>JAPWDM010000008.1:7518341-17510841 GCA_035578155.1 Brachynemurus nebulosus
ATATCGACGGCGGCAACCGATTGCTATAGTCACACAAGCTTTATAGCTCTCATGGTTGCTGAACTATTTGAGTAACACTCAAATTTGTTTTATCTCATATTTTTGAGTTTTTGCGTTTTAAAAATGACACCTTTAAATTTCACATTCAAGTGCATTCGTGTCCTTACTGAAGTCATGATGCGATATGAAAGGCTATTTTGCTGTATGTATTGTTACATGTTTTTTTAAATCACGTGAATAAGTAAAAGTTTTAGTACATATATTATACTTATATGGTTTTTCACCACTATGGATTCTTTCATGTGTTTTTAAATCACTTGAATGACGAAATGTTTTAAAACAAATATTACACTGATATGGTTTTTCACCACTGTGTATTCTTTCATGTGTTCTTAAACTCCCTGTCTGACTAAATGTTTTATAACAAATATTACGTTCGTTAGCTAACGTTAGGCTAACAAAATTTTCGTCTGGAACGCCAGCAATAACAATAACAAAAAATTCTATTAGGAAATTTTCATTTTTTTTCGAATTATTTATGAGAAATTCGTCTAATTTTTTGAGTTCAATATTAAATTTAATAATTTTACTTAATTATTATTGGAGATAGTTATGTATAATTAACATTTATTAGTTTATTTTTATTTGAAAATAATTATTACTTATTTTATTATCACAGTAAATTAATTAGAAAATTAGAATACAGTTTATTTGTTGCAGAAAAATGGGAGCACACTTGTCAGAAATTAGAATCAGTGATAGTGATATTCATTTACGAAATATTTGATTAATGTATAATTTTAAAATAAAAATAAATTTCCTTTTTTTTAAACAAATATATGAGTTTATAATTATTGTACGAGTTTTAAAATTGAAAAACTGATCAAAATAAAATGCAATTAGGAGAATTTTAGTGGATTATCTTACTAGTAGTAACCTACATTATCGTATAAGGCTAAAGATAATTTAGAGTTATTACAGTGACATTCCTGTTCTTCTCAAGTATACTACGCATGAAGATAACGACAACGGTGACATCTATACCCTTCGCTCCCATTCTCAGTTCCATAGAGAGGTAATAAATGGTCAAAGAAATTTATTAAAGTTGGCTATCTTTCAGAAATGAAATTCTGGCGTACTTGATCTATGGTATGACCTAAGTACATAAATATTTTTGATGACTAGGATTACTCAATAAATAATGATAAAAGAGTTATTAATTAACCATCATTAACCCGCAAACGATTTTAAATCAAAATATGTAGAAAAAAAATATTTTGGAAAAAATAGGGTACTAAATAAAAAAAAAATTTTCCAATTTTTTTAAATTTATTTTTTACATAAACAATTTACGATCAAACGATAAAAATAGGCCAACATACACTATCAAACGATTGCAAATTAAAAAAAAAAAAAAAAAAAAATAAAAAATAATGTTTAGTTCAATTATCTACAACACATCCAAAATTATGTAAAAAATAATGTAAAAATTTTCAATATTTTCACTTTTTAACTATTTTCACTTTTTAAATTGCGTTTTAGATTATATTTTTTTTAAGAAAATATTATTAATGGAGTCGGATAAACAAAGCATAAGGAACTGTTTCCCCCCTCAAATTTTTTTTTTGTAGCATGTTAATTACATCGAAGACTATACGAAATGAACATTTTCTACCACTTGCAACCGCCGCTACGAAAGTTATCGGCCATTTTGTGAAAAATCGACCATTTTAGTCGTACTTTCTAAATATAGATCAATATATCTCGGTATGTGTAGGTCTAAAAAAAACGAAAAAAATTGAGGCTATTCACTACGATATAGTCTACCAGCGGTTACAGTATGAAATTTTTATCTACACACATAACCTTAAAAAAAAATAAAAATTGGAGATACTGGTAAATTTTGGTTTTTTGGTTTTAACTTGGGATGTTTTAAGTGAAATTTGATGAAATTTTCAGAAAATATACTTTATAACGTGGACAATAACTGGTTAAAATTTCAAATCAAAATATCTAACAAAAGCCCCGAAAATTAACGTCAATTTTGAAAATTGATTGGCCAATGGTTTTTGTGCATTGTATCGTAGGAGGTTCTTTTTCCTTTTAAAATGTAGGTTTTTTTAAGCACTTTATGACGATAGATAAGAAAAAATTTTTAAGCTTGAAAAAAAGCGAAAAAAGTCGATTAATATTTCAAAATCGACGGCTATGAACAATATTTGAAAGATAATTTAAATCAAGTAAACCGCTATAATTTAAAAATTTAAGTAGTAATTAGTTCCATAGAAGGGTCACAAGGTTCCATGTAAGGGTTACACTAATCGAACCCAATTAAAAAAATTAAGTTTAAGAAATTAAGGTTCAATTGTTTTCAAAAATGCACAACATCAAAAGTATATAAGCTGAAAGCTCCCATCCATCCACAAGCTGCAAATTCAACATTCTTTAAGAGTGTATTAACAAACTAAGTGCCTTAACACCTATGAGCCTTTCGACGAACTATGGACTTAATTTTTCCAAAGTTGTTTTTTAATTGGGTTCGATTCGTGTAATCCTCATTTGGAAGCTTGTAACCCTTGTATGGGAGAAATTATTATAACTCATAGTATTTAAATTATGGTGGTTTACTTGATTTAAACTATTGTAGCTGCTGTTGAATTTGCAGCTTGCGAGGTGGGTGGGAGCGTATATGTACTGCTACAAAAAATTAAGGGAACAAAAAAATTTTTCTTTTCAAGTTTTTTTAGTTTCAAAAAAATTAAAAAATTAAAATTAAATTTAAAAAAAAATTAAAAAACAAAATATTTTGTTTCAATTTTTAAAAAAAATTCTGACAAAAAAATTTTTTTTTTTTGAAAATGTGAAAAAACGGACTTTTTTCCTTGTTGCGAAAAATTGTCCGCATCCTTGCGAATGTTGTTGGAGAATCTAATCTTTGTACAAATTTTTATACCTCACTGTACCCGCAATAATCCTGTAAATCAGCAGATCGATCTATTGAATGGTTTTCCTAAACTGTTTGTTCAAAATTTTAGAAAAAAATTAAAGTAGCAAAATTGAATGAAAAATTCAATTTTTTTCAACTTTTCTCACAATTAGGCGTCTTTTATCCATTAAATTTGAAAATACAAAAAAAAATTTTTTTTTCAGAATTTTTCAAAACCATTCAATAGATTGATCTGCTGATTTACAGGATTATTGCGGGTACAGTGAGGTATAAAAATTCGTACAAAGATTAGATTCTCCAACAACATTCGCAAGGATGCGGACAATTTTTCGCAACAAGGAAAAAAGTCCCTTTTTTCACATTTTTCAGGTTAAATTTAAGGATGAAAATTTTTTTCCTAAAGTGCGCGGCACAGCCATGTCAGAAATTTATTCCAGATTGAAAAACTGCCCTTTAATTTTCTGTCGGATCACTGGTTACAGAGTATCGATGGTTAAAGCAAAAAGGATCCTTTTGCATTCAAAGTTGGATATCTTCGGAATAATTCAACGTAGAGAAAAATTTAAGAAGGGAAACTGAAACTGAATAAGCAGGCTATCAAGTCAATACCATGACTTTACTGTAAAAAAAAAAAAAAAAAAAGCCCGTAGACCGAAAAAAGAGCAAAAAATTTTCAAAATTTTTTTTTCTTATTCCTTAGAATTTCTCGATAACTGTTACAGTTACCTACTCCTAAAAATTTTTGGACGAAATGTCTCAAAACTAGAATCTTGTAGCTTCAAAATGCTTTTTTATTCATCTCGATACGACTGTTTTTCACGTAAATACAGCCCTTCAAAAATCACTCAAAAAAAAACAATTTTTCTTTGCTCCCTTAATTTTTTGTAACGTTTGATGTTGCGTATTTTTGAAAATAATTAAACCTTAATTTCTCCAAACTTGGTTTTTTAATCACGTACGATTCCTGTAATCCTCATATGGAAGCCTGTAACCCTTGTATGGCACAAATTATTCAAACTGATATTTAAATTACGGCAGTTTACTTGATTTAAATTATTTTTCAAATATTGTTCATAGCCGACGATTTTGAAATTTTAATCGATTTTTTTCGCTTTTTTTCAAGCTTAAAAATTTTTTCTTATCCATCGTCATAAAGTGCTTAAAAAAACCTACATTTTAAAAGGAAAAAGAACCTCCTACGATACAATGCACAAAAACCATTGGCCAATCAATTTTCAAAATTGACATTAATTTTCGGGGCTTTTGTTAGATATTTTGATTTGAAATTTTAACCAGTTATTGTCCACGTTATAAAGTATATTTTCTGAAAATTTCATCAAATTTCACTTAAAACATCCCAAGTTAAAACCAAAAAACCAAAATTTACCAGTATCTCCAATTTTTATTTTTTTTTAAGGTTATGTGTGTAGATAAAAATTTCATACTGTAACCGCTGGTAGACTATATCGTAGTGAATAGCCTCAATTTTTTTCGTTTTTTTTAGACCTACACATACCGAGATATATTCATCTAAATTTAGAAAGTAGGACTAAAATGGTCGATTTTTCACAAAATGGCCGATAACTTTCGTAGCGGCGGTTGCAAGTGGTAGAAAATGTTCATTTCGTATAGCCTTAGATGTAATTAACATGCTACAAGAAAAAAATTTGAGGGGGGAAACAGTTCCTTATTCACTAAAATTTGGAGCTTATCCGACTCTGCTATATGGCAATTAGTTCTGCTTACAAATCCCTATAAGAAAAAAAGCACAAGGAATAACATTTCACCGATAAGATTTTTTTGACATATTTTTGATATATTAGTCGTCTTTTTGAAAAAATATTTGCGTATAATACATTATATGTCAAATAATAATGCAAAGGATGTAAAGCATGATAAAGTTCACTTAAGATAAACTGACCACTTTTCTTATGCGATTTCAATAGTAAATGTAGTTAACTTATTTAAAATGAATTTCTGTATACAATATACATATATAAACATTTAATTTTGTTGCCGCCACTGTCTAGTAGTAGCACAACTTTTGCTTCAATAAAACAATGTTGTTACAGGTCCTTTTATAATTGGCTGGGTGCGTGATGGCAACGACATCTATAATATACATTTTTTATATAATAACGATAATGACTATAATAACGACTATAAATAATAACGACGATACTATAATAACGAATATAAATAATGGTAACCGTGGAAATAAATTTAAAATATTTTCAAAAAAAACCGTAAAATCTGAATACAAATATTTGTTATTTACAATTTTTTTTTATAAGTAAATTTGAACAATTTGAGGTATAAAATACTGGATGAAGTATAACAGTTGTATTAATAAAGTAATTAAATAATTTTCGACGTTAACATGGATATAATTATCAAGACAGTATTTCCTTCCAACCCCGGACTATGCAGAGGAAAAAGTTGCTGGTGATAGTGAAGCACGTCAGGGAAATTCGAAAATTAAGAAATGCTGGCGATAGTGAAGCACGTCAGGGAAATTCGAAAATTAAGAAATGCTGGCATAAGTCATTTAGTTGAATGAATAGTCATACATAAAGCAAACATTAGTAACTTCTTATGAAACATCATTGCATGTGAGTTTAAAATACCTCAAATATTTTTAATTTTGTATTTATGGATTGACGTGTAGACGTTAATACGTTGACAGACAAATAAGGAACGACATATTAGTGGCAATTGCGTTTATAATCAAAGTGGATCAATGTATGTATTATATTTTTATTTAATATTATTTATTACACTGTAAACATATATGAGCATGTATTATTGCCTATTTTCTCCAATACTCACGCTGCAATCGATTTAATTATCCCCACCATATACTACGCACCCTGCCAATAGTACATTATATGTTAAATAATAATTTAATATTACATATCAAGTATGCAAAGGATGTAAAGTATGATAAAGTCCACTTAAGATAAATTGACCACTTTTCTTATGTGAATTCAATAATGTTTTAGAACATTCTTATGATTTTTCAAAAATGTGAATTTTTTCATGTGTTTTTAAATCACTCAACCTAATATATGCGCTAGAACATGTGTCACATTTATATGGTTTTTCACCACTGTGAATTTTTTCATGATTTTTTAAACAAGTTAACCAAGTAAATGCCTTAGAACATATACTACATTTATATGGTTTTTCACCACTGTGAATTCTTTTATGCGCTATTAAATTACCTAAAGCAGTCAATGTTTTCGAACATATGTTACACCGATATGGTTTCCCACCACTGTGAATTTTTTCATGTGTTTTTAAATAATTTGACCTAGTAAATGCCTTAGAACATATTTTACATTTATATGGTTTTTCATCATCGTGAATTCTTTTATGTGCTATAAAATTACCTAAAGCAGCAAATGGTTTCGAACACATGTTACACTGATATGGTTTCTCACCGCTGTGAGTTCTTTCATGTGACTTTAAAGTATCTAATCGATTAAATGCCTTAAAACATATGTTACATTTATGTGGTTTTTCACCACCGTGAATTCTTTTATGTATTTTTAAATGACATGGATAAGTAAATGTTTTAGAACATACATTACATTGATAAGGTCTTTCACCACTGTGAGTTCCTTCATGTGATTTTAAATTACTTGACTGAACAAATGTTTTATAACACACATTACATTTGTATGGTTTTTCACCACTGTGAATTTTTTTGTGAGCTTTTAAATTACTAGAATTATGAAATGTTTTATTACATGTATCACACTGAAATAGTTTTTTGCCAACACTTGAAATTTCATCTTCTATTAAACCTGTCGAATGATCTCCATCTATTTCATCTTCTTCAATTTTGATTTCTGTATGTAAACTATTTAAATCTATCGAAGATTCATTCCATTCCTAAAATATTACAAAGAAGTATTTTGATTAAAACATTCACATAAAGTGAAAAATGTTCCATTTTTGCCCAATGGGCAACAAGTAAAATAGTGGTTGTTTCCCAATGTTTTTGATGTGTAGAATTTTAAAAAAGACAATTATAAAAGTGAAACTATAAGGGAACATTTTGAGAAATTAAGATCGTTTAAACCAGGGAGTGTCTTTTTGCAATGGATTACCAAGCATTTGATCGGCATGGAATACACTCCAGAAAGGGACATCACAGTTTTACCCGGTGCAAATAAAGGACAAAAATTAACAATCCTAGAGGCAATAGAAATCAGTAAAGTAATTCAGATCAACTTTTAAACGATTATACAGATATTTATATGGTTGGGCTAGTTATCGCCATTTAGGCTATTCTGGACAACAGACTGAATCGTATAATTATTTATAATTATGTTCTTTATTCCAGCCTTTTTTATTTCAGGAAAACGGGAAACACGAAAAATAAGTCTTTTTTTTGTTCACCAATTGATTTCTTTACGGAAAAAGTTTTTTATTTCAGGAAAATAATGAAGAAAAAAATAATGAAGAAATAGACATGAAAAGAGTTTTTCGGTTTTTTTACTTGTTAACGCCTTTAGTACCGCCATATATTTCAATATTTTAGATAAAAAATTTAATAAGTATAATTGCAAGTATGATACATTTTTTAGCGAATTTCAGCTATTACAGTAGGTGTCATGACGCGACCTAAGCCCGGGACCATAACAGAAATATGTTTTGAGGTCCCTAGAATACGAAAATGATATTCACTAATATATATATATATATATATATATATATATATATATATATATATATATATATATATATATATATATATATATACTCTCGAACGAAACGTCTAATGCTTATGAAATTTTGTGTGCGAACTGGATTCTGAATTGGCTTGGCTAAGTTCGTTAGCCAGACACGTCGGATGCCCAGAAGTAGGTTTTCTGGTCATTTTTTATCATTCGATCCTATCATAAGACAGTTCGATTTTTACATCGTTGAAAAGGAAAAAAAATTATGAAGAAAATGTTCTTATAATTTTCTTTCTATGTTAAGTAGTTTTCGAGAAAATCGTAATTTTTCACTTTTGCCTTATTTTGCTCTCTGTCATTGTAATAAGTAATTTATATTTCTGTCTCAGTTCCTTATAAACTATACAAAAATTTCATCTTTTTTACGTAAAACAAACGGTAGTTATTCAAAATCTATGTATTATAAATACCATATCTGTCTCATTTTTTTAAATTAAAATTAACCAGATATTTTAAGCATGTGTAATGAAGATTTTTGTTTTTTATTGAATTTTAAATGAACAAGATAATGAAGGTAATGTCATGATATAATATTATTAAATATTATAGAAAGATAACATAATAATAATGTTTATATGCCAGGAAAAAAATTTTAAAAAACTATATATATATATATATATATATATATATATATATATATATATATATATATATATATATATATATTTAGGATAGAAATAAGCTACCGAACCGATTCTCAAAATTTTCTCATTGCTAGAGAACTATAACTTATTTTAGGTGGATAGCACTATGCTGTACAAAGTCCGTTCGGGGTCTTGGGTCCCAAATATACCAAAAATAAATTACCCAGCCGATTTTGAAAATTCTTTTACTCTTAGAAAGCTAAACTATTTTAGATGGGTATATGCGCCAAGCGCCTTATGCGAAAAAGCGCCAAAAATTAACTACTCAACTGATTTTGAAAATCTTTTCACTCTTAGAAAGCTGAATTATTTTAAATGGATACAGGTCTTAGATGAGATCCACCAGTGCCCAATATTTGGAAAGTCGCTATGTTATGCAGATGCTGTGACAGGGGTATTTGGTTAATTTATTTACAATATGACCGCTCTTTAGGAGGCTCTATAGAGCCTCCAGTTACCGATATAAGACAATGCACAATCGTCAGTTGATTTTTTTTTCAAAATTAGTATGACAAGCTGAGCTCGTCATTAGTCCTAAAGGCGTTAATTATTTTTTACGGAAAATTTCTGGTCGGTGTTGGGCGATTTTTTGTTACAATTGGCGACTTTTTAATCGCGATAAAGCGGCTTTTAAAAAATTCATCTGGCAACCCTGGACATAAAAAACTATAACCATTGTTTTTTTTGTTACCCATTGGAAAGAACTCGACCATTCTTTTACTTTTTACTTTATCAAAAATTTATAATCCAAATCTAGTACTTACGAATTTTATATTTTGCCCTTGTAAGTCTGTAACGTTCTTTTTATCGGTTAGGTTACTATTTTCTTGCGATAATTTAGCTGGTTCAAAAATTTTAGTTTGAGTTGATACGACTAAATTGGTCTCACTTACTTCTGCTTCCTCTATTTTGATTTCAAATGTACGAAAACTTTCATGGATCGGTTCATTCACGTCATCTTTTTCCATTTTAATTTCAAACTTACAATCAGTTTCATGGGCCACTTCATTCACTGCAACCTTTTCCACTTTAATTTCAAATTTCTCCATTTTAAACTTTTTGTTTTTTGTTTTATTATACAGAATCGTTATACTTATTTAATTAAAAGAATCTTTACGACGGATAAGTGATGCCCAAGGTTTATATGCCAATATATGTTTTAGAACATATTTTACATTCATATGATCTTTCACTACGGTGAGTTCTTTCATGTGGTTTTAAATTACTTGACTGAACAAATGTAACATAACCTTGAGTAATGCCTACACCTTGACAGCTTTGACACGTTTATTAACGAGGTAAAACCATGTCAGTATCACCAACCACAGTTTACTAAAAATTCCAAACAAAGAGCGTATTCCATTTATAAAACACAAACAACACGAACAAGTAAAGGGCCCGAGGCCGGACCTATCGATTTTGATGAAACTTAAGTTGTAGAACACTAAAAAATAATCGACACGTATTTTTTTTATCGGCGGAAAAACGGTTTGAAGGCGTGAGATCGCCCTCCAAAAATCGGGGTAAAAATTTAATTTTTTAAATATCTCGAAAACGGTAAGAGATAGAGCAAAAGTTTAAATTGGCGATATTTTTCTTTTTTCAAGAGCTATCTATTGATATTAAATTTGTTCAAATTACATCAACAGGGAAGGTTGGGGGTTAAAATTTAGGGGTTGATTTTGCAAAAAGGGGGTGAAAATTAAACAATATAAAAATTTTGTTTACAGATTTGAAATCTACGTCAAAAAATCTAATTGACCTGTTTTTGTTTTATTATACATAAACCTTTATTAGTAATTAATTAAAAGTATCTTGATCAGTTTTATTTTTATGACGTGCCAACAACTACTTTTTAACTTTTTTTAACGAAGTTAAGAACAGGGGTGCCACTTGCTGCTTTTGAAAAAACTAATACAAATGTGTGAAGAATGTTGTCGTTCGCCAAATAATTTTGTTACAGTAACGTAACGTAAAAAGCTTACACTGTTACAAACCAGAGGGCTGGGATTCAAAAGATTAACAAAAAAAATGTTAGACATAATTTGTAAATAAATGATTTATTATAACATGATAATATAATAAATATGCAAATCAAATCAAATCAACTCAATAGACAGAGGCCGAATAACCGAAACCTCGAATTATACGGAGACTCAATGCATTTTAATGTTATAAATAACCATACATACTGTGTGAATTTTTCGAGAGTTGCCATTTTTATTACAGCCAAACCGTTGATTTAATCGAAAAATTGTTCAAATAAGAGTTGTAGATATCGACGGAGACAACCGATTGCTATAGTCAGGAGCTTTATACCTCTTATGGTTTTCGAGCTACGATACAAACTTATAGATTTTTAAATGGGACTATATATTAATTTTTCGATAAAACTGATCTAATGCATTAATTAACACCATAAATGAGCAAAAAGAATTTTTTTGCCCAAGTTTAATTTTTTAATTTTTCTTTAATTTATCAGTTAGGCAGTAAAAATATGCATACGTACTTGAGGCTACTTCAACCGATAGTGTTTTTCTTGGTTACATTTCCATTACATCCAAGAAAAGAACCTTTTCCAGTACCATTTCTATCATAAAAATTTAGTTGTAATAGAAATGGCAACTCTCAAAAAACTCACATGGTATAGTATGCAACTGATAGTGTTTTTCTTGGTTACATTTCCATTACATCCAAGAAAAGAACGTTTTCCAGTACCATTTCTATCATAAAAATTTGATTGTAATAGAAATGGCAACTCTCAAAAAACTCACATGGTATTTATATGACCAAACTAAAGTGTAATTCCTTGTATTAAGGGGTTACGTGGGTTTGAAAATGCAAAATTTTTTTAAAAAATTATATTATTCAATAGTATATGTCTAGAATATTCCCCCAAAGTTCTAAGTCAGTCGGAGTAAAAGTCTAGGAGAAAGAGCCTTTCGGAATTCCTTCGATGAGAAAGATTTACCTCTACTAAAAGCTTTAATCGCATTTTTCTCAATACATTTTTTTTTAAGTCGGTGGACACGATTTCTCAAAAACTAATGTACCGATTTTATTGATATTTTGGACACTTTTTCAAAATAGCATTGACTAGTGATTGAACGAAGGATATTTTTTTTATTTGATTACAGCTAATTTTACACGATTAACTCTTTAAAAAAAACCATATAGAAAAATTTTTTGGTCTCAAAATGCCGGACTTTTTACTGCTAATTGATAAGTACAAGAAATAAGGTTCCAAAAAAATTAAAAGAAAAAAAATCAAAGATTCCAACATCAAAAAAGTGAACCTTAGGAATTTACAAAATATAAATTATACTAAACCTATGTTGATAAAATTTGACATTATTTAGAATTATACCGTATTTCGAAAAATCTGTCACAGATGGCGGCACCTGTACTAGTGAATATGTACATATCCCAGCATTTTGAGCCGCCATATTGCAAGACAAGTTAACTCGTCTTAATCATAGAGTTAAAGCCCAGTATTATAAAGGCCAACTAAATCAACGAATAACTATTCTACAAATAAAAATAGTTGTAAACAAAATTTTGGTTCAGTATTATAAACGTATTTCATGATTAAAATAATTTAGTAAGATAATATGTTGCAAATATGTTTTAATTTCCATATATATAATATAAAAATTAATTCTGTACCTCTAATTTGTATTACAATGTGTATAAAATCTATTTAATATGTATAAATATGAACATAATATTTGTAAAAATCTTTCAAAACTGTCAAATTAATTTCCGAATAAAATTTAGTTGGTAGATTTTCTGTCAACTAAAATTTAGTTCCCTACTTAATTTATTTCAGACCATTTCAGACTTATAATACTGCCATCTGTAGATAAAATTAATTTAGTTCATAAATTTAGTTAGTTGGCTTTTATAATGTTTATAATACTGGCCCTAAACGTAGTAAAAATTGTACCAAACATTGAACTATTATATTTTGTATAAAAGTGTACCAAAAATTCAAATTTTAATTTTTTTAAAATCCTCTGTTTAATCGTTAGAATTTTTTTTTTTTTAAATTCCGATAAAGCTATCATGAGTTATCGTGACTACTGTGACGACACTCTTTTTTTAGAGGTCTCCAAAAATCCACCAACTGAATTTCCCGAATTTTTTGAATGAAAATTTTTTGAAATGTTGCTCTTTCATGTACCTAATATTTTTAATAAAATTTTTTTAATGGACTTTGAAACCCACGTAACCCTTTAACAATACATCAAAGTAATAGTACGTAGCACAGACCAAAGAACATATTATGGGTACATATCCTATAGACTCACTCTATCAATTTATAAATGAAACATTCACATACGACCAGTAAACGACCTAATGCGGCCCACACACGGTTCAACTTGTTGTACTACCTAGTTGTACTACAAGTTGAACTGTTTGCCATACACTATTAAACTATTCATTCAACTTGTTGTCCAACTTCAGTTATTCACAATTTTTGAAAAAGAGAACTTCGTTAAAATTAAGGATAAAATTCTTGCCTTAGCAATAATTGCAGAAAGTAGTGAAGAAAGCGTGAGTAAATGAAAAAAAAGAAAATGGAGCAAAGAGTGGTTGCGAAAAAAATTTTCTAACGAAAAACTTAAAAAAATTAGTGAATGTGAACCGATTATAAAAATTATATCTGAATGAACGAAGAAATTATTAATGATATTTTAGTAAAAATAACACCTTTAATAAACAAAGAAGATACGTTTATGCGTGATGCAATTTCTGGAAAAACACGCTTGGGAATTACATTAAGGTTTCTTGCAACGGGAAATTCTTTTGAAGATTTAAAATTTTCAAGTGCGGTATCACCGCAAGCTATTGGAAATAACAAACAAAATCAAATATTTAATCTTTCCAACTGTTACCGCTGTAAATATTTTGTTGATTTACACCCTTTACATCATAAATGTACTGGTTTTGTTGTTCAACTACCCCACACACAGTACAACATGTTCATAGACCATTTGCTCCGCCCACGTAAAATCAAAATATTTTGATTTTACTTCAACCGTTTATGCAACCATCAAAGTAGTTGACCAGCTGCCCCACACACGATTCAACATGTTGTACAACTCAATCAAGTTGTACAAGTTGAACCGTGTATGAGCCGCATAATAGTATTCTGTAACTGTAATATAGTAATCAATGCAATAACCGATGGTATCCGCAGTAACGTTTTCAAATAATTATTATAAAAATATAATATTGTTAATAAAATTTCACTTTTTTGAGAAGAAACTGCAAAATTTTAAAAGAATGAAAGTGGTATTTGCTTTATTTTCAAAATACGTACGTATACAAATTATGTCCTATAATAATTACAGTCCCATTTGCTAAAAAATGGACAATACATCATTATATTCCTTAAATATCACCCGTCTCACCCTCCTGTTACCTGCCACAAGAAAAATGCTTAGGCTTTATCTAGCAGTATAATATAATAGTGTTCATTGGTCTGTGGTACGTAGCTATTAAATTTATGGGGAGAAAATTACAGTTGTTAACATTCAACTACAATTTACAATACCTGTAAAAAAATTTAATAAATTTAAGTAACAAAATAATTTTTTAAAGCAAGCTTTTATTTAAAAATGAACTAAAATGTATAAAATAATTTTTGAGTGAAGTTTGGAGCAATGTGCAACATAATTTATAAAATTTTGAGGCGTTATCATTAATTATTTTTGTTTCAGATGTGAGTAGCTTTACTTCTCAGTAGTTACAAAAATAGTTATTTGTGTATTACGAGCGCAAAATGGTACATTGCCGCTCGACTGAGAATGTTGACGCGCGACGCCGCCAGACGGAGCGCGTTATTCTCATGAGAGCGACAATGTCATTTTGTGCTCGAATTACACACAAAATTTTTTCTACAATCTTATAAAATGTATTATTTATTTAAAAGATACTTGAAAAAATAACAATGGACGTTAATATTTACTATGTTATAATTTTTGCAGCTTCAGAAATATCTGGAGGTGTACTTGAGAAATCACTGTCACTGTTATATATTTCCATCATATATCTGTATAGATTTTTTATTTTTTATTCTTATTATTTATTAATTATAGTTATTTATTATTTTTGTAGTTATTTTTAAATTTAATAAAATTAATATTTTACTTGATTACCATAAAAATAATCATTTTAGAATCTGTTTATTTATTACCATAGAAAATATAAACAACGCCTACCCGATTTTTAATTAAATATACGTTGAGAGAGCGACAAAATATTACTTTTCCGCTTTAAAGCGAAAAGTAGTACTTTGTTGCTCGGCAATGAAAGTCTTCGGCAAATATACGTTTTGCGCTCTCTTCACAGAGCGCAAAAGCCTACTTTCCACTAAAATTGTAGAAAAAATCTATTTTTTTACTTAAATTTATTTTATACTTTTTAGTATAATCACAATTAATTTAGAAAGTCAAACATAACTATGGAAACTAAAAATTGCAATGTAAAATCATGGGACAATATTTGACAGTTCGAAATGTCAAAAATTTACATAAGACTAAAAATCAGCAATTCTAGTTTTGAAGGAATTTAGAACAAAACTTATTATACAATATTGCATTGTCATCCAAATTATACACATACACAAAATTTGAAATCTCCAGCTCAATTAGAAGTTGTCTAAATTTTGATTGTAAGATTTGATCTAAACAAAAATACTAACATAGCAAGTTAAATAAAAGCCTTTAATAAGAAGAATCACCAACCACTTCGGATAATTCGGAGGCTGGAATAATCTGAACCTCCGGATTATCCGAGGTTTATTTTCATATTTCGCAGAAAAAATATGTTAACTAGTAATTTTAAGTTCCTGAAAAATTTATTTATCAGTCAAATCAACGATTTTTATCAGTTAATTTCATTAAAACAGTTAAATACATATAACGAAATTAATTTCGTCTTCATTTATTCAAATTTGAATCGAAAATTATGATAAAACTACATGATTGTGTTTATGGTACCTAATCAATAAAATGTTGTAGAGCATTTTTATGGTGTTTAACACCTGTGAATTGTTTTGTTTTGTTTTTTTTTTTTTTTTTTTTTTTTTTTTTTTTAATTACATAAATTACTAAATGCTTTCGAACATTCACTACATTTAAATGGTTTTTTACCGCTGTGAATTCTTTCATGTTTTGTTAAACTACCTGATTGACTGATGTTTTAAAATATATTTTACATTTGTATGGTTTTTCACCACTGTGAATTCTTTCATGTTTTGTTAAACTACTTGACTGAATAAATGTTTTAGAACATATGTTATATTCATATGGTGTTTCACCACTGTATATTCGTTCATGTGCTTTTAAATTACTTAATTCACTAAATGCTTTAGAACATATTTTACAATTAAATGGCTTTTCACCACTGTGAATGAGCCATTTTCTCAAAATATGTAGCAATCTGTCACCAGGGCGGCGACATAAGTACTTGGGATTACATCTCTATGATCAATATATTACTTTAACCAACCAAAAATCATCTTCTGTTAATTCCACTTTAGCAACGGAATTTTCCAATTCAGTTACCTAGGAATACTGTTTATTTTTTAGAAATTAATATTCGAACTATATAGTTCCGAATAACTTGTGGCGCCGCCCTGGTGTCAAACAATTTTTTTTATGCAGTTACATAGCAATTTTTAAATTAAAATTTCAGTCATAGAGATGTAGTCCCAACTTACCAGTGTCGCCGCCCTGGTGTTAGACAGTTACATATTTTGAGAAAATGGCTCATTCTTTCATGTGTTTTCAAATGATTTGAAGTAGTAAATGTTTTAGAACATACATTACACTTGTGTGGTTTTTCACCACTGTGAATTATTTCATGTGTTTTTAAGGAACTCGGATAAATAACTTTTTTAGAACAGACATTACATTCGTATGATTTTTCGCCGCTGTGTTGTCTTTGATGTTTTTTTTTAAATTACAGGCATCCCCCGAAGAACACGGTACTCGAAGAACACGGGTCTCAAAGAACACGGGTACCCTTCCCCCGAATTACACGGTTTCAAACAACACGATTTTTAAGTACATATTATATATTTGATATAAAGTTACATCAGTCCTCAATGTACACGAATATGTATATCACATGTGGATTCGATTTACACGAATAAAAATCGTGGTAATTGAATCTGTCATTATAAAAGACAAATGCTGGAAATAAAAACTACTAAAATTTTTGAGAATTTTATAATAGAAATGATAACGAATTACATATTTCAATTTTGAAAATGTCGTTATTTTCGACATCGATAATTTCCGATAACGAAAAGTAGGTTTTGATAGTCCCAATATGTTCGGAATACCCACAACTTGCTTCGCTTAATTCTTCAAAAATTTCGTTATTTTTGAGCTACGATGCACCGTTTACGAGATATTTACAATCAAAAGTTTACGTAGACGTAAACTTTTGATCGTAAATATCTCGTAAACGGTGCGTCGTAGCGAAAAAATAACAACATTTTTGAAGGCTTAAGCGAAGCACGTTATGGGTATTCCGAACATATTGAGACTGTCAAAACCTACTTTTCGTTATCGAAAATTATCGATACCACGTAACTTATCATCGACTGGTTATAACTGGTTTCTTTAGGCTCTGTTAGCTCCATTGATTTAGTCACCAATAGCATATTTTCGAAAAAATTAGTTTTCGATATTTTTCGTAATTTTACGAAAAGTATCGAAAACTAATTTTTTCGAAAATATTCTATTGGTAACCAAATCAGAAGGACTAATAGAGCTTAGATTAAACAATTATAATCAATTTATGATAAGTAGTCCGTTATCGTTAATTTTCGATAACGAAAAGTAGGTTTTAACAGTCGCAATATGTTTGGAATACCCATAACTTGCAAATTAAACGGAATGTTTTTTTTTATATTTTTTTATTTTCACACTTGTAATAAAAAATGCCTATCCTTTGGTGGTCTCGAACTACACGGTTTCAAAGAGCACGGAACCAATTAATCGTGTTCTTCGGGGGATTGTTGTACCTGAATGATTAAATGTTTTAGTACATATGTTACATTTGTATGGTTTTTCACCACTGTGAATTCTTTTATGATTACATATTTAAATCATTTGAAGTATTAAATGTTTTAGTAGATAATATATGTTACATTTATAAGCTTTTTTACCGATGTGAATTCTTTCATGTCTTTTTAAACTACCCAAAGTAGCAAATGTTTTATTACATGTATCACACTGAAATAGTTTTTTACCAACACTTGAAATTTTATGTTCTGTTGAATCTGTCGAATAATCTTCATCTCTTTCATCTTCTTCAATTTCGATCTCCGTATGTAAACTATTTAAATTTAAAGTTTACATACGGAGATCAAAATTGAAAAAGATGATTCTATTCGATAAAGTAAATCTATCGAAGTAGATTCACTCCATTCCTAAAATGTTACAAAGAAGTATTTTCATTAAAACATTCACATAAGGGGTGAGTGAAAATACGTAAGTTGTCTGCATGCTTTAAAATTCGTTTTACCTTCAATAAGGGGGCCTCATAGGGGGCCATCTAGGAACCAAACTGCATAATTTCTGAAAATTTCAGCAAAAAGAATTGAATAGTTCAGAAGTTATGCCACTTGGTGCAAAGTGGCGATACACAGACGGACAGACAGACACCAAACCAAAATTGTTCAGGAAGCTCTAAAACGTAAAATGTGCGTAAAAAATTTCATTTTGGAAAGAAACAATTTTTTATTTTTCAAAAGACCAAAAGGATCACAATGCTTCCGCTACTTTAGTAGTCTCGGAAGCAAAATGACCATTCCTTCGTTCTTTTCTTCATTAAAAAAAATTAAAAGTATAAATCTAGTAAATTACCAATTTTATATTTTTCTGTTGTAAATCTATCAAGTTCTTTTCATCTATGAAACTATTATTTTCTTACGACAATTTAGCTGGTTCAAAAATTTTAGTTTCTGCTGATAACACTGAATCGTTCTCATTCACTTCGTCTTCCTCCACTTTAATTTCAAATTTACGATCAATTTCATGGATCGGTTCATTCACTTCATCCTTCTCCACTTTAATTTTAAATGCATCAAAAACTTTCATTCGCAGAACTCGTAGGTACATATGCGATTTTTTTTTAACCGATAAAAACGAAGCAATAGTGTTGAAAATTTCAAATTATGAAAAGTTAAAGCGCGGAAGCATATTTTTGTTTTGGAAAACTCAAATTTATTAATATTTTTCACAATTTTTTATAATGGCAAAGTGTATGATGTAACACTTTTTTGAAACAAATTATGTACTGTATAATTTATTTATAGAACCCGATAAAAATAACAGAACAATGCGCAACAAAAGTGAGTAAAGCGACCCGGCCATTTAATATACTAGGCAAATTAGTTTGTATATCAAAATCCGTTTTTTAATTGTCCTAACCTATATACTTTGACCCCTTTTAAGGTGTGATAATTAATAATAAAACGCAATTATTTTTAATAAAAATATAAGACCGCTCTTTAACTCTTTAAGTACAATAATTCTCAGCCGCATTTGTTTCTTTTTTCCGGCAAACATCGAAATTACAGCATATGGATGAGTTTTACATTTTACTCACCAATTTTTCCATTTTGGATTTGTTTTATTATATACATTTCACACAATCTCTCTATTTATATTTATTTAACTCAAAGAATTTTTATGATGCTTTATGTACGGTGACGGCCACCACGCCACCACGGATACGGATACGACGGATACGTTGACTTGAACACGATATTAAAGCCAAGTCAGTGTCACCAACTGCGGTTTACTAAAAATTTGAAACACAGAACAAAAAACGCCGCGAGCAGCGGGGCCCCATCACGGTAGTCGAATTTTCCCCTTCATCTTCGGTATTGAATGTCTACAAGCGAAATGTGATTGAAAGTCTACAACCGAATTGTCATTTTGTTGGTTTCAAAACTGGTGATGAGTGTTCGGCTGATCGAGGCTTTAAAAAAAGGTTTTAAGTATTTAAGGGCTGTATCTCAGTAAATTTCAATTTTGTGCCGAAAACAGGTAGCAGAAAAAAAGCCAACACAATTCGTACGAGGACATTCCTGCCCATGTTTATCCGCTAATTGCCTTTATGTTTTAGTTTTAAAAATTAAAAAAGGACCTTAAATAGTAAACTGGAAGGCCTTTATAAAGATATTTTTTCTTTCCAAAAAAATCCAAAATTTCTATTTTATAAATACTAAAAATCCAAAATTCCTAATTTGTAAATAAACAGTGACTTTAATAACATTTTTAAATTACTTAATATGTATGTATTTCATTTGTCATAAAAGTAAGTTCACTTTTTTTTAAATTTTTTAAAATTACTATTCGCCTACTTGTATTTAGAATAAACATAATGCTTTTAAAACACATTTAACAATAGCATTCAATTCCGATGTAAAAATGGGAGAAGTGGGGGGAAAAGTGATGCGGACTCCCTACAAGGTACTAGCTGGATACTAACTGAATACACGTACAAAATTTCAGCCCTCTAGGTTTCCTTATGGAGTCTCTAGACGTGTTAGAAAACAAGCAAAAAAATTAAGGAAATATTGGCGTAAAAATCGTGGGGGTAAGGGTTAAAAGTTGAAACCTCCAAAAAACAGTGTCTGGCTATTAGCTTAACTTGTACACCGAATTTCAGCCCTCTAGGTTTATTTGGGGAGATTTTGACCCGAACGAAACTGTTAAAAAACAAGAAAAATCATGTTCTTTTGGGTATAAAAATGGTGGGGGTAGGGGTTAAAAGTCAAGACCCCCAAAAGGCACCCCCTTGGTACTAACTCAATCCGAATACAAAATTTCAGCCCTCTAGGTTTATTCGGGTGACCTGTGCGAGTGGTACAAACTTCGAAAACGTCGAAAATGCATGAAATTGTAGCTTAAAAATGAGGGGGGTGGGGGTAAAATATTAAAACCTCCAAAAAGCACAACCTAGGTACGAACTTTATCAACACACCAAATTTCAACCCTCTACGTTAATTCTGGGGGGCTGGGGGCCTGTTAGATCCAGCGAAAATCGTTTTTCCCCCCTCTACTCTCACCATATCATCCTAGGAAGCTGAATTTTGGATATGTTGTAGATAATTGACCGAAACATTATTTAAGACCGGTTTGGAAAAGTTTTATTGCTTTTCCGCCCCCCACCACCCCCTTAAAAGTCGGGTCAGAAAAAAAATTTGCCCAAAATTTGACCCCACTTTGATAGTATGAGGTGCCTCGAAAATGAGCCCCATTTACCAAATTTCATCTCTTAACTTCCATAGGGGGGCCCTACACAAATTAAAAGGTGGCGGGAATATATATATATATATATATATATATATATATCAGACATTTTTTTTCTACATATTCGTGTTCTACGGGTCCGAAAACGGATAGCGCCCCTACTCTCGCCTCCTCGCAGCTCTTATCGTATAGACTGTATAAGTCTAATTTTTCGGAGAAAATTCGACTAAAAAACGTCTGTATAGGTCAAATCACATCTAATCACATAAAATGATTTGATATCATCAAACAAATGCAACAAATGATGCAAAATTAGACGAACCCAGTTTTCTATCTCTTTTTCTTTTTACTATTTTTATTATAACCATGTCCCTGCCACTTGTTTTCAAGGACGGGCCAATGACTGTCACAGTTTGCTAGGTGGCGCTGATGGTAGGGGAGTATACTAAATAGAGTTGGGACATGTGAGCATTTTTCATCAAATGGATGTCAAAATTAATTATCATATGATTGAGTACAAAAGTATCGTTACCAAGTTATGTGTTAACGAAAAATTAAAATTTTTTAATTTAATTAATCTTTCTAGGTTGAGTTGAAGTATTTTTTTAAATATTTAATTTATTTTAGATGAATCTGATGAAAAATAGCGAACTATCGAAACTCATGTCCCGACTCTAATTTTAACTCCCTGTACATCAACGCCATCTGGTATATTAGTTACAGCGGGTCAGAATACGGTCCATTTTTTTATAATGGACTATATGCAGAGTGGCAGGGACATGATTATAACCATAGTAACTTAAGCTCATGCCCTGCCACTTGTTTTCAAGGACGACCTTTTTATGTCACAGTTCGCTACGTGGCGCTGATGGTAGGGGAGTATACTAAAGACCCTAAATACGCTAAATACAGTTGGGACATGTGAGCATTTTCGTCAAATAGATGTCAAAATTAGTTATCATACGATTGAGTACAAAAGTATCGTCACCAAGTTATGTGTTAACGAAGAATTAAAATTTTTTAATTTAATTAAACTTTCTAGGTTGAATGAATTTTTTTTTTAAAATATTTAAGGGGGGAGTTCACGCCAGAAACGGCTAATAAACTAATTTCTTTCGAATCTCGTTTTTTGTTTTTATTTCGTTCTGTGGTTCTTTACAAACACGGTGATATATAAAACATGGCCAAAAATTTTTTTTTCAAGTAGAAAAATATTTATTTGTGAGCCGCTGCACAGCCAAGTTACTGGTCCTTTGTAGATAACGGTCGCCCCCTCTCGCGATTTGATCAGTAATATTTAGTTTTGGTGTGTACACGAGTTATAGTATGCACTGAGATAATGTTCTTTTATTTGTATGCCTTTGCAGACGTTTTAATAAACAGTGAGTAAACCGCTTCTTTTGTTATTATTTTGTTTTTTACCGTTTCCCGAAACTTGTGTTTTTCCTGATAAGGAAAATCATATCTCAAGTTCTAGAAAAGAAAGAGATTTAATTTTTTTTATTTTGTTCATAAACATATTGCGCATAAAGTGGAGTATGCTTTTTCCATTTGAACAATGGTAACTATTTTTAAACTTTTTTTTTTAATAAAAAATTGGGTTTTATAATTTTTAGAACTTTGGGATTACAATTTTATAGTTAATTTTCAAAATTACCTGAAACCCATACTCAGCTTTATGGACAGGTCCTTTAGGAATAAAATAATGAAAAAATATTTATTACTTTTTGACATATGGCGTTCCTTGTAAACGCTTAAAAATCTGTGAAAAAGGGCCCCCTCCCCCCACAGGGAAGAGTAATGAATGTTTCAAAAATAAAATTTTCTATTTGAAACCATCCCTAATTTGAAAAAAATTTCAACAAGCAAAATAATCATAAATAAAAAAGTTGCTTTTTTATTTGAACTCCTCCCTTAATTTATTTTCAATTTATTTTAGATGAATCTTTGATGAAAAATAGTTTACTATCAAAACTCATGTACCGACTCTAATTTTATCCTAGTACATCAACGCCATCTGGTATATTAGTTACAGCGGCGTCAGAAAACGGTCCATTTTTTTTTACAATGGACTGTATGGAGTGGCAGGGACATGCTCAAGCTTGTATGTCTAATTGTGCTACATTTTGTGAGTAGTGAATTTGCAGTCTCTGAGTAGTGAACATAAAAGAGGGGATCAAGTGTGGGCAAATATAGCGGTTAAGCAAAATTTGATTTAAAAGGGAATACATAGTTGGGTTTGTGTGGGCAATGTGCCCCCAATAGTAACTCATAGTAATAAGTGTACTAACGATATGGTGAGGTTATAAGTACGTAATTGATATCTACAACCTTCCCGGTCAAAACTAAGTAGTTACGGAGATAAGTAAAAAAATATTCAAAAATGACTGCTTTATTCTCTCAACGTAGGAAAGTAATTCTAAATCCCCATGTAAACAAATACTATCGACAATATTAAACATATTTTTTAACGTCCCAGTCCTCGTTAGTAAGAATAATAACATAGATTAAATCCGATTCAATTTTTAATTTCATTTTTATTTATAACAATAAACAGAAAACAAACTACATAACTTGATTTATATACCATATTTACAAATTTTTACATAATTAATATTAATTACATACTTTTAACTATTATTTAATTACATAATTTGAACTATTATTAATATTTATTCCAGACAACTTTTCCTCCCCTCTTCTTAAATGTTAATAATTTTAACAACTACGTATATATTTATAAAAGAAATTTTTTTCTAAAGTATACACAGACATCAAATTCATAAATTGGATTTTTATCGGTAATTACCTCTGAGTACTGAAGAGATTAGAGGGAGTACAAGTATATATTCAATGTATATAAAAATGAAGCCAAAAAAAGAGTTAAAATGTTGACCTATATGGCGGTTAAATAAAGTTGAATTTAAAATGTTTCTATATTTACTGATGTTATATTTGCTGTTATAAATATTGTTAGAATATTTATGAATAAATAGTCCCAAATTACCATAAAAATCATATACAAATTAAAAAATATTTATTATCACCCACTATTTGTAGGTTATAAAAGATGTTAAACAATATGGCGATTTGCTTAAAAAAAATAATGTGTACTTCATCTATTGTATGGTACAATGGTACATACATATTCTGATATCAATGGTATTTTTTACAGTTGAACATAAAACTTTATATGCAACTTGTACATAATTTCACTTTATGAATTTGCCTTTTTTATTGGCCTCGCTCACAAATTTATTAGACCATAAACACGATAGTTTTATAAATAATTACTATACATGATACCTTGGATATACATTTCTAGATTACATACGTTTCTAGAGGGGGGAATTTATCAGGACATTTTACTATTTAAATGAATGGAAAATACATTTAAAAACTGAAATTTGTTTAATAAACATCTGCTCATTTTACCTCAAAAATGTCTGAAAATAAAATATTTTTGAATAATTAACCAAAAAAAAGCATAAGAGATAATTTTTATATTTTTTTGAAAATTTTAAAATAAAATGACGTTTGATAGTAGGGTTACAAATATTTTTTTTATTATTTTGTAGAATCTGATAAATAGAAATTATAATAAGTACTCGCTTTGAAAAAATCACACAAGTAGTTATTTAAAAAAAAAAAATACTTTTTCTTAACGAAAATAATAAAATTATGTACAAATGCCGTCCTGATAAACAGATATACTTGTCCACCATGAGCGCTGTAGTCGATTTCTGTTTCCCCTCCAGACAAAAGCTCATAGCGAATATATGTATACAGGATGGAAAGTAAATAACTCTCGTTTGCAGGGGTGATTCACAGTAATTTTTTCGGAATTAACTGTTTGAAAAAATCGCAAATGAACTGGCGCCACGATGTTTCCAAATTTTTCAAAGTACGGCCCCGACTAGATTATGCATACATCTTTTTAGTAGCAAGGGTACAAAATAATTTTTTTGACCAAAATTCAATAAAATTTTGTAAACATGTTTATTTCTAGTTACTGTTTACTGTATGTTGCTTTTTTAAAAACAGAAAATTTATCTTAATATAACATGATCAGAGGCGGATTAAAAAAATTTTTAAGGGCCCACTGTTTTCCCCATCTACCCACTGTTTTCGCAGAAAGACTTATATACTTTCCACCCTGTATAATATTATCTACTCTGAGGTTAAATCAGTATACGGCTTAGTATAGTGATTATTCGCCACTGTGAATTCTTTCATGTCTATTTAAACTAGCTAACTGACTAAATTTTGTAAAACAAACCCTACATTCGTATGGTTTTTCTCCACCGTGAATTCTTTCATGTGTTTTTAAATTACCTAACTGAGTAAATGTTTTAGAACATATATCGCATTCATAAGGTTTTTTATTACTGTGAATTCTTTCATGTATCTTTAAATGACTTGGACGAGTAAATGCTTTAGTACATATGCTACATTTGTATAGTTTTCCACCACTGTGATATCTTTCATGTCTTCTTAATTGACTTAATTTACTAAACCTATTAGCACATATGTTACATTCATATGATTTTTCAGCACTGTGAATTCTTTTTTTATGTACATTTAAGCTACCTTTATTACTAAATGTTTTAGGACACATATCATATTCATACAGTTTCTCACCATTGTGAATTCCTTCATGTCTCTTTAAACTACCTAACTGATTAAATTTTTTAGAACAAATACTACATTCGTATGGTTTTTCACCACTATGTATTCTTTTATGTGTTTTTAAACCACATAACTGAATAAATGTTTTAGAACATATATCGCATTCATAAGGTTTTTCATTACTGTGAATTCTTTCATGTATCTTTACATGACTTGGACGAGTAAATGCTTTAGTACATATGCTACATTTGTATGGTTTTCCACCACTGTGATATCTTTCATGTCTTCTTAAATGACTTAATTTACTAAACCTGTTAGTACATATGTTACATTCATATGATTTTTCAGCACTGTGAATCCTTTTTTTATGAACATTTAAAATAGCTTTATTACTAAATGTTTTAGTACACATATCACATTCATATGGTTTGTCGCCACTGTGAATTCCTTCATGTCTATTTAAACTACCTAACCGATTAAATGTTTTAGAACAAACATTACATTTGAATGGTTTTTCACCACTGTGAATTCTTTTATGCATTTTTAAACCACATAACTGATTAAATGTTTTAGAACATATATCGCATTCATAAGGTTTTTCATTACTGTGAATTCTTTCATGTATCTTTACATGACTTGGGCGAGTAAATGCTTTAGTACATATGCTACATTTGTATGGTTTTCCACCACTATGATATCTTTCATGTCTTCTTAAATGACTTAATTTACTAAACCTGTTAGTACATATCTTACATTCATATGTTTTTTCAGCACTGTGAATTCTTTTTTTATGTACATTTAAAATACCTTTGTTACTAAATGTTTTAGTACAAATATCACATTCATATGGTTTCTCGCCACTGTGAATTCCTTCATGTCTATTTAAACTACCTAACTGATTAAATTTTTTAGAACAAACACTACATTCGTATGGTTTTTCACCACTGTGAATTCTTTTATGTACTTTTAAACCACATAACTGAATAAATGTTTTAGAACATATATCGCATTCATAAGGTTTTTTATTACTGTGAATTCTTTCATGTATCTTTAAATGACTTGGACGACTATATGTTTTAGTACATATGTTACATTTGTATGGTTTTCCACCACCGCTGTGATGTCTTTCATGTCTTCTTAAATGACTTAATTTACTAAACCTGTTAGTACATATGTTACATTCATATGATTTTTCAGCACTGTGAATTCTTTTTTTATGTAAATTAAAATTATCTTTATTACTAAATGTTTTAGTACAAATATCACATTCATATGGTTTCTCGCCACTGTGAATTCCTTCATGTCTATTTAAACTACTTAACTGATTAAATTTTTTAGAACAAACATTACATTCGTATGGTTTTTCACCACTGTGTATTCTTTTATGTACTTTTAAACCACATAACTGAATAAATGTTTTAGAACATATATCGCATGCATAAGGTTTTTTGTTACTGTGAATTCTTTCATGTATCTTTAAATGACTTGGACGAGTAAATGTTTTAGTACATATGTTACATTTGTATGTTTTTTCAGTACTGTGAATTCTTTTTTTATGTAGATTTAAATTATCTTTATTACAAAATGTTTTAGTACACATATCACAAACATATGATTTTTCGCCATTGTGAATTCTTTCATGTCTATTTAAACTAGCTAACTGACTAAATTTTGTAAAACAAACACTACATTCGTATGGTTTTTCACCACTGTGAATTCTTGTATGTGTATTTAAATTACCTAACTGAGTAAACGTTTTAGGACATATATTGCATTTATAAGGTTTTTCACCACTGTGAACTCTTTTATGTATTCTTAAATGAATTGGACGAGTAAATGTTTTATTACATGTATCACACTGAAATAGCTTTTTCCCAAGACTTGGAATTTTATGTTCTGTTAAATTTGCCCACTCATCTTCATCTATTTCATCTTTTTCAATTTTAACTTCCGTATGTAAACTATTTAAATCTGTCAAAGATTCACTCCACTCCTAAAATATTACAAAATATTTTGATTAAAACATTCACATAAGGGGTAAATGAAGAAATGGTCGATTTTTGCCCGATGTGCGAAAAGTAGAACCCGTTGCTTCTTAAAGTTCTTGATTTGTAGAATTTAAAACTGACAATTAAAAAAGTACATCTTCAAGAGAACATTCTAGAAATTAAAGATAATCGTTTAAAATCAGGGGCTAGTAAACTTTTTTTGGAAAAGGCCGGATCGTAAAAATATTTAGCTCGGCGGGCCAGGTAGAAATTTCGGGAATATTAATTTCGAAGAGAGTTAATTCATTCTACTCCCAAAGCAGCAAACAAATCAGTTAAAATTTGAGTAGATTGTTTAGAAGATAGATTGTCTCTACTTTGTATAGATTGTGTAGAATATATTTAGATTGTCTCTACTTGTGGTAATCATTCACTTTCATGGTCACCTGGTTTTTTTGGTTATAAATAAAAAACTAATGGTCCGATTTGGATGAATTTTTTTTTAAAATGTTCGTCATTACGGCGAATTAATGATAAGAATCACAGAAATAAACAAAAATGAATATTTTTGATAGTTTTATGGCTTTAAATGGACAAAAATGTTAAGCTTTTACGAATAATCGTTCACAAAATTTTTTTATCTGGTTATATAAACGTCTTATATTATTTTTCGTAATCTACATAAAAAAATGAACAATAGAGATTTGGCGATGATAAAATTCCCCTGATGAGCGTTTGTGGAACTACTATATGACATATAATTAGTATTATTTCATTGCTTTATAAAAATTTTGTGATGACTTCTTTGTTGGGCATTTATGAAAGAGTAAAAAACATTACGAGACCTTTTCGCGAGTGTGAACAATATTTTAAAAGTGGAATGTTAATGTGTGTTGGTGTTAAAGAACGAAATTTCAGTAACATAAAATATCTGGGTTTAGCTGCACAAAGTTGTGGAGGTTGTGGAGTATTAAGTTATCCACATGAAGTGGAATGTAATGCTGACACCTCAAAATGTTCTGAACAAACAAGCATAAACACTGATGAAGTTTTCATTTTACGAATAGTTTCCCAATTTTTTTTTAAGTCTGACAGTGGTAGGAAAACGACGAAAACTTAGTCCTTCCCTTTTGTAGTTCCTGCACTGTGGAACTAGGGATGTGAAAAAATAATCGATTTTTATTTTAATCGATTATTTTTTTCTTAAAATCGATTTTTAATAATCGATTCCATCAATAATAACAATCGATTTTTAATAAATCGATTATACAAATTACACTCTATTAATTCCTTATTATTTAAGTTGAAAGCTGAAAGAAAAACTTGATTTGTTTTTTAGTTTTCAAACCAGAAGTTTGTCATTTTGATTATTTTTGACATTTACCATTTTAACTAATCTTCTATAATCTTCATTCTAAATAATTGTTAATATTAAAGTGGTAGTTTTATTATTATATATAAAAAAGTATGCAATTTTTCGAATAATTAAAAAAAATCGAATTTTTCGCAAAAATCGATTATTTCTTCTAAAATCGATTTTTTACAAATCGATTTATATTAAAGAGAGAAAAATCGATTATTTAGTAATCGATTTTTTTCACTCCATGTCACATCCCTATGTGGAACACAGTAGTTAGTACTCCCTTTTCTTTTGTGTTTACTAGTGTTCATCTCAACACATTAAATCACGTGATTGTATGCAAAATTTTTTCTTCACTTCCTTCATAATTCATGCAATAAGGGGTTAAAAAAAAATAGATTCACTCTGCTTGGTATACTTTCTATGATTTCCAATTACATGTATAATTTAATTAAAAGCAGATAAAAGGTTAGTTTTGTAATAAAAATTTAAAAAAAAACTTGTTTTTTGTGAAAAAAGAGTACAAAAATCACGAAAATTTGGTTGGCATTACTTTTCCCCTATGCACTATGTTACACAGTGTCGTTTGTGTTTTGCTAATGGAACACAATCTATGATATGTATTATACAAATAATGTATTATGTCGCCAATTGATACATTAAAATTTTACACATCGACATCAAAAACAATAACAACCACTGGTTTATTGGTCGTCCATTGGGTAAAAATTGACCATTCTTACACTTTTCACTCTATTAAAAATTTACAATCCAAATCTAGTAATTACCAATTTTATATTTTGCCCTTGTAAGTCTTCAAAGTTATTTTCATTGGTCAAACTATTATTTTCTAGCGACGATTTCGTTGGTTCAAAAATTTTAGTTTCTGTTGATAACACAAAATTGGTCTCATTCACTTCAGCTTCCTCCACTTTAATTTCAAACGTATAATTAATTTCCATGACCGGTTCATTCACTTCATCTTTCTCCACTTTAATTTCAAATGGATGAAAACTTTCATAGTCGAATTTCTCCATTTTGTATTTTTGTAAACATAAACCTTTAGCAGTAATGGCAGTAACTAAAAGGATCTTGATCAGTTTTATTTTTATGACGTGTGACAGCTATTTTTTGACTTTTGTTAACGAGATTAAAATCAGTAGCACCACATGCTGCTTGCTGAAAAACTAACACAAATGGCCCAAATGGCTGAAGAATGCTGTCGTTCGCCAGAAAATTTTGTTAGTGTAATAAGGTAACGGAACGAAGCTTATACGGTTTACAAACCAGTGGGGACGGATTCAAAAAAATAACATGTGTAGTGACTATTAGTGGCTGTGTTCGAGCAGAAAAAAATTCTTTAAGCGCTTGAGGCCGCTTCATATTATTGACTAATTTTTTGCCAAGACAGAAATCACGTGACACGTAGTTCTGTCTTCCACCAAATTTAAATTTTACTGCGATAAATTAGAAAATTCTGCAATATTGTTGTTTACTCTGACGATTCTTCAATAATATGACCTATAATGTTATCCATATTGTTTAAAATATAAAAGAAATAACAAATTTTCTTACGAATAACTATTATTGAGGTTATTTTGTTTAAATATCTACGATGACATTTTGCTTTTTGGTGCTTTGTTATTCTTAGTAAATCGCTATTTTGCTTTAAAGCGTTTTAAAGAATTTTCTCTGCTCGAACGTAGCCAATGACTGTGTTCGAGCAGAAAAAAATTCTTTAAGCGCTTGAGGCCGCTTCATATTACTGACTAATTTTCTGCCAGGACAGAAATCACGCGACACGTAGTTCTATTTGGTTCTATCTTCCACCAAATTTAAATTTTACTGCGATAAATTAGAAAATTCTACAATATTGTTGTTTACTCTGATGATTCTTCAATAATATGACCTATAATGTAATCCCTATTGTTTACAATATAAAAGAAATAACAAATTTTCCTATGAATAACTCTTATTGAGTTTATTTTGTTTAAATATCTACGACCACATTTTGCTTTTTGGTGCTTTGTTATTCTTAGTAAATCGCCATTTTGCTTTAAAGTACTTTAAAGATTTTTTTCTGCTCAAACGCAGCCAATGACTGACAATGAGATACATAATGACTGATTGTTTTTATTGCATAATTTTTTGAATATTCGTAGGGACTTAATACACATTAGTTAAATTGTCAAAATAAAACACTATAGGTACATAATTTGTAAATAAATGATTTATTGTAACATGATAATATAAATAAAAATAACAAAAGAGAAATCTTTAACAATATGAGAAATAGGTAAAGTAACCTCCCAACTATCCGAGCTTGTCGGAATCGGGGCTACCTTGGATAATACATTTTAACGTATATTACATTTACATTATAAACAATCATATATATTTAGATGATCAAATTAAAGTGTAATTCCTTATTATCATAATATATTATTACTAAATAACTAAAACATTTATATTACTTAAGATTGTAAAGATATATTGTTTTAAACAAAAGGCTATACTTTATTGTTTTATTTTTTTTTCCCTCATAGTGAAAAAGTTTACACTCAACCCGTTTTTTACACATATTTATAAAGAATATTTCAGTAGCTTTCAAATAATCCTAAATTTGGCTACGTCCACTTGCGTCTCAGAAAACTACTACAAAGGCAAGTTAAGTCCTATCCTAACGATATAATAACTTTCTTAAAAGAACCAGAAGTTATGATGTAAAATTCCATCATCCTTTTTTTTTATTTTAGTATAAATATAGAATCAATAAATCTTTAGTTTTCATAATACACATTTAAACTATTATTTTAGACAAACTAAAGCAATATATAGGCGTAAACATACTTCATGTAATATTGGCCAACTTTTAAGTAAATTTCACCTATGTGTACCGGTTTCGGCTACTTTTGTAACCCTCTTCAGTAGCATAAAATATAATAAACATACAAAAATCAGAGAAATATAATAAATATGAAAACCAGAAATATAATAATAATAAAATACAATGTTTTCCTTCGTTAAAAATATATAAATATAAAAATAATAATAATAATAATAAAGCAACCAATAAAAATAAAAATAAAACAGAAGTAGAAATAAATATATATTTTATATTTCATTTTTATATTATATTTCTGGTTTTCATATTTATCATTTTTCTCTGACTTTTTATATTTATTATATTTTAGACAACGATTCTTGAAAAATGAAGTGAAGTGAAATGGAATGGAATGAAATAGCTGAGAACGGAACCAAACGAATTATATTTTCATAAGTTGGTAAGGGATACATTATTGTGATCATGGGTACTCTGTCGACGAGACTGATGACTAAAACAGAGGAGGTATTATTTATGGTACACAGTTTTCATTTCCAGTTACATAGGTTGTAGTATTTAAAAAAAAAAAAAAAAACTACAATTCTACAATACTACAGAAACATATTATTAAAAAATAATTACAAAAAAAAAAAAAAAATTTAAAACTAAATAAAATTACTAAATAAACAAAAACAAACACTACTGCTACTAAACAAGGTTATGTCGAAATTTTATTTCTACTATTACTATTAAAAAGGAAAATATATAATTTAAAATTAAAAAATTAATAAAAAATAAAACAATAATTAAAATACAAGAAAAAAAGTAAAAAAATTAAAACAGTTAATATAAAACTCAGCTAGCTACTCAAAAATCACAACAAATGCAAACGAAATGGACGAAAAATGGCAATAAAATGATGAATGTTTGTTGTTTGTAATTTTTTTTTTTTAAATTTCACAAAATATGTAACCGGAAATGAAAATTGTGTATCATAAATAATACTTCCTCTGTATTAGTAATCAATTTCGTTGACAGAGTACCCATAAACACAATAATGTATACCTACCAACTTATAAAAATATATTTCGTTTGGTTCCGTTCTCAGCTATTTCATTCTATTTCATTTCACTTCACTTCACTTTTCAAGAATCGCTGTCCTGATTTTTATATTTATTATATTTTATGCTACTGAAGAGGGCTACAAAAGTGCCCGAAACCGGTCTAGCGAATATTTTATGTATACTTTTAGCGTATATTTTATATTTTTTGTGGGTCCTTAAGCGAAAAAACTTTATTATTATGTATAATTCAGACCACAGTACCGCTCAATTTAGTAATTTAACTGTGAATTGTTTTATGTTGATTTAAATTACTTGAACTAGTAAATGCTTTCGAACATTCATTACATTTAAATGGTCTTTCACCACTGTGAATTCTTTCATGTTTTGTTAAACTACCTGACTGACTAAACGTTTTAAAACATATGTTACATTTATATGGTGTTTCACCACTATGTATTCGTTCATGTGTTTTTAAATTACTTGACTGATTAAATGTTTTAGAACAAACATTACATTTGTACGGTTTTTCACCACTGTGAATTCTTTTATGTATTTTTAAATCATTTGAAGTAGTATAGGCTTTAGAACACGCATTACACTTGTATGGTTTTTCACCACTATGAGTTCTTTCATGTCTTTTTAAATTACCTACATGACTGAATTTTTTAAAACATATGTTACAGTTATGTGGTTTTTCACCGCTGTGAATTCTTTCATGTGTTTTTAAATTACTTAACTGAGAAAATGTTTCAAAACATATGTTACACTCGTATGGTTTTTCGCCCGTGTGAAGTCTTTTATGAGTTGCTAAACTGTTTATTTGACTAAATGCTTTCGAACATACATTACACTTGTATGGTTTTTCACCACTGTGAGTTCTTTCATGTTTTTTTAAATTACCGGAACTAGTAAATGTTTTAGTACATGTATCACACTGAAATAGCTTTTTCTCAACACATGTAATTTTATGTTTTGTTAAATCTGCCGATCGATCTTCATCTATTTCATTTTGTTCAACTTTAGTCTCCGTATGTAAACTGTTTGAAACCGCCAAAGATTCACTCGACTCCTAAAATGTTACAAAGAATATTTTGATTAAAATATTCATATATGGCATGAGTGGAGAAATGGTCGATTTCTGCCCAACGTGTGGCAAGTAAAGTGTTTCTGGAAGTATAAAATTCAAAAATTATTTCACACAATGAATTTAATTAATTTTTCTAGGTTGAATTAAAGTATGTTTTTAAATATTTAAATTATTTCGAATTTATTTTAGATGAAGGTTTGACGAAAAATAACGCACTATCAAAACTCATGTCCCGACTCTAATTTATTCAAGTATATCAATGCCATCTGGTATATTAGTTACGAGTACAGCGGCGTCAGTAAACGGTCCATTTTTTTTTTATAATGGACTATATGGAAAGTGGCACGGACATGGTCTAACGTTAGCTAACGGAGCTTACACCGTTACAAACCAGACGACTCGCGTTCAAAAAATTAACACATGGTGACTGATTTTTTTTATTCCATAGTATTTGAATGTGGCTGTATTATGGGCACAAGCCAAAAAGAACTTTTTTATCAACATCAGCGTTTATCTTTGTCTATCATATTAATAAATATGTTTATTCACTCGCTCCTTTAAAAACATAATTAGTTTGTTTGGTTGGGAACTATGTAAATAATACAGTTTGTGTTCCCTTCACCACAGTTTCTGGAGATCTTTTGAGCTCGCGTTCATAATACTTCAGAAGTATTTATACCGTGAAAAACCATGAAAAAATATTTAACGGGCATTAATTTTTTGAATCAGAGTCCTCTGGTTTGTAACGGTGTAAGCTCCGTTAGCTAACGTTAGGCTAACAAAATTTTCTGGCGAACGCGAGCATTCTTACACTCTACTTCATTAAAAATTTATAATCTAATTGTAAAAGCTTATTTACACGGTGATAGTTTTTGTGATAGTTGCTATCATGCAAGCTACTATCACAAGAACTATCATCGTGTAAACAGCGTGATAGTCACTATCAAACTATCATGATAGGACTATCACACTATCAGGCTCGACCTGATAGTTTAGGGACTATCATGATAGGGATTGCAACTATCATCGTTACTATCATCGTGTAAACGGGTTTTTAGTACCTACTACCACCACTACTGGCGCCATGATGCCACCGCGCTGAATTTCAAATTGTTTAACTCCAACAGAACATATTTTATCTTGTTGATTGTTGCTATTTAAAATTAATAGAACAGTTTTGACAATAATAAACATTTTAATATTAATAAAAAAAATTATTAAATAATGTCGGAGAAGTTTGATATTATTGCATTTCTGGAAGAATGCCAACATTTTGAATGTTTACCAAAAAAAAAGCTCTCCTGATTATAAAAACGGGGCAAAAAGAGATCATACAGAAGAAATTTTGAAACATTTTTTTTTTTTGAAAAAAATATTGTCAAGCATAAATTTCCACGTTGTATACATAATAATAATGCATAAAATACGTAATGAATGGTAATATGTAATGTTTTTCACATTTCTTTTAGTAGTTTCAAAATTCCGCCACTAGAGGTGCACGCATAACATCCATAAAACTATCACCGAATTATCACAAGTGTTATTTACGTGTAAACAGACACTATCATAACGATGTCTATCACGATTCCTATCATGATAGTACTATCACAAAAATACTATCATCGTGTAAATAAGCTTTAAATCTACTAACTACTTACTAGTTTTATATTTTGCTCCTGTAAGTCTGTAAAGTTATTTTTATTTGTCAAACTATTATTTTCTTGCGACAATTTAACTGGTTCAAAAATTTTAGTTTCTGCTGGTGTCAATAAATTGGCCTCACTCACTTCAGCTTCCTCCACTTTAATTTCAAATGTACGATTATTATCATGAGTCGTTTCATTTATTTCATATTTTTCCACTTTAATTTCAATAGTATGAAACCCTTCATGGACTGGTTCATTCACTTCATCCTTCTCCACTTTAATTTCAAATGTACGATTAGTTTCATGAGCCGGTTCATTTATTTCATCTTTCTCCACTTTAATTTCAATAGTATGAAACCCTTCATGGATTGGTTCATTCACTTCATTTTTTTCCACTTTAATTTTAAATGTACAATCAGTTTCATGAATCGGTTCATTTATTTCATCTTTCTCCACTTTATTTTCAAATGTATGAAAACTTTCATGGATTGATTTATCCATTTTGAATTGCTGTTTTATTACACGAAGCTTCTTTTATCATAGTCATAATATAGATATGAGTCTTTTACACGAACATTGTGAAAATGAAGTATTATAAGATGGAGATGTAACTCATATGAGCGGAATTGACAAAATTGGTCAGGAAAATGGTAAATATAAGGGCTTTCTTTTTTGCCACTGGCAGCGTTAATAATCTCAAAATACTGATGTGAATATAGCGAATATATGTAGTAACCACATAAAACTATGGAGAGTAGAGTTAAAGGAGGAGTATCTCATATGGGACTTAAATCGAAAAAGTGGCCCCTAAATTTGATGAAATAATAGTTCAATAATTACCCAGAACGGCGCTGATAAGCAATCAGGGTTCGATCTGAACTTAGCGATTATAAGTGAAGTGAAGTATGCCAAAGGGAAATACTAACTGTTAAACACAATAAAAATTGAATTAAAAACAATAAAAATTGAATTATGTAAATATAAAAACAATAAAAATTGAAGTAAATATAACAATTAAAACTGTTAAAAACAATAAAAACTGTTGTTTGAGTTTTAAAATTTTCAGCGCTTAATTTTAAATTTAAGAATTTTAATACACTAGTGCCATCTTAATTTCATCCACTTTTGGGGCCATTTTTTATATATGGAGATACTTCTCCTGACACTCTACACTCCATACATAAAACGGATAAAACAGAATGTAACTAGAGTACTTATTCTCAAATAGAAACACGCCGGGACTGGGGAAGTGAGTGTTTCCATTTGAAAATCACCAATGTCGGTTGATGATATTTAATAATAAGGAAATACATAGAAATTACATATGTATGAAATAAACTCTTATAGTTTAAATTACTTTATACGGCGAATATCCAATAGTACTGACTCCGATTTTACATAGTGACGTCAGCGAATTATATAATATACAATATAAATGACGCGACGCAAAATAAAAACTGTTAAGTTTATTTTAAAAACGATCGAAAAACCCACTTTATAAATGAGTTGAAAATTGAAAAAGATTCCAGAAGATTCTATTCAAAAGTTAACAAAGATAATATAGAAGCTCGCATTTCCATTTGAGAGTGTTCCATTTGAGAATAAGTACTGTACCGCTTTCGTATCCGACGAACACGAGTGCCATCTTTGATTTGGACATTTTTTTTGAATACATTGAGTTTCGCCTTATGTCTAAAGCCGGTTCTACACAATGCTACGAACGTTCCTTCCAACGTTCGATCGAACGTTTGAGGCAATTAAGTTCGATAGTTGGTGCGACGAATGTATCTGCTACACGGTGAATCGAATGTTTGATCCAATACGAATGATGATGTGTTGGTACTCAGTGGACGAGGCTGTTATCTGTCTAATGTTATCTCTAATGTTATATACTGATGTTGTCTCTCTTCACATGAACGAGTCGAACCAACCAACGCAACCAACATTGACCTTCAAACGTTCGAAGCATCCCTTTGACTCGGTGCAAGAATACCGACATCGAGCGGAACATGGCCAAATGCGAATGTTTGACGCTCGACATTGGACACTCGTAGGTTCGAACAACGGCCACACGATGTGATGAACCATCGAACGTCCAATGTTGGAAGGTGTTCGTAGCATCGTAGAGAACCCGCTTAATCTCCATAAGGTGCAAGCTCCGTTATTATAACGGTAGGCTAACAAAGTTTTCTGGCGAACGCCAACATTATGGTTTCTGCTAGTTTACATCACTCAGTAGCTGTCACGTAGCTGAATACTTTTTTAAGGCACATCGTGGGCATTTCGTAAGATGATGATTCTAGAATCATCATCTTGTAATTGAAAACTTACAATTAGATATAAGTATACCATATATAGTTTTATTTTTTTTTAAAATTATTTTGTCGATTTATTTCACATCTACCGTTTGTAGCGCTAAACACGCTGACTACGGCAAGTATGTAAAAAAAATATGTTTTCTTGTAACTTTAATTATCAGTAAAAATTTTTATAATTATTGATTGCTTTGTGTAAATATATTCTACTAAAATTAGTCGTTTTAAAATTTAAATATAAATCTGGAAATAATTTTTTTTTTTTTAATCATTCATTTTATTTATCTGTTTTCTAGGTTATAATTAAGCCGGTCATATTAATTAAAAATTTTCAAACAGCAAAATGGAAAATGATATTTTGGATTCATTGACAGATATAAAGTAATTCTTTCCTTTGGATTTAATAAAATATACGAAAAAGCATAAAACAAAATCTTTTTTCAGGTATTCTGGTAAATTAACTGATGCTCAAAATTTAGAAAAAGCACTAAATGGAGGTGCAAAAAGTATCGAGTATACGGAATTAGTGAGTTTTTTAACGAAGGAGTTAAAATTGTTGTGTAATTTGGATGAAGAAGTTAATCCGATTACGTCTGCGGACGATTCTAGCGCTTTTTTAATGGAACTTAGTTCATTTTTGAAAGAATTAGGTATAAAAAAGTGTCATCAGGTATTCTATATGAATATTCTCGCTAAATATAAAATAATTTATAGGATGTCCGTACGAGAGTTTGACCACTGGCCATCTGAGCGATCGATTAAACAGTAAATTTGATAAAATGTTACTCTTAGACTATTTGTTGAGTGAATTGATGGCCGCAAGAATGATTAAAGCGTCAAAACCGGAAGGAGAAGATGAAATGGCTCTAAAATTGGTATGTATTCGATGTTTCTAAAACCAGAAGCCGGGGTAAATAGAAAAAAATCAATGTAGTTATTAATTTTATAACGTGAAGATGGGGTTGTATTTGAGTTTATCATAAGTTACTATTGGGGATACTACGATTAGTACGGCGCCAAAATTTGAGGACAGTTCCTTGTAGAACTCGACAAAATAAAACGAAAAACAAGAATAAAATTTTTCGATATCTCACTTCGTTTTCGAGATATTGAACGTTAAACTTGTCTTTAAATTCGGATATATTGTATGTGTAGTATGTGTAATATATTGACAGTGAGCGTGTTCCATTTAGAAAACACAAACGACACTGTGTGGTCTGTGTGACGCAGTATATAGGGAAAAAGTAATGCCAACCAAATTTTAGTGATTTTTGTACTTTATTTTTTTGCTGGAGTTTCGAAAATGGGAATGCTCTGAATCACTTGAAATTTTTACCAGACACTCGACAGTATTAGTTACGACCAGTTAATTTTGACAATATACACGTTTGCTTCGCAATAAGGTTACTTCACAAACTGAATACAGAGAAAGAGATGGAACGTTGTTTGTTTACCTTATCACAAGTTTTTTTTTACTAAAATGTAGTGTATACAGTATGTTCCTTTAGATGTTTTAATTCAAAATTTTTACTTACAAAAATGATATAATTATAATGCAACTTTTTAAATAAAAGAAATACGTACATAATTAATGTATCCTCTAGCGATGGAGAACTATCGATAGTCCCGACTATCGATAGTTTTGACTATCGATAGTCCCGACTATCGATAGTTACGATATTCGTGAAACTATCGATAGTTATCGATAGTTTTTGATACCCAAGTTGGGCGGCATTTAGATAGCCGGCGAGCAAAAAAAAAAAAAACAAAAAGAAAAAAGGTCGCCGGTTTTACGCCGGGGTAGAATTATTCCTTTTTGCCCGGAAATTCCCTTAAAATGGTTGTTTTTATATCTCTTGGCTATAATTTCTACGAAATTTTTATTATCTTTAGTATTTATAACTAAACGAAATGACTGAAAAAAAGTATCGAAAACTATCGATAGTAAAAAAAAATATCGATAGTTTTCGATAGTCAAAACTATCGATGGTTATCGATAGTGCTATCGATAGTTCTCCACCACTAGTATCCTCATGTCAGATATGTCATACGTATATTCTGATTTATTTAAACATTAATTCATAGATTTTTAGTCACAAATGTACATATTATTTTCAAATCTTCAAATTGTCATATGTTTATATATTTTTTATATAAAATTATAAATTAATATATTAGATAATTAAACACATATTTAGTTTTGAACAGAATATGTGCGTTTTTCACGATATTTTTTTTCAGAAACGATATCATAACATGAATATTTAAAAATATTTTTAACTCTAAAAAAATGATATTGTTATATGTGCATCTATTATTACGGGTTTGGTATATACAAAACTTTTTTTATTTTATTGTTTATTTTTATCACACTTATGTTACTTTTATTGCCTTTATGTGTACATTTTGAACACCCTATATACGCTTCACTTATAGTAACATAGAAAGAAACAAACCTTTCTTAGTGTACCGTTTTGCGCGGTATTCGTGTACTTCAACTTTGATATAAAAACTAGGTGGCGAGATTGGTAATTATGCAGAAGCACGGCTCCACTTATTTTTAGCTCTAAAAGAAAAACTAATGATCCGCTTTTAATGATTTTTTTTTTAGATTGTCGCTACGGCGGATTAGTTTAAAAAAATACTACAAATCGATACCGATAATGGAAAAGCTGGGAAATTGTTTTAAAATTTGATAAAATTCAATTTTTTCAAATTTTGTTTTGTCATTTAGTGTGTGTGCGTTTATATGTGAGTTTGAGTGTATAGCCTAGTAAAACTGATTCAAAGAAATACTTTTTCAAAAATAAAAAAAATCGATATCTTGTTGAATTTTCAAAATACTGAGCGCAGAAATTAGGAAAATTGACTTAATTTTGTAAACAACGATTATCTCAACGCCATGATTTGAGTGCATATTCTGGTAAAATGGATCAAAATAAATAAGAGTAGATGATATAAAAACCAGGTGGTGAAGTTGGTAAAGGTTAGGTTAGTTTAGTTAGTTTTGACAATATATTTCGACTTTGATATAAAAACTGCGTAGTGAGGTTAGTTAAGGTTAGGTTAGTTTAATTAGTTTTTACATTATACTTCGACTTTGGTATAAAAACTAGGTAGTTAGGTTAGTTTAGTTAGTTTTGTCAAAATATAATTCGACTTTGATATAAAAACTAGGTAGTTACGTTAGTTTAGTTAGTTTTGACAATATACTTCGACTTTGACACTAGAGATGTCGATTCTCCAAAAAAAGATCGATTTTGGATCGATTTAAATCGAAATTTAAAAAATCGATTAAAAAAAAAAATCGATTCTGTGAGATCGATTTAAAAAATCGAAATTTTGGAAAGTTTAATAAAATTAGCTGATAATTTTTGTTAAGGGACTTAATTGATAGTACATGGGAAATATCGTGTAAAAACGCTTTACATTATATTTGTCAGGGCGATGAGTTAACTTTTCAATTATAGCAAATAACACAATTGAATATGTAGGACAAATACCACGGAATGAACCAAGTTTACTATTCAAAAATTTCAAACAAACTGACAAAAAAATGTTTTCTGAATAAGTTGCTTTTGTAGGAAAGGGATCGTTAGCCCCATAGGTGGTCTTTCTTTCCTTTGTATTAACAGTCTTCTACTGGGCAAAATAGTGCGTATATATACGTATTTATATGGAGCCACATGGGGGATTCGTTGATAATAACAAGTAATAAGTGACAATTTATTAACAATAACGTTTTTGGTGTTTCATTTTAACACATGTTTCTTTGTAAAATTACAACTAAAATGAAATTATTTTTGAAAAAGTTCGGTTATCGATCTCTTACTTTTAATAATCGATTCATGAATCGATTCAAATGAAAAAAATCGAAAAAAGAATCGATTTTTTAAGCTTCGATTAATCGATTTTTTCGATTAATCGATTTAAAATCGACATCTCTATTTGACACACATGCATACAAAATAAAAAAAAAATCTAAAAAAATTGAATTTTTTCAAATTTAACGACAGTTTCCCAGCATTTCCAGTACCGATATCAAGTTTTAGTATTTTTTTTAACTAATCCGCCATAGGGGCGACTTTTTTAAAAAAATAATTAAAATCGGATCACTAGTTTTTCTTTTAGAGCCAAAAATAGGTGGAGCCGTGCTTCTGCATAAATACCGTTTAATGTTCAATATCTCGAAAACAAAGCGAGATATCGAAAAATTTTATTCTTGTTTTTCGTTTTATTTTGTTGAGTTCTACAAGGAGCTGTCATCAAATCTTGGCGCTTGACGAATCGTAGTCGTGCCTGTTTCGTAATTTAGTCAAATAAATTGTGTTAACGTTCAAAAGGATAGCAAATTTCATATATTTTATCTCCGTTTATTTGAATTACAGCAAGAGAGTGATACAGCGCGAAATTTAAAAAATTTACTAATGGCCCTACAATTTAATAAACCACCGGCGAACATAACCGCACAACAACTCTTTCAAAAAGTTGACACCAAAGTTCGCGACACGTTGAATAAAGGTGGACTGCGACTGCTCGGCAAACCGGCGTTCGTCGGTCACCTGTCGGAGAAACAGTGGGAAAATTTGAAAAATTTACAAAAAGGAATGAATGAGGAATATACAATTCGTCGCGAAATGTTAATAAAACGACTTGATGTCACCATACAAAGTTTTCAGGTATGTTTGATGAACGAAAAATCGCCTAACATGCATGAAAAATGGCTTACGGTGAATCGATCACTTGAAATTTTCCAAATTTAGAATTTGAAATTTTAGTATATTATAGAAAAATATATGATGCATTCATTGACACTATTTTGAATCATTTCTGACGTGTAGTTTAGAAGAAATTAATTTTCAAAGTTAGAATTTTGAACGTACGAGTAAATGCCAAAGAAAGATTAGAGGTGAATCAGTAGTATGTATTTAAGTAAGTTGTGTCATTAAAAACAAACTTTAAGATTTAAAAAACTGAAAATTATTTTCTTTTGTTTTTGAATCGTTAAAAAACTATTTTGTTTAATATTCGACGTTTAGTTATCGTAATAAATAGAAAAAAGAAACTATAAAAATGTCATTTTAATACTAATACGCCCATAGTATATTTGTGTACGTGTTAGTTATTATGTGTGCGTACACGTCAACTACCAGAATCAAATTCATTACTTTTAAAATTATTAAAATTAGAAGATTGAACAATAATCAAATATTAATACTGCTATATGTATTATAAAATTTAACTTATTTTTCTACACATAAATTATATTTATTTATAGAGAAAAAAATAGACTTAGTAATTCATTTGTCACAAATTTGTCAGTACTGATCGATTCACGTTAAATCGAATTGTTAATCATTAATTATTATGTCCATTGTAGTGGTCGGATCGAATGAAGGGCAAAGAAGCCACCATCCAGGATATATTCAAGAAAAAAGCGAGTAGCATGACGAAAACGCCCGATGTTGATTTAAGTGACGTACTCGCGGCTCGAGATGATATTATGGTCCTGGAAAAGACCAGTAGCGCCTCAGTGCGCAAGAACACACAAACAGCAATCAATAAAGTGATTATTGGTCGTGTACCTGACCGCGGCGGTCGACCAAACGAACAAGAACCACCCCCGCCGGAGATGCCATCCTGGCAGCAACAACGACCAGGTGGTGGCGGTGGCGGTGGCGGAGGCGGCCGCGGCGGTGGATTTGGTGGTGGACGAGGAGGAGGTGGTGGCGGAGGAGGCGGAGGCGGACGTGGTGGACGCGGTGGAGATAGTGGCCATGGTTATGGCGGCGGCGGCGGCGGTGGTGGAAGTCAAGGGTATGGCGGTGGAGGACAAGGATATGGAGGTGGAGGACAAGGCTATGGTGGCGGAGGGCAAGGCTCATATGGCGGTGGCGGTGGCAGAAGTGATTCTCGAAGTGGTGACCGAGGTTACGGTGATAGAGGATCCAGTTATGGCGGTAAATACATATATATATATATATATATATATATATATATATATATATATATATATATATATATATATATATATATATAACTGTTGACCTGATCAAGAAATTACAAGTAGGGATCTCAAGAAGAAAATTTTTTGGACTATCGATAGAAAGGGCTCTTAAATAAATTTGGGATTCGTTTTATCATTTTTCGTTTTTAAACTCCATTTAGGAAATATTTAACTAGGTTTCGAACTTTTAACATTTTCATTAAATTTCGTAAAAATTGGATGCTTTGTTCGAGAGTTATCGCGCAGACATATAAATACGTACATATATAACGTAAAAGCCCCTATATCGGAACACGGCCATATGTCCGAACAGTTTAACAGTTTTGACATTTATATATTAATGAAATTATTTCTGAAAGAAACCTCTGATAACAAAAATTATTATTAATAGAATGATTATTTTTCAATTTAAATTCACCTCGCATTTAATGTTTCCTTACTTAATTAAAGATATATATATATATATATATATATATATATATATATATATATATATATATATATATATATATATATATATATATATTAAACAGTTTTTGTTGAATACCGTATTTTGATCCTTTATTTACGTCTGATACTTTAACCATTCTATGTTTCCTACTTTGACGTCTAGATGTCACTCTATGTGTCATATTACTCATATTACACGCCTGTGATAGATGTCGACATTTTGTAAAAGAAAAACATTAATAAATAAAAATTTTTGGGTTGTATTTTAAAAACATATTCATTAGATTAAGAAAAACTTTCTTTCATGCTTATTACGAAAAAAAAATGGGTGTTTGATTTATTTGTCAATTTTTATAAGCCAGTTTAATTACACACCTAAAAATAGTGTTCCGGTATAGGGGCTTTTACGTTATATATGTACAAATTTTAGTGAAGATCTTCGGTTTCTCAGAACCTCAAAGCAAATTACTATCATAGTCCCAGGCTCAGGTTTTGCCATGAGAGCTGTGGTAATAGCTCGATTTCCATTCTGAATCGATTATGTTGCAGCCTCTTGTATAACATAGCGAATTTGCGTTTACAAAAACTAGTTTTTCTCTAAGGAATAATTGCTCAAAAAAACCTTTTTTATGTGATTTTTTTTGCTCTTTCCAATGGTGTAAAAAAATGTCGCAAAAACTTTTGAATTTGGGTAAATTTTGGTAAAAAACTAATTTTTTTTTCACGAAAAATGCCAAAGAGGCCATCGGGTATCGGACGGGTTTGGATGAAGAACCCATCCAATATTTTTGGACCGTTTATATACCGAATACCTCCATTTTCGATTAACTGAATATTTGCGGCGTAAAACTCCTCGAAATTATTCATCCTTGTACGAATATATCGGATTTATAATTATTTTTTCAATATTCATTCGTTTATTTTCAAAATGGCGCAGGCGGTGGCTATAACAGAGGCGGTGGCGGTGGCGGTGGCGGTTATAGTAATTTCAATCAACCGATAGGCGGCTCGTATGCGGATCAGTACGTACAGGATAGCTATCAAAATCAAGAGTATCGTGGCAGTAGTCGTGGTGGCGGCGGCGGCGGCGGCGGACGTGGTGGAGGCGGTCGTTCCAATTATAACCGCGGCGGTTACCGTTAAAATGAATCGCACACTGCTCTCCTTTCGGTCACACGTTCACTGTTAGTATACATGTGCTGAATCCGTGTAAGAGCATGGATACGTATACGTTGCGTGTGTTACCTATGTCAGTATATAAATATTGTGTAGGATAGTGGTGTTCAATTTTGTCGTTTGTGATCGAATCGATCAATTGTTGAGTGAATTTGATAAATACACCTTCACTTTGGATATACATTACTCATATAACGAGTGATTAATGTGATTACATATTATATTGGGAAATCACATGGAGGCGTGGTTCATTATTCACCAGCCTACTGGTATTGGGATCTGTCGAATGACGGTATGACATCTGGTGTTCAAAAATCGGACTATTCTTAAAGTGCATTTACTGAAATGTCATTAATGATTTGAACTTGATAGATCTACATGTACATACAGTTGATTTATTTTTTACATTCGTTGACAGTTCTCCAGTTATTTGATGGCGTTTACCGCGTTTGCTATTCAAATTTGACGTTTGTATACTGTAAATTGTAATACTCATTAACTCATTCCACGCATTTTTTTCTTATTTTCATCACATTTTAACTGTTTTTCAGATACAAAATTCTCTCTCGTTCAATAAAATTTCTTTGCTTCGAAATTGTGCCAACTCACGTACAAATAGTTTTAATATTTATCATTATTTTATCATTAGTTTTAATATTTATCATACAAATAGTTTTAATATTTATCACACTAATTATTGCATATAAAACTAATGTTAGTGCACTTTTCGTCAGCCATTTTTATTAAATCACGCCCACAGTCGAACTCATGTATTTTCAACCTGTCGGTACTAATCCGCTCAGGTATTTTCAACTTCTCCTTTATCCTCACTCCATGGCAATCATAGAGCCACGTGACAGACATAGAACCAATCACAAAAAGCCCGCGCAAATCTTTACACAGTAGCCACGTGTACTTCCCCAGTGAATAACCTTAAAATGACAAATTGTCAAGTAACATATGATAAACAAAAAAGTGAAACATGAAAAAAGTGTAATAAACTTGTAATAAAATTATTTTTTAAACAATTGCAAATGAAATAAAACCATATATTGTAGGATAAAGCCACCAGTGGTCAATCGATTAATCTGACAGTTATTTTTCTGTATTAAAGTATTGCGTGAGAAGTGGGGACCAAAAACTTGAAAATACGTGAGTAAAATCAGTTGAAAATAGATGGTGTTGAAAATACATGAGTTGAAAATACATGAGTCCGACTGTATTTGACAGATTCAAATAGGTGAAATTATCTAAACTTGGATTGACGTCATTAACAAATGAAATAAAATTAGACGTCCAATTTTATATTACTACAGTTACTTTAATACAAAAACTACCAAATGGAAAAACGACAGAAAATTTTGGTACGTCTAATTTTGATGAATTTGTTACATTTGTTTAATGACGTCAGTCCAAGTTTAGATAATTTCACCTATAGTAGTTTTTTCATTCGTCACCAGATGGCAAAAGTTTACACATAAAAAAATGGTAGCAATTTGTAGCTGTCCATTTTTATTTGAAATTAGTAAATTATAATGAAAACATAAGAATGATACTCAAAAAAATATGCCAGTGTATATTTTGTAAACTTAAGTAGCATAAATTTTATGAATTGTCAAAACCTGACAAACAAACCTTGCTTACTGGCAGTAGTTATTTTTTTTTGGTCAGTAGTTCACGTATCTGAATTTTACAATTCCCAATATAAAATTTGAGTAAAAAATCTTTTTTGAAATTTTTCAATTTTATTTTATTAAAAAATTTCATTTCTGTTGCATTTTGTCGTCCCAATTTGGGAATCGTAAAACTTGGATACGCGAACTAGTGGTCAAAAAAATAACTATTGCTAGTAGGCAACGTTTGCTTATTGAATTTTGTCAGTTCACAAAATTTATGTTATTTAGTTTACAAAATACAAACTAGCATATTTTTTTGAATGTCATTCTAATTTTTTCATAATAATTTACTGTTTTCAAATAAAAACGGACAATTTCCAATTAAAACCGTTTTTTAAGTGTCAGTTTTTGCCATCTTGTGGCGAATGAAGAAACTACTGCCGGTAAAGTAAATATTAAACCACGCTTCCATTTGATTCTTTTGAATGTTGCTTAAAACGAAGCAACGGTGCAAGTCACATTCACTGAACGAACTTTGCTATTTTTACCAAAAAAAAAAAAAGAATTTTTTATAGTTACAAGTGTAAAATTTAAATTGTGAAAGATCTACATTTGGAAAATAAGTGATATTTTAACCTAGAAAATTGTTTATTCAGTAAAATTTCAATTAAACTACCTAATTCGATTAATGTAAAATTCGTTTATTCCAAAGAAATGTTTTCATGAAATTTTAAAAAAAAATTATTTTTCCAACATATAACTCCGTTAAACTTGTACGTATATTTTTATTTAATATTAGTTATAATTTTACCGCTAGAGGCGTGAATGAGAATCTTTGCGTCGCCAGGAGATATGTAGTTTGCGGAGTGGCAAAAAAACAAGTGAACACCGCTGGTATAGAGTAACGCTTCTGGCAACTATGAGAGAACAATTTATTATTCAATAGGTGGCAGTGAACGTGTTCATTTAGAATTTATGTTTAATATTTAAGGAAATTTATATATAATTTATAATAATAATTTTTGTCAAATAATTATAGTTTAAAAAATAAAGTATCTGTACTGTGTTGTGTACTGGTTTTCTTTTTTGTTTTTTTTTTTTTTTTGAAATGGGGAAAAATTTCCTTGTTTTGACGAATTTCCATTATGAAACTTCAGGTAATTGAATCTGTAATAGGCGTATTTTAATATGGTTTCCCAAAATTAAACTGTTGCCAAAAAGAGATGGAAAATCCTCACCTATACATATGTTATGTAGGTACACACTGTTTGTAGTTGTATCTGTTTGATTTCTACATCTGTATGAGTGGACATACACACCCCAGAGTACAGAGACAACATATCTATCTCTATACTACTGAAACCAGTGCATGTACCTGCCACTTGTCTTCAAGGACGGACCAATGACTGTCACAGTTTGCTAGGTGGCGCTGATGGTAGGGGAGTATACTAAATAGAGTTTGGACATGTGAGCATTTTTCATCGAATGGATGTCAAAATTATCATATGATTGAGTACAAAAGTATCGTTACCAAGTTATGTGTTAACGAAAAATTGAAATTTTTTAATTTAATTAATCTTTCTAGGTTGAGTTGAAGTATTTTTTTAAATATTTAATTTATTTCCAATTTATTTTAGATGAATCTGATGAAAAATAGCGAACTATCGAAACTCATGTCCCGACTCTAATTTTAACTCCCTGTGCATCAACGCCATCTGGTATATTAGTTACAGCGGGTCAGAAAACAATCCATTTTTTTATAATGGACTATATGCAGAGTGGCAGGGACATGAACCAATGTAACCGGTAAAGGATAGAAAATATGCTATATGTATACGCGCACTGGATTTACTTTGTATTTGTGCGGTGATCTGTCTTTGTGTGAGTGATCGAAGGTGGTGTCGGATACATATGTTTGATACTACAACGCGTGTACATATATGGCTCAGTGTGGGGGTTCTAATAATGCCAACAACAATCACCACAATTGACTTGTGATTGACCTACACTCATCCACTGCTACGGAGAGAGTGACTACTAAGTAGCTTAAGGCTCATTTCAGACCAAGCCAGTCGCGTCCAGTCAAGCCACGTCAAGTTTGACGCATCTTGATTCAACTTACACTGTTTCAATGCAGTTACAATATAAACTGTATTTTTGCTTTCAAATATGATCAGTCGCGTCCAGTCAAGTCAAGTCAAGTCACCGTCAGTCCAGTCAACGACACAACAAGTTGAATTTTTTCATCAGTCAACGTAAGTCATCTGTCCATTTTGTACATGCGTATTAACTCTTTGCGCTTATAAGACATGTACAGCATGACAAGGTGGTTTGTCCATTAACTCTACCATATTTAAAGGTGTTTTGTCTGTTGGATCCATATATGTAATACTTCTATATGGCTAATGTCTATAAGTGGCAGGGTCACGGTAAGAGTGAAACAGAATGAGGGACGTAGCTTATTGTGCGCAAGTGCGACGGCTCTGTTAAATTGCATGTATCCAATGAATATCCACATATTTAATAATTTGAATCTTACATATGCGCATAAGGTACTATGTACTTACTGCTGAAGTGAAACAAACAGATCGTCGGTACTGTAGTGTTTTCGCTTATTTCTTTATACGATTAGCTATATAGTAGTAATACATATATGGTTGGATCATAAGACATGTACCCAGTGTTGCCAACTACACCGTAATTACCTTAAAAACACGGTAATCAGCATAAATCTACCACCTACGGTAGGGTTACAATTACAGTAGCAAAAAACACGGTAATATTGAAGATCTTAATATTATAATATTAAAACTTGTAAATAATTATGATACTTGCTATATCTTTATGATTAACTTTAAATTTCAGGAATTTTAGTTACTTTTGTTAGGATATTTTGGTTTTATTCTAATGAAAGCACTGTTTTTTTTTTTTTTTTACATTTTTCAAAATGTTAATTCCGGGAATTCTCCTAACAATGTGCAATGAGTCTGGAGATATTATGCGAACGAATTCGATAGGAAACTACCGTACTTGATTTTAGATGAATACTTATTGTTAGAACGTTTTAATTTAGTTTGTTTGCAAAAGCGTAATAAACTCTTAACGAAATTCATCACAGGAAATCTTGTACAAAAATGATGACTTAGCATTATACTATCTGAATCAAATTAATAAGTTTTTTTTCTCAATTTTGACCTTTATTTTCCTACTGAAAAAAAAAAACAAGGTAATTTTACCGTATTTTAAATATAAATTACATAATTTCTGAAAATTTACGGCATAGAACACTAGAAGCCAACTAACATAAAAAAAGTGAAATTCGCTTGGAGTCATTTGTAAGCCAGTCACAGCTTAAGGCATTAGTCCGTCAGTAGTCGTCGTCGAGTCAACACACCATTATATTAACAATATACGCATTGTTAGTTGAACACGTTGAACAGCTCTCTCTGGTAATACGTGTATTGTGGTTGTATTAGTGTATACACATACTACTACAAAAAACCAAACTAATACACTGCAAACAGTGTGTATGTACACAAACAGACTACGTCACAAACTCATTACAAGTGGAACAGAGGCAAAGCCAATCTAGTTTGTCCCCTTGATTTACGGTATTTTTTTATAAATTTTGGCAACACTGCATGTACCACATGACACACTGAATGTTGAACTGTAATGACTGCTCATACTTCACATTACATGAATATTTTATTTAATAACTGCAAACACATTCATTTATTAGAAAAATAGTAAATAAAATAATACAAAATCACGTTGAATTATCTTTTTGAAATTAAAAACTAATAAAAACAGCATTGAGGACGTATTTAGCGCATTTAGTATTTAACTTTAGGGAAACAAGGTTAGAACGTCAAAAGAATCCGTCAAAAAAAGAACGTCGGTCGTTGTCATGTGCTACATGTCTTACCAGCCTATTTACAACTCACTTTTTTTTTTGCTTGAGTGCAAAGAGTTAAGAGATACTATATGTGTGTGTGGTATGTATCGTGTTTGTGTTGTGTATAATGGAGTATTATAAGATGGAGATCTAACTCATATGACAGGAACTGACAAAATTGAGCAGGAAAATGGTAAACATAAGGCTTTCTTTTTTTAGCACTCGCGGCGTTAATAATGCACGAATACTGATGGTGAATATAGCCAATATAGTAACATAAAACGGATAAAACAGAATGTAAATACAGTACTTATTCTCAAATGGAAACACGTCGGGACTGGGGAAGTGAGTGTTTCCATTTGAGAATCACCAGTGTCGGTTGATGATATTTAATAATAAGGAAATACATAGAAATTACATATGTATGAAATAAACTCTTATAGTTTAAAGTACTTTATACGGCGAATATCCAATGGTACTGACTCCGATTTTACGTCAGCGAATTATATAATATACAATATAAAAAAACGCCGTGAGCAGCGGAGCCCCATCACGGAAGTCGAATTTTTCCTTTGATTTTCGGTATTGAATGTCTACAAGCGAAATGTAATTGAAAGTCCACAAGCGATTTGCCATTTTGATGGTTTCAAAACTGATGATGAGTGTCCGGTTGATCGGGGCTTTAAAAAAAGGTTTTAAGTTTTTAAGAGCTGAATCTCAGTAGGTAAATTTCAATTTTATACCGATAACAGTTAGCAGGAAAAAAGCCAACACAATTCGTATGAAAGCATTCCTACCCATGCTTGTCCGTCAATTACTTTTGTGTTTTATTTTTAAACATTAAAAAAGGACCTTAAATAGTAAACTGGAAGGCCTTTATGAAGGTATTTTTTCTTTCCAAAAAATCCAAAATTTCTATTTTATAAATAATAAAAATCCAAAATTCCTAATTTATAAATAAACAGTGACCTTAATAACATTTTTAAATTACTTAATATGTATGTATTTCATTTGTTATAAAAGTAAGTTCACTTTTTTTAAATTTTTTAAAATTACTAATCGCCTACTTTGTATTAGAATAAAAATAATGCATTTAAAACACATTTAACAATACCATCGAATTGCGATGTAAAAATGGGAGAAGTGGGGGGAAAAGTAATGTGGAATCCGTAAAAGGTACTAACTGGATACTAACTCAATACACGTATAAAATTTCAGCCCTCCAGGTTTCCTTAGAGAGTCTCTAGACGTGTTAGAAAAAAAGCAAAAAAATCAAGGAAGTATTGGCGTAAAAATCGTAGGGGTAAGCGTTAAAAGTTGAAACCTCCAAAAAGTAGTGGCTGGCTATTAGCTTAACCTGTACACAAAATTTCAGCCCTCTAGATTCATTTGGGGAGATTTTGACCCGAACGAAACTGTTAAAAAACAAGAAAGATCATGTTCTTTTTGGTATAAAAATGGTGGGGGTAAGGGTTAAAAGTTGAGACCTCCAAAAGGCACCCCCTTGATACTAACTTAATCCGAATAGAAAATGTCAGCCCTCTAGGTTTATTTGGGTGACCTGTGCGAGTGGTACAAACTTCGAAAACGTCGAAAAAGCATGAAATTGTAGCTTAAAAATGAGGGGGGTGGGGGTAAAATATTAAAACCTCCAAAAAGCACAGCCTAGGTATGAACTCTATCAACACATCAAATTTCAACCCTCTACGTTAATTCTGGGGGGCTGAGGGCGTGTTAGATCCAGCCAAAATTGTTTTTTCCCCTTCTACTCCCTCCAAATCATCCTAGGAAATTAAATTTTGGATATGTTGTAGATAATTGACCGAAACATTATTTCCAACCGGTTTGGAAAAGTTTTATTGTTTTACCACGCCCCCCCCCCCCCCAAAGGTTGGGTCTGGTCAAAAATTTTGGCCAAAATTTGACCCCACTTTGATAGTATGAGGTGCCTCAAAAATGAGCCCCACTTACTAAATTTGAGCTCTTAACTTCCATAAGGGAGCCCTACACATATTAAAAGGTGGCGGGAATATATATATATATATATATATATATATATATATATATATATATATATATATATATATATATATATATATATATATATGACATTTTTTTTCTACATAATCGTGTACTACGGGTCCGAAAACGGATAGCGCCCCTACTTTCGCCTCTCGCCGTTCTTATCGTATAGGCTGTATAAATCTAATTTTTTCAAGGAAAGATTCGACTAATGACGCGACGCAAAATAAAAATTGTTAAGTTTATTTTAAAAACGATCGAACAACCCACTTTATAACTGAGTTGAAAATTGAAAAAGATTCCAGAAGATTCTATTCAAAAGCTAACAAAGATAATATAGAAGCTCGCGTTTCCATTTGAGAGTGTTCCATTTGAGAATAAGTACTGTACCGCATTCGTATCGTACGAACACGAGTGCCATCTTTGATCTGAACATTTTTTTGAATACACGGCGTTTCCACTCCTTGTCTTCTTCATAGTAGCAGTAGCCGAAGCCGTCAAACGCCATTAAAAGTGTTATAATTTCATAAAGATTCTAAATCATAGGTCACTTTGTGTATACCGTAGAAAATAAAATATAAATTTAAAATGGCGAAATCTGTTCATGAAAGTATTCCTAAATTTGCAATTAAATTGGAGGAAGCTGAAATGAATGTGGCCAATTTAGAGTCACCAACAGAAACTAAAATTTTTAAACCATCTAAATTGTCGCGAGAAGATAATAGTTTGACAGATGAAAGACACTTTACAGACTTACAAGGACAAGATATAAAATTGGTAATTACTCGATTTGGATTATTAATTTTTAATGAAGTAAAGAGTGAAAAAAACGGTCAATTTTTGCCCAATGAGCTACAAATGAAATATGTATATCATCTAGTTAAACCACCTTACCTTCAAGCATGCTAAAAGTTCGACCTTTGGTTTAGTCGATTATCTTATTTTCTATTTTTAGAAAATTTCTTCGTAGTTATACTATTTTAAATAGTAATTTTTGAATTCGATACAACAAAAACTCGAAGACAACAATCACTACTTTATTTTTCACTTATTGGGTAAAAATCAGGCATTTTTTCATTCATCTGTTATCGAAATGTTTTAGTATAAATACTTTATAATACTTTAGGAGTGCAGTGAATCCTTGATACATGTAAACAGTTTACATACGGAAATCAAAATTGAAGAAGATGAAATAGATGAAGATCATTCGGAAGATTTAATAGAACATAAAATTGTAAGTGTTGGCAAAAAACTATTTCCGTGTGATACATGTAATAAAACATTTAATCGAAAGTATCATTTAAAAAGACATGAAATAATTCACAGTGGTGAAAAACCATTTGAATGTAACATATGTTCTAAAACATTTGCTACTTCAAGTTCTTTAAAAACACATGAAAGAATTCACAGTGGTGAAAAACCGTATGAATGTAGTGTTTGCTCTAAAAGGTTTAGTGATACAAGTAATTTAAAAAAACATGAAAGATTTCACAGTGGTGAGAAACCATATAAATGTAACATATGTACTAAAACATTTAATCATCTAAGTCATTTAAAAGTACATCAAAGAATTCACAGTGGTGAAAAACCATATGAATGTAACATATGTAGTAAAGTATTTAATCGGAATGAAAATTTAAAAAGACATGAAAGAATTCATGGTGGTGAAAAACCACATAAATGTTAAATATGTTCAAAAACATTTACTACTTCAAATAATTTAAAGAAACATGAAAGATTTCACAGTGGTGAAAAACCATAAAATATGTTGCAAAACATTTCACTAGTTAGGTAGTTTAGGAAGATATGACAAATTGCATACAAATCAAAAAACATGTGCATTTAATAAATGTTTTAAGAATGGAGTGACACTAGTAACGTACAGAAACTAGCGATGGGCATAATCGAGTGAAAAATAATCGATTATTCGTTTATTGAAATATCTCGAGATATTATAATATCATTCGATTATTTTTCATTTGAGCTATGGAGTGTAGAATATAAGGATGACTATCTTGTACGGAAAACAATAGAAAAATAGTTCAAAAAGTGTCCCGTTTTAAGTACTAAGTAACAGTTCAAAAACTCGCCAGAATAGCGCTAGAGTAGCAAAAGAGTATAGCGATTTTTTTGTTGAGTTTTATAAAAATTTTTAAAATAATAAAACTATTATATATAACAATTATAATAAAAAAGACAATAATTACATAACAACGCGGATGTTTTTCTTTCCTTGTTTACTTCTCTAAATTTACCCTTTTGCTACAGTAGCGCCGCCACTATTTACGCCTTTCTATGGACACTTTTTGATACAGAGATGGTGCTCCTGATATCTACCCTCCATAATTTGAGCGAATAAACAAATATGGGTGATTCCCATAGTGATTCCGTTCTAACTGTGACTTTTTATTAATAATTTTTGGATTTTAAAATTAAACTTTTTTTTTATTTGTATATGCATATTATTACTATAAATTATTGTAAAAATGAAAGTCTGAATGGATTTCGCTACAACTTTAAAGTTTCGAAAATGACAGTCAAATTTCAAATTAAATTAGGTTTAGTAGATTTAACAGTATTAAAATTTTTAATTTCAAAATTCTACGTCAGAGTCTATGAAAATATATACACCCAATCTGTCCAATTTAAGAGGTTACGGGTAGTCAGCGTAGCGGTGTGAAAAAATTTAGTATTTTCAATATTTTTTTTTTTTAGCAGTAGTTTAATATATTTTATAAAATTAATGATACAGAATTAATTTTACAAAAATTTTAAAAAATATATTTATTATAGACCAGGTTATCACCATGTCCCACAAGTCACGCTTTGCGATGACCATCATAATATATTACTGATGCATCTAAAATCAGTCAAACAGACACGGTACTGACAGACACAGTACTGACATTTTCATTTAAAACAGCAACTCTGTAATTATTTGGTTATGAATTTAATAATATCCCATTCACTGTATAATTAAGGCTAGTCATAAGTACAAAAATTTATTACTTATGATACAAAAAATTCATAGTTGATAAAGTTTATCAATACCACGGCACTGACAAGTAAATTTATGACATACCTTTTTTGAAATTGAGTTCTAAAATGACACAAACTTATTGCACTATTCCATCAACTTGATGTTTGTAAATATTACTCAGGTGACGTACTTTCAACATGGCTCATTAGCGGTTTCATTAATTTCGAGGTAGATGGCGCGCGAGTCATACAAATTGAAATTCAAAAATTCGTTTAAATCTAAAGACAAAAGTTACTGAGCCGGAGTTCAATGTTAAATTAATATATTGGGAAAAAATGTGTTAATTTTTGTAAATTTAATCGTACTCATTAAGATTTATTAGGTAATTAGTTTGAATCGTATATTGCGACAAAAAAAAAAAAAAATAAACAATTTATATAAAAATTCTAGAGATGGACATGCCACGGTACTGACATTTAAGAGATAAAGTGTAAGTTTCCTCTGGATTACAAGTCATACTTTACAAAAAAGTGATTAAATATATTCAAGAATATACAATAAACACAAAAATTTCTTTAATAGATCGTTAATTAATGACCAGTGAGAACAAACAGTACAGGACATAAAAAATCACAATTAGAATAGAATCACTAATATGGAATACCATAAGGTAACGCTCAAATCTATTAACATAATAAAATATTTTAGATGAAGAAAAACCAGAATTTTATGAAATGGTTTTGTATAAGATGAACAGTATAATCCCTAGGAAGCTTCCTTCTTTAAGTTAATATGATAAAAATTGAAATTTCATATTTTTACTAGATATTATTGAGGTATTCTAGTCTAGAGACTAGATTTTGAGGTGATTTTACAGGCGTAATAAAAAAAAAAAAAAAAAAACAGTAAACACTTTTAGTATCCATTTTTTTAACAGTTTCTAATTGATATTTGAAAAGTGTAAAAATGTATAAAAATTTAAAAAAAAAATTCAAAATTGAAATCAGTACAGGCGGGCAAAGTGGGGACTCAAAAAAAGGTGTCTCCTGGTTGACGTGATTCCAACCCTTCTGGTGATCTAAAACATAAAATTTTAGTTAATTCTTAATAAACAAAGATGTAAAATTAGTTGGTCGTAGGCGATTTGAAAAAATAAATTTTTTCACAAAATGGCGTTCATTTAAAAAAAAAACATTTTTTCGCCTCCTTTTTTCAATTTTGGAATTTTTTTAAAAATAGTAAAAAACAAAATTTCCAAAAACCCCTACGTCGGACTAATTTTGATAATATTAAGAAGGTCTGTACCAAATTTTAAGTAAATGGGTGCATTAGAATTTGAGATATCATGTTAACCGTATCGAAAAAAGTAGTCCGAGTAAGTTATATTAAAAATTGGAATTTAACACTGAAAAGATTTACAATACACAGGGAAAAATAACCATAACTCCGAAAACAATTCGAATTTCCGTAAATCCTTTTAGAGGCTTATTCTTAAAGGTATGAACTTTGAAAATATGATAAAAAAATTGATTTTTTCGAATTTCTAAACTAGAATACCCCCTTAAGTTACTTTAGAGAATATATGTAGGTAGGTGAATTTCAAAGACAAGATTTTGGCAATTAAACCTTTAAAAGATTAAGACGAGTTAACTCGTCTTGCAATATGACGACTCAAAATGCTGTGATATATATATATATATATATATATATATATATATATATATATATATATATATATGTATATTCACTGGTACAGGTGCCGCCATCTATGACAGATTTTTTGAAATACGGTATGATTCTAACTAATACTTAATTTTACCAACATAGTTTATTATAATTTATATTTTGCAAATTCCTAGGGTTCATTTTTTTGATGTTGGGATCTGATTTCTTTTCATTTTTGTAACCTTATCTGTAACTGGCAGTAAAAAGTCCGACATTTTAAGACAAAAAAATTTTCTCTATGGTGAAAATAAAAATTAATATAGCAAACTACTTAGCATGTTCATTGCCAAATTAAAAATATAAACTTTGTGAGATAGCCAGATATTTTGTGTTAAATAAGTAGGTTCTTACATTTGTCACGTGATATCGCGTGATTGGCGATATAGTAAAGTAGCCTTATCACGCGATTTCGCGTGATCAGCAATGAAAGTGTTAAAATCAGGCAGTTGAAAGATAAATTGTTTTTATAAAATAACTAACATGTTATGTTGTGTTAATGACTGTAAATAAACATGTTAATGAATGAATTTGAAAATAAAACATTTCCCCTTAACATTTTTTCCTTAAGGTTAAATAATCGAATGAAAATAATTGAATAAAAAACAATCGACAAAAATAATGCATTGAAAAATAATCGAGTGATTTTTCGATTATTTGGTTACTTTGTGTTCAAATTACACACATAATTTTTTCTACAATCTTGTAAAATATATTCCTTTTAACTACTTAAAAATTATTTGAAAATATAATAATGGACTTATTTTAATGTTATAATTTTTGCAGCTTCAGAAATATCAAGAGGTGTATTTGAGAAATCCCTGTCACTATTCATGTATCGATTATATATGTATATTTTAAAAAAGATTATTTATCAACTTAATATTTATTATTTTTAATTAATATTTTGGAATTATTTTATAATTTAATAAAATTTCACTTGATCACGATAAAAATAATATGAAGTTTACAATCTGTTTATTTGTTGCCATAGAAAATATTAGTGTCCGACCGAAACACGATTTGCAGCCGAAACCGAAATTTATTTAGACATGTTAAAATTTTAATTGTATGCTAAAATCTAATGTATGTACGAAGGAATATATTGTCGTGTCTAGTGTAGACACGAACTCGTCCGAACGAAGCGCGACAATTCACGAACACTGAGTTTCGGTGCGGCCGAAGTATCGGCTGATTTTTGGCCGAAACTGACCGAAACCGAAGATTCGGTCGGTCACTAGAAAATACAAACAACACCTACCCGATTTGTAATTAAATATATGTTGAGCGAGTGACAAATTACTACTTTTCGCTTTAAAGTAAAAAGTAACAGTCCTCGGTAAACACAAATTTTGCTCTTTCTTCACAGAGCGCAAAAGCCTACTTTCTGTTATGATGTAGAAAAAAATTTCCACGTAGTCCACGTAGCTTTTTCTTTCTTCGTTTCAATATAATAACTTTTTTTTGACTTATTGCCACCTTTTTGGGATTTTGAACCACTGTGCGGCGGGTTCTTGGACGACTTCCTTATTTTTGCAAGATTTTATTTGTGTTGGATTTTTAGCGAACTGCAGTTGATCATACTATCCTGCTTATGACTGAACGTTGTAAGTATGGAGTGTAGAATATAAGGAGGACCCTTTTGCTACAGTAGCGCCGCCACTATTTACGCCTTTCTATGGACACTTTTTGATACAGAGATGGTGCTCTTGATATCTACCCTCCATAGTTGTAAGCATAGATCATATACATGGTCAAACGGATACATACACCTCATTCAAATGGAAGAATTGACAAAATTAGTCAGCAAAATGGCAGTTATTAGCTTTTCTTTTTCTACCACTCGTGGCGTTAATATTCCTCTACAAATGATGTGAATATAGCGAATATAGTGAGAAAAATAGAATGTAAATAGACTTGAAGTATCAAGTTAGCGTAACATGCACATTCTTAACCCCAATTTTTGACAATTTAGAAATTATTTCAAAAATCTTATAGACCCCGAGTTGATCTAGTGGTTAACAACTCCGCTTCTTGTCTCGTAGATCGTGAGTTCGCATCCACCCGGGGGAGATACGTCATCTACATTACCATACCTTATTATCTATCAATAATTCATACCTACATCAAAGTCAATAGTAGCTACACTACAACGGTGCATATGACCTTAGCTGTTGAGCACCTAACTAATAGAAACAAAAAAAGATATATAAAATTGTTTTTTAAATAAATACGAAGAATTTATTCAGCTTAATTTTAAATCAATAATATCAAAACGGGCAGGGTGTGTTGTATTAAAAATTGTTCTAATGGCAGTGTAATTGATATAAAGCAACTCAAGGAATTAAATTTGAAAAATCCTGCATTTTTCAAGTACCCAGAAGCAAAATCAAGTAAACTAAATAAATTTTATTTTATTAATATTGCAATTTGTCCTTTATGTATAACAATAAAATTATTTCAAGTAATATTCAAACTACCGCTTTGGTACACAAGGAACACTAATGCACAATTATTGTTAGACGCTTTTGAATTCATTAAGCTTGATACCTTCTTATAGTCTCCATGGTCGTAAATGTGGTTATCGTTAATAAATGTGACAGACGTGATAAGGTTAATGTAAGTCAAGCACATAAACACAAAATCTTAGAAGAGTCAATATTTGTGTCGTAAAAATCTGTGTAATAGAATTTGTGCATAGTTAATAAAAAAAATAATAAAAAGGATCCGATAATTCTGTTTTTGTTGTAATTGATTTGTGGGATTTTTTGCAAACTGCAGTTGGCAACACTGATTTGACTTAACCACATATCACGCGTACTCTTTCTCAACCTCGTATATCAAAAGCTGCATGTTTTAGGACACAAAAAACATTAAATATTGTATTTATATATATATATATATATATATATATATATATATATATATATATATATATATATATATATATATATATATATATATATATATATGTATATATATATATATATATATATATATATATATATATATATACTTATCTACATTTATTTATATATGTAGGTAGCCAACATTAAAGGGTATAATTAGCATAAATCTTAAGTTCATAATGATGAAAACACAGATTTAAATACGTTTTATTTGTGTCTCCAAAAATTGGGACTTTTCAGATACGAGGTTGAGAAAGAGTACTCGCGATATGTAACTTAACGTCACGGCATACAAATATTGGGTGTGTTTATTTTAATGCAACGTTTTACACCATAAAAACATGTTTTATGTTCACTTAGGCGGGACAGAACTGTTGCAAATAGCTTTGACGTCATTTACATACGTACATGAAGTACATAGGATACATAGTGTGTGTCTAACGCACGTGTATCTCTTGTATAATTAGCTAGGTTAGCTATCATTATTGCTACCGTATGATTCAATTACGGCGTTTATTTATTCATTTTACAGATAATTTTACAATCGGATTTCAAATAAATAATGTCCCATAACTGTGTTTTTTTGAAAACATATTGTCTAGTAAATAATAATAACAATAAATACGAAAAGTTTATTGTCAGCGGAAATCAAGAGTTGATAGACATATTCGTCTATTATAACATCAAGATAGACGTATTCGTCTATTATAACATCATACAAATTGTTCATTTTCCTAAAATTTTAATGTTATTTAATTAATAAAAAAAAATAAAATAAAAAACTATTAAGATTTTCTTTATTTACAACAGAGGTTGTTTTTTTGTTTTGCAACATTTGCAACAGTTGTGTCCAGTCGAAATAAAACGTTCGCACATGCGTAAAAATCATGCACCATAATATGTTTGCTTACGTCATATATGTTTTACAACGTTTTGAAACGTTGCATTAAAATAAACAGACCCATTATTATATTATAGAAGGCATTGTAATTAGCAGCTTACAGTCGCCATTAGATACATTTTGTAACGTCATTTTGACCGAGATAAATAATTTAACTTATGTCAAAACTGTTTAAATATTTTATATTTAAATTATTTAAGTATTTTGAATTGTAAAATTTATAAAATATTTAAAATAGTTAAGTTTACGGTAAATATATGAAATAATCATAGTGAAAAAAATCTAAAAATAATAAAAAAATTAAATTTTTTGCGTTTCAGTCTGATGGGATTATTTGTACAAAATGGGTAAAAGCATGTGGGTAAAACGTCATTTTTAACTCGACAATTCCCAGAGCTATTTGGAGGTGACAGATGTTTTTAATTTTTTTCAACGATAAGATAATTAAATATTTACGTTCTGTTACCACCATTAGAAGGCTAATAGATGACTTTATATTTCTTTCTTGTGACAACTCTATACTATAAGTTAAGCAAACAATACAGTTTACAATTAAAAATGCCTGTCACCTACAGGTGACACTGGGAATTGCCGAGTTAATTTAGTGACAACAAAAATTTGCTCTAATCAATTTGAAGAACCAGACTACATTAGTTTAAAACAAAAATTATGAAATACTCCAGTAGAAAAACGACATTTAATTAAAGGTGCTTTACCGTTTAAAAATCTTCTCAAGCTTAATACAGTTACTGAAAGAGAAAACAGAAAAAATAGCATAAAAGACAACTGACAAGTGTCGGAAATTATGAAAATTTATAAACGGTTTGGTTTTAAAATTATGCGCTTTTAATATTAAATTCAATAAAAAGTAATAATTACAAGCATAAAACAAAGGAAACGAAAACGCAGCATAATATTAAAAACGATGAAGTTAAATTTAAGGAGATTGGTGTGCAAAAAGAGTAAATATTCTGATTATTTTGCATTTTACTTACTAATTTCATTTTTAGATTAATAAATAAAAATGGTTTATAGACCGATAAAAAATTTATAAATAATCTTGTAAAAATTTATAAATAATTAATTCATCAATCATAACATATTGATTTACCACTGAAGGTAAAGAATTTGTACCTACTTCAAAATACACTTGTAGAATCGTATTAAAATACTAGATCATAAAGTTTCCAAACATAAATACTAATCTGTGTATAAACATATTAAGAAAGAAAACTGAACAAAACTATTTTGTAAATATTTATTAATAAATGCAATAAGTCATATAAATATCGGAGGGGTGGTTTTATTAAACATTAAATTTCAGGTTAATTAATAAATTTCAATGCGCAAATAAAATAAAATGAAATAAATCAACATTTTTGATTCCTTTTTTGGTAGTTTTTGAGTATACATTCATATATCTCATTCAGTAGATCGGTCCAGATGACGTCACATTCATCTATCAAAAAATTAAATAGATTGCCTTGGTATCCTTAATATAATGTGTGTATGCCGTGACTTAACGTCGTTAACAAATGTCAAAAAGTAGCGATGGTAGCCGAAGCCGTCAAACGCCATAAATGTTATAATATAAGCCGTGTTCCGATATATACTGCCAGTACTGGAAGCACGGTAAATTACGACGTCGCGCCAGTACACTGGCAAGAGCGTTCCATTTTAAATTGTCATATTTCAGTGTACTGTCAATCATGAATAACGGAACAAATCTACAGTATACTGCGTATACTGGTTACTCCACTACTGTGAGTGCCTTACCTCTGTGAAACCAGTGCTTACAGTAAAAAAATGGCGTCCATCAATGACGTCAAGGAAACGTCATGAATGTTTTAAGCACTGTGACAGAGCACTGGCAACACATTACGGAACGGATGACACTACTGGTGCAGTACTCACAGTGTATATCGGAATACGCCTATAATTTCATATAGATTTTAAATCATAGAGATCACAGTCTTTGTGATAGGTAATAAAATATTAATTTAAAATGGAGAAATCTGTTCATGAAAGTGTTCCTAAATTTGCAATTAGAGGAAGCTGAAATGAATGTGGCCAATTTAGTGTCACCAACAGAAACTAAAATTTCTGAACCATCTAAATTGTCGCAAGAAGATAATAGTTTGACAGATGAAAGACACTTTATAGACTTACAAGGACAAGATATAAAATTGGTAATTACTCGATTTGGATTATTAATTTTTAATGAAGTAAAGAGTGAAAAAGACGGTCAATTTTTGCCCAATGAGCTACAAATGAAATATGTATATCATCTAGTTAAACCACCTTACCTTCAAGCATGCTAAAAGTTCGACCTTTGGTTTAGTCGATTATCTTCTTTTCTATTTTTTAGAAAATTTTTTGGTAGTTATACTATTTTAAATAGTAATTTTTGAATTCGATACAACAAAAACTCGAAGACAACAACCACTACTTTATTTTTCACTTATTGGGCAAAAATCAGGTATTTTTTCATTCATCTGTTATCGAAATGTTTTAGTATAAATACTTTATAATATTTTAGGAGTGCAGTGAATCCTTGATAGATGTAAACAGTTTACATACGGAAATCAAAATTGAACAAGATGAAATAGATGAAGATCATTCGGAAGATTTAATAGAACATAAAATTGTAAGTGTTGGCAAAAAACTATTTCCGTGTGATACATGTAATAAAACATTTACTTATCCAAGTAATTTAAAAAGACATGAAAGAATACACAGTGGTGAAAAACCGTATGAATGTAGTGTTTGTTCTAAAACATTTAGTGATTTAAGTAATTTAAAAACACATGAAAAAATTCACTGTGATGAAAAACCATACAAATGTAATGTTTGTTCTAAAACATTTATTCAGTTAAGTAATTTAAATAGACATGAAAGAATTCACAGTGGTGAAAAGCCATATAAATGTAACATATGTACAAAAACATTTACTCAGTTAAGTCATTTAAAATTACATCAAAGAATTCACAGTGGGGAAAAACCATATGAATGTAACGTATGTCTTAAAGTATTTAATCGGAATGAACATTTAAAAAATCATGAAAGAATTCACAGTGGTGAAAAACCATATAAATGTAAAATATGTTCTAAAACATTTACTCAGTTAAGTCATTTAAAAACGCATGAAATAATTCATAGTGGTGAGAAACCATATAAATGTAAAATATGTGCTAAAACATTTAATCGTCGAGGTCATTTAAAAGTACATCAAAGAATTCACAGTGGTGAAAGACCATATGAATGTAACATATGTAGTAAAGTATTTAATCGGAATGAAAATTTAAAAAGACATGAAAGAATTCATAGTGGTGAAAAACCACATAAATGTTAAATATGTTCAAAAACATTTACTACTTCAAATAATTTAAAGAAACATGAAAGATTTGAAAGTGGTGAAAAACCATAAAATATGTTGCAAAACATTTCTCTAGTTAGGTAGTTTAGAAAGATATGACAAATTGCATACAAATCAAAAAACATGTGCATTTAATAAATATTTTAAGAATGGAGTGAGACTAGTAGCGTACAGAAACTAGCGATGGGCATAATCGAGTGAAAAATAATCGATTATTCGTTTATTGAAATATCTCGAGATATTATAATATCATTCGATTATTTTTCATTCGAGCAAATAAACAAATATGGAATACCATAAATTAACGCTCAAATCTATTAACATAATAAAATATTTTAGATGAAAAAAACCAAAATTTTATGAAAACTCAAAATGGTTTTATATAAGATGAACAGTACAATCCCTAAGAAGCTTCCTTCTTTAAGTTAATATGATAAAAATTGAAATTTCCTATTTTTAATAGATATTCTATTTTATATTCTATAGATCTAGAGATATCTATTTTTCCTTAAGGTTAAATAATCGAATGAAAATAATTGAATAAAAAACAATCGACAAAAATAATGCACTGAAAAATAATCGAATGAAAATAACCGATAAAAATAATCGAGTGATTTTTCGATTATTTGGTTAGTTTGTGTTCGAATTACACACATAATTTTTTCTACAATCTTGTAAAATATATTCGTTTTAACTACTTAAAAATTATTTGAAAATATAATAATGGATGTTAACATTTATTTTAATGTTATAATTTTTGCAGCTTCAGAAATATCTGGAGGTGTATTTGAGAAATCGCTGTCACTATTCATATATCCATTATATATGTATATTTTTTTTTTAAAATTATCAACTTAATATTTATTATTTTTAATTAATATTTTGGAGTTATTTTATAATTTTATAAAATTTCACTTGTTTACGATAAAAATAATATGAAGTTTAGAATCTGTTTATTTGTTGCCATAGAAAATATTAGTGTCCGACCGAAACAGGATTTGCAGCCGAAACCGAAATTTATTTAGACATGTTAAAATTTTAATTGTATGCTGAAATCTAGTGTATGTACGAACATATTGTCGTGTCTAGTATAGAAACGAACTCGTCCGAACGAAGCGCGACAATTCACGAACACTGAGTTTCGGTGCGGCCGAAGTTTCGGCTGATTTTTGGCCGAAACCGAAACCGAAGATTCGGTCGGTCACTAGAAAATACAAACAACGCCTACCTGATTTGTAATTAAATATATGTTAAGCGAGTGACAAATTACTACTTTTCGCTTTAAAGTAAAAAGTAACAGTCCTCGGTAAACACAAATTTTGCTCTTTCTTCACAGAGCGCAAAAGTCTACTTTCTGTTATGATGTAAAAAAAAAATTGCTTACTCCACGTAGTTTTTTCTTTCTTCGTTTCAGTATAGTAACTTTTTTTTCGACTTATTGCCACCTTTTTGGGATTTTGAACTACTGTGCGGCGTGTTCTCGGACTACGTCCTTATATTTGCAAGATTTTATGTATGTCGAATTTTTAGCGAACTGCAGTTGGTCATACTGTGCTGCTTTAACGTCGTAAACATAGATTATATACATGGTCAAACGGATATACACGCCTAATTCAAACGGAAGAATTGACAAAATTGGTCAGAAAAATGGCAATTATTAGGTTTTCTTTTTTTACCACTCGTGGCGTTAATATTCCTCATCAACTGGTGGGAATATAGCGAATATAGTAAGAAAAATTGTGGAAAAATAGAATGTAAAGAGACTTCAAGTATCAAGTTAGCGTAACATGGACATTCTTAACCCCAATTTTTGATAATTTAGAAATGATTTCAAAAATCTTATAAAATTGTTTTTTAAATAAATACGAAGAATTTATTCAGCTTAATTTTAAATCAATAATATCAAAATGGGCAAGGTGTGTGGTGTTAAAAATTGTTCTAGTGGCAGTGTAATTTGATATAAAGCGACTCAGCGATTTAAAATTGGAAAATCCTGCAATTTTCAAGTATCCAGAAGCAAAATCAAGTAAACTAAATAAATTTTATTTTATTAATATTGCAATTTGTTCTTTATGGTATAACAATAAAACCATCTTAAATAATATTCAAATTACCGCTTTGGTACACAAGGAACATTAATGCCCTCAAATTTTTAGACACTTTTTTGAATTAATTGAGTTTGACAGCTTCTTATAGTCACCATGGTCGTAAAAATGGAATATTATAAGATGGAGATCTAACTTATATGAGAGGAATTGACAAAATTTGTCAGGAAAATGGTAAATATAAGGGTCCGTCCACACGACACAAGCTTTACCACCGACTTACTTGCGCAAACCAGTTTGTGCAAGTAAACATGTACGTATGGACGGGAAAAAACGTAGCGACTTACTTGCACAAACCTGGTTTGCGCAGGTAAGTCGGTGGTAAAGCTTGAGCGTGTGGACGGGCCCTTAGGCTTTCTTTTTTTACCACTCGCGGATAAAACAGAATGTAACTACAGTACTTATTCTCAAATGGAAACACGTCGGGACTAGGGAAGTAAGTATTTCCATTTGAGAATCACCAATGTCGGTTGATGATATTTAATAATAAGGAAATACATAGAAATTACATATGTATGAAATAAACTCTTATAGTTTAAATTACTTTATACGGCGGTTATCCAATGGTATACCTTATCCAACAATTTTTGGGATGACTTTTCGAGAGGGTGTTATTAGTGACCATAAACTTTTAAGATGTTAAATTATTTTATTGCTTACAACAAATTCCACCCTATATTCACTCCAATTGTATTTATATTTGTTAAGTAAGTAACATGCTGCGAGCAATACTGCTGATTATTGCCATACTTGAAGTCATCTCATTTAAATATTGAAAAACTATACTGACTCCGATAGTTTAAATTAGATTAGATAGTTTAAATTACTTTATACGGCGGATATCCAATGGTACTGACTCCGATTTTACATAGTGATATCAGCGGATTATATAATATAATCCGCGGATATAAATAGCGGATTATATAATATAGACGCAAAATAAAAATTGTTAAGTTTATTTTAAAAACGAAAAACCCGCTTTATAACTGAGTTGAACATTGAAAAAGATTCCAGAAGATTCTATTCAAAAGCTAACAAAGATAATATAGAAGCTCGCGTTTCCATTTGAGAATAAGTACTGTATCGCTTTCGTATCCGTCGAACACGAGTGCCATCTTTGATTTGGACACTTTTTTTAATACATTGAGTTTCGTCTCCTTGTGTAATCTCCATAGTCGTAAATGTCGTAACTTTATAAGCACAAAATTTTAAAAGAGTCAACATTTGTGTCGTTAGAATTTGTGTACATGTAGTTAATAAAAAAATAAGAAAAAGGATCCGATAATTCTGTTTTTGTTGTAATTGATTTGTGTAGGATTTTTTGCAAACTGCAGTTGGCGACACTGATTTGATTTTTAACGTCGTTAACAAATGTCAAAAAGCCGTCTTGAACGCCGTAAATGTTAGAATTTCATTAAGATTCTAAATAACAGAGATCACAAACTTTGTGATAGGTAATAAAATATACATTTAAAATGGAGAAATCGGTTCATGAAAGTGTTCCTAAATTTGCAATTAAATTGGAGGAAGCTGAAATGAATGTGACCAATTTAGTGTCACCAACAGAAACTAAAATTTTTGAACCATCTGAATGGTCGCAAGAAGATAATAATAGTTTGACTGATGAAAGACACTTTACAGACTTACAAGGACCAGATATAAAATTGGTAATTATACCTCTTTTCAGATAAAATTAATCATGAGTTTTCGTTAAAAAATTAAATAATTCTTATATTCGAAACAAATCGATCTCCTATTCTTTTCTAAAAATAAACTGCAAATTTAAAGTTTACATTAATGCAATAATAAAAGAGATAAATCCAAGAAAACGGAAATTATTTAAATTCAAAGTTACGAGGCATGGTTAACTTTAACTGAAATAGACCATACTAGATTTCGATTATTAACACTTTCAGTCCCATGGCTTCGGCATCCGAAACCAAACAAAGCATCCACAGAGGCCGACCGCGATCAGTATTTAGAATAATAAACAAAACACTTAAAAATATTTATATACCTTTTTTAATTTGAAATATTATCGAGTGCTTGTGAGACTTTACTACGTATGACAAACTTTTGTTTGCATTTCAACACACGCAGTATTGATATGTTCACTTATCGTTCAGTTAAACTGAAATTTTAAACACTCGACTGCCTTGGCTAATATGACCAAAATCCACATATGTAAATTAAAAATCACAAAGTTTTTCAATCAAAAAAACTAGAAAACTAGAAATTAAAATTGTAACTGTTTCTCGAATCAGAGAGAGTACTAATATACATAGGTGATTGAATGGGTGTACGGCTCGGACGTCTGTCGAGCATATAGGATCGTTGGTGTGGTGGTTAGCACGCCTGGCTAGTTACAAGGAGATCCTGGGTTCGATTCCCGACCGATCCGGATAATTTTTTCAATCACTTTGTGATTTTTAATTTACATTTATATACCTTGTTTATTTTTTTTTAGAATATGAGCACTATATTTCCTTCTTTGTTTTACAGAATAGTAAAAATGTACAAAACAGAGAAAGAAATATTGTGTTCATATTCTAAACAAAATAAACAATGTTTAAAAAAGGTTTTATATTATTCTAACAAAAATAATTTATTACCACGTACCGAACACGTTTCATTTTTTGTACATATAATATAAATATACATAATATGTTTTATCATCAAAATATCTAGGCTTCATCTTTTATTTATAATAATATTTTTATCCACATATCGCCCCTTGAGAATAAAACTGTTACATCTGCAAAATCACTAATTTTAAGATATTAAAGAAATAAGATTTTGGAGAAATTTAAAACCTAATAACTTTTTTCCAAATCATCTTAGAACTTTGAAACTTTGTCAGGTTCATTCTAACAGTTAGTTTTAAATGTTGTGATAAAAATTTTGTCGAGAAAATTCATAGTTTAAATTTTCATTGCAGTTGCAACCAAAAATTTTCTAGTTATTTTACAAAAAGTTGCATTCTGTTTAGGATTATAATGTTATATCTGCAAATAATACATTTTTTCTTAACTATTTCGCAAAATATTACTTTTTGTTGGTGACGCAAAGTTGTACCTGCAACTAATACTTTTCAGAAATTTTGAAAATTTCGCTTTATATAATTCTATAATGGCAATTGTTTAAGGTAACACATTCCATAACTGTATTACAGATAAATTTTCCCGGGAATATTCCCATTTGGGTAATTATTGAGTATTTTCCCGGGAAAATTCCCAAGGTAACATATTCCATAACTGTATTACAGATAGAGATGAGCAACGGCAAAATTCCCAATGGGAATTTTCCCGGGAATATTCCCATTTGGGTAATTATTGAGTATTTTCCTGGGAAAATTCTCGAAACCTGAGTAAAAACGATTACTTACAATTAACTGTACTATTTTACAAATGCGTTTTTAATTAAAGACCGCGACACCGGTCCCTCAATTTACGTGAATATTCGTTTCATGGGGATTCAATTTATGCGGATAAAAAATCGCGTAAATTAAACCTGTCATTATAAAAAATAATACTGGAAATAAAAGCTACTAAAAATTGTAGAGAATTTTATAATACAAATGATAACGAAAATGTAGAAATTTACACGCTAAAATTTTAAAAATATCGTTTTTTTCGATATCGATAATTTTCGATAACGAAAAATAGGTTTTGACAGTCCCAATATATTAGGAATACCCACAACTTGCTTCGCTTAAGCCTTCAAAAATTTCATTATTTTTGAGCTACGATGTACCGTTTACGAGATATTTAAGGTTTACGTTTTCGAAAAGTATTGAAAACTAATTTTTTTGAAAATATTTTATTGGTGACAAAACCAATTTGACTAATCAGTCTGAATTAATTAAATATAATCAGTTTATGATGAGTAACTCGGTATCGATAATTTTCGATAACGAAAAGTAAGTTTTGATAGTCCCAATATGTTCGGAATACCCATAACTTGCTTCGCTTAAGCCTTCAAAAATTTCGTTATTTTTGAGCTACGGCGCACCATTTACGAGATATTTACGATCAAAAGTTTACGTTTTCGAAAAGTATTGAAAACTAATTTTTTGGAAAATATTTTATTGGTGACAAAACCAGTTTGACTAATGAGTCTGAATCAATCAATTATAATCAGTTTATGATGAGTAACTTGGTATCGATAATTTTCGGTAACGAAAAGTAAGTCTTGATAGTCCCAGTATGTTCGGAATACCCACAAGTTGCTTCGTTTAAGCCTTCAAAAAATTCGTTATTTTTGAGCTACGATGCACCGTTTATGAGATATTTACAATCAAAAGCTTACGTTTTCGAAAAGTATGAAAACTAATTTTTTCGAAAACATTCTATTGCCGACCAAAGAATTGGGACTAATAGAGCATAAATTAAACCATTATACAATCAATTTATAATAATTTGTTAGACATTTAGTAGTAAAAGTAATTAAACACATTTAACTGAAAATGTTATGTTATTTATTCCTCTTTTCTTCTATTATAACTATTAGGAGTATGTAGCTATTAGGATATGCTGCTACAATTTAATTTTGTTTTTGGATTTTAATTTACTTATATGGTTTCTTAAATTTTCTTTTATGTCAATATTTTGCCGATTGAAGTTTTTCCCACGTTTGTCTGTTTTAATTATACAAATATTTCGATCAAGCTTTTAGTTTACTTTTTTAGTTTACATTTTATCTTGTACGCAATATCCTGATTTAATTTTTGTTTTTACTGGAAAAATTTTTAAGTTTTCAGTGAATAACGTTCTGACCCTGTATTAATTAAACCTTTTTGTATATTTGTCGCCCGCAAATCGCGATTTCGCTTTCGTTTCTTTCCTTCCGAAATAGGTGTTGTTAAATTTCCATTAGTATTATTTGGGAAAGTTTCGTCCAAATTAAAATACATATCCGAATTAACAGTAATAGTTAAAGCAGAAGACAAAAACTGTCCATTATTTAAATTTAAATGGATAAAATTATTTAAATTGTTTAAATTATATGGTTTTAAATTGTTTAAATTATACGATTAAATTCAGAAAGAGCTGTTAAATTAATTTTTTCTTTATCAGCGTCCATATTTTGAAATTAAAATAAATTATAATTATATTTTAATAACAATAATGCTACGAAAGGATTCGTCTAAACGTCTAAACTCAATAAACATTAAATATGTCTAAAATTGTGAACATCATTATTCACTTACATTGTAAAATGATAACAGAAGAAGGATTACCAAAATGCGTGTAGTTCTGTACGTACCTACAATCCACTCTAACTAACATGTAGCCACTTAATAAAAGAAATCACATACATATACCTTTTTTAATCTAAATAAAAAGTTAATTTTTTGTTTTCTCTTTATTACAACTGCACATGCAACAAAAATTTCTTAAACCATTTATTCTTAGGTTGTTAAAGTTTAAAAAAAGTTTATGGACTATAACTTTTTTATTTTCTAGAATTTTAGGATGAAAATTTCACCAATCGATAGCTTAAATGTAGCTGAATCCAATGATATAAAAATCTCAAAAACGAAAAATTTGCAGTTGTAACAGTTTTATTCTCAATGTGCGATATGTATATAGGTGTGTGTTGTATGCTTGTATGTATATGTGTATTTTATCCAAATACTAATAAGTAATAATGCTAATAATCATCTTTTGACCTGCATAACACATATCTGTTAAATCATTTAGTGTTCTATGGAATCATTTTATGTATTTGTTTACATAAAATTTGTTGAAAAATATTGTCGGCTTCCGGGGAAGTTTACTGTGAAAGTGCTCGGGCCTCATAGTGTTAATTTTTAATGAAGTAAAGAGTGAAAAAAACTATCAATTTTTTGCCCAATGAGCTACAAATGAAATATACCATCTATAGTTAAACCACTTTACCGTTCAAGTATGCTAAAAGTATACTAACTTCTGGTTTAGTTGATTATCTTATTTTCTATTTTTGGAAAGTTCCTTTGTGGTTATACTTTTTAAATAGTAATTTTTGAATTCGATACAACAAAAACTCGAAGACAACAATCACTACTTTATTTTTCACTTATTGGGCCAAAGTCAGGCATTTTTTCACTCACCCCTTATCTGAATATTTTAGTGTAAATATAATATTTTAGGAGTGGAGCGAATCTTCGATGGATTTGAACAGTTTACATACGGAAGTCAAAATTGAAGAAGATTACATAGATGAAGATCATTCGACAGATTTAACACAACATAAAAGTGAACGTGAAGGCAAAAAACTAATTCAGTGTGATACATGTACTAAAACATTTACTTATCCAAGTGAATTAAAAATACATGAAAGAATTGATAGTGGTAAAAAATCATATGAATGTAAAATATGTTTTAAGACATTCGCTCAATTAAGTAATTTAAAAACACATGAAAGAATTCACGATGGTGAAAAACCATACGAATGTAGTGTTTGTTCTAAAAGGTTTAGTGATTTAAGTAATTTAAGAATGCATGAACGAATACACAGTGGTGAAAAACCATACAAATGTAATGTTTGTTCGAAAACATTTACTCAGTTAGGTGGTTTAAATAGACATAAACGAATACACAGTGGTGAAAAACCATTTAAATGTAAAATATGTTCTAAAGCATTTGGTGATATAAGTAATTTAAAAATACATAAAAGAATTCACAGCGGTGAAAAACCGTACGTGTGTAACATATGTTCGAAAACATTTAATCAATTAAGTAATTTAAAGGCACATAAAATAATTCATATTGGTGAAAATATGTTCTAAAACATTTAACTAGTTTGATAGTTTAGGAAGATATGACAAATTGCACACAATTCCAAAAACATGTGCATGTGATAAATGTTTTAAGGATGGAGGGAGACTGTGTCGAGGATAGAGACTAGGGATGTCGTTTTTTTTTTTTAAAAAATCGATTATTGAATTGATTCATAATTGTCAACAAAAGAATCGATACTTATCTCTTTAAATGATTAAGACGAGTTAACTCGTCCTGCAATATGGCGGCTCAAAATGCTGTCATATGTATATATTCACTGGTACAGGTGTCGCCATCTGTGACAGATTTCCGATATACGGTATAATTCTAAATAATGTTCAGTTTTATCAATATAGTTTAGTATAATTTATATTTTGTAAATTCCTAGGATTCACTTTTTTGATGTTGGGATCTTTGATCTTTTTTCTTTTTCTTTTTTTGTAACTGTATCTATTGTATTTATCACTGGCAGTAAAAAGTCCGGCATTTTGAGACAAAAAAATTTTTCGATATGGTTTGTTTAAAAGAGTTAAATTATCGATTGTATGGAGGGTAGATATCAGGAGCACCATCTCTGTATCAAAAAGTGTTCATACAAAAACGTAAATAGTGGCGGCGCTACTGTAGCAAAAGGGTAAATTTAGAGAAGTAAACAAGGAAAGAAAAACATCCGCGTTGTTATGTAATTATTGTTTTTTTATTATAATTGTTACATATAATGGTTTTATTATTTTAAAAATTTTTATAAAACAACACAAAAAAATCACTATACTCTTTTGCTACTCTAGCGCTATTCTGGCGAGTTTTTGAACTGTTACTTAGTTCTTAAAACGGGACACTTTTTGAACTATTTTTCTATTGTTTTCCGTACAACATAGTCTTCCTTGTATTCAACACTCCATAATCGATTGTATTCAAAATCGATTTCAAGAAATCGATTCAACTTTACTGTTGCAAAAGTGGCGGTAATTTTTAAGTAATAAAAATTTATAATTCAGAAAGATGAACTCTCGAAGATGAATTTTCTTAAGAAGAAAAATATTAAGCGTGTATATGGTGTATATACTTAAAGATGTATGCCCAGTCAAATTGAGTAGTAAAGAAAAATTTTTTAAAATTAATCATAATGTTAAATTATTACTAGAAACACTTATTTTATGAATTAAAATGTGTACTTTATAACAAATTATATCAATTAATAATTTTTTTTTTATAAAACAAAGATTTAATTTGACTATGGTTGGTGTTGGCGTTTCTGACAGCTGACATATAAAGTATGTTCCATTTAGACAACACTGTGTGACACAGTGCATTTTCTTTTTTTTTCACAAAAAAACTAATTTTTTTTTAAATGTTATTGTAAAACTAACCTTTTAATTGCATCTAAAAGCAATAAATTAAAAGGTTAAAATTAAAAAAAAAATTAGCTTTTTGTGAGAAAAAAAAATGCACTGTGTCGTCCGTCTACTTTTCCTAAATGGAAAACACTTATTATATGTTTCACATTTCTGATCGATAACGGTGGGTACAGTTTTTTAAAATAGTGTCAAAACCGCATGGTTCCGGCTGCTAAATTTTATTTTAATTCTTACGAAAAAGAAAGGCCGGTAAGTTCGTTTTTTTTTTTTTTTTTTTCATTAAAAACTAATACATAGTATAAGATTTATAAAACTATTTTTTTTCTGACGACAGTTTGTGAAAATGTGATGAATTTTACAAATTTATTCGTAGCTAAGCTACTTCCGGTTCAAATAACACACGATAAATGAGAACAATAATATTAATTATTTCGTTTAATTTGTCCGTGACATACAATTTTCTTTTTTCTAATCGATGCAGAATCGTCTATTGTTTAACATATTTCAAATTCAATGGAAAAAGTTGAAATTTTTTTTCGGGCATTCATCCTTAATTATGGTTTATTTCAGTTAAATTTAACCATGCTTCGTCACTTTGAATTTAAATAATTTCCGTTTTCTTGACTTTATATCTTTTATTATTGCAATTATGTAAATTTTAAATTTGCAGTTTTTTTTAGAAAAGAATAGAAGATTGATTTGTTTCGAATATAAGAATTGTTTAATTTTTTAACGAAAACTCATGATCAATTGTATCTGAAATGAGGTATACCAACATTTTTTTTTAAATTTTATTCTGTGGTATAGAGATGAATCACAACATCACAACAAAGTTGACAATTTTTGTTTTCATTTGATATAAAAATGTTAATTGTATAAATATTATCTAAATAGTACTAAATGTTGAAAAGTTTTTATTTAATTGCGTACAAAGTTTTTTTTATAGATTAAGAGATAATAAAAGAATTATAAAAAAGTTTTGTTTTTTTTTAAATTCCCCGCCTAAACTTTATTCTTTTGTACCAGGTCCAGTTGTCAATTTGTCAATTTTGACAATTTGATTTAATGCATAGGGATTCGATTACATGCATTTGATGCGTTTGATGCTTAAAATTTAATAATCGTAGTACCGATAATAGATTTAAACTTAAATTAATAAATAAATAGAAACGTGAAAAAAAAAATTGTTTCAGGATTTCCATAAAATAAAAATCGATCTCAAAATCAGTAATCCATTAAAAATCGGTTTTCATTCTCGATTTGTCGATTAAAAAATGACATCCCTAATAGAGACGTCGATTTTGTATCGATTAATCGAAGCTTAAAAAATCAGTTTTTTTTTTTCATTTGAATCGATTATTAAAAGTAAGAGATTAATAATCGATTTATTTCAAAAATAATTTCATTTTAATTGTAATTCTGTAAAGAAACATCTGTTAAAATGAAACACTAAAAACGTTATTGTTAATTGTCACTTTTTACTCGTTGTTGCTAACGAACTCCTCATATGGCTCTATATAATTACATACATATACGCATTATCTAGAAGACTATTAATACAAAAGGGAGGAAGACTACCTATCTGGCAAACGATCACTTTCCCACAAAAACGTCTTATTTAGAAAACATTTTTTTTGTGAGTTTATTTTTGAATAAATTTGGTTCATTCCGTGGTATTCGTCCTACATATTCAATTGCGTTATTTGCTACAATTGTAATTGAAAAATTAACTCATCATCTTTACAAATATAATGTAAGGCGTTTTTACACGATATTACCCATGTACTATCAATTAAGTCGCTTAACAAAAATTATCAGCTAATTTTATTAAACTTTTCAAAATTTCGATTTTTTAGATCCATCTCACAGAATTGATTTTTTAGCCGATTTTTTTAATTTCGATTTGAATCGATCCAATAATCTTTTTTTTGGAGAATCGTCATCTGTGGTCGAAGACATGGTTTTAAAGTCAAATTTATATATAAAGAAAATGATTCATTTCAAAAATAAAGTTTTGTCACATAAAAGATATTATAATTTCTGCTATTTTTTTTTCAATATATTAGATAGTAGATCTTGTGAGAGAGCTATATTACGAGCGTGTCTGAAACGTAAATTTAGTGCATTAATTTTTTGAATCAGGGCCCTCTGGTTTGTAACGGTGAAAGCTCCGTTAGCTAACGTTAGGCTAACAAAATTTTCGTCCCGAACGCCACCAATGCTTGTTTGCTCATGTAGAGCCGATGCACGACTAATCAGTAAGCAGTATAAAATGCAGCTCATTGCAACTTTCGAACCCCAGGTTTTTCTATGTACGCTTAATCTGTCTCATCTGTGCAAAAAATAGTAGCAATTTGGAATTGTTTGTTTTTATTTGGAAATAGTAAATTATTATGAAAAAAAAATTAGAGTTTTATAAACTAAACAAGTTAAACAACATAAATTTTGTGAATTGTCAATAAAGATCCCTCAAAATATGTATAGGTATTTGTGTTAGTTTTTAAGCAAACTGCAGTTGGCACCATTGACTTGAATTAACCTTTTTTAAACGTTGTAAACAACCCAGGGTTGCCAACTTAGGGGTTTTCCCCCTAAATTTAGCGGGAAAAAATTGCATTGAGGTTTTTTTAGGGGGAAAAATGTTTAGGGGTTTTTTTAAGGGTATAAAATTTTTTAATAAGTTTTTAAATAGCATTAAAAAAGTTAACGATTTAAGTTTTAAAATACTCGGATTATAATATGAAATTGAATACCGCGGTTTTCCGATATCCGTACTACCATTATGCGTACCGTTTGTGTGTGTTTGTGTATATATACACAATCTACGTGACAAAATTTTTAATGTAAATAAACATTTTTATGTAAATAAAACTTCAATTTTTAACATATACAGGCGATTATTTTGAAAGTTAACATAAATATATGATAATAGTAATAATAAAAATTATTAATACACATATATATTATAATTTCCAAGCTTACAATTAGAAATAAATATTATGTAGCTAGAAAATATGACTTAAAAATTTATTTTTATAAAAATATTTTAATTTTTATTAAAAAATAAATTGTCTAGAGAAACATCCTATATATGATTCCGTTAAGGGTACCACGTGTATGTATTGTCGTACGGTTAACGGAATATCGGTGTATTTTAATTTTTTTCTAAAGAGAAGTTTTAAAAAGCATTTTCTTTTCTAACCAATGCCTACAAAATTTAAAAACGGAAGGATTCAAATTTTTACCGTTATTTAATTTTGACAAACAAATTTCAGTTAATAAAACACCATTGAAAAGAAATGCCTATATTTATATACATATTAAAATGGCACAAAGGAAAAAGAGACAAAAAACTTTTAGATCAAACAAAGATCTACAATCACTTGATATGTTGATTAGGTAGGCTATATAGGCGACAATTAAGATAACTTCAAAAATATTTCATAACATGAAACCTCAGAAGATACCAAGACTGTTTGAAATATTGAATACGTTATAAATAAAGAAGTTTCAAAACTATGGAGTGTAGAGTGTACTCTACTCTCCATATTCAAAACTAAATATAGTTGTATTTTTTTAACACGTTCAAGGACATTGACGTCATAAGACGTCAAGGGAATTAGCAAACTCACATACCACGTCGTACGGCGTCAATAATTCCATATAAAGTGTATTAGCTATCAAAATAGTGTACACGTCTGGTGTATTTTATCTATTCTTGTGTCCGCTAACGTGTTAATTTATTATTTTAGGGGGATTTCAAATTGTATTTAGGGGAAAAATTTTTTAGGAGTTGGCAACCCTGAAACAACCTTGGTCACCTTGATTGTTTACAAGTGAATATAACTGTGTTTCACATCATAACGCTGCTAAAGATCCTTTTAATTCTTTTAATTAACAATAATTACAAGATTTGTGTATATTGTGGTGATTATTATGACATGTAGTTAATGTAATAAAACAAAAATTCAAAATGGAGAAATTAGTCTGTGAAAGTTTTCATGCACTTAAAAATAAAGTAGAGAAGGATGAAGTGAATGAACCGGTCCACAAAATTGATTCTGTATTTGAAATTAAAGTGGAAAAGGACGAAATCAATGAAATTGATCGTACATTTGAAATTAAAGAAGAGAACGATGAAGCAAGTGAACTGGTTCCTGAAACTTTTCATACATATGAACTTCAGGTGGAGGAAGCTAAAGTGGATGAGGCCCGTTTAGTGTCACCAACAGAAACTAAAATTTCTAAGCCAACTGAAGTGTCGCATAAAAATAGTTTAACCGATAAAAAGAACTTGAAATTTGAAATCAAAGTAGAGAGAGATGAAGTGAATGAGAACAATTCAGTGTCATCAACAGAAACTAAAATTTTTGTAGCAACGAAATTGTCGCAAGCAGACCTGACCGATGAAAAGAACTTTGCGGACTTACACGGGCAAAATATAAAATTGGTAATTATTGGTTTTAAATCTTTTATGAAGTGAAGACTGAAAGAACGGTCGATTTTTGCCCAATGGGCAGCAAGTAAAACAGTGGTTCTTATCATTTTTGGTGTGTAAAATTTTGCTCTATTTCTTACGGTTTTCCAGATATTTTAAAAATTACATTTTAGTTCCAATTTTTGAAGGACGATTTTACCAATTCGATCCGTTTTTCCACAGATAAAGGAAAAAATACATACGTGTCGCTTATTTTTGAGTGTTCTATAACATACCTATTCAAATTTCATAAAAATTGACAGGTCCGGCCTCAGGATAGGAAACACCGTAGAAAAAATAACTAAGTACGTTCATCGCATTAGTGTAAACTTGTTTTGTCTAGTTTTCCAAATCTTGCTAAATCGCGCTGTACAAGGTTAAGAAAGACATCTGTTTTTTGTGGGGAGAATTATTTCTCATAAATTGATTGTAATGGCTTAATTTATGCTCCATTAGTTCCCCTGATCTAGTTAGTAATATTCTTAAAAAAATTACTTTTCGTAATTGTAAACTTTTGATCGTAAATATTTCGTAAACGGTGTGTCGTAGCTCAAAAATAACAAAATTTTTGAAGACGTAAGCGAGAAGCAAGTTGTGGGCACTCCGAACATACTGGCGCTGTCAAAACCTACTTTTCGTTATCGAAAATTATCGATATCGAAAATAACGATATTTTTAAAATTTTAGTATGTAAATTTCGACATATTCGTTATCATTTGGAAGGCCGGGGGGGGGGGAAGGGGCTAAGTCACATTTATTTGAAAAATGAGTTATTGATTGATTGTTGTAGTTCTTCAAGAGTATTATCACGTGTTATAACAATTTATGGGAAAAACGGGTCAAGTCACCTAAAAAAACCGGTTCGAAACTAGAGGCAAAGAGGGGACAATGGGTCAAGTCGAGCGCGTAGAGTCAAGTCCACAACTTTTGTATACTGTTGCTGACTTGGCTTACAGCTGTTTCTCAAATAAACAACACAATGTTTATAACGTTTCTTTAAGTTTTATTGATATCTCGAAAAAATTGGTTAAAGTGATTTAACGCCCTTTTCCCCCTGGCTCTTCATTTGTATTATGAAATTCTGTAAAATTTTTAGTAGCTTTTATTTCCAGTATTTTTTCTTTTATAATGATGGATTCAATTTATGCGATTTTTATCCGGGTAAATTTAATCCCCGTGCAAACGAATATTCGCGTAAATTGAGAGATCAATGTCATTACGATCTACCCATTTGCAAAAAAGTTTATTGACCCCTGCTTTAGACGATTATCTTCAACTTTCAGAATATTTTTTTCTAATTATAGTTTTTAACTTGTAATTTTTATATTCTAAATTAGGGATGGAAAAGGTGCGCACAAAATCGATTCTCGACTTTAAGATCGACTTTCATTTTTTCGATTCTCAAAGTCGGTTAATTGACTCTGAAAGTCGACTTTTCGACTTAAATCGACTTTTCAAAAATTTATTAGTTTATTTATAGAAACTTTTAAGTATATACTTTAAACAATCTGTACTGTATTAAGTATGTTTTAAACAATAGGGTACTTGACTGCAATTGAGAAATGATTCTAAATGCTTTGTTCTTACGTATAAATTAGTTAATTTTTGTTAAATTTTTAAAAATCTTCAAAAAAACCATTGTTCAATTTTAAATGAACAAATTGACGGGAAAAACGATTTGGCGTAGTGACGTATGCAATGACGTCACGATTTAACTCAAACAGATGTCGCTTTCATTCATATCAACACTTGTCAACACGGTTTCAAATTTGTACACTATATTCAGCAGTCATCATGCTCAGTTTTAGTGGTATTTACAACTTTCTACTTTGTTATCTTCTTCATTTATCATCATCGTAAGATTTTCATGAAGCTCTACAAGTATTAAATGCACTTTAAGAAAACAGTTTGACGTAACTTTAAAATTGTAACAAAAAATAAAAGGATTTTTAACATAATATTTAAAACAAGTTGATAAGGATATTTTACGTATTAAGTGACGATGTATTCCTTCCATCAATCTTTTTTGAGTGCAAAATTAATTGCAAACCAAAAAGTTCAAAATAAATTACAAAGAAAAACAACTTCTCTTGGTCAATTAGAATTGTAAAAACGTCACAATGAAAATGCAATTTGTCATAGACAAACCGTAACTAGAGTAATAAGATCTGCTATTAAAAAATGACGTCATTTACAAATATCACTGCGTTTTTAACCATTTAAATGAAGGCTAAAAATTTATAATTTTCGAAATCGAATTTTTAAGTAACTAAAGAATATTTTTATTTGCCACTACTAAAATTTAATATATTTAAGGACAATACATAAAATTATTCAACATTTAAAACAAATTTTGAATACAGTCAAGTACCGTATTTATTAAATAATGAACATATAATTTTTAAGAATTTAACAAGAGATAATTTATCAATAAATTGCAAGCGATTTGGCGTTAAACATTAAAATTAAAATTAAAATGGACAGTAGAATTAATGGGTCGATTCGTATCGGTGTAAGCCAAAGCCAATTTTGAATCAATTTACACTTGTTTCGATATATACATTGACGTATACACTGTATACATCGGTATACAGCGTATACGGTATACGATATATACCGAACGCTAATACTTGATCCTTCTCTCTAGAACATGGAAAGTGAGACAGGAATATACAAAAATGTCAAAAGCAAGCCAAATGTAATTCAAAACAAGTGCAAATTGATTTAAAATGAGTGCAAGCGGTTTTGGCTTACACCGATACGAATCGGCCCAATGTTAAGCTACTGTTTAATTAATTTTAAGCTAATGTTTTTGCGTGATTTATAAATGCACATTGCACGTACACAAAAGTCGAAAAGTCATCGAGTGAGAGTCCATTCCAGGTCGAATTGACGTGACTGAAATCAATTCTAAAAAGTCAATTATTTTTAGTAAATAATCGACTTTCGACTAAAGTCGAAGTCGACTTTACCATCCCTATTCTAAATATGAAAAACTCTAAGAATCAATTACTGTTTATTTGCCGCCAATTGGACTAGAAAAACAACTTCTATCTCAACCCATCCTTTATTTAAATGTTTTAATAAAAATATTTTGTAATATTTTAGGAGTCGAATGAATCCTTGATGGATTTAAGCATTTTATACACGGAAATCAAAATTGAACAAGATGAAATAGACGAAGATTATTTGGCAGATTCAACAGAACATAAAATTTCTAGTGTTGGCAAAAAACTATTTCAGTGTATTACATGTAATAAAACATTTACTTATCCAAGTAAATTAAAAAATCACGAAATAATTCACAGTGCTGAAAAACCTTATAAGTGTAGTATATGTCCCAAAACATTTACTCAGTCAAATAATTTACAGACACATGAAAGAATTCACAGTGGTGAAAAACCGTATAGATGTAAAATATGCTCTAAAAAATTTAATCATATAAGTAATTTCAAATCACATAAAAGAATTCACAGTGATGAAAAACCCTATGAATGTAATGTGTGTTCTAAAACATTTACCACGTCAAGTTATTTAAAAACACATGAAAGGCTCCACAGTGGTGAAAAACCATACAAATGTAACATATGTTCAAAAACATTTAATCAGTCAAGTTCTTTAAAAGCACATAAAAGAATTCATAGTGGTGAAAAACCATATGAATGTAACATATGTTCTAAAACATTTAATAATTTAAGTAATTTATATGTACATAAAAGAATTCACAGTGATGAAAAACCTTATGAATGTAATGTGTGTTCTAAAACATTTAAGCGGTCAACTGATTTAAAAGCACATCATAGAAAACACAGTGGCGAAAAACCATACAAATGTAACATATGTTGTAAAACATTTAGTGCTTTAAGTTCCTTAAGAACACATAAAAGAATTCACAGTGATGAAAAACCGTATGAATGTAATGTGTGTTCGAAAACATTTAAGGGGTCAGCTTATTTAAAAGCACATCAAAAAAAACACAGTGGTGAAAAACCATACAAATGTAACATATGTACTAAAACATTTAATCAGTTAGGTAATTTAAAAATACATGAGCGAATTCACAACGGCGAAAAACCTTATAAGTGTAACATATGTACTAAGGCATTTATTACTTTAAGTCATTTAAAAAGACATGAAATGATTCACAGTGGTGAAAAACCATATGAATGTAGTATATGTTCTAAAACATTTACTCAGTTAGGTAATTTAAAAATACATAAAAGAATTCATAGTTGTGAAAAACCATACGAATGTAACACATGTACTAAAACATTTAATCAATTAAATGCTTTAAAAGTACATGAAAGAATTCACAGTGCTAGAAAACCGTATAAATCTAACATATGTTCTAAAACATTTACTACTTGAGGTAATTTACATACACATGAAAGAATTCATAGTTGTGAAAAACCATAAAACAATGTTCTAAAACAGTGATACCCAAAGTGGAAATCGCGATCCATAGGGTCCGCATAAACAATTCTATACATCTCCTATCTATTTTTACATATTTCGGAGGTCTTGAAATTTTAAAGTGTAAAGGGGGTCGCAGACAAAAAAGTTTGGGAACCACTGATCTAAAACATTTAACTAGTTAGATAACTTACGACGATATGAAACAAAAAAAAAAAAAACAAAACATGTGGATGTAATAAATGTCTTAAGAATGGAATGAGATTGTGTCGAAAACATGATTATGATCGTGTTCCATTAGAAAACATAAACGACACTGTATTACACAGTGCATTTAGGGGAAAAGTTATGCCAACCAAATTTTCGTGATTTTTGTACTTTCTTTTTTCACAAAAAACTAATTTTTTTTTTAATTTTATTGCGAAACTAACCTTTTATCTGCTTTTAATCAAATTATATATATATTTTAAAAAATTATGATCAACAAAATTATGTTACTGCGCTAATTTTTGACTTATCGGCAGCTTTTGACACTGTGAATCATCAGTTCCTTTTGCAAAAATTGAACAATATGGGAATTAGAGGACTTGCTTATGAATGGTTTGTATCATATCTCAAGGATCGCCAAATTGTTATAAATGTAAATAATGAACTATCAGATCCTTCTAAAGCTGATGTTGGCGTCCCACAAGGGAGTAATCTGGGTCCTGTATTGTTCTTACTGTACGTAAATGATCTGTACAAATATATAACAAAAGGAGATGTTATAATGTATGCTGATGATACGACTATTTTAACTAGGAGCAAAACCTTAGACGGACTGACTGAAAACATGAATACTGTAGTATATGAATTCAGTAACTGGTGTCTTCAAAATCATTTAATACTCAATCTCACTAAAACAAGCTATATGCTCATAAATAGAGGAAACTTAATTGATAATAATGCCGCAATTGTCTTGGACAATACTGAAATTGTTAAAATGAACTGTACAAAATTTCTTGGTCACATAATTGATGCAGATCTAAGATGGACACCTTACGTTGAAGAAGTGTGTAAAAAATTAAATCAGACATTTTACTTCATGAGATAGATCACTTAGTAAAATTGTCGATCGACAAACAATATTGACATTTTACTATTCGTTCGCGTATAGTAAAATGAAATATTGTGTTGTACTATGGGGACATTCCACAGAAGCACTAAGAGTTTTCCGAACACAAAAAAGAATAATACGGCTTATATTTGGTTTAAACAGTAGAGAATCATGTAGAGACTGCTTTATAAACAATAAGATTCTTACTTTCTATAGTATTGGCAGGGTGCGTAGTATATGGTGGGGATAATTAAATCGATTGTAGCGTGAGTAGTGGAGAAAATAGGTAATAATACATGCTCATATGTGTTTATAGTGTAATAAAAAATATTAAATAAAAATATAATACATTGATCCACTTTGATTATGAACACAATTGCCACTAATATGTCGTTCCTTATTTATCTGTCAACGTATTAACGTCTACACGTCAATCCATAAATACAGAATTAAAAATATTTGAGGTATTTTAAACTAACATGCAATGATGTTTCATAAGAAGTTATTGATGTTTGCTTTATGTATAACTGTACATTCAACTAAATGACTTATGCCAGCATTTCGTAATTTTCGAATTTCCCTGACGTGTTTCACTATCACCAGCAACTTTTTCCTCTGCGTAGTTCGGGGTTGGAAGGAAGTACTGTCTTGATAATTATATCCATGTTAACGTCGAAAATTGTTTAAATACTTTATTAATATAACTCTTATACTTCATCCAGTCTTTTATACCTCAAATTGTTTAAATTTATTTATAAAAAAAAAAAATAATTGTAAATAACAAATATTTGTACTCAGATTTTACGGTTTTTTTGAAAATATTTTAAATTTATTTCCACGGTTACCATTATTTAATAGCATGAAAAAATGTATATAATAGATGTCGTTGGCCTCACGCACCTAGCCAATATATAAATATGAGCTCCTAATAAATATTAAGCAAAATATTGATACGTTAATAAAAGGGAACGAAATACATGAGCACAAGAACAAATGATAACTTATATGTTAACAAATATAGGACAGTTAAATATAGCAATGGACCTATGTGTAAGGGGCGCTTACTGTATAATGAATTGCCAGAAAATATTAAAAATATGGCAAAATTCAAAAAAGAATTGAAAGCATACCTGATTAAAGAATGCCTGTACCACCAGGTGTGAAGTAAATATGCATACGCTTTGGCTCTGATTTTATCTTGTTACTTTTTTTTAAAATTTTTTTAAATTTTAAATGTAATTTTAATCTATATTTTAAATAAGTTTTAATTATAATTTAATTTTTTATAAGTTTTATATAATGATTATGTTTTGTAGTTTTTGTGACATTTTCTATCCATGTATGTGGCTATGAATAAATATTATTATTATTATTATTATTATTATTATTATTATACATGTAATTGGGAATCTCAAAAAGCAGATTGAATCAATTTTTTTTAAAAATCTAGTAACTTTGTCTATGCTGCCCTCTGCAGAAACACAATAAAAGTTGATATTCCATTAGTGAAAAAAGTAGACACAGTGTCATGCACTGTGTAAAATTTTTACTAATGGAATACGGTCTATGTGTTTTATGTGAGTATGTTTACGTTTATCTCTGTTTACAGACCGTTTTCCCCCAAAAAAATATTTTTTTAAGTATCTTTTAAATAAAAAAATACATTCTATAAGATTGTAGAAAAAATTTTGTGTGTAATTCGAGCACAAAATGATATTGCCGCTCTCATGAAATTAACAATTTCAATTGAGCGGCAATATACCATTTTGCGCTCTTAATACACAAACATAGATATCAGAACGTGTATGTACCACATAATAGATGGAATACACATTATGTTTTTTGAAGCAAATCGCCACATTGATAAACACCACGTTAACACCTTTCATAACCTATAAAGAGTCAGTGATAATAAATATTTTTTAATTTGTATACGATTATTGTTGTAATTTGAGACTATTTATTAATAAATATTCTAACAATATTTATAGCAACAAATATAACATTAGTAAATATAGAAAAATTTTAAATTAAACCTTGTTTAACCGCCATATTGGTCAACACTTTAACCCTTTTTTTGGCTTCATTTTCATATACAGTAAATATATACCTGTACTTCCTCTAGCACTTCGATACTCAAAGTACACAAATAACTCTTATTCAGTTGCCTACAGTGTCTTTTTTTGATATTTATAATTTATGTAATACAATATGTACAAAAATTCCCAAAAAAAAATATTTGGAATAAATAAATATTTACGCGCCTATATTTGTATATTTGAAATCTACTAAACACTTTACTAATCCAATGTGTTTACACTGGTACAAATAACAGCAAGTTCAAAAAAATAAAGTGAGGGTAAACTACTTGCACAAGTAAATAGAACAGGCCTGACTAAACAGATTACTAAATTTCTTACTTGCACTTGCACTAAATGCAACTGTCTTCATAACAAAAGTAACTAAATTTAGTAACTTGATTAAGTAACCTGCTTTAGCTACTAAACACGTGTAAATACGGCATAATAGTAAGTTAGTTGATTGGGAAGATGTTTTTGTTTTTGTTTATAAAATATAAAAATGAATAACGCTCTAGAATGTGAATAAAAGAAAAACGTTTATTTTCGTACTGTGTAAAAATTATTATTTATTTAAAATAAAGTTATATAAAAGTTAATATAATTGAAATGTTTAAATTAAAGAAGACCTCAAATTCTAACAAAAATAAATTATACTAAACTATGTTGATAAAACTGAACATTATTGAGGCATACAGTGGGACTCATGTATTTTCAACACCATCTATTTTCAACTGATTTTACTCACGTATTTTCAAGTTTTTGGTCCCCACTTCTCACACAATATTTTAATACAGAAAAATAACTGTCAGATTAATCGATTGACCACTGGTGGCTTTATCCTACAATATATGGTTTTATTTCATTTGCAATTGTTTAAAAAATAATTTTATTACAAGTTTATTACACTTTTTTCATGTTTCACTTTTTTGTTTATCATATGTTACTTGACAATTTGTCATTTTAAGGTTATTCACTGGGGAAGTACACGTGGCTACTGTGTAAAGATTTGCGCGGGCTTTTTGTGATTGGTTCTATGTCTGTCACGTGGCTCTATGATTGCCATGGAGTGAGGATAAAGGAGAAGTTGAAAATACATGAGCGGATTAGTCCCGACAGGTTGAAAATACATGAGTTCGACTGTATACCGTTTTTTGGAAAATCTGTCACAGATGGCGGCACCTGTACCAGTGAATATGTACATATCACAGCATTTTGAGCCGCCATATTGCAGGACGAGTTAACTCATCTTAATCATTTAAAGAATTAATGGAAAAAAAACCGATCCCACCGGCCTATCTTTTTCGTAAAAATTAAAATAAAAATTAGAAGCCGGAACCACGTGGTTTTGACACTATTTTAAAAAACTGTGCCCGCCATATTCGACGAGTAATGTGGTAAAACACATAATGAATGTTTTCTATTTCGGAAACACAGACGACACAGTACATTTCTTTTGCACACAAAAATAATTTTTTTAAAATTTTAACCTTTAAATTGCTTTTAGATATGTACAATTAAATGATTAGTTTTACCGGAAAGAAGTTGGCGCCGAAAGTTGGAAAATCTTTCTGTTTTTTATATGGCTAAATTGCTCCCAAATTGCTCCTTTGGAATCAGTAATTGCTCCACCTGGAACTTAATTACTTAATTAGTTATTTACAAACAACAAAACTTTTTTGTTTGACTATTTCTATTATCAAAATCTTGTCAAATAATGCATTTTTATACAATTACTTTATATCAAAAAATTGCTCCCAATTTGCTCCATCTAATTTAAAAGTTAGTTATTAATTTCTCTGAATAATAATTAAAATATATTAAAATAAAAAATATTATGAATTAGGTTATGTATTATTAAAACGTATAGGCAATCCATTATACCTTTAAATCGTTTGCATATATTTAAGGATAATTGAATTTTGACAAGTTAAATAACATTATTAATTTATATTTACAAAAGAGTAAAGACTAACAAAAGTCAATAACTGTCACAGATCATAAAAAAGGCTTAATACGTAGCAGTAAAATTAATCCTTAAAATAAAACAAAAACTCAAAATGGAAAAATTGGTCTATGAAAGTTTTCATGCATTTGAAAGCAAAGTGAATAAGGATGAAGTGAATGAACCAGACCATAAAATTGATTCTGTATTTAAAAGTAAAATGGAAGAAGACGAAGTGAATGAACCGATCCAGGAAATTGATCGTACGTTTGAAATTAAAGAAGAGAAAGATGAAGCAAGTGAATCGGTTCCTGAAACTATTCATCCATTTGAAATTAAAGTGGAGGAACCTGAAGTGAATGAGAACAGTTTAGTGTTTTCAACAGAAACTAAAATTTTTGAACCAACTGAAGTGTCGCATGAAAAATGTAGCTTGACCGATAAAGAAAACTTTGCAAATTTACAAGAGCAAAATATAAAATTGGTAATTATTAGATTTAAAAAATTATAAATTTTTAATGGAGTAAAAATAATTGTAACATTTTAGGAGTGGAATGAATCTTTGATAGATGTAAACAGTTTACATACGGAAATAAAAATTGAAGAAGATGAAATAGATGAAGATCATTCGACAGATTTTACAGAACATAAAATTTCAAGTGTTGGAAAAAAACTATTTCAGTGTGATACATGTAATAAAACATTTACTTATCCAAGTCGTTTAAAAATGCATGAAAAAATTCACAGCGGTGAAAAACCATATAAATGTCAAATATGTTCTAAGACATTTAGACGCTTAGGTGATTTAAAAAGACATGAAAAAATCCACAGTGGTGAAAAACCGTATGAATGTAACATATGTACTAAAACTTTTATTACTTCAAGTTATTTAAAAATACATGAAAGAATTCACACTGGTGAAACACCATATAAATGTACCGTATGCAGTAAAACATTTAATCGGTCAGATAATTTAGAATTGCATAAAAGAACTCACAGTGGTGAAAAACCATATGAATGTAATGTGTGTTCTAAACTATTTACTACTTCGGCTAATTTAAATACGCACAGAAGAATTCACAGTGGTGAAAAACCATATAAATGTCAAATATGTACTAAAACATTTACTCGTCAAAGTAATTTAAAAATACCCCTGTCGCAGCATCCTGCATAACATAGCGAATTTCCATTTACAAAAGTACGTTTTTCTCGGAAACTAGTTGATATAGAGTAATTGTAAATAAAAAAAACTTGTGATGTGATTTTCCCGCCTCATTCCGCCAAATTTTTTCAAACAAAATGTCCAAAAAACCGTAGACGTTTTCACGAAATTTCTTAATAATAAGATGTTTCGTTCTTGAGTTATCGTGCGGACACTTAGTAAACTTATATATATATATATATATATATATATATATATATATATATATATATATATATATATATATATATATGTATATGTATGTATATATATATATATATATATATATATATATATATATATATATATATATATATATACGTGTGTGTATCCGCACGATAACTCAAAAACGAAACATGTTATTTTTAAAAAATATCGCGTAAACGTTTCGTGAAAAAAATTTGGCGGAATGAGGCGGAAAAATCACATAGTTTTTTTTATTTACAATTACTCTATATCAACTAGTTTCCAAGAAAAACGTACTTTTGTAAATGGAAATTCGCTATGTTATGCAGGATGCTGCGACAGGGGTATTTTAATAACAGATGCGTTTATGTACAGGGCCGGTGAGAGAAAAGACCGGTGAAATATCTATTATACAAATTATGTGTAGTTTTATCACCAATTAAACATATACGTATTTTTACTTGACACTAGTTCTAATTTTACCACCAGAGGCGCAACTGAGAATCTTTGCCTTACCAATACTGAATTTAATATTTTGAGCTAAATTTTTTAACGGTTACGAAAAAAAATTTAGAACGGAATTTATTTTCCAAACGTAACAAAACATTTCGACGGTACACCGAAAGAGTGACAACTCAAAAATTTACATTTTCGAGTTTATTGTGTAAATGTATAGCAAAATTTGCATATTTTTATGTCCCAGAACGACATATTGCTACTTCCAAAATTAACCGCTAGAAGGCGGTTTTGTCGTTTTTTCCTTACTTCAAAGTAGCGAATTTTTTTTATCAAAATCTTTAATGTTATCAAAATTAACTTGTTATTTTTATTGTTGGAATACAAGGTGAGTACCAACGGGTTATCTCCAAAAAAATTTTGAAAATTTTAGAAATCCGAAACTATAACTTTTGAAGTAAATAATAAAACTTTTGAATAGAGATATTGAAGTAGCTGTTTTTTTTTTTGAACTGTGTCACTCTTTCTGTGTACCGACGATTTTACCTTTTTAAATTCTCTTGCTGAAGAAAATAACCATTCGACACGGAAACAAAACTAAAGTTGGACCTTTATTCAAGGGCTTATCCGGCATGTACTTAGTTGATGTTTTCCTTCTTAATCCAAGTTTTTAGTTTACTGTGTGTTCTCTTTTTCTTCTTATTATATCTTTAAATTCACCATCCATGTTTTAAATAAGAATTTATAATACATAAAAGTATTGCTGTTGATATAACCTTTTAACATGTACATTCAAATTATTAGAAAAAATTCAATCACAAAATCCACAGTTTTTAATAGATATGTATTTACCTTATTATGTTGACAAATTCTATTAATAATTGCCTGTTTAGAATTTATATTTTCTTTTTTATTTTAGCTGTATTCTTCTCGTATATAAATAACATTTGCTTCACGGTTTCATGTAATTTTTAATGTGGTTTTAAATTTTTTACCTATATAAAACAAAACAAAAAACAAATAATAGGACAAATATTAATTACTATTTGATTTTAAAAATGTAATATATAAATTAACATGAATTATTACCTATTTTTCTCAAATGTCAGTCAAATATCAGCACCGAATCTATATGTCAACATTTCAACACAAAGACGAGTTGATTTGAAATTCTGATTGTTGAAATATTAGTTTAAATTCAAGCTAATTTGGCAGTATTGTACATACCTGTGGTGCTATCTGGTTAAAAACGCTGACACAATAGAATTTTTAAAATAAAAAATTATTAAATATATTTAAAGAATTTTTTTAAATAATTAAATTATTAAAAATATTAATAATTTTAAAAATATTATTATAATTTTTTAACGTAATGTGTTAAATAAAGAGATTAAAATAATGTGCAGTTAATGGGCAAAAAAAATCAATTCTACTACAATTTGAATTTGAAAGCAAAAATATATTTCCGAAAACAAAATAACAAATCTAATCTACTTGTACTAGAGATATTATGTTTACAAATGCATAAGGCTATTTGTGCACTACCAAAAATATAATTTTAAAATTTTATTTAATCAAAGAAATATTATAGTTTAATTAATTAAATTTAATAATATTACATTTATATAACCGTAGAAATTTATTAAGGCATTATTCTGAATATTTATCCAAAGAAATTTGAAATATGATAGGTAGTAGAAGTACTAAGTGTAGTAATACCCTTAAAATACGTGTATAATCAAAATAAATAAAAATAGGATTTTTCCAATGCAACAGAAGGAGATAATACGATAAAAAGAGACTCTATATAAAAATTATTTTTGATTTTTCTTGAAAACCAGTTTATACAGAGGAAAAGTTTAAAAAGCTCGCTAATATAACTTCTTACAATTTTTTTGATAGTGTAACAAAATTTTTGAAAAAGTTATAAATTCTGGTCAAAAAACACAAAAAAAGACTTTAAAGCCCAAAATATCCGGTCTGTGGCATCGGATGTGTCTGGCTAACGAACTTAGGCGAGCGAAATCGAATTCAAACCTACACACCAAATTTCATAAGCATTAAACGTTTTGTTCGAGAGTTATCGTGTACACACATAAATACATATATATATATTTATATATATATAAATTTTAGTGAAGTAGATTTTCGGGTTCTAGAGGCTCCAAAACAAATTTCTGCCATAGTCCCGGGCTTAGGTCTTACCATAAGAGCTGCTGTAATAGCTGAATTTTCATTCTGAAAATTCGCTAACACATCGAAGAAAACACAGTGGTAAAAACCCTATTGGGATCTGTCAAATGGGTGGAGCTTAAGAAAAATGGCTGACGAAAAAGTGCATTAACATTAGTTTTATATATAGTAATCAGTGTTATATTAAGAAAAATTGATAAATATTAGAACTATTTGTATCTGGGATGATACAAGCCCGAAGCAAAGGGATTTTGTTGAAGGAGAGAAAATTTGACATCTGTAAAACAGTTAAAATGTGGTAAAAATATGAAAAAAATGGGTGAATGAGTTAATGAATATTACAATTTAGAGTATACAAACGTCAAATTTAAATAGCAAACGTCATAAAATAACTGGAGAACTGTAAATGAATGGAAAAATCAAATCAATTATATGTATTTTCAGATCTACAAAATTCAATCCATAAATGACATTTTAGCAAACGCATTTTTAGAATAGTCTGATTTTTCAACACCAGATGTCATACCGCAATTCGACAGATCCCAATATAAATGTAATTTTTTTCTGAAACATTTAGTTAGTTACGGGGTTACGTGGGTTTTTTTAAGCAAAGAAACCACTGTTTTCGATTTTTTTTCTTGCAGTAACTAAGATAATATGATTTGTTCTTTAACTTCTTGTTCTTCTTCAACTTTTGGATTATTATTATATATTATTTTGAGGTACTGTATTTTTTTTTGAGGTACCATTAATTCTAACTAACGGTTCGAAACAATATTGTCACAGTTTCAAAATAAAAGTGGTATTTTGCAAAGTCAAGTATTTGTTTATTATTTACAAATATGGAATACCATAAAGTAACGCTCAAATTATTAATATTATAAAGTTCTAACTAACGTTAGAAAAAAAACCGTTAGTTCTAATTAACGGTTCGAAACAACTATTGTCACAGTTTCAAAATAAAAGTGGTATTTTGCAAAGTAAAGTATTTGTTTGGTATTTTCTTTTCTAACCAATGCCTACAAAATTTAAAAACGGAAATAATTCAAATTTTTACCGTTATTTAATTTTGACAAACAAATTTCAGTTAATAAAACACAATTGAAAAGAAATGCCTATATTTATATAGGTATGTGCATATTAAAATGGCACAAAGGAAAAAGAGACAAAAAACTTGGTACATGTACAATCATTTGATATGTTGATTCTCTAGACTATATAGGCGACAATTAACCCTTTGCGCTTATAAGACATGTACAGCATGACAAGATGGTTTGTCCATTAACTCTGCCATATTTAACACTATGAGGCCCGAGCACTTTCATAGTAAATTTCCCCGGAAGCCGGCAATATTTAAAAAAAAAAAAAAAAAAAAACTATATAAACAAATACATAAAATAAAATGATTCAAACAGACAACACAGTTCCACACGTATGTATGTGTAAAACTGTGAACATACGTACATACTACATATACACTGGCATTCAAATCAATTTTATTTAAAAATATAAATTATATTTTTTATGTATTTTTTGTTTATCTTAAAAGTTTTTATACATAGAAATCAAGATAGTAGTGTTTGTTGGTATGTATGTGTTTGTGTGAATGGGAACACATCCGTGTGATGAAGAATGATAAACATGATAAACATCGCACACATAATGAGTAATCAACTTATCAATTAATCATTGATCGCGGTCGGCCTCTGGGGAAGTTTTGTTTGGTTTCGGATGCCGAAGCCGTGGGACTGAAAGTGTTAATGGTGTTTTGTCTGTTGGATAATAAGACATGTACGACATGTACCACATGACACACTGAATGTTGGACTGTAACCAAGGTCCTATCTAGACAAACCTTGGACTGTAACGACTGCTCATACTTCACATTACATGAATATTTTATTTAATAACTGCAAACACATTCATTTATTAGAAAAATTGTAAATAAAATAATACAAAATCACGTTGAATTATTTTTTTTAAATTAAAAACTAATAAAAACAGCATTGAGGACGTATTTAGCGCATTTAGTATTCAACTTTGGGGAAACAAGGTTAGAACGTCAAAAAAGGAATGTCGGTGATGTCGGTCGTTGTCATGGTTGTCATGTGCTACATGTCTTACCAGCCTATTTACAACTCACTTTTTTTTGCTTGAGTGCAAAGAGTTAAGATAACTTCAAAAATATTTCATAACATAGCCTCAGAAAATACCAAGACTCTGTTTGAAATATTGAATACGTTATTTATAAATAAAGAATGTTTCAAAACTAAATTAGTTATATTTTTTAACATGTTCAAGGACATTGACGTCATAAGACGTCAAGGAATTAGCAAACTCACACACCACGTCGTACGGCGTCAATAATTCCATATAAAATGTATTAGCTGCCAAAATAGTGTACACGTCTGGTGTATTTTACCTATTCTTGTGTCCGCTAACGTGTTAAATTTATTATTTTAGGGGAATTTCAAATTGTATTTAGGGGAAAATTTTTTAGGAGTTGGCTATCCTGGGTACATGTACGGTACGGTAGCTGTCATAACTAACTGTCAGTGCGTTACAAATTGACTATTTGTGATGAAAAAGTCGTTTTCCAACAAAATTGAATAAGATAATCGGGATAGCTATCGCACATCTTAAAGCCGATAAAGGACGTTTATATGTAATAAAAAATTCAAAATGGAGAAATTCGTCTGTGAAAGTTTTCATGCACTTAAAAATAAAGTAGAAAAGGACGAAGTGGATGAACGGATCCATAAAATTGATTCTGTATTTGAAATTAAAGTGGAAAAAGACGAAGTGAATGAACCAGGTCAGGAAATTGATCGTAAATTAGAAATTGAAGAAGAGAAAGATGAAGCAAATGAACTGGTTCCTGAAACTTTTCATACGTTTGAAATTAAAATGGAGGAAGTTGAAGTGTACAAGAACAGTTTAGTGTTATCAACAGAAACTAAAATTTTTGAACCAATTGAAGTATCGTATGAAAATGATAGTTTGACCTATAAAAAGAACTTTGCAGATTTACAAGGACAAAATATAAAATTGGTAATTATTTTATTAGATTTGGATTTTAAATCTTTGATGAAGTAAAAACTGAAAGAATGGTCGATTTTTGTCCAGTGTGCAACAAGTAAAACAGTAGTTCTTATAATTTTTGATGTGTAGAATTTTACTCTATATCTTACCGTTTTCGAGATATTTAAAAAATTAAATTTTTATTCAAATTTTTGAATGGTGATTTCACGAATTCAGTCCGTTTCTCCGCAGAAAGAATTCAGTCCTGTTGTTTATTTATGAGTGTTCTACAACATATTCAAATTTCATCAAAATCGATAGGTCCGGCCTTGGGATATGAGATACCATAGAAAAAATAACTAAGTATATTTATCGCAGTCTATTTTTAATTTCAAATGTTATCGAGTGCCTGTGAAACATTATTAATGTATGACGGACTTTTGTTTGTATTTATACATACACCAATATTCATATGTTCACTTAATGTCCAACTTTTAGCTGATACTTGAATACTCGATTTACTTTGGCATGTATGATCAATTTATTATGTTAATTAAAATTCACATAGGGTTTGAAAAATTATCAAACACTATGTGAATTTTAATTGTTTTTAATTTTAATTGTTTTGTCTAGTTCTCCAAATCTGGCTAAATCACGTTGTGCAGGACTGAGAAAGACATATTTTTCTTTTTATTGTTTGGTGAGGAGAATTAAGGATGTTTGGGAGGTACAATCGGAGATAAAAGTACACAAAATTAGAAATTTGTGAATAATTGCGTTGTATAACAAACTATGAGGTAAATAAATAGGTATCTTTGTTAAATAATAGCTATCACTACAACTGATTGTACAATACATCAAACTATAGCTCTCAGCTGACTACAAGAGCTGAGTACATTCTGAGCATTTTTCGGAGGAATTTCAAAATGCTACGAGACGATTGAAAATTTAGTAGAATGTTCCTCATTAAATACTAAGGCCCCTGTGAAAATTTCAAACCGATTCACTAAGCCGTTAAAAAGTTATTTAATCTGTTCTGTTTTCGAATTTCTATAAGAGTACGTGTAAAATTATTTTTTTTTTTTTTAATAACTTTTTAACGGCTTAGTGAATCGGTTTGAAATTTTCACAGGGGCCTTAGTATTTAATGAGGAACATTCTACTAAATTTTCAATCGTCTCGTAGCATTTTGAAATTCCTCCGAAAAATCCTCAGAATGTACTCAGCTCTTGTAGTCAGCTGAGAGCTATAGTTTGATGTATTGTACAATCAGTTGTAGTGAGCGCTATTATTTAACAAAGATAACTATTTATTTACCTCATAGTTTGTTATACAACACAATTATTCACGAATTGCTAATTTCATGTACTTTTATCTCCGATTGTACCTCCCAAACATCCTTAATCCTGTGCGAGTTAATCTTTTCGAGGTCGCTGCTTGGCTCGCCGAGTTTAAAATATTTACGATCTAGTCATTTGCAAAAAAGTTTACTGACCCTTGCTTTAGGGCTTCAGACGATTATCTTCAGCTCTTCGAATATTTTTATTTTTCTAATTATATTTTGTAATTTTTATATTCCATACATTAAAAAAAACTCTAAGAACTCATTACTGTTTATTTGTCGCCCATTGGTTTAAAAAACCAACCACTTGTTCAACCTATCCTTTATTTAAATGATTTAATCAGAATATTTTGTAACATTTTAGGAGTGGAATGAATCTTTGATCGATATAAACAGTTTACATACGGAAATCAAAATTGAACAAGATTCGACAGATTTAACAAAACATAAAATTGAAAGTTTTGGTAAAAAACTATTTCAGTGTGATACATGTAATAAAACATTTACTACTTCGGGTAGTTTAAAAAGACATGAAAGAATTCATAGTGGTGAAAAACCATATGAATGTAACACATGTACTAGAACATTTGTTGATTCAGGTGATTTGAAAAAACATGAAAGAATTCACAGTGGTGAAAAACCATACGAATGTAACATATGTACTAAGACATTTACTACTTCAAGTGATTTAAAAAAACATGAAAGGTATCACAGTGGTGAAAAACCATTTGAATGTAACATATGTACTAAAACATTTACTACTTCAGGTGAATTAAAAAGACATGATAGAATTCACAGTGGTAAAAAACCATATGAGTGTAAAATATGTTCAAAAACATTTACTCGGTCAGATAATTTAAAAAAACATCACAGAATTCACATTGATGAAAAACCATATGAGTGTAAAATATGTTCTAAAACATTTACTCGGTTAGATAATTTAAAAAAACATGAGAGAATTCACAGTGGTGAAAAACTATATGAGTGTAAAATATGTTATAAAATATTTACTTGTTCAAGTCATTTAAAAACACATCAGAGAATTCACAGTGGTGAAAAACCATATAAATGTAACGTGTGTACTAAAATGTTTAGTGATTTAAGTAATTTAAAAACACATGAAAGGATACACAGCGGTGAAAAACCATACGAATGTACCATATGTACTAAAACATTTAGTCAGTCGGGTGGTTTAAAGGCCCATGAAAGGAAACACAGTGGTGAAAAACAATACAAATGTAACATATGTACTAAAACATTTAGTCAGTTAGGTCATTTAAGAAAACATCAAAGAAAACACAGTGGTGAAAAACATATATAAATGTAGGGGGTGAGGTAAGGTTTTAAAAGCGAAAAAAAGGCATATTTTCATGATTTTTTTTTTTTAGAGATATGAATAATATTGGTTTATTTATTTCATATACACGTTATAGTATAACATCTGAAGTATCTTTGAAAAAATTATCAATTACAAATATCGATAAATAAGTCCGTGACAGCGAATTTCCGGAGGCACCTCGAAAAAAAGTTGTTTTGTGGTGAACATCATAACTTGGTACCGGATCATCCGAAACAAAAAAATCGAAATGTGTTTAAAAGGCGATATGTTTCCCTAGGGAGTCAGGAAGAGTTTTTTGTATTTTTTCGATTTTTTTTATTTTTGGCAGCATTTGGAAGTGAAAAACGCAATTTTTGCTAAAAATTTCAGTTAATTTGTTATTATAAACTGAAAAAAAAAATAGCAAAAAAAAAAACTCGAGCTGATTACCTGTTGATTTATGTGTAGAAACAGTGTACAAAATTTCAACAAAATTGGTGAAGTAGATTTTGAGTTATGATGTTCACGAACTTCAAAAATGTTGTTTGCGAGAAAATGGATTTAAAGTTTTTTATAGTCAAAAATCCAAAACTAGGCATCAATAAAATGATATAATTTTTTATACTTACACGGGTAATTATAGTAAGTATTTGTTTTGTATAAGATTTGTAAGTATAAAATTAAAGTAAATTTTATACTTACCAGGTAGGCGCGTCGCGCAGCTACCAGGCAGGTATAAAAATCGAGCATGAGGGCCGGTCGCTTGAAACGCTGTATCTTCATTAGTTTTGCTCGGATTTACTTGAAATTTTGACACAACACGCTCGACATGACCGGAAAGAAGTTGGCGCCGAAAGTTGGAAAATCTTTCTGTTTTTTATATGGCTAAATTGCTCCCAAATTGCTCCTTTGGAATCAGTAATTGCTCCTGGAACTTAATTACTTAATTAGTTATTTACAAACAAAAAAACTTTTTTGTTTGACTATTTCTATTATCAAAATCTTGTCAAATAATGCATTTTTATACAATTACTTTATATCAAAAAATTGCTCCCAATTTGCTCCGTCTAATTTAAAAGTTAGTTATTAATTTCTCTGAATAATAATTAAAATATGTTAAAATAAAAAATATTATGAATTAGGTTATGTATTATTAAAACGTATAGGCAATCCATTATACATTTAAGTCGTTTGCATATATTTAAGGATAATTGAATTTTGACAAGTTAAATAACATTATAAAAAAACAAAATATTTTAATAATTATTCAAAAAAATTAAGATTTAGCTTTAAAATTAAATAGTGCAAACTGGGAGCAATTTATTGACGTAAAGAAATTATATAAAAAAGTATTAATGATTTCGTTTTAACCAATTACCCAATGATTTAGGAACCGGATATTCAGGACCCCAATAATTAGAGTTGAATTCCAGAAAAACAATTTATTTTTTCATTAGTCAAATGTACATTGTCAAATGTACAAATGTCCCAATTAAAACTACGTTGATTAAAAAAGTATTATTTTGGAGGATTTTGATAACTTAAATAACGGAAAAAAAAATTTTTTTCTTTATAAATAACTAATTAAATAATTAAGTTTCAGGTGGAGCAATTACTGATTTCAAAGGAGCAATTTGGGAGCAATTTAACCATATAAAAAACAAAAAGATTTTTCAAATTTCGGCGCTAACTTCTTTCCGGTCTCGACATGTTGTACATTCAGAAAAAAAAAAATTAAAAAAAAATGCAAAAAAAAAAGGTTAAAAACCTTACCCTCCCTTAAGAACGTATAAAAGTCATAGTGGTGAAATCAAAACAAACAATTCCAAATTGTTACCATTTTTTTCGGTGTCCACTTCTGGTGGTGAGAAACAGCTCCACGATCTTAGCACCTCATATGTGAAATTTCGAATGAGCAGTTAGATCATTTAAAAGATCAGAAAATGATCATAAAAGGTCAATTGGTTTGATTAATTGGTCAGCGATAGAAATTTTTTTTTATTAAGGATTAGTCGGATCAAGGATTAAAGTCATGAATGTATTTTTAATAAAAATAAGTTAATTATTATAACTTTTTTGTTTCACTATTTCTGTTATCAAAATCTTGTCAAATAATGTTTTTTTATATAATTACTTTATATCAAAAAATTGCCCCCAATTTGTTCCATCTAATTTAAAAGTTAAATATGAAATTTTCTGAATAATAATTAAAATACATTAAAATAAAAAATATTTAAAATTACACCACAAATCCAATTTTACGTAGTGGTCGGTGCAAATTTAAGGGGAAGTACTGTGGACTTTCGGAGATTGTCCCATGAACGGTTCAAAGTGGGCGGGGCGGACAATCTGCGAAAGTGCATAGCCGTAGTCATATTTTATTTGTTTACATAAAAATATCATATATTCAAACTAATACACGTGTGTGCGTATTGCAAGCAGTGTTATTATATCGAAATATGTAACTACATATATAAATCAATGAATAAAAATAAACAATTAACCTAATTAACTAAATAAGACACGTCTAACTCGTCTTACAAAATATTTTATGTATATTATGCATTTTTATTATTAGATATCTATTAAAGTGTTGATAGTGTTAGAAATAAATCCTATTACTATTAAGTATGGTAAAAAAGAAAAAAAATATTCTTATAAAATATGGACAGCATTATTATTTCCAAATGAAACATTCAATATTTTCATAACTTTATAAGTTACTATTATTCTTGTTATTCTTTATCAGTCTCTACTGTAAAACTGAAATACAAACAGCTTCAATAGAGAACACTGAAAACGCTATCGGACACTGCTACTGATAACACAGATCATGTAATGGCAATACATAAAAATATATTTTATACAGTCATTCATTTAATTAAATAAACAAATTTAAAAATTTTACATACGTAAGTGCATATAAAAATTGGTTCATAGGATTCTATAACAATTTTAATAATATTAGGTACATTGAATAAAATGTTATGTACAAATAATCTTTAATTTAAACAAACATTACCTACGCCTCTGTTCAAAGGTTCACAAATACATTCACAAAAATTGTGTTGTTGCGATGTTCGTGTTGACATAAACATGTGACGTGTAAACCCCTACCACTGCAGCATGGACAATCTGCGATCGGACAATCTCCGAAAGTCGACAGTACGTAAAATCGGAAGATCAGGGGCGTCGGTAAACTTTTGTTTTGGGGGGTTGGTAAATATTATTTATCTGAATTTATTTAAAACAATATTATCTTAAGAGACAATTGACACTTAAAATTCGGTTGTGTAGACAAAGGAAATCGAATGTTATACTAATGAATATGAGTGACAACTTTTAGAAAACTGTCCAAAAATCAACTTCACTATCGCATTCATCAGCGTAAAAGACGCCAAATAGCGGAAGCTGACAAAAATTCTAGAATATTCTACTCGTGAATTGGCAAAGATACCAAAAAACAAACTTCACTATTGAATTTCGCATTAAAAATTAGAATAAGCAGCGCATTTTTACAAAAATTCTAGAATGTTCTATTCGTCAACTAACAAAGATATCGAAAAATCGATTGCACCATTTAATTGGTCATCGAATAAAAGACGGAATAGCACATTTTCATAAATGTTCTAGAATATTCTATTCGTCAGATAGCAAAAATTGTTTGTCAAAATCGGACATTTGGTTTACATTAGTTTAATTTCGGTTGGACAATTAAGTGGTGCAATAGATTTTCCAATATCTTTGTTAGTTGACAAATAGAATATTCTAGAACATTTCTCAAAATATGTTATTTGGTCTCTTTTTTGGTACTCAATTCAATGGCGACGTTTGTTTTTGAATATCTTTGCTAATTGACGAATAGAATATTCCAGAACATTTGTCAAAATGTGTAATTTGATCTCTTTTTCAATGGACAATTAAATGGTACAATTGATTTTTTAATATCTTTGCTAGTTGACAAATAGAACATTCTAGAATTTTTGTCAAACTACACTGTTTAATCTCATTTTTAATGACTAATTCAACGGTGAAGTTTGTTTTTGTATATCTCTGCTAGTTGATGATTAGAATATTCTAGAATTTTACGTTACTTATTTTACATTTGCATGTTGCATATTACGTATACAGAATATGTGCATATATATCTTCAGTGAAATTTTAAAATTTTTAAAGGCTACGAGACCCTCAGACAATATTACCTACGGCCCTGACTCGGGCTTGGTACATAAATTTTCACCAACACAGACAAACAACAACATATCTGTGAGAGGGGAACTCCACTAAATCGCTGACGTCACTACGTAAAATCGGAGTACGTACCATTGGATGGCCACTGTAGTTTGTCTTTTTAAAACGTATAGGCAATCCAACATACTTTTAAGTCATTTGCTTATATTTAAGGATAATTGCATTTTGACAGTTAAATAACATAAAAAAACAAAATATTTTAATAATTATTCAAAAAAATTAATGTTTAGCTTTTAAATTAAATAGAGCAAATTGGAAGCAATTTATTGACGTAAAGAAATTATATAAAAAAGTATTATTTTGCGAGATTTTGATAACTTAAATAACGGAAAAAAATTTTTTCTTTATAAATAACTAATTAAATAATTAAGTTTCAGGTGGAGTAATTACTGATTTCAAAGGAGCAATTTGGGAGTAATTTAATCATATAAAAAACAAAAAGATTTTTCAACTTTCGGCGCTATCTTCGTTCCTGTAATAATACAATATAAATATTACGAATAATTATGTAACACTTAAACATATGATAATGAATTTTGACATTTCTCTGATGAATAATGACTGATTTCTCTCGACTCTATTTAGTTCAGAGCATCTACTCGTAATGAATAGAGAGTATAAGCACTAAAATTTGAAGCAATGGCCCACGTTTGTAACCATATGGTAACCATTGAAATATTTTTGTGAAAGCTAATTTAATTTTGTATGTTTTTGTGAATTAAATTTGCAATTTACCACACACAAGCACACACCGACACACCTATACAAATATATCCCGTATCAACCTCAGTTCTTAACAAAGGGAGATAACTATATTGAACTAAGATAATGTACGAATGAGATAAATGCGAGTAATACGACATACATACAATGTATTGTAGTTTGTTAAAAAATACATATGTATAAATAAATGTGTGATGACTTTTAAATCGTTTTTGATTTTTGCCTTTTAATTTTGTTAAGTAATTAATAAATGAATTAAAGTTACAGGGGAAAAATTTTGTATCCAGCAATGCAAAACCAAAATTTTATATAATAATGAATCGTTTCCATACTTACTGTTATTTCAATTTTCCCAATACTCAATATTCTACATAAAATTTGGCATTTTATTACTTCATTTAAAAAAATCTTAATAGAATAGCTACTTAAAATAGTAGCTAATAGAATCTTAATAGAATTAAAAAATATCTAGGCATTATTGGATATTACATTACATAAAATGTTAAATCCTTTTTCCATATAGGCAAAGAAATTCAAAATTTAATTCTAAGAGCTGGTTTAATCTCGATAAAAATTTTTAACCAAAAAATTTGTAGGTATTTGTTGAATTTTAAAAAAAAATTATTTGTTGAAAATACGTTATAATCATTATGTACATAATAGAGGTATGTATGATATTGTATATAATATTATATTCATAACGAATACGTATCTACAATATAATATTAGTTAAGGAATGAATATCATACATATCTAAAATATTAGGTATTAGTATAGAATACAAATATTAGTAATATCAGTAATATTTGGTATCGCTTAAGATATTATAATACCGTCAAACGAATATATTCATATTAGGTAATATTCATAAATATTCGTATTGCGAAACTAACCTTTTATTTGCTTTTAATTAAATTATACATGTAATTGGGAATCTCAAAAAGCAGACTGAATCTATTTTTTTTAAATCTAGTAACTTTGTCTATGCTGCCCTCTGCAGAAACACAATAAAAGCTGATGTTCCATTAGTGACAAAAGTAGACACAGTGTCATGCCCACAGATAAAGTACACCAGAACTGCCCTCTGAATTCAGTACCTTAATAACCACCTGTTAAGAAAAATCCTATAATTTAAGTGAGTGCTCTTCTATATATATATATAGTGTTATCTCTATGGTCATGCCACTGTGTAAAATTTTTCCTAATGGAATGCGGCGAATGCGGTCATCAGCTAGTAACACTAACATTTACTTTTAATTCAGTGCACTAATACCAAGGGGCCAAACTACTGTTTAATAGTAAGCATCCCGACTGTAATCAAAATTTTACGTCATCAGACTAGGCAGAGAGGTGGAAAGTTGTATACGTATTTAGAGTTTGTGTTGGTATGTGTAGGGTTGTGGATGTTTGTCTGTGTGATACTCTTTATGTATGCAGCTAAATGGTCCAAGGTGGGAGTGGGTACATATACTAGAACAACAGCATGTATGTGATGTATGTACCTGCTAACAATGAACAGCCACCACTGTGGCTACGACTGCAACAATGCAAGTGTACGCTTGAAGAGTCGATGGACGACTAACCAGTATGCTGGTAACATTGTTAACACAACACAGTGTGCGTTCGACGAAGGACACGGACTGACTAATGCCTTAAGCTGTGACACGGCTCCAAATGACTCCGCGCCAATTACACGTTTTTAATATTAGTTGGTTTCTAGATAGATATAATACATGTACTATCTCTATGATTTAATAGAGAAGACCACCATAGATATAATACATGTACATGAAGAAACACCATAGATATAATACATGTACTATCTCTATGATTTTAGCTATCAACACTGGTGTCCTGGTGACAGATGTAAATACACGTAACCTTGGCAGATAAATTAAGGATTGTGTAATTTCAAATTTGTGTATTGTATAATTAAATTGTGTAAAAATAGAAATCTGAAATGGAGAATTCGGTCAATGAATTCGGTTTTCATACAGTTTTAATTAAAGTGGAGAAAGATGAAGTGAATGAACCGGTCCATGAAACTGATCATACAAGTAAAATTAAAATGAAGAAAGATGACGTGATTAGACCGAGCCATGAAAATTTTCACACATTTGAAATTAAAGTGGAAAAAGATGAAATGAATGAATCGGTCAATGAAATTGATTGTAAATTTGAAATTAAAGTAGAAGATGAAGCGTTTGAAAATAATTCAGTGTTATCAACAGAAACAGAAGTTTTTGAACCAATTAAATTGCCGCAAGAAAATAATAGTTTGACAGATAAAAAAAACCTTACAGACTTACAGGAGCAAAATATAAAACTGGTAAGTATTAGATTTGGATTAAAAATAACAGAATAAAATTAACCAGATCAATCAAAATACAATATATTATAATATTTTAGGAATGGAGTGAATCTTTGCTGAATTTAAACAGTTTAGATACGGAAATCAAAATTGAACAAGATGAAGTAGATGAAGATCAGTCGACAGATTTAACAAAACATCAGACTGCAAGTGTTGATCAAAAATTATTTCAGTGTGATACATGTAATAAAACATTTAATACTTTAAAGAATTTAAAAAGACATAAAATAATACACAGTGGTGAAAGACCGTATAAATGTGATGTGTGTTCGAAGACATTTATTCAGTTAAGTTATTTAAAAACACATGAAAGAGTACACAGTGGTGAAGAACCTTACAAATGTAATGTGTGTTCTAAAACATTTAACCAATCTAGTGTTTTAAAAAGGCATGAAAAACTGTATAATTGTAATATATGTTTTAAATCATTTAGTCAGTTAAGTCATTTAAAAACACATAAAAGAATACACAGTGGAGAAAAACCGTATGAATGTAACATATGTTCTAAAACATTTATTCAGTTAGATGATTTAAAAAAACATGAAAGAATTCATAGCGGTGAAAAACCATACGAATGTAATGTGTGTTCTAAGACATTTAGTCAGTTAAGTAATTTAAAAACACATGAAATAATTCACAGTGGTGAAAAACCATACAAATGTAATATTTGTTCTAAAACATTTACTACTTCAACTAATTTAAATATGCACAAAAGAATTCACAGTGGTGAAAAACCATACGAGTGTAAAATATGTTCGAAAACATTTACTCGTTCAAGTGATTTAAAAACACATGAAATAATTCACAGTGGTGAAAAACCACACAAGTGTAATATTTGTTCTAAAACATTTACTCGTTCAGATAATTTAAAAATACATGAAAAAATTCACAGTGATGAAAAACCATACAAATGTAATGTGTGTTCTAAAACATTTACTCAGACACAACAATTAAAAACACATGAACGAATTCACAGTGGTGAAAAACCATACAAGTGTAATATTTGTTATAAAACATTTAGTCAGACAGGGAGTTTAAGAACACATGAAAGAATACACAGTGGTGAAAAACCATATCAGTGTAATATTTGTTTTAAAACATTTCGTCATTCAAGTTATTTAAAAACACATGAAAGAATCCATAGTGGTGAAAAACCATACAAGTGTAATATATGTTCGAAAACATTTACTCGTTCAAGTGGTTTAAAAAAACATGTAACAATACATACAGCAAAATAGCCTTTCATATCGCATCATGACTTCAGTAAAGACACGAATGCACTTGAATGTGAAATTTAAAGGTGTCATTTTTAAAACGCAAAAACTCAAAAGTATGAGATAAAACAAATTTGAGTGTTACTCAAATAGTTCAGAAACCATGAGAGCTATAAAGCTTGTGTGACTATAGCAATCAGTTGGCGCCGTCGATATTTACAACTCTCATTTTTTTTCGTAATGATTAGATTTGTAATTTAGAGTAAAATCAATTTTTTGTCTCATTACTTTTGTCTCTTATTATCCTGGTTTCCTCTATTTAAAAAAAAAAAAATACTATGTAAAATAATTTTACTTTTAAGTTTCTAAAATATTTTTTCTACTTCTACTATTAAAATTTCGAATTCTACTATTTTGCGCACCGGTAACTATACGTAAAAATGCCATGAGCAGCGGGGCCCCATCACGGAAGTCGAATTTTTCCCTTCGTCTTCGGTATCTTCAAGATATCTAAATGTGATTGAAAGTGTATAAGCGATTTGTCATTTTGGTGGTTTCAAAATTGATGATGAGTGTCCGGCTGATCGGGGCTTTAAAAAAAGGTTTTTAGTTTTTAAGGGTTGAATCTCAGTAAATTTAAATTTTATGCCGATAGCAGTTAGCAGGAAAAAAGCCAACACAATTCGTACGAGGGCATTCCTACCCATGCATATCCGCCAGTTGTCTTTGTGTTTTATTTTTAAATAATAAAAAACGATTTTTGTGAACCTCTGTAAACCTAGCACCCCACTTTTACTAAATACCATTTAAATAATTAATATTAGATAGGTTTAGTTTGTTAAAATCCATATTAAAACATGGGTCGAGGAATGACCATTACTCAATACCTTTTTGACCAATGAAATCACAGTATTAACCATTATTCAATGGGTTTGCGATTGTTTTATGTATAATGTATGTATCAAGTTTTAACTTATGTTGCGTAGTAACGTTCAAGTAAACAAAGTAGTATATATTTTGTTTTGATCGCTTTATACATATTATTTATATCAAAAAGGGAAAAAGTCGTAGAAAAAATATCGTATTCTACACGCTTGCAATGGCTATTACTCACTCAGATGCATTACGACACTCGCCTCACAAGCTCGGCTCGTGTCGCAATTTTATCTTCGTGAGTAATAGCTATCATTACTGGCTCGTTGAATAATATACTATTAATTTATTTAAATCATTTGGCAATAAAACATTGGCAAATTTATTTAAATCATTTGCCAGTAAAACCTACAACAAAACTTATCATTAAAATATTTACAGCCATTAAAATATAAAACATATACGGTAAAAGACCCGATTGTCGAACGGGGTTATAAGTCCGAACAGTTTTGACATTTATATCTTAATGAAGTTATTTCTGAAAGAAACCTCTGATAAAAAAAATTATTATTAATAGAATGATTATTTTTCAATTTAAATTCACCTCAGATTTAATGCCTCCTCACTTAATTTAAGAAATACATATATATATATATATATATATATATATATATATATATATATATATATATATATATATATATATATATATATATATCGAACAATTTTTGTTGAGTTCGTGAATTTTTAATATGATGGATGATCATTATTCAAAACACATGAGTTATAAATTGTAACATTTTTCACAGAATTTTTAAAGTTATTAGCATAATAAAAGTATACAAATAATTGTTATTAGTCCACTTAAGAGATTAGGATAACTAAATTATATTTTATATGCGTTAAATATTATTTGTAGAAGTGTTTCTTCTTGGGATCCATGTTTTAAGGTTGGGTACCCCATTTTGAGAATTATATATTACATATCTATTTTATAAACATTTTTAATTAATTGTTGGGTTTAAAACACTTAACTAACCGTTTTTATAATTTCACTTTAATATTTTATGTATTTCAGAACGTAAAATCAATTGAAAAATAATTAATAATGAATTAAAACTTCGAAATTGAAATAAAAACGTCAGACATTTAGATTTGAAACAACATATAAATATATACGTCATATACTTAATTTAACTGTTTAAAAATTCACAATGGCGTATAGATAAGTTAGAATGTACACAATGTTTTTTAAAACATCATTAGATGGCGAAAGAAAATACAGTATTTTAGTGGTTTATTTTATCGAATATTTAAACCCTTCTGTCATTGTTGCTATGTTTCACAAGATGTCACTCTGTGATACTCTATGACACAGACTGACCCCTTGTAGTGGATAGAGTGTCAAAGTGGCTGCAAGATAATGGTTTAAATATTCGATAAGAGAAGATGGTATCTATTGTATGTCATGTACATTAACTCAATGGCTGCCAAATAATTTTTGTTTGTAAAAGACAGGTTTAAAAACATTGATAAAGAGAGAAAATTGTTTACATATTATCTGCGTACTTCTGGAAATATTTTATTTTAATTCTAAGATTTTCCTTTCCTTCATAAAATATAAACATTGTTATGTATGTTTTGTAAAGTCGGTATTAAACTAATATTTGGAACATGTAATAATTTTTTTAAAATTATTTCAGATGTCATTATGATACTCATTTTAAGTAAAATACATTCTACAAAAACTTAAGTAAAGAGAATGAAGAAACCATTATCTACCATTCTTATAATTTGACATTCCCACTTTGTGTGTATCGCACAATATCTCACGTATTTTTAATTTTATAAATTATAATAATATAATACTGACTTTATAAGAAGCGTACGTGCATGAATACCTGCTGCCGATCAACCCTACTGCAATGTGGCCAATGTGTTTTTATAGTTGACAATGTACATATGTCAATTTGAATAATTTATTGATTTTTTATAATATTAATATGTAATACACTAATTCATACATATTTAGTCAAACAATCGAAAATTTTTTTGCTAACAATAAAAAACAATTTTTTTTCATGTTCTTATAGTACACTGTAAATTCAATTATGTTAAAACATTCAATAAAAATTATTAGAAGCAAATTTTATATATTTCTGTAAATATTTATATATAAAATTATCCACAGTATTATTTTTTTATTATTATTTCATTTTAAAGCAAGTTGGACAACTAGAGAAGTATCAATTTAACTTTAATTTAACATTTTTTGGGAAAAATTTTTATTAGAAAATAACCCAGTGTGGATTTTTAGTGTCCTTGTAATTTATTTTTATTATAGAATTGAGAAACAATATTTTTCAATTTAAACCATCCCAGTGCAGCTTAAAAATGTCAAAATGATAGTCTTGTCTTTTGTTGCAAGATATATTTCCCTCTTTGTTTCCTTTGGCATGTTAACATGCCAATGGCACTGAATCGGTTAAATGCGTGTTTTTTCTTACGGGTCAGTGTGTTGTTTTTTTAAAGGAGGTTAATATATTCTGTCCGTTTTTTCATAGACGTCAACAAATTATAAAACAGAAACATTCATAAATCAAAATTTTTGGGTTATATTTTCTTAAAAACATATCCATTGGATTGAAAAAAACTTGGTTTCATACTTATTAAGAAAAAAAAAATGGGTGTTTTGTTTATTTTTTAAGCTGCTTTAATGATACAGCTAAAAATAGTGTTCGGTCATCGGGTCTCTTACCCTAGATAATTTTTTAATAATAACTAACTAAATGATATAAAAAATGAAAACAATATATTTTTTTTTGTTTTAAATTTTGGGCGGTTTTTTTTATTAGTGTGCGCTTTTTCCGTCAGGACTCGCGCTTTTTCAGTGTGAACTTTTGGCAACCCTGGTTATAGGCTGGGTTACCGGGTTTGCGTACATAATAAGGATATATGTAGGTGATGTAGGTAAAAATAAAATAGAATTTTAAAATGGAAAAATCGGTTCATAATAGTTTCCATTCATTTAAAATTAAAGTGGAGAAAACTGAAGTGAATGAGAACAATTCAGGGTTATCAGCAGAGTATAAAATTTTTGAACCAACTAAATCGTCGCAAGAAAATAATAGCTTGACAGATAAAATGAACCTTATTACAAACTTACACGCGCAAAATATAAAATTGGTAACTAATTATTAGAATTAAAAAAAAAATTATAAATTTTTAATGGAGTAAAAATATTACTTGATAACATTTTAGGAGTGGAGTAAATCTTTGATAGATTTAAACAGTTTACATACCGAAATCAAAATCGAACAAGATGAAATAGATGCAGATCATTCAACAGATTCAACAAAACATAAAATCGAACGTGTTGGTAAAAAACTATTTCAGTGTGATACATGTAATAAAACATTTAATCAGTCATGTAATTTAAAAACACATGATAGAATTCACAGTGGTGAAAAACCTTATAAATGTAAAATTTGTTCTAAAAAATTTACTTGTTCAACTAATTTAAAAATACATGAAAGAATTCACAATGGTGAAAAACCATACGAATGTAGTGTTTGTTTTAAAAAATTTACTCAGTCAAATGATTTAAAAAGACATGAAAGAATTCATAGTGATGAAAAACCATACAAGTGTAAAATATGTTCTAAAACATTTGCTTATTTAGGTGTTTTAAAAAAACATCAGAGAATTCACAGTGGTGAAAAACCGTACAAATGTAAAATATGTTCCAAAACATTTGGTGAATTAAGTAATTTAAAAACACATGAACGAATTCACAGCGGTGAAAAACCGTATGAGTGTAAAATATGTTCTGAAACATTTACTCAGTTAAGTCATTTAAAAAGACATGAAATAATTCACAGCGGTGAAAAACCTTATGGATGTAAAATTTGTTCTAAAAAATTTATTTGGTCAAGTCATTTAAAAACACATGAAAGAATTCACATTAGCGAAAAACCGTATAAGTGTAACATATGTTTTAAAACATTTATTCAGTTACATAATTTAAAAAGACATGAAAGAATTCATAGTGGTGAAAAACCGTATGGATGTAAAATTTGTTCTAAAAAATTTACTTGTTCAAGTCATTTAAAAACACATGAAAGAATTCACAGTGGCGAAAAACCGTATAAGTGTAACATATGTTCTAAAACATTTACTCAGTCATATGATTTAAAAAGACATGAAAGAATTCATAGTGGTGAAAAACCATACAAATGTAAAATGTGCTCTAAAACATGTACTACTTCAAGTGATTTAAAAAAACATCAGAGAATTCACACTGGTCAAAAACCTTACGGTTGTAAAATATGTTACAAAACATTTAGTGAATTAAGTAATTTAAAAGTACATGATAGAATACACAGCGGTGAAAAACCGTATAAGTGTAAAATATGTTCTAAAACATTTACTCAGTTAAGTCATTTAAACAGACATGAAATAATTCACAGCGGTTAAAAACCATATGAATATAATGTATGTCCTAAAACATAATCAGACCAAAGCTAAAACACTGGTGAAAAAAAATTTTTGAAATCCGTTAACAAATAATAGAGAAATAGAAGATCGAAGTTTAAGGCGAAATAATTATTGATTTCTAATTCGCCTGTGACGTCAAATATCCGTATAATCAGACACCGAGTGTCTTTTATAAATTATATTTTTTTAATTAAATTATGTTAAATTACCATGGATTTAATATTTTAAAAAAAAGAAATATTTTTTTATTAGTTATTTATTTATAAATCTTTAATGGGTCATACACAATCAATGAAATAAGGAATAAGAAGTATGCCATCTAGTGATGTTGAATGGAACTTTAACGTAACTGCCAATAGGTATATGTATTTAGGTATTTTTGTACATCAAAATTCATGAAAAACGTTCGTGATGACTTTTTTTGTCACTAAAGTGGAAAAAATCACGAATTTTGACGTACAAAAGTACCGACATATTTATATCTATGAGCAGTTACGTTAAAGTTCCACTCAACGTCACTAGATGGCATACTTCTAATTCCTTATTTCATTGATTGTGTAGACACCCTTAAAGTTCAAAAAATGATATTTTAAAACGTCAAAATATTGAATTTGTAAAAGATAGAAATTCAAAATTGTCGTATCCGTAGTAATTGAGGCTGTGCGCCCACAGAGGACGTTCGTCACTGTGACATTTTTGTCACTCCTATCTAATTTGTATGTTAGAAAGAGAGCTAAAAGAAAGTTAGCTTTCTTTCTAACACACATATCAGATAGAAGTGACAAAAATGTCACGGTGACAAAATGATGTCACACATGTATCAGATGAAACTGAACTATTTGTGTAAAATGTAACTTTAAGGGAGCGTTTATACATACAATTTTGATTGGATATTATAATGTATGAAAGTTACATAAAAATTTTTTTTAAAGATATTTTTTTGTGTTTTATTTTCAACCATATAAATCTAGTGATGTTGGGCCGAGAGGAGTAAGGCGATTAGTCGATTACACAGAGTAAGGCAGAGACAACATATCTACCTCTATACTACTGGAACCAGTGTAACCAGTAAGAGATAGAAAATATGTTATTGTTCAACAAATCTGACTTTGCCGCATCAAGGTCATTAAAAGTGAGATAGTGATATAGTGAGATAGTACTTACAATAAAGAAAAAATTACCTTAATAGCGGCAAAGTCAGATTTGTTGAACTGTACATACGTGCACCGTGTTTACTTTGTATTGGCGCGTTAAACCGTGTATGTCTGCGTAATCTGTGTCTTTATATGTCTTTATATCTATGACCAGTTACGTTAAAGTTCCATTCAACATCACTAGATGGCATACTCCTTATTTCTTATTCCTTATTTCTTATTTCATTAAAGTTCCATTCAACGTCACTAGATGGCATACTTCTTATTCTTTATTTCTTATTCCTTATTTCATTGATTGTGTATGACCCATAAGGCTGTTTACACAATCAATGAAATAAGGAATAAGAAGTATGTCATCTAGTGACGTTGAATGGAACTTTAACGTAACTGCCCACAGGTATATGTATTTAGGTATTTTTGTACATCAAAATTCATTAAAAAATAATGTTCGTGATGACTTTTTTTGTCACTAATGTGAAAAAAATCAAGAATTTTGACGTACAAAAGTACCTACATATTTATGTCTATGAGCAGTTCCGTTAAAGTTCCACTCAACGTCACTAGATGGCATACTTCTTATTTCTTATTTCATTGATTGTGTAGACACCCTAACTATGGAGGGTAGAATATCAGGAGAAGTATCTTCATATATAAAAAGTGGCCCCAATAGTGGATGAAATTAAGATGGCACTAGTGTACTAAAATTCTTAAATTTAACCCATTATATCCCACTCCTGTTTCTGCTGGTCAGATTTTGATGAATTCCCACGCAAAGATCTAGAATTGCAATATAAAGTAATTCCCCAGAGATGATCCTTGTATCCTTCCCAGGATAATAGTAAAGGCCTGTATTATATATAATATTCTGGGTCGTAGTGTATATAAAAACTTTGGCGGGAAATATGAAGTGAATTTATCAGAAGTAAGGTAAATATTGTTAACATTAAAAAAAACGAAATAAAAAGGTTAATGATCCTTTTTTTTAAAACTAATTTATTATTCTGGACTTTCTGAAACTGACACTACGAAAATAAAAGTGGTTACGTTACTTAAAATAAATAATATCTGTTACCCCGATAATATGTTATTTTTATTGAGAATATTTAATTTTTATTATGTTTAGGAAAATTTTCATACAAAATCTTTTCAAAATATTCCAATGGTTTTCCAATATTTCCATTTAATTTGTCAAAATTTCTAAAAAAATTCAGATATTATTAGACTACTAAATCGTCAGTCGCATTTAATTCCTTCTTTGTTTAACTATTTTACAGCTAATTACCTTTATCTCTCATTCACGAAGTTAGCCACGAACAAAATACGTGGAATAATCTCTACAAGATATTACTCTTTAGCTACGTTACAACCCAGCGTATTTTAAAACATATCTGTCAGTTCTCTACTGAAATTTTCTATTTTAATATTTATTTTTATCAATTATTTCATTTTTAATACTTTAAACATATATTTTACTAACACTCGGACAAGATTTTTTAAATTAAAAAATAATAATTTTAAAAATCAATGCAAAAATTTGTGGCAACCTGCATTGCGCATTGCAGACCCTTTCTTAAATACTTATAATAGTTCAACTGGAGGCTTTTTAATGGTAATTTTTACACAGGCGGAAAGAGAAAGGTTCAAAGAGCGTTATTCAATTGTAATTTTATATATTTAAATACCTTTAATTAAGAAAACAACCCGTAAAGTTGACTTTCCCACGGTATTACGTGTAATATTGTGGTCACTAATGGGTTAAAATTAAACGCTGAAAATTTTAAAACTGAGACAACAGTTTTTATTGTTTTTAACAGTTTTAATTGTTATATATAATTCAATTTTTATTGTTTTTATATTTAATTCAATTTTTATTGTTTTAACAATTAGTATTTCCCTTTGGGTTCTGGGTAATTATTGAACTATTATTTCATCAAATTCAGGGACTACTTTTTCGATTCTAGTCCCATATAAGATACTGCTCCTTTAACTCTACCCTCCATAAGTGTAACAAAGTGTCATGCACTGTGTAAAATTTTTCCTAATGGAATGCGGTCAATGTAATAGTTATAATCAAATAATACCAAATTCAAAATAGAGAAATTAGTCTGTGAAAATTTTCATGCATTTAATTAAAAATAAATTAGAGAAGAATGTTGTGAATGAACCGGTCCATAAAATTAATTGTATATTTGAAATTAAAATGGAAAAAGACGAAGTGAATGAACCAATCCAGGAAATTGATCGTACATTTGAAATTAAAGAAGAGAAAGATGAAGCAAGTGAACTGGTTCCTCAAACTTCTTATACATTTGAAATTAAAGTGGAGGAAGCTGAAGTAAACGAGAACAGTTTAGTGTCACCAACAGAAACTAAAATTTTTGAACCAACTGAAGTGTCGCATAAAAATAATAGTTTGATCGATAAAAAGAACTTTGCAGATTTACAGGGGCAAAATATAAAATTGGTAAATACTAGATTTGGATTTGAAATCTTTTATGAAGTAAAGATTGAAAGAAAATGGTCGATTTTTTTACAATGGGCAACAAGTAAAACAGTGGTGTTTTGAAACTTTGATGTGTAGAATTTTGTTCAGTTTCTTATCGTTTTCGAGATATTTGAAAGATAAATAGTTTAAATGAGTACATTCGTCGCATTAATATAAAGTTGGTAATTATGCAGAAGCACGGCTCCATCTATTTTTTTGAAAAGTTGATTTAATTTTGTAAACAACGATTATCTCAACGCCATGATTTGAGTGCATATTCTGATAAAATTGATCAAAATAAATAAGAGTAGATGATATAAAAACTAGGTGGTGAAGTTAGTTAAGGTTAGGTTAGTTTAGTTAGTTTTGACAATATATTTCGACTTTGGTGTAAAAACTAGGTGGTGAGGTTAGTTAAGGTTAGGTTAGTTTAGTTAGTTTTTACAATATATTTCGACTTTGATATAAAAACTAGGTGGTGAGGTTAGTTAAGGTTAGGTTAGTTTAGTTAGTTTTTACAATATATTTCGACTTTGATATAAAAACTAGGTGGTGAGGTTAGGTTAGTTTAGTTAGTTTTGACAATATACTTCGACTTTGATACACATGCATACAAAATGAAAAAAGAAAATCTAGAAAAAATTGAATTTTTTCAAATTTAACGACAGTTTCCCAGCATTTCCATTATCGGTATCGATTTGTAGTATTTTTTTAACTAATCCGCCGTGGCAACGAACATTTAAAAAAAAAAAATCATTAAAATCAGATCATTAGTTTTCCTTTCAGCGCCAAAAATAGGTGGAGCCGTGCTTTTGCATAATTACCATAAAGTTTAATTTTCTTTGTCTAGTTCTTGATTGGCCTCGCTAAATCGCGCTGTACGACGCTTTGTTGCTTCGTGAGAATAGTTAACCCTGTTCGAGTTAATTTTTCGAGTTTGCTATCTGGCTAGCTGAAAATATTTACGATCAAGCCCTTTGCACAAAACTTTACTAACCCCCCTTTAGATGATTGTCGTGAATTTTCAAAACGTTCCCTTGTAGCTGTATTTTTTAATCTGTAATCTTTATATTCTACACATGCAAAGTTCTAAGAACCCATGGAGCAGAAATAAACCATTTTTTCATTCACGCTTTAATTATATGAATGTTTTAATCGAAATACTTTGTAACTTTTTAGGAGTGGAGTGAATCTTCGATAGATTTAAACAGTTTGCATACGGAGATCAAAATTGAAGATGAAATAGATGAAGATCATTCAACAGATTTAACAGAACATAAAATTGCGTGTGTCGGTAAAAAACTATATCAGTGTGATACATGTAATAAAACATTTACTACTTTAGGCAATTTAAAAACTCACAAAAGAATACACAGTGGTGAAAAACCTTATAAATGTAACATATGTTCGAAAACATTTAATCATTTAGGTAATTTAAAAATACATCAAAGAACTCACAGTGATGAAAAACCTTATAAATGTGATATTTGTTTTAAAACATTTAATCATTCAAGTTCTTTAAAAGCACATCAAAGAATACATAGTGGGGAAAAACCATACGAATGTGGCACATGTACTAAAACATTTACTCGTCCATATTCTTTAAAAGTACATGAAAGAATTCATAGTGGTGAAAAACCATATGAATGTAAAATATGTACTAAAACATTTACTATTTCAAGTTTTTTAAAAACACATGAAAGAATACACAGTGGTGTAAAACTGTATAAATGTGACATATGTTCTAAAACATTTACTTATCCAAGTTTTTTAAAAACACATGAAAGAATACACAGTGGCGTAAAACCGTATAAATGTGACATATGTTCTAAAACATTTACTACTTCAAGTTTTTTAAAAACACATGAAAGAATACACAGTGGTATAAAAGCGTATAGATGTGACATATGTTCTAAAACATTTAGTCAGTTAAATAATTTAAATACACATCAAAGAATTCACAGTGGTGAAAAACCATACGAATGTAACATATGTTCTAAAACATTTACTACGTCAAGTTATTTAAAAATACATGAAAGAATACACAGTGATGAAAAACCATACAAATGTAACATATGTTGTAAAACATTTACTACTTCAGGTCATTTACAAATACATGAAAGATTTCACAGTGGTAAAAAACCATATCAGTGTAATATTTGTTCTAAAACATTTAATCAGTTAAGTGATTTAAAAAGACATGAAAGAATACACAGTGGTGAAAAACCTTACAAATGTAACATATGTACTAAAACATTTAATCACTTAGGTAATTTAAAAACACATCAAAGAAAACACAGTGGTGAAAACCATATATAAATGTAAGTTTGTTCTGAAACATTTAGTCAGAACAGTTGAGTCATTAAGAATATATAAAAGTCATAGTGGTAAAATAAAAGCAAACAATTCCAAATTGTTTCCATTTTTTTTCGGTGTCCGTTTCTGGTGGTGAGAAACAGCTCCACTACCTTAACACCTCAAATATGAAATTTCGAATGAGCAATTAGATCATTTAAAAGGTCAGAAAATGATCATAAAAGGTAAATAATTGGTCAGCGATAGAATTTTTTTTTAAGGATTAGTTGGATCAAGGATTAAGTCTTGAATGTTATAATACAGAAAAGACGGTTTTCTTTCGACTCTGTTTAGTTTAGGGACTCTGCTCGTATTGAATAGCGAGTATAAGCACTAATATTTAAAGCAATTACCCATGTTTGTAACCATATGGTAACCATTGAAATACATTTGTAAAGTTAGTTATATTATTCGGTCATTGTAATTACGTGAAAGGTAATTTAATTTTATATGTTTTTTTTGTGAATTAAATTTGCAATGACATTTTAATTAAAGAAAGAAAAACATTTTTTAAAAATATTATTAGCTTACAAAATGGTTAATGGGGAATTTGACTAATTTTGGGAAATTATTTTAAAACACACATATTTATGTATTATGCATGTATACGTTTTTAATTTTTAAAAATAATGCCGAAAATTGTTAGAAAAAATTATTTTAGTGTGTCTCAAAATTTGCGCGAAAACGTTTACTAGGTGTCAGTTACGTCATATTGTCTAGATAGCAACAGGTGTCCTGTAACTAAGAAAAAAAATGTTTTGTTTTTCCTGTAACTAGGATTAAATTTTGATTAATTTCCATAGTTATGTTTGCTAACCGGAAATTAAGTAGCGACGCTAGTGGTGATAGTGTTGAAATATAAGAGAAAGCAACGTCACAGTCCGTTTCTGCTTACGTGGATTTTAGCTAAAAAATTCCTTTTTTAATTAATTTTTTTTAAATCAAATAATGATGGTTAAGAAGAATTAGTATAATAAATATGGTACTTGACTGCATTTAAAATTTGTGTCAAATGTTAAATAATTCTATGCATTATTATTACATATGTCCAATTTTAATGATGAAACATAAAAAAATTTGATAACTATTTAGAAATTTTATTTTGAAAATTGCCATTTTTCAACAAATATTCAAATTAGTGAAAACGCGCCATTTCTTGAAAATGACGTAACATTTTGTAGCTAGATATGTCGATTTTGATAATTTTCATCGGTGAGGTGAAATTATGTTTTCTTTTGAATATTTCTATTAGCTTACATATATTGTAATAATAATCGACCAGAATTCAAATAAATACTTGCTTTTACTTTGACATTTTATGAATATAATCAAAATTTTGACGTTATAAATATTGACATTAACATTTAGTTGTTTCAAACTGTGACGTCACTATAGTGAAGTATTTTTCCCGCCTTTTCCTCATTTAAAATTGTAGGGTTATTTTTTTGATAATTTTTTTACAGAATCTGTCGAAAATAAAGAAATTACTTAACTGATATGGAAAAACAATGCTTTTAGAATATTTTTGTAACTTCAGTCAAGAACCCTATTGCTGTCTTTTATTATAAATTTTCATTAAAATTTGTTTTAAGTGCTTTTCTTTGATACTGTCAAATACCCCATTATGTTATGAAAAATTGCAAAAATAATTCAAGAACTAAGCAGGACGTGTTATTTCACAGGTGTGTACTTAAATATTTAAATTTAATTTTATTTATTAATGTATGAGAGTTATATAAAATAAATTTTAATTTTAAGATATTTTTTTGTTTTATTTTCAACCATAAAAATCCAGTACAAAATAATTTTCTGCATATTAGCGAATTTCCAAAACTGGAAATTCAGCTTTTACGCCAGGTGTCATGGTGCGACCTAAGCCCGGGATCATATCAGAAATATGTTTTGAGGTCCCTAGAATACGAAAATGATATTCACTAAAATTTATATATATATATATATATATATATATATATATATATATATATATATATATATATATATATATATATATATATATATATATATATATATGTATCCGCGCGATAACTCTCGAACGAAACGTCTAATGCTTATGAAATTTTGTGTGCGGACTGGATTCTGAATTGGCTTGGCTAAGTTCGTTAGCCAGACACGTCGGATGCCCAGAAGTAGGTTTTCTGGCCATTTTTTATCATTCGATCCTATCATAAGGCAGTTCGATTTTTACATCGTTGAAAAGGAAAAAAAAATTATGAAGAAAATATTCTTATAATTTTCTTTCTATTTTAAGTATTTTTCGAGAAAATGTAAATTTTCACTTTTATTCTTTCTTTGTTAGTCTAATAAGTAATTTATATTTATATCTCAGTTCTTTATGAAGTATAAAAATATTTCACTTTTTTATTAAAGAATTTTGTGAGAACAAGTGAAAACTATTCACATATATGTAATATAACACACATACATGTATAGAGTTTTGTTTCTCATTTATTGCATTATAATTAGCATGGTTCTATCCCATGTTAAAAAATGTAAATTAAACAGATTTTCTAAGCTAATGTAATGAAGAATTTTTTTTTTTTTTTATTGAATTTTTAAGTAAACAAGAAATTGAAGACTATGTTATGATATAAATATTATTAAATATAAAACAAAACAAAATATGTACAATGTACATATGTATGTACGGAAAAATATTTTGAATCGATTTTGAAAATTTTTCCACTAATAATTAATAATGTTAAAAAATTAAACCATTTCAAATGGATTTAAGGTATTTTATGTGAGGTCAAGGTTTTCGGGACCTAAAAAGGCCAGAAATTAATTAACCAATCGATTTTAAAAAATTTTTCACAGTTAGTAAGTTAAAGTATTTGAATTAATTAATTAAATGATGTCTGCAAGAAGCTTACGGACTGCCATAAGTTATATGAGATCCTTAGAACCCTTTTCTTACTGTTAGAGTACTAGACTTGTATGAGTTTCGCCAGGATTTACTGATCCCATAATTGTAAAAAATAAACTAAACGACCAATTTTAAAAATTTCTTCATTGTTATAGAGCTAAACTATTTTAGATAGATTTAGAATACATTATGTAAGGTCCGTCAGGGTCCACAGGACCCAAAAGTGCCAAAAATAAGCTAACTGACCGATTTTGAAAATTTTTTCACTGTTGCAGAGCTAAACTATTTTAGATAAATATCGATTACGTTATGTAAGGTCCGCCTGGGTCCATAGGACCCAAAAGTGTCAAAAATAAACTGCCTGATCGATTTTGAAAATTTTTTCACTGTTACAGAGCTAAACTGTTTTAGATAAATATAGATTCCGTTATGTAAGGTCTGCCAGGGTCCATAGGATCCAGAAGTGTCAAAAATAAACTAACTGACCAATTTTGAAAATTTTTTCACTGTTACAGAGCTAAACTATTTTAGATAAATATAAATTACGTTATGTAAGGTCCACCAAGGTCCATAGAACCCAAAAGTGTCAAAAATAAACTAACTGACCGATTTTGAAAATTTTTTCACTGTTACAGAGCTAAACTATTTTAGATAAGTATAGATTACGTTATGTAAGGTCTGCCAGGGTCCATAGGATCCAGAAGTGTCAAAAATAAACTAACTGACCGATTTTGAAAATTTTTTCACTGTTACAGAGCTAAACTATTTTAGATAAATTTAGATTACGTTATGTAAGGTCTGCCAGGGTCCATGGGATCCAAAAGTGTCAAAAATAAACTAACCGACCGATTTTGAAAATTTTTTCACTGTTGGGGAACTAACTATTTTAGATAGACATACATTACGTTATTTAGGGTCCGCCAGGGTCCATGGGACCCAAAAGTGGTAAAAATAAACTAACCGACCGATTTTGAAAATTTTTTCACTGTTACAGAGCTAAACTATTTTAGATAAATATAGATTACGTTATGTAAAGTCTGCCAGGGTCCATCGGATCCAAAAGCGTCAAAAATAAACTAGCCGACCGATTTTGAAAATTTTTTCACTGTTGGGGAGTTAAGCTATTTTAGATACATATAGATTACGTTATGTAAGGTCTGAAGTGTCAGTAGGACCTAAAAGTGTCAAAAATAAAATAACTGACCGATTTTGAAACCTTTTTACTATTACCGAGGTAAACTATTTTAGGTAGGTACAGGTTGTGTTATCTGAGATCCACAACTGTCCTGCGGATGCAAATGCGGCGTAGAATGCTACACAACGGGTTTTGAATATATATATATATATATATATATATATATATATATATATATATATATATATATATATATATATACATATACATATATATATATATATATATATATATATATATATACATATATATATATATATATGTATATATATATATATATATATATATATATATATATATATATATATATATATATATATATATATATATATATATATATATATATATTACATAAAGTCCGCCTAGAATATACGGTCGAGCTGATTTTTTAATGAGGTCCACCGGGATCTTGCAGATCCGAAATCGCCAGTAATAAGCTATCGAAAAGATGCTAAAAAATTTCTCACTGCTAGAAAAATAATTATTTTAGATGGATACAACTATGCTGCACAAAATTCGTTCGGGTTCTTGGGTCCCCAAAAATACCAAAACTAATTACCCAACCGATTTTAAAAATTCTTTTACTCTTAGAAAGCTAAACTATTTTAAATAGGTACAGGTCTTAGATGAGATCCGCCAGTGCCCAAGATTTGGAAATTCGCTATGTTATGCAGATGCTGCGACAGGGGTATTTTTTATCTAATCAGTACAGTTCTTCAATAGTGTCTCAACCTGTGCCCCAACCTAAACACAACTTTCACCACTAGAACCCGATGGCTTTGATTCAAAAAAATTTAACATTATTAGTAACAGTCAACAGAGTCAACAGTATTAAAATCACAGAACATTAGAACGCACATTCCTATCTCTATATATATTGAGCCCGACACGGTTTAGGTCGCTTAGGTGGTTCAGTCGTTCACAACGTTTGTAGCGGTTCGGATGTTGATTGTTGCATCAATGTAATACAATGAATACGTAAGCCTAGAAGTACATACGTATTACACCAGAATTATGTATACGTACTATTGCCGAGTGTGTAGGTATGGTATATGCACAGAGGGGTATATATATCATCTCCCTCTAGTGACCGAGCTATACATATGTACGGAATATTACACATACAAATATCCACTACAGCACACATACAGACACAAACTCTAAATATGTATATCACCATAGAAAGTGGCGAAGCTCCTCCCATTTTTGTGACGTAACTTTTTGGCGACAAGCGGGATACTAACTATTTAACAACAGTAGTTTGGCCGCTTGCTCAGTACCATAGATAAAGTACACCAGAATTTTATTTCTGCAAGATAGCTAACTTCAATACATTTTTTTGACTCTCTATTACCTCTCTATGACACTGATAACGGGGTACAGAGTATAGATCTCACCGTTGTCGTAATCATCATGCGTAGTACACTTGAAAAGAACAGAGATGTCACTGTAATAACTTTAAATTATCTTTAGCCTTTGCCGATAATATAGGTAACTACTAGTAAGATAATCCACTAAAATTCTCCTAATTGCATTTTATTTTAATCAGTTTTTCAAGTTTAAAACTCATACAATAATTATAAACTCATATATTTGTTTAAAAACTCAAGTAAATTTATTTTTATTCAAAATTATACATTAATCAAATATTTCGTAAATGAATACCACTATCACTGATTTTAATTTCTGACAAGTGTGCTACCATTTCTCTGCAACAGATAAAATGTATTCTAATTTTCTAATTAATTTACTGTGATAATAAAATAAGTAATTATTTTCAAATAAAAATAAAGTAATAAATGTTAATTATACATACCTCCAATAATAATTAAATAAAATTATTAAATTTAATATTGAACTCAAAAAAATAGACGAATTACTCATAAATAATTCGAAAAAAATGAAAATTTCTTGATAGAATTTTTTATAATTGTTACTATAGAAATGTTACAAATTATAAATTTCTAAAATAATAGAATAAGTTCTATGAACAGTAAATTCGACAGATATCAGGTAGTAGCACCGTCTACAATTACCAATTTTTTAAATATATTGTGCAGTTCTACTGCACTGCCCTCTGAATTCAGTACCTTAATAACCACCTGCTAAGAAAAATCCTATAATTTAAGTGAGTGCTCTTCTATATATATATAGTGTTATTCTCTATGCTCAGTACCAACTGCACAATTTTGTTTTTACTTTCCTTCTGTATTCTGTGCAAAAAATAGTAGCAATGTGGAATTGTCTGTTTTTCTTTGGATGTACTAAATTATTATGAAAAAAAAAATGTGAAAAAATAAAAAAGACATTAAAAAAAAATATGTCAGTTTTATGTAATTTGTAAATTAAACAAAATAAATTTTGTGAATTGTCAAAAAAGATTTGTTAGTTTTTAACGGCGGAGTCCACCATAAGATTCTAATTTACATACTTTCTTAAAACTATCAAAAATATTTCAACAGATATAAGTGGGAATAGGTTTCGCTTTGTGTATAAGTACATATCATACATATATTACATTAAACCAATATTATATAAAAATATTGCTAAAAAATGGAGAAATTGTTTCAAGAAAATTTTGATAAATTTGAAGTTAAAATGGAAAGAGATGAAGTGAATGAGAACAATTCAATTTTATCAACAGAAACTAAAATTTTTGAACCAACTAAAATGTTGCAAGAAAATAATAGTTTGACTGATAAAAAGAATTTTACAAACTTGCAAGGGCAAAATATAAAACAGGTAAATAACTAGAGATTTGGATTATAAATTTTTAATGATCCAAAGCATGAAATAATGGTCAATTTTTGTTCAATGGACAACAAACGAAACAGATTCTAGAAAGGTGGCTTAATAATATGAGTTACTACCAGGGCTTGGAACTATTTAAAATGATTTCATTTTGAACATGTATTCGTATTTAAATAAGTTCGGTCAAACTCATGACTCATGTTAATCATCGAACTCTAATTGAACGCAGTCTAGCAAATTGTAAGTTAAATGTAAGTTGATTCAGTTGACTCAAATTTTTCATAACTTGAGTTGTAATATCATTTACGTTAAATTTGTTACCAGAGTTGCAACAGTTCCCTTAAGTCAAACTTTTGTGACTCAGATTGTGTGCTGTTATCTTTAAGACGTGTAGATAAGAAATGTTTTTGTATTTTGAGTAGGTAGATGATTTTCATAATTTAGAAGTCGCAATCGTAGCGTAGTCAAAGTTTGAATATGTCAAGACTGAATTAATTTTTACAATATTTTGGAGAAACAAGAGAAACAATACAATATTTTGGGAAACAACATATTTCAAGAATTAAATTTGGTTTTCATGTCATGAAAATCTTATAAAATTTTCTCAGAAGACTGCCGTATTTAATTTCAGTACGTTTGACATTTTCTTAACATTCTTTTCTATTAATATAAATAATGTTAAAAAATTTATAAAAGAAATTAAAAGTAAAAAAAGCATTTTGCATTTTATAATCCATTTTAAATAGGTAACTGTTTTCCATTTTCTATTTTAAATATGTTCAGCAAAACCATTTTCCATTTTGTATTTTAACACATAAAACATGGCCAAAAAAAATTTTTTTCAAGTAGAAAGATATTTATTTGTGAGTCCCCTCGCGATTTGATCAGTAATATAACTACTTGAAGATGAAGAATCTTCAGGATAAAGAAAAGAAACAGGAACAAGAGGGGACAATGTATGGAGTTGGAGAGTTTTAATAGACAGTAAGTAAATCGTTTCTTTTGTTATTATTTTTGTTTTTTAGCGCTTCCCGAAAGCTGTGTCTTTCCCGACAAGGAAAATCATATCTCAAGTTCTAGAAAAGATAGAGACTTAATTTTTTTTTTATCTTGTTCATAAACATATTGCGCATAAAGTGGAGTATGCTTTTTCCATTTGAACAATTGTAACTATTTCTAAACATTTTTTTTTTTTTTTTAATAAACAATTGGGTTTTATAATTTTTGGAAGTTTAAGATTACAATTTTATAGTTAATTTTTAAAATTACCTGAAACCCATACTCAGCTTTATGGACAGGTCCTTTAGGAATAAAATAATGAAAAAATATTTAAAAAAATATTCATTACTATTTGAGATGTACCGTTCCTTGTAAACCCTTAAAAAATAGTGAAAAAAAGCCCCCCCCCCAGGGAAGAGTAGGTAATGAATGTTTCAAAAACAAAATTTTCTATTTGAAACCCTCCATAATTAGAAAAAAAATTTCAACAAGCATTAATAATAAGCACAAATAAGCACAAAAATTTCAACAAGCAATAATTAATCATAAATTTAAAAAAGTTGCTTTTTAATTTGAACTTCCCCCTTAAATGCATTTTTGGAAATCATTTTCTATTTGAAATAGTTTCTATGAACCATTTTTCCCAGCCCTGGCTACTACAGAGAAAATCTGTAATAAATTTAACTGATTTTTTTTTTTTTGTTGATTTTGGAGTAGAATTAACCCTGTTCGAATTAATATCTTCCAAGTTTTCTACTTGGACCGCCAAACTAAAATTTTATACGATCTTATTCTTTGCAAAAAAAAAAAAAAAAATTACGTACCGGTGATTCAGACGATTATCTTTAATTTTTAGAATGTTTCACTGATCTTGATTTCGTTGAATATATGCACATTTTTAATTGTACAAATCAAAAACTCTTAGAAGCAACCACTAACTGTGTTTTACTTATCGTTTAGGTTCATTGGGCAAGAATCCGTCATTTTTCACTCACTCTTTATGTGAATGTTTTATTCGAAATACTTTGTAACATTTTAGGAGTGGAGCGAATCTTCGATTGATTTAAATAGTTTACATACGGAAATCAAAATTGAAGAAGATGAAATAGATGAAGATCATTCGACAGATTTAACAGAAGATGAAATTTCAAGTGTTGGAAAAAAACTATTTCAGTGTGATACATGTTATAAAACATTTCATAATTCTAGTAATTTAAAAGCTCACAAAAAAATTCACAGTGGTGAAAAACCATACAAATGTAAAATATGTTCTAAGACATTTACTAGTTCCAGTCATTTAAAAACACATGAAATAATTGACAGTGATGAAAAACCGTATGAATGTAAAATATGTTCTAAAACATTTACTCAGTTAGTTCATTTAAAGACACATGAAATAATTCACAGTGGTGAAAAACCTTATAAATGTAACATATGTTGTAAAACATTCAGTCAATCAAGCAGTTTAAAAACACATGACAGAATTCATAGTGGTGAGAAACCATACGAATGTAACATATGTACTAAAACATTTACTCAGTTAAGTCAATTACAAAGACATGAAATAATTCATAGTGGTGAAAAACCATTTGACTGCAAAATATGTAAGACATTTACTTGTTTAGGTCATTTAAATGAACATCAGAGAATTCACAGTGGTGAAAAACCTTATGAATGTAACATATGTTCTAAAACATTTAATCGTTCAAGTAATTTAAAAATACATAAAAGAAAACACAGTGGTGAAAAACCTTATAAATGCAACATATGTTCTAAAACATTTGCTACTTCAAGTAATTTAAGAACACATGAAAGAATTCACAATGATGAAAAACTTTATAAATGTAACATATGTTCTAAAACATTTAATCACTCAGGTTATTTAAAACCACATGAAAGAACTCATAGTGGTGAAAAACCGTATAAGTGTAACATATGTAATAAAACATTTACTACTTCAAGTTATTTAAAAATACATAAAAGAATACACAGCGGTGAAAAACCGTACAAATGTAACATATGTTCGAAAACATTTACTCAGTTAGGTAATTTAAAAACACATAAAAGAAAACACAGTGGTGAAAAACCGTATGAATGCAGTTTCTGTACTAAAAAATTTAGCCATTTAAGTCATTTAAGAAGCCATGAAAGAATTCACCGTGACGAAAAACCCTTTGAATGCAACATATGTTCTAAAACATTTAATCGTTCAGGTAATTTAAAAACACATCAAAGAACACACAGTGGTGAAAAACCACACAAATGTAACCTTTGTTCTAAAAAATTTAATCAGTCAAGTAATTTAAGAACACATGAAAGAATTCACAAGGATGAAAAACGTTATAAATGTAATATATGTTCTAAAACATTTAATCACTCAGGTTATTTAAAACCGCATGAAAGGACTCATAACGGTGAAAAACCGTATAAGTGTAACATATGTAATAAAACATTTACTACATCAAGTAACTTAAAAACGCATGAAAGAAAACACAATGATGAAAAACCATACAAATGTAACGTTTGTACTAAAACATTTAATCAGTCAAGTCATTTAAGAACACATGAAAAAATTCACAGTGGTAAAAATTCATATGACCATAAAGGTCATTTTAAATGAGTTGACTGCCTGAACAGTTACTGAATTTTAAATAAGAAAAGTAGTCAATTTATCTGAAGTAAGTTTTAAAACATTTACTACTTCGGGCAAGTTCATCAGAGAATTTACAGTGGTGAAAAACCGTATACAGTATAGAACCGATAATCGAAACATCACTTTTGGAAAGTTTCCATCAAATATTTTAAACAGTTAAAAAAAAAATATTAAACAGTTAAGGACAGAAATGGCAAAAACGACAAAAACACACAACAAGCAGACGACACAACAAACCATACAATCAAGACGAAGGTGTTTTTGAAAGAATAATTTTTGACAATTCAGAAATATTTAAAATTTTTTCAAAGTATTTCGTTGTATTCTTGTAATATGTATATTAACAAACTAATAGTTATTTTTTATATAAATTGGATAAATAATTAACACTAGAAAGATTTACTCATCTAAATAGGGTATTTGACAGTATCAAAGAAAAACAATAAAAACAAATTTTTATGGAAATTGATAATAAAAAACAGCAATTTATTATGTTAATTCATCCTAACTATCATTCTAAAAAAATTAATATTTTTCAGCTATAAATTACGTCAGCAGAAATTGGCTATGACGTTGCTTTCTCTTATATTTCAACACTTTCGCCACTAGGGTCGTTAGGTAAATTTCGGTTAGCTAAATAACTATGGAAATTAATTTGAATTTAATTAATTTTTTTAAAAATCAACAAATTTTTTTCCTAGTTATGTGAAAAATAAACAGTTTGTTTTCTTAGTTACATGACACCTGTTGCTATCTAGAGAATGTGACGTAATTGAATCAAATGAACGTTTTCGCGCAAATTTTGAGAACAAATATTAAATTAATTTTTTTTAGCGATTTTCGGCATTATTTTTAAAAATTAAAATTATATACACCAATAATATATAAATATGCGTATTTTAAAATAGTTTCTCAAAATTAGTCAAATTCCCCATTTCACTCTGCTCTTACAATTAGTGCAATCTACTTGTAAGACCTTGATTATTATCTGTTGGAATCGTAGAATTCACATACGCAAACTAGTGACCAAAAAAATAACTACAACCAGTAGGCAAGGTTTGTTTATTAGGTTTTGACAATTCATAAAATTTATGCTATTTTAGTCGACAAAATATAAATGCATATTTTTCTGAATGTCATTCTTATTTTTTTATTATAAATTACTGATTTTAAATAAAAATGGACAATTCAAAATTGCTAGCATTTTTTTAAGTGTAAACTTTTGCCATCTGGTGACGAATGAAAAAACTACTACCAGTAGGCTGCATAGTTAACCACGCCTTCAGAGCTGAATTTACATAAGATGAGGGCACAAAATCAAATAAAATCTCGAAATAAAGGGATAGAAGAGAAAGAATAAGCGTTTTTTTCGTTTTTTTTTTTTCTTTTAGCTCGCCAACTCTATTTTTTGGGAAAATTTCGAAAATTTTCTAAGAGGGCCTTCACAAGAGAACTCAGAGGCCTCCACATGGGGAGTGTTCGGGGGCCACCACATTTGAAGTGTCCCGGGGCATCAACAGAGGTAAATCCGGCCCTGTACGCCTCCATTTGATTTCCCATAGTTATCCTGGAAAGGATACAGGGATTGTCTTTGAGAATGTACTTAATTCCACTTTGGTCTTTGCCTGACATTTTATTATCATATGACCACTATCTAGAAGAAATAAGGGCGGAGTCTAATAATAGTTAATATAAAGTGATCGTATTCCATAATAAAGAATATTACACAGTGCATGACACTGTGTTATACTGTGTCTACTTTTGTCACTAATGGAAAATCAACTTTTATTGTGTTTCTGCAGAGAGCAGCAAAGATAAAGTTACTAGATTTAAAAAAAAAAAGATTCAGTCTGCTTAGTATGAAGATTAGACAAGGAGTCGAAACTCAGTGTATTAAAAAAAATGTTCAAATCAGAGATGGCACTCGTGTTCGTACGATACGAAAGCGGTACAGTACTTATTCTCAAATGGAAACGCGAGCTTCTATATTTGTTAGCTTTTGAATAGAATCTTCTGGAATCTTTTTCAATTTTCAACTCAGTTATAAAGTGGGTTTTTCGATCGTTTTTAAAATAAACTTAACAATTTTTATTTTGGGTCGCGTCATTTATATTGTATATTATATAATTCGCTGACGTCACTATAAGGTATAAAGTAATTTTAACTATAAGAGTTTATTTCGTACATATGTAATTTCTATGTATTTCCTTATTATTAAATATCATCAACCGACATTGGTGATTCTCAAATGGAAACACTCACTTCCCCAGTCCCGGCGTGTTTCCATTTGAGAATAAGTACTGTAGTTACATTCTGTTTTATCCGTTTTATGTTACTATATTCGCTATATTCACATCAGTATTTTGAGATTATTAACGCCACGAGTGGTAAAAAAATAAAGCCCTCATGTTTACCATTTTCCTGACCAATTTTATCAATAACTCTCATATGAGTTAGATCTCCATCTTATAATACTCCATTCTGCTTAGTATACTTTCTATGATTCCCAATTACATGTATAATTATTTAATTAAAAGCAGATAAAAGGTTAGTTTTGCAATAAAAATTTAAAAAAATTAATTTTTTGATGAAAAAATAAAGTACAAAAATTACAAAAGTTTGGTTGGTATTACTTTTCCCCTATGCACTGTGCAATGACGTATGGCACTGTGTTACACAGTGTCGCTTGTGTTTTGCTAATGGAACCCGATCAGTATTATAAAAAACCGGATTACTCTCTTTTCGATTTGTGTATTATGGGCGCAAACCAAAAAGAATCTTTTTACCTACATTTGCATTTATCTTTGTCGTCATATTAATAAATAATAGTTTACTCACTCACTCATATAAAAACATAATTACTTCGTTTGGTTGGTATGTAACTAAAATAATATGTGTTCCCCTCACCACAATTTCTGGAGATCTTTTGTGCTTGCGCCCATTATACATTTTGTGTCAAATTTTTAGCAAGCTGCTATTGGCCACACTGTCTGGACCTCAACGTCATTAGTAGACATTTTATTCCATTTTTATTCTGTGGTAGGCATAGTAGCAGCGATATACATATATCTCTTACTGGTTAAGCAGCTTCCACATTCTCGCCGAGGTTGGACGAGTCGAGAATGTAGAGGGTCATTTCGTTGTGCTTCGCGGTTGGTATTTCAATGCTATTCTTATGCCACGGCCAACCTCGCGAGGAACTACTTCGTCTAACTTCGGCGAGAATGTGGAAGCTGCTTTACACTGATCCCAGTAGTGGAGAGATACGTATTGTACCTCCGTCCTCTGTGTTTCTTACCAAGCGGCAGTAGTATTTCATTGATTTCATTCCTTGGCTATAGATAGCCAACTAGGCTACTTTTTTTATATTAAAATATTAATTTTATGCTTATATTTTGTGTTAAAATTTTTTTTTTATATTATAATGAATTTTAGAGCCGTAACCGTCGTTGATGGTCCGTCACATGATAAACATTAGTATAAAATTTTAGTAAATACAAAAAAGTAAATAACTTCTAAATTAATTTAAAACGCCATGACGGGGCTACATGCGCACCGCAGCCAGGCGGCTTCGAACAAATAAAAACTGGCAACATTGTTAACCTTGTTAACCCATTATATCCCACTCCTGTTTCTACTGGCCAGATTTTGATGAATTTCCACGCAAAGATCTAGAATGACAATATAAAGTAATTCCCCAAAGATGATCCTTGTATCCTTCCCAGGATAATAGTAAAGGCCCGTATTATATATAATATTCTGGGTCGTGGTGTATATAAAAACTTTGGCGGGAAATATGAAATGAATTTATCAGAAGTAAGGTAAATATTGTTAACATTAAAAAAACGAAACAAAAAGGTTATGATCCTTTTTTTTAAACTAATTTATTATTCTGGACTTTCTGAAACTGACACTACGAAAATAAAAGTGGTTACGTTACTTAAAAGTAAATAATATCTGTTACCCCGATATCATGTTATTTTTATTGAGAATATTTAATTTTCATTATGTTCAGGAAAATTTTCACACAAAATCTTTTCAGAATATTCCAATGATTTTCCAATATTTCCATTTAATTTGTCAAAATTTCTAAAAAAAATCACATATTATTAGACTACTAAATCGTAAGTCGCATTTCATTCCTTCTTTGTTTAACTATTTTACAGCTAATTATCTTTATCTCTCATTCACGAAGTTAGCCACGAACAAAATACGTTGAATAATCTTTACAAGATATTACTCTCTGATTACGTTATAACCCAGCGTATTTTAAAACATATCTGTCAGTTCTCTACTGAAATTTTCTATTTTAATATTCTTTGTTATCAATTATTTAATTTTTAATACTTTAAACATATATTTTACTAACACTCGGACAAGGTTTTTAAAATTAAAAAATAATAAATTTAAAAATCAATGCAAAAATTTGTGGCAACCTGCATTGCGCATTGCAGACCCTTTTTTGAATACTTGTAATAGTTCAACTGGAAGCTTTTTAATGGTAATTTTTACACAGGCGGAGAGAAAAAGGTTCAAAGAGCGTTATTCAATTGTAATTTTATATATTTAAATACCTTTAATTAAGAAAACAACCCGTAAAGTTGACTTTCCCACGGTATTACGTGTAATATTGTGGTCACTAATGGGTTAACCGTCATAAGGGTGACGACATCATAACTTCTTACTTCGCGAGTCGATGTTAATGTCGTACAAACATTATTTATAAGCTTTGTGCGTAGTTAATAGGATAGAAATGGAGAAATTGTTTCAAGAAAATTTTAATAAATTTGAAATTAAGGTGGAGAGAGATGAAGTGAATGAGAACAATTCATTGTTATCAACAGAAACTCAAATTTTGGAACCAACTAAAATGTTGCAAGAAAGTAATAGCTTGATCGATAAAAAGAATTTTACAGACTTGCAAGGGGAAAATATAAAACAGGTAATTACTACATTTTGATTATAAATTTTTAATGAATCAAAGCGTGAAATAATGGTCAGTTTTTGTTCAGTGAACAACAAACGAGACAGATTCTAGAAAGATGGCTTAATGATATGAGCTACTCATAGACCAATGAACACTATTATATTATGCTACTAGACAAAGCGTAAAGCCATTTTGTAGGCATTTTTCTTGAAGTAGGTAACAGGGCGAGACGGGTGAGATTTAAAGAATATAATGTAATGTCAGTTTTTTAGCAAATGCGAAAATAAAGCGAATACCACTTTCTTTCTTTCAAAATTTTGCAGTTTCTTCTAAAAAAAAAAGATTTACCCCTGTATTACAGAATACTACCCGGTCGTATTTAGCTGCCTTAATTATATATTTATATAATTAGTCTATATAATATGATATATCACGCGTACTCTTTCTCAACCTAGTATCTGAAAAGTCCCAATTTTTGGAGACACAAATAAAACGTATTTAAATCTGTGTTTTCATCATTATGAACTTAAGATTTATGCTAATTACACCCTTTGATGTTGGCTACCTACATATATATATATATATATATATATATATATATATATATATATATATATATATATATATATATATATATATATATATATATATATATATATATATATATATATATATATATATATACACAATATTTAATGTTTTTTGTGTGTCCTAAAACATGTAGTTTTTTATATACGAGGTTGAGAAAGAGTACGCGCGATATATGTTCATTGGTCTGTGACTGCTACAGAGAAAATCTGTAATAAATTTAACTGATTCTGCCTTATGTCGTGCTGTACGAGGCTGAGAAGAATTTTATATAATTAGATTATAAATGGAAACAGTAAAATATCTACTTAAACAAATTTTAACCGGCTTTTTTTGTTGATTTTGGAGTAGAATGAATCCTGTTCGAATTAATATCTTCCAAGTTTTCTACTTGGCCCGCCGAACTAAAATTTTATACGATCTAATTCTTTGCAAAAAAAGAAATTACGTACCCCTGATTTAAACGATTATCGTCAATTTTTAGAATGTTTCGTTGATCTTGGTTTCGTTGAATATATACACATTAATTGCAAAAATAAAAAACTTTTAGAAACAACCAGTTTTACACGCCACTCATTGGGCAAAAATCGATCATTTTTTCCCTCAGCCCTTATGTGAATGTTTTAATCGAAATACCTTGTAACATTTTAGGAGTGGAATGAATCTACTTCGATAGATTTAAATAGTTTACATACGGAGATTAAAATTGAAGAAGATGAAATAGATGAAGATCATTCGACAGATTTAACACAACATAAAATTGCATGTGTTGGAAAAAAACTGTTTCAGTGTGATGCATGTAATAAAACATTTACTTATCCAAGTGATTTAAAAAGACATGAAAGAGTTCATAGTGGTGAAAAACCATACGAATGTAACATATGTACTAAAACATTTACTCGTTTAAGTAATTTAAAAACACATGAAAGAATTCACAATGGTGAAAAACCATACAAATGTAGTGTTTGTTCTAAAAGGTTTAGTAATTTAAATAGTTTAAAAGCACATGAAAGATTTCACAGTGGTGAAAAACCATACAAATGTAAAATATGTTCTAAAACATTTACTACTTCAAGTCATTTAAAATCACATGAAAGAATTCACAGTGGTGAAAAACCTTATGAATGTGAAATGTGTTCTAAAAAATTTACTCAATCACCACATTTAAAAACACATCAAAGAACACACAGTGGTGAAAAACCATACAAATGTAACATATGTTGTAAAACATTCAGTCAATCAAACAGCTTAAAAACACATGCAAGAATTCATAGTGGTGAAAGACCTTATAAATGTAACATATGTACTAAAACATTTAATCAGTCAATTGATTTAAAAAGACATAAAATAATTCACAAAGATGAAAAACCTTATAAACATAACATATGTTCTAAAATATTTAATCAGTCAACTAATTTAAAAGCACATGATAGATTTCACAGTGGTGAAGAACCATACAAATGTAAAATATGTTTTAAAACATTTACTGCTTCAAGTCATTTAATAACACATGAAAGAATTCACAGTGGTGAAAAACCTTATGAATGTGAAATGTGTTCTAAAAAATTTACTCAATCACCACATTTAAAAACACATCAAAGAACACACAGTGGTGAAAAACCATACAAATGTAACATATGTTGTAAAACATTCAGTCAATCAAGCAGCTTAAAAACACATGCAAGAATTCATAGTGGTGAAAGACCTTATAAATGTAACATATGTACTAAAACATTTAATCAGTCAATTGATTTAAAAAGACATAAAATAATTCACAGTGGTGAAAAACCATACAAATGTAATGTTTGTTCTAAACAATTTAATCAGTCAAGTCATTTAAGAACACATGAAAAAATTCACCATGGATAAAATTCAATTGAATGTAAAGTTCATTTAAAATGAGTTGACTGTCTGAACCACAGAGGACAGAGGTACAATACGTATCTCTTCACTACTGGAATCAGTGTAACCAGTAAGAGATAGAAAATATGGTATGTACGTGGACGGTGTTTACTTTGTATTGGCGCGCTAAACTGTGTATGTGTGCGTAATCGAAATAGAGGTGGCAGTCACGTGACCCTGCTTCGCATACATATGTGTGATACCACAACGCTGCGTGTGGGGGTTCTACAGTGCTAACAACAATCATATCCATTGTTGTTTGACTGACCTATACTCGGTGAGTGCCACTGAGGCACTGACTACCTACGAGCCTAAGGTACACAAAAATGCACACTGCAGATTTCATGATAGAGATAGTTGCTGTGTCTCAATTACTCCAAGGTCGGAACAGCTACTGAACAGGGTTGCCAGAAAATTTTTATTCAAGTCGCGCCATCTGTGATAAAAAGTCGCAAAATACCTTGAAAAGTCGCGCCATCTGTGATCGAAAATCGCAAAATATCTTAAATAGTCGCACAATCGTAAGTTTGAAAGTCTATTGGTAGATAGTGTAATTTCCCATTCAATGAAAATACACAAAAACTTACCGCGTAATTAAAAATGTATTTTTTCAATGCCAATTTCAATAAAATGAATTTCATATGTATTCTTATTGATTATTTGCAATTTATTAATCACTTTTCACAGCATTACATTGCACATTTTCATGCAGAATTTATATATTGATACATATAAGTTATATGTATATTGAACATATTTTATTTACTTATTTCAAGTTTGATATCTTTTCAGTTAATTCAATCTTATTACGTATAAAAAATTTGCGATTAAAAACTATTTTTTTTTTATTTTAAATAAATTATTATGATGACTAATTCATCAAAATGTTGCAACGAAACTACGAGGCAGAAGAAAGAAAATTAAAAACGGTCGTATCGTTATTGCTAAAAATTGTTGCCAATGGTCAATAGTAAAAAGAGACTAATTCACTAATTTGTGATTTTTCACCCAAGTTAAAATTTCGGCGCGTCCGGTATGACGAAAATCACCCAATTTGTGATAAATCACCCAATCTGGCAACCCTGCTACTGAATTTTAAATAAGAAAAGTGATCAACTTATCTAAAATAAGTTTTAAAACATTTACTACTTCAGGCAAGTTCATCAAAGAATTTAGTGGTGAAAAACCGTATACAGTAGAGTACCGATAATGGAAACTTCACTTTTGGAAAATTTCCATCAAAAATTCCATCAAATGTTTTAAACAATAAAAAAAAATAATATGACGCAACAATAAAGGACAGAAATGGCAAAAACGACAAAAACACACAACAAGCAGACGACACAGCAGAACACACAATTAGGACGAAAGTGTTTTTGAAAGAATAATTTTTGACAGTTCAGAAATATTTAAAATTTTTTCAAAGTATTCCGTTGTATTCTTGTAATATGTATGATATGTCTGGAGCTTAGATGCAAAAAAGATCTAGTCACAGAAGACATTTTTTTCAGAAATTATAAAAAAAAAAATGATTATTTAATTAAATATGAAATTAAAATACAAAAGTTATTGTAAAATGGATACTAAGTTAATTTTAAAACTTATTAATTATACCTTTTTAATCAGAAAATTTAAGAAAAATCGTTTTTTTATATTTTTTTGTTGGATATGTTTTTTGCTTAAACATATTGGACATAATTTCATTTGCCTAATTTTATAATGGACATAATACTTTTTGCTATAAAGACATTATTGTAGGGCTGTATAAGTTTTATGTAAATAAAAACAACACGTCTATTGCAGATTTCTTTTTATTTAAAAAATAAACCAAAATCAAAGTATCTAACAGTTTTTAAATAAAACGTGCAACAATTCATTGATTTAATATTTTATAGAAAAACATCAAATTCGGAAAAGTCTTAGTGCCTCTGTTGGTCACCCCTACCGGTGTTAATTCCAAATTTAAATTCATTAATAACTTTCTTATTAATAAACAAAAATTGTGTATAATTGTTTGCAGAATATTAGTAATAAATATTTAATTGAAAAATAGTACTTTTTATCCACTTTATAAATTTAAACTAAAATAAAAACGCTGAAAAGCACAAGCAGAAGCACACTTCTAACTGAAATTTTGAACTAAACATACTCAAGCAACACTGTGATTGGATAAATAAATTACAAATGGCCGAATTAAATGGACATGATTCTTTTTGCTTGAAGGTACATATTTTAAATCTATTTTTTAGTGGGAAAATTTTTTTTTTGGCTAAATACAATTATTTAGACATAGATATTACGATGTGTTCCATATATACATAAAAATCTCAATTTTGAATTCATGGACAAAATCTTTTTTGCTTCTCAGCTCCAGATGTATATTAACAAACTAATAGTTATTTTATTATATAAATTAAACAAATAATTAACACTAGAAAGATTTCTGTTTGAAAATGAACTGACGGTTCGAAACAATATTGTCACAGTTTCAAAATAAAAGTGGTATTTTTGCGAAGTAAAATATTTGTTTATTATTTACAAATATGGAATACCATAAAGTAACGCTCAAATCTATTAATATCAATATTTTTTTATTTATCAATTGACGATACGCTCCGAAATAAAAAAAATATTAAAAATTTTACGATTTTAAAGCAGTAAGTAAATATTTTAGATTCAAAAAGAAATTAAAACTATTTATAATATAAATTTTTAGTTATTTTACGTTCATGATTTTAGTTAAATACAGAGGTTATTTGTGTAATGAACGAAATACACATATATATAAATTACATTTAAACCGAATAAAAAGGTGATTTAGCTCTTATAATCTTTTAACTGGACTAATAAAAATTATTTGTATAGTTTTATTGCGCTAACTTTGAAAATTAACTGGAAAATGTTGAAATTTATAAGGCATGTGTTTCTATAAATAAGCATTGATCAAACGCAAAAGAGACACATTCAGCAAAAACTGTTTAATATATATATATATATATATATATATATATATATATATATATATATATATATATATATATATATTTATTTCTTTAATTAAGTAAAGAAACATTAAATGTGAGGTGAATTTAAATTGAAAAACAATCATTCTATTAATAATAATTTTTGTTATCAGACGTTTCTTTCAGAAATAACTTCATTAAGATATAAATGTCAAAACTGTTTTTCTATTGGATCACGTTCCACAAACGGGGCTTTTACCCTATATGCAAAAAAATTTCATTAATAGTTTTAAAAAAAATTCTCTAAGAAAAATGTTATGCATGCAATTTGTATCAACATGTCCAACGCCACATTCGTATTCGAACACCTTACAATTTGATATATATTTTTATATGTTTCAAAAATGAATTACTTTATTTTCAAATTTAGAAGTATATTTACGTAGGTAAGTACCTTTATTTTAAATAAACATAAAATTTAATAATCCTAGGGTCAATTTTTTCATATGTTTACTGGAAAATTAAAGGAATTTCAATAGGGTCCAAGAAATCGATTATTGATCTATGCTACCAAAATAAATTCTACGGAAAAGTCTTAAATTGTAAGTAGGCGACTGTTTAACACTTAATATATGTCATAAAGGACCACAAACAGGATACTAAACTAGAAAATAACTCTTGAAATATGGATAAAAAATACTACATCTTGTTCTAAATTGTCATTTCCATAAAGCTGGGTATGGGTTTCAGGTAATTTTAAAAATTACTATAAAATTGTAATCCCAAAGTTCTAAAAATTATAAAACCCAATTTTTTATTTTAAAAAAATGTTGAAAAATAGTTACAATTGTTCAAATGGAAAAAGCATACTCCACTTTATGCGCAATATGTTTATGAACAAAATAAAAAAAAATTAAGTCTCTATCTTTTCTAGAACTTGAGATATGATTTTCCTTGCCGGGAAAAACACAAGTTTCGGGAAACGGTAAAAAACAAAAAAAATAACAAAAGAAACGGTTTACTCACTGTTTATAAAAACGTCTACAAAGGAGCAGCAACTTGGCTGTGCAGCGGCTCACAAATAAATATTTTTCTACTTAAAAAAAAAAAGTTTTGGCCATGTTTTATATATCACCGTGTTTGTAAAGCACCACAGAACGAAAGAAAACCAAAAACGAGATTCGAAAAAAATTAGTTTATTAGCCGTTTCTGGCGTGAACTCCTCCCTTAACGTCATTATCAAATATAGTAGCCGCATTAACCGTCAGTGTTGCCAGTTGGGGCTATTTAGCGCCAATGAGGCTATTTTTCTTATCAAGTGGCGATAGTATTTCATTTCTTGGCGATAGATAGCCAACTAGGCTACTATTTTTTCTATTAACCGATTCAGTGCCATTGGCATGTTAACATGCCAAAGGAAATAAAGAGGGAAATATATCTTACAAAAAAAGACAAGACTATATTCATTCATTAATCATTTTGACATTTTTATTTGAGCTGCACTTGAATGGTTTAGATTGAAAAATATTGTTCCTCAGTTTTATAATAAAAACAAATTACAAGTACACTAAAAATCCACGCTAGGGTTATTTTCCTATTAGAAATTTTTCCCCAATAAAGTTAAATTAAAGGTAAATTGATAACTCTCTAGTTGCCCAACTTGCTTTAAAATGAAATAATAATAAAAAAAATAATACTGTGAATAAATTAACATTTAGATATTTACAGAAAAATATAAAAGTTGCTTCTAATAATTTTTCTTGAATGTGTTAACATAATTGAATTTATAGTGTACTATGATATGAGGAAGCTTGTTTATTATTGTTAGCAAAAAATTTTCACACGGTTCGACCATCTCATCAACCACAGAAACATCAACACTCACAATCAGCTATAATAAAAATATACACATACACACATACAAGGGATCGCATTAGAATGCTGTTGACAAAATTCTGTGCTGTCGACTAATTGTAATATATGATTTTGATTAGGGTTGACCGGGGTAATTGTGAATGGATTTTTATAAATTGAGATAAGAGCGTTATTTTAAGTATTTTTTATTTTATATATCACATTATGGTTGATTTATTTTTAATTCTATATTATTCAGGATGCACCACACAAATTTTGAGCAAATTCGTATGAAAAACAAAAATTTTATAAGCCATTTATATTTCCCCGGGACGGTTTTGCAAATCTTATAAATTTTGGGATAAAAGTGAATGCCATCAGAAAAATTATTTAGAATGCATTACAAGAGAAGTTGAGGTACATAAGAATAAAGCCCAACTCAAATTCTTCACATTTACCCCACTGAAAATTTTTTATCATACTTTAGCGTTCACAATTGCTCTTTGTTTGCAAGTTACCCATAGCTCAAATTTGTACAAAAAGTCAAGGTTAAATAAAAATAACAAAAATTGTAGAAATAAATTTATTGCAAGCTTCTGCTACCCCGGTCAACCCTATACTGATTAGGAATTTATGACTATAGACCGGATGAAATAATTTTTCACAGGACCGGCTTAACGATTTCAGTGTAATACTGTTAGACTGTTTGTATTTATGTATGAGTTTGCTACAACACAAACAACAGAATCCTGAAAATTTATTGAAATTCAACATAGAGAAGCGAAAACTTTTTAGAAAAATTTTATTATGTGAGTTTTATATCAAAAATAAAAAAGGGCCCCAAATTTTATTGAATTAAAGTTTTGCAATATTTATTTGTCTAACTAGCTCGCAAGTATATATAAAACAAAATTTATTGTCTTCTTGTCACCGGCGGCTGTCTTTCAGTATCAATTGATAAACAAATTCCTTATCTCTTTTTAACTTTTTAAAATTTAATATATGTACCTTGTTTACAATTTTTTAAAATTTTTAGTTTTCTGCACAGGTACATACATATGCAGTGTACATCAAGCAATATTTAATCTAGTTGTCCATTTCGACCATTTCATTCAAACACATAAACAAAACATCATTTTGATGACATCGTATAATATATGATTGTATGTATTAACCACAGATACTATTGTCTATTGATATTAGAATATTTATATGGACCATACAATAGATTTTTAAATTTTTAAAGTTTTTTAGATTTTATTTTTTCGAAGCAAAATCGTTATATTGGTTAACACCTTTTATAATCTACAAACACAGAACACCTACAAACTATCGATGGTAATGAATATTTTTTAATTTTTATGTGATTTTTGTTGTAATTTGAGAGTATTTATTAATAAATGTTCTAAAAATGTTTATACCAACAAATATAACTTCAGTTAATCTAGAAAAATTTTAAATCCCATCTTGATTAACCATCCATATTCGTCAACACTAGTCACTTTTTATTTTCATATAGATTGTGTATATGTATAAGTTTATTCCCTCTATTTATTCAATGCTCAAAAGTATATATAAAAAAAAATATTTGTTAGCAAAAATGAAATGAATACCTACATAATATTTTATTAGATAACACATTAATTATTAAGCTTACATCTTTATTTCTTAATATGTATACTTTTATTTGTGTATAGTTTGTTGGCAAGATATACTAGTTTTGTATGAACATTTTTGAAGGAAAAATTAGTAATATTTTCTAAAACATATTACGTTAATTCGATTTAATTTAATCAGTTTATGTATGTATGTATGTAAAGGAACATTATTTGCTTTAGCAGACTCAGACATAAATACAAGCAGTCTAACAGTATTACACTGAAATCGTTAAGCCGGTCCTGTGAAAAATTATTTTATCCGGACTATATTTATGACTGTATAAATGTATAATATAAACAATATAAATAGGATAGTACGAATAAAAAAACAAAACCTTACCTGCTTTAATAAAGTCAGTATTATATGATAACAATTTATTAATTATTTAAATTTATAAATGAATTACTTTATGGTAGGTATATACACAATAACAAAAACTGAAATTTAAAAATTTGTGATGGTATCATCAAATTGTAATATACATGATAATTGATAACTAAAATCTGATTAACATGTTGAGGATCAAACTTATGATAACGAAATGTACAGTTCGTACATTATTTTAACAACTAGTTAATACATTTTATATGGAATTATTGACGCGGTACAGCGTTGTGTGGCAATTGGTCAAGTTTCACTTTACGTTTTACAGCATGCACGACAACTAACGTGTTAATAATTATTCTACTTAATTTTTCAAGAAAATTAAAATTTTAAACTGCTAGTTTAATACTGACTTTATAATAAATATGTATTTAAAAAAAAATTTTAATGTTTATTTTTGTTATATCAATATGAGAGAAGGGAATCCGAATAAGAAAATTTCAAAACTAAAAACATTAAAGGAAATCTGTATGTAAACAATTGCCTCTCCTTTTTTAACATTCATACGCTTGTCTTTTAGTTCATCCGATAGTCCGGCACGCATAGAGTTAAAATATTAATTTTATGCTTACCTATATGTGTAGAATTTTTTTTTATATTATAATGAATTTTAAAACCGTAACCGTCACTGATGGTCCATCACATGGTAAAACATTAGTATAAAATTTTAGTAAATACAAAAAAAGTAAACATGTAACATCTAAATTAATTTAAAACGTCCCGCCTTAACTATCTGCGCGCCATGACGGGGCAACATGCGCGCCGTAGCCAGGTGGCTTCGAACCACCTACACACAGTACTGAATAAAAAATATAGTAACATATGTTTCCTAGAGATAACACAGGCCTTAAATTTTGAAACATGACTCCATTTTAGTAAGCCCAAATTGTAATCACGGAGACTTGTTTATAAATATTAGATAAACCAATTAAACCATTAAATTAATGGTTTGACCGCCATTAAAGTAATCCTATCAGTCAATTTTTTTGCTTCAATTTCTTAATGTATTTGTAATACACAGCATTCTCTCTAGTCGATTCTCTCCTCAATGCTTTGAACAAACAAAAACTGGCAACATTGCTGGCGTTCCAGACGAAAATTTTGTTAGCGTAACGTTAGCTAACGGAGCTTTCACCGTTACAAACCAGAGAGCTCTGCTTCAAAAAATTAATGCACGTTAATTATTTTTCATGGTTTTTCACGGTATAAATACTTAATTTTTGAAGTACAGCCACATTTAAAAATTATGGAATAAAAATAATCAGTCACCATGTTAGAAATTGTTGTTTTAATATATATAGTACGTCAATTTTTGAATGCGTGCCCTCTGGTTTGTAACGGTGAAAGCTCCGTTAGCTAACGTCATGTCCACAGAACAAATAGAACGAATAAATCTGTCTCTTTTCTGCAATCACTTATGTGCATCTTAGGCTGCTTAGTCCTCATTCATTCGCGGACACTCAATGGGTATGTTTCAATTGTTGTTATATTGTTACCTCTCGTATTAACGCGGTATATGTACGTGGTATACGTACATCATACGTACCACCACCACCAGACCACAACGTACATATTATGTATGTATGTATGCAAGACACTAATACACACAACATTCAACGGACTAACACACACAACTCCGCGTGCACATATATAACATATTGGTGGGATATTTTCTGTCCTTTGTGGTTAATTTATTTTAGATGAAAAAGGGCGAATTATTAAACCTCATGTCTCGTCTCTAATTTTATCCCCTAGTAAATCAACGCCATCTAGTATATTAGTTACAGCGACGTCAGAAAACGGTCCATTTTTTTATAATGGACTAAATGGAGAGTGACAGGGACATGCGTTAAGCTAACAAAATTTTCGTCTGGAACGCCAGCATTGTTAACCGTCATAAAGGTGACAGAAATCAAAACTTCTTACTAAACGAGTCGATGTGTGTACACAGCTTTGTGTGTAGTTAATAGGACAGAAATGGAGAAATTGTTTCAAGAAAATTTTTACAAATTTGAAATTAAGGTGGAGAGAGATGAAGTGAATGAGAACAATTCAATGTTATCAACAGAAAATAAAATTTTTGAACCAGCTAAAATGTCGCAAGACAATAATAATTTGACCGATAAAAAGAATTTTACAGTTTTGCAAGAGGAAAATATAAAACAGGTAATTAATTACTAGATTTGGATTATAAATTTTTAATGAACCCAAGCGTGAAACTATGGTCAATTTTTGTTCAATGGACAACAAACGAAACAGATTCTAGAAACATGCCTTAATGATATGATCTAGTCACAGACCAATGAACATATTATATTATATAGACTAATTATATAAATGTATAATTGAGGCAGCCAAATACGACCGGATAGTATTCTGTAATACAGGGGTGAATCAATGCAATAACCAATGGTATCCGTAGTAATTTTTTCAAATAATTATTGTAAAAATATAATATTGATAATAAATTTTACTTTTTTGAGAAGAAATTGTAAAATTTTGAAAGAAAAAAAGTGGTATTGGCTTTATTTTCAAAATACGTACGTATACAAATTATGTCCTGCGATAATTATAGTCACATTTACTAAAAAAAATTGACATTTCCTTAAATCTCACTCGTCTCACCCTGTTATCTGCTTCAATAAAAATGCCTACAAACTTGTTTTACGCTTTGTCTAGCAGTATAATTGTATTATAAATGGAAACTGTAAAATATCATCTACTTAAGCCTCTTAAATTTTCTTTGTTGATTTTCGAATATAATTAATTCTGTTCGAATTAATATCTTCCAAGTTTTCTCCTTGGCCCGCCGAACTAAAATTTTATACGATATAATTCTTTGCAAAAAAAATTACGTACCGTTGATTTAAAGGTTTTAAGTGGTTTCGTTGAATGTATGCACTTTTTTAATTGTACAAATCAAAAACTTTTAGAAACAACCAGTTTTACGTGTCGCTCATTGGACAAAAATCGATTCATTCACCCCTTATGTGAATGTTTTAATTCAAATACCTTATAACATTTTAGGAGTGGAATGAATCTTCGATAGATTTAAACAGTTTACATACGGAAATAAAAATTGAACAAGATGAAATAGATGAAGATCATTCGAAAGATTTAACAGAACATAAAATTGCATGCCTTGGTAAAAAAGTATTTCAGTGTGATACATGTAATAAAACATTTACTCGTTCAAGTAATTTAAAAACACATAAAAGAACTCACAGTGGTGAAAAACCTTATGAATGTAACATATGTTCTAAAACATTTACTACTTCAAGTTCTTTAAAAACACATGAAAGAATACATAGTGGTGAAAAACCATACAAATGTAAAATATGTTGTAAAACATTTACTACTTCAAGTTTTTTAAAAACACATGAAAGAACACACAGTGGTGAAAAACCACACAAATGTAATGTTTGTTCTAAAAAATTTAATCAGTCAAGTTATTTAAAAATACATCAAAGAACACACAGTGGTGAAAAACCACACAAATGTAACGTTTGTTCTAAAAAATTTAATCAGTCAAGTTGTTTAAAAATACATGAAAGGATTCACAGTGGTGAAAAACCTTATAAATGTAACATATGTTCTAAAATGTTTAATCAGTTAATTAATTTAAAAAGACATGAATTAATTCACAGTGGTGAAAAACCTTATAAATGTAACATATGTTCTAAAACATTTAATCACTCAAGTCATTTAAAAACACATGAAAGAATTCATAATGGTGAAAAACCTTACAAATGTAATTTTTGTTCTAAAAAATTTTATCGATCAAGTCATTTAAGAAGACATGAAAAAATTCACAGTAGATAAAATTCAAATGAATGTAAAGTTCATTTGAAATTGAGTTGACTGAACTCAAATTACTGAATTTTAAATTTAGAAAAGTGGTCAACTTATCTGAAATAAGTTTTAAAACATTTACTACTTTTGGAAAGTTTCCATCAAAAATTCTATCAAATGTTTTAAACAATAAAAAAAAAATAATATGACGCAACAATAAAGGACAAAAATGGCAAAAACGACAAAAACACACAACAAGCAGACGGTACAACAAACCACACAATCAGGACCATCAGGACGAACGTGTTATGGAAAGAATAATTTTTGACAGTTCAGAAATATTTAAAATTTTTTCAAAGTATTCCGTTGTATTCTTGTAATATGTATGATATGTATATTAACAAAGTAATAGTTATTTTATTGTATAAATTGAATAAATAATTAACACTAGAAAGATTTACTGTGTGAAAATCCATATTATAAATAGTTGAAAAAATATTCCCAGACACTTTTGTAGGTTTCCTTCTTTTTTGTCCTTGTCGTACACTTTTCAACACTACACCAGTGTCCTTAATCAGTGCTTTTAATTTAGTTTTTTAAATATTTGACATAATAATATTTCATCTTCACAAAGCTAAAAAAAATGACGCAATACTGTAAAGAAAAGTGAAATATGTTATTTTCATTTAGAATAAACTATTTTCCTTTGATTTTAACTGATTTGAAAATTCTAAGCTGTACATGTTGACATTCACTGATTTTTGTTTTTCAAAATTATATTTTTAATAGTATTAAATACAGTGACTGTATAATATTCTTTATAACAGTGTGGCCATTGGAACCATATCCGCCATATTCAGGCCAAATTTGAAGTGAGTAACCGTAGTAACAGAATAAACAAGGTATACAAATTCAATGCATTTGGCCTGTTAATGGCGTCAACCAATAAAAAACTAGACCTACTAATGGCCACACTGTTATCAAGTATATTATAAAGTCACTGTAGTATTAAATATTTTGCAATGAATCCAGTCATTCAATTATTTTCTGTAAATGTTTACAGTTAAGTTTAAATATATCATTAATGTCATTTGTTTTCGGTTTCTGTAAGAAATATTCTTCTGTAATCAAATTATTATTGAATAAACAGAATTTTCATAAAAATAATATAAATATAAAATAGTGTTATTAACCCTTTGCGCTTATAAGACATGTACAGCATGACAAGGTGGTTTGTCCATTAACTCTACCATATTTAAAGGTGTTTTGTCTGTTGGATCATAAGACATGTACCACATGACACACTGAATGTTGAATTGTAATGACTGCTCATACTTCACATTACATGAATATTTTATTTAATAACTGCAAACACATTCATTTATTAGAAAAATTGTAAATAAAATAATACAAAATCACGTTGAATTATCTTTTTAAAATTAAAAACTAATAAAAACAGCATTGAGGACGTATTTAGCGCATTTAGTATTCAACTTTGGGGAAACAAGATTAGAACGTCAAAAGAATTCGTCAAAAAAAGAACGTCGGTCGTTGTCATGTGCTACATGTCTTACCAGTCTATTTACAACTCACTTTTTTTTGCTTGAGTGCAAAGAGTTAACTTATTATTTATTATTATTTCGTAACCAAATGTTCAATTAGTACCCTATGCACTATTTATTTGCTTGACTGGAATTAGAATAAGACAATCATACGTTGACAAAGAAACTATCAAAAGTGTCTGGGAATATCTTTTCAACTATATTACTAAAAATTTAAATTAAATCTTTTTAAAAAATGTATAATTAGCCACTTACAAATTTTTAGCCTTCATTTAAATGATTAAAAACGCAGTGATATTTGAAAATGACGTCATTTTTATAGCAGATCTTATCTTATTTTATAGCTATATCTTACTGTAGTTACGTATTGCCTATGACAAATTGCATTTTCATTGTGACATTTTTACAATTGTAATTGACCAAGAGAAGTTGTTTTTCTTTGTAATTTATTTTGAACTTGTAGGTTTGCAATTAATTTTTCAATCAAAAAAGATTGATGGAAGGAATACATCGTCACTTAACACGTAAAATATCCTTATCAACTTGTTTTAAATATTATGTTAAAAATGCTTTTATTTTTTGCTACAATTTTAAAGTTACGTTTTCTTAAAGTGCATTTAATACTTGTAAGGCTTCATGAAAATCTTACGATAATAAGTGAAGAAGATAACGAACTAGAAAGTTGTAAATACCACTAAAACTGAGCATGATGACTGCTGAATATTGTGTACAAATTTGAAACCATGTTGACAAGTATTGACATGAATGAAAGCGACATCTGTTTGAGTTAAATCGTGACGTCATTGCATACGTCACTGCGCCAAGTCGTTTTTCCCGCCAATTTGTTCATTTAAAATTGAACAATGGTTTTTTGCAGATTTTTAAAAATTTAACAAAAATGAACTAATTTATACGTAAGAACAAAGCATTTAGAATCATTTCTCAATTGCAGTCAAGTACCCTATTTACCTGGACTAGGCAACAAGAAAGGGTATATAACGTATATAATACATATGGTGAAGTGACGTCATTTTGTAAATAAACAGTAGCGGTGTTAATATATGTAATTGGAACTTACTGTCATTGCTTTTAAAACAGTATATTTGGCATATTTTGCTCACAAATGTGATTTCTACATAAAAACATAAACAATTAATTGGTTACTTTGGAATATTTGTTTTACTTGATTCAATATAGTCAATTTCTTAAAATTGCTGTTCGACTATTTTAGCAGTTAATTTTTCGATTATTTAATTGTCTACTAAACCATTTTGTTTTTTATCGATACGTAAAGAATATTTTAAATAACCATAAGCTGAAAACAAAAATTGCTCAAATAAATCGATTTACTATTTGTACTTTCATAAAAAGATTTGTTTAATAATTTTGCATCTGTAATTGGATATACCTTCTTGATAAAATAAAAGTAGGCACAAATACATATAAATAAAACTATATATTTATTAAATTATAATTTTATTAAATAAATAAATACATCAAAATACATAATGTTGAAATTACATTTTTATATCATCATTAATTTTGCATAAACAGCGCCACTGAAATTAACTGTCAGATAATTTTTGTCGTTATAAACTGATTTTTCAAATAAAAAACAAATTGCTTATTTTGTGAACAGTAATTTCCTTTACTTTTTGTGATTAGTACAAAATTAACACTATGAGGCCCGAGCACTTTCATAGTAAACTTCCCCGGAAGCCGGCAATATTTAAAAAAAAACTTTATAAATATCAAAAAATACATAAAATAAAATAATTCAAACACTGAATAGATTCAACACAGTTCAACATGTATGTGTAAAACTGTAAACATACGTACGTGATACGTACATACTACATATACACTGACATTAAAATCAATTTTATTTAAAAATATAAATTATATTTTTTATGTATTTTTTGTTTATCTTAAAATTTTTTATACATTAGAAAGCATAGAAACGAAACGAGTAGTGTGTGTTAGTATATATTTGTGTAAATAGGAACACATCCGTGTGATGAATGACGGTAAACATCGTAAACATCGCACACATAATGCGTAACCAACTAATCAATTAATCATTGATCGCGGTCGGCCTCTGGGGATGTTTTGTTTGGTTTCGGATGCCGAAGCCGTGGTACTGAAAGTGTAATATTGGCGACGTAAAGATTACACGAGCGCCTCTGGTTTTTTAAATTAGAAGCTGTATCAAGTAAAAATTTTTGTATACGTAAATGTCGATAGAAATATGTATCATACATATTACGTGCGGACTACTAGATTTTATATTCACAATTAAATGTATACGTAAATTTTTACTTGATAGAACTTCTAACCGGAAAGAAGTTAGCGCCGAAAGTTGAAAAATCTTTTTGTTTTTTATATGGTTAAATTGCTCCCAAATTGCTCCTTTGGAATCAGTAATTGCTCCACCTGAAACTTAATTATTTAATTAGTTGTTTATAAAGAAAAAAATTTTTTTTCCGTTATTTAAGTTATCAAAATCTCCCAAAATAATACTTTTTTATATAATTTCTTTACGTCAATAAATTGCTCCCAGTTTGCTCTATTTAATTTAAAAGCTAAATCTTAATTTTTTTTAATAATTATTAAAATATTTTGTTTTTTTATATTGTTATTTAACTTGTCAAAATTCAATTATCCTTAAATATATGCAAACGATTTAAAGGTATAATGGATTGCCTATACGTTTTAATAATACATAACCTAATTCATAATATTTTTTATTTTAATATATTTTAATTATTATTCAGAGAAATCAATAACTAACTTTTAAATTAGATGGAGCAAATTGGGAGCAATTTTTTGATATAAAGTAATTGTATAAAAATGCATTATTTGACATGATTTTGATAATAGAAATAGTCAAACAAAAAAGTTTTTTTGTTTGTAAATAACTAATTAAGTAATAAGTTCCAGGTGGAGCAATTACTAATTCCAAAGGAGCAATTTGGGAGCAATTTAGCCATATAAAAAACAGAATGATTTTCCAACTTTCGGCGCCAACTTCTTTCCGGTGAACTTCTAATTTTAACACCAGAGGCGCGAGTGAAAAAAATGGTAGCAATTTGGAATTGTCCGTTTTTATTTAAAAACAGTAAATTATTATGAAAAAATTAGAATGACATTGAAAGAAATATGCCAGTTTGTATTTTGTAAATTAAACAACATAAATTTTGTGAATTGTCAAAATCTAATAAACAAACCTTGCCTACTGGCAGTAGTTATTTTTTTGACTACTAGTTCGCGTATCAAAGTTTTACGATTCTCAGTACTCGTTGCCTAGCATACTAGTGGCGTCACGTGGAAAATAATAGGGCAAAAAAAATTTGTGAGACAAAATTAACAAAAAAAAATAATAAATTAAACTTCCTCTATATCGCTGAAGACAAAAAAAAAAGAAAAAAACGTCAACCGGTAAATTTACCGATATGGTGTTTAGAATTAAATAATATCTAATATTCTAGTGTATATTTTTAATTCTCGGTTGGGGGGGGGGGTCATGACCCCTTGTATACGCGCTTGCAGCATACTGGACATTACTTCAAACAAGCGTTTATTTTAATTAAAATTTTTAATCTTACATGTTTAAATAACCGTAGTTTAGTAATTTTAAATAATATTAATGAGTTTTTAATTTTTCTCAATTAAAAAATTATGTTAACATACCCTTAAATTTGATGTACAATATTTTGTATAATATAGCAAATCTGAGTTGACAATAAGGGCAATAAAATTTTACAAGTCAGTTTTAGGCTAAGCGCGCATTACGTTTTTCCGCGGCTGTTTTTTTTCAGCAAAAAAATGTGAAGCATTATACTCCATATAAGCGAACGCACTACGTTTTTTTTTCAGCGGCGGAAAAAAAAAACGCAAAAAGTTACATTTTTTTTTGCTGGAAAAAAAACGCGTCATTTTTGTAACACGTATAAATATATGACAACACGCGCACTTGCGTAAATAAGCAAGCGGTTTTTTTGATTAGTATGGTTATGTATCATATTATGATGCACTAATACACAACAGAAATGTATGTAAAATAAAATTTTTGTCAAAGTATCGCCAGATTTGGAATTTTAATAGAAAATTTGACGAAGAAAATTATATATGAAATAGACAAAAGCCCCCCAGTATTGGATAAAATTCTAATATTAAGGTATTTAAGAATATTGTAAATGTTTTTGGCGAGAAGTTTGTTAAAAAAAAAAAAAACTAATAAATTGGACTGCATTACAGATAAAAAAGGTAATTTAGGTTTTGGTAAATAAATCTTTCTACAAATATAATTATCTGAAAAGAAGATTTGGGTAAATCCTTTGTTAAATATGTAAATGGGAAAAGCGGGAAAAAATGAGAATCCATTCATAAGTTTGACATTTTAATAATTAATTTTGAATTATTTGTATTTAATTATAATAATTATGTATTTTGAAAATAAAATGTTTTAATATGTTTATTGTTTTGTATTTTTATTTATTTAGTCATTAAATTATACAGAATTTTGCGTACAAAAAGTATTTTTGATTTTATAATGTTGTTGCCATTGTAAAGCCCCAGTAAAAGAAGCTTAACGAACGTCCTGATTTTGATAAAATAGTTAATTTAATAAATTTGACTGCATTATAGGTAAAAAAGATAATTTAGATCTTGGTGAATGAATATTTTTACAAATTTAATTATTTAAAAAGAAGAGTGGGTACTATCTAAAATATGTAAATGGTGGAAGAAAATGGAAATGTGTTCATAAGTTTGACATATTTTGATAATTAATATTGCATCATTTTTTATTTCTTAATAATATTTTAAAAATAAAAAAGTATTAAAATTAAAACATTCAGAATTTTACATACTTTAAAATTATTTATAATTTTATAACGTCATATTACTAATGTAAAGCACCAGTGCAGCAAGCTTAATGAGCGTCCATTTTCGAAATAATTTTAAGTCCCGCCAATTCCGCTACTGAAAAAAAAACGTAGTGCGCGCTGATGACGCGTTTTCAGCTTTTGTGGAAAAACGCCGAGCGGAAAAAAAAAAACGTAGTGCGCGCTTAGCCTTATACTGGGACAAAATATTTAGTGAATATAGTTAAACATCGTTTTTAAAGTTCCTACGTGAGTACATGTAAGTAAGATAAAAAAAGTATGTACAAAATCATAATTTTGTATTTTTCCATTTTTTTTTTTTTTTTTCATAAAATTGAATGCGTAAACTCGAACACGAAACTTATATCAAATTTCAGTATAGGTGAAATAATCGTAATGAGCAGATAATTTATATAAGTAATAAACCTAATAATAAAATTGAAATATTGGTATGAATGGATTTTGGATGTTTTTTTTTTCTTTATATTGTGGTTTTGGATATGATAATGCGATCGACTAGCAAAAATAAAACGGGGCATGTGTTGTCAGGCATTACATTGCTCTTAACTGCTCTAAAATTACGGTCACTACGGTAACTGTTTGCTACGATTTTGTATTTTAATTTTTCAGTTTATATTAAAATATATTTCCAATTAAACGTGCTATTTATTCTGTCATAATTCAACTAACCTTTAAGTTATATTTTTTAATTCAAATGTAAATATTTAACCAAATACAGAAAAAGATGTATATTTAGTGCAAATAGATCAGTTTTTGTTCCTGTTTTGTGTTTATTTTCAAATTTATGGTTAAATTTTAATTTATGCCACGTAAGTGTCTTAAACAAATTTATTTTATTAATTATTTCTTATTATTCTCCAAAAATTTGTTTTAAAAACTAAACATCAGTTTTTAAATGTATTTCATTTCTGTACGATTTTTTTTTTGTATGTAAATCCGACTTTTGAAATTAGGTCAGCTAGACAAAGATGAATTTATCTGATTTTCAATATTCGTTGTCCTTTATTACTAACAACCAATCATAATTTTTAAAATTTTATTGCTGGTCTTCTTTCTTCTCGAAGTTGGCGAATTATACATCAGTAGTGAAGCGGTTAAATCGCCATATTACATGACGAGTTAACCGATGATTTTTACGATGAGGTATGGCACATAGCTACCTCGTACTCGTAAAAGACTTTAAAACAGTATTCTATCAAATATACATACCGTGAAATTATATTTTCGCCTTACAGTTCATAAAAAATTGTTGTAACTCAAAATACTTAAAGGCTAAATTATAAAATAATAGCAAAAATATTTTACAAACTAACCCTCAAAATACTCTAAAAATTTGAGCGAAGTAGGACTAGCAGTAAATAAAATATTGACATTTAATGGGATTTCATGGTAGCGCCGTGGATATTATTACTGCGAATGCAATAAAATTTGTGGGGGACCATCTAGGAACCAGACCGCATAATTTCTGACAATTTCCTAAAAAAGAATTGAATAGTTCAGAAGTTATGCCACGTGGTGCAATTTAGTATATTAATGGAATGACATGGTAACGGCGTAGCTACTGTTACACCGATTTCGATTAACTTCATAGGGGACCATCTAGGAACCAAACTGCATCATTTCTGAAAATTTCATTAAAAACAAACGAATAGTTCAGAATAGGGCTTGGAATACCGGTATTTATTCTATATTAAAACTTAAAATACCGGAATTCCGGTATTTCGGTATTGAATGAAAATGGTATAGAAAAAAAGAAAAATATTAAAAAACACTCTTAATGAAAATCGTTTTTGTATAAGTAGGCAATGTTGATAACAGTAACAATAAGAAAATGATTGATAACAGTAACAATAAGAAACTCCATCATTTTTAGATTTTAAAAATCTAACTAAAACTAAATACAAAATTAAAATAGTAAAGCAAAGTAAACGGAATAACAACGAAAAATAATAAAATATAAATTTTTTTCGATTCTACTGCACATTTAATTTAAAGAGATATACACACGAATTGTAAGGGGGAAAAATCACAGCTTAAATAGTCCAAAGACGTGGTGGCAATTCTAAAATAATTTTAAAAAAATACATGGACATCAACTTTTAAATTTCACCCTTTTATTTACACAGAGCAAGGAATTTTTTAAATACCATTAGAATTAACAATAGTATTCAACAATAGTAAAATATTTCACCCAAACATAGGTAATTTTGTATTTTTTTCGACAGAAAAATACTTAAAAATATGTATTCCAGAATTGTAAAAACTATGTATAAAACATATGAATGAATATAAGGTATTATGGGCGCAAGCTGAGAAGAACTTTTTTTATCTACATCTGCATTTATCTTTGTTTATCATATTAATAAATATAAGTTTACTCACTCACTCCTATAAACATTTTTTACTTTAAAAATAAATTCCATGGTTTGGTTGGTAACTATGGAAATAATACAATTTGTGTTCCTCTCACCTCAGTTTCTGGAGGTCTTTTGAGCTTGCGCCCATAATATTTGGTCATCTGGACATCTGGAAAACATTAAACAAAACTGAAGATATTGTAATAATTTATGATCTATGCAATCATTCTTATACTGCTATATAAAAAATTCTCTATAACCATTCAATACCAATAGTAGATCTAAGATAAAAATATTTAAAATATGTAATTATATAAAGTATTTGATTTTACAAATACCGAAACCACCGGTATTTGACATTTTGATACCGGTTTTATAAAACCTATAAAAATGTTCGGTATTCCAGTTTTTCGGTAGTACCGAAATACCAGTATTCACGCTCTAGTTCAGAAGTTATGCCCCTTGGTGCAAACTGGCGACACACAGATGGACGGACGGACAGACACCAAACCAAAATTGTTCAGGAAGCTCTAAAACGTAAAATGTGCGTAAAAAATTTTATTTTGGAGGAATTGTCAAAAGTGATCACAATGCTTCCGCTACTTTAGTAGTCTCGGAATCAAAATAACGGCGAAAAAAAAATTACAAAATTATGAGGAATCTTTTTTCGGTATAACTATTACATATTTTATGTACGTGGTTTTTCATCAATATGAATTGTTTCGTGTCTTTTTAAATGACTCGCACAAGTAAATGTTTTCGTACATTTCGTACATTTATATGGTTTTTCACCCGTGTGCGTTCGTTCATGTATTTTTAATGCACTTGATGTACTAAACGTTTTAAAACACACGTTACACTCATACGGTTTTTCACCACTATGAATTCTTTGATGTATTTTTAAATGTGTCGATGTAGTGAATATTTTAAAACAAATACCACACATATATCGATTTTCACCGCGATGTATTATTAGTTCATGTTTTTTAAAATTATTTAAACCATGAAATTTTTTCGTACACACTTTACACTCGTACTGTATCTCATTTGCGTAAAGTTTTTCATGTATTTTTAAATTCGTTAATTGAGTGAATGTTTTCGCGCACACGTTACATTTAAACGGTTTTTTACCGGTGTGCATGGTTTCATGTCTTTTTAAATAAGTTACGGTAATAAATGTTTTATGACATATATTGCATTCAAATACGTTTCCGCCATTGTGAATTCTTTGATGCGTTTTTAAATTTATTGAATAATTAAATATTTTTTGACATATATTACACTTGTATTGTTTATTTTGTATGTGAGTTGTTTCATGTCTTTTTAAATCACTCGATTGAATAAATGTTTTAGAACATTTAGTACATTTAAATGGTTTTTCACCACTGTGAATTCTTTCATGTATCTTTAAATATTTTGATAATGTGAATGTTTTAAAACATTTATTACATTCGTATGATCTTTCATCGGTGTGAGTACGTTCGTGTGTTATTAAATTACTCGCGCTGCTAAATTTTTTCGAACAAATTTTACATTTATACGATTTTTCACCGGTGTGAATATTTTCATGTACTTTTAAATTATTTAAATAGGTGAATGTTTTAGTACATGTGTTACATTTATATGGTTTTTCATTGCTGTGAATTTTTTCGTGTGTTTTTAAATGACTTGACGTAATAAATGTTTTAGTACACATGTTACATTTGTATGGTCTTTCGGTCGTGTGAAATTTTTCATGTTTTTTTAAGCAACTTGGAAAGGTGAATGTTTTCGAACATGTACTACATTTAAATGGTCTCTCATCAATTTTAGGTTTATTTATATCGTCTGTGTCACATTTAGATGGCTCTTCGTCAGTTTTGTCCGGTTCAATTTTGACTTTCGTGTGTAAATGCTTTAAGTCCGCCATAGAATTTTCATTTTCGAGAAAATTTGAACTGGAACCTTCCATTTTTACATTCACATATTCAAAATCATTCGATTTCTAAAAATGTGTTACTCTGATTAGTCCTGTTTTTGTTTTTATTTAAGGGGATATTCTATTCTAGAAATTCGAAAAAATCGATTTTTGTTTGTTTTCATATTTTCAAAGTTCAGACCTTTAAGAATAAGCCCCTAAAAGGATTTACGGAAATTTAGAATTATTTTCGGAGTTATGGTTATTTTTCCTGTGTACTGTGTATCTTTTCAGTTAGGGATGTCGCTTTTTTAACCCTAGAATCATACGTACTCGTCAAAACGACGAACGAACTTCTCTACCTGCTCCAATACTGTGACTTGTCGGTACCCGCTCGCTGTGAAACTTCTGTTATCTAATTTATTTGTTATTATAACACATAAGACATATAAATTTTATTTATGGCTATTGTCGTTTTTTTTATACTGAAATAGTGTGCGTCAAAAGGACGACCATGTATGATTAACCTATATTTTTTTTTAAAGATTTTGTACTCCACATATAAAAGTTTTGCTAATTTTTCTAAAATTTATTAAAGATATGGATGTTATAATTAATTTATTCAATGATTATGATAATGTGAAAGATGATTACAGCTGTTTGACTTATAGAGACGACATAATACTGAAGTTTTAATATATTGAATCGAAAACTAAAGAATGCGTTTCAAGTGACTTAATAAAAGGTTAACAATTTATTTTGAAAAAAATATTTTAATTTTTATTATTATTTGAGATCTTATTCGAAAAATTACTAACAAATTTTAGAAAATTTACAAATGTGCCTAATGGGGAAATAACTACATATCTATAGGAATATTTATGACTGAGAAATTTCACATTCTGTAAAGTCACACATGTCCACTGATTCATAACAGTTCATAAATTAATTATTACAATTGATGTATTTATATATTTTTTAATTTTTATAATGAAAATATGCTTTGATAAAAAGATTAAAAAAATTAATAAATATTTACATTAAGAAATTTTTCCAAATCCAATTTTTTTAAATACTTTGTTCACTTTTGTAGTATTGTTATGTAAAAAAAATGTTCTTTGCAAATAAACTCTAAAACTCCCCGTAAAAAGTCCATTCGTCGAAACGACGCCGATGTATGATTAACTTGACTCGTAGACCAACGTATGATTCTAGGGTTAAAAAAAATCGATTTTTGAATCGATTCGTAATTGTCAACAAAAGAATCAATACTTAAACTATCGATTGTATTCAAAATCGATTCCAAGAAATCGATTCAAATTTGCTGTTGCAAAAGTGGCGGTAATTTTTAAGTAAAAATTTATAATTCAGAAAGATGAACTTTCGAAGTCTTTTAAGAAGAAACATATTAAGCGTATACAACTGTACATACTTAATTACCAACATTTTTTTAGAATTTTATTCTATGGTGTAGAGATGATCACATCACAACAAAGTTGATAATTTTTATTTTCATATATAAAAATGCTAATTGTATAAATATTATCTAAATTGTACTAAATGTTGAGAAGTTTTTTTTATCTAATTGCATACAAAGTTTTTTTTATAGATTAAGGGATAAAAAAAGAATTATAATTTTTTTTTAAATTTCCCGCTTAAACTTTATTGTTTTGTACATGGTACAGTTGTCAATTTGTCAATTTTGACAATTTGATTTGATACATAGAGATTTGATTATATGCATTTGATGCTTAAAATTTAATAATCGTAGTACCGATAATAGATTTAAATTTAAATTAATAAATAAATAGCAACGTATAAATAAAAAAGCAATTTACGTTTTGAAAGAAAAAATTGTTTCGCGATTTCCATAAAATAAAAATCGATGTGTGAATCGATCTCAAAATCAATAATCGATTAAAAATCAGTTTTCATACTTCCGATTAATCGATTTTTCGATTAAAAAACAACATCCCTATTTTCAGTGTTAAATTAAAATTTTTAATATAAATTACTCGAAACTACTTTTTTCCAGGGCCGTAACTAGATCTTCACAGGGGCCCCGGGGCAAAAAATTTCCGTGTACAAAAAAGCCGTGACCTTTTTTTACTCGTCAGTCGTTTGCTCGTTTGCCGCACTTAAAATTTGCCAAGAAATTTAAAATTTGAAATTTCTTGTATTCTTTTGGGGTCCCCCTTTGGCTGAGGGCTCCGAAGCAATGCCCCGGCTGCCCCAGTTTAGTTACGGCCCTGCTTTCTTCGATACGGTTGACATGATATCACAAGTTCTAATGCCCCGATTTACTTGAAATTAGGTACAGAGCTTCTTAATACTATCAAAATTGGTCCGACGTTGGAGTTTTTGAAATTTCTTTTTACTGTTTTTCAAAAATTTTCAAATTTGAAAAAATGAATTTTTTTTAAATGGACGTAATTTTATGACAAAATTTATTTTTTCAAATCGGCTACGTCCAACTAATTCTACATCCTTGTTTATTAAGGATTAACTAAAATTTTATGTTTCAGATCACCAGAAGGGTTGGAATCACGTCAACCAGAAGACACCTTTTTTTGAGTCCCTACTTTGCCGGCGTATACCAATTTCAATTTTGAATTTTTTTAAAATTTTTATACTTTTCAATATCAATAAAAAAATTGTTAAAAAAATGAATACAAAAAATGTTTACTTTTTTTTTATTACGCCCGTAAAATCACCTCAAAATCGAGCCTCTAGACTAGAATACCCCCTTAAATTTACATTCTAAATTTTAAATTTGCTTACCATGTTTTGCTCTTGTGGGTTTGGCAAATCTTTTGTATTTGTCAACCCCACATTTTCTTGCCATAAGTTTGTTGGTTCAACAGAGTCTGTCTCTTTTAATAACAATAAATTATTCTCATTCACTTCATCTATTTCCATTTTAGTTTTAAAATTAGAAGTCAAACTGGCCATTTTCCTTGTCAAAATACCAATTTCTGTACTACTTTGAACTTTTTTAGACGTTTTGTAAGATTTTGATCGATTCGACGTTTTCATTAAACCTCATTGTCGCCAACTTATTACTTAACAGTTTTAACCATAGAACACTAGAAGAAATACAACTATCTCTTTTCTGCAATCACTCATGGGCAGTTACATTTAATTTTTCTTTAATTTCAAAGAACACAGAACGAATACAACTATCTCTTTTCTGCAATCACTTATGGGCATTTATGTGCATCTTAGGCTACTTAGTCTCATTCGTTCGCTAGCACTCGATGGGTACGTTTCAATTGTTGTCATATTGTTACCGTCCTGTTAACACGGTATACGTATCACATACACATTAGGTACATACGCATGCAAGATAGGTTACTACACTCATACACACAACATCTTTCGCACTAACACACACAACTCCGCGTGCACATATACAGGGATATTTTCTATCCTTTGTCGTTACACTGGTTTCAGTAGTATGAGATACTAGCGTTCGTTCTGTAATATTCTGTGTTTAATTTATCAGTTAGGCTAAGCGCGCACTAGCGCTATTTTGGCGAGTTTTTGAACTGTTACTTAGTACTTAAAACGGGACACTTTTTGAACTATTTTTCTATTGTTTTCCGTACAAGATAGTCCTCCTTATATTCTACACTCCATAGTAAAATAGTCAATAACAGATGGCGTTCGAGACGAAAATTTGTGGGATGCGTGTTCATATGGTTGATTGATAAAGTTGTACTCCGTATTTTAAGATTTATTCAATTAAATTACAAATAAAATTAATTAACAAAAATGTGATGAGCGAACACTGTGTACTAAGAGGAAACCATCTTGAATGTCTGTTCTGTGTGTATTGTTAAAATTGAATTACATAAAGAAGGTTCAATTAATAAGTTGGTAATAAAGAATTTGATAAGTTTGATAGTATTGCATGTCGGTAAAGTAGATTTCGACAATGCCCATATAGCTCCCCTCTTAGTATAAAGTACGGTGGTAAATAAAGGATTACAAAAGTAAATTTTATACATTACAAAATGATTGCTGTACATGAAATAAAAATTATAAGGAAAAGGTAACTCTTTTAGTTGATTTCCTCCTGTAAACACGATCAGGTCCTATCGTTGACGGTGTAGAGGTCGACTGCGAGGACGATGATGTTGAAGGAAAAACAGTTGTCGTTTGACTAGTGTCGAATTCTTCTGAAGGTAAAAATGCTGGTTTCAGCCTTTCGATGTTAATATTGGTTGGTCTACCTTCAATGTCTACTTTGAAAAGAAAGTCAGAAATTCTTTCCAGAATCTTGAATGGACCATTGTACGGTTTGTCTAGGGGACCCTTGACGGAGTCAACTCTGACAAATACGTGGGTACACTTGAAAAGGTCTCTGAAACAGAAAGGTGTATTTTTAATTTTGTGGGCTGTAGGTTGAGGTCGGATCTGTCTCAAGTGTTGACGTAATTCTTCTAGGAATATTCTAGGATTTGAATCTAGATCTTCGCTGTTCTGGCGGAAATATCTTTGATTGGTACGGCTTCAGGCCAGCGAGAAAAACGATCCATCATAGTTAAAATGTACTTGTATCCGTGAGATTCCTGGAGTGGTCCGACGATATCGATATGGATATGTTTGAATCGTGCGTCTGGTTCGATAAAGCGCTTGGGCGTAGGACGAACGTGACGGTTAACTTTAGATGATTGACATTCAAGACATGTTTTGGCTAACTGAATAATTTGACGATGCATATGTGGCCAAACGTAATGTTGTGAAATAGCTCGATCTGTAATACGACCACTAGAGTGTGCTAAATTATGGAATGAGTCAAAAATTTTCTTCCTCATTGATTTAGGTACATATGGACGAATCTCTTCGGTAGATGTATCACAATAAATAGGAGTGTCGGTTGAACTGAACTTAATTTGATGTAATTTTAAGGAAGTTGAGTTTGATTTCAGAAGTTCTTGAAGTTCGGCATCTTCGGATTGAGCTGCAGCTATTTCGGCTGTCGAAAATTGTGCAGGGAAAGTAATTGCGTTGATACGTGACAGATTGTCGGCTAAGACATTGTCTTCACCAGAAATATGTTCAATTGTGGTACAAAATTCGCTGATGAATGCAAGTTGACGTATTTGACGTGGAGAAGCATTTTCTGAGTTTCGCTGGAGTGCGTTAACTAATGGTTTGTGGTCGGTGCGTGTGACGAAAATGTTCCCTTCCAAGAGATGTCGAAAAAATTTAATGCTGTAATAAATTGCTGATAGCTCACGATCATAAGTGCTATAGTTTCTTTGAGCCGGTGAAAATGGTTTGGAAAAGAAACCTAGTGGATACCATTGATTGTTAGTAAATTGTTCGACACATCCTCCCATCGTAGTATTCGATGCGTCAGTTGTTAAGCGTAGTGGAGCACCAATTTTAGGATGAGCAAGGAGTGCTGCGTTGGCAAGCCCTTGTTTGCAATTTTCAAATGCTAAATTGGTTTCTTGTGTCCAATTGATTTTACGTTTGTCGTTTTTGGTGGCTCCCTTCAATAGTGTGTTCAGAGGTGCTTGTGATTGTGCGGCATCCTTGATGCAACGGCGATAAAAATTAATTGCGCCGAGAAATTTGCGAAGGTCCTTGATAGTAGTTGGACGAGGACATTTGAGAATAGCCTGGACTCTGGTAGGTATTGGTTGAATACCGTTTTCTGATATTTGGTATCCTAGGAAATCGATTGTCGAAACGCCTAGAACACATTTAGAAATGTTAAGTACTATGCCATACTCACGAAATCTGTTAAAAATGATTTTGAGATGCTCTTCATGTTCCTCGTTGGAATTTGATGCAATTAAGCAATCGTCCAGGTAAGTATATACGAAGTCGAGTCCGTGCAGGACCTGGTTAATGTAACGTTGAAATGTTTGGGCCGCATTCCGCAAACCGAATGGCATGTATAAAAATTCAAATAAACCAAACGGTGTGGTGACAGCAGTTTTCTCGACATCTTCTGGTGCCATTTTTACTTTTAAGAAAGCTTTGTCGATATCCAGTTTGCTGAATACTTTCTTGCCATGTAAAAAGCTTGAGAAATCTTGTATGTGAGATATTGGATATTGATCAGGGATTGTTACTGCATTGAGTCGTCTAAAATCGCCGCACGGTCTCCAATCACCTGAAGGTTTACGTACCATGTGGAGTGGACTAGCCCACGGGCTCTTAGATGGACGGCAAATACCTTCATTTTGCATTTCCATAAAGATTTTACGCGCTGCGTGGAACTTGGCTGGATCTAAACGGCGAGGTCGTTGGGAAATTGGGTTTCCAGTAGTTTGGATATGATGTTCTATATTGTGTCCCAATGTTGGTTTAGGTGGAATTGCACCGGTGATCTCTGGAAATTGTTTGAATAGGTGTGCAAATTTATCATTTATGTTGACAATACAGAGTGAATTAAGAGATGGATTGGTAATTCGGCGAATTCTCCCGAAGGATGATATGTTAGTGAGTGGATCCAAGAGGCACTTCTGCTTAACATCCACTAGCAGACCGTAGTGTTTTAAAAAATCGGCGCCAATAATTGCAATTGGAACTGAAGCAATTAAAAAATTCCATATAAATTCTCGACGGAGTCCAAGATTCATATTAAGGGATCTTCTGCCGTACGTACTTATGACGCTTCCGTTTGCCGCGGATAATTTTAGCGAGGTGGGATGTGACACTGAATATCTAGGTCGTGGTATTACCGAAATTTCCGCGCCAGTATCGATTAAAAAGGATATACGATTTTTTCTATCGTAGATAAATAGGCGGTTTTGTGTGTTACCGCTATCATCAACCGCCGTAACTGATGAAAGCGGAGTTAGTTTCCCGAATTGGTATTTGATCTCTTGTTGATTTGTTTGAAAGCACACGGCTGTTCGCATTTATTAGCATTTTTTCCGAATTTCTTGTGAAACCAACACCAGTTTTTGTTCCAGCTTGGTCGATTTTCCCGTGATCTTGATCGATTTCGTCTATAATTGTTTTGTGATGACTGAGAATTAATTTTTGACATTTGAAATTTGAGTTCGTTTATTTGTTTGCTTAACTCAGCTACATTAGTCGGTGTCTCTTGAATAGCGGATGCTTCGGTGGAGTTAGAAATTGAGTTGATTGATGAAAAATTGGGAATTTCAGCTAATTGATCAGCTAGGGCAGTAATTGCCGTTTGTTGCATATTGGGAGCGGCTGCTAGAACGCCTGACAGTGTTTCCTGAAGACGTGTTGGAAGACGATGAATCCATAATTTTTGTAATAACTGATCGTTGAATGTGTTACCCGCCAAACTTTTCATTTGAGCTAAAAGTTCTGACGGTCGGCGACCAGCAAGTTCTAAGCCGGAGATGAGTTTACGAATTTTTTGGTCCGTAGAAATTGAATAATGATTTATAAGTGTTCTTTTGAGATTTTCATATTTATCCTGTGGTGGCGGATTAGTCAGGATGCTTGAGACTACGCAAAGCTCTTCACGACCCAACTGACAAACAATCGCATGGAATCTTGAACTATCCGAATTGACTTGTTTGGCGTGAAATTCTGATTCGGCTTGTTTGAACCATAGTTCAGGATGTTCTGGCCAAAATTTAGCAAGCCTAACTTCGCGAAGTGCGGCTAAGTTAGTTTGTTGTACGCATTGGTTTATTGTATTTTCGTTTGTTTGAGCGGACGTTGAACGAGGCTGATCGGAAGAATTTTGACTTACTTGATTTTGGAATGCCTCCAATTGTTGTTGTAATAGTACATTTTCAGATTTAACTACTTCCAATGCACGTTTTAATTCTTCTTCCATTATTTTCGATTCGCTTCCGCAATAGTTTAAATGTGAAAACCAACACGTGATTTTTAACTTGATTTTATTAAATCAATCAACCACACGGAGGGGTTACCAATTGTGGGATGCGTGTTCATATGGTTGATTGATAAAGTTGTACTCCGTATTTTAAGATTTATTCAATTAAATTACAAATAAAATTAATTAACAAAAATGTGATGAGCGAACACTGTGTACTAAGAGGAAACCATCTTGAATGTCTGTTCTGTGTGTATTGTTAAAATTGAATTACATAAAGAAGGTTCAATTAATAAGTTGGTAATAAAGAATTTGATAAGTTTGATAGTATTGCATGTCGGTAAAGTAGATTTCGACAATGCCCATAAATTTTGTTAGCCTAACGTTAGCTAACGGAGTTTTCACCGTTACAAACCAGAGGGCTCTGATTCAAAAAATTAATATTAATGCACGTTAAATATTTTTTCATGGTTTTTCACGGTATAAATACTTAATTTCTGAAGTACAGCCACATATAAAAATTATGGAATAAAAATAATGAGTCACCATGTTAGAAATTGTTGTTTTAATATATAATGTATGTTAATTTTTTGAATGCGCACCCTCTGGTTTATAACGATGAAAGCTCCGTTAGCTAACGTTAGCTTAACAAAATTTTCGTCCCGAACGCCACCACTGTTTTATTTTCATGGGTAGGAATAAAATAAAACACAAAAAAATACCTTAAGGTAGTTGGTCGATAAAACGATTTTTTCAAAGGAATTTAACGAAACTTTTCTAGATGTTTAATTAATCCAATACCAATAATACGAGTCCTTACCAAAAAAAAATTGACCACCCCAATTTTGATAAAAACGACTTCAAAGTTTTGTAATTTTAACATGGGCTCTTATGGGAAAACTCTATTTTTTTTTTTTTGAATAAAATGAAAACGTGTCAAAGGAATTTGATAAAAATTTAATATGTTATTTAATACAAAATTACAAACCATATTTAATAAGAAATAAAAGTTATTGACCACGCCGTTTTTTAAATATAATTTAAAAACATCATTTTACAACGTTTTTACAAGGCTTTTTCAACAATTTTTTTTAAATTGTTACAGCATAAGCGCGCGGAAATTCAAAAAAACAAGTGATATACCAATATAATAACTGAAGAATATTAATACATTATTTTATTTTTGATAAAAGAACATTTTTTTGCTGAGATATACTTTTGTACCTGACTATCTCAGAGCAACTATGTTAAAAATAATTTATTTCATATGATGTAACTGTCATTAATATATAAAATTAAATTAAAAATAAAATACTTAATTATGCACATTTGAAGTGTCACATTCTGTTTATTTCTTGAATTATTTTTGGAATTTTTCACAGCACAGTTAATAGTCCAGGGGTCAGGGGATAAAATTTATTTATTAGGAAAAATATTTCATCCACTTTCCTATTCCATTATAAAAAATACGGTACATGACTGTATTTAAAATTTGTGTCAAATGTTAAATAATTCTATGCATTATCATTTCATATGTCCAATTTTAATGATGAAACTTAAAAAAATTTGGAAACTATTTAGAAATTTTATTTTGAAAATCGCCATTTTTCAACAAATATTCAAATTAGTGAAAACGGCGCCATTTCTTGAATATGACGTAACATTTTGTAGCTAGATATGTCGATTTTAATAATTTTCATCGGTGAGGTGAAATTGTGTTTTCTTTTGAATATTTTTTATAATCGACCAGAATTCAAATAAATACTTGCTTTTACTTTGACATTTTATGAATATAATCAAAGTTTTGAGGTTATAAATATTGACATTCACGTTTAATTGCTTCAAAATGTGACGTCACTACAGTGGTGTTTTTCCCGCGTTTTTCTCATTTAAAATTGTAGGGTTATTGTTTTTGATGATTTTTTACAAAATCTGTCGAAAATAAAAAAAAAATTACTTAACTGATATGGAAAAACAATGCTTTTAGAATATTTTTGTAACTTCAGTCAGGTACCGTATTCATAGAAACAACTGATTGTACGAAACACTGTTAGCGTAAGTACAACTTGCACTTGACGACTTGTCCTTTATTATTGCGTCATAATATTTTTTTTATTGTTTAAAACATTTCATGGAATTTTTGATGGAAAATTTTCAAAAGTGATGTTTCCATTATCGGTACTGTACTGTACATACGGTACATACTGTATGTGGTTTTCCACCATTGTAAATTGATGAACTTGCCTGAAGTAGTAAGTGTTTTAGAACTTATTTCAGATAAGTCGACCACTTTTCTTGTTTAAAGTACGGTACTTGACTGTATTTAAAATTTGTGTCAAATGTTAAATAATTCTATGCATTATCATTACATATATGTCCAATTTTAATGATGAAACATAAAAACATTTGATAACTATTTAGAAATTTTATATTTCAGCACTTTTATGACATTTTGTCCATTACAATGGACATTCTAGATTTTTGAGATAAGGACTTAGAAAATTTTAAATATACCAAAAATGGCTTTAGACGATCCTATTTAAGATGTTGAGCAAAGAAAAAAATTTTTATTCGCGCCCAAAAAAAATCGGGACTGAAAGGGTTAATTTTCTATAAATGAATCATAAAAGTGGTAAAATTATTTGATAACATAAATAGTTAAAATATATTATACAATAATTTTAAAAAAATCATATTTTAAAAAAAAAAATATACTTAATTTAAATTTGAAAAAGATCGATCTCCGATCTCGTAAATTTTTCACGATCACTGCATCGATTTGGTCTCCAACGAATCGATTCAAAAAATCGAAGATCGACCTTACAAAAATCGATTTTCGATAAAATCGAATCGAGATCGGGAACCCTAGTCTAAAATAAAAAAAATCACTTAACTGATATGAAAAAACAATTCTTTTAGAATATTTTTGTAACTTCAGTCAAGCACCCTATTCAGTAACTGTTCAGGCAGTCAACTCTGAACTCATTTAAAATGAACTTTACGGTCACATGAATTTTAGCCATTGTGAATTTTTTTATGTGTTCTTAAATTACCTAACTGATTAAATCTTTTAGAACAAACATTACATTTGTATGGTTTTTCACCACTATGTATTATTTCATGTCTTTTTAATGTACTTAACTGATTAAATGTTTTAGAACATATGTTACATTTGTATGGTTTTTCGACACTGTGAATTATTTCGTGTGTTTTTAAATTACTTAACTGTTTAAATGTTTTTGAACATATTTTACATTCGTAAGGTCTTTCCCCACTGTGTTTGCTATGATGTATTTTTAAATGACCTGAAGTAGTAAATGTTTTATGACATATATTACACTGATAAGATTTTTCACCGCTATGAATTCTTTCATGTGTTTTTAAACCGCCCAACTGACTGAATGATTTCGAGCAAATATTACACTGATACGGTTTTTCACCTGTGTGGTGTCTTTCATGATTTTTTAAGCCACCGGAGTGAATAAATGTTTTCGAACATAAGTTACATTTGTATGGTTTTTCACCACTATGTATTATTTCATGCCTTTTTAATGTACTTAAATGATTAAATGTTTTAGAACACACATTACATTCATATGGTCTTTCACCACTGTGAATTATTTCATGTGTTTTTAAGTTACTTGAAGTAGTAAATGTTTTAGTACATATGTTACATTCGTATCCTTTTCCATCACCGTGAATTATCTGATGTTTCTTTAAATAGTATGCAGTAGTAAATGTTTTATTACATATATCACATTCAAATAGTTTTTTCCCAAGACTCGGAATTTCATGTTCTGTTAAACCGATCGAATGATCTTTATCTACTTCATCTTCTTCAATTTTGATTTCCGTATGTAAACTATTTAAATCGATCAAAGATTCATTCAACTCCTAAAACATTATAAGTAGATTAATTAAAACATTTGCATAATTTCATTCGGAAGTAGTAAAGCATTGAGGAGAGAATTCGACTAGAGAGAATGCTGTGTATTACAAATACATTAGGAAATTGAAGCAAAAAAATTGACTGATGTGAGCAAAAAAATTGACTGATGGGATTACTTTAATGGCGGTCAAACCATTAATTTAATGGTTTAATTGGTTTATCTAATATTTATAAACAAGTCTCTGTGGTTACAATTTGGGCTTACTAAAATGGAGACATGCTTCAAAATTTAATGCCTGTGTTATCTCTAGGAAACATATGTTAATATGTTTGATTCAGTGCTCTGTGTAGTAAAGTGACAGTTTTTTATTAAGGATGTTTGGGAGGTACAATCGGAGATAAAAGTACATGAAATTAGAAATTCGTGAATAATTGCGTTGTATAACAAACTATGAGGTAAATAAATAGTTATCTTTGTTAAATAATAGCTATCATTACAACTGATTGTACAATACATCAAACTATATCTCTCAGCTGAGTACAAGAGCTGAGTACATTCTGAGGATTTTTCGGAGGAATTTCAAAATGCTACGATACGATTGAAAATTTAGTAGAATGTTCCTCATTAAATACTAAGGCCCCTGTGAAAATTTCAAACCGATTCACAAAGCCGTTAAATATTTAAAAAAAAAAAAAAAAAAAAAAAAAAACTAATTTTACACGTACTTTTATGGAAATTCGAAAACAGAACAGATTAAATAACTTTTTAACTGTTACAGTTTTTTTTTTTTCAAAATTTTTTCACTGTTACCTACAGTGCTAAACTCTTTTGGATAGATATAGATTACATTATGTAAGGTCCGCCAATAGGACCCAAAAGTGTCAAAAATAAACTAACTGACCGATTTTGAAAATTTTTTCACTGTTACAGAGCTAAACTATTTTAGATAAATATAGATTATGTTATGTAAGGTCTGTCAGGGTCCATGGGATCCAGAAGTGTCAAAAATAAACTAACCGACCGATTTTGAAAATTTTTTCACTGTTAGGGGCTAAGCTATTTTAGATAGATATATGCATTACGTTATGTAGGGTCCGCCAGGACCCATGGGACTCAAAAGTGGTAAAAATAAACTAACCGACCGATTTTGAAAATTTTTTCACTGTTACAGAGCTAAACTATTTTAGATAGATATAGATTACATTATGTAAGGTCCGCCAGGGTCCATAGGACCCAAAAGTGGCAAAAATAAACTAACCGACCGATTTTGAAAATTTTTTCACTGTTACAGAGCTAAACTATTTTGGATAGATACAGATTACATTATATAAGGTCCGCCAGGGTCCATAGGACCCAAAAGTGTCAAAAATAAACTAACTGACTGATTTTGAAAATTTTTTCACTGTTACAGAGCTAAACTATTTTAGATAAATATAGATTACGTTATGTAAGATCCGCCAGGGTCAATAGATATAAATTACGTTATGTGAACCGATTCTAAAAAATTTCTCACTGCTAGAGAACTAAATTAGGTATTTTAGATGGATACAACTATGCTGCACAAAATCAGTTCGGGTTCTTGGGTATCAAAAAATACCCTAAAATAAGCTTAAAAAATCGAAAAAAGAATCGATTTTTTAAGCTTCGATTAATCGATTTAAAATCGACATCTCTACTTCTAACGCCAAAAGCTGCCCTTATGGTCACCAATCCAGTACGTTTAATGCTTACCAGTTTTATATTTTGCACCTGCAAGCCCGCAAGGTTTTTTTTATCCACCAAACTATTATTTTCTTCCGACAATTTAGTTGGTTCAACAATTTTCGTTTCTGTCGATAATCCGAAATTGTTTTCATCCGCGTCATTTTTCTCCAATTTAATTTCACATGTTTGGTTAATTTCATGGTCCGGTTCATTCACTTCATCTTTCTCCACTTTAATTTCAAATGTGTGATTAATTTCGTGAATCGAATTCTCCATTTTCTTTTTTTTTTATTTACACAAATTTTTAATTAGTAATTACACAATTCTTACAATGTTAAAATAAGATAAAAACCATAGAAAATAATATAATTAACGCAATTAACGTTATAAAAATAACGGGTTTACATTTGCAATGATTTGCTGGCGCCACTTTTAAGTTTGTATGTCTGTAAAGCAGCTTCCACATTCTAGCCGAAGTTGGACGAAGTAGTTCCTCGCGAGGTTGGCCGAGGCATAAGAATAGCATTGAAACACCAACCGCGAAGCACAACGAAATGACCCTCTACATTCTCGACTCATCCAACCTCGGCGAGAATGTGGAAGCTGCTTAAAGTTTACACTACTTACACGGCCGTTTATATACATATTTGGTAAGTACTGCGCAGGTCACAAATGGTTGAATTTGATCAATAACTGTCATATATAGCTTTCATTTGTATCTAAATGTAAAACAAACAATTAATTAAGAGAAAAAAAACATAATAGGTACTTAAAAACGTTAAAAATGATATTCAAACCTGAATAATCGCTTAAAAATGACGTTTAATTATTTTTAAAATAATACTGGCGCCAATAAAAGTTTACATTTGCATCTTTAATTTTAGTGGCGTATGAATCATTACTGGCGCCAGAAAAGTTGAATCCCAGAGTACAGAGGTACAGTAACTATCTCTTTTCTGAAATCACGAGTGTGTACTTCTGTGCTCATTAGGCTTCTTAGTTGTCAGTTTGTCAGTAGCAGTCGATGATTGAAGATCAATCACACGATAATGGACTTGATTGTTGTTGGTATTGTTACATCCACGTTACATCGGTTACATCCCCTAGTACATGCGTGTGGTGTCTGAGCCACGTGACCGCCCCTACTATGTCCGTTACTCACACAAATACACAAAATCGCACTAATACAATGTAAACCCAGTGTGTGTATACAACATATTATTGTCTATCTCTTACATGTTACACTGGTTCCAGTAGTGTAGGCATAGATATGTTGTCTCTATTACTCTATGGTTAGAATTTTTTCTAACTTTTTTAATCCGTGCATGCACTGATCTACCTTGCACGCCAGTAGATGTTTACACTATGAAGATTAGACAAGGAGTTGAAACTCAATGTATTCAAAAAAGTGTTCAAATCAAAGATGGCACTCGTGTTCGACGGATACGAAAGCAGTACAGTACTTATTCTCAAATGGAAACGCGAGCTTCTATATTATCTTTGTTAGATTTTGAATAGAATCTTCTGGAATCTTTGTCAATGTACAACTCAATTATAAAGTGGGTTTTTTGATCGTTTTTACAATAAACTTAACAACTGTTATTTTGAGTTGCACCATTTACATTGTATATTATATAATTCGCTGACGTCACTATGTAAAATCGGAGTCAGTAGCATTGGATATTCGCCGTATAAAGTAATTTAAACTATAAAAGTTTATTTCATACATATGTAATTTCTATGTATTTCCTTATTATTAAATATCATCAACCGACATTGGTGATTCTCAAATGGAAACACTCACTTCCCCAGTCCCGACGTGTTTCCATTTGAGAATAAGTACTGTAGTTACATACTGTTTCATCAGTTTTATGTTACTAAATTCGCTATATTCACATCAGTATCCGAGCATTATTAACGCCGCCAGTGGTAAAAAAAAGAATGCCTTATATTTACCTTTTTCTGACCAATTTTGTTAATACCTCTCATATAAGTTAGATCTCCATCTTATAATACTCCATTGTTTACACCGTTTACACGTTCATTTTGCTTTTACTGGCGCGCCACTTTGTGTTGGCGCCAGCAAATCATTGTAAATGTAAACCCCGTGTAAGGTTCATAACCACAGAGGACCGAGGTACAATACGTATCTCTCCACTACTGGAATCAGTGTAACCAGTAAGAGATAGAAAATATGTTATATACGTGCACGGTGTTGACTTTGTATTGGCGCGCTACAGTGTGTATGTGTGCGTAATCGAAATAGAAGTGGCAGTCACGTCACCCTTCTTCGCATACATATGTGTGATACCAAAACGCTGCGGGTGGGGGTTCTACAGTGCTAACAACAATCAAATCCATTGTTGTCTGACTGACCTACACTGGGTGAATGCCAGTGAGGCACTGACTACCTACGAGCCTAAGGTACACAAAAATGCACACTGCAGATTTCATGATAGAGATAGTTGCTGTGTCACCATTACTCCAAGGTTCATAACCACAGAACAAATAGAACGAATATAACTGTCTCTTTTCTGCAATCACTTATGTGCAAGTATGTGCATCATAGGCTGCTTAGTGTCAGTTGCTCAGTACCCGTCGCTCAGTGTAAGTCAGTCAAATAACAATAAATTTGATTTTTGAACCGGCACAAGTAGCGTTGTGGTATCACACACATCACACACATGTATGCGAACCACAGGTCACGTGACGGCTATCACCACTCACACTAACAAAGCTTACCGCACAAATACAAAGTAAACACCGTGCACGTATACAACATATTTTCTATCTCAAGTGGTTACACAGGTTCCAGTAGTATAAATATGTATTTTCTCTCTAGTGCTCTATGTTCATAACCATAACTCCTATTTTGACTTTTGCTGCCAGTGTTGCAAAATTGACTCATCAAAATCCCCCCAACTTTAGTCAAAAATCCAAATCCCTCCTAATACATAATGCATTTTAGGGAAAAGAACCTCCGAAAGATGGCAACAGTAAATTACGCAATAAGTGCGGGAAGTGTTGTACATATGTATAATTTTTTTTTTCAATAGTTGCAGCTGAGATGTGATAAGAGAGTAATTAATTAAAAGTAATGGCAACCACGGCAACCACAACTTGCGGCTATTTTTTCACCGGCAACCATTTATTATCGTGTTCAGAAAAAACAAAACTTTAATTTGGTATCTAATTTTCTCAGAAAACACGTGATCACAAATTATTAACAACATCCTTGTTATCACCTGGCAACCTAGAGGTACGGCCGATGGAGAGCTGGCAACCCGGGAGCAATGTATTACATTACGATTAAAGATTCATTTAAATTAAGTTTCATTAAAAAAAACAGATACCTGCAGAAATCAGCTGCGGGATCTTAGACTACTATCCACCGCACAAAAAAAGAATCAACTGTATATATACTGTTATATTATATATACATTAACAATGTTTTATATTGAAAGGAAATGTTTTATATTGGATTTTGTTGGGCAAAAATAAAACACAAAAAATATATAATTATATAATATATATCTTAAAAAATAATTTATTTTATATAACTGTCACGTATTAATAAATAAAATTAAAATACTTAATTACGGACGGGTAATACGTCACATTCTGCTTATTTCTTACCACTGATTATCAAAGACCGTTTTTCATTAAAAAAAAAAAAAATTATTACACAGTGCATGACAGTGTTACATAATAAGTCTGTTCCCGTATATTTTTTACCTGCTAATTTCCTCAAGTTCCTACTTTATGTGACGGGTATAAAAAGTGAAAGTAATAAAACGGCTTCGTTCAGCTTACTGAATTAAAACAGATTATTCTTTGATATTTTGAATTTCAAAATAACTAATTTTGTTTTAAATTTATGTGCAATCATTTTCGTTAACATAATAAATTTAAAAATTTGAGAGTTGGAAGGAAAAAAACAAAAACTCTGAACTCACTGCTAATTTCTGTATTTACCTACCGGAGGGGAAGTAAATAACTAACTGAAATTTTGGTGCACAGAAACGACTTTCTACATTTTTCTTCAAATGCATTCACATTCGCACTGGGACGGGAACAGACCTTGTGTCTACGTATTTCATGAGTGGAACATTAACATTATTAAACATTACAAAAACATATAAATACATAAATAATAAATACATATACTATTGGCGACACAAAGATTACTTGCGCACCTCTGGTGGTAAAATTAGAACTAAGATCAAATAAAGATATAGGCTGGGTGCGTGATGGCAACGACATCTATAATATACATTTTTCCGGGCTCATTAACGAATATATATAAATATAAATAATGATAACCGTGGAAATAAATAAATTTAAAATATTTTTAAACAAACCGTAAAATCTGAATACAAATATTTGCTATTTACAATTAATTATTTTATAAATAAATTTGAACAATTTGATTTGTTCAATTTGAACAATAAAATACTGAGTGAAATATAACAGTTATATTAAAAAAGTAATTAAACAATTTTCGACGTTAATATAGATATAATTATCAAGACAGTATTTCCTTCCAACCTCGGACTATGCAGAGGAAAAAGTTGCTGGTGCCGGTGAAGCACGTCAGGGAAATTTGAGAATTAAGAAATGCTGGCATGTCATTTAGTTGAATGTAGAGTCATAAGACAAATATCAATAACTTTAACTCCTTATGAAACATTATTGCATGTAACTATGTGAGTTAAAATACATAAAATAATTTTAATTCTGTATTTATGGATTGACGTGTAGATGTTAATACTGTTGACAGATAAATAAGGAATGACATATTAGTTGTAACTGCGTTTATAATCAAAGGGAATCAATGTAAATATTTTTATTTAATATTTTTTATTATACTATAAGCACATATGAGCCCGTATTAGTGCTTGTTTTCTCCACTTCTCACGCAGCAATCGATTTAATTGTCCCCACCGTATAGTTCGCACTCTGCCTATACGCATTGGAAAATCAAATGGAGGCGTGGTTTAATATTTACAAACTACCGGCAGTAGTTTCTTCATTCGCCACCAGACGGTAAAACCTAACACTTAAACAAACAGTCGCAATTTTGAATTGTCCGTCTTTATTTAAAAATAGTAAATTATTATGAAAAAATTAGAATGATATTTAAAAAAATATGCCAGTTTCTATTTTGTAAATTAAACAACACAAATTTTATGAATTTTTAAAATCTAATAAATAAACCTTGCCTACTGGCAATAGTTATTTTTTTGACCACTACTTCGCGTATGCAAGTTTTACAATTACGGAAAGAAATTTACACCGGACATACAATTATGTACAATAATTATTGTACGACTTCAAATACTGTCGGACTGTACAGGCGGTACAAACATAGCCAAAAAAAGTAAACATATTCACCCAAAACCATTTTTCTTTATCTGTATGGGGTCTTTCATAGCTTTGTAAATTACCTAATCAATTAAATGTTTTAGGACATACTTTTATAGTTTTCCACCCTTATGAATCCGTTTATGTCTTTTTAAATGATTTGACTGATTAAACGTTTTAGTACATATCGCGCGTTTTCTGTCACAACCTCGTATAAGGTTTTTTGACGGTTTTGAGTTAGAAAGTCATACATGTACATAATACACTTCCCCATGTGATGCACTAAGAAATATTGCAAAATAGTTAATGGAAAAATAATTATTCAATTTAAAACAAACTTGTACGACATGAATTAAATTTAGTTTTCTGACAAAACCTGGTATATGGTATACGAGTTTGTGTATATGGTATACTTGGGTATGCTGATAAAAATGTTACTATTTCAAAAAATAATTTTACACAAACTCGTATACCATATACCAGGTTTTGTCAGAAAACTATCAGAAAATATGTAGTTTCGAGAAAAACGCGTTTAAAATTTAAGTTACTGGTTAGACTATCGGAATATGTAAAAAAAAAAAAATCGATTTATTTCACAAACTCCTATATTGAAAAAAAAAGTGGACAGCAAACTCGTATTTACTAAAAACAACGATAGCTTGTAATTTAAAATATTTAAATGTCTGCTTCATGTCTGCATAGGTAGCAAACATCAAAAAGTGTAACATACATAAATCTTAAATTCATAGTGATGAAAATACAGTATTTAATATGTTTTTTGTGTTTCCTGAAAACTTTGATTTTTGATATACGAGTTAGAGACAGAAAACGCGCGATATGTTACATTTATATGGCCACTGTGAATCCTTTCATGTCTCTTTAAATCATATGATGTAGTGAACGTTTTAGTACATGTGTTACAATTATAAGGTTTTTCACCATTGTGAATTCCTTCATGTCTTTTTAAAGCACGTAACTGATTAATTGTTTTAGAACATATTTTACACTTATATGATTTTTCGCCGTTGTGAATTCTTTCATGTGTTTTTAAATTATTTGACTGAGTAAATGTTTTAGAACATATTTTACACTTATACGGTTTTTCACCACTGTGAATTCTTTCATGTCTTTTTAAATCATTGGAAGTAGTAAATGTTTTAGAACATATGTCACATTTATAAGGTTTTTTACCACTGTGAATTCTTTCATGTCTGCTTAAATTACTTGAACAAGTAAATGTTTTAGAACATATTTTACACTTATATGATTTTTCGCCGTTGTGAATTCTGTCATGTATTTTTAAATTATTTGACTGAGTAAATGTTTTAGAACATATTTTACATTTATACGGTTTTTCATCACTGTGAATTCTTTCATGTGTTTTTAAACTTCCTTTTTGAGTAAATGTTTCAGAACATGTACTACATTCGTAAGGTTTTTCACCACTGTGAATTCGCTCATGTCTTCTTAAACTTTCTTTTCGATTAAATGTTTCAGAACATATATTACATTCGTAAGGTTTTTCACCACTGTGAATTATTTCATGTATTTTTAAACGACTTGAACGAGTAAATGTCTTAGTACATATTTCACACGTGTATAGTTTTTCACCACTGTGAATTCTTTCATGTACCATTAAAGTACTTGGTTGACTGAATGTTTTACAACATATGTTGCATTTATATGATTTTTCACCACTGTGTATTCTCTCATGTGCTTTTAAAGTACTTGACTGAGTAAATGTTTTCGAACATATGTTACATTCGTATGGTTTTTCACCACTGTGAATTCTTTCATGTGTATTTAAATTATTTAACTGACTAAATGTTTTCGAACATTTAATACATTTATAAGGTTTTTCACGACTGTGAATTCTTTCATGTCTTTTTAAATCACTGGAAGTAGTAAATGTTTTAGTACATATGTCACATTTATAAGGTTTTTTACCACTGTGAATTCTTTCATGTCTGCTTAAATTACTTGAACAAGTAAATGTTTTAGTACATGTACCGCACTGAAATAGTTTTTTACCAATACATGCAATTTTATGTTTTGTTAAATCTGTCCTATGATCTTCATCTATTTCATCGTCTTCAATTTTGATTTCCGTATGCAAACGACATAAATCTACCGAAGACTCCCTCCACTCCTAAAATGTTACACATTATTTCGATTAAAACATAAGTATACATAATTAAAGTTTGAATAAAAAAATGGTGGATTTTTGCCCGATGAACGAAAAGTAGAAGTGGTTGTCTTGGAGTTCTTAATTTGTATAATTCAAAAATTACTACCTATTCAAAAAGTATATATTCAAGAGAACATTTTAGAAATTAAAGATAATCGTTTAAACCAGGAGTTGGTAAGCCTTTTTTGCAAAAGGTAAAGATCGTAAAATTGTTTAGGTCGTTGGACCACGTAGAAAATTCGGGAATATTAATTCATTTAGATTGTTTAGATTTCTTAATAAATATATTACAGAAGGACTTGACTTAAGGACTACTTCGTTAAAAATTTCTAATCCAAATCTTTATAATTACCTACCAGTTTTATACATTGTCGTTGTAAGTCTGTCAAGTTCTTTTCATCGGTCAGGTTATTATCTGCTTGCGACAATTTCGTTGGTTCAAAAATTTTAGTTGCTGTTGGTGACACTAAATTGGTCTCATTCACTTCATCCTTCTCCACTTTAATTTCAAATGTATGAAAACTTTCATGAACCGGTTTTTCCATTTTAAATTCTTCCTGTGTCTTTTAATTACACACAAAGAATTTTCATGAAATCATGACACTAACAACTCATTTGACTCATATGACCAGGGTTGCCAGAAGTTCACACCGGAAAAGTGCGAGTCCTGACGGAAAAAGCGTACACTAATAAAAAAAAACCGCCCAAAATTTAAAACTAAAAAAAATATATCATTTTTTATATCATTTAGTTATTATTAAAAAATTATTATTTAATAAATTATATTATAAATTATCTATAATAAATTATAGTTATATAATAATAACTTGTAATAGATACATGTAATAAATAATAATTTAATAAAATTTTTGAAATTTAATAATATGAGATCATATATAAATAAAGATAGAGTCAATATGCATGTACAGATTTAATTACAATTTCAACATTTCAAGTAGTATTTCTTCTTCCTCTTGTTCTTCTTCACGAATTTTTTTTTTTCATAAATGCTGGAATGACGAATACATTTACGGCCGGTTTTACAAACGGAGTTTAAGCTTAAGCTTAACTAAACCTAGTTTAAAAGTTAAACCCAGTTTATCTTCGCGTCTGTTTTACAATACAATTTAAAGCAAAGTTTAACTAAGCTTGTGTTGGCGAACCTGCTTTCAATCATTTGCTCATTTCATTCAATACATGTATGTATCTGTATCCGCCAAAGTCGGTAAAATACTCTATTTTACCAACCGTTCAACCGTATGTATCTAGATCAGCGTTGGCAGCCGTACAATAATTATGGTACGCGTATAATAATTTGGACATTTTTACAATGTACAATCTTGGCTTTACAATAATACAATAATTTTAAATATTTTAGCTTTTTTGTATTATATTTTGAAATGACTCACATAAAAGTATTAACTATGTATTTATAATTGACCTACATGAAAATATGAATTTTCCGCGCAATATCATGGATACAACGTCTTTACACGAAGCATGGTATTTTCCTAGAAAATATAACGTGTATACCCGTATAGGTTAAATCTCATTGGAAGTAAATGTCTTAATGTGATGTCATAAACATATTGTAATAAAAAAATGTTTACAAAAATGTATATTTTATGTAATTTTAATTTAACTCTAATATAAAGTTATACTTTTATAGAGATTTTATTCAAATTATGCAGTTTTTGCACATAAAAGCCCACCTTGGAATTTATCGATCTTATCAACTTTGAAAACGCTTTTTTATTAGTTTTATACAAATAAAATACCAAAACTGAAATAAATAGAACTTAAATATTATATTTCTTATTTAGTAATTCTTATTTCTTAAATTATAAATCGTTATTTTTATTTCCGATCTTCATTGTGGGAGATATAATTATTTAAAGGCCTAATAATAAGGAAAATTTGAAAGCAAATTTTCTGGTGTTCTAGCGAACATGCATACATATTAAAAAGTGTAATAATTTAGACAAAAGTACAATAATTTTGTACAATAATTTAGACAAAAATACAATAATTTTAGGGACCCTGTTACAATATATTCTTGTTAAAGAGCTGCCAACGCTGATCTAGATATACTTCATACACGATATACGCTACAAACGTAACCTATATAGAAATAACGCTATAAAGGAAAAAAATTATATTAATTAATAAAATTAAAAAAATAAATTTAAAAAAGTGAATGACACAAATGAAAAAAAAGATCAGTAAATTTCATGAGTAATGAAATTGAGCATGGTGGCCACAGATTTTTAAAGATCAAATTCACTGACTTTTCCAGGTTTTCCAGAAATTTTATTAAAAAATTCCCTGACTATTTTGTGAAAAATGCTGCCCCTATTTTATCCCAAAAAACTAAAAAAAAATTTTAATAACTTTTTAACACATTTTCTTAAAAAAGTAAATGATGAGCAAAAAAAAAAAAAAAAAGAAATCCGCCCCAATTTTTTAAATCTAATCTCAAAGCAAGTGAAAAATTGATTGAAGTTTTGTACCTAAATAAACAAAATTATAAAAATTAATTTTTTCCAGTCTTCTGGTAAAATTCCCTGACTTCCAAAAAGTTCAGAATTCCCTGGCATTTCCAAGTTTTGATTAATGTGGTCACCATGATTGAGTATTTAATTGCTCTAGTAGAAAAATATAAAAATCATATAAAAATATAATTGAATCTCTAAAAACGACCTCAGCCATAGAGAAGGCAAAGGCAAATGCTCCTTTTTACATCGTAGTTATATCTTTTCTATGATCTTAACTAGGTAAGCTTAGTTTAAATGATTTAAGCCACCTTTATTGGTAGTTTAAATATAAGCCGAGTTTAACAGATAAACTCAATATGTAAAACGGTCTCATTTACTTAAACTTGGTTTAACTAATAAACTCAGTTTAAACTCGGTTTGTAAAACCGGCCGTTAAACAGAATTAAATTTTCTTTCTTGTTTCTCATTAATGTAAATAAGGAATTATTGACGCCACGTAAGTTTGATCCGCCATCAGTGGCAATTGCGAAACAGTTAAGAAGATACAATTTTAATTTTTTAAAATAATTGTTTAAAGCATTGTAAAAGTTACCTATAGTACGAGTTATGAGAATTGGAGTGAACCAAGAACAAAATAAGAAATTTTGAAAAATAAAGAAAAATATTAAAAATTTAAAAACGTTTAATAATTATATAGACTACTTTCAAAATAGCCTAAATTGTGGAAAATCGCCCAATACAAATTTAAGCGCAAAAGGTTTTTGAAATTCGCGCAAATTGCGGTAATACGCCCAATCTGGCAACCCTGCATATGACTTAATTTGGCTAAGTTCCACTAAACCTGTTAAACAAAGAAGGAATGAAATGGACTTACGATTTAGTAATTTAATAATATATGAATTATTTTAGAAATATTGACAAATTAAATGGAAATATAGGAAAATCACTGGAATATTTCGAAAAGATTTTGTATGCAAATTTTCTTGAACATAATAAAAATTAAATATTTTCAACATAAATAACATGATATTGGGGCAATATTGGGGTAACAGATACATTACCACTTTTATTTTCGTAGTGTCAGTTTTAAAAATTCTGGAGTAATAAATTAGTTTAAAAGAAAGGATCATTAACTTTTTTATTTCGTTTTTTAATATTAACAATGGGTAAATTGTAGAGGACTACAACATGCTGTAATTTCGATGTTTGCCGAAAAAAAAACAAAAAAAACAAATGTGGCTGAAAATTATTGTACTTAAAGAGTTAAAGCGCGGTCACATATTTTTATTAAAAATAATTGCGTTTTATTATTAAATATTACATTTTAAATGTTACTCACATTTTTGATATAACAGTTAATTTAACACAATTACTTACATTATTTATTATTATTTAATAAGAGAAAACCGTAAAACTACTGAATCTTTAAAAAAAAACAACAATTGTAATAAAATGTCATGTCACAGTTTGCGACAGTTTGCTACGTTTGCTACGTGGCGCTAATGGTATAGGGGGTATACTAAATAGAGTTGGGACATGTGAGCATTTTTCATCAAATAGATGTCAAAATTAATTACCATATGGTTGAGCACAAAAATATCGTCACCAAGTTATGTGTTAACGAAGAATTAAAATTTTTTAATTTAATTAATCTTTCTAGGTTGAATTAAAGTATTTTTTTAAATATTTAATTTATTTCCAATTTATTTTAGATGAAAAATAGCGAACTATTAAACCTCATGTCTCGACTCTAATTTTATCCCCTAGTAAATCAACGCCATCTGGTATATTAGTTGCAGCGACGTCAGAAAACGGTCCATTTTTTTATAAGAGACTAAATGGAGAGTGACAGGGACATGCGCATGACACACATACAGCGCATATTACACATACATAGATACGAAACTTATGTAGTAACATGTTGTGCCTGTTGTCCGTTTAGAGTGGGAGAAAAATTTTACGTCACTTTTCTTCCACAAAAATCTTGCTAGTATAGAGATCTGAGATACGTAGTTGGAATATGTAATATGTGGCTGTAACGTTCGCGAATATTTTACACATCTGACAGTACGCGATGCTAATTGGACAATTTTTTAAATTTTTTTCCTGTTAAAAATTACATTTTGATCACGAACGTGACGAACGTTTTAATTGTCTATTTGGATGTGGAAAAAACTGGATTTTTCAAAAATGGTGAGGAATTTGTAGTACACTAAAGTTGGCGACACTGACTTAACATTAACGACAAAAGTCAAAAGGTATAGCCCAGGTATAGCTCATAAATACTTTAAAAGTTTCACACATTTTCGATTATAATTTGCGTAAGTATAGTTAATTAAATTCTGTAAAAATAGAAACGTACGAAATGGAAAATTCGGTAAATTAATTCGGTTTTCATACAGTTTTAATTAAAGTGGAGAAAGATGACGTGAATGAACCGGTCCATGAAACTGACCATACAAATAAAATTAAAGTGGAGAAAGATGAAGTGATTAGACCGAGCCATGAAAATTTTCACACATTTGAAATTAAAGTGAAAAAGGATGAAATGAATCAATCGGTCGATAAAGTTGGCTGTAAATTTGAAATTAAAGTGGAAAAACATGAAGCGTTTGAAAATAATTCAGTGTTATCAACAGAAACAAAAGTTTTTGAACCAGTTAAATTACCGCAAGAAAATAATAGTTTGACAGATAAAAAAAACCTTACAGACTTACAAAAGCAAAATATAAAACTGGTAAGTATTAGATTTGGTTTAAAAATAACAGAATAAAATTATGCAAATTAATCAAAATACATAATTATAATATCTTAGGAGTGGAGTGAATCTTTGCTGGATTTAAATAGTTTACATACGGAAGTCAAAATTGAACAAGATGAAATCGATGAAGATCATTTGACAGATTTAACAGAACATCAGATTGCAAGTGTTAACAAAAAACGATATCAGTGTGATACATGTACCAAAACATTTACTTACCCAAGTCATCTAAAAGTACATCAAAGATTTCACAGTGGTGAAAAACCTTATCAGTGTAATGTGTGTTCTAAAACATGTACTACTTCAAGTGATTTAAAAACACATGAAAGAATACACAGTGGTGAAAAACCATACAAATGTAACATATGTACTAAAACATTTACTACTTCAGGTGAATTAAAAAGACATGATAGAATTCACAGTGGTAAAAAACCATATGAGTGTAAAATATGTTCAAAAACATTTACTCGGTCAGATCATTTAAAAGCACATAGAATAATTCACACGGGTGAAAAACCATATGAGTGTAATATATGTTCGAAAACATTTAATCATTCAAGTGCACTAAGAAAACATGAAAGAATTCATAGTGGCAAAAAACCATACATGTGTAATGTATGTTCAAAAAAATTCAATGATTTAACTAGTTTTAATAGACATAAAAGAATTCACTCGAATGAGAAACCATACAAGTGTGATATATGTACTAAAAATTTTCGAGTTTCAAATGATTTGATAACACATAAAAGAACTCACAGTGGCGAGAAACCATACAAGTGTAATATGTGTTGTAGAACATATAATCATTCAAGTGCACTAAGAAAACATGAAAGAATTCATAGTGGCAAAAAACCATACTTGTGTAATTGGTGTTCTAAAAAATTTTATCGTAAAGATAATTTAAAAACACATGAAAAAAGTCACCTGAATAAAAAACCATAAAAGTGTGATATATGTACTAAAAATTTTCGAGTTTCAAGTCATTTGAAAAGACATAAAAGAATTCACAGTGGTGAGAAACCATACAAGTGTAATATGTGTTCGAAAACATTTACTTATTCACATGATTTAAAAAAGCATGGAATAATACATAGAGGAGAAAAACCAGTCATAGATAATAGAAATAAAACGGATGTGAAAGCCAGTGCGAATGTTCACATAATATAACCTATGAGCATGCGTAAAAGATTTTTAGTTTTTCAGAATTTTTGCTGCTCCGGGCGAAGATTATACTTAACACTATAAAGCCCGAGCATTTTTACAGTAAACTTCTCCGAAAGCTGGCAATATTTTTAAAGAAACTTTATATAAACATATACATAAAATGATTCAATATGTGTGTGTGTAAACATACGTACGTGATACGTACATATACATATTTGACATTCACATCAATTACAGAAAGTTTAGATAACAAATTAGTAAAAATAAATAAGAAAAACAAACAAATACTTTTATTAGTTTATTATAATATAAAATATTGTTTTATCTATTTGTTTATTTTAAAATTTTTTTATAGAAACTAGAGAGTGGTGTGTGTTAGTGTTTGTGTGAGTACACATCGGTGTGGTAACATCGCACACATAATGCGTAATCAATTAATCATTGATCGCGTTCGGCCTCTGCGGTTGTTTTGATTATGTTCGGATGCCGAAAACGTGGGACTGAAAGTGTTAATGTACCTGCATCGGATTTTAAGAATTTACTCAGTGATCCAATAATATATTTTAATTTATTTGGAATGCTACAAAAAAGTGTTGATCAGAAGTGTAGTTTACAGGATTATGGGTTAATTACATTTTTTAAATGTAAACAAATTGCAGTTTAACTCGTCACAGTAAGCTGTGATTGACACTATACAGCCCGAGCACTTTCACAGTAAACTTCCGCAGGGACCGGCAACACCATTTTTAAAGAAATTTTATATAAACAAATACGTAAAATTTTCAGATCAAACAGCATCGTGTTTTGTATATGTTTGCAGGTACATATATCGCACTTGATGTGATTAATATAAATAAAAGATGAATCATAGGGTGAGTGCACCAGTAAATGAACAATAGAGAATATGTATGTATTTTTTTTATTACTTAAATCGTTAGAGGAGCTAATATTATCTCTAAAAAAATATCAGTAGCCTTATGTAATTTTAAAAAATTATTTTTTTATTGTTATAATCGAATGTAGTTTAAACAAGATTGCATTGCGCGTGCCGGAAATGACGTATCCTGGCATAACTAGTACTTAATCTTGACACTAGAGTTGCTAATAGATAAATATAATTAGATATACAAAGAAAATAAAATAAAAAAGAAATAAAGGAAATTTAAGCAAAATAAAAACAACCAACCTGCACAAGACATATCTTTATGACGTTTATTAGTAAATAATGAAAAGAAATGAAGTTTGTTTATCTATTTCCGTTGTTTCTTTTGGAATGTGCTTCCATGCCGAGTTACGTCAGCAAATTTAGTTTTATTTAAATTCCATTTAAAATTTTATACTTTAAAATATATATTTTTTTTTTTATTAAAATTTACGAATTGAAAGGTTTTTTACTGTCACAATTAAGTTTCCATATACTACTAGAATACAAAAAAAATATTTAATATTTATTTGAGTTATATGCATATTCCCTATTAAGGACTTTCTTTACTTCGTCAGCTTTTACTTTTGTAGCAAGAAATAGTTTAAAAAAACTAATTGTAACCATTTATTCTTTAAAAATTAAGGTTTAATTGAAGACATAATATTACATAATAGATATATTACAGTAAATGAAATGCAAAATAATATATATATATATATATATATATATATATATATATATATATATATATATATATATATATATATATATATATATATATATATACCACAGGACTAAAGTGTTTTTTCAATCTCTCGTAAGATTTGTTGCCCTTGGGCCTTTACAAGCCCTCTGGCAACAAACTTTACACTCGAGATTAAAACTCATACTTTAAACCCTTGGTATATAATATACTATTTATTCCCAGCTCTATTATAAATTAACTTTGAAGTGAAGTGTGAAGCAATATGTAACATAATTCATTAAATCTTGAGGCGTCATTGTTACTTATTTCCATTTCAGATGTAAGTATAATTATATTGGGTAAGTTCAAAAATGTAAACTTTACCGCATCGATGCAGCATCATGACGTTTCTGATGCGTCTAATACTGCATGATGCGATGCTGTTGCTCCCTTGAAATTTGATGCACATTAGATATTTTTGAATGGGATATTGGCATCATGATACATGTAGCATAATAGACACACAATGTAGCCAATGTAGCATGAGGGCGCCAGTCCATGGCGTTTAATTCAACGGAATATGAAAAACAGAAAACGGAAAAATAATGCACGGAACAGACCGACAGAGTACGAAAGATTCCGTTTAAATTTGAATGGAAACGTTCTGGCGCCATTTATAAAACATAGTTATACACAAATATCTAAAATTGTGTGAATATTATTTTTTATAGTGATTTTTATAAACTAAGCAGAAGGAAAAAACTTCCTAAATTAGGGTAAGTTCAAAAATGTAAACTTTACCGCATCGATGCAGCATCATAACGTTTCTGATGCGTCTAATACTGCATGATGCGATGCTGATGCTCTCTTGAAATTTGATGCACATTAGATATTTTTGAATGGGATATTGGCATCATGATGCATGTAGCATAATAGACACACAATGTAGCCAATGTAGTATGATGAACTATAGATAATATAGTAATACAGTCCTTGTATAGGTATATTTTCTTTAAATTTCAACTTGAACTTACTTGAAATTGAAAATATTGAAATTATTTGAATAAAAAATATTACATACCTATTTTGAGTGCAAGATGTATTCAAATAGTTTAAACAATTTTAATGAAAGGTAAATACATTAATCTTTTTCAACAGTTTCTTTTTCGGAATTATTCCTGTTGGTGTTAATACCTACATAATATGGCAAGTAGTTATAATTCTACACATGACAAGCATCTTGGACACGCATCACCAAATTTCTTGATGCATTGGTTTTGACGCATCAGATGCAAAAATGAACTTTTGATTTTTCGTTGTGATGTGTCTGATGCGTTTTTGAACTTTTGACTCTGCCTCATGCAAGCAGTGATGCATTTTTGAAATTAGCCTTATTATTATTGTTATTTTATGTACAAAATAATTTATATTTTTATATGTAAATATTTTATATACAATCTATCTTTTCCAAGTTCCCGAAGTATTTCTTGTACTGATAAATATTCTGTGGGTACGTAACGAATAAACCACATATTATAAAGAAAATATCTGTTTTAGAAAGATTTTTATTTACTAAAAAATTAACAATTATTAATTTGTTTTTTTATAAAATTCAAAGTACACTATGTTCAGTCTATTTATTGCATATAAATTAATTTAACTGGTCATGCCACGATTCTGTAAGTAGGTACTTTGCTCCAACTTGCAGGAATCGATTTTCGAACCACATTCTGTTTTTGTATCCTGGAGCGAATCATTTCTAATAATTCATTAAATACATATGGAGTCATCATCAAATACTCAAAGTACTTATCATGATCATTCAACTCCATTATTCAAGTGTTGCTAGCTCCTTGAGCAAGCCTCTGGCTTTCTGTAAAAATTAGATGAACCCAGAATCGGCGTTGGTTGAATATATTTTCACATCTTTTTTTCATGCGAGGGTGTACATATGCTGTAAGTAAAGCTCGTCTTCTACATTCTCTCTGCCATGGTAGTACAGGAGTCCTCTGCGATTCAATAATTTCTTTAATAAACAACAACGAAAGTGTGGTTGATTCCATGATTTCCTAAAACAAAAATAATACATTAAAATATATTGAACAGCCATATTATATTCAATAAATTTCTGTAATTATTAATAAAATTATTAAAGACAGTACATACATCACATACATCGCTCCTACAGAAACAGAATTTCCGATTTTTTATACCCCAGTTCCCCATGGAGTATATTTTAACGGAAAAGTATGTAAAATTTTTTTCATAATTACCATAATCAAAAGTCACGACTCATGCAAAAATATTGAAAATAATTACAAATATAATAAACGGCAATATTATTTTTTAATTAAAAATGTTTAATTATATGATAAATTATAAAAATGAAAATACTAAATTTAAAAATTTCCGATTTTTTATGTGCATGGGGAACGGTGTATAATTAAAATGGAACAGAAATTACATATTTCCGTTTGAACTATTCACGTTAAAAAATAATGAAAGAATTGTCTACTTACTAAATTACTTTATAATTACTTTAAAAATACCATTTAATCAATTAATTAATTGATAAAAATCAGTAATATTCACAGAAGTTTTAATATTTCTGTATAAAAATATTTTATAAATGGCTGACGAACGCTTCCGTTTAAATTTAACGCAAAATCCGCTCTTTCTGCCGTTCCCTTCTGGTTTTCCGTTTTCTGTTTTCCGTATTCCGTTAAATAAGAATAAAATATACAGGTATCGGTCTGTATTAAATTGTCAAGATAGAAACATGTATTGATTTGCACGAAAGGTTACACCCATCAGGTAGATGCTTTTGTTAAACTAAAAAGGATTGTTAAATGATGTAAAATCAAAATATTGCAAAAAGACCATTTAAATATTAATTACCAGGAATCTATGAAATTTTAAAAAGTTTAAAAATGGGTACCTATCAGCTAAACTATTCGAAAACAAAACGTGAGATGCACCGTGTTATAGATCTAATAAAGGCGATTTGTTTAGATCAATTTGGTCATTTAAGATGACGTGGTTTGGATCTTTGTTCAATTAATTGATTTCCAGGGCTTCCAAAATGTTGAGTTTGCGGCCTTTTTTACAAATATGTAATATTTTGGGTTGTTGATCGGGTTTTACCAAATGACCTGTTTCTAGTAGATGTAAACCAAAGTTGGAAATGTGTTTCTGGGTGGTAAGCTTTTAAAAATATAAATATGTTCCTATTTTCTAAAAATGTTTTTTGACGTGTCGCTTCCAATTGCTTGACGTAGAAAATGTTTTAAAACATGTATCACATTTGAATGGTTTTTCTCCTGTATGTACTCTTTTATGATCTTTCAAATGATGTAACAGAAAAAATGTTTTAAAACATGTGTTACATTTGAACGGTTTCTCTCCCGTATGTGCTCTTTCATGTGTTTGTAAATTAATATACTGACCAAACGTTCTGCTACAGATATTACATGTGAATGGTTTTTCTCCTGTGTGTATTTTTTTATGAACTTTCAAAGTACTTGACGTAGAAAATGTTTTAAAACATATATCACATTTGAATGGTTTCTCTCCCGTATGTGTTGTTTTATGTGTTTTTAAATTATCTGAATCAGAAAATGTTTTAGAACATGTGTTACACTTGAATGGTTTTTCTCCTGTATGTGTTTTCTTATGTCTTTGTAAATGATGTAACAGAGAAAATGTTTTAAAACATGTATCACATTTGAATGGTTTTTCTCCTGTATGTGTTCTTTTATGATACTTTAAACTATTGGAATGAGCAAATGTTTTATTACATATATCACATATAAATGGTTTTTCTCCTGTATGTAGCCGTTTATGGTCTTTCAAACTGCTTGAGTGAGAAAATGTTTTAACACACGTATCACATTTGAATGGTTTTTCTCCCGTATGTGTTCTGTCATGTCTTTGTAAATTACCTAATTCAGAAAATGTTTTAAAACATGTGTTACATTTGAATGGTTTTTCTCCTGTATGTGTTCTTTTATGTGATTTCAAACTGTCTGACTGAGAAAATGTTTTAAAACATGTGTTACACTTGAATGGTTTTTCTTCTGTGTGTATTCGTTCATGTTTTTTTAAATTACCTAATTCAGAAAATGTTTTAAAACATGTGTTACATTTGAATGGTTTTTCTCCCATATGTATTCTTTTATGATTATTCAAATTGACGGACTGAGAAAATTTTTTACTACATATATCACATTTGAATGGTCTTTCACCGGTATGTGTTCTTTTATGTCTTTTCAAAATATTTGACTGAGAAAACGTTTTAAAACAAATATTACATTCGAATGGCCGTTCACTGGTTTGACTTTTTTCATAATTCTTTAAACAAGCTTGTTCAGTTGCACTGTCGGTATTTGTTAAATTTTTACAATTATCGTCACATAAATCACTATTTCCTTCGAATGTATCCGTTTCATCATCTTCTAACTTAACTTCGGTATGTAAACTTTCCAAATTTAATAAATTATCATAACTGTTTTCTTCCAGTTTCAATTTTATTTCGTTTCCGTAACATGAAGATTCCGGTATTTCCGTTTTTGTTATTTTTAAAATTGAGTTGTCTACATTCTGTAAATTTTCTTCTTCTTTTATTTTAACAATGTATGCATTAAGTTTTGATGTACACTCTTTATTTTCCATTTTCCTCTCTTTTTTTGTCCAAAAAACTAATTCTATCGTTTTGAGATTTTGACAATTGTCAAGTCTTAGGGCCCGTCCACACACTCAAGCTTTACCACCGACTTACCTGCGCAAACCAGGTTTGTGCAAGTAAGTCGCTACGTTTTTTCCCGTCCATACGTACATGTTTACTTGCACAAACTGGTTTGCGCAAGTAAGTCGGTGGTAAAGCTTGTGTCGTGTGGACGGACCCTTAAACGTCAGTACTTATTCCAGGGTTACCAACCGTTGTAAAAATAAACCCCCCACGTTAACATCAAATTTCCCCAAGTATTGAGGTATACACGGAGGTATGTGGAGATGGTATTTCGTATGTGCAAATCAAGCTACTACTACTGTAGCATCCCGACTGTAATCAGAATTTTACGTCATCAGACTTAGCAGAGAGGTGGAAGGTTATATACGTATTTAGAGTTTATGTTGGTATATGTAAGGTAGTGGATGTTTGTGTGTGTTAATACTCTGTATATATGTAGTGGTGGTCCAAGGTGGGAGCGGGTACGTATCCCAGAAAAACAGCATGTATGTACCTGCTAACAATCAACAGCCACCACTGTGGCCACGACTTAACAATGCAAGTGTACGCTTGAAGAGTCGATGGACGACTAACCAGTAAGCAGTATAAATTTTAAATAGGGAATATTTTTATAAAAGTATTATAGGGAACAAAGGAATATTTAGCAAAGTATTTGCCAATAACAAAAACTTTTTTTGGTTTTTTGATGTTTTTTAATGAAAATAAGAGTTATATGTATAAAAAAAAAATACATAAAAAATATATACTTTAAAAAGTTTTGTTTAGACACCCATTTGTATAACATTATAAAATGGCGAATACCCATATTTAATTTTTAAAAGATGATTTCTACTCATCTATGAAACGTCATTGGGTTTTTTCCTTCTGTTTTTACTCTATTGTCGCTTTTGCACGATAAAACACAACAATTAACCATTTTGATTTCCGATGGAAAACGTTGTAGTCAGTTTTAATTTCACGATAACTTTTCAGACATCCCACGTGCGCACACACACAACTAAACAATGACAGAAGGAACACCAGTGCTTGGCTTCAGATCATCTAACAAAATCACTAGTCCATATACGTCCATGGTGGTATACAATATACATCCACGGAGGTATTATACATCTACACCATAGATAAAGTACACCAGAATTATACGTCCACGATATAGTGTTATTCTCTTTGATCTAGACATATAATAAAACTGTAACGAGACCATTTCTGTACATGAAATATTTTTTAAAAATTGTACTAGTGCTGTAAAAGTAACAATGGTCTAACAATATATTTCAAAGCGTTGTGCGTTCGGTGACTGACACCGACCAACTAAATGCCTTAAGCGGTATCAACCACACACAGGCACTTTTACACATACGCTTAGGGCTTGGTTCAAGGGGTCAAACTAGTATGTCTACCAAACTGTGCCCGCTGTAACCAGCGAGTGACGTGACACAGCACCATACGACAAAAACACATGATGTATGGACACGAATATACCAATGTGTTAATACGATATGTTGATGATGATGTATGCAGTTCGCATACATATACTATATACTATGATGGCCACCGTATGTTACCACCAGTCAACAATTCAAAATAAATTTATTTATTTTAAGAAAGATATGCCTTTATTTTGAGAAATTTTTTATTCAATAGAATTTTTACACTTAAATACGACACACTTCACATTTTTTTCTGTTTAAATTTCACGAGTTGATTAAAAAAACATGATATTTATTATGACGTGGACACTCAGTTATAAAGTGGGTTTTTCGATCGTTTTTAAAATAAACTTAACAATTTTTATTTTGCGTCGCATCATTTATATTGTATATTAGATAATTCGCTGACGTCACTATATAAAATCGGAATCAGTACCATTGGATATTCGCCGTATAAAGTAATTTAAGCCTTTATAGGAGATAACATTTTATTTTTTATTTTTAACGAAAACTTAATTTAATTAAATTACCATCAGTCTATGGAGCTAGGAAAAAATACAAAAAAAATTGCAATTACTTGTAATAAAGCTCTAAGGGGTGGTCAGTTATAATGCCACCTAACGTAAGAAAACAATTGTATGTGGGTGCACGGTGGTAAATATATTGACCACTGAATTATAAATGAACTTTGTAGATGATTTCTATACCAACTAAAAATTAAATAAAATAAATTTAATATTAAAATGTATTTTATTATAATTTGTATAGAAAAAATACAAATGGCCGGTGGCAAATATATTTGCCATTTTTATTGGTTTTCGTCATAACTCACACGACAAGTTTTAACTTGAATGAAAGTGTTATGCATATTGGTCACTGTTTACATACGTAATGAAATAAGTCCATAAAGATTATTTTAGATCGAAATTAAGAAAAAAAATGATCTTTATTTGTGGTGGCATTAATATTTGCCACCTTCCTATAAAGGGTTAAACTATAAGAGTTTATTTCATACATATGTAATTTCTATGTATTTCCTTATTATTAAATATCATCAACCGACATTGGTGATTCCCCAATGGAAACACTCACTTCCCCAGTCCCGACGTGTTTCCATTTGAGAATAAGTACTGTATTTACATTCTGTTTTATCCGTTTTATCTTACTATATTCGCTATATTCACATCAGTATTCGAGCATTATTAACGCCGCGAGTGGTAAAAAAAAGAAAGCCTTATATTTACCGTTTTCCTGACCAATTTTGTCAATTCCTCTCATAATAGAGAAGCTGCATAAAGACTAGTGGCGCCTTTTTCGATAATTTTATAAGTACATGCGTGAGCACGTCAGCGCAAATTTTTTGTAACCATAGATTTTCACATAAATTCATTAACAAGTTTATAATTTTGTACTAATTATTACTTTTTATTAATATTTATAATTTTAACATATAAATATTAAATAAAGTAAATACAGAGAACCTGCACTGTCACTAGTGACGTCTCTATAAGTCAATCTATAAGTTTTTTACAAGTTATTGTTGTTGTTTTAAATACAACGGATAAATTCACTACGTCCAATGCAACATTGTAACCGCTCAGATAAATATTATTTATTATTAAAATTTTAAATTAAATCTTTTAAAAAAAAATGCATAATTAGCCACTTACTTTAATAGTTACATTACATTGAAGTTTTATATTTGTTTGTCGCATAACTTTGGCCGTTATGACACTTGGTACACCGGTTTTTTTTTTTAATGTCATATATACATGACCATTTTGACACAAGTTTTTTCTTTTTTTGTAACAAAAATCACATAAATCACCCACTTGGACATCTCGAAAACCGCTTTTTATAATAATTGTATTTTTACTATTTGATATTTTGCATAAAAATGACAAACATTTAAATTCAAAACAACCTACTTACATTAAACTATTTCATTTAAAAAATGCTAAATATAGCCACCGTGAATGCTAGTGTCGTAATTCAAAGATCATGCAGCTTCTCTATAAGTTAGATCTCCATCTTATTTGCATTGATGTTCTCCTGTCAGTTATCTAGAAAGTATCAAAAACACAAAAATTTGGTGAAAATTTTTGTGAAGCCCCGATAGTTTTAGCGAATTTCCATTCTGGAAATTCAGCTATTACAGCAGCTCTTATGGTAAGACCTAAGTCCGGGACTATGGTAGAAATTTGTTTTGGAGCCCCTAGAATCCGAAAATCTACTTCGCTAAAATTTATATATATATATATATATATATATATATATATATATATATATATATATATATATATATATATATATATATATATATATATATTTATGTGTGTACGCGATAACTCTCGAACGAAACGTTTAATGCTTATGAAATTTGGTATGCTAGCTGGAATCCAGATTCGCTCGGCTAAGTTCGTTAGCCAGACACATCGAATGCCCAGAAATAGGTTTTTTGGCCATTTTTAGTGGTTTTTTGCAAAATTTGACCAGAAGTCAAAATTTTTTTAATTTTTTTTTTACACCATCGAAAAGAGCGTAAAAAATTGCATAAGACTAGCTTTTAAAATATTGTTCTAAGTGAACTAGTTTTTGAGAAAAATTAAGAAATTTGTTGAATTTTTTTACAACAAATGCTTCATCGTTTTAGCAATTCTTTTCTAGATAAAACAAGTGCTAGTTAGTTATTCAATATGTATGTATGTGTTATAATAACAATAGTTCTATCTCATCTTTTAAATTAAAATAAACCAGATTTTTTAAGAATACGTTATGGAAAGGAAATTTTTGTATGATGTGCTCCTTTAGAGAGAAAATATAATTTATATATATTTGCATACCTAGAAAAAAATCGAAAATTATAGTTATGTAATGTAATAATATATTGTTTACTCGATATAATACTTATGCTACACTATATGAAATCCGTTCAAGTCCTGAGAATCCAAAAGCGCCAAAAATTGACTAGTGAACTGATTTTGAAAATTGTTTCATTGTTAGAAGGTTAAACTATTTTAAACGGATACAAGTCTTAAATGTGTACCGCCAGTGCCCCAATATTTGGAAATTCGCTATGTTATGCAGATACTGCGACAGGGGTATTTGAACGTTTAAAATAACTTAGAAACATATCATGAATTAGTATGAACCAATCGTTCATGTCTTTTTAAACTGCTCATCTGATTAAATGTTTTCGAACATTTATTACATTTATATGGTTTCTCACCACTATGAACTATTTCGTGTATTTTTAAATGAGCCGATTGTGCAAACGTTTTAAAACATATATCGCATTCGTACGGTCGTTCACCGCTGTGTATCCGTTCATGCGTTTTCAATTGACCGGACGTGATAAACGATTTTGAACATACACGACACTTGTACGATTTTTCGTTACCGTGAATTTTTTCATGTGTATTTAAATTTTCTTTACGATTAAACGTTTTCGCACATTTATTACATTTGTATGTTTTTTCACCGCTGTGAATTATTTCATGACGTTTTAAATGATTTGACTGATTGAATGTTTTCGAACATATTTTACATTTATACGGTTTTTCATCACTGTGAATTCTTTCATGTATTTTTAAGTTACCTAACTGATTAAATGTTTTCGAACATATGTTACATTTGAATGATCGTTCGCTAACACATTCAATTCGATGTTTGTTTAAATCTTCCGCGTGATTGAATATTTTCAAACAAGTATCACATTTATGTTGTTCTTCGTCAATTTCGTCTTGTTCAATTTTGACTACTGAATGTAACCGGTCCACTTCTGTAAAATAGTTTTCATTCTCTACAGAATTTGAACTGGAACTTTCCATTTTTACGTTTACATATTCAAATTCATTTGGTTCCTAAAATATGATTTACGTTGGTTAAAACATTTGAATTTTTTTTTTTTAAATTCATACTATGAGTTTCCATTAGTTACCATTTTTATATTTTGCTTCTGTGGATTTGGAAAATCTCCCATCTCAGTTGATTCAATAGTTTCTTTCTCTTTTAATAAGGCTAAATTATTTTCATTTACTTCATCCTTCTCCACTTTAATTTCAACTGGATGATCAATTGGTTCAATTTCATGAATCCGTTTCTCCATTTCGACTTTCTATTTTATTTTATTATACACTACAACCACAAATGATATGCTTAAATTTTCTTTCTTTTTTGACATTTGTTAAACATGTTATCTTTTGAAGTCGGTGATACCAACTGAAAATTACTAAAAGTCTGGCATAAATGTTTAAGGTGTGTTCGACAGAAAAAAATTCTTTGAAACATTTCAAACCATAGAACACTAGAAGCCAACTAATATAAAAAAAGTGTAATTCGCTTGGAGTCATTTGTATGCCAGTCACAGCTTAAGGCAGGTAGTCAGTCAGTGTCCGTCGCCGAACACACACTGCATTGTGTTAACAATGAACACCATTGTTACTTAAATTGGACAGCTTGGTCTGTCCCATAATACGTGTGTTGTGGTGGTATGTGTAAATACGCACACAAACGCAAACAACAAACTAACACAATTGCAGCGCTGTGTACCTACACGACATGGTGGGGGAGATTTTACGTCACAAACTCATTACAAGTGGAACAGAGACATAGACCACCTAGTTTGTCCCCTTGTTTCAAACCTACGGAAGACCGGTAGGAACACATTCGTACTGTGTGACAGCACTTTATTTCTGATGATTCCGCCATACACAGTGTGTCAGCACATGCTTATTCTCAATGTTTCTGATATAGTATGTCGGAAACGCCAAAATTATGGAGTGTAGAATATAAGGACTATCTTGTACGGAAAACAATAGAAAAATAGGTCAAAAAGTGTCCCGTTTTAAGTACTAAGTAACAGCTCATAAACTCGCCAGAATAGCAAAAGAGTATAGTGATTTTTTTGTGTTGAGTTTTATAAAAATTTTTAAAATAATAAAGCTATTACATATATGCAACAATTATAATAAAAAAACAATAATTACATAATAACGCGGATGTTTTACGTTCCTTATTTACTTCTCTAAATTTACCCTTTTGCTACAGTAGCGCCGCCACTATTTACGCCGTTCTATGGACACTTTTTGATACAGAGATGGTGCTCCTGATATCTACCCTCCATGTTATGTAATTATTGTTTTTTTATTATAATTGTTACATATAATAGTTTTATTATTTTAAAAATTTTTATAAAACAACACAAAAAAATCACTACTCTTTTGCTACTCTAACGCTATTCTGGCGAGTTTTTGAACTGTTACTTAGTACTTAAAACGGTTATTTTTCTGTTGTTTTCCGTACCAGATCGTCCTCCTTATATTCTACACTCCATAGTCCATAGCCACCTTTCCGCCACAGTGATCTTGTAAGTATAGAGATACGTAGTTGGATTATGTATTATGTAGGGTTTCCGATCTCTGGCCAAAAAATCGATCTTGTGGATCGATTCGAATCGTCAAAAAAAAAAAAAAAAAATCGATGCAGGAGAAAATCGGCTTACAAAAGATCGATCTGACGAAAATCGATTCAATTTTTATACTTACAGAAAATAAAAGGTGTATAAAAGTTTTAAATGAAGTTTCTTATTAGGTCATCACAAATCAATTTCAAAAAATTTTTTTAATTTTCTTTGAAGATGAACTGCTGAATTTAATATGAATAAAATGGTTTCCAGTTTGCGTTAAAATTATCACATGAATCTAAAATTTGACTTAATTTTCTATAAATGAATCATAAAAGTGGTAAAATTATTTAACATAAATAGTTAAACATATTTTTCAATAATTTTGAAAAAATATCATATTTTTACTAAAAATATTCCGAATTAAATTCGAAAAGATCGATCTCCCATCCCGTAAATTTTTTACGATCTCTGTATCGATTTGGTCTCCAAAGAATCGATTCGAAACATCGAAGATCGGCTCTCCAAAAATCGATTTTCGATAAAATCGAATCGAGATCGGAAACCCCAATGTTATGTGTTTTTTAGATTTTCTGGCTAAATAGAAAAGAAAATGGACTTTCAAAATGGTGAATAAAGAGAGAAACAGATTAGGTACTAAATTAAACAAAAAAAATTCTTTTGAACATGTGTTTTATTTATTTATTTATTTAAATATTTAAATACATAATTGTCGTATATTATTGTACAACCCCCCTCTGTATTTAAAAATTTCAAAAGACCTCCGAAATATGTAAGAATGGATAGGAAATGTATAGAAAATGGATATATTGGCTACGCAATGATTCTCACTCGTGCCTCTGGTAGTAAAATAGGGTTCTTGACTGAAGTTACACATTGTTTTTCCATATCAGTTGTGATTTTTTTTTTATTTTCGACAGATTTTGTAAAAAATCATCAAAAAAATAATCCTACAATTTTAAATGAGAAAAAGGCGGGAAAAACACCTCACTATAGTGACGTTACAGTTTGAAGCAACTAAACGTCAATGTCAATATTTATAACCTCAAAACTTTGGTTATATTCATAAAATGTCAAAGTAAAAGCAAGTATTTATTTGAATTCTGGTCGATTATTTTTACTATATATATAAGCTAATAGAAATATTCAAAAGAAAATACAATTTCATCTCACCGATGAAAATTATCAAAATCGACATATCTAGCTACAAAATTTTACGTCATTTTCAAGAAATGGCGCGTTTTAACTAATTTGAATATTTGTTGAAAAATGGCGATTTTCAAAATAAAATTTCTAAATAGTTATCAAATTTTTTTATGTTTCATCATTAAAATTGGACATATGTAATGATAATGCACATAATTATTTAACATTTGACACAAATTTTAAATACAATCAAGTACCATATTAGAACTAGCGTCAAGTAAAAATATACGTATACGATTAATGTGCGATATAAAATCTAGTAATCCTCGCATAATTTGTATAGTTTGCCGACAATTAAACGTATACAAAATTTTTTTACTTGATATAGCTTCTAATTTAAAAAACCAGGGGCGCTCGCGTGATCTCTGCCTCGCCAAACGACTCCTCACTTTGAGAATCACTGTTTTAGGGCATACTATACACCACGTTTATATTATCACCACCATCACCACCGTGTACCCTTTCGTGCTTTTTCAGCTGACCGGAAGTAGCAAACGTTTTCGTACACATATTACATTCGTACGGTTTCACACCACTATGAATTCTTGCGTGCGCCTTTAACGCGTTCGATTGATTAAACGTTTTCGCGCACACATTACACTGAAACGGTTTTTCACCACTATGAATTCGTTGATGTCGATTCAAATTTTCTTTATGATTAAACGTTTTCGCGCACACATCACACTTATACGGTTTTTCACCGCTATGCGTGCGTTCATGTTTTCGTAAACCACTCGATTGAATAAATGTTTTCGAACACACCGTACATTCGTACGGTTTTTCACCGCTATGTATTCGTTGATGTTTAGTTAAGCTACTCGATTGTGTGAATGTTTGTGCGCATGTGTCACATTTAAACGGTTTTTCACCACTGTGAATTCGTTCATGTTTTTTTAAATTACATTTATATTTAAACGTTTGATTACATATATCACATTTATTTGGTTTTTGTTCGTTACAGTGTGTTATTTGATGTGTTCGAAAATGACCGTAATGATTAAATGTTTTCGCGCACATATCACATTTATAGAATTTTTCAACACTGTGAATTGTTTCATGTCGTTTTAATGTTTCGTTTTGCGTAAATGTTTTCGAACACACGTTACATTTATACGCGCGTTCGCCACTGTGAATTCGTTTATGTCGTATCAAATGACTCGAATCACTAAATGTTTTCGAACATATTTTACATTTATATGGTTTTTCACCACTGTGAGTTCTTTCGTGCGTTTTTAAACCGCTTAAAAATGAGAATTTTTTCGAACACTGATTACACTTATATGGTTTTTCACCACTATGAGTGCGTTCATGTAACTTTTTTAAATTTAAAAAAACGAACGTTTTCGAACACACGTCACATTTATAGGGTCGTTCGTCACTGTGAAGTTTTTCATGATTTATTAAACTGTGTTTTAGATTGAACGTTTTCGCACATATACTGCACTTAAACGGTTTTTCACCGGTGTGAATGATTTCGTGGCGTTTTAAATTACTCGCCTGACTAAACGATTTCGAACATGTCGTGCATTTGAATTTTTTTTCACCGCTATGAAGTCGTTCGTGTCGTCCGAGAACACCCGAGCTACTAAATGTTTTCAAACATAATTTACATTTGTATGTTTTGTGTAATCGTTCATGTATTTCGAGCGGTTCTAAAAAGGCGAATGTTCTGGAACATATTTTACATCGAAAGGGCCTTTCGTCCACACACACAATTTTATGTTTTTGTAAATCTTCGGCGTGATTGAATATTTTTAAACAACCATCACATTTATGTTGGTCTTTGTCAATTTCGCCCGGTTCGATTTTAACGTCCGTATTTAAACCGTCCAGTTCTGTAAAATAGCTTTCATTCTCGACAAAATTTGAACTGGAACTTTCCATTTTTACGTTCACATATTCAAAGTCATCTGGTTCCTAAAATAGTGCTCTGATTTAAACACTCGAACGTTTTTTTTTTAATTTGTAACTCTTAAATTTACTTACCATTTTAATATTTTGCTCCGATGAGTTTGGAAAATCGTTTATACTACTTGGTTCAATAGTTTCTGTCTCTGTTACTTCATCTTTCTCCACTTTAATTTCGACCATTTCGATTATATGATCAATTTCATGAGTTGGTTTCTCCATTTCGATTTTATCAATATAAATAACACCTTTTATAACGCTTATTCTGAGGACTTTTACCAATTTTTTGCCTTTTGTTCACGCCGTTTGCGCTATTATCCCGATTGTCTTCTGTCATTGATCATTTACATTAGCATCAAATCAGTGTTGCCAACCATGGTTTATTAAAATCCCGTACAATGTTGAAAAAATTCGGCAAGTGCATGTTAGACACCCATTATACCAGGATTTCGTAGTTCAATAGCTAGAGTGCTTCACAATTCTTAGAATATTTACTGCATTTATTAAATATTAAAAAAAAATTTGGGGGATACCCACACTGTCAACTTCCCATTGGGTGTCCTTAAAGACTAGAAACTACTGTACATAAATAATTCTTTTTCCATTTCGGGCAACTTCTCCCCTGGGCCCCCGATAGAGGCTTTGCCCCTTGCACCATACCGGGGGCTTCGCCTTCTGTACCTAAGGATGGGGGCTCCACCCTTATCAAACAAATGATAACATCATTTGTTCTCAAGATATGCGAGACAAAATATATTTCAAAAACAGTTTCTTATTTCGTTTTTTTTTTTTTTTAAATTTTATTATAATATACCTACTGGCGTTTTTAACATCAAGGAAGGTTCTTAGGCCATTATATAATAATGTTATGGTAAAAAATCCATATAATCTATGTTATTTTAATAAAGTTAGTTCTGTTTTTTTTACCACAAAAAACAAACCGCTAATCTGAATTTGCTGAAAACTTTATCCGGTCTTCATTTTTTGATTACGCATCTGACGCATCTAATGAAATTAGTCCGGAGTTGATATCATCATTTGTTCTCGAGATATGCGAGACGAAAAAAAATTCACGAACGAACGAACGAACTAACGAACGCACGCACAGACATCACGCTAAAACGATGGATTAGGATTCTAGTGATCTTAAAACGTGGAGATATGTCAAAATTAGCGATTCGTAAAATCGGACCCATTACAATAACTTCCTATGGGAAGTTAAAAATAGCTTTCAATTTATTAATAATATGATTATCTAAACCGTTTACCTCCTATATGAGTTTACAAATATTCAATAATCATTTTTAAATACTGTCTATCGCAGCATCTACATAACATACGGTTTGTTTCAACTACCTCTTTTTGGATTGTACATGGAACGATTTGTGAATCGTTGTGTTGCATATTGCCTCAAACTTCACTCAAAAGTTATTTTATTTTTAAATAAAAGCTTTTTCTTAAAAAACATTTTTTTTACTTTATTTTCTACTTTTTAGTCTGATCACAATTAATTTAAAATAGTATATTATTCAACGAGCTAGTAATGATAGCTATTACTGACGAAGATGAAATTGCGGCACGAGCCGAGCTTGTGAGGCGAGTGTCGTAATGCATCTGAGTGAGTAATAGCCATTGCAAGCGAGTAGAATACGATAATTTTTCTACGACTTTTTTCCTTTTTGATTTAAATAAAATTGAATATAAATTTTAAATCAAATTTTTAATCTATTTCTAATTTCATTAAAAGTTTGTATAATATTATGTATAAAACGATCAAAACATAAACTACTTTATTTACTTGAACGTTACTAGGCAATATATATTAAATTAAAACTTGATACATACATATATACACAAAACAAAAGCAAACCCATGGAATAATGATTAATACTGTGATTTCATTGGTCAAGAGGGTATTGAGTAATGAACATTCCTCCACACCTTTGAATAATGCCTAACTTTCTCAACAATTAACGGATATAATATAATGAGTGTGTTCTTCAATAGGAGTAGAAAAAAAGAATTAAAGAAGTAATTTTTTCACCTATATTTTAATCGGTTAATTTACCCTAATCAGACATAACTATGGAAACAAAAAATTGCAATGTAAAATCAATGGACAATATTTGACAATCCGAAATGTCAAAAAGTTGCACAGGACTAAAAATCAACAATTTTGATTTTGGGGCGATTTAGGACAAAACTAATTATACAATATTGCATTGCACATCAAGGTTAGACACGTATACAAAATTTGAAACCTCTAGCTCAGTAAGAACCTACCTAAATTTTGATTCTAAGATTTGATCTAAACCAACATACTAACATAGCAAATTAAATAAAAGCTTTTAAAAAAAGACTTTATTACTCTTTTACAAAAATTTCATATTCATATTTTGTCGCTGAAAACTGCTAAATTTCATTGACTTTAACTTGAAGTAACAGCGTAGTATTTTATTTTTTTTTGTTTTTGTTACATGAAATAAATCACGAATCAGAATGAAAATGTCTTTCATGTTTTTTTAAACTACTCAATCGATTAAATGTTTTCGAACATGTGTTACATTCGTACGGTTTTTCATCGCTATGAATTATTTCATGCCGTTTTAAATTACGCAAATCATTAAATCGTTTCGAACACACATCACATTCATACGATTTTTCACCACTGTGTATATTTTCATGCGTTTTCAAACTACTCGGCTGACTAAACGTTTTCGCGCATATATTACATTTATACGATTTTTCACCCACGTGAAGTTTTTCATGTATTTTTAAATAATATCGTGTAGTGAATATTTTCGAACATATTTTACATTTAAATGGTTTTTCACCACTGTGAATTCGTTCATGTTTTGTTAAATTATATTTATATTTAAATGTTCGATTACAAATATCACATTTATTTGGTTTTTGTTCATCACCGTGTGTTATTTGATGCTTTCGAAAATGAGCGTAGTAATTAAATGTTTTCGCGCACATATCACATTTATAGAATTTTTCAACGCTGTGAATTATTTCGTGTCGTCCGAGAACGCCCGAGCTACTAAATGTTTTCGAACATAATTTACATTCGTATGTTTTGTGTAATCGTTCATGTATCTCGAGCGGTTCTAAAAAAGCGAATGTTCTGGAACATATTTTACATCGGAAGCACTTTCGTCCACGCACGCAATTTTATGTTTTTGTAAATCTTCGGCGTGATTGAATATTTTTAAACAACCATCACATTTATGTTGGCCTTTATCAATTTCGTCCGGTTCGATTTTAACGTCCGAATTTAAACTGTCCAGTTCTGTAAAATAGTTCTCATTCTCGACAAAATTTGAACTGGAACTTTCCATTTTTACATTGACATATTCAAAGTCATTCGGTTCCTAAAATAGTACGTTGATTTAAACATTCGAACTTTTTTTTTTTTTTTAATTGGTAACTCTAAATTTACTTACCATTTTTATATTTTGCTCCGATGGGTTTGGAAAATCATTTATACTAATTGGTTCAATAGTTTCTGTCTCTGTTACTTCATCTTTCTCCACTTTAATTTCGACCATTTCGACTATATGACCGATTTCATGAGTTGGTTTCTCCATTTCGATTTTATCAATATGAACATCACCTTTTATTACGATTATTATGAGGGGTTTTACCAATTTTTTGCCTTTTGTTCACCCCGTTTATGCTATTATCCCGATTGTCTTCTGTCATTGATCATTTTCATTCAAAAGCATCAAATCGGTGTTGCCAATCATGGTTTATTAAAATCCCGTACAATGTTGAAAAAAATACGGTAAGTGCATGTTAGACACCCATTATACTAGGATTTCGTAGTTTAATAGCTAGAGTGCTTCCATGGAAGAAGGAGAGGTACTTATGAATATTGTAAAGGAACGAGCATTTTCCAAAATACTGATCAACATATTATGAATGTTAACCCTTTTAAACAAACCATATGGAAAAATTTTTTTGTCTCAAAATGCCGTTTTTTTTACTGCCAGTGATAAGTACAATAGATAAGGTTACAAAAAAAGAAAAAGAAAAAAATCAAAGATCCCAACAACAAAAAAGTGAACCCTAGAAATTTACAAAATATAAAATATGCTAAACTGTGTTGATAAAATTGAACATTAGAATTATACCGTATTTCGGAAAATCTGTCACAGATGGCGGCACCTGTATCAGTGAATATATACATATCCCAGCATTTTGAGCCGCCATATTGCAGGACGAGTTAACTCGTCTTAATCATTTAAAGAGTTAACGTGCTTATTATGAATGACGACATTTTATAAATAAACAGTAACGGCTTTAAGGTAATTAAAATCTTTGTCGTTGCTTTTAAAACAATATAATATTATTTAGTATATTTTTCTAATAATTGTGATTTCTATATAAAAACATGAACAATTAATTAATTACTTTAAATATCTGTTTTATTTGATTCAAGAATCCACTCCTTAAGAATGCTGTTCGACTATTTTATCAGTAAATTTTTCAAATTCTTAATTATCTACTAAATTATTGGATTTTTTAACGGTGCTTAAAGAATATTATAAATTACTATAAACTGAAAACAAAAACTTCTCAAATTAATCGATTATTTACAAATTATAATTATTTTTGTAAAAAGATTACGTTTTGGTTTATAGTTTTACACCACTAGTAAGACATATCCTCTTGATAAGGGTAGACACAAACATAAATAAAACTATACATTTATTAAATTGTCATTTTATTAATAAATAAATAAATAAATAAATACAAACAAAATACATAATCTTGAAGTTAAATTTGTATATGATCATTAACGGTAAGTTCAAAAATGTAAACTTTACCGCATCGATGCAGCATCATAACGTTTCTGATGCGTCTAATACTGCATGATGCGATGCTGATGCTCTCTTGAAATTTGATGCACATTAGATATTTTTGAATGGGATATTGGCATCATGATGCATGTAGCATAATAGACACACAATGTAGCCAATGTAGCATGATGGACTATAGATAATATAGTAATACAGTCCTTGTATAGGTATATTATCTTTGAATTTCAACTTGAACTTACTTGAAATAAAAAATATTGAAATTATTTGAATAAAACATATTACATACCTATTTTGAGTGCAAGATGTATTCAAATAGTTTAAACAATTTTAATCAAAGGTAAATACATTAATCTTTTTCAGAAGTTTCTTTTTCGGAATTATTCCTGTTGGTGTTAATACCTACATAATATGGCAAGTAGTTATAATTCTACACATGACAAGCATCTTGGACACGCATCACCAAATTTCTTGATGCATTGTTTTGACGCATCAGATGCAAAAATGAACTTTTGATTTTTTGTTGTGATGCGTCTGATGCGTTTTTGAACTTTTGACTCTGCTTCTTGCAAGCAGTGATGCTTTTTTGAAATTAGCCTAACTTTACATAAACGACGCCATTGAAATTAAGTGTCAATTTAACCTACATTTTAATTTTTACATAATTCTATTTTTTACGATATTTTTAAAATTTTTGTAGTTATTATCACATATTTTAAATAAAAACGAATGCGTTATTTACGTAGAGTAATTCCCTTTTCGGTATTACCTTTACTTTGTGTAATGCCAAAATTGATATTTTTCCGCTTATTATATGTATAAACCTTTTTTTTTTAAATTAAAAATCTAAAAAAATTAAAAAATTTTCAAATTTCAGGAAAATCAAGGAAAATAAAATATAATTATAGAGCACGTTCCATTTAAAAAACATAAATGACACTGTGTAACACAGAGGAAAACTAATACCCACTAAATTTTAGTGACTTTTATACTTTTTTTTTTCACAAAAAAATTAATTTTTTTTTAAATTTTATTACAAAATTAACCTTTTAACTGCTTTTAACTAAATTATACGTATACATGTAATTATGAACCATAGAAAGTATATCAAGCAGAAAGGATCTATTTTTTTTCTTTTTAATTCTAATAATTTTGTCTATGCTGCCCTTTGCCGAAACACACTAAAAGTCAATATTCCATTTATGAAATAAATTGATACAGTGTAACACAATGTCATGCACTGTGTTTGCATGACATTGTGTTACACTGTATGACATGTCATGCACTTAATATTTTTTAAATAGAATACTCTCATTATTTTAAATAAATATAAATTTCAGATACATGAAAATTTTAAGTTATTTATAAGTAAAAGGGGGATACTTTTAGAAAATGATAGCGACTAATAATATTGTTACCAAAAACATTATTTACGTCTAATTTTGCTTCAACTGTTGCATTTGTCTAATGACATCAAACTATTTTCAGTTGATTTGATCAAAGCATAAATAAAAAAAGACTTTATCAGTCTTTTACAAAAATTTCATATTGATATTTTGTCGCTAAAACTGCTAAATTTCATTGACTTTAGTAACAGCGTAGTATTTTTCTGTTACATGAAACAAATCACGAATCAGAATGAAAATGTCTTTCATGTTTTTTTAAACTACTCAACCGATTAAATGTTTTCGAACATGTGTTACATTCGTACGGTTTTTCACCGCTATGAATTATTTCATGCCGTTTTAAATTACGCAAATCATTAAATCTTTTCGAACACACATCACATTCATACGGTTTTTTACCACTATGTATATTTTCATGTGTTTTCAAACTACTCGACTGACTAAATGTTTTCGTACAAATATTACATTTATACGATTTTTCACCCACGTGTAGTTTTTCATGTATTTTTAAATAATATAGTGTAGTGAATGTTTTCGAACATATATAACATACGTACGGTTTTTCACCGGTGTGAATTCGTACATGTTTTTTTAAATCACTCGACGAAGTGTACGTTTTAGTACATATGTTACATTTATATGGTTTTTCACCACTGTGATGTCGTTCATGTTTTTTTAAATTACTCGAACAAGAGAATGTTTTTGAACATGTACGACATTTAAACGATTTTACACCGGTGTGAGTCAGTTGATGAAATTTTAAATGATATTTTCGAGTAAATGATTTCATACATATACCGCATTCGAACGGTCTTTCATTCGTGTGGAGTTTTTCATGTTGTTTTAGGCTACTTGACTGAGTAAATGTTTTAAAACATATGTTACACTTATATGGTGTTTCACCGCTGTGTATTCGTTCATGTGTTTTTAAATTACTTAAGTCATGAAATGTTTTCGCGCATACATTACATTCATATGATTTTTCACTAGTGTGAATATTTTCATGTCGGTTTAAATTACTTAATTGACTAAATGTTTTAGAACAAACATTACATTTGTATGGTTTTTCACCACTGTGAATTCTTTCATGTGTTTTTAAACTACTTAACTGATTAAATGTTTTAGAACATATATAACATTTATATGATTTTTCACCCGTATGAATTTTTTCATGTCTTTTTAAACTATCTAACCAACTAAATGTTTTAGTACATGTGTTACATTTATATATTTTTTTATTCATGTGAATTTTTTCATGTCTTTTTAAATGACTTAAACGATTATATGTTTTCGAACATATATTACATTCATACGGTTTTTCACCACTATGAATTCTTTCATGTGCTTTTAAATTATTTAAAGTAGTAAATGTTTTAGTACATATGTTACATTCAAATAGTTTTTGACCGACACACACAATTTTATGTTTTGTTAAATCTAAATGATTAAATGTTTTAAAACAATTGTCACAATAAAATAATTCTTCATCTTCACCAATTGGGTCGTGTTCGATTTTTACTTCCGTATGTAAATATTCACTCGGTTCCTAAAATACAAAAAAATTTCAAAATTGGGTTCAGTCATATACAGCTGAACCTTTTTTTTATGTGATCCTGTTTTGTACGATTTTTTTTAAAATATGAATCAAAATCAAGAGAAAGTAGGAACTTTCTTTGATAAAGATACTTTTTAATGGTTTTTAAGCATTTAATCAGTACATTGCATAAGAATATAAGTTATTGCATTATTTAGTTTTTTACAGATGTATTTTTCACTATTTTTACATCATAAAAATGAAATAAAACGTTCCCACGTGTAAATTAATAATTTATCTTGTTTAGAAAAGCAATTTCTAAGGAAATCAAGAAGTTTTGAGTTACGTTTTTACAATCTGGACCGAACTAAACTTTTTATAGCTATTTATGATATTTTTAAATATGTTTTTTTTTTGTGCAATTTTTTATTTGGTCCCTATCGACCGCATAAGAAAAGGTTCAGCTGTATACTGATATGCCATGACCGCTATGACTAACAGAAACAAATTTCATCGGGAGTATGACGGAAGGGGAAAGGTAAAGCAACTTTACATAATATATAGAAGTATTTTTCGATGGCATTTATGTTTCTGAATACAACTATAATAAAAAGACTAAATATCAATTTTATTTGAAAGATGGTTTGAGTTTCTTGTGAAACATATTCACTTAACTCAGGTTAAATCGTTTTAACTCTTTTTCTTCATAATCTTATTATGTAGGGTTGGGCGGGGTAAAAAAAAGACATACTTATATTAAACTCAAGAGTGTTAAATTCAAAAAATAAAAAATATTACAACAAAATACATTAGTATTTTAAGCTGTCTGGGCCAAAAAATTATTTTTTGGAACGGGCTTTATAACATAAAAAAATTTTCTCCCAAACCTCTGTTATTCATGAGAGAAAAACTTTCATTCCGCGACGATAAACTTTTTCAGTAAGTAATAAATCTGATAAGATAGAGTGCTGTATTTTTTTCTTGTTATTCTACATGCTTTAGTAATGTAAAGTACAAAGTTTTATTTAAATGGTCCGACTGCTTGTAATTTTTTTTATATGTTAAAAAAAAAGAAAAAAGTGGGGCAAAAAAAAGACAAAACAAGGGGTTAACATTTAGAAAAATTAAAGATTATTGACAAGGATTTTCATTTTAAAACTAGATAATGGCATGTTTATGTATATTTTATGGATTAAAAAAATACTAATTCTTCAATAAAACAATTTTTTTTATTAGTGAGCAGACGGTTTTCATGGATATCAATTTCAGCTCATTCGAAAATTTATATTTTTGACCCATGAAAATTTATTTATGTTTTTATAATGTAACTATGCTGTACTGCACACATTTAGTATTTTTAACTCATTCATAGATTATTTTGATTTATTTTTTTACTTTATGTAAAGTGGTGTAAAAAAAAGACAAAATTTCAAATTAGCATATTTGGTTTTTTAATGAGCTACAATAATTTTTTTATTAGTTGGACGTTTGGGAAATAAAAACTGTTTTAATATTTAAAGTCCAAAGAAATTTCCTGTGAGTCAAGCTTTTGCATCAGTTAACTTTTTCTGACTTTTTTTACTGCTTAATCTTAGCTAAAGTTTTTGGTAAAATACGTAAAATTTAAATATATCATTAAAAAATTTTGTAGTAGAGTTGTGAAATAAAAAGTGTTGTATTGCTAATTACCCAAGCTGTCTATTTTTTACCCTTCCAATCATGTACTTGCAGTATCCTATTAGAGGTCTGTCTTTTATTTACCCTCCACTGTCTTTTTTTTTTTACCCCACTTGGCGGGTTAAAAAAAGACAAGGTTTTTATTTTTTTATAGATTTATGCCATTCGCTTGAGTGAAAAAACAGGCAAAATCTTAAAATACAAACAATTTAACATCATACAGTATTGTTTTTGTCTAAAAATTCAAATATTTTCTACATGAAAAATGAAAAGATTTGATTTTGTCTTTTTTTTTACCCCGCCCAACCCTAGAAGGTGTGTGGATGCCATTTTGGAATATCACAATTCAAGTGGTTGAAAAAATTTTGTTAATTTGACAAATATTGCACAAAACTTTGGCTATTCTAATTTAAGCGAAGAGAAGATCTATTGGGATTTGTTAAAGAGAAGATCTATTGGGATTTGTTAAATAGGCGGAACTTAAGAAAAATGAATGACGAAAAAGTGCACTGACATTAGTTTTATATATGTATAGTCATCAGTCTTATATTACGAAAAAATGATAAAATATTAGAACAGTTTGTATTTGGGTTGACACAAGTCTGAAGCAAAGGGATTTTCTTGTGAAGGAGAGAAAATTTTATATCTGTAAAACAGTTAAAATGTAAAAATATGAAAAAAAATGGATGAATGAGTTAATGAATATTACAATTTAGAGTATACAAACGTTAAATTTAAATAGCAAACGTCATAAAATAACTGGAGAACTGTAAATGAATGGAAAAATTAAATCAATTGTATGTATTTTCAGATCTACAAAATTCAGCTCATAAATGATATTTCAACGAATGCACTTTAAGAATAATATGATTTTTCAACACAAGATGTCATATCGCCATTCGACAGATCCCAATACCGTAAAGTTAAATGACTTTGGTCCACTTTTGAACTTTACACTGTTATAAGTTTTACACCAAATGATATTAATTTTTGTTTCTAGTTACGTTTTATGGGTCTGTATTAGTACTTTTAACTTTGAAATGGAGAAGAAGCTAAATACATTCTAACAAGGGGAGTATCAAACATGGGAATCACGGATTTGGGAGAAATTAATATATGTTGTGGAATATATTTCTCTGAGTATTGTAGTGATAATAATTTAGGCCAATGCGACTTTATTTAGAAATTAAACGCACGAAAAATTTCGAATAACATATCGTGTTTGATATGTATCAGTTAGTTGGTTTTATCTGTAACAAGGGCCGCTGGTGGTGTGGTTAGTGTGTGCTCTCATGCATGTAACTTTTTTTAATATACAGACGGAAAGGTTCTCTGTTCGAATCTATGCCTTTCCAACCTAAATAATTCTCTTTTCAATTTTTTTTTTAAATTTTTTCAATATTGTACAATGGTCAATTACATTGACGATGCTATCATTCTTTTTTTAAATGGAGATATGTTATTCTTTTTTATGTCTATAATTATTTTCTGAAAAAGGGGATATAATATTTTTTGTACATGTTGTCATTATATGTAACAGTAATTTTATCGTAAATTTTAAATTACTGAATTTTTTTTTTACATAAAATTAAAGCCATTTTTATTATAAATTATTTATACTATTTTTAGACATTCTTCATTTTATCCTTATTTAAAGTAATGGCAATTGTAAATTTTTTTATAATAATGACATAAAAAAGAAAACCATATCATCTCCTTTTAAAAAAAATTATAGCATCCTCAATGTAATTAATTGGCCCATTGTACAATACTGAAAAAGTTTAAAAAAAAAATTGAAAAGAGAATTATTTATGTTGGAAAGGCATAGATTCGAACACAGGACCTTTCCGTCTGTATATTAAAAAAAATTACATACATGACAGCAAACACTATCCACACCACCAGCGGCCTTTGTTGCAGACAATACCATCTAACTATATATATATATATATATATATATATATATATATATATATATATATATATATATATATATATATATATATATATATATATATATATATATATAAAATATCTGAATTTACCTACCATTTTTATATTTTCTCCTTGTAAATTTTCTTGTCACAATTTAGTTGGTTCCAAAATTTTACTTTGTGTAGATGACTGAATTGTTATTATTCATTTCGAATTTCTGTTCTATTTAACACAATAATATGCTTGATACGCTTGTGATTTTTAAGACTTCAGACAGCTTCTACTTTAGGACTTTAATTGTTAACGTCGTTACGGTACCGTCTTTTATCGATTACCGTTAACTCAACTTGGTGTTGCCAACTGTAGTTCACTAAAACAATTCTGCACAATTAGTTCGCCAGAAAATTCTGTTACGTAACAGAGCTTGCACCAGAGATGTACAGCTTACACCGTTATAAACTAGGAGGCTCTGATTACAAAAAAAAATGCAGTTACAGGGACTGCCGAAGAAGTGAAAACTGAGTGAAAACTATGAAATAACAGATATACACAGCACTAATGTTACACAACACGATACCTAGTTTTTAACCTTTTACGATTTTGGAAGCCGCGAAAAATTAAACATGCGTTTGACGAGTTTATTTTTAGTATTTTTTTTTTTTTGTAGGTTAACACTATGAGGCTCGAGCACTTTCACAGTAAACTTCCCCGGAGGCTGACAATAATTTTTTAAATTAACTTTATATAAACAAATAAATAAAAAGAGAATTACAGAAAGTTTACATAACAAACTGGTAAAAATAAATAAAAAACAAATACTTTTATTATTATTAGTTTTTATATTGTTTATTTTAAAATTTCTTCTTGGTTTTTTGGTTAGTATGACCAAAATCCGGGAGATCCTGCGTTCGATTCCCAGCCGATCCACTTTGATAATTTTTTCAATCACTTTGTGATTTTTAATTTTATTGTTTATTACGGTTATTATTTCTTCTTTTTTTTTTAAGACATGTAGTCTTTTGATGTGTGTCTTCAAAGTGTCCTGTATGTGTTCTTCAATGTTTCCGTAAACCAGATGAATCAGAAAATGTTTTAAAACACGTATCACATTTGAATGGTTTTCCTTCTGTATGTATTCTTTCATGTCTTTTCAAATTGTTGGAGTGAAAAAATGTTTTAAAACATGTATCACATTTGAATGGTTTCTGTCCTGTATGTAGTCTTTCATGTTTTTTTAAATTACCGGACGTAGAAAATGTTTTAAAACATACATCCCATTTGAATGGTTTCTCTCCTGTATGTGTTCTTTCATGTGTTTTCAAATCACTTGACTGGGAAAATGTTTTAAAACATGTATCACATTTAAACGGTTTTTCTCTTGTATGTGTTCTTTCATGTCTTTGCAAACTACCTAACGTGGAAAATGTTTTAAAACATGTATCACATTTGAATGGTTTTTCTCCCGTATGTGTTCTTTCATGTCTTTTTAAATGTGTACCAGAGAAAATGTTTTAAAGCATATATCACATTTGAATGGTTTTTCTCCCGTATGTAGTCTTTTATGTGATCTCAAACAGGCAAATTGAGAAAATGTTTTAAAACATGTGTCACACTTGAATGGTTTTTCTCCTGTATGCATTCTTTCATGTGTTTTTAAATGATGACTGAGAAAACGTTTTAAAACATACATCACATTTGAATGGTTTCTCTCCTGTATGTGTTCTTTCATGTGTTTTCAAATCACTTGATTGGGAAAATGTTTTAAAACATGTATCACATTTAAACGGTTTTTCTCTTGTATGTGTTCTTTCATGTCTTTGCAAACTACCTAACGTGAAAAATGTTTTAAAACATGTATCACATCTAAATGGTTTTTCTCCTGTATGTATTATTTCATGTCTTTTTAAATCGACTAACTGAGAAAATGTTTTAAAGCATGTATCGCATTTGAATGGTTTTTCTCCTATGTGTACTCTTTCATGTGCTTTTAAATTACTTGACTGAGAAAATGTTTTAAAACATATTCCACATTTGAATGGTATTTCTCATGTGTGTACTCCTTTATGTATTTTCAAATGGTGTGAATGTGAAAATGTTTTAAAACATGTGTTACATTTAAATGATTTCTCTTCCGTATGTGTCCTTTCATGTTTTTGTAAACTGCTCAATTGCGAAAATGTTTTAAAACATGTGTTACATTTGAACGGTTTTTCTCCCGTATGTGTTCGTTCATGTGTTTTTAAATTATTTGATTGAGAAAATGTTTTATTACATATATCACATTTAAATGGTTTCTCACCTACATGTATTCTTTGATGTGCATTTAAATTGCCTGACGTAGAAAATGTTTTAAAACATGTATTACATTTGAATGGTTTTTCTCCCGTATGTGTTCTTTCATGTGTTTTCAAATCACCTGACTGGGAAAATGTTTTAAAACATGTATCACATTTGAATGGTTTCTGTCTGTATGTAGTGTTTCATGTTTTTTTAAATTACCTGACGTAGAAAATGTTTTAAAACATACATCACAATTGAATGGTTTCTCTCCTGTATGTGTTCTTTCATGTGTTTTCAAATCACCTGACTGGGGAAATGTTTTAAAACATGTATGACATTTGAATGGTTTTTCACCTGTATGTGTTCTTTCATGTTTTTTTAAATTACCTGACGTAGAAAATGTTTTAAAACATACATCACATTTGAATGGTTTCTCTCCTGTATGTGTTCTTTCATGTGTTTTCAAATCACCTGACTGGGAAAATGTTTTAAAACATGTATCACATTTAAACGGTTTTTCTCTTGTATGTGTTCTTTCATGTCTTTGCAAACTACCTAACGTGGAAAATGTTTTAAAACATGTATCACATCTAAATGATTTTTCTCCTGTATGTATTACTTCATGTCTTTTTAAATCGACTAACTGAGAAAACGTTTTAAAGCATGTATCGCATTTGAATGGTTTTTCTCCTGTGTGTGTTCTTTCATGTGCTTTTAAATTACCCAACTGAGAAAACGCTTTAAAACATGCGTTACATTTAAATGGTTTCTCACCAGTATGTATTCTTTCATGTTTTTGTAAAGTGCTCAACTGAGAAAATGTTTGAAAACATGTATCACATTTGAATGGTCGTTCTCCCGTATGTACTCTTCCATGAGTTTTTAAATGATGTGCAAGAGAAAATATTTTAGAGCATATATCACACTTGAATGGTTTCTGTCCTGTATGTGTTCTTTCATGATTTTTTAAATTTCCTAACGTAGAAAATGTTTTAAAACATGTGTTACATTTGAATGGTTTCTCTCCTGTATGTGTTCTTTCATGTGCTTTTAAATTACCTGACCAAGAAAATGTTTTAAAACATACATTACATTTGAACTGTTTTTTTCCTGTATGTATTGTTTGATGTGTGTACTCAGCTACACTATGTGCGTTACATATTTCTGAATTTTCATCAAATAAAACGCTGTTTTCCGTTAACATATCCTCTTCGCCATCTTCTAATTTAATTTCGGTATGTAAACTTTTCAAATTTATTAAATCATCAGTATTATTACTTTCTTTTAATTCTGATTTGATTACGTCTCCATGATACAAAGAATCAAATAATTCTGTTTTTGTTGTATTTGAAAATGAGTTGTCTTCATTTTGTAAATTTTCCTCCTCTTTTATTTTAACAGTAAATGTTTCAGTAATTGTAGATTCTTTATTTTCCATTTTATTTTTTTTGGAATAAGTATTTAACTGTTTCCACAATTTTAACACTTTTTGACAGTTAATAATAATTTACAAAAAGTTGGTGTTTATAGTACGTTGGCAATCATAAAAATAAAATATCACTAGACAGTCCGGGAATCAATACAATAAAATTCCCCACAGGTCGGCAATTTTAAAGAATTTTAATGCAAGCTCTACAATTCTCGCGAAGTTGACCGAGTATCAGAATTATGGAGGGTAGATATGTATAAGGAGGATAATCTCTTTATCAAAAAGTGTCCGTAACGAAAGGTGGCGCTACTGTAGCAAGAGGGTAAATTTAAAGAAGTATGTAAGGGGTCATACACAATCAATGAAATAAGGAATTAAGATTTAAGAAATAAGAAATAAAATTTATGGAGTATACCATATAGTGACGTTGAATGAAACTGTTAACTTAACTGCTCATAAGTAAATGTATTTAGGTATTTTTGTACATCAGAATTCATGAAAAAGTAACGTTCGTGATGACTATTTTGTCACTAAGTGAAAAAAATCACGAATTTTGACGTAAAAAATACCTACATATTTATATCTATGACCAGTTACGTTAAAGTTCCATTCAACATCACTAGATGGCATACTCCTTAAATCTTATTTCTTAAATTTAATTCCTTATTTCACTGATTGTATATGACCCCTAAACAAGGAAAGATAAACATCCGTTTTGTTATGGCGCGTTGTTAATGTTTTTTAAAATTTTATTTTTAAACGTCTAATTATGCATAATATTATATTACGTGACTGAAGTTGTAAGTTGCATATTACACACGAGCGAAAAAGAGCCGCGTAGCGGCGAGTGCGTAATCGCGGGAGTGTGTAATATGCCTTACAACCGAGTTCCGTACTATACTTTATCTACGACTAAAATGAAATTCACAATAAACGGTAGAAAATTTGGTATAAAATTTACAAATACAATATATGAAAATAATTGATATATTAAGTAGATTTCTTGTTAAATCAAAATTAAAATTATAATTAGGTATATATTTTTACTGACTTTTATAACTTTTAGATTTTACATATTGTTTAGAAGGTTAAAATAATGTAAATCACTTGTTTTGTATGATATATGTCATCTTGTATGTTCTTTTTAAATATTTATTGTATGTGTGGCTGTATACAATATGTAAGGCCAATAAATAAAAAAAAAAAATCTGTAGTATTTGAAATTTATTAACAACAAACGTTAACATTCAGTTGCTAGGTAAAATTTTTGTACATATTCTAATATAATATGCATATCACTGTATAATATACCGAGCGTTCATAAAGTTCCGGAACAGCTCCGCAAAAATTTAACATTTGAATGGTTTTTCTCCTGTGTGTGCTCTTTCATGTACTTTTAAATTACTTGACTGTGAAAATGTTTCAAAACATATTCCACATTTGAATGGTATTTCTCATGTGTGTACTCCTTTATGTATTTTCAAATGGTGTGAATGTGAAAATGTTTTAAAACATGTGTTACATTTAAATGGTTTCTCTCCCGTATGTATTCTTTCATGTTTTTGTAAACTGCTCAATTGAGAAAATGTTCTAAAACATGTGTCACATTTGAACGGTTTCTCTTCCGTATGTAGTCTTTCATGTCTTTGTAAACTGCTCAACTGAGAAAATGTTTTAAAACATGTGTTACATTTGAACGGTTTTTCTTCCGTATGTGTTCTTTCATGTGTTTTTAAATTACTTGACTGAGAAAATGTTTTATTACACATATCACATTTAAATGGTTTCTCACCTATATGTATTCTTTGATGTGCATTTAAATTGCCTGACGTAGAAAATGTTTTAAAACATGTATCACATTTGAATGGTCGTTCTCCTGTATGTATTCTTCCATGAGTTTTTAAATGATGTGCCAGAGAAAATATTTTAGAACATATATCACACTTGAATGGTTTCTGTCCTGTATGTATTCTTTCATGATTTTTTAAATTACCTGACGTAGAAAATGTTTTAAAACATACAACACATTTGAATGGTTTTTCTCCTATATGTATTATCTGATGTGCATTGAAACTGCCTGACGTAGAAAATGTTTTAAAACATACATCACATTTGAATGATTTCTCTCCTGTGTGTATTTTTTTATGAATTTTCAAATTGTTTGACTGAGAAAATGTTTTAGAACATACATTACATTTATACTGTTTTTTTCCTGTATGTATTGTTTGTTGTGTGTGCTCAGCTACACTATGTGCGTTAGATATTTTTGAATTTTCACCAAATAAAACGCTGTTTTCCGTTAACATATCCTCTTCGTCATCTTCTAATTTAATTTCGGTATGTAAACTTTTCAGATTTATTAAATCATCAGTATTATTACTTTCTTTTAATTCTGATTTGATTACATTTCCATGATACAAATAATCAAATAATTCTGTTTTTGTTGTATTTGAAAATGAGTTGTCTTCATTTTGTAAATTTTCCTCCTCTTTTATTTTAACACTAAATGTTTCAGTAATTGTAGATTCCTTATTTTCCATTTTATTTCTTTGGAATATTTAACTGTTTCCACAATTTTAACACTTTTTGACATTTAATAATAATTTAAGTTGGTATTTAGAATACGTTGGCAATCATAAAAATAAAACACACTAGACCAAGGGGACAAACTAGATTGGCTTTGCCTCTGTTCCACTTGTAATGAGTTTGTGACGTAGTCTGTTTGTGTACATACACACTGTTTGCAGTGTATTAGTTTGGTTTTTTGTAGTAGTATGTGTATACACACATACAATCACATCACCCGTATTACCAGAGAGAGCTGTTCAACGTGCTCAACTAACAATGGGTATATTGTTAATATAATGGTGTGTTGACTCGACGACGACTACTGACGGACTAATGCCTTAAGCTGTGACTGACTAACAAATGACTCCAAGCGAATTTCACTTTTTTTATGTTAGTTGGCTTCTAGTGTTCTATGCACTAGACAGTCCGAATCAATACAGTTAACTTCCCTATAGGCCGGCAATTTTTAACTTTAACTCTTTGCGCTTATAAGACATGTACAGCATGACAAGGTGGTTTGTCCATTAACTCTGCCATATTTAACCGATTCAGTGCCATTGGCATGTTAACATGCCAAAGGAAACAAAGAGGGAAATATATCTTGCAACAAAAGACAAGACTATATTTTTAAGGTCATTAATCATTTTGACATTTTTAAGCTGCACTCGAATGGTTTAAATTGAAAAATATTGTTTCTCAATTCTATAATAAAAATACATAAATTACAAGGACACTAAAAATCCACACTGGGTTATTTTCTAATAAAAATTTTTCTCCAAAAATGTTAAATTAAATTGATACTTCTCTAGTTGCCCAACTTGCTTTAAAATGAAATAATAATAAAAAAATAATACTGTGGATAATTTTATATATAAATATTTACAGAAAAATATATAAAATTGGCTTCTAATAATTTTTATTGAATGTTTTAACATAATTGAATTTACAGTGTACTATAAGAACATGAAAAAATTGTTTATTATTGTTAGCAAAAAAATTTTCGAAAAAAATTTTTGACTAGATATGTATGTATTACATATTATAAAAAATCAATAAATTATGTCAACTATAAAAACACACTGGCCACATTGCAGTAGGGCTGATCGGCATTCATGCACGTACGCTTCTTATAAAGTCAGTATTATATTATTATAATTTATAAAATTAAAAATACGTAAGATATTGTGCAATACACACAAAGTGGGAATGTCAAATTATAAGAATGGTAGATAATGGTTTCTTCATTCTCTTTACTTATGTTTTTGTAGAGTGTATTTTACTTAAAATGAATATCATAATGACATCTGAAATAATTTTAAAAAATTTATTACATGTTCCAAATATTAGTTTAATACCGACTTTACAAAACATACATAACAATGTTTATATTTTATGAAGGAAACAAAAATCTTACAATTAAAATAAAATATTTCCAGAAGTACGCAGATTATATGTAAACAATTTTCTCTCTTTATCAATGTTTTTAAACATGTCTTTTACAAACAAAAATTATTTGGCAGCCATTGAGTTAAAGGTGTTTTGTCTGTTGGATCATAAGACATGTACCTCATGACACACTGAATGTTGAACTGTAATGACTGCTCATACTTCACATTACATGAATATTTCATTTAATAACTGCAAACACATTCATTTATTAGAAAAATTGTAAATAAAATAATACAAAATCACGTTGAATTATCTTTTTAAAATTAAAAACTAATAATAACAGCATTGAGGACGTATTTAGCGCATTTAGTATTCAACTTTGGGGAAACAAGGTTAGAACATCAAAAGAATCCAGGAGAAACAAGGTTAGAATCGTTGTCATGTGCTACATGTCTTACCAGCCTATTTACAACTCACTTTTTTTTTGCTTGAGTGCAAAGAGTTAAATGATTAAGACGAGTTAACTCGGCCTGCAATATGGCGGCTCAAAATACTGCGATATGTACATATTTACTGGTACAGGTGCCGCCATCTGTGACAGATTTTTCGAAATACGGTATAATTCTAAATAATGTCAAATTTTATCAACATAGTTTAGTATAATTTATATTTTGTAAATTCCTAAGGTTCACTTCTTTGCTGTTGGAATCTTTGATTTTTTTCTTTTTCTTTTTTTGTAACCTTATCTATTGTACTTATCACTTGGCAGTAAAAAGTCCGGCACTTTGAGAGAAAAAAATTTTTCCATATGGTTTGTTTAATGATCCGTCCACACAGCTCAAGCTTTACCACCGACTTACTTGCGCAAACCAGTTTTGTGCAAATAAACATGTACGTATGGACGGGAAAAAACGTAGCGACTTACTTGCACAAACCTGGTTTGCGCAGGTAAGTCGGTGGTAAAGCTTGAGCGTGTGGACGGGCCTTAAAAGAGTTAAGGAATTTTAATGCAGGCTCTACATTCCGCGAAGTTGACCGAGTACCAGAATAGGGTACTTGACTGAAGTTACAAAAATATTCTAAAAGCATTGTTTTTCCATATCAGTTAAGTGATTTTTTTATTTTCGACAGATTCTGTAAAAAATCATCAAAAAAATAACCTTACAATTTTAAATGAGAAAAAAGCGAGAAAAACATTTCACTATAGTGACGTCACAGTTTGAAGCAACTAAACGTCAATGTCAATATTTATAACCTCAAAACTTTGATTATATTCATAAAAATATAAGCTAATAGAAATATTTAAAAGAAAACACCATTGCCGGCTTCCGGGGAAATTTACTATGAAAGTGCTCGGGCCTCATAGTGTATAATATGTATATAAGCTAATAGAAATATTCAAAAGAAAACACAATTTCACCTCACCAATGAAAATTATCAAAATCGACATATCTAGCTACAAAATGTTACGTCACATTCGAGAAATGGCGCGTTTTCACTAATTTGAATATTTGGTGAAAAATGGTGATTCTCAAAATAAAATTTCTAAACAGTTATCAAATTTTTTTATGATTCATCATTAAAATTGGACATATGTAATGATAATGCATAGAATTATTTAACATTTGACACAAATTTTAAATACAGTCAAGTACCGTATTATGGAGGGTAGATATAATGAGGACAATCTCTGTATCAAAAAGTGTCCGTAGAAAGGCGTAAATAATGGTGGCGCTACTGTAGCAAGAGGGTAAATTTCACAGAGTAATTCACAGACACAGCAACTATCTCTATCATGAAATCTGCAGTGTACATTTTTGTGTACCTTAGGCTACTTAGTAGTCACTCTCTCAGTGGCATTCACTGAGTGTAGGTCAGTCACAAGACAATGGATGTGATTGTTATGTTGGTTGTGTTGGCATTGTTACATCCCCACACATAGCGTTGTGGTATCACACATATGTATGCGAGCACGGTCACCTAACGGCCACCACTATCTTCGATTACTCACACAAAGACAGTTTACCGCACCAATACAAAGTAAACACCGTGCACGTATATAACATATTTTCTATCTCTTACTGGTTACACTGATTCCAGTTTAAGAAGTTATGGTTAAAAATAAAACACAAAAAATACTTTAAAAAGTAATTTATTAATTCTATATAGGTAAATAACTAATATATTACATTAATAACCAAAATTACATTCAAATATTCAATTACGCAATATTATTTAATAAAAAATTTCCACAAATGTGAGTTAATAATGGCCGTAAGCTATATACGGCTTCAAAAAAATATTCCAGATTTTTTCCAAAGTTCATCAGTTTGAAATCTATTGGTCAATTCGTATCGGTGTAAACCAAAGTCGCTTGCTCTTATTTTTAATCACATTATACTTGTTTTGAACCGCACTTGGCTTGCTTTTGAGATACTTGTATATTCCTGTCTCACTTTCCATGTTCTAGAAAGAAGGGTCAAGTATTAACGTTCGGTATACATCGTACACAGTATACGATGTGTACCGAACGTTAATATTTGACCTATAGAGGGTAGAAAAAGCAAGCCAACTGTGATTCAAAACAAGTGCAAATTGATTCAAAACGAGAGCAAGCGGCTTTGGCTTACACCGATACGAATTGGCCCTATGATTAATCTTTTAACCATAAAAATGAGTTGCTTTATGGCTTTTTAAATTATTTGAAGAAGTACATGTTTTCGAACATATACTACATATAAATGGATTTCGGCCCGTGTGAATTCTTTCATGTCTTTTTAGATGATGTAAATAAGTGAATACTTCAGGACACTTATTACATTTGTATGGTTTTTCACCCGTATGAGTCCTTTCATGTGTTTTTAAATTACATGAGCTTGTAAATGTTCTCAAACATATATTGCACTGATATGGTTTTTTATCACTATGAATTCTTTCATGTGTTTTTAATGAACTGGACGTACTGAATGCTTTAAAACATTTACTACACTGATATGGTTTTTCACCACTGTGTACTCGTTCATGTCTTTTTAAATCACTTGATGTAGTAAATGTTTTAAAACATATATTACACTTGTATGGTTTTTCACCCGTGTGAGTTCTTTCATGTATTTTTAAATAGGTTGGGTGTTCAAATATTTTCGTACATATTTTACATTCATACGGTTTTTCCTCCGTATGAAGTTTTTCGTGTATTTTTAACAGACTTAACGTAATAAATGTTTTACAACATATATTACACTGATGTGGTTTTTCACCACTATGAATTCTTTCATGTGTTTTTAAAACACCGGACTGATTAAATGCTTTAGAACACACAGTACATTTATATGGCTTCTCGCCACTGTGAATTCTTTTATGTGTTTTTAAATTACTCGAAATAGCAAATGTTTTAGTACATATATTACACTTATACGGTTTTTCACCACTATGAATTCTTTGATGTGCTTTTAAATAACCTGATTGGTTGAATGTTTTCGAACATATCGAACAATTATATGATTTTTTATTACGGTGAATTCTTTTGTGCCTTTTTAATTGATTTACCCCACTAAATGTTTTAAAACACGTATCACATTTAAATAATTTTTGATCAATACATACAATTTTATGTTCTTGTAAGTTTTCTGGTTGATTAAATGTTTTAAAACAAGTATCAGAATTAAACAGCTCTTCATTTTCATTTATTTGATCTTCAGTTTTAATTTCTGTATGTAAACGGTTTAAATCTATCAAATTTTCATTCGTCTCCTAAAATGTTAGAAAAATTTGGGCTAAATGGGGTATTTGGCAGTATCAAAGAAAAACAATAAAAACAAATTTTAATGAAAATTGTTAATAAGACACCAATTCAGTGGCGGATTTACCCTAAGTGCCGCTCTAGCTCAGTGAAAAATGCCGCCTCTAAAAAGGTAAAAAATTTTTTTTGCATTTTTGCCACCCTTTTTTCGCAAATTTGCCGCCCTTCTTAAAAACGTACGTGACGAGCAAAAAAAAACTTAAATTCTACATTTTCCCGCCCTTTTTGCCCAAATTTGCCGCCCTAGGCTCCAGTCTACTCAGCCTGCTGGTGCATCCGCCACTGCACCAATTTATTATACTAATTTATCCTAGTAGCTATCATTATTTAATTTTTAAAAAAAAATTAATTAAAAATGTAATTTTTTAATTATTAATTACGTCAGCAGAAACGGGTTATGACGTTATATTCGCTTATATTTCAACACTATCGCCACTAGGGTCGCTACTTAAATTCCGATTAGCAAACATAACTATGGAAATTAATCTGAATCACAGACCAATGAACACTATTATATTATACTACTAAACAAAGAGTAAAGCCATTTTTCTTGAAGTATGTAACGGGTGTAAGACGGGTGAAATTTAAGGTAGAATGATCACTTGAAATTTTCCAAGTTTAGAATTTGAAATTTTAGTATATTATAGAGAAAGATATGATGCATTCACTGACACTATTTTGAATAATTTCTGACGTGCAGTTTAGAAGAAATAAATTTTCAAAGTTAGAATTTTTAACGTACGAGTAAATGCCAAAGAATGATTAGAGGTGAATCAGTGGTATGTATTTAAGTAAGTTGTGTCATTAAAAACCAACTTTAAGATTTAATAAAAAAATGAAAATTATTTTCTTTTGTTTTTGAATCATTAAAAAACTACATATTTTTTTTAATATTAGACGTTTAGTTATTGTAATAAATAGAAAAAAAAAACTATAAAAAAGTCATTTTATACTAATACACCCATAATATATTTGTGTACGTGTTAGTTATTATGTGTGCGTACACGTCACTACCAGAATCAAATTGATTACTTTTAAAATTATTAAAATTAGAAGATTGAACAATAATCAAATATTAATACTGTTACATGTATTATAAAATTTAACTTATTTTTCTACACATAAATTATATTTATTTATAGAGAAAAAAATAGACTTAGTAATTCATTTGTCACAAATTTGTTAGTACTGATCATTTCACCTTAAGGAATATAATATAATGTCAATTTTTGAGCAAATCCGATCAGGGCTGGGAAAAATGGTTCATAGAAACCATTTAAAATAGAAAATGGAAAATGGTTTCCAAAAATGCATTTAAAATACAAAATGGAAAATGGTTTTGCTGAACATACTTAAAATTGAAAATGGAAAATAGTTATTTAAAATGGATTATAAAATGCAAAATGTTATTTTTACTTTATTTATATACATTATAAAAAATATTCTATAAATTTTTTATTATTATTTATGTTAATTTCAAAAAAAAAAAATGTTCAAAAAAACTGAAATTATATAAAGGCAATCTTTTGAGAAAATTTTGTAAAGTTTGCATGATATGAAAACGAAACTTAACTCTTCGAATATTGTTATTTAAAAATATTTGAGTCAGAAAAGTTTGACTTAAGAGAACTGCAACTCTAGTAACAAATTTAATTCAAGTGACATTGCAATTCGAGTTATAAAAAAATTGAGTCAATTAAATCAACCTACATTTGACTTAGAATTTGTTAGACTTCAAGTCGTTCAATTCAAGTTCTATAATTAATATTGCGTACACATAAATTTGAGTATACATGCATTTTCATTTTAAATGTAAAATGGATTCAAATTTCTATTTTAAATACAAAATGGAAAATGGTTTGTTCGAACTTATTTAAAATAGAAAATGCAAAATGCAATTTTGTATTTTAAATACATATTTAAAATGAAATCATTTTAAATAATTTCCAGCCCTGAATCCGACTATAATTATTGCAGGATATAACTTTTATACGTACGTATTTTGAAAATAAAGCGAATACCACTGTTTTCTTTCAAAATTTTACAATTTCTTCTCAAAAAGTAAAATTTTATTATCAATATTATATTTTTACAATAATTATTTGGAAACGTTACTATGGATACCATCGGTTATTATATTGATTACTATATTACAGAATAATATTAGGTCGGAATTTGGTCGTATCTGGCTGTCTTAATTATACATTAACATAATTAGTCTATATAATATACATAATATTATGTTCAATGGTCTGTGGTTTCTATTTTTCAATTGTTTTCGTTTTCCTACAACTTTTTGAAATATTTCTAAATTTGCATACCTACCAGTTTTATATTTTGCTCTTGTAAGTTTGTATGGTGTTTTCTATCTGTCAACTCATTATTTTCTTCTGATTTAGATGGTTCCAAGATTTTATATTCTCTTAATATCATTAATTTATTGTCATTAATTTCATCGTTCTCAACTTTAACTTCAAATGTATGATCAGTTTCATAGTTCGATTTTTCCATTCCATCTTCCTCCACTTTAATTTCAAATTTATAAAAATTTTCATGCACCAATTTTTCCATTTTTTTATTTCTGTTTTATTATTTAGATGTTACACATAAAACTTGAACTTAACTAATGGTTATAATGACGGCTACGACGGCTACTTTTGTTATTTTTGACCTTTGTCCATTAATCCATTTTAACATTTGACTTGAAATAAACCATTTTTAGGCTAAGCGCGCACTACGTTTTTCCGCCGCTGTTTTTTTTCAGCAAAAAATTGTGAAGCATTATACTCCATATAAGCGAACGCACTACGTTTTTTTTTCAGCGGCGGAAAAAAAAAACGCAAAAAGTTACATTTTTTTTTGCTGGAAAAAAAAACGCGTCATTTTTGTAACACGTATAAATATATGACAACACGCGCACTTGCGTAAATAAGCAAGCGGTTTTTTTGATTAATGTGGTTATGTATCATATTATGATGCACTAATACACAACAGAAATGTATGTAAAATAAAATTTTAGTCAAAGTATCGCCAGATTTGGAATTTTAATAGAAAATTTGACGAAGAAAATTATATATGAAATAGACAAAAGCCCCCCAGTATTGGATAAAATTCGAATATTAAGGTATTTAAGAATATTGTAAATGTTTTTGGCGAGAAGTTTGTTAAAAAATAACTAATAAATTGGACTGCATTACAGATAAAAAAGGTAATTTAGGTTTTGGTAAATAAATCTTTCTACAAATATAATTATCTGAAAAGAAGATTGGTTAAATCCTTTGTTAAATATGTAAATGGGAAAAGCGGGAAAAAATGAGAATCCATTCATAAGTTTGACATTTTAATAATTAATATTGAATTATTTGTATTTAATTATAATAATTATGTATTTTTAAAATAAAATGTTTTAATATGTTTATTGTTTTGTATTTTTATTTATTTAGTCATTAAATTATACAGAATTTTGCGTACAAAAAGTATTTTTGATTTTATAATGTTGTTGCCATTGTAAAGCCCCAGTAAAAGAAGCTTAACGAACGTCCTGATTTTGATAAAATAGTTAATTTAATAAATTGGACTGCATTATAGGTAAAAAAGATAATTTAGATCTTGGTGAATGAATATTTTTACAAATTTAATTATTTAAAAAGAATAGTGGGTACAATCTAAAATATGTAAATGGTGGAAGAAAATGGAAATGTGTTCATAAGTTTGACATATTTTGATAATTAATATTGCATCATTTTTTATTTCTTAATAATATTTTAAAAATAAAAAAGTATTAAAATTAAAACATTCAGAATTTTACATACTTTAAAATTATTTATAATTTTATAACGTCATATTACTAATGTAAAGCACCAGTGCAGCAAGCTTAATGAGCGTCCATTTTCGAAATAATTTTAAGTCCCGCCAATTCCGCTACTGAAAAAAAAAACGTAGTGCGCGCTGATGACGCGTTTTCAGCTTTTGTGGAAAAACGCCGAGCGGAAAAAAAAAACGTAGTGCGCGCTTAGCCTTAAACATTAAGTCAACGTTGCCAACTGCAGTGTACTAAAACTTTAGCACAACAATTACAATTCCTCTAACATGAAATGACACAATGGGTCTGTTTATTTTAATGCAACGTTTCAAAACGTTGTAAAACATATATGACGTAAGCAAACATATTATGGTGCATGATTTTTACGCATGTGCGAACGTTTTATTTCGGCTGGACACAACTGTTGCAAATGTTGCAAAACAAAAAAACAACCTCTGTTGTAAATAAAGAAAATCTTAATAGTTTTTTATTTTATTTTTTTTTATTAATTAAATAACATTAAAATCTTAGGAAAATGTACAATTTGTATGATGTTATAATAGACGAATACGTCTATCTTGATGTTATAATAGACGAATATGTCTATCAACTCTTGATTTCCGCTGACAATAAACTTTTCGTATTTATTATTATTATTATTTACTAGATAATATGTTTTCAAAAAAACACAGTTATGGGACATTATTTATTTGAAATCCGATTGTAAAATTATCTGTAAAATGAATAAATAAACGCCGTAATTGAATCATACGGTAGCAATAATGATAGCTAACCTAGCTAATTATACAAGAGATACACGTGCGTTAGACACACACTATGTATCCTATGTACTTCATGTACGTATGTAAATGACGTCAAAGCTATTTGCAACAGTTCTGTCCCGCCTAAGTGAACATAAAACATGTTTTTATGGTGTAAAACGTTGCATTAAAATAAACACACCCAATCTAACGTTTAAAACCTTAGAACACTAGAAGCAAACTACAATCAAAATTGTATAGTTCGTAGTGTGCAGTTCTGTGCACTGTAATCAAGTTCTTAACTAGTCGTGCACCAGCTGTAGTAGATCATTGTTATCAACCACTTGCCAACAACGATCGAATACGTATAATATAGCAAATCTGAGTTGACAATAAGGGCAATAAAATTTTACAAGTCAGTTTTACAATGGAACAAAATATTTAGTGAATATAGTTAAACATCGTTTTTAAAGTTCCTACGTGAGTACATGTAAGTAAAATAAAAAAGTATGTACAAAATCATAATTTTGTACTTTCCCATATTTTTTTTTTCATAAAACTGAATGCGTAAACTCGAACACGAAACTTATATCAAATTTCAGTATAGCTGAAATAATTGTAATATGCAGATAATTTATATAAGTAATAAACCTAATAATAAAATTGAACTGTTGGTATGAATGGATATTGGATGTTTTATTTTTCTTTATATTGTGGTTTTCGATATGATAATGTGATCGATTAGCAAAAATAAAATGGGGCATATGTTGTCAGGCATTACATTGTTCTTAACTGCTCTAAAATTACAGTCACTACGATAACTGTTTGCTACGATTTTATATTTTTATTTTTCAGTTTATATTAAAATTATATTTCCATTTAAATGTGCTATTTATTCTGTCATAATTCTACTTACCTTTAAGCTACATTTTTTAATTCAAATGTAAATATTTAACCAAATACAGAAAAAAATGTATATTTAATTCCAATAAATCAATTTTTGTTCCTGTTTTGTGTTTATTTTCAAATTTATGGTTAAATTTTAATTTAAAAGTTTTATGCCTCATAAGTGTCAAATGTATTGTACAAATTGTATGTATGTGTACAAATTTATTTTATTAATTATTTCTTATTATTCTCCAAAAATTTGTTTTAAAAACTTTAAACATCAGTTTTTGAATGTATTTCATTTCTGCACGATTTTTTTTTTTTTTTTTTTTGTATGTAAATCCTACTCTGGAAATTAGGTCAGCTAGACAAAGATGAATTTATCTGATTTGCCATATTCGTTGTCCTTTATTACTAATAGCCAATCATAATTTTTAAAATTTTATGGCCAGTCAACTTTCTTCTCGTAGTTGGTAAATTATACATATTATAATTATGTACGTACACAATGCGTACCCCACCTACCAGAGATTGAGTGTGACCAGTGTGACGTATGATATGACACATACACAAGCGTAGATCCAAACGTGGTGGGGGAAAGAAATTTTACGTCAGCTTCTGGCCACACTGTTCTCGCTAGTATAGAGATAGGAACCCTAATTTCATTTACCCTATTTCTCACAGAATATATCAAAAGCAACGCTACTATTTCTTTTCTGTAATCAGAAGTGTGCACTTCTGAGCACATTAGACTACTTAGTAGTCATTCGTTCGGTGGTGGTCGATGAGTGTAGTTCAATTGTTTCGATTGTTAGTCATTATGTATTGCCACCGTCGTATCACACGGTATATATACCACATACATACGTATGTAGTATTATATATGCGTATGCAAGATAGATTACCTTACGCACACAACACAGATCACACAAACACAAACTAAATCGAGTGCACATATACATATAACATATTGGTGGGGTATTTTCCATCTTTGTTTGGTTACATTGGTTTCAGTAGTACATATAGATAGCAGCGTTTCCTCTGTACTCTGTGCTATTTCTGTATTCTGTGCAGCCATCTGATGACGAATGAAGAAACTACTGCCGGTAGGCTAAATATAAATCACGCCTCCATTTAATTTCACAAGGTTCACATCGTTCACATTTCACTAGCTAGCGAACTATTTATACGTTAGAGGTGTTAGAGGTTAGAGGGACCACGAGGACAATAATCGATTCCACGTAGTTTTTTTTATAGTTCGTTTTTTTTTTCAATTTTATTTTTCTAATTCAATAGTACTCTTTTTATGGAAATATTTTAAAATATCTACATATTACATTTACGTAATTCTATCACTGTGAATTCTTTCATGTCTTTTTAAACTTTCCTTCTGTTTAAATGTTTTAAAACATATACTACATTTATACGTTTTTTCATCACTATGAATTTTTTCATGTGTTTTTAAATGAGCTGAAGTAGTAAATGTTTTAACACAAATATTACATTCGTATGGTTTTTCACCACTATGAATTCTTTCATGTGTTTTTAAATTACCCGAAGTAATAAATATTTTATGACATATATTACACTGATATGGTTTTTCATCACTGTGAATTCTTCCATGTGTTTTTAAACTATTTGACTGATTAAATGTTTTCGAACATATTTTACACTTAAATGGTTTTTCACCACTGTGAATTCTTTCATGTCTATTCAAATGACTTGAAGTAGTAAATGTTTTAGAACATTTATTACATTTGTACGGTTTTTCACCACTGTGATTCTTTCATGTTTTTCTAAACCACGTGAATTATTAAATTTTTTATAACATACTTATATTACATTTATAGAGTTTTTCATTATCGTGAATTTGTTCATGTTTCTTTAAACCACTTGGATCACTAAATATTTTAATACCACTGTGAATTCTTTCATGTTTTTTTAAATTACTTGAATTAGTAAATGTTTTAGAACATTGATAACATTTATATAGCTTTGCATGCTTATTTAATTTTCCTAATTCTTCGTCAATTTTCTCTTGTTCAATTTTGATTTCATCGTGTAATCTGTCCAAATCCATCAAATAATTCTCACCTTCCATAAAATTTGACGTGGAACTTTCCATTTTTACGTTCACATATTCAAATTCATTTGGTTCCTAAAATATAATTTATCTGGATTATAATCTTAGCATAATTTTTTTTTTTAAATTTTTACTCTAAATTTGTTTACCAATTTTATATTTTGCTGCTGTGGATCTGTGAGATCTTTTATATTTATCAGTCCATAGTTTTCTTGGGGCCATAATTTAATTGATTCAACAGTTTTTGCCGCTTCTGATACCGGAAAACAGTTCACTTCATCTGTGTCCACTTTGATTGTAAAATTAGAAGTTTGGTTGTTCATCTTCTTCTTTAAAAATTGACCAGAAATTGACCACTATTTGACAAATTATACCAAACTTACCGAACTTAACCTTAATTTTACCTTTAAGGCGTCTTTACGTGTCTTTTAAGGCGTAATTTGTGGCCAATAATTTACTGAATACATATTTTCGGTTGTGAAAATTTTGTACATGAAATAATTAAAATGGTTAAATGTTCGGTAAAAACGTGTAAAAATTACAGTGGGAAAAAATTTGAAAATAATAAAGTAGTTAAATTTTTTGGATTTCCTTCGGATGGTACTCTTTGCGCACAGTGGGTGAAAGCTTGTGGCGAAAACGCCGTTTTTATTAATTTAGCAATAGCAAGAATTTGTTCGGATCATTTTGAAGAATCCGATTACACTAGCTTAAAGGACAAATTATTAAATATTCCGATAGAAAAGCGACATTTAAATAAAGGTGCTGTACCGTCTAAAAATCTTCCAAATCGAAATGAAATTAGCGAAAGAGAAAAGAGAACACGAAAAAGAGGGCATAAGCGACAAATTTTGGAAATTATGGAAATTTATGAACAGTAATGAATAATAAGTTTATAAAAAAGATTATGGATTTTTAATTTGAAATTTAATAAAAAGCAATAATTGCAGGCATGAAGCACGAAAAACGAAAGGGCAAAATAGTGTTAAAAACGATAAATTTTGGGACACTGGTACACGAACAACGTAAGTAATCTCAGTAAGGGATTTTACACAATAAAATGAAATAAGAATAAGGGGTGTCGCCATCCAGTGACGTTGAATGAAACTTTATGTAGGATTCTAACTTAAGGTACCCATCACAGTGTGATCAGCCGAAAAATAGTCAATTTTCGCGATTTTTTCGGATGGATAGGATGGGGGAATGGGGATGAATTTTTTTTTACGGTTAATACTACTATTTAGCAATACAAAAAATTTTTTATTTATTTTTTATAATTATTATAAATTTTTGAAAAAAGTGTCTTTAAAAAAGGGCGGATATTGATCCCCACGACTGCGGCCGCAGTTTTCATTTGAAGCTTGGGAGCTTTTTTTGAAATCTTCCTATTTTTCCACACGGAAAATTATCAAAAATTTTGTACTTTTTATTCAAACTGCCTCAATTTTTTCAAATTTCAAAAGAAAAGTCTCCCATAGGTAGATAGCGGTTTATCTACAGATTGATAATCTATTTTATTTTTTTTTCCAAATGAAAACTGCCGACGCAGTCGTGGGTACCAATATCTGCCCTTTTTTAAAGATACTTTTTTCAAAAAATTATAATAACTATAAAAAATGAATAAAAAAAAATTTTTGTATTGTTAAACAGTGATATTAATCGTAAAAAAAAATTAGGGTACTTGACTGCAATTGAGAAATGATTCTAAATGCTTTGTTCTTACGTATACATTAGTTAATTTTTGTTAAATTTTTAAAAATCTTCAAAAAAACCATTGTTCAATTTTAAATGAACAAATTGGCGGGAAAAACGATTTGGCGTAGTGACGTATGCAATGACGTCACGATTTAACTCAAACAGATGTCGCTTTCATTCATATCAACACTTGTCAACACGATTTCAAATTTGTACACAATATTCAGCAGTCATCATGCTCAGTTTTAGTGGTATTTACAACTTTCTACTTTGTTATCTTTTTCATTTATCATCATCGTAAGATTTTCATGAAGCTCTACAAGTATTAAATGCACTTTAAGAAAACGTAACTTTAAAATTGTAGCAAAAAATAAAAGCATTTTTAACATAATGTTTAAAACAAGTTGATAAGGATATTTTACGTATTAAGTGACGATGTATTCCTTCCATCAATCTTTTTTGAGTGCAAAATTAATTGCAAACCAAAAAGTTCAAAATAAATTACAAAGAAAAACAACTTCTCTTGGTCAATTAGAATTGTAAAAATGTCACAATGAAAATGCAATTTGTCATAGACAAACCGTAACTAGAGTAATAAGATCTGCTATTAAAAAATGACGTCATTTTCAAATATCACTGCGTTTTTAACCATTTAAATGAAGGCTAAAAATTTATAATTTTCAAAATCGAATTTTTAAATAACTAAAGAATATTTTTATTTGTCACTACTAAAATTAAATATATTTAAGGACAATACATAAAATTATTCAACATTTAAAACAAATTTTGAATACAGTCAAGTACCGTATTAAACGTCCAATACTAAACAAAATAGTTTTTTAATGATTCAAAAACAAAAGAAAATAATTTTCAGTTTTTTATTAAATCTTAAAGTTGGTTTTTAATGACACAACTTACTTAAATACATACCACTGATTCACCTCTGATCATTCTTTGGCATTTATCGTACGTTAAAAATTCTAACTTTGAAAATTTATTTCTTCTAAACTACACGTCAGAAATTATTCAAAATAGTGTCAGTGAATGCATCATAATATCTTTCTCTATAATATACTAAAATTTCAAATTCTAAACTTGGAAAATTTCAAGTGATCGATTCACCTTAAGGAAAATAATTATGAAGAGAAAAAAATCGATTTATATTTTTGTTTTTTAGCAAATCTCGCCTTAATGTTTATTCTGTTACAGAGAAGGAATAGATTATTTAAGAAAACTAGAAATAATAAAATTCAGAAAGAAATTAAAAAAGGAGAAACAGAAAAACCAAACACTGACAAATGTGATAAATAAGTTGTTGTTGTTAAGAAAAATATTTCGTCCATCTCAAAGACCAAGATGGTCTCGCGAAATCATTTCTATATCTACTTCTTGTGCAAAAGTCTACCAGCTCCTTAGAAAAAGACAACGTCAATTACCTTCTGTATCTATATTGAAAAAATAGGCGTCGCACAGGCGTCGCCACTCAGTCGGTTGGGAAGGGATAAGATGAGAGACTGGGAAATATTAAATCGTCCTACCCTTACCGCCATCCGATTTTGTTCCAATTCAGATTTTGGTAGTTCTGCAAAAGCACGGGACAAGGTTCCACCTATTTTTGGCTCTCTAAAAAGAACTAATGGTCTGATTTTAATGATTCTTTTTTTTTTTTTTTTTTTATTTCATCATTATGACGGATTGGTTAAAAATACCCCTGTCGCAGCATCCTGCATAACATAGCGAATTTCCGTTTATAAAAATCCGTTTTTCTGTGATTTTTCACCCTTTTAAGTGATTTTTCCTCCTCTTTCTAATGGTGTAAATAAATGTCGAAAAAAATTTTTAACTTTAGAAAATTTTGGCAAAAAACTAATTTTTTTCACGAAAAATGGTCAAAAAAACCATGTTCTAGGCATCCGACATGGCTGGCTAACGAATTTGTCCAACGGTGTGGGACTAAATATAAATTTAATACATAAATTTTAGTGAATATTATTTTTGGTTTCTAGGGACCCCAAAACAAATTTCTATTATAGTCTCGGGAGATTTATTTCGGAGCTCTAAAAAATAGAACTTTCTTCGGAACCCTAAAAAACGGCATATAAGTAACATACAAACATATGTATACATATGTATACATATGTATGACGTATATGACTTATATACAGTCTATCTTCCTGTACCATAAACACATTCTTTCATATAATTATGCATATAGGTATACCCCTGTCGCAGCATCCTGCATAACATAGCGAATGCCCTTTTATAAAAATTAAATTTTCTCGGAAACTAGTTGACATAGAATAATAGTTTAAAGACCTTTTTTATGTAATTTTTTTTCGTCGTTTAAATGATGTAAAAAAATTTCGCAAAAATTTTTAAATAAGTGGAAATTTTGGCAAAAAACTAATTTTTTGCAAGAACAAACACCATGTTCCTGGCATCCGACGTGTCTGGCTAACGAACTTGTCCAACGGTTTGGGACTTCCAACATTTTCACCAAATTTCGTAAACCTAGGACATTTCGTTCGAGAGTTATCGTGCGGACACATATATATATATATATATATATATATATATATATATATATATATATATATATATATATATATATATATATAAATTTTGGTGAATATTATTTTCGGTTTCTAGGGACCTCAAAACAAATTTCTGCCATGGTCCCGGGTTCAGGTCGCGTCATGACAGTGGCTGTAATAGCTGAATTCCATTCTGGAAATTCGCTAAAAGAAAATACTACAACTCGATACCGGTATTGGAAAGGCTGAAAAACTGTCATTATATTTGACAAAAAATTCAATTTTTTTTAAAATTTTCTTTTGTTATTTTGTTTGTAGGCATGTGTGTCTAGTAAAACTGGACAAAATAAACATTTTTTCAAAAATAAAAAAAATCGATATGTTGCTTCGTTTTCCAGATATCGAGCACCAAAGTTTGAAAATAGAATATGAATATCAATGCAGAACAACATTTTCAAATTTTGGCGCTCAATATCTTTAAAATGAAATTAGATACCAGTTTTTTTTTGTTGTTGAAATGGAGTATTATAAGATGGAGACCAAACTTATATGAGAGGAATTGAGAAAATTGGTCAGGAAAATGGTACATATAAGGCTTTCTTTTTTTACCACTCGCGGCGTTAATAATGCTAAAATACTGATGTGAATATAGCGAATATAGTAACATAAAACGGATAAAACAGAATGTAAATACAGTACTTATTCTCAAATGGAAACACGTCCGGACTGGGGAAGTGAGTGTTTCCATTTGAGAATCACCAATGTCGGTTGATGATATTTAATAATAAGGAAATACATAGAAATTACATATGTACGAAATAATCTCTTATAGTTTAAATTACTTTATACGACGAATATCCAATGGTACTGACTCCGATTTTACATAATGACGTCAGCAAATTATATAATATACAATGTAAATAATGCGACTCAAAATAAAAATTGTTAAGTTTATTTTAAAACCCACTTTATAACTGAGTTGAACATTGAAAAAGATTCCAGAAGATTCTATTCAAAAGCTAATAAAAATAATATAGAAGCTCTCGTTTCCATTTGAGAGAGTTCCATTTGAGAATAAGTACTGTACCGCTTTCGTATCGTACGAACACGAGTGCCATCTTTGATTTAGACACTTTTTTGAATACATTGAGTTTCGACTCCTTGTCTAATCTCCATAATTATTGAAAAAATATTCATTTTGGCTGGTTTTAGCAGAACGTCAAATTTAAACTAATTTTTCTAATTTCAGCATTCGATATTTCGAAAATGCAGCGAGATATTGATTTTTTTTAGGGCTCCGAAGCATTAGTTACTTCGGATCTCTATTGATTTCATTGTGTCGTCTTTACATTTTTTTATTTTTAAAAAAGTATTTATGTATTTTGGCCAGTTTTACAGACTATGCACTCAAACATACATATAAACGCACACACACGAAATAACAAAAGAAACTTTTAAAAAATTAAGTTTTATCAAATTTTAGAACAGTTTCCCAGCATTTCCATAAACGGTATCGATTTGTAATATTTTTTTAAACTAATCTGTCGTAGTGACGACGAAAATCATTAATGATTATGGTGAAAAAATTTTTAATTTTGTCAAATTTTCACTTAAATGTAAAGATATATTCAATTTAATAGATTTGAGCGTTATTTTATGGTATTCCATATTTGATATTAGTATACTCGCATTTATACAAAATGTAAATGATTCATATAGTTGGAATGTAAAAATGAAATTTTGTCATTTATCAGTCATTATAATTTTTACTATCCTTTTTCAATATATTAGCTAGTAGTAGATCTTGTAAGCGATAGCTATATTACAAGCTTGTCTGCTGTACTGTCTTACGTGCATTCCTATCGCATGAAATCATTTTCATTTGGTAAAAATATTTCTATAAATAAAAACCTTTACTTTACAAAATACTAATTTTATTGAATATTAAAACTTTTATGAGATGTTTCGGTCAATATAACCATTCTCAAACGTGTATTCACTAACTAGTTTTCGGTTAATTAAACCATGGGCCATATATAAAGGACGGCTAACTTATATAGGAAGAATTGCCAAAAAATTGCTACGAAAATGGCATATATTAGGCTTTCTTTTTTCACCACTCGTGGCGCTTATATTCTTAAAATACTGATGTAAATATAGCGAATATAGCAACATAAAACGGATAAAACAGAATGTAAATACAGTACTTATTCTCAAATGGAAACACGTCGGGACTCGGGAAGTGAGTGTTTCCATTTGAGAATCACCAATGTCGGTTGATGATATTTAATAATAAGGAAATACATAGAAATTACATATGTATGAAATAATCTCTTATAGTTTAAATTACTTTATACGGCGGATATCCAATGGTACTGACTCCGATTTTACATAGTGACGTCAGCGAATTATATAATATACAATATAAATGATGCGACGCAAAATAAAAATTGTTAAGTTTATTTTAAAAACGATCGAAAAACCCACTTTTTAACTGAGTTGAACATTGAAAAAGATTCCAGAAGATTCTATTCAAAAGCTAACAAAGATAGTATAGAAGCTCGCGTTTCCATTTGAGAGTGTTCCATTTGAGAATAAGTACTGTACCGCTTTCGTATCGTACGAACATGAGTGCCATTTTTGATTTAGACACTTATTTGAATACATCGAGTTTCGTCTCCTTGTCTAATCTCCATAGATTAAACCATCATCGGGTGAATTAAACTGAACAGAATTAAGTTTGGGTAAAAGAATTTTTTCACCATAATCATTATGGATTTTCAAAAAGTAAAATTATCTACAATTAATTATGTGCAAAATCATTAAAATCGGAACATCAGTTTCTTTTGTAGAGCCAAAAATAGATGAAGCTATGCTTCTGCATAATTATTCAGATTTTGAATCGTACTATCTGAATAATGCCACTGCCATTCCTACCTTCAGTAATACCATTACTATACAATAATTTAACATGTACTTTATGACTGTATAAAAAAATAAATATGTTATTAAAATACAGACTGGACAGTTTTACTATATACCTAAACAGTTTTATTTTATTCCTCAATTTTGTTTTTTAATAAATAAATAATCACTGCTTTATATTTCTAGTATCTACACGCAACTTCGTCCGTGCGCGATATTTGAAATTATGACATCAAGTTAAATATGTATAGATTACTTCTATACGACGACCTTCAATATCGCGTCCTATTACAACGCATCACTATTGAGAATTATTGTTTTTTCTTGGGAATTTTTGAAGTGGTAGCGGATTGTATCTACATAAACATGCGAATGTGCTAGTGTAATATCGTGATGAATGACTACGAAGCTTGCATATATATATATATATATATATATATATATATATATATATATATATATATATATATATACCAAGTAAGTTTTTTGAAAGTTGCCATTTTTATTACAGCCAAATTTGTATGATAGAAATGGCACCGGAAAAGGTTCTTTTCTGGGATGAAATAGAAATATAACCAAAAAGAACACTGTCGGTTGAAGAAGCCTCAAGTACATATGCATATTTTTACCGCCTGATTGATAAATTTAAAAAAAATTCAAAAATTAAACTTGGGTAAAAAAAATTTTTTTTCTCTTTTATGTTGTTAGTTAATGGAGTAGATCAGTTTTATCGAAAAATTAATATATAGTCTCATTTAAAAATCTATAAGTTTGTATCATAGCTCGAAAACCATAAGAGCTATAAAGCTTCTGACTATAGCAATCGGTTGCCCCCGTCGATGTCTATAACTCTTATTTGAACAATTTTTCGATTAAATCAATGGTTTGGCTGTAATAAAAATCGCAACTCTCAACAAACTCACGCGGTATATATATATATATATATATATATATATATATATATATATATATATATATATATATATATATATATATATATATATATAATCATGACCGACGATTCGTGATGAACAACCAACAATTAAAAAATAAATTTATTTATTTTAAGAAAGATATCCCTTTATTTTTGTTCAATAGAATTTTTACACTTAAATACGACACTTATGTTTTTTCTGTTTAAATTTCACGAGCTGATTAAAAAAACAATGACATAAAAACGATGTGACGAACAGTAACAGACTAAATCAGAAGCGGTGTAAATTGCAACTACGAACGACAGATTTTTAGGTCACCGAAGGATGACATATTAATATCGTTGTGTGATCATAGTAGGGGAAACATTATTATAGAGTTGTAGATGCATACTGAATAAACGCAAGAAGGCTGTAGAGTTGTACATGCATATTGAGTAAACACAAGAGGGCTGTATTCTCACTGTACTTAAAAAACGAGCCAAAAAATCATAAATTAACACTTTCACTGAGGTGACGTTACTTAGTGCGTGTCAAAAACACGCACTTGTTTTATGTAGATTATTGCTTCTACATATAATGCTCTGTGAATACGAACTGGACAGTGTGAATATGGAGATTAGACAAGGAGACGAAACTCAGCATATTCAAAAGTGTCCAAATCAATGATGGCACTCGTGTTCGACGGATATGAAAGCGGTACAGTACTTATTCTCAAATGGAAACGTGAGCTTCTATATTATCTTTATTAGCTTTTGAATATAATCTTCTGGAATCTTTTTCAATGTTCAACTCAGTTATAAAGTGGGTTTTTCGATCTTTTTTGAAATAAACTTAAAAACTTTTATTTTGCGTCGCATCATTTATATTGTATATTATATAATTCGCTGACGTCACTATGTAAAATCGGAGTCAATACCATTGGATATTCGCTGTATAAAGTAATTTAAATTATGCCGACATTGTTGATTCTCAAATGGAAACACTCACTTCCCCAGTCCCGACGTGTTTTCATTTGAGAATAAGTACTGTAGTTACATTCTGTTTTATCCGTTTTATGTTACTATATTGGCTATATTCACATCAGTATTCGTGCATTATTAACGCCGCGAGTGGTAAAAAAAAAAGCCTTATGTTTACCATTTTTCTGGCCAATTTTGTCAATTCCTCTCATATGAGTTAGATCTCCATCTTATAATACTCCATTGTTATTATATTCACTATATTCACATCAGTATTCGAGCATTATTAACGCCGCGAGTGGTAAAAAAAGAAAGCCTTATGTTTATCATTTCGCTGACCAATTTTGTCAATTCCTCTCATATAAGTTTCGTCTCCTTGTGGCTAGTAAAGCTTGTTTTTAAGCACTTTTAAGCAATGTGCTTGCGAGAAGCGTTGTTTTGAATATGCCCTATAATTTTATGTAGGAATTTTAGTAAACTATCATTGGCAACACTGACGGATTTTAACGACAAAAATAAGAAAGAGTTACTACTTAACTTAGTCACTAGCGGTCACTAGCACACTAGTAAGCCTAGCAAAATACAAGCCATCGAAAATCAAAACCATAAGCATCTGAAGTAATCAATTATCTTATAAGAAGAACTTACTTCTTATAGGATACTAAGAAAAATTAAAAATGGAGAAACTGAACCGTGAAATTGTTCATACATTTGAAATTAAAATGGAGAAAGATCAAGTGAATGAGAAAAATTTAGTGTCATCAACAGAAAGTAACATTTTTGAAACATCTGAATTATCGCAAGAAATTAATAGTATGGCTGATAAAAAAAACCTTGCGGAGTTACAACTGCAAAATATAAAGCTGGTAAATACAAAATTTGAATTATTTTCACAGTAAAATAGTGCAAATATTTTAATCAAAATACTTATAACATTTTAGGAGCCGAGTGAACATTTGATAGATTTAGATAGTCTACATACAGAAATTAAAATTGAACAAGATGAAATAGATGAAGATCATTTGGCAGATTTAGCAAAACATAAAAAAACAAAAAGTGTTGGCAAAAAAAAATTTGTATGTGATACATGTAGTAAAACATTTGGTTATCCAAGTGATTTAAAAAGACATGAAACAATTCATAGTGGTGAAAAACCATATCAGTGTAATATATGTTCTAAAGCATTTAGTACGTCAAGTTATTTGAAAAAACATAAAAGACTTCACAGTGGTAAAAAACCATACGAATGTAACGTTTGTTCTAAAAAATTTAATCAGTCATGTTATTTAAAAATACATGAAAGACTTCACAGTAATGAAAGACCATATGGGTGTAACGTATGTTCTAAAAAGTATATTTCTATCAGTACTTTAAAAAAACATGAAAAAATTCACAGTGGTGAAAAACCTTTTAAATGTAACGTATGTCCTAAAACATTTATTACTTCGAGTGATTTAAAAACACATGAAATAATTCACAGTGGTAAAAAACCGTATAAGTGTAATTTATGTTCTAAAACATTTACTCAGTTAGGTAATTTAACAACACATAAAAGAATTCACAGTGGTGAGAGACCATACGCCTGTACCATATGCTCTAAAACATTTGTTCAGTCAGGATATTTGAAAACACATAAAAGAATTCACAGTGGTGAAAAACCATATAAATGTAAAATATGTTCTAAAAAATTTAGTGTGTCAAGTACCTTAAAAATACATGAAAGAATTCATAGTGGCGAAAAACCGTATAAATGTAAAATATGTCTTAAAACATTTAATCAATTAAATAATTTAAAAGCTCATAAAAGAATTCACACTGGTGAAAAACTATACGAGTGTAACACGTGTTCTAAAGCATTTACTTGTTTAAGTAGTTTAATAAGACATGAAAGAGTTCACAGTGGCGAAAAACCATACAAATGTACTACATGTTCTAAGGCATTTAATCAGTTGGTGCATTTAAGAACCCATGAAAGAATTCACAGTGATGAAAAATCCTTTAAATGTAATATATGTTCTAAAACATTTAAGAGTTTTGATTATTTAAAAAGACATGCAAGAATTCACAGTGGTGAAAAACCATATAATTGTAATATATGTTCTAAAACATTTACTCAGTCACAACATTTAAAAAGACATAAAAAAATTCACAGTGGTGAAAAACCCTACAAGTGTAATGTGTGTTCTAAAACATTTGCTAGTTCCTGTGATTTAAAAATACATCAAAGAATTCATAGTGGTGAAAAACCATATAAATGTAACATATGTAGTAAAACATTTACATTTTCAAGTAATTTAAAACAACATCAGAGAATTCACAGTGGTGGAAAATCCTTTAAATGTAATATATGTTTTAAAACATTTAATCTGTTAAATTATTTAAAAGTTCATGAAAGAACTCACAGTGATGAAAAAGCATATAAGTGTAACACATGTTCGAAAACATTTATCTGGTTAGGTAGTTTAAAAAAACATGAAAAAATTCACAGTGGTGAAAAACCATACAAATGTACTACATGTGCTAAGGCATTTAATCAGCCAGTGAATCTAAGAATCCATGAAAAAATTCACAGTGATGAAAAACCCTTTAAATGTAATGTATGTTCTAAAACATTTAAGATTTTGGGTTATTTAAAAATACATAAAAGAATTCACAGTGGTAAAAAACCATACAAGTGTAATAATAATATATGTTCTAAAACATTTGTTAGTTCATATGAATTAAAAATACATCAAAGAATTCATAGTGGTGAAAAACCATATGAATGTGACATATGTAGTAAAACATTTACATGTTCAAGTAATTTAAAAAGACATCAGAGAATTCACAGTACTGAAAAATCCTTTAAATGTAATATATGTTGTAGAACATTTAAGAAATTTGGTTTTTTAAAAGTACATGAAAAAATTCACAGTGGTGAAAAACCATAAAAGTGTAATGTGTTCTAAAACATTTGCTAGTTCCAATGAATTAAAAATACATCAAAGAATTCATAGTACTGAAAAACTATATGAATGTAACATAAATATAGTAAAACATTTACAACTTCAAGTAATTTAAAAAAAAAAAAACATCAGAGAATTTACAGTGGTGGAAAACCATTAAAATGTAGCTTGTGTTCTAAAACATATAATCAGACTTCTAATTATAAAAAAAAACATGATAGAATTCACAGTTCTTAAAAGCTTTATAAGTGTAATATATTTTCTAAAACATTTTAGTCGAACATGTCATTAAAATGGGCAAAAAAATCCGCTTTTCCTTTCAGGAAAAATGCTCCTGCCGCCGTATAATTTGTAAATTTTGTTTTAGTAATTTTTGTATATTTCATTTGTATTTCGTATCATTTTTTGTTAACTTTTTGAAAATAAATTTTTTTTGTACCTATAATTTTTGTCTTTCTTTCTATATTTGAAATTTTTTACTTTTATTTCAAAAATAAGTGTATAACTAGGGTCTGCATATTTTGATAAAGTAAGACCGGTACAAAAGCTATTAAAAAAAAACCCTAAAACAGTCTGTTAAAGTACATTGCGATACGAAATTCTGCACTGAATAGTTCTTTGAACTTTCATTTACTGACGACGCAAAGGTTCTCACTCGCGCCTTTAGTGATAAAATGGAGAAGTTTACCAATTTTTTTTTTATAGGTGAAAATAAAGATTCAAATAAAAGCTTTTTTAAAAAACCGACTTCAAAAATTAAGAAATAATTAATAGCACGAATTTTGAAGTCAGGCGGGGTGTCGTGTAAAAAACTGTGATCGGATGTTCTTGCAAAAATTCATAAATTCTTCAAGATCTATATTTTTTTTTATACTGTGTCTGACTTCAAAATTCGTGCTATTAACTATTTCTTAATTTTTGAAGTCGGTTTTTTAAAGAAGCTTTTATTTTATACCTTTCAGTGGCAATTCATATTAGCTCTTATAGTGATAATTGCTTAAAAGAAGTATTCAAAATTTCATACGCTTAGCTGGAATATAGTTTCAAAAATTTCATTGTCCAACAATCATAATTTTGGGCACTCACTGACTGCTTTGAAATTTGGAACAACAATAGTGTTCAAAGTAATAATTACATACTGGGAAAATAAAAATAATTGAAAATCAACCAAGTCATTAAAGAATTTTTTATGTCATCGAAGGATGACATATTAATATCGTTGTGTGATCATAGTGGGGGAAACATTATTATAGAGTTGTATATCCATATTGAATAATTATAGAGTTGTACATCCATATTGAATAAACGCAAGAGGGCTGTAGAGTTAACAACTATAGAGTTAACAAAAAATCATAAATTAACACTTTCACTAAGGTAACATTACTTAGTGCGTGTCAAAAACACGCACTTAACGAATTTTTAAATTAGTCAGAAAATTATTTTTAGAATAATTCGGAAGCCAAAGGAATGGTGAGACCTCTGGCGAGGAATGCGCCGAACTGCTGTAAAGGGGGTTTTTGACAGGTAAACATTAGTAGATAAGTAATTTCATAGTAGTCGTAGGTAAAAATATTATTGGTGGTATCTATAGAAATACTTATTAAAAACTATTTCTATAGATACCACCAATAATTTTTTTACCTACGACTACTATGAAATTACTTATCTACTAATATTTACCTGTCAAAAACCCCCTTTACAGCAGTTCGGCGCATTCCGCCAGAGGTCTCACCATTCCTTTGGCTTCCGAATTAGATCAACATAAATTTAAAAATATGTTACTATAGTTTTACTTTAGTTAAATAATTTTGCATAATTATTACACAAATTTTAAAATTACCATAATTATTCATATTATTGAAGATGGTTAAAAAATTACTCAACCAATGTTAATAAAATTTTTATGGGACCACCTGGAGAGTTTTACCTACTAACCAAAAAAAGAATGGCGCAAATTGGCCCAGAAATGTGGGAGAAATCGGTGTCCATATATATATAAAAAAAAAAGAAAAACATACTGGTTGAATTGAGAACCTCCTCGTTTTTGAAGTCGGTTAATAAAATCAAAAAAAAGTGTAAAAGATAAATTAAGATAACAATTAACAAAGTTACGAGACTTTAAAGTTGCACTTTATACAGATAGTTCTATTTCATCTGATATAGATGTGTGACGTATTCTTTGCTAAGGGACTGCAAAAATAGAGCAAGGAGTCTTTTTGTGTCAAAAAGTCATACTCATCACGAACCATGGAAGAAGGAAAGGTATATAATATTGTAAAGGAAGGAGTATTTTCCAAAATACTGATCAACATATTCTGAATCTTAACGTGCATATTATGAATGACGTCATTTTGTAAATAAACAGTAACGGTTGTAATTTAATTAAAACCTTGCCATTGCTTTTAAAAAAATATATTTAGTATATTATATTTTTCTTATAATTATGATTTCTATATAAAAACATAAACAATTAATTAATTATTTTTAATATCTGTTCTATTTGATTCAATAATCAACTCCTTAAGGATGCTGTTCGACTATTTTATCAGTTAATTTTTTGAATTCTTAATTGTCTACTAAATTATTGTATTTTTTAACGATGCTTAAAGAATATTATAAATTACTATAAACTGAAAACAAAAATCAGTCAAATTAATCTGTTATTTACAATTTGTAATTACTTTCGTAAAAAGACAACGTTTTAGTTTATAATTTTGCACCACTAATAGGTACGACATATCTTTTTGACAAGGGTATACACAAACATAAATAAAACTATACATTTATTAAATTGTCATTTTATTAATAAATAAATAAATACAAACAAAATACATAATCTTGAAGTTAAATTATTATATACTCATTAATTTTACATAAACAATGCCACTGAAATGATGTGTCAATCTAACCTATATTTTAATTTTTACATAATTTATTTTTTACAAGATTTTTAAAATTTTTGTCGTTACTATAACATATTTTAAATAAAAAAAAAAAAACGAAATCCTTATTTACGTACAGTAATTCCTTTTTCGGTATTTCCTTTACTTTGTGTAATGCCAAAATTGGTATTTTTCCACTTATTATGAACCTGGTTTTTAAATGAAAAATTTAGAAAAATAAACAAATTTTCGCTACAGATGGTTGTATTTATTGATAAATACAATATTTATTTACCCAAATATATTTATGGAGTATTACGTTTATTAATATTGTTTTAAACTTAATTTTTTGTAGGACTCGATCTTTCGTGCCTATTTGCACGTGTTTTCGTGTCTATTTACTCCTTTGTTTTTTATTTTTTGTGGTACATTCAAAGGAATCTACGTATTCATTCTAACATAACATATCATATTATATTATATCTTATCTCTTTCTTCATATCATATTATATTATATCCTATCTCAGTCTCCATCCATATTCTTCTATATCCATGTCACGAACGTTATGTTCTTATGAATTTTGATGTATAAAAATACCTAATCTATGAGCAGTTAAGTTAAAGTTTCATTCAATGTCACTAGATGGTGACACTCCGTATTTCCTATTATTTCATTGTATATCATGAAAAATTCATGTTGGATAACATGTAACAGCATGTATATCAATAAATGTATACTTTCTGTGATTCCCATTTACATGTATAATTTAATTAAAAGCAGATAAAAGGTTAGTTTTGCAATAAAATTTAAAAAAAAATTAGTTTTTTTGTGAAAAAAGAAAGTGCAAAAATCACGATTTGCTTGCCATTACTTTTTCCCTATGCACTGGGTTACACAGTGGCGTTTGTGTTTTGCTAATGGAACACGATCTTTGTACGTTCCGTTACGTAACATTAGGCTCATAATTTTCTCTGGCGAACGCCAGCATTGTATATATCTCTGTCTCTCATGGTACTCCGTACTCTCTCTATTGATCAATAAGTAGGTATAGGGGGATACTCCATGGGGGTATAGGTATGTATGGTATGTATTCACAGGTTATTGACGGTTATTGATTTCTCGTTCTCTTTTTTCTTTGGTCGTCAAGGGGGAAACTTCACTCATGTATATTTGGGTAATTTTACAACAAAACTAACAAAATAGTTTCACTGTCATAAATTTATTATAGTACACAAATTGATAATCTAATCGATATAACTATGTCTTTTTAATTCACATAAAAAAAATATTAATGTGATTTTTCACCGGTGTGAAGTTTTTCATGTCTGGTTAAATGACTAGAAGTAACAAATGTTTTAGTACATACATTACATTCATATGGTCTTTCACCACTATGAAATCTTTTATGTGTTTTTAAATTACATGACGAAGTAAATGTTTTAAAACACTGATTACACTCAAACGGTTTTTCATCACTATGAATAATCTCATGCGTTTTTAAATGACTCGACTGATTAAACGTTTTCGAACATATTTTACACTGATACGGTTTTTCACCACTGTGAGTTCTCTCATGTATTCTTAAATGACTTAACTGATTAAATGTTTTAGTACATTTATTACATTTGTACGGTTTTTCACCACTGTGAATTCTTTCATGTCTTTTTAAATGGTTTGACTGATAAAACGTTTTAGTACATACGTTACACGCGTACAGTCTCTCGTTATTGTGAACACGTTCATGTTTATTTAAATTTTCTTTTAGAGAAAATGTTTTGGTACACATATTACACTTAAATGGTTTTTCATCACTGTGAATTTGTTCATGTCTTTTTAAATTACTTGAAAGATTAAACGTTTTAGAACATACATTACACTTAAACGGTTTTTCACCACTATGAATTCTTTCATGTCTTTTTAAAGCGGTTGAATTACTAAATGTTTTCGAACATATTTTACATTCGTGTGATTTTTCAGATGCAAAAATAAGTTTTTCCGGAAATTTAAGTGATTTTTCACGGTCACATGCAATTTTGTGCTTGTTTAATTCGTCTTTGTGATTAAATATTTTCAAACAAGCATCACATTTAATTGGTTTTTCGTCAATTTTTTCTTGTTCGATTTTGACTTCCGTATGTAAACTGTCCAAATCTGCCAAATAATTCTCATTCTCGAGGAAATTTGAACTGGAACTTTCCATTTTTACATTCACATATTCAAAATTATTCGGTTCCTAAAATATCATTTACTTTGGTTATAACATTTACACATTTTTTTTTTAAAATTTTTATTTTTATTTTGCTTACCAATTTTGGATTTTGGTCCCGCGAGTTTGGAAATTGTTTTATATTTGTCAGCTCATTGCTTTCTTGCCATAATTCAATAGGTTCAACATTTTTAGTTTGTTTTGATAATAATGAATTATTTTCATTCTCTTCATCTTTTTCCACTTTAATTTCAAATGTATGATCACTTTTATGAAACATTTTGTTATTTCGATTTTCTATTAGACACAATAGACCGGTGACTTTTTTGCACTTACGATCCTTTTATTATGAAGACTATGGAGATTAGACAAGGAGACGAAACTCAATGTAATCAAAAAAGTGTCTAAATCAAATATGGCACTCGTGTTCGTACGATACGAAAGCGGTACAGTACTTATTCTCAAATGGAACACTCTCAAATGGAAACGCGAGCTTCTATAATTATTATCTTTATTAGCTTTTGAAAAGAATCTTCTGAAATCTTTTTCAATGTTCAACTCAGTTATAAAGTGGGTTTTAAAATAAACTTAACAATTTTTATTTTGAGTCGCATCATTTACATTGTATATTATACAATTTGCTGACGTCACTATCTAAAATCGGAGTCAGTACCATTGGATTTTCGCCGTATAAAGTAATTTAAACTATAAGAGTTTATTTCGTACATATGTAATTTCTATGTATTTCCTTATTATTAAATTTCATCAACCGACATTGGTGATTCTCAAATGGAAACACTCACTTCCCCAGTCCGGATGTGTTTCCATTTCAGAATAAGTACTGTATTTACATTCTGTTTTATCCCCAGAGCTCAGAAGTCATATATGTATTATAACTATATGGCCAATCCCTATAAGAGGTAGTGGTTCCGATGAAGTGAGACGGATAGACATCGGGTAGAGGCACTTCAGTTGTTTTGCGCAGATGCATCAATTAGTGTTTACCGTGTCTACTGTTCAGATTGGTTCATATTACCACCAAAGAAGTTGCATTTGCGCAAAACGAACAAAATACTTCCAAATCTGCACCGTGATGTTGGGACGTTTGTTGGCTATATAATATACATATTATGTATACTACATATATGACAGAGGTACAGCAACTATCTCTTTTCTGTAATCACGAGTGTGTACTTCTGTGCTCATTAGGCTTCTTAGTTGTCAGTTTGTTAGTAGCAGTCGATGATTGTAGATCAGCCACACGATAATGGACTTGATTGTTGTTAGTATTGTTACATCCCCTAGTACATGCGTGTGGTGTCATAGCTATGTATGCAATAGCTGAGCCACGTGACCGCCCCTACTATCTGCGTTACTCACACAAATACACAAAATCGCACTAATACAATGTAAACCCAGTGCACGTATACAACATATTGTCTATCTCTTACATGTTACACTGGTTCCAGTAGTGTAGGGATAGATATGTTGTCTCTATTACTCTATGGTTTTATCCGTTTTATGTTACTATATTGGCTATATTCACATCAGTATTTTAGCATTATTAACGCCGCAAGTGGTAAAAAAAGAAAGCCTTATATGTACCATTTTCCTGACCAGTTTTGTCAGTTCCTCTCATATAAGTTTGATCTCCATCTTATAGTACTCCATTATGAAGACGTTGGCCATGACCTGCCACTCTCCATATAATCCATTATAAAAAAATATATCAATGGAGTATTATAAGATGAATATTTTACTTATATGAGAGGAATTGACAAAATTGGTCACGAAAATCGCACATATAAGGCTTTCTTTTTTTACCACACGTGGCGTTAATAATCCCCGAATACTGATGTGAAATAGCGAATATAGTAACATAAAACCATAGAGCACTAGAGATAAAATACCTATCTCTATACTACTGGAACCAGTGTAACCAGTTGAGATAGAAAATATGTTGTATACGTGCACGGTGTTTACTTTGTATTTGTGCGGTAAACTCTTTTAGTGTGATTGATCGGAGGTGGTGATAGCCGTCACGTGACCCTGGTTCGCATACATATGTGTGATGCTTGTGCTGGTTCTACAATGCTAACAACAATCAAATCCATTGTTGTTTGACTGACCTACACTCAGCGATGGGTACTGAGCAAGTGACTACTAAGCAGCCTAAGATACACATAAATGCCCATGAATGATTGCAGAAATAGTTGTATTCGTTCTATTTGTTCTATGCATAAAACAGATAAAACAGAATGTAAATACAGTACTTATTCTCAAATGGAAACACGTCGGGACTGGGGAAGTGAGTGTTTCCATTTGAGAATCACCAATGTCGGTTGATGATATTTAATAATAAGGAAATACATGGAAATTACATATGTATGAAATAAACTCTTATAGTTTAAATTACTTTATACGGCGAATACCCAATGGTACTTACTGACTCCGATTTTACATAGTGACGATGACATCGAGTGTTCAAGTATCAGCCAAAGCTGAACATTGAGTGAACATATGAATATTGGTGTATGTTTAAATACGGATAAAAATCCGCCATACACTAATAATGTTTCACAGGCACTCGATAACATTTGAAATTAAAAGTATAAAACTGCGTCTCGCATTAGAGAGAGGTTGTGTTTGATTGATTACTGAATTGGAGTGGCACTCGAACAAGTGATCGGTGGCCTAGTTGGTAAGGCGCTTGGCTGGTAACCAAGAGATCCGGGTTCGAGTCCCAGCCGATCCAGTTTGGTAATTTTTCAAACACTGTCAATTTTAAGTGACGATGATATTTATAATAAAAGACAGCAATTTATTATACTAATTCATACTAATTCATCTTAAAATACATTATTTGATTTAAAAAAATTTAATTAAAAAAGTAATTTTTTAGCTAAAATCCACGTAAGCAGAAACAGGCTGTGACGTTGCTTTCTCTTATATTTCAACACTATCACCACTAGTGTCGTTACTTAATTTCCGGTTAGCTAATTAATTATTTTAAAAATCAACAATTTCTTTTCCTAGTTACAGGAAAAATAAACATTTTTCAAGGACACCTGTTGCTATTTAGACAATATGACGCAACTGACAGCTAGTAAACGTTTTCGCGCAAATTTTGAGAAATACTAAAATAATTTTTTCTAATAATTTTCGGCATTATTTTTAAAAATTAAAAACGTATACATGCATAATACATAAATATATGTGTTTTAAAATAATTTCCCAAAATTAATCAAATTCCCCATTCCATGAATTTGTTTACACCAAAAATCAGGATAATTTATGATAAAATAATTCAAATTTTTTTAATAAAGAGAAAAGTATATTCTTATAAAACAATGGGCGCATTCGTAACACAACTAGCCAAAGTGTCTTGCTCTTACTTTTAAGAACATTACACTTGTTTTGAAGTGCTTTTGCCTTACTTTGGAGATATTTGTATATTCCTGTCTCACTTTCCATGTTCTTGAGAGAAGGGTGAAGGTATGTATACGATGTACACGATGTACACCGAACGCTATTACTGACTATAAACTATGTATGCTCGAATCATCGTACATAGAGGTGTACACGATATGATTTTACTCACAGAGTACTAATTTAAATACAAGAGTAATATTGTACTAGATTTTAGATAAAATTTCTTGTTAAGGGGGACTATTAGTGTGACCGCCTGAAAAAAGGTGATTTTTTGGAATTTTTTTAAAGAAAACTACTATATGGGATGTTTTAATATTTTAAGAATATATTCGTCGATATATAATAAATTCATGATAAAATTTTTGGACCAAAAAATTGAAAATTCAGTGAGTTATTCGCGATCTCCCAAGGCTCAGAAAAAAAAAGTTCCCCCACTGCTGCAGTGATAGCGACCTTCACAGTGCCTGAAATCAAAAAAACCAAAATGTCTATTAAACTAGAAGGTATTGTCCGTACCGTGAACCTCAATCGGAACAAAAAAGTTGAAATTTAATAAAATGGCGGAGTTTTTTAAAAAAAGGTTCCAATTTTGCGTGAAAATTTGATGATTTTTGTCCTGCAAAAATTACATTTTTTATTCGATCGAAAAACTGGAGGTTCATGGTACGAATAAATATATATAAAAGAAGCTGCAATAAGAATCAACTCGATCGGATGATTTTTTTTCGAGTTATAACTGCAGCAAATTTGAAAAATGTAGTTTTTTTTAAATTTACCTTTTAGTTTTAATCACTGAGAATATTTACTAAAATTATTTACGGTGTACTCACTATAACGGTCATAGTAAAACTAGATGAGTCGTTTAAATGTGCCAGGTAGGGCTGCCAAGTTATTTTTAGCAGACCCACCACTAGAGGCAGTGAAAACCGCCCAAAACCGCGCAAATTCAAACTATACCGCAAAAAACCGCAAACTTAAACAAAATATTGAATTTAAATAGGTACTGAAACGTCAAAACATATACATACACGTAACACGATATACCCAAACGTCAAAACCAGAGAATAATTCAGAAGCCAAGCTCCTATCTCTGCACTAGTGATACCAGTGTAGACAAAAAAAAAAACCACTACTTCCCACCACTAGTTGGGTAGGTACACACTGTTTGTAGTGGTGTTGGTTTGATGTTTGCAACTGTGTGAGTCATCACACACGCAACTACAAAACACGTATTGTCGGACAGAGCAACGTGCAGTTCAAGCAACAATGGTCTAACAATACATTACAATGCGTTGTGCATTCGGTGACCGACACCGACCAACTAAATGTCTTAAGCGGTATCGGCCACACTCAGACACACCGCTATCCACAATTTTTTACACATACGCGTAGGGCTTTGTCAAAACCAAGTAACAATTGTCAATATAGAAGTTTCGAATACGGTAACCGTCATAACCGTTATTACCTTTGTTACATTTTGCTCTGTGATTACATTCAATCAGTGACTAGTATTGTTGATACTTGATACAGACAAATTTAAACGGTTCTTTAATTAAAATAGCATTTATTCTTAAAAAAGGAATTTTTCTAAGTTTTTAGATTAATCTTTAGGCGTCAAATACAAATTAAAATTTTTTTTTTAAGTTTTTTTTTGTGTATGTACAAAGATCGGTACTTTTAATATTTAGCTTTACTTAAAAAGAATGAGATATATATTCTATGGTATGGGTCCGACACCTAAGCTTGTGTAATGACGTTTCATCCCCTTATTTTTACATAATTATTGAAGAAAGAGAGCAGAGTTTTATGGTTATTGAGAACATAATATGTTTAAAATATTTTGTATTTTTAAAAATATTTTATATAATTTTTAATACCGCCCAAAAAGCGGAAAACCGCAAAACAGAAATTTTCACCGCAAATTTTATTTCTAATCCGTCCAATTTGCGGAAATCCGCCCAAACTGGCAACCCTAGTGCCAGGGTCTAGCTTCTCCACAACATGTGACTGCCAGCCACGTCTAGAAACTCTCGAACTATCAACCTTCATACATTTCTAAATAGCTCAAAGTTAACAATGAAAATCAGGATCCGCTCTTCGGATGGCTGTCATTCAAAAACTGTTTGAGATATGCACTTGAAATTTTAGTATGTTATTTTTGAAGGTATAGACTATCGAAACATGCAAAAAAATTTTTTCAGTTGTTAAAAAATGTCACACTAGTAGTCCTCCTTAATACAATAATACGTGAAAGTTTTTCCCTATTAAAATTTTTGCCATTTCAACATTTTACATTCAATTCTTATCAAAATTCTGTACAATTCTTATTATGATAAAAAAAGTTAATAATAATAATAATAATAATAATAATAATAATAATAATAATAATAAACGCCCTGTGGGGCAAAATTAAATAGAGCAAACTGGGAGCAATTTATTGACGTAAAGAAATAATTATATAAAAAAGTATCATTTTGGGAGATTTTGATAAATAACGGAAAAAAAATTTTTTCTTTATAAATAACTAATTAAATAATTAAGTTTCAGGTGGAGCAATTACTGATTTCAAAGGAGCAATTTAACCATATAAAAAACAAAAAGATTTTTCAACTTTCGGCGCTAACTTCTTTCCGGTAAAAACAAACAGGAAAACACCAATGTAAAATGAACTCAAAAATAAATATATAATAAAATTAAATTAATTTCTGGAAGTTCAATTTTAATTAACATTTGCTACTATATTATTATTATTAATTACTATGAAGTTTGTTAACGTGTTTTTTCAAACTGTCCGATATAGAAAATGTTTTATTACATATATCACATTTATGTATTTTTTCATGTCTTTTTAAATGACTTGACGTGGAAAATGTGTTCAAACATGTATTGCATTTGAATGGTTTTTCTCCTGTATGTATTTTTTCATGCGATTTCAAATTACTTAAGTGTGAAAATGTTTTAAAACATGTATTGCATTTGAATGGTTTTTCTCCTGTGTGTATTCGTTTATGATATCTTAAAGTGGTTATATCAGAAAATGTTTTAAAACATGTATCACATTTGAATGGTTTTTCTCCTGTATGTGTTCTTTCATGTTTTTTTAAATTACTTGACGTAGAAAATGTTTTACTACATACATCACATCTGAATGGTTTCTCTCCTGTATGTGTTCTTTCATGTGTCTTTAATTCGTACGAAGTAGAAAATGTTTTAGAACATGTATTGCATTTGAATGGTTTCTCTCCCGTATGTGTTCTTTTATGTTTTTTTAAATTACTTAACGTAGAAAATGTTTTACTACATATATCGCATTTGAATGGTTTTTCTCCCGTGTGTGTTCTTTTATGTGTTTTTAAATGACTTGGCGTAGAAAATGTTTTAAAGCATATATTACATTCGAATTGCTTTTCACCAGTAAGAGGTTTCTGATGTTTTTTCAAATGGCCGGACGTGTATGGTTTTTCACTGGTTTGACTTGTTTTGATAATTCCTTAAACAACCTTGTTCAGTTGTACTGTTGATATTTGTTAAATTTTCATAACTTTCACCTGATAAATCGCTATTTTCTGTTATTATATCCTCTTCATCATCTTCTAATTTAATTTCGGTATGTAAACTTGCCAAATCTAACAAATTATCATAATTGTTTTCTTCAAGTTCCAATTTTATTTCATTTCCATAACACAAAGATTCTGGTACTTCCGTTTTTGTTTTATTTGAAAATGAGTTGTCTACATTCTGTAAATTTTCTTCCTCTTTTATTTTAACAGTATATGCATCAACCTTTGATGTGCACCCTTTATTTTCCATTTTTTTTTCTCCGATTCCACCGTTTTGAGATTTTGACAATTTTCGAGTCTGAATGTTGTGTTTAACCTATGGAGGGTAGATATCAGGAGGACTATCTTGACCGGAAAACAATAGAAAAATTGTATACTACATATATGAGAAAAATAATTCAAATAGTGTCCCGTTTTAAGTACTAAGTAACAGTTCAAAAACTCGCCAGAATAGCGCTAGAGTAGCAAAAGAGTATAGTGATTTTTTTGTGTTGAGTTTTATAAAATTTTTTAAAATAATAAAACTATTATATATAACAATTATAATAAAAAAAAAACAATAATTACATAACAACGCGGATGTTTTTCTTTCCTTGCTTACCGCGGTTTTCCGATATCCGTACTACCATTATGCGTACCGTTTGTGTGTGTTTGTGTATACATACACAATCTACGTGACAAAATTTTTAATGTAAATAAACATTTTTATGTAAATAAAACTTCAATTTTTAACATATACAGGCGATTATTTTGAAAGTTAACAAAAATATATGATAATAGTAATAATAAAAATTATTAATACACATATATATTATAATTTCCAAGTTTACAATTAGAAATAAATATTATGTAGCTAGAAAATATGACTTAAAAATTTATTTTTATAAAAATATTTTAATTTTTATTAAAAAATAAATTGTCTAGAGAAACATCCTGTATATGATTCCGTTAAGGGTACCACGTGTATGTATTGTCGTACGGTTAACGGAATATCGGTGTACTTCTCTAAATTTACCCTTTTGCTACAGTGGCGCCGCCACTATTTACGCCTTTCTATGGACACTTTTTGATACAGAGATGGTGCTCCTGATATCTACCCTCCATAGTTGTAAGCATAGATCATATACATCATATACAGGGTCAAACGGATACATAAACCTCAATCAAATGGAAGAATTGACAAAATTAGTCAGCAAAATGGCAGTTATTAGGTTTTCTTTTTTTACCACTTCGGTCACCTTTTCAGTTTAAAAATGTACCTTTTCAAGCATGCCAACGTAACTTTTAGGCAAACCACTGTGGCAATACTGGGTGCCATAAAGAATAGGATACTCTCCATAAACTTTGTCACTGGTACAAAAACATATATCAACAAAAAAATAAATTTTTGAATATTTAAAAATATTTAGTAATTTGTCACAATCAATATTAAATATTTTTAAAATTGATTTAGGTAACTAGGAAAATATTAAATATTGATCATTATTTTTAAAAAAAGGAGTTGCTTTGAAAAAAATTTGATTTTAATTTTTGAAAAAATTTGTAAAAGGAAACGATCTTAAAAAATTAAATTGAAAATTAATAATAGGTAATTATTTAATTTGTTAACTGTTTAATATATTTGCTAAATTTTATTCGTCAAACGAATTAAAATATTGACAGATGTGGAAAGCAGTGGAAATTTAATAAACGTTTGGATTTTTGATATCCAAAGCAGTGCCATCTACAGAACGAATTATATAACAATGCTTCTGGCCTGGGTAGTATTAACCTTACTTGAATATTTACAAGTGACGTCAGGCTGCTAAATGGTGGTGTTTAAATAATGATAATGTAAAATTAAAAATTATTTTTTTATTTTTCTGAAATAAAGGCACAAATTGCACTCATAAAATATTTTTGTGATTTTTTGACAATTTGACATAGGCTTAAATTATTTTTGAAGTAAACGAAAAACATGCATATAGATTTTAAGTACAGAATAGTATATTGTGATTAAATTAACGAAACAACCTACTTTTTTATTATATTAAGCCGTGGGAAATTATTTCTGGTTGATACTGGTTCTAATTCTACAATCAGAGACACAATATGCAATTTCTCAGTTTTAACAAAACATTTCTATGTGTACTTTATGAACTTTTTTTTTGCGTGTAGTTATAAATACAAAAAAAAATTCGAAATTGGTAGCGAAGTAGCCGATGTATTACTAATTAATAAAAAAAATGCAATATTGAAAAAATAAAAAATAAAACACTATTTTTTTGTAATTAATCTGCGACATTTTCCTATATTTTCAGTGAAATTTCTAGAAAAAAGCAAACGTTGTTGACGTCATATGACGTCAATGACCGGAAACGTGTTAAAATAAAACCAATTAATCAAGATCAATTGGCAACACTGATGCCAGTGACCCCCAAAAAAAACACTAACTTCTGAAACTATTGGTGATTTTGGACGTTAAAGCTACGAAGGCTTTGTTTATATAGATCGTATTCTATTAGAAAAATTTTACACAGTGCATAACACTGTGTCTACGGTGTCTACCAAGCGGCCAAACTACTGTTAAATAGTTAGTATCCCGCTTGTCGCCAAAAAGTTACGTCACAAAAATGGGAGGAGCTTCCCCACTTTCTATGGTGATATACATATTTAGAGTTTGTGTCTGTATGTGTGCTGTAGTGGATATTTGTATGTGTAATATTCCGTACATATGTATAGTTCGGTCACTGGAGGGAGATGATGAACACACTCGGCAATATGTAAGTATACATAATGCTGGTGTAATACGTATGTGCTTTAGGCTTACGTATTCATTGTATTACATTGTTGCAACAATCAACATCCGAACCGCTACAAGCGTTGTGGACGACTGAACCACCTAAGCCGTGTCGGGCTCAATCTGGACTCATCACATGTTACAATTTTCTACACTTACGTTGACCACTTGGTGTCTACTTTTTTCACAACTCAACTTTTATTGTGTTTCCACAGAGGGCAGCATAGACAAAGTTACTAGATTAAAAAGAAATAGATTCAATCTCCTTGATATACTTTTTACGATTCCCAGTTAAATGTATAATTTAATTAATAAAAGCAGATAAAAGGTTAGTTTTGCAATAAAATTTAAAAAAAATTAATTTTTTTGTGAAAAAAGCAAATACAAAAATATTTTCTCATGGTTGGCATTACTTTTCCCCTATGCATTGTGTTACACAGTGTCGTTTGTGTTTTACTAATGGAACACGATCATAGTAATCCAAAATGGAGATGCCCGTCCAAAAAAATGTTTATACATTTGAAATAAAATTGGAGGAAGATGAAATGAATGATCCGGTCTATCAGAATTCTCATACAATTGACATTAAAGTGGAAAAAGATGAAGTTAATGAAGACAATTTGGTGTTATTAAGAGAAACGAAAAATTTTGAACCAACTAAATTGTCACAAGAAAATAATAGTTTGACAGATGAAAAAAACTTTACAGACCTACAAGAGCAAAATATAAAATTAGTAAGTAATAGATTTGTATTATAATTTCAAATATTAGTATTTACTAGAGAGTGTAAAAATGGTCAGTATTTAGTTCAGTTAGTGACAAGCAGAATTACCTGGTTACTTATTATAGTACGGGAGGTAGTGCTGACCTAGTTATTGCATATTACAGTCGAACTCATGTATTTTCAACCTGTCGGGACTAATCCGCTCATGTATTTTCAACTTCTCCTTTATCCTCACTCCATGGCAATCATAGAGCCACGTGACAGACATAGAACCAATCACAAAAAGCCCGCGCAAATCTTTACACAGTAGCCACGTGTACTTCCCCAGTGAATAACCTTAAATGACAAATTGTCAAGTAACATATGATAAACAAAAAAGTGAAACATGAAAAAAGTGTAATAAACTTGTAATAAAATTATTTTTTAAACAATTGCAAATGAAATAAAACCATATATTGTAGGATAAAGCCACCAGTGGTCAATCGATTAATCTGACAGTTATTTTTCTGTGTTAAAGTATTGCGTGAGAAGTGGGGACCAAAAACTTGAAAATACGTGAGTAAAATCAGTTGAAAATAGATGGTGTTGAAAATACATGAGTTGAAAATACATGAGTCCGACTGTATTGGGATCTGTCGAATGACGATATGACATCTGGTGTTGAAAAATCAGACTATACTTAAAGTGCATTTGCTCAAATGTCATTCATTTATGAGCTGAATTTTGTAGATCTGAAAATACATACAATTAATTTAATTTTTCCATTCATTTACAGTTCTCCAGTTATTTTATGACGTTTGCTATTTAAATTTGACGTTTGTATACTCTAAATTGTAATATTCGTTAACTCATTCACGCATTTTTTCATATTTTAACCACATTTTAACTGTTTTACAGATGTAAAATTTTCTCTCCTTCGACAAAATACTTTTGCTTCGGACTTGTATCAACCCAAATACAAACAGTTCTAATATTTATCATTTTTTCTTAATATAGCACTTTTTCATCAGCCATTTTTCTGAAGCTCCACTCATTTGACAGATCCCAATAGTACAGGAGGTAGCGTTGTATTTTAGGCCGAATGAATTCTACTTCAAATATTGGATTAGTTACTACCTAATAATCATCAAAACGGACTTCAGCCGTCGCACCCAGCGGGTTTAATTTTGAGCTACTTTTTGACATTTAGAACTGTCAACTACTGTCCACTGATTTTACATTACAAAAAAATTGTTATTGTAATTTTTAATTTCCATAGTTATGTTTGATTAGAGTTTTATTTAACTTCCTATGATTGAAAGTAACTTCAAAAAAATTAATTAAAGAAATTTTTTTAGTATATTTTGTTTGGTTATTCTATTTTAATCAAATTTAACTATGGAAATTAACAATTATAACAACAATTTTTTTGTAATGTAAAATCAGTGGACAATATTTGACAATTCTAAATGTCAAAAATTAGCGCAAAATTAAACCCGCTGCCTCTTTTAGGTCCACCGCGGGTGTGACGGCTGACGCCCGTTTTGATGATTATTAGGTACTAATCTAATATTTAAAGTAGAATTCATTTGACCTAAAATCACTAATGAAAATACAACGCTACCTCCCGTACTATTATAGTTTTTACTGTGTAAAATTTAAAAACAATAATTAAATTGTTGAAACTCCAATAAATATTCTGAAAATTGAAAATAACCGTTTAGCAGTCTAAACTGTTAATTGGCGACGCAAAGATTACGCGAGCGCTCCTGGTTTTTTAAATTAGAAGCTGTATCAAGTAAAAATTTTTGTATACGTTTAATTGTGCTAGAAAAATGTACTACACAAATTATGCACAGATTACTAGATTTTATATTACCTATTAATCGTATACGTATATTTTTACTTGATGCTAGTTCTAATTTTACTACCAGAGGCGTGAGTAAGAATCTTTCCGTCGCCAATTACATATTGCGTATAACTTCCAAAGTATTAATTTTTGGTGTATGTAGCCAGCAATTTTTTAACAGTTTAGGCGATTATTTTCAACTATCACAACATCCCCTTGTAGTTACACTTTTTAATTGTAATTTTTGAATTGTACACGTTAAAAACTCGTAAATAGAGTTCCTATAATAAGAGTTATGATACCTCGTGGTCGATTTTTGATTGGTTATTTGATCCGCCATATGTAATAGGAAAAAAAGATAGGAAATTATTGAATATAAATTATTAAGATACAATTATTAATTAGTAAAATAAAATATTTTTTGATAAAAATGAAATAATGCAATAATGATAAAATATTTATTAAAATAATTATTTAAATATTTTGAAAAAATGCGCGATTATTTTCCCTAAAAATGGTCGGCGTCTAGACTCTTATTATAGGGACACTAGTAAGAAACAGCCGTTGTGCAAAAATCAACCATTTTTTCAGTCACTCTTTATAGAAATATATTAATCAAAAATTTTTTTTTAATAATATTTTAGGAGTCGAATGAATATTTGCGAGATGTAAACAGTTTATATATAGAAACAAAACTTGAACAAGATGAAGTAGATGATCCGACAAATTTAATAAACCATCAAATTGCGTGTGTTGGTCAAAAGCTGTTTCAGTGTGATACATGTACTAAAACATTTACTTATCCAAGTGAATTAAAAAGACATGAAAGAATTCACAGTGGTGAAAAACCATATGAGTGTAACATATGTTCTAAAACATTTACTCAGTCAGGTAATTTAAAAACTCATGAAAGAATTCACAGTGATGAAAAACCGTTTAAATGTAACATATGTACTAAAACATTTAATCAGTTAGGTGATTTAAAAAAACATGAAAGAATTCACACTGGTGAAAAACCATATCAGTGTAATATTTGTTCTAAAACATTTACTAGTTCAAGTTATTTAAGAACACATGAAAGAATTCACAATGGTGAAAAACCATACAAATGTAAAATATGTACGAAAACATTTACTACTTCAGGTAATTTAAAAGAACATGAAAGAGTCCACAGTGGTGAAAAACCATATAAATGTAAAATGTGTTCTAAAGCATTTAGTGGATTAAGCACATTTAAAACACATGAGAGAACTCATACCGGTGAAAAGCCATACAAATGTAAAATATGTTCGAAAACATTTACTACTTCAGGTAATTTAAAAGAACATGAAAGGATTCACAGTGGTGAAAAACCATATAAATGTAAAATGTGTTCTAAAACATTTAGTGGGTTAAGTACATTTAAAACACATGAAAGAACTCATACCGGTGAAAAACCATACAAATGTAAAATATGTTCTAAAACATTAAGTACTTTAAGTTACTTGAAAAAACACAAAATAATTCACTGTGGTTGAAAACCGTACGAATCTACAAGATACACTACTTCAAGTGACTTTAAAAAAGAAAAAAAAAGGAAAGAAAAAAATGAGAGAATTAACAGGGATGAAAAACTATATGTGTTACAGTAGAATTTTAACTAAAAGATAGAGCATAAATTCCTCTTAGTTACAATTTATCTCTTTTTATTGAATATAAGAGATATATAATTATCTCTCTTTCATTTATTTGTCAGTGTTGCCTTGGTTAAAATTTAAAATATTTGTAATCTCTTATCTCAGAATTCCCCTTAAAAAACTTTCTTTTAGTTAAAATACTACTATATATGTTCTGAAATATTTAAAATTCGAAACGTATAATTAGTGGTTGATTGGTTAAGAAAACAATTCTAATTGGAAAACCGAATGGGGTCGTGGTTTTATATTAGGCTACCGACAATAGTTTCTTCATTCGTCACTAGATGGCCAAAGTTGACACTTAAGAAAAAGTTTGCGTAAAATATGTATATTAGAAATAAATTAAATATTAATAAAAATCATCTAGTTTAACCTAGAAAGAAAATTAAATTAAAATTTTTTAATTGTTCATTAACTCAGAATTTATTGTTTAATTTATTTTACTCAAACTTTGGATAGAAAATGGCGGAACGTCAAACCAGATGTCACGACTCTATTTATTATAGGGACTCTACTTAAAAAAAACCTACTCTAATTTAAAAAAATGGTATGCAGTTTTTTAAATTGTCCATTTTTATTTGAAAATAGTAAATTATTATGAAAAAATTGGAAAAACTTATATTTGTTTTAATGAAAAATTTAGAAAAATAAATAAATTTTTAATAAAGATGGTTGCATTTATTAATAAATACAATAATTACTTACCCAAATACCAATGATTTAATTTTTCTAGGGCCACGAAATTTTCACGCATAAAAAAATTTATCTCCCATGTTTATCCAAATATGTTTATATACCTCAAAATTAATTAATAAAATAATAATTTAATTTTTCTGGAACCACTTTCATTGGTTCTGTGTTTGTTCTATTTCACATGGTTCTATGATTGCCACAGATTGGGGATGAAGGAGAAGTTGGAAATACATGAGGAATAGTCCCGACAAGTTAAAAATACGTGAGTCCTCTGTAGTATTCAATAAACACAATTAATTTATAAAAAAAAATATAACATTTCTGTAGGCAGAGAGAAAATTATTAACAATATGATTTAGAATGAATACGTACACTTAAATCAAATATTTTTAAGAATACTTGTCAAATTATTTATGTTAATCAATTTTTAATATTGACGTGGTTTAATAGTATTTGCGTTTTTGCGTTGCGAAAAAACAACCAGTAAAACGCTCGTGGTCACTTTTAATATTCAAGCATTTTTAGGTTTAAAGTAAAAAGGTTGTTTTATATACAATAATTATGGATTATCACAAAGTAACACTGAAATCACCGAACTATTTAAGAAAAAATTGTTTTATGTTGGATTTTATGGTTAAAAATAAAACATCAAAATATACCTTAAAAAAGTAATTTATTCTTTATGGTCCGTAAATAGCAATAACTGTAACGCTAACTAAAAGTAGTTAAAATAAAATTGTTAAATGTTAGTTTTGCAATAAAATTTAAAAAAAAAAAAATACAAAAACCACTAAAGGTTGGCATTGCTTTTTCTGTATGCACTGAGTGTGTGACAATGTCGTTGGTGTTTTCTAAATGGAAAACACCCGTTGGTAATCAGAAGTCGAGTCTATAGTGCTTACAAAACATCAACTTGTTTGTGAAAATTTTGCTCCATCAAGGGCCGTAAGGGCGAAAAAAAGGTTTTATTTATACATTCATCCAAAATGGACAAATCTGTTCAAGAAAATTTTTATACATTTGAAATCAAATTAAAGAAAGATGAAGTGGATGAAGTGAATGAACCGGTTCATCAGCACTCTCATACATTTGAAATTAAAATAGAGGAAAATGAAATGAGCGAACCAATCCATCAGAATTCGCCTACATTTGAAATTAAAGTGGAGAAAGATGAAGTTAATGAAAACAATTTAGTGTTATTAACAGAAACTAAAAATTTTGAATCAGCTAAATTGTCACAAGAAAATAATAGTTTGACAGATGAAAAAAACCTTACAGACTTGCAAGAGCAAAATATAAAATTAGTAAGTAATAGATTTGTATTAAATTTTCAAATATTAGTATTTAAGTACTAGAGAATGGAAAAATGGTCGACCTAATTAGTGACAAGTAAAATAGTACCTACCTCTAGTTACTGTAGTTTTTGATGTGTGAAATTTGAATGAAATTAAATTTTTAAAGGTGAAAAAATTTTCAAAATCGGTTGGGTAGTTTTATTTTTGGCACTTTGACACTCCCGGATCGTGGCAGACCTCATACAACATAACTTATTGGCATTGATAAGATTCCCTAGCGACAAGTTGCGGAACTAATATATGACAGATAATTTTCATACAGTTGAATTTTCTAATAGTAATTTAATAAAGTTTTTACGTAGATTGTGCGTATAATTACGTGATTTAAAGTGTTGAGATGAACACTAGTAAACACAAAAGGGAGTACTTACTGCTGTGTTCCACAGTGCAGGAACTACAAAAGGGAAGGACTGAGTTTTTATCGTTTTCCTACCAGTGTAAAACTTAAAAAAACATTGGGAAACTATTCTTAAAATGAAAACTTCATCAGTCTTTATGCGTGTTTGCTCAGAATATTTTGAGGTGTCAACATTACATTCCACTTCATGTGGATAACTTAATACTCCAGAAGTTTGTGCAGCTAAACCCAGATATTTTGTTACTAAAATTTCGTTCTTTAACACCAGCACACATTAACATTCCACTTTTAAAATACTGTTCACACTCGCGAAGATGTGTCGTAGTATTTTTTGCTCTTTCATAAATGTCCAACAAAGAAATCATCACAAAATTTTTATAAAGCAGTGAAATAATATAAATCATATGTCATATACTAGTTCCACAAACGCTCACCAGGGAAATTTTATCATCGCCATAGTTTATCTTTCTAACAGTAAACAAATTTTCAAAATTGGTGATGACGCGTTCTTGAAAAGTTATAGTTAATTTTTATTTTGAAAAATGAAAGATATAAATATTGTTATTGTAATAATGATAAAAACAAGGAAGCATTTATTGTAAGAAATTCTGCAAATTCCTTAATTCTTCTCAAAATGTAGTTAATTTAGAACAATGTTTTAAAAGCTGGTCTTATGTAATTTTTTACGCTCCTTTCGATAGTGTAAAAAGAAATCAAAAAAATTTTTGAATTCTTGCCAAATTTTGCAAAAAACCACTAAAATTGAAGAAAATTTTAGCTTCTAAAAATCGGACGCATGTGGCTGACGAACTCAGCCAAGCTATTGGGACTTTTGACCTACACACCAAATTTCGTAACAATTGGAGGCTTCCTTCGAGAGTTATTGCAAAGACACACACATGCATATATATATATATATATATATATATATATATATATATATATATATATATATATATATATATATATATACAAACTTTAGTGAAGGTCATTTTCGGTTTCTCGAGGTTTCAAAACAAATTTCTGCGATAGTTCCGGGCTCAGGGCTTTTGATGGCACCCGCTGTAATAAGTGCTTTTCCAAAAAGGTAATTCACTTAAAACAATAATTAAATTGTTGAAACTCCAATAAATATTTTAAAAATTGACCCGTTTAGAGATCGACACTGTTAAAGATTGCTCACAACTCCCAGAATATTGATTTTTAGTGTATAGAGCCAGTAATCTTTTTAACAGTTTAAACGATTATCTTTAACTATCAAAATGTCCCGTTGTAGTTACACTTTTTTAATTGTAATTTCTGAATTGTACACGTCAAAAACTCGTAAGAAACAGCCACTGTTACATTTGTCGTCCATTGAGCAAAAATCAACCATATTTTCACTCTATACAAAAATGCTATAATCAAAATTTTTTTTTATAATATTTTAGGAGTCGAATGAATATTTGCGAGATGGAAACTGTGTACATATAGAAACGAAACTTGAACAAGATGAAATTGATGAAGATGATTCGACAGATTTAATAAACCATCAAATTGCGTGTGTTGGCAAAAAACTGTTTCAGTGTGATATATGTACTAAAACATTTACTCGTTCAAGTAATTTAAATAGACATAAAAGAATTCATAGTGGTGAAAAACCATTTGAATGTAACATATGTACTAAACCATTTAATCAATTAGGTGATTTAAAGAAACATGAAAGAATTCATAGTGGCGAAAAACCATATGCATGTAACATATGTTCTAAAACATTTAATCAAAAAGAAACTTTAAAAACACATGAAAGAATTCACAATGGTGAAAAACCATACAAATGTAACATATGTAATAAAACATGTACTCAGTTAAGTGATTTAAAAAAACATGAAAGAATTCACAGTGGTGAAAAACCACATAAATGTAAAATATGTTCTAAAACATTTACTACTTCAAGTAATTTAAAGACACATGAAAGAATTCACAGTGGTGAAAAACCATATCAGTGTAATATATGTTCTAGAACTTTTAGTGGGTTAAGTACATTTAAAACGCATGAAAGAACTCACACGGGAGAAAAGCCATACAAGTGTAAAATATGTTCTAAAACATTTACAACTTCAGGTAATTTAAAAGAACATGATAGGATTCACAGTGGTGAAAAACCATATAAATGTAAGATGTGTTCTAAAACATTTAGTGGGTTAAGTACATTTAAAACGCATGAAAGAACTCATACCGGTGAAAAACCATACAAATGTAAAGTATGTTCGAAAACATTTACTACTTCAAGTTACTTAAAAAAACATGAAATGATTCACAATGGTTGAAAACCATATGAATCTGAAACATTTACTACTTCAACTTTCAAGTGATTTAAAAAAAAAGGGAAGAAAAAAAGTAAAATAATTAACAAGGATGAAAAACTATGTCAGTGTAATATATCTTTCATTTATAACATTTCTTCTTCTTAAATGTTTCTTCTAAAAGATTTAAAATTCGGAACATAATTTTTTTTTTTATATTTATTTTAGGACGCTCGACTTTAAATGTCATTTGCGTCCCCTATAAATTTAACTACTACAATTAAGTTTTCCAACATGAGGAACATAATTATTTAGTTGTCTAATTGAGAAATCGAATAGAGGCGTGGTTTAATATTTAGGCTATCGGCGGTAGTTTCTTCATTCGTCATCAGATGGCAAAATTAACACATAAAAAATAGAGTTCCTATAATAAATGAACGCTGATTGGTTCCGGCATTTTATACCCAAAGTTTGCGTAAAATACAGTGAAACCTGCCAAGTTGGACACTTTTCAATTGGCCTGGCGAAATTACATTGTTTTAAATGCATATTAATACTTATAAGTTGGACACCTCTATATGTTGGAAACCTGTCTAATTTGGACAGTTTTTTAAAATGATTTTTGATATTTTGACCTGTTTACGTTGGACATTCATGTATTTTACACGTGACCGAAACACGTGTTAGTTATGTTATGACAGTTATAATAATTGAATTTTTACACGTGACCGAAACACGTGTTAGTTATGTCCTAAAAATATAAAAGCTCGGCAGTCACAATGGTTATTAGTCAATAATCAGCAGTGATTTCATGTGTACAGATCTCTTGAATATTTATTAGTTACAAATTTAGCACCATGAGTTCGAAGCGAAAATGTTTAGTAGAATTGACCATTGAAAAGAAAAAAAATGTTATAGACTTAGTAGAGAATGGTGTTAGTTTAAGAAAGGCATCCGACCAATTTGGAATTTCAATGGTCAATGTTCAATACACATCAAGACGTTCTTCAACATGTTTTACAACTAGACGAGGAACAAGAAATCGAAGAATCTAGTGACGAGTGCGAGAAAGTAGCGGAGAAACCAACAACCCCTGAAGAAGCTTTGAACGGTATAAATACCGCCATTAAGTATTTAACTGAAAACCCATGCGAACTGAAGATTTATTCAAAATTCAAAGCAAATTAGAAAGCAAAATTTTCCTAAAAATTGTATCCAAACAAACTAAGATAAGTGATTTTTTTACGAAAGATAATGTTTAAATATCTATAATATGTATGTATTACGATTGTTATTCGATAGTTTATTTCAATAAATATTGATACGTAGATGTGTGTATATGTATTACTTTAAAAATAATTAATTTTGCATTATATTCTAAATTAATGTTAACCTTAAAATTACTAAGCGTAGATGATTTTGGTATTTTGCATATGTTGGACACCTGTTTATGTTGGACAGTTTTTGATTGCACCGCGGGTGTCCAACTTAAACAGGTTCTACTGTACATTGGAAATAAATTAAATGTTAATAAAAACCATTTAGTTTAACTTTGAAAGAATAATTAAATTAAAAATTTCTTAATTGTTCATTAATTCATAACTTATTAACAATAATTATGTACTCAAAAATATTTACTCAAACATGTGATAATTAATTTTGAATCTTCCCGCTTTGTTTTGGATAGAAAATGGATGACATGTCACGACTCTATTTATTAGAGGGACTCTATTTTTTATTAGAGTCCCTATAATAAATAGAGTCGTGACATGTCATTCATTTTGTATCCAAAAGAGAGCGGGAAGCTTCAAAATTAATTATCACATATTTGAGTAGATATTTTTGAGTACATAATTATTGTTAATAAGTTATGAATTAAACAAAATCGTTTTTGTTAACTTTTAATTTATTTCCAATGTATTTTACGAAAACTTTGGATAGAAAATGCCGAAACCAATCAGCGTTCAGCATACATGTCACCACTCTATTTATTATAGGCACTCTAATAAAAAATAGAGTCCCTATAATAAATACAGTCGTGAGTGACATGTCATCCATTTTCAATTTAAAACTGAGCGGGAAGCTTCAAAATTAATTATCACCTGTTTGTGTAAATATTTTTAAGTACATAATTATTGTTAATAAGTTATGAATTAACGAACAATTAGAAATTTTTAATTATTCTTTCTAGTTTAACCTAAATGATTTTTTTATTTATTTCCAATGTGTTTTACGCAAATTTTGGACAGAAAATGCCGGAATCAATAAGCATTCAGCACACATGTTACGACTCTATTTATTATAGGGACTCGAATAAAAAAATGGTAGGAATTTGGAATTGATCGTTTTTATTTGAAAAGCAGTAAATTATTATGAAAAAATTAGAATAACATCATTATAAATCTGTATTTTTTTTTAATGAAAAATTTAGAAAAATAAATAAATTTTCAATAAAAATGGTTGCATTTATTAATAAATACAATATTTACTTACTCAAATACCAATGATTTAATTTTTCTGGTACCATGAAATTTGCACGTATAAAAAATTTATCTGCCATGTTTATCCAAATATATTTATATACTTCAAAGTGCATTTATAAAATAATAATTTAATTTTCTTAGAACCTCTTTCATTGGTTCTATGTTTGTCACTTGGTTTTATGATTGTCACAGAGTGAGGATGGAGAAGTTGAAAATACATGAGTCGGATTGTAGTATTCAATAAACACAATTGATTTATAAAAACTATATGGAGAGGGAAAACAGCAGTATGATTTAGAACGAGTACGTAGACTTAAATCAAATATTTATAAGAACACTTGTTAAATTATTTATGTTAATCAATTTTTAATATTGAAGCCGTGGTTTAATAAAAATAACAGTATTTGCGTTTTTTTATTTTAAATTCTGGATCGACTAGAAAAAAAAACTAACACGCTCGTCGTCACTTTTAACTTTTAAATGATCAAAATGAGTTAACTCGTCCTGCAATATGGCGGCTCAAAATGCTGTGATATGTATATATTCACTAGTACAGGTGCCGCTGTCCGTGACAGATTTTCCGAAATACGGAATAATTCTAAATAATGTTCAGTTTTATCAACATAGTTTAATATAATTTGTATTTTGTAAATTCCTAGAGTTCACTTTTTTAATGTTGGGATCTTTGATTTTTTTTCTTTTTCTTTTTTCGTAACCTTATATATTGTAGTTATCACTGGCAATAAAAAGTCCGGCTTTTTTAAGGCAAAAAAATTTTTTCATATGGTTTGTTTAAAAGCTTAATATTTAAGCATCTTTCGATTTCAAGTAAAAAGTTTGTTTTATTTACAATATGGATTATGATAAAGTAACACTGAAATCAGCGAACTATTTAAAAAAAAAAAATTGCTTTATGTTGGATTTTCTGGCTAAAAATAAAACACCAAAAAATACTTTAAAAAAGTAATTTATTCTTTATGATCCATAAATAACTATAACTGTAATGCTAACTAAAGGTAGTTAAAATTGTTAAAAAGTTAGTTTTGTAATAAAATTAAAAATAAATTATTTTTTTGTAAAAAGAAAATACAAAAACCACTAAAGGTTGGCGTTACTTTTTCTGTATGCACTGACAATGAGTGTGTGACAGTGTCGTTTGTGTTTTCTAAATGGAAAACACTCATTGGTAATCAGAAATCTAGTCTCCAGTCGCTTAAGCCGCTGCTACATGATGCTACGAACACCTTCCAACATTCGACGTTGGATGGTTCATAGCATCGTGTAGCCGTTGTTCGAACCTACGAGTGTCCAATGTCGAGCGTCAAACGTTCGCATTTGGTCGTGTCCCGTTCGATGTCGGTATTTTTGCACCGAGTCAAAGGGATGCTTCGAACGTTTGAAGGTCAATGTTGGTTGCGTTGATTGGTTCGACTCAGCAGCTGCACGACTCGTTCATGTGAAGAGAGACAACATCAGTGTATAACATTAGAGATAACATCAGACAGATGACATCGTCGTCCACTGAATAAACGTTTGTCCCAACACATTATACAAGAGAGACAACATCAGTGTATAACATTAGAGATAACATCAGACAGATAACAGCCTCGCCACTGAATAAACGTTTGTACTAACACATCATCATTCGTATTGGATCAAACATTCGATTCACCGTGTAGCAGATACATTCGTCGCATCAACTATCGAACTTAATTGCCTCAAACGTTCGATCGAACGTTGGAAGGAACGTTCGTAGCATCGTGTAGAACCCGCTTTACAAAACACAAACTTGTTTATGAAATTTTTGTTGCACCAAGGCTATAGAGTGTAGCAATGACGTATATGGACTAGTCGACTAGTCATTTTGTTAGATGATCTGAAGCCAAGCACTGGTGTCTCTACTGTCAGTTTTTTAGTAGTAATATCTGCATCTCGTTTTATTTTACATGTGTTTAATGTGTGTGAATATATGTGTAGGCTTCATTTCTGTAATATTCACATAAACTACATAAACTGTATGCCATCTCCACCCCACCTCCGTGGAGTGTAGAATATAAGGAGGACTATCTTGTACGGAAAACAATAGAAAAATAGTTCAAACAGTGTCCCGTTTTAAGTACTAAGTAACAGTTCAAAAACTCGCCAGAATAGCGCTAGAGTAGCAAAAGAGAATAGTGATTTTTTTGTATTGAGTTTTATAAAAATTTTTAAAATAGTAAAACTATTATATGTAACAATTATAATAAAAAAACAATAATTACATAACAACGCGGATGTTTTTCTTTCTTTGTTTACTTTTCTAAATTTACCCTTTTGCTATAGTAGCGCCGCCACTATTTACGCCTTTCTATGGACACTTTTTGATACAGAGATGGTGCTCCTGATATCTACCCTCCATAACCAAAGCCATAAGTGCGATAAGCGCCATAAGGGCGACTAGGCTTTATTTATACCGTCATCCAAAATGGAGAAATCAGTTCAAGAAAATTTTTATACATTTGAAATCAAATTAGAGAAAGATGAAGTGAATGAACAGCTTCATAAGACCTCTCATACATTTGAACTTAAAGTGGAGGAAAATGAAGTGATCGAACCAGTCCATCAAAATTCACCTACATTTGAAATTAAAGTGGAGAAAGATGAGGTTAATGAAAACAATTTAGTGTTATTAACAGAAACTAAAAATTTTGAACCATCTAAATTGTCACAAGAAAATAATAGTTTGACAGATGAAAAAAACCTTACAGACTTGCAAGAGCAAAATATAAAATTAGTAAGTACTAAATCTGTGTTATAAATTTAAATATTAGTATTTACTAGAAAGTCCAAAAATGGTATATTTTTTCCAGTTAGTGACAAGTAAAATAGTACCTAGTTACATATTATAGTTTTTGATGTGTAAAATTTAAAAACAATTAAGTTGCGAAACTCCAATAAATATTCTAAAAATTGAAAATAACCGTTTAGAAGTCTAAAGGTGCCTGTACACCGAAAAAATAGCAAAAATATGTTGAAAACAAAAATGTTATTGACATTTGTTTAAATATCTTTTGAAAATGTTAACATTCATATGCTAATAACAATGTTTCTGATATAAAATGAGTAACATTTTAAATCACTTCAATGAGTATAGTTTTGGTATTGTTAATAACATTGTTATTCACAAAGTTAATAACAGTGTTACTAACATCCTTACTAACGGTGTTAATTAGAAGCAAAACATGCTACAAACATACTTGTCGTTGAACTTTCTATACTTTTAGTAGAACTATTAGTATTTTTAATTTAAAAAATGATTTCGTAGGAAGAACTAGCTTGCTATTGTAGTAGCTCCTGTGGTGATTATTAGAGTAAAAAGAAAAAAAATTAAGGGTTCGTTCGTATCATCAAAAAAAGAGACACACATAATGGACGAATTATATTTTATATTAAATAAATAAAAAAAAAATGATAAATGAAACTAGGAGACGTGTCAATTGAGAGTTTTCATTTTTTTTTTTAGAACGTCAAGCATTGCATTATTAATAGTCATAAGCATTATCATATAATTTATTTTTACAAGAACTAATGAAAAAATAAATTTCCAAAAATTGTGCAGACATTTATATTTTGTAAATGTATCTACAAAATAATAACAGCTGATATGTACGTAATCGCCTATTACAAATTAACTAACCGAAAAATGCATGTAGAATGTTGTTAACATGTTTTATTCACAATTAACTTGTTTTTAACATTTTATTATTGACATCCTTTGATCTAGACCGCCTCCAGATCGATAGCAAAAATTGTGCTGCTAACAATGTTATCAACAACTTTTTTAACACTTTCAGTCCCACGGCTTCGGCATCCGAAACCAATCAAAACTTCCCCAGAGGCCGACCGCGATCAATGATTAATTGATTAGTTGATTACTCATTATGTGTGCGATGTTTATCATGTTTATCATTCTTCATCACACGGATGTGTTCCCATTCACACAAACACATACATACCAACAAACACTACTCTCTTGGTTTCTATGTATAAAAAGTTTTAAGATAAACAAAAAATACATAAAAAATATAATTTATATTTTTAAATAAAATTGATTTGAATGCCAGTGTATATGTAGTATGTATGTACGTATCAGTATCACGTAGTACGTCTGTTTACAGTTTTACACATACATACGTGTGGAACTGTGTTGTGTGTTTGAATCATTTTATTTTATGTATTTGTTTATATAGTTTTTTTTTTTTTTAAATATTGCCGGCTTCCGGGGAAATTTACTATGAAAGTGCTCGGGCCTCATAGTGTTAACATGTTAGTGAAAAATATAACAAATGCGGAAAGCAAATTATTAACAAAAGTTAATAGCAAAAATGTTATTAAATATTTCAGTAAATTTTAACATGTTAATTGCAAATGTTATTAACAAATGTTAATAGCAAATGTTATTAACTCGGGAATTCCCAGTGTCACCTCAAGGTGACAGTGATTTGTGATTTTTTTTTACAGACAAAATAACAAATTTTAAAAATAAATGTGTTATTACGACTAAAATGTTAATACTTAGTAGTATTTATGGTTTTAATTTGGCAACACTGAAGTTATGTTAACGGTCAAATTAATTCTGTTGTTTCAAACGATTTGCTATTTTATTGCGTGTGAGTGTATCTTGTGGTATTTTCGCTGTTATAAAAATGTCTAAAAAGTAGGTATTGTTATTATTGTTATAACAAATTATTATTTAAGAATCAAGCTTATAATGAAAGTGATTTTTTGCCGGTAATTTCATACCGTTTTATCAGTTCATATTACAAATAACGGCCCGTATGACCTATAATTGACACGCCATTTAAAAAGAAACTAAAGGGTATTTTTTTTTCAATTATTTATTTTTTATATATTGAGTACCTAAAGATAAAAACTAGCACAAAATAAAAATATTTTCTCGATAGATCGCGACATGGGAATTGCCGAGTTAACATTAATTTAACCAATATGAAAAAATTGTTAAAAACATTGCTAAAAACACGTGTTATTAGCAATGTTACCTTCGGTGTACAGCCACCTTAATAAACTGTTAATTACAGATTGTTCATAATTTCCAAAATATTGATTTTTGGTGTAGGTATGGAGACATTAATCTTTTTAACAGTTGAGACGATTATCTTAAACTGTAAAAATGCTTTTTTAATTGTAATTTTTGAATTGTACACGGCAAAAACTCGTAAGAAACAACCACTGTTACATTTGTCGTTCACTTTTCACGCACTCACTCTATACAAGAATGTTTTAACAAAAATTTTTTTTTTTTTATATTATTTTAGGAGTCGAATGAATATTTGCGAGATGTCAACTATTTATATATAGAAACGAAACTTGAACAAGATGAGTTAGATGAAGATAATTCGACAGATTTAATAAACTATCAAATTGCGTGTGATGGTAAAAAACTGTTTCAGTGTGATACATGTACTAGAACATTTACTTATTCATGTCATTTAAAAATACATAAAAAAATTCACAGTGGTGAAAAACTATATAAATGTAACATATGTTCTAAAACGTTTACTCAATCAGGTAATTTAACTACTCATGAAAGAATTCATAGTGGTGAAAAACCGTTTGAATGTAACATATGTACGAAAACATTTAATCAGTTAGGTGATTTAAAAAAACATGAAAGAATTCACACCGGTGAAAAGCCGTACGAATGTAACATATGTTCTAAAACATTTAATCGAAAAGAAACTTTAAAAATACATGAAAGAATTCACAGTGGTGAAAAACCATATAAATGTAACATATGTTCTAAAACATGTACTCAGTTAAGTAATTTAAAAGTACATCAAAGAATTCACAGTAGTGAAAAACCGTATCAGTGTAATATATGTTCTAGAACATTCAGTAATTTAGGTACTGTTAAAAGACATAAAAGGATTCATAGTGGTGAAAAACCGTATCAGTGTAAAATATGTTCTAAAACACTTAGTGGGTTAAGTACATTTAAAACGCATGAAAGAACTCATACCGGTGAAAAACCATACAAATGTAAAATATGTTCGAAAACATTTACTACTTCAGGTAATTTAAAAGTACATGAAAATATCCATAGTGGTGAAAAACCATATAAATGTAAAATGTGTTCTAAAACATTTAGTCGGTTAACAACATTTAAAACACATAAAAGAACTCATACCGGTGAAAAACCATACAAATGTAAAATATGCTGTAAAACATTTACTACTTCAAGTTATTTAAAAAGACATAAAATAATTCACAATGGTTGAAAACCATACAAATCTGAAATATTTTCTACTTCGTGATTTAAAAAAAAAAAAATGGAAGAATTAACAGGGATGAAAAACTATGTCAGTGTTATACGTTCTGAAACATTTAAAATTCGGAACATACCTGTTTAGTGGTCTAATTGAGAAATCGAATGGATTTGTGGTTTAATATTAAGCCTGTCGACACTAGTTTCTTCATTCGTCACCTGATGGCAAAAAATGACACTTAAAAAAGGGACGCTACTTAATAAAATAGTATGCAATTTTTCAAATTATTCGGCTTTTATTTTTTTGAAAGCAGTAAATTATTATGAAAAAATATTATAATGACATTATTAAACGAATGCTTCACAAAACAGTACACCAAGAAAGGTTTGTCTCTTTCTATGTTACTATAAGTGAAGCGTATATAGGCTGTTCAAAATGTACATATACAGGGTGTAAAGTAAATAAGTTTCATAATTTGCAGGAGAGAAAGGTCTCAGTCTACTAATTAAGTATTGCTAGTTAAATTTTACCGATCAAGTTTCATTTCAGAAATTTTCGATTGTCAAAAACGTGTTAAAAAATGGCCCCTAGAAAAAAAAACTTAATCAGCCTCTGATTACTTATCATTTTTTTCCTTTGCTTTTTTGAATGTAAATTTTTTTGTCAACAAAATATTTTTACCTGCTTGTTTACGGAATCTTTTGAAAATAGTTATACAGTAGTGTCCATAAAAATTTAAACATAATTTTTAATGAGACAATTTACGTCACATATCAAATAGATCGATTTCGTCAAATCTCATTAAATTATTTGGAAATTTAACAAAGTTCACTAGATATTTATTTTCTCCAATACCAATAATACGAGCCCTTACCGAAAAAAAAATTGACCACCCCAATTTTGAGAAAAACGATTTCAAAGTTTTGTAATTTTAACACGGGTTCTTATGGGAAAATTCTATTTTTTTAGAATAAAATGAAAACGTGTCAAAGGAATTTGATAAAAATTGAATGTTATTTAATACAAAGTTAGAAACCATATTTAATAAGAAATAAAAATTATTGACCACGCCGATTTTGAAATATAATTTAAAAACATCATTTTACTACGTTTTTACAACATTTTTTCAACAATTCTTTTAAATTGCTACAACATAAGTGCGCGGAAATACAAAAAAACAAGTGGTATACAAATATAATAACTGAAGAATATCAATACATTATTTAATTTTTGATAAAATAAAGTTTTTTTGCTGAGATAAACTTTTGTACCTGACTATCTCAGAGTAAGTACGTTAAGTTGAAGTATTTTTATGACACAACAATTAGATTTTAAAACATTTCTAAAATATACAATTGGTTTATTATTCATGCACATACACATACTTTTAATTTTAATACTTTGATTTAAAAAAATTATAAATCGCTAATTTATTTTCACACAGTTAATTCATGCAACAATCACATTGTTCCATCTTTATTCTGGATCACATATTCACATAATCACACATACACATTCAACTACAAATGCATATACATACTTTATAATTAACTTATAAAATAAATAGGTTACTGGTGTTTCCAAAACACATAAATATATTCAGTTTGACAGGTAATAAAATATTATGTTTATGTATGTCTTTAAAAAATAATTTTCAAAAATTAGGGTTCCGAAGAACTCTGGAAGTTCTTATAATTTTTTGATTGTAACATTTTCAGAATTTCCACGCCTTTTATGTATGAAAACGAAATTTTGCAAATACAATACATGCTACAGATAGATATCTCAATTAACCGTCAGTAAAACAATTTCTTTCTTAATTTCTTATGGTACCCATCTTCCGTATTTAAAGCTGGGCATAAACACTTTTAGTACACTCAGTAAGTGAAATTTTACGTCAAAGTATATTCTGATATTAGATAACATTTCCAAAAATTCAAATTAAAATTATTAAGAGAAATTTAGAAGAGAAGAGAACTTACGAAAATTTTTTTTCGTAAGTTCCTTCAAAAATAATTGTTTGCAGCATATCATTAAAAAAATCTTTTAAAATCAAGTTAAGGTTCTTTTAACAACTTCTAATCTTTACACCTTGTTTCAGAAATATTGTATGTCGAAGTCCATGTGGTTTGTAAGGAATCCAATTACCACTTAATTGACCCTTAAGTAACACAAGTACAAATATATTTATTTATTTTCACAGTAAACCGTAAAAAAATATGCTATGCGATGTATTTTATCTCCAAAAATACAAAAACGCAAATAACTCAGGAACTCGGCTTAATGTGTGTTAAATACGCACTTGGCCAACTCCTTGATTATCTATGGTTGATGTGATGATATCATCATGAAATCATGATTGTCTGTGAATCCCCAAGTACATATGTATGTCTGTAATTGTTTATTTAAAAAAAATGTTTTGACGATTTTGACACACTGGGAAATGAAAAGGAATATTTATCAATTTGAATGAATCAATAGATAAGGTAAATGACCCAAAATCAGACAGTGTCTTAAAATCAAACGTTTATATTATTTTAACAAATATTGTACTAAAATTAATGATCAATTAGTTATTTTGCGAAATATACAACAAAACAGTATTAATTTTCATATTAGCAGAAATTGGAAAAGTACATTATTAACTAATATGTACGTGTAATAAATAAAGCAATTTTTCAATAAATTATACTTAAATGCATCTTTATCATTTTTTTTTTTCTTTTTTATTTGAGCTAAAGCGTTTATAGTCAAAATTATGGACACTGTTGAATTTAAAAACACGAAAATAAGTTCACAAAGATATTGAATTTAGAGCTTATGGTAGATGTCGAAATTATGTGCCATTGCAGTAGTACAAAAATTCTTATTTTTTGTATTTTATCTTTCTATTTTTCTTAAGTGATAATTTATCTAAAGTAAAAATTTTGGTCTGGTTGTTGACAAAAGACTTTCAGCCTTCCCAACGAATTTTAAATTATTTTAGGAAAATATGTTTGGTTCTTCCTTAAAGTGTCGGAATTTGGGACATTTACCTTACTGTATATTTGCTTACACAATAGACGGACTACTATGTATGTTTATAGTACATAAATTTTTAAATGTGTTTTGTATCAGCTTGTTGGTATAATAGAACAAATTTGGTAAAATAATTTTACAATAATGATAATTAATGCCGAAGTTTGGAATTCTCTGTTACAGTTTTCCGCTAAAGTTACTCACTTATGAATAAAAATTCACTTTTTAATCTGTGTTGTGTACCAACAATATTAACAACAATGTTTTATGACAGTTAAAGGAAAGTTTTTATTTTGGTTTGTTTAAAAATTCAAGTGTAATTTTTAATGTAATTTTTAATTAAATTAATACTTGTAATTAAAATAATGCAACTAAATATTTGTAATTAAAGAAATGCAACAATACCAGAGTTACGGTTCTTGCAATATTCATAACGTCCTGTGAAATAAAAACATACAAAAATATTTCAAACATATTTTAACCAAAATTTATGAAAAACAGTGTTCGGTTTTTTTTTTACTATACAGTACCTATCAATTCAAAAGTCGGCAGATGTTTACATATTGTCGTAAAATAAAAAAAAAAATTATTTTTATTTTTAAAAAATTTTTATTATACAGGGTGCGAATAATTTTAGTTTGGTCAGAGGCGTATTCAGAGAAATTCATATTAAACGATGAGCTGGCTGGGATGCGATTTTCTCAGATAGCGAATTCCGAAAAAATTTTTATGTCTTCGGCAATTTTACACCGAGATAAACCATCTCTCAAAAGGATGAAACTTATTTACTTTACACCCTGTATATAGGTATACATATAAAGGCAATAAAGGTAATGTAAGTGTGATAAAAATAAAAAATAAAATAAAAAAAGTTTTGTACATACCAAATACGTAATAAATGCACATATCGTTTCTGAGAATAAAACATCGTGAAGTGTGCACATATTCTGTTCAAAACTAAATATGTATTTAATTATCTAATATATTAATTTATTATTTTGTATAAAAAATACACCAACATATGACAATTTGAAGATTTGAAAATAATATGTACATATGTGACTAAAAGCCTATCAATTACTGTTTAAATAAATCAGTATATACATATGACATATCTTACATGAGGATACATAAATTATGTACGTATTTCTTTTATTTAAAAAGTTGCATTATAATGATACCATTTTTGTAAGTAAAAATTTTGAATTAAAATATCTAAAGGAATATACTGTATACACTACATTTTAGCAAAAAAAAAAAAAAAAAACTTGTGATAAGGTAAACAAATAACGTTCCATCTCTTTCTCTGTATTCAGTTTGTGAAGTAACCTTATTGTGAAGCAGACGTGTATAAACCTGTATTTTTTTTAAATTAAAAATTTGGAAAAATAAATAAATTTTCAATAAAACTGGTTGTATTCATTAATATTTACTTACCCAAATATCAATGATTTAATTTTTCTGGTACCACGAAATTTGCACGTATAAAAAATTTATCTCAGCTATGTTTGTCCAAATATAGATAGTACATACCTCAAAGTACATTTATAAAATAATAATTTATTGGTCGATTCTGTAACTATTAACAGTCTGTAAAACCTCTGTTAGGCTGTTAAATTACAGAATGTTAAAAAATGGTATTCTGTACGCAATTTTTAACAGAAATGTTAGCTAACATTCTGTTATTGCTCTGTAAACTTTACAGCACTCAAAACACTCGCCATAAACTTTACAGAGCTGTTAAATAGGCTAATTACTATGGATATTATTAAATATTGATAATTTTGATTTTTGCGTTTTTTTATAAATTCAATATTTTGACGTTTTAATTTGTCATTTTTTTAATTAGTTGATATCCGTAAGTATGTGATCATAAAGTATTTTTTGTAGTAAGAAGACTGTTATAGTGCAATGTTCTTAAATCGGATAGGATGTAATTTCAAATAAAATAAATTTATTATGAATTATATTTTTTTTTATATACAGTGAATGTTTTCAGGGCAAAATCGCACTGACACAATTTGTCCACATGAAGCGTTTTACCTTTTCTCGACAGTGCTTCAGTTATTTAATGTATTTCAACAAGTATTCTTATTCATAGTATTGTCAATTCTTATTTTGTTGTCTACGTATTTAATGCGCAATGCATTGTCTTTTGATAGTGAATAAGCGCTCCTTACTTCACCTGTTTTCACAATTTTTTTTTTTAAATTTTTACCCATAAAAGTTTCAATAATTGATGAAAAATTTTCCTCAGAGACTTGGTGGGCTTGAAGTATTTCTAAAACTATCGGTACCGATATCTACGGAAAGCTCTGATGTGTGTAAATTAGATATCGAAATTATAGCATTATGGGTACATATGCCTATTTTACCATTTGACCAGTGGCCTGAAATATTATAACCATTATAAGGAACTGGTTGTCTAGAGAATTCCCGAATATCTGATTTAGAAATAGCTTAACTCATAATCATGATAATTTTACGTGAATTTAATATAATGGGTAATACACATAATTTATCTCTCCATTTAACATAAATCGCTATAAAAGAATAAATTTTTTACATTTTATATACACAAATCCATGGTAATTTAACATAAATAGTTCAACAACAGTAGAATATATAAAATGTAATTGGCATCTTAACATAGTGTCTTACAGAATACCAAGAATACCAATTTTTAACATTCTGTTAAAAACAATTTTACAGAGCTCTGTACTGCAAAGTAACAGTCTGTAATAATGTAGTTACAGAATCGACCCATTTAATTTTCCTAAAATCACTTTCATTGGTTCCATTATTGTTACGTGGTTCTATGATTGTCACAGAGTGAGGATGGAGAAGTTGAAAATACATGAGTGGATTAGTCGCGACAGGTTGAAAATAAATGAGTCGGACTTCAAAGGTACAGACAGACAATTAGAAAAATTCTTAAGTTTACTCAATACATTTCACCCAAAAATTAAATTCACGAAAGAAATCGAAGTCAATAAATCGATCAATTTCTTAGACATTACTATCCATAGACTTGATAATAAATTCAAGTATAACATATTGGCAGGGTGCGTAGTATATAGTGGGGATAATTAAATCGATTGCAGTGTGAGTAGTGGAGAAAATAGGCAATAATACATGCTCATATGTGTTTATAGTGTAATAAAAAATATTAAATAAAAATATAATACATCGATCCACTTTGATTATAAACGCCATTGTCACTAATATGTCGTTCCTTATTTATCTGTCAACGTATTAACGTCTACACGTCAATCCATAAATACAGAATTAAAAATATTTGAGGTATTTTAAACTCACATGCAATGATGTTTCATAAGAAGTTATTGATGTTTGCCTTATGTATGACTGTACATTCAACTAAATGACATGAGCATTTCTTAATTTTCGAATTTCCCTGACGTGCTTCACTGTCACCAGCAACTTTTTCCTCTGCATAGTCCGGCGTTGGAAGGAAATACTGTCTTGATAATTATATCCATGTTAACGTCGAAAATTGTTTAATTGTTATTAATACAACTATTATACTTCATCCAGTATTTTATACCTCAAATTGTTATAAAAAAAAAATAATTGTAAATAACAAATATTTGTATTTAGATTTTACGGTTTTTTCGAAAATATTTTAAATTTATTTCCACGGTTACCATTATTTATATTCGTTAATGAGCCTGAAAAAATGTATATTATAGATGTCGTTGCCATCACGCACCCAGCCAACCAGCAGAGTCATTTTCGCCACCAACCCATAAACTGGCAGCCGATCGGTCTATGATCCACAGAGCTTTTTCCGTTCCACTTGATCCTAAAGACAGAACAATAGAACTCAACACCATTAAACAAATAGCAGTCTCCAATGGTTTTTCACCAAATTTCATAAAAAAGCTCATAAACAAAAAACTACAAAAACTTACTACAGAACAAATTTATCCTTCCATCACCCCGATCAATCCCGAACCCAGACAATATATAGGGTTGGACGGGGTAAAAAAAAGACACTGCTCGAGCGGGGTAAAAAAAAGACATATTAAACTCAACAGTGTTAAGGGGGACTACTAGTGTGACCGCCTGAAAAAAAGGTGATTTTTTGGAATTTTTTTAAAGAAAACTACTGTATGGAATGTTCTAATATTTTAAGAATATATTCGTCGATATATGAGCCGTGAATGTGGGGCAAGTCCACTTTTGAAAAAAATGAAGATAATGGTAGTTATAGATAAGATTTAGTATGATCTTTTTATCTGTCAACAATTCATAGTCAAAAAAATTCAGAAGCCTAATATTTTGAAGATTGAAGTTTTAGCTCTTAACAGTATTGTTAATCTGTTTATTTTGATAGTGGTGCAAGTCCATCTTACAAGTAAAATTTCCGAGACCGGACCTATTGATTTTGATGAAACTTAGATATGTTGTAGAACACTAAAAAATAAGTAATACGTATTTTTTTTTATCTGTGGAAAAGCGGTTTGAAGGGGTGAAATCGTCCTGCGAAAATTGGGGTGAAAATTTAATTTTTCAAATATCTCGAAAACGGTACGAAATAGAGCAAAAGCTTAAATTGGCGATATTTCTCTTTTTTAAAAAGCTATCCATTGATATGTAATTTGTTTAAATTACACCAACAGGGGTAGTTTAGGGCTAAAATTTGGGAGTTAATTTTGCGAAAAGGGGTAAAAAATAAATATAATAAAGTTTTATTTACCGATTTCAAATGTACGTAAAAAAATCTAATCGACCTGTTTTTACTCAATTTCCTAATATTAAATCCAGGGGTAGTTAACTACGGGGGTGACTGTGTCGATATAATCGTACTATTTGAGCAATTAAAAACTTCTTCAAGGGAAATAGTTTAAAACAATTAGAATAAATTTCCAAATTCATTTTAAGCAACACTGCAAAGGAGGGAGTCGCCCTTTTAAAGTATTTTCATACACTCATTTCTACTCCTAAGGCACTGGCAGGAGGTAATAATGTCACAGTATGTACTTCTGAAGTTGAATTGTCGTATGGAAAGTTTTTATTATGTTTATTTTTAAATGATAAAACTCAAATATTATCCATTAAAATTAACGATTACAATAATTCATTAATTTTGAAAGTGAGGCAAGTCCATTTAGGTTATAATAAAACCACTATTTTTTTAGCCAGCACTATAAACACTACTATTGGATTATAAACTTACATTATCTAATACCACAAAATACAAAAAATATGTCTATTAACACTTACCAATATTTTTAAATTTATTGAAACGCAAACCCTTAAATATCTCGTAATAACAAAATATGGACTTGCCCCACTTTCAAAATAAACGGCTCATATAATAAATTCATGCTAAAATTTCTGGACCAGAAAATTGAAAATTCAGTGAGTTATTCGCGATCTCCCAAGGTTCAAAAAAAAAAAGTTCCCCCACTGCTGCAGTGATAGCGACCTTCACAGTGCCTGAAATCAAAAAAACCAAAATGCCCATTAAACTAGAAGGTATTGTCCGTACCGTGAACCTCAATCGGGAAAAAAAGTTGAAATTTAATAAAATGGCGTATATCGCGCATTTTCTGTCTCAACCTCGTATCTGAAAAATCCCAATTTTTGGACACACAAACAAATCGTATTTAAATCTGTATCTTCATCACTATGAACTTAAGATTTATGCTAATTACACCCATTGATGTTGGCTACCTATACATATAAATATATATAGATAAGTATATGTATAAATATAGTATTTAATATGATTTTTGTGTGTCCTAAAACATGTAGTTTTTGATATACGAGGTTGAGACAGAAAACGCGCGATATGGAGTTTTTTAAAAAAAGTTTCTTAAAAAAAATTTATATATATATAAATACAGTATTTAATGTTTTTTGTGTGTCTTAAAACATGTAATTTTTTAGTTTTCGATATACGAGGTTGGGAAAAAGAACGCCCAATATGTTTAATTGTCAATAGAAATATGTATTGTACAAATTTGTGCGGATTATTACATTACAGATCATCAATTAAATTTATACGTATATTTTTACCGGATACTAGTTCTAATATTGCCAACAGAGGCGCGAATGAGAATCTTTGCGTCGCCAGTCTACTCTCTACAACTGTACACGTACAGAGAGATGAAAACTGACGCCGTGCTCTCCAAACTTATTTATTTCTGTCTGAAATATAGCCTCTATCTTTATTCAAGAAATATTAAAATGTCAGCGACATTTATAATAAACAATTATTTGAATGTTGAGGATTTACAAAATACAAGAATGATTAATTTCATTCAATAATTTTGATCAATTGTTAGAAAAATGATTTGACAGTACTTTTGTGTTGTTATTTATGGATATTCATTAATCGTGTTTCCACCACTGATAATAGAATATGTATGTACCACACAATAGATGGAGTACACATTATCTTTTTTGAATCAAATCGCCATATTGGTTAAAACCACGTTAACACATTTCGTAACCTATAAAGTGTCGGTGGTAATAAATATTTTTTAATTTATATACGATTTTTGTCGTAATTTGAGACTAATTATTAGTAAATATTCTAACAATATTTATAACAACAAATATAACATTAGTAAATATAGAAAAATGTTAAATCCAACTCTGTTTAACCGTCATATTGGTCAACACTTTAACCCTTTTTTTAGCTTCATTTTCATATACATTGAATATACCACGGAGGTATGTGAAGATGGCATTTCGTATGTGTGAATATTACAGAAATGAAGCATTACACACACAGTCGAACTCATGTATTTTCAACCTGTCGGGACTAATCCGCTCATGTATTTTCAACTTCTCCTTTATCCTCGCTCCATGGTAATCATAGAGCCACGTGACAGACATAGAACCAATCACAAAAAGCCCGCGCAAATCTTTACACAGTAGCCACGTGTACTTCCCCAGTGAATAACCTTAAAATGACAAATTGTCAAGTAACATATGATAAACAAAAAAGTGAAACATGAAAAAAGTGAATAAACTTGTAATAAAATTATTTTTTAAACAATTGCAAATGAAATAAAACCATATATTGTAGGATAAAGCCACCAGTGGTCAATCGATTAATCTGACAGTTATTTTTCTGTATTAAAGTATTGCGTGAGAAGTGGGGACCAAAAACTTGAAAATACGTGAGTAAAATCAGTTGAAAATAGATGGTGTTGAAAATACATGAGTTGAAAATACATGAGTCCGACTGCATTTACAATCGCATATGTCCCTAAAAAATAGCATTGTGATCTCTTAACAATTTTAAATAGGGGATATTTTTATAAAAGTATTATAGGGAACAAAGGAATATTTAGCAAAGTATTTGCCAATAACAAAAACTTTTTTTGGTTTTTTGATGTTTTTTAATGAAAATAAGAGTTATATGTATAAAAAAAAATACATAAAAAAATTTTGTTTAGACACCCATGTGTATAACATTATAAAATGGCGGATACTCATATTTAATTTTTAAAACATGATTTCTACTCATCTATGAAACGTAATTGGGTTTTTTCCTTCTGTTTTTACTCTATTGCCGCTTTTGCACGATAAAACACAACAATTAACCATTTTGGTTTCCGATGGAAAACGTTGTAGTCAGTTTTAATTTCACGACAACTTTTCAGACATCCCACGTGACGCACACACACAACTAAACAATGACAGAAGGAACACCAGTGCTTGGCTTCAGATCATCTAACAAAATGACTACTCCATATACGTCCATGGAATATACATATACCTGTACTCCCTCTATATATTAAATACTCAGAGGTTTTCACTGACAATGAAAGTACGCCAGGTGTACCCACTAATTACTTTCATTTTGTGATATGTTAGAGTACTTAAAAAAATATTAGAAATGTATTAATTTTTAAAGGCTAACTCGTCGATTTAAGGGGTGAAAATCTGTGCATACTGTATATGGTTTTCCACCATTGTAAATTCTTTGATGAACTTGTCTGAAAGTAGTAAATGTTTTAAAATTTATTTCAGATAAGTTGACCACTTTTCTTATTTAAAATTCAATAGTACTTCAGACAGTCAACTCATTTCAAATGAACTTAATACATTCATTTGAATTTTATCCACTGTGAATTTTTTCATGTTTTTTTAAATGACTTGCTTGCTTAAATTTTTTAGAACAAATATTACACTTGTATGGTCTTTCACCACTATGAATTCTTTCATGTGCTTTTAAATCGCATGAATGAGTAAATGTTTTCGAACAAATGTTACATTCGTATGGTTTTTCACCACTGTGAGTTCTTTTATGTGTTTTTAAATTACTTGGCTGACTAAATGTCTTAGAACAAACATTACATTTGTATGGTTTTTCACCACTATGAATTATTTCATGTGTTTTTAAATGACTTGAACGGTAAAATGCTTTACAACATGTAATACATTTAAAGGGTTTTTCACCACTGTGTATTCTTTCATGTCTTTTTAATTCACTTGGATAAGTAAATGTTTTATTACATGTGTCACACTGAAGTAGTTTTTTGCCAACACTTTCAATTTTATGTTTTGTTAAATCTGTCGAATGATCTTCATCTATTTCATCCGGTTCAATTTTGATTTCCGTATGTAAACTATTTAAATCGATCAAAGATTCATTCAACTCCTAAAACATTATAAGTAGATTAATTAAAACATTTACATAATTTCATTGGGAAGTAGTAAAGTGCCAGTTTTTGATTAATCTGTATTTTTTTTTATTTGTCTTGATCAGATCTTGAACATAAAAAAATACAAAGTTAAAACTTCTAACGCCAAAAGCTGCCCTTATGGACACTAATCCAGTATGTCTAATACTTACCAGTTTTATATTTTGCACTTGCAAGCCCACAAGGTTTTTTTTATCCACCAAACTATTATTTTCTTCCGACAATTTAGTTGGTTCGAAAACTTTCGTTTCTGTTGAAAATCCGAAATTGTTTTCATCCGCTTCATATTTTTCCAATTTAATTTCACATGTTTGATTAATTTCATGGCCCGATTCATTCACTTCATCTTTCTCCACTTTAATTTCAAATATATGATCAATTTCGTGGATCGAGTTCTCCATTTCGGATTTTTTTTTTATTTTACACAAATAATTACACAATTCTTAAAACTAACGAAACTAACATTTGAAAATAGAATATAAAACTGCTAATATTTTGACTTTTGCTGCTTTCCTTCACGAAATCAGGTGGGACACTTTCGAAGCTAGAGTTTATGGGGGGTAGATATCAGGAGCACCATCTCTGTATCAAAAAGTGTCCATTTAAAAGGCGAAAATAGTGGCGGCGCTACTGTAGCAAAAGGGTACATTTAGAGAAGTAATCAAGGAAAGAGAAACATCCGCGTTGTTATGTACATAATTATTGTTTTTTTATTATAATTGATACATATAATTGTTTTATTATTTTAAAAATTTTTATAAAACAACACAAAAAAATCACTAACAGACATTAAAAGTTCATGTAGTTATGAATCACTTTCAACGTGTTTCACAGCGATTTTGTAGGTTATTAAACAACACACTTCACTCTGTCGACAACTACAAAGTTCATTTCATACTCTTTTGTTACTCTAGCGCTATTCTGGCGAGTTTTTGAACTGTTACTTAGTACTTAAAACGGGACACTTTTTGAACTATTTTTCTATTGTTTTTCGGCCAAGATAGTCCTCCTGATATCTACCCTCCATACTTTTGATGCTTTTGGTAACGACGTCCACGACATCAGGCGACACATTTACGATGAGCAAGACAGTGTAGCCAACTACAGTTTGCTAAAAATCCGACACAAATTTACACCCATTCAAGAATATAGTCCGAGAGCCCGCTGTATATAAACCTTATATACAGCAAGGATTCTTTTTATAATACACCCTGATCGGATAGAAATGCAATTAAATTTCTATCTATTTTTAAATACAAATTCAGAATATACAGGTTGATAACTATGACTTGCGATTTTGATAGGTATACATAGAATTACAAATGTATATGATAATTGTTTGCAACATACTTTAGTGCAAAATATTTAATAATCAGTTAGAAACTTATACTTTTATAAAAAATAATTGTATTTCGTATTAAAAATGCACTTCATATGTAATACATGAAACATTCTGTATACAAATTTTATTATATATTCGTAGTACATTCTTAAAAGGAATAAAAAATATATTTCTTTCTTTCTTAAAATAATTACAAAATATGTTAAATGTAAATTGTTTTTGGAGAGAAGTTTGTTCAAAAATAGTAATAAATTGAATTGCATTATAGTTTAAAAAGGTAAATTAGGTTTTTAGCGAAGATTTCCAAAGGAACATTAGTTATCCTCTTTAAGAATTTAGGGATTCTTTAGTCGATTAAAAAATGACTAAAAACGACTAATAATAATTTTTTGATATTATTAATTTATTGGATTGCAAAAAATCTAAACTAAAAAAAAATATCCATTTATATGATTTTTTAATTTTATTATGCAATATCTTTCTTTTTCTTAAAAAAATATCAAGAGTCAATAATGAAAATCAAAAGAAAACATCGTTTTAAAAGAAATTATTTTTGAAAAAAAAATTAAACTTTAAAATAACTTTCTCTATTATTTATGAACTTAACTAAGAATTTAGTCGATTAGTCGATTATTATGCGCTTGATATTTTCGACTAATGACGAATTTTGTCTGAAAAACAACTTTAGTCGATTAATCGATTAACTGCTTCTCAGCTCAACATCACTAGCAGTGATGTCGGACCGCAGTTAGTCGATTAATCGACTAAAATTGTTTTTCAGATAAAATTAGTCATTATTCGAAAATATTGAGCACAGAGTAGTCGACTAATCGACTAAATTTTTAGTCGAATTCATGAATAAGGTAACCTATGTAACTCTTTCAAAAACGATGTTTTCTTTCGAATTTAATTATGAACTTTTAATTTTTTTCTTTTAAGAAAAAGAAAGATATGAAATATCGCAATATATTAATCACATAAAAGTGAAAAATCATATAAATAGATAATTTTTTAGTTTTCATTTTTTGAAGTCCAATAAATAATACAGAAAAATTGTTAAATTAGTCGTTTTTAGTCATTTAAAAAAAAAATTAATCATTTTTATCATTTAATCGAAGGTAAAATATAGTCGACTAAAATATGACTAAATGTAAATAAAATTAATCGACTAAATCGACTAATCGATTAATTATTCGACATCACTAATCACTAGTCTGTAGCCCTGTACACCTTATTGGTGTACGCTTTGTTGACGTGGTACAACGTTGCGTGAACGTCTTAAAAATATTGTTCGCTCTGGAAAAGTTTACTGCGTACACGCGCGGACTGTATAGTGTAAGTACTTTGATGGGCATTTTAAAAAAATTTAATCGCATAACAAAAGTCACAAAAAAAGAAATCGCATAAAAACAGTTCTTGTTATATAATTAAATAATTTCAAACATATGCTACATTCACATGGTTTTTATCCGGTATGAATTCTTTTATTTTCTTTTTCGTTTTGACCGCTACCCAAAGTGATGAGGATTACAGGATTTGTGTAAAAATTAAATTAAAATCTTTTCCAACAATTCCATAAGAGAAATTTATTTTGTTGTTCAATATATTTCGGCACAGTTGGCGCCATTTTCAAGAACATACATCTACAAGAATTTTAAAAGTAAGAAAAAATTTTTTTATAAAAAAGAAATATTTATAGAAATAATTTACATAAATGTCAGCCTGTATTAATTACAATTTTGTTTGTTTTTTTAGGAAAGGCTACCTTCCAGAATGGGTTTGATTACAATCAAATAAAATTAATAATTAACTAGTAGAGTTAAAATTTAGTTAATGATTTCTAATTTAATTGGAATGCTACTTTTATATTATTAGAAACAATGATTTTAGTTTATGTGGAAAATTATTGAGTTTGTAGATTTGTAATTTAAAACAAGACAAACCAAACAGGAAAATGAGACAGATGTACAACATACAATCTTAATTGAAAAGCTACTTTTACATTATCAGAAATAATGAATTAAGTTTATATAGAATTAATGTTTATTTGTAATTTAAAACTTTGGGTAGCGGTCAAAACGAAAAAGAAAATTATTCTTCAACCCAAAAAAGAAAAATCATCATGAATTCTTTTATGTTTTTTTTAAATGACTTGAAGTTGTAAATGTTTTAGAACATATGTTACATTTCTAAGGTTTTTCACCACTGTGAATCCTTTCATGTATTTTTAAATAACTTGAAGCAATAAATGTTTTCGAACATATGTTACATTTATATGGTTTTTCATCACTGTGAATTCTTTCATGTTTTTTTAAATTATTTAACTGATTAAATGTTTTAGAACATATGTTACATTCATATGGTCTTTCACCACTGTGAATTATTTCATGTCTTTTTAAATCATTTGACTGAGTAAATGTTTTAGAGCATATACAACATTCGTAGGGTTTCTCACCACTATGAATTTTTTTGTCTTTTTAAATGTTGTGTAAGTTTAAATGTTTTATAACATATTTCACATCTATATGGTTTTTCACCACTGTGAATCCTTTCATGTTTTTTTAAGTTACTTGAAGAAGTAAATTTTTTATTACATATATCACATTCAAATTGTTTTTTACCAACACTTGAAATTTCATGTTTTGTTAAATTTGCCCAATGATGTTCATCTATTTCATCCGGTTCAATTTTGATTTGCGTATGTAAACTGTTTAAATCTATCAAAGACTCATTCGACTCCTAAAACATTATAAGTAGATTAATTAAAACATTTACATAATTTCATTGGGAAGTAGTAAAGTGACAGTTTTTGATTAATCTGTATTTTTTTTATTTGTCTTGATCAGACCTTGTACATAAATAAATACAAAGTTAAAATTTCTAATGCCAAAAGTTACCCTTATGGATACTAATCCAATATGTCTAATGCTTACCAGTTTAATATTTTGCACTTGCAAGCCCGCAACGTTTTTTTTATCCACCAAACTATTATTTTCTTCCGACAATTTAGTTGGTTCAAAAATTTTCGTTTCTGTCGATAATCCTAAATTGTTTTCATTCGCTTCATATTTTTCCAATTTAATTTCACATGTTTGATTAATTTCATGGCCTGGTTCATTCACTTCACCTTTTTCCACTTTAATTTTAAATATATGATCAATTTCGAGGATTGAATTCTCCATTTCGATTTTTTTTTTTTTTTATTATAGACAAAAAATAACAATGCTGACGTTCGGACGAAAATTTTGATCCTAACGGGCCTAACGTTAGCGACGTTAGCTAACGGAGCTTTCATCGTTACAAACCAGAGGACTCTGATTCAAAAAATTAATACACGTTAAATATTTTTTTATGGTTTTTCAGAGTATAAATACTTAATTTCTGAAGTACAGCCACATTTAAAAATTATGAAATAAAAATAATCAGTCGCCATGCTAGAAATTGTTGTTTAAATATTATGTTAAATATATAATGTATGTGTTGAGGGTAGAGGTAAGGAGGGTATCTCATATGGGACTTGAATCGAAAAAGTGGCCCCTGAATTTGATGCAATAATAGTTCAATAAGTAACCAGAACGGCGCTGAGGCCGCTATTACACTGTCATAGATATATGTCAAAGATCTTTGATCAAATCTATGATCAAATATTAAGAAGTATCTTTAACTATGGTTACAGAAATTTATATTATAAAAGTTGACTTATTACACTATAATATTTCTTTGATTAAATAAAACTTTGACATATATCTATGACAGTGTAATAGCGGCCTGATAAGCAATCAGGGTTCGATCTGAACTTAGCGATTACAAATGAAGTGAAGTATGCCAAAGGGAAATACTAACTGTTAAAGACTGTTAAAAACAATAAAAATTGAATTAAAAACAATAAAAAATGAATTAAATATAAAAAAAATAAAAATTGAATTAAATATAACAATTAAAACTATTAAAAACAATAAAAACTGTTATTTCAGTTTTAAAATTTTCAGTGCTTAATTTTAAATCTAAGATTTTTACTACATTAGCGCCATCTTAATTTCATCCACTTTTGGGGCCACTTTTTATATATGGAGATACTTCTCCTTACCTCTACGTTCCATAACCCTAGAATCATACGTTGGTCTACGAGAAACGTTAATCATACATCGACGTCGTTTTGACGGATGGATTTTTTACGGAGAGTTTTAGAGTTTATTTGCAAAAAACATTTTTTTTACATAACAATACTACAAAAGCGAACAAAATATTTAAAAAAATTGGATTTGGAAAAATTTTTTAATGTAAATATTTATTAATTTTTTAATCTTTTTACCAAAGCATATTTTCATTATAAAAATTAAAAAATAGATAAATACATCAACTGTAATAATTAATTTATGAACTATTATGAGTCAGTGGACATGTGTGACTTTACAGAATGTGAAATTTCTCAGTCATAAATATTCCTTTTTTTTATTATTATTATGTCGTCTCTATAAGTCAAACCGCTGTAAACATCTTTCACATTATCATAATCATTGAATAAGTTAATTATGTATAACATACATATCTTTAATAAATTTTAGAAAAATTAGGAAAACTTATATGTGAAGTACAAAATCTTTAAAAAAAACATCGCGTAATCATACATCGACGTCCTTTTAACGGACACTATTTCAATACAAACAAAACGACAATGACTATAAACAAAATAAATATATGTGGTGTGTTGTAATAACAAATAAATTAGATAACAGAAATCTCACAGCAAACAAGTAACAACAAGTCGTAGTATTGGAACAGGTAGAGAAGTTCGTACGTCGTTTTGACGTGTACGTATGATTCCAGGGATAAATATGTTAATTTTTTTGAATGCGTGCCCTCTGGTTTGTAACGATGAAAGCTCCGTTAGCTAACGTTAGGCTAACAAAATTTTCAGGCGGCACATTTACGATGTTAAAGCAGGACAGTGTAGCCAACTGCAGTTTGCTAAAAATCCGACACAAATCAAAACGTTGCAATATACATACATACAAGAATATAGTCGGAGAGCCCACCGTATACAAACCTTATATACAGAAGGATTCTTTTTATAATACACCCTAATCAGATAGGATTGCAATTAAATTCGAAGCGGGAGTGCTAGCCACTACACTGTGACGTACTTCTGGCTCTGGATGCACTGAATATCGAATATATTCTAATAATTGAGATTTTGATCTGTATGTTAATTAAGTGCACAAACATGTTCCGCGTATACCTTTACCAACTCTTCGCCGTGTTCGTTGTTGAGTTTTTCTGCTCAAAATGAGCTGTTGGCACATGCACAAGTACTTTTGTTTATGGAATACGCGTGCTCCAAAATACTTCATGTTATGAGCACAAGTATTTCGTACTTCATAGAAATGTTCTTGCGCATGCGCTAAAAGCTCACTTTAAGCAGAAAAATTCAGCAACGAACACAGCGATTGCCTAAGGCAGTGAATGGTATTGCTTACGCATGACAATATACATATAGATTATTTATTGCTACACTTAACTTTTAATAGGGATGTCGATTTTTTTAAAAAAAATCGATTTTTGAATCGATTCGTAATTATCAACAAAAGAATCGATACATAAATTATCGATTGTATTCAAAATCGATTCAAATTTGCTGTGTCAAAAGTGGCGGTAATTTTTAAATAAAAATTTATAATTCAGAAAGATGAACTTTCGAAGTCTTTTAAGAAAAAAAATATTAAGGGTGACATACTTAATTACCAACATTTTTTTAAAAATTTTATTCTATGATATAGAGATGAATCACAACATCACAACAAAGTTGATAGTTTTTGTTTTCATTTGATATAAAAATGTTAATTGTGTAAATATTATTTAAATTGTACTAAATGTTGAAAAGTTTTTATTTAATTGCATACAGTTTTTTTATAGATTAAGGGATAAAAAAAGAATTATAAAAGTTTTTTTTTTTTAAATTCCCCACCTAAACTTTATTGGTTTGTTCTTGTAGAGTTTTGAGAACAAAATATATTTTCCTAATTTGCTCGTAAAACGCGTTATATATTAATTTATTATAATAATTATTTTACTAAATAAGCAGTGTTTGCGGTAGTATACATCAAAATTTACAAGAGGTTATGGGCCCAGATAACGCCCAGATGTTGTTGATGTAGTTGGTGTATACAAAAGAATTTAATCAAATAACTTTTGAGAGAATCATGGCGTTTCAGGCGAGCATTGAGAAACTTAATGGTGTAGAAAATTATACGTCCTGGTCTTTTGAAGTACAAGCGTACCTCGAGCATGAGGGATTGTGGAAGTGTGTGGATGGTCAAGAGATAGACGTGGTAAAATTAACGCAAGCTAAATCAAAATTATATATTCAACTGTTATAAACAGCATTCAATTGATTATTCAAAAATGGTTACTAACAAAATAAAAAATTAATAAATTTGTTTTTTTTTTATTTCTAACATTTGTACATGGTACAATTGCCAATTTATCAATTTTGACAATTTTATTTAATGCATAGAGATTCGATTACTTCGATTATTAATCTGCTATCTGCATCGTCTATGCGGTCTATTGGTTGTCCATTTCCCTGGTTGTTTCATCTATACTATAATTTCATGGGAGTTTTTAGTTTTTAGTTTTATCTTCAATATTTTTTTGCGTCGCCATTGGAAATTTTTGATTGTAATTTGTATGCCCAAAGTACACGAAGAAAAATTGTGGATTCTTTGTTAACAAAATCGGCAATTTCCCAAACTTTGTGCTAACGAAATTCCGTAAAGTTTTCTCTTTTTCTTGATTGATCTGCAAGTAAAACAAGTAAAAAAGTAGATAAAAATTGTCGGGCACATTTAATTTTCGTTAAAAAATATTAAAATTTAATATATTAAGCATTGCGTTTAATAAGTAAATAACCCATTTTTCTTTCCTTTTAAGTGAATTTCCATTTTGGAAAAAACTTACTAATTACAGCGGGTGGCATGAAAAGACCTAAGCCCGGGACTATGCCAGAAATCTTATTTGAAGCCTCGAAAATGAGGTTCACTAAAATTTGTATATATATATATATATATATATATATATATATATATATATATATATATATATATGTGTCTGCGCGATAACTCTCGAAAAAGCCTCCAATTGTTACGAAATTTGGTGTGTAGGTCAAAAGTTCCAATGGCTTGGGTAAGTTCGTCAGCCAGATACATCCGATTTTTGGAAGCCAAAATTTTGACCAATTTTCGGCAATTTTTGTAGTTTTTTACAAAATTTGGCCAGAATTCAAGAGCGTAAAAAATTACATAAGACAAGCTTTTAAGACATTGTTCTAAATGAACTAAATTTTGAGAAAAATTAAGAAATTTGCTAAATTTCTTTACAATAAATGCTTCATTGTTTTTATCATTACAATAACAATATTTATGTTTCATTTTTCAGAATAAAAATTAACTAACTTTTCAAGAACGCGTCACCACCGATTTTGAAAATTTGTTTACTGTTAGAGAGATAAACTATTTTAAATGGATATAAGTTATGTTGTATGAGGTCTGCCAGGGTTCGGACGTCCCAAAGTGCCAAAAATAAAACAATCCCACCGATTTTGAAAATTTTTTCACTTTTAAAAATTTAATTTCATTTAAATACATATATGCTATACTACATGAGATCCGCTAGGGTCCTGGAGGCCCAAAAAGCGCCCAAAATTAACTACTCAACTGATTTTGAAAATTTTTTCACTATTAGAGAGCTAAACTAAATGGATACAGGTTGTTGTATGAGATCCGCCAGTGCCTAGTCTTTGAAAAGTCACTATGTTATGCAGATGCTGCGACAGGGGTATTTTTAAATTTGGGCAAAGGGAAATACTAGAAAGAAAAACAAACAATTTAATTTAATTGTCATATTTATTTATTACTAAATAATATAATTTCTAAGAGGAATAGTAAAAAGTGCCGTTACATTTCCTATAAATAAAAAATTAAGTTTTTATTATTTTTTAATGAAAATTAAATATGTACATAAACTTTTATCGTTATTTTTATTTGTTTTAATACTAAATCAATCAAAAAAATAAAAAATTTGACAGCTTTATTTATAGGTTGGCACATAATTTGGGAATTAGCCACAAAATCTCTTAAATATGCTTGATAATAATTATTATACATATTACATAATATTAAATTTTCTTCACCTCTATGTAGGTATACATATATTCTTCAGATTCTTCTACTGACGTTATATGTTTTAGAGCCTCTTCAACCCAAGATGATTATGTTTTGTTAAAACTGATGAACGATCTTCATCTCCCTGTTTCAAATACAATTGATCATGAGTCAAAGTTAAAATATAAAAAAAAAAAAAAATAAAAAAAAAAAAAATCAATCTTCTATTCTTTTCTAAAAACAAATTGCAATTTTAAAATTTACGTAAGTGCAACAATAAAAGTGATAAAGCCAAAAAAACGGAAATTATTAGCGAATTTTCAGAATGGAATTCAGCTATTACAGCCACTGTCATGACGCGACTTGAGCCCGGGACTATGGCAGAAATTTGTTTTGAGGTCTCTAGAAACCGAAAATAATATTCACTAAAATTTATATGTATACATATACATATATAGGCTAACTTCAAAAATGTAAACTTTACCGCATCGATGCAGCATCATGACTTCTAATGCGTCTAATACTACATGATGCGCTGCTGATGCTCTCTTGAAATTTGATGCACGTTAGATGTTTTTGAACGGGATATTGGCATCATTTAGCCTCTGATTTGGCTACAGCTAGACTATAGATAATATAGCAATACAGTCCTTGTATAGGTATATATTATCTTTGAATTTCAACTTGAACTTACTTGAAATTGAAAATATTGAAATTATTTGAATAAAAAATATTACATACCTATTTTGAGTGCAAGATGTATTCCAATAGTTTAAACAATTTTAATCAAAGCTAAATATTTTTCAACAATCTGTTTTTCGGAATTATTCCTGTTGGTGTTAATACCTACATAATATGACAAGTAGTTATAATTCTACATTATACACATGACATGCATCTTGAATACGCATCACCAAATTTCTTGATGCATTGTTTTAACGCATCAAATGCAAAAATGAACTTTTGATTTTTCGTTGTGATGCGTTTTTGAACTTTTGACTCTGCCTCATGCAAGCAGTGATGCATTTTTGAAGTTAGCCATATATATATATATATATATATATATATATATATATATATATATATATATATATATATATATATATATATATATATATATATATATATATACATTTATATATATATATGTGTGTGTGTGTGTCCGCACGATAACTTTCGAACGAAATGTCCTAAGTTTACGAAATTTGGTGAAAATATTGGAAATGCCAAACCGTTGGACAAGCTCGTTAGCCAGACACGTCGGATGCCAGGAACATGCTTTTTGTTCTTGCAAAAAAATTGTTTTTTGCCAAAATTTCCACTTAATCAACAATTTTTGCGAAATTTTTTTACACCATTTTAAAGAGGAGAAAAAATTACATAAAAAAAGTCTTTAAACTATTGTTCTAAGTCAACTAGTTGCCAAGAAAAACTAATTTTTATAAACGGAAATTCGCTATGTTATGCAGGATGCTGCGACAGGGGGTATTTAAATTCATAAGTGATGAAGCATGGATAAATTTAACTGAAATGGACCATATTTCATCTTGTTCAATTTTGATTTCCGTATGTAAACTGTTTAAATCTATCAAAGATTCACTCCACTCCTGAAATGTTACGAAGTATTTCGATTAAAACAGTTACATTTTAAAGGATGTGTGAAAAAGTCGATTTTTGTCCAATGGAAATGGATGTCAAGTAAAATCGGTTGTTCCTTGAAGTTTTTGATTTGTAAAATTTAAAAATTACAATTAAAAACGTATGTATTCAAGAGAACACTCTAGAAGTGAAAGATAATCGTTTAATTAAACCAGGCGTTGATAAAAATCATAACAATTTTTAGGGCCAGGTAGAAAACTCGGCGATATTAATTCGAAAACGATTAATGGGGAATTTGATTAATTTTGAGAAACTATTTTAAAATACGCATATTTATGTATTATGCATGTATATAATTTTAATCTTTAAAAATAATGCCGAAAATCGTTAGAAAAAATTAATTTAATATTCAAAATTTGCGCGAAAACGTTCAATTAGCTTCAATTACGTCACATTCTCTAGATAGCAACAGGTGTCATGTAGGGATGATCGATATTCATCGATGGTAGAAAAACATCGATGTTTAGGGGGAAAACATCGATGTTATGTCCTCGATAACATCGACACATCGATGTTACGAGAATAATATCGAAATATCGTTATTACTCTAAGCTATCCAATATTTATAAAGTCCTGTAGCTGATTTAAAACAAAATCCATTATTTTTATGGCAAGTTCTAGGATCCACTTATCCAAACTTGAAAAAAATTACCATTAAATATTTGTATTTTAGGGACATATTAAAAGGGAAACTTCTAACAAAGTGACTTTTTTTGCAAAGTGTACCAAATAAATACTGGCAATGTTAATTTTTAATAAATAAAATAATAGATTATAATAATGGCTGTTTATTTTGCTACATAAACATCGATGTTTTTCTTTCGATATACATAGTATATCGATACTCTTGAATCGATGTTAACATCGATGCCAACATCGATGTTTTTCTAATATCCATCATCCCTAGTGTCATGTAACTAAGAAAAAAAACTGTTTATTTTTCTTATAACTAGGGAAAAAAATTGTTGATTTTTAAAAAAATTAATTCAAATTAATTTCCATAGTTATGTTTGCTAACCGGAATTTACGTAGCGATCCTAGTGGCGACAGTGTTGAAATATAAGAGAAAGCAACGTCACAGCCCATTTCTGACGTAATTTATAGCTGAAAAATATTAATTTTTTTTTAATTAAATAATGATAGTTAGGATGAATTAACATAATAAATTGCTGTCTTTTATTATCAATTTTTATTAAAATTTGTTTTTATTGTTTTTCTTTGATACTGTCCAATATCCCATTCTAGTCGCACGGCAACAAAAAACCGAAGTTATAATAGTACTTAATATTATGTTTTACAAATTATATCACTACAATATGAATGATTTTAACAATCAAATTAATGGAAAATAATGATTTTAACATAGAACACTAGAAGCCAACTAATATCAAAAAAGTGTAATTCGCTTGGACTTGGAGTCATTTGTAGGCCAGTCACAGCTTAAGGCATGTAGTCAGTCAGTGTCCGTCGCCGAACACACAGTACATTGTTAGACAATGCTTAGACATTGTTACTTAAATTGGACAGCTTGGTCCGCTTGGCCTGTCCCATAATACGTGTGTTGTAGTCGTTGTAGTATGTGTGAATACGCACACAGACGCAACTATTAAACCAATACCACTGTAAACAGTGTGTATCTACACGCCAGAGTGGGGAGATTTACGTCACTAACTCATTACAAGTGGAACAGAGACATATAGACAATCTAGTTTGACCCGTTGGATTTTAATAATCAAATAGTCATTCGATTACTGAAATCACCGAAGTGATAATAATCGATTACAGAAATCATTTGATTATTTCCCGTCACTACTATAATGTTGCTAAGATTATCTGGTCAACCAAAATAATTATCAAAGGATAACTATTTTAGTTGGTAGAATATTTTATAATACCCAGTTAACCAAGGGGACAAACTAGGTGGTCTATGTCTCTGTTCCACTTGTAATGAGTTTGTGACGTAAAATCTCCCCCACCATGTCGTGTAGGTACACACCGCTTGTAATTGTGTTAGTTTGTTGTTTGCCTTTGTGTGCGTATTCACATATACCACCACAACACACGTATTATGGGACAGATCAAACTGTCCAATTTAAGTAACAATGGTAACATTGTTAACACAATGCAGTGTGGGTTCGGCGACGGACACTGACTGACTACCTGCCTTAAGCTGTGACTGGCATACAAATGACTCCAAGCGAATTACACTTTTTTTATATTAGTTGGCTTCTAGTGTTCTATGCAGTTAACTTTCATTCATCAAATAAATTTAACCTAGGGATAGTTATCTACCGATTTATTTTAGTTTTATAATACCGGCCCTTAAAATTATATTATAAAAAATATATTTTTTTAAATTATCTTTCTTTTTTGAATGGAGCATCCCACCTACACACAGTGGGGCCAAAGTAGGTAAAAGATGGCAAAAATTATTTAGTCCTTTTATTAACTACAGAGTAGTTATATTACTTTTAATTGATATTCATTAATAAAATACTGGGTGTCCCACTATACAGGGTGTCCCATAACGGTTAGTCAAATGATATATCAAAAACCATTCGTCGGATGAATTTGAAATTTGCAGATCTTGTTTGACCCTAGGTTGAGACTTTTTTCACACAACTCGATTTCATTTCCGGTTACTGGTTTTTAGCCACGTGGTATCAACTTATAAATTTTAAATGTAATATGGAATTTTTGACAACGAATTTCGATGATACGCGTAATTTTAGCTTTAACTTAACTGGAATATTCGGTACCTACATAAATCTAATAAATTTGAGTGTTTTATTCAATTATTTGATATTTTTATGCACCACTGAGAGCTTATATGAACTCTCTAAGCTTCTTATTGATGATTTTTTCTCAAACAAAATGAAAATAAAATCAGCAAATTTTGAAAAAAGGTGCAATTTGGTGCAAACTTTGCAATCATAATACCAAAATAGACTAATTGCTTTATCAAATGCCACAAATATATCCGTTGGATTCGATTGGATACGTAACTAAAATTTTTGAGAAATTAATTTTTACAGAATTTTTCTAAATGATTCAACCATGTTTCATTAAAGCTTGATAGTATCAATACGAGTACTGATTTTAACAAACAAGGTACATAAAAAAAAATAACATACCATGGGGAACATCGCCCATTATAACCGATTTTAATTTTTTTCTCATAACTTAAATAACCGTCCCGCAAATCACTACTTTACATACAATGATATCGTTTAAAAAGCAATCAATTTATAAAAATAACAAATACCTAATAGTCGATATATTTGCACTCCCCGCGCCATTTTACATAAGTTAATTACAGAGGTCGTTGCTAGAATATTTTAGCTATTGATTTAAGGGGTCATATAAATTATAGCTTATAATTTAATTTTTTGTATTTTTGCCACCTTTAATGGTATTTGGCCCCACTGTGCTACATAAGAAAACTGTAAGCCCTATACATTCATATTGAGTTTCCCGATACCAAAAATCAATATTTTGAAAGTTATAAGCTTATAAGCAATACGGCTACAGGAAATTATCATTGTCAATTTGCAGAATGTATATGAAGTTACACTTTTTTAATTGCTATCTTTAAACGCTACACATCAAAAACTAACAGCCTCGGTTTCATTTGTCGCCCATTGAGCAAAAATTGATCATTTTTTCAGAATTTACTTAATAAAAGATTTAATAAAATCCAAATCTAATAATTACCAATTTTATATTTTGCCCGTGTAAGTCTGCAAAGTTCTTTTCATCGGTCAGGTTATTATTTGCTTGCGACAATTTCGTTGGTTCAAAAATTTTAGTTTCTGTTGATGACACTGAATTGTTTTCATTCACTTCAGCTTTCTCTACTTTGATTTCAAGTTTATGAAAATTTTCATGAACCGTTGTATCCATTTCTGTCTTATTCTGACCGCATTCCACTAGAAATGACGTGTCTACTTTTTTCACTTAAATGGACAAAATGGAACATCAACTTTTAATTTTTATTGTTTCTGCAGAGGGCAGCATAGACAAAACTGAAGACATGGGTGGATAAAGGTGTCCTGTAACATTTTTTTTTTTTTAAATTCACTTTTTGCCAAATTTTGAAATATTTTATGCTGAAGTATCATATATTCAAATTTAGTTTCATTAGGTCCAATAGTTTTGTAGAAATTCAATAATAAACATTTTCTATTGCATGAGAAGTAACTATATGTAAATATAAATTTTCAAACGCATGTATTGTAAAATTATAAAAATGTTACATAACCGATTCATCTACTCATGTCTTCAATTAATAGATTTAAAAAAAAAAAAAGTGAGCAGCGGGACCCCATCACGGAAGTCGAATTTTTCCCTTCATCTTCGGTATCTTCAAGATATTTAAATGAAAGAAGGAAAGATTCTGAAAGTAGAAATTCTAAGCTTTCATTCTGTATTAAAATCAACGCTCTCTCATTTGTTTTGCCGAAAATGCAGGGACTTAAACATAAAACACTATTTTTATAAAGACATGTAAAAACGCCAAAAAGTTTAGGACCAAAAAATATATGTAGTACTATTAAATATGGTCCTAAACTTTTTGGCGATTTTACATGTCTTTATAAAAAAAGTGTTTTATGTTTAAGTCCCTACATTTTCGGCAAAACAAATGAGAGAACGTTGATTTTGAAAAGTTTTTGGAATTTTTCAAAATATCATACAAATAAAAATAAGGCCAAAGATTATTATATTGTCCTGCATTGACTAGTAAAAAATTTGGTCGTCTTAAGTTTAGATGATTATACAGAAGTACGGATCCAATTATTGTTGACGCAGTCGTGCTTCTGTATAAGTTTTTTTTCGAAAACATCCCTGAAAATTTTGAAGGAATAAAACTCAAAAAATTTAAATCAATTCACTTTATATTTATTTCTTTCGCGTAAATTACAACAAAAATTTTGCTATGAAAAGCATAAAAAAATATCTAAATGTTATTAAATAAAACTAAAAAAAAAAAAATAGCAGTATGTTACATTTTTTACTTCCTTAAAAAACAAATAAATTATTAAAAAGAAATTTAGCATAAAATTTGTTGATCCAGAAATAATGAACGTGTCTTAATTTCCACCACGAAGACGTAACACCAAGTGAAGGGTTGATTCTTTTTGAATGTTGTAATCAGAAAGAGTGCGACCATCTTCTAACTGTTTTCCGGCGAAGATGAGACGTTGCTGATCTGGTGGAATTCCTTCCTTATCTTGAATTTTAGCTTTTACATTTTCGATGGTGTCTGAGGGTTCGACTTCCAATGTGATAGTTTTTCCCGTCAACGTCTTCACGAAGATTTGCATACCACCACGGAGACGCAATACTAGATGAAGGGTTGACTCCTTCTGAATATTGTAATCAGATAATGTGCGACCATCTTCTAATTGTTTTCCGGCGAAGATTAAACGTTGTTGGTCTGGTGGGATACCTTCCTTATCTTGGATTTTAGCTTTGACATTTTCAATAGTGTCAGATGGCTCGACTTCCAAGGTGATTGTTTTACCAGTTAATGTCTTGACGAAGATTTGCATACCACCACGGAGACGAAGTACTAAGTGAAGGGTTGATTCCTTCTGGATGTTATAATCAGATAAGGTACGACCATCTTCAAGTTGTTTTCCGGCGAAAATCAAACGTTGTTGATCTGGTGGAATTCCTTCTTTGTCTTGAATTTTGGCTTTGACATTTTCGATGGTGTCTGAGGGTTCCACTTCCAAGGTAATTGTCTTTCCAGTAAGTGTTTTGACGAAAATCTGCATTCCACCACGAAGGCGAAGTACTAAATGAAGAGTAGATTCTTTCTGAATGTTGTAATCGGAAAGAGTGCGTCCGTCTTCCAACTGTTTACCGGCGAAGATGAGACGCTGTTGATCTGGTGGAATGCCTTCCTTATCTTGAATTTTAGCTTTGACATTTTCGATGGTGTCTGAGGGTTCCACTTCCAAGGTGATTGTTTTTCCTGTCAAAGTCTTGACAAAGATTTGCATACCACCACGAAGACGAAGCACCAAGTGAAGGGTTGATTCTTTCTGAATGTTGTAATCTGACAAAGTACGACCGTCTTCTAATTGTTTTCCGGCGAAGATGAGACGCTGTTGGTCTGGTGGAATTCCTTCTTTATCTTGAATTTTAGCTTTTACATTCTCGATGGTGTCTGAGGGTTCAACTTCCAACGTGATAGTTTTTCCCGTCAATGTTTTGACGAAAATTTGCATACCACCACGAAGACGAAGCACCAAGTGAAGGGTTGATTCTTTCTGAATGTTGTAATCGGAAAGAGTGCGTCCGTCTTCCAACTGTTTACCGGCGAAGATGAGACGCTGTTGATCTGGTGGAATGCCTTCCTTATCTTGAATTTTAGCTTTTACATTTTCGATGGTGTCTGAGGGTTCCACTTCCAAGGTGATCGTTTTTCCTGTCAACGTTTTGACGAAGATTTGCATACCACCACGGAGACGAAGCACCAAGTGAAGGGTTGATTCTTTCTGAATGTTATAATCGGAAAGAGTGCGACCATCTTCTAATTGTTTTCCGGCGAAGATGAGACGTTGTTGATCTGGTGGGATACCTTCTTTGTCTTGAATTTTAGCCTTCACGTTTTCGATGGTGTCTGAGGGTTCGACTTCCAATGTGATAGTTTTTCCCGTCAATGTCTTGACGAAGATTTGCATACCGCCACGGAGACGAAGTACTAAGTGAAGGGTTGATTCCTTCTGGATGTTATAATCAGATAAGGTGCGACCATCTTCAAGTTGTTTTCCGGCGAAAATCAAACGTTGTTGATCTGGTGGAATTCCTTCTTTGTCTTGAATTTTGGCTTTGACATTTTCGATGGTGTCTGAGGGTTCGACTTCCAAGGTAATTGTTTTTCCAGTAAGTGTTTTGACGAAAATCTGCATTCCACCACGAAGGCGAAGTACTAAATGAAGAGTAGATTCTTTCTGAATGTTGTAATCGGAAAGAGTGCGTCCGTCTTCCAACTGTTTACCGGCGAAGATGAGACGCTGTTGATCTGGTGGAATGCCTTCCTTATCTTGAATTTTAGCTTTTACATTTTCGATAGTGTCTGAGGGTTCGACTTCCAAGGTAATTGTCTTGCCAGTAAGTGTTTTCACAAAAATTTGCATTCCACCACGAAGTCGTAACACCAAGTGAAGGGTTGATTCCTTCTGGATGTTGTAATCAGATAAAGTACGACCATCTTCTAGTTGTTTTCCGGCGAAGATGAGACGCTGTTGGTCTGGTGGAATCCCTTCCTTATCTTGGATTTTAGCCTTCACATTTTCAATGGTGTCTGAGGGTTCAACTTCCAACGTGATAGTTTTTCCCGTCAATGTTTTGACGAAAATTTGCATACCACCACGGAGACGAAGCACCAAGTGAAGGGTTGATTCCTTTTGGATGTTATAGTCAGATAACGTGCGTCCATCTTCAAGTTGTTTGCCAGCAAAGATTAAACGTTGTTGATCTGGTGGAATGCCTTCCTTATCTTGAATTTTAGCTTTTACATTTTCGATAGTGTCTGAGGGTTCGACTTCCAAGGTAATTGTCTTGCCAGTAAGTGTTTTCACAAAAATCTGCATTCTGTAAAAAAGGAAAATGGAAATATTAAAAAATATATTTAACTAATTAGAGTACAAAATGATGACTTGACAAAAAATATGGCGACGTAGATAAAATATCGGCCATTTTGTTACGTCAGCCAAAATATTGAAACAATTACATTTCTAAATTGAATTCGAATTGAAAAGTGTTTAAAACTGATTAATAATACAAAATATTTCAAATATAATTTAAAATTTAAACAATTATTGTAGAATTAAATACTAACAAGTTTCATAGGTACTAAAAATTTTTTACTTTTTAAAATAAAAAAAAACAAAAAAAACAAAAAAACAAATGAAAAATAAATAAACAAATAAAATTTTAGGAAAAAAATTAACAAATAATTAAAACTTACATTATTTATTATTTAACTATAACAGCAGTCAAGAATAAAATCTTAGCTCTCTGTTGCTTTAAAACACGTTCACTTTTCTTAAAACACAAATGATGAATGGAAATTAATCGAATGAATCAGAATGATTCTGCTGATTATGAGTCCAAGACAGTGTAGCCAACTGTAGTTTGCTAAAAATCCGATACAAATCAAAGATCGTATTCCATTAGCAAAACACAAACGACACTGTGTAACAGTGCATACGGCCATAGGGGAAAAGTACAGACTAATGAACACTCTTATATTATACTACTAGACAAAGCGTAAAGCCAGTTTGTAGGCATTTTTCTTGAAGCAGGTAACAAAGTGAGACGAAGGAATATAATATGTCAAAATTTTTGAGAAATTGCGACTATAATTATTGCAAGATATAATTTGTATACGTACGTATTTTTAAAATAAAGCGAATACCACTTTTTTCTTTCAAAATTTTGCAGTTTCTTCTCAAAAAGTAAAATTTTATTATCAGTATTATATTTTTACAATAATTATTTGAAAACGTTACTATGGATACCATCCATTATTATATTACAGAATATTATACTATTATAAAGGTCGGAACTTCGTCGTAACTGGTTGCCTCAATTACATATTTTTATAATTAGTCTATATATGTAATAATATATAATATGTTCACTGGTCTGTGAGGAAGAGTAATGCCAACCAAATTTTCGTGATTTCTATACTTTCTTTTTTCACAAAAAAACTATTTTTTTTCTTTTTTAATTTTATTGCAAAACTAACCTTTTATCTGCTTTTAATTAATTAAATTATGCATGTAATTGGGAATCATAGAAAGTATACCAAACAGACTGAATCTATTTTTTTGTAATCCTTTTAAACAAACCATTTGGAAAAATGTTTTTGTCTCAAAATGCCGGACTTTTTACTGCCAGTGATAAGTACAGTAGATAAGGTTAGAAAAAAAGAAAAAGAAAAAAATCAAAGATTCCAACATCAAAAAAGTGAACCCTAGGAATTTACAAAATACAAATTAGAAATTACTGTATTTCTGAAAATCTGTCACAGATGGCGGCACTTGTACCAGTGAATATATACATATCCAGCATTTTGAGCCGCCATATTGTAGGACGAGTTAACTCATCTTAATAATTTAAAAGTTAAATCTAGTAACTTTGTCTATGCTGTCCTCTGCAGAAACACAATAAAAGTTGATGATAATGTGGCATAATGCTCAGCATTGTGTTCCAACTACCGCAACGCCTCGCACAATCGGGCATTCGATAGCATTTTACAACCAATCTTATCTAAATAACGATCGCATAATGCGGCATTAAGGCGCACTGTGCTCTGGTAGTAGGAAAACACCCACAGTGTAGTACGCACTAGACATGCACTGTGTAAAATTTTTCCTAAAATTTTTCAAAATCTTGCAATATAAAGAAAATAGTCCGAGAGCCCGGCCGTATACAAATTTTATGTACAAGATACATTACCAGTATTACGACTTACCAGTATTACGACCAATGATATTACGATCCAAGGGGTCAAACTAGATTGTCTATGTCTCTGTTCCACTTGTAATAAGTTTATGACGTAAATCTCCCCACTCTGTTTGTGTAGATACACACTGTTTGCAGTGTATTAGTTTGGTGTTTTTTAGTAGTGTGCGTATTTACGCACACTACTGCAACACACGTATTACCAGAGAGAGCTGTTCAACGTCTTCAACTAACAATGGTAACAATGTACATACAATGCACTGTGCGTTCAACGACGGACACGGACTGACTAATGCCTTAAACTGTGAGACGTCTCCAAATGACTCCAAGCCAATTATACTTTTTTGATATTAGTTGGCTTCTAGTGTTCTATGTTACGACCTTTTGGAGGTTTGTAAAGAATATAAACTGACAATTGCAGTGACCTGTCAAATTCAGCAAATCTCAGACAGCACAATACAGCTAGGGTAGCTAGAATTAAATTAGCCACCTAGTGTGGACAGTGTTGCCAACTTTTTCTCCCAGAGACCACTAGATTCGACTTTGAAACCGTTAAAAAACCATTAAAAACCACCAGCTCTTCATCGACAAGCAAAAAAAAATTTTTTTAAATAAAAATTTTTATAATTTAATTTTTATGATTTAATTATAACAAAATAGAAAAATAGAACAATATTATATAAATTAACCCTTTGCGCTTATAAGACATGTACAGCATGACAAGGTGGTTTGTCCATTAACTCTGCCATATTTAAAGGTGTTTCGTCTGTTGGATCATAAGACATGTACCACATGACACACTGAATGTTGAACTGTAATGACTGCTCATACTTCACATTACATGAATATTTTATTTAATAACTGCAAACACATTCATTTATTAGAAAAATTGTAAATGAAATAATACAAAATCACGCTGAATTATCTTTTTAAAATTAAAAACTAATAAAAACAGCATTGTGGACGTATTTAGCGCATTTAGTATTCAACTTTGGGGAAACAAGGTTAGAACGTCAAAAGAAGAACGTCGGTCGTTGTCATGTGCTACATGTCTTACCAGCCTATTTACAACTCACTTTTTTTTTGCTTGAGTGCAAAGAGTTAATAATGAAATAACCAGCAGTTTTAGTGCTAAAACCACTAAGATGGTAACGCTGAAAACCACAATCCACTAGAAAAAAATTTTCCCCACTGTGGTACGTTCAAAGCCACTAGTTTCAGTGGTAAAACCACTAAGTTGGCAACACTGAGTATGGACGGCTACTAATTCGACGTCAACAATTATATAATATAATGTCGCTGTACACACCGTACATACACTGATAACAAAACAGCAATTTTTAAAATTTTTGTGTACCTGTCTGTCTGTGTGTTCACGCCAGTGTATAGTTCACGCAAAAACTACTGAACGTCTTTTAATGAAATTTGATGTGATGATAACTTATTACCGGGGTCAACATCTAAAATATTTTTTATTCTGGGAAAATGCCTCTTTCCCACGGGAAAATATAAAAACTATTTTGAGCATGTGCACACATTTACGCAAAAACTATTGAACGGATTTTTATGAAACTTGATGTGATGTTAACTTATTCTGGGTCAACATATAAGGTTTATTGGTTTATTACGGTAAAATATCTCCTTCTCTCTGGAAAATATGAAAACCATTTTGAGCATGTGCATGCATCACACAAAAACTAATGTTCTATGCAAGTTGCGCGAGCAACGTCGCAAGTACAGCTAGTAAATAAATAAATCCATTTTTGCAAGTTTTACGGGAAATGTCAAAATGTGACTACCCTGTTTTCATGTGTACTTTTTTAAACTCTGGGTATGGTTATAGGCAGATATTGTAGATATGATGGAAATTTTTGAACTAGCGCTGTTGCACAAGTTAAAAGATACATAACTTTAAAAATTAGAAAATAATTCAACAAGCTACCGCTGATTCCACCACTGTGGCACCTATAGAGCCCGGACAGAGAACGATCTATGTTTGTATGCCCAACTGATACATTATTATGACAACTTATACACCAATTATTGTTAAAAGGTACATAAACAAACGTAGTTCGGTATATGTTACCATTTGGTTCCAAGGTTTTCACTGAAAAGGGATGTGTTTTATGGGAAAATATTTTACTTAACTTTAAAAAAAATATTCATATTATACAACAAAAAAGATATTTTAATTTTTAAATATTTCAATAAATTTTCTCGACTTACAATTAGTAGGAAAAAGAAGCGGGAGGGGTGTTAAAAGTGGTCAAAATGGAACTACGTAGTTTATGGAAATATGGACACTCCTTAAAAATTGAATAGTTAAATAAGTTTTCCATCATGCTGAATTTTATAAAATGAAATATTTATTATTATTAAACAGTACAAATCTATCTTTCTGTCTGCCTATGTACTCTATACTGTAATGGTCCGGAGGTCACCGTGGTTTAAGCGTTCGCTAATTGTTTGTTACGACGTTTGATACTTCAACGTTTTTAGATGAGTTTCTTGGTTTCAATGTCCCGTATTATTAGTTCCAAAGGTCGTAGGTGAAATAATTTAAGCCAATTTATTTTAAGAAATTTATTTATCGAATTCAGTTGTTGATAAATCGGACCGTTACAGTTAAATTTTAACACTTTTATTCTTTTTTATAAATATTAGTTTTAATTACATATTTTAATATTTTGTTTTATTAAAATTAATTATAAATTTTTATTTAAATGTTTTATACTTTTATATTTTACAACAATTACAAAATTCCCAAACGGGAGCCGTTACAAAATTTTTTACATGTTTTTTCAATCAAGTCTAAATTGCGTCTCTCTTATTATTTTAATAATTAAATTCGTTATGAAAAATTATATGTTTTCTAGTTAAAGTCTAAACTCCGAATCTCTCTCATTTCAAAAAACCTATTGTACTTTTTCCTTCTATCAATTCACTTATTTTAAAACAAAAAAAATGGCTTCCTTTCTTTTATTGGTTGATTAAAAATCGTCACATCGTAAGCACCGCCCACCATGTTATATCATGTGGCTAGTTCATTAAAATTTCACCAGGTGGCAATTTACATCTTTAACTTGACATTTCTAGGTACTAAAATCTGTCACTAGGTGCCACTAGTCATATTGTTTAACGGCTACAATACGTACATGGATATGTACATAGAAAAGAAAACTAACGCGACTAACGCTCTGTACTCCAAACTTGCATTTACATATTTCTGTCTTAAATATAGCGTCTATCTTTATTCAATAAATATTAAAATGTCGGTGACATTTACAATAAACAATTATTTGAATGTTGAGGATTTACAAAACACAAGAATGATTAATTTCACTCAATAATTTCGATCGATTATTAGAAAATTGACAATAATTTGAAAGGAGAAATTTACAAAATTTACTGCGTTCTTATTTATGGATATTCACTAATCATGTTTTCACTGACTCGAGACATAAGAGATTCCGACAACAATTTTATAAAAAAAACAATAACAAAATAACTAGTAATAAATGTTTTAAAACTTATTTCAGGTAAGTTGACGACTTTAGCTGTTCAGGCAATCAACTCATTTAAAGTAAACTTGACGATCATTTCAATTTTTACCAAGGTGTTTTTTTTCATGTCTTCTTAAATGACTTGACTGATTAAATGTTTTAGAACATATTTTACATTTGTATGGTTTTTCAGCACTGTGAATTCTTTCATGCATTTTTAAGTTACTTGAACTAGTAAATGTTTTAGTACATATGCTACATTTATACGGTTTTTCACCACTGTGATTTCTTTGATGTGTTTTTAAATGACCTGAAGTAGTAAATGTTTTAGTACATATTTTACATTTGTATGGTTTTTCACCACTGTGTATTCTTTCATGTATTTTTAAATTATATGAATGAGTAAATGTTTTAGTACACATGTTACATTTATATGGTTTTTTACCACTATGAACTATTATTTCATGTCTTTTTAAACAACTTGAACGAGTAAATGTTTTAATACATGTATTACAATGATATAGTTTTTTACTAACACATTCAATTTTATGTTTTGTAAAATCTGTCGACTGATCTTCATCTATTTCATCTGGTTCAATTTTGATTTCCGTATGTAGACTGTTTAAATCTATCAAAGATTCATTCCACTCCTAAAACATTATAAGTAGATTAATTAAAACATTTACAATATTTCACTCGGAAATAGTAAAGCGGCAGTTTTTGATTAATCTGTATTTTTTTTTTGTCTTGATCAGACCTTGCACATAAATAAATACAGTGTTAAAACTTCTAACGCGAAAAGCTGCCCTTGGACACTAATCCAGTACGTCTAATGCTTACCAGTTTTATATTTTGTACTTGCAAGCCCACAAGGTTTTTTTTATCCACCAAACTATTATTTTCTTCCGACAATTTAGTTGGTTCAAAAATTTTCGTTTCTGTCGATAATCCTAAATTGTTTTCATCGGCTTCATATTTTTCCATTTTAATTTCACATGTTTGATTAATTTCATGGCCCGGTTCATTCACTTCATCTTTCTCCACTTTAATTTCAAATGAATGATCAATTTCGTGTATCGAATTCTCCATTTCGGATTTTTTTTTATTATATACAAATAATTACACAATTCTTAAAACTAACAATAAGATATAAAACTGCTTATATTTATGTATTTTGACATTTGCTACTTTTGTTAACGGCGTTAACAAGACTGTCATGCCACTAATTTTCAAGGAGTCAAACTAGATTGTCCATGACCGGAAAGATCAAAGAAGTTAGCGCCGAAAGTTGAAAAATCTTTTTGTTTTTTATATGTTTAAATTGCTCCCAAATTGCTCCTTTAAAATCAGTAATTACTCCACCTGAAACTTAATTATTTAATTAGTTATTTATAAAGAAAAAAAATTTTTTTCCGTTATTTAAGTTAACAAAATCTCCCAAAATAATACTTTTTTATATAATTTCTTTACGTCAATAAATTGCTCTCAGTTTGCTCTATTTAATTTAAAAGCTAAATCTTAATTTTTTTGAATAATTATTAAAATATTTTGTTTTTTTATAATGTTATTTCACTTGTCAAAATTCAATTAGATATCCTTAAATATATGCAAACGACTTAAAGGTATAATGGATTGTCTATACCAGAGTACGTTTTAATAATACATAACCTAATTCATAATATTTTTTATTTTAATATATTTTAATTATTATTCAGAGAAATTAATAACTAACTTTTAAATTAGATGGAGCAAATTGGGAGCAATTTTTTGATATAAAGTAATTGTGTAAAGATGCATTATTTGACAAAATTTTGATAATAGAAATAGTCAAACAAAAAAGTTTTTTTGTTTGTAAATAACTAATTAAGTAATTAAGTTCCAGGTGGAGCAATTACTGATTCCAAAGGAGCAATTTGGGAGCAATTTAGCTATATAAAAAACAGAAAGATTTTCCAACTTTCGGCGCCAACTTCTTTCCGGTTTGTCTATGTGGTAAATACCACAATTACACAGAAATTCTGTAATTTTCATAAATTTTACCAGTGACGTTCAACTAGGCAAAAAGTATAATTTAAAAATGGAAAACAGATTTTGTATTTAAAGTAAGTAAATATTCGCCAGTCCACCTTCATTAAGACGAAGTCAGTTATTTTCGATTTCTGAAAGCACACGTTTGTAAAAATTTTTCTTTTATATGTACGTATATCATATAAACCCATTTACTTTGCAATTTTTTAATATGAAATTATATTCTACGTCACTGAGTTATATATGCATTTAAAAATTGGGACCAAAAAAACTAGCGAAACTGGCTAACCTGTGTAGTACAATATACTAAGGTCCGATTTACATTAACGCTCTGTTCTCACTCCGATATCACTTCACTCCAGGTTCGATAAAATATTCTTACACAATAAACAATGAGTATATTCACATCATCGCTTTGATATCGGTCCGATATCAGTCACGGTTGGCTCTCGCCCCAGTGTCACTCCAATATCAATACCACTCAGGTAATATTTTATCGGAGCGATGTCAGACTTGTTATGGCTTGTACCTATAGTGTAAACACTTTTTTGATTCCACTCCACTCCGCCTGCATTCAGTTGTTATGAAAAGTTATTTGTATCGAAATGAGACCGAACTGGGAGCGTACCCACAGTGGCATTATAATGTGAATAGAGAACGAATGGGCACCAGCATGATAACAAGATTATACGAATCGGGAGCGTAATGATATCGGAGTGAGAGTGGAGTGATAATGTAAATCGGGCCTAATCAATCAAATAATCTTGTATGTAAACAATATTGCCTCTCTTTTTTTAACTTTCATACGCTTGTCTTTTATTTCAGTCGCTTGTTCGATACGTTAAGAGTTAAAGTCAAATAAGTAGGTATGAGTCGTTTTGAGTGGTATGGATTGGGTATGAATATGTTGAAAAAAAGTTAATTCGGGTAAAATTCGACGGTAGTGTAATTTTCTGTTTTTGTGATTATTTAGTTTAATAAAATTATTTTTTTACACATTTCCCGAAGTAAAAATTATCTTATTGTTAGATGTTGACTCAGATTATAAGTTATCATCACACCAAATTTCATTAAAATCCGTCCAGTAGTTTTTGCGTGATGGATGAGCAGACAGACAAAACCCTAAGAGCACAAAATATTGCTGCAATGTTGCTGGAATGTTGCCAAGTTGCAGATAATTACCAATGTTGCAAGAATATTGCCTGAATGTTACTAACTTGAACATAATTGCCATTATTACAGGAATATTGCAGTAATATTTTTTTGTAATATTGCATTTGTAACATTGTTTCAATGTTATTGTCATGTTACAAAAAAATATAAGAGCTGTCCAAAATTTTGGAATATGTAGTATATTATAGAAATGAAGGCATATCAATAGATGAAATAAAACAGTACAACTAAGGAATCATGAGGAAATAAATTATTTCAATCCTTAGATTAGTATTTCCATTATTTGGATTAAGGTTAAAAAAATAAATATTGTTATTTATGAAGGAGTTATACAAGATAAATATTTTTACATATTTTTGTTATATGTATTATTATAATAACATATAATCCCATTCGGCATCAATGTCAAAAAAATGTCGTAATGCTAAGTTGTTCCTGATGAATATTTTCATTATAGGTTAGAAAATGCTTTCATTAGTTTGACTGATCAATTAAATCACGTATAGACTTTGATTATCTTATACTACATTTTGTTATTGTTAATACTTATTAGTGTTAGTATTATGTGTTTCACCAAACAATTTAAAGTCTATTAATCGTATTAATTTTTAATAATAAAGAATCAACTAAACTGTACTTTTATTAACAATTTTATTTACAATTAACCTCAAATTTCTAACACATAATGTTAATGATGTTAATTTTATAAAGTTTATTAATGATTATAAATATTATTTCCAACCATGTAAATATTAGGTTGGCTATTTATTTTTTTAGCCCCGAAAAATATTTATAGAATTAAATTTGGAGTAAAAAAAATTATTAGCCAACCTAATAAGTAATATCAAAGTTTTATATATATATATATATATATATATATATATATATATATATATATATATATATATATATATATATATATAATCACTTTAACGAAAAAGGCATTTATAAAAAAAAAAAGAAATATTTTATGGACTTGGTTCACTTTTACACTGACCTCTCCATTATATATATACAATTTAAAAAAAAAAGTATTATTGCTATAATATTGCAAGGCAATATTTTCTCAATGTTGTGGTGCAATATTCCTTCAATCTTACTAGCAATATAACAGGGCGATTATAGGAATATTGCAGAAATATTGCCTGCAATATTTCAAACTTTCCAAATAATATTGCTGCAATATTGCAGCAATATTTTGTGCTCTATGGGAAATTTAAAAAATCGCTGTTTTGATATCTACATCGATAACTATTTATTGTACCTGTACAATTTTCAAAAAATATTCCATGTACAGAAACAGTTTCGTTACAGTTTTATTATATGTATAGATTATATAGTTTAATGGGTCTAATGTAAGAGCTACGTCCCGTAAATGCAAGTTTTACGGGAGATGTCAAAATGTGACTACCCTGTTTTCATGTCCTGTTTTAAACTTCTGAGTATGGTTATAGGCAGATATCGTAGATATGATGGAAATTTTTGAACTAGCGCTGTTGCACAAGTTAAAAGATACGTAACTTTAAAAAATTAGCAAAAATTCAACTCCAAGATACCACTGATATCACCACTGTGGCAACTATAGAGCCCGGACAGAAAACTATGTTTGCATGCCCAACTGATACATTATTATGACAATTTATACACCAATTACTGTTAAAAGTTATATAAACAAACGTAGTTCGCTGTATGTTACCATTTGGTCACAAGGTTTTCACAGAAAAGAGATGTGTTTTATGGGGAAATATTTTACTAAACTTATTTTAAAAAAATATTCATATTAAATATAGATAATAAAAAGATATTTTAATTTTCAACTCTTTCAATAAATTTTTTGGATTGAAAAAGGAGGGGGGCAAAAACCACCTGTAATAAGAAGTGGAGGATTAAAAGAGATCAAAATGGAACTACGTAGTTTATGGACGTTCCCTAAAAACTGTATATTTGAATAAAATCACCACATTGAATTTTATAAAATAAAATATTTATTATTATTACACATTACAAATCAATCTACTTTCTACAACTGTACACGTACATAGAGAAGAAAACTGACGCCCTGTACTCCAAACTTACATTTATTTCTCTATGAAATATAGCATCTATCTTTATTCAACAAATATTAGAATGTCAGTGACATTTATAATAAACAATTATTTGAATGTTGAGGATTTACAAAACACAAGAATGATTAATTGCATTCAATAATTTTGATTAATTGTTAGAAAAATGACAATAATTTATTAACTAACAGAAATGTGAAATGGCATGTGACCGTTTGAAAGGAGACTACTGAGTTCTTATTTATGGATATTTACTAATCATGTTTTCACTGAGTCGAAACATAAAAGACAGAGCGAAAATGTTAATATTTCGACAACAATTTTATAAAAAATGTTCAATTTATATAACAAAATAATTATTAGTTTGTTAATATACATATTACAATAATACAACGGAATACTTTGAGAGAAGGCTATTGACGGATAAGTATGGATAGAAATACCCCCGCACGAATTTTGTTGGTTTTTGTGTCTACTAACTGCTTTCAATATAAGAATGAAATTTACTGAGTTTCAACCCTTAAAAACTCACCCTTTGGAGGTAAAAAATTATTTTTTGAAAATCGAGAAAAATTTACCTAGAACTTTTGAATGGCTTGACGCATTTGGCTGAAATTTTTATATGTTTTAGATACCTCTATAGTGTATCTTAGAATAAATTATCAGCTTCAAAAAAAAAAAAAAAAAATTACAACCTCGAGCAGTCTACTCATTTCAAATGAACTTTACGGTCATACGAATTTTTACCACGATGAATTTTTTCATGTCTTTTTAAATCAATTGACTGATTAAATGTTTTAGTACATACGTTACATTCGTATGGTTTACGATCACTGTGAATTCTTTCATGTCTTCTTAAATGACTTGACTGATTAAATGTCTTAGAACATATGTTACATCTGTAAGGTGTTTCACCACTGTGAATTCTTTCATGTGTTTTTAAACTGCTTGACTGATTGAATGTTTTACAACATATGTTACATTTGTATGGTTTTTCACCACTGTGAATTATTTCATGTCTTTTTAAGTCATTTGACTGAGTAAATGTTTTAGAACATATACAACATTCGTACGGTTTTTCACCACTATGAATTTTTTCATGTCTTTTTAAATGACTTAAGTGATTAAATGTTTTAGAACACATATTACACTTATATGGTTTTTCACCACTCTGAATACTTTCATGTATTTTAATATATTTTAAAGTAGTAAATATCTTAGAATATATTTTACATTCATATGGTTTTTTTACCACTGTGAATTCTTTCATGTACTTTTAAAGAACCTGACTGATTAAATGTTTTAGTACATATGTTACATTCATATGGTTTACGACCACTGTGAATTCTTTCATGTATTCTTAAATTACCTAAATAACTAAACGTTTTAAAACAAACATTACATTCGTATGGTTGTTCACCACTATGAAATATTTTATGTCTTTTACAAGCACTTGAATCACTAAATGTTCTAGAACATATATTACACTCGTATGGTTTTTCACCACTGTGAATCCTCTTATGTGCTTTTAAATTACTTGAACTCGCAAATGTTTTAGAACATATGTCACATTTATATGGCTTTTCGCCACTGTGTATTCTTTCATGTCTTTTTAAGTTACTTGAAGTATTAAATGTTTTATTACATATATCACATTCAAATAGTTTTTTGCCAACACTTGAAATTTCATGTTTTGTTAAATTTGCCCAATGATGTTCATCTATTTCATCCGGTTCAATTTTGATTTCCGTATGTAAAGTGTCTAAATCGATAAAAGATTCATTCAACTCCTAAAACATTATAAGTAGATTAATTAAAACAGTTACATTGTAGTCAAGTGGCAGTTTTTGATTAATCTGTATTTTTTTTTATTTGTCTTGATCAGACCTTACACATAAATAAATACAAAGTTAAAACTTCTAACGCCAAAAGCTGCTCTTACGGGTCTCTATCCAATACGACTAATGCTTACCAGTTTTATATTTTGCACTTGCAAGCCCACAACGTTTTTTTTATCCACCAAACTATTATTTTCTTCCGACCATTTAATTGGCTCAAAAATTTTCGTTTCTGTCAATAATCGTAAATTGTTTTCATCCGCTTCATTTTTTTCCAATTTAATTTCACATGTTTGATTAATTTCATGGCGCAGTTCATTCACTTCATCTTTCTCTACTTTAATTACAAACGAATGATCAATTTCGTGGATCGAATTCTCCATTTTCGGACTTTTTTTATTATTCACAAATAAATACACAATTCTTAAAACTAATTAAAAGATATATGTATAAAACTGCTTATATTTATGTATTTTGACATTTGCTACTTTTGTTAAGACCGTATTTACACGTGTTTAGTAGCTAAAGCAGGTTACTTAATCAAGTTACTAAATTTAGTTACTTTTGTCATGTAGACAGTTATATTTAGTGCAAGTGCAAGTAAGAAATTTAGTAATCTGTTTAGTCAAGTAAATAGAACCCTGTTCTATTTACTTGTGCAAGTAGCTTACCCCCACTTTATTTTTTTTTAACTTGCTGTTTTTTGTACCAGTGTAAACACATTAGTTTAGTAAAGTGTTTAGTAGATTCAAATATACAAATATAGGCGCGTAAATATTTATTTATTGCAAGTATTTTTTTGGGAATTTTTATACTTATTGTAGTATATAAATTATAAATATCAAAAAAGTCACTGAAGGCAACTCGATAAAAAACTGAAATTCGTCTGACAACCACTCTTCATCTAATAATAATAAAAAAATATATATAATTTTTTTTTCCATTTTTATGGAATATATTTGGGACAAATCATATATAAATATATTATTAAAAGGTCGAACCAACAAGTCAGTTCAAACATATCTGATACATTTTTATAGTGCACAACGAATTTATTGATGACTAAGTACCATTTTTAATTTAGTTTTACTAGGTTATGTATTACTACAACTAATACTAAATCAATTTACTAAATTGTGTGTAGACAGCCACTAAACAAAAAAAATATTCAACTTAGCTACTTGCTTTAGTAACCTGCTTTAGTTACTAAACTCGTGTAAATCCGGTCTAACGACGTTAACAAGCATTTAACAAGACTCTCATGGCTCTCATGACTCTCATACCCATATAATGTAGTATACCAGGTATACCCTCATACCTAGTGATGTGAGTCTGGTAATATTACCAAATTGCCGTAATTTACTCGACGGTAATTTTGGTAATTTACTCGACAAAAATTACCACAGGTAATTTTGATCTTTATGACATCTATTATCTGAAATATTAATTACAGACACAATGTGAATAAGATAGTAGAGAAATGATAAAAATAGCATTTCGTGTTGTACTCCTTAGCACATATTATTTTGTTACGATTTTTATAATTCTTACATTATTTTGACTTACTCTTTGTCTTCAAATTGTGATGTCATTGTAGTGTACTGTTTTTACTCTGTAGCGGCAATTTTTTTTATTTAAAATTGTACCATTTATTTTTGATGAGTATAGAGCGGATAACTATAATTTTTTATTATTAATTTAGTTTATAAAAATTATAAGATCAGTAAAATCACTGATCTTATGAACATATCACACTTATATGTTCATAAGATTAGTGATTTTACTAATTTTATAATTTTATATTTTAATTTTTACTCAATCCGATCTATAAAAAATTACAATATCCGCTCTATGTTGATGAGTTTTACAAAAATAATCAAAAATTAAAGAAAATTACTTAACTGATACACACTCCCTTCCGTTTTATTAACAAAAAAAGAAGAAAAAACTAAAAAATCAAATTAATGTACATCTAATTCATTTAAAATATAAATATACCAAAATATACCAATATTACCGAATTTTACCGAAAATTACCGTAATATTACCAGTGGTAACGTAATTTTCAATATTACCGGTAATTTTACATCTCTACTCATACCACTAATTTCAAGTTAGTGCTGCCAACTGCCGCCAAAAATGTCACACAAACTATTTATGCTTTCGCCAAAGAAAAATGTCACGTAACGAAGCTTGCACTGTTACAAAATGGTTACAAACCAGATCTAGGATTAAATATCTATATATATATAAATTTTAGTGAAGTAGATTTTCGAGTTCTAGAGGCTCCAAAACAAATTTCTGCCATAGTCCCGGGCTTAGGTCTTACCATAAGAGCTGCTGTAAAAAAATTAACGTACATTCAATATTTTTTGATGGTATAAATTGTCAGCTTTTGAAGTACACGAAGTAAACCGAAATCTTCCATATTTTTAAGAGATGAATATATAGAATCAGAATTACATATTAGGTTGTAGCTGTCTTCTTTATATTATGATTCCCAAACAATTGAGTTCTGTTATCATTTTGTAGATTGCCATACCATAATTTTGTTATTATATTGTAAAAATGTCCCGAATTTTTCTTAGAAATTATTTAATTAAGCTTTTATCTTATTTTAACGTAGTTGCTCCGTGATAGCCAGGTACAAAAGTGCCTGTATCTCAGCGAAAAAACTTTCTTTTATACCAAAAATTAAATAATGTATTAATATTCTTCAGTTATTATATTTGTATACCACTTGTTTTTTTTTTTTTTTTTAAATTTCCGCCCACTTATGTTGTACCAATCTAAAAGCACTGTTGAAAAAGCGTTGTAAAATAATGTTTATAAATTATATTTCAAAAACGACGTAGTGAATAATTTTTATTTCTTATCAAATATAGTTTGTAACATTGTATTTTATAACATATGAAATTTTTATCAAATTCCTTTGACACGTTTTCATTTTATTCAAAAAAAAAAAAAAAAAAATAGAGTTTTCCCATAAGAGCCCGTGTTAAAATTACAAAACTTTGAAATTGTTTTTCTCAAAACTGGGGTAGTCAATTTTAATAGGAATAGGCTCGTATTATTGGTATTGAGTTAAATAAATATCTAGAGAAGTTTCGTTAAAATCCTTTGAAAAAATCGTTTTACCGACCAACTACTTTAAATTTTCATGTAGCTGAGATTTATATTGATTTTTCATTAAAATTTAATATAATAACTGAGGCTTCATTTAACTATGTTCCTCTGGCCTAGCTAAATATTTAAACAAAGTTCAGCAAAACGTAGGCCTTCCTAAGTGGTATGTGATTACCAAACATTTCAAGTAAAATTTATTTACAAACCATTATTTGTAAATGTTGCTTAAAATTGTATTTTGTTCAGTTTAAAATTATGTAATAAAAAATTTATGTTGTGAAAAAAAAAATCGGGCCTACTCCAAATAAAAATTCTATAATCGCCCCTGATCACTATTTAAATTTTCTTTTTGGTTAAATGTTTTACAATATGTAGATACTGCATTTATGTTCTTCTATCACTGTGAATTCTTTCATGGTATTTTCTCTGACTTGAAGTACGAAATGTTCTAGAACATATGTTACACTTATATGGTTTTTCACCACTGTGAATTCTTTCATGTGTTTTTAAATTACTAGAATTGAGAAATGTTTTAGTACACACATTACATTTGTATGGTTTTTCACCACTATGAACTCTTTTATGTTTCTTTAAATCACCTGAAGTAATAAATGTTTTCGAACACACATTGCATTTGTATGGTTTTTCACCACTATGAACTCTTTTATGTTTCATTAAATAACTTGAAGTAATAAATGTTTTAGAACACACATTACACTTGTATGGTTTTTCACCACTATGGATCCTTTCATGTGCTTTTAGATCACCAGATTGAGTAAATGTTTTAGAACACCAACAACATTCGTATGGTTTTTCACCACTGTGAATTCTTTCATGTCTTTTTAAATGACTTGTAGTAGTAAATGTTTTAGAACATATACAACATTTATATGGTTTTTCACCACTGTGTATTCGTTCATGTCTTTTTAAATGACTTACAGTAGTAAATTTTTTAGTACATATGTTACATTTGTATGGTTTTTCGGCTGTGTGAAATCTTTCATGTCTTCTTAAATTACCTAACTGAGTAAATGTTTTAGAACATACGTTACATTTATATAGTTTTTCACCACTGTGTATTCTTTCATGTTTCTTTAAATCACTCGAAGTAGTAAATGTTTTAGAACACACATTACACTTGTAAGGTTTCTCACCACTGTGTATCCGTTCATGTGTTTTTAAATTATTCGAATAATCAAATTTTTTAGAACATACTGTACATTTATATAGTTTGTCACGCGTGTGAAATCTTTCATGTTCCTTTAAATGGCTTGAAGAAGTAAAAGTTTCTAAATATACATTACATTTGAATGGTCGCTCGACAATACATACAAGTCTATGTTTATTAAAATCTTCTGTGAAATTAAATATTTCAAAACAAGTATCACATTTAAGTAGCTCTTCGTCAATTTCGTCTTGTTCGATTTTAATCTCCGTATGTAAACTGTCCAAATCTATCAAATAATTTTCATTCTTTATAAAATTTGAACTGCAACTTTCCATCAAATTTTCATCGTCATTCGGTTCCTAAAATATGATTTATTTTGATTATAAGTTTTGCATATTTTGTGAAGTTTATAATCTAAATTTGCTTTACCAATTTTATATTTTTTTCCCGTACGTTTGTAAGATCTGTGAGATCTTTTATATTTGTCAACTTATTGTTTTCTTGGCATAATTTAGTTGGTTCAACAGTTTCTGTCTTTTCTGACGATAATTAAACAAACCTTTAATTACCATAGTAAATACGAAGTGTCTAGTCGTCCGATAAACGGACGAATAAAAAAAAACTTAGTCGTCCGATAATCGGACGAATAAAAAAAAACTTAGTCGTCCGACTATCGGATGAATAAAATAAATTAATCGTCCGATAAATCTAATTCTTCTAGGAATGGTATGTTTATTATTTTGTGAGGTTGATTAAAAATTTGAAATTTCACAAATAAGTTTAAAATGTTGTAATAATTCCTTCTGTAATATTTTATAATCAAATACTTATGTAATTATTTCACTCTTTGTGTACAAGTTAATTCATTAAACTCAGTGGTGTGTGTGCTTATTATAATTCTTTCGGGTAAGTATTGACTTTTAATAATGTTATATTTTTCCAGAATTTATCGATACTGCCTAGTAAGCATACCATTTCTAGGTGGTGAGGTTAGTTTTGGTTAGGTTAGTTTAGTTAGTTTTGACCATATATGTCATATATGTATTATAACTATATGGCCAATCCCTATAAGAGGCAGTGGTTCCGATGAAGTGAGTAGAGGCACTTCAGTTGTTTTGCGCAGATGCATCAATTAGTGTTTACCGTGTTTACGGTGTTTACTGTTCAGATTGGTTCATATTACCACCAAAAAAGTCGCATTTGCGCAAAACGAACAAAATACTTCCAAATCTGCACCGTGATGTTGGGACGTTTTTTTCATATCTCATATCCATTTGGCTATATATGTATACTATATATATGGTTTTGACAATATACTTAGATTTTTGATATTAAAATTAGGTGGTGGGGTTGGTTTTAGTTAGGTTAGCTTAATTAGTTTTGACCATATATGTAGTATACATATATAGCCAAATGGATATGAAAAAAACGTCCCAACATCACGGTGCAGATTTAGAAGTATTTTGTTCGTTTTGCGCAAATGCGACTTTTTTGGTGGTAATATGAACCAATCTGAAGAGTAAACACGGTAAACACTAATTGATGCATCTGCGCAAAACAACTGAAGTTCCTCTACCCGATGTCTATCCGTCTCACTTCATCGGAACCACTGCCTCTTATTCGCCACGGGAACTGATTCTAGTGTCGTCTGGTGGTTAAAAATAAAAGCTATCTATGACAAGTCGTATTTATACATGGCCTGTGACAATTGTTGATTGTGATTTGTAATGATGAGTGAAATAAATAAAAATAATTTACATACTTAAATTATGTAATGTACCACAATGTAAAAAGGACGGCATTCATAAATTTCCCAGTGATGAAAAATTAAAGAAAAAATGGTTAAAAGCCTTAAAAATGCAGTATGCTATCAAGAATGCGAATCTGTCATCGACACTTTTTAAAATCTGATTTGTTTTCTACTAGTAATTATTTTTATAGATTTAAATGTACTCGAAAAGAATATTTACCTTTCTATGTATACAATATTTTATTCTATATTTGTATTAATTATAATAAAGGAAGTATCTTGGATTAACATTTTGGAGCAAAGTTTACGTTCATCGTCATCTAAATCTTTACAACCTTCATCATTATTGTCCTAAAAATGACACATTTCAGTAAGAGGGATACCAGCAACATACTAACCACATTTATTTTTTTTATATTTCCCCCATTTTCTAACTCAGTCATATCATTGCTACAAATAAATTTTAAAAGAAAGGATAGAAATGTAGGATTAAGTTCAGTTTAGAAAGAATTTCATAATAACAATTAAGAAATTTGTATCATTATGGAGAAAAATTTTATCATTATTTAGCAGAAAAAAAGAAACGAAAATTTGTTTATGTAAGTACATACAAACAGAAAACAAGAGAGCCAACAGATAAAGAAAAACTAATGTTGCAAAAATGTGCTTGCATTTTGCTGCACCCGCAATACAAGAACATTTTGCACAAATATTTATCTCATTACTGATAAGTTCTAGCTTCATTTCAATTTGATGCACTTGTTGCACCTGAGACGATGATTGACAAAGAGCAGCTATTTGTATGCATTCTGAGCTTCTTGTTTCTTTCAAACCACATGCAATAATGTGGTTTGTTTTATAAACCTGTTCTCCTTCAACTAAAGGTCTTTTAGAATTACCCAAATACTTAATAATATCATTGATATTTATTTCAAATTGTTTACTACCAATTATGTTTAAAAAAAAGTTGGTTACGTTTGTACTTTACTATTTCTTTTTAACACTTTCAGTCCCACGGCTTCGGCATCCGAAACCAAACAAAACATCCCCAGAGGCCGACCGCGATCAATGATTAAAATTGATTAGTTGGTTACGCATTATGTGTACGATGTTTACCATCATTCATCACACGGATGTGTTCCTGCTCACATAATATGTACATAAATACATACCAACACAAACTACTCTTTTGGTTTCTATGCTTTCTATGTATAAAAAATTTTAAGATAAACAAAAAATACATAAAAAATATAATTTATGTTTTTAAATAAAATTGATTTGAATGTCAGTGCATATGTAGTATGTACGTATGTTTACAGTTTTACACATACATGTTGAACTGTGTTGAATCTATTCAGTGTTTGAATTATTATATGTATTTTTTTTTTAAATATTGCCGGCTTCCGGGGAAGTTTATTATGAAAGTGCTCGGGCCTCATAGTGTTAAAATTGACTTGTCATAGAGAGGTTTTATTTTTAACCACCAGATGGCACTAGAATCAGTTGCCGTGGCGAATAGGGATTGGCCATATAGTTATACATAATACATATATGGTTTTGACAATATACTTACTTACTTCGATTTTTTATATAAAAACTAGGTGGTGAGGTTGGTTTTGGTTAGGTTAGTTTAGTTAGTTTTGACAATATACTTAGATTTTTGATATTAAAATTAGGTGGTGGGGTTGGTTTTGGTTAGGTTAGTTTAATTAGTTTTGACAATATACTTCGATTTTTGATATAAAAACTAGGTGGTGAGGTTGGTTTTGGTTAGGTTCGTTTAGTTAGTTTTGACAATATACTTCGATTTTGATATAAAAACTAGGTGATGAGGTTGGTTTAAAACTTGAAATTTCACGAATAAATTTAAGATGTTATAAATTTAATTCCTTCTGTAATATTTTATAATCAAATATGTAATTATTAATTATAAAATAGTAAGTATACCATTTCTAGAAGAATTAGATTTATCGGACGATTAATTTATTTTATTCATCCGATGGTCGGACGGCTAGGTTATTTTATTCGTGCGATAGTCGGATGACTAAGTTTTTTTTTATTCGTCCGATTATCGGACGACTAAGTTTTTTTTTTTATTCGTCCGATTATCGGACGACTAGCAACACCCTAGTAAATACCACAATTGACCAGAATTATACAGAAATTCTGTAATTTTCGTATATTTTACCAGTGACGTTAAACTAGATAAAAAGTATAATTTAAAAATGGAAAGCAGATTTTGGATTTAAATTACGTAAATATTCGCCAATCCCCCTCCATCAAGACAAACTTAGTTATTTTCGATTTCCGAAAGAACACGTTTGTAAACATCTTTCTTTTATATGTACGTATATTATATAAACACATTTAGTTTGCAGTTTTTTAATTATTAGATTCTACGTCACTTAGTTATATATGCATTTAAAAACTGGGGCCAAGAAACTAGCGAATCTGGCTAACCTGTGTAGTACAATATACTAATTAAATGATCTTGGGTATGAATCGTTTTGAGCGGTATGGATTGGGTACGAATAATTAGGTAATTTTCTGTTTTTGTCATTATTTAGTTTAATAAAATTATTTTTTTACACATTTCCGGAAGTAAAAACTATCTTAGATGTTGACTCAGATTATAAGTTATCATCACACCAAATTTCATTAAAATCCGTCCAGTAGTTTTTGCGTGATGGATGAGCAGACAGACAGACAAAAATTTAAAAAATCGCAGTTTTGATATCTACATCGAAAACTATCTACTGTTCCTGTACAATTTTCAAAAAATATTCCATGTACAGAAACCGTTTCGTTATAGTTTTATTATATGTATAGATTATATCGATTATATCGTTTAATGGGTCTAATGTTAAGAACTACGTCCCGTAAATGCAAGTTTTACGGGAGATGTCAAAAAGTGACTACCCTGTTTTCATGTACTTTTGAAACTTTTGAGTATTATATGTTTATAGGCAGATATCGTAGATATGATGGAAATTTTTGAACTAGCGCTGTTGCACAAGTTAAAAGATACATAACTTTAAAAAATTAGCAAAAATTCAACACCAAGGTACCACTGATGCCACCACTGTGGCAACTATAGAGCCCGGACAGAGAACTATGTTTGTATGCCCAACTGATACATTATTATGACAATTTATACACCAATTACTGTTAAAAGTTATATAAACAAACGTAGTTCGCTGTATGTTACCATTTGGTCACAAGGTTTTCACAGAAAAGAGATGTGTTTTATGGGGAAATATTTTACTAAACTTTTAAAAAAATATTCATATTATATAGGTAATAAAAAGATATTTTAATTTTCAACTACTTCAATAAATTTTTTGGACTGAAAAAGAAGGGGGGCAAAAACCACCTGTAATAAGAAGTGGAGGATTAAAAGAGATCAAAATGGAACTACGTAGTTTATGGACGTTCCCTAAAAACTGTATATTTAAATAAAATCACCACATTGAATTTTATAAAATAAAATATTTATTATTATTACACATTACAAATCAATCTACTTTCTACAACTGTACACGTACATAGAGAAGAAAACTGACGCCCTGTACTCCAAACTTACATTTATTTCTCTATGAAATATAGCATCTATCTTTATTCAACAAATATTAGAATGTCAGTGACATTTATAATAAACAATTATTTGAATGTTGAGGATTTACAAAACACAAGAATGATTAATTGCATTCAATAATTTTGATTAATTGTTAGAAAAATGACAATAATTTATTAACTAACAGAAATGTGAAATGGCATGTGACCGTTTGAAAGGAGACTACTGAGTTCTTATTTATGGATATTTACTAATCATGTTTTCACTCAGTCGAAACATAAAAGACACAGCGAAAATTTTAATATTTCGACAACAATTTTATAAAAAATGTTCAATTTATATAACAAAATAATTATTAGTTTGTTAATATACATATTACAATAATACAACGGAATACTTTGAGAGAAGGCTATTGACGGATAAGTATGGATAGAAATACCCCCGCACGAATTTTGTTAGTTTTTTTGTCTACTAACTGCTTTCAATATAAGAATGAAATTTACTGAGTTTCAACCCTTAAAAACTCGCCCTTTGGGGATAAAAATTTTTTTTTTGAAAATCGAGAAAAATTTACCTATAACTTCTGAATTGCCTGACGCATTTGGCTGAAATTTTTATATGTTTTAGATACCTCTATAGTGTATTTTAGAAAAAATTATCAGCTTCAAAAAAAAAAAAAAAATTATAACCTCGAGCAGTCTACTCATTTCAAATGAACTTTACGGTCATACGAATTTTTACCACGATGAATTTTTTCATGTCTTTTTAAATCAATTGACTTGTTAAATGTTTTAGTACATACGTTACATTCGTATGGTTTACGATCACTGTGAATTCTTTCATGTCTTCTTAAATGACTTGACTGATTAAATGTCTTAGAACATATGTTACATCTGTAAGGTGTTTCACCACTGTGAATTCTTTCATGTGTTTTTAAACTGCTTGACTGATTGAATGTTTTACAACATATGTTACATTTGTATGGTTTTTCACCACTGTGAATTATTTCATGTCTTTTTAAGTCATTTGACTGAGTAAATGTTTTAGAACATATACAACATTCGTACGGTTTTTCACCACTATGAATTTTTTCATGTCTTTTTAAATGACTTAAGTGATTAAATGTTTTAGAACACATATTACACTTATATGGTTTTTCATCACTGTGAATACTTTCATGTATTTTAATATTTTTTAAAGTAGTAAATGTCTTAGAATATATTTTACATTCATATGGTTTTTTACCACTGTGAATTCTTTCATGTACTTTTAAAGAACCTGACTGATTAAATGTTTTAGTACATATGTTACATTCATATGGTTTACGACCACTGTGAATTCTTTCATGTATTCTTAAATTACTTAAATAACTAAACGTTTTAGAACAAACATTACATTCGTATGGTTTTTCACCACTATGAATTATTTTATGTCTTTTATAAGCACTTAAATCACTAAATGTTCTAGAACATATATTACACTCGTATGGTTTTTCACCACTGTGAATCCTCTTATGTGCTTTTAAATTACTTGAACTTGCAAATGTTTTAGAACATATGTCACATTTATATGGCTTTTCGCCACTGTGTATTCTTTCATGTCTTTTTAAGTTACTTGAAGTATTAAATGTTTTATTACATATATCACATTCAAATAGTTTTTTGCCAACACTTGAAATTTCATGTTTTGTTAAATTTGCCCAATGATGTTCATCTATTTCATCCGGTTCAATTTTGATTTCCGTATGTAAACTGTCTAAATCGATAAAAGATTCATTCAACTTCTAAAACATTATAAGTAGATTAATTAAAACATTTACATAACTTCACTCGGAAGTAGTAAAGTGACAGTTTTTGATTAATCTGAATTTTTTTATTTGTCTTGAACAGACCTTGCACATAAAAAAATACAAAGTTAAAACTTCTAACGCCAAAAGCTGCCCTTATGGACACTAATCCAGTATGTCTAATGCTTACCAGTTTTATATTTTGCACTTGCAAGCCCGCAAGGTTTTTTTTATCCACCAAACTATTATTTTCTTCCGACCATTTAATTGATTTTAAAATTTTCGTTTCTGTTGATAATTCTAAATTGTTTTCATCCGTTTCATTTTTTTCCAATTTAATTTCACATGTTTGATTAATTTCATGGCCCGGTTCGTTCACTTCATTTTTCTCCACTTTAATTTCAAATATATGATCAATTTCGTGGATCGAATCCTCCATTTCGGATTTTTTTTTTATTAAACACAAATAATTACACAATTCTTACAACAGTTACAACTAACCATAAGATATAAAACTGCCAAAACTGCTTATAAATATATTTTGAATTTTGCTGCTTTTGTTAACGACGTTACCAAACCCTACACTAATTTTAAGTCAGTGTTGCCAACTACCGCCAAAAATGTCATGCAAACTGTTATCCTTTCGCCAAAAGAAAATGCTGGCGTTCCAGACGAAAATTTTGTTAGCCCATGTCCCTGCCACTTGTTTTCAAGGACGGACCTTTTCATGTCACAGTTTGCTATGTGGTGCTAATGGTATAGGGGGTATACTAAATAGAGTTGGGACATGTGAGCACTTTTCATCAAATAGATGTCAAAATTAGTTACCATATGATTGAGCACAATAGTATCGTCACCAAGTTATGTGTTAACGAAGAATTAAAATTTTTTAATTTAATTAATCTTTCTAGGTTGAATTGAAGTATTTTTTTAAATATTTAATTTATTTCCAATTTATTTTAGATGAAAAAGAGCGAACTATTAAACCTCATGTCTCGACTTTAATTTTATCCCCTAGTAAATCAACGCCATCTGGTATATTAGTTACAGCGACGTCAGAAAACGGTTCATTTTTTTATAATAGACTAAATGGAGAGTTACATGGACATGTGTTAGCCTAACGTTAGTTAACGGAGCTTTCACCGTTACAAACCAGAGGGCACGCATTCAAAAAATTAATATACATTATATATTAAACAACAATTTCTAACATGGTGACTGATTAGGCTACCGTGCAAGTATTCCTTCCAGCGTTCCATGGTTTAAACATTCATGAATAGCGTTTTTTAACCTTTCACTGCTTACGTAGCGAAAACGGTGATACATACATTAAAAAGTGTTAAGACCTTTTTCAAATTCTCTACAAAAATGTCCGCGAGAGCACCTGTCTATCTTATACAGGTGAAAAGATACAGCGCTCCAAACGCGCACTCAAAAATCCACTTTTTCTAGCGTTCCGGCAGGGTGTGCCGTCTATTCTAAAATTAATGTATAGATAAAACTTAGTGCTATTGGACTATTACCCAACTTTGAATAGAAAATGCCGAAACCAATCAGCGTTCAGGACACATGTCACTACTCTATTTATTATAGGGACTCTAGAATATATACATATTACAGCATTTTGAGTCGCCATATTGTAGAACGAGTTAACTCGTCTTAATCATTTAAACGTTAAACTGTTTCTAATTTTTTCACTAATGAAACGTCAACTTTTAGTGTGTGTCTGCAGAGGGCAGCATAGACAAAGTTTCCAGATTTCCAAAGCCAATAACTAAATTAATTTTATTCACAGATTGCAGTATTATAAAACTGAAATAAGTAGGGAACTAAATTTTAGTTGACAGTAAATCTACTCAATAAATTTTATTCGGAGATTAATTTGACAATTCTGAAAGATTTTTACAAATATTATTTATGTTTACATTTATACATATTAAACAGGTTTTATATACGTTGTAATACAAATTAGGGGTATAGAATTAATTTTTATAATATATACTTATATAGTACCTAAGGTAAAAGACCCGGTAATTGACCCTGGCCCAGTTTCTGAACTTTTCAACTTTGTTATAAATTAATAAAAAAACTATATTTTAAATAAGAAAAAAAATAAATTCTTAATTTAAAGTAATCTATTCTGTGTCTAATGAACAGCAATTTAAAAAGTTTAGAATATATTAACTAAATAAAAAAAAAATTTTTAAGTTTAAAATGTGTGTAAACACTATTTTTTTGGTAGTTTCTTAACAGTTTATATTACAAAGTACTCATTTTGATTTGTGCAATATTCATCATGTAAGTATGAAAACTTAATTAAAAATATATGAGCAGGTTAATATTTGTTTAAAATTTATTTTAAAATATTTATAAAATACCTTAGAATGATTTTTATTATTGAAATATGAGGGTCAATTACTAGGCTCACTTCTAAAGTGGTATGGCCCAGTTAAATTCTAACCAGTTTTTGTTAGTTATTTTGTTATTTATAGTTATCTTCGATTAGTTTTTGTTATTTTTCATAACGTATTACATTAAACATTCATTTTTATCAATAAAAAATTATTTATAAATTAAATTTTAAAAAACTGTATTTTTAAATTTAAGGATCAGAAACTAGGCCACTGTCAGGGTCAGAAACTGTCACATGAGAAATTTTGAAGGTCAGAAACTGGGTCCTTTTTGTCAATTTTTAAAACATTAATTTAAATTATTAATTCAATTCAAATAATTATTTTACTTGTATGGCTTTATTTTGAAAGCCATAAACTAGTTGATAAAATTATTAATTGTCTCTTAAGTTGAAACTTATATTTATTACTGTCGTTTAACCTCAGCCGTCACTCTTAAAAGGTCAGAAACTAGGCCCGTTACCTTATATGAAAATTAAAACATATTTGCAGCATATTATAGGTTAATCGTCCACTAACTTACTTTAATCATGAGATACATTTATTAACAATCTATACGAAAATACTGTATGCATAACAACTAATTGATTGAGTTCAGAGATGATTTTTATTGATTTCTTAATAATTAAAAAAATACACAGAATTTCAATTCTACAATTAACTACAAATATTATTAGAACTTCATGTATTCCACAACTTCCACAACAAGTATTTTAAAACCGTAGATTTCCAAAAATAATTCATAATTAAAATGAACTCATAGTAACGGTAAGAAAAAGATGCAATAAAAACATTATTTCTTTTATTATTCGTAGACATAGAAGATAGAAAAAGCCACATCAAACGGCTTCCACGTAGCCAGAAACATAAAAATGCTCAGAACATTCTGGCTTTAATTAAGCTTTTTATTTTAATTCCTGTTTTTGTTAATGTTCCATTTTTTATCAAAGAAAAACTATGTCACTCTAATGGGGAATTTGACTAATTTTGGAAAACTATTTTAAAATACGCATATTTATGTATTATACATGTATATAATTTTAATCTTTAAAAAATATACCGAAAATCGTTAGAAAAAAATAATTTACTAATTCACTCTAATAATAAGTAACTATATTTAGTATATTTGAATGTAAAGAAATACACTTTAACTCAATAAGTTTTATGATTAATTATTATTAATTTAAGTAGGAATGTATAATTTTCTTTTAAATTTTGAACTGTCCGTTTGTCAAATTCTATTCTCTAATTGGTTATTGTAAAACAGTAACATCATCAGAAACACTTTTAGTACATTCTATCCAAAGAAATTATGTTATTATCTAAGACAAACGTTTTCTTAAAGTTGTAGCACGGGAATTCCTTAAATGCCGAAGTAATGAGTCATGCGTAAATTTAAGTGAAAGCGAGAATAGCTATTTTCTTTTTATTATGATTTCCAAACTATTGAGTTCTATTATCATTTTACAGATTACCATAATTTTGTTATTATATTGTAAAAATTTCGCGAATTTTTCTTAGAAATGATTGGAATTCTTATCTAATTTTAAATTTTCACGTAGCTGAGATCTATATTGATTTTTCATAAAAATTTAATATAATAACTGCTTCATTTTACTATGTTCATTTGGCCTACCTAAATATTTAAACAAAGTTCAGTAAAACGTAGGCCTTCCCAAGTGGTATGTGATTACCAAACATTTCAAGTAAAATTTATTTACAAACCATTGTTTGTAAATGTTGCTTAAAATTGTATTTTGTTCAGTTTAAAATTATGTAATAAAAAATTTATGTTGTGAAAAAAAAATCAGGCCTACTCCAAATAAAAATTTTAAAATCGCTCCTGATCACTATTTAAATTTTCTTTTTGGTTAAATGTTTTAAAATATGTACATAATGCATTTATGTTCTTTTATCACTGTGAATTCTTTCATGTTTTTTTCTGTGACTTGAAGTACGAAATGTTTTCGAACATATGTTACACCTATATGGTTTTTCACCACTGTGTATTCTTTTATGTGTTCTTAAATTACTTGAATTGGGAAATATTTTAGTACACACATTACACTTGTATGGTTTTTCACCACTATGAACCCGTTCATGTGCTTTTAGATCACCAGATCGAGTAAATGTTTTTGAACACAAACAACATTCGTATAGTTTTTCACCACTATGAATTCTTTCATGTACTTTTAAATCATTTGACTGAGTAAATGTTTTTGTACATATTTTACATTTGTATGGTTTTTCACCATTGTGAATTCTTTCATGCCTTTTTAGATTACCTAATAGAATGAAAGTTTTAGAACATACGTTACATTTATATGGCTTTTCACCACTGTGAATTCTTTCATGTTTCGTTAAATCACTTGAAGTAATAAATGTTTTAGAACACCCATTACATTTGTATGGTTTTTCATCACTATGAATCCTTTCATGTGCTTTTAGACTACCAGACTGAGTAAATGTTTTAGAACATAAGTTACATTTGTATGGTTTTTCACCACTGTGAAATCTTTCATGTGTTTTTAAATTACCTGACTGAGTAAATGTTTTAGAACAAACATTACATTTATAAGGTTTTCATTTTTGTGAAGTCTTTCGTGTCTTTTTAAATCATTTGACTGTTTAAATGTTTTAGTACAATACATACATCCATATGGTTTTTCATCACCGTGAATTCCCTCATGTTTTCTTAAGTCATCTGACTGAGTAAATGCTTTAGAACATATTTTACATTTATAAGGTTTTTCACCACTGTGTATTCTTTCATGTCTTTTTAAATGACCTAATTGATTAAATGTTTTAGAACATATGTTACATTTATAAGGTTTTTCACCACTGTGAATTATTTTATGTCTTTTTAAATTACTTGGATAATTAAATGTTTTATTACATATATCACATTGGAATAATTTTTTGCCAACAAATGGTTTTTCACCACTGTGAATTTTTTTATGAGTTTTTAAATTACATGAATGAGTAAATGTTTTAGTACATATATTACACTGGTATGGTTTTCCACCACTATGAATTATTTTATGTCTTTTTAATTCACTTGGATAAGTAAATGTTTTATTACATATATCACATTGGAATAATTTTTTGCCAACACATTCAATTTTATGTTCTGTCAAATCTGTCGAATGATCTTCATCTATTTCATCTTCTTCAATTTTGATTTCCGTATGTAGACTGTTTAAATCTATCAAAGATTCATTCCATTCCTAAAACATTATAAGTAGATTAATTAAAACATTTACATAACTTCACTCGGAATTGAAGTAAAGTGGCAGTTTTTAGTTAATCTGTATTTTTTTTTAATTGTCTTGATCAGATCTTCACATAAATAATACAAAGTTAAAGCTTCTAACGCCAAAAGCTGCTCTTATGGACACTAATCCAGTACATCTGATGCTTACCGATTTTATATTTTGCATTTGTAAGCCCACAAGGTTTTTTTTATCCACCAAACTATTATTTTCTTGCGACCATTTAATTGGTTCAAAAATTTTCGTTTCTGTCGATAATCCGAAATTGTTTTCATCCGCGTCATTTTGTTCCAATTTAATTTCACATGTTTGATTAATTTCATGGCCGGGTTCATTCACTTCATCTTTCTCCACTTTAATTTCAAATATATGATCAATTTCGTGGATCGAATCCTCCATTTCGGATTTTTTTATTAAACATAAATAACACAATTCTTACAAGTAACAATATGACATAAAACTGCCAAAACAATATTCTGTGGCCAAAACTGCTTATTTGCTGCTTTTGTTAACAACGTTACCAAACCTTAACGCTAATTTTAAGTCAGTGTTGCCAACTGCCGCCAAAAATGTCATACAAACTATTGTGCTTTCGCCAAAGAAAATGTTAGGTCACGAAGTATGGAGTGTAGAATATAAGGAGGACTATCTTGTACGGAAAACAATAGAAAAATAGTTCATAAAGTGTTCCGTTTTAAGTACTAAGTAACAGTTAAAAAACTCGCCAGAATAGCGCTAGAGTAGCAAAAGAGTATAGAGATTTTTTTGTGTTGAGTTTTATAAAAATTTTTAAAATAATAAAACTATTATATGTAACAATTATAATAAAAAAAAAACAATAATTACGTAACAACGCGGATGATTTTCTTTCCTTGTTTACTTCTCTAAATTTACCCTTTTGCTACAGTAGCGCCGCCACTACTTACACCTTTCTATGGACACTTTTTGATACAGAGATGGTGCTCCTGATATCTACCCTCCATACCACGAAGCTAGCAAACCATATGGAAAATTTTTTTTGCTCAAAATGCCGGACTTTCTACTGCCAGTGATAAGTACAACAGATAAGGATGAGATAAGGTTACATAAGGTTACAAAAAAGAAAAAATATCAAAGATCCCAACAGCTAGGCGACGTTGGCGCCGCGACAGTTTTTTTTTCTTTTTTAAATCAATTTCTAAATTAACGTGTGATAGCTTAAAAAATTGTCCTTTCCGAATATAAAATTGCCTTAGCTCTATTTTTTTTAGCAATAGTAAGTTATCATTATATATATTATTTAAACATTTTGACATATAAATTAGCATTAAAACAATAAAATAAGTTTTTTTTTTTCATCAAAATATTTTTTCCTAATACTTTTAAATTTGCCCCATCGAAGCGACAAATTCTTTTTTTGATTTAATTATATAATTAAAGTGAAAAAAATTAAAAACATCAAAAAAGAAAAAAAATTTCGAGGCGCTAACTTCACTTAGCTGACCCCAACATCAAAAAAGTGAACCCTAGGAATTTATAAAATATAAATTATACTAAACTATGTTGATAAAATTGAACACTATTTAGAATTATACCGTATTTCCAAAAGTCTGTCACAGATGACGGCACCTGTACCAGTGAATATGAGAGTCCCTATAATAGTTAATCGTCATCCATTTGCTTTCTAAAACAGGGCGGGAAGCTTCAAAATGAAGTATCACATATTTAAGTAAATATTTTTAAGTACATAATTATCGTTAATAAGTTATAAATTAATGAACAATTGAAAATTTTTAATTTTTTCTTTCTAGGTTAAACTAAATGATTTTTGTTAAATATTTAATTTGTTTTCAATTTATTTTACCCAACTTTGGATAGAAAATGCCGGAATCAATCAGGGTTCAGCACACATGTCACGACTCTATTTATTATAGGGACTCTAGTGAATATATACATATCACAGCATTTTGAGCCACCATATTGCAAAACGAGTTAACTGGTCTTATCACTTAAAAACTTAAACTGTTTCTAATTTTTTTTACTAATGAAACATCAACTTTTAGTGTGTTTTTGCAGAGGGCAGCATAGACAAAGTTACCAGATTTTAAAAAAAATAAATTCAGGGCCAGTATGATAAAAGCCAACAACTAAATTAATTTTATTCACAGATCGCTGTAAGTATCGTAAGTATTATAAAACTGAAATAAATTAAGTAGGGAACTAAATTTTAGTTGACAGTAAATCTACTCAATAAATTTTATTCTGAGATTAATTTGACAATTCTGAAAGATTTTTACAAATATTATTTATGCTTATATTTAAAATAGGCATATTTATGTATTATACATGTATATAATTTTAATCTTTAAAAATAATGCCGAAAATCGCTTATAACTAGGAAAAAAAATTGTTGATTTTTAAAAAATTAATTAAATTCAAATTAATTTCCATAGTTATGTTTGCTAACCGGAATTTACATAGCGACCCTAGCGGCCTTCCCAAGTGATATGTGATTACTAAATATTTCATGTAAAATTTATTTACAAACCACTACTTGTAAATGTTACTTAAAATTGTATTTTTTTTCAGTTTAAAATTATGTAATAAAAAATTTTGAATCAGTTCATAGGCTGACAGGACCCCTCTCATTCCCGTAGGAAAAAAAAGAATAAAAGATTTGTTGTGTAAAAAAAAATTCTAAAATCGCCCTTGATCACTATTTAAATTTTCTTTTTGGTTAATTAATGTTTTAAAATAAGTACATAATGCATTTATGTTCTTCTATCACTGTGAATTCTTTCATGTTTTTTTCTGTGACTTGAAGTAATAAATGTTTTCGAACATATGCTGCACCTATATGGTTTTTCACCACTGTGTATTCTTTTATGTGTTCTTAAATTACTTGAATTGGGAAATATTTTAGTACACACATTACACTTGTATGGTTTTTCACCACTATGAAACCGTTCATGTGCTTTTAGATCACCAGATCGAGTAAATGTTTTTGAACACCAACAACATTCGTATGGTTTTTCACCACTATGAATTCTTTCATGTAGTTTTAAATCATTTGACTGAGTAAATGTTTTTGTACATATTTTACATTTGTATGGTTTTTCACCACTGTGAATTCTTTCATGTCTTTTTAAATGAGTTGTAGTAGTAAATGTTTTAGAACATATACAACACTTATAAGGTTTTTCACCACTGTGTATTCGTTCATGTGTTTTTACATGACTTACCGTAGTAAATTTTTTAGTACATATGTTACATTCATATGGTTTTTTACCACTATGAATTCTTTCATGCCTTTTTAGATTACCTAACTGAGTAAATGTTTTAGAACATACGTTACATTTATATGGTTTTTCACCACTGTGAATTATTTCATGTGTTTTTAAACTACATAACTGAGTAAATGTTTTAGTACATATGTTACATTCGAATGGTTTTTCATCACTGTGAATTCTTGCGTGTCTTTTTAGATAATCTAAAATAGTAAATGTTTTCGGACACATATTACACTTATACGGTTTTTCATCACTGTGAATTTTTTCATGTGTTCTTAAATGACCTAAAGTTGTAAATGCTTTAGTACATATGTTACATTTATACAGTTTTTCACCACTGTGTATCCGCCCATGTCTTTTTAAATTATTCGAATGATCAAATTTTTTAGAACATACTGTACATTTATATAGTTTGTCACTCGTGTGAAATCTTTCATGTTCCGCGAAATGGCTTGAAGAAGTAAATGTTTCTAAACATACATTACATTTGAATGGTCGCTCGACAACACACACAAGTCTATGTTTATTAAAATCTTCAGTGAAATTAAATATTTCAAAACAATTATCACATTTAAGTAGCTCTTCGTCAATTTCGTCTTGTTCGATTTTAATCTTCGTATGTAAACTGTCCAAATCTATCAAATAATTTTCATTCTTTATAAAATTTGAACTGCAACTTTCCATCAAATTTTCACCATCATTCGGTTCCTAAAATATGATTTATATTTATTATAATTTTTGCATATTTTGTGAAATTTATAATCTAAATTTGCTTTACCAATTTTATATTTTTTTCGCGTGGGTTTGTAAGATCTGTGAGATCTTTTACATTTGTCAACTTATTGTTTTCTTGCCATAATTTAGTTGGTTCAACAGGTTCTGTCTTTTCTGACGATAACGGGTTACTCTCTTTCGTTTCATCTATGTCCACTTTAATTTCAAAATTAGAAGTCTTGTTGGCCATTTTCTTTCTTAATTAAACCAAATTTTCCTTGGTACGTGGGTACTAGCACTTCTTTCTAACAAAATGCTAAAAAATAAATCTACTGAAGTGACTGAACTTAACCTTACTTTTTACGCATATTTACTATTTTAACACTTTCAGTCCCACGGCTTCGGCATGCGAAACCAAACAAAACTTCCCCAGAGGCCGACCGCGATCAATGATTAATTGATTACTCATTATGTGTGCGATGTTTATTATTCTTTTTCACACGGATGTGTTTCCATTCACACAAACACATACATACCAACAAACACTACTCTCTTGGTTTCTATGTATGTATAAAAAATTTTAAGATAAACAAAAAATACATAAAAAATATAATTTATATTTTTAAATAAAATAGATTTGAATGTCAGTGTATATGTAGTATGTATGTACGTATCACGTATACGTATGTTTACAGTTTTACACATACATACGTGTGGAACTGTGTGTTGAATCTATTCAGTGGTGTTCTAATAGAGAACCTGCCTGATCTTTGAATTACGACACTAGCGCGTATGGTGCCTATATTTAGCATTTTTTAAATGTAAGAGTTTAATTAATATAAGTAGGCTATTTTGAATTAAAAGTTTGTTATTTTTTTATGAAAAATGTCAAATTGCAAATAAAATTATTATAAAAAGCGGTTTTCGAGATGTCCAAGTGATTGATTTATGTAATTCTTGTTACAAAAAAGGAAAATATTTGTGTCAAAATGGTCATATGTACACGAGATTTAAGAACTATTATATATTTGTGTTCGAAGTGGAATAAGAGCCAGTTATGCGACAAACAAATATAAAACTTCATTGTAATATAACTATTATAGTAAGTGGCTAATTATACATTTTTTAAAAAGATTTAATTTAAATTTTTAGTAATAAATAAATATTTATCTGTGCGGTTACAATGTTGCATTGAACGTAGTCAATTTATTATCTGTTGTATTTAAAACAACAACAATAACTTGTAAAAAACTTATAAATTGACTTATAGAGACGTCACTAGTGACAATGGTGACAATGCAGGTTCTCTGTATTTACTTTCTTTAATATTTATATATTAAAATTATAAATATTAAAAAGTAATAATTAATACAAAAATATAAACTTGTTAATGAATTTATATGAAAATCTATGGTTACAAAAAATTTGCGCTGACATGCTCACGCATGTACTTATAAAATTATTGAAAAAGGCGCCACTTGTCTTTATGCAGCTTCTCTATATTATACGAATAAAGTTTATATAGTTTTTTTTTTTTAAAATATTGCCGGCTTCCGGGGAAATTTACTATGAAAGTGCTCGGGCCTCATAGTGTTAATATAAACCACGAAAATTTTTAACTGATTCAGTGCTATTGGTATGTTAACATGTCAAAGGAAACAAAGACAGAAATACATACATATATCTGACAATAAAATACAACACAATTTCGAAAGCCATTACAATCTTTCGAAAGCCATAAACCTAAAATTTTGACATTTTTATTTAGACACTATCCGAATTGTTTAGACTGAAAAATACTGTTTTTCAGTTGGATAATAAAATTAAACTAGTAGTTCACTAAAAATCCACGCTAGGATTATTTTTCTAATAAAAATTTTTTCTTAGTAAATGTTAAATTAAAGGTAAATTGATACCTTTATAGTTGCCCAACTTGATTCAAAATGAAAAATAATTATAAAAAAAAATTATACTGTGAATAATTTAACAATCTAGATATTCAAGAAAATATATAAAAGTTAATTATAATTTATTGAATGTTTTAACCACGGAGGTATGTGGAGATGGCATTTCGTAATGTGTGAATATTACAGAAATGAAGCATTACACACACATTTACAATCGCATACGTACCTAAAAAATACCATTGTCATCTCTTAACAATTTTAAATAGGGGATATTTTTATAAAAGTAATATAGGGAACAAAGGAATATTTAGCAAAGTATTTGCCAATAACAAAAACTGTTTTTTGTTTTTTGATGTTTTTTAATGAAAATAAGAGTTAAAAAATACATAAAAAATATATACATAAAAAAATTTTATTTAGACACCCATGTGTATAACATTATAAAATGGCGGATACCCATATTTAATTTTTAAAACATGATTTCTACTCATCTATGGAACATAATTGGGTTTTTTCCTTCTGTTTTTACTCTATTGTCGCTTTTGCACGATAAAATACAACAATTAACCATTTTGGTTTCCGATGGAAAACGTTGTAGTCAGTTTTAATTTCACGACAATTTTTCAGACATCCCACGTGACGCACACACACAACTAAACAATGACAGTAGGATCACCAGTTCTTGGCTTCAGATCATCTAACAAAATGACTAGTCCATATACGTCATTGGTTTTAACATACTTGAATTTATAGTGTACTATGTATGTAGGGTAAAAGTTTGTTTATTATTGTTACTTATTGTTAGCAAAAATTTTTTCTAAGGCTTGATCATCAAGTTATAGATGCAATTAGGCTATTTTTTTTATTTCAATGCATTTTATTTACAACTTAACCGAAAAAATTTAAAGTTTGTTCAACACACTGTTTAATATGTAATGTTTTTTATTTGTTTTAAACATAAGTTAAAACATCGTTTAAAACATGTTTTATTTAGATTGTGTTTTAAACAGTGTTTAAAACATGTGATTTAAAACACTTTGTTTTAAACATGCCAACCCTGCCGAAAACGGATAGCGCTCCTACTCTCGCCTCTCGCCGTTCTTATCGTATAGGCTGTATAAGTCTAATTTTTTCAAGGAAAAATTCGACTAAAATATTAAGCACAATACAGCTTTCATTTATTGTACATATATTGTCAACAAAACATCAAACATTTTGCTGCCAGTCCCTACCTTATATACATAACTGTTTTTTTTTTTTTGTTTTTTTTTGTACAGCAGTTTATAAGATTTCAAAACGTGCGTTACATTTAAAAATTATAAAAGACGTGCCTGTAAAATAACAAAATATAAAGATGTCACGTTCACCGCTTTTCTTCGATGACTAACTCATAACCAGAGATGATCGATATATCGATAATTGTTATTTTGTAACTAATATAGAAAGATAACAGTTATCGTGAATAACTGGAATACCCAGTAACTGGTTACTTAAATAACTCCTTTCGAAATATCGATAACATAGGTCAATATTAATATATTCGAAAGCAAGGATCACAGTAATTTATTTTAACCGCCTACGGAGAATTTCAAATTAATAACGCCCCAGGCAAGTTACACATTTTCTATTGTAGCACATTTAAAAAAACCCTTAAAAATGAACTATTGTCTATTGTATAGTTATCTATTTGTATTTGTAATTATGTATCCATAAAATTGCTAAAATTGTGTATATAAAGCCTAAATAGACAAGTATAGACAAGTATTTGAACAGATATTGCAGATTATTTAGTATCCGCCAGTATTATACATCTGTGCATATTTCACTAACAGAACCGTTTATACGCATATCGAATATCTTACAATATGTTAAAATATCCAAATATCATACCAGTTATTATAATAACTGTTATAAATAACAGTTATTTTTCAGTAACTGTTATTGCGATAACAGTTATTAAAAAATAACCGCCCATATTTAATAATTAGCTCATTTCTACTCATAACTGACAAAATTCAGTAGCATAGATTGATCTATGACCTTGTGCGATCATAACACTGACGAAGAAATATCGAGAGGCAGCTCTGTTCGGATACGCCCCAACTGATGGTAGTAAATGTTTTAAAACTTATTTCAGATAAGCTGACCACTTTTCTTATTTAAAATTCAGTAGCTGTTCAGGCAATCAACTCATTTAAAATAAACTTTACGATCATTTCAAAATGTTTTAATACATATGTTACATTCCATATGGTTGAATTCTTTTATGTTTTCTTAAATTACTTGAAGTTGTAAATGTTTTAGAACATATGTTACATTTACAGTGGGGACGCGTGAAATTATTTCATGGCGAGACACAGTCTTTTTTACCATATTTAAATAATCTTATTTTGTATCTATTTTTATTTCGATCACTAATCAGCTTTATTAAAGCTTTTTTACTGTAACAAGACATTCTGACCCAGGATTCCGACTGTAAAACAAAAATATAGAAATTTTTGATTAGCCATTTGTAATTGCTGCACCAAGAGCAAAAGATATTGAAATTCTTTTGTTTTGTGATTAGCCTGAATTAAACATATGTCTTCAAAAAATTAAAAATTTTAAAACAACTCTAGTTTTAAACTTAGCTGTTTAGTATATGGTAATATTTAAATATATTTTAATGTAAGGTAGTATCCATTTAAAATATTAAGACATCAGAATTACACTAACAATAAGTAATAAAAAGGAAAAAAATTAAAACTTTATAAGTAAAAAATTTAAACAGATAGTGGAGAAAAGCAAATTAAAAATAAATACACATTTTAATTAAAGTTACAAAAAATAAATAACAAAATCTAAAATTAATTGATAAATTTAATATTAAAAAAATTGAATTGAACCAAAGGACAATAATCAATTACCACAAGATCAAAAATATTCGAATTTCATCTAATTATAAAACACACTGTTAGTACGTGTACGTATATAGTACCACATATGTATAGATATTAGTACCGAAGCATTCTGTACATCACCACTCCACTAGTAAAGTTACAGTATGCAGCTGTAGTCTATACTGGTACGTACTGAAAACACATAATGTATGTATCAAAAGACAAAACATCAATTGTCTACCTTGAATATTTATTTCAGTTTTTTTTTATTATTATTCAAAAAATACTGAATATATTTTAATGATTTTTGTACTGTTACGAAGATTACTACATTTTACATATAAATAAAAAAAAATTTTTGCAAAATCTTTCTTAGTTTTTGAGTAATAATGGTGTAAAAATATGCTCATTTAAGAAGATTTGTACACATGTATGATGTAGATTGTGTCATTGTGTGTGTGGATGTATAAAATGGAAAGTTTGTTACCATTTGTTACGCATACACACAAAGCCAAGGGAAACAAATCTGAAAATGTCTACGTATGTATTATGTATTCATTCTGTCTAACCACATATTATAAGCTCATATTTATCATATTATCTGTATACGTATACTTACATTATTATAGTGTCTAAACGTATATATGTACTATGTATACTGGATATACGTATATGTAAGTATATGTTTTGTTTGGAAATGTAAATGTATGAAAATGAACAATATTATTGTATAAAATCCATAATTATTTTAAATTTTATAAAAAATTTTAAATATTGTGAAGGTTAATTTTTTTGGGGAGACACTGTCTCCCTTGTCTACTCTCACGCGTCGCCACTGTACATTTATAAGGTTTTTCACCACTATGAATTCTTTGATGTGCTTTTAAATTACTTGAGTAATTAAATGCTTTAGAACATATGTTACATTTATAAGGTTTTTCACCGCTGTGAATTTTTTCATGTTCTTTTAAATAACCCAACTGTTTAAATGTCTTAGTACATATGCTACATTCATACGGTTTTTCACCATTGTGAATTCTTTCATGTTTTTTTAAAGTTTGTTTTCGATTAAATGTTTTAGAACATATGTTACATTCATAGGGTTTTTCACCACTGTGAATTCTTTCATGTTTTTTTAAATCACCTAATTGAATAAATGTTTTACAACATATATTACATTTGTGTGGTTTTTCACCATTATGTATTCTTTCATGTCTTTTTAAACTACTTGACTGATTAAATGTTTTAGAACAAATATTACACTGATATGGTTTTTCACCTGTGTGAAGTCTTTCATGTTTTTTTAAAGTTTGTTTTAGATTAAATGTTTTAGAACATATGTTACATTCATAGGGTTTTTCACCACTCTGAATTCTTTTATGTTTTTTTAAATCACCTAATTGAATAAATGTTTTACAACATATATTACATTTGTATGGTTTTTCACCATTATGTATTATTTCATGTCTTTTTAAATTACTTGACTGATTAAATGTTTTAGAACAAATATTACACTGATATGGTTTTTCACCTGTGTGAAGTCTTTCATGTCCTTTTAAACTACTTAACTGATTAAATTTTTTAGAACAGATAGTACACTTATATGGTTTTTCACCACTGTGTATTCTTTCATGTATTTTTAGTACATTTGATTGAGCAAATTTTTTAGAACAGACATTACATTCATAGGGTTTTTCACCACTATGAATTATTTTATGTCTATTTAAACTACCCGAAGTAGTAAATGTTTTATTACACGTATCACACTGAAATAATTTGTTACCAACACTAGAAATTTTATGTTCTGTTAAATCTGTTGAATGATCTTCATCTATTTCATCTTCTTCAATTTTGATTTCCGTATGTAAACTATCTAAATCGATCAAAGATTCATTCCACTCCTAAAACATTATAAGTACCTAGATTAATATTAAAACATTTACATAATTTCATTGGGAAGTAGTAAACTGACTGTTTTTGATTAATCTGTATTTTTTTTTGAAGTGAAAACTTCTTTAGCGGCGTTGTACACTTTTTTTGTAATGGGTAAAAAATGTTAAGTTCGCGTCAGGTCACGTGACCTGATCGCAAATTCGTAAGACAGATGGAGAGTAGACAGTCAGTAGAGCAGACAATAAGCTGCGTTGTACACTTTTTTTGTAATGAGTAAAAAATGTTAAACTGGCGTCAGGACACGTGACCTGATCGAAAATTCGTAAGACGACAGTACATAACAGTAGACAGTAGTACAGAATACAGAACGAACGGTAGTATCTCTATACTACTGAAATCAGTGTAACGCGAAAGGACAGATATACGGGTTTAGTCCAACAGCACTAATTTTAAGCCCTATCTCACTAAACATCAATTTTAGAATAGATATAAAAAATTTTTAAAAAGAGATTCTTGTAGGGATTATCGAAGAGAACATTTGTGCAAAATGTGAACTCCCGGAAATGTTTTTTATATTGTTTAAACAATATTGAAAATTCATAAATAGCGTTTTTTGACCTTTCATCGCTTACGTAGCGAAAACAGTGATAGATACATTAAAAAGTGTTAAGGCCTTTTTTGTAGAGAATCGAATTCTCTACAAAAAAGTCAGCGAGAGCACCTGTCTATCTTGTACAGGTGAAAAGATACAGCGCTCCAAACGCGCACTCAAAAATCCACTTTTTCTAGCGTTCCGGCAGGGTTGTGGTTGCAGTTGAGTGCGCGTTTGGGGCGCTGTATCTTTTCACCTGTACAAGATAGGCAGGTGCTCTCGGAAACTTTTCTGTAGAGAATTCGATTCTCTACAAGAAAGGTCTTAACACTTTTTAATGTATCTATCACCGTTTTCGCTACGTAAGCGTTGAAAGGTAAAAAAACGCTATTCATGATATAAAAAAAACATTTCCGGGAGTTCACATTTTGCACAAATGTTCTCCTCAGTCCTCGGCAATCCTTACAAGAATCTCCTTTTAAAAAATTGTTATGTCTGTTCTAAAATTAATTAGGCTAGTTATATTTGTATAGGTTTTAATGTAATATAAATTGTCATGTTTGTGTACGATAGCGTAATAAATAAATATTGTATTCTACCACATAAATGATAGTACTTTTATACTGATAAATAATAATTAAAGCAATTCGTGCAAAATTATTCCCTAACCATTCCAAAATGTCAAAAATGCACAACGTTAATATTCAAGTTTTCACTTCTGCCGGCACTCCCGGAGTGCAACCCGTCGTTTTTTTTTTTTTTATTTATCTTGACCAGACCTTGCACATTAAAAAAATACAAAGTTAAAACTTCTAACGCCAAAAGCTGCTCTTATGGACACTAATCTAGTACATCTAATGCTTACCGATTTTATATTTTGCACTTGCAAGCCCGCAAGGTTTTTTTTATCCACCAAACTATTATTTCCCTCCGACAATTTAGGTGGTTCAAAAATTTTTTTTTCTGTTGATAATCCTAAATTGTTTTCATCCGCTTCATTTTTTTCCAATTTAATTTCACATGTTTGATTAATTTCATGGCCCGGTCCGTTCACTTCATCTTTCTCAACTTTAATTTCAAATGTATGATCAATTTCGTGGATCGAATTCTCCATTTCAGATTTTTTTTTTATTATTCACAAATAATTACACAATTCTTACAATTAACAGTAAGATATGGAACTGCTTATAAAATAATGTATTGTGACTTTTGCTGCTATTGTTCAGGATATGGACGGTATGGACACTAGATACTCCCCTCCACTCCTTATTCAAACGGTGTGGAGTGGATCAAAGCGATACCAATAACACTAAAATCACCAAAATTAAACTGTAAAAACTTATTTTAGTGGTATTACTGAATGAAAGTCCTATATTATTTTAGTGAATATTTTATTATTATGTTGGCAACTGTTTGATCCACACCGACGAATAATTTGTCCGATAAACTATTGAGTGTCCATACTAGGGAGATTAGACAAGGAGTTCAAACTCAATGTATTCAAAATAGTGTCTAAATCAAAGATGGCACTCGTGTTCACCGTGTACGAAAAGCGGTAATTTAAAAGAGAGATAATAATTTCAAATTATAAAACAAGTTATTTATTTGGTGTATAACTTAATTTTTACAGATTTTTTCTTCGAGCTAAAAAAATTATATTTTAAATAAAAATATTTCCGCGGCCTTTTGTGGTTTTGAAAGAATCAAACTAAAGATTTCAGAACACCGAACGACAGGTTCACGTGAAGTACGTAACCTCTCAGAATAGTAGAGTTTACAATGACAACTAATGAAGAGCATATTTGACACTGTATTTTATACGAATTCCAACAAGGAAAAAATGCTGCTAAAGCTTAGGAATCAATTTGTAGTGTCCTGGGTGACGGAATTGTGTCTTATGAAACGTGTAATTATTGGTTCAAAAGTGGTAACTTCCACCTTGTATATATGGTAGGACATGAAGGGTGTTCTGTATTACGGACTGCTGTAAAGTGGTCTGACGGTGACGGCGGCACGCTACAGCCAACAATTGAATAAACTGAGCGAAGAACTTGATCAGAAAAGCCCGTTTACTAGGCAAGGATGCAGGAAAATCATACTGCTGCATGACAACGTTCGACCTCACGTGCTTCTGTGACTTAGAAGAGCATCTTAAACTTGGGATGGGAGGTTTTCCCGCATGCGGCATATTCACCTGAGTTGGCCCCATCCGACTACCATTTGTTTCAATAAATGCAGCACGCTTTAGTGAATGTAGTTGAAAACACTGGACGATCTGCGTAAATTAATCGATTATTTTATCGCATCGAAACCTGCAAGTTTCTTTCGCCACGGCATTCGTATGTTATCTCAGATGGCGCAAGGTTATAGAAAAAAATGAACAATATTTTCAAGATTAAGTTTGTTGTTGTTTAATATTTTATATTAAATAAATTTGTTGAAAAATCAAGTTATACACCTAATAGGTTGTTTAAATATAAATAAGGGAAATAAATTAAGTACATAATAATAATTTGCTTTATTATAAATGTATCATTAAATAATAATTAAATTGACAAAAAATTTTGACAGTGAAAATCGTTATTTTCAATCACCTAAATCGTAAGTTGGCTGTTACATAGCGTATATCTTAGTATTCTGTCTGTTAGTTACTATAGTTACAATAAAATAACAGATAAAAAAGTTTACTTACCTTCCTAGGCAGGCAAGTAAAGTAGTTACCGTTTTCCCAATTAATACCATGAATATTATCTAAATTGGAATCAGGGTTGTAAAAAATTGTATTAAAACAAATAACTGAAAATATTTAATTTGTACATGTACATTTTTATTAACTTTTGAATATTGTACAGTTTAAAAGAAATTTTTAATAAAAATTTAAATATAATAAGAGATTAAAAAAAATTTAATCTATTATCTGGTAATTATTTTATTTCTATTATCCATTGATAACAATGTTTAATGTAAATTAATAATAATCTAATATATACAAACTTTGTTTATAAAAAATTATTGTTATATTTTTCATTACCTGTTTTTGTTCACAAGTATCCTTAAAGTATAAGGCATTGTTAGTATCGTGTGAAGTCATTGCTTGAATTCCCTCATCAATTATTTTAATAAATTTTTCAGTCGGTTCTGAGCCTTCAAATTTTTCATTGCCATTTTCTCTTAGAACCGTCATTGCGCAACGTACTTCTCTTGAATATAACTATTGATATCAAAATTTATTTAACGTAATTTAAGAACTGTAATACTTAATTTTAAATCTATACCTGATAAGCTAATGGAACGGACATTTTTTGATATAGCTTAGGATTTAAATGAGCTGGCGTGAGTTTATAAGCCATCGCCAAATTTGGTTTTTCTACTTGCTCTACCAGCAAGAGATTTTCCCAGTACTTCTTTTTAACTATTCCTACGGGTGTCTATAATAAAATAAAGCTTGTTAGATTATCGGTATATTAATTATCTTTTATGAAAAAGCTCATGACAAAAAATATCAAAAATTTTTTTAAAGAAATACCTCAAATTCATGCAATTCAACCAATCCATTCCTAAAACATTTTACTAAATGCGGAAAGTCTGATATTACCCATAATCGTCGGTTAGAGTCACATGGATGCTCACAACTGATATTATTGGGGTCAACTCCCAATTTGGTCCAAACGCCTCTATTCCATTGAGCAGCATCAGTAACTATCGAATTCACATGAAAACCAGCATTTTCGACAAGGATAATACACTCCAAGAATAACTTATGAAGCACTTCACTTGTTACTGAATTTTTGGTGATGAAACAACCTAAAGGTTGAGCGGAATTACCCCGGTAAGGTACAAACATAAAGACAAGAGCATGGTCTCCAGCAACGTCAGTATCAGAATCAGATGTATATTTTCCAAGGTTAACAAAACCAGTGTACTCAGCAATATTTTTGTTGAACTCTATATTTTCCATCAGCTTCACTTCAACAGCTGATATCTGACCTATTCTATCTTCTGGTGCCATTGATAATCCTTTTTTTTTTTCATAACTTCAAATGTCTCAGGAAGAAATCCAAAAATCGAGGAACTTATTTTTTTAATATATTTTGACAACGTTTCAATTGTTGGTAAAGGAATTATATTCCTTGCTCGAATCATATTGTATGTACAAGTGCTCTTCATACGTATCAGTAGACATTCGTAAATCCACTCGACTTCATATCTTTTGCCAGTTGGACCTTTTCTGGTAGAATTTTCAAAACACATTCTGACCATTATTTGTTGCTGTTTTGGCAGAAGTGAAATTTTCTTATTGAACTGGCCTTCAAAAATTGTATTAATTTTTCGTTGAATGGAACGTCGTCTTAATGATAATAATCGCAACTGAAAAAATTAAAGAAAATCAGATTATTCCTAAAATATTGAGAGCAATCAAAAGTTTAATCTTTTAATCAGTAAAAAATATAGCAATTCTTAGTATTGTTAAGTGTAATATGTATTTAATATATTCTGGTTGGATTTTTTTGTTGCTTTTTAATAATCTAATTGAAATTTAATTTTACATGAGAATAAAAAATAAACAATAGTAATTGATTCTATTTAAATGAAAAAATTATGTAAAAATTTGATTAGACCTGCTGCTGTATCCGTTTCCATTTTTTACGAAATTCTAAATTTGTTGCAATTTTAGTTTTTGTATTACGTTTTCCATTTTTGTCTGCTCTTAGTAATTTTAAACAGAGTTTTCGGCATTCAGGGCATCTCGGATAAACTTGACGACGTATATAATTTTCAGTTACATCAGCATGACATTTTAATGAAAAACTAATTTGGAAAAATTGAATTATTTGTTTATAAAATATTTTTACTTTTTAGCTATATTAGTAATGTAGTATAAAAGAACATGGAAACAATTTAAATAGAAGGAATACCTTTTCTTATCAAACCCTGTTCCACTACATAACTTCATTTCTTCTACAAACTTGAAACAATTAATTATATCGTTCATAGTATTTATTTGAACGTTTATTTTTTTTTAACGTGTTCTACAAATGTAACCTATAATAATAAATAAAACTTGATTGTATTAATAGTTTCAACTCATTCAAGAGTGATTACGTAGTTTCTTTTTTCTATCAAGCAGTGAAATTATATTTTATTTTTACCAATACAGATCGATCGTCATTTATTACTAATCGTACTCTTTCTTTTAATTTAATACGATCAAACTGAATAGCTGTTAATTGATTAACTCCAGGAAAAAAGCTCCAACCAACTGGAAAAAATTTATTCAATTCAATAATAATCCTCAAGATTTCTGCATCATCGTCAAGATTTATCTAGAATAATGAAATTTCTGTTAGGTCTATCACAAAAGTACATAAGATAATGTTTAAAAAAATTATACTTACTTGACAGTTACAATTTATATCTTCTGAATATTTTACTCGCTTGAGTGTAACATTTTCTTCAGGATAAGTTTTTCGTTTCATAAGTAATCTAGATTGAAATACATTACTGTACAATTGCTCATGATTTTTATTAAATGAATATGATTCTTCTTGGTTTTCTGTCCTCATATCATCTTTATCAAATTGCTCGTCCTGTTGCTGCTGCTGGTTTTGCTCATATTTTTCTTGTAATTTAGTCGTCTCATGTAAAACATGACAATCATTTATTATTGGAGATTGTACTTGATTAACAATCACTGGGACAGAATTCAGTGCTCGTTTTCTTTGCCCTTTTTCAAATTTATGTACCTCTCCATTACGTAACTTGGTGATATAAAAACGCGGAATGTCATTTTCTTGGAAATGCAATTCACAAACAAACTGGCGATCATTTAATTCTGTTGACAAAGACTCTATCCATTGCTGGCGCTGTGTTGTAGACTATTATAAAAAAAAAAAATAAAAATAAATAAAAGATAACAGAACTTTTTATTAATTGTTTTAATTTAGTTTAAACACTATTTTTAAATGTAACACTTATAATGACTCAGGATAATTAAAATTGGAACCAAATAATCAAGACTGTCACTTTTTTCTTTTCTTAAAAACTGAAAAATTTTAGCACTGACATTTAACTTCATAAATGAATGTTTTCAAATTAAATATTACTTAAAACAGTTTTATTGTTATATCATAAGGAACAAATTGCAATATGTATTAATAAAATTTATTTAGTTTACTTGACTTTCCGTTAAATATATTATTAACTTACTTGAGGGACTTTAAAAAATGAAGGATTTTTCAAATTTAATTGCTTGCGTCGCTTTTTATCAGCCGCACTGCCACTAACACAATTTTTAACAGCACACACCCTGCCCATTTTTATATTATTGATAAAATTAAGCTTTCTTCTTTATTTAAAAATACAATTTTATAAGATTTTTGAAATCGCCTCTCAAAAACGTCAAAAACTGTGTGTTACGCTCACTTGGTACGCTTGATACTTCATGTTTATTTACATTCTGTCTATCTTATTATAATTCGCTATATTCACATCAATACACGCGCATTATGAACGCCGCGAGTGGTAAAAAAAGAAAGCCCTTATATTTACCATTTTCCGGACCAATAGTGTCAATTCCTCTCATATAAGTTTAATGTCCTTCTTTAGTGTCCCTGGTCCATACCCTGCTATTGTTAACGACAACGACGTAACAAGATGTAAACAAGACTCATGTTTCATGTAATTTTAATTCAGTGCTGCCCACGCTGCCCACTGCCACCAAAAATGTCACACAAAACTAATGTCTTTTCGCCCACAGATGAGACAGATCAAGCCTACATCGCCTACATATAAAAAAGTGTAATCCGAAAGTTGCAATAAGTAGCAATTTACAGTTTTACACTACTACTGTGTTAGTCTGTTACTGACCATCGTGGTGTTCACGTCAAAATAAATATCATGTTTTTTTAATCAATTCATGAAATTTAAACAGAAAAAAATATGAAGCTCATATTTGTAAATTTTGTATTACGTTATTTAAAATAAAAATAAAAAGTATGTTTGTTTTATTTAATTCTTAATATAATTTGTCGAATATTTAGCTTTTTTGTTTTAAGTGTTTTAAAACCATAGATTTCAAAAAATTCAAAATTAAAATGAACTCAGAGTAACGATAAGAAAAAGATGCTATAAAAATATAATTTTTTTTATTATTCGTAGACATAGAAGATAGAAAAAGCCACATTAAACGGCTTCTACGTAGCCAGAAACATAAAAACGCTAAGAAGATTCTGGGTTTAATTAAGCTTTCTATTTAGGTAAGTCCTGTTTTTGATGATGAAGAAAAACGATGTCACTCTAATTATAAATAACTATATTTAGTATATTTGAATGTAAAGAAATACATTTTAACTCAATACGTTTTATGATTAATTATTATTAATTTAAATAGGAATGTACATTTTTTTTTTAAATTTTGAACTATCCGCTTGTCAAATTCTATTCTCTAATTGGTTATTGTAAAACAATAACATCATCAGAAACACTTTTAGTACATTTTATCCAAATAAATTATGTCATTATCTAAAGCGGGTTCTACACGATGCTACGAACGTTCCTTCCAACGTTCGATCGAACGTTTGAGGCAATTAAGTTCGATAGTTGATGCGACGAATGTATCTGCTACACGGCGAATCGAATGTTTGATCCAATATGAATGATGATGTGTTGGTACTCAGTGGACGACGCTGTTATCTGTCTGATGTTATCTCTAATGTTATACACTGATGTTGTCTCTCTTCACATGAACGAGTCGTGCAGCTGCTGAGTCGAACCAACCAACACAACCAACATTGACCTTCAAACGTTCGAAGCATCCCTTTGACTCGGTGCAAAAATACCGACATCGAACGGTACACGACCAAATGCGAACGTTTGACGCTCGACATTGGACACTCGTAGGTTCGAACAACGGCTACACGATGCTATGAACCATCCAACGTCGAATGTTGGAAGGTGTTCGTAGCATCGTGTAGCAGCGGCTTAAGACAAACGTTTTCTTAAAGTTGTAGCACGGGAATTCCTTAAATGCCGAAGTAATGAGTCATGCGTAAATTTAAGTGAAAGCGAGAATAGCTGTTTTCTTTTTATTATGATTTCCAAGCTATTGAGTTCTGTTATCATTTTGTAGATTACCATAATTTTGTTATTATATTGTAAAAAATTCGGGGTACAGGTCTACCCACACTGTCAACTTCCCATTGGGTGTCCTTAAAGACTAGAGACTACTGTACATAAAATAATTCTTTTTTCATTTCAGGCGACTCCTCCACTGGGCCCCCCGATAGAGGCTTTGCCCCTTGCACCATACCGGGGGCTTCGCCTCCTGTACTGTGACAGTGTGGCCTTAAGCATTTAAACTAAAGCGCGGAAATAGTGTCGACACCTGTTGTTGAAATTTATAAGCTTTTTCGTATATTGTAGTTTCAAACCACTAGTTGGTTGACTGGTTGCCCTGATTAGATCTAACCGCGCTACGATCGTTTTGTTCAGTCGCATATATTTGGAATATTGTAATGGTTGAGATGATGGGGTTTTTAGCCAATCAAGGGGACGAACACTGTTTATGACCATATATAGAAATCTAATAAGTGAATCATAGGGTGCGAAGGGATAGGATCGGTAGGAAAAGTTACTCTTTGTTTGGTGTTAAAACAGCAAAGACGTCATTAATATTATTTCAACAATTAAGTATGATTAATACAATATAAAAATTATAATAGTTACTCTTTGGCTAGTGTTTAAACAGCAAAGACGTCATTACAACAATTAAAAATTAAAATTATATCAATAATAACTTATATTTGTTAAATATTAAAAAATTATAAATACACTCTTTGTTTGGTGTTCAAACAGCAAAGACGTCATGAATATCATTTAAACAATTAAATATAATTAATACAAGATAAAAATTATAATAAAAAATACTCTTTGTCTGAAGTTCAAATAGCAAAGATGTCATTAATATTATTTAAACAATAAAAATATCACTAATACAAATTAAATTAAAAATAACAAAAATTTATTAAATAATATAAAAATTAAATAATATTATATAAAAATAAATATTATACAAAATTTTATAAATTTATTTAAATAAAAAAAAATATTAAAAGGAAACTGGATTGATAAATAAAAAATTTATATAAAAACTATCTATTCAAAAAATTATATTTCAAAAATTTTAATAAACAATTTATTATAAATTAATCGGTGTTTTATATTCTTACGAACCCGTTAAGCGACCTTTGGACTAGAAATCCAACAATTAATAGTATTTTATCAGGGACAAAACAACAACATACATAACAACGTAACAGTAATTCAAATTATACGCGCGAAAACAGTAGTTTAAACGTATCACGGTAGCCGAAACCGCTACAGTACCTAAGGGTTGGGGCTCCATCCTTATCAAACAAATGATAACATCATTTGTTCTCAAGATATGCGAGACAAAATATATTTTGGCAAGAAACTAATTTTTTCAATTTTTCTTATTTCGTTTTTTTTTTTCTCAAATTTTGTAATCAAATACTGGCGTTTTTAACATCAAGGAAGGTTCTTAGGCCATTATATAATAATGTTATGGTAAAAAATCCATATAATCTATGTTATCTTAATAAAGTTAATTCCGTTTTTTTACCACAAAAAACAAACCGCTAATCCGAATTTGCTGAAAACTTTATCCGGTCTTCATTTTTTGATTACGCATCTAATGAAATTAGTCCGGAGTGGATATCATCATTTGTTCTCGAGTTATGCGAGACGAAAAAAAATTCACGAACGAACGAACGCACGCACAGACATCACGCTAAAAACGATGGATTCGGATTCTAGTGTCCTTGAAACGTAAAATCGGTTTTTCGTAAAATCGGACCAATTACAATAACTTCCTATGGGAAGTTAAAAATTCGCAAATTTTTCTTGCAAATTATTTAAGCTTTTATCTAATTTTAAATTTTCATGTAGCCGAGATTTATATTGATTTTTCATTAAAATTTAATATAATAACTGCTTCATTTTACTATGTTCCTTTGGCCTACCAAAATATTTAAACAAAGTTCAGTAAAACGTACGCGTTCCTAAGTGGTATGTGATTACCAAATATTTCAAGTAAAATTTACTTACAAACCATTACTCTTGAAAATGTTGCTTAAAATTGTATTCTGTTCAGTTTAAAATTATGTAATAAAACCCCCCACCCCACCCGTAGGAAAAAGAAGAATAAATTAGGGGTGTGCGAATAGTGCTCGAATCGAATCGAATAATTCGACTTTTCGAATAATTCGAAAAATTGAATTATTTGAAAAAAACGAATTATTCGTTCTTTTCGAATAATTCGAAAAAACGAATTATTCGTTTCATTTTTTCGGATAGGGTAAAAGACCCCATTGTCGATCGGGGTTATAAGTCCGATCAGTTTTGACATTTATATTTTAATGAAGTTATTTCTGAAAGAAACCTTTGATAAAAAAAATTATTGTTAATACAATGATTATTTTTCAATTTAAATTCACATCACATTTAATGTCTCCTCACTTAATTTAAGAAATACATATATATATATAACAATTTTTGTTGAATTCATGAATTTTTAATATGGTGGATGATCATTTTTCAAAACACATGGGTTATAAATTGTAACATTTTTCACCGAATTTTTAAAGTTATTAGCATAATAAAAGTATACAAATAATTGTTATTAGTCCACTTAAGAGATTAGGATAGCTGAATTAAATTTTATATGTGTTAAATATTATTTGTATGACTGATTCTTGTTGGGATCCAAGTTTTCGAGTTGGGTATTTTGAGAATCACACAGATATTCCATATCTATTTTATAAACATTTTTGACGTCATCTATCGTCAATTTAACTGTTTAAAAATTCACAATGGCGTATAGATAAGTTAGGATCATGTCACAATGTACACAATGTTTTTTAAAGCAAAATTATAGATGGCGAAAGAAAATACAGTATTTTAGTGGTTTATTTTATCGAATATTTAAACCCTTCTGTCATTGCTGCTATGTTTCACAAGGTGTCATTCTGTGATACTCTATGACACAGACTGACCTCTTGTAGTGGATAGAGTGTCAAAGTGACTGAAAGAGAATGGTTCAAATATTCGATAGTATAAAATTTACTACTGTACTGATGTACATTAGTAATCGGACTTAATCGGTGATTTTTGATAGGGGTAAGTGTATTGATCTTTCAATGGAGGTTAATATTTTCTGTATGCTTTTTAATAGACGTCAACAAATTATAAAACAAAATCATTAATAAATCAAAATTTTTGGGTTATATTTTCTTAAAAACATATCTATTGGATTAAAAAAACTTGGTTTCATACTTATTAAGAAAAAAAAATGGGTGTTTTGTTTATTTTTTAATTTTTTTAAGCTAATTTAATGATACAGCTAAAAATAGTGATCGGTCATCGGGTCTCTTACCCTAGCTCGAACTTTTTCTTTTTTTATTTCTAAATATTTTAACTAATGTAACTGTTACGTTTTTCATAATTGGGTTTTTTCTTTTTTCATTTCTAAGACTCAAACATACTAATAGCTAGGGAGTTGATGGCAATTTAGGTATATGATAGCATCGTCATTGATAGTAATATGTTATGTAGTTTACTACTGTGCGAATAAGAAAAAGTTAAAACGAAGCCTCAAATGGCGCTGACTTTTTTTGCAAATAAATTTTGAAAATGCAAAAAAAAGGAGCTCCCTTAAATCATAGCATCGTGTCTGCCATTGATATATTGTATTAATGACAGTCAGTATATAACAAATTTGTAGGTGGCAGACGTCCACATCACTGCATTTTGATAAAAAATAATTGCAAACATGTAAAAAAAAATGGCCGATTAAGTCATTTCATCGTCTTTCTAATCTATATTTTTGGATTTAATATACTTTCTGGAAGATGAAAATAAAGGTGGCAGACATAGGGGCCTCTGATTTTAGCCACAAATCAAAAAAAACCTCTGTCGTAGCATCCTGCATAACATAGCGAATTTGCATTTACAAAAATATTTTTTCACGAAAACCCGTTTAGATGGGATAATATATTTTTGGATTTAATATACTTCCTGGAAGATGAAACTAAAGGTGTCAGACATAGGGGCCTCTGATTTTAGCCACAAATCAAAAAAAAACCTCTGTCGTAGCATCCTGCATAACATAGCGAATTTGCATTTACAAAAAATATTTTTTCACGAAAACCCGTTTAGATGGGATAATGGCTCAAAGCCTATCGTATCTACTTTTTGCCGCTCTTTATCACGGTGTAAACAATTATTTAAGAAATTTTAGAATTTTTGCAAATTTTAGCAAAAAATTCATTTTTATTACAAAAAATGTTAATTTTACTCGACAATTAGTTTAAATATGATAATCACTCAAAAGCTTATGTGATTTATTTACCACGTAGTAAAACAAAATGTGGAAAAACTTGAAATTTTGATAAAAAATTAATTTTTGCCAAACGAAAATGTTCAAAATATACACAGTTCCGGGTTATCGGCCGACTGGAATTCCAAAAGTCTGAAATGTGGATATATATACCTTCAGATAAATTTAGGTGCATGTTATGTCGGGTTACAAAGACCTAAAAAAATCTCTTGTTTGTTGTGAATTTTGCAAAAAAGAATTTTACTTTTTCAATAGTTTTTAGGTAATACTACCAAAAATAAAAATCTGTACATATTATTTCTATAGTTATTATTATTACCTATTATGAATTATTATTATTGAAATATAAAAAATTTATATAATATATTTGACATTTGTTATTAATTACTTTCCCCATCACTGTCTTCATATCTGTCCTCAGTAGTGAGGTCTGCATTTTCATCCATTCTTTCCTCATCTGAAATTAAATGTACTATACATCTCAATGTTTATTATCATTTAGTATGAAAAAATAACTTAAGGACTACAAAAAATCACCTGTTTGATCTTGATCGATAGATACTTCATCTGCACTCTACCATCGAAATCGGAACAGGTGGCAATCCTAAAGTAAAAGAAAAATTTACCTATATTTCATTAAAATAAGTATGTGATTAAATATGACAAAAAATTGTTTTATTCTGAACATTCGATACTACATTTTCTTTCTGCCTTCGAAAAATCAGCACCGAAATTTTCTGCCATTTTCATTTCTTTGCTTCTTATAGTAACAGCAACAATTATGCTTAAAGGCAGAAACGATGAAATGACTTCATAGGTATGTTTTTTTTTTTGCAAATTTGCAACATTCCAGTTTCCGAATGCAGCGCCCTCTGAGTGGCAGAAGTGAAAATTCTTACTTTTTATAAAGTAATTTCAATAATTAACTCAGTCTGCCTGACGATGAAATGACTTACTTTTTTATATATCATAAAAATCCAAAAAAGATGAATTTTTTCTAAAACGCAGCGGGAAAAATTTCTGCCGCTTGCATTTCCTTTACTTTAAAGCTAACACAATTTTATTAGTACAAGAGGCAGACGCGATGCTATTATATAGGGTACCTATATTTTTTTACAATTTTGGAAAGCCCTCATTTCGTATCGCAGAAACATATTAATGGCAGAAATTGTTTTTATTGTTTATTTTACTCAGATCTTCCTTATTATCAACTTCTGCCAGACGATGAAATCATATAGATTTTCCTGCCATCAGCTCCCTAGCTATAAGAACTTTAATAATATAATTTATATATATTAATATAGTTTGATTTACAGATCAAATTCATCCAAAAAATAATTCTTTTTAACTTCCCACTGGGAAGTTATTGCAGTGGATTCTTTTGTCGCATTTTTTTATGTTTTAAGTTTTAACGAATATTCGAATCGAAAATTCAGCTATTACACCCACTGTCATGGGGTGACAAGTTTTTCTAACAATAAACTTTTATTATTACTGATTGATTTATCCTGTTCTTTAGGCATAATGTAACTTTCCATTTATGAAATTATTGTAATGTTGTCGATTTTTTTTTTTTATTTAAATTAAATGTTTAAAAATCTCTAAGAATCAAAAGAAAAAACAAAAATTCGAGCTATTCGAATTATTCGATTCGAAATTCAAATCGAACATTACTATTCGATTCGGTGCGAATTATTTGACATTTCGAATAATTCGCACACCTTATTAGAATAAATTACTTGCTGTGCAAAAAAAAATTCTAAAATCGCCCCTGATCACTATTTAAATTTCCTTTTTGGTTAAATGTTTTAAAATATGTACATAATGCATTTATGTTTTTCTATCACTGTGAATTCTTTCATGTTTTTTTCTGTGACTTGAAGTAATAAATGTTTTCGAACATATGTTACACCTATATGGTTTTTCACCACTGTGTATTCTTTCATGTGTTTTTAAATTGCTTGAACTGGGAAATGTTTTAGTACACACATTACACTTGTATGGTTTTTCACCACTATGAACCCGTTCATGTGCTTTTAGATCACCAGATCGAGTAAATGTTTTTGAACACCAACAACAATCGTATGGTTTTTCACCGCTGTGAAATCTTTGATGTTTCTTTAGATAAGTTAAAGTAGTAAATGTTTTTGAACACGTATTACATTTATAAGGTTTTTCGTCACTGTGAATTCTTTCATGTATCTTTAAATCACCTAAACGAGTAAATTTCACGAAGAATTTTTTCAACCTTCTCCCAAATTGCGTGGACTAGCTTTATAGAAGGATGGACATAATGAAACCAATATCTTCTATTTCATAGCTTTTCTTTATTAAAATTGCCAAAATATTTTCGATATGTTTAATATCATCTTCAGTGGCAGAAATTATCTAAATTTCAGATTGTCATTCTTGGATAACAACCAACCATACCAACAATCCATTAGAACAATTTAACTAGTTTTTTTGCATTTCACATGGAAATTTGTCAATCGAAAAAATTTGTTATAAAATAATTACTTTAATTTAAAACAATTAAAAAAGTCAAACATATTTAAAATGTAAAATCAAAAAAAATTTTTCAAGAGAATTTTTTTTATTAAATTATCACAGTTTGTACAATGTACTCCTCAAGTACATTGTTATTGGTATGGTAGCACAGTGATGGATTGTTGATGTTTCTAATGGATTGTTGGTATGGTTGGTTGTTATCCAAGAATGACAATCTGAAATTTAGATAATTTCTGCCACTGAAGATGATATTAAACATATCGAAAATATTTTGGCAATTTTAATAAAGAAAAGCTATGAAATAGAAGATATTGGTTTCATTATGTCCATCCTTCTATAAAGCTAGTCCACGCAATTTGGGAGAAGGTTGAAAAAATTCTTCGTGAAATTTATATATCCCAAAAAAAATATTGTTGTAAACGAGTAAATGTTTTAGTACATATGTTACATTCGAATGGTCTTTCAACGTTATGAATTATTTCATGTGTTTTTAAAGCACTTGATTGATTAAATGTTTTAGAACATACATTACACTTGTATGGTTTTTCACCGCTGTGTATTATTTCATGTCTTTTTAAATTACCTAACTGAGTAAATGTTTTAGAGCATACGTGACACTTATAAGGTTTTTCACCACTGTGTATCCGTTCATGTGTTTTTAAATTATTCGAATGATCAAATTTTTTAGAACATACTGTACATTTATATAGTTTGTCACTCGTGTGAAATATTTCATGTTCCGCGAAATGGCTTGAAGAAGTAAATGTTTCTAAACATACATTACATTTGAATGGCCCCTCGACAACACATACAAGTCTATGTTTATTAAAATCTTCTGTGAAATTAAATATTTCAAAACAAATATCACATTTAAGTAGCTGTTCGTCAATTACGTCTTGTTCGATTTTAATCTCCGTATGTAAAGTGTCCAAATCTATCAAATAATTTTCATTCGTTATAAAATTTGAACTGCAACTTTCCATCAAATTTTCACCATCATTCGGTTCCTAAAATATGATTTATTTTGTTTTTAATTGTTGCATATTTTGTGAAATTTTTAATCTAAATTTGTGCTTAACAATTTTACATTTTCTTCCCGTGCTTTTGTAAGATCTGTGAGATTTTTTACATTTGTCAACTTATTGTTTTCTTGCCATAATTTAGTTGGTCCAAGAGGTTCTGTCTTTTCTGACGATAATGAGTTACCCTCGTTCATTTCATCTATCTCCACTTTTATTTCAAAATTAGAAGTCTTGTTGGTCATTTTCTGTTTAGAAGTTTTGTTGGTCAACAAAATGCTAATACAATTTGACATTTGTGTATAGTTTATGTGGTTTATGTCACTTAAATGGACTCAAACCTTATCTACTTTTTATGGCTTTACTATTTTAATAAAAACCGCGAAGTCAAATAAGTAATTAGTATGAGGCCTTTCCAGTGGTATGAATGTGTTGAAAAAGAAGTTAATTCTGGTCAGATTTGACGGCAGTGTAATTTTCTGTTCTTGTGATTAGTTAGTTTATAATAAAATTAGTGGAAGTTTAAACTGTTTAAAGTTTAAGTAATATTTTACTTAATTTTCATTAAAAATTATTTAATTAACCTTAACTTTTCATAATTGTTTTGGTTCTGTAATTTGTAATATTCTTTTTTTATACTGATTTAAATTTTCAAAAGGTAAATAACGAAGAAAGTATAACAAACTTTCTTCCTTTCATATAATTTTTTTTTTTTAATTTAATAGATCCCCAAAAATTATTATTTTTGTTTATTATTGTTTTATTCTTGAAAAAGTGTTTATTTTGGTCAGTTTAATCAGAATATACATTCAAACATAAAAACACAAAAGAAAATTTGAAGAAATTGGTGATGTCGGATAATTTAATCGATTAATCTGTTTGGTCGTCTAATTTTGTTTATATTTAATGATTTTTTAGTCGACTATTTTACCTTCTACTAAATAACTAAAATGGTTAATAAAACTGATTTAATAGTATATTATTCAACGAGCTACATAGTAATGATAGCTATTACTTACGAAGAATGCATCTGAGTGAGTAATAGCCATTGCAAGCGAGTAGAATACGATATTTTTTCTACGACTTTTTTCCTTTTTGATTTAAATAAAATTGAATATAAATTTTAAATCAAATTTTTAATCTATTTCTAATTTCATTAAATGTTTGTATAATATGTATAAAACGATCAAAACAAAACATATACTACTTTATTTACTTGAACGTTACTACGCAACAAATATTAAATTAAAACTCGATACAGACTAATATATATATATAAAAAACAATCGCAAACCCATGGAATAATGGTTAATACTGTGATTTCATTGGTCAAGAAGGTATTGAGTAATGAACATTCCTCCACACCTTTGAATAATGCCTAACTTTCTCAACAATTAACAGATATATAATGAGTGTGTTCTTCAGCAGGAGTAGAAAAACTTTATTTATTGGATTCCAAAAAATGAAATCTAAAAAATTGTCTATTTGTCTGATTTTTCATTTTTATGCGATTAATAATGCACTTTTATGTCATCAGTTAAATTCCAAATAAAACGTTGTTTTTGTCGATTTAATCGATTAAAAATTTAGTCGATTAATCGATATTTTCGAGTAATGGTAAATTTTGTCTAAGAAAACAATTTTAGTCGAGTAATCGACAAATTGCTTCTTGGCTTAACATCAATAGTTCAGTACTATTAAAAAGTTAATCATTTTAATCATTTAATCGAAAGTAAAATAGTCGACTAAAATATGACTAAATGTAAACAAAATTAGTCGACTAAACCGATTAATCGATTAATCATTCGACATCACTAATCAATATTATTCATAAATTCGACTAAAAATTTAATCGATTAGTCGACTAAATTGCGTGTTCGATATTTTGTCGACTAAAGACTAATTTTGTCTAGAAAACGATCTTAGTCGATTAATCGACTAATTGTTCTTCAACTCGACATCACTAATTTTGTATTTGTTTTGTGTAAACAATTTTTTTTATAGGTGATTTATTAATCGAAAATATAAAATGACCAATTTTCTGATGAATTCATACGAAACACTACCCGAATTCGACGACGATTCGTTACTTTTAAATATCGATTTACACAATATTGAAAATGTGAATCCAAATAATCAGAAACCCACGAACGATATATTGAATACCAGTTTAGAATCGGTTGTTTCCTTACGTGGAATATTATCACTCGCCGCAAAACGCAATTACTCGCAAACAAAGGATGATTCATTTGTTTCATCCACAAGCGATAATATTATAGATAACAGTGAATTTAAAGCACCCGTTACAAGTACCGTAAAAAAGAAACAATCGACCAATTCACCAAAATCGAAAAAATCAAAAAATGCTCCGCCAAACACCAATAATAATGTACTAATCCAAAGAACTAATTCGTATGAACAACTTCTCCACAAAAATATGAATACAATGCTTGAATTAGAACAAGCACTGGTCGACGAATCATACACCGAGCCAAAATTATCACCCACAAAATTTCAAACAAAACTTGACACCAGCCCCGAAGTCTCCGAATTAAATCAACACGATTCCACGTTAATGCACGAATTGAAAAATGTATTCTCGTCACAGTCGACACTACGTCAAAATTTGGAACATGAATTTAACGCGATCGAGAATTCGTTAAGTTGTCTGTATCATAGTGTGGCGAAAAATTGTGACGATGAAATTATTTTTGAAATGCAGGAGACAAGTATTTTGAATCGTTTGAACGATGGCGTTGAGGGGGAGGGGGCGGAGCCGTCAACACCGATTCATTTGAATTGGACAAATGATTCGTTTGCAAAGAGTATACACCATAAAATTTTGAATGAGAATAAACTGCACGATGATAGTATGCAACGAATTTTAAATAGTACGGAAAATCGCGCTGTCGATTCGGCCATTGTTGATAGCATAAAAGTGTTTACGTCGAAAGGACCGTTCTACGGGTTACCGTTAAAGGTCAAGGAGCTACTCGCGGAGGCAAAAGGAATTACTGATCTATATGGTATGTTATTGACAGTATTTTAAGGGGGTCTTTTAGTCTAGAGAGCAAAAATTTCGGCTTTCTTTTAGCAATTAATAAACTCTATAAAGATCGTGAGAAATCGCAAAAAACCATAAGTCAGTTCAAAATTAATTTTTCGATTAAAAAGTCATAATTATATTAATTATCAAGGTAAAAAAGATGATTAGTACTATTATAAAAAAACAAAATTATCGTTTTACCCCTTTTTTAATCGAAATTATATGAATTTATTAGGTTTTGATAGTAACATTTATATAAAGTGCGTTTTAAAACAGAAATTATAAGGGAAATTTATTAAAAAAAAAAAACTTGATTCAGCAATATTGGATGTACCAGGATTAGACGATACAATTTGTTTTGTAATATTGTAAACTATTTTGATTTTGTCACTTAAAACCAAAGTGCTTACTTACAAGTAAACGTCCCGAGGCCGGACCTATCGATTTTGATGAAACTTAGTTATGTTGTAGAACACTAAAAAATAAGCGACACGTATTTTTGTTTTATCGGCGGAAAAACGGTTTGAAGGGGTGAAATCGCCCTCCAAAAATTGGGGTAAAAATTTAATTTTTTAAATATTCTGCAAACGGTAAGAGATAGAGCAAAAGTTTAAATTGGCGATATTGCTCTTTTTTAAAGAGCTATCTATTGGTATGCAATTTGTTCAAACTGTGTCAACAGGGGTGGCTGGGGGTTAAAATTTAGGGGTTAATTTTGCAAAAAGGGGGTGAAAATTAAACAATATAAAAATTTTGTTTACAGATTTGAAATCTACGTCAAAAAATCTAATTGACCTGTTTTTGCTCAATGTCCTATTATTAAGTCTAGGGGTAGTTAACTAGGGGGTGACTGTGTCGAATAGTCGTACTACTTGGGTAGTTTAAGAAGTTTTTCTTCATGGAAAATAGTTTAAGACATTTAGAATAACGTAGAAATGAAATTTTCGATCTCAAAATTGAGTTTGAGCAACATTGGAGAGGGGGTGAGTCACCCTCTTAAATTACATACACTCATTTTTAATATTAACACACTGACAGTGGGTAATGATGTCACAATAAGGGGTTCTGAAGTTGGACTGTCCTATGTAAGGTTTTCATAAGGTTTGTTTTTTAATGGATGTTATAGTTTTCGTTATCGAAAGTTATCGATACCGAAAATAACGATATTTTGAAAATGAATGGAAACCTAATAAAAACCTTACATACGACAGTCCAACTTCAGAACCACTTATTGTGACATTATTACCCACTGTCAGTGTGTTAATATTAAAAATGAGTGTATGTTAACTAATATGTAATTTAAGAGGGTGACTCACCCCCTCTCCAATGTTGCTCAAACTGATTTTTGAAATCGAAAATTTCATTTCTACGTTATTCTAAATGTCTTAAACTATTTTCCATGAAGAAAAACTTCTTGGAATACCCAAGTAGTACGACTATTCGACACAGTCACCTCCTAGTTAACTACCCCTAGACTTAATATTAGGACATTGAGCAAAAACAGGTCAATTAGATTTTTTGACGTAGATTTCAAATCTGTAAACAAAACTTTTATATTGTTTAATTTTCACCCCCTTTTTGCAAAATTAACCCCTAAATTTTAACCCCCAGCCACCCCTGTTGACACAATTTGAACAAATTGCATACCAATAGATAGCTCTTTAAAAAAGAGCAATATTGCCAATTTAAACTTTTGCTCTATCTCTTACCGTTTTCGAGATATTTAAAAAAATAAATTTTTACCCCAATTTTTGGAGGGCGATTTCACCCCTTCAAACCGTTTTTCCGCCGATAAAGAAAAATACGTATCGCTTATTTTTTAGTGTTCTACAACATATCTAAGTTTCATCAAAATCGATAGGTCCGGCCTCGGGACGTTTACTTGTTAGTAATTCATTTACATCTACGTTTTCATTATTTAAAATTTTAGATAAATACTAAAATACAAATTTTACGTGAAAACATAATTTTAATACACTAGCGGAAATAATTAAAGGATAAAAATTCCAAATTTTTAGCGATTTTTCGAATGGCTGTATCTTCGTGAAAAATGGTCGTATCGGAGTCGTAAGCAAAACAATTTAAAGCTGGAAGTTTCTAGTTTCGAGATCTTGCGATAAAAAAATTTTAAAAAGCAACGTGTGTGGCGCAATCCTAATAAATACACTGAAAAAAAAATTTTCGAAATTTTTTCGTTTTTTTTTTTTTGGTCCACGGATTTGAAAAAAATATTTCCGACTTAACCACCATATGGACCGGATAACTTGTTCATTCAGCTTTAATTTGCTTTTTTATAGACTTTTATACGACCATTTCTCGCTGAGATACCGGACTTTGAATGGAAACGGATCATTTCGTCTTTGACCATCGATATCTGAGCAACCAATGATCACACGGAAAATTGAACGGGTGTTTTAAAAACTCGAATAAATTCTCTACAAGGATTAGCAATTGTTTTTTCAGAAAAAATTTTTTTTGCATACTTTACATGAATTTGAAAAATCAAGAAAAAAAGAGCTTTTGATGGCTCTTTGGAAAATCAAGCGCTGAATTAAAAACTTCGAGAAAACCACTAGTGTTAAGTGTGCATTTTACAGTTTAATATATCCACAAAAACCCCACTGAGTTTCAGTTTAATCCATCCAGCCGTTTTTGTGTTTCATTCGATTGAATTTTTGAAAAAATTAAGGATCATTTTTTTGATCTTAAACTTTCATAATCTTCAACCAAATGAAAAAAAAATTTTCTCAGCTTTTTTCACATTTTTATCAATAACAATATTTAAATTTATAAAAAAAAGGAAATTTCTTAGAAAATTTTCAAAAAAAAAATTTTTTTAAGGATTTTTCGAAAAAATTTTTTAAAATTTTTTTGAAAATTTTCTAAGAAATTTTCTTTTTTTTTATAGTCTATACTTTTAGAACATGAAACAAAAAAAATCGAGTTTTAAAAATTCTAGACAAGAAGACTGCTTTAATAAAAAAAAAGTATTTCGAAAAATCGATCACAGATGGCGACACTTGTTCCAGTGAAAAATATACATACATATTATGGCAGGACGAGTTAACTCGTCTTAATCATTAGAAGCCGTTAAATACATAATTTATGATATTAATAGATTTGAGCGTTACTTTATAGTATTCCATATTTGTAAATAATAAACAAATACTTTACTTTGCAAAATACCACTTTTATTTTTGAAACACTGACAATATTGTTTCGAACCGTTAGTTCATTTTCAAACAGAATTCTTAACTTACGTTCGAAACAATATTGTCACAGTATCAAAAATAAAAGTGGTATTTTGCAAAGTAAAGTATTTGTTTATTATTTTGCATAATTTATGTTCTATTTTAGAATGGCAAAAGGAATGTTTAACATTACCGGCAATAAAATCACAAAAAAATTTAATATACGCGTTACCGACAAGCGGTGGCAAAACTCTAGTCGCTGAAATACTTCTCTTTCAAGAACTTCTATGTAAAAATAAAAATGTTATATTCGTGCTACCGTACGTATCCATTGTACAGGAAAAAATTTGGGCGCTAGCACCGTTTCAGATTGCATTAAATTTTTTCGTCGAAGAATACGCCGGTAATAAAGGTATCTATCCGCCGAGGAAGCGTCGAAATAAACGAAGTGTATACGTGGCCACCATAGAGAAGGCCTCCAGTTTAATATACAGTCTGTATGAGAATAAACGTCTCGATGAAATTGGCCTAGTAATTGTTGACGAAATACATTTGCTCGGTGAAAAGAAACGCGGTGCTATTTTGGAAACACTGTTGACAACTATAATGTTTTTAAAAGGTAATCATTATTTATAAAATAGAGCTTTATATTAGTTTACACTTAAATACCGATAACAGGTCGACAGTTCTCGAAACCAGTCATGCTCACATGTGACGTCATAATGTTTGTATTGCCTGAACATATATTAATGGCAGGGTGCGTAGTATATGGTGGGGATAATTAAATCGATTGCAACGTGAGTAGTGGAGAAAACAGGCAATAATACATGCTCATATGTGTTTATAGTGTAATAAAAAATATTAAATAAAAATATAATACTTTGATCCACTTTGATTATAAATGCAATTGTCACTAATATGTCGTTCCTTATTTATCTGTCAACGTATTAACGTCTACACGTCAATCCATAAATACAGAATTAAAAATATTTGAGGTATTTTAAACTCACATGCAATGATGTTTCATAAGAAGTTATTGATGTTTGCTTTATGTATGACTGTACATTCAACTAAATGACTTATACTAGCATTTCGTAATTTTCGAATTTCCCTGACGTGTTTCACTGTCACCAGCAATTTTTCCTCTGCATAGTCCAAGGTTGGAAGGAAATACTGTCTTGATAATTATATCCATGTTAACGTCGAAAATTGTTTAAATACTTTATTAATACAACTATTATACTTCATCCACTATTTTATACCTCAAATTGTTCAAATTTATTTATAAAGAAAAAATAATTGTAAATAACAAATATTTGTAGTCAGATTTTACGGTTTGTTTAAAAATATTTTAAATTGTAATGCTTTAGTACATATGTTACATTTATACAGTTTTTCACCACTGTGTATCCGCGCATGTCTTTTTAAATTATTCGAATGATCAAATTTTTTAGAACATACTGTACATTTATATAGTTTGTCACTCGTGTGAAATCTTTCATGTTCCGCGAAATGGCTTGAAGAAGTAAATGTTTCTAAACATACATTACATTTGAATGGTCGCTCGACAACACACACAAGTCTATGTTTATTAAAATCTTCAGTGAAATTAAATATTTCAAAACAATTATCACATTTAAGTAGCTCTTCGTCAATTTCGTCTTGTTCGATTTTAATCTTCGTATGTAAACTGTCCAAATCTATCAAATAATTTTCATTCTTTATAAAATTTGAACTGCAACTTTCCATCAAATTTTCACCATCATTCGGTTCCTAAAATATGATTTATATTTATTATAATTTTTGCATATTTTGTGAAATTTATAATCTAAATTTGCTTTACCAATTTTATATTTTTTTCGCGTGGGTTTGTAAGATCTGTGAGATCTTTTACATTTGTCAACTTATTGTTTTCTTGCCATAATTTAGTTGGTTCAACAGGTTCTGTCTTTTCTGACGATAACGGGTTACTCTCTTTCGTTTCATCTATGTCCACTTTAATTTCAAAATTAGAAGTCTTGTTGGCCATTTTCTTTCTTAATTAAACCAAATTTTCCTTGGTACGTGGGTACTAGCACTTCTTTCTAACAAAATGCTAAAAAATAAATCTACTGAAGTGACTGAACTTAACCTTACTTTTTACGCATATTTACTATTTTAATATAAACCACGAAAATTTTTAACCGATTCAGTGCTATTGGCATGTTAACATGCCAAAGGAAACAAAGACAGAAATACATACATATATCTGACAATAAAATACAACACGATTTCGAAAGCCATTACAATCTTTCGAAAGCCATAAACCTAAAATTTTGACATTTTTATTTAGGCACTATCCGAATTGTTTAGACTGAAAAATACTGTTTTTCAGTTGGATAATAAAATTAAACTAGTAGTTCACTAAAAATCCACGCTAGGATTATTTTTCTAATAAAAATTTTTTCTTAGTAAATGTTAAATTAAAGGTAAATTGATACCTTTATAGTTGCCCAACTTGATTTAAAATGAAAAATAATTATAAAAAAAATAATATTGTGAATAATTTAACAATCTAGATATTCAAGAAAATATATAAAAGTTAATTATAATTTATTGAATGTTTTAACCACGGAGGTATGTGGAGATGGCATTTCGTAATGTGTGAATATTACAGAAATGAAGCATTACACACACATTTACAATCGCATACGTACCTAAAAAATACCACTGTCATCTCTTAACAATTTTAAATAGGGGATATTTTTATAAAAGTAATATAGGGAACAAAGGAATATTTAGCAAAGTATTTGCCAATAACAAAAACTGTTTTTTCTTTTTTGATGTTTTTTAATGAAAATAAGAGTTAAAAAATACATAAAAAATATATACATAAAAAAATTTTATTTAGACACCCATGTGTATAACATTTTAAAATGGCGGATACCCATATTTAATTTTTAAAACATGATTTCTACTCATCTATGGAACATAATTGGGTTTTTTCCTTCTGTTTTTACTCTATTGTCGCTTTTGCACGATAAAATACAACAATTAACCATTTTGGTTTCCGATGGAAAACGTTGTAATCAGTTTTAATTTCACGACAACTTTTCAGACATCCCACGTGACGCACACACACAACTAAACAATGACAGTAGGATCACCAGTTCTTGGCTTCAGATCATCTAACAAAATGATTAGTCCATATACGTCATTGGTTTTAACATACTTGAATTTATAGTGTACTATGTATGTAGGGTAAAAGTTTGTTTATTATTAGGTTTGTTCCAGCATGCCATATTTGACAGTCCGTGGATTGTTTGCACATGCGTATTCAAGTTATTGCGTTCCAGCAAAGAAAAAGTAAACAATTTGTACATATTGTACAATGTTCCAGCAATACATCCGACAATTTACAAACTTGTTATTGACTGTCTAAATTGTCCAAGGGTTTTTGAATGGATTTTTTGTACATTATATTGTTTGTTTCTTTTATTTATTGCTATCTCTTTCTTTTGACGGTTTAAAAACAACGGATTATAGGTTAATTGTTTAACGTACAGAATTTAAAAATTTTAAACTAGATAAACAAATTTTATAATTATTTATAGACATTGAAAAAAAAGGGGAAAAATTAAATAATTTAATTTTTGTTTTCTAGATATGTATATTAAAATTTTAGGTTCACAAAATTTCAAGTTACATTTATAAATTTCATTTTAACATTTCTTATTACTGAAATGGAGTGAAATGAATAAAACTGAAATATAATTTTATTTAATATTAGTAAATTTCAGCGTGACTTTAGATATTCCATATTTGTTTTATTTGTTTAATTTTAGTGGTAATATGATATGAGTGATACTAGGAAACACATAATTCTGATTTTCACTTATCTGTACCTCTGTTGAGACGGGGAATGAAATAATTCGATTATCATTTCAAGAGAACAAAAAAATTCAAACCGAAAGTTATATATACGACACTGTGGAAGAAGACAGTGTCCATTAAATGTCAACAATTATTTTTAAAATATGTTCCAGCACTCTGTACATTACAAACATGTTTGTGACTTGTTCATAGTCGAGCATGCGCATAAATAAATCATGAACATGTTTTGTACTTGTCGAAAAATAGGTGCTGGAACACACCTATTGTTACTTATTGTTAGCAAAAATTTTTTCTAAGGCTTGATCATCAAGTTACAGATGTAATTAGGCTATTTTTTTTATTTCAATGCATTTTATTTACAACTTAACCGAAAGAATTTAAAGTTTGTTCAACACACTGTTTAATATGTAATGTTTTTTATTTGTTTTAAACATAGGTTAAAACATCGTTTAAAACATGTTTTATTTAGATTGTGTTTTAAACAGTGTTTAAAACATGTGATTTAAAACACTTAGTTTTAAACATGCCAACCCTGCCGAAAACGGATAGCGCTCCTACTCTCGCCTCTCGCCGTTCTTATCGTATAGGCTGTATAAGTCTAATTTTTTCAAGGAAAAATTCGACTAAAAAATTAAGCACAATACAGCTTTCATTTATTGTACATATATTGTCAACAAAACATCAAACATTTTGCTGCCAGTCCCTACCTTATATACATAACTGTTTTTTTTTTTTTTTTTTTTTTTTTGTACAGCAGTTTATAAGATTTCAAAACGTGCGTTACATTTAAAAATTATAAAAGACGTGCCTGTAAAATAACAAAATATAAAGATGTCACGTTCACCGCTTTTCTTCGATGACTAACTCATAACTAGAGATGATCGATATATCGATAATTGTTATTTTGTAACTAGTATAGAAAGATAACAGTTATCGTGAATAACTGGAATACCCAGTAACTGGTTACTTAAATAACTCCTTTGGAAATATCGATAACATAGGTCAATATTAATATATTCGAAAGCAAGGATCACAGTAATTTATTTTAACCGCCTACGGAGAATTTCAAAATAATAACGCCCCAGGCAAGTTACACATTTTCTATTGTAGCACATTTAAAAAACCCTTAAAAATGAACTATTGTCTATTGTATAGTTATCTATTTGTATTTGTAATTCTGTATCCATAAAATTGCTAAAATTGTGTATATAAAGCCTAAATCCTTGTATAGACAAGTATTTGAACAGATATTGCAGATTATTTAGTATCCGCCAGTATTATACATCTGTGCATATTTCACTAACAGAACCGTTTATACGCATATCGAATATCTTACAATATGTTAAAATATCCAAATATCATACCAGTTATTATAATAACTGTTATAAATAACAGTTATTTTTCAGTAACTGTTATTGCGATAACAGTTATTAAAAAATAACCGCCCATATTTAATAATTAGCTCATTTCTACTCATAACTGACAAAATTCAGTAGCATAGATTGATCTATGACCTTGTGCGATCATAACACTGACGAAGAAATATCGAGAGGCAGCTCTGTTCGGATACGCCCCAACTGATGGTAGTAAATGTTTTAAAACTTATTTCAGATAAGCTGACCACTTTTCTTATTTAAAATTCAGTAGCTGTTCAGGCAATCAACTCATTTAAAATAAACTTTACGATCATTTCAAAATGTTTTAATACATATGTTACATTCCATATGGTTGAATTCTTTTATGTTTTCTTAAATTACTTGAAGTTTTAAATGTTTTAGAACATATGTTACATTTACAGGGGCGACGCGTGAAATTATTTCATGGCGAGACACAGTCTTTTTTACCATATTTAAATAATCTTATTTTGTATCTATTTTTATTTTGATCACTAATCAGCTTTATTAAAGCTTTTTTACTGTAACAAGACATTCTGACCCAGGATTCCGACTGTAAAACAAAAATATAGAAATTTTTGATTAGCCATTTGTAACTGCTGCACCAAGAGCAAAAGATATTGAAATTCTTTTGTTTTGTGATTAGCCTAAATTAAACATATGTCTTCAAAAAATTAAAAATTTTAAAACAACTCTAGTTTTAAACTTAGCTGTTTAGTATATGGTAATATTTAAATATATTTTAATGTAAGGTAGTATCCATTTAAAATATTAAGACATCAGAATTACACTAACAATAAGTAATAAAAAGGAAAAAAATTAAAACTTTATAAGTAAAAAATTTAAACAGAGAGTGGAGAAAAGCAAATTAAAAATAAATACACATTTTAATTAAAGTTACAAAAAATAAATAACAAAATCTAAAATTAATTGATAAAGGGTATAGCGAGGTTTCAATGGCAAAACTGCCTTTGGGGCCGAGGTTCAAAATGATGTGTGCGGTAGTAAGGGCTTTTGATGTAAATACGATATATATAAGATTTAGCCCCTGACCTTGAACTTTTCTTGAGATATTCGAGAAAGTTCTCGCGGTGCAATACATTTTTTAAATTTTTATATCTCGAAAACTATAAAAGCTAGAAATATAAACTAAACGGCAATCGTTAGAGAATTGTTTAAGGTATATTATATATTTTTTTCAGATTTTTGCGTGACTATTATACGTGATAAATCAATAAAAATATTTTTCATTATTATTTCTCGTACAGTTGTAATGAAGTGACACCTTTGAAAAAAATACAAAATGTTGCTTATACTATGTACTTACACTCAAAAAAGTTTCATCAAAATCAAAGAGGCGCTTTTTGAGAAATTAATAAAACACTGCCCTACTCTGTAATCTGCTCCTGACCACTACGTGGTATATATGGTATATATTGTGCGTATTCGAATAAAAACTACTTACGTATGTGTTTATTCATTGTTGGTTACATTGTTTGCAAAGGATAAAGAACCGAACAGACCAGTACGACACACCGTAACAGTAGTAAAGTCACTATATTATCACCCGTCCTGGTTTGTCCTCATATTAAATTTGTTTAAACACGTTTATGAGGAACTGACTGAATTGATCGTCGCTCTCTTACAAAATAAATATAGTAGACGATTAAAATTTAATACCCCGTTAAATGATACAGTTTCAGAATACATCAAAATTCGAACGACCGTGCCAAATTCCTTACGAGAAGAAGTTAAAAAGCGATATTAGAACCGTTAAAAAAGTAACATTTGATGTTACCATTGGTAACATTTGATTTTACCAAAGGTAACATCAAATGTGCTCGATTTTCCGCGACTTAAAGAACAGGATTTAAAAGTGTTATGTACTTGTTTCTATCAACTCGCATTAACAATTTCTTATCTAACCGAACTAACTAACTCCGAAGTTAATCTTCGTTTACGTCAAACAAATATCCAAATATTATCAAATTCCATGTATGATCACGGCATATAAATAATAGAAATTATGGCATTTTTACTGAATATGTTCCCACCAGTACTAGTATTGAATGTATTCAGCACTATTGTTGTAATTGCCCAAATGTTTTTTTTTAATAAGCGGCTAACATGGTTTTAAGAATTAGTGTGTGGACTGACCGGGACAGGTGACCGTCACTGTCATATAATTTTATTGCATTATTTGACTTATACCAAAATCTCAAGTAGCTAATAATTTCTGCGTACAATTAAAGTCAATTAGATATTGGGTTTTGATAAAGAAAATTTAATACGTGTTTTGATCAATTTGTCATATATTTTAGCTCTTAGTACTTATAAAGTATGCAATATAACTACTTTATTGCTGTCACGATGTGTCGTACTGGTCAGTTCGGTCCCTTAGCATTAACCATGAAGAGAATTTTGCCCATGCTATGCATTTATTCTCTAAATATGTAGTGTACCCGTATATTCATCAATATGATCAGCACTATAAGTTGTACTATGACTATAAAAGTCATCCAAATAGATAAATAAATTCAGACAGTTCCTCAAAAACGTGTAAACAGATTTAATGTGAGCACAAACCAGGACGGGCGATAATATAATGACTTTATTGCTGTTACGGTGTGTCGTACCGGTCTGTTCGGTTCTTTATCCGTTGCAAACAATGTAACCAACAATATAAATAAAGACATACGTAAGTAGTTTTTATTCGGATACGCACAATATATACCGCGTAGTGGTCAGGAACAGATTACAGAGTAGGGCAGTGTTTTATTAATTTCTCAAAAAGCGCCTCTTTGATTTTGATGAAACTTTTTTGAGTGTAAGTACATAGTATAAGCAACATTTTGTATTTTTTTCAAAGGTGTCACTTCATTACAACTGTACGAGAAATAATAATGAAAAATATTTTTATTGATTTATCACGTATAATAGTCACGCAAAAATCTGAAAAAAATATATAATATACCTTGAACAATTCTCTAACGATTGCCGTTTAGTTTATATTTCTAGCTTTTATAGTTTTCGAGATATAAAAATTTAAAAAATGTATTGCACCGCGAGAACTTTCTCGAATATCTCAAGAAAAGTTCAAGGTCAGGGGCTAAATCTTATATATATCGTATTTATATCAAAAGCCTTTACTACCGCACACATCATTTTGAACCTCGGCCCCAAAGGCAGTTTTGCCATTGAAACCTCGCTATACCCTTTAATATTAAAAAATTGAATTGAACCAAAGGACAATAATCAATTACCACAAGATCAAAAATATTCGAATTTCATCTAATTATAAAACACACTGTTAGTACGTGTACGTATATAGTACCACATATGTATAGATATTAGTACCGAAGCATTCTGTACATCACTACTCCACTAGTAAAGATACAGTATGCAGCTGTAGTCTATACTGGTACGTACTGAAAACACATAATGTATGTATCAAAAGACAAAACATCAATTGTCTACCTTGAATATTTATTTCAGTTTTTTTTATTATTATTCAAAAAATACTGAATATATTTTAATGATTTTTGTACTGTTACGAAGATTACTACATTTTACATATAAATAAAAAAAATTTTTTGCAAAATCTTTCTTAGTTTTTGAGTAATAATGGTGTAAAAATATGCTCATTTAAGAAGATTTGTACACATGTATGATGTAGATTGTGTCATTGTGTGTGTGGATGTATAAAATGGAATGTTTGTTACCATTTGTTACGCATACACGCAAAGCCAAGGGAAACAAATCTGAAAATGTCTACGTATGTATTATGTATTCATTCTGTCTAACCACATATTATAAGCTCATATTTATCATATTAACTGTATACGTATACTTAGATTATTATAGTGTCTAAGCGTATGTATGTATAGGTAATTGCAAAGTTTATGAGCGACTAAAGTCCACTTCCAGTTTTACTACAGTACTCCGTTAAATAAATGAAAGTAAGGGTCTACACCATTAAAAAAATCGTATTTATAAATACCAAAATATGTTATTATTACTATGTAAGGGTATTTTTCATAAAAGATTTTCCTGTTAGTATTTAATATTTTAAAATTGGTAGCGTTAAGTCGTTTTGAAACATTAAATTTCTTATCATAGGTATTTCTAGTTTTAATTATATTACATATTTCTTGTAGTTTAGAAACGTTTAATTTTTAATATTTTATACTTTCTGAACAATTTACTAAATATTGCAAATAATAAAACGGTCTACAATTTTCTCTTTTAAAGTCTGTACTTTTCAGTGGTTAATTAACTGAAATGTATTCAATTTTATTGAACTACCTGATACAGTCATAAAACCTGCATAAAGCCTACCTTTGTAAATATTGCTATTATTATGAATTTTACAATAAAATCTGTTTATTAGTTTTACAAAATTTGTATGTTTACAAATAAATTTGTAATTTTTAGAATCAGTACTTTTACTTAGCTTTGGCTAGTCAAGTGCTTTACCTGCGAGATACAATTTTCGATATTTTAACAATTTTTTTTTTAACTTATCGTATTCTTGATTATTATTATACTTTTTTATACCCTCTAATATTTTAATCGGGTTTTTATCTATTGATATTTAATTAATTTAAATATGGAAATGAATACGAGTATTAAAAATAAAATGTTAAGTCCACAAGCAAAACTTATCATTTTAAATGTGTTTGTGTTTATGAAAAGTGAAAGTGATGGTGTGAAAATCCCATTAACTCAAGTTAAAAATCGTGTTACTGCAGCTACGGGTATATCGCTGGCAACTTTAACTAGAATAGCTAGTGAAGCAAAAAAAAAAAAATGATGGATCGGAAGCTATTTTTGCTGAAAAAGAAAGAAAAAAACATGTAAAACATAAAACAGATCTGGACAGCTTTGATAACGGAGTACTTAATAATATTATACAAAATAGTTTTACGACGGAAAAAATTGTTCCCATATTGAAAAACATTCATAGGAAATTTATTTAATTTAAAATTACTTATTTAAGTAGGTACATCATTGAATTACTATATAAATAAGCAAACTATTTCAAAATCGATTACTTTTTTTACAACGTAGTGTATTTTTATACATTGTATGTATCGTTCAATATTACCTGAGTGAGAGATATAACAACTAATAGGGGGAGTTTAGACATAATTACTCTATATCTATCTTTATTGCAAAAGTATTTTATCTTCTTAATATAATAAAATATGTATATCTCTTACTAAAAATACATCTTTCCTTTTTGTTGGACTTTGATACCTCAAAAACTCTGCAACTAGTTATACTATGTATACTTGATATACGTATATGTAAGTATATGTTTTGTTTGGAAATGAAAATGGACAATATTATTGTATAAAATCCATAATTATTTTAAATTTTATAAAAAATTTTAAATATTGTGAAGGTTAATTTTTTTGGGGAGACACTGTCTCCCTTGTCTACTCTCACACGTCGCCACTGTACATTTATAAGGTTTTTCACCACTATGAATTTTTTGATGTGCTTTTAAATTACTTGAGTAATTAAATGCTTTAGAACATATGTTACATTTATAAGGTTTTTCACCGCTGTGAATTTTTTCATGTTCTTTTAAATAACCCAACTGTTTAAATGTCTTAGTACATATGTTACATTCATACGGTTTTTCACCATTGTGAATTCTTTCATGTTTTTTTAAAGTTTGTTTTAGATTAAATGTTTTAGAACATATGTTACATTCATAGGGTTTTTCACCACTGTGAATTATTTCATGTTTTTTTAAATCACCTAATTGAATAAATGTTTTACAACATATATTACATTTGTATGGTTTTTCACCATTATGTATTCTTTCATGTCTTTTTAAATTACTTGACTGATTAAATGTATTAGAACAAATATTACACTGATATGGTTTTTCACCTGTGTGAAGTCTTTCATGTCCTTTTAAACTACTTAACTGATTAAATTTTTTAGAACAGATAGTACACTTATATGGTTTTTCACCACTGTGTATTCTTTCATGTATTTTTAATACATTTGATTGAGCAAATTTTTTAGAACAGACATTACATTCATAGGGTTTTTCACCACTATGAATTATTTTATGTCTATTTAAACTACCCGAAGTAGTAAATGTTTTATTACACGTATCACACTGAAATAATTTTTTACCAACACTAGAAATTTTATGTTCTGTTAAATCTGTTGAATGATCTTCATCTATTTCATCTTCTTCAATTTTGATTTCCGTATGTAAACTATCTAAATCGATCAAAGATTCATTCCACTCCTAAAACATTATAAGTACCTAGATTAATATTAAAACTTTTACATAATTTCATTGGGAAGTAGTAAACTGAGTGTTTTTGATTAATCTGTATTTTTTTTTTTATTTATCTTGACCAGACCTTGCACATTAAAAAAATACAAAGTTAAAACTTCTAACGCCAAAAGCTGCTCTTATGGACACTAATCTAGTACATCTAATGCTTACCGATTTTATATTTTGCACTTGCAGGCCCGCAAGGTTTTTTTTATCCACCAAACTATTATTTCCCTCCGACAATTTAGGTGGTTCAAAATTTTTTTTTTCTGTTGATAATCCTAAATTGTTTTCATCCGCTTCATTTTTTTCCAATTTAATTTCACATGTTTGATTAATTTCATGGCCCGGTTCGTTCACTTCATCTTTCTCAACTTTAATTTCAAATGTATGATCAATTTCGTGGATCGAATTCTCCATTTCAGATTTTTTTTTTATTATTCACAAAGAATTACACAATTCTTACAATTAACAGTAAGATATGGAACTGCTTATAAAATAATGTATTGTGACTTTTGCTGCTATTGTTAACGACAACGACGTTAACAAGCAGGGCTGCCAGTAAAAATTTTTAGTTTATACCATAGAACACTAGAAGCCAACTAACATAAAAAAAGTGAAATTCGCTTGGAGTCATTTGTAAGCCAGTCACAGCTTAAGGCATTAGTCCGTCAGTAGTCGTCGTCGAGTCAACACACCATTATATTAACAATATACCCATTGTTAGTTGAGCACGTTGAACAGCTCTCTCTGGTAATACGTGTGATGTGATTGTATGCGTGTATACACATACTACTACAAAAAATCAAACTAATACACTGCAAACAGTGTGTATGTACACAAACAGACTACGTCACAAACTCATTACAAGTGGAACAGAGGCAAAGCCAATCTAGTTTGTCCCCTTGGTTTATACAGTCAGGTCCCTGAAATTATACAAAATTGACTCCCAATATACAAAACAACTTTTCGTTACAAAAAAAGAGCAAGAAAAAAAATGAACCGATTTTTTTTTCCGACTAAACTTTAATTATTAAATTTTAATCATTTTTGCAATCTTGTCAGAACGAAAGAAAATTCATATATACATAAGGGCATATCGCGCGTTCTCTGTCCCAACCTCGTATCTGAAAACTCCCAACTTTTGGACACACAAAAAAAACGTATTTAAATGTTTTCATCACTATGAACTTAAGATTTATCCTAATTACACCCTTTGATGTTGGCTACCTATATATTTAGATAAGTATATATATGTAAATACAGTATTTAATATGTTTTTTGTGTGTCCTAAAACGTGTAGTTTTTGATATACGAGGTTGGGACAGAGAACGCGTGTATGTAGTTTCTTTGGGTCTAACGTGATGTCACATTAACAAAGAATTGCTACTGCTATGTATTCAGTCTAAATTTTCGGTGTTTGTATCCAGTTATACAAGAAAGTTTCTTATACAAAGAGGATACATAAAGTAACCAAATTATACAGATTTTGTATCCAATTATACAATCTGGCAACCCTGTTAACAAGACTCATGTTTCATGTAATTTTAATTCAGTGCTGCCCACGCTGCCCACTGCCACCAAAAATGTCACACAAAACTAATGTCTTTTCGCCCACAGATGAGACAGATCAAGCCTACATCGCCTACATATAAAAAAGTGTAATCCGAAAGTTGCAATAAGTAGCAATTTACAGTTTTACACTACTACTGTGTTAGTCTGTTACTGACCATCGTGGTGTTCACGTCAAAATAAATATCATGTTTTTTTAATCAATTCATGAAATTTAAACAGAAAAAAATATGAAGCTCATATTTGTAAATTTTGTATTACGTTATTTAAAATAAAAATAAAAAGTATGTTTGTTTTATTTAATTCTTAATATAATTTGTCGAATATTTAGCTTTTTTGTTTTAAGTGTTTTAAAACCATAGATTTCAAAAAATTCAAAATTAAAATGAACTCAGAGTAACGATAAGAAAAAGATGCTATAAAAATATAATTTTTTTTATTATTCGTAGACATAGAAGATAGAAAAAGCCACATTAAACGGCTTCTACGTAGCCAGAAACATAAAAACGCTAAGAAGATTCTGGGTTTAATTAAGCTTTCTATTTAGGTAAGTCCTGTTTTTGACGATGAAGAAAAACGATGTCACTCTAATTATAAATAACTATATTTAGTATATTTGAATGTAAAGAAATACATTTTAACTCAATACGTTTTATGATTAATTATTATTAATTTAAATAGGAATGTACAATTTTTTTTTTTTAATTTTGAACTATCCGCTTGTCAAATTCTATTCTCTAATTGGTTATTGTAAAACAATAACATCATCAGAAACACTTTTAGTACATTTTATCCAAATAAATTATGTCATTATCTAAAGCGGGTTCTACACGATGCTACGAACGTTCCTTCCAACGTTCGATCGAACGTTTGAGGCAATTAAGTTCGATAGTTGATGCGACGAATGTATCTGCTACACGGTGAATCGAATGTTTGATCCAATATGAATGATGATGTGTTGGTACTCAGTGGACGACGCTGTTATCTGTCTGATGTTATCTCTAATGTTATACACTGATGTTGTCTCTCTTCACATGAACGAGTCGTGCAGCTGCTGAGTCGAACCAACCAACACAACCAACATTGACCTTCAAACGTTCGAAGCATCCCTTTGACTCGGTGCAAAAATAGCGACATCGAACGGTACACGACCAAATGCGAACGTTTGACGCTCGACATTGGACACTCGTAGGTTCGAACAACGGCTACACGATGCTATGAACCATCCAACGTCGAATGTTGGAAGGTGTTCGTAGCATCGTGTAGCAGCGGCTTAAGACAAACGTTTTCTTAAAGTTGTAGCACGGGAATTCCTTAAATGCCGAAGTAATGAGTCATGCGTAAATTTAAGTGAAAGCGAGAATAGCTGTTTTCTTTTTATTATGATTTCCAAGCTATTGAGTTCTGTTATCATTTTGTAGATTACCATAATTTTGTTATTATATTGTAAAAAATTCGGGGTACAGGTCTACCCACACTGTCAACTTCCCATTGGGTGTCCTTAAAGACTAGAGACTACTGTACATAAAATAATTCTTTTTTCATTTCAGGCGACTCCTCCACTGGGCCCCCGATAGAGGCTTTGCCCCTTGCACCATACCGGGGGCTTCGCCTCCTGTACCTAAGAGTTGGGGCTCCATCCTTATCAAACAAATGATAACATCGTTTGTTCTCAAGATATGCGAGACAAAATATATTTTGGCAAGAAATTAATTTTTTCAATTTTTCTTATTTCGTTTTTTTTTCTCAAATTTTATAATCAAATACTGGCGTTTTTAACATCAAGGAAGGTTCTTAGGCCATTATATAATAATGTTATGGTAAAAAATCCATATAATCTATGTTATCTTAATAAAGTTAATTCCGTTTTTTTACCACAAAAAACAAACCGCTAATCCGAATTTGCTGAAAACTTTATCCGGTCTTCATTTTTTGATTACGCATCTAATGAAATTAGTCCGGAGTGGATATCATCATTTGTTCTCGAGTTATGCGAGACGAAAAAAAATTCACGAACGAACGAACGCACGCACAGACATCACGCTAAAAACGATGGATTCGGATTCTAGTGTCCTTGAAACGTAAAATCGGTTTTTCGTAAAATCGGACCAATTACAATAACTTCCTATGGGAAGTTAAAAATTCGCAAATTTTTCTTGCAAATTATTTAAGCTTTTATCTAATTTTAAATTTTCATGTAGCTGAGATTTATATTGATTTTTCATTAAAATTTAATATAATAACTGCTTCATTTTACTATGTTCCTTTGGCCTACCCCCTACCAAAATATTTAAACAAAGTTCAGTAAAACGTACGCGTTCCTAAGTGGTATGTGATTACCAAATATTTCAAGTAAAATTTACTTACAAACCATTACTCTTGTAAATGTTGCTTAAAACTGTATTCTGTTCAGTTTAAAATATGTAATAAAAAATTTAGAATCAGTGCATGGGCTGACAGGACCCCCCACCACCCCACCCGTAGGAAAAAGAAGAATAAATTAGGGGTGTGCGAATAGTGCTCGAATCGAATCGAATCGAATAGTGCTATTCGATTCGATTTCGAATCGAATAATTCGACTTTTCGAATAATTCGAAAAATTGAATTATTTGAAAAAAAACGAATTATTCGTTCTTTTCGAATAATTCGAAAAAACGAATTATTCGTTTCATTTTTTCGGATAGCTCGAACTTGTTCTTTTTTTATTTCTAAGACTCAAACATACTAAGAACTTTAATAATATAATTTATATATATTAATATAGTTTCATTTACAGATCAAATTCATCCAAAAAATAATTCTTTTTAACTTCCCACTGGGAAGTTATTGCAGTGGATTCTTTTGTCGCATTTTTTTATGTTTTAAGTTTTAACGAATATTCGAATCGAAAATTCAGCTATTACACCCACTGTCATGGGGTGACAAGTTTTTCTAACAATAAACTTTTATTATTACTGATTGATTTATCCTGTTCTTTAGGCATAATGTAACTTTCCATTTATGAAATTATTGTAATGTTGTCGATTTTTTTTTTTATTTAAATTAAATGTTTAAAAATCTCTAAGAATCAAAAGAAAAAACAAAAATTCGAGCTATTCGAATTATTCGATTCGAAATTCGAATCGAACATTACTATTCGATTCGGTGCGAATTATTCGACATTTCGAATAATTCGCACACCCTTAGAATAAATTACTTGCTGTGCAAAAAAAAAAAAAATTCTAAAATCGCCCTTGATCACTATTTAAATTTCCTTTTTGGTTAATTAATGTTTTAAAATATGTACATAATGCATTTATGTTCTTCTATCACTGTGAATTCTTTCATGTTTTTTTCTGTGACTTGAAGTAATAAATGTTTTCGAACATATGTTACACCTATATGGTTTTTCACCACTGTGTATTCTTTCATGTGTTTTTAAATTACTTGAACTGGGAAATGTTTTAGTACACACATTACACTTGTAAGGTTTTTCACCACTATGAACCCGTTCATGTGCTTTTAGATCACCAGATCGAGTAAATGTTTTTGAACACCAACAACAATCGTATGGTTTTTCACCGCTGTGAAATCTTTTATGTTTCTTTAGATAAGTTAAAGTAGTAAATGTTTTTGAACACGTATTACATTTATAAGGTTTTTCGTCACTGTGAATTCTTTCATGTATCTTTAAATCACCTAAACGAGTAAATGTTTTAGTACATATGTTACATTCGAATGGTCTTTCAACGCTATGAATTATTTCATGTGTTTTTAAAGCACTTGATTGATTAAACGTTTTAGAACATACATTACACTTGTATGGTTTTTCACCGCTGTGTATTATTTTATGTCTTTTTAAATTACCTAACTGAGTAAATGTTTTAGAACACACATTACACTTATAAGGTTTTTCACCACTGTGTATCCGTTCATGTGTTTTTAAATTATTCGAATGATCAAATTTTTTAGAACATACTGTACATTTATATAGTTTGTCACTCGTGTGAAATCTTTCATGTTCCGCGAAATGGCTTGAAGAAGTAAATGTTTCTAAACATACATTACATTTGAATGGCCCCTCGACAACACATACAAGTCTATGTTTATTAAAATCTTCTGTGAAATTAAATATTTCAAAACAATTATCACATTTAAGTAGCTGTTCGTCAATTTCGTCTTGTTCGATTTTAATCTCCGTATGTAAAGTGTCCAAATCTATCAAATAATTTTCATTCGTTATAAAATTTGAACTGCAACTTTCCATCACATTTTCACCATCATTCGGTTCCTAAAATATGATTTATTTTGTTTTTAATTGTTGCATATTTTGTGAAATTTTTAATCTAAAATTGTGCTTAACAATTTTACATTTTCTTCCCGTGCGTTTGTAAGATCTGTGAGATTTTTTACATTTGTCAACTTATTGTTTTCTTGCCATAATTTAGTTGGTTCAACAGTTTCTGTCTTTTCTGACACTAATGGGTCACCCTCGTTCGCTTCATCTATCTCCACTTTAATTTCAAAATTAGATGTCTTGTTGGTCATTTTCTCTCTTAATTAAACCAAATTTTCTGTAGGTAGGAGCACTTCTAATAATACCTACAAATACCTGTAAGGTTTCGACCTTTTCGACGTTTTAAAAGCGTAAAAAAATTTGAATCGTATTTGAAACACATTCGACAAATAAATTTATTGAACTTAACCTTACTTTTTACCCATTTACTATTTTGAAAACCGCGAAAATTTTTAAAGTCAAGTAGGTATGAGTCGTTTTGATGGTCGTTTTGAGATGAATGTGTTGAAAAAGAAGTTAAGTCTGGTCAGATTTGACGGCAGTGTAATTTTCTGTTTTTGTGATTAGTTGGTTCATAATAAAATTAGTGGAAGTTTAAACTGTTCAAAGTTTAAGTAATATTTTACTTAATTTTCATTAAAAATTATTTAATTAACCTTAACTTTTCACAATTGTTTTGGTTCTGTAATTTGTAATATTCTTTTTTTATACTGATTTAAATTTTCAAAAGGTAAATAACGAAGAAAGTATAACGGAACTTTCTACCTTTCATATAATTTTTTTTTTTTTAATTTAATAGATCCCCAAAAATTATTATTTTTGTTTATTATTGTTTTATTCTTGAATTGTTTTATTCTGTTTATTTATTGTTTTATTCTTTGGTCAGTTTAACCAGAATATACATTCAAACACAAAAACACAAAAGAAAATTTGAAGAAATTGGTGATGTCGGATAATTTAATCGATTAACCTGTTTGGTCGTCTAATTTTGTTTATATTTATTAGTGATTTTTTAGTCGACTATTTTATCTTCTACTAAATAACTAAAATGGTTAATAAAACTGATTTAATAGTATATTATTCAACGAGCTAGTAATGATAGCTATTACTTACGAAGAATGCATCTGAGTGAGTAATAGCCATTGCAAGCGAGTAGAATACGATATTTTTTCTACGACTTTTTTCCTTTTTGATTTAAATAAAATTGAATATAAATTTTAAATCAAATTTTTAATCTATTTCTAATTTCATTAAATGTTTGTATAATATGTATAAAACGATCAAAACAAAACATATACTACTTTATTTACTTGAACGTTACTACGCAACAAATATTAAATTAAAACTCGATACAGACTAATATATATATATATATATATATATATATATATATATATATATATATATATATATATATATATATATATATATACAAAACAATCGCAAACCCATGGAATAATGGTTAATACTGTGATTTCATTGGTCAAGAAGGTATTGAGTAATGAACATTCCTCCACACCTTTGAATAATGCCTAACTTTCTCAACAATTAACAGATATAATATAATGAGTGTGTTCTTCAACAGGAATAGAAAAACTTTATTTATTGGATTTCAAAAAATGAAATCTAAAAAATTGTCTATTTGTCGGATTTTCATTTTTATGCGATTAATACTTAATGCACTTTTATGTCATCAGTTAAATTCCAAATCAAACGTTGTTTTTGTCGATTTAATCGATTAAAAATTTAGTCGATTAATCGATATTTTCGAGTAATGAATAATTTTGTCTAAGAAAACAATTTTAGTCGAGTAATCGACAAATTGCTTCTTGGCTTAACATCAATAGTTCAGTACTATTAAAAAGTTAATCATTTTAATCATTTAATCGAAAGTAAAATAGTCGACTAAAATATGACTAAATGTAAACAAAATTAGTCGACTAAACCGATTAATCGATTAATCATTCGACATCACTAATCAATATTATTCATAAATTCGACTAAATTGCGTGTTCGATATTTTGTCGACTAAAGACTAATTTTGTCTAGAAAACGATCTTAGTCGATTAATCGACTAATTGTTCTTCAACTCGACATCACTAATTTTGTATTTGTTTTGTGTAAACAATTTTTTTTTTATAGGTGACTTATTAATCGAAAATATAAAATGGCCAATTTTCTGATGAATTCATACGAAACACTACCCGAATTCGACGACGATTCGTTACTTTTAAATATCGATTTACACAATATTGAAAATGTGAATCCAAATAATCAGAAACCCACGAACGATATATTGAATACCAGTTTAGAATCGGTTGTTTCCTTACGTGGAATATTATCACTCGCCGCAAAACGCAATTACTCGCAAACAAAGGATGATTCATTTGTTTCATCCACAAGCGATAATATTATAGATAACAGTGAATTTAAAGCACCCGTTACAAGTACCGTAAAAAAGAAACAATCGACCAATTCACCAAAATCGAAAAAATCAAAAAATACTCCGCCAAACACCAATAATAATGTACTAATCCAAAGAACTAATTCGTATGAACAACTTCTCCACAAAAATATGAATACAATGCTTGAATTAGAACAAGCACTGGTCGACGAATCATACACCGAGCCAAAATTATCACCCACAAAATTTCAAACAAAACTTGACACCAGCCCCGAAGTCTCCGAATTAAATCAACACGATTCCACGTTAATGCACGAATTGAAAAATGTATTCTCATCACAGTCGACACTACGCCAAAATTTAGAACATGAATTTAACGCGATCGAGAATTCGTTAAGTTGTCTGTATCATAGTGTGGCGAAAAATTGTGACGATGAAATTATTTTTGAAATGCAGGAGACAAGTATTTTGAATCATTTGAACGATGGCGTTGAGGGGGAGAGGGCGGAGCCGTCAACACCGATTCATTTGAATTGGACAAATGATTCGTTTGCAAAGAGTATACACCATAAAATTTTGAATGAGAATAAACTGCACGATGATAGTATACAACGAATTTTAAATAGTACGGAAAATCGCGCTGTCGATTCGGCCATTGTTGATAGTATAAAAGTGTTTACGTCGAAAGGACCGTTCTACGGGTTACCGTTAAAGGTCAAGGAGCTACTCGCGGAGGCAAAAGGAATTACTGATTTATATGGTATGTTATTGACAGTATTTTAAGGGGGTCTTTTAGTCTAGAGAGCAAAAATTTCGGCTTTCTTTTAGCAATTAATAAACGTTGTTAATATTTGAGTTGCCTAGTATCAAAATCTACTAATTCCACTCTATAAAGATCGTGAGATATCGCAAAAAACCATAAGTCAGTTCAAAATCAATTTTTCGATTAAAAAGTCATAATTATATTAACTAACAAGCTAAAAAAGATGATTAGTACTATTATAAAAAAACAAAATTATCGTTTTATCCCTTTTTTAATCAAAATTATATGAATTTATTAGGTTTTGATAGTAACATTTATATAAAGTGCGTTTTAAAACAGAAATTATAAGGGAAATTTATTTAAAAAAAAAACTTGATTCAGCAATATTGGATGTACCAGGATTAGACGATACAATTTATTTTGTAATACTGTAAACTATTTTCATTTTGTCACTTAAAACCAAAGTGCTTACTTACAAGTAAACGTCCCGAGGCCGGACCTATCGATTTTGATGAAACTTAGTTATGTTGTAGAACACTAAAAAATAAGCGACACGTATTTTTGTTTATCGGCGGAAAAACGGTTTGAAGGGGTGAAATCGCCCTCCAAAAATTGGGGTAAAAATTTAATTTTTTAAATATTCTGCAAACGGTAAGAGATAGAGCAAAAGTTTAAATTGGCGATATTGCTCTTTTTTAAAGAGCTATCTATTGGTATGCAATTTGTTCAAATTATGTCAACAGGGGTGGCTGGGGGTTAAAATTTAGGGGTTAATTTTGCAAAAAGGGGGTGAAAATTAAACAATATAAAAATTTTGTTTACAGATTTGAAATCTACGTCAAAAAATCTAATTGACCTGTTTTTGCTCAATGTCCTATTATTAAGTCTAGGGGTAGTTAACTAGGGGGTGACTGTGTCGAATAGTCGTACTACTTGGGTAGTTTAAGAAGTTTTTCTTCATGGAAAATAGTTTAAGACATTTAGAATAACGTAGAAATGAAATTTTCGATTTCAAAATTCACTTTGAGTAACACTAGAGAGGGGGTGAGTCACCCTCTTAAATTACATACTAGTTTACCTACATTCATTTTTACTATTAACACACTGACAGTGGGTAATAATGTCACAATATCTGGTTCTGAAGTTGGACTGTCGTATGTAAGGTTTTCATAAGGTTTGTTTTTTAATGGATGTTATAGTTTTCGTTATCGAAAGTTATCGATACCGAAAATAACGATATTTTGAAAATGAATGGAAACCTAATAAAAACCTTACATACGACAGTCCAACTTCAGAACCACTTATTGTGACATTATTACCCACTGTCAGTGTGTTAATATTAAAAATGAGTGTATGTTAACTAATATGTAATTTAAGAGGGTGACTCACCCCCTCTCCAATGTTGCTCAAACTGAATTTTGAAATCGAAAATTTCATTTCTACGTTATTCTAAATGTCTTAAACTATTTTCCATGAAGAAAAACTCCTTAAACTACCCAAGTAGTACGACTATTCGGCACAGTCACCTCCTAGTTAACTACCCCTAGACTTAATATTAGGACATTGAGCAAAAACAGGTCAATTAGATTTTTTGACGTAGATTTCAAATCTGTAAACAAAACTTTTATATTGTTTAATTTTCACCCCCTTTTTGCAAAATTAACCCCTAAATTTTAACCCCCAGCCACCCCTGTTGACACAATTTGAACAAATTGCATACCAATAGATAGCTCTTTAAAAAAGAGCAATATTGCCAATTTAAACTTTTGCTCTATCTCTTACCGTTTTCGAGATATTTAAAAAAATAAATTTTTACCCCAATTTTTGGATGGCGATTTCACCCCTTCAAACCGTTTTTCCGCCGATAAAGAAAAATACGTGTCGCTTATTTTTTAGTGTTCTACAACATATCTAAGTTTCATCAAAATCGATAGGTCCGGCCTCGGGACGTTTACTTGTTAGTAATTCATTTACATCTACGTTTTCATTATTTAAAATTTTAGATAAATACTAAAATACAAATTTTACGTGAAAACATAATTTTAATACACTAGCGAAAATAAATAATTAAAGGATAAAAATTCCAAATTTTTAGCGATTTTTCGAATGGATGTATCTTCGTGAAAAATGGTCGTATCGGAGTCGTAAGCAAAACAATTTGAAGCTGGAAGTTTCTAGTTTCGAGATCTTGCGATAAAAATTTTTTAAAAAGCAACGTGTGTGGCGCAATCCTAATAAATACACTGAAAAAAAAATTTTTCGAAATTTTTTTTTTTTTTTGGTCCACGTACTTGAAAAAAATATTTCCAATTTAACCACCATATGAGCCGTTCATTTTGAAAGTGGGGCAAGTCCATTTTTGAAAAAAATGAACATAATGGTAGTTATAGATAAGACTTAGTATGATCTTTTTATCTGTCAACAATTTATAGTCAAAAAATTTCAGAAGCCTAATATTTGGAAGATTGAAAATTTAGCTCTTAACAGTATTGTAAATCTGTTTATTTTGATAGTGGTGCAAGTCCATCTTACAAGTAAAATTTCCGAGACCGGATCTATTGATTTTGATGAAACTTAGATATGTTGTAGAACACTAAAAAATAAGTAATACGTATTTCTTTTTATCTGCGGAAAAGCGGTTTGAAGGGGTGAAATTGTCCTGCAAAAATTGGGGTGAAAATTTAATTTTTCAAATATCTCGAAAACGGTAAGAAATAGAGCAAAAGCTTAAATTGGCGATATTGCTCTTTTTTAAAAAGCTATCCATTGATATGTAATTTGTTTAAATTACACCAACAGGGGTAGTTTAGGGCTAAAATTTGGGGGTTAATTTTTCGAAAAGGGGTAAAAAATAAAATATAATAAAGTTTTGTTTACAGATTTCAAATCTACGTAAAAAAATCTAATCGACCTGTTTTTACTCAATTTACAAATATCAAATCCAGGGGTAGCTAACTACGGGGGTGACTGTGTTGACATAATCGTACTATTTGAGTAATTGAAAACTTCTTCAAGGAAAATAGTTTAAAACAGTTAAAATAAATTTCCAAATTCATTTTAAGCAAAACTGCAAAGGGGGGGATCGCCCTTTTAAAGTACATATTTATTTTCATATACTCATTTCTACTACTAAGTCACTGGCAGGGGGTAATAGTCAGGCCCGATGAGAGGGTGGGGTAGCCGGAGTTGCAGCCTTGGCGCCCGGGCTGGATAGGGGGCCCGTAGCGGTTAATAGGGGCCCGGGAAAAAGTAAAATCAGCTTTTTTTTTTTACTCATCATTTATTTTTTGGAGAGAAATTTTTATGAAATGTGCCCCTTTCCTTGGAGCCCGCCATTTCTCTCCACGGCCCTGGTAATAATGTCACAGTATGTGCTTCTGAAGTTGAACTGTCGTATGAAAAGTTTTTATTATGTTTATTTTTAAATGATAAAACTCAAATATTATTCATTCAAATTAACGATTACAATAATTCATTAATTTTGAAAGTGAGGCAAGTCCATCTAGTTTATAATAAAACCACTATTTTTTTATTCAGAGCAATGAATACTATTGGATTATAAACTTACATTATCTAATACCACAAAATACAAAAAATATGTCTATTAACACTTACCAATATTTTTAAATTTATTGAAACGCAAACCCTTAAATATCTCGCAATAACAAAATATGGACTTGCCCCACTTTCAAAATTAACGGCTCATATGGACCGGATAACTTGTTCATTCAGCTTTAATTTGCTTTTTTATAGACTTTTATACGACCATTTCTCGCTGAGATACCGGACTTTGAATGGAAACGGATCATTTCGTCTTTGACCATCGATATCTCAGCAACCAATGATCACACGGAAAATTGAACGGGTGTTTTAAAAACTCGAATAAATTCTCTACAAGGATTAGCAATTGTTTTTTCAGAAAAAAATTTTTTTGCATACTTTACATGAATTTGAAAAATCAAGAAAAAAAGAGCTTTTGGTGGCTCTTTGGAAAATCAAGCGCTGAATTAAAAACTTCGAGAAAACCACTAGTGTTAAGTGTGCCTTTTATAGTTTAATATACCCACAAGAACCCCACCGAGTTTCAGTTTAATCCATCCAGCCGTTTTTGTGTTTCATTCGATTGAATTTTTGAAAAAGTTAAGGATCATTTTTTTGATCTTAAACTTTCATAATCTTCAACCAAATGAAAAAAAAAAATTTCTCAGCTTTTTTCACATTTTTATCAATAACAATATTTAAATTTATAAAAAAAGGAAATTTCTTAGAAAATTTTCAAAAAAAAATTTTTTTAAGGATTTTTCGAAAAAATTTTTTAAAATTTTTTTGAAAAATTTAAAAAAAAAAAAATTTTTTTGAAAATTTTCTAAAAAATGTTTTTTTTTTATAGTCTATACTTTTAGAACATGAAACAAAAAAAATCGAGTTTTAAAAAATTCTAGACAAGAAGACTGCTTTAATAAAAAAAAAGTATTTCGAAAAATCGATCACAGATGGCGACACTTGTTCCAGTGAATAATATACATATTATGGCAGGACGAGTTAACTCGTCTTAATCATTAGAAGGCGTTAAATACATAATTTATGATATTAATAGATTTGAGCGTTACTTTATAGTATTCCATATTTGTAAATAATAAACAAATACTTTACTTTGCAAAATACCACTTTTATTTTTGAAACACTGACAATATTGTTGCGAACCGTTAGTTCATTTTCAAACAGAATTCTTAACTTACGTTCGAAACAATATTGTCACAGTATCAAAAATAAAAGTGGTATTTTGCAAAGTAAAGTATTTGTTTATTATTTTGCATAATTTATGTTCTATTTTAGAATGGCAAAAGGAATGTTTAACATTACCGGCAATAAAATCACAAAAAAATTTAATATACGCGTTACCGACAAGCGGTGGCAAAACTCTAGTCGCTGAAATACTTCTCTTTCAAGAACTTCTATGTAAAAATAAAAATGTTATATTCGTGCTACCGTACGTATCCATTGTACAGGAAAAAATTTGGGCGCTAGCACCGTTTCAGATTGCATTAAATTTTTTCGTGGAAGAGTACGCCGGTAATAAAGGTATCTATCCGCCGAGGAAGCGTCGAAATAGACGAAGTGTTTACGTGGCCACCATAGAGAAGGCCTCCAGTTTAATATACAGTCTATATGAGAATAAACGTCTCGATGAAATTGGCCTAGTAATTGTTGACGAAATACATTTGCTCGGTGAAAAGAAACGCGGTGCTATTTTGGAAACACTGTTGACAACTATAATGTTTTTAAAAGGTAATCATTATTTATAAAATAGAGCTTTATATTAGTTTACACTTAAATACCGATAACAGGTCGACAGTTCTCGAAACCAGTCATGCTCACATGTGACGTCATAATGTTTGTATTGCCTGAACATATATTAATGGCAGGGTGCGTAGTATATGGTGGGGATAATTAAATCGATTGCAACGTGAGTAGTGGAGAAAACAGGCAATAATACATGCTCATATGTGTTTATAGTGTAATAAAAAATATTAAATAAAAATATAATACTTTGATCCACTTTGATTATAAATGCAATTGTCACTAATATGTCGTTCCTTATTTATCTGTCAACGTATTAACGTCTACACGTCAATCCATAAATACAGAATTAAAAATATTTGAGGTATTTTAAACTCACATGCAATGATGTTTCATAAGAAGTTATTGATGTTTGCTTTATGTATGACTGTACATTCAACTAAATGACTTATACCAGCATTTCGTAATTTTCGAATTTCCCTGACGTGTTTCACTATCAACCAGCAACTTTTTCTTCTGCATAGTCCAAGGTTGGAAGGAAATACTGTCTTGATAATTATATCCATGTTAACGTCGAAAATTATTTAAATACTTTATTAATACAACTATTGATACTTCATCCACTATTTTATACCTCAAATTGTTCAAATTTATTTGTAAAGAAAAAATAATTGTAAATAACAAATATTTGTAGTCAGATTTTACGGTTTTTTTGAAAATATTTTAAATTTATTTCCACGGTTACCATTATTTAATAGCATGAAAAAATGTATATTATAGATGCCGTTGGCATCACGCACCCAGCCATTTTATATTCGATAACTTATTGAAAATGTCTAATTAAAAGAGTTATTAAGGTGAATCAATCACTTGAAATTTTCCAAGTTTAGAATTTAAAATTTTAGTATATTATAGAGAAAGATATGATGCATTCACTGACACTATTTTGAATAATTTCTGACGTGGAGTTTAGAAGAAATAAATTTTCAAAGTTAGAATTTTTAACGTACGAGTAAATATCAACGAATGATTAGAGGTGAAAGAGTGGTATGTATTTAAGTAGGTTGTGTTATTAAAAACCAACTTTAAGATTTAAAAAAACTGAAAATTATTTTCTTTTATGTTTTTGAATCATTAAAAAACTATTTTGTTTAATATTGGACGTTTAGTTATTGTAATAAATAGAAAAAAAAACTATAAAAAAGTCATTTTATACTGATACACCCATAATATATTTGTGTACGTGTTAGTTATTATGTGTGCGTACACGTCACTACCAGAATCAAATTGATTACTTTTAAAATTATTAAAATTAGAAGATTCAACAATAATCAAATATTAATATTGTTACATGTATTATAAAATTTAACTTATTTTTCTACACATAAATTATATTTATTTATAGAAAAAAAAAAATAGACTTAGTAATTCATTTGTCACAAATTTGTCAGTACTGATCGATTCACCTTAAGCTTGATTTGCTTAATTAAATATGGTAATAATAGAAAAATGTTAGATATTCTGTGACCAGAATCAGTTTTTATAAATCCTTTGTCACACATTGCTAATTAATTCAATAACTACCAATAATTTTTCGTACTAAATTTTAATAATTATTGTCACAGTGGGTCTGTTGAATAAAAAGAAGTATTTACTTTTACTTCCTTTTTTTTTTTTAGTTTTTACTTAAATAAAAACATAAGTGATTACTTAAAAAAAGAGTTTATCCTTTTTTAAGGTATAATCACTTATATGTTTTTATTGTAATAACTTTAAGAACAGGAATTAAAAGTAAATACTTCTTTTTATTCAATAGACCCAATATGTACGAGCTGTCAACATTTCAACAATATTTGACACATTAACATAATGACGTCACAGAGATGGCGATCCTTTACGATATTGTAAACATAACAAAAAAAAAAGATAATTATTTTTTATTTAAAAACCTTATTATTTCCCCCCATTTCAAATCATGAGTATAGAAATAAAATTTTACTTTTATTTTATAGAAAATATTCAAATAATTGGAATGAGTGCCACAATAGGGAATATAAATGATATATGTGAATTTTTAAAAGCCGATATATATACACAAAATTTTCGACCGGTCCAATTAACCGAATATATTAAACTTGAAGATAATATTTATAAGATCAATTTACACGATGAAAAAATGTTTCAAATGGAACGTAGTATTAAAAATGTAATATAGATGGTGTTAGTTTCCATACATTAGTTCTAAAATCAATTTCAATTTAGATTTCAGCTGAAAATAATCAAAAAGATCCAGATCATTTAGGTGTTCTTGTCACAGAAGTGATCTATGGCGGTTCATGTCTTATTTTTTGTCCCACTAAAAAAAATTGCGAAAATGTTGCGTTGCTGTTAACATCCGTACTAGATAAGTATGTATTAAATCCATTATGATCCAACGTTTGATTAATCATACGCATGCGTAATAATATGTGATTTCATTTATTTGTGTTTTGAACTTCATAAAATACGTTATAGATGCAATTTCAGTATTTAAGGGGAGAAACAAGTTAGATTGGCGAAAATAAAAACAGTTTCGGGAATTTTTTTTCAAAAAGGTTATATTCGATTTAAATATAGCCACGCAAAAAAATGATTTGTTGATTGACATGATTTTGGGATTTGGGTTCATCTGCAACAAAAAAAAAAAGAAAAAGATTCTGACAGGATCTACAATTTTACAAATTTTAAAAATCTAAAAATGGCGACTGTTTGAGAAAAAAAATTAATTTTTTGACGTTTTTCTAAAGGTTTTAATTTTTTTAAAATAGAAAAAATTAAAATTTTTCAATATCCGTAGTCCCTATCATAAAAAAACGTCGTGTATTGAAGGTGCATACCGAATTTGAAGTCGAGTGCATGCCGATCGTAGAACTCGAGATATCATGTCGACCAGCTTAATAAATGTCGTTTCAAGAAAAACGATACCAGAACCTACTGTATTAAGTGGTTATAATTTGATAAATTTTCAAAATTTTTAAATTTCATTTTGACGATACATTTTTAAAAGTCTACTTTCAGAAAATGAAAAAAAAATCGAATTTAAAACAATTCTAAAGTAGAATACTGCCTTAAAGGGGTATTCTGGTCTAGACGGCCCAATTTTAGGTGTTTTTCCAGGCGTAATAGACCTTAAACATTTTTTTATTAGTCAAAATTGAAAAAAAAAGGGAAGGGGTGTGCGAATTTTTCGAAATGTCGAATAATTCGTCCCGAATCGAATAGTAATATTCGATTCGAATTTCGAATCGAATAATTCGATTTTTCGAATAATTCGAAAAATCGAATTATTCGAAAAATATTCGAATTATTCGAAAGAAGACGAATAATTCGAATAGCTCGAATTTTTGTTTTTTCTTTTGATTCTTAGAGATTTTTAAACATTTAGATAAAAAAAAATCGATAACATTACAATAATTTCATAAATGGAAAGTTACATTATGCCTAAAGAACAAGATAAATCAATCAGTAATAATAAAAGTTTATTGTTACAAAAACTTGTCGCCCCATGACAGTGGGTGTAATAGCTGAATTTTCGATTCGAATATTCGTTCAAACTTAAAACATAAAAAATACGACAAAAGAATCCACTGCAATAACTTCCCAGTGGAAAGCTAAAAAGAATTATTTTTTGGATGAATTTGCTCTGTAAATGAAACTATATTAATATATACAAATTATATTATTAAGGTTTTTAGTATGTTTGAGTCTTAGAAATAAAAAAACAAAAAGTTCGAGCTATCCGAAAAAATGAAACGAATAATTCGTTTTTTTGAATTATTCGAAAAAAAACGAATTATTCGAAAGGTCGAATTATTCGATTCGAAATCGAATCGAATAGCACTATTCGATTCGATTCGATTCGAGCACTATTCGCACACCCCTACTGCAAAGTGGGGACTCAAAAAAAGTTGCTGCCTGGTTGACATGATTCCGATCCCCTCGGTGTTCTGAAACACGAAATTTTAGTGAATTCTTAAAGAGTAAGGATGTCATTTTCGTTTAACGAGAGCAATTTGGAAAAAATTTTTTTTTATCAAAATGGCGTCCATATGAAAAAAAAGTTTTCTTTTTTTCCATCGTTTTTTCAGTTTTGGGAATTTTTTAAAAAACTTCTCCTCGTCAAACTAATGGCGAATATATTAAGAAGCTCTATACAAAATTTCAAAGAAATCGGCCCACTAAAACTTGAAATATCATGTCAACCGTTTTAAAAAAAAAAACAAAAAAAAACATAGTTTCGAAAAAAACGAGTTTAAAACTTGAAATCTCGTTTCGGGCAGTCTGAGTCATTTATGTTGTGTTATATTTACACTTTTTTTAATCAGCGATCTCGACCTCGTACAATTCTCTTCCTCTAAACTTTGAAAATATGCAAAAAATCAATTTTTTTTTAATTTCTAGACCCGAATACCGCCTTAAATAATGACTTTTCTCTTCCGTAGGAAAATTTTAAATATATACAAACACGAAAGGCAACAATTATGTGACGTTATGAGTAACGATGGTAAGATATGTCCAATTTTAAAGGAGAGTTTACCGTTCGGGGTAGCGTATCATCATTCCGGTTTAACGCAAGAGGAACGCGTCCTTATTGAAGACAGTTTTCGGGCCGGTGTAATCAATGTGATATGTTGTACGTCAACATTAGCCGCTGGCGTTAATTTACCAGCGCAACGGGTAATTTGGGCCACGAACCCACCAAAAAAAAAAAAAAGTCACAAAACAAGAAATTACAATGGCGATGAAATTTTTAGGTGATTTTACGCTCGCCGTATGTGGGTCAATATTTTATTACATTATCGAAATATAAACAAATGATCGGACGTGCCGGACGTGCCGGATTCGGTGAAACGGGCGAGAGTATATTGATCTGTTCGAAGAAAGATATACCACAAATCAAAAGTCTTCTTATGTCGCGAATGGACGAAGCCAATTCCAGTTTACATGAAGATGATCAGATGGGTTTGAAGTTAGTAAATTTATATTGACATAGAGTGCCTTCGTTGGCCCCATCACTTACTTTTAAATGATGAAGGCACATGCGCACACTAATTCAAAACTGCGCGGGAATTGACATTACTAATTCCCGCCAGTTCTCGTGCAGTTTTTAATTAGTGTGCGCATGTGCGTACATCATTTAAAAGTAAGTGATGAGGCTAACGAAGGTACTTATTAAATATAATCTGTGCGCATGCGTAAAAGATTTGTCTGTACCACGCATGACGGTAGTAAATTGTTTAAGGCGTTACGTGAAAAAGCTACAAAAATGAAATGTTAAGGGTACATATATTGTATATACTACAAAAAAACAAAATGGCGGCCAAAATGCTATTATTTCGAAACTAGGTACATTTAAAAAAATACTCTTGCCACAGCATCCTACATAACATAGCGAACTTTTTTCGTTTATAAAAATTAGTTTTTCTCGGAAATTAGTTGACGTAGAATAATGCTTCAGAATCTTTTTTATGTAATTTTTTTCTCCTCTTTCTAATGGTGTAAAAAAATGTCGCAAAAACTTTTGAACTTGGAAAATTTGGGCAAAAAACTTTTTTTTCCACGAAAAATGTCCAAAAAATAATGTTCCGGACATCGGACGTGTCTCGGACTCAAATCGTCTCGTGAGAGTGATTGTCTCGAAAATTTGCTAAAAACGCGAAATCAAAATTCGGACACTTTTCATCCGATAAACTTTGAAACCGAAATTTGAATTGCAGCTTCTTGGAAATATAATCTGGTAAAGTGCGTACGATTTTTATTATTAATTAAAAATTCGACTTCTTTTAAAGAAACTAAATTCAATTTTTTAATGAAAAAACACTCCTCAATAAAAACTTTTTCAAAATGCCGTCATTTTATAAAAAAAAAAAAAAAAAAACACTTTTTTTAATATTCTTATGTACTTTGCTAGAAATAATGAAAAAAATTTTGCTTTTGTTCCAGACACTGATCAAATTAATGTTTCCGTTTGCCTATGTATAAAAAATTGTTTGTAAAATGGCGATGTTTTCTCATCGCCATTTTATGTTTTTTCATCCAAAAATATTGTTTGTATACCTGAATATATGCAGAATAGACCCTTAAAATCTCATTTTGTTCGGTAGATGTTGAGAAGTTTCACTTCAGTTATGTACGTACGTTAAGGTGATATGCCCCCATAATTTTTATTTTGTTCCAGAACATTTATCTTAGTTGCGATTGGTCTTAATATCGCATCTACCAAACAAGATCTGCTCAGTTTAATAAATCACTCGTTGTTACACGTTCAAAAGGACAAATTAGGGGTTGATATTGAACAGTTAGTTAACAATTGTCTTATGTTACTAATTAAAAGTGGCTCCATTTTTCCGTTGAACAGTAAGACGAATTTTTTGGAAACGACAACGGTATGTTATTTGAATTGGGTATTTGACAAATTTCGTAAGAGGGTTTTAAAATATTCCAAATAATTTAAATATAATCCTAGCAATGGTGCGAAAACATTTATTTACGTGTCGGTGACATAACATCCCAAATCGAAATCATCGGATAAATTTTATCAAAATTCGCCGAAAGGTGTGAGAGTTAATAAAATTCCACCCTGTATATATGTATATGATGGCTTGTTTGTATAATACGGGGTTTACATTTACAATGATTTGCTGGCGCCAACACAAAGTGGCACGCCAGTAAAAGCAAAATGACCGTGGAAACATCTGATGGGGTGCAAGGTAGATCAATGCATGCACGGATGAAGAAAGTTAGCAACTTTCTAACGCCGTTTCTGGCGCCAGTAATGATTCATGTGCCACTAAAATTAAAACCTGCAAATGTAAACTTGTATTGGCGCCAGTATTATTTTAAAAAGAATTAAATGTCATTCTTACGCGTTTATTTAGGTTTGAATATCATTTTTAGGTACCAATAGGGAATATGCATGTTTTTAATTTATTTCAAAAATAGTTTAAGTTGATGTCAAAAAATATATTATGAGTACAATTTGCGCCTTTATTTTAGAAAAATAAAAAAAATGATTTTTCATTTTACATTATCATTATTTAAACATCACAATTTGGCGCGCTGACGTCACTTGAAGATATTAAAATAAGAAAGTTATTACCACCCAGGCCAACAGCATTGTTATATAATTCGTTCTGTAGATGGCACTGCTTCTGATAATATCAAAAATCTAATCGTTTATTCTCCACTGCTTTCCATATCTGCCAATATTTTAATTTTTTTGACGAATGAAATTTAGTAAATATATTAAATAGTTAATGAATTAAATAATTAATTTTCAATTTAATTTTTAAGAATGTTTCCTCTTACGAATTTTTTCAAAAATTAAAATCAACGAATATTTTTTTTTCATAGCAACTCCTTTTTAAAAAAATAATGACCAATATTTAATATTTTTCTAGTTACCTAAATCAATTTATTTTAACAATAATAAAGTATTGATTGTAACAAGTAACAAAATATTTTTAAATATTCAAAAATTAATTTTTATTCTATTTGATATATGTTTTCGTATCAGTGACAAAGTTTATAGAGTGTATTCTATTATTTATGGTACTCTATGTTATACCTTTAGTGCATATTTCATTCAGTATATATATCTGGCATATTTGGTGGAACTTATACATTAAACGTCCCAACCAATGGGATCGCTCATTGCTCAAATGTACCGTTTTGGCGGAATTTTTATTTAAGGTAGATAATTTACATTAATTTCGTTATGAAAACTAAAATTAATCAAACAAAAAGAACTGTCATAAGAATTTGTGACATGTATAGAATATTCTAAAAAATGTTTCACAATTTTCTAAAATACATGCATATTCCCTATTATGATTTTTTTTTCTCCTAATTCATTGTTTGCTTTACATTTAGATACAAATGAAAGCTGTATATGACAGTTATTTATCCAATTTAGCCATTTGTGACCTGCGCAGTACTTACCAAATTATACACAATGCAAATCATGTGTAAACGGACGTGCAATTAGTGTAAACTTTATAGACATGCACACTTTAAAGTGGCGCCAATAAATCATTGCAAATGTAAACCCGGTATAAGACTTGTTTATAATATGTTGTTATTTTTTTTTAATATCCGTGTGACCAGTACATGCGCAGTTACCTTTCCTTAAATCAAAGCAATCGTGTAAATCTTTGGTTTTGTACTGTTACGTCACATGCCGGAATAAATCGTTTTAATCATTTTAGGCTCATTTCAGACCAAGCCAGTCAAATCATTTCAAGTCCAGTCAAGTCACGTCAAGTCCAGATGCATCAAGTCAAGCCAGTCAGGTGCTTTCAGATAGACCAAATCAAGTCAAATCAATCAGTTTAAATTAGTTATTACTTTATATTTGAAAATGGATTCTGTATTAAGTGCAATAATAATAATGCGGAGATTAAGATTATAAATTTCCGGATAATTTCTAACAAGTAATATTAATTGTTCTAAGTCTATGCTTAACAATGATGATTTAAGGATTTAACGTTTGAATAACGTATTATTTGAAAAAATAATAGTACTACATATACATACATAATATATTATACCAGAGATAACATAAGAAAATGCTCTGTGATTTGATTGTACACAACTCCAACACAACACATACCACAACACACATATAATATGTATGTATCTCTTAATACGCATGTATAAAATGGATAGATGACTTACGTTGACTGATGAAAAAATTCAACTTGTTGAGTCGTTGACTGGACTGACGATGACTTGACTGGACACGACTGATTATATTTGAAAGCAAAAATACAGTTTATGTTGTAATTGCATTGAATCGGTGTATGTTGAATCAAGATGCGTCAGACTTGACGTGACTTGACTGGACGCGACTGGCTTGGTCTGAAATGAGCCTTAGCCGCCAGTTTTAAATTCGTAATTTTTATTTCAGTCAAATACCCAATTTATGTACGCTTATACTTATATTTGAAAATTATATTGTAATTTATATTACAGGATGCGTTACTTGATACGTGTAAATTGTCAGTAACTAATCATGGTAAAGCGGCAATAAAAAGTGAGTTATTTTATTTACACCCTGTATAATTTTTTTGTACAGTTGCATTTTATTACACTCTCCGCCAGTGTTTCTCAACCGTCGGTTCACGAACCGATATCGAGCCGCAAACGTACCTCACCAGTCCGCAGAAAGATGTGTAAATTTCAATAAATTAAAAAAATTTAAAAAAAAAGGTTTTTCTTTTTTCATAAAAATAGCATGTTTTGAAATTTATTTATTTTTATTTAGGGTCCATAATAGCACACATTTATAACATAATAGGGCACAGTATTTTTCAATTTTAAAACATTGCTTAAAAAGTGTTGATATTTATGTGAATTTACATGGTCGACCATGTGGTCGGAAAACGATATTTCATATTACACGACCTAATGTTATTCAAATTAATGGCGGAAATGATTCCAAGCTACAATAATTCTATTTAAAATTAAAGAATTGCTCTTAAACGTGTCGATATTTATCGGAAGTACATGGTGGAAAGTGGTCGGAAAACGACATTTCATATTACACGACCTAATGTTATTCCAGTTAATGACGAAAATGTTTTCAAGCTACAAGAATTTTATTTAAAATACAAGAATTAATTTTAAACATTTCTCAAATGCTTAAACAAGTGTCGATATATCGATAAGTGGTCGGAAAACGACATTTCATATTACACAAGCTAAAATTTTTGAAATAATGGCGAAAATGACTCCAGACCATAATAAGTATATTAAAAAAAATAAAATTAATGAATTGCTTTTAAATATTTCTCTAAAATGCTTAAAAAAAGTGTCGATATATCAATAAGTGACCGGAAAACGACATTTCATGTTATATAACCTAACATTATTCAAATTAATGGCGGAATGACTTCAGACCACAAGAATTCCCTTTAAACTACAAGAATTACTTTTAAACATTTTTCTAATGCTTAAAAAAAGTGTCGATCTGAATTACATGGTCGACCAAGTGGTCGGAAAACGACATTTCATATTACACAAACTAATGTTATTCCATTTAATAACGGAAATGATTCCAGGCTACAAGAAATCTATTCAGTGTTAAAAAATTGCTTTTAAATATTTCTCTAATTCTTAAAAAAGTGTTGATATATCGATACGTGGTCGGAAAACGACATTTCATGTTACACAATCTAGCATTTTTTTTTTTTTAAATTTATGACGGAAATGATTCCAGACCACAAGAATTCTATTTAAAATACAAGAATTACTTTTAAACATTTTTGTAATGCCTAAAAAAAAAGTGTCAATATTTTTCTGATTTACATGTGATCGGTCTGCATAAAATTATTCAAGATTTTACCGGGTCGTGACTGAAAAAAAGTTGAAAAACACTGCTCTATATACACTAAAGATGCAATGGTACATAGGATCGTTTTCACCGATGAAAATGATCAAAATAGACATGTTTGTTTACAAATTATGACATCATTTTCAAGCAATGGCGCGTTTTCAGTTGTTGCGTTTGAAAATTAACGATTTATAAAATAAAATTTCTCAATAATTATCAAATATTTAACGCAAGTTTTAAATACAGTCAAGTACCAAAAACTTATTCATGAAAAGAGTTCCTCGGTAAGTCGCTGACATCACTACACAAAATCGGACTACGTACCATTGGATCTCCACTGTAATTTATTTATACAGGGTGTATATTATGTAAAATGTTTTCTTTTTAGGTGGAATTCCGATTGAGAAAGCAAAAATTGTTTTTGGCGATTTAAAAAAAGCTCAATCTAGTCTTGTATTATTAAATTCATTACATCTATTATATCTAGTGACACCTTATGATTTATCAAATCAAATTAAAACTGAATCGGATATTTACTATAATGCTGTAAGTTACATTTTTAAACGCACAATTAGTTCATTAAATTTTCACCCCGCTAAATATTGAATTTTAATAATTGCAGTACAGTACGCTTAATAAAGATGAACTACAGGCGGCGAAAGTGATTGGCGTGACCGAATATAATGTGTTTCGTATGATGCGCGGGCAACCGTTAACCACACTGTCAGATTTGACGTGTAAACGATTCTATTTGACATTAATGTTAAATGATCTATGGAAAGATATGTCGGTTTATTCGGTTGCGGAAAAATACAAAGTAATTTCACTCAAAATAAACTTACTGAATTAAACCCATTATGATCCGAACGGCATAAGGGTGCGTATTTTATTCTACTACTAATAGCCGAGCGACTTAACCGTAATTTTTAACAAAAATTAACGTAACAAACGTTCTAGTTATGGAGTGTAGATATAAGAAGGACCATCTTGTACGGAAAACAATAGAAAAATAGTTCAAAAAGTGTCCCGTTTTAAGTACTAATTAACAGTTCAAAAACTCGCCAGAATAGCGGTAGAGTAGCAAAAGAGTATGAAATGAACTTTGTAGTTATCGAAGGAGTGAAGTGTGCTGTTCAATAACCTACAAAAATATCGCTGTGAAACACGTTGAAAATGATTCATAATTTATTACGTGAACTTTTAATATCTGTTAGTGATTTTATTGTGTTGAGTTTTATAAAAATTTTAAAAAAAAATAAAACAATTATATGTAACAATTTGTGTATTAGGTAGTAATCCTCCACATACGGGCAAAGTTTCAAAATTTTTTGAATTTTCTCACGGTTTTCTTGTCGGTAATAAAAATTTCCGTATCTTAAAGGTTTATTTTTATGGTTTAAGGTTATGTTTTATAAATTCGGTTTGTTGATTGGCTTAAAGTATTTTTAGTCCTTTGGGACTAATAGTGACACTTTATTCTCTATTATAAGGCGCCCGGAATTGGAAAAAATCGACTTTTTTGTCGCGTCATGAGAATCCGCCTTTAACACAAAAAACAATTTAGTAGTAAAACAAAATACGCACCATTAATTGAACGAATGATAATTAAAATTAAAACCTTGACGTCGTACAGTGTCAAATTTAACGTCGTACAGCGTTCAGGACCACGCACATATTAAAAATAACATCACATCTTTTATTGTAGGTGAATCGGGGTTTTATACAGCAATTAATGACAACGGCGGCTTCGTTTGCTGCCAACTTAAAAAATTATTGTGAATATTTACACGAATTTAAATGTTTCGTTCCGTTACTGGACGAACTGAGCAATCGATTGGTACACTGTTGTACACCGGAATTATTACCGTTAATGGATTTACCGGCTGTGAAAAAAGCGAGGGCAAAACAACTGTATAAAGCCGGTTTCACAAGTCTACAATCGTTGGCCAGCACGGATCCGTATACGTTAGTTAAATCGATTAATAATTTAAGCACGCGAGTGGCTATACAGATCATTAATTCAGCCAAGGTATGTATAAGATCGTAAAAATTCAGATTTTGAAAATTTTTTCACTGTTACTGAGGTAAATTATTTTAGATGGATATAGCGTATATGTTATATGAGGTCGGCCAGAGTCCTGGGATCTTAAACGCGCGAAATAAACTAACCGACCGATTCTAAAAAATTTTTCACTCTTAGAGAACTAAACTGTTTTAGATAGATATAGATTACGTTATGTAGGGTCCATGGGACCCAAATGTCAAAACTAAAATAACCGACCGATTTTGAAAATCGGGTACACGATTTGAGTCCGGGACTATAATAAAAATTTGTTTTGAGGTCCTTAGAAAGAGAAAATGATAGTTACTAAAATTTGTAAATAAGGCTGCGGTTACATTGGATACGAATTCGTACGAAAATTGATTCGTACGAGCTCGTACGAAATTCATTCGTACGACTGTTACGGTTACATTGGATACGGAATCGTAATACTTACCAAATCTTATTTATTAGAATCACCGTTTTCAAAATTTCTAATTGTAGAAAACAAACAATTCTGTTAATTAAAATTGACATAGTGTTTGAAAAATTACCAAACTGGATCGGCTGGGACTCGAACCCGGATCTCTTGGTTACCAGCCAAGCGCCTTACCAACTAGGCCACCGATCACTTACACACCATACACTAATAATGTTTCACAGCACTCGATAACATTTGAAATTAAAAGTATAAAACAATTCTGTGTAAACGATTATTTATTATTCATGTAGAGCAAAACAAGCTGAGTTCTGGAATTACTTTGAGGAAATTTTTCAAGACAAACCGAAATTTTTAGAATATTTGAACATGTCGCAAGTCACATTCAATTACATTTTAAAATCTACTGAATTTCAGCTTCAATATTTAGTTAATTAATTTTTCATTACATATACTTAAAATGTTTTTGTTAGGTTAGGTTAGCTTTATTATATTGTAATATATTTAATTAAAAAATTATCTAAACATTTCCTTTGCCACCTTATTCCACAATTTTTTATTTAACTTTCTATTATGATAATATTGATGCTTTTGATCCCTTGAAGACCGCCTTTGTTCAACAAAAATATTAATTTTTTTTATATCCATTGCATTTTTTTCGTACGAATTCGCATCAAAAAACAAAATATTTTGGTCGTATCAAAAAGTCGTACGAGCTCGTACGAAAGAGTCGTAAGCAGTGTAACTACGCATATTTAAATATATGCATTTGTTTAATTCATATTAACTCGGATAAGTTCGTACGAATGAATTTTCGGATGAATTCGTATCCAGTGTAACCGCTACCTAAATATATACATACATGTATGGATTGTATGTATATATGTAAAATGTGTCTGCGCGATAGTTCTCAAACAGAACATCCTATTTTTATGAAATTTGGTAAAAATGTTGAAAGTTCAAAAATCTTGGATGAGTTCTTCAGCCAGACATGTTCAATACCAGAAACCACTAAAAAAATGTGTTTTTTGCAAAAATTTTCGAATATTTTTTACACCATGGTAAAGAGCGTAAAAAATCACAAAAGATACATTTTGAACCATTATCCTAGGTAAACAAATTTTTTAGAAAAATCAGTTTTTGTAAACGGAAGTTCATTGTGTTATGCAGGATGCTGCGACAGGGATATTTTTTATTTAGGAATTTTTCCATTGAATAAGAAAATATTCTGTCAATGAAAGGAGACTCAAAGTTGCCTATTGATCTGCCCCCTCCCCCCCAAAAAAAGATTACTTGGAGAAATACTTTTAGGCAAGCGTAAATAAAGGCATTTTCGGGAATTTTTTTAACAAGGAAAATATTGATCTATATTCTTGAGATTTGGCATTTTATTTTACGATGACCTTAAAGTATTACATTTTTTTTTTATTTCAATGTATATAAAAATGGCGAGTTTCAAAATGGAGGACGTTTTACCCACCGTAATTATTATCTGAAAAATTTTAAAAAATTTTTCCATGTTAACGTATGTAAAAATATTGATGGACCAAAAAAAAAAATTCAAAAATGAAATTTTGTAATGAAGAAACACTAAAACTAGCTTTTGAATAAAACTGACACTAAGTGTCATTGAAAAATACATCCATTTTACGTGCAAGTGTGCAAGTAAATTTTTAATACGAATTTTGTCTTCCTACAGCTTTTACTGTTGAAAAAAGTCGAAAATCTACGTGAAGAAGCTCAGGAAATTGTGGAAATCAACTTAGAATTAGATAAATAAATGAAAACAAAAACAAAATATGTGATTTTTTTTTATAAATAATATTTTTGTAATTTATTTGTAATTATTTGAAAATTTATTGGAATGTACAAAATTAATTTATTTAATGTGATTTTTTATTTTTGTTAAATAAATAATTGTTCAAAAAATTTCCGAAATTTGTGCGTGTGTAAATGAAAAAAACAAAAAAAAACAAAATATGTGATTTTTTTTATAAATAATATTTTTGTAATTTATTTGTAATTATTAAAAAATTTATTGGAATATACAAAATTAATTTATTTAAAGTGATTTTTTAATTTTAAATAAATTTCCGAAATTTGTGCGAGTGTATACGTATTCTGAGCAGTGATATAATACTTCCTCTTTTATGTCGTTTCCACGTTTTAAAATTGACGTAACTGAAAAAAGAAAACGCAAATATATTCATGATTTGTGTAGGGATCAAAATTCATAGTTTAAGGGGAGATTCGATAAAAAAAAAAAAAACTAAATCGATTTTTTTTCTTCCTAATTATGTTCTTTAAGATGTTAGAAATATTCTCCTAAAATTTTATTTTAAAAAAATGAAAAATCAATAAGTTACGGGCATTTTAGTGCAATTAGGGTACTTGACTGCAATTGAGAAATGATTCCATTGTTCAACCATTGTTCAATTTTAAATGAACAAATTGGCAGGAAAAACGACTTGGCGTAGTGACGTATGCAATGACATCACGATTTAACTCAAACAGATGTCGCTTTCATTCATGTCAACACTTGTCAACATGGTTTCAAATTGGTACACAATATTCAGCAGTCATCATGCTCAGTTTTAGTGGTATTTACAACTTTCTACTTTGTTATCTTCTTCATTTATCATCACTGTAAGATTTTCATGAAGCTCTACAAGTATTAAATACACTTTAAGAAAACAGTTTGATGTAACTTTAAAATTGTAGCAAAAACTAAAAGCATTTTTAACATAATATTTAAAACAAGTTGATAAGGATATTTTATGTATTAAGTGATGATGTATTCCTTCCATCAATCTTTTTTGAGTGCAAAATTAATTGCAAACCAAAAAGTTCAAAATAAATTACAAAGAAAAACAACTTCTCTTGGTCAATTAGAATTGTAAAAATTTCACAATGAAAAGGCAATTTGTCATAGACAATACGTAACTACAGTAATAAGATCTGCTATAAAAAATGACGTCATTTTCAAATATCACTGCGTTTTTAATCATTTAAACGAAGGCTAAAAATTTATAATTTTCAAAATCGAATTTTTAAATAACTAAAGAATATTTTTATTTGTTACTACTAAAATTGAATATATTTGGGTAATTAAAATTATTCAACATTTAAAACAAATTATGAATACAGTCAAGTACCTTATTAAAAAGAAAAAATTAAATCCTTTTTTCTCGGAGGTACGTTTTTGACCTCCTCATGTATCTCAAAAAGTATTTGAGATATCGACATAAATCAAAATGCATATTATTCCTCGATACCGTTATTTGGCAGGAACTAGGATCTTTTGGTTTCGTAATATATTTTCAAAATGGCGGCTATTTATAGTTGAGAAAAAGCCGTGATTTTTTAAAATTTATTTTCAAAATGCGATTTCTCGCTTTTTTTTTTTTTCTTAGATCCCAGTTAGTGCCATAGTTGTATATGTATATTTTCGGAAAATTCTTGATTTTTTGATTTTGATTCACCGGGGATTTCAGAACGCGAGGAACCACCAACAAGGTGGAAAGTTCATTTTTGAATTTTGAAAAAAATTTTTTGTAACCTCAAGACTTGTAGAAACAAGTCTTGAGGTCAAGATCAAGTGTATATTTAGTTTTTTAATAAAATATTTATTTGTATAAAAAAAACAATAATAAAAAAGGTTGATTCTGATATTTTTTGGCGAATCTCCCCTTAAATGAAACAGATTGAAACTAGTACAGTAATTTCACTTCAAAACACTTACCTGGTGGCGAGTAAATGCACGGCGGAAAGATTGGATCTCGAGTCTGTAAAAAGACTGATTTCAAAAACGTAAAATTTTCCGTTGTTAACGTCAGTTTCCACATACTTTCTGGTTTGCTGAAAATAATAAAATTTTAACCCATTATAATCCAACATTTAATTAACGATCAGAGTTTCATAGATATAATATGTACTGATGCAAAGTCACGTGGTTCATATAACCATTATTAACCGTGGTCATATAATCACATTATTTTGTTAAAGTTACAAGAAAGAACTTCGACGTCTTTATGCTCTACATTTAGCTTGCCTTTGATATTTTTGTATATTCCTGTCTCACTTTCCATGTTCTAGAGAGAAGGGCCAAGTATTAGCGTTCGGCATACATCGTATACAGTATACGATGTATACCGAACGCTAATACTTGTCCTTTCTCTCTAGAACATGGAAAGTGAGACAAGAATATATAAAAATGTCAAAAGCAAGCAAAATATGATTCAAAACAAGCGCAAATTGATTCAAAACGAGAGCAAGCGGCTTTGGCTTACGCCGATACGAATCGACCCAATGTTTAATTGTCTTATTTTCTCTTGCATTTGATTTACATTATGCACATTAATGGAAATTTTTTCAAGAACCGCATAAAAAAGGTTAAGCTGTTCATAAGAAAGAATTAGAAAGTTACAAGAAAGAACTTCGACGTCTTTATGCTCTAGAGCGGGGGGTTCTTCGGGCCCGTAAACTTCAAAAATATGGCTCGCATATCAATGAACACTATAACATCCCATATTTACCCTACTCTTCCCCGTACCGCAGTGCGTCCAAATTCTTTCTTATACAGAATGGGAAATAAATAACTTTCACGTTTTCAGGAGTGACTCATAGCGCTCTGTAGACACTAAAACGACAGGAATTTTTTTGGACTTAACAGTTTGAGAAAAACGCAAATGACCTGACAAATTTTTCTAAGTATGGCCCTGACTAAATTATGCATACACCTTTATAGTATCAAAGATACAAAATAATTTTGTTGACCAAAATTCAATAAATTTTTGTAAACATATTTACTTCTAGTAACTTTTTATTGTGTTATTTTTTAAAAAAACAGAAAATTTATCTTAAAAACATTAGATGGTCAGAGTCGGATTAAGACAAAAATTTTAAGGGCCTCTTTTTTTTACCCATTTTTAGTATCAAATTTTTTTTTAAAAAACACTTGATTCAAAATTATATTGGCAAATATTAACCCTTTTGAACAAACCATATGGAAAAATTTTTTGTCTCAAAATGCCGGACTTTTTACTACCAGTGATAAGTACAATAGTAAAAGGAAAAAAATAAAAGATCCCAACATCAAAAAAGTGAACCCTAAGAATTTACAAAATATAAATTATACGAAATTTATTTAGAATTATACCGTATTTCGGCAAATCTGCCACAGATGGCGGCACTTGTACCAGTTAATATACTGGGTGTCCCATTTGGATGTATACATACGGTTTATATGTTAATTGATAACACTGAATTCCCATAAGGAAAAAGTTATGTCACAAGAGTGCTTTGAACAAACTAATAATACGAATTTAATATTGTAATTACTGTTGCTATCGCTTTAACAGCAATAATGCAGTAAAATAAAGAAATGAATGTCTCAATTTTCAAGCAATTCATATTTTCACATAAATATTTGTGTCATTTTTTTTAAATAAATAAAAAAATAATAAAATACCGAAAGAATAGGTACTCTGTTGAAGAAATAGTGCAGATAATTTGGTGGAAAAAATTATTTTATAAAAGAAAATTTTCAAAAATATAAATACGTTTATCCAAAGCACTCTTGTGACATAACTTTTTCCTTATAGGAATCCAATGTTATCAATTAACATGTAAATCGGATGTATACAACCGACCGGGACACCCGGTATACATATTACAGAATTTTGAGCCGCCATATTGCAGGACGAGTTAATTCGTCTTAATCATTTAAAGAGTTAATTACAAAGATGAGATCTACCCACTGTTTTCACAGCAAGACTTATATACTTTCCACCCTGTATATTTATTATTTATAACTATATAAAAATATGCTCAGATCATAATGAGTTAATTTTTTACCTAGTGTCAATTTCGTGAATTGAAATATTGGTTTGAAAACTTTGCACGGGATTCATTTGTAAATCACTAAAACTTGAAATCGGTGAATTTTCATCGGTAAAATGTTTCAACACTTGCGTGGCTAAATTTAGAAAAGTTGTTGAAGATATTTTAAGAAGATTCGTTTCAGCCAGTAGAAGTATCTCCAAAACGGTATGAATTTGAGCTAATTTTGAGATTTTCTTCTCCATCGTAGATACGTTTAACTTATAATTCGATGAAAATGGTTTTAGCTCGGACCGTCGACTTTCCGTTAAACCAGATTTTCTTGATGTTGTTAACAGGATTGATTTTCTTGAATTTGGTAACAGTGTTTTCCGTCTATTGGCACTACTGGAATCTGCACAAGTTGTTTCAATCCTGAAAAGAAAAAATTGATCAAGTGTGTGTCGAACCACACATAAATTAGAGTACCGTAGTCAATTTTTTGCAACTTTTGCATTTGCAATTTAAAAAATCGGACAAAAGCGGATCGAACTCGCATAATTAGAGTGTACGAAACTCTAAAAACAATGGGAGGTGTGACTACGGAACCTTTAAATTATAGAAAATCAACATTTTCTTACGAATTCAAATCAAAATATTCAGTAATTGGTAAATTTCGATTGGAAAATATATATAAATAGTTTTTTCGCAATTTTTCGATACCAATTTCCGCCAACATTTCGATCGGTTGACAGCCGGACAAGCTGTCAACAATTGCCACGCCCTTTTGAACGTCACGGATCAGTGTAGCAATTCGTGTATTATTATCTTCATTGACCTAAAACACATATTCGATGTGTACAATTGCTTGACAGAGAATCCAGAACTGACAGAATTTGTAATGAGGGAGATTTCATATTCGCTCAGACATTAAGGGAAGGTTTACTTGAGATTTGATAAAAAAACTGATTTTTTTTTGCCGAAATTGAAAGCAAATTATGTGTAGAATATGTTCCCAAAGTGATTTTACTGAAAATAATTTAAAAACAAGATTCTTGCACATTAACCTAATCCAGCTTTCTATAAAAAAAAATTCAAAAAACGTAGTTCACGCAATAATGAGTATTAAATATAAAATTTTGAAAATACGTTTTTTTATATATATTTTATAATATCTCGGAACAACACTTTTGGAACTGGCGGACACGATAACTCAAAAACTATTCGATGGATCCTTTTTTTAATTTTTTATTTTAAAAATAATTCAATTCTTCGGCACCTCTACCTAAGTTCGATATACTTTCAATATTTTTTTTATTTTTAAGTTTACTTTAAAGAGCGAAAAATAAGATAAAAATCGTAATCAAAAGTTCAAACATCCGCCATTTTTTTTTCTTTCAGCAATTTATTGATATTATAGATAGAGGTGTCGGTATTCTTCATATATTTTATAAATCTTTTTTATTTTTGGATTTCGGTGGTTTATTACCGGCGTTAGGATGTCCGCCGACAAGGCATTGGATTTTCGGATCGTCACACTGCAGTATCTATAAAATGGACAATTTTTTATATTTTTCCTTGAAAATTTTTTTTGTATAGTTTAATACTTAATAAATATGTGTACAAAATTTGAAATTGATATTTACTTCCGTTCTTGAGAAAAAAATTCTAGAAAAATACATAATTTTTAAGGACTCTCGAGTAAACCTCCCCTTAAACAATTTCTATCAAATTGATGGCATCATAAAAATAAAAAATTCTTTTTTCATTAACAATCTCTCTCATTACAAATTCGTTCGACTCTAAATCACTTGGTTACTTACGTATGGTTTTATATTACTACGAATTATTTTACCGAAAATGAAATGAAAACATTCGGTAAGCTCTGAATATGTGGTACAATCTAAAAATAAAGTCGGATTAGTATTAGATTTACCTCGGCCCGTATTACCCTGTACCTGTTAAGATATCCCATAATAAATCAGTGAAGTCTGAATTTTTTTGTATGTTATCAACAGCGGTACGCAAATTATTCGATTCGTTAGGGCTAGTTTTCGCCATTCGACGTAACTGCGTGATTTCTTCGAGCTAAAATTACACAAATATAAATTGTTGAAAATTGAAGAGGTGGATTCCAAAGCGCGCTAAGTCACTTTTTGCAATTTTTCAGGAAATGTAAAAAACTATCTAGGTAGGCAAATGTAGTAATCTATTTAAATCATTTTCAAGTTCTTAGATAATAATTATTATTGATGTTATTTATTTGTTCTTATTTATACATATAATTTTCAATAGATTATACTGAAAAAAAAAACCTTTAAAAAGTTGGGTTGAGTTGGTTAAAATAAACCTAGTTTGTTTAAATACAGATATATTTTATTCAAGAAACATTTTAAACAGTGCATTATTAGCTATGTGTTTGACATAACAGAAAATCTGCCCACAAGCAAATTTGGAAAAAAATATCAGCTATTATTGGAAAAAGAAATGCAATGGTTTACGAGCAAATTTGACTTTGCTTGACTCTGAGCGTTTTGAAATAAAACTGTCACTGACTTAGCGCTTTTTTGGAAAACATTCCATTTTTCATCATTCATTTTACAGTAGACTAAGCTCATTTTGAAGGGTGGCACTACTAAAATATCACATTAGACAAAAAATGACTTAGCGCCTTTTGGAATCCACCTCTTCAATTAATAAAAACAGTTTCCGGCAAATATCTCTACAGAGATCAAATTTGAACAACAGCCGTTAGCGCTGAAGTCAACAGTGGCGTCTTGATGTGACATAAATGAAAACTACTGTGTGTGTGTAAGGGCTCCGTGATGTTAGCACCGCAAATGTGAAATTTCGATTGATCAATTACATGATTTAAAAGGTCAGAAAATGGTCATAAAAGGTCAGTTGATTTCATTAATTGGTCAGCAAAAGAAAATTTTTTACTAAGGTTTGAAGTTTTTTCAAGGTCATTCAAAAAACTTTAGCATCCCAAATGTGAAATTTTCAATGACGAATTGTATAATTTAAAAGGTTAGAAAATGGTCATAAAAGGTCAATTGGTTTCATTAATTGGTCAGCAATAGAAAATTTTTTAATCGATCATTCGATTATTAAAATATCTTGAGATATCTCGAGATATAATAAAATCATTCGATTATTTTTCATTCGAATGATTTTAAAAAAATATCTCGAGATATTAGCTTTGTTCGTGCAATAGTTTTGAAAGTACACAACTGTACGGAGCATGCGTATTTGTTAAATGAGCGTTCGAGAAAAACTAAATTTGTGATTTGATTGCAAATCTAATGTTCTAGCAGCTTAAAAATTAAATTTCGAACTAAACACGACAGCAAGAAAAGTTCACCAACTTTTAACAAATTTGTCGGATTGTACTTGCGCAGTAGATCTCAAATATATTACGGTTTAAAATTTAAATATTTTATTGTCTGTTAAGTTAGATGTATTGTTAGGGAACTTTTATTTAAGTTATTTTTTCTTGTGAAATTTTTTTGAAATATTTTTTTACTAGGTACAGGTAAATAAATTTTAAAAAGAAATATTCAAATTTAATATGCCCTTTTTATCGTTTAGAGAGAAGAAATTAATTCACCATAATATCTTTCATTAGGTTTTCTTTCTCTTATTGTACAAAATGAATGAAAGATCATCCAGCTCCAGTACGTTTAGTTCCAGTGACTTGTCTAATTCGAGCGATGATGATTTACTTGATTTTGAAATTAATAGAATTCGATCAAAAAATGAAAATTACTTTGAAAGTACTATTCAATTATATAATAATAAAGAATTTATTGAGCATTTCAAAATAAATAGACGTGTAGCTGAAAGTCTAGCACAACATTTTCAGCTTAGTGAATATTTAAAACATTAGTTGGGTGAGAATGGAAAATTAAATGTGCTTATTGGAATGGAAAATTAAATGCAATTAAATGTTTTAATATTTCTTTGGATGTTTTGCAAATATTTTAATAACCAAAAGCATAATTGTTAAGTTACGTAAAATGTCAATCTTTTATAACCTTATTAGTCTATAACTACTATAAAATATGTATGACATCCAAGAGGCCCGTAAGTCCAAGACTTGCCGGACACGATTAGAGTGACATCTGGTGGTTCTTAATTAAACCTAAATCTCGAATTCACCGTTCGAGCGTCAAAATAATTTGAAACTAGTTTGTTGTTGAACATGCGCAGTAGTCATAGTTTGAAAAATCACTAATTAGTTTGAAATTGGTTGCACGAACAAACCTATTAAATCATTCGATTATTTTTCAATCGAACAGTTTTAAAAATATCTTTTTCATTTATTTTCATCATTCGATTATTTTTGTCGATTATTTTCATTCGATCATTTTTATCGACTATGTTTCATTGGGTTATTATTATCAATTATTTTCTTTCGATTATTTCTAACAATTATTTATCAATTATTTTTATCGGTTATATTATTCAGTTATTGAGATGCGATAAAAAATTAAATTTCAATTTTGTAATTTTTCGGAATCCTTTTATTGTAATTTTTATTTTCAAATTCAAACTTATAATACAATATTATTTACTTGTATGAACCATACGACCATAATCCACCTTTCAGCTCTTTTGTCTTTAGGTGGTTTATCATATTATCTTCAAAAATCTTTTTTATAACTAATATAACTAATGTCAATGCACCTTTTCGTCCGCCATTTTTCTTAAACCCCGCCTATTTGACAAATCCCAATAGGTCAGATTAACTAACGTTGGTTTGACGTCATTAATAAATGAAGCAATTATATTAGACGTACTTTACTGTTTATTGTCGCCGCTTTAACTAATGCCAAGATGGCGTGGATGGTACTTGTGCCCTATACTGTCTAAAAAATAGAATCGGGACATGAGTTTTGAGAGTCGCGACCATGAGGACTATATAAGGTGTACGCACTCCATGTACGTATAAAAGGTTCTAAAACTAAGAGGGCAGTATTGACGTTACATTCTCTTATATTTCAACGCTATCACCACTAGGATCGCTACTTTCAATTCCGGCTAGCAAACATAACTATGGAAATTAATCTAAATTACTTTAAAAAAAAAAAAAAAAAAAAACAGCAATTTTAGTTACAGAACACCTGTTACTAAGTATCCAGAGAATGTGACGTAACTGACAGCTCTACTGAACGTTTTCGCGGAAATTTTGAGAACAAATATTAAATTAATTTTTTCTAACGATTTTTAAAATTATTTTTAAAAATTAAAAATATATACATGCATTATACACAAATTTGTGTGTTTTAAAATAATTTCCCAAAATTAGTCAAATTCCCCATCATTACCTGTTCAAAAACATCATTGATTCTTTCAAATAAATCAATACCCCCTAAAGTTGAATTATTTTCTGCTTTTATTGGCAACGACATATTTATAAATTCGTGCACATCCGTTTCCGATTCGTATTGTTTGATAGTATCGATATATTTTTGCAATAATTCAATATTATTCATCAGTAACATTGCTTCGCTGGCCGCATGCCCCACGGCGCATTGTATTATCTAAAATTTGAATAATCATTTCAATTTTCGTTAATTGGCAACGCAAAGATTCTCACTCGCACCTTTAGTGGTAAAATTGGAACTAGTATCAAGTAAAAGTATACGTATACATTTAATTGGTGGTATATAAAATCTAACGGTACTTGACTGTATTTAAAATTTGTGTCAAATATTAAATAATTCTATGCATTATCATTACATATGTCCAATTTTAATAATGAAACATAAAAATATTTGATAACTATTTAGAAATTTTATTTTGAAAATCGCCATTTTTCAACAAATATTCAAATTAGTGAAAACGCGCCATTTCTTGAATGTGACGTAACATTTTGTAGCTAGATATGTCGATTTTGATAATTTTCATCGGTGAGGTGAAATTGTGTTTTCTTTTGGATATTTTTATTAGTTTATATATATATAGTAATAATAATTGGCCAGAATTCTAATAAATACTTGCTTTTAATTTGACATTTTATGAATATAATTAAAGTTTTGAGGTTATAAATATTGACATTGACGTTTAGTTGCTTCAAACTGTGACGTCACCATAGTGAGGTGTTTTTCCCGCCTTTGTGTCATTTAAAATTGTAGGGTTATTTTTTTTTTTTTGATAATGATTTTTTACAGAATCTGTCGAAAATAAAAAAAATCACTTAACTGATATGGAAAAACAATGCTTTTAGAATATTTTTGTAACTTCAGTCAAGTACCCTATTTGCAAAATACCACTTTTATTGAATATAGAAACTCTTATGACATGTTTCAGTCAATATGACCATTCTCAAACGTGTAAAAATTACATTCAGATACATGCCTATTTATTCTAAATCTAAACTTATAAATTGTAGCAATGGATGATGGGAAATAAGTGGGAATAGAAGTAGTGGGCGGAGTCAAAAACAAGGAAAACAAGTTTAGGTGAGTTAGAAACATGTGATATATAAACAAATAAAGTAGGAAATACAGTCGTATAAAAAAAATATAAAACAGAATATAAAGTAGAATAGGGTATTTGACAGTATCAAAGAAAAACAAAGAAAACAAATTTTAATGACAATTGATAATAAAAGACAGCAATTTATTATGTTAATTCATCCTAACTACCATTATTTAATTTTAAAAAAATTAATAAAAAAGTAATTTTTCAGCTATAAATTACGTCAGCAGAAACGGGCTGTGACTACATTCTCTTATATTTTAACACTGTCGCCACTAGGGTCGCTACTTAAATTCCGGTTAGTAAACATAACTATGAAAATTAATCGGAATTTGATTAATTTTTTAAAAAATCAACAGTTTCTTTTCCTAGTTATAAGAAAAATAAACAATTTTTTTTTCTTAGTTACAAGACACCTGCTGCTATCTAGAGAATGTGACGTAATTAATGCTAATGAACGTTTTCGCGCAAATTTTAAGAAAAAATATTAAATTAATTTTTTCTAACGATTTTCGGCATTATTTTTAAAAATTAAAATTATATATATACATAATACATAAATATGCGTATTTTAAAATAGTTTTCCAAAATTAGTTAAATTCCCCATTGTAAATATCGGTATAATCATTTAAAAATAATTCAGAATTGTGTTTGTAAATTTCTATTGCTTCTAAAATATTTAGTTTGTGTCCTTTATTCGCTTCGTGTAAAACTGTAACGGCTGACTCCGCCCACTGTTTCTATTTTCACTAATTTCCCATGATCCATTGCTACAATTTATAAGATTTAGAATAAACAGGCATGTATATGAATGAATATCTTTACACGTCTGAGAATGTTTACATTGACCGAAACATGTTATAATAGTTTCTATATTCAATAAAAGTGGTATTTTGCAAAGTAAAGTGTTTTTATTTACTAATATCAAATATGGAATACCATAAAGTAACGCTCAAATCTATTAAATGTATATAGAAAAATTTTCACTTGATACAGCTTCTAATTTAAAAACTAGAGGCGTTCGCGTAATCTTTGAGTCGTCAATATTTTTCGGCAAATTTTGCTGAACTTACAACTGTTGCCACGGCATTTTGTGGTATTTCATAACTCAATTGATTCCATGTAATTTGTAATTTTACCGCACCGGGGGTGGAGGACGTTTCCCTGAATGTCAACGAGCTACCAAAAAGTTCAAAAGTACTGGTCACTTCAATTTGTACCTGTAAATAATATAAAATTTATATTGACTCAATACAAGTTACTAGTAATAAGCATTGAGGAGAGAATCGACTAGAGAGAATGCTGTGTATTACAAATACATTAAGAAATTGATGCAAAAAAATTGACTGATGGGATTACTTTAATGGCGGTCAACAAGTCTCCGTGGTTACAATTTGGGCTTACTAAAATGGCGTCATGCTTCAAAATTTAATGCCTGTGGTATCTCTAGGAAACATATGTTAATATGTTCGATTCATTGCTCAGTGGTAATAAGCAATGTACTTTATGAACGCATTATGGGTAATGATAAGATTCCCTAGCCACGAACGGCGCAACTAACATATAACCGACAATTTTTACACAACTGGGTCTCTGAATAAAAAATAATTATCATTTTTTTTTTTTATTATTTTGACACTATATCATAAATAATACTGAAAATCGTTGTGAAAAAAACTTTAAAACCGATATATAATAAATTAATTAAAACTTACAAAATTTTAAAAAATTTCATTTGGTTATAAACAGCACGAAAAGAGATCACGATGTCTGTGACGTCATTATGTTAACATATTCAATCATCGAGATAGAAGAATATGGATAGAGACTATTTTTTAAGAGAGAGATAAAATATAATATAATATGATATGTTAAAATGAATACGTATATTTCTTTGAATGTGCCACAAAAAATAAGAATTGAAAGAGTAAATAGGCACACAATCACGTGCAAATAGGCACACAAGATCGAGTCCTACAAAAAATTAAGTTTAAAACAATATTAATAAACGTAATACTCCATAAATATAATATTTCGGTAAGTAAATATTGTGTTTAAAATATTGTGTTTATCAATAAATACAACCATATGTAGCGAAAATTTGTTTATTTTTCTAAATTTTTCATTTAAAAAACAGATTCATAATAAGCGGAAAAATACAAATTTTGGCATTACACCAAGTAAAGGAAATACCGAAAAAGGAATTATTCTACGTAAAAAGGAATTCGTTTTTTATTTAAAATATGTGATAATAACGGCAAAAGTTTTAAAAATATTGTAAAAAATAAAATTATGTAAAAATTACAATATAGGTTAAATTGACACATTATTTCAGTGGCGTCTTTTACGTAAAATTAATGAGCATATAAATATTTAACTTCAAGATTATATATTTTGTTTGTAATTTATTTATTTATTAATAAAATGACAATTTAATAACTGTATAGTTTTATTTATGTTTGTGTCTACTTTTATCAAAAAGAAATGTCTTATTAGTGATGAAAAATTATAAACTAAAACGTAATCTTTTTAAAGAAATAGTTATAAATTGTAAATAATCGATTAATTTGAGCAATTTTTGTTTTCAGTTTATAGTAATTTATAATATTCTTTAAGCACCGTTAAATACAATAATTTAGTAGACAATTAAGAATTCGAAAAAATAGCTGATAAAATAGTCGAACAGCATTCTTAAGGAGCGGATTATTGAATCAAATAAAACAGATATTGAAAATAATTAATTGTTTATGTTTTTATATAGAAATCAGAATTATAAGATAAGTATTGGCGACGCAAAGATTACGCGAGCGCTCCTGGTTTTTTAAATTAGAAGCTGTATCAAGTAAAAATTTTTGTATACGTTTAATTGTCAATAGAAAAATGTACTATATAAATTAGGCGCGGATTACTAGATTTTATATCACCCATTAACCGTATACGTATATTTTTACTTGATGCTAGTTCTAATTTTACCACCAGAGGCGCGAGTGAGAATCTTTGCGTTGCCAATACTAAATATATTGTTTTAAAAGCAATGACAATGTTTTAATTACATTAAAACCGTTACTGTTTATTTACAAAATGACGTCATTCATAATACGCACGTTTAAGGGGGGAGCTCGAATAAAAAAGCAACTTTTTTATTTATGATTATTTTGCTTGTTGAAATTTTTTTTTAAATTAGAGAGGGTTTCAAATAGAAAATTTTGTTTTTGAAACATTCATTACTCTTCCCTGTGGGGGGAGGGGGCTCTTTTTCACAAGTTTTTAAGCGTTTACAAGGAACGCCATATCTCAAAAAGTAATGAATATTTTTTAAATATTTTTTCATTATTTTATTCCTAAAGGATCTGTCCATAAAGCTGAGTATGGGTTTCAGGTAATTTTAAAAATTAACTATAAAACTGTAATCCCAAACTTCTAAAAATTATAAAACCCAATTTTTTATTAAAAAAAAAAAAAAAATTTTAAAAATAGTTACAATTGTTCAAATGGAAAAAGCATACTCCACTTTATGCGCAATATGTTTATGAATAAAATTTAAAAAAAAATTAAGTCTCTATCTTTTCTAGAACTTGAGATATGATTTTCTTGTCGGAAAAAGCACAACTTTCGGGAAACGGTAAAAAACAAAAATAATCACAAAAGAAGCGGGGTTACTCACTGTTTATTAAAACGTCTACAAAGGCATACAAATAAAAGAACATTATCTCAGTGCATACTATAACTCATGTACACACCAAAACTAAATATTATTGATCAAATCGCGAGGGGGGGGGGGCGAGCGTTGTCTGCAAAGGAGCAGCAACTTGGCCGTGCAGCGGCTCACAAATAAATATTTTTCTACTTGAAAAAAAATTTTTTTGGCCATGATTTATATATCACCGTGTTTGTAAAGAACCACAGAACAAAATAAAAACAAAAAATGAAATTAAAAAAAAAAATTAGTTTATTAGCAGTTTCTGGCGTGAACTCTTCCCTTAATATTTATAATATGTTGATCAGTATTTTGGGAAATGCTCCTTCCTTTACAATATTATATACTTTTCCTTCTTCCATGATATTCAATACAAAAATGTTTATAGCAAGCAACAATTACATAGCAACAATAATTCAAAATAAAAAGACACTACTGTATGTTCAGGTAAGTAAACATTATGACGTCACATATGCGCTCGAGTGGTCTCGGGAATTGTCAGCTCGTTATTAAATTATTTTAAATATGATATAACTTTTTAAATATTATGTAAAACAATAAAAAGAGTTTTCTTTTAAAACTTGTATAATATTATCTTTCTATTTATGATAAAAAAAATTTTCTTCAAAAACCCAATTATGAAAAACGTAACAGTTACATTAGTTAAAATATTTTTAATCCCTTAAGGGGGAACTTCACGCCAGAAACGGCTAATAAACTAATTTTTTTCGAATCTCGTTTTTTGTTTTTATTTTGTTCTGTGGTTCTTTACGAACACAGTGATATATAAAACATGGCCAAAAAATATTTTTTTTTAAGTAGAAAACTATTTATTTGTGAGCCGCTGCACAGCCAATTTGCTGCGCCGTTTCAGACAACGCTCGCGCGCCTTCGCGATTTGATCAGTAATATTTAGTTTTGGTGTGTACATGAGTTATAGTATGCACTGAGATAATGTTCTTTTATTTGTATGCCTTTGTAGACGTTTTAATAAACAGTGAGTAAACCGCTTCTTTTGTTATTATTTTTGTTTTTTACCGTTTGTCGAAACTTGTGTTTTTCCCGACAAGGAAAATCATATCTCAAGTTCTAAAAAAAACAGAGACTTAATTTTTTTTAATTTTGTTCATAAACATATTGCGCATAAAGTGGAGTATGCTTTTTACATTTGAACAATTGTAACAATTTTTAAACATTTTTTTTCATAAAAAATTGGGTTTTATAATTTTTAGAAGTTTGGGATTACAATTTTATAGTTAATTTTTAAAATTATCTGAAACCCATACTCAGCTTTATGGACAGGTCCTCTAGGAATAAAATAATGAAAAAATATTTAAAAAATATTCATTACTTTTCGAGATATGGCGTTCCTTGTAAACGCTTAAAAACTTGTGAAAAAGAGGCCCTCCCACCACAGGGAAGAGTAATGAATGTTTCAAAAACAAAATTTTCTATTTGAAACCCTCCCTAATCTGAAAAAAAATTTCAACAAGAAAAATAATCATAAATAAAAAAGTTGCTTTTTTATTTGAACTCCCCCTTAACACTGTGTCAATTTTATTTGAAAAATATAATTTTCATAATGTCCAAGAAAATCTTCATATGAGATTTTTTCAAAATATTCCAATCTTTTTGCCATTAGTAAATTCATAAAAAAATTCATAGTTGAACTCAATAAAAAATGATGCAATCAAGTGCAAAATGGCAGCGCAAGAACGACAGATAGCCCAGCCCACTTGCATTAGTATTTCGTAATTCGACTACGAAATTCTAATAATTCATTCCTTTCTTGTTTAACTAGTTGTGTAGATATAATTATTATCTTTATCTGTCATCCATAAACTTTAAGTACTATAAAGTTTGCAGCAGAATCTTCAAAAAAAAAAAAAATTTCTATATGTAGATTTTTCAATGACTACCCGGGGTATTTATCAATGACCAAAAAAAAAATATTATGGCCACTAATGGGTTAAAGAAATCGCAAACAGTCAGCACGATACCTGAGGTACGGCAAGGTGTCATTTATTTTATCTATTCAATGCTTATTAACTTCCCATAGGAGGTTATTGTAATGGGTCCGATTTTACGAATCGCTAATTTTGACATATCTCCACGTTTCAAGGTCACTAGAATCCGAATTCATCGTTTTTAGCGTGATGTCTGTGTGTGCGTTCGTTAGTTCGTTCGTGAATTTTTTTTCGTCTCGCATATCTCGAGAACAAATGATGATATCAACTCCGAACTAATTTCATTAGATGCGTAATCAAAAAATGAAGACCGGATAAAGTTTTCAGCAAATTCGGATTAGCGGTTTGTTTTTTATGGTAAAAAAATGGAATTAACTTTATTAAGATAGCATAGATTATATGGCTTTTTTACCATAACATTATTATATAATGGCCTAAGAACCTTCCTTGATGTTCAAAACGCCAGTATTGAATTATAAAATTAAAAAAAAAAAAAAAAAAAACGAAGTAAAAAAAAAACGAAATAAGAAAAATTGAAAAAATTAGTTTCTTGCCAAAATATATTTTGTCTCGCGTATCTTGAGAACAAATAATATTACGATTTGTTTGATAAGGGTACAGACGGCGAAGCCCCCGGTATGGTGCAAGAGGCAAAGCCTCTATCGGGGGCTCAGGGGAGGAGTCGCCTGAAATGAAAAAAGAATTATTTATGTACAGTAGTTTCTAGTCTTTAAGGACACCCAATAGGAAGTTGACAGTGTGGGTAGACCTGTCCCCCAAATTTTTTGTTTAGATATTGGCTTCAATTGACAATACAAATATTTGTGCAATAAACTCGCCAAAATAGAATCCTTACCTTAGCATTTTTCTGATTACCCATCCACGAATTATGTTTATGCAGAAACGATTGTATATTCAAACATTTTTCCGATCTTCTATGAATCCCTTCAAAGGTGACCCGATGACTCGATAAAAGATTTTCTGCTGACGAACTACCCAATATGGTAGCCCTGCTCGCATCATTCTGATCACAAATAATAAACAATCCTCCGATATCTAACGTTTTTGGTGAAAGGCCATACATGTTTAACAAATTTCTAAAAAAAAAAAAAGTGGGGTCATTGTACATTAGTCGCGTTTCAGCCCAATTTTGAAAAAAAATTTAACAATTGCAGTATGTTTAGGATGTTAAAAAAAGATAATTCAGGTCGGGGGAAGCTAGAAAATGGTGAGGTTAGTTAAGGTTACGTTAGTTTAGTTGGTTTTGACAATATACTTCGACTTTGATATAAAAACTAAGTGATGAACTTAGTTAAGGTTAGGTTAGATTAGGTTAGGTTAGTTGAGTTAGTTTTAACAATATACTTCGACTTTGATATGAAAACTAGGTGGTGAGCTTAGTTAAGGTTAGGTAAGTTTAGTTAGTTTTGACAATATACTTCGACTTTGATACACACGCATACAAAATAAAATACTCCTGTCGCAGTACCTGCATAACACAGTGAATTTCCAAAGATTCGACACTAACGGATCTCATATAACAACTTGTATTCACAGGGCCGGATTTACCCTAAGTACCGCCCAGAGCACTGTAAAAAATGCCGCTCCTGCTTTTTCGCAAAACAAAAATTTTAAAAAAATTTCCTAATAACTTTCCCACTTTTTTCCCTTTTCCTATCAAAAAATAAGTGACGAGCAAAAAAAAAAAAAACCCTTCCCATTTTTTACTTTCCTAAAAATAAGTGACAAGCGAAAAAACAAACAATTCTCATTTTATTTATTTTCCTATCAAAAAATCAAGTGACGACAAAAAAAAAAATTATTCTCACGTGTGTTCCAAATTTTGCCGCTCGGGGCCAGTGCCTCGCGTGCCCCTAGTGTAAATCCAACACTGTGTATCCATTTAAATAGTTTAGCCCTCGAACAGTGAAAAAATTTTCAAAATCGGTTGAATAGTTAATTTTTAGCGTTTCTGGGTCCCCGGGACCCTAGCGGATCTCATATAGTATAGCATATATGCATTTAAAAAAATTTAACTTTTAAAAGGTGAAAAAATTTTCAAAATCGGTTGGATAGTTTTATTTTTGAAGCTTCTGGGACCCCCGAACACTGGCAGACCTCATATAACATATCCACCGAAAATAATTTAGCTCTCTAACAGTCAACAAATTTTCAAAATCGGTGATAACGCCTTCTTGAAAAGTTACGTTAATTTTTAATTTGGAAAATGAAACAGATATAAATATTGTTGTTGTAATGACAAAAACAATGAAGCGATTGTAAATAAATTGTAAAGAAATTCAGCAAATTTCTTAATTTTTCTCAAAAGCTAGTTCACTTAGAACAACGCTTTAGAAGCTTGTCTTATGTAATTTTTTACGCCCTTTTCGATGGTGTAAAAAAATTTTGAATTCTGGCCAAATTTTGCAAAAAACTACTAATAATCAAAATACATCAATCTGACACTATTTGCTATACAGATAGGCCAGTTACATGTTATTGTCCTATACCCAATTTTCTTACTACAGCTTACTACGGGCAAGCCATCTCCGTAGTTACAAAAGTAAACAAACCTTTAATTACCATGGTAAATATCACAATTACACAAAAATTCTGTAATTTTCATATATTTTACCAGTGACGTTCAACTATAGGTAAGAAAAATAATTTAAAAATGGATAGCAGATTTTGTATTTAAAGTCAGTAAATATTCGCCAATCCACTTTCATCAAGACGAAGTTGGTTATTTTCGATTTCCAAAAGCACACGTTTGTAAAAAAATTTTTTTATACGTAGGTATATCATATAAAACCATTTAGTTTGAAATTTTTTAATAATTAAATTCTACGCCACTGAGTTATATATATTCATTTAAAAATTGGGACCAAAAAACTAGCGAAACTGGCTAACCTGTATAGTATAACATACTAATCAATCAAATGATCTTGCTAATAATGGCAAAAAAGGCCAAAATTTTGGCTTCTAAAAATCGGACGTATCTGGCTGACGAACTTATCTAAGCTATTGAGACGTTTGACCTTCTCACCATACATACAAATTTTAGTGAACCTCATTTTCGGTTTCTCGAGGCCTCAAAACAAATTTCTGCCATAGTCCCGGGCCCAAGTCTTTTCATGGCACCCGCTGTAATAAGTATATTTCCAATAAGGAAATTCACTTAACAATAAAGCATTTACCAAATTTCTTAATTTTTCTCAAAATCCAGTTCATTTAGAACAATGTTTTAAAAGCTTGTTTTATGTAATTTTTTATGCTCTTTTCGATGGTGTAAAAAAAATCGAAAAAATTTTTGAATTCTGGCCAAATTTTGCAAAAGACCACTAAAATTGGCCAAAATTTTGAATTCCAAAAATCGGATGTATCTGGCTGACGAACTCATTCAAGCTTTCAAAACAAATCAATCTTCTATTGTTTTCTAAAAACAAATTGAAATTTTAAAATTTACGTAAGTGCAATAATGAAAGAGATAAAGCCAAGAAAACGGAAATTATTTAAATTCATAAATGATGAAGCATAGTTAAATTTAAGTGAAAAGGACCATATACGTACATATGTGTCTGCGCGATAACTCTCGAAGGAATATATACAGATTTTAGTGGGCCTCATTTTCGGAAAATTCGTATTTCCAAAAAGGAAATTCACTTAACCCTAGAATCATACGTTGGTCTACGAGAAACGTTAATCATACATCGACGTCGTTTTGACGGATGGACTTTTTACGGAGTTTTAGAGTTTATTTGCAAAAAACATTTTTTTTACATAACAATACTACAAAAGCGAACAAAATATTTAAAAAAATTGCATTTGGAAAAATTTCTTAATGTAAATATTTATTAATTTTTTTAATCTTTTTATCAAATAATATTTTCATTATAAAAATTAAAAAATAGATAAATACATCAATTGTATCATAAAACATGTGTTTCAAATAATTAATTTATGAACTATTATGAGTCAGTGGACATGTGTGACTTTACAGAATGTGAAATTTCTCAGTCATAAATATTCCTATAGATATGTAGTTATTTCCCCATTAGGCACATTCGTAAATTTTCTAAAATTTGTTAGTAATTTTTCGAATAAGATCTCAAAAAATAATAAAAAAATTAAAATATTTTCCACAAAATAAATTGTTAATCTTTTATTAAGTCACTTGAAACGCATTCTTTAGTTTTCGATTCAATATATGAAAACTTCAGTATTATGTCGTCTCTATAAGTCAAACAGCTGTAATCATCTTTCACATTATCATAATCATTGAATAAATTAATTACAACATGCATATCCTTAATAAATTTTAGAAAAATTAGGAAAACTTTTATATGTGAAGTACAAAATCTTTAAAAAAAAACATCGCGTCATCATACATCGACGTCCTTTTGACGGGCACTATTTCAATACAAACAAAACGACAATGACTATAAACAAAATAAATACGTCTTATGTGTTATAACAACAAATAAATTAGATAACAGAAATCTCACAGCAAGCAGGTACCGACAAGTTGTAGTATTGGCGCAGGTAGAGAAGTTCGTTCGTCGTTTTGACGTGTACGTATGATTCTAGGGTTAAAAGAATATCTAAAAAATTTCAAATGTAATGACAGTTTCCCAGCATTTCCAGTACTGCTATCGAGTTGTAGTACCTATTTGTTTTAGCTAATCCGCCATAGTGGCGAACATTTTTTAAAAAAATCATTAAAATCGGATCATTAATTTTTCACTTATTGTTAGAGCCAAAAATAGGTGGAGTCGTGTTTCTACACAATTACCAAAAGTGGTTAAGTGCGTGTCGAACGCACAATGGATAACAGGGAACCCACCAAAAAATTTTAATCACTGTATGAATTATATGAATATTTACCGGGATTTGTTAATATCAATCGGAAAATGGTGAGCTTCTTCTTGAGACCATGCATGTATTATTACGCTCGTTTCATCTTCCGGGAGTGTCTCTTCCAAATCTAGTTTAAGTGGTGAGCCGGTTACATCAACTACCTTCTCCGTGGAGTCCGACGAATCACACGAATTTGATCTTGTTATTTGTAATGTTGTATCATTTTTCAACGTAATCTGAAAAAAATAACATTTTACGAATGTTACGTAAGAATTTCCCGGTAAAATTCCAAAGTACTTTATTCATTAATAACAAAAATATGTGAATTGACTTGAAAAAATATACCTCATTGTCTTTATTGTAAATTAAAAGAATATTTTTATATTCTGGTATGAAAACTGAAAGATATGTTGGCACTTGACAGAACTTAATATGATAATTATTATATTTCTCATGAACGTACTCCATAAAATCCATTTCTAACTTTCGTGTTAATCCAAGAAAATCATAAGAAAATCTTGGAATGAAATGAAAAAAATAAATACAGTCTGGCTGTTAATACGAAATTTCAAAAATTTTAAATTTGAACTATAAATTAAACCTCTTTGTAGTCAGTTAAAATCATAGATTGTGAATTAGCACATATACATAGGTCTGTTCCCGTATCAGTAGAATTTTTTAACAGTGAACGTTCGCCAGAAAATTTTGTTAACCTAACGTTACGTAACGGAGCTTGCACCTTTATAAACTAGAGGGCTCTGATTCAAAATAACTCTTTTAAACAAACCATATGCAAAAATTTTTTGTCTCAAAATGCCGGACTTTTTACTGCTAGTGATGAGTACAATAAATAAGGTTACAAAAAAGGAAAAAGAAAAAAAAATCAAAGATCCCAACATCAAAAAAGTAAACCCTAGGAATTTACAAAATATAAATTATACGAAACTATGTTGATAAAATTGGACATTATTTAGAATTATAAGGCATTTCGGAAAATTTGTCATAGATGGCGGTAACTGTACCAGTGAGTATATACATATCACAGCATTTTGAGCCGCCATATTGCAGGACGAGTTAACTCGTCTTAATCATTTACAGAGTTAATGCACGTAGATATTTTTTTTCATGGTTTCTCCTAGTTTTTCACGGTATAAATACATAATGACTGTTTGAATTACAGTTACATTAAAAAAAATTATGGAAAAAAACAACTAGTTACTAAGTTAGAAATTGTAGTTTTAATATTTAATGCAATGACGTAGGGTAGACTAATCATTTTGTTAGATGAACTGAAGCCAAACACTGGTGCTCCAACTATCAGCTTTTTAGTTGTGTGTGTGTTGTTTGCATTGATAAAATAAATGCATCTCGTTTTATTTTACATGTGTGTGAATGTATGTGAATATGTGTGTAGGCCTCATTTCTGTAATGTCAACTGAATGCCATCTCCTTCCCACCTCCGTGATTTAATACATGTAAATTGTTTTAAATCGGAGTCCTCTGGTTTGTAATGATGCAAGCTCCGTTACGTAACGTTAGGCTAACAAAATTTTTTGGCGAATGGCGTGTTGCTTTTATTTGTGAGAGAATTTTGTTCATTTTTTATTATAAAACATTTGATAACAGAGTTTGCACCGTTACAGAGGGCTCTGATTAAAAAGAATTAATACAGATTAGTTGTTAAAGCTACAGTTTTTAACATAGTGACTGTTTATTAATTTCCGTAATTTTTGAATGTAAACGAATTTCAGCATTTTACTCTTTTATTTTAACTATAGAGAAAAAGTATTTGTTTCAAAATGCCGGACCTTTTACTACCAGTGACAAGTACAATAAATAAGGTTACAAAAAAGGAAAGAAAATCAGAGATGCTAGCATTAAAAAATACCAACCCTATAAATTTGCAAAATAGAAATTATACTAAACCATATTGGTAAAATTGAACATTACTTACAACTACACCATATTTCGAAAAATTTGTCACAGATGCCCGGCACTTGTACCAGTGAATATTAGAGAACCTATAATAAATAGAGTCGTGAAATGTGTTCTTAATGCTGATTGGTTCCAGCATTTTCTGTCTAAAGTTTGCGTAAAGTTCATTGGAAATAAATATTAACAAAAACCATTTAGTTAAACCTAGACAAAATAATTAAATTAAAATTTTTTAATTGTTGATTAATTCATAACTTATTAACAATAATTATGTACTCAAAAATATTTACTTAAACATGTGATAATTAATTTTGAAGCTTCCCGCTCTGCTTTGGAAAGAAAATGGCTGACATGTCACGACTCTATTTATTATAGGGACTCTAGTGAATATATACATAACAAACCATTTTAAGTTAACTAGTCATATTGCATGACGAGTTAACTCGTTTTAATCATTTAAGGCGTTAAGAATTTATACTGTGAAAAACAAGATAAAGTATGGTTTAGGATAAATTGTCTTTTATAAATACCACAGGTTACCATACACACACAACTTTTTAGCTTCAGTTCACAATAAACTTCATGGATCATTGTTCAATTCACTTATTGCCAACACAAATGAGACAAATTAAGCATACATATAAAAACCTGTGGTTCGAAAGTTGCATGCAATAAGCTGCATTTTATACTGCTTACTGACTAGCCGTCCATCAGCTCTACAAGAGCAAACAAGCATTGTTAGGTGGTGGCTATTAATTTTTAGATCGTGGTTACATCATTATAAGCAGATACATACATACAGTAGTTTATAGTACGTATACTTGTACCCGCATCATATACATAACGACAATCACACATACTAACATCCATTATACTACACATACAAATACAAACTCTAAATATGTATTAAACCATAAAACGTGGGGAGGCCTCGCTGTGACGTATGATGACGTAAAATTCTGGCGACAGTCGGCATGCTAGTTACGATATGGTAGCAAGGCAAGCAAGGGGCCAAACTACTATTATGATAGTTAGCATCCCGACTGTAATCAGAATTTTACGTCATCAAACTTGGCAGAGAGGTGGAAGGTTATATACGTATTTAGAGTTTGTGTTGGTATGTGTAAGCTTGTGGATGTTTGCATGTGTAATATTCTGTATGTATGTAGCGATGGTTCAAGGTGAGAATGCATACGTATACTAGAACAACCATGTGCATATACCTGTTACTAGTGATGTAACAATGAACAGCCACCACTGTGGCCACAACTTAACAATGAATGTGCACGCTTGAAGAGCCGATGGACGACTAATCAGTAAGCAGTATAAATTGCTATTTACTGCAACTTTCGGATCACACTTTTTTGTATGTAGGCTTGATCTGTTTCATCTGTGTATGGTAGTTTGTCCCTTGATTGCCAACTTCAAACCTGCTTGGTAATAAACGAACAAACCACAAAAGGAACAAAAAGACAAGCAGACAAATATAAAGAATTGAAAAGTTACTAAAACGGCACGTGTATAAGTTTTTAAGAAGTGTAAAGTCAAATGTGAAAAATTAAAATTAAATAAATACTTTCGTCATAATACGAATTAATTTTCTGTATAAATAAATTATTTTTATAATATAAAATTTCAATAAATGATGTACATCTAATTGAATTATAATGGTACGACATAATAATCAGCTACCAGATAACCTTCCGCAACTTCAAAATTTGATCAAACGTGATCCGGAATCGTACAAAGAGGAATTTTTACAACAATATCGACATTTTTTAAGCACTGTCGAACTATTTCGTTTATCACCTGGCGAAAATAATAAACAATTTGATGATTTGGTTATATTTTTAGCTCAGGTATGTATCAATTCAATTTTTCAATTCGAACAATTCTGAAATAAAAGGGCGCATGTAATATCCGCACTTTTTTTTTTTAAAAATGCATCAACTGTTTGTTAATTTATGTGGTAAATTCCGCACTGGTCCGAAAATTAACATAAGTATGTACACGACAAACCTATATACCGGGTGAGTTTTTTGATAATTGCCATTCGATTTATTTCTAAAATATTCACAACAAAAACGAAACTACTTATTTCGAAATGTCGATAAAAGGAAATGTTAATTATGAAGGTGTATAATATTCAGCTAGCTCCTTATTGTCATGAAAATTTAGGCAAAGGAAATGCTAATCAGACAGGTGACTCATTTTCAGTTAACTGCTTTTATTTCATAAGAATTCGAGCAAAGGGAAATACTAAAAACGCTAATCAAGTGGATAACTAAAAATATTTATTTTGGCCAGTTTTATCAGAATTATGGAGAGTAGAGTTAAAGGAGGAGTATCTCATATGGGACTTGAATCGAAAAAGTGGCCCCTAAATTTGATGAAATAATAGTTCAATAATTACCCAGAACGGCGCTGATAAGCAATCAGGGTTCGATCTGAACTTAGCAATTATAAGTGAAGTGATGTATGCCAAAGGGAAATACTAACTGTTAAACACAATAAAAATTGAATTAAATATAAAAACAATAAAAATTGAAGTAAATATAACAATTAAAACTGTTAAAAACAATAAAAACTGTTGTTTCAGTTTTAAAATTTTCAGCGCTTAATTTTAAATTTTTGAATTTTAATACACTAGTGCCATCTTAATTTCATCCACTTTTGGGGCCACTTTTTATATATGGAGATACTTCTCCTGACACTACACTCCATAATCAGAATATAAAGTTGAAGTATATTGTTAAAATTAACTAACCTAACCTTAACTGACCTCACCACCTAGTTTTATATCAAAGTCGAAGTGTATTGTCAAAACTAAACTAACTAAACCTTAACTAACCTTACCACCTAGTTTTATATGAAAGTCGAAGTATATTATTAAAACTAACTAACCTTAACAAACCTCACCACCTAGTTTTTATATCAAAGTCGAAGTTTACTGTCAAAATTAAACTAAACTAACCTAGTCTAACTTTAACAAACCTCACCGCCTAGTTTTATATCAAAGTTGAAGTATATAATCAAAACTAACTAAACTAACCTCACCACCTAGTATTTATATCAAACTCGAAGTTTATTGTCAAAATTAAACTAAACTAACCGAACCTTAACTAACCTCACCACCTAATTTTATATCAAAGTCAAAAAATATTGTCAAAACTAATTAAACTAACCTAACCTAACCTATCTTCAAAAAAACATTCGATAATTTAATATTGTGTTTGGTACTAATGAACACAGCATTTTTAAACAACTTTCCAATGATGTACCATACGTGGAGTCTTATGATTTAAAAAAGTAAGGTTGAGGTAGCTGGACCCTAAGGGGTTGGTTGCAAAAGTTTTCCATGCGGGTCATAATGGTTCCACCTTCATGTTCTAGAAACGGTTTTAACGGATTTTAATTACCTATTACCGTTCCAAAGATACAAGGCCTGTCTTGTTTTTAAATTGACATCCTGTATATGTATTATGCACACCAGTTAAATATAATTTTATCAAAGATTTGTACGCAAAATAGCTGTTTAACATACTTTTTACGTGCGGAAAGTATAATTTCCGCACGCAAATTGACAATAAAACATACAAAATTAAATCAAAACACGCAAAACCGCTTCTTAATTTTTCATTTAATAAATATTTCACAATTATTTCTATAGAAACCACCAACAAAGTAATTTAAACAATATTTAATTCAGAAAAAAAAGACAAACACTCAAAAATATTATTTTAAAAAGTAATACAAAATAATACATAATAATAGAAAAAAGTATGTGAAATTCGTAATAACAAATAGTATGTGCAACTCGTGCAAGATTGTCGATTGCCCACTCAACCAAATACGCGCACTCACTACGAGCGTGCGCTCAACTTCGCTCTCGTAGGCAATCGCGACAATTTCCCACCCTTATTGCTCAATATACTATTATTTTCAATTGTTTAGTGCGGAAAATAAACACAGAAGTATGATAATTTCAAAAGATGAGTGCGGAATTTACCTGCAATCTTTTTGGTTTGGTGCGTAAATTATTACCGCTAAATTTGACTGAAATTTTTGAATTATTTTATCAATTTTCACCGGAAAATTTTTCATATTATTTTAGGGTTTCAAGTGAAAATTGTTAAAATGGATTCAAACACGATATTGACAAAAGTGTCATCGACGTATCTGTGTCGTCAAAAACAAATTTTGAAACTTTATCAACTTTTGGGACATCCGAATGAACCAGTACCGCAATGTTTATTTATCTACGGTCATACGAGTACCGGCAAATCGGCCGTAATTAATTCTCTATTGTCAAATTTAAAATTGAAATATGTCACTGTGAATTTAATCGAAACTTTCAACAATCGAATATTATTTGAAACAATTATTAATAAATGTTTGAATCATTCACTGTCAAAAAATTCATATAAATCGTATACACGATGCGATAATGTGAGCGATTTTATTACCGAATTAAAAACAATTCATGAACAACACGATTTGAATCGTTTTGTAATTGTATTAGATAAAATTGAGCGCATGCGTGGGAATGGGACACTTTTGTCAGTATTCCTACGTGTACAAGAACTCACAAAATTAAATATTTGTACGATAATGTTATCGGATATTGTGTTTGAACATTTTTTTGCCATTTCCCCGCGACAACCAATTAAAATATTCTTCCCGAATTACACCAAAGATGAATTACGTGAAATTCTTTCGTTGGATTTTGAAAATGAATTAAATTATATTGAACGCGAGTATGCGCAAACGTTTCAAGTGAATCAGGATTTTTATCGAAATTATATAAATATCGTGTTATCTGTGTTCTATCGGGCGTGTCGCGATCTATCGGAAATTAAACATGTGGCACATTTAAATTTTAAAAAATACTGTCATCCGGTAGTGGCGGGAACGATTGACGTGAACGATGTGAACGGTCTCTGGCGGAATATTGCATCAACGCTTAAACAATCACTTGAAATACTCTATTTACGTTATAATTTGACGAATATCGATTCCAGTGATCAAATAATCACAAATAAATCGATTGTTTTGACGTTAGAATTGCCATTTTACGCGAAATATCTTCTAATTGCCGCATATTTAGCCAGTTATAATCCGGTGAAGGAGGATAAACGTCTCTTTATGAAAATGTGTGCGCGAAAACGCAATACAAAACGACGAATTGATGCGAAACAAAATGTGTCGGAAAAAACGAATTTAGAATTGGGCCCAAAATTGTTTACGTTGGATCGATTATTGGCGATTTTTTATGCGATTATCGATGAACAAGTGCCGTTAACCAGTAATTTATTGGTTCAATTATCGAGTTTAGTCGAATTGAAATTGTTACATTTTGTCGGTAATGATACAGATTTAAGTGGTCGTAAATATCGATGTCTTGTTGATTTTGAATTTATTCAAACCGTTTCAAAAATGGTGGCGTTTAATATTCGAAAATATTTATTTGATTTACAATAAGTTCGAAAAGGTGCGGTAATGTTGGATGATTAGTCGATTAATCGGATTAGTTGACTAATTTTATTTGTATTTTTTTATATTATTTTTGTGTAATACAAATCCGAAAAATTAAAAACAAAAAAATTATTCATTTATGATATTTTATTTTTGTTATTAGCGCAATGTGATGTAATATCTTTCGTTTTTTTTGAAAAAGAATAAAATTATTTTTAGGTCAATATTTAAGTTAAAAAAAATCGTTATTTTTGAAAGAGTTACAAAAAGTTACCTCGTTTTTGAATTTGCCTAAAAATTTAACCGATTACTCTTTGCTCCATATTTTCGATTAATGGCTAATTTTGTCTAAAAACAAACAACTTTAGTCGATTAATCGATTAATTATTCGTGGACTCGGCTTCCTGGTAAATTGCAAGCAAATTTGTTTTTAATAAATATCTTTGAAATTAAACCAGGAACAGTTTTATTCGTTCAAAATAACAAACTCATATTTTTTAGATTAGTAGTAGTTAATAATTTGTCATTTTAAAATGTCCTCCATATTGCCGTTTCATATTGTCGGTATTACAGTTTGCTATGTATTCGCTAATTTGAAAAAGATTTTTAAAAAAATACAATTAATTACCTAGCTTTAACTACACACACCGGCATAATTAGCGGAACATGAAAAAAATATAATAATCTATTTATTAAACAAAGTTGGCGGTTTTTTTTCATTTTTAAACGTAAAATAATATTGAAGTAAGGGCCCGTCCACACGCTCAAGCTTTACCACCGACTTACCTGTGCAAACCAGGTTTGTGCAAGTAAGTCGCTACGTTTTTTCCCGTCCATACGTACATGTTTACTTGCACAAACTGGTTTGCGCAAGTAAGTCGGTGGTAAAGCTTGTGTCGTGTGGACGGACCCTAAGAAATAATATTGAAGTAAGGAAGCAAAGACTGTCCCGGGAGACTATAGATAACATCATTCTGAGTATAGAAAGCTTTGATAAGAGCACGGGAGGAACCAGACGGTATCAAAATGCTGTGTTTAATTTTCTATTTGTTAAGTAATCTTTAACTTAAATTATTCTTAGACGACATAAGATTCCAAAAATTTGCCATTTTATATAGTTACTTGGTTTTGCTATCGAAAATAAAGGTATATCGACTTGTGAACATGTAATTTTAAGTGAATTATTAAATAAGATTAATATTTTCTTGAAATTAAATAGTTTGTTTGATTTTTACAGATATTTTGTATGTTCCGCTAATTATGCCGGTGTGTGTATAATAAAAAAAATATTTTCACAAAATCTGCTTGAAGTATTCTAAAAATGAATTTTTAGAATACTTTTTGAATGCCTAGTATTAATACTGTTTTTACTTTAGTTTAAAAATATCTTTAACTGTAAGAATTTATAAAATTTAGAATTAATACACGTAATTGTTTTCTTTAACAGTAAGATTTTGATAATTTGCTATGTATTTTTTTTAAACTGTCATTAATTTTTATATTTTATAATTTTTTTTTAAGTAATAAATTTAATTTTAAATAAATTAATTTAATTTTATTATTTTTTTTTTATAGATTATATAACTCCTTTTATTAGTGACGTAAAGATTATGCGCGCGCCTCTGCTGGTAAAATTAGAAGTTGTAATAGGTAGAATATGTGCGTATAGACCTCACATATACATATGTACACGTTGCTAGATTTACACGTTGCTCAGTTACACGTATACGTAATACAAGTTTTGCATGACATAACTTTTAATTGCACCACACGAGGCGGGAACGAGAATCTTTATGTCACAAATAAATTTTTTATCAGCGAATTTCGAGAATTTTTTTTTCAAAATTTACAATGTCATAAAAAAAATCATTGTGAAGCTATGAAGTGAATGTAACCGCTCCTTAATTTGAGAATTGTATAAGTAGGACAGGACCACTAGAAAAAAGACTTTTAAAAGGAATTTCGTCATTTTGGTAGCAAAAATGAAAAGCTCGCATCCAAATTACTCAAATTCAATCAATTATTCGAATTTAAATCACTTTTTTAAAGCATTTTTTTCAGAAAAAATAAATTTTTTAATTTAGTGACGTCATAAAGTTTACTAAAATTTTTCATTGCTTAAAAAATTGTAAATAAATTGATAGAATGGTGAAATTGGAGCCGAGTAGTACGTTTTCAAAGTCGATCTTTTCATTTTTCCCCAAATTAAACACGTAGGACCACTAGAAAAACACTTCTGTCGAATCAGTCGTATTTCTAAAGGGAATTTCGCGATTCTGATAACAAAAATGAAAAATTTACACCCAAATTCAACCAATAATCCTAATTTAAATCACTTTAATAAAGCATTTTTTCAGAAAAAAAATTTCTTAATTCGGTGACGTCATTAAGTTTACTAAAATTTTTCATTGCTTTAAAAATTGTAAATAAATTAATAAAATGATGAAATTGGAAACGAATTATATGTTTTCAAAGTCGTTCTTTTTATTTTTCTCAAAATTAAACTTGTAAGACCTCTAGAAAAAACACTTCTGTTGAACCAGTCATATTTCTAAAGGGAATTTTGCGATTTTGATAGCAAAAATGAACAATTTACACCCAAATTACCCAAATTCAACCAATCATCCTAATTTAAATCACTTTCATAACGCATTTTTTTTTCAGAAAAGAGAAATTTTTTAATTTAGTGACGTCATAAAGTTGACTAAATTTTTTCATTGCTTAAAAAACTGTGAATAAATTGATAGATTGATAAAACTGGAGTCGAATTATAGGTTTTCCGAGTCTTTCTTTTCAATTTTCCCAAAATTAAACACGTAGGACCACTACAAAAAAAAACTTCTGTCGAATCAGTCATATTTCTAAAAGGAATTTCGTCATTTTGGTACCATAAATGAAAAATTTACCCCCAAATTACTCAAATTCAACCAATCATCCTAATTTAAATCACTTTCATAACGCATTTTTTTTTTCAGAAAAGAGAAATTTTTTAATTTAGTGACGTCATAAAGTTGACTAAATTTTTTCATTGCTTAAAAAACTGTGAATAAATTGATAGATTGATAAAACTGGAGTCGAATTATAGGTTTTCCGAGTTTTTCTTTTCAATTTTCCCAAAATTAAACACGTAGGACCACTACAAAAAAAAAACTTCTGTCGAATCAGTCATATTTCTAAAAGGAATTTCGTCATTTTGGTACCATAAATGAAAAATTTACCCCCAAATTACTCAAATTCAATCAATCATTCGAATTTAAATCACTTTCGTAAAGCATTTTTTCAGAAAAATTTTTTTTTTAACTCGGCAATTCTCATGCCGCGATCTATCGACAAAATATTCTTATTTTGTGCTAGTTTTTATCTTTAGGTACTCAACATATAAAAAATAAATAATTGAAAAAAAAATACCCTTTAGTTTTTTTTTAAATGGCGTGTCAATTATAGGTCATACGAGCCGTTATTTGTAATATGAACTAATAAAACGGTATGAAATTACCGGCAAAAAATCACTTTCATTATAAGCTTCATTCTTAAATAATAATTTGTTATAACAATAATAACGGTACCTACTTTTTAGACATTTTTATAACAGCGAAAATACCACAATATACACTCACGTGCAATAAAACAGCAAATCGTTTGAAACAACAGAATTAATTTGACCGTTAACATAACTTCAGTGTTGCCAAATTAAAACCATGAATACTACTAAGTATTAACATTTTAGTCGTAACATATTTATTTTTAAAATTTGTTATATTGTCTGTAAAAAAAATCACAAATCACTGTCACCTAGAGGTGACACTGGGAATTCCCGAGTTAATTTAGTGACGTCATAAAGTTTACTAAAATTTTTCATTACATTAAAAATTGTAAATAAATCGATAGAATAAAAAAATCGATAGCAAATTATAGGTTTTCGAAATTTGTTTTTTTTTTTTTCCCAAAATTAAGGATGTAAAATCCACTATAAATATTTTTGGCCCTTACTAATACCCTATTTTACTAATTGCACAACATGTTAATTTTACAGGTGGCACATTGTTATCCTGATGACCTAAATACGTTCCCGCAACTGTTAATGGATCTTCTACAGGCTCACAATACCACGCTTGACAATGACACGCGCATGAATTTATGTAAAGCGCTCATTTTATTGCGTAATAAAAATTTACTCGCCCCAACCGATTTATTATCACTATTCTTTCAATTGCTTCGATGTCAGGATAAAAATTTACGTACATTTTTAAAAACGCATATTGTAACCGATATAAAAAATGTGAATGCAAAACACAAGAATGCCAAATTAAATACGGTAAGTTTCAAAATTAAATGGGGTCGTGGTTTATTGCGACCATGCGTAAATTTTTAATATATTAATGAATAAATTACTCGTAAAATAAATTTAAAAAAAAGCTCGTTAAGTGCGAGTCTGACTCGCTCACCGAGGGTCCCACAAAATTTCAACTCAATCGAAGGTATACGGTTTTTGGAAGTCAGCCAAAATTTTTCCATTTTCCTCAAAAACTATAGACATTTGGGAGTTCGTTTTATTTTTCCTGTAATATATACGAAATCTCTTATATGTATGAATTTTTTCAAATTTTTCGGTTTGGTAACTTTGGAGATAGGTAGGGAAACGGTATTTTTTCGTAAATTTTTGGCCATAGCTCAAAAACCAACGCGACTAAAAATTTTGAAAAGTGTAAACAAAGCCTTTTCAAGTGATATCCCACTTGACCTTGGTATCGCACTTTTAAATTTCAACCCTCCATTTTTAACCCCTTTTCGAATAAAAATAAAAAGATTTCTAAAATTATTAACTTCCCCTAGGAAGTTATTGTAATGGGTCCGATTTTATGAATCGCTAATTTTGACATATCTCCACGTTTCAAGGTCACTAGAATCCGAATCCATCGTTTTTAGCGTGATGTCTGTGTGTGCGTTCGTTAGTTCGTTCGTTCGTGAATTTTTTTTCGTCTCGCATATCTCGGGAACAAATGATGATATCAACTCCGGACTAATTTCATTAGATGCGTAATCAAAAAATGAAGACCGGATAAATTTTTCAGCAAATTCGGATTAGCGGTTTGTTTTTTGTGGTAAAAAAACGGAATTAACTTGATTAAGATAACATAGATTATATGAATTTTTTAACATATAACATTATTATATAATGGCCTAAGAACCTTCCTTGATGTTAAAAACGCCAGTATTTTATTACAAAATTTAAAAAAAAAAAAAAAAAAAAAAAAAACGACATAAGAAACTTGAAAAAATTAGTTTTTTGCCAAAATATATTTTGTCTCGCATATCTTGAGAACAAATGATGTTATCATTTGTTTGATAAGGGTGTAGCCCCCACCCTTGGGTACAGAAGGCGAAACCCCCGGTATGGTGCAAGAGGCAAAGCCTCTATCGGGGGCCCAGGGGAGGAGTCGCCTAAAATGAAAAAAGAATTATTTATGTACAGTAGTCTCTATTCTTTAAGGACACTCAATGGGAAGTTGACAGTGTGGGTAGACCTGTCCCCCAAATTTTTTCACTAGGAATAGATGTAGACAAACGACTTCTGTTAATGTACCAAATTTCAATTCAGTGATAGTAATGGTTACTGAAAAAAATGGCTATGATATACGGACGGACGGACATTGAAGCCTCACCATAAGGGTTCCATTTTTTTCTTCGGAACCCTAATACGTTGTGAAGTTTGAATTCATGTCGATTCATTCCGATTCACGATACTTATCAACTTTACATTTCATTTCTTTCTGTTTCCAAACTAATATGGTATCAAATACAGTATTATTATATATATTTTGTTTATTTTGTTTAGCATATGAATCTGTTCTGCAAAACAGAGAAGGAAATATAGTGTTCATTCAAGGTGTTCATATTCCAAACAAAATAAAAAGCTATATATATGGTCTATTTCAGTTAAATTTAACCATGCTTCGTAACTTTGAATTTAAATAATTTCCGTTTTCTTGGCTTTATCTCTTTTATTATTGCACTTATGTAAATTTTAAATTTGCAGTTTATTTTTAGAAAAGAATAGAAGATCGATTTGTTTCGAATATAAGAATTATTTAATTTTTTAACGAAAACTCATGACCAATTTTATCTGAAAAGAGGTATAGGTATATATATATACCTATGAACACCATATTTCCTTCTTTGTTTTGCAGAACAGATTCATATGCTAAACACAATAAACAAAATATACAGTGTGTTTCAAATTAAGCAATGATTTAAATTCTGTTTTAGACATTACAAAACTTTATGTTTACTATGTTAAAAGACAATAATTCGAAAGCCGCTAAAATGTCCATTGACATAATGGTTGAACTGTATAAGAAAAATATTTGGAATGACGTGAAAACCGTGAATGTAATCTCAACCGGATGTTTCTCAAAAATTACTAAGGTACGTTTTGAAAATCCCATAAAATTTATATTTTATTAAAAAAGAAAAATTTCAGGTGATGGTCACAGCATTGAAATTCTTTTTAAGTAGTGATCCAGACGAAAAAGACTCCAATGATAGTGATTCATCGGAAGACGAAATTAATCCAAAAGAAGTTATGATGGCGAATAAAGTGAATAAGAAGACCAGAAAGCGAGAAAAACAATTAGACAAAGTGAAGAAATTAGTTGTACGTATCTGCAATTTATATTTCTGGTGACAAAAAGATTAGGCGAGCGTCTCTGGTGGTTAAATTAGAAACTGTATAAAGTATAACATCGGTAGAAATGATGGTAGAAATATAGGTGTTGTACAAATAGGGTACTTGACTGAAATTAAAAAAAAAAAAACTATTCTAAAATAGAACGATATCTTTAATTTCTCCTGTTTAAAATATTTAAAAAATGTAGTTATGAGATAATTGCGTTTGGACTGCCATTTTATTTTAAACATTTTTTTATTCCTAAGTATATGAAATACACGCGGCTTCGCCTGCGTGACGTTTATAAAATATGACATCTACTTAAAACGAATAGAGATGAGCTAAACGGTTATTTTCTAATAACTGTTATTTATAACAGTTATTATAATAACTGGTATGGTATTTGGATATTTTAACATATTGCAAGATATTCGATATACGTATAAACGGTTCTGTTAGTGAAATATGCACAGATCTATAATACTGACGGATACAAAATAATCTGCAATATCTGTTCAAATACTTGTCTATACAAGGATTTAGGCTTTATATACACAATTTTAGCAATTTTATGGATACATAATTACAAATACAAATAGATAACTGTACAATAGACAATAGTTCATTTTTAAGGGTTTTTTAAATGTGCTACAATAGAAAATGTGTAACTTGCCTGGGGCGTTATTATTTTGAAATTCTCCGTAGGTGGTTAAAATAAATGACTGTGATCCTTGTTTTCGAATATATTAATATTGACCTATGTTATCGATATTTCCAAAGGAGTTATTTAAGTAACCAGTTACTGGGTATTGCAGTTATTCACGATAACTGTTATCTTTCTATACTAGTTACAAAATAACAGTTATCGATATATCGATCATCTCTAGTATAAAGTATATTTTCATAGCGTCACTATTGAGAACTGTTACTTTTTTCGGAATTCTCTCACAGAAATAAAATGTTTTCCCCGAGTAAAAGTAGTCTAGAACATTCTTTTTACAATGTACAAAGTTCGAATAAAGTCAGTGATTCTTTTTTCGTATCGCTTTAAATATATTTTTTAACAGGAATGAGATTTATCACGGGATTGAGATATTTTCTCGGGATAAAAAATAGCCTGTGTCCTTTTTCGTCCCTTCTGTAACAATATACTTATAAAGTTTGAAATCAATTATCCGTTTTTTAAAATAATTAACTGTTGTAATTTAATACATTTTCCCGGGATAAAAAGTGGCCTATGACCATCTCTGTCCTGCAAGCTATGTCTATGCCAAGTTTCAAGTTGATTGGTGAAGCTATTGAGACGTAAAAGCGTCAAACAAACAAGTCAAAACAATATTTTTAATTTAAATAAACTGATTTGGTTATTGAGATCTGTCGAATCGATAAGACATCTGGTGTTATAAAGTTGTACTATTTTTGTAAATTTTGTAAATTTGCATGTACATACAATTGGCGACGCAAAGATTCTCACTCGCGCCTCTGGTGGTAAAATTAGAATTAGCATCAAGTAAAAATATACGTATATGATTAATGGGTATATAAAATCTAGTAATCCGCGCATAATTTGTATAATATATTTTTCACGCCAATTAAACGTATACAAAAATTTTTACTTGATACAGCTTCTAATTTAAAAAACCAGGAGCGCTCGCGTAATCTTTGCGTCGCCAATTGGCTTTATCCATTTCTTCAGTTATTTCATGCCATTTACTATTTAAATTTCACGTTTGAAGAAAAATATACTACACAATTTATGCGCGGATTACTTTATTTTATATCGCCCATTAATCGTATACGTATATTTTTACTTGATGCTAGTTTTAATTTTACCACCAGAGGCGCGAGTGAAAATCTTTGTGTCGCCAATAAGCTACATTAATTTCATGACAACCTCACATTTTTTAGCATTTCAGAGTTCTAACAACGAAATACTTATGAATTCGCGATTATAGTGTCATCACATGAGGTGGTCTACCCACACTTGACAGATGTAAAATTTTTTTCCCCTTCAGCAAAATATCTTTGCTTCGTACTTGTGTCAACCCAAGTCCAAATAGTTCGACTATTTATAATTTTTTCTTAATATAGTACTGATTACTATATACAAAACTAATATTAATACACTTTTTAGTCGGCCATTTTTCCTAGGCTCCGCCTATTTGACAAATCCCAATACTTTTTTTATTTTCACATTTACACAGAGTGTTACAAAATAAATCGAACAAATTTATTTTAGGCAAAAGAAAAGAAGAAAAAATCGAAAGCGCCAAGTTTCAATTTTTCAGCGTTACATCTAATTCACGACCCGCAAGGATTTTCCGAGAAATTATTCAAACAACTTGAATCGACCAATGAACGTTTTGAAGTGAAATTGATGACGCTAGATGTCATATCACGACTGATCGGATTACATTCGTTAATACTGTTAAATTTTTATCCGTACATTCAACGTTTCCTACAACCACATCAGCGTGAAGTGACACGTCTGTTACAATTTGCCGCACAGGCCAGTCACGAATTGGTTCCACCAGACGCTCTTGAACCACTGTTACGCACTCTGGTGAATAATTTTGTGACCGAACGAAATTCATCCGATGTCATTGCTGTAGGGTTAGTACAATTTATAATTTTTGAATATTGTAATATGTTTCGATTAATACGATCATTATCGAATAATTTGAAAGTTGCCATTTTTTTTTATTACGGCCAAACGGTGGACTTAATCAAAAAATTGTTGAGAAAAGAAATGTAACTACCAGCAGTAGTAATCAATTGTTATAGTGTCTAATTTTATAGCTCCTTTAGTTTTCGAGCTAGGATGCAAAGTTATGTTTTTTCAATGATTACATATTAATTTGTTGATAAAAGTGGTCGAATTTTCTCAATTTTTAGGATTTCGTTGTTTTAACGGCGAAATACTTATGAATTCGTCATTTCTATCATCATGTTAGGTGGTCTACACGCATTTGACCACTTTGTAATATGTACCATATGTAATACAAATTATGGGATTACTAGATTTTAAAACGCCAGTTAAACGTATACGTATATTTTTACTTGATGGTAGTTATAATTTTACCACCAGAGGCGCGAGTGAGAATCTTTGCGTCGCCAATAGGAATTGCAAAATATAAATTATACTAAACTATATTGATAAATTAAAAATCACAAAGTGATTGAAAAAATTATCCGGATCGGCCGGGAATCGAACCCAAAATCTCCTGGTAACTAACCAGGCGTGCTAACCACTACACCAACGATCCTATATGCTCGACAGGCGCCCGAGCCGGACACCATTCAATCACCTATGTGTATTAGTACTCTCTCTGATTCGAGAAACAGTTACAATTTTAATTTCAAATATTATCGAGTGCTTGTGAGACACTACTGCGTATGACAAACTTTTGTTTGTATTTCAACACACGCAGTATTAATATGTTCACTTATCGTTCAGCTGGCTAGTTACCAGGAGATTTTGGGTTCGATTCCCGGCCGATCCGGATAATTTTTTCAATCACTTTGTGATTTTTAATTTACATATGGTTTTTGGTCGTGTTAACCAAGGAAGTCGAGTGCTTAAAGTTTCAGTTTAGCTGAACGATAAGTGAACATATTAATACTGCGTGTGTTGAAATACAAACAAAAGTTTGTCATACGCAGTAGTGTCTCACAAGCACTCGATAATATTTGAAATTATGTTGATAAAATTGAACATTATTTAGAAAAATAGATTCAGGCTCTGCAGTAATTTTTAAAAATTATTATTAAAATTTTTCTTAACTAATGAAAAAAAATTTTTTTTTAAGCGACAGCCTGCATATAAATTATTAAGAACGAACTAAAAGAAAGAAAATGGTTCTACATGTTTCAGTCATTTAAATGACCATCTTCAGGAAAAATCAATAATTCAGTTGTGAAAACAACTGAGAAAAAATAATATCAAAAGGACATAACCTCCAAATAAGAAATGGATGTCAAAAATGACAGACGAAATTAAAAGAAATTAAAAATCAAAGAATCAAAAAATAAACGGACCCTATACGAAATTTTTTTATTTTTTGATTCTTTGATTTTTAATTTCTTTTAATTTCGTCTGTCATTTTTGACATCCATTTCTTATTTGGAGGTTATGTCCTTTTGATATTATTTTTTCTCAGTTGTTTTCACAACTGAATTATTGATTTTTCCTGAAGATGGTCATTTAAATGACTGAAACATGCAGAACAATTTTCTTTCTTTTAGTTCGTTCTTAATAATTTATATGCAGGCTGTCGCTTAAAAAAATTTTTTCATTATTCATTTTACCTGCAGTTGGATTCTAATAATTTTTCTTAACTCATAGAAAGTAAAAGGTTTAAATAATCATATTATTAACAAATTAAAGGCTAATTTTAATATTAAATAAAAATAAGAAATATTTTATTCCAAAAATTGTGAAAAATTCTGGCTACTGACCTACGTGATCCTGACTTAATGCATGCACAACACGCACTTGTGGCATTGTTTTTTAATTTAATAATTTGGCGGTAAAAAGATACAGAAACGTTTTTTATGTTTTTATGCTAAAAACAAATATACAATTTAAGATACAATTTAATCATTGAGTTATTTTTTTTAATTATAGATGTCGTGTCAGTCTTTTAATGGTTGTAGTATCTTTTGTTATAGCAAAATACTTAGCAAGAATCTTAAAATATAAAAAAATTGCCGCGTTTGAACATGGTAAAAATAACTTAACTCGTTAAACATAATTATTCAAAATAAGTTTTCGAAATTTAATATTCTTAATAAATTTAACAGACTATATCAACATTATTGTTATGATTAGCGCATTGCATATTTTACTGCTTGATAATGATCAAACTGATCGAAACATGTCACAAGAAATTTCACTATTTATTTTTCATATATTTATTCCCGTGTTAGATTGAACGCTGTCCGTGAAATATGTGCCCGCTGTCCACTAGTGATGAGCACCGATTTATTACAAGATTTAGCACAGTACAAAAATTATCGTGAAAAATCGGTCATGATGGCTGCCCGTTCACTGATCGGCGTTTATCGTAACGTGGCGCCGGAAATGTTACATAAAAAAGATCGCGGTAAACCGACCGAGGCCACGATCGATTTAAAAATTAAACAGTACGGCGAAGTGGCGGCGAAAGATTATATTCCGGGCGCTGAAATTCTTGTTGAAAATGAAAAACTTCATCGAAGTGGTTCTGATGAAAGTGATTCTGACGATGATTCGGATGAATGGTGTGATGTGTCTCATTCTTCGGACGACGAAGAGGCCGAAGCGGATACGGAAACAAGTCAAAAAGGTATTTTTTTTCTTTAATTTTATTTCCAACTAGCTGTACCCGCGACATCGTTCGCGCGACGCACTGTTATAAACTCAATGAGCTTGCACAGAACAATAATTTTTGCGTAATGTATGCACACACGCTCAAAATGGTTTTTCAATTTTCCCGTGGGAATGAGACATTTTCCCAGAGTATCTGTGTGTATGAGTGTCTTGGATGTTAACCCAGGTAATAGGTTATCGCCATACCAAATTTCATCGAAATCCGTTCAATTTTAGGTTACAGAAATTAGGAAAAATAAAAGACCCCGATGGCATGAGACTGGTGCTTTCCATTTAAAATTATCAATGGTTAACTAATGTCCGTTACCGGTCAATTTTGACTAGCAACGGTGTCTGATTTGTTTTTATAGGACATGAAATGAGACACAAGAGAAGTAAATGCTAGTAAGTTGATAATATTACATGGTTAAAAAATTAATTTGTATTTAGTTAGTTAGTTAACAAGAAATTAAACTTAAAATACCCAAAACTACATTCCAATTTGAAATTTTAAACCATAACGACCCGTACGACAATTATAAAATTGATATAAATAAAACTAATCAAAGTAAAAAGTTCAAAATACAATGGAATCAAAAAAAGAGATCGTGGCCGAAATTTTATTGAAAATAAAAGATATAATTTATTAGAAATATTTAGAAAATATTTAAAAATAACTGATTGCAAAGAGACTGACGATATAAACAATAAAATAAAAAATAAAAGAATTGTCAACAATTCTGCTGTCGTAGCCCGTAGGTACTACCTCCTGCTAATCGAGCACCTACATCCATAATGTGCAACTGAACATCGCAAACTATTTGAGTGTTAATGGAATAAAAACCTTTTCTATTTCTAAATTCCTCAGCATGATTTTCACCTGGTGAGTTTTAATATAGGTACAATCAGTTGCACCACATACATTTGAAAATTGTGCAGTATTATAAAAATGTGCACAGACGTTACGTTTTTCCTGACTTGTAGTTAACATTTCAATAAATTCATTTTTAATGAAGCGATATGATAATTCTACCCACAGTTACCGTACTCACATTAAAGTTATTTGTAATAACTTGCTGAAACGACCTAGTAGTATAAAATCTTAATGTTCAGAAACTGGTTCATTGCTGAAATTGGGCACTTTCGGAAAGTTGTCGATTTGATGTTATTTTCAGTTTTTTCTAAAACATACATCGTCACTTCTTTAGTAAATCGAAATCGAAGTTTAACTTCTGCATCACTTAACGTCTCAAATAAATTCGCACGATTGCGAAAAATTCGAGGCAATTGTATCCTAATTTAATTCGGAATCGTATCCTAATCAGAAACTGAATATACTGATTAAATTTATGAAATTGAAAACATCTTATTAGTCTGTAACCCATGACTTCAAAGTTATTGACGTTAGAGTCTGCTTGTCAAAAAAGTAGTTGTCAAAAATAAAAATTTTCATTTAACATCCAGTTAAATATTTAAAGGAGCAAAATGAATCAGTTAGTTTAACGGGTGATATAACGGATCTTTAAATTTAACTGAGTTTTATAATATCCAAAGCCTCTGTTAAATTAGTTTAACAGAGCATTAAATTTAACTGTCGATTAAAATAGTTTTATAATATTGGCCCATACAAATTTAAATTTTTTAACCATGTGATATTATCAACTTACTAGCATTTACTTTTCTTGTGTCTCATTTCATGTCCTATAAAAACAAATCAGACACCGTTGCTAGTCAAAATTGACCGGTAACGGACATTAGTTAACCATTGATAATTTTAAATGGAAAGCACCAGTCCCGTGCCATCGGGGCCTTTTATTTTTCCTAATTTCTCTATTTTCAATTTTAGAGAAAAATGCCAAGAATACTTTTTTTCTCTAAATGTTTGAAAATATTGGATTAGGCGAAAAAAAATTGTTTTTCCTTTTTTTTCGGGGATGATTTCTCCGCAAACTATTAGAGATAGGGGAAAGAGGGTGGTATACTTTTCTTTGTAGAATCGAAAGATCTACAATTTTTATTTGAAAAAATTTTCCATATCTCGCACACTTCGCGAGATAATTTGAAAATAAACTTTTTAGGGGTTGTTTCTACCCTTGTCCGGGATCAGAGCACTTTTTTTCATAGGGAGAATTGTTCTTAGTGACTCTAAGAATATTCCCTCCAATTTTCATCCATATACCCCGATTTCAGCCCTAATTTCACTGGACTAATATTATATTTTGACAATAATTATTTGAAAACGTTACTACGGATACCATCGATTATTGCACTGATTACTATATTACAGAATATTATCACGTCGGAACTTGGTTGTATCTGGCTGTCTCAATTATACATTGATATAATTAGTCTATATAATATAATATATAATATGTTCATTGGTCTGTGGATAGAACCTTAAATTGTATACATATTTATTTTGTAGAAGATCACGAAACCTCAGTCGATAAATCGACCGTAGCCCAACAAATAATCTTAGATCGACTGTTAACCGATGAAGATTTCAAACGTATTGAAGTGGCCAATTTAAAAAAGCAAGTTCAGTCAGCCAAAAGAGGTCAAAAACGTAAATTAGAACCGGAAAATAATTCGGAATTGGTTAAATTGAAAGATATTGAGAATATCTATAAAAAACGTAAACACGACAAACAGACCAGAATCGAGTCCGTGCGCCGAGGTCAAGAGGATCGTGAAAAATTTGGCTACAAAGATGGCCGATTAAATCAGTTCTGTTCAAAAACGAATCGTGAAAAACGTAAGACGAAAAATTTCCAAATGATTCGTCATAAAGCTCGCGGTAAAGTGAAACGAAGTTTTAAAGAGAAACAGATTGCGTTGAAAAATCATTTGTTAAAACTTAAACGTATGAAATGATTATAATTTTTTCGTTGAAAATAAATTTTCTTTTTCAAAAACGACACGAAATTTTATTTACCAACTCCATCAAAAGAATTATTACTCCTTTTGTTTTAACCATAGAGAAAATGTTTTGTCTCAGAATGCCGGACCTTTTACTGCCAATGGCAAGTACAATAGATTAGGTTACAAAAAAAAGAAAGAAAATCAGATCCCAACATTAACTCTTTAAATGATTAAGACGAGTTAACTCGTCCTGCAATATGGCGGCTCAAAATGCTGTCATACGTATATATTCACTAGTACAGGTGCCGCCATCTGTGACAATACGGTATAATTCTAAATAATGTTCAATTTTATCAACATACTTTAGTATAATTTATTTTTTGTAAATTCCTAAGGTTCACTTTATTAATGTTGGGGTCTTTGATTTTTTTGTTTTTCTTTTTTTGTAGCCTTATTTATTGTACTTATCACTTGGCAGTAAAAAGTCCGGCATTTTGAGACAAAAAAATTTTACCATATGATTTGTTTAAAAGCGTTAAAAAATAAACCATTGGCGACGCAAAGATTACGCGAGTGCTCCTGGTTTTTCAAATTAGAAGCTGTATCAAGTAAAATTTTTTGTATACGTTTAATTGTCAAGAGAAATATGTATCATATGTAATACAAATTATGGGATTACTAGATTTTATATCGCCAGTTAAACGTATACGTATATTTTTACTTGATGTTAGTTATAATTTTACCACCAGAGGCGCGAGTGAGAATCTTTGCGTCGCCAATAGGAATTGCAAAATATAAATTATACTAAACTATGTTGATAAAATTGAACATTATTTAGAAAAATAGATTCAGGGCCAGTATTATAAAAGACAACTAACTAAATTTATGAACTAAATTAATTTGATTCACAAATGTCAGTATTATAAAACTGAAATAAATTAGGGAACTAAATTTCAGTTGACAGAAAATCTACCGACTAAATTTTATTCGGAGATTAATTTGACAGTTCTGAAAGATTTTTACAAACATTATTTATGTTTATATTTATACATATTAAACAGGTTTTATATACGTTTTAATACAAATTAGAGCAGTGTCTGGCTATTAACTTAACCTGTACACAAAATTTCAGCCCTCTAGGTTTATTTGGGGAGATTTTGACCCGAACGAAACTGCTAAAAAACAAGAAAAATCATGTTCTTTTTGGTATAAAAATGGTGGGAGTAGGGGTTAAAAGTTGAGACCCCCAAAAGGCACCCTCTTGATACTAACTCACTCCGAATACAAAATTTCAGCCCTCTAGGTTTATTTGCGTGACCTGTGCGAGTGGTACAAACTTCGAAAACGTCGAAAAAGCATGAAATTGTAGCTTAAAAATGAGGGGGGTGGGAGTAAAATATTAAAACCTTCAAAAAGCACAACCTAGGTACGAACTTCATCAACACACCAAATTTCAACCCTCTACGTTAATTCAAGGGGGCTGGGGGGCGTCTTAGATCCAGCTAAAATCGTTTTTTGCCCCCTCTACTCCCTCCAAATCATCCTAGGAAGCTGAATTTTGGATATGTTGTAGATAATTCACCAAAACATTATTTCCAACCGGTTTGGAAAAGTTTTATTGTTTTACCGCCCCCCACCACCCCTTAAAAGTTGGGTCGGATCAAAAATTTTCCCAATATTTTACCCCACCTTAATAGTATGAGGTACCTCGAAAATGAGCCCCACTTACCAAATTTTATCTCTTAACTTCCATAGGAGGCCCTACACATATTAAAAGGTGGCGGAATATATATATATATATATATATATATATATATATATATATATATATATATATCAGATATTTTTTTTCTACATATTCGTGTTCTACGGGTCCGAAAACGGATAGCGCCCCTACTCTCGCCTCTCGCCGTTCTTGTCGTATAGGCTGTATAAGTCTAATTTTTTCAAGGAAAAATTCGACTAAAAAGGTGATAAAAATTAAATATTTAAATAATTTCTTCACAACATTTAATTTTATAAAATGAAACATTTATTAATTTATATATAAATTATTAAATTAATTAATAGTCTAAATAAATGTTGATATTAAACCGTGTGCCAGCGTTAGGTGAAAGGTTGTGATTTTTTTTTAACTGCCTTTTTGTGGAGCGGTAATCTCCCGCGTGACAACGAAGGTAAGCAATGTATTAACCGTGGCCCCGGTAACGCGGAAAATTTTTTCGTAAGCATATTTTTTGAGATTTTTGATGTTTTCTTTTTACCTGCCATTACATAAAATGAAAGAAATGGTACAATAATGCCCATCGAAAAAACTGGCAAGAGGTTTCCATTAACTTGTAGAAAAATTCTGACATTTTCCACGATTTTTTTTTACCTGCCAATTAAAATAGGGGAAGGTCAAGCTACACATAGCTTGTAAATAAAATGGCAGGTGATTATTTCAAATCAAAAGAAAAATAACGCAAAAGTTATGAAAATTGTTGTAAAATCTTTTCGCGGAAAATTGTGCTTGGTAATATCCTAACCACCTGCCATTTTATTTATCAGCTACTTATAGCTTAACCTTTCTCTTTTTTAATTGGCAGGTAAAAAAAAGTTGTGGAAAATTTCAAAATTTTTTTACAACACCCTCATTTCCATTCTTTCGGCCAGTGGAAACCTCTTGCCAATTTTTCTCGATGGGTATTACTGCACCATTTCTTTCATTTTATGCAATAGCAGGTAAGAAGAAAACATAAAAAAATCTCAAAGAATGTGCTTAAGAAAAAAATCGATTTTCCGTCTCCGCGTTACCGGGGTCACGGTTAATACACTGTTTATCTTTATTGGCACGCTGAGGACCGCCCGTTAAAAAGGCAGGTAAAAATACACTACCAATGGAGTGTGGCACACAGCTTCCTCGTACTCGTAAAAGCATTTTGGTAATTTAATGCCCAATATTACCAAATTGCATATTAATGGAATTTCATGGTAGCGCCGTGGATACTATTACTCCGAATGCAATGAAAATTGTAGGGGATCATCTAGGAACCAGACCGCATAATTTCTGAGAATTTCATAAAAAAAATAATTGAATAGTTCAGAAGTTATGCCACTTGATGCAATTCAGTATATTAATGGAATGACATGGTAGCGGTGTAGCTACCGTTGCTCCGATTTCGATTAAATTCATACGGGACCGTTTAAGAACCAAACTGCATAATTTCTGAAAATTTCATTAAAAACAATCGAATAGTTCAGAAGTTATGCCACTTGGTGCAAACTGGCGACACACAGACGGACAGACAGATGGACGGACGGATAGACACCAAACCAAAATTGTTCAGGAAGCTCTAAAACGTAAAATGTGCGTAAAAATTTTATTTTGGAGGGAAAAATTTTTTATTTTTCAAAAGTGATCACAATGCTTCCGCTACTTTACTAGTCTCGGAAGCAAAAATTCACAACTTTTCACCTGTCGCTGACTCATGGTCTATCTCTATATTATTGATTTATTGTATGTACATTTGTATACAAAGTAAATAGTGTTTTATGGGCGCAAGCTCAAAAGACCTCCAGAAACTGAGGTGAGGAGAACACAAATTGTATTATTTCCATAGTTAACAACCAAACCAAGTAATTATGTTTTTATATGAGTGAGTAAGTAAACTTCTACATATTTATTAATATGATAGACAAGGATAAATGCAGATGTAGATAAAAAAGTTCTTTTTAGCTTGCGCCCATAATACAATGATTGTCACAATTTTATTAATCTTTTTGTTTTTCTTGTTGTTATTTTGTTATTAATCAATTTTATTAATAATCAGCAGTAATTAGGATGAATTTGTTCTTTTATATCTTTTAAAATTTTTTAAATCGATTAATGACCGGTTGCACCAAAATTAATTTAATCAGAACTTAATGACCATTAGTAAATCAGAGATTAACTAACCCCGATTTGTCTGTTGCACCATTTAAAATATACCAACGGTTAACTAATGTACGTTAACGGTCAATTTTGACTAGCAACGGTATCTGATTTGTTTTTATAGGACATAAAATGAGACACAAGAGAAGTAAATGCTAGTAAGTTGATAATATCACATGGTTAAAAAAATTTAAATTTGCATATTTTGAAAATAGGTAGCACCTACTTGACTTATATAATATTAGAAAATATATAATTTATGTTTACGTAAAACAGTTTGAAACTTAATTGGACGATTGTGAAGATATTTTTCAAGTTAAAAATGGAAAAATGAAACAGATACCAAAATTTTACAGAAAAAGAAAAGATAATTTTAATTAAAATTGTACAAAAGTATATTTCAAAAGTAGAAAATAAATATAAATATTAGCGATACTATGGAAACTAAGATCAAAATTTGTACTAAACGCTGATTAAATATTTAATTGCCCAATATTCTATTCATCCATTAACTTAACGGACGATTTAATCATCAGTTAACAAAAATTAACCTTGGTACAACAGAAAATCAGAGATTTTAACTACAGTTAAAGTTAATCATGGATTAACATCTTAACGGCTAATTAATAATAAGAACATACATAAAGGGGGGTTCCTCAGGGAAGCGTCTTAGCGCCAACTTTATGTATTCTATTTATAAATGACTTCCCTCTTTCTAGCACATTTTTTTATATGCTGGCGATACCGCTTTTATATGTACGGGAATTGATCCAGACAATCTTATACTAAAAATATTAATAGATGTATCACCAATGAAAAAATTAATAGATTTTCGCTTTGAAATTTCGTCGCATACAGTTGGCTATGCCTTCAAAAATCAATGCTTTAATATAGGACTCAATATTACCACATTTAAAAAACTAAACCTCATGCCAGAACAACCTTAAATTATTTAAATCGATTAACTGTTTTAGAACAAACATTTAATTATATAAGGGGTCATACACAATCAATGAAATAAGGAATTAAGATTTAAGAAATAAGATTTAAGGAGTATGCCATCTAGTGATGTTGAATGGAACTTTAACGTAACTGGTCATAGATATAAATATGTAGGTATTTTTTTACGTCAAAATTCGTGATTCTTTTCACTTAGTGACAAGATAGTCATCACGAACGTTACTTTTTCATGAATTCTGATGTACAAAAATACCTAAATACATTTACTTATGAGCAGTTAAGTTAACAGTTTCATTCAACGTCACTAGATGGCATACTCCTTAAATCTTATTTCTTAAATCTTAATTCCTTATTTCATTGATTGTGTATGACCCCTTATTTTTCACCACTGTGTATTTTTTTATGCCTTTTTAAACAACTTGAAGTAGTAAATGTTTTAGTACATATGCTACATTTATATGGTTTTTCACCACTGTGTATTCTTTCATGTGTTTTTAAATTATTTAACTGACTAAATGTTTTAGAACATATTTTACATTTGTATGGTTTTTCACCACTGTGTGTTCTTTCATGTGTTTTTAAATCACTCGAAGTGGTAAATGTTTTAGAACACATGTTACATTCATAAAGTTTTTCACCACTGTGAAATCTTTTATGTATTTTTAAATAACCTGAAGTAGTAAATGTTTTAGTACATAGATTACATTCATAAGGTTTTTCACCTCTGTGTGTTCTCTCATGTGTTTTTAAATGACTTGATTGACTAAATGTTTTAGAACATATGTTACATTCATAAGGTTTTTCACCGCTGTGGATTCTTTCATGTGTTCTTAAGGTATTTGATTGAGTAAATATCTTAGAACAAATATTACATTCATAAGGTTTTTCACCTCTGTGTTTTCTCTCATGTATTTTTAAATAACTTGAAGTAGTAAATGTTTTAGTACATATGCTACATTCATACGGTTTTTCACCACTGTGAATTCTTTCATGTGTTTTTAAATGACTTAACTGACTAAATGTTTTAGAACATATTTTACATTTGTATGGTTTTTCACCGCTGTGTGTTCTTTCATGTGTTATTAGATTACTCGAAGTGGTAAATGTTTTGGAACATATTTTACATCCATAAGGTTTTTCACCACTGTGAATTCTTCTATGTGTTTTTACACTACTTGAACGAGTAAATGTCTTAGAACATATTTGACACTCATACGGTTTTTCATCACAGTGAAATCTTTTATGTGTTTTTAAATAACCTGAAGAAGTAAATGTTTTAGTACATAGATTACATTCATAAGGTTTTTCACCGCTGTGGATTCTTTCATGTGTTCTTAACGTACTTGAACGAGTAAATATCTTAGAACAGATATTACATTCATAAGGTTTTTCACCTCTGTGTGTTCTCTCATGTGTTTTTAAATAACTTGAAGTAGTAAATGTTTTAGAACATATGTTACATTCATACGGTTTTTCTCCACTGTGTATTCTTTTATGTTTTTTTAAATGACTTAACTGACTAAATGTTTTAGAACATATTTTACATTTGTATGGTTTTTCACCTCTGTGTATTCTTTCATGTGTTTTTAAAGAACTTGAAATAGTAAATGTTTTAGAACATATGTTACATTCATACGGTTTTTCTCCACTGTGTATTCTTTCATGTGTTTTTAAATTATTTAACTGAATAAATGTCTTAGAACATATTTTACATTTGTGTGGTTTTTCACCACTGTGTGTTCTTTCATGTGTTTTTAAATACCTTGAAGTAGTAAATATTTTAGTACATATATTACATTGAAACAGCTTTTTGCTAACATATGCAGTTTGATGTTCTGTTAAATCTGTCAAATAATCTTCATCTATTTCATCTTGCTCAATTTTTATTTCCGTATGTAAACTGCTTAAATCTACCGAAGACTCCCGCCACTCCTAAAATGTTATTAGTATTTTCATGAAAACATTTCCATAATTTCATCCCGTAATTAACAATCCAAATTTAGTACTCACCAGTTTTATATTTTGCTCTTCTAACTGTACCAAGTTTATTTTATCTGTCAAACTTCTATTTTGTTGCGACAATTTAGATGGTTCAAAAATTTTAATTTCTGTTGATAATACTGAACTGTTCTCATTTACTTCGTCATTCTCCACTTTAATTTCAAATTTACGGTCAATTTCATAGCTCGGTTTATTCTTTTTATTTTCGTCCACTTCGATTTCAAATGTATGAAAACTTTCTTGAACCGGTTCATTCCCTTCATCGTTCTCTACTTTCACTTTAAAGGTACGACTAATTTCATGGCCCGGTTCGTTTACATCATCTTTCTCCATTGTAATTTCAAATGTATGAACAGATTTCTCCATTTCGAATTTTTGTTTACTAATTGAGACACAAAGGCAACAACGACTGTAACCAACGTACCAACCGTACCAACGTAACCAACTGTAAAATTTAGAGATTTTTAACAAGTGAGCTTAGAATCATGGAGACAACATAAGCTACATAAGGAGCACACACTCCATGTATTTATAATGGGCTCTAAAAATAAGAGGTCGCTAGTGTTCTGTGTGTACTAGAGTCTCTATAATATCTAGAGTCGTAACATGTCATCCATTTTTTTTCCAAAACAGAGCAAGAAACTTCAAAATTAATTGTCACATGTTTGAGTAAATATTTTTGACTACTTAATTATTGTTAATAAGTTATGAATTAATGAATACATAATTAAAATTTTTTAAGTTAATTATTCCTTTTAGATTAAACTAAATGATTTTTGTTAATATTTATTTCCAGTGATAATATATTTGTACCCCTTTTCCACAAAAATTATGTGGCTCCCCGGCCAAAAGAGCTTTTAGAAAAATTTTTTAGGCTAAAGTTTTTAATATATCTTCTATTTTAGGTACATAATTAACCTTAGAACGACAAGGCTCATAATTTAGCAAGTGAGTGTCATCCACGACACCTGTTTCTTTTTCTATTTTTTAAATTAACACTATGAGGCCCGAGCACTTTCACAACAAACTTCCCCGGAAGCCGGCAATATTTGAAAAAAAAAATTTATATAAACAAATACATAAAATAAAATGATTCAAACACTGAATAGATTCAGTACCGTTCAACATTTATATATGTGTAAAACTGTAAACATACAGTCATAAACGCACACATAAACGTGATATGTACATACTACATAATTATACAAGGACTACATTCAAATCAATTTTATTTAAAAACATAAATTATATTTTTTATGCATTTTTTGTTTATCTTAAAATGTTTTATATTTTATACGTACATAGAAACCAAAAGAGTAGTGTGTGTTGGTATGTATTTGTGTGTGTTTGTGTTGGTATGTATGTATCGCACACATAATACGTAACCAACTTACTAATCAATTAATTATTGATCGCTGTCGGCCTCTGGGGATGTTTTGTTTGGTTTCAGATGCCGAATCCATGGGACTGAAAGTGTTAATTACAGGTCAAATCGATATTTAATTGATGTCAGTGTCAACGTCTATCTGTCCAGATGGTTTTCCAATTTTTACCAAAAAAGAAATTTATTACATTATTGTAAACTTTTACATTATCAAAAGTTACAGCGCTAAAAAAAAAGCGTAGGTGTCATGTATGACACTGACTTGTCGTTCTAGGGTTAATAACCTTTTTGTTTCAGCGAAAAAATTACTGAAAAGGATCACAAAAGTGATCGAAACCGGTCTAGTAAGAAAAAAGAAGAAAAAACAATTTTTGTGGAAAGGGGTACAAATATATTATTATTGTACAAAATAACCCAGTTTCGCTCTTAACATTACATTGTAATCATTCATTATTTCCAATGTATTTTACGCAAACTTTGGACAAGAATTGCCGAAACCAATCAACGTTCAGCACACATGTTACGACTCTATTTATTATAGGAACTCTAATGTGTACCAGAGTCTCTATAATAATGGTTTTGACACAATGAATGGAATAAGAAATAAGAGATAAAGTTCGCCATCGATTGACGTTGAATGAAACTTTAACTTAACAGCTCATAAGTATATGTAGGTATTTTTGTACATCAAAATTCTTGATTTTTTTTTTGTCACTAAGTTCTTCACGTGGAAAAATGCGCACAATATGGAAAATAATCGAAAAATAGTTCAAAAAGTGCCCCATTTTAAGTACTAAGTAACAGTTCAAAAACTCGCCAGAATAGCGCTAGAGTAACAAAATAGTAAGAAATGAACTTTCCAGCTGTTAACGGAGTGAAGTGTGCTGTTTAATAAATAAGCTACAAAAAAATCGCTGTGAAACGTGAAACACGTTGAAAGTGATTCATTATTACGTAATAAACTTTTAATGATTTTATTGTGTTGTTTTATAAAAATTTTTAAAATAATAAAACAATTATATGTAACAATTATAATAAAAAAAAAAACAATAATTACATATGTATATAACGCGGATGTTTTTTGTTCCTTGTTTACTAATTATGGATTTCACACAAAGAATGAAATAAGAAATAAGAGATAGGGTAAATGTACCAGTGGTTGACCGGGCACCAGTAGTTGACCGCTTCTGTATAAAAGTCCTAAAATTGTCGCCAAATGAGTATCTTGTAGCCCGAAAATTAATATATAATTATTGTTAAGCTTATAATAATCATAATTTGTAGCTGCTCAAAATATTATATAATTTTTATAACGTCGAAAATATGATAATTCATGAAATTTTTCACAGTATGATTTAACTGAAATCGGTCAGTTACTATAGTAGAGTATCTGAGAGGTGAGTACATACTTTAATTAATAATTCCTATTGGGTTAATCTTGTCAAATTAAATTCTATACTAATCATTAATAATTATTTAACAAATTTATTAATGAAAACTTCCAAAATATTCATATAAGTACCAATTTAATTACTGGTCAGGCACTGGTATAGCTTGTTTATTGTGTTTAGAATATGAACACCATATTTCCTTCTTTGTTTTGCAGAATATAAAAAATGTGCAAAACAAAAAAAGAAATATGGTGTTCATATTTTAAACACAATAAACAAATTATACAATAAAAACACTGTTGTACCATAAATAAATTATTTCGGTCATCCATTGGAACCCGCGATTTTTTACAACACCAATAGTTGACTACATGCCCATTCGTAAGTTTCTAACCTATACAAAATAAAAATATCATATACCTACTAATAAAAGTATACATTTTGAACCTGAGCATGAATTAGAGAGTGATTCACTCATTAGTCCTCTCAACATCTGTTTCTCAAGAAATTTTAAATCAGTTATCTCCGGAATTAACAGAAAGGACTGACAAAATCGATAGTGAAGAACAAGAAATTCTGTTGTCCGATGCTGATGACACTCAAGTCAAGTTAGACGATACTGTACTATTAGGATCAAATAATTTAAATTTAGCGAAGAACTTAGATGATACTCTAATATTGGAATCATTCAGTTATTCTGACTTAATAAATTTAGAAGATACTGTGGTTTTGCCAAAAGACAGCTTGAGTGACACCAGAGTATTAGAATCACCCAGCAATAAATATTCTATAAATTTAAATAATACTGTGATTTTGCCAAAGGACAGCTTGAGTGACACTAGAGTATTGGAATCACCCAGCTATAAATCTCCTATAAATTTCGATAATCTGTGATTTTAGAATGTAATTTGAATAATAGTAATATTTATTGCAAATCGAGTGAAGGTTTGAACGAAGCTGAACGGAGTAAAATTTGGAAGGAACATATACACTTTCCCTGAATTGAAACAGACAAAAAAACAAAAAAAGATAAAATTTTTGCAATTACTTCTAAGCAATTTCAAGAACTTGAAATGAAAAAACTTCAACCACAAGTCGAAGAAAAACAATTGAAATTACAAAAGCAAACTGAAAAATTAATTAAAAAGGAGAAAATTGAGAAAGAAAAAAACGAAAAAGAAAGAAACAAAGAAGAGCGGTTATTGAACAAAAAATTACAAGAAGCTAAACGTAAAAAACAACAGGAAAAAGAAAAGAAAAAACAAGAACTTGAAGTTAGTAAGAGAAATACTCTAATTCGACGTCGAAAACAAGAACACCAAAGAGGTCCAAGATGAATCTGAAAGTACTGCTATAAAGAATTTATATAAACAATTTTATATTTAAATTATAAATGCTAATTCGTAAAATATTTAACTGTTGTCACTAATGAATCTAAGTTTAATGTACTAATTTGTTATGTGTTTAATGTTATTGGTTTTGTTATAAACTAAACGAATTTAAACTTATAAGTTTAACTTCATAGAACAACTAAATACAAAAAAATATAGATTAAGTATAAAAAAAAACAAAACTCATTTAAGTTGGAAAAACTATTCATGTTTTGTAATCGTTCAACTACTGGTACATTCCGGTCAATCACTGGCTCAAGCCGGTCAACTACTGGTGTTTTCGTCTTACCTGCATTCTAAAGTGACTTTTTATATAATTTCAATAATAATTTAAATAAATAACATCACATATCTAAAACTTAACTATTTAAAGATGATATAAACTTTGAATTATTCTTTTTTACCCTATAGTAATTAATATACAATAAATTGAAAGGCTAAGAACGCTTAATTGGTCAACCACTGGTACAATGGGGTATTTGACAGTATCAAAGAAAAACAATAAAAACAAATTTTAACGAAAATTGATAATAAAAGACAGCAATTTATTATGTTAATTCATTCTATCATTGTTTAATTTAAAAAAAAATATTAATATTTTTCAGCTATAAATTACGTCAGCAGAAATGGGCTGTGACGTTGCTTTCTCTTATATTTCAACATTGTCGCCACTAGGGTCGCTACGTAAATTCCGGTTAGCAAACGTTACTATGGAAGTTAATTTGAATTTAATTAATTTTTTTAAAAATCAACAATTTTTTCTCTAGTTATAAGAAAAATAAACCGTTTTATTCTTAGTTACATGACACCTGTTGCTATCTAGAGAATGTGACGTAATTGAAGCTAATGAACGTTTTCGCGGAAATTTTGAGAACAAATATTAAATTAATTTTTTCTAACGATTTTCGGCATTATTTTTAAAAATTAAAATTATATACATGCATAATACATAAATATGCGTATTTTAAAATAGTTTCCCAAAATTAGTCAAATTCCCCATTACCCTAATGGGTGTTCGCCATCGAGTGATGTTGAATGAAACTTTTATATAGAGGGCTCAGTGTAAAAGTGAACCAAGACAATAAATTTTTTTTTTTAAAAATACCTTTCTCGTTAAAGAATTGTAATTTCTAAAACTTTAAACGCATTTTTAGAAAAAAAAATTTTTATGGGCTTGGTTCACTTTTACACTGACCCCTCCATATCATCTACTCCGTTTTATTGGCTTTATCTCTTTCATTATTGCACTTACATAAATTTTAAATTTGCAGTTTGTTTTTAGCAAAGAATAGAAGATTGATTTGTTTCGAATATAAGAATTATTTAATTTTTTAACAATGACTCATGATCAATTGTATTTGAAACGGGGTATATTTTTAAATTATTTAATCAACTATTTACAACTGCAATACAACAATTACATAACATACAAAGAAATAATCTATACCGAAAAATTATATATACCATTTTACAATAAAAGTAACAAAATAAACTTCATAAAGTAATAATCAGCAGTAATCAGGATGAATTCGTTCTTGATGTCTTTTTAAATTACTTAATTGATTAAATGTTTTAAAACACATGTTACATTCATACGATTTTTCACCACTGTGTATTGTTTCATGTTTTTTTAAGTAAATTAAAGTAGTAAATGTTTTAGTACATATGTTACATTCGTATGGTTTTTCACCACTATGAATTATTTCATGTGTTTTTAAACGATTTGACGAAATAAATGTTTTAGAACATACGTTACATTTATATGGTTGCTCACTAGTATGAATTCCTTCATGTATTCTTAAGTAACTGGAAGTTGTAAATGTTTTAGTACACATGTTACATTTGTATGGTTTTTCACCACTGTGTATTCTTTCATGTACTTTTAATTCAGTCGAAGTGGTAAACGTTTTCGAACATATGCTACATTCATAAGGTTTTTCACCACGGTGAAATCGTTCATGTGTTTTTAAGGCACCTAATTGAGTAAATGTTTTAGTACATATGTTACATTTGTATGGTTTTTCACCACTGTGTATTCTTTCATGTACTTTTAATTCAGTCGAAGTGGTAAACGTTTTCGAACATATGCTACATTCATAAGGTTTTTCATCACGGTGAAATCGTTCATGTTTTTTTAAGGTACCTAACTGAGTAAATGTTTTAGTACATATGTTACATTTGTATGGTTTTTCACCACTGTGTATTCTTTCATGTACTTTTAATTCAGTCGAAGTGGTAAACGATTTCGAACATATGCTACATTCATAAGGTTTTTCACCACGGTGAAATCGTTCATGTGTTTTTAAGGCACCTAATTGAGTAAATGTTTTAGTACATATGTTACATTTGTATGGTTTTTCACCACTGTGTATTCTTTCATGTACTTTTAATTCAGTCGAAGTGGTAAACGTTTTCGAACATATGCTACATTCATAAGGTTTTTCATCACGGTGAAATCGTTCATGTTTTTTTAAGGTACCTAATTGAGTAAATGTTTTAGTACACATGTTTCATTTGTATGGTTTTTCACCACTGTGTATTCTTTCATGTACTTTTAATTCAGTCGAAGTGGTAAACGTTTTCGAACATATGCTACATTCATAAGGTTTTTCATCACGGTGAAATCGTTCATGTTTTTTTAAGGTACCTAATTGAGTAAATGTTTTAGTACATATGTTACATTTGTATGGTTTTTCACCACTGTGTATTCTTTCATGTACTTTTAATTCAGTCGAAGTGGTAAACGTTTTCGAACATATGCTACATTCATAAGGTTTTTCACCACGGTGAAATCGTTCATGTATTTTTAGATGGTCCGACTGTTTAAATGCCTTAAAACATGTGGTACATTTATACGGTTTTTCACCACTGTGTATCATTTGATGTCGTTTTAAATGTGTTGACGTGGCAAACGTTTTTGAGCATACATTACATTTATACGGTTTTTCACCACTGTGAATTATTTCATGTCTTTTTAAATTACCTAACTGATTAAATGTTTTCGAGCACTTATTACACTCAAACGGTTTTTCACCACTGTGTAATTTTACGTGTCTTTTTAAATGACCGGACCGAATAAATGTTTGAGAACATGTATCACACTTAAATGGTCGTTCGCCCATGTGAGTTTGCGTATGGGATTTCAATTCATTTAATGTTGTATACGTTTTATCGCAAATATCACACTTAAATGGTTTTTCATCTGTATGACGTCTTTTATGTTTGTTCAAATCACCGGAAGAAGTAAACGCTTTGGGACATGTATCACATTTATATGGTTTTTCACCGCTGTGAATACGTTCATGTATTTTTAAATTACACGAGAAAGTAAATGTTTTTGAACACACACTGCATTTATATGGTTTTTCACCCGTGTGAAGTCTTTTATGTATTTTTAAACCACCAAATTCACTAAATTTTTTATTACATATGTTACATTTGTATGGTTTTTCACCGGTGTGAGTTCTTTTATGTTTTTTTAAATCACTCGGACTAATAAATGTTTTAGAACATATTTTACATTTATGTGGTTTTTCAGCACTGTGAAATTTTTTATGTTTTTTTAAATAACTTGAGCAATTAAATGTTTTTGAACATATATCACACTGAAATGGTTTGTCTTTAGTAGACTCATTTAAATTTTCTGAATTGTTCGAAAAATCGTCTAGTGTCGTGTCCTCGGTAGGCCTGGGTAACTCAGTAAAAAATCTTGAGTTGACGCAATAACTCAAGCGCACCTTACTGTGTTAGCGCAGTGTTGTAACTCATTGCGCTATTTAACGCAGTAGGTATTGTAGAAAGCAAATATACATACAGAAGATATCAAGCGCATGCGGCGCACGCGCTTTGTGACATTTTGTCATGACACCATTAACATTTCCTGCCTATTCCCTATTTTTTGCTATTTTGTGGCGGCCTGTACACGATTAATAATACTGTCAGTATTTACTGAGAAAATGAATTATTATTTTTATAATATAAAATCTATATATGCATACTTCAGTAATAATGCCAGTATTTCGAAATACTGACAGTATTACGGATCGTGTACCTATATAGGCGGCTTATTATTTACGCGATAACGTCATTAACACATTTTTTAAACGTCAGGTTTTTTATAAATTTTGTTTAGCATGCATAAAACAAATGAAACTACCAAAAAGTCGTATCAAAATTTCCAGATTTCAGTGTGTTATTGTATTTCGTGTATTCCAAAATTAATAATTCCTGAAAATAAATGAAATAAATAACAATGAAATATGTAAAAGTTTTTTATTTATTTTATATCAAAAATTCCAATTCCTATATCACCTCCGACATAATACCTATGTATGTAATAATATTATAAACTAAATAAAATTCTGGTGTTACTACGTTTACGTATGGTATAAATCAAAGAATATAATCCTAACTAATATATAAATGCGAAAGTGCGTTTGTTTGTTTGTTTGTTTGTTTGACTGGCTTTCACGCCTAAACAGCGTAACTAATTAATTTGAAATTTTGCACAGACGTATTTTGCGGAACGGAGACGGTTATAGGCTATTTTTTAGCTTGCGAAAATATTTAATTCTCGAGAGAAAATGTATATTATACCATTAAATGAGCAATTTTTTCATTTGTTACTAAGTAAATGTATTTCACAATATTAATAAATATTTCTATAGATACCAACAACAACAACAATAATATTTTTACCAACGACTACTATGAAATTACTTATTTACTATCTTAATAATATTGTAAATGTGAAAGTTTGGATGTTTGTTGCTCAATCACGCTAAAACGGCTGAACGAATTTTGATAAAATTTTACGTACAAACTTCTTATACACTGACTAAACACATAGGCTAAATTTTATCCCGATTTCATGTTCCTGGGGGATGCAAAACCAATTAATTAATCCCGCTCAAACAACTGAAACGAATCCGACGGAATTTGATTTACAGGCAATATTTATCCTGAATTAACACGTAGAATAATCTTATCCCCATTCAAGGCTCCTGTGGGATACAAAACCAGTTACTTAACCACAGCAAAATGACTGAACTGAATTCGATGAAATTGGTATACACAAACAATTTACTATGGATACATACAGGAGTAATTTTAATAACACATAGGATAATTTTATCCCGTTTTCATGTTCCTGAGGGATACGATCCCAATTACTCAGTCACGTATTGCTAAAACCGAACTTGATAAAATTTTGTACACAGACACTATTTATGCTGAGTCAACACAGAGAATAACGTTACCCCGATTGAATGTTCCCGTGGGACACTAGATTAGTTATTCCATTACACTAAAATGACTGAACAAACGGTATTTACCTTGAATACGCACCTAGGATGATTTTGTTTCGATAGGAGGCTTCTATGTGGTACAAAACCAATCATTCAATCACGACAAAATCACTGAAACGATTTCAATGGAATTTGGTACAGAGATATTAACTCTCAATTTATTTTCTCTCAATAATTAAAAATTTTTTTGATAAAGCGGGACCGGAAATAAAGAAAAGGGGTTCGGGACTAATTTGAAGGAAACGTGCAGAAGTGACAATTTTTCTATGGAAATGGGAGTGAACGGGAGCGATGGGTATAAAACAGGTTCACCGGAAACGGGACTAATTTGAATGAAACGGGCAGAAGTGACAATTTTCTATGGAAATGGGATTGAACGCGAGCGATGGGTATAAAACGGGTTCTACCGGGAACGGGACTAATTTGAAGGAAACGGGCAGAAGTGACAATTTTTCGACGGGAATGGGAGTGAACGGGAGCAATGGGTATAATCGTGAGTGGGCGGGAACGGATTAAGAAAATCACTCCCGTGAGTATCTCTATTACTGACTGAAGATTCATGTGGAATAAATTACTTAGTTACACTCAATTTATTAAATATAAGGTTTTATTATAATTGAATTTATGGAGGTGTAAATATAAATTAGGTCAGTTATTTAAATCAGATCCATAGCAATAAATATTTTATTATCTACTCATCTTAAAATTTCGGAGAATAATGTAAATGATTTTTTTTTTATACTTGGTACTTGAACTTATGTTTAAAATTATTTCTTTTCGTAATAATCCCTTATTTGGGTATAGAAAATACTATCTATTGTAGGACATGTGATTAACAGTTTTAAAATAAGATGGATTTTCAAAATACGAATGTCGTACATAAGCCAATAAAAATAAAACATAAGAGAGATTTGCATAGAGGTGATAAAAGTAAGCAATGGATTTTTGAAGTTATAAAATTTAAGCATACGCCTATTTAATTATTTATTTATGTATTACCTTACACCGAGAGTATTGCAATAAAATGTTAGGTATAAAATATTTTTCATAGCCTTATTATAGGAATCGACTAATTAAATCAAAATTAAATCGCTGAAACGGCTGGACCGATTTTGACAAAATTTTATATACACACTCTTTATACACTGAATTAACATATGGGCTAAATTTTATCCCGGTTGTAAGTTCCTCAGGGATACAAAATTTTTCAAACACGCCCCACAAAATTAAACTTAATTCGATGAAATTTGGTACACAGGCACTATTTATCCTGAGTTAACACATAGGATAATCTTATCCCGATTAAAGGTTCCTGTGGGATGACTGAACCGAATTTGATAAAATTTAATATACAGATACTATTTACTATGAACACATAGGGTAAAAGACCCCATTGTCGATCGGGGTTATAAGTCCGATCAGTTTTGACATTTATATTTTAATGAAGTTATTTCTGAAAGAAACCTTTGAAAAAAAAAATTATTGTTAATACAATGATTATTTTTCAATTTAAATTCACATCACATTTAATGTCTCCTCACTTAATTTAAGAAATACATATATATATATATATAACAATTTTTGTTGAATTCATGAATTTTTAATATGGTGGATGATCATTTTTCAAAACACATGGGTTATAAATTGTAACATTTTTCACCGAATTTTTAAAGTTATTAGCATAATAAAAGTATACAAATAATTGTTATTAGTCCACTTAAGAGATTAGGATAGCTGAATTAAATTTTATATGTGTTAAATATTATTTGTATGACTGATTCTTGTTGGGATCCAAGTTTTCGAGTTGGGTATTTTGAGAATCACACAGATATTCCATATCTATTTTATAAACATTTTTGACGTCATCTATCGTCAATTTAACTGTTTAAAAATTCACAATGGCGTATAGATAAGTTAGGATCATGTCACAATGTACACAATGTTTTTTAAAGCAAAATTATAGATGGCGAAAGAAAATACAGTATTTTAGTGGTTTATTTTATCGAATATTTAAACCCTTCTGTCATTGCTGCTATGTTTCACAAGGTGTCATTCTGTGATACTCTATGACACAGACTGACCTCTTGTAGTGGATAGAGTGTCAAAGTGACTGAAAGAGAATGGTTCAAATATTCGATAGTATAAGATTTACTACTGTACTGATGTACATTAGTAATCGGACTAACCGGTGATTTTTGATAGGGGTAAGTGTATTGATCTTTCAATGGAGGTTAATATTTTCTGTATGCTTTTTAATAGACGTCAACAAATTATAAAACAAAATCATTAATAAATCAAAATTTTTGGGTTATATTTTCTTAAAAACATATCTATTGGATTAAAAAAACTTGGTTTCATACTTATTAAGAAAAAAAAAATGGGTGTTTTGTTTATTTTTTAATTTTTTTAAGCTAATTTAATGATACAGCTAAAAATAGTGATCGGTCATCGGGTCTCTTACCCTATAGTAATAATTTTTAAATAGTTTTAGACGGGATAGTTTTATCCCGATTGAAGGTTCCCGGTAGAAGAAGGCGGATACAAAACGGGGGAATGGATCGAATTCAATGCGGGCGAAGCCGCGGGTCAAAGCTAGTAATTATTATAATTTAAACTTATGTACATTTTCTAACCTCATTTCTAATGACATGTCATGAAAAGTGCGCTAATTTGAGTTAAACTTTTAATGTGAGCCTTTCATGAAATAAATATAAAGTCTAAAACTGTAATATTTAATTTGAGTTAACCACTGAGTTATGCGTTACAAGTTTTAAAAAACGTGAGTTGACGCATTTAACACAGTATAGTGAGTTAACGCAATTGCGCGGCGTAGCGCAGTGTTACCCAGGCCTAGTCCTCGGTTAAAACGTCATCTTCTATTTTAATTTCGGTGTGTAAACTCTTCAAATCAATCGAAACCTCGTCTTTTGATTCTAGTTTTATTCCCGTTTTACGTACATCAGACAATACTATTTTTATTTCACGTAATAATAATGTGTTATTCATGTTATGCAGATTGACAAAATTCTCTTCCATTTTTACTTTCACAGTGAAATGTCCACGAGATGATCTGTCTTTACTTTCACTATTTATTTTTTATCAATTTATTAATACATTTGTCTGCTAACCTCAGATACCTCTTTGAGTCTTTGGCGTCTCTGGCGTCTCTGGTTAAGCTGGTTAACCATACAAATAAATGCAACAAATTCTACGAAGACCATAGAGCCAGTACCGCCAGCACCGCCAGTACGAAATGCTTTAGGAGAGCGAGTGTATTCGCCAGAAAATTTTTTACCCTAAATTACGTAACGGAACTTACACCTTTACAAAACAGAGGGCTTTAGCACAAAAAAAAATTAACACATATTTCAAACCATTGAGGGAAATCGACTAGAGAGAATGCTGTGTATTACAAATACATTAAGAAATTGAAGCAAAAAAATTGACAGATGTGAGTAAAAAAATTGACTGATGAGATTACTTTAATGGCGGTCAAACCATTAATTTAATGGTTTATCTAATATTTATAAACAAGTCTGCGTGGTTACAAGTTGGGCTTACTAAAATGGAGTCATGCTTCAAAATTTAATGCCTGTGGTATCTCTAGGAAACATATGTTAATATGTTCGATTGACTACTCAATGTTTCAAACTACGGTTTCGAACAATTAGTGATTTTGTAGTTCACGCCACAAAATCCTTAGAACCTCGTTCTGTCTGTCGTTTTTTATTTCATAATTTTTAAAAATATGTATGAATGTATTTCAGAAGTTTCGAATTTATACCGTGAAAAAACAGAAAAGTCCTGAAAAAAATCACAAATTTATTGACTGTTTTTTATTTCCTAATTTTTTAATCTGAATGTAATTCAGAAGTTAAGAATTTTTACCGTGAAAAACCAGTGAAAAGTCTTCAAAAAAATATTTAACGAGTGTTAACTTTTAAATGATTAAGACGAGTTAACTCGTCCTGCAATATGGCGGGTGTCGTCTCCGTAGCGTACGTCTCTCATGCGTACAACTAAAATTCGTCTCTGAAGCGTACATAAATTTATATCGCGTGTCCCAAGCGTACACTTTCCAAATAAATGACGTCATTTCAACTGGACATATTTTATTAAATAATCAAACAATAAAAATAAATAAATCAGTATTTTTTACATGTTATTATTTTATATAATAATTTTACTAATAGTATATTAGTACAGTGATGGAAAATTGACTTATTCTTTTTTATTTTTAAAGTAGAATTATTTTTTTGTACCTTTTGTATCAGGGTTGATTAAAATAAATTTATTAATAAATATTTTTCTCAAATTTAATAGAGCTAGAATGTTACGAAAGTTTTTGTGTCAAAAAAATTTTTAATTACATTTTAGTAGTGACACGTTAGTCGCTATTAAATATATCTGGTTTCTTAAGAATTAAAACATCCCCAGGACGCTTCTTTATTGAAATTAGTAAGCCGACAATTAAAATGGGAGAAACCTAATACGATTAACAGTAATGCCTACCTGTTAATCAGGGGAACATAATATTTATTGAAAACAAACAGATGACAGTTTTGAGTTTAAATGAAAAAAAACCCAATTTTTATGAAAACTGTACTTGATGGTATGTTGCAAAAGATGACAATAAATACAATACATCCCCAGGACGCTTCTTTATTGAAATTAGTAAGCCCACAATTAAAATGGGAGAAACCTAATACGATTAACAGTAATGCCTACCTGTTAATCAGGGGAACATAATATTTATTGAAAACAAACAGATGATAGTTTTGAGTTTAAATGAAAAAAAACCCAATTTTTATGAAAACTGTACTTGATGGTATGTTGCAAAAGATGACAATAAATACAATACATCCCCAGGACGCTTTTTTATTGAAATTAGTAAGCCGACAATTAAAATGGGAGAAACCTAATACGATTAACAGTAATGCCTACCTGTTAATCAGGGGAACATAATATTTATTGAAAACAAACAGATGACAGTTTTGAGTTTACATGAAAAAAAACCCAAATTTTATGAAAACCGTACTTGATGGTATTTTGCAAAAGATGACAATAAATACAATACATCCCCAGGACGCTTCTTTATTGAAATTAGAAAGCCGATAATTAAAATGGCAGAAACCTAATACGATTAACAGTAATGCCTACCTGTTAATCAGGGGAACATAATATTTATTGAAAACAAACAGATGACAGTTTTGAGTTTAAATGAAAAAAAACCCAATTTTTATGAAAACTGTACTTGATGGTATGTTGTAAAAGATGTCATGAACTACCTACAAATTAATTGGTAAATTCTGGCTGACTAGGTAGTGGGTGTAGCTAATCGCTGATTCGTTAGTACTGTAATCTTATCAGTATATTAATCTAAGCTGCACCTAAGTATTTTCTCAGTTCGCTTATTTTGTTTGTACGATATTCATTGCATATTATTTCAGTAAGATGGATTCTTCATCTGTCGAAATATTATCTACCAGGAAGGGGAAGCCATGTTTAATATTTAATGGTTACCAACATAGATTCCACAGGGAAACAAAAAATAATATCGGTTGGTTATGCCATGCCAGTGAAAAGAGACGGATATAGAATTTCAATCTTGTGTTAAATTTATGGACAGTTTCAGAGCACCCCAAACCGCAATGTTGGCACCCCATCTACAGATGGCAGTGCTATGCAGGCAAGCAGTACGCACTGTTATGTCTTGATAATTGTACTTTTGAAACAAGAAATTTGTTTATGGAAGAAAAATGGAAATATACAAATTTAAATATACGTTCCCTACCTCTTCCTGTTAAATTAAACCTCCGCCTGACAACTTAAAAACGTCTGAACCTCGATCGTTCTGCCATCTAACAGAAACAAAATCGACTAAAATTTTCATCCACATTGGCCCATAAGAATTAAACTTCTATTATACGTCTCTCTTCACTGGCCATGCCTAAAACAAAAGAGTAGCAAGTGTAAAGGTAGTGTAAAAACCAACTTCGAAAACGAAGTGATATTTGCAATCCAACATTCTTGTGTGCCAGATTCAGTTGAAATTGAAGTAAAGAAAGCAGTTGACACCTGTCGCAAGAGAGTTCGGGAAGAAGTGGATGTGCCTGTTCCAAAACTATTTGAACAAGAGATGTCAAATATTTATGAAAGAGGTTACGATTTAATATCAAAAACACCGAAGTATGTTAACGTAAAGAATACGTTATGTAAAGATAGACGGGAAGTATTTGTTAGATATCAATGCCCATCTCATAAATAAAGTAGGTATAATATTTAGTTATCTATGGAAATAATTTAATATATAAAAATATACAATAGTAGGTTGTTTTAAAAATATAAAATAAAAAAAAATAGTTGTTGATATAAAAAATGAGTGTAGTGTTATGAAAATAAAATAGGAGGATAGAAGTAAATTTTGGTATTCTTATTTTTTTTGAACTAATAATTATCGAATGCCCACACAAAATATTAATAGTGGTAGCAGAGCGTAAATAAAAAAAAATATACGAAGTAGTTTAGTGTTTAAAAAATTTATAATGTCAAGAGAAAAATATCCAATTGTACCCTTTGCGGGAAGTAATTTTAGTGTGTGGACATTCAGAATGAAAAGTATTCTAAAAGAAAATGGAGTATTAAAAGCAATTGAAGATCCAAAATTTAGTGGAGTTGATGAAAACTCAGTAAGTGAAGCCAAAGCTGAAGCATTAATTATAGCTGGCGTTGCAGATAATCATATTGAATACGTAAAGAAAAATAGTGCTTATTTTATGTTCTTAAACTTGGAGAATAATTTTAAAAAGAAAGGAGTGCGATCTAAGTTATTTTTACGACGTAAATTGTCGGAAATGCGGTACAATGAAAGAGATTCATTAATGCAACATATAGTAAGCATGGAAGAAATTTTTACTGAACTCAACGAGGCGGACACCAATTTAAGTGAGGAAGAAAGAGTAAATTACCTACTCTTGTCAATGCCCAGCACATATGAAAATGTTGTGACAGCACTAGAAACAATGGAAAACTTAAAAATGGATTTTGTTAAAGATAGACTATTAGGAGAGGAAGAAAAAAGGAAGAAAAATATAAATAAAACTACGAACATTCAAAATACAACTGCTTTTTCATGTTTTATTTGTGGGAAGACAGGTCACAAAAAATACCAGTGTTATATGCGAGGAAACTATTATCAAGGACAAGGAAATATTCAGAAAGGGCAGTATAGAGGAAAAAATATTCAGCGAGGATTTGGACCTGCACGGGGTAGTCGAGGTGTACAAGGGTACAACCAAGGAAGGAATAGATATAGCAATGATCGAGGGAGAGTACATTATCAGTCGTATACTGTGGAACGAAGTGAGTCGCAGGAGAATGCGTTTTTGTGTAAAAGTGAAAACAGTGAAGTATATAGTATTGAGTGCAATAAAAAAGATATTTTAGTGTGGTGCGTAGATTCTGGTGCATCAGATCATCTGATAAACAATAAGGACATGTTTATGGACTATATTGAATTAAAAAAACCTAAAAGTATGTCTTCAGCCAAAAATGGCGTGATGTCAGAAGCTGTAGGAATAGGAAATATTAGAGTAAAATGTTATGTAGGAAGAGAAATGAACAAATGTGTTATTAAAAACGTTTATTATGTACCTGAGCTTAGTAAAAATTTACTATCTGTATCCAAAATGGAAAATGCTGGTTTAAAAGTTTCTTTTCTAAATGGAAAAGTTAAAGTGTATAATAGTAATAAACTATTAATGATCGGAGATACAGATGGTTCATTATTTACTATAAAAATGGAACTTGATAAATTAGAATGTAATTATTCAATGTCAAAAAATGATACTGATTTAGTACAGTTGTGGCATAGACGTTTTGCACATTTAGTTATGACAAATATTAACATGTTAACTAATAGGGATTTGGTAAATGGTCTAGACGACTTGAAAAAATATAAAATTGAGCATAACCTTTGTGAACCATGTATATTAGGAAAGATGACCAGACAACCGTTTAATAAAACAGGACGTAGGGGCCGTAGGGCGACTAAACCATTAGAATTAGTGCACACTGATGTATGTGGACCAACTTCTCCCATTACGAGAGATGGAAATAGATATTTCGTAACATTTATAGACGACTACACACACTTTGTCATAGTGTATCTTATCGCAAATAAATTCGAAGTTTTAGATAAGTTTAAACAGTATTATAACTATGTAACTAAACATTTTAATGAAAATTTGTTGAAACTCAGATGTGATAATGGAGGCGAGTATGTGTCAGGTCAATTTCAAGAGTTTTGTAATGAAAATGGAATTTTGATACAATACACAGTTCCTTACAATCCAGAGATGAACGGCGTCGCTGAACGAATGAATAGAAATTTAATGGAAAAAGCCAGAACAATATTATTGGAATCTAACCTAGGAAAAGAATTTTGGGGTGATGCTGTACTGTATTTAGCCTACGTGACGAACAGAAGCCCGACAATAGGAAAAGAAGTAACTCCAAGTGAATTATGGGAAGGAAGGAAACCCGATGTATCCAACATGCGTGTTTTTGGCAGCATTGCATACAATCACGTTCCTATACAATTGAGAAAAAAACTTGATAATCCCGGAAAGAAAATGATTATGATTGGTTACTATACATCAGGATATAAATTGTATGACGAAGAAACTAAAAGAACTGTGAGTGCAAGAAATGTGGTATTTAATGAGACTGAAAGATGATAAAAATGTATATTTACCTTCGAAAAGTGATGATCAGTCTTTATTTGAAGAAACTTTTGAAATACATATACAAGAAATCAATGAAGGAGAAAATCAAAGCATGGAGGAGGAAGAAAATGCAACACAAAGTAGAAAAGATACTGAGAGAAAAACAAATCAAAGGAAAGAAATGGAAGAAAATGTTACAAAAAATATAAATTCTAGGGAAGAGGAAGAGCAGAAAATAAGTAAAGAAAAGAGAAAAATTCAAAAACCAAAATGGCACGAAGATTATGAAATAAATTTTAATAAAGAAAATGATGAGGCATTATACGCTTTGCTGACCTGTAATGAAAATGTACCAAGAAATTATGAAGAATTAGAAGAAAGAGAAGATAAGCTAGAATGGAAGAAAGCTGTGAAAGAAGAACTGGATGTTTTAGAAGAAAGTAAAAGGTGGAAAATTGTACCAAAGCCAGAAAGTGTAAAATTATTAGACAGTAAATGGGTGTTTGCGAAAAAGTATGTAAAAGGGAAAGAAATATGTAAAGCAAGACTTGTAGTACGTGGATTTCAGCAACAAGATAAACTGGAAGATATTTATTCACCGGTTTTGAAACTTCAAACTTTGAGAGTTTTATTATCCATAGCAGCAAACAAAGAATATCATATACATCAAATGGATGTAAAAGGAGCTTTTTTATACGGAAGAATTGAAGAGGATGTATATTTGAAGCGACCAAAAGGATTAGAACTACCAGAAGGACACGTTTTGAAACTTACTAAATCTTTATATGGACTAAAAAAATCTCCAAAATATTGGTATGAAAAATTCAATGAAACAATTACCGGATTTGGTTTTAAAAGGTCAGAAAATGATTATTGCTTATATACAAAAAGAAAAACGTATTTACTTTTATATGTTGATGACTTGTTACTGTTAGGAAATGATTCACAAGAAATACAGAGAGTTAAAGATTATTTATCAATTATTTTTAGAATGAAAGACATGGGAAGTGACAATCTGACTTATTTAGGAATCTCAATCACTAAAAATTCAGAACAAATTTTTATTAATCAGTCAAAGTATTTAAAAGATATCTTAAAAAAATATGACATGGAAAATTGTAAGGGAAGTGATACACCAATGGACGCTAATTTTAAATATGACGAAAACAGTACCATTGACATGAGTTATGAATATAAATGTAGGTCTTTAATAGGATCTCTAATGTACGCAAAAATAGGATCTAGACCAGATCTAGCCACTTCTGTTTGTTATTTAAGTAGATTTCAATCAAAACCAAGTAAAAATTTATGGAATGCTTTGAAACGGATTCTAAGATATGTAAAACAAACTGTTGATTATAATTTAGTTTATTGTAAAAGTAATTACGACACATTTCCATTGATAGGATTTGCTGATGCAGATTTAGCTAGAGATACTGATCGGAAATCAACAACCGGATATGTTTTTCAAGTTTATAATAACACTGTAGTTTGGAGATCTAAAAAACAAACAACTGTAGCACTAAGTACAACTGAAGCTGAACTAATATCTCTATGTGAGGCATCTGTAGAAGCATGTTGGCTTGTAAAATTATTGAGAGATTTAGATATAAATATTCAGACAGTAATTATATATGAGGATAATCAAAGTTGCATAAAAAGTGTAAAGAATCCTGACCAAAAGAGGATGAAACATTTAGATATTAAATATAATTTTATAAAACAAAAAGTAGAGGAAGGTTTGATTAATGTAAAATATATTGGAACTAAAGATCAGTTAGCTGATGTATTAACGAAACCCTTAGCAAAGAATCAGTTCAAACAATTTGTGTCAGAATTTGGATTGATGTAACATTGGGGCTATTCGTACCGCACCAAGTCAAAGTGTCTTGCTCTTACTTTTAAGAACATTATACTTGTTTTGAAGAACTTTTGTCTTACTTTGGAGATATTTGTATGTTCCTGTCTCACTTTCCGTGTTCTTGAGAGAAAGGTGAAGGATATGTACGATGTATACCGAACGCTATTACTGACTATAAACTATGTATGCTACAATCATTGTATCATAGAGATGTACACCATAGAACACTAGAAGCCAACTAACATCAAAAAAGTGTAATTCGCTTGGAGTCATTTGTAGGCCTGTCACAGCTAAGTCATGTAGTCAGTCGCTGTCCGTCACCGAACACACAGTCCATTATATTACATTGTTAGACATTGTTAGTTGAGCAGCACACATTTCTCTCTCTGGTAATACGTGTGGTGTAGTAGTATGTGTAAATACGCACACAGACGCAACCATTAAACCAATACCACTGCAAACAGTGTGTATCTACACCAATAGAGTGGGGAGATTTACGTCACAAACTCATTACAAGTGGAACAGAGACATAGACAATCTAGTTTGACCCCTTGATGTACACGATATGATTTTACTCACAGAGTACTAATTTAAATACAAGAGTAATATTGTACTAGATTTTAGATAAAATTTCTTGTTAATACAATAATACGTGAAAGTTTTTAAAAAATGTGTTGTTAATTATTTAGAATTTAGCTAATTCACTTGAATGAATTTTTTTAATGAAAATAAGTTGCGTTTTTAATGACAATAGGAATATTCTTATAGGAACGAGAAAAAATTAAAAAATAAAATAACAGAAAATTCTCATATAATTTTTATTTGTATAAATTGAATTATATAATTCATTTTCTAAAACTAATATAAAACTAATCATTAAGAATCTGTATCAAGTAAAAATTTTTGTATACGTGTAATCAAGGTGCGGTACGAATAGGCCCAATAATACGTGAAAGTTTTTAAAAAATGTGTTGTTAATTATTTAGAATTTACCTAATTCACTTGAATGAATTTTTTTAATGAAAATAAGTTGCGTTTTTAATGACAATAGGAATATTCTTATTGGAACGAGAAAAAATTTAAAATAAAATAACAGAAAATTCTCATATAATTTTTATTTGTATAAATTGAATTATATAATTCATTTTATTTATTTATACTATTATTATTATTATTATTATTATTATTATTATTATTATTATTATTAATTTTTTTTATTATAATAAGAATTGTACAGAATTTTGATAAGAATTGAATGTAAAATGTTGAACTGGCAAAAATTTTAATAGGTATAAAGAAATTAGCATTATGAATAATACAATTTTGTTCGTCATTGGCCTGGCCTTTATATAAGGTTAAAACTATTCATTAAGAATTTTTTAGTACATCAAACATGTATACGAAGTATCCCATGATTTAAATACCTAATTAAAGCCGGTTACACACGGTCTGATCTCATCGGCCAATAAAATAGACATTATTGACGACGTAAAGATTCTCTCTCGTGTCTCTGGTGGTAAAATTAGGACTAGTATCAAGTTAAAATATACGCATAAATGTTTAATTGGGGATATAAAATCTAGTAATCCGCCCATAATTTGTATAATAGGTATTCTAATAACAATTACACGTATACAAAAATTTTTACTTGATACAGATTCTTAATGATTAGTTTTATATTAGTTTTAGAAAATGAATTATATAATTCAATTTATACAAATAAAAATTATATGAGAATTTTCTGTTATTTTATTTTTTAATTTTTTCTCGTTCCTATAAGAATATTCCTATTGTCATTAAAAACGCAACTTATTTTCATTAAAAAAATTCATTCAAGTGAATTAGCTAAATTCTAAATAATTAACAACACATTTTTTAAAAACTTTCACGTATTATTGTATTAACAAGAAATTTTATCTAAAATCTAGTACAATATTACTCTTGTATTTAAATTAGTACTCTGTGAGTAAAATCATATCGTGTACATCAAGGGGTCAAACTAGATTATCTATGTCTCTGTTCCACTTGTAATGAGTTTGTGACGTAAATCTCCCCACTCTATTGGTGTAGATACACACTGTTTGCAGTGGTATTGGTTTAATGGTCGCGTCTGTGTGCGTATTTACACATACTACTACACCACACGTATTACCAGAGAGAGAAATGTGTGCTGCTCAACTAACAATGTCTAACAATGTAATATAATGGACTGTGTGTTCGGTGACGGACAGCGACTGACTACATGACTTAGCTGTGACAGGCCTACAAATGACTCCAAGCGAATTACACTTTTTTGATGTTAGTTGGCATCTAGTGTTCTATGGTGCACATCTCTATGATACAATGATTGTAGCATACATAGTTTATAGTCAGTAATAGCGTTCGGTATACATCGTACATATCCTTCACCCTTCTCTCAAGAACACGAAAAGTGAGACAGGAACATACAAATATCTCCAAAGTAAGACAAAAGTTCTTCAAAACAAGTATAATGTTCTTAAAAGTAAGAGCAAGACACTTTGACTTGGTGCGGTACGAATAGCCCCAATTTTATTTTAAATAATTTAACACATTTGATGACTGGTTTATGAGATAGTCATTGAGAGAGAGTGTTAGATATCAATGCCCATCTCATAAATAAAGTAGGTATAATATTTAGTTATCTATGGAAATAATTTAATATATAAAAATATTAATAGTACCTACAGTACTTATTCTCAAATGGAAACACGTCGGGACTAGGGAAGTGAGTGTTTCCATTTGAGAATCACCAATGTCGGTTGATGATATTTAATAATAAGGAAATACATAGAAATTACATATGTATGAAATAAACTCTTATAATTTAGATTACTTTATACGGCGGATATCCAATGGTACTGATTTCGATTTTACATAGTGACGTCAGCGAATTATATAATATACAATATAAATGATGCGACGCAAAATAAAAATTGTTAAGTTTATTTTAAAAACGATCGAAAAACCCACTTTATAACTGAATTGAACATTGAAAAATATTCCAGAATATTCTATTCAAAAGCTAACAAAGATAATATAGAAGCTCGCGTTTCCATTTGAGAGTGTTCCATTTGAGAATAAGTACTGTACTGCTTTCGTATTCGTCGAACACGAGTGCCATCTTTGATTTGAACCTTTTTTTGAATACACTGAGTTTCGACTCCTTGTCTAATCTTCATAATTTTAGCATTATTAACGCCGCGAGTGGTAAAAAAAGAAAGCCTTATATGTGTCATTTTCCTGACCAATTTTGTCAATTCCTTCCATATAAGTAAAATTTCCTTCTTATAATAGTCTATTCTAACCTCTCAAATTCCTTGAGCTTAGACCATAACCCACATTTTACGCGGTTTTTTCAAATATGTAGTTATGTGAAATTTTTAGCTAACTGCAGTTGGCAACATTGATTCGAAAAAATCTAAGAGTCAAAAAAGAAAAAGTAAACAGTCACAAACGACAAATATTCAAAGCAACATTTTTTTAGAATTTTCGTAAATTACTGTCTTTGAGTGTACCTACATAAAACAGAAATCCCAAATGGAGATCGGTTCATACATTTAAAACTGAATTGGATAAAGATGAAGTAAATGAACTGGACGAAGAAATTGATCGTAAGTTCGACATAAAAGTGATAAAAGTGGAGAAAGATGAAGTGAATGAAATGGGCGAGGAATTTGATTGTAAATTTGACATAAAAATAGAGCAAGATGGAGTAAATGAACTGGGCTATGAAACTGATTGTAAATTTGACATTAAAATGGAGAAAGATGAAGTTAATGAACCGGTCCATGAAACTGATCGTAATTTTGACATAAAAGTGGAGAAAAATGAAATAAATGAACCAATCTGTGAAAGTTTTCATACAGTTTATATCAAAGTGGAAAAAGATAAAATCAGTGAATCCACGTTTGAAGTTGAATTGGAGAAAGATGAAGTGAAAGAGAACATTGAAATCAGTGAAAAACCATCCACGTCAACTGATAGTGACGCAAAACCATTCAAATGTATGGTGTGTTTTAAAACATTTAGACGGTCACAGCAGTTGAAATACCATACAAGAACACACACAGGAGAAAGACTATTTACGTGTGACATATGTTTTAAAACATTTGCCCTGTCATCGACTTTGTGTAAACACAAAATAATACATACCGGTGAAAAACCATACAAATGTAGTGTTTGTTCTAAAACATTTAATCAGTTAGGTGCTTTAAATAGACATGAACAAATTCACAGTGGTGAAAAACCGTATGAGTGTAAAATATGTTCTAAAACATTTGCTACTTCAGATTATTTAAAAACACATGAAAGAAGTCACACAAATGAAAAACTATACGAATGCAAAATATGTTCTAAAAGATTTATTTACTTAACTAATTTGCATGCACATGAAATAATTCACAGTGGTGAAAAACCATATAAATGTAAAATATGTTTGAAAACATTTACTCATTCTAATAGTTTAAAAGCACATGAGAAAGTTCACACAGATGAAAGTGCACATAAATGTGATATATGTTTTAAAATATTTTCTCGGTCAGCCAATTTAAGAACACATATGAGGCTTCATACAAATGAAAAACCGTATAAATGTGATATATGTTTTAAAACATTTAATCAGCCAAGTATTTAAAAAACACATAAAAGAATTCACAGCGGTGAAAAACCATATAAATGTGAAATTTGTTCGAAAACATTTAAACAGTTACCTGGTTTAAAATATCATGAAAAATCTCACACGAGTGAAAAACCTTTTAAAATTTAATATATGTTTTAAAACATTTAATCGCTTAAATAGTTTAAAAAAATATCAAAGAATTCATACTGGATAAAAGTCAAATAGATGTAACAGATATTTTATTTTAATATTATAGTATATTACATGACTGAAGCATGGGCGCCCATATGGTGATTTGTTTGGGGGGCTGGAAGTAGGGGCAAGAAATATTTATAATTATAAACAATTTTTTTGGGATAATTCAATATGTAAACCAATAGTAATTTAAACCAAATTCCCAAAGTATGGACCGGTTTCACTAAAGGATAAAGGAATTAAATTCATACATCTTCCATGTAAAACTTTTCTTTATTTAAAGAAAGAAATAAAGAAACGTTTTGCATGGAAGATGTATGAATTTAATTTTATTCCTTTATCCTCTAGTGAAACTGGTCCATACTTTGGGATTTTGGTTTAAATAACTATTGGCGAATATTTATAATATTTTGATGAGGAAAAGTGAGTGTAAGTAGGCATAAAAATTCCCAAATTTCCCCAAAAAATCACACTGACGAGTCTCCTGCTTCCAAAATTTTCCGGCAAACATAAGCAGCTAGGGGGGGGGTGGCACGAATCACAAATAGTGCGTATTTTACACAGTGACACCATTGACGAGCAAAAAAAAAAAACGTTTCCTTTATTCGAGCTCCTTTTTGGAAATTTTCGTCCAAACGTGATCAGGTAGGGTCAGCTGCCCCCGAGTATGGCCGTCCATGGACTGAAATTATAAGTTGCATATTACACACGAGCGAAAAAGTTACGTAAAGCGTGGATACGCGAACTAGTAGTCAAAAAAATAACTACAATTCACAAAATTTATGTTGTTTAATTTACAAAATACAAACTGCTATATTGCTTCCGAGACTACTAAAGTAGCGGAAGCATTGTGATAACTTTTGAAAAATAAAAAATTTTTTCTCTTCAAAATCAAATTTTTTACGCACATTTTACGTTTTAGAGCTTCCTGAACAATTTTGGTTTGGGCCGTCCGTCTGTCTGTCCGTCTGTGTGTTTCCAATTTTGCACCAAATGGCATAACTTCCGAACTATTCAATAGTTTTTAATGAAATTTTCAGAAATTATGCAGTTTGGCTCCGCGATGGTCCCTTATGAATTTAATCAAAATCGGAGTAACGGTAGCAACGCCGCTACCATGTCATTCCAAAATTGCACCAAGTGGCATAACTTCTGAACTACTCAATTCTGTTTATGAAATTTTCACAAATTATGTAGTTTGGTTCCTATATGGTCCCCTATGAATTTAATCGAAATCGGAGTAACGGTAGCTACGCCGCTACCATGAAGTCCCATTAAATGTCAATATCTTATTTACTGCTAGTCCTATCTCGCTCAAATTTTTAGGGTATATTGGGGATTAGTTTCTAAAATATTTTTGCTATTATTTTATAATTTAGCCTTTAAGTCTTTTGAGTTACAACAGTTTTTTATAAACTTCAAGGCGAAAATATAATTTCACGGTATATAATATGTATATTTGGTAGAATACTGTTTTAAAGCCTTTTACGACTACGAGGAAGCTGTGTGCCCACCCTATTGGCAGCGTATTTTTTGAATATCGTTCTAATTTATTTATAATAATTTACTGTTTTCAAATAAAAACGGACAATTTAAAATTGCTGCCATTTTTTTAAGTATCATTTTTTTGCCAGCTGATGACGAATGAAGAAACTACTAAGTACCAGTAGGCTAAATATTAAACCACGCCTCCATTTGACTTTCTAATACTTGATCTACGACTAATTCGCAGAAAATAATATTATTTGTTACATTCAGTTGTTATATAAAAATTTTGTACATTCAGGTTTTTATAATAATGTTACAATATAAAAATTAGTAAGTGTAATAAGCTGTGGTTCTTTACACACACATGCTTGTGTAAAATACAAAAATTTTGTACAGTTATATGTAAAACGTAGCTCACTTAGATAGTACTTTGTACAGTATATGAACAATTTCACGGTAATCGTAAATAATTGTATTTGATTTAGCTAAGACCATTTAAGAGTTATTTTTGTGACCGCGAATGCAGTTTGAGAATTCGAGGTTGAAAACCGAGGATTCTTCAGTATGCATGGTCACAAAAATAAACTTACGGGCCGAGTATGAATAAGTTATTTTTTTCAACTAAAAAATTGTGAATAAATTGAAAAAAAAGGTAAATAACCTTGTATGACCTGTTATTTTTTGTAACTATAGTACTTAATCAGAAAATAGAATGATAAGTGTTTTAAAAGCTTGGCAATGTTTTAAATGTCATTAATATGAATGTAAATGTCAATAAACCCAGTAAATGTTGATCAGTTGTGTGTATTTTAAAAATTCTCCTTTCTTCACTAGATTTTAAATAGGTTTCCTTTCTGCATGTATTGTCCAATTTAATAATATGTCCAGAGTATATTTGATGTCATGTTATTTCACATAATTCTTATAGAAATTGAATTTTTTTCGCATGTAATTTTAACATGGATATGTGTTTGGAGTACAAGTGATCGTAAATGAGTCAACTCGATAAATAGTTTATGTTTGTTATTGTTTTCGATGTTTACCTGTTGAACTATAAAACATACCCGTGAGTTAATGTTTTTCTATGCAGTGGAGAAAATTCTCTTAAGGTAGTTGGTCGATAAAACGATTTTTTCAAAGAATTTTAACGAAACTTCTCTAGATATTTATTTAATTCAATACCAGTAATACGAGCCCTTACCGAAAAAAAAAATTGACCACCCCAATTTTCAGAAAAATGATTTCAAAGTTTTGTAATTTTAACAGGGGCTCTTATGGGGAAACTATTTTTTTTTTTTTTTTTTTGAGTGAAAAAAAACGAGTCAAGGGAATTTTATAAAAAATTAATATGTTATAAAATACAAAGTTACAAACCATATTTAATATGAATTAAAAATTATTCACCACGGCGTTTGTGAAATATAATTTTACGTTTTTTCAACAATGTTTTTATATAGCTACAACATAAGCGCGAGTTACAGTTTAGGCTTAGCTTATACTCATATAAATAATATTAATTTGACTTCAATGGATTTTTCCTTAAAATTTAGATATCTAATGAAAAAATTTTTTAGCGACAGCCTGCATATAAATTATTAAGAACGAACTAAAAGAAAGAAAATTGTTCTACATGTTTCAGTCATTTAAATGACCATCTTCAGAAAAAATCAATAATTCAGTTGTGAAAACAACTGAGAGAAATAATATCAAAAGGACATAACCTCCAAATGGATAAAAGGTATAATGGATAGGCAATCCATTATACCTTTAATTCGTTTGCATATATTTAAGGATAATTGAATTTTGACAAGTTAAATAACATTATAAAAAAACAAAATATTTTAATAATTATTCAAAAAAATTAAGATTTAGCTTTTAAGTTCAATAGAGCAAACTGGGAGCAATTTATTGACGTAAAGAAGTTATATAAAAAAGTATTATTTTGGGAGATTTTGATAACTTAAATAACGGAAAATTTTTTTTTCTTTATAAATAACTAATTAAATAATTAGGTTTCAGGTGGAGCAATTACTGATTTCAAAGGAGCAATTTAACCATATAAAAAACAAAAAGATTTTTCAACTTTCGGCGCTAACTTCTTTCCGGTCCACTTTTTCGATTCAAGTTCCATATGAGATACTTCTCCTTTAACTCTACCCTCCATAATCTAGATAACATTTTCGTTATCTATTATCTTTAGAGGAGAAACTGAAATATAAGTTTTTAGTGACATCTTGAGCCTGTGGCAACCAACTATAAAGTTTGTCGGCCTTTACGGGGGCGACAAGGTAGTTGAATTACAAAATTTATAACAAAAAAGATTAATATACATTTATTAATATATATTAATATATATTTTGTTATAAATTCCACAGTCATTTATAAGAAAATATCCTGGTTTCGGATTTTCGTGAAAGCCTTACTCGGTAGAGGCGCTGAAACTCGTATACTACGATTTTACATTAGTTCTTATGGACAGTTTCCGCTCTATCCTATACTCTCTACTTTTATCTAGATATTTTTAAAAGAGGTTATCTTTTATGTTATTTTTTTATTAAGCGAAGGAAAAAGATAAGATAATAAGAATACATCCTTATTTTTCCTAAAAAAAAGAAAATTGAAGCTAAATTCACCATTTACCTATTATTCACTTGGCCGACCATATAATTCAGATAAATTTTGACACTTTCTTAAGAAATACAAAATATTTTAAAGGTAATTATTTAATTTTAAACAGAATTCTTGTTGTCTGGAATCATTTCCGCCATTAGTTGGAATAATATTTAGCTGTGTAATATGAAATGTCGTATTCCGATCACTTGGTCTACCATGTAATTTAGATAAGTATCGACAAATTTTTAAACATTAGAGAAATGCTTAAGAACTTTTCGTTAATTGTAAATAGAATTCTTATAGCCTGGATTCATTTCGGCCATTAGTTGGATTAACATTTAGTTGTGTAATATGAAATGTCGCTTTCCGACCACTTGGTCGATCATGTAATGTAGATAAATACCGACACTTTTTAAGCACTTTTTTGAAATAAAAAAAATGTACTCTACATGTGCTATCATGGGCCGTAAATAAAGAAATTAAATTCCATAACATGTAATTTTGTCGCTAAAAACCTTTCTTGAACATTTTTGTAATTTATAATAATAAACACATCTTTCTGGGGACCGGTGAGCTACTTTCGTAGCCCGGCATCGGTCCACGGATGGGCGGTTGAGAAACACTAACCTAGTGCATTATGTCTGTAAATATTATCTTATCTGTTATCTAAAATTTTATCTAGATAACGGTTCAATTATCTGTTATCTTTATCTAGATGTTTTAAATTATGTTATCTATTATCTGTTATCTAGATAATAAAATTCGATATCTTGCCCAACACTGGACATAACATAGCTTCGAGTTAGTAAAAAAATATCAAAAAAATCTGGCAATGTTGAGGCAAACTAAATGAATTTTCATTTCAGCAACGATTAATTCAATAATAATAAAATTTAGTCCCTATGACGTCATCGAGTGAACTAAATCATTTTTTGGTTTCATAGTTTGTATCACTTACATTACTCAAAGCACGATTTGGTTGATTTGATGGACTGCTTTGATTGATTGACAAAGTGAGCAAATGAAATATCATTTGCTCACTGGGCAGTGAATCGAACATATTAAAATAATATGTTTCTAGAGATACCACAGGCATTAAATTTTAAAGCATGACTCCATTTTAGTAAGCACAAATTGTAACCACGGAGATTTGTTTATAAATATTAGATAAACCATTAAGGATGTTTGGGAGGTACAATCGGAGATAAAAGTACATGAAATTAGAAATTCGTGAATAATTGCGTTGTATAACAAACTATGATGTAAATAAATAGTTATCTTTGTTAAATAACAGCTATCGCTACAACTGATTGTACAATACATCAAACTATAGCTCTCAGCCGACTACAAGAGCTGAGTACATTCTGAGGATTTTTCGGAGGAATTTCAAAATGCTACGAGACGATTGAAAATTTAGTAGAATGTTCCTCATTAAATACTAAGGCCCCTGTGAAAATTTCAAACCGATTCACTAAGCCATTAAAAAATTATTTAAAAAAAAAACTAATTTTACACGTACTTTTATGGAAATTTGAAAACAGAATAGATTAAATAACTTCTTAACGGCTTAGTGAATTGGTTTGAAATTTTCACAGAGGCCTTAGTATTTAATGAGGAACATTCTACTAAATTTTCAATCGTCTCGTAGCATTTTGAAATTCCTCCGAAAAATCCTCAGAATGTACTCAGCTCTTGTAGTCAGCTGAGAGCTATAGTTTGATGTATTGTACAATCAGTTGTAATGATAGCTATTATTTAACAAAGATAACTATTCATTTACCTCATAGTTTGTTATACAACGCAATTATTCACGAATTTCTAATTTCATGTACTTTTATCTCCGACTGTACCTCCCAAACATCCTTAAATTAATGATTTGACCGCCATTATAGTAATCCCATCCGTCAATTTTTTTGCTTTAATTTCTTAATGTATTTGTAATACACAGCAATCTCTCTCATTTGCTGGATAAAATTTTAATAAAATTTTCAAGTTTTATTTAATTCCGCCATTATGATAGCGTGTAAGTTTTTTAATCAGTATCCGGAAATATCAGGTAACATTATGACATACGCAAGAAAAAGGTGGTAAAAATTGAATATTTAAATAATTTCTTCACAACATTTAATTTTATAAAATGAAAAATGTTCATTAATTAAATAGTAACTACAATAAATATATAAATATTGATATTATTGATTTGTTGTATATGTATACATATTTGTATTGTATACAAAGTAAAGTAAATAGAAAACAACTAGCCGTATGCCCGATGGGATTTCCCATCGACAACATCTTTTTAGCGAATTTCCAAAACTGGAAATTCAGCTTTTACGCCAGGTGTCATGGTGCGACCTAAGCCCGGGACCATATCAGAAATATGTTTTGAGGTCCCTAGAATACGAAAATGATATTCACTAAAATTTATATATATATATATATATATATATATATGTATCCGCGCGATAACTCTCGAACGAAACGTCTAACGCTTATGAAATTTTGTGTGCGGACTGGATTCTGAATTGGCTTGGCTAAGTTCGTTAGCCAGACACGTCGGATGCCCAGAAGTAGGTTTTCTGGCCATTTTTTATCATTCGATCCTATCATAAGGCAGTTCGATTTTTACATCGTTGAAAAGGAAAAAAAAAATTATGAAGAAAATATTCTTATAATTTTCTTTCTATTTTAAGTATTTTTCGAGAAAATGTAAATTTTCACTTTTATTCTTTCTTTGTTAGTCCAATAAGTAATTTATATTTATATCTCAGTTTTTAATAAGTATAAAAATATTTCACTTTTTTATTAAAAAATTTTGTGAGAACAAGTGAAAACTATTCACATATATGAGATATAACACACATACATGTATAGAGTTTTGTTTCTCATTTATTGCATTATAATTAGCATGGTTCTATTCCATGTTAAAAAATGTAAATTAAACAGATTTTCTAAGCTAATGTAATGAAGAATTTTTTTTTTTTTTATTGAATTTTTAAGTAAACAAGAAATTGAAGATTATGTTATGATATAAATATTATTAAATATAAAACAAAACAAAATCTGTACAATGTACATATGTATGTACGGAAAAATATTTTGAATCGATTTTGAAAATTTTTCCACTAATAATTAATAATGTTAAAAAATTAAACCATTTCAAATGGATTTAAGGTATTTTATGTGAGGTCAAGGTTTTCGGGACCTAAAAAGGCCAGAAATTAATTAACCAATCGATTTTAAAAAATTTTTCACAGTTAGTAAGTTAAAGTATTTGAATTAATTAATTAAATGATGTCCGCAAGAAGCTTACGGACTGCCATAAGTTATATGAGATCCTTAGAACCCTTTTCTTACTGTTAGAGTACTAGACTTGTATGAGTTTCGCCAGGATTTACTGATCCCATAATTGTAAAAAATAAACTAAACGACCAATTTTAAAAATTTCTTCGCTGTTACAGAGCTAAACTATTTTAGATAGATTTAGAATACATTATGTAAGGTCCGTCAGGGTCCACAGGACCCAAAAGTGTCAAAAATAAACTAACTGACCGATTTTGAAAATTTTTTCACTGTTACAGAGCTAAACTATTTTAGATAAATATCGATTACGTTATGTAAGGTCCGCCTGGGTCCATAGGACCCAAAAGTGTCAAAAATAAACTGCCTGATCGATTTTGAAAATTTTTTTCGCTGTTACAGAGCTAAACTGTTTTAGATAAATATAGATTCCGTTATGTAAGGTCTGCCAGGGTCCATAGGATCCAGAAGTGTCAAAAATAAACTAACTGACCGATTTTGAAAATTTTTTCACTGTTACAGAGCTAAACTATTTTAGATAAATATAAATTACGTTATGTAAGGTCCACCAAGGTCCATAGAACCCAAAAGTGTCAAAAATAAACTAACTGACCGATTTTGAAAATTTTTTCACTGTTACAGAGCTAAACTATTTTAGATAAGTATAGATTACGTTATGTAAGGTCTGCCAGGGTCCATAGGATCCAGAAGTGTCAAAAATAAACTAACTGACCGATTTTGAAAATTTTTTCACTGTTACAGAGCTAAACTATTTTAGATAAATATAGATTACGTTATGTAAGGTCTGCCAGGGTCCATGGGATCCAAAAGTGTCAAAAATGGTAAAAATAAACTAACCGACCGATTTTGAAAATTTTTTCACTGTTGGGGAGCTAAGCTATTTTAGATACATATAGATTACGTTATGTAAGGTCTGAAGTGTCAGTAGGACCTAAAAGTGTCAAAAATAAAATAACTGACCGATTTTGAAACCTTTTTACTATTACGGAGGTAAACTATTTTAGATAGGTACAGGTTGTGTTATCTGAGATCCACAACTGTCCTGCGGATGCAAATGCGGCGTAGAATGCTACACAACGGGTTTTGAATATATATATATATATATATATATATATATATATATATATATATATATATATATATATATATACATATATATATATATGTATATATATATATATATATATATATATATATATATATATATATATATATATATATATATATATTTTACATAAAGTCCGCCTAGAATATACGGTCGAGCTGATTTTTTAATGAGGTCCACCGGGATCTTGCAGATCCGAAAACGCCAGTAATAAGCTATCGAAAAGATGCTAAAAAATTTCTCACTGCTAGAGAACTAAATTATTTTAGATGGATACAACTATGCTGCACAAAATTCGTTCGGGTTCTTGGGTCCCCAAAAATACCAAAACTAATTACCCAACCGATTTTAAAAATTCTTTTACTCTTAGAAAGCTAAACTATTTTAAATAGGTACAGGTCTTAGATGGGATCCGCCAGTGCCCAAGATTTGGAAATTCGCTATGTTATGCAGATGCTGCGACAGGGGTATTATTAGGTACTCACTTTTTTTAATGTTTTTCAAAAGCCTAAATCAATATCCACGTTTCTAACTTCAAAAATGACAAACTTCCCATATGAACTTTCATTTTCTGTTTTAACCAGTGGCGACGCGTCAAATTATGACCTGGGGAGACAGTCTTTTTTTACCATAATATTTTTAAATAGACTTATTTTGTAGCTATTTTTATTATCTGTAGTCTTTCTCAGTCTTATTAAAATGTTTTTCTATAACAGACCTTCTGAATCCGCACTTTGATTGTAAACTAAAAATGTTGAAATTTTTGACCAGCCATTGGTGCCTACTGCGCTAAAAGATATTAAAATTTTTGTTTTGTTTTGCGGTTAATCTGAATTAAAGGTCTTCAAAAAATTTAAAATTTTAAAATAACTAATTCTGAAATTAGTCCCTTAGATATATTGTCGTTTTTAAATTACATTCATATTTTATTATTTCTAAAGAAAAAAGGGAAAAAATTAAAACTTTTAATGTAACAAACTTAAACAGACAGTAAAGAAAAACCAATTGAAAATAAATACAAATTTTATTCAAAGGTTCCAATATTTAAATAATAAACAACAAAATCTAAAATTAATTAAAAAATATAAAAAAACTGAACTGAACCAACTAGCAATTAACTAACAAAAATATTTGAATTTTATGTAGGTAACAATATAGACTATAGACATTATAGACTGGTGTACGTACATACCAGTAACCAAAGCCATACGTATTGTACTGGAGACAACCATCGTAGTGTCTACCTTGGCACTGCATAGAAATAGATATTGAATTATTGTTTCAGTTTTTTTTATTATTATTTAAAAAGTACTGAATATATTTTTGATAATTTTTGCACTATTAAGAAGAATACTACATTTTACATATAGATAAGAAAAAATTATTCCAAAATCTTTCTTAGTTTTTGAGTAATAATGATGTAAAAATATTGGAGAATACTACATACATACATGCAGACTGTGTGTGTGTGAATGTGTAAATGGGTAGTTGTCACACATACATGCAGACTCAGGATAAACAAAAATAAAAATGTCTTTTGCGTTTAAATATATATTCGTAACGTGCTTGTAACTTACCTATCTTCATTCTATGTGACCACAGAGGCTCATATTTTTCAGGTTATATGTATATATTATTGTATATGGATGTAAACGTATATATGTATATTATATATTCATATATACGTTTTATTTGAAAATGTGAATGTATTGAAAATGGCCAATATTATAATACGTAATTATTTTAAATTTTCTAGAGGATTTTAAATTTTATGAAATTAATTTTTTGGGGGAGACACTGTCTCCCTTGTCTACTCCTACGCGTCGCCACTGGTTTTAACTCCTTAGGGAATAAATTTCCAGAAACAACTGACTTTTATTTATAAATAGAAGCCTAAACGCTAATTTTCATAACTCCTGCGCTTAATTTCGTCCTTCTAAACCCAACAGTTTAGGTTGTGCGTTGTCTGTCAGTCAAAGTTAAAGATTCATTAATTAAATAAGATATTATTTATTTTAATAGTCATAGTAACATATTTTTCTAACTTCAAAAATAACGAATTTCCATAAGAATTTGCATTCCCTATTTAACCCACTTAGGGGGCGAATTTTCAAAAATCCTTTCTTAGTGGTCACTTACGTTACAAAAGGGAACTCCTGTGCGAAATTTCATTCCTCTAAACCCAACGGTTTAGGCTGTGCGTTGTCTGTCAGTCAGTCAGTCAGTCAGTGTTACAAATTTATTAAATATGTGATTGTCATAAATTTGATCAATTTTATTAATAATCAGCAGTAATTAGGATGAATTTGTTTTTTGTCTTTTTAAATTATTTAAATCGACAAGTGTATTTAGAACATACATTCAATTACATAATTTTTCATCGCTGTGTATTCTTTCATGCCTTTTTAAATGACTTGAAGTAGTAAATTTTTTCGAACATATGTTACACTCGTATGGTTTTTCACCGCTGTGAATTCTTTCATGTGTTTTTAAATTACTGGATGTAATAAATGTTTTAAAACATACATTACATTCATAAGGTTTTTCACCGCTGTGAATTCTTTCATGTGTTCTTAAAGTACTTGATTGAGTAAATATCTTAGAACAAATATTACATTCATAAGGTTTTTCACCACTATGAGTTCTTTCATGTTTTCTTAAACCACTTAACTGACTAAATGTTTCAGAACGTATATTAAAATTATATGGTTTTTCACGACAGTGTATACTTTCATGTCTTTTTAAATGATTTAACTGATTAAATATTTTAGAACATCTGTTACATTCGTATGGTTTTTCACCACTGTGAATTCTTTTATGTTGTTTTAAATTACTTAAATTATTAAATGTTTTCGAACATATGTTACATTCATACGGTTTTTCACCACTGTGTATTCTTTCATGTGTTTTTAAATTACTTGAACTAGTAAATGTTTTAAAACATACATTACACTTGAATGGTTTTTCATTACTGTGAATTCGTTCGTGTACTCTTAGATGCACCGACTGTTTAAATGTTTTACAACATATGTTACATATGTATGGTTTTTCACTACTATGAATTGTTTCATGTCTTTTTAAATCACTTGGATAAGTAAATGTTTTATTACATGTATCACACTGAAATTGTTTTTTTCCAACACACGCAATATGTTCTGTTAAATCTGTTGAATCATTTTCACTTATTTCATCTTGTTCAATTTTGATTTCCGTACGTAAACTGTTTAAATCTATCGAAGTAGATTCTCTCGACTCCTAAAATGTTATTAGTATTTTAATTAAAATATTTACATAATTTTATTCTGGAAGTTATAATTCAAATTTAGTACTCACCAGTTTTATATTTTGCTTTTGTAACTCTGTCAAGTTTATTTTATCTGTCAAACAATTATTTTCTTGCAGTAATTCAGTTGATTCAAAAATTTTATTTTCTGTTAATGACATTAAATTGTTCTCATTCACTTTGCCCTTCTCCACTTTAACGTCAATTGTACGATCAATTTCATTAACAGGTTCATTTATTTCATCTTTCTCCACTTTAATATAAACTGTATGTAAACTTTCACAGATTGGTTCATTTATTTCATTTTTTTCCACTTTAATTTTAAATTTACGATGAATTTCATGGTTCGATTCATTCACTTCATCTTTTTCCACTTTAATTTTAAATGGTTGAATAGATTTCATTTTGGATTTCTGACACAAAGTCTGTAACTTACAGATGCCTTTAACAAATGGAGCTTGGAGTGTTTGTGATAGCTTATGTAATACGAAACTATAGTAGTCTTCATAATCTTTGTTAAACATGCTATAACATGTTAAATGTGTTATTTCGAAGAAAAAAATTAACAAATCGAGAAAAACTTGATGAAATTCGACGATAACAAATAACAAGGCCAAGAGCATGTTATTTGTTAAATTGAAATCGAGAACTGGTTTGAAACTATAAAATAACTGTCGTAACTATCAAATATGTAATAATTAACAAAGTTGCAAATAGGTCGTTCATAATTTTTATCTGTTTCGAAGAATAACATAAATAACATTTAACAAGTTGAACAAATTTAACAAAGATTATGAAGACTATTTTTTATAATTTAAATTGTGCTTTCACAAACTTAAATTAAGGACCGTAATGACATTATGTGGAATCAGTATCGGCATTTTTTGTATTATGTGACCAGGCTTGCCAAATTACAGTAATTCGTAGTACTCATGGAGTAATGGAGACCACAGAATAACACAGAACGAGCGGTAATATCTCTATACTACTGAAATCAGTGTAACGCTAAAGGATAAAAGATCCACCACCACTACGTTATATATGTGCACGCGGAGTTGTGTGTTGTAGTGCGCTAAATGGTTATGTGTATGCGTGTTTTGATACGCATATGTTAAAAAAAAATATATAATATGTATGCGGTACGTAGATGTACGTATACACGGTAACACAACACCAACAATATGACAACAATTGAAACACACCCATTGGTAGCTTGTAAGTCAATGACAACATAGTTCTGTAAAATGCACATACTTGCACATAAGTGATTGCAGAAAAGAGAGTTATATTCCTTCCAGTCTTCCATGATGGAGACACAGCAACTATCTCTATCATGAAATCTGCAGTGTGCAGTTTTGTGTACCTTAGGCTCGTAGGTAGTCAGTGTCTCAGTAGCAGTCGCTAAGTGTAAGTCAGTCAAACAACAATGGATTTGATTGTTGTTAGCATTGTAGAACCCGCACAAGTAGTGTTGTGGTATCACACATATGTATGCGAACCAGGGTCACGTGACTGCAATCTCTATGTTCGATTACGCACACATACACAGTTTAGCGCGCCAATACAAAGTAAGCACCGTGCACGTATATAACATATTTTCTATCTCTTACTGGTTACACTGATTCCAGTAGTGGAGAGATACGTATTGTACCTCTGTCCTCTGTGGTAGTACTCATTGAACAGTAGTATTTCTTGAAGAATTATTATAGTACACAGGGTACATAGTCCAAAAATACAATTGCATGAGGAAAAAAAGAAACAATTCCTTTCAAAAGTTTTGACTGACGACCAAAAAAAAAGTTAAACAGTTAAAAATATTTTCATATCGTCACCAAAGACCGTCTAGACTATAGATAAAGTACACCAGAATTTTATTTGTGAAAGATAGCCAACTTCAGTAAATTTTTTTGACCCTCTGTTACCTCGCTCTGAAACTGAGAACGGGAGCACCGGGTACAGATGTCATCGTTGTCGTTATCATCATGCGTAGTACATTTGAAAAGAACAGAGATGTCACTGTAATAATTTTAAATTATCTTTAGCCTTATCCGATAATGTAGATTACTACTAGTAAGATAATCCACTAAAATTCTCCTAATTGCATTTTATTTTGATCAATTTTTCAAGTATGAAGATTAGACAAGGAGTCGAAACTCAGTGTATTCAAAAAAAATGTTCAAATCAAAGATGGCACCCGTGTTCGTACAATACGAAAACGGTATAGTACTTATTCTCAAATGGAAACGCGAGCTTCTATAATATCTTTGTTAGCTTTTGAATAGAATCTTCTGGAATCTTTTTCAATTTTCAACTCAGTTATAAAGTGGGTTTTTCGATCGTTTTTAAAATAAACTTAACAATTTTTATTTTGCGTCGCGTCATTTATATTGTATATTATATAATTCGCTGACGTCACTATGTAAAATCGGAGTCAGTACCATTGGATATCCGGCGTATAAAGTAATCTAAATTATAAGAGTTTATTTCATACATATGTAATTTCTATGTATTTCCTTATTATTAAATTTTAAACCATTTTGTATTTTTATTTATTTAGTCATTAAATTATACAGAATTATTTTTGTTTTTATGTTGCCATCATAAAGCCCCAGGTAAAAGAAGCTTACGAACGTCCTGCATTTGATAAAATAGTTAATTTAATAAACTGGACTGTATTATACGTAAAAAATGCAATTTAGATATTGGTAAATGAATATCTTTACAAATAACGTAAAAGCCCCTATACCGGAACACTATTTTTACGTGTGTAATTATATATATATATATATATATATATATATATATATATATATATATATATATATATATATATATATATATATATATATATATATATATATATATGAATTTTAATTAACTAAATGAATTGGCCATTTGCCAAAGTACATCGAGTGTTCAAGTATCAGCTAAAGCTGGGACATTAACTGAACATATGAATATTGGTGTATGTTTAAATGCGAACAAAAGTCCGCCATACATTAATAATGTTTCACAAGCATTCGATAACATTTGAAATTTAAAATATAACTGCGTCTCGCATTTAAAGAGAGGATGTGTTTGATTGATTATCAGATTAGAATGGCACTCGAACAAGCGGTCGGTGGCTTAATTAGTAAGGAGCTTGACTAGCAGCCAAGAGATCCGGGTTCGAGTCCCAGCCGATCCAATTTGATAATTTTTCAAACACTGTGTGAATTTTAATTGATATTATTGATTTATTGTATGTATATATATATTTGTATACAAAGTAAATAGAATTATAAAAATTTGCATACCGATTCTCAAAAAGGTATTTTACCATCCTATGAAAAGAACAAAAAAATATGGGGAAAACACCGGAAAGAAGTTAGCGCCGAAAGTTGAAAAATCTTTTCGTTTTTTATATGGTTAAATTGCTCCCAAATTGCTCCTTTGAAATCAGTAATTGCTCCACCTGAAACTTAATTATTTAATTAGTTATTTATAAAGAAAAAAATTTTTTTCCGTTATTTAAGTTATCAAAATCTCCCAAAATAATACTTTTTTATATAATTTCTTTACGTCAATAAATTGCTCCCAGTTTGCTCTATTTAATTTAAAAACTAAAGCTTAATTTTTTTGAATAACTATTAAAATATTTTGTTTTTTTTTATAATGTTATATTTTAACTTGTCAAAATTCAATTATCCTTAAATATATGCAAACGACTTAAAGGTATAATGGATTGCCTATACGTTTTAATAATACATAACCTAATTCATAATATTTTTTATTTTAATATATTTTAATTATTATTCAGAGAAATTAATAACTAACTTTTAAATAATTTTAAATGAATAATTTATTTTACTATTACTATTTAATTATTTCTCTTTTTTTTACAGAAAATTACATATGTACAACGAAATTAAATTAAACTAATGATACTAAAAATCCTTTCTTGCCGGTTTAACGGGTATTTAATTGTTGCGATTCTTGAAAACACTCGTATGATTATTGTTACTAATCCGAGCTTCAAGTTTTGTTGGCGACGTGTACCCGAAGACGACGAAAGGATGAAAGAGAGCCGTTCCGTTCACATTAGTGCCCAAGAACCTTCGGATCCATACCAGTCGATAACTGATCCATCTAGAGGTCGCGCCTTAGATGATTAAAAAGAAATCTGTAACAACAGGATCTTTCCTTTTTTTTTTTTTAAATGCCATTTTAAATGTTTATTTTTGTTTATCTAATTTTGACAAATTTATTTACTTTTAATTAATTTAAACTTTTTGAAAAAAGGTAGTTATGTTATTTAATTGTATTAAATGCTGAAATTAAACATGTTATTAATTAATTAATTAAATTTTTTTATTTTGAATTATTGTTGTTTGATTTTTGTTTATTTATTTATTTATTTATTTTAAATGTAATGTTGCGCTTTACGCACAACGTTACAGAGCAAATTGGGAGCAATTTTTTGATATAAAGTAATTGTATAAAAATGCATTATTTGACAAGATTTTGATAATAAAAATAGTCAAACAAAAAAGTTTTTTTGTTGGTAAATAACTAATTAAGTAATTAAGTTCCAGGTGGGGCAATTACTGATTCCAAAGGAGCAATTTGGGAGCAATTTAGCCATATAAAAAACAGAAAGATTTTCCAACTTTCGGCGCCAATTTCTTTCCGGTGGGAAAAACGTTACCAAAGTTAAGTGAAAATGCATGGGTTCTTATGGAGACATGTGAATTTTTTTGTTTCGAATTTAAAAAAAAAAAAAGAAAGTTCTAATAAAGAGAATCAAATAAAAAATTGATGAGATAGTTTAACCAGTAAATCGATATTCAAAATTTAGTTGCAATCCGGTCGACTGAACTTTAGATTTTTTTATTTAAAGTAACGAAAACGTCTAAAGTAGCAATAACATCGGTAACAGTGCAAGCTGTTCAAATCAAAATATTGAGGGAGGGGTTATAATGTACCGTTAAATCCGCTTAAACTCATTTTATTTTTTAAAAAAACTTCTTAAAATAAAAATATTACTTTTTTTTTAAAAGTATGCACACAAGTTAAAACTGTTACTAATAATAAAAAACATTACATATTTGGATTAGTTTTGTTTATTTTCCTGAGTTCAAATTATAATTGAATGAACTGAAATCACACCTTTTTTATATAAAAATTCAAATGTCTTTTTCAAACGACATTCTTCAATGTTCAATTTCTTAACAATACAGTAGAAAAATAAATTCGTTACAGTAGGTAAATAAAAATAATAATTTAATAATAATTAAATAATAAACGTTTGAGTTTTAGTATGACACATATACGTTTTTAAAAATCACAAACATTATTTTGACACCAGAAAACAAACTAAAAATAATTATTCACCATTTTTGCAAGAGAAATATAAACTTACTTTCATAACACCAATATTTTATCACGTAGATATTAAACTTAAATACACTTAAATAAACTTAAGTACAAAAATATTTGCATATACATCTTATGAATTTTATGTATTAAAACGTTTAAACCAAACCCTATGCGTTTGCGTTTTGATATTACCGACTTAACAAAAGGCGTATAAGAGTGGTTAAACTTGAAAACTAAGCAACATACTATTAGATAGCAGCAGACTTCAACGTTGCTATATTTAACACATAGATACTTACTATTTAAATAATTGCGTAAATAAAAATTTGCTTTCATCTAAAATGTTAATAAAAATATTTAATGACATTTTAAAATATTTTAATGTTAAAAGTATATTTGTATATATTAAAAATTAATAAATTTTCTCTTTTAAATTTCGTCGCATACAGTTGGCTATGCTTTCAAAAATCAATTCTTTAAAATAGGACTCAATATTACCACATTTAAAAAACTAAACCTCATTCCAGAACAACCTTAAATTATTATTTAAATCGATTAACTGTTTTAGAACAAACATTTAATTATATAATTTTTCACCATCGTGTATTTTCTTATGCCTTTTTAAACAACTTGAAGTAGTAAATGTTTTAGTACATATGCTACATTTATATGGTTTTTCACCACTGTGAAATCTTTTATGTATTTTTAAATGCTCTGAAGTAGTACATGTTTTAGTACATAGATTACATTCATAAGGTTTTTCACCGCTGTGGATTCTTTCATGTGTTCTTAACGTACTTGAACGATTAAATGTTTTAGAACAAATATTACATTCATAAGGTTTTTCACCTCTGTGTGTTCTCTCATGTGTTTTTAAATAACTTGAAGTAGTAAATGTTTTAGAACATATGTTACATTCATACGGTTTTTCTCCACTGTGTACTCTTTTATGTGTTTTTAAATGACTTAACTGACTAAATGTTTTAGAACATATTTTACATTTGTATGGTTTTTCACCACTGTGTGTTCTCTCATGTGTTATTAAATAACTTGAAGTAGTAAATGTTTTGGAACATATTTTACATTCATAAGGTTTTTCACCGCTGTGGATTCTTTCATGTGTTCTTAAGGTATTTGATCGAGTAAATATCTTAGAACAAATATTACATTCATAAGGTTTTTCACCTATGTGTGTTCTCGCATGTATTTTTAAATGACTTGAAGTAGTAAATGTTTTAGAACATATGTTACATTCATAAGGTTTTTCACCGCTGTGGATTCTTTCATGTGTTCTTAAGGTACTTGATCGAGTAAATATCTTAGAACAAATATTACATTCATAAGGTTTTTCACCTCTGTGTGTTCTCTCATGTGTTTTTAACTGACCTGAAGTAGTAAATGTTTTAGAACATATGTTACATTCATACGGTTTTTCTCCACTGTGTATTCTTTTATGTGTTTTTAATTGACTTAACTGACTAAATGTTTTAGAACATATTTTACATTTGTAAGGTTTTTCACCACTGTGTGTTCTTTCATGTGTTATTAAATAACTTGAAGTAGTAAATGTTTTGGAACATATTTTACATCCATAAGGTTTTTCACCACTGTGAATTCTTCTATGTGTTTTTACACTACTTGAATGAGTAAATGTCTTAGAACATATTTGACACTTATACGGTTTTTCACCACTGTGAATTCTTTCATGTGTTTTTAAATAACTTGAAGTAGTAAATATTTTGGTACATATGTTACACTGAAACAGCTTTTTGCTAACATATGCAGTTGGATGTTCTGCTAAATCTGTCAAATGATCTTCATCTACTTCATCTTGTTCGATTTTAATTTCCGTATGTAAACTTTTTAAATCTACCGAAGACTCCCTCCAGTCCTAAAATGTTATTAGTATTTTCATGAAAACATTTCCATGATTTTATCCCGAAATTTACAATCCAAATTTAGTACTCACCAGTTGTACATTTTGCTCTTGTAACTCTGCCAAGTTTATTTTATTTGTTAAACTACTATTTTCTTGCAACAATTTAGTTGGTTCAAAAATTTTAGTTTCTGTTGATAACATTGAACTGTTCTCATTCACTTCATCTTTCTCCACTTTAATTTCAAATTTACGGCCAATTTCATGGCTCGGTTCATTCTTTTTATTTTCGTTCACTTCAATTGCAAATGTATGAAAACTTTCTTGGAACGGTTCATTCACTTCATCGTTCTCCACTTTAACTCCAAATGTACGATTAATTTCATGGCCTAGTTCATTCACTTCATCCGTCTCCAATTTAATGTCAAATTTACAGTCAATTTCAGGACCCGGTTCATATATTTTGTCTTTCTCCGCTTTAATGTCAAATATACAGTCAATTTCGTGGTCCGGTTCATTTACATCATCTTTCTCCATTTTAATTTCAAACGTATGAACAGATTTCTCCATTTCAGATTTCTGGTTTCTTACAATGTAACACAAAGGCGGTAACGACCGTAACGACGGTAACGACTGTAACCAACCTAACCAACAATTTTTTACATAACAAATCAATAACAAGTGATTATGGAGTGTAGAATATAAGGAGGACTATCTTGTACGGAAAACAATAGAAAAATAGTTCAAAAAGTGCCCCGTTTTAACACAGAGGACAGAAGTCATATATTATGTACAACTTGTCTATGAGACGATGATCTCTGACGCCGTCGTTGCCTACATTGTGATCTGTCTCTTTTTAGGATAATACATATGTATCATATGTATTCCGTCTGTCTCTTTTTAGCATCACAGTTCGTGTCAATTCTCCTCTACCCTTCGACCTGCTATTAGAGATCGTCGTCTCATAGACAAGTACAGTATAGCACCGATAATGGAAACATCAGTTTTGGAAATTTTTTGAGAGCACCAAATTAGTCAACATTACTTTTGGAAAGTTGCATCAAAAATGCCAAGTAGGGTAAAAGACCCCATTGTCGATCGGGGTTATAAGTCCGAACAGTTTTGACATTTATATCTTAATGAAGTTATTTCTGAAATGAAGCTACTTAACAAAACGATAAAACAAAACTTGTGTAATTGATTAGACGGTTGCTGTTTGTTACTCGACTTGTATTTGTACGTACATATTTGATACCTTTGATTCATATTAAGTAATTTTTTGAATTTCAAATGCGAGACATCTATTCATTAGCTTAACTATCATAAAAAAAAAAATATTATACTAGATTTTTAAATCATTTAAAAGTTAAAAATCACGAAATTTTTTTTAATTTATGTACAATAATTTTCATTAACATGATTAATAAATTTAAAAATTTAAATTTGAGAGTTGGAAGGAAAAAGCAGGAACTCTGAAACCACTGCTAATTTCTACATTTTCCTACTGGAGGGGAAGTGAACCCCTAACTGACTTTTTGGTGTACAGGAACGACTTCCTACATTTTTCTGCTAATACATTCACTTTCCTACTGGTACGGGAACAGACCTTATATATTATCAAATAAAAACGTCAAACATAATATGTATGATATGTATTAGATCTGAAACGACACATAGAGATACAATATAAACTTAATTTAACTGTTTAAAAATTCACAATGGTTAACGGCTAAGTCAGAACTTACACAATGTTTTTTTAAAACATCAGCAGAGAGCGAAACGAAATTGTGATTTTAGTGGTTTATTTTATCGAATATTTAAACCATTCTTGGCTTTTGCTTTGACGTTCTATGTTTCACTAGATGTCACTCTATGATAATACTCTATGACATAGAGCCTCACCTAGTAGTGGATAGAGTGTCAAAGTGGCTGGAAGAGAATGGTTCAAATATTCGATAGTAGAAGATTTGTACTTCTGTATGTCATGTACGTTAATGCGCGATTTTTCATAGGGGTCAGTGTATTGATCTTTCAAAGGAGGTTAATATATTCTGTCCGTTTTTTCATAGACGTCAACAAATTATAAAACAAAAACATTAATAAATCAAAATTTTTGGGTTATATTTTCTTAAAAACATATCCATTGGATTAAAAAAACTTGGTTTCATACTTATTAAGAAAAAAGATTGGGTGTTTTGTTTATTTTTTAATTTTTTTAAGCTAATTTAATGATACAGCTAAAAATAGTGATCGGTCATCGGGTCTCTTACCCTACATAAATATTAAATACTTGACATTTTTGATGCAACTTTCCAAAAGTGATGTTGACTAATTTGATGCTCTCAAAAAATTTCCAAAACTGATGTTTCCATTATCGGTGCTATACTGTAGTCTTTGCTAAGAATCGTTGATAGCAACCTCCACCAAAAATTGTTATTAAAGAGGTCCATGTATATAGGGAAAATAATCGCGCACTTTTTCAAAATAATTGCGGACATCAAATCAAACTAGTGTGGTAGCACTGATGTTCTCCTGTCAGTTATTTAATAGTGTGTGTGTGTGTGTGTGTATTGGCAATGGGGTATTTGGCAGTATCAAAGAAAAACAATAAAAACCAATTTTAATGAAAATTGATAAAAAAAGACAGCAATTTATTATGTTAATTCATCCTAACTATCATTTATATATCTTAAAAAAAAATTAATATTTTTCAGCTATAAATTACGTCAGCAGAAATGGGTTGTGACGTTGCATTCTCTTATATTTCAACATTATCGCCACTAGGGTCGCTACGTGAATTCCGGTTAGCAAACATAACTATGGAAATTAATTTGAATTTAATTAATTTTTTAAAAAATCAATAATTTTTTCCAAGTTATTAGAAAAATAAACAGCTTTTTTTTTAGTTACATGACACCTGTTGCTATCTAGAGAATGTGACGTAACTGAAGCTAATGAACGTTTTCACGCAAATTGTGAAACCAAATATTAAATTGATTTTTTTTTAACGATTTTCGGCATTATTTTTAAAAATTAAAATTATATACATGCATAATACATAAATATGCGTATTTTAAAATAGTTTACCAAAATTAGTCAAATTCCCCATTGTATTTTCCATACGAAATACAAATATTTAAAAATTCTTTTAATAAATATTTTATTATTATTGCATAATATTTTATTTTTATCAAAAAATACATTATTTTACTAATTAATGTTTAATTGTATCAACAATTTATGTTCGATTATTCCCTATCATTTTCCATATTACATACGGCGGATCAAACAACCAATCAAAAATCGACCACGAGATGTCCATACTCTTGTTATATGGACTCTAACTTACTAAATTTAAAAAGAAAGGATTCATTGTCGACTGCACCAACATTATTAATTTACAAATAAAACGTTAATCCACGATTAACGTAAACTCTAGTTAAAATCTGCGATTATCTATTGCGCCAAGGGTGGTTTTTTAACTGATGCGAACTGATGATTAAAACGTCCGTTAAGTTAACGGATGGATACTGGGCAATTAAATATTTAATCAGCGTTTATAATTTTTTAAAATTTAAGTTGGTTTCAATTAAACAACAATTTATTCATAAGAGCACCAAAATAAATCTACTTAATAAATTTCTAACACTGACTGACTGACAGATAACGCACAGCCTAAACCGTTGAGTTTAGAAGAATGAAATTTTGCATAGGGGTTCCATATGTAACGTAGATGAGCACTAAGAAAGGATTTTTGAAAATTCGTCCCCTAAGTGGGTTTAATAGAGGATGAAAATTTGAATGTAAATTCGTTATTTTTGAAGTTAGTGATATATAAAAATATGTTACTATGGCTATTAAAATAAATAATATATTATTGAATAAATCTTTAACCCTGACTGACAGACAACGCATAACCTAAATTGGTGGGTTTAGAAGGATGAAACTTAGCACAGGAGATATGAAAATTGGCGTTTAGGCTTCTAAACGTTTCTGAAAATTTATTGCCTAACGGGTTTAAACGGGAAGTGAAAGTTCGTATGGGAAGTTCGTCATTTTTGAAGTTAGAAACGTGGATATTGATTTAGGCTTTTGAGAAACATTAAAAGTGAGCAGAAAGTGTATACCTAATAAAAAGATGTCGATGGGAAATCCGATCGGGTATACGGCTAGTAATTTTTATAAAGTTTTAAGAAACGTAAAAATAGCACTGTTTAAAAACGTCCATCTAAACTAATTTTTTAATATTTTTTATCCAACTTCAAGCTTAGTAACTATTGTTACCCGAAAGAATAATTATTTTACTATCGTTTAAGGAAGATATATGTCCGCATTTACATCTAGTATTTTCTAACTAAGCTCATGAATAATATTTTTTTTTTGTCTCTATTCAACAGCTTGTACCGATTCACTCCTATCTACGGTATTAAAAAATTAAAGGCTCAGCGTGTGCTGTGTGCTACAATACTTAAAAAAAATCTTATTAACTATGAATCAATGTTTTTAAAATAACTATTGTTGTAGAGTATGAATTATTTTGTGTATTTTTAAATTTTTTAATCAACTATTTACAATTACATAACATACAAAGAAATATCTAAAAAAAAAATAATATATATACCATTTTACAACAAAAGCAACAGAATAAACTTCATAAAGTAATAATCAGCGGTATCAGGATGAATTTGTTTTTTATGTCTTTTTAAATTACTTAATTGACTTAAATGTTTTAAAACACATGTTACAGTCATATTTTTTTTCACCACTGTATATTGTTTCATGTTTTTTTAAGTAAATTAAAGTAGTAAATGTTTTAGTACACATGTTACATTAGTATGGTTTTTCACCACTATGAATTATTTCATGTGCTTTTAAACTCTTTGAAGTAATAAATGTTTTAAAACATATGTTACATTTATATGGTTGCTCACCAGTAAATTGAAGTAGTAAATCTTTTAGTACATTTGTTACATTTGTATGGTTTTTCATCACTGTGATGATGATCGCATTCCATTAGAAAATAAATTACACTGTGCATAACACTGTTTTACACAGTGTCTATCATAGAACAAATAGAACGAATACAACTATCTCTTTTCTGCAATCACTTATGGGCATTTATGTGGTTTATGTGAATCTTAGGCTACTTAGTAGTCACTTGCTCAGTACCCGTCGCTGAGTGTAGGTCAGTCAAACAACAATGGATTTGATTGTTGTTAGCATTGTAGAACCCGCACAAGTAACGTTGTGGTATCACATATATGTATGCGAACCAGGGTCACGTGACGGCTATCACCACCTCCGATCGCTCACACTAACAGAGTTTACCGCACAAATACAAAGTAAACACCGTGCACGTATACAACATATTTTCTATCTCAACTGGTTACACTGGTTCCAATAGTATAGAGATAGATATTTTATCTCTAGTGCTCTATGGTGTCTATTTTTTTCACTAACGCAACATCAACTTTTATTGTGTTTCTGGAAGAGGGCAGTATAGACAAAGTTACTAGATTTAAAAAAAAATTGCTTCAGTCTGTTTGGTATACTTTCTTTGATTCCCAATTATATGTATAATTTAATTAAAAGCAGATAAAAGGTTGGTTTTGCAATAAAATTTAAAAAAAATTGTTTTTTTTTGAAAAACAAGTACAAAAATCACGAAAATTTGGTTGGCATTACTTTTCGCCTATGCACTGTGTTACACAGTGTCGTTTGTGTTTTGCTAATGGAACACGATGGATATCTTTGATGTTTTTTTTAAATTACTTAATTGATTGAATGTTTCATTTGTTACATTCGTATGGTTTTTCACCACTGTGAATTCTTTCATGTGTCTTTAAATAATTTGACTGATTAAATGTTTTAGAACATAAGTTACATTTGTATGGTTTTTCATTACTATGAATTATTTCATGTCTTTTTAAACTATTTAAAGTAATAAATGTTTTAAAACATATGTTACATTTATATGGTTGCTCACCACTGTGAATTTTTTCATGTATTCTTAAATGACTTGAAGTTGTAAATGTTTTAGTACACATGTTACATTCGTATGGTTTTTCACCACTGTGAATTCTTTCATGTGTCTTTAAATAATTTGACTGATTAAATGTTTTAGAACATAAGTTACATTTGTATGGTTTTTCATTACTATGAATTATTTCATGTCTTTTTAAACTATTTGAAGTAATAAATGTTTTAAAACATATGTTACATTTATATGGTTGCTCACCACTGTGAATTTTTTCATGTATTCTTAAATGACTTGAAGTTGTAAATGTTTTAGTACACATGTTACATTCGTATGGTTTTTCACCACTGTGTATTCTCTCATGTATTCTTAAATTACTCGCAGTAATACACGTTTTAGAACACACGTTACATTTATAAGGTTTTTCACCACTATGAGTTCTTTCGTGTATTCTTAAATTACTCGCAGTAATACACGTTTTAGAACACACGTTACATTTATAAGGTTTTTCACCACTGTGCATTCTTTCGTGTGTTTTTAATTCAGTCGAAGTGGTAAACGTTTTAGAACATATGCTACATTCGTAAGGTTTTTCACCACTGTGAATTCTTTTATGTCTCTTAAAATTACCTGAATCATTAAATTTTCTATTACAGACATTGCATTCATACGGTTTTTCACCGCTATGAATTCTTTCATTTGTTTTTAAATGACTTGAAGTAGAAAATGTTTTAGTACATATATTACAATTGAATGGTTTTTCATCACTGTGAATTCTTTCATGTATTTTTAGATGCACCGACTGTTTAAATGTTTTACAACATATGTTACATTTGTATGGTTTTTCGCTACTGTGAATAGTTTCATGTTTTTTTAAAGTGCTTAACCAACTAAATGTTTTATGACATATATCACACTGAAATAGTTTTTTTTCAACACACGCAATCTGTTCTGTTAAATCTGTCGAATAATCTTCATCTATTTCATCTTGTTCAACTTTGGTTTCCTTATGTAAACTGTTTAAGCCCGCCAAATATTCTCCCGACTCCTAAAATGTTATTAACATTTTGATTAAAAAGTTTGCATAATTTTATTCTAAAAGTTATAATTCAAATTTAGTACTCACCCGTTTTATATTTTGCTCTTGTAACTCTGTCAAGCTTATTTTATCTGTTAAACTATTATTTTCTTGCAACAATTTTGTTGGTTCAAATATTTTAGTTTCTGTTGATAACACTGAACTGTTCTCATTCACTTCGTCTCGCTCTACTTTAATTTCAAATTTACGGTCAATTTCATGGCCCGGTTCATTCGTTTTATTTTTGTCCACTTCAATTTCAAATGTATGAAAACTTTCTTGGCCTAGTTCATTCACTTCATCCTTCTCCAATTTAATGTCAAATTTACAGTCAATTTCAGGACCCGGTTCATGTATTTCATCTTTCTCCGCTTTAATGTTAAATATGCAGTCAATTTCGTGGCCCGGTTCATTTACATCATCTTTCTCCATTTTAATTTCAAATGTATGAACAGATTTCTCCTACAGTGACTGTATAATATTCTTTATAACAGTGTGGCCATTGGAACCATATCCGCCATATTCAGGCCAAATTTGAAGTGAGTAACCGTAGGAACAGAATAAACAAGGTATACAAATTCAATGCATTTGGCCTGAAAATGGCGTCAACCAATAAAAAACTAGACCTACTAATGGCCTAATTATAAAGTCACTGTAGATTTCTCCATTTCGGATTTCTGGTTTCTTAACAATGTGACACAAAGGCGGTAACGACCGTAACGACTGTAACCAACAAATTTTAAACAAGTAATTATGGAGGGTAAATATCAGGAAAACTATCTTGGCCGGAAAACAATGGAAAAATACATAGTTCAAAAAGTGTCCCGTTTTAAGTACTAAGTAACAGCTCAAAAACTCGTCAGAATAGCGCTAGAGTATGAAATGAACTCTGTATATGGAGGGTAGATATCAGGAGCACCATCTCTGTATCAAAAAGTGTCCACAGAAAGGCGTAAATAGTGGCGGCGCTACTGTAGCAAAAGGGTAAATTTAAAGAAGTAAACAAGGGAAGAAAAACATCCGCGTTGTTATGTAATTATTGTTTTTTTATTATAATTATTACATATACCTAATTATTTATACTTTGCACGATCAGTAATACTGTCAGTATTTCAAAATACTGACATTTTTATTGATCGTGTATTGACGATACTGAAATAATGATGAAAGTACTGAAGTATGGCTTATAATTCCATCAGTATTCACTTCAGTACTAAGTCGTGGAGGGGACAGTGACATTAATGACAGTTAAAACCGGTAGATCGTATAATGTATACATCATGTACATCATGGAAAAAGTAAGCTTGTAAAATGCTACATATATGTTTTAATTAATTGATTAGTATGTACGGCCTTATGTACAAAATGTACGATATGTACCGTATGTGAATACATGCGTATATGTATGGCCAAGCTAGAAAAAACATTACGAACATTTTTTCTTTTTTGTTTTCTTGTTTTGAGTTGCAAACGCTAGTACTATAGCTAAACACGCTTCTTCCATAATAATAACAATTCCAAAATTTTTTTAATTTAAAAATTTCGAAAAATTAAATTTGACAGTTTGTTTTAAAATACTGAAGAAAATAATGATAGTGTACGTTATCATAAAAATACTGAAGTAATAAAAATAATGATTCATTATTTTTATCAGTAAATACTGACAGTATTACTGATCGTGTAAAGGCAGCCTAACAGAATTAAAAGTTCAGGTAATTATGAATCAGGGGTCATACACAATCAATGAAATAAGGAATAAGAAGTATGCCATCTAGTGACGTTAAATGGAATTTTATCGTAACTACCCATAGGTATAAGTATTTAGGTATTTTTGTTTATCAAAATTCATGCAAAAATAACGTTCATGATGACTTTTTTTGTCACTAAAATGAAAAAAATTACGAATTTTGACGTACAAAAGTACCTACATACTTATATCTATGAGCAGTTATGTTAAAGTTCCACTCAACGTCACTAGATGGCATACTTCTTATTCCTTATTTCATTGATTGTGTAGACACCCTCACTTTCAACGTTTTTCACAGCGAGTTTTTTGTAGGTTATTAAACAACATACTTCATTCCGTCGACAACTACAAAGTTCATTTCATACTCTTTTGCTGCTCTAGCGCTATTCTGGCGAGTTTTTGAACTGTCACTTAGTACTTAACACGGGACACTTTCTCAACTATTTTTCTATTGTTTTCCGGCGAAGATAGTTCTGATATCCACCCTCCATAACTTTGTAGTTGTCGACGGAGTGAAATGTGTTGTTTAATAACCTACAAAAAACTCGCTGTGAAACACGTTGAAAGTGATTCATAATTACGTGATTTTTTAATGTCTGTTAGTGATTTTTTTGTGTTGAGTTTTATAAAAATTTTTGAAATAATAAAACAATTATGTGTAACAATTATAATAAAAAAACAATAATTACATAACAACGCGGATGTTTTTCTTTCCTTATTTACTTCTCTCAATGTACCCTGTTGCTACAGTAGCGACGCCACTATTTACGCCTTTCTGTGGCCATTTTTTGATACAGAGATGGTGCTCCTGATATCTACCCTCCATACAAGTAATGCCTAGAATCATGGAGACTACACAAGGAGCACGCACTCCATGTATTTACACTAGCCTCTAAAAATACTCGTTAGTCAAGGATACATACGTACGTTCTAATTTAAGTGAACTCCCCATGGGCTACACGACTCTTTCCTATGAAGAGAGATAATATGGAGATTAGACAAGAAGACGAAACTCAATGTATTCAAAAAAGAGTCCAAATCAAAGATGGTATTCGTGTTCGACAGATACGAAAGCGGTACAGTACTATTCTCAAATGGAACGCGGGCTTCTGTATTATCTTTGTTAGCTTTTGAATAGAATCTTCTGGAATCTTTTTCAATGTTTAACTCAGTTATAAAGTGGGTTTTTTGATCGTTTTTAAAATAAACTTAATTTTTATTTTGCGTCGCATCATTTATATTGTATAATTCGCTGACGTCACTATGTAAAATCGAAGTCAGTACCATTGGATATTCGCCGTATAAAGTAATTTAAACTATAAGAGTTTATTTCGTACATATTAATTTCTATGTATTTCCTTATTATTAAGTATCATCAACCGACATTGGTGATTCTCAAATGGAAACACTCACTTCCCCAGTCCCGACGTGTTTCCATTTGAGAATAAGTACTGTATTTACATTCGGTTTTATCCGTTTTATGTTACTATATTCGCTATATTCACATCAGTATTCGAGCATTATTAACGCCGCGAGTGGTAAAAAAAGAAAGCCCTATATTTACCATTTTCCTGACTAATTTTGTCAATTCCTCTCATATAAGTCTCCTTCTTATAATACTCCATTAGAGATAACACCAGACAGACAACATCCTCATCCATTGAACAACGTTTGTACCAAACTATTTTCATATGTATTGGATCAAACATTCGATTCACCGTGTAGCAGGAACATTCACAGCACCAACTGTCGAACTTATTTGCTTCAAATTCAAACGTTCGATCGAACGTTCGTAGCATCGTGTAGAACCGGCTTAAGTACCAATTTACACCACTACTGATTTAGTCTGTTACTGCTCGTCGTGGTGTTCACGTCGTAATAAATATCGTTTTTTAATCAACTCGTGAAATTTAAACACAAAAAAATATGAAGTGTGTCGTATTTAAGTGTCAAAATTCTATTGAATAGAAAATTTCTCAAAATAAAGGGATATCTTTCTTAAAATAAATAAATTTATTTTTAATTGTTGACGGCGACAATAGCCGAGCTTGCTAGGCGAGTGTTGTAATGCATCTGAGTGAGTAATAGCAATTGCAAGCGAGTAGAATACGATATTTTTTCTACGACTTTTTTTTCCTTTTTGATTTAAGTAAAATTGAGTATAAATTTTAAATCAAATTTTTAATCTATTTCTAATTTCATTAAATGTTTCTATAATATGTATAAAACTACCAAAAAAAAAATACATATATATATATATATATATATATATATATATATATATATATATATATATATATATACATATATGTATATATACCACTTTGTTTACTTGGACGTTACTAAACAACATATACTAAATTAAAACTTGATACATACATCATTCACAAAACAATCGCAAACCCATTGAATAATGGTTAATACTGTAATTTCATTGGTCAAAAAGGTATTGAGTAATGGCCATTCGTCCACACCTTTGAATAATGCCTAGCTTTCTCAACAATTAACATATAATGAGTGTGTTCTTCAGCAGGAGTAGAAAAACAAGGTTAAATTTAAAGGGATTTAAAATTTTTGAATATTTATTGATGTTATATCTGTTTTTATAAGTATTTTTAGAATATTTATTAATAAATAGTCTTAAATTATAACAAAAATCACATATAAATTAAAAAATATTCATTATCACCAACACAACCAACACTTTATAGGTAATAAATAGTATATTATGCAATAAGTGCGGGAAATTGTCGATTGTCCACGAGAGCGAAGTTGAGCGCACTCACTACGATTGTGCGCTGATTCGGTCGAGTGCCGTTAAAAAGTTATTAAAAAAAAAAAAAAAAAAAAAAAACTAATTTTACACGTACCTACTCTTATGGAAATTCGAAAACAGAACAGATTAAATAACTTTTTAACGGCTTAGTGAATCGGTTAGAAATTTTCACACGGGCCTTAGTATTTAATGAGGAACATTCTACTAAATTTTCAATCGTCTCGTAGCATTTTGAAATTCCTCCGAAAAATCCTCAGCTCTTGTAGTCAGCTTAGAGCCATAGTTTGATGTATTGTACAATCAGTTGTAGTGATAGGTATTATTTAATAAAGATAACTATTTATTTACCTCATAGTTTGTTATACAACGCAATTATTCACAAATTTCTAATTTCATGTACTTTTATCTCCGATTGTACCTCTCAAACATCCTTAACATATATCTCATACTTGTATCTTAAGTGTAAATCTACCTTTAGCGAGCTAAACTATTTTAAATGGATATAAGTGATGTTTTATATGAGGTCCGCCAGAGTTCCGGGGCCCCAAAAGCGCCAAAAATAAAATACCCAATCGATTTTGAAAATTTTTTCACTGTTACAGAGCTAAACTAGTTTAGCTCTGCAATACAGGTTGTTATATGAGATCCGCCAGTGTTCAATCTTTGGAAATTCGTTATGTTATGCAGATGCTGCGACAGTGGACTACACATCATACTAAAACAAAATACGGTACTTGACTGTATTCAAAATTTGTTTTAAATGTGAAATAATTTTATGTATTATCCTTAAATATATTCAATCTTAGCAGTGACAAATAAAAATATTCTTTAGTTATTTAAAAATTCTATTTTGAAAATTACAAATTGTTAGCCTTCATTTAAATGACTAAAAACGCGGTGGTATTTGAAAATGACGTCATTTTTTTTTTAACAAATATTATTACCATAGTTACAAATTGCATTTTCACATTGACATTTTCACAATTCTAATTGACCAAGTGAAGTTGTTTTTCGTTGTAATTTATTTTGAATTTTTTGGTTTGTAATTAATTTTGCACTCAAATTATATTGATGGAAGAAATACACCGTCACTTAGTATGTAAAATATCTTTATCAACTTGTTGTAAATATTATGTTAAAAATGCTTTAATTTTTACTACAATTTTAAAGTTACGTAAAACTGTTTTCTTAAAGTGCATTTAATACTTGTAGGGCTTTATGAAAATCTTACGGTGATGATGCTATTGGTTACATCCAAATGAAACCAGAGGGGATTATCTGTACTGTTAAGTGTAAAATTTTGCTTTAAGATAAAATAAAAATCCAGAACATATTTTGTTACATTAGCTGTAAATGAAGAAGATAACAAGGTAAAAAGTTGTAAATACCACTAAAAATGAGTATGATAAATGCTAAATATTGTATAAAAATTTGACATGACACTGTGTACCGTGTTGACATGAATGAAAGCGACATCAGTTTGAGTCAAATTGTGACGTCATTGCATACGTCACTACGACAAGTCGTTTTTCGCGCCAATTTGTTCATTTAAAATTAAACAGTGGTTTTTTCAAGATTTTTAAAAAATTTAACAAAAATTAACTAATTTCTACGTAAGAACAAAGCATTTAGAATCATTTTTCAATTGCAGTCAAGTACCCTATTATATTTGTCGCGCTAAATAGATGAAATTGCCGTACATGCACTGTCGATTATTTCATGTGCTTTTAAATTATCTATTCGATTGAATGTTTTCGCACATATATCACATTTATATGGTTTTTCACCACTATGAATTCTTTCATGTGTCTTTAAACTACATGACTGACCAAATGTTTTCGAACAAACATTACATTTGTATGGTTTTTCACCACTGTGAATTCTTTCATGTGTTTTTAAAATTTCTTTTCGATTAAATGCTTTCTAACATATGTGACATTCGTATGGTTTTTCACCACTGTGTTTTCTTTTATGTGTTTTTAAATTACCTAACTGAGTAAATGTTTTCGAACATATGTTACATTTATACGGTTTTTCACCACTGTGTATTATTTTATGTGTTTTTAAATTACCTAACTGAGTAAATGTTTTCGAACATATGTTACATTTATACGGTTTTTCACCACTGTGTATTATTTTATGTGTTTTTAAATTACTTGACTGATTAAATGTTTTACCACATATGTTACATTCATGTGGTTTTTCACCACTGTGAGTTCGTTCATGGTTTTTTAAATTACTTATATCACTAAACCTTTTAGAGCAAACACTACATTCATACGGTTTTTCACCACTGTGAATTATTTCATGTCTTTTTAAACTACTTGAACGAGTAAATGTTTTGTTACATGTATCACACTGAAATACTTTTTTACCAAGGCATGCAATTTTATGTTCTGTTAAATCTTTCGAATGATCTTCATCTATTTCATCTTGTTCAATTTTGATTTCCGTATGTAAACTATTTAAATCTATCAAAGATTCATTCCATTCCTAAAATATTAAAAATATTTTGGTTAAAACATTTGCATAATTTTATTCCAAAATTTACTATCCGAATTTATTACTTACCAATTTTATATTTTGCTCTTGTAAATCTGTAAGATATGATTTATCTGTTAAACTATTATTTTCTTGCGACAATTTAGTTAGTTCAAGTATTTTAGTTTCTGTTGACAATACAAAATTGTTCCCATTCACTTTATCTTGCTCCACTTTAGCTTCAAATGTTTGTTCAATTTCATGAACCGGATCATTCACGTCATCTTTCTCCACTTCAAATGTATGAAAATTTTCATGGACGGTTTCATTTATTTCATCTTTCTCCACTTTAACTTTAAATTTACCACCAATTTCATGGCCCAGTTCAATGCCTCGAACTTTTTCCATTCTAAATATACGGACCGGCTTCTCCCTTTCGAATTTCTGTTTTATATACACACAACTTGTAACGCCTGTAACTTATTTGTACAATCCTTATCATCCTTATAAATTTATAATCATGGCCACTGGAGCTTATGTAGTAGTCTATGGAGGGTAGATATCAGGAGGACCATCTCTGTATCAAAAAGTGTCCATAAGAAAGGCGTAAATAGTGGCGGCGCTACTGTAGCAAAAGGGTAAATTTAGAGAAGTAAACAAGGAAAAACATCCCTGTTGTTAATTATTGTTTTTTTATTATAATTGTTACATATAATACTTTTATTATTTTAAAAATTTTTATAAAACTCAACACAAAAAATTACTATACTCTTTTGCTACTCTAGCGAGTTTTTGAACTGTTACTTAGTACTTAAAACGGGACACTTTTTGAACTATTTTTCTATTTTTTTCTGTACAAGATAGTCCTCCTTACATTGTACACTCCATAGAGTACTCATTTGGACAAGTGAGCTGAAGTCACCGAAGTTTACCCAGGGTTGCCAACCGTTGGAAAAAAAAAAAACAAGAAATCCACCCCAAAAATCCCCAATTTTTTTAACGACAATAAAACAGCCAAAATATAAAAAATAATTATCGAATCCTTCAGAATTTTTTAATAATTTTTTGCGGAAAAATAGTATAAATTACTTTCAGTCCTAACACTAACGAAACACTATCAAAATCTTGAGTTTGGAGAGAGCAGTACTAATAAAAAATGTAAATAAATGCCATTAGACAATATTTTTTAACTCTCATAAAAAAACCTCTAAAAATTTTCTCCTAAAAAAACCCGTATACATGTAGTGCCTACAGCGAAATACATTCCAAGCCAGTACGTCGCCAACTTTATTAACTACACAGCAACCAGCCAAGGACAAATTCCAATGTTACGTCACTAGAAAGCGGACAATTGAACCTTCCAGAACGATTTCTCTTTGTTTTAATGACAACAAAAAATTGTATAAATATGCTACCCCAAACAATAAATTAATTCAGTTCAGTTCAGTTCAGTCAGTAAATTCTAATTCAGTCTGTATTAATCCATAAGTAACGGTGCACCGTTACTATGTACAAAATATTTATATTTTAAATAAAATTTAATTGTTAAAATTTAAACTTATCTTTCATTTCTTAAAACTTAGAGCAATATCTTTCAGTAAAAGTGTTTTCAACAATAAGTGATTATTAAAATTCTTAAAAAGGTTTTTATTACATTTTACTTAACAAATGTAATTGGCGATCCTATATAAAACAAAAATCATCGATCAAACAATCAATCATCCATTTATGTGGTCCAAATACAAGTAAGCTTCGCGTCTACGAAGTTATATCCGGGACGGTACTTTATCCAACGGAAAATCTTGTGGCACGACATACATACTCCTAAATTTTGGAAAAAAATCCCAAGTTGGTAACCCTGGCTAAACATAGCTGGAAACACAGATTCATACATATATTTTTAAACGTTTTTATAAACCGAATTAACTTTTTTAATTATTTCCAATTTACGAAATGCGGGACTTCCGAGATGCATTAGATCTATCCCACGACTATTTTAACAAAAATTTCAGTGCGGAAAAGCAACTGCTTTTCCGGGACTGTCCCGCAGAATCCAGGACGATTGGACCGCTTTATATCAACACATCATTTAATTTTATAAAATAAAAAATTTATTTTAAATATTGTAGTATATACAATATACATATGTACACAGAGTAAAGAAGTAGAATACATTATCTAACATAATATTTTAACATAATATTTTTTTCTATAAAAGTAACAAATGAAGAGCACACGCGAAAAAAGATAAAGGTCCACTTGGTATTATTTTGAGTAAAACAAGTTTTTAATTTTTGGTACCCTCATCTCTATCACTGGTACCACCATCTTTCTTCGCCTGTACATTTTTTTTAAACAGCAATAACTTCGTACTTTCATCTTTTTTCCAATTTTTAAGAGATGCTATAGATTCTATGAAAAAAAAATATAAAATATAGATACAAATCACATTTTAGACAAAAAGTAGACCTTTATCTTTTTTCGCGTGTACTCTTCAAATAATAAGTGTTTTTTCTACTTAACTCGGCAATTCCCAGTGTCACCTGTAGGTGACAGACATTTTTAATTGTAAACTGTATTAATTTGTTTGTTTAACTTATAGTATAGAGTTGTCACAATAAAGAAATATAAAGTCATCTATTAGCCTTCTAATGGTGCTAACAGAACGTAAAAATTTAATTATCTTATCGTTGAAAAAAATTAAAAACATCTGTCACATCCAAATAACTCTGGGAATTGTCGAGATAATATAAAATTTTATATTTAAAATATTTACTTTTCTATTTAATAACTATTTTAGTATTTTTTGATAGGGAAAAGGAAAAAAGTGAGAATGTTATTAAGAATTTTTTTTTTTGATTTTTTTGTTTTACGGAAAAACAGGGCTGGCATTTTTTATAGTGCCCCAGGCGGCACTTACGATAAATCCATCCATGCATATGACTTTTACACGGTGGCCACAGATTTTTAAAGATCAAATTCCCTGATTTTCTCAGGTTTTCCAAAAATTTTATTAAAAAATTCCCTGACTATTTTATCCCAAAAAGTAAATGACGAGCAAAAAAAAAGTTGTTGTTGAAGTTTTATCCCTAAATAAACAAAATTATAAAAATTCAATTTTTTCCAGTCTTCTGGTGTAATTGCCTGACTTTCCCAGCAAGTTTCGAATTTCCTGAAAATGCCAGATTTTCCAGTAATGTGGCCACCATTTTTTACCCAGTATGAATTTTTTTATGTGTTTTTAAATTACATAACTGACTGAATGTTTTAAAACATATATTACATTTAAACGGTTTTTCACCGGTGTGAGATTTTTCATGATTTTTTAAATGAGCTAACAGAGTAAATGTTTTAGAACATTTATCACATTTATATGGTTTTTCACCACTGTGAATTTTTTTATGTGTTTTTAAATTCGTTGACTGATTAAATGTTTTAAAACATATATCACATTTATACGGTTTTTCATTTGTGTGAATTTTTTGATGTGTTTTTAAATTAGTTAACTGAATAAATGATTTTGAACATACATCACATTTATGTGGTTTTTCATCTGTGTGAAGTTTCTCATGTGCTTTTAAACTACCTGAATAATTAAATGTTTTCGAACATACGTTACATTTATAAGGTTTTTCACCACTATGAATTCTTTTATGTGCTAGTAAACTAGCTAAGTAAATAAATGTTTTCGAACATATTTTACATTCGTATAGTCGTTCATTCGTGTGACTTCGTCGATGTTTTTTTAAATTACCGGACTGACTAAATGTTTTCGAACATACGTTACATTTGTATGGTTTTTCACCACTATGAACTCTTTCATGTCTTTTTAAATCACTTGAAAGACTAAATATTTTAGAACATATGTGACATTTGTATGGTTTTTCACCGGTATGTATTGTTTTATGTGTTTTCAAACCCGAAGACAGGGAAAATGTTTTTGAACATATATCACATTTAAACGGTTTTTCTCCGGTGTGTGTTCTTGTATGGTATCTCAATCGCTGTGACTGTCTAAATGTTTTAAAACACACCATACATTTGAATGGTTTTTCGTCATTATCAGTTGACGTGGATGGTTTTTCACTAATTTGAATGTTCTCATTCACTTCATCTTTCTCCAATTCAACTTCAAATGTCGATTCACTGATTTCATCTTTTTCCACTTTAATATAAACTGTATGAAAACTTTCACTGATCGGTTCATTTATTTCATTTTTCTCGACTTCAATTTCGAAATTACGATCATTTTCGTCGCCCAGTTCATTTATTTCATCTTTCTCGACTTTAATGTCAAATTTTCGATCAATTTCATCATCACCCGGTTCATTAATTTCATCTTTCTCGACTTTAATGTCAAAATTACGATCAATTTTATCACCCAGTTCATTTATTTCATCTTTCTCCACTTTCATGTTAAATTTACAATCAATTTCATGGTCCAGTTCATTCACTCCATCTTGCTCTATTTTAATGTCAAATGCACGATCAAATTCATCACCCAATTCATTCTCTTCATCTTTCTCCACTTTTATGTCAAACTTACGATCAATTTCTTCGCCCGGTTCATTTACTTGATCTTTCTTCAATTCAGTTTTAAATGTATGAATCGATTTCTCCATTTGGGATTTCTGTTCTATTTACAGTTCAAAACAGTAACTTACAGAAATTTCTAACACAAATGTTGCTTGAAATATTTTTGTCGTTTGTGACGTTTGTGACTGATTGTTTACTACTATTTTGACTTTTAACGATTTTTTTCAAATCAATGTTGCCAACTACAGTATACCGGATAAAACACTTCAAATTAAGATAGTAACTAATGCCGACAATAGGAAATGCCCCTGACCTTTAAGTTTTTGTTAAATTATATTTTTTAAAAATTTTTGAATTGGTCAAAAAAAACGTCAAATCTACCTCACAAAACACCTCGCTGAAATTTACATATAGCAAATTATATATGTATATGATATATATTTTACTGAACAGTCGGTCTGTCTGGCATATTTTGATAATAATTAGTCGAATTTTGCCGAAAAATTAGACTTATACAGTCTATATGATAAGAGCTGCGAGAGGCGAGAGTAGGGGCGCTATCCGTTTTCGGACCCGTGGAACACGAATATGTAGAAAAAAAATGTCTGATATATATATATATATATATATATATATATATATATATATATATATATATATATATATATATATAGATATTTTCGATTTATATATATATTTGCGAAAAACGATTTTCGCTGGATCTAACAGGCCCCCAGCCCCCCAGCCCCCCAGAATTAACGTACAGGGTTGAAATTTGGTGTGTTGATAAAGTTCGTACCTAGGTTGTGCTTTTTGGAGGTTTTAATATTTTACCCCCACCCCCCTCATTTTTAAGCTACAATTTCATGCATTTTCGACGTTTTCGAAGTTTGTACCACTCGCACAGGTCACCCCAATAAACCTAGAGGGCTGAAATTTTGTATTCGGATTGAGTTAGTATCAAGGGGGTGCCTTTTGGGGGTCTCGACTTTTAACCCCTACCCCCGGCATTTTTATACCCACAAGAACATGATTTTTCTTGTTTTTTAACAGTTTCGTTCGGGTCAAAATCTCCCCAAATAAACCTAGAGGGCTGAAATTTTGTGTAAAGGTTAAGCTAATAGCCAGACACTGTTTTTTGGGGGTTTTAACTTTTAACTCTTACCCCCACGATTTTTACGCCAATATTTCCTTAATTTTTTTGCTTGTTTTCTAACACGTCTAGAGACTCTCTAAGGAAACCTAGAGGGCTGAAATTTTGTACGTGTATTCAGTTAGTATTCAGCTAGTACCTTTTAGGGAGTCCACATTACTTTGCCCCCCACTTCTTCCATTTTTACATCAGAATTGAATGCTATTGTTAAATGTGTTTTAAATGCATTACTTTTATTCTAAATACAAGTAGGCGAATAGTAATTTTAAAAAATTAAAAAAAAAGTGAACTTACTTTTATGACAAATGAAATACATACATATTAAGTAATTTGAAAATGTTATTAAAGTCACTGTTTATTTATAAATTAGGAATTTTGGATTTTTATTATTTATAAAATAGAAATTTTGGATTTTTTTGGAAAGAAAAAATATCTTCATAAAGGCCTTCCAGTTTACTATTTAAGTTCCTTTTTTATTTTAATATTTAAAAATAAAACACAAAGGCAATTGGCGGATAAACATGGATAGAAATGCCCTCGTACGAATTGTGTTGGCTTTTTCCCTGTTAATTGCTATCGGCACAAAATTGAAATTTACTGAGATTCAGCCCTTAAAAACTTAAAACCTTTTTTTAAAGCCCCGATCAACCGGACACTCATCATCAGTTTTGAAACCACCAAAATTACAAATCGCTTGTGGACTTTCAATTACATTTCGCTTGTAGACACTCAATACCGAAGATGAAAGGAAAAATTCGACTTCCGTGATGGGGCTCCGCTGCTCACGGCGTTTTTTAATGTCTGACAGACCTATTTAATTAGTGAAAATTTTAGGTAGACTTACCCTCACATAACACCTCGTTGAATTTCAAATATGTTATAGCAGATTATATATATTTTACTAAGGGATCGGTCTGTCTGGCATAATTTGTTAATTAATGTCTACGTAATTTGTTACAATGAGTACGTAGATTCCTTTGAATGTACCGCAAAAAATAAAAAACTAGAGAGTAAATATACACTAAAACACGCGACCAAGTCAAGATAAGGTTGATGCTACAAAAAATTAAATTTAAAAAAAAAAATTAGTAAACGTAATACACCGTAAATATAACATTTGGGTAAGTAAATATGGAATTTATCAATAAATACAACCATTTGTAGCGAAAATTTGTTTATTTTTCTAAATTTTTCATTTAAAAAACAAGTTCATAAGCGGAAAAATACCAATTTTGACATTACACAAAGTAAAGGAAATACCGAAAACGGAATTACTCTACGTAAATAAGGAATTCGTTTTTAATTTAAAATATGTGATAATAACGACAAAAATTTTAAAAATATTGTAAAAAATAAAATTATGTAAAAATTAAAATATAGGTTATATTGACACATCATTTCAATGGCGTCTTTTATGTAAAATTAATGAGCATATAAAAATTTAACTTTAAGATTATGTAAGTATTTTCTTTGTATTTATTTATTAATAAAATGACAATTTAATAACTGTATAGTTTTATATATGTTTGTATCTACCCTTATCAAGAAGATTTGTCTTATTAGTGTTACAAAACTATAAACCAAAACGTAATTTTTTTACAAAAATAGTTATAAATTGTAAATAATCGATTAATTTAAGCAATTTTTGTTTTCAGGTTATAGTAATTTATAATGTTCTTTAACCACTGTTAAAAAATACAGTGATTTAGTGACAATTAGAATTCGAAAAATTAACTGATAAAATAATCGAACAGTATTCTTAAGGAGTGGATTATTGAATCAAATAGAACAGATATTGAAAATTATTAATTAATTGTTTATGTTTTTATATAAAAATCACAATTATAAACAAAATATACTAAATATATTGTTTTAAAAGCAATGGCAATATTTTAATTACATTAAAACACGTTAATGTTTGGAAAAGGCTCCTTCCTTTACAATATTATATATCTTTCCTTCTTCCATGAAATTAAACAACATAAATTTTATGAATTGTAGTTATTTTTTTGACCACTAGTTCGCGTATCCAATTACGAATTCATCACTGCGCGGCTTTGCGTGTGTAATATCCTCAGTCACTTAATATACTATTAAAACATCTATTAAATCGGCTTTTATTTAGTATGAATTATTTCATGTTTTTTTTAAATTACTTAAGTGATTACGGTCGGTTTTACATTCATAATTTTAAAGGTTCTTTAACTAAAGCTACTTTTAATTTAAAGTCGACTTTATTTTTAGCATTGTTTTACAATGATCAGGTCTTCTTACTTTTGTTAAAGGACTTTTAAATGTTGCATGGATAAAACGAACTATGAATGATCGTAGCCAATCTTACATTTAAAAAAAAAAAAAAACTGTAGAAACGAAAATATCAACATGATTGAATTTCAAAAAATACGCATTTCAGTCACTTCGCTATTGCCAGTGTGATTGTTTCTTTTTAAAAGAAATTTTTCATAAATACAATGAATCATAAAAGAAATCGCGGGTAACCCAGAAGTCGTTTAGCCAGTTTAACCCAAAAGGAATGTTTGAGATTAAACCAAGACGTAAAAATAATCAAAAATATTATTGAAAATAAGCAAACAAATAAAATTGTTATTTTTTATTACTCATGCGGGAGAAGTACTAACTTGGCGCACACATCTCTGTACGCAAAATAGCTGTTTGCCCACTGTACACTTCCCGCATACTTTTTTGCGGGTGGAAAGTAACTTCCCACACGCAAATTGACAATAAAACACGCAAAATTTAATCAAAACACGCAAAGCCGCCTCTTAATTTTTCATTTAATAAATATTTCATAATTATTTCTATAGAAACCACCAACAAAGTAATTTAAACGATAATTAATTCAGAAAAAAAAGACGAACACTTAAAAATATTATTTTAAAAAGTAATAAAAATGTCAAAAATAGTCATAATAATAGAAAAAAGTATGTGAAATTCGTAATAAAAAATAGTATGTACAACTCGTGCGGGATTGTCGATTGCCCCACTCAAGCGAATGAGTGCACTCACTACGTTTGTGCGCTCAACTTCGCTTTCGTGGGCAATCGACAATTTCCCGCACTTATTGCACAATATACTATTATTCATTTAAGGTATGAATATTTTATAGAAAAATTATGCTTATAAACAAAATTCAATGATAATAATCAGCAATAACACACGTTAAAGCCAACTTTAAGCAGTAAAAGTGGAGGTAATTCTTACTTTAGTTTAAAGTCGACCTTTAGTCTAGTTGTCTTTAGTGTTAAAGTCGGCTTTAAATGTGAATGTAAAACCGGCCGATATGTTTTAAAACATATATTACATTTAAAGGGTACTCTCGTGTGAGATTTTTCATGATTTTTTAAACTACCTGACTGACTAAATATTTTACAACATTTACCTCATTTAAATGATTTCTCACCACTGTGAACCTTTTTATGTGTTTTTAAATTACTTGTCTGAGTAAATGTTTTAAAACATATATCACATTTATACGGTTTTTCATTTGTGTGAATCCTTTTATGTGATTTTAAATTAGTTGACTGTGAAAATGTTTTAAAACATACATCACATTTATGTGGACTTTCATCGGTGTGAATTCGTTCATGTGCTTTTAAACTACTAGAATGAGTAAATGTTTTCGAACATATTTTACATTTGTATGGTTTTCCACCACTGTGAATTATTTCATGTGCTTGTAAATTATTTAAGTAAATAAATGTTTTCGAACATATTGGACACTGATATTGTTTTTCATTTGTATGACTTCTTTCATGTATTTTTAAATTATGTAACTGACTAAATGTTTTCGAACAGATTTTACACTCATACGGTTTTTCACCACTGTGAATTTTTTCATGTGCTCGTAAAGCACCTAACTGATTAAATGTTTTTGCACAAATTTTACACTCGTATGGTCTTTCACCGGTATGTATCATCTTATGTTTACACAAAGTTGAAGACAGGGTAAATGTTTTAAAACATATGTCACATTTAAACGGTTTTTCTCCGGTGTGTGTTCTTACATGGCATCTCAATTGCTGTGGCTGTCTAAATGTTTTAAAACACACCGTACATTTGAATGGTTTTTCACTGATTTTGTCAAAAGTTTCTGTTGAAATAATTTTTGTGTTTAATTCTATGTTTTGTTGTAATTTTTCATTACTGTGAATTTTTTCATGTCCTCGTAAAGCACCTAAATGATTAAATGTTTTCGAACATATTTCACATTCGTATAATTTTTCATTTGCGTGACTTTTTTCATGTGTTTTTAAATTATGTAAATGAATAAATGTTTTCGAACATATTTTACACTCATATGGTTTTTCACCAGTGTGAAGTTTTTCATGTGCTCGTAAAGCACCTAACTGATTAAATGTTTTTGAACATATGTTACACTCGTATGGTCTTTCACCGGTATGTATCATCTTATGTTTACACAAAGTCGATGACAGGGCAAATGTTTTAAAACATATGTCACACGTAAATGGTCTTTCTCCTGTGTGTGTTCTTGTATGGTATCTCAACTGCTGTGACCGTCTAAATGTTTTAAAACACACCGTACATTTGAATGGTTTTTCGTCACTATCAGTTGACGTGGATGGTTTTTCACTGATTTGAATGTTCTCATTCACTTCATCTTTCTCCAATTCACTGATTTCATCTTTTTCCACTTTAATATAAACTGTATGAAAACTTTCACTGATCGGTTCATTTATTTCATTTTTCTCGACTTCAATTTCAAAATTACGATCATTTTCGTCGCCCAGTTCATTTATTTCATCTTTCTCGACTTTAATGTCAAATTTTCGATCAATTTCATCATCACCCGATTCGTTAACTTCATCTTTCTTGACTTTAATTCCAAAATTATGATCACTTTCGCCCCCCAGTTCATTTATTTCATGTTTCTCGACTTTAATGTCAAATTTACAATCAATTTCATGGCCGGGTTCATTCACTCCTTCTTGCTCTATTTTAATGTCAAATGCACCATCAAATTCATCGCCCATTTCATTCGCTTCATCTTTCTCCACTTTTACGTCAAACTGACGCTCAATTTCTTCGCCCGGTTCATTTACTTCATCTTTCTCCAATTCAGTTTTAAATGTATGAATCAATTCCTCCATCTGCGATTTCTGTTTTATTTACAGTTCAAGACTTACAGAAAATTTTAATACAGATGTTGCTTGGAATATTTTTTTCGTTTGTGACTGATTGTTTATTAGTTTATTACCTTTACTACGTACCACTATGTACTACATATTTTGACTTTTAACGTCTTTTTTCGAATCAATGTTGCCAACTGCAGTTAGTTAAAAATTACACACAACTGAGAAAACGCAAAAAACCGCCTAAGGCCGCTCGTCCTTTGGATGCGGAAACGTGCGATATTTAATTCGGACGAATACGCATGAAAACGGACGAACGATCCAAACAGCTGTAAAGCTATACATCCTCGTCCATTGAAAGCGTCTCGTTCGTCCGTTTCCGTGTGTATAATTGCGACGTGCGAACAGATCCAATTTTGTTTGGATTTTGTCGCGCGAAAAAGTCCGTTCCATGAGATTTTTATTTTTATTGAAATGAAACTGAAGGTAAATTACAATTATAACTGTGTACCTTTGCACATTACATGCCATAAATTGTTTTTTACGTATTTTTATAGCATTTATATCTTCAGAAAAAAAAATTAAAAAGGAAAATACTGACGAATATTGAGCTAGTGGACGGACAGTAGATATATCATTTCGGACGAACGACAAATGTGCGTAATCGTCTGAATCAAATATCGCACGTTTCCGTATCCAAAGGACGACCGGCCTAAGATCAATAGGGTAGTTGATTGAAACTACAAAAATATTCTAAAAGCATTGTTTTTCCATATCAGTTAAGTGATTTTTTTATTTTCGACAGTTTCTGTAAAAAATCATCCAAAAAAAATAATAATCCTACAATTTTAAATGAGAAAAAAGCGGGAAAAACACCTCACTATAGTAACGTCAAAGTTTGAAACAACTAAACGTCAATGTCAATATTTATAACCTCAAAACTTTGATTATATTCATAAAATGTCAATTTTTCTTTTAGAATTTTGGCAAGTATTTATTTGAATTCTGACCGATTATTATTACTATATAGTATATAAGCTAAAAAAAATATTCAAAAGAAAACACAATTTCACCTCACCGATGAAAATTATCAAAATCGACATATCTAGCTACAAAATGTTACGTCATATTCAAGAAATGACGCGTTTGCACTAATTTGAATATTTGTTGAAAAATGGCGATTTTCAAAATAAAATTTCTAAATAGTTATCAAATTTTTTTATGTTTCATCATTAAAATTGGACATATGTAATGATAATGCGCAGAATTATTTAACATTTGACACAAATTTTAAATACAGTCAAGTACCGTATTGAGTTACTGGTTAATTCGCCACACAAAAATATATGTTACGTTATATATTATAACGAAGTCTGAACCATTGCAAACCAGAGGTCACTGATTGTCGATTGAAGAAATTAACGTAGTTGCTCTGAGATAGTCAGGTACAAAAGTATATCTCAGCGAAAAAATTTTCGTTTATCAAAAATTAAAAAATCTATTAATATTTTTCAGTTATTATGTATATTTGTATACTTGTTGTTTTTTTTTTCATTTTCCGCACGCTTATGTTGTAGAAATATAAAACCATTGTTGAAAAAGCGTTGGAAAAACATTGTAAAATAATGTTTATAAATTATATTTCAAAAACGGCGTGGTGAATAATTTTTATTTCTTATTAAATATGGTTTGTAACTTTTTATTTTATAACATATTAAATTTTTATCAAATTCCTTTGACACGTTTTCATTTTATTCAAAAAAATAGAGTTCTCCCATAAGAGCCCGTCTTAAAATTACAAAACTTTGAAATCGTTCTTCTCAAAATTGGGCTGGTCAATTTTTTTTTTCGGTAAGAGTTCGTATTATTGGTACTGAATTAAATAAATATCTAGAGAAGTTTCGTTAAAATTATTTGAAAAAATCGTTTTATAGGCCAACTACTTTAACGACGTTAAACGATGTTTTTTCGAATCAATGTTGCCAACTGCAGTTATATAGCTAAAAATTTCATACAACTACTTGACACAACTTACTGGTTAATTCGGTAAACATACTGGTTTGTGTGTAATTGGTTTGTAAGGCATATTACACACTCGCGCAATTACGAATTCATCACAGCGCGACTTTGCGTAACTTTTTCCGCTCGTGTGTAATATGCAACTGACAACCTCAGTCACTTAATATACTATTAAAATATCTGTTAAGGTTGTTGTGGTATGAGGGCTGACTAGAGAAAAAATAATAGAAATTTGCATACAGATTCTCAAAAAGGTATTTTACCATCCTATGAAAGAACAAAAAATTTGATCGCTGAGAGTCGAGAAAAAAATTACCAAAGTTGAGTAAAAATACATGGGTGCTTATGGAAACATGTGAATTTTTTTGTTTCGAATTTAAAAAAAAAAATAGTTCTAATAAAGAGAATTAAATAAAAAACTGATTTGATATAGTTTAACCAATAAAGAATCGATACTCAAAATTCAGTTGCGATCCAGTCGACTGAACTTTTAGATTTTTTGATCTAAAGTATCGAAAACGTTTAAAGTAGTGATAACATTGGCAACACTGTTATGTATTTGAAATCAAAATACAGTAGCCGTCCAAGTTAGTCACTTCCGATATAGTCACACTTCCAGTGAAATAGACATACACATACGTCATCCACATACTATGTTTGCTCTTGTCTATACGCACATATGCGTCACATGTAATACTTGCATATTCACTACATACATAGCCCGTGTACCTGCCGTATGGTACTTTGTGAAGTAGCTACCGTGTAAGGTGTGTCGTGTGTGATACGTATGTACGTATATTAGTCTAGAGTGAAGTCACTGGTCCGCACAAACGAGATCACACATTTTTTATAGTGTGTTCTGGCACACACTACGACGTCAAAAGTATGGTGACATCTTGACCCAGGAGTGGGGGTGCCCACACTTTTGACACGGTACTGTACTTAATGCTGTGGTACATTGCCGTGTTAAAAGTGTGGGATCCCCCCTGGGTTAAGGTGTCATCATACTTTTGACGACGTAGTGTGTGCTAAAAGCTAGAACCCACTAAAAAAAATTCGGAACGAGTTTGTGCGGACCAGTGTCCTTACTATTCATACTAATTTAAATAATAAATATTTGTAATGTTGTCTTTTTCTAAAAATTCAAATATGTGACGTAATTATGACGTAGATGGCGAATTGCGCAAAAAAAGCTTATTTTGGTTTCAAATGTAGTGTACCTTTCTCTGTCTACTTTGATTTGAACATAATTTTTTATAATAATATTGTTGAAAAAATTCCAATTTGTTATGTTAACTAAACATTTACCCCACCTGACGGACGTCTATGACTTCCAAGATAGTCACTAGAGGAACATTTGTGTGACTATCTTGGACGGCTACTGTAATGTGAGAGGGGTTACAGGTCTCGTTAAATCTACTTAACCTCATTTTATTTGTTTATAAAACTTCTGAAAATAAAAATATAACTTTTTTGAAAGTATAAAACAATGCACACTAATAACTGGTGCTAATAACAAAAAACAATACGTATTCGAATTAAGTTTTGTTTATTTTTCTCAGTTTAAATTATAATTGAATGAACTGAAATCATCACACCCTTTTTTTTTTATAAAAGTTCAATTGTTTTTTTTTTTCAAAATTTATTAACAATAAAGCAGGTAAGTATATAAATTCATTACAGTAAATAAAAATACCTAATACTTAATGAAGTTTTTGTATAACACTTACATACATACGTTTTTAAAAATCACAGACACCAGAAAACAAACTAAAAATTATTCACTTTTTTGCTACAGAATTATAAACTTATTTTCATAACACCAGTATTTTATTATCACATAACATAAAACACTTAAATAAACTTAAATACAATAGTATTTTACATACCATCCTGATGATCTTATGTATTTTTATGTTTATAAGACCATGATTTTTATTTATTAAAAAGATTAAAAACAAAAACAATCTAAAATCTCTTGTGCGTTTTATGTTACCGACATATCAAAAAGTGGTTGAGCTAGAAAATTAAACAACAGTGTTAATATATGGCAGCACTTGGACACCACGTACTGCCCATTCTGTTACTTCAACGTTGCAATATTTTATACAAACATATAATATTTAAATAATTGCTTAAAGAAAAAATTGCTTTCATCTAAAATGTTTATAAAAATATTTAATGACATTTTAAAATACTTTAATGTTCAAATTATCTCTCCATATATTAAAAATTAATAAATTTTCGCTTTCAAATTTCGTTAGATGCAGTTGGCAATACTTTCAAAAAGCTATGCTTTAATATAGGACTCAGTATCACCACATTTAAAAAAACTAAACCTCATGCCATACTAACCTTAAATGGGCTTTTATACAGCATGAATTCTTTCATGTTTTTTTTTTTTTAAATTACTTAAGTGATATGTCTTAAAACATATATTACATTTAAAGGGTACTCTCGTGTAGGGCTGCCAACTATACTTTATAATAAAGTATTCAACTTTATTTTTCACAAACATACTTTATACTTTTACATAAAAATAAAGTATGCTAAAATACTTTATTTTGAATCTTGACTGTGATTAAACTAAACAAAACTCTCCGATACGTAATTCCCAAACGATTTATTAAATATTAAGATGAATGATTTACCTATATTCTGAATCAATAATACTTAAAAAAATCCAGAAAAAATCTATCCATAAATTTAATAGAAAATGAATTATTTACTTAAATCTAAACTTTCGACTCTAAAATTAGCTATAAAACGTTCATAGATAACAAAAATTGTTAGCATGACTGTGTTAAAAACAAAAAAATGTATTTAAGACAATAAAAACTTAAATTTGGAAAATACTTTTTTTTTGACAAATAATTTATTGCTTCCGAGACTACTAAAGTAGCGGAAGTATTGTGATCACTTTTGAAAAATAAAAAATTTTTTCTCTTCAAAATCAAATTTTTTACGCACATTTTACGTTTCAAAGCTTCCTGAACAATTTTGGTTTGGGCCGTCCGTCTGTCTGTCCGTCTGTGTGTCTCCAATTTTGCACCAAGTGGCATAACTTCCGAACTATTCGATTGTTTTTAATGAAATTTTCAGAAATTATGCAGTTTGGCTCCGCGATGATCCCCTATGAATTTAATCAAAATCGGAGTAACGGTAGCAACGCCGCTACCATGTCATTTCAAAATTGCACCAAGTGGCATAACTTCTGAACTACTCAATTCTTTTTTATGAAATTTTCAGAAATTATGTAGTTTGGTTCCTATATGGTCTCCTATGAATTTAATCGAAATCGGAGTAACGGTAGCTACGCCGCTACCATGAAATCCCATTAAATGTCAATATCTTATTTACTGCTAGTCCTATCTCGCTCAAATTTTTAGGGTATATTGGGGGTTAGTTTCTAAAATATTTTTGCTATTATTTTATAATTTAGCCTTTAAGTCTTTTGAGTTACAACAGTTTTTTATAAACTTCAAGGCGAAAATATAATTTCACGGTATATAATATGTATATTTGGTAGAATACTGTTTTAAAGCCTTTGACGACTACGAGGAAGCTGTGTGCCCACCCTATTGGCAGCGTATTTTTTTTTGTATTTAAAAGATTAGATACTTTATTTTTCTCAAAAAAAGTTGGCAACCCTACTCTCGTGTGAGATTTTTCATGATTTTTCAAATTACCTGACTAAATATTTTAGAACATTTATTTAAACGATTTTTCACCACTGTGAATCATTTTATGTTTTTTTAAATTAGTTGGCTGAGTAAATGTTTTAAAACATATATCACATTTATACGGTTTTTCATTTGTGTGAATCTTTTTATGTGATTTTAAATTAGCTGACTGAATAAATGTTTTAAAACATATATCACATTTATACGGTTTTTCATTTGTGTGAATCTTTTTATGGTATTTTAAATTAGTTGACTGAGTAAATGTTTTAAAACATATATCACATTTATACGGTTTTTCATTTGTATGAACCCTCATATGCGTTCTTAAATTAGTTGACTGAGAAAATGTTTTAAAACATATATTACATTTATGTGGGTTTTCATTTGTGTGAAGTTTCTCATGTGCTTTTAAATTACTAGCATGAGTAAATGTTTTCAAACATATTTTACATTTATATGGTTTTTCACCACTGTGAATTCTCTCATGTGTTTTTAAATGACCTGACAGACTAAACGTTTTCGAACATATTTTACACTCATATGGTTTTTCACCAGTGTGAATTTTCTCATGTGCTCGTAAAGAACCTAACTGATTAAATGTTTTAGAACAAATGTTACACTCGTATGGTCTTTCACCGGTATGTATCATTTTATGTCTTCTCAAAGTTGAAGGCAGGGCAAATGTTTTAAAACATATGTCACACGTAAATGGTCTTTCTCCTGTGTGTGTTCTTGTATGGTGTCTCAACTGCGGTGAATGTCTAAATGTTTTAAAACACACCATACATTTGAATGGTTTTGCGTCACTATCACTTGACGTGGATGGTTTTTCACTAACTTGAATTTTCTCATTCACTTCATCTTTCTCCAATTCCACTTCAAATGTAAATTCACTGATTTCATCCTTTTCCACTTTAATATAATCTGTATGAAAACTTTCACAGATCGGTTCATTTAGTTCATCTTTCTCCACTTTAATCTCAAACTTACGATCAATTGCATCGCCCAGTTTACTCACGTCAGCTTTCTCCACTTTAATATCAAATTTACAGTCAATTTCAGGTTCAGGTTCATGTATTTCATTTTTCTCCACTTTAAATTTACAATCAATTTCATGGCCCAGTTCATTCACTCCATCTTGCTCTATTTTAATGTCAAATTTACAGTCAAATTCCTCACCCATTTCATTCTCTTCATCTTTCTCCACTTTTATGTCAAACTTATGATCAATTTCTTCGCCTGGTTCATTTACTTGATCTTCCTCCAATTCAGTTTTAAATGTATGAATCGATTTCTCCATTTGCGATTTTTGTTTTATTTACAGTTCAAGACAGTAACTTACAGAAAATTCTAACACGTTGCTTGAAATATTTTTCTCGTTTGTGATTGTTTACTTTTCTGACGTTAGGCGTATTCCGATATACACTGTGAGTACTGCACTAGTAGTGTCATCCGTTCCGTAATGTGTTTCCAGTGCTCTGTCACAGTGCTTAAAACATTCATGACGTCATTGATAGACGCCATTTTTTTACTGTAAGCACTGGTTTCATAGAGGTAAGGCACTCACAGTAGTGGAGTACGAGTAACCAGTATACTGTAGATTTGTTCCGTTAGTCATGATTGACAGTACACTGAAATATGACAATTTAAAATGGAACGCTCTTGCCAGTGTACTGGCGTGACGTCGTAATCTACTGTGCTTCCAGTACTGGCAGTATATATCGGAATACGGCTTTTATTAACGACGTTAACCACGTTAACAAATAATAACGTTTTTTCAAATCAATATCGCCAACCAGTGTTGCCAACTACACCGTAATTACCTTAAAAACACGGTAATCAGCATAAATCTACCACCTACGGTATGGTTACAATTACGGTAGCAAAAAACACGGCAATATTGAGGATCTTAATATTATATTAAAACTTGTAAATAATTATGACACTTGCTATATCTTTATGATTAACTTTAAATTTCAGGAATTTTAGTTACTTTTGTTAGGGTATTTTGGTTTTATTCTAATGAAAGCACTGTTTTTTTTTTTTTTGTTTACATTTTTCAAAATGTTAATTCCGGGAATTCTCCTAACAATGTGCAATGAGTCTGGAGATATTATGCGAACGAATTCGATAGGAAACTACCGTATTTGATTTTAGATGAATACTTATTGTTAGAACGTTTTAATTTAGTTTGTTTGCAAAAGCATAATAAGCTCTTAACGAAATTCATCACAGGAAATCTTGTACAAAAATGATGACTTAGCATTATACTATCTGAATCAAATTAATAAGTTTTTTTTTCTCAATTTTGACCTTTATTTTCCTACTGAAAAAAACAAGGTAATTTTACCGTATTTTAAATATAAATTACAACATAATTTCTGAAAATCTACGGTATTTTTTTTATAAATTCTACGATCAGTTAGATTTCAGAGTTGGCAACACTGTCGCCAACTGTAATAAGCTAAACATTTTAAGACTCCTCCACATTCTCGCCGAGGTTGGACGACGTTCCTCGTCGAGTTCCTCGTTCAGGTTGGCTCAGCCATATAATAGCATTAAAACACCAACCGCGAGACACAACGAAATTCTCGTTTCGTCCAACCTAGGCGAGAATGTGGCATATATGTATGTATTATAACTATATGGCCAATCCCTATAAGAGGCAGTGGTTCCGATGAAGTGAGACGGATAGACATCGGGTAGAGGCACTTCAGTTGTTTTGCGCAGATGCATCAATTAGTGTTTACCGTGTTTACTGTTCAGATTGGTTCATATTACCACCAAAAAAGTCGCATTTGCGCAAAACGAACAAAATACTTCCAAATCTGCACCGTGATGTTGGGACGTTTTTTGCATATCCATTTGGCTATATATGTATACTACATATATGGAATGTGGAGACCTTTAGACGCTTTAGACAACTATTTGTTGTTAATGGGTCATACGTCATGCGTCGTACACAATCAATGAAATACGGAATAAAGCGGCCCCTACACGCTCAATAATATTGCACAAAATCCGAGGTTGTACAATATTATGGATCGTCTGTAGGTTTTATTGAAGGGTTGTACAATATATTGTGCTGATCAAAAATAGTTTGAAATATATTGTGCAATGAATGAATATTGTAACGTCTGTAGGCTTTGTAGATATTATTGCGCAATACTACTTTAATTGTTTGTTATTCTGTAGTCATATTTGATGGCTATTATTTGAACCTGTATGAATTATTAATTTGCAAGAATAATTATTTATTGCTTTGCAACATCTTTATCACTTAATATTTAAAATTAAACAACAGTTTAATTAAGTACAATTGCTGCATTCAGTTTATTGCACAAATTTCTTTAACAAAATTATTGAACGTGTAGGGGCCGCTTAAGAATAAGAAATAAGAAGTATGCCATCTAGTGACGTTGAATGGAACTTTAACTTAACTGCTCATAGGTATATGTATTTAGGTATTTTTTTACATCAAAATTCATGAAAAAGTAACGTTCATGATTACTTATGGACTCCTTATTTCTTATGATACTCCTTATTTCTTATACCTTATTTCTTGTTTCATTAAAGTTCCATTCAACGTCACTAGATGGCAAACTTCTTATTCCTTATTTCATTGATTGTGTATGACCCATAAGGAATAACAAGGGGTCAAATTAGAATGTCTATCAAACTGTCCCACTTGCAATCAGTGGGTGACGTAAAATCTCCCCACTAGGTTGTATACATACACACTGTTTGCAATGGTATTGGTTTGGCGTTTGCTTCTGTGTGCGTATTCACACACACTACAACAACACACGTATTATGGGACACACTAACCTGTCCAATTCAAGTAACAATGCTGACGTTCCAGACGAAAATTTTGTTAGCCTAACGTTAGCTAACGGAGCTTTCACCGTTACAAACCAGAGGGCTCTAATTCAAAAATTAGTGCACGTTAAATATTTATTCTGAATAAATAATACTTTATCCAGAAAAAATCTAGTATTGACCGAGGTAATTGTGAATGGATTTTCATGAATTGAAATAAAAGCGTTGTTTTAAGTATTTTTTATTTTATATATCACATTATGCTTGATTTATGTTTAATTCTACATTTTTCAAGATGCACCACACAAAGTTTGAGCAAATTCGTATGAAAAACAAAAATTTTATAAGCCATTCACATTTCCCCGGTGCGGTTTTGCAAATCTTATGAATTTTGTGGTAAAAGTGAATGCCATCAGAAAAATATTTAGAATGGATTACAAGAGAAATGAGGTACATCAGAGTAAAGCCCAACTCAAATTCTTCCCATTTACCCCATTTTTGAATTTTTCATCATACTTTAGCGGTCACAGTTTCTCTTTGTTCAATGCAAGTTATCCATACCTCCAATTTGTACAAAATATCAAGGTTAAATAAAAATAACAAAAATTGTAGGAACAAATTTATTGCAAGCTAAAAATGATATTTTGATGATATTTTGTCATTTTATTATATAAAAAATAAAAAAATTACATGATTTTCACGCAAAAAAAACGAAAATAAGACTTTTTCAAGAATAAAATAAAAAACAACAATCTATTAGGCCTAATACTGTAAATGAAAAAAAAAAAAATGGTTTTGTGTTAATCCTACTGCCTTTGGACACTTACAGAGACATTGAAAACAAGTAATTTTTCTGTTTTTGTAAATTCTTATTGGGTAAGAGAGCACAGCTGTGATTTCGTAGATTGATACACAAAACATATCGCTCTTTACACAATTTTTTTTTGTATTGTTTGTACAACGGAAACTTGTACAATAATGCCACCACCATCTTCATCAGCATTTTCAACTCTGAAAAGGACACTACTAGAATTTTTGACCGAATGGGGGCATTTGTGAATGACGTTCACAATTACCCCACAATTTTAAAATCATGGGGGTAATTGTGAATTGGTAATAAACTGTCCAATTTCTTTAGCAGTTAATAAGGAACCCTCTCAGGGTTTAGATCATTTCTTTAGAAGTACTTTTAACCATTTCTTACCTTTTAAAAAAAGAATACGTATTTAAAAAAAAAATTTTTTTTGAGGATTGATTGAAGTAAGATACATAAAATTTTGCAAGGGTTTTGTCAAAATAAAAAAAAGATACTAATACTTAGAGAATTGTTATGAAATTTTAATATCATATTAAAAAAGAACTGAAAAAGTTACTAAGAGTTGATTTTTAACAATATTAATGTTATTTTAGAAATTATAGGCGCCGTTCACAATTATCCCAATTCATAATTACCCAGGGCAACCCTACTAATAATAAAAAAGAATTTTTGCTGAAAAACGGCAACTTTTTGTTCCTAGAACCCTAGCTTTCACTGAGAGTTTTTTCAGTGATGAATGTGAAGTACTGAAGTGGCGAGCAGAGAGAAATAGATCCTCCATAAATTTAATAGAAAATGAATTATTTACTTAAATCTAAACTTTTGATTGTAAAATTAGCTATAAAACGTTCATAGATAACAAAAATTGTTAGCATGACTGTGCTGAAAACAAAAAAATGTCTTTAAGGCAATAAAAACTTAAATTTGGAAAATACTTTTTTTTGACAAATACTTTATTTTTTTGTATTTAAAAGATTAGATACTTTATTTTTCTCAAAAAAAGTTGGCAACCCTACTCTCGTGTGAGATTTTTCATGATTTTTTAAATTACCTGACTGACTAAATATTTTAGAACATTTATTTAAACAATTTTTCACCACTGTGAATCTTTTTATGTTTTTTTAAATTAGTTGGGTAAGTAAATGTTTTAAAACATATATTACATTTATACGGTTTTTCATTTGTGTGAATCCTTTCATGTGATTTTAAATTAGTTGACTGAGTAAATGTTTTAAAACATATATCACATTTATACGGTTTTTCATCTTTGTGAATCCTTTTATGTGATTTTAAATTAATTGACTCAGAAAATGTTTTAGAACATATATCACATTTATGTGGACTTTCATCTGTGTGAACTTGCTCATGTGCTTTTAAACTACTAGAATGAGTAAATGTTTTTGAACATATTTCACATTCGTATAATTTTTTATTTATGTGACTTTTTTCATGTTTTTTTAAATTATGTAACTGACTAAATGTTTTCGAACATATTTTACACTCATATGGTTTTTCACCAGTGTGAAGTTTTTCATGTGCTCGTAAAGCACCTAACTGATTAAATGTTTTCGGACATATGTTACACTCGTATGGTCTTTCACCGGTATGTATCATTTTATGTCTTCTCAAAGTTGAAGGCAGGGCAAATGTTTTAAAACATATGTCACACGTAAATGGTCTTTCTCCTGTGTGTGTTCTTGTATGGTGTCTCAACTGCGGTGAATGTCTAAATGTTTTAAAACACACCATACATTTGAACGGTTTTTCGTCACTATCAGTTGACGTGGATGGTTTTTCACTGATTTGAATGTTCTCATTCACTTCATCTTTCTCCAATTCAACTTCAAATGTCGATTCACTGATTTCATCCTTTTCCACTTTAATATAATCTGTATGAAAACTTTCACAGATCGGTTCATTTATTTCATTTTTCTCGACTTCAATTCCAAAATTAAGATCATTTTCGTCGCCCAGTTCATTCAGGTCAGCTTTCTCCACTTTAATATCAAATTTACAGTCAATTTCAGGTTCAGCTTCATGTATTTCATTTTTCTCCAGTTTAAATTTACAATCAATTTCATGATCCAGTTCATTCACTCCATCTTGCTCTATTTTAATGTCAAATTTACAGTCAAATTCCTCGCCCATTTCATTCTCTTCATCTTTCTCCACTTTTATGTCAAACTTATGATCAATTTCTTCGCCCGGTTCATTTAGTTGATATTCCTCCAATTCAGTTTTAAATGTATGAATCGATTTCTCCATATGCGATTGTTTTATTTACAGTTCAAGACAGTAACTTACAGAAAATTCTAACACGAATGTTGCTTGAAATATTTTTGTCGTTTGTGATTATTTACTTTTTTGACTTTTTATCGTAGCCATCGTAGCACTACATTCTCGCGAGGTCGCCTCGATGAGACGTTCGTCGAGGTTTTGATGAGGCGAGACAACACAAGTACATATGTACCATCTATACTCTCGCTTATATACTCAGTTATCCATACTGCTCATACGCGTTCGTATAGTTTGAAATGTCAATCATAGATGGACAAGATGGGTGATGTCGGTGACATGGATTCAAATAACTGCTGCTGCAGTTCTATGTACTGTTGAATACTATAATTTTCTTCATGTATATTACATAAACAAATTTAAAATAACGTTTTTGTAAATTTAAGGCATGATTTTAGGTTATGTATAAAAACATAATATCAGACAATACATATTATGTAAGGTATGTATTCTGAACTTTTCAACTTTGTTATAAATTAATAAAAAAACTATATTTTAAATAAGAAAAAAAATAAATTCTTAATTTAAAGTAATCTATTCTGTGTCTAATGAACAGCAATTTAAAAAGTTTAGAATATATTAACTAAATAAAAAAAATTTTTAAGTTTAAAATGTGTGTAAAAACTGTTTTTTTGGTAGTTTCCTAACAGTTTATGTTACAAAGTACTCATTTTGATCTGTGCAATATTCATCATGTAAGTATGAAAACTTAATTAAAAATATATGAGCAGGTTAATATTTGTTTAAAATTTATTTTAAAATATTTATAAAATACCTTAGAATGATTTTTATTATTGAAATATGAGGGCCAATTACTAGGCTCACTTCTAAAGTGGTATGGCCCAGTTAAATTCTAACCAGTTTTTGTTAGTTATTTTGTTATTTATAGTTATCTTCGATTAGTTTTTGTTATTTTTCATAACGTATATAACATTAAACATTCATTTTTATCAATAAAAAATTATTTATAAATTAAATTTAAAAAAACTGTATTTTTAAATTTAAGGATCAGAAACTAGGCCACTATCAGGGTCAAAAACTGTCACATGAGAAATTTTGAAGGTCAGAAACTGGGTCCTTTTTGTCAATTTTTAAAACATTAATTTAAATTATTAATTCAATTCAAATAATTATTTTACTTGTATGGCTTTATTTTGAAAGCCATAAACTAGTTGATAAAATTATTAATTGTCTCTTAAGTTTAAACTTATATTTATTACTGTCGTTTAACCTCAGCCGTCACTCTTAAAAGGTCAGAAACTAGGCCCGTTACCTTATATTCTGATGATATCTATTTACGCAGATATGCAACATATTATGCAATATGAACACACGAGTATATGCGAGTGTAGTTGATCGCCTCGCCTCGTGACAAAAAACCGACTCAGATCGGAGAGCTAAAGAGGCGAGGCAAGGCTTGACGAGGCGTGGCGAGGTAACCCGTGAGCATCAACTACACTCTCGTGCTCGCGTTGCCTCAATGAGAGTGTAGTGCTACTGTTAAATATTAACGATGTTAACAAATAATAACGTTTTTTCAAATCAATGTCGCCAACTACAGTAAGCTAAACATTTTAGACAACTACCTATTTGTTAACCTTTATTAATCTCTGAGTATTTAATAAATAGAGGGAGTACAAGTATATTTCAATGCATATGAAAATGAAGCTAAAAAAGGGTTAAAGTGTTGACCAATATAACGGTATGCATACGTCGCATATGTATTAGTACCGAAGACAACCATCATTGTGTTTACCTTGGCACTACATAGATATTAGCATTATTGTTTCAGTTATTATTATTTAAAAAGTACTGAATATATTTTGATAATTTTTGTACTTTTAAGAAGAATATTACATTTTACAAATAGATAAGAAAAAATTATTGCAAAATTTTTCTTACTCTCTGAGTAATAATGATGTAAAAAATAAACTGACTGGAAAATACTACAAGAAATGTATGTATGTATACATCAAGGGGTCAAACTACTATATGGTAGTTAGTATCCCGGCTGTCGCCAAAACTTTACGTCACAAAAATGGGAGGAGCTTCCCCACTTTCTATGGTTATATACATATTTAGAGTTTGTGTTTGTATATGTAATGTAGCAGATGTTAGTGTGTGCGATATTCCGTATGTATGTACAGCTCGGTGACTGGAAGGAGATGATACATACATCATACATACACGCTCGACAACGGTACGTACACATGATGTTTGGTGTAATATCTATGTATTCTAAGCTATGTATTCATGTATTACATTGCTGCAACAATCAATGTCCGAACCGCTACAAGTGGTGCCGACGACTGAATCACCTAAGCTGTGACTGACCAACAAATCACACCAAGCCAGCTACACTTTTTTGCTTCTAGTGTTCTATGGTATACATAATGCATGTTTGTATTAGAGATGTTACGGATATGTAATTTCGGATACGGATACGGATATTTAAAAACATTTTTTTTCGGTTTCGGTTACGGATGATTGCTTTTAATGAAAATTTTTTTGGTAAAAGGAGGGAAATTTTACTCCAAAAGTGTACGTCAAACACGAATCAACGGAAATCTGTCAAAAGAAATACATGCAGCAAAAACTTGCTTTGATTTAAACCCAATTTTCTAACGGCAGTTGCCTGTCATTATCCGAAACTTTTTTTTCGGATACGGTTTCGGATATATAATTATTTCGGATATCCGGTAGTTTCGGTTACGGTTACAAATATCCATAACATCCCTAGTATGTATGACTTTAATTCAAATACATACATATTATGTATTATGTAAGGTATTTTTTGATGTTACAAATTTAATGATATATGTGTATCAATTGTCTTTTTTCTTACAGTAAAATGCGAGAGAGACAACACATTGTTTTGTTTTTAAAAGTATTTTTTTATTAACAAGTTTTAAGTTACAGTTACGGTTTTTGAGTCAGTAAAATTTTCAATAATTTTTATTTAAAAAAGTTAAAATTTTTGTAATTTTTTCAAATAAAGCGTTTTAGTTGCTTTAAATTAATTTTTATTAACAGCTAATGGTTAACAGAGAATATATCGATATAAATCTTTTTTTTTAAAAATGTATTTACGCCCATTTATTAACGTTTTAAGTTTTGAAAATATAAGTACGGTCCTGTTAGCACCGTAAACTTGCGAAGTATAATGAAAATATAAACTTAATAGCTGTCAATATAATAAATAATATAAAATATTTTTTATTTGTGTTTTGTACCGGAAAGAAGTTAGTGCCGAAAGTTGAAAAATCTTTTTGTTTTTTATATGGTTAAATTGCTCCCAAATTGCTCCTTTGAAATCAGTAATTGATCGACCTGAAACTTAATTATTTAATTAGTTATTTATAAAGAAAAAAAATTTCTTTTCCGTTATTTAAGTTATCAAAATCTCCCAAAATAATACTTTTTTATATAATTTCTTTACGTCAATAAATTGCTCCTAGTTTGCTCTATTTAATTTAAAAGCTAAATTTAAGTTTTTTTGAATAATTATTAAAATATTTTGTTTTTTTTTTTTAACTTGTCAAGATTCAATTATCCTTAAATATATGCAAACGACTTAAAGGTATAATGGATTGCCTATACGTTTTAATAATACATAACCTAATTCATAATATTTTTTATTTTAATATATTTTAATTATTATTCAGAGAAATTAATAACTAACTTTTAAATTAGATGGAGCAAACTGGGAGTAATTTTTTGATATAAAGTAATTGTATAAAAATGCATTATTTGAGAAGATTTTGATAATAGAAATAGTCAAACAAAAAAGTTTTTTTTTGTTTGTAAATAACTAATTAAGTAATTAAGTTAGGTGGAGCAATTACTGATTCCAAAGGAGCAATTTGGGAGCAATTTAGCCATATAAAAACAGAAAGATTTTCCAACTTTCGGCGCCAACTTCTTTCCGATGTGTTTTGTTTATTCTAAAAATTGTTACAGAAACTAACACATGGAACACTGAGTACTGAATCGAACATATTAACATTCTGTTTCCTAGAGATACCACAGGCATTAAATGAGGAATTTGACTAATTTTGGGAAATTATTTGAAAACACACATATTTATGTATTATGCATGTATACGTTTTTAATTTTTAAAAATAATGCCGAAAATTGTTAGAAAAAATTATTTTAGTATTTGTTCTCAAAATTTGCGCGAAAACGTTTACTAGCTGTCAGTTACGTCACAGTGTCTAGATAGCAACAGGCGTCTTGTAATTAAGAAAAAAGAATGTTTATTTTTCCTGTAGCTAAGAAAAGAAATTGTTGATTTTTAAAAAAATTAATTAAATTTTGATTAATTTCCATAGTTATGTTTGCTAACCGGAAATTAAGTAGTGACACTAGTGGTGATAGTGTTGAAATATAAGATAAAGCAACGTCACAGCCCGTTTCTGCTTACGTGGATTTTAGCTAAAAAATTACTTTTTTAATTAAATTTTTTTAAATCAAATAATGATAGTTAAAATGAATTATTAGAATAAATTTCTGTCTTTTATTATAAATTTTCATTAAAATTTGTTTTAAGTGCTTTTCTTTGATACTGTCAAATACCCCATTATGAAGTATGACTCCATTTTATTAAACTCAACTTGTAACCACGAAGACTTGTTTATAAATATTAGATAAACCATTAAATTAATGGTCTGACCGCCATTAAAGTAATCACATCAGTCATTTTTTTTGCTTCAGTTTCTTAATGTTTTTGTAATACACAACATTCTCTCTAGTTGATTCCCGCCTCAATGACATAAAGTGTGTTTGTTTATACAGGCTGTTAGTGAATAAGTGCGAAATATTTTAATGGGTGATTGCTGAGGTTTTTTTATGTAAAAAAGTTCATATCAACCCATGTCCGAAAACGCTTAGTTTCCAAGATACAGAGTGTTCAGTTTCTCGTCTTTTTTAAATATTTTCTTAAATATGTCAAAAACGTTTCGAGATATTCACATAAAATTTGGGATACGCTACGACACGATTAATACCCATATTCTGAAGTAGACAGAATATTTCCATTCAAACCAGTGGCGTCCGTACGGCCATATGATGATATATTTTTGAAGAAAAAAAAGGGACGCCAATGATTTTTTCTAATTTGAAAATGTTTTTTTAAATGTTCTGTAAATTGTTGACAAAAATGACCTCTTAGTATTTTGTCGTTCATGTGTCCGTTTTCAAGATAAAAAGCAATTTTCAATTACTGTTCATACTACAAAATCGATTTAGGTTCTCGTGTTAACTACTGAGGTCAATTTATGAAAAAATCTTACCAACAAAAAGGCGAAGACGCTTCATTTCTACAGTATGATCACATAATTTGTTTTTAATTTAATATAGAAAAATATTTTTAAAAAACAAGAAACGGTACACTCTGTATCTTGGAAACTAAGCGTTTTCGGACCTGGGTTTATATAAACTTTTTTACATAAAAAAACCTCAGCAATCACCCATTAAAATTTTTCGCACTAATTCACTAACACCCTGTATAAATACTTGTTTGTGGTAACATCGCACATATAATGTGTGATCATTGATCGTGATCGATCTCTGCGGTTATTGTGATTACACCACAAATCCAATTTTACGTAGTGGTCGGTGCAAATTTAAGGGGAAGTACGTAAAATCGGAAGATCAGGGGCGTCGGTAAACTTTTGTTTCGGGGGTTGGTAAATATTATTTATCTGAATTTATTTAAAACAAAATTATTTTAAGAGACAATTTACACCTGAAATTCGGTTGTGTAGACAAAGGAAATCGAATGTCATACTAATGAATATGAGTGACGACTTTTAGAAAACTGTCAAAAAATCAACTTCACTATCGCATTCATCAGCATAAAAGACATCAAATAGCGGAACCTGACAAAAATTCTAGAATATTGTACTCGTGAACTAGCAAAGATACCAAAAAACAAACTTCACTATTGAATTGGGCATAAATTAAGCAGCGCATCTTGACAAAATTCTAGAATATTCTATTCGTCAACTAACAAAGATATCGAAAAATCGACTGCATCATTTAATTGGTCATCGAATAAAAGACGGAATAGCACATTTTGATAAATGTTCTAGAATATTCTGTTCGTCAAGTAGCAAAAATTGTTTGTCAAAATCGGACACTTGGTTTACATTAGTTTAATTTCGGTTGGACAATTAAGTGGTGCAGTAGATTTTCCAATATCTTTGTTAGTTGACAAATAGAATATTCTAGAACATTTCTCAAAATATGTTACTTGGTCTCTTTTTTGGTAGCCAATTCAATGGCGACGTCTGTTTTTGAATATCTTTACTAGTTGACGAATAGAATATTCCAGAACATTTGTCAAAATGTGTATTTTACTTTTTTTTCAGTATGGACAATTAAATGGTACAATTTATTTTTCAATATCTTTGCTGGATGACAAATAGAACATTCTAGAATTTTCGTCAATCTACACTGTTTAATCTCATTTTTAATTACCAATTCAACGGTGAAGTCTGTTTTTTTGATATCTCTGCTAGTTGACGATTAGAATATTCTAGAATTTTACGTTACTCATTTTGCATTTGCATTTTGCACATTACCTATACAGAATATATACATATAGGTATATCTGCGGTGAAATTTTAAAATTTTTAAAGGCTACGAGACCCTTAGACAATATTACCTACGGCCCTGACTCGGGCTTGGTACATAAATTTTCACCAACACAGACAAACAACAACATATCTGTGAAAAGAGAACCCCACTAAATCGCTGATGTCACTACGTAAAATCGGAGTACGTACCATTGGATGGCTACTGTATCTGTTAATCCAATTGGCTTTTATCCACTATGAATTTTTTCGTGTGTTTTTAAATTACATAACTGACCAAATGTTTTAAAACATATATTACATTTAAACGGTTTTTCACCGGTGTGAATTATTTCATGACATTTTAAACTGCCTGAGTGTCTAAATGTTTTACAACATATATCACATTTAAATTGTTTTTCACCTGTATGAATTTTTTTATGTGTTTTTAAATTACTACGCTGATTAAATGATTTCAAACATATATCACATTTATACGGTTTGTCATTCGTGTGAAGTCTCTCATGTGCTTTTAAATTACCGTATTGAATAAATGTTTTAAAACATATGTTACATTTGTATGGTTTTTCATCGCTGTGAATTCTTTTATGTATTTTTAAAATGTTTAATGCATTAAATGTTTTAAAACATATATCACATTTATGTGGTTTTTCATTTGTGTGACGTTTTTCATGTGTTTTTAAATTACCGAATTTAATAAACGATTTCGAACATATATTACATTTATGTAGCCTGACATCTTTGTGAATTTTTCGATGTCTTTCTAAATTACATAACGTAATAAATGTTTTCGAACATACTTTACATTCAAATAATTTTTCATTTGAGTGAATTCGTTCATGTGTTTTTAAATTACTTGACTGAGTAAATGTTTTCGAACATATTTTACACTCGTATGGTTTTTCACCGGTATGTATCATTTTATGTTTTCTCAAAGTTGACGGCAGGGCAAATGTTTTAAAACATACGTCACAACAAAATGGTCGTTCTCCTGTGTGTGTTCTTGCATGGTATTTCAAGTATCGTAACTGTCTAAATGTTTTGAAACACACCATACATTTGAACGGTTTTTCGTCACTATCAGTTGACGTGGATGGTTTTTCACTAATTTGAATGTTCTCATTCACTTCATCTTTCTCCAATTCACTGATTTCATGTTTTTCCACTTTAATATAAACTGTATGAAAACTTTCACAGATTGGTTCATTTATTTCATCTTTCTCCACTTTTATGTTAAATTTACGATCGTTTTTATGGTCCAGTTCATTCACTTCGTCTTGCTCCATTTTAATGTCAAATTTACAATTGAATTCCTCGCCTATTTCATTCTCATCATCCTTCTCTACTTTTATGTCAAACTTACGATCAATTTCTTCGCCCGGTTCATTTACTTCATCTCTCTCCATTTCAGTTTTAAATGTATGAGCCGATTTTTCCATTTGGGATTTCTGTTTTATTTAGGTTCACTCAAAAACAGTAACTTACAGAAAATTCTAATAAATGTTGCTTAGAATATTGTCGTTTGTGATTGTTAACTTTTTTGACTTTTAGATTTTTTCTAATCAATGTTGCCAACTGCAGTTATACCCTGTTTCAAATACAATTAATCATAAGCGGATCATAAGCACAGAGCAGAGGTACAGCATATATCTCTATCATGAAATCTGTAGTGTCCACTTCTGTGTACGTTACACTTCTTAATAGTCACACGCTCATCGACAGTCGATCAGTGTAAGTCAATCGCAGTACAATGGATTAGATTGTTGTTTGCATTGTTACATTCCCACACGGAACGTTGTGGTATCATACATATGTATGTGAATAATGGTCACGTGACGACCAGTACCACCATAGAACACTAGAAGCCAACTAATATCAAAAAAGTGTAATTCGCTTGGTCATTTGTAGGCCAGTCACAGCTTAAGGCATGTAGTCAGTCAGTGTCCGTCGCCGAACGCACAGTACATTGTTAGACAATGGTTAGACATTGTTACTTAAATTGGACAGCTTGGTCTGTCCCATAATACGTTGTAGTCGTTGTAGTAAGATGTGTGAATACGCACACAGACGCAACCAGAGTGAGGAGATTTTACGTCACAAACTCATTACAAGTGGAACAGAGACATAGACAATCTAGTTTGACCCCTTGAGTACCACCAAAGATCACTAACACAAATACACAGTATCGCACGAATGCAAAGTAAACACCGTGCACGTATATAACATATTTTCTATCTCTTACTGGTTACACTGGTTTCAATAGTATAGAGATACGTATTGTACCTCTGTCCTCTGTGGTTCATAAGTCAAAGTTAAAAAATTAAGTAATTCTTATATTCAAAACCATTTCAAAACAAATCAGTCTTCTATTCTTTTCTAAAAACAAACTGTAATTTTAATATTTACGTAAGTGGAATATGAAAGAGGTAAAGCCAAGAAAACGGAAATTATTTAAATTCTTAAGGGATGAAGCATGGTTAAATTTAAGTGAAATGAGCCATAAAACGCCTAAAATGTGGTCTAGGCTTAAGGAAATTGAAAGGCTGCATCAAATGGACTATTATAAGATGGAAATCGTACTTATATGGGAAGAATTGACAAAATTAGCCACGAAAATGGCCTATCGCGCGTACTCTGTCCCAACCTCGTATCTGAAAACTCCAATTTTTGGATAAAAAAAAAAACATATTTTAAATCCATGTTTTCATCATTGTGAGCTTAAGATTTATCCTAATGACACCCTTTGATGTTGGCTACCCATATATATATATATATATATATATATATATATATATATATATATATATATATATATATATATATATATATATATATATATATATATATATATATATATATATATATATATATATATATATAGATAAGTATATATGTGAATATATTATTTAATGTTTTTTGTGTGTTCTAAAACATGTAGCTTTTGATATACGAGGTAGAGACAGCCAACGCGCGATATGTTAGGCTTTCTTTTTTTTACCATTCGTGCCGGTAATATTCTCAAAATACTGATGTGAAATAGCGAACAAAGGGTCAAACTAGTATGTCTACAAACTGTGCCCGCTGTAACGAGTGAGTGACGTAACACAGCACCCAAACGACCAAAACACATGATGTATGGACACTAATATACCAATGTCTTAGTATGATATGTTGATGATGATGTATGCAATTCGCATACATATAGTATATACTATGATGGCCACCGTATGTTACCACTAGTCAATAGTTAAAAATAAATTTATTTATTTTAAGAAAAATATCGCTATATTTTGAGAAATTTTTACTCAATAGAATTTTTACACTTAAATACGACACAGTTCATATTTTTTTCTGTTTAAATTTCACTACTTGATTTAAAAACATAATATTTATTAAGACGTGAACACCACGACGGACAGCATGGACAGTAACAGACTAAATCAGTAGTGGTGTAAATTGCTACTTATTACAACTTTCGGATTACACTTTTTTATATGTAGGCTTGATCTGTCTCATCTGTGCACCATACTGCATCAATTCAGTTTCTGTTAATTCGCCATACAAAAATATCACGTTACATTATATGTGTAACTTATATAACGAAGTCTGAACCATTGTAAACCAGAGGTCACTGATTGAAAAAATTAACGTAATTGCGGTAATTGCTCTGAGATAGTCAGGTACAAACATTGATGAGAGAAACGACTAGAGACAAGGGGCCAAACTACTATTATGATAATTACCATCCCGACTGTAATCAGAATTTTACGTCACCAGACTTGGCAGGGAGGTGGAAGGTTATATACGTATTTAGAGTTTATGTTGGTATGTGTAAAGTAGTGGATGTTTGTGTGTGTTAATACTCTGTACGTACGCAGCGGTGGTCCGAGGTGGGAATGCATACGTATAGTCGAACAACCCTATGCATGTACCTGCTACTAATAATGTAACAATGAACAACCACCACTCTGGCCACAACTTAACAATGCAAGTGTACGCTTGAAGAGTCGATGGACGACTAACCAGTCAGCAGTATAAATTGCTACTTATTGCAACTTTCGAATCACACTTTTTGGTACGTAGGCTTGATCTGTCTCATCTGTGACTAGAGAGAATGCTGTGTACTACAAATACTACATCAAGAAATTGAAGCAAAAAAATTGACTGATGGGATTACTTTAATGGCGGTCAAACCATTAATTTAATGGCTTATCTAATATTTATAAACAAGTCTCCGTGGTTACAATTTGGACTTATTAAAATGGAGTCATGCTTCAAAATTTAATGCCTGTGGTATCTCTAGGAAATATATGTTAATATATTCGATTCAGTACTCAGTGGGTACAAAAGTATTATAATCTCAAGAAAAAAATTTTTCAAAAATCAAATACCGTCGTCCCTCAACTTATTGACAATGATCGTAGTTTACCTCAAGTTATAGACAAACCATCTATATGTACGCACTGCCACACTACGACACAGTACGTATGACCTTGGGTACATACATATGATTTGTCTATAACTTGAGGTAAACTACGTAAGTACGATCATCGTCAATAACTTAAATTGTCAATAAGTTGAGGCACGACTGTAATGTATTAATATTGTTCAGTTATTATATTTCTATACCACTTGTTTTTTTTTAATTTCCGCGCGCAATATAAAAACATTGTTGAAAAAGCGTTGTAAAATGATGTTTAAAAATTATATTTCAAAAATGGTGTGGTTAATTATAACATTAAATTTTTATCAAATTCTTTGACACGTTTTCATTATATTCAAAAAAAAAAAAAATAGAGTTTTTCCATAAGAGCCCGTGTTAAAATTACAAAACTTTGAAATCATTTTTCTCAAAATTGGGATGGTCAATTTTTTTTTCTGTAAGGGCTCGTATTATTGGTATTGAATTAAATAAATATCTAGAGAAGTTTCGTTAAAATTCTTTGAAGAAATCGTTTTATCGACCAACTACCTTAAGAGAATTTTCTCCACTGCATAGAAAAACATTAACTCACGGGTATGTTTTATAGTTCAATAGGTAAACATCGAAAACAATAATAAACATAAGCTATTTATCGAGTTGACTCATTTACGATCACTTGTACTCAAACATATCCATGTTAAAATTACATGCGAAAAAAAATTAAATTTCTATAAGAATTATGTGAAATAATATGACATCAAATATACTCTGGACATATTATTAAATTGGACAATACATGCAGGAAGGAAACCTATTTACAATCTAGTGAAGGAAGGAGAATTTTTAAAATACACACAGCTGATCAACATTTACTGGGTTTATTGACATTTAAGTTCATATTAATGACATTTAAAACATTGCCAAGCTTTTAAAACACTTATCATTCTATTTTCTGATTAAGTACTATAGTTACAAAAAATAACAGATCATACAAGGTTATTTACCTTTTTTTCAATTTATTCACAATTTTTTAGTTGAAAAAAATAACTTATTCATACTCGGCCCGTAAGTTTATTTTTGTGACCATGGATACTGAAGAATCCTCGGTTTTCAACCTCGAATTCTCAAACTGCATTCGCGGTCACAAAAATAACTCTTAAATGGTCTTAGCTAAACCAAATACAATTATTTACGATTACCGTGAAATTGTTCATATACTGTACAAAGTACTATCTAAGTGAGCTACGTTTTACATATAACTGTACAAAATTTTTGTATTTTACACAAGCATGTGTGTAAAGAACCACAGCTTATTACACTTACTAATTTTTATATTGTAACATTATTATAAAAACTTGAATGTACAAAATTTTTATATAACAACTGAATGTCACAAATAATATTATTTTCTGCGAATTAGTCGTAGATAAAGTATCAGAAAGTCAAATGGAGGCGTGGTTTAATATTTAGCCCACTGGTACTTAGTAGTTTTTTCATTCGTCATCAGATGGCAAAAAATGACACTTAAAAAAATGGCAGCAATTTTAAATTGTCCGTTTTTATTTGAAAACAGTAAATTATTGTAAATAAATTAGAACGATATTCAAAAAATATAGCAGTTTGTATTTTGTAAATTAAACAACATAAATTTTGTGAATTGTAGTTATTTTTTTGACTACTAGTTCGCGTATCCACGCTTTACGTAACTTTTTCGCTCGTGTGTAATATGCAACTTATAATTTCAGTCCATGGACGGCCATACTCGGTGGCAGCTGACCCTACCTGATCACGTTTGGACGAAAATTTCCAAAAAGGAGCTCGAATAAAGAAAACGGTTTTTTTTTTGCTCGTCAATGGTGTCACTGTGTAAAATACGCACTATTCGTGATTCGTGCCCCCCCCCCTAGCTGCTTATGTTCACCGAAAAATTTTGGAAGCAGGAGAAACGGAAATGAGTTCTTTTTTTGCTCGTCAATGTGATTTTTTGGGGAAATTTGGGAATTTTTATGCCTACTTACAACTCACTTTTCCTCATCAAAACATTATAAATACTCATCAATAGTTATTTAAACCAAAATATAAATATATGGACCAGTTTCACTAGAGGATAAAGGAATAAAATTAAATTCATACATCTTCCATGCAAAACGTTTCTTTATTTCTTTCTTTAAATAAAGAAAAGTTTAGCATGGAAGATGTATGAATTTAATTCCTTTATCCTTTAGAGAAACCGGTCCATACTTTGGGAATTTGGTTTAAATTACTATTGGTTTACATATTGAATTATCTCCAAAAAAAATTGTTTATAATTATTTCTTGCCCCTACTTCCAGCCCCCCAAACAAATCACCATATGGGCGCCCATACTTCAGTCATGTAATATACTATAATATTAAAATAAAATATCTGTTACAGCCATTTGATTTTTATCTAGTATGAATTCTTTGATATTTTTTTAAACTATTTAAGTGATTAAATGTTTTAAAACATATATTACATTTAAAAGGTTTTTCCACTCGTGTGAGATTTTTCATGATATTTTAAACCAGGTAACTGTTTAAATGTTTTCGAACAAATTTCACATTTATATGGTTTTTCACCGCTGTGAATTCTTTTATGTGTTTTTAAAATACTTGGCTGATTAAATGTTTTAAAACATATATCACATTTATACGGTTTTTCATTTGTATGAAGCCTCATATGTGTTCTTAAATTGGCTGACCGAGAAAATATTTTAAAACATATATCACATTTATGTGCACTTTCATCTGTGTGAACTTTCTCATGTGCTTTTAAACTATTTGAATGAGTAAATGTTTTCAAACATATTTTACATTTATATGGTTTTTCACCACTGTGAATTATTTCATGTGCTTGCAAATTAGTTAAGTAAATAAATCTTTTAGAACATATTTTGCATTCGTATAGTTTTTTGTTTGTGTGACTTCTTTGATGTGTTTTTAAATAATCTGAAGTAGCAAATGTTTTTGAACATATTTTACACATATACGGTTTTTCGCCAGTGTGAAGTTTTTCATGTGCTCGTAAAGCACCTAACTGATTAAATGTTTTTGAACATATGTTACACTTGTATGGTCTTTCACCGGTATGTATCATTTTATGTTTACACAAAGTCGATGACAGGGCAAATGTTTTAAAACATATATCACATGTAAATGGTCTTTCTCCTGTGTGTGTTCTTGTATGGTATTTCAACTGCTGTGACCGTCTAAATGTTTTAAAACACACCATACACTTGAATCGTTTTGCGTCACTATCAGTTGACGTGGATGGTTTTTCACTAATTTGAATGTTCTCATTCACTTCATCTTTCTCCAATTTAACTTCAAACGTAGATTCACTGATTTCATCTTTTTCCACTTTGATATAAACTGTATGAAAACTTTCACAGATCGGTTCATTTATTTCATTTTTCTCCACTTTTATGTCAAAATTACGATCAGTTTCATGGCCCAGTTCATTCACTCCATCTTGCTCTATTTTAATGTCAAATTTACAATCAGTTTCATGGCCCAGTTCATTCACTCCATCTTGCTCTATTTTAATGTCAAATTTACAATCAAATTCCTCGCCCATTTCATTCACTTCATCTTTCTCCACTTTTATGTCGAACTTACGATCAATTTCTTCGCCCAGTTCATTTACTTCATCTTTATCCAATTCAGTTTTAAATGTATTAACCGATTTCTCCATTTGGGATTTCTGTTTGATGTAGGTACACTCAAAGACAGTAATTTACGAAAATTCTAAAAAATATTGCTTGGAATTTTGTCGTTTGTGACTGTTTACTTTTTTTCTTTTTTGACTTTTGATTTTTTCGAATCAATGTTGCCAACTGCAGTTAGCTAAAAATTTCACCCAACTACATATTTGAAAAAACCGCCTAAAATGTGGTCTATGCTCAAGGAATTTGGGAGGATAGAATGGACTATTATAAGAAAAGGAATTGATAAAATTGGTCAGGGAAATGACACATATAAGGCTTTCTTTTTTTACCACTCGCGGCGTTAATAATGCACGAATACTGATGTGAAGATAGCGAATATAGTAACATAAAACGGATAAAACAGAATGTAACTACAGTACTTATTCTCAAATGGAAACACGTCCGAACGGGGGAAGTAAGTGTTTCCATTTGAGAATCACCAATGTCGGTTGATGATATTTAATAATAAGGAAATACATAGAAATTACATATATCAGGAGCTAATTTTCAAAAGCGGTCAACTCCAAATTTATAATTTTTCAACTGTAAGCGGTAGATGGTACTTAATATCATTCTTAATAGTCTGTGACTTTCAAATTTAGTAAAATCTTATACATACATAAGCATGTAAAATATAAATTTATCTTTAGTTGATTTTCAATAGTAGCCAAATCCAGACGTCTTTATTTTCAAAACGTATCAAGTCAATTTCAACCAATCCTGTAATCGCAAATGTGGGTGCCATATTTAAAATTTCGTATGTTATTACAACATAATTCAGACTTGTTTTCTTTAACTGGTTTCTTTTTAAAATCATTAAGATTTATGCAATAAAATGGAAAAGTTCGTAGAAGAAGTACTGCCTCATCAATCCAGGAAAAGAACAGCAACATTACAGAATAATAAACGCTTTCAAAGAACGAGGGAAAGATACGTTATTTTCATGCACTTATAATAGGTTCGAAAGATTAGGATGGCACATTTCATGATAATTTTTTTTATTTTATAATAGGAATATAGTCATAATCATAAGTTTGTATATAATATATTATAATATCACTAATGTGTATTAAATATTGTTATCAATGTATAATAGAAATAAAATAATTGCCAGATAATAGATTAAAATTTTTTTTAATCTCTTATTATAATTAAATTTTTATTAAAAATTTCTTTTAAACTGTATAATATTCAAAAGTTAATAAAAATGTACATGTACAAATTAAATATTTTCAGTTATTTGTTTTAATACAATTTTTTACAACTCTGATTCCAATTTTATGGTATTTATTATGGGAGCGTTCGTAACGCAACTAGCCAAAGTGTCTTGCTCTTACTTTTAAGAACATTACACTTGTTTTGAAGTGCTTTTGCCTTACTTTGGAGATATTTGTATATTCCTGTCTCACTTTCCATGTTCTTGAGAGAAGGGTGAAGGTATATATACGATGTATACCGAACGCTATTACTAACTATAAACTATGTATGCTAGAATCATCGTATCGTAATAGCGTTCGGTATACATCGTATATATACCTTCACCCTTCTCTCAAAAACATGGAAAGTGAGACAGGAATATACAAATATCTCCAAAGTAAGGCAAAAGCACTTCAAAACAAGTGTAATGTTCTTAAAAGTAAGAGCAAGACACTTTGGCTAGTTGCGTTACGAACGCTTCTATTTGATAGTCATTCAAATATAGTCAAATCCTCATCGATCTACGTCATAATTGGTCAAATCCACTCTCTTATTTTCAAATTTGTCTAAATCCCTACCTAATAAACAAAATTAGTCAAATCCAACTTTGAATTCCTTTTTTCTCCTGTAATCTCTGTAAATGTTTATATTTTTTATAGTTCTTTATATTATTTGATGTTTAAATGACTCAAAAAAAATTTTACTAGCGAGCCTGACTTTTTTTTAAAGCTCGTACAAAAACATGTGAGATGACCACTTTTGAAAATAGGCTCCTGATGTATGAAATAAACTCTTATAGTTTAAATTACTTTATACGGCGAATATCCAATGGTACTGACTCCGATTTTACATAGTGACGTCAGCGAATTATATAATATACAATATAAATGATGCGACGCAAAATAAAAATTGTTAAGTTTATTTTTACTCATAGAACACTAGAAGCCAACTAACATAAAAAAAGTGAAATTCGCTTGGAGTCATTTGTTAGTCAGTCACAGCTTAAGGCATTAGTCCGTCAGTAGTCGTCGTCGAGTCAACACACCATTATATTAACAATACACCCATTGTTAGTTGAGCACGTTGAACAGCTCTCTCTGGTAATACGTGTGATGTGATTGTATATGTGTATACACATACTACTACAAAAAACCAAACTAATACACTGCAAACAGTGTGTATGTACACAAACAGACTACGTCACAAACTCATTACAAGTGGAACAGAGGCAAAGCCAATCTAGTTTGTCCCCTTGTTTTTACTGTTTTAAACAAACCATATGGAAAAATTTTTTTGTCTCAAAATGCCGCACTTTTTACTGCCAAGTGATATGTACAATAAATAAGGTTACAAAAAAAGAAAAAAAATCAAAGATTCCAACATCAAAAAAGTGCACCTTAGGGATTTACAAAATATAATAAATTATACTAAACTATGTTGATGAAATTCGACATGTTCGACATTATTTAGAATTATACCGTATTTCGGAAAATCTATCACAGATGGTGGCACCTGTACCGGTGAATATGTACAAGCATTTTGAGCCGCCATATTGCAGGACAAGTTAACTCGTCTTAATCATTTAAAGAGTTAAAAACGATCGAAAAACCCACTTTATAACTGAGTTGAACATTGAAAAAGATTCCAGAAGATTCTATTCAAAAGCTAACAAAGATAATATAGAAGGTCGCGTTTCCATTTGAGAGTGTTCCAGTACTGTACCGCTTTCGTATCGGACGAACACGAGTGCCATCATTGATTTGGACACTTTTTTAATTCTTTGCGCTCATAAGACATGTACAGCATGACAAGGTGGTTTGTCCATTAACTCTACCATATTTAAAGGTGTTTTGTCTGTTGGATCTTAAGACATGTACCACATGACACACTGAATGTTGAACTGTAATGACTGCTCATACTTCACATTACATGAATATTTTATTTAATAACTGTTAATTTAATGGTTTAAAAGTTAAATTAATGGTTTGACCGCCATTAAAGTAATCACATCAGCCAATTTTTTCCTTCAATTTCAATGTATTTGTAGTACACAACATTGTACACAACATTCTCTCTAGTCGATTCTCCCTCAATGCTGCAGTTGGCGACATTGATTCGAAAAAACGTTGATAAGGTAGTTAATTTCCAAAAGTCAAAAAAGTAAACAATCATAAACGACTAAATTCCAAGCAACAATGCTGGCGTTCCAGACGAAAATTTTGTTAGCCTAACGTTAGCTAACAGAGCTTTCTCCGTTACCAACTAGAGGGCACGCATTCAAAAATTCACAAACATTATATCTTAAAACAACAATTTCTAACATGGTGACTGATTACTTTTATTCCATAATTTTTAAATGTGGCTATACTTCAGAAATTAAGTATTTATACCGTGAAAAACCATGAAAAATAATTAACGTGCATTAATTTTTTGAATCAGAGCCCTCTGGTTTGTAACAGTGAAAGCTCCGTTAGCTAACGTTAGGCTAACAAAATTTTCGTCCGGAACGCCAGCATTTTTTAGAATTTTCGTAAATTACTGTCTTTGAGTGTACCTACATCAAACAGAAATCCCAAATGGAGAAATCGGTTAATACATTTAAAACTGAATTGGATAAAGATGAAGTAAATGAACTGGGCGAAGAAATTGATCGTAAGTTCGACATAAAAGTGGAGAAAGATGAAGTGAATGAAATGGGCGAGGAATTTGATTGTAAATTTGACATTAAAATAGAGCAAGATGGAGTGAATGAACTGGGCCATGAAACTGATTGTAAATTTGACATTAAAATAGAGCAAGATGGAGTGAATGAACTGGGCCATGAAACTGATCGTAATTTTGACATAAAAGTGGAGAAAAATGAAATAAATGAACCGATCTGTGAAAGTTTTCATACAGTTTATATCAAAGTGGAAAAAGATGAAATCAGTGAATTGGAGAAAGATGAAGTGAATGAGAACATTGAAATCAGTGAAAAACCATCCACGTCAACTCACTGTGACGAAAAACCATTCAAATGTATGGTGTGTTTTAAAACATTTAGACGGTCACAGCAGTTGAGATACCATACAAGAACACACACAGGAGAAAGACCATTTACATGTGACATATGTTTTAAAACATTTGCCCTGTCATCGACTTTGTGTAAACATAAAATGATACATACCGGTGAAAGACCATACGAGTGTAACATATGTCCGAAAACATTTAATCAGTTAGGTGCTTTACGAGCACATGAAAAACTTCACACTGGCGAAAAACCGTATGAGTGTAAAATATGTTCGAAAACATTTACTCAGTTACATAATTTAAAAACACATGAGAAAAGTCACACAAATGAAAAATTATACGAATGTAACTTCTGTTTGAAAACATTTATTTACTTAACTAGTTTACAAGCACATAAATTAATTCACAATGGTGAAAAACCATATAAATGTAAAATATGTTCGAAAACATTTATTCATTCTAGTAATTTAAAAGCACATGAAAAACTTCACACAGATGAAAGTCCACATAAATGTGCTGTATGTTTTAAAATATTTTCTCAGTCAACTAATTTAAGAACACATATGAGGGTTCATACAAATGAGAAACCGTATAAATGTGATATATGTTTTAGAACATTTAATCGAAATGGAAATTTAAAAACACATAAAAGAATCCATAGCGGTGAAAAACCATATAAATGTGATATTTGTTCGAAAACATTTGCCCTGTCTACGACTTTGTGTAAACACAAAATAATACATACCGATGAAAAACCATATGAGTGTGGTGTTTGTTCTAAAACATTTAATCAGTTAGGTGCTTTAAAAAGACATGAAAAAATTCACAGTGGTGAAAAACCGTATGAGTGTAAAATATGTTCGAAAACATTTACTATTTTAGGTTATTTAAAAACACATGAAAGAAGTCACAAAAACATATGAAAGAAGTCAAATGAAAAACTATACAAAATGCAAAATATGTTCTAAAACATTTATTTACTTAACTAATTTGTAAGCACATAAAATAATTCACAGCGGTGAAAAATCATATAAATGTGAAATTTGTTCGAAAACATTTCGACAGTTATCTGGTTTAAAAAATCATGAAAAATCTCACACGAGTGAAAAACCTTTTAAATGTAATACAGTGTAAACTCTATATAGTGAACTTCTATTTAACGAAAATCTCCTTAAAACGTAGAAATTGCTAAGGTTTGTTAGGTTTACTTTATCATCCATATATTGAAACACTCTTTATAACGTAACAGCCACTCTCAATAGCGAAAAATACGTCATTATTTAAACCCCAGTAAAATTTTATTTCATTGACCTTCAAACACAATAGTGATACAGAGTCGTAAATATTTCGTACGCACAAAGGGATTCTTAGAAATCTGTTTATTTGTTTGTTACAATTGCGTAGCATGTGTTTTTACCTACTGTACTTCCGTAATTGTCATATTGCTGTCTTTACGTTATCATATTCTTAGTTGCTTTCAAACTTTTTAACTGTAAACATGGCGAGTAAAAGAACAAGTTAACAAATTATAATTATATGTAATTTTTTTTCAATCAATTCAGTCAAAATTAAAACCACTTACTAAATTCGTAAGTTGTATTTGTAAAATTATATTGTTTTCTTTTACTCTCCATATAACAAAAACTCTTTATAACGTAATAAAATACCCGGTCCCTTCAATTTCGTTATATGGAGTTTACACTGTATATGTTTTAAAACATTTAATCACTTAAATAGTTTAAAAAAACATCAAAGAATTCATACTGGATAAAAGTCAAATGGATGTAACAGATATTTTAATATTATAGTATATTACATGACTGAAACATGAGAGCCCATATGGTGATTTGTTTGGGGGGCTGGAAGTAGGGGCAAGAAATAATTATAAACAATTTTTTTGGGGGATAATTGAATATGTAAACCAATAGTAATTTAAACCAAATTCCCAAAGTATGGACCAGTTTCACTAGAGGATAAAGAAATTAAATTCATACATCTTCCATGCAAAAACCGTTTCTTTATTTAACTCTTTAAATGATTAAGACGAGTTAACTCGTCCTGCAGTATGGCGGCTCAAAATGCTGTAATATGTATATATCCACTAGAGTCCCTATAATAAATAGAGGGTAAGTTCAAAAATGTAAACTTTACCGCATCGATGCAGCATCATGACGTTTCTGATGCGTCTAATACTGCATGATGCGATGCTGATGCTCTCTTGAAATTTGATGCACATTAGATATTTTTGAATGGGATATTGGCATCATGATGTATGTAGCATAATAGACACACAATGTAGCCAATGTGAGTATGATGGACTATAGATAATATAGTAATACAGTACTTGTATAGGTATATTATCTTTGAATTTCAACTTGAACTTACTTGAAATTGAAAATATTGAAATTATTTGAATAAAAAATATTACATACCTATTTTGAGTGCAAGATGTATTCAAATAGTTTAAACAATTTTAATGAAAGGTAAATACATTAATCTTTTTCAACAGTTTCTTTTTCGGAATTATTTCTGTTGGTGTTAATACCTACATAATATGGCAAGTAGTTATAATTCTACACATGACAAGCATCTTGGACACGCATCACCAAATTTCTTGATGCATTGTTTTGACGCATCAAATGCAAAAATGAACTTTTGATTTTTCGTTGTGATGTATCTGATGCGTTTTTGAACTTTTGACTCTGCCTCATGCAAGCAGTGATGCATTTTTGAAGTTAGCCAGAGTTGTGACATGTGTGCTGAACGCTGATTGGTTCTGGCATTTTCTGTCCAAAGTTTACGTAAAATACATTGGAAATAAATTAAATGTTAACAAAAACCATTTAGTTTAACCTAGAAAGAATAATTAAATTAAAACCTTTTAATTGTTCATTAATTCATAACTTATTAACAATAATTATGTACTCAAAAATAATTACTCAAACATGTGATAATTAATTTTGAAGCTTCTCGCTCTGTTTTGGATAGAAAATGGCTGACATGTCAGGAATCTATTTATTATAGGGACTCCAATGTCCACTGGTACAAGTACCGCCATCTGTGACAGATTTTACGAAATACAGGATAATTCTAAATAATGTTCAATTTTATCAACATAGTTTAGTATAATTTATATTTTGTAAATTCTTAGGGTCCACTTTTTTGGTGTTGGTATTAATTAATTCGCAGAAAATAATATTATTTGTTACATTCAGTTGTTATGTAAAAATTTTGTACATTCAGGTTTTTATAATAATGTTACAATATAAAAATTAGTAAGTGTAATAAGCTGTGGTTCTTTACACACACAGACTTGTGTAAAATACAAAAATTTTGTACAGTTATATGTAAAACGTAGCTCACTTAGATAGTAGTTTGTAACAGTATATGAACAATTTCACGGTAATCGTAAATAATTGTATTTGGTTTAGCTAAGACCATTTAAGAGTTATTTTTGTGACCGCGAATGCATTTTGATAATGCATTTTGAAAACCGCGGATTCTTCAGTATCCATGGTCACAAAAATAAACTTACGGGCCGAGTATGAATAAGTTATTTTTTTCAACTAAAAAATTGTGAATAAATTGAAAAAAAAAGGTAAATAACCTTGTATGACCTGTTATTTTTTGTAACTATAGTACTTAATCAGAAAATAGAATGATAAGTGTTTTAAAAGCTTGGCAATGATTTAACGGCCGGTTTTACAAACCGAGTTTAAACTGAGTTTATTAGTTAAACCAAGTTTAAGTAAATCAGACCGTTTTACATATTGAGTTTATTTGTTAAACTCAGCTTATATTTAAACTACCAATCAAGGTGGCTTAAATCATTTAAACTAAGCTTACCTACTTAAGATCATAGAAAAGATATAACTACTTAAGATCTTCTTTATGGTTGAGGTCGTTTTTAGGGATTCGATTATATTTTTATATTTCTCTACTAGAGCAATTAAATACTCAATCATGGTGACCACATTACTGGAAAACCTGGAAATGTCAGGGAATTCTAAACTTTCTAGAAAAATCAGGGAATACTCAAAGAATTTTACCAGAAGACTGGAAAAAATTGATTTTTATAATTTTGTTTATTTAGGGAAAAAACTTCAATCAATTTTTCACTTGTTTTGAGATTAGATTTAAAAATTGGCGCGGATTTCTTTTTTTTTTTTTTTTTTGCTCGTCATTTACTTTTTTAAGAAAGTGTTAAAAAGTTATTAAGAATTTTTTTTAGCTTTTTGGGATAAAGTAGGGGCGGCATTTTTCACAAAATAGATAGGGAATTTTTTAATAAAATTTCTGGAAAACCTGGAAAAGTCAGTGAATTTGATCTTTAAAAATCTGTGGCCACCATGCGTCAATTTCATTACTCGTAAAATTTACTGATCTTTTCTTTTCATTTGTGTCATTTATTATTTTAAATTTCTTTTTTTAATTTTATTTAACATAAGTATATTATAATAATTTTTTTCTTTATAGCGTTACTTCTATATAGGTTATGTTTGTAGCGTATATCGCGTATGAAGTATATCCGGATACATACGGTTGGTAATTGGGTTGGTAAAATAGTTATTTCACCTATGTATTTTACCGACTTTGCCGGATACAGATACATACATGTATTGAATGAAATGAGCAAATGACTGAAAGCAGGTTCGCCAACACAAGCTTACTTAAACTTTCCTTTAAACTGTATTGTAAAACAGACGCGAAGATAAACTGGGTTTAACTTTTAAACTAGGTTTAGTTAAGCTTAAGCTTAAACTCCGTTTGTAAAACCGGCCGTTAATGTTTTTCTATGCAGTGGAGAAAATTCTCTTAAGGTAGTTGGTCGATAAAACGATTTTTTCAAAGAATTTTAACGAAACTTCTCTAGATATTTATTTAATTCAATACCAGTAATACGAGCCCTTACCGAAAAAAAAAAAATTGACCACCCCAATTTTGAGAAAAATGATTTTGAAGTTTTGTACTTTTTTACCACGGGCTCTTATGGGAAAACTATTTTTTTTTTTTGAGTGAAATGAAAACGGGTCAAGGGAATTTGATAAAAAATTAATATGTTATAAAATACAAAGTTACAAACCATATTTAATATGAGTTAAAAATTATTCACCACGGCGTTTGTGAAATATAATTTTACAACGCTTTTTCAACAATGTTTTTATATAGCTACAACATAAGCGCGCGGAAATTAAAAAAAAAAAAACAAGTGGTATACAAATATACTAACTGAAGAATATTAATACATTATTTAATTTTTGATAAAAGAAATTTTTTTTGAGATATACTTTTGTACCTGATTGTCTAGGAGGAACTACGTTAAATTCTTCAGTCAGTGACCTGTGATTTGCAACTGTTCAGGGTTCAGACTTCGTTATATAACGTAACGTGCACAGAATAATATAACGTGATATTTTTGTATGGCTAATTAACAGTAACTGAATTGATGCTATCTTCTATGAAGATTAGACAAGGAGTCGAAACTCGGCATTCGTGTTCGTACGATACGAAAGCGGTACAGTACTTATTCTCAAATGGAACACTCTTAAATGGAAACGCGAGCTTCTATATTATCTGTTAGCTTTTGAATAGAATCTTCTGGAATCTTTTTCAATGTTCAACTCAGTTATAAAGTGGGTTTTTCGATCGTTTTTAAACTAATCTTAACAATTTTTATTTTGCGTCGCATCATTTATATTGTATATTATATAATTCGCTGACGTCACTGTGTAAAATCGGAGTCAGTACCATTGGATATTCGCCGTATAAAGTAATTTAAACTATAAGAGTTTATTTCATAGATATGTAATTTCTATGTGTTTCCTTATTATTAAATATCATCAACCGACATTGGTGATTCTTAAATGGAAACACTCACTTCCCCAGTCCCGGCGTGTTTCTATTTGAGAATAAGTACTGTAGTTACATTCTGTTTTATCCGTTTTATGTTACTATATTCGCTATTTTCACATCAGTATTCGAGCAATGTTAACGCCGCGAGTGTTAAAAGAAGAAAGCCTTACATTTACCATTTTCCTAACTAATTTTGTCAATTCCTCTCATATAAGTTAGATCTTCATCTTATAAAGTTATAATACTCCATTGTTACTATATTCGCTTTATTCACATCAGTATTTTAGCATTATTAACGCCGCGAGTGGTAAAAAAAGAAAGCCTTATATTTACCATTTTCCTGACCAATTTTGTCAATTCCTCTCATATAAGTAAGATCTCCATTTTAACGACGTTAACAACGTTTTTCGAATCAATGTCGCCAACCGCAGTTAACTAAAAATTTTACACAGCTCTTTGTTTAAAACCAATGGCTGCGTTCGAGCAGAAAAAAATTCTTTAAAGTGCTTTAAAGCAAAATGGCAATTTACTTGATTTAAATGGCAAGTAAAAAAGTAGATAAAAATTGTCGGACACGTTTAGTTTTCCTCAAAAAATATTAAAATTTAATATATTAAACATTGCGTTTACTAAGTAAATAACCCATTTTTCTTTTTTTAAATTTAGGCAAAGGGAAATACTAGAAAGAAAAACAAACATTTAATTATCATATTTATTTTTGTAATTTTTTCAAATAAAGCGTTTTAGTTGCTTCAAATTCATTTTCATTAACAGCTAATGGTTAACAGAGAATATATGGATATAATTTTTTTTTTTTAAAATATAAGTACGGTCCTGTCAGCATCGTAAACACTAACAATATAATAAACAGAGATGGGAAGAAAAGGTCCCTAACAGAGTCGTCATATAAAATATTTTGTACTGGGGGGCTACGAATAGAATTGGAGGGCTGTCATAAAACGTAAAAATATTATCAATCTTTTTAAAAATCAGTTTTACGACGTTTTACTATTAATACCACATCGTTAATGTTATTTTGTGTCTGTTTGTGTTTTTTAATTGCCAATATTATGCATCACTTTTGCTTGTTATATGTACATACATATCTTTATATTTTTCTAATGCAAAAACAAAACCATGTTCAGTCTTGTGAGCGACCTACTAGAGTGATACAATCTTCTAATACAATCAATTTTGTTTACATTAAAGCAGGTATAAAGAAGGTGACATGTACATATTATTTAAATAATCACAAAGGAAATAGAGATATTGTTTACAATATAAATGTTTTGAATTCGTCTAATTTAATTTCTATTACAGTCGACCACTTATTTATTCAACATTAATTCTTTTAAATTATTTTTAAAATTAAATTTATATATTAAATTATGAAAAATGGGTAATATTTGATTTTTACTGATTTGTTCTTTAAAGCTTCCTTAGGCTAGTCATCAAATCCAGGGGAAAATCCTCAGCCTTGTAATAAAATTTATAGCCCCCCAATTCAAAATATTTTATATGGCGATTCTGTTCGGGACCGCTGTTCTCCCAATTCTAATAATAAACAATAATATAAAATATTTTTTATTTATGTTTTGTTTATTCTAAAAATTATTATAGAAACTAACACCCAGAGTGTGTTTGTTTCTATCATAGATATCAGAACGTGTATGTACCACATAATAGATGGAGTACACATTATCTTTTTTGAAGCAAATCGCCAGATTGGTAAACACCATGGGTGTGTTTATTTTAATGCAACGTTTTACACCATAAAAACATGTTTTATGTTCACTTAGGCGGGACAGAACTGTTGCAAATAGCTTTGACGTCATTTACATACGTACATGAAGTACACAGAATACATAGTGTGTGTCTAACGCACGTGTATCTCTTGTATAGTTAGCTAGGTTAGCTATCATTATTGTTACCGTATGATTCAGTTACGGCGTTTATTTATTCATTTTACAGATAATTTTACAATCGGATTTCAAATAAATAATGTCCCATAACTGTGTTTTTTTGAAAACATATTATCTAGTAAATAATAATAATAATAAATACGAAAAGTTTATTGTCAGCGGAAATCAAGATTTGATAGACATATTCGTCTATTATAACATCAAGATAGACGTATTCGTCTATTATAACATCATACAAATTGTTCATTTTCCTAAAATTTTAATGTTATTTAATTAATAAAAAAAAATAAAATAAAAAACTATTAAGATTTTCTTTATTTACAACAGAGGTTGTTTTTTTGTTTTGCAACATTTGCAACAGTTGTGTCCAGCCGAAATAAAACGTTCGCACATGCGTAAAAATCATGCACCATAATATGTTTGCTTACGTCATATATGTTTTACAACGTTTTGAAACGTTGCATTAAAATAAACAGACCCCATGTTAACACCTTTCGTAACCTATAAAGTATCAGTGGTAATAAATATTTTTTAATTTGTATACGATTTTTGTTGTAATTTGAGACTATTTATTAATAAATATTCTAACAATATTTATAGCAACAAATATAACATCAGTAAATATAGAAAATTTTTTAATTAAACCTTGTTTAACCGCCATATTGGTCAACACTTTAACCCTTTCTTTGGCTTCATTTTCATATACAGTGAATATATATCTGTACTCCCTCTATCACTTCGATACTCAAAGGTTTCTATAAATACTTATTTGTGGTAACATCGCACACATAATGCGTAATCATTGATCGTGATCCGCCTGTGCGATTGTTGTGATTATTTTCGGATACCGAAAACGTGGACAGTAAATGGTTAAAATATCCAGTGTTGCCAATGTGTAGGTAATTATTCGATTTTCGGATAATTTAGCAGGTAATTTCAACTACCGGGTAAAAACGGGTAATAGGGTTCTTGACTGAAGTTACGAAAATATTCTAAAAGCATTGTTTTTCCATGCCAGTTAAGTGATTTTTTTATTTTCGACAGATTCTGTAAAAAATCATCAAAAAAAGTAACCCTACAATTTTAAATGAGAAAAAGGCGGGAAAAACACCTCGCTATAGTGACGTCACAGTTTGAAGCAATTAAACGTCAATGTCAATATTTATAACCTCAAAACTTTGATTATATTCATAAAAAGTCAAAGTAAAAGCAAGTATTTATTTGAATTCTGGTCGATTATTATTACTATATATATAAGCTAATAGAAATATTCAAAAGAAAACACAATTTTATCTCATCGATGAAAATTATCAAAATCGACATATCTAGCTACAAAATGTTACGTCATTTTCAAGAAATGGCGCGTTTTCACTAATTTGAATATTTGTTGAAAAATGGCGATTTTCAAAATAAAATTTCTAAATAGTTATCAAATCTTTTTATGTTTCATCATTAAAATTGGACATATGTAATGATAATGCATAGAATTATTTAACATTTGACACAAATTTTAAATACAGTCAAGTACCGTATTACCTTATTTGTCAACACTAATTTAGAAAATTAATTAAGACATTAATAAAAATAGTTTTTCCATATTTAAAAAAAAAACACCCATGTAGTAAATAAAACTTAAATAATTATTATTTTACTTATTAGTATTTGAAAAATTAATCGGTTGTATACTTCTTTTCAGATAAAATTGATCATGAGTTTTCGTTAAAAAATTAAATAATTCTTATATTCGAAACAAATCGATCTTCTATTCTTTTCTAAAAATAAACTGCAAATTTAAAATTTACATAAATGCAATAATAAAAGAGATAAAGCCAAGAAAACGGAAATTATTTAAATTCAAAGTTACGAAGCATGGTTAAATTTAACTGAAATAGACCATAATTATTTATTTGAAACAATGCAAGGCAGTTTGCATTGTTACAAACCAGAGGGATCCGATTCAAAAAATTAACATGCATTAGATATTAACTCAAAGTTACAAAAATGATGCAATACTGTAAAGAAAAGTGAAATATGTTATTTTCAATTAGAATAAACTATGTTAATTAAAATTGAAATTAAAAGTAGAATAAACTATTTTCGTTTGATTTTGACTGATTTGAAGATTCTAAGCAGTACATACTGACATCCACTGATTTTTGTTTTTCAAAATTATATTTTTAATAGTATAGTACGGTGCAATTAGACCCAAACCTCAACATCCAAAGTAACAGTTTCACTCCAACTCCAAATTGTTCTATACCGTCCACATATTGTTTGGTACAAAGATACACCATTCTGAGCGTCGGGTTTGGGAGGGAGGTAAGATAACGGTTTTTGTCAGTTTTTCTTAAATATTTCGAAAACTATGCAGTTTAGCGCAAAAAGTGCCTAAACAAAAATAATCTACATTAAATCGCGAACAAAAATAGTCCTGTGCATAATCTTGCTAAAGTGAAGAGTTCCAGAGTTATGAAGGGTGTAAAAGTAGCAATTTTTAGTATTTTTAGATTTTTTGGTAAAAATATGACTGATTATCACTAAGGAAACTAATTTTTTTTTTTTTTATACAGGATTGTGTTTGGTAAAAGTAAATTTCGAGAGGATTCTTCTTCTTATTCCGCCACTGCTGCATCTGGTGATAGGTGCAGCAGTGGCTAAAAATACTAAAAATTGCTACTTTTTCATCCTCCGTAACTCTGGAACTGTTTACTTTAGCAAGATTATGCACAGGACCATTTTTGTTCGGAATTTAATGTAGATTATTTTTATATCGACACTTTTTACGCTAAATCCCATAGTTTCCGAAATATTTTAAAAAAACTGATGAAATCCGTTAATTTGCCTACTTCTACCCCCCCCCCCCAAAAAAAAAAAAATGATGTGACTTTTTGCCAAACAATATGTGGACTGTATAGAACAATTTGGAGTTGGAGTGAAACTGTTACTTTGGATGTTGAGGTTAGATCGTTTTTTTGAATAACTGCACCGTAGTAGTATTAAATATTTTGCAATGAATCCAGTCATTCAGTTATTTTATGTATATGTTTACAGCTATAAGTTATAATATATCATTAATGTCATTTGTTTTCGGTTTCTTTAAGAAATATTCTTCTGTAATCAAATTATTATTTTAATAAACAGAATTTACATAAAAATATAAAATAGTGTTATTAACTTATTATTTATTATTATTTCGTAACCTAATGTTCAATTAGTACCCTATGCACTATTTATTTGTTTGACTGGAATTAGAAAAAGACAATCATAAGTTGACAAAGAAACTATCAAAGGTGTCTGGGAATATTTTTTCAACTATGTATAGATAGTTTTGAAACTCAGCGACTCATATGTTACATTCAAATGGTTTTGCACCACTGTGAATTCTTTTATGTATTTTTAAGTCACTTGACTTTGTAAATATTTTAAAACATATATCACATTTATATAGTTTGTCAATTGTGTGAAGTTTTTCATGTGTTTTTAAATTACCAAATTTAATAAATGATTTCGCACATATATTACATTTATGTAGCCTGCCATCTATGTGAACATTTCGATGTCTTTTTAAATTACTTGACTGATTAAATGTTTTCGAACATACTTTACATTCAAATTTTTCATTTGAGTGAATTTGTTCATGTTTTTTTAAATCACGTGACTGAGTAAATGTTTTCGAACATATTTTACACTCGTATGGTTTTTCAGCGGTATGTATCATTTTATGTTTTCTCAAAGTTGACGGCAGGGCAAATGTTTTAAAACATACGTCACAACAAAATGGTCGTTCTCCTGTGTGAATTGTTGCATGGTATTTCAAATATCGTAACTGTCTAAATGTTTTGAAACACACCATACATTTGAACGGTTTTTCGTCACTATCAGTTGACGTGGATGGTTTTTCACTGATTTGAGTTTTGTCAAACGTTGGTGTTAAAATAATTTTTGTGTTTAATACAATATTTTCCGTTTGTAAATTTGTTCGATTTTTTTTATCTGGTTCAAAAATTTTCGTTTCTCTTGATAACACTACAACGGTCTCATTCACATCATCTTTCTCCACTTTAATTTCAAATATACGATCAGTTTCACGATCCGGTTCATTTATTTCATTTTTCACCACTTTAGTTTCAAGTGTAACAAAATTTTTTGGAACTGATTCATTCACTACATCGTTCTCCACTTTAATTTCAAATTTATGTGGAATGCCATAAATAGATTCATTTATTCCATCTTTCTCCACTTTAATTTCGTATGTATGAAAACTTTCTTGGGCCGGTTCATTCACTTCTTCCTTCTCTACTTTAACTTCAAATGTACGATTAATTTCATGGACCGGTTCATTCGGTTGATCTTTCTCCGCTTTTATGTCAAATTGACGATCAATTTCACCGTCCAGTTCATTTACTTCATCTTTCTCCATTTTAATGTCAAATTTACAATCAATTTCAGGGCCCGATTCATGTATTTCATCTTTCTCCACTTGAATGTTAAATTTACAATTAATTTCATGGCCCAGTTCATTCGTTCCATCTTGCTCCGCTTTTATGTCAAATTTACGATCAATTTCTTCGCCCGGTTCATTTACTTCATCTATCTCCATTTCAGTTTTAAATGTATGAACCGATTTCTCCATTTGAAATTTCAGTTTTGTTAAGGTACACTCAAAGACAGTAACTTACAGAAAATTCTAAAAATGTTTCTATGAATATTTTTATCGTTTGTGATTGTTTACTTTTTTGACTTTTAGATATTAACGACATTACCAACGTTTTTGCGAATCAATGTCGCCAACTGCAGCAATGAGGGGAGAATCGACTAGAGAGAATGCTGTGTATGACCAGTGAAGAGAGACGGATATAGAACTTCAATCCTGTGTTAAATTTATGGACAGTTTTAGAGCACCCCAAACCGCGATGTTGGCACCCCATCTACAGATGGCAGTGCTATGCAGGCAAGCAGTACGCACTGTTATGTCTTGATAACTGTACTTTTGAAATAAGAAATTTGTTTATGGAAGAAAAATGGAAATATACAAATTGAAATATACGTTCCCTACCTCTTCCTGTTAAACTGAACCTCCGTCTGACAACTTAAAAACGTCTGGACTTCGATCGTTCTGCCATCTAACAGAAACAAAATCGACTAAAATTTTCGTCCACATTGGCCCATAAGAATTAAACTTCTATTATACGTCTCTCTTCACTGGTATTACAAATACATTAAGAAATGGACCATTTTCTCAAATATGTAACAATCTGTCACCAGGGCGGCGACACAGTAATTGGGAATACATGTCTATAATCGAGATATTAACCCTTTGCGCTTATAAGACATGTACAGCATGACAAGATGGTTTGTCCATTAACTCTACCATATTTAATGGTGTTTTGTCTGTTGGATCATACGACATGTATCACATGACACACTGAATGTTGAACTGTAATGACTGCTCATACTTCACATTACATGAATATTTTATTTAATAACTGCAAACACATTCATTTATTAGAAAAATTGTAAATAAAATAATACAAAATCACGTTGAATTATTTTTTTAAAATTAAAAACTAATAAAAACAGCATTGAGGACGTATTTAGCGCATTTAGTATTCAACTTTGGGGAAACAAGGTTAGAACGTCAAAAGAATCCGTCAAAAACAGAACGTCGGTCGTTGTCATGTGCTACATGTCTTACCAGCCTATTTACAACTCACTTTTTTTTTGCTTGAGTGCAAAGAGTTAATTTAACCAACCAAAAATCACCTTCTGTTAATTCCACTTTAGCAACGAAATTTTTCAATTCGGTTACCTAGGAATATTGTTTATCTTTTAGAATATTCCAACTATAGAGATGCAGTTCCGAATAACCGGTGTCGCCGCCTGGTGACATTAAAAATTCGTCCTTGAAAACAAGTGGCAGGTACATGATCGGTACAGTGTTGCCAACTTAAGGGATTTATCCCGATTCACGGGTTTTTTTTGAGGTTTCGTGTTATGGAGCAATAAATGGTCTAATTTGTGGGATTTTTTACATATATAATATGACCTAGTCTAACTTATCCTTAACAAAGAATAAATATACTTTTTTGTTACAATAAACCATTAACAATTATTTACAATGTTTTATTTTGAAAAATTCATTATAAGATGCAGAGGCGGTACAAAGGTGTGTGTAATTTTTTGGGGTCTTGTACCATTTAAAAAAGAAAAAACTGAAATTAAAGTGCTTTTATTTTGCTCGTTAGCTGTATTTTTGAATTTTGGAAAATATGGGATTTTTGTAGGAAAAATGGGATTTTTTAAGCAGCTCTGTGAGATTTTTAACTAGCTACAGTTGGCAACACTGGATCGGTAGTGACGAGGTTAAAATAGACACACACTAGCAATAATTCAAATTCTTTAATTTATTCTTTATTTAAATAATTAAAATATAATTGATTTTAATAATGAAATTTACTGAAACAAAATTAAATGAAACAAAAATTTAATTTACTTCCGACTCGACGATGTCGATAGTTCAGTAAATTCCACTGACCATCGATGTTTCGACTTTAAAAAAAATCGACCAAAAACATCCATATTTCATCAAAAAAAAACATCGATAGTCGAAACATCCATCGATTACTATCGCTCATCCCTATCTGTTACATCCATTTCGCGCGTTTTCTGTCTCAACTCGTATATCAAAAATCACAGTTCTCAGGAAACACAAAAAACATATTAAATACTGTCTTTTCATCACTATGAATTTAAGATTTATGTATGTTACACTTTTTGATGTTTGCTACCTATGTAGACATGAAGCAGACATTTAAATATTTTAAATTACAAGCTATCGATGTTTTTAGTAAATACGAGTTTGCTGTCCACTTTTTTTTTTCAATATACGAGTTTGTGAAATAAATCGATTTTTTTTTTTACATATTCCAATAGTCTAACCAGTAACTTAAATTTTAAACGCGTTTTTCTCGAAACTACATTATTTCTGATAGTTTTCTGACAAAACCTGGTATATGGTATACGAGTTTGTATAAAATTATTTTTTGAAATAGTAACATTTTTATCAGCATACCCAAGTATACCATATACACAAACTCGTATACCATATACCAGGTTTTGTCAGAAAACTAAATTTAGTCCATGTGGTACAAGTCTGTTTTAAATTGAATAATTATTTTTCCACTAACTATTTTGCAATATTTCTTAGTGCATCACATGGTGAAGTGTATTATGTACATGTATGACTTTCTAACTCAAAACCGTCAAAAAACCTTATACGAGGTTGAGACAGAAAACACGCGATTTGATTTTTATCCCGTATGAATAGTGTTGGGTTGAAGCGACTCTTTTATGTGTGCTAGCACACATGACTCCGCACAGTGCAGTGTGCTGCATAGAGCGAGCGACTCTTTTGGAGCACACAACACGTAAAACACACTCGCACACCCTCGCACACTGTGTTATATGCGATTAAGTTTGAAACGAGAGTCACAACTCTTTTCGAGCACACAGCACACTGTGTTAGTGTGGTATGCGCTGTCCTGTCGTTTATTTGTCCTTTCCTTTCTCCTTTTAAGTTTTGTAAATACTAAATTCAGTCCATATGGTACAACGTATAAATTCTCAAAATAAGAAATATGTGTATTGTTTATATAAAAAATTAAATTCAGAGGTGTACATTAAAAACCCAACTATTTTTTGAACTTTGTAAGGTTTGCAAACATTAATATTAGAGCAAAAATTACATTTAGAAACACCATTTTTTTTTCAAAAATTCTCCAAGTGCGTGCCGGACACGCATTATCACAGTTACGTGGTCAATAGCTAATTTTTCACAATTTTTAGGATCAAATGTAGAAAATTTAATAGTAAGTATCGACGGATTACTACTAGAACCATGTATGTCGATTTTTCGCTGTTTTGAGATAATTAACCGAAACATTATTTTCAACAGGTTTGGAAAAGTTTTATTGCTTAGTTCTCCCCCCCCCCACCACCCCTTTAAAGGTTAGGTCGGATCCAAAATTTGACCCTACTTTTATAGTATTGTTGCCCCATTTTGTCAGTCCCACTTACCAAATTTCAGCTCAGTTCGTTCATAAGGGAGCCCTACACATGCAAAAAGGAGCCACGAATTATATATATATATATATATATATATATATATATATATATATATATATATATATATATATATATATATATATGTAAGATATTTTTTTTCAGAATCGTGTTCTACGGGTCCGAAAACGGATAGCGCCCCTACTCTCGCCTTGTCCCGTTCTTATCGTATAGACTGTTCTAATTTTTTCTGTGAAAAATTCGACTAAACGACTGAGTACTTCTGTGTCGACCCTCGTATGGTAACATTCCATTAAATTATGACATAATTTGAAATTTGGAGATACGAGGTTTTGTTATTGTTAAATAAGTTTCATTCTGATAAAAAAAATAAAATGAGATTTTTATTAGCCTATGATCAGTATAAGATGATTCTAAACATTTATATTTAATTATTTCAAAACAATGAAAAGTCGGCATACGTAGTTCTAGCAGTAAGCCGTCGATACGTACTATTAAATTTCCTACATTTGATCCTAAAAATTGTGAGAAATTAGCTGTTTACCACGTAACTTTGATAATGCGTGTCCGGCACACACTTGGCGAATTTATTATTATTATTAATTATTATTATTATTATTATTATTATTATTATTATTATTATTATTATTATAGTACCAATTTATAAAAAAAGATAGATAATTGTAACCAAACTCTTTTGTATAAGCGGATGCTTAAAACAAAATAAAAATTCTAATTCAATCCAATTTTTATTTTATTGAATTAATTTATTCATTCGTAAGTATTACTTCCACTGTAATTATGAAAACTTAAAGTAACAGAGAATTATCTAACTTTGTGAGATACGAGGTACTGCATTCAATTATGTCAAAATAGTATTTCTAACAGATGGTAGTATTGCCATCTACCGTAGAAGACCATTAGATAACGACATAAAAATAGACTGATATAATACAGGTATCTATATTGTATACATATAGTGGCATCTAGTTGTGTCGGTATGTAGGTCTAATTGTATCAGTATAATATCGATTTAGGTATGTTGGTATGTATGGATTTTAATGATATATATCTTACCATCACGTGCTGCTACCAAAATCCGTCTAAAAACGATTGGTCATTTTTTAACTAAAAATAATTCAAGAGCAAACATACTACAACGATTTAGTGGTGCACTGATAATGTAAGTTTGAATGAAAAATATCTCACTGCCTAACTTTTTTTAGTGCAAAGCGCCACCGATGTGTATAGGAAATTAATGATCACTTATGAAGACTTATGAGTGAATGCATAAGTTACGTGGTTTTTCAGGACCACGTAACTAAAAATTAATAGTACTTACTTATAAATATAAAAAATAGTATTAATAAAGAAAGGTAACTAAATAAACACAGTTACTCAAAGTAAATTAAATAAAGTCAGTATTATTTTTGAAAATTCACAAAATTTAAAATAACGAGGTAGCAAATACAAGTAACAGGAATACCCAAAAAAAAAAAATTACAGAATTGATTGGATAAAAGTAAGTAAGAATTGGAAGGAATAGGACATTAAATAAATAGAAAAAAATACGTAATATCTGGTACGTAACGTCAGTATCCATCTAAAAAAACTTAAAAAAAACTGTTAAACAATTAGTTAATACAATGCAATAATAGTATTAACAAATAAAATATACTTCTTTACCCTGCGGGGGTAGTTTCCTGTTCTAGTAGTACGTAAAAAAGTCATATTATTCAATTCGTACGAACATTATAAACTGGAAAGCAATTTGTCAAATGTCAACCCAACAACCCATAAATTACCTAATGCATATTGTATCTTCATTTTTGAAAAAGTTGAAATTCGTTTGTTTGTGAAATAATATGCAATATGTAGTTGATCCTGATGTCCAGTATCATATGCACAAATGTGTTCAGTTATGTGTGGTAATGGCGGACTGTGCTAGTGACTCCTTTTGTAAGAGTCGCACAGCACACCGCACACTTAAAAGAGTCCCTCTTTCAGAGTGACTCGCACATGTGCGACCCAACACTACGTATGAATTCTTTCATGTTTTTTTAAGTTACCTAAGTTATTATATATTTTAAAACATACATTACATTTAAAGGGTACTTTCGTGTGAGATTTTTTATGACTTTTTAAACTAGCTAATTGTCTAAATGTTTTCGAACAAATATCACATTTATATGGTTTTTCACCGCTATGAATTCTTTTATGTGTTTTTAAATTTCCATTTCGATTAAATGTTCTAAAACATATATCACATTTATACGGTTTTTCATTTGTATGAACCCTCATATGTGTTCTTAAATTAGTTGACTGAGAAAATGTTTTAAAACATATATCACATTTATGACCACTTTCATCTGTGTGAAGTTTCTCATGTGCTTTTAAACTACTAGAATGAGTAAATGTTTTCAAACATATTTTACATTTATATGGTTTTTCACCATTGTGAATTATTTTATGTGCTTGTAAACTAGTTAAGTAAATAAATGTTTTCGAACATATTTTACATTCGTATAATTTTTCATTTGAGTGACTTTTCTCATGTGTTTTTAAATTATGTAACTGAATAAATGTTTTCGAACATCTTTTACACTCATATGGTTTTTCACCAGTGTGAAGTTTTTCATGTGCTCGTAAAGCACCTAACTGATTAAATGTTTTTGAACATATGTTACACTCGTATGGTCTTTCACCGGTATGTATCATTTTATGTTTACACAAAGTCGATGACAGGGCAAATGTTTTAAAACATATGTCACAAAAAAATGGTCTTTCTCCTGTGTGTGTTCTTGTATGGTATCTCAACTGCTGTGACCGTCTAAATGTTTTAAAGCACACCATACATTTGAATGGTTTTTCGTCACAGTGAGTTGACGTGGATGGTTTTTCACTGATTTCAATGTTCTCATTCACTTCATCTTTCTCCAATTCACTGATTTCATCTTTTTCCACTTTAATATAAACTGTATGAAAACTTTCACAGACCGGTTCATTTATTTCCTCTTTCTCCACTTTAATTTCAAAATTACGATTAATTTCACGGCCCGATTCATTATCTTCATCTTTCTCGACTTTAATTCCAAAATTATGATCATTTTCGTCGCCCAGTTCATTTAATTCATCTTTCTCGATTTTAATGTCAAATTTTCGATCAATTTCATCATCACCCGGTTCATTAACCTCATCTGTCTCGACTTTAATTTCAAAATTACGAACGATTTCAAGGCCCAGTTCATTTAATTCATCTTTTTCCACTTTAATATCAAATTTACGATCAATTTCATGGCCCGATTCATTCTCTTCATCTTTTTCCATTTCAATTTTAAATGTATGAACTGATTTTTCCATTTGGAATTTCTGTTTTATTTACACTATCTACGTATATAAAGACTTTAACTAACTTACAGAAAATTTTAAAACAAATGTTGCTTGGAATATATTTGTGTCGTTTGTGACGACTTCGACACTTCCCTTACTTTTTGATTTTTATAAGGTTAGCGAGGTTAGTAACTATCGTAACTATATAAGCGTATTCCACTCAATACCCACCCGCCTCACATAGAATGTGACGTGTGGTGACGTACATGACGTACATCGTACTTGCATCGTACTAACCATGCTAACCATAGAACCATAGAACACTAGAAGCCAACTAATATCAACGAAGTGTAGCTTGCTTGGAGCTCTTTGTAGGCCTGTCACAGCTTTAGTCATGTAGTCAGTCGCTGTCCGTCACCGAACCCACAGTGCATTGTATTACATTGTTAGACATTGTTAGTTGAACAGCACACATTTCTCTCTCTGGTAATACGTGTGTTGTAGTAGTGTTTGTAAATACGCACACAGACGCAACCATTAAACCAATACCACTGCAAACAGTGTGAATCTACACCAAAAGAGTGGGGAAATTTTACATCAGCCACTGGCGACAAGTGGAACAGTGTAATTTGGTTACTAGTATGGTCCTTTGCATAGAACACTGGAAGGAATACAACTATCTCTTTTCTGCAATCACTTATGGGCAAGTATGTGAATTTAGAGAACTATGTTGTCATTCACTTACTAGCTTCCAACGGGTGTGTTTCAATTATTGTCATATTGTTGTCGCTGTGTCGACACGGTATGTTGCATGTACGTACCACATACATACTATGTATTTTTTAGTATATGCGTATGCAAGACACACCAGACACACAACCATATATCGCACTACCACACACAACTCCGCGTGCATATATATAAGATAATGGTGGTGGTATTTTTTATACTTTAGCGTTACGCTGGTTTCAATAGTATATGTGGTATATGTAAAGGTACTACCACAGATGAGACAGATCAAGCCTACGTACCAAAAAGTGTGATTCGAAAGTTGCAATAAGTAGCAATTTATACTGCTGACTGGTTAGTCGTCCATCGACTGTTCAAGCGTACACTTGCACAGTAGCGATGACACTCACACTCTACACATATGACATGTATATAAGCACAAGTTCAGTGTATATATATCAGTGTTGCCAACTTAAGGGATTTATCTCGATTCACGGGTTTTTTTGAGGTTTCGTGGGATGGACCGATAAATGGACTAATTTGTGAGATTTTTTATATAATATGGCCTAGTCTAATACTTATCCTTAACAAAGAATAAATATACTTTTTTGTTACAATAAACCATTAACAATTATTTACAATGTTTTATTTTGAAAAATTCATAATAAGATGCAGAGGCGGTACAAAGGTGTTTGTCTTTTGGAGTCTTGTAACACTTAAAAAGAAAAAACTAAAATTGAAGTGCTTTTATTTTGCTTGTCAGCTGTATTTTTGGATTTTGGAAAATACGGGATTTTCGTAGGAAAAATGGGATTTTTTTAAGCAGCTCTGTGGGATTTTTAACCAGCTACAGTTGGCAACACTGATATATATATATCTGACATGTGAGTGGGGATTATAGAGATAGAACTTCATTTCTATACATCTCTGTGGTAGACACAAACATAAATAAAACTATACATTTATTAAATTATCAATTTATTAAATCAATACTTTTAAAATTACACTTTTCATGACCGTTAATTTTATACATATACACGACAACGGTAAAATCAATTGTCAAATTAAACTAAATTTTGAGGTTAATTTGAGAGTGTGTTATCCGTGCTATGCCACCTGTCCGCAAGAGTATCACACGTGCGTGTGATCACTGATCGCGATTGGCCTCTACGGCTGCTCTGCTATGACATCGATGCGGTGTCAACGAAGTGTAAGCCCAGCTACACACCTAGGAGATACGACATGAGAGACACAAGAAATGTGTCGCTAGGAGACACGCATCGCTTGAGACATACGTCTGCTATGTCGTATCTCCTAGGTGTGCATCAATTTTGTGTTTTTAATGCAATTTAAATTAGGGTTTCCGAACTCTGGCCAAAAAATCGATTTTGTGGATCGATTCGAATCGTCAAACTAAAAATCGATGCAGCAGAAAATCGGCTTACAAAAGATCGATCTGAAGAAAATCGATTCAGTTTTTGTACTTAAAAAAAATAAAAGATATTTATAAAAGTTTTAATGAAGTTTCTCATTGGGTCATCACAAATCAATTTCAAAAAAAATTTTAATTTCTTTTGAAGATGAACTGCTGACTTTAATTAATATGAATAAAACTGTTTCCAGTTTGCGCTAAAAGTGTCACATGAATCCAAAATTTGACTCAATTTTCTATAAATGAATCATAAAAGTGGTGAAATTATTTGACAACATAAACAGTTAAAATATATTTTACAATAATTTTGAAAAAAATATCATATTTTTACTAAAAATATTCTAATTTAAATTCGAAAAGATCGATCTCCGATCCCGTAAATTTTTCACGATCTCTATATCGATTTGGTCTCCAAAGAATCGATTCGAAAAATCGAAAATCGGTTCTCCAAAAATCGATTTTCGATAAAATCGAATCGAGATCGGAAATCCTAATTTAAATGTACTCAAGCGATGCGTGTCTCCTAGCGACACGTTTCTTGTGTCTCTCATGTCGTATCTCCTAGGTGTGCAGCCGGGCTAAGGTGTTAAAGTTCATTTCAGATACGTTGACCCCGTTTTTATTTAAAATTCAATAGTAGTTCAGGTGGTCAGCTCATATGAATTTTCACCACTGTGTATTCTTTTGTGAGTTTTTAAATTACCTGAAGTAGTAAATGTTTTAGAACATATTTTACATTTGTATGGTTTTTCACCACTGTGAATTCTTTCATGTGCTTTTAAAGAACTTGACTGATTAAATGTTTTAGAACATACGTTACATTCGTTTGGTTTTTCACCACTATGAATTCTTTCATGTTTTTTTAAGGCACCTGAAGTAGCACATGTTTTCGAACATATGTTACATTCGTATCGTTTTTCACCGCTGTGAATTATTTTATGTTTTTTTAAATTACTTATATCATTAAATGTCTTCGAACATATGTTACATTCGTATGGTTTTTCACCGCTGTGAATTATTTTATGTCTTTTTAAATTACCTAAATCTTTAAATGTTTTCGAACATATGTTACATTCATAAGGCTTTTCACCACTATGCCATTTTTCATGTGCTTTTAAATTACCTGAATGAGTAAATGTTTTAGAACATATTTTACATTCGTATGATTTTTCACCGCTGTGAATTATTTTATGTCTTTTTAAATTACCTAAATCTTTAAATGTTTTCGAACATATGTTACATTCATAAGGCTTTTCCCCACTATGAATTTTTTCATGTGCTTTTAAATTACCTGAATGAGTAAATGTTTTAAAACATATTTTACATTCGTATGGTTTTTCACCGCTGTGAATTGTTTTATGTTTTTTTAAATTACCTAAATGATTGAATGTTTTGGAACATATGTTACATTCATAAGGCTTTTCACCACTATGAATTTTTTCATGTCTTTTCAGATTACTTGAAGTAGTAAATGTTTTAGTACATATGTTACATTCGTATGGTTTTTCACCACTGTGAATTCTTTCGTGTTTTATAAAATCACTTGAACGAGTAAATGTTTTATTACATGTATCACACTGAAATACTTTCTTGCCAACACTTGAAATTTTATGTTCTGTTACATCTGTCGATTGATCTTCATCTATTTCATCTTCTTCAATTTTGATTTCTGTATGTAAACTGTTTAAATCTATCGAAGACTCACTCCACTCCTAAAATATTACAAAATACCATGATTTAAACATTTACATAGTATGCGTGAATAAATGGTCGATATTTGCTCAATAAATGGTCGATATTTGCTCAATAGGCGGCAAGTAAACAGTGTTGAGTGGGTCCTTATGGGAAAGTGGGGCAAGTCCATATTTTGTTATTGCGAGATATTTAAGGGTTTGCGTTTCAATAAATTGAAAAATATTGGTAAGTATTAATAGTCATATTTTTTGTATTTTGTGGTATTAGATAATGTAAGTTTATAATCCAATAGTGTTTATAGTGCTGGCTAAAAAAAATAGTGATTTTATTATAACTAAATGGACTTGCCCCACTTTCAAAATTAATGAATTATTGTAATTGTTAATTTAAATGGATAATATTTCAGTTGTATAATTTAAAAATAAACATAATAAAAACTTTTCATACGACAGTTCAACTTCAGAAGCACGTACTGTGACATTATTACCCCCTACCAGTGCCTTAGTAGTAGAAATGAGTGTATGAAAATTAGCATGTACTTTAAAAGGGCGACTCACCCCCTCTGCAGTGTTGCTTAAAATGAATTTTAAAAATTTATTCTAATTTTTTTAAACTATTTTCTTTGAAGAAGTTTTTAATTACTCAAATAATACGATTATGTCGACACAGTCACCCCCGTAGTTAACTACCCCTGGATTTAGTATTAGGAAATTGAGCTAAACAGGTCGATTAGATTATTTACGTATATTTGAAATCTGTAAATAAAACTTTATTATATTTTATTTTTTACCCCTTTTCGCAAAATTAACCCCCAAATTTTAGCTCCCAACTACCCTTGTTGGTGTTATTTAAACAATTTATATATCAACAGAGAGCTTTTTAAGAAAGAGCAATATCGCCAATTTAAGCTTTTGCTCTATCTCTTACCGTTTTCGAGATATTTGAAAAATTAAATTTTCACCCCAATTTTTGAAGGAAGATTTCACCCCTTCAAACCGCTTTTCCGCAAATAAAAAAAAATACATGTTACTTATTTTTTAGTATTCTACAATATATCTAAGTTTTATCAAAATCGGTAGATCCGGTCTCGGGAACTTTACTTGTAAGATGGACTTGCACCACTATCAAAATAAACATATTTACAATACTGTTAAGAGCTAAAACTTCAACCTTCCATCAACCTTCAAAAATGGACTTGCCCCACTTTCAAAGTAAACGGCTCATATAATCGTTTAAAGCAGGCGTCGGTAAAAATTTGTTACAAACGACTAAATCGAAAATATTTTAAGTTTGGCTCCGAATCAGGTAACAATGGAAATTTGGAATTTTTTTCCGTTTGAAAAATTTAATACTATTACTTACCTCCACTTACCACTGCACAGATATGAAAATGGAATTCAGTGAAAAAAAAAAAAAAAAAAATTACATTTTAAAACTTTAATGTTAAATAAAATTTTACAATTTTTATACATATTCGGGTCGTACAAATGTTTTTGCATTCTACGAATAAAAATAGTTGTGAATTAAATTTTGGTTTAGTATTATAAATAGGGATGGGCGGTACTCAAAAAAAAAATATCGATTCTACAGAATCGACGGGTTTTCCAATATAGAATCGATACATCGATGTTTTCGAAAAAAAAAAAAAACATCGATAGTATCGATTATTTAATAAAGGGCGAGTAATTTTGAAATAAAAGCTCAATTATTATGAGTGCGAGCTCAAAAGACCTCCAGAAACTGAGGTGAGGGGAACACAAATTGTATTATTTACATAGTTACCAACCAAATAAAGTATGTAATTATGTTTTTAAAGAAGCGAGTGAATAAACGTGTATTTATTAATATGATACACAAAGATAAATGCAGATGTAAGTAAAAAAGTTCTTTTTGGCTTGCGCCCATAATACTATATATTACTAATATTATTATGATTTTTTTAGATGTTTTTATGAAATTTCTTTATTTTGATACATTAAATTATATTGACTATAACTAAAAAAAAAAATAAAAAAAAACCTTTCGATAATCGACGGGTTTGTTGGAAAAATTTCAACAATTACAAAAAATTTTTATGGATAAAACAAATAAAAAAAAAGAAAAATTCACAAATGAACCTATCGCATTATTGTGCATGAGTCAATATTTTTATTCTGATTAATTCCCCCCAGAGGTTTCCACATTGTCGATGTTTCGATTAAAAAACATCGAGTATCGATATATCGACTACAAAAAGTATCGATATAAAAAGACTCGGTGTTCGAAAAAAAGTATCGATACTGCCATGTATCGATACATATCGCCCATTCCTAATTATAAACCTACCTCATGATTAAAATAAGTTAGTGGTAGATTAACCTGTATTATGTTGCAAATATGTTTTAATTTCCATATATTTAATATAAAAATTATTTCTGTACCTCTAATTTGTATTACAACGTGTATAAAACCTATTTAATATGTATAAATATAAACATAAATAATATTTGTAAAAATCTTTCAAAACTGTCAAATTAACCTCCGAATAAAATTTATTGAGTAGATTTTCTATCAACTAAAATTTAGTTCCCTACTTAATTTATTTCAGTTTTATAATACTGCCATCTGTGAATAAAATTAATTTAGTTCACAACAAAGAGAATAATACTATATATACAGGGTGGGCCATTTTAATCTTTACATCTAAATATCTCGTCAAAAAATGACCTTTACAAAAGTTGTTAGGTACGAAGGGGGACATTAAATGGTGACCTTAAATTTGACCTTGAATTTCATTTTCAAGGTCATTTTGAAGTCAAGTCGTATTTTTCAAATGGAACGACCTACTTTTTATTTCGGATTCTGAAAGAGCGTGAAATTTCACATCGAAAATGCTATGAACGAATTTTTTTTATTGACCTTTAATTTTTCATTTTTTAGCTATGAAATTTATTAGTTATGAAAAATTAATTTTTCATAAATTTTTAGTGCCATTTTTTTCTGGATTTTGACCTTAGAATGACCTTCACAGGTCATTAAAAACGAACAGAAGCTCCTATTTTACGTTTCCAAAGGATACCGACGCTTTAAAGTTAGGTTTTTCTTTTAAAATCTAATTTTTAATTGTTCTTTGGTGATCTTTACACCTCCTAAGGTCAATTATAAAAAAATTCGTTTATAGCATTTTCGACGTGAAATTTCACGCTCTTTCAGAATCCGAAATAAAAAGTAGGTCGTTCCATTTGAAAAATACGACTTGACCTCAAAATGAACTTCAAGGTCAAATTTAAGGTCACCATTTAATGTCTCCCTTCGTACCTAACAACTTTTGTAAAGGTCATTTTTTGATAGGTGGCGTCTCTGGCGAGATATTTAGATGCGAAGATTTAAATGGCCCACTTGTATATATATATATATATATATATATATATATATATATATATATATATATATATATATATATATATATATATATATATATATACAATTAGGATTTTTTCTTAGCAAGTGATTATTTTGGCGCTGAGTTCAGAGGGCAGTGCAGTAGCACTGCCGATAACTGTCGAATTTACTGTTTATAGAACTTATTCTACTATTTTAGAAATTTATAATTTCTGTAGTAACAATTACAAAAAATTCGATCAGGAAATTTTCATTTTTTCCGAATTAGTTATTTATGAGAAATTCGTCTATTTTTTTGAGTTCAATATTAAATTTAATAATTTTACTTAATTATTATTGGAGGTAGGTATGTATAAATAATTAATATTTATTAGTTTATTTCTGAAAATAATTACTTATTTTATTATCACAGTAAATTAATTAGAAGATCAGAATACATTTTATCTGTTGCAGAAAAATGGGAGGAGCACACTTGTCAGAAATTAGAATCAGTGATAGTGATATATGTATACATATTGACGAAATATTTGATTAATGTAAAATTTTGAATAAAAATTAATTTACTTTTGTTTTTAAACAAATATTTGAGTTTATAATTATTGTATGAGTTTTAAACTTGAAAAATTGATCAAAATAAAATGCAATTAGGAGAATTTTAGTGGATTATCTTACTAGTAATAATCTACATTATCGGATAAGGCTAAAGATAATTTAAAGTTATTATAGTGACATCTCTGTTCTTCTCAAGTGTACTACGCATGATGATAATGACAACGATGACATCTATACCCGGTGCCCCCGTTCTCAGTTCCATAGAGAGATAATAGAGGGTCAAAAAAATTTATTGAATTTGGCTATCTTTCAGAAATAAAATTCTGGTGTACTTTATCTATAGTTCACAAATTTAGTTAGTTGGCTTTTATAATACCGGCCCTAAGATGTTTAGTTGATAATAAATGATCAGTCTTAAAATGACGAATCAAATTATTACGTTCTGAACACTGTTTGTGACATTTAAAGCACATTATACATTTTAACAATTTTTAAATGCAATTAAAAAATTAATTATTATTCATGAAACTAATCAGGGATATTAATTTGGGTGCTTTAAAGTCAAATGTTGTATGAATGTTAAAAAAATATTGTTGGATAAAATTCCAAGTTAAGGCAGATGCCGGTGGATATTTCAAATTTAACGCATGAAATATTTTAAAGCAAGTGTCTAAGCTTTCAAGAAATGATTGGAATTTATGCAAATTTTTGTCAAAATATATATAAAATCCGTTTACCTCTGCGTCAGAATGGCCTTCTACTAGCAGAAACGGTTGTACAGTAAGTCCAGAAGAGAAGTATTTTGAGACAAGCTCATCAATTTGTTTCTCGTAATCATTTATGCGCAAAAGACGTACGGCAAAACTCTCTTGTGCATCGGCAATTGTGGCTTTTCTGCTACATTTTCCGAAACTGTCCTTAAATCTCGCTGAACAAGGCAGTACTCCGTTGAGAAGTGTTGCAAAAATATAGTCTTGCGAATCTAAGCAATAATAGATATGTTATTCATTTTCAGTTTTGCTTCAATTACATTATTAGGGTAGGGCAGGGTAAAAAAAAGACAATTATGTCAAACTTAACAGTGTTAAATTTGAAAAATGAAAAATATTATAACAAAATACATTATTATTTTAAGTTGTATGGGGCAAAAAATTATTTTTTTGGACAGGGTTTTATAACATAAAAAAATTTGCTCCCAAACCCCTGTTATTCCGGAGCGAAAAACTTTCATTGACAGGTATAAAGTTTTATTTAAGTGATCCAACTGCTTGTAAACAAGAAAAAAATGGGGTAAAAATAAGACAAAACAAGGGTTTAAACTTAAGAAAAACTAAAAATTATTAACAAGAATTTTCATTTTAAAACTATAATGACATATTTATGTATATTTTATAGATTAAAAAAATTCTAAGATTCTTCAGTACAACAATTTTTTTTCAGCTTATTCGAAAATTTGTATTTTTGACCCATGGAAATTTATAATAGGTTTTTAAATACAGCTCTTATAGTGTTCATGTTTTTTTATTGGTACAATAATATGTATAACTATGCTTTACTGCACACATTTATTATTTTTAACTCATTCATAATTATTCTAATTTATTTTTTTACTCTATATAAAGTGGTTTTAAAAAAAAGCCTCAAATTAACATATTTATTAAATGCGTTACAAGAAATTTTGTATTAGTTGTACGTTTGTGAAATAAAAACTATTTTAATATTTAAATTCCAAAGAAATTTCCTATGAGTCAAGCATTTGCATCAGTTAACTTTTTCTGATTTTTGTTACTGCTAAATCTTAGCTTAAGTTTTTTTTTGGCAAATACGTAAAATTTAAATATATCTATAAAAAAATTAGTAGTAGAGTTGTGAAATAAAAAGTGTTGTACTGCTAATTACCCAAGCTGTCTATTTTTTACCCTTCCAATCAAGTACATGCAGTATCCTATTAGTTAGATTTGCCCTCTACTATCTTTTCTCTACCCTATTTGCGGAGTAAATAAAAGGTTTTTATTTTTTTATAGATTTATATGATTAGCTTGAGTGAAAAAACATGCAAAATCTCAAAATACAAACAATTTAACATCAAACAGTATTTTTTGTGTATGAAAATTCAAATATTTTCTACATGAAAAATGAAAAGTTTTGATTTTGTCTTTTTTTTTTACCCCGCCCTGCTCTACCTTTATTTGACGTGGATTTAGCTATTCCAAAAAGCTCCTTGCAATAATCATTGCGCAGTTCGGTTTCATAAAATTTTTTAATTGATTCCTTAAATTTGTCCCATTTTGCATACAACAGGTGCTCTTTGTTGGGATATAGGATACTGAAGTCGATTTTCATCTGAAATAAAACGTATTTCGAGTGAAATTTATTTTTTAAGGTGAATCGATCAGTACTGACAAATTTGTAACAAATGAATTACTAAATCTATTTTTTTCTCTATAAATAAATATAATTTATGGGTAGAAAAATAAGTTAAATTTTATAATACATGTAACAGTATTAATATTTGATTATTGTTTAATCTTCTAATTTTAATAACTTTAAAAGTAATCAATTTGATTCTGGTAGTTGATGTGTACAAACATATAACAACTAACACGTACACAAATATATTATGGGTGTGTTTGTGTCATTTATAAAAATTTGACATTTTTGTAGTTTTTTTTCTATTTATTACAATAACTAAACGTCCAATATTGAACAAAATAGTCTTTTAATGATTCAAAAACATAAAAAAAAAATAATTTTCAGTTTTTTAAATCTTAAAGTTGGTTTTTAATGACACAATTTACTTAAATACATACCACTGATTCACCTCTAAATCATTCTTTGGTATTTACTCGTACGTTAAAAATTCTAACTTTGAAAATTTTGTTTCTTCTAAACTACACGTCAGAAATTATTCAAAATAGTGTCAGAGAATGCATCACATCTTTCTCTATAATATACTAAAATTTCAAATTCTAAACTTTGAAAATTTCAAGTGATCGATTCACCGTAACTCATATCGAATATTAGTTACCAAGTCTAAGCTTCTGGAATCGGCATAAATTGGCCAGGCGTTTAAAAATTCAATGTCGCTTAAAGTTGACAATTCCTTTCGTCGTATGACAAAGGTTTTTTTCCATTTGTCACACACGTCATTCCAATTCGCCGTATCTCTACTCAATGACACTTTAAGTGCTAAAGCAACAGAACTGTCTATTTCCGAATTTTCCTCAACTGCATCTGTCGTTGACTGCACTGTGGATTCGACTGGAGGTACGGTCTCCGTTCGCCTCTTCTTAACTTTGCTGTTCACATATTTTTGATACAGTCTGCCACACGGGTTCTTTTTACCTTTCCGTGGGATAAAGTAGTATTCCTGAAGGAGCACACAACAGAAGATATACATATAGGAGGAACTAACCCTAATTTTTAACAAAAAGTGACCACTACCGTTCTCGAGCTGATTTTTTTTTTAAATCGATTCAAAATTTAAAAAATAAAAAATTTTAATACTATATTTTTTATCAAATATCGGCGTACTATGAAAAAATTTAATTGAATTGAATGAAATTAATGAGATAATTTGTTAGTGTCTAAAATAATTATATGCTAGCGAGTGTTGAAATGCGTATAATAAAAATACTATTATACTTTTATTAATAAAGACCATCAGAAAATAAAAAATAATCTAAGGCGTTCACATACTTGTGAATGCAACTGCACAAATGATTATTGCTAATAAGCATTCCTTCTCGAAAGTCACTTTGTAATTAATACATGTATGATTACAAAGCAATTTTTATTTTCATGTGCACGGCGTCAGTATGTCGGCACATTCAAGTATGATACTTCCGTTAAATCATAGAAAAAGGCACGTATTTTAATTACAAAGACTCGCTGATAGAGTAATATGATATTTCTGCGAACATAAAAAATGTTTAATTCCAGTTGCATTTGATATCGTTAAGCTACATAAATCTAGAAATGTCACGTAGGTAATATGATACTTGTACAGTAAAACCTGTTCTGATTTTCCCTTTTTTTTACGTAAAACAGTAGAACCTGTCTTAGCAGTAAAATCTATCTTAATGTTTAAAACAATTAAAAAATTTTCGAGTTAAAAGCAAAAATACAGTTTACGAAATAAGAAAAAGGAATAAGAAGTATGCCATCTAGTGACGTTGAATGGAACTTTAACTTAACTGCTTATAGGTAATGTGTAGATATTTTTGTACATCAAAATTCGTGATTTTTTTGCCATTAAGTGACAAAAAAAGTCATCACGAACGTTATGTTCTCATAAATTTTGATGTACAAAAATACCTACACATTACCTATGAGCAGTTAAGTTTAAGTTCCATTCAACGGCAGTAGATGGCACACTTATTATTCCTTATTTCACTGATTGTGTATTTATTTTGAAATTGTGACAATATTGTTTCGAACCGTCAGTTCATTTTCTGTTTGAAAATGAACTGACGGTTCGAAGCAATCGGCGTATTCGTTGTTGAGTTTTTCTGCTCAAAGTGAGCTGTTAGCGCATGCGCAAAAATATTTTTATGAAGTACAAAATACTTGTGTATTCCATAAAAAAAGTTCTTGCGCATGCGCTAGCAGCTCACTTTGAGCAGAAAATCTCAGCAACGAACACGCCGAATATTGTCACAATTTCAAAATAAAAGTGGTATTTTTGCGAAGTAAAATATTTGTTTATTATTTACAAATATGGAATACCATAAAGTAACGCTCAAATCTATTAATATTAAAAATTAATTGAATTCAGATTAATTTCCATGGTTATGTTTGCTAATCGGAATTTAAGTAGCGACCCTAGTGGCGACAGTGTTGAAATATAAGAGAATGAATTGTCACAGCCCGTTTCTGTTGACGTCATCTTTAGCCGAAAAATTACTTTTTTAATCAATTTTTTTAAAATTAAATAATAATTGTTAGGATACATTAACATAATAAATTTCTGTCTTTTATTATCAATTTTCATTAAAATTTGTTTTTATTGTTTTTCTTTGATACTGTCAAATACCCCATTGATATATAAAAAAATATTTACAACATTTTTTAGATACACCTCATTTCAAATACAATTAATCATGAGTTATCGTTAAAAAATTCAATAATTTTTATATTCGAAACAAATCAATACAAACTAAAAACAAACTGCAAATTTAAAATTTACGTAAATGCAATAATGAAAGAGATACAGCCAAGAAAACGGAAATTATTTAAATTCAAAGTGACGAAGCATGGTTAAATTTAAGTGAAATGGACCATAGAAGGAAAACTATTGACAATATGATATTTTAGAATGAATACGTAGGCTAAAATCAAATGTTTATAAGAATACTTGTCAAATTATTTATTTTAATAAATTTTTAGCTTTGAAGCCGTGGTTTAATCAAAAAATAGTAATTTAATTTTATATTTTATTTTAAATTTTGCATCGATTAAAAAAAATACCAGCCATTAGAACGCTCGCAGTCACTTTTTCAATTTCTAAGCGTCTTTTTAAGGGTAAGTTCCTCACCTATATCAATCTGTTACAATGGACAGTTTTTCCTTACCTGGGCAAATTTCTCCTTTGGAAAGATGGTGCAAATTTCCTCGACCAATGTAGCAAAATCATGTGGTTTTAATTGAATATTGTTGCATATGGTTTCTTCAACAATTAAGCTAATCAACTCGTCTCGATTCGAGTTTTTCAGGTCGTGGTTGTTACGGCAAAATTCTAGTAAAACTCGACCTTTGGCAGATTCGGTCAAAAGGGTTGACAAATCCTAAATAACAATCTAAGAGTGTATAATTTTCTACCAATGCACAGTGGTCCAATTTTCAAAAAAAAGCGGACAAAAATCAAAAATTACTATACATAAATGGTATATAAGGGTTTTCAAGGTCGCTGATTATGAATTTGATATTATTATTTTGAAAATTCAAAATGGCGAGTCGAAAATGGTGGGCAAAAATAAAAAAAAATTAGTTTAATTAGTAAAACAAAAAATGGTATATAAAGGTTTTCAAGGTCGCTGATTATGAATTTGATATTATTTTTTATCCCAAATGACGAGCAAAAATAAAAAAAATTAGCTTCAGTGAAACAAAAAATGGTATGTAAGGGTTTTCAAGGTCGCTGATTATAAATTTGATGATCGGCGTGTTCGTTGCTGAATTTTTATGCTCAAAATGAGCTGTTAGCGCATGCGCAAAAACATTTTTATGAAGTACAAAATAGGGTAACTTTAAAAATGTAAACTTGACCGCATCGATGCAGCATCATGACTTTTCTGATGCGTCTAATACTACATGATGCGCTGCTGATGCTCTCTTGAAATTTGATGCACATTAGATGTTTTTGAGCGGGATATTGGCATCATTTAGCCTCTGATTTGGCTACAGCTAGACTATAGATAATATAGCAATACAGTCCTTGTATAGGTATATATTATCTTTGAATTTCAACTTGAACTTACTTGAAATTGAAAATATTGAAATTATTTGAATAAAAAATATTACATACCTATTTTGAGTTCAAGATGTATTCCAATAGTTTAAACAATTTTAATCAAAGCTAAATCTTTTTCAACAATCTGTTTTTCGGAATTATTCCTGTTGGTGTTAATACCTACATAATATGACAAGTAGTTATAATTCTACATCATACACATGACATGCATCTTGGACACGCATCACCAAATTTCTTGATGCATTGTTTTAACGCATCAAATGCAAAAATGAACTTTTGATTTTTCGTTGTGATGCGTCTGATTCGTTTTTGAACTTTTGACTCTGCCTCATGCAAGCAGTGATGCATTTTTGAAGTTAACCATCCTTGAGTATTCCATAAAAAAGTTCTCGCGCATGCGCTAGCAGCTCACTTTGAGCAGAAAAATTTAGCAACGAACACGCCGATTATTATTTTGAAAATTCAAAATGGTGAGTCGAAAATGGCTGGCACAAATTAAAAAAATTAGTTTTATTGAAACAAAAAATAATATATAAAGGTTTTCAAGGTCGCTGATTATGAATATGAAGTGAGACAAGAAAACACTGAAATTGGTGTAAAAAACCAAGTGACAAATTGGGGCAAGAATTTTGTTTTTTAAAATAATCTACATACTTCATACTTTGTTGCAAAAAAAAGCAAATCATCCAACTCGATCAAACTCATAACTATCTCTTGTAAATAAACACATTAACAATGCAATATTTCTCTGTAATAAGTACACCCTATTGGGATCTGTCCAAAAGGAGGAGTTTCAGAAAAATGGCTGACAGAAAAGTGCATTAACATTAGTTTTATATATAGTAACCGGTGCTATATTAAGAAAAAATGATAAATATTAGAACTGTTTGTATTTGGGTCGACACAAGTCCAAAACAAAGAGATTTTGTTGAAGGAGAGAAAATTTTACATCTGTAAAAGTTAAAATGTGGTAAAAATATGAAAAAATGGATGAATGAGTTAATGAATATTACAATTTAGAGTATACAAACGTCAAATTTAAATAGCAAACGTCATAAAATAACTGGAGAACTATAAGTGAATGGAAAAATTAACTCAATTGTATGTATTTTCAGATCTACAAAATTCAGCTCATAAATGACATTTCAACAAATGCACTTTAAGAATAGTCTGATTTTTCAACACCAGATGTCATACCGCCATTCGATAGATCCCAATAGAAATATTAAATTACCCTTTACCACACATCCATAATGATTACTCACCTTTATTTTCAACTTTCATTACTTTTAATTTCAAAAACACACTTGCAAACAGAAGTTATTAATGAACAACTAGAAGATGCGTACGAGACAGCCGCTCAGTTAGCTGTGTTTGACCTTCCCTTATCTGGTAATGCTGTGGTGTCTCCCCTACGGTATTACGGGGCAATAAGTTCAAAATTACAAACTTCACTTTTCTCATTTTTATCCGCTTTTTTGGAAATTGGACCACCACTGTGCAACATTTGATTTTTGTGAATTACCTTATTGAGACAGCCGATGGCAGGTGATGCTGCTTGAGACGATATGCTGGCTCGGCTACTTTCATGCACCCATTTATTTATTTCATTTTTTCGTGACGCTGTGTCGTCATCGATTCCAAACTAAAATAATTAGTAAGGACAAGTTATACATGTTAATACAATGTAATTAATTAACTAAGGTCAAGGTATTTTTGGAGTTTTTTAAATGTGCTTTGTTTACTTTAAAACTAACTATTAAATTAAAAAAAAATGCGGCTTCCTAAACGCGACAGCTAACGTTGAAAACGTTTTGGAGTTATTTAAAGTTAACATTTTGTTAATAGGTTTCTTTATTATTTTTTATCCTACCTACGTTAGTTTTTTTAAAGTACGGGAGGTAGCGTTGTAGTTTCATTAGTGATTTTAGGCCGAATGAATTCTACTTAAAATATTAGATTAATACCTAATAACTATCAAAACAGGCGCCAGCCTTCGCACCTGCGGTGGACCGAAAGGAGGCAGCGGGTTTAATTTTGACATTTAGAACTGTCAAATATTGTCTACTGATTTTACATTGCAAAAAAATTGCTATTGTAATTTTTAATTTCCATAGTTATGTTTGATTAGAGATTTATTTAACTTGCTATGATCGAAATTACTTTTAAAAATAATTAATTCAGAAAATTATTTTTTTTACTGCTACTATTAAAAGTAACATTTTGCGCACGGCTAACTATATGTAAAAATTAACAATTGTCCACACTGTGCGGAAATAGCGTAGGAAATTATTTCGCACGGCTTAACATAATAAAAAAGTTGGCTATGTTGTTGATTTAATATATAATCTATATAAATAATTTTAAAAATATACATAAATATGTAAGATGATTATTTATTATTGTTTCCATAGTTTCAAAGTACGCTTTGGCAAAAATTTGAACATCTTACCACTGACATTGTAAATTTAGAAAATTTTTACTACTTATTTAAATTTTATTTTAATTATTTATGTTAAATTTTACGAAAAAAAATGTGGTCGTAGAAAAAGTATAGTGAAAATACGTGGGAAAAGCTTATTTCTCACTCATATGAATTGTTGCACTCACCCCGTGGGCTTACGCAAACAAACTCATATTCGTGAGAAATAAGCCTCTTTTCCCACAGAATTTATTCGAGTTCTTAAAATCCATCTTCAATTTTCTGTGTGATCATTGGTTGCTGAGATATCGATGGTCAAAGACGAAATGATCCTTTTCCATTCAAAGTCCGATATCTCAGCGAGAGTGGTCGTATAAAGGTCTAAAAATAAAAGCAAATTAAAGCTCAATGAACAAGTTATCCGGTCCATATGGTGGTTACATTGAAAAAATTTTTTCCAAATCCTTACACCAAAAAAAGAAAATGAAAAAATTTCGAATTTTTTTTTCAGTGCATTTATTAGGATTGAGCGATACACGCTACTTTGAAAATTTTTTTATCGCATGATCTCAAAACTAGAAACTTTCAGTTTTAAATTGCTTTGCTTACGATTCCGATACGTCTATTTTTCACGAAGATACAGTCATTCGAAAAATCGCAAAAAATTTGGAATTTTTTTTTTTTTATTCTTTAATTTTTTTCGCTAGTGTATAATGAGATTGGTTAATACATTATACGTTATAAGATTACCTACGCTTACCTCTTTTTTTTTCCACGCAAAAAGTTTGCTCCGAAACTCTGCGCGAAGTCCTAGCGGCGGAATTGCCTCCTTTATATCATCCCTGTCTAAGTACTGCAGGCTCCTGAAGGTTACCTTAGCAGCTAAGCAAATATATTAAATTTTAACTATTAGGCACACTGAAGTAAGCAAACTTACTCTGTAAATATGGCAAAACGTTTTCCAAACCAGACACCTGCAACCACTCCGCTAATTTTTTGGCGTCTTCATCCTCTTCACATAACTGATTTGAAATAAAATCAATTATTGGGTGTATAATACACCAACGATTAACTTTAATCGCAAATCACTATTAATTCCTTCACACAATATTTAAAAAAATCATTAAAATCGGGTCATTTGTTTTTAGAGTCAAAAATAGGTGGTGTTCCACTAATGCAAAATTACCCGTTTTTATTTTTTAAGTTACCATTTTTCTCCCAGTGTAGAACCGTTGAGAGCTAAACTATTTTAGATGGATATAAGCAGGGCCAGCTTAGCCAATAGGCCAACCTAGGCCATGGCCTAGGGGCGGTAAATTTTTAAAATAGGGCGGAAAAATTAGTAATTGACTTTTTTTTTACTCATAGGATAATTCCATGGTTACTTCCATTACAATTTGATTTAAAATTGGGATTAAAATCTTTTGAATTTTCGTATTTAATGAGTAAATCCACTAAAATTTAGTCAAATTAAATCGATTACGATTTGAACTTTTAAACAAAGGAAATCAAATAACAAAAAATGCATATAAATTTTTTTTTTATACAAGATAAAGTGGTGGTCACTTACATTACTCAAAAAGGAACATTACTTCATCTTGTACACAATGAGAATTTTCTGTTCTGTTTTGATAAAAAAAACAGCTTCATTTAAGTAAATTTAAGCACATAATGTTTCAATAAATTATTTTAATAATAAATTTCATAAAATATATATTTTTGGTAAAAATATATTATAACTCTTAATCGGTCACTTACATTACACCTCTTTGGTCACTTACATTACAGTCACTTTAAAACAAGTTTTATTAAAAAGTAAGTAGTTTATTAGTTTGATTTTTTGGAAAATATGATAGACAACAAAGATAAAAGTTTATTTTTAGTAATTAAAAAAACGTCTGTCGGTTTTGATAGCCTCAATTACTCGAATTCGTAGCTTGACAAAAAATCAAAATAATACTCAAAACGAGTATAATAATTATTTCAGCATCCTATAGAAAAGGGTAAATTTAGCTGTATTTTAATATTCGTTTGAAAAAAATCATAAGTTAGTGTATTTTTTTTTTATTAAGTAATAAATTTTTAAGCTAAATTTACAAAATAAAAACAATTAAAGGTAAAAAAAAATTTAAAAAAAAAACGTATATCAGTGATTAAGTCTTTTGAGTATCAAGTAGGCATGATTTTGATTAATTATTTTCATTTCTTAATTTTTACTAAAATTCCATTATTTCATGGAATTGCCCCATAACTTATTTTTTTAAGAGAAAATTTGAAAAAAACAAGTAGGAAAAATTAAGATTTCCCTCTTCTCAAACAAATGGTAGGGGCGGCATTTTTCAAAGTGCCTAGGGGCGGACTCAAGGTTAATCCGGCCCTGGATATAAGTTATGTTATATGAGGTTTAACAGGGTCCGGGGGTCCCAAAAGTAACGAAAATAAAATTTTTCCACCTTTAAAAGTTAAACGTTTTTAAATGCATATATGCTATAGGTACTATATGAGATCCGCCAAGATCCTGCGGACCCAAATTAACATTTTGGAAGTTATAAGCAATCATTTTTAATAAAAACCTACAGCTATAAGTATAGATATCAGGAGCACCATCACTGTATCAAAAAGTGTCCGTTGAAAGGCGTAAATAGTGGCGGCGCCACTGTAACAAAAGGGTAAATTTAGAGAAGTAAAAAAGAAAAGAAAAACATCCGCGTTGTTATGTAATTATTGTTTTTTTTTATTATAATTGTTACATATAATAGTTTTCTTATTTTAAAAATTTTTATAAAACAACACAAAAAAATCACTATACTCTTTTGCTACTCTAGCGCTATTCTGGCTAGTTTTTGAACTGTTACTTAGTACTTAAAACGGGACACTTTTTGAACTATTTTTCTATTGTTTTCCGGCCAAGATAGTCCTCCTGATATCTAGCCTCCATATATAAGTAGTTATATATTCAATTTTCAGAATGTATTTGAGGTTAAAATTTTCTGTTTCTTTTAAATTCTACACAACAAAAATTATAAAAGCCACTGTATCATTTGTCGTTTACTGCACAAAAATCCACCATTCTTCCACTCTTTATTCCAGTAAAAATTTATAATCCAAGTGTAACACTTACCAATTTCATGTTTCGCCTTTGTAAGTCTGTAAAGTGTTTTATATCTGCCAAGCTATTATTTTCTTGCGACAATTTAGACGATTCATCAACTTCAGTTTCTGTTGATAACAGTAAGTTAGTCTCATTCATTTCATCTTTCTCCACTTCAATTTCAAATGTATGAAAATTATCATAGACTAATTCATTTACTTCATCTTTCTGCACTGCAATTTCAAATGTGAGATCAGTTTCATGAGCCGATTCATTTATTTCATTTTTTTCCACTTTAATTTCAAACATTTCAAATGTATCAAAACTTTGAGAAACTGACTTCTCCATTTTCAATTTCTGTTTTATTATTAACTAACAAGTAAAGGTCCCGAGGCCGGACCTATCGATTTCGATGAAACTTAAATATATTGTAGAACACTAAAAACTAAGGGACACGTATTTTTTTTTATCTGCGGAAAAACGGTTTGAAGGGGTGAAATCGCCCTCCAAAAATTGGGGTAAAAATTTAATTTTTCAAATATCTCGAAAACAGTAAGAGATAGAGCAAAAGTTTAAATTGGCGATATTACTCTTTTTTAAAGAGCTATCTATTGATATGCAATTTGTTCAAATTACATCAACAGGGGTGGTTGGGGGTTAAAATTTGGGGGTTAATTTTGCAAAAAGGGGGCGCAAATTAAACAATATAAAAATTTTGTTTACAGATTTGAAATCTACGTCAAAAAATCTAATTGACCTATTTTTGCTCAATATCCTAATATTAAGTCTAGGGGTAGTTAACTAGAGGGTGACTATGTCGAATAATCCTACTATTTGGGTATTTCAAGAAGTTCTTCTTCATGGAAAATAGCTTAAGACAATTAGAATAACGTAGAAATGAAATTCTCGAATTCAAAATTGAGTTTGAGCAACATTGGAGAGGGGGTGAGTCACCCTCTTAAATTACATACTAGTTTACATACACTAATTAACACACTGACAGGGGCTAATAATGTCCCAATAGATCGTTCTGAAGTTACACTATCGTATGTAAGGTTTTTATTAGGTTTCGTTATTTTAGGTTAGGTTATGTAATTTTCGGTATCGATAATTTTCGATAAGGACATTATTTTACCCACTAACACACTGATAGTGGGTAAAATAATATCACAATAAGTGGTTCTAAAGTTGGACTATCATATGTAAGGTCTTTATTAGGTTTGTTTTTTAATGGATATTATAGTTTTCCTTATCGAAAATTATCGATACCGAAAATTACATAACCTAACCTAAAATAACGAAACCTAATAAAAACCTTACATACGATAGTGTAACTTCAGAACGATCTATTGGGACATTATTACCCCCTGTCAGTGTGTTAATTAGTGTATGTAAACTAGTATGTAATTTAAGAGGGTGACTCACCCCCTCTCCAATGTTGCTCAAACTCAATTTTGAATTCGAGAATTTCATTTTAGTCCAACTTCAGAACCACTTATTGTGACATTATTTTACCCACTATCAGTGTGTTAATAGCACAAATTAGTGTATATAAACTAGTATGTAATTTAAGAGGGTGACTCACCCCCTCTCCAATGTTGCTCAAACTCAATTTTGAATTCGAGAATTTCATTTCTACGTTATTCTAATTGTCTTAAGCTATTTTCCATGAAGAAGAACTTCTTGAAATACCCAAATAGTAGGATTATTCGACATAGTCACCCTCTAGTTAACTACCCCTAGACTTAATATTAGGATATTGAGCAAAAATAGGTCAATTAGATTTTTTGACGTAGATTTCAAATCTGTAAACAAAATTTTTATATTGTTTATTTTTCACCCCCTTTTTGCAAAATTAACCCCCAAATTTTAACCCCCAACCACCCCTGTTGATGTAATTTGAACAAATTGCATATCAATAGATAGCTCTTTAAAAAAGAGTAATATCGCCAATTTAAACTTTTGCTCTATCTCTTACTGTTTTCGAGATATTTGAAAAATTAAATTTTTACCCCAATTTTTGGAGGGCGATTTCACCCCTTCAAACCGTTTTTCCGCAGATTAAAAAAAATACGTGTCCCTTAGTTTCAAGTGTTCTACAACATATTTAAGTTTCATCAAAATCGATAGGTCCGGCCTCGGGACCTTTACTTGTAAGTATACCCTGACTACACGACAAAATCTGTTAACTGACGAACTGACAAACGGATCAGACAGGTTCGTCTTTAGCATATGCAGGTATACATATTGCACTCAATGTGACTAAAGTTCAAAATATTTTCATAAAAACAACGTACACAAGTTACATACACACACACATACATATGTGTATCAAAATATTATTTCTACGTATTTTATGTAAACATCCTTCTTTTTCTTTTACTTATTACCTGCACGATTGAAAAGTGCCACTGTTATATTTTAATTAACTATCAAAAGTATTTTTGTTTATATTATGTATGTGATTTATGACATGTCATTTAAATTAAATAAATTCATCTTTTTTTATTGTTTTCAATTTTGAGAGATAGAAGTATAGTTGCTTGTTAAAAATTTGTTTTTCAATAGTAAAAAATCTTAGTAAATACGTACGTCTTAGCTATTATAGTGTACCGTCTAAATATTCAACAACTTTTCAATATATTTTACAAAAATTTTTTCCGATTTTTTGAATTTTCTTACTTTTGTCAAATAAAACATGCTGTTAGTATTCTAAATGGTGAAAAATGTCATTTTTGACCAATTATATTCATTCAAATGTGCATAATTTAATGTAATTTAGTTGCAAAATTTTATTGAAATAAGTACGGTCCTGACCTGTCCGAAGAAACCCGGTACCTAATTGAGAACTTCTATGGACAGGGACACAATCCTTCGCAAAGCATTTTGTATGGGCTTGTCTTTAAAGCTTTAAATTAGGATGGAGAAAGCTCAAGTGAATGAACTGCGCCATGAAATTGATTGTAAATTTAAAATTAAAGTGGAGAAAGATGAAATAAATGAAACCGTCCATGAAAGTTATCATACAGTATTTGAAATTAAAATGGAGAAAGATGAAGTGAATAATCCGGTTCATGAAACTGAACAAACATTTGAAGTTAAAGTGGAGCAAAATAAAGTGAATGAGACCAATTCAGTGTTATCAAAAGAAACTAAAATATTTGAACCAACTAAATTGTCGCAAGAAAATAATAGTTTAACAGATAAAAAATATCATACAGATTTACAAGTGCAAAATATAAAACTGGCAAGTAACAAATTCGGAGAGTAAATTCCGGAATCAAATTATGCAAATGTTTTAACCAAAATACCTTTGTAATTTTTTAGGAGTGGAGCGAATCTTCGATTGATTTAAATAGTTTACATACGGAAATCAAAATTGAACAAGATGAAATAGATTAAGATCATTCCACAGATTTAACACAACATAAAGTTGTATGTGTTCGCAAAAAACTATTTCAGTGTGATACATGTAATAAAACATTTCATAATTCAAGTAATTTAAAAACTCACAAAAAAATTCACAGTGGTGAAAAACCGTATGAATGTAAAATATGTTCTAAAACATTTACTCAGTTCGGTGGTTTAAATAGACATGAAATAATTCACAGTGGTGAAAAACCTTACAAATGCAGTATATGTTCTAAAACATTTAATCAGTTAGGTAGTTTAAAAAGACATCAAAGAAAACACAGTGGTGAAAAACCATACGAATGTGATATATGTACTAAAACATTTAGTCACTCAAATAGTTTACAAATACATGAAAGAACTCACAGTGGTCAAAAACCATTTGAATGTAGAATATGTTCTAAGACATTTAATTGTTTAGGTCATTTAAATGAACACCAGAGAATTCACAGTGGTGAAAAACCTTACGAATGTAACATTTGTTCTAAAACATTTAATAGGTTAAGTAGTTTAAAAACACATGAAAGTATTCATAGTGGTGAAAAACCATATAAATGTACTAAATGTTTTAAAACATTTGCTCTGTCATCTACTTTAAGACATCATGAAAGAACTCATACGGCTGAAAAATCATTTAAATGTAGCAAATGTTCTAAATCATTTATTCAGTCAAGTGATTTAAAAAAACATAAAAAAATTCATACTGGATAAAATCTATATAGTACAAGATCCCGCAGCTGATTTCTGCAGGTATCTGTTTTTTTAATGAAACTTAATTTAAATGAATCCTTAATGGCAATGTAATACATTGCTGCCGGGTTGCCTATCGAATATTAGCCGTAAGTACCTTTAATTGCCGTCATTAAGCGAATAATCGAAAGGACATTTTTTGACGTTTTAAAGTGTCAAATATTTTCAAAGATTTTTAAAATTTACAAATTTTTCTCATGGTAACAAGCAAAGTAAATAATTTTTTCCTAGTTACAAATACAAAATAAGCCAAGAGCGATTTGATTTGATTTTTTAATTTTTTTTATTTATCTATGTATAAGTATATCTACAGTATGTGTATATTAAAAGCTTTTATTTAACTTGCTATGTTAGTATGTTGGTTTAGATCAAATCTTGGAATCAAAATTTAGGCAGGTTCTAATTGAGCTAGAGGTTTCAAATTTTGCATACGTGTGTAACCTTGATGACAATACAATAATGTATAATTAGTTTTGTCCTAAATCGCCCCAAAACCAAAATTGTTGGTTTTTAGTCCTGTGCAACTTTTTGACATTTCAAATTGTCAAATATTGTCCATTGATTTTACGTTGCAATTTTTTGTTTCCATAGTTATGTCTGATTAGGGTAAATTAACCGATTAAAATATAGGTAAAAAAATTACGTCTTTGATTCTTTTAGCGAATTTCCAAAACTGGAAATTCAGCTTTTACGCCAGGTGTCATGGTGCGACCTAAGCCCGGGACCATATCAGAAATATGTTTTGAGGTCCCTAGAATACGAAAATGATATTCACTAAAATTTATATATATATATATATATATATATATATATATATATATATATATATATATATATATATATATATATATATATATGTATCCGCGCGATAACTCTCGAACGAAACGTCTAACGCTTATGAAATTTTGTGTGCGGACTGGATTCTGAATTGGCTTGGCTAAGTTCGTTAGCCAGACACGTCGGATGCCCAGAAGTAGGTTTTCTGGCCATTTTTTATCATTCGATCCTATCATAAGGCAGTTCGATTTTTACATCGTTGAAAAGGAAAAAAAAAATTATGAAGAAAATATTCTTATAATTTTCTTTCTATTTTAAGTATTTTTCGAGAAAATGTAAATTTTCACTTTTATTCTTTCTTTGTTAGTCTAATAAGTAATTTATATTTATATCTCAGTTTTTAATAAGTATTAAAATATTTCACTTTTTTATTAAAAAATTTTGTGAGAACAAGTGAAAACTATTCACATATATGAGATATAACACACATACATGTATAGAGTTTTGTTTCTCATTTATTGCATTATAATTAGCATGGTTCTATTCCATGTTAAAAAATGTAAATTAAACAGATTTTCTAAGCTAATGTAATGAAGAATTTTTTTTTTTTTTATTGAATTTTTAAGTAAACAAGAAATTGAAGATTATGTTATGATATAAATATTATTAAATATAAAACAAAACAAAATCTGTACAATGTACATATGTATGTACGGAAAAATATTTTGAATCGATTTTGAAAATTTTTCCACTAATAATTAATAATGTTAAAAAATTAAACCATTTCAAATGGATTTAAGGTATTTTATGTGAGGTCAAGGTTTTCGGGACCTAAAAAGGCCAGAAATTAATTAACCAATCGATTTTAAAAAATTTTTCACAGTTAGTAAGTTAAAGTATTTGAATTAATTAATTAAATGATGTCCGCAAGAAGCTTACGGACTGCCATAAGTTATATGAGATCCTTAGAACCCTTTTCTTACTGTTAGAGTACTAGACTTGTATGAGTTTCGCCAGGATTTACTGATCCCATAATTGTAAAAAATAAACTAAACGACCAATTTTAAAAATTTCTTCGCTGTTACAGAGCTAAACTATTTTAGATAGATTTAGAATACATTATGTAAGGTCCGTCAGGGTCCACAGGACCCAAAAGTGTCAAAAATAAACTAACTGACCGATTTTGAAAATTTTTTCACTGTTACAGAGCTAAACTATTTTAGATAAATATCGATTACGTTATGTAAGGTCCGCCTGGGTCCATAGGACCCAAAAGTGTCAAAAATAAACTGCCTGATCGATTTTGAAAATTTTTTCGCTGTTACAGAGCTAAACTGTTTTAGATAAATATAGATTCCGTTATCTAAGGTCTGCCAGGGTCCATAGGATCCAGAAGTGTCAAAAATAAACTAACTGACCGATTTTGAAAATTTTTTCACTGTTACAGAGCTAAACTATTTTAGATAAATATAAATTACGTTATGTAAGGTCCACCAAGGTCCATAGAACCCAAAAGTGTCAAAAATAAACTAACTGACCGATTTTGAAAATTTTTTCACTGTTACAGAGCTAAACTATTTTAGATAAGTATAGATTACGTTATGTAAGGTCTGCCAGGGTCCATAGGATCCAGAAGTGTCAAAAATAAACTAACTGACCGATTTTGAAAATTTTTTCACTGTTACAGAGCTAAACTATTTTAGATAAATATAGATTACGTTATGTAAGGTCTGCCAGGGTCCATGGGATCCAAAAGTGTCAAAAATAAACTAACCGACCGATTTTGAAAATTTTTTCACAGTTGGGGAACTAACTATTTTAGATAGACATACATTACGTTATTTAGGGTCCGCCAGGGTCCATGGGGCTCAAAAGTGGTAAAAATAAACTAACCGACCGATTTTGAAAATTTTTTCACTGTTACAGAGCTAAACTATTTTAGATAAATATAGATTACGTTATGTAAAGTCTGCCAGGGTCCATCGGATCCAAAAGCGTCAAAAATAAACTAGCCGACCGATTTTGAAAATTTTTTCACTGTTGGGGAGCTAAGCTATTTTAGATACATATAGATTACGTTATGTAAGGTCTGAAGTGTCAGTAGGACCTAAAAGTGTCAAAAATAAAATAACTGACCGATTTTGAAACCTTTTTACTATTACGGAGGTAAACTATTTTAGATAGGTACAGGTTGTGTTATCTGAGATCCACAACTGTCCTGCGGATGCAAATGCGGCGTAGAATGCTACACAACGGGTTTTGAATATATATATATATATATATATATATATATATATATATATATATATATATATATATATATATATATATATATATATATATATATATATATATATATATATATATATGTATATATATATATATATATATATACATATATATATATATATATATATATATATATATATGTACATATATATATATATATATATATATATATATATATATATATATATATATATATATATATATATATTTTACATAAAGTCCGCCTAGAATATACGGTCGAGCTGATTTTTTAATGAGGTCCACCGGGATCTTGCATATCCGAAAACGCCAGTAATAAGCTATCGAAAAGATGCTAAAAAATTTCTCACTGCTAGAGAACTAAATTATTTTAGATGGATACAACTATGCTGCACAAAATTCGTTCGGGTTCTTGGGTCCACAAAAATACCAAAACTAATTACCCAACCGATTTTAAAAATTCTTTTACTCTTAGAAAGCTAAACTATTTTAAATAGGTACAGGTCTTAGATGAGATCCGCCAGTGCCCAAGATTTGGAAATTCGCTATGTTATGCAGATGCTGCGACAGGGGTATTTTTAAATTAATTGTGATCAGACTAAAAAGTAGAAAATAAATTGAAGTAAAAAAATGTTTTTTAAGAACAAGATTTTATTTAAAAATGGCCTAAAAAAAAATAAAATAACTTTTGAGTGAAGTTTGAAGCAATATGCAACATAATTTATAAAAGCTTGAGGCGTTTGATTAAGTTTGGTAACTACTGAAAAGTAAAATAGCTACACTTATCCAAAACAGAAATAACTTATGATAACGCCTCGAGCTTTTATAAATTATGTTGCATATTGCTTCAAACTTCACTCAAAAGTTATTTTATTTTTTTTAGCCCATTTTTAAATAAAAGCTTTTTCTTAAAAAACATTTTTTTACTTCAATTTATTGCTTAATAAAATGATCAAAACATCGGTTTTTAATAAAAAAATTACTAAAATCTGGGGCAGTAAGTCCGTGCCCCCGCCAAGACGAGGCAAAACAAAACAAACAGAGCACTGCTTTATCTTTTCTCGAAGTAATTCAGCCTATTTTTGGACCCTGATAACTTCGGTCTGGATAATACTTAAGAGCTCAAATTGTCAGGATAGAATATAGTCACCAGTCTTATGAAATGTACCAAATTTCAATTTTATAGCTCTATTGCTTTCGATATTATTAATATGTAAATTTTATTAAATTCGTCACTCACTGATGATCATCAAAATTATAGAGTAGGTACTTCCCGAAGTTTTAGAAAGGTGAAATTTGGCCTGTAGTCTGGGTTTAGCACACAATTAACGAGAAAATTAACAAATCTGTGATTTTCCCTCTTTAGCTTCTTATAAATAATAAAACATATCGTAGATATAGATAAATAAGAAAAATTAAAAAATCAAATCAAATGGCTCTTGGCTTATTTTTTGTATTTGTAACTAGGAAAAAATTATTTACTTTGCTTGTTACTATGAGAAAAATTTGTAAATTTTAAAAATCTTTGAAAATATTTGACATTTTAAAACGTCAAAAAATGTCTTTTCGATTATTCGCTTAATGACGGCAATTAAAGGTACTTACGGCTAATTTTTGATAGGCAACCCGGGAGCAATCTGTTACATTACCATTAAGGATTCATTTAAATTAAGTTTCATTAAAAAAACAGATACCTGCAGAAATCAGCTGCGGGATCTTAGACTAAAATGTTCGAAATCATTTATTCAGTCAATTGATTTAAAAAAACAGAAAAATTCATACTAGATAAAAGCCATATGAATATACCGAATATACAATAAATGTTTTATTAGTGTATCCAGTGCCGGATTAAGACTACTTTGATGTCCTAAGCAATCCATGCCTGTGGGCTCCTCTATCCATAAGTAAACTAGTATCGGTTTTAAAAAAAATTTACGTATTTTATACATCGAGATAGATCAGGGGTCGGCAACCCGCGGCTCGCGGGCCGCATGTGGCTCGTTGCAAGTTTATGCGGCCCACTAAGCAATATAATGTTTCGAACAATTTTCTCTGCTTATGCAGAGTTGAGCATACTCTGTACTTTTCTTGTTCTCCGATGTTATTTATAATATATAGCCGTACCCGTGACGTTGTTCACGCGAAACGTTGACCAGTTTCTTTTTCCAATTTGTAGTTTCTTGCAACACAAAATGCATTAAATTGTCTCCAAATTGACAATTGTGTATTTATTGTATTTTTCGGTACACAATTAGCAACATTTTCTTTGATTTCAGATTCAGAAAAATTTCCAAACTGATATTTATTTACATTATGAAATATATAAATTTTTACGTAATGTTCAAAATAGTTTTTCCATGTTCCCGTGGGAATGAGACATTTTACCGGAATAAAAAGTATCTTAGATGTTGACCCAGGTAATAAGTTATCATCACACCAAATTTCATTAAAATCCGTCCAGTAGTTTTTACGTGATGCGTGAACAGACAGACAGACAGACAGACAAAATTTTAAAAATCGCTGTTTTGATATCTACATCCGTAACTATTTACAGTACCAGTACAATTTTCAAAAAATATTCCATGTACAGAAACGGTCTCGTTACAGATTTATTGTATGCATGGATAAATAAAACACTGTTACTAAAATTTTTTTTCATGTTGATTATTAATAATATTTATATTAATTTTTATTTTAAAAAAAGAAAATACCCCTGTCGCAGCATCCTGCATAATATAGCGAATTTCCGTTTACAGAAATTAGTTTTTCTCGGAAACTACTTGACATAGAATTATTGCTCAAAAATCTTTTTTATGTGACTTTTTCTCCTTTTTCCAACAGTGTAAGAAAATATGGCAAAAACTTGAGAAAACTTTGGCAAAAAACTTATTTTTTCCACAAAAATTTTTTTTGGCAAAAATGCTTAAAAATTCTTTCAGTGCATCGGACGTGTCTTACTTTTTGGACTTCCAACATTTTCGCCAACTTTCGTAAAAACAGGATGTTTCCTTCGAGAGTTATCGCGCGGATATAAATTTTAGCGAATCTCATTTTCGGCCTTTAGAGACTTCAAAACAAATTATTTCTATCAGAGCTCCGTCGCGTCAAGACAGTGGCTCTAATAGCTGAATTTTCGATTCGAAAATTCGCTAAAGAAAAATTAATTTAAGCTACATACTACATTAAAAGATATCTAATTGCATAGCCTACTAAAAAGTATTTTTTTTTTTAAAATGGCCCGCCATCCGAAAATGGTTGCCGACCTTAGAATATGTATGAAGCATAAGGGAGATACGTGGAGTAGGTATTCGCCGTGTTCGTTGCTGAGTTTTTCTGCTCAAAGTGAGCTGTTAGCGCATGCGCAAGAACATTTTTATGAAGTACGAAATACTTGTATATTCCATAAAAGAAGTTCTTGCGCATGCGCTAGCAGCTCACTTTGAGCAGAAAAACTCAGCAACGAACACGCCGATTACATACAATAAAAAAACCAAACGCGCGGATTTTCAAACAGCCTTACCTTTCATGTGCTAGCAAATATTTTTTTTGTGCTGTTTCTGGTGCCCCCCAACACGTGATGCCCTAATCAATTGCTTAATTTGCTTATAGGCTAATCCGGCACTGAGTGTATCAGGTGACTGAGGTTGCAAGTTGTATATTACACGAAATGAAATTGTTTATTTATTGTACAAAATACTGTCTAGGCAAACATGTTTTACATATAACTATGAAATATTGTACTTCTTACACGATTATGTGTAAAAAACCACAGCTTACTACAGTTTTATTTTAATTTTTATGTTGTATGTACATTATATTTATATTAAAACGTGTACAAATTTTTTACCTAATAATTGAATATTGACATTTATTCTCAATAAATTTCAAGTTCGTAGCAAATTTATTTATTGTGAATTTCATGTTAGTCGTAGATAAAGTATAGTACGTAACGTGGTTGTAAGCCATATTACACACTCGTGCAATTACGCATTCGCCATTACGTGGGGTGTGGAATATGCATTTAAGGGAGCGTTTATACACACGATTTTGATTGGATGAAAATCGAAATGAAAATCGTTTAATGATATTTGCGGGTTTATACACATACGATTTCTTCTTTCGATTTTAAAAAAAGAAAATGGCGCTTTCATAAAATACAAGCTTATAAGAATTCACATAACCTCTGATTTTATATGTATAAATCATTTACCTAAATGATAATTATAAAATATACGTAATTATAGGAAATATTATAAAATCTGCATCCAATTGCATTTTTCTTTATTTTTTAATCTTATTAAAAATTGAACAAATTTAAATGTCAATGAAAAAAAAATTGCAGGCACACTTATCTTTAAAATAATAATATTATGCACATGATCTTTCTTAATATTTTCTGTTTGCGCCATTTTGATTTTCAAAAAATCGAACTAAAGATTACAATCTATTTTTATGAAAATCGTTTTGATATCGAAAGCAATACGATCATAATTGGATTACCGGTTTAAACATCCAACTGTTATACGACTTTCGTTCGATTCGATTTTCGATTAACATTCGATTGAAATCGTATGTCTAAACCACAGAGGACAGAGACGCCGCATCTATCTGTTTTCTGAAATCACGAGTGTGTCCTTCTGTGCTCATTAGGCTTCTTAGTTGTCAGTTTGTCAGTAGCAGTCGATGATTGAATATCAACCACACGATAATGGACTTGATTGTTGTTGGTATTGTTACATCGGTTACATCCCCTAGTACATGCGTGTGGTGTCTGACCCACGTGACCGCCCCCTACTATCTGCGTTACTCACACAAATACACAAAATCCCACTAATACAATGTAAACCCAGTGTGTGTATACAACATATTGTCTATCTCTTACATATTACACTTGTTCCAGTAGTGTAGGCATAGATATGTTGTCTCTGTCCTCTGTGGTCTAAACCATGTCCCTGCCACTTGTTTTCAAGGACGGACCTTTCCATGTCACAATTTGCTACGTGGCGCTAATGGTATAGGGGGTATACTAAAAATAGAGTTGGGACATGTGAGCATTTTTCATCAAATAGATGTCAAAATTAATTACCATATGATTGAGCACAAAAGTATCGTCACCAAGTTATGTGTTAACGAAGAATTAAAATTTTTCAATTTAATTAATCTTTCTATTTGAATTAAAGTATTTTTTAAATATTTAATTTATTTCCAATTTATTTCAGATGAAAAATAGCGAACTATTAAACCTCATGTCTCGACTCTAATTTTATCCCCTAGTAAATCAACGCCATCTGGTATATTAGTTACAGCGACGTCAAAAAACGGTCCATTTTTTTATAATAGACTAAATGGAGAGTGACAGGGACATGGTCTAAACGTAGGGTAACGAATTGGTAAGGATTTCATGACAAGAACTACGAAATCGTAAAAAAATGTGATTTCTATTACTTTATACTGTGTACATTTATATATACTATACAATATTTAATTAATAAATATTTTATTTCATAAAATTAAATGATGTGTTGATATTAGGCGACCAATCGTCCCGAATTCTGCGGTATAGTCTCGGAAAAGCAGTCGCTTTTCCGCATTGAAATTTTTGTTAAAATAATCGTGGGAAGGATCTAATGCTTCTCGAAAGTCTCGCATTTCGTAAATTGTAAATAATAATAAAAAATTAATTCGATGTTTAAAAGAGTATTACACTGTACATTTAGGGTTCCATTGGATATCCGCCGTAAACACGTTAAAAAACTTCACGATAGTAATTTAATTAATAATAATTAGTGGCAAAAGTTAATTAAGATCGAGCTTCTAGAAATTAATTTTATTTTATTATATATTTATTTTTGACTTCATTTTACATTGATATTTTTCTCTTTTTTTTTTTTGTTTAAGAATAGCTTATATCGCTTATATGTTATGATATGTAACATTACGTGAGGTAAAAGACCCGGTAATTGACCCTGGCCCAGTTTCTGAACTTTTCAACTTTGTTATAAATTAATAAAAAAAACTATATTTTAAATAAGAAAAAAAATAAATTCTTAATTTAAAGTAATCTATTCTGTGTCTAATGAACAGCAATTTAAAAAGTTTAGAATATATTAACTAAATAAAAAAAATTTTTTAAGTTTAAAATGTGTGTAAAAACTATTTTTTTGGTAGTTTCCTAACAGTTTATGTTAAAAAGTACTCATTTTGATCTATGCAATATTCATCATGTAAGTATGAAAACTTAATTAAAAATATATGAGCAGGTTAATATTTGTTTAAAATTTATTTTAAAATATTTATAAAATACCTTAGAATGATTTTTATTATTGAAATATGAGGGTCAATTACTAGGCTCACTTCTAATGCGGTATGGCCCAATTAAATTCTAACCAGTTTTTGTTAGTTATTTTGTTATTTATAGTTATCTTCGATTAGTTTTTGTTATTTTTCGTAACGTATATAACATTAAACATTCATTTTTATCAATAAAAAATTATTTATAAATTAAATTTTAAAAAACTGTATTTTTAAATTTAAGGATCAGAAACTAGGTCACTGTCAGGCAGTGTTGTCAGACAGGTTGTCCAAAAAACTGTAGGTGGCAGCTCTAAAAAGCAGTAGGCGTAGGAAAAAAGCGGGAGATATAAACTATCGCTATTTCAAAGTATGAGCGGATATATGTATATATATGGTTTAATTGCTGTTTTCCAAACTTTATTATTATATCATTAGCACGTGCTCTACAATATGCATAAAAAGGCCCTTTTTTGCTCATACATAACCAACTTTTATACAATGGGTTCCCAAAGTTTATTATATTTCTGGTCATATTTTATTGCAACTTTCGGTGTTTTGCAAGGGGGTTCTTTATCACAGAACTACTCATCATAAATAAATATATATATATATATATATATATATATATATATATATATATATATATATATATATATATATATATATATATATATATATATATAACTAGTTTCAGAGTTTTTGAGGTATCAAAGTCCAACAAAAAGGAAAGATGTATTTTTAGTAAGAGATATACATATTTTATTATATTAAGAAGATAAAATACTTTTGCAATAAAGATGGATATAGAGTAATTACGTCTAAACTCCCCCTATTAGTTGTTATATCTCTCACTCAGGTAATATTGAACGATACATACAATGTATAAAAATACACTACGTTGTAAAAAAAAGTAATCGAATTTGAAATAGTTTGCTTATTTATATAGTAATGCAATGATGTACCTACTTAAATAAGTAATTTTAAATTAAATAAATTTCCTATGAATGTTTTTCAATATGAGAACAATTTTTTCCGTCGTAAAAATATTTTGTATAATATTATTAAGTACTCCCTTATCGAAGCTGTCCAGATCTGTTATATGTTTTACATGTTTTTTTCTTTCTTTTTCAGCAAAAATAGCTTCCGATCCATCATTTTTTTTTTTTGCTTCACTAGCTATTCTAGTTAAAGTTGCCAGCGATATACCCGTAGCTGCAGTAACACGATTTTTAACTTGAGTTAATGGGATTTTCACACCATCACTTTCACTTTTCATAAACACTAACACATTTAAAATGATAAGTTTTGCTTGTGGACTTAATTAACATTTTATTTTTAATACTCGTATTCATTTCCATATTTAAATTAATTAAATATCAATAGATAAAAACCCGATTAAAATAGAGGGTATAAAAAAGTATAATAATAATCAAGAATACGATAAGTTAAAAAAAAATTGTTAAAATATCGAAAATTGTATCTCGCAGGTTAAGCACTTGACTAGCCAAAGCTAAGTAAAAGTACTGATTCTAAAAATTACAAATTTATTTGTAAACATACAAATTTTGTAAAACTAATAAACAGATTTTATTGAAAAATTCATAATAATAGCAATATTTACAAAGGTAGGTTTTATACAGGTTTTATGACTGTATCAGGTAGTTCAATAAAATTGAATACATTTCAATTAATTAACCACTGAAAAGTACAGACTTTAAAAGAGAAAATTGTAGACCGTTTTATTATTTGCAATATTTAGTAAATTGTTCAGAAAGTATAAAATATTAAAAATTAAACGTTTCTAAACTACAAGAAATATGTAATATAATTAAAACTATAAATACCTATGATAAGAAATTTAATGTTTCAAACCGACTTAATGCTACCAATTTTAAAATATTAAATACTAACAGGAAAATTTTTTATGAAAAATACCCTTACATAGTAATAATAACATATTTTGGTATTTATAAATACGATTTTTTTAATGGTGTAGACCCTTACTTTCATTTATTTAACGGAGTACTGTAGTAAAACTGGAAGTGGACTTTAGTCGCTCAGAAACTTTGCAACTACCTATATATATATATGTTTAAATAAATATATTTATGAAATTTCTTAATACAGGAAAGCAATCTAGTATAGCTTCTTGTTTGAATAAATGTTATTCATGAAATGTTTTCCTTCGACCATTTCTACTAACTTGATATAAAATAACATATTATAACTTGTATATGTATAGTATAATTATGTCACATTCGTTTCCAATAGTGTAAAGTGTGGGTACATAGAGATAATAAACATGTGGTGAGAACCAAGGTCCGTAGATGGAGGTTATGGAGACCAAGTCAGCGTTGGCAGCCGTACAATAATTATTGTACGCGTATAATAATTTGGACATTTGTACAATGTACAATCTGGGCTTTACAATAATACAATAATTTTAAATATTTTAGCTTTTTTGTATTATATTTTGAAATGGCTCATATAAGTATTAACTATGTATTTATAATTGACCTACATGAAAACATGAATTTTCCGCGCAATATCATGGATACAACGTCTTTACACGAAACAACGTATTTTCCTATCGTCTGGTATTTTTTCCTACACACCAATAAGCAATAGAAAATATAACGTGTATACCCGGTCTTGGCATATAGGGCAAATCTCTTTGGAAGTAAACGTCTCAATGTGATGTCATAAACATAATAAAAAAATGTTTTTAATTTAACTCTAATATAATTTAAAGTTATATTATTAATAGATTTGAGCGTTACTTTATGGTATTCCATATTTGTTTATTATTTATAAAGTTATATTTTTAATTTTATAGAGATTTTATTCAAGTCATGCAATTTTTGCACATAAAAGTCCACCTTGGAATTTATCGACCTTATCAACTTTGAAAACGCTTTTTTTATTGGTTTTATACAAGTTAAATGCCAAAACTGAAATAAATAGAATTTAAGGTAGTTGGTCGATAAAACGATTCTTTCAAAGGAATTTAACGAAACTTCTCTAGATATTTATTTAATCCAATACCAATAATACGAGCCCTTACCGAAAAAAAATTGACCACCCCAATTTTGAGAAAAAGGATTTCAAAGTTCTCTAATTTTAAAATGGACTCTTATGGGAAAACTATTTTTTTTTGAATAAAATGAAAACGTGTCAAAGGAATTTGATAAAAATTTAATATGTTATTTAATATAAAATTACAAACTATATTTAATAAGAAATAAAAGTTACCGACCACGCCGTTTTTGAAATATAATTTAAAAACATTATTATACAACGTTTGTACAACGCTTTTTCAACAATTCTTTTAAATTGCTACAACAGAAGTGTGCGGAAATTCAAAAAAACAAGTGGTATACAAATATAATAACTGAAGAATATTAATACATTTAATTTTTGATAAAAGAAAATTTTTTGCTGAGATATACTTTTGTACCTGACTATCTCAGAGCAACTACGTTAAATATTATATTTTTTATTTAGTAGGTAATTCTTATTTCTTAAATTATAAATTTCTTTTTTTATCTCCTATCTTCGTTATGGTAGATACAATTTCTTAAAGGCCTGATAATAAGGAAAATTTGAAAGCAAATTTTCTGGCGTTCTAGGGAATATGCATACATATTAAAAAGTGTAATAATTTAGACAAAAGTACAATAATTTTGTACAATAATTTAGACAAAAATGCAATAATTTTAGGGATCCTGGTACAATATATTCTTCTTAAAGAGCTGCCAACGCTGGACCAAGTACTCTCCATCCATGGACTTTGGTGAGAACGAAGAAAACCTCAAACAGAAAATTGGGAACTAAAAAAATAAAAAAGCGGGAGATTCAAGTAGAATACAGAAGAACAGGAGATTTTTTAAAAAAGCAGAATATCTCCTGCTAAAACTGGAGGTCTGACAACACTGCTGTCAGGGTCAAAAACTGTCACATGAGAAATTTTGAAGGTTAGAAACTGGGTCCTTTTTGTCAATTTTTAAAACATTAATTTAAATTATTAATTCAATTCAAATAATTATTTTGCTTGTATGACTTTATTTTGAAAGCCATAAACTAGTTGATAAAATTATTAATTGTCTCTTAAGTTTAAACTTATATTTATTACTGTCGTTTAACCTCAGCCGTCACTCTTAAAAGGTCAGAAACTAGGCCCGTTACCTTATGTCACGTATGTTTTATAAGAATAAACTTCTCTTTTTTTATTAAAATTGAATTATTTTATCATAAATTATCCTGATTTTTGGTGTAAACAAAATGAAGTTACATGTAAAAGGCAGAAGTACGGAGGTATGTGGAGATGGCATGTAGTTGATGTGAGTATCACATGTATAGATATCATAATTATCAACCATATACAAGATTACAAGGATACATAAGATACATAATATATGATTATTAGACAAGGTGATCGAACTCAATGTATTCAAAAAAGTGTCTAAAAATAAGAGGCAAAGTGACAAACTAGGTGGTCTGTCTCTGTTCCACTTGTAATAATGAGTTCGTGACGTAAAATCTCTCCCACCATGTGTGTAGGTACACACCGCTTGCAATTGTGTTAGTTTGTTGTTTGCCTTTGTGTGCGTACTTACACATACCACCACAACACACGTATTATGGGACAGACCAAGCTGTCCAATTTAAGTAACAATGGTGTTCATTGTTAACACAATGCAGTGTGTGTTTGGCGACGGACACTGACTGACTACCTGCCTTAAGCTGTGACTGGTATACAAATGACTCCAAGCGAATTACACTTTTTTTATATTAGTTGGCTTCTAGTGTTCTATGATAAGAGGATATTCGTGTGACTTGGATACGAAAGCGGTACAGTATTTATTCTCAAATGGAAACGCGAGCTTCGATATTATCTTTGTTAGCGTTTGAATAGAATCTTCTGGAATCTTTTTCAATGTTCAACTCAGTTATAAAGTGGGTTTTTCGATCGTTTTTAAAATAAACTTAACAATTGTTGTTCTGCGTCACGTCATTTATATTGTATATTATATAATTCGCTGACGTCACTATGTAAAATCGGAGTCAGTACCATTGGATATTCGCCGTATAATAGTTATTTTCGATACATATGCGTAAATAGAGGTATTCTAGTAGGCTTAAATTCGGGCACGAGTCTAAGGGACTGACGTATACACAACGAGATCGAGTGCGCAAGCGCACGAGATCTCGTTGTGTATACGCCAGTTCCTTTAGCGAGTGCCCCAATTTAAGCCTACCGGATACCTCTCTTTACGCATACGTATCAAACATAATTTTTTATAACGACGGCTTCTAAAGTTTAATAGAGAGAAAAAAATTAATTATTTTTAAGCAATTTTTATTAATTTGTAGATCGTTGTTGTTTTTTTATTAATTTGTTGATCGTTTCCATGTTAATTTGAATATGATTATCACTGATAAATGAATATCATTATTTTCTCGCATAGTTTTAGCTACTTTCACGCACACTTGTACTTTCGCGCACAGTTACTGTCATTTGTTTTACAATGATATAAAAAACTGCTCTTTACGCCCACTACACAACGCTCGAATTTTGAACTTTAGAAGCAGGTGTTATAAAAAATAATTTAAACTATAAGAGTTTATTTCATACATATGTAATTTCTATGTATTTCCTTATTATTAAATATCATCAACCGACATTGGTGATTCTCAAATGGAAACACTCACTTCCCTAGTCCCGGCGTGTTTCTATTTGAGAATAAGTACTGTAGTTACATTCTGTTTTATCCGTTTTATGTTACTATATTCGCTATATTCACATCAGTATTTTGAGATTACTAACGCCACGAGTGGTAAAAAAAGAAAGCCCTAATATTTACCATTTTCCTGACCAATTTTGTCAATTCCTCTCATATGAGTTAGATCTCCATCTTATAATACTCCATTATATTCAGTCTAGTGACACAATCCTTCTCAAAGCATCTTGTACGGCTTGTCTTTTAACAACGAAAGAAAGGGGGAAATCGTTCCATATATTTAAAATTAGGATGGAGAAAGCTCAAGGGAATGAACTGGGTCATGAAATTGATTGTAAATTTAAAATTAAAGTGGAGATAGATGAAATTAATAATCCGTTTCATGAAACTGAACAAACATTTGAAGTTAAAGTAGAGAAAGATAAAGTGAATGGGAACAATTCAGTGTTATCAAAAGAAACTAAAATATTTGAACCAACTAAATTGTCGCAAGAAAATAATAGTTTAACAGATAAAAAATATCATACAGATTTACAAGTGCAAAATATAAAATTGGCAAGTAACAAATTCGGAGAGTAAATTTCGGAATCAAATTATGCAAATGTTTTAACAAAGATACTTTATAATATTCTAGGAGTGGAGTGAATCTTCGATTGAGTTAAACAGTTTGCATACGGAAATCAAAATTGAAGAATATGAAATAGATGAAGATCATTCGACAGATTTAATTGCATGTGTTGGCAAGAAACTATTTTTGTGTGATATATGTAATAAAACATTTCATAATTCAAGTAATCTAAAAACTCACAAAAAAATTCACAGTGGTGAAAAACCGTATGAATGTAAAATATGTACTAAAACATTTACTCATTCAAGTAATTTAAAAACTCACAAAAAGATTCACAGAGGTGAAAAACCTTTTGTATGTAATATATGTACTAAAACATTTACTCATTCAAGTAATTTAATAACTCACAAAAAAATTCACAGTGGTGAAAAACCATTTGTATGTAATATATGTACTAAAACATTTACTCAAAAAATAAGTTTAGAAAGACATCAGAGAATTCACAGTGGTGAAAAACCTTACAAATGTAGTATATGTTCTAAAACATTTAGTCAGTCAGTGGGCTTACAACTACATGAAAGAACTCACAATGGTAAAAAACCTTACAAATGTGGTATATGTTCTAAATCATTTACTCAGAAAGTAAGTTTACAAATACATGAAAGAATTCACAGTGGTGTAAAACCATTTGAATGTAAAATATGTCCTAAGACATTTACTTGTTTAAGTCATTTAAAAAACCATCAGAGAATTCATAGTGGTGAAAAACCTTATGAATGTAACATATGTTCTAAAACATGTAATAAGTTAAGTAATTTAAGATCACATGAAAGAATTCACAGTGGTGAAAAACCACACAAATGTAACATATGTACTAAAACATTTACTACTTCAGGTAGTTTAAAGACACATGAAAGAATTCATAGTGGTGAAAAACCATATAAATGTACTAAATGTTTTAAAACATTCACTCTGTCAGCTACTTTAAGACATCATGAAAGAACTCATACGGGTGAAAGACTATTCAAATGTACTAAATGTTCTAAAACATTTAGTCAGTTAAGTAATTTAAAAAAACATAAAAAAAATCATACTGGATAAAAGCCATATGAATATACAACAAATATTTTTTTGCGTATCACGTAACTGAGGTTGCAAGTTGTAGATTACACACCAACAAAAAATTTAGACACAAGCGTAATAATAGTATATTATTCAACAAGCTGGTAATGATAGCTATTACCCACGACGATGAAATTGCGACACGAGGCGAATGTCGTAATGCATCTGAATTCTGAGGGAGTAATAGCCATTGCAAGCGAGTTGAATTCGATATTTTTTCTACGATTTTTTTTTCCTTTTTTATTTTTATTTAAATAAAATTGAATATAAATTTTAAATCAAATTTTTAATCTATTTCTAATTTCATTAAATGTTTGTATAATATGTATAAAACGATCAAAACAAAATATAAACTACTTTGTTTACTTGAACGTTACTACGCAACATATATTAAATTAAAACTTGATATGGTTAAAACATTTGAAATGGACCATTTTCTCAAATATGTAGCAATCTGTCACCAGGGCGGCGACACAGGTATTTGGGAATACATGTCTATAATCGAGATATTAATTTAACCAACCAAAAATCACCTTCTGTTAATTCCACTTTAGCAACGAAATTTTCCAATTCGATTACCTAGGAATATTGTTTATTTTTTAGAAATTAATATTCCAACTATAGAGATGTAGTTCCGAGTAACTCGTGTCGCCGCCCTGGTGTTAAACAATTTTCTCATGCGGTTACATAGCAATTTTTAAATTAAAATTTCAATCATAGAGATGTAGATATTTTGAGAAAATGGCTCATTAAAAATGTAACTGCATCTCGCATTAAAGAGAGGATGTGTTTGATTGATTATCGGAATTGGAGTGGCACTCGAACGAACGGTCGGTGGCCTAATTGGTAAGGCGCTTGGCTAGCAACCAAGAGATCCGGGTTCGAGTCCCAGCCGATCCAGTTTTGATAATTTTTCAAACACTTTGTGAATTTTAATTGATATGGTCAATTTCACTTAACCATGCTTCGTCACTTTGAATTTAAATAATTTCCGTTTTCTTGGTTTTATCTCTTTCATTATTGCATTTACGTAAATTTTAAATTTGCAGTTTGTTTTTAGAAAAGAATAGAAGATTGATTTGTTTCGAATTTAGGAATTATTTATGCCCGGTTTTTCAGTGATGGTTTAAACCAAAGATTATAGTTAAACTCGAGTTTATTTCATTTTTCAATTTTACAGTGTGAGTTTAAATATGGCCGCCAGTTTAAACTACGTTTAACTTAAACAGCCGATATTCGTGGTTTAAACTACACATTTAGTTTAAACCTAGGAAACTTCAAGTATTGTGTTTAATTTTTGTTTAAATAAAATATAAAAATAATGTATTTCGAATCCGAATTTGAAGATGAGAACGACCAAGAGTATTATTTAGATTTAGTAAATGTACGACGGATAAAAACCCAACGTTTCTGTCCTTATTATTTTGAAATTTGGGATGATTTTTATTTTTATTCAAGATTTCGAATGTAAAAAGAAACTGCTTTTTTCGTTTTAGAGAAAATTCGCCCTCATATACAGCATACCTACAACAATCTGGCATGTTTTTTTTCTTTTTAAGTAATAATCATTAAACTGAAAACTATTATAAATGTAATATCTCTGTCCTGAAATAATGTTCTTGTTGATATTAAGATATTATGCAGTTGGGAGTACGCTTATAATAAATGGAGATTTCGCAGGAGTGTCGAAAACTATACTAATAGTAAAGTAGTAAAACTAGTGCCCCCACAATATTCCTCTTAAATTTATTTAAATTCTTAAATTTCGAGTGTCAGACATGGAAAAGACTCAAATTAAAGGGAATTTTTATAACATTGCGCGATTTCCTAAAGTGATTGCTGCTTTAGAAATTAGAAACGTAACGGTTTGCACTGAATAAGGAACACTGACAAATGCAAACAAATTGCACAGCCCAATTACCTTTTTTTTGACACGCTTTAAAAATTTATAGCACCCTAATATAATTTTTATAAATATATTCAAATACATATACGTTGTGCCATCTATTAAAAAAAGGCAAAAGTAGTAATTTGCTATGGTTACTTAGTTTAAACTCCGTTTAAATAAACTATGCTAATATCGACACTGTAAAACATCGATGGTTTAACTGCTTAGGTTAAACTTGAGTTTAGATAAACGTGGTTTACATAAACTCAAGTTTAAACGGCCACTGAAAAACCGGGCATTAATGTTTTAACGAAAACTCATGATCAATTGTATCTGAAATGAGGTATACATACATTATTCACAATACAATCACAAACCCATTAAATAATGGTTAAGACTGTGATTTCATTGGTCAAAAAGGTATTGAGTAATGATAATTTCTCCATACCTTTGAATAATGGCTAACTTTCTCAACAATTCACAGATATATAATGAGTGTGTTCTTCAACAGGAGTAGAAAAAAATATTTATTTACAAACATGTTTTACATATAACTATGAAATTTTCTACTTCTTACACGACTGTGTGTAAAGAACCACAGCTTACTTCAGTTTTATTTTAATTTTTATATTGTATGTACATTATATTAAACTGAATGTTGACATTTATTCTCAATAAATTTCACGTTCGTACCAAATTTATTTATTGTGAATTTCATGTTAGTCGTAGATAAAGTATAGTACGTAACGCGGTTTGTAAGGGATATTACACACTTGTGCAATTTCGCGCGTCTTGTGTAATTTTTTAGCTCGTGTGGAATATGCAATTCACGAATTCATAAGGATTTCATGATAAGTAGTACGAAATCCTTAAAAAATGTGATTTCTATTACTTTACTCTGTGTACATATGTATATACTACAATATTTAATTAATAAATATTTTATTTCATAAAATTAAATGATGTGTTGATATTAGGCGCCCAATCGTCCCGAATTCTACGGTATAGTCTCGGAAAAGCAGTTGCTTTTCCGTATTGAAATTTTTGTTAAAATAGTCGTGGGAAGGATCTAATGCTTGTAAATAATAAACAAATACTTTATTTTGCAAAATACCACTTTTATTTTGAAACAATATTGTCACAGTTTCAAAATAAAAGTGGTATTTTACAAAGTAAAGTATTTGTTTATTATTTACAAATATGGAATACCATAAAGTAACGCTCAAATCTATTAAGATCTAATGCTTCTCGGACGTCTCGCATTTCGTAAATTGGAAATAATTAAAAAAGTTAATTCGATATTAACGAATTTTATTATTAAAAGTTAATTCGATATATATATATATATATATATATATATATATATATATATATATATATATATATATATATACGGGTTGTTCTCGATATTCGCATCAATTTTGACATCCGCATTTGATCTTAGTTTGACTTTGATTACTGACTTCAAGGTCATATTCAGACGCAGAATTTTCCGCTGAGATTTTTCACTGTTTCCATACTTTTCACTGATATGTATGTATGTATATTAATAGTATGTAATCGCATAAAAAGAAATTTTGCTGTATTACATAGGTGATACACACAGGCAGGGCCAGATTAACCCTGAGTCCGCCCCTAGGCATCTTGAAAAATGCCGCCCCTACCTTTTATTTGAAAAAAAGGAAATCTTAAAAAAAAACGTCAATAAAAAATTTTTCCGCCCTGTTTTAAATATTTGCCGCCCCTTTTCCTATCTTTTTTACAAACTTTCTCTTCAAAAAAAATAAGTGACGAGCCAAAAAAAAAAGTTAATTACTCATTTTTCCGCCCTATTTTAAAAATTTACCGCCCCTATTGGCTAAGCTGGCCCTGCACACAGGCAACAAAAATTTAATTCTCGTCGTAGACATGCAATATATATATTTGAAAATCTTGAAAAATTTTAACCAATCATACCATTTAAATGTAAAACATGACACCATGCCAACATTTCTGTTTTATACTTTGTTACGGTCCATAAAACCGTCAGTGACCGTGTTATGTTTTACATTCAAATGGTATAATAGCTTCAAATTTTATATTCTTAGTAATTTCCCTTTGTATGTATATATACAAAAGAATATTAATAACGGCGAGAGAAGCGTTTATTATTATGAAAAAATTGAAAAAAAAATAACCCAATTAAGTAATTTAAAGACGTAATTTTATTAGATGTTTAAAAAAATACATAAATTTAATATTTTCTAATTCTTAAGATATAGTAAATCAACTAAAAAAAACACATTATACAAATTAAAAATAATATTCTTTGTATAATGCAACAACTACATTCTCGCGAATTTGACCGAGTACGCGAGTGTAGTGAACGTAAACGAATAGTAACGAACAAATATAAACGAATAAATGTGGACGTAGTCACGAAAGCGAACAAATACGAATGAATAATTTCGAACACTCGCGAATGTTTTCCATATTTTAAACGTAGGTACATAAAAAAAAAAAAATGGTTTGTATTTTTGTTTTATGTGAACGGTTAAAAATTATTCAAGAATATACTGAAACAGACAGTTTAAAATAAATTCAATAAGTTAACAATTTAAAATTGACAAATTTGAAATTTTGCTTCGGTGTTGCGGAATATTTTAGATCCTTTTTACTCCTTTTCAGGAAAAAAATGATACTTGGGGGAAAAATTTGGTCAAGAGCGTCAAGAGAAATTGCAAAGTGAATTTTTTAGCGAATTTTCGAATCGAAAATTTAACTATTACAGCTACTGTCATGACGCGATTTGAGCACGGGACTATGATATAAAATTTGTTTTGAGGTTCCTAGAAGCCGAAAATGACATGTACTAAAATTTTTGAAATATATATACATATATATGTATGTATTTATGTGTCCGCGCGATAACTCTCGAAAGAAACAACCTATTTTAACGAAATTTGATGAGAACGTTGGAAGTCCAAAAATCTTGGATGAGTCCTTCAGCCAGACACGTCCGATGCCCAAAACGTGTTTTTTTGGGCATTTTTCATGGAAAAAATTATTTTTTGTGACAAAATTTCCCCAAGTTCAAAATTTTTTGCAAGATTTTTTTACACCATTGCAAAGATGAGAAAATCGCATAAGAAAAGTTTCAGAACAATTATTCTATGTCAACCAGTTTCCCAGAAAAACAAATTTTTGTAAACGGAAATTCTCTGAGTTATGTTGCGACAGGGGTATTTTTAAATTTAACAACAGTTTTTCAATCTTTCCAGTACTGGTATCGAGTTTTTGTCTTTTTTTTACCTAAACCGCTATAATGCCGAATATTTAATATTTCATTCTGGAAATTCGCTAAAAAATCACTGAAATTCATTATCGACCATTCGTTTCTTTCTTTAACACTTTCATTGCTACGCTAAAAATAGTGACTTTGTGAGATGGCCAAATATTTTATGTTAAGTAAGTGAATTTTTATATTTGTCACGCGATATCGCGTGATTGACCATACAGTAAAATAGCCGTATCACGCGATATCGCGTGGTACGGTAATAAACGTGCTAAGCCAAAGATAAATGAAGTTGTGTCTCTCCATAATTACCAAAACAATTAGGTACTTCCCCGGATTGGAAAGCAGAGATGAATTTTTTTCCACATACCACCACGTTATATTGATCATTAGAGAGGACTCTTAAAATGAAGTTTAGATTCCTCTTACAATTTTTCACTTTGAAATCTCGTTTGCAAAATACTGAGATCCAGAGTGGCCATTTATCGCCCCTACCCGTAATTTCTGAAATTACTGATACGAAAAATGAAAAAAATTACAGGTAGTAACTATCTCTTTACAGGAACTTTCAATGAGCCATTTTTTCAAAATATGTAGCAGTCTGCTACCAGGGCGGCGACACAAGTAGTCTGGGACTACATCTTTATGATCGAAATATTAATTTAACCTACGGAGGGTAGAGGTAAGGAGGAGTATCTCCATATGGGACTTGAATCAAAAAAGTGGCCCCCGAATTTGATGAAATAATAGTTCAATAAGTACCCAGAACGGCGCTGATAAGCAATCAGGATTCGATCTGAACTTGGCGATTATAAGTGAAGTGAAGTATGCCAAAGGGAAATACTAACTGTTAAAAACAATAGAAATTAAATTCAATATAACAATTAAAACTGTTAAAAACAATAAACTCTGTTGTTTCAGTTTTAAAATTTTCAGCGCTTAATTTTAAATTTAAGAATTTTAGTACACTAGCGCCATCTTAATTTCATTCACTTTTTGGGACCACTTTTTATAGATGGAGATACTTCTCTTTACCTCTGCACCCCATAATTTAACCAATCAAGTCTACTTTAACAACAAAATTCTTCAATTGGGTTACCTAGAAATATTGTTTATTTTTTAGAAATTAATATTGCAATTCTAGAAATGTAATTTCGAATAATCAATAACCCGTGTCGCCACCTTGGTGTTAAATTATTTTCTTATACGGTAACTTAGCAATTTTTAAGGGAGTTGGTCGATAAAACGATTTTTTCAAAGGATTTTAACGAAACTTCTCTAGATATTTATTTAATTCAATATCAATAATACGAGCCTATTTCGATTAAAATTGACTACCCCAATTTTGAGAAAAACGATTTCAAAATTTTGTAATTTTAACACGGGATCTTATGGGAAAACTCTATTTTTTTTTTTAATAAAATGAAAACGTGTCGAAGGAGTTTGATAAATATTTAATATGTTATAAAATACATAGCTAAAAACCACAATTAATAACAAATAAAAATTACTGATCGCGCCATTTTTGAAATATAATTTATAAACATTATTTTACAACGATTTTTCAACAATGCTTTTATATTGCTACAACATAAGCGCGCGGAAATTAAAAAAAAAACAAGTGATATACAAATATAATAACTGAAGAATATTAATACATTATTTAATTTTTGATAGAAGAAAATTTTGTCGCTGAGATATACTTTTGTACCTGGCTTCTGACTATCTCAGAGCAACTACCATGGTGGCCACAGATTTTTAAAGATCAAATTCCCCGACTTTTCCAGGTTTTCCAAAAATTTTATTAAAAAATTCCCTAAACTTAATAGATTTGAGTGTTACTTTACTTTACAAAATACCACTTTTATTGAATATAAAAACTCTTATGACATATTTCATTACATTCAGCTGAATGTAATCTTTACACGTTTGAGAATTGTCATATTGACCGAAACAAGTCATAAGAGTTTTTATATTCAATAAAAGTGGTATTTTGTAAAGTGTTTTTATTTACTAATATCAAAAAATTCCCTGACTATTTTCTAAAAAATACCGCCCCTACTTTATCCCAAAAAGCTAAAAAAAATTTCTTAATAACTTTTTAACATTTTTTTTTTTTTTTTTAAAATACATGACGAGCAAAAAAAAAAAGAAATCCGTGCCAATTTTTAAATCTAATCTCAAAACAAGTGAAAAATTGATTAAAGTTTTATCACAGTTTAAATAATAGTTTTTTTCACAAACAGTTACGAAACGAGATGACGTAAGAGTGTCATTTGGAATTCAAAAATTCCAAAGGGTTATCCATGTTATGTACCTAAATAATGCATAACATTATGCATACTAATACAGTGAAAATATCATCACTAAAGTAAATTTAATTTAGAAATATAAATTTGCAGGTCAAATTATTCTGTGAAAATTTACAGTTGATAATTATGTAAATTATTTAATTTTGTCTAAGTTTCACTGACTTTTTTAAAATTTTTAACAAAGATGGCAGTGGAATATTAACTGTCATTAAATTTTTTTTATTTAAAGCTTGTCATCAGTTATTTTTGATATTTCCTTGTAATTTTAGTGTGTTTTGTGATCTGTAAGATATTTCTGATATGTATTTAATTATGGTGGCTTAAAATGTCTGGTGATAACTCTTGTGCTACTAAATTTTGTTTAAATCATTCAAAACAAAATTTCAATTTAGGTTTTTTCTGAGTGCCGTTTGATGCAAATTCGTATGTATTATTATAATTTGAATGCTTATGTAAAAATACGTTAAATAATAAATAATTATTAATATTTTATAATAATTCAGTTAATATTTTCGATTTCGACAGTGGTCGGTGCTAATAGGTCGTGACGATCTAAATTCTCGTGTTGAATACTGTCGTCAATTTCGCGTTTGCTCAATTCATTTTGAAGAAAGTTGCTTTTAGTTGTTCATATATAATTTAACATGACCATTATCAACCCTCAATCTCACATGTACAAACACATACAAGCACATAAGTAAAAACGGACATACATAATTGTTTGTACTTATATCAAAAAAGGATAGAAAGTGCGTTTCGCTACTGCCTATGGTAATAATCTTTTATTTATACTGTGGTTTTATCCCTAAATAAATAAAATTATAAAAATCAATTTTTTCCAGTCTTCTGGTAAAATTTCCTGACATTTTCAGAAAGTTTAGAATTCCCTGACATTCCCAGATTTTCCAGTAATGTGGCCACCATGAACTACGTTAAATTAAAATTTCCATCATAGAGATGTAATCTCCATCTATCTTCTGTATTTTCGCCCCGGTGTCAGACTCTGTTACATATTTTCACAAAAATGGCTCATTATTTCGGCGGACAGTTGACGCCGAAAATCGATCATGATATTTCGCTCATTCTGCCGGTAACAAAAATGTTACAATTTAACTTGTAAGCTTCTAATACTGTTTCTTTGTGTGATAACGCTCGAAACAATCATCCATATGTAACGGTACCTGACACACCTTACACATAAAATATGTAAGTTTACGAATTTTATTTGCGTAGCACACCCGACAATTTTTTCGCACGCCCTTCTTCTCTACGGATATTTTAACTATATGATGTAATATTTCGCCGGTTAAACGTTCAATTGGATCAGTACGAATTCGGTGAGGTGGCGTGATATCATTATCGTTAGTTTTGAGCCATGCACTTGCCAACTGAAGCAAAAAATCATGATAACCTAATTTGCGATCATGATTTAAGTGTTCGTACGCCCGAAACGAATTAAATATTGCACAATTTATTAAGTAGAGCGAAACTTTTTTCGTCCATTTTTTTGTTTTTCGATAAATTGGATAATAGTGTAGATAATGACCTGCGCGGTCCATTGCATTCGTCGATTGATTGTTGTCCGCGGGGCATTTTGGCGCCAATCCGGAATACAATTTGAAATTTAAAATATAACCGGTGCGTGAATCGCATGTCATTCGAACAAGTAAACCGTATTTGGTGATTTTATTGGCATTTTTGGACGTTTTGAAACTGCCCGTACCGCGCCACGGTATCATATCGTCAACAACCGACACATTCGGTCCGGGCACAAAATTCTCTTGAAATTTTTTCGAAAAATAATCGATCAAATATTGCACTTTACATAATCGGTCCGCGTTTGGCGGCATTTTTGTGTTATCGGAAAAATGTAAGTATCGTAAAATTTTTCGAAATCGTTCGCGGCTTATGGTTTTCGAAAAAATTGGCGTTTCAATGACCGGATTAGTGGACCAGTAGTCGTTAGTTTTTATTTTCTTAACCAATCCCATAACTATTATTAATCCAAAAAATTTTTTCAATTCGGATACGGTTAGGTCACGCCATTTGGCACAATTTTTCTCCTTTTTAATTTTTTGATAATTTTGGGCACGATATTTATTCGTTTCGATAACGATAAAATCGAAAAGATCATCTCCGAAGAAACAGCTAACAATATTTTCAACTTTATCACATTCACTAACACTGATCCGTGGTCCCGTGGCACTTTCCGAAATTTCGAACATTCGTGGTGGTTCAATGTTGGGCCACTCGATTAAATTTGCCTCACTGTCTATCGCGTCATTTCTGGCTGATGTACCAAATACGGAGTGATTCGGTTCTAGTTGTGAAAAAGGATTTTCCGGTTGCATAAAATGACCGATATTTTCTCCCCTATTACTATAGTTGCCTTCATTTGCTTCGGCGTCGCTAGGCACGTCAGAAAAATTGTCAGCATACCTATTCCTCCTCAAACGTTTCGATTTCCATCCTAAACAACGGATCCAAAAATAATAAATTTTTTAAAAATTTAAAATTTAATAAAATAATAATTACCTAATATTGCCAATAAAAAGGCAATAATGTTAATAATATAAAACCAAAAGAGCAAGAATAGGGAAGAGAAATTTAAAAATTCTATGTAAATAAATTTTTTGGCGTAGACACAGAAATTACATGAGTTTGTTCGTGAGAGAGATTCGTTACAAAAAGTTTCTATAACGTAGCTTGTAATGTTACGAACCAGAGGACTCTGATTGGCTCGAAATTATCTACAGTAATTCTCAAACTGGGGAGTCGAGACCCTTTAGGTCAATTGAAACCCGCAGAAACAATACGGTACTTGACTGTATTCAAAATTTGTTTTAAATGTTGAATAATTTTATGTATTGTTCTTAAATATATTCAATTTTAGTAGTGACAAATAAAAATATTCTTTAGTTACTTAAAAATTCGATTTCGAAAATTATAAATTTTTAGCCTTCATTTAAATGGTTAAAAACGCAGTCATATTTGAAAATGACGTCATGTTTTAATAGCAGATTTTATTACTCTAGTTACGGTTTGTCTATGACAAATTGCATTTTCATTGTGACATTTTTACAATTCTAATTGACCAAGAGAAGTTGTTTTTCTTTGTAATTTATTTTGAACTTTTTGGTTTGCAATTAATTTTGCACTCAAAAAAGATTGATGGAAGGGATACATCGTCACTTAATACGTAAAATATCCTTATCAACTTGTTTTAAATATTATGTTAAAAATGCTTTTATTTTTTGCTACAATTTTAAAGTTACGTTCTTTAAAGTGCATTTAATACTTGTAGGGATTCATTAAAATCTTACGATGATGATAAATGAAGAAGATAACAAAGTAGAAAGTTGTAAATACCACTAAAACTGAGCATGATGACTGCTGAATATTGTGTACAAATTTGAAACCGTGTTGATATGAATGAAAGCGACATCTGTTTCAGTTAAATCGTGACGTCATTGCATACGTCACTACGCCAAATCGTTTTTCCCGCCAATTTGTTCATTTAAAATTGAACAATCGTTTTTTTGAAGATTTTTAAAAATTTAACAAAAATTAGCTAATTTATACGTAAGAACAAAGCATTTAGAATCATTTCTCAATTGCAGTCAAGTACCCTATTGATAATAGACTATATGTATGCCCATTTTGTACGGATTTATACACATTTCCCATCTATTTCTGAATATTTAGGGAAATTTTTGAAGTTTGAAATTTTTAGGCTGTTGCTAGTTGTCAGCTAAACGAACGAATAAAATAACTTAGTCATCCGCTAAACGGATGAATAAAATAAATTAATCGTCCGTTAAACGGATGAATAAAATAACTTAGTCGTCTGACTATCGGATGAATAAAATAAATTAATCGAAGTATATTGTCAAAATTAACCTAACCAAAACCAACCTCACCACCTAGTTTTTATATCAAAAATGGTCAAAACTGTATCTCTATGGTCAAAACTAACTAAACTGGTTTTTTAATTATGATTCTAAATTACTTTGATTTATTTAAGAACTAATAACATTATTAAAAATCAATACTTACGCGAAAAGTCAATACTTACGGACGACTAAGTTATTATATTCATCCGTTTAGCGGACAATTAATTTATTTTATTCATTCGTTTAGCGGACGACTAAGTTATTTTATTCGTCCGTTTAGTGGACGACTAGAAACTTCGAAATTTTTAAGTGTAAAAGAGGGTCGCAAGCTAAAAAGTTTGAGAACCACTGCTCTACTAAACACTACGCAGCATATACGCAGCCTACGCAACATCTACGCAATGTATCCCCACCACATTCTCCAAATCTCAAACATTCCAAGCCAAGCATGAAGCATGCCAAGCATCATTACTTGTCCTTCTGTAAAGTTGCAGTTTGTTTGTCTAAATTGTATTAGAAACAGAAATCCGAAATGGAGAAATCTGGGCAAATTTCTAAATTAAGTGCCAACGAAATTTTGTAGTTTTTTCTGTTTTTCTTGATTGATTTGCAAGTAAAACAAGTAAAATCGGCATGTTTAGAGTTCAGACTCGTCAAACATTTAAAATAAAAATGGAGAAAGATGAAGCGAGTGAACCGGGCCATGAAATTGATCGTAAATTTGAAATTAAAGTTGAGAAAGATGAAGTGAATTTGTTGTCATCAACAGAAACTAAAATAAAAGTGGAGAAAGATGAAGTGAATGAACCGGGCCATGAGATTGATCGTAAATTTGAAATTAAAGTTGAGAAAGATGAAGTGAATTTGTTGTCATCAACAGAAACTAAAATAAAAGTGGAGAAAGATGAAGTGAATGAACCGGGCCATGAGATTGATCGTAAATTTGAAATTAAAGTTGAGAAAGATGAAGTGAATTTGTTGTCATCAACAGAAACTAAAATAAAAGTGGAGAAAGATGAAGTGAATGAACCGGGCCATGAAATTGATCGTAAATTTGAAATTAAAGTTGAGAAAGATGAAGTGAATTTGTTGTCATTAACAGAAACTAAAATAAAAGTGGAGAAAGATGAAGTGAATGAACCGGGCCATGAAATTGATCGTAAATTTGAAATTAAAGTTGAGAAAGATGAAGTGAATTTGTTGTCATTAACTGAAACTAAAATAAAAGTGGAGAAAGATGAAGTGAATGAACCGGGCCATGAAATTGATCGTAAATTTGAAATTAAAGTTGAGAAAGATGAAGTGAATTTGTTGTCATCAACTGAAACTAAAATTTTTGAACCAACTAAACTGTTGCAAGAAAATAATAGTTTGAAAGATCAAAAAAATACAGAGTTACAAGAGCAAAATATAAAACTGGTAAGTACTAAATTTAGATTGTTAATTTCGGGATAAAATAATGGAAATGTACCTACCTAATTCCCAAATTACATGCCAATGAAAAAATAAAGTTGTCAAATTTTTTATTTTTTTGATTGATTTCGTATTAAAACAAATAAAAATGACGATAAAAGTTTATACACAGGTTTAATTTTCATTAAAAAATATTAAAAACTTAATTTTTTATTTATGGGAAATTTAGATTACCGTAAAACCGTCTAGACCCGGACACTTTGCATCAATCTTCAAAGTAAGTAGTTTCTACATTAACCTGCTACAATAAATATTTGTTCTTGACGTCATTAGAGAGAGAAAAACATCCTCTAAACAGCTGAACCAATAAAAACTACGGATTTCAACTTTTACTATCTCATTTTACAGGACTACTATTCTCCAGTTTTTCAAACAAATAAAATGTGTGTCTAACTTAGACATGTAATTTTCGTCATAATTGTCATATTGTTTTAATTTTGATATGTATGTGTTCAGAATTTTATCACGCAACATTTAATGATGTTTGAAGTTATATTCGATGTATATATAAAAAAATACATGCTATCTACATATATCCGTTTAGACCTGGACACATCAGTCTATTATACTATGGTCGCGATTCGCACTGGCTGTAACTTCCACTATCCATACGTTATATTCCCGCCGGAATTACGCGGTTTATGCCTCCTTCTGGTGTCATATCGCATGTTTACTTCATAGAGAGGCATACTATGTATTGACCCCTCTCCCTTCCCACAAAATGTTTTGAAGCCTTTGACAGGTTCAAAGACATCAGACGATATAAAACACTGTCCTAAATCCGACGGGAGAGGTTAGCTTGCATGTTATTACATTATTTAAGTAAGTGTCCGGGTCAAGACGGATTTGGGGTGTAGAGCCGGACACTTACTAATTATTTTTTATTTTTACTTATAATGAAACAAATGGGTCAGGGATATAACAAATAATATACGCTCTTTCTAATGGTAATACTTTTATTGGTGATATCTATGAAGGAAACATGTGTAAAAATAAAATTATACCAAAAAATGTAAAAAAGTGTCCGGGTCTAGACGGTTTTACGGTATGTTAATATGATTTTATCAAGGCACCAAACTAGAATGTCTGTCAAATTGTTCTACTTGTCGCCAGTGAGTGACGTAAAATCTCACCACTATGTTGGGTAGGTACACACTGTTTGCAGTGGTGTTGGTTTGATGTTTGCTTTTGTGTGCGTATTTACACACACTACTACAAAACACTTATTATGGGACAGCCAACCTGTCCAATTCAAGTAACAGTGTCTAACAATGTATTACAATGAACTGTGCGTTCGGCGACGGACACCGTTTAAGCTGTGACAGGCCTACAAAGGGCTCCAAACAAGTTACACTTTTTTGATATTAGCTGGCTTCTAATGTTCTATGGATTTTATTATTCCTCTTAGAAATTATATTATTTAGTAATAAATAAGTATGATAATTAAATTGTTTGTTTTTCTTTCTAGCATTACCCTTTGCCCAAATTTAAAAAAAAGAAAGGAAAATGGGTTATTTACTTACTAAACGCAAGCCTTAATATTTATATTAAATATTAATACTTTTTAACGGAAATTAAGCGTGTCCCCCAATTTTTATCTACTTTTTTACTTGTTTTACTTGCAAATCAATCAAGAAAAACAGAAAAAAACTACAAAATTTCGTTGGCATTTAATTTGGGAAATTGCTGGAAATGTTTTAATGAAAATACTCATAACATTTTAGGAGTGGGAGGAGTCTTCAATAGAAGTAAACAGTTTACGTACGGAAATGAAAATTGAAGAAGATGAAATAGATGAAGATCATTCAACAGATTTAACAGAACATAAAATTGTACGTGTCGGCAAAAAACTATATCAGTGTGATATATGTAATAAAACATTTACTTATCCAAGTCTGTTGAAAATACATAAAATAGTTCACAGTGGTGAAAAACCGTATGAATGTAACATATGTTCGAAAACATTTAATAATTTAGGTAATTTAAAAAAACATGAAATAATTCACAGCGGTGAAAAACCGTACGAATGTAACGTATGTTCTAAAACATGTGCTACTTTAAGTGACTTAAAAAAACATGAAAGAATTCATAGTGGTGAAAAACCATACGAATGTAACGTGTGTTCCAAAACATTTACTTGGTCAAGTTATTTAAAAATACATGAAAGAATTCATAGTGGTGAAAAACCATACGAATGTAACGTGTGTTCCAAAACATTTAGTACTTCAAGTTATTTAAAAAGACATGAAAGAATTCACAGTGGTGAAAAACCATACAAATGTAAAATATGTTCTAAGACATTTACAATTTCAAGTCATTTAAAATCACATGAAAGAATTCACAGCGGTGAAAAACCATATAATTGTAAAGTATGTTCTAAAACATTTACTACTTCAAGCTGTTTAAAAAGCCACGAAAGAATACACAATAATAAAAAATTATATAATTAAATGTTTGTTCTAAAACATTTAATCGATTTAAATAATTTAAAAAGACATAAAAAAAAATTCATCCTAATTACTGCTGATTATTAATAAAATTAATGAAATTTATAACAATCATTGTATTCTGTTTACTTTGTATTGGGATCTGTCGAATGACGGTATGACATCTGGTGTTGAAAGATCAGACTATTCTTAAAGTGCATTTGCTCAATGTCATTTATTGGCTGGGTGCGTGATGGCAACGACATCTATAATATACATTTTTTCAGGCTCATTAACGAATATAAATAATGGTAACCGTGGAAATAAAAATATTTTCAAAAAAACCGTAAAATCTGAATAGAAATATTTGCTATTTACAATTATTTTTTTTATAAATAAATTTGAACAATTTGAGGTATAAAATACTGGATGAAGTATAATAGTTGTATTAATAAGTTAATTAAAAAAATTTCGACGTTAACATGGATAATAATTATCGAGACAGTATTTCCTTCCAACCCCGAACTATGCAGAGGAAAAAGTTGATGGTGATGGTGAAGCACGTCAGGAAAATTCGAAAATTAAGAATGCTGACATAAGTCATTTAGTTAAATGTACAGACATACATAAGGCAAACATCAATAACTTCTTATGAAACATCATTGCATGTGAGTTTAAAATACCTCAAATATTTTTAATTCTGTATTTATGGATTGACGTGTAGACGTTAATACGTTGACAGATAAATAAGCAACGACATATTAGTGGTAATTGCGTTTATAATCAAAGTGGATCAATGTAAATATTTTTATTTAATAATTTTTATTACACTATAAACACATATGAGCATGTATTATTGCCTGTTTTCTCCACTACTCACGCTGCAATCGATTTAATTATCCCCACCATATACTTCGCACGCTGCCAATAAGCTGAATTTTGTAGATCTGAAAATACATACAATTTATTTAATTTTTCCATTCATTTACAGTTCTCCAGTTATTTTATGACGTTTGCTATTTAAATTTGACGTTTGTATACTTACTCTAAATTGCAATATTCACTAACTCATTCACGCATTTTTTTCATATTTTAACCACATTTTAACTGTTTTACGATCTCACATTTTCTCTTCTTCAACAAAATTCCTTTGCTACGAACTTGTGTCAACCGAAATACAAACAGTTCTAATATTTATAATTTTTTCTTAATATAGCACCGGTTACAATGTATAAAACTAATGTTAATGCACTTTTTTGTCAGCCATTTTTTTGAAGCTCCTCCTTTTGGACAGATCCCAATACAAATATACTATATACTTATACAATAAATCAATAATATCAATATTTATATATTTAGACTATTTAATTAATAAATATTTCATTTTATAAAATAAAATGTTATGAAGAAATTATTTAAATATTCAATTTTTACCACCTTTTTTTGCATATGTCGTAATACTCATAATCACACATAATATTATCTGACGTTTCCGGGTCTTGATTCGAAAACTCATACCATCATAATGGCGGAATTAAAGAATACTAGAAAATTTTATTAAAATTGCATCTAGTAAATGATATAAGATCATTTCAACAGCGATTATTTCAATAATAATAAAATTTGATCCCTATGACGTCATCAAATGAACTAAATCATTTTCAGGTCACATAGTTTGCATAACTCAAAACATGATTTGATGGACCTGGTTTGTTCAATTTCAATATTTAATGACACACAAATAATGAAATACGATATAAGAGATAATGGGTGTTCGCCATCGAGTGATGCTGAATGAAACTTTGACTCACGGAGGTATGTGGAGATGGCATTTCGTATGTGTGAATATTACAGAAATGAAGCATTACACAATTTACAATCGCATACGTACCTAAAAAATACCATTGTGATCTCTTAACAATTTTAAATAGGGGATATTTTTATAAAAGTAATATAGGGAACAAAGGAATATTTAGCAAAGTATTTGTCAATAACAAAAACTTTTTGGTTTTTTGATGTTTTTAATGAAAATAAGAGTTATATGTATAAAAAAAAATACATAAAAAATATATACATAAAAAAGTTTTGTTCAGACACCCATGTGTATAACATTATAAAATTAAATTAAATGGCGGATATCCATATTTAATTTTTAAAACATGATTTCTACTCATCTATGAAACGTAATTGGGTTTTTTCCTTCTGTTTTTACTCTATTGTCGCTTTTGCACGATAAAACACAACAATTAACCATTTTGGTTTCCGATGGAAAACGTTGTAGTCAGTTTTAATTTCACGACAACTTTTCAGACATCCCACGTGACGCACACACAAACTAAACAATGACAGAAGGAACACCAGTGCTTGGCTTCAGATCATCTAACAAAGTCATTAGTCCATATACGTCCATGCTTTGACTTAACTGCTCATAGGTATACGTAGGAGCAATTCCATGTATAAACCGATCACCAAGGGGACAAACTAGATTGGCTTTGCCTCTGTTCCACTTGTAATGAGTTTGTGACGTACTCTGTTTGTGTACATACACACTGTTTGCAGTGTATTAGTTTGGTTTTTTGTAGTAGTATGTGTATACACGCATACAACCACAATACACGTATTACCAGAGAGAGCTGTTCAACGTGTACAAGTAACAATGGGTATATTGTTAATACAATGGTATGTTGACTCGACGACGACTACTGACGGACTAATGCCTTAAGCTGTGACTGGCTTACAAAGGACTCCAAGCGAATTTCACTTTTTTTATGTTAGTTGGCTTCTAGTGTTCTATGCCGATCACCCAAAAATGGCATGTTCGCCAAATGCGAACTCCATGCATTCAAAAAAGTGTCTAAAAATAAGAGGGCATTTGTGTTCCTTGTGTACCGAAGCGGTAGTTTGAATATTACTTGAAATAGTTTTATTGTTATATCATAAAGAACAAATTGCAATATTAATTCATATTCTAGCAATATTTATAACAAATACAACAATAAATATTGAAAAATTTTGAATCCAATCTTGTCGTTTAGTCGCCTAATTTGTCAATACATTAATTCATTTTTTTAACCTCATTTACATAAACTGGAGATGTGCGAATAGCATTGAATCGAATCGAATAATTTGATTTTTTGATTTTCGAATAGTTCGAACTTTTTTCTTTTGTTTCTGGACTTTAGACATATATACTAATAACTGCAATAATATCATATTAACATGACTTATAGAACTGGGTCTTCCAAAATTGTTGAAGTTTAATACGAAAAAAAAAAAAACTGGAACCATTACAATAATTTTCTAAATGAAAGTTACATTATGCTTAAAGAGTAGGATAAATCAATCAGTAATAATAAAAATTGATTGTCACAAAAACTTTAAATATAACGATGAATTTAACCATTATGTATATTAAATTAAAATGATTTATTACTCATGCGGGAGAAGTACCAACTTGGCGCACACATTTTTGTACGCAAAATAGCTGTTTGTCCACTGTACTCTTCCCACATACCTTTTTGCGTGCGGAAAGTAAACTTTCCACACGCAAATTGACAATAAAATACGCAAAGCCGCCTCTTGATTTTTCATTTAATAAATATTTGATAATTATTTCTATAGAAACCACCAATAAAGTAATTTAAACAATGTTAAATTTAAAAAAAAAAAAGACAAACACTCAAAAATGTTATTTTAAAAAGTCATAAATGTAAAAAATAGTAATAATAATAGAAAAAAGTATGATAAATTCGTAATAAAAAAATAGTATGTACAACTCGTATGGGACTGTCGATTACCTACTCGAGCAAATGAGCGCACTCACTGCGATCGTGCACACAACTTCGCTTTCGTGGGCAATCGACAATTTCCCGCACTTATTGCATAATATAAAATATACTAAGGCTGCTTGTCCTTTGGATGCGGAAACGTGCGATATTTAATTCGGACGAATACGCACGAAAACGGACGAACGATCCAAACAGCTGTGAAGCTATACATCCTCGTCCATTGACTGCGTCTCGTTCGTTCGTTTTCGTGCGTATAATTGCGACGTGCGAACAGATCCAATTTTGTTTGGATTTTGTCGCGCGACGAAGTCCGCTCCATGAGATTTTTATTTTTATTGAAATGAAACTGAAGGTAAATTACAATTATAACTGTACCTTTGCATATTACGTGCCATAAATTGTTTTTTACGTATTTTTATAGCATTATTATAATTAAAATTTACATAGTGTTTGAAAAATTATCAAACTGGATCTGGATTGGCACTCGAACAATCGGTCGGTAGACTAATTGGTAAGGCGCTTGGTTAGCAACAAAGAGATCCGGGTTCGAGTCCTAGCCGATCCAGTTTGATAATTTTTCAAACACTATGTGAATTTTAATTATTTTTCGTACAAGATTGTCCTCTTTCCATAATTCTGGTTATGGAGGGTAGAGGTAAGGGGAACCGTCTCATATAGGGCGATAGTTAAGTGTCCAGCTGTTTTTTTTGTGATTTTTTTTATGCGGTTTTTAAAAAAATGGCTATTAAAATGCATAATACCTATGAATCAAAATCAAGAGACAGTAAGGGTGCATTTATACTGCGCGCTATGCGATGCGAGGCTTTGCTATGCGACGCAATGCTATGAAAACAAACATTTAAAAACATATTTGAATGTGCACATTGCGCGCTATGGACAGCGATGCGATGCTATGCTAGTAGCAGCTTTTATACGCAACAATTCAGTATGTTTGATTTTATCGCCTGAACTCGCCAGTATTGTGCTATTCAGTCATCAGTGATGGGTGTGGTAAAACTTATGAAGTCATTCGATGTCGTTCGCCAGTATAGGGTTAACGGTCAAAACTATACAAAGCAATAAAATAGAAAAGATGAAAATATATTTTTTATATACTACTTATAAATTTTTAATCGACATTAAAAATTTTGATACTAAATTAAATTTATTATTGATAATTGAAAAGAAAAATTGAAAATTTTGAATTATTGCTATTGTATATCTATTTTAAATATAACTTTATAACTTTTTCAAATTTTCGCGGTCGTTTTCAACATTGATGTCAACAATCGATGTTTCGATATTTTTATAAGAACATCGATGGTTCGATAGCGAAAAATTAAAAAAACCGATAGTTCGATGTTGATGTTTTTTACCGACATAACCCATCCCTAATTCTCATGATCACTCGCTATGAAATACAATGCTAGATTGAGCAAGCAGTGTGAACACATCTTGAAACATAGAAAAAGTTAATAGCATAGCCTAGCATCGCATAGCGCGCAGTGAGAATGCACCCTAAGAAACTTAAACATTTACTATAATAACTTTATTTGATAAAAATACTTTTTAATGGCTTTTAAACATTTCATCAGTACCTTGCATAAGAACATAAGTTATTGCATCATTTAATTTTTTTACAGATGTGTTTTTCAAAATTTTCATAATATATTATAAAAATGAAATAAAATGTTTCTACATGTAAATTAAAGCTTTATCTTGTTTAGAAAAGCAACTTCTATGGAAATTGTGAGGTTTAGAGCGTTTTTTTTATGCGGTCCCAATCTACCGTATAAAAGAAGTTTTATTTACAATCTGAACCGAACTAATCTTTTTATAGCTATTTATAATATTTTTGAGTATACTGGCGAATTTGACTAATTTTGGGAAACTATTTTAAAATACGCATATTTATGTATTATGTATGTATATAATTTTAATTTTTAAAAATAATGCCAAAAATCGTTAGAGAAAATTAATTTAATATTAATTGTTCTCAAAATTTGCGCGAAAACGTACATTAGCTTCAATTACGTCACATTCTCTAGATAGCAACAGGTGTCATGTAACTAAGAAAAAAAACTGTTTATTTTTCTTATAACTAGGAAAAAAAATTGTTGATTTAAAAAAAAAATTAATTAAATTCAAACTAATTTTCATAGTTATGTTTGTTAACCGGAATTTACGTAGCAACCCTAGTGGCGACAGTGTTGAAATCTAAGAAAAAGCAACGTCACAGCCAGTGTTCCATCTAAGCTGTGCGCGTGCACATAAATTTTAAACATAGCGCACATGAAAAATATTCGCGCGCACAAAAGTTTTTTTCGTGTAAAGAAAAATTGCACCTGCATATGAAATCCATATAAAAAACTAAAATAAAAAAAATTGAATCAAATGTAGTTTTAGATTTGAATAAACCGCCAACTGTAGTTTTTGTGTATAGGTATAGATGAATATTAATATTATTCTGTATTATATTTTACTTCCGGGACTACTAAAGTAGCGGAAGTATTGTGATCACTTTTGAATAATAAAAAAAATTTTTCCGTCCAAAATAAAATTTTTTACGCACATTTTACGTTTTAGAGCTTCCTGAACAATTTTGGTTTGGTGTCTGTCCGTCCGTCCGTCTGTGTGTCGCCAGTTTGCACCACATAACTTCTGAACTATTCGATTGTTTTTAATGAAATTTTCAAAAATTATGCAGTTTAGTTTCTAGATGGTCCCCTATGAATTTAATCGAAATCGGAGTAACTGTAGCTACGCCGCTTGTCGTTCCATTAATATACTAAATTGCACCAAGTGGCATAACTTCTGAACTATTCAATTGTTTTTTATGAAATTTTCAGAAGTTGTGCGGTCTGGTTGCTCGATGGTCCCCTACAACTTTTATTGCATTCAGAGCAATAGTATCCACGGCGCTACCTTGAAATCCCCTTAAAAGTCAATATCTAATTTACTGCTAGTCCCACTTAGCTCAAATTTTTTAAGTATTTTGGGGGTTGGTTTCTAAAATATTTTTGCTATTATTTTATAATTTAGCCCTTAAGTATTTTGAGTTACAACAATTTTTTATGAACTTTAAGTCAAAAATACAATTTCGCGGTATATATATATATATATATATATATATATATATATATATATATATATATATATATATATATATATATATATATATATATATATATTTGGTAGAATACTGTTTTAAAATTTTTTACGAGTACGAGGGACCTGTGTGCCACACCCCACTGGCAGCGTATTTTCTATTATATGCGCTTTTTTAATTGCCGCACAAAATTATTTTTATTTTGGAAAAAACTGCACACATTTAAAAAAGTGCGCACACAGGTCATAAAAAAGTAGAGGGAACACTGGTCACAGCCCATTTCTGCTGACGTAATTTATAGCTGAAGAATATTAATTTTTTTAAAAGTAAATCATGATAGGATGAATTAACATAATAAATTGCTGGCTTTTATTATCAATTTTCATTAAAATTTGTTTTTATTGTTTTTCTTTGATACTGTCAAATACCTCTTTTTTTGTGCGATTTTTTTTTCATGCGGTCCCTATCCACCGTACAAAAAAGGGATCAGCTGTACATCTAATTTTACTTCATTTCTAAATGACATCAGAGCTAAATAATTTGACCTAATAAGTTCCCGAAATAATTCAACGTGTGTAAACATAGACATTTTTAATAAAAAACCAATAACAGGAAATAGCATAACAATAAACTGTTAAAAAAAACATAAACAATTGAATACTTTTATTACAATTACATTTACATACTTTAATACAATCATAAAAAAAAATTAAAAAAAGTAAATAATAATATATAATATAGAATACGATACTTGACTGTATTTAAAATTTGTATCAAATGTTAAATAAATCTATGCATTATCATTACATATGTCCAATTTTAATGATGAAACACAAAAAAATTTGATAACTATTTAGAAATTTTATTTTGAAAATCGCCATTTTTCAACAAATATTCAAATTAGTGAAAACGCGCCATTTCTCGAATATGACGTAACATTTTGTAGCTAGATATGTCGATTTTGATAATTTTCATCGGTGAGGTGAAACTGCGTTTTCTTTTGAATATTTCTATTAGCTTACATATATAGTAATAATAATCGGCCGGAATTCTAATAAATACTTGCTTTTACTTTGACATTTTATGAATAAAATCAAAGTTTTGAGGTTATAAATGTTGACATTGACGTTTAGTTGCCTCAAAATGTGACGTCACTATAGTTAGGTGTTTTTCTCGCCTTTTTCTCATTTAAAATTGTAGGGTTATTTTTTTTGATGATTTTTTTACAGAATCTATCGAAAATAAAGAAATCACTTAACTGACATGGAAAAACAATGCTTTTAGAATATTTTTGTAACTTCAGTCAAGTACCCTATTATATTTTTATGTGTTATTATCCGTCTGTAAATGTTTACAGAGATCATCACACAGAGAGTGTATTTATTGCTGATCAATACTTGCTTGCAGTAGCATAGTCTGTCTAATAGTCTTCATATATTTCGGTATATTTTGGTTAAAACATCAGCATAATTTTAGTATAAATTTAGTATTTAACAGTTTTATATTTTGCTGTTGTAAGTTGTTGGTTGAAAAACTGTATTGTCTGTTGATAACACTAAATTCTCAATGTACAATCAATTTCATGGACCGGTTCATTCACTTAATATGATTTATTCTATAATAACTTTAAATAACTAGAACAGTAAGAAGTGTCACTAAACGGACTTGGAACAATTCACCGTTCTACGTTCCACAACAAACCATAAGTTTACGGAAATTGAACTTAGATCAATGTGACGTGGTGACAGCTGCCCTTCGTAAGAAGAAAGGGTGCGTTTGGCAGAAAAAAGTTCTTGTTAGGACTAAAGCACAAACTATACTATACCATTTTCAGCCAGAACGCGCTTATATTAGGCGCTAATTTGTTCCGCCATGTTTGTTTATATTTATTTTTAAAGAAGTTATTCTGTGAATAGTTGTTCTGTGTAGTTGTTGTAATTTTTTTATTTAATATTATTAACAATTACAAACAATGAATCAACAAATAATGAAGACCTATGTATACAAAAATCGTAGATTTAATATATTAGAGGTTATGTTTCTCAGTGAAAACTATTTTTGTGTCCTAGCGGAAAGTAGCATACACAGCACGACCGCCATTTTACTTATAAAAGTTTGTAAGTTCTATTTTCTGCCAAACGCACCCAAAGTCCAACTACCGCATTTCGTCCTCCGGGATACATCAACATACTCTGTACTCATATGGTTTCTTAGCACTGTGAATTCTTTCATGTGTATTTAAATAACTTAAAGTAGCAAATGTTCTAGTACATATGTTACATTCGTATGGTTTTTCACTACTGTGAATTCTTTTATGTGTTTTCAAATTACCTAACTTATTAAATATTTTAGTACATATATTACACTTGTATGGTTTTTCATCACTATGGATTCTTTCATGTACTTTTAAATTACTTGACTGACTAAATGTTTTAGTACATATATTACATTTGTATGGTTTTTCACCACTGTGAATTCTTTCATGTATTTTTAATTCACCTGAAGTAGTAAATACTTTATTACATATATTACACTTGTATGGTTTTTCACCACTGTGAAATTTTTCATGTGTTTTTAAATTACCTGACTGAGTAAATGTTTTAGTACATACATTACACTTGTAAGGTTTTTCACCAGTGTGAATTCTTTCATGTCTTTTTAAATCACCTGAAGTAGTAAATGTTTTAGTACATACGTTACATTTATATGGTTTTTCACCGCTGTGGATTGTTTCATGCTTTTTTAAATTACATGAAGTAGTATATGTTTTAGTACATGTTTTACACTTGTATGGTTTTTCACCACTATGAATTATTTTATGCCTTTTTAAAACATGTAAGAAAGTAAATGTTTTGAAACATACATCACATTCATAAAGTTTTTCACGACTGTGAATTCTTTTATGTATTTTTAAATTACTTGACTGAATAAATGTTTTAGTACACATATTACACTTGTATGGTTTTTCACCACTGTGAATTCTTTCATGTCTTTTTAAATGACTTGGATAAGTAAACGTTTTAGTACATGTATAACACTGAAATAGTTTTTTACCAACACATGTAGTTTCATATTTTGTTAAACTTAGCTGATGATCTTCATCCGTTTTGTCTTCTTCAATTTTAATTTCCGTATGTAAACTGTCTAAATTTGGCAAAGATTCATTCGGCTCCTAAAATGTGATAATTAGTTATTTTCATTAAAATATCTGCATAATTTTCTTTTCTAATTTATAATGCAAATTTAGTACTCACTTACCAGTTTTATATTTTGCTGTTGTAAGTCTGTATGATATTTTGTATCTGCCAAACTATTATTTTCTCGTGACAATTTAGTCGGTTCAAAAATTTTATTTTCTGTTGATAACACTAAATTGTTCTCATGCACTTTGGTCACTGCACTTTTCTCCACTTTAATTTCAACTGTATCATCAATTACATGCGCCACTTCGTTCACTTCATCTTTTTCCACTTTAATTTCAAATGTATGAAAACTTCCACGCACTGATTTCTCCATTTCTGATTTCTGGAAATTGGAAATTTTTTTTTATTTAGCACCCCATTTTTTCAAAATATTTTTTTTTTATAACCGGAAAGAAGTTGGCGCCGAAAGTTGGAAAATCTTTCTGTTTTTATATGGCTAAATTGCTCCCAAATTGCTCCTTTGGAATCAGTAATTGCTCCAGCTGGAACTTAATTACTTAATAAGTTATTTACAAACAAAAAAACTTTTTTGCTTGACTATTTCTATTATCAAAATCTTGTCAAATAATGAATTTTTATACAATTACTTCATATCAAAAAATTGCTCCTGATTTGTTCCATCTAATTTAAAAGTTAGTTATTAATTTCTCTGAATAATAATTAAAATATATTAAAATAAAAAATATTATGAATTAGGTTATGTATTATTAAAACGTATAGGCAATCCAACATAATTCAACATACTCTTTAGGTCGTTTGCATGTATTTACGGATATCTGAATTTTGACAAGTTAAATAACATTAGAAAAAAACAAAATTAAGTTTTAGCTTTTAAATTAAATAGAGCGAATTGGGAGCAATTTACTGACGTAAAGAAATTATATAAAAAGTATTATTTTGGGAGATTTTGATAACTTAAATAACGGAAAAAAAATTTTTTTCTTTATAAATATTATAAATAACTAATTAAATAATTAAGTTTCAGGTGGAGCAATTACTGATTTCAAAGGAGCAATTTAACATATAAAAAACAAAAACATTTTTCAACTTTCGGCGCTAACTTCTTTCCGGTGATTTAAAATCGTTTGCGGGTTAATGATAGTTAATTAATAGTACTTTCTTATCATTATTTATTGAATAATCAATTAATCATCAAAAATATTTACATACTTAAGTCATTCATACCCATAGATAAAATATACCAGAATTTATTTCTGAAAGGTAGCTAATTACGACAACGATGAAATTTATATCCGCTGCCAGCGTTCTCAGTGCCATAGAGAGGTAATTAGTTTCTAAAATTAGTTTTAGACAGTGTCGCCTTTGATTAATGTATAATTTTGGATAAAAATAAATTTACTTGTTTTTAAACAAATATTTATGAGTTTATATAATTATCGTATGAGTTTTAAATTTGAAAAATTTATCAAAATAAAATGCAATTAGGAAAATTTTAGTGGATTATCTTACTAGTAGTAATCTACATTATCGGATAAGGCTAAAAATAACTTAAAGTTATTATAGGGACATCTCTGTTCTTCTCTAGTGTACTACGCGTGATGATAACGACAACGATGATATCAACACCCGCTGCCCCACTAAACCACCGTTCACTGTTTCATAAAGAAGTAATAAAGGGACAAAAAAAGTATTGAAGTTGGCTATCTTGCAGAAATAAAATCCTGGTGTACTTTATCTATGGTTGGAATGCTATCATAATAGTATCTATCCACCATATCCACCACATCTCAAACTGGCTCAAACCCCTCAAACATTCCAAGTCAAGCGTCACCTGTAGAAGAGAAGAAGACAGAAACCCGAAATGGACAAATCTATTCAGACTCGTCAAACATTAAAAATAAAAATGGAGAAAGATGAAGTGAATGAACCGGGCTATGAAATTGATCGTAAATTTGAAATTAAAGTTGAGAACGATGAAGTGAATGAGAAAATTTCATTGTCATCAACAGAAACTAATATTTTTGAACCAACTAAATTGTTGCAAGAAAATAATAGTTTAACAGATAAAATAAACTTAGCACAGTTACAAGAGCAAAATATAAAACTGGTGAGTACTAAATTTGGATTGTTAATTTCGGGATAAAATAATGAAAATATTAATAACATTTTAGGAATGGAGTGAATCTACTTCGATAGATGTAAACAGTTTACATACGGAAATCAAAATTGAAGAAGATGAAATAGATGAAGATCATTCGACAAATTTAACAGAACATAAAATTGCATGTGTTCAAGAAAAAGTATTTCAGTGCGGTACATGTAATAAAACATTTACTTATCCAAGTGAATTAAAAAGACATGAAAGAATTCACAGTGGTGAAAAACCATACAAATGTAACATATGTTCTAGAACATTTACTCATTCAGGTAATTTAAAAGCACATGAAAGAATCCATTTCGGTGAAAAACTTTATGAACGTAATGTTTGTACTAAAACATTTACTATTTCAGGTCATTTAAAAATGCATAAAAAATTTCACAGTGGTGAAAAACCATACGAATGTAACATATGTATTAAAACATTTACTATTTCAAGTGATTTAAAAAGACATGAAAGAATTCATAGTGGTGAAAAACCATACGAATGTAACATATGTTCTAGAACATTTACTCATTCAGGTAATTTAAAAGAACATGAAAGAATCCATAGCGGTGAAAAACTTTATGAATATAATGTTTGTACTAAAACATTTACTATTTCAGGTTATTTAAAAATACATAAAAAATTTCACAGTGGTGAAAAACCATACGAATGTGACATATGTACTAAAACATTTACTATTTCAAGTGATTTAAAAAGACATGAAAGAATTCACAGTGGCAAAAAATCATACGAATGCAATGTCTGTACTCGAAAATTTAGTGACTCAAGTAATTTTAAAAAACATGAAAAAATACACAGTGGTGAGAAACTTTATGAATGTGATGTATGTTTTAAAACATTCACTACTTCAAGTAATTTAAAAAGACATGAAAGAATTCACAGTGGTGAAAAACCATATGAGTGTAACATATGTTCTAAAAAATTTACTACTTCAAGTGATTTAAAAACACATGAAAGAATTCACAGCGGTGAAAAACCATGCAAATGTAGAATATGTTCTAAAACATTTACCACTTCAGGTCATTTAAAATCACATGAAAAAACACACAGTGGTGAAAAATCATACAAATGTAACATATGTTGTAAAACATTCAGTCAATCAAGCAGTTTAAAAAGACATGAAAGAATTCACAGTGGTGAAAAACCGTATAAATGTAAAATATGTTCTAAAACATTTAATCGAAAAGAAACTTTAAAAAGACATGAAAGAATACACAGTGGTGAAAAACCATACAAATGTAAAATACATATGTTCTGAAACATTTACTACTTCAAGTCATTTAAAAACACATAAAACAATTCACAATGGTAAAAAGCCACATGAATGTAAAATATGTTCTAAAACATTTAATCAGTTAAGTCATTTAAAAAGACATGAAAGAATTCACAGTTGTGAAAAACCGTATAAATGTAAAATATGTTTTAAAATATTTAATCGAAAAGAAACTTTAAAACACATGAAAGAATGGGGTATTTGACAGTAGCTGAAAAAATATCTTTTTTGATTTTTAAATAATTTCTCGAGTCATAATAATACTGAATATTGCTTTTTTACAAGTTATTTCATTTAAAAATATAAAAATTTTAATTAAATAAAATTACAAAATTTACGTTAAAAATGACGTAATTAAAAACATCAAGCAAAAGCAGCTTACGTCACAAGCTCGTTCGAATATGTTAAATAAATAGGTATTATATTGTAGTTAGGAAAAAAACTGTTTACTTTTTTGGTAACTATGAAAGAAATTTTTCATTATTAATTTTCATTACTAGACCTACTACTATTACTCATTGTTTTAGTGCCAATGACGTCATATGATTTGACGTCAGAGAAAGAATCGTTTTGGCGATCTTTTTAAAAACTAAAATTTTATCGGTGATTTTTATTAAAAATATAGTACAAAATAATTTAAAAATGTGTATTACGAGTTTAGTAAGAAGTAATAAACACACTAAGATGGTTTTTAAAAATTTTTTCAAATACCCCATTCACAGTGGTGAAAAACCATACAAATGTAATATATGTTCTAAAACATTTAATCTGTTAGGTAATCTTAGGAAATATAAATTTCTTAGTGGTTCTAGCACTAAAACTGCTGGTTATTTTGTTATTAATTTATATAATATTGTTCTGTTTGTTATGATTAATTCATAAAAATTAAATTATTTTAAAAATAAATTTTTGTTGTCGAAAAACAAAGTTTTTTTTTTTTTTTGCTTGTCGATGAAGACAGCAATAGAAAAATAGTTCAAAAAGTGTCCCGTTTTAAATACTAAGTAACAGTTCAAAAACTCGCTAGAGTAGCAAACTTGAACTTTGTAGTTGTCGGCGGAGTGAAGTGTGGTGTTTAATAACCTACAAAAAAATCGCTGTGAAACACGTTGAAAGTGATCCATAATTACGTGAACTTTTAACGTCTGTTAGTGATTTTATCAGAGAACAAGAGAACGAACATTACTATCTCTATACTAGGGATACTAGGGAAACGAGCGTAACCACAAAGGATAGAAAATAACCCGCCACTATGTTATATATGTGCACGTGGAGTTGTGTGTGTTAGTCCGATGGATGTTGTGTGTATTGGTGTCTTGCATACATATATACATAATATGTGCGTGGTGGTGGTACGTATGATGTACGTATACTACGTACATATACCGTGTTAATACGAGAGGTAACAATATGACAACAATTGAAACATAATCATCGAGTGCTGGCGAATGAATGAGGACTAAGTAGCCTGAGATGCACATAAATGCCCATAAGTGATTGCAGAAAAGAGATAGTTATTTTCGTTCTATTTGTTCTGCGGATTTTATTGTGTTGAGTTTTATAAAAATTTTTAAAATAATAAAAAATTATATGTAACAATTATAATAAAAAAAAACAACAATTTCGTAACAACGCGGATGTTTCTCTGTCCTTGTTAACTTCCCTAAATTTAAAAATTATGGAACAAAAATAATTAGTCATCATGTCAGAAATTGTTGTTTTAATATATAATGTAAATTAATTTTTTGAATGCGTGCCCTCTGGTTTGTAACGGTGAAAGTTCCGTTAGCTAACGTTAGGCTAACAAAATTTTCGTCCCGAACGCCACCACTTTTTGATACAGTGGTGGTCCTCCTTATAGCTACCCTTCATAAGCTGGTGATTTTTAGTGGTTTTTTAACGGTTTCAAAGTCGAATCTAGTGGTCTCTGGAAAAAAAAGTTGACACCACTGACGATAGATTAGACGTAACGTCATTACAATGGAGTATTATAAGATGGAGATCAAACTTATATGAGAGGAACTGACAAAATTGGTCAGGAAAATGGTACATATAAGGCTTTGTTTTTTTACCACTCGTGGCGTTAATAATGCTAAAATTTTGATGTGAATCATAGGGAGCATTCGAAACGCACCTAGCCAAAGTGTCTTGATCTTACTTTTAAGAACATTACACTTGCTTTGAAGTGTTTCTGTCTTACTTTGGAGATATTTGTATATTCCTGTCTCACTTTCCATGTTCTTGAGAGAAGGGTGAAGGTATGTATACGATGTGATACGATGATTCTAGCATACATAGTTTACATGTAATCAAGTAATAGCGTTCGGTATACATCGTATCACATCGTATACATACCATAGAGTAATATACATACCTTCACCCTTCTTTCAAGAACATGGAAAGTGAGACAGGAATATACAAATATCTCAAAAGTAAGACAAAAGCACTTCAAAACAAGTGTAATGTTCTTAAAAGTAAGATGAAGACAGTTTGGCTAGGTGCGTTTCGAATGCTCCCAATATAACATTAAACAGATAAAACAGAATGTAAATACAGTACTTATTCTCAAATGGAAACACGTCCGAACTGGGAAAGTGAGTGTTTCTATTTGAGAATCACCAATGTCGGTTGATGATATTTAATAGTAAGGAAATAAACAGAAATTACATATGTACGAAATAAACTCTTATAGTTTAAATTACTTTATACGGCGAATATCCAATGGTACTGACTCCAATTTTACATAGTGACGTCAGCAAATTATATAATATACAATGTAAATGATGCGACTCAAAATAAAAATTGTTAAGTTTATTTTAAATCCCACTTTATAACTGAGTTGAACATTGAAAAAGATTCCAGAAGATTCTATTCAAAAGCTAATAAAGATAATATAGAAGCTCGCGTTTCCATTTGAGAGTGTTCCATTTGAGAATAAGTACTGTACCGCTTTCGTATCGTTTTAAAATTTTATTTTTATGGTAGTTGGTCGATAAAACGATTTTTTCAAAGTATTTTAACGAAACTTCTCTAAATATTTATTTAATTCAATACCAATAATACGAGCCCTTACCGAAAAAAAATTTACCACCCCAATTTTAAGAAAAACGATTTCAAAGTTTTGTAATTTTAACACGGGCTCTTATGGGAAAACTGTATTTTTTTTTTAAATAAAATGAAAACGTGTCAAATTAATTTGATAAAAATTTAATATGTTATAAAATACAAAGTTACAAACCATATTTAATAAGAAATAAAAATTATTCACCACGCCGTTTTTGAAATATAATTTATAAACATCATTTTACAACGCTTTTTCAACAATGTTTTTATACTGTTACAACATAGGCGCGCGGAAATTAAAAAAAAACAAGTGGGATATAAATATAATTACTGAAGAATATTAATACATTATTTAATTTTTGATAACAGAAAATTTTTTCGTGAGATATACGTTTGTACCTATCTCAGAGCAACTACGTTAAACGTAAAATATTAAATAAAGATGATATGATCTCGACATAAACTACAGTTTTATCAACTACTCTAGTCATCACAAATATTAATATTTTAGTTTGCGCCATTTTGACATATTTTCAGTTTGCGCCATTTTGATTTTCAAAAAATCGAACTTATAATTAAAATTCACAGTGTTTGAAAAATTATCAAACTGGATCTGGATTGGCACTCGAACAATCCGGTCAGTCGCCTAATTGGTAAGGCGCATGGCTAGCAACCAAGAGATCCAGGTTCGAGTCCCAGCCGATCCAGTTTGATCAATTTTCAAACACTATGTGAATTTTAATTATTTTACAAGATTGTCCTCTTTATATCTACCCTCCATAACCAGAATTATGAAGGGTAGAGGTAAGGGGAACCGTCTCATATGGGGCGATAGTTAAAAAAGCGTCCAGCTGTTTTTTTTTGTGATTTTTTTTATGCGGTTTTTAAAAAAAAATGGCTATTAAAATGCATAATACCTATGAATCAAAATCAAGAGACAGTAAGAAACTTAAACATTTACTATAATAACTTTCTTTGATAAAAATACTTTTTAATGGTTTTTAAACATAAGTTATTGCATCATTTAATTTTTTTACAGACGTATTTTTCAAAATTTTCATAAAATATATTATAAAAATGAAATAAAATGTTTCTACATGTAAATTAAAGCTTTATCTTGTTTAGAAAAGCAACTTCTATTGAAATTGTGACTTGTGTGGTTTTGAGCGTTTTGAGTAATGAATTTTCGATGAAACTTTTTTTATGCGGTCCCGATCCACCGTATAATAAAAATTTTATTTACAATCTGGACCGAACTAATCTTTTTATAGCTATTTATGATATTTTTGAATACATTTTTTTTTGTGCAATTTTTTTTATGCGGTCCCTATCCACCGTACAAAAAGGGATCAGCTGTACATCTAATTTTACTTCATTTCTTAATGAGGTCAGACCTAAATAATTTGACCTAATAAGTTCCCGAAATAATTCAACGTGTGTAAACATAGACATTTTTAATAAAAAAAGAAGCAATAACAGGAAATACCATAACAATAAACTGTTAAAAAAAACATAAACAACTGAATACTTTTATTACAATTACATTTACACATTTTAATACAATTATAAAAATAAAAAAAAAATTTAAAAAAGTAAATAATAATACCATGTGAGTTTTTTGAGAGTTGCCATTTCTATTACAACCAAATTTTTATGATAGAAATTATACTGGAAAAGGTTCTTTTCTTTGATGTAATGGAAATATAACCAAGGAAAACACTATCGGCTGAAGTAATCTCAAGTACATATCGCGCGTACTGTCTCAACCTCGTATCTGAAAACACCCAATTTTTTGACACAAAAAAAAACATATCTTAAATCCGTGTTTTCATCACTATAGGCTTAAGATTTATGCTAATTACACCCTTTGATGTTGGCTACTCATATATATAAATATATATAGATAAGTATATATGTAAATACAGTATTTAATATGTTTTTTGTGTGCCCTAAAACATGTAGCTTTTGATATACGAGGTAGGCGATATGCATATTTTTATCGCCTAACTGATAAAGAAAAATTAAAAAATTAAACTTGAGTAAAAAAATTTTTTTTGCTCATATATGTTGTTAATTAATGCATTAGACCATTTTTATCGAAAAATTAATATATAGTCTCATTTAAAAATCAATAGGTTTGTATCATAGCTCGAAAACCATAAGAGCTATAAAGCTTCTGGCTATAGCAATCAGTTGCCCCCGTCGATATCTACAACTCTTATTTGAACAATTTTTCGATTAAATCAACGATTTGGCTGTAATCAAAATGGCAATTCTCGAAAAACTCACACAGTATATAATATAGAATTATATTTTTATGTGTTATTATTCGTCTGTAAATGTTTACAGAGTTCATCACACAGAGAGTGTATTTATTGCTGATCAATATTTGCTTGCAGTAGCATAGTCTGTCTAATAGTCTTCATATATTTCGGTATATTTTGGTTAAAACACCAGCATAATTTTAGTATAAATTTAGTACTTAACAATTTTATATTTTGCTCTTGTAAGTTGTTGGTTGAAAAACTGTATTGTTTGTTGATAACACTAAATTGTTCTCATGCACTTCATTTTTCGCTACTTTAATTTCGAATGTACAATTAATTTCATGAACCGGTTCATTTTCACTTAATATAACTTATTCTATAATAACTTTATCACCAGTGTTGCCAGATTGGGCTATTTACCGCCGATTGGGCTATTTATATTTTTGATTGGCGGTAAAATTTTACTGTTGGCGGCAAGTAGCCGTTTGGGCTATTTTTAATTTTCCCATTTTAAGCTTCCCATATTAATGGCTCTTGCCCGCATCCATGCTCATATAAGTGCATTTAAACTTTGTTGTAGCACTTATGCTTCCTCATAGTTCACGTTACAACTATTTAACAGTGATATTTACCAAAATAACAAGATTGATGATGATGATTCTAGTTTGCTGGAATCGATTAATTTAATAGAACTAACAGATGATTGATTTTATTGAAATAAGTTTAATTTTCAGAAAGATTAAGTTTCAAAAATTTATGGTTGTGATAGTTGCCATTTCAGTGATAAAAACAAAAAAAAAAAAAAACAGTCATTCCAATTACTAATAGCTTTATGAAAAATTTTAAGTTAAAATGTAACTATTTAAAAGCGATTAATCGTAGGATAAATGTTGATTATTTATTTAGACTTTTTGTGATTATTTTTATGATTGTTATAATCATAAAAATTTTTAAATTTAAAAATAACATTGTTAAATTTGATTAATAGTAAAATTGGTGTTTAATGTGTGAGGATTAAGAAAAAATTGTCGTCTTATTTTATGGTATTTAAACATTAATGTTGATAAATATTTATTATAAAGTTGACATATTTTTAAATAGTTTGCGTTGCCTGTTTATTAAATTTGATAAAAAATAAAATATTTTTAAACAATCAATATTAATATAAAGTTTTATTAGCGCTCATGTAATTTCATCGAAAATAAAATTCAAAAAATATATAAGTGCACTTTGCTCCGGAATGGGCTATTTTTGGGCTACTCGAGCGCCTCTCATCGGCGGGTTTTGTTAAAATTTTTCTGGCAACACTGTTTATCACTGCTGTGAATTCTTTCATGTCTTTTTAAATCACTTGAAGTAGTAAATTTTTTAGTACATATACTACACTTGTATGGTTTTTCACCACTGTGAAATTTTTCATGTATTTTTAAACTACCTGACTGGGTAAATGTTTTAGGACACATGTTACATCTATATGGTTTTTCACCGCTATGGATTCTTTCATGTGTTTTTAATTCACTTGAAGTAGTAAATGTCTTAGTGCATGTATTACACTTGTATGGTTTTTCACCACTGTGAATTCTTTCATGTGTTTTTAAATAAGTCAACTGATTAAATGTTTTAGTACATATATTACACTTGTAAGGTTTTTCACCACTGTGAATTCTTTCATGTGTTTTTAAATAATCCAACCGATTAAATGTTTTAGTACATATATTACACTTGTATGGTTTTTCACCACTGTGAAATTTTTCATGTGTTTTTAAACTACTTGACTGAGTAAATGTTTTAGTACATACATTACACTTGTAAGGTTTTTCACCAGTGTGAATTCTTTCATGTTTTTTTAAATCACCTGCAGTAGTAAATGTTTTAGTACATACGGTACATTTATAAGGTTTTTCACCGCTATGGATTATTTCATGATTTTTTAGATTACATGAAGTAGTATATGTTTTCAAACATATTTTACACTTGTATGGTTTTTCACCACTATGAATTAATTGATGTGGTTGTAAACTAGCTAAATAAATAAATGTTTTAAAACATATTGGACATTTATATTGTTTTTTGTTTGTGTGACTTCTTTCATGTATTTTTAAACTACTTGACTGAATAAATGTTTTAGTACACATATTACACTTGTATGGTTTTTCACCACTGTGAATTCTTTCATGTCTTTTTAAATGACTTGGATAAGTAAACGTTTTAGTACATGTATCACACTGAAATAGTTTTTTACCAACACATGTAGTTTCATATTTTGTTAATCTTAGCTGATGATCTTCATCCGTTTTGGCTTCTTCAATTTTAATTTCCGTATGTAAACTGTCTAAATTTGGCAAAGATTCACTCGGCTCCTAAAATGTGATAATTAGTTATTTTCATTAAAATATCTGCATAATTTTCTTTTCTAATTTATAATGCAAATTTAGTACTCACTTACCAGTTTTATATTTTGCTGTTGTAAGTCTGTATGATATTTTGTATCTGCCAAACTATTATTTTCTCGTGACAATTTAGTCGGTTCAAAAATTTTATTTTCTGTTGATAACACTAAATTGTTCTCATGCACTTTGGTCACTGCACTTTTCTCCACTTTAATTTCAACTGTATGATCAATTACATGCGCCACTTCATTCGCTTCATCTTTTTCCACTTTAATTTCAAATGTATGAAAACTTTCACGCACTGATTTCTCCATTTCTGGTTTCTATTTTATCACAAACAAAATCTGTATAAGAAATAATGATACTCATCGACAGCTGTTTTTTTGACTTTTGTTTGCTTTTGTCACCGATCCAACCAGGGACACTAAAGACGTTAATGTTAATTAAATCAATGGAGTATTATAAGATGGAGATTTAACTTAGATGAGAGGAATTGACAAAATTGGTCAGCAAAATAGTAAATATAAGGCTTTCTTTTTTTACCATTCGCGGCGTTAATAATGCTCGAATACTGATGTGAAGATAGCGAATATAGTAACGATAGTAACATAAAACGGATAAAACAGAATGTAACTACAGTACTTATTCTCAAATAGAAACACGCCGGGACTGGGGAAGTGAGTGTTTCCATTTGAGATTCACCAATGTCGGTTGATGATATTTAATAATAAGGAAATACATAGAAAATACAAATTACATATGTATGAAGGTAATAATAATTATAGTTTAAATTACTTTATACGGCGAATATCCAATGGTACTGACTCCGATTTTACATAGGGACGTCAGCGAATTATATAATATACAATATAAATGACGCGACGCAAAATAAAAATTGTTAAGTTTATTTTAAAAACGATCGAAAAACCCACTTTATAACTGAGTTGAAAATTGAAAAAGATTCCAGAAGATTCTATTCAAAAGCTAACAAAGATAGTATAGAAGCTCGCGTGTAATACTCCAGCATATATGTATGTAGTATACATATATAGCCAAATGGATATGAAAAAAAACGTCCCAACATCACGGTGCAGATTTGGAAGTATTTTGTTCGGTTTGCGCAAATGCGACCTTTTTGGTGGTAATATGAACCAATCTGAACAGTAAACACGGTAAACACCAAGGGGACAAACTAGATTGGCTTTGCCTCTGTTCCACTTGTAATGAGTTTGTGACGTAGTCTGTTTGTGTACATACACACTGTTTGCAGTGTATTAGTTTGGTTTTTTGTAGTAGTATGTGTATACACTAATACAACCACAATACACGTATTACCAGAGAGAGCTGTTCAACGTGTTCAACTAACAATGCGTATATTGTTAATATAATGGTGTGTTGACTCGACGACGACTACTGACGGACTAATGCCTTAAGCTGTGACTGGCTTACAAATGACTCCAAGCGAATTTCACTTTTTTTATGTTAGTTGGCTTCTAGTGTTCTATGGTAAACACTAATTGACGCATCTGCGCAAAACAACTGAAGTGCCTCTACCCGATGTCTATCCGTCTCACTTCATCGGAACCACTGCCTCTTATAGGGATTGGCCATATAGTTATAATACATATGTATATGTACTCCAGTCTGTGAATACTCCATTACACTGAGTTTCGACTCCTTGTCTAATCTTCATAACATTGAGTTTCGTCTCCTTGTCTAATCTCCATAGTTATAACCAGGTATCGGATTTCTTTCGGATCAGACAGTTTAGTCTTTAGCATATGCAGGTATACGTATTGCACTCAATGTGACTAAAAGTTTAAAATATTTTCATAAAAACAACGTACACAAGTTATATACACACACATACATATGTGTATCAAAATATTATTTATACGTATTTTATATAAACATCCTTTTTTTTCTTTTATTTATTACCTGCGCAATTGAAAAGTGCCACTGTAATTTTAATTGACTATCACAGGGCTTCTTAAACTTTTTTCATTCACGACCCCGTTTATGGCTGTGAATTTTTTCGCGACCCCAAAACTATAAAATAAAAATATATAAATATTTTTTGATAATTTATTGATTATATATACATATATATATATATATATATATATATATATATATATATATATATATATATATATATATATATATATATATATATATATATATATATATATATATATATATATATATGAAAAAATATAGTTTTTGAATTTGTTTAAAATTAGATATAAAATTAAATTGCACAAAAAGTTGTAAATTTGTATTTATTATAGTTAATAAAAAAAAATTATAAACCATATTTTTCATCAAAACTACTTTTGCAATAACATAAATAAAAGAGAATGTTGAACAAAATATATCATCGCTGGTATATATTCGAGCTCTGGAATTTTGGCCGTCTTAGTCCATTCAAATATATTCGAGCGCAGTCGTTAGATGGTTAAGTATACAAAAATTAAACCAAAATTGTTTTTAATAGGACGGATGTGCTTGTTTTTTACTGCATAGCAAACTAAATCTTGGTTCAATGTTTGACACTGCTGGACGTAAAAGCTCTTCAACATTTTTTAGCGATGAACGGTATTGGAATTTGATATGTGTTAAAGCTAAAAAAGTAATTTCATACAAATATGTGATGCTGAATGGCAAAGGAATACAATACCATATCAGAAATTGTGGGAAATTTAGTTCCGGTTCTTATCCAGAATTCAGTCAAGGGCTTTTTTGAAAAGTCTTTGTTGAAATATTCAAAACTCATTATTGGTTTTTCAGATTGAAAAATTACTATAAATCTCGCGACCCCAAGATTTCGCTAACGACCCCATTTGGGGTCGCGACCCATAGTTTAAGAAGCCCTTGACTATCAAAAGTATTTTTGTTTATATTATGTGACATATCATTTAAATTAAATAAATTCATCTTTTTTTTTTTTTAATGATTTCGTTTTAACGTTTCTTTTTTTTTTTTTGTTTTCAATTTTGAGAGATAGAAGTATAGTTGTTTGTTAAAAATTTGTTTTTCTATAATAAAAAATCTTAGTAAATACTGTAGACCTGAAATTTTATATTTAGACAATTACGTCACAAATTAGTTCAACCCTTCAAAATGACGTCATATAGATTTTAAACCAATAACTGAATACAAAATTTTTAATACTCCTTAAAACTACTCCTTCTCGATTTAACATTACGAGTTAGAAAAAGATAATATAATAATATAATCCAACCTAATTAAACAAAAACAACTGAAATATTAATGATAATAATATAAAGAGGCGACTTACGTCGTTACCTATTTGTAACCACACTCCAGAAGAAGACGTAATTATAATGAGTTGTCTGTCAAATGTTACTCTTAATAAGATTTTCAAATGTGTTTAATTTTGTACAGTAAGGCTCAACGTAATGGTAAACTAGTACACCGTTCTCTTAAAATAAGCAAACCTAAAATAAGGAAATATTGTAAACAAACACACACACATTCAAACATGTTTATATTAAAAAGTAATAAAAATATTGTCAAAAAAAATAAAAAATAACAGTATAAATGGTGTGACAAATAATAAAGTGTTCATGAACTTTTTAATCATTTATTCAGAAAAATTAAAAATTTTGCAATTTGTACATTTACTTATGAGTTTGAAATGAAATGTTTAAAACGTCCAAAACCCTACAATTGTCTATAACTCTATATAATTATGCATATATAAACATATCCATGATTTGATTATTTAATAGTATCACTGTATCAGGTAGTAGGCATACATGCATATAATGCTTGTGAATGTGTTGTTGGGACCGTTGGGACATTATGAAGTGGTGATAAATTAAAATTTAATAGCTTCTTTGACATTCACTCCACAATATGTATCTGTACGTATTTACTTTTTGTTCAGTACTTAAACATTAGCAAAGATTATTCTTAAAATGGTCTCATTCGGAACATACAAACGTATTTTCTTATTAATAATAATAATTGTTATCAATTTATTATATGTATTTATTGTGTACAGTTGTTATTTTAAATAGAAAAAGTTAATTATTTAATGTATGTAGTTAAGTTACGTACTTATTTTATATAAGTATATAACTAAATAAACTGTATTTTTAATATGACAGGGGTTATTAAGAAAAGAAAACATTTAACGTGAGAAAATAAACTAGAAATATTTGGAGAACTGGGCATCGCAGCATGTCTTAGCTTTTGGTTACGGTGTATCAGTAACCTAGTAAATATATGTATATGCATATACATAGACATTTAGTTCATCCTGTATGTTACGCTTAAAATAGGGAAAGTGACTTGTTTACTATTCCCTATTTTGAGCGGAATCTGTAATTAGATTTTACCGTGCAAATGGTTTAAATAGTTATAAATTATAGCTATTTAATGACAAACAAATCAACCAAACTTTTCAATCTTATACCTAAACTTTTTCTATCAATAACAACTCACTCATATTTTATTTTAAAAATGCCTACTTTTTTAGCTTATCGTACTTTTTAACTTGACCTAGTAGTGTACTTTTAAATAGTTTTAGAAATCAGTTTACTTATTGCAATTCAAATGTTTGATGAATTTCTGCCAGGAAAATTCATCAAACATTTGAATTGCAATCCTGAGCTGTCCGAAGAAACCCGGTACCTAGTTATAACGATCATTTTATCGCCGCAGTTTAAATTATGTATAGCTGTTATCGCTGTTATAGCTTATCTTACAGTACGGTAATATCTAATATAATCTTTTATTTATCCTGCGATAAAATTCAAAAAGTAAACCACGTAAACTGTCATAAACATTCTAACCACTTGTTTGAGGCTTCTATAAATTACGGACAGTACAGAAATCCGGAATGTTGAAATCTGTTCAGACATTTAAAATTAAAATGGAGAAAGATGAAGTGAATGAACCAAATCATGAAATTGATCGTACATTTAAAATTAAAGTGGAAAAAGATGAAATAAATGAACCGATCTGTGAAAGTTTTCATACAGTTTATATTAAAGTGGAGAAAGATGAAATAAATGAACCTGTTTATGAAATTGATCGTACAATTGACGTTAAAGTGGAGAAGGACAAAGTGAATGAGAACAATTTAATGTCATTAACAGAAAATAAAATTTTTGAACCAACTGAATTGCCGCAAGAAAATAATAGTTTGACAGATAAAATAAACTTGACAGAGTTACAAAAGCAAAATATAAAACTGGTGAGTACTAAATTTGAATTATAACTTCCAGAATAAAATTATGCAAACATTTTAATCAAAATACTAATAACATTTTAGGAGTCGAGAGAATCTACTTCGATAGATTTAAACAGTTTACCTACGGAGATCAAAACTGAACAGGATAAAGTAGATGAAGATCATTCGACAAATTTAACAGAACAGATTGCGTGTGTTGAAAAAAAATTGTTCCAGTGTGATACATGTAATAAAACATTTAGTTGGTTAAGCACTTTAAAAAGACATGAAAGAATTCATAGTGGTGAAAAACGTTATGAATGCAATGTCTGTACTAAAACATTTAGGGATTCAAGTAGTTTTAAAATACATGAAAGAATTCATAGCGGTGAAAAACCATACAAATGTACCACATGTTCTAGGGCATTTAAACAGTCGGTGCATCTAAACAGACATGAACGATTTCACCGTGGTGAAAAACCGTATGAATGTAGCATATGTTCTAAAACGTTTACCACTTCGTCTGATTTAAAAACACATGAAAGAATACACAGTGGTGAGAAACCATACAAATGTAACGTATGTACTAAAACATTTAATACTTCAGGTATTTTAAAAACACATGAAAGAATCCACAGCGGTAAAAGACCTTATAAATGTTACATATGTTCTAAAACGTGTACAACGTCAAGTAATTTAAGAATACATGAAAGAATTCACAGCGGTGAAAAACCATACAAATGTAACATGTGTACTAAAACATTTACAACTTCAAGTAATTTAAGAATACATGAAAGAAGTCATAGTGGTGAGCAACCATATAAATGTAACATTTGTTCTAAAACATTTAATACTTCAGGTATCTTAAAAACACATGAAATAATTCACAGTGGTGAAAAACCTTACAAATGTAACATATGCTCTAAAACATTTACTACTTTAATTTACTTAAAAAAACATGAAACAATACACAGTGGTGAAAAATCATATGAATGTAACATGTGTTTTAAAACATTTAATCAATTAAGTAGTTTAAAAAGACATCAAAAACGAATTCATCCTGATTGCTGTTGATTAGTACTTTATGAAGTTTATTTTGTTACTTTTATTGTAAAATGGTGTATATAATTTTCTTAGGTACATAGATTATTTATTTATATGTTATATAATTGTTGTATTATAACTGTAAATAGTTGATTAAATAATATAAAAATACATAATTCATACTATACAAATAATTCATACTACATATACAACAATACTTAGTTATTTTAAAAACATTGAATCACAACTAAAACTTTTTTTTTTAAGAATTATGGCACATAGTGCGCGCTGAGCCTTTAATTTTTAAAATTGTCCGTTAAATACCCTTTTCGAATATAAAATTGCCTTAACTGTATCTTTTAGCAATAATAAGTTATCATTATATATATTATTTAAACATTTTGACATAAATTAGCATTAAAACAATAATAAAAGTTTGTTTTTTTTTTTCATCAAAATATTTTTCCCTAGTACTTTTAAATTTGCCCCATCGAAGCGCGAAATTCTTTTTTAATGATTTCGTTTTTATGTTTTCGATTTTTCGTTTTCGATTTCTTTTTTAATGACTACGTTGATTAAATTCTTTTTTAATTTAATTGTATAATTAGAGAGAAAAAATTTAAAAACATCAAGAAAGAATAAATTATTAGAATCCAACTGCAGGTAAAATGAATAATGAAAAAATTTTTTTAGCGACAGCCTGCATATAAATTATTAAGAATGAACTAAAAGAAAGAAAATTGTTCTACATGTTTCAGTCATTTGAAACATGTTTCAGTCCTGAAGATGGTCATTTAAATGACTGAAACATGTAGAACAATTTTCTTTCTTTTAGTTCGTTCTTAATAATTTATATGCAGGCTGTCGCTAAAAAATTTTTTCATTAAGAAAGAATAAGTTTTCGTGGCGCTAACTTCACTTAGCTGTTAAAATGCCGTACGGCAACCGTCAAGAGACGGCTGCTACACGATATGGCAACGGCATTTTTCCGTGACCGTGTAACGCGAAAATGTGAAAAAATGCGACCGTATGGTTTTTTGCCGTAGCAAACTGTGACATGAAAAGGTCCGTCCTTGAAAACAAGTGGCAGGGACATGCCCATAAGTGATTGCAGAAGAGATAGTTATATTCCTTCCAGTCTTCTATGGTCACCACTATTGTGTGGTTACCGTGGTTACCATCGTTACCTACCATCATTATGGCGATTACCAATTAATAAAAGTCTATTCAAAAAGTAAGCGTTGTAAAGTAGGGATGTGACATGGAGTGAAAAAAATCGATTATTAAAAAATCGATTTTTCTCTTTTTAATATTGGCGATGATTAGATTCCCTAGCGACAAATCGCGGAACTAACATATGACAGATAATTTTCCTAGTTGAATTTTCTAATAGCAATTTAATAAAGTTTTCACGTAAATTATGCATATAATTACGTGATTTAATGTGTAGAGATGAACACTAGTAAACACAAAAGAAAAAGGAGTACTTACTACTGTGTTCCACAGTGCAGCAACTACAAAAGGGAAGGACTGAGTTTTCGTCGTTTTCTTACCAGTGTCAAACTTAAAAAAAAACATTGGGAAACTATTCTTAAAATGAAAATGAAAATGAAAATTTCATCAGTGTTTATGCCTGTTTGCTCAGAACATTTTGAGGTGTCAGCATTACATTCCACTTCATGTGGATAACTTAATACTCCACAACTTCGTGCAGCTAAATCCAGATATTTTATGTTACTGAAATTTCGTTCTTTAACACCAACACACATTAACATTCCACTTTTAAAACATTGTTCACAATCGCGAAAAGGTCTCGTAGTGTTTTTTACTCTTTCATAAATGTCCAACAAAAAAGTCATCACAAAATTTTTATAAAGCAATGAAATAATATTAATTATATGTCATATAGTAGTTCCACAAACGCTCACCAGGGAAATTTTATCATCGCCATATTTTTCTATATAGGCAATAATAAAACTACTAAATTTAATATTAACAATTATTTAGAATGAAGATTAGTTAAAATGGTAAGTATCAAAAATAACCAAAATGACAACTTTTTTGTTTTAAAACTAAAAAACAAACCAAGTTTTTCTTTCACCTTTGAACTTAAATAATAAGGAAATAATAGAGTGTAATTTATATAATCGATTTATTAAAAATCGATTATTATTATTTAGAGAATCGATTATTAAAAATCTATTATAAGAAAAAAATAATCGATTAATATAAAAATCGATTATTTTTTCCCATCCCTAACGTAAAGTCGTAAACTGTCAGTTATCAGTTATCATAAACATTCTAAGCATCACTCGTTAAAAGTTTCTGTAAGTTATCGGCAGGGCTGCCAGATTGTATAATTGGATACAAAATCTGTATAATTTGGTTGCCTTGTGTATCCTTTTTGTATAAGGAATTTTCTTGTATAATTGGATACAAACACCGAAAATTTAGAGTGAATACGCTGAACATAGCAGTTGCAATTCTTTATTAATGTGGCATCACGCTAGACCCAATGAAACTACATACGCCCTTGCGTGTATATGAATTTTCTTTCGTTCTGACAAAATTGCAAAAATGATTAAAATTTAATAATTAAGGTTTAGTTGGAAAAAAATCAGTTCATTTTTTTCTTGTAACGAAAAGTTGTTTTGTATAATGGGAGTCAATTATGTATAATTTTAGAGACCTGACTGTATAAACTAAAAATTTTTACTGGCAGCCCTGGTTATCGGCGTTATCGCCTTTGTATTTCATTGTAACAAAACAGAAATCCGAAATGGAGAAACCTGTTCATACCATTGAACCAATTGAAATTAAAATGGAGAAAGATGAAGTGAGTGAACCGGGTCATGAAATTAATCGTACATTTGAAATTAAAGTGGAGAAAGATGAAATAAATGAACCGGGCTATGAAATTGACCGTAAATTTGAAATTAAAGTGGCGAAAGACGAAGTGAATGAATCGGGCTATGAAATTGAGCGTAACTTTGAAATTAAAGTGGAGAAAGATGAAATAAATGAACTGGGCTGTGAAATTGACCGTAAATTTGAAATTAAAGTGGAGAAAGACGAAGTGAATGAACCGGTCCAAGAAAGTTTTCATACATTTGAAATTAAAGTGGCAAAAGATGAAATAAATGAACCGGGCTATGAAATTGACCGTAAATTTGAAATTAAAGTGGAGAAAGATGAAGTGAATTCGTTGTTATCAACAGAAATTAAAATATTTGAACCAACTAAATTGTCGCAACAAAATAATAGTTTAACAGATAAAATAAACTTGGCAGAGTTACAAGAGCAAAATCTAAAACTGGTGAGTACCAAATTTGGATTGTTAATTTCGGGATAAAATCATGGAAATGTTTTAATGAAAATATTAATAACATTTTAGGAGTGGAGTGAATCTACTTCGATAGATTTAAACAGTTTACATACGGAAATGAAAATTGAACAAGATGAAATAGATGAAGAACATTCGACAGATTTAACAAAACATAAAATTGCACCTGTTAGTAAAAAACTATATCAGTGTGATATATGTAATAAAACATTTCATAATTCAAGTAATTTAAGCAAACATAAAAGAATTCATAGTGGTGAAAAACCATACGAATGCAATGTCTGTACTAGAAAATTTAATGATTCAGGTTGTTTTAAAAGACATGAAAGAATACACAGTGGTGAAAAACCATATAAATGTAAAATATGTTCTAAAACATTTACAATTTCAAGTAATTTAAGCAAACATAGAAGGATTCATAGCGGTGAAAAACCATACGAATGCAATGTCTGTACTAGAAAATTTAATGATTCAGGTTGTTTTAAAAGACATGAAAGAATACACAGTGGTGAAAAACCATACAAATGTAACATATGTTCTAAAACATTTATAACCTCAAGTCATTTAAAATCACATGAAAGAATTCACAGTGGTGAAAGACCTTATAAATGTAAAATATGTTCAAAAACATTTACTCAGTTAAGTCATTTAAAAACACATGAAAGAATTCACAGCGGTGAAAAACCATACGAATGTAAAATATGTTCTAAAACGTTTACTACTTCAGGCTGTTTAAAAAACCATGAAAAAATACACAGTGGTGAAAAATTATATAATTAAATGTTGTAAAACATTTAATCGATTTAAGCAATTTAAAAAGACAAAAAACAAATTAATCTTAATTACTTATAATTAATTGATGAAATTTATGCCAATCTTTGTATTCTATTTACTTTACTTTGTATACAAATGTATATACAATAAATCAGTAATATCAATATTTATGTATTTATTAGACTATTTAATTAACAAATATTTCATTTTATAAAATTATGTGTTGTGAAGAAATTATTTAAATATTCAGTTTTTACCACCTTTTTTTGCATATGTCGTAATATTATCATTAATAAAAATAACATGATATTGGGGTGATAAATACATTTACTTTTAACCACTTTTATTTTCCTAGTGTCAGTTTTAAAAAGTTCCGAATAATAAGTTAGTTTTAAAAAAAGGATCATTAACCCTTTTATTTCATTTTATTTTTAACACTTTCAGTCCCACGGCTTCGGCATCCGAAACCAAACAAAACTTCCCCAGAGGCCGACCGCGATCAATGATTAATTACTCATTATGTGTGCGATGTTTATGATGTTTATCATGTTTATCATTCTTCATCACACGGATGTGTTCCCATTCACACAAACACATACATACCAACAAACACTACTCTCTTGGTTTCTATCATGTCCCTGCCACTTGTTTTCAAGGACGGACCTTTTCATGTCACAGTTTGCTACGTTTGTTACGTGGCGCTAATGGTATAGGGGGTATACTAAATAGAGTTGGGACATGTAAGCATTTTTCATCAAATAGATGTCAAAATTAATTACCATATGATTGAGCACAAAAGTATCATCACCAAGTTACGTATTAACGAAGAATTAAAATTTTTTAATTTAGTTAATCTTTCTAGGTTGAATTAAAGTATTTTTTTAAATATTTAATTTATTTCCAATTTATTTTAGATGAAAAATAGCGAACTATTAAACCTCATGTCTCGACTCTAATTTTATCCCCTAGTAAATCAACGCCATCTGGTATATTAGTTACAGCGACGTCAAAAAGCGGTCCATTTTTTTATAATAGACTAAATGGAGAGTGACAGGGACATGGTTTCTATGTATAAAAAATTTTAAGATAAACAAAAAATACATAAAAAATATAATTTATATTTTTAAATAAAATTGATTTGAATGCCAGTGTATATGTGGTATGTATGTACGTATCACGTAGTACGTCTGTTTACAGCTTTACATATAAATACGTGTGGAACTGTGTTGTCAATTATTTTATTTTATGTATTTGTTTATATAGTTTTTTTTTTTAAATATTGCCGGCTTCCGGGGAAATTTACTATGAAAGTGCTCGGGCCTCATAGTGTTAATGTTAACAATATTTACTTTACTTCTGATAAATTAATTTCATATTTCCCGCAAAAGTTTTTATATACACCACGACCCAGAATATTATATATAATACGGGCCTTTACTATTATCATGAGAAGGATACAAGGATCATCTTTGGGGATTTACTTTATAATTCCATTGTAGATCTTTGCATGGAAATTCATCAAAATCTGACCAGTAGAAATAGGAGTGGGATTTAAGGCGTTAAAAATTGTTCTAGTGGCAGTGTAGCTGATAAAAAGTGACGCAAGGAATTAAAATTTAAAAAATCCTGCATTTTTCAAAGTACCTCAAGTAAGTTAATATATTTAACGGAAAAACAAGTAAACTAAATAAATTTTATTTTATTAATATTGCAATTTGTTCTTTATGATATAACAATAAAACTGTTTTAAATAATATTTAAACTACCGCTTCGGTACACAAGGAACACTAATGCCGTCTTATATGACATAGAGTGACATCTAGTAATACATAGTGTCATGGTATGGACTGCCACCTAGCGTGATCTTCAGTGGATACTTTTGATACTCTGTATTCAGTGTCGCCATATGTAGTATTTTCATTACTACCGTAGTAATATTTGACCGCCAAATTCAAGTTGTAGTAATGACGTAGTATTTTAGTAATAATTTAGTATTTTAGTAGTATTTTTTAAAAAATATAGTATTTTAGCGGTATTTTTTCGAATATATTTAAAAATTTACACATTTACGATTTATAATTCTGGATATTTTTTATTTTATTTGCAGAGGAGTAATTAATCTTAAAGTAGCTGCGAAAGTATTGTAAAAAATAAAAATGGCAAATAATTACCGGAATACGAAAAATTCCTTAATTTTTAAAAAATTTGGAAATATTAGAAAATATTTCTTAATAAGGTTAAATAAGCTCGCAATAAAAAGAAAAAAACAATAGTAATCATTTTTATAATTTATTTCCCTTTTTTTGAAAGTCGTTAATTGTTACAAAATTTATCAAAAATAAAAATACAAAAAAGAATAACTTGACATATATGATTATGGAGATTATATAGGTATGATATTCAAAAACATGGCATTTAGAATAAATGGTTTTTTTATCAAGTACCGTATCAATAGATTTATTATAGATCTTCCTATTACACATATCATTTTTTTGTGGATACAAAATCGTTACGAGTGTTTTGTAAATTTTGTTTTGTAATTTTTAATCGAATTTAGAGATAGCCTTATTTCTTTGAAACTGTCGAAATGATTGTTTATTGATTAAAAATACGTCGAATTTAAGTTTTATAATTAACAAAAATGTTATTAAAAGTATTCTAAATACTATTTGAAAATCCATAAATAATCGAAAAATCTACAGATGCCGTTAAATCTTCCTTTTTTATATCATATTTTACCGCCAGAATTTGTCAGATTCTACTTTGTTCTGTGGATTCTACCTCAAATATTCAAAGACTCCAGCGCCGCCAGTGTAGTAATAAGGTAGTATTTTTTGTTATGGGAGTAGTAAATAAATAGTATTTTTCTACCGTCTTCTGTAGTAATATGTCGATTTAAAATCTGGCGACACTGTCGGTGTCGGTATTTAACAGTTCATGACTAGCGCTGGTCGAGTTCACAAGTCTTTATAAAACTATTCTTATAATTAAAGTTAAATAAAATTATTAAAAATAAACATCTTGTTTTATTATTTATTAAAACATAACACATAGAATGTCAAAGTAGCAAATACAGAATGGTTTAAATATTCGATAGCAGAAGATGTATGTGATGTATCTCATGTACGTTACATACGTGTTCTTTTTTAGGTGTCAATGTGCTGATTTTTTAAAGGTGTTAATATATTCTGTCCGTTTTTTTATAGATGTCAACAAATTATAAAACAAAAACATTAATAAATCAAAATTTTTGGGTTATATTTTCATATATTTTCAACATATTCATTGGATTAAAAAAAACTTGGTTTCATGCTTATTAAGAAAAAAAAAATGGGTGTGTCATTTATTAATTAATTTTGAGAAGCTAGTTTAATGAAACACCTAAAAATTATGTTCCGGTATAGGGACTTTTACGTTATATGTACACAGTATAAAGCGTATAAAGTAATATAAATCACATTTTTTTAGGATTTCGTAGTTCTTGTCGTGAAATCCTTATGAATTCGTTAAATGCATATTCCACACGAGCTAAAAAATTACACAACTGCCTTATCCCTTACAACTGCGTTACGTACTATACTTTATCTACGACAAACATGAAATTCACAATAAATAAATTTGCTACGAACTTGAAATTTATTAAAAATAAATGCCAACATTCAGTTATTAGGTAAAAAATTTGTACACGTTTTAATATAATGTACATACAACATAAAAATTAAAATAAAACTGTAGTAAGCTGTGGTTTTTTACACATAATCGTGTAAGAAGTAGAAAATTTCATAGTTATATGTAAAACATGTTTACCTAGACAGTAATTTGACAGTAGACAATTGCTTAAGGCATCACGTGGGGGGCACCAGAAACAGCACAAAAAAAATATTTGCTAGCACATGAAAGGTAAGGCTGTTTGAAAATCCGCGCGTTTGGTTTTTTTATTGTATGTAATCGGCGTGTTCGTTGCTGAGTTTTTCTGCTCAAAGTGAGCTGCTAGCGCATGCGCAAGAACTTTTTTTATGGAATACACAAGTATTTCGTACTTCATAAAAATGTTCTTGCGCATGCGCTAACAGCTCACTTTGAGCAGAAAAACTCAGCAACGAGCACGGCGAATACGTACTCCACTTATCCTTCACACATATTCCACTTATCCCTTATCTTTCATACATATTCTAAGGTCGGCAACCATTTTCGGATGGCGGGCCATTTAAAAAAAAAAAATTTTAGCAGGCCATGCAGTTACATATTTTCTAATGTAGTATGTAGCTTAAATTAATTTTTCTTTAGCGAATTTTCGAATCGAAAATTCAGCTATTAGAGCCACTGTTTTGACGCGACTTGAGCCCGGAGCTCTGATAGAAATAATTTGTTTTGAAGTCTCTAAAAGCCGAAAATGAGATTCACTAAAATTTACATTCGCGCGATAACTCTCGAAGGAAGCATCCTGTTTTTCCAAAAACTTGGCCAAAATGTTGGAAGTCCACAAAGTAAGACACGTCCGATACATGGAAAGAATTTTTAAGCATTTTTGCCAAAAAAAATTTTTGTGGAAAAAATAAGTTTTTTGCCAAATTTTCTTACACTGTTGGAAAGAGGAGAAAAAGTCACATAAAAAAGATTTTTGAACAATAATTCTATGTCAAGTAGTTTCCGAGGAAAACTAATTTCTGTAAACGGAAATTCGCTATATTATGCAGGATGCTGCGACAGGGGTATTTTCTTTTTTTTAAAATAAAAATTAATATAAATATTATTAATAATCAACATGAAAAAAAAAATTTTAGTAACAGTGTTTTATTTATCCACGCATATAATAAATCTGTAACGAGACCGTTTCTGTACATGGAATATTTTTTGAAAATTGTACTGGTACTGTAAATAGTTATCGGTGTAGATTAGAGGTGTCGATTTTAAATCGATTAATCGAAGCTTAAAAAATCGATTCTTTTTCGATTTTTTTCATTTGAATCGATTCATGAATCGATTATTAAAAGTAAGAGATCGATAATCGATTTTTTCCAAAAATAACTTCATTTTAATAGTAATTCTACAAAGAAACATGTGTTAAAATGAAACACCAAAACTCTATTGTTAATTGTCACTTTTTACTCGTTATATCAACGAACCCCTCCTATGGCTCTATATAAGTCAGACTATTAATACAAAAGGAAGGAAGAGACCACCTATCTGTGCAAACGACGATCCCTTTCCCACAAAAGCGACTTATTTAGAAAACATTTTTTTTGTCAATTTGTTTGAAATTTTTGAATAAACTTGGTTCAATTTGTGGTATTCGTCCTACATATTCAGTTGCCTTATTTTTTATAATTATAATTGAAAAGTTAACTCATCACCTTTACAAATATAATGTAAAGCGTTTTTACACGATATTACCGATATTACCTATGTACTATCAAGTAAGTCCCTTAAACAAAAATTATCAGCTAATTTTATTAAACTTTTCAAAATTTCGATTTTTTTGATCGATCTCACAGAATCGATTTTTTTTGGCCGATTTTTTTTGAATCGATTTTTTTGATTTCGATTTAAATCGATTCAAAAATCGATCTTTTCTTTGGAAAATCGACATCTCTAGTGTAGATATCAAAACAGCGATTTTTAAAATTTTTGTCTGTCTGTCTGTCTGTCTGTTCACGTATCACGTAAAAACTACTGGACGGATTTTAATGAAATTTGGTGTGATGATAACTTATTACCTGGGTCAACATCTAAGATACTTTTTATTCCGGGAGAATGTCCGAAAGAATTGTGTACCGAAAAATACAATAAATACACAATTGTCAATTTGGAGACAATTTAATGCATTTTGTGTTGCAAGAAACTACAAATTGCAAAAAGAAACTGGTCAACGTTTCGCGTGAACAACGTCACGGGTACGGCTATATATTATAAATAACATCGGAGAACAAGAAAAGTACAGAGTATGCTCAACTCTGAATAAGCAGAGAAAATTGTTCGAAACATTATATTGCTTAGTGGGCCGCATAAAACTTGCAACGAGCCACATGCGGCCCGCGAGCCGCGGGTTGCCGACCCCTGATCTATCTCGATGTATAAAATACGTAATTTTTTTTTAAAAACCGATACTAGTTTACTTATGGATAGGAGAGCCCACCGGCATGGATTGCTTAGGACATCAAGTAGTCTTAATCCAGCACTGGATACACTAATAAAACATTTGTTGTATATTCATATGGCTTTTATCCAGTATGAATTTTTTTATGTTTTTTTTTAAATCACTTGACTGAATAAATACTTTAGATTTTTAGAACATTTACTACATTTAAATGGTTTTTCACCACTGTGAATGGGGAATTTGACTAATTTTGAAACTATTTTAAAATACGCATATTTATATATTACTGGTGTATATAATTTTAATTTTTAAAAATAATGCCGAAAATCGTTAGAAAAAATTAATTTAATATTTATTTGTTCTCAAAATTTGCGCGAAAACGTTCATTAGCTTCAATTACGTCACATTCTCTAGATAGCAACAGGTGTCATGTAACTAAAAAAAACAACTGTTTATTTTTTTTATAACTAGGAAAAAAATTGTTGATTTTAAAAAAAAAATAATTAAATTCAAATTAATTTCCATAGTTATGTTTGCTAACCGGAATTTACGTAACAACCCTAGTGGCGACAGTGTTGAAATATAAGAGAAAGCAACGTCACAGCCCATTTCTGCTGACGTAATTTATAGCGGAAAAATATTAATATTTTTTTTTAAATTAAGTAGGTAATGATAGTTAGGATGAATTAACATAATAAATTGCTCTCTTTTATTATCAATTTTCATTAAAATTTGTTTTTATTGTTATATTTGTATGGTTTTTCGCCTGTGTGAATTCTTTTATGTACTTTTAAATTACATAACTGATTAAATGTTTTAGTACATATGTTACATCCATAAGGTTTTTCACCACTATGAATTATTTCATGTCTTTTTAAATGAATCGAATCACTAAATGTTTTCGAACATATTTTACATTCGTAAGGTCTTTCACCACTATGAATTATTTCATGATTTCCCAAACCACTTAACTGAGTAAATCTTTTAGAACATATTTTACATTCATACGGTTTTTCACCACTGTGAATTCTTTCATGTGTCTTTAAATTATGTGACTGATTAAATGTTTTAGAATATATGTTACATTTATAAGGTTTTTCACCACGGTGAATTCTTTCATGTGTTTTTAAATTTCCTTTTCGATTAAATGCTTTCGAACATATTTTACATTTGTAAGGTTTTTCACCACTATGAATTATTTCATGGTTTCCCAAACCACTTAATTGAGTAAATCTTTTAGAACATATTTTACATTCATACGGTTTTTTACCACTGTGAATTCTTTCATGTGTCTTTAAATTATGTGACTGATTAAATGTTTTAGAACATATGTTACAATTATAAGGTTTTTCACCACTGTGAGTTCTTTCATGTATTTGTAAACTCTCTGACTGACTAAATGTTTTAGAACATATACTGCATTTGTAAGATTTTTCACCACTGTGAGTTCTTTCATGTTTTTCTAAACTTACTTTTTGAGTAAATGTTTTAGTACATATATTACATACAAATGGTTTTTCACCACTGTGAATTTTTTTGTGAGTTATTAAATTACTTGAATGAGTAAATGTTTTAGTACATATATTACATACAAAAGGTTTTTCACCACTGTGAATTTTTTTGTGAGTTTTTAAATTACCTGAATGAGTAAATGTTTTAGTACATATATTACATACAAATGGTTTTTCACCACTGTGAATTTTTTTGTGAGTTTTTAGATTACTTGAATTATGAAATGTTTTATTACATATATCACACAGAAATAGTTTCTTGCAAACACATGCAATTAAATCTGTCGAATAATCTTCATCAATTTCATCTTGTTCAATTTTGATTTCCGTATGTATACTGTTTATCGAAGATTCGCTCCACTCCTAAAATATTATTATAAAGTATTTGGGTTAAAACGTTCGATAATTTGATTCCGAAATTTACTCTCTGAATTTGTTACTTAACCAGTTTTATATTTTGCACATGTAATTCTGTATGATATTTTTTATCTGTTAAACTATTATTTTCTTGCGATTTAATTGGCTCAAATATTTTAGTTTCTTTTGATAACACTGAATTGCTTTCATTCACTTTATCTTGCTCCGCTTTAACTTCAAATGTTGGGTCAGTTTCATGAACCGGATTATTCACTTCATCTTTCTCCATTTTAATTTCAAATGTATGAAAACTTTCATGGACGGTTTCATTTATTTCATCTTTTTCCACTTTAATTTTAAATTTACAATCAATTTCATGGCCCAGTTCATTCCCTTGAGCTTTCTCCATCCTAATTTCAAATACAGGGAATGATTTCCCCTTTCGGAAAGTGGTTGTTAAAAGACAAGCCCATACAAAATGCGCAAAATGCTTTGCGGAGGTTGTGTCCATGGCGTCCATCGCGTCCATCGCGTCCATGGTGTCTAGGGTGTCTAGATAAAGGTGTCCGAACTCAATGTATGCAAAAAAGCATAGAACACTAGAAGCCAACTAGTATAAAAAAAGTGTACATAATTGGCTTGGAGTCATTTGGAGATGTGTCACAGCTTAAGGCATTAGTCAGTCGCAGTCCGTGTCCGTCGTCGAACCCACAGTGCATTATATGTACATTGTTACCATTGTTGGTTGAACACGTTGAACAGCTCTCTCTGGTAATACGTGTATTGCGGTAGTGTGCGTAAATACGCACACTACTAAAAAACACCAAACTAATACACTGCAAACTGTATGTATCTACACAAACAGAGTGGGGAGATTTACGTCATAAACTCATTACAAGTGGAACAGAGACATAGACAATCTAGTTTGACCCCTTGCAAAAAAGCGTCAAAAATAAGAGCGCATTAGTGTTCCTTGTGTACCAAAGCGGTACCACAAAATACAGAATGAACGGTAATATCCATAGAGCAACTAGAGAGAAAATACATATTTCTATACTACTGGAACCTGTGTAACCACTTGAGATAGAAAATATGTTGTATACGTGCACGGTGTTTACTTTGTATTTGTGCGGTAAACTCTGTTTGTGTGAGTAGTGATAGCCGTCACGTGACCTTTGGTTCGCATACATGTATGTGATGTGTGTGATACCACTGATACCACAACGCTACTTGTGCCGGTTCAACAATCAAATTTATTGTTGTTTGACTGACTTACACTGAGCGACGGATACTGAGCAACTGACACTAAGCAGCCTAAGATGCACATACTTGCACATAAGTGATTGCAGAAAAGAGACAGTTATATTCGTTCTATTTGTTCTGTGGTAATATCTCTATACTACTGAAACCAGTGTAACGCCCATAGAGAACTACAGAAAAAATATCTATCTCTATACTACTGGAACCAGTGTAACCACTTGAGATAGAAAATATGTTGTATACGTGCACGGTGTTTACTTTGTATTTGTGCGGTAAACTCTGTTAGTGTGAGTAATCGGTGGTGCACTTGATCCTGGTTCGCATACATATGTGTGATACTTGTGCGGGTTCTACTATGCTAACAACAATCAAATGCATTGTTGTTTGACTGACTTACACTCAGCGACAGGTACTGAGCAAATGACACTAAGCAGTGTTAGCAACCCTGAAGAGTGGGATTATTGTGCCAGGGCCGTAAAATTATAGTAAATTTGAAAAAATTATAGTAGATTAGAAAAACAATCGTCAGAGTCAATTTTATCACATTAAATAATGGTTAAATATTCATAAATTCAGCGCCCGTACTAGCGGCGACCTTTTTTTTTTTTTGCTCGCCAAATATCAAAATGTTAAAATTCTATCCTCTCGGCGCCAAACGAAAAACATTTTGAAAATTAATTACCGAAAAATTTGCTTTTCCGGTCTAAAAATATGGTTTATAAAAATTATAGTAGATTTAAGAAATTATAGTAGATTTAAGGATTATTGTAAGGGCATGATAGTATATAGTAAAAAGGATGTAATTATAGTATGTCTACTATAATTATAGTACGGTTGCTAACCCTGACACTAAGAAAAACTAAGATGCACATAAAAGCACATAAGTGATTGCAGAAAAGAGATAGCTATATTCGTTCTATTTGTTCTGTGGTAACGCCAAAGCACAGAAAATATCCCACCACTATGTTATATATGTGCACGCGGAGTTGTGTGTGGTAGTGCGATAGATGGTTGTGTGTATTGGTGTCTTGCATACGCATATAACATAACATGCATGTGGCATGCATTATGTACGTGATGTACGTATACTATCAACACAACGGCAACAATATGACAACAATTGAAACAAACCCATTGATTGCTACTAAGTGAATGCCAACATAGTTCTGTAAAATTCACATACTTGCTCATAAGTGGTTGCAGAAAAGATATAATTTTATTCCTTCTTATGTTCTATGAGCGGTACAGTACTTATTCTCAAATGGAAACATCCCAAATGGAAACGCTAGCTTCTATAGCTTTGTTAGCTTTTGAATAGAATATTCTGGAATCTTTTTCAATGTTCAATTCAGTTATAAAGTGGGTTTTTCGTCGTTTTTAAAATAAACTTAACAATTTTTATTTTGCGTCGCATCATTTATATTGTATATTATATAATTCGCTGACGTCACTATGTAAAATCGGAGTCAGTACCATTGGATATCCGCCGTATAAAGTAATTTAAACTATAAGAGTTTATTTTATACATATGAGTTTATTTTATAATATGATATTATTAAATATCATCAACCGACATTGGTGATTCTCAAATGGAAACACTCACTTCCCCAGTCCCGACGTGTTTCCATTTGAGAATAAGTACTGTATTTACATTCTGTTTTATTCGTTTTATGTTACTATATTCACAACAGTATTCGAGCATTATTAACGCCGCGAGTGGTAAAAAAAGAAAGCCTTATATTTATCATTTTCCTAAAGCAGCTTCCACATTCTCGCCGAAGTTGGACGAAGTAGTTCCTCGCGAGGTTGGCCGAGGCATAAGAATAGCATTGAAATACCAACCGCGAAGCACAACGAAATGACCCTCTACATTCTCGACTCGTCCAACCTCGGCGAGAATGTGGAAGCTGCTTAACCAATTTTGTCAATTCCTCTCATACAAGTTTCGTCTCCTGGTCTAATCTCCATAGGTTAAAGTATAAATTTCCTTTGATTTCAAAAATGACATTAGTATAACCTTAAAATAACGCACATTTTTTTATTTATTTTTTTTTGCTATTTAAAAAAAAATGATTAACAATGTTGTCAAATTCGAAAATTTCAAATTTATTTAAATATGTTTCAAGTAAGTAAATCCGTTTTGAATTTTTTTTTTTTTTGTTATTTCAATAAAACTAATTGGGTTTAGTAGATGTTTCAAAAACAAATCGTTTTTGTGGCACCGTTGGCGAAGTTCAAAATAAGAAACAATTTCCGAAAAAACCAATGACATTTGGTCAACCCACATATGAGACACATCCCCATATTGTAAATCATGGCGAACTTGCCCCCGGTATTGGCGGTGGTGAATTTAAACAACGTCGACTCAAATTGATGGAAACACTTTTCAACTATGGACGAAAATTCGACAATAACTCACTCGAGCATATTGTAATAATTCCGTCAGCGGTCAAACAGTATATGTCGGATAAAATTCCGTACGTGTTCCGTCAAAACACGGATTTTTATTATTTGTCCGGTTGTTTAGAGCCGGAAAGTTGTCTGGTGATGTACGTAAAAGGTGATAGCGTACGAAAATCGACAATTTTTATGCGCAAAAAGGACAGCCAATCGGAATTGTGGGATGGGCCACGTACAGGAGTTGAAAATGCATTGGAATTTTTCGGTGTGGATGAAGCGTTACCGAACGATGATTTGGAATCATTTTTAGCCTCGTATATTAAATCAAACAATTCAATGATCTGGTACTTAATACTTTTAGTTATTTTTGTTACTAGTAGTGAAAGTGCAGGGCTGGGAACTATTTAAAATGATTTCAATTTAAATATGTATTTAAAATACAAAATGGCATTTTGCATTTTCTATTTTAAATAAGTTCGATCAAACCATTTTCCATTTTGTATTTAAAATGAAAATTTAATTCCATTTTACATTTAAAATTAAAATGCATGTATACTCAAATTTATGTGTATATGTGTATGACACTTATGACTCATATTAATCATAGAACTCGAATTGAACGCAGTCTAACAAATTGTAAGTTAACTGTAACTTGATTCAATTGACTCAAATTTTTTATAACTCGAATTGCAATGTCAGCTGAGTTAAATTTGCTACTAGAGCCGCAGTTCTCTCAAGTCAAATTTTTCTGACTCAAGTTGTGTGCTATTATCTTTAACACACGTCGATAAGAAATGTTGTTGTATTTCGAGTAGATGATTTTCATAATTAAGAAGTCGCAGTTGTAGCGTAGTCAAGGTTTTAATATGTTAAGACTGAATTAATTTTACAATATTTTTGAGTAACAATATTTCAAGAGCTAAATTTCGTTTTCATACCATGCAAACTTGATAAAATTTTCTGGAAAGACTGCTCTTATTTAATTTCAGTACGTTTGACATTTTCTTAGCTTTTTCTTTTCATTAATATACTTAACTAAATAATGATAACAAATTGATAGAATAAAAAAATTCGTTAAGTGCATGTTTTTGACACGCACTAAGTAATGTCACCTCAGTGAAAGTGTTAATTTATGATTTTTTGTTAACTCTATAGTTGTTAACTCTACAGCCCTCTTGCGTTTATTCAGTATGGATGTACAACTCTATAATTATTCAATATGGATATACAACTCTATAATAATGTTTCCCCCACTATGATCACACAACGATATTAATATGTCATCCTTCGTTGACATAAAAAAGTATAAAAAGCATTTTTCATTTTATAGTCCATTTTAAATAACTATTTTCCATTTTCTATTTTAAATATGTTCAGCAAAACCATTTTCCATTTTATATTTTAAATGCATTTTTGGAAACCATTTTTCATTTTTTATTTTAAATGGTTTCTATGAACCATTTTTCCCAGCCCTGTGAAAGTGAATGGTATTGTGCGAGCAGGGTTGCCAAATCCTAAAAAAATTTTCCCCTAAATACAATTTGAAATCCCCCTAAAATAATAAATTTAACACGTTAGCGGACACAAGAATAGATAAAATACACCAGACGTGTACACTATTTTGATGGCTAATACACTTTATATGGAATTATTGACGCCGTACGACGAGGTGTGTGAGTTTGCTAATTCCCTTGACGTCTTATGATGTCAGTGTTCTTGAACGTGTTACAAAAATACAACTATATTTAGTTTTGAAACATTCTTTATTTATAACGTATTCAATATTTCAAAGAGAGTCTTGGTATCTTCTGAGGTTTCATGTTATGAAATATTTTTGAAGTTATCTTAATTGTCGCCTATATAGTCTACAGAATCAACATATCAAGTGATTGTAGATCTACCAAGTTTTTTGTCTCTTTTTCCTTTGCGCCATTTTAATATGTATATAAATATAGGCATTTCTTTTCAATGGTGTTTTATTAACTGAAATTTGTTTGTCAAAATTAAATAACGGTAAAAATTTGAATGATTTCCGTTTTTAAATTTTGTAGACATTGGTTAGAAAAGAAAATACTCTTTAAAACTTCTCTTTAGAAAAGAATTAAAATATTCAATTTCATATTATAATCCGAGTATTTCAAAACTTAAATCGTTAACTTTTTTAACGCTATTAAAAAAATTTTATACCCCTAAAAAAACCCTTAAACATTTTTTCCCCCTAAAAAAAACCTCAATGCAATTCCCCCCCCCCCCTAAATTTAGGGAGAAAACCCCTAAGTTGGCAATCCTGTGTGCGAGTGTAAATTTGCCAAATTCACGAGTAGTGATATTGCACATGCGCCACAAATACTATTTCTTACCCTAGGGCCACACTAACGGTTAATGCCGTAAATTATCGCGTTAATCGACATTAAATGCAGGTGTGACCAGAATTTAACGCGTTAATTTATTAACGTCATTAATAATGACGTTAGGCATTAGGCGATAACTCCGGTGGCGGTCTTTTTGACACATCAAAGGATTTTAGCGCGTCATTTATGGCGTTAAAATGGGTGGCTACACATGCCTGGACATTCTACCACATCATTCTACGCTGGATTCATACAAATATGTACGATATGTATCATATGTACATAATATATTGTCTATTTATGTATTTCCAGGCAACAAGAACAATCATTTTTATGTTGCATGTTTATGTAGTACGGTATATCATCGATATCATCATTTAAGGAGAGGGTAAGGTTAATTCGTACAAATAAAGGCATGTTTTTGTTATTTTTTTGCGACGACACAGTTAAAATCTCTTTATTAAAACCAGTGGTACATTAAAGTATAACATTCGAAGAATATTGTATAAAATTTTCACGAAGAAATATTAAAAAATACAGTAATGGCAACAATTATTCGAACGTGTCTCGGAAAAAAGTAGAATTGCGGTGCCCCTCATAACTTGGTGCTGGATCATCCGAAATAAAAAAAAATTAAAGTTCATTCGTTAGATAATAGTTTTCCTCAGGTAACGCTGGGAGGGTTTTTCGAAATTTCAATTTTTCACTTTTTTGGAACACTTAGAACGGAAAAACACGATTTTTGCGAAAAAAATTGGCTAATTTGTTATTGTAAAATAAAAATTATTAACAAATTTGAAAAAAACTCTCCAGCGTTACCTCGTAAATTATATACAGAAATAGTGTTCAAAATTTCAAATGGATCGGTGCAGTAGTTTTGAAGTTATGAGGGGCACCGACTTTGAAAACGTGAGCTGTGGGGAAAACGCTTTAAAGTTTTGAACATTTAAAAATTCTTGTATAAAACTGATATAGAATACTTACTGATAAACTAAATTGTGTATCCTACACTGACAAAATATACAGTAGAGGTATAAACACGTTAGTATTTCCATTGAAATTTCTATAATATAACTGAGAGAAAGAGATATATAGAGAGCGAAACATCTGCCAGGTAACAACAAAAATGTTTATAACTTCGTTAATTTTGCTCCAATCAACTTGAAATTTTGAGACAATATTCTTGAGATATTATGCATTCAGTTAAAAAAATTAAAAAAAAATGCAAAAAAATTTATTTTAATACCTTACCCTGCCCTTAAATAAAAGCGTTCATACCATTGTTTTAAATTTAAAATAAATATTATTTAAAATTTTCCTCTTTTTAAATTAGCAGTTACTTACATAAAATTAAGATTTATATTAATTAAAAATAAAAATGGTATCCATTTTTGTTTTAGCACGATAATTATCGAGATAATACGTTAAATGCTATAGTGTAGCCGCCCAATTTATGCGTAGTTTAAGTCGTTATATTAGCGCCATAATTATTGCGTTTATATACATTAGACATTGCATTAGACGTTAACGTTAGTGTGGCCCTAGCATTAGGCGACCATATAAAAATAATTGAAAAATAGCCCTGTCGCAGCACCTGCATAACATAGTGAATTTTCAAAGACTGGACAGTGGCGGATCTCATATAACAACTTGTATCCATTTAAAATAGTTTAGCTCTCTGACAGTGAAAAAATTTTCAAAATCAGTTGAGTAGTTAATTTTTGGCGCTTTTTGCGTCTCCAGGACCCTGACAGATTTCATCTAGTATGGCATATATGTATTTAAATGAAATTAAATTTTTAAAGGTGAAAAATTTTTCAAAATCAGTTGGGTAGTTTTATTTTTGACACTTTTTGAAGCATTTGTTGTAAAGAAATTCAGTAAATTTCTTAATTTTTCTCAAAATTTAGTTCATTTAGAACAATGTTTTAAAAGCGTGTCTTATGTAATTTTTTACGCTCTTTTCGATGGTGTAAAAAAAAATTAAAAATATTTTAATTCTAGCCAAATTTTGCAAAAATTCACTAAAATTGGCGAAAATTGGCCAAAATTTTGGCTTCCAAAAATCGAATGTATCTGGCTGACTGTATCTGACTCATCCAAGGTATTGGGACTTTTGACCTACACATCAAATTTCGTAACAAGTGGAGGCTTCCTTCGAGAGTTATCGCGCATATATATATATATATATATATATATATATATATATATATATATATATATATATATATATATAAATTTTAGTGAACCTCATTATTGGTTTCTCGAGGTCTCAAAACAAATTTCTGCCATAGTCCCGGGCTCAGGTCTTTTCATGGCACTCGCTGTAATGTGTATTTCCAATAAGGAAATTCACTTAAAAGAACAGGTTCATAAATATTCGATTTTCAAATTTTGACGCTCAGTGTCTCGAAAACGACACGGGATATCGATTTTTTTTTATTTTTGAAAAAGTGTTTATTTTAGTCCGTTCTACCAGAATATATACTCAAATTACGGCGTCTAGAGGAAATCGTAGTCGTTGCCAATTATTCCATTTCATCACAGGTCTACAATATGTTAAGTTTTTGTTATCAACTTCTTATACTGAATACTTTCAAACATGGTCGCCTAAAAAAATGATTTTATAAATCGATTTAAAACTTGTTGCGTTTTTATCAGAACTAATTTGTTTTTTTAGGTATGACTATTTACATCCTGTACAGCCTGATGTTGATAATAAAATGAAACATTTATTGCGCAAGGTGATAAATCGCCGTTGGGAATCACCAATTCCATTCGTGCACAGTCTTCGTGTAATCAAATCACCGGCTGAAATTGCACTAATGCAGAAATCGTGTAAAATAGCGTCGGAAGCGTTTATTGAAACAATAAAACATTCACGACCAGGTGAAGTCACCTTCAATTATTTTTATTCTTCCATTTTTTTTATTAACCCATTATGATCCAACACACACTTAATGGTAACGTGCAATAAATTACAAACGAATTTTCCGTTCATTAATAATATTAAAGTTAAAACACGTAGTCAGCTTTCAAGTGAAACATTGAATGTATGTATACATTCAGAAAGATTATTAAATGGCGGTAATTGTTTTGATTTCGAAATCAAAATTGTTTTGCGTGCTTAATAGCTTAAGAGTAGTCTGCTTTGCTCTTTAGTCTTGAGAGCAAAAATGTCGACTTTTTTAAGGAATTAATAAAAAAAAAGTAACATTTTTATTGTCCATGAAAATTCAAGGACTTATTGTAATTTAAATATAGCCATGCAAAAAAAAGTGACACATGCTGGTTGAAGTGTTCATCTGCAACAAAAAAAGTAGTGATGAACAAATGCAAGACCAAGACCAAGACTTGGCAATCTTGGTCTTGGTCTTGTTCTTGCATTAGGAATCTTGGTCTTGGTCTTTCTAGAGCAGTTTGAGTCTTGGTCTTGGTATTGCTAAAAATTTTGCAGTTTCTTGCATTTTTTTATTAACGAATTTTTTCCTTCTAAACTCAGAATTTTCTCTCTTTACGGTATTAATTACCTATACTTTCAAACTATTTAAATAGTTTAGCAAGAGTCTTGCTTTTGTCTTGGTCTTGCTCACTTGAGTCTTGGTATTGGTCTTGCAGCCATACTTATAGTCTTGGTCTTGGTCTTGCTCTTGGTATACACAGTCTTGGTCTTGGTCTTGCAAAAAATGCAAGACCAAGACACGACTGCAAGACCGAGACTAATTTTGCTCATTACTAAAAAAAAGATTCTGGTTTAGAAAGACTGTAATTCTGGCAGCAACTACAATGAAAAAAATTTAAAAAATCTAAAAATAACAGCTGTTTGAAAAAAATACTTTTTTGGTGTTTTTTAAAAATAGAAAGGACAGTTTATTTTTAAAGGTCTTCACTTTCAGAAAATGAAACAAAACAAAAATCGAATTTTAAAAAGATTCTAGGGTAGAATACTGCCTTAATATATCAATAATGTTTCTTATCAACATCAACATTGTAAGATTTATAAAAATCAACAGGACTATCAGTATTTCAAAATTAAAGTTGTTAGTTCCATCTATACTACTATTCTAGTTATAGGTATCAAAATGTAATGTATTTTGTTTATTTTATTATTAAATAATCAACAAAATAGTAAATTTTATTCGAGAAATCTACCACTGGTCTCACGTTGAGCGCCCAGTTACTTTTAATGTGTTTTTTTTTCTTTTTTTTTTTGTTATTGATTTGATAATAATGGGTTAATTTTGAAACGCTGTGTACAAAGAAACGCTCAAAATTTAATATATTTTATTTATCAGTGCAATAGTAAATTTTATTTAAGAAATCTATCACATTTTAGAAAATCATTTGGCGACGGTCTCACGTTGGGCGTCAAATTATTTGTAAATACTGGTCCCACGTTGGGATGATGATTACTTGTAAATCATATTTTTTTTTTTTTTTTTTGAATTAATTTTATAATAGTGGGTTAATTTTGAAATGGTGTGTACCTAGAAACGCTCAAAATTTAATAACCGTATTTTAAAAAATCATCTGGCTACACTGGTCCCACGTTGGGCGCCAAATTACCATTAACATGTGACTGTTTTTTTCTTGATTAATTTGATAATAATGGGTTAATTTTAAAATGGTGTGTACATAGAAACGCTTATAACGCTATCCAAAATATTTGATTAGGTTGAACTATAAAAAGTTTCAAAATAAATATTAATATTTATAGGTTAAAAATGATGTTAAAAATAAACTTATTATTGTATAAAGGATGTACTGAACATGAACTATTTGCTCGAGTCGATTATGAATGTCGTATTCGTGGCGCGGAATATTTGGCGTATCCACCAGTGGTGGCCGGCGGTAATCGTGCAAATATTATCCATTATATAAATAACAATCAAATTATCCGCAATGGAGAGATGGTTTTAATGGATGCTGGTGCGTTTTAAAATGTTTTATTACAGTAACAATTCTGTATGGTTGATCTTGTGTGTGTGTTGTTGTAGGATGTGAATATCACGGATACTGTAGCGATATTACGAGAACGTGGCCGATAAATGGGAAATTTAGTGATGAACAGAGGATATTGTACGAAATTATATTAGAAATTCAAAATAAATTAATTAAATTGTGTAGTGAATTGCCAACGATCGATTTCCTGTTCGATTCGATGTGTACGATGCTCGGGGAACGACTTAGTGAAATTAATATTATACCGAGACGATTGTCGTCTGACGAAAAGACACGGGTATGTGAAAATGGCGAGTTTTTCGCCCGCCGTTAGTGTTTTTACGTGAATAAATCTTAATACGAAAGTTAATAATTATTACGGCAAGATAAAAGTCTTACAAGCTTATTCATTGTGCAATTCACTAAATAAAATATATTCGTTATAGCTATGCCGAACAAGCTTAGCGCGAGGGGGACAGTTGAGGTTACAGCCTTGCAACTCCTGTCCGAAGAGGACGCCCGAACAAAAGTGCCAAGGTGTTTTTTTTTTACTCGTCAACTGTCTTTTTGGGAAGAAATTTTTGAAAAATGATGTTTGTTCATGGGGCGCGTCATTTCTCTCCACAGTTTTGAAAACCGTTTGGTCACCAGGACCGGTTTTTCGTATAACAATTGCCAATTTTTGCCTCTTCACGTTCAACATATTAAAATACACGAGTTTTTAGAATTCCGTATATTAAAACTCTTAAGATCACTCTTTTTTTGTCTGTCACAAAGGTTTTCCTTGAAGACAGTGTAACATAGGAATTTGAAATTTGACATAATGTTAGGTCTTGAGAAAAATTAGGAAATTTTTCTCAAAAACTAGTTCACTTAGAAAGCTTAGGTATTCTTTTACGTTCTTTCTGATCGTGTAAAAAAACAAAATAATAAAAAATTGTTGAATTGTGGCCAATTTTTGTAAAATCCACTAAAACATGACGAAAAATGGCCAAAATTTTGGCTTCTAAAAATCGGACGTATCTGGCTAACGAACTCATTTAAGGATTTGGCATTTTTTACCTGTTCGCCAATTTTCGTAAAAATTGGATGCGTTGTTCGAGTTATCACGCAAGAACCATACAATAAATACATACTTATACATGTATACAGGGTGTCAGACAAATAAGTGACCACCTTTTGAGGGATTACTCATAGCACCCTGTAGACACTAAAACCGCAGGAATTTTTTCGGAATTAACAGTCGCGTCACCCCTCAAAAGGATAAGAGTTATTTCCCTTACACCCTGTATATATATATATATATATATATATATATATATATATATATATATATATATATATATATATATATATGTATATATATACACACATATATATATGTATATATGTACAGGGTGTCAGAGAAATAAGTATTGTCCTTTTAAGGGGTGACTGATAGCACCCTGTAGACTCTAAAACCACAGGGATTTTTTCGGAATTAACAGTCGCGTCACCCCTCAAAAAGATAAGAGTTATTTCCTTTACACCCTGTATATAATATTACTCACATACATATATATATATATATATATATATATATATATATATATATATATATATATATATATATATATATATATATATATATATATATATATATATATAATTATATACAGGGTGTAAAGGAATTAACTCTTATCCTTTTGAGGGGTGACGCGACTGTTAATTCCGAAAAAATTCCTGCGGTTTTAGTGTCTACAGGGTGCTATGAGTAACCCCTCAAAAGCTGGTCACTTATTTCTCTGACTGTGTATATACAGTACACTCTCATTAATTCAAACCTGCTGTAATTCGAAACTCTCTATAATTCAAAGGTATCACGAGTTCCCTACAAAATGTCTGTATATTTCAAACTAAAACAATACATTTTTATACACTTGGTAATTCGAACGAAAAAATCATTGCTACGTAACAAAACGACGCGTTAATTCGAACTCATCGGCGTCAAACACTCGACAATTCAAAGTTGCAGAGAGAAAGAGACATAAAGATTGTAAGTACATTTTGAGACAAGTTCAAGTTCATTCATCGTAAATGCTTAAAAAATTAAAATTGTTATCTGCAATAATTCGAACCTCTCTATAATTCGTAATATTTTAAGAGTCCCTCCACTTTCGAATTAACGAGAGTCGACTGTATATTCAAATAGGATACTTGACTGAAGTTACAGAAATATTCTAGAAGCATTGTTTTTCCACATCAGTTAAGTGATTTTTTTTATCTTCGATAGATTCTGTAAAAAATCATAAAAAAAAAATAACCTTACAATTTTAAATGAGAAAAAGGCGGGAAAAACACCTCACTATAGTGACGTCACAGTTTGAAGCAATTAAACGTCAGTGTCAATATTTATAACCTCAAAACTTTGATTATATTCATAAAATGTCAAAGTAAATGCAAGTATTTATTAGAATTCTGGCCGATTATTATTACTATATATCTAAGCTAATAGAAATATTCAACAGAAAACACAATTTCACCTCACCGATGAAAATTATCAAAATCGACATATCTAGCTACAAAATGTTACGTCATATTCAAGAAATGGCGCGTTTTCACTAATTTGAATATTTGTTGAAAAATGGCGATTTTCAAAATAAAATTTCTAAATAGTTATCAAATTTTTTTATGTTTCATCATTAAAATTGAACATATGTAATGATAATGCATACAATTATTTAACATTTGACACGAATTTTAAACACAGGCAAGTACGGTATTATAGTGAAGGTCATTTTTGATTTCTCGAGGCCTTAGAGCAAGTTTCTGTCATAGTCCCGCACTTAATTCTTACTATGAGAACCACTGTAAAATAGCTGAATTTCCAAAATGAAAATTCACTAAAAAAAGTTTTAAAGCTTCTTTATAACGGGGGGAAGGACTTGTTAAAGATTTATTCACGTCAAACTACATATAATTTTTTTGTTTAATTATATTTCACTCCACCTAGATGGCGTACAAATTTTGCCCGCATCACGTGTCCCATTATCTGGGCATGGACGTCCACGACACTACCTCCGTGTCCCGTAAAATAAATCTTTTACCGGGAATGATTATCACCGTGGAACCGGGCATATACATCCCGGAACACTATAACGTCCCAACACAGTTCCAGGGTATCGGAATTCGGATCGAAGATGATATATTAATTACAAATGGCGGTCCACACGTACTGAGCGAATACTGTCCAAAAGAGGTGGATCTGCTGGAACGTGTGGCAAGAAAATGTTGAGTGACAGAGAACTTGTGTGGCCGCCATGAATTGTTGTCTTCCGCCATTTTGTATTGTTTTAAATGGAATATATTTTTACACAGGAAATGGTTAAAAAAAAAATTTAAAATGCCACAAATATTTGTAATATTTTTATTGTATATAAAATAAATAATTATTTATAATTTACAAATTTTTCAAAATAATACAAAGTTTTTTTTTTAAACGGAATGTATCAGTTATTTTAGTTTTAATTAATTTATAAAAAAAAAAATGTTATATGATTTAAATATAACCCTTTAAACAGAGTTTTTAGTTCAATAGAATTTTTTTTCTAAGTAAGATAAATAATATCCCATTACGCAGTAAGTAATCAAATTCTTGTAAAATTCAATTAAAGAAATTATATGTGTAATTTCGGAATTATTACTTTAAAAGAATTTTACAAATTTCTAAAAAATATAGATTTCTACCTTGTTGTGTCAAAAAAAAGCAGACTTTTCATATTTTTACAGATTCCATTAAATTATCAAAACACTGAATTATTGTCAATTTTTAAATAATATTTAATCAAAATTTTAAAAAAAATTCTAGTATAATTTAAATTTATACAATATAAACCCTTAGTGTCCCGACTAAATATGAGTAAATTGCTTCACCCGAATCTCAATTATTTAATTAGTTATTTATAAACAAAAAGTTATTTTAGCAAAATCTTGTCAGATAATGCTTTTTATATAAATTCTTTACACCAATAAATTGCTCCTAATTAGCTCCATCTAATTTAAAAGTTAAATATCAATTTTTCTGAATAATAATAAAATATAAATATTTACAGATTATAATTTATACTATTAAAATATATAGGCAATCAAACATACATTTGTATGGAGTTTGCATATATTTAAGGATAATTCGATTTTGACAATAATTAGATATATTAAAAAAATATATATAAATTAAAAATTGTGAATGTTAAGCTTTACAATGTTGGTAAGAAATTATTTATTTTTTGAGAATACTGAGATGTGACGTGAAACAATATTTTAGCGGGAAATTTAAAATTAATATAAAAAAATTTTTTTAGTACATAAGTAAAAATAAGTAACGTTTACTAGTAAAATAATTCAGTGCTTGTATTGTTTTGGTTCCGATTTTACAAGCAATGGAAATCGTCCATAAAGTACACATAAACATTCTTAATTTTGTGAAATATATTTTTTTCTCTCACAAGTATTGCGCACATATCCCGAAAACTGGTACCTCACTTTCAAAAATCATTTAAAGTCAAAACCGTCGATTTGTTGTAAGTAAAACGAGGTACAAACGAGGTTTTTTCAACAAGGTAGAAACCGCCTAATAATTAAAATATTAACACTCCAATTCCTAATAAATAAGTTTCGTGGTAAGTTTACATTCAAGTCTCTTATTCACACGAATATTTTTAAACGTTTCTAAAAATTCAAATACTTTTTTTTTTTCATAATGAACGGTTAAAAATTACTCATGCAAAACAAAGCCTTATCAGTACATAATAAAATATGTAAATTTGCAGCACAAAAAATTAAATTTTAGTTAAAATGTTAACTTACCTTCACACTAACATTTAAATGATACAGTGTTCAAGGTTATATGAAACAATAATCTCATATGACCGTGAACATATTGTAGAAATAATCTAAGTACATATTTTCAAAATTAATAAAAATCGCTTATTAAAATGAATAAATGTAAATTTGTCATTAGTGATTCTGTTTGATATTTTTTAAAAGCTAACGTTTTTTTATATTTTTTTATATCTAAACAAAATATATGGGCACATAACCTACAATAATTGTTATTTATTTCACTAAAAAACAAACCTGAGACCTAAATAACTGCAAAATTTATTGTCAACAATATATTTTACGCGATATTAATGCGAATTCAAGACGATCAAACTGTTTCCACGCCATCTAATATGATTTTTTCAATATGTTTTACCAATCGATATATCCGTTTGTTTCTTCAATGGGAATCCCACCAGGATATTCACCGGTTAAACATGCCGTACAATGTCCAATACTAGTGTTAATCGAGCCTTGCGTTTTGATTTTTTCACAAACGGCATATTTTAAACCTTCAACCGACAGATACTCTAGACTATCTGCATCTGTAATGGAAAAAAATATATATTTAATTTTTTATTTATAAAGAGATGGCTCTAGAAATTAAATAGAATTAAAATTAGAAAAAAAACTTCCTCCCTCCCGCCTGCTTATGCTATTGTCGTTGATAATGGGACAAAAATCCCGGGTCGTAAAATTAAGTTTGTTTTTCGATAAATTTTAGGCTGCGGTTACATTGGATACGAATTTGTACGAAAATTGATTCGTACGAGCCCGTACGAAATTCATTCGTACGACTGTGTGGTTACATTGGATACGGAATCGTAATACGAATTCGTATTTAAATTTAAATTGAAAACCGTTAGTACATATTTATTTATTAATCATGTGGAGCAAAAAAAGTTGAGTTCTGGAATTACTTTGAGGAAATTTTTCAAGACGAGCAGGAATTTTTAGAATACTTGAACATGTTGCAAGTCACATTCAATTACATTTTAAAATCTACTGAATTTCAGCTTCAATATTTAGTTAATTAATTTTTTATTACACATACTTAAAATGTTTTTGTTAGCTTAGATTAGCTTTATTATAGTGTAATATATTTAATTAAAAAATTATCTAAACATTTCCTCTGCCACCTCATTCCACAATTTTTTATTTAACTGTCTATTATGATAATATTAATGTTTTGATCCCTTAAAGACCGCCTTTGTGCAACAAAACTAATTATTTTTTCTATATCCATCGCATTTTTTTCGTACGAATTCGCATCAAAAATCAAAATATTTTGGTCGTATCAAAAAGTCGTACGAACGAGTCGTAAGCAGTGTAACCACGCATGTCTAAATGTATGCATTTGTTTAATTCGTATAAACTCGTACGAATTCGTACGAATGAATTTTCGGATGAATTCGTATCCAGTGTAACCGCTACCTTAGTCATTGATATTAGAATATGTATGTACCATTAGGGTGCGCCAAAAAAAAAAACAATTATATTTTCTTTTCTCGCTCTCAGCTCATAATATTCTAGAATATGTCTAAACAAACTTCCTCACCAAAGCGGAGCTCATAATTCCAATTTTTAGAGGTGCATCATCGAATTCATTCCCATTTAAATAACACAGGAAAGACGATTTTTTATATTATTTACTCCTGCAAACTATGAAGAAATTTTTTTTCCATAAAATGAATCGAAGCACCTTATTAAGCATTAAATTTTCGACAAAAAATTTCATTGACTCAAATTTCTATCACCAATATTTCACGTTCTACAGAACCTTAAAATTTAAATATTTTGAAATTTTGCTTTGTTTTTACATTTTTAAGCTAAACTATTAAAGATAGGACAAAAAGTTAAATGACAATTTTGTAGTCCAACTAACGCTTTACGAAAAAGTTCCTTACAAATTTTTCGTATTATAAATAGTTACAAAGTTAGGCTGTATACACAATCAATGAAATAAGGAATAAGAAGTATGCCATCTAGTGACGTTGAATGGAACTTTAATGAAATAAGAAATAAGGAGTATGCCATCTAGTGATGTTGAATGGAACTTTAACATAACTGGTCATAGATATAAATATGTGGGTATTTTTTTACGTCAAAATTCGTGATTTTTTTCACTTAGTGACAAAATAGTCATCACGAACGTTACTTTTTCATGAATTCTGATGTACAAAAATACCTAAATACATTTACTTATGAGCAGTTAAGTTAACAGTTTCATTCAACGTCACTAGATGGCATACTCCTTATTTCTTATTTCATTAAAGTTCGATTCAACGTCACAAGATGGCATACTTCTTATTGCTTATTTCTTATTCCTTATTTCACTGATTGTGTATACAGCCTTACAGATCCTCAAAATTTATCTTACTTATTTTTTAGCGAGTTTCCAGAATGGAAATTCAGCTATTACAGCGGGTGTCATGAAAAGACCTGAACCCGGGACTATGACAGAAAGGACGTAGCCGAGTAAGATAGGGAAAACGGCCCTTGACGGAAAATTGATTGTTTTTATAGGAAATAATACTTCTTAACCCTAGATACATTCCTGCCAAATTTCAACCATCCGAGGCTAATAGTTTATGAATATAGTACACAAAAAGACAAACATTTTCAAAAAAATTTTTTTTTACGAAATTACTGAGCTGATTTATTTGAGTTTAATATATATTGTGTACCCACCTTAGGCAAAGTAATAAAAAAAAAATCAACGTTATATCCCCTTATTATACCAATTTTTTTAAATTTTTTAATTTAAGTAAATTTTCTTTTGGCACTTATGCGTTAGCGACACCCACCATTTTTTGTTCAACAAAATGTATCTTTGTACTCTATAACATATGAGTTGCCTAGTATCAAAATCTACTAATTCCACTTTATAAAGATCGTGGGAAATCGCAAAAAAATACCATAACTCAGTTCAAAATTAATTTTTCGATTAAAAAGTCATAATTATATTAACTAACAAGGTAAAAAAGATGATTAGTACTATTATCAAAAAACAAAATTATCGTTTTACCCCCTTTTTAATCAAAATTATTTGAATTTAGTAGGTTTTGATAGTAACATTTATATAAAGTGCGTTTTAAAACAGAAATTATAAGGGAAATTTATTTAAAAAAAAAAAAACTTGATTCAGGAATATTGGATGTATCAGGGTTAGACGATACAATTTGTTTTGTAATATTGTAAACTATTTTCATTTTGTCACTTAAAACCAAAGTGCTTACTTAGTAATTCATTTACATCTACGTTTTCATTATTTAAAATTTTAGATAAATATTAAAATACAAATTTTACGTGAAAACATAATTTTATACTTCATACGTCCCGCATGTCAGTGAAAAAATTAAAATTTGAACGGTTAAAATCTAAAATATAGATTATGTATAGGTATTTAGCAGGATTTGTAAAGTTTTCAATGTAATTTTAGCAGGATTTGAAAATTATGTTATATTTCAGTTGTAGATTTCTTTAGTAAGCAGTTAAAATTACAACAAAAAATGTTAAGGGGCATATGCCTTGTTGCATTTAAAAATTAATGGCCCTAAAAAATCAGAAAATTCGAAAAGTGAATTTAGTAGATTTTGATACTAGGCGACACATATATTTTTATCGAAAGATTTTAGTTGGTAGAACATAATAATATTTAAATACAAATTAGTGCCATGTTCGGTACTACATAAGCCTGGTAATTTTGAAATAAAAAAAAACTAGATATATAATTATTTGTTAAAGATATGAAATAATTTATTTTTGTTACATTATTTATTAAATAAGGTCATAGTATTTTTCCATAGAAAATCATCCCACTTATTTTAATTATCTGTTTCTCCCATTTAAATAAATTTAAAAAAAAAAAAAAATATTTTCTGATGTAATACTCAGATGTACTGAAGTTACTTTTAATTCGTATAATTGGAAACTTTTTTTTATTCAAAGGTCAAAGAAACTCATTTAAAAATATTTTTTCCTTTACTGATTCAAAATAAAAAATATGTTTTCGTTGATAAAAATTAAATAATCAAATTCTATTTTTAAAACAATTGAAATGTGATATGCCATGGGTTTCAGATATTCGAAAATCTAAATAATTTCCACAACGTTTCTAAAATTTGAGGAAAAATAATTTCAAGGCTTTAAAAATCGTAAATAAAATAGCCGAATGATAAAACTGGGAGCCAATAAACGATTTTCGAAGTCATTTTTTTTTTTCAATTTTTACCAAAATTAGCCACTTACGATTATCAGAAGAAAAATGTCGAATTAGTCATATTTCTAAAATGAATTTTGTTATTTTGAGAGCAAAAATGAAAAGTTCACATCCAAATTATCTAAATTCAACCAATTTATTAAATTAGGCTTGTAGGACCAAGCCTGGATACAGGGTGATACAGAGGGATCATAGTTCCCTCCATGACCGGAGGTAAATTAAAATTTTAGGCCGACATCTATACTTTCAAAAAAAAAAAACTCATTTAGGGAGTACAGGGATATATACAACGTATATGAAAATGAAGCCAAAAAAGTGACAGGTGTTGGCAAATATGGCGATTAAACAAGGTTGAATTTCAATTTTTTTCTATATTTATTAATGTTATATTTGTTATAATTAATATTGTTAGAATATTTTTTGATAAATAGTCTCAAATTATGCCAAAAATTACATACAAATTAAAAAATATTCAATTACCACTGACACTTTGAAGGTTATAAATGGTGTTAACAAATATGGCGACTGCTTCAGAAAAAAATGTGTACTTCATCTATTGTATATGGTACCTACTGTATTCTAATATCGATGGCTAGTGGTTCCTAACCAAAGATTATATATCGTAACCTGTCATAAAAAGCGTTTATCTAGCTAAAAATCAGAAAACATACTCACCAATATGTTTGGCCAAAGCGCGCGTGTTAAGTTTATTCGCGATTAATTCCTCCTTGGTCGGTATATTGATTCCCATATAGCACGGATACTTCAATGGCGGACTGGCTATTCGAATATGCACTTCTTTAGCTCCAGCGTCTCTCAACAATTTAATAATTGGTGCGATTGTGTTGCCGCGAACAATTGAATCGTCAATCAAAATCAATTTTTTGCCTTTAACGTTACCGGAGAGCGCGCCAAATTTTTTCGCCACGCCCAACTGACGTAAACGATTGCTCGGTTGAATGAATGTACGGCCCACATAACGATTACGACACAACACTTCACAGAATGGAATGCCGGACTGTAAACAGAAATAGAGTGACTTATTAAACGATTAAAATCCATATTCGAAAATTTGAAAATGTTTTCTTTGTTATTATTTAGTATGTTCGATTTTAATGGTGAAACGCAAAAGTTTTTATAATTATTACGAAATGTCATTTTGAAAATCGTTAATTTTCAACAACGATTCAAATAACTAAGAACTAAGTGCCATTACTTCAAAATGACGTCACAATTTGTAAACAAACATGTCGATTTTGATCATTTTCATTTAAATAAATTCTCGTTTTCTACTTTGACACATTATAAATACAATCAAAGTTTTGAGGTTACAAAAACTGCAGGTGACGTTTGTTTGTTTTCAAATTGTGACGTCGTTACAGTAAGCCATTTTCGCGTTAATTTTTTTTTTGTCGCACAAAAAATATATTCAAAAACTTCATAAATAGCTTTAAAATGTATAGTTTGTTTAGCTTGTTCCAAATTGTAAAAAAATACTTTTTTATGCGGTGGATCGGGACCGCATAAAAAAAAGTTTCGTAGAAAATACATGATTCAAAATGCTCAAAACCTCACGATTTGCTTGGAAGTTGTTACTCTAAATAAGATAAAGCATTAATTTACACATGAGAACATTTTATTTCATTTTTATAATATTATAAAAATTGGGACAAATTCATTTATAAAAAATTTTTACTGGTAAAATGCTTAAAAACAGTCAATATCGTATTTTATCAAAGAAAATTATTATAATTAATGTTTAAATTTCTTATTTTCTTTTACTTTTTATTCACATTATGCACTTTAATAGGCATATTTATAAAAACCGCATAAAAAACGTTCAGATCACAGACCAACGAACATATTATACATATATTATATTATATAGACTAATTATATAAATATATAATTGAGGCAGCCAGTTCCGACCTAATAGTATTCTGTAATATAGTAATCAATGCAATAACCGATGGTATCCGTAGTAACGTTTTCAAATAATTATTGTTAAAATATAATATTGATAATAAAATTTTACTTTTTTAAAAAGAAACTGTAAAATTTTTAAAGAAAGGAAATTGACATTTTATTATATTCCTTAAATCTAAGGCCCGATTTACATTAACGCTCCGCTCTCGGTACGCTCCCATTCCACTTGCGCTCCGATATAATCTTGTTTTGTTCACATTACAGTGCTGATAACATGCTGGTACCTATTCGTTCTCTATTCACATTATAATGCCGCTCTGAGTACGCTCCCAGTTCGGTCTCAGTTCGATACAAACATCTTTTCATAACAACTGAACGCAAGCGGAGTGGATTGGAATCAAAAAAGTGTTTACACTATAGGTACAAGCCATAACAAGTCTGATATCGCTCCGATAAAATATTACCTGAGTGGTATTGATATTGGAGTGGCATTGGAGTGGGAGCGAACCGTGACTGATATCGGACCGATATCAGAACGATGATGTGAATACACTCATTGTTTTTTGTGTAAGAATATTTTATCGAACCGGGAGCGGAGCGATATCGTACCGAGAGGGAAGCGTTAATGTGGATCGGGCCTCACCCGTCTCACCCTGTTACTTGCTTCAAGAAAAATTTCTACAAACTGCCTTTACGCTTGGTCTAGTATAATATAATAGTGTTCATAGATCTGTGAGTCAGATGTATTTAATACATATTTTGTTATTGTAGTTTTGAAATCAATTAAATTTACCAGCAGAAATTTTGGTTTCATTTTTATCGTTTTAATATAAATGAAATGCTTTGTATAATTTTTTTAGCTGTAATAACTGGCCTTAAACTTTCTTTGACGGTAAAAGTGAGTTCATTTATAAATTAACTATGGAAATATTAAATTTTCGATAAAAAAAGACATTCATTGTTGATATTGTACCAAAAATGTTTCATTAGGTACATCTTTATATTATATTTTCTCAAGTGACTGATCCAGTTTTATTTAAATGACCTTGACTTTTTGATTGATTAGATTAATTCATTAATTGATTGATGTGTATATTGTTTGCACGTGTTACTGTCCCCCTGACTGTCCAAGCTAACCGTTGAAAATATTGTTTATTAACTCATTAGTGACCACAATAATACACGTAATACTGCGGGAAAGTCAATTTTACGGGCTGTTTTCTTAATTAAAAATATTTAAATATGTAAAATGACAATTGAATAACGCTGTTTGAAACTTTCTCCCTCCGCCTATTAAAAAGCTTCCAGTTCAACTGTTATAAGTATTTAAAAAAGAGTCTGCAATGCGCAATGCAGGTTGCCATAAATTTTTGCATTGATTTTTAAATTTATTAAATTTTAATTTAAAAAATCTTGTCCGAGTATTAGTAAAATATATGTTTAAAGTATTAAAAATGAAATAATTGATAAAAATAAATATTAAAATAGAAAATTTCAGCAGAGAACTTACGAATTGGGATAACAGATACATTTTTACTTTTAAGTAACATATAACCACTTTTATTTTCGTAGTGTCAGTTTTAAAAAATCCAGAATAATAAATTAGTTTTAAAAAAAAAAAGGATCATTATGTTAACAATATTTACCCTACTTCTGATAAATTCATTTCATATTTCCCACCAAAATTTTTATATACATCACGACCCAGAATATTATACACATATAATACGGGCCTTTACTATTATGCTGGAAGGGATACAGGGATCATCTTTGGGGATATACTTTATAATGCCATTCTAAATCTTTGCATGGAAATTCATCAAAATTTGACCAGTAGAAATAGAAGTGGGATCTAATGGGTTAAATTAAAAGTAATAAAATAATACTAAAGTAATAATCATTAACTAATAATAAATATTTACATAATTATAATTATATTTTTTCCTCGTATAACGGTGACCTTCAAAAAAAAAAAAAAAACTGCGACATAAATCTGAGATAGGTACATAATTATTAATTAGACGCTATTTTTCATGCAAATTTTTTAATCTGTATAGTCCAAAAGTAATCAAACTTTTAATTCAAAGAGTTTTGTATCTGTTAAAAAACCCCAGCCTCATAAAAATCTGTCATTTATTCAAAATTGTCATACTTTTTTTAAGGGGGCGTCCTTATTTTTCTATTTTCAAAAAATCAATTTTTTTTTTCATATTTTTCATGGAAAACGTAAAAATAAAATTGGATAAAAATTCCTAACAGTCCGGAGATATTTAGGGTGTCTACACAATCAATGAAATAAAGAATAAGAAATAAGGAATAAGAAGTATGCCATCTAGTGACGTTGAGTGGAACTTTAACGTAACTGCTCATAGATATAAATATGTAGGTACTTTTGTACATCAAAATTCGTGATTTTTTTCACTTTAGTGACAAAAAAGTCATCACGAACGTTATTTTTCATGAATTTTGATGTACAAAAATACCTAAATACATATACCTATGCGCAGTTACGTTAAAGTTCCATTCAACGTCACTAGATGGCATACTTCTTATTCCTTATTTCATTGATTGTGTACGACCCTTTACTTAATTATAATTTATAAACGAAATAAGAAAAAAGGGCGTTTCATTTGCGCGCGCAAGGTATCCGTGAAATGACTTTTTTTGATGTGGTAGTTTAGACGAACTCTTTAAATTGTATAGAATTGTCTTTTGTAGGCAAAAATTGCGGGATCTAACAATTCGACTGTATTAATCGATAAACTTTGAAAAAATTAAACCTAGTAAAACAATTCTTTTGTAAGACAGTGAAAATAATAGTAGAAAAATTTTCAACGATGACAGACATGATGAAATTATAAAGGTTCCCGTGTTTTGACTACGAAGCTCTAAAAATGTTTTTTTCCAAAAGTTCCAAAAAAAAGAAGAGGGTGTGTCAAAAATTCTTTTAGTTAATCTGTGTTTATAAAAATACAAATTTTGTTTTTAAATCACTAACATTGTTATTGATCTTCATATTTAGATCAACTTTGACAATATTATTTTTTTACTATCAATAAAAACATGTTTTGCCCGATAAACTGTTTAAAAATATTTTTAAACAGAGACGGTGCGGAAGAATATATTTTAAGACGGCACAAGCTGTTTACAAAAATCAGTGTCCATGTCTACTGGCCAGTAACTATTGTTTCTAATCGTGATATCCCAAACTCTGAATAGTGAAACTCTATTCAGTCCTCATTTGTCCCTATTTAACTCAATTTGTATCTTCATTGATCCATGCCGCCGACCCTTTCCACCACCATTTGTTCCTATTCACACCAATTATGTCAGTTCCGGAAGAACTTAACCTAGGTTTTGTGCTCTTTCATCGATAACTTTCATATTTATTTTTTTTAATAATTTTATCAGTTTAAACCTGGTTATAAATTACTTTGTTTAATACGAGTTTATGATAAACTCGAAAAAAATTTAATTTTTATTAAATTTTTTATTTAATTTTTATAAAGCCGGTCAATACGCTAATTACTATGGATACTAAGGTAACAGATCCGGTAATTGACCCTGGCCCAGCTTCTGACCTTTTCAACTTTTTTATAAATTAATAAAAAAACTATATTTTAAATAAGAAAAAAAAATAAATTCTTAATTTAAAGTAATCTATTCTGTGCCTAATGAATAGCAATTTAAAAAGTTTAGAATATATTAACTAAATAAAAAAAATTTTTAAGTTTAAAATGTGTGTAAAAACTATTTTTTAGTTGTTTCCTAACAGTTTATGTTACAAAGTACTCATTTTGATCTGTGCAATATTCATCATGTAAGTATGAAAACTTAATTAAAAATATATGAGCAGGTTAACATTTGTTTAAAATTTATTTTAAAATATTTATAAAATACCTTAGAATGATTTTTATTATTAAAATATGAGGGTCAATTACTAGGCTCACTTCTAAAGTGGTATGGCCCAATTAAATTCTAACCAGTTTTTGTTAGTTATTTTGTTATTTATAGTTATCTTCGATTAGTTTTTGTTATTTTTCATAACGTATATAACATTAAACATTCATTTTTATCAATAAAAAATTATTTATAAATTAAATTTTAAAAAACTGTATTTTTTTATAATAAATAAATATTTAATTTATTAATCTAAGCAATGATTTTAGTTTATTTAAGCTTAGTAAGTACTTCATAAGCTAATCATAATTTAATTTAATGGTTAGAAACTAGGCCACTGTCAGGGTCAGAAACTGTCACATGAGAAATTCTGACGGTCAAAAACTGGGTCCTTGGATGTCAATTTTTAACCATTAAATTGTTAATTCAATTCAAATAATTATTTTACGTACATGACTTTATTTCGAAAACCATAAACTCGTTGATAAAATTATTAATTGTCTCTTAAGTTAAAACTTATATTTATTATTGTCGTTTAACCTCACCTGTCACTACAAAACGGTCAGAAACTAGGCCCTTTACCTTATATGGATTCGACCATTTTGAATCTTTTATCTTTTACAAATTCAATATTTTGACGTTGTGAAATGTCATTTTTTTAACTTTTGAAGATTTATAAATATATAATAAAAAAAATAATTTAAAAAAAAATATTAAATCCATGGTAATTTAATATAATTAATTAAAAAAAATATTGTATGAAAGACACTCGGTGTCCGATTGTGCGGATGTTTGACGTCACAGGCGAATTGAAAATCTATCATTGTGCCTTAAACTTTGATCTTCTATTTCTCTGTTATTTGTTAATGGATTCCAAAAATTGTTTCACCAGTTTATTAGTTTTGGTCTATATTTTAGTTAAATGTAACCACATATTACATTATTCACACTACGATACTTCTCCATTGTAATAAAAGTATTTGTTTCTGTCTTTTATAAATATTCTTTATCAGTTTATTGTTATTGTATTTCCTGCTATTTTTTTTTTTTTTTTTATTAAAAATGTGTATGTTTACATATGCTGAATTATTTTGTGATTTATACAAAATTTTACTGGCCCGTGGGGAAGTTTACTGCGTAGATGCGCGGATCGTATAGTGTTAATAAAAACCTCATTAAACTGACTCACCTGTCTAGAATATCCATGGGCGGCTGCCGTGCCCGATTCGGGCACTGAACTCACAATATCCGCTTCCACGGGCGCCTCAATTGCCAACTGTTTACCGCACTGCATACGAACGTTGTACACCATTTGCCCCTCAAAAATACTGTCGGATCGGGCAAAGTACACATACTCAAAAATGCAGAATGCTTGCGCCTTGTCCTCAGGTCGATCGACAATGTCAATTGTTTGAATGCCGTTTTTCGTGAGCTCGATAATTTCGCCCGGGTACACTTCGCGCACGTAACGGGCGCCCACCGATAGGAAACCGCACGATTCACTTGATATGACCCAACCCTCGGGGATGGTTTCTTCGTCCGATGAATCTTTCGATAGTGCTGTAAAAGATAATATTTAATATTTTGTTAATTCTGAATTTTGACTCAAAATATTAAACGGGTATTTGAATTTCTGATTCGTTACAATTTTAATTTCAAAAACTGTTTCTCGAATCAGAGAGAGTACTAATACACATAGGTGATTGAATGGGTGTCCGGCTCGGACGCCTGTCGAGCATATAGGATCGTTGGTGTAGTGGTTAGCACGCCTGGCTAGTTACCAGGAGATCCTGGGTTCGAGTCCCGGCCGATCCGGATAATTTTTTCAATCACTTTGTGATTTTTAATTTACACATAAATAAAATAATAAAATGATGAGATTGGAAACGAATTATAGGTTTTCGAAGTCGCTGTTTTCATTTTAATCACAATTAGGCATACCGGACAACCAGAAACAGAACTCCTGTCGAATAACTTATATTTCTAAAAGGAATTTGGTTATTTTGTTAGCAAAAATGGAAAGTTCACGTCCAAATTATCTTAATAATTCAACCAATTACTGTAATTTAAATCACTTCCAGAAAGTTTGATTTGAGAAAAAAGACTTTTTTAATCTAATAACGTCAAAAAGTTTAATAAAACTGTTCAGTGTTCCAAAAACCGTAAATAAAATATAGCGGGAGCGAATTTAAGGATGTTTGGGAGGTACAATCGGAGATGAAAGTACATGAAATTAGAAATTCGTGAATAATTGCGTTGTATAACAAACTATGAGGTAAATAAATAGTTATCTTTACGGCTTAGTGAATTGGTTTGAAATTTTCACAGGGGCCTTAGTATTTAATGAGGAACATTCTACTAAATTTTCAATCGTCTCGTAGCATTTTGAAATTCTCCGGAAAAATCCTCAGAATGTACTCAGCTCTTGTACTTAGCTGAGAGCTATAGTTTGATGTATTGTACAATCAGTTGTAGTGATAGCTATTATTTAACAAAGATAACTATTTACTTACGTCATAGTTTGTTATACAACACAATTATTCACGAATTTCTAATTTCATGTACTTTTAAGGTTTTCAAAATCTATATAAGTTCCATTAAAAAATTTCAATACAAATTTTCTGTAATGCTTGTTTAAGTACAATTTTTTAACAGTGTCCGAAAAAAATTTGACCCCCTCCTAATTTAAGAGCTATATCCGTCCCTGAATGGTGTCAAACGTGTTTTTAAAAAAATGAAAAATTTTAATACTATCATTAAAATTACATACTTGCAAATTTTATCATTCAAGATTGCCTTTTTGAAACACAAAAAAAAATGTGCTATTAATCAAAATGTGCTGTCTAAAATACTGAACTAATTTAATTAATATTAGTTCTGTAAAAATGGATTAGACAATTAACTGCGTTTATCACGTGACCTTATGACATTATAAGATTGTAAAAAAACGGCTATTTTTTCAGTTTTAACATATTTGCACGATGAATTGTAATTTTTCATAGGCAAGTCACAAGCAGGGGTCAATAGTACCAGCAAATAATAAGATAATACACATAATTAGTGCATGACATATCTCGTGACTCTAGTGACTGAATAATAAACTAACAGATGATCGGAATAATACTGTGACACCCTGTCTGTGTTCTTGACATTTTGATTGAGTAAAAAAAGATTTTGTAATTTTTTTCAAATCACATTATCATCAAATGTGAATTAACGGACGTAAACCGTAAAATACCCCTGTCGCAGCATTCTGCATAACATAGCGAATTTCTGTTTACAAAAACTAATTTTTCTCGAAAACCAGTTTACTCTCGAAAACCTTTTTTATGTAATTTTTTTCTTCTATTTCCTATGGTATAAAAAAATGTCGCAAAAACTTTTGAACTTAGAGAAATTTTGGTAAAAAGCTTATTTTTTTTCACGAAAAATATACAAGAAATCATGTTTCGAGCATCGGACATGCTTGGCCGAAGAACTCATCCAAGACTACTGAACTTCCAACGTTTTCACCAAATTTCGTAAAAATAGGATGTTTCGTTCGAGAGTTATCGCGCGGACACACAAAAACATACATATATGTATATGTATATAAATTTTAGTGAATGTCATTTTCGGCTTCTAGGAACCTCAAAACAAATTTCGATCATAGTCCCGAGCTCAAGTCGCGTCATGACAGTGGCTGTAATAGTTGAATTTTCAATTCGAAAATTCGCTAAAGATCACGAGTGTCCCTGTCAGATACAAATTTCTCTGTATCTCTTCCAGGTGAAAAAAATTTCAGAAATATTTTTATTTTTATTCGAAAACGGAACACAAATGGGGGTCCGAGCGCTTAAAGTCAGTTTGTCGGCTATCTCACTGAAGCACCTGGTGGGGTATGATATAAGAAAGATAATGTGGTGTCTTATTCAGTAAACGGGACCATATTTATTGCAAGACATAATTTTTATTCATACGTATTTTAAAAATAAAACCAATACCACCTTTTTTTCAAAATTTTTCAGTTTTTACTTTAAAAAAAGTTGAAATTTTATTATGAATATTATATTTTGACAGGAATTATTTGAAAGGGCACTAAAAACTGTTACTACGAATACCACGGTTATTACACTGACTACAACATTACAAAGTAGCAGTTGGCTGTCTTAGGCGTGTCTTTATTTCTTGATACATTCGGTCTATAAACTAATGGTAATGATTAAGATTCCCTAGCGACGAGTCGCGGAACTAACGTATCACAAACAACTCTTGAGCGTTTTAACCCTAGAATCATACATTGGTCTACGAGTCAAGTTAATCATACATCGGAGTCGTTTCGACGAATGGACTTTTTACGGGGAGTTTTAGAGTTTATTTGCAAAAAACATTTTTTTTACATAACAATATTACAAAAGCGAACAAAATATTTAAAAAAATTGGATTTGGAAAAATTTCTTAATATAAATATTTATTAATTTTTTTAATCTTTTTATCAAAGCATATTTTCACTATAAAAATTAAAAAATAGATAAATACATCAATTGTATCATAAAACATGTGTTTCAAATAATTAATTTATGAACTATTATGAGTCAGTGGACATGTGTGACTTTACAGAATGTGAAATTTCTCAGTCATAAATATTCCTATAGATATGTAGTTATTTCCCCATTAGGCACATTTGTAATTTTTCTAAAATTTGTTAGTAATTTTTAGAATAAAATCTCAAAAAATAATAAAAATTAAAATATTTTCCACAAAATAAATTGTTAACCTTTTATTAAGTCACTTGAAACGCATTCTTTAGTTTTCGATTCAATATATTAAAACTTCAGTATTCTGTCGTCTCTATAAGTCAAACAGCTGTAATCATCTTTCACATTATCATAATCATTGAATAAATTAATTATAACATCCATATCTTTAATAAATTTTAGAAAAATTAGGAAAACTTTTACATGTGGAGTACAAAATCTTTAAAAAAAAAATATAGGTTAATCATACATCGTCGTCCTTTTGACGCACACTATTTCAGTATAAAAAAAAACGACAATAGCTATAAACAAAATTTATACGTCTTATGTGTTATAATAACAAATAAATTAGATAACAGACGTATCACAGCAAGCGGGCACCGACAAGTTGTAGTATTGGAGCAGGTAGAGAAGTTCGTTCATCGTTTTGACGAGTACGTATGATTCTAGGGTTAATAATAATTTCATAAAGTTTTTACGTAAATTGTACATTTTCATCATAGATCAATGACAGATATTTTTTTTAAAATCTACATCAAAATAAATTTGAGCCCCACGTTGAGCGCCTTTTAATGTGTGGCTCTTCTGTAAAACAAACATGAATCTCTGATACTACTGGCGACGCAAAGATTCTCACTCGCGCCTCTGCTGGTAAAATTAGAACTAGCATCAAGTAAAAATATACGTATACGATTAATGGGTGATATAAAATCTTGTAATCCGCGCATAATTAGTATAGTACAGTTTTCTATCGATAATTAAACGTATACAAAAATTTTTACTTGATACAGCTTCTAATTTAAAAAACCAGGAGCGCTCGCGTAATCTTTGCGTCGCCAATTTTTTTTTTTTTTTTCAGTTTCTAACAAAATTATAAATCTAACATCAATTGAACAATTAATATAATAGAAATAAATAACTTACGAGAATTTGGTGGAAGTATTTTGCCAAGACAAAGCGGTCGATTGCCGTACGGATCACGGACCCCATAAATACGATCTTTCAATAATATAACCAGCGAATATGATAACGGTGCAAGTTGCATCAAATGTTTAATACGTGCTGGCCAATCGGGACCACCAACTTCCCCTTCTGGTGGATTCAAACAAAGCGCTTGGGTGATCAGTTCACTGTCTGAATGTGTTGACAAACCCACCCCACGACTTAGTACCTAGAAAAAAAACAAAATTATGTTCAAACCACGCTGAATAATATGTATAAAGCACACGACCAGGGCCGGATTTACCCTAAGTACCTCCCTGGTCACTGCAAAAAATCCCGCCCCTGTCTTTCCTTAAAAAAAAGAAAAAATCTATGTTTTCCTATTTTTTTTAGAACTTCTTACAAAAAATAACTGACGACCAAAAGAAAGTCAAATTCCATCTTTTTCAGTCCTCCGCCCTCTTCTAAAAATTTGCTGCCCCTAGGCCATGGCCTAAGTGGGCCTAGTGGCTAATACGGCCCTGCGTACGACGCCATTAAACTAAACCACATTTTTTGTAACATTAGCTACATTATTCGTAACTATAATCATGTGAAAAAAAATTGTTTGTTTTGCAACAAAATAACTATTTGTAAATAATAAACAAATATTTTACTTGGCAAAATACCACTTTTATTTTTGAAACTGTGACAATATTGTTTCGAACCGTCCGTTCATTTTCAAACAGAATAAAAATTACATTCGATACATGCCTTAAGGCGTATGCCTTATATGTATATAACATACATTATAAGGCATGTATCGAATATAATTTTTATTCTGTTTGAAAATGAACTGACGGTTCGAAACAATATTGTCACAGTTTTTGAAAAATAAAAGGGGTATTTTGCGAAGTAAAATATTTTTTTATTATTTACAAATATGGAATACCATAAAGTAACGCTCAAACCTATTAAATTTAACTATTTTAAAATATTTGTTAACATTTTCTGTCCAACCGCCATTAACCCTAGAATCATACGTTCGTCTACGAGAAACGTTAATCATACATCGACGTTGTTTTGACGGATGGACTTTTTATGGAGAGTTTTAGAGTTTATTTGCAAAAAAACATTCTTTTTACATAACAATACTACAAAAGCGAACAAAATATTTAAAAAAATTGGATTTGGAAAAATTTCTTAATGTAATTATTTATTAATTTTTTTAATCTTTTTATCAAAGAATGTTTTCATTATAAAAATTAAAAAATAGATAAATACATCAATTGTCTCATAAAACATGTGTTTCAAATAATTAATTTATGATTATGAGTCAGTGGACATGTGTGACTTTACAGAATATGTAATTTCTCAGTCATAAATATTCCTATAGATATGTAGTAATTTCCCCATTAGGCACATTTGTAAATTTTCTAAAATTTGTTAGTAATTTTTCGAATAAGATCTCAAAAAATAATAAAAATTAAAATATTTTCCACAAAATAAATTGTTAATCTTTTATTAAGTCACTTGAAACGCATTCTTTAGTTTTCGATTCAATATATTCAAACTTCAGTATTATGTCGTCTCTATAAGTCAAACAGCTGTAATCATCTTTCACATTATCATAATCATTGAATTTAACAAAATTATAACATGCATATCTTTAATAAATTTTAGAAAAATTAGGAAAACTTTTATATGTGAAGTACAAAATCTTTAAAAAAAACATCGCGTAATTATACATCGACGTCCTTTTGACGGGCATTATTTCAATACAAACAAAGCGACAATGACTATAAACAAAATAAATACGTCTTATGTGTTATAACAACAAATAAATTAGATAACAGAAATCTCACAGCAAGCAGGTACCGACAAGTTGTAGTATTGGAGCAGGTAGAGAAGTTCGTTCGTCGTTTTGACGTGTACGTATGATTCTAGGGTTAAACTCAACCCACAAGTTATTAAATCCTAATTTTTTACTACAGTCTCTTAATATATTCGTATTGCTTACACGTCGCGCCATCAATTCACGAACAAATAATCTCACGTATTCTCTATTCTCCAAATCGAGAAGAAATACAGTAAAAGTCCAATTTTTTTACTTACCATTTACATACAGTAAAAGTCCAAACAATTTTTTACTTACCATTTTACGCAACGATTCGCAATTCACTAATTCACCATTATGAGCAACGGCCACAGCTCCGTGTATTGAATGTACGACAAACGGTTGACAATTAACTTCCTCAGACGCTGCACTGGTTGAATAGCGTGTGTGGCCAATCCCAGCACTTCCTTTTAATTTTCTCATTGCATCGTCATTGAATACGTTATTCACCAGACCCATACCTTTATGAACGTTAAACGATTTTGCGGTTTTACCCTCAGTCGTAACAATTCCCGCTGATTCTTGGCCTCTAAATTTAAAAAAAAACGAAAAAAGTTTAAAAAAAAGTGAAAAATGTTCCCCCGTCCAATTTAAAATCAAATTAAGGGGAGATTCGCTAAAAAAAAAAAACAGAATAATTATGTTTCTGAAGGTGTTAGAAGTATTCTCCTAAAATTTTATTTAAAAAAAAAAAAAATACGCTGCCAATAGGGTGGGCACACAGCTTCCTCGTAGTCGTAAAAGGCTTTAACTCGACAATTCCCAGAGTTATTTGAAGGTGATAGATGTTTTTAATCTTTTTCAACGATAAGATAATTAAATCTTTACATTCTGTTACCACCATTAGAAGATTAATAGATGACTTTATATTTCTCTCTTGTGACAACTCTATACTATAAGTTAAACAAACAAATTAATACAGTTTACAATTAAAAATGTCTGTCACCTACAGGTGACACTGGGAATTGCCGAGTTAAAACAGTACTTTACCAAATATACATATTATATACCGTGAAATTATATTTTCGCCTTGAAGTTTATAAAAAAAACTGTTGTAACTCAAAAGACTTAAAGGCTAAATTATAAAATAATAGCAAAAATGTTTTAGAAACTAACCCCCAATATACCCTAAAAATTTGAGCGAGTTAGGACTAGCAGTAAATAAGATATTGACATTTAATGGGATTTCATGGTAGCGGGGTAGCTACCGTTACTCCGATTTCGATTAAATTCATAGGGGACCATATAGGAACCAAACTACATAATTTCTGAAAATTTCATAAAAAAGAATTGAGTAGTTCAGAAGTTATGCCACTTGGTGCAATTTTGGAATGACATGGTAGCGGCGTTGCTACTGTTACTCCGATTTTGATTAAACTCATAGGGGACCATCGGGGAGCCAAACTGCATAATTTCTGAAAATTTCATTAAAAACAATCGAATAGTTCGGAAGTTATGCTACTTGGTGCAAAATTGGAGACACACAGACGGACAGCCCAAAACAAAATTGTTCAGGAAGCTCTAAAACGTAAAATGTGCGTAAAAAATTTGATTTTGGAGAGAAAAAATTTTTTATTTTTCAAAAGTGATCACAATGCTTCCGCTACTTTAGTAGTCTCGGAAGCAAAATGGAAAATCAAACAGTTATTGGCATTTTAGTGCACACACTTTACTATAGGCAACGTGCGAAGTATATGGTGGGGACAATTAAATCGATTGCAGCGTGAGTAGTGGAGAAAACAAGCATTAATACGGACTCATATGTGTTTATAGAATAATAAAAAATATTAAATAAAAATATTTACATTGATTCACTTTGATTATAAACGCAGTTGCAACTAATATGTCATTCCTTATTTATCTGTCAACAGTATTAACGTCTACACGTCAATCCATAAATACAGAATTAAAAATATTTGATGTATTTTAACTCACATAGTCACATGAAATAATGTTTCATAAGGAGTGAAAGTTATTGATGTTTGTCTTATGACTCTGCATTAAACTAAATGGCTTATGCCAGCATTTCTTAATTTTCGAATTTCCCTGACGTACTTCACCGGCACCAGCAACTTTTTCCTCTGCATAGTCCGAGGTTGGAAGGAAATACTGTCTTGATAATTATATCCATATTAACGTCGAAAATTGTTTAATTACTTTTTTAATATAACTGTTATACTTCATCCAGTATTTTATTGTTCAAACTGAACAAATCAAATTGTTCAAATTTATTTATAAAAAAAATTAATTGTAAATAGCAAATATTTGTATTCAGATTTTACGGTTTGTTTAAAAATATTTTAAATTTATTTATTTCCACGGTTACCATTATTTATATTCGTTAATGAGCCCGGAAAAATGTATATTAATAGATGTTGTTGCCATCACGCACCCAGCCTTCTATTTTCTCGAAGGTACGTTTTTTGACACGGTTCCTCGTGTATCTCAAAAAATATTTGAGATATCGACATAAATCAACGTGCATATTATTCTCGATACCGTCATTTTAGTAGGAACTAGGATCTTTTGATTCCGTAATACATTTTATAGTCAAGAAAAAGCGGTGTTTTTTGAAAATTTATTTTCAAAATGCGATTTCTCGCTGATTTATTATTTTTTTTCTTAGATCCTAGTTACTGTCATAACTGTATATTTTCAGAAAATTCTTGATTTTTCGATTTTGGTTCACTGAGGACTTCAGAACGCGAGGAACTATTAAGGTGGAAAAATCTGGCAGTGTCGACTTCAAAGCCACTTATTCACAGCTCATTTTTGAATTTTTTTGTAATCTTAAGTCATGTAGAAATATTGTTGTATATTTACATACAAAACCCTCATTGCGCAATTCACTGGGACCGTTGGAGGAGAAATTGTTAAATTTGAAAGTCAAAGGTCATGGGCGTCAATGTTGCTGATTTATAGATTTGCATGATTTACTGTTACAAACTATTACTTAGATAACAAAACTTCAATACATAAATTTTTATCATTGTTTGTTTTTTTAACACAAGATAACAGCAGGTAAAAAAATATAAAAGACGCACAAGAGTTAACATGTAAACACATGTAAACAACACACCAACACATTGAAACATATTCGCTTTGAAACACGGAGGGGTGCCATTATACACATATGGCATAACTGTTAAATGGGAGCATGCTTAATGAGGGTTTTGTATGTAGTTTTTTAATAGTAGTTATGTAGCATTTTTTCAAAAATTCATTTTTTGCCAAACTTTGAAATATTCTATGCTGAAGTATCATATATTCTAGTGATGGGCTAGGAACTAACTAACTGTTAAAAAATACCAGTTACTTGTAAAGTAACTAACTAACTAGCGATGCCATTTGAATACCCTTAGTTACTTAGGTAGTTACCATGGATGTATTATACAATAAATTATGTATATACATATCTGACATACCTCCACAATAGTTAGTTACTTATAGCCCTTATAGCACAGTATGTATAAGTTACTTATAGCACCTTCTAGCCTGTGTACGTATTTCCAATATGTATGTATGGCATGTTTGTTCATTTTCATAAGGATTCTGGACAAGATTGACTTGAACGATTTATCAGTTTATGATGAATCCAGATGTTTCACATCTGAGGTAAAAGAGTTTACAATTTTAAGAAAAAATAAATTTTAAGAAAAAAAATACTTAACAAAAGCATGGCAAATAAATTATATTTTTGTCCCTGAGTTGTGGATTTTTTATTATTTTATGTTGTCCTGCCTACTCATTACACTACTTATTATATATACTACGGTTAGATATTGAGTATTTATTTCATTGTAACCGACAATCCTTGTAACTGGTAAACGATCTTCACCATACATAAGATAGTTACATAGTATCAGGATGTTTGTATTTAGGTAGTATTTGAGATACGTATAGGTACAATGCAAAAGTAACTAACTAACTAACTACATAAAATAACTAGTATTTATACTGAAAGTAACTAATAGTTACTGGTACCTAAAAGTAACTATAAAGCCCATCACTAATATATTCAAATTTGATTTCATTAGGTCCAATAATTTTGTAGAAATTCAATAATAAACATATGCTGTTGCATGGAAAGTATATGTAAATAAAAACTTTCAAAGGCTTCTACTGTAAAATTATAAAAATGTTACATAACACGTTCATCCACTCATGTCTTCATTTATTTGTATAAAAAAAAAAATAAATAAAAAAGATTGATTTTTTATCTTTTTTTTTGCGAATCTCCCCTTAATTACTTAAGTTTGACCATATTTAAATGATTAAGTATAGTTTGACCATATTTAAATGAGATGACTTTTCAAGTACGGCACTAATCAGCAGTATTGTTCGCGGCAGGTTATCTACTGATCTATGTAAGTGCTAAAAGAATCCATCACTTTTAAAACAGGTAACAAATTTAAACACAATTGGAGTGAACATAGGGTGGTATTTGTTGTAAGCAATAAAATAATTTAACTTTTTGATAGTTTATGGTCTCTAAGAAACACCCTCTCAAAAAGTCATCCCAAATATTGTTGGATAAGGTATACCTGTGTTGTAACGCAACAAGTCCCAAACAGACAATTTGTGCAATATCCAATTTTGTTGGCCAATCTCCCGTTCCAATTGCACCAAAAACACCACATTCGTGCGTTAATCCAGACATAACAGCACCCCGACCATATCTTTTATTATGAATTTTGATAATATTCCGATCACAACAATCGTCTTTTGTATCATTATTCACCATTTTATTATTTGTGTATTAACGCGCTAACACCAACAATTAAAATAAATTATTTAATTTTTCATAAACACTTTCAAATGAAAATAAAACTTAATTATCATCTATTTATAAGATATGAAAAATGAAAATATTTTATCAATATATTAAATTTCCCACTTTATTATTTTTGAAAAAACGAACACGCACGATGATTGGTTACATACGGACCATAAAGACCCCCTATGTACAGTTTTATAGATTATAAACCACGTGCTTTCAAAACGGCGGCGAATTGATATATTTTTTTTTAGATAACCTTAATTTAATTTGTTCAATTTAATAATGAAAACATGAAATTATTCCATTTAATTTCGTCATAAACATTTAATACATATCACTTTATAAAAACAGTATGTAAAAACTGATAAAGATTAATTATAGGTCATCAAAAAAATAAGTTAACCTTTTGATAATGTGAACTTTTTGAGTGATATTTTTCTACCTAAAGATAAATATTTCAATTCCATCATTTACTTTTTTTTTGGTTCTTCAATAATAAAAATATTTTTCAAACTTACCAAAAGTATTTTTTTTATAATCGTACCAAATAAATTTCAAAAAGTTAAAATTAAAATAAAAAAAATAAACAGAAACTTTTATCAAAAATATTTACAACTTATTTTGTAATCAGTATGTATAAAAATTACGTAAAAAAAAACTACCTGTTGATTTTCCTTAAGTCAATTATGCCAATTATATAAAACGAAACAGTGGACGAATAGACAGAGAGAACCAATTATAAGATAAAGAAAAAATAAACTTTTAATACATATTTAAACGATTTTTAGTTAATTTAAAACGTTTGTTTCATTTACTTTAGTCGAATGTTTAAAAAGTTTGTAGTATTAAATTGACTTATTAAGAGTTATTAAAAGTTTTTATTAGAAATGTCCAATTGGTAGGAGACAGGGAACCGGTAGTAGGAGAATCAAGGATGAATTGAAAGCATAGACGTATATCACGTATTTATACGATAAGTGTTTTAAGGTGATTCGTGCGTTAAAAATTAAGAAACTATTAAATGCGAAAAACATCTAGCAGTTATTACCGCAAATTAATATGGTTAATTGTAAAATTTTTGTTCTCAAAATCTCTTTCCTTTACTTTTTTGAATTTTCATTTTTATTTATTCATTTTTTTAAATTTAAAATTAGTACTTGAAAAAGCTCATTTATAATATTAAAAAAAGAAAAAAAGAAATTGGACTTTTAACTAATATTTAACATTTCGATGCATCTCTTAATTTTTATAATTATATTACTAAAATATTATACGACGAAATTTGTTCTTATTCTTTAAATATTCCTAATTAGTTAATTAATGCTTATTGAATGAGTTTTTTATCATTTAATTATATTAACCGAGGGTATTTATTTATTATATTAAGTGTTGATTTTCGGTGTTTTTTGGAGATTTCTCCATTAGTTGCGTGTCAAAAAATTTTTATTTCACAAACTACACATCACATTTGCAAAAAAATGTTTACGTGTTCAGAGTAATAATAATAATAATTATTTATGCAACAATTTGTAAAATTAAAGTGTTTATTTGACGAGTCGTGCAGTTGTCTGACGAGGCTTGCCGATTTGGAAACACCTATTTTGCATGTGTTGCATACAATATTTTTTGCAATTTTTAAAAGTTTGACAGTTACATTAAAAAAATTGTTTTTTACATAATTATTTTAAATAGATCATGGAAAACAATTACTTGTACTGTGGGTTACTGTAGAAACGAATATTGTTTATTTATATTTGAAAAATGTTTTGCGACATGTTGTAAAAAGTAAGCTAATTTGACACTGTCATAGACAACAATAAAGTTAACTTCTTAATTTTAATGTAATAAAATTCTCAATTATAAAAATAGTGAAGAATGGTTAAAGACAGTTTAACATAATTGGAAATTTACCCTTCTATCTATCATTTAGTGAAATGATGGATGGTACAGAATAATATTTTTGACAATCGACCCTTTGTTGACCTCACGACACCGAGAGTATAAAGACAGGTTGGGAAGAAAGTTGCCAATACTGTTTATTAAAAAAGCTGTGTATTCGTCTTAAAAAAGCTATAGAAAATTTTAATAAAAAAAAAGTCACAACAAAAAATAATATAAGCATAATATAATACAAAAAAGCACAAAGATTAAAATTCATTTCGAAAATTTTAAAGAACATTAATGCAAAAAAGATTGACTCCAATTATCACTAATTTTTATTTAAGTGAAGAAAAAAAAAACATTTTCGGCAAATGTAAATATAGTAGAGGAAAGAGTAAAAAAAAGATTAAATTCCCAACCTAAACGAAAATTTATATTTTGAAAAATATTATTTGAACCAAATATTTATTTTGTTAGATAAGTTTTTCGTTGGAGTATAGGTACAAAGTATCTTAAAAATTTAAAAATGACATATAGCAAATTAAATTTAACTGTCAACAGTTACTGACGACTGACACACATATTATATGACGTCACAATTACTGTCAACTAAAAATAATTTATTTTTCCTTAATCAATATGTCATAAAAATATTCGACAAATATATCAATATCTTAAAATTAAAAATACTTATTTAAAATAACATATTGTTGTTTATTAGTTTATTAAATGTTTTCAACAAAAATTTGTTTATTACTTTTAATTATCAGATCATTAAAAAAAAAAGTTAACATATGTAATCAATCCCCTCTCTACAAAAGTCAAAGATCCGTCCATGAACAAACAAGTGATGTGATGAACGCCTCTTTATCAGTCGATTATTTCAAATTTATATAGAAGTGGCTACGTTACACACCGAATTATTTGGCCGTTTAAGTTTTTATTCAATTAAATTAAACCACAATGTCGAGGCCAACAAAAGGTACGTAATTTCAAATTTTATTAATAATAAATATATTTTTTTGAAATTTTAGTTTAATTAAAATAATGATGTTTTTAAAACTACCGTAAACATATTAAAATGGAATCATAAGAATACACATCTATGAATTAATTACATATTCAATACCGAAGGGACCTAAATTTTTGCACGTACGGTACATACCGTACATACACATATCGTAAAAAGTGTGTAACATTTATAGAAGTTTCCTTTTTGGATAGTAATTACATAAATTAGGAATTTTCTAATTTTTTAGTGGTAAATTCTTAAAAATTCCTTGATAGTAATCAAAAGAATTGTTACAAGTTTATTAAAAGAATTGTTACAAGTGAATCAAAATATTTGTTACAAGTTTATATGATATTGCCTCAAAAAAGTTGAAATACATAACAAAAAATTAGTTTATTTTTGAAATTTTCAGAATTGACTCGTCAGATGTTAATTGTTATAATTTGTTTTTAATAAAATTTTCTTTTTTTATCTACATGACCATGACATTCAGGGCAATACATAATTATTTTATCATATTCTGATTAATTTTAAATTTAAATTTGAGATTATATTAAATCCTTTTATGAGAGGGTTAACATGCTAAGATAGTGTCACGTACATTAAGACTTGATTTTCATAGAAATGTAGGGGTTAAGTTCTAGGGCAATAAAAAAACTTCATTGTAGGAAATCAAATTAATAAATAAAAATCACTATTTTAAATGTTTAAAATTGTTCTTAACATTTCGATGGAGCTCGTTTCAGAACTCTACGTGCAGGCTAGCGTTGCTATACTACGAAATCGTAAAAAGATTGTCTCTTCATATTTTCTGTACGTGTAGGCAGGTATTTCTACTTTTTTTTTAATAGTTGGTCACTATGTTTAATTTAAAACAACTTTCACTGAAATATGAGATTTTTTAATTTTTACGAAATTTTTATAAATAATATGTAATTATAACCGTGGGTGGCTTATATGTGGACATTTTTTACATATATTGTGTTTGCATATTATTTAAATATCGCGTTATCGCTCTAATTAAAATTTTGCATAAATATTGACACAATCTGTATGAAAGCTTATGTTTTTTACAGTGAAAACTCTTTATTGGGAAATGGCCACTTTGATTATGACATCTGGTGGCCAAAAAAACAATTAATTTTTGTGTGCACCTTAAGTAAATTATTAGAGTTTGACATTAGTTTAAAATTAAAATCATTAAAATATAAAACAAGTAAGTTTTTTTAAAGACAGTATGGAAATTATAAAATTACCTCTGCGTAAAAAGAATAAGAGCCAGAGTTTATTGTGCTGTGAATGGTTGTGGGAGTAAGTCTCATGAAAATTTATAAATTAGTTTTCATGCTATTCCTAAGCCCGGTAGTAGTTTTACTTATATTGAAAATATATTTGGAAAAATGGAAAAAATCGATAGACTAAAATCATGGTTGCGTGTTTTAAAAGAATGTGAATCCGCATATGAGAGTATGTTCGTTACATTTCAAAAGAAGTGATTTTATAACTGTTTAAATTTCCTTCATTTCTTTCGCATCTTATCAAACGATCAACTTAAAGAATTTTCTCAGCATTAAAAAAAAATTCTTTGAGCTGGATTTGAACCAGCCCATGCTTAAAGGTAACATAATTTAATTTAAATAAACGACTGCTGACAGTAATAGATTTTTCGTTGCACACAAAAATCAGCCATGTTTTTTTTGGTCACGCCCCCGTGTCAGTTATCAATAATCTAAGAAAAAAAAATTACTATGTGGAGTTTTCACTGTAGGTACTTTTTCTTATCAATCGTCAATTTGTTTAAAACGTTTTAAAACAGTTAAACAAGTCAGCAGTTATATATTTAATTGGATTTTGCTGATTTATTTATTGTATTTATTGGCAAAAACCATCTTTCATCAATAAAATAATGTAATTTATTTAATTTTTAATTTATCTCAACTACATAAGTACTTGCTAAATGTATTTTTATAAATTTTTCGATTGATATGAATGCTCATATCACTACTCAGGCACAAATATTTACGTATCGGTATCAGTTTTATTATTTTTGTGGTAACTTTAGATTTGAAAATAATTTTATTGTTTATTAGACCACAAACAGAGAATCAAAGATCAAATGTCATGCTGTTGAACTTATATTAAAAAAATATTTGTTATTTATATTCTTAAGTAATTCATTTAATTACGATCAATATTCAAGTGATGTAAAAAACAAATCATTTTATGCAAATAAAATCAAAAGATTGACATTTTTTAACAAAAAGTGACCACGAGCGTTCGTGTGGCTGATTCTTTTTTTAATCAATTCAAAATTTAAAAAGAAATAAAAAATTTAAGTACTATCGGTTATTAATGTTGGTAACTCTAAAAAAAAAATTGAATTAATCAGTTTGATAGATTTGAGCGTTACTTTATGGTATTCCATTTTAAAAATAAAAAGCCATTTTTTACTTTACTAATACCACTTTATGTATTTAAAGTTTTAAATGTCTGTGACATGTTTCCGTCTGTATGGGCCGTATAGCCATTAACGAACAGTAAACTGTATTTAATAAGCTACTTACTTAAGTATATGCTATTTTCATTTAAATTTCTTCCAGTGAAAATAGTATACATATATACATATACATAAATAAGTAGCTTGTTAAATATAATTTGCTGTTCGTCAATGGCCATACGGGCCGAAACATGTCACAGACATTTAAAACTTTAAATAAAGTGGTATTAGTAAAGAAAAATTGTCTTTTTACTTTTAGAATTAATCAAATTAATATATAAGTAACATGTAAAATGTTACGTAATAAGTTAGTAGACACCATTGATATAGAAAATAAATAACACATTTATTCAAAGAGAGAAAAATTAATTTTAATCATAGTATATGATATTTTAGAATCAATACGTAGACTTAAATAAAATTTTAAAAGAATACTTGTCAATTTATTTATTCATTTTTTAACGAATTTCGAAAAATCGAAATTCAGCTATTACAGTAAGTGTCACGACGCAACCTCCGGCGGAGACCATAACAGAAATATGTTTTGAGGTCCCTAGACTACGAAAATGATATTCACTAAAATTTATATATATATATATATATATATATATATATATATATATATATTACATAAAGTCCGCCTAGAATATACGGTCGAGCTGATTTTTTAATGAGGTCCACCGGGATCTTGCAGATCCGAAAATGCCAGTAATAAGCTACCGAACCGATTCTAAAAAATTTCTCTTCTAGAGAACTAAATTATTTTAGATGGATACAACTATGTTGCACAAAATCCGTTCGGGTTCTTGGGTCCCCAAAAATACCAAAACTAATTACCCAGCCGATTTTAAAAATTCTTTTACTCTTAGAAAGCTAAACTACTTTAAATAGGTACAGGTCTTAGATGAGATCCGCCAGTGCCCAATATTTGGAAATTCGCTATGTTATGCACATGCTGCGACAGGGGTATTTTAATATTGTGATCGGGGTTTAATAGAAAAATAGTATTTTCATTTTTATTCGGTTTTGAATTCTAAATCGATTTAAAAAGATAAAAAATAAATAACCACGAAACCGCTCGTGATCACGCATTCAATTTCCAAACTCCTTTTAGGAGTAAATTACTAGCCTATTATGATCCTTAAGTTTTCGAAGAAGAAGTTTCGGAACCGTTATAATTTTATTTATATTTGTCTATTAGTCTATCAAATCCCCATAATTCCTACAGTTTTCAACCTTTGAACAAGGAATTTTGTATGTATATCCATTGCCTAAAAAATTTTTTTTCTAATTTCTTGAAGAAATTTTCCGTATTGGAAAGGAGTGGATGAAAATTTTTTTCACGTACTATATCCTATGGAATATTAGAAGGGACCCGTAAAATGAAATTGAGATTTTTTTATTATATTTTAAGCCTTGTTTGCAAAATAGTAAGCTTTAAAGGGAGATTTTTTTGTTAATTGACTTTAGTAAGTAACATTCCTTTCTAATTTTTTTTTTATCAATTCGCATAGGCATAGTGCATAGGCAAAATTAAGTATTTTTTCAGGCTTACAACTATTTGAAAAAATATTTGAGCTTAATTGACATTTACTCCAGCCTACTCAGCCTGCTGGTAAATCCACCACTGCATATTGATCGAAACATGTCATAAAAGTTTAACTCAATAAAAGTGGTATTTTTGCAAAGTAGTGTTTTATTTATTAACGCTTTAAATGATTAAGACGAATTAACTCGTTATGTAATATGGCGGCTCAAAATGCTTTAATATGTATTGTATTACAACTCTAAGAAAAAAGTAAAGGTAATAAAATTTTGAAAAAAATATGATTGGTTAAAAAAGATGACAAGGATAAAAAAGCGGCTTGTACAGTGACAGTTTAATTTACTTATCTCTCTCACACAAAAATGTGACAAACTAAGTCAGATTTACATAATATGTAGCTAAAAAAAACTTCATAATTCAAAAAGTTAAATGAATGTATGTATATAATTTTTAAAACTATTGATTTAGATTATAATTTAACATTTCTAAATCGTATTTTGTATTGCCATATTCTATTTTGAATTGAAAAGTAATATTTTTATGAATGTTGCTGCAAGAGGGTAGTTTCGTACTTAAAATAATTTATTTCATTTTTTGCTGTAGTGTAAATCCAACTTATAAAATTTTATTACGTTTACTTTTTTCTTAGAGTTGTAGGATCATTGTAGGATAGTATACTATTGGCGGTGTAGAGATTTTTACTCGCACCTCTAGTGGTGAAGGTGGTGAAGTTAGGTAAAAATTGTACGTATACATCCAGTTAGTGATAGAAATCTGTTGATGCGTACCTAATTTGTTTGATACAGCTTATAATTTCACCACCAGAGGTGCGCGTGTTATTTTTACCGCTAATACAACATTTAAAAATTGTTGTAAACTTGAAACAATTTATTAATTTTGAAAAAAAAAATTTCAGTTGGAGATTATGTACTGGGCCCTCTCATTATTGAAGGAAAAACAAAACAAGTATTCGATTTACCGGATCATCCTGGATACGTGCTTCTGTTAAGCAAAGATCGTATAACAGCTGGAGACGGTGCGAAAGCTCACGATTTGGAGGGTAAATCAGAAATTTCCAATCAAACCAATGCGAAAATTTTTGAAATTTTAAATTCGGTCGGTGTAAAAACTGCATTTGTTAAAATTGCCACGAAGAATTCATTCATTTCGAAAAAATGTGAAATGATTCCAATTGAATGTGTTACACGACGTTTGGCCACAGGATCATTTCTACGACGTAATCCCGGTGTGACTGAGGGACATCGATTTTACCCACCGAAATATGAGACGTTCTTCAAAGATGACGCCAATCACGATCCACAATGGTCTGAGGAGCAAATTTTGTGTGCCAATTTCAAATTTAACGGTGTTACCATTGGTAAGCTTTTTTAGGTAATTTTTTTTTTCGAAGTATTTTTAAACCGGCGAATTTTTGTTTCCATAGTTTCTTTTTCTTATTTTTACCATTTTTGTAAATCCATTTTCTTTGTACATTTATTCGGAAAATTCTAAAATATGGTTAGTCACTATTTACCCCGCACTTGGGGGTAAATAAATACAAATACATAAATTTTTACACTTATTTTTTTTTTTATAATAAAACCAGTTTTAATATTAAATTAAATTTATTTGTAATTATTTATTAATAGTAACTTATGATAAACTCAAATGCAACCATCTTCAAACTGTAAACTGTTAACTTGGGTACATATTATCGTTGTTTATTTGCATGATCGCCATTTTTGTTTACAAATTTTATAACCTACAAAGTGTCAGTGGTAATGGATATTTCTTAATTTTTTATGTGATTTTTGTTGTAACTTTTATAACTAGTATTTATTAATAAATATTTTAAGAATATTCATGATAAAAATATAAACAACAATAAATATAGAAAATTTTAAATTCAATCTTATTTATTAACCGCCATATTTGTTTGCAAATTAGTAATTTTTTTGCCTAAAAGTTATATTATGTATCTATGTATTGTGTTTAACTCTATAATCCTTATAATGTATTCAGTGCTTTTAAAATGTTATTCTTACTATTTTTTTTTTTATTAATAATTACAAATAATTCCAAATTGTTCCTATTTCTCGAGCTGTCAACTCAAAACTCATCGCATCAGTGTTTCCATTTGCCATTAGATGGCTGAACATTACACCACGCTCCAAAATAGGGTTTCCGATCTCTGCAGGAATCGGGTTTCCGATCTTAGGCAAAAATCGATGCAGGAGAAAATCGGCTTACAAAAAATCGATCTGACGAAAATCGATTCAGTTTTTGTACTTACAGAAAATAAAAGATATATAAAAGTTTTAATGAAATTTCTTATTGGGTCATCACAAATCAGTTTAAAAAAAATTTTAATTTCCTTTGAATATGAACTGCTGAATTTAATATGAATAAAATTGTTTCCAGTTTGCGCTAAAAGTGTCACACGAATCCAAAATTTGACTCAATTTTCTATAAATTAATCATAAAAGTGGTAAAATTATTTGATAACATAAATAATTAAATTTATATTTTACAATAATTTTGAAAAAAAAAAAGTATTTTTACTAAAAATATTCTAACTTAAATTCGAAAAGATAGATCTCCGTTCCCGTAAATTTTTTCACGATCTCTGTATCGATTTGGTCTCCAAAGAATCAATTCGAAAAATCGAAGATCGGCTCTCCAAAAATCGATTTTCGATAAAATCGAATCGAGATCGGAAACCCTACTCCAAAACATTTCTAAACTTGCTGAAATTGACTGTAATAAACTTTATTTTTAGGCAAGCAAGAAGTTGAAATTATGAAACGAACAAGCATTTTAATATTTGAAATACTTGAACGAGCTTGGCAATTGCGAGACTGTGCACTGATCGATATGAAAATTGAATTTGGTGTCGACAGTGATGGAAATATATTAGTAGCGGACATAATTGATTCTGACAGTTGGAGACTGTGGCCATCTGGTGATAAACGACTGATGGTCGACAAACAAGTTTATAGAAATCTTACCACAGTGACACAGTCCGATTTAGACACTGTAAAAAGAAATTTCCAATGGGTACGTGATCAGTTGGATCATATTGTACCAAAAGACAATCATTTGGTGGCCATTATCATGGGAAGCCCCTCCGACGAGGAACACTGTCAGAAAATTGCGAAATACTGTAAAGAGTACGGTTTAAATGTTGAAATTCGTGTAGGATCAGCACATAAAGAAACTGAAGGGACACTGGAAATTGTGAGGTAATTTTCAAAAATTCAGTTTACAAAATTATCGAGTTTCACCCTATCGTCAAGGAGAATAAAACTGAAAATATTATTTTCGATAACAATAATAATTATCTACAGTGTTTGTTTATAAGGTGTTTAATATTTATTAATCTACGAGGCAATATATTAGAGATGTCGATTCTCCAAAAAAAAAGATCGATTTTTGGATCGATTTAAATCGAAATCAAAAAAAATCGATTAAAAAAAATCGGCTAAAAAAAATCGATTCTGTGAGATCGATCAAAAAATCGAAATTTTGAAAAGTTTAATAAAATTAGCTGATAATTTTTGTTTAAGGGACTTACTTGATAGTACATAGGTAATATCGGTAATATCGTGTAAAAACGCCTTGTAAGGTATTATATTTGTAAAGGCGATGAGTGAGTTAACTTTTCAATTATAATTATAAAAAATAATGCAATTGAATATGTAGGACGAATACCACGAATTGAACCAAGTTTATTCAAAAATTTCAAACAAATTGACAAAAAAATGTTTTCTAAATAAGTCGCTTTTGTGGGAAAGGGATCGTCGTTTGCACAGATAGGTGGTCTCTTCCTTCCTTTTGTAGTAATAGTCTGACTTATATAGAGCCATAAGAGGGGTTCGTTGATATAACGAGTAAAAAGTGACAATTAACAATAGAGTTTTTGGTGTTTCATTTTAACACATGTTTCTTTGTAGAATTCTGAATTACTATTAAAATGAAATTATTTTTGGAAAAAATCGATTATCGATCTCTTACTTTTAATAATCGATTCATGAATCGATTCAAATGAGAAAAATCGAAAAAAGAATCGATTTTTTAAGCTTCGATTAATCGATTTAAAATCGACATCTTTACAATTAAAATAAATAGCACAACTCAACAGACTATTTCCGGATTGAAGTAAATAAATCGACCATTAAGATGAGTCAATTCATTTGATTTCCAAAAGATTTTCATAATTTTTTTTTTAAAATCTAAACTGTTGATCTGTTTTTAATAGATACGAAACCCTGCAAACCATTTTCAATAAACACCATAAATAATTATTACCAAAAATAAAATCTTCAATTGTATTCTTCTCGATGATGAGATAAAACTGAAAAGTTGACTCGTAATCCGATAAATTACACTTTTTACTCGTTGTAAACAACTCAAAAATTGAAACAGAATCATATACCGTACTCTTTTTACGTGTAGGCTAATTTCATTATCTAAAAAGAGTAAAATATATGATTCAATTTCAAGTTGCTTACAACGAGTAAAAAGTATAGTTATTTAGCGAAATATTCACCGAAAAAAAGTCACCGAAAGAAAGTTGGAAAATCTTTCTGTTTTTTATATGGCTAAATTGCTCCCAAATTGCTCCTTTGGAATCAGTAATTGCTCCACCTGGAACTTAATTACTTAATTAGTTATTTACAAACAAAAAACTTTTTTGTTTGACTATTTCTATTATCAAAATCTTGTCAAATAATGCATTTTTATACAATTACTTTATATCAAAAAATTGCTCCCAATTTGCTCCATCTAATTTAAAAGTTAGTTATTAATTTCTCTGAATAATAATTAAAATATATTAAAATAAAAAATATTATGAATTAGGTTATGTATTATTAAAACGTATAGGCAATCCATTATACTCTTAAGTCGTTTGCATATATTTAAGGACAATTGAATTTTGACAAGTTAAATAACATTATAAAAAAACAAAATATTTTAATAATTATTCAAAAAAGTTAAGGTTTAGCTTTTAAATTAAATAGAGCAAACTGGGAGCAATTTATTGACGTAAAGGAATTATATAAAAAAGTATTATTTTGGGAGATTTTGATAACTTAAGTAACGGAAAAAAAATTTTTTTCTTTATAAATAACTAATTAAATAATTAAGTTTCAGGTGGAGCAATTACTGATTTCAAAGGAGCAATTTGGGAACAATTTAACCATATAAAAAACAAAAAGATTTTTCAAATTTCGGCGCTAACTTCTTTCCGGTGAAATATTCTCATATTTTAAAATATTAATTTTTACAAATTATTTTCAGATATTACGAATCATTATCACGGAAAATAATTTTCATAGCAGTTGCTGGACGATCGAACGGACTAGGTCCGGTAATATCGGGAAATACGTCATATCCCGTTATAAACTGTCCACCGGTTAAGCCGGAAACGGTAAATTTGGATGTTTGGTCTAGTTTACACGTGCCATCTGGACTGGGTTGTAGTACTGTCGTGTATCCAGAGGCGGCAGCAATTCAGGCGGCTCAAATGGTTGGCCTCGATAATTATTTGATTTGGTCTCGACTTCGAGTGAAACAGTTACATACATACTTCTCACTTCAAGCAGCTGATCATAAGATTCGAAATATAAAATTATAATTCTACTACTTTTTATTGTATGATTCGTTTTTCATAAATAAATTTGCATATTTTTAATTAGTGTTCTTTTTTTATTTTTTATTTTTTTTTTAATTTCAAATGTTATTGAGTGTCTGTGAAACATTATTAATTTATGGCGAACTTTTGTTCGTATTTATACATACACCAATATTCATATGTTCGCCTAATGTCCAGATTTAGCTGATAATTGAAACACTCGATTTTACTTTGACATGTATGACCAATTCATTATGTTAATCAAAATTCACATAAGTGTTTGAAAAAATGTCAAACGTGGATCGGCTGGGACTCGAACTCGGATCTCTTAGTAATCTAATTGGTAAGGCGCTTGGCTGGCAATCAAGAGATCCAAGCTCGAGTCCCAGCCGATCCAGTTTGACAATTTTTCAAACACTTATGTGAATTTTAAAATTAGTGTTAAATTTTTTAAATACATTCAACATTTTTTTGAGATATAAAATTACGCACTTATTAGATTTATTTAACGTACCGGTACAATCAAGAGAGGTTCAACTGTAATTTTATTTATAATATGTATAAATATTTATAAATTTTGGTACCTAATGCCATCTATAATTAAATTTATAAACAACTACCCAACTTTTTGAACATTATTTGTAACCAGCTGATACAACCGGGTTTCGCCTTATTCGTCTGCGATTAGCTTGCACCGTTACAAACCAGAGGGCTCAGCTCAGATTCAAAAAATTAACTCTTTGCGCTTATAAGACATGTACAGCATGACAAGGTGGTTTGTCCAATAACTCTACCATATTTAAAGGTGTTTTGTCTGTTGGATCATAAGACATGTACCACATGACACACTGAATGTTGAACTGTAATGACTGCTCATACCTCACATTACATGAATATTTTATTTTATAACTGCAAACACATTCATTTATTAGAAAAATTGTAAATAAAATAACACAAATTCACGTTGAATTATCTTTTTAAAATTAAAAACTAGTAAAAACAGCATTAAGGACGTATGTAGCGTATTTAGTATTCAACTCCTAGCCTATTTACAACTCACTTTTTTTTTGCTTGAGTGCAAAGAATTAATATTTTAACTCTTTTGAACAAACCATATGGTAAAATTCTTTTGTCTCAAAATGCCGGACTTTTTATTGCCAAGTGATAAGTACAATAGATAAGGCCACAAAAAAAGAAAAAGAAAAAAATCAAAGATCCCAACATTAAAAAAGTGAACCCTAGGAATTTACAAAAATAAATTAGACAAAACTATGTTGATAAAATTAAACATTATTTAGAATTATACCGTACTGTCACAGATGGCGGCACCTGTACCAGTGAATATATACATATGACAGCATTTTGAGCCGCCATATTGCAGGACAAGTTAACTCGTCTTAATCATTTAAAAGTTAACACTCGTTAAATATTTCTTTGAAGACTTTACTGGTTTTTCACGGTAAAAATTCTTAACTTCTGAAGTACATTCAGATTAAAAAATTAGGAAATAAAAAACAGTCAATAAATTTGTGATTTTTTTCAGGACTTTTCTGTTTTTTCAAGGTATAAATTCGAAACTTCTGAAATCATTCATACATATTTTTAAAAATTATGAAATAAAAAACGACACACAGAACGAGATTATAAGGATTTTGTGGCGCGAACTACAAAATCACTAATTGTTCGAAACCGTAGTTTGAAACATTGAGTAGTCCATCGAACATATTAACATATGTTTCCTAGAGATACCACAGGCATTAAATTTTGAAGCATGACTCCATTTTAGTAAGCCCAACTTGTAACCACGCAGACTTGTTTATAAATATTAGATAAACCATTAAATTAATGGTTTGATCGCCATTAAAGTAATCTCATCAGTAGAGTTGGGAGAACAGTGGTCCCGAACAGAATCGCCATATAAAATATTTTGAATTGGGGGGCTATAAATTTTATTAGAAGGCTGAGGATTTTCCCCTGGATTTGATGACTAGCCTAAGGAAGCTTTAAAGAACAAATCAGTAAAAATTAAAAATTACCCATTTTTCATAATATAATATATAATTTTAATTTTAAAAATAATTTAAAAAAATTAATGTTGAATAAATAAGTGGTCGACTGTAATAGAAATTAATTTAAACGAATTCAAAACATTTATATTGTAAACAATATCTCTATTTCCGTTGTGATTATTTTAATAATATGTACATGTCACCTTCTTTATACCTGCTTTAACGTAAACAAAATTGATTTTATTAGTAGATTGTATCACTCTAGTAGGTCGCTCACAAGACTGAACATGGTTTTGTTTTTTCATTAGAAAAATATAAAAATATGTATGTACATATAACAAGCAAAATGATTCATAATATTGGCAATTAAAAAACACAAACAGACACAAAATAACATTAACGATGTGGTATTAATAGTAAAACGTCGTAAAACTGATTTTTAAAAAGATTGATAATATTTTTACGTTTTATGACAGCCCTCCAGTTCTATTCGTAGCCCCCCAGTACAAAATATTTTATATGGCGACTCTGTTAGGGACCTTTTGTTCCCATCTCTGCTCATCAGTCAATTTTTTTTACTCACATCAGTCAATTTTTTTGCTTCAATTTCTTAATGTATTTGTAATACACAGCATTCTCTCTAGTCGATTCTCCCTCAATGGTTTGAAATATGTGTTAATTTTTTTTGTGCTAAAGCCCTCTGTTTTGTAAAGGTGTAAGTTCCGTTACGTAATTTAGGGTAAAAAATTTTCTGGCGAATACACTCGCTCTCCTAAAGCATTTCGTACTGGCGGTGCTTGCGGTACTGGCTCTATGGTCTTCGTAGAATTTGTTGCATTTATTTGTATGGTTAACCAGAGACGCTAAAGACTCAAAGAGGTATTTGAGGTTAGCAGACAAATGTATTAATAAATTGATAAAAAATAAACAGTGAAAGTAAAGACAGATCATCTCGTGGACATTTCACTGTGAAAGTAAAAATGGAAGAGAATTTTGTCAATCTGCATAACATAAATAACACATTATTATTACGTGAAATAAAAATAGTACTGTCTGATGTACGTAAAATGGGAATAAAACTAGAATCAAAAGACGAGGTTTCGATTGATTTGAAGAGTTTACACACCGAAATTAAAATAGAAGATGACATTTTAACCGAGGACACGACACTGAACGATTTTTCGAACAATTCAAAAAATTTAACTGAGTCTACTAAAGACAAACCATTTCAGTGTGATATATGTTTAAAAACATTTAATTGCTTAAGTTATTTAAAAAAACATAAAAAATTTCACAGTGCTGAAAAACCGCATAAATGTAAAATATGTTCTAAAACATTTATTAGTCCGAGTGATTTAAAAAAACATAAAAGAACTCACACCGGTGAAAAACCATACAAATGTAACATATGTAATAAAAAATTTAGTGAATTTGGTGGTTTAAAAATACATAAAAGACTTCACACGGGTGAAAAACCATATAAATGCAGTGTGTGTTCAAAAACATTTACTTTCTCGTGTAATTTAAAAATACATGAACGTATTCACAGCGGTGAAAAACCATATAAATGTGATACATGTCCAAAAGCGTTTACTTCTTCCGGTGATTTGAACAAACATAAAAGACGTCACACCGGTGAAAAACCATTTAAGTGTGATAAGTGTTCTAAAAAATTCGCTCAGTTAGGTAGTTTAAAAACTCATAAAATTCTTCATACCGGCAAAAAACCATTTAAATGTGATATTTGCCATAAAACGTATACAACATTAAATGAATTGAAATTCCATACGCGAACTCACATGGGCGAACGACCATTTAAGTGTGATACATGTTCTCAAACGTTTATTCGGTCAGGTCATTTAAAAAGACACGTACAATTACACAGTGGTGAAAAACCGTTTGAGTGTAATAAGTGCTCGAAAACATTTAATCAGTTAGGTAATTTAAAAAGACATGAAATAATTCACAGTGGTGAAAAACCGTATAAATGTAATGTGTGCTCAAAAACGTTTGCCACGTCAACACATTTAAAACGACATCAAATGATACACAGTGGTGAAAAACCGTATAAATGTAACGCATGCGCTATAGCGTGTAGTTCTTTATCCGATTTAAAAATCCATGAAAGAACTCACACGGGTGAGAAACCATTTAAGTGTGATACATGTTCTAAAGCATTTACTCGGATAACCGATTTAAAAAGGCATGAACGAAGGAAACATATCGGTGAAAAACCGTATAAATGTAACGCATGTTCAAAAGCGTTCACTACTTCGAATGAATTAAAATTACATAAAAGAACTCACACGGGTGAAAAACCGTATAAATGTGCTGAATGTTTTAAAATGTTTAGTCACTCAAATAGCATGAAAAGACATGAAAAGCTTCATACACGTGATAAGACCATTTGAATGTAATGCATGTTTACAAAACAAGTCCATCAAGAGCATAGATAAAGTACACCAGAATTTCTGGAAGATAGCCAACTTCAATAAATTTTTTTGATCCTCTATTACCTCTCTATGGCACTGAGAACGGGGGCAGTGAGTATAGATGTCGTCGTTGTCGTAATCATCATGCGTAGTACACTTGAGAAGAACAGTGATGTCATTATCATAGCTTTTTTATTTTTGGCCGTATCCGATAATGTAGGTTACTACTAGTAAGATAATCTACTAAAATTCTCCTAATAGCATTTTATTTTGATCAGTTTTTCAAGTTTAAAACTCATACAATTATTATAAATTCATATATTTGTTTAAAAACAAAAGTAAGTTTATCTTTATTCAAAATTATACATTAATCATATATTTCGTAAATGAATATCACTATCACTGATTCTAATTTCTGACAAGTGTGCTCCTCCCATTTTTCTGCAACAGATAAAATGTATTCTAATTTTCTAATTAATTTACTGTGATAATAAAATAAATAATTATTTTCAAATAAAAATAAACTAATAAATGTTAATTTTACATACCTCCAATAATAATTATATGAATATGTAAAAAATATATAAAAATTTCATATATAAAAATTATACATAAATGTAACATATGTTCGAAAACATTTATTACTTTAAGTTATTTAAAAAAACATGAAACGCTTCATACACATGAAAAAACTATAAAAATGTTGTACTCGAGTATTTAAAAAAAAATACACGAAAGCCTTTTACACTTTTAAAATATGTACATGGAAGTGCAACTCAGGTAGAAGCCACGCAAGACTAAAATGGGAGTGGGCGAAATGACCTTTGCGAGACCCCTTTTTACTGGTTTTTAAAAAAATTTCGTTCTAAAAATTAGGTGACGAGAAAAAAAGGAAGAAAATCTCTCAACAATTACCCTAATCAAGTTTTACCAGCGCTTTCCTGCATATGCAAGGGCCCAAATGGCGCGAGGCTCAGGGCGGTCGCCCAGCCTTTGCGCCGTCTCTGCACTCAGGTGAAAAGCCATATACATGTAACAAATGTTTTAAAACATTTACTCAATCAAGTAATTTAGGAAAACACGAAAGTACATAGGTGAATGTTTAATAAGTGATAAAACAAAAAATTTTTAATCATTTACTACTTTCATTGTAATTTAAAATCACATGAAAAATATTTTCATATTGGTTGCTTTATGTCAATTTATATAAAAAAATTTTAATTTAACAGAGTTGTAAAATGTTATATAATATGTTTCTACTGATGTATTTTTTCTATATTTTAATAAAAAAAAAAAATTCAAATTTTTTCAATTTGCATTTTTATATCATTTATATAATTATGATTTATATCGTATCGCAAATAGTCACCTTCCGACCATTTGATCGGCCATGTAATTCAGATAAATTCCGACACACTCTTAAAGCACAACAGTAATATTTAAAAGAAATGTTTTAATTTTAAATATATTTGTTGTAGCCTGGTATCATTTCCGCTATTTATTGGAATATTATTAGGTTTTATAATAGAAAATATCATTATGCGATCATTTTATCAACCATATGTGATATGTCCATAAAGTTAGCCTCACCATTCTCTTTTTTTCAAACAAAAAATATTGTGCTGTATTGTGCTAGACGTGTACTATTATTGGTCGTAAATAAAAAACTAAAAACATGCGATTTTTGTTGTCAAAAACCTTTTCTTACATAAAGTTAGCCCCGCTATTTTTTTAAATTAGTAATTATATGTATTATAATTTTTTTAAATCACACATCTTTCTGCGTACCGATAGGATCCTGTTCATCTGTTTAAGTAATATATCAAGTACGCAATTTGAAATCCAAAACACAGATTGAAATAATTTTAATTTTTTTATTATTATTATTTTTTATTTGTTAAATAAGTATGTAATCAGCTTATTGAGGTTCACAATTGTAAATATAATTTATCTTCAATTTCATCTCAATAAAAATAAAAATCGTATGAAATAATCTTTTTTCCCGCGAAAATTATACGCACGGAAACGGACGAACAAGGTGCTTATAATGTACAAGGATGTACACTATAACCTCTTTTTATGTTCCTTTTGTGTGGTATTTAAAATATCCATCAAAGTGCATAATGAAAATGAAAAGTAAGTTTAAACATTAATTTGCGGTAAGGTTAGTTATTGACTGTTTTGAAGCAAACAACACACGATAAATGAGAACATTAACATTAATTATTTCATTTAATTTGTCCGCGACATGCAATTTTCTTTTTGTTAACCGATGCGGAATCGTCTATTGTTTAACATATTTCAAACTTAATGGAAAAAGTTGGAATTTTCTTTTTGGGTATACATCCTTAAATTAAACCTTTGCGCTTATAAGACATGTACACCATGACAAGATAGTTTGTCCATTAACTCTACCATATTTATAGGTGTTTTGTCTGTTGGATCATAAGACATGTACCACATGACACACTGAATGTTGAACTGTAATGACTGCTCATACTTCACATTACATGAATATTGTATTTAATAACTGCAAACACATTCATTTATTAGAAAAATTGTAAATAAAATAATACAAAATCACACTGAATGATCTTTTTAAAATTAAAAACTAATAATAACAGCACTGAGGACGTATTTAGCGCATTTAGTATTCAACTTCGGGGAAACAAGGTTAGAACGTCAAAAGGATCCAGGAGAAACATGGTTAGAATCGTTGTTATGTGCTACATGTTTTACCAGCCTATTTACAACTCACTTTTTTTTGCTTGAGTGCAAAGAGTTAAACCTTGTTTAACCGCCATATTGGTAAACACTTTAACCCTTTTTTTGGCTTCATTTTCATATACAGTCGACTCTCGTTAATTAGAAACTCGAGGGACTCTTAAAATATTACGAATTATAGAGAGGTTCGAATTATCGCAGGTAACAATTTTAATTTTTTAAGCATTTGCGATGAATGAACTTGAACTTGTCTCAAAATGTACTTACAATCTTTCTGTCTCTTTCTCTCTGTAACTTTGAATTGTCGAGTGTTTGACGCCGATGAGTTCGAATTAACGCGTCGTTTTGTTACGTAGCAATGACTTTTTCGTTCGAATTACCAAGTGTATAAAAGTGTATTGTTTTAGTTCGAAATATAAAGAGATTTTGTAGGGAACTCGTGATACCTTTGAATTATAGAAAGTTTCGAATTATCGTAGGTTTGAATTAACGAGAGTCTACTGTACATTGAATATATTACCTGTACTCCCTCTATCTCTTCGATACACAAAGATTGTTTCACAAATGAAGTTGGCTATCTTTCAAAAATAAAATTGTGGTGCACTTTATCTATGGTTTAGACTTGATAGTTGTCAAAACCTCAAAATAATTCTAGAATTAATTAAAATTCCCGAGAAAAAAGAAATGGAAAATAAAGTGTGTACATCAAAGGATTTATTTACTGTTAAAATAAAAGAAGAGGAAAATTCACACAATTTGGATAACGTATTTTTAAATGTAACAAAAACCGAATTACCGGAATCTTCATGTTATGGAAATGAAATAAAACTGGAACTGGAAGAAAGTAATACTGGCGCTACTGACGCTGTAATGAATTTGGAAAGTTTACATACCGAAATTAAATTAGAAGATGATGAAGAGGATATGTTAACGGAAAATAGTGATTTATTTGACGAAAATTCAGAATTATTTAACACACAGAGTACCATTGATCAAACACATGACACAATACATTCAGAACAAGAAAAACCATTCAAATGTGATGTATGTTTTAAAACATTTTCTCTGTCAAACAATTTAAAAAGACATCAAAAAACACATACAGGAGAAAAACCATTCAAATGCAATACATGTTTTAAAACATTTTCTCAGTTAGGAAATTTGCGGACACATGAACGAACACATACAGGGGAAAAACCATTCAAATGTAATGTGTGTTTTAAAACATTTTCTACGTTAGGTAATCTAAAAAAACATGAACGAACACATACAGGAGAAAAACCATTCAAATGTAATGTATGTTTTAAAACATTTTCTCACTCAAGCAGTTTAAAAATACATAAAAGACTACATACAGGAGAAAAACCATTCAAATGTCATATATGTAATAAAACATTTTCTCATTTAAGTACTGTGAAATTACATGAAAGAACACATACAGTAGAAAAACCATTCAAATGTGGAATATGTTTTAAAACGTTTTTTCAGTACGGTAATTTACAAAGGCATGAAAGAACACACACGGGAGAGAAACCATTCAAATGTAATACATGTAGTAAAACATTTTCTCAATCAAGCAATTTGAAGGCACACATTAAGAAACATCATATTGTGAAAAAATAAATACGGTACTTGACTGTATTTAAAATTTGTATCAAATGTTAAATAATTCTATGCATTTTCATTACATATGTCGAACTTTAACCCTAGAATCATAGGTTGGTCTACGAGTCAAGTTAATCATACATCGGCGTCGTTTCGACGAATGGACTTTTTACGGGGAGTTTTAGAGTTTATTTGCAAAAAACATTTTTTTTTTACATAACAATACTACAAAAGCGAACAAAATATTTTAAAAAATTGGATTTGGAAAAATTTCTTAATATAAATATTTATTAATTTTTTTAATCTTTTTATCAAAGCATATTTTCACTATAAAAATTAAAAAATAGATAAATACATCAGTTGTATCATAACACATGCCTTTCAAATAATTAATTTATGAACTATTATGAGTCAGTGGACATGTGTGACTTTACAGAATGTGAAATTTCTCAGTCATAAATATTCCTATAGATATGTAGTTATTTCCCCATTAGGCCCATTTGTAAATTTTCTAAAATTTGTTAGTAATTTTTCGAATAAGATCTCAAAAAATAATAAAAATTAAAATATTTTCCACAAAATAAATTGTTAATCTTTTATTAAGTCATTCGAAACGCATTCTTTAGTTTTCGATTCAATGTATTAAAACTTCAGTATTATGTCGTCTCTATAAGTCAAACAGCTGTAATCATCTTTCACATTATCATAATCATTGAATAAATTAATTATAACATCCATATCTTTAATAAATTTTAGAAAAGTTAGGAAAACTTTTATATGTGTACAAAATCTTATATATAATCATATATATATATATATATATATATATATATATATATATATATATATATATATATATATATATATATATATATATATATATATATATATATATATATATATATATATATATAATTTATATAATATTTTTCTATGTTGTTATAATTAAATCATAAAAATTAAATTATAATAGTTTTTATTTTAAAAAAATTTTTTGTTGTCTTTTTTTTTTCTTTTTGCTTGTCGATGAAGAGCTGGTGGTTTTTAGTGGTTTCTTAACGGTTTCAAAGTCGAATCTAGTGGTCTCTGGAAAAAAAAGTTGGCAACACTGCATATACCTGTAACAAATGTTCTAAAACATTTACTCAATCAAGTAGTTTAGGAAAACATGAAAGACTACATAGGTGAATGTTTAATAATTAATAAAAAAAAATTTTAATCATTTACTACTTTCATTTTAATTTAAAATCACATGAAAAATATTTTCATACTGGTTGCTTTATGTCAATTCATATAAAAAAATTTTAATATAACAGTTGTAAAATATTATATAATATGTTTCTACTGATGTATTTTTTCTATATTTTAATAAAAAAAAAATTCAAATTTTTTCAACCTGCATTTTTATATCATTTATATAATTATGATTTATATCGTATCGCAAATAGTCACCTTCTGACCATTTGATCGGCCATATAATTCAGATAAATTCTGACACTTTCTTAAAGCACAACAGTAATATTTAAAAGAAATGTTTTAATTTTAAATATATTTGTTGTAGCCTGGTATCCTTTCCGCTATTTATTGGAATATTATTAGGTTTTATAATAGAAAATATCATTATGCGCTTATTTTATCAGCCATATGTGATATGTCCATAAAGTTAGCCTCATCATTCTTTTTTTCAAACAAAAAATGTTGTGCTGTATTCGCCATGGGAACTGATTCTAGTGTCATCTGGTGGTTAAAAATAAAATCTCTCTATGACAAGTCAATTTTAAAAAGAAATAGGAAAGTACAAACGTAACCAACTTTAAAATTTAAACATAATTGATAATAAACAATTTGAAATAAATATCAATGATATTATTAAGTATTTGGGTAATTCTAAAAGACCCTTAGTTGAAGGGGAACAGGTTTATAAAGCAAACCACATTATTGCATGTGGTTTGAAAGAAACAAGAAGCTCAGAATGCATACAAATAGCTGCTCTTTGTCAATCATCGTCTCAGGTGCAACAAGTGCATCAAATTGAAATGAAGCTAGAACTTATCAGTAATGAGATAAATATTTGTGCAAAATGTTCTTGTATTGCGGGTGCAGATGGAAAATGCAAGCACATTTTTGCAGCATTAGTTTTTCTTTATCGGTTGGTTCTCTTGTTTTCTGTTTATATGTACTTACATAAACTAATTTTTCGTTTCTTTTTTTTCTCCTAAATAATGATAAAATTTTTCTCCATAATGATACAAAATTTCTTAATTGTTATTATGAAATTCTTTCTAAACTGGACTTAATCCTACATTTCTATCCTTTTTTTTTTTTAAAATTTATTTCTAGCAATGATATGACTAAGTTAGAAAATGGGGTAAATATAAAAAAAATAAATATGATGAATATGCTGCTGGTATCCCTCTTACTGAAATGTGTCATTTTCAGGACAATAATGATGAAAGTTGTAAAGATTTAGATGACGATGAACGTAAACTTTACTCCAAAATGTTAATCCAAGGTACTTCCTTTATTATAATTAATACAAATATACAATAAAATATTGTATACATAGAAAGGTAAATATTCTTTTCGAGTACATTTAAATCTATAAAAGTAATTACTAGTAGGAAACAAATCAGATTTTAAAAAGGGTCGATGACAGATTCGCATTCTTGATAGCATACTGCATTTTTAATGCTTTTAACCATTTTTTCTTTAATTTTTCATCACTGGGAAATTTATGAAGTCTTTTTAGTCGAATTTTCTCCGAAAAATTAGACTTATACAGTCTATACGATAAGAGCTGCGAGAGGCGAGACTAGGGGCGCTATCCGTTTTCGGACCCGTAGAACACGAATATGTAGAAAAAAAAAATGTCTGATATATATATATATATATATATATTTTCCCGCCACCTTTTAATTTGTGTAGGGCCCCCCTATGGAAGTTAAGAGATGAAATTTGGTAAATGGGGCTCATTTTCGAGGCACCTCATACTATCAAAGTGGGGTCAAATTTTGGGCAAATTTTTTTTCTGACCCGACCTTTAAGGGGGTGGTGGGGGGCGGAAAAGCAATAAAACTTTTCCAAACCGGTTTTAAATAATGTTTCGGTCAATTATCTACAACATATCCAAAATTCAGCTTCCTAGGATGATATGGTGGGAGTAGAGGGGGGAAAAACGATTTTCGCTGGATCTAACAGGCCCCCAGCCCCCCAGAATTAACGTAGAGGGTAGAAATTTGGTGTGTTGATAAAGTTCGTACCTAGGTTGTGCTTTTTGGAGGTTTTAATATTTTACCTCCACCCACCTCATTTTTAAGCTACAATTTCATGCATTTTCGACGTTTTCGAAGTTTGTACCACTCGCACAGGTCACCCGAATAAACCTAGAGGGCTGAAATTTTGTATTCGGATTAAGTTAGTATCAAGGGGGTGCCTTTTGGGGGTCTCGACTTTTAACCCCCACCCCCACCATTTTTATACCCAAAAGAACATGATTTTTCTTGTTTTTTAACAGTTTCGTTCGGGTCAAAATCTCCCCAAATAAACCTAGAGGGCTGAAATTTGGTGTACAGGTTAAGCTAATAGCCAGACACTGTTTTTTGGTGGTTTCAACTTTTAACCCTTACCCCCACGATTTTTACGCCAATATTTCCTTAATTTTTTTGCTTGTTTTCTAACACGTCTAGAGACTCCATAAGGAAACCTAGAGGGCTGAAATTTTGTACGTGTATTCAGTTAGTATCCAGCTAGTACCTTGTAGGGAGTCCACATCACTTTTCCCCCCACTTCTCCCATTTTTACATCGGAATTTAATGCTATTGTTAAATGTGTTTTAAAAGCATTATGTTTATTCTAAATACAAGTAGGCGAATAGTAATTTTAAAAAATTTAAAAAAAAGTGAACTTACTTTTATGACAAATGAAATACATACATATTAAGTAATTTAAAAATGTTATTAAAGTCACTGTTTATTTATAAATTAGGAATTTTGGATTTTTAGTATTTATAAAATAGAAATTTTGGATTTTTTTGGAAAGAAAAAATATCTTTATAAAGGCCTTCCAGTTTACTATTTAAGGTCCTTTTTTAATATTTAAAACTAAAACATAAAGGCAATTAGCGGATAAACATGGGCAGGAATGTCCTCGTACGAATTGTGTTGGCTTTTTTTCTGCTACCTGTTTTCGGCACAAAATTGAAATTTACTGAGATACAGCCCTTAAATACTTAAAACCTTTTTATAAAGCCCCGATCAACCGGACACTCATTATCAGTTTTGAAACCACCAAAATTACAAATCGCTTGTGGACTTTCAATTATATTTCGCTTGTAGACACTCAATACCGAAGAAATAATTTTTTATTTTTTATTTTTTTTATTTTTTATTTTTATTTTTTTTTTTAAAGAAAAAATATCTTTATAAAGGCGTTCCAGTTTACTATTTAAGGTCCTTTTTTAATATTTAAAACTAAAACATAAAGGCAATTAGCGGATAAACATGGGCAGGAATGCCCTCGTACGAATTGTGTTGGTTTTTTTTCTGCTACCTGTTTTCGGCACAAAATTGAAATTTACTGAGATACAGCCCTTAAATACTTAAAACCTTTTTTTAAAGCCTCGATCAGCCGAACACTCATCACCAGTTTTGAAACCAACAAAATGACAATTCGGTTGTAGACTTTCAATCACATTTCGCTTGTAAACATTCAATACCGAAGATGAAGGAGAAAATTCGACTACCGTGATGGGGCTCCGCTGCTCACGGCGTTTTTTTACATTGTGATACATTACATAATTTAAGTAAATTATTTTTATTTATTTCACTCATCATTACAAATCACAATAAACAATTGTCACAGGCCATGTATAAATACGACTTGTCATAGATAGCTTTTATTTTTAACCACCAGACGACACTAGAATCAGTTCCCGTGGCGAATTGAGCTAGACGTGTACTATTATTGGTCGTAAATAAAAAACTAAAAACATGGGATTTTTGTTGACAAAAACCTTTTTTTACATAAAGTTAGCCCCGCTATTTTTTTAAATTAGTAATTATATGTATTATAATTTTTTTAATTCACACATCTTTCTGCGTACCGGTAGGATCCTGTTCATCTGTTTAAGTAATATATCAAGTACGCAATTTGAAATCCAAAACACAGATTGAAATAATTTTAATTTTTTATTATTAATTATTATTTTTTATTTGTTAAATAAGTATGTAATCAGCTTATTCAGGTTCACAATTGTAAATATAATTTATCTTAAATTTCGTCTCAGTAAAAATAAAAATCGTATGAAATAATCTTTTTCGCGCGAAAATTATACGCACGGAAATGGACGAACAAGGTGCTTACAATGTACGAGGATGTACAATATAACCTCTTTTTGTGTGGTTTTTTAAAAAAAATGTCCATCAAAGTGCATAATGAGAATGAAAAGTAAGTTTAAACATTAATTTGCGGTAAGGTTAGTTGTTGACTGTTTTCAAGCATTTTATCATACGACATTATATAAGTTCTCGTATATAAATTATTGCATTATTCAATTTTTTTACGTACGTATGTGCTTCAATTTTTGCAATATTATAAAAAAATTGAATAATATATTTAAAAATTCATGTATAAATTGATTCTTTATTTTGTTTAGAAAAGCAGGATTTGAGTTATGTATTTTTATTAGGGATGTTATGGGTATCCAAAACCGTATCCAAAAATAAAAGTTTCGGATTTTTTTCAGATAATAACAGACAACACCCGTTGGAAATCTGAGTTTAAATCGAAGCATGTATTTTTGCTGCATGTATTTCTATTGATAGATTTCCGTTGATTCGTGTCTGACGTTCACTTTTAAGTAAAATTTTCTCCTTTTTACTGAGAAAAATTTTCACTAATAACAATTATCCGTAACCGTAACCGTATCCAAAACATTATCCAATATTATTACATATCCGTAACTGAAACCGAAAAAAATTTTTTTAAATATCCGTATTCGTTTCCGAAATTTTATATCCATAACATCCCTAATTTTTATGAAACTTTTTTATGCGGTTCCAATTTATCCCATTAAAAAAGTTTTTTTTTTCAATCTGTAGCGAACTATAATTTTTATAGCTATTTATAAAGTTTCTGAACACAGAGTACTTTCTGAATACATATTTACTTTTTTGTGCGATTTTTTCTATACGGTCGATATCCACCGCATAAAAGGAGGTTCTGCTGTATTGGCTGTATTGTTTCAGTCTGTTTGGGTTGTTCAACAGCTTCAACAGTCACTTCCATGTGCGTTCGTCTATTCGACCGAATTTTAGGAATTTTATTAAGTTTCGCAGTTTTTCGCACTGATTAGATGCCAAGCCTTAACCATTAACAAAAAATAAATTGTCATCATATCTGGTTAACTATTGAGATAACCAGATAACAGTCACAACGTCGTAACGACTAATAATAACTAGCATTTTCATATACCGTGGTACATATCGTACGCATAATAATCAAATCCAAAATGGAGAAACCGGTGCATGAAATATCTGACGCATTTCAAATCAAAGTGGAGATGGTGGAGATAGATGAAGTGAATGAGAACAATCCTTTGTTATTAATAGAGACAAACATTGCTGAATCGACTGAATTACCACAAACAAATAATGACTTGACAAATATAAAAGAAGAACCTTGTACAGACTCACAGGAGCCAAATATAAAACTGGTAAGCACATTTACATATATTACATATTTCAGAAATACTCATGCTAATTTTTGAGCGTTTAATTAAAGTATTTTGTCATATTTTAGGAGTCGAATGAATATTTTGGAAATTTAGAACAATTACATACGGAAATCAAAATCGAACAAGGCGAAATTGGTGAATTAGATGAAGAAACATTTAACTGCAATACTTGTTTTAAAACATTTAATCAACGTGACGATTTTAAGAAACATAAAATAGTGTGCGTTGGCAAAAAATTATATAAATGTAATGCGTGTTCTAAAATGTTTACCTATCCAAGTCGTTTAAAAACACATGAAAGATTCCACACTGGTGAAAAGCCATATAAATGTGACATATGTTCTAAAACATTTAATCAGTCAAGTCATTTAAAAACACATGAAAGAATCCACTCAGGTGAAAAGCCATATAAATGTAACAAATGTTCGAAAACATTTACTACTCCAGGTGAACTAAAAAAACATGAAATAATCCATAGAGGGGAAAAACCATATAAATGTAACATATGTTATAAAACATTTACTGCTTCAGGTAGTTTAAAAACACATGAAAGAATCCACACAGGTGAAAAACCATATAAATGTTACATATGTTCTAAAATATTTACTCAGTTAGGTAATTTAAAAAAACATGAAAGATCCCATACAGGTGAAAAACCATATAAATGTAACATATGTTATAAAACATTTACTTGTTCAAGTGATTTAAAAAAACATGAAAGAATCCACTCAGGTGAACAACCATATAAATGTAACATATGTTCTAAAACATTTACTCAGTTAGGTAATTTAAAACAACATGAAAGATCCCACACAGGTGAAAAACCATATAAATGTAACGTATGTTCAAAAACATTTACTACTTCAAGTTATTTAAAAAAACATGAAAGGCTTCATACAGGTGGAAAACTATAAAAATGTTGTACTGGAATATTTAAAAAAAAAATACACGAAAGCCTTTTACACTTTTAAAATATGTACATGGAAGTGCAACTCAGTTAGAAGCCACGCAAGACTAAAATTGGAAGTAGGAAAAATGACCTTTGCAAGACCCCTTTTAACTGATTTTTAAAAAAACTTCATTCTAAAAATTAGGTGACAAAAAAAGAAAAAAACCTCTGAACAATTACCCTAATCAAGTTTTACCAGCGCTTTCCTGCATATGCAAGGGCTCAAATGGCGCGAGGCGCAGGGCGGTCACCCACTTCGTTCACCCTTTGCGCCGCCTCTGCACTCAGGTGAAAAGCCACACACATAATGTAAGAAATGTTCTAAAAATCTAAAACATTTACTCATTACAAGTAATTTAGGAATGCACGAAAGACTTTACATATAGGTAAAAAACCACATAAATAAATGTTTAATAAGTAATAAAAAAATTTTTTAATCGTTTACTACTTCAAGTAATTTAAAATCACATGAAAAATATTTTCATATTGGTTACTTTATGTCAAATAAAAAATTTTAATTTAGTTGTAAAATATTATATTTATGTTTCTGCTATATTTTAATAAAAAAATTTGAAATTTTTCCTAACCTGCATTTTTATATCATTTATATATTACCTATATGATTTGTATCGTATCGCAAATAGTCACCTTCCGACCACTTGATCGGCCATGTAATTCAGATAAATTCCGACACTTTCTTAAAGCACAACAGTAATATTTAAAAGAAATATTTTAATTTTAAATATATTTGTTGGAGCCTTGTATCATTTCCGCTATTTACTGGAATATTATTAGATTTTATAATAGAAAATATCATTATGCGATAATTTTATCAACCATATGTGATATGTCCATAAAGTTAGCCTCACCGTTCTCTTTTTTTCAAACAAAAAAAGTTGTGTTGTATTGTCCTTGACGTGTACTATTATTGGTCGTAAATAATAGTATATTATTCAAGAAGCTGGTAATATCTATTACTCACGAAGATGAAATTGCGGCACGAGCCGAGCTTATGAGGCGAGTGTCGTAATGCATCTGAGTGAGTAATAGCCATTGCAAGCGAGTAGAATACGATATTTTTTCTACCACTTTTTTCCTTTTTGATTTAAATAAAATTGAATACAAATTTTAAATCAAAAGAATACAATTTTTAATCTATCTCTAATTTCATTAAATGTTTGTAAATGTACAAACTACAAATGATGAAAACAAAATACTAACTACTCTGTTTACTTAGACGTTACTACGCAACATAATATATGAAATTAAAACTTGATACATACACTATTCACAAAACAATCGCAAACCCATTGTATAATCGTTAATACTGTGATTTCATTGGTCAAAAAGGTATTAAGTAATGATCATTCCTCTACACCTTTAAATAATGCCTAACTTTCTCAACAATTAACAGATATGTGATGAGTGTGTTCTTCAACAGGAGTAGAAAAAAACTAAAAACATGTGATTTTTGTTGTCAAAAACCTCTTTTTACATAAAGTTAGCCCCGCCATTTTTTTAATAAGTAATTGTGTATATATATGATATGTATTATAATTTTTTTAAGGTCCGATTTACATTAACGCTCTGGTCTCACTCCGATATCACTCCGCTCCAGGTTCGATAAAATATTCTTACACAATAAACAATGAGTGTATTCACATCATCGCTCTGATACCGGTCCGATATCTGTCGCGGTTCGCCCCCGTTTCAATGCCACTCCAATATCAATACCACTCAGGTAATATTTTGTCGGAGTGATATCAGACTTGTTATAGCTTGTACCTATAGTATAAACACTTTTTTGATTCCACTCCACTCCGCTTGCATTCAGTTGTTATGAAAAGATATTTGTATCGAACTGACACCTAACTCGGAGTGTACCCAGAGCAGCATTATACTGTCAATAGAGAACGAATAGGTACCAGCATGATATCAGCACTGTAATGTGAACACAACAAGATTATATCGAATCGGGAGCGTAGTGATATCGGAGTGAGAGCAGAGCGTTAATGTAAATCGGGCCTAATTCACACATCTTTCTGCGTACCGGTAAGATGGATAAAAAATTTTTAGATGATCCTATCCAGCTATTTAAATAATATATCAAGTACACAATTTGAAATCCAAAACACAGATTGAAATAATTTTAATATTTTTCAAATTTTTTATTTGTTAAATAAGTACATATGTAATCAGCTTATTGAGGTACACAATTGTAAATAGGTATCTTCAATTTCATCTCAATAAAAATAAAAATCGTATGAAATAATCTTTTTCGCGCGAAAATTATACGCCCGGAAACGGTCGAACAAGGTGCTTACGATGTAGGAGGATGACGAGGAGGATATATACACTATAACCTCTTTTTATGTGACTTTTTTGTGTGGTTTTTAAAAAAAAATGTCCATCAAAGTGCATAATGAGAATGAAAAGTAAGTTTAAACATTAATTTGCGGTAAGGTTAGTGGTTGACTGTTTTCAAGCATTTTATCATACGACATTGTATAAGTTCTCGTATATAAATTATTGTATCATTCAATTTCTTTACGTACGTATGTCCTTCAATTTTTGTAATATGTATTATAAAAAAATTGAATAATATATTTAAAAATTCATGTATAAATTGATTCTTTATTTTGATTAGAAAAGCAGGTTTTGAGTTATGTATTTTTATTAGAGATGTTATGGATATCCGTAACCGTAACCGAAACTACCGGATATCCGAAATAATTAAACATCCGAAACCACATCCAAAAATAAAAGTTTTGGATTTTTTTCAGATAATAACAGACAACACCCGTTGGAAATCTGAGTTTAAATCGAAGCATGTATTTTTGCTGCATGTATTTCTTTTGATAGATTTCCGTTGATTCGTGTTTGACGTTCACTTTTAAGTAAAATTTTCTCCTTTTTACTGAGAAAAATTTTCACTAATAACAATTATCCGTAACCGTAACCGTATCCAAAACATTATCCAATATTATTACATATCCGTAACTGAAACCGAAAATAATTTTTTTAAATATCCGTATCCGTATCCGTTTCCGAAATTTTATATCCATAACATCCCTAATTTTTATGAAACTTTTTTATGCGGTTCCAATTTATCGCATTAAAAAAGTTTTTTTTTCAATCTGTAGCGAACTATAATTTTTATAGCTATTTATAAAGTTTCTGAACACAGAGTACTTTCTGAATACATATTTACTTTTTTGTGCAATTTTTTCTATATGATCGCTATCCACCGCATAAAAGGAGGTTCTGCTGTATTGGCTGTATTGTTTCAATCTGTTTGGGTTGTTCAACAGCTTCAACAGTCACTTCCATGTGCATTCGTCTATTCGACCGAATTTTAGGAATTTTATTAAGTTTCGCAGTTTTTCGCACTGATTAGATGCCAAGCCTTAACCATTAACAAAAAATAAATTGTCATCATAAGGATAACTATAGAGATAACCAGATAACAGTCACAAGGTCGTAACGACTAATAATAACTAGCATTTCCATATACCGTGGTACGCATCGTACGCATAATAATAATATCAAATCCAAAGTGGAGAAACCGATGCATGAAATATCTGACGCATTTCAAATCAAAGTGGAGATGGTGGAGATAGATGAAGTGAATGAGAACAATCCTTTGTTATTAATAGAGACAAACATTGCTGAATCGACTGAATTACCACAAACAAATAATGACTTGACAAATATAAAAGAAGAACCTTGTACAGACTCACAGGAGCCAAATATAAAACTGGTAAGCACATTTACATATCGCACGCTTAATAATAAACCGAAATAAGTTAAAATTTCAGAATTCGAACTTCTTGTAATAAACCGAACTACCATAGCTCAAAGAATGTGTACAAGCCGATCGCCACGTGAAAAAGCAATAGAATATATTATAATGCTTTGTTTCGCGTGGCGATCGGATTCTACCCATTCTTTGAGCTATGGTAGTTCGGTTTATTACAAGAAGTTCGAATTCTGAAATTTTGACTTATTTCGGTTTATTATTAAGCGTGCGATATATTACATATTCAGAAATACTCATGCTGATTTTTGAGCGTTTAATTAAAGTATTTTGTCATATTTTAGGAGTCGAATGAATATTTTGGAAATTTAGAACAATTACATACGGAAATCAAAATCGAACAAGGCGAAATTGGTGAATTTGATGAAGAAACATTTAACTGCAATACTTGTTTTATTAAAACATTTAATCAACGTGACGATTTAAAGAAACATAAAACAGTGTACGTTGGCAAAAAATTATATAAATGTAATGCGTGTTCTAAAATGTTTACCTATCCAAGTCATTTAAAAACACATGAAAGATTCCACACTGGTGAAAAGCCATATAAATGTGACATATGTTATAAAACATTTACTACTTCAAGTCATTTAAAAATACATGAAAGATTCCATTCAGGTGAAAAATCATATAAATGTAACATATGTTATAAAACATTTACTACTTCAGGTGATTTAAAAAAACATGAAAGAACCCACACAGGTGAAAAACCATATAAATATAACATATGTTCTAAAACATTTAATCAGTCAAGTCATTTAAAAAGACATGAAAGAATCCACTCAGGTGAAAACCATATAAATGCAACATATGTTCGAAAACATTTACTCGTTTAAGTCATTTAAAAATACATGAAAAAATCCATAGAGGGGAAAAACCATATAAATGTAACATATGTTCTAAAACATTTACTACTTCCGGTGAATTAAAAAAACATGAAAGATCCCATACAGGTGAAAAACCATATAAATGTAACATATAAAACATTTACTTCTTCAAGTGATTTAAAAAAACATGAAAGAACCCACACAGGTGAACAACCATATAAATGTAACATATGTTCTAAAACATTTACTGCTTCAAGTAATTTAAAAAGACATGAAAGAATCCACTCAGGTGAACAACCATATAAATGTAACATATGTTATAAAACATTTACTTCTTCAAGTGATTTAAAAACACATGAAAGAATCCACTCAGGTGAACAACCATATAAATGTAACATGTGTTCTAAAACATTTAATCAGTCAAGTGATTTAAAAAGACATAAAAAAATCCATACCGGTGGAAAACCATATAAATGAAACATTTGTTCTAAAACATTTTCTCATTTAAATAGTTTAAAAATACATGATAAACATATTCATACTGATTGATAGTTTATATCAGGGGTGGGCAAACTTAATACTCTTATAATCGACATTAATTTTTCTTATTTATGCGCCATCGACTCCAGAAAATGGGTTAAGTTAAAAACAAATAAAGTATCTTTGATGTCAAATGCCCACTAGGGAAATTTAATCCTTGCCATAATTCAAAATTTTCATTGTAATAATAATTTAATACGGGATGTAATGTGCAATGGTTAATAAATTTCTGGGATAAATTTTTTTTTTTTTTGCTAGTGGTACTTTGTACTTTGTCATGTCTAGTGTAAAATAGATACATGTTTAATTTTAAATTTATGTATAAATAAGGTCAAAATGGAATTTAAAAGTACCGGCCCGACATGTTTCGATTATTTAAATAATCATTTTCAAGGGCGAAAAATACAAGCAAAAAATAAAAATGGAGAAAAACTAACTATAAGTGTCGATGACACCATAACATGGCCTAAAAAATGGATAAAATCAGTAAAAAAGTGAAATAAAGTGAAAAAGTGTTTTTTAATATTTTTCTTTTTTTCTATACCATTTTCATTTAATACCGGAATTCCGGTATTTTAAATTTTAATACCGAATAAATACCAGAATTATAAAAAGACACCTGTATTCCAAGACCTAGCCGAAGCCATGGGACTGAAAGTGTTAATAGCAGATTTTGCCTGTACTTTGGTTATGAATACCTAAATTCGTAAGGGTATATTGTATCTATAGTAAAAATTCAACTCAAAACGATAGACTCCCTGTTAATTTAATAGTAACATTAACTTTTGGCTGCTAGTAACATTTAAGTTAAGAATACTGTTTGTTAAGAGGAAGTTTGTTTATTTGTGATTGTGAAAGGCGCACTCTGAAAGATTTAATAATTTAAGTAATTAAAAAAAAAAATCGAAACAATACACAGTGGTGAAAAATTATATGGTCTATTTCAGTTAAATTTAACCATGCTTCGTAACTTTGTTTTTAAATAATTTCCGTTTTCTTGGCTTTATCTCTTTTATTAATTGCATTTATGTAAATTTTAAATTTGCAGTTTATTTTTAGAAAAGAATAGAAGATCGATTTGTTTCGGATATAAGAATTATTTAATTTTTTAACGAAAACTCATGGTCAATTTTATCTGAAAAGAGGTATACCTATAATTGAATGTGTATTCTAAAACATTTAATCGGTTTAAGTAATTTAAGAAGACATAAAAAAAATCATCCTAATTACTGCTATTGTTACTAATTGATGAGGTTTGTGACAATCATTATTGTATATGTGCAAGCAGACAAAAGTAGGTAAGTCCAAAATATCAACTTGACAGTAGAGAGTACCTAAAAACTAAAATGAAATGGAGGCAATATCAGCTTATTTGAATTATCTTCAAGTTTACATGACATTTTGTAATTTTTTTTTAAATCAATTATTTTCTTAACATGTAACACAGTAAATCATAAAAAAAAAAAATAATAAACCTTAAACTAAAATTTTTTAAGACATTTATGGACTTAACATATATAAAACAACAATAAATTTCATTATTAAAACCATTTGTGGACTTAACATGTTTTAGCGGGTAGTTGTTGCCATAAAAATACATTTCCAATTTAACTAAACTATGTACTTATTTATTATTTTATTAAGAATTTTAAGAACTTAACCTCTTTTATTAGTTTCTGAAAAGAATTTTTTTTATAACAAGTGCATAAAATGATGTTAGGGGTGGAATTGACTTCTGCCCTTTTAGAAATATATGAGATAAACTCTCTTGGTCCTTATTATAAAATAATAATAAAAAAGAATAAAAAATGGACTTAATTACTTTTGTCTGTCTGCGCTAGATATATTCTATTTACTTTACATTGTATACAAATGTATATACAATAAATCAGTAATATCAATATTTATATGTATGTGTATTTAGACTATTTAATTAATAAATATTTTTCATTTTATAAGATTAAATGTTGTGAAGAAATTATTTAAATATTCAATTTTTACCTCCATTTTCTTGCATATATCATAATACATATGATCTGTCGTTTCCGGATATTTATTCAAAAACTTATACCATCATAATTGCGGCATTACATCCAGCAAATAATATAAGATCATTTTAACAGTAATTACGTGGACATTACACAAGCACCACGGACTCAAACGGACGAATTTCCAAAATTGGCCACGAAAATGGCACAAATTAGTGGTTCTTTTTTCACCACTCGTGGCGCTAATTTACTTGTGTACTGTAATTTGAAATTTATTATTACCGTTTACTTCTTTACTTTTGACCAATTTTTAATAATTATTGATTTTATTTCCTTTATTTATATTTAAACAACCTAAATGACTTATTTTATAATTTTAAATTATTATCTCTATTTCAAACTGCCGTTTCACTTCTTTCCCGCTTTGGTACACACCGAAGACGAATGCCCGCCCTCGTTTAACTTTTTTCTGGTCGCCAGTCAAAAATTTTGAAAGGAAATTTTCTGTTTTTTTTTTTTGCTCGTGCAATTGTCCTTTTGGGCGGTACTATAAGTCTATAATAGATCAAATACATTCTCGCAAAATTGATCGAAGACGAGAGTGTAGAAGGGCATCCCGTTATGCCTCGTGGTTGGTGTTATAATGCTATTCATATGCCTCGGCCTGCCCGAGCCAACCTCGGCTCGGTCAGCTTCGCGAGAAAGTTGTTGCTCCATAAATTTTCAAGTGTACTTCGAATCTGATTATGTTCCATTAGCAAAACACAACGACACTGTGTAACACAGTGCATAGGGGAAACATAATACCAACCAAATTTTCGTAATTTTTGTACTTTTTTTTTTCAAAAAAAAAATTTTTTTTAATTTTATTGCAAAATTAACCTTTTATCTGCTTTTAATTAAATTATAGATGTAATTGGGAATCATAGAAAGTATACCAAGAAGATTAAATCTGTTTTTATTAAATCTAGTAACTTTGTCTATGCTGCCCTCTGCAGAAACACAATAAAAGTTGATGTTCCATTAGTGGAAAAAGAAGACACAATGTAACACAGTGATCGTATTCCATTAGAAAAATATTACACAGTGCATGACACTGTGTTATACTGTTTCAACTTTTTTCATTAATGGAACATCAACTTTTATTGTGTTTCTGCAGAGAGCAGCGTAGACAAAGTTACTAGATTTAAAAAAAAAAAGATTCATCTGCTTGGTACACTTTCTATGATTCTCTGTTACATGTAAAATTAGAGGCAGATAAAAGGTTAGTTTTGCAATAAAATTTTCAAAAAATTAGTTTTTTTGTAAGAAAATACAAAAATCAAAAAAATTTGGTTGGCATTACTTTTTCCCTATGCACTATGTTACACAGCGTCGTCTGTGTTTTGCGAATGGAACACGATCAGTGTCATGCACTGCTTAACATTTTTTTCTAATGGAATACGATCACTGTAACTGGCAAGCGTAATTCTGGTGATTCTGGTTATATAATTTTTATGTCAAAAAACAAAATATCAAAGATGAATAGATTCGACATAACGTCATTACCGTCATTAATAATTTAAGTCTGTAAAAGCATACATATTTTAATAAATTATAACTTATTTTACAATAATAATAATAATAATAATCTTCTATTTATACTGTGGTAAAACTCAAAAAGTAAACCACAAACACTCCAAGCCCACTTGTTTGAGATTTTGGCCTTCCGTAAGTTACAGATTTTAGTGTCCTTTGTGTTACAAAACCGAAATGGAGAAATCTGTTCAGACATTTAAAATTAAAGTCGAGAAAGATGAAGTGAATGAACCGAATTTTGAAATTGAGCGTGAATTTAAAATTAAAATGGAAAAAGATGAAACAAATGAACCTGTTTATGAAATTGATCATACATTTGATGTTAAAGTGGAGAAGGACAAAGTGAATGAGAACAGATTAATGTCATTAACAGAAAATAAAATTTTTGAACTATCTGAATTGCTGCAAAAAAATAATAGCTTGACAGATAAAAAATATTTTACAGATTTACAAGAGCAAAATATAAAACTGGTAAGTATTAAATTTGAATTATAACCTCCAGAATAAAATTATGCAAATATTGGCTAATTCCCAAATTATGTGCTAACCCATAAATAAAGCTGTCAAATTTTAAGTTTTTTTAATTGATTTAGTATTAAAACAAATAAGAATGACGATAAAAGTTTACGTACATATTTAATTTTCATTAAAAAATATTAAAAACTTAATTTTTTATTTATAGGAAATTTAGGTTATGTTAATATGATTTTATTCAGATTTTACTATTCCTCTTAGAAATTATATTATTTAGTAATAAATAAATATGATAATTAAACTAAATTCTTTGTTTTTCTTACTGGTATTTCCCTTTGCCCAAATTTAAAAAAAAGAAAGGAAAATGGGTTATTTACTTACTTAACGCAATGCTTAATATATTAAATTTTAATATTTTTTAACGGAAATTAAACGTGTCTGACAATTTTTGTCTACTTTTTTACTTGTTTTACTTGCAAATCAATCAAGAAAAATAGTAAACACTATAAAATTTCGTTGGCGCGTAATTTGGGAAATTGCCAAAATATTTTAATGAAAATACTAATAACATTTTAGGAATGGAGTGAATCTACTTCGATAAATTTAAACAGTTTACATACGGAAATTAAAATTGAACAAGATGAAATAGATGAAGATCATTCGACAGATTTAACAGAACAGATTGCGTGTGTACGAAAAAAACTGTTTCAGTGTGATACATGTAATAAAACATTTCATAATTCAAGTAATTTAAGAAGACATAAAATAATTCATAGTGGTGAAAAACCATACGAATGTAAAACATGTTCGAAAACATTTACTCAGTCAAATGATTTAAAAGTACATGAAAGAATTCACAGTGGTGAAAAGCCATACAAATGTAAAATATGTTCTAAAACATTTAGTCGGTTCAGTAGTTTAAAAACACATGAAAAAACACACAGTGGTGAAAAACCTTATGAATGTAATATTTGTTCCAAGATATTTACTCGATCAAGTACCTTAAGAGCACATGAAAGAATCCACAGCGGTGAAAAACCTTACGAATGTAATGTATGTACTAAAACATTTACTACTTCAGGTCATTTAAATAGACATGAAAGAATACACAGTGGTGAAAAACCATACGAATGTCACATATGTTCGAAAGCATTTAATCGAAAAGAAAATTTAAAAACACATGAAAGAATTCACAGTGGTAAAAAACCCTACGAATGTAACATATGTACTAAAAGATATACTACTTCAGGTGATTTAAAGAGGCATGAAAGAATTCATCGTGATGAAAAATTATATAATTGAATGTGTGTTCTAAAACATTTAATCAATTTAAATAATTTAAACGGGAGCGTTTATACATATGATTTTGATTAGATGAAAATCGAAATAAAAATCATTTAATGATACTTTCTTGTTTATACATATACGATTTCTTCTGTCGATTTTAAAAAAGAAAATGGCGCTACATAGAATATCGGCTTACAAATATTCACATAACCTCTAATTATATATATATATATATATATATATATATATATATATATATATATATATATATATATATATATATATATATATATATATATATATATCATTATACCTAAATGACAATTATAAAATATACATAATTAATACTATGTCCTCACAAACCTCATCAATTAATAATACTATAAAATGTCAACCATATGCATAATTGCAATTTTCTTTATTCATTAAAAATTGAACAAATTGGAATGTCAAATGTCAATAAAAAAATAAATCGCACGCACACTTATCTTTAAAATAATAATAATACGCACATGATCTTTCTTAATATTTTCAGTTAGGGCCATTTTGATGTTCAAAAATCGAATTAACCCGTTTAGGACCACCATCTACCATTTCCAAATAAAAAAATTCATACTTTTATAAGTATTATTACCATAGAGAATAACACTATATATATATATGTATAGAAGAGCACTCACTTAAATTATAGGATTTTTCTTAGCAGGTGGTTATTAAGGTACTGAATTCAGAGGGCAGTGCAGTAACACTGCACAATATATTTAAAAAATTGGTAATTGTAGACGGTGCTATTAGCTGATATCTGTCGAATTTACTGTTCATAGAACTTATTCTATTATTTTAGAAATTTATAATTTGTAACATTTCTATAGTAACAATTATAAAAAATTCTATCAAGAAATTTTCATTTTTTTCGAATTATTTATGAGTAATTCGTCTATTTTTTTGAGTTCAATATTAAATTTAATAATTTTATTTAATTATTATTGGAGGTATGTATAATTAACATTTATTACTTTATTTTTATTTGAAAATAATCACTTATTTTATTATCACAGTAAATTAATTAGAAAATTAGAATACATTTTATCTGTTGCAGAGAAATGGTAGCACACTTGTCAGAAATTAAAATCAGTGATAGTGGTATTCATTTACGAAATATTTGGTTGATGTATAATTTTGAATAAAAATAAATTTACTTGAGTTTTTAAACAAATATATGAGTTTATAATTATTGTATGAGTTTTAAACTTGAAAAACTGATTAAAATAAAATGCAATTAGGAGAATTTTAGTGGATTATCTTACTAGTAGTTACCTACATTATCGGTAAAGGCTAAAGATAATTTGAAGTTATTACAGTGACATCTCTGTTCTTTTCAAGTGTACTACGCATGATGATTACGACAACGGTGACATCTATACCCTGTACCCCCGTTCTCAGTGTCATAGAGAGGTAATAGAGAGTCAAAAAATGTATTGAACTTAACTATCTTGCAGAAATAAAATTCTGGTGTACTTTATCTATGATTATTACAGACTTCTATACTGAAGGGTGTGTGTCTCTGATATAAAGTAGGCCATACATCATCAAGCGTTTCAATTGAAACGTGTGACTCAGTTGCTTTTTATTTGTATCTTATACTTACAGTAGTAATGTTGACAATGTTGAGATACGTAATACTTAAGCTCATAATAAATATACACACACGCAAAAAAATATATTTTATTGGTTTTCTTTACAAAAATATGTAATGACAATTTTACAAAAATTTATATTCAGAAATAACGAAGTAAAAAAATTATATAACAAATATATCACACACACACACAAAAAATAATATATTTTATTGGTTTTCTTAGAAAAATATGTAATGACAATTTTTACAAAAATTTATATTCAGAAATAACAAGGTAAAAAAATTACATAATAAATATATCACACATTTTGACAAGCGGATTTGATAGATTTTGGCATTCTAAGCAAAAAATAAAGAGTAAAAAATTTTGAAATTCGCGTTAGTTTTCGAGATATCAATCGTTAAACTTGTATTTAAGTTGTCATGAAATTCGGATATATTGTATTTGTGTATGGTGTAATATTCTGGTGAAATATATTTATATCAAAAATCGAAGTTTAATGTCAAAACTGGCCTAACCTTCGGGCAAAGGGTAACCTTAACTAACCTCACCATTTAGATTTTATATCAAAAATCGAAGTTTATTGTCAAAACTGGCCTAACCTTCGGGCAAAGGGTAACCTTAACTAACCTCATCACTTAGTTTTTATATCATAAATCGAAGTTTATTGTCATAACTAGCCTAATTTTCGGGCAAAGGGTAATCTTAAATACAAGATTAACGATCGATATCTCGAAAACTAAGGCGAATTTCAAAATTTTTTACTCTTTATTTTTTGATTAGAATGCCAAAATCTATCAGATTCGCTTGTCAAATTTTGTCGCCTCGGATATCGTACTCTCCCCCAAATACATGAAAGCTCCATCGGCTCCATCATAGTCTCCATGGTTTTTATGTAAAAAAATGCCGATACTGATTCGCTATAACGTCATTATTCATTAACGTCGTTAATGTAAAGCGGCTTCTACACGATGCTACGAACGTTCCTTCCAACGTTCGATCGAACGTTTGAGGCAATTAAGTTCGATAGTTGGTGCGACGAATGTATCTGCTACACGGTGAGTCGAATGTTTGATCCAATACGAATGATGATGTGTTGGTACTCAGTGGACGACGATGTCATCTGTCTGATGTTATCTCTAATGTTATACACTGATGTTGTCTCTCTTCACATGAACGAGTCGTGCGCAACCAACGAACGCAACCAACATTGACCTTCAAACGTTCGAAGCATCCTTTTGACTCGGTGCAAGAATACCGACATCGAACGGGACACAACCAAATGCGAATGTTTGACGCTCGACATTGGACACTCGTAGGTTCGAACAACGGCTACACGATGCTATGAACCATCCAACGTCGAATGTTGGAGGGTGTTCGTAGCAGCGGCATAAGTCCGTAAAATTACAGTTTAAATTATAGCTTATTTTACAATAAATAATAATCTTCTATTTGTACTTTCGTAAAAGTTAAAGTCAAAAAGTAAACCACGTAAACGAGTCACAAAGTTGCAGAAATCCGAAATGGAGAAATCTGTTCAGACATTTAAAATTAAAGTGGGAAAAGATGAAATATATGAACCTGTTTATGAAACTGAACGTACAATTAACGTTAAAGTGGAGAAGGACAAAGTGAATGAGAACAATTTAATGTCATTAACAGAAAATAAAATTTTTGAACCACCTGAATTGTTGCAAGAAAATAATAGTTTGACAGATAAAAAATATCTTACAGATTTACAAAAGCAAAACATAAAATTAGTAAGTACTAAATTTGGATTATAACTTCCAGAATAAAATTATGCAAATATTTTAATCAAAATACTAATAACATTTTAGGAGTGGGGTGAATCAACTTTTATAGATTTAAACAATTTACATACGGAAATCAAAATTGAACAAGATGAAATAGATGAAGATTATTTGACAGATTTAACAGAACAGGTTGCGTGTGTTGGCAAAAAACTATTTCAGTGTGATACATGTAATAAAACATTTAATCGAAAGTATAATTTAAGAAGACATCAAATAATTCATAATGGTGGAAAACGATATGAATGTAAAATATGTACTAAAACATTTAATCAGTTAAGTGATTTTAAGAGACATGAAAGAATACATAGTGGTGAAAAACTATATAAATGTAACATATGTACTAAAACATTTAATCAGTCAAGCGCTTTAAAAGTACATGAAAAAATTCATAGTGGTGAAAAACCATACGAATGTAACATATGTTCTAAAACATTTACTCAGTTAAGTGGTTTAAATAGACATGAAAGAATACACAGTGGTGAAAAACCATTTAAATGTAAAATATGTTCTAAAACATTTACTACTTCATATCTTTTAAAAACACATGAAAGAATTCACAGTAGTAAAAAGCCATATAAATGTAAAATATGTTCTAAAACATTTAATCAGTCATGTCATTTAAAGTCACATGAAATAATTCATAGTGATGAAAAACCATACAAATGTAACATATGTTCTAAAACATTTAATAAATTAAGTAATTTAAAGTCACATGAAATAATTCATAGTGATGAAAAACCTTATAAATGTAACATATGTTCTAAAACATTTACTACTTCAAGTCATTTAAAAAGACATGAAAGAATTCACAGTGGTGAAAAATTCTTTAAATGTAACGTATGTTCTAAAACATTCACTTTTTCAAGTGATTTAAAAAGACATGAAAGAATACATACAGGTGAAAAACCTTATGAATGTAACATATGTTCGAAAACATTTAATGATTTAGGTAATTTAAAAAAACATAAAAGAATTCACAGCGGTGAAAAACCATACGAATGTAACGTATGTTTTAAAACATTCACTATTTCAAGTCATTTAAAAAGACATGAAAGAATACACAGTGGTGAAAAACCTTATGAATGTAACGTATGTACTAAAACATTTAATCGAAAGAAAATTTAAAAACACATGAAAGAATTCACAGCGGTGAAAAACCATATAAATGTAAAGTATGTTCTAAGAGATTTACTGGATTCACAGGCACTCGATAACATTTGAAATTAAAAGTACTTCAAGTGATTTAAAAGGGCATGAAAGAATTCACAGCGTTTACACAGAATTCACACAACAAAATTTTATAATTGAATGTGTGTTCTAAACTATGTAATCGATTTAAATAATTTAAAAAGACAAAAAAAAGCAAATTGATCCTAATTACTTAAAATAACACAGCCACACAAAAAAAAAAAAATTTTCTGACCTGGAGGTCTCACTATATGTACTATATGTTTTTCGGGTCGCTGAATCCGAATTTGGGGTCAGTTTCATGCCAGTACATCTGGGTTCGGCCATAACCTCAAAAAACACCCTCAAAATTGCTATATTTGTTAATTTTGAGGGTGTTTTGTTTCATTCCAGTACATCTGGGTTCGTTAATTTTGAGGGTATTTTTTGAGGTTATGGCCGAACCCAGATGTACTGGAATGAAACTGACCCCAAATTCGAATTCGGCGACCCCAAAAACATATAGTACATATAGTGATACCTCCAAGTCAGAAAGTTTTTTTTTTTGTGTGGTTGTGTAATTAATTGATGTAATTTATGACAATCGTTGTATTCTGTTTACTCTGTATAGAAATGTATGTACAATAAATCAATAATATTAATACTTATATGTATATTTATTAAAATATTATACTATTTTATTAATAAATATTTTTCATTATATGAAATTAAGTGCTGTGAAAAATTATAGTCCGGGAGGCAGCGTTGCATTTTTGATGGTGATTTCAAATCGCTTGATTTTTTGTGCAATCGATAGTCCAAATAATTATGGCTAGTAATAGAAACAAGCGTCAGCTGTCGGACTTTTAGTGGACCTGGTCGTGAGAAAATGTCTGTTGCGTTAAAAAAAGAGAATCGAAAAACAATTTCAAGTCATTTGAAAATTTGCAAAACAAATGTTCATATGATGATAATAATTTAAAAAAAAATCAGCTGCAAAGATAATGGTGAATTATGCGTCAGCCGCTTGTATATATATACCTGTATAAAAATTAATTTACGTAGTCATTTTAGGTCCAATGAAATTTTTACAGTTAACTCCATATCATACTTAGGTCGTTGTGGCCAGAACACCACCGTAACGAAAGTACAAAATTTTTTAAAAAGAAAATATCAAAATCGCGATTTTGTAATTGACGATTTAAACAGTAAAGGAAAATACAAATCCTTTAGAATCGGTGCCGACATAGGCATAATGGAAGATTTATATAATGAAAACAACTGGCCTAGAGGTGCAGTAATAAAACGATATTTTTTTCCAAGACAACCAGCGGCTCAGTTTGGAAATTAAAAAGGTAGAAAACAATCGAACTGCTATGAAAGGATCTTTAAACATAATAAACCAAAATGTGCAATGTATTCGAAATAAAACCGAGGAACTACAAGTGTTATTAAGTGAACTAGATGTAGATATTTTGTGCGTAACTGAACACTGGCAAGATGAAACATCGTTACAATCTGTTGTGCTATTTGGTTATGAACTAGTTGCAAAATTTTGTCGATTAATATATATTCATGGGGGTGTGTCCATATTTATTAAAACATCATTGTATAATTGTGCTAAAGAGATTAACTTACATAGATTCAATAGTGAAAAACATTTTGAATGTGCTGGTATACAATTCAGTAATCATGGCCTAAAATTTGCACTAGTTGTTATTTACAGATCCCCCACGGGAGATCATGGTATCTTTTATGAAAAACTTATGGAATTACTTAAATATTTAAAAACGAATAAAAACAGTGTTATACTTTGTGGAGACTTTAATATTGATATATTAAGTGACACATTTCAAATACGCCAGTTTTGTGATGTGTTACACGCTAACGATTTGGAAATAGTGTCAGACTATAAGCCAAGTCGCGTAACATTGAACTCTCAGTCTTGCTTAGATTATTTCATAACAAATTTACAACAACAAAATATAGTGAGAATAGAAACAATCTGCTCAAATTTATCAGACCATTATACGCAAATACTAACAGTCGAAATATTGGAAAAAAATGTTGAAAAAGAGTCTAAACACATTAAGAAAAGGTCTTTTAGTGAAGGCAATTTGCAACACCTAAATTACCTATTAGAAAAGATTGATTGGACAAAATTGTATTCGTTGTGTGATGTAAATACAATGTATCATCAATTCATATAGGATTTTAAATATTGCTTAGATATTAGTTGTCCTGTTCAAACAATAAAACTCAGTAATAATAGAAGTAAAAAATCATGGGTCACTGACACGATTATAAAACAAAGTCAGTTGCTTAGAGAACTCAATAAAGAAAAATTAAAAAAACCTGAGTTAACAGAATTTTATAAAATCTTAAAATCCAAACATAAACGAGATATAAAAAATGCAAAATTCAACTATATTAATAAAAATACTGCTGAATCCACAAATAAGACAAAAAATGTATGGACAAGTATAAACAAAACATTAAACAGAAACAAAAATGCTAACAAAGACAATAAAATTTTTTTAGTAAAAAATGACATTGTTATTAGTGAGTAAAATCAAATAGCCGATAGCTTTGCCGAACACTTCAAAAACATTATTGACGAAAAAATAAATTCCAACTTTAAATTAAGTACCATGTTAAATTGTACAACGACCCTAGACAATAATGATAAAACTATTTATATCCTACAACTGAAATAGAAATTGAAAATATTATTAAAAATTTACCGAACACATACTCTACAGGAATAGATGAAATACCAGCAATCGCTTTAAAAAGTGCAGCGTGCCTAATTAAAACAGAATTAGTTTTTATTATTAACCAGTCATTTCAACACGGAAAATTTCCGGATGAATTAAAAATAGCCAAGATGAAAGCACTTCATAAAAAAGGTGAAATTAATAATATAAACAACTATAGACCAATATCACTCTTATCAGTATTTGCGAAAATCTTTGAAAAACTACTTTACAGTCGAATTAACAACTTTTTAACAAAATACTCGTTAATAAGCGATGTCCAACACGGTTTTAGAGCAGGACACTCCACAACAACTACTTGCTTCGAGCTTCATGAATTTGTCGCTATAAATCTTGATAAAAGGAACATCGTGATTGCTGTATTTTTTGATTTAAGTGCAGCATTTGACACAGTAAACCATAAATTTTTAATTCAAAAATTATATAAAATGGGTGTTCGAGGAAATTGTTCAACATTAATAGCTGATTATTTATCAAATCGGAAATTTATTGTACAATTTGAGGATTCTATGTCTGAACAACAGAGTGTAACAGTGGGTGTGCCTCAGGGTAGTAATTTGGGCCCACTTTTGTTCAACTGTTTTACAAATGATTTAGTAGAATATGTCCGTGGTGACAAGATATTAATGTATGCTGATGACATAACAATTGTAATAACAGCATCTTCATTGGATGAAGCTGAAAAAAAAGTTAAGGAAACGGTTAACGATTTTAAATTATAGTGCCAAAGAAATCAACTTATAGTAAACTTGGAAAAGACTACATGTCTCAATTTTAAAATAAGAGAAGCAATCGTATCACTGAATCTTCCATTTGAAATAAAAATAACAAGGTACTCAAAAATACTAGGTATCTATATTGATGATACCCTTAAATGGACAACACAAGTATCCGAAGTTTGTAAAAAGCTGAACAAATATTACTTCCAAATAAAACAGCTAAAGGGCTTTTTCGAACCAGCAAAATTACTTGTTATCTATAATGCCTTTGTTTACTCAAGTCTTAAATATGGAGTAATAAACTGGGGTAGATCATCTGAGAGCAGACGTGCTTTTATTATTCAGAAACGTATATTACGAATAATGTATGATTTAAAGAGATTAGATTCCTGCAAGCCAATTTTTTTGGAAAATAAAATTTTTACATTTTACGCAATATATGCCTTTGAATTGCTTAAAATAATGAACGAATATAATCACTTTGACGTCACGGATGAGAAACATTACAATACAAGATATTCACAGACAGCAATAGTACATAATACTAGTTTTTATGAAAAATCACCAGTATATACCGGACATTTAATTTTTAGGAAATTACCACCTCATATTAGAAATGAGAAAAATAAAAATAAATTTAAAAAACTGTTAAAACTCCATTTAATTGAAAGTGTACCATATAGTATAAATGACTTACTATAATTATTGTTAATTGTATTATTATCTAATTGTTATATGACGTATTGTATCCTATTTCTTGGGTCTACACAATAAATAAATATTATTATTATTATTATTATTATTATAAATAAAATAAAAACAATCGTCAGCTATTCTTCCCGTGGTGGTAAGATCGTCAGCTGGGAGATTATAAGCATTGAGCGAACATTTAATATTTGTATGGTGCTATGTCCTGTGTAACTGACGATCTTTTCCCCGTTATACAGATAGCTGTCGTTCAATTTCACTTAATATAGTGTTGAAATAATCATTTCTATAAGTTTCAAGTGACCTAAGTTACATTAAGTTAAATTTTACGGTTTTAAAATACTTTATATTATTCAAATATTATTAAGATGATTTCAGTTTATAGGTTAACTGACGAATAGTTAATTTAAGTTAAATGCTGATTATTTAAATATTCAATTTTTGCCACCTTTTTCTTACATATGTCATATTACCTGATATTTCCGGATATTGACTGAAAAACTTACGCCATCATAGTGGCGGAATCAAAGAATACAAGAAAATTTTATTAAAATTTCATCCAACAAATTAATGATATAAAATCATTTCAACACCGATTAATTCAAGAATAATAAAATGAATAAAATCTAGTGCCTATGACGTCATCAAGTTTCCTAAATTACCTAAATCATTTTTATATTAAAAAATTCTTAATGAACAGTTTTAACCTTATGTAAAGGCCAGGCCAATGACGAACAAAATTGTATTATTCATAATGCTAATTTCTTTATACCTATTAAAATTTTTGCCAGTTCAACATTTTACATTCAATTCTTATCAAAATTCTGTACAAATCTTATAATAAAAAAAATTAATAATAATAATAATAGTATAAATAAATAAAATGAATTATATAATTCAATTTATACAAATAAAAATTATATGAGAATTTTCTGTTATTTTATTTTTTAATTTTTTCTCGTTCCAATAAGAATATTCCTATTGTCATTAAAAACGCAACTTATTTTCATTAAAAAAATTCATTCAAGTGAATTAGCTAAATTCTAAATAATTAACAACACATTTTTTAAAAACTTTCACGTATTATTGTATTAACAAGAAATTTTATCTAAAATCTAGTACAATATTACTCTTGTATTTAATTAAATTAGTACTCTGTGAGTAAAATCATATCGTGTACATCTCTATGATACGATGATTCTAGCATACATAGTTTATAGTCAGTAATAGCGTTCGGTATACTTCGTATATATCCTTCACCCTTCTCTCAAGAACACGGAAAGTGAGACAGGAATATACAAATATCTCCAAAGTAAGACAAAAGTTCTTCAAAACAAGTGTAATGTTCTTAAAAGTAAGAGCAAGACACTTTGGCTAGGTGCGGTACGAATAGGCCCTTTAATTCACTTTTCAAGAATCGCTACGGGTCAACTGAAGAAACTTATAAAACTGTTTCAGTAAGGACATCATGTTGAAAGAATCATACAGAAAAAAAAATTACCAATTCTTTACGGAAATTAAATTTTTTTCTTTTATTTAACGATAACTGAATTTGTTTGAATTTTGTTTCCCTTTATTATAGTTGTTTTAAAAGGAGTCATCCTGCCAGTTTTTTATAGAAAAGGTATTCGACAGAGTTAAGATTTAAAATTTCACTTTCAAATAATTATTTCTTTACATATTAAAATAACAACAATAAAAAACCTTCAAGATTATTGCTTTTATTTGTTTTAACTATTAAAAAGAACCCTAAATAATTTTCAGTTAACATTTCGGTACTAGCTTAGGTTCATTAAAATTTTTCCATTTCATATTATTGTTTAATATAAGATTTCATTTTATTTTTGGATTTTTCACCACGCTTCAGTTAATACCACATTATCAGCTGTTACCAGATTTTCAGTTAATAATTCATTTACTCCAAGAATTAACTTTTTTTCAACAACGCCGGATAGTATAGTATTTTCTAATTATTTATTTTTAAGTTTCGTATGTTATTTCGTTTATTTTTAAGTTTAAACAGATTTGCCTATTTTCTATGAAAAATTTTAAATTTTTAGCATAATTTTTTATTGAAATATAACAAAAATTCCGTATTTTCCATTAGAGTATGTACCTACGTTTAATTTGGCGATATATTGCATTTTTCTAAATAAGGGGCTTCAATTTCTTTTAATTTTTATTAATTGACAATCAAAAAAAAATTCAAATCAAGTAACACCATAGTAACACTCATTTCTATTTCCCTCGTTTCTCATTCACCATTTATATTTTTCATTTTTAGACACATAAAGGCGCCACTATCGGTGTCAGTGCTGCCGTCTACAGTTCAGGCTCGGTCCCTAATTTTGTTAAGCAGCTTCCACATTCTCGCCGAAGTTGGACGAAGTAGTTCCTCGCGAGGTTGGCCGAGGCATAAGAATAGCATTGAAACACCAACCGCGAAGCACAACGAAATGACCCTCTACATTCTCGACTCGTCCAACCTCGGCGAGAATGTGGAAGCTGCTTTAGAATAATTATTGATTTTATTTCGATTATTTATATTTAAATATTTATATTTAAACAACCTAAATGACTTAAGTCTGTAAAAGTACAGTTTAAATTATAGCTTATTTTACAGTAATAAATATTCTATTTGTACTTTCGTAAAAGTTAAAGTCAAAAAATAAACCACGTAAACCACTTAAACTGTCATCATAAACAAAGTTACAGAAATCCGAAATGGAAAAATCTGTTCAGACATTTAAAATTAAAGTGGAGAAAGATGAAATAAATGAACCTATTCATGAAATTGATCGTACAATTGACGTTAAAGTGGAGAAGGACAAAGTGAATGAGAACAATTTAATGTCATTAACCGAAATTAAAATTTTTGATCCACCTGAATTGTTGCAAGAAAATAATAGCTTGACAGATAAAAAATACTTTACAGATTTACAAAAGCAAAACATAAAATTGGTAAGTACTAAATTTGGATTATAACTTCCAGAATAAAATTATGCAAATATTTTAATCAAAATAGTATGAACATTTTAGGAGTGGAGTGAATCTACTTCGATAAATTTAAACAGTTTACATACGGAAATTAAAATTGAACAAGATGAAATAGATGAAGATCATTCGACAGATTTAACAGAACAGATTGCGTGTGTACGAAAAAAACTGTTTCAGTGTGATACATGTAATAAAACATTTCATAATTCAAGTAATTTAAGAAGACATAAAATAATTCATAGTGGTGAGAAACCATACGAATGTAAAACATGTTCGAAAACATTTACTACTGCAGGTGATTTAAAAAGACATGAAAGGATTCATAGTGGTGAAAAACCATACAAATGTAAAATATGTTCTAAAACATTTAATCAGTCAAGTAGCTTAAAAGTACATGAATTAATTCACAGTGGTAAAAAACCATACAAATGTAAAATATGTTCTAAAACATTTAATCACTTAGGTCATTCAAAAACACATGAAAGAGTTCATAGTGGTGAAAAACCATACAAATGTAAAATATGTTCTAAAACATTTACTACTTTAAGTAATTTAAAAAGGCATAAAAGATTTCACAGTGGTGAGTAACTGTATCAGTGTAACATTGTCGTAAGCATTCATTCAGCTAGTTTAAGAACCAGATGAAAGAATACACAGTGGTGAAAAATTATTTAATGGAGAAGTCGACCAATTTTCTTTTATGAGTGAAAATAAAAATTAGAACAAAATCAAACAAAAGTGTAAAGAAAAATTAAGATATTTCAACAACAAACAAAGTTACGGGACTTTAACTCTTTATATGATTAAGACGAGTTAACTCGTCCTGCAATATGGCGGCTCAAAATTATCACATGTTTGAGTAAATATTTTTGAGTACTTAATTGTTGTTAGTAAGTTATGAATTATTGAACAATTAAATTTTTTTTTCATTATTCTTTCTTTCTATTCTATAGTCCGTGTTTCTAGATTAAACTAAATGGTTTTAATTTATTTTCAATGTATTTTACGCAAACTTTGGACAAAAAATGCCGGAACCAATGAGCGTTCAGCATACATGTCACGACTCTATTTATTATTGGCTGGGTGCATGATGGCAACGACATCTATAATATATATTTTTTCATGCTCATTAACGAATATAAATAATGGTAACCGTGTAAATAAAAATATTTTCAAAAAAAACGTAAAATATGAATACAAATATTTTCTATTTACAATTATTTTTTTTATAAATAAATTTGAACAATTTGAGGTAAAAAATACTGGACAAAGTATCATAGTTGTATTAAAAAAGTAATTAAACAAATTTCGACGTTAACATGGATATAATTATTATCAAGACAGTATTTCCTTCCAACCCCGGACTATGCAGAGGAAAAATTACTGATGATTTTGAACCATGTCATTACATGTGAGTTGAAATACCTGAAATATTTGTAATTCTGTATTTATGGATGGACGAATACTGTTGACAGATAAATAAGGAACGACATATTAGTGGCAATTGCGTTTATAATCAAAGTGGATCAATGTAAATATTTTTATCATTTTTATTTAATATTTTTATTACACTATAAACACATATGAGAATGTATTATTGCCTATTTTCTCCACTACTCACGCTGCAATCGATTTAATTATCCCCACCATATACTTCGCACCCTGCCAATAGGAACTCTAAGGGCTTGTACACAATTGGGGTGATAGTGATAGTGACAAGTGATAAGAACTATCATTAGAATTTTCACCTTGTGTCATCTAGCGGTTAAAATAAAAATTAAAAATAGTAGATTACTTTTAGGCTGTATACACAATCAATGAAATAAGGAATAAGATTTAAGAAATAAGATATAAGGAGTATGCCATCTAGTGACGTTGAATGAAACTATTAACTTAACTGCTCGTAAGTAAATGTATTTAGGTATTTCTGTACATCAGAATTCATGAAAAAGTAACGTTCGTGGTGACTATTTTGTCACTAAGTGCAAAAAATCACGAATTTTGACGTAAAAAAATACCTACATATTTATATCTATGACCAGTTACGTTAAAGTTCCATTCAACATCACTAGATGGCATACTCTTCAAATCTTATTTCTTAAATCTTAAATATTATTTCTTAAATCTTATTTCATTGATTGTGTATGACCCCTTATATAACGGCCTACAATGGAATAAATAGAACTAAGAGGTTAATCGATTCACGACCATTGACGCTGTAGTACATAAATTTTTGTGTCTCGAGTAAATTTTTGTTATGAATTATCATGAATCATAACAAAAATTTACGTATTACATCGCTTGACTGTGAATCAATTAATCTTTCTCTCACAAAGAAAGGGCAAGAAGTCGAAAATTCAAAAAAATCTGAAACTTTGTCAGTATATAAAGGATGGCTACTTAATAACATAAAAAATATCAGTTGCTGCTAAAAAACGTTTTTAAGGGGTGAAACATCCCCTCAAAGTTGGAACTCAAAAATTTAAAAATCGATCAAATTTTTAAGGGTTGAAACCACCCTCAACTGTTCAATTAAAAATTTAAAAATTGATGATATATTGTTTATATATACTATCCTATAAATTTGTGGATGCAAAAAATAATGTTATATTTATTACTAGAGTTCTGTATAGTATATATAAATAAAATATCATAAATTTATAAATTTTTAAGTACACGCATGAAGGGGTGGTTTCAACCTCTAAGGATTTGTAGATGCAAAAATAATGTTATATTTATTACTAGAGTTATATATATATATATATATATATATATATATATATATATATATATATACATATATATATATATATATATATATATATATATATATATATATATATATATATATATATACCGTGTGAGTTTTTCGGGAGTTGCCATTTTGAATACAACCAAACCGTTGATTTAATCAAAAAATTGTTCAAATAAGAGTTGTAGATATCGACGGGGGCAACCGATTGCTATAGTCAGGAGCTTTATAGCTCTTATGGCTTTCTTGTTATGATACAAACTTATAGTTTTTTAAATGGGAACGTATGTTTAAAAGTTTTTCTAAAATTTGTTTGTGATTCAAAACTACCAGAAACACTCAAATTCTCATTGTTTTATCTCATATTTTTGAGTAATTACGTCTTAAAAACGACACTTTTAAATTTCGTACTCAAGTACTTGCAAACGATTAGGATTTTACGTAATTTAAAAAGATATTGACTCAATATGGTTGCCATTTTTGACAATGTAGTAACGAAAAATTAAACGACTATTACGTTTTCCATCGGAAATTAAAATTATTAAATAGATTAAATTATCATATAAAAATGATAACTAAGTACAATAAGGAAATAAAATTTCAGTTTTAATTCATTGAAAAATAAAAAATTATTTTTCTGAAATGTCACTGTTTGACAGATACATAAGCGTCTAAACATATTTTTGTAGCAAGTATTTTTAAAGGAAATGAAAAGTTTTTTGTGAAAAAACTTCTCCTTTTTAATTTGGTTTGTAACAAAAAGAAAATACTATCGAATTTCAAATATTTTTACACTATTTGAGTACATTTATTAATAATATTTTCGTTCCCAATTAACCTCACTTTGCTACTATTAAGAAACGCCAATGTCATCTTGATTTGTATTGAATGTGTACATTAAAGACATTTATTTCACTCGCCGCCTGTCATTGGCAAAAATAAAATAAATAAATAAAAAATAAATATATTTTTCAGTAAATTAATGAAATACTTCAAATTATTTTTAAATTAAGTTACTTTAAATACTAATTTTTTTAAATAATTTGATTTTTTATGCAAAAATGTTAAAAACTTGAAATAGAGCCCGACATCTATAATCCAAATTCTGAATTACTGCCATTCAGTATTCAATGCTGTATTATAGAGAATGATATTGGAAAAGGTTCTTTTCTTTGATATAATAGAAATTTTAGCCGTTAAAACGCTGTCGGTTGAAAGAGCCTCAAATACATATGCATATTTCTACCGCCTAATTGCTAAATTAAAGAAAAATTCAAAAAATAAACATGGGCAAAAAAGTTTTTTTTCTTCCATTATATTTTTAATTGATGCATTAGAACAGCTTTATCGAAAAATTAACATATAGTCTCATTTAAAAAACTATAAGTTTGTATCATATTTCGAAAACCATAAGAGCTATCAAGCTCCTGACTATAGCAATCGGTTGCCCCCGTCGATATCTACAACTCTTATTTGAACAATTTTTCGATTAAATCAACGGTTTGGCTGTAATAAAAATGGCAACTCCCGAAAACTCACACGGTATATATATATATATATATATATATATATATATATATATATATAGATTTTTCGAAATACGGTATAATTCAGTAATGTTTAATTTGATCAACATAGTTTAGTATAATTAATATTTTGCAAATTCCTAGGGTTTACTTTTTTTATGTTTTGATCTTTGATTTTTATCTTTTTTTTTTCTTGTAACCTTATCTATCATACTTATCACTGGCAGTAAAAGGTCCGGCATTTTGAGACAAAAAAAATTTTCTCTGTAGTTAAAATGAGAGTTTATTGGCAGGGTGCGTAGTATATGGTGGGGATGATTAAATCGATTGCAGCGTGAGTAGTAAGAAAATAGGCAATAATACATGCTCATATGTGTTTATAGTGTAATAAAAAATATTAAATAAAAATATAATACATTGATCCACTTTGATTATAAACGCAATTGCCACTAATATGTCGTTCCTTATTTATCTGTCAACGTATTAATGTCTACACGTCAATCCATAAATACAGAATTAAAAATATTTGAGGTATTTTAAACTCACTTGCAATGATGTTTCATAAGAAGTTATTAATGTTTGGGAAATACTGTCTTGATAATTATATCCATGTTAACGTCGAAAATTGTTCAATTACTTTATTAATACAACTATTATTCGAACCTCAAATTGTTCAAATTTATTTATTAAAAAAAAATAATTGTAAATAACAAATATTTGTATTCAGATTTTACGGTTTTTTTGAAAATATTTTAAATTTATTTCCACGGTTACCATTATTTAATAGCATGAAAAAATGTATATTATAGATGTCGTTGGCATCACGCACCCAGCCAATAGTTGCATTTTACACAGATAGTTCTGTTTTATCTGATATATCTTTGCTATGGGATTGCAAATTCGCTCCGAGCCGAAAGTATAGCCACCTACATCAAATGATTATTTAACAATTTATCAGGACATTTTAATATTTAAATGAATGGAAAATATAATAGAAAACTGAAATTTGTTTAATAAAAGCCATACATCTGCTCATTTTACTTCAAAAATGTCTGAAAATAAAATATTTGTCAATAATTAACCAAGAAAAAGCGTTAGAGGTAATTTTTATAATATTTTTTTGAAAATTTCAAACTAAAATAACGTTTGATAGTAGGGTTACAAATAATTTTTTTTATTATTTTGCAGAATCTGGTAAATAGAAATCTCGTACTCGTTTTGAAAGAATCAAACAAGTATTTTAAAAAAAAAAAAACTTTCTTAAAGAAAATAGTAAAATTATGTACAAATGCCGTCCTGATAAACAAATATATTTGTCCATCATGAGCGCTGTAATCGATTTTTTTATCCCCTCCAGGCAAAAGCTCATAGCGAATAGAGCGAGCAGTCTTTTTAATAAACTTTTATAATGCTGATAAATACATTAATTACTACGGATACAATTTTAAAATTTTTATCTTTTAGAAAATTCAATATTTTGACGTTTTAAAATGCCATTTTTTAAATTTTTAGTTTTAAATATTAAATTCATGGTAATTTAACATAATTTAAATTAAAAAAATATTTGTATAAAAGATACTTGGTGTCCGATTGTGCGGATATTTGACGTCACAACTGAATTGGAAATTAATCATTCCCTCTTAAACTTTAATCTTCTATTTCTCTATTATTGGTTAACGGATTTCAAAAATTTTTTCACCAGTTTATTAGTTTTGGTCTATATTTTAGTTAAATGTAGTTACATATTACATTATACACACTACGAGACTTCTCCATTGAATGTGTGTTCTAAAACATTTAAGTAATTTATAAAAAAAAAGGGAAAAAAAAAAAACTTCATCCTAATTATTGCTGATTATTATTAATTGATGAAATAATGGGTATTGAGAGACAGTATCAAAGAAAAACATTAAAAACAAATTTTAATGAAAATTGATAATAAAAGACAGCAATTTATTATGCTAATTTATTTTGACTATTATTATTTTATTTAAAAAAAGTTAATTAAAGAAGTAATTTCTTATCTAAAATCCACGTAAACAGAAACAGGCTGTGACGTTGCATTCTCGTATATTTCAACACTATCGACACTAGGGTCGCTACTCTAAATATTTAAGTTTCGGTTAGCAAACACAACTATGTATAAATTAATTTTTAAAAAAAAATCAGCAATTTCTTTTCCTAGTTATGAACAAGTACATATTTTGTGCAATAAGGGCGGGAAATTGTCGATTGCCCACGAGAGCGAAGTTGAGCGCACGATCGTATGAGTTCGATTTGAATGTACCTAATTATAATTTGTAAAATGATTTGAAAAATTTTTTGAAACTCGTCTGTTGGAAAATATGTACATAACATTCTCTGTTAAATAAACAATTTGTATAATTTATAAAATGTTTTATTTCTTTTTTCCTATTATAATTATTATGGATGAAAGTATTAAGATATATGAACTACAAAAAAGGAGTGAAATTATTAATTAATTTACTTTCGTTTACTTCGCAATATAAGCACCATAAAATAGAGTTACTTTACTCATAGGAGGTAACTTTGCACCGTAGTTGAAAAAAATTCAAATCCTTCTAGCGGACAAACCAATATTTTCCCGTATACAGTATCACAACTTTTATGAGAATGAATATTCTAATCGCCATTTCTTTTTTTATTGTTTGCAGAACTAGTCTTTACATCTTCATTTTTTCCAAAATTGTTATTCAGAAAATGTGCTATTTTTCTCTTAGACGGTGAATATGAACGTAAATATGGTCTATTTATGTAGAGAAATAGTTATCTTTTAAATTATAAAATCTAAACAGTAAATTATCTCGATATTTATCAATTTATTATGATTTTGAGATTACTTTTAAAATAAATATAAATCGTTACTTTGCACCAGCTCAAAAATGGTTTTGGACCCAGAGAATAATTAATTTTTTGTGACAGAAATTATTACAATCGTATTTCTAATGCTACATTTTTCTTTAATTTTGTAGATAAAAATGAAAGATCAGAATTTTTGAAAAATAATAAATAATAAAACAGAATTATATGATATATGCTTTATTTTATACATAACAGTTACAAATTAGTCGTTTTAATTTTATTTCTGACATGCCATTCTTCAAAGCAATCGCAACATAACACTTGTTTCTGTAGGTTTTGGTTTTTGGTTAGACCTAAATTCAGGATTCGAAACAGTTATCTTCGAATTCTTCTGCTCCTACTGCTAAGGAAGTTGACTTCAAGCATTAACCCTTTTAAACAAACCATATGGTAACATTTTTTTGTCTCAAAATGTCGGCCTTATTACTGCCAAGTGATAAGTACAATAGATAAGGCTACAAAAAAAGAAAAAGAAAAAAATTAAAGATCCCAACATTAAAAAAGTGAACCCTAGGAATTTATAAAAAATAAATTATACTAAAGTATGTTGATAAAATTGAACATTATTTAGAATTATACCGTATTGTCATAGATGGCGGCACCTGTACCAGTGGATATGTACATATGACAGCATTTTGAGTCGCCATATTGCAGGACGAGTTAACTCGTCTTAATCATTTAAAGAGTTAATCATCTGGCTAATATTCTTCATCAAATTATAGTTCGTTAATTCTTTTGAATCAGAGCTCTCTGGTTTTTAACATCTAAGCTTCGTTACATAACAAAATTTCTTGGCGAATGTACAAATTCTGCAAATTCTGTAATATATGGTCCATTTCACTTAAATTCAACCATGGTACATCACTTAATTTTTTAAATAATTTCCGTTTTCTTGGCTTTATCTCTTTCATTATTGCACTTACGTAAATTTTAAATTTGCAGTTTGTTTTTAGAAAAGAAAAGAAAATTGATTTGTTTCGAATATAAGAATTATCAAAGTAGATTGAGAAAGGTATGCCGACGTGCATGTAGGTAGTGATGACGTAGATTTAATTCAAACCGTTAATTTAATTGAAAAATTGTTCAAATAAGAGTTGTAAATATCGATGGGGGAAACCGATTGCTATAATCAGGAGCTTTATAGCTCTTAGCTCTTATCAACGGTTTGGTTGTAATAATTGTAATGTTGTCTTTTTCTAAAAATTCAAATATGTAACATACTATGACGTAGATGGCGAACTGCGCAAAGCTTATTTTGGACTCAAACGTAGCGTACCTTTCTGTGCTTTCTGTATCTACTTTGAGAATTATTTAATTTTTTAACGATGACTTATGTGCAGTTGTATTTGAGACGGAGTATAGATATGTATATCTTTTCTATGAACTTCGTCAGCTTAACCAGACGTTAATTAAGTATGTAAATAAAAAATTGACAGCGAAAGTGGTAAAAAGGCAAATCATTTCCTGGACATTTCATCGTTAAAGTTAAAATGGAGAAGAATTTTGTAAATATTAATAACGTGAATAATACATTGTTAAATGAAATAAAAACAGAACCGATTGAAAGTGTACCTGAAACAGAAATAAAAATTGAATCAAAAGATGATATTCTGATTGATTTGAAGAGATTACACACCGAAATTAAAACTGAAGATAATAATTTAACCGAGAACACGACATTGGACGATTATTCGAATAACCTAGAAAATTCTAATACGTCTACGACGCCTACTGATGAGAAACCATTTCAGTATGATACATGCTCAAAAACATTGACCACGTCTTGGAGTTTGAAAATACACAAAAAACCTCATTGTGGTGAAAAATCATATAATTGTGCAACATGTTCGAAAACATTTTATCGGTTAAGTGCTTTAAAAGTGCATGAAAGAACTCACACCGGTGAAAAACCATACAAGTGTAACGTATGTTCTAAAACGTTTAATCAGTTAAGTGGTTTAAAAGTACACGAAAGAACTCACACGGGTGAAAAACCATACAAATGTGGCACGTGTTCGAAAACATTTAATCAAATTGGTAGTTTACAGTTACATGAAAGAACTCACACGGGTGAAAAACCATATAATTGTGGTACATGTTCGAAAGCATTTATTCACTTTGGTAATTTACAATTGCACGAAAGAACTCACACCGGTGAAAAACCATATAGTTGTGGTACATGTTCGAAAACGTTTAATCAATTAAGTGCCTTAAAAGTACACGAAAGAACTCATACGGGTGAAAAACCATATAAATGTGGTACATGTTCGAAAACATTTAATCAGTTTGGTAGTTTACAATTACATGAAAGAACTCACACGGGTGAAAAACCATATAATTGTGCTATATGTTTTAAAACATTCAATCAGTTAGGTAGTTTAAAAATACATGAAAGAACTCACACCGGTGAAAAACCATATAAATGTAGTATATGTTTGAAAACATTTACTGCTGCAAATAATTTAAGTAGACATAAGAGAACTCACACAGGTGAAAAATCATATACATAAATGATTCTAGACTCGGCGAAATGATTCTAGGCTACAAGAATTCTGTTTAAAATTAAAAGACTACTTTTAAACATTTCTCTAATACTTACGAAAGTGTCGATATTTGTCCGAATTACCTACTCGGCAAAGTGGTCGGAAAACGACATTTCATATTACACGATTTAATGTTACTCTATTGAATGTCGGAAATGATTCCAGACTATGTATAAGAACTGTACTTAAAATTAAAGAACTACCTACTTTTAAACATTTCTCTAATTTTTTTTTTATTTTTAGCGAATTTCCAGAATGGAATTCAGCTATTACAGCCACTGTCCCACTGTCATGACGCGATCTGAGCCCGGCACTATCGCAGAAATTTGTTTTGAGGTCCCTAGAAACCGAAAATAATATTCACTAAAATTTATATATATATATATATATATATATATATATATATATATATATATATATATATATATATATATATATATATATATATATATATATGTGTGTGTGTGTGTGTGTGTGTGTGTGTGTCCGCGCGATAACTCTCGAACGAAGTATCCAATTTTTACGAAACTTGGTGAGAACATTGGAAGTCCCAAACCCTTGCACGAGTTCGTCAGCGCGTCGGATGCCAGGAACATGGTTTTTGTTCTTGCAAAAAATTAGATTTGCCAAAATTTCCACTTGTTCAAAAATTTTTGCGAAATTTTTTTACACCATTTACCTAAAAGAGAAGAAAAAAATTACATAAAAAAGGTCTTTAAACTTTTTTCTATGTCAACTAGTTTCCGAGAAAAACGAATTTTTATACACGGAAATTCGCTATGTTATGCAGGATGCTGCGACAGGGGTATTTTTTTTCCAAAGTAAATCGAGTGTTTAAGTATCAGCTAAAGCTGGACATTAAGTGAACATATGAATATTGGTGTATGTATGAATACAAACAAAAGTCCGCCACGGAACAGAATACATAATTATATTAATTATAGATAAACATTCTATGTACAATAAATAATTAAAATCCACATTCCCACGCTTTGAGGTCTGTTGTTGTTTGTCACTTTCATTAAATCATTACCGGTATATTTATTTGTTTCTGTGTCATGCGTCATGGTCTATTGCACATGGATTTGAGATTTATGTACTTGACATTTTTGATGCAACTTTCCAAAAGGGATGTTGACTAATTTGATGCTCTCAAAAAATTTCCAAAACTGATGTTTCCATTATCGGTGCTATACTGTATTTCAAATACTTGTTTTATCTATATTTAATTGAAAAAATTATATTATTTTTTAATCTCTTTTCCGAAAACTTAACTGGGGTATTTTATATTTTTATTAATTTAAATATTTTTGTTCACTTCCAACATTACTAAGACAATGAAAAGAAAAATATTCCGGACCTGGCTATACTGCAGTCCACAATTAAGTGTCGTTTTCATTTGATTGGCGAACCTCATAAACATATATAAGTAAATCTTGTTTTTAATCTTTTTTTCTGTGGCGCTATTACTGTGACTATTGACAACTCAAAACTGGGTTATGTTTGTAATCTTTTCTAACAGACAATTTGTAGATTTTTTTCGGTAAAATGTCTTAACGACAAATATAGCAATTTAACTATACAAGAACTAAAATTATAAATAAACATTTAGACTAATAACCTCAAAACCAGTATGGCATATACGATGGTGGCGCATCTAGCGACAAAAACTGACAGCAGTCCTCCCTATTGTTTCTTCAAAATTGTACGCTTTAAAATGGATTAATTAATTAATTGAAAAAACAGGTAAGTCTGCTTACATTTTTTACCGCGTCTGTCTATCTGTAATTGATTTTCTCAAAAACTATTGACCGAATTTTGTTCCGATTTTTACGAATAGATAGAGTATTTATTTTAAATATTATCGAGTGCTTGTGAGCATTATTAAGTATAGCGAATTTTTCTTTGTATTTAAATATACGTTAATATTCATATGTTCGTTCAACAAAACTGAAACTTGAATATTCGATTTGCTTTAGTATGTATGACCAAATCATTGTGTGGCTAAAAAATCACATAATGATTGAAAAATTATCAAACTGGTCGGCTGCGACTCGAACCCGAAATTCTTGATTACCAGTCAAGTGCCTTTCTGTTACAGTTCAATATTATAATGAAAATTTTAGAATTTAGATACGCCAACTAGTGATAAAAAGAATAACTAAAGTACAAACTGGCATATTTTTTGAAATGTCATTCTTTTTTTCACAATATTTTATTATTTCCATCTATTTAACGGTTACCATTTCTTTAGCTATTGGCACTAGCTTACTCGTCATAGTTATTATTTTCGTCACCAGATGTAAAAATATTAAACATATTAAACCACTTCTATTCGATTTCCCTATATTGTAGATTTAGCATGTTAAAATAAACTCGTTGATTTGAATGGGACCTTTCGTGATGTCCACTTTTTAACAATGATTTGTCATTTTTTGATAAAATAAAATAATGTTAAATTTTTGCTTGCATAAAATAGTGTATCAGTTGAGCGATTTGTCCATTAATCATTATAGTGTTAAAACTAATTGTAAGGGTTTCTAGCTTAATGACGGTTTGTTTTTTTTCCCAAAATTTTTGAGTGTGAATATTAGGAATCGTAAAACTTGGATACGCAAACTAGTGGTTAAAAAAACTACTGCCAGTAGACAAGGTTTATTTATTAGATTTTGACAATTCACAAAATTTATGTTATTTCGTTTACAAAATATAAACTGGCGTATTGTTTTTAATGTCATTTTTATTTTTTCCTTATAATTTAGTGATTTCAAATAAAAATGGACAATTCCAAATTGTACTATTTTTTTTAAATTTCAACTTCTGCCATCTGGTGACGAATGAAAAAACTACTACCAGTAGGCTAAATAGTTAACCACGCCTCCATTTGATTTCCCAATACTCTTACGGCCGGTTTTATAAACGGAGTTTAAGCTTAAGCTTAACTAAACCTAGTTTAAAAGTTAAACCCAGTTTATCTTCGCGTCTGTTTTACAATAAAGTTTAAAGGAAAGTTTAAGTAAGCTTGTGTTGGCGAACCTGCTTTCAGCATTTGCTCATTTCATTCAATACATGTATGTATCTGTATCCGGCAAAGTCGGTAAAATAACTATTTTACCAACCCAATTACCTACCGTATGTATCCGGATATTCTTCATACGCGATATACGCTACAAACGTAACCTATATAGAAGTAACGCTATAAAGAAAAAAATTATTATAATATATATTAAATAAAATTAAAAAAAGAAATTTAAAATAATAAATGACACAAATGAAAAGAAAAGATCAGTAAATTTTACGAGTAATGAAATTGACGCATGGTGGCCACAGATTTTTAAAGATCAAATTCACTGACTTCCAGGTTTTCCAGAAATTTTATTAAAAAATTCCCTATCTATTTTGTGAAAAATGCCGCCCCTACTTTACCCCAAAAAGCTAAAAAAAATTCTTAATAACTTTTTAACACTTTCTTAAAAAAGTGAATGACGAGCAAAAAAAAAAAGAAATCCGCGCCAATTTTTAAATCCAATCTCAAAACAAGTGAAAAATTGATTGAAGTTTTTTCCCTAAATAAACAAAATTATAAAAATCAATTTTTTCCAGTCTTCTGGTAAAATTCTTTGACTATTCCCTGATTTTTCTAGAAAGTTTAGAATTCCCTGACATTTCCAGGTTTTCCAGTAATGTGGTCACCATAATTGAGTATTTAATTGCTCTAGTAGAGAAATATAAAAATATAATCGAATCCCTAAAAACGATCTCAACCATAGAGAAGATCTTAAGTAGTTATATCTTTTCTATGATCTTAAGTAGGTAAGCTTAGTTTAAATGATTTAAGCCACCTTGATTGGTAGTTTAAATATAAGCTGAGTTTAACAAATAAACTCAATATTGCCCGGTTTTTCAGTGGCCGTTTAAACTTGAGTTTATGTAAACCACGTTTAGCTAAACTCAAGTTTAAACTAAGCAGTTAAACCACCGATGTTTTACAGTGTCAACATTACCGTAGTTTATTTAAACGGAGTTTAAACTAAGTAACCATAGCAAATTACTACTTTTGGCTTTTTTTAATTAATGGCACAACAGATTGTTTGAATTGTAATGTCATCTACTATTTGAATATAATTTAAATGTATATATTTTAATAATATATTTTTAAAAATTAAATTAGGGTACTATAAATTTTTAAAGCGTGTCATAAAAAAAGGTATTGGGCTGTGTAATTTGCTTGCATTTGTCAGTGTCTCTTATTCAGTGCGAACCGTTACATCTCTAATTTCTAAAGCAGCAGTCACTTTAGGAAACCGCGCAATGTTATAAAAATTTACTCTAATTTGAGTGTTTTCCATGTCTGACACTGGAAATTTAAGAAATTTAATAAATTTAAGAGAAATATTTGTGGGATACTAGTTTCACTACTTTACTAGTAGTAGTTTGCTATATGCTGTATATGAGGGCGAATTTTCTCCAGAACGAAAAAAGCAGTTTCTTTCTCATTCGAAATCTTGGATAAAAATCAAAATCATCCCAAATTTCAAAATGATTAGGACGAAAACGTATGGTTTTTACCCATCGTACATTTACTAAAATAATACTCTTGGTCATTCTCATCTTCAAAATTGGATTTGAAATACATTATTTTTATATTTTATTTAACCAAAAATTAAACACAATATTTGACGTTTCCTAGGTTTAAACTAAATGTGTAGTTTAAACCACGAATATCGGCCGTTTAACTTAAACGTAGTTTAAACTGGCGGCCATATTTAAACTCACACTGTAAAACTGAAAAATGAGATAAACTCGAGTTTAACCATAATCTTTGGTTTAAACCATCACTGAAAAACCGGGCATATGTAAAACGGTCTGATTTACTTAAACTTGGTTTAACTAATAAACTCAGTTTAAACTCGGTTTGTAAAACCGACCGTTAGGGTGTCTACACAATCAATGAAATAAGGAATTAAGATTTAAGAAATAAGATTTAAGGAGTATGCCATCTAGTGATGTTGAATGGAACTTTAACATAACTGGTCATAGATATAAATATGTGGGTATTTTTTTACGTCAAAATTCGTGATTTTTTTCACTTAGTGACAAAATAGTCATCACAAACGTTACTTTTTCATGAATTCTGATGTACAAAAATACCTAAATACATTTACTTATGAGCAGTTAAGTTAACAGTTTCATTCAACGTCACTAGATGGCATACTCCTTAAATCTTAAATCTTATTTCTTAAATTTTAATTCCTTATTTCATTGATTGTGTATACAGCCTTAGAAGTTAAGAATTTATACCATGAAAAAATATTTAACGCCAGTTAATTTTTTTTAATCAGAGCTCTCTGGTTCGTAACGGTGGAAACTTGGGTACAAAATGTTTTATAACAAAATTCTCTCACGAATATACACATTTATTTTTGTTGATCTCGGATCGAGTACGTGTGAACTAGGTGGAGTGTGGGTGGCTGTCAAATGTTTTGTTATTAATAATTATTTAAAAATGGCAACAAATTATTGTCGTTTATGTGCCGATATAAAATCAAATTCTGATTTAACAAATATTTTAAAAGATGATAATTCGACAAGTGTAAGTTTAAACTATAAAATATTTAAATGTTTTCAAATAAATATTGACGACAATGATGAATTACCAAAATATGTATGTTCCGGGTGTTGTGAAAATGTTTCGTTTACGTACAATTTTTATGTGAAAATTCATCAAACACAAATTTTTCTACGAAGTATATTCAGTCAGCAAGAAAATAATCAAATTAAAGTTGTATTAAACAGTGATATTAATCATGCCAGTGATTGTGATTCAAAATTATTAACAAAAATTGAAAACAATAGTAGCCGCAGTGATGAAAATAGCAATATCAATGAAAATTTATATTCAGCAAATTTAGAAAATAGTACGTGTATTTTATTCTACCATAAAAAAGAATGAATTGAAATGATTTCAAACGTTACCTCGTATTTTCTGCATTTTCTTTAATATATTGTTATCATAACTATAAATTCTTTTGGTTTTTAAAGAAAAAACCGATCAAAATAGAGTAGTTTTTTGGGTCGGGGTTAAAGGAGATGATAATAGGGTGAATAGAAACGATCCCGAATAACTTGACAACCTTGTGCCTATGCAGTGTAGAATATAAGGAGGACTATCTTGTACGGAAAACAATAGAAAAATAGTTCAAAAAGTGTCCCGTTTTAAGTACTAAGTAACAGTTCAAAAACTCGCCAGAATAGCGCTAGAGTAGCAAAAGAGTATAGTGATTTTTTGTGTTGAGTTTTATAAAAATTTTTAAAATAATAAAACTATTATATGTAACAATTATAATAAAAAAAAATAATTACATAACAACGCGGATGTTTTTCTTTCCTTGTTTACTTCTCTAAATTTACCCTTTTGCTATAGTAGCGCCGCCACTATTTACGCCTTTCTATGGACACTTTTTGATACAGAGATGGTGCTCCTCATATCTACCCTCCATACTGGTGCCCTTTGTTCCAAAAACATCCTTCGTATACATATTCCCAAACACCCCGCATTCATTCCTTTATACTTGACATAGCGTACCTATTAACCCATGTACTGTCTCTGTTCACCCCTCTTTCGACCCCCCTATTAACCTGCAGCTTAATCCAAATATTAAATCATCGTGATTTTCTCTTAAAAAATAAAAACGAATGAAAGTTTACAACATTGTTTGAAGATGTTAATTTAAATTTATTTTTTAATATTTTTTATCCAATTTCAAGCTTATGTTAGTTAAGGTTAAAAATAGTATATTGTGCAATAAGTGCGGGAAATTGTCGATTGTCCACGAAAGCGAAGTTGAGCGCACGAATGTAGTGAGTGCGCTCATTCGCTTGAGCGGGGTAATCGACAATCCCGCACGAGTTGCACATACTATTTTTTATTACGAATTTCACATACTTTTCTCTATTATTATCACTATTTTTGACATTTTTATTACTTTTTAAAATAATATTTTTAGGTGTTCGTCTTTTTTTTCTGAATTAATTATCGTTTAAATTACTTTGTTGGTGGTTTCTATAGAAATAATTATAAAATATTTATTAAATGAAAAATTAAAAGGCGGCTTTGCGTGGTTTGATTAAATTTTGCGTGTTTTATTGTCAATTTGCGTGTGGAAAGTTACTTTCCACACGCAAAAAAGTATGCGGGAAGAGTACAGTGGGCAAACAGCTATTTTGCGTACAGAAATGTGTGCGCCAAGTTAGTACTTCTCCCGCATGAGTAATAAAAAATAATTTTTTAAATATGGGAATCGTAAAACTTGAACACGCGAACTAGTGGTCAAAAAAATAATTATTGCCAGTAGGCAAGGTTTGTTTATTAGATCTTAACATTTCACAAAATTTTATGCTGTTTAGTTTACAAAATTCAAACTGCCATATTTTTTTGAATGTCATCCTTATTTTTTTTTTATAATAATTCACTGTGTTTAAATAAAAACGGACAATTCCAAATTGCTACCATTTTCGTAAGTGTCAATTTTTGCCATCTTGTGACGAATTTAGATACTACTGCTGGCATGTTAAATATTAAACCACGCCTCCATTTGATTTCCCAATTCGATTCATTCCTATTTATCCTATTTTATGATAATATTCTCTTTTTCTACGGAAAATTGATTTTTAATTGAAATAATTCTTTAAAAATTTTTCAGATTATTTACCTTCAGAAAATTTTCATACAGAAATAAAAATTGAACCGGAAAATATAGTTGAAAATTTTGAAACAACACAATCAGATCTAATAGAGAAGAAAAATGTTTCTACCCTTCAACAGGATGATCGATTCGAAGAGAAACAATATTACAAGTGTAAAATATGTAGTAGAACGTTTAACTATTCGAATCACTTACGGCAACATCAAAGAATTCATTCCGGTGAGAAATTTTTAATTAATACCGCATTCATAATACAGTTAAAACTTTTTTATGCGGTTTTTTAAAAAAAAAAGATGCCCGTTAAAGTGCATAATGTAAATCAAACTCAAGAGAAAGTAAGAAATTTAAATATTAACTATAATAACTTTCTTTGATAAAATTCCTTATTGATTGTTTTCAAGCATTTAATCGGTATATTACTTAAGAACATAAATTATTGCATTATTTTCTTTTTACAGATATACTTATTTATTGCAATTTTTATTATATTATAAAAATGAAATAAAATGTTCTTATGTGTAAATTAAAAGAGGTATTCTAGTCTAGAGACTCGAATTTGAGGTGATTTTACGGGCGTGATAAAAAAAAGGTAAACATTTTTAGTATCCATTTTTTCAACAGTTTTTTATTGATATTTGAAAAGTATAAAAATGTATAAAAATTTAAAAAAAAAAAAATTCAAAATTGAAATCGGTACAGGCTGGCAAAGTGGGGACTCAAAAAAAAGGTGTCTCCTGGTTGATGTGATTCCAAGCCTCCTGGTGATCTGAAACATAAAATTTTAGTTAACTCTTAATAAACAAGGATGTAGAATTAGTTGGACGTAGCCGATTTAAAAAAAAATAAATTTTTTCAAAAATGGCGTCCATTTAAAAAAAAAATAATTTTTTTGCCTCTTTTTTTCAACTAGGAATTTTTTTAAAAATAGTAAAAAAAAAATAAAAAAAACAATTCCATAAACCTATACGTCGAGCCAATTTTGATAGCATTAAGAAGGTCTGTACCAAATTTCAAGTAAATCGGTGCATTAGAACTTGAGATATCATGTCAACCATATCGAAAAAAGTAGTTCCGAGTAATTTATATTAAAAATTTGAATTTGAACACTGAAAAGATACACAGTACACAGGGAAAAAATCACCAGAACTCCGAAAATAATTCGAATTTCCGTAAATCCTTTTAGAGGCTTATTCATAAAGGTCTGAACATTGAAAATGTGAAAAAAATCGATTTTTTCGAATTTCTAGACTAGAATATTGCCTTAATGATTTATCTTGTTTAGAAAAGCAATTTCGAAGGAGATCGTGAATGAGCGTTTTGAGTTACGTATTTTCGATGAAACTATTTTTAATCGGGCCCTATTCACCATATAAAAAAGGATATGCTATATACCCAAAATAATAAACATTTTTAATAAAAATATTAGAAAAATATCGTGTAAAAAACTACCTAGATTCAGGCTGCAAGCAAATTCTTTGTCGACGTCATCTAGCTGTAACTTTTTTTAATCTAACCCAAACTTTTTTTTTAAGTGTCAGTTTTTGCCATCTGGTGACGAACGAAAAAAACCAGTAGGGCGTAGGCTAAACAGTTAACCACACCTCCATTTGATTTCCCTGTTAGTTGAATAGTTGAAGCTACGCGACGTTGGCGCCTCGAAAATTTTCTTTTCTTTTTTAAATCAATTTCTAAATTAACGTATGATAGCTTAAAACATTGCCCTTAAAATGCCCTTTCCGAATATAAAATTGCCTTAGCTGTATCTTTTAGCAATAATAAGTTATCATTATATATATTATTTAAACATTTTGACATATAAATTAGCATTAAAACAATAAAAAAAGTTTTTGTTTTCATGAAAATATTTTTTCCTAATACTTTTAAATTTGCCCCATCGAAGTGCGAAATTCTTTTTTGATTTAATTATATAATTAGAGAGAAAAAAATTAAAAACATCAAAAAACAAAAAAAAATTCGAGACGCCAACTTCACTTAGCTAATAGTTGATTGAAAAATCACTGTAACGCCCCTTTCACATTGTACGGTTTTCGCCGTACGGTAAAAAACCGTACGACTTTTTGCCGTGATATTGTTGCTTTCACATTGCACGGTTTTTTGCCGTTGTAAACTGAATATCTTCATTTAATTTGCAACATTATACAAGTAACAAGTGTGATTAAAGTTAATTCTATAAATCAGAGGAAATAGAAAGTAGAATTATTTATTATCACACAGTTTGAAGACCTGAAAAATGACAAAAATAAGTTTTTCAACTATTTTCGGATGTTTACAGACTCCTTTGCTTAATTTCTTGGCGAACTTAACATCAAAACACACAATTTCGAAATTACATACAATCTATTAAAATACTGGTTATCACATTCAACATTAGTTTCTTCCATTTCACAAATAAAATTAATAATTAACATGAAATTCAACAAAATATTGTTAATGCCGTACGTTAAAAAACCGTGTAATGTGAAAGCATCCATTTAATTACATACACTACTGAGTTAAAAACGCCGTACGGCAACCGTCAAGTCCAGTGGCAAGAGACGGCTACTACACGGCACGGCAACGGCATTTTGCCGTGACCGTGTAATGTGAAAGGTCCAATGCTCTTCTTCACTCCACTAAAAAAATGCGACCGTACGGTTTTTTACCGTACGGCGAAAACCGTATAATGTGAAAGGAGCGTTATGTGTGTTTAAGTTAGGAAACTACACAATATCTTATCACTAGATGGCGACACTTTACATTTTATTATGTGAATGTCAGAATATTTAATTTTTAAAAAAGTTTCAGAAGAGAAAATGAGCTCGTCAGATATAGAAGATAATGTGGAACCTGTTATTCCAGAAAAATCTCGCGCGAAATATAAATTGGCGTACGATAAATACGAAAAATGGTGCGATGAAAATAATATTCGAAATTCGACAAGTGAAAAAGTGTTATTGTTATATTTTGGTGAATTAAGTAAAATTCAAAAACCGACCTCGCTGTGGTGTTGCTTTTCGATGTTGAGAACGGAAATTCTGATTGAGAAAAAGGTCGATATCAAAAAGCATACAAATTTACTTGCACTGTTGAAGAACAAGTCGCAAGGGTACAGACCCAAGAAATCGAGAATGTTTACCAGGGAAAATGTGGTGAAATTTTTACGCAATGCAAATGATAAACGATTTTTATGGATAAAGGTAATGCTTGTAGAAAAAAAATTGACTTTTCGAAGATTTACAGTAGCTTGCGAGTTGCCATTTTTATTCCGGTTAGAACCATTCATTTAATCAGAAAATTATCCGGATAAAAGTTAGAAATTGGGCGCTAATTATAGATTTTTAATAGTCGTTCTTTTCATTTTTACCAAAATTAGGTACGTAGAATCATTTCTATCGAATTAGTCATATTTCGGAAAGAAATTTCGTCATTTTGATAGCGAAAATGCAAAGTTTACATCGAAGTCACTCGAATTCAATCACTCCGTCTTATTTGGATCGCTTCCATAAAGATTTAGTGGCATGCATAAAATAAGTATCTTTTTGCACGATCGTGTATTTTCATGCATTTACCGATGCTGTTGACAATGCTGGTAAGTTACATTTCCCGAACGTTTGTTTATATCCATGGAAACCAAAAAATAACAGTGCGGTAAGTGAAATAGATGCGTGGTAAGTGAATAGGAGTGCGGTAAGTGAATTAGCTCAAAAATGATTGTAATTATTTATTTATATTGAAATTAAAAGTACAATTTGAACAATTAGGAAAATAAATCGATTAATATGAAAATTTTCATTAGTTTGCACATTATTATTGTTATTGTTGGCATTAGTCTTCATATTTTATTGATATTTCAAAAGGTCGTTCAATCATTAAAATTTTCTGTGGCTTTCATAATCCTTCTTTCATTTTACGAGAATAAATTTGCAGCCAAAAATAAAATGCTTCATCAATTTCATTATTTGCATTAATATTATAGTTTAACAAACTATTTTCCTCAATTTTTTTAATAGAAAATTCAAAAAAATATTCACATTAATTAAATATTGACACTTAATTTTTTATTTACAAATATAGTTGTCAATTGTCACTACAAATATTCGTATTATAGTTGTTATACAAATTTATAATATTTATTCATGGCATTCTATGTGATAACATAGAATTATAAATTTCATCTATATTATCCGAATTTTATTTTTTATGTAATATATTTTTATTCTTTAATTATTTTAAATCGATCGTGCAAAAAATATTATACAATACACGATGCGTTAAGTGCCTTTACTGATCTCGAAAATTGCAAAAACTCGACCCTGCGGGTCTCGTTTTTGCAACGTTTTCTCGATCAGTAAAAGCAACTTACCGAACTTATATTGTAAAATACTATTTCGTACTTATTATTTCTCTTACTTAACACTATGAGGTCCGAGCACTTTCATAGTAAACTTCCCCGGAAGCCGGCAATATTTAAAAAAAAAAAACTTTATATACAAAAACATAAAATAAAATGATTCAAACACTGAATAGATTAACACAGTTCAACATGTATGTGTAAAACTGTAAACATACGTACGTGATACGTATATACTACATATATACTGACATTCAAATCAATTTTATTTAAAAATATAAGTTATATTTTTTATGTATTTTTTGTTTATCTTAAAATTTTTTATACATAGAAACCAAAAGAGTAGTGTGTGTTGGTATGTATTTGTGTGAGTAGGAACACATCTGTGTGATGAATGATGATAAACATCGCACACATAATGCGTAACCAACTAATCATTGATCGCGGTCGGCCTCTGGGGATATTTTGTTTGGTTTCGGATGCCGAAGCCATGGGACTGAAAGTGTTAATATGCTTATACTAAGTGTTAATATGTTTATTAGAGTTCGACATTGATTAAAAATCACATTTTAGGTTGTACTAATATTCGGATTGGCCGGAGCCTGTCGACGGGAGGAATTGGCGTATTTACAACGAGAAAATGTGATAGATGAGGGTGTGTGTTTTCGAATACTCATTCCAAATTCAAAAAAACAAATATATCGTGAATTTTTCATAACATCCGGAAATATCGATGGATTGAATCTGGTCGATATTGTTCGGCAATATTTAAAATTGCGACCGGAACCGTGCGATAATAATCGATTCTTTTTGGCGATTAGAAACGGTAAGTGCACCAAACAACCGATCGGTATCAATACTATCGGTAATGTTCCAAAATTGATTGCACAATTTTTGGATTTGCCATATCCAAAAGAGTATACCGGTCATTGTTTTCGAAAATCATCCACGATACTGTTACGGTTCAATCCGTTTGGCGCGATTGCAACAAGCGATCGTGATTTGTCCAACAAGACAGCGAATTGTTAACAGTAGTGCAATTTTCAGTATTGTTCAAGATTCTATAGTCAATAAATATTGTAAATAGAATCCCTGTAATAAATAGAGTGGTGACATATGTGCTGAACGCTGATTGGTTCCGGTATTTTCTATCCAAAGTTTACGTAAAATATATTGGAAATAAATTAAATGTTATCAAAAACCATTTATTAGTTTAACTTAGAAAGAATAACTAACCCTAGAATCATACGTTGGTCTACGAGTCAAGTTAATCATACATCGGCGTCGTTTCGACGAATGGACTTTTTACGGCGAGTTTTAGAGTTTATTTGCAAAAAACATTTTTTTTACATAACAATACTACAAAAACGAACAAAATATTTAAAAAAATTGGATTTGGAAAAATTTCTTAATATAAATATTTATTAATTTTTTTAATCTTTTTATCAAAGCATATTTTCACTATAAAAATTAAAAAATAGATAAATACATCAGTTGTATCATAAAACATGTCTTTCAAATAATTAATTTATGAACTATTATGAGTCAGTGGACATGTGTGACTTTACAGAATGTGAAATTTCTCAGTCATAAATATTCCTATAGATATGTAGTTATTTCCCCATTAGGCACATTTGTAAATTTCCTAGAATTTGTTAGTAATTTTTCGAATAAGATCTCAAAAAATAATAAAAATTAAAATATTTTCCACAAAATAAATTGTTAACCTTTTATTAAGTCACTTGAAACGCATTCTTTAGTTTTCGATTCAATATATTCAAACTTCAGTATTATGTCGTCTCTATAAGTCAAACAGCTGTAATCATCTTTCACATTATCATAATCATTGAAAAAATTAATTATAACATCCATATCTTTAATAAATTTTAGAAAAATTAGGAAAACTTTTATATGTGGAGTACAAAATCTTTAAAAAAAAATATGGGTTAATCATACATCGTCGTCCTTTTGACGCACACTATTTCAGTATAAAAAAAACGACAATAGCTATAAACAAAATTTATACGTCTTATGTGTTATAATAACAAATAAATTAGATAACAGAAGTTTCACAGCAAGCAGGTACCGACAAGTTGTAGTATTGGAGCAGGTAGAGAAGTTCGTTCGTCGTTTTGACGAGTACGTATGATTCTAGGGTTAAATTAAAAATTTGTAATTGTTCATTAATTCATAACTTATTAACAATAATTATGTACTCAAAAATATTTACTCAAACATGTGATAATTAATTTTGAAGCTTGCCGCTCTGTTTTGGATAGAAAATGGATGACATGTCACGACTCTATTTATTGTAGGGACTCTAATTGTAAATAATATTGTTTAATTAATATTTATAATAAATAAATTAATTTTCATATTTAAGTTAAAAATTGTAATTGATTCCAACCACAGACCAATGAACACGATTATATTATACTACTAGACAAAGCGTAAAGTCAGTTTGTAGGCATTTTTCTTGAAGCAGGGAACAGAGTGAGACGGTTGAGATTTAAGAAAAATAATATAATATCAGTTTTTGAGCAAATGCGACCATAATTATTGCAGGACATAATTTGTATACGTACGTATTTTGAAAATAAAGCGAATACCACTTTTTTTCTTTCAAAATTTTGCAGTTTCGTCTCAAAAAAAGTAAAATTTTGTTATCAATATTATATTTTGACAATAGTTATTTGAAAACGTTACTACGGATACCCTTCATTACTATATTACAGAATACTATTAAGGTCGGAACTTGGTCGTAACTGGCTGCTTCAATTATACATTTATATAATTAGTCTGTATAATATATAATATGTTCATTAGTCTGTGATTCCAACCTAAATTTTTTTTCAGGATTTTATAGTTCTGTCAACGAAATCCGTATAAATTCGTGATTTCTGTCATCGAATCAGGTGGTCTACCCGCACTTGATAACTTGGTAATAATGAGTGTCGGATCTTACGCAATTTAAGAGACAGTGTCGTCTAAAAGTGTCTTACACAATTTAAGAGACAGTAAAGTTTAGATAATCATATTATTAACAAATTAAAGGTTAATGTTAATATTAAATAAAAGTAAGAAATATTTTATTCCAAGAATTATGAAAAATTCTAGCTACTGAACTGCGAAATCCTGACTTAAGGTAGTTGGTCGATAAAACGATTTTTTCAAAAGATTTTAACGAAACTGCTCTAGATATTTAATTCAATACCAATAATACTAGCCTATTCCGATTAAAATGGTGAATTTGACTAATTTTGGGAAACTATTTTAAAATACGCATATTTATGTACTATGCATGTATATAATTTTAATTTTTGAAAATAATGCCGAAAATCGTTAGAAAAAATTAATTTAATATTTATTCTCAAAATTTGCGCGAAAACGTTCATTAGCTTCAATTACGTCACATTCTCTAGATAGCAACAGGTATCATGTAACTAAGAAAAAAAACTGTTTATTTTTCTTATAACTAGGGAAAAAAATTAATGAAATTCAAATTAATTTCCATAGTTATGTGTGCTAACCGGAATTTATGTAGTGACCCTAGTGCATTGAGGAGAGAATCGACTAGAGAGAATGCCGTGTATTACAAATACATTAACAAATTGAAGCAAAAAAATTGACTGATGGGATTACTTTAATGGCGATCAAATCATTAATTTGATGGTTTATCTAATACTTTTAATTTCAAATGTTATCGAGTGCCTGTGAAACATTATTAGTGTATGGCGGATTTTTATCCGTATTTAAACATACACCAATATTCATATGTTCACTCAATGTCCAGCTTTGGCTGATACTTGAACACTCGATGTACTTTGGCAAATGGCCAATTCATTATGTTAATTAAAATTGACATAGTGTTTGAAAAATTACCAAACTGGATCGGCTGGGACTCGAACCCGGATCTCTTGGTTACCAGCCAAGCGCCTTACCAACTAGGCCACCGATCACTTGTTCGAGTGCCACTCCAATTCAGTAATCAATCAAACACAACCTCTCTCTAATGCGAGACGCAGTTTTATACTTTTAATTTCAAATGTTATCGAGTGCCTGTGAAACATTATTAGTGTATGGCGGATTTTTATCCGTATTTAAACATACACCAATATTCATATGTTCACTCAATGTCCAGCTTTTGGCTGATACTTGAACACTCGATGTACTTTGGCAAATGGCCAATTCATTATGTTAATTAAAATTGACATAGTGTTTGAAAATATTGGTGTATGTTTAAATACGGATAAAAATCCGCCATACACTAATAATGTTTCACAGGCACTCGATAACATTTGAAATTAAAAGTATAAAACTGCGTCTCGCATTAGAGAGAGGTTGTGTTTGATTGATTACTGAATTGGAGTGGCACTCGAACAAGTGATCGGTGGCCTAGTTGGTAAGGCGCTTGGCTGGTAACCAAGAGATCCGGGTTCGAGTCCCAGCCGATCCAGTTTGGTAATTTTTCAAACACTATGTCAATTTTAATTAGGTTTATCTAATATTTATAAACAAGTCTCCGTGGTTACAATTTGGGCTTACTAAAATGGAGTCATGCTTCAAAATTTAATGCCTGTGTTACCTCTAGGAAACATATGTTAATATGTTTGATTCAGTGCTCTGTGCCCTAGTGGCGACAGTGTTGAAATATAATAGAAAGCAACGTCACAGCCCATTTTTGCTGACGTAGTTTATAGCTAAAAAATATTAATTTTTTTAAAATTAAATAATGATAGTTAGAATGAATTAACGTAATAAATTGCTGTCTTTTATTATCAATTTTTATTAAAATTTGTTTTTATTGTTTTTCTTTGATAGTCAAATACCCCATTGACTATCCCAGTTTTGAGAAAAACGATTTCAAAGTTTTGTAATTTTAACACGGTCTCTTATGGGAAAACTATTTTTTTTAATAAAATGAAAACGTGTCAAAGGAAAAAAGTTCGATTCCTATTATATTTGCGATACGACATAAATGATATAAAAACATGAATTGGGAAAAATTGGAATTTATTATTAAAATATAAAAAAACGCCGTGAGCAGCGGGGCCCCATCACGGTAGTCGAATTTTCTCCTTCATCTTCGGTATTGAATGTTTACAAGCGAAATGTGATTGAAAGTCTACAACCGAATTGTCATTTTGTTGGTTTCAAAACTGGTGATGAGTGTTCGGCTGATCGAGGCTTTAAAAAAAGGTTTTAAGTATTTAAGGGCTGTATCTCAGTAAATTTCAATTTTGTGCCGAAAACAGGTAGCAGAAAAAAAACCAACACAATTCGTACGAGGGCATTCCTGCCCATGTTTATCCGCTAATTGCCTTTATGTTTTAGTTTTAAATATTAAAAAAGGACCTTAAATAGTAAACTGGAAGGCCTTTATAAAGATATTTTTTCTTTCAAAAAAAAAAAAAAAATAAAAAATAAAAAAAATAAAAAATTATTTCTTCGGTATTGAGTGTCTACAAGCGAAATATAATTGAAAGTCCACAAGCGATTTGTAATTTTGGTGGTTTCAAAACTGATAATGAGTGTCCGGTTGATCGGGGCTTTATAAAAAGATTTTAAGTTTTTAAGGGCTGAATCTCAGTAAATTTCAATTTTGTGCCGATAGAAGTTAACAGGGAAAAAGCCAACACAATTCGTACGAGGGCATTTCTATCCATGCTTATCCGCCAATTGCCTTTGTGTTTTACTTTTAAATATTAAAAAAGGAACTTAAATAGTAAACTGGAAGGCTTTTATGAAGATATTTTTTCTTTCCAAAAAAATCCAAAATTTCTATTTTATAAATAATAAAAATCCAAAATTCCTAAATAATAATTAAATAAATAAATAAACAGTGACTTTAATAACATTTGCAAATTACTTAATATGTATGTATTTCATTTGTTAAAAAATTGTATTCACTTTTTTTTAAATTTTTTAAAATTACTATTCGCCTACTTGTATTTACAATAAAAGTAATGCATTTAAAACACATTTAACAATAGCATTCAATTCCGATGTAAAAATGGAAGAAGTGGGGGGAAAAGTAATGTGGACTCACTAAAAGGTACTTGCTGGATACTAACTGAATACACGTACAAAATTTCAGCCCTCTAGGTTTCCTTATGGAGTCTCTAGACGTGTTAGAAAACAAGCAAAAAAATTAAGGAAATATTGGCGTAAAAATCGTGGGGGTAAGGGTTAAAAGTTGAAACCTCCAAAAAACAGTGTCTGGCTATTAGCTTAACCTGTACACCAAATTTCAGCCCTCTAGGTTTATTTGGGGAGATTTTGACCCGAACGAAACTGTTAAAAAACAAGAAAAATCATGTTCTTTTGGGTATAAAAATGGTGGGGGTTGGGGTTAAAAGTCGAGACCCCCAAAAGGCACCCCCTTGATACTAACTCAATCCGAATACAAAATTTCAGCCCTCTAGGTTTATTCGGGTGACCTGTGCGAGTGGTACAAACTTCGAAAACGTCGAAAATGCATGAAATTGTAGCTTAAAAATGAGGGGGGTGGGGGTAAAATATTAAAACCTCCAAAAAGCACAACCTAGGTACGAGCTTTATCAACACACCAAATTTCAACCCTCTACGTTAATTCTGGGGGGCTGGGGGCCTGTTAGATCCAGCGAAAATCGTTTTTCCCCCCTCTACTCCCACCATATCATCCTAGGAAGCTGAATTTTGGATATGTTGTAGATAATTAACCGAAACATTATTTAAAACCGATTTGGAAAAGTTTTATTGCTTTTCCGCCCCCCACCACCCCCTTAAAGGTCGGGTCCGAAAAAAAATTTGCCCAAAATTTGACCCCACTTTGATAGTATTGTTGTGCATCGGAATAAGCCCCACTTACCAAATTTCATCTCTTAACTTCCATAGGGGGGCCCTACACATATTAAAAGGTTGCGGGAAAATATATATATATATATATATATATATCAGACATCTTTTTTTTTTACATAATCGTGTTCTACGGGTCCGAAAACGGATAGCGCCCCTGGTCTCGCCTCTCGCAGCTCTTATCGTATAGACTGTATAAGTCTAATTTTTCGGAGAAAATTCGACTAAAAAGTACACAAGTACAAGCATTTATATGATATTTTACAAGTAAATTAATTATTTTTTTATTACTCATGCGGGAGAAGTATTAACTTGGCGCACACATTTCTGTACGCAAAATAGCTGTTTGCTCACTGTACTCTTCCCACATACTTTTTTGCATATGGAAAGTAAACTTTCCGCACGCAAATTGGCAATAAAACATGCAAAGCCGCCTCTTGATTCTTCATTTAATAAATATTTCATAAAAAGTAATTTAAACAATATTTAATTCAGAAAAAAAAGACGAACACTTAAAAATATTATTTTAAAAAGTAATAAAAATGTCAAAAATAGTAATAATAATAGAAAAAAGTATGTGAAATTCGTAATAAAAAAAAACAGAATGTGCAACTCGTGCGGGATTGTCGATTGTCCACTCAAGCGAATGAGCGCACTCACTACGATCGTGCGTTCGACTTCGCTCTCGTAGGCAATCGACAATTTCCCGCACTTATTGCACAATATACTATTTTTATTACTGATATGGTATAAGTCGTATAAGTATATATATTAGAGATGAGCTAAACGGTTATTTTCTAATAACTGTTATTGTAATAACAGTTACTGAAAAATAACTGTTATTTATAACAGTTATTATAATAACTGGTATGGTATTTGGATATTTTAACATATTGTAAGATATTCGATATGCGTATAAACGGTTCTGTTAGTGAAATATGTACAAATCTATAATACTGACGGATACTAAATAATCTGCAATATCTGTACAAATACTTGTCTATATAAGCATTTAGGCTTTATATACACAATTTTAACAATTTTATGGATACAAAATTACAAATACAAATAGATAACTGTACAATAGACAATAGTTCATTTTTAAGGGTTTTTTAAATGTAGTACAATTGAAAATGTGTAACTTGCCTGGGGCGTTATTATTTTGAAATTCTCCGTAGATGGTTAAAATATTGTGATTCTTGCTTTCGAATATATTAATATTGACCTATGTTATCGATATTTCCAAAGGAGTTATTTAAGTAACCAGTTACTGGGTATTCCAGTTATTGACGATAACTATTATCTTTCTATATTAGTTACAAAATAACAGCTATCGATATATAGATCATCTCTAGTGTATACCATCTTGGCGCACGCAAATTGGCGATAAAATATGCAATGCCATCTCTTGATTTTTCATTTAATACGTATTTTATAATTATTTCTATAGCAACCACCAACAAGGTGATTTAAACAATATTTAATTCAGAAAAAAAAGACAAACGCTCAAAAATATTATTTTAAAAAGTAACAAAAAAATAGTCTAATAGAAAAAAGTATGTGAAATTCGTAACAAAAAATAGTATGTGCAACTCGTACAGGATTTTCGATTGCCCACTTGAGCGAATGAGCGCACTCACTACAATCGTGCGCTCGACTTCGCTCTCGTGGGCAATCCCGCACATATTGCACAATATACAGAGCTGTAACGAAATAAGCACACACGTAATAACCACACTCAACATGTTTTGGAGGGGATACCCTCACATACATAGTGAGTTATCTCTTCAGTGTGTTAGTGTTATATATCAGTGGCGAATCTAATACCCATGTATATATGTATGCATTCTTTATAGATGCATTATTTCTATATATGTATGTATGTGTGTATACATTAAATAATAATTTTTTTTACATCTTTTGTAAACATTGTTAGAATCCATATACGAAAATTAATCTAGTAGATAATATTCAAATATACATATATGTACATATATATACATATATATATATATATATATATATATATATATATATATATATATATATATATATATATATATATATATATATATATATTCACAAATTATTCACATTAATTTACCTAATGATTATTTATTCTTAAAATAGAAATATTAGAAACACATAAGTATGATTTCTGACCATTTGAAAAGGGTTGTCGTATTACCAATACAAAACAATAAAACTAGTAAAATATATATGTATTAGTCAAAGTTATAGCTTTCTTTGTGTAACGAAGATGTCTAAATAAAAAATAAATAAAATATTATTAGGCTCGATTCACACTATAGTGCTCTTACCTGCTCGCTCTCTATTCACACTATGGTGCCGCTCTCGCTCCGGTTTCGCTCCGATAAAATTTTTTTCTCATTATTTTGAACACTATTGTATTAGGAGAACATAATATCATAATACAATATGTCTATTAGTTAATTAGTTAAGATGTATCATAATGTATTGTAGCAAGACGTCGCGTCGTTATGCTGTATCATATTTTCCTAATACAATAATTTTCAAATAAATGGAGAAGGCTGAGAAACGGAGCGGAGTGGAATCGAAAACGTGTTCACACTATCGATATAGGTCTGATATCGTTGCGATACCGCTCCGATAAAATATTATCTGAGTGGTAGTGATATTGGAATTCATTACCTCTGAATACTTTATTATTTCTTAATTTAAAAAAAGAAAACATATTATGGTAATGGAAAATCCCAGAAAAAGAAAATTTTGTCATATTATTAAAAAATTATTAAAAATTTTAAGTTTTTAATAATGTGCTTTGTAAATATTTAAGCAATGCACAGCAGCTTTAATTTTTTAATGAAGTCGCCACTGATGTAACGAAATAACCACACTTCTCCTCTTTGGTCCCGATGGTGTGGTTATTTCGTTACAGCAGTGTACTATTTTATTACTTATGCGGGAGAAGTACTAATTTGGCGCACACATTTTTGTATGCAAAATAGCTGTTTATCCACTCACTTTGATCGTGCGCTCAATTTCTCGAACGGATAATCGATAACATACCGTACTTGTTGCACAATATATGTACAATTATATATGTACTGATTGACTGACACAAACCAGCAGACAATAGGTCTGTTGCCGTACCAGTAAGAATGTGAATGCTTTTGAAAAAAAAAATATAGGAAGTCGTTCCTGCACACCAAAATTTCAGGTAGGTAAATGTAGAAATTTGTAGTGACTTCGGAGGTCCTGCTTTTTCTTTTTTTAACTCTTAAATTTAAATTTCTAAATTTATTAACCCTTTGCGCTTATAAGAAAGACATGTACAGCATGACAAGATGGTTTGTCCATTAACTCTACCATATTTAAAGGTGTTTTGTCTGTTGGATCATAAGACATGTACCACATGACACACTGAATGTTGAACTGTAATGACTGCTCATACTACATCACATTACATGAATATTTTATTTAATAACTGCAAACACATTCATTTATTAGAAAAATTGTAAATAAAATAATACAAAATCACGTTGAATTATCTTTTTAAAATTAAAAACTAATAAAAACAGCATTGAGGACGTATTTAGCGCATTTAGTATTCCAACTTTGGGGAAACAAAGTTAGAACGTCAAAAGAAGAACGTCGATCGTTGTCATGTGCTACATGTCTTAGCAGCCTATTTACAACTCACTTTTTTTTTTGCTTGAGTGCAAAGAGTTAATCATGTTAACGAAAATGATTGTACATAAATTTAAAAAAATTTATGATTTTGAATAAATTTAAGCTAGTATTTGGTGTGTAAAATTTAAAATATTAGAGAATAACCTGTTTTAATTTAGTAAACTGAAGGAAGTCGTTTCTTTACTTTCATATTTTATCTCCATTACGTAAATTAGAAACTTGAAGAAATTAGTAGATAAAAAAAAGTACGGGAACAGACCTAATATGTACATGTTTTTTTGATTTTAAATGATCTGACCGATTTGTTTTAAAACATTTATTATAGTATTAATTTATGGCTTTTCACCTATGTGGATTTGTTCATGTGTTTTTAAATGATCGGACTGAGTAAATGTTTTAGAACAAATGTTACAATTATGATTTTTCACCTCCATGGATTTTTTCATGTCTTTTTAAATGACTTAAATTAGTGAATTTTTTAGAACATATGTTACATTTATATGGTTTTTCACCTGTGTGGGTTCGTTCATGTGATTTTAAACTATATGAAGTAGTAAATGTTTTAAAACATATGTTACAATTATATGGTTTTTCACCGCTGTGTATTCTTTCATGTGATTTTAAATTACTTGAAGCACTAAATGTTTTAGAACACACATTACATTTAAATGGTTTTTCACCACTGTGTATTCTTTCATGTAATTTTAAATAATTTGAAATAGTGAATGTTTTCGAACATATGTTACATTCGTATGGTTTTTCACCACTGTGAAATTTTTTATGTCTTTTTAAATCACTTGAAGTAGCAAATGTTTTAGAACAAATATTACACTCATAAGGTTTTTCACCACTGTGAATTCTTTCATGTGTTTTTAAAGTACTTGGCCGATTAAATGTTTTAGAACATATGTTACATTCGTATGGTTTTTCACCACTATGAATTCTTTCATGTGTTTTTAAATGACTTGGGTATGTAAACATTTTAGAACACGCATTGCATTTATATGATTTCTTTCCAATGCACACTTTTTTATGTTTCTTTAAATCGTCACGTTGATTAAATGTTTTAAAACAAATATTGCAGTTAAATGTTTCTTCATCTAATTCACCAATTTCGTCTTGTTCGATTTTGATTTCCGTATGTAATTGTTCTAAATTTCCTAAATATTCGTTCGACTCCTAAAATGTGACAAAATATTTTAATTAAACGCTCAAAAATTAGCGTGATTATTTTTGAAATATTTATAATACAAATGTAAATGTGCTTACCAGTTTTATTTTGAGCTCCTGTGAGTCTGTAGGATCTTTTGTATTATTTGTTAAGCCATTATTTTCTTGTGGTAATTCAGTGGATTCAGCTATATTTGCTTCGGTTAATAACAAAGGATTATTCGGATTCACTTCATCTATCTCCATCATCTCCACTTTTATTTGAAATGTGTCAGAAATTTCATTGACCTGTTTCTCCATTTTGGAGATTTTGGATGACACGGATGACAGTATGACACGCGCACGACGATAGATAAAGTACACCAGAATGTTATTTCTGCAAGATAGCCAACTTCAATACATTTTTTTGACCCTCTATTACCTCTCTATGGCACTGAGAACGGGGGCAGCGGGTATAGATGTCATCGTTGTCGTAATCATTATGCGTAGTACACTTGAGTAGAACAGAGATGTCACTATAATAACTTTAAATTATTTTTAGCCTTATCCGATAATGCAGATTACTATCTACTAGTAAGATAATCCACTAAAATTTTCCTAATTACATTTTATTTTGATCAGTTATTCAAGTCTAAAACTCATTCAATAATTATAAACTCATATATTTGTTTAAAAACTCAAGTAAATTTATTTTTATTCAAAATTATACATTAATCAAATATTTCGTAAATGAATACCACTATCACTGATTTTAACAAGTTGGCTGCCACCATAATTGATAAAACCACAATAAAATAATGTCTTATGTTAAAATTGATGTATTTCATACGAAATCCTATCATGGCCTCTGGGTTATGTTCATGAATACTGTGTGGTGGCATCCCATACATGTTACTTTGACACACGCTGACGGGTCTTATGGCATAGCAACAACAAATTACTGAGACCCGCCGGCGTGTCTCATGGCAGCCAACCTGCTAATTTCTGACAGTGTGCTCCCACTTTTCTGCAACAGATATAGACAAGCTGCGTACTTTTAAAATTCGACTGTTGTGCCGCCTATCGGAAAAGCAAGTCAACGCTGGCGTTTGCTATTACCTTAAATATATATGTAAATTTTAAAAAAATGTTTTATTAAATGAATAAAAAAGTCAATTATTATTTATTTTGCTTTTCAGTTCATTAAAATCGATTTTTTATACTCTAAATCAATACCCAAATGTCAAATCTACAACTCATTTTTAAATAATTTAGTTAAATGAAACCTTTTTGACAGATAAACTTAAAAAATATCAATCATCGTATTATTTTGATTTTAAAATATAAAACAAATTTCTTTATTTTTAACAAAAATTAAAGATTTATATAATTATTTCATTCATTCATGGTACTTATTTTAAAATTTCTACGCAACTTTTTAGTAATTGTAATAATAAATAGCATTGAAGTTCGCTAAATATATGTATAATATGACATATTTACGTAAAGCAAAATGCAGTAGTAAAGTAAAATTTATAATGACCCTGCTATAATCAAACGATTTTAAAAGGTCGAATATTGCCACAAACTACACAAACTGTGAGTATTAACAATCACTTTTCTGTTACAACTGATGTAAATAAATATCTACTGTAGAAAAGAATCCTTCTAAATGAAAATATCAAATTGAAGAAGTTCATTCTCATCCGTAGATTAAAATGATATGAACTGAAAAAGAGTGTTTTCAGTAAAATAAAAATCTTGAAATTATTCATGCTAACTGTCATTAAGGACTTTTTATTATTTTTTTCGCCTCTTAAATCCATTTTGATAAACTTTTTACATTAGTATTTTTAAATGTCAAACGCCAGTCTGAATTAGTATTTTTAAATGTCAACTAGAGCGCACTACTTGAGCTACGCAGCTTGTCTATAATGTATTCTAATTTTCTAATTAATTTATTGTGATAATAAAATAACTAATTATTTTCAAATAAAAATAAGGTAATAAATGTTAATTATACACACCACCAATAATAATTAAGTAAAATTATTAAATTTAATATTGAACTCAAAAAAAATAGACGAATGCATAGAACACTAGAAGCCAACTAACATAAAAAAAGTGAAATTCGCTTGGAGTCATTTGTAAGCCAGTCACAGCTTAAGGCATTAGTCCGTCAGTAGTCGTCGTCGAGTCAACATACCATTGTATTAATAATATACCCATTGTTACTTGTACACGTTGAACAGCTCTCTCTGGTAATACGTGTATTGTGGTTGTATTAGTGTATACACATACTACTACAAAAAACCAAACTAATACACTGCAAACAGTGTGTATGTACACAAACAGAGTACGTCACAAACTCATTACAAGTGGAACAGAGGCAAAGCCAATCTAGTTTGTCCCCTTGGACGAATGACTTATAAATAAATCGAAAAAAATGAAAATTTCCTGATAGAAATTTTGTAATTGTTACTATAGAAATCTTACAAATTATAAATTACTAAAATAATAGAATAAGTTCTATGAACAGTAAATTCGACAGATATCAGCTAGTAGCACCGTCTACAATTACCAATTTTCTAAATGTGTTGTGCAGTGCTACTGCACTGCCCTCTGAACTCAGTACCAAAATTACCACCTGCTAAGAAAAATCCTATAATTTAAGTGAATGCTCTTCTATATAGGTATATAATATAGTGTTATTCTCTATGCTCACGACTGACACGGTGAGTACCACAGAGGACAGAGACCCCGCAACTATCTCTTTTCTGAAATCACGAGTGTGTACTTCTGTGCTCATTAGGCTTCTTAGTTGTTAGTTTGTCAGTAGCAGTCGATGATTGAAGATCAACCACACGATAATGGACTTGATTGTTGTTGGTATTGTTACATCCCCTAGTACATGCGTATGCTGTCATAGCTATGTATGCAATAACTGAGCCACGTGACCGCCCCTACTATCTGCGTTACTCACACAAATACACAAAATCGCACTAATACAATGTAAACCCAGTGTGTGCATACAACATATTGTCTACATATCTCTTACATGTTACACTGGTTCCAGTAGTGTAGGCATAGATATGTTGTCTCTATTACTCTATGGTGAGTACAGGGTTGCCAGAAGTTCACACCCACGGACTATAGAATAGAATTCACACCGAAAAAACGCGAATCCTGACGGAAAAAACGTTAGCTAACGTTACACTAACAAAATTTTCGTCTGAAACGCCAGCATTATTAAAAAATTATTATTTAATAAATTATGTTATAAGTTAAATTATCTAACTAACTAATAACGTGTAATAGATACATGTAATAAATAATAATTTTATAAAATTTTCGAAATTTAATAATATGAGATCATATATAAATAAAGTTAGAGTCAATATGCATGTACAGATTTAATTACAATTTTAACATTTCAAGTAGTATTTCTTCTTCCTCTTGTTCTTCTTCACGAGTTTTTTTTTTTCATAAATGCTGGAATGACAAATACATTTAAACAGAATTAAATTTTCTTTCTTGTTCCTCATTAATGTAAATAAGAAATTATTGACACCACGTAAGTTTGATCCGCCATCAGTGGCAATTGCGAAACAGTTAAGAAGATACATTTTTAATTTTTTAAAATAATTGTTTGAAGCATTGTAAAAGTTACAATGTACAAGTTACCTACAGTAATAGTTATGAGAACTGGAGTGAACCAAGAACAAAATAAGAAATTTTCAAAATAAAGAAAAATATTAAAAATTTAAAAATGTTTAATAATTATATGGACTAGTTTCAAAATAGCCCAAATTGTGGAAAATCGCCCAATACAAATTTAAGCGCAAAACGTGTTTGAAATTCGTCCAAAATGCGGGAATACGCCCAATCTGGCAACATTGGGTGAGTAGGACGACTCCAAGTGGAATGGCAGTTGTCAATTATTGTATTCTGTTGACATGTGCGAACATATTGTGTATAAACCACCGAACAGAGGTACAGCATCTATCTCTATCATGATATCTGCAGTGTGCACCAGGGTATGGACACTAGATGCTCCCCTCCACACCTTATTCAAACGGTGTGGAGTGGATCAGAGCGATACCAATAAGACCAAAATCACCAAATTTAAACCGTAAAAAAAAAATTTTAGTGGTATTACTGAATGAAAGTCCTATATTATTTTAGTGAATATTTTATTATTATGTTGGCTACTGTTTGATCCACACCATTCCACACTGACGAATAATTTGTCCGATAAACTATTGAGTGTCCATACCCTGCTGTGCACTTCTGTGTCCGTTAGGCTTCTTAATAGTCACACGCTCATCGGCAGTCGATCAGTGTAGGTGAATCGCAGTACAATGGATTAGATTGTTGTTTGCATTGTTACATTCCCACACGGAGCGTTCTGGTATCATACATATGTATGCGAATAATGGTCACGTGACGACCAGTACCACCATAGAGTAATAGAGACAACATATCTATCCCTACACTACTGGAACCAGTGTAACATGTAAGAGATAGACAATATATTGTATACGTGCGCTGGGTTTACATTGTATTAGTGCGATTTTGTGTATTTGTGTGAGTAACGGAGATAGTAGGGGCGGTCACGTGGCTCAATTATTGCATACATAGCTATGACACCACACGCATGTACTAGGGGATGTAACAATACCAACACAATCAAGTCCATTATCGTGTGGTTGATCTACAATCATCGACTGCTACTGAGAAACTGACAACTAAGAAGCCTAATGACAATGAGCACAGAAGTACACACTCGTGATTACAGAAAAGAGATAGTTGCTGTACCTCTGTACTCTGGGAGTACCACCAAGGATCACTAACACAAATACACAGTATCGCACGAATACAAAGTAAACACCGTGCACGTATATAACATATTTTCTATCTCCTACTGGTTACACTGGTTTCAATGGGTTTCAATAGTATAGAGATACGTATTGTACCTCTGTCCTCTGTGGTGTAAGCGGTGTAAACGATTTTGACAAAATGAGAGGATAAGGATTGAAGAGTATAAGAAACGAATTAATTTTTAAGTAGATAATTGATAAAAAAAAAGTCGAAATGGCTGATAGTAATGATGAATATTCAGAGGAAGAAGAAGATATTTTAATTTATGTCGAATTCGAAGAGTTTTCAAAGCAGTCAATTAAAAATAGTGATAAAATCTTAAAGGTTATTGGATTAGACACCGAAAAACCAATATTACAGTTAGGCAATAATGTTTACGAAGGTATTTTTAAAAATTCCGAACCTTAAACTTTATTTTATCCAAAAAAAAAAAATTTAATTTAGGCGAATACACAAACAGTTGTGGTACATATGTTCTGTTTGAGGAAGACGAAAATCCGAAACCGTCCATTAAACCAGTTTCAAAACCTGAACCAGCGAAACACTACAAATTCAGTGAAAAAACCGATAAAATTTTACATATGAAACGGATTTTTGTTCGTGAAAAAAATTTTGAGGAACAAGTGGTACAAGATTCGGCGTACAAATTTCCCGAAACGTACGAAAAAGCTCTACAAGAATTAGTGCAAATAGCAGAAAAAGAGAAATTAGTAAATGTTTCAAATTCAAAGAATTCCGATAAAAATGATTGATCGTATAAAATTACGATTTTTACAGGAATTTATTTTTTTATTTTGAATAAAGTCGATCAGTTAGTTCGTTTTTTGCTTCCGAGATTACTAAAGTAGCGGAAGCATTGTGATCACTTATGAAAAATAAAAAATTTTTTCCCTCCAAAATAAAATTTTTTACGCACATTTTACGTTTTAGAGCTTCTTGAACAATTTTGGTTTGGTGTCTGTCCGTCTGTGTGTTGCCAATTTGCACCAAGTGGCATAACTTCTGAACTATTCGATTGTTTTTAATGAAATTTTCATAAATTATGCAGTTGTGTTCCTAGATGGTCCCCCATGAATTTAATCAAAGTCGGAGTAAAGGTAGCAACGCCGCTACCATGTCATTACAAAATTGCACCAAGTGGCATAACTTTTGAACTATTAAATTCTTTTTTTGAAATTTTCAAAAATTATGCGGTTTGGTTCCTAGATGGTCCCCTATGAATTTAATCGAAATCGGAGTAACCATAGCTACGAATGGGATATTGGACAGTATCAAAGAAAAACAATAACAACAAATTTTAATGAAAATTGATAATAAAAGACAGCAATTTATTATGTTAATTCATCCTAACTATCATTATTTAATTCTAAAAAATTAATATTTTTTAGCTATAAATTACGTCAGCAGAAGTGGGCTGTGACGTTGCTTTCTCTTATATTTCAACACTTTCACCACTAGGGTCGCTACGTAAATTCCGGTTAGCAAACAACTATGGAAATTAATTTGAATTTAATTAATTTTTTTTTAAAAATCAACAATTTTTTTTTTATGAGAAAAATAAACAGTTTTTTTTTCTTAATTACATGACACCTGTTGCTATCTAGAGAATGTGACGTAATTGAAGCTAATGAACGTTTTCGCGCAAATTTTGAGAACAAATATTAAATTAATTTTTTCTAACGATTTTCGGCATTATTTTTAAAAATTAAAATTATATACATGCATAATACATAAATATGCGTATTTTAAAATAGTTTCCCAAAATTAGTCAAATTCCCCATTGTCAGTATCTTATTTACTGCTAGCCCCATTTCGCTCAAATTTAAATAAATAAAACAACGTGCTTTCAATGGACCATTTTCTCAAATATGTAGCAATCTGTCGCCAGGGCGGCGATACAGGTATTTGGGAATACATGTCTATAATCGAAATATTAATTTAACCAACCAAAAATCACCTTCTGTTAATTCCACTTTAGCAACGAAATTTTTCAATTCGGTTACCTAGGAATATTCCCGTGTCGCCGCCCTGGTGTTAAACAATTTTCTCATGCGGTAACATAGCAATTTTTAAATTAAAATTTCAATCATAGAGATGTAGATATTTTAAGAAAATTCCACACTCATTCAATATCCCTTTATTTTTTTTATTTTTTTGATAATTTTCTTTATTTAATTCTTTATAACAATTTTCTTAACACTAAAAGTAATTTTTTTGCCAATACGCTTTCTGTTGAGACATATAAAAAAAAAATTAACAATAAAAATATTAACTAAACTAACAAATTATTATGATCTTTTTTCGATATAAATTTGATAAATGTTAAAAATGATAATAAAAATTAATAATCAATGTATGTACTAAAATAATAGTAAAATAAAAAAATTCTTCCTCAGTGTGAATTAGATAGCTTTTGTATGGTATTTGCCAATCTTTTCCAAGTGTTTTAAATTATTCATATGCATCTAATAAACATAAAAAAATTAATTTTGGCGAAAAATTATTGATAATTCGCAAAATAATGCTTTTTTGTATGTTAATTTAAAATTTCCCTCTAAAACACACACATCTTTCCTATTACGTCACGTGCCAGTATTGTCAAAAATTAGACAAATTACTGTCGTTTAACTTCAGCCGTCACTCTTAAAAGGTCAGAAACTAGGCCCGTTACCTTAGACATATAAATAATATAAATGTGGAATTGAAGTAGTCACATACGACCAAGTTCCGACCTTAATTGTATTCTGTTATGTACAGTAATTGATTTGTATCCGTAGTTACATTTTCAAATAATTATTGTCAAAATATAATATTGATAATAAAGTTTTACTTTTTTGAGAAGAAACTGCAAAATTTTGAAAGAAGAAAAGTTGTATTCGCTTTATTTTCAAAATACGTACGTATACAAATTATGTCCTACAATAATTATAGTCACATTTGCTCAAAAATTGACATTATATTATTTCATTAAATTTTACCCATCTCACCCTGTTACCTGCTTCAAGAAAAATACCTAGAAACTAGCTTTACGCTTTGTCTAGTAGTATAAAAAATAATAGTGTTCATTGGTCTGTGATTGCATGATATCAAACAATGGATCCAGCTACCGAATCTTATTTATTAGAATCATCGTTTTCAAAATTTATAATTATAGAAAACAGACAATTCTGGGTAAACGATTATTTATTATTCATGTAGAGCAAAAAAAGCTGGGCTATGGAATTGCTTTGTAGAAATTTTTCAAGACGAACAGAAATTTTTAGAGTACTTGAACATGTCACAAGTCACATTCAATTATATTTTAAAATCTACTGAATTTTAGCTTCAATATTTAGTTAATATTTAATTAATTTTTCATTACACATACTTAAAATGTTTTTGTTAGGTTAGGTTAGTTTTGTCATATTTAATTAAAAAATTATCTAAACATTTTCTCTGCCACTTTATTCCACAATTTTTTATTTAACTTTCTATTATGATAATATTTATGTTTTTGATCCCTTAAAGACCGCCTTTGTTCAACAAAAATAATTTTTTCTAAATCCATTATTTTTTCCGTACGAATTCGCATCAAAAAACAAAATATTTTGGTCGTATCAAAAAGTCGTACGAGCTCGTACGAAAGAGTCGTAAGCAGTGTAACCACGCATGTGTTACACTGCTTACGACTCGTATTACTGCAGCTACGGGTATATCGCTGGCAACTTTAACTAGAATAGCTAGTGAAGAAAAAAAAATGATGGATCGGAAGCTATTTTTGTTGAAAAAGAAAGAAAAAAACATGTAAAACATAAAACAGATCTGGACAGCTTCGATAAGGGAGTACTTAATAACATTATACAAAATATTTTTACGACGGAAAAAATTGTTCCCATATTGAAAAACATTCATAGAAAATTTGTTCAAGCAGTTAATTATACTGGAAGCAAAGACAGTTTACGAAGAATTGGGTCCGCCCCTAGGCATCTTGAAAAATGCCGCCTTGGCGTTTATAATTCTACTTCATTTTTTTACTTCGAAGTATTCAGAGTTAGTAAAGGTAATTTCTTAATATTATTTATTTAATTTAAAATTACTTATTTAAGTAGGTATATCATTGCATTACTATATAAATAAGCAAACTATTTCAAAATCGATTACTTTTTTTTACAACGTAGTGTATTTTTAAAAGCTTTTATTTAACTTGCTATGTTAGTATGTTGGTTTAGATCAAATCTTGGAATCAAAATTTAGACAGGTTCTAATTGAGCTAGAGGTTTCAAATTTTACATACTTGTATAATCTTGATGACAATGCAATGCCCCAAACCAAAATTGTTGATTTTTAGTCCTATGCAACTTTTTGACATTTCGAATTGTTAAATATTGTCCATTGATTTTACATTGCAATTTTTTGTTTCCATAGTTATGTTTGATTAGGGTAAATTAACCGATCAAAATATAGGTGAAAACACTAAAAAATTCTTTAATTTTTTTTTTTAAATTAATTGTAATCAGACTAAAAAGTAGAAAATAAATTAAAGTAAAAAAATGTTTTTTTAGAAAAAGCTTTTTTTTAAAAATGGGCTAAGAAAATAAAATAACTTTTGAGTGAAGTTTGAAGCAATATGCAATATAATTTATAAAAGCTTGAGGTGTTTAATTAAGTTTGGTAACTACTAAAAAGTAAAATAGCTACATTTATATCCAAAACAGAAATAATTAATGATAACGCCTCAAGTTTTTATAAATTATGTTGCATATTGCTTCAAACTTCACTCAATAGTAATTTTATTTTCTTAACCCATTTATAAATAAAAGCTTTTTCTAAAAAAAACATTTTTTTTTACTTTAATCTTTTTATACATTGTATGTATCGTCCAATATTACCTGAGCGAGAGATATAACAAGTTAACAACTAATAGGGGGAGTTTAGACATAGTTACTCTCAAGGGGACAAACTAGATTGGCTTTGCCTCTGTTCCACTTGTAATGAGTTTGTGACGTACTCTGTTTGTGTACATACACACTGTTTGCAGTGTATTAGTTTGGTTTTTTGTAGTAGTATGTGTATACACGCATACAACCACAACACACGTATTACCAGAGAGAGCTGTTCAACGTGTTCAAGTAACAATGGGTATATTGTTAATACAATGGTATGTTGACTCGACGACGACTACTGACGGACTAATGCCTTAAGCTGTGACTGGCTTACAAATGACTCCAAGCGAATTTCACTTTTTTTATGTTAGTTGGCTTCTAGTGTTCTATGGTTACTCTATATCCATCTTTATTGCAAAAGTATTTTATCTTCTTAATATAATAAAATATGTATATCTCTTACTAAAAATACATCTTTCCTTTTTGTTGGACTTTGATACCTCAAAAACTCTGCATCTAGTTTACCGTTTTACAAGCATATGAATATATAGAAGCACCATTTACAATTGCTGACTCAGTTTACGGATCAACATTCTTTGTAGCAACAGGATTTCATGGTCTTCATGTCTTAATTGGAACAACATTCTTAATTGTATGTTTAATTCGACACGTAAACTTTCATTTCTCAGCTAATCTCAGTTGAATGCCAAGAAGTGCAATAAAATGTTCCATTCCCCTCCAGAGTTCTTGAAGTGCCAGTGACGGTTCAAATCATATATGTAGTATACATATATAGCCAAATGGATATGAAAAAAACGTCCCAACATCACGGTGCAGATTTGGAAGTATTTTGTTCGTTTTGCGCAAACGCGACTTTTTTGGTGGTAATATGAACCATGTCCCTGCCACTTGTTTTCAAGGACGGACCTTTTCATGTCACAGTTTGCTACGGTTGCTACGTGGCGCTAATGGTATAGGGGGCATACTAAATAGAGTTGGGACATGTGAGCATTTTTCATCAAATAGATGTCAAAATTAATTATCATATGATTGAGTACAAAAGTATCATCACCAAGTTATGTGTTAACGAAGAATTAAATTTTTTTAATTTAATTAATCTTTCTAGGTTGAATTAAAGTATTTTTTTAAATATTTAATTTATTTCCAATTTATTTTAGATGAAAAATAGCGAACTATTAAACCTCATGTCTCGACTCTAATTTTATCCCCTAGTAAATCAACGCCATCTGGTATATTAGTTACAGCGACGTCAAAAAACGGTCCATTTTTTTATAATAGACTAAATGGAGAGTGACAGGGACATGATATGAACCAATCTGAACAGTAAACACGGTAAACACTAATTGATGCATCTGCGCAAAACAACTGAAGTGCCTCTACCCGATGTCTATCCGTCTCACTTCATCGGAACCACTGCCGCTTATAGGGATTGGCCATATAGTTATAATACATATATGGTTCAAATACATTTTGACCAGAGAACAAAATTTTGACGTAACTTTTTAATTGGGGCACTTTATAGCTATCATATGGATGTCGAATAGGGATGTCGTTTTTTACAACAAATATCGATTTTTGAATCGATTCGTAATTGCCAACAAAAGAATCGATACTTAAATTATCGATTGTATTCAAAATCGATTCCAAGAAATCGATTCAAATTTGCTGTTGCAAAAGTGGCGGTAATTTTTAAGTAAAAATTCGTCAAATGCGTGTTTTTGACACGCACTAAGTAATGTCATCTCAGTGAAAGTGTTAATTTATGATTTTTTGTTAACTCTATAGTTGTTAACTCTACAGCCCTCTTGCGTTTATTCAATATGGATGTACAACTCAATAATTATTCAGTCACACAACGATATTAATATGTCATCTTCGATGACATAAAAAAATTTATAATTCAGAAAGTGAACTTTCGAAGTCTTTTAAGAAGAAAAATATTAAGCGTGTACATACTTAATTACCAACAGTTTTTTAGACTTTTATTCTATGGTATAGATATGAATCACAACATCACAACAAAGTTGACAATTTTTATTTTTATTTGATATAAAAATGCTAATTGACAATTGTATAAATAATATTATCTAAATTGTACTAAATGTTGAGAAGTTTTTTTATTTAATTACATACAAAGTTTTTTTTATAGATTAAGGGATAAAAAAAGAATTATATTTTTTTTTAAATCTCCCGCTTAAACTTTATTGTTTTGTACATGGCACAGTTGTCAATTTGTCAATTTGATTTGATGCATAGAAATTTGATTACATATATGCATTTGATGCGTTTATGCTTAAAATTTAATAATCGTAGTACCGATAATAGATTTAAATTTAAATTAATAAATAAATAGCAACATATAAATAAAAAAACAATTTATGTTTTGAAAAAAAATCGTTTCGCGATTTCCATAAAATAAAAATCGATATGTGAATCGATCTCAAAATCAATAATCGATTAAAAATCGGTTTTCATACTTCCGATTAATCGATTTTTCGATTAAAAAACGACATCCCTAATGTCGAACTTATACGGAAGAATTGACAAAATTGGTCAGGAAAATGGCAGTAATTAGGTTTTCTTTTTATACCACTCGTAGCGTTAATATTCCTCATCAACTGATGTGAATATAGCGAATATAGTAAGATAAAACGGATAAAATAGAATGTAAATACAGTACTTAGGCTAAGCGCGCATTACGTTTTTTTTTCCGCCCGGCGTTTTTCCACAAAAGCTGAAAACGCCCCATCAGCGTGCACTACGTGTTTTTTTCAATAGTGGAATTGGCAGGATTTAAAATTATTTCGAAAATGGACGTTCGTTAAGCTTGTTGCACTGATGCTTTACATTAGCAATACGACGTTATATAATTAAAAATTTGTATGTTTCAGTGACTAAAAAAATAAAAATGATAATTATATTTTCTTATTTTAAAAATATTATTAAATAAAAATAATTCAGTATTAATTATCAAAATATGTCAAACGTAATATGTGTCATTTTCTTTCGTCATTTACATATTTTAGACTATATCCACTAATACAAATAATACGGTACTTGACTGTAATCAAAATTTGTTTTAAATGTTGAATAATTGTATGTATTATCCTTAAATATATTCAATTTTAGCAGTGACAAATAAAAATATTCTTTAGTTATTTAAAAATTCTATTTTGAAAATTATAAATTTTTAGCCTTTATTTAAATGACTAAAACGCACCGAGATATTAAAATGACGTCACGATTTATAAGCTTTATATAGGTATGAATACTATAGACAAGATAGACAATATGTATATAAATATGACTATCCTACATAAATTGTCTATGACAACCAGTTATATACATGTTAATTATGTTGGTAATGCTTTGTACAAATATAGAACCATAGATATAGAACCGTGTACAGATGACTGAAGTGACATCTGTTTGAGTTAAATCGTGACGTCACTGCATACGTCACTACGCCAAGTCGTTTTTCGCGCCAATTTGTCGATTTTAAATTGAACTGTGGTTTTTTGATAATTTTTATAAAATTTATCAAAAATTAACTAATTTTTTCTTTCCTTTTGGAGTTTTTTTTCCCACCAATTTGATTACAGGTTAAAATAAATATTACATTAAGTTAAGAAATCCGATATATATTTCGATCAATAATGATCTTTTCAAGGATCTATAATCAATAAAAATATATATTATAAGTTTGTATAAGATACAATCATATTAAAAGTACATACTTATGTGTATCTAATTCACAGCTCGTGAATTTTGGTCATTATTTTTATAGTAAAACTTAAGTTAAAATATATACTGTTGTTTTCTCTTCAACATTATGTTAATGAATAAATTAATATAGTTATAAATTTATAATTTTTTTTTAAACAATAAGTAATTGCTTATTGTTGACGTCCATGTGTCATCATTAAACCAATATATGTAAATTATTTATATTGGACGTCATACATGGACGTCAACAATAAGCAATTACTTATTGTTTAAAAAAAATTATAAATTTATAACTATATTAATTTATTCATTAACATAATGTTGAAGAGAAAACAACAGTATATATTTTAACTTAAGTTTTACTATAAAAATAATGACCAAAATTCACGAGCTGTGAATTAGATACACATAAGTATGTACTTTTAATATGATTGTATCTTATACAAACTTATAATATCTATTTTTATTGATTATAGATCCTTGAAAAGATCATTATTGATCGAAATATATATCGGATTTTTTAACTTAATGTAATATTTATTTTAACCTGTAATCAAATTGGTGGAAAAAAAACTCCAAAAGGAAAGAAAACGTTATAAAACAAATTATATCCACCTAAATCGTCAACACATTAATCAAAAATTAACTAATTCATACGTAAAAACAAACCATTTTGAATCTTTTTTTAATAGCAGTCAAGTACCCTATTATAGGTATTTGTAAAAATATTCATTTACCAAGATCTAAATTATCTTTTTTACGTATAATGCAGTTTAATTTTATAAATTAATTATTTTATCAAATGCAGAACGTTTGTTGTACTATTTTTGTACGTAATTTTCTATATGTTTTAATGACTAAATAAATAAAAATACAAAACACTCAAGATATTTTAATACTTTTTTATTTTAAAAATACATTGTGATTATTGTGATTAAATAAAAATAATTCAAAATTAATTTAAAAAATGTCAAACTTATATGAATGGTTTTTATTTTCTCTGGCCATTTACATATCGCTACCTTGCTTTGACAAGGTTCTAACTAAAGCGGCCCCTACACGCCCAATAATATTGCACAAAATCTGAGATGGCACAATATTATTGATCGTCTGTAGGTTATATTGAAGGGTTGTACAATATATTGTGCTGATCAAAAACAGTTTGAAATATATTGTGCAATGAATGAATATTGTAACGTCTGTAGGCTTCGTAAATATTATTGCACAAAGTTTCAATTTATTAATTTTTTGTAATGTTATATTTGATGGCTATTCATTGAATCAGTTTGACTTAATAATTTGAAGGAGTAATTATTTACTGCTTCGCAACGTCTTTATCACTTAATATTTAAAATTAAACAACAATTGAATTATTGTTAGAACTCCTATATTCAATTTATTGTACAAATTTCTTTTACAAATTATTGCACTGTCTGGAGGGAAGTTCAATAAATTGCACAAGTTGCTTGCACAATATTATTGAGCGTGTAGGGACCGCTTTACATTTTTTTAAATTGAGGGTTATGCGAAAAATGAGTTCCCCTTATTAAGGAGAATTAATTAATTTATTTAGTTAAATAAATTATAGTTAGAACCTTGTCAAACCAAGGTAAAAAAATGTTTTAGAGCATACTTTACATTCATTTGTGAATTCCTTGATGTTTTTTTAAATTACCTGAACAATTAAATGTTTTAGAACATATTTTACATTGATAAGGTTTTTCACCACTGTGAATTTTTTTATGTCTTTTTAAATGACCTGAACAATTAAATGTTTTAGAACATATATTACATTTATAAGGTTTTTCACCACTGTGTATTCTTTCATGTGTTTTTAAATGTTGTGACTGCGTAAATGTTTTAAAACATTTATTACATTTGTATGGTTTTTCACCACTGTGGATTCTTTCATGTGTTTTTAAATGTTGTGACTGCGTAAATGTTTTAAAACATTTATTACATTTGTATGGTTTTTCACCACTGTGACCTCGTTCATGTGTTTTTAAACTCCTTAAATCACTAAATGTTTTAGTACATATGTTACATTTGTATGGTTTTTCACCACTGTGGATTCTTTCATGTGTTTTTAAATGTTGTGACCGCGTAAATGTTTTAAAACATTTACTACATTTGTATGGTTTTTCATCACTATGAATTTTTTCATGTCTGTTTAAATTACCTGACAGATAAAATGTTTTACAACATATGTTACATTTGTATGGTTTTTCACCACTGTGCTTTCTTTCATGTGTTTTTAAATGACTTGGCGTGGCAAATGTTTTAGAGCATGTGTTACATTCATAGGGCTTCTCACCACTGTGAATCATTTCGTGTATTTTTAAGTGACTTAACTGAGTAAATGTTTTAGAACACAAATTACATTCATAAGGTTTTTCACCACTGTGAACTCGTTCATGTCTTTTTAAATGACTCTGAGTGTTAAATGCTTTGGTACATATATTACACGCATATGGTTTTTCACCACTGTGAATTCTTTCATGTTTTTTTCTGTGACTTGAGTTACTAAATTTTTTAGTGCAGTATGGTTTTTCACCGCTGTGAATTCTTTCATGTTTTTTTAAATCACCTGAAGCAGTAAATGTTTTAGTACATATTTTACATTCATACGGTTTTTCACCACTGTGAATTCTTCCATGTATTTTTAAACTACTTGAAGCAGTAAATGTTTTATTACATGTATCGCACTGATATAATTTTTTGCCAAAACTTTCAATTTTATGTTGTGTTAAATCTGCCGACTGATCTTCATCTATTTCATCTTGTTCAATTTTGATTTCGGTATGTAAACTGTTTAAATCGATCAAAGATTCATCCCACTCCTAAAATGTTACAAAGAATTCCCATCAAAACATTTGTATAATTATTTATAAGATGAAAAAATGATCAATTTTTCCCCATTGGACGATAAGTAAGACAACAATGATGCAATTTTTGGTGTGTAAAAATCAATATGGCTTTTAAATCAGGGGTTCACTTCACACAAACCACATTACAGAAATTTAGTATGCTAGTAGTAACTTATTACCTGGGTCAACATATTATAAGGTACTTTTCTAATCGAATTTCAAAACAATGTAATTTTGTAAGCTACGACCACAGACCAATGAGCACTATTATATTATACTACTAGACAAAGCGTAAAGCCAGTTTGTAGGCATTTTCCTTGAAGCAGGTAATAGGGTGAAATTTAAGGGAAGTAATATAATGTCAATTTTTTAGCAAATGCGACTATACCTAATCACTGCAGGACATAATTTGTATACGTACGTATTTTGAAATTAAAGAGAATACAACTTCCTTTCTTTCAAAATTTTGCAGTTTCTTCTCAAAAAAGTAAAATTTTATTATCAATATTATATTTTTACAATAATTATTTGAAAATGTTACTGCGGATACCATCCATTACTATATTACGGAATACTATTAAGGTCGGAACTTGATCGTAACTGGCTGCCTCAATTATACATTGATATAATTAGTCTATAATCTATATAAGATATAAATATGTTCATTGGTCTGTAGCTAAGACGTAATTTTAGTCTAAAATTTATTCTGTATAAAAGGATTCTCTATCTGTATAGCATCGACCTATGTGAAAAATTATTTCCTTTTACAAAAATGAACATGTTTCTTTGTCGCTCTTAACGTAGTTGCTCCGTGATAGTCAGGTACAAAAGTAAAGCTCAGCATAAAATTTTCTTTTATCAAAAATTAAATAATGTATTAATATTGTTCAGTTTATGGTTTGTAACTTTATATTTTACAACATTAAATTTTTATCAAATTCCTTTGACACGTTTTCATTTAATTCAAAAAAAATGTAATCATTCCATAAGAGTCCGTGTTAAAATTACAAAACTTTGAAATAATTTTTCTCAAAATTGAGATGGTATGGAAAATTATAAAAATTAACAAACAACCACTATTTTACTTTCTGTTCATTGGACAAAAATCGACTATTTTTTCACCCTCTTTTTTATCTGAAATTTATAATCCTAATCTAGTACTTACCAATTTTATATTTTGCTCTTGCAAGCCTGTACGGTTTTTCTTATCTGTCAAGTTATTGTTTTCCTGGGTCAGTTTAGTTGGTTCAAAAACTGAAGTTTCTGTTGATAACATTAAATTGTTCTTATCTACTTCATCTTCCTCCACCTTAATTTCAAAGGTACGATCAATTTCATGGACCGATTCATTCACTTTATCCTTCTCCACTTTAATTTTAAATGGATGAAAACTTTCTTGGACCAATTTTTCCATTTTGGTTTTGTTTTATTACACACAAGTCATTAATTTAACAAAAAGGATCTTCGTAGAATCTTTATGACACGACGGCTGAAGCTGATAGTTGCTAACGTTGCTAACTTTTGTTAACGACGTTTAAGTCCAGTCAGTGGTGCAAAATGCAGTTTGTCAAAAAAAACTAAAACAAATGTTTGAAAAATCTCATTTCACATTCAAACATAAATGCATTTTGGCTGGAGTTCCGAAAACCGCATACCTCCGATTGAGCTGAAATTTGGTATACACACTCTCTTTGGCTTAAGAAGTTACCCCCTAGACGGATTTTTGGCGACGCGGACCGGAAGTTATACTTTTGAGGGTTTAAAGTATCAAAAAGTAGTATAATCGTATATCTCCGATTGAGCTCAAATTTGATATACATACTCTTTTTGGCTCAAGAAGTTACCTCCTAGACGGATTTTTGGTGACTCGGACCGGAAGTTATACTTTTGAGGGTCTAACTAAAGTAGCAAAAAGTAGTATAATCGCTTACCTCCGATTGAGCTGAAATTCGGTATACATACTCTTTTTGGCTTAAGAAGTTACCCCCTAGGCGGATTCTTGGTGACGTGAACCGGAAGTTGTACTTTTAAAGGTCTAAAATAGCAAGAAGTAGTATAGTAGATGTAAATAAATATACTATTGGATACCCCCAATTGAACAAATTTTTTTTAAATATATTTCTCATAAATTAAAAAGTATTTTCTGAATGAATTTTTGGCAACTCGAACCGGAAATGTATTTTTTAACGCAAAACTAGGTGGTGAGGTTAGGTAAGGTAAGGTTAGTTTAGTTGATTTTGAAAATATACTTCGACTTTGATATAAAAACTAGGTGGTGAGGTTAGTTAAGATTTGGTTAGTTTAGTTAGTTTTGACAATATACTTGGACTTTGATATAAAAACTAGGTGGTGAGGCTAATTAAGGTTAGGTTCGGTTAGTTTTGGTTAGTTTATTACTAAAACGTCGGGCAAAGGGTTATTATTATATATTATTTAATTACCCTTTGCCCGGAAATGAAATTTCAATGGTAAACTAACCGAAACTAACCTAACCTAACCTTAACTAACCTCACCATCTGGTTTTTATATCAAAGTCGAAGTATAGTGTCAACACTAGCTAAACTAACCTAACCTTCGGGCAAAGGGTAACCTTAACTAACCTCACCAACTAATTTTTATATCAAAGTCGAAGTATATTGTTAAAATTAACTAAACTAACCTAACCTTCGGGCAAAAGGTAACCTTAACTAACCTCACCACCTAATTTTTATATCAAAGTCGAAGTATATTGTCAAAACTAACTAAACTAACCTAACCTTAACTAACCTCACCACCTAGCTTTTATATCAAAGTCGAAGTATATTGTCAAAACTAACTAAACTAACCTAACCTTAACTAACCTTACCACGTAATTTTTATATCAAAGTCGAAGTATATTGTCAAAACTAACTAAACTAACCTCACTACCTAATTTTTAGGTCATCTACTATTTGATCGTAAAAAATAATATGTTTCTCAGGTTCAACTTTTTAAATAGTTTAAAAATTACGTCCAATATACGCTATAAATAGTATATGATATAAAAACTAGCTAACATACACATAAAAATTTATACTAAATGGGTATACATTATACGATACATAGTATGTATAAGAAGTACAATACGTTATCTATCTATTCAATAATTATAGTAAGTTTTAGAACTTTAACACGTCATATCTCGAAAACGAAGCAAGATATCAAAAAATTTTATTCTTCCTTTTTTGCTCTACTCACAAAGTTCTATAAGAATCTATCTTTAATTTTTGTTACCATGGTAACGGAAACCATCTTTTAGTAACCCCTAGATTTAGACATTCGGAGGGTTGAAAAATACACTTCTGGTCCGCGTCGCCAAAAATCCGTCTAGGGGGTAATTTCTTAAGCCAAGGAGAGTGTGTATACCAAATTTCAGCTCAATCGGAGGTATGCGGTTTTCGGAACTCCAGCCCAAACGTACTTTGTACTTTATAAAGGAATAAAAGTACACTAAAATACTTTTTTTGGGAATTTTGTAGAGGACCGGTTCATGCGATATTTTTTTTTTTAACCGATAAAAACGAAGCAATAGTGGTGGAAATTTTAAATTATGAAAAGTTAAAGCGCGGTAGCATATTTTTGTTTTGGAAAACTCAAATTTATTAATATTTTTCACAATTTTTTATAATGACAACTATACGATATAGCACATATTTTAAAGCAAGTTAGTGTATAATTTATTTATAAAAAACGGTAAAAATAATAAAACACTACGAAAGACACTTACATATAACTAGTAAAATAAATAAAAAAAAATTTAATTTAAAAAAAAAAAAAACAAAACAAAACAAAACGGAAAAATTTTATTTTAATTATGACATATAGAACATTGATTCCATAGAGAACATCCAGAACATAGGTACTCACAGAACACTAGAAGCAAACTAAAATTATTAAAATCCAAAAAGTGTAAATTGCTTGGAGTGATTTGTTGGTCTGTCACAGCTTAAGGTGATAAGTCGTGCATCAGCTCCACCAGAGCAAACAAGCATTGTTAGGTCGTGGTTACTAACAAAGATAAATACATATAATTTTATGATGTGTAATAAAATTTGATTTTGTGTTAATAAATAACGGCAAGGGTGTAAGGTAAGGGTGTTTGTAGTTCAACATAGTAATACATATGCATTTATACCTGCAATTTATTTCGTATACAAAATTAAGTACCGTTTTTTCAAAACTGCATAAGTTTAATATAATTTATTTTTAATACAGCCGAAAAATTTTTATACAAAATTTATAAATAAAAAACAGCATAAAATTATACGGTTTACACTGTATCAACAGATCGGTTTGATTTATGTAAATTTGGGGTGTCAGTGGGTGGCGTCGGTGGGTGGCGCGCGCCGCCCACCGACGCCACCCACTGACACCCCAAATTTACATAAATCAAACCGATCTGTTGATACAGTGTAAACCGTATAATTTTATGCTGTTTTTTATTTATAAATTTTGTATAAAAATTTTTCGGCTGTATTAAAAATAAATTATATTAAACTTATGCAGTTTTGAAAAAACGGTACTTAATTTTGTATACGAAATAAATTGCAGGTATAAATGCATATGTATTACTATGTTGAACTACAAACACCCTTACCTTACACCCTTGCCGTTATTTATTAACACAAAATCAAATTTTATTACACATCATAAAATTATATGTATTTATCTTTGTTAGTAACCACGACCTAACAATGCTTGTTTGCTCTGGTGGAGCTGATGCACGACTTATCACCTTAAGCTGTGACAGACCAACAAATCACTCCAAGCAATTTACACTTTTTGGATTTTAATAATTTTAGTTTGCTTCTAGTGTTCTGTGAGTACCTATGTTCTGGATGTTCTCTATGGAATCAATGTTCTATATGTCATAATTAAAATAAAATTTTTCCGTTTTGTTTTGTTTTGTTTTTTTTTTTTTTAAATTAAATTTTTTTTTATTTATTTTACTAGTTATATGTAAGTGTCTTTCGTAGTGTTTTATTATTTTTACCGTTTTTTATAAATAAATTATACACTAACTTGCTTTAAAATATGTGCTATATCGTATAGTTGTCATTATAAAAAATTGTGAAAAATATTAATAAATTTGAGTTTTCCAAAACAAAAATATGCTACCGCGCTTTAACTTTTCATAATTTAAAATTTCCACCACTATTGCTTCGTTTTTATCGGTTAAAAAAAAAAATATCGCATGAACCGGTCCTCTACAAAATTCCCAAATATTTAAATGTAAAAAATGTTTTAATAACTTAAAAAATTTGAATAATGAGGAATCAGTACAATGTGATGTGTGTTTTAATACATTTAATTACTTAAGTCATTTAAAAGTACATGAGAAAATTCCCAATAGTGAAAAATCAAATAAATGTTCTAAAACATTCAGTCAGTCAAAGAATTTAAAAAAACACGGAATTATTCATTCAGATGAAAAACCACATAAGTGTAATGAATGTTACAAAATATTTACTTCTTTAAGTGATTTAAAAAAACATGAAATTAATCACACTGATACAAAACCACTTAAATGCAATACTTGCTTTAAAATATTTTGTAATAAATACTACTTAAAAATACATGAAAAAACCCACACAGGTGAAAAACCGTATAAATGCAACATATGTTCTAAAACATTTATTACTTCAAATTATTTAAAAATACATGAAAGAACTCACACAGGTGAGAAACCGTATAAATGTAATTTATGTTCGAAAACATTTTCACAATCATGTAATTTAAAAGTACATGAATTAATTCACAGTGGTGAAAAACAATATAAATGTAGTATATGTTCTAGCATATTTATTCAGCCAGGTGGTTTAAAATTGCATGAAAGGATTCACAGTGGTGAAAAACCATATAAATGTAGCACATGTTTTAGAACATTTAATCAGTCAGGTCATTTAAAAACTCATGAAAGGATTCACAGTGGCGAAAAACCATATAAATGTAACACATGTTCTAGAACATTTAATCACTCATCTATTTTAAAAATACATGAAAGGATTCACAGTGGTGAAAAACCACATAAATGTAACACATGTTGTAAAGCATTTACTAAGTCGAGTACTTTAAAAACACATGAAAGGATTCACAGTGGTGAAAAACCATATAAATGTAGCATATGTTCCAAAACATTTAGTCGGTTATATGATTTAAAAACACATGTAAGAATACACACAGATGAACAACCATATAAATGTAACAAATGTTTTAAAACATTTACTACTTCAAGCAGTTTAAAAAGACATGAAATAATTCACAGTGGTGAAAAACCATACGAATGTAACATATGTTCTAGAACATTTAATAATTTAAATAATTTAAAAATACATGAAAGAAGTCACACAGTGATTCACAGTGGCGAAAAACCATATAAATGTAACACATGTTCTCGAACATTTAATCACTCATCTAATTTAAAAACACATGAAAGGATTCACAGTGGTGAAAAACCACATAAATGTAACACATGTTGTAAAGCATTTACTAAGTCGAGTACTTTAAAAACACATGAAAGGATTCACAGTGGTGAAAAACCATATAAATGTAGCATATGTTCCAAAACATTTAGTCGGTTATATGGTTTAAAAACACATGTAAGAATACACACAGGTGAACAACCATATAAATGTAACAAATGTTTTAAAATATTTACTACTTCAAGCAATTTAAAAAGACATGAAATAATTCACAGTGGTGAAAAACCATAGGAATGTAACATATGTTCTAAAACATTTAATAATTTAAATAATTTAAAAATACATGAAAGAAGTCACAGTGGTGAAAAACCATACAAATGTACGACCATACAAAAATGTTTAATCACACGGGTAACTTGAAATGTCATGAAGTAATTCATAGTGGTGAAAATCCATATAAATGTGATACAGTCAAACCTGGATAAGGGAGAACTGGGTCAGCGAGAAAACTCTGTAAGTGAGAGTGATTGCCAGGTCCCGTAACTTTACCATTCTAAAACCTCTATGAGTGAGAAACAAAAACCTGTATAAGTGAGTCGTTTTTCGCTCATGGACCTCTATAACTGAGACTGCTAATTGCCTGCAACTCTATAAGCGACAGTTAAACGTATTTAAAATTTGCTATTTATGACTCATTCTTAAATTTCAAAGAGCTTATACATATTTTACTAGAATGCCTGAATGTGCTTATGTTCTTGTTTTCTTATAATTTGAGGAACTCATTTTCTATTCAAATACCCAACATGCATTTTTTTTTATAAGCTTATCTATGTCCAAATATGTATATGTATAACAACATGTATGTTTCTCAATACATACTGGTTCTATTTTTTCTAGACCTCTATAAGTGAGATAAACCTCTCCCGTACCTCTGTAAGCTACAAACGCGGGTTAGTGAGAAACCTCTATAACAGAAAGATAGATTATGGCCCTTTCAAGTCTCGCTTATCCAGGTTCCACTGAATATGTTCTAAAACATTTAATCGGTCAAGCCATTTGAAAATACGAGTACATGAAAGAACTCACACAAATGAAAAACCTTATAAATGTAAGATATGTTCTAAAACATTTAATCAAAAATAAATAAATAAATAAAAATAAAAAAACAAACAGTTACACAAATAAAAAATAGTTTGAAAAGTAACACTTTATTAGATAATCGTAAAGCGCAAACTAGTGATAAAAATTCGAATAAAATTAAAAAATCAATAACGAACTGCGTAAAAAGCGAATTAAAAAGATTGAAACAAGATGAAATGTATAAACAGAAAAATGAATAAAAAAGTGAAGCAGTAGAGGCATCGGATATTTCTGTTCAACTTGTTACAGTATAATATATGCATCCAACTGCTTAACTTATTTATTCATTTTTCTGTTTTAACATGAATATATTGTCGTAGAAACTCAGTCAACACGACATCATGTAATAGTATTTTACAATATAAGTTCGGTAAGTTGCTTTTACTGATCGAGAAAATGTTGCAAAAATGAGACCCGCAGGGTCGAGTTTTTGCAATTTTCGAGATCAGTAAAGGCACTTAACGCATCGTGTATTGTATAATATTTTTTGCACGATCGATTTAAAATAATTAAAGAATAAAAATAAAAATATATTACATAAAAAAAAAACGCCGTGAGCAGCGGGGCCCCATCACGGTAGTCGAATTTTCCCCTTCATCTTCGGTATTGAATGTCTACAAGCGAAATATGATTGAAAGTCTACAACCGAATTGTCATTTTGTTGGTTTCAAAACTGGTGATGAGTGTTCGGCTGATCGAGGCTTTAAAAAAAGGTTTTAAGTATTTAAGGGCTGTATCTCAGTAAATTTCAATTTTGTGCCGAAAACAGGTAGCAGAAAAAAAGCCAACACAATTCGTACGAGGACATTCCTGCCCATGTTTATCCGCTAATTGCCTTTGTGTTTTAGTTTTAAATATTAAAAAAGGACCTTCAATAGTAAACTGGAAGGCCTTTATAAAGATATTTTTTCTTTCCAAAAAAATCCAAAATTTCTATTTTATAAATACTAAAAATCCAAAATTCCTAATTTATAAATAAACAGTGACTTTAATAACATTTTTAAATTACTTAATATGTATGTATTTCATTTGTCATAAAAGTACGTTCATTTTTTTTTAAATTTTTTAAAATTACTATTCGCCTACTTGTATTTAGAATAAACATAATGCTTTTAAAACACATTTAACAATAGCATTCAATTCCGATGTAAAAATGGGAGAAGTGGGGGGAAAAGTGATGCGGACTCCCTACAAGGTACTAGCTGGATACTAACTGAATACACGTACAAAATTTCAGCCCTCTAGGTTTCCTTATGGAGTCTCTAGACGTGTTAGAAAACAAGCAAAAAAATTAAGGAAATATTGGCGTCAAAATCGTGGGGGTAAGGGTTAAAAGTTGAAACCTCCAAAAAACAGTGTCTGGCTATTAGCTTAACCTGTATACCAAATTTCAGCCCTCTAGGTTTATTTGGAGAGATTTTGACCCAAACGAAACTGTTAAAATACAAGAAAAATCATGTTCTTTTGGGTATAAAAATGGTGGGGGTAGGGGTTAAAAGTCGAGACCCCCAAAAGGCACCCCCTTGATACTAACTCAATCCGAATACAAAATTTCAGCCCTCTAGGTTTATTCGGGTGACCTGTGCGATTGGTACAAACTTCGAAAACGTCGAAAATGCATGAAATTGTAGCTTAAAAATGAGGGGGTGGGGGTAAAATATTAAAACCTCCAAAAAGCACAACCTAGGTACGAACTTTATCAACACACCAAATTTCAACCCTCTACGTTAATTCTGGGGGGCTGGGGGCCTGTTAGATCCAGCGAAAATCGTTTTTCCCCCCTCTACTCCCACCATATCATCCTAGGAAGCTGAATTTTGGATATGTTGTAGATAATTGACCGAAACATTATTTAAAACCGGTTTGAAAAAGTTTTATTGCTTTTCCGCCCCCCACCACCCCCTTAAAGGTCGGGTCAGAAAAAAAATTGACCCCACTTTGATAGTATGAGGTGCCTCGAAAATGAGCCCCATTTACCAAATTTCATCTCTTAACTTCCATAGGGGGGCCCTACACAAATTAAAAGGTGGCGGGAAAATATATATATATATATATATATATATATATATATATATATATATATATATATATATATATATATATATATATATATATATATATATATATATCAGACATTTTTTTTTTTGCATATTCGTGTTCTACAGGTCCGAAAACGGATAGCGCCCCTACTCTCGCCTCTCGCAGCTCTTATCGTATAGACTGTATAAGTCTAATTTTTCGGAGAAAATTCGACTAATAAAATTCGGATAATATAGGTGAAATTTATAATTCTATGTTATCACATAGAATGCCATGAATAAATATTATAAATATGTATAACAACAACTATAATACGCATATTTGTAGTGACAATTGACAACTATATTTGTAAATAAAAAATTAAGTGTCAATATTTAATTTAATGTGAATATTTTTTTGAATTTTCTATTAAAAAAATTGAGGAAAATAATTTGTTAAACTATAATATTAATGAAAATAATGAAATTGATGAAGCATTTTATTTTTGGCTGAAAATTTATTCTCGTAAAATGAAAGATGGATTATGAAAACCACAGAAAATTTTAATGATTGAACGACCTTTTGAAATATCAATAAAATATGAAAACTAATGCCAACAATAATAATAATAATGTGCAAACTAATGAAAATTTTCATATTAATCGATTTATTTTCCTAATTGTTCAAATTGCACTTTTAATTTCAATATAAATAAATAATTATAATCATTTTTGAGTTAATGTCACTTACCGCACTCCTATACACTTACCACGCATCTATTTCACTTACCGCACTGTTATTTTTTGGTTTCCGTGGATATAAACAAACGTTCGGGAAATGTAACTTACCATCATTGTCAACAGCATCGGTAAATGCATGAAAATACACGATCGTGCAAAAAATATTATGCAAACAACATAACTCAAATGTTATGAACAATTAATGTATTAAATTTGATGTCATTACAATAACAGAAAGAAGTTAGCGCCGACAGTTGAAAAATCTTTTTGTTTTTTATATGGTTAAATTGCCCCTAAATTGTTCCTTTGAAATCAGTAATTGCTCCACCTGAAACTTAACGATTTAATTGGTTATGTATAAAAAAAAATTTTTTTCGTTATTTAAGCTATTAAAATCTCCCAAAATAATACTTTTTTACATAATTTCTTTACGTTAATAAATTGCTCCCAATTTGCTCTATTTAATTTAAAAGCTAAACATTAATTTTTTTGAATAATTATTAAAATATTTTGTTTTTTTTTTTATAATGTTATTTAAGGTTGTTATGGCATGAGGGTTGACTAGAGAAAAAATAATAAAAATTTGCATAGAGATTCTCAAAAAGGTATTTTACCATCCTATAAAAGAACAAAAAAATTTGGTCACTGACAGAGTCGAGAAAAAAATTACCAAAGTTGAGTAAAAATACATGAATGCTTATGGAGACGTGAATTTTTTTGTTTCGAATTTTTTAAAAAAATAGTTCTAATAAAGAGAATTAAATAAAAAATTGATATGATATAGTTTAATCAATAACGAATCGATACTCAAAATTCAGTTGCGATCCGGTCGACTGAACTTGAGATTTTTTTATCTAAAGTAACGAAAATGTCTAAAGTAGTGATAACATTGGCAACACTGTTAGGTATTTGAAATCAAAATAATGTGAGAGAGGTTATAGTATGGAGGGTAGATATAAGGAGGACTATCTTGTACGGAAAACAATAGAAAAATAGTTCACAAAGTGTCCCGTTTTAAGTACTAAGTAACAGTTCAAAAACTCGCCAGAATAGCGCTAGAGTAGCAAAAGAGTATAAAATGAACTATAAGTTGTCGACGGAGTGAAGTATGCTGTTTAATAACCTACAAAAAAATCGCTGTGAATCACGTTTAAAGTGATTCATAATTGCGTGAACTTTTAATGTCTGTTAGTGATTTGATTGTGTTGAGTTTTATAAAAATTTTTAAAATAAAACAATTATAATAAAAAAACAACAATTACGTAACAACGCGGATGTTTTTCTTTCCTTGTTTACTTCTCTAAATTTACGCCTTTCTATGGACACTTTTTACGCCTATTTACGCCTTTCTATGGACATTTTTTGATACAGAGATGCTGCTCCTTTATATCTACCCTCCATAGGTTATAGCTATCGTTAAATCTACTTAACCTCAAATCTTTATAAACAATTATCTCTTATAATAAATAAAAAGAATCATTTTTTATTTTATAATCCATTTAAAATAGTTCTTTTTTTCATTTTGTATTTTAAATGCATTCCTGACAACCAGTTCCTATTTTCTCTTTTAGTCCTTAGTGAATCAAAAAAATTTCGTGCACTTGGGTCTTGTGTGCCAATCACTTTTAATTAAAGAAAAAAAAATCCGCCCGCTAGCGCAAAATATTACCTTGCTAACAAGGAAAGGTATCCAACTATATCTCTCAAAAATTTTTGAAATATTGGTGGATTGTAGATCTTATTAAAACTAATCACGAGCCATATTTCGTTCGTGCCCGTAAGCGGTTTAAGGGGCCGAAACTAACCCTTGAAAATTTGACCTTTATTCAATTTTCTTAAACATCTTAGAAATGGTAAGAGCTTTGGTAGGGAAACTATATATATTTATATAACTATATATAACTATATATATATATATATATATATATATATATATATATATATATATATATATATATATATATATATATATATATATAATCATTGGGGTTTCATCTCCTACCCCCAACCCCTTTTTTATAAGGTATTTTTTGTTATAATAGGAGGCTGTTATGTGTAAATAAAAGAACTTTTCATTAATATATTTTTTCTGCTCCTACTATTAAAAGTAACATTTTGTGGACGGCTAACTATATGTAAAAATTAACAATTGCCGACACTGTACGGGAATACAGTGGGAAATTATTTTGCACGCCTTAATATAATAAAAAAGTAGGTTGTTCCGTTAGTTTAATATATAATATATAGAAATAATACTAAAAATATACATATGTATGTTGATTATTTATTATTGTTTCCATAGTTTCAAAGTATGCTTTGGCAAAAATTTGAACATCTTACCCCTGACATTGTAACAGTTGTGGCGGTTTAGCTTATATTTAAAAATACTTAAAATTCGCGCCCAAATGCTGTTACTTATTGCCCCACGCAGATTTAACGCTAATCGGATGCCTAAAAATGTCCAAAGTTTGGGTTCTGTCGAAGAATTACTCTCCGTTGTGTGTTTTGCGAAATCACTTTATTAAAAAAATTTCTTTTTAAATAAACTTCTATAATAATGGTTTACATTATTTCAAACGAAAGTTCAATAATTATTTTAAAATAAATAAATTATAAATATAATGTCATGTTTAAATAAACATTTCCGAACTGTTTTTACATTTTATTAACTTAACAATGTCTTAATAAAAACAATTATATTTTTTATTGGACTTAGCGCAACAATCATTTACGGCCTATTTCAAACAAGTCCAAATCTCGTCTCTGTTGTCATCATCGTCTTTCCACCTGCATGAACAATTCGCCACTTCTCCACACCGCTTAACTATTTTTCAATACATATTAAACATCAAAAAAGGGGAATCCCAAAATGATATTATAAATTCACATAGAAGATAATAGTTAAACTTTACGACGGTAGGTTGTTCATATTTTTTTACAAGCAGATGTCGCTAATTATCATAGCCGATATCAAACCCCATCTGAATTTTAGTTCATTAATTCAAAATTTGACCGCTAGATGTCAGCCCCCGTACCATAATATCCGTCACATTATAAATTTAAAAAATTTTTATTAATATAAATTTTATTTTAATTATTTATGTTTAATTTTACGAAAAAAAATATGCTCGTAGAAAAAGTATAGTGTAAAATACGTGGGAAAAGCTTATTTCTCACTCATACGAATTGTTGCACTCGCCCGGCAGGCTCGCGCAACAAACTCATATTCGTGAGAAATAAGCCTCTTTTCCTACTTATTGTACAATATACTAATTTTCTACTCCTGTTGAAGAACACACTCATTACATATACGTTAATTGTTGAGAAAGTTAGGCATTATTCAAAGGTGTGGAGGAATTTTCATTACTCAATACCTTTTTGACCAATGAAATCGTCGTATTAACCATTATTCACTGGGCTGGCTTTTGTGTTGTGTATAATATACGTATCAATTTTTAATTTCAAATATGTTGCGTATTAACGTCTAAGTAAACAAAATAATGTGAATTTTATTTTGGTCGTTTCCATAGATACATATACAAAAAAAACTAATAAAATTAGAGATAGATTAAAAATTTTATTGGCGGTGTTCGAGCAGAAAAAAAATTTTTTAAGCGCTTCAAGCAGCTTCATATTGCAGACCAATTTTCTGCTTGGATAGAAATCAAGTGACATGTAGTTCTGTCTTACATCAAATTTAAATTTTACTGCGATAAATTCGAAAATTCTGCCATATTGTTGTTTACTCTGATGATTCTTCAATAATATGATCTATAATGTTATCCATACTGTGTCAAATATAAAAGAAATAGCAAATTTTCCTATGAATAACTCCTATTGAGGTTATTTTGTTTAAATATCTACGACGAAATTTTGCTTTTTGGTGCTTTGTTATTCTTAATAAAGCGCCATTTTGCTTTAAAGCGCTTTAAAGAATTTTTTCTGCTCGAACGTAGCCATTCTTTTAATTTAAAATTTATATTCAATTTTATTTAAATCAGAAAAGAAAAAAGTCGTAGAAAAAATTGCGTATTCAACGTATTTAACTCGCTTGCAATGGCTATTACTCATGTCAGATGCGTTACGACACTCGCCTCGCAAGCTCGGCTCGTGTCGCAATTTCATCTTCGTGAGTAATAGCTATCATTACCAGCTTGTTGAATAATATACTATTACATCACACCAGTTTATTTTTTTTTTTGCATAAATACACCCTTTGTGAAATTCCTGCCCAATGACGTAGGTGAACTAGTCATTTTGTTAGATGATCTGAAGCCAAACACCCCAAACACTGGTGCTCCTACTGTCAGTTTTTTAGTAGTGTGTGTGTGTTGTTTGCATTGACAAAATATCTGCATCTCGTTTTATTTTACATGTGTGTAGGCTTCATTTCTGTAATATTCACATAAACTGTATGCCATCTCTACCTCACCTCCGTGTTCCTGTCTAATTATTCCTGTTTACGATGGCTCACAATCAGAGGCTTGTCATCAAGGGGACAAACTAGGTGGTCTATGTCTCTCTTCCACTTGTAATGAGTTTGTGACGTAAAATCTCCCCCACCATGGCATGTAGGTACACACCGCTTGCAATTGTGTTAGTTTGTTGTTTGCCTTTGTGTGCGTATTCACACATACCACCACAACACACGTATTATGGGACAGACCAAGCTGTCCAATTTAAGTAACAATGGTAACATTGTTAACACAATGCAGTGTGGGTTCGGCGACGGACACTGACTGACTACTTGCCTTAAGCTGTGACTGGCACACAAATGACTCCAAGCGAATTACACTTTTTTTATATTAGTTGGCTTCTAGTGTTCTATGCTTGTCATGCTTGTGTATACATAATCTATGGTTAAACTAAACGTTCACACTTGATTATTGTCAATTTGTCAAAACTTCAATTCTAAAATTATGAATTTCCCGAGAAAAAAGAAAATGGAAAATAAAGTGCGTACATTGAAGATTGATGCATTTACTGTTAAAATAAAAGAGGAGGAAAATTCACACAGTGTAGACAACGAATTTTTAAATGTAACAAAAACGGAAGTACCGGAATCTTCATGTTATGGAAATGAAATAAAATCGGAACTGGAGGAAAGCAATACTGGCAGTGTAATAAATTTGGAAAGTTTACACACGGAAATTAAATTCGAAGATGATGAAGAGGATATGTTAATGGAAAATAGTGATTTATTTAGTGAAAATTCAGAAATATTTAATACACAGAGTACCATTGATCAAACAAATAACACAATACATACAGAAGAAGAAAAACCATTCAAATGCAATATATGTTTTAAAACATTTTCCACGTCAGGTATTTTAAAAACACATGAAAGAACACATTCAGGAAAAAAACTATTTAAATGCAATGCATGTTTTAAAGCATTTTCCACGTTAGGTAATTTAAAAACACATGAAAGAACACATTCAGGAGAAAAACCATTCAAGTGTAATATATGTTTTAAAACATTTACTCAGTCAAACAGTTTAAATATACATAAAAAATTACATACAGGAGAAAAACCATTCAAATGCGATACATGTTTTAAAACATTTTCTCAGTTAGGCCATATGAAAATACATGAGAGAACGCATACAGGACAAAAACCATTCAAGTGTAATATATGTTTTAAAACATTTACTCAGTCAAACAGTTTAAATGTACATAAAATATTACATACAGGAGAAAAACCATTCAAATGCGATACATGTTTTAAAACATTTCCTCGGTTATACCATTTGAACAGGCATAAAGTAACACATACAGGAGAAAAGCCATTCACATGTGATATATGTTTTAAAACATTTTCTCAGCCAAGCCATTTGAAGAGACATGAAATAACACATACAGGAGAAAAACCATTCAAATGCGATATATGTTTTAAAAAATTTTCTCAGTCAACTCATTTAAAAACACATGAGAGAACACACACACGAAAAAAATCATTCAAATGCGATATATGTTTTAAAACATTTTCTACGTCAAGCAATTTAAAATTACATGAAAGAGTACATACCGTAGAAAAACCGTTCAAATGCAGTTAATGTCTTAAAACATGTTCGGATTCATCTTCTTTACGGAAACATTAAAGAACACATACTGGAGAAAAACCATTCAAGTGTAATATATATGATGTTTTAAAACTTTTACTCAGTCACGTAGTTTGAAGTAGGGATGCTATGGATATGAAATTTCGGATACGGATATTCAAAAACATTTTTTTCGGTTTCGGTTACGGATATGTAATAATATCGGATAATGTTTCGGATACGGTTACGGTTACGAATAATTATTTTTAATGACAGTTTTTTTTAGAAGAAGGGAGAAAATTTTACCCCAAAAAGTGAACGTCAAAAACTCGAGTCAATGAAAATCTATCAAGAGAAATACATGGAGCAAAAACTTGCTTCGATTTAACCCATAGAGTAATAGAGACAACATATCTATCTCTACCTACTGGAACCAGTGTAACATGTAAGAGATAGACAATATGTTGTATACGTGCACTGGGTTTACATTGTATTAGTGCGATTTTGTGTATTTGTGTGAGTAACGGAGATGGTAGTGGCGGTCACATGGCTCAGCTATTGCATACATAGGTATGACACCACACGCATGTACTAGGGGATGTAACAATACCAACAACAATCAAGTCCATTATCGTGTGGTTGATCTACAATCATCGACTTTTCCATCTAGTCACATGCTGCTTTAAAATAAATAAGATTATTTGTGCTAAAAATGATTACTGTATAAATTAAATTTTACTTTTGTTTTATTTTATAAATAATAATGTAATATAAACAAAACATTGTAAATAAACACGAAATTTTAAATCAACACCTAATTAATATTTTTTTTATCATTTCCATCAATATAAACTACAGTAAAATAATTATTCTTTAGGATAAGAATAGAAAAATAGTGAAAAGTTTGAAGTTGGATCAAAAATATTAAAAAAATCAATGCAGATTGACGTCTTCAAACAGTGCTATTTTTTGTTTTTTAAAACTTGATCTAAAAACTATAGTTGAAAAAATATTCCCAGACACTTTTGATAGTTTCTTTGTCAACGGATAATTGCCTTTTTCTAATTCAAGTCAAACAAATAAATAGTGCATAGGGTACTAATTGAACATTAGGTTACGAAATAATAATAAATAATAAGTTAATAACACTTATATTTTTATGTAAATTCTGTTTATTCAATAATAATTTGATTACACAAGAATATGTCTTAAAGAAACCGAAAACAAATGACATTAATGATATATTATAACTTAACTGTAAACATATGTATACATAAAATAACTGAATGACTGGATTCATTGCAAAATATTTAATACTATTAAAAATATAATTTCGAAAAACAAAAATCAGTGGATGTCAATATGTACTGCTTAGAATTTTCAAATCAGTTAAAATCAAACGAAAATAGTTTATTCTAATTGAAAAAAACATATTTCACTTTTCTTTACAGTATTGCATCATTTTTTTAACTTTGTGAAGATGAAATATTATTATGTCAAATATTTAAAAAACTAAATAAAAACCACTGATTAAGGACACTGGTATAGTGTTGAAAAGTGTACGACAAGGACAAAAAAGAAGGAAACCTACAAAAGTGTCTGGGAATATTTTTTCAACTATATTTATTTTGGTGTTCTAATGAATAAATTGTTGTTTAATCGAAACTTTAGTTATTTTGAAACATATCTGAGAAAAGTAGACTGCAAACTTTTGGTTGTTTTTATGTTTTTAAGAGGAAATAATGAGGACTTGACATTTGGGTTAAATTGGAGGTTAATAGGGATGGAAAATGTGTGAATAAGGACAGCTGGACAGTATATTGGTTAATAGCAAGATACATCAATCTGACACTATTTGCTAGATTATATTATATAAGGCATATTCCGATATACACTGTGAGTACTGCACCAGTAGTGTCATCCGTTCCGTAATATGTTGTCAGTGCTCTGTCACAGTGCTTAAAACATTCATGACGTTTCCTTGACGTCATTGATGGACGCCATTTTTTTACTGTAAGCACTGGTTTCACAGAGGTAAGGCACTCACAGTAGTGGAGTAACCAGTGTACTGTAGATTTGTTCCGTTATTCATGATTGACAGTACACTGAAATATGACAATTTAAAATGGAACGCTCTTGCCAGTGTACTGGCGCGACGTCGTAATTTACCGTGCTTCCAGTACTGGCAGTATATATCGGAACACGGCTATTATTTTATACTATATAAATATTAGTATATTATATAGTATAATATACCAATCAATCAAATGATCTTGGGTTAATAGGGATGTTATATCAAGTACAAAGGGACGAATGTGAGGTGATTAGGAACGGATGAAGAATATATTGAAACCACTTGGAACATAGAACAGAGCATTTCAAAGTCATCAAGTCATTCGATATTTTTATAAACACATTCAGCATAACATTTCTATACTTTATAAACTTTATATTTTATGTTTATTTCTACAGAAAATCATGAAGCATTATTTCTTTTTTGCATGCATAAATACAAAAAATCCGAAATTATATTTGAATTTTAATTTTGGACGGCTATACGGGTCGACCACCTTCACTTTTTTAGGCCAGATTCATACATTTAGGTTTTTATCGGGCCGGGCGCCCGGTCTGGGTAGGGATGTTGAAAAAATATCGATATTATTTTTTCAATGAATCGATATTTTTGGGCGATATTTAATTTTTCAATGTATCGATGTGTCCATATAAAATTTCAACTATCGAAAAGGTATAAAAATCGATATTTTTTTCAGACGATAAACAAATATTTGTACTTTTTACTTATGTTTTTTTCAACGAATTACATTTTATAGTTCGTTCAAAAAAAAGTTCGCTATTGTCTCACGGCCTTTACCTCGTAGAAGATGATTAACGTATATTAGGATAAATATATTAATTTTTAAAGCACTCTTATTCTCTTTGAAAACGTACTGATATATTGATGTATCGATATTTTTCTACGGAAATTTTAATATCGATATTGATATTTCCAAAAAAATATCGATACGATATATATCGATACTCTTGCATTTCCGACATCCCTAGGTCCGGATACCTGAAGGTGCAAATAAAATGGTAACTCCATTTTCTACCACACACTTTTCTTATTCTTACCGGTCAGAATGTAACCAGCGACGCCTGGACCGGGCAGTCAGGAACAGTGGAAACACATCAAATAAAAGAATAAAACATGTCAGAAACATTGATACCTCGTTACCCATTTTATTTCATGAAATCGACAATAATGCAGTCGTTACAATAATACCGAACTGTCAAATTAAACTGATAATTTTTTTTTAAGAATTCAATTAACCGACATACATATATGCGCTAATACGATCGGTTGACCGGCTTAGTACAAACAGAATGTATGCGCTCGGCCTTATCGTCTCTTTTAAACCCAATTTACCATAGAGAAGAAATTTTTCTTATTTTTGTCTTTTTTTGGGATACTGTGATAAAGTGACCATCCTCGCGTAAATGTTTTATATATTAAATAAAGATTAGCTATTCATAAAATATGTAAATACAAAAAGATACGATGTAAAGTCTAAATTCGTGCCTATTCATCCCTATCTACGATGGCTACCATTATGGGTCATACACAATCAATGAAATAAGGAATAAGAAGTATGCCATCTAGTGACGTTGAATAGAACTTTAATGAAATAAGAAATAAGGAGTACATAAGTAATCATGAACGTTACTTTTTCATGAATTTCGATGTACAAAAATACCTAAATACATATACCTATGAGCAGTTAAGTTAAAGTTTCATTCAACGTCATTAGATGGCATACTTCTTATTCTTTATTTTTTAGAGTGTCTACACAATCAATGAAATAAGGAATAAGAAATAAGGAATAAGAAGTATGCCATCTAGTGACGTTGAGTGGAACTTTAACGTAACTGTTCATAGATATAAATATGTAGGTACTTTTGTACGTCAAAATTCGTGATTTTTTTCACTTTAGTGACAAAAAAAGTCATCACGAACGTTATTTTTTCATGAATTTTGATGTACAAAAATACCTAAATACATATACCTATGGGCAGTTACGTTAAAGTTCCATTCAACGTCACTAGATGGCATACTTCTTATTCCTTATTTCTTATTCCTTATTTCATTGATTGTGTATGACCCATTAGGGTGTCTACACAATCAATGAAATAAGGAATAAGAAGTATGCCATCTAGTGACGCTGAGTGGAACTCTAACGTAACTGCTCATAGATATAAATATGTAGGTACTTTTGTACGTCAAAATTCGTGATTTTTTTCACTTAGTGACAAAAAAGTCATCACGAACGTTATTTTTCCATGAATTTTGATGTACAAAAATACCTAAGTACATATACTTACGGGCAGTTACGTTAAAGTTCCATTCAACGTTACTAGATGGCATACATCTTATTTCTTATTCCTTATTTCATTGATTGTGTATGACCCATTAGGGTGTCTACACAATCAATGAAATAATAAGAAGTATGCCATCTGGTGACGTTGAGTGGAACTTTAACGTAACTGCTCATAGATACAAATTTGTAGGTACTTTTGTACGTCAAAATTCGTGATTTTTTTCACTTTAGTGACAAAAAAAGTCATCACAAACGTTATTTTTTCATGAATTTTTATGTACAAAAATACCTAAATACATATATACCTATGGGCAGTTACGTTAAAGTTCCGTTCAACGTCACTAGATGGCATACTTCTTATTCCTTATTGCATTGATTGTGTATGACCGATTATGGGTCATACACAATAAGTGAAATAAGGAATAAGAAATAAGGAACAAGGAGCCAAACTACTGTATAATAGTTAGTATCCCGCTTGTCGCCAAAATTTTACGTCACAAAAATGGGAGGAGCTTCTATGGTTATAAACATATTTAGAGTTTGTGTCTGTATGTGTGGTATAATTCATGGTCGTGTGTGTGTGAGCTCGGTAGCTGGAGGGAGATGATACGTATATCCATCATACATCGCATACATCATACATACAATCTCGACAAGGGATCTGGTGTAATATGTATGTACTCTAAGCGCTACGTATTAATGTATTACATTGTTGCAACAATCAATATCCGAACCGAACCAAGGTGTGCGGACGACTGAACCACCTAAGCTGTAACAGGCCTACAAAGAGCTCCAAGGAAGCTACACTTTTCTGATATTAGTTGGTTTCTAGCACAGAACAAATAGAACGAATATAACTGTCTCTTTTCTGCAATCACTTATGTGCAAGTATGTGCATCTTAGGCTGCTTTGTGTCAGTTGCTCAGTACCCGTCGCTCAGTGTAAGTCAGTCAAACAACAATAAATTTGATTGTTGAACCGGCACAAGTAGCGTTGTGGTATCACACACATCACACACATGTATGCGAACCAAAGGTCACGTGACGGCTATCACCACTCACACAAACAGAGTTTACCGCACAAATACAAAGTAAACACCGTGCACGTATACAACATATTTTCTATCTCAAGTGGTTACACAGGTTCCAGTAGTATAGAAATATGTATTTTCTCTCTAGTTGCTCTATGGTTTCTAGTAGTTCATTGATAAGGAATAAGAAGTATGCCATCTAGTGACGTTGAATGGAACTTTAATGAAATAAGAAATAAGAAACAAGAAATAAGGAATAATAAGTGACGCTGAATGAAACTTTAAAACTTAACTGCTCATAGGTAAATGCACGGAGGTGGGGTGGAGATGGCATACAGTTTATGTGAATATTACAGAAATTAAGCCTACACACATATTCACACACATTAACACACATGTAAAATAAAACGAGATGCAGATATTTTGTCAATGCAAACAACACACACACTACTAAAAAAGTGACAGTAGAGACACCAGTGATTGGCTTCAGATTATCTAACAAAATGACTAGTCCATATACGTCATTGGGCAAATGTATTTAGGTTTTTTTTGTACATCAGAATTCATGAAAAAGTAACGTTCGTGATGACTTTTTTACGTCACTAAGCGAAAAAAATCACGAATTTTGACGTAAAAAGATACCTACATATTTATATCTATGACCAGTTACGTTAAAGTTCCATTCAACATCACTAGATGGCACACTTCTTATTCCTTATGTCTTATTCCTTATTTCATTTATTGTGTACGACCCATTACTCCGTGATGGTACAGAGTCATCAGCATACATAATCTATGGTCAAACAAAACGTTCAGAGCAGTTCAGAGGTTCAAAATTGATAATTGTAAATTTGTCAAAGCTTCAATACAATTCTAAAATTAAATTAAATTTTCGGAGAAAAAAGAAAATGGAAAATAAAGTGTCTACATCAAAGACTGATGCATTTACTGTTAAAATAAAAGAGGCGGAAAATTCACACAGTGTAGAGAACTCATATTTAAATCTAACAAAAACGGAAGTATCGGAATCTTCATGTTATGGAAATGATATAAAATTGGAACTGGAAGAAAGCAATACTGACGATGTAATAAATTTGGAAAGTTTACATACGGAAATTAAATTAGAAAATGATGAAGAGGATATGTTAACGCAAAATAGTAATTTATTTAGTGAAAATTCAGTAATATTTAACACACAGAGTACCATTGACCAAACTCATTACACAATACATACAGAAGAAGAAAAACCATTCAAATGTAATGTATGTTTTAAAACATTTTCCACGTCAGGTAATTTAAAAACACATGAAAGAACACATTCAGGAGAAAAACCATTCAAGTGTAATATATGTTTTAAAACATTTTCTGATTCATCTACTTTACGGAGACATGAAAGAATACATACGGAAGAAAAACCATTCAAATGCGGTATATGTTTTAAAGCATTTTTTCGGATACAGCATTTGAACATACATGAAAGAACACATACGGGAGAAAAACCATTTAAATGCGATATATGTTTTAAAACATTTTCTGCGTTAGGCAATTTGAAAAAACATGAAATAACACATACAGGAGAAAAACCATTCAAATGCGATACATGTTTCAAAACATTTTCTCTGATACATCATTTGAAGTTACATGAAAGAACACATACAGGAGAAAAACCATTTAAGTGTGATATATGTTTTAAAACATTTTCGACCTCAAGCAATTTAAAATTACATGAAAGAACACATACAGGAGAAAAACCATTCAAATGTGATATATGCTTTAAAACATTTTCTCATTCATGTAATTTAAAAGATCATAAAAAAATACACACAGGAGAAAAACCATTCAAATGCGATATATGTTTAAAAACATTTTCTCGGATACATCATTTGAAGTTACATGAAAGAACACATACAGGAGAAAAACCATTCAAATGTAGAATATGTAATAAAACATTTGGTCACTCAAATAGTTTAAAGGATCATAAAAGAATACACACGGGAGAAAAACCTTTTAAATGTGATATATGTTTAAAAATATTTTCTAGGTCACAAATTTTGAAGACACATGTAAATAAAATACATATTTTAAAAAATAAATCATAGTACAGTAATAAAATTAATATTAAATGAAAGTCTATGTTGTATAAATTTATTTCATTTTACATTTTTTACATTCAGTTTTATCCTAGGAAAATAATTTGTATTTGTATTGGATAAGTCTCACTTGACGTCTTTTGAAGCAATCACCATCAAGGTTATAGTAATCAAAACCTTCAAGGGGTCAAACTAGAATGTCTACCAAACTGTGCCCACGGTGCCCACTGTAATCAATGGGTGACGTAACACAGCACACATACAATAACAACACGATGTATGGACACGAATATACCAATGTGTTAGTAATATACAGTGGCCATCCAATGGTACGTACTCCGATTTTACGTAGTGACGTCAGCGATTTAGTGGGGTTCTCCTCTCACAGATATGTTGTTGTTTGTTTGTGTTGGTGAAAATTTATGTAGCAAGCCAGAGTCAGGGCCGTAGGTAATATTGTCTGAGGGTCTCATAGCCTTTAAAAATTGTAAAATTTCATTATAGATATATGTAGGTATATGCACATATTCTATATACGTAATATACAAAATGCAAATGCAAAATGAGTAACGTAAAATTCTAGAATATTCTAATCGTCAACTAGCAGAGATATTAAAAAACAAACTTCACCGTTGAATTGGTCATTAAAAATGAGATTAAACAGTGTAGTTTGACAAAAATTCTAGAATGTTCTATTTGTCAACTAGCAAATATATTGAAAAATCAATTGTAACATTTAATTGTCCATTGAAAAGGAAGTCAAATTACACATTTTGACAAATGTTCTGGAATATTCTATTTGTCAACTAGCAAAGATATTCAAAAACAGACGTCGTCATTGAATTGGCTACCAAAAAAGAGACCAAATAGCACATTTGGACAAATGTTCTGGAATATTCTATTTGTCAACTAACAAAGATACTGGTAAAATCTACTGCACCACTTAATTGTCCAACCGAAATTAAACTAATGTAAACCAAATGTCCGATTTTGACAAATAATTTTTGCTATCTGACGAATAGAATATTCTAGAACATTTATCAAAATGTGCTATTCCGTCTTTTATTCGATGACCAATTAAATGATGCAATCGATTTTTCGATATCTTTGTTAGTTGACGAATAGAACATTCTAGAATTTTTGTCCAAATGCGCTAATTTTTAATGTCCAATTCAATAGTGAAGTTTGTTTTTTGTTATCTTTGCTAGTTCATAAGTAGAATATTCTAGAATTTTTGTCAGCTTCCGCTATTTGACGTCTTTTACACTGATGAATGTGATAGTGAAGTTGGTTTTTCGACCGTTTTTTAAAAGTCGTCACTCATATTCATTAGTATTACATTCGATTTCCTTTGTCTACACAACCGAATTTTAGGTGTAAATTGTCTCTTAAGATAATATTATTTTAAATATATTCAGATAAATAATATTTACCAACCCCCGAAACAAAAGTTTACCGACGCCCCTGATCTTCCGATTTTACGTACTTCCCCTTAAATTTGCACCGACCACTACGTAAAATTGGATTTGTGGTGTATTTTGATGATTATAATCAGAGAAAAGACATTCATCCGGATTTGAGGACCTAATTAGGAAAATTTTTTAAACTAGTTCCTTTAAACTCAAAAATTACCTGTTTTTTACGCTGTAATAAGCGATTTTTCGATAGAAAAAGGTTTGTATTAAGCAATGTGAAAATTTAGTTCCATTATTTTTAGTTATATTTGAAAAAATAAAATTTTTTGGAAAAATTAAGAAATGTAATTGTTGAGAAAATAAGTGGTCTACTGTAGAGCAATAAATTAAGAAGATGTCATTTATGATATAAAAATTTTCGTTTGTTATCTAAAGTAAACAATTTTCTATTTCTCTCATAATTATTTTAAAACATATATATCTCACTTAGTTGCAAAAACAAATACAGTTCAACTGCAGGTAATAAAGAGAATCACAACTACAACACAATACATACATAATATAAATATACAGTCGTCCTTTTGTGTGGTAATGACTAATGAGCTCATCGTTCAAGCGGTTCAAGCATCCATAGGTACACATCATACATAAACATACATAATGTGAAGTTACCCCAATACCTATGTATTTTATTATTTTAAATATTTTTAATAAATTAAATTTGATTTAATTTTTACCGAAAGATGCAAATATGTATGTATAATAAAGTGATATTATTAACGGAAAATAGGTATTAATCATAAAGTATGTTGTATTTATTTTTTGGTTGTTAAAACCAACAAGAAACTAAGATATTTTTAGAAAAAATTTAAATTTTCAGAAAAACAATGTATTCTTAATGATTATTACTTTTAAATAAATTCTTTCAAATGACTTTTATATGTCATAATATAATATATAAACATTGACTCAAATATATACTGTACCTTAAAAAAAAAAGTTCACCCCTGTTAATCCTGATGTGTGTCTTTTCTCTGATTATAATTATATGCAGTTCGCATACATACACTATATACTACCATATACTACAGTGACTTTATAATATACTTGATAACAGTGTGGCCATTAGTAGGTCTAGTTTTTTATTGGTTGACGCCATTAACAGGCCAAATGCATTGAATTTGTATACCTTGTTTATTCTGTTACTACGGTTACTCACTTCAAATTTGGCCTGAATATGGCGGATATGGTTCCAATGGCCACACTGTTATAAAGAATATTATACAGTCACTGTACTATATACCCTATATACTATGATGGCCGACCTATTTGACAACTAATCAACAATTAAAAATAAATTTATTTATTGAAGTGAAAACTTCTTTAACGGCGTTGTACACTTTTTTACTAAAGGTCCGTCCTTGAAAACAAGTGGCAGGGACATGGATATAATATATAAAATACATAACCACATTAATCAAAAAAATCGCTTGCTTATTTACGCAAGTGCGCGTGTTGTCATATATTTACAAGCACAGAACCATAGAACACTAGAAGCCAACTAACATAAAAAAAGTGAAATTCGCTTGGAGTCATTTGTAAGCCAGTCAGAGCTTAAGGCATTAGTCCGTCAGTAGTCGTCGTCGAGTCAACACACCATTATATTAACAATATACCCATTGTTAGTTGAACACGTTGAACAGCTCTCTCTGGTAATACGTGTATTGTGCTTGTATGCGTGTATACACATACTACTACAAAAAACCAAACTATGTAATACACTGCAAACAGTGTGTATGTACACAAACAGACTACGTCACAAACTCATTACAAGTGGAACAGAGGCAAAGCCAATCTAGTTTGTCCCCTTGCACAGAACCCACAGAACAAATTTACAAGGTTTGTTGATATGGGAGGTGAACCACGCCTCTATTTGATTTCCCAATGCATTTCCTGGCATTTCTACACACTTGAGGGGTGCTAACAATTTTTAAGTGCAAAAGGTGGTATTAAACCGAAATGTTTGAGAATCACATAAACTTTCAAATTTAATAATTTGATTGTCAAATGTACACAAATTTTTGGCGAGAAAAATAAAATGGAAAATAAATTATTTTCTGTATCAAAAGGTGATCCATTTCCTGTTAAAATAAAAGAAGAAAATATTTTACAGAATGTGGAAAGTTCATTTTCAAATACAACAAAATCTGAATTATCCGGCTCTTCATACTACGAAAATGAAATCAAATTCGAATTCAAATCGATGAATTTATCATTAAAGAGTGAAGTATTTCCTGTTCAAATTAAAAAGGAAGAAAATTTACAGAATGCAGACAGTTCATTTTCAAATTCAGCAAACACCGAATTATCCGATTTTTCATATTATGAAAATGAAATAAAATCGGATTTAGAAGAAAACAGTACCCATAAGGCATTGAGAAGTTTACGTACCGAAATAAATTTCGAAGATAATGAAGTTTTAATTGGCGAAAGTTCCGTAAGTTATTTTAAAACAGAGACTGCAAAGACTTGTGAAAGAACTGAAATCAGTGAAAAACCAGTTACATCAAGTCGTTTAGAAAAATATGAAAGTGCACAAAGTGATGAAAAACAATTCAAATGTGATATATGTTTTAAAACATTTTCACAGTCAAGCAGTTTAAAAATACATAAAAGACTACATACAGGAGAAAAACCGTTCAAGTGTAATATATGTTTTAAAACATTTTCTGTGCAACATAATTTGAAATCACATGAACTAGTACATACAGGTGAAAAACCGTTCAAGTGTAACATATGTTTTAAAACATTTTCTCAGTCAAATGGTTTAAAAACACATGAAAGATTACATACAGGGGAAAAACCATTTAAATGTGATGTATGTTTTAAGACATTTTCTCACCCAAGTAATTTAAATGCACATAAAAGAATGCATACACAAGAAAAACCATTTAAATGTGATATATGTTTTAAAACATTTTCTACATCAACCAATTTGAAATTACATCAAAGAACACATACAGGGGAAAAATCAATCAAATGTGATATATGTTTTAAAATATTTTCTGCGTCAACAAATTTGAAATTACATCAAAGAACACATACCGGGGAAAAACCATTTAAATGTGATACGTGTTTCAAAACATTTTCACGGTCGGACAGTTTGAAGACTCACATAAATAGAAATCATACTTATATTTTAGGAAAATAAATATGTAATTAATAATCAGAATGAATACGGACTAATAATAATAAAAATAATTGTTTTAATTAAAATTCACATAGTGTTTGAAAAATTATGAAACTGGATCGGTTGCAACTCGAACCCGGGTCTCTTCTGCTTTAGGGTACTTGACTGCAATTAAAAAATGATACTAAATGCTTTGTTTTTACGTATTAGCTAATTAGTTTTTAATAAATTTTTGAAAATCGTAAAAAAACTGTTCAATTTTAAATGAATAAATTGGCGCGAAAAACGATCCACCATGGTGACGTATGCAATGACGTCACATTTTGATGTAAGCCAATATTAATGTGTTCGCACTACTGTAACGTTTTGCAACATATCAACAAAAATATATGAGTTGCCTAGTATCAAAATCTACTAATTCCACTTTATAAAGATCATGGGAAATCGCAAAAAAACATAACTCAGTTTAAAATTAATTTTTCGATTAAAAAGTCATAATTTTATTATATTAACTAACAAGGTAAAAAAGATGATTAGTACTATTATCAAAAAACAAAATTACCGTTTTACCTCTTTTTTAATCAAAATTATCTGAATTTATTAGGTTTTGATAGTAACAGTTGTATAAAGTGCGTTTTAAAACAGAAATTATAAGGGAAATTTATTTAAAAAAAAAACTTGGTTCAGCAATACTGGATGTATCAGGGTTAGACGATACAATTTGTTTTGTAATATTGTAAACTATTTTCATTTTGTTACTTAAAACCAAAGTGCTTACTTAGTAATTCATTTACATCTATGATTTCATTATTTAAAATTTTAGATAAATACTAAAATATAAATTTTACGTGAAAACATAATTTTATACTTCGTATGCCCCGCATGTCAGTGAAAAAATTAAAATTTGAACGGTTAAAATCTAAAATATAGGTTATGTATGGGTATTTAGCAGGATTTGTAAAATTTTCAATGTAATTTTAGTAGGATTTTAAAATTATGTTATATTTCAGTTGCAGATTTCTTTAGTAAGCAGTTAAAATTACAACAATATGCCTTGTTGCATTTAAAAATTAATGGCCCTAAAAAATCAAAAAATTCGAAAAGTGAATTTAGTAGATTTTGATACTAGGCGACACATATTTTCAATAGATTTTAGTCTTTTTGTTTTGCAATATTTACAATTATTGTGTCCAATCGTAATATATTTAACACACGTGTAAAAATTATGCATCAAACTACAGTAACTATTTACATCATTTACATATTCCTTATCTTATGTATGATATTTGTCATATTTGCTATAAAATATGACGTCATTTTAGTGTAACGGCGCGTTTTTACTCGTTTAAATGAAGGTTAAAAATTTATCATTTTCGAAGTAGTATTTTTAAATAACTAAAGAATATTTTTGTCACTACTAAAATTACATATATTTACGAGTAATACATAAAATTATTTAATATTTAAAACAAATTTTGAATACAGTCAAGTACCCTAAAGCTAGCACCAAAAGATCCGGGTTCGAGTCCCAGCCGATGCAATTTGATAATTTTTCAAACACTATGTGAATTTTAATTAACATCATGAATTGGTCATACATGCTAAAGTAAAATCGAGTGTTCAGGTATCAGCTAGGGTTTCCGATCTCGATTCGATTTTATCGAAAATTGATTTTTGGGGAGCCGATTTTCGATTTTTCGAATCGATTCTTTGGAGACCAAATCGATACAGAGATCGTGCAAAAGCGACAATAGAGTAAAAACAGAAGGAAAAAACCCAATTACGTTTCATAGATGAGTAGAAATCATGTTTTAAAAATTAAATATGGGTATCCGTCATTTTATAATGTTATACACATGGGTGTCTAAACAAAATTTTTTTATGTATAAGGTAAAAAACCCGGTAACTGACCCTGGCCCAGTTTCTGAACTTTTCAACTTTGTTATAAATTAATAAAAGAACTATATTTTAAATAAGAAAAAAAATAAATTCTTAATTTAAAGTAAACTATTCTGTGTCTAATGAACAGCAATTTAAAAGTTTAGAATATATTAACTAAATAAAAAAAAATTTTCAAGTTTAAAATGTGTGTAAAAACTATTTTTTTGGTAGTTTCCTAACAGTTTATGTTACAAAGTACTCATTTTGATCTGTGCAATATTCATCATGTATGAAAACTTAATTAAAAATATATGAGCAGGTTAATATTTGTTTAAAATTTATTTTAAAATATTTATAAAATACCTTAGAATGATTTTTATTATTGAAATAGGAGGGTCAATTACTAGGCTCACTTCTAAAGTGGTATGGCCCAATTAAATTCTAACCAGTTTTTGTTAGTTATTTTGTTATTTATAGTTATCTTCGATTAGTTTTTGTTATTTTTCATAACGTATATAACATTAAACATTCATTTTTATCAATAAAAAATCTACTTAATAAATTTCTAACACTGACTGACTGACAGACAACACACAGCCCAAACCGTTAAGTTTAGAAGGATGAAATTTTGTATATGAGTTCTTTATATAATGTAGGTGAGGGCTAAGAAAGGATTTTTGAAAATTCATTCCCTAAGTGGGTTAAATAGAGGATTAAGATTTATATGAAAATTCGTTATTTTTGAAGTTAGAGGTATATAAAAATACGTTACTATGGTTATTAAAATAAATAATACTTATTTAATAAATCTTTAACACTGACTGACAGACAACGCACAGCCTAAACTGTTGGGTTTAGAAGGGCGAAATTTAGCACAGGAAATATGAAAATTGGCGTTTTGGTTTCTATTTATAAATAAAAGTCAGTTGTGTAAACGTTTCTGGAAATTTATTCCCTAAGGGGTTAAAACAGGAAATGAAAGTTCGTATGTCCTTTGTTGTCTCCTGTTCGTCCTTTTTTAAGTTATAAACGTGGATATTGATTTAGGATTTTGAAAAACATTAAAAGTGAGCAGAAAGTGAGTATCTTAAAAAATACAGCTAGTTATTTATAAATTAAATTTTAAAAAACTGTATTTTTAAATTTAAGGATCAGAAACTAGGCCACTGTCAGGGTCAAAAACTGTCACATGAGAAATTTGTAAGGTCAGAAACTGGGTCCTTTTTGTCAATTTTTAAAACATTAATTTAAATTATTAATTCAATTCAAATAATTATTTTACTTGTATGGCTTTATTTTGAAAGCCATAAACTAGTTGATAAAATTATTAATTGTCTCTTAAGTTTAAACTTATATTTATTACTGTCGTTTAACCTCAGCCGTCACTCTTAAAAGGTCAGAAACTAGGCCCGTTACCTTATATTTTTTATGTATTTTTTTTATACATATAACTCTTATTTTCATTAAAAAACATCAAAAAACCCAAAAAAGTTTTTGTTATTGGCAAATACTTTGCTAAATATTCCTTTGTTCCCTATATTACTTTTATAAAAATATCCCTTATTTAAAATTGTTAAGAGATCACAATGGTATTTTCTAGGTACGTATGCGATTGTAAATGTGTGTGTAATGCTTCATTTTGTAATATTCACACATACGAAATGCCACCATATGTGTATTATAACTATATGGCCAATCCCTTATAAGAGGCAGTGGTTCCGATGAAGTGAGACGGATAGACATCGGGTAGAGGCACTTCAGTTGTTTTGCGCAGATGCATCAATTAGTGTTTACCGTGTTTACTGTTCAGATTGGTTCATATTACCACCAAAAAAATCGCATTTGCGCAAAACGAACAAAATACTTCCAAATCTGCACCGTGATGTTGGGACGTTTTTTTCATATCCATTTGGCTATATATGTATGCTACATATATGAATGCCACCTCCACATACCTCCGTTGTTGCTAGCAATATAAGTATACCACATATCGACGGCTTACTTCCAAAACCACGTAAGTTGATTTTTTCTCTCTCTTTACAAAACACCTAATTAATGTTTTTCCCATCATTATTAACGGTGTTAACTATGTATTTATTTAAAGGAAGGGAAAAAATGTACAATTTATGGCATTAAAACATGCAGAGTTATCTCTGCCATGTTTTTAATACACATAAATCGTACATTTTTTTCCTTCCTTTAAATAAATACATAGTTAATAAATACGGGAAAAACATTAATTAGGTATTTTGTAAAAAGAGAGAAAAAATCAACTTACGTGGTTTTGGAAGTAAGCCGTCGATATATGAAAATACTTGTGTATTCCATAAAAAAAGGTTTAGCGCAACTTTGAGCAGAAAAACTCAGCAACGAATACGCCGAATAATTGTGATAATTATCAAAAATACAATTTCCAAATTCCATACATAAATTTTCAAAGAGAAAAAGAAAATGGAAAGTAAAATGTCTGTATTAAACAATAATTCATATCCTGTTAAAGTAAAAGAAGAGAAGAATTTACAGAATGTAGATAGTTCATTTTCAAATACAATAAAAATCGAATTATCCTATTCTTCATATTATGGAAATAAAATAAAATTGGAATTTGAAAAAAGTGACGCCGATTATTTATTGCGACGTTTACATACCGAAATAAAATTGGACGATGAGGAAGTTTTATTTGGCGAAAGTTCAGAAAATTATTCAGACACAGAGAGCGCAATGGAGGCAGATCGTTTAAAGACTCGTAAAAGAACTGAAACCAGTAAAAACAAATCAGTTACATCATGTCATGTGAAAAAACATGAAAGAATACAAAGTGGCGAAACGTCATTAAAATGTAATACCTGTTTTAAAACATTTTCGGCTTCATCTGCTTTACGGAGACATGAAAGAGTACATACAGGAGAAAAACCATTCAAATGTAATGTATGTTTTAAAACATTTCCTGCCTCAGACAGTTTAAAGAAACATGAAAGAACACATACAGGAGAGAAACCATACAAATGTGATACATGTTTTAAAACATTTTCGGCTCCATCTACTTTACGGAGACATAAAATAACACATACAGGAAAAAAACCATTCAGTTGTAATATATGTTTTAAAACATTTTCTCATTCACATCATTTGAAAGATCATAAAAGATTACATACAGGAGAAAAACCATTCAAATGTGATACATGTTTTAAAACATTTTCTCAGTTAAGTAATTTAAAATCACATGAAAGAACACATATAGGAGAAAAACTATTCAAATGCAACATATGTTTTAAAACATTTTCTACGTCAAGTAATTTAAAAATCCATGGAAGAGTACATACAGGAGAAAAACCATTTAAATGTGATGTATGTAATAAAACATTTTCTCATTCAAACAGTTTAAAAGTTCATAAAAAAATACATCCAAGAGGAAAACCGTTTAAGTGTGACACATGTTTTAAAACATTTTGCTTCCAATCTGCTTTACGGAGACATGAAAGAATTCATACAAGTAGGGTTGCCAGGTCTTAAAACCGAAAAGCCGGACAAATCAGCCAGTTTAGCCGGACATTTGGGTAAAAAAGCCGGACACTGTTAAATTTTTTAGTCTTAGTAAAACACGACTATTTTTTTAAAAGTAAACAAGGCTTTTTTATCAATTACCATAAAATTTTCTTAAATTCTAATGATACAACAATAAAATTGAATGAATCCAAGATCATTTGACTGAATAGTATATTATACTATACAGGTTAGCCAGTTTCGCTAGTTTTTTGGTCCCAATTTTTAAATTCATATGTAACTCAGTGGCGAAGAATCTAAATAGTAAAAAATTGCAAACTAAATGGGTTCATATGATATACGTACATATAATTCATATAAAAGAAAAATATTTACAACGTGTGCTTTCGAAAATCGAAAATAACTAACTTCGTCTTAACGAAGGTGGATTGGCGAATATTTGCTTACTTTAAATACAAAATTTGCTTTCCATTTTTAAAGTATACTTTTTACCTAATTGAACGTCACTGGTAAAAAATATGAAAATTACAGAACTTTTGTTTACTTTTGTAACTACGGAGATGGCTTGCCCATAGTAAATTGTAGTAAGAAAAATGGGTATAGGACAATAACATGTAACTGGCCTACCTGTATAGCAAATAGTGTCAGATTGATGTATCTTGGAATGAATCAATTTTCTTTATTATTAATCATTCAATATTCGTTACAATATTAATTTCAATAATTGCATGGCAATAGTAGTTAGCAGTAACTACTGTTGCAATTTGCAATGAAAAACAAAATTAAACAAAACACTAATGAACTAAATAAACTTTAAATTAATTGTAACATAATAATTATTTTTGTATTAAGAGCGCAAAATGGTACATTGCCGCTCGATTGAGAATTTTGACGCGAGACGCCGCCAGGCGGAGCGCGTTAATCTCATGAGAGCGGCAACTCATTTTGTGCTCGAATTACACACAAAATTTTTCCAACAATGTTATAAAAAATTTTTTTTATTTAAAAGATACTTGAAAAAATAATAATGGACGTTAATATTTACTTTAATATTATAATTTTTGCAGCTTCAGAAATATCTGGATGTGTACTTGAGAAATCACTGTCACTATTACATATTTCCATTATATATGTACATATTTTTTTAAATTTTTTATTCTTATTATTTATTAATGATAGTTATTTATTATTTTTAATTAATATTTTGCAGTTATTTTGAAATTTAATAAAATTAATATTTCACTTGATTACGATAAACATAATAATTTTAGAATCTGTTTATTTATTTGTTACCGTAGGAAATATAAACAACGCCTACCCGATTTGTAATTAAATATACGTTGAGCGAGCGACAAAGTACCTATTACTTTTCCGCTTTAAAGCGCAAAGTAGAGATTTGTTGCTCGGCAACGAGAGTCTTCGGCAAATATACATTTTGCGCTCTCTTCACAGAGCGCAAAAGCCTACTTTCCACTAAGACTGTAAAAAAAGTAATTAATATTTTTCATTGGCAGACATCAGCTTTAAAAGCTCATTTTCTTTTAAAATTGAGTTGTAAAACTCTTTACAATTCAAATTTTTTAAATTAAATTGTACAACCAACATTTTGGCTATAGTATCGACGACTAATTTGTTGCCTTCTTTTGACCATTGTTGACCTATTAAAAAAAAACTCTTTCGACATTTGCATTATGACCCTGAATGAAAAAATAATATTGAGAAATAGCAAGGAATTCTGAAAAGCAATCTGAATTGCTAATCGATTTAAAAAAGTCTACCCAATTTAAAAATGATTCATGAATTTTGATTGATGAAAATTAAAGAGGATTCATGAATCAAATCACGGGCGGAGCGAAAACCAACACAAGAAAAATGTAAAAAAAAAATGGTTAAATTTAAAAAGCCAAACAAAAGCCGGACAAGCCGTACACTGTCTAATTTGGCCGGACACGCAACCAAAAAGCCTGACTGTGTCCGGTTTTATCCGGACGCCTGACAACCCTACATACAGGGGAAACACATTAAAACATTTTCTCAGTCGGGCAGCTTGAACAAAAATAAAAAAAAACTTCGTATTATAGAAAAATAAAATAATAATCTTTGTAAATAGTTATGTAAAAATAATAATAATATACTAATAAATAAAAATAAAATGATTAAAGTGCAACTTCTAAAAATTTATTTCATATTACATTTTTTACTTTCATCTGCGTCATTCGGTTTTATCGTAGGAAAACTGTATATTTGGACATGTGATATGTACGTACATGAGGGGCGTCTGTTCAAAAGGTCGTATTTCTGTTATAAATAAAGTTGACGATAATCCAAAAAAACTGTCTGAAAAAAAATTCTAAAATCACAGACCAGTGAATATATTATATAGACTAATTATAAAAATGTGTAATTGAGGCAACCAGTTACGACCAAGTTCCGACCTTAACAGTATTCTGTAATATAGTATTGGATTGTATCCGTAGTAACGTTTTCAAATAATTATTGTCAAAATATAATATTGATAATAAAATTTTACTTTTTTGAGAAGAAACTGCAAAATTTTGAAAGAAAAAAAGTGATATTTGCTTTATTTTGAAAATACGTACGTATACAGATTATGTCCTGCAATAATTATAGTTGCATTTGCTCAAATATTGACATAATATTGTTTTATTAAATTTCACCCGCCTCACCCTGTTACTTGCTTCAAGAAATATGCCGAGAAACTGGCTTTACGCTATGTCTTTCATTGGTCTGTGTCTAAAATATATTTAACCATTTAAACAAACCATATGGTAAAATTTTCTTGTCTCAAAATGCCAGACTTTTTACTGCCGAGTGATAAGTACAATAGATAAGGCTACAAAAAAAAGAAAAAGAAAAAATCAAAGATCTCAACATTAAAAAAGTGAACCCTAGGAATTTACAAAAAATAAATTATACTAAACTATGTTGATAAAATTGAACATTATTTAGAATTATACTGTATTGTCACAGATGGCGGCACCTATACCAGTGAATCCAGTGAATATATACATATGACAGCGTTTCAAGCCGCCATATTGCAGGACGAGTTAACTCCTCTTAATCATTTAAAGATTTAAAAGTACGTTCATGTGAAAATTAAAACTACAATATGATATGCGTTTTTAATTTTTAAAAAAATACACTTAAAAACGTTATTTTTTTAATTATTGATTTAAAAATACGGCACTTTGATCGGACACATCAGAAATACGACCTTTTGATTTATCACTTTAAGAAATAAGGCTGATTAGACCTTCTGGTAATATTAATTTACGGTGAAGTTTTTTTGGAATCCTGGCAAAAATCCTATTAGCATATATGTCTGTCTGTCCACCCCTAGTATACCTTTGAGCTAAAATTAAATTTTCTATTGTGTAGGGTTCTAACTATAAAAAAAATTTAATTATTTTTTTAAAGCATTAAATTTTTAATCAATAATCATTACAAAAAATAATTACATATGTAATTCCTTAAACTAACGATCAGTAGGGCTGATCAAAATTGAAACAGAAATATATTTTTTTATACTTATACACCCAAAAAAGAAATAATGTTTCACATAATTTTGTATTGAAATAAAACATGTCACCGGTCCATAGAAAGATGTGTGAATTCCAGTTAATTAAAAAAACTTAACCAACCAAATTAAATACTTCAAATTTTGCAATTCATGTAGAAACTAGGGATGTGCGAATAATTCAAACTGAATCGAATATAGTATATTTATTTAGTTTAGAAATGACGTCATTATCATCTCTTTTCAATTTATGACGCTAGCTGTCCTTTAAAAAAATTATACAATACTGATCCTTAAAATAGTACATAAATTAAGTTTATTTCCATTTTTTCTTTTTCTCATTCTTTTCAATTGCTAAATTATATAAGATTTCACTTACGGATTTGTGTATACTGAATGAAAGTTAGAAAAAGATAACATGCCATTAAATTAGGTATTATTAAATAGTTTTTACCAATAATTTTTTATTTGACCCACCCATTTCCTTTCATATTTTTATGATACTTTACTGTGGTACGTTACTACCTAGGTATCATAAAAATATGAATTGAAATGGGTGGGTCAAATAAAAAATTATTGGTAAAAACTATTTAATAATACCTAATTTAATGGCATGTTATCTTTTTCTAACTTTCATTCAGTATACACAAATCCGTAAGTGAAATCTTATATAATTTGGTAATTGAAAAGAATGAGAAAAAGAAAAAATGAAAATAAACTTAATTTATGTACTATTTTAAGGATCAGTATTGTATAATTTTTTTAAAGGACAGCTAGCGTCATAAATTGAAAAGAGATGATAATGACGTCATTTCTAAACTAAATAAATATACTATAGTAATATTCAATTCGATTTCGAATCGAATAAATCGACTTTTCGAATAATTCGAAAAATATATCGACAAACCGATCCATCACCAATGTTTGTATCATGTTTCAAACAAATTTATGATTAATTCATCCAATTCAATCAAGTAACTACGCTAGACACTTCTGCCTTTTACATCTAACTCCATGAATTTGCTTACACCAAAAATCAGGATAATTTATGATGAAATAATTCAATTTTTTTAAATAAAAAAAAAAAATATATTTATAAAACATACGTAATGTTACATACCACAACACACAAGTTAGTTTTAAACAAAAGCAAAGAGAAAAATTCCAATATAAAATGAACTCAAAAATAAATCTATACATATAATAAAACTGTAACGAGACCGTTTCTGTACATGGAATATTTTTTGAAAATTGTACTAGTACTTTAAATAGTTACCGATGTAGATATCAAAACAGCGATTTTTTAAATTTTTGTCTGTCTATCTGTCTGTTCACGCATCACGCAAAAACTACTGGACTGATTTTAATGAAATTTGGTGTGATGATAACTTATCACCTGGGTCAACATCTAAGATACTTTTTATTTCGGGGAAATGGAAAAACTATTTTGAGCATGTACATTGTACACACATTACGTAAAAACTACTGGACGAATTTTAATGAAATTTGGTGTGATGATAAATTTTTATGTGGATCAACATTTAAGATACTTTTCACTTCGAAAAAATGTCTCATTCCCATGGGAAAATGGAAAAACCATTTTGAGCATGTACACACACACGTTACGTAAATTTACATATTTCATAATTTCATAACTATAGTAACAAAATGTAAATAAATTGAATATTGTATTAAAATTTTTCTGAATTTGAAATTAAAGAAAATGTTGCTAATTGTGTACCGAAAAATACAATAAATACACAGTTGTCACTTTGGAGAGAATTTAATGCATTTTGTGTTGCAAGAAACTACAAATTGGAAAAAGAAACTACTTAACGTTTCGCGTGAACAACGTGACGGGTACGGCTAGTATATAATAAAATGGAATTAATTTCTGGCAGTGCCATCTTACTTAACTTATTGTTACTATATTATTATTACACACACCGGCAGAATTAGCGGAACATACAAAATATCTGTAAAAATCAAACAAACCATTTAATTTCAAGAAAATATTAATCTTATTTAATTATTCACTTAAAATTACATGTTCACAAGTCGATATACCTTTATTTTCGGTAGCAAAACAAGTAATCATATAAAATGGCAAATTTTGGGAATCTTATGTCGTCTAAAAATAATTTAAGTTAAAGATTATTTCACAAATAGAAAATGAAACACAGCGTTTTAATCCTGCCTGGTTCCTCCCGTGCTCTTATCAAAGCTTCCATTCGTTTTTCTATACTCAGGATGATGTTATCTATAGTTTCCTGCGACAGTCTTTGCCATTCTTCAATTACGGCAGTTCGAAGCTCGATCACATTGAGAAGAAACGGCATTTGAATTCGAAAGTGACAGACCTCTTAAAAAGAATTGGATCAATAATAAATAAAAACAATTCTATGGAAAGTCAATTGATTCGTAACTTCAATATTATTTTAAGTAAAAATGAAAAAAAAAACCGCCAACTTTGTTTAATAAGTAGGTTTTTATATTTTTTTATGTTCCGCTAATTATGCCGGTGTGTGTATTTATTATTGTGAAGATTGTTGACGTGTCTGTTCAAATTGCCCAACCTAGAAAATATTCTAAAACATGTGTTACATTTAAATGATTTTTCTCTTGTATGTGTTCTTTCATGTTTCCGTAAAGCAGATGACTCAGAAAATGTTTTAAAGCATGTATCACATTTGAATGGTTTTTCTCCGGTATGTGTTCTTTCATGTCTTTGTAAACTACCTAACGTGGAAAATGTTTTAAAACATGTGTTACATTTGAACGGTTTCTCTCCTGTATGTGTTCTTTTATGTGTGTTCAAATTATATAACACAGAAAATGTTTTAAAACATATATCACATTTGAATGGTTTTTCTCCTGTATGTATTATTTCATGTCTTTTTAAATCGACTAACTGAGAAAATGTTTTAAAGCATGTATCGCATTTGAATGGTTTTTCTCCTGTGTGTGTCTTTTCGTGTGCTTTTAAATTACCCAACCGAGAAAATGTTTTAAAACATATGTTACATTTGAATGGTTTTTCTCCTGTGGGTACTCTTTCATGTGTTTTTAAATTACTTGACTGAGAAAACGTTTTAAAACATATACTACATTCAAATGGTCTTTCACCGGTAAGGGGTTTCTGATGTTTTTTCAAATGGCTTGACGTGTATAGTTTTTCACTGGTTTGAATTTTTTCATATTTCCTTACATAACCTTCTTCAGTGGCACTGTTGGTATTTGTTAAATTTTCACAACTTTCGCCTGACAAATCGCTAATTTCTGTTATCATATCTTCTTCATCATCTTCTAACTTAATTTCGGTATGTAAACTTTTTAAATTTAATAAATTATCATAATTGCTTTCTTCCAGTTCCAATTTTATTTCGTTTCCATAACATGAAAATTCCGGTACTTCCGTTTTTGGTATTTTTGAAAATGAGTTGTTTACATTCTGCAAATTGTCTTCCTCTTTTATTACTTTAACAGTATATGTATCAATCTTTGATGCACACCGTTTATTTTCCATTTTCTTTTCTTTATTTCTCCGGAAAAATAATTTTGCCGTTTTGAGCTTTTGACAATTTTCAAGCCTGAACGTTGGTGTGGTTGGTGTGTAACCATAAATGAGAAACTAGCTAGATATGTAGATTATGTATGTTGGTACCCGTGCTACCGGTAGTGATAAAATGGTGGGAAAATTTGAAAACCGTGTACATAACTATGGAGACTAGACAAGGAGACGAAACTTATATGAGAGGAATTGACAAAATTGGTCAGGAAAATGGTAAATATAAGACTTTCTTTTTTTACCACTCGCGGTGTTAATAATGCTCGAATACTGATGTGAATATAGCGAATATAGTAACATAAAACGGATAAAACAGAATGTAAATACAGTACTTATTCTCAAATGGAAACACGTCGGGACTGGGGAAGTGAGTGTTTCCATTTGAGAATCACCAATGATGATATTTAATAATAAGGAAATATGTACATAGAAATTACATATCTATGAAATAAACTCTGATATTTTAAATTACTTTATACGGCGGATATCCAATGGTACTGACTCCGATTTTACATAGTGACTCCGATTTCACATAGCGAATTATATAATATACAATATAAATGACGCGACGCAAAATAAAAATTGTTAAGTTTATTTTAAAAACGATCGGAAAACCCACTTTATAACTGAGTTGAACATTGAAATAGATTCCAGAAGATTCTATTCAAAACCTAACAAAGATAATATAGAAGCTCGCGTTTCCATTTGAGAATAGGTAATGTACCGCTTTCGTTTCCGACAAACACGAGTGCCATCTTTGATTTGGACACTTTTTTGAATACATTGAGTTTGGTCTCCTTGTCTAATCTCCATATACATAAAATAAAAATAAGTAATTTTTATTAGGACGAGCAAAGGGAGTCCTCTACATACTATACAACAATTTATACATTTTTGTGGTACACTTTATGAAAAAGCTACTGAACTTTTAGACTTGAAATTAAACATAGTGGGTAGTAGCCAGTAGGTTTCCGATCTCTGGCCAAATAATCGATCTTATATATCAATTCGAATCGTCAAACATTTCTAAAATTAATTTTGATAGCAAAAATGAAAAATTCACACCCAAATTACCCTAGTTCAACTAATCATCCTAAGTTAAATCACATCCATATGGCCTAATTTGAGAAAAACGGATTTTTTTAAATTTGATGACGTCATTAAGTTGATTAAAATGTTCCAGTGTGATAAAAACCGTAAATAAAATGATAATAGTTATTTGTGTATTAAGAGCGCAAAATGGTACATTGCCGCTCGATTGAGAATGTTGACGTGCGACACCGCCAGGTGGAGCGCGTTATTCTCATGAGAGCGGCAATGTCATTTTGTGCTCGAATTAAACACAAAATTTTTGCTACAATCTTATAAAATGTATTTTTTATTTAAAAGATACTTGAAACAATAATAATGGACGTTAATATTTACTTTAATATTATAATTTTTGCAGCTTCAAAAATATCTGGAGGTGTACTTGAGAAATCACCATTGCATATTTTCATCATATATATATGTATAAATGTTTTTAAATTTTTTATCCTTATTAACACTATAAATTATAACAAAATTGTAAACAGACGTACTATGTGATACGTACATACATACTACATATACACTGGGATTCAAATCAATTTTATTTAAAAATATAAATTATATTTTTTATGTATTTTTTGTTTATCTTAAAATTTTTTATACATAGAAACCAAGAGAGTAGTGTTTGTTGGTATGTATGTGTTTGTGTGAATGGGAACACATCCGTGTGATGAAGAATGATAAACATGATAAACATCGCACACATAATGAGTAATCAACTAATCAATTAATCATTGATCGCGGTCGGCCTCTGGGGAAGTTTTGTTTGGTTTCGGATGCCGAAGCCGTGGGACTGAAAGTGTTAATCAATTATAGTTATTTATTATTTTCGATTGATATTTTTTACGTTATTTTGAAATTTAATATTTCACTTGACAACAATAAATAAATTTATCTGTTGCCATAAAAAATATAAACAAAGCCTACCAAATTTGTAACTAAATATACCAAATATACGTTGAGCGAGCGACAAAGTAGTACTTTTCCGCTTTCAAGCGAAAAGTAGTACTTTGTCGCTCGGCAACTAGACGTTTTGCGTTCTCTTCACAGAGCGCACGCAAAAGCCCACTTTCCACTATGATTGTAGAAAAACAAATTTATGATCAATACAACCAATCCAAGTAAATACGGTAAACACTTCTGTCTTTTACATATAATTCCATGAATTTGTTTACACCAAATATCAGGATAATTTATGATGAAATAATTCAAATTTTTTTTTAAATAGAAAAAAATATATTTGTAAAACATACTTAATATTACATACAACAAGATACAAGCTATTTTTAAACAAAAACAAAGAAAAAAGTACCAATGTAAAATGGACTCAATAATATATAATAAAATGAAATTAATTTCTGGAAGCAAGATTTTAATAATTCAATTTTTTCTACTAATTATTAACTTCCCATAGGAAGTTATTGTAATGGGTCCGATTTTACGAATCGCTAATTTTGACATATCTTCACGTTTCAAGGTCACTAGAATCCAAATCCATCGTTTTTAGCGTGATGTCTGTGCGTGCGTTCGTTAGTTCGTTCGTGAATTTTTTTCGTCTCGCATATCTCGAGAAAAGATGATGATATCAACTCCGGACTAATTTCATTAGATGCGTAATAAAAAAATGAAGACCGAATAAAGTTTTCAGCAAATTCGGATTAGCGGTTTGTTTTTTGTGGTAAAAAAACGGAATTAACTTTATTAAGATAACATAGATTATATGGATTTTTTACCATCATATTATATAATGGCCTAAGAACCTTCCTTGATGTTAAAAACGCCAGTATATTATTATAAAATTTAAAAAAAAAAAGAACGAAATAAGAAACTGTTTTTGAAATATATTTTGTCTCGCATATCTTGAGAACAAATGATGTTATCATTTGTTTGATAAGGGTGGAGCCCCCACCTTTGGGTACAGAAGGCGAAGCCCTCGGTATAGTGCAAGGGACAAAGCCTCTATCGGGGGCCCAGGGGAGAAGTTGCCCGAAATGGAACAAGAATTATTTATGTACAGTAGTCTCTAGTCTTTAAGGACACCCAATGGGAAATTGACAGTGTGGGTAGACCTGTCCCCCAAATTTTTGTTATTGATTATTGTGAAGTCTGTTGACGTGTCTGTTCAAAGTGTCCGCCCTAGAGAATGTTTTACTACATGTGCTACATTTGAATGGTTTCTCTCCTGTATGTGTTCTTTGATGTGTTTTTAGGGAACTTGATTGTGAAAATGTTTTAAAACATACACCACATTTGAATGGTTTTTCTCCTGTATGTAATCTTTTATGATCTTTCAAAACATGCGAATGAGAGAATGTTTTAAAGCATGTATCACATTTGAATGGTTTATATCCTGTATGTGTTTTTTCATGGCTTTGTAAACTAGCATATTGACCAAATGTTTTACTACATGTATCGCATTTGAATGGCTTTTCTCTTGTGTGCGTTTTTTCATGTGCATTTAAATTACCCAACTGAGAAAATGTTTTAAAACATGTGTTACATTTGAATGGTTTTTCTCCTGTATGTACTCGTTCATGTGTTTTTAAGTTGCATGACAGAGAAAACGTTTTAAAACAAAGATTACATTCAAACGGTCTATCACTAGTAAGAGGTTTTTGATGTTTTTTTAAATGGCTTGATGTGTATGGTTTTTCACTGGTTTGACTTTTTTCATAATTCTTTAAACAACCACGCTCAGTTCCACCGTCGGTATTTGTTAAATTTTCGCAACTTTCATGAGATAAATCACTTTTTTCTGTTATGACATCCTCTTCATCATCTTCTAACTTAATTTCGGTATGTAAACTTTTCAAATTTAATAGATTATCATAACTGCTTTCTTCCAGTTCCAACTTTATTTCGTTTCCATAACACGAAGATTCCGGTACTTGCTCCGTTTTTGTTTTATTTGAAAATGAGTTGTCTACATTCTGTAAATTTTCTTCTTCTTTTATTTTAACAGTATATGCATTAACCGTTGATGTACACTCTTTATTTTCCATTTTCTTTTTTTTCTCCAGAAAATTAATTCTATCGTTTTGAAATTTTGACAATTTTCAAACCTAAGAACTAGGGCTAAGAACGTTGGTGTTTAACCTGTTTGTTTAACCATAAATGTATGTTGGTACCACAGAACAAATAGAACGAATATAACTGTCTCTTTTCTGCAATCACTTATGTGGAAGTATGTGCATCTTAGGCTGCTTAGGTGTCAGTTGCTCAGTAGCCGTCGTTCAGTGTAAGTCAGTCAAACAACAATAAATTTGATTGTTGAACCGGCACAAGTAGCGTTGTGGTATCACACACATCACATACATGTATGTGAACCAAAGGTCACGTGATGGCTATCACCACTCACACAAACAGAGTTTATCGCACAAATACAAAGTAAACACCGTGCACGTATACAACATATTTTCTATCTCAAGTGGTTACACAGGTTCCAGTAGTATAGAAATATGTATTTTCTCTCTAGATGCTCTATGGTTGGTACCCACGTTGGTACCAGTGCTACTAGTAGTGATAAAATAATGGATTTTTATAAGATGGGGTGATACTTATATGGGAAGAATTGACAAAATTGGTCGGGAAAATGGCAGTAATAAGGTTTTCTTTTTTACCACTCGTGGCGTTAATATTCTTAAAATACTGATGTGAATATAGCGAATATAGTAAGATAAAACGGATAAAATAGAATGTAACTACAGTACTTATTCTCAAATGGAAACACATCGGGACTGGAGAAGTGAGTGTTTCCATTTGAGAATCACCAATGTCGGTTGATGATATTTAATAATAAGGAAATACATAGAAATTACATATGTATGAAATAAACTCTTATAGTTTAAATTACTTTGTACGGCGGATATCCAATGGTACTGACTCCGATTTTACATAGTGACGTCAGCGAATTATATAATATACAATATAAATGATGCGACGCAAAATAAAAATTGTTAAGTTTATTTTAAAAATGATCGAAAAACCCACTTTATAACTGAGTTGAACATTGAAAAAGATTCCAGAAGATTCTATTCAAAAGCTAATAAAAATAATATACATAGAAGCTCACGTTTCCATTTGAGAATAAGTACTGTACCGTTTTGGTATCTAAGGCACACGAATGCCCTCTTATTTTTAGACACTTTTTTGATCCTAATCATCATAGATAAAATGGTGGAAAAATTTGAACACTGTAACAATAAGTAGTTTTAGATATCTTGAAAATACCGAAAATGTAGCGAAAAATCTGACTTTCGTGATGGGGCCCCCGCTGCTCACGGTGTCTTTTTATTTTTAGAGACTAAATTTGAGCAGTTTTGGATCGAAACTATATCGAAATTCGAAACTAAACCTTTATTAACTCTTTAAATAATTAAGACGAGTTAACTCGTCCTGCAATATGCCGGCTCAAAATCCTGTGATATGTATATATTCACTGGTACAGGTGCCACCATCTGTGACAGATTTTCCGAAATACGGTATAATTCTGAATACAGTAGACACCATGAAAGTGTTACAGCACGGGACTAAAATAACAGTTTCATTGTGAGATAGGCGCCAAAGTAAAATTTTGATTATACATTTAAGAAATTTATGAATACGTTGGACATCCAATGGTACGTACTCCGATTTTATGTAGTGACGTCAGCGATTTAGTGGGGCTTTTCTCTCACAGATACGTTGTTGTCTGTCTGAGTTGGGGAAAATCTATGGTGAAAATTTATGTACCAAGTCAGAGTCAGGGCAGTAGGTAATATTGTCTAATGGTCTTGTAACCTCTAACAATTTCAAAATTTCACTGCAAATATTATACACATATTCTGTCTGCATAGGTAATATACAAAATGAGTAACGTAAAATTCTAGAATATTCTAGTCGTCAACTAACAGAGATTTAACTGGTCATTGAAAAAGAGGTCAAATAGCATATCTTGACAAATGTTCTGGAATATTCTATTCGTCAACTAGCAAAGATATCCAAAAATAAACGTCGTCATTGAATTGGTCACCTAAAAAGAGACCAAATAGCACATTTTGGCAAATGTTCTAGAATATTCCATTGGTCAACTAGTAAAGATATTAAAAAATCGACTGCACCATTTAATTGTCCAACCAAAATTCAACTAATATAAACTAAAATTTCCATTTTGGCAAACATTATAGAATGATCTGTTCGTCAGTCAGAATAGAATATTCTAGAACATTTATCAAACTGTGATATTTCGTCTTCTTTCCGATGATCAATTAAATGGTGCAACCGATTTTTCAATATCTTTGTTAGTTTACGAATAGAACATTCTAGAATTTTTGTCAAATTACGCTGCTTAATCTAATTTTTAGTAACCAATTCAATACTGAAGTCTATTTTTTGATATCTCTGCTAATTGACGAATAGAACTTTCAACCCTTATCCCCACGCTTTTTACGCCAATATTTCCTTAATTTTTTTGCTTTTTTTCTAACACGTCTAGAGATCCTCTAAGGAAACCTAGAGGGCTGAAATTTTGTACGTGTATTGAGTTAGTATCCAGCTAGTGCCTTTTAGGAATTCCACATTACTTTTCCCCCCACTTCTTCCACTTTTACATCGGAATTCAATGGTATTGTTAAATGTGTTTTAAATGCATTATTTCTATTCTAATACAAGTAGGCGAATAGTAGTTTTAAAAAATTTAAAAAAATGAACTTACTTTTATAACAAATGCAATACACAAATATTAAGTAATTTATGAATGTTATTAAAGTCACTGTTTATTTATAAAGTAGGAATTTTGGATTTTTATTATTTATAACATAGAAATGTTGAATTTTTTTGGAAAGAAAAAATATCTTCATAAAGGCCTTCCAGTTTACTATTTAAGTTCCTTTTTTAATATTTAAAAATAAAACACAAAGGCAACTGGCGGATAAGCATGGGTAGGAATGCCCTCGTACGAATTGTGTTGGTTTTTTTCCTGCTAACTGCTATCGGCACAAAATTGAAATTTACTGAGATTCAGCCCTTAAAAACTTAAAACTTTTTTTTAAAGCCCCGATCAACCGGACACTCATCATCAATTCAATGAAACCACCAAAACGACAAATCGCTTGTAGACTTTCAATTACATTTCGCTTGTAGACATTCAATACCGAAGATGAAGGGATTCGACTTCCGTGATGGGGCCACGCTGCTCACGGCGTTTTTTACATTATCATAAAATTATTTCTTATAAAAATAACATTAATTTAGTTCTTTTTGTATTTTTTTTTTCTATAAATATAAATATATCGACAAATTGATCTCTCTATACGTAATAATTCAACCAATCCAAGTAAATAGGGTAAACACTCCTGGTCTTTGACATCTACCTCCATGAATTTGTTTACACCAAAAATCAGGATAATTTATGGTGAAATAATTGAAAATTTTTTTTTAACAAAAAGAAACGTTTATTCTTATAAAAGATACGTTATGTTACATACCACATACAAGCTATAGTTTAAAAAAAAAATGTAAAATGAAGTCAAAAATAAATATATAATAAAAAAAATCAATTTCTGGAAGTTCGATTTTAATTAACTTTTGCTACTTATTATTATTATTGTGAAGTTTGTTAACGTGTTTGTTCAAATTGTCCGATCTAGAAAATGTTTTATTACATACATCACATTCGAATGGTTTCTCTCCAGTATGTGTTCTTTTATGTCTGTTCAAATAGGGTGAGTCAGAAAATGTTTTAAAGCATATATCACATTTGAATGGTTTTTCTCCTGTATGTGTTCTTTTGTGTTTTTTCAAAGAGCCTACCTGTGAAAATGATTTAAAACATATATCACATTTGAATGGTTTTTCTCCTGTGTGTATTCTTTCATGTAATTTTAAACTAGCTGACTGAGTAAATGTTTTAAAACATGTATCACATTTGAATGGTTTTTCTCCTGTGTGTATTCTTTCATGTGTTTTCAAATTACTTAACTGAGAAAATGTTTTAAAACACATATCACATTTGAATGGTTTTTTTCCTGTGTGCATTCTTTCATGTTTTTTTAAATTGTCCGACTGAGAAAATGTTTTACAACAAATATTACATTCGAAAGGCCTTTCACTGGTTTGACTTTTTTCATAATTCGTTAAACAAGCTTGTTCAGTTGCACTGTTGGTACCTGTTAAATTTTCACAACTATCGTCAAATAAATCACTATTTTCTGTTAATAAATCCTCTTCATCATCTTCTAACTTAATTTCGGTGTGTAAACGTTTTAAATTATCGTAATTGCTTTCTTCCAGTTCCAGTTTTATTTCGTTTCCATAACATGAAGATTCCGGTACTTGCTCCTTTTTTGTTTTATTTGAAAATGAGTTGTCTACATTCTGTAAATTTTCTTCTTCTTTTATTTTAACAGTATAGGCATTAATCTTTGATGTACACTCTTTGTTTTCCATTTTCCTTTCTTTTTTTGTCCGAAAAACTAACTCTATCGTTTTACGATTTTGACGTTTATCAAGTCTGAACACTGGACCAGGGTTACCAGAAGTTCACACTTCACACCGAAAAAGCGCGAGTCCGGACGGAAAAAGCGCCCACTAATAAAAAAAAAACGCCCAAAATTTAAAACTAAAAAAAATATATGATTTTCATTTTTTATATCATTTAGTTATTATTAAAAAATTATTATTTAATAAATTATGTTATCAGTTATTAGGTGTTGGAATTAATTCGTAGCGTTTAATTAATTACTGAAAAAAAATTTATTTAAATGGAAATAAAAAAAATACATTAATGATAATATGTATTAAATTTTAATTTAAAACTTTAAATTCTCTAACTGATTTGAATATGTCTGAATGTCAAATATATGTATGTACGTATCACATATACATATATACATGTTGAATCATTTTATGTATTTGTTTATATAAAGTTTCTTTAAAAATATTGTCGGCTTCCGGGGAAGTTTACTGTGAAAGTGTTCGGGCATCATAATGTTAATTTAGTTCTTTTTGTATTTTTTTTTTTTTTATAAATATAAATATATCGACAAATCGATCTATCTATATGAAATAATTCAACCAATCCAAGTAATTAGGGTAAACACTCCTGGTCTTTGACACTGATATACTGATATAACTCCATGAATTTGTTTAAGGTAGTTGGTCGATAAAACGATTTTTTCAAAGGAATTTGACGAAACTTCTCCAGACATTTATTTAATCCAATACCAATAATTCGAGTCCTTACCCCCAAAAAATTGGCCATCCCAATTTTGAGAAAAACAGTTTCAAAGTTTTGTAATTTTAACACGGGCTCTTATGGGAAAACTCAATTTTTTTTTTATATAAATTGAAAACGTGTCCAAGCAATTTGATAAAAATTTAATATGTTATTTAATACAAAATTACTAACCATATTTAATAAATAAAAGTAATTGACCACACCGTTTTTGAAATATAATTTAAAAACATCATTTTACAACGTTTTTTCAACAATATTTTTATATTGCTACAACATAAGCGCGCGGAAATAAAAAAAGTGGTATACAAATATAATAACTGAAGAATATTAATACAGTATTTAATTTTTGATAAAAGAAAGTTTTTTTGCTGAGATATTTTTTTGTACCTGACTATCTCAGAGGAACTACGTTAAACCAAAAATCAGGATAATTTATGATGAAATAATTCAAATTTTTTTCACAAAAAGAAAAGTTTATTCTTATAAAACATACGTAATGTTACATACCACAACATACAAGTTAGTTTTAAACAAAAATACCAAAGTAAAATGAACTCAAAAATAAATATATAATAAAATTAATTTCACGAAGAACGGTCTTAATTAACTTTTGCTACTAATTACTATTATTTACTATTGTAAAGTTTTTTACTATTAATTGCTATTGGAAAGTTGAAAATGTTTTAAAACATGACATGTTTCATTTATGTAAATAGTTTTTTTTTCTCTATGTATCCTTTGTAAACCGTTTCCTTGGTTTAAAAATATGTTTTACATTTAAATGGTTTTTCACCAACATGTGTTCTTTCATGTTTTTTTAAATGACTTGACTGAATAAATGTTTTAAAACATATATCACATTTGAATGGTTTTTCTCCCACATGTATTCTTTTATGATTATTCAAATTGACAGACTGAGAAAATGTTTTAAAGCAGGTATCACATCTGAATGGTTTTTCTCCTGTATGTGTTCTATTATGATTATTCAAATTGCCTGACGTAGAAAATATTTTAAAACATACATTACATTTGAACGGTTTTTCTCCCGTGTGTATTCTTTCATGTGTTTTCAAACTGCCTAACTGAGAAAATGTTTTAAAACATATATCACATTTGAATGGTTTTTCTCCCGTATGTGTTCTTTCATGTGTCTTTAAATCGTTGGCCTGAGTAAATGTTTTAAAACATACATTACATCTGAATGGTTTTTCTCCCGTATGTGTTCTTTCATGTGTTTTCAAACTGCTTAACTGAGAAAATGTTTTATTACATATATCACATTTGAATGGTTTTTCTCCTGTATGTATTGCTTTGTGTATTTTCAAATGGTGTAACCGAGAAAATGTTTTAAAGCATGTATCGCATTTGAATGGTTTTTCTCCTGTGTGTGTTCTTTCATGTGTTTTTAAATTACTTGACTGAGAAAACGTTTTAAAACATATTCCACATTTGAATGGTATTTCTCGTGTGTGTACTCCTTTATGTATTTTCAAATGGTGTGAATGTGAAAATGTTTTAAAACATGTGTTACATTTAAATGGTTTCTCTCCCGTATGTGTTCTTTCATGTTTTTGTAAATTGCCCAACTGAGAAAATGTTTTAAAACAAGTGTTACATTTAAATGGTTTCTCTCCCGTATGTATTCGTTCATGTTTTTGTAAACTGCTTAACTGAGAAAACATTTTAAAACATGTGTTACATTTAAATGGTTTCTCTCCCGTATGTATTCGTTCATGTTTTTGTAAACTGCTCAACTGAGAAAATGTTTTAAAACATGTGTTACATTTGAACGGTTTTTCTCCGGTATGTACTCTTTCATGTGTTTTTAAGATGCCTGACGTAAAAAACGCTTTAAAACAAATATTACAAGCAAATGGTCTTTCACCAGTACGGGCTTTCTGATGTTTTTTTAAATGGCTTGATGTGTTTGGTTTTTCACTGGTTTGGCTTTTTTCATAATTCTTTAAACAATCACGCTCAGTTCCACTGTCGGTATTTGTTGAATTTTCGCAACTTTCATGAGATAAATCACTTTTTTCTGTTATCATATCCTCTTCATCATCTTCTAATTTAATTTCGGTATGTAAACGTTTCACATTTAATAAATCACCAGTATTATTGCTTTCTTCCAGTTCTAATTTTATTTCGTTTCCGTAACATAAAGATTCCGGTACTTCAGTTTTTGTTCCATTTGAAAATGAACTGTCTACATTTTCCTCCTCTTTTATTTTAACAGAACATTCTGAGAGCCACACAGTTTCAAATGCATCAGATTTTGATGTATACTCTTTATCTTCCATTTTCTTTTTTCTTTGAATATTCAATTCTGCCGTTTTGAGATTTTGACAATCATCGAGTCTGAACACTCTGAAAGTTAGTGTTGTGTTGTTCCTGTTGTTAGTGTGGTTAGGCGTCGTTAGTGTGGTTAACTTAACCCATTAGTGACCACAATCTTACACGTAATACCGTGGGAAAGTCAACTTTAAGGGCAGTTTTCTTAATTATTAAAGTGATTTAAATATATAAAATAACAGGAGAATAACGTTCTTTGAACTTTTATCTCACTTCCCGTTTAAAAATTACTAGGCTTCCAGTTGAACTTTTATAAGTATTTAAAAAAGGGTCTGTAACGCGCAATGCAGATTGTCACAAATTTTTACATTGATTTTTAAATAACTATATTAAATTTTAATTTAAAACTTTAAATTCTCTAACTGATTTGAATATGTCTGAATGTCAAATATATGTATGTACGTATCACATATATGTATATACATGTTGAATCATTTTATGTATTTGTTTATATAAAGTTTCTTTAAAAATATTGTCGGCTTCCGAGGAAGTTTACTGTGAAAGTGTTCGGGCCTCATAATGTTAATTTAGTTCTTTTTGTAATTTTTTTTTTATAAATATAAATATATCGACAAATCGATCTATCTATATGAAATAATTCAACCAATCCAAGTAATTAGGGTAAACACTCCTGGTCTTTGACACTGATATAACTCCATGAATTTGTTTAAGGTAGTTGGTCGATAAAACGATTTTTTCAAAGGAATTTGACGAAACTTCTCCAGACATTTATTTAATCCAATACCAATAATTCGAATCCTTACCCCCAAAAAATTGGCCATCCCAATTTTGAGAAAAACAGTTTCAAAGTTTTGTAATTTTAACACGGGCTCTTATGGGAAAACTCTATTTTTTTGAATAAAATGAAAACGTGTCAAAGGAATTTGATAAAAATTTAATATGTTATTTAATACAAAATTACTAACCATATTTAATAAATAAAAGTTATTGACCACACCGTTTTTGAAATATAATTTAAAAACATCATTTTACAACGTTTTTACAACGCTTTTTCAACAATATTTTTATATTGCTACAACATAAGCGCGCGGAAATAAAAAAAGTGGTATACAAATATAACTGAAGAATATTAATACAGTATTTAATTTTTGATAAAAGAAAGTTTTTTTGCTGAGATATTTTTTTGTACCTGACTATCTCAGAGGAACTACGTTAAACCAAAAATCAGGATAATTTATGATGAAATAATTCAAATTTTTTTCACAAAAAGAAAAGTTTATTCTTATAAAACATACGTAATGTTACATACCACAACATACAAGTTAGTTTTAAACAAAAATACCAAAGTAAAATGAACTCAAAAATAAATATATAATAAAATTAGTTTCATGAAGAACGATCTTAATTAACTTTTGCTACTAATTACTATTATTTACTATTGTAAAGTTTTTTACTATTACTTGCTATTGGAAAGTTGAAAATGTTTTAAAACATGAATTGTTTCATTTAAATAGTTTTTTTTTCTCTATGTATCCTTTGTAAACCGTTTCCTTGGTTTAAAAATATGTTTTACATTTAAATAGTTTTTCAACAGCACGTGTTCTTTCATGTTTTTAGTCGAATTTTCTCCGAAAAATTAGACTTATACAGTCTATACGATAAGAGCTGCGAGAGGCGAGAGTAGGGGCGCTATCCGTTTTCGGACCCGTAGAACACGAATATGTAGAAAAAAAAAATGTCTGATATATATATATATATATATATATATATATATATATATATATATATATATATATATATATATATATATATATATATATTTTCCCGCCACCTTTTAATTTGTGTAGGGCCCCCCTATGGAAGTTAAGAGATGAAATTTGGTAAATGGGGCTCATTTTCGAGGCACCTCATACTATCAAAGTGGGGTCAAATTTTGGGCAAATTTTTTTTCTGACCCGACCTTTAAGGGGGTGGTGGGGGGCGGAAAAGCAATAAAACTTTTCCAAACCGGTTTTAAATAATGTTTCGGTCAATTATCTACAACATATCCAAAATTCAGCTTCCTAGGATGATATGGTGGGAGTAGAGGGGGGAAAAACGATTTTCGCTGGATCTAACAGGCCCCCAGCCCCCCAGAATTAACGTAGAGGGTTGAAATTTGGTGTGTTGATAAAGTTCGTACCTAGGTTGTGCTTTTTGGAGGTTTTAATATTTTACCTCCACCCACCTCATTTTTAAGCTACAATTTCATGCATTTTCGACGTTTTCGAAGTTTGTACCACTCGCACAGGTCACCCGAATAAACCTAGAGGGCTGAAATTTTGTATTCGGATTGAGTTAGTATCAAGGGGGTGCCTTTTGGGGGTCTCGACTTTTAACCCCTACCCCCACCATTTTTATACCCAAAAGAACATGATTTTTCTTGTTTTTTAACAGTTTCGTTCGGGTCAAAATCTCCCCAAATAAACCTAGAGGGCTGAAATTTGGTGTACAGGTTAAACTAATAGCCAGACACTGTTTTTTGGAGATTTCAACTTTTAACCCTTACCCCCACGATTTTTACGCCAATATTTCCTTAATTTTTTTGCTTGTTTTCTAACACGTCTAGAGACTCCATAAGGAAACCTAGAGGGCTGAAATTTTGTACGTGTATTCAGTTAGTATCCAGCTAGTACCTTTTAGGGAGTCCGCATCACTTTTCCCCCCACTTCTCCCATTTTTACATCGGAATTGAATGCTATTGTTAAATGTGTTTTAAAAGCATTATGTTTATTCTAAATAGAAGTAGGCGAATAGTAATTTTAAAAAATTTAAAAAAAAGTGAACTTACTTTTATGACAAATGAAATACATACATATTAAGTAATTTAAAAATGTTATTAAAGTCACTGTTTATTTATAAATTAGGAATTTTGGATTTTTAGTATTTATAAAATAGAAATTTTGGATTTTTTTGGAAAGAAAAAATATCTTTATAAAGGCCTTCCAGTTTACTATTTAAGGTCCTTTTTTAATATTTAAAACTAAAACATAAAGGCAATTAGCGGATAAACATGGGCAGGAATGCCCTCGTACGAATTGTGTTGGTTTTTTTTCTGCTACCTGTTTTCGGCACAGAATTGAAATTTACTGAGATACAGCCCTTAAATACTTAAAACCTTTTTTTAAAGCCTCGATCAGCCGAACACTCATCACCAGTTTTGAAACTAACAAAATGACAATTCGGTTGTAGACTTTCAATCACATTTCGCTTGTAGACATTCAATACCGAAGATGAAGGGGAAAATTCGACTACCGTGATGGGGCCCCGCTGCTCACGGCGTTTTTTAAGTGACTTGACTGAATAAATGTTTTAAAACATATATCACATTTGAATGGTTTTTCTCCCACATGTATTCTTTTATGATTATTCAAATTAACAGACTGAGAAAATGTTTTAAAGCAGGTATCACATCTGAATGGTTTTTCTCCTGTATGTGTTCTATTATGATTATTCAAATTGCCTGACATAGAAAATGTTTTAAAACATACATTATATATGAACGGTTTTTCTCCCGTGTGTATTCTTTCATGTGTTTTCAAACTACCTAACTGAGAAAATGTTTTAAAACATATATCACATTTGAATGGTTTTTCTCCCGTATGTGTTCTTTCATGTGTCTTTAAATCGTTGGCCTGAGTAAATGTTTTAAAACATACATTACATCTGAATGGTTTTTCTCCCGTATGTGTTCTTTCATGTGTTTTCAAACTGCTTAACTGAGAAAATGCTTTATTACTTATATCACATTCACACCATTTGAAAATACATAAAGGAGTACACACACGAGAAATACCATTCAAATGTGGAATATGTTTTAAAACGTGGAATGCGTACATTTCAATACAATCACAAAAATCAGTACGTGTGTGTTATTATTTTTTTATTAAAAAAGTGAATGATTACATATGTTGAATTATTTCCTGAATTTATTCATAATTTTTCTTTTTATTTTTTTCAAAATACTGTCCGCCCCTCGGGAAATTTACTGTGAAAGTGCCCGAACTGTATTAAAAAAATTGTACAAATCCATTTCAATTTCACTTTTACCGAATTTCCATTCTGGAAATTCAGCTATTACAGCCGGTGTCATGCCGCGACTTGAGCCCGGGAGTATGGCAGAAATTTGTTTTGAGGTCCCTAGAACCCAAAAATAACATCCACTAAAATTTATATATATATATATATATATATATATATATATATATATATATATATATATATATATATATATATATATATATATATATATATATATATATATATATATATATATGTATGTATTTATGTATCAGCATGATAACTCTCCAATAAAACTTTCTAGGTTTACGAAATTTGGTGAAAACGTTGGAAGTCCAAAAATCTTAACTGAGTTCTTCAGCCAGACACGTCGGAGCTCAGGAAAGAAATTTCGTCAAAACGTTAACGGTTTTCTGGACATTTTTCGTGAAAAAAATTTGGCGGAATGAGGCGGAAAAATCACATGCAGAAGGTTTTTTTTATTTAAAGTTATTCTATATCAACTAGTTTCCGAGAAAAACGTACTTTTGTAAATGGAAATTCGCTATGTTATGCAGGATGCTGCGACAGGTGTATTTTACATTATCATAAAATGATTTCTTATAGAAGTAACATTAATTTAGTTCTTTATGTAATTATTTTTTTTCTATAAATATAAATATATCGACAAATTGATCTCTCTATACGTAATAATTCAACCAATCCAAGTAAATATGGTAAACACTCCTGGTCTTGGACATCTAACTCCATAAATTTGTTTACACCAAAAATCAGGATAATTTATAATCAAATAATTCAAATTTTTTTCACAAAAAGAAAAGTATATTCTTATAAAACATACGTAATGTTACATACCACATACAAGTTATAGTTTTAAACAAAAACAAACAGAAACATACCAACGTAAAATGAACTTAAAAATAAATATATAATAAATTGAAATTAATTTCTGGCAACGCCATCTTAATTAACTTATTATTACTATATTATTATGTATTATGTATTTATTATTGTGAAGTTTGTTAACGTGTTTGTTCAAACTGTGCCACGTCACATTTAAATGATTACTCTCCTGTATGTGTTCTGTCACGTGTTGTCAAATCACTTGACTAGGAAAATGTTTTAAAACATCTATCACATTAAAACGGTTTTTCTCCTGTATGTATTCTCTGGTGTTTTTTTAAATTATCTACTCAAAAAATGTCTTAAAACATAGATCACATTTAAGTGGTTTATCTCCTAGGTATATGTAATCTTTCATGTGTTTTCAAACTTCCTAACTGTGAAAATGTTTTAAAACGTATCACATTTGAATGGTTTTTCTCCTGTATGTATTCTATTATGATTATTCAAATTGCCTGACGTAGAAAATGTTTTACAACATACATTACATTTGAACGGTTTTTCTCCCGTATGTGTTCTTTCATGTGTTTTTAAATTACTTGACTGTGAAAATGTTTTATTACATACATCACATTTAAATGGTTTCTCACCTATATGTATTCTTTGGTGTGCATTTAAATTGCCTGACGTAAAAAATGTTTTAAAACATGTATCACATTTGAATGGTTTTTCTCCCGTATGTATTCTTTCATGTTTTTGTAAACTGCTCAACTGAGAAAATGTTTGAAAACATGTGTTACATTTGAATGGTTTTTCTCCCGTGTGTATTCTTTCGTGTGTTTTTAAATTACTTGACTGTGAAAATGTTTTAAAACATATATCACATCTGAATGGTTTCTCTCCCGTATGTGTTTTTTCATGTTTCTTTAATTCGCTGGCCTGAATAAATGTTTTAAAACATATATCACATTTGAATGGTTTTTCTCCCATATGTATTCTTTTATGATTATTCAAATTGAAGGACTGAGAAAATGTTTTAAAGCACGTATCACATTTGAATGGTTTTTCTCCTGAATGTATTCTATTATGATTATTCAAATTGCCTAACGTAGAAAACGTTTTAAAACATACATTACATTGGAACGGTTTTTCTCCCGTGTGTATTCTTTCATGTGTTTTCAAACTGCCTGACTGAGAAAATGTTTTAAAACATATATCACATTTGAATGGTTTTTCTCCTGTGTGTATTCTTTCATGTAATTTTAAACTAGCTGACTGAGTAAATGTTTTAAAACATGTATCACATTTGAATGGTTTTTCTCCCGTGTGTATTCTTTCATGTGTTTTCAAATTACTTAACTGAGAAAATGTTTTAAAACACATATCACATTTGAATGGTGTTTCACCTATATGTATTCTTTGATGTGCATTTAAATTGCCCGACTGAGAAAATGTCTTAAAACAAATATTACATTCGAATGGCCTTTTACTGGTTTGACTTTTTTCATAATTCTTTAAACAAGCTTGCTCAATTGCACTGTTGGTACTTGTTAAATTTTCACAACTATCGTCAAATAAATCACTATTTTCTGTTAATAAATCCTCTTCATCATCTTCTAACTTAATTTCGGTATGTAAACTTTTTAAATTTAATAAATTATCATAATTGCTTTCTTCCAGTTCCAATTTTATTTCGTTTCCATAACATGAAAATTCCGGTACTTGCTCTGTTTTTATTTTATTTGCAAATGAGTTGTCTACATTCTGTAAATTTTCTTCTTTTATTTTAACAGTATATGCATTAACTTTTGATGTACACTCTTTATTTTCCATTTTCCTTTCTTCTTTTGTCCGAAAACTAATTCTGTTGTTTTAAGATTTTGACAATTATCAAGTCTGAACACTGGACGTCAGTATTTACGGTATTTACCCATAGATTATGTATATCATGTATATTGATTCTGGCACCGCTGGCACCAGTCTTACCCAGCTACTTGTATCACAGCAATCACAGTTTAAATACTAGTGTATACTACTATAATTAGTGTCGCGATTTTTAAAAGGTTACGCTACTGTGGCGTACTAAAATAGCATATTGTGCAATAAGTGCGGGAAATTGTCGATTGCCCACGAAAGCGAAGTTGAGCGCACTCACTACGTTCGTGCGCTCATTTGCTTGAGTGGGGCAATCGACAATCCCGCACGAGTTGCACATACTATTTTTCATTACGAATTTCACATAGTTTTTTCTGTTATTATCACTATTTTTGACATTTTTATTACTTTTTAAAATAATATTTTTAAGTATTCGTCTTTTTTTTTTAATTAGGTATAGTTGACAAAATATTTCCAGACACTTTTGATAGTTTCTTTGTCAACGGATAATTGCCTTTTTCTAATTCCAGTCAAACAAATAAATAGTGCATAGGGTACTAATTGAACATTAGGTTACGAAATAATAATAAATAAAAAGTTAATAACAGGGTCAATCCATATCAAGTGATCCAAAGAAAATTACCTTACTATTTTATATTAACCTAAGATTTTGTCCTCCGGTTATACTAGGTGAAAGAAGAAAGAAACCAAAAGATTTTGTTTTTATCTCATGTACTTTTTTATTAAACAATTTTTTAAATTGTGAAAAATGTGAAATTTAGACACACATTGTTTTACGTTTCTAGCTATATCTCGGCTTAGGATAAAGATATATTTTGGACCAAAATACCATTTTTTTCAGAAATTTACAAGCTTTAAAATGATATGCAACAAGCTAATTTTAAAAAAATTATAACTCTTTTTTAACTTAAATTTTGAAAAGGTTATTCCAGAAAAATAATATCCCAAATCGTTTTGAAAAATTTTTAGGTAATTACTTAAGTATTTGTCTACAAACAAACAAAATTTTAAGTTGGGATCTTATTGGGATCATATTTAAAAAAAAATGTTTCTCCCAAAAACACTCCCAAAAGTTATTATAATTTCTACTATCCTTTTTCAATACATTAGATAGTAGATCTCGTGAGAGATAGCTATATTACGAGTTTGTTTAAAACATAAATTTATGTGGATGAATCATTTCCAGTTGTCGTTCTTTTCACTATAACTATGGTTCTTTTTTTGAAGCAAGTATTTACGTTGTATACCACTGAAAATTATGACGATCATGACAACAATCCAATATCAGCAATTTAAAAGACTAGTGTGATAACAACGCTTTAATGTAGTGGTATCTTTTTATACCCCTGACTCAAAGTTAGTATTCCTTTAAGAAATATGTCTTGTCATTTATTAGATAAAGCAAAATATATTATAGAAATTCAAATAACTGCTGCTATTTTTTTCTGTAATGATAATTTAATTTTTTAAACGACTTTTTGAGTTGTCTTTCTATACATTTCTATGGTTGAACACCGAATTGCTGGATCAGATTGAATATAAAGACTGGAGTTACACAACCCACTTTTACAAACTAGCAACACTTTCAATAACATACTGGGGTTACACAACCCGCTTTTAGAAACACTGAAGAATTAACTGAACTGCACTGCTTAAGGACTGGCATGAGATCGATTCATATTTAAAGTTCTGCTTGCAAGATCCTACTTGTCTGTTTCTTGCCACAGCCTGACTGTCTCAGGGCAAATAAAATAACTGGATCTTTATCAGAACTTATTGAAACTCACAGAGTTTCTTCAGTGGCGTAGCTAGGCGTGGGCGATGTGGGCCCACACCCACGGCCTCGCACTTAAAGGGACCTCGCGAGTGACTGTTTTTCTTTTTTTTCCTTTAATTGTCCTCTAATTTTTAAGACAGAAATTTTAAAAACAAAATTAAAGGGGGCCTCGCAAAAATTATCTTGCCCACTCCCCATTTTCGTCTTGCGACGCCACTGAGTATCACCCATAACATACATAAAATTACCATTTACACATATAAACCCTATATCTCTTAATAAACTGAGTTATAATCCATCAAAAACTAACTTCAACGTCCTTTAAAATACGTTTTTTAACGTCGCTTCATAGATATATTTAAAAATATATATGATCCCATGAAGGTCCCAACTTGATTTTTTTAAATTTTGTTTATAAAAGTTAAAAGAATAACCAGGATTTTTTTCGAAACTTTTGAGAATATTATTTCTTTGGAATCTTCTTTGAAATTTTGAGTTTTTATATAAAAAAATTTAGTTGCTTTAAACACACACTTGTGATATATCAAATTAAAGCTTAAGCAATTCTGAAGAGAATGGTGTTATTTTTATATTTCTATCACAACCCTAAACGGAGTTACAGTAAAAAACGTATTATGCTACACTGCAAAATTTGCGAATTTTCCAAATTTCAAAATTATTTAAAAAGGCAACCATAAGTGATAAAAATCTGAAATTTGAAATTTGTACTAAGTTAGAGTAGCTCTTCAAGAAAATCAAAAGAAAAAAAATATTGAGTGAGGTCAGGTAAAAAATTTATTCAAATTTGGATCACTTGATATGGATTGACTCAACACTATTTTATATTTTTATGTAAATTCTGTTTATTTAATAATAATTTGATTACACAAGAATATTTCTTAAAGAAACCGAAAACAAATGACATTAATGATATATTATAAGTTAACTGTAAACATATACATAAAATAACTGAATGACTGGATTCATTGCAAAATATTTAATACTATTAAAAATATAATTTTGAAAAACAAAAATCAGTGGATGTCAATATGTACTGCTTAGAATTTTCAAATCAGTTAAAATCAAACGAAAATAATTTATTCTAATTGAAAATAACATATTTCACTTTTCTTTACAGTATTGCATCATTTTTTTAACTTTGTGAAGATGAAATATTATTATGTCAAATATTTAAAAAACTAAATAAAACCACTATTAAGGACACTGGTGTAGTGTTGAAAAGTGTACGACAAGGACAAAAAAGAAGGAAACCTACAAAAGTGTCTGGGAATATTTTTTCAACTATAATTATCGTTTAAATTACTTTGTTGGTGGTTTCTATAGAAATAATTATGAAATATTTATTAAATGAAAAATTAAGAGGCGGCTTTGTGTGTTTTATTGTCAATTTGCGTGTGGAAAGTTACTTTCCACACGCAAAAAAATATGCGGGAAGAGTACAGTGGGTAAACAGCTATTTTGCGTACAGAAATGTGTGCGCTAAGTTAATACTTCTCCCGCATGAGTAATAAAAAATGATTTTTCCTTTTAAATGGACGCCATTTTGTGAAAAACTTTATTTTTTCAAATCGGCTACGTCCAACTAATTCTACATTCTTGTTTATTAAGAATTACTATTTTTTTTTTTATTACGCCCGTAAAATCATCTCAAAATCGCGTCTCAAGACTTGAATACCCCCTTAATCTACAAATTCACTATTTTACATGATCATAAAATGACTTCTTATAGAAATAACATTAATTTAGTTTTTTTTGAAATTTTTTTATATAAATATAAATATATCGACAAATTGATCTCTCTATACGAAATAATTCAACCAATCCAAGTAAACAGGCTAAACACTCCTGGTCTTTGACATCTATCTCCATGAATTTATTTACACCAAAAATCAGGATAATTTATGATGAAATAATCCAAATTTTTTTCACAAAAAGAAAAATTTATTCTTATAAAACATACGTAATGTTACATACCACAATACACAAGTTAGTTTTAAACAAAAACAAACAGAAAAATACCAATGTAAAATGAACTTAAAAATAAATATATAATAAAATTAAATTAATTTCACGAAACGCGATCTTAATTAACTTATTATTGATGTTTTTTTTTTATTAATAATACCCAGTAGATCCCGAACAATATAAAATAATTACGCGGAAAATAAATAAATAACTATTTATTCCAATATTTAATTATAAGATGAATTTACAAAATAAATTATATTAATGTTACATAAACAAAACTAAACCGAACCGAGCAGACAAAAAAAAAGAAATAATTAACTGAAAAATAATTGAATATATATTAAACAATTACTAGGATCACTATGATATTTTAATATGAACAAATTGTAATCATAGACTACTTAATAATCTATATATTTCAACAATTATTACTAATTATTATTATTTACTACTGTGAAGTTTGTTGACGTGTCTGTTCAAACTATCCGACGTCACATTTAAATGATTACTCTCCTGTATGTGTTCTTTCATGTGTTTTCAAATCACTTGACTGGGAAAATGTTTTAAAACACGTATCACATTTGAACGGTTTACGGTTTTTCTCCTGTGTGTATTCTCTGATGTTTTTTTAAATTACCTGCCCCAGAAAATGTTTTAAAACATACATTACATTTGAATGGTTTTTCTCCTCTATGGCTGCCTTTACACGATCAATAATACTGTCAGTATTTCAAAATACTGACATTTTTATTGATCGTGTATTGACGATACTGAAATAATGATGAAAGTATTGAAGAATGGCTTATAATTCCATCAGTATTCACTTCAGTACTAAGACGTGAAGGGGACCAAGGGGACAGTGACATTAATGACAGTTAAAACCGTTAAAACATATTTCTCATAGGTATATGTACGATATGTACCAGCGGTACCAGTCGAGATAAATACAAATCGATTGTAGATCGTATATGTACTTCATGGAAAAGTAGGCCTGTACCATATATGTAATATAATAGATATATGGCCAATCTGGATATGAAAACAGGTCCCAACATCACGGCACAGACAATATTAGTTCTTTCTTTCTTTTTGGAGGAATTTGGTTCGTTTTGCGCAAATGCGACGTTTTTGATGGTAATATGAACCAATATGAACAGTAAACACCATAAACACTAATTGATGCATCTGCGCAAAACGACTGAAGTTCCTCTACCCGATGTCTATCCATTTCACTTCATCGGAACCACTGCCTCTTATAGGGATTGGCCATATAGCAATAATACATATATGGCCTGTACATATTGCGTGTGTTCCGAAATATAATCCAGCATACTGGCCAGTATGAATGACGTCATAAATCGACGCCATGCTGGTGAATCGTTCCGAAATACACTGGCCAGCCTGGCCATGCATTGTCGTAACTTTGACACTTATAGGCTGGTCGTCCGTAATTGGATGCGTAGTCGTGCGTAATTTAATTCAGACGAATACGCATGAAACGGACGAACGATCTAAACAGCTGTGAAGCAATACATCCTCGTCCATTGAGAGAGACGCTTTCAATAGACGAGGATGTATTGCTTCACAGCTGCTTGGAACGTTCGTCCGTTTCATGCGTACTCGTCCGCATTAAATTTCGTATGCCTACGCAATCAATGGACGACCAGCCTTAGTTGTGAATCATAGATATGATAAAGGTGCTCACCAGTACAATATGGCGTCGAAGTCATGACGTCATTAACACTGGCCAGTATACTGGATTATATTTCGGAACAAGCCCATTATTATTGATTAGTATGTACGGCAGTACGTACAATATGTACGATATGTACCGTATGTACATTGTACATTTGTACATACAGTAGAATTTTAACTAAAAGAGAGAGCATAAATTCCTCATAGTTACAATTTATCTCTTTTTATTGAATATAAAAGATATATAATTATCTCTCTTTCATTTATTTGTACAATTTATCTCTTTTTATTGAATATAAAAGATATATAATTATCTCTCTTTCATTTATTTGTCAGTGTTGCCTTGGTTAACATTTAAAATATTTGTAATCCCCTTACCTTAGAATTTCCCTTAAAAAACTTTCTTTTAGTTAAAATACTACTGTACATGCGTATATGTATGGCATGGCTAGAAAAACAAAATCGAACAGATCGAACATAACGCTTTTTCTTCTTTGATTTCTTGTTTTGAGTTGCAAACGCTAGTACTATAGCTAAACACGCTTCTTCCATAATAATAATTCCAAAATTTTATTAATTTAAAAAAATTCCGAAAAATTAAATTTGACAGTTTGTTTTAAAATACTGAAGAAAATAATGATAGTGTACGGGGTGTACGGTATCATAAAAATACTGAAGTAATAAAAATAATGATTCATTATTTTTATCAGTAAATACTGACAGTATTACTGATCGTGTAAAGGCAGCGTATGTATTCTTTCATGTGCTTTTAAATTACTTGATGTGGAAAATGTTTTAAAGCATGTATTGCATTTGAATGGTTTTTCTCCCGTATGTAGTCGTTTATGTGATTTCAAACTGGTCAACTGTGAAAATGTTTTAGAACATGTGCTACACTTGAATGGTTTTTCTCCTGTATGTGTTCTTTTATGTGTTTTCAAATGGTCTAACAGAGAAAATGTTTTAAAACATGTATCACATTTGAACGGTTTTTCTCCTGTGTGTGTTCTTTGATGTTTTTTTAAATTACCTGCCTCAGAAAATGTTTTAAAACATACATCACATTTGAATGGTTTTTCTCCTGTGTGTGTTCTTTCATGTGCTTTTAAATTACTCAACCGTGAAAATGTTTTAAAACATATGTTACATTTAAATGGTTTCTCTCCCGTATGTATTCGTTCATGTTTTTGTAAACTGCTTAACTGAGAAAACATTTTAAAACATGTGTTACATTTAAATGGTTTCTCTCCCGTATGTATTCGTTCATGTTTTTGTAAACTGCTCAACTGAGAAAATGTTTTAAAACATGTGTTACATTTGAACGGTTTTTCTCCGGTATGTACTCTTTCATGTGTTTTTAAGATGCCTGACGTAAAAAACGCTTTAAAACAAATATTACAAGCAAATGGTCTTTCACCAGTACGGGCTTTCTGATGTTTTTTTAAATGGCTTGATGTGTTTGGTTTTTCACTGGTTTGGCTTTTTTCATAATTCTTTAAACAATCACGCTCAGTTCCACTGTCGGTATTTGTTGAATTTTCGCAACTTTCATGAGATAAATCACTTTTTTCTGTTATCATATCCTCTTCATCATCTTCTAATTTAATTTCGGTATGTAAACGTTTTACATTTAATAAATCACCAGTATTATTGCTTTCTTCCAGTTCTAATTTTATTTCGTTTCCGTAACATAAAGATTCCGGTACTTCAGTTTTTGTTCTATTTGAAAATGAACTGTCTACATTTTCCTCCTCTTTTATTTTAACAGAACATTCTGAGAGCCACACAGTTTCAAATGCATCAGATTTTGATGTATACTCTTTATCTTCCATTTTCTTTTTTCTTTGAATATTCAATTCTGCCGTTTTGAGATTTTGACAATCATCGAGTCTGAACACTCTGAAAGTTAGTGTTGTTCCTGTTGTTAGTGTGGTCAGGCGTCGTTAGTGTGGTTAACTTAACCCATTAGTGACCACAATATTACACGTAATACCGTGGGAAAGTCAACTTTAAGGGCAGTTTTCTTAATTATTAAGTGATTTAAATATATTATAAAATAACAGGAGAATAACGTTCTTTGAACTTTTATCTCTCTTCCCGTGTAAAAATTACTAGACTTCCAGTTGAACTTTTATAAGTATTTAAAAAAGGGTCTGTAACGCGCAATGCAGATTGTCACAAATTTTTACATTGATTTTTAAATAACTATATTAAATTTTAATTTAAAACTTTAAATTCTCTAACTGATTTGAATATGTCTGAATGTCAAATATATGTATGTACGTATCACATATATGTATATACATGTTGAATCATTTTATGTATTTGTTTATATAAAGTTTCTTTAAAAATATTGTCGGCTTCCGAGGAAGTTTACTGTGAAAGTGTTCGGGCCTCATAATGTTAATTTAGTTCTTTTTGTAATTTTTTTTTTATAAATATAAATATATCGACAAATCGATCTATCTATATGAAATAATTCAACCAATCCAAGTAATTAGGGTAAACACTCCTGGTCTTTAACACTGATATAACTCCATGAATTTGTTTAAGGTAGTTGGTCGATAAAACGATTTTTTCAAAGGAATTTGACGAAACTTCTCCAGACATTTATTTAATCCAATACCAATAATTCGAGTCCTTACCCCCAAAAAATTGGCCATCCCAATTTTGAGAAAAAGTTTCAAAGTTTTGTATTTTTAACACGGGTTCTTATGGGAAAACTCTATTTTTTTTTTTTTTTTTTGAATAAAATGAAAACGTGTCCAAGGAATTTGATAAAAATTTAATATGTTATTTAATACAAAATTACTAACCATATTTAATAAATAAAAGTTATTGACCACACCGTTTTTGAAATATAATTTAAAAACATCATTTTACAACGTTTTTACAACGCTTTTTCAACAATATTTTTATATTGCTACAACATAAGAGCGCGGAAATAAAAAAAAAAAGTGGTATACAAATATAATAACTGAAGAATATTAATACAGTATTTAATTTTTGATAAAAGAAAGTTTTTTTGCTGAGATATTTTTTTGTACCTGAAAATTTAATTATTTTGGAACATATCTGAAAAAAGAAGACTGCAGACTTTTAGTTGTTTTTATTTTTTTAAGAGGAGATAATCAGGACTTGAGATTTGGGCTAAGTTTGAAGTTAATAGGAACGAAAAAGGTGTGAATAGGGACAGTATATAGGTTAATAGGGACATGAGAGCAGTTTCAAGGTTATCAAGTCATTCGATATTTTTATAAACACATTCAGCATAACATTTCGATACTTTATAAACTTTATTTTAGATTCTACGTTTATTTCTAAAGAAAATCATCAAGTATTATTTCTTTTGTGAATGTATAAATACAAAAAATTCGAAATTATTTTATATTAGAATTTCAATTTTGGTCGACCCTACGGGTTATCCCCATTCACCCTTTTATCGTCTCTTTAGCCTGTATTACACTTGGCGAGTTTGCTCGCTATTCGCTGGCGAATTTGCTCGCTGCTAGTAAACTCGCTTAGTGTAATATTCTTGACTAGTTACTCGCTAGATACTCGCTACTCGCTTTTCTAAAGCGAGTAAAGTTGAAGACCGGTCTACTTTACTCGCTACTCGCTTCGTATTTTTGCTCGCTGGTTAGTGAAATCGCTTTGTGTAATATATTTAACGAGTAAAATCGCTGTATTTGACAGCTTTTTCAAAATGTCAACAGAGACTATTTGTGCAGGATTTGTAATTCCAGCGTTATTATTCTTATTGTTACGTAAAAATTTGCGAAAAAGCAAAAATACCATAGGTAGATAAAAAATTGGGTTATAAGACGGGAAAAATTTGGTGTTTTTATGTTCCACAGCGTAGTATTTACGTAAAAAAAAAGTTTATAAATTAAAAAAAATTAAAATGTCAATTTTTATTCCACTTCAAATTTTTAATAAGTAAAGAAAATAAAAACTTATAGTGAATTGTATAACATATAAATATTACAATAATGAAAATCTTTTAATAAAAATAAGTTTGTAGTAATAATTAACAAACAAGAGAGGAAAAAAAACAAAACATGAAATATTTGCTCAGGAAAATATTAATAACAACACGTGTTAGCGAATTTACTATAGCTATATGTGTAATCGGTATTCATTGAGCGAGTCGATATGTTTGCGCTCGCTAGCGAATTTACTCGCTAGTGAATAGCGAGTAAACTCGCCAAGTGTAATCCAGGCTTATTGGTCCCAAATTTTCATAGAGATTATATGATTTTTGTTATTTTTTTAAAAATCACCGATATTTTTACAATTTTTTAAATACTGTAATAAAGTGACCATCCTCGCGTAAATTTTTAATATATTAAAGATTAGGTACTTATAAAATAAATACAAAAAAATACGGTGTGAAGCCTGAACTGGTCCCGCTGGTCTCTATTCATCCCTGTCTACGTTATGTAATAAGTAAATTTTATTAGGACGGAGAAAGGGAATCCCCCCGTACTATGCAGCAATTTATGTATATATTTTTGTGGTACAGCTGGCATTCCAGCCGAACATTTTGTTAGCCTAACGTTAGCCAACGGAGCTTTCACCGTTACAAACCAGGGGGCTCTAATTCAAAAATTAATGCACGTTAGATATTTTTTCACGGTATAATCAGTCACCATGTTAGAAATTGTTGTTTAAGATATAATATATATTAATTTTTTGAATACGTGCCCTCTGGTTTGTAACGGTGAAAGCTCCGTTAGCTGACGTTAGGCTAACAAAATTTCCGTCTGGAACGCCAGCACACTTTATGAAAAAACTACTGAACCTTTAGATCTGAAATTAAACATAGTGAGTTGTAATAGTGTCTAGATGTGTTATCAATGAGATGGGAAGAAAAGGTCCCTAACAGAGTCGCCATATAAAATATTTTGTGCTGGGGGGCTAAACCATATAATCTATTACATATTTCTGTAATTATAAATTTTTTGCATAATGGTGTTTTTCTCACGAGTCGTAAGTTTGTCAAAAGAGGCCGCAAGCTTAGGTATAGATATCAGTAAAGCATGGAGAGAGTGTATTTTTCCTTTCTAAATTACGTAATTTAAAGTATATCGTAAATTTGTAACAATTCATTACCAAAAGACGAGATTCTTTGACCATATTTTTACTCATTATTAAATCAAAAAGTTAAAATTTTTCCCAAGTTAATATTAGCAAAGGGTGTATTTATGCAAAAAGAAATAAACTGGTGTCATTAGAATTTAAGATTTCATGATAAATGATAAAAAAAAAAAAAAAAAAAAAACTGTATTATTTAAAAAAGAAAAAAATTGTGTTAAATTTAGACTAAAAAATTAAAGGTGTCCGGTCTTTTTACTACGGCTAAACTGACTGAGCTATCCGGGTTCTCGATTTTATGACCTGGCAACCCTATGTACGGAAACACGTACATATTGACTTATTTGTTTATGCAACAAACACACTCTCTGTGGGTCGGTTTTTTAAACATTTACAGAAGAATAACATAGCTCTTAAAAATATAATTTTGTATTATAAATTTATCATTTACTTCTTTTGTGATTGTATTGAAATGCGTACATTTCAATACAATCACAAAAATCAGTACGTGTGTGTTATTATTTTTTTATTAAAAAAGTGAATGATTACATATGTTGAATTATTTCCTGAATTTATTCATAATTTTTCTTTTTAATTTTTTCAAAATATTGTCCGCCCCTCGGGAAATTTACTGTGAAAGTGCCCGAACTGTATTAAAAAAATTGTACAAATCCATTTCAATTTCACTTTTACCGAATTTCCATTCTGGAAATTCAGCTATTACAGCCGGTGTCATGCCGCGACTCGAGCCCGGGACTATGGCAGAAATTTGTTTTGAGGTCCCTAGAACCCAAAAATAACATCCACTAAAATTTATATATATTAATTTATATATAATATATATATATATATATATATATATATATATATATATATATATATATATATATATATATATATATATATATATATATATATATATATATGTATTTATGTATCAGCATGATAACTCTCCAATAAAACTTTCTAGGTTTACGAAATTTGGTGAAAACGTTGGAAGTCCAAAAATCTTAACTGAGTTCTTCAGCCAGACACGTCGGAGCTCAGGAAAGAAATTTCGTCAAAACGTTAACGGTTTTCTGGACATTTTTCGTGAAAAAAATTTGGCAGAATGAGGCGGAAAAATCACATGCAGAAGGTTTTTTTTATTTAAAGTTATTCTATATCAACTAGTTTCCGAGAAAAACGTACTTTTGTAAATGGAAATTCGCTATGTTATGCAGGATGCTGCGACAGGTGTATTTTACATTATCATAAAATGATTTCTTATAGAAGTAACATTAATTTAGTTCTTTATGTAATTATTTTTTTTCTCTAAATATAAATATATCGACAAATTGATCTCTCTATACGTAATAATTCAACCAATCCAAGTAAATATGGTAAACACTCCTGGTCTTGGACATCTAACTCCATAAATTTGTTTACACCAAAAATCAGGATAATTTATAATCAAATAATTCAAATTTTTTTCACAAAAAGAAAAGTATATTCTTATAAAACATACGTAATGTTACATACCACATACAAGTTATAGTTTTAAACAAAAACAAAAAGAAACATACCAACGTAAAATGAACTTAAAAATAAATATATAATAAATTGAAATTAATTTCTGGCAACGCCATCTTAATTAACTTATTATGTATTTATTATTATGAAGTTTGTTAACGTGTTTGTTCAAACTGTGCCACGTCACATTTAAATGATTACTCTCCTGTATGTGTTCTGTCACGTGTTGTGAAATCACTTGACTGGGAAAATGTTTTAAAACATCTATCACATTAAAACGGTTTTTCTCCTGTATGTATTCTCTGGTGTTTTTTTAAATTATCTACTCAAAAAATGTCTTAAAACATAGATCACATTTAAGTGGTTTATCTCCTAGGTATATGTAATCTTTCATGTGTTTTCAAACTTCCTAACTGTGAAAATGTTTTAAAACGTATCACATTTGAATGGTTTTTCTCCTGTATGTATTCTATTATGATTATTCAAATTGCCTGACGTAGAAAATGTTTTACAACATACATTACATTTGAACGGTTTTTCTCCCGTATGTGTTCTTTCATGTGTTTTTAAATTATTTGACTGTGAAAATGTTTTATTACATACATCACATTTAAATGGTTTCTCACCTATATGTATTCTTTGGTGTGCATTTAAATTGCCTGACGTAGAAAATGTTTTAAAACATGTATCACATTTGAATGGTTTTTCTTCCGTATGTATTCTTTCATGTTTTTGTAAACTGCTCAACTGAGAAAATGTTTGAAAACATGTGTTACATTTGAATGGTTTTTCTCCCGTGTGTATTCTTTCGTGTGTTTTTAAATTACTTGACTGTGAAAATGTTTTAAAACATATATCACATCTGAATGGTTTCTCTCCCGTATGTGTTTTTTCATGTTTCTTTAATTCGCTGGCCTGAATAAATGTTTTAAAACATATATCACATTTGAATGGTTTTTCTCCCATATGTATTCTTTTATGATTATTCAAATTGAAGGACTGAGAAAATGTTTTAAAGCACGTATCACATTTGAATGGTTTTTCTCCTGAATGTATTCTATTATGATTATTCAAATTGCCTAACGTAGAAAACGTTTTAAAACATACATTACATTGGAACGGTTTTTCTCCCGTGTGTATTCTTTCATGTGTTTTCAAACTGCCTGACTGAGAAAATGTTTTAAAACATATATCACATTTGAATGGTTTTTCTCCTGTGTGTATTCTTTCATGTAATTTTAAACTAGCTGACTGAGTAAATGTTTTAAAACATGTATCACATTTGAATGGTTTTTCTCCCGTGTGTATTCTTTCATGTGTTTTCAAATTACTTAACTGAGAAAATGTTTTAAAACACATATCACATTTGAATGGTGTTTCACCTATATGTATTCTTTGATGTGCATTTAAATTGCCCGACTGAGAAAATGTCTTAAAACAAATATTACATTCGAATGGCCTTTTACTGGTTTGACTTTTTTCATAATTCTTTAAACAAGCTTGCTCAATTGCACTGTTGGTACTTGTTAAATTTTCACAACTATCGTCAAATAAATCACTATTTTCTGTTAATAAATCCTCTTCATCATCTTCTAACTTAATTTCGGTATGTAAACTTTTTAAATTTAATAAATTATCATAATTGCTTTCTTCCAGTTCCAATTTTATTTCGTTTCCATAACATGAAAATTCCGGTACTTGCTCTGTTTTTATTTTATTTGCAAATGAGTTGTCTACATTCTGTAAATTTTCTTCTTTTATTTTAACAGTATATGCATTAACTTTTGATGTACACTCTTTATTTTCCATTTTCCTTTCTTCTTTTGTCCGAAAACTAATTCTGTTGTTTTAAGATTTTGACAATTATCAAGTCTGAACACTGGACGTCAGTATTTACGGTATTTACCCATAGATTATGTATATCATGTATATTGATTCTGGCACCGCTGGCACCAGTCTTACCCAGCTACTTGTATCACAGCAATCACAGTTTAAATACTAGTGTATACTACTATAATTAGTGTCGCGATTTTTAAAAGGTTACGCTACTGTGGCGTACTAAAATAGCATATTGTGCAATAAGTGCGGGAAATTGTCGATTGCCCACGAAAGCGAAGTTGAGCGCACTCACTACGTTCGTGCGCTCATTTGCTTGAGTGGGGCAATCGACAATCCCGCACGAGTTGCACATACTATTTTTCATTACGAATTTCACATAGTTTTTTCTGTTATTATCACTATTTTTGACATTTTTATTACTTTTTAAAATAATATTTTTAAGTATTCGTCTTTTTTTTTTAATTAGGTATAGTTGACAAAATATTTCCAGACACTTTTGATAGTTTCTTTGTCAACGGATAATTGCCTTTTTCTAATTCCAGTCAAACAAATAAATAGTGCATAGGGTACTAATTGAACATTAGGTTACGAAATAATAATAAATAAAAAGTTAATAACAGGGTCAATCCATATCAAGTGATCCAAAGAAAATTACCTTACTATTTTATATTAACCTAAGATTTTGTCCTCCGGTTATACTAGGTGAAAGAAGAAAGAAACCAAAAGATTTTGTTTTTATCTCATGTACTTTTTTATTAAACAATTTTTTAAATTGTGAAAAATGTGAAATTTAGACACACATTGTTTTACGTTTCTAGCTATATCTCGGCTTAGGATAAAGATATATTTTGGACCAAAATACCATTTTTTTCAGAAATTTACAAGCTTTAAAATGATATGCAACAAGCTAATTTTAAAAAAATTATAACTCTTAATTTTTTAACTTAAATTTTGAAAAGGTTATTCCAGAAAAATAATATCCCAAATCGTTTTGAAAAATTTTTAGGTAATTACTTAAGTATTTGTCTACAAACAAACAAAATTTTAAGTTGGGATCTTATTGGGATCATATTTAAAAAAAAATGTTTCTCCCAAAAACACTCCCAAAAGTTATTATAATTTCTACTATCCTTTTTCAATACATTAGATAGTAGATCTCGTGAGAGATAGCTATATTACGAGTTTGTTTAAAACATAAATTTATGTGGATGAATCATTTCCAGTTGTCGTTCTTTTCACTATAACTATGGTTCTTTTTTTGAAGCAAGTATTTACGTTGTATACCACTGAAAATTATGACGATCATGACAACAATCCAATATCAGCAATTTAAAAGACTAGTGTGATAACAACGCTTTAATGTAGTGGTATCTTTTTATACCCCTGACTCAAAGTTAGTATTCCTTTAAGAAATATGTCTTGTCATTTATTAGATAAAGCAAAATATATTATAGAAATTCAAATAACTGCTGCTATTTTTTTCTGTAATGATAATTTAATTTTTTAAACGACTTTTTGAGTTGTCTTTCTATACATTTCTATGGTTGAACACCGAATTGCTGGATCAGATTGAATATAAAGACTGGAGTTACACAACCCACTTTTACAAACTAGCAACACTTTCAATAACATACTGGGGTTACACAACCCGCTTTTAGAAACACTGAAGAATTAACTGAACTGCACTGCTTAAGGACTGGCATGAGATCGATTCATATTTAAAGTTCTGCTTGCAAGATCCTACTTGTCTGTTTCTTGCCACAGCCTGACTGTCTCAGGGCAAATAAAATAACTGGATCTTTATCAGAACTTATTGAAACTCACAGAGTTTCTTCAGTGGCGTAGCTAGGCGTGGGCGATGTGGGCCCACACCCACGGCCTCGCACTTAAAGGGACCTCGCGAGTGACTGTTTTTCTTTTTTTTCCTTTAATTGTCCTCTAATTTTTAAGACAGAAATTTTAAAAACAAAATTAAAGGGGGCCTCGCAAAAATTATCTTGCCCACTCCCCATTTTCGTCTTGCGACGCCACTGAGTATCACCCATAACATACATAAAATTACCATTTACACATATAAACCCTATATCTCTTAATAAACTGAGTTATAATCCATCAAAAACTAACTTCAACGTCCTTTAAAATACGTTTTTTAACGTCGCTTCATAGATATATTTAAAAATATATATGATCCCATGAAGGTCCCAACTTGATTTTTTTAAATTTTGTTTATAAAAGTTAAAAGAATAACCAGGATTTTTTTCGAAACTTTTGAGAATATTATTTCTTTGGAATCTTCTTTGAAATTTTGAGTTTTTATATAAAAAAATTTAGTTGCTTTAAACACACACTTGTGATATATCAAATTAAAGCTTAAGCAATTCTGAAGAGAATGGTGTTATTTTTATATTTCTATCACAACCCTAAACGGAGTTACAGTAAAAAACGTATTATGCTACACTGCAAAATTTGCGAATTTTCCAAATTTCAAAATTATTTAAAAAGGCAACCATAAGTGATAAAAATCTGAAATTTGAAATTTGTACTAAGTTAGAGTAGCTCTTCAAGAAAATCAAAAGAAAAAAAATATTGAGTGAGGTCAGGTAAAAAATTTATTCAAATTTGGATCACTTGATATGGATTGACTCAACACTATTTTATATTTTTATGTAAATTCTGTTTATTTAATAATAATTTGATTACACAAGAATATTTCTTAAAGAAACCGAAAACAAATGACATTAATGATATATTATAAGTTAACTGTAAACATATACATAAAATAACTGAATGACTGGATTCATTGCAAAATATTTAATACTATTAAAAATATAATTTTGAAAAACAAAAATCAGTGGATGTCAATATGTACTGCTTAGAATTTTCAAATCAGTTAAAATCAAACGAAAATAATTTATTCTAATTGAAAATAACATATTTCACTTTTCTTTACAGTATTGCATCATTTTTTTAACTTTGTGAAGATGAAATATTATTATGTCAAATATTTAAAAAACTAAATAAAACCACTATTAAGGACACTGGTGTAGTGTTGAAAAGTGTACGACAAGGACAAAAAAGAAGGAAACCTACAAAAGTGTCTGGGAATATTTTTTCAACTATAATTATCGTTTAAATTACTTTGTTGGTGGTTTCTATAGAAATAATTATGAAATATTTATTAAATGAAAAATTAAGAGGCGGCTTTGTGTGTTTTATTGTCAATTTGCGTGTGGAAAGTTACTTTCCACACGCAAAAAAATATGCGGGAAGAGTACAGTGGGTAAACAGCTATTTTGCGTACAGAAATGTGTGCGCTAAGTTAATACTTCTCCCGCATGAGTAATAAAAAATGATTTTTCCTTTTAAATGGACGCCATTTTGTGAAAAACTTTATTTTTTCAAATCGGCTACGTCCAACTAATTCTACATTCTTGTTTATTAAGAATTACTATTTTTTTTTTTTATTACGCCCGTAAAATCATCTCAAAATCGCGTCTCAAGACTTGAATACCCCCTTAATCTAGAAATTCACTATTTTACATGATCATAAAATGACTTCTTATAGAAATAACATTAATTTAGTTTTTTTTGAAATTTTTTTATATAAATATAAATATATCGACAAATTGATCTCTCTATACGAAATAATTCAACCAATCCAAGTAAACAGGCTAAACACTCCTGGTCTTTGACATCTATCTCCATGAATTTATTTACACCAAAAATCAGGATAATTTATGATGAAATAATCCAAATTTTTTTCACAAAAAGAAAAATTTATTCTTATAAAACATACGTAATGTTACATACCACAATACACAAGTTAATTTTAAACAAAAACAAACAGAAAAATACCAATGTAAAATGAACTTAAAAATAAATATATAATAAAATTAAATTAATTTCACGAAACGCGATCTTAATTAACTTATTATTGATGTTTTTTTTTTATTAATAATACCCAGTAGATCCCGAACAATATAAAATAATTACGCGGAAAATAAATAAATAACTATTTATTCCAATATTTAATTATAAGATGAATTTACAAAATAAATTATATTAATGTTACATAAACAAAACTAAACCGAACCGAGCAGACAAAAAAAAAGAAATAATTAACTGAAAAATAATTGAATATATATTAAACAATTACTAGGATCACTATGATATTTTAATATGAACAAATTGTAATCATAGACTACTTAATAATCTATATATTTCAACAATTATTACTAATTATTATTATTTACTACTGTGAAGTTTGTTGACGTGTCTGTTCAAACTATCCGACGTCACATTTAAATGATTACTCTCCTGTATGTGTTCTTTCATGTGTTTTCAAATCACTTGACTGGGAAAATGTTTTAAAACACGTATCACATTTGAACGGTTTACGGTTTTTCTCCTGTGTGTATTCTCTGATGTTTTTTTTAAATTACCTGCCCCAGAAAATGTTTTAAAACATACATTATAGTAGGATTAGCGAAAGTTTGCGCCTCGAGTATATTCGGTTTTTGACCCCTTCCTTATATATTTTGGCGTATTATCATGTTTATAGCGTGTGCGCCGACTGAAAGTTAACTGCACATGTGCATGAATAAATTTTAAGGGAAAGGACCAAAAATCCGAGTATACTCGAGGCGCAAACTATCGCTAATCGCACTATACATTTGAATGGTTTTTCTCCTCTATGGCTGCCTTTACACGATCAATAATACTGTCAGTATTTCAAAATACTGACATTTTTATTGATCGTGTATTGACGATACTGAAATAATGATGAAAGTATTGAAGAATGGCTTATAATTCCATCAGTATTCACTTCAGTACTAAGACGTGAAGGGGACCAAGGGGACAGTGACATTAATGACAGTTAAAACCGTTAAAACATATTTCTCATAGGTATATGTACGATATGTACCAGCGGTACCAGTCGAGATAAATACAAATCGATTGTAGATCGTATATGTACTTCATGGAAAAGTAGGCCTGTACCATATATGTAATATAATAGATATATGGCCAATCTGGATATGAAAACAGGTCCCAACATCACGGCACAGACAATATTAGTTCTTTCTTTCTTTTTGGAGGAATTTGGTTCGTTTTGCGCAAATGCGACGTTTTTGATGGTAATATGAACCAATATAAACAGTAAACACCATAAACACTAATTGATGCATCTGCGCAAAACGACTGAAGTTCCTCTACCCGATGTCTATCCATTTCACTTCATCGGAACCACTGCCTCTTATAGGGATTGACCATATAGCAATAATACATACAGTCAAACTCATGTATTTTCAACCTGTCGGGACTAATCAGCTCATGTATTTTCAACTTCTCCTTCATCCTCACTCCGTGGCAATCATAGAACCACTTGACAGACATAGAACCAATCACAAAAAGCCCGCGTAAATCTTTACACAATAACAGTAGTCACGTGTACTTCCCCAGTAAATAACCTTAAAATGACAGAATGTCAAGTAACATATTATGATAAACAAAAAAGTGAAACATGAAAAAAGTGTAATAAACTTGTAGTAAAATCATTTTTTTAGTAATTTCAAATGAAATAAAATCATATATTGTAGGATTATAGGATAAAACCACTAGTGGTCGATCGGTTAATCTGACAGTTATTTTTCTGTATTAAAGTATTGCGTGAGAAGTGGGGACCAAAAACTTGAAAATACGTGAGTAAAATCAGTTGAAAATAGATGGTGTTGAAAATACATGAGTCCGACTGTATATGGCCTGTACATATTGCGTGTGTTCCGAAATATAATCCAGCATACTGGCCAGTATGAATGACGTCATAAATCGACGCCATGCTGGTGAATCGTTCCGAAATACACTGGCCAGCCTGGCCATGCATTGTCGTAACTTTGACACTTATAGGCTGGTCGTCCATTGGATGCGTAGTCGTGCGTAATTTAATTCAGACGAATACGCATGAAACGGACGAACGATCCAAACAGCTGTGAAGCAATACATCCTCGTCCATTGAGAGAGACGCTTTCAATAGACGAGGATGTATTGCTTCACAGCTGCTTGGAACGTTCGTCCGTTTCATGCGTATTCGTCCGCATTAAATTTCGTATGCCTACGCAATCAATGGACGACCAGCCTTAGTTGTGAATCATAGATATGATAGATAAAGGTGCTCACCAGTACAATATGGCGTCGAAGTCATGACGTCATTAACACTGGCCAGTATACTGGATTATATTTCGGAACAAGCCCATTATTATTGATTAGTATGTACGGCAGTACGTACAATATGTACGATATGTACCGTATGTACATTGTACATTTGTACATACAGTAGAATTTTAACTAAAAGAGAGAGCATAAATTCCTCATAGTTACAATTTATCTCTTTTTATTGAATATAAAAGATATATAATTATCTCTCTTTCATTTATTTGTCAGTGTTGCCTTGGTTAACATTTAAAATATTTGTAATCCCCTTACCTTAGAATTTCCCTTAAAAAACTTTCTTTTAGTTAAAATACTACTGTACATGCGTATATGTATGGCATGGCTAGAAAAACAAAATCGAACAGATCGAACATAACGCTTTTTCTTCTTTGATTTCTTGTTTTGAGTTGCAAACGCTAGTACTATAGCTAAACACGCTTCTTCCATAATAATAATTCCAAAATTTTATTAATTTAAAAAAATTCCGAAAAATTAAATTTGACAGTTTGTTTTAAAATACTGAAGAAAATAATGATAGTGTACGGTATCATAAAAATAATGAAGTAATAAAAATAATGATTCATTATTTTTATCAGTAAATACTGACAGTATTACTGATCGTGTAAAGGCAGCGTATGTATTCTTTCATGTGCTTTTAAATTACTTGATGTGGAAAATGTTTTAAAGCATGTATTGCATTTGAATGGTTTTTCTCCCGTATGTAGTCGTTTATGTGATTTCAAACTGGTCAACTGTGAAAATGTTTTAGAACATGTGCTACACGTGAATGGTTTTTCTCCTGTATGTGTTCTTTTATGTGTTTTCAAATGGTCTAACAGAGAAAATGTTTTAAAACATGTATCACATTTGAACGGTTTTTCTCCTGTGTGTGTTCTTTGATGTTTTTTTAAATTACCTGCCTCAGAAAATGTTTTAAAACATACATCACATTTGAATGGTTTTTCTCCTGTGTGTGTTCTTTCATGTGCTTTTAAATTACTCAACCGTGAAAATGTTTTAAAACATATGTTACATTTAAATGGTTTATCTCCTGTATGTAATCTTTCATGTGTTTTTAAACTGCCCGACTGAGAAAATGTTTTAAAACAAATATTACATTCGAATGATCTTTCACCAATGAGGGGTTTCTGATGTTTCTTCAAATGGCTGGGCGTGTGTGGTTCATCACTGGTTTCACTTTTCTCATAACTCTTTAAACAAGCTTGCTCAGTTACACTGTTGATGTCTGTTAAATTTTCACAACTATCGTCATATAAATCACTTTTTTCCGTTAACATATCCTCTTCGTCATCTTCTAACTTAATTTCGGTATGTAAACTTTCCAAATTTATTACATCACCAGTATCGCTTTCTTCCAGTTCCAATTTGATTTCATTTCCATAACATGAAAATTCAGGTACTTCCGTTTTTGTAATATTTAGAAATGAGTTGTCTACATTTTGCAAATTTTCCTCCTCTTTTATTACTTTAACAGTATACGTATCAACCTTTGATGCACACCGTTTATTTTCCATTTTCTTTTCTTTCTTTTTTCCGGAAAAATAATTCTGTCGTTTTGAGATTTTGACAGTTTTCAAGTCTGAACGTTGGTGTTTAACCATAAAGTACATAGATAATGATAATACACTCTAATAACTTACAATCATGGAGTAATGGAGACACAGCAACTATCTCTATCACAGAATAATCAGAAGCTAAGTTGCTATCTCTGCACTAGTGATACCAATGTAGATAAAAAATCCCCTCTATTTCCCACCACTATGTTGTGTAGATACACACTGTGTGTAGTGGTGTTAGTTTGATCTTTGTAACTGTGTCAATTGAAACACACACAATTACAAAACACGTATTGTCGGACGGAGCAAGGTGGGGTCCAAGCTAACAATGGTCCAATAATACATAATAATGCGTTGTGCATTGAGTGACCGATACCGACTAACTAAATGCCTTAAGCAGTTAAGCGGTATCAACCACACACTGGCACACTGCTATCCACAGTTTTCTACAAACACGCTTAGGGCTTGATCTCTATCATGAAATCTGCAGTGTGGCGTTTTGTCTACCTTAGGCTCGTAGGTAGTCAGTGTCTCAGTAGCAGTCGCTAAGTGTAAGTCAGTCAAACAACAATGGATTTGATTGTTTGCATTGTAGAACCCCCACACATAACGTTGTGGTATCACACATATGTATGCGAGCCCGGTCACGTGACTGCAACCTCTATGTTCGATTACTCATATATACACAGTTTAGCGCGCCAATACAAAGTAAACACCGTGCACGTTAGTGGTGGAGAACTATCGATAGCACTATCGATAACTATCGATAGTTTTGACTATCGAAAACTATCGATATTTTTTTTTTTACTATCGATAGTTTTCGATATTTTTTTTCAGTCATTTCGTTTACTTATAAATGCTAAAGATAATAAAAATTTTGTAGAAATTATAGCCAGAGATATAAAAACAACCATTTTAAGGGAATTTCCGGGCAAAAAGGAATAATTCCGCCCCAGCGTAAAACCGGCGACCTTTTTTCTTTTTTTTTTTTTGCTTGCCGGCTATCTAAATGCCGCCCAACTTGGGTATCAAAAACTATCGATAAACTATCGATAACTATCGATAGTTTCACGACTATCGATAGTTCTCCATCACTAGTGCACGTACATATATATTTTCTATCTCTTACTGGTTACACTGATTCCAGTAGTGGAGAGATACGTATTGTACCTCTGTCCTCTGTGCTTACAATAGATATGTATGGGTCCGTCCACACGACACAAGCTTTACCACCGACTTACTTGCGCAAACCAGTTTGTGCAAGTAAACAATTACGTATGGACGGGAAAAAACGTAGCGACTTACTTGCACAAACCTGGTTTGCGCAGGTAAGTCGGTGGTAAAGCTTGAGCGTGTGGACGGGCCCTAAGACACTTCAATGTAAATTTGACAAAAAAAAAAATGTATCGATGATAATGCCCTCTCTTGATCCAGGTACATAAATAAAATGAATTATTTTAAAGCAATAGCAATAGTTGCCGTTTTAATAAAAATTCTTTTAGTTAAAATAACAGTTTTCAATATTTTCAATTTAAACCTTATCACAATGCCGAGAAAATCCGCTATAAAATGTGTTTTTGGCTGTGTAACTGAAAGTATGTATTTGTACTAATTATTTATATGCAACCGAAACTTAAGTTTTATCAAGTTTTTGTAAATGAAATGTCTATAAAGTCTATAAAATTATAGACCAAGAGAACCCGTATGGTATGAAAATCCCCGTCATCAAACACCCTCATAATTTAAGTGAAATTAGAAAGTAAATATACCAAAAAATATGAAAAAGTCGGTCGCCCGTAATTAATCCTGAACAAATTGCCGTAATTAAGCGAATTATCGAAAATACATTTTTTGACGTTTTAAATTGTCAAATAATTTCAAAAAATTGATAATCAATAATTTTTTTCATAGTTACAAAAAAAGGAAACAGTTTTTTCCTAGCTACAAAATAATACATATTGGTATTTGTGATATCAAAATGCAAACTCTTAAATATTGTAACACCCATAGACAAAAAAAAATAAATAATGTAAAAGTCAAAAAGTATTTTATTTTTCTAAAAATAAACAATTTCATTTTTACAGTTTTCTTTACTGATGTGGATTAAGTTTTAATATCATCATGTAAACTATGGAGATTAGACCCTTGGATTAGACAAGGAGACGAAACTCAATGTATTCAGAAAAGTGTCCAAATCAAAGATGGCACTAGTGTTCGTCGGATACGAAAGCGGTACAATACTTATTCTCAAATATGAAGGGTAGAGTATCAGGAGAAGTATCTCATATATAAAAAGTGGCCCCAAAAGTGGATGAAATTAAGATGGCGCTAGTGTAGTAAAATTCTTAAATTTAAAATTAAGCGCTGAAAATTTTAAAATTGAAGCAACAGTTTTTATTGTTTTTAACAGTTTTAATTGCTATATTTAATTCAATTTTTATTGTTTTTATATTTAATTCAATTTTTATTGTTTTTAACAGTTAGTATTTCCCTTTAGCATACTTCACTTCACTTATAATTGCGAAGTTCAGATCGAACCCTGATTGCTTATCAGCGCCGTTCTGGTTACTTATTGAACTATTTGAAGAGGGGCCACTTTTTCGATTCAAGTCCCATAAGAGATACTCCTCCTGACCTCTACCCTCCATATTCTCAAATGGAACACTCTCAAATGGAAACGCAAGCTTCTACATATATTATCTTTGTTAGCTTTTGAATAGAATCTTCTGGAATCTTTTTCAATGTTCCAACTCAGTTATAAAGTGGGTTTTTCGATTGTTTTTAAAATAAACTTAACAATTTTTATTTTGCGTCGCATCATTTATATTGTATATTATCTAATTCGCTGACGTCACTATGTAAAATCGGAGTCAGTCCCATTGGTTATCCGCTGTATAAAGTAATTTAAACTATAAGAGTTTATTTCATACATATGTAATTTCTATGTATTTCCTTACTATTAAATATCATCAACCGACATTGGTGATTCTCAAATGGAAACATTCACTTCCCCAGTCCCGGCGTGTTTCTATTTGAGAATAAGTACTGTAGTTACATTCTGTTTTATCCGTTTTATGTTACTATATTCGCTATATTCACATCAGTATTCGAGCATTATTAACGCCGCGAGTGGTAAAAAAAGAAAGCCATTATATTTGCCATTTTCCTGACCAATTTTGTCAATTCCTCTCATATAAGTTTCATCTCCTTGTCTAATTTCCATAATGTAAACATTCAACAGATATTTATTTTTTATTTTTGTATTCTGTTTTCATTTGAGTGTATTAATAATTAAAATCGGGTTAAAAAAGTTTACTTGATGTTTAATTAAATTTAGCCCAAACTAATTTAATTAGAATTAAATGATTATAATGTTGTGTGTGTGTGTAAATGAATATAATGCCATAATACCTGTCGAAATCAAACATATATACTGCCATATATTGCCCAAGGTACAGTTTTAATTACAAATTTAAATTGAGAGTGGCCTATCTATAAATTTGTTAATATATTTGTAATACACAGCATTCTCTTTGGTCGATTTTGTCCTCAATGATGTACATAGATAGACTACGAGTATGAAATATGAATATTGCATTGAGGAGAGAATCGACTAGAGAGAATGCTGTGTATTACAAATACATTACGAAATTGAAGCAAAAAAATTGACTGATGTGAGCAAAAAAATTGACTGATGGGATTACTTTAATGGCGGTCAAACCATTAATTTAATGGTTTAATTGGTTTATCTAATATTTATAAACAAGTCTCCCTGGTTACAATTTGGGCTTACTAAAATGGAGTCATGCTTCAAAATTTAATGCCTGTGTTATCTCTAAATGCTGTGTATTACAAATACATTAGGAAATTGAAGCAAAAAAATTGACTGATGTGAGCAAAAAAATTGACTGATGGGATTACTTTAATCGCGGTCAAACCATTAATTTAATGGTTTAATTGGTTTATCTAATATTTATAAACAAGTCTCCGTGGTTACAATTTGGGCTTACTAAAATGGAATCATGCTTCAAAATTTAATGCCTGTGTTATCTCTAGGAAACATATGTTAATATGTTTGATTCAGTGCTCTGTGGAATATTGGTACCAGTCACTGAGCACTGAATCGAACATATTAACCAATGACGTATATGAACTAGTCATTTTGTTAGATGATCTGAAGCCAAGCACTGGTGTCCCTCCTGTCATTGTTTAGTTGTGTGTGTGCGTCACGTGGTATGTTTGAAAAGTTGTCGTGAAATTAAAACTGACTACAATGTTTTCCATCCGAAACCAAAATGGTTAATTGTTGTGTTTTATCGTGCAAAAGCGACAATAGAGTAGAAACAGAAGGAAAAAACCCAGTTACGTTTCATAGATGAGTAGAAATCATGTTTTAAAAATTAAATATGGGTATCCGCCATTTTATAATGTTATACACATGGGTGTCTAAACAAAATTTTCTTTTTTTTTTTTATAGCGGAAAAAAATGTTATAAATTTAATTCTGTAATATTTTATAATCAAATATGTAATTATTAATTACAAAATAGTAAGCATACCATTCCTAGAAGAATTAGATTTATCGGACGATTAATTTATTTTATTCATCCGATAGTCGGACGACTAGGTTATTTTAGTCGTCCGATAATCGGACGACTATCTTTTTTTATAGTCCGTTTATCGGACGAAGAGACACTTCGAAAAACAAACAATGAGAAAGATCAAAATGTGTTCCTATATTTCCAAAAATGTTTTTTGACGTATCGCTTCAAATAACTTGACTGTAAAAATGTTTTAAAACATATATCACATTTGAATGGTTTTTCTCCTGTGTGTATTTTTTTATGAATTTTCAAATTGCTTGACTGAGAAAATGTTTTAAAACATATGTTACATTTGAACGGTTTCAATCCTGTATGTATTCTTTCATGTCTTTTCAAACTGCTTAAATCACAAAATGTTTTAAAACATGTGTTACACTTGAATGGTTTTTCTCCTGTATGTGTTCTTGCATGGGTTTGTAAATGATGTAACAGAGAAAATGTTTTAAAACATGTATCACATTTAAATGGCTTTTCTCCTGTATGTGTTCTTTCGTGTGCTTTTAAAGGGCCTAACTGAGAAAATGTCTTAAAACATACATCACATTTGAATGGCTTCTCTCCTGTATGTGTTCTTTCATGTACTTTCAAATGACTTGACGTAGAAAATGTTTTAAAACATACATTACATTCAAATTGTTTTTCATGAGTAAGAGGTTTCTGATGTTTCTTCAAATGGTTTGATGTGTGTGGTTTTTCATTGGTTTTCGTTTTTTCATAATTCCTTAAACAACCTTGCTCAATTGCACTGTTGGTATTTGTTAAATTTTCACAACTTTCGCGGGATAAAACATTTTCTTCTATTATCATATCCTCTTCATCATCTTCTAACTTAATTTCGGTATGTAAACTTTTTAAATTTAATAAATCACAAGTATTATTGCTTTCTTCCAGTTCCAATTTTATTTCATTTTCATAACATGAAGATTCAGGTACTTCGGTTTTTGTTATTTTTAAAAATGAGTTGTCTACATTCTGCAAATTTTCTTCCTCTTTTATCACTTTAACCTTTGATGCACGCCGTTTATTTTCCATTTTCTTTTCTTGCTTTTCTCCCGAAAAATAATTCTGTTGTTTTGAGATTTTGACAATTTTCAAGTCTGAGCGGTGGTGTTGAACCATAAAGTATGTATGTAGTTATGTACCTCATTTACATAGATAAACTAGGTATCAAGTCTGAACGTTGATAACAGGGACACTAAAGAAGGACATTAAACTTATATGAGAGGAATTGACACTATTGGTCCGGAAAATGGTAAATATAAGGGCTTTCTTTTTTTACCACTCGCGGCGTTCATAATGCGCGTGTATTGATGTGAATATAGCGAATTATAATAAGATAGACAGAATGTAAATAAACATGAAGTATCAAGCGTACCAAGTGAGCGTGACACACAGTTTTTGACGTTTTTGAGAGGCGATTTCAAAAATCTTATAAAATTGTATTTTTAAATAAAGAAGAAAGCTTAATTTTATCAATAATATAAAAATGGGCAGGGTGTGTGCTGTTAAAAATTGTGTTAGTGGCAGTGCGGCTGATAAAAAGCCACGCAAGCAGTTAAATTTGAAAAATCCTTCATTTTTTAAAGTCCCTCAAGTAAGTTAATAATATATTTAACGGAAAGTCAAGTAAACTAAATAAATTTTATTAATACATATTGCAATTTGTTTCTTATGATATAACAATAAAACTGTTTTAAGTAATATTTAATTTGAAAACATTCATTTATGAAGTTAAATGTCAGTGCTAAAATTCTTCAGTTTTTAAGAAAAGAAAAAAGTGACAGTCTTGATTATTTGGTTCCAATTTTAATTATCCTGAGTCATTATAAGTGTTACATTTAAAAATAGTGTTTAAACTAAATTAAAACAATTAATAAAAAGTTCTGTTATCTTTTATTTATTTTTATTTTTTTTTTTTATAATAGTCTACAACACAGCGCCAGCAATGGATAGAGTCTTTGTCAACAGAATTAAATGATCGCCAGTTTGTTTGTGAATTGCATTTCCAAGAAAATGACATTCCGCGTTTTTATATCACCAAGTTACGTAATGGAGAGGTACATAAATTTGAAAAAGGGCAAAGAAAACGAGCACTGAATTCTGTCCCAGTGATTGTTAATCAAGTACAATCTCCAATAATAAATGATTGTCATGCTTTACATGAGACGACTAAATTACAAGAAAAATATGAGCAAAACCAGCAGCAGCAACAGGACGAGCAATTTGATAAAGATAATATGAGGACAGAAAACCAAGAAGAATCATATTCATTTAATAAAAATCATGAGCAATTGTACAGTAATGTATTTCAATCTAGATTACTTATGAAACGAAAAACTTATCCTGAAGAAAATGTTACACTCAAACGAGTAAAATATTCAGAAGATATAAATTGTAACTGTCAAGTAAGTATAATTTTTTTAAACATTATCTTATGTACTTTTGTGATAGACCTAACAGAAATTTCATTATTCTAGATAAATCTTGACGATGATGCAGAAATCTTGAGGATTATTATTGAATTGAATAAATTTTTTCCAGTTGGTTGGAGCTTTTTTCCTGGAGTTAATCAATTAACAGCTATTCAGTTTGATCGTATTAAATTAAAAGAAAGAGTACGATTAGTAATAAATGACGATCGATCTGTATTGGTAAAAATAAAATATAATTTCACTGCTTGATAGAAAAAAGAAACTACGTAATCACTCTTGAATGAGTTGAAACTATTAATACAATCAAGTTTTATTTATTATTATAGGTTACATTTGTAGAACACGTTAAAAAAAAATAAACGTTCAAATAAATACTATGAACGATATAATTAATTGTTTCAAGTTTGTAGAAGAAATGAAGTTATGTAGTGGAACAGGGTTTGATAAGAAAAGGTGTTCCTTCTATTTAAATTGTTTTCATGTTCTTTTATACTACATTACTAATATAGCTAAAAAGTAAAAATATTTTATAAACAAATAATTCAATTTTTCCAAATTAGTTTTTCATTAAAATGTCATGCTGATGTAACTGAAAATTATATACGTCGTCAAGTTTATCCGAGATGCTCTGAATGCCGAAAACTCTGTTTAAAATTACTAAGAGCAGACAAAAATGGAAAACGTAATACAAAAACTAAAATTGCAACAAATTTAGAATTTCGTAAAAAATGGAAACGGATACAGCAGCAGGTCTAATCAATTTTTTACATAATTTTTTCATTTAAATAGAATCAATTACTATTGTTTATTTTTTATTCTCATGTAAAATTAAATTTCAATTAGATTATTAAAAAGCAACAAAAAAATCCAACCAGAATATATTAAATACATATTACACTTAACAATACTAAGAATTGCTATATTTTTTACTGATTAAAAGATTAAACTTTTGATTGCTCTCAATATTTTAGGAATAATCTGATTTTCTTTAATTTTTTCAGTTGCGATTATTATCATTAAGACGACGTTCCATTCAACGAAAAATTAATACAATTTTTGAAGGCCAGTTCAATAAGAAAATTTCACTTCTGCCAAAATAGCAACAAATAATGGTCAGAATGTGTTTTGAAAATTCTACCAGAAAAGGTCCAACTGGCAAAAGATATGAAGTCGAGTGGATTTACGAATGTCTACTGATACGTATGAAGAGCTCTTGTACATACAATATGATTCGAGCAAGGAATATAATTCCTTTACCAACAATTGAAACGTTGTCAAAATATATTAAAAAAATAAGTTCCTCGATTTTTGGATTTCTTCCTGAGACATTTGAAGTTATGAAAAAGAAAGGATTATTAATGGCACCAGAAGATAGAATAGGTCAGATATCAGCTGATGAAGTGAAGCTGATGGAAAATATAGAGTTCAACAAAAATATTGCTGAGTACACTGGTTTTGTTAACCTTGGAAAATATACATCTGATTCTGATACTGACGTTGCTGGAGACCATGCTCTTGTCTTTATGTTTGTACCTTACCGGGGTAATTCCGCTCAACCTTTAGGTTGTTTCATCACCAAAAATTCAGTAACAAGTGAAGTGCTTCATAAGTTATTCTTGGAGTGTATTATCCTTGTCGAAAATGCTGGTTTTCATGTGAATTCGATAGTTACTGATGCTGCTCAATGGAATAGAGGCGTTTGGACCAAATTGGGAGTTGACCCCAATAATATCAGTTGTGAGCATCCATGTGACTCTAACCGACGATTATGGGTAATATCAGACTTTCCGCATTTAGTAAAATGTTTTAGGAATGGATTGGTTGAATTGCATGAATTTGAGGTATTTCTTTAAAAAAAATTTTCATATTTTTTGTCATGAGCTTTTTCATAAAAGATAATTAATATACCGATAATCTAACAAGCTTTATTTTATTATAGACACCTGTAGGAATAGTTAAAAAGAAGTACTGGGAAAATCTCTTGCTGGTAGAGCAAGTAGAAAAACCAAATTTGGCGATGGCTTATAAACTCACGCCAGCTCATTTAAATCCTAAGCTATATCAAAAAATGTCCGTTCCATTAGCTTATCAGGTATAGATTTAAAATTAAGTATTACAGTTCTTAAATTACGTTAAATAAATTTTGATATCAATAGTTATATTCACGAGAAGTACGTTGCGCAATGACGGTTCTGAGAGAAAATGGCAATGAAAAATTTGAAGGCTCAGAACCGACTGAAAAATTTATTAAAATAATTGATGAGGGAATTCAAGTAATGACTTCACACGATACTAACAATGCCTTATACTTTAAGGATACTTGTGAACAAAAACAGGTAATGAAAAATATAACAATAATTTTTTATAAACAAAGTTTGTATATATTAGATTATTATTAATTTACATTAAACATTGTTATCAATGAATAATAGAAATAAAATAATTACCAGATAATAGATTAAATTTTTTTTAATCTCTTATTATATTTAAATTTTTATTAAAAATTTCTTTTAAACTGTACAATATTCAAAAGTTAATAAAAATGTACATGTACAAATTAAATATTTTCAGTTATTTGTTTTAATACAATTTTTTACAACCCTGATTCCAATTTAGATAATATTCATGGTATTAATTGAGAAAACGGTAACTACTTTACTTGCCTACCTAGGAAGGTAAGTAAACTTTTTTATCTGTTATTTTCTTGTAACTATAGTAACTAACAGACAGAATACTAAGATATACGCTATGTAACAGCCAACTTACGATTTAGGTGATTGAAAATAACGATTTTCACTGTCAAAATTTTTTGTCAATTTAATTATTATTTAATGATACATTTATAATAAAGCAAATTATTATTATGTACTTAATTTATTTCCCTTATTTATATTTAAACAACCTATTAGGTATATAAGTTGATTTTTCAAGAAATTTATTTAATATAAAATATTAAACAACAACAAACTTAATCTTGAAAATATTGTTCATTTTTTTCTATAACCTTGCGCCATCTGAGATAACATACGAATGCCGTGGCGAAAGAAACTTGCAGGTTTCGATGCGATAAAATAATCGATTAATTTACGCACATCGTCCAGTGTTTTCAACTGTACATTCACTAAAGCGTGCTGCATTTATTGAAACAAATGGTAGTCGGATGGGGCCAACTCAGGTGAATATGCCGCATGCGGGAAAACCTCCCATCCCAAGTTTAAGATGCTCTTCTAAGTCACAGAAGCACGTGAGGTCGAACGTTGTCATGCAGCAGTATGATTTTCCTGCATCCTTGCCTAGTAAACGGGCTTTTCTGATCAAGTTCTTCGCTCAGTTTATTCAATTGTTGGCTGTAGCGTGCCGCCGTCACCGTCAGACCACTTTACAGCAGTCCGTAATACAGAACACCCTTCATGTCCTACCATATATACAAGGTGGAAGTTACCACTTTTGAACCAATAATTACACGTTCCATAAGACACAATTCCGTCACCCAGGACACTACAAATTGATTCCTAAGCTTTAGCAGCATTTTTTCCTTGTTGGAATTCGTATAAAATACAGTGTCAAATATGCTCTTCATTAGTTGTCATTGTAAACTCTACTATTCTGAGAGGTTACGTACTTCACGTGAACCTGTCGTTCGGTGTTCTGAAACCTTTAGTTTGATTCTTTCAAAACCACAAAAGGCCGCGGAAATATTTTTATTTAAAATATAATTTTTTTAGCTCGAAGAAAAAATCTGTAAAAATTAAGTTATACACCAAATAAATAACTTGTTTTATAATTTGAAATTATTATCTCTCTTTTAAATTACCGCTTTTCGTACACGGTGAACACGAGTGCCATCTTTGATTTAGACACTTTTTTGAATACATTGAGTTTGAACTCCTTGTCTAATCTCCCTAGTTGATAAAATTAGAGATTGGTGGCGTTCGTACGAAAATTTTGTTAGCCTAACGTTAGCTAACGGAGCTTTCACCGTTACAAACCAGAGGGCTCTGATTCAAAAAATTAATGAACGTTAAATATTTTTTCATGGTTTTTCACGGTATAAATACTTAATTCCTGAAGTACAGGCACATTTAAAAATTATGGAATAAAAATAATCAGTCACCATGTTAGAAATGGTTGTTTTAATATAATTATAGTGTACGTTAACTTTTTGCACTCAAGCAAAAAAAAGTGAGTTGTAAATAGGCTGGTAAGACATGTAGCACATGACAACGACCGACGTTCTTTTTTTGACGGATTCTTTTGACGTTCTAACCTTGTTTCCCCAAAGTTGAATACTAAATGCGCTAAATACGTCTTCAATGCTGTTTTTATTAGTTTTTAATTTTAATAAAATAATTCAACGTGATTTTGTATAATTTTATTTACTATTTTTCTAATAAATGAATGTGTTTGTAGTTATTAAATAAAATATTCATGTAATGTGAAGTATGAGCAGTCATTACAGTTCAACATTCAGTGTGTCATGTGGTACATGTCTTATGATCCAACAGACAAAACACCATTAAATATGGTAGAGTTAATGGACAAACCATCTTGTCATGCTGTACATGTCTTATAAGCGCAAAGAGTTAATTTTTTGAATGCGTGCCCTCCGGTTTGTAACGGTGAAAGCTCCGTTAGCTTTGTATATACGTTGGTTTGCTACCACTGCTAAAGTCGTTTTGTATACCGTAGAGGGAATTCAATCGGGACAGGCGGGTGAATAGGGACAAAACAAAAAATGTTACTCATGAGCTTAGTTTAATACTAAACGTACACATCATTTCAAATAATTTGACCCTTTTTCTGATGTAAATTCAGTAGTAACAGTGACCAAACGATTTTAAATGAACAGTAAATGGGTATGTCTTCCTTAAACTAGAGTAAAATAATTATTCTTTCAGGTAACAACAGTGATTAAAATTGAAGTTGGACAAAAAATATTAAAAAATCAGTTTAGATTGACGTTATCAAACAATGCTACTTTTTGTTTATTAAAACTTTATCTAAAAACTATTTATTTTGGAGCTGTGAATGAATAAATTAACCTATATACTGTCACTATTCACACCAATTCCGTTCTTATTAACCTCCAATTTAGCCCAAATATCAAGACCTAATTCTTTCCTCTAAAAAAAAAAATAAAAACAACTAAAATTTTGCAGTCTTCTTTTTTCAGATATGTTTCAAAATAACTAAATATTCGATTAAACAATGGGCCGATTCGTATCGGTCTAAGCCAAAGCGGCTTGCTCTCGTTTTGAATCACACTTGGCTTGCTTTTGAGATTTTAAAGAAGAACACCAAGAACACTGTATGTATATATGGTATGTATACAGTGTACTCCACATACCTCCGTGCTTTTGACTTTTACATATAACTTCATTTTGTTTGCACCAAAAATCAGGATAATTTATGATGAAATAATTCAAATTTAAAAAAAAAAGAAAAGTTTATTCTTATAAAACATACGTAATGTTACATACCACAACATATAAGCTATTCTTAAGGTGGTAGTCTGGTAACTCGCCCTGTTTTTCACACCTACTTTTAGGGGAATTTTTTTTTTTTTTTTTTTTTGAAAGAGAACAAATGATAAGTTTTGAATTTTTAATAATCGTAAGGTAACAAAAAAAATTGTTTTGAATAAATTAAACTTTGTTTTATTATTATCACTTGAAATTGGCACCTCAAAAAAACGCACGTGGATGGCCCGGGTGATTTTGACTCTTGGGGACATCTGAAATCAAAAATTCTGAATTTTCTTCTAAACTTTACATTAGTTTTTTCTCAAAAAAAAAAAATAAATAAATAAATAAATAAATGCCCCTAAAAATAGGTATGAAAAACAACACGAGTAGGGATGATCGATATTAGAAAAACATCGATGTTGACATCGATTTAAGATTATCGATATACGATATAATTATATCGAAAGAAAAACATCGATGTTTATGTAGCAAAATAAACAACCATTATAACCTATTATTTTATTTATTAAAAATTAACATTGCCAGTATTTATTTGGTACACTACAAAAAAGTCACTTTGTTAGAAGTTTCCCTTTTAATCTGTTCCTTTGTTGATACAAATGCTGCCCAGCTTTTGAAAAAAGTCTCCCTGAAGCTGTTGAAGTGGCTGTGCAACACAAATATTTAATGGCAATTTTTTTCAAGTTTGGATAAGTGGTTCCTAGAACTTGCCATAAAGTAATGGATCTTGTTTTAAATCAGCCACAGGACTTTTTAAATACTGGATAGCTTAGAGTAAAATCGATGTTTCGATATTATTCTCGTAACATCGATGTGTCGAAGTTATCGAGGACATAACTTCGATGTTTTTCTACCATCGATGAATATCGATCATCCCTAAACACGAGTTACCAGACTACTACCTTAAACAAAAACAAAGAGAAAATTACCAATGTAAAATGAACTCAAAAATAAATATATAATAAAATGAAATTAATTTCTGGCAGCGCCATCTTAATAATTAATTTTTGCTACTAATTATTATTATTTACTATTGTAAAGTTTTTTGACGTGTTTGTTCAAATTGTCCGACGTTGAAAATATTTTAAAACATGACGTGTTACTTTTAAATAGTTTTTTTTTTCTCTATGTATTCTTTGTGAACCGTTTCCTTGGTTTAAAAATATGTTTTACATTCAAATGGTTTTTCACCAGCATGTGTTCTTTCATGTTTTTTTAAATGACTTGACTGACTAAATGTTTTAGAACACATCTTACATTAATAAGGTTTTTCGCCACTGTGAATTGTTTCATGTGTTTTTAAATTATGTAGTAGAGAAAATGTTTTAAAACAAACATTACATTTGAATGGTTTTTCTCCCGTATGTGTTCTTTCATGTCTCTTTACTTCGCTGCCCTGAGTAAATGTTTTAAAACATGTGTTACATTTGAACGGTTTTTCTCCCGTGTGTATTCTTTTATGTGGTTTCAAACTGCCTAACTGAGAAAATGTTTTAAAACATATATCACATTTAAATGGTTTTTCTCCCGTATGTGTTCTTTCATGTGTTTTCAAACTGCCTAACTGAGAAAATGTTTTAAAACATATATCACATTTAAATGGTTTTTCTCCCGTATGTGTTCTTTCATGTGTTTTTAAACTATTTGAGTGAGAAAATGTTTTAAAACATATATCACAATTGAATGGTTTGTCTCCCACATGTATTCTGTTATGATTATTCAAATTGCCTGACGTAGAAAATGTTTTACAACATACATTACATTTGAACGGTTTTTCTCCCGTGTGTATTCTTTCATGTGTTTTCAAGTTACTTAACTGAGAAAATGTTTTAAAACAAATATTACATTCGAATGGCCTTTTACTGGTTTGACTTTTTTTATAATTCTTTAAACAAGCTTGCTCAATTGCACTGTTGGTACTTGTTAAATTTTCACAACTATCGTCAAATAAATCACTATTTTCTGTTAATAAATCCTCTTCATCATCTTCTAACTTAATTTCGGTATGTAAACTTTTTAAATTTAATAAATTATCATAACTGCTTTCTTCCAGTTCCAATTTTATTTCGTTTCCATAACATGAAGATTCCGGTACTTGCTCCGTTTTTGTTTTATTTGAAAATGAGTTGTCTACATTCTGTAAATTTTCTTCTTTTATTTTAACAATATATACATTAACCTTTGATGTACACTCTTTATTTTCCATTTTCCTTTATTTTTTTGTCCGAAAAACTAATTCTGTCGTTTTAAGATTTTGACAATTGAAGAGGTGGATTCCAAGAGGCGCTAAGTCACTTTTTTTCTAATGTGTTATTTTAGCTGATGCAGAATGTTTAAGGCCAGTTCTACACGATTCTCACAGTGTTACCCTTCAAAATGAGCTTTGTTTACTGTAAAATGAAGGATGAAAAATGGAATGTTTTCCAAACAAGCGCTAAGTCAGTGTCGGTCGTGTCGGTTTTATTTCAAACCGCTCTGTCTTGTGCGCATGCGCACCACTGCATTTTTTTTTAATACATAATAGCTGGGCTATGGAGGGTAGATATCAGGAGCACCATCTCTGTATCAAAAAGTGTCCATAGAAAGGCGTAAATAGTGGCGGCGCCACTATAGCAAAAGGGTAAATTTAGAAAAGTAAACAAGGAAAGAAAAACATCCGCGTTGTTATGTACTTATTGTTTTTTTATTATAATGGTTACATATAAGAGTTTTATTATTTTAAAAATTTTTATAAAACAACACAAAAAAATTACTATACTCTTTTGCTACTCTAGCCCTATTCTGGCGAGTTTTTGAACTGTTACTTAGTACTTAAAACGGGACAGTTTTTGAACTATTTTTCTATTGTTTTCCGGCCAAGATAGTCCTCCTCATATTTACCCTCCATATCCATAGTCTTTTGAAGTACAACTAAACAGGTTGTTCAACTAAAAATTATGTGTATGCGGCTAGTCTAAACTGTGTTAATAACTGATTAAAAAATGGATAATAAAAACAACATAATTTCTGAATCTCTTATTGTTAAAGTCGAAATGGAAGAGAATAATTTGGATATCAGTAACGTGAATAATACATTACTTAGTAAAGTAAAACTAGAATTCGAAGACGATGTTTCGATTGATTCGAAGAGTTTACACACCGAAATTAAAATTGAAGATGACAATTTCGCCGAGGAAGAGTTTGTTAGATGTAATATATGTTTAACAACATTTAATATTCAAGAACAACTTTATACCGGTGAAGAAACATTTAAATGTAATAATTGTTCTAATAATCTAGAAAATTTAAATAATGAGAAACCATTGCAATGTGATGTGTGTTTTAAAATATTTAAATACTTATGCCAATTAAAAAGCCATAAAATAATTCACAACAGTGAAAAATTATATAAATGTGATAAGTGTTCGAAAACATTTAGTCACTTAACTAGTTTAAGTAGACATCATGAAAGAATTCACAGCGGTAAAAAACCATACAAATGTAAAAAATGTTCTGAATCATTTAAGTGGTCAGAAAGTTTAAAAATACATGAAACTGTTCACACAGGTGAAAAACCGTATAAATGTAACAAATGCACAAAAACATTTACTATGTTTAATAGCTTAAAAACACATGACAGAACTCACACAGGTGAAAAACCATATAAATGTGATATATGTTCGAAAACTTTTAGTCATTTATGTAGTTTAAAAACACATCAAAGAATACACACTAACAAAAAATCATATAAATGCAATGAATGTTCTGAAACATTTTATAAAAAATCGGAATTAAACGAACATAAAAAAATTCACATCGGTGAAAAACTATATAAATGTACTATGTGTTCAAAAGCTTTTACTCGTCCGGGTCCTTTAAAAAGACATAAAACAACTCACACGGGTGAAAAACCATTTCAGTGTAATATATGTCCGAAAAAATTTACTCGTTTTGAACATGTAAGAAGACACGAAAGAACTCACACCGGTGAAAGACCATACAAATGTAATGAATGTTCAAAATCATTTTCTGCGTCAACTGTTTTAAACGAACATAAACGAATTCACAGTGGTGAAAAACCATTTAAGTGTAATATATGTTGTAAAACATTTAGACAATTAGCTCATCTAAAATCACATAAGAGGATCCATACTCAGATGTGAAAAACTGTTTAAAACGTGTAAAAAATTGCTCTGTGTAAATAAAAGGGTGAAATTTAAAAATTGATGTCCATGTATTTTTTTAAAATTATTTTAGAATTGCCACCACTATCGTCTTTGGACTATTTAAGCTGTGATTTTTTACCTTTGCAGTTCGTGTGTATCTCTTTAAATTAAATGTGCAGTAAAATCGAAAAAAATTTCTATTTTATTATTTTTTACTGTTATTCCGTTTACTTTGTTTTACTATTTTATATTTTGTGTTTAGTTTTAGTTAGATTTTTAAAATCTAAAAATGTTATTATTACTGTTATTAATCATTTTCAGTAAAACATATTGCCTACTTATACAAAAACGATTTTCCTTACTGAGTGTTTTTTAATATTTTTCTTTTTTTCTATACTATTTTCATTCAATACCGAAAAAATACCGGAATTCCGGTATTTTAAATTTTAATACCGAATAAATTAAACGGGGCAGCGGGTATGGATGTCATCGTTGTTGTAATGGAGTATTACAAGATGGAGATCTAACTTATATGAGAGGAATTGACAAAATTGGTCAGGAAAATGGTAAATATAAGGCTTTCTTTTTTTACCACTCGCGGCGTTAATAATGCTCGAATACTGATGTGAAGATAGCGAATATAGCATGAATATAACATAAAACGGATAAAACAGAATGTAATTACAGTACTTATTCTCAAATGGAAACACGTCGGGACTGGGGAAGTGAGTGTTTCCATTTGAGAATCACCAATGTCGGCTGATGATATTTAATAATAAGAAAATACATAGAAATTACATATGTATGAAATAAACTCTTATAGTTTAAATTACTTTATACGGCGGATATCCAATGGTACTGACTTCGATTTTACATAGTGACGTCAACGAATTATATAATATACAATATAAATGACGCGACGCAAAATAAAAATTGTTAAGTTTATTTTAAAAACGATCGAAAAACCCACTTTATAACTGAGTTGAACATTCAAAAAAATTCCAGAAGATTCTATTCAAAAGCTAACAAAGATAATATAGAAGCTCGCGTTTCCATTTGAGAACAAGTACTGTACCGCTTTCGTATCCGTCGAACACGAGTACCATCTTTGATTTGGACACTTTTTTGAATACATTGAGTTTCGTCTCCTTGCCTAATCTCCATAGTTGTCGTAATCATCATGCGTAGTACACTTGAGAAGAACAGAGATGTCACTATAATAATTTTGAAATATCTTTAGCCTTATCCGATAATGTAGGTTACTACTAGTAAGATAATCCACTAAAATTCTCCTAATCGCATTTTATTTTAATCAATTTTTCAAGTTTAAAACTCATACAATAATTATAAACTCATATATTTGTCTAAAAACTCAAGTAAATTTATTTTTATTAAATGCATAAAATTATACATTAATCAAATATTTCGTAAAAGAATATCACTATCACTGATTCTAATTTCTGACAATCATTTTAAGCTTAGTAGTATTTTAAAAATTAAAATCAATTTAACCCATGTTTTACACTATTTTAAACACTATTTCTATATAAATTAAAAATCACAAAGTGATTGAAAAAATTATCCGGATCGGCCGGGAATCGAACCCAGAATCCCCTGGTAACTAGCCAGGTGTGCTATCCGTTACACCACCGGTCCTTTGCTCGACAGGCGTCCGATACAGACAACATTCAATCACTTATATGTATGTACTCTCTATAATGCGAGAAGCAGTTAAAATTTTTCAATTTCAAATATTATCGAAAGTATAATCAATCACTTTCGATAGGCAACCCAGGAGCTATCTATTACATTGCCATTAAGGATTCATTTAAATTAAGTTTCATTAAAAAAACAGATACCTGCAGAAATCAGCTGCGGGATCTTAGGCTATAATGCATATTGTATCTTCATTTTTGAAAAAGTTGAAATTCTTTTGTTTGTGCAATAATATGCAATAAGGTAAAAGACCCGGTAATTGACCCTGGCCCAGTTTCTGAACTTTTCAACTTTGTTATAAATTAATAAAAAAACTATATTTTAAATAAGAAAAAAAATAAATTCTTAATTTAAAGTAATCTATTCTGTGTCTAATGAACAGCAATTTAAAAAGTTTAGAATATATTAACTAAATAAAAAAAAATTTTTAAGTTTAAAATGTGTGTAAAAACTATTTTTTTGGTAGTTTCCTAACAGTTTATGTTGCAAACTCATTTTGATCTGTGCAATATTCATCATGTAAGTATGAAAACTTAATTAAAAATATATGAGCAGGTTAATATTTGTTTAAAATTTATTTTAAAATATTTATAAAATACCTTAGAATGATTTTTATTATTGAAATATGAGGGTCAATTACTAGGCTCACTTCTAAAGTGGTATGGCCCAATTAAATTCTAACCAGTTTTTGTTAGTTATTTTGTTATTTATAGTTATCTTCGATTAGTTTTTGTTATTTTTCATAACGTATATAACATTAAACATTCATTTTTATCAATAAAAAATTATTTATAAATTAAATTTTAAAAAACTGTAGGGTAGGAGACCCGATGACCGATCACTATTTTTAGCCGTATCATTAAATTAGCTTAAAAAAATTAAAAAATAAACAAAACACCCATTTTTTTTTCTTAATAAGTATGAAACCAAGTTTTTTTAATCCAATGGATATGTTTTTAAGAAAATATAACCCAAAAATTTTGATTTGTTAATGTTTTTGTTTTATAATTTGTTGACGTGTATGAAAGATCGGACAGAATATATTAACCCCCTTTGAAAGATCAATATACTGACCCCAAACAAAGAACATGCATTTATGTACATGAGATACATGAGATACTAGACATACATCATACACATCTTCTGCCATCTTTTCACGTATAAGTCAACTACATATACTTTGATATGTATAAAGTGAATAACAGTGATTATGTATAGTAAATATTTAAAATATCGAGACACAGAGCGACATCTTTTGATGTATCTGTATAGTATATAATTATAATATTTTCTTTGATGTAATAAGGACCCAGCTTGACGACATTATTGCCACCTGGTGTCAGATTTAGAGAAGCATTTCGAGCATGACATACATACATCTTATGTATGTATAATATTATTATATGTCAAATTAATTTTTTTTAATATTTAAAATGCACTTCTTGCTCATTAAATTATGAATTAATGCTATTAGTAGGATATGCTACCCCGCTTTTACTTTTGAAATTTTCCATCAACTTTCGTTCATTTTTCCCTGTTAAAAAAACTGAAATAATATTTATGTCAGTCAATAAACAATACTTACATGTTTGATACTCTTAAACGTTACCATTTGTTAGAATTACTTAAATGTTTTTTTTTCACAATATTTATTTCACTTTTTTAAAAATGCAAAAGGGCGTCTTATGCCAATGCAAAATATACTTATCACATAAATACACGGGGAAAAACTTTCCATAAATTGCTTGCAATGCCACTAAGTGTTCCGTCTGGGAAGTACGTTTAAAAAATTAATACAGATTCCGTTTTCTATTTACTCTGCTTACGATTTTCGCCATCTAGTGTGATCTATTGATGTTTTAAAAAACATCGTGTACATTCAAACTTATCTATTTTACCATTATGAATTTTTAAACAGTTAAATTAAGTATATGACGATAGATGACGTATATATTTATATATCGTTTCAAATCTAAATGTCTGACGTTTTTATTTCAATTTCGAAGTTTTAATTCAATATTAATTATTTTTCAATTGATTTTACGTTCTGAAATAAATAAAATATTAAAGTGAAATTATAAAAACGGCTAGTTAAGTGTTTTAAACCCAAAAATTAATTAAAAATGTTTATAAAATAGATATGGAATATATAATTCTCAAAATGCCGTACCCAACTCTAAAACTTGGATCCCAAGAAGGATCAGTCATACAAATAATATTTAACACATATAAAATTTAATTTAGCTATCCTAATCTCTTAAGTGGACTCATAACAATTATTTGTATACTTTTATTATGCTAATAACTTTAAAAATTCGGTGAAAAATGTTACAATTTATAACCCATGTGTTTTGAATAATGATCATCCACCATATTAAAAATTCACGAATTCAACAAAAATTGTTATATATATATATATATATATATATATATATATATATATATATATATATATATATATATATATATATATATATATACATATATATATTTCTTAAATTAAGTGAGGAGACATTAAATGTGAGGTGAATTTAAATTGAAAAATAATCATTCTATTAACAATAATTTTTTTTATCAAAGGTTTCTTTCAGAAATAACTTCATTAAGATATAAATGTCAAAACTGATCGGACTTATAACCCCGATCGACAATGGGGTCTCTTACCCTATTTTTAAATTTAAGGATCAGAAACTAGGCCACTGTCAGGGTCAAAAACTGTCACATGAGAAACTTTGAAGGTCAGAAACTGGGTCCTTTTTGTCAATTTTTAAAACATTAATTTAAATTATTAATTCAATTCAAATAATTATTTTACTTGTATGACTTTATTTTGAAAGCCATAAACTAGTTGATAAAATTATTAATTTTCTCTTAAGTTTAAACTTATATTTATTACTGTCGTTTAACCTCAGCCGTCACTCTTAAAAGGTCAGAAACTAGGCCCGTTACTTTATGTAGTTGATCCTGATGTCCAGTATCATATGCATCATATGCACAAATGTGTTCAGTTATGTGTGGTAATGGCGGACTGTGCTAGTGACTCCTTTTGTAAGAGTCGCACAGCACACCGCACACTTAAAAGAGTCCCTCTTTCAGAGTGACTCGCACATGTGCGACCCAACACTATACCAAACTGTCAGGATTGTGCGCAAAACGTTTTTAGTCATTATTAAGGCCCTCTGCGCATACTAAAATTGCTTTGCGCAGAATCCTGACAGTTTGATACTATCCAAAACTGCTGCTCGAACAAGCCTATAATCTACAAAAAATATTATAATATCGAATATTGTACAATATTATTGAATTCAATAGGGTATGCTTAAAGACAGGCATGTGCACGTGCAACCCGCGGTCTTGACTAAACTGCACATGCCAACTTTACGACAAGTATTATAATTATTATCTATGATTTGCTGCTCGCGTGAATCTTTTTATGTGATTTTAACTGATCTGACCGTTTAAAAGTTTCTAAACATTTGTCACATTTATATGGTTTTTCATCTGTGTGCTGTATTTTATGTCTATTTAAACTATTTACACTACAGAATTTTTTAACACATTTATTACATTTAAATTTTTGCTTACTATGAATTTTTTTATGTGCTTTTAAATCATTTGAATTAATAAATAATTTCGAACACATATCACACTGAAATGGTCTTAAACTGTGAATTTTTTCATGTGCTCGTAACGAACCTGAAGCGCTAAATGATCTAGAACATTTTTCACATTTGTATGGTGTTTCACCACTGTGAATTCGTTTATGTACTTTTAAACCACTTGAAGTAGTAACTTTTTTTGAGCACACATCACACTTATACGGTTTTTCTCCACTGTGACTTTTTTGATGCCCTATTAAATAATCTGATCGAGTAAATTTTTTAGGACATTTATCACATTTAAATGGTTTTTCATCGCTATGAATTCTTTTATGTTGTTTTAAATCGTCCGAAACATTAAATCCTTTAGAACATATATCACATTTAAATGATTTTTCACCACGGTGACGTTTTTCATGACGTCTTAAATTAGCTGCGTAATTAAACCTTTTAGAACATACAGTACACATATATGGGTTTTCATCACTGTGAGATCTTTCATGTACTTTTAGCAATTCCGACAGAGCAAATGTTTTCGAACATGTCTGACATTTGAATGGTTTTTGTCCAGAATGAATTACTTCAACATGCCTTTTTAAATGACGTAAAGTTGTATATGACTTAGAACACTGATTACAATTAAATGGTCTTTTACCAGTGTGAATTATTTTATGTTCTTTTAACTGAGACAGACTAATGAATGCTTTAGAACATTTATTACATTTATAAGGCCTTTCACCAGTGTGCAATCTTTTGTGTGCTTGTAAATGTCCCGGTTGATTAAATGTTCTAGAACATTCATTACATTTAAATGGTTTGTATCCGGTGTGAAGTCGCTGATGTGTTTTTAAACTCGATAAAACATTGAATGTTTTCGAACACGTCTCACATTTATATGGTTTTTCACCACTGTGTATTCTTTCATGTATTTTTAAATGGAGCGCGGTTTGCCACACTTTAAAACATGTAGCACATTTAAATCGCTTTTTACCAACGCATGTCTTTTTATGCTTCTTTAACTGTTCGGAAAGATTAAATTTTTTAAAACATGTATCGCAATTAAACAATTCGTCATCTTCGCATTCATCTAATTGATCGTCTTCGATTTTCAATTCCGTGTGTAAACTGCTTAAATCTGTTAAATATTCATTCGATTCCTAAAATGCGATAAATTCTTATAGTATAATTATAATATAATTATAATTAATAAAAATTAATACAAATAATTAATTATGGTATTTTACGCATACATGCATGTAAAGAGTCATTTTTTGTACAACTGTATGTGAAAAAATAGCTTATCTAGATAAAATCATTTTTTTAAAAGAAATTGAGGAGAGAATTGACTAGAGAGAATGCTGTGTATTACAAATACGTTAAGAAATTGAAGCAAAAAAAAAATTGACTGATGTGATTACTTTAATGGCGGTCAAACCATTAATTTAATGGTTTATCCATGTTTATCTAATATGTATAAACAAGCCTCCAAGGTTACAAGTTGGGTTTACTAAAATGGAGTCATGCTTCACAATTTAATGCCTGTGGTTACTCTAGGAAACATAATATGTTAATATGTTCGATTTAGTACTCAGTGGTTGTTGTATTGGGTCTATTGAATAAAAAGAAGTATTTGCTTTTACTTCCTATTTTTTAAGTTTTTACTTACGATCAGTTGAATAAAAACCTAAGTGATTACTTAAAAAAAGAGTTTACTTATATCAAATAAGTAAACTCAAATTATTTCCAGTATTTATTTAGTGTGGAAGTATTTACTGAGATTTTTCCAGTTAATACTTTTTTTAGTTGAATAAAAACAAGCATAGTCTTAAATCAATAAGTAATAACTTGAATATTTACAAGGTTGGTACAGAGCATACTTTTTATTAAAACAGAAGTATTTCTTGAATTCTTTGTGGTTATTTTAAATATGGTAGACTTTATAAATATATGTAATATGAAGCGGTATAACGAAAGGGAGAAAGTAAGTCCCACCAGATCAAAGGTTGTGCTACGTTTTAAAAGTGAAAGTGTAAATTATCTTTCAAATTACTTTCTAACGGACTCAGATGAAACGAGATGAGCGGCTCTCAGCTCACGCCAAGAAATGAAGACATTTCTGAGATTCGTTAGTGACACCGGATTTCAAACAGGCGTTGCTCGAGATTTTGGAGTTTTGAAGTTTAGAAAAAAATGTAAGATAATATGTGTGATTGTAAGTAATTTGAATAAATACACTAAATAGTTATATTTTTTTTAAACGTCCAATTTTATTTGGTAATTATTATGATTCTGATATTTTTCAGAGGTCAAATTTCATTTGAGAATTATCACAATTCTGACAAAAACTTAAATAAAAAGGATATTAATGAATAATCCTCCCGCACGTCTCTTGGCTACATTGGTTTTGCCAAGAAACTCAATTTTCATATACTCAATATAATTATACCTATAGTAAATCATAGATATCAGAGCGTGTATGTACCACACAACAGATGGAGTACACATTATCTTTTTTGAAGCAAATCGCCACATTGGTAAACACCACGTTAATACCTTTCATAACCTATAAAGTGTCAGTGGTAATAAATATTTTTTAATTTGTATACGATTTTTGTTGTAATTTGAGACTATTTATTAATAAATATTCTAGCAAAATTGACAACAACAAATATAACATCAGTAAATATAGAAAAATTTTAAATTAAACCTTGTTTAACCGCCATATTGGTCAACACTTTAACCCTTTTTTTGACTTCAATTTCATATACAGTGTATATAATATACCTGTACTTCCTCTATCACTTCGATACTCAAAGTAGTAAATATACATATATGTATTATATTCACTGAGGACTGAATCAAACATATTAACCTATGTTTCCTAAAGATACCACATGCATTAAATTTTGAAACATGACTCCATTTTAGTAAGCCCAAATTGTAACCACGGAGACTTGTTTATTAATATTACATAAACCATTAAATTAATGGTTTGACCGCCATTAAAGTAATCCCATCAGTCAATTTCTAATGTATTTGTAATACACAGCCACGGAGGTGGGGTGGAGATGGCATACAGTTTATGTGAATATTACAGAAATGAAGCTTACACACATATTCACACACATTAACACACATGTAAAATAAAACGAGATGCAGATATTTTGTCAATGCAAACAACACACACACTACTAAAAAACTGACAGTAGGAGTACCAGTGTTTGGCTTCAGATCATCTAATAAAATGACTAGTCCACCTACGTCATTGTACACAGCTTCTCTCTAGTCGATTCTCTCCTCAATGATTACATTATATGCTCTATGGATAAATACGTTCAAAAAATATTTGCATACTTATTACGTTTTTTCGTCAAACAAATTTTCAAAATATTTGCATAATTTGTTAAAATATATTTAATTTACATAATTAAATAGGCGTACCAATTTTATATTTTGCGCCAGTACGTTCGTAGGGTTTTTTTGATTTGTCAACCCATTACTTCCAGTTGGTAACACTAACTTGTTCTCCTTGTTGTCATTCATTTCATTTGTTTCCATTTTAATTTTAATTTGGTGAGACATTTCACTGATCGGTTTCTCCATTTCAAATTCCTATTTTGTTAGATATATGTAATATGCTAATACTATTATTATTATTATTTTTAGCACTTCAGATAACGTACTTTTCTAACTTTTGTTTTTAGTCCAGTTTTTAACACGTCAACACGCGACAAGTCAATGTTGCCAACAGATTTACTAATTATAATGGAAAACATGAGTGGATGATGTCATGTAACTTTTTTTTATAATCATCCCATGCAATAGCACATGTTTATTATTGAATTTTTACAAAACTATTGAACGTAATGAAACCAAATTCTAGTATATTATGATACTTCAGCACAGGATATTTCAAAATTTTGCAAAAAATGACTTTTTGAAAAAAATGTTACATAACACCTTCATCCATTCATGTCTTCAATAGTCCGTACTTCGTTTACACGACAACGCTTGCCAACGGATTCAGTTTGTGTCACGATGTTTGTGCAATGATGTCTATGGTGCAATGCCATAGAATACCGAAAAGTGGACTAAATTGGGACTAACGGTTGAACCGGAACAAAACAAAAAAAATTTATTCGTGAACATGGTTTAAAAACACTAGACGTAAAAGCGAATATGTAACTTTCTTAAACTATAATAATAGTAGAATAATTATTGTAGTAGAAAAGAAATAGTGACTAAAGTTGGATAAAAAAAAAAAATTCGATAATTTTGATTGACACCGAATTAGGTTTTTATATCGAAATATGGTATTTTCGTGTAAGTTTGAAATGATTTATTTTCATAATAATAATAATATGCAAGCAGGCATACTAAATATTTTTAAAAAAAATTTGGATTACTTATTGTCAGTATAGTATATTGATCAGTTAAGTATGTAATAATTAATTTTTTCTACTCCTTTAAAAAGAACACATCAACACACTCATTATATGTATATCTATTAACTGTTAAGAAAGTTAATCATTATTCAAAAGTGTGAAGGAATGATCCTTACTCAATACCATTTGTCCAATGAAATCATCGTATTAACCATTTTTTAAGGGGGGGGGGGGGTAAGGTTTTGAAACTTTTTTTTTTGCATTTTTAAATTTTTTTCTGAATGTACAACATGTCGAGCGTGTTGTGTCAAAATTTCAAGTAAATCCGAGCAAAACTAATGAAGATACAGTGTTTCAAGCGACCGGCCCTCATGCTCGATTTTTATACCTGCCTGGTAGCTGCGCGACGCGCCTACCTGGTAAGTATAAAATTTACTTTAATTTTATACTTACAAATCTTATACAAAACAAATACTTACTATAATTACCCGCGTAAGTATAAAAAATTATATCATTTTATTGATGCTTAGTTTTGGATTTTTGAGTATAAAAAACTTTAAATTCATTTTCTCGCAAACAACATTTTTGAAGTTCGTGATCATAACTCAAAATCTACTTCACCAATTTTGCTGAAATTTTGTACACTGTTTCTACACATAAATCAACAGGTAATCAGGTCGAGTTTTTTTTTTTTGTTATTTTTTTCCAGTTTATTTTAACAAATTAACCGAAATTTTTAGCAAAAATTGCATTTTTCACTTCAAAATGCTGCCAAAAATAAAAAAAAATTGAAAAAATACAAAAAAGTCTTCCTGGCTCCCTAGGGAAACATATCGCCTTTTAAACGCATTTCGATTTTTTGTCTCGGATGGTCCGGTACCGAGTTATGATGTTCACCGCAAAACAACTTTTTTTGGAGGCGCCTCCGGAGATTCGCTGTCACGGACTTATTTATCGATATTTGTAATTGATAATTTTTTTAAAGACACTTCAGATGTTATACTATAACGCATATATGAAATAAATAAACCAACATTATTCATATCTCCAAAAAAAAATCATGAAAATATGCCTTTTTTTCGCTTTTAAAACCTTACCCTCCCCTTAATGGACTGAAATTTGTTTTATTAAAAACAAATCTATCAAGTTTTAACTTCGTATATTTTGCGTAGTAACATGTAAGTAAACAAAGCAATCTGTAATTTATTTTGATCGTTTCCATGGATATATATACGAACATTTAATGAAATTAGAGATAAATTAAAAATTATATTCTTTTAAAGTTTATATTCAATTTTATTTAAATCAAAAAGGGGAAGAGTCGTAGAAAAAGTATAGTATTCTACTCGCTTGCAATGGCTATTGCTCACACAGATGAATTACGATACTCGCCTCGTGTCGCAATTTCATCTTCGTGAATAATAACTATTATCAGCTCATTGAATATACTGTTTTTAAATGTAGGAAACAAAATTTGTAGACAAATAATTCACGTCTGTATATATAACAAATAAAATGTTTAATATAAAATTATTAAATTTAAATATTAAGGTAAATAAATGTAATAATGTAAATGTCAATTTTTATTTACAAAATAGGGATTTTGGGTATTTTGGAAAGAAAAAAGGACATCACTTACTAGTTGGAACGTCTTTATTTAAAATAAGTCAGTTAATGTATGTATAATACGTTAAAGTATTTAATAATATATGTATTACGTAATTGACGTTGTAAGTTGCATATTATATATGAGCGAAAAGTTACGCAAGAGACTAAAAACGATGCAGCGGCGAGTGCATAAGTGCGCGAGTGTATAATATGCCTTACAACCGAGTTACGTACTATACTTTATCTACGACTAGCATTAAATTTGGTACGAATACATTAAAATTATGTAGTACTTGAACTTTTGTACAGGTTTTAATATACAATAAAAAAAAAATTATAAAAGTATAGTAAACTGTGGTTCTTCATGCACAGACGTATGTAAAACATAACTTATCTAGATAGTATTTTGTACAATAAATAAACAGTTTGTAGTCGCAGATAACAGTATATTGTGCAATAAGTGCGACAAGTTGTCGACTGCCCATGAGAGCGAAGTTGAGCGCACGATCCCAGTGACTGCGTTCATTTACAATTTTTTTATATTAAAAAAAATTATAAATCTGAATTATTCTTAAAATTATTAAATTATTAATAAAATAAATCCTTATATCCAATTTTGTTTTATTTTTTCGTTTTTAAACCAAAAATTCGTTACAAGAAGTTCATTTTTTTGGTAAGTCAGATCTACATTTAACACCTTAAGTAATTTTTAATAAAAACGATAAACGTTCAGGAAAAAATCTTCGGTAACATCAAATGTACAATATATTGTGTAAATTTGCAACATAAGTGTAATATGGTACAATATCGGAATATGCACTATATTAGATTTGATATTATTGAGTGTCTATGAAAACCGTTACACATATGTTACAATGGGGAATTTGATTTGGGAAATTATTTTAAAACACACATATTTGTGTATTATGCATGTATACGTTTTTAATTTTTAAAAATAGTGCTCAAAATAGTTTAAAAAAATTATTTTGATATTCAGAATTTGTACGAGAACGTTTATTAGCTCTCAATTACGCCACATTCTCTAGACAGCAACAGGTGTCCCGTAACTAAGAAAAAAAAATTGTTTATTTTTTCTATTAACTAACGTAAAAGCCCCTATACCGGAACACTATTTTTAGGTGTGTAATTAAACTGGTTTATAAAAATTAATAAATAAATTAAACACCCTTTTTTTTTAATAAGCATGAAATAATTTTTTTTAATGCAATGAATGTTTTTAAAAAAATATAACCCAAAAATTTTTATTTATTCATGTTCTTTTACAAAAATGTTGACATCTATAAACAAACGGACAGAATATATTAACACCATTAGGGAGACGTGACACAGACACCCCTTCTCCGAACGCATATTTAATTAAGAAATAAATTTTTAAAATGTTGAAATACACTGACATCTTTTAACGTAGATAAGTATATACAATGGTTTGAGCCAAGCATAAATACAATACGTATTCTACATAATACAATGAAATAAGGGTATTCGCCATCTGGTGATTTTTAAAAAAATATCGTGTACTTTCTAACTGAACCATAAACCATAGTGAATTTTTAAGTAGTCCATTTAGAAATCTCTCTAAACTTAAGATGGCTACTATTTTCATTTCATAGTTCAAAATTTTGAAGTTCTAAATCAATATGTTTGATTTATGAATGATTATACGTTTCGGCATAAACAAAACTATTATACGTAATAACACATAAAACAGTGACTAAGTGTTTTAGAAGCAAAAATAAATTAAAAATGTTTATAAAATACATACAAATAATAATTATAATAACCAAATACACACAGTAAAATTACGAACGTATATTAAAGCATTTCTGCAAATAATATTTAATTAATATAAAATGGTAATTTAGCTGTCCTAATCTCTTAAATGGACTAGTAAAAATTATTTGTATATTTTTATTATGCTAACTTGAAAAATTCGCTGCAAAATGTTAAAATTAATAACTCATGTGTTTTTAATATTAACCATCGATCAAAACAAAAATAGGCGATTTCAACAAAAATTGTTATATATATATATATATATATATATATATATATATATATATATATATATATATATATATATATATATATATATATATATATGTATTTCTTTAAGTATGGAAACAGTAAATGCCAGGTTTTCAATAATTTAAATTGAAAAAAATAATCATTCTATTAATAATAATTTTTGTTATCAGGGGTTTCTTTCAGAAACAACATCATTAACGCTTTTAGTATCGCCATATATTCCAATATTTTAGATAAAAAATTTAATATCTTTATAAGTATAATTGCAAGTTTGGTACATTTTGCTTAATTTATTTACAGTATAATCACTCTTTAGTGTAATGCCTTCAGTTACCGATATAAGACAATATATATTCTTCAGTTAAATTTTTTCTAAAAATTAGTATGACGAGCTGAGCTCGTCATTAGTCCTAAAGGCGTTAATATATAAATGTCAAAACTGTTCGGACATATAATCGCGTTCCGATATAGGGGCTTTTACGTTACTAGGAAAAAAATTGTTGATTTTTAAAAAAATTAATTAAATTTTGATTACTTTCCATAGTTATGTTTGCTAATCGGAACTTAAGTAGCGACACTAGTGGTGATAGTGTTGAAATATAAGAGAATGCAACGTCACAGTCCGTTTCTGCTTACGTGGATTTTAACAAAAAAAAATTACACATGTGATTTTCCACGAGCGTGAGTCCTTTGATGTTTCTTTAAATTATCTGTTCGATTAAAAGTTTCCGAACATTTGTTACATTTATACGGTTTTTCACCTGTGTGAAGTCTTTCATGTCTCCTGAAACTCGCTGGACTAGAAAATCTTTTAATACATATTTTACATTCAATGTGAATTCTTCTGTGTTTTTGTAAATCATGTAACTTAGTAAATGCTTTCGAACATATATTACATTTGAATGGTTTTTTACAATTGCCAATTCTTTCATGTTTTTTTAAAGTGGCTAAATCAGCGAATGATTTCGAACATTTATTACATTTGTACGGTTTTTCACCACTGTGACTTCTCCCGTGTCTTTTGAAACTATTTAATGCAGCAAATGATTTTGAACATATATCACATTTATATGGTTTTTCACCCGTGTGAGTTCTTTCATGTGACTTTAAACCGGTGAAACTAGTAAATGTTTTACAACATATACTACATTTATATGGTGTTTCACCACTGTGAATCCTTTCATGTGTTTTTAGATCACTTGAACTATTACATGCTCTTGAACATTTGTTACATTTATACGGTTTTTCACCGGTGTGAGTTCTTTGATGACGTTTTAAGTTACCTGTGTGATTAAATCGTTTAGAACACACCGTGCATTTATATGGGTTCTCACCACTGTGTATTCTTTCATGTGCTTTTAAGTTACTTGAAGAATTAAATCTTTTCGAACATGTAACACATTTAAATGGTTTCTGTCCCGAATGAATTATTTTATGCCTTTTTAAATGACCCGAATCAATAAATGATTTTGAACATTTATTACATTTAAATGGTTTTTCACCTGTGTGCCTTTTCTCATGTGTTTTTAAATCACTTGAAGTAATAAATGTTTTAGAACACACAGTACATTTATATGGTTTTTCACCGCTGTGTATTCTTTCATGACTTCTTAAATTACTTAACTGACTAAATGTTTTGAAACATACATTACATTCAAATGATTTTTGTCCGGTATGCGTTCGTTCGTGTATTTTTAAACAATTTAACCAACTAAATGTTTTCGAACATTTACTACATTCATATGGTTTTTCACCACTGTGAATTATTTTATGTATTTTTAAACCACCGGACGTACTAAATGATTTCGAACATGTCTTACACTTATATGGTTTTTCACCGGTGTGAGTTCTTTCATGGTTTTTTAATTCACTTGACTTAACACACATTTTAAAACATGTAGCACATTTAAATCGTTTTTTACCACCGACACATGTTTTTTTATGTTTTTTAAATTGTTCTTGAAGACTAAATGTTTTCAAACACGTATCGCAATTAAATAATTCTTCATTTTCGTCGTCATCGATTTGATCTTGTTCGATTTTCAATTCTGTATGTAAACTGCTTAAATCTGTCACATATTCATTCGACTCCTAAAAAATGTGATAAATATTTTTATTAAAATAATTGCATATATTTAAAGCATAATATATTTGATCTAAATATGTAGCCGTACCAATTTTATATTTCGCTCTTGTAAGTCTAAATGCACTAAATCGTTCTCATTCACTTCGTTCTTTTCCACTTTAACTTTAATTGGATGGGAGGTTTCATTGATCGGTTTGCCCATTACTAATGTTATTAAACACAGTTTTATTTTATACATATAATACACCAATAATACACAATAAGCTTATGATGCTTCTCACTTATTTTCAGTAATTAGGACAGAGGACGGCCTACTTTTTTGTACCTAATTATGTTGAATGTACCGATATCGTTTGTGGCATCTGTGGCATTAATTTTCGAATTTTCGTGAACCGTCAACGCCGTCAACAGCCAGTCAGTGTTACCAACGTGATTACCCAGTTAACAGATATTAGACCATAGATAAAGTACACCAGGATTTTATTTTTGAAAGATAGCTAACTTCTATACATTTTTTTGACGCTCTATTACCTCTCTATGGCACTGAGAACGAGGGCAGCGGGTATAGATGCCATCGTTGTCGTAATCATCATGCATAGTACACTTGAGAAGAACAGAGATGTCACTATAATAACTTTAAATTATCTTTAGCCTTATCCGATAATGTAGCTTACTACTAGTAAGATAATCCACTAAAATTCTCCTAATTGAATTTTATTTTAATCAGTTTTTCAAGTTTAAAACTCATACAATAATTATAAATTCATATATTTGTTTAAAAACACATGTAAATTTATTTTTATTCAAAATTATACATTAATCAATATTTCGTAAAAGAATATCACTATCACTGATTCTAATTTCTGACAAGTGTGCTCCCATTTTTCTGCAACAGATAAAATGTATTCTAATTTTCTAATTAATTTACTGTGATAATAAAATAAGTAATTATTTTCAAATAAAAATAAAGTAATAAATGTTATTTATACATACCTCCAATAATAATTAAGTAAAATTATTAAATTTAATATTGAACTCAAAACAAAAAAATAGATGAATTACTCGTAAATAATTCGAAAAAAATGAAATTTTCTTGATAGAATTTTTTTATAATTGTTACTATAGAAATGTTACAAATTATAAATTTCTAAAATAACAGAATAAGTTCTATGAACAGTAAATTCGACAGATATCAGCTAGTAGCACCGTCTACAATTATCATTTTTTTAAATATGTTGTGCAGTGCTACTGCACTGCCCTCTGAACTCAGTACCAAAATAACCACCTGCTAAGAAAAATCCTATAATTTAAGTGAGTGCTCTTCTATATATATCATAGAGATACATAGAGAGGCAACTTAAAAAATTAAATAGTCATTAAAGAAAAAGATGACAGCAGTCATTTGTATTTCTAAACTATATTTTGTCTTTATTTAATGAATGACAAAATACATTTGTTAAAGAAATGCTAACTTTGAGTCAGGAATAAACAAAGATACACTAAACCTTTAATGTCTGGTTGTCACACTCTTATCAATTGTTTACTTTCGAGTTTTTGTTACCATAGTCCATAGATCCCAGTTGTGTACAACCACAGAATAATCAGAAGCCAAGTTGCTATCTCTGCACTAGTGATACCCAAGGGGCCAAACTACTATTATGATAGTTAGCATCCCGACTGTAATCAGAATTTTACGTCATCAGACTTGGCAGGGAGGTGGAAGGTTATATACGTATTTAGAGTTTATGTTGGTATGTGTAAGGTAGTGGATGTTTGTGTGTGTTAATACCATATATGTAGTATACATATATAGCCAAATGGATATGAAAAAAACGTCCCAACATCACGGTGCAGATTTGGAAGTATTTTGTTCGTTTTGCGCAAATGCGACTTTTTTGGTGGTAACATAAACCAATCTGAACAGTAAACACGGTAAACACTAATTGATGCATCTGCGCAAAACAACTGAAGTGCCTCTACCCGATGTCTATCCGTCTCACTTCATCGGAACCACTGCCTCTTATAGGGATTGGCCATGTTGTTATAATACATAATATATGGTTAATACTCTGTATGTATGCAGCGGTGGTCCGAGGTGGGAATGCATACGTATAGTCGAACAATCCTATGCATGTACTTGCTACTAATAATGTAACAATGAACAGCCACCACTGTGGCCACAACTTAACAATGCAAGTGTACTCTTGAAGAGTCGATGGACGACTAACCAGTCAGCAGTATAAATTGCTACTTATTGCAACTTTCGAATCACACTTTTTGGTACGTAGGCTTGATCTGTCTCATCTGTGGTGATACCAATGTAGACAAAAAATCCCCTCTATTTTCCACCACTATGTTGTGTAGATACACACTGTGTGTAGTGGTGTTAGTTTGATCCATAGAACACTAGAAGCCAACTAATATCAACGAAGTGTAGCCTGCTTGGAGCTCTTTGTAGGCCTGTCACAGCTTTAGTCATGTAGTCAGTCGCTGTTCGTCACCGAACCCACAGTGCATTGTATTACATTGTTAGTTGAACAGCACACATTTCTTTCTCTGGTAATACGTGTGTTGTAGTAGTGTTTGTAAATACGCACACAGACGCAACCATTAAACAAATACTACTGCAAACAGTGTGTATCTATACAAAAAGAGTGGGGAAATTTTACGTCACCCACTGGCGACAAGTGGAACAGTGTAATTTGGTTACTAGTATGGTCCCTTGGTTTGATCTTTGCAACTGTGTCAGTTGAAACACACACAATTACAAAACACGTATTGTGGGACGGAGCAAGGTGGGGTCCAAGCTAACAATGGTCCAACAATACATATTAATGCGTTGTGCATTGAGTCACCAATACCGACTAACTAAATGCCTTAAGCGGTATCAAGCACACACTGGCACACTGCTATCCACTGTTTTCTACAAACACGCTTAGGGCTTGTGTACAACATACTTGCTTCAAAAATAGGTACATAGTTGGCCACCAATATATAGTGTTATTCTCTATGATATAGACATTAAAAATTATTAAACAGTAGCTGTGTTCCGATATATACTGCCAGTACTGCAAGCACAGTAGATTACGACGTCACGCCAGTACACTGGCAAGAGCGTTCCATTTTAAATTGTCATATTTCAGTGTACTGTCAATCATGAATAACGGAACAAATCTACAGTATACTGGTTACTCCACTACTGTGAGTGCCTTACCTCTATGAAACCAGTGCTTACAGTAAAAAAATGGCGTCCATCAATGACGTCATGAATGTTTTAAGCACTGTGACAGAGCACTGGTAACACATTACGGAACGGATGACACTACTAGTGCAGTACTCACAGACTCACAGTGTATATCGGAATACGCCTAGTATCAAAAGATTAGAAAATAAAAAATTAGAAAATAAATAACAGTATTCACAGTAGCCACAGTCCACACTGTTTACCCTGTTTACGATACGAACTCTTAAACTTATTTCGTATTGTCTAGCTTTGATACAGTAAATTCTTTTGTCAAAGTGATCTTTGAGGTTATCTGATAAGATAAAAATCATATAAAAATGGATAGTAAACGTTGTAAAGGGAAACTGCTTCCTGACCATTTCACCGTTCCAATTAAAATGGAAACGAATTCTCTAAATTTGGAAAACGTGAATAAAACATTATTAAGTGAAATAAAAACAGAACCTCCTGATAGAGTATACCGAGTATACAAGACTGAAACAAAATTGGAAACAAAAGATTTTGGTATCTCGATCGATTTGAGGAGTTTACACACCGAAATTAAATTTGAAGATGGCACGACAATCGACAATTCGAATAATTTCGAGAATATTGAGACAACTAACGAGAAACCATTTCAGTGTGATATGTGCTCAAAAACATTTAATTGGTTATCAAATTTAAAAACACATGAAAGAATTCATAGTGGTGAACGTCCATTTCGATGTAATATATGTTCGAAAACATTTAAACGGTCAACTCATTTAAAAGTACATGAAACAATTCACACCGGCGAAAAACCATACAAATGTAAAGTGTGTTCGAAAACATTTAATCAGTTAGGTGCTCTAAAAGTGCACGAAAGAACTCACACGGGTGAAAAACCATATAAATGTGATATGTGTTTTAAACGTTTTAGTGAATCGGGTAGTTTAAAAGTGCATAAAAGACGTCACACCGGTGAAAAACCATATAAATGCGTGTCATGTGCTAAACGGTTTACGGAATCGGGTGATTTAAAAAAACATGAACGAATTCACAGTGGCGAAACACCATATAAATGTGATATCTGTTCAAAAACGTTTAGTGTTTTAGGCAATTTAAAAAAACATAAAATAATTCACACCGGTGAAAAACCGTTTAAATGTGCAACATGTTCGAAAACATTTAATCTACGTGGTAATTTAAAATTACATGAAAAAATTCATACCGGCGTAAAACCGTATAAATGTAACACATGTTCTCAAGCGTTTATTTCGTCATGTGATTTAAAAAAACATGAAATAATTCACACAAATGTAAAACTATTTAAGTGTAGTACATGTTCAAAAACATTTCGACGATCAAGAGAATTGAAAATACACGCTAGAATTCATATGGATGAAAAACCGTATAAGTGTAATATATGTTGTAAAACATATCCGACACCGAGTGGCTTGACACTACATAAAATAATTCATACGGATGAAAAACCGTATCAGTGTAATATATGTTATAAACGGTTTAATCGATCGAGTAATTTAAAAACGCATGAAAAATTACATACGGGTGAAAAACCGTATAAATGTAGTACATGCTCCAGAATATTTACTCGAAAGGAACACTTGAAAACACATGAAAGGACTCATAAATAAGTGTGAAAAACTATTTAAGTGTAATACATGTTCTAAGACATTTAGTCGATTAAGGCCCAGTATTATGAAGGACAACTAAATCAACGAATAACTATTCTACGAATAAAAATAGTAAAGAAACTGAATTTTGAAATCGAAAATTTCATTTCTACGTTATTCTAAATGTCTTAAACTATTTTCCATGAAGAAAAACTTCTTAAACTACCCAAGTAGTACGACTATTCGACACAGTCACCCCCTAGTTAACTACCCCTAGACTTAATATTGGGACATTGAGCAAAAACAGGTCAATTAGATTTTTTGACGTAGATTTCAAATCTGTAAACAAAATTTTTATATTGTTTAATTTTCACCCCCTTTTTGCAAAATTAACCCCTAAATTTTAACCCCCAGCCACCCCTGTTGACACAATTTGAACAAATTGCATACCAATAGATAGCTCTTTAATAAAGAGCAATATCGCCAATTTAAACTTTTGCTCTATCTCTTACCGTTTTCGAGATATTTAAAAAATTAAATTTTTACCCCAATTTTTGGATGGCGATTTCACCCCTTCAAACCGTTTTTCCGCCGATAAAGAAAAATACGTGTCGCTTATTTTTTAGTGTTCTACAACATATCTAAGTTTCATCAAAATCGATAGGTCCGGCCTCGGGACGTTTACTTGTGAGTGAATATGTAATAGCCATTGCAAGCGAGTAGAATACGATATTTTTTCTACAACTTTTTTCCTTTTTGATTTAAATAAAATTGAATATAAATTTTAAATCAAATTTTTAATCTATTTATTTCTAATTTCATTAAATGTTTGTACAAAATGTATAAAGCGATCAAAACAAAATATATACTACTTTGTTTACTTGAACGTTACTACGCAACATATATTAAATTAAAACTTGATACATACATTATACATAAAACAATCTCAAACCCATTGAATAATGGTTAATACTGTGATTTCATTGGTCAAAAAGGTATTGAGTATCGGTCATTCCTCCACACCTTTGAATAATGCTTAACTTTCTTAACAATTAACAGATATATAATGAGTGTGTTCTTCAACAGGAGTAGAAAAAAAATATTACAACAAAATATATTAGTATTTTAAGCTGTCTGAGCCAAAAAACAATTTTTTTGAGGGGGTTTTATAACATAAAAAAATTTTCTCCCAAACCTCTGTTATTCATGAGCGAAAAACTTTCATTCCGCGACGATAAACTTTTCCAGTAAGTAAAAAATCTGATAAGATAGAGCAGTGTTTTTCAACCTGTGGGTCTTTCTAAGTCTTTCTAAGAGGGTCGCAGTACTTTAAAAATAAAACCACTCTAGTTCAATATATGATATTTAATAAAGGGTTTTTTTTTTCGGCCGCCATACATTAATAATGTTTCACAGGCACTCGATAACATTTGAAATTAAAAATGTAACTGCGTCTCGCATTAAAAGAGAGGATGTGTTTGATTGATTGTCAAAACTGGAGTGGCTCTCGAACGAATGGTCGGTGGCCTAATTGGTAAGGCGCTTGGCTAGCAACCAAGAGATCCGGGTTCGAGTTCCAGCCGATCCAGTTTTGATAATTTTTCAAACACTATGTGAATTTTAATTAAAGAGAAGGTTAATTAATGGTTACATTAATATGAGAGTTTCATACTTTTGCGCGATAAAGTTTAAAAATTGCGACTTACTTTCAATAACAGTAAATCCGAATTTTAAATAATTTTCGTCATATAGAGACTTTTTCTTTGGTTTTGTTTTATTATTCTCATTGGAACTTGAAGTTGACGGTTGTGCATATGTTTCCAAAAACTTATCCATTTTCAATAATTACAATGAGCATAGAATTTTGAATATTAGACAATAATAAGTGAGCAACTACTAAAAAGGCAATTCAATAAATTTAAACACTAACGCGAGTTCACAATTCAAAGAATTCAAATGGATTACTCTCGGAAGTGTTAAACGGTAACGACCGTCGTGCGTGCGCATGTCACTTTTTACGCCACGTGCGCCTTCAGAAGCTACTATAAGTCGTCAGTTTTGATGTCGATATAAAAATACGCCTGTTTCAAGTCCTTAATTACGTATATTTAATCGATACCTAATTATGAAAATAATTAATAATGATGAACGGATTCGATATTTATAACATAAAAAAATAAAAGTTGGTAATAGCGGAGGGTAGGGGGTCGCGAAATATTTTTCCATACTAAGGGGGTTGCGCTATGGAAAAGGGTGAAAAACAGTGAGATAGAGTGCTGTATTTTTTTCTTGTTATTCTACATTCTTTAGTAAAGTACAAAGTTTTATTTAAGTGGTTCAACTGCTTGCAATTTTTTTTTTATGTTAAAAAAGCAAGAAAAAAATGAGGTAAAAACAAGACAAAACCAGGGGTTAACATTAAGAGAAATTACCCTTGTAACCAGCCTGACGTCAGACTGACATCAGATCTACGTAGTTAGGTCTACATTATCCTTCGTCAGATTGACGTCCATCTGCGCCGTTTCTGACGAAGATACAGACGTCAGACTGTCGACAGAAAGTCAAGACAAAAAATCATGTTAGCTTATAATCTTACATGATTTTTTTAAACTGAATCTGTAACAAAATAACCTTAAAATGTAAGAAAATTGTTTCATTTTTAAACGTTTAATAAAACTATATTCGTCAATAACTGAAAAAACTTATAATTTTTCAGTTTTGCTTAATAATAAGAACTACTCTCATCTTTCTTATTATGTATATTTTGGTACATATATATGGAAACAAGAATTTTAACAAAGGACCTGACACTTTGAATTAACAAAATTAAAAAACTGAAAATGAGAACCACTGAAAACTTATGGGAGGGGAGAACTTAAAGCAGTAGCTGCCGTCTTCCTGCCGTAAGTCTGTCGACAGAGGTATTATAAAAATTATTCGTCAGACTTACGTATCTATGCCGTCTTTTCCTGACGTTAGATTCTGTCGTCAGTCTGCCGTCTGTATATTCGTCAGAAACGGCGCAGATGGACGTCAATCTGATCCAAATTTCTGACGACAGGACTGGTTACTAGGGTAAAAATTATTAATACAAGGATTTTCATTTTGAAACTATATGACATGTTTATGTATATTTTTGTGGATTAAAAAAATACTAATTGTAAGATTCTTCAATAAAACAATTCTATTTGTAAGTGAAGAGACGGTTTTTATGATTTTGGTGTTAACTGGCTGCTTCAATTATACGTTTATATAATTAGTCGATATAATATATAATATCTTCATTGGTCTGTGGTTTTAATTTTCTTATTTAAGTATATTACTTTTAAATTTTTTTCGTATCGATTATCAATATTATTTATGATATAGTAACTACTGAAATAAAACAAAAAACAAAAAAAAAACCTTTTTTATTTAAAAACCCAATTATTTATCTTTTTTAGATTCCAAATACACAAAAATTTTAACACAAAAAAGAATATGGTATAGAAAAAAGATACCGTAATTTGAAATGACTTAAACCACATATTTTGAAACATTTGCTAATCAAAACCTATCTACACAACATGGAATTTATCTAAGCGTAAAAAATGGGTCTCTAGCTACTATTTGTTAACATAAATACATAATAAATATTCCCAAAACTATTTACATTCAACAGAAAAAAATAAAATATGGTGGCTTAAATTACTTCTTGGTTTTGGAGTAATGTTTGGCTTAAATTAAGATGTAAAGAGGTAACAAAATCCATACACACGGATAACAGTGTTATGTAACCGCTCAAAATGACTCTAGGTCCGATTTACATTAACGCTCTGGTTTCACTCCGATATCACTCCGCTCCAGGTTCGATAAAATATTCTTACACAATAAACAATGAGTGTATTCACATCATCGCTCTGATATCGGTTCGATATCAGTCGCGGTTTGCTCCCGTTCCAATGCCACTCCAATATCAATACCACTCAGGTAATATTTTATTGGAGCGATATCAGACTTGTTATGGCTTGTACGTATACTATAGTGTAAACACTTTTTTTATTTCACTCCACTCTAGGGATGGAAAAGGCGCGTGCAAAATCGATTCTCGACTTTAAAATCGACTTTCATTTTTTCGATTCTCAAAGTCGATTAATTGACTCTGAAAGTCGACTTTTCGACTTAAATCGACTTTTCAAAAATTTATTAGTTTATTTATAGAAACTTTTAAGTATATACTTTAAACAATCTGTACTGTATTAAGTATGTTTTAAACAATTTATTAAATAATGAACATATAATTTTTAAGAATTTAATAAGAGATAATTTATCAATAAATTGCAAGCGATTTGGCGTTAAACATTAAAATTAAAATGGACAGTAGAATTAATGGGTCGATTCGTATCGGTGTAAGCCAAAGCTAATTTTGAATCAATTTACACTTGTTTTGATATATACATCGACGTATACGCTGTATACGCGGTATACAGCATATACGGTATACGATATATACCGAACGCTAATACTTGACCCTTCTCTCTAGAACATGGAAAGTGAGACAGGAATATACAAAAATGTCAAAAGCAAGCCAAATGTGATTCAAAACAAGTCCAAATTGATTCAAAATGAGTGCAAGCGGCTTTGGCTTACACCGATACGAATCGGCCCAATATTAAGCTACTGTTTAATTAATGTTAAGCTAATGTTTTTGCGCGATTTATAAATGTACATTGCACATACGCAAAAAGTCGAAAAGTCATCGAGTGAGAGTCGATTCCAGGTCGACTTGACGTGACTGAAATCGATTCTAAAAAGTCGATTATTTTTAGTAAATAATCGACTTTCGACTAAAATCGGAGTCGACTTTACCATCCCTACTCCACTCCGCTTGCATTCAGTTGTTATGAAAAGATGTTTGTATCGAACTGAGACCGAACTGGTAGTGTACACAGAGCGGCATTATAATATGAATAGAGAACGAATAGGTACCAGCATGATATCAGCACTGTAATGTGAACACAACAACATTATATCGGAGTGAGAGTGGAGTGATATCGGAGTGAGACCAGAGCGTTAATGTAAATCGGACCTAAATCACCATTTAAAATCACAAATAAATTGACTCCACCAGTAAAAAGATACTAACAAATTGAACTTGGTGATATAATGAGTGTCTCACAACCTTAATACAAATTACAACATTGCCAATATTTACAATTATTGTGTTCAATCGTATTAATATTTAACACACGTGTAAAAATTATGCATCAAACTACAGTAACTATTTACATCAGGACTTCTTAAACTATGGGTCACGACCCCATTTGGGGTCACTTAGTGAAATTTTGGGGTCATAGTGAAATTTTTTTTATATGTATATATATTGTTACCTTATCAATAAATCCTTACAAAATATTTATATATCTCTATTTGGGGTCGCGAATGAAAAAAGTGTAAGAAGCCCTGATTTACATCATTTACATGTTCCGTATCTTGTCTATGATATTTGTCTATGACGTCATTTTAACGTATTGGTGCGTTTTTACTCATTTAAATGAAAATTAAAAATTTATTATTTTCAAAGTAGGATTTTTAAATAACTAAAGAATATTTTTATTTGTCATTACCAAAATTAAATATATTTACGAGTAATACATAAAATTATTTAATAAACACACCGGCCTAATTAGCCGAACATACGAAATATCTCTAAAAATCAAGCAAACCACTTAATTGTAAAAAACTATTAGTCTTATTTAATTAGTCACTTAAAATTACATGTTCACAAGTCGATATACCTTTATTTTTGTTAGCAAAAGCAATTAACCATATTAAATGGCAAATTTTAAAGATTATTTAACAAATAGAAAATGGAACACAGCGTTTTAGTACCGCCTGGTTCCTCCCGTACTCTTGTCAAAGCTTCCATTCGTCTCGACACACTCAGAATGATGTTATCTATAGTCTCCTGAGGTAATCTGTGCCCTTCTTTAATTACGGCAGTCTGAAGCTCGACCACATTGAGAAGAAGCGGCATTCGAGTTCGAAAGTAACAGTCCTCTTAAAAAGATTTGCATCAATAATAAATACGAACAATTCTATGAAAAGTCAATTGATCCATTACTTCAATATTATTTTAAGTGAAAATTTTAAAGTATTATTTAACAGGAAAACATCGATGTCATGTCCTCGATAACATCGACATATCGATGTTACGAGAATAATATCGAAACCGATATTACTCTAAGCTATCCAGTATTTATAAAGTCCTGTAGCTGATTTAAAACAAGATCCATTACTTTTATGGCAAGTTCTAGGATTGACTTATCCAAACTTGAAAAAAGTTGCCGTTAAATATTTGTGTTGCACAGCAATTTCAACAGCTTCAGATAGACTTTTTTCAAAAGCTGGACAGCATTTGTATCAACAAAGCAACAGATTAAAAGGAAAACTTCTAACAAAGTGACTTTTTTGCAAAGTATACCAAATAAATACTGGCAATGTTAATTTTTAATAAATAAAATAATAGATTATAATGATTGTCTATTTTGTTACGTAAACATCGATGCTTTCGAACATCGATGTTTGTCTTTCGATATATATCGTATATCGATACTCTTGAATCGATGTTAACATCGATGTTTTTCTAATATCGATAATCCCTAATAAATAGGTTTTTATATTTTTTTTTTTTTTTTATGTTCCGTTAATTATGCCGGTGTGTGTATTTAAAACAAATTTTGAATACAGTCAGGTACCCTATTATTATGGTAATAAACTCAGGCGTTATTTTGTCGCGGAGCTGACTTTTCTCCCGAATGTGCTCTTTCATGTTTCTTTAAAGTGCCTGAATGGGAGAATGTTTTAAAACATATATTACACTTGAATGGTTTTCCTCCCGTATGTATTCTTTCATGTCTCCGTAAAGCCGATGGATCAGAAAATGTTTTAAAACATGTATCACATTTGAATGGTTTTTCTCCTGTATGTGCCCTTTCATGTTTCTTTACATCGGCTAACCGAGAAAATTTCTTAAAACATATATCACATGTGAATGGTTTTTCCCCGGTATGTATCATTTCATGTTTTTTTAAATTACCTAATTCAGAAAATGTTTTAAAACATATATCACATTTGAATGGTTTTTCTCCTGTATGTAGTTTTTCATGTGTTTTTAAATTGCCTAACTGAGAAAATGTTTTAAAACATATGTCACATTTGAAAGGTTTTTCCCCTGTATGTATTCTCTGATGTACTTTCAAATTTTCTGACCGAGAAAATGTTTTAAAACATATGTCACATTTGAAAGGTTTTTCCCCTGTATGTATTCTCTGATGTGCTTTCAAATTTTCTGACCAAGAAAATGTTTTAAAACATATATTACATTTGAATGATTTTTCTGCCGATTTTTCTTCTGTATGCACTCTTTCATGTTTTTTCAAATTTAAATAAGAAAGCGTTTGTATTGTGTCATGATGTATTTGCTCAGTGGCCCTCTTTGTATTAGATGTTTCTGAATTTTCGCCAAATAGAACGTTTTTTTCCGTTAACATATCCTCTTCATCATCTTCTAATTTAATTTCGGTATGTAAACTTTTCGATAAATCATCACTATTGCCTTCTCCCAGTTCCAATTTTATTTCATTTCCAAAATATAAAGAATCGGATAATTCAGTTTTTACTGTATTTAAAAATAAGTTGTTTACATTCTGTAAATTTTCCTCCTCTTTTATTTTGACAGTAAATGTATCAGTGGCTGCTTTAGGTTCTTTATTTTCCATTTTCTCTATTCTCGAAAGTTTCGTTTTGACCGTTTTGACTATGGAGATTAGACAACGAGACGAAACTCAGTGTCCAAATTAAAGATGGCACTCGTGTTCGACGGATAAACGGATACGAAAGCGGTACAGTACTTATTCTCAAATGGAACACTCTCAAATGGAAACGTGGGCTTCTATCTTTGTTAGCTTTTGAATACAATCTTCTGGAATCTTTTTCAATGTTCAACTCAGTTATAAAGTGGGTTTTTCGATCGTTTTTAAAATAAACTTAACAATTTTTACAGTGTTCCTTCTCAATAGTTCCGCAGAATGAATGAGGGGAATAGCTTTTGGGAAAACATGGTACTGATGGTTCCGCGACAAAATAACCGCGGACAAAATAACCGCGACAAAATAACCGCGACAAAATAACCGCAGACAAAATAACCGAATGACAAAATAACTGCACGACAAAATAACCTCAGACAAAGTAACTGTGGACAAAATAACCGCACGACAAAATAACCAAACGACAAAATAACTTTAAAGTTTATTTATTTATTATTTTGTTATATTTCTTATTTTTTATATTTTTTTTCCAAGAATGGGAATGCTATGATTAGCTTCAAATTTTTACCAGACACGTTATTATACACTAGATGACAGTATCTAGACTAAACTAACTTATTACCTTCGGGTAAAGGGTAACCTTAACAAACCTCATCACCTACTTTTTAAATGAAAGTCGAAGTATATTGTCAAAACTAACTAAACTAACCTAACCTTAACTAACCTCACCACCTATAACCTTAACCTAATTAGTTTTTATACCAAAGTCGAAGTATATTGTCAAAACTAACCAAACTAACCTTACCTTAACTAACCTCACCACCTATAACCTTAACCTAATTAGTTTTTATACCAAAGTCGAAGTATATTGTCAAAACTAACTAAACTAACCTAACCTTAACTAACCTCACCACCTATAACCTTAACCTAATTAGCTTTTATACCAAAGTCGAAGTATATTGTCAAAACTAACTAAACTAACCTGACCTTAACTAACCTCACCACCTATAACCTTAACCTAATTAGTTTTTATACCAAAGTCGAAGTATATTGTCAAAACTAACTAAACTAACCTAACCTTAACTAACCTCACCACCTATAACCTTAACCTAATTAGTTATTATACCAAAGTCGAAGTATATTGTCAAAACTAACCTAACCTTAACTAACCTCACTACCTATAACCTTAACCTACTTAGTTTTTATACCAAAGTCGAAGTATATTGTCAATACTAACTAAACTAACCTAACCTTAACTAACCTCACCACCTATAACCTTAACCTAATTAGTTTTTATACCAAAGTCGAAGTATATTGTCAAAACTAACTAAACTAACCTAACCTTAACTAACCTCACCACCTATAACCTTAACCTAATTAGTTTTTATACCAAAGTCGAAGTATATTGTCAAAACTAACTAAACTAACCTAACCTTAACTAACCTCACCACCTATAACCTTAACCTAATTAGTTTTTATACCAAAGTCGAAGTATATTGTCAAAACTAACTAAACTAACCTAACCTTAACTAACCTCACCACCTATAACCTTAACCTAATTAGTTTTTATACCAAAGTCGAAGTATATTGTCAAAACTAACTAAACTAACCTAACCTTAACTAACCTCACCACCTATAACCTTAACCTGATTAGTTTTTATACCAAAGTCGAAGTATATTGTCAAAACTAACTAAACTAACCTAACCTTAACTAACCTCACCACCTATAACCTTAACCTAATTAGTTATTATACCAAAGTCGAAGTATATTGTCAAAACTAACCTAACCTTAACTAACCTCACTACCTATAACCTTAACCTAATTAGTTTTTATACCAAAGTCGAAGTATATTGTCAATACTAACTAAACTAACCTAACCTTAACTAACCTCACCACCTATAACCTTAACCTAATTAGTTTTTATACCAAAGTCGAAGTATATTGTCAAAACTAACTAAACTAACCTAACCTTAACTAACCTCACCACCTATAACCTTAACCTAATTAGTTATTATACCAAAGTCGAAGTATATTGTCAAAACTAACCTAACCTTAACTAACCTCACCACCTATAACCTTAACCTAATTAGTTTTTATACTAAAGTCGAAGTATATTGTCAAAACTAACTAAACTAACCTAACCTTAACTAACCTCACCACCTATAACATTAACCTAATTAGTTTTTATACCAAAGTCGAAGTATATTGTCAAAACTAACTAAACTAACCTAACCTTAACTAACCTCACCACCTATAACCTTAACCTAATTAGTTTTTATACTAAAGTCGAAGTATATTGTCAAAACTAACTAAACTAACCTAACCTTAACTAACCTCACCACCTATAACCTTAACCTAATTAGTTTTTATACCAAAGTCGAAGTATATTGTCAAAACTAACTAAACTAACCTAACATTAACTAACCTCACCACCTATAACTTTAACCTAATTAGTTATTATACCAAAGTCTAAGTATATTGTCAAAACTAACCTAACCTTAACTAACCTCACCACCTATAACCTTAACCTAATTAGTTTTTATACTAAAGTCGAAGTATATTGTCAAAACTAACTAAACTATCCTAACCTTAATTAACCTCACCACCTATAACCTTAACCTAATTAGTTTTTATACCAAAGTCGAAGTATATTCTCAAAACTAACTAAACTAACCTAACCTTAACTAACCTCACCACCTATAACCTTAACCTAATTAGTTTTTATACTAAAGTCGAAGTATATTGTCAAAACTAACTAAACTAACCTAACCTTAATTAACCTCACCACCTATAACCTTAACCTAATTAGTTTTTATACCAAAGTCGAAGTATATTGTCAAAACTAACTAAACTAACCTAACCTTAACTAACCTCACCACCTATAACCTTAACCTAATTAGTTTTTATACCAAAGCCGAAATATATTGTCAAAACTAACTAAACTAACCTAACCTTAACTAACCTCACCACCTATAACCTTAACCTAATTAGCTTTTATGTCAAAGTCGAAGTATATTGTCAAAACTAACTAAACTAACCTAACCTTAACTAACCCTACCACCGATTTTTCAAAATAATGTTTCCCAAGCTTAGCTTTTTAAATACAATAGTTTTCACCCATTAACGTTCGTTTTTAAACGCAATAGTTTAAATACCAATATTTAAGGTCTATTGCTATTTAGCCATCTTTTATATACAGGGAGCAAAAAAAAAATCTTAATCATATCACAGCCGCATGTACCCTATCTCAAAAGAATAATTAATGATGTTTATTTTGTTGTTCGGTTATTTTGTCGTTTGGTTGTTTTGTCGTGCGGTTATTTTGTCCACAGTTATTTTGTCTAAGGTTATTTTGTCGTGCGGTTATTTTGTCGTTCAGTTATTTTGTCCACGGTTATTTTGTCGCGGTTGTTTTGTCGCGGTTATTTTGTCCACAGTTATTTAGTCGCGGCACCGGTACTGATATTTTCATTATCAGTTTTATATTTCTACGTAATTTAGCTTTTGTATTTAAAATCTTAGTAAACTAAAATTAATATAATACAATCTACAATAATAATAAACCGTTTGAAATACACATATAATTATGTTATACGTATGTTGAAATGTCAAGTATAGCATTACTGCGCATGAGTTAACATTTTTGATTTTACCCTACGTCATTCCAGTTCAGACCGCGGCGATTAAAAGTCGCTCTGGATTAAAATCATAATTATTTTTGAACGAGTGTTGGTAATGTCTTTAATTTGACCTAAGTGATTTTTGAACGTTCTGGGTAGTGGGTAATCAAATATCGCCGGGGTGTCCAGGTGAGCATTTCTGAACGCAGCCCAGCTTTCAAGTATGTATAACATTTATGTGTATACGCATGTATACGTGATAGCTCGTAAAGGGCCCCACACACGTCGTTCAAAACTGTCGTCTAAAACTGTTGTTGTACTTCGCCACACACGTCGTTTTTTTCCAACAGTTTTACCCGTCAAAGTAATAAAACTGTTGAAAAGATATATAAAGCAGACCTAGTAGCGCATAGGATTTAGTTATACAGTTATATTGTTAGTCAAATATACAATATAATTACTTTATTGATGTTCCGATCTGTCCTCACACTAGATGATTTTATTCAATTTGCACGTATCTTTTACAGGTGATGTTTATTGCTGGTATTTCCAATTTTTAATGGATTTTATTATCCTATTGTACCTTTAACAAGGAACTTCTTTTTGTTGAATACAATATTCGTATATAAAAATTTTACAATTTGCAATTTCATAATTTTTTGAAATGATAAAATATAATATCATTTCAATTATGTATAAAATATTTTTTCATTCGTTTTTTCCCATTAGTTTTGGTAACTAAAACCCAGACTGCTTCGAAAACCTCGCCCGAACGTTCCCCGGACGCCCTCAAAAAGAGGACAAATCCGGGGAAACCCGGGCGGATGGCAACTCTATCTTAACCCTGTACGGATACAGGATTATGGAGAGAAATGGCAGACCCCAAGAATAAAGCACATCTTTTATTAATAATTTATCGCCGAAAAAATGAGTTAGTCGATTCTGATTAGTTAAGGGTGACGTTTTCAAAAAAATTTTTTTTGCATGTTTCGATAATCTATAGTTTTATACCTTTAAAAATGACATACTAAAATTTAAAGTGCATATTTCAAATCGTTTTTGAGTTACAGCCATCCGAAGAGTGGATTCTGATTTTCATTGTTAACTTTGAGGTATTGAGGAAGAAATGTATGAAGGTTGATAGTTCGGGAGTTTCTGGACGTGGCTGCCAGTCACATGCGGAGTAGCTAGACCCTGGCACATTTAAACAACTCATCTAGTTTTACTATAACCGTTATAGTAAGTACATCGTAAATAATTTTAATAAAAATTCTCAGTGATTAAAACTAAAAGGTAAAATTACGAAAAACAACATTTTTCAAATTTGCTGCAGTTATAACTCGAAGGCAAATCATTCGATCGATTTGATTCTTATTGCAGCTTCTTTTATATATATTTCTACGTACCATGAACCTCCAGTTTTCCGATCGAATAAAAAATGTAATTTTCGCAAGCCAAAAACCATCAAATTTTCGTGAAACTTTTTTAAAAATTCCGCCATTTTGTTAAATTTCACCTTTTTTTTCGATTGAGGCTCACGGCACGGACCACACCTTTAAGTTTAATAGGCTTTTTGGTTTTTTTGATTTCAGGCAGGGAGTAACTTTTTTTTTGGAGTCTTGGGAGATCTCGAATAACCCACTGAATTGTCAATTTTTTGGTCCAAAAATGTTATCATGAATTTACTATATATATCAACGAATATATCCGGCAAATATTAAAGCATTCCATATAGTAGTTTTCTTTAAAAAAATTCCCAAAAATCACCTTTTTTCAGGCGATTACACTAGTGGTCCCCCAATAGCTTAAATATTTAGCTTAGATTCTAAAAGTTACACTAGATTTTAACCTGATGTAACTTTTAGAAAATCTTTGCAAATATGACTTAATTTGACGACGTAATATATAATGATCAAAATTAAAATGTCGGTCGATTTCGACCAAAAACACCATTTTCAAGACAAAAAATTAGGTATAAAATAACTTTTCAGTTCAGATCAAAAGGCCAGAAAAATAAAATAAAATTAATTATAACAACCACTTCGTTGTAAAACTATTGTAATCCATAAATATCATAAAATTTAAATGTAAAATATAAAAACATAAATTTTATCAATTGTTTAATTTTGGCAAAAACTAAAGGAGAATTTAATTACTGTTGTAACATTTGCACGTTGAATTTTTTTTTTTATACTGTCAATATTAATTAACATAAAAATATTTAATTTCAATATATTGTACACAAGGGGACAAACTAGATTGGCTTTGCCTCTGTTCCACTTGTAATGAGTTTGTGACGTAGTCTGTTTGTGTACATACACACTGTTTGCAGTGTATTAGTTTGGTTTTTTGTAGTAGTATGTGTATACACTAATACAATCACATCACACGTATTACCAGAGAGAGCTGTTCAACGTGCTCAACTAACAATGGGTGTATTGTTAATATAATGGTGTGTTGACTCTAGAGATGGGCGACGGGAAAATTCCCAGTGGGAATTTTCCCGGGAAAATTCCCATTTGGGTATTTATTGGGTATTTTCCCGGGAAAATTCCCGAAACCTGGGTAAAAACGATTACTTAGCTGTACTTCTTTGCAAATGTGTTTTTAATTAGATCTGTATATATTTGTTAATTGTGCGTGGAGTTTTACATAATATAATGTTGATGTAAAGTTTTCTAATTATTATTATCATAAAACCACTTCAGTACATACTGAATGTTTATTTATCTTTAAATTTAAAAATACATGCATACATATTATGTCGGATAAACATAAAACGACTTTTCAACGAAGTTAGCAATTAATTTAAATTTATAACTCAATGTGTTCAAATTTCAGAGAAATATCTACGTTTTAAAAAAAAAATAAATTGCCACGAAATTCAATATTGACAAGTGAGAATCGAGCTAAAATTTCGACGTTTTGGAAATTATAGTGCTTAAACATAAAATTGGAAATTGTAGTACTAAACATAATCTAAAGGGGCGAAAACTATGGAAAAAACTGTCGTGGTAGGCCCAGGAAATTGACACCGAAAAATGAAACGCGTATTGTACAACTAGCCACGAAAATAAATTGTCTAGAGAAAAACTGTCGAACAAAAATTGTATAATAACATGATATATTAATTAGTATTTTTGTAGTCTGAAGATTAATTATTTACGTTTAGCAAATATTCGTTATGAAACAGCGGTTTTGATAGTTTAATTCAAAAACATTACGATAAATAGTAAATTAAAATAAATACCCACTTTTCGGGAATTTTCCCGGGAATTTACCCCGTTTTTACCCACTTTGGGAATTTTCCCGGGAAAATTCCGGGTAGAATCCCATCTCTAGTTGACTCGACGACGACTACTGACGGACTAATGCCTTAAGCTGTGACTGACTAACAAATGACTCCAAGCGAATTTCACTTTTTTTATGTTAGTTGGCTTCTAGTGTTCTATGATTGTACATAATCATTTTCAAATAAAATATATGGATGCATATAGACATGTATGAATTGAAGTGCACTCATATAAATATTTCGTATTGTACATAGGTATTCTACAATCATTATAGATTCTACAACTATTTTCATACAGTCAAACTCATGTATTTTCAACCTGTCGAGACTAATCCGCTCATGTATTTTCAACTTCTCCTTCATCCTCACTCCGTGGCAATCATAGAACCACTTGACAGACATAGAACCAATCACAAAAAGCCCGCGTAAATCTTTACACAATAACAGTAGTCACGTGTACTTCCCCAGTGAATAACCTTAAAATGACAGAATGTCAAGTAACATATTATGATAAACAAAAAAGTGAAACATGAAAAAAGTGTAATAAACTTGTAGTAAAATCATTTTTTTAGGAATTGCAAATGAAATAAAATCATATATTGTAGGATTATAGGATAAAACCACGAGTGGTCGATCAGTTAATCTGACAGTTATTTTTCTGTATTAAAGTATTGCGTGAGAAGTGGGGACCAAAAACTTGAAAATACGTGAGTAAAATCAGTTGAAAATAGATGGTGTTGAAAATACATGAGTTGAAAATACATGAGTCCGACTGTACAAAATATAAAATATGCGTATGTATATACATATACATGTATGGACTGAAGCACACACATACAAATATTTCATATATGTGTATAAAAAAACGACAGTTTTAACTGTCGAAATCAAATCAAGACAGATTTTTTTTAACGCGGGCAAACACGACGGTTTTCACCCACACACGGCAGTTTTAGACGACAGTTTTACCCGTCGTCTAAAACTGTTGAACAAAAACGTCGTGTGTGGCCACATCGTTCCAAAAAAACTGTCACCGACTTTTGGGAACGCCCACAAAAAAGTCGGTTGTCGCCACACACGTCGTTCAAAACCGGCAGTTTTGAACGACATCGTTCAAAACTGCCAGTTGTGAACGACGTGTGTGGGGCCCATTTGGCTGTCTACACCACAGAGGACAGAGACCCCGCAACTATCTCTTTTCTGAAATCACGAGTGTGTACTTCTGTGCTCATTAGGCTTCTTAGTTGTCAGTTTGTCAGTAGCAGTCGATGATTGAAGATCAACCACACGATAATGGACTTGATTGTTGTTGGTATTGTTACATCCCCTAGTACATGCGTGTACTGTCATAGCTATGTATGCAATAACTGAGCCACGTGACCACCCCTACTATCTGCGTTACTCACACAAATACACAAAATCGCACCAATATGTACAATGTAAACCCAGTGTGTGTATACAACATATTGTCTATCTCTTACATGTTACACTGGTTCCAGTAGCGCAGGGATAGATATGTTGTCTCTATTACTCTATGGTATGTAGGTATGTGGTACGTACATGCAACATACCGTGTCGACCATAGAGTAATAGAGACAACATATCTATGCCTACACTACTGGAACCAGTGTAACATGTAAGAGATAGACAATATGTTGTATACACACACTGGGTTTACATTGTATTAGTGCGATTTTGTGTATTTGTGTGAGTAACGCACATAGTAGGGGCAGTCACGTGGGTCAGACACCACACGCATGTACTAGGGGATGTAACCGATGTAACAATACCAACAACAATCAAGTCCATTATCGTGTGGTTGATCTTCAATCATCGACTGCTACTGACAAACTGACAACTAAGAAGCTTAATGAGCACAGAAGTACACACTCGTGATTTCAGAAAAGAGATAGTAGCGGCGTCTCTGTCTCTGTGGTGTCGACACAACGACAACAATACGACAATAATTGAAACACACCCGTTGGAAGCTAGTAAGTGAATGATAACATAGTTCTGTAAAATGCACATACTTGCCCATAAGTGATTCCAGAAAAGAGATAGTTGTATTCTTCCAGTGTTCCATGGTCAAAATATTAACTTTTCAGTACTAGTGTGACTAGTGTCCTTTTGTCCTTTATAAAGGACATTAAATTTAGGTTATGTTAACATTTTTTTTAGTTGAGAAATAATTAAAAACTTCTTAATATTATTTAAAATTACTGAATTACGCTTATTTAAAGACGTAAAATTTAAAATTTTAATTAAAATAAACGCTTGTTTAAATCTTTGTCCAGTATGCTGGACAAATGTGTACTCATTGACGTAAGAAAATTTGAAAAAGTCAGTAGCGAAGAGGTTAAACGTACGAATCATAGAACAAAGTACGAATATTTTGAAGTTTTACGTTCAATATCTCAAAACGAAGCGAAATATCGAAAAATTTTATTCTTGTTTTTAGTTTTATTTTGTCGAGTTCTACAAGGAACTGTCATCAAATCTTGACGCCGTACTAATTATCGTCTTGTTCAGTAATCGATTGTTTTGTTAAAAGAATAAAAATGATAAATAATAGCAAAACGGATTCTGAATCACGCACTGTCAAAGCTGAAAAAGTTAAAATTGAGCAGAAAATGATAAATAAAAGCAATACAGATTCGAAATCTTGTTCTGTCAAAGCTGAAAAAGTTGAAACAGCGGATTATCCAGATGTCAGTAATATCAAACTCGAACCAGAAGATAATGTTTCGATCGATTTGAAGAGTTTACACACCGAAATTAAAATTGAAGATGACAATTTAACCGAGGACACAGTACCGGAAACTTTGGACGAAAGTGGACCAGTCAAAAAACATCATGTTACATGTGATACATGTTCTACCACATTTAAAATTGAAGAAGAATCGTTTAAATGTGATAAATGTTCGAATAATCGAAAAAATTTGAATAATAAGAAACCGGTTCAGTGTAATCTGTGTTTTAAATCATTTAAGTGCAAGAGTGGATTAAAAAAACATGAAAAATCTCATACCGGTGAAAAATTACATAAATGTGATATATGTTTAAAAACATTTACCACATTTAGTTACTTAAAAGTACATGGAAAAATACATTCCGGTGAAAAATTGCACATGTGCAGTAAATGTTCTCAACAATTTATTAGGTTAGGTGACTTAACACGACATGAACGAATTCATACCGGCCAAAAACCATATAAATGTGATATGTGTTCAAAAAAATTTACACGTTCATGTCATTTAATAAAGCACAAACGAACTCACACCGGCGAAAAACCATATAAATGTCGAGTTTGTTCAAAAACGTTCGCTTGTTCCAGTGATCTGAGACGACACGAACGAACTCACATGGATGATAAACCGTACAAGTGTAATATATGCGCGAAAGGATTTGCCGATTTTGGTAATCTGAAAAATCATCGAAGACGTCACACTGGCGAAAAACCGTATAAGTGTAACACGTGTTCCGAAAAATTTAAGAGTTCAAGTAATTTGGTGAGACATCGAAAAATTCACACGGGCGAAAAACCATTTCAGTGTAGTGTATGTTGTAAAAAATTTCGTGATTCGCGCCATTTAAAAATGCATCAAAGAACTCACACGGGTGAAAGACCGTTTAAATGTAGTACGTGTCTTGCTACATTCACTCAATTGGGTAATTTACGAAGACATGAACAACTTCACACCGGTCAAAAACCATTTAAATGTAAGCAGTGTTCGAAAACATTTGCACAGTTACAAAATTTAAAAAGACATGAAAGATCTCACACGGGTGAAAAAGCATATAAATGTGAACAGTGTTCGAATGCATTCACTACGTCAAGTTATTTAAGAAAGCATAAACAAATTCATACGGGTGAAAAACCGTATAAATGTAACATATGTACAAAAGCGTTTGCACAGTTAAGTTATTTTAGAAACCATGAAAAGGTTCACAACTAGGTGAAAAATCATATAAAAAGTGAATGTATAGGTATGTTCCAACAAACACTAGAATTTTCAGTTCGAGTGAATCCAGTATTTTAAATTCGATAATGTTATTTGAAGGTCAAATCAAATTCAATTTAGAACTCCAGTTCGGTATTTAATACCTATGTAGAAACGTTTATATTAATTCTTAGGGATTTCAAAAGATGTCTCTACTAAAGACTTGAGTTATGTATTCTATACCTTCCATACTATGAAGAATATTTATAAATAATATATCTACTAAAAAATTATAATATACTTTAAAATACCTTAATTTAATTTTTAAATAAAAAGGACGAACTATTTTTTTTTAATTTACTCCGTATTTTACTTTATTACTTACTAAAACAATATAAATATTTATAAAACAGATAATTAAAATACACCTGTTTACTAATTTAAAAAAAAAAATACCTATTATACTTAACAATTAAATAAAGTCAAAAATTTGAAATTTGTCTTTTGATAGAACAATTCAAACTTAAAATTTGTCTGTTTATTATTTAAGTTTTTAAATTATAAGGTTAAAAATTAAAGTTTCGTTAATGCGCATATCTAGGATTTGAAATACTTACTCTGGAGCAAGAATTTTAAAAATCAATTCGGGTGAGTTCAGAATTAGATATAAATACTTGTTGGAACACAGAATTTCAAATTGTATGTAAACTGGAATTACAATTCTGCTTAGTTGGAACAGTAAAGTCAACTATGCGCATGCTCATTAAAACGAGAATTAATTCGAGTGTTTGTTGGAACATACTTTATTATGTCTTAAATATGGAAGAAGGAAAGGTATATAATATTGTAAAGGAAGGAGCATTTCCTCTTATAATGAATGATGTCATTTTGTAAATAAACAGTAACGGTTGTTCTAATTTATAATATTCCAGGGTGGCGATTGACCTGGAAAACCTGGAAAAGTCAGGGAATTTCAGTCGTAGTCAAGGATTTTTTCAGTTTTTGCCCCGACGAGAGCGTCCACTGATAGTTTTCCTAAAAAGTTTTTTGACGATGACCTTTTTTTTGCTCTTTAGTTATATTTTTTGCCAGTGACGACCAACAAATAAAGGTAATCAACAATCTTCATTTTTAGAAATTACTTTACTTTTAAACAATATTTTTTCGGAGTAGGTCCTGGAATTTTAGACAGGGAGTCAGGGACATAGATAATACACTTTATTGGGTTGGTTATAGATAGGCCATTCTCAATTTAATTTTGTAATTAAAACTGCACCTTGGGCAATAGATGGCAGTATAGGTATATGTTTAATTTCGGCAGGTGCTCACAGAGAGCATTATGTTCATTTAATTCTAATTAAATTAGTTTGGGCTAAATTTAATTAAACATCAAGTAAACTTTTTTAACCCGATTTAATTATTAATGCACTGAAATGAAAACAGAATACAAAAATAAAAAATAGATAAATATCTCTTGAATGTTTACATGATGATATTAAAACTTAACCCACATCAGTAAAAAAAACTGTAAAAAAGAAATCAATATTTATTTTTAGAAAAATAAAATACTTTGTTGACTTCTACGTTATTTTTTTTGTAACTATGAAAAAAATTATTGATTATCAATTTTTTGAAATTATTTCACAATTTAAAACGTCAAAAAATGCATTTTCGATAATTCGCTTAATTACGGCAACTTGTCCAGGATTAAATACGGGCGACCGACTTTTTTATATTTTTTGGTATATTTACTTTCTAATTTCACTTAAATTATGAGGGTATTCGATAACGGGGATTTTCATACCATACGGGCTTTTGGTCTATAACTTTAAAGACACTTCATTTACAAATGCTTGATAAAACTTAAGTTTCGGTTGCATATAAATAATTAATAGAAATACATACCTTCAGTTACACAGCCAAAAACACATTTTGTAGCGGATTTTCTCGGCATTGTGAAAAGATTTAAATTGAAAATATTGAAAACTGTTATTTTAACTAATATTTTAAGTAAACAAAGGTAGTTTGTATTATCTATATAAACTGAAACAGTTTTTATTAAAACGCCATCTGCTCTTATTACTTTAAAACAATTCATTTTATTTTTGTACCTGGACCAACAGAGGGCATTATCATCGATACATTTTTTTTAAGTCAAATTTATATTGAAGTGTCTTATCTATTTGTCTTATTTGTCTTATCTAAGTTATTGGAGTGTATTATCTATGGTCAGGGATAATTTGGTTTTCAATCGCCACTCTGTATTCTTTAAGCACCATTAAAAAATACAATGATTTAGTAGACAATTAAGAACTGGAAAAATTTACTAATAAAATAGTCGAACAGCATTCTTAAAGAGTGGATTATTGAATCAAATAAAACAGATATTGAAAATAATTAATTAGATGTTTATGTTTTTATACAGAAATCACAGTTAAAAGAAAAATATACTAAATATTATTTTTATATATTATTTAGTATATTTTTCTTATAATTATATATTTCTTAATTATATAATTATTTAAATAATCTTATAATTATATAATAGACAGCCACCCGAGCCAGACAATCATTCAACCACTTATGTGTATTGGTACTCTCTCTGATGCGAGATACACATAAGTGGTTGAATGATTGTCTGGCTCGGGTGGCTGTCGAACACAGGATCGTTGGTCTAATGGTGAAGATACCTGACTAGTTACCTGGGGATCCTAGTTTCGATTCCCGGCCGATCCGGATAATTTTTTCAATCACTTTGTGATTTTTAAATTACATTTGGATTTTGGTCATACTAACCAAAGAAATTGAGTGCTTCAAGTTTCAGTGTAGCTGAACGATAAGTGAACATATGAATATTGCGTGTGTTTAAATGCAAACAAGAGTTTGTCATACGTAGTAATGTTTCACAAGCACTCGATAATATTTAACTCTTTGCACTCAAGCAAACGTTCTAACCTTGTTTCCCCAAAGTTGAATACTAAATGCGCTAAATACGTCCTCAATGCTGTTTTTATTAGTTTTTAATTTTAAAAAAATAATTCAACGTGATTTTGTATTATCTTATTTACAATTTTTCTAACAAATGAATGTGTTTGCAGTTATTAAATAAAATATTCATGTAATGTGAAGTATGAGCAGTCATTACAGTTCAACATTCAGTGTGTCATGTGGTACATGTCTTATGATCCAACAGACAAAACACCTTTAAATATGGTAAACATGTCTTATAAGCGCAAAGAGTTAAAATTCAAATAGACGCATATGTATTGTGTAAGGTATTTTTAATGTTACAAATAAATGATTTATGTGTATCAATTGTCTTTTTTCTTCCAGTAAAATGTGAGAATAGAAACTTACTTTTTTATAGTTTTAAGTTACAGTCAGTCAGTCAAATTTGTAACAATTTTAATTTAAAAAAAGTTAAAATTTTTGTAATTTTTTAAAATAAAGCGTTTTAGTTGCTTTAAACTAATTTTTATTAACAGTTATTGGTTAATAGAAAATATATCGATATAAATTTTTAAAAAAAAATGTATTTACACCCATTTAGTAACGTTTTAAATTTTTGAAATGTAAGTACGATCCTGTCAGCACCATGAACTTACGAAGAATGGTAATCACCGTAATCACAGCGTGTAACTGTGTATGTACTTTGACATCTCTGTTCTTTTCAAGTGTACTACGCATGATGATTGCGACAACGGTGACATCTATACCCGTGGCCCCCGTTCTCAGTGCCAGAGAGAGGTAAGAGCATATATGTATTATACCAATATTGCTAGCAATTTCCATTTTTGGTCGCAAACATTAGAGTGCAGACGATATCACTCTTTCTTTCTATTTAGTGTACCTATTTTCATTGTCCGCATGCGCTGGCAATTTCAAAAATGCCTCCATTTTAGCCACTTAGGTTTTCATTATCAAGTACGAGTATAAATTACAAAGAAAATTTTATTTAATGAGCGATAAATGTGTTTATTTATTATTTAAGCAAATAAAATTGTCATTCGTGAGTTAAAAATTCGAACAATAAAATATTAAAAATATGAATGAGTTTATTTACTATTTTTCATGTGAACAGCTAGACATGCGCAGAACAAAAATGGTACACTATTTTTGTATTGTCTGTCTCTCTTTGTTGGCGACCAATTCCTCTCATAGGGTAGATACGTTGCTAGCAATATATGTATACTACATATATGGGGACGAGAGGGTAAAAAATGAATTGAAGTTGGCTATCTTCCAGAAATAATATTCTGGTGTACTTTATCTATGGTTTATAGTACTATAGTACTCTTATCTATGGTACTATTGCCATATTCAAGCCCTAAGCGTGTTTGTAGAAAACTGTGGATAGCAGTGTGCCAGTGTGTGCTTGATACCGCTTAAGGCATTTAGTTAGTCGGTATCGGTCACTCAATGCACAACGCATTATTATGTATTGTTGGACCATTGTTAGCTTGGACCCCATCTTACCGCCCGACAATACGTGTTTTGTAATTGTGTGTGTTTCAACTGACACAGTTGCAAAGATCAAACTAACACCACTACACACAGTATGTACCTACCCAACATAGTGGTGGGAAATAGAGGGGATTTTTTGTCTACATTGGTCTCACTAGTGCAGAGATAGCAACTTGGCTTCTGATTATTCTGTGGTATCACTAGTGCAGAGATAGCAACTTGGCTTCTGATTATTCTGTGGTATCACTAGTGCAGAGATAGCAACTTGGCTTCTGATTATTCTGTGGTATCACTAGTGCAGAGATAGCAACTTGGCTTCTGATTATTCTGTGGTCAAAACTGTTCCAGTATAGATACCGTTCCATAATGGGTGCTTTTACGTTAATATTATGTATTCTTCACCAGATTTCTTCGCCTTTTCTGGCGAACGCCTATGAGCGCGTTCGCCAGAAAATTTTCAACAATTTCTAACATGTGACTAATTGTTTTTATTCCATAGTCTTTGAAAGTGCTTCTATTTCAGAAGTATTTATATCGTGAAAAACCATGAAAAAATATTTAACGTGCATTAATTTTTTGAATCAGAGTGCTCTGGTTTGTACCGGTGTAAGCCCCATTAGCTAACGATTGGCTAACAAAAATTTCTGGCGAACATGCAAGTATGTTCTAACCAGTGACGGTACTAACGAATGCACTGCGTGTAAATTTTTAGCAAATTACCGGTGGCAATTTTAACTTGACATTAATTACAATAATTACTAAAATCAAAAAGTTGATGGTTGTACCCATAGAGCTCATAACGTAATACATTGGTGGCGTTCGGGACGAAAATTTTGTTAGCCTAACGTTGGCTAACGGAGCTTCCACCGTTATAAGCCAGAGGGCTTTGATTTAAAAAATTAATGCACATTAAATATTTTTTCATGATTTTTTACGTTATAAATACTTAATTTCTAAAGTACAGCCAAAATACAGTCACCATGTTAAAAATTGTTGTAAATAATGTATGTTAATTTTTTGAATGCGTGCCCTCTGGTTTGTAACTGTGAAAGCTCTGTTAGCTAACGTTCAGGCTAACAAAATTTTCGTCCTGAACGCCACCATTGTCAGAAATTAATTGTCAGCAGGGCCCGCTCTAGCGTTTACACCGCCCCGGGCAAAGGAAATAATTCCGCCCCGTTACAAAATCGGTGCCCTTTTTTCTTTTTGTTGGCTGAGCCGCTCTTTTTTGGTTTTTTGACACTGGCGACTTTTTTTTTTGCTCGTTAGGTGTAAAATGCCGCCCCTTTTTTACAAAATTCCCGTCCTCTTAATTTTTCGCCCCGGGCAAATCTTTTTCTTGCTCGTCACTTGTAAAATGCCACCCTCTAGTTACAAAAATCCCGCCCTTAAAATTTGCCGCCACGGGCAAATGTCCGGGTTTCCCCCCCTGAAACGCGCACTGTTGTTAGTGCATGTGTGAAATAAATACAAAAGAGACTAAAATAAAAAGAAAGAATGATATACATATTTAGTATGCACCCTATTGTTTACGACCAAAAATTCAAAAACTAATAATATAGGAGTATTTCATTATTCCATATAACCTCAAAAGTCCAAAACCCTCAAAAATTTATTCATATCCCCTAATTTTAGATGTAAAACTATTAAGTTGGCAACACTGACTAAAGGACGTAACCGCCTTAACGAACCACACACGTGTCATAACACGTAGGCAGGGTTGCTAGATTGGGCGTATTACCGCAATTTGGACGAATTTCAAACACGTTTTGCGCTTAAATTTGCATTGGGCGATTTTCCACAATTTGGACTATTTTGAAATTAGTCCATATAATTATTAAAAATTTTTAAATTTTTAATATTTTTCTTTATTTTTGAAAATTTCTTATTTTGTTCTTGGTTCACTCCAATTCTCATAACTCTTAATATAGGTAACTTGTACATTGTAACTTTTACAATGCTTTAAACAATTATTTTAAAAAATTAAAATTGGATCTTCTTAACTAACTGTTTCGCAATTGCAACTGATGGCGGATCAAACTTACGTGGCGTCAATAATTCCTTATTTACATTAATGAGGAACAAGAAAGAAAATTTAATTCTGTTTAAATGTATTTGTCATTCCAGCATTTATGAAAAAAAAAACTCGTGAAGAAGAAGAAGGGGAAGAAGAAATACTACTTGAAATATTAAAATTGTAATTAAATCTGTACGTGCATGTACTGTATCTTTATTTATATATGATCTCATATTATTAAATTTCAGAAATTTTATAAAATTATTGTTTATTACATGTATCTATTACACGTTATTATTAACTATAATTTATTATAGTTAGATAATTTAACTTATAATTTATTAAATAATAATTTTTTAATAATAACTAACTAAATGATATAAAAAATGAAAACCATATATTTTTTTTAGTTTTAAATTTTGGGCGGTTTTTTTTATTAGTGTGCGCTTTTTCCGTCAGGACTCGCGCTTTTTCGGTGTGAACTTTTGGCAACCCTGCACGTAGGACGCCTAACGGCTAGCGCGAAATCCATTCCTTTATATTTGTAAATAGTAAAATTACCCCTAAAAAGTGTTAGCCATAAAAAAAAAGTGTTTTAAGTGAAAATGGATAGTAGAAGCAAAAAGGTCTCTAAACCTTGTACTCCGTGCACCATAAAACTTGATAGAGTTAAACTGGAGGAGAATTATATCAATAACGTGAGTAACACATTGTCAAGCAAAGTAAAACTGGAACCAGAGCATGATATTTCGATTGATTTGAAAAAATTGCACACCGAAATTAAAATTGAAAATGACAATTTAATTGAGAACATTTCATTGGAGACATTGAATGAAGGTGTACCAGTCGAAAACCAGTTAACGTGTAATACATGTTTAACGACGTTTAATCCGCAAGATCTTTCAGATATTCAGAAAAGAATTCACATCGATGAAGAATCATTTAAATGTGGTAAATGTTCTAGTAATCTAGAAAGTTCGAATAACGATAGGTCGTTAAAATGTGATGTGTGTTTTAAATCATATAATCGGTTAAGTGATTTAAGTAGACATGAAAAAATTCACAGTGGTGAAAAACCCTATAAATGCAGTGTATGTTCTAAAAAGTTTGGCTATTCAAGTAATTTAAAAATACATAAAAGAATTCACACCGGACAAAAACCATATAAATGTGAGCTATGTTCTAAAACATTTAACTGTCCAAGTCATTTAAAAACACATAAACGAACTCACAGTGGTGAAAAACCTTATAAATGTAACATATGCTTTAAAAAATTTACTCATAAAAGCAGTTTAAAAATACACAAAAAAATTCATATGGGTCTAAGACCGTATAAATGTAATATATGTTCTAGAACTTTCAGTCAAGGTGGCAATTTAAGAGACCACGAAAGAATTCATAGTGGTGAAAAACCGTATAAATGTAATAAATGTACTAAAACATTTAGTAGTTACACTGGTTTAAAGTCACATGAAATAATTCACAGTGGTAAAAAACCATATGAGTGTAATATCTGTTCCAAAACATTCAAACGTTCAATTGAGTTAAAAAGTCATAAAAGAACTCACACAGGTGAGAAACCACATAAATGCAAGATATGTTCAAAAACATTTAGTAGTGGTTTAAAGTCACATGAAAGAACTCATAGTGGTGAAAAACCATATAAATGTGAAATATGTTCTAAAAGTTTTAGTCAATCAACTCATTTAAATACACATAAGAAAACTCACACTAAACAAAATCCACGTAAATGTTATGTAATTATTGAAAGATGTGATGTTTTGAGTTATTTAAAGGTTCCTAAAATAGTTGACAATGATGAAAAACCTAATAAATGCAATGTATGTTCTAAAACATTTAAATGGATATGTGAATTAAAAACACACGAAAGAGTTCACAGTGGTGAAAAACCATATAAGTGTAAAATATGTTCGAAAACATTTAGTCAGTTAAGTACTTTAAAAACACATGAAATACTACACACAGGGGAAAAACCATATAAATGTGACTATTGTCCTAAAACATTTGCTATCCCACTTTATTTAAAAAATCACGAAAGACTGCACACTGGTGAAAAACCATACAAATGTAAAATATGTTCTAAAACATTTAATCAGTCAGGTAATTTAAAGACACATGAACGTATTCACACAAATGAAAGACCATATAAATGTAAAATATGTTCAAAAACATTTCGTGAGTCAGGTAATTTAAAGAAACATGAGAGACTGCACACTGGTGAACGACCTTATAAGTGTAGTTTTTGTTCTAGAACATTTACTAATTCAAGTAACTTGAAACAACATGAGGAGAGATTACACAATTAAGACAATGTGTAAGTGCGTAAAAGTGATGCGGTTGAGTAATAGTTATTTGTGTATTAAGAGCGCAGAATAGTGCTTTGCCACTCGATTGAGAATGTTGACGCGCGACGCCGCCGGGCGGAGCGCGTTAATCTCATGAGAGCGGCAAGTCATTTTGTACTCGAATTACACACAAAATTTTTTCTACAATCTTATAATTTTTTTTTTTATATAAAAGATACTTGAAAAAATAATAATGGACGTTAATATTTACTTTAATATTATAATTTTTGCAGCTTCGAAAATATCTGGAGGTGTACTTAAGAGGTCACTGTCACTATTACATATTTCCGTCATATATGTACATATTTTTTTAAATATTTCATTCTTATTATTTATTAATTATTTTTATTTATTATTTTAAATTAATATTTTGCAGTTATTTTGAAATTTAATAAAATTAATACTTCACTTGATCACGGTAAACATAATAATTTTAGAATCTGTTTATTTAATTGTTACCATAGAAAATATAAACAACGCCTACCCGATTTGTAATTAAATATACGTTGAGCGAGCGACAAAGTATTACTTTGCCTCTTTAAAGCGAAAAGTAGCGCAAAGGCCTTTCACAGAGCGCAAAAGCCTACTTTCCACTAAGATTGTAGAAAAAAATTTAAAACGGCATTATTGTTTGTTATTTATACTCCCAACCATTCTTTATATTCATTAACATTCTCAAACAGTATTACCCGCTGTAACAGCTATTGAAGTTTTCATTTCAAAAGTCAATGTTTTTAATTCAAATTTAATTTTTAAACAATTAAGGCATTTTATCTTGCTTTTAAAATTAAAAACCTGGAGGAAGTTTAAATATTTTATTGGAGCGAAGTTAGCGGAACTCCCACAGAGCGACTTAGATGGCACTTTTATATTTCGATTCAAACAAGATTTATAAATTCAAATATCATGTTTTAAATGATTTGAAATAAAATGATATCAGGAATGTTGTACATAAATTAAATGATTTGAACAATATTAATCGCTTAACAATGATCAACTAACGATCAACTCAAATTGTTTTAATTTCAAAAATGACAAAAATGTAATATAAATTCTAAAATGTTTACAGATTTGGACCATTAAACTTTTTTTTTTCTTTTTTTTTTGTGTTTTCATAGAAATGAATAAATTAACTGTACAAAGTTTTTCTCCATCAATTTGTGCCCTCTTTCTTGGTTGAAAAACTAATAAATGTATATTTATAATTAATAAAATAAATGTAATTTTGTAAATCCCAAGCTTTTTATTTGTTTCCCCGTTTGACAATGATTTAAGGATTTAACGTCTGAATAATGTATTATTTGAAAAAATAATATATACTACATAATATGCATACATAATATTACATATATTATGACAGATGACTTACGTTGACTGATGAAAAAATTCAACTTGTTGAGTCGTTGACTGGACTGACGGTGACTTGACTTGACTTGACTGGACGCGATTGATTATATTTGAAAGCAAAAATACAGTTTATGTTGTAATTGAATTGAATCGGTGTATGTTGAATCAAGATGCGTCAGACTTGACGTGACTTGACTGGACGCGACTGGCTTGGTGTGAAATGGACCTAATGAAAACCTGTTTGAATGTAAAATATGTTCTAAAACATTTTAGTCAGTTAAGTGATTTAAAAATACATGAACGAGTTCACAGTAGTGAAAAACCTTATAAATGCAAAACATGTTGTAAATCATTTAATCAGTTAACTAATTTAAAAACACACAAAAGAATTCGCAGTTGTGAAAAACCATATATTTGTGATATTTGTTCTAAAAGATTTATTACGACAGGTAATTTAAAAAGACATGAAAGAGTTCACAGTGGTGAAAAACCGTACGGATGTAATATAATATATTTTTAAAAAATTAATCAAAAAGAAAATTTAAAAGTACATGAAACAATTCACTATGGTGAAAAACCACACAGTGATTAACAGAAAAATACTAGAAAAATATTGTTTTCAGTTAGATGTGTAATTTTTCCCTACTGAGAATAGAGTAAAAGAGCCCCGTGTAATAATTATTTGTTATAAAATTATGCATTACGTAAAAATAAAATAAAGTGAATTAAAAATCGATTCTGTGTAAATGAATTTTTACCGGATAAAAACCTTTTAAGTGTAATAGATCAGCGGTTTCCAAACTGGGGGGCGCAGGTGAATTGCAAATATCGTCGTCGTTTTGATAAAAACATGGTTTTAAGAATAAGCGCTCAAAAATAATTACCAAATAATGGAGATTTTATAATATTAAAGGATTTACATGGGTATTTTTTAATAAAAAAAATAAATATTTTTTCGATTTTTTTTTTACAGTACCTATAAGAAAATATAATTTATTTAAACTTTTGGCCTATTATTATATCTTATTTTAATTTCGCCGTAGACGTAGAGTATTTCGTGAAATTCTTATCTAAAATAAAAAAATTTTTTTTTTCTATTAGTAGATGCTTATGGCTTGTACTTGAACGAGAAATTACTGTATTTGATAGATTTGAGCGTTACTTTATGGTATTCCATTTTAAAATAAAAACACAATTTTTTACTTTACTAATACCACTTTATTTAAAGTTTTAATTGTCTGTTACATGTTTCGGCCCGTATGGTATTTTTAAATAAAGTAGTATTAGTAAAGTAAAAAATTGTGTTTTTATTTTGAAAAATTACTGTTTCCGTTTATTACATTTCATTTTACAAGTAGAAAATCAACGAAAAACGCGAAAATTTTTACCAAAAATTAAAATTTTTTGTTTAAAACGCTGTCAAAAGTTGAAATTTTATTTTTTTTAAATCCCTTTGTTCAAGTACAAGCCATAAGCATTTAATAATAGAAAAAAATTGCCAACGGTTGGAATAAATTAGGTTTTTTTTTTGCTAAAAAAAAGCCATGTTACCCCTTAACACAGATTTTTCTGCTAACTACTGTATGTAATATTTTAACAATAACAATTTTCAAGCGGTCAGAGTCATCTTAGTACGTAATTATTGAATACGTGTCTGATCAACGGTTTCCTCTCAAGTGTCGTATGGACTAGGGATGTCGTTTTTTAATCGATAAATCGAGAAATCGATTAATCGGAAGTATGAAAACCGATTTTTAATCGATTATTGATTTTGAGATCGATTCACACATCGATTTTTATTTTATGGAAATCGCGAAACGATTTTTTTTTTAAAACATAAATTGCTTTTTTATTTATACGTTGCTATTTATTTATTAATTTAAATTTAAATCTATTATCCGTACAACGATTACTAAATTTTAAGCATCACACGCATCAAATGCATATAATCAAATCTCTATGCATCAAATTAAATTGTCAAAATTGACAACTGTACCATGTACAAAACAAAGTTTAAGCGGGAAATTTAAAAAAAGAAATTATAATTCTTTTTTTATCCCTTAATCTATAAAAAAAACTTTGTATGCAATTAAATAAAAAAAAACTTCTCAACATTTAGTACAATTTAGATAATATTTATACAATTAGCATTTTTATATATGAAAATAAAAATTGTCAACTTTGCTGTGATGTGATTCATCTCTATACCATAGAATAAAATTCTAAAAAAATGTTGGTAATTAAGTATGTACAGTTGTACACGCTTAATATTTTTCTTCTTAAAAGACTTTGAAAGTTCATCTTTCTGAATTATAAATTTTTACTTAAAAATTACCGCCACTTTTGCAACAGCAAATTTGAATCGATCTCTTAGAATCGATTTTGAATACAATCGATAATTTAAGTATCGATTCTTTTGTTGGCAATTACAAATCGATTCAAAAATCGATTCTTTTTATAAAAAACGACATCCCTAGTATGGACCTGTCGTCCGCCAAAAATATGAGTTTTAAGTAAAAAAATAATTTACGAATTGTGTATAAATTTTTTCAAGGGGGGGGGGTGCGGTTGAGGTAAAAAAATTTATAGGGGTGGGGGCGTTAGTGCACAGTTTGGAAATCGCTGGTGTAATCACTGGCAGTAAAAAGTTCGGCATTTTGAGACAAAAAAATTTTTCCATTATGGTTTGTTTAAAGGTTAAAACAATTTCTAATATGTGACTGATTTTTTTTATTCCATAGTATTTGAATGTGGCTGTACTTCAGAAGTTAAATACATATTTGTATGATGAAAAATTTAACGTGCATTAATTTTTTGAATCAGAGCCCTCTGATTTGTAACGGTGTAAGCTCCGTTAGTTAACGTTAGGCAAACAAAATTTTCTGACGAACGCACAATTTGTTCAAACGAATGTACTACGTGTTAGCAAACTGCCGATGGCAATTCTAACTTAACAAAGTTGATGATAATTACTAAAGTCAAAAAATGCAAAAGAGTATTGTTTACGACCAAAAATTCAAAAAGTAGTAATATAAAAGTATTACATACATGCTCAAAACTGCTCAAAACCCTCAAAAGTGAGTAAAACCATTAAGTTGGCAACACTGACTAAGACGCCTGAGTCCTGACATAGTAACCATGGTGACACATTAAATTCATTCCTTATTAATTATAAACAATAAAATTACCATGAAAAAAGTGTTAAGCCATTAAAAAAATTGTTTTTAGTGAAAATGGATAGTACTGAACTTTGTACTCCTTGTACCCCTTGTACCACAAAACTTGATAGAGTTATACTGGAGGAGAATTATATCAGTGACATGAATAACACATTATTAAAGAAAATAAAACCAGAACCAAATGATGATATTTTAATTGATGTGAAGAAATTGCACACCGAAATTAAAATTGAAGACGACAATTTAATCGAGGACATTGCATTGGAGGCACTGAGCGAAGGTGTACCAGACGAAAACCGGTTAACGTGTAATACATGTTTAAGGACGTTTAATCCGCAAGATCTTACAGATATTCAAAAAAGATTTCAAGTCGGTGAAGAATCATTTAAATGTGATAAATGTTCTAGGAATCTAAAACATTTGAATAACAAAAGGTCGCTAAAATGTGATGTGTGTTTTAAATCATTTAATCGGTTACATCATTTAAAAAGGCATGAAATAATTCACAGTGGTGAAAAACCCTATAAATGCAGTGTATGTTCTAAAAAGTTTGGCTATTCAAGTAGTTTAAAAATACATAAAAGAATTCACACCGGACAAAAACCATATAAATGTGAGCTATGCTCTAAAACATTTAATCGTCCAAGTTATTTAAAAACACATAAAACAACTCACAGTGGTGAAAAACCTTATAAATGTGACATATGTTTTAAAAAATTTACACTCACAAGCAGTTTAAAACTACACGAAAAAATTCATATGGGTGTAAGACCATATAAATGTAGTATATGTTCTAGAACTTTCAGTCAAAGTGGCAATTTAAGAGACCATGAAAGAATTCATAGTGGCGAAAAACCGTATAAATGTAATAAATGTACTAAAACGTTTAGTAGTTATACTGGCTTAAAGTCACATGAAAAAACGCACAGTGGCGAAAAACCATATGAGTGTAATATCTGTTCCAAAACATTCAAACGTTCATTTGAGTTAAAAATTCATAAAAGAACTCACACAGGTGAGAGACCATATAAGTGTAAGATATGTTCAAAAACATTTAGTAGTGGTTTAAAGTCACATGAAAGGACTCACAGAGGTGAAAAACCTTATAAATGTGAAATATGTTCTAAGAGTTTTAGTCAATCAAGTCATTTAAATACACACAAGAAAATTCACACTAAACAAAATCTACGTAAATGTTATGTAATTATTGAAAGATGTGATGATTTGAGTTATTTAAAGGTTCCTAAAATAATTGACAGTGATGAAAAATCTCATAAATGCAATGTATGTTCTAAAACATTTAAATGGATATGTGAATTAAAAACACACGAAAGAATTCACAGTGGGGAAAAACCATATAAGTGTAAAATATGTTCGAAAACATTTAGTCAGTTAAGTACTTTAAAAACACATGAAATACTACACACAGGGGAAAAACCATATAAATGTGACTATTGTCCTAAAACATTTGCTCTCCCACTTTATTTAAAAAATCACGAAAGACTGCACACTGGTGAAAAACCATACAAATGTAAAATATGTTCTAAAACATTTAGTCAGTTAGGTAATTTAAAATTACATGAACGAGTTCACACGAATGAAAGATCGCATAAATGTAAAATATGTTCAAAAACATTTCGTACTTCAAGTCATTTAAAAGTGCATGTGCGACTGCACACTGGTGAACGGCCATATAAGTGTACTTTTTGTTCTAGAACATTTACTAATTCAGGTAACTTGAAACGACATGAAGAGAGATTACACAAATAAAATAATTTGCAAGTGCATAAAAGTGATGCGGTTGAGTGAAAATTTGAAACGGCATTACTGTTTCGATTGTATTCCGAACCATTCGTTTATTTCGTTATACATTCTTAACGGTATACTTTCAAAAAATAAAACAACAAATTATAGATTTTAACATCTTGATGCTGTCCATGCATATATGTAGTATACATATATTGCTAGCAACGTGTCTAGCCTATGAGAGGAATTGGTCGCCAACAAAGAGAGACAGAAAATACGAAAATAGTGTACCATTTCTATTCTGCGCATGTCTAGCGGTTCACATGGCAAGTAATAAATAAACTCATTCATATTTCTAATATTTTATTGTTTGAATTTTTAAGTCACGAATGACAATTTTATTTATCCAAATAATAAATAAACACATTTATTGCTTATTATGTAAAATTTACTTTGTAATTTATACTCGTACTTGATAATGACAACCTAAGTGGCTAAAATGGAGGCATTTTTGAAATTGCCAGCGCATACGGACAATAAAAATAGGTACACTAAATAAAAAGAGAGAGTGATATCGTCTGCACCCTAATGTTTGCGACCAAAAATGCAAATTGATAGCAATATTGGTATAATATATATAAGTGTCCATGCCACTCTTCATATTAGAGGTGTCGATTTGAAATCGATTAATCGAAGCTTAAAAAATCAATTCTTTTTTCGATTTTTTTCATTTGAATCGATTCATGAATCGATTATTAAAAGTAAGAGATCGTTAACCGATTTTTTTTCAAAAATAATTTTATTTTAGTTATAATTTTACAAAGAAACATGTGTTAAAATGAAACTCCAAAAATGTTATTGTTAATAAATTGTCACTTTTTACTCATTATTATCAACGAATCTCCCATGTGGCTCTATATAAATACATATACGAGTATATACGCACTATTTTGTCCAGTAGAAGACTAGTAATACAAAGGAAAGGAAGACCACCTATGGGGCTAACGATCCGTTTCGTACAAAAGCAACTTATTTAAAAAACTTTTTGTCAGTTTCTTTGAAATTTTTTAATAGTAAACTTGGTTCATTCCGTGGTTATTCGTCCTACATATTAAATTGCGTTATTTGCTATAATTATAATTGAAAAGTTAACTCATCGCCTTGACAAATATAATGTAAAGCGTTTTTACACGATACCTTATTTCCCATGTACAATTAATTAATCCGATAAAAAGGTTACCGCTGCCACAACTCTCATACTTCAGTACCTATATATTTCGGAATTTGCCTGCTATACTATGACTGTATACATATCTATCTAAAGTTAATGATAAGTAGCTATTAACTAAAACTGAAATTTAGCTCGTAGATAGGTACAACTGATCAAATAGTTTATGAAATAACAATAATTTTAAACTTAAAATTCTCAACTTTTTGAAACTATCCCATATTGACAATCAACTCCATCTATGAATTCAGCTTAGAACTTGACGCAAACAGTTAAAATACCAAATAGCAGCTCTATCGTTCAAGAAATATGACCGTTATCCTACCAACAATTTTTTTTACATATTTATATATTGGCCTCACATGACCTTGAACACACTGTATATTTGGAAGTCATGATAGGTATATCGGTACATATCGTTAAAACATCACCAGGTTCTGAATTAATCTTGTGCGCACGGCATAAAAATATAACGGAATGATGAAATTCACCTTTCCGATGGTGACTTCGATCGAGGTTTCTCCTCTTTGACCCTGTTCCACCCCTTTGTTTTTAACGAAACTTGCAGTACTTAAACAGGACCTAATGTGCAATATTTGAGACTTTTTTCGTGATTGTCACTCTGAAGAAACCACTAAAAAAATGTTTTTCTATTTTTCTCCTCGAATTTTCTATGACTGTTTACTAACGGAAAAATTTGAAAGAAATATATATTATAGTACTAACTTAGACCTACTCAATGGTTTTTAGTTTATCTCAATATCTGTAATAGTTTACGAGATACAAAGGTTTAAAAAATCATGGCCTTAATACATATTATCACAAATAACTTCAAAACTACCCAAGATATGAGGCTAAAACTTGCACGCAAGACTTCTTATCAACTGCCCTTATAGTAGCCAAAGTGCCGTTGAAAATTTCGTCTGGGGGCTAACCGGCCATTCTTATCCCGTAATACCCTTTGAGTTTACATGCATTTTCATTTTAAATGCAAAATGGATTCAAATTTCCATTTTAAATACAAAATGGAAAATGGTTTGACCGAACTTATTTAAAATAGAAAATGCAAAATGTCATTTTGTATTTTAAATACATATTTAAAATGAAATCATTTTAAATAGTTCCCAGCCCTGATTCTAATGATATTGAAAATATTTAGAAAAAAAAAATAGAAATATAAAAGTGTCTCTTATTCTTTTTTTACATGTATAGAATGATTCTTACATGGATGTGAAATTTAATACATAGACATGTGGCATTTTTCTTCTCAATACATAATATAAAAATTCAATATTTCTGATTTTTGTAATATTTAAGCCGACCAGTACGGATTCTCAAGCATCATTTCTCGCAATACTTATGGAATTATAAAATAATTATACTATGGTATTTCGCGCGTTGGCTGTCTCTACCTTGTATAACAAAAGCTACATGTTTTAGGACACACAAAAAACATATTAAACACTGTATTTACATATATACTTATTTATATATATTTATATATATGGGTAGCCAACATCAAAGGGTGTAATTAGCATAAATCTTAAGCTCATAGTGATGAAAACACGGATTTAAAATATTTTTTTTTTTGTGTTCAAAAATTGGGAGTTTTCAGATACGAGGTTGAGACAGAGTACGCGCGGTTTGTCATTTCATATAAAAAGAAAACGTCACATTAACTACTTATCTATACTTAACTATTATTGCTCGGAAATTATGATCCACTTAAGTTTGAATTTGAGTTAAGTAGTGCATTTTTAATTTCAAATGTTATTGAGTGCCTGTGAAATATTATTAATGTATGGCGAACTTTTGTTCGTATTTATACATACACCAATATTATCGGTGGCCTAGTTGGTAAAGTGTTTGGCCAGCAACCAAGAGATCCGGATTCGAGTCCCAGCCGATCCACTTTGATAATTTTTTAAACACTACGGGGATTTTAATTAAATAGTGCAATTAAATTATACAGTCCTCATTGTGAATGATACGTTTGCCCGTACTGGTCGGGCGAAGCTTTACTTGACTAAAAACAAATCCTTTATTATCAACGACAAAGACAGCAATAACAAAAGAAATAATATAAAAAAAATCCACTTGTTCCCAGTAAAAAGAAGTCTAATATTGTGTATGCAATTTTTATTATTCAGTAGTTCGAATGGCTAGCGGTTTGAATACGCACCAAATCAAAGTCGAATTTAATTTTTTTTTTATTATTAGTTTAAACAAAATTATTACGAAATACTTTAAAAAATAATAGACGTTAATATTTATTTTAATGTTAAAATTTTTGCAGCTTCAGAAACATCTGGAGGCGTATTTGAGACATCGCTGTCACTATTGCATATTTCAATCATATGTATATGTATATTTTTTTTAAAATTATTTAGTGTTTATAGTTATTTATTAATTTTAATTAATATTAGTTATTTTGAAATTTAATAAAATTGATATTTTACTTGTTCACAATAACAATATGAAGTTTAGAATCTGTTTATTTGTGTTATAGAAAATACAAGCAACGCCGACCCGATTTGTAATTAAATACATGTTGAGCGAGCGACAAAGTACTACTTTTCGCTAAAAGGGGAAAAGTAATATGTCCTTAGCGACTAGATATTTTAAGCTTTCTTCACAGAGCGCAAAAGCCTACTTTCCACTATGATTGTAGAAAAGATTTGTAGAAAATTTGTATGTAAAATTCTGTATGTTTTAATGACTAGCTAAATAAAAATACAGAAGAATAAATATATTAATACTTTTATATTATAAAAATATTTTATTAAATAAAAATAATTCAATATTAATTATCAAAATAATATCCACTCTTTTTTTTAAATAATTATATTTGTAAAAAGATTTATTTACCAAGATCTAAAATTATTATTTTTACGTATACTGAAGTCCAATTTATTAAATTAACTATTTTATCAAATGCAGGACGTTCGCTAAGCTTGTTGTACTGGGGCTTTGCGATGGCAATATAACTTTATAAAACTAAAATTAATTTTTGTACGTAAATTTCTGTGTTTTAATGATTAAATATATAAAGATATTAATATTTTTTTATTTTAAAAATTATTATCATTAAATAAAAAGAATTCAAAATTAATTATCAAAATGTCAAACTTATGAATAGTTTTTCATTTTCACCCGCCATTTTCATATTTTAAACAAATTATATTTGTAAAAAGATTTATTTACCAAAACCTAAATTACCTTATTTTACCTGTAATGCAATCCAATTTATTATTATTTTTGAACCAGCTTCTCTCCAAAAACATGTCACAATGTTCTTATCTTTATATTAGAATTTGATCCTATACTGGGGGGGGGGGCTTCTTCACCACATATAATTTTTTTTCGGAAAAATTTTGTTCAGATTCACCATAAAATTCCAAATCTGACAATATTTTGAGTAAAATTTTACTTTACATGCATTTCTGTTGTGTATCAGTGCATCATTATATGACACATAACCACAATAATCAAGTTTTCTTTTTCAGGAACAAAAAATGTAACTTTTTGCGTTTGCGAAAGGAAGTGGCAGGGGCATGATTAAAGTATCATGTAACGTCACTCGCTAACGAACACCCATTATCACTTATTTCTTATTTTATTCATTGTGTGAAAGGGTTCCAATACCTTAGCTCCCCATCAATTATTTTTTGAAATTTTTTCTTCACATATCGTTAGTTCGTCGTTTGTTCTTTATTGTTCGTCATTTATTATTGTTTGTTCGTATATTGTTTATTTATAAAAAATTACATAAAAATGCAAACTCAGACTAGCTCCCCACATACTAATTATGGTTTTTTTAAAATTTCTATTGGTCTTTTATTATGAATAAACGTTTGTTCTTATATAAACGACGTTTGTTCTATCATCAAAGTGACTTCTTTCAGCTTTAATTAACAACTTTTTATATTTTCTAATTAGTTAAATTGTCATGGCATAAGTAGTAGCATTGCGCATGCGCCAATTGTATTTGTAAGCAGTTCTTTTCAAAATAAAAGAAAAATGGGTTTTTTGGGTTCCGATACCTTAGCACCCCAGTAATTATTTTTTGAAATTTTATCTTCACATATCGTTAGTTCGTCGTTTGTTCTTTATTGTTCGTCATTTATTATTGTTTGTTCGTATATTATTTATTTATAAAAAATTACATAAAAATGCAAACTCAGACTAGCTCCCCACATACTAATTATGGTTTTTTTTATTTCTACTGGCCTTTTACTATGAATAAACGTTTGTTCTTATATAAAGGACGTTTGTTCCATCATCAAAGTGACTTCTTTCGGCTTTAATTATCAATTTTTTACATTTTTTAATTAGTACAATTGTCATGGCATAGTAGTTGCGTTGCGCATGCGCCAATTTTACTTTTAAGCGTTCTTTTCAAAATAAAAGAAAAATGACAGAATCTAAGAAAGTTATACAATGTATTCTTTATCTGCTCTAAAACTTAGATGCTTTCCCTACGATAATAGTATATTATTCAACAAGGTGGTAATGATAGCTATTACTCACGAAGATGAAATGGCGACACGAGCCGAGTGTCGTAATGCATCTGTGATCTGAGTGAGTAATAGCCATTGCAAGCGAGTAGAATACGATATTTTTTCTACGACTTTTTTTTTTGATTTAATTAAAACTGAATATTTTTAAATCAAAAGAATATAATTTTTAATCTATCTCTAATTTCATTAAATGTTTATATATGTTCAAACCATTGAGGAAAGAATCGACTAGAGAGAATGCTGTGTATTACAAATACGTTAAGAAATTGAAGCAAAAAAATTGACCGACGGGATTACTTTAATGGCGGTCAAACCATTAATTTAATGGTTTGTCTAATATTTATAAACAAGTCTCCGTGGTTACAAGTTGGGCTTACTAAAATGGAGTCATGCTTCAAAAATTAATGCCTGTGGTATCTCTAGGAAACATATATTAATATGTTCGATTCAATGCTCTGTGGTTCAAACGATGAAAACAAAATACAAGCTACTTTGTTTACTCTTAGACGTTACTACGCAACATATTTGAAATTAAAAATTGTTATGGTCTATTTCAGTTAAATTTAACCATGCTTCGTAACTTTGAATTTAAATAATTTCCGTTTTCTTGGCTTTATCTCCTTTATTATTGATTTATGTAAATTTTAAATTTGCAGTTTATTTTTAGAAAAGAATAGAAGATCGATTTATTTCGAATATAAGAATTATTTAATTTTTTAACGAAAACTCATGATCAATCTTATCTGAAAAGAGGTATACGTATATTATACACAAAACAAAAGCCAGCTCATTGAATAATGGTTAATACCGTTAATACGGTGATTTCATTGGTCAAAAAGGTAGTGAGTAATGAAATTTCCTCCACACCTTTGAATAATGCCTAACTTTCTCAACAATTAACGGATATGTAATGAGTGTGTTCTTCAACAGGAGTAGAAAAATAAAGTTTTTTTAATTATCAAAAATTATTATGGCTGATTAAAGGGATAATGATAAGCTATAATAAAGAGAATTAATTTAATCCGTTCAATTTATTTTAATTGAAAGTATAATGTATTTGATAGATTTGAGCGTTACTTTATGGTATTCCATTTTAAAATAAAAAGACAATTTTTACTTTACTAATACCACTATTTAAAGTTTCACAGACATTTATAAACTGTAAATAAAGTGGTATTAGTAACACCACTGGCATTACGCTACTTAATTTAGAAGAATATTCTAGAAAAAAAATTAATGGGGAATTTAACTAATTTTGGGAAATTATTTTAAAACACAAAATTTTCCTTAAAATTTGTTTTAATTGCTTTTCTTTGATACTGTCAGATACCCCATTATAATATATTAAGCGATTAAAATTACTAGAATTACTAGTGTAGCCATGATAAACTAAGATTTTGGGCCAATGTTAAATAAAAATGAATGATTTGTTTAAATTAGTCCGTTGAGAAGAAAACGATAAAATTATTTCATTTATTTGATTGTTAAGCACCTCAGACTAACTAATAAAGAACTCTGCGCATGGCGTATAAATAAAACAATTTATTGTCGTTACTAATTTATACATAACATCGTTACTAATTGAAAAAACCGCTTAAAAGTAACACTGGCGCATGCGCAATGCTACTACTATACCATGACAATTGAACTAATTAGAAAAAATATAAAAAATTGTTAATTAAAGCAAAAAAAAGTCACTTTGATGATAGAACAAACGTCGTTTATATAGGAATAAACGTTTATTCATAATAAAAGGCCAGCAGAAATAAAAAAAAAAAACATAATTAGTATGTGGGGAGCTAGTCTGAATTTGCATTTTTATGTAATTTTTTATAAATAAATAATATACGAACAAACAATAGTAAATGACGAACAATAAAGAACAAACGACGAACTAACGATATGTGAAGATAAAATTCCAAAAAATAATTACTGGGGTGCTAAGGTATCGGAACCCCAATTTTGTCAATTCCTCTCATATGAGTTAGATCTCCATCTTATAATACTCCATTGGTAAAACCACTAGGTTGGCAACACTAAAATTCACAAACGACTAAAATCACTAAAATAAATTTTCCTTTCCCAAATTCAAAACCGTTAGTTAGAGTGGTAAAACCATCAAGATGGCAACACTGATTAACGGTTTTAACGAATACAAAACACACTTGACACATTTAAAATAAAAATAATTCCCATAAGACACAACACCAAATGCATTCAATTGTTAATAATAATTATTAACAAAAAAATTACCGTTAAAAAAGTTTTAAATAAAAAAAGAAAGTGTTTTAAAGTGAAAATGGACAACATAACCATAATGATTTCTGAATTTTGTACGCCTGGTACTATTAAACTTGAAAGAGTTATACTGGAAGAGAATTATCCAAATACCAATAACATGAATAACACATTGTCAAGTAAAGTAAAACTGGAATCACAAAATGATGTTTCGATTGACTTGAAGAGTTTGCACACCGAAATTAAAATTGAAGATGACAATTTAACCGAGGACACAGAACTGGAGACACTGGACGAAAGTGTACCAGCCGAAAAACATTTAACGTGTAATACATGTTTAACGACATTTAATCCGCAAGATATTAGGAAAAGATTTCGTACCGGTGAACAATCGTTTAAATGTGATAAGTGTTCTAATAATCTAGAAAATTTGAGTAACGAGAGATCACTAAAATGCGATGTGTGTTTTAAATCATTTAATCAGGTAGATAAGTTAAAAAGACATGAAAGACTTCACTATGCCAAGAAAAAATTTAAGTGTAAGAAATGTTCTAAAAAGTTTCGTAATTTAACTAGTTTAAAAATACATGAAAGAATTCATACTGGACAAAAGCCATATAAATGTGAAGTGTGTTCTAAAGCATTTACTCAGTTAAGTCATTTAATGTCACATAAATTTAGCCATACAGGAAGAAAATCATTTAAGTGTAATATATGTTTTAAAACATTTACTTATCCAAATGGTTTAAGAAGACATAAAAGGACTCATAGTGATGAAAAATCAAATAAATGTAACATATGCTTTAAAACATTTACTCGACCAGACAGTTTAAAAATGCATGAAAAAATTCATGCGGGGAAAAAACCGTTTAAATGTAATATATGTTCAAGAACATTCAGTCAAAAAAGTTATTTAAGAGCACATGAAAGAACTCATAGTGGTGAAAAACCGTATCAATGTTACACATGTACTAAAACATTTGCTACTTCATATTCTTTAAAAATACATCAAAAAATTCATCGCGGTGAAAAACCGCATAAGTGTAATATCTGTTCCAAAACATTCACACAACCAAATAGTTTAAAATATCATAAAAGAACTCACACGGGTGAGAAACCATATAAATGTAAGATATGTTCAAAAACATTTAGTAGTCATTTAAAGTCACATGAAAGGACTCACAGAGGTGAAAAACCATATAAATGTGAAATATGTTCTAAAAGTTTTAGTCAATCAGGTCATTTAAATACACATAAGAAAACTCACACTAAACAAAATCCACGTAAATGTTATGTAATTATTGAAAGATGTGATGTTTTGAGTTATTTAAAGGTTCCTAAAATAGTTAACACTGATGAAAAACCTCATAAATGCAATATATGTTCTAAAACATTTAAGTGGATATGTGATTTAAAAAAACACGAAAGAGTTCACAGTGGTGAAAAACCATATAAGTGTAAAATATGTTCGAAAACATTTAGTCAGTTAAGTACTTTAAAAACACATGAAATATTACACACAGGTGAAAAACCATATAAATGTGACTATTGTCCCAAAACATTTGCTATCGCAAATTATTTAAAAATTCACGAAAGACTGCACACTGGTGAAAAACCATACAAATGTAAAATATGTTCTAAAACATTTAGTCAATTTGGTAATTTAAAAACACATGAAAGAATTCACACGAGTGAAAGACCGTATAAATGTAAAATATGTTCAAAAACATTTCGTGAGTCAGGTAATTTAAAGGAACATGAGAGACTGCACACTGGTGAACGACCTTATAAGTGTACTTTTTGTTTTAGAACATTTACTGTTTCAAGTAACTTGAAACAACATGAGGAGAGATTACACAAAAAAAACAATTTGTAAGTGCGTAAAAGTAATAATTTATGTATTTCAACCTGCCGTTTCACTTCTTTCTCGCTTTGGTACACGAGGAACACAAATGCCCTCTTTGTTAGACACTTTTTTGCATGTAGGTTTCATCTTTTGTAGTCACCATGGGTAAAACCAAGTCCTAAGCGTATGTGTAAAAAATTGTGGATAGCAGTGTGCCTGAGTGTGCTTGATACCGGTTAAGGCATTTAGTTAATCGATGTCCGTCACCGAATACACAACGCATTGTAATGTATTGTTAGACCATTGTTAGCTTGGACCCCACCTTGCTCTGTCCGACAATACGTGTTTTGTAATTGTGTGTGTGACAACTGACACAGTTGCAAATATCAAACCAACACCACTATAAACAGTGTATACCACAGAGGACAGAGACCCCGCAACTATCTCTTTTCTGAAATCACGAGTCTGTGCTCATTAGGCTTCTTAGTTGTCAGTTTGTCAGTAGCAGTCGATGATTGGAGATCAACCACACGATAATGGACTTGATTGTTGTTGGTATTGTTACATCCCCTAGTACATGCGTAGTACATCCCCTAGTACAGAAGTACACACTCGTGATTTCAGAAAAGAGATAGTTGCGGGGTCTCTGTCCTCTGTGGTCATAGCTATCTGAGCCACGTGACCGCCCCTACTATCTGCGTTACTCACACAAATACACAAAATCGCACCAATACAATGTAAACCCAGTGTGTGTATACAACATATTGTCTATCTCTTACATGTTACACTGGTTCCAGTAGTGTAGGCATAGCTATGTTGTCTCTATTACTCTATGGTGTATACCTACACAACATAGGGAAGGGAACTGGAGGGGATTTTTTGTCTACACTGGTATCACTAGTGCAGAGATAGCAACTTGGCTTCTGATTATTCTGTAGGTAAAACCATAGAGTAGGTACAACCATAAAGCTGGCAACACTGATTAACGGTCTTAACGAATATTAACACACGCGACTGACGCGACACATGTAATAATACGCATAAGACGCTTATAACATTAAATGCATTCAGTTAATAATAAAAAAAAAAATTAATAAGCTGATTATTAACAGTTAAATTTATTACCGTTAAAATAGTTTAAAAAAAATATTTTAAGTGAAAATGGACAATAGAAGCAAAATGGTTCCTGAATTTTGTACACCTTATACGCCTTGTACTGTTAAACTTGAAAGAATTATACTGGAAGAGAATTCTCAAAATATTAATAACGTGCATAACACATTGTCAAGTAAAATAAAACCAGAACCAAAGGATGATATTTCGATTGATTTGAAGAGTTTGCACACCGAAATTAAAATTGAAGATGACAATTTAACCGAGGACACAGAACTGGAGACATTGGACGAAAGTGTACCAGCCGAAAAACATTTAACTTGTAATACATGTTTAACGACATTTAATCCGCAAGATATAAGGAGAAGATTTCGTACCGGTGAAGAATCATTTAAATGTGATAAGTGTTCTAATAATCTAGAAAATTTGAGTAACCAGAGGTCACTAAAATGTGATGTGTGTTTTAAATCATTTAATCAAATAGATAGATTAAAAAGACATGAAAGACTTCACTATGCCAAAAAAAAATTTAAGTGTAAGAAATGTTCTAAAAAGTTTCGTAATTTATGTAGTTTAAAAATACATGAAAGAATTCATACTGGACAAAAGCCATATAAATGTGACGTGTGTTCTAAAGCATTTACTCAGTTAAGTCATTTAATGTTACATAAATTGAGCCATACAGGAAGAAAATCATTTAATTGTAATATATGTTTTAAAACATTTACTTATCCAACTGGTTTAAAAGCACATAAGAAGACTCACAGTGATAAAAAATCATATAAATGTGAACTATGTTCTAAAACATTTACTCAAGCAAGCAGTTTAAATCTACACGAAAAAATTCATATGGGTGTAAGACCCTATAAATGTAATATATGTTCTAGAACATTCAGTCAAAGTGGCAATTTAAGAGACCATGAAAGAATTCATAGTGGCGAAAAACCGTATAAATGTAGTAAATGTTCTAAAACATTTAGTAGTTACACTGGTTTAAAGTCACATGAAAAAATGCACAGTGACGAAAAACCATATGAGTGTAATATCTGTTCCAAAACATTCAAACGTTCATTTGAGTTAATTAGTCATAAACGAACTCACACTGGTGAGAGACCATATAAATGTAAGATATGTTCAAAAACATTCAGTAGAGGTTTCAAGTCACATGAAAGGACTCACAGTGGTGAAAAACCATATAAATGTGAAATGTGTTCTAAAAGTTTTCGTCAAGCAAGTCATTTAAAGAGACATAAGAAAACTCACACTGAACAAAATCCACGTAAATGTTATGTAATGATTGAAAGATGTGATGTTTTGAATTATTTAAAGGTTCCTCAAATAATTGACAGTAATGAAAAACCTTATAAATGCAATGTATGTTCTAAAACATTCACTGTAAAAGGCACTTTAAAGATACATAAAAGAATACACAGTGGTGAAAAACCGTATAAGTGTAAAATATGTTCGAAAACATTTAAACAGTTAGATGTAAAAAAAATACATGAAATATTACATACAGGTGAAAAATCATATAAATGTGACTATTGTCCTAAAGCATTTGCTATCCCAAGTTATTTAAAAATTCACGAGAGGTTGCACACTGGTGAAAAACCATACAAATGTAAAATATGTTCTAAAACATTTAATCAGTCAGGTAATTTAAAAAGACATGAAATACTTCACACAAATGAAAGACCGTATAAATGTAAAATATGTTCAAAAACATTTCGTGAGTCTAGTAAATTAAAAGAACATGAGCGACTGCACACTGGAGAACGACCATATAAGTGTAATTTATGTTCTAAAACATTTAATAATTCAGGTAACTTGAAACAACATGAGCAGAGATTACACAAAAAAAAACAATTTGTAAGTGCGTAAAAATGATGCGGTTGAGTGAAGATTTCAAATGGCATTACTTTTTCAACTATACTTTTAACCGTTCGTTGATTTTATTATACATTCTCAAACAGTGTTACCCTCTATAAACAACTATTGAAGTTTTCACTTGAAAAATCAGTCATATTCCAATTTCAGGAAGTTTAAATATTTGAAATTTAAACAAGATTAATTAATAAACAAATATTTTACTTCGCAAAAATATCACTCTTATTTTAAAACTGACAATATTGTTTCGAACCGTCAGTTCATTTTCAAACAGAATAAGTATTACATTCGTTACATGCCTTATATACTAATTTTATCTATCTATACTTATTCACTCCCCCTTAATAAGTATAGATAGATAAAATTAGTAGATAAGGCATGTAACGAATGTAATACTTATTCTGTTTGAAAATGAACTGACGGTTCGAAACAATATTGTCAGTTTTAAAATAAAAGTGGTATTTTTGCGAAGTAAAATATTTGTTTATTATTTACAAATATGGAATACTATAAAGTAACGCTCAAATCTATTAATATTATAAGATTAATTAATATATTCAAATATCATGTCCTAAATGATTTGGAATTATATGGCATCAAGAATGGTGTGCATAAATTAAATGATTTGAACAATATATTAATCACTTAACAATGATCAACTAAGGATCGGCTCAAATTATTTTAAGTTTTAATTTCAAAAATGTAATATTTAACACTATGAGGCACGAGCATTTTCATAGTTAACTTCCCCGGAAGCCGGCAATATTTAAAATATATATATATATATATATATATATATATATATATATATATATATATATATATATATATATATATATATATATATATATATATATATAAACAAATACATAACATAAAATGATTCAAACACAGTTTCAGCACAGTTCAACATGTATGTGTAAAACTGTAAACTTACGTACGTGATACGTACATACATACTACATGTACACTGACATTCAAATCAATTTTATTTAAAAATATAAATTATATTTTTTATGTATTTTTTGTTTATCCTAAAATTTTTTATACATAGAAACCAAAAGAGTAGTGTGTGTTGGTATGTATTTGTGTGAGTAAGAACACATCCGTGTGATGAATGATGATAAACATCGCACACATAATGCGTAACCAACTAGTCAATAAGTTAATCATTGATCATAGTCGGCCTCTGGGGATGTTTTGTTTGGTTTCGGATGCCGAAGCCATGGGACTGAAAGTTTTAATTATGTTCTAAAATGTTTACTGATTTAGACCACTAAACTGATTTTTTGTTGTAACTTCATAAAACTAAGAAAATAAACTAACTAGTTATATAAAGTTTTATTCCAACAAATTTTTCCTTCTTTTGTTAAATCAAAAACTAATAAGTATGTACAGATTTATAATTATTAAAATAAATGTAATTTGTTTGTTTGTTCTTTTTCTTACGTTTTTTTTTTTCAAATTTTTTTGTTAACTTCCCATTGGAAGTTATTTTAATTGGTCCGATTTTACGAATCGCTAATTCGGACATATCTACATGTTTCAAGGTCACTAGAATCCGAATTCATCGTTTTTAACGTGATGTCTGTGTGTGCGTTCATTAGTTCGTTCGTTCGTGAATTTTTTTTCGTCTCACATATCTTGATCAAATGATAATATCAACTCTGGACTCATTTAACAAGATACTTAATTAAAAAATAAAGACCGGATAAAGTTTTCAGCAAATTCGAATTAGCGGTTTATTTTTTATAATAAAAAAAAAACCAATTTAAAACTTTTTGTAAAATATTTATCGTCTCGCATAACTCGAGAATAAATGATACCATTTTTTGTTTAATAAGGGGTGAAGTCTCCCATGAGATACAGGGCATGAAGCCTCCCAGTGGAGTGCATCAGGCAAAGCCCCTGTCGGGGGTCTGGGGGGAGAAGTCCCCTAAAGTGAAAAATAATTATTTATGTACAGCAGTCTCTAATCTTTAAGGAGACCCAATGGGAAGTTGACAGTGTGGCTAGACCTATTCCCCCAATTTTTTAGAGGTAATTATACTATTAAAGCACCTCTACTAAATACTAAAAATTTGAAATTTGATATAACAGTAGATCCCAGCTAAAAGATTTTTAACACGTTAAGGGTCATTAATATTGTACAACGTCAGGTGAAACGTGACTAACTACGATACAACATACCGCGTTAATAATTTCGAATAAAGTGTATTAATTGTCAAAATAGTGTACAAGTTGAGCGTTTCGTCATTATAGGTTATGACCAGAGAACAAAGAGAACGAACATTACTATGTTTATACTAGGGAAACGAGCGTAACCACAAAGGATAGAAAATAACCCACCACTATGTTATATATGTGCACGCGGAGTTGTGTGTGTTAGTCCGTTGGATGGTGTGTATTAGTGTCTTGCATACATACATACATAATATAACGTGGTGGTGGAACGTATGATGTACGTATACCACGTACATATACCGTGTTAATACGAGAGGTAACAATATAACAACAATTGAAACATACCCACTGAGTGCTCGCGAATGAATGAGGACTAAGCAGCCTAAGATGCACATAAAAGTGATTGCAGAAAAGAGACAGATGTATTCGTTCTATTTGTTCTGTGGTTATGACCGTCAACGTGAAAAATATGGTGATTAGACAAGGTGAGTTAACTCAATGTATTCAAAAAAGTGTCTAATTGTAAATAAAAGAGGGCATTTGTGTGACTTAGATACGAAAGCGGTAGAGTATTTATTCTCAAATGGAAACCCGAGCTTCTATATTATCTTTATTAGCTTTTGAATAGAATCTTCGGGAATCTTTTTCAATGTTCAACTCAGTTATAAAGTGGGTTTTTCGATCGTTTTTAAAATAAACTTAGCAATTTTTATTTTGAGTTGCATTATTTACATTGTATATTATATAATTCGCTGACGTCACTATGTCAAATCGGAGTCAGTACCATTGGATATGCGCCGTATAAAGTAATTTAAACTATAAGATTTTATTTCATAGGTATGTGTCTACGTTCTCTATGGTGTTTACCCCCACCTCCGTGGTGTCTTCATTTTTCACATTTTCGGTTAATGTTCACTAATAGAACATCAACTTTTTTAGTGTGATTCTGCAGAGAACAGCATAGAAAAAGTTACCAGATTTAAAAAAAAAAAAGATTCCATAGACTTGATATATTTTCTATGGTTCATAATTACATGTATAATTTAGTTATTAATAGGTTAGTTTTGCAATAAAATTAAAAAAAGAAATGTGAAAAAAGACCGGAAAGAAGTTAGCGCCGAAAGTTGAAAAATCTTTTTGTTTTTTATATGGTTAAATTGCTCCCAAATTGCTCCTTTGAAATCAGTAATTGCTCCACCTGAAACTTAATTATTTAATTAGTTATTTATAAAGAAAAAAATTTTTTTTCCGTTATTTAAGTTATCAAAATCTCCCAAAATAATACTTTTTTATATAATTTCTTTACGTCAATAAATTGCTTCCAGTTTGCTCTATTTAATTTAAAAGCTAAATCTTAATTTTTTTGAATAATCATTAAAATATTTTGTTTTTTTATAATGTTATTTAACTTGTCAAAATTCAATTATCCTTAAATATATGCAAACGACTTAAAGGTATAATGGATTGAACGTTTGAACTTTGAACGTTTTAATAATACATAACCTAATTCATAATATTTTTTATTTTAATATATTTTAATTATTATTCAGAGAAATTAATAACTAACTTTTAAATTAGATGGAGCAAATTGGGAGCAATTTTTTGATATAAAGTAATTGTATAAAAATGCATTATTTGACAAGATTTTGATAATAGAAATAGTCAAACAAAAAAGTTTTTTTGTTTGTAAATAACTAATTAAGTAATTAAGTTCCAGGTGGAGCAATTACTGATTCCAAAGGAGCAATTTGGCCATATAAAAAACAGAAAGATTTTCCAACTTTCGGCGCCAACTTCTTTCCGGTGAAAAAAAGAAAGTACAAAAATTACTAAAATTTGGTTGGCATTGCTTTTTCCCTCATATATGTATTATAACTATATGGCCAATCCCTATAAGAGTACTGTTCAGATTGGTTCATATTACCACCAAAAAAGTCGCGTTTGCGCAAAACGAACAAAATACTTCCAAATCTGCACCGTGATGTTGGGACGTTTTTTTCATATCCATTTGGCTATATATGTATACTACATATATGTTTTCCCTATGCTCAGTGTTAGTCATTGTCGTTTATGTTTTTCTAAATGGAACACTGTCATTGGTAGGGAAGTTCAAAACTGCTAATTTACCATAACTTTAGAGAGGTAACCTCTGAAGCTGGTAGCACTGATCAACGGACTTAACGAATAATTACACACGTGCAATAAGTGCAATAAAACGTATAGGACAATTAATAACACTAGATAAATTCGTTCGTTATTATTAATTATTATTAACGGTAAAAATATCCTTAAAAAAGTGTTTTAAGTAAAAATGAATACTAAGAGCACAATGGTTTCTGAACTTCATACGCTTATCAAAGTTGAAAGAGGTACACTGGAGGAGAATTGTCCACATATCAATAATTTGAATGACACATTGTCAAGGAAAGTAAAACTGGAACCAGAGCATGATACTTCGATTGATTTACAGAAATTACACACCGAAATTAAAATTGAAGATGACGTGTTAACGTGTAATACATGTTTAACGACATTTAATCCCCAAGATCTTGCAGATATTCAAAAAGGATTTCACATCGATCAAAAATCATTTAAATGTGATAAGTGTTCTAGTAATCTAAAAAGTTCAAATAACCGGAGGTCGTTAAAATGTGACGTATGTTTTAAATCATTTAATCGGTTAAATTATTTAAATATACATAAAAAAATTCACAGTGGAGAAAAACCCTTTAAATGCAGTGTATGTTCTAAAAAGTGTGGTAATTTAGGTAGTTTAAAAACACATGAAAGAGCTCACAACGGACAAAGACCATATAAATGTGAAGTATGTTCTAAAACATTTAATTGTGCAAGTTATTTAAAAACACATAAAATAACTCACAGTGATGAAAAACCTTATAAATGTGACATATGCTTCAAAACATTTACTTACAAAAGCAGTTTAAAAGTACACGAGAAAATTCATATGGGTCTAAAACCATATAAATGTAATATATGTTCTAGAACATTCAGTCAAGGTGGCAATTTAAGAGACCATGAAAGAATACATAGTGGCGAAAAACCGTATAAATGTAATAAATGTACTAAAACATTTAGTAGTTTAACTGGTTTAAAGTCACATGAAAGAATTCACAGTGGTAAAAGACCATATGAGTGTAATATCTGTTCCAAAACATTCAAACGTTCATTTGAATTAAAAATTCATAAACGAACCCACACAGGTGAGAGACCATATAAGTGTAAGATATGTTCAAAAACATTTAGTAGTGGTTTAAAGTCACATGAAAGGACTCACAGAGGTGACAAACCATTTAATTGTAAAATGTGTTCTAAAAGTTTTTGTCAAGCAAGTCATTTAAACAGACATAAGAAAACTCACAGTCAAAATCCACGTAAATGTTATGTAATGATTGAAAGATGTGATGTGTTGAGTTATTTAAAGGTTCCTAAAATAATTGACAGTGATGAAAAACCTTATAAATGCACTGTATGTTCTAAAACATTTAAATGGATATGTGAATTAAAAACACACGAAAGAGTTCACAGTGGTGAAAAACCATATAAGTGTAAAATATGTTCGAAAACATTTAGTCAGTTAAGTACTTTAAAAACACATGAAATATTACACACAGGGGAAAAACCATATAAATGTGACTATTGTCCTAAAACATTTGCTATCCCAAATTATTTAAAAATTCACGAATTACTGCACACTGGTGAAAAACCATACAAATGTAAAATATGTTGTAAAACTTTTAATAAGTCAGGTAATTTAAAAATACATGAACGAATTCATTCGACTGAAAGACCATATAAATGTGAAACATGTTCAAAAACATTTCGTCATTCAGGTCATTTAAAAGTACATGTGCGACTGCACACTGGTGAACGACCTTATAAGTGTAGTTTTTGTTCTAGAACATTTACTATTTCAGGTAACTTGAAAAAACATAAGGAAAGAATACACAAATAACACAATTTGTAAGTGCGTAAACCATTCCAATTCCAACCATTCCTTAATTTCATTATACATTCTCAAACAGTGTTATCCATACTTTCTTGCTTTTCAAAAAATCATTACCTCCAGGTAGCTTAAATATTTAAACAAAAGAGTGACCGCAAGTTTCGCCTATTTGAGGGCCCTTGAAATCTAACTTAAAATGTATGCTAAATGATAGTTTATTATGAGACTTTAATCTCCTGAAAATTTCAGATTGAGGCTGCATTCGGTTCTGGAGATATCGAGGGTCAAAGTTGTCAATTTCGCATGGGTTCATAATTCATTACATTCAGGAGGTAACACACGTCAAAATTTGATATACGGAGTATTTCTAGATCTCACTAGGGTACCCTAGGGTTTTTGGAGTCGCTGATTTCGAATTCGGGGTTGGTTGATCTCTGTCACGTCAGGTTCAAGGTCATTTGAAGGTCAAAGGGCGAAGAAATGCTTTAAAAGATCTGAAAAAAATTCAGGTGGAGGTTTTCTAGGTCGCTGAATCCGGCGTTTGCTTTACCCGACAAGGTCACCCGGAAGTAATGATCTCGGTAATAACCTGACGTGATAGAGGTCAACCGACCCCGGATTCGGAATCAGCGACCCCAAAAACCCTAGGGTACCCTAGTGAGATCTAGAAATACTCCGTATATCAAATGTTGACGTGTGTTATCTCCTGAATGTAATGAATTATGAACTCATGCGAAATTGACAACTTTGACCCTCGATATCTCCAGAACCGAATGCGGCCTCAATCTGAAATTTTCAGGAGATTAAAGTCTCATAATAAACTATCATTTAGCATACATTTGAAGTTAGATTTCAAGGGCCCCAAAATAGGCGAAAAATGGCTTGTTTTTGCGGTCACTCTTTGAAATATTCAAATATCATGTTTTAAATGATTTAAAATAGTATAATGAACTGGAGTACGTTTTAGAAAGTTGTTAGGGCCCGTCCACACGACACAAGCTTTACCACCGACTTACTTGCGCAAACCAGTTTGTGCAAGTAAACATGTACGTATGGACGGGAAAAAACGTAGCGACTTACTTGCACAAACCTGGTTTGCGCAGGTAAGTCGGTGGTAAAGCTTGAGCGTGTGGACGGGCCCTTAAATATGTTTGAATTTTGAATAATTATAAGGTAGCCTTAATGTAATTATTCGAATCTCTAAATAAAATAATTACTAACAGTTAACAATAAAATATACGAGTTTTTTTTTATAAAATTAACTAGTTTTTAAAATTTTTTGTAGTTGAGCGTTAAAACGATTCGCGCGGACTGTTATAATTTGAAAACTGTTATTAAATTAAAATAAGCATAAGTAGCAAATGTATATTGAATGTAAAACCTTAATTTAGGGTCCGTCCACACGACACAAGCTTTACCACCGACTTACTTGCGCAAACCAGTTTGTGCAAGTAAACATGTACGTATGGACGGGAAAAAACGTAGCGACTTACTTGCACAAACCTGGTTTGCGCAGGTAAGTCGGTGGTAAAGCTTGAGCGTGTGGACGGGCCCTTAAATTAAAGTGTGCGTATGCAGGCTGATCCGTGTATATTACATCATCATTTTATGAAATTAACTTAACCCTTTGCGCTTATAAGACATGTGCAGCATGACAAGGTGGTTTGTCCATTAACTCTACCGTATTTAAAGGTGTTTTGTCTGTTGGATCATAAGACATGTACCACATGACACACTGAATGTTGAACTGTAATGACTGTTCATACTACATCACATTACATGAATATTTTATTTAATAACTGCAGACACATTCATTTATTAGAAAAATTGTAAATAAAATAATACAAAATCACGTTGAATTATCTTTTTAAAATTACAAACTAATAAAAACAGCATTGAGGACGTATTTAGCGCATTTAGTATTCAACTTTGGGGAAACAAGGTTAGAACGTCAAACGAATCCGTCAAAAAAAGAACGTCGGTCGTTGTCATGTGCTACATGTCTTACCAGCCTATCTACAACTCACTTTTTTTTGCTTGAGTGCAAAGAGTTAAACCTCAAAATTGGGTATTTGAAAAATTTTGAAAAAAAATTTTAAAATATTCCTAAAGATTTAAATATAACCCTAGTAATTGATTTTTGTATAAAAAAGGCAATTTAAAGAGAAATTTTTTTTTTTTTAAATTTATTTGAATTTGGTGCGAAAACACTCTCACTTTTCATTTCCAACACCAGTTCATCACTTAGCAAAGAGATGTCGCTTTCCTTGCAATATTATTGAGTACAGCAGAGCTCTGAAGAAGATAGCATTTTTTTGTGACGTATTTCCTCACTTGTTCCACCAGTGGCGGCTCATAACATTTTTTAAATATATTGATTATTGGAGACCCAGTAGGGGTATGGTATATTTTTATTTAGGCTGTTGGCAAATACTATAAATGACGTTGAATACGGTACAATTATGTATATGTATTATAAATGTTTATAAAAAAAGACATAATATATACACTGAAAAATTAAAATACTAAAATCAGAGACATAGTTCCTGAACATTCTATACAGAAATCGGCAAAGATATTAAAAAACTGACTTCACCATTGCTTGGGTCATTGTAAAAGACGCCAAATAAGGAAAGTTGATAAAAATTCTCGAATATTCTATTCCTCAGCTAGCATAGATGTCAAAAAATGGATTGCACCATTGGATTTGTTACCGAAAAAGAGGCCAAATACTTCATTTTGACAAGTGTTCCAGAATGTTCTACTCATTAACCAGCAAAGAAAACGAAATACCGTCTTCACCATTGGGCTGGTCTTCAAAAAAGAAGCTAAAGTGCACAATCAGACAAATGTTTTAGAAATTGACTTTTGTTGGTTGCCAAATAGAATGTTCGAGAACTTTTGTTAAATATCGCTGTTTAGCATATTTATTCGATTATCAATCCCATGTTAAAGTCGATATTTCCATATTTTTGCTTGCTACTGAGTAGAATATTCTAGAACTTTTGTCAAATTTTACTATTTAGCTTCTTTTTGGATGATCACTCTAATGGTCAAATCGGTTTTTAAAATCTTATGATAAATTTCTAATGGTAAATATAAACTAATAACGATAACATGCTTTCGTAAAGAAACAATAATAATATATAAAAAATAAATAAATGTGTTAAAATTTCTGAAAACATGTATAAAAAAATTCGGACAAAAAATTCTGTAAACCGCCTATGGAATATCTATCACACAACACACATATCCATATACATAGACCATCCATATACAGTCGAACTCATGTATTTTCAACCTGTCGGGACTAATCCGCTCATGTATTTTCAACTTCTCCTTTATCCTCACTCCATGGCAATCATAGAGCCACGTGACAGACATAGAACCAATCACAAAAAGCCCGCGCAAATCTTTGCACAGTAGCCACGTGTACTTCCCCAGTGAATAACCTTAAAATGACAAATTGTCAAGTAACATATGATAAACAAAAAAGTGAAACATGAAAAAAGTGTAATAAACTTGTAATAAAATTATTTTTTAAACAATAGCAAATGAAATAAAACCATATATTGTAGGATAAAGCCACCAGTGGTCAATCGATTAATCTGACAGTTATTTTTCTGTATTAAAGTATTGCGTGAAAAGTGGGGACCAAAAACTTGAAAATACGTGAGTAAAATCAGTTGAAAATAGATGGTGTTGAAAATACATGAGTTAAAAATACATGAGTCCGACTGTACATAAACATTGTTTATGTTTTGATTTATAATACAACTTGCCGCTAATCTGTAACTATTGATAGTCCTTATAATAAAAGTCTATAAGGTAAAAGACCCGGTAATTGACCCTGGCCCAGTTTCTGAACTTTTCAACTTTGTTATAAATTAATAAAAAAACTATATTTTAAATAAGAAAAAAAATAAATTCTTAATTTAAAGTAATCTATTCTGTGTCTAATGAACAGCAATTTAAAAAGTTTAGAATATATTAGCTAAATAAAAAAAAATTTTAAGTTTAAAATGTGTGTAAACACTATTTTTTTGGTAGTTTCTTAACAGTTTATGTTACAAAGTACTCATTTTGATTTGTGCAATATTCATCATGTAAGTATGAAAACTTAATTAAAAATATATGAGCAGGTTAATATTTGTTTAAAATTTATTTTAAAATATTTATAAAATACCTTAGAATGATTTTTATTATTGAAATATGAGGGTCAATTACTAGGCTCACTTCTAAAGTGGTATGGCCCAGTTAAATTCTAACCAGTTTTTGTTAGTTATTTTGTTATTTATAGTTATCTTCGATTAGTTTTTGTTATTTTTCATAACGTATTACATTAAACATTCATTTTTATCAATAAAAAATTATTTATAAATTAAATTTTAAAAAACTGTATTTTTAAATTTAAGGATCAGAAACTAGGCCACTGTCAGGGTCAGAAACTGTCACATGAGAAATTTTGAAGGTCAGAAACTGGGTCCTTTTTGTCAATTTTTAAAACATTAATTTAAATTGTTAATTCAATTCAAATAATTATTTTACTTGTATGGCTTTATTTTGAAAGCCATAAACTAGTTGATAAAATTATTAATTGTCTCTTAAGTTGAAACTTATATTTATTACTGTCGTTTAACCTCAGCCGTCACTCTTAAAAGGTCAGAAACTAGGCCCGTTACCTTAGACACCGGCCATTTATAGTGAAAATAATCGCGCACTTTTTGTGTTGCGTATGGAAAATACAATTGCCAATTCACACGCAGACACAGTTATTAAATTACTGACAGGAGAAGATCAGTGCTACCGCCATAGTTTGATTTGACATGTGTCATTATTTTGAAAAAAATTTTCCCTATAAATGGACGGTATCTAGACTCTTATTAATATTATGCTTATTATAGGGACTCTAATCCACTACCACTGACAACGACATCTCCTCTTGTTATGAGGAACTAGTTTTGACCACCACGTCCATGGAATCGTTCGCATCACATCAATCGCCAATTCCAAATTCATAATTTTCATTAAAAAAAAAAAAAAATATTTATATATTTTTTTAAATTAATTTAAATGGTTAATCATTATTATCGAATTATACTCTATGTTATTCACAATATTTCATTACCAATAACTACATCAGTCAAATACCCAATTACAGAAAATTATTCATTGCTACATCCTAAAAAAAATCAGACTACGTCCACGGATCAGGCTACATACACCAAAAGATATTGTTAAGGGAAAATTCGCCAAAAAAAAAAACACATCAAAAATCGATCTTTTTTATTTTACTATTCTTTTTTTTTTTATACAAAAAAATATTTTATTAAAAAACTAAAGTATACCTACATATTTCTTCCGCTTCTAAGAAATGGTACATATTTACTACTTATCGTTTAATTGTATATCGTTCAATAGATAATAATTGATGTGTTTAGAGAATTAATACAGTAGCAGGCAAAAATACGTATACATTACAAATGATCAACTAATTAAGATCAGCACAAATTGTTTTAAGTTTTAATTGTGACAAAAATGTAATATAATATGTTCTAAAATGTTTACTAATTTAAGCCATTAAACTGATTTTTTGTGGTAACAAGTTCGATTTAAAATAAAATGGAGTCATACTTCATAATTTAATGGCTGTGGTATTTCTAGGAAACATATGTTAATATGTTGGATTCAGTACCCAGTGAATAAAACTGATACTTCACTTGTTCACGATAATAATATGAAGTTAAGAATCTGTTTATTTGTTGCATTGATATAGAAGAATATGGATGGAGACCATTTCTTAAGAGAGAGACAAGATATAATATAATATGATATGTTAGAATGAATACGTATATTCCTTTGAATGTACCACAAAAAATAAAAACAAAAGAGTAAATATACACGATAACACGTGCAAATAAGCACTAAACATCCAGTCCTACAAAAAATTAAATTTAAAAAAATATTAGATAACGCAATACATCGTAAATATAATATTTGGGTAAGTAAATATTGTATTTATCAATAAATGCAACCATTTCTAGCGAAAATTTGTTAATTTTTCTAAATTTTTCATTTAAAAAAACAGGTTTATAATAAGCGTAAAAATACCAATTTTGACATTACACAAAGTAAAGGAAAGATCGAAAAAGGAATCATTCTACATAAATAAGGAATTCGTTTTTTAGTTAAAATATGTGATAATAACGACAAAAATTTTAAAAATATTGTAAAAAATAAAATTATGTAAAAATCAAAATATAGGTTAGTTGGACCCTTCATTTCAGTAGCGTCTTATATGTAAAATTAATGAGCATATAAAAATTTAACTTCAAGATTATGTATTTTGTTTGTATTTATTTATTTATTAATAAAATGATAATTTAATAAACATATAGTTTTATTTATGTTTGTGTCTACTTTTATCAAAAAGATATGTCTTATTAGTGATGGAAAATTATAAACCAAAACGTAATCTTTTTAAAGAAATAGTTATAAATTGTAAATAATCGATTAATTTGAGCAATTTTTGTTTTGAGTTTATAGTAATTTATAATATTCTTTAAGCAGCGTTAAAAAATGCAATAATTTAGTAGACAAGTAAGAATTCGAAAAATTAATTGATAAAATAGTCGAACAGCATTCTTAAGGAGTTGATTATTGAATTAAATAGAAAAGATATTAAAAATAATTAATTAATTTTTTTGTTTTTATATAAAAATCACAATTATAATAAAAATATACTAAATATATTGTTTTAAAAGCAATGGCAATGTTTTAATTAAATTAACACCGCTACTGTTTGTTGACAAAATGACGTCATTCATAATACGCACGTTTAATATTCATAATATGTTGATCAGTATTTTGGCAAATGCTCCTTCCTTTACAATATTATATACCTCTCCTTCTTCCATGATTTGTTGTCATTGAAAATACAAGCAACGCCTACCCGATTTGTAATTAAATATAATATGTTGAGCGAACGACAAAGTGCTACTTTTCGCTTTAAAGCGAAAAGTAACAGTCCTTGGCAATTAGATATTTTACGCTTTCTTCATAGAGCGCAAAAGCCTACTTTCCACTATGATTGTAGAAAAGATTAATTATAAATTTGTATGTCAAATTTTGTATGTTTTAATTTCTAGGTAAATGAAAATACAGAAGAATAAATATGTTAATACTTTTATATTATAAAAATATTAATATTAAATAAAAGTAATTCAATATTAATTATCAAAATATGTTGTCAGACTTATGAACAGAGTTCCATTTTTTTCCGTCATTTACATATTTTAGATAATACCCACTATTTTTTTTAAATAATTATATTTGTAAAAAAGATTATTTACCAAGATTTAAATTATCTTTTTTACCTATAATGCAGTCCAATTTATTAAATTAACCATTTTATCAAATGCAGGACGTTCGTTAAGCTTGTTGTATTGGGGCTTTACGATGGCAATATAACTTTATAAAACTAAAATTAATTTTTGTACGTAAATTTCTGTATGTTTTAAATGACTAAATAAAAAAAGATGCAAAACAATAAAGATATTATGTAATACTTTTTTACTTTATAAATACATAATAATTATGATTAATTAAAAATAATTAAAAATTAATTATCAAAGTGTCAAACTTATGAATGGTTTTTCATTTTCACTCGCCATTTACATATTTTAAACAAAGGATTTACCCAGTCTTCTTTTTAAATAATTATATTTGTAAGGTGATTTATTTACCAAAACCTAAATTACCTTTTTTTACCTGTAATGCAATCCAATTTGTTACTATTTTTGAACCAACTTCTTTCCAAAAACATGTTACCAAGGGGACAAACTAGGTGGTCTATGTCTCTGTTCCACTTGTAATGAGTTTATGACGTAAAATCTCTCCCACCATGTGTGTAGGTACACACCGCGTGCAATTGTGTTAGTTTGTTGTTTGTCTTTGTGTGCGTACTCACACATACCACCAAAACACACGTATTATGGGGCAGACCAAGCTGTCCAATTTAAGTAACAATGGTGTTCATTGTTAACACAATGCAGTGTGTGTTCGGCGACGGACACTGGCTGACTACCTGCCTTAAGCTGTGACTGGTATACAAATGACTCCACGCGAATTACACTTTTTTTATGTTAGTTGGCTTCTAGTGTTCTATGCATGTTACAGTGTTCTTACCGTTATATTAAAATTTTATCCTTTACTAGGGGGGCTTTTTTCTACTTCACATATAGTTTTTTTTTCGGAAATATTTTGTTCAAATTCACCATAAAATTCCAAATCTGACGATATTTTGAGTAAAATTTTACTTTACATACATTTCTGTTGTGTATCAGTGCATCATTATATGACATACTAATTAAGAAAACCGCTTGCTGAATTCCGCAAGTGCGCGTGTTGTCATATATCAGCACGAGTTACAAAAATGACGCGTTTTTTTCAGTAACAAAAAATGTAACTTTTTGCGTTTGTTTTTTTCATCGCGGAAAAAAACGTAGTGCGTTCGTTTATATGCTATATAATGCTTCACATTTTTTTGCTGAAAAAAAAAAACAGCCGCGGAAAAACGTTGAGCGCGCTTAGTAAGGTGCCTGCAAGGGGTTGAGCAATGCTTGCGAGCGGCGTTGTTATGAATACGCCCACGATGTAAAAAAAAAAACGCCTATAGTTTTAGTTATGGCGGTGATTAGACAAGGTGACCTAACTCAGTGTATTCAAAAAAGTGTCTAAATAAAAGAGGGCATTCGTGTGACTTAGATACGAAAGCGGTACAGTACTCATTCTCAAATGGAAACGCGAGCTTCTATATTATCTTTATTAGCTTTTGAATAGAATCTTCTGGAATCTTTTTCAATATTCAACTCAATTATAAAGCGGGTTTTTCGATCGTTTTTAAAATAAACTTAACAATTTTTATTTTGAGTTGCATCATTTACATTGTATGGGTAACTTCAGAAATGTTAACTTTACCGCATCGATGCAGCATCATGACTTTTCTGATGCGTCTAATACTACATGATGCGCTGCTGATGATCTCTTGAAATTTGATGCACATTAGATGTTTTTGAACGGGATATTGGCATCATTTAGCCTCTGATTTGGCTATAGATAAGCCAGATAATGTAGCATCATAGACTATAGATAATATAGCAATACAGTCCTTGTATAGGTATATTATCTTTGAATTTCGACTTGAACTTACTTGAAATTGAAAATATTCAAATTATTTGAATAAAAAATATTACATATTTTAAGTGCAAAATGTATTCAAATAGTTTAAACAATTTTAATAAAAGGTAAATACATTCATCTTTTTCAAAAATTAGTTTTTCGGAATTATTCCTGTTGGTGTTAATACCTACATAATATGGCAAGTAGTTATAATTCTACGTTATACACGTTACAGCATCTTGGACACGCATCACCAAATTTCTTGATGCATTGTTTTGACGCATCAAATGCAAAAATGAACTTTTGATTTTTCGTTGTGATGCGTCTGATGCATTTTTGAACTTTTGACTCTGCCTCATGCAAGCAGTGATGCATTTTTGAAGTTAGCCTATATTATATAATTCGCTGTCGTCACTATGTAAAATCGGAGTCAGTACTATTGGATATTCGCCGTATAAAGTAATTTAAACTATAACGGCCGGTTTTACAAAGCGAGTTTAAACTGAGTTTATTAGTTAAACCAAGTTTAAGTAAATCAGACCGTTTTACATATTGAGTTTATTTGTTAAACTCAGCTTATATTTAAACTACCAATCAAGGTGGCTTAAATCATTTAAACTAAGCTTACCTACTTAAGATCATAGAAAAGATATAACTACTTAAGATCTTCTCTATGGTTGAGGTCGTTTTTAGGGATTCGATTATATTTTTATATTTCTCTACTAGAGCAATTAAATACTCAATCATGGTGACCACATTACTGGAAAACCTGGAAATGTCAGGGAATTCTAAACTTTCTAGAAAAACCAGGGAATAGTCAAAGAATTTTACCAGAAGACTGGAAAAAATTGATTTTTATAATTTTGTTTATTTAGGGAAAAAACTTCAATCAATTTTTCACTTGTTTTGAGATTAGATTTAAAAATTGGCGCGGATTTCTTTTTTTTTTTTTTGCTCGTCATTTACTTTTTTAAGAAAGTGTTAAAAAGTTATTAAGAATTTTTTTTAGCTTTTTGGGATAAAGTAGGGGCGGCATTTTTCACAAAATAGATAGGGAATTTTTTAATAAAATTTCTGGAAAACATGGAAAAGTCAGTGAATTTGATCTTTAAAAATCTGTGGCCACCATGCGTCAATTTCATTACTCGTAAAATTTACTGATCTTTTCTTTTCATTTGTGTCATTTATTATTTTAAATTTCTTTTTTTAATTTTATTTAATATATATTATAATAATTTTTTTCTTTATAGCGTTATTTCTATATATGTTATGTTTGTAGCGTATATCGCGTATGAAGTATATCCGGATACATACGGTTGGCAATTGGGTTGGTAAAATAGAGTTATTTTACCGACTTTGCCGGATACAGATACATACATGTATTGAATGAAATGAGCAAATGATTGAAAGCAGGCTCGCCAACACAAGCTTACTTAAACTTTCCTTTAAACTGTATTGTAAAACAGACGCGAAGATTAACTGGGTTTAACTTTTAAACTAGGTTTAGTTAAGCTTAAGCTTAAACTCCATTTGTAAAACCGGCCGTAAGAGTTTATTTCATACATATGTAATTTCTATTTATTTCCTTATTATTAAATATCATCAACCGACATTGGTGATTTTCAAATGGAAACACTCACTTCCCCAGACCCAACGTGTTTCCATTTGAGAATAAGTACTAGGACTGTTGATAAAATATCGATATATCGAAATATCGATATTATTATTTAGAAATATCGATATTTATTACTAATACCTACTTTGGATGACGATATATCGATAGTTCGATATTGAAATGTAGATATTGACACTCGATATTTTTTTTAAGTAAGTTTTTATTTTTTATTTTTTCTCGCCAATTGTTAACTACAACATCATCGTAAACATGATCTACTGTACTTTATTTGCACTATATTATGTTTTTCCTCTTTTAGTTTATTTATTTATCGAAATGTAATTTTGTATAAAAAAAAAAGTTTTTTTTTTAAAACAAAGCCGATAAAATAAAATCGAAAAAAATATCGATATTTTTTTCGATATATCAAACTCCGATGTTGATATATCGAGAATCCGATATTTTAAAAAATATCAACAGCCCTAATAAATACTGTATTTACATTGTATATCACTGATTTACATTCCGTTTTATCTGTTTTATGTTACTATATTCGCTATATTGACATCAGTATTTTGAGAATATTAACGCCACGAGTGGTAAAAAAAGAAAGCCGTATATGTGCCATTTTCGTGCCAAGAACCGCTAAGGTATCGGAACCTAAATTTTCCTCCCCCAAAATTTAAAACCGTTAGTTTTCATTTTAATGATCAAACCATAGACCGTATACAAGGGATCTAACTCAAACGGAAGAATTGCCAGAATAATTGCCCACGAAAATGGCACATATTAGTGGTTCCTTTTTCACCACTCGTGGCGCTGATTTCCTTGTGTACTGTAATTTGAAATTTATATTATTGTTTACTTCTTTCTTTTTTATTATTTTTTTTAATAATTATTAATTTTATTTCCATTATTTATATTTAAACAACCTAAATGACTTAATTTATAATTTTAAATTATCATCTCTATTTCAAGCTGCCGTTTCACTTCTTTCTCGCTTTGGTATACGAGGAGCACGAATGCCCTCTTTATTTTAAATATTTTTTTTTTTTGCATGTAGGGACCAGCTTTTATAATCGCCATGGGTAAAACCGGTAAAACCATCAAGCTGGCAACACTGATTAACGGTCTTAACGAATACAAAACACACGTGACACATGTATTTAATATTAATAACACCAATAAGACGCGTAACACTAAATGCATTCAGTTATTAATAACAATAATTACATATTAACAGTAAAGTTTAAAATAAAATAAAAAATATTTTAAGTAAAAATGGACAGTAGAACCAAAATGGTTTCTGAATTTTGTACGCCTTGTACTATTAAACTTGAAAGAGTTATACTTGAAGAGAATTATCCAAATATTAATAACGTGAATAACATAGTGTCAAGTAAAGCAAAACCAGAACCAAAGGATGATATTTCGATCGATTTGGAGAGATTGCACACCGAAATTAAAATTGAAGATGGCAATTTAACCGAGGACACAGAACTGGAGACATTGGACGAAAGTGTACCAGCCGAAAAACATTTAACGTGTAATACATGTTTAACGACATTTAATCCGCAAGATATTAGGAAAAGATTTCGTACCGGTGAAGAATCGTTTAAATGTGATAAGTGTTCTAATAATCTAGAAAATTTGAGTAACGAGAGATCACTAAAATGCGATGTGTGTTTTAAATCATTTAATCAGGTAGATAAGTTAAAAAGACATGAAAGACTTCACTATGCCAGAAAAAAATTTAAGTGTAAGAAATGTTCTAAAAAGTTTCGTAATTTAACTAGTTTAAAAATACATGAAAGAATTCATACTGGACAAAAGCCATATAAATGTGAAGTGTGTTCTAAAGCATTTACTCAGTTAAGTCATTTAATGTCACATAAATTTAGCCATACAGGAAGAAAATCATTTAAGTGTAATATATGTTTTAAAACATTTACTTATCCAGACGGTTTAAAAAGACATAAAAAGACTCATAGTGATGAAAAGTCATATAAATGTAACATATGCCTTAAAACATTCACTAGATTAGACACTTTAAAAATGCATGAAAAAATTCATATGGGTCTAATAGGATATAAATGTAATATATGTTTTAGAACATTCAGTCAGAAAGGTAATTTAAGAGCACATGAACAAACTCATAGTGGCAAAAAACCGTATAAATGTAATAAATGTACTAAAGCATTTACTACTCCATATTCTTTAAAAATACATGAAAGAATTCATAGTGGTGAAAAACCATATCAGTGTAATCTCTGTTCCAAAACATTCACACAGTTAAACAGTTTAAAAAGTCATAAAAGAACTCACACAGGTGAGAGACCATTTAAATGTAAGATATGTTCGAAAACATTTAGTAGAGGTTTAAAGTCACATGAAAGAACTCATAGAGGTGAAAAACCATATAAATGTGAAATATGTTCAAAAAGTTTTAGTCAGTCAAGTCACTTAAATACACATAAGAAAACTCACACTAAACAAAATCCACGTAAATGTTATGTAATTATTGAAAGATGTGACGTTTTGTGTTATTTAAAGGTTCCTAAAATAGTTGACAATGATGAAAAACCTAATAAATGCAATATATGTTCTAAAACATTTAAGTGGATATGTGATTTAAAAACACACGAAAGAGTTCACAGTGGTGAAAAACCATATAAGTGTAAAATATGTTCTAAAACATTTAGTCAATTGGGTGCTAAAAAAAGACATGAAATATTACACACAGGGGAAAAATCATTTAAATGTGACTATTGTTCTAAAACATTTGCTCTCTCAAATTATTTAAAAAAACACAAATTACTGCACACTGGTGAAAAACCATACAAATGTAAAATATGTTCTAAAACATTTAGTCAATTTAGTAATTTAAAAACACATGAACGAATTCACTCGACTGAAAGACCATATAAATGTGAAATATGTTCTAAAACATTTCGCACTTCAAATAATTTAAAAGTACATGTGCGACTGCACACTGGGGAACGACCATATAAGTGTAATTTATGTTCTAGAACATTTACTGGTTCAGGTAATTTAAAAGTACATGAGCGACTGCACATTGGTGAACGACCTTATAAGTGTACTTTTTGTTCTAGAACATTTACTATTTCAAGTAATTTGAAACAACATGAAGAGAGATTACACAAATAAAACAATTTGTAAGTGCGTAGAAGTGATGCGGTTGAGTGAAGATTTCAAATGGCATTACTTTTTTTTTTTTCAATTATATTTTCAACCATTCGTTGATTTTATTATAAATTCTCAAACAGTGTTACCCTCTTTAACAGCTGTTTAAGTTTTCACGTTAAAGTCATATTCAAATTTAATTCAGGAAGTTTGAATATTTGAAATTTAAACAAGATTTAAAATATTCAAATATAATGTTTTAAAAGGTTTGAAGTAATATGGTATCAAGAATGTTGTGCATAAATTAAATGATTTGAACAATAATAATCACTTAACAATGATCAACTAACGATCAGCTCAAATTGTTTTCAGTTTTAATTTCAAAAATGTAATATTTATATCTTCTAAAATGTTTACTGATTAGACCACTAAACTGATTTTTTGTTGTAAATTCATAAAAATAAATAAATAAATAAACTAACTATATAAAGTTTTCTTCCATCAAATTTTTCCTTCTTTCATCAAATCAAAACTTATAAGTAACGTAAAAACCCCTATACCGGAACACGATCATTATGGAAAACGGAGAATTTTGATATGCTATCTAGTGGCCCGAAAATAAACTACTGCGGAAAGGCTATTTGTACATTTCATATAAATCAAGTGAACTTGAATCAGCTGTAATTTTTTTTATGACTTGTCATTAAAAATATTTTACCCTAATTTAATCAAATTTTAATACATGAAAATTGTTCAAATTATGGAATTTTCATCACGAAAAAGTATAAGCATACTATTGTGTGTTTGAATGCAACAGTAGAAGGTCCCAAGAATGATATACAAATGTTGCTACAATCGTAATATAACAAAGAAGAATTGGTTGGTCGCTGATTAGCATGGATAAACATTTAGAAAATGGGTAAAAAAGTTATGCCTTCAATGAGAGTTTGTCCAATTCATTTTAAACCACAAGATTTTATTACATAAGTATAATTACAAAACTTATTTTTTACTACCTAATCATATTTTAATCTATCTACTATAGGTAGTAATATACATCAAGAAAATATCGTCTGTCCCATCTCCCAAGCTTCAATATTATACAATCAATACAAAGTTTGATTCATTAAGAGAAACTCGAGCCCTATTAAAAGAGAAAACATTTAAGAAAGATTTCTTCATAAAAATGTTCAAATAAGAAATAATCGACTATTTCTCACGGTAATCTAGAAGCAATTAACAGTCTAGAAGGAAAAACAAAAAAAGAAAGAGGAGATGAAGAAGGCAATGTATGTATTTGATGTCATGAAAGAAAAAATTGATGAAATCGAATTTACAATTGAATCGAATGTTACCAGTGTCATAAAGAAATCGACTGACTTCAAAGTACATGTTTCTAGCGATTTTGTGTTCCCAAAATTTTCTACGTTTATTATATCTGATAGCGAATTAAGTATTGCAACTAGCATTTCAAATATTAACTACTACTGAAAAATTAACGGGAAAAAAAATTAGCAAATTTTTGGAATGTTGTTCCTATTTTTTTATAATAATTTATTGTTGCCAAGCAAAAATGGACAATTCAAAATTTCCACTATTTCTTTAGCTGCTATCTGGTGACAAATCGAAAAACTACTGCGGATAGGCTAAATATTAAACCACGCCTCCATTCGATTTTCCAATATTAATGAAGTTATTTCTGACGGAAACCTTTGATAACAAAAATTATCATTAATAGAATGGTTATTTTTCAATTTAAATTCACTTCGCATTTTCCTTACTTAAAGAAATATATATATATATATATATATATATATATATATATATATATATATATATATATATATATATATATATATATATATATATATATATAAAGTTTTTGTTGAATTCGTCTATTTTTATTTCGATCGATGGTCATTATTAAAAACACGAGTTATAAATTTTAACATTTTTCAGCTAACTGTCCAAATTAGCATAATAAAAATATACATATAATTTTTATTAGTGCTTTTAAGAAATTAGGACAGCTAAATTACTTTTTTATATTCTTTAAATATTATTTACAGAAGTGTTTTAACATACGTTCTAAATTACTACCTTTGTATTTCATTATTAGAAATATCTACCCATTACATATGCATTTTATAAACATTTTTAATTTATTTTTGAGTCTAAAACACTTGCGTAACTGTTTTTATAATTTTACTTGAATATTCTTTTTATTCCAGAACATATAAAATCAATTGATAAATAAATAATTAATATTGATTTAAAACTTCAAAATTGTTATTATGAAATGAAAATGGCAGCTATATTAGATCTAGAGTGACTTTGAAGTGAACTATTTCAAAATTCACAATGGTTTATGGTTCAGTTAGAAAGTACACGGTGTTTTTTAAAAGATCACTAGATAGTGAAAGCCCTTATTTCTTATTTCATTTTATTACGTAGAGTAAGTAGAAAACGCAACTTGTATTAATTTTTTAGACAATTTCAGACCAAGGCAAGACGTAGTTCACAGAGACAACTGCTATGTGGCCTTGCAAGCGTTTTACCAGTCAGGGCGTGATTTTTTGATTTAATTATATAATTAGAAAGAAAGAAATTAAAAACATCAAAAAAGAAAAGAAACTTCGTGGCTCGAACTTCACGTAACTCAGTATAATACTTGATTATGTAAAAATCATTGTACATTATGTACTTATCCTTTACTTAAACTATTATATACATATACTTATTTAGATGCATCAAAAGAAACTACAGTAAACTCCCGATTATCCGCGGAATTGGGTGGCGCGACTACCGCGGATAACGAAAATCGCGGATAATCCGTAAAAATACCGAAAATGGGAGAGAACAAAAGAGAAAACTATTTTAACATAAAAAACAATCTATTTAATACAGTCTACTATACATTAAGACGTAAAATACAATGTAAACATAAATAGTAATTACAACCTCTTAAAAAAATCGGTCACTTGTTTCTGTTTCTTGCTTTGGAAACATTTTTTCTTAATCCGCGATTGAATTTTGCGTAGCATAAGTTTGCGCGCCAGCCTACTGCGCGAGTTCGCACGTTTTGTACTCAAGGCCTGCGCACGTTTTGTACTCAATAAACTTGTCAGTTCAGTCCTTTTTTTTATAAATACTTATTTTCTCGGTTTCCGTAGCACGCGCGGATAATCCGCACCGCGGATAATCGGGAGTGTACTGTATTATATATAGTTATCTAGGTACATCAAAAGATGTCGCTATGTGTGTCGCTATTTTAAGAAATTATTATACAAGTCAGGGACACTAAAGATCTGTCTAATCTCCCTAATACAAGTGAACGCTCTCTACTTTCTAGATATATCAAAAGATGGCACTATGTATATCAGCATTTTAAGAATTACATAATATCATATAATTATGTATTATAACTATATAGCCAATTCCTATAAGAGGCAGTGGTTCCGATGAAGTGAGACGGATAGACATCGGGTAGAGGCACTTCAATTGTTTTGCGCAGATGCATCAATTAGTGTTTACCACAGAACAAATAGAACGAATACATCTGTCTCTTTTCTGCAATCACTTATGTGCTTTTATGTGCATCTAAGGCTGCTTAGTCCTCATTCATTCGCGAGCACTCAATGGGTATGTTTCAATTGTTGTTATATTGTTACCTCGCGTATTAACACGGTATATGTACGTGGTATACGTACATCATACGTTCCACCACCACCAGACCACCACGTACATATTATGTATGTATGTATGCAAGACACTAATACACACACCATTCAACGGACTAACACACACAACTCCGCGTGCACATATATAACATAGTGGTGGGTTATTTTCTATCCTTTGTGGTTACGCTCGTTTCCCTAGTATAAACATAGTAATGTTCGTTCTCTTTGTTCTCTGGTGTTTACCGTGTTTACTGTTCAGATTGGTTCATATTACCACCAAAAAAGTCGCATTTGCGCAAAACGAACAAAATACTTCCAAATTTGCACCGTGATGTTGGGACGTTTTTTTCATATCCATTTGGCTATATATGTATACTACATATATGCATAATATGTGTTCGGTGTTAGGGTCTAATGGTGTTTCGCTAATGATGTTAATATATTGTGTCTGTTTGTTTATAGGTGTCAACATTTTGTAACATAAAAACATTAATAAATAAAACTTTTTGAGGTATATTTTTTTAAAAAACATTCATTGGATTAAAAAAACTTTCTTTCATGCTTATTTAAAAAAATGGATGTTTATTTATCAATTTTTATAAGACAATTTAATTATACACCTAAAAAAATGTTCTGGTATTAGGGGCTTTTACGTTATATATTTATAAATATAATTATTAAAATAAATGTAATTTGTGTGAATAAAAAGGTTTTTTTTTGTTTTTGTTTTTTTTCTTCTTTTTTTTAAATTTTTGTGTAACTTTCCATTGGAAGTTATTTTAATTGGTCCGATTGTACAAATCGCTAATTTGGACATATCAACATGTTTCATAGTTACTAGAATCCGAATCGATGCTTAGGGGGGGGGGTGCAAGGGGGTTTATCATGCAAGGGGGTCACTCGCAGAGGGGAGGCAAATATGCCCAAAGGCGGTTTAGGGGCGCCAAAAAAACTAGGTATGAGACTTTTTTTGCTGGCCACTTGATTTTTGGGAGGAAAAAAGCAATATTTCTTTTTCTACAGGGGCGCCAATATAGTGTCATGCGCCGGGCGCCGGTTATGTTTACTACGTCACTGAATTCGAATTTATCGTTTTTAGCGTGATGTCTGTGTGTGTGTTCCTTAGTTTGTTCGTACGTGAATATTTTTTCGTCTCGCATATCTCGAGAACAAATGATAATATCAACTCCGGACTAATTTCATTAGATGCGTAATTTAAAAATGAAGACCGGATAGTTTTCAGCAAATTCGGATCAGCGGTTTGTTTTTTATAATAAAAGAACGAAATTAAAACTTTTTGTGAAATATTTATCGTCTTGTATATTTCGAGAATAAATGATATTGATTGATATCATTTATTTAATAAGGGGTGAAGTCCCCCATGAGATACAGGGCACGAAGCCTCCCAGTGGAGTGCAAGGGGCAAAGCCCCCGCCGAGGATTCGGCGATAGGAGCCCCCTAAAGTGAAAAAAGTGTAGCAGTCTCTAGTCTTTAAGGAGACCCAATGGGTAGTTGGCAGTGCGGGTAGACCTGTTCCTCCAAATTTTTTACATGTAATTATGTATATTATTCAAGCACCTCTACTAAATACTAAAAATTTGAAATTTGGTATAAGAGTAGATCCCATTTAAAAGATTCTTAACACGTTAAGGTTCATTAACGTTGTACAACGTCAGGTGAAATGTGACTAACTACGATACATCATACCGCGGTAATCATTCCAAATTAAGTGTATTAATTGTTCAACAAGTGTACAAATTGAGCGTTTCGTCATTATAGGTTATGACCGTCAACGTGTTAAAAAAATTAAAGTCTTTTAGAAGAATTGAAGTTGACTTATAGAGTTGACTTCAGAGGTTTATTTGTCCATAGCTGATAACTCCCAGTAACCATTTAGACCACTGAAGCAAATTGAGGGAATACTGGTGCCGGTGGAACATGTACACCATCTTATACCACAGAGATGCAATGTATACTCTGTGTACTACGTCAGAACTGTGGACACACCTTGTGTCAAGGTGTCCCAATAGAGGAGAAACAGCCCATAAGAGCTAATGTCAAATCGTAGTAGACGAATTTTAGCGCCTCTACCGAGTAAGTCTTTCACGAAAATCCGAAACCAGCACTTGAAATGAACGGAAAGTGGTTAAAAAATAAAAGGCATCATTAGTTTAGATGTTTATTTATTGTATCTCTGAAACCAAACAAATGTGGAAATTCTACTACCTCGTAGCCCAGACGAAAAACAAACTTAATAGTTGATAGCCTACAGATGCACTTACAATATTATATTAAACGTTACACGCGCTTAGCTAGGTACCTGCAAGCGGTTGAGAAGTCTGCTTGCGAGCGGCGTGGTTATGAATATACCCAAGATGTAAAGAGGCGACTTGTTTTCAAGAACGGACCAATGGAGTATTATAAGATGGAGATCTAACTCATATGAGAGGAATTGATAAAACTGGTCAGGAAAATGGTAAATATAAGGGCTTTCTTTTTTTACCACTCGTAGCGTTAATAATCTCAAAATACTGATGTGAATATAGCGAATATAGTAACATAAAACGGATAAAACAGAATGTAACTACAGTACTTATTCTTAAATAGAAATACGCCGGGACTGGGGAAGTGAGTGTTTCCATTTGAGAATCACCAATGTCGGTTGATGATATTTAATAATAAGGAAATACATAGAAATTACATATGTATGAAATAAACTCTTATAGTTTAAATTACTTTATACGGCGGATATCCAATGGTACTGACTCCGATTTTACATAGTGACGTCAACGAATTATATAATATACAATATAAATGACGCTACGCAAAATAAAAATTGTTAAGTTTATTTTAAAAACGATCGAAAAAACCCACTTTATAACTGAGTTGAAAATTGAAAAAGATTCCAGAAGATTCTATTCAAAAGCTAACAAAGATAATATAGAAGCTCGCGTTTCCATTTGAGAGTGTTCCATTTGAGAATAAGTACTATACCGCTTTCGTATCGTACGAACACGAGTGCCATCTTTGATTTGAACATTTTTTTTGAATACACTGAGTTTTGACTCCTTGTCTAATCTTCACAGACGGACCTTTCAATATCACAGTTTGCTACGTGGCGCTGATGGCAGAGGAGCATACTAAATAGAGTTGGGACATGTGAGCATTTTTCATCAAATAGATGTCAAAATTAATTATCATAATATGATTGAGTACAAAAGTATCGTCACCAAGTTATGTGTTAACCATGTCCCTGCCACTTGTTTTCAAGGACGGACCTTTTCATGTCACAGTTTGCTACATTTACTACGTGGCGCTAATGGTATAGGGGGTAACTAAATAGAGTTGGGACATGTGAGCATTTTTCATCAAATATATGTCAAAATTAATTACCATATGATTGAGCACAAAAGTATCGTCACCAAGTTATGTGTTAACGAAGAATTAAAATTTTTTAATTTAATTAATCTTTCTAGGTTGAATTAAAGTATTTTTTTAAATATTTAATTTATTTCCAATTTATTTTAGATGAAAAAGAGCGAACTATTAAACCTCATGTCTCGACTCTAATTTAATCCCCTAGTAAATCAACGCCATCTGGTATATTAGTTACAGCGACGTCAGAAAACGGTACATTTTTTTATAATAGACTAAATGGAGAGTGACAGGGACATGGTGTTAACGAAGAATTAAAATTTTTTTATTTAATTAATCTTTCTAGGTTGAATTAAAGTATTTTTTTTAACCATTTAATTTATTTCCAATTTATTTTAAATGAATCTTTGATGAAAAATAGCGATCTATACCTCATTTCAGTTAAAATTGATCATGAGTTTTCGTTAAAAAATTAAATAATTCTTATATTCGAAACAAATAAATTTTCTATTTTTTTCTAAAAACAAACTGCAAATTTAAAATTTACGTAAATGCAATAATAAAAGAGATAAAACCAAGAAAACGGAAACTATTTAAAGTGACGAAGCATGGTTAAATTTAACTGAAACGAACCATATCAAAACTCATGTCCCGACTCTAATTTTATTCTAGTACATCAACGCCATCTGGTAAATATACCAGATGGCGTTGTAGACGCTGTAACTAATAAGTTACAGCGGCTTCAGAAAACGGTACATTTGAAAAGAAACGGTACATTGAAAAGTGCCACTGTAATTTTAATTGACTATCAAAAGTATTTTTGTTTATATTATGTATGTGATTTATGTGACATGTCATTTAAATTAAATAAATTTATCTTTTTTTATTGTTTTCAATATTGAGAGATAGAAGTATAGTTGCTTGTTGCTTATAGTTGCTATTTACATTAAAGCTTATTGTACAATATACTATTATATATCATATACTAGTTCCACAAACACTCATCAGGGAAATTTTATCCTCGCCTCTGAAGTTTTAAATTTCATACACCAAACAATAGCTTAAAATATGTATTCAAAATCACTAATTGCTTTTAAATTTAATAATTTAAATTTGAGAGTTGGAAGGAAAAAGCAAGTACTCTGAAGTCACTGCTAATTTCAACATTTACCTACCGGAGGGGTAGTGAACAACTAACTGAAATTTTGGTGTACAGGAACAACTTTCTACATTTTTTCTTTAAATACCTATTCATTTTAGGGATGAACATCGATAAGAAAACATCGATGTTTGGTATTGTTTAAACATCGATTTTCAAAATATAAAGACAAAAAATAACTGTTATAAACTATCGCCAACTGTAAATTGAGAATTAGAATAAGAGTGAATATTTTTATAGTTTTTATAGCTTGTGATGTAATATTTTCATTCCTACAAAGTTCATATATTATCCATAGTGTATGTAAAAACCGATGAACATATAAAAACATCGACGACTTACTATCGATGTACGAAAAACATCGACGACTTACCATCGATGTCAAAAACATCGGCAACAAAACATCGATATTTTGACAACATCGACCATCGATGCTCATCCCTAATTTCACTTTCCTACTTCTACGGGAACAGACCTACCGTTTCCCTACTTATTGCTAGGGAAGTTCAGGCCTTCAAGGAAGTTCAAAACTGCTAATTTTACATAATGGTGGCGTTTGGGCCGAAAATTTTTCCTAACGTTAGCTAACGTAGCTTTCACCGTTAGAAACCAGAGGGCTCTGATACAAAAAATTAATGCACGTTAAATATTTTTTCATGGTTTTTCACGATATAAATACTTAATTTCTGACGTACAGCCACATTAAAAAAATTATGGAATAAAAATAATCAGTCGGCATGTTAGAAATTGTTGTTTTAATATATAATGTATGTTAAATTTTTGAATGCGAGCCCTCTGGTTTGTAACGGTGAAAACTCCGTTAGCTAACGTTAGGCTAACAAAATTTTCGTCCCGAAAGCCGCCAATTTTAGTGATAAACTCTGAAGCTGGCAGCACTGATCAACGAACTTAACCAATGTAACCAATAACGTGCAATAAATTAGTAAAACGCATAGGACGTCTAACACTAGATAAATTCATTCGTTATAAATTATTAATAATAAAATTACCGTTAAAAAGTGTTTTAAGTGAAAATGAATACTATAAGCAAAATGGTTTCTGAACTTGGCACGCCTTGTACTATCAAAGTTGAAAGAGGTACACTGGAGGATAATTATCCATATATCAATAACGTGAATGACACATTGTCAAGCAAAGTAAAACTGGAACCAGAGCATGATATTTCGATTGATTTACAGAAATTGCACACCGAAATTAAAATTGAAGATGACAATTTAACTGACGACATTGTATTGGAGACATTGAACGAAGGTGTACCAGTCGAAAACCACTTAACGTGTAATACATGTTTAACGACGTTTAATCCGCAAGATCTTACAGATATTCAAAAAGGATTTCACATTGATGAAGAATCATTTAAATGTGATAAATGTTCTAGTAATCTCGAAAGTTTGAATAACAAGAGGTCGTTAAAATGTGATGTGTGTTTTAAATCATTTAATCGTTTAAGTGATTTAAATAGACATGAAAAAATTCACAGTAGTGAAAAATCCTATAAATGCAGTGTGTGTTCTAAAACGTGTGGTACTCTAGCTAGTTTGAAAATACATGAAAGAACTCATACAGGACAAAAATCGTATAAATGTGAAGAATGTTCTAAAACATTTACTTGTGCAAATCATTTAAAAATGCATAAAACAACACACAGTGGTGAAAAACCTTATAAGTGTGACATATGCTTTAAAACATTTACTCAGACAAGCAGCTTAAAACTACACGAAAAAATTCATATGGGTGTAAGGGCATATAAATGTAATATATGTTCTAGAACTTTCAGTCAGAGTGGAAATTTAAGAGATCATGAAAGAATTCATATTGGCGAAAAACCGTATAAATGTAATAAATGTACTAAAACGTTTAGTAGTTACGCTGGTTTAAAGTCCCATGAAAAAACGCACAGTGACGAGAAACCATATGAGTGTAATATCTGTTCCAAAACATTCAAACGTTCAATTGAGTTAAAAATTCATAAAAGAACTCACACGGGTGAGAAACCATATAAATGCAAGATATGTTCGAAAACATTTAGTAGAGGTTTAAAGACACATGAAAGGACTCACAGAGGTGAAAAACCGTATAAATGTGAAATATGTTCTAAAAGTTTTAGTCAATCAACTCATTTAAATACACATAAGAAAGTTCACACTAAACAAAATCCACGTAAATGTTATGTTATTATTGAAAGATGTGATGATTTGAGTTATTTAAAGGTTTCTAAAATAAGTGACAGCGATGAAAAACCTTATAAATGCAATGTATGTTCTAAAACATTTAAATGGATATGTGAATTAAAAGTACACGAAAGAATTCACAGTGGTGAAAAACCATTTAAGTGTAAAATATGTTCGAAAACATTTAGTCAGTCAAGTACTTTAAAAACACATGAAATACTACACACAGGCGAAAAACCATATAAATGTGACTATTGTCCCAAAACATTTGCTATCCTAAATTATTTAAAAATTCACGAATTACTGCACACCGGTGAGAAACCATACAAATGTAAAATATGTTGTAAAGCATTTAATAAGGCAGGTAATTTAAAAACACATGAACGAATTCACACAAATGAAAGACCATACAAATGTAAAATATGTTCAAAAACATTTCGTAGTTCAAATCATTTAAAAGTGCATGAGAGACTGCATACTGGTGAACGGCCATATAAGTGTACTTTTTGTTCTAGAACATTTAATAATTCGGGTAGCTTTCTAAGACATAAGAGATTACACAAATAAAACAATTTGTGAACGTTTCAAACAGCAGTACTATTTTTATGTTATTTATGTAACATTAAATGGACCTACGCCTACGTACTAATATATTTCATATAAGTATTTACACAGTTGAATGACCATAGATAAAGTACACCAGAATTTTATTTCTGAAAGATAGCCAGTTTCAATAAATTTTTTTGACCCTCTATTACCTCTCTATGGAACTGAGAACGGGGCCACCGGGTATAGATGTCATCGTTGTCGTTATCATCATGCGTAGTACACTTGAAAAGAACAGAGATGTCACTATAAAAATTTTAAATTACCTTTAGCCTTATCCGATAATGTAGGTTACTACTAGTAAGATAATCCACTAAAATGTTCCTAATTGGATCAATTTTTCAAGTTTAAAACTCATACAAGAATTATAAACTCATATATTTGTTTAAAAACAAAAGTAAATTTATTTTTATTCAAAATTTTACATTAATCAAATATTTCGTAAATATGTATATATCACTATCGCTGATTCTAATTTCTGACAAGTGTGCTCCTCCCATTTTTCTGCAACAGATAAAATGTATTCTGATTTTCTAATTAATTTACTGTGATTATAAAATAAGTAATTATTTTCAAATAAAAATAAACTAATAAATATTAATTATACATACCTCCAATAATAATTAAGTAAAATTATTAAATCTAATATTGAACTCAAAAAAATACACGAATTTCTCATAAATAACTAATTCGAAAAAAATGAAAATTTCTTGATAGAATTTTTTGTAATTTTTACTATAGAAATGTTACAAATTATAAATTTCTAAAATAATAGAATATGTTCTATGACAAATTCGGCAGACATCGGCAGTGCTCCTGCACTGCCCTCTGAACTCAGCGCCAAAATAACCACTTGCTAAGAAAAAATCCTATAATTTGAGTAAGTGCTCTTCTATATACATATATATATATATATATATATATATATATATATATATATATATATATATGTAGCGTTATTCTCTTTGGTCATGACTTATACTGATAGAACGCCCAATTGGGTCCCTGTTTTGATAGCCAATTCATTTTATATGGAATTGTTGACGTCGTATAACGTTGTGTCTAAGTAAGATTTCACTTGACGTCTTATGACGTTAATGACCGTCAAGGTATTAAGTTTAGAACGAGTTGTTAAACTGATTATTGTTTTTTATTATTTTATAAAAATGAACAAATAAATAAATGGTATGAGATTGTATCAAGTTTTTCTCCTTTTTTTGGAACAAGAATTGTTGTAATAAGTAAAAATGTATAATAAAAATAAAATAAATGTAATTTTTAAAAACTTGTATTTATTTATTTTTCTCTTTTCCAGATAAAAAATGTGTTCTTTTACAAACAGAATTGTTGGTAAACTTTTTTTTCAGATTTTATGGAGTGTTATGTATTAAAATAGTATTCGTTCCAAGCTGAAACTACAGCCTCCTATGAAAAATATATTAAAAAGTTAAATTTGTTTAACAAAAGCCATACATCTGCTCATTTTACCTTAAAAATATCTTAAAATGGAATAATTTTCAATAATTAATCAAAAGAAAGCATAATAGGTAATTTATGTTAATTATATACTTTTTTGAAATTTCCAAATAATGACCATGGACCATGGTGACTATACAAAGTGTGCGAACTCCATGTATCCCAAAAACGGTCTAGAAATAAGAGAGCATTAGTGTTCCGTGTGTACCAAAGCGGGAAAGGAGTGAAACGGCAGTTTGAAATACAGATAATAATTTAAAATTATAAGTCATTTAGGTTGTTTAAATATAAATAATGGAAATAAAATCAATAATTATTAACCCTTTTAAACAAACCATATGGTAAAATTTTTTTGTCTCAAAATGCCGGACTTTTTACTACCAGGTGATAAGTATAATAGATAAGACTACAAAAAAAGAAAAAATATCAAAGATCCCAACATTAAAAAAGTGAACCCTAGGAATTTACAAAAAATAAATTATACTAAACTATGTTGATAAAATTGAATATTATTTAGAATTATACCGTATTGTCACAGATGGCGGTACCTGTACCAGTGAATATATACATATAAAAGCATTTTGAGCCGCCATATTGCAGGACGAGTTAATCATTTAAAGAGTTAAAAAATAGTCAAAAATAAAGAAGTAAACGATAATAATAAATTTGGTACAAAGGAAAATTGGCGCCACGAGTAGTGGAAAAAGAAAACGTAATATGTGCCATTTTCGTGGACAATTCTGGCAATTCTTTCGTTTGAGTTCCTAGCAGAGATGTCGATTTTAAATCAATTAATCGAAGCTTAAAAAAACGATTTTTTTTTCGATTTTTCTCATTTGAATCGATTATTAAAAGTAAGAGATCGACAACCGATTTTTTTGAAAAATAATTTCATTTTTATTTTAATTCTACAAAGAAACATGTATTAAAAGGAAACACCAAAAATATTATTGTTAGTTGTTACTTTTTACCCGTTGTGATAACAATGGGTAAAACTCCCCATGTGGCTATACTCGTATGTATAACTATATACGCATTATCTTTCCTAATTAGTTCCAGTAGTATCCAATGTGCCAATAGCCAATATGTATACCCTATAACCATATAACATATATTTACCATATGTACTATGTGTACTACTATGAAGACCATGAATGCAAAAAAAAGGCAGACCACCCATGTTCCAAGTGATGCCTCTTCTACAAAAGGACTTACATATTTAGAAAAGTTTTTTTGTCAGTTTCTTTGAAATTTTTAAATAAACTTGGTTCATTCCGCGATATTCGTTCTATATATTCAGTTGCATCATTCCAACTTTTTCCTACTTTCACCAATCCACGTTAGCTCATCGTCTTTCCAAGTATAATATAAAACGTTTTTACATAGTATACCTTCCATGTACTATCAATTAAATTCCTTAACAAACTATCAGTTAATATTTTTTCAAAATTTCGATTTTTTAGATCGATCTTACAGAATCGATTTTTTTTGGATCGATTTTTTTAATTTCGATTTAAATCGATCCAAAAATCGATCTTTTTTTTGGAGAATCGACATCTCTAGTTCCTAGCCCTTCTGTAGTGTCCATGAAAATGACGCTGACAAGCAAATTTTCGAAAATTCAAAAAGTAATATAGCATTGGAAAAAGTGGAGGTTTAAATTAGAGTTTAAAAGACCAAAACGACTTTAATTTTTATTATGTGATAATGTTTTAATTTATGTGATTCAGTTTTAACTCCGCGTAGACCAGCTTAAGGATGCTACCCGAAAAGAAAATTCCAACTTTTTCCACTGAGTTTGAAATATGTTAAACAATAGACGATTCTGCATCGATTAGCAAAAAGATAATTGTGTCAAGGACAAATTAAACGAAATAATTAATGTTAATGTTCTCATTTATCGCGTGTTGTTTGAACCGGAAGTAGCTTAGGTACGAATAAATTTGTAAAATTGATCATATTTTATCCAACTTTCGTGAGAAAAAAAATAGTTTTATGAACCTTATACTTTGTATTTAATGAAGAAAAAACCGGACTCACTTGCCTATTTTTTTCGTAAAAATTAAAATTAAAATTAGAAGTCGGAACCACGCGGTTTTGACACTATTTTAAAAAACTGTGCCCGCCATTTTTGACGAGAAACGTGGTACAACATATAATGAATGTTTTCCATTTAGGAATCACAGACGATACAGTTCATTTTTTTTTGCGCAAAAAACTAATTTTTTAAAATTTTAACCTTTTAGTTCCTTTTAGATACAATTAAAAGATTAGCTTTGCAATAAAATTAAAAAAAAAAATAGTTTTTTTGTGAAAAAAAAGAAAATGCATTGTGTCATACAGTGTTTTTTCTAAATGAAACATACTCTAGACGTCAACTGACACGATCATAGAATAACACAGAACGAGTGGTAATATTTCTATACTACTGAAATTAGTGTAACGCTAAAGGATAAAAGATATCCCACCACTACGTTTGTATATGTGCACGCGGAGTTGCGTGTGGTAGTGCGCTAAATGGTTATGTGTATGCGTGTCTTGTGTACGCATATGTTAAAAAAAATATATGATATGTATGCGCTACGTAGATGTACGTATACACGGTAACATAACACCAACAATATGACAACAATTGAAACACACCCATTGGTAGCTTGTAAGTCAATGACAACATAGTTCTGAAAAATGCACATACTTGCACATAAGTGATTGCAGAAAAGAGACAGTTATATTCGTTCTATTTGTTCTGTGGTCACGATAATAATTCCGATAGGTGCTAAATCCAACGTCAACCATAGTTAAATTAAATCTTTATTTACATATATAGAAAAAATTTATTAATTGATATAATTTCTTATACAGTACACATCTTAATTCATAAAATAAGTGTTTCTAGTAATAATTTAACATTATGATTAATTTTTGATGTAGTACTCGATTTGACTGGATACCAACCTTAAGGCCGCTCGTCCTTTGGATGCGGAAACGTGCGATATTTAATTCGGACGAATACGCATTAAAACGGACGAACGATCCAAACAGCTGTGAAGCTATACATCCTCGTCCATTGAAAGCGTCTCGTTCGTCCGTTTCCGTGCGTATAATTGCGACGTGCGAACAGATCCAATTTTGTTTGGATTTTGTCGCGCGAAGAAGTCCGTTCCATGAGATTTTTATTTTTATTGAAATGAAACTGAAAGTAAATTACAATTATAAATGTGTACCTTTGCATATTACGTGCCATAAATTGTTTTTTACATATTTTTATAGCATTTATATAGCTTCAGAAAAAAAAATTAAAAAGGAAAATACTGACGAATATTGAGCTAGTGGACGGACAGTAGACATATCATTTCGGACGAACGACAAACGTGGACAATCGTCTGAATTAAATATCGCACGTTTCCGCATCCAAAGGACGACCGGCCTAATGCGTTAATTTATTTTGTATTCTATTTCTATGGTGACAGTTACATATTCTATGGTGACAAGAACAAGTTTAAACTTGAAAAATAGCCGTTAAATCCGTTAATAAACTTAATAAAAAGTTCAAAAATTTTCTTTGGTATTAATTAATAAAATGTCTACGGTAAAATCGCATAAAAATACTGCGACAAGTAATACAAAAAATCAAAATAGGTAATGATACAAATTCCGAGTGTTATTCTCTATGAGTATACCCAAAGGAAAGAATTAATTCTATTTCTACAATAGCTTTACTTCTGTCTGCATCACAGCCTGCCACTCTCCATATTTTTTGAAGTGAAAACTTCTTTAGCGGCGTTGTACACTTTTTTTGTAATGGCTAAAAAATGTTAAACTCGCGTCAGGTCACGTGACCTGATCGAAAATTCGTAAGATCTGATCAAAAATTCGTAAGACGGATGGAAAGTAGACAGTCAGTAGAGCAGACAATAAACTGCGTTGTACACTTTTTTTGTAATGGGTAAAAAATGTTACAACTGGCGTCAGGACACGTGACCTGACCGAAAAATCGTAAGACGACAGTACATAACAGTAGACAGTAGTACAGAATACAGAACGAACGGTAGTATCTCTATACTACTGAAACTAGTGTAACGCGAAAGGACAGATAGATATATACGGGTTTACTCCAATAGCACTAATTTTAAGCCCTATCTCATTAAACATTAATTTTAGAATAGAGATAAAAAATTTTTAAAAAGAGATTCTTGTAGGAATTACCGAAGAGAACATTTGTGCAAAATGTGAACTCCCGGAAATGTTTTTTTATATTGTTTAAACAATATTGAAAATTCATAAATAGCGTTTTTTGAGCTTTCACCGCATACGCAACGAAAACGGTGATAGATACATTAAAAAGTGTTAAAACCTTTTTTGTAGAGAATCGAATTCTCTACAAAAAAGTCAGCGAGAGCACCTGTCTATCTTGTACAGGTGAAAAGATACAGCGCTCCAAACGCGCACTCAAAAGTCCTTTTTTCTAGCGTTCCGGCAGGGTGTGCCGTGTACGATAGCGCAATAAATAAATACTGTATTCTACCACATAAATGATAGTACTTTTATACTGATAATTAAAGCAATTCGTACAAAATTATTCCCTAACCATTCCAAAATATCAAAAATGCACAACGTTAATATTCAAGTTTTCACTTCTGCCGGCACTCCCGGAGTGCAACCCGTCGTTTTTTTTTTTAAATATCGTTTACTGTCACCACTGTAATTAACTCTTTAAATGATTAAGACGAGTTAACTCGTCCTGCAATAAGGCGGCTCAAAATGCTGTCATATGTACATATCCACTGGTACAGGTGCCGCCATCTTTGACAATACGGTATAATTCTAAATAATGTTCAATTTTATCAACATAGTTTAGTATAATTTATTTTTTATAAATTCCTAGGGTTCACTTTTTTAATATTGGGATCTTTAATTTTTTCTTTTTCTTTTTTTGTAGCCTTATCTATTGTACTTATCACTTGGCAGTAATAAGGCCGGCATTTTGAGACAAAAAAATTTTACCATATGGTTTGTTTAAAAGGGTTAATATACAAGATGGCGTTGATGGTACTTTTATCTAAAATAGAGTCAGGATATGAGTTTGATAGTTCGTAGTTTTCATCAAAGATTCATCTAAAATAAATTAAACATCTAAAAAAGTACTTTAATTCAACCTAAAAGATTAATTAAATTAGAAAATTTTAATTGTTCATTAACACATAACTTAGTAACGATAATTTTGTACTCAAACATATGATAATTAATTATGACATCTATTTGATGAAAATTATTCACATGTCTCAACTATATTTAGTATAGGGATTCTTGACTACAAGTGCCATCAGCGCCACGTAGCGGACTGTGAGAATAAAAATTCGTTGTTGAAAACAAGTGGCAGGAACATGGTCTGCATTTATAATTCGAAGTGTGCCGCAACAATGTGCCGCCTTTAATGGGTCATACACAATCAATGAAATAAGGAATAAGAAGTATGCCATCTAGTATCGTTGAATGGAACTTTAACGTAACTGCCCATAGGTATATGTATTTAGGTATTTTTGTACATCAAAATTCATGAAAAAATAACGTTCGTGATGACTTTTTTTGTCACTAAAGTGAAAAAAATCACGAATTTTGACGTACAAAAGTACCTACATATTTATATCTATGAGCAGTTACGTTAAAGTTCCACTCAACGTCACTACATGGCATACTTCTTATTCCTTATTTTTTATTTCTGATTCCTTATTTCATTGATTGTGTAGGCACCCTAATGGGTTAATTTATTTTGTATTCTATTTCTATGGTAACAGTTATATATTCTATGCTCTATGGTGACAGAACAAGTTCAAACTTGAAAAATAGCCGTTAAATCCGTTATTAAACTTAATAAAGAGTTTAAAAGTTTTTTTTGGTATTAATTAATAAAATGTCTACGGTAAAATCGCATAAAAATACTGTGGCAAGTAATACGAAAAATCAAAATAATGATACAAATTCCGATCCATATTTGGAGAAACATTTCAAAGGACATTTGGCTAGTGTAACCGATATCGGATTTAGTCCACGTACCGATCAACTGTTAAGCTCCAGTGCCGATTGCACGTTAATAATATGGTCCGTTCAACAGTCAACTCGTTGCTACAAATTTATCGGTCATACCGATGCTATTTTAACGGCGAAATATTCACCGGATGGAAGCTTGATTGCAACCGGTTCGAAGGATCGCACCGTGCGATTATGGACACCGCGACTTAAAGGTGAATGTACCGATTTTAAAGCGCACATGTCGTCGGTACGTTCATTGGATTTTTCATCGGACGGTTCGAAATTAGTGACCGGCTCCGATGATAAAATTATTAAATTGTGGCAAGTTAGTAATGCAAAATTTATCACGTCCGTGGTGGCACATACGAATTGGGTGCAGTGTGTCCGATTTTCGCCCGGTGAACAACAGCAAATTTTGTCGTGTTCTGATGATCGTACAATTCAAATTAGTGATTTAAGAACTGGGAGTAATATTCACACGTTTCGTGAATTAAAAGGTGGGTCATTTTTTTTTAAACTTTCTGGTCACTTTCTGCTAACCATTTCGGTAATTGACAATTGTACACTTTCACGGTCACCTGTGTTTTTTGGGCTATAAATAAAAAAACTAATGGTCCGATTTGGATGACTTTTTTTTTGAAAATGTTCGTCATTACGGCGGATTAATGATAAGAATCACAGAAATAAACAATACCCCTGTCGCAGCTTCTGCATAACATAGTGAATTTCCAAAGATTGGACATTGGCGGATTTCATATAACAACTTGTATGCATCTAAAATAGTTTAGCTCTCTTATAACTGAAAAAATTTTCAAAATCGATTAAGTAGTTGCGGTTTTCGACCCCTAAGACCCTGGTGAATCTCATATATTATAGCATATATGCATTTAAAAGAATTTAACTTTTAAACGGTGAAAAAATTTTCAAAATCGGTTGCGTAGTTTTATTTTTGGCGCTTTTGGAACGGTCGAACACTGGCAGACCTCATATAACATATCCATCTAAAATAGTTTAGCTCTCTAACAGTAAACACATTTTCAAAATCGGTGATGACGTGTTCTTGAAAAGTTAGTTTATTTTTATTTTGAAAAATGAAACAGATATAAATATTGTTATTGTAATGATAAAAAAAACGGTGAAGCATTTATTGTAAAAAAAATTCAGCAAATTTCTTAATTTTTCTCAAAAACTAGTTCACTTACAACAATGTTTTAAAAGCTTGACTTACGCAATTATTTACGCTCTTTTCAATGGTGTAAAAAAAATTTAAAAAATTTTGAATTCTGGCCAAATTTTGCAAAAAATCAAAAAATGGCAAAAATTTTGGCTTCTAAAAATCGGACGTATCTGGCTGACGAACTTATCCAAGCTATTGCGACGTTTGACCTTCTCACCAAATTTCGTAAAGATTGGATGCTTCGTTCGAGAGTTATCGCGCAGACACATGTATATATATATATATATATATATATATATATATATATATATATATATATATATATATATATATATATATATATATATATATATTATAAATTTCTGCCATAGTCCCGGGCTCAGGTCTTTCCATTGCACCCGCTGTAATAAGTGAATTTTTCCATTGAAAAATTTTTACGTTTTAGAGCTTCCTGAACAGTTTTAATTTGGTGTCGGTCCGTTCGTCCGTTTGTGTGTGGCTAGTTTGCACTAAGTGGCATAACTTCTGAACTATTCGAGCGTTTTTCATGAAATTTTCAGAAATTATACAGTTTAGTTTGTAGATGGTCCCCCATGAATTTAATCGTGATCGGAGTAACAGTAGCTACGTCTCTACCATGTCATTCCATTAATATACTAAATTGCACAAGTGGCATAACTTCTGAACTATTCAATTATTTTTTATGAAATTGTCAGAAATTGTGCGGTCTGGTTCCTCGATGGTCCCCTACAAATTTCATTGCATTCGGAGTAATAGTATCCACGGCGCTACCATGAAATCCCATTAAATGTCAATATCTTATTTACTTCTAGTCCCACTTCGTTCAAATTTTTAAGGCATTTTGGGAGTTAGTTTCTGAAATATTTTTGCTATTATTTTATATTTTTTTATGAACTTTAAGGCGAAAATATAATTTCACGGTATATATATATATATATATATATATATATATATATATATATATATATATATATATATATATATATATATATATATATATATGTATATACAGTGTAAACTCCATATAACGAAATTGAAGGGACCGGGTTTTTTATTACGTTATAAAGAGTTTTCGTTATATGGAGAGTAAAAGAAAACAATAAATTTTACGAATACAACTTACGAATTTAGTAAGTCGTTTTAATTTTGACTGAATTAAATGACACTCTTTCGTTAATACACAAACTCTTTCTTTTACTCGCCATGTTTACAGTTAAAAAGTTTGAAAGCAACTAAGAATATGATAAAGTAAAGACAGCAATAAGACAATAGCACGGAAGTACAGTAGGCAAAAACATGTGCTAGGCAATTTTCACAAACAAATAAACGGATTTCTAAGAATCCCTTTGTGCGTACGAAATATTTACGACTCTGTATCACTATTTTGTTTTAAAGTCAGTGAAATAAAATTTTTTGGCTTAAAAAATGACGTATTTTTCGCTATTGAGAGTGGCTATTACGTTATAAAGAGTGTTTCAATATACGGATGATAATGTAAACCAAACAAACCTCTGCAATTTCTACGTTTTAAGGAGTTTCTCGTTAAACAGAAGTTCGGTATATAGAGTTTACACTATATATATATATATATATATATATATATATATATATATATATATATATATATATATATATATATATATATATATATATATATATGGTAGAATACTGTTTTAAAGTCTTTTACGAGTACGAGGAAGCTGTGTGCCACACCCCATTGGCAGCGTATTTTTGTTTTTTCATTAATCCGCCGTAATCACGAACATTTTAAAAAATAAATTATTCAAATCGGACCGTTAGTTTTTTATTTATAGCCAAAAAACCAGGTGACGGTGAAAGTGTACAATTATCTAATAATTTCGAATTGAATTTTAAGGTTACGGTGTTCATGTTGAATATCATCCGAATTCGTTTCTTTTCGCGGTCGGATTAAGTAACGGAAATGTGAAACTGTACGATATTCGAACTCAACGATTACAGCAACATTATCAGATACATAGTGCATCGCTTACGAAGATCGCATTTCATCCGTCAGGAAATTATTTGCTGACCGCTTCACTTGATTCCAGTATGAAGGTATTGTCCATACGGGTCTTTTTGGGGATACTACCATTCCTACGGCACCAAAATTTGATGACAGTCTTTTGTAGAACTCGACAAAATAAAACGAAAGACAAGAATAAAATTTTTCGATATCTCGCTTAGTTTTCGAGATATTGAAAGTGTCTTTAAATTAGGATATATTATATGTATAGTCAGAGCCGGATCTGGAGGGGGGCAGCAGGGGCACGTGCCCCCTGCAAGTTTTCAGGGGCGCCAAAACTGTGAATTTAACGTTTTTTTTTTTGCTCGTTATCTATTTTTTGCAAGGGAAAAATTAAAAAATATCGATGCGCCAAAATGTTTAATTTTGCGTTTTTCTCTGGGAGGGCGCCAATACCAAATTTTGCCCCCACCCCCGTAATAACTGTAGGTCCGGTCCCGTGTATACTTAGTGTAATATTTTGATAATGAGCGTGTTCCATTTAAAAAACACAAACGATAGTGTGTGACACAGTGGATAAGAAAAAAGTAATGCCAACTAAATTTCAGTGATTTTTGTACTTTCTTTTTTCACAAAAAAACTAATTTTTTTGGCTGGAGTTCCGGAAATGGGAATGCTCAGAATCACTTAAAATTTTTACCAGACACTCGACAATATTAGTTACGACTATGTAGTTAGTTTTGACAGCATACTTCAACTTTGATATAAAAAATAGATGGTGAGGTTAGTTTAGTTAGTTTTGACAATATACTTCGACTTTGATGTAAAAATTAAGTGGTGAGGTTAGTTAAGCTTAGGTTAGTTTAGTTAGTTCTGATAATGTACTTCAATTTTAATATAAAAACTAGGTAGTGAGGTTAGTTAAGGTTAGGTTAATGTAGTTAGTTTTGACGATATACTTTGTTATAAAGAATAGGTGATGAGGTTACTTAAGGTTAGGTTAGTTTAGTTAGTTTTGAGAATATAATTCGACTTTGATATAAAAACTAGGTGGTGAGGTTAGTTAAGGTTAGGTTTGTTTAGTTAGTTTTGACAATATACTTCGACTTTGATATAAAAACTAGGTCACGCAGTGTTGTTTTCGTCTTCTAAATGGAACACGTTTATTGTTAAAATATTTCACAAGTTTAACGTTCAATATCTCAAAAATGAAGCGAGATAGCGAAAAATTTTATTCTTGTTTTTTTTTTTTTTTTTTTTTTTTGTCGAGTTTTACCAGGAACTGTCATCAAATCTTGGCGCCATACGAAGCGTAGTCTTGCTAAGACTTTTAACTAGCGTTTGGGGGGGGGGGTAACCGATTGCTAATATTTAGAAATTTTTGCTTACCAACAAGACTTCTGAGTAAAAATGCTTTGCCATTTTCGCTCACCAATTGTATTTTTGAAGAAAAATGTGTTACAGTAGAATCTCTGTTAACCGGACACCAGTGTTACGTAAAAATTTGTCCGCTTAACAGTGGCAGAGGAAATAACATCATTTAAATAATGTAATACTCATATAATTAAGTTTTTAATTTCAAATTTTTTAAATTTTTTAATTCAAATCAATTTTATGAACGAATTAAAATCATTGTGAACAAGTTAAAACATGATCAATTATACCTAACCCATATAGCATGCGACCGTCATAAAAAATTTGTCCGGCTATAGAAGGGGTCCGGTTAAGAGAGGTGTCCGTAATCAGAGGTTCTACTGTATTTATTTTTTTTTTTGCTTGTCAGTGTTATTTTTGGAGAAAAATGACGATAATTTCTGTTTGTCCTATGGCGCCCTCTATTATAGTATGTATACGAAAATTCTAAAATGGGATCTACCCAAAATAATAATTCTAAAATCACCTCTGCCCAAAACCCAGTGAGCACAAAAATCAGAAAGATGTCTTTATGAAGTCTTTTTTCTGACATCTTTCTGAACTGTAAATATGATGTCTTTAAGACATCTCTTTTAAGAAGTCAGAAATCAGAGTTCTTAAAGATAACTTAAATATGAATTCAATTTAATGATATCAAATAGACATCTTTTTTCTGACATCTTTCGGACTTCTTAAATAAGACTCTTTAAAGATGTCTTAAAGGAGTCATATTTAAGATGTCAGAAAACATTATCAGAAAGATATCTTTATGAATTTATAAAGATATCTTATGCGACGATTTAGGAGCTGTTTAAGACTTCATAAATATGATGTCTTAAAGAATTCATATTTCGGACTTCAGAATTAGCTCATATTTCTGATGTCTCAAAAGATTTTTTTCTATAGAAACCACTAGCAAAAATAATTTAAACAATATTAGGACATCTAAATGAATTCTTAAAGAAGTCTTATTTAAGAGACATCAGAAATATGATGTCTTAAACAGTTCTTATTTCTGACTACTTTATGAACTCATATTTCTGATGTCTTAAATAGTTCTTATTTCTGAATACTATATGAATTCATATTTCTGATGTCTTAAACAGTTCTTATTTCTGATTGCTTTATGAACTCATATTTGGATTTCTTAAAAAGCTCTTATTTCTGACTACTTTATGAATTCATATTTCTGATGTCTTAAACAGTTCTTATTTGTGATTACTTTTTGAACTCATATTTCTGATGTCTTAAACTGTTCTTATTTCTGACTACTTTTTGAACTCATATTTCTGATGTCTTAAATAGCTCTTATTTCTGACTTCATTATTAAGACTTCTTAATTAGTTCATATTTCGGATGTAAGGAAAAAACAAAAAACAAACGAACAATGTAATATATTAAAACTAATATTTTTATTGACAACTAACAACATAATGCCTAAAAGAAAACCATTTCAAGACTTATTTAAAAATCAAAAAAATAGATGATTTAAATAGGAGAGAAATTTGGCACAAGATGGAAATGATGGTGGTGGTAATACTAAACAAAAATAAAATGGTAGCTTAAAGAAAATTATTTAAAGTGAAAATGAACTGAAAGAAGTGAATTTACGATAGTGTTAATTTAAGAAGGTATGATAATAATTTGTGGTTTGATGGGATGTAGGATATGGTTAGTTAGTGTTTTTGATTGTTTGTATTGTGACTAGTGTACAAATTGTGACATTCCTGATAAAGTACTGGAGTAAATTTAATCTTAAATGTTAATTTTTTGAATACATTTAATATACGTTGTACATACACAGTTATTTAAATAAAGAAAATTAACTAAATTAATTATATTTCTCTTATTTCGTAAATTACGCTTAATATTTTCAATGAATTCTTGGTATAGACCTCTTAAAGTCCTCTTTTTTAAGACGTCAGAAATATGAGCTATTTAAGACATCCGAAATATGAACTATTTAAGACATCATAATTCTGAAGTCAGAAATATGACTTCTTAATAATGAATTCTCAATTTAGATATCTTTTTTCAGACATCAGAAATATGAACTATTTAAGACTTCATAATTCTGAAGTCAGAAATATGACTTCTTAATAATGAATTCTCAATTTAGATACCTTTTTCAGACTTCAGAAATATGATCTGTTTAAGACATCGCAATTCTGAAGTCAGAAAAAAGAATTCTTTAAGACATCATATTTAAGACTTCATAAACTGTTCCTAAATCGACGCATACGAGATCTTTATGAATTCATAAAGATATCTTTCTGAACTTGTTTTCTGATGTCCAAATCAGAAATATGAATTCTTTATGAATTCATTAAGACGTCAGAATGTTGACTGGGAAGTTTGATAATATTAATTATCACAGGTGGCTCCCTTTAATTTCATTATTTTAATTCCAGATATTAGATCTTCTGGAAGGTCGACCAATTTACACACTGGAAGGCCATAATGGCGCGATTCGGTCAGTGGCATTTTCAAAAACCGGCGAAAATTTCGCATCCGGTGGTGCAGATCATAACGTTCTCGTCTGGAAAACAAATTTTGAAGCCGCATTTGACGTTGATAACGGTAAATATAAAAGTAAATTCACCACGTTCAACAGAGCCGACGATGCCGCTGCCCGCCGTGTAAGTATCCCGGATGAAATTCACGGCGACTGCCTTAAATCGGACGAATACGGTGAGAAATTGAAAGACAGTCTAGAATTGAGTGATGTTTGTAATTGTTCATCGAGCAGCACCACGTGTCATCGGTGCCGCAAGAGTGATCCTGGATCCACAAAAGCGTCTAAAACGGATTTGCCTATGAAAGATTTGCTTCCGCTGATGCAAGATTTAGTGTATAAAGTTGATCAGATGTCAAAAATGTTGAATGATATGGATAGTCGGATAAAGTATTTGGAACAATTAAATCATGAAAAATAATTTTTTTAGAAATTATTTATTTTAATATTTTTTTATTTTTATTTATTTATCAGTGGCGTCCCGTGGCCAAAAATTTGACCGGGGCTAACATATTATATTTTGCACATTATGTATACGATAAAAAATTTGAAAAAAAGTTGACGTCGAAAGTTGAAAAATTGTATTGTTTTCATATGGATTAATTTTTCTGCCAAATTGCTCCATTGAAATCAGTAACTGCTTCACCAGAAACTTAATTATTTAATTAGGTAACAGTATATAAAAACACTTTATTTTGCAAAAAAACACTTTTATTGAATATAAAAACTCTTATGACATGTTTCGGTCAATATGACCATTCTCACACGTCATAAGAGTTTTTATCTATACATATAATAAAACTGTAAATCTGTCTCTGTCTGTCTGCCGTCTAATCACGCATCACGTAAAAACTACTGGACGGATACTTTTTATTCCGGGAAAATGTCTCATTCCCACGGGAAAATGGAAAAACTATTTTGAGCATCTACACACATTACGCCAATTTACATATTTCAAAAAAATTTCATAACTATAGTAACAAAAATTGTAAATAAATTTTGTAGTTTGAAAATTTTTCTGAATTTGAAATCAAAAAAAATGTTGCTAATTGTGTACCGAAAAATACAATAAATACACAATTGTCAATTTGGAGACAATTTAATGCATTTTGTGTTGCAAGAAACTATAAATTGCAAAAAGAAACTACTCAAAGTTTCGCGTGAACAACGTCACGGGTACGGCTAGTATTCAATAAAAGTAATATTTTGCAAAGTAAAGGGTTTTTATTTAGTAATATCAAATATGCAATACCATAAAGTAACGCTTAAATCTATGAAATTTATTTAATTAGTTATTTATAACCAAAAAAAAATTGTTTTTCAATATGTTAATCGTCAAAATCTTGTTTTATAATACATACTTTTATATATATTTTCTTTACATCAATAAATATTATTTTTTCTGAATAATAATTAAAACACCATAAAAGCGTATAGGCAATCAGACATATACGTTACGTCGTTTGCATATATTTAAAGGTAATTTAATTTTGACAGATGGATATTGTTATAAAAATAAACAAAATATTTTAATAATTATTAAAAAAAATTTGTGTTAAGCTTTTAAATTAAACCGAGCAAATTGGGAGAAATCTATTGACATAAAAAAAATTGTATAAAATAGCATTATTTTGCAAGATTTTGATGAGTGAAATAGCGAAAAAAATCTTTTGCTTTATAAATAACTAATCAAATAATTAAGTTTCTGATGGAGCAATTACTAAATTGCAAAGAAGCAGTTTGGGAGCAATTTAGTTTCATATAGTTTGATTAGCGAGACTTTGCGCCTCGAGTATATTCGACTTTTTAGCCCTTCCACTTAAAATTTATTTATGCGCATGTACAGGTAACTTTCAGCTGGATCACGCATGCGCGAAGGGGTTAAGAACCGAGTATATCCGAGGCGCACACTTTCGCCAATCAAATTATAAAATAATTTTTTTCTTTTTAATTTCCGGAGTCAATTTCTTTCCAGTAATAAAAACTGCATAATTAATTTAGTTTAATTAAAAAAAAAATGTATTTAACAACGAAACAAATTCTCGAATAATAACACCAATTTGAAAAAGTGCGCGCACGCGTAAAGTGACAAACGTGACTAACAAGATGTAGTCCCAGTCGAGGTTCTAAATCTCAATAGTTTATCGTACAAAATTCATAAAATTATCGTATTTAAAAAAAAAATATTCTAGAAAAAAGTCTCTAAATATTTTTGCAATTTTGTTTTTAATCTGTTATTTTCGACTTTTACTCTTGATTAAAACGGGTTCACAGGTCTCGTTGTCTGTATAAATACCATAGATACAAACCACACTACTAGCCTAGAATAAAACGTGCGTATCTAAGCTATAAGTCCCGTGCAAAGATTTGAATTTTCGTTATACTAATTCCCAGAAATAACAACAATTGAACAATACATTATAAAGTTTAAAATTAGCTAAGCCCTGGAAGCCTCAAAAATCCAGACGTCACTGTAATATTTATTATAATTATTTAATTATTTATAAAAATTAATATAATCGTATGTTTTTTAAATTATCATTAACAAGACTGAATAAAACGATTTACTAACATTTTTAATTTTTTTTTATGAACCCTTTGCCTTTAAAGGTTGTGTTAGTCATCATACTATTCCTCAAGCAGCCTTAAGAATGAGTGTTACTTATAATTAAAATGAACTGCTTCTGAACCGTTTTAATCGTCTATTAATTAATCGTTCTTAAAGAGGACGTGGTTTAATCTTTAGCCATCTGATGACGAACAGAAAAACTACTACGAGTAGGCTAAAGTTAACAGCTAAAAACACCGTAATGGTCATTGACGTCATAAAACGTCAAGTGAAACCTTACTAACTCACACTCCACGTCGAAGGGTGTCAACACTTCCATGTAAAGAATATTTACTGTTAAAATGGTTAAAATAGTCTACCAGTTGGGCGTTTTGTTGTAATTTAGTTTAGGTTATCACGTCATGGTGCTAATGACAAATGGTAACGAACACAATTCAGAGTATTGAATAGAGGGAATACAGATATACCTATACAACGTATATGAAAATAAAGCCAAAAAGTAACAGATGTTGACAAATATGGCGGTTGGATAAGGTTGGATTTAAAATTTTTCTATATTTGTTGATATTATATTTGTTATTAGTGTTATTATAATCTTTATCAATAAATAGTTTCAAATTACAACAAAAATCACATACAAAAATATTCATTAGCACCGACCCTTTGTGACTTACAAAAGGTGTTAACAAATATGGCGATTTTGCTTAAAAAATAAATAAATAAATAAATAAATAATGTGTAATACGTGTAGTACTCCATCGACACATACATTTTCTAATGTCAATGACCACAATGATATGGTTCTTTATCGTAGATAGAGATGAATAGGGACGAATTCGGACTTCACACCGCATTTTTTGTATTTATTTTATGAGTACCTAATCTTTAATATATTAAAAATTTACACGACGATGAGCACTTGATCACAGTATCCAAAAAATTTTAAAAATATCGGTAGTTTTTGAAAAAATAAAATTATTAAAAATTAGGGTCAAAAGAGACGATAAAAGTGTGAACGGGCACAACCCGTAGGGTCGAACAAAATTAAAATTCTAATATAAAGCAATTTCGAATTTTTTTGTATTTATACATTCAAAAACGAAATAATACTTCATGATTTTCTGAAGAAATAAACGTAAAATCTAAAGTAAAGTTTATAAGGTATAGAAATATTATACTGAAAGTGTTTATAAAAATATCGAATGACTTGATAACCTTGAAAGTACTCTGTTCTATGTTCCAATACATCCTTCATTCGTCCCTAATCACCCCACATTCGTCCCTTTATATTTGATATTAATGTCTCTATTAACCTATATACTGTCCCTATCCACACCTTGCCCGTCCCTATTAATCATCACCTTAGCCCAAATGTCAAATCCTGATAATTTCCTCTTTAAAAAAATTAAAAACAATTAAAAGTTTGTAGTCTTCTTTTGTCAAATATGTCAAATAAATAAAATTTCGATTAAACAACAATTTATTCTTAAGAGTACCAAAATAAATAGTTTTTCGGTAACATTTTAAGAAACAAAAAATAGCACTGTTTGAAGACGTGTTAATCTAAAGTGATTTTTTAATATTTTTTATTCAACTTTAAGCTTAGTCACTATTGTTACCCGAAAGAATAATGATTTTACTACAATTTAAGTAAGATACAAGTTCACATTTACGTTTAGTATTTTTAAACTAATCTCATGAATAACATTTTTCGTTTCGTCTCTATTCAACCGGCTGTCCCGCTTCAACTCTATCTACAGTATAAATCGAGTTATAATTTCCTCTAGAGAGAATTCTGTGTATTATAAATACCACAGAGCAAAGAAGGCTCGTAGGTTCAAACAACGGCCACACGATGCGATGAACCATCGAACGTCCAATGTTGGAAGGTGTTCGTAGCATCGTGTAGAACCGTCTTAATATTTATAAACAAGTCTCCGTGGGTCTCCGTGGTTACAAGTTGGGCTTACTAAAATGGAGTCATGCTTCAAAATTTAATGCCTGTGGTATCTCTAGGAAACATATGTTAATATGTTCGATTCAGTACTCAGTGTTTCCGAGTCATATATGTATTATATTTATAACTATATGGCCAATTCGTATAAGAGGCAGTGGTTCCGATGAAGTGAGACGGATAGACATCGGGTAGAGGCACTTCAGTTGTTTTGCGCAGATGCATCAATTAGTGTTTACCGTGTTTACGGTGTTTACTGTTCAGATTGGTTCATATTACCACCAAAAAAGTCGCATTTGCGCAAAACGAACAAAATACTTCCAAATCTGCAGCGTGATGTTGGGACGTTTTTTTCATATCCATTTGGCTATATATGTATACTAGATATACAGTAGCCGTCCAAGATAGTCACTTCCGAGATAGTCACATTTCGAGTGAAATAGACATACACATACGTCATCCACATACTATGTTTGCTCTTGTCTATACGCACATATGCGTCACATGTAATATTTGCTTACTCAGCACATTACATACCCCGTGTACCTCCCGTGTGGTACCTTGTAAGGTAGCTACCGTGTAATGTATGTGATGTGTGTCGTGTGTGATACATATGTACATATATTAGTCTATGTAGACTTCTAGAGTGAAGACATTGGTCCGTATAAACATGATGACCAATTTTTTATAGTGGGCTCTAGCACAGACTACGTCTACACACTACAAGGGTTTCGTAGACTAAAAATTTTTAAATTTTATTGCATACATATATGCACATATTCTGCACACGTAATATGCAAAATGCAAATGCAAAATGAGTAACGTAAAATTCTAGAATATTCTAAACGTCAACTAGCAGAGATATCAAAAAACAAACTTCACTATTGAATTGGTCACTAAAAATGCGATTAAGTAGCACAGTTTGATAAAAATTCTAGAATGTTCTATTTGTTAACTAGCAAAGACATCGAAAAATCAATTACAGCATTTAATTGGTCATTGAAAAAGAGGCCAAACAGCATATCTTGATAAATGTTTTGGAATATTCTATTCGTAAACTAGCAAAGATATCCAAACACAGACGTCGCCATTGGTCACCTAAAAAGAGACCAAATAGCACATTTTGGTAAATGTTCTAGAATATTCTAATTGTCAAGTAGCAAAGATATTGAAAAATTGATTGCACCATTTGACTGTCCAACCAAAATTAAACTAATATAAACTAAATGATCCATTTTGGCCAACATTCTAGAATGATCTGTTCGTCAGCCAAAATAGAATATTCTAAAACATTTATCAAAATGTGATAATTCGTCTTTTTTATGACCAATTAAAGTGGTACAACCCGTTTTCCGATATCTTTGTTAGTTGACGAATAGAACATTTTAGAATTTTTGTCAGATTGCGCAGCTTAATCTAATTTTTAGTAACTAAATCAAAAGTGAAGTCTGTTTTTGATATCTCTGCTAGTTGACGAGTAGAATATTCTAGAATTTTTGTCAGCTTCGGCTATTTGGCGTCTTTTACGCTGATGAATCCGAGAGTGAAGTTGGTTTTTCGACATCTTTGCTAGTTTTCTAAAAGTCGCACTTATATTCATTAATATAACATTCAATTCCGTTTATCTATAGAACTGAATTTTAGGTGTAAATTGTTTCTTAGAATAGTTTTGTGTTAAATAAATTCAGATAAATAATATTTACCAACCCCCCGCATAAAATTTAGCTGACGCCCCTGATCTTCCAATTTTACGTACTTCCCCTTACATTTACACCGACCACTACGTACCATTGGATTCCTGGTGTAAGCGCTTATCCCACCTGACGGACGTCTATGACTTCCAAGATAGTCACTAGAGGAACATTTGTGTGACTATCTTGGACGGCTACTGTATGTTCTGAGTAGCCATTTCGGCCATTTCAGTTCTTATCAGTCCCAGGGATAGCAACCGTACTATAATTATAGTAGACATACTATAATTACATCCTTTTTACTATGTACTATCATGCCGTTACAATAATCCTTAAATCTACTATAATTTCTTAAATATATTATAATTTTTATAAACCATATTTTTAGACCGAAAAAACAAATTTTTCGTAATTAATGTCAAAATGTTCCCCATTTGGCGCCGAAATGATGACTGCTGATACAGTAGATGACTGCTGATCAATCGTGATTTCAATATATATATAGTCCTCCGGCATTTTGACAACTGGCGAGCAAAAAAAAAAAAAGGTCGCCGCTCTCGCCTTCCGATATAAAATGCGATAAAATTGAATTTGGCGGTTATTTTTTCTAATCTACTATAATTTTTTCAAATTTACTATAATTTTACGACCCTAGCACAATAATTTCACTCTTCAGGGTTGCTAACACTGATCAGTCCACGTTGTCCATTTGTAAGGTTATTTAAACGCTCAATATTAGCTGTAAACTAAAATTTTCTTTTTTTAATTAAACGTTAAACATGTTCACAAGTGCTATTTAGGTTTTGTATTTGTTTAATAATTATAATATTAGTGACGCTTCCGTTACCTTTGAAAGCTTCAGTATTAATTACTAACAAATTCAAATACGACGTATTGCCCATATTATTCGACTATTCCATAGTTTTATAGTTATCTGGGATATCTGATCTGATCACAGCGACATTAAAAATAATAAAAAATAAACTGCCATAATAAATATAAAATATAATAAATAATTGAAATGGAGACACCAGCAGTCGCTGAAATTAAAGTGGAGACGCATGAAGTGGATGAGAACACTTTAGTCATATCAGCAGAAAATAAAATTATTGGACCAAGTGAATTATCGCAAGAAAATATTGAACTGAACAGAAAATCGGTAATACGCGAATTTTGTTTAAATTATTTAATTGATATCACAGACCAATGAACACTATTATATTAAATACTACTAGACAAAGCGTAAAGCTAGCTTGTAAGTATCTTTCTTGAAGCAGGTAACAGGGTGAGACGGGTGAAATTTAAGAAATATAATGTCAATTTTTGAGCAAATGCAACTATAATTATTGCAGAACATAATTTGTATACGTACGTATTTTGAAAATAAAGCGAATATCACTTTCTTTCTTTCAAAATTTTGCAGTTTCTTCTTAAAAAAGTAAAATATTATTATTACTTATTATTACACGAGAGGTTTGTATTTTTTTGAATAAAAGTGGGTTTGTCTAACGAAAATTTGTTGGCTAGCAATTTAACGAGAAGAACTGTCAACTATCAAAAACGCGACAGTGAAGCTGAAGCGGTTTTGGGTTGACAGTTCTTCTCGTTAAATTGTTTTTAGGCAAGAAATTTGAGTTGTAGAAAACACAAATTTATTCAGAAAAAATATATAACTCAAGTGTAATACGGTAAGGCAATTTAATGAATAAAATAAATTAGTATAATTCATATTATTATTTTTAAATACATTGTTACCATGGTTCTGAAATCAGTTAAATTTACCAATACGAATTTTTGTTTCGTTTTTATCGTGTTTACCTACAATAAAATGTTTTGTACCATTTTTTTTCGCTGTAAAAATCTGTCCTAATATTTTTTCCATGGTAAAAGTGAAAAAACTACAATATTCTTACAGGACTTAATACACATGAGTTAAATTGTCAATATCGTATTTTGACAATAATTATTTGAAAACGTTATTACGGATACCATCGGTTATGGCATTGACAATTTAACTCATGTGTAACAAATCCCATAAGAATATTGTAGTTTTTTCACTTTTACCATGGAAAAAAAGTTAGGATAGATTTTTACAGCGAAAGAATGGTACAAAACATTTCATTGGTCATTTCACTGTACATAAACACGATAAAAACGAAACAACAATTCGTATTGGTAAATTTAACTGATTTTAGAACCATGGTAACAATGCATTAAATAATAATATGAATTAAACTAATATATTTTATTCGTTAAATTGTCTTACCGTATTTCACTTGAGTTTTATATTTTTCTGAATAAATTTGTGTTTTTTACAACTCAAATTTCTTGCCTAAAAGCAATTTAACTCGAAGAACTGTCAACTAATAAAAACGCTTCAGCTTCGCTGTCGCGTTTTTGTTATAGTTGAAAAAATATTCCCAGACACTTTTGATAGTTTCTTTGTCAACGGATAATTGTCTTTTTCTAATTCCAGTCAAACAAATACATAGTGCATAGGGTACTAACTGAACATTAGGTTACGAAATAATAATAAATAATAAGTTAATAACACTATTTTATATTTTTATGTAAATTCTGTTTATTCAATAATAATTTGATTATAGAAGAATATTTCTTAGAGAAACCGAAAACAAATGACATTAATAATATATTATAACTTAACTGTAAACATATACATAAAATAACTGAATGACTGGATTCATTGCAAAATATTTAATACTATTAAAAATATAATTTTGAAAAGCAAAAATCAGTGGATGTCAATATGTACTGCTTAGAATTTTCAAATCAGTTAAAATCAAACGAAAATAGTTTATTCTAATTGAAAATAACATATTTCACTTTTCTTTATAGTATTGCATCATTTTTTTAACTTTGTGAAGATGAAATATTATTATGTCAAATATTTAAAAAACTAAATAAAAACCACTGATTAAGGACACTGGTGTAGTGTTGAAAAATGTGCGACAAGGACAAAAAAGAAGGAAACCTACAAAAGTGTCTGGGAATATTTTTTCAACTATAGTTGACAATTCTTCTCGTTACATTGCTAGGCAACAAATTCTCGTTAGACAAACCCAAATTTATTCGAAAAAATACGAACCTCTCGTGTAATATGAAGTGATTACTATATTACAGAATATTATCCGGTCGTATCGTGGTCGTATCTGGCTGCCTCAATTATACATTGATACAATTAATCTATATAATATATTCATTGGTCTGTAATTGATATATTATTTACTGCAGATATTTTAATCAAAGTATTTACCTATCACATTTTAGGAATCGACCGAATATGAGACAGATTTAAACAGTTTACACACGGAAATCAAAATTGAACAAGACGAAATAAGTGCGGATGAAGAAGCATTTAATTGCGATACCTGTTTTAAAACATTCAATGACCCAGAACATTTAAAAAAACATAAAATTAAATGTGCTCGTAAAAAACGATTTAAATGTTCCATATGTTTTAAAATATTTACTCGTTTGAATCACTTTAAACAACATGAAAGAATACACAGTGGTAAAAAACCGTATAAATGTGAAACATGTTCGAAAACATTTATTCGAAAACAGAGTTTAGAAGCACATAAAAGTGTTCATACCGGACAAAAACCATTTATGTGTGAAATATGTTCGAAAACATTTAAACAGTTAGGTAATTTAAATCTGCATAAAAGTGTTCATACCGGAAAGAGACCATTTAAATGTCACGTATGCGCAAAAACGTTTATCACGTCCAGTCAATTAAAAGTACATAAACGAATTCACACAGGTCAAAAACCATATAAATGCCATGTATGTTCGAAAACCTTTCCTTATTACGGCAGTTTAAAAGCACACGAAAAACGACATACCGGTGAAAAATCAAATATATGCACTATATGTATGAGACCATTTTATGACTCAAGTACGTTAAAAAAGCACTTATTAACTCACACCGGTAAAAGGGCGTTTAAATGTGACGTGTGCTCTAGAACATTTAAATTTTCGAGTAATCTAACAGTACACAAACGACTTCATACCGGGAAAAAACCGTTTAAGTGTAACATGTGTTCAAAAACGTACGCCAGTTCTAGTCACTTGAAAGTACATGAAAGAAATCATACCGGTGAAAAACCGTATCAGTGTGATAAGTGTTCAAGAGCATTTATTCAGTCAAGTCATTTAAATAAACATAAATTAATTCACAGTGATGAAAAACCATTCGAATGTAACGTTTGTTCGAAAACGTTTAAACGATTAAATGATTTACAAACCCACGTAAAGATTCACAGTGACGAAAAACCATACAAATGTAAAATATGTTCGAAAACATTTAAACTTTCCGGTAATTTTCGAAAACATGAACGTATTCACAGTGGTGAAAAATCATTTAGTTGTAATATATGTTCAAAACGGTTTAATCGATTAAGTCATTTAAAAACGCACGAAATAGTTCACACCGGCGCAAAACCATATAAATGTGACACATGTTCGAAAACATTCGGTATTTTAAGTAATCTAAAAAAACATGAAATAATTCACACGGGTAAAAAAAATTATAAATGTGCTACATGTTTTAAAACATTTTCGTCGGCGTGGAGTTTAAAAGTTCACGATACACTTCATACCGGACAAAAACCATTCGAATGTGATATGTGTGCGAAAACGTTTGCCACGTCTGGTCACTTAAATACACATAAGATTCGTCACACTGATGAACGGTCATTTAAGTGTAGTGTATGCGCAAAAACGTTTATCACATCGAATGATTTAAAAAAGCATGAAAAAATTCATAGCGGTGAACGGCCATACAAGTGTAATATTTGTACGAGAACATTTATACGGTCGGGTGATTTACGGAAACATGAAAGGACTCACACGGGTGAGAGACCGTATAAATGTACTGAATGTTCGAAAACATTTGCTCAGTCAAGTGTTTTAAGACAGCATGAGAGGACTCACGCTAATAGATGATATAAGCTTAATACGGTATTTGACAATTTTTCAAAAAGTGTTTTAAATTGTCCATATATAATTATTATGCGTCTAATATAACAAGAAAATTCTTTTTTGGGAAAACAAATCGGTAATTACCAAAAAAAAAAAATGTTTTTTATATATAAGTTTAAAATTTCCCTCAATTAAAACACATACATCTTTCTAGTATGACGTCACAGGTCAGTAGTGTCAAAAATTAGACAAGAGGTTCTTAGTAATATCTAGAGTCCCTATAATAAATAGAGTCGTGACATGTGTGCTGAACGCTAATTGGTTCCGGCATTTTCTGTTCACAGTTTACGTAAAATACGTTAGAAATAAATTAAATACCTTAACAAAAATCATTTAGATAAACCTAGAAAGAATAATTAAATTAAAAATTTTTAATTGTTCATTAATTCATAACTTATTAACAGTAATTATGTACTCAAAAATACATGAGTAAAAAAAAACATGTGGTAATTAATTTTGAAGCTTCCCGCGCTCTGTTTTGGACAGAAAGTGGATGATATGTCACGACTCTATTTATTATAGGGACTCTATTAATAGCTGTGGTAAAACATTCGTAACATTAAGGCAGCCAATAGACCTTATTTTCATTCGTGTGATATATTTTTTAATGTTCCAAAATATTTTTTTGTACTCCTGTTGAAAAACACACTCATTATATATCTGTTATTTGTTGAAAAAGTTAGGCATTATTCAAAGGTGTAGAGGAATGATCAATTACTCAATACCTTTTTGACCAATGAAATCACAGTATTAACCATTATTCAATGGGTTTGCGATTGTTTTGTGACTAATGTATGTATCAAGTTTTAATTTATTATATGTTACTTAGTAACGAAAAAGTAAACAGTGATTTATATTTTGTTTTGATCGTTTTATACATATACAAACATTTAATTAATGAAATTAGAAACAGATTAAAAATTTGATTTAAGTTTATATTCAGTTTTATTTAAATCAAAAAAGAAAAAAGTCGTAGAAAAAATATCGTATTCTACTCGTTAGCAATGGCTATTACTCACTCAGATGCATTACGACACTCGCCTCGCCGACAAAATATTGACGGATGTGAAAAACAGTGGAAAATAATAAACGATTAGATTTTTTATATTATCCGAAGCAGTGCCATCTACAGAACGAATTATAAAACAATGCTCCTGGCCTGGGTGGTAATAGTCTTCCGATTTGAATATTTACAAGTGACGTCAGCGCTCCAAATCGTGTGTTTAAATAATGATAATGTATTCATAATTATATTTTTGTGATTTTTTGGACATAGGTTAAAGTTAAACTATTTTTGAAATAAATAAAAAAACATGCATATTTCCTTTTATTATGCATCTAATATAACATAAAAAAAGTATTTCTTGGGAAAATTTATCGGTAATTCACAAAACAATGGTTTTTTTTTATATATTAATTTAAAATTTCCCTCTATTAAAACACATACATCTTTCTAGTATGACGTCACAGGCCAGTATTGTAAAAAATTAGGCAAGAAATTCTTAATAATAGCTATGGTAAAACATTTGTAAAATTAAGGCGACCAATGGACCTTATTTTTATTTGTGATATTTTTTAATGGTCCAAATTTTTTTTTTCAAAAATACAATTGATGAGCAAAAACAAAAAATGACAAGTAAAGGTCCCAAGGCCAAACCACAACTTTTTTGTTTAAAAAAAAGAAAGTACCGGGCCTCACTTGATAGGGTCATATGGTCAACAAATTGCTAAAAAAACGACAAATCATATACACAAAATAATTTTGTCTATAAAAGGCAAAAATGATCTTTGAATGTTTAGTTAATTTTTGAATTGCAATCATTGCTAACAATTGGGTATTTGACAGTTTTTTAAAAAGTGTTTTAAATTATTCGTATACCTCTAATATGTTAGAAATACTTTTTTTTTTTTTTAAATACACCGATAATAGGCGAAGAAAATGTTTTTTATATGTGTTAAAAATTTCCCGCTAAAACAGTATTTTTTTACATGGCAAAACATGACGTCACCGCTCAGTATTGTCAAATGGCCCATATGATAGTAAGCATTGTTCGTAAATATTTTGGTGTCATTTTTTCACAATTTTATTTTGGTAATGAAATCGAAAGATAAAAACAAACTTCAAGAACTTTAAATCACATTGGCTCAAATTTCATTGCCAAAACTACAAAAAAAAAAGACAATTTCAATCACTCTCCCAAGTGCAATTTTTTTTCTGTATATTATTATTATAACTATAACATTTCATATTTAATTAGTTACTTGTTGCGTGTTATTTATTTCTCGACCCAAATTGAACAAGATTTTAGGTCCAGGACAAATTTTACATCAACGATGTGTAAATTCCCTCACGTTCAGTGACACGTATCCTATGACATCTTCACCATACGACTGTCTTGCAGATCCAAAAAAAATCTAAATGATTTCTATAAGTGTCGTGTATATTATTTGTTTTTAAAAATATTAAAAACATAATACATTATTTATTGGCGACGCAAAGATTCTCACTCACGTCTCTGGTGGTAAAATTAGAACTAGCATCAAGTAAAAATATACGTATACAATTAATGGGCGATATAAAATCTAGTAATCCGCGCATAATTTGTATAGTACATTTAGCAATCGACAATTAAACATATACAAAAATTTTTACTTGATACAGCTTATAATTTAAAAAACTAGGAGCGCTCGCGTAATCTTTGCGTCGCCAATAAAATTACACAAAAGTTATTATATTTTTAAATTTTGTCGAACAAAAGTCACTGTTGATTCCAAAGAAACTTGCTAGCATTAAAGGATCAATACCTGGCAGATTATAATTATCAGCTTTTATAAATTATGTGAAAAATATAATGACAACTATTTTGTTATTACAGTTACTACAGTTACATTTTGACAACTACTGAGCGGTGGCGTAAGCCATTACAAATTGATGTTTCTGATTACGTCATCATTAACGTAAATTTTGTAATTTTTTTTGAAAATAAAATTTTCATAATTTTGAGCGATATTATTTGTAAAATCGCAATATTTGGTACTTTTATAACTTAAACAATCATTTAAAAATGAAAGTAGCCTTTTTCACGATCAAAGTCAAATACCCAATTTCAATAATGAAATATTTTGTAAAACCAAGAACGTTCAGAAAAATCAGTATTGCTGATATGATAAATATTGTGGCGGATTATGTCAAAAATAATATCGAAGTGTATCTTATAGTAAGTACCTATAGTGTATGGTAAATGTATTTTTTTAAATCTATTTCATATATCATTTAAGTAAATAAAAATTTAAAAAATATGGCAAATATTATGCTTTATTTATAAAATTCCTTTTTTATTTGTACAAAATTTACAAAACAAAGCGCTAAGGCTGTCTACATAATCAATGGGCGTATTCGTACCGCATCTAGCCAAAGTGCCCTTGCTCTTACTTTTAAGAACATTACACTTGTTTTGAAGTGGTTTTGCCTTACTTTTGAGATATTTGTATATTCCTGTCTCACTTTCCATGTTCTTGAGAGAAGGATGAAGGTATGTATACCATATATGTATTATAAATATATGGCCAATCCCTATAAGAGGCAGTGGTTCCGATGAAGTGAGACGGATAGACATCGGGTAGAGGCACTTCAGTTGTTTTGCGCAAATGCATCAATTAGTGTTTACCTTGTTTACTGTTCAGATTGGTTCATATTACCACCAAAAAAGTCGCGTTTGCGCAAAACGAACAAAATACTTCCAAATCTGCACCGTGATGTTGGGACGTTTTTTTCATATTCATTTGGCTATATATGTATACTACATATATGATGTATACGATGTCTATCGAACGCTATTCGGTATGCATCGTATACATACCTTCATCTTAGCGTTCGCTATACATCTTAACATACTTTCACCCTTCTCTCAAGAACATGGAAAGTGAGACGGGAATATACAAATATCTCAAAAGTAAGGCAAAACCACTTCAAAACAACTGTAATGTTCTTAAAAGTAAGAGCAAGGCGCTTTTAGATTTGAATTTTCGTTATACTAATTCCCAGAAATAACAACAATTGAACATGAACAATACATTATAAAGTTTAAAATTAGCTAAGCCCTGGAAGCCTCAAAAATCCAGATGTTACTGTAATATTTATTATAATTATGTAACTATTTATAAAAATTAATATAATCTTATGTTTTTTAAATTATCATTAACAAGACTGAATAAAACGATTTACTAACATTTTTAATTTTTTTTTATGAACCCTTTGCCTTTAAGGGTTGTGTTAGTCATCATACTATTCCTCAAGCAGCCTTAAGAATGAGTGTTACTTATAATTAAAATGAACTGCTTCTGAACCGTTTTAATCGTCTATTAATTAATCGTTCTTAAAGAGGACGTCGTTTAATCTTTAGCCATCTGATGACGAACAGAAAAACTACTACGAGTAGGCTAAAGTTAACAGCTAAAAACACGAAAAACACCGTAATGGTCATTGACGTCATAAAAAGTCAAATGAAACCTTACTAACTCATATACCACGTCGAAGGGCGTCAACAATTCCATGTAAAGATTATTTACTGGTAAAATAGTCTACCAGTTGGGCGTTTTGTTGTAATTTAGTTTAGGTTATCACGTCATGGTGCTAATGACAAATGGTAAAGAACACAATTCAGAGTATTGAATAGAGGGAATACAGATATACCTATACAACGTATATGACAATAAAGCCAAAAAGTAACAGATGTTGACAAATATGGCGGTTGGATAAGGTTGGATTAAAAATTTTTCTATATTTATTGATATTATATTTGTTATAAGTATTGTTAGAATATTTATTAATAAATAGTTTCAAATTACAGCAAAAATCACATACAAATTCAAAAATATTCATTAGCACCGACCCTTTGTAACTTATAAAAAATGTTAATAAATATGGCGATTTTGCTTCAAAAAAATAAAAAATAAATAATGTGTAGTACTCCATGTACTCCTTTTCTAATGTCAGTGACCACAGTGATGTGGTTCTTTATCGTAGATAGAGATGAATAGGGATGAATTCAGACTTCACACCGCATTTTTTGTATTTATTTTATGAGTACCTAATCTTTAATATATTAAAAATTTACACGAGGATCACAGGTTTTTGAAAAAATAAAATTATTAAAAATTACGGTCAAAAGAGACGATAAAAGTGTGAATGGGCACAACCCGTAGGGTCGAACAAAATTAAAATTCTAATATAAAACAATTTCGAATTTTTTTGTATTTATACATTCAAAAACGAAATAATACTTAATGATTTTCTGAAGAAATACATGTAAAATCTAAAGTAAAGTTTATAAGGTATAGAAATATTATACTGAAAGTGTTTATAAAAATATCGAATGATTTGATAACCTTGAAAGTGCTCTGTTCTGTGTTCTAATACATCCTTCATTCGTCCCTAATCACCCCACATTCGTCCCTTTATACTTGATATTAATGTTCCTATTAACCTATATACTGTCCCTATTCACACTTTTTCCGTCCCTATTAACCTTCAACTTAGCCCAAATGTCAAATCCTCATAATTTCCTCTTTAAAAAAATAAAAACAATTAAAAGTTTGTAGTCTTCTTTTGTTAAATATGTCAAATAACTAAAATTTCGATTAAACAACAATTTATTCATAAGAGTACCAAAATAAATAGTTTTTAGGTAACGTTTTAAGAAACAAAAATTCGTTAAGTGCGTGTTTTTGACACGCACTAAGTAATGTCACCTCAGTGAAAGTGTTAATTTATGATTTTTTGTTAACTCTATAGTTGTTAACTCTACAGCCCTCTTGCGTTTATTCAATATGGATGTACAACTCTATAATTATTCAATCACACAACGATATTAATGTCATCTTCGATGACATAAAAAAAAATTCGTCAAATGCGTGTTTTTGACACGCACTAAGTAATGTCATCTCAGTGAAAGTGTTAATTTATGATTTTTTGTTAACTCTATAGTTGTTAACTTTACAGCCCTCTTGCGTTTATTCAATGTGGATGTACAACTCAATAATTATTCAGTCACACAACCATGTTAATATGTCATCTTCGATGACTTAAAAATAGCACTGTTTTAAGACGCGTTAATCTAAACCGATTTTTTAATATTTTTTATCCAACTTTCAGCTTAGTCACTATTGTTACCCGAAAGAGTAATGACTTTACTACAATTTAACACTTTCAGTCCCACGGCTTCGGCATCCGAAACCAAACGAAACATCCCCAGAGGCCGACGGCGATCAATGATTAATTGATTAGTTGGTTACGCATTATGTGTGCGATGTTTACCATCATTCATCAGACGGATGTGTTCCTACTCACATAATATGTACATAAATACATACCAACACAAACTACTCTTTTGTTTTCTATGCTTTCTATGTATAAAAAATTTTAAGATAAACAAAAAATACATAAAAAATATAATTTATGTTTTTAAATAAAATTGATTTGAATGTCAGTGCATATGTAGTATGTACGTATGTTTACAGTTTTACACATACATGTTGAACTGTGTTGAATCTATCCAGTGTTTGAATTATTTTATGTATTTGTTTTTTTTTCTTTTTTAAATAGCGCCGGCTTCCGGGGAAGTTTACTATGAAAGTGCTCGGGCCTCATAGTGTTAAGTAAGATATATGTTCGCATTTACGTTTAGTATTTTTAAACTAATCTCATGAATAACATTTTTCGTTTCGTCTCTGTTCAACCGGCTGTCCCGATTCAACTCTATCTACAGTATAAATCGAGTTAAAATTTCCACGTTACAATTTCTTATCAGTCCACGTTGTCCATTTCTAAGGTTATTTAAACGCTCAATATTAGCTGTACACTAAAATTTTCTTTTTTTAATTAAACGTTAAACATGTTCACAAGTGCTATTTAGGTTTTGTATTTGTTTAATAATTATAATATTAGTGATAACGGGCCCTTAACCTTTGAAAGCTTCAGTATGTATTAATTACTAACAAATTCAAATACGACGTAGTGCCTATATTATTCGACTATTCCATAGTTTTATAGTTATCTGCGATATCTGATCTGATCACGACATTAAAAATAATAAAAAATAAACTGCCATAATAAATATAAAATATAATAAATATTTGAAATGGAGACACCAGCAGTCGCTGAAATTAAAGTGGAGACGCATGAAGTGGATAAGGACACTTTAGTCGTATCAGTTGGACCAAGTGAATTATCGCAAGAAAATAGTGAACTGACCGATAATAAAAATCTTACAAAATTACAGCAGCAAAATATAAAATTGGTAATACACGAATTTTGTTTAAATTACTAAATTGATATCACAGACCAATAAACACTATTATATTATACTACTAGACAAAGCGTAAAGCTAGTTTGTAGGCATTTTCATTGAAGCAGGTAACAGGGTGAGACGGGTCAAATTTAAGAAATATAATGTCAATTTTTGAGCAAATGCAACTATAATTATTGCAGAACATAATTTGTATACGTACATATTTTGAAAATAAAGCAAATACCACTTTTTTTCTTTCAAAATTTTGTAGTTTCTTCTCAAAAAAGTAAAATTTTATTATTCACTTATTATTACACGAGAGGTTTGTATTTTTTCGAATAAATGTGGGTTTGTCTAACGAAAATTTGTTGACTAGCAATTTAACGAGAAGAACTGTCAACTAACAAAAACGCGACAGCGAAGCTGAAGCGTTTTTGTTAGTTGACAGTTCTTCGAGTTAAATTGCTTTTAGGCAAGAAATTTGAGTCGTATAAAACACAAATTTATTCAGAAAAAATATATAACTCAAGTGTAATACGGTAAGGCAATTTAACGAATAAAATAAATTAGTATAATTCATATTAATTTTAAATACATTGTTACCATGGTTCTGAAATCAGTTAAATTTACCAATACGAATTTTTGTTTCGTTTTTATCGTGTTTACCTACAATAAAATGTTTTGTACCATTTTTTTTCGCTGTAAAAATCTGTTCTAATATTTTTTCCATGGTAAAAGGGAAAAAACTACAATATTCTTATAGGACTTAATACACATGAGTTAAATTGTCAATATCGTATTTTGACAATAATTATTTGAAAACGTTACTACGGATACCATCGGTTATGGCATTGACAATTTAACTCATGTGTAACAAATCCCATAAGAATATTGTAGTTTTTTCACTTTTACCATGGAAAAAAAGTTAGGATAGATTTTTACAGCGAAAAAAATGGTACAAAACATTTCATTGGTCATTTCACTGTACATAAACACGATAAAAACGAAACAACAATTCGTATTGGTAAATTTAACTGATTTTAGAACCATGGTAACAATGCATTAAATAATAATATGAATTAAACTAATATATTTTATTCGTTAAATTGTCTTACCGTATTTCACTTGAGTTTTATATTTTTTCTGAATAAATTTGTGTTTTTTACAACTCAAAATCTTGCCTAAAAGCAATTTAACTCGAAGAACTGGCAACCGAAAAACGCTTCAGCTTCGCTGTTGCGTTTTTATTAATTGACAATTCTTCTCGTTAAATTGCTAGGCAACAAATTTTCGTTAGACGAACTCAAATTTATTCGAAAAAGTACGAGCCTCTCGTGTAATAATAACTGATATATACTTACTACTATATTACATAATACTATCCGGTCGTCGTGGTCGTATCTGGCTGCCTCAGTTATACATTGATATAATTAATCTATATAATATATTCATTGATCTGTAATTGATATATTATTTACTGCAGATATTTTAATCAAAGTATTTGCCTATCACATTTTAGGAATCGACCGAATATGAGACAGATTTAAACAGCTTACACACGGAAATCAAAATCGAACAAGAAGAAATGAGTGCGGATGAAGAAGCATTTAATTGCGATACCTGTTTTAAAACATTCAATCACCCAGAACATTTAAAAAAACATAAAATAAAATGTGCTCGTAAAAAACGATTTAAATGTTCCATATGTTTTAAAATATTTACTCGTTTGAATCACTTTAAACAACATGAAAGAATACACAGTGGTAAAAAACCGTATAAATGTGAAACATGTTCGAAAACATTTATTCGAAAACAGAGTTTAGAAGCACATAAAAGTGTTCATACCGGACAAAAACCATTTATGTGTGAAATATGTTCGAAAACATTTAAACAGTTAGGTAATTTAAATCTGCATAAAAGTGTTCATACCGGAAAGAGACCATTTAAATGTCACGTATGCGCAAAAACGTTTATCACGTCCAGTCAATTAAAAGTACATAAACGAATTCACACAGGTCAAAAACCATATAAATGCCATGTATGTTCGAAAACCTTTCCTTATTACGGCAGTTTAAAAGCACACGAAAAACGACACACCGGTGAAAAATCAAATATATGCACTATATGTATGAGACCATTTTATGACTCAAGTACGTTAAAAAAGCACTTATTAACTCACACCGGTAAAAGGGCGTTTAAATGTGACGTGTGCTCTAGAACATTTAAATTTTCGAGTAATCTAACAGTACACAAACGACTTCATACCGGGAAAAAACCGTTTAAGTGTAACATGTGTCCAAAAACGTACGCCAGTTCTAGTCACTTGAAAGTACATGAAAGAAATCATACCGGTGAAAAACCGTATCAGTGTGATAAGTGTTCAAGAGCATTTATTCAGTCAAGTCATTTAAATAAACATAAATTAATTCACAGTGATGAAAAACCATTCGAATGTAACGTTTGTTCGAAAACGTTTAAACGATTAAATGATTTACAAACCCACGTAAAGATTCACAGTGACGAAAAACCATACAAATGTAAAATATGTTCGAAAACATTTAAACTTTCCGGTAATTTTCGAAAACATGAACGTATTCACAGTGGTGAAAAATCATTTAGTTGTAATATATGTTCAAAACGGTTTAATCAGTTAAGTTATTTAAAAGCGCACGAAATAGTTCACACCGGCGCAAAACCATACAAATGTGACACATGTTCAAAAACATTCGGTATTTTAAGTAATCTAAAAAAACATGAAATAATTCACACGGGTAAAAAAAATTATAAATGTGCTACATGTTTTAAAACATTTTCGTCGGCGTGGAGTTTAAAAGTTCACGATACACTTCATACCGGACAAAAACCATTCGAATGTGATATGTGTGCGAAAACGTTTGCCACTTCTGGTCACTTAAATACACATAAGATTCGTCACACTGATGAACGGTCATTTAAGTGTAGTGTATGCGCGAAAACCTTTATCACTTCAAGTCACTTAAAAGTGCACGAAAAAATTCATAGCGGTGAACGGCCATACAAGTGTAATATTTGTACGAGAACATTTATACAGTCGGGTGATTTAAAGAAACATAAAAGGACTCACACGGGTGAGAGACCGTATAAATGTACTGAATGTTCGAAAACATTTGCTCAGTCAAGTGTTTTAAGACAGCATGAGAGGACTCACGCTAATAGATGATATAAGCTTAATACGGTATTTGACAATTTTTCAAAAAGTGTTTTAAATTGTCCATATATAATTATTATGCGTCTAATATAACAAAAAAATTCTTTTTTTGGGAAAACAAATCGGTAATTCCCCAAAAAAAAATGTTTTTTATATATTAGTTTAAAATTTTCCTCAATTAAAACACATACATCTTTCTAGTATGACGTCACAGGCCAGTAGTGTCAAAAATTAGACAAGAGGTTGTTAGTAATTGCTAGAGTCCCTATAATAAATAGAGTCGTGACATGTGTGCTGAACGCTAATTGGTTGCGGCATTTTCGATCCACGTAAAATACATTAGAAATAAGTTAAATATTAACAAAAATCATTTAGATTAACCTAGAAAGAATAATGAAATTAAAAATTTTTAATTGTTCATTAATTCATAACTTATTAACAATAATTACTTACTCAAACATGTGGTAATTAATTTTGAAGCTTCCCGCTCTGTTTTGGACAGAAAATGTCACGACTCTATTTATTATATAGGGACTCTGTTAATAGCTATGGTAAAACATCCGTAACATTTTTTAATGTTCCAAAAAAAATTTTTTTTTCAAAAATACAACTGATGAACAAAAATAAAATAACTACATTTTACAAAAAATACAATTTAATTAAACAATTAAAATATTCTATACATGTCACAGATTCTTATGACAATTCTTTTTGTTTGATTAATTTTAGTTTTCATAACGAAATTAATGTAAATTATCGACCTAAAATAAAAATTCCGCCAAAACGGTACATTCGACAATGCAGCGATCCTATTGGATTCTACAGCAAATATTTAATTTTTGAAGAAATTAGTAAAAGAAATTAAAATATTAACAGATGTGGAAAGCAATGGAAAATAATAAACGATTAGATTTTTGATATTATCCGAAGCAGTGTCATCTACAGAACGAATTATAAAACAATGGGGAATTTGACTAATTTTGGGAAACTATTTTAAAATACGCATATTTATGTATTATGTATGTATATAATTTTAATTTTTAAAAACAATGCCGAAAATCGTTAGAAAAAATTTATTTAATATTTGTTCTCAAAATTTGCGCGAAAACGTTCATTAGCTTCAATTATGTCACATTCTGTAGATAGCAACAGATGTCATGTAACTAAGAAAAAAAACTGTTTATTTTTCTTATAACTAGGAAAAAAAATTGTTGATTTTAAAAAAAATTAATTAAATTCAAATTAATTTCCAGTTATGTTTGCTAACCGGAATTTACGTAGCGACCCTAGTGGCAACAATGTTGAAATATAAGAGAAAGCAACGTCACAACCCATTTCGGCTGACGTAATTTATAGCTGAAAAATATTTTTTTAAAATTAAATAATGATAGTTAGGATGAACTAGCATAACAAATGGCTATCTTTTATTATCAATTTTCATTAAAATTTGTTTTTATTGTTTTTCTTTGATACTGTCAAATACTCCATTCTGCTGGCCTGGGTGGTAATAGCCTTCTGATTTGAATATTTGCAAGTGACGTCAGTGCTCCAAATCGTGTGTTTAAATAATGGCCGTGTTCATTTTAACGCAACGTTTTACAACATAAAAACGTGTTTTAGGGGTCATACACAATCAATGAAATAAGATTTAAGATTTAAGAAATAAGATTTAAGAAATGAAATTTAAGATTTAAGAAAGAAGAAATAAGATTTAAGGAGTATGCCATCTAGTGATGTTGAATGGAACTTTAACGTAACTGGTCATAGATATAAATATGCAGGTATTTTTTTACGTCAAAATTCGTGATTTTTTTCACTTAGTGAAAAAATAGTCATCACGAACGTTACTTTTTCATGAATTCTGATGTACAAAAATACCTAAATACATTTGCTTATGAGCAGTTAAGTTAACAGTTTCATTCAACGTCACTAGATGGCATACTCCTTAAATCTTATTTCTTAAATCTTATTTCATTGATTGTGTATACAGCCTTATGTTCACTTAGGCCGGACAGAACTGTTGCAAATAGTTTTGACGTCATTTACATGTGTACATAAAGTACATAGGATCATTATTGTTACCGTATGATTCATTTACGTCGTTTAATTATTCATTTTACAGATAATTTTATAATCGGATTTCAAATAAATAATTTCCCATAACTGTGTTTTTTTGAAAACATATTATCTAGTAAATAGTAATAATAATAAATACGAAAAGTTTATTGTCAACGGAAATCAAAATTTGATAGACATATTCGTCTATTATAACATCATACAAATTGTTCATTTTCCTAAAATACTAATGTTATTTAATTAATGAAAAAAAAAATAAAATAAAAAACTTAAGATTTTCTTTATTTACAACAGAGGTTAAGGTTTTTTGTTTTGCAACATGTGCAACAGTTGAGTCCAGCCGAAATAAAACGTTCGCACATGCGTAAAAATCATGCACCATAATGTTTGCTTACGTCATATATGTTTTACAACGTTTTGAAACGTTGCGTTAAAATAAACACACCCAATGGTAATGTAAAATTAAAAATAATTTTTTTATTTTTCTGAAGTGAAGGTGTATATTGTACTCATAATATATTTTCGTGATTTTTTGGACATAGGCTAAACTATTTTTGAAATGAATTAAAAACATGCATATTGCGTATTATTATGCATCTAATATAATATAAAAAAAATTACTTCTTGGGTAAATATATCGGTAATTCACAAAAGAATTTTTTTTTTATATATTAGTTTAAAATTTCCCTCTTCTAGTATGCCGTCACAGGCTAGTATTGTCAAAAATTAAACAAAACATTCTTAGTATAGTGACATCTCTGTTCTTTTCAAGTGTACTACGCATGATGATTACGACAACAGTGACATCTATACCCAGGACCCCCGTTCTTAGTACCATAGAGAGGTAATAGAGGGTCAAAAAAATGTATTGAAGTTGACTATTTTGCAGAAATAAAATTCTGGTGTACTTTATCTATGGGTAAAACATTCTTAAAATTAAGGCAATCAATGGACCTTATTTTTATTTATGTGATATTTTTTGATGTTCCATTTTTATGTCATCGAAGGATGACATATTAATATCGTTGTGTGATCATAGTGGGGGAAACATTATTATAGAGTTGTATATCCATATTGAATAATTATAGAGTTGTACATCCATATTGAATAAACGAAAGAGGGCTGTAGAGTTAACAACTATAGAGTTAACAAAAAATCATAAATTAACACTTTCACTGAGGTGACACTACTTAGTGCGTGTCAAAAACACGCACTTAACGAATTTTTTTTTTTTTTTTTTCAAAAATACAGCTGATATACAAAAATTAAAAAATAATATTTTTGAAAAAAATACAATTGATGAGCAAAAAAAAAAAATGTCCCAAGGCCAAATTACAATACGACACAACTTTTTTTGTCTAAAAAAGAAAATACCGGGCCTCACTTGACTGGGTCATATGGTTAACCAAATGCTCAGAAAACGACAAATCATATACACGACCCAATGTTATACAAACTAATGGTAAAAATGATTCCATGCTACAAGAATTGTGGCCCCCACACAAAATAATTTTGTCTATAAAAGGCAAAAATGATTTTTGAATGTTTAGTTAATTTTTGAATTGCAATCATTGCTAACAATTGGGTATTTGACAGTTTTAAAAAAAGTATTTTAAATTATTCGTAGACCTCTAATATGATGTTAGAAATACTTTTTTTTTTTTATTTTGTAAATTTTGTAATTTTTTAAAAATACAATTTTCATAATTTTGAGCGATATTATTTGTAAAATTGCAATATTTGGTACTTTTATAACTTAAATAATAATAAAAAATGAAAGTAGCCTTTTTTACGACCACAGTAAAATACCCATATTGCCGATATGATAAATATGATAAATATCGTGGCAGATTATGTCAAAAATAATCTCGAAGTGTACCGTATAGTAAGTGTAGTGTAAGGTAAATGTATTTTTTTTAAATCTATTTCATGTTTAATTTTATTTAAGTAAATAAAATTAAAAAAATATGGCAAATATTATGCTTTATTTATAAAATTCCTTTTTTATTTGTACAAAATTTACAAAACAAAGCGCTAATTTGTTGAACAAAATGGCGGACTGTCATAAAAGACGTTCATGGCCAGTGTTCATGGCGCATGATCGTTACGGTATCTTTTTATGCGATTTTTTAACTTTTAATTTTGGATTTTTTAATTGTTTTATTTTCAATTTCTTTTTCTGTGCTTCCGTTTCCACTTTTGATTTCATTTTTTCCAACGATTTTTCATATTTTGGTAACAAACTTTCCAATTCTGTATCCTCAATTCGAATTTCCTCAATATCACTGCACGTATTACCAATAATTTTCAAAAAATACTTTTTCTGTTTTTGATGATTTAAAAGTGTAATGGCGGTGCCGGGTTTCCCCGCGCGTGCTGTTCGTCCAATACGATGTACGTATGTTTGTATGTATTTCGGTGCGTTGTACGAAATTACGTATTCAACGTCAGGAATATCGAGACCTCGAGCTAAGGCGTCAGTGCTAACTAAAATGTCGGCTTCACCGTTTGCGAATTTGTTTAGTACTTCTTCTCGTTTCGTTTTAGTCAATTGGCGCGATAATTCTAGAACGGAAATTTTATTGTTCGATAGAATTTTCAGGAATAGGGCCAATCGATGCGTCTCCAAGCCACTTCCGGTGAAACATAGGACTTTCTTCATTCGATGCGTGGTGATTAAATAGTATAAAATCAGCGGCTTCTTCTCAACCGAACTCACTAAATACTTTTGAACGAGTTCTTTCGGTATAACATATTTATGATAGACGTCGTCTTCTTCATCGAACTCTTCGACTTCGTTGGAATCTTTCGATTCGGTGGATACGAACAGTTTCGGTTTGAACAGACCGATTCGATGTAATTTTTCGGGATCGTGTGTAAGTGTGGCCGAGGCGAGAATTTTCTGCGGTGGTGGGTCCGAGTTTTTGAACATTTTCAAATTGATTCGACCCGCGCGAAAATTTGTTTTCTCCTGACGTAGATGTTGTTCTACGTGATAAATCCAATTATCCTGTTCCCGATCCATTATTCGGTCAGCCTCATCGATCACCAGGAACATCAGATGTTTTAGGGTAAAATTTCGGGTTTGGTGAATATGATCGACAAGACGTCCGGGCGTGGTAACAACAATATCACTTTCAAAAATGAATTTGCCGTTTCCGAGGTCTTTAACCAAGTGTTTTTGTTCCTCGTCAAAAGTCATGTTACCGCCCAGAAGGATCACTTTTAAGTCAGTGATTTTGGCAAATTTTTTGAAAACGTCGTATACTTGAGCGGCTAATTCTTTCACCGGTAACACGATTAGGGCTCGAATTTTTCGTACGACACGATTTTTTAGCGTCTGGACGATGGGGACGACAAAAGCGATTGTTTTGCCGCTTCCTGTGGACGCAGCGATACAGATGTCTCGTGGCCAAAAATGGCGCGGTTTTCGATTTTCTTGAATACAGTATGGAATGACGGCTGCCTGAATTGGGAAGTAGTGGGTGAAATTGTATTGGTGGCGTAAAACATTTTGAAGATCCACGTCAACAATTGGTAAATCTTCGATTTTACAAGTGAGTTCATTCAAATTCGATGAAACTTTCACGGGATGCGACAACCAATGTGGAAGCACTCGTTTAACTCTTTTCGATTTTGAAAAGGTATCGGTACCAAGAATTTGAAATGGAAACGCCTCTTCGTTGGCATCTTCAACATTTCCTTCCAGTTTTACATTTTCGTTTTCTTGATTTTTTTCCGTAAAAACTTGAATTTCTTCATTTTCGGTTTCAGTTGATTCGGTTTTCTTTTTCTTCGGTGGTGGAAATTGTTTCTTCAATTTTTGCCGTTCCCTGGCTCGCTTACGCTTTTCAGCTTTTTTGAGGATTTTTTGTAATTTTTTATCAATCAGTTCTTTTGAAGATTCGTCGTTAACAGACGATACGATTTGCCCATCACCTTCATATCTGAAAAATAAAGTATTTAAAATATTTTATCAGTCAGCAAAAAAAAATCTTAATATTTACCGATTTATCGTAAATAACGACATTTTTTACGAAAAATATTTTATATATTAAAAAGATCCATGTGAAAATTTATAGGTTAAGTAAAACAATTTTTATTAACATAAAAATCTACTGTGGCGTGTTCTATGACTGTGGCTCATGTGGCTGTCAAATTTGAATAGTTTGAATACTTATTATTGCGCGCGTTCGCCAGAAAATTTTGTTAGCCTAATGTTATGTTACAAAGGTTGAAACGTTCCAAACCAGAGGGCTCAAATACCATATACTTGTATTTCTAGCGCAAGCAGACAAAAGTAGTTAAGTCCATTTTTAATTTTTTTTTGTTGATTTTATAATAAGGATCAAGAGAATTTATCTCATATATTTCTAAAAGGGCAAAAATCAGTTCTAATCCTAACATAATTTTTTATGCACTTATTACAAAAAAATTCTTTTGCGAAACTAACAAAAGAAGTTAAGTTCTTAAAATTCTTAAAGTAAAATAATAAATAACTACATAGTTTAATTAAATTGGAAATGTATTTTTATGGCAACAACTACTCGCTAAAACGAGTTAAGTCCAAAAATGGTTATAAAATAATGAAATTTACTGTGGTTTTTTATATGTTAAGTCCATAAAAATGTCTTAAAAAATTTTAATTTAAAGTTTAAAGTTTATTTTTTTTTATGATTTACTGTGTTACATGTTAAGAAAGTAATTGATTAAAAAAATTTACAAAATGTCATGTAAACTTGAAGATAATTCAAATAAACTGATATTGCCTGCATTTCATTTTAGTTTTTACTCTATACTGTAAAGTTGATATTTTGGACTTAACTACTTTTGTCTGCTTGCGTTATGATGATGCACAATGATGTTAGAGGTGGAATTGGCTTTTGCCTTTTTGGGAATATATGAAATAGACTCTCTTGGTCCTTATTATAAAATAAAAAATAAATAAATAAATAAATAAAATAAAAATGGACTTAACACGTTTAGTCTGTCCGCGCTAGATACAGTTGAATACCCGTTATAAGACTGCTCCTTGTAAGACTATTCCTCTCAATCAGCAGTTGCAACTTCACCCACTAAATCACTTTTTTAAGTTTCGTACCAGACCAATCCTTATAAGACTATGCTGGAAATTGAAAGATAGCCTTATAAGGAGTAGTCAAGCGACAAAATTAAGTGGGCGGTAGTGGGGAAACTCAAATTCCGATAAAAATTTCCCCTACGTCCCGTAGACTAGTCTTATAACGAGCATTCGCTGTATACTATCATGACCGATCTTTGTAACTAACAACCAACAATACAAAATAAATTTATTTATTTTAAGAAAGATATCCCTTTATTTGAGAATTTTTTTGTTCAATAGAATTTTTGCACTTAAATACGACACACTTTATATTTTTTCTATTTAAATTTCACGAGTTGATTGAAAAAACAATGATATAAGAACGATGTGACGAACAGTGACAGACTAAATCAGAAGCGGTGTAAATTGCAACTCATTGCAACTTACGAACGACAAGTTTTTATACGTAGACTGCTTCTATAATGTTCTGTGAGTTAATTTTTTGAATCAGAGCCATCTGGTTTGTAATGCTACACGTTTTATTACGTACGTTATAAGTATGGAGATTAGACAAGGAGACGAAACTCAATGTATTTAAAAAAGTGTCCAAATCAATGGACTTATTCTCAAATGGAACACTCTCAAATGGAAACGCGGGCTTCTATATTATCTTTGTTAGCTTTTGAATAGAATCTTCTAGAATGTTTTTCAGTGTTCAACTCAGTTATAAAGTGGGTTTTTCGATCGTTTTGAAAATAAACTTAACAATTTTTATTTTGAGTCGCATCATTTACATTGTATATTATATAATTCGCTGACATCGCTATGTAAAATCGGAGTCAGTACCATTGGATATTCGCCGTATAAAGTAATTTAAACTATAAAAATTTATTGTAATTTCTATGTATTTCATTATTTTTAAAATCATCAACCGATATTGATGTTTCTCAAATGGAAACACTCACTTCCCCAGTTCCGACGTGTTTCCATCTGAGAATAAGTACTGTAGTTACATTCTGTTTTATCCGTTTTATGTTACTATATTCGCTATATTCGCATCAGTATTCAAGCATTATTAACGCCGCGAGTGGTAAAAAAAGGAAGCCTTATATTTACCGTTTTCCTGACCAATTTTGTCAATTCCTCTCATATGAGTTAGATCTCCATCTTATAATATTCCATTGTTATAAGGTTAAGATTAAAGAATATTCTCTGGCGAATGTATGATCACGTGATCACGCTCAATTTTTACAATTGTATGCCCCTAGTTTAAAACTGTAGTATGAAACGTTCGAAATTGTGAAAAGTAATTTATAATATCAATTTTTAATTTTAGTTATAATTTTTTACCAAATTAAGTTTTGCGTAGAATTTTCAAGCTTATTTGCGATCGTTTTACCGTGTTCGTGTAGTGCATAGCGTTTTTTGTGTTTCATAGACCTCATAGGTAATTTACATAAGTTACAATCTGGAAATAAAATAATACATAAAAAAACTTCATAATTGCAATTTCGACAAAAATTAAGGCTCACCGAGAATCTTTAATTTTACGATCATTTTAGATAATATCAAAAACATTCAAACAATTTTTGGTATTATCGTGGTCCGAAATTATCAAAAATGGAAAATACAGATTTTAAACCAAATCATCAAGAAGATAATTTCGATTACCAATTTCCAAATGTGATAGAAGACGAGTTATCCGATTCGTTGAATCAATGTAAAATAAAACTGGAGTTGGAAAAGTGCAGTACTAGTGTTGGTATATCAAATTTACATACTGAAATTAAACTGGAAGATGATGAAACTGATATAACAAGAGAAAATTGCGTATTATTTGGTGAAAATTGCAAAAATTCTGATACTGAATTTAATATATTATCTGAAGATAGGTGCGAAAAGTTTAATACAACTGAAAATGACGTGACTAGTTTCAGTTCGGAAACGTCAGCAGTTAAACAAGCCAATTTAAAAAATTATAAAAAAATCGGCGAAAAGTCATTCAAGCGCGATACATGTTTTAAAACATTTTCTCACTTAAGCAGTTTAAGGGCGCATGAAAGAAAACATACAGGTGAAAACATACATGTGTTCAAATGTAACACATGTTTTAAAAAAATTTTTTCGGTCAAGTGATCTCAAGTCACATGAAAAAGTGCATACTGTTGTAAGACCGTACGAGTGTGATATATGTTCTAAAACATTTGCACAATCAATTAGTTTGAAAATACATGAAAGAACACACACTGGCGAAAACCATTCAAATGTGACCATTGTTTTAAAACATTCCATAATCCAAACAGTTTAAAGTTTCATGAAAAATTGCACATGCGTGAAAAACCATTTAAGTATGTGTCATATGTGTGGTAAAACATTTTTCACCGCAATGTATTTGAAAAATCGTGAACGAATACACACTGGTGAAAAACCATTCAAGTGTAATTTGTGCGCTAGAGTATTTTCACAGATCAGTCAGTTACGGGCACATAAATGGACACATACCGGTAAAAAAATCATTCAAATGTAATACGTGCCTTAAGGGGTTTTCTCGCGCAGAGACCTTAAAGCATCATGAAATGATACACACGGGCCAGAATCCACAACGTCGTCCATTTAAATGTCACGTGTGTTTTAAAACGTTTATTAAACCATCTTATTTACAATTACACAAACAAGTACACACTAACGAAAGATCATTCACGTGTGATACATGTTTTAAAACATTTTCACGGTCAAGTAATCTAAAAAAACATGAACGAGTACATACTGGCGAAAAACCATTCCAGTGTGATACATGTTTCAAAACATTTTCACAGTCGAGTTATCTAAAAAAACATGAACTAGTACATACCGGCGAAAAACCATTCAAATGTGCTACATGTTCCAGAATATTTTCACAATTAGGCCATTTGAGGGACCATGAACGAATACACACCGGCGAAAAACCATACAAATGTGACAAATGTTTTGAAACATTTACTTACGCAAATAGTTTAGAATATCATGTAAGACGGAAGCATACCGGCGAAAAACCATTCAATTGTAATGTATGTTTTAAAGCATTTATTTGTTCAAATCATTTAAGACAACATAAAACAGTACACACGAAAAAACCGTTCAAATGTGATACTTGTTTTAAACGATTTCGTGATTGGGACAGTTTAAAGGAACATGAAGCAACGCATACCGGCAAAAAGTCATTCAAATGTCCGACATGTTTTAAAACGTATTCTTTGGCGAAGAGTTTCAAGTTACATGAAAGTAAACATACTGGAGAAAAGCCATTCAAATGAGATATAAACTTTAAAACGTTTCTTAAGCCGGGTCTACATATAACGAACGAACGCGAACGAATGCGAACAAACGTAAACGATTGGTAGTGAACAAACATAAACGAACAAATGTAGACGTAATCACGAAAGCGAACAAACACGAACGAACAGTTTCGAACACTCACGAATGTTTTCCATTTGTTGTCGGTACATCAAAGAAAAAGATTCGTTCGTGTTTGTGTCTGTCAGATGTGGACAATTAAAAATTCTAACAATAAATTAAGATAGACAGTTTAAAATAAATTCAGTTAAGAATTTAAAATTGACAAGATTTGAAATTTTATTTCGATGTTTTGGAATGTTTTAGATAATTTTTACAAAATTACCAGAAAAAGAAATGACATGTGGGAATCTTTGAAGGGAAAATTTGATTAACAGAAGTCGATTTGATTAACAAAAGTCGCAACGCAATGTGTAATGACACTGAAGTCTTTCTTGAACAGGAATTGCTTTCCGATAATAAGTGTATATTTTGTTAAGATATTTTTGGTCCAACTATTTCGGTTAACTTTTCGAAATCTGATAGTGACGATTTTGTGAAATTTACAAAAAATTAGGAAAGTAAATTAAAGGTTAGTTAGTAAATTAGAGGCATTATAACGAGTTTTGCTTTTATGAAACAAAACCATCTGCCAACATCTTTTTGATTTGTTGGCTTTTAAAGATCGCATGATAAAATTGAGGTTATAATATGGGCGATATTAGTAGACCATAAAACTCTTACTGCAATAACTTTTCATTACTAAATTTATTAAACTTATTTAAAAAAAAAACGCCGTGAGCAGCGGAGCCCCATCACGGAAGTCGAATTTTTCCTTTCATCTTCGGTATTGAATGTCTACAAGCGAAATGTAATTGAAAGTCCACAAGCGATTTGCCATTTTGATGGTTTCAAAACTGATGATGAGTGTCCGGTTGATCGGGGCTTTAAAAAAAGGTTTTAAGTTTTTAAGGGCTGAATCTCAGTAGGGGAGAGCGGGGCTATGCCGTACACTTAAGAGAGAGCTGTTATTGTTCATCTAATATCGAGTATAAAATTATAAGAAAATTAGCAATATATAATTTGGACAATTGGCTACTGATTGCACACAAAGAAATTTGAATTATTCCACTGTTTACATATTTAAATTAAATTACAAAAAAGTGTCTCTGTACGAAATAGCCCCGGGGGTCGGAACTATTCCGAAAATTTGACAAAGTTAAACGTTCCTTGCCATATATATTATGGATTTTCACAAAGTATAAAACTATCTACAATTAATTATATAACCATTTAACGTTTTTATTCAAACCATTCCAACCAAGCTCACCGGGACAGAACGAACTGGAACGAACCATGAACGAAGCACAGCTCGCGCAGTGTTACCAACGTTGCCAATATTAATTTCTAGATTCCGGTTATGTAGCTGGCAGCAGCCAACCGTAACAAACCAATTTAACTTTTTATAACTTTTAAATAAGAGTAAAGAATGGAAACGGCAATATTATTAGCTGGTTATCATTGATTCGATATTTTATGAAAATACATCGATACATCGACTAAATCAATAGCTTGTCAAAACATCGGATCGATTCGATGCATCGTACTGTAAAAATCGAGTGAATTCGATGCATCGATGTATATCGAATATCCCTATTTAAAATTAAGAACGAAATAGGTCAAGAAATTGTAGTTTATGAACGCTTCCAAATCGACATCTTGTAAATAAGTTACTGTAAAATACTTGGACTAATAAATTATATTTTATTTTTTATATCACCTAAGCCGGTAAAAATTTATTTTTGTTACTTTTGTATTTTCATTTTTTAATAAACAATTAATAAACATTTTATTTTGAAAAATATTTATGGGAGTTTCCATACACGAAACAGAATTCGTCCGGGATGGGCATATTCATATAAATCACAATCAATTTATACCCTATTTCAAATATAATTGATCATGAGTTAAAGTTACTTATTCTTTTCTAAAAACAAACTGTAATTTTAAAATTTACGTAAGTGCAATAATGAAAGAGATAAAGCCAAGGAAACGGAAATTATTTAAATTCATAAGTGATGAAGTATGCTCCAATACCATTAGCGCCACGTAGCGAACTGTGACATTGAAAGGGCTGTCCTTGAAAACAAGTGACAGGGGCATGGTTTTACTATATTTTTCGTCGATAACGGCTGGTAGTTTTAGCGAATTTCTAGAATGGAAACTCGCTATTACAGTCTTGCTCATGGTGGAAGTTCAGCCCGCGAATATGGCAGAAATTTGTTTTGAGGCCCCTAGAACCCAAAAATAATATTCACTAAAATTTATATATATATATATATATATATATATATATATATATATATATATATATATATATATATATATATATATATATACATATGTATATATGTATGTATGTATATATGTATCAGCACGATAGCTCTTCAGGAAAAACTGCTAGCTTTACGAAATTTGGTGACAACGTTGAAAATCCAAAAATCTTGGATGAGTTCTTCAGCCAAGCACGTCGGATGCCAGGAACATGGTTTTTGTTCTTGCAAAAAATTAGTTTTTTGCCAAAATTTGCTATAATTTAAAAGTTTTCGCCACAGTTTTTTACACCATTGTAAAGATGGAAAAAAATCACATAAAAAAGGTTTTTGAACTATTATTCTAGGTTAGCTAGTTTTTGAAAAAATAAGAAAACAAGTTCTGGACCCACCATCAACTACCGGGGCGGTTCTAGAAACCTCCGGCGGTGGGTGGAAACTCATATTTGTTTAAAAGATTGCTTTTAAATAAAATGATTTTTTGAGTTTGTTGGTGCCAAATTGATTTATTCTGAAACTAAAACAAATCTTCAATTTATATACGTTAATGACTTATTCTTTTCAAGCCTGAATACCTCAAGAAACGGCAATTTTGTGATTAACTTTCCACTTATCATCAAAAATATAAAGCACTTCTAACAATCTTAGGTTGATGAAATTCGACAGAGTTGTAGAATTTGAAGCATAAATAAAGAGAAAAATCAAATAGCGAAAAATTTTATACTATTCACTCTCAAATTTTGCATGTAAAAAATCGTGAAATGTAATAGTAGGAGAGCTACCCGCCACCTCGACTAAGGTACTCGCCATAAAGCTAGAATTTCTTATATAGCTTATTTGATAATAGTGAAGTATGAAAATCTACTTCTGCCGGGGTTGGCGCGGTTGCAAAAATACCCCCTCTGCTTTTTAAGTAGTAATTTTTTTTTTTCAAAAAAAAAAAAAAATATACTTTCACAATTTTGCCGTTGGAATGAGTTGAAATTTGGCTCATTCCGATGCACAACAATTTTAATTTACATATAATTTATTTTTAAAAAATGTCAAACTGGGAATCTGTAATTCAAAAATGAAACCGAATTTTTTCAAAATTCAAACTCTGTTCGGCGACTCATACGATGTCCCTCTATTGATGGATGCCACATTTGTCAAAATTTTTTAAGGCTATATAAGCGTATTTGCTTGCTGGCAGCTTGTTTTGGGGCAAGCAGGCGGAGGTAGATTTTTAAAAATGGTTAAATTTTAATCATTTGGTTAAAAAACAAATATGCTAAAAAGAGTCGAAATATACGTTTACAATTTAAAATGTATTTTTAATATTTTATATATACCAATTATCTGTCAAAAAAAAAACCTAACTACAACACTTTAAATAAGGGTAGTGTAATATAATTTAGTAGTTGATAGTATCAGTAGTATATTTGTCTTTTTTTATTAGATATTTTTATGGTTAATAACTTTCAAATAAATATTGATTGCTTTGTGGTAGGATTATCAATAACTATAAAAAAAAAGAAATTACACAATAATTTTGTTTACTTTAATTTTAAATAAAAAATTATTTTATAAAGTATTATATTATAAAAAAATTATGGTATTTACAGTAAAATTAAATAAATTTGAAAAACTTAATTATAGTTATTTATTTCCCACACTGACTAAGCTTACAAACTATAGAGGTAACTTTGAACGACTGTATCTCAACTAATTTTTATCAAAAATTAGTCTGCTTTCTTTTTTGTGAACCAATGCCTATACGTAAACCCACTCAGAAGAAAGTTATATATAAACATTCAAAAAAAAAAAGACGAAAAGTTGAATTTTTAAAAAAAAAGTTTTTTTGACTTATTTTGTTGAGAAAAAAGTTTGAGTTTATAAAGTGCCATTTCGATAAGAAAAATTCTCTACAAAAAATCTAATCATGTTTATTTACGAAAAATGCCTAGTTTTTGTGTTATAGTTAAAAAACTTAAGAGCCGATAAATTTACGCCATTCGTAAAAGCCTAAGCCTACATTTAATAGCACTTTGTGGATTTATCATCTTTCGGGTACAACTTAACATATGAAACAATAAAACACTTGTAACGAATTAGTTCCTTATTCAATTACATACATTGTCAATAGCCTATTATACGAAAAGAAAAAATAAAATAAATAAAAATTAGTCCCGAATTTTAAGTTTTTGTGTATGTCGTGGGTCTAATATTTCTGGCAATAATTTGGAGTCATAAAATTCAGTAAGTTTTTTTTTTCCATTTTATTTTTACAGAAATTTTGATCCCTCCAAATTTTTTCGAATAAAAAACCCTTTGGAGTCCATAATACAAATAAACAAAATTTTTCTTCAGTTATTTCTAACTGTCCCATCACTTGATAATGATAATTGTGAGTTTTCTTTAATTGTAAATTTCCATTTTCGTCTAGAACGGTGTATTTGATTTTTTTTTGTAAAATACCTTCTGATGGAGTCATGTTTTTACAAATATATAAACATTTTATTTCAATTATGCCATCTTCATCAATTAATCCGTCAGGACTCGTTGCTAGAAATTTTAATCTTTTATGAATAAAAAGTCCACAATCTTCAATTTTCTTATTTAAAATTGTTGCTAAATCATTTTTCGCAAGTGGTTCAAAATCATTCCCATATCCGTCTACGCATTCAAATTTAATTCAGTGCAAAATATAATTTCAAAACCTTCAATGGACATCTAACCTATGTATATATTATTTCAATCAAATTGGTATTTATGTTGGTAATCCTAGCACAGATCAATATAAAATATTTTTTTCATAAAAATTGTAAATATTGTCTCCATAGTAAATATTACAAGTAACGATCTCACTGCCATCTGTTAAGAACTAAACGTAATTATAAATATTCAAACTGATTTTGTCATTTTTTAAGGTTTTTAATTTTTTTAAGTCAGTTTTATAATAATTAATTTTTTTTAAATGACCATCCGAAAAAGAGAAGATATTTACGCAATTTTTAAAAAAAGAATTAGATTTTTTAAGTAAATACTAAAGCTTCAGTTTTGTTTTTACTATTTCAAAAATGGTGATGTTTAGAGCTATTTTTCGTAATTAAAATGATTTAATTTTTAAAAATCAATGACCATCCGAAAAATTTCAGTCTTTTATCTATCGAATTACGTTTCTAGTTTTATTCTTTAAGTCAAAATAAAGCCTCAAAATTGTTTCTAGTAAACGTTGTTTTTGAGATTTTTGGTTGAACACTCTTAAGTTTTTTTAAGGTTGTGTGCTTATGACAAATGTTTCAAATTTTTCTTTAATTCTATTATTAATTGGCGACGCAAAGATTTCACTCGCGTCTCTGGTGTTAAAATTAGAATTACTATTAAGTAAAAATTTAATTTGTGATATAAAATCTAGTAATCCGAACATAATTTGTATAATACATACTTCTATTGGTAATTAAACGTATACAAAAATTTTTATTTGATACAGCTTCTAGTTTAAAATACCCCTGTCGCAGCATCCAGCATAACATAGCGAATTTCCATTTACAAAAGTACGTTTTTCTCGGAAACTAGTTGATATAGAGTAATTGTAAATAAAAAACCTTTTTTATGTGATTTTTCCGCCTCATTCCGCCAAATTTTTTTCACGAAAAATGCCCAAAAAACCGTAAACATTTTCACGAAATTTCTTAAAAATAAGATGTTTCGTTCTTGAGTTATCGTGCGGCACATTTATATATATGTTTACTAAGTGTCCGCACGATACCTCAAGAACGAAACATCTTATTTTTAAGAAATTTCATGAAAACGTTTACGGTGTTTTGGACATTTTTCGTGAAAAAAATTTGGCGGAATGAGGCGGAAAATTCACATAAAGAAGGTTTTTTTTATTTACAATTACTCTATATCAACTAGTTTCCGAGAAAAACGTACTTTTGTAAATGGAAATTCGCTATGTTATGCAGGATGCTGCGACAGGGGTATTTTAAAATAGTGTCAAAACCGCATGGTTCCGGCTTCTAATTTTTATTTTAATTTTTACGAAAAAGAAAGGCCGGTGAGTTCGGTTTTTTTTTTTCATTAAAAAATAATACATAGTATAAGGGTTATAAAACTATTTTTTTTCTGACGACAGTTGGATAAAATGTGATGAATTTTACAAATTTATTCGTAGCTAAGCTACTTCCGGTTCAAATAACACACGTTAAATGAGAACATTAATATTAATTATTTCGTTTAATTTGTCCGTGACATACAATTTTTTTTTGTAACCGATGCAGAATCGTCTATTGTTTAACATATTTCAAACTCAATAGAAAAAGTTGGAATTTTTTCGAGCATACATCCTTAAGTTAAATGGACCATACAATTGTCAGTTAGTAAATCTGTTGGCAACACTGATTTCCGTTGACGTGTTAACGAAAATACTGAACTGGAAACAAAAGTTAGAAAAGTACGTTATCCGAAGCGCTAAAAATAATAATAATAATAGTCATTAGCATATTACATATAACAAAATAGAAATTTGAAATGGAGAAACCGATCAGTGAAATCTCTCACCGATTTAAAATTAAAATGGAAACAAATGAATTGAATGAGAAAAATGTAGTGTTACCAACTGAAAATAATGGGTTGATAAATCAAAAAAACCCTTCAGACGTATTAGCGCGAAATATAAAATTGGTATGGCCTATTTAATTATGTAAATTAAATATATTTTAACAAATTATACAAATATCCACATGCAAATTAATGTTTTTTGAACTTATTTATCATATTTTAGGAATCGAGTGAATATTTAACAGATTTCAGCAGTTTACACACGGAATTGAAAATCGAAGAAGATCAAATAGCTGAATGCGAAGATGACGAATTATTTAATTGCGATACATGTTTTAAAAAATTTAATCTTTCCGAACAATTAAAAAAGCATAAAAAAACATGTGTTGGAAAAGAGCGATTTAAATGTGCTACATGTTTTAAAGTGTGGCAAACCGCGACCAGTTTAAAAAGACATGAAAGAATACACAGTGGTGAAAAACCATATAAATGTGAGACGTGTTCGAAAACGTTCAATGTTTTATCTAGTTTAAAAACACATCAGCGACTTCACACCGGATACAAACCGTTTAAATGTAATGAATGTTCTAGAACATTTAATCAAGCGGGACATTTACAAGCACATAAAAGATTGCACACTGGTGAAAGGCCTTATAAATGTAATAAATGTTCTAAAGCATTTACTACTCTGTCTCATTTAAAAGTACATAAAATAATTCACACTGATAAAAGACCGTTTAATTGTAATCAATGTTCTAAGTCATATACTACTTTAACTCATTTAAAAAGGCATAAAGTAATTCATTCTGGACAAAAACCATTTAAATGTCAGACATGTTCGAAAATATTTGCTCTTCCTGATCAATTAAAACAACATGAAAGAACTCACAGTGGTGAAAAACCATATATGTGTACTCTGTGCGCTAAAAGGTGTAATGAGCTAGGAGACTTAAGACGTCACGAAAAACGTCACCGTGGTGAAAAATCATTTAAATGTGATATATGTTCTAAAGGATTTAATGTTTCGGACGATTTAAAACAACATAAAAGAATTCACAGCGATGAAAAACCATTTAAATGTGATAAATGTCCTAAAAGATTTACTCGATCAAATTATTTAAAAGGGCATCAAAAAAGTCACAGTGGAGAAAAACCATATAAGTGTGATGTGTGTTCGAAAAAAGTTACTACTTCAAGTGGTTTAAAAGTACATAAACGAATTCACAGTGGTGAAACACCATACAAATGTGAAAAATGTTCTAGATCATTTAGCGTTTCAGGTTCGTTACGAACACATGAAAAAATTCACACTTTGAGACCATTTCAGTGTGATACGTGTTCGAAATCATTTATTAATTCAAATGATTTAAAAACACACAAAAAAATTCACAGTAGGCAAAAATTTAAATGTAATAAATGTTTTAAAAAATTCTGTAGTGTAAATAGTTTAAATAAACATAAAATACAGCACACAGATGAAAAACCATATAAATGTGACAAATGTTCAGAAACTTTTAAACGGTCAGATCAGTTAAAATCACATAAAAAGATTCACGCTAGCAGCAAATCATAGATATAATTATAATACATGTCCTAAAGTGGGTATGTGCAGTTTAGTCAAGACGGCGGACTGAAAAACAAATATCACATCACGAGCCGGACATTTAATTTGAGATGAATTTATGAGAGACAGTGTAAAGAAAAATAAAAGTTGTTGGGGATCGTATCCGGCCCGCCCGGCCGTACGTTTCACATACCTGTCTTAAAGCGTACCCTAGGCCGCTAGGGATTCAATAATATTGTGCAGTATTTGATATTATAATATTTTTTTTTGTAGATTATGTTAAAATTTTTTACATTTTATATTGTTGATTTTTAAAATAATTTTTTATTTTCGAAATCTAACATAGGTATATTTTTTAAATTTTCAATTTTTTTTTTTATCATTAAGTTTTCAGAAATATCGACGTGATCAAAAAACCGCTTTTAAGGCACCTACATGCTGTACGCTGATTAAACCATAGAGATACATCATATTAACCCTAGAATCATACGTTGGTCTACGAGTCAATCATACATCGGCGTCGTTTCGACGAATGGACTTTTTACGGGGAGTTTTAGAGTTTATTTGCAAAAAACATTTTTTTTACATAACAATACTACAAAAGCCAACAAAATATTTAAAAAAATTGGATTTGGAAAAATTTCTTAATATAAATATTTATTAATTTTTTTAATCTTTTTATCAAAGCATATTTTTACTATAAAAATAAAAAAATAGATATATACATCAGTTGTATCATAAAACATGTCTTTCAAATTATTAATTTATGAACTATTATGAGTCAGTGGACATGTGTGACTTTACAGAATGTGAAATTTCTCAGTCATAAATATTCCTATAGATATGTAGTTATTTCCCCATTAGGCACATTTGTAAATTTTCTAAAATTTGTTAGTAATTTTTCGAATAAGATCTCAAAAAATAATAAAAATTAAAATATTTTCCACAAAATAATTGTTAACCTTTTATTAAGTCACTTGAAACGCATTCTTGTTTTCGATTCAATATATTAAAACTTCAGTATTATGTCGTCTCTATAAGTCAAACAGCTGTAATCATCTTTCATATTATCATAATCATTGAATCAATTAATTATAACATCCATATCTTTAATAAATTGTAGAAAAATTAAGAAAACTTTTATATGCGAAGTACAAAATCTTTAAAAAAAAACATACGTTAATCATACATCGTCGCCCTTTTGACGAACACTATTTCAGTATAAAAAAAAACGACAATAGCTATAAACAAAATTTATACGTCTTATGTGATAATAACAAATAAATTAGATAACAGAAGTTTCACAGCAAGCAGATACCGACAAGTTGTAGTATTGGAACAGGTAGAGAAGTTAGTTCGTCGTTTTGACGAGTACGTATGATTCTAGGGTTAAAGCGTACCCTAGGCCCCTAGGGATTCAATAATATTGTGCAGTATTTGATATTATAATATTTTTTGTAGATTATGTTAAAATTTTGTACATTTTATATTGTTGATTTTTAAAATAATTTTTTATTTTCGGAATCTAACATAGGTATATTTTTTAAATTTTCAATTTTTTTTATCATTAAGTTTTCAGAAATATCGACGTGATCCAAAAACCGCTTTTAAGGCACCTACATGCTGTACGCTGATTAAACCATAGAGATACATCATATTAAAATAAAATAATAAATGTACTACAGAATATTGATGACGCAAAAATTACACGCGCCTCTCTGGTGGTAAAATTTGAACTAGTATTAAGTAAAAATATACGTGTACGTTTAATTTATTGTCGATAGAATTTGATGTATTATACAAAAATTATGTGCAGATTACTAGATTTTATATCAGCAATTAAAAGTATATTAATTTTTACTTGATAGTAGTTCTAATTTTACCACCAGAGGCGCGAGTGAGAATTTTTGCGTTGCTGGTTGTACTTGATTAAAATCATTTGAATAAAAAGAAAATCTACTTAATAAATTTGTAACACTGACTGACAGACAACGCACAGCCTAAACCAGGGTACAGTAACTCCGCTATTTTTTACTATTAATAATACAAAAAATTTTAGTTTTATCAAAAATTGGTCAACTTGGGAGTTCCCCTTACATTTGTTTGATGTGATTATATCTGCCTCTATCTCTAACATCCCCCACCAATACATTATTTACTTCAGTTTATATTATAAATAGTTTTCGCCTAAAAGAACAATTTTTAGTTATGTTTTTCACCTGATGATGGTGTAAAATTCGAAAGTCGACTCGTGTTTTTCTACGATTTTGTTGTGAAAAGTAACAAAGCAACGATCCCATGTTTTAATATGGATTTTCACAAAGTAAACCTATCTAATATTACTTATATACTTCTCATTGATTTTATAAAAATGGATCGCGCGAACGATGTCGCGGGTATAGCTAGTTTTATATTATTTTATTAAATTCAATTTATTCAAATCGATTCATCTACATACAGGCGCGAATTATTTATCTTATAAATTTTGTTTCATACATTTATTAAAAAAATGTGGGAGTTGAAAAACTCAGATACGCGAACTAGTGGTAAAAAAAATTAACTACTGTCAGTATCTAAGGTTCATTAATTAGATTTTGACAATTCACAAAATTTGTGCTGTTTGTAAAATAAAAATTGATATATTTTTTTGAATATAATCCTTATCTGTTCACAATAATTTACTATTTCCAAATAAAAACGGTCAATTCTAAATTGCTACAATCTTTTTTTTTCAGTTTTTACACTCTGGTGATGAATGAAAAAATTACTGCCAGTAGGCTAAATAATAAACCACGCCTCCATTTGATTTCCCCTACTTATATGAAAATAAATCACTATAAGGAGTCTCCACATTCTCGCTGAGGTTGGACGAGGTTCGTCGTCGAGTTCCTCGCCGAGGTTGGCTCAGCCATATGAATAGTATTAAAACACTAAACGCGAGACACAACGAAATGACCCTCTACATTCTCGTTTCGTCCAACATCGGTGAGAATATGGAGACCCTTTGAACTCCTAAAGCTTATTTACACAGTGATAGTTTTTATGATAGTTGCTATCATGCAAGCTACTATCACAAGAACTATCATCGTGTAAACAGCGTGAAAGTCACTATCAAACTATCATGATAGAACTATCACATTATCAGGTTCGACCTAATAGTTTAGGGACTATTATGATAGGGATTGCAACTATCATCGTGTAAACGGGTTTTAAGTACCTACTATCGCCACTACTGGCGCCATGATGCCACCACGCTGAATTTCAAATTGTTTAACTCCAACAGAACATATTTTATCTTGTTGATTGTTGCTATTTAAAATTAATAGAACAGTTTTGACAATTATAAACATTTTAATATTAATAAAAAAATTATTAAATAATTTCGGAGAAATATTATTGCATTTCTGGAAGAATGCCAACATTTTGAATGTTTACGAGAAAAAAGCTCTCCTGATTATAAAAACAGGGCAAAAAGAGATCACACAGAAGAAATTTTGAAACATTTTTTTGAAAAAAATATTATCAAGCATAAATTTCCACGTTGTACCCATAATAATAATGCATAAAATACGTAATGTATGGTAATATGTATGCACATAATGTGGTGCCGCGACTAAATAACTGTGGACAAAATAACCGCGACAAAATAACCGTGGACAAAATAACTGAACGACAAAATAACCGCACGACAAAATAACCTTAAACAAAATAACTGTGGACAAAATAACCGCACGACAAAACAACCAAACGACAAAATAACCGAACAACAAAATAAACATAATTAATTATTCTTTTGAGTTAGGGTACATGCGGCTGTGATATGATTAAGATTTTTTTTTGCTCCCTGTATATAAAAGATGGCTAAATTGCAATAGACCTTAAATATTGGTATTTAAACTATTGCGTTTAAAAACGAACGTTAATGGGCGAAAACTATTGTATTTAAAAAGCTAAGCTTGGGAAACATTATTTTGAAAAATCGGTGGTGAGGTTAGTTAAGGTTAGGTTAGCTTAGTTAGTTTTGACAATATACTTCGACTTTGACATAAAAGCTAATTAGGTTAAGGTTATAGGTGGTGAGGTTAGTTAAGGTTAGGTTAGTTTAGTTAGTTTTGACAATATACTTCGGCTTTGGTATAAAAACTAATTAGGTTAAGGTTATAGATGGTGAGGTTAATTAAGGTTAGGTTAGTTTAGTTAGTTTTGACAATATACTTCGACTTTGGTATAAAAACCAATTAGGTTAAGGTTATAGGTGGTGAGGTTAATTAAGGTTAGGTTAGTTTAGTTAGTTTTGACAATATACTTCGACTTTGACATAAAAGCTAATTAGGTTAAGGTTATAGGTGGTGAGGTTAGTTAAGGTTAGGTTAGTTTATTTAGTTTTGACAATATACTTCGGCTTTGGTATAAAAACTAATTAGGTTAAAGTTATAGGTGGTGAGGTTAGTTAAGGGTAGGTTAGTTTAGTTAGTTTTGACAATATACTTCGACTTTGGTATAAAAACTAATTAGGTTAAGGTTATAGGTGGTGAGGTTAGTTAAGGTTAGGTTAGTTTAGTTAGTTTTGACAATATACTTCGACTTTGTTATAAAAACTAATTAGGTTAAGGTTATAGGTGGTGAGGTTAGTTAAGGTCAGGTTAGTTTAGTTAGTTTTGAAAATATACTTCGACTTTGTAATAAAGACTAATTAGGTTAAGGTTATACGTGGTGAGGTTAGTTAAGGTTAGGTTAGTTTAGTTAGTTTTGACAATATACTTCGACTTTGACATAAAAACTAATTAGGTTAAGGTTATAGGTGGTGAGGTTAGTTCAGGTTAGGTTAGTTTTGTTAGTTTTGACAATATACTTCGACTTTGGTATAAAAACTAATTAGGTTAAGGTTATAGGTGGTGAGGTTAGTTAAGGTCAGGTTAGTTTAGTTAGTTTTGACAATATACTTCGACTTTGATATAAAGACTAATTAGGTTAAGGTTATACGTGGTGAGGTTAGTTAAGGTTAGGATAGTTTAGTTAGTTTTGACAATATACTTCGACTTTGACATAAAAACTAATTAGGTTAAGGTTATCTGTGGTGAGGTTAGTTCAGGTTAGGTTAGTTTTGTTAGTTTTGACAATATACTTCGACTTTGGTATAAAAACTAATTAGGTCAAGGTTATAGGTGGTGAGGTTAGTTAAGGTCAGGTTAATTTAGTTAGTTTTGACAATATACGTCGACTTTGATATAAAAACTAATTAGGTTAAGGTTATAGGTGGTAAGGTTAGTTAAGGTTAGGTTAGTTTAGTTAGTTTTATGTCCCTGTCACTCTCCATTTAGTCTATTATAAAAAAATGGACCGCTTTTTGACGTCGCTGTAACTAATATACCAGATGGCGTTGATTTACTAGGGGATAGAATTAGAGTCGAGACATGAGGTTTAATAGTTCGCTTTTTTTCATCTAAAATAAATTGGAAATAAATTAAATATTTAAAAAATGCTTTAATTCAACCTAGAACGATTAATTAAATTAAAAAATTTTAATTCCTCGTTAACACAGAACTTGGTGACGATACTTTTGTGCTCAATCATATGGTAATTAATTTTGACATCTATTTGATGAAAAATGCTCACATGTCCCAACTCTATTTAGTTTACCCCCTATACCATTAGCGCCACGTAGCAAACGTAGCAAACTGTGACATGAAAAGGTCCGTCCTTGAAAACAAGTGGCAGGGACATGGTTAGTTTTGACAATATACTTCGACTTTCATTTAAAAAGTAGGTGGTGAGGTTTGTTAAGGTTACCCTTTACCCGAAGGTTATAAGTTAGTTTAGTCTAGATACTGTCATCTAGTATCTAGTCAGAACAAAAAAAAAAAAATATTTACAAGATATTGCTACAGTATTATCTTTGTAATTTAGATTTATTACATTTATTATGCCACTATCTTATAAAGAGTTAACAAAATAATAAATAAATAAACTTTAAAGTTATTTTGTCGGTTGGTTATTTTGTCGTGCGGTTATTTTGTCCACAGTTACTTTGTCTAAGGTTATTTTGTCGTGCGGTTATTTTGTCATTCGGTTATTTTGTCCGCGGTTATTTTGTCGCGGTTATTTTGTCGCGGTTATTTTGTCCGCGGTTATTTTGTCGCGGAACCCATAATGTTTTTCACATTGTTTTTATCATCGTGTAAATAAGCTTTTACACACACTCATTTTAAAATACCATGTTTCGGTCTAAAAATCTAATTCGGTGTCAAGCGAAATTAATTTTTTAATATATATTTTTTTTTATCCAAGCTTAGTCACCATTTCTACCATTTCAAAGAATAATTATTCTACTATGGTTTAAGAAATATATATATATATATATATATATATATATATATATATATATATATATATATATATATATATATATATATATATATATATATATATATACGTCTTTAATCTAATGTTTTTAAACAATGCTTAAGAATAAATTTTTTATTTTTGGTTCCGGTTCACCTGTTAGTTCCGATTTAGTACACTTTCTGGTATTCTATGTTATTGCACAAAATTAACGCCGCGGCAAGTCGTTACCGTGTAGCCTAGATGGATCACTATACAGTAAATCTGTTCCCAGCCGATCCAATTTGATAATTTTTCAAACACTATGCGAATTTTAATTAACATAATTTATTGGTCATACATACCAAAGTAAATCGAGTGTTCAAGTAACAGCTAAAGTTGAACATTAAGTGAACATATGAATATTGGTGTATGTATAAATACGAATAAAAGTCCGCCATACATTAATAATGTTTCACAGGCACTCGATACACTTGAAATTAAAAGAAAAAAAAAACTGTTGGCACTTGGTAGCACTGACTTATCTACGTTATCTACTACTTAGTGACTTGTCGTTGACGTGTTAACGGAATTACTAAAGATTGAACTAAACACAAAAGTTAGAAAAGTACGTTATCGGAAGCGCTAAAAATAATAATAATAGTCATTAACATATTAAATATAACAAAATAGAAATTTGAAATGGAGAAACCGATCAGTGAAATCTCTCACCGATTTAAAATTAAAACGGAAACAAATGAATTGAATGAGAACAATGTAGTGTTACCAACTGAAAATAATGGGTTGACAAATCAAAAAAACCCTACGGACGTATTAGCGCAAAATATAAAATTGGTATGGCCTAGTTAATTATGTAAATTAAATATATTTTAACAAATTATACAAATATCCACATGCAAATTAATGTTTTTTGAAAGTATTTATCACATTTTAGGAGTCGAATGAATATTTACCAGATTTAAGCAGTTTACATACGGAATTGAAAATCGAAGAAGATCAAATAGATGAATGCAAAGATGATGAATTATTTAATTGTGACACATGTTTTAAAAAATTTAATCTTTCCGAACAATTAAAAAAGCATAAGAAAACATGTGTTGGTAAAAAGCGATTTAAATGTGCTACATGTTTTAAAGTGTGGAAAACCGCGCTCCATTTAAAAATACATGAAAGAATACACAGTGGTGAAAAACCATATAAATGTGAGACGTGTTCGAAAACATTCAATGTTTTATCTAGTTTAAAAACACATCAGCGACTTCACACCGGATACAAACCGTTTAAATGTAATGAATGTTCTAGAACATTTAATCAACCGGGACATTTACAAGCACACAAAAGATTGCACACTGGTGAAAGGCCTTATAAATGTAATAAATGTTCCAGAGCATTCATTACTCTGTGTCGGTTAAAAAAACATAAGATAATTCACACTGGTAAAAGACCATTTAATTGTAATCAATGTTCTAAGTCATATACTACTTTACCTCATTTAAAAAGGCATGTTGAAGTAATTCATTCTGGACAAAAACCATTTAAATGTCAGACATGTTCGAAAACATTTGCTCTGTCGGAATCGCTAAAAGTACATGAAAGATCTCACAGTGATGAAAACCCATATATGTGTACTGTATGTTCTAAAAGGTTTAATTACGCAGGTAATTTAAGACGTCATGAAAAACGTCACCGTGGTGAAAAATCATTTAAATGTGATATATGTTCTAAAGAATTTAATGTTTCGGACGATTTAAAACAACATAAAAGAATTCACAGCGATGAAAAACCATTTAAATGTGATAAATGTCCTAAAAGATTTACTCGATCAAATTATTTAATAGGGCATCAAAAAAGTCACAGTGGAGAAAAACCATATAAGTGTGATGTGTGTTCGAAAAAAGTTACTACTTCAAGTGGTTTAAAAGTACATAAACGAATTCACAGTGGTGAAACACCATACAAATGTGAAAAATGTTCTAGATCATTTAGCGCTTCAGGTCAGTTACGAGCACATGAAAAAATTCACACTTTAAGACCATTTGAGTGTGATACGTGTTCGAAATCATTTATTAATTCAAATGATTTAAAAACACACAAAAAAATTCACAGTAGGCAAAAATTTAAATGTAATAAATGTGTTAAAAAATTTTGTAGTGTAAGTAGTTTAAATAGACATAAAATAGAGCACACAGGTGAAAAACCATATAAATGTGACAAATGTTCAAAAACTTTTAAACGATCAGATACGTTAAAATCACATGAAATGATTCATGCTAGTGGACAATCATATGAATGTGAAATATGTTCTAAAATATTCACGTATTTAAATGGTTTAAAAAAACATGAAAGAACTCACACCAATTTTAAACCATTTAAATGTAATATATGTTCGAAAAGATTTACTGAGTCAAGTGATTTAAAAAAACACAGAATAATTCACACTAAATGTAATATATGTGTTAAAAGCTTTAGTAGTATAACTAGTTTTAAGAGACATGAAAGACTCCACACAGGTGAAAAACCATACAAGTGTAACAAATGTTCGGAAACTTTTAGTCGATCAGAACACTTAAAATCACATGAAAGGTGTCACGCTCGTGGAAAATCACATAATGTATAATTATAAGGCCCGATCTACATTAACGCTCCGCTCTCGATATGCTCCCACTACACTCTCGCTCCGATATAATCTTGTTGTGTTCACATTACAGTGCTGATAACATGCTGGTACCTATTCGTTCCCCATTCACATTATAATGCCGCTCTGGGTACGCTCCCAGTTCGGTCTCAGTTCGATACAAATATCTTTTCATAACAACTGAATGCAAGCGGAGTGAAGCGGAATCAATAAAGTGTTTACACTATAGGTACAAGCCATAACAAGTCTGATATCGCTCCGATAAAATATTACCTGAGTGGTATTGATATTGGAGTGGCATTTGAGCGGGAGCGAACCGCGACTGATATCGGACCGATATCAGAGCGATGATGTGAATACACTCATTGTTTATTGTGTCAGAATATTTTATCGAACTGGGAGCGGAGTGATATCGTACTGAGAGTGGAGCGTCAATGTAAATCGGGCCTAACGCATGTCGTAAAGCATTCCCATAGGTACTCAATAATATCCAATCCATTGTGTAAAATTCGATATTGTACCATATGTATTATGGATCTTCTGTATGTTATGTTACAAAATTGTACAATATATTGTACATTTAATGTTACAGGAAACTTTTTACTGTTTTTACTTTACATGTATCACAATAACTGTTTAAAACGATTATTTCCTAAAGAAATTATCGTTTTTCGATTTCTACATCGATAACTACCTATTTACAGTACCAGTACAATTTTCAAAAAATATTCTATGTACAGAAAATGGTTTCGTTACAATTTTATTATATGTATAGATAAACGGATATTCTAGTCTATAGGGCTGAAAAAAGTTTGTTTTTAAAAGCTTTTATTTAACTTGCTATGTTAGTATGTTGGTTTAGATCAAATCTTGGAATCAAAATTTAGACATGTTCTAATTGAACTAGAAGTTTCAAATTTTGCATACGTGTCTAACTTTGATGACAGTGCAATTTTGTATAATTAGTTTTGCCCTAAATCGCCCCAAACCAAAATTGTTGATTTTTAGTACTATGCAATTTTTTGGCGTTTCGAATTGTCAAATATTGTCCATTGATTTAACATTGCAATTTTTTGTTTCCATAGTTATGTTTGATTAGGGTAAATTAATCGGTTAAAATATAGGTAAAAAAATTACTTCTTTAATTTTTTTTTAAATTAATTGTAATCAGACTAAAAAGTAGAAAATAAAGTAAAAAAATGTTTTTTAAGAAAAAACTTTTATTTAAAAATGGGCTAAAAAAAATAAAATAACTTTTGAGTGAAGTTTGAAGCAATATGCAACATAATTTAATTAAGTTTAATTAAGTTTGGTAACTACTAAAAAGTAAAATAGCTACACTTATATCCAAAACAGAAATAATTAATGATAACGCCTCAAGCTTTTTAGTCGAATTTTCTCCGAAAAATTAGACTTATACAGTCTTTACGATAAGAGCTGCGAGAGGCGAGACCAGGGGCGCTATCCGTTTTCGGACCCGTAGAACACGATTATGTAAAAAAAAAAGATGTCTGATATATATATATATATATATATATATATATATATATATATATATATATATATATATATATATATATATATATATTTTCCCGCAACCTTTTAATATGTGTAGGGCCCCCCTATGGAAGTTAAGAGATGAAATTTGGTAAGTGGGGCTTATTCCGATGCACAACAATACTATCAAAGTGGGGTCAAATTTTGGGCAAATTTTTTTTCGGACCCGACCTTTAAGGGGGTGGTGGGGGCGGAAAAGCAATAAAACTTTTCCAAACCGGTTTTAAATAATGTATCGGTCAATTATCTACAACATATCCAAAATTCAGCTTCCTAGGATGATATGGTGGGAGTAGAGGGGGGAAAAACGATTTTCGCTGGATCTAACAGGCCCCCAGCCCCCCAGAATTAACGTAGAGGGTTGAAATTTGGTGTGTTGATAAAGTTCGTACCTAGGTTGTGCTTTTTGGAGGTTTTAATATTTTACCCCCACCCCCCTCATTTTTAAGCTACAATTTCATGCATTTTCGACGTTTTCGAAGTTTGTACCACTCGCACAGGTCACCCGAATAAACCTAGAGGGCTGAAATTTTGTATTCGGATTGAGTTAGTATCAAGGGGGTGCCTTTTGGGGGTCTCGACTTTTAACCCCTACCCCCACCATTTTTATACCCAAAAGAACATGATTTTTCTTGTTTTTTAACAGTTTCGTTCGGGTCAAAATCTCTCCAAATAAACCTAGAGGGCTGAAATTTGGTGTACAGGTTAAGCTAATAGCCAGACACTGTTTTTTGGAGGTTTCAACTTTTAACCCTTACCCCCACGATTTTTACGCCAATATTTCCTTAATTTTTTTGCTTGTTTTCTAACATGTCTAGAGACTCCATAAGGAAACCTAGAGGGCTGAAATTTTGTACGTGTATTCAGTTAGTATCCAGCTAGTACCTTGTAGGGAGTCCGCATCACTTTTCCCCCCACTTCTCCCATTTTTACATCGGAATTGAATGCTATTGTTAAATGTGTTTTAAAAGCATTATGTTTATTCTAAATACAAGTAGGCGAATAGTAATTTTAAAAAATTTAAAAAAAGTGAACTTACTTTTATGACAAATGAAATACATACATATTAAGTAATTTAAAAATGTTATTAAAGTCACTGTTTATTTATAAATTAGGAATTTTGGATTTTTAGTATTTATAAAATAGAAATTTTGGATTTTTTTGGAAAGAAAAAATATCTTTATAAAGGCCTTCCAGTTTACTATTTAAGGTCCTTTTTTAATTTTTAAAACTAAAACATAAAGGCAATTAGCGGATAAACATGGGCAGGAATGTCCTCGTACGAATTGTGTTGGCTTTTTTTCTGCTACCTGTTTTCGGCACAAAATTGAAATTTACTGAGATACAGCCCTTAAATACTTAAAACCTTTTTTTAAAGCCTCGATCAGCCGAACACTCATCACCAGTTTTGAAACCAACAAAATGACAATTCGGTTGTAGACTTTCTATCACATTTCGCTTGTAGACATTCAATACCGAAGATGAAGGGGAAAATTCGACTACCGTGATGGGGCCCCGCTGCTCACGGCGTTTTTTATAAATTATGTTGCATATTGTTTCAAACTTCACTCAAAAGTTATTTTATTTTTTTTAGCCCATTTTTAAATAAAAGCTTTTTCTTAAAACACATTTTTTTTACTTTTTTTTTAATAATTTATTTTCTCGAAAACGGTATGTAAAAGATTGCCATTATAAGTTGTGAGCATTAATGTCTTAATGTTTTTTAATAAATAAAAAAGGTATTTAAAATAAGAAAGCTGACTTTTATTGAACAATCCACACCAATTAATCAAACTCATTTGTTGTACAATAATTTTTTTACTTGTTAATTCTAGTACAAGAAAGATCTAAACACTTTACAGTCCGCGTTCACAGCATCTGTAAATAACAATAACAACTGTAGAGGCCGATCGCGATCAGTGATCACACGTGTGTGCAACATTATCGCAAGCAGGTACAGAGAAAGCTCTCATTTAACAATCCACTGGGGTTGTTGGACGAGAAATTGTTAAATAAGAAAGTCATAGATCATGGACGTCAATGCTTCTCATTTATATATTTGTATAATTTACTGTTACAAACTATTATTTAGATGACAAAACTTCAATACATAAATATTTTCAGTGTTTGTTTTTTTAACATAAGATAACAGCAAAAAAAAAAATAGAAAAGACATACAAGAGTTACATTGTAAAGAACACGGTAGAGTGGCTTTGAAACACGGTAGAGTGACGTAATTGTTAAATGGGAGGGTGCAACATGGGAGCTTGGCTTGTAGTTCTAATTTGACCACTCTAATGAGAATCTTTGCGTCGCCTATACCCAAATTTTGTACATATTTTTATCAGTTATGAAATAAATTTTATGATTATGTAAACTTCTAATTCGGTAATTTTTTCATAAGTTTACAAGTAGGACATGTAAACATTACATTACATTTTATTTTTGAGTTAAAAAGCTTTTTAATCGTCACGAAATTCACACTGAATTTACTTGACATTTTTTTAACAAATATTTAAAACTCCGCAAAGAGTTTTCTTTTGCTGAACGTATCCAGTAATTTTATTTACAACAGTTATGTAACCGAACAATGTTTCTCAATATTTTTTACTCTCGTAAAACATTTTCCAAACAAAACAAAGGAACATAGAAGAAGTGTTTAAGTTAGTTGATCTGAAAAAAGATTTCTCAAAGGATTTTAACGAAACTTCTCTGAACATTTACTTAATTCAATACCAATAATACGAGCCTATACCGAAAAAAAATTGACCTCCCCAATTTCGAGAAAAACGGTTTCAAAGTTTTGTAATTTTAACACGGGCTTTTATGGGAAGTTGACATATTCACACGATTTTTTTTAATAAAATGAAAATGTGTCAAAGGAATTTGATAAAAATTTAATATATTATAAAATACAAAGTTACATAAACCATATTTAATAACAAATAAAAATTATTGACCGCGCCGTTTTTTAAATATAATTTATAAAAATCATTTTACAACACTTTTTCAACAATGATTTTATATTGCTATAATTCGCGCGGAAATTCAAAAAAACAAGTGGTATACAAATATGATAACTGAAGAATATTAATACATTAGCAGTCTTCATAATCTTTGTAAAATTTGTTAAACTTGTTAAATGTTATTTATGTTATTCTTCGAAATAGATAAAAATCATGAACGACCTATTTGCAACTGTGTTAATTATTACATATTTGATAGTTATTTTATAGTTTTAAACCAGTTCTCGATTTCAATTTAACTAATAACATGCTCTTGGCCTTGTTATTTGTTTTCGTCGAATTTCATTAATTTTTTCTTGATTTGTTAATTTTTTTCTCCGAAATAACACATTTAACATGTTATAGCATGTTTAACAAAGATTATGAAGACTACTATTATATATATTAGATAAAATAAAATTTTTTCGCTGAGCTATGCTTTTGTGCCTGACTATCTTGCACCAAATACCTTAAATAAAAACCATGTACAACTTTTCGCGTGGTACTCTTGGAAAATTTTTAGGTACACTTTTGAGAAACACTGTAATAGGATATGCGATGCCGACGATATGAAATTTTTTAAAAACAATAACGAACTTAACGGTCTTTAAAACGGAAGTAAAAATTTAATAAACCGGTGTAAGTGTTTAAGCGTGGTAAAGGTTACAAGGGTAACAGTAAAAATATATATTAAATCCGAAATGGAAAAACCGATCTATAAAATTTTGAAACAAATTGAAATTAAATTAGAGAAGATTGAAGTGAATGAGGACAATTTAATGTTATTAACAGAAAATAATAAGTTGACAGATAAACAAAATCTTACAAGTTTACGCAAGCAAAACATAAAACTGGTATGCACATTTTGATTAAATATATTTATCTGGGAACAAAGAAATCGAATTACGGTGTGGCAAATCATATCAGTTATATGTGATGGGTATCGTTGAATAGCGTAGATATAGGTAACTAACGGTTGTTTTTATTATTTTTTCCTTATTCCCTAAAAGGATTTCCCGTACATTTGCAAATTTTAATTTTCTTTAACACAAACTGTGGTATGGTAAAGTTAGGGGGTTTTATGATTCTATAGTTTAGTATTCCAATATAAAAATAACAAAAAGGAAGAGATAGAAAACTAAGTACGTCTGATTTTGCCTCATTTGTTACATTTGTTTAATGACGTCAGACCAATTTTAGTTAATTTGACCTATAACAGTACAATCCGTACAAACTTTAATGTGCACTATTGGCGACGCAAAGATTCTCACTCGCGCCTCTGGTAGTAAAATTAGAACTAGTATTAAGTAAAAATACACGTGTACGTTTAATTGGTGATATAGAAATCTAGTAATCCGCACATAATTTGTATAATACATATTTCGATCGACAATTAAACGTATATACTAAAATTTTTACTTCATACAGCTTCTAATTTAAAAAACCAGGAGAATTCGCGTAATTTTTGCGTCGCCAATTAAACCGCGCAAACACATATTAACAAAAATTCAAATTATTTGACGTCTACTACTATATTTGGAAGCTTGTTGACGTTACATATTTCAATTTTTGCTAATATGTTCGCGCGGTTTAGTAGTACACATGCGCAAATACCCGAGAATTTTTTATACCATAAATCGAACACGAAGTAGCTGTGTTGTGTTCAATTCGTGGTATAAAAAATTCTCACGCATGTACACTACTAAACCGCGCGAACACGTACTAAGCAAACAATTTAAATTATTTGACATCTATTACCATATTTGGAATCTTGTAGACATTACATAGAGTGTCTTCGTTGCCCTCGTCACTTAATTCTAAATGATGTAGGCACATGCGCACACCAATTAAAAAATGCGTGGGAATTGACATTGTTAATCCCCGCCATACATTGTTAAATATGATCCCCGCCATTTCTCGCGCAGTTTTTAATTAGTGTGCGCATGTGCGTACATCATTTAGAAGTAAGTGATGAGGGCAACGGAGAAACTCATATTTAAATTTTTGTCTGGGTTTGCGCGATTTATTAATGCACATGCGTAAATGCACAGGAATTTTTTATAACAGGAATCGAACACATTCCAGATCTGGGAATAGCTCGATTTCATTGCTCCCAACTTTAAAAGTAGTTATCAGTTATTCGGGTATTTTAAAGTATTTATGACATTTCAGGAGTCGAGTGAATATCTACCAAATTTAAATAGTTTACATACGGAAATTAAAATCGAACAAGACGAAACACATGCAGATGAAGAGATATTTAATTGCGATACTTGTTTTAAAACGTTTGATCAACCAGCACATTTAAACAAACATAAAATTGTATGCGTTGGACAAGTACAATTTAAATGTAATATATGTTTTAAAACATTTACAAAGTCAAGTTACTTAAAAAAACATGAAAAACTTCACATTGGTCAAAAACCACATAAATGTGATATATGTTTTAAAAGATTTAGTCGTTCAGGTCACTTGAAATCTCATAAAAAAATTCATAGTGGTGAAAAACCGTATAGATGTAATATATGTTTTCGAACATTTACTCATTCCGGTGGTTTAAAATCACATGAAAGACTCCACACCGGTGAAAAACCATATAAATGTGGTAAATGCGCGAAAACGTTTCGTCATTCAGTTAGTTTAAAAACACATGAACAAAACCATACCGAACAAAAACCATTTGAATGTGATAAATGTTCGAAAACATTTAATGTATTAAGTAATTTAAAAGCACATCAAAGAACCCACAGTGGTGAAAAACCATTTGAATGCAATAAATGCTCTAAAAAATTCACTGTTTTAAGTTACTTAAAAGCACATGAGAGAAGGCACACAGGTCAAAAACCATTTAAATGTGATACATGTTCTAAAGCATTTATCACATCAGGTGGTTTAAAAAGACATAAAAGAATTCACAGTGGTGAAAAACCGTATAAATGTAACATATGCTCTAAAACGTTTACCCTATCGGAGCATTTAAAAGTACATGAAAGAATACACAGTGATGAAAACCCATATAAATGCAGTGTGTGTTCTAAAAGATTTAATATCCTAGGTAACTTAAAACGTCACGAAAGAATTCACAGTGGCGAAAAACCATATAAATGTGACATATGTTCTAAATCATTTAGTAATTCAACTCATTTAAAAACACACAAAAGGATTCACAGCGGTGAAAAACCATATAAATGTGGTATATGTTCTAAATCATTTACTAGTTCAGGTGGTTTAAAGTCACATGAAAGAACTCACAGTGGTAAAAAACCGTATAAATGTGATATATGTTCTAAATCATTTACTGCTTCAAGTAGTTTAAAATTACATGAACGAATTCACAGTGGTAAAAAGCCATACAAATGTAATAAATGTTCCAAATCATTTAATACTCCAGGTTGTTTAAAAAAACATGAAAGAATTGACAATTGTACAAGACCATTTAAATGTTATATATGTTCGAAAACATTTACTAAATTAAGTGATTTAAAGAAACACAAACGAAGTCACACTAAGTGTAATATATGTATGAAAAGATTTTGTAGTATGAGTAGTCTTAGAAGACATGAGAGACTCCACGCAGGTGAAAAACTACATAAATGTGATATTTGTTCAAAATGTTTTAGTCGATCAGATCAGTTAAAAAGACATGAAAGAACTCATACTAATAGATAATCACGTATGTAATTGTAACACGTTTCCATTGAATTATAAAGAATATTTTTCGTATAGCAGTTCGTAGACACTCAGTAATATTGGGGTATATTCGATATTGTACCATATTATGGATCCTTTGTAGATCAATGTTTGCAATGCAAAGATTCTCACTTGCGCCTCTTGTGGTAAAATTAGAACTAGTATAGAATTTATGATACAAAATCATGATCTTACTGATATAAAATCTAGTAATCCGCACATAATTCATATAATACATAATTCTTAGCAAATTGAACGTATGCGCACTACGCATACGTTTTTGTTTTACTTGATACTAGTTCTAATTTTACCACTAGAGCGGCGCGCGAATCTTTGCGTAGCCGAAAGTCGATTGTATCGTACAACTTTAGCTTATTTTATTTATTATTTAATATTTTATGTGTAATATGCTAAGTTGTTTATAGAATACTTAATTCAAATTATTCATTGTTGACATTTTTTTTCACATTTATTTATTGTATAATTATGTTTCTTTTTTTTTTTTAAATTGATTAATTTGAACGTTACTTTATGCCATTCTATATTCTGTGATTCCATATATTTTTTGTTAACAATAAATAAAACATTTTGTTATAAAAATATCACTTCTTATTTTATTAATTGTGAGACATGTTTCGATTTATATAATTATTATCGAACTGGTTATATTTACAGTAAAGCATCGATTATCCGAAATAGTTGGGAATTGGGAGTGTTTGAATAATCCGATTACAACGAAAGTTACGTAACAAAAATTATTTGAAATGAATTCTAACAATTTTTATTTTGATATTATCAGTTTTAAAAAGGTCAAAATATAAATTAGTTAAAAAAAGGATTATTAACCTTTTTACTATACGTTCTTTTAATGTTAATCTTATTTATCTTACTTCTGTTGAATTTATTTCAAATTTCCCGCCAAAGTTTTATATACACTACAATACACTACGACCCAGAATACATATTTATGTATATAATACTGGTCTTTATTCGTATCCTAGAAAGGAGCAAGGATCATCTTAGCGGTTTTTGCTTTATAATCCCATTTAAGATTTTTGCGTGAAATTTCTGCCAAATGAAGTAGAAATAGAGGCGGGATCTAATGGGTTAACGATACAATAATACCGGATGTAGTGGACAGTACTGGACATTAAAAAACGGAAGTCATAAATTAAACCAATTAAACCGACCTAATCGTGTCACAAAGCTAACAGGACAATTGTTGTATATAATAGGAATTAGAAATGGAAGAATCTGCCTATGAAATTTTTAATAAATTTGGAATTAAAATAGAGAAGACTGAAAGGAATGAGAACAAGTTAGTGTTGTCAACAGACTGTAATTGGTTGACGGATAAAAAAAACCTTACAAACTTAAAGAAGCAAAACATAAAGCAGGTACGTACATTTTGATTAAATATAATAATAAGTATACTTGGAAGCAAAAAAGTCGAACCACCGCTAATTTTGCGTTTAGATGCATACAATAATTATTGAAGTGATTATAAATTATTATTGAACAGCGTATTTATTCTTGTAAGATGAGGTTAGAGTCCCTATAATAAATAGAGTCGTGACATGTCATCCATTTTCTGTCCAAAACAGAGCGGGAAGCTTCAAAATTAATTATCACATATTTGAGTAAATATTTTTGAATAGATAATTATTGTTAATAAGTTATGAGTTTATGAACAATTAAAAAATTTTAATTTAATTATTCTTTCTAGGTTAAACTAAATGATTTTTGTCAATATTTATTTCCAATCTATTTTGCGCAAACTTTGGACAAAAAATGCCTGAACCAATCAGCGTTCAGCACACATGTCACGACTCTATTTATTATAGGGACTCCAGATGAGGTTAGATGACCAGACACTATGGAGTGTAGATATCAGGAGCAGCATCTCCGTATCAAAAACAGTGGCGACGCGTGAGAGTAGACAACGGAGACAGTGTCTCCCAAAAAAAAACTAACCTTCACAAAATTCAAAATTTTTTATAAAATTTAAAATAATTATGAAATTTATACAATAATATTGTCCATTTTCATACATTCACATTTCCAAACAAAACGTATTTACTTTTACGGATATCCAATATACATACGTTTAGAGACGTTTACAATAATGTATACGTATACATAATATACATGATAAATATGTATAAAAGCTTATATGTGTATGTGGTTAGAGAGAATGAAATACGTACATACGTATGGATACAAAATAGAAAGCCAGCAGAATCAAACTACAGTTTGATTCTCCTGGCTTTGTGTGTGTATGTGTAACAAATATTCTACTTTAATACATCTACACACACTGACACAATCTGTATCATGCATGTATGCAAATCTTCTCCAATTTTTACACCATTATAACTCAAAAACTAAGAAAAATTTTGCAAAAATTTTTTTTTATCTCTACGTAAAATGTAGTCTTCCTAATAGTACAAAAATTACTAAAATATAATCAGTATTTTCTTAATAATAACAAAAAAACCGACACAATTATTCAGAGTAAACATTCTGTTTTTTGTCTATCTATAGGCATACGTACATATTTACTATTTGGTACTACATGCGTACACGTACAGGCACAGTCTGTGAAGTGGTGAAATTCAATATTTTTGAACTTGTGTTAATAGATCGTCCTTTGATTTAGTCCAGTTTTTTAATTTTATTTTAATTTTAATAATATTAAATTTATCAATTCATTTTAGATTTAGTTGTTTATTTTTTATAACTTTTTATTAAAATGTGTATTTATTTTTAATGTTTTTTTTCATTATGTTTAAATTTTTTACTTATGAAGTTTAATACTTTTGTTTTACAATCGAAGTCCTGAGTCAGAAAGTCTTGTTAGAATAAAATACCCCTGTCGCAGCATCCTGCATAACATAGCGAATTTCCGCTTATAAAAATTACTTTTTCTCGGAAACTAGTAGACATAGAATAATAGTTTAAAGACCTTTTTATGTAATTTTTTCTTCTCTTTTAAATGATGTAAAAAAAAATTTTAAATAAGTGGAAATTTTGGTAAAAAACTACTTTTATGCAAGAACAAAAACCATGTTCCTGACATCCGACGTGTCTGACTGAAGAACTCATCCAAGGGTTTGGGACTTCCAATGTTTCCAATGTCGCGCGGATACATATATACATATATACATACATATATATATATATATATATATATATATATATATATATATATATATATATATATATATACCTATATAAATTTTAGTGAATGCTATTTTCGGTTTCTAGGGACCTCAAAACAAATTTCTGCCATAGTCCTGGGCTCAAGTCCCGTCACGACAGTGGCTGTAATAGCTGAATTCCGTTCTGGAAATTCGCTAAAAGCTTTAATGAAGTTCATTAGGGACCAAATTAAAAATAGATACAAAATCAGTCTATTTAAATATGGCAAAGAAAACTGTCTCTCCCCAGGAAATAATTTCACGCGTCGCCACTGATCAAAAAGTGTCCATAGAAAGTCGTAAATAGTGGCGGCGCTACTATAGCAAAAGGGTAAATTTAGAGAAGTAAACAAAGAAAGAAAAACATCCGCGTTGTTATGTAATTATTGTTTTTTTATTATAATTGTTACATATAATAGTTTTATTATTTTAAAAATTTTTATAAAACAACACAAAAAAATCACTATACTCTTTTGCTACTCTAGCGCTATTCTGACGAGCTTTTGAACTGTTACTTAGTACTTAAAACGGGACAGTTTTTGAACTATTTTTCTAGTGTTTTCCGGCCAAGATAGTTCTCCCGATATTTACCCTCCATACCAGACACCTCATGGTCAATTTTTGATTGGTTGTTTGATCCGCCATATGTAATAGGGAAAAAGAGAAGGAATAATTGAACATTAATTGAATGTTCAATTATAGGTGGGGGGGGGGGGGTGTAGATGGATGCTCCATAATTCAGAATTTTCACTAATTCACCGCATTAAATCAAATTAGCGAGGTTTTACTGTGTATTTAAAAACAAAAAGGTAATTATGCAGAAACACAACTCTAAAAATATTAATGATCTTTTTTTTTTAAATGTTCGTGATTACGGCGAATTTGAAAAAGGTGGTGATAATGAAAAGGCTGGAAAACTGATAAAATTCATTTTTTTCTTTTATTCAATTTTTATTCATATTCTTTTTTCAAACTTTAACGCTCGATATCTCGAAAACGGAATAAGATACTGATTTTTTCTTATTCTTGAAAAAGTGTTTATTTTGGTCGGTCTTATTAGAATATAAACTTGAATTATGGCGTCTAGAGAAAATCGTAGCCGTTAATATTAATTAACGTAAAAGCCCCCATTATGGAACGGTATCTAACTATCTAATACTGGAACAGTTTTGACATTTACATATTAATGAAGTTATTTCTGAGTGAAACGTCTGATAACAAAAATTATTATTAATAGAATGATTGTTTTTCAATTTAAGTTCACCTTGCATTTAATGTTTCCTTATTTAATTAAAGAAATAAATATGTAAATGTCAAAACTGTTCCAGTATTAGATACCGTTTCATAATGGGAGCTTTTACGTTAAGCCAATTTCTAAAAAACTAAGCGCAATATAGTTTTTTTTTTTATTCTTGAAAAAGTATTTATTTTGGAGGATTTTATCAGAATATACACCCAGACACTTTAGAGACATATACATACATATCAGATAAGAAAAAAAAAAGAATTTTTTCGAATTTAACGGCAGTTTTTTCAGTAATAATATCGAGTGTAATATATTTATTTTCTTTTTAATTAATTCGCCGCAGTGGCGAACATTTTATAACGAAAATCATTAAACTCGGACCATTAGTGTTTTTCTAGAGCGAAAATTAGGTGGAGCCGTGCTATTGTATAATTACCTTAAAAAAAAAAATATACAAATATTTTACTGAAACTACTGAACACATTTTAGGAATCGAGTGAATATCTGACCGATTTAAACAGTTTACACACGGAAATCAAAATTGAAGAAGACCAAACAGATGAAGATGAAGAACTGTTAAATTGTAGTACTTGCTTTAAAACATTTAGTCAACCAAGATATCTAAAAAAGCATAAAATTACTTGTGTTCGCAAAAATAGATTTAAATGTTCTACATGTTTTAAAACGTATACTTACTTGAGTGAACTAAAAAAACATGAAATAATTCACAGTGGTGAAAAACCATATAAATGTGAAACATGTTCTAAAACATTTAGTCAGTTAGGTAATTTAAAAATACATGAAAGAGTTCACAGTGATGAAAAACCATATAAGTGTGATATATGTTCTAGAACATTTAGGCATTTACATAATTTAATATCACATGAAAGAATCCATACGGGTGAGAAACCGTATAAGTGTAATAAATGTGCTAGAGCATTTAGTCATTCAGGGAGTTTAAAAGTACATAAAGTAACTCACACAGGTCAAAAACCATATACATGTGATCTATGTCCTAAAAGATTTATTGCTTTGAGCTATTTAAAAACACACCAAAGAACACACAGTGGTAAAAAACTATACAAATGCGAGACATGTTCTAAGACCGTTACTACTTCATCTAGTATAAGAAGACATGAAAGACTTCACAGTGATGAAAAATCATATGAATGTGACACATGTTCTAAAAAATTTATTTCTTCAGGTGAATTAACACGACATAAAAGAATTCATACGGGTGAAAAACCCTATAAATGTGACATATGTTCTAAAAGATGGGCTCGTTCAGGTGATTTAATACGACATAAAAGAACTCACACCGGTGAAAAACCATATAAATGTAGCACATGTTTTAAAACATTCGCTAATTGGGCTCATTTTAAAAGGCATGAAAGAATTCATAGTGGTGAAAAACCATTTAAATGTAACCAGTGTACTAAAGCATTTACTAATTCAACTGATTTAAAAATACATAAAAGGGTTCACACTGGTGAAAAACCATATAAATGTTCGATATGTTCTAAAAGGTTTAGTCTCGCGGGTAATTTACGCCGTCATGAACGAATTCACATTGGTAAGAAGCCATATAAATGTGATGTGTGTTCTAAAACATTTATTGATTCAGCTCGTTTAAAAATGCATGCAAGAACTCACAGTGGTAAAAAACCATTTAAATGTAACATATGTTCGAAAGCATTTACGACGCCATTTTATAAGAACGTGCATGAAACAACTCACAGTGGTGAAAAACCGTACAAATGTAATAAATGTACTAAAACATTCAGTCATCCAGCCAGTTTAAAAGCACATGATAGAAAAATTCACAGTCGTAAAAAACGATTTCAATATAATAAATGTTCTAAAGTATTTACGACTTCAAGTAATTTAGAAATACATGAACAAACACGCATTTGTAAGAAACCATTGAAATGTGATAAATGTTCTGAATCATTTACTAATTTAAGTGATTTGAATAGTCATCGAAAAAGTCATGCAAAAAATTTTATTAGTATTAGTAATTTCAAGAAACATGAAGGATACCACACTAGTGAAAAATCACATAAATGTAGCACATGTTCTAAAACTTTTAGTCGATTTGCTAGTTTAAAATCACATGAAAGGACCCACACGAGCGGAGAATCAGATATGTGGTTGTAATACTTGTCGTAAAATATTATACAATTTATTGAGGGTTTTTCGAAACAGTACAGTAATTTGTAAAAGAAATTTGTACAATAAATTGAATGTTGGAATGGAGTATGTATTGACAGTATCAAAGAAAAACTATCAAAATAAATTTTATTAAAAATTTATAATAAAAAACAGCAGTTTATTATGTTAATTCACCTTTCTTATCTTTTTAGAAAAATTAATTAAAGAAGTATTTTTTCAGCTATAAACCACGTAAACAGAAACGGGCTGTGACGTTACATTCTCTTATATATCAACACTATCGCCACTACGGTCGCTACTTAAAACTCAGGTTAACAAACATAACTATGGAAATTAATTAAAATTTAATTAATTATAAAAAAAAAAATCAACAATTTCTTTTCTTAATTATTCGCTCCGAGCTGAAAAGATAGCTACCTATATCAAATGATTATTTAACAATTTATCAGGACATTTTACTATTTAAATGAATGGAAAATATATTAAAAAACTGAAATTTGTTTAATAAAAGCCATACATATGCTCATTTTATCTCAAAAATGTCTGAAAATAAAATATTTTTCAATAATAAACCAAGAAAAGCATAAGAAGTAACTTTTATGATATTTTTTTTGAAAATTTCAAAATAAAATGACTTTTGATAGTAGGGTTACAAATAATTTTTTTATTATTTTGTAGAATCTAGTAAATAGAAATCGTAATAAGTACTCGCTTTGAAAAAATCAAACAAGTATTCTTAAAGAAAATAGTAAAATTATGTACAAATGCCGTCCTCATAAACAGATATATTTGTCCACCATGAGCGCTGTAGTCGATTTTTGTATTCCCTCCAGGCAAAAGCTCATAGCGAATAAGAAAAACAGTTTTTTTCTTAGATACGGAACACCTGTTGCTATCTAGAAAATGTGACGTAACGGACAGCTAATGAACGTTTTCGCGCAAATCTTGAGAACACATATCAAGTTCATTCTAAGGATTTTCGGCATTATTTTTATGAATCAAAATACATGCATAATACATAAATATACATAAAGACATATAAAACTTTTAGAATTTTTTCAGAATCTGTATCAACTTAAACGAAATTATTATAAAGTCAGATTCAGTCAAAGAGTTCAGTCAAGTGTTCGATTGAGTAATTTTAAATTGCCGAACGACTAATATAATAACAATAAAAATATTGAGCTTTCGTTATAAACAATATTTTTTAAGTTTTATTTTTAATAATTTCTCAATCTTTAAATAATCAATTTTTTAAATAAAACGAAAATTAATACGAAATAAAAATAAATGTTAATTCATTCGTTAATGGATTCGTTGTGTCGTCTTCTGTCGTTTGTGGTGGGGTTTTCTTCAAATTTTATGCACTCATATCGCAGTATTAGGGGTGCTAGCTGATTTTTTTTTTAAATCAACAGTTTCTTTCCCTAGGTATAAGAAAATAGTATATTATACAACGAGCTGGTAGTGATAGCTATTACTTACGAAGATGAAATTGCGACACGAGGCGAGTGTCGTAATGCATCTGAGTGTGTAATAGCCATTGCAAGTGAGTAGAATACTATATTTTTTCTGCGACTTTTTTCCTTTTTAATTTAAATAAAATTGAATATAAATTTTAAATCAAAAGAATAAAATTTAAAGTCTATCTCTAATTTCATTAAATGTTCGTATATGTATCTATGTAAACGATCAAAATAAAATTCAAATTGTTTTGTTTACTTACACGTTACTACGCAACATATGAAATTAAAATTTATATTATTCATAAAACAATCGCAAACCCATTGAATAATGGTTAATACAGTGATTTTATCGGTCGAAAGGTATTGAGTAATGATCATTCCTTCACTCCTTTGAATAATGCCTAATTTTCTCAACAATTTGTGTTCTTCTTTTTGCTAATAGTAACATTTAATTAAGTTAAGAATAATCTTTGTTAAGAGGAAGTTTGTGAAGAAAATAAAATACGCACCCTTATTCATTATTTTAGAAATTTATAATTTGTAACATTTCTATAGTAATAATTAGAAAAAATTATATCAGGAAATTTTCATTTTTTTCGAATTATTTATGAGAAATTCATCTATTTTTTTGAGTTTAATATTAGATTTAATAATTTTACTTAATTATTATTGGAGGTATGCATAATTAACTTTTATTAGTTTATTTTTATTTGAGAATAATTACTTATTTTATTGTCACAGTAAATTAATTAGAAAATTAGAATACACTTTATCTGTTGCAAAAAAGAATGGGAGCAGACTTGTCAGAAATTTGAATCAGTGATAGTGATATTCATTTACGACATATTTGATTAATATATAAACAAATATGTGACTTTATAATTATTGTATGAGTTTTAAACTTGAAGAACTGGTCAAAATAAAATGCAATTAGGAGAATTTTAGTGGATTATCTTATTAGTAGTTATCTACATTATCGGACAAGGCTAAAGATAATTTAAAGTTATTATAGTGACATCTCTGTTCTTCTCAAGTGTACTACGCATGATTATAACGGGTATCCTACATATATGTTATAACGGCAACGATGACATCTATACCCGTTGCTCCTGTTCTCAGTTCCATAGCAAGGTTATAGAGTGTGAAAAAAAGTACTGAAGTTGGCTATCTTCCAGAAATAAAATTCTGGTGTACTTTATCTATGATTAAAACTGAGATTAGCATATATGTATTATAACTATATGGCCAATCCCTATAAGAAGCAGTGGTTCCGATGAAGTGAGACGGATAGACATCGGGTAGAGGCACTTCAGTTGTTTTGCGCAGATGCATCAATTAGTGTTTACCGCATAGAACACTAGAAGCCAACTAACATAAAAAAAGTGAAATTCGCTTGGAGTCATTTGTAAGCCAGTCACAGCTTAAGGCATTAGTCCGTCAGTAGTCGTCGTCGAGTCAACACACCATTATATTAACAATATACCCATTGTTAGTTGAACACGTTGAACAGCTCTCTCTGGTAATACGTGTATTGTGGTTGTATGCGTGTATACACATACTACTACAAAAAACCAAACTAATACACTGCAAACAGTGTGTATGTACACAAACAGACTACGTCACAAACTCATTACAAGTGGAACAGAGGCAAAGCCAATCTAGTTTGTCCCCTTGGTTTACCGTGTTTACTGTTCAGATTGGTTCATATTACCACCAAAAAAGTCGCGTTTGCGCAAAACGAACAAAATACTTCCAAATCTGCACCGTGATGTTGGGACGTTTTTTTCATATCCATTTGGCTATATATGTATACTACATATATGGTAACAACACAATTTTGTTTTCACTTTCGTTTTGTATTCTGTGGATCATAAGCTATGACAGGGCGCAAGATTGCACAGTAGGAATCACACAATTTTGTATTTACTTTGCTTCTATATGTTCTGTGATTAAAACGGAAGTCAAATAAGTAACCGTCATCAGACATCTCAGACATCTCCTACACAATAAAATAGAAATCAGAAATGGAGAAACCGCTATATGAAATTTTCAAACAAATTGTAATTAAAGTAGAAAGGATTGACGTGAATGAGAACAGTTTAGTGTTATCAACAAAAAATGATCGGATGACAGACAAAAGAAATCTTACAAACTTCCAGGAGCAAAACATAAAACAGGTAAGTACGCACATTTTGATTAAATATACATATACGTGTATTTGGAAATATAGAAGTACAACCACCGCTACTTCTGCGTTTAAATACATACAATTATTTCAGTGATAATAAAATAATCATTTTGTATAATACGGGTCACATGGATATTGTTGAATAGCGAATTTATTAATTGATAAAGTGAGGTTAGGTAATTGATCAGATCCCAAATATTAAGCAGCTTCCACATTCTCGCCGAAGTTAGACGAAGTAGTTCCTCGCGAGGTTGGCCGAGGCATAAGAATAGCATTGAAATACCAACCGCGAAGCACAACGAAATGACCCTCTACATTCTCGATTCGTCCAACCTCGGCGAGAATGTGGAAGCTGCTTTATAATCTTGTAATATAGTTGTAATTTATAACTAACGTGAACAAGAACCTCCCCCCTCCCTTAAAGCAGAACAATGGGCAACAGCGCGACATTGTTGTAGAAAGAGGACGGGCTCCTGGAGAAAGATCCGCGCCCCAAAGTATGAAAAATTTACAGCTGCAGGAAGATTAGCTATGATAATTTAACTTATTTGTATCAATTCAAGTCCCATAATAATATTGTAGTTTTTTCACTTTTACCATGGAAACAAAGTTAGGACTTTAGACAAAGTTAGATAAAAATGAAACAATAATTCGTATTGGTAAATTTAACTGATTTCAGAACCATGGTAACAATGTATTAAATAATAATATGAATTATAGGCAGAGCGCGAAGTATATGGTGGGGACAATTAAATCGATTGCAGCGTGAGTAGTGGAGAAAACAAGCATTAATACGGGCTCATATGTGTTTATAGTATAATAAAAAATATTAAAATAAAAATATTTACATTGATTCACTTTAATTGTAAACGCAGTTGCAACTAGGAATGTCGTTTTTTTAAAAAAAATCGATTTTTGAATCGATTCGTAATTGCCAACAAAAGAATCGATACTTAAATTATCGATTGTATTCAAAATCGATTCTAAGAAATCGATTCAAATTTGCTGTTGCAAAAGTAGCGGTAATTTTTAAGTAAAAATTTATAATTCAGAAAGATGAACTTTCAAAGTCTTTTAAGAAGAAAAATATTAAGCGTGTACAACTGTACATACTTAATTACCAACATTTTTTTAGAATTTTATTCTATGTTGTAGAGATGAATCACAACATCACAACAAAGTTGACAATTTTTATTTTCATATATAAAAATGCTAATTGTATAAATATTATCTAAATTGTACTAAATGTTGAGAAGTTTTTTTTATTTAATTGCATACAAAGTTTTTTTTATACATTAAGGGATAAAAAAAGAATTATAATTTCTTTTTTTTTAAATTTCCCGCTTAAACTTTATTGTTTTGTACATGGTACAGTTGTCAATTTGTCAATTTTGACAATTTGATTTGATGCATAGAGATTTGATTATATGCATTTGATGCGTTCGATGCTTACAATTTAGTAATCGTAGTACCGATAATAGATTTAAATTTAAATTAATAAATAAATAGCAACGTATAAATAAAAAAGCAATTTATGTTTTGAAAAAAAATCGCTTCGCGATTTCCATAAAATAAAAATCGATGTGTGAATCGATCTCAAAATCAATAATCGATTAAAAATCGGTTTTCATACTTCCGATTAATCGATTTCTCGATTAAAAAACGACATCCCTAGTTGCAACTAATATGTCATTCCTTATTTATCTGTCAACAGTATTAACGTCTACACGTCAATCCATAAATACAGAATTAAAAATATTTGATGTATTTTAACTTACATAGTCACATGCAATAATGTTTCATAAGGAGTTAAAGTTATTGATGTTTGTTTTATGACTCTTCATTCAAATAAATGACTTATGCTAGCATTTCTTAATTCTCGAATTTCCCTGACGTGCTTTACTGGCACCAGCAACTTTTTCCTCTGCACAGTCCAAGGTTGGAAGGAAATACTGTCTTGATAATTGTATCCATATTAACGTCCAAAATTGTTTAATTACTTTTTTAATATAACTTATACTTCATCTAGTATTTTATTGTTCAAATTGAACAAATCAAATTGTTCAAATTTATTTATAAAAAAAAATAATTACAACAATATTTTTTTTGGGATATATAAATTTCACGAAGAATTTTTTCAACCTTCTCCCAAATTGCGTGGACTAGCTTTATAGAAGGATGGACATAATGAAACCAATATCTTCTATTTCATAGCTTTTCTTTATTAAAATTGCCAAAATATTTTGGCAATTTTAATAAAGAAAAGCTATGAAATAGAAGATATTGGTTTCATTATGTCCATCCTTCTATAAAGCTAGTCCACGCAATTTGGGAGAAGGTTGAAAAAATTCTTCGTGAAAAAAAAAAATTGTAAATAGCAAATATTTGTATTCAGATTTTACGGTTTGTTTAAAAATATTCTAAATTTATTTATTTCCACGGTTACCATTATTTATATTTGTTAATGAGCCCGGAAAAATGTATATTATAGATGTCGTTGCCATCACGCACCCAGCCTATACTAGTTTATTTTATTCGTTAAATTATCCTACCGTATTACACTTGAGTTTTATATTTTTTCTGAATAAATTTGCGTTTTCTACAACTAAAATTTCTTGCCTAAAAGCAATTTAAGTCGAAGAACTGTCAACCCAAAAACGTTTCAGCTTCGCTATCGCGTTTTTGTTAGTGACAGTTCTTCTCGTTAAATTACTAGGCAACAAATTCTCATTAGAGAAACCCAAATTTATTCGACAAAATACAAAGCTCTCGGGTAATAATAAGTGATAAATTCCAGATTGATAGGATTTTGAATGGCTAGGTAGGTTAATGGTCTATTTTTTAACAGAAGTATTACATTTTTTTTTTTTAAATATAAGTAATTTGTAAGTGCTTGTTATCAAGTAAAGTTATTTCATATGAATTAAAATGATTTAATATAAGTCTGTAAAATGTGCATTATTGACTCATTACCTACTAAACCCTTCATAGCCCATCCTGAGATTATTTTTTTACCGCAAAATAATGTAAACAAATAAAATTTTGTAACAAGGTCTTGTTGACTCAGTGTTTTTAATACACTAGGAATTATAATTTAATGTCAGATTTGCACTAAGTAAATTTAATATTAAACAATAATTATATTGTGATTCTGTTAAATGTCGAAGTTTACATTCGATTTACGTTAAGCTTGCAGAAAGTTTTTGGGTTTTACACATACCGTCACAAAAAGGTTGAAAACGTTCTGCTTTGGAGCAAGAGCTCAAAATTAGCAAAGCACATCAAATCGAGGGGTGGGTCGGCTTCTTTGTTCGCAAACTATTGAAAAAAAAATTATGAACTAGATATTTTATTAAAAGTACTTAACATATTTTAGGAATCGAATGAATATTTGACAGATTTGAGCAGTTTACACACGGAAATCAAAATCGAACACGACGAAACAGATGAAGACGAAGAACTGTTTAATTGTGATACTTGTTTTAAAACATTTAATCAACCAGAACATCTAAAAGAACATAAAACTACGTGTGCTCACAGTGGTGAAAAACCATATGAGTGTAACATATGTTCTAAAACATTTAATTATTTAAGTAATTTAAAGTCACATGAAAGAGTCCACACGGGTGAAAAACCATATAAGTGTAATAAATGCACTAAAGCATTTAGTCATTTAGGGAGTTTAAAGATTCATAAAGTAACTCACACAGGTCAAAAACCATATACATGTGATATATGTCTTAAAAAATTTATTGCTTTAGATTATTTAAAAATACACCAAAGAACGCACAGTGGTAAGAAACCATATAAATGTGAAACATGTTCTAAGACCTTTACTACTTCATCTGGTGTAAGAACACATGAAAGAATTCACAATGACGAAAAATCATATGAATGTGACACATGTTCTAAGAAGTTTAATGCTATAAAATATTTAAGAGAACATAAAAGAATTCACACCGATCACAAACCATATAAATGTGACATATGTTCTAAAAGATGCACTCGTTCACGTGATTTAATACGACATAAAAGAACACACACGGGTGAAAAACCATATAAATGCAGCACATGTTCTAAAACATTCGCTCATTCGAGTCATTTTAAAAGGCATGAAAGAATTCATACCGGTGAAAAACCATCTAAATGTAACGAGTGTTCTAAAGCATTTACTAATTCAACTGATTTAAAATCACATACAAGGATTCACACCGGTGAAAAACCATATAAATGTTCGATATGTTCTAAAAGGTTTAGTGTCCCATCTAACTTACGCCGGCACGAAATAATTCACAGTGGTAAGAAGCCATACAAATGTAATGTGTGTTCTAAAACATTTACTAGCTCAAGTTATTTAATAGTACATGGAAGAATTCATAGTGGCGAAAGACCATATAAATGTAACATATGTTCTAAAACATTTACCACTTCAGGTTATTTAATAGTACATGCAAGAACTCATAGTGGTGAGAAACCATATAAATGTAACATATGTTCGAAAACATTTATTGCTTCAAATCATTTAAGAAAACATGAAAGAATACACAGTAGTAAAAAACCTTATAAATGTAACATATGTACTAAAACATTTAATCAGTTTATTGGTTTAAAAAGACATGAAATTATTCACGCCAAATGTAATATATGTACTAAAAGATTTAGTAGTATAAGTAGTTTAAAGAGACATCAGAGAATCCACACAGATGAAAAACTATATAAATGTAAAATATGTTCGAAAACGTTCAGTCGGTCCTCTAGTTTAACATCACATGAAAGGACTCATGTCAGTGGAAGATCGTAGACGTAAAGTATTCGTTAAGGGGCTCCTCTACATGCTCAGTAATATTGTGCAATTTACTGATGTTTGTTCGAGATAGTTCAATAATTTTTAGAGTAAATTGAATAACAATTAACAGTTCATACAAACTGGTTCGAGTATATGTGACATTACAAAATAACAAACAAATTGAAACTTCACACTTTACGGTCCGTGTACACAGCATCTGTGAACAGTCAGAACTAGAGATGATCGATATATCGATAACTGTTATTTTGTAATTAGTATAGAAAGATAACAGTTATTGTGAATAACTGGAATACCCAGTAACTGGTTACTTAAATAACTTCTTTGGAAATATCGATAACATAGGTCAATATTAATATATTCGAAAGCAAGGATCACAGTAATTTATTTTAACCACCTACGGAGAATTTCAAAATAATAACGCCTCAGACAAGTTACACATTTTCTATTGTAGCACATTTAAAAAACCTTTAAAAATGAACTATTGTCTATTGTACAGTTATCTATTTGTATTTGTAATTTTGTATCCATAAAATTGTTAAAATTGTGTATATAAAGCCTAAATCCTTGTATAGACAAGTATTTGAACAGATATTGCAGATTATTTAGTATCCGTCAGTATTATAGATAGATCTGTGCATATTTCACTAACAGAACCGTTTATACGCATATCGAATATCTTACAATATGTTAAAATATCCAAATACCATACCAGTTATTATAATTACTGCTATAAATAACAGTTATTTTTCAGTAACTGTTATTGCAATAACAGTTATTAGAAAATAACCGTTTAGCTCATCTCTAGTCAGAACAGTCATGGAGGCCGATCACGAAAAGTGATCACGCATGTGTGCGGTGTTATCGCATACAAGTATTGACCAGTAACAAACATACTCTGTGTGCGATGATTTCTGTAAACAGTTATAGACGGATAACACGTAAAATATAATAAAATTACCATTTTTTTTATTTTTTAATAACATTTTGTTTTAATTATATTGAAATGTGTATAATGTGTAATTGTAACAAGAGTATTTTTAAGTCAGTTTATTGTTAATGTCTTTTATTAAAAATGTGTATGTTTACACATGCTAAATTATTTCGTGAATTTATATAAAGTTTTTTTTTTATTATCTTTAAAAATACTGCCGGTCTGTGGTGAAGTTTACTGCGTAGATGCGCGGATCGTAAAGTGTTAAACAAATAAAATGTGCAGTAAACTCTATCAAGCCTACAGACATTATAATATTCACTCAGTGCACAATATATTTAAAACTATTTTTGATTAGTAAAATATATGTATTGTACAACCCTTCAATATAACTTATAGACGATGCATATTATTTTATTATACAACCTCAAAATTTTGTATATTATGGATTGAGCATGTAAATGTCGCTTTATTAGACATTCAACAATCTTGTGTAAAATCTAGTATTGTACTATATTCAAGATTTTTTGAAAAATTGCACAACATATTGTTTAGATCATTTATGTGCACATTATGACTGTGGATAATATAGCTGTTTTTGATGTGAAATTCGTTCTGTCTAAAGGCATTGTAAATTTTTAGCGATACATATTTTCATATTAATTTATTGCACAATTTCTGTTCTGTTTATTGTACAAACGTTTTACAAATATAAATTATGTTTTCTTTAAAACTTCGTTTAATTTATTTCTGAAGATTGTAATAAGTCTGATATAATTTCGATAGACTCAAAAGTGTTACTATCGATCTAAAATTTTAACCAGTGAACAATGAATATGTAAAAGGATGGACACTTAAAATTTCAGATCAGTTGTGCTCTTAGTATTCAAAATTTAACTTTTTTAAACATGCGTAAATAGACTAATTTTAAGGCATAAAAACAATTATAAAATATTAACAAATGTTAAACTAAACTTAAATAGATACATTAAACGTTTATGGATCGAATAAAGCAAGATTTATTAGATCAGTTTTACCATGGCCGTCTATAAGTTTACTAAAAACGGTCATGTTACTATATATGGAGATTAGACAAGGAGACGAAACTCAATGTATTCAAAAAAGTGTCCAAATCAAAGATGGCACTCGTGTTCGACGGATACGAAAGCGGTACAGTACTTATTGTCAAATGGAAACGCGGGCTTCTATATTTGTTAACTTTTGAATAGAATCTTCTGGAATCTTTTTCAATGTTCAACTCAGTTATAAAGTGGGTTTTTCGATCGTTTTTAAAATAAACTTAACAATTTTTATTTTGCGTCGCATCATTTATATTGTATATTATATAATTCGCTGACGTCACTATGTAAAATCGGATTCAGTACCATTGGATATTCGCCGTATAAACTAATTTAAACTATAAGAGTTTATTTCATACATATGTAATTTCTGTGTATTTCCTTATTATTAAATATCAACCGACATTGGTGATTCTCAAATGGAAACACTCACTTCCCCAGTCCCGACGTGTTTCCATTTGAGAATAAGTACTGTAGTTACATTCTGTTTTATCCGTTTTATGTTACTATATTACACTGATATGTACATATATGGATACGGGGTGTCCGCCATGTTGACGTTCCTAATCGGACGCCTGGCGATCAGCCAAGGTACTACCGTAGGACGCGTTAATTTTAAACAAATCAACGTGGTTAGGAGTAGAAAATGATGGATTATAGGTTAAGACAATAATAACAATACACATAATGAAACAAAACATCTTTTTTATTTGTAGGGTTACATTTCATTAGATTACATATTGTATTATTAACACTTTACGGTCCACGTTTTCACCATCTGAAAATGATGACAATAACTGCAGAGGCCGACCGTGAACAATTATTATTACACATTATATGTGCGATGTTAAAAAATATTTATATAAATAAACACACTTTTTGTGGTTAGCTTCTATAAAAATTTTTAGGATAAACAAAATATGTTTAAAAGAAATGTGTATTTTATATTATTATTTATTATATTGACATAAGTTTATATTTTCATTCTTGTATTGAACGTAAAGAAGTTATATTATTAGGTGATTGCTTCAATAATTATCATACAAAGAAAAAATATTAAATTTGGAAATAATTTTTTTTATTTATTTCTAATTTTCCAATTACAATAATAAAACCAATAAAATAAATCCTGTTTTTATTAAATATAAAATATAATATTCACTCGCCAAACTCAAACCACGATTACACTTGGTTTTTAGTGGTTATGTTCGTTAGGTTCATAGAAAAATACATAGACAAATACGTAGTTATATAAATTATCTATGGTTATGTTGACATAAATAATGTAGTACTTGTAGTACGCTGGCTGATCGACAGGCGTCCGATAAGGAACAGTCGCTACACACACGATTGTCTATGCAAACTCGTATCCAATTACATATACGTATCAGTGCTATATTAGCTATATTCACATCGGTATTCGAGCATTATTAACTCAATGGCTGCCAAATAATTTTTGTTTGTAAAAGACAGGTTTAAAAACATTGATAAAGAGAGAAAATTGTTTACATATTATCTGCGTACTTCTGGAAATATTTTATTTTAATTGTAAGATTTTTGTTTCCTTCATAAAATATAAACATTGTTATGTATGTATGTTTTGTAAAGTCGGTATTAAACTAATATTTGGAACATGTAATAATTTTTTTAAAATTATTTCAAATGTCATTATGATATTCATTTTAAGTAAAATACATTCTACAAAAACATAAGTAAAGAGAATGAAGAAACCATTATCTACCATTCTTATAATTTGACATTCCCACTTTGTGTGTATTGCACAATATCTTACGTATTTTTAATTTTATAAATTATAATAATATAATACTGACTTTATAAGAAGCGTAAGTGCATGAATACCTGCTGCAGATCAACCCTACTGCAATGTAGCCAATGTGTTTTTATAGTTGACAGAATAATTTATTGATTTTTTATAATATGTAATACATACATATTTAGTCAAACTTCGAAAATTTTTTTGCTAACAATAATAAACAATTTTTTTCATGTTCTTATAGTACACTGTAAATTCAATTATGTTAAAACATTCAATAAAAATTATTAGAAGCAAATTTTATATATTTCTGTAAATATTTATATATAAAATTATCCACAGTATTATTTTTTTTATTATTATTTCATTTTAAAGCAAGTTGGACAACTAGAGAAGTATCAATTTAACTTTAATTTAACATTTTTTGGGAAAAATTTTTATTAGAAAATAACCCAGTGTGGATTTCTAGTGTCCTTGTGATTTATTTTTATTATAGAATTGAGAAACAATATTTTTCAATTTAAACCATTCGAGTGCAGCTTAAAAATGTCAAAATGATTAATGACCTTAAAAATATAGTCTTGTCTTTTGTTGCAAGATATATTTCCCTCTTTGTTTCCTTTGGCATGTTAACATGCCAATGGCACTGAATCGGTTAACGCCGCGAGTGGTAAAAAAAGAAAGCTTTATATTTACCATTTTCCTGACCAATTTTGTCAATTCGTCTCATATAAGTTAGATCTTCAGCTTATAATAGTCCATTTTACTGTATATCACAATTTCTTTTAAACGAGAGCCCTCTGGTTTGTGACGGTGTACACTTCGGTACGAAACGTTTTGTAACGAAACTCTCTGACGAAGTCACACAGTTACGCGTATAACAAATAGGGCAAATATTATTATAGTTGGCTACACTGACTTAGTTTGAATACAAACAATAACGGTCGATTAAACTGATTAAACGGTAAAACGGAGGTTAAAAAGTAAACCGTTAGACGGGTTAGAAGTGTCTTAAGCGAGCAGGCAAACAGGAATAAGTGACAATAAAATAAAATAGAAATGGAGAAACCGGTATGTAAAATTTGGAATCAGTTTGAAATTAAAGAAGAGATGGATGAAATAAATGAGAACAATTTAATGTTATCAATAGAAAATAGCTGGTTGACTGATAAAAGAAATTTTACAAATTTACAAGAACCGTACATAAAACAGGTACGCACATTTTGATTAAATTATGTTCATAGCTATTTTTGGAAGCAAAGAAATTGAACCACCAGTTTCATGTATTTATTAACTGATACATAAAATTAGGTTAGGTTGACTAAATTTTAGGTAAAGAAGCTTTATAGACAATATATTTTTTTCCCTTAAATTAATGGTCCTCTTCATATATTTATTAACTTATTGTAATGGGTCCGATTTTACGAATCGCTAATTTTGACATATCTCCACGTTTCAAGGTCACTAGAATCCGAATCCATCGTTTTTAGCGTGATATCTGTGTGTGCGTTCGTTAGTTCGTTCGTTCGCTCGTGAATTTTTTTCGTCTCGCATATCTAAAAAATGAAGACCGGATAAAGTTTTCAGCAAATTCGGATTAGCGGTTTGTTTTTTGTGGTAAAAAAAACAGAATTAACTTTATTAAGATAACAGATTATATGGATTTTTTACCATAACATTATTATACAATGGCCTAAGAACCTTCCTTGATGTTAAAAACACCAGTATTTTATTATAAAATATATATACCTAAAAAAAAACGAAATAAGACTGTTTTTGAAATATATTTTGTCTCGCATATCTTGAGAACAAATGATATTATCATTTGTTTGATAAGGGTTCGCCTTGTGTACCTAAGGATATTCCACTCAAGCGAATGAGCGCACTCACTACGTTCGTGCGCTCAACTTCGCTCTCGTGGGCAATCGACAATTTCCCGGACTTATTGCATAATATACTATTAAAATTAGAAGATTGAACAAGACTTAGTCACAGACCAATGAACACTATTATATTATACTGATTATACTACTAGACAAAGCGTAAAGCCAGTTTCTAGGTATTTTTCTTGAAGCAGGTAACAAGGGTGAGACGGGTGAGATTTAATGAAATAATATAATGCCAATTTTTGAGCAAATGCGACTATAATTATTGCAGGACATAATTTGTATACGTACGTATTTTGAAAATAAAGCGAATACCACTTTTCTTCTTTCAAAATTTTGCAGTTTCTTCTCCAAAAAGTAAAATTTTATTATCAATATTATTTTTTGACAATAATTATTTGAAAGTGTAACTACGGATACGAATCAATTACTATATATACTTATAACAGAATACTATTGCGGTCGGAACTTAGTCGTAACTGATTGCTTCAATTATACATTTATATTATATGTCTCTATAATATAAAATATAATATGTTCACTGGTCTGTGGACTTAGTTAATTCATTTATCAGTACTAATCGATTCACCTTAACGCAAATTTATTTTGAAAAAACTATGTAAATATTAAAAGTATTTAATATATTTTAGGAGATGATTGAATATCTGACAGATTTCAATAGTCTACATACGGAAATTAAAATCGAACAAGACCAGATAGATGAAGATGAAGAACTATTTGATTGCGATACTTGTTTTAAAACACTTAATCATTCAGACGATTTAATAAATCATAAAACTGCATGTGCTGGCAAAAAACCATTTAAATGTGCTACGTGTTTTAAAACATTTACCACTTCAGAACATTTAAGAACACATGAAAGAATTCACAGTGATAAAAAGTATGAATGTAAAAGATGCTTTAAAACGTTTAGTTGCTTAAGTAATTTAATAGTGCATGAAAGAAGTCATACAGGTGAAAAACCATATAAATGTGATATATGTTTTAAAAAATTTATTGCTTCAAATCATTTAAAAATACATAAAAGAATTCACACGGGTGAAAAACCATATAAATGTGATATATGTTCTAGAAGATTTATTTCTTCAAGTGATTTAAGACAACATGAAAGAATTCACAGTGGTCAAAAACCACATAAATGTAATACATGTACAAAATCGTTTATTACTTCAAAGGATTTAAAACGGCATGAAAGAATTCATTCCGGACAAAAACCGTTTAAATGTCAGACATGCTCTAAAACATTTAATTGTTCCAGTAATTTAAAAGTGCATGAAAGAATTCACAATGGTGAAAAACCATATAAATGTACTGTGTGTTTTAAAAGGTTTACGAACTTAGGTAACTTACAACGTCATGAAAGAATTCACATTGGTAATAAGTCATATAAATGTGATATATGTTCTAAATCATTTATCGATTCAGCTCGTTTAAAAATGCATGAAATAATTCACAGTGGTAAAAAACCATTTAAATGTAGTAAATGTTCTAAAGCATTTACTGCTTCTGGTAGTTTAAAAATTCACGAAAGAACTCACACGGGTGAAAAACCGTATAAATGTAAAATGTGCTCTAAAACATTTATTTCTTCTAGTAGTTTAAAAATACATGAAAGAACTCACAGTGGTGAAAAACCTTATAAATGTAATAAATGTTCGAAAACATTTACCGTTTCAGGTAGTTTAAGACAACATGAAAAAATTCACAGTGGTGAGAAACCATATAAATGCGATACATGTTCTAAATCGTTTATTGATTCAAGTCGTTTAAAGGCACATAAAAGAACTCACAGTAGTAAAAAAAATAAATGTTCTAAATCATTTACAAATTCAAATTATTTAAAAAAACATGAAAAAACTGACAATTGTAAAAAGTCATTGAAATGTAATATATGTTCTAAAGCATTTACTAAGTCAACTGATTTAAGAAAACATGAAAAAATTCACTTTAAATGTAATATATGTATTAAAAGTTTTTGTAGTTTAGGTAATTTCAAGAGACATGAAAGACTCCACACAGGTGAAAAGCCATATAAATGTAACAAATGTTCTGAAACTTTTAATCGGTCAGATAAGTTAAAAAACCACGAAAAAAGGACTCATGCTAGTTGAAAATGTTAGTTGTAATATATTCCTTAGAGCTTAGACAATCAATAATATTGCGCAAAATTTGATATTGTACCATATAATGTGCATATAATAGATATTTTGTAGGTTATGTTGAAAAATTATGCAATACTACGTTGTTTAGTACAATTTTATTTAAAATATCAGTTGTATTTTTTTTAAACGTTCGTTTAATGACTTTTATGGGACACTATGACGTAATGCTCAATTGCTACACTGTTTTGGCAACTAACACACCAATACAAACGTAACTGACTCTCGTCGCTCTCTTTTTAGGCACAATAGGTACGATACGTGCGACATTTAACACGTACAATGTATATTTTAAAATATTTAATAGTCTACAATAAGATTATTTATTTGCCATTTAACTTTTAAATTATTAAAGTGTCTAGATTTTTTTTGTTTGTTTATGGTCTCTGGTTCTTCTGCGTTTTAATTTTTTAATAAAATTATTTAATTACGTGAAATCGAATAATTAAGTTTAGAACTTTTAAGAATCTGTATAAACTTAAACAAAGTAATATTAAAAAATCACATACAGTTTACATAGTTTTCGATCGAGTAATATTAAATCGTCGAACAACTAACAATAAAAGTATTGAACTCACATTTTATTATTAAAAAATATTTTTTAAAAGTTTACTTCTAATGGTTTTTTAAACTTCAAATAATTTAAATTAATACGATAAAAAAAAATGTTACAAATTTATCTTTTTACAAAAAGATAAATAATTTTGTGATTTTCATTTTGTATCATATTTTTAGAAATAAAAAAAAAATTAAAACAACAAAACTAATTTTTATTGAATAATGGAAACCAATTGATCACACACTCAACTTATTTAGAAATTTGTTACTTCTTGTACTTTTTATTACAATAAAGATCTAATAAATCATTTTTTTCATGAAACAGAGGTAGTAGGTGGATAAGCATGGGTGGGTGGAATGCCCCCGCACAGATTGTGTTAATTTTTTCTGCTAACTGCTATCGATATAAGACAACATTTAAAGTTTCAGTGGGGTGCAGTTAAAAGGTTAGTTTTAGAATAAAATTGAGAAAAAGGATTTTTTTTGTAAAATAAAAAGCACAAAAACCCCTAAAATTACAGTGTCGTCTGTGTTTTCTAAATGGAAAACAACCAATGTTTGGGTTTATGTAGGTTATGTAGTTCATGACCGTCAAGGGGCCAAACTACTATAATTTTGATAGTTAGCATGTCATAGTATGTGTGGTATGTGTGATTGTCGTTATGTATGTAACGCGAGTGCGAGATAGCGATGTGGGAATGGATACATACTATCGAACAACTATGTATGTATGTATGTATGTATCTGTTGCTAATGATGTATGATGTATATATTTGTTACTAACAATCAACAGCCACCATCTAACAATGCGTGTTTGCTCTTGTAGAGCCGATGGACCACTAGTCAGTAAGCAGTATAAAATGCAGGTTATTGCAACTTTTGGACCATACTTTTTTATATGTACGCTTCATTTGTCTCATCTGTGATGACCGTATTCCATTACAAAAAATATTACACACCGCATGACACCGTGTTTACTTTTTTACTAATGGAACACCAACTTTTAGTGTGTTTCTGAAAAGAGGAACATAGACAAAGTTAGCAAATTTAAAAAAAAAATAGATTCAATCTGCTTAATATACTTTTTGTGATTCATAATTAAATGCCTAATTTAGTTAGAAGCTGTTAAAAGATTAATTTTACAATAAAATTTTTAAAAAAGCTAGTTTTTTTATGAAAAAAGAAAGTACAAAAATCACTAAAATTTGGTTGGCATCAATCTTTCTTATGCACTGTGTTACACAGTGTCGTTTGTATTTTGCTAATGGAACACAATCCATCACTGCATCTCTCGAAATGAATCCTCCATAAGGTCAGTGAATTTTTCTATGGAGTTTCTTGTAGTTAACTTATAGTTGGCGATACTGACTTAAGTCGTGAGGGTCATGAGCATAGATAAAGTACATCAGGAGTTTATTTCTGCAAGATAGCCAACTTCAATACATTTTTTTGTCCCTCGATTACCTCTCTATGACACTGAAAACGGGGGTCCTGGGTATAGATGTCATCGTTATCGTTATCATCATGCGTAGTACACTCGAAAAGAACAGAGATATCACTATCATAATTTTAAATAGAGAGGTAATAGAGGGTCAAAAAACTGTATTGAAGTTGGCTATCTTCCAGAAATAAAATTCTGGTGTACTTTATGTATGGTCATGTGCGAAAATTGAACGTATAGCCAGTGAAGAGAGACGTATACGTCTCTCTTCACTGACGTAGCAGAGGTTAAAACGGAACTCCACAATCCCACAGATTCGAAACCACGTTAGCCACGTTAGTTAATTATTTTCTATGTTCGAAACTCAAATAGATTAGTAATGGAGAAACCGGTGTATGGAAATTTGAAACAAATTGTAATTAAAGTAGAGAGAATTGATGTGAATGAGAATAATTTATTGTCACCAACAAAAAATGATCGGCTGACAGATAAAATAAATTTTACAAACTTACAGGAGCAAAATATAAAACAGGTATGTCGTCCTAAGTACATCAAGTCGAGGGATGGGTCGGCTTCTTTGCTCGCAGACAAACTCCTTTAAGAAACAATTTATGTAGATATTTTATTGAAAGTATTTAACACATTTTAGGAATGGAATGAATATTTAACAGATTTAAGCAGTTTACACACGGAAATCAAAATCGAACAAGACCAAACAGATGAAGATGAGGAACTGTTTAATTGTGATACTTGTTTTAAAACATTTAATCAACAGGAAGATCTAAAAAAACATAAAGTTACGTGTGTTCGTAAAAAACGATTTAAATGTGCTACTTGTTTTAAAACATTCAATAAATGAAGTGACTTAAAAAATCATAAGAAAATTCACCGTGGTCAAAAACCATATAAATGTGATATCTGTCTTAGAAGATTTACTTCTTCAAGTTATTTAGTAACACATAAAAGAATTCATAGTGGTGAAAAACCATATAAATGTGAAACGTGTTCTAAAACATTTAATCGGTTAGGTAATTTAAAAATACATGAAAGAGTTCACAGTGATGAAAAACCATATAAGTGTGATTCATGTTCTAAAACATTTAGGTATTTACATAATTTAATATCACATGAAAGAATTCATACGGGTGAAAAACCGTATAAGTGTAGCAAATGTACTAAAGCATTTAGTAATTCAAGGAGTTTAAAGATTCACAAAGTAACTCACACAGGCCAAAAACCATATACATGTGATATATGTCCTAAAAAATTTATTGCTTTAGATTATTTAAAACAACACCAAAGAACGCACAGTGGTAAAAAACCACATAAATGCGAGACATGTTTTAACACCTTTACTACTTTATCTAGTTTAGTAAGACATAAAAAAATTCACAATAACGAAAAATCATATGAATGTGACACATGTTCTAAAAAATTTATTTGTTCAGGTACATTAACACGACATAAAAGAATTCATACGGGTGAAAAACCATATAAATGTGACATGTGTTCTAAAACATTTACTACTTCAAGTCATTTAAAAAGCCATGAAAGAACTCACACTGGTGAAAAGCCATATAAATGTAAAATATGTTCTAAAACATTTACAATGTTTGGTCATTTACAAAGGCATGAAAGAATTCATAGTGGTGAAAAACCATTTAAATGTAACCAGTGTACTAAAGCATTTACTAGTTCAACTAATTTAAAAGTACATGAAAGGGTTCACACTGGTGAAAAACCATATAAATGTTCGGTATGTTTTAAAACGTTTAGTCTCCCGGGTAATTTACGCCGTCATGAACGACTTCACATTGGTGAGAAGCCATACAAATGTGATGTGTGTTTTAAAACATTCATTGATTCAGCTCGTTTAAAAAAGCATGAAAGAACTCACAGTGGTAAAAAACCATTTAAATGTAACATATGTTCGAAAGCTTTTACTACGCCATTTTATAAAAACGTGCATGAAACAACTCACAGTGGTAAAAAACCGTACAAATGTAATAAATGTACTAAAACATTCAGTCATCCAGCTCGTTTAAAAGTACATGATAGAATTCACAGTCGTAAAAAACGATTTTAACCCCTTTAGCGGCTATCCCGAGTACAGCTCGTCATATGAATTATACAACTTGAATGACTCTCCCAACCTGAACTCGCCTCGTGTTGGTAACTGTAAGATGCTGTCATCTGCTATCGTAAAAGCATTACTAAAGCAAAAATTATCTAATGGGTAGGCCATATAATTATGCAATTAAATTAAGTTTTTTCAAAGATCATTTTATTTGGTTAGTTTTACATGAGCCGCTAAAGGAGTTAAGGTAATAAATGTTCTAAAGCATTTAAAAGGCCGAGTGAATTAAAAAGATATGAACGAACACACATTTGTAAAAAATCATTGAAATGTCAGAAATATTCTGAATCATTTACTAATTCAAGTGATATGAATAGTAATCGAAAAATTCATGCCAAAAATTTTATTAGTATTAGTAATTTCAAGAAACATGAAAGACACCGCACCGGTGACAAATCACATAAAATTTGCATATGTTCTAAAACTTTTAGTTGGTTTGCTAGTTTAAAATCGCATGAAAGGACCCACACTAGCGGAGAATCATATATGTAGTTGTAATACATGCCGTAAAATTTACTTTTAAAAATTATATTTTATATATTATTTCTTTTTTTGTATATTTTATTTTTTTATTCTTATTAGATTTGTATTATTCTTAAATTTTCTTTTATTTTTGTATTTATTTATATTCGCAGAAGAATATATAATATTAAAATAAAGAAAGTCATAATTTTTACAGAACTCTATTTTATATCGGTGTAAAACACGCATCAGGAATATTATTATGATCGAGTCTTTTAAATGTATGTTATCGTTATCTCCCCCCTCCTCACATGTATCTCGTCTCTATATCTTTCTCTATACTCTTCTGCACTTCATGTAACAAGACGTGATAAATTACATGAAAATTTCACGAATGAACATGATGAAAAATTGATTGCGAACAGTACACAACTACAAACAGTCTGTCAAAGAGAGAGACACTGTCGCGTATCACTCATTAGAACAGACAGAACGTAGCAACATACCGTATACAGGGATGAATAGGGACGAATTGAGACTTCACACCGTATTTTTTTGTATTTATTTTATGAGTATGTAATCTTTAATATATTAAAAATTTATGGGAGGATGGTCACTTTATCACAGTATCCAAAAAATTTTGAAAATGTCGGTAGTTTTTGAGAAAACAAAAATCATATAATTTTTTCTCTATGAAAAATTGGGGTCAAAAGAGACGATAAAAGGGTGAATGGGGACAACCCGTAGGGTCGACCAAAATTGAAATTCTAATATAAAATAATTTCGAATTTTTTGTATTTATACATTCAAAAACGAAATAATACTTCATGATTTTCTGTAGAAATAAACGTAAAATCTAAAATAAAGTTTATAAAGTATAGAAATGTTATGTTGAAAGTGTTTATGAAAATATCGAATGACTTGATAGCCTTGAAAGTACTCTCTTCTATGTTCCAATACATCCTTCATTCGTCCCTAATCACCCCACATTCGTCCCTTTATACTTGAAATTAACGTCCCTATTAACCTATATACTGTCCCTATTCACACCTTTTCCGTCCCTGTTAACCTCCAACTTTGCCCAAATGTCAAATCCTCATTATTTCTTCTTAAAAAAATAAAAACAACTAAAAGTTTGTAGTTTTCTTTTTTTAGAATATGTTTCAAAATAACTAAAGATTCGATCAAACAACAATTTATTCATAAGAGCACCAAAATAAATAGTTTTTTGATAAAAATTTAAGAAACAATAAATAGCCATGTTTTTAAGACATCAATCTAAACTGATTTTTTGATATTTTTTATCCACTTTTAAGCTTAGTCACTATTGTTACCCGAAAGAATAATGGTTTTATGTACTATAATTTAAGTAAGATATATGTTCTCATTTACGTTTAGTATTTTTAAATTAAGTTCATGAATAATATTTTTCGTTTCGTCCCTATTCACCCGCCTGTCCCGATTCATCTCGTTCTACGGTACATAATATATGGCATATCGCGCCTTTTCTGTCTCAAACTCGTATAAGGTTTTTTGACGGTTTTGAGTTAGAAAGTCATACATGTACATAATACACTTCCCCATGTGATGCACTAAGAAATATTGCAAAATAGTTAATGGAAAAATAATTATTCAATTCAATACAAACTTGTACCACATGAACTAAATTTAGTTTTCTGACAAAACCTGGTATATGGTATACGAGTTTGTGTACAACTATCTGACACTAGAGTTCGCAGGTGCTGTACACCACAAATCCAATGGTACGTAGTGGTCGGTGCAAATTTAAGGGGAAGTACGTAAAATCGGAAGATCAGGAGCGTCAGTAAACTTTTATTTGAGGGGTTGGTAAATATTATTTATTATATAAACAAGTACATAAATAAGTACAGTACGCTTCAAAAAGTGATCGAACACTCTCACTCAGGGGGGAGGGTGCCAACACTTTTGACACCGCACTGTACTTAATGTTGTGGTAAACTGCCGTGTCAAAAGTGTGGGCACCCCCCTCGGGGTTAAGGTGTTCGATCACTTTTTGAAGCGTACTGTACTTATTTAAGCGCGCGTGTGTTGGAGTCAAATGTCAAAATTTGTAACGGGGGGGGTGCCCACACTTTTGACACGGCAGTTTACCACAACATTAAGTACAGTGCGGCGTCAAAAGTGTGGGCACCCCCCTGATTTAGAGTGTTCGATCACTTTTTGACGCGTACTGTACTTATTTATATATAATATGTACTTGTTTATATAATAAATAATATTTACCAACCCCTCAAATAAAAGTTTAGCGACGCTCCTGATCTTCCGATTTTACGTACTTTCCCTTAAATTTGCACCGACCACTACGTACCATTGGATTTGTGGTGTACAGCACCTGCGAACTCTAGTGTCAGATAGTTGTATCTTGGTCAAGTACGAGGGTATGCTGATAAAAATGTTACTTATTTCAAAAAATAATTTTACACAAACTCGTATACCATATACCAGGTTTTGTCAGAAAACTATCAGAAAAAATGTAGTTTCGAGAAAAACGCGTTTAAAATTTAAGTTACTGGTTATACTATCGGAATATGCAAAAAAAAAAAAATTGATTTATTTCGCAAACTCGTATATTGAAAAAAAAAGTGGGCAGCAAACTCGTATTTACTAAAAACATCGATAGCTTGTAATTTAAAACATTTAAATGTCTGATTCATGTCTACATACGTAGCAAACATCAAAAAGTGTAACATGCATAAATCTTAAATTCATAGTGATGAAAATACAGTATTTAATATGTTTTTTGTGTTTCCTGAGAACTGTGATTTTTGATATACGAGTTAGAGACAGAAAAGGCGCGATATATGGTAAGTTAAAATACCAAGGGACCAAACTAGTAACCAAATCACACTGTTCCACTTCTCGCCAGTGGGTGACGTAAAGTCTCCCCACTATGTTGTGTAGGTACACACTGCAATAGTGTTGGTTTGGTGTTTGCGTCTGTGTGCGTATTCACACACACTACTACAAAACACCTATTATGGGAAAGACCAACCTGTCCAATTCAAGTAACACTGTCTAACAATGTATTACAATGCACAATTACTTTATACGGCGAATATCCAATGGTACTGACTCCGATTTTACATAGTGACGTCAGCAAATTATATAATATACAATGTAAATGATGCGACTCAAAATAAAAATTGTTAAGTTTATTTTAAAACCCACTTGATAACTGAGTTGAACATTGAAAAAGATTCCAGAAGATTCTATTCAAAAGCTAATAAAAATAATATAGAAGCTCGCATTTCCATTTGAGAATAAGTACCGTACCGCTTTCGTATCGTACGAACACGAGTCCCATCTTTGATTTAGACACTTTTTTGAATACATTGAGTTTCGTCTCCTTGTCTAATCTCCATAGTTTCTAGTTTGAAACAAAACGTCAATAAACGTCATAAAAGGAAAATACATCATTAACGCTTTCCTTGACCCATCATTAATCCAAAAATGTATAATACCTTGAATATAATTTAGAAAAAGTACTGTGTAAGTTGGGCTTTTCTTGAAAAATTCATGTGACCGTTAACATGAAAATCTTTATATTATGTGCTCCGATACGTAACGAAACTTGCATCGCTACAAACCAGAGGGCTCTGATTAATAAAAAAAAAATGCTCGTTAAATCTTATTTTCCCATGGCTTTTCTTTGGATTCTCATCCTGTGAGTTCTGTTGATAATGACCCTCGTGCGAATAGCCAACATAAATTTAAAAAAATGAGATTTTTTTATTTTTGCTTCGACCAATCGTTTGTGAATGTTTGTGACGCTATTACTTTCGTTTGTGATTAATTAGTTAATTAATTATTTAATTGTTAATTACGAGTGTGTGAATAGCCAACATTTTTTAAAATTTATTGCAATATTGACTTCCGGGCACTTAATCGATCGAAAATCGTTTGTGAATTCCAAATATACCATTAAAAACATTTGTGACAGCGTATTTTTTAAAAAAATAATAAAAAAAAATTCTGTATACTCTGTCATTTACAAAATAGTTATTTTTTCTCACACTAGAGGGCATTGGAGTGCAACTAAACAGAGTGGCCAATATAAAAAACTTCATTACTACAAAAAATAATTGATTTTTTGTATTATTTTTTTAAAAAATACGCTGTCACAAATGTTTTTAATGGTATATTTGGAATTCACAAACGATTTTCGATCGATTAAGTGCCCGGAAGTCAATATTGCAATAAATTTTAAAAAATGTTGGCTATTTACACACTCGTAATTAACAATTAAATAATTAATTAACTAATTAATCACAAACGAAAGTAATAGCGTCACAAACATTCACAAACGATTGGTCGAAGCAAAAATAAAAAAATCTCATTTTTTTAAATTTATGTTGGCTATTCGCACGAGGGTTAATGACCCTCGTGCGAATAGCCAACATAGCCAACAAACAACGAAGGAGACGAAACTCAATGTATTCGCACGAGGGTTTGATAATGGCGTAATTCCGTTACGACAATGTTTCGCAAGAAATTTTCTGGCGAAGCGACGCATCTATGCAGGGTTTTGTAAACTGTAGTTGGTGATACTGATTTATAATTAGGAGCGTCTTTAAGGAGTTTCGATAGACTCTAAAAAATGATACCATCGATCTAAAATTTTAACCAGTAAACAATAAATATGTAAAACGCTGACCTTTAAAATTTCAGATCAATTGTGCTCTTAGTATTCAAGAAATTAATTTTCAAAATTTAACTTTTTTTAATGTGCGTAAATGGACTAAAATACAAAAACGACTATAAGATATTAAAAAATGTTAAACTTTCGACTAAACTTATTTAACACATACATTAGACATTTATGAATCGAATAAAACAAGATTTATATCAGTTTTGCACATTGTTTATTAGTTATTGCAATAAAAAAATTAAAAATGTAATGTCGACTCGAAAATTGTAAAAACCATAATTGAACGTGGCAACATTGCACATTTAAAATGACATGTGTAAAAGCTAAACAAAAAGTAAATTTTTTTTAGGCTATAATAATAATCTTACAGTCAAAATTTTTAAATTAAATTTCTGCAAATTAGAATCATTAATTTATTACAATTTGCACTCAAATACACTGTTAAAATTTTGAGAAAAACAAAACACCACAGATATCAAAACACAATTTTTAAAATTGTTATAGTTTTTTTTACATTTTTACGTGTAAATTATATGATTTTTCCGTTATTCATTTTCGTTTCCATTTTTTAGGAAGACAAAACAATAATGAAAATATATTTTTAACGAAAATGATTAAATCACAAATTAATATATTAGAGATATACATAACCTCAGTTATTCATGCGAATTATAATATGTATGTATTGTTGCATATTAGTGATGGGCATATTTGAATAAAAAGTAATCGATCATTCGATTATTGTAATATCTCAACTATATTTCATTTTAATGATCTTACAAAATATTTCGAAGTATAATAACATTATTTGGGTATTTTGATTAAAATTATTTTATATCTCGTGATATCATAAAATCATTCGAATGATTTTATTCTGTCTCGAAATATTTCAGTAAATAATTAAACAATTATTCTAGTTTCGTCAGACGTTTCAGTTTATAAAAACAAAAATAAAAAATAACAGTAAAAATTTTCTGGAAGTCTTTTTTGACTTTTATTATGTTTATATTAGAGTAACTATAGTAACTTAAGGTTGTACGTCTAAACTCGCTTCATTTGTTGATGATGTCATAAAATTTTTACTTTATTTCAAGTGTACCTATGTAATTGTAAAATTTTACAGTTTTCTTAAAAATGTTAATTTCTTAAAAATGTTTTCTAACAAACGACCAAATTAATTTAAAACTAATCAGGTACAGAAATATGCGAATGAAAAAAATCGTATAAAAATTAATTTTTTTAGAATCGAAAGAATCGAATAATCGATTACTGAAATCATTGGATTATTCCCATCACTATTAGAAATTATGGTTTAACGTAAGTGGTGCCAACATAACGACATTAAAATGTTCCAAGAGTGTGCGTTGCCAAATATATCTTCAATATTTATTCGTATCATATATTTATATAAATGCGTTATAAAAGCATTAAAAAAATTATAAATTATCTCTTTTACTCTTCCGTACTGTTATAATGTACATGAATATTGATATTTAAAGAATTTCTTAAAATATATCGATCAAAATTTATTGCCTAGAAGTTGTCACTCTCCATGAAAACAATAGATTTACGTCACAGATTTATTGAAAAGATAAGAGGTATCGAAATACCTTAAGCTAGAAGTTTGTAAGACCGTGGTATGACCGTGGCTAGAACTCAGAAATGGAGAAACCGGTAAATGAAATTTTCAAACAAATTGTAATTAAAGTAGAAAGGATTGAAGTGAATGAGAACAATTTAGTGTTACGAACAAAAAATGATCAGATGACAGATAAAAGAAATTTTACAAACTTACAAGAGCAAAACATAAAACAGGTACGCACATTTTGATTAAATTAATGCCGTATTTACACGGGTTTAGTAACTAAAGCAAGTAGCTAAATTGGGTTCCCGCTAAATTGAATAGTTTTTTTATTTAGTGGCTGTCTACACACAATTTAGTAAATTGATTTAGTATTAGTTGAAGTAGTAATACATAACCTAGTAAAACTAAATTAAAAATGGCATATAGTCGTCAATAAATCCGTTGTGCACTACAAAAATGTATCAGATATATTAATAAGCGATTTGATCAAAAAAATGTGACATTTATGTTTGACGAACAGACTTGTTGGTTCGACCTGTTAATATGTATTTATATTGGCGACGCAAAGATTACACGAGCGCTTCTGGTTTTTTAAATTAGATGCTGTATCAGGTAAAAATTTTTGTATACGTTTAATTGTCGATAGTAAAATGTACTATACAAATTATGCTCGGATTACTAGATTTTATATCACCCATTGGCCGTATTCGTCGCTGAGTTTTCTGCTCAAAGTGAGCTGTGCGCATGCGCAAGAACATCTTTATGAAGTACGAAATACTTGTGTATTCCATAAAAAAAATTCTTGCGGATGCGCTCAGCTCACTTTGAGCAGAAAAACTCAGTAACGAATACGCCCATTAATCGTATGCGTATATTTTTACTTGATACTATTCTGATTTTACCACCAGAGGCGCAAGTGAGAATCTTTGCGTCGCCAATATGCTTTGTCCCAAATATACTTATCTCATAAAACGCCAGAAATAAGCTATCGAACCGATTCTGAAAATTTTCTCACTGCTAGAGAACTAAATTATTTTACATGGATACAGCTATACTGCACAAAGTCCGTTCGGGTTCTTGGGTCTCAAAAATACCAAAACTAATTACCCAGCCGATTTTAAAAATTATTTTACTCTTAGAAAGCTAAACTATTTTAAATGGGTACAGGTCTTAGATGAGATCCGCCAGTGTCCAATATTTGGAAATTCGCTATGTTATGCAGATGCTGCGACAGGAGTATTTTATATAATACAGTAAGTACAAAAATTCTCTAAAAAATAATAAATATTTACACGCCTATATTTGTAAATTCGAAATCTACTAAATTAATGTGTTTACATTGGTACAAATAACAAGTTCAAAAAAATAAAGTGGGTGTAAGTTACTTGCACAAGTAAATAGAACAGGTTTCTATTTACTTGACTAAACAGATTACTAAATTTCTTACTTGTACTTGCACTAAATACAACTGTCAACATGACAAAAGTAACTAAATTTAGTAACTAGATTAAGTTACCTGCTTTAGTTACTAAACACGTGTAAATTCGGCGTAAGTGGATAAAGGTGTTAAGGCCCGATTTACATTAACGCTTCGCTCTCACTCCGATATCATTACGCTCCCGATTCGATGTAATCTTGTTGTGTTCACATTACAGTGCTGATATCATGCTGGTACCTATTCGTTCTCTATTCATATTATAATGCCGCTCTGGGTATGCTACCAGTTCGGTCTCAGTTCGATACAAACATCTTTTCATAACAAATGAATGCAAGCGGAGTGGAGTGGAATCAAAAAAGTGTTTACACTATAGGTACAAGCCATGACAAGTCTGATATCGCTCTGATAAAATATTACCTGAGTGGTATTGATATTGGAGTGGCATTGGAACGGGAGCAAACCGCGACTGATATCGGAACGATATCAGAGCGATGATGTGAATACACTCATTGTTTATTGTGTAAGAATATTTTATCGAACCTGGAGCGGAGTGATATCGGAGTGAGAGCAGAGCGTTAATGTAAATCGGACCTAACACTTTACAATAGAAACGTTTTCAAGTTTTTATTTACATATACTTCTGATGCAGTAGCATGTGTTTTCTGATGCAGTAGCATGTGAATTTCTACAAAATTGTTGGACGTAATGAAACTAAATTTTAACACCTTGACGTCATAAGACGTCAAGTGAAACCTGGCAGACTAACACACCACGTCAAAATATTTTTTTTTCTTTATAAAATATTGTTGCTTTCCAAGATTTTCAAGTAGATTTACATTGGCAAGAGTTAGATAGATAGTGACAATAACCAAAAATACCCTTCTCGCAGCATCTGCATAACATAGTGAATTTCCAAAGACGACACCGGTGGATCTCATATAACAACTTGTATCTTTTTAAAATAGTTTAGCAAAATTTGAGAATTAACCCAAAAAAAAATTTTTGTAGGTATTTTATTAAAAATACTTAACACGTTTCAGGAATGGAATGAATATTCAACAGATTTGAGCAGCTTACACACGGAAATCAAAATTGAAGAAGATGAAATAAATGAAGATGAAGAACGGTTTAACTGCGATACTTGTTTTAAAACATTTAATCAACCAGAATATCTAAAAAAACATAAAATTACGTGTGTTCGCAAAAAACGATTTAAATGTTCTACATGTTTTAAAATATTTAATCAATCAAGTGCCTTAAAAAATCATAAGAGAATTCACAGTGGTGAAAAACCATATAAATGTGAAACGTGTTCTAAAACATTTACTCAGTCAAGTAGTTTAAAATCACATGAACGAGTCCACACCGGTGAAAAACCATATAAGTGTGATTCATGTTCTAAAACATTTAAGCATTCAGTTAATTTAAAATCACATAAAAGAAGCCATACGGGTGAAAAGCCATATAAGTGTAACAAATGTACTGAAGCATTTAGTAATTCAAGGAGTTTAAAAACTCACATAGTTATTCACACAGGCCAAAAACCATATACATGTGATATATGTCCTAAAAAATTTATTGCTTTAGATTATTTAAAAAGACACACACAGAGACATCAAATAACACATAGTGGTAAAAAACCATATAAATGCGAGACATGTTCTAAGACCTTTAGTACTTCATCTAGTTTAGTAAGACATAAAAAAATTCACAATGACGAAAAATCATATGAATGTGACACATGTTCTAAAAAATTTAATACTGTAGATTATTTGAGACAACATAAAAGAATTCACACGGGTCAAAAACCATATAAATGTGACATATGTTCTAAAAGATGTGCTCGTTCAGATAATTTAATACAACATAAAAGAGCTCACACGGGTGAAAAACCATATAAATGCAGCACATGTTCTAAAACATTCGCTAATTCGAGTCATTTTAAAAGCCATGAAAGAATTCATAGTGGTGAAAAACCATTTAAATGTAACCATTGTTCTAAAGCATTTACTAATTCAACTCATTTAAAAGTACATAAAAGGATTCACACTGGTGAAAAACCATTTAAATGTTCGATATGTTCTAAAAGGTTTAGTCTCCCGGGTAACTTACGCCGTCACGAAATAATTCACAGTGGTAAGAAACCATACAAATGTAATAAATGTTCTAAAACATTTAATCAGCCAAGTTCTTTAAAAACACATGGAAGAATACACAGTGGTGAGAAACCATATAAATGTAAAATATGTTCTAAAACATTTTCCACTTCAGGTTATTTAATAGTACATAGAAGAACTCATAGTGGTGAGAAACCATATGAATGTAAAATATGTTCTAAAACATTTTCCACTTCAAGTTATGTAATAGTACATGAAAGAACTCATAGTGGTGAGAAACCATATGAATGTAACGTATGTTCTAAAACGTTTACTACTGCAAGTGAATTAAGGAGACATGAAAGAATAATACACGGTAGTGAAAAACTATTTAAGTGTAATAAGTAATAAGTGTTCTGAAACATTTAGAAAGCCAAGTGATTTAAAAAGACATGAAATTATTCACGCCAAATGTAATATATGTACTAAAAGATTTAGTAGTGTAAGTAGTTTCAAGAGACATCAGAGACTCCACACAGATGAAAAGTTCGAAAACGTTCAATCGGTCCTTTAGTTTAAAGTTACATGAAAGTACTCATATCAGTGGAAGATCTTAGATGTAAAGTATTCGTTAAGGGGCTCCTCTAGGTGCTCAGTAATCTTAGTGCAATTTACTTCGAGATAGTTGAATAATTTGTACAGTAAACTGAATAACAATTAAAAGTTCAAACTGGTTCGAGTATAATATGTGACATTAAAAAATAACAAACAAATTGAAACTTCACACTTTACGATCCGTGTACACAGCATCTGTGAATAGTTTTTTTTTTTTTTTAATTATATTGAAATGTTTATAATATGTTATAGTAACAAAAGCAGGGCCGTAACGTTAACTTAGGGGGCCCCGGGGCAAGACTGGCTGGCGGGGCCCCCCCTAATACCTTACTCGCGCGCACACGAGCGTCAATATTCATTATAATTCTATAACAATATAGGTATGCTTATTTGTCTTAAAAATATTTTTATCGTATATTTTTTAAGTTCAAAATTCAGTCTCTAGTTTTTTACATTTTTATTATAAAATTTTCGTTGATTTTTAAATATATAAAAAATACGTTTTTCGGAAGTAGTACGCAATTATGCCCCTCTATCGGGGGCCCCGGGGCGGTGCCCCGGTTGCCCCGGTGGTCGTTACGGCCCTGAACAAAAGTACTTTTTTTAAGTCAGTTTATTGTTATTGTCTTTTATTAAAAATGTATATGTTTGTACATGCTGAATTATTTCGTGGATGTATTGTTATAAAGTTTTTTTTTTTATTAATTTATTCTTTAAAAATACTGCTGGTCTCTGGGGAAGTTTACTGCGTAGATGCGGGGACCGTAGGTGCTAAACAAATATGATGTGCAGTAAAATCAATCAAGCCTACAATATTCACTCAATGCACAATATATTTAAAACTATTTTTGATCAGTAAAATATATGTATTGTACAACCCTTCAATACAACAAGATACATATTATTGTACAACCTCAAAATTTTGTCTATTATGATTGAGCATGTAGGAGCCGCTTTATTAGACACTCAACAATATTGTGCAAAATCTAGTACCATATTAAAGATCTTTTGAAAAATTGCACAATATATTGTTTAGATTACAGAGTGTTTGAAATTTATTGCACATTATGTGAATATACGTATTATGTCTGTAGGTAGTATGTATAGAACCTTTTAATGTGAAATTCGTTCAGTTTAAATGGATTGTAAATTTTTAACGATATTTTCATATTTGATTTATTATTGTATAATTTTTGTTCTGTTTATTGTACAAACGTTTTACAAATATAAATTATGTTTTCTTTAAGCTTTCGTATAATTTATTTCTGAAGATAGTAATAAGTTTGATATAATTTCGATAGACTCTAAAAAATGTTACCGTCGATCTGAAATGTTAACCAGTGAACAATGAATATTATGTAAAATGATGGAGACTTAAAATTTCAGATCAATTGTGCTCTTAGTATTCAAGACATTAATTTTCAAAATTTAACTTTTTCGTAAATGGACTAAGGTATAAACACAACTATAAAAAATATTCAGAGAGGATTAAACTCCTAGACCAAACTTATTGACAGTTACATTAAACATTTATGAATCGAATGAAACAAGATTTAGATCAGTTTTACCATGGCCGTCGATAGTTTACTTAACGCGGCCATGTTTTTTAAACGACCCAATTTTTTTTGAACGAGAGCCCTCTGGTTTGTAACGGCCTAAGCTCTGATACGAAACGTTTTGTAACGAAACTCTCTGACGAAGACACACAGTTCTGCGTGATATATGTTGTAGTAAACTGTAGTTGGCTACCCTGATTTGATTCGAGTACATACCAATAGCAGTGAAGAGAGACGTATAATAGAAGTTTAATTCTTATGGACCAATTTGGACGAAAATTTTAGTCGATTTTGTTTCTATTAGATGGCAGAACGATCGAGGTTCAGATGTTTTTAAGTTGTCAAGCGGAGCTTCAGTTTAACAGGAAGAGATGGGGAACGTATATTTCAATTTGTATATTTCCATTTTTCTTCCATAAACAAATTTCTCGTTTCAAAAGTACAATTATCAAGACATAATAATACGTACTGCTTGCCGGCACAGCACTGCCATCTGTAGATGGGGTGCCAACATTGCGGTTTGGGGTGCTCTAAAACTGTCCATAAATTTAACACAGGATTGAAGTTCTACATACGTCTCTCTTCACTGCCAATAGTAACGGACGAACAAACGTTAAAACGGAAGTTAAAAAGTAAACCTTTAGAAATATCAATTTCGTTCAGAACTGAAAAATGAAATAGTGATCAGTAATGGAGAAACCAATATATGAAATTTTGAAACAAATTGTAATTAAAGTAGAGAGGATTGAAGTGAATGAAAATAATTTAGTGTTACCAACAAAAAATGATCGGTTGTCAGATAAAAGTATAAACTTACAGGAGCAAAACATAAAACAGGTAGGTACGCACATTTTGATTAAACATGTAATTATGAATACTTAAACCTCCATTTTTTCGTTTAGCTACAAACAATTATTTCGGTGATTATAAATCGTACTTTGTGATAATGTATATCGCTCAGTAGCGAATTTATTAACTTATTAAATGAGGTTAGATATTTGATAAAATGCTGCGCTTATGGAGGGTAGATATCAGGAGCACCATCTCTGTATCAAAAGGCGTATATAGTGGCGGCGCTACTGTAGCAAAAGCGTAAATTTAGAGAAGTAAACAAGGAAAGAAAAACATCCGCGTTGTTATGTAATTACTGTTTTTTTTTTTTTTTTATTATATTATAATTGTTACATATAATAGTTTTATTATTTTAAAAATTTTTATAAAACTCAACACAAACAAATCACTATACTCTTTTGCTACTCTAGCGCTATTCTGGCGAGTTTTTGAACTGTAACTTAGTACTTAAAACGGGACACTTTTTGAACTATTTTTCTATTGTTTTCCGGCCAAGATAGTCCACCTGATATCTACCCTCTATAGCTGCGCTAAATTGCAATATGTGCCAGATGCTGGCATTTTAACTGGTGCATTTAAAAACGAACATAAATGGGTGAAAACTATTGGGATCTGTTAGGATCTAGTATTAAAAAATCATATTGTTTTCAAAGTGCATTTGCCGAAATGTCATTTCTGAGTTAAATCTTGTAGATCTACATGTACACACAATTGATTTGATTTTTCCATTTACAATTCTCCAGTTGTTTCATGACGTTTACCACTTAAATTTGACGTTTATATACTGTAAATGGCAATATTCATTAACTCATTCGTGCATTTTTTCATATTTTTACCACATTTTAAATGTCTTACAAATGTAAATTTTCATATTTTTCGACAAAATATCTTTGCTTCGGATCTGTGTCAACCCAAGTCCAAATTGTTCTACTATTTATCATTTTTTCTTAAAATAGCACTGATTACTATATATGTATAAAACTAATATTAATGTTCTTTTTCGTCAGCCATTTTTCCTAGGCTCCGTCTATTTGACAAATCCCAACAGTATGTAAATAGTTAAACCTGGGAAACTTATTATTTTGATCGATCAAATAGTAGATTATATAAAGACTAGCTGGTAAAGTTAGTTAAGGTTCGGTTAGTTTTTTTTTAACAATATACTTCGACTTTGATATAAAAACTAGTTAAGGTTATAGGACCTTTTTTCGAATTTTTACACTCAGTTCAGTTTTTTTTTATTCCATCAATAAATAATACCATTACCTATTTTGTGTACGATATACAGCCTATACAGTGTCATTCTAATCAACATATTATATTGTGAATACTGACAAAGTAAAATGATTCTGAAAAAAAGTATTTCCCAGGTTTAACTTTCCAATTACAATAATTTCCACCCATATTTATTCGTTTCTTCGTACAAATTTGGAAGATCTCATTTCTGGCACATATTGCAAATTTCAGGGCTGGGAACTATTTTATTTAAAACGATTTCATTTTAAATATGTATTTAAAATACAAAATGGCATTTTGAATTTTCTATTTTAAATAAGTTCGGTCAAACTATTTTCCATTTTGTATTTAAAATGGAAATTTGAATCCGTTTTACATTTAAAATGCAAATGCATGTATACTCAAATTTATGTGTACACAATATTAATTATAGAAATTAAATTGAACGACTTGAAGCCAAACAAATTGTAAGTTAAATATAAGTTGATTTAATTGACTCAAATTTTTTATAACTCGAGTTGTAATGTCACTTGAGTTAAATTTGTTACTAGAGTTGCAGTTCTCTTAAGTCAAACTTTTCGGACGCAAGTTGTGTACTACTATGTTTAAGACACGTCGATAAGAAATATATTCTTGTATTTCGAGTAAATGATTTTTATAGTTTTATTTAGAAGTTGCAGTCGTAGCGTAGTCAAGGTTTGAATATATGAAGGCCGAAATTTACAATATTTTTAAGTAACAATATTTGAAGAGTTAAGTTTCGTTTTCATATCATGAAAACTTTACAAAATTTTCTCAAAAGACTGCCTTTATTTAATTTCAGTACGTTTGATATTTTCTTAACTTTTTTTTTTTTTTTTTAAAATTAATATAAATAATAATAAAAAATTTATAGAATAAATTTAAAGTAAAAAAATGCATTTTGCATTTTATAACCCATTTTAAATAACTATTTTCCATTTTCAATTTTAAATATGTTCAGCAAAACCATTTTCCATTTTGTATTTTAAATGCATTTTTGGAAACCATTTTCTATTTTAAATGGTTTCTATGAACCATTTTTCCCAGCCCTGGCAAATTTGCCAAATGCTGTTACATGTGGTTATGACTAATTGTATATTTGGTAACTAAAGAGGTTTAAAGGCCAAGCACACCAAATACGGGGTTAATATAACTTCTTTGTTCGCAAACAAAAATTTATAAAAAATTATGTAGATATTTTATTAAAAGTACTTAACACATTTTAGGAAACGAATGAATGTCTGACGGATTTAAGCAGCTTACATACGGAAATCAAAATCGAACACGACGAAACGGATGAAGATGAAGAACTGTTTAATTGTGATACTTGTTTTAAAACATTTAGTCAACCAGAACATCTAAAAAAACATAAAAATCAATGTGTTGGCCAAAAACGATTTAAATGTGCTACGTGTTTCAAAACATTTACTCAGTCAAGTAACTTAAAAAGACATGAAAAAATTCACAGTGGTGAAAAGTCATATGAATGTAGAAGATGCCCTAAAACATTTACTTCTTCAAATGGTTTAAAAAAACATAAGATATTGCATACGGGTAAAAAACCATATAAATGTGATACTTGTTCGAAAACATTTCCCTTTTTGGGTTATTTAAAATCACATGAAAGACTCCACAGTGGTGAAAAACCATATAAATGTAACAAATGTAATAGAGCATTTACTCATTCAGTTAGTTTAAAGTGGCATGAAGTAATTCACACGGGTCAAAAACCGTATAAATGTGATACATGTTCCAAAAAATTCATTACTTTAAGTTATTTAAAAAAACACAAAAGGATTCACACGGGAGAAAAATCATATAAATGTGATATCTGTTCTAAAAGATTTATTTCTTCAGAATATTTAAGAAAACATGAAAGAATTCACAGTGGTCAAAAACCATTTAAATGTAATACATGTACAAAATCATTTATTACTCCAGGTGATTTAAAAAGGCATGAACGAATTCATTCCGGCCAAAAACCGTTTAAATGTCAGACATGCTCTAAAACATTTAATTGTTGCAGTAATTTAAAAGTGCATGAAAGAATTCATAGTGGTGAAAACCCATATAAATGTACTGTATGTTCTAAAAGATTTAATTTATTAGGTAACTTACAACGTCATGAAAGAATTCACCGTGGTAAAAAATCATATAAATGTGATATATGTTCTAAATCATTTATTGATTCAGCTCGTTTAAAAGCACATGAAATAATTCACAGTGGTAAAAAACCATTTAAATGTAATAAATGTTCTAAAGCATTTACTACTTCTGGTAGTTTAAAAATTCATGAAAGAACTCACACGGGTGAAAAACCATACGAATGTAATAAATGTTCTAAATCATTCACTACTTTATATATTTTAAAAAGACACGAAAGAACTCACAGTGGTGAAAAACCTTATAAATGTAATAAATGTTCTAAGTCATTTAATATTCCAAGTTGTTTAAGAAAACATGAAAGAAATGCAAATTGTAAAAAACCATTTAAATGTAACATATGTTCTAAAGCATTTAGATTTACTAAGTCAGATGATTTAAAAAGACATAAAACAATTCACACTACATGTAATATATGTGTTAGAAGATTCTGTAGTGTAAGTGTTTTCAAAAGACATGAAAGACTTCACACAGGTGAAAAGTCATATCAGTGTAACAAATGTTCAAAAACTTTTAGTCGATCAGATAGTTTAAAATCGCATGAAAGGAGGATTCACGCTAGTGAAAAATGATATAACTGTAATACGGTGCATGTCGTAAAGTATTGCTTTAAACACTCAGTAATGTTGTACCATATTTTTTGTAGGTTGAAAACAGTATCAGCTCCTTGACGTAAAATCATGTTCAAATCAACTAAACTTAAATAACGCATCCAAAACTAAAGTTTTCCATTTTTTTTAACGATATTTTCAGAGCGATTTTTCTATTCATTTTATTGTACAGATTTTTTTTACAAATGTCTACTATGTTTTCTGCATACTTTGGTTTAATTGATTTCTGAAAATTGTGACGGGTGTTACATCATACAAACTAATATTTTATTTTTAAAACTTTGTTGACTTCTGCAATGTAAATTTTTTAAAGAGATCGTAAAATGTTTAGTTTTTAGTTTAATATTGAAAAAATATGTAATCTAAATTATTTAAAAAAATATATTATTTTACTAATTAATAATTGTATCTTAATAATTTATATTCAGTTACTCCCTCTCATTTTCCCTATTACATATGGCGGATGAAACAACCAATCAAAAATCGACCACGAGGTGTCATAAGCATAACCATAATTCTTAGGGGTCATACACAATCAATGAAATAAGATTTAATATTTAATATTTAAGACTTAAGATTTAAGAAATAAGATTTAATATTTAAAGAGTATGCCATCTAGTGATGTTGAATGGAACTTTAACGTAACTGGTCATAGATATAAATATGTAGGTATTTTTTTACGTCAAAATTCGTGATTTTTTTCACTTAGTGACAAAATAGTCATCACGAACGTTACTTTTTCATGAATTCTGATGTACAAAAATACCTAAATACATTTACTTATGAACAGTTAAGTTAACAGTTTCATTCAACGTCACTAGATGGCATACTCCTTAAATCTTAAGTCTTAAATTTTAAATATTAAATCTTAAATATTAAATCTTAAATCACTGATTGTGTATACAGCCTTATGATTCTTAAGTACTAAGTAACAGTTCAAAAACAGTGTCCCTTTTTAAGTACTAAATAACAGTTCAAAAACTCGCCAGCATAGCGCTACAGTAGCAAAAGAGTATGAAATATTAACTTTGTAGTTGTCGACGGAGTGAAGTGTGCTGTTTAATAACCTACAAAAAATCGCTGTGAAACACGTTGAAAGTGATTCATAATTACGTGAACTTTTAATGTCAGTGATTTTATTGTGTTGAGTTTCATAAAAAATTTTAAAATATTAAAACAATTATAATTATGTAACAATTATAATAAAAAAAACAATAATTACGTAACAACACGGATGTTTTTCTTACCTTGTTTAGTTCTATAAATTTACCCTTTTGCTACAGTAGCGCCGCCACTACGCCTTTCTGTGGACACTTTTTGATACAGACATGGTCCTCCTTATATCTACCCTCCATATTCAGTACATACATATTTACAATGGTATTTACCACAGAGGACAGAGGTACAATCCGTATCTCTCCACTACTGGAATCAGTGTAACCAGTAAGAGATAGAAAATGTTATATACGTGCACGGTGTTTACTTTGTATTGGCGCGCTAAACTGTGTATGTGTGCGTAATCGAGACAGAGGGGGCAGTCACGTGACCGGGCCCGCATAATATGTGTGATACAAACAACGCTGCGTGAGGGGGTTCTACAGTGCTAACAACAATCAAGTTCATTGTTATTTGACTGAACTACACTGGGTGAATGCCAGTGAGGCACTGACTACCTACGAGCCTAAGGTACACAGAAAAATACACTAGCGATTTCATGAAAGAGATAGTTGCATGGTCTCTGTCCTCTGGGGTATTTACCCTGTTGCTACGGTAGCGCCACGATTATTTACGCCTTTCTATGGACACTTTTTGATACAGGGATTGTCCTTGAGATAGCAGATGAACTTAAAACGGAAGTTAAATAAGTATCCTTCGTTAGCAGTGTTGCCAACTCGGTGGTTTTACCACTAAAACCACGATCGTGTATACCTAAGGCTGTATACACAATCAATGATTTAAGATTTAATATTTAATATTTAAGATTTAATATTTAATATTTAAGATTTAATATTTAAAATTTAAGACTTAAGATTTAAGGAGTATGCCATCTAGTGACGTTGAATGAAACTGTTAACTTAACTGCTCATAAGTAAATGTATTTAGGTATTTTTGTACATCAGAATTCATGAAAAAGTAACGTTCGTGATGACTATTTTGTCACTAAGTGAAAAAAATCACGAATTTTGACGTAAAAAAATACCTACATATTTATATCTGTGACCAGTTACGTTAAAGTTCCATTCAACATCACTAGATGGCATACTCCTTAAATATTAAATCTTATTTCTTAAATCTTAAGTCTTAAATATTAAATATTAAATCTTATTTCATTGATTGTGTATGACCCCTAAAACGCCTAAAACTAGTGGCTTTGTACTTCTCACAGTAGGGGAAATTTTTTTTTAGTGGTGTGTGGTTTTCAGTGTTGCCGTCTTAGTGGTTCTACGGCCGCTATTACACTGTCATAGATATATGTCAAAGTTTTATTTAATCAAAGAAATATTATAGTGTAATAAGTCAACTTTTATAATATAAATTTCTGTAACCACAGTTAAAGATACTTCTTAAAATTTGATCATAGATTTGATCAAAGATCTTTGACATATATCTATGACAATGTAATAGCGGCCTACCACTAAAACTGCCGGTTATTTTGTTATTATTCTGTTTTTCTATTTTGTTATGTTTAATTCATAAAAAATTTTGTTGTCGAAAAGCGAAAATTTTTTTTTTTTGCTTGTCGAAGAAGAATTGGTGGTTTTTTAACGGTTTCAAAGCCGAATTTAGTGGCCTCTGGAAAAAAAAATTGGCAACACTGGTCGTTAGTGTCTTGAAGACATCTCGTGCAGAATGAAATGATAAATGAAAAAATAAAGATCAGCAATGGAGAAACCGGTATATGAAATTTTGAAAGAAATTATAATTAAAGTAGAAAGGATTGAAGTGAATGAGAACAATTTAGTGTTATCAACAAAAAATGATCGGCTGACAGATAAAAGAAATCTTACAAACTTCCAGGAGCAAATTATAAAACAGGTACGCACATTTTGATTAAACATGTAATTATGCATACTTGAAAGCAAAGAAGTGGAATCACCTTCACTTTTTCGTTTAGCTACGTACAGTTATTGTGGTGATTATAAATCATACTTGGTGTTAATGTATATCATTCAATAGCGAATTTATTAACTTATAAAATGAGGTTAGGTATGTATTTGATAAAAAGCTATAACATGTACTTAGTTATAATTAGGCCTGATTTACATTAACGCTCTGCTCCTGGTTCGATAGAATATTCTTACACATTAAACAATAAGTGTGTTCACATCATCGCTCTGATATCAGTCATGGTTCGCTTCCGGTCCAATGCCATTCCAATATCAATAAATCTGATGGTAATATTTTATCGGAGCGATATCAGACTTGTTATGGCTTGTACCTATAGTGTAAACACTTTTTTGATTCCACTCCACTCCGCTTGCATTCAGTTGCTATGAAAAGATATTTGTATCGAACTGACACCTAACTCGGAGTGTACCCAGAGCAGCATTATACTGTCAGTAGAGAACGAATAGGTACCAGCATGATATCAGCACTGTAATGTGAACACAACAAGATTATATCGAATCGAGAGCGGAGTGATATCGTACCGAGAGCGGAACGTTAATGTAAATCGGGCCTTAATGTTTACCACAGACCAATGAACACTATTATATTATACTACTAGATTAAGCGTAAGGGCAGTTTGTAGTAGGATTTCCGATCTCTGGCCAAAAAATCGATTTTGTGGATCGATTCGAATCGTCAAACCAAAAATCGATGCAGGAGAACATTGGCTTACAGAAGATCGATCTGATGAAAATCGATTCAATTTTTGTACTTACAGAAAATAAAAGATATATAAAGTTCTAATGAAGTTTCTTATTGGGTCATCACAAATAAGTTTCAAAGTTTTAATTTCCTTTGAAGATGAACTGCTGAATTTAATATGAATAAAATGGTTTCCAGTTTTCGCTAAAAATGACATGAATTCAAAATTTGATTCAGTTTTCGTAATTAAAATTATTTGACAACATAAACAGTTTAAAATACATTTGGCAATAATCTTGAAAAAATATCATATTTTTACTAAAAATATTCTAATTAAAATTCGAAAAGATCGATCTCCGATCCCGTAAATTTTTCATGATCTTCTGTATCTATTTGGTCTCCAAAGAATCGATTCGAAAAATCGAAGATCGGCTCTCCAAAAATCGATTTTCGATAAAATCGAATCGAGATCGGAAACCTTAGTTTGTAGGCATTTTTCTTGAAGCAGGTAACAGGGTGAGACGGGTGAAATTTAATGAAAAAATATAATGTCAGTTTTTGAGCAAATGCGACTACAATTATTGCAGAACGCGAATAAAGCGAATACCACTTCCTTTCTTTCAAAATTTTGCAGTTTCTTCTCAAAAAAGTAAAATTATCAATATTATATTTTGATAATAATTATTTCAAAACGTTACTACGGATACTATCGGTTATTGTATTGATTACTATATTACAGAATACTATCTGGTCGTATCTGGCTGCCTCAATTATACATTTATATAATTAGTCTATATAATATATTATAATATGTTCATTGGTCTGTGATGCTAACTACATAAAGAGGCTAAAAGACGAAGTACACCAAATTCGGGGTTGATTCAACTTCTTTGTTCGTAAACAAAAATTAATGAATAAAAAATTATGTAGATATTTTGATAATTGTACACTTTCGTGGTCACCTGGTTTTTTGGCTATAAATAAAAAATTAATGGTTCGATTTGGATGATTTTTTTTTTAAATGTTCGTCATTACGGCGGATTAATGATAATAATCACTTCAATTTTGATAGTTTTATGGATTTAAATGGACAGAAATGTGAAGCTTTTTGAAATAATCGTATATAAAATTTTTTAACGTGGGTATATTAACTTTTTATATTATTTTTCGTAATCTACATGAAAAAATTCGTCAAGTGCGTGTTTTTGACACGCATTAAGTAATGTCACCTCAGTGAAAATGTTAATTTATGATTTTTTGGCTCGTTTTTTAAGTACAGTGAGAATACAGCCCTCTTACGTTTATTCATTATGCATGTACAACTCTACAGCCCTCTTGCGTTTATTCAATATGCATGTACAACTCTATAATAATGTTTCGCCCACTATAATCACACAACGATATTAATATGTCATCCTTCGATGACATAAAAATGAACAATTAAATTTTTTTTTATTTTATACTACTAAAAATACAAAGAATGCTAAAAAATAACAAATTTTGAGCAATAGTCCTTTATAAAAAAATTTTTACGTTGTTAAATCGACTTCAATTTCGGGCAGGGGGTAATTGGAAATCTTATTTAATTACTCTTTGCCCGAAAATGAGGTTCCAGTGGTGCTCCGCCGTTCATTTATTTCTCAGCCTTTCCCAGCACTTCCAGTACTGATGTCGAGTTCTAGTATATTTTTTGCATTAATCCTGCCGTAATGACGAACATTCAAAAAAAAAAAATCATCCATACCGACTATTAGTTTTTTTATTTATAGCCAAAAAATCGGGTGACCGTGAAAGTGTATAATTACCGATATTTTACTGAAACTACCTACTTAATACATTGTAGGAGTCGAACGAATTTCTGACAGATTTAAGCAGTTTACATACGGAAATCAAAATCGAACACGACGAAACGGATGAAGATGAAGAACTGTTTAATTGTGATACTTGTTTTAAAATATTTCATCAACCAGAACATCTAAAAAAACATAAAAATCAATGTGTTGGCCAGAAACAATTTAAATGTGCTACGGGTTTCAAAACATTTAATAAATCAAATGATTTAAGAAAGCATAAGAGAATTCACAGTGGTAGAGAACGATATGAATGTGAAAGATGCTCTAAAACATTTACTGCCTTGAGAAATTTAAAAAAACATGAGATATTGCATACGGGTAAAAAACCATTTAAATGTGATGCTTGTTCGAAAACATTTCCTTTTTTGGATTATTTAAAATCACATGAAAGAATCCACAGTGGTGAAAAACCATATAAATGTGATAAATGTACTAAAGCATTTAGTCATTCAGTTAGTTTAAAGAGACATAAAGTAATTCACACGGGTCAAAGACCGTATAAATGTGATATATGTTCCAAAAAATTCATTACTTTAAGTTGCCTAAGAAAACATAAAAGAATTCACACGGATATAAAACCATATAAATGTGATATTTGTTCTAAAAGATTTATTTCTTCAGGATATTTAAGACAACATGAAAGAATTCACAGTGGTCAAAAACCATTTAAATGTAATACATGTACAAAATCATTTGTTACTGCAAGTTATTTAAAAAACCATGAAATTATTCATTCTGGACAGAAACCATTTAAATGTCAGACATGCTCTAAAACATTTAATTATTCAAGTAATTTAAAAGTGCATGAAAGAATTCACAGTGGTGAAAACCCATATAAATGTACTGTATGTTGTAAAAGATTTAATTTTTTAGGTAACTTACAACGTCATGAAAGAATTCACCGTGGTGAAAAACCGTATAAATGTGACATTTGTTCTAGAGCATGTGTTACTTCAAGCGATTTAAAAAAACATAAAAAAATTCACAGCGGTGAAAAACCATACGAATGTAATAAATGTTCTAAATCATTTACTGCTTCCGGTACTTTAAAAATACATGAAAGAACTCACAGTGGTGAAAAACCATACAAATGTAATAAATGTTCTAAATCATTTACTGCTTCTGGTACTTTAAAAATACATGAAAGAACTCACAGCGGTGAAAAACCTTATAAATGTAATAAATGTTCTAAGTCATTTAATACTACAGGTTGTTTAAGAAAACATGAAAGAATTGACAATTGTAAAAAACCATTTAAATGTAACATATGTTCTAAAGCATTTACTAAGTCAAATGATTTAAAAAGACATAAAACAATTCACACTACATGTAATATATGCGTTAAAAGATTCTGTAGTGTAGCGGGTTTCAAAAGACATGAAAGACTTCACACAGGTGAAAAGCCATATACATGTAACAAATGTTCTGAAACATTTAGTCGGTCAGATAATTTAAAATCGCATGAAAGGATTCACGCTAGTGGAAAATGATATAATTGCAATAACGTACATGTCGTGAAGTTGCTTTAAACACTCAGTAATGTTGTACAAATTTCGGTATTGTATTATATTTTTTGTAGGTTGAAAACAATATCAGCTCTTTTAATGTAAAATCACGTTCAAACCAACCAAACTTAAATAACGCATCCTAAATTAAAATTTTTCATTTTTTTTTTTTAACGATAGCGATTTATTATTTTCGATTATTTTTATATTAATTTTTCTTTTCATTTTATTGTACTTATGTTTTACAGATGTCATGTTTATTTTCTGCACACTTTCTTTTAATTGATTTCTGAACATTGTGACGAGTTTGATGTCATACAAACTAAAATTTTAGTTTTAAATTTTGTTAACTTTCACAATGCAAATTTTTTAAATAGATCGTAAAATGTTACACATTCAGTTTTTGGCTTAATGCTGAAAAAATCGATAATCTAAATTATGTACGTTATTACGTGTTTGAAAAATCAATATTTATTTGAGATAGCTCTTAAGTTTCTACCTAATAGTCTACAGAAAAATAAGATATTTATTTCATTAGTAATTATTTAATTAATATTTAACTTTAATAAAGTATCTAGATTTTTTTGTTTATTTATGAACCCTTATTCTTCTGCATTTAATTTTTTAGAATGTTTAAGCTATGCGACGTTGGCGCCGCGACAATTTTTTTTTCTTTTTTAAATCAACTACCTACCCTTTAAATGCCCTTTCCGAATATAAAATTGCCTTAGCTGTATCTTTTAGCAATAGTAAGTTATCATTATATATATTTAAACATTTTGACATATAAATTAGCATTAAAACAATAAAAAGTTTTTTTTTCATCAAGATATTTTTTCCTAATACTTTTAAATTTTCCCCATCGAAGCACCAAATTCTTTTTTGGTTTAATTATATAATTAAAGAGAAAAAATTAAAAACATTAAAAAGGAAAAAAAAATTTCGAGGCGCTAGCTTCACTTAGCTGAATGTTTAACGTTTAGAATTGTTAAGAATTTGTATAAACTTAAATGAAATAATGTTTAAAAAGTCAGATTCAATCTGGTTATCGATCGAGTAATATTAAATCGTCGAACGATAAATCAAAAATACTGAATTAACATTTTGTTATTAAAAAATATTTTTTAAAAGTTTTATTTTTAATGGTTTTTTAAACTTTAAATACTTATTGAAATAAAAAAAATGTTACAGATTTATCTTTTTACAAAAAGAAAAATAAATAATTTTGTAATTTTTATGTAGTATTTTTTTCTGTTTAAATTTCACGAGTTGATTAAAAAAACATGGTATTTATTGTGATGTGAACACCACGACGGTCAGTAACAGACTAAATTAATAGTGGTGTAAATTACTACTTATTGCAACTTTCGGATTACACTTTTTTATATGTAGGCTTGATCTGTCTGATCTGTGGTTGTCTAGCTGCACTGTGATTGTTAATCACAGTCATAGAGATACATCACAGTAGATACGTAAGTAGACACGTATGTGATATGTACGCGAAACAAGCGATGACACACATACATACACAAATGACACATACACACGCAGAAGCTGAATGTGCATACATAAAATACAGATGGGGATTTACGTCATCTTTTGTCCATGAAAATTAGGCCGTAACTGTGAGTAGGTCAAACTAGGTCTACTCACAGCTGATCACTCGTTCAGAAGTAAATCAGTATATACATACGTCAATAGTTGTTGACTGTTCGGTCCACAGAATAATCAGAAACCAAGTTGCTATCTCTGTACTAGTGATCCCAGGTAGACAAAAAATCCCCCCTACTTTCCATCACTATATGTTTCATCACTGTTTGTAGTGGTGCTGGTTTGATGTTTGCAATTGTGTGAGTCGTCACACACACAACTACATAACACGTATATGCGGACAGAGCAACGTGCTTGTTCAAGCAACAATGGTCTAACAATACATTACAACGCATTGTGTGTTCGGTAACCGATACAGACCAACTAAATGCCTTAAGCGGTATCGGCCACACTCAGGCACACTGCTATCCACAATTTTTTACATATACGCTTAGGGCTTGGTTCGGTCATTCTTGCAGCAGTACAGGTACGTACATAGTACCATAGATACCACAGAATAATCAGAACCCAAGTTGCTATCTCTGCACTAGTGATACCAATGTCAGTGAAGAGAGACGGATGTAGAACTTCAATCCTGTGTTAAATTTATGGACAGTTTTAGAGCACCCCAAACCGCGATGTTGGCACGCCATGTACAGATGGCAGTGCTATGCAGGCAAGCAGTACGCACTGTTATGTCTTGATAATTGTACTTTTGAAACAAGAAATTTGTTTATGGAAGAAAAATGGAAATATACAAATTGAAATATACGTTCCCTACCTCTTCCTGTTAAACTGAACCTCCGCCTGACAACTTAAAAACGTCTGGACTTCGATCGTTCTGCCATCTAACAGAAACAAAATCGACTAAAATTTTCGTCCACATTGGCCCATAAGAATTAAACTTCTATTATACGTCTCTCTTCACTGCCAATGTAGACAAAAAATCCCCACTATTTCCCACCACTATGTTGTGTAGATACACACTGTGTGTAGTGGTGTTAGTTTGATCTTTGCAACTGTGTGAGTTGAAACACATACGATAACAAAACACGTATTGTCGGACGGAGCAAGATGGGGTCCAAGCTAACAATGCTCCAACAATACATAATAATGCGTTGTGCATTGAGTGACCGATACCGACTAACTAAATGCCTTAAGCGGTATCAAGCACACACTGGCACACTGCTATCCACAGTTTTCTACAAACACGCTTAAGGCTTGATAGATATATATGCAACATATGACAGAGCAGTGGTTCCGGCTCAGAATACAGAGGTAATGCAACTATCTCTATCGTGTAATCTGCAGTGTGCAGTTCTGTGTAAGTTGGGCTACTTAGTAGTCATTCTCTCCGTAGCAGTGGATGAGTGTAGATCAATCACAAGTCAATTGATTTGATTGTTGTTGGCATTGTAGAACCCCCACACGGAGCCATATACATACGTGTGGTATCATACATATGTATGAGAAGCACTGCCGCCACCACCTCCGATCACTCACACAAAGTTAACCGCACAAATACAAAGTAAACCCAGTACACCTATATATTTTCTATCCCTTACTGGTTACACTAGTTTCAGTAGTATAGAGATAGATATGTTGTCTCTGTACTCTGGGGATACCGGTCACACGACACAGACTCATTGTACACATCACAGAATATTACAGAACGAACGGTAGTATCTCTATATTACTGATACCAGTGTAACGACAAAGGATAAAAAATATCCCACCACCATGTTATATATGTGCACGCGGAGTTGTGTGTGGTAGTGCGATAGATGGTTGTGTGTATGGGTGTCTTGCATACGCATATACATAACATGCATGTGGCACGCATCATGTACGTATACCACGTATACCGTGTCAACACAACGGCAACAGTATGACGACAATTAAAACACACCCATTGGTAACTACTAAGTGAATGATAACATAGTTCTGCTAAATGCACATAAATGCCCATAAGTGATTGCAGAAAAGAGATAGTTGTATCCTTCCAGTGTTCTATAGTACAGATATCCAAATACAATCTCTGTATATGCTGTAACCAGAGAACAAAGAGAACGAACATTGCTGTCTATACTAGGGAAACGAGCGTAACCACAAAGGATAGAAAATAACCCACCACTATGTTATATATATGCACGCGGAGTTGTGTGTGTTAGTCCGTTGGATGATGTGTGTATTGGTGTCTTGCATACGTACATATATAATATGTACGTGGTGGTGGAACGTATGATGTACGTATACCACGTACATGTACCGTGTTAATACGAGAGGTAACAATATAACAACAATTGAAACATACCCATTGAGTGGTGGTGAATGAATGAGGACTAAGCAGCCTAAAATGCACATAAAAGCACATAAGTGATTGCAGAAAAGAGATAGATGTATTCGTTCTATTTGTTTTGTGGCTGTAACATATTGGTGGGGATTTTTACGTTTTTTTGCCCATGCTGATATAGCAACTTTGTTTTTGTATTCTCTGATAACGGACGTTAAAGCGGAAGTCAAAAAGTAAACTACCATAATTCATAAATGCGATAAAGTCACAGGCTATAGAATTCGAAATGGAGAAACCGAACTATAAATTCTTGAAACAAATTGTAATTAAGGTAGAGAAGATTGAAATGAATGAGTACAATTTAGTGTTACCATCAAAAAATGATCGGATAACATATAAAAGGAATTTTACAAAACAAGAACAAAACATAACACGGGTACGCACATTTTGATTAACTAAATATAAATTTTATACATTTAGGAGCAAAGAAATGAAGTCACTTCAAATTTTGTGTTTAGATACATTCAGTTATTTCAATGATTATAAGTGGATATAATTATGGATTTCGTCGAATAGCGAATATAATTCTTATTTGTGAGCTGAGGTTAGCTATTTGATTAAATCTACAAGTGCATTCGCCAGAATATTTTGTTGTATATTAAACGTTTCGTAACGGAACTTGCGTTGTTACAATCCAGAGGGCTCTGATTAAAAAAACTAAAAATACACTTTTTAACTTAGTAACTGTTTATATTTTATTCCATAATTTTTAAATGTGAATGTACTTCAAAATCAGAAGTTAGAATTTATACCGTGATACGTCAACGAGGAGTAATGAATAGTAGTTTCATAACGCGCGTTAACTTGAAATCCGAGATTGCAAAAAATAATATAAACGTCACAGGACTAAAGTATTCAATCAAAATCTTATCGTGTGAATGGCTTACTTTTAACTTCTTAAATCATTTAACGATGATCAGTTTGAGGTTAGCTAGTGTACACTTATTTAAAATATTATTCACGAAACGATCTAAAAATACCAGTTCTCCTAAAAAAAAAGTTAGGGAAATTTGCAGTTTATGCCAGAAACAAGATTCTCTGAAATTTATATGAAAAAACGAACAAATGTGGGTGAAAATTATTGTTTTTGGAATGTTAAACCTGAGAAAAACTTTTTTTTTTTAAAAAAATACTTTGTCAGTATTTACAATATACTGTGTGAGTTTTTTGAGAGTTGCCATTTTTATTACAGCCAAACCATTGATTTAATCGAAAAATTGTTCAAGAGTTGTAGATTTCGACGGAGGCAACCGATTGCTATCGTCAGGAGCTTTATAGATTTAGAACTTATAAATTTTTAAATGAGACTGTATATTAATTTTTCGATAAAACTGATCTAATGCATTAATTAACAACATAAATTAGCAAAAAAATTTCTTTATCCAAGTTTAATTTTTTAATTTTTCTGTAATTTATCAGTTAGGTGGTAAAAATATGCATATGTACTTGAGGCTACTTCAACCGATAGTGTTTTTCTTGGTTACATTTCCATTACATCCAAGAAAAGAACCTTTTACAGTACCATTTCTATCATACAAATTTGGTTGTAATAAAAAAGGCAGCTCTCAAAAAACTCACATGGTATGTTGATAGTGAATAACACTGTATATCGCACATTTTTAAAAATAGGTAATGGTATTGTTTATTGATGGAATGAAAAAAAACCTTTTTTTGAAAAAAAAAAAAACCCTATAACCTTAATCCAACTAATTTTTATATCAAAGTCGAAGCATATTGTTTAAACTAAACTAACCTAACCTTAACTAACTTCACCGCCTAGTTTTTATATCATCTACTCATTTGATCGATCAAGATAATATGTTTCCCAAGCTTAACTTTCTAGATGAAATAGTTTTCACCCATTTACGTTCGTTTTTAAATGCAATAGTTTAAATGCCAACGTCGGGCATGTATTGTAATTTAGCCAAAAGTTATTTGGACATATAATTTAATCAAAGTATTATCACATTTCAGGAGTCAAGTGAATATTTGACAGATTTGGATAGTTTACATACGGAAATCAAAATCGAACAAGACCAAATAGATGAAGATGAAGAATTGTTTAATTGTGATACTTGTTTTAAAACATTTAAACAACCAGAATGCCTAAAAGAGCATAAAATTGAATGTGTTAGCAAAAAACGATTTAAATGTGATGCGTGTTTTAAAACATTCACCACTTCAGGACATTTAAAAGTACATGAAAGAATTCATACGGGTGAAAAACCATATAAATGTAGTGAATGTTCTAAAACATTTAAACAGTTAAGTCATTTACAAGGACATGAAAGAATTCATACCGGAAAAAGACCATTTAAATGCAATACATGCTCTAAAAGATTTTACCAGAAAGCGCATTTAAAGATACATGAAAGAGTTCATACAGGTGAAAAACCATATCATTGTAAAATATGTAGTAAAGCATTCAGTGATCCAAGTAGTGTCAAACTACATGAGAGAATTCACAGTGGTGAAAAACCATACAAATGTAATACGTGCTCTAAAACATTTATTCAGTCAAGTAATTTAAAAACACATGAAAAAATTCACAGTGGTGAAAAACCACATAAATGTAATAAATGTTTTAAAAAATTTATTTCCTCAGGTGATTTGAAAAAGCATGAAAGAACTCACACCGGAGAAAAACCATTTGAATGTAATGTATGTACTAAAAAATATACTACTTTAAGTGTTTTAAATTTACATCAAAGACTGCACACGGGTGAAAAACCATACAAATGCAACACATGTTTTAAGACATTTATTAGTTCAAATATTTTAAAAAGACATGAAAAAATTCACACTGGTCAGAAGCCATATAAATGTGGTATCTGTTCTAAAGCATTTATTAATTCAAGTCATTTAAAAAGGCATGAAAAAATACATTCCAAGCCATTTAAATGTATTATATGTTTTAAAACATTTATTGGATCAGATAATTTAAAAATTCATAAAAGAATTCACACTGAACAAAAACCTTTTAAATGTGATATATGTCCAAAAGCATTTACTGTTCCAGCTAATTTAAGAATACATAAAAGAACTCACACCGGTGAAAAACCATATAGATGTGATATATGTTCAAAATCATTTAATTATTTAGAGAGTTTCAAAACACATCAAGCAATTCACAATGGCAAAAAACCATTTAAATGTAATAAATGTTCTAAATCGTACGCTAGTTCAGGTATCTTAAAAACACATGAAAAAACTCACAGTGGCGAGAGACCGTATAAATGTGGTATGTGCATTAAAAGATTCGGTAATTTAAGAAATTGCAAGAGACATGAAAGACTCCACACAGGTGAAAAACCGTATAAATGTAACAAATGTTCTAAAACTTTTGTTCGGTCGGATCAGCTAAAGTCACATGAAAGGACTCACGCTCGTGGAATATCAGATTCCAGACGAAATAATCGAACGACAAAGTAACCTTTAGAATTTGCTTATTTATTATTGTATTAAATATTAAATTTATATTACAATGATAAAATTACTTTTTTACTGTCACACTTGTCACGAAAAATAATAAAATTGTCAGAAGCCGACGTTCAATAATATTGCACAAATTGTACGTTCAATAATATTGCACAAAATTTGAGTTTACATACTATTGATTTGAGTATAGAAGACGTCAATAAATTGCACAATATTATATTTTCCATAATAGGTACAAACGGTACAAACATACTTGGCTATTGCACAGTATTATTTCTGATGGTATTATGGCGCAATGTTAGCTTATTTTAAATTAACCAATAGGATCCCAAGTTGTGTGTATTGGCAACGATTAGACTCCCTAGCGACGAGTCGCGAAACTAACATATGACTGTTTTCACACAATTGAGTGTTCATACATAAATTAATTGTGCGTATAATTACGTGATTTAAAGTGTTGCCATTTTACGTAACTAAAATTTCGTTCTTTTGATACCAATACACGTCAACATTGTGAAAAAATACTGTTCACTCTGGCGAAGAGATCTTGTAATGTTTTGACTGTCTCGTCAATATCTAACAGCAAAATTGTCGAAAAACTTTTTTAAAATAATTAAATAACGTTATTATACCCGGTACATTTATTAAACAGCTCTCGGAAAGCATCGGTTGTACGTTAGTTCTTCAAATACCCACCAAAAAAGTTTAATTATTGTAAATTAATAAAACTAATTAAGTTTGTAAGTTTAATTATTGCAAATTAATCTGTTTTCACCACTGAGAAGACAGAACGTTTTGTATGTAAATACGTTAAGAAAGAATGGGTAGAATTTAATGGAGACCGAAAAGGTTCGAAATTAATAAGATCAACAATTGAAAGTATTTTTTTTTTTATTTTTTATATGTGCATTCTTTGTATACATTCAAAATATGTAAAGCAAAAATTTATATTGAATTTTATGGTTAATAATAAATCACAAAAAAAAAAATAATAGCACATTCTTTATATTTAGTGCCTTTACTCCCTATCTATATAAACCTGAACGAAGTAACATTACACAATCGACAAACAGTTTTACTGCCTTGATTATATGCCTCGGCAATGAAATACCAGTCTCTGCAGAAAAGCTTCCTTTTCAATTTTGTTAAATAGTAATTTGAAGAATTTCAAGAAATACTGGCTTTTTAATGACGGATTATTATGAAATTTACTATTTTTACATTTTATTGAAAGAAAGATCTAATGACCTCTCTCATAAAACCATCTTAGAAATGCTTCGTTATACGTGAAAAAGTAATTAACACTTTAATGGCTGTAGGCTTATACAATTAAACTTCACTAGGGGCTAGAAATATTTTTAAAGAGTTTAAAAAAAAAACTATATGGAGAATTTCAAAATTTTCTTGCAAGTTAACATCTTTATTTTCACTCTTTCGGTTAGTGGAAACTTCCTGCCAATTTTTTTTTTATGGACATTATTATACCATTTCTTTCATTTTATGCAATGGCAAGTAAAAATAAAACATCAAAAATTCCTAAAAATGTGCTTTCGAAAAAATCGATTTTTCGTTTCCGCGTTACCGAGGCCACGGTTAATTCCATATACATGGTTTATCTTCATTGGCACCCGGGTGATGACCGCTCCTCAAAAAGGCAGATAAAAAAAATCCCAACCTTTTCATTTGTCACTGGCTCACGGTTTTTACTAACTAATAATGTGTAACTTTTCTACGTAATTTTAAGGATTTGAGCCATGATTTCTAAAAAAATTTTTAATAAAAGAATTCTGAGGAGTGATACCTCTTAAAAACAATGTAACTCCACTGAAAAATATTCTAGATTAATATTACATCAGTTTTAATCATTTGATCATTTTTCATCAAAATCACTAAAGGACTAATGAAAAAAAGAACAAAAAATTATTTTTTAAAATATTTTTGAAGCGATGTTTTAACCCTAAATATGCAGTTGGGCACTTTATACGGAATTGTTAACGTCGTACGGCATGATCTGTGAGTTAATAAGAAAGTTTAACTTGATGTCATTGAACAGCCAGATGTTAGCTTTTTAATTAGAGTCCTCTGGTTAATAACTGTATAAGCTTTAGTACGTAACGTTTGTGTCTTGCGAATGTATAATATTTCCTCAAAATTTGCGCGAGTTCATAGTAAACTGTAGTTAGCAGTTGGTGACACTGACTTGTCGTTAACTACCGGAAGCACAGATGAAGGTTCATTCATATCTACAGACACTGAACGTCACAGACACGTATCGTGGCAGACACGACATTTTCAAAAGTATTCATATTACACAGACAATGAGCAGACAGACACAGACAGTAGATACTATACGTATAGCACATATAGTATGTATCAGTGAATTACAAAAATTAAATTATAGCAAATCTGACAACGTTATGTGACTTTTATATTGAAGATTTTTCCGAAATTCCGTTATTATTTCCGAAATTGCGTTATTTTTGATTATCGCCAAATTTCTTATCAGTGTGATTGTGGAGAAATGTACATAACCTAATAAATTCGATTAAATGTTTGTTATTCAGATCTTATATAATTAACAGAAAATGTTTATTTTCTAACAAATTCGATTAATTTTTCGTTATTTATACTTCATAAAACGATTAAAATGAAAGTTTATAAATAAATTCTAGGAATTTTGTTTGTACGTTTTGAAACATGCATTCATATTAGCCGCGCAAAGTCAACAGACACGTTCCAGTACAGACAAAATATTCTCCTCGAGAATACTGTGCGGACACTGTCTGTCACTGTACGTGTCTGTGCGCTTACGTTACACTATAATATGAACACACCCATAAAAAAGCATTAAACAATATTTGTCGTGTCTGGCACGATACGTGTCTGTTACGTTTAGTGTCTGTAGATATGAATGGACCTTGAGAGAGATCAAGCCTACGTATAAAAAAGTGAAATCTTAAAGTTGCAGTAAGTAGCAATTTACACCATTACTGATTTAGTCTGTTACTGCTGATTTAGTCTGTTAGCGCCTCTCATCGGCGGGTTTTGTTAAAATTTTTCTGGCAACACTGCTGGCGTTCCAGATGAAAATTTTGTTAGCCTAACGTTAGCTAACGGAACTTTCACCATTACAAACCAGAGGGCACGCATTCAAAAAATTAATATACATTATATATTAAACAACAATTTCTAACATGGTGACTGAATATTTTTATTCCATAATTTTTAGATGTAGCTGTACTTCAGAAATTAAGTATTTATACTGTGAAAAAATATTTAACGTGCATTAATTTTTGGATCAGAGCCCTCTGGTTTGTAACGGTGAAAGCTCCGTTAGCTAACAAAATTTTCGTCTGAAACGCCAGCACTGTTACGGTGTAGTTGGCAACACTGATCCCACCCAAAGGCACCAGACGAGCTACAGAATTTTAGTGTTTATTTTGCTTCTAGCGTTCTGTAATACAGGAAGCAACCAAACGAAAACAAGTCTAATCTCTATAAAACCCCATAAACTGTATTGGCTCCTAGTTTGTACAGCGCGTATGGCGCGAATAACGGTCAAAACGTTACGCATTAACGTTAAATGTATTTATATACAATTTATAGACGTATTAGCCATTCTTTAGCCCCTTTATTAGTATAATAAAATAGAAATCCGAAATGGAAATACCAGCACAAGATATTTCGAATCAGTTTGAAATCAAAATGGACAAAGATGAAGTAAATGAGAACAATTTACTATCATTAACAGAAAGCAAAGTTTTCGAATCAACTAAACCGTCACAAAAACGTTACAACTTGAGAAATAAAAGACACGTAACAAGTTTACAGAAGCAAAATATAAAATTGGTACGTACATTTAAGTTAAATAAATCTATCGCAAAAAATTACGTGTGTTTTAAAGTATTTGTCACGTTTCAGGAGTCCAGTGAATATTTGAACGACCTAGAGAGTTTACATACGGAAATCAAAATCGAACAAGACCAGATAGACGAAGATGAAGAACCATTTAATTGCGATACTTGTTTTAAAACATTTGATCATCCAGAAGACTTAGCAAAACATAAAACTGTATGTGTTGGCAAAAAACCACATAAATGCAGTAGATGCTCTAAAACATTTTCTAAAAAGAAGCTTTTAAGAAAACATGAAAAAGTCCACACAGGTGAAAAACCATATCATTGTAAAATATGTAGTAAAGCATTCAGGGAATTTAGTGGCATCAGAAACCATGAGAGAATTCACAGTGGTGTAAGGCCATATAAATGCAATACGTGCTCTAAAAGATTTATTCAGTCAAGTCATTTAAGAATGCACGAAAGAAGACACCGTGATGAAAGACCACATAAATGTAATAAATGTTCTAAAAAATTTATTTTGCCAGGTGATTTAAAAAAACATGAACGAACTCACACCGGAGAAAAACCATTTGAATGTAATGTATGTACTAAAAAATATTTTACTTTAGGTAGTTTAAATTCACATCAAAGACTACACACGGGTGAAAAACCATACGAATGTAACGTATGTCATAAAAAACTCCGTCATTTAAGTAGTTTAAAAGCGCATGAACGAGTTCACAGTGGTAAAAAACCGTATAAATGTAATAAATGTACTACAACATTTAAACATGCAAAGAGTTTAAAAAGACATGAAATAATTCATACCGGACAAAAATTTGAATGTAAGATATGTTCGAAAACATTTAATCAGTCGAGCTATTTAAAATCACATGAAAAACGGCGCACGTGTCAAAAACCACATAAATGTCCAAGATGTTCTAAAACATTTAATATTTTAAGTGAATTAAGAACACACCGAATAGTCCACATAGGTGAAAGATCCTTTAAATGTGATTTGTGTTCTAAAGCATATACTACGTTGGGCCATTTAAAAGAGCATAAAATAACGATTCATTTGGGACAAAAACCGTTTCAGTGTAATGAATGTTCAAAAACATTTTATAATTTAAATATTTTAAAAAAACATGAAATAATTCACACTGGTGAACACCCATACAAATGTAATGTATGTTCGAAAAACTTCAATCAGATGTCTAACTTAAGACGTCACGAAAGAACTCACAGCGGTGAGAAACCTTATAAATGTAATAAATGTTCGAAAACATTTACTAATTCATCTAGTTCAAAACAACATGAACAAATTTTTCACAGTGGTAAAAAACCATTTAAATGTAATAAATGTTCTAAATCATTTGCCGTTTCATTATATTTAAAAAGACATGAAAAAAGTGGCAACTGTAAAAAGCCATTTAAATGTAATAAATGTTCTAAAACATTTACTAAGTCAGGTGATTTTAAAAAACATGGAAGAATTCACACTAAATGAAATATATGTATGTATTTTTGCGCAAAACCAATACTTGAGGTAGACGGTTCTTAAGTTTTTTGTATTAATTTTTAATTAAAATGTCTTATTTTTATTTAACATTGAATGCATTCGTTAGCTTCATCACTTTCTTCTAAATGCTGTACGCACATGCGCACAGTAATTTAAAACCTCTTGAGAATTAACGGGAATTAGTAATGTAAATTCCCGCGCAGTTTTTAATTAGTGTGCGCATGTGCATACATCATTTAGAAGTAAATGGTGAAGGTAACGAATACACTCAATGTTATATTACTGAGTTGAAAGAACGCTTTGTATTACAAATATGTACATTATTACATACATGGAAGTTTTGTGAACCTATCTTTTGTTGAAGGCGTTTCGTTCTTGGCGCTACAATCTAGGTGGTAGACCCCAATATAAACAAGAGATGAAAAACTTGCATAATTTGAACTTTTGAAAATTTAATATTAGTACGTATAAAAATTTATTTTTAAAATGTCATAAATCTCTGAAATAATAAAAAAATCGAAGCCTGATTGCATGCAAGTTTCTAAATAGTAAAGAGGTGAAAAGGATGAAATTAGCAAAGATTGCAAAATGATAGATATTTTTGACCTAGGTTTGTAATTATATTTGAAAAATGGAAAAGGTTCTATTTTGAATTTATGAATTTAGTTATTTGTGTATTAAGAGGGAAAATGGTACATTGCCGCTCGATTGAGAATGTTGACGCGCGACGCCGCCAGGTGGAGCGCGTTATTCTCATGAGAGCCGCAATGTCATTTTGTGCTCGAATTACACACAAAATTTTTTCTACAATCTTATTTTTATTTAATAGATACTTGAAAAAATAATAATGGACGTTACTATTTACTTTAATATTATAATTTTTGCAGCTTCAGAAATATCTGGAAATGTACTTGAGAAATCACTGTCACTATTACATGTTTCAATCATATATGTATAGATTTTTTAAATTTTTTATTCTTATTATTTATTAATTAGTTATGGTTATTAATTATTTTTAATTAATATTTTGTAGTTATTTTGAAATTTAATAAAATTTATATTTCACTTGATCACGATAAAAATAATAATTTTAGAAGCTGTTTATTTGTTACCATTGAAAATATAAACAACGCCTACCCGATTTGTAATTAAATATACGTTGAGCGAACGACAAATACACATAGGCAAATACACATTTTGCGCTCTCTTCACAGAGCGTAAAAGCCGACTTTCCACTAAGGTTGTAGAAAATTTTATTTTTTAGTATTTTGAGTTAGGTAACTTTCAGTAGTGATATAATTTTTATTTTTTGTATAGGTACTTAGTTTTTATTATTCAAGAAACATTGTACTCAAACTAAACCTTTTAATTAAACTTCCATTAAATATATTCCTTTAAATTATAAATTCAAGTTCTAGTATATGTTTTTTAAGTAGTTCATAATTTCAAAAAAAAAAAATATAACTAACTGGTATATTTAATTTAATTTTATTTAACTTTTATTTGTAAATTTGTTGTAATAAATTTGTACTTAGACCATTTTCATGCGCTAAATTATAATATATTGTATTTTTTTTAAATTATTAATAAACTATTTTGTAATAAATATTAAAAATTTTTTTTAATATAATTATTTCATTTGCTCTTAAATTATATTTAAAAAGACACGAAAAAATTGGCAATTGCAAAAGACCATTCAAATATAGTGTGTGTAAAGCATTTATTAAATTAAGTGATTTAAAAAACTAAATGTTTTTTTAGAGGACATGGAAGACTTTCACACAGATAAAACGCTATATTATAACAAATGTTTTAAAATTTTTATGCGATCAGATAGTTCAAAATCATATAAAAGGATTCACGCTATTGGAAAATCATATTATACGTCGTAAAACATTACTTACAGACTTAATTATGGATCTTTTGTAGTTGTACAACAAATATACATATTGTATACACCACAAATCCAATTTTACGTAGTGGTCGGTGCAAATTTAAGGGGAAGTACGTAAAATCGGAAAATCAGGGGCGTCGGTAAACTTTTGTTTCGGGGGTTGGTAAATATTATTTATCTGAATTTATTTAAAACAATATTATCTTAAGAGACAACTTCCACCTAAAATTCGGTTGTGTAGACAAAGGAAATCGAATGTTATATTAATGAATATGAGTGACGACTTTTAGAAAACTGTCAAAAAATCAACTTCACTATCGCATTCATTAGCGTAAAAGACGCCAAATAGCGGAAGCTGACAAAAATTCTAGAATATTCTACTCGTGAACTAGCAAAGATACCAAAAAACAAATTTCACTGTTGAATTGGGCACTAAAAACTAGATTAAGCAGCGAATTTTGACAAAAATTCTAGAATCTTCTATTCGTCATCTAACAAAGATATCGAAAAGTCGATTGTACCATTTAATTAGTTATCGAATAAAAGACGGAATAGCACATTTTGATAAATGTTCTAGAACATTCTATTCGTCAAATAGCGAAAAATGTTAGTCAAAATCGGACATTTGGTTTACATTAGTCTAATTTCGGTTGGACAATTAAATAGTGTAGTAGATTTTCCAATATCTTTGTTAGTTGACAAATAGAATATTCTAGAACATTTCTCAAAATGTGTTATTTGGTCTCTTTTTTGATAGCCAATTCCAGACAATTCCAGAACATTTGTCAAAATGTGTAATTTAACCTCTTTTTCAATGGAAAATTAAATGGTACAATTGATTTTTCAATATCTTTGCTAATTGAAAAATAGAACATTCTAGAATTTTTGTCAAACTACACTGTTTAATCTCATTTTTAATGACCAATTCAACGGTGAAGTCTGTTTTTTTGATATCTCTGCTAGTTGACGATTAGAATATTCTCGAATTTTACGTTAATCATTTTGCATTTGCATTTTGCATATTACGTATACAGAATATGTGCATATATATCTGCAGTGAAATTTTAAAATTTTTAAAGGCCACTAGACCCTCAGACAATATTACCTACGGCCCTGACTCTGGCTTGGTACATACATTTTCACCAATACAAACAAACAACAACATATCTGTGAGAGGAGAACCCCACTAAATTGCTGACCTGACTACGTAAAATCGGAGTACGTACCATTGGATGGCCACTGTACATATATAAAAAATTATTTAAAATTTGTTTGCATCGAGTAAATATTATATTGTCTCTAGTTATTTTTGCGCAAAACCAATACTTTATGTATAAGGTTCTAAATTTTAAAATAACTAAAAAGTTAATTAAACAACAATTCATTCAGAAGAATACCAAAATAGATTGTTTTTAACTAAAGTTTTAACAAACAAAAATAGCACTGTTTGAAGACGTCATTCTAAATTTATTGTTCCATATACACAGTGGTCCAGAATTATGTACCGTAATTGCTAGAGCTGATAGTACGTTCAAAAATAATGGTACCTTTTCATGTATGCTTTTTTCCAAAACTTAATAGTAAGTAGAGATGTGCTCGTGAGTACATTTTTACTCACGATCACGCACAGTCACGAATTAGCTTTTGTACTCACGCCCGATCACGAACGAGAAAATTTATTTCTTTTCACACTCACGCACGATCACGAACAAAAAAATTTTATGCTTTCACACTCACGCACGATCACGAACAAAAAAATTTTATGCTTTTACACTCACGCACGCTTACGAATTAAACATAAAAATCTTTGAAAATAATCGTTGGAATTTTAAATAAAAATCACTATCGCTTTAACAATCAGTTAAAATTATGTCCTTGGGATAAAATCAGAATACGGTTAATAGGGCTAACTTTATTACTGAGATTAATACTGATGCAAATTATATACTATTTAATTTTTTCTGGAAAGTGAGAAAATTTTCAAAATTTTTCATCTAATGATTTATTGTTTAATTTTTGTTCTTATTGTATTTGTATATAAACATGACATTTCGCACAACCAAACCAAATATCTAGTTTTTTAACAAAATTGTGACAAAATATTTTTTAGTACCTATAAATACATAGAAAATAATTTTTTTTTTAAAATAATGATAATAATAAAACAACTTAAAATATTGAAAAAGATAATATTCCTTTAAGTAACCCCTCTTTATATTATGTCTTCATGACCATATTGTTCAAAACTGACCTTGTTATTTACAATTATACTCATTGACTGAGACCGTATATCCACACATCGTGAGAGATGCAGGCTAATTTTAAGAATTTCTTAAAAATTTAAGAAATTATTTAAAAACGTAAGAATCAGAACAACATCATAAACACTGTTGGATATTTCTAATTTGTAAAGAACTGGAATTTGTTAGTAAGGGTTATTGCATTTCTACCTACTGGTGCTTGTAAAAACCAATATATAAAAAAAAAAGATTTTTTTGTAGTTAAAATATCAAATTGGTTTAGTTAATATTCCCTAAAATTGAAAATAATAAATTATTTAAAAATTTTTTATTCATGGTCTTTAAATTTTCGTGACTCACGAATTATTCACGACAAGAAATTAAATGTCACGATCACGCCCACTCACGCACGATCGTAGAAAATTATTCACGATCACGATGGGTCACGCGTGACCCGCCGGGTCACGCGTGAATTCACGATTTTGGCACATCTCTAATAGTAAGGGAGATATAACCCTGTGGAACGAAAACCATTTTTTCCTAAATATTTTCCAAACGTTTTTGAATAACGGATTGACATTTTAGAGAAATGTATTTTGCGTTCGGAGGATTAAATTAATCAAGGGGACAAACTAGATTGGCTTTGCCTCTGTTCCATTTGTAATGAGTTTGTGACGTAGTCTGTTTGTGTACATACACACTGGTTGCAGTGTATTAGTTTGGTTTTTTGTAGTAGTATGTGTATACACGCATACAAACACAATACACGTATTACCAGAGAGAGATGTTCAACGTGTACATGTAACAATGGGGTATATTGTTAATACAATGGTATGTTGACTCGACGACGACTACTGACGGACTAATGCCTTAAGCTGTGACTGGGTTACAAAGGACTCCAAGCGAATTTCACTTTTTTTATGTTAGTTGGCTTCTAGTGTTCTATGAAATTAATGTTAACACTTATTTCACCATCTATGACTAAGGGGTGGTTTTGGGTGTCAGCGGTGAGTTATCACGTCTTCTCTTTTTTAATTTGCAATTATTTAATCAAAATTCTTGACAATATGATTACTCCGACAATTTCACGCAAAAAATGTGTACTTGTTACATTTCGATCAATTTAAAGTAGAAGTATCTATTTCCAAAATATCCCCTAATCATAAGTGATGGAATAATTGATACCATAAATTTAATTATCTTAATGTTCATACGCACCCCTAGATTATGAATCGAGTAATCAAAAGCGCCCAAAATTTTTTTAAAAGAAGAAGTTAGTTTCGTTCCAATCCTCTACATGAAAAGGTACCATTATTTTGGAACACATTATCAGCTCTAGCAATTACGGTACATAATTCTGGACCACCCTATATATATATATATATATATATATATATATATATATATATATATATATATATATATGTATATGTATATGTATATATATATATATATTTCAATTTCAAACTTAGTCGCTGTTGCTACTCAAAAGGTGTTTATTCTACTATAGTTTAAGAAAGATATACATATTAAGTTCAGCTTTACATCTAGTGTTTTGAAATTAAGTTCATGATTAATATTTGCGTTTCATTCTTATTTACATCCTTGGGTTTTGGCTCAATCTCGTTTGTGAGTCCGCACGCTAACTCTCAGTTAAATATTCTATTTTTACGGAAATTAATTTGGGGAAACCATTGAAAACCGCAAATTCTTGGATGAGTTTTTCAGTCATAGATATGTCGGATTTCTTAAAAAAAAGTTTCGTACTAAATTTTCTCCAAACTCAAAAGTTTTGTGATATTTTTCTACACCATTGGAAAGAAGGGAAACAATCACATATAACAGGGTTTTTGAACGATTATGGTATGTACACTGGTTTCCGAGAAAAACTAATTGTTGTAAACGGAAATTCACTGTGTTATGCAGGTTGCTGCGATAGAGGTTTTTTAATCAGAGCTTTCTGGTTTATAACGATATAAGCCGATACCAGCGTGGACAAAAATCCCTACTTCTCCCCTCCACTATGTTATGTAGGTAGGTACACACTGTTTGTAGTTGTGTATGTTTGATGTCTGCATCTGTGTGAGTCATCGCCGATATGGCGCACACACACAGCCACATATACACGTATTGCGGACAGAGCAACATGTGTAACTGACAATGATGTAACAATCAGTAATATTTGAAGCACATCGGCTCACAGCCTCCGAAAGAATGATCAGCTAAGCAGTGAGTTGACCTAGTTTGGCCTACTACTGTCCACAAATTTTTATATGTACGCTTAATCTATTGATCTGTGGTATAAGGTTTAATACGTAACGTTTGATTCTGACGAACGCACGAAATAAAATTAATATTGGGGAATATTCTCTTCAAAATTTGCGCGGGATTCGTAGTTTACGTAAGTTGGTGACACTGACTTGTCGTTAATTTACAGGAAGCACAGAATACAGAACGTACACTGCCATCTCCATATATGTAGTATACATATATTGCCAGCAATGCAAGAGCAACGTATCTAGCCTATGGGCCCGTCCACACGCTCAAGCTTTACCACCGACTTACCTGCGCAAACCAGGTTTGTGCAAGTAAGTCGCTACGTTTTTTCCCGTCCATACGTACATGTTTACTTGCACAAACTGGTTTGCGCAAATAAGTCGGTGGTAAAGCTTGTGTCGTGTGGACGGTCCCTATGAGAGGAATTGGTCGCCAACAAAGAGAGACAGACAATACAAAAATAGTTTACCATTTCTATTCTGCGCATGTCTAGCGATTCACGTGAAAAGTAATAAATAAACTCATTCATATTTTTAATATTTTATTATTTTAATTTTTAAGTCACGAATGACAATTTTATTTATCCAAATAATAAATAAACACATTTCGCGCGCTTTCTGTCTCAACCTCGTATATCAAAAACTACATGTTTTGGGACACACAAAAATCATATTAAATACTGTATTTATACATATACTTATCTATATATATTTATATATATAGGTAGCCAACATCAATGGGTGTAATTAGCATAAATATTAAGTTCATAGTGATGAAGATACAGATTTAAATACGTTTTGTTTGTGTGTCCAAAAATTGGGATTTTTCAGATACGAGGTTGAGACAGAAAACGCGCGATTTATTGCTTATTAATAGTGTTCGAAATCTTGCGGTGCTGACAGGACCGTACTTATATTTTCAAAACTTAAAACGTTAAAAAATCGGGCTAAATACATTTTTTTTTTAAAAAATTGTATCGGTATATTCTCTATTAACCATCAGCTGTTAATAAAAATTAGTTTCAAGTTACAAAAAAGCGTTATTTTAAAAAAGTACAAAAATTTTAACTTTTTTTAAATTAAAATTGTTGAAAATTTGACTGACTGACTGTAACTTAAAACTTGTTAATAAAAAAATAAGCTGTCATTTAAAAAAATATTTTTTGGAAAACATAATAATGTGTTATCTCTCTCACATTTTACTGGGAGAAAAAAGACAATTGATACACATAAATCATTCACTGGTTACATCAAAACACCCTAACACAATACATAAAATTAAAATCGGACCAAGCAAGTTGTGACAATAAATGTATACACGCATATCTAAAATATATTCAAAACATATCAGTATAAGAGGATATTGTCCGTATATAGGCATCCATAATTACCTGTTGTATATATTTAAAATCGCATCAAAATGTTTTATCTAAAATAAATAAACAATTTTTAATACCTTAAAAAAATAAAGACAATACTGTCAGCCCCGCAACCTCTTCGATCACTACTTATTAAATAAAATTTACTTTATAATTTATACTCGTATTTGATAATGACAACCTAGGTGGCTAAAATGGAGGCATTTTTGAAATGGCCAGTGCATACGGACAATGAAAATAGGTACACTAAATAGAGAGAGTGATATCGTCTGCACTCTAATGTTTGCACATACTAGTGAAACCAGTGCAGCCAAAGAAGGATAGAAAATCTCCCACCTCTATTTTATATATATATTCAGAGTTTGTGTTTGCATATGTGTATTGTGGATATTAGTATTTGTGATTGCTACTATGAACCTGCAGCGGGTACATATGTATGTACCACGGATTGTACTGTAGATGAAGGAAGGTATACCGACACGCAGATCGTGATGACGTCGATGGCGAATTACATATATACAGCTGTTGCCATTTTTATTACAGCCAGACCTCTGATTTAATTGAAAAATTATTCAAATAAGAGTTGTAGATATCGACGGGAGCAACCGATTGCTATAGTCAGGAGCTTTATAGCTCCTATGGTCTTAGCTCTTATCAATGGTTTGGCTGTAATAAAAACGGTAACTCTCAAACGAAACTCACGCTGTATAAATATAATAATAAATAATTGCAATGTTGTCTTTTTCTAAAAATTCAAATATGTGACGTATTATGACGTAAATGGCGAACTGCGCAAAAAAGCTTATTTTGTAGCTTATCTTTCTCAGTCTACTTTGAACTACTGTATCTATGTAACTGGTAACAATGACCAGGTATCGGATTTCTTTCGGATCAGACAGTTTCGTCTTCAGCATATGCAGGTATACATATTGCACTCAATGTGACTAAAAGTTCAAAATATTTTCATAAAAACAACGTACACAAGTTAAATACACACACATACATATGTGTATCAAAACATTATTTATACGTATTTTATGTAAACATCCTTTTTTTATTTATTACTTGCACAATTGAAAAGTGCCACTGTAATTTTAACTATCAAAAGTATTTTTGTTTATATTATGTATGTGATTTATGTGACATGTCATTTAAATTAAGTAAATTCATCTTTTTTTATTGTTTTCAATTTTGAGAGATAGATATATAGTTGCTTGTTAAAAATTTGTTTTTCAATAATAAAAAATCTTAGGAAGGGTCCGTCCACACGCTCAAGCTTTACCACCGATTTACTTGCGCAAACCAGGTTTGTGCAAGTAAACATGTACGTATTTTCCCGTCCATACGTACATGTTTACTTGCACAAAACTAGTTTGCGCAAGTAAGTCGGTGGTAAAGCTTGGGCCGTGTGGACGGACTCTAAATACATACGTCTTACCTATTATAGTAGACCGTCTAAATTACAGATGTCGATTCTCCAAAAAAAAGATCGATTTTTGGATCGATTTAAATCGAAGTTAAAAAAATCGATTCAAAAAAAAATCGGCTAAAAAAAATAGATTCTGTGAGATCGATTTAAAAAATCGAAATTTTGAAAAGTTTAATAAAATTAGCTGATAATTTTTGTTAAGGGACTTAATTGATTGTACATGGGAAATATCCTGTAAAAACGCTTTACATTGTATTTGTCAAGGCGATGAGTTAACTTTTCAATTATAATTATAGCAAATAACGCAATTTAATATGTAGGACGAATAACCACGGAATGAACCAAATTTACTATTCAAAAATTTCAAACAAACTGACAAAAAGTTTTCTAAATAAGTTGCTTTTGTACAAAAGGGATCGTTAGCCCCATAGGTGGTCTTCCTTTCCTTTTGTATTAATAGTCTTTTACTGGACAAAATAGTGCGTATATACTCGTATATGTATTTATATAGAGCCACATGGGACATTCGTTGATAATAATGAGTAAAAAGTGACAATTTGTTAACAATAACATTTTTGGAGTTACATTTTAACACATGTTTCTTTGTAAAATTATAACCAAAATGAAATAAAATGAAATTATTTTTGAAAAAAAATCGGTTATCGATCTCTTACTTTTAATAATCGATTCATGAATCGATACAAATGAAAAAAATCGAAAAAAGAATCGATTTTTTAAGCCTCGATTAATCGATTTTCGATTAATCGATTTAAAATCGACATCTCTAGTCTAAATATTCAACAACTTTTCAATATATTTTACAAAAATTTTTTCAGATTTTTTGAATTTTCTTACTTTCGTCAAATAAAAAATGCTGTTTGTATTCTAAATGGTGAAAAATGTAATTTTTGACCAATTATATTAATTCAAATGTGTATAATTTAATGTAATTTAGTTGCAAAATTTTATTGAAATAAGTACGGTCCTGACCTGTCTGAAGAAACCCGGTACCTATCAATGACCTAACCACGATCTAACAACGTATAGACATGAAGTAACAAGGCTCGTTTGCTGTTGCAGGGTTAGTGCACACTGCACAACTGAATGTAAAGTGGTATAACATCCCATCAAAAGGCACCAGACGAGCTACAGAATTTTGTGTTTACTTTCATTCTAGTGTTCTGTGTCAGGAAGTGACCAAACGAAAACAAATTATTAATCTCTGCATTAACGTTAAATAAATGTATTTATATACAATTTACAGACATATTAGCCATTCTTTAGCCACTTTATTAGTGTAATAAAATAGAAATCCGAAATGGAAATACTAGCACAAGAAATGTTGAATCATTTTGAAATAAAAATGGACAAAGATGGAGTGAATGAGAACAATTTACTATCATTAACAGAAAACAGAAAAGTTTTCGAATCAACTAAACCGTCGCAAAAACGTTATAACTTGAGAAATAAAAGAAACGTAACAAATTTACAAGAGCAAAATATAAAATTAGTACGTACATTTAAGTTAAATAAATCTATCGCAAAAAATTACTCAAAGTATTTGTCACGTTTCAGGAGTCCAGCGAATATTTGAACGACCTAGAGAGTTTACATACGGAAATTAAAATCGAACAAGACCAGATAGATGAAGATGAAGAACTATTTAATTGCGATACTTGTTTTAAAACATTTGATCATCCAGAAGATTTAGCAAAACATAAAACTAAATGTGTTGGCCGAAAATCACATAAATGCAATTCATGTTCTAAAACATTTTCTAAAAAAAATCTTTTAAGAAAACATGAAAAACTCCACACAGGTGAAAAACCGTATCATTGTAAAATATGCAGTAAAGCATTCAGTCAATTTGGTGGTGTCAGAAATCATGAGAGAATTCACACCGGTGTAAGACCATATAAATGCAATACGTGCTCTAAAAGATTTACTCAGTCAGGTCATTTAAGATTACATGAAAGAAGACACCGTGGTGAAAGACCACATAAATGCAATAAATGTTCTAAAAAATTTATTTCGCCAAGTGATTTAAAAAAACATGATCGAACTCACACCGGAGAAAAACCATTTGAGTGCAATGTATGTACTAAAAAGTATCCTACTTCAAGTGGTTTAAATTTTCATCAAAAACTACACACGAGTGAAAAACCATACGCATGTAACGTATGTCCTAAAAAATATCATCATTTAAGTAGTTTAAAAGCGCATCAAAGAGTTCACAGTGGTAAAGAACCGTATAAATGTAATAAATGTACTAAAACATTTAAACATGCAAAGAGTTTAAAAGAACATGAAATAATTCATACCGGACAAAAATTTGAATGTAAGATATGTTCGAAAATATTTAATCGGTTGAGTTATGTAAAATCACATGAAAAACGACGCACGTGTCAAAAACCACATAAATGTCCGAGATGTTCTAAAACATTTAATACTTTAAGTGAATTTAGAACACACCGAGTAGTCCACATAGGTGAAAGATCCTTTAAATGTGATTTGTGTTCTAAAGCATATACTACGTTGGATCATTTAAAAGAGCATAAAAAAATAATTCATTTGGGACAAAAACCGTTTCAGTGTAATAAGTGTCCTAAAACATTTTATAATTTAAATATTTTAAAAAAACATGAAATAATTCACACTGATGAACACCCATACGAATGTAATGTATGCTCTAAAAAGTTCAATCAGACGTCTAACTTAAGACGTCATGAAAGAACTCACAGCGGTGAAAAACCTTATAAATGTAATAAATGTTCGAAAACATTTACTAATTCACATAATTCAAAACAACATGAAAAAATTTTTCACAGCCGTAAAAAACCATTTAAATGTAATAAATGTTCTAAATCATTTGCCGTTTCATTATACTTAAAAAGACATGAAAGATCTCACAGTGGTGAAAAACCTTATAAATGTAATAAATGTTCAAAAACATTTACTCATTTAAATATTTTAAAAAAACATGAAATAATTCACACTGGTGAACACCCATACGAATGTAATATATGTTCTAAAAAGTTCTATCATACGTCTAACTTAAGACGTCATGAAAGAACTCACAGTGGTGTAAAACCTTATAAATGTAATAAATGTTCGAAAACGTTTACTACTTCATATAGTTCAAAACAACATGAAAGAATTCACAGCGGTAAAAAACCATTTAAATGTAATAAATGTTCTAAATCATTTGCTCTTTCATTATATTTAAAAAGACATGAATTAACTGGCAATTGTAAAAAGCCATTTAAATGTAATAAATGTTCTAAAACATTTATTAAGTCACGTGATTTAAAAAAACATAGAAGAATTCACACTAAATAAAATATATGTATGTATTTTTGCGCAAAATCAATACTTTATGTTGAAGGTTCTTAAGTTCTTTGTATTATTTTTAAATTAAAATGACTTATTTTTGTTTAACATTGAGTGCATTCGTTGGCTTCATCACTTTCTTCTAAATGATGTAGGCACATGCGCACACTAATTAAAAACTGCGCGAGAATTGACGACAATTAGTAATGTGAAATGTCAATTCAGGCGCAGTTTTTAATTAGTGTGCACATGTGCGTATATCATTTAGAAGTACAATGTCTGACAATGTGATGAGGGTAACGATGCACTCAGTATTATCACTGAGTAGAAAGAACGCTTTGTATTACAAATACATTAAGTAATTGAAGTAAAAAAAGACTCATCGATTGAATTTAATGCACGGTCTTACATACAGGTCTCGACATGAAAGTGTGGTAAGTGTATCTTTTGTTGAAGGCGTCTCGTCGTGGCGCTGCAATCTAGGTGACAGACCATAATATAAACAAAAAATGAAAAACTTACATAATTTGTAGTACGTCTAAAAATTCTAAAATAATACAAAATTGAAGCCCGATTGTATGCAAATTATTAAATCGTAAAAAGGTAAAAAGAATGAAATTATATGAAAGAAATATGAATAGACAAAAATATAAAAATAATAGATATTTTTATGTTTTTGATCTAAGTTCGTAATTATATTTCAAAAGTGGAAAAGGTACCATGTCTGCCACGTTTTGAATTTGTGAATATTAATTTGTTATTTTTCACTATTTTGAGTTATTTCAATAGTGATATGATTTTTTTTTTTTATAATGATTTAATTAAGTTTTATTTGTAAATATTTTGTAATAAATTTGTACCTAGACCATATTCATGCGTCAAATTATATATTGTATTTTTTTATTAAAAATTATTATTAAACTATTGTATAATATTAATAGATTTGAGCGTTACTTTATGGTATTCCATATTTGTAAATAATAAACATAAATATGTTTATTATTTACAAACTATTGTATAATACAAGATAAAATTTGTTTTTAATATAATTATTTCATTGTAACATGAAAAAATTGACAATTGTAAAGAGCCATTCAAAAGAATAGTAAAATATGAGTATTATACATGTTTTTTTAGAAAATTGTAAAACATTTTTTAAAATATGCTATACATGTCACAAATTCTTATGAAAGTTCTTTGTGTTTGATTAATTTTAGTTTTCATAACGAAATTAATGTAAATTATCTACCTTAAATAAAATTTCCGTCAAAATGATACACTCGAGCAATGCAGCGATCCTATTGGTTGTTACACTTGTGACGTATAATGTAAGTAAAACACTAATATGCCGAATACATACACATACTGAATGATATATGCACTAAAGGTACCATAAATAATAAGATACCCTCCATAAACTTTGTCACTAGTACGAAAACATATATCAAGTATAGTCCAAGCTCCGATAGCACAAAATCATACCGGATAAAACACCTCAAATTAAAAAAGCTAAATCGATAGTAACTAATGCCGATAATAGGATATGCCCGCCAGACCTTTAAGTTTTTTTTAAACTCTGTTACTAAAAAATTTTTGAAATGGCCGAAAAAAAAACGTCAAATCTACCTCACATAACACCTCGCTGAAATTTACGTAATGTTATAGCAAATTATATATATTTTACTGAACAGTCGGTCTGTCTGGCATATTTTGATAATTAATGTCTGACAGACCTATTTTAATTAGTGAAAATTTTATTTATATATATATATATATATATATATATATATATATATATATATATATATATAAAATTTTCACTAATTAAAAAATATATATATACAGGGTGTAAAGTAAATAAGTTTCATCCTTTTGAGAGATGGTTTATCTCGGTGTAAAATTGCCGAAGACATAAAAATTTTTTCGGAATTCGCTATCTGAGAAAATCGCATCCCAGCCAGCTCATCGTTTAATATGAATTTCTCTGAATACGCCTCTGACCAAACTAAAATTATTCGCACCCTGTATAATAAAAATTTTTTAAAAATAAAAATAAATTTTTTTTTTATTTTACGACAATATGTAAACATCTGCCGACTTTTGAATTGATAGGTACTGTATAGTAAAAAAAAAAACCGAACACTGCTTTTCATAAATTTTGGTTAAAATATGTTTGAAATATTTTTGTATGTTTTTATTTCACAGGAAGTTATGAATATTGCAAGAACCGTAACTCTGGTATTGTTGCATTTCTTTAATTACAAATATTTAGTTGCATTACTTTAATTACAAGTATTAATTTAATTAAAAATTACATTAAAAATTACACTTGAATTTTTAAACAAACCAAAATAAACACTTTCCTTTAACTGTCATAAAACATTGTTGTTAATATTGTTGGTACACAACACAGATTAAAAAGTGAATTTTTATTCATAAGTGAGTAACTTTAGCGGAAAACTGTAACAGAGAATTCCAAACTTCGGCATTAATTATCATTATTGTACAATTATTTTACCAAATTTGTTCTATTATACCAACAAGCTGATACAAAACACATTTAAAAATTTACGTACTATAAACATACATAGTAGTCCGTCTATTGTGTAAGCAAATATACAGTAAGGTAAATGTCCCAAATTCCGACACTTTAAGGAAGAACCAAACATATTTTCCTAAAATAATTTAAAATTCGTTGGAAAGGCTGAAAGTCTTTTGTCAACAACCAGACCAAAATTTTTACTTTAGATAAATTATCACTTAAGAAAAATAGAAAGATAAAATACAAAAAATAAGAATTTTTGTACTACTGCAATGGCACATAATTTCGACATCTACCATAAGAACTTAGCTCTAAATTCAATACCTTTGTGAACTTATTTTCGTGTTTTTAAATTCAACAGTGTCCATAATTTTGACTATAAACGCTTTAGCTCAAATAAAAAAGAAAAAAAAAATGATAAAGATGCATTTAAGTATAATTTATTGAAAAATTGCTTTATTTATTACACGTACATATTAGTTAATAATGTACTTTTCCAATTTCTGCTAATATGAAAATTAATACTGTTTTGTTGTATATTTCGCAAAATAACTAATTGATCATTAATTTTAGTACAATATTTGTTAAAAATAAATCGAAATATACAAAACGAACGTTTTAAAAGCAGAATTTTTTTAAATTCTTTAAAATAATATAAACGTTTGATTTTAAGACACTGTCTGATTTTGGGTCATTTACCTTATCTATTGATTCATTCAAATTGATAAATATTCCTTTTCATTTCCCAGTGTGTCAAAATCGTCAAAACATTTTTTTAAAATAAACAATTACAGACATGCTCACATACATATGTACTTGGGGATTCACAGACAATCATGATGATATCATCACATCAACCATTGATAATCAAGGAGTTGGCCAAGTGCGTATTTAACACACATTAAGCCGAGTTCCTGAGTTATTTGCGTTTTTGTATTTTTGGAGATAAAATACATCGCATAGCATATTTTTTTACGGTTTACTGTGAAAATAAATAAATATATTTGTACTTGTGTTACTTAAGGGTCAATTAAGTGGTAATTGGATTCCTTACAAACCACATGGACTTCGACATACAATATTTCTGAAACAAGGTGTAAAGATTAGAAGTTGTTAAAAGAACCTTAACTTGATTTTAAAAGATTTTTTTAATGATATGCTGCAAACAATTATTTTTGAAGGAACTTACGAAAAAAAATTTTCGTAAGTTCTCTTCTCTTCTAAATTTCTCTTAATAATTTTGATTTGAATTTTTGGAAATGTTATCTAATATCAGAATATACTTTGACGTAAAATTTCACTTACTGAGTGTACTAAAAGTGTTTATGCCCAGCTTTAAATACGGAAGATGGGTACCATAAGAAATTAAGAAAGAAATTGTTTTACTGACGGTTAATTGAGATATCTATCTGTAGCATGTATTGTATTTACAAAATTTCGTTTTCATACATGCAAAAGCGTGGAAATTCTGAAAATGTTACAATCAAAAAATTATAAGAACTTCCAGAGTTCTTCGGAACCCTAATTTTTGAAAATTATTTTTTAAAGACATACATAAACATAATATTTTATTACCTGTCAAACTGAATATATTTATGTGTTTTGGAAACACCAGTAACCTATTTATTTTATAAGTATGTATATGCATTTGTAGTTGAATGTGTATGTGTGATTATGTGAATATGTGATCCAGAATAAAGATGGAACAATGTGATTGTTGCATGAATTAACTGTGTGAAAATAAATTAGCGATTTATAATTTTTTTAAATCAAAGTATTAAAATTAAAAGTATGTGTATGTGCGTGAATAATAAACCAATTGTATATTTTAGAAATGTTTTAAAATTTAATTGTTGTGTCATAAAAATACTTCAACTTAACGTACTTGCTCTGAGATAGTCAGGTACAAAAGTTTATCTCAGCAAAAAAACTTTATTTTATCAAAAATTAAATAATGTATTGATATTCTTCAGTTATTATATTTGTATACCACTTGTTTTTTGTATTTCCGCGCACTTATGTTGTAGCAATTTAAAAGAATTGTTGAAAAAATGTTGTAAAAATGTTCTTATTAAATATGGTTTGTAACTTTGTATTAAATAACATTCAATTTTTATCAAATTCCTTTGACACGTTTTCATTTTATTCTAAAAAAATAGAATTTTCCCATAAGAACCCGTGTTAAAATTACAAAACTTTGAAATCGTTTTTCTCAAAATTGGGGTGGTCAATTTTTTTTTCGGTAAGGGCTCGTATTATTGGTATTGGAGAAAATAAATATCTAGTGAACTTTGTTAAATTTCCAAATAATTTAATGAGATTTGACGAAATCGATCTATTTGATATGTGACGTAAATTGTCTCATTAAAAATTATGTTTAAATTTTTATGGACACTACTGTATAACTATTTTCAAAAGATTCCGTAAACAAGCAGGTAAAAATATTTTGTTGACAAAAAAATTTACATTCAAAAAAGCAAAGGAAAAAAATGATAAGTAATCAGAGCCTGATTAAGTTTTTTTTTCTAGGGGCCATTTTTTAACACGTTTTTGACAATCGAAAATTTCTGAAATGAAACTTGATCGGTAAAATTTAACTAGCAATACTTAATTAGTAGACTGAGACCTTTCTCTCCTGCAAATTATGAAACTTATTTACTTTACACCCTGTATATATATATATATATATATATATATATATATATATATATATATATATATATATATATATATATCTGAGTGGACAACTAAGTTATATGTATGTGGGTCAATCCATATCAAGTGATCCAAAGACAATTACCTTACTATTTTATATTAACCTAAGATTTTGTCCTCTGGTTATACTAGGTGAAAGAAGAAAGAAACCAAAAGATTTTTTTTTATCTCATGTACTTTTTTATTAACCAATTTTTTAAATTGTGAAAAATGTGAAATTTAGACACACATTGTTTTACGTTTCTAGCTATATCTCGGCTTAGTTATATTTTGGAGCAAAATACCATTTTTTTCAGAAATTTACGGGCTTTGATATGTAACAAGCTAATTTCAAAAAAAAAATGATAACTTTTGATTTTTCAACTTAAATTTTGAAAATGTTATTCCAAAAAAATAATATCTCAAATCTTTTTGAAAAATTTTTAGGTAATTACTTAAGTATTGGTCTACAAACAAACAAAATTTTAAGTTGGGATCATATTTTAAAAAAATGTTTCTCACAAAAACACTCCCAAAAGTTATTATAATTTCTACTATCCTTTTTCAATACATTAGATAGTAGATCTCGTGAGAGATAGCTATATTACGAGTTTGTTTAAAACATAAATTTATGTGGATGAGTCATTTCCAGTTGTCGTTCTTTTCACTATAACTATGGTTCTTTTTTTGAAGCAAGTATTTACGTTGTATACCACTGAAAATTATGACGATCATGACAACAATCCAATATAAGCAGTTTATAAGACTAGTGTGATAACAACGCTTTAATGTAGTGATATCTTTTTATACCCCGGACTCAAAGTTAGTATTCCTTTAAGAAATATGTCTTGTCATTTATTAGATAAAGACAAAATATACTATAGAAATTCAAATAACTGCTGCTATTTTTTTCTGTAATGATAATTTAATTTGTAAATAATAAACAAATACTTTACTTTGCAAAATACCACGTTTATTTTTGAAACTGTGACAATATTGTTTCGAACCGTTAGTTCATTTTCAAACAGAATTCTGTTTGTTATTCTGTTTGAAAATGAACTAACGGTTCGAAACAATGTTGTCACAGTTCCAAAAATAAACGTGGTATTTTGCAAAGTAAAGTATTTGTTTATTATTTACAAATATGGAATACCATAAAGTAACGCTCAAATCTATTATTTATAATTTAATTTTTTAAACGACTTTTTGTCGTTATAGAAATACTTTTTAGTAAGTATTTCTATAGATACCACCAATAATATTTTTACCTACGACTACTATGAAATTACGTATCTACTAATGTTTACCTGTTAAAAACCCCCTCTGCAGCAGTTCGCGCATTCCTCGCCAGAGGTCTCACCATTCCTTTGGGTTCCGAATGTTAATGAAAATTACCATAATATTGATTACCATTAACCAATGTAACCGTTTAGACAAATGTCAAGTCGTAGGTAAAAATATTATTGGTGGTATCTATAGAAATACTTATTAAAAAGTATTTCTATAGATACCACCAATAATATTTTTACCTACGCCTTGACATTTGCTTTTTGACATTTGTCTAAACGGTTACATTGGTTAATGGTAATCAATATTATGGTAATTTTCATTAACATTCGGAACCCAAAGGAATGGTGAGACCTCTGGCGAGGATAGGCAGGGTATTTCATTAATGCTTCATAATTTCCGAATTCTATGACATACAGAGAATGAATACAGACACGTGTAACATAACTGAATACCTATATTTATCTATTTTCAGGACAAACTGTAATAAATATATTTCATATATTTTATTCATATTTAATTTAAAAAATCATATTAATAATCATTTTTTATTCTCTTTTCTGAAAACTTGACTCGGGTATTTTATATTATCATTAAAGTAATTTAAATATTTTTGTTCACTTTAAAATTAATGAGATAATAAAAACAAAAATAGTCCGGACCTGGCTATACTGCAGTCCACGGTAAAGCGTATGATGGGCGAACCTCCAAACATATAACAAACCTTGCCTTTTCACTAATGGAACATCAACTTTTATTATGTTTTTGCAGAGGGCAGCATAGACAAGGTTACTACCAAGGGACCATATTAGTAACCAAATTACACTGTTCCACTTGTCGCCAGTGGGTGACGTAAAATTTCCCTACTCTTTTGGTGTAGATACACACTGTTTGCAGTGGTATTGGTTTAATGGTTGCGTCTGTGTGCGTATTCACAAATACTACTACAACACACGTATTACCAGAGAGAGAAATGTGTGCTGTTCAACTAACAATGTCTAACAATGTAATACAATGCACTGTGGGTTCGGTGACGGACAGCCACTGACTACATGACTAAAGCTGTGACAGGCCTACAAAGAGCTCCAAGCAAGCTACACTTCGTTGATATTAGTTGGCTTCCAGTGTTCTATGGTTACTAGATTTAAAAAAAAAAATAGATTCAGTCTGCTTGGTATACTTTCTATGATTCCCAATTACATGTATAATTTAATTAAAAGAAGATAAAAGATTATTTTTGCAATAAAGTTAAAAAAAATTAGTTTTTTGTGAAAAAAGAAAGTACAAAAATAACAAAAATTTGGTTGGCATTACTTTTCCCCTAAATGCACTGTGTTACACAGTGTCGTTACTCGTTTGTGATTGAAATGGAGCACGTGGAACACGATCATTTTCTTCAAAATTTACGCGGGATTCGAAAGCAGTTGGTGACACTGACTTGCCGTTAACTGCAGGAAACGACCAAACGGACTGACCGAACAAGTCTAATCTCATATTAAATTGTATTGCTAAAATTGCCCCATCAAGTTCAAGACTAGAGAGGCATTCACGTTAAATGAACTTAGGTATATACAATTTACAGAGATATTAACCATTCTTCATTGAAATAGCAGCACAAGCAATTTTGAATCAGTGTGAGATCAAAATGGAGAAAAATGAAGTGAATGAGAACAATTTACTATCATTAACAGAAAACAAAGTTTTTGAATCAACTAGACCGTCACAAAAACGTTACAACTTGAGAAATAAAAGAAACGTAACAAATTTACAGGAGCAAAATATAAAATTGGTACGTACATTCAAGTTAAATAAATCTATCACAAAAAATTACGTGTGTTTTAATCAAAGTATTTGTCACGTTTCAGGAGTCCAGCGAATATTTGAACGGCCTAGAGAGTTTACATACGGAAGTCAAAATCGAACAAGACCAGATAGATGAAGATGAAGAACTATTTGACTGCAATACTTGCTTTAAAACATTTGATCATCCAGAAGATTTAACAAAACATAAAAGTAAATGCGTTGGCCAAAAATCACATAAATGCAGTACATGCTCTAAAACATTTTCTAAAAAAAAGCTTTTAAGAATACATGAAAGAGTCCACACAGGTGAAAAACCATATCAGTGTAAAATATGTAGTAAAGCATTCAGTCAATTTGGTGGTGTCAGACAACATGAGAGAATTCACACCGGTGTAAGACCATATAAATGCAATACGTGCTCTAAAAGATTTACTCAGTCAAGTCATTTAAGTATACATGAAAGAAGACACCGTGGTGAAAGACCACATAAATGTATTAAATGTTATAAAAAATTTATTTTGCCAGGTGATTTAAAAAAACATGAACGAACTCACACCGGAGAAAAACCATTTGAATGCAATGTATGTACTAAAAAATATCCTACTTCAGGTGGTTTAAATTTTCATCAAAAACTACACACGAGTGAAAAACCATACGCATGTAACGTATGTCCTAAAAAATATCATCATTTAAGTACTTTAAAAGCGCATGAAAGAGTTCACAGTGGTAAAGAACCGTATAAATGTAATAAATGTACTAAAACATTTAAACATGCAAAGAGTTTAAAAGAACATGAAATAATTCATACCGGACAAAAATTTGAATGTAATATATGTTCGAAAATATTTAATCGGTCGAGTTATTTAGAACAACATAAAAAACGGCGCACGTGTCAAAAACCACATAAATGTCCAAGATGTTCTAAAACATTTAATATTTTAAGTGAATTAAGAACACACCGAGTAGTCCACATAGCTGAAAGATCCTTTAAATGTGATTTATGTTCTAAAGCATATACTACGTTGGGCCATTTAAAAGATCATAAAACAGTGATTCATTCCGACGGACAAAAACCGTTTCAGTGTAATGAGTGTTCTAAAACATTTAATTTTTTAGGTAATTTAAGAAAACATGAAATAGTTCACAGTGGGAAAAACCCATACGAATGTAATGTATGTTCTAAAAAGTTCAATCAGACGTCTAACTTAAGACGCCATGAAAGAACTCACCTTGGTAAAAGACCATATAAATGTGCCACATGTTCTAAAACATTTACTTGTTCAAGTAGTTTAAAAGTACATGAAAAAATTCACAGTGGTAAAAAACCATACAAGTGTAATAAATGTACCCAATCATTTTATATTTCAAGTAGTTTAAGAAGACATGAAAGAACTCACAGTGGTGAAAAACCTTATAAATGTAATAAATGTTCGAAAACATTTACTAATTCATATAATTCAAAACAACATGAAAGAATTCACAGTGGTAAAAAACCATTTAAATGTAATAAATGTTCTAAGTCATTTGCTCTTTCATTATATTTAAGAAGACATGAAAGAACCCACAGTGGTGAAAAACCTTACAAATATAATAAATGTTCGAAAACATTTGCGACGTTAAATGGTTCAAAACTTCATGAAAAAATTCACAGCGGTAAAAAACCATTTAAATGTAATAAATGTTCTAAATTATTTGCTCTTGCATTATATTTAAAAAAACATGAATTAACTGGCAGTTGTAAAAAGCCATTTAAATTTAATAATAATAAATGTTCTAAATCATTTATTAAGTCACGTGATTTAAAAAGACATGAAAGATTTCACACTAAATGAAATATTATGTTATTTTTGCGCAAAACCATTATGTATAAACTTCTAAGTTCGTTGTATTAATTTCAAATTAAAATGGTTTGTTTTTATTTAACAGTGTTGTCACTGAGTAGAAAGAACGCTTTATATTACAAATACATTAAGAAATGAAAGTAAAAAAAGACTCATCGATCGAATTTAATCCACGGTCTTACACACAGGTCTTGATCACGACATGAAAGTGTGGTAAGGGTATCTTTTGTTGAAGACGTTTCGTCGTGGCGCTGCAATCTAAGTGGGAGACCACTGTATAAACAAGAGATGAATAATTTGAACTTCTGAAAATTCGAATAAGTACGTGTAAAAATTTATTTTTTAAATGTCTAAAAATTCTGAGCTAATACAAGAATTGAAGCCTGATTGCAAGCAAGTTATTAAATAATAAAAAGGTGGAAAGGATGAAATTATATGAAGGAGTAAAGAGATATTAATGGACAAAGATAGCAAAATAATAGATATTTTTGACCTAGGTTCGTAATTATATTTGAAAAATGGAAAAGTTACTGTTTGCCAATTGATTTATACTGTTAGAAATTTTTTATTTTGAATTTGTGAATTAATCTGTTATTTTACACTGTCTTGAATTAGGTAATTTTCGGTAGTGATATAATTTATTTATTTTTTTTTTTTTTATAATTTCATTATTCAATAAACATTGTGTTTAAAATAAACTTTTTAATTAAACTTCCATTAAATATATTCCTCTAAATTATAAATTTAAGTTCTAGTATGTATGTGTTTTAAGTAGTTATTTATATAAAGCGTGCTTAATTTAAATAAGTTTAAGTTTTATTTGTAATAGGGTACTTGACTGAAGTTGCAAAAATATTCTAAAAGCATTGAGCGCTATTCATAGAGAGAAGTTAAGATAATTCTTAGATTGAACTTAGCAAAGTTAACACTAAGATTTAACTTAACATTACAATTCATAGACAGATTTTAAAATTGTCCTAGTAGAAACAAGCTTGAAGTTAGTTATAATGATACATTGTGAGGTGTATACAAGCTTTACCATTAATTCACCAATTGAAAGCAATCAGAGAAACGAAAAATATTTGAATAGTAGTAGCGCGAAATATTTAAATTAATGAAAATTCTATCAGTAAATAATTAAAATTTTTAATATTTTTGCCGTAATTAATAAAATAATACAAAAGTATACATAGTTATGTATTTTAATTTAATTTATAATAAATAACAATATTAACGGAAAAATTTGTTTATTGGAAATTTAAATTTCTTTGTTGTAAATATTATTTTAAACTGTTTTAGAATATGTCAGTACGTAGTATAGTACCTAACTATAGTTTGTTTAAAATGCAGAACGTAAAGACGTGTCCCTAATAAAATTTAAAATTTCATAAAATAGGTGGTATCATGTGATTATTTTAATATTATTTTTTTTAAAATGTGAATTGTCTTTAAAACATGTAATGTGTGTAAACAGACATAATTGTATTATAATTGTTCTGTTTTTTATATCATCAGTTTTATGTAATCTGAGTGACTTATAAAATTACAATAAAATATAAATTATATACTAAAATATTTGTTGATTTATTAAAAATTTTTACAAAAGAAGTATAAAATAAATATAAACTTTGTCAATGATTTAGATTTTTATAATTTTAAACATAAACTGCGGTACTTAAAACATTAAATAATTCCAGTGTGCTTCCGATAATTTTTAACATTTCAGTATGAAAAACAACTAAAAAAAATGTAATAATAAATTAAGATTAACTAAAGTATGGTAAAATATTATGTTAAACTACCGTTTTGTTTATAATTTACATTAAGAAAAATACGTCTCTTATTACACAAAAAATGTAAGTAGAAAGTCAAAATATTCTATCACAGAATCACACAGAAGTACGTAATAATTCCTTAGTTTTTCTGTTTTTGCACATATCTTTTAATTAGTTATCTATAAAATTGTAAGTTTTTCGTCAAATACATGCTGCAAATCGATATTTTCGTCATACATGAAAACTTTTTTGCAACTGAAAATATTTAGAGGTTGAATTACTTATAAAACTAAGTTAATTTGATTCAATTTTTCTTTTAATTTACTTACATTTAAAATATTTATTACGTCAATACTTAATATAGATATTTAATTACGTATATTTTATATTTTTATTCGAAAAAGTTCTTTCAAATTTGATAAAATGTTCAAATGTCAAAAAATTCCATGTAAAAATATATTTAAGATGGACTTAAGTCTGCCATTTGCTTATTTTAAATTTAAGTAAGAGATAAGATTGAACTTAGCGTTAAAACCGACCTAAAGTCGTCTATGAATAAGTTAAGTTTTATCTTAGCTAAGATTGATCTTAGATTTATCTTAAATCGTCTATGAATAGCGCAAATTGTTTTTCCATATCAGTTAAGTAATTTTTTTATTTTCGACAGATTTTGTAAAAAATCATCAAAAAAATAACCATATAATTTTAAATGAGAAAAAGGCGGGAAAAACACCTCACTATAATGACGTCACATTTTGAAGCAATTAAACGTCAGTGTCAATTTTATAACCTCAAAACTTTGGTTACATTCATAAAATGTCAAAGTAAAAGCAAGTATTTATTTGAATTCTGGTCGATTATTATTAATATATATGTATATAAGCTAATAGAAATATTCAAAAGAAAACACAATTTCACCTCACCGATCAAAATTATCAAAATCGACATATCTAGCTACAAAAGGTTACGTCATTTTCAAGAAATGGCGCGTTTTCACTAATTTGAATATTTGTTGGAAAATGGCGATTTTCAAAATAAAATTTCTAAACAGTTATCAAATTTTGTTATGTTTCATCATTAAAATTGGACATATGTAATGATAATGCATAGAATTATTTAACATTTGACACAAATTTTAAATACAGTCAAGTACCGTATTTTTAATAAACTTGTATTTACACCATATTCACGCGTTAAATTATAATATATTGTATTTTTATTAAAAATTATTAATAAACTAATTTATAATAAAAGGTAAAATTTGTTTTTAATATAATTATTTCATGCGCTACTAAATTATATTTAAAAAGATATAAAAAAATTAGCAGTTGTAAAAAGCCATTCAAATGTATTAAATGTTTTAAAACATTTACTAACAAAAAGTCAAGTGATTTAAAAAGACGTAAAATAATTCATACTAAATGAAATATATGTATTAAAATATTTAAGGATTTAAGTAGTTTCAAGAGACATGGAAGACTTTAACATTGATGAAACGCCATATAAATGTAACAAATGTTCCAAAATTTTTAGTCTATCGGATAGTTTAAAATCATATGAAAGGATTCACACTAATGGCAAATCATATTATACAACATAAAACATTACTTAGACACTTAATAATTCTGTGTAACTGATATTGTACCATATGATGGGTCTTTTGTAGTTGTAAATGTGCATCGTAGAAATATTATCTTGTCTGTAGGTCTATAGCCTCTATAGCTATGTGTTATTGTGCATCGTGGAAATATTATGTTGTCTATAGCTATTTTTGCGCAAAACCAATACTTTATGTATAAGGTTCTGAAATTCAAAATAACTAAAAATTCAATTAAACAACAATCCATTTAGAAGAATACCAAAATAAATTGTTTTTAGCTAAGTTTTAAGAAACAAAAATAGCACTGTTTAAAGACGTCACTCTTAATTAACTGTTCCTCGTTTGCGAGTCCGCACACTAACTTTGGAGCAAAACATTCTATTTTTATGAAATTTGGCGAGAACGTTGGAAACCGTAAATTCTTGGATGAATTCTTCAGTCATATATTATGTCGAAATTTGTAAAAAAAAAAATAGGTTTCTTATTAAAATTTCCCAAAACACAAACGTTTTGCCACATTTTTCTACGCCATTGGAAAAAGAGGAAAAAAATCATATAAAATAGGTTTTTGAACGATTATCGTATGTACCGTATGTACACTGGTTTCCGAGAAAAACTAATTGTTGTAAACGGAAATACATTATGTTATGCAGGTTGCTGTGACGGGGTTTTTTAATCGGAGCCTTCTGGTTTATAACGGTACAAGCTTCAGTACGTAACGTTTGTTTCTGACGAACGCACATAATAAATATAAAATATGGCGACTATTTTCTTCAAAATTTGCGCGGGATTCGTAGTAAACTGTAGTTAGCAGTTGGTGACACTGCTGGCATTCGGGACGAAAATTTTGTTAGCCTAACGTCAACTAACGGAGCTTTCACCGTTACAAATCAGAGGGCACGCATTCAAAAAATTAACCTACGTTATATATTAAAACAACAATTTCTAACATGTGACTGATTATTTTTATATTATTCCATAATTTTTTTAAATATGGGTGTACTTCAGAAATTAAGTATTTATACCCTGAAAAACCATACGTGCATCAATTTTTTGAATCAGAGCCCTCTGGTTTGTAACGGGAAAGCTCTGTTGGCTAACGTCAGGCTAACAAAATTTTCGTCCCGAACGCCAGCACTGACTCGTTCTTAACTACATACATGAAGAAACAACCAAACGAAAACAACTAGTCAAACAAATTGTAAGTCCGTGTATCGGATCGTATAGCGCCATAAATGTTATATGTATATACAAGTTACTAAACAGTCTTTATTAGTGTGAATAATAAAATAGAAATCCGAAATGGAAATACTAGCACAAGAAATTTTGAATCAGTTTGAAATCAAAATAGAGAAATGTGAAGTGAATGAGAACAGTTTACTATCATTAACAAAAAACAAAGTTTTCGAATCAGCTAAATCGTCTCAAAAACGTTATAACTTGAGAAACAAAAGAAACGGGACTAATTTACAAACGCAAAATATAAAATTGGTACGTACATTTAGGTTAAATAAACATATCGCTCATTTGCGGGAAGCTTGAAATACGAAATATATTTTTTCTCGAAACAGTACAATATTTTACAAAGTTTTTATGTAATTACAATACTTCACTTAATTCTAGGTACCTACAACTAGTGCTTAATCCTAACCTAACATGTACAATTCTAAGTAATACAATACATCAAAGTATTTGTTACATTTTAGGAGTCCAGTGAATATTTTTTGAACGACCTAGAGAGTTTACATACGGAAATCAAAATCGAACAAGACCAAATAGACGAAGATGAAGAACTATTTAATTGCGATACTTGTTTTAAAACGTTTGATCATCCAGAAGATTTAGCAAAACATAAAAGTAAATGTGTTGGCCAAAAACCACGTGAAAAACCATTTAAATGCAGTACATGCTCTAAAAGATTTTATCAGAAATTGCATTTAAAAAGACATGAAAGAGTTCATACAGGTGAAAAACCATATCACTGTAAAATATGTAGTAAAGCGTTTAGTGATCCAAGTAGTCTCATAGACCATGAGAGAATTCACAGTGGAGAAAGACCATTCAAATGCAATACGTGCTCTAAAACATTTATTCAGTCAAGTCATTTAAGGTTACATGAAAGAAGACACCGTGGTGAAAGACCACATAAATGTAATAAATGTTCTAAAAAATTTATTTTGCCAGGTGTTTTAAAAAGGCATGAACGAACTCACACCGGAGAAAAACCATTTGAGTGTAACGTATGTAATAAAAAATTTACTACTTTACGGAATTTAAAATTACATAATAGACTACACACGGGTGAAAAACCATACGAATGTAACGTATGTTCTAAAAAATTCCGTCATTTAAGTAGTTTAAAAGGGCATGAAAGACTTCACAGTGATGAAGCACCGTATAAATGTAATAAATGTACTAAAACATTTAAATCTGCATATGCGTTAAAAACCCATGAAATAAATCATGCCGGCCAAAAATTTGAATGTAAAGTATGTTCGAAAACATTTAATCGGTTGAGTTTTGTAAAATCACATGAAAAACGACGCACGTGTCAAAAACCACAAAAATGTCCAAGATGTTCTAAAACATTCAATACTTTAAGTGAATTTAGAACACACCGAGTAGTCCACATGGGTGAAAGATCCTTTAAATGTGATTTGTGTTCTAAAGCATATACTACGTTGGGCCATTTAAAAGAGCATAAAATAACGATTCATTTGGGACAAAAACCGTTTCAGTGTAATGAATGTTCAAAAACATTTTATAATTTAAATATTTTAAAAAAACATGAAATAATTCGCAGTGGTGAAAACCCATACGAATGTAATGTATGTTCTAAAAAGTTCAATCAGACGTCTAACTTACGACGTCATGAAAGAATTCACCTTGGTAAAAGACCATATAAATGTGCCACATGTTCCCAAACATTTACTTGTTCAAGTGGTTTGAAACTACATGAAAGAATTCACAGTGGTGAAAAACCATACAAATGTAATAAATGTTCCCAATCATTTATTGCTTCATGTACTTTAAGGAGACATGAAAGAACTCACAGTGGTGAAAAACCTTATAAATGTAATAAATGTTCGAAAACATTTACTAATTTAAATAGTTCAAAACTACATGAAAGAATTCACAGCGGCAAAAAGCCATTTAAATGTAATGAATGTTCTAAGTCATTTGCTCTTTCATTATATTTAAAAAGACATGAAAGAACTCACAGTGGTGAAAAACCTTACAAATGTAATAAATGTTCGAAAACATTTACTACTTTAAATGGTTTAAAACTTCATGAAAGAACTCACCTTGGTAAAAGACCATATAAATATGCCACATGTTCTAAAACATTTACTTGTTCGAGTGGTTTGAAACTACATGAAAGAATTCATAGTGGTGAAAAACCATACAAATGTAATAAATGTTCCCAGTCATTTATTGCTTCAGGTACTTTAAGAAGACATGAAAGAACTCACAATGGTGAAAAACCTTACAAATGTAATAAATGTTCGAAAACATTTACTAATTCATATAATTCAAAACTACATGAAAGAATTCATAGTGGTAAAAAACCATTTAAGTGTAATAAATGTTCTAAATTATTTGCTCTTGCACGTTATTTAAAAACACATGAAAAAACTGGCAATTGTAAAAAGCTATTTAAATGTAATAATAATAAATGTTCTAAAACATTTATTAAGTCACGTGATTTTAAAAAAACATGAAAGAACTCACACTAAATGACAGTGGCGTAGTGAACATAACCGTCGCCCGGGGCACGACACTATATTGGCGCCCCTGTAGAAAAACATATTGCTATTTTCCTCCCAAAAAACAAGTGACGAGCAAAAAAAACCTCATACCTAATTTTTTGGCGGCCCCAAGACCTGCTGCATTTGGGCACATTTGATGCCCCTCTTTGGCGCACATTTAGCGCCCCTCTGCAAGTGGCGCCGGTGTATGATAGACCCCCTTGCACCCCCCTCGCTACGCTACAGCTAAATGAAATATGATATTATTTTTGCGCAAAACCATTATGTAAAAACTTCTGAGTTCGTTGTATTAATTTCAGATTAAAATGATTTATTTTTATTTAACAGTGTTATCACTGAGTAGAAAGAACGCTTTATATTAAAAAAAAATACATTAAGAAATGAAAGTAAAAAAAGGACTCATCGATCGAATTTAATCCACGGTCTTACACACAGGTCTTGATCACGACATGAAAGTGTGGCAAGGGTATCTTTTATTGAAGACGTTTCGTCGTGGCGCTGCAGTCTAGGTGGGAGACCACTGTATAAACAAGAGATGAAAGACTTACATAATTTGAACTTCTGAAAATTCGAATAAGTACATGTAAAATTTTTTTTTTAAATGTCTAAAAATTCTGAGCTAATACAAGAATTGAAGCCTGATTTCAGGCAAGTTATTAAATAATAAAAAGGTGGAAAGGATGAAATTATATGAAGGACTAAAGAGAAATTAATAGACAAAGATAGCAAAATAATAGATATTTTTGACCTAGGTTCGTAATTACATTTGAAAAATGGAAAAGGTTCTATGTTTGCCAATTAAGTTTTATTCCAATTTGTAATAAACTTGTATCTAGACCATATTCATGCGTTAAATTATATATTGTATTTTTATTAAAAATTATTAATAAACCAATTTATAATAAAAGGTAAAATTTGTTTTTGATATAATTATTTCATGTGCTATATCACTGATTCACTGGTACAGGTGCCGCCATCTGCGACAAATACGGTATAATTCTAAATAATGTTTAATTTTATCAACATAGTTTAGTATAATTTATATTTTATAAATTCTTAGGGTTCACTTCTTTGATGTTGGGATCTTCGATTTTTTTCTTTTTTTGTAACCTTATCTATTGTACAGTATTTTGTAACCTTATCTATTATAAAGAATTCGTACTAAATGAAATATATGTAGTAAAATATTTAATGATAATAAGTTTCAAGAGACATGGAAGACGTCATATAAATGATGAAACGCCATATAAATGTAACAAATGTTCCAAAATTTTTAGTCGATCAAATAGTTTAAAATTATATGAAAGGATTCACACTAATGGATGTCATATTATATATAGTAAAACAGTACTTAGACTTAATTATGGATCTTCTGCAGTTGTACAATATATACATATTGCGTATATAAAAAATTTTTTGAAATTTATTGTGCATCGTGTAAATATTATCTGTAGCTATTTTTGCGCAAAACCAATACTTTATGTATAAGGATCTAAAATTCAAAATAACTAAAAATTCAATTAAACAACAATCCATTTAGAAGAATACTAAAATGTTTTTAGCTAAATTTTAAGAAACAAAAATAGCACTGTTTAAAGACGTCACTTTAAATCAACTGTTCCTCGTTTTGCGAGTCCGCACGCTAACTTTCGAGCAAAACATTCTATTCTTATGGAATTTGGGGAGAACGTTGGAAACCGCAAATTCTTGGATGAGTTCTCCAGTCAGATATGTCGGATTTTGTAAAAAAAAAAGTAAATTTCTTATTAAAATTTCCCAAAACTCAAAAGTTTTGCTGATTTTTCTACACCATTGGAAAGAGGGGAAAAATCACATAAAATAGGTTTCTGAACGATTATCGTATGTACTGTATGTACACTGGCTTCCGAGAAAAACGAATTGTTATGCAGGTTGCTGCGACAGGGGTTTTTTAATCAGAGCATTCTAGTTTATAACGGTGTAACCTTTAGTACGTAACGTTTGTTTCTGACGAACGCACATAATAAATAAAATATGGCGAATATCGCGAATATCGCCAATATTGGGTGTGTTTATTTTAATGCAACGTTTCAAAACGTTGTAAAACATATATGACGTAAGCAAACATATTATGGTGCATGATTTTTACGCATGTGCGAACGTTTTACTTCGGCTGGACACAACTGTTGCAAAACAACCTCTGTTGTAAATAAAGAAAATCTTAATAGTTTTTTATTTTTTTTTTTTATTAATTAAGTAACATTAAAATTTTAGGAAAATGAACAATTTGTATGATGTTATAATAGACGAATATGTCTATCTTGATGTTATAATAGACGAATATGTCTATCTTGATGTTATAATAGACGAATATGTCTATAAAATCTTGATTTCCGCTGACAATAAACTTTTCGTATTTATTATTATTATTTACTAGATAATATGTTTTCAAAAAAACACAGTTATGGGACATTATTTATTTGAAATCCGATTGTAAAATTATCTGTAAAATGAATAAATAAACGCCGTAATTGAATCATACGGTAACAAAAATGATAGCTAACCTAGCTAACTATACACGTGATACACGTGCGTTAGACATACACTATGTACCCTATGTACTTTATGTACGTATGTAAATGACGTCAAAGCTATTTGCAACAGTTCTGTCCCGCCTAAGTGAACATAAAACATGTTTTTATGGTGTAAAACGTTGCATTAAAATAAACACACCCATTTTCTTCAAAATTTACGCGGGATTTGTACTGTAGTTAGCACTTAGCAGTTGGTGACACTGACTTGTCGTTAATAACAGGAAGCGCCAAACGGAAACAATACATACCTAAGTCAAATTGTATCGGATCGTATTCGTATAGCGCGTTTGGCGCGTAAAGCCATCAAAAGAGCCATAAATGTTATATGTATATACAAGTAACACAAGTTACAGACAAATTAACTCTTTATTAGTGTAAAATTAAATAGAAATCCAAATTGAAAATACCAGCACAAGAAATTTCGAATGAATTTGAAATCAAAATGGAGAAAGATAAAGTGAATGAGAACAATTTACTATCATTAACAGAAAACAAAGTTTTCGAATCAGCTAAACCGTCACAAAAACGTTATAACTTGAGAAATAAAAGAAACGTAACAAATTTACAAGAGCAAAGTATAAAATTGGTACGTACATTTAGGTTAAATAAATACATATATACATACATACATAAAACAAGTCGTCAAGTGCAAGTTGTACGTGCGCTAATAATGTTCCGTACAATTAATTGTTTTTATGAATTTTTTGTAACGGGATGTGAAAGTGGATGAAATATTTTTCCTATTGAATAAATTTTATTCCCAAAATAAATAGTTATCTTGGTCTGTTTACGTTTACCAGAAACGAACTAGTTTTTTTCTGTTTTTCTTGATTGATTTGCAAGCGCCGTAAAACAAGTAAAAAAGTAGATAAAAATTGTTGAACACGCTTAATTTTCCTTAAAAAATATTAAAACTGAATATATTAAGCATTGCGTTTAGTAAGTAAATAACCCATTTTTCTTTCTTTTCTTTTTTTAATTTGGGCAAAGGTGAATACTAGAAAGAAGAACAAATAATTTAATTTAATTATCATATTTATTTATTACTAAATAATATAATTTCTAAGAGGAATAGTAAAATCATATTAACATAACCTAAATTTCCTATAAATAAAAAATTAAGTTTTTAATATTTTTTAATGAAAATTAAATTTGTGCATAAACTTTTATCGTCATTTTTATTTGTTTTAATACTAAATCAATCAAAAAAAATTTGGCAACTTTATTTTTTTGTTGGCACGAAATTTGGGAATTAGCCTCGCTTTTTTTTTTCTTTCACTAATAAAATTATTAGCAGGACTATTTATTATAACAATTGTACCTCTATTAGATATTTTAAGTCATAAAATTATAGTCCATTTCACTTAAATTTAACCATGCTTCATCACTTATGAATTTAAATAATTTCCGTTTTATTGGCTTTATTTCTTTCATTATTGCACTTACGTAAATTTTAAAATTGCAGTTTGTTTTCGAAAAGTATAGAAGATTGATTTGTTTTGAATATAATGATTTTTTAATTTTTTTAATTTGACTGATGATCAATTGTATTTGAAACGGGGTATTATTTGCCAATTTTTTTGAATACGTAGCTTAATTTTTTTTATTTTTATGAATACCTAAAAATTTTACAAATATTAAATATTCAATGATTCAAGTATTATATGCGCAAGCTAAAAAGACCATTTTTACCTACATCTGCATTTATCTTTGTCTATCATATTAATAAATAGAAGTTTACTCACTCACTCACTCATATAAAAACATAATTACTTGGTTTGGTTGGTAACTATGGAAATAATACAATTTGTGTTCCCCTCACCTCAGTTTCTGGAGGTCTTTTAAGCTTGCGACCATAATACAGAGATTGTAATACAGTCGACTCTCGTTAATTCGAAACTCGAGGGACTCTTAAAATATTACGAATTATAGAGAGGTTCCAATTATCACAGGTAACAATTTTAATTTTGTAAGCATTTGCGATTGATGAACTTGAACTTGTCTCAAAATGTACTTACAATCTTTCTGTCTCTTTCTCTCTGCAACTTTGAATTGTCGAGTGTTTGACGCCGATGAGTTCGAATTAACGCGTCGTTTTGTTACGTAGCAATGATGTTTTCGTTCGAATTACCAAGTGTATAAAAATGTATTGTTTTAGTTCGAAATAAAAAGAGATTTTGTAGAGAACTTGTGATACCTTTGAATTATAGAGAGTTTTGAATTATCGCAGGTTTGAATTAACGAGAGTCTACTGTATTTGTATTTTCATTTACAAATTTATCAGTTACTCCTTACTTTTTTTAATTTTTAAAACTCACTGTATAAAAAAAAAAATTAGTAAAATACCCGTTTTAACATATTATTAATACAATTATTGATTAACAACATCTTAATCAAAGCAAAGTATGTCATCAACTTTTTGCATACCAAGGAAGTTGTGCAAGGAAATTTAGGTTTGATAATTTTCGCTCAATCTACACCTCATTCTTAATGTTCGTGAATTTTTTCAGATTTTTCTGAACAATCCTTCTGGTAATAAGGGCCGGAGACAGCAATTTTTATGTTTTTTAAAAAAAAAAAAAATGGACAAAAGTATGTAGTTATGTATATTACTGAATTCAGGCTTTAATCTTAATAGGCTTTCGTTTGATACCTTACTTGGTGCTCTTGGGAAGAAATTTCGATTTCACTTTTCAGGTTATCCCCTAAAATTAACCCCCAAAATCGAAACTCAACTTCACATCTGGAATTAGGTCATCACACCCTATCTCCGTGCTAAGTTTCAAATTTTCGTGTTGAGTGATTTCAGAGACAGGCAAACACCTAACTGATTGCATAAGTGTTTTAAAAAATGCCGATGTTTTAATCAAAGTATTTTTCACATTTCAGGAGTCCAGCGAATATTTGAAGAATGTAAAATATTTACATACGGAAATCAAAATCGAGCAAGACCAAATAGATGAAGATGACGAACCATTTAATTGTGATACTTGTTTGAAAACGTTTGATCATCCAGAACATTTAACGAAACATAAAACTGTATGTGTTGGCCAAAAATCACGTGAAAAACCATTTAAATGCAATTCATGTTCTAAAAGATTTTCTAAGAAAAGGATTTTAAAGATACATAAAAGAGTCCACGCTGGTGGAAAATCATATAAATGTAAAATATGTAGTAAAACACTTAGTGGTTCAAGTAGTCTCAAAGACCATGAGAGAATTCACAGTGGAGAAAGACCATTCAAATGCAATACGTGCTCTAAAACATTTATTCAGTCAAATCATTTAAAGATACATGAAAGAAATCACCGCGGTGAAAAACCACATAAATGTAGTAAATGTTCTCTAAAATTTACTTGGAGGGCCGGTTTAAGAAATCACGAACGAACTCACACCGGAGAAAAACCATTTGAATGTAACGTATGTAATAAAAAATTTACTACTTTAGGTTGTTTAAAATCACATCAGAGACTGCACACGGGTGAAAAACCGTACGAATGTAACGTATGTTCGAAAAAATTCCGTCATTTACAAAATTTAAAAGAACATAAAAGACTTCACAGTGATGAAGCACCGTATAAATGTAATAAATGTACTAAAACGTTTAAATATGTATACGGTTTAAAAGACCATGAAATAATTCATACCGGACAAAAATTTGAATGTAAGGTATGTTTGAAAATATTTAATCGGTCGAGTTATTTAAAAGAACATGAAAAACGGCGCACGTGTCAAAAACCACATAAATGTCCAAGATGTTCTAAAACATTCAATACTTTAAGTGAATTTAGAACACACCGAGTAGTCCACATAGGTGAAAGATCTTTTAAATGTGATTCGTGCTCTAAAGCATATACTAGGTTGGATCATTTAAAAGAGCATAAAAGAATTCATTCCGGTGGACAAAAACCGTTTCATTGTAATAAGTGTCCTAAAACATTTTATTATTTAAGTACTTTAAAAAAACATGAAATAGTTCACAGTGGTGAACACCCATACGAATGTAAAGTATGTTCTAAAAAGTTCAATCACACGTCTAACTTAAGACGCCATGAAAGAACTCACCTTGGTAAAAGACCATATAAATGTGACACATGTTCTCAAACATTTACTTGTTCAAGTAGTTTGAAAATACATAAAAGGAAACACAGTGGTGAAAAACCATACAAATGTAATAAATGTTCCCAATCATTTATTGCTTCAGGTAGTTTAAGAAGACATGAAAGAACTCACAGTGGTGAAAAACCTTATAAATGTAATAAATGTTCGAAAACATTTACTAATTTAAATAGTTCAAAACAACATGAAAGAATTCACAGCGGTAAAAAACCATTTAAATGTAATAAATGTTCTAAGTCATTTGCTCTTTCATTATATTTAAGGAGACATGAAAGTACTCACAGTGGTGAAAAACCTTACAAATGTAATAAATGTTCGAAAACATTTGCTACTTTAAATGGTCCAAAACTTCATGAAAAAATTCACAGTGGTGAAAAACCTTACAAATGTAATCATTGTTCTAAATTATTTGCTGTTTTAGTATATTTAAAAAAACATGAAAAAAATGGCAGTTGTAAAAGGCCATTTAAATGTAATAAATGTTCTAAAACATTTATTAGTTCACGTGATTTAAGAAAACATGGAAGAATTCACAAAAAATGAAATATATGTATGTATTTTTGGGCAAAACCATTACTTTATGTAATTTCAAATTAACATGATTTATTTTTATTTAATAATTTCATCACTGAGTGGAAAGAACGCTTTGTATTACAAATACATTAAGAAATTCAAGTAAAAAAAATGCATGGTCTTATTACGTACAGAGGTCTTGACACGGAAGTGTTGTAAGGGTATCTTTTGTTGAAGACGTTTCGTCGTGACGCTGCAATCTAGGTGCGAGACCACTATATAAACAGGAGATGAAAAACTTACAGAATTTGAACTTCTACAAATTTAATAAAAGTACGTGTAAAAATTTATTTTTAAAGTGTCTCAAAATTCTGAAATAATACAAAAATTGAAACCCGACTGCGTGCAGATTGTTAAATAGTAAAAAGTTGAAAAGGATGAAATTATATGAAAGAGATATGGATAGACAAAGGTAACGAAATATATATTTTTTTGACTTAGGTTTGTAATTATATTTAAAAAATTTGGAAAGATACGATGTCTGTCACGTTTTGAAATTGTGAATATGTATGAGCAATTTTCCAAAATATGTAACTGTCTGACACCAGGGCGGCGACACAAGTAAGTTGGGACTACATCTCTATGATTGAAATTTTAATTTAAAAATTGCTGCGTAACGGCACAAGAAAATTTTTTAACACCAGGGCGGCGACACGAGTTATTCGGCACTATATCTCTACAGTTGGAATATTAATTTCTGAAAAATAAACAATATTCCTAGGTAACCGAATTGGAAAATTTCGGTGCTAAAGTGAAATTAACAGATGATTTTTGATTGGTTAAAGTAATGTCTCGATCATAGAGATGTAATCCCAAATGCCTGTGTCGCCGCCCTCGTGACAGATTGCTACATATTTTGAGAAAATGGCTCATTAGTCTGTTATTTTTCAGTATTTTGAGTTAGGTAATTTCAGTAGTGATATGATTTTTTTTTTATGATTTGTTTTCATTATTCAAAAAGCATTTGTGTTTAAAATAAACCCTTTAATTATACTTTCATTAAATATATTCATTTAAATTATAAATTTATGTTCTTGTATGTGTTTTAAGTAGTTAGTAATTTTAAAAATATATATAGTGTGCTTAATTTAATTAGGTTGAAGTTTTATGTGTAAATATTTTATAATAAATTTGTACCGAGACCATATTCAATTGTTAAATTATATATTGTATTTTTATTAAAAATCATTAATAAATTACTTTATAATAAAAGATAACATTTGTTTTTAATATAATTATTTATTTACATTTATTTTCGTTAAAATTTATGGATTGAACGCGGCCCTGGTTCCAGCTCTGCCGTTTCATCCGAATGTAATGTATCTTGATAATCTTGAGATACAACAATTACGCGTAACAACGTTTAAAGGATTCTACTCAATCCCTAGTATATATACTTATATTGACAATAAAATTAATTTATTAATAATAATAAAATAATTATTGTATTTTTAAATTTTTATTTTGATTGTATCACATACCCTATTTTCTATATTTTCAAATATTATATTTATACGTCATTAAATCAATGCTACAACGTTGAATAAATAACACATAATAAAAATCAATTACCTCAAATATTTAATAATGTCTAAGATAATTAAGATCATCTGATATTTTATGCATATCAAGCTTTTTCAAAACTATCATTACTGAGATACGTGAGATTCGTGTGACACGGCAGTTATGTTGTAAATTATACAGGAGTTTTACTGTAGTATATCAACACTGAGTACTAAATCGAACATATTAACATATGTTTCCTAGAGATACCACAGGCATTAAATTGTGAAGGTTGTGAAGTATGACTCCATTTTATGAAACCCACTGAGTACTGAATCGTTAATGCCGTTAATTATCGCGTTAATCGACATTAAATGCAGGTGTGACCAGAACTTAACGCGATAATTTATTTACGTCATTAATAATGACGTTAGGCATTAGGCGATAACTCGGGTGGCGGTCTTTTTGGCACATCAAAGGATTTTAGCGCGTCATTTATGACGTTAAAAATGGTGGCTACACATGCCTGGACATTCTATCACATCATTCTACCCTGGATGCATACATACGTACGATGTCTATTTATGTATTTCCAGGCAACAAGAACAATTATGTTTGTGTTGCATGTATATGTAAACAAAAATTATTTAAAATATTTCCCTTTTTAAATTAACAGTATTTAAAATTAAGATTTATATTAATTAAAAATAAAAATTATATCCATTTTTGTTTTATCACGATAATTATCGAGATAATACGTTAAATGCTATAGTGTAGCCGCCCAATTTACAGGTAGTTTAAGTCGTTATATTAGTGCCATAATTATTGCGTTTATAGACATTAGACATTACGTTAGACGTTAACGTTAGTGTGGCCCTAGCATAATTAGAGATACCACAGGCATTAAATTATGAAGTATAACTCCATTTTATTAAACCCAACTTGTAGCCACGGAGACTTGTTTATAAATATTAGATTAACCATTAAATTACATATATGTATTATAACTATATGGCCAATCCCTATAAGAGGCAGTGGTTCCGATGAAGTGAGACGGATAGACATCGGGTAGAGGCACTTCAGTTGTTTTGCGCAGATGCATAAATTAGTGTTTACCGTGTTTACTGTTCAGATTGGTTCATATTACCACCAAAAAAGTCGCATTTGCGCAAAACGAACAAAATACTTCCAAATCTGCACCGTGATGTTGGGACGTTTTTTTCATCTTCATTTGGCTATATATGTATACTATATATATGTTAAATTAATGGTCCGACCGCCATTAAAGTAATCACATCAGTCAAATTTTTTGCTTCAATTTCTTAATGTATTTTTAAATACACAGAATTCTCTCTAGTCGTATCACGCCTCAATGTATATCAATTATTTTTTCTACTCCTGTTGAAGAACACACTCATTATATATCTGTTAATTGTTGAGAAAGTTAGGCATTATTCAAAGATGTGGAGGAATATTCATTACTCAATACCCTCTTGACCAATGAAATCACAGTATTAATCATTATTCCATGGGTTTGCGATTGTTTTGTGTATATGTGTATGTATCAAGTTTTAATTTAATATATGTTCCCTAGTAACGTTCAAGTAAATAAAGTAGTTTGTTTTGTTTTGATCGTTTTATACATAAAATTATACAAACTTTTAATGAAATTAGAAATAGATTAAAAATTTGATTTAAAATTTATATTCAATTTTATTTAAATTAAAAAGGAAAAAGTTCGTAGAAAAAATATCGTATTCTACTCGCTTGCAATGACTATTACTCACTCAGAGGCATTACGACACTCGCCTCCCAAGCTTGGCTCGTGTCGCAATTTCATTTTCGTGTGTAATAGCTATCATTACTAGCTCGTTGAATAATATACTATTAATTCGGCAAATAATTCAACTGTTTGGAAAGAATTCAGCATTTTTTTTCCTTAAGAAAAAAGATTTTTAAATCATAATCCTTTGTGTCTTGAAATTTACATTTGATGAATTATTAAAATAAATAAATAAATAATCAAAGGTTAATAAATTGTAAGCGGTTTTTTTTTTTTTTTGCACAAAGAGTAAATTGATTCCCGCACTTTTTTAAAGTCAACCACCTATGTATAACAAATGGAAAACACTTGTCCTAAATCATACGTTTGTCAAATTACGGATATTATTTGTCCTTCAAAATAAAATAAAAAACTACCAAATTACTTTCAAAAATAATTGAATAATATGAATAATTTTATTATTATAATTAAATTACGATTTTTCACAAAATAAAATGTTTAAATTTTGTTCGTTTCAAAAAAGTTTCATAAAAATTATCATCTTTTAAATATTTACTAGAATATTAAACGGGTACGGTATTTTGTAGTTATTTCATATCTGCAAAATATATTCCCGAAATGTCATTAATTGATGGAATCGGTGACGAAGTTACTGAATTTTTTTTAATTGTTACAATAATTTGTATTGGTAAGTAATTTTTAACAAAATCAATCGTGTTTTTTATGTAAAAATAAATATTTATTAAATATGTCAATTAAAACTTGTATTTTGCGATAAATTTTTGTTTTTAAATTTTTTTTTGAGACTATTACGTGGCCCATTTGAATTTTTGCGGTTCTAGGTTTAGCAGCGTGGTGGTCCACAGCGATTAATCATCGACTACGTATTCGTACTGTACTGATCGTTGAACATAGAAGTCCAGCGAATCAGCAGACAACATCATCACCAGTAACAGCTAGTGCATCGGATCAAATCAACAACAACAATACAATCCTATTGCCGACAGGTACGTCCGAATCCGTACGAAACGATTCGCACGAAAATCGCGAAACTGTCGCTTCAGATCAAGAGCAGCAAGCAATTGTGCAGAGGATGGACGCGGATACGAGTACAGTGAGACAGCGTCGATTGGCATATTTTCAAGAAAGTAAGTGTTACTCATTGGTGATGTGGAGCTGTTAGTTGATTAATTGATTAAAGTTGTTTTTCAGATAAAATTAGTCATTAGTTGAGAATATCGAGCATACAATAGTCGACTAATCGGCTAAAATTTTAGTCGAATTCAAAAATAGGGTAATTTATAGTGTTGTCGGATAATTAATCGATTAGTCGGTTTAGTGGACTAATTTTCCTGGTATTTATAGTCATTTTTAGTCAACTATTTTACCCTCCACTAAATGATTAAAACGACGAATTTTTTTTTTAAATGACTAAAAACGACTAATTGAATAATTTTTTTTTGTATTATTTATTAGACTTTAAAAAATGAAAGCTAAAAAATTATATTTTTGTATAATTTTTTTACTTCAGTCATGTCTTTCTTTTTCAAGAAATATTGAAAGTCAATAATTAAATTCAAAAGAAAATATCGTTTTTGAAAAAGTTACATAGGTTACCCTATTCATGAATTCGATCAAAACTTTAGTCGATTAGTCGACTGTACTGTACTCGATATTTTCGACTAATGACTAATTTCATTTGAAACACAACTTAAGTCGATTAATCGACTTACTGCTCCTCGACCCGACTAGTGATGTCGAGCTGAGGAGCAGTTAGTCGATTAATCGACTAAAATGGTTTTTCAAACAAAATTAGTCATTAGTCGAAAATATCGAGCGTAGAATAGTCGACTAATCGACTAAATTTTTAGTCGAATTCATGAATAGGGTAACCTATGTAACTCTCAAAAGCGAGGTTTTCTTTTGAATTTGATTATTGACTTTTAGTATTTTTCTTTTAAGAAAAAGAGAGATATCAGACATCGCAATGTGTTAATCACATAAAAGTGAATTTTGTAGTTTTCATTTTTTGAAATCCAATAAATAACATAGAAAAATTGTTAAATTAGTCGTCTTTAGTCATTTAAAAAAAAATTAATCATTTTAGTCATTTAGTCGAGGATAGAATAGTTGACTAAAAAATGACTAAATGTAAACAAAATTAGTCGACTAAACCGATTAATCGACTAATCATTCGACATCACTAGACCCGACATCACTAGTAATTTATGTAATTATTGGTGATGTCGAATGGTTAATCTATTAACCGGTTTAGTCGACTAATTTTATTTACATTTCGTCTTTTTTAGTCGACTATTTTACCTTCCACTAAATGATTAAAATGATTAATTTATTAATTTTTCTGTAGTGTTTATTGGACTTAAAAAAATGAAAACCAGAAAGTTACATATTTGTATGATTTTTCACCTTTATGTGATTAACAGATTATAATATGCCATATATTTCTTTTTTTTAAAGAATATATTAAAAGTCAGTAATTAAATTCAAAATAAAGCACTGTTTTTGAAATATAGTTACTAGTAGTGATGTCGAGCTGTCGAGCAGTTAGTCGATTAATCGACTGAAGTTGTTTTCCAGACAAAATTAGTCATTAGTCGAAAACATCGAGCGAACCGTAGTCGACTAATCGACTAAATTTTTGGTCGAATTTCTTGAATGGTGTAACCTATGTGACTCTTTCGAAAACGATGGTTTCTTTTGCATTTAATTATTGACTTTTAATATATTTTTTAAGAACAAACTCTGAGTGACGTATCCCAATGTGTGAATCACATAAACGTGACAAATTTTACAAAAGTTTTTAGTTTTTGTTTTTTGAAGGCTAATAATTAATATACAAAAATTAATAAATTAGTCGCTTTTAGTCATTTAAAAAAAAAATTAATCATATTAATCATTTAGTCGAAGTTAAAATAGTCGACCAAAAAATTATTAAATGTAAACAAAATTAGTCTACTAAATCGATTAATTGGTTTAGTCGACTAAATTTGTTTACATTTAGTCATTTTTTATTCGACTGTTTTACCTTGGTGTAAAGGACTAATTGTAAAATGATTAATTTTTTTTTAAAATAGCTAAAAATGACTAATTTATATATTCATTTTCCTGTATTATTTATTGAACTTCAAAAAATGGAAACTAAAAAATTATATATTTTTATGATTTTTCACTTTTATGTGATCAACACATTGTGATATTCTGGCATATCTTTATTTTTCTTAAAAAATATATTAAAAGTTCATAATTAATTTTTCAAATCAAAACACTGTTTTTGAAAAAGTTACATATCGCGCGTTTTCTGTCTCAACCTCGTATATCAAAAACGACATGTTTTAGGACACACAAAAATCATATTAAATACTGTATTTATGCATATACTTATCTATATATATTTATATATATAGGTAGCCAACATCAATGGGTGTAATTAGCATAAATCTTAAGTTCATAGTGATGAAGATACAGATTTAAATACGTTTTGTTTTTGTGTCCAAAAATTGGGATTTTTCAGATTCGAGGTTGAGACAGAAAACGCGCGATATATTACCCTATTTATGAATTCGATTAAAAATTTAGTCGATTAGTCGACTATTGTATGCACGATATTTTCGACTAATGACTAATTTTATCTGAAAGACAACTGTAGTCGATTAATTGACTAACTGCTCCTCGGCTCGACATCACTATTAGTGATGTCGGATAATTAATTGATTAATCGGTTTAGTCGACTAATTTTGCTCATATCTAATCATTTTTTACTCGACTATTTTACTTTCGACTAAATGGCTAAAATGATTAATTCTTTTTAAATGACTAAAAACGACTAATTTAAGAACTTTTCTGTATTGTTTATTGGACTCCAAAAATGAAAAATAAAAAAAAAAATCGATTTGGATGGTATTTCACTTTTATGTGATTAAAAAAAAGGTCAATAATTAAATTCAAAAGAAAACATCATTTTAAAAAAAGTTATGTAGAAAAAAAGTTACTATTCATGAATTCGATTAAAAATTTAATCGATTAGTCGACTATCCTATGCTCGATATTTTCGACTAATGATTAATCTTATCTAAAAAAACAACTTTATTCGATTAATCGACTAAGTGCTCCTCGGCTCGACATCACTGATCACTATTACTCACATGCTGAATCTTTGATAATTTTGAATTTTTAAAAATTTGCTCTAGATGCCACTTCATCGTCAAATGTGAATAGTACCGTTGAACCGGCCGTTGAGTCAACATCATCCACGTCGTCAGAGCACACAGAAAGTAAAAGTGGTGACGTGACGACAGACACTGTTGTTGAAACAGTCCCAACGCAGACTTCAAGTCCCAAATCGTCGAATACCGAAGAAACTACTAAAAATGAAGAATGCGTAGCCGCTGATGATGGTGATTTAATCAGAATTAAATTAAAATATTTAAATGACGATATTAAATCCGTTGAAGGGAAAAAATATGAAAAACTTGGCGATTTTAAAAGGTAATTTTTGACGTGAACAATTTTTTCTGTTCAGTAAATAAGTTTAATTCATCACGCTGTGAAAGGAAATGGTCATTTGCGCAAACCACTTATTTGTGGATCCTTAAGGTGGCATTTCCATTTGACCATTCAAAATTTTCGAATTTTTTTTTTTTAATACATATTTTAAAATATATTAAAATTAAGGTACCATCACAGTGTGACCGGCCGAAAAATAGTCAACCACTATTTAACAATACAAAAATATTTTTTTTATTCATTTTTTTTTTTTATAATTATTATAATGGGGAATTTGACTAATTTTGGGAAATTATTTTAAAACACACATATTTATGTATTTATTATGCATGTATACGTTTTTAATTTTTAAAAATAATGCCGAAAATTGTTAGAAAAAATTATTTTAGTATTTGTTCTCAAAATTTGCGCGAAAACGTTTACTAGCTGTCAGTTACGTCACATTCTCTAGATAGCAACAGGTGTCCTGTAACTAAGAAAAAAAAATTTATTTTTCCTGTAACTTGGAAAAGAAATTGTTGATTTTTAAAAAAATTAATTACATTTTGATTAATTTCCATAGTTATGTTTGCTAACCGGAAATTAAGTAGCGACACTAGTGGTGATAGTGTTGAAATATAAGAGAAAGCAACGTCACAGCTCGTTTCTGCTTACGTGGATTTTGGCTAAAAAATGACTTTTTTAATTGAATTTTTTTAAATCAAATAATGATAGTTAAGATGAATTAGTATAATAAATTGCTGTCTTTTATTATAAATTTTCATTCAAATTTGTTTTAATTGCTTTTCTTTGATACTGTCAAATACCCCATTATTTAAAAGTCAGTTTAGTTTTTTTTTTTACGACTACTGTCAAATATTATATATCCTAACCTCCTAACCTATCATGAATAAAGTGACAGTTGGACTTGAAAAACCAATTAAGGGGGTATTCTAGTCTAGACGGCTAAATTTTAGATGTTTTTCCAGGCGTAATGAATAAAAACCTTAAATAATTTTACTATCAGTTTTTTATTAACATTTAAAAAGTACAAAAAAGTTAAAAAAAATCAAAATTGAAAAAATATAGGCCAACAAAGTAGGGACTAAAAAAAAGCGACTCCTTGGTTGACATGATTCCAACCCCCTCGGTGATCTGAAACTTTAGTGAATTCTTAAAGAGGAATGATGTCATTTTCGTTTGATGGGAGCGATTTGAAAAAAAGGATTTTTTGGCAAAATGGCATCCATGTAAAAAAAAGTTTTTTTTCCCATCACTTTTTCAGTTTTTTTATTTTTTTAATACCCCATTTTTTGAAAAAAGTGTCTTTAAAAAAGGGCGGCTATTGGTGCCCACGATTACGGCCGTAGTTTTTATCCGAAAAAAAAAAAATCAAATAGATTATCAATCTGTAGATGAGCCGCTAAGTTCCTATGGAGGTTTTTTCTTTTTTTTGAAATTTGAAAAAATGGCGGCGGTTTAAATAAAAAGTACAACATTTAGGCCTTTTTTTTAACAGTTTCCCGTGTGAAAAATAGGAAGATTTCAAAAAAAGCTCCCATAGGTACATGGAGAATGGAATAAAGAATATTCTGTCAAAATTTTAAACTTATAGCTTGGAAACTTTCCCTCTGAGAGTGGGTACCGTTTTTAAAAAGAGCATTTCGAGATATACGCGTTTAAAGTTTGTCTCGAAATTGTTTCAAATCATTGTTTCAACAAAGATGTGATACTGTGGTGATAATAATTGATCTTATACGTTCACTGTTTGTGGAAAGACTGAACGTAAAGTGGTGAAACATTCCGCCAAAAGGCGCCAATCGATCCACAGAGTTTTGTATTCAGACTGAATCCATTGAACCGTGGTCGTAGCGACCGTAATAATTCGAATTTCAATTTGAAATTTTGAGAGAAAATGCACAACTGTATCAGTACTTTAAGATTTACTTAAACAAATTAAATTTTGTACTTTACACATAAAAGTTTTCCTAATTTTTCTAAAATTTATTAAAGATATGGATGTTATGATTAATTTATTCAATGATAATGATAATATGAAAGATGATTACAGCTATTTGACTTATTATAAAGACGACATAATACTGAAGTTTTAATATATTGAATCGAAAACCAAAGAATGCGTTTCAAGTGACTTAATAAAAGACTAACAATTTATTTTGTGGAAAATATTTTAATTTTTATTATTTTTTGAGATCTTATTTGAAAAATTACTAACAAATTTTAGAAAATTTACAAGTATGCCTAATGGGGAAATAACTACATATCTATAGGAATATTTATGACTGAGAAATTTCACATTCTGTAAAGTCACACATGTCCACTGATTCATAATAGTTCATAAATTAATTATTTGAAAGACATATCTTATGATACAATTGATGTATTTATCTGTTTTTTTAATTTTTATAATGAAAATATGCTTTGATAAAAAGATTTAAAAAATTAATAAATATTAACATTAAAAAATTTTTCCAAATGCAATTTTTTAAAATATTTTGTTCGTTTTTGTAGTATTGTTATGTAAAAAAATGTTTTTTGCAAATAAACTTTAAAATTCTCCGTAATAAGTCCATTCGTCAAATTGACGACAATGTATGATTAACGTTTGTCGTAGACCAACGTATGATTTTAGGGTTAAGGAGGAAAACTTGATTATTATGTACAATCTGACGCACAGTTCAGACATTAACTAATCAATTTATTTACAGACGCCATTTTGAAGTTGAATTAGCCGCTTGTAAATTGGTACGATTGATTTTCAACGGTCAAGTGTTACAGAAAGATAGTGAAACGTTACAAGGTAAACAAAACCAGAAATTTTATATCCAAAAAAATTACCAGAAATTCGAATTTTTTTTTAGATTGTGGCCTGTTCGATAATTGTGTCGTACATTGTTTGATCCATCAACGACCTCAAGGCAGTTCCCAATCATCCGTCAATAATGATAGTACAAGCTCCACATCTAATAACTATCATAATCGGAATATTTTCGCGGAAAATTCTAGCGCGTATATGCATAGCACGGCAACAAATTCGAACACAAATTCACCGGGTGGAAATGGTGAACGAGAAAATGCCACGTTACCGTGGGATCTAGGAAATGTACTATTAGCATTAATTTCACTTATACTATGCGGTGCATGGTATTTTCGGTAAGTTTCGGTTACCTACTGTACGATGATCAGGTATCGGATTTCTTTCGGATCAGACAGTTCCGTCTTTAGCATATGCAGGTATACATATTGCACTCAGTGTGACTAAAAGTTCAAAATATTTTCATAAAAACAACGTACACAAGTTACATACACACACATACATACATATGTGTATCAAAATATTATTTATACGTATTTTATGTAAACATCCTTTTTTTCTTTTATTTATTACCTGCACAATTGAAAAGTGCCACTGTAATTTTAATTGACTATCAAAAGTATTTTTGTTTATATTATGTATGTGATTTATGTGACATGTCATTTAAATTAAATAAATTCATCTTTTTTTATTGTTTTCAATTTTGAGAGATAGAAGTATAGTTGCTTGTTAAAAATTTGTTTTTCAGTTATAAAAAATCTTAGTAAATACGTACGTCTTAGCTATTATAGTGGACCGTCTAAATATTCAACAACTTTTCAATATATATTACAAAATTTTTTTCCGATTTTTTGAATTTTCTTACTTTCGTCAAATAAAAAATGCTGTTAGTATTCTAAATGGTGAAAAATGTAATTTTTGACCAATTATATTCATTCAAATGTGCATAATTTAATGTAATTTAATTGCAAAATTTTATTGAAATAAGTACGGTCCTGACCTGTCCGAAGAAATCCGGTACCTAACGATGAGTACCGTAAAATCGGCTCAATCCGGACGGGGGTTTAAACTCGGACACGTTGCACTAATCTGCAAAGTAAATAATTTCTACACTAACCTTCAACAATAAACATCTGTTCCGTACGTCATTAGAGAGAGAAGAACATCCTCTAAGCAGCTGTACCAATAAAAACTACCGATTTCAACTTTTACTATTTGATTTTACAGGATTACCATTGTCCAATTTTTCAAAAAAATAAAATATGTGTCTAACTTAGACATGTAATTTTCGTCATAATTGTTATATTGTTTTAGTTTTGACATGTATATGTTCAGAATTTTATTGCGCATCATTTAATGATGTTTGAAGTTATATTTGATGTAGAGATGTCGATTTTAAATCGATTAATCGAAGCTTAAAAAATCGATTTTTTTTTCGATTTTTTTCATTTGAATCGATTCATGAATCGATTATTAAAAGTTAGAGATCGATAACCGATTATTTCCAAAAATAGCTTCATTTTAATAGTAATTCTACAAAAAAACATGTGTTAAAATGAAACACCAAAAACTATATTGTTTTGTCACTTTTTACTCGTTAGATCAACTAACCCCTCCTATGGCTCTATATAAGTCAGACTATTAATACAAAAGGAAGGAAGAGACCACCTATCTGTGCAAACGACGATCCCTTTCCCACAAAAGCGACTTATTTAGAAAACATTTTTTTGTCAATTTGTTTGAAATTTTGAATAAACTTGGTTCACTTCGTGGTATTCGTTCTACATATTTAATTGCGTTATTTTTTATAATTATAATTGAAAAGTTAACTCATCGTCTTTACAAATATAATGTAAGGCGTTTTTACACGATATTACCGACATTATCTATGTACTATCAAGTAAGTCCCTTAAACAAAAATTATCAGCTAATTTTATTAAACTTTTCAAAATTTCGATTTTTTAGATCGATCTCACAGAATCGATTTTTTTTTTTTGAATCGATTTTTTTGATTCCGATTTAAATCGATACAAAAATCGATCTTTTTTTGGAGAATCGACAACTCTAATTTGATGTATATATAAAAAAATACATGATATATTTATGTATATCCGTTTAGACCCGGACATATCAGTTTATTACACTATAGTCGTGATTTGCACCAACTGTAACTCCCACTATCCATACGTTATATTCCCGCCAGAATTATGCGGTTTATGCCTCCTTCTGGTGTCATATCGTATGTTTACTTCATAGAGAGGCATACTATGCATTGACCCCTCTCTCTTTCCACAAAATGTTTTGAAGTCTTTGACAGGTTCAAAGATATTCAAACACTGTCCTAACCCCGACGCGAGAGGTTAGTTTGCATGTTATTACGTTATTTAAGTACGTGTCCGGGTCAAGACCGATTTAGGGTGTAGACCTTGCCACTTAGTAATTATTGTTTATTTGCTTTATTTTAACTTATAATGAAACAAATGGAATATAATAAATAATATACTCTTTCTAACAGTAATATTTTTATTGGTGATATCTGTGAAGGAAACATGATAAACCTAAAATTAACTTAAAAATAGCAAAAAAAGTGTCCGGGTCTAGCCGGTTTTACGGTAATTGAATGGTCGTTAAAAAAATTGAATGATAGTAATATTAGTTACTAATTAATGGTACAGTATTGATTTGTTCTTTTGTCTGTTTACAATATGGACTACTATTCGTTCGCTCATATTCGTTTGAGGTTGAGAACACCCGATAGTCGTTTAAGGCACTGCAGGAGGAGAAAATTCTTAAAAATCGAAAATTATTGTGCCCCATCACATAAGGCATTATATCTAGCTGACTTACCAAAAAATCCAAAATGAAAATTTTGGAAACGCATGTTTTACGTTTTAGAGCTTCCTGAACAATTTTGGTTTCGTGTCTGTCTGTGTGTCTCCATGTTGCACCAAGTGGCATAAGTTTTGAACTATTCGGTTGTTTCTAATGAAACTTTCAGAAATTATGTAGCTCATTTCCTAGATGATCCCTTACGAATTTCATCGCAATCCGAGTAACGGTAGCTACGGCGCTACCATAGTATTCCATTTAGATACTAATTCGCACCAAGTGACATAACTTCTGAACTGTTTGATTTTTTTTATGAAATTTTCAGAAATTATGCGATTTAGTTCCTAGCTGATCCGTCGCGAATTTCATCTCAATCGGAGTAATGGTAGCTACTGCGCTACCATCAGATCCCATTAAGTGCCGATATCTTACTTGCTACTAGTTCCACTTCGCTCAAATTTTAAGTGTATTTGGGATTTAGTCTGTAAAATATGTTTTGCTTTTATTTTTTAAAGATAAATATCCCCATTCCAGAAAAAGATAAGTTGAAAACTTGAATTTTCATTTCAGATTTGAATACGCACAATTATTCACCGTGACAGCCACAGTTTTTCTAATGTGTCTGACCGGTATTTTTACGTTACTTCTAATTGGATTACTCTACCCGGATCCGTCTGGTGTTCAGTCGTCATCTGGTACCACTAGCGCCACAACTGCAACTACGACGTAATCAGGTTTTTAAACTGAAATTGTATATGTATTTTTTTTTTTTTTGAATGTGTTCCATTAAATGTGTTCTACAATTTGAAATGAAAAATTAGTCCTAAACAAGTTAATACGTCACAAAATAATGAGCGTGTTCCATTTAGAAAACACAAACGACACTGTGTGACACAGTGCATAGGGAAAAGGTAATGCCAACCAAATTTTAGTGATTTTTAAACTTCCTTTTTTTGACAAAAACTAATTTTTTTTAAAAAATTTTATTGCAAAACTAACCTTTCAACTACTTTTACATGGTGGCCACATTACTGGAAAACCTGGAAATTTGAGGGAATTTTTACTTTCTGGAAAAGTCAGGGAATTTTACCAGGAGACTGGAAAAAATTGATTTTTATATTTAGGGATAAAACTTCAATCAATTTTTCACTTGTTTTGAGATTAGATTTAAAAATTAGCGCGTTTTTTTTTTTTTGCTCATCGTTTACTTTTTTAAAAAGGTTTGAAAATAATTTTTTTTAGATTTTTTGGGATAAAGTAGGTGTGGCATTTTTCACAAAATAGTCAGAGAATTTTTTAATAAAATTTCTGGAAAACCTGGAAAAGTCAGGGAATTTGATCTTCAAAAGTCTGTGGCCACCATGTTTTAACTAAATTATACATGTAATTTTGAACCATACAAAGTATATCAAGCAGAGTGAATCTATTTTTTTTTTAAATCTAGTAACTATCTATGCTGCCCTCTGCCGAAACACACTAAAAATCGATGTTCCATTTATAAAATAAGTAGACACAGAGTGATACAGTGTCATGCACTGCGTAGTATTTTTTTTTAAATGGAACACGCTCAATTTCTTTTGTACTGTAAAACATATTTATTGGAAATGTTTTAGTTCACTCAATAAAATCGATCATTACTCGATTAAAAAATTGCCCAACACTAATATTAAATAAAATCAGTTAACAGTTTTCACAATCAAAATGGTGAATTTCAACAATTTTTCCAATTTTCCACGACAGAACATTAGACAGTATATAGTATTTATATGTATTTTCCTTTATTTTTTTTGTTAGAGATTTATTTTTGTGTATTATATATTTAAATTTTCTTTCCTTAAACAAAGCTAAAAATAAGTGAATTTGTAATATAATTTGTATAATTTTTAAATGCTAATAATTGTATAGAGAAATAAACTATTCATTGTTTATTCCAGTTGTATTTATCTTAAGTGTATTTTCGAAAAATTAGAATTAGAGCTCGGAATTTGTTGGCAAATTTACTAAGGGCGCTAGAATCATTTATGAATTTCTTTAATGGAATTACTGTTTTTTTATTATCGCTGTTTCCAGCAGTTATAGAAGTTAAATCCAATTTAATTTAATTTTTTATCACCAGATAGCGTAACCGCAGCGGTCGTTTACCAGTAGTTTGTGTCATAGATCAGTCTGCCAACATTGGAAAAAATTTGTAACTTTATTCGTCAGAAGTGACACATAGTTTTATAGTTTTTCTAAATGTAATCGATAGGGGATGAACTTGACGCTATTGTTGCCATCTAGTGTCAATAATGACAGTTTTGAAATCACAGGTAACGTGTGCTGTCAAATTTTAATTTAATTTTTTTTTTACTTTTTGATAATTATTGGTGAATGTCACGATGAACACTTTCTTTCGATTAACTGTCACGATGACATTTTTCATAGGCTAAAAAGATCTGTCGTAGATGACACGAATTTTATGCATTTGATTCTGGACTTAAGGGGGAACACCACTGTGACGAAGCGACAAAATTGATAATTTTAGTGAAATTTTTTTTTTTAGGTCCATGTAAATTTTTATAGAAAAATATTAAATATTTGCAATTTTATGGTAAACGTATTACAATGATACATCATCTTCTGAAAAAAAAAGTTTTTTTGTATTTAAGCAGTATAAAAAAATAGTAACTGCATTTGCATATATTTAAAAAACAAATATTCGAAAACGGTTCATTGGGTTTCGAAGAATCGTTGTCGTAATGCGAAAAAAATGGTTTTGGGAAAACGCGTTTAAAGTTTTGCTTAAATTTTTCTTGAAATTTAAGATATTTCGAATATTGATACTTACATGATGCTTTACTGAATTTTTTGACATAATTTTGACTATATGGTCCATTTTAGTTAAATTTAACCATGCGTCGTCACTTTGAATTTAAATAATTTCCATTTTCTTGACTTTATCTCTTTCATTATTGCGTTTACGTAAATATTAAATTTGCAGTTTGTTTTTAGAAAAGAATAGAAGATTGATTTGTTTCGAATATATGAATTATTTAATTTTTTAATGAAAACTCATGATCAATTGTATCTGAAATGAGGTATATATTCTTCTAGAAAATGCGAAAGTAAAAACTTTAAATTTTTTCACCCATCACCAGGGGCGTAACAACTACAAATCTCCAGGGGGATCCAACAAAAATTTCATAACAGTAAGAAAAATGCCGTCTCTAAAAATTTGATTTTTAAATAAATAATATCAGTAGACTACTAAAAATTACTTTTTAATACGAATAAAATAAACTGAAGAAAAATTTACATAATTTTATGAGGAATTCACGTAATTTTAGGGGATCCCCTCGGTTGTTGCGCCCTTCCCGCTACAGTGGTATTCCCCCCTTAACGATTTTATTTTAACCATAGAGAAGATTGTCTCAAAATGCTGGATCTTTTACTACCAATGACAAGTACAATAGATACAAAAAAATTTAAGTTACAAAAAAAGAAAGAAAATCAGTGATGCCAACACCAAAAAATGTCAACTCTAGGAATTTCCCAAATAGAAATTATACTAAACTATGTTGGTAAAAGTGAACATTACTTACAATTATACTGTATATTGAGAAATCTGTTACAGATGGCGGCACTTGTACCAGTGAATATATTAGAGATGAGTTAAACGGTTATTTTCTTATAACTGTTATTGCAATAACAGTTACTGAAAAATAACTGTTATTTATAACAGTTATTATAATAACTGGTATGGTATTTGGATATTTTAACATATTGTAAGATATTCGATATGTGTATAAACGGTTCTGTTAGTGAAATATGCACAGATCATATAATACTGACGGATAGGTACTAAATAATCTGCAATATTTGTTCAAATACTTGTCTATACAAGGATTTAGGCTTTATATACGCAATTTTAACAATTTTATGGATACAAAATTACAAATACAAATAGATAACTGTATAATAGACAATAGTTCATTTTTAAGGGGTTTTTTTTAAATGTGCTACAATAGAAAATGTGTAACTTGCCTGGGGCGTTATTATTTTAAAATTCTCCGTAGGTGGTTAAAATAAATTACTATGATCCTTGCTTTCGAATATATTAATATTGACCTATGTTATCGATATTTCCAAAGGAGTTATTTAAGTAACCAGTTACTGGGTATTCCAGTTATTCACGATAACTGTTATCTTTCTATACTAGTTACAAAATAACAGTTATCGATATATCGATCATCTCTAGAATATTTACATATCAAAGCGTTTTGAGTCGCCATATTGCATGACGCGTTAACTCGTCTTAATCATTTAAAGTTTAACGAAGAGCTTAAGTCAGTTTTTTTAAAAAGATATATTTATTTATTTTAAACTTTTTACATTATTTTCAAAATTAAATTAATTATTTACAAATTGATAAAGCAAAATAAAAATTTGCTTATATCATTTCAAAATTATATACAGGTGATCATTTTTTTTTTTAAACTTTGTTCATATACAGCGTGCGTCGAATTTTATTTCCGTAAAAAGTCGTCATCACTCTCTTCAAATTCACTAGATCGTTTACTACTTCGATGATCGGAAACATTACCATCGTCTTTCGTTTCACTACTTCGTTTTCGTGCGCGCAATAAATTTCTCACCTCGTCCACCGGCATATCGACAATTTTTTGCATAAATTCATCATCACTATCTTCATACTCTTCAATCACGTGATCATCCTTTGCCTCTACTTTCTCATCTTCACTTTTATCTGTGGTCGTCGCCTCTTCAACAATCTGTTTTCGCGCCAACACAATCGCTTTAACATCTTGCATCGGAAGATCTAACGCCAGTGTTAATATTGTCGCCAGCAGTAATATTATTACGAGTTCGGATATGCTGACACTGGTTAACAGACTGAATTCCGACGATGTACGAACAGTTCCGATATTGTAGAAGAATACGATGAACTGTACGAGATAGACAGAGTACGATATACGACTGAATACGATCATAAAACGATTACTTAATAGTTGATTAATTGTACTGGCGGATTCGACGAAACAATAAAATATTATCCACGATAATGCTAGTGACCATGCAACTGATGCTAGTGCGGCGTACTGCGCAGCCTCAATCACATCGTATTGGTATGTGCGACGCGCCATGTGCGCAGGCGTGTAAACTGTCCACGCGGCAAAGTAGGCAGTGGAAAGCCAACCGGCCAACGATAGAAGTTTTGGTAATTGGATCGTACGTTTGGATATGTCACGTAACAGGATGCCTAAGCACACGCCAGATATGTAGGGTGTGGCACGGTTTAATGTTTGACCGTACGATTTGTTTGCCGTTCGATATAGTTGGCTGATCCTGAAAAATGTATAGTACAGTGCACATTCTGAATATTTCCGCTCTCAATAGTTCCGCCTCTCCAGTTTGAGACTCGAGCGTTATCCCCACTTTACCATCTATTTAGGGCTTGGAATACCGGTGTCTTTTTATAATACCGGTATTTATTCGGTATTAGCATTTAAAATACCGGAATTCCGGTATTTCGGTATTTTTCGGTATTGAATGAAGATTGTATAGAAAAAAGGAAAAAACATTAAAAATCATTTAATAAAATTAATTAGTAACAGTAATAATAACAAGCTACATCATCTTTGGATTTTAAAAATGTAAATACATAATTTTGTATTTTTTCTTATAGAAAAATACTTAAAAATATTCCAGAATTAGGAAAAAATATGAATAAATATAAGATTGGTCATCTGCACATATGGAAAACATTAAGCAAAACTAAAGACATTGTAATAAAATTTATGTTGTAAATCTAACGTAAAAAAAATATTTGTTAATATCGAAACCGAAATATCGGTATTTGAAATTTTAATACCGGTTTTATAGAACGTTTAAAAAATTCCGGTTTTTGGTAGTACCGGAATACCGGTATCCAAGCTCTACACCTATTATAAATTTTATAATATTTATTTCATAAGAGCTAAGAATCAAAAAGTCTGTTTTGTTTATATTAAGTGAAAGAAAAATTACCTAAATGAAATAAACATAGTAAGACAACTTAAGTTTGTAACATCATTATTCGACTAACTAGTCAGCACTACTTATATTGTTCCACTGCATCGCTGATGTGTATCAATTACATATTAGTGTATTCAGTTGTATACACTTATTGTTAGAGATAAATCAGGTATAAAAAAAATTGATTTGTTTATACAAAACGAAAATTATGATTTTATGAAAAAGCATTTAGAGAAGCGAGCGTAGTCTTGCAATATTTTATGAGGAGATAATCAGTGTAAGAAAAATGTTACACAATAGTCAATACTTTTTAATTAGATTTTAAATACAGTAAACTCCCGATTATCTGCGAGTGAAAATCAAAAATTCATTTTTGCATTTGATGCGTCAAAGCAATGCATCCAGAAATTTGGTGATGCGTGTCATGCGCATAATCTAATATCACAGCTACTTACATTTAAAATATAGGTGGCTGTGGTGGCTAGAGTCTGGTAATGTGAATAAAGGATGATGCCAATGGGCCTATGACCATAATGGTTATAGGAATAATTCCGAAAAACTAAATGTTGAAAAAGATGAATTTATTCACCTCTCATTAAAATTGTTTAAACTATCTGAATACATCTTGCACTTAAAATATGTAATATTTTTTATTCAAATAATTTCAATTTTTTTAATTTCAAGTAAGTTTAAGTTGAAATTCAAAGATAATATATACAAGGACTGTATTGCTGTATTATCTAAAATCTAATCAGGCTATATTATCTATAGTCGAATCAGAGGTTAATTGATGCTAATATCCCGTTCAAAAACATCTAATGTGCATCAAATTTCAAGAGAGCATCAGTATCGCATCATGTAGTATTAGGCGCATCAGAAAGGTCATGATGCTGCATCGATGCGGTAAAGTTTACATTTTTGAGAAAAATGTTTAATTTTGACAGAATCATAAATTATTGAACTCCACTAAAAATTCTGAATCTAGACGTAAAGAAATTTTATACGGACTTTGGGTGGGGGAACAGTATTTCCTGGAAAAGCTGTTCCCCTTGTTTCATTCTGCGGAACTATTGAGAAGGATCACTGTAATATGTAAAAAAAAACTACGCAGGTATAAATTGCAAGATAATTTCAGACTGCGTCCAGGGCCGAATTTACCCTAAGCGCTGCTCGGGACTGTGAAAATGCCACCCCAGACAAAAATTTTAAAAAAAAATTTCTTATTAACTTTCCTACTTTTTTACCTTTTTCTATCAAAAAATAAGTGACGAGTAAAAAAAAACAGCTCCCATTTCTTATTTTCCTATCAGAAAATAACTGATGACCAAAAAAAAAAAAAAAAAAACGCATCTGCGTGCCCTTAGTGTAAATCCGACACTGTCTGCGTCGCATACCGTAAAATGGAAAGAATTGGAACATTTTTGATCTTTGCATTAGATTTTCATACATTTCCTTACATCCACCACCATCTTTTTGATTCTGAGCTTTATAAAATAAACATTACATGGTGAATTTTCGAAATTTCTAGAAAAATAGTATTGACGAGCAAAAAAAAAAAAAAAAAAACAAAAAAACGCTTATTCTTTCCAGTGGAGGTCCCTATTGTGTGGGGAGCCTGGGGCACGTGCCTCAAGTGTCCTTATATAAATCTGACTCTAGTGGAGGTAACGTTTGAGCGTTACTGGGGAAACGGAACTACTGAGAACGAAACTAAAAAGAATCTCAAGATTTTCTCAATTCACTCCACCTTCCCTATACGTGCCGTTTTACGGTATTTGTTACAAAGTTATCATAACCTAAGAAAAAGGATATACTTACGAAATTCCGTGGAAAATGAAGAGTGACAGTTGATAATTTGTCGTGAAATAAAATCGGACTCCAAATGATAAAATATGTAAATTAATTACAACCAGCAGTGCAAAAAGTGGTTTCTTGTACCAAAACCAAACCAAAATTGGCGACAATAATGATAGTTGCATATCCAGCGCCAACTGGTGTGTTTGCGTACAACACTAAAATAAAAAAAATAAATTATTTAAAAAACAAAATGGCGTTGGCTGTGTCGTCTGCAGGACCATAGAATTTTGGACGTGACAATGTTTCTTATATATAGTTGTATACAGGCGAAAAGGTTCCCCTCGGATTCTACCCATTTTTAGGACTCCGAAGAGACAACTTCGAAGTCCTTATGCAATCTCCAGTCACAAACAGCCAATTGCGTGATGGATGCACGGTATTTGACAGTGTCGCATTACTTTGGTGGAAAGGGTATGGATTCACTTATTAAAAAAATAAGCAAATTTAAAGCATCAATTTGGAACGTATTTAACCGGATTCCATTTTTCAATTGTCTTGATTCACGTATATTCTTAGTTAAAATAGATTTTTCGTTCAATCGAAATTCTACCTGATGATGGTTTAATCAACCGAAAGCTAGTTCGTAAATTCACTTCACTTCAATTTTTAAGTGAAAATTTTACAAATAAAATATTTTATCATAATTTTTTCAAAGACAATTCTTTTAGCCCCAAAGTTAAAATCACTCTGGCACCTATGTATACTGACAAAGCGCCCAACTGGTACACTATTTTGATAGCTAATACACTATATGCAATTGTTGACATTTTACGACGTGTTGTGTGAGTTAGTAAGGTTTCACTTGACGTCTTATGACGTCAAGTGACCGTTGGCACTACAGACCAATGAACACTATTATATTATACTACTAGACAAAGCGTAAAGCCAGTTTCTAGACATTTTTCTTGAAGCAGGTAACAAGGGTGAGACGGGTGAAATTTAATGAAATAATATAATGTCAATTTTTGAGCAAATGCGACTATAATAATTATTGCAGGACATAATTTGTATACGTACGTATTTTGAAAATAAAGCGAATACCACTTTTCTTCTTTCAAAATTTTGCAGTTTCTTCTCAAAAAAGTAAAATTTTATTATCAGTATTATATTTTTACAATAATTCCTTGAAAACGTTACTACGGATACCATCCATTACTATATTACAGAATACTATTAAGGTCGGAACTTGGTCGTAACTGGCTGCCTCAATTATACATTTGTATAAGTAGTCTATATAATTTAATATATAATAATATGTTCATTGATCTATAATTACACCGGAAAGAAGTTAGCGCCGAAAGTTGAAAAATCTTTTTGTTTTTTATATGGTTAAATTGCTCTTTTGAAATCAGTAATTGCTCCACCTGAAACTTAATTATTTAATTAGTTATTTATAAAGAAAAAAATTTTTTTTCCGTTGTTTAAGTTATCAAAATCTCCCAAAATAATACTTTTTTATATAATTTCTTTACGTCAATAAATTGCTCCCAGTTTGCTCTATTTAATTTAAAAGCTAAATCTTAATTTTTTTGAATAATTATTAAAATATTTTTTTTTTATAATGTTTTAACTTGTCAAAATTCAATTATCCTTAAATATATGCAAACGACTTAAAGGTATAATGGATTGCCTATACGTTTTAATAATACATAACCTAATTCATAATATTTTTTATTTTAATATATTTTAATTATTATTCAGAGAAATTAATAACTAACTTTTAAATTAGATGGAGCAAATTGGGAGCAATTTTTTGATATAAAGTAATTGTATAAAAATGCATTATTTGACAAGATTTTGATAATAGAAATAGTCAAACAAAAAAGTTTTTTTGTTCGTAAATAACTAATTAAGTAATTAAGTTCCAGGTGAAGCAATTACTGATTCCAAAGGAGCAATATGGGAGCAATTTAGCCATATTATAAAAAACAGAAAGATTTTCCAACTTTCGGCGCCAACTTCTTTCCGGTTATAATTACGACTCATATATTTAGCGGAGATATTTTTTGAACACATCGAAATTAAAATATTGACTGTTTCTCCCTCGTTCGAATAAACTCGGCTCCTCAACCCGAATTTACCCGAATATATCATTTATACATTTTGCAAAATCACACTGTCACGTTTAAAATCTAAAAATTTCATATCTTTTAATTGTACCATTTCTTCAAACGGCGAGAAATTTTGTATGTACAATAGATTCTTCCACCATCCATTTTTACATAATTCGGCATTTTTCAAAATAACAGAATTCCATAGCGGTCCCTCGCCCATCAATTCGAACAGATACGCGTAAAATAAAACGACAGCCGCCAGTGCTGGAGTCAATCTAAAATCATTTAGAATGTCTAAAATTACAAAAAAGCCGTCAATGAAGTAGACGTCATTGGGTAATTCTCTGGTAACGGGAACCACTCGAAAAACTCATAATTTTAATCGACACACATCTTTAAAATCAGCTCTTTAATTTTAAAAAGAATTCTTGTAGTCTGCAATCATTTCCGCCATTAACTCGAATAACATTTGGTCGTGTAATATGAAATGTCGTTTTCCGATCACTTGGTCGACCATGCCATTCAGATAAATATTGACACTTCCTTAAGCATTCAAGAAATGTTTAAAATCAGTTCTTTAATTTTAAATAGAATTATTGTAGCCTGGAATAATTTCCACCCTCACTTGGAATAACATTTGGTCGTGTAATATGAAATGTCGTTTTCGGACCACTTAGTCGACCATGTAATTCAGATAAATTTTGACGCTATCTTAATGATTAGAGAAATGTTTAAAATCAGTTCTTTAATTTTAAATAGTATTCTTGTGGCCCGAAATCATTTCCGCTATTAACTGAAATCACATTTGGTCGTGTAATATGAAATGTCGTTTTCCGGACCACTTGGTCGACCATGCCATTCAGATAAATATTGACATTTCCTTAAGCATTGAAGAAATGTTTAAAATCAGTTCTTTAATTTTAAATAGAATTATTGTAGCCTGGAATAATTTCCACCCTCACTTGGAATAACATTTGGTCGTGTAATATGAAATGTCGTTTTCGGACCACTTGGTCGACCATGTAATTCAGATAAATTTTGACGCTATCTTAATGATTAGAGAAATGTTTAAAATCAGTTCTTTAATTTTAAATAGTATTCTTGTAGCCCGAAATCATTTCCGCTATTAACTGAAATAACATTTGGTCGTGTAATATGAAATGTCGTTTTTCGGACCACTTGGTCGACCATGCCATTCAGATAAATATTGACATTTCCTTAAGCATTGAAGAAATGTTTAAAATCAGTTCTTTAATTTTAAATAGAATTATTGTAGCCTGGAATAATTTCCACCCTCACTTGGAATAACATTTGGTCGTGTAATATGAAATGTCGTTTTCGGACCACTTGGTCGACCATGTAATTCAGATAAATTTTGACGCTATCTTAATGATTAGAGAAATGTTTAAAATCAGTTCTTTAATTTTAAATAGTATTCTTGTAGCCCGAAATCATTTCCGCTATTAACTGAAATAACATTTGGTCGTGTAATATGAAATGTCGTTTTTCGGACCACTTGGTCGACCATGCCATTCAGATAAATATTGACATTTCCTTAAGCATTGAAGAAATGTTTAAAATCAGTTCTTGAATTTTAAATAGAATTATTGTAGCCTGGAATAATTTCCACCCTCACTTGGAATAACATTTGGTCGTGTAATATGAAATGTCGTTTTCGGACCACTTGGTCGACCATGTAATTCAGATAAATTTTGACGCTATCTTAATGATTAGAGAAATGTTTAAAATCAGTTCTTTAATTTTAAATAGTATTCTTGTAGCCCGAAATCATTTCCGCTATTAACTGAAATAACATTTGGTCGTGTAATATGAAATGTCGTTTTCCGACCACTTGGTCTGCCATGTAATTCAGATAAATATTGACACTTTCTTAAGCATTAGAGAAATGTTTAAAATCAATTCTTTAATTTTAAATAGAATTCTTGTAGCCTGAAATAATTTCCATCATCAGTTGGAATAACATTAGGCCATGTAATATGAAATGTCGTTTTCCGGCCATTTAATCGACTATATGTTATCCGTAAAGCCATTTCGTTTTTTTTTTTGTTTTGTTTTTTACGATACAAATAAAAATGGACAATTCCAAAATGCTAAAGTGTCAATTTTTGCCATCTGGTGACGAATGAAAAAACTACTGCTGGTAGGCTAATAGGGCTTGGAATACCGGTGTCTTTTTATAATACCGGTATTTATTCGGTATTAGCATTTAAAATACCAGAATTCCGGTATTTCGGTATTTTTTCGGTACTGAATGAAGATAGTATAGATAAAAGGAAAAAACATTAAAAATCATTTAATAAAATTAATTAATAACAGTAATAATAACAAACTATATCATCTTTGGATTTTAAAAATTTAAATACACAATTTTGTAAATTAAAAATCACAAAATGATTGAAAAAATTATCCGGATCGGCCGGGAATCGAACCCAAGATCTCCTGGTAACTAGCCAGGCGTGCTAACCACTACACCAACGATCCTATATGCTCGACAGGCGTCCGAGCCGGACACCCATTCAATCACCTATGTGTATTAGTACTCTCTCTGATTCGAGAAACAGTTACAATTTTAATTTCAAATATTATCGAGTGCTTGTGAGACATTACTACGTATGACAAACTTTTGTTTGCATTTCAACACACGCAGTATTGATATGTTCACTTATCGTTCAGCTAAACTGAAACTTTAAGCACTCGATTTCCTTGGTATAGTATGACTAAAAACCACATGTAAATTAAAAATCACAAAGTGATTGAAAAAATTATCCGGATCGGCCGGGAATCGAACCCAGGATCTCCTGGTAACTAGCCAGGCGTGCTAACCTCTACACCAACGATCCTATGCTCGGCAAGCGTCCGAGCCGGGCACCCATTCAATCACATGTGTGTAATTAAAAAACATAATTTTGTATTTTTTCTTATAGAAAAATACTTAAAAATATTCCAGAATTATGAAAAAATATGAATAAGTATAAGATATCTGGTCATTTGCACATATGGAAAACATTAAGCAAAACTAAAGACATTGTAATAAAATTTATGTTGTAAATCTAATGAAAAAAAAATATTCAAAATATGTAATATATAAAGTATTTGATTTTGTTAATACCGAAACCCAAGTACCGCTATTTGAAATTTTAATACCGGTTTTACAAAACGTTTAAAAATTTCCGGTATTCCGGTTTTTCGGTAGTACCGGAATATCGGTATCCAAGCTCTAGGCTAAATATTAAACCACACCTCCGTTTGATTTGCCAATAGTCTGACACAACTACACAACACTTGTTGTTGGGATTGCTCCCATTACCACAGAATTACCCCACTATGAATTACCGTATATATCTGGAGACGATCCTTCCGCGCCAATTTAACGTTTGCTTCTTTTCCATGTCATTACTCATATTATACGCCGAAAGGACACCACTAATGAACAGAAAAGAATCTGTATAGATTAGCGAACCCCGAAATAAAGAACTCCATTCACCGTTAGCTAACTGCAAAAAAAAAATCGGACAAATTTCGCTTACAGTCCTCTAAATGTATAAAAAAATCAGGGCTGGGAACTATTTAAAATGATTTCATTTTAAATATCGACGGCTTACTGCTAGAACCACGTATCTTGAAAAATGTTACTTTTCAGGAGAGACAAAAAACATTATAACTCCTTTAATTTTGAAAGTTTTAACTTCGTTTTCGTTTTAAGCACAAAATTATTTTTTTTCCTTATTATTAAAATAAAATTTTATAATCAAAAACATTTAATTAATTAAATATATGTAATTTTGTGAGATACGTGGTTACTATGTCAAAATAACTTAGTCTATCTTGATTGTCGCCATCTAGTAATATCTTTTACATCGACCAGGAATATTTAAAATTTAAATATTTCCAGTCGCTGTAAGATATCACTAGATGGCGACAGTGGCGATCTGTGAGATACACTAAATTATTTTGACATAATTGAATGCAGTACCTCGTATCTCACAAAATTACATAAGTCTCTGATACTTTGAAAGTTCCCATATTTACAGTGGAAGTAATACGTATGAATGAATAAATTAATTCAATAAAAAAATTAATAATAATAATAATAATAATAATAATAAAAATATTGATAAGAAAAAAAAATAACTGTGCACTACTATACCGACCCTATGGTCGGTGTAGTAGTGGTTGAATGCTAACATACAATTAAATTATGACATAATTTGAAATTTGGAGATACGAGGTTTTGTTATTGTTAATAACTTTCATTCTGATAAATGAAATTTTTTATTAGCCTATCATCAGTATAAGATTATTCTGAACATTTATATCTGATTATCTCATAACAGTGAAAAATCGACATACGTGGTTCTAGCAGTAAGCCGTCGATATGTATTTAAAATACAAAATGGTATTTTGCATTTTCTATTTTAAATAAGTTCGTTCACACCATTTTGCATTTTGTATTTAAAATGAAAATTTGAATCCATTTTACATTTAAAATGAAAATGCTTGTATACTTAAATTTATGGTACGACACTTATGACTCATATTAATCATAGAACTCGAGTTGAACGCAGTCTAACAAATTGTGAGTTAAATGTAAGTTGATTCAATTGACTCAATTTTTTTATAACTCGAGTTGCAATGTCACTTAAGTTAAATTTATTACTAGAGCTGCAGTTCTATCAAGTCAAATTTTTCTGACTCAAGTTCTGTGTTATTATCTTTAAGACACGTCGATGGTATTTCGAGTAGATGATTTTTATATGTAATTTAGAAGTCGCAGTTGTAGCGTACTCAAAGTTTGAATATGTTAAAGTTGAATTAAATTTTACAATATTTTTGAGTAACAATACTTCAAGAGGTAAATTTCGTTTTCATATCATGCAAACTGTATAAAATATTCTCAAAGGACTGCCCTTATTTGATTTCAGTACGTTTGACATTTTCTTAACTTTTTTTTTATTAATATTAATCAAGATAAAAAATTAATAGAATAAATTTAAAGTAAAAAAATCATTTTGCATTTTATAATCCATTTTAAATAACTATTTTCCATTTTCTAGTTTAAATACGTTCAGCAAAACCATTTTCCATTTTGTATTTTAAATGCATTTTTGGAAACCATTTCGCATTTTCTATTTTTTTTAAATGGTTTCTATGAACCATTTTTCCCAGCCCTGAAAAAAATTATACCTCTGTTAAATCAGTACGATTCGAAAATGGTAACGCGCCAAGTGGTATTAATTTGTGCGCTAAATACAGCATAATTGTACCAAAACTTCGTATGCCGTGAATGCACGTGATCTCATCCGAACCGTTCTCTTTCAGTAACGCCGCCACTGTCCTCTTTAACGAGAAACTCATAAACAATTTTTCAGTGTTACTCGTGCCGTTTGGTTCTGTTGTGAGTAAGAAGTCTCGAAGTGTGGCTGTTACAATGATAACGGCAATTATTACAAAGAAACCACTGAAGAAAAAGAGAGTATTTCTCGTTAGTCTTTGAAATAAATTATTGCGAGATATTTTTAAGACTGTTTTCCAATGTTTTGTAAAGAAAAGTTATAGGGATGGAAGACAGTTTTTTCGTGGATGATGAATAAGTCACGCTCTGAAGTGAAACGCTCATTTAAGTTTGCAATTTTCTTTTCTCATATATATTTCGAAATAACTAATAAAACTTCAGCTTAGTCTACCAACAATTTATTCCTAAAAATCCTCCCAAAATAATTTTTTTTTTTATATAGGGAAGTATCAAACTTGGTAATTATAGATTTCGGTGTTCTTTAGGATAAATTGTTGCTAAATTCAGCTGAATTTTTAGTTATTTTGGAACGTATATGAGAAAAGAAAACGCAAACTTTTATTTGTTTTTATTTTCTTAAGGGGGGAGTTCATGCCAGAAACGGCTAATAAACTAATTTTTTTTTAATCTCGTTTTTTGTTTTTATTAATGTGGTTCTTTTTTTCAAGTAGAAAAATATTTATTTGTGAGCCGTTGCACAGCCAAGTTGCTGCTCCTTTGCAGACAACGCTCGCCCTCCCTCGCGATTTGATCAGTAATATTTAGTTTAGGTGTGTACATGAGTTATAGTATGCACTGAGATAATGTTCTTTTATTTGTATGCCTTTGTAGACGTTTTATAATAAACAGTGAGTAAACTGCTTCTTTTTTATTATTTTTGTTTTTTACCGTTTCCTGAAAGTTGTGTTTCTTCCGACAAGGAACATCATATCTCTAGTTCTAGAAAAGATAGAGACTGAACAATTGTAACTATTTTTAAACATTTTTTTTTTAATAAAAAATTGGGTTTTATAATTTTTAGAAGTTTGGGATTACAATTTTATAGTTAATTTTTAAAATTACCTGAAACCCATACTCAGCTTTATGGACAGGTCCTTTAGGAATAAGATAATGAAAAAATATTTAGAAAATATTCATTAGTTTTTGAGATATGGCATTCCTTGTAAACGCTTGAAAACTTATGGAAAAGGGCCCCCTCCCCCCACAGGGAAGAGTAATGATTAATGAATGTTTCAAAAACAAAATTTTCTATTTGAAACCCTCCCTAATTTGAAAAAAAAATTTCAACAACAAAATAATCATAAATAAAAAAATTGCTTTTTTATTTGAACTCCTCCCTTAAGAGAAAATTATTATGACTTGAAATTTAGGTCGTTAGAGATTAACAGGATGAAAGGGCTGAATAGAAACGATACACAGGTTGATAGGAACACTTTGTCGCGTATGAAGGGACGAATGTGGGGTGTTTAGAGATGGATGAAGGGTGAATTGGAACACAAAACAACACATTGTCAAGGTTGTACTTTAGATTTTACATTCATTTCTACATGAAATTATGATATATGGTGGGGTCAGTGTAAAAGTGAACCAAGTCCATAAATTTTTATTTTTTTTTTTTGAGAAAATTATGACTTCTGTATCATCCTTTTTTTGAATGCATCAGTATAAGCAATTCTAAACTATATGTTAGTTTCAATTTTAGTCAACCCTACTAATAATCATTCATATGTACTCAACACCTATAGCAAGTTCGGTTGCACTAACAGGACCGGCTTTAGATTTTCAAGTATAAATTAATATATATCAAATAAAATAAAATATTTAGGAATTGTAATCTATTTTTGTGCTTGGATTAATGCTCTCTTAATAAGAAATTTAGTGCCTTATTTTTGTGTACACAAATAGGTTAAAATTTCTAAATATTTTCATTTGATATATCGTAATTATAGTTGGAGGTTTAAAGCGGGTCTGTTCGTGCAACCGAACCTGCTATACATATATACCAATTATCGTCTCTTTTTGATTTTGATTTTCAAAAACCAGAAAATTTTTTAGTTATTATATTAAAGTAACCATACGGGGTATCAATTTTTAATATATTAATGAAAGCGATACAAAAAAATATGATATGAAATTTGAATTTGTGCCGATTCATCTCGTTCTAGGGTTATAACCACGACGGTTGTTCAGGCCCGGCGAGAGGGTGGGGTAGCCGGGGTTGCAGCCCCAGGACCCGGTCATCAGAAGGAGGCCCATAGGTGTCGGTAGAGAGCCCCGGGAAAAAAGTTAAGTTCTTTTCTGCTCATCGCTTATTCTTCACGGAAGAAAATTTAAAAAAAATACTGTTTAGTCCCGGGGCCCGCCATTTATCTCCACGGCCCTGGAGATTCATATAACGACAATTGTTATATGAACTTCTCATTTTAATTGAATGAAGATATCCGATTCTTAACTACTTTAAGAAGAACTTGAAGTGATTCTTATGTTCCTACTTTCGTAAATTTTAGACTTAACAGCAAAATAATTTGAAACAGTTTAGTAGAACGATAAATACGCACCCTAAGCACACAAAATTAGACCAAAAACCTGAAAAAATTGACTTACATCGTTAAAAATGTTGGAATTTCATAATCTAAAACTGTTGGAGGTGGTTTTTTAATTGAACATTCATCGTCATCGGCATATACTCGAAACCGAAGTCCGGTAATTTCCGTGAAATTGTACGGTCTCAACGAATCTCTCATTATTTGTTCGGCATCTTCGGCGGTACATGCGTCCGGTAGACAAAGAGCCCAACGGATTGTGGTAAAACGAGGAATGAAGTGACCTGGCTAAAAAATGAAGTTCATTTAGAAATTTAGTTTTCGGTTTAAGGTGGCTGTACACCGAAGGTAACATTGCTAATAACACGTGTTTTTAGCAATGTTTTTAACATTTTTTTAATATTGGTTAAATTAATGTTAACATTTGTTAATAACATTTGCAATTAACATGTTAAAATTTGCTGAAATATTTAATAACATTTTTGCTAGTAACTTTTGTTAATCGCATTTGTTATATCTTTCACTAACATATTAAAAAAGTTGTTGATAACATTGTTAGCAGCACAATTTTTGCTATCGATCTGGAAGCGGTCTAGATCAAAGGATGTCAATAACAAAATGTTAAAAACAAGTTAATTGTGAATAAAACATGTTAACATTCTACGTGCATTTTTCGGTTAGTTAATTAATTTGTAATAGGCGATTGTGTACATATCAGCTGTTATTATTTTGTAGATATATTTACAAAATATAAGTATGTCTCTGCACATTTCTTGTAAATTTATTTTTTTATTAGTTCTTGTAAAAATAAATTATAATATGATAATGTTTATGAATTATGACTATTAATTATGCAATGCTTGACATTCTAAAGAAAATGAAAACTCTCAATTGACAAGTCTCCTAGTTTCATTTATCATTCTTTTTTTTTGTAAACTACTTAATATAATTCGTCCATTATGTGTGTCTGGGTAACTTCAAAAATGTAAACTTTACCGCATCGATGCAGCATCATGACTTTTCTGATGCGTCTAATACTACATGATGCGCTACTGATGCTCTCTTGAAATTTGATGCACATTAGATATTTTTGAATGGGATATTGGCATCATGATGCATGTAGCATAATAGACATAGCATGATAGGCTATAGATAATATAGTAATACAGTCCTTGTATAGGTATATTATCTTTGAATTTCAACTTGAACTTACTTGAAATTGAAAATATTGAAATTATTTGAATAAAAAATGTTACATACCTATTTTGAGTTTTTAGTTTAAAAAATTTTAATGAAAGGTAAATACATTAATCTTTTTCAACAGTTTCTTTTTCGGAATTATTCCTGTTGGTTTTAATACCTACATAATATGGCAAGTAGTTATAATTCTACATTATACACATGACAAGCATCTTGGACACGCATCACCAAATTTCTTGATGCATTGTTTTAACGCATCAAATGCAAAAATGAACTTTTGATTTTTCGTTGTGATGCGTCTGATGCGTTTTTGAACTTTTGACTCTGCCTCATGCAAGCAGTGATGCATTTTTCAAGTTAGCCTCTCTTTTTTGAAGATACGGACGAATCCTTAATTTTTTTTTTCATTATTTTAATAATCATTACAGGAGCTACTACAATAGCAAGCTAGTTCTTCCTACGAAATTATTTTTAAACTAAAAGTACTAACAGTTCTATTAAAAGTACAGAAAGTTCAAAGACAAGTATGTTAATAGCATATGTTTTGTTTCTAACTAACACCGTTAGTAAGGATGTTAGTAACACTGTTATTAACTTTGTGAATAACAATGTTATTAACAATACCACAACTATACTCATTGAAGTAATTTAAAATGTTACTTATTTTATATCAAAAACATTGTTATTAGCAAGTGAATGTTAACATTTTCAAAAGTTATTTAAACAAATGTCGATAACATTTTTGTTATTAACATTTTTGTTTTCAACATGTTTTTGCTATTTTTTCGGTGTACAGGCACCTTTAGAGTCATTGATTGTATATTTACATCTCGATATCTGCTTCGAATAAAATTTCGACCTAGTGCCAAATTGACTGGTACGTTCATTTCATTGGACACCGCCTCCAGATCGACGTAGGTCAAACAGTACTTTCCTTGAATGTTGACGTGTATTGTTTGATTGGCGCCCATTTTAATTTTGGTGTTTATATCGAGACATTGGTCATAATCGCCCAGTTGGTTTATGTTTCCATGTAAAAGACCCGATGGTATTTTTGCCGTGGAATCTAACACTGAAATTATATTAGAATTTAGTTTATATGGAGAGCGCTAGTGTCGGGGATACTACGATTCGTACGGCGCCAAGATTTGATGACGACGTAGTGTAGAATTCGATAAAATAAAACGAAAAACAAGAATAAAATTTTTCGATATTTCACTTCGTTTTCGAGATATTGAACGTTAAACCGGTCTTTAAATTCGGATATACACGTTTGCTTCACAATAAGGTTCCCTCACAAACTGAATACAGAGAAAGAGATGGAACGTTATTTGTTTACCTTATCACAAGTTTTTTTTTTTTGCTAAAATGTAGTGTATACAGTTGTTTTTTTAGATAAATATTTTAATTCCAAATTTTTACTTACAAAAATGATTATAATGCAACTTTTTAAATAAAAGAAATACGTACATAATTTATGTATCCTCATGTAAGATATGTCATATGTATATTCTGATTTATTTAAACATTAATTGATAGGCTTTTAGTCACATATGTACATATTATTTTCAAATTGTCATATGTTTATGCATTTTTTATACAAAATAATAAATTAATATATTAGATAATTAAATACATATTTAGTTATGAACAGAATATGTGCATTTTTCACGATGTTTTTTCTCAGAAACGATATCATAACATGAATATTTAAAAATATTTTTAACTTGAAAAAAGTGATATGGTTGTATGTGCGTTTATTATTACGGATCTGGTATGTACAAAACTTTTTTATTTTATTTTTATCACACTTATGTTACCTTTATTGCCTTTATGTGTATATCTATATATGTGTACATTTTGAACACTCTATATACGCTTCACTTATTATAGTAACATAGAAAGAGACAAACCTTTCTTGGTGTACCGTTTTGCGCGGCATTCGTGTATTGTATGTATAGTAATATTTTGACAATGAGCGTGTTCCATTTAGGAAACATAAACCACATTGTGTGACCAAATTTCAGTGATTTTTGTACTTTCTTTTTTCATATAAAAACTAATTTTTTTGGCTGCAGTTCTGAAAATGGCAGTGCTCAGAATCATTTGAAATTTTTACCATACGCTCGACAATATTAGTTACGTCTAGTTAATTTTGACTATACTTCAACTTTGATATAAAAACTAGGTGGTGGCCGGTGGGGTTAGTTAAGGTTAGGTTACTTTAGTTAGTTTTGACAACATATTTCGACTTTCATATAAAAGCTTAGTCAGGGTTAGGTTAGTTTCATTCAGCGGTTTCCAAACTTACGCACTAACGCCTCCCTACAAAAAATCTTACCTCTGCCGTCCACCTCTTGAAAAAATTTTTAACAATTCGTAAATTATTTTTTTACTCATATTCTTGGCGGACGACAAGTCTATACGACACTTGAGAGAAACCGTTGATCAGACACGTATTCGATACTTACGCGCTTACATGACTGACCGCTTGAGAATTGTTATTGTTAAAATATTATGTAGGTACAGTAGCGAGCAGAAAAATCAGTGTTAAGGGATTACATGGCTTTTTTTAGCAAAAAAAAAAACCTAATTTGTTCCAACTTTTAGCAGTTTTTTTTCTATTAGTAAATGCTTATGGCTTGTACTTGAAAAAAAGCGATTTAAAAAAATGAAATTTCAACTTTTGACAGTGTTTTAAATAAAAGATTTTAATTTTTGGTAAAAATTTTCGTGTTTTTCGTTGATTTTCTACTTGTAAAATAAGATGTACTGAACGGAAACAGTGATTTTTCATTCAAGTACAAGCCATAAGCATCTACTAATAGAAAAAACCAAATTTTTATGATAAAAATGGTACTGGTAAAGGTTTTTTTCTTGGATGTAATGGAAATGTAAGCAAGAAAAACACTATGGATTGAAGTAGCCTCAAGTACATATGCATATTTTTACCGCCTAACTGATAAATTACAGAAAAATTAAAAAAATTAAACTTGGGTAAAAAAACTTTTTTTGCTCATTTATGTTGTTAATTAATGCATTAGATCAGTTTTATCGAAAAGTTAATATATAGTCCCATTTAAAAATCTATAAATTTGTATCATAGCTCGAAAACCATAAGAGCTATAAAGCTCCTGACTATAGCAATCGGTTGCCGCCGTCGATATCTACAACTCTTATTTGAACAATTTTTCGATTAAATCAACGGTTTGGCTGTAATAAAAATGGCAACTCTCGAAAAAATTACACAGTATATATTGTAAAAAAAAAATCTAAAAAATAGTGTTTTTTCTGCTAAAAAAAGACCCAGGTGACTCCTTAATATGAAATGTCCATTAGTTTGAGCGCTTATTCTTAAAACCATGATTTTATCAAAATGACGACGATATTTTCAATTAACCTACGCCTCCCTGGTGAACATTGTGCGCCCCCCAGTTTGGAAACCGCTGGTTTAGTTAATTTTGACAATGTACTTCGACTTTAATATAAAAACTAGGTGGTGAGGTTAGTTTAGTTAGTTTTAACAATATACTTCTACTTCGACTTTAATTTTAGATATCGAAAAATTTTATTCTTGTTTTTCGTTTTACAGTCGAACTCATGTATTTTCAACCTGTCGGGACTAATCCGCTCATGTATTTTCAACTTCTCCTTTATCCTCACTCCATGGCAATCATAGAGCCACGTGACAGACATAGAACCAATCACAAAAAGCCCGCGCAAATCTTTACACAGTAGCCACGTGTACTTCCCCAGTGATAACCTTAAAATGACAAATTGTCAAGTAACATATGATAAACAAAAAAGTGAAACATGAAAAAAGTGTAATAAACTTGTAATAAAATTATTTTTTAAACAATTGCAAATGAAATAAAACCATATATTGTAGGATAAAGCCACCAGTGGTCAATCGATTAATCTGACAGTTATTTTTCTGTATTAAAGTATTGTGTGAGAAGTGGGGACCAAAAACTTGAAAATACGTGAGTAAAATCAGTTGAAAATAGATGGTGTTAAAAATACATGAGTTGAAAATACATGAGTCCGACTGTATTATGTCGAGTTCTACAAGGAATTGTAATCAAATCTTGGCGCCATACGAATTGTAATCTTGCCCTAGTGTCCAACGAATGGCGCACTTACTTTTCATTGCCCACAATTTTAACGATTTTAATTGGCGCGTGAAAATTTGACCTTGCACTTTACATTCGACGTTTTCGATTCGTGTATAATTTGGCGCGAATGACGGTAGTGAATAGTAGAGTCTTTCAAAATGGCGTTGACTTACACGCCTTTCAGTTGTTGTCTTTTTTTTGGTTACTTTTTTTGCGTCTTTTTTCTCAGATTTTGCTGGTGGTTTTTTACTTTCTACGGTTTCTTTTGTGGATTTTGTTTTAGCCGGTGGTTTTGCTGATTTATCTTCTTTCGGTTGTTTTTTTGGTTCTTCTTTCATTGGTTTTTTTGGTTCTTCTTTCACTGGTTTTTTCGATTCTTCTTTAATTTGTTGTTTCGGTTGTTCTGTTGGCTTAATTTTTTTTTCTGGTACTGTTGCAGTTTTGTTTTTCAGTTCTTTCTCCGGTTCCACTTTATCAGCCTTCTTTTTTTCTTCATCCATAAATTTTTTTAATAATTCGTCACGTAATTTTTCTTTAATTAATGGTTTTGTGTCATTTTTTACAATTTTTTCAGGTTTTTTTATACCTTTAGTTTCGGATTCTTTTTCTCTTGTTGGCTTTTCGTCTTCGGACGTTTGTTTTGGTAATTTTTTCTCTTTAATCGGTAAAGAATCGTTTACGGTAGAATCTTTTGTTACTCTTACAGGTTTAACCGGAACTTTTGGAATTTCTCCTTCAATTTTTTTTAAGACTTTTTTCGTACTTTCTGTATCTTTTAATTGTGGTCCCTTGTCAGGTAGTTTTAGTGTAGGTTTAATAGTAGTTGCCTTTTTAACTTCTTCGATTTCGATTTCGTCGGATTCTTCCTGTGTTTCCTCTTTAACATCTTGTTCAGTGTCTTTTTTACTAATCTTTTCCGATTCGAATTTCGTTGTTAATTTCTTAATTGGTTTTAATTTGTCTGTAACTCACATAATTAGTATACGTACCTCTGTAATTTGGTATTTTCCAAAAATAAAATTTGTATATTTTGTTTTATTACCTTAAAAATTATTTCATGTAATTGTCTCTCTCTTTTTAATGTGTTATAGTTTGTTAACTTTATGATAAACAAAAACTATTTTGAAAATCTGTTGCTGGAAAAAGCCTAGATTTTTTAAAATTTCCTTATATGTTAAAGTTTTTGGAGTTTTAATCTAGTGTTTTGACTAACTTTTATTTAACAAATTTTGTCGAGAAACTTTTTGGAAGTACAAAAAGGATTTTTTTTTATAATACACGTGCGAGAAAGAAAGAAAGATATTTCGTAATCTTTTAAAGAAAGAAAGAAATATTTTTTTTATTCTTTTAAGAATGTACTACGAAATTTGTATACAAGATGTTTCATGAATGCATTTTTAATGGGAAATACATTTATTTTTTTAAAAAGTTTTAAACTGATTATTAAATATTTTGCACTAAAATGTATTGCAAACAATTATTATCATATTCATTTGTATTTTATACACATCGAAATCGTAAGTCAAAGTTATTAACCTGTATATTCTTCTATTTGAAAAGAGATAGAAATATAATTGCATTTCTGTCTGATCAAGGTGTATTATAAAAAGGAATCCTTACCGTATGTAGGTTAAAAAATTTGGCGGTAAATTTAAATTACATACTATCTTTTTCAGTAACAGACCGTTTATGTTTAAAAAAAAAATTAAAATTATTTAGCGTATCGTCTGGTCTAGACTTAAAGTTTTTAATTACCTTTTTTCATTTTAAAATATCTCAAGAGTGTTGTACAAAAAAATTTTCGTGTAAAATCCAAAATATTTTAGATTTTATATCCATTTTTGTTATATACATTTCAGAAAGGCCAATAAAAACTTCAAATTTGTTTTTATCGAGACTGTGTTATTAAATTTTTTGAAAACTGACGGAATTTATTATCTAATTTTGAAAATATCCATCAACAATAACTTAATAAAGTAAAAAAAAAAAATTAAAAAGAAATGATAGTTGTTCAAAAAAAAAAAAAAAAAAATTAAATCTGAGAAGAACATATTTAACGCCTTTAATGGCTTCATATAATTTTTTTTTTAATCAAACTGTTCCACTTTTGATGACAGGTTAGGTCTTTGATTAAAACCAATAACACTGGTGGCCGACTTTTACTGATAATTTCTAATATTGTTTATACAATTTAATTTTTACAGATTAAATTAAAAATGAAACGATAAACACTTTCTTTCGATCAGAAATATTAGCTTTAGAAAAAATTGTCATAAAAGACATCAACTTTATGCCTGCAGTGCTCGTTTATCTTTTTGGATGAGCATAAAATCTAAAACATATGCATTTATTTTTACGCAAAATTACTGAGATTTTGTAAAATGAAAATACAGAATAAAAATCAATTTTATAAAAAGTTGAGGTTAGATGGTTCCTTTAACAAGATGGTAGGCTGTAGAGTTAGATTCAAGATTGCTTAACAACTTGAATAATTTTATTACTTATGTCTTTATCGTCTTTATAGACACAAATAACCTAGAAATTTTTACCCACCTTTTGTAGCAAATAACTTTTGTGTACCTTCTTCGTGATCAAGAAAACAATCATCTTTATCGCAATCTTTTTTTGGAACACCTTTCTTGATTTTCGGTAAAAATGTATCGTCGTCGTCAGTTTCTTTGGCAGTTTTAAAACGACTCGATTTATGAAATGAAATTGTGGCATTTTTATAAATTTGTTCACTCGGCGTGTCGGGTGTTATAATTTTTTTTGTTCGTACTGTTGTAGCTGTCTCGTTTTGGGTTGGAATGGAATGTCGCGATGATACACTTGATAGCGAAATTCGGAATCCATTTATTGGATATATGATAAACACAATAAACACATATAAACTAATTAAATTAAATAATAATAAATTTCGTATCCACATTCTAACACTATAATGAGAATACAGATAATTTTATTGATATATGTATTTAAAAGTATATTAACACTACACTACAACTGACTAATGTTATTTTTAAATTGATTGCGAGGTAAATCTCATCTTGTACAATCATAAGGAAATGTTGTTTGGGAAAGTCGAATCAAGTTTTCAGAGACGTGAAAAAAAAATTATTATCTTTGCATTCGCTGTTTTACTTTTCATATAGACAAAAAAACTATTCTAAATGCCTTTTTTTCATATTAATTACGCCGTTTTTTCTTATTTTCGATAAATTTTATAAAAATCATCAAAAATTGGCCCGAAAAACGTCTCATTGTACTGACGTCACAATTTGAAAAGAGATAAACGTCAATGTCAATTTTTGTAACCTCATAATTTTGATCATATTCCATAACATGTCAAAGTGAAAGCGAGTATTTAAATTCTGGTCGATTATTATTACTATGTAGAAAATAATCAGAATCGCCATATTTGTTTACAAATTGTGACGTCGTTTTGAAATAATGGCGCGTTTTCAGTTATTTGAATCGTTGTTGAAAATTAACCATTTCTAAGTAACTACTAAATATTTTTGCGTTTCGTCATTAAAATAAAACATATTTCATGGTAACTCATAGAATTATATTCAAATACATTTAAGTACCCTTTTACAAATTTATTACATACATATGTTTATGAGCAAACAGTTTCGAACAATGTCTCCAAATTACCTGAGCTAGAATCATAGGCGGGTCCAGGAGGGTGGCTCTGGGGGCTGCTGCCCCCCCCCCTTGACCTACAATAGGTAACTTTTCTTAATTAAACATACAATTCAGAACACACAATTCTCCAAAATTCCTCCTGGAATTAGAGGCAGCCGCCTCCTATTCAACTGGCTGGATCCGCCCTTGACTAGAATTATGAAATCAAGCTCAAAAAAATTCTAAGCATAGAGTGTTAAAGGAGCAAAATTTGATCACATTTTGTCCAATAGTTCTAGAGTTATCGTCACTATTAACATTTTGAAAAATCGAAAAATTTTAGTTTTGTTCAATTTTTTCCAAGCCCCGTTTATGAAGATCGATGAAACCTTGATGGAAGGCGATATAAAAACTCCCCATTATTTTAAGGACCAAAAGTCACGTGATTTCGAAGAATTTTAAATTTTTCGAGTTGTTTTTTAAAACTCCTAACAGGAATAAGTACGTAACAGACAATTTAAAGTGATAAATATTAATTAAAGAATTGGAATTGGACCATATGGAAAATTGCCAAAATTTTATATACATATATAAAGTTTATGCTTTAGCTAGACAAAATTTATTTCAATTTCATTATTATTCGCGTGAAGTATGAAGAAAAGAATTCATAATCATTGTTTTTTTTTTAATGATTAATAAAAATACAATGTTAAATACAATAATCTAAAAAAAAGAAAGAAATTCAAAATAGAACGAATTTGTGTGTCAGTGTCAACAACTTAGATAAATTTTTGTAAAAATAAAATGTTTCGGATTTTTATTTATTATTTCTTTTTGTTCAACTGCGAATTTTAATTTGTGGGAAAAATTTAAAGCATTGTCATTGTCGTAAAATTTGTTTATAATTCTAGGTTAGGTTGAGTTAGGTTAGAAATATACGTCATTTGCGTGTATTAATTTTGTTAGATTAGGTTAGATTTTACACAGATTCAAATGAATTTTTCCACATGCTAGGTTCCACATATTTTGCCCCGATTACATAACAGGATAGAATTAAATTTTAAGTTTTTGAAAAAAATAAAAACTGAGTTAAATCTGATTCCACTTATCACTGTTTGGAGTAATGTTTCTAATGACCGGTCCGCAGAAAAATGTGTGAATTACAAAAATAAATGAAACAAAATTACTTTGCTAAATTCCACCATATTTATGAAAAATATATGTATAGACAATATGGATATTTCATATTACACGACCCAGTGTTATTCCAGTTAATGGCGGAAATGATTCCGAGCTACAAGAATTCTATTTAAAATTGAAGAATTGCTTTTAAACATTTCTGTAGGTAATGGTTAAGGTACCATCACAGTGTGATCGGCCGAAAAATAGTCTATTTTCGCGACTTTTTTTCCGATGGATAGGATGGGAAAGTGGGGATGAATTTTTTTTTACGATCAATACCACTATTAAACAATACAAAAATATTTTTTTTATTCATTTTTATTTATTTTTTATAATTATTATAATTTTTTGAAGTGTCTTTAAAAAAGGGCGGATATTGGTGCCCACGATTGCGGTCGCAGTTTTCATCTATAGGTAAACCACTATGTTCCTATGGGAGCTTTTTTTGAAATCTTCCTATTTTTCCACACGAAAAACTATAAAAAATTTTGTACATATTATTCAAACCGCCGCCATTTTTTCAGATTTTTAAAAAATAAAAGCTCCTATAGAAACATAGCGGCTTACCTACAGATTGATAATCTATTTGATTTTTTTCCCAAATGAAAACTCTTTTTTAAAGACACTTTTTTCAAAAAATTATAATAACTATAAAAAAATAAATAAAAATGAATAAAAAAATTTTTTTTGTATTGTTAAATAGTGGTATTAATCGTAAAAAAAATCATCCCCATTCCTCCATCGTATCCATCCGAAAAACTAGACTAGAGAGACTTAACTAGAGGGTGACTGTGTCGAATAGTCGTACTACTTGGGTAGTTTAAGAAGTTTTTCTTCATGGAAAATAGTTTAAGACATTTAGAATAACGTAGAAATGAAATTTTCGATTTCAAAATTCAGTTTGAGCAACATTGGAGAGGGGGTGACTCACCCTCTTAAATTACATATTAGTTAACATACACTCATTTTTAATATTAACACACTGACAGTGGGTAATAATGTCACAATAAGTGGTTCTGAAGTTGGACTATCGTATGTAAGGTTTTTATTAGGTTTCCATTCATTTTCAAAATATCTTTATTTTCGGTATCGATAACTTTCGATAACGAAAACTATAACATCCATTAAAAAACAAACCTTATGAAAACCTTACATACGACAGTCCAACTTCAGAACCACATATTGTGACATTATTACCCACTGTCAGTGTGTTAATATTAAAAATGAGTGTATGTTAACTAATATGTAATTTAAGAGGGTGAGTCACCCCCTCTCCAATGTTGCTCAAACTGAATTTTGAAATCGAAAATTTCATTTCTACGTTATTCTAAATGTCTTAAACTATTTTCCATGAAGAAAAACTTCTTAAACTACCCAAGTAGTACGACTATTCGACACAGTCACCCTCTAGTTAACTACCCCTAGACTTATTATTAGGACATTGAGCAAAAACAGGTCAATTAGATTTTTTGACGTAGATTTCAAATCTGTAAACAAAATTTTTATATTGTTTAATTTTCACCCCCTTTTTGCAAAATTAACCCCTAAATTTTAACCCCCAGCCACCCCTGTTGACACAATTTGAACAAACTGTATACCAATAGATAGCTCTTTAAAAAAGAGCAATATCGTCAATTTAAACTTTTGCTCTCTTACCGTTTTCGAGATATTTAAAAAATTAAATTTTTACCCCAATTTTTGGAGGGCGATTTCACCCCTTCAAACCGTTTTTCCGCCGAAAAAGAAAAATACGTGTCGCTTATTTTTTAGTGTTCTACAACATATCTAAGTTTCATCAAAATCAATAGGTCCGGCCTCGGGACGTTTACTTGTGAGAAATTTCACATTCTGTAAAGTCGCACATGTCCACTGACTCATAATAGTTCATAAATTAATTATTTGAAACACATGTTTTATGATACAATTGATGTATTTATCTATTTTTTAATTTTTATAGTGAAAATATGCTTTGATAAAAAGATTCAATTTTTTTAAATATTTTGTTCGCTTTTGTAGTATTGTTATGTAAAAAAAATGTTTTTTGCAAATAAACTCTAAAACTCCCCGTAAAAAGTCCATTCGTCGAAACGACGCTGATGTATGATTAACTTGACTCGTAGACCAACGTATGATTCTAGGGTTAAAAAGTGTCGATATTTGTCTAAATTACATGGTCGGTCAAGTGGTCGAAAAACGACATTACATATTTACACAACCCAATGTTATTCCAATTAAGGGGAGGTTTACTCGAGAGGCCTTTAAAAATTATGTATTTTTCTAGAATTTTTTTCTCAAGAACGGAAGTAAATATCAATTTCAAATTTTGTGCATATATTTATTAAGTATTAAACTACACAAAAAAATTTTTTCAAGGAAAAATATGAAAAAGTGTCCATTTTATAGATAGTGCAGTGTGACAATCCGAAAATCCAATGCCTTGTTGGTGGACATCCTAGCGCCGATAATAAACCACCGAAATCTAAAAACAAAAAAGATTTATAAAATATATGAAGAGTACCGGCACCTCTACCTATAATATCAATAAATTTCTGAAAGAAAAAATGGCGGATGTTTGAACTTTTGATTACGGTTTTTGTCTTATTTTTCGCTCTTTAAAGTAAATTTAAAAATAAAAAAAAATATTTAAAGTGTATCGAACTTAGGTAGAGGTGCCGAAGAATTGAATTATCTTTAAAATAAAAAATTAAAAAAAAGGATCCATCTAATAGTTTTTGAGTTATCGTGTCCACCAGTTCCAAAAATGTAGTTCCGAGATTTTATAAAATATATATAAAGAAACGTATTTTCAAAATTTTATATTTAATACTCATTATTGCGTGAACTACGTTTTTTGAATTTTTTTTTTTTATAGAAAGCTGGATTCGGTTAATGTGCAAGACTCTTGTTTTTAAATTATTTTCAGTAAAATCACTTTGGGAACATATTCTACACATAATTTGCTATCAATTTCGGCAAAAAAATCGATTTTTTTATTAAATTTCAAATAAACCTTCACTTAAATTACTTTCAGCAAAATCACTTTGGGAACATATTCTACACATAATTAGCTACCAATTTCTGCAAAAAAAAAAATCGATTTTTTTAACGACTCTCAAGTAAACCTCGCCTTAATCGAGAAAATGATTCCGAGCTATAAGAATTCTATTTAAAATTAAAGAATTACTTTTAAACATTTCTGTAATGCTTAAAAAAGTATTGATATTTATCTAAATTACATAGTCAAACGACATTTCATATTACACGACCTAATGTTGTTCCAATTACTTAATAGCAGAAATGACTCCAAGCTATAACACTTCTATTTAAAATTAAGGAATTGCTTTTAAACATTTCTCTAATCGTTAAGAAAGCGTCAACATTTTCATATTACCCGAACTAATTTATTATTCCAGTTAATAGCGGAAATGATTCCAGGCTATAAGATCTATTTAAAATTAAAGAATTGCTTTAAAAATGTCAATATTTATTTGAATTACATGGTAGACCAAGTGGTCGGAAAACGACATTTCGATGATTTTAATTTGGTTGATATTTGTTGGTAAGGTTTTAAATCATACAGCGAACTCAAACGGAAGAATTGCCAGAATTGTCCACGAAAATTGCACATCTTAGTGGTTCTTTTTTCACCACTCGTAGCGCAAATTTCCTTGTGTATTGTAATTTGAAATTTATTATTATCGTTTATTTTTGACTATTAACGAATTTCCAGAATGGAATTCAGCTATTACAGCCACTGTCATGACGCGACCTGAGCCCGGGACTATGGCAGAAATTTGTTTTGAGGTCCCTAGAAACCGAAAATAATATTCATTAAAATTTATATATATATATATATATATATATATATATATATATATATATATATATATATATATATATATATATGTGTGTGTGTGTGTGTGTGTGTGTCCGCGCGATAACTCTCGAACGAAGTATCCAATTTTTACGAAACTTGATGAGAACACTGGAAGTCCCAAACCGTTGGATGAGTTCGTCAGCCAGATACGTCGGATGCCAGGAATAAGGTTTTTGTTCTTGCAAAAAATTAGTTTTTTGCCAAAATTTCCACTTATTCAAAAATTTTTGCGAAATTTTTTTATATCATTTAAAAGGGAAGAAAAAATTACATAAACAAGGTCTTTAAACTTTTTTTCTATGTCAGCTAGTTTCCAAGAAAAACGAATTTTTATAAACGGAAATTCGCTATGTTATGCAGGATGCTGCGACAGGGGTATTTTTTTAATAATTATTGATTTTATTTCCATTATTTGTATTTAAACAACCTTTAATGACTTAATTTATAATTTTAAATTATTATCTCTACTTCAAACTATCGTTACTCCTTTTCCACTTTGGTACACGAGGAACACTAATGCCCTCTTATTTTTAGACCCTTTTTTGCATACTTGGAGTTCGGTCACCTTGTTTTAAATCTTGATTATGGAGGGTAGATATCAGGAGCACCATCTCTGTATCAAAAAGTGTCCATAGAAAGGCGTAAATAGTGGCGGCGCTACTGTAGCAAAAGGGTAAATTTAGAGAAGTAAACAAGGAAAGAAAAACATCCGCCTTGTTTTGTAATTATGTTTTTTTATTATAATTGTTACATATAATAGTTTTATTATTTTAAAATTTTTTATAAAACTCAACACATAGAGCACTAGAGAAAAAATATCTATCTCTATACTACTGGAACCAGTGTAACCACTTGACATAGCAAATATGTTGTATACGTGCATGGTGTTTACTTTGTATTTGTGCGGTAAACTCTGTTAGTGTAAGTGAACGGTGATGCACGTGACCTTGGTTCGCATACATATGTGTGATACTAGCGCTATTCTGGCAAGTTTTTGAACTGTTATTAAGTACTTAAAACGGGACCTTTTTGAACTATTTTTCTATTGTTTTCCGTACAAGATAGTCCTCCTTATATTCTACACTCCATAATCTTGATGGTATGGTTCATTTCAGTTAAATTTAACTATGCTTCGTCACTTTGAATTTAAATAATTTTCGTTTTCTTGGCTTTATCTCTTTTATTATTGGATTTATGTAAATTTTAAATTTGTAGTTTATTTTTAGACAAGAATAGAAGATTGATTTGTTTCGAATATAAGAATTATTTAATTTTTTAACGAAAACTCATGATCAATTGTAATACATTGATTCAGTTTCTCGGGTAACAAACAGATTTGTTAAATGACCGCTAAATGGTTTTATCATCCAACGATCTTTCGTATTTATTTCTTTTAACTGTCATTTACAAAATTTTAAAATGGAAGAAGAATCTGACGCGGAAATACTAAAACGAATTAGTGGACCAGTTGTGTGGTCCGAAATAGATGAATTAGGGATAAGAATACAAGACGTTACAGAGGACAGATATCAAGAAATATTAAATCTCATTCAAGTATTTAATGAATTCGTTTTAAATCAGTCTCGGCCTAGTAGGTACTCAAAATGTGACATATTTTAGGGTATACATATTAAAGAAGATGTACTAACCAGATGTTCTGGAATTTTAACTGATAATGTTGCATTGAACACTTATATGGATCGAATTGTAAGCTATATGAATGATGCTACAAGTTTAATGGCTATTGACAATAAAAGGTATGTACGGGAAAGTTGAAAGATCTTTTTAGGACTTCGAAGAAGCAACACTTCTTCGGAGTCCTAATAATTTCGGTATGTGCATTTTGGTACAAGCTTTTTGGTTTTTATATATGTAGCTAAATTGCTCCACTGAGATCAATAACTTCTTCACCAGAAACTGAATTTTAATTAATTAGACCGGAAAAATCTAATATCTTTTTGATACATTATTCTATGTGAACTAGTTTTTCGAGAAATTTAAAAAATAAGAAAAAATGAATTTTTAGTTCGTTTATATTTTGTATATACAGGGTGTAATTAAAGTAAGTCTTGTATACTGATGTAACATACAGGGTGTAAAACAAATAAGTCTCGTAATTTTCAGGTCAGACTCATTGTATTAATTAACCCTTTATAAGATATTGGTACAAAAGTGTACCACTTTGTTAAAAAAATTCTAATTTAGCATGTTTTTTGGAATACATGTGAAAAGAGAATTAAAAAAATGTGAACAGAAATTGTGACCATTTAGTAATATTATTTACTAATTTAAAAATAACATTTTAGCGAAATTCAGCTACTGTCATGGTAAGACTTAAGCCCGGAATTATGACAGAAATCTAAACGAAACAATCTATCTTTACAAAATTTTGTTTTGAAAATGTTGGAAATTTGAAACTCTTGGATGATTCTTCAGTCAGTCACGTCCTAAGAGTATATCTCTATATAGTATGGTAAATTCTGGTGTATTTTATCTATGGTGACGTCCGATGTCGGGAACCTCAAATTTTTTTTTTTACACTATGAAGGGAAAAATTACAATAAGATAGTTTTTTGAGCTATTATTCTGTGGCTTCCAAGAAAAACTAATTTTTATAGCCGTAAATTCGCTATGTTATAAGGGATACTACGACAGAGGGGTATTTTATTTTGTGATAAATAAGTACCGGGTTTCTTCGGACAGGTCAGGACCGTACTTATTTCAATAAAATTTTGCAACTAAATTACATTAAATTATGCACATTTGAATGAATATAATTGGTCAAAAATTACATTTTTCACCATTTAGAATACTAACAGCATTTTTTATTTGACGAAAGTAAGAAAATTCAAAACGGAAAAAATTTTTGTAAAATATATTGAAAAGTTGAATATTTAGACGGTCCACTATAACAGCTAAGACGTACGTATTTACTAAGATTTTTTATTATTGAAAAACAAATTTTTAACAAGCAACTATACTTCTATCTCTCAAAATTGAAAACAATAAAAAAAGATGAATTTATTTAATTTAAATGACATGTCACATAAATCACATACATAATATAAACAAAAATACTTTTGATAGTCAATTAAAATTACAGTGGCACTTTTCATTTGTGCAGGTAATAAATAAAAGAAAAAAAAGGATGTTTACATAAAATACGTATAAATAATATTTTGATACACATATGTATGTGTATGTATGTAACTTGTGTACGTTGTTTTTATGAAAATATTTTGAACTTTTAGTCACATTGAGTGCAATATGTATACCTGCATATGCTAAAGACGAAACTGTCTGATCCGAAAGAAATCCGATACCTGGTGATAAACCATAAAATTTAGTGAACAAACACAGTGGCTCCCCGTCTATTTTTTGTTTGTCAATTTTCGATTTTAGCAATAAAATTGTTGGAGTTGCTATCAACAAAGTTATGCGCAACAGTGAACACACATTAGCTCAGAGTCAAGTGAAATTAGCCGACGGTGAAGGTGTTCATAAAATTGTAAAAATATGTAGCACGCTAATAAAGAATGGAAACATTTATGAAAAATATGAGATCGATGCATTTTTACGAAATTATATTTTAACAGTTACTCCACGTTTTAAAAAATCTGGTAAAATGTCCAATTAAAAATAGGGGGTCTTCACTGTTTGCACAGTTGCATGCACGCACAATCTAACTAAGCAAGTGTTGTCTATGTACTAGAGATGAGCTAAACGGTTATTTTCTAATAACTGTTATTGCAATAACAGTTACTGAAAAATACCTGTTATTTATAACAGTTATTATAATAACTGGTATGGTATTTGGATATTTTAACATATTGAAAGATATTCAATATGCGTATAAACGGTTATGTTAGTGAAATATGCATAGATCTCTTAATACTGACGGATACTAAATAACATTTTTTGCTTTATTGTACTGCAATATCTGTTCAAATACTTGTCTATACAAGGATTTAGGCTTTATATACACAATTTTAACAATTTTATGGATACAAAATTACAAATACAAATAAGGTAACGGGCCTAGTTTCTGACCTTTTAAGAGTGACGGCTGAGGTTAAACGACAGTAATAAATATAAGTTTAAACTTAAGAGACAATTAATAATTTTATCAACTAGTTTATGGCTTTCAAAATAAAGTCATACAAGTAAAATAATTATTTGAATTGAATTAATAATTTAAATTAATGTTTTAAAAATTCGCAAAAAGGACCCAGTTTCTGACTCTCAAAATTTCTCATGTGACAGTTTCTGACCCTGACAGTGGCCTAGTTTCTGATTCTTAAATTTAAAAATACAGTTTTTTAAAATTTAATTTATAAATAATTTTTTATTGATAAAAATGAATGTTTAATGTTATATACGTTATGAAAAATAACAAAAACTAATCGAAGATAACTATAAATAACAAAATAACTAACAAAACTGGTTAGAATTTAATTGGGCCATACCACTTTAGAAGTGAGCCTAGTAATTGACCCTCATATTTCAATAATAAAAATCATTCTAAGGTATTTTATAAATATTTTAAAATAAATTTTAAACAAATATTAACCTGCTCATATATTTTTAATTAAGTTTTCATACTTACATGATGAATATTCCACAAATCAAAATGAGTACTTTGTAACATAAACTGTTAAGAAACTACCAAAAAAATAGTTTTTACACACATTTTAAACTTAAAAATTTTTTTTTATTTAGTTAATATATTCTAAACTTTTTAAATTACTGTTCATTAGACACAGAATAGATTACTTTAAATTAAGAATTTATTTTTTTTCTTATTTAAAATATAGTTTTTTTGTTAATTTATAACAAAGTTCAAAAGTTCAGAAACTGGGCCAGGGTCAATTACCGGGTCTTTTACCTTAGATAACTGTACAATAGACAATAGTTCATTTTTAAGGGTTTTTTAAATGTGCTACAATAGAAAATGTGTAACTTGCCTGGAGCGTTATTATTTTGAAATTCTCCGTAGGTGGTTAAAATAAATTATTGTGATCCTTGCTCTCGAATATATTAATACTGACTATGTTATCGATATTTCCAAATGAGTTATTTAAGTAACCAGTTACTGGGTATTCCAGTTATTGACGATAACTGTTATCTTTCTATACTAGTTATAAAATAACAGTTATCGATATATCGATCATCTCTACTATGTACACAAGCAACCAATGCAACTGAAGTCAACAAAAAGATGCAGACTAGTACAATGAACAACATACGTAGCCCAGTCATAGACAGTCGTAAAATACCGTAGTGATATCTTATCTATGGGTCGATCTACAGAATACATAATTATATAAGTAATTTTATAAGAATGCGGACAAGTCTCGTAGCTCATTTTTTTAGCGTTATGCAACAAACTATAGCGAATTAAACTATGGTAACAAATTTCGCTGATAAATTTAATGTTAATTTATCTTTTAATCACCCTGAAAATATTAATTCAGTTGTTTTATTTAAAGCTTAAATTGTAAATTTAAATTGTAACTTTTTTTTTGAAAGTAAGAGTACAACGCGGAAGTAAACACGCGAAAGTATACCGGAGACCAGATGTTGTGACCATTCCATTATTCTGCTACAAATTTAGTTTGTTTGCAATCGCTTTTAATATTTTATTTTCAGTATCAACAATTTAAAAAAAATTATAATAATGTATTTTTTCTACAATCTTAGTGGAAAGAAGGCTTTTGCGCTCTGTGAAGAGAGCGTAAAATGGCCATTTGCCGAAGACTCTCGCTGCCGAGCAACGAAGTACTACTTTGCGCTTTAAAGCGTAAAGTAATACTTTGTCGCTCGCTCAACGTATATTTAATTACAAATCGGGTAGGCGTTGTTTATATTTTCTATGGTAACAAATAAAAAGATTCTAAAATTATTATTTTTATGGTAATCAAGTGAAATATTAATTTTATTAAATTTCAAAATAACTAGAAAATATTAATTAAAAATAAAAAATAACTATAATTAATAAAAAATAAGAATAAAAAATTTTAAGAAATCTATACATATATGATGGAAATATATAATTGTGACAGTGATTTCTCAAGTACACCTCCAAACATTTCTGAAGCTGCAAAACATTAAAGTATATATTAACGTCCATTATTATTTTTTTAAGTATCTTTTAAATAAAAAATACATTTTATAAGATTGTAGAAAAAATTTTGTCTGTAATTCGAGCACAAAATGATATTGCCGCTCTCATGAAATTAACGCGCTCCGCCTGGCGGCGTCGCGCGTCAACATTTTCAATCGAGCGGCAATATACCATTTTGTAAAAGGAATAAAACATTGTAAATGGAAGTTGAATATAATTAAAATTTAAATAATATACAATTTTGAAGATGATAAGGGTCTATTTATTACTTAAAAATGTGTAAAAATAACTAAATTAATAGTTATTTAAACGAATGTAAACAAAATATCACAAAACTTAAAGTATAATATTGTTGGTTTGATCAAAGACATATGTGTCGATGATGATTAAAATCTTTATGGTATCGTTTATGTATTAAACAGTATAAACTGTTTAATACATAAACGATAAACGTAGAGAGTACAGTATGTCGTTGCTAGCATCTCTCACTTAAAAATGATTGGAATTTCATAAATGGCAAAAATTCGCTCTACAGTTGGTATTAATATGGTATTAACTATACCTGAAAACTAAGCTCAATAGTTCAAGATTGCAGCTCATGTGCATACATATGTGCTTGCGCGTATAAAAATAGTGAACAGAAAGCATTTTGCATATAAAAAATGAACATGCAACTGTGCAGACAGTGAAAATCCCCATAATTTTTTTTGGGCTACTGATATCCGTAGTTTTATGATTTTTTAGACCTTAAGGTGCATTTGATGAGAACTTCTATCTTACTGGCAAGATATCTTGAAATGGGAGCTTTTGCGGGGATATTTTCGTTGAGAACTGTACAAAATATGGCTAAGAGTTTAGGATTGGAGGTAGTCAGTGGTTATAAAAAAAATTTTTCAAAAAATATATACATTTTTTTTTTTAAAAAATTTAGGTAATTTCTGAAATTTCGTACATAAATTGGAAAGTTCACAAGAAAATGGTTTTTTCCGATCCCGGGCCAGGTAATTATACTTTAGCTTTTATGGGAATAAAAACCGAACCGTTTGAACCAGAAAAAAGTGGTATTTTAGCTTCTTTAAATGTACAATAAATCTTAATTCATACATTATCAAAAAATAAATTTATTACAAATAAATACAAAAAAAAAGTTTATCAAAAAAGTAATAAATGTAATGCTTTAGAAACCAGTGGAACAAAACATAACTGACACTCCTAAAAAATAATTGTACAACAAATTGAAAAAAAAAATCGTATAATAATAAATCATATGAAAACATTGTTAAAAATGGATCATTTTAAGGCAGTATTCGAGTCTAGAATTTTTTTAATTCATTTTAGCGAATTTCCAGAATGGAATGCAGCTATTACAGCCACTGTCATAACGCGACCTGAGCCCGGGACCATGGCAGAAATTTGTTTTGAGGTCCCTAGAAACCGAAAATAATATTCGCTAAAATTTATATATATATATATATTAGTGGTGGAGAACTATCGATAGCACTATCGATAACTATCGATAGTTTTGACTATCGAAAACTATCGATTTTTTTTTTTTTACTATCAATAGTTTTCGATACTTTTTTTCAGTCATTTCGTTTACTTATAAATACTAAAGATAATAAAAATTTCCTAGAAATTATAGCCAGAGATATAAAAACAACCATTTTAAGGGAATTTCCGGCAAAAAGGAATAATTCTGCCCCAGCGTAAAACCGGCGACCTTTTTTCTTTCTTTTTTTTTTTGCTCGCCGGCTATCTAAATGCCGCCCAACTTGGGTATCAAAAACTATCGATAACTATCGATAGTTTCACGACTATCGTAACTATCGATAGTCGGGACTATCGATAGTCAGAACTATCGATAGTTCTCCATCAATAATATATATATATATATATATATATATATATATATATATATATATATATATATATATATATATATATATATATATATATGTGTGTGTGTGTGTGTGTGTCCGCACGATAACTCTCGAACGGAATGTCCTAGGTTTACGAAATTTTTTTACACCATTTAAAAGGGGAGGAAAAATTACATAAAAAAGGTCTTTAAACTATTGTTCTATGTCAACTAGTTTCCGAGAAAAACTAACTTTCATAAACGGAAATTCGCTATGTTATGCAGGATGCTGCGACAGGGGTATTTTTTAAAAATCACTTCACTTTGTTAGTATTCGGAATATATACCTCATTTCAGATACAATTAATCATGAGTTTTGGTTAAAAAATTAAATAATTCTTATATTCGAAACAAATCAATCTTCTATTCTTTTCTAATAACAAACTGCAAATTTAAAATTTACGTAAATGCAATAATGAAAGAGATAAAGCCAAGAAAACGGAAATTATTTAAATTCAAAGTGACGAAGTATGGTTAAATTTAACTGAAATGGACCATATACTGATAGTGATGACACTGTATATTGGACATTTTTAAAAATAGGTAATGGTATTACTTATTGATGGAATATAAAAAAACAATTGAACTGAGTGTAAAAATTCGAAAAAAACCCTACTGGGATCTGTCGAATGAGGGTATGACATCTGGTGTTTAAAAATCAGACTATTCTTAAAGTGCATTTGCTGAAATGTCATTAATGATTTGAACTTTGTAGATCTACATTTACATACAATTGATTTGTTTCTTCCATTCAAATTTGACGTTTGTATACTGTAAATTGTAATAGGTATTCATTAACTCATTCACTCATTTTTTCATATTTTTATCATATTTTAACTATTTTTCAGATACAAAATTCTCTCTCCTTCAACAAAATTTTTTTGTTCGAACTTGTGTCAACTCATGTACAAATAGTTTTATAAATATCATTTTTAGTCGAATTTTCTCCGAAAAATTAGACTTATACAGTCTATACGATAAGAGCTGCGAGAGGCGAGACCAGGGGCGCTATCCGTTTTCGGACCCGTAGAACACGATTATGTAAAAAAAAAGATGTCTGATATATATATATATATATATATATATATATATATATATATATATATATATATATATATATATTTTCCCGCAACCTTTTAATATGTGTAGGGCCCCCCTATGGAAGTTAAGAGATGAAATTTGGTAAGTGGGGCTTATTCCGATGCACAACAATGCTATCAAAGTGGGGTCAAATTTTGGGCAAATTTTTTTTCGGACCCGACCTTTAAGGGGGTGGTGGGGGGCGGAAAAGCAATAAAACTTCTCCAAATCGGTTTTAAATAATGTTTCGGTCAATTATCTACAACATATCCAAAATTCAGCTTCCTAGGATGATATGGTGGGAGTAGAGGGGGGAAAAACGATTTTCGCTGGATCTAACAGGCCCCCAGCCCCCCAGAATTAACGTAGAGGGTTGAAATTTGGTGTGTTGATAAAGTTCGTACCTAGGTTGTGCTTTTTGGAGGTTTTAATATTTTACCCCCACCCCCCTCATTTTTAAGCTACAATTTCATGCATTTTCGACGTTTTCGAAGTTTGTACCACTCGCACAGGTCACCCGAATAAACCTAGAGGGCTGAAATTTTGTATTCGGATTGAGTTAGTATCAAGGGGGTGCCTTTTGGGGGTCTCGACTTTTAACCCCTACCCCCACCATTTTTATACCCAAAAGAACATGATTTTTCTTGTTTTTTAACAGTTTCATTCGGGTCAAAATCTCCCCAAATAAACCTAGAGGGCTGAAATTTGGTGTACAGGTTAAGCTAATAGCCAGACACTGTTTTTTGGAGGTTTCAACTTTTAACCCTTACCCCCACGATTTTTACGCCAATATTTCCTTAATTTTTTTGCTTGTTTTCTAACACGTCTAGAGACTCCATAAGGAAACCTAGAGGGCTGAAATTTTGTACGTGTATTCAGTTAGTATCCAGCTAGTACCCTGTAGGGAGTCCACATCACTTTTCCCCCCACTTCTCCCATTTTTACACCGGAATTGAATGCTATTGTTAAATGTGTTTTAAAAGCATTATGTTTATTCTAAATACAAGTAGGCGAATAGTAATTTTAAAAAATTTAAAAAAAAGTGAACTTACTTTTATGACAAATGAAATACGTACATATTAAGTAATTTAAAAATGTTATTAAAGTCACTGTTTATTTATAAATTAGGAATTTTGAATTTTTAGTATTTATAAAATAGAAATTTTGGATTTTTTTGGAAAGAAAAAATATCTTTATAAAGGCCTTCCAGTTTACTATTTAAGGTCCTTTTTTAATATTTAAAACTAAAACATAAAGGCAATTAGCGGATAAACATGGGCAGGAATGTCCTCGTACGAATTGTGTTGGCTTTTTTTCTGCTACCTGTTTTCGGCACAAAATTGAAATTTACTGAGATACATCCCTTAAATACTTAAAACCTTTTTTTAAAGCCTCGATCAGCCGAACACTCATCACCAGTTTTGAAACCAACAAAATGACAATTCGGTTGTAGACTTTCAATCACATTTCGCTTGTAGACATTCAATACCGAAGATGAAGGGGAAAATTCGACTACCGTGATGGGGCCCCGCTGCTCACGGCGTTTTTTCTTCATATCGCACTAACTATTGTATATAAAACTAATGTCAATGCACTTTTTCGTCAGCTATTTTTATTAAGCCACGCCTATTGACAATGTCCAATATCCTTAATCTAACTAATTTTTATATTTAAGTCGAAGTATATTGTTTAAATGGTTTAAACTAAACTAACCTAACCTTAACTAACTTCACCACCTAGTTTTTATATCATCTACTATTTGATCGATCAAAATATATATTTCTCCAATTAAACTATCCAAATGTAATAATTTTCACTTATCATTACACGAGAGGTTTGTATTTTTTCGAATAAATTTGTGTTTATATATAATGAAAGTTTGTTGCCCAGCAATTTAACAAGAAGAATAAAATTGTCAACTAACAAAAACGCGACAGCGAAGCTGAAGCATTTTTGGGTTGACATTTCTTCGAGTTACACTGCTTTTAGCCAAGAAATTTGATTTGCAGAAAATACAAATTTATTCAGAAAAAATATAAAACTCAAGCGTAATACGGTAAGACAATTTAACGAATAAAATAAATTAGTATAATTCATATTATTATTTAATACATTGTTACCATGGTTCTGAAATCAGTTAAATTAACCAATACGAATTTTTGGTTCGTTTTTATCGTGTTCACCTACAATGAAATGACCAATGAAATGTTTTGTACCATTTTTTTTACTGTAAAAATCTATCCAAACTTTTTTTCCATGGTGAAAGTGAAAAAACTACAATATTCTTATGGGACTTGTTAAATTGTCACCCATATTTGTTTGTTTTTTCTTTCTAAAAGTTTCGAAAATACCAGTGGATAGCATATACTACAAATTAGCCCGATTTTTCCATTTAATTTACTGAATGTTTGACTAATTTTGGGAAACTATTTCAAAATACACATATCTATGTATTATGCATGTATATAATTTTAATTTTTAAAAATAATGCCAAAAACCGTTAGAAAAAATTAATTTAATATTTGTTCTCCGTCACATTCTCTAGACAGCAACAGGTGTCCTATAACTAAGAAAAAAAACTGTTTATTTTTCTTATAACAACGAAAAAAAATTGTTGATTTTTAAAAAAAAATTAATTAAATTCAGATTAATTTCCATAGTTATGTTTACTAACCGGAATTTAAATAGCGATCCTAGTGGCGACAGTGTTGAAATATAAGAGAATGTAACGTCACAGCCCGTTTATACTGACGTCATTACTAGGGTAGGGTAGGGTAACCGCCAATCGCCATAAAAGGGTGTATCGTGTGTATAATCAAAATAAATATGAAAATGCCAGCCCACTGAATAATAGTTAATACGGTGATTCCAATGGTCGAAAGGTATTGAGTAATGATCATTCCTCCACACCTTTGAATAATGCCTAATTTTCTCAACAATCAACGGATATGTAATGAGTGTATTCTTCAATAGAAGTAGAAAAAAATTTTTTCCTACGTACTTAACAATGGTTTATTGTAACAAAAAAATATAAAAATAATAATTTTATATATAAATTATCAATGATAATGATAATAAGTTAAATATTTGAACAGCGCCCGCTCCAGCGTTTACATTGACCCGGAAAAAAACAAAAAATGCCGCCCCGGAGGCACCGACGACCGGCAATTTTTAATTTTTTTAAAGTCGGACGCCTTTGACTGTATTTTTAAATTTTCTTTTTGCTCGCCAGATGTATTATTTTTTCCCCTCAAAATACAACTTGCGAGCAAAAAAAAGCTTGTCTAAGAAGCCCAAATGCCACCTTTTAAATTTGCCGCCGCGGGCAAATGCACGGATTGTGCGCCCCTAGAGTGAGCCCTGGTAATAATAATAATATTAACGCATCTTTAGAAACGAATAGAATGCAAGATTAAGTAACACGTAACTGACGAAAAAAAAGTGTACAATAAGTCATTATGAGAACATTGTTAAAAATGAATCATTTTAATTAACCGTGCACTTAGACTGGATAATATTTTACATAAAAAGTAGGCTGATGTTGCGCAATAATACCTACAGTTTTTGATTAACACAATATATTGTACAAATTTTCCAAACAGTTTACTAAAGATTCGTAATGTGATACATTATTAGATTATTCACATCACTTAGCTCTCATGGATTGTTCCAAAAAAATGTATTAAGGTAGTGCAAAAAAGGGTGTATTACTTTTCGTTCAAACATATTCGCTACCGTTCCCGTATTGAGAGTTGGCGTTCCGTTGACAATATTGAGAACTGGTACTGTACAATTATTTGTATGATTTTCTATTAGTGTGACTCTTTTTATGTGTTTTCAAATTACTTGATGTAGTAAATGTTTTAGAACATTTGTTACATTTAAATGGTTTTTTACCACTGTGAATCCTCTTATGTGCTTTGAAATTACCTGCACTAGTAAATGTTTTAAAACATACATTACATTCATAAGGTTTTTCGCCACTGTGAATTCTTTCATGTGTTTTTAAATTACTTAACTGATTGAATGTTTTAGAGCATATACTACACGTATATGGTTTTTCACTACTGTGTATTCTTTCATGTAATTTTAAATGACTTGAACGAGTAAATGTTTTAAAACATGTGCCACACTTATATAGGTTTTCAAGATTGTGAACTCTTTTATGTATTTTTAAATCACTCGACCTAGTATATTTTTTAAAACATGTGTCACATTCGTATGGTTTTTCACCACTGTGTATTCGTTTATGTGATTTTAAATTACTTAAATGATTAAATGCTCTAGAACATATGTTACATTTGTATGGTTTTTCACCACTGTGAATTCTTCCATGTCTTATTAAAGCACTTGAAATAGTAAATGTTTTAGAACATATACTACATTCGTAGGGTTTTTCACCGGTGTGTATTCGTTTATGTGCTTTTAAATTACTTAACCTAGTAAATGTTTTAGAACATATATAACATTCGTATGGTTTTTCACCACTATGAATTTTTTCATGCGTTCTTAAACTACTTAACTTAGTAAATGTTTTAAAACACGTAACACATTTAAACAGTGTCTTGCCAGCACATACAGTTTTATGATTTGTTAAATCTTCTGAATGATTAAATGTTTTAAAACAAGTATCGCAATTAAATCGTTCTTCATCTTCATCTATTTGTTCTTCTTCAATTTTGATTTCCGTATGTAAAGTATCCAAATTTGCCAAAGATTCATTCCACTCCTAAAATGTAATATTTTTATGAAAAAACATATCCATATTTTTTTTTGTCAAACATATTTTTAATTAAAATATGCGTACCAATTTTATAGTTTGTTCTTGTAAGTTTAAAAGGTTTTCGTCGTCTGTCAACTCATTGTTTCCTTGTGATAATTTAATTGGTCCCAAGATTTTATTTTCGGTAAATGATGTTAATGACGTTAATGACACTAATAAATTGTCCTCGTTCAATTCTTCCTTCTCCACTTTAATTTCACATCGATGAATAACTGCATCGACTGATTTCTCCATTTTGAATTTAGGTATTTTTATTATTTTAAATATCGGTGGTAATAAATATTTTTTAATTTGAATACGATTTTTGTTGTAATCTGAGACAATTTATTAGCCCTTTGCGCTTATAAGACATGTACAGCATGACAAGATGGTTTGTCCATTAACTCTACCATATTTAAAGGTGTTACCATATTTAAAGTATGGGGCTATTCGTACCGCACCAAGTCAAAGTGTCTTGCTCTTACTTTTAAGAACATTATACTTGTTTTGAAGAACTTTTGTCTTAAGCGGGTTCTACACGATGCTACGAACGTTCCTTCCAACATTCGATCGAACGTTTGAGGCAGTTAAGTTCGACAGTTGGTGCGACGAATGTATCTGCTACACGGTGAGTCGAATGTTTGATCCAATACGAATGATAATGTGTTGGTACTCAGTCGACAACGCTGTTATCTGTCTGATGTTATCTCTAATGTTATACACTGATGTTGTCTCTCTTGTATAATGTGTTGGGACCATGTCCCTTCCACTTGTTTTCAAGGACGGACCTTTTCATGTCACAGTTTGCTACGTTTGCTACGTGGCGCTAATGGTATAGGGGGTATACTAAATAGAGTTGGGACATGTGAGCATTTTTCATCAAATAGATGTCAAAATTAATTACCATATGATTGAGCACAAAAATATCGTCACCAAGTTATATGTAAACGAAAAATTAAAATTTTTTAATTTAATTAATCTTTCTAGGTTGAATTAAAGTATTTTTTTAAATATTTAATTTATTTCAAATTTATTTTAGATGAAAAATAGTGAACTATTAAACCTCATGTCTCGACCCTAATTTTATCCCCTAGTAAATCAACGCCATCTGGTATATTAGTTACAGCGACGTCAGAAAACGGTCCATTTTTTTATAATAGACTAAATGGAGAGTGACAGGGACATGGTTGGGACAAACGTGACGAAGATGTTATCTGTCTGATGTTATCTCTAATGTTATACACTGATGTTGTCTCTCTTCACATGAACGAGTCGTGCGCAACCAACGAACACAACCAACATTGACCTTCAAACGTTCGAAGCATCCCTTTGACTCGGTGCAAGAATACCGACATCGAACGGGACACGACCAAATGCGAATGTTTGACGCTCGACATTGGACACTCGTAGGTTCGAACAACGGCTACACGATGCTATGAACCATCCAACGTCGAATGTTGGAAGGTGTTCGTAGCATCGTGTAGCAGCGGCATTACTTTGGAGATATTTGTATGTTCCTGTCTCACTTTCCGTGTTCTTGAGAGAAGGGTGAAGGATATGTACGATGTATACCGAACGCTATTACTGACTATAAACTATGTATGCTACAATCATCGTATCATAGAGATGTACACGATATGATTTTACTCACAGAGTACTAATTTAAATACAAGAGTAATATTGTACTAGATTTTAGATAAAATTTCTTGTTAATACAATAATACGTGAAAGTTTTTAAAAAATGTGTTGTTAATTATTTAGAATTTAGCTAATTTACTTGAATGAATTTTTTTAATGACAATAAGTTGCGTTTTTAATGACAATAGGAATATTCTTATTGGAACGAGAAAAAATTAAAAAATAAAATAACAGAAAATTCTCATATAATTTTTATTTGTATAAATTGAATTATATAATTCATTTTATTTATTTATACTATTATTATTATTATTATTATTAATTTTTTTTTATTATAATAAGAATTGTACAGAATTTTGATAAGAATTGAATGTAAAATGTTGAACTGGCAAAAATTTTAATAGGTATAAAGAAATTAGCATTATGAATAATACAATTTTGTTCGTCATTGGCCTGGCCTTTATATAAGGTTAAAACTATTCATTAAGAATTTTTTAGTACATCAAACATGTATACGAAGTATTCCATGATTTAAATACCTAATTAAAGCCGGTTACACACAGTCTGATCTCATCGGCCAATAAAATAGACATTATTGACGACGTAAAGATTCTCTCTCGTGTCTCTGGTGGTAAAATTAGGACTAGTATCAAGTTAAAATATACGCATAAATGTTTAATTGGGAATATAAAATCTAGTAATCCGCCCATAATTTGTATAATAGGTATTCTAATGACAATTACACGTATACAAAAATTTTTACTTGGTACAGATTCTTAATGATTAGTTTTATATTAGTTTTAGAAAATGAATTATATAATTCAATTTATACAAATAAAAATTATATGAGAATTTTCTGTTATTTTATTTTTTAATTTTTTCTCGTTCCAATAAGAATATTCCTATTGTCATTAAAAACGCAACTTATTTTCATTAAAAAAATTCATTCAAGTGAATTAGCTAAATTCTAAATAATTAACAACACATTTTTTAAAAACTTTCACGTATTATTGTATTAACAAGAAATTTTATCTAAAATCTAGTACAATATTACTCTTGTATTTAAATTAGTACTCTGTGAGTAAAATCATATCGTGTACATCAAGGGGTCAAACTAGATTGTCTATGTCTCTGTTCCACTTGTAATGAGTTTGTGACGTAAATCTCCCCACTCTATTGGTGTAGATACACACTGTTTGCAGTGGTATTGGTTTAATGGTTGCGTCTGTGTGCGTATTTACACATACTACTACACCACACGTATTACCAGAGAGAGAAATGTGTGCTGCTCAACTAACAATGTCTAACAATGTAATATAATGGACTGTGTGTTCGGTGACGGACAGCGACTGACTACATGACTTAGCTGTGACAGGCCTACAAATGACTCCAAGCGAATTACACTTTTTTGATGTTAGTTGGCTTCTAGTGTTCTATGGTGTACATCTCTATGATACGATGATTGTAGCATACATAGTTTATAGTCAGTAATAGCGTTCGGTATACATCGTACATATTCTTCACCCTTCTCTCAAGAACACGGAAAGTGAGACAGGAACATACAAATATCTCCAAAGTAAGACAAAAGTTCTTCAAAACAAGTATAATGTTCTTAAAAGTAAGAGCAAGACACTTTGACTTGGTGCGGTACGAATAGCCCCTATTATGTCTGTTGGATGGTTGGATCATCAGACATGTACGACATGTACCACATGACACACTGAATGTTGAACTGTAATGACTACTCATACTTCACATTACATGAAAATCTTATGAAAAATTTTAAATAAAATAATACAAAATCCCGTTGAATTATCTTTTTAAAATTAAAAACTAATAAAAACAGCAATGAGGACGTATTTAGCGCATTTAGTATTCAACTTTGGGGAAACAAGGTTATAACATCAAAAGAAGAACGTCGGTCGTTGTCATGTGCTACATGTCTTACCAGCCTATTTACAACTCACTTTTTTTTTTGCTTGAGTGCAAAGTAAATATTCTAACAATATTTATAACAACAAATATAGGCTGGGTGCGTGATGGCAACGACATCTATAATATATACATTTTTCCGGGCTCATTAACGAAAAACATAATGGTAACCGTGGAAATAAATAAATTTAAAATATTTTTAAACAAACCATAAAATCTGAATACAAATGTTTGCAATTTACAATTATTTTTTTTTATAAATAAATTTGAACAATTTGATTTGTTCAGTTTGAACAATAAAATACTGGATGAAATAATATAACAGTTATATTAAAAAAGTAATTAAACAATTTTCGACGTTAATATGGATATAATTATCAAGACAGTATTTCCTTCCAACCTCGGACTATGCAGAAGAAAAAGTTGCTGGTGCCGATGAAGTACGTCAGGGAAATTCGAGAATTAAGAAATGCTGGCATAAGTCATTTAGGTGAATGTAGAGTCATAAGACAAACATCAATAACTTTAACGCTGGGCGTAAATCCAACCCCTCGTCCTCGTCGTGCTCGGTGGGCTGCTAGCTGGCTAGCAGGCTAACGGGGCTCTGGTTTGTTAATAAATAAGACAACACATATTGAATTTGTTGTTTTACGTCCTTTTCTGTGTTTTTTTTGCCAATGGAGGAGCCTTTTAGACCCTGTTGTTGTGATCCCCACTGTACCCCTGGGTGGTTTTAGACCCTCAGAGATGCAGTGGGTAACTGTGATATATTATCTGTGATAATTTGTTGTTATTCTTTGTTGTTGTTTCCATTTTTTATTGAGTTTTTGTTTGTTATTTAGCTAATGGAGGCTGTCGGGGCCTCCGGCAGCGTTGTTATGATCCCCACTGCACCATTGGGTAGTTTAGCTTCCTATGAGTGCAGTGGGTCACTGTGATAGCTAGCTGTGATATTTTGTTGCCTATTTTGTTTATTTGGTACGCTCGTGTTTTACCACTAACGGTTTGTGACACCATTACTGGTATCATTCTTCACTATTATATGGAATCCATGGGATGGTTCCAGGCCCCCAGTGGCGTGTCACTAAAGCAACTATCTACTCCTAAGAGGTTCTAACAGTGTCTTTTATTTAAACTTTCTGAAATTTGTTTTGTAACACTGAGAAACCTAGGCCTGTAGGGTGTCATGAACTTCTGTATATTATGGATAGGACCCACGTTACTATACTGTCCTGTCTTCACCGAGCGTATTAATAGGCCCTGGGATGGCAGGGCCTCATCGTTGGCTTTTATTTTACTGTAATTATGTGTCCCTTGTCTAGAGCATTTATGTGTCCCTCGCTGTTTTGTGTTTTTATTTTTTTTACGGTTAGCATGGCGGCGCATGCCCGTAGATGGCGATGCCGCTGGGCACTGCTGACCGCGCCATCCACCGGCAGCAGTGTCCCATAAAAAAAAATGACTCTAACTCCTTATGAAACATTATTTCATGTGGCTATGTGAGTTAAAATACATCAAATATTTTTAATTCTGTATTTATGGATTGACGTGTAGACGTTAATATTGCTGACAGATAAATAAGGAATGACATATTAGTTGCAACTGCGTTTATAATCAAAGTGAATCAATGTAAATATTTTTATTTAATATTTTTTATTATACTATAAACACATATGAGCCCGTATTAATATGCTTGTTTTCTCCACTACTCACGCTGCAATCGATTTAATTGTCCCCACTATATACTTCGCCTTTGTTTAACCGCCATATTGGTCAACACTTTAGTCTTTAACTTATGGAGGGTAGACATCAGGAGGACTATCTTGGCCGGAAAACAATAGAAAAATAGTTAAAAAAAGTGTCCCGTTTTAAGTACTAAGTAACAGTTCAAAAACTCCCCAGAATAGCGCTAGAGTAGCAAAAGAGTATGAAATGAACTTTGGAGTTGTCGACGGAGTGAAGTGTGTTGTTAAATAACCTACAAAAAAACTCGCTGTGAAGCACCTTGAAAGTGATTCATAATTACGTGAATTTTTAATGTCTGTTGGTGATTTTTTTGTGTTGTTTTATAAAAAAATTTAAAATAATTACACAATTATAATAAAAAAACAATAATTAAATAACAACGCGGGTGTTTTTCTTTCCTTGTTTACTTCTCGAAATTTACCCTTTTGCTACAGTAGCGCCGCCACTATTTACGCCTTTCTATGGACACTTTTTGATATAGAGATGGTCTTCCTGATATCTAACCTCCATACTTTAATTCTTTCTTGGCTTTATTATTTTCATCATTTTCATAAATGTATGTACGTTTGTGTGTTCGACATAGCGCAACGTTTTAAAACGTTATAAACCAATGGGCGTTCGGGAGAAAATTTTATTAGCCTAACGAGCTAACAGACTTTCACCGTTACAAACCAGAGGATTCTGATTCAAAATATTAAGGCACTCAAATATTTTTTTACAGTTTTTCACGGTGTAAATGCTTAATTTTCAAACAGTATTCTGTTTGAAAATGAACTGACGGTTCGAAACAATATTATCACAGCTCCAAAATAAAAGTGGTATTTTTGCGAAGTAAAATATTTGTTTATTATTTACAAATATTGAATACCATAAAGTAACGCTCAAATCTATTAATATTGAATATAAATTTTAAAACAACAGAATAAAATTTCTAAACTATCTCTAATTTCATTAAATGTTCGTATAGGGTAAAAGCCCCCTTTGTGGAACGGTATCTAATTATGAACATTTACATATTAATGAAGTTATTTCTGAAAGAAACGTCTGATAATAAAAATTATTATTAATAGAATGATTGCTTTTCAATTTAAATTCACCTCGCATTTAAATTTTCCTTACTTAATTAAAGAAATAAATATGTAAATGTCAAAACTGTTCCAGTATTAGATACCGTTCTACAAAGGGGGCTTTTACCCTATGTACCTATGGAAATGATCAAAATAAAATTCAAATTGTTGTGTTTACTTACATATATTACCCGCAAAACAAATGCCAGCCCATTGAATAATGGTTAATACCGTGATTGCAATGGTCGAAAGGTATTGAGTAATGATCATTCCTCCACACCTTTGAATAATGCCTAATTTTCTCAACAATCAACGGATATGTAATGAGTGTATTCTTCAATAGGAGTAGAAAAAAATTTTTTCCTACGTACTTAACAATGGTTTATTGTAACAAAAAAATATAAAAATAATAATTTTACATATAAATTATCAATAATGATAATAAGTTAAATATTTGAACAGCGCTCGCTCCAGCGTTTACATTGACCCGGACAAAAACAAAAAATGCCGCCCCGGAGGCACCGACAACCGGCAATTTTTAATTTTTTTTAAAGTCGGACGAGCCTTCTTTTTGCTCGCCAGATGTATTATTTTTTCCCCTCAAAATACAACTTGCGAGCAAAAAAAAAGCTTGTCTAAGAAGCCCAAATGCCACCTTTTAAATTTGCCGCCGCGGGCAAATGCACGGATTGTGCGCCGCTAGAGCGAGCCCTGGTAATAATAATAATATTAACGCATCTTTAGAAACGAATAGAATGCAAGATTAAGTAATACGTAACTGACTAAAAAAACTGTACAATAAGTCATTATGAGAACATTGTTAAAAATGAATCATTTTAATTAACCGTGCACTTAGACTGGATAATATTTTACATAAAAAGTAGGCTGATGTTGCGCTATAATACCTACAGTTTGTGATTAACACAATATATTGTACAAATTTTCCAAACAGTTTACTAAAGATTCGTAATGTGATACATTAAATTTAGATTATTCACATCACTTAGCTCTCATGGATTGTTCCAAAAAAATGTATTAAGGTAGTGCAAAAAAGGGTGTATTACTTTTCGTTCGAACATATTCGCTACCGTTCCCGTATTGAAAATTGGCGTCCCGTTGACAATATTGAGAACTGGTACTGTACAATTATTTGTATGATTTTCTATTAGTGTGACTCATTTTATGTTGTTTTAAATTACTTGATGTAGTAAATGTTTTAGAACATTTATTACATTTAAATGGTTTTTTACCACTGTGAATCCTCTTATGTGCTTTGAAATTACTTGCACTAGTAAATGTTTTAAAACATAAATTACATGTATATGGTTTTTCACCACTATGAATTCTTTCATGTACTTTTAAATGACTTGAATTAATAAATGTCTTAGAACATATTTTACATTCAAATGGTTTTTCACCACTATGAATTCTTTCATGCATTTTTAAATGACTTGAATTAATAAATATCTTAGAACATATTTTACATTCAAATAACTTTTCGCCACTGTGAGTTCTTTTATGTTTTTTTAAATATTCTAACTCACCAAATGTTTTAGAACATATCTTACATTCAAATAGTTTTTCATTGGTGTGAGTTGTTTCATGTCTTTTTAAACTACCTGATTGATTAAATGTTTTATTACATATGTTACATTTATGTAGTTTTTCACCACTATGAATTCGTTCATGGCTTTTTAAATTACTTGACCCAGTAAATGTTTTAAAACATAAATTACATGCATATGGTTTTTCACCACTGTGAATTATTTTATGTCGTCTTAAACTACTTGACATAGTAAATGTTTTAAAACATATATTACATTCATAAGGTTTTTCGCCACTGTGAATTCTTTCATGTGTTTTTAAATTACTTAACTGATTGAATGTTTTAGAGCATATACTACACGTATATGGTTTTTCACTACTGTGTATTCTTTCATGTAATTTTAATCGACTTGAACGAGTAAATGTTTTAAAACATGTGCCACACTTATATAGGTTTTCAAGATTGTGAACTCTTTTATGTATTTTTAAATCACTCGACCTAGTATATTTTTTAAAACATGTGTCACATTCGTATGGTTTTTCACCACTGTGTATTCGTTTATGTGCTTTTAAATTACTTAACTGATTAAATGCTCTAGAACATATGTTACATTTGTATGGTTTTTCACCACTGTGAATTCTTTCATGTCTTATTAAAGCACTTGAAATAGTAAATGTTTTAGAACATATACTACATTCGTAGGGTTTTTCACCGGTGTGTATTCGTTTATGTGCTTTTAAATCACTTAACTGATTAAATGCTTTAGAACATATGTCACATTTGTATGGTTTTTCACCACTGTGAATTCTTTCATGTCTTATTAAAGCACTTGAAATTGTAAATGTTTTAGAACATATACTACACGTATATGGTTTTTCATCACTGTGACTTCTCTCATGTGTTTTTAAATTACTTAACCTAGTAAATGTTTTAGAACATATATAACATTTGTATGGTTTTTCACCACTATGAATTTTTTCATGCGTTCTTAAACTACTTAACTTAGTAAATGTTTTAAAACACGTAACACATTTAAACAGTGTCTTGCCAGCACATACAGTTTTATGATTTGTTAAATCTTCTGAATGATTAAATGTTTTAAAACAAGTATCGCAATTAAATCGTTCTTCATCTTCATCTATTTGTTCTTCTTCAATTTTGATTTCCGTATGTAAAGTATCCAAATTTGCCAAAGATTCATTCCACTCCTAAAATGTAATATTTTTATGAAAAAACATCTCCATATTTTTTTTTTTGTCAAACATATTTTTAATTAAAATATGCGTACCAATTTTATAGTTTGTTCTTGTAAGTTTAAAAGGTTTTCGTCGTCTGTCAACTCATTGTTTCCTTGTGATAATTTAATTGGTCCCAAGATTTTATTTTCGGTAAATGATGTTAATGACGTTAATGACACTAATAAATTGTCCTCGTTCAATTCTTCCTTCTCCACTTTAATTTCACATCGATGAATAACTGCATCGACTGATTTCTCCATTTTGAATTTAGGTATTTTTATTATTTTAAATGTCGGTGGTAATAAATATTTTTTTTTTAATTTGAATACGATTTTTGTTGTAATTTGAGACTATTTATTAGCCCTTTGCGCTTATAAGACATGTACAGCATGACAAGATGGTTTGTCCATTAACTCTACCACACTCTACCATATTTAAAGGTGTTATGTCTGTTGGATCCAGTGTTGCCAACTACACCGTAATTACCTTAAAAACACGGTAATCAGCATAAATCTACCACCTACGGTAGGGTTACAATTACGGTAGTAAAAAACACGGTAATATTGACGATCTTAATATTATAATTTATAAATTATAATATTAAAACTTGTAAATAATTATGATACTTACTATATCTTTATTAATTATATTTATGATTAACTTTAAATTTCAGGAATTTTAGTTACTTTCGTTAGGGTATTTTGGTTTTATTCTAATGAAAGCACTTTTTTTTTACATTTTTCAAAATGTTAATTCCGGGAATTCTCCTAACAATATGCAATGAGTCTGGAGATATGCAAACGAATTCGATGGGAAACTAATGTATTTTATTTTAGATAGATGAATAAGTACTTATTGTTAGAACGTTTTAATTTAGTCTGTTTGTAAAAGCGTAATAAGCTCCTAACGAAATTCATCACAGGAAATCTTGTACAAAAATGATGACAGCAATTATACTATCTGATTCAGATTAATAAATAATAAGTTTTTTTCTCAATTTCGACCTTTATTTTCCTACTGAAAAAAACAAGGTAATTTTACCGTATTTTAAATATAAATTACAACATAATTTCTGAAAATCTACGGTATTTTTTTATAAATTCTACGATCAGCTAGATTTCAGAGTTGGCAACACTGGTTGGATCATAAGACATGTACGACATGTACCACATGACACACTGAATGTTGAACTGTAATGACTACTCATACTTCACATTACATGAATATCTTATGAAAAATTTTAAATAAAATAATACAAAATCCCGTTGAATTATCTTTTTAAAATTAAAAACTAATAAAAACAGCAATGAGGACGTATTTAGCGCATTTAGTATTCAACTTTGGGGAAACAAGGTTAGAACATCAAAAGAAGAACGTCGGTCGTTGTCATGTGCTACATGTCTTACCAGCCTATTTACAACTCACTTTTTTTTTGCTTGAGTGCAAAGTAAATATTCTAACAATATTTATAACAACAAATATAGGCTGGGTGCGTGATGGCAACGACATCTATAATATATACATTTTTTCGGGCTCATTAACGAAAAAAATAATGGTAACCGTGGAAATAAATAAATTTAAAATATTTTTAAACAAACCATAAAATCTGAATACAAATGTTTGCAATTTAAAATTAATTTTTTTATAAATAAATTTGAACAATTTGATTTTTTCAGTTTGAACAATAAAATACTGGATGAAATAATATAACAGTTATATTAAAAAAGTAATTAAACAATTTTCGACGTTAATATGGATATAATTATCAAGACAGTATTTCCTTCCAACCTCGGACTATGCAGAAGAAAAAGTTGCTGGTGCCGATTAAGTACGTCAGGGAAATTCGAGAATTAAGAAATGCTGGCATAAGTCATTTAGGTGAATGTAGAGTCATAAGACAAACATCAATAACTTTAACGCTGGGCGTAAATCCAACCCCTCGTCCTCGTCGTGCTCGGTGGGCTGCTAGCTGGCTAGCAGACTAACGGGGCTCTGATTTGTTAATAAATAAGACAACACATATTGAATTTGTTGTTTTACGTCCTTTTCTGTGTTTTTTTTGCCAATGGAGGAGCCTTTTAGACCCTGTTGTTGTGATCCCCACTGTACCCCTGGGTGGTTTTAGACCCTCAGAGATGCAGTGGGTAACTGTGATATATTATCTGTGATAATTTGTTGTTATTCTTTGTTGTTGTTTCCATTTTTTATTGAGTTTTTGTTTGTTATTTAGCTAATGGAGGCTGTCGGGGCCTCCGGCAGCGTTGTTATGATCCCCACTGCACCATTGGGTAGTTTAGCTTCCTATGAGTGCAGTGGGTCACTGTGATAGCTAGCTGTGATATTTTGTTGCCTATTTTGTCTATTTGGTACGCTCGTGTTTTACTACTAACGGTTTGTAACACCATTAGTGGTATCATTCTTCACTATTATATGGAATCCATGGGATGGTTCCAGGCCCCCAGTGGCGTGTCACTAAAGCAACTATCTACTCCTAAGAGGTTCTAACAGTGTCTTTTATTTAAACTTTCTGAAATTTGTTTTGTAACACTGAGAAACCTAGGCCTGTAGGGTGGCATGAACTTCTGTATATTATGGATAGGACCCACGTTACTATACTGTCCTGTCCTCACCGAGCGTATTAATAGGCCCTGGGATGGCAGGGCCTTATCGTTGGCTTTTATTTTACTGTAATTATGTGTCCCTTGTCTAGAGCATTTATGTGTCCCTTGCTGTTTTGTGTTTTTATTTTTTTTACGGTTTGCATGGCGACGCATGCCTATAGATGGCGATGCCGCCGGGCACTGCCAACCGCGCCATCCACCGGCAGCAGTGTCCCATAAAAAAAAATGACTCTAACTCCTTATGAAACATTATTTCATGTGGCTATGTGAGTTAAAATACATCAAATATTTTTAATTCTGTATTTATGGATTGACGTGTAGACGTTAATATTGCTGACAGATAAATAAGGAATGACATATTAGTTGCAACTGCGTTTATAATCAAAGTGAATCAATCTAAATATTTTTATTTTAATATTTTTTTATTATACTATAAACACATATGAGCCCGTATTAATATGCTTGTTTTCTCCACTACTCACGCTGCAATCGATTTAATTGTCCCCACTATATACTTCGCCTTTGTTTAACCGCCATATTGGTCAACACTTTAGTCTTTAACTTATGGAGGGTAGATATCAGGAGGACTATCTTGGCCGGAAAACAATAGAAAAATAGTTAAAAAAAGTGTCCCGTTTTAAGTACTAAGTAACAGTTCAAAAACTCCCCAGAATAGCGCTAGAGTAGCAAAAGAGTATGAAATGAACTTTGGAGTTGTCGACGGAGTGAAGTGTGTTGTTAAATAACCTACAAAAAAACTCGCTGTGAAACACCTTGAAAGTGATTCATAATTACGTGAATTTTTAATGTCTGTTGGTGATTTTTTTGTGTTGTTTTATAAAAATTTTTAAAATAATTACACAATTATAATAAAAAAACAATAATTAAATAACAACGCGGGTGTTTTTCTTTCCTTGTTTACTTCTCGAAATTTACCCTTTTGCTACAGTAGCGCCGCCACTATTTACGCCTTTCTATGGACACTTTTTGATATAGAGATGGTCTTCCTGATATCTAACCTCCATACTTTAATTCTTTCTTGGCTTTATTATTTTCATCATTTTCATAAATGTATGTACGTTTGTGTGTTCGACATAGCGCAACGTTTTAAAACGTTATAAGCCAATGGGCGTTCAGGAGAAAATTTTATTAGCCTAACGAGCTAACAGACTTTCACCGTTACAAACCAGAGGATTCTGATTCAAAATATTAAGGCACTCAAATATTTTTTTACAGTTTTTCACGGTGTAAATGCTTAATTTTCAAACAGTATTCTGTTTGACAATGAACTGACAGTTCGAAACAATATTATCACAGTTCCAAAATAAAAGTGCTATTTTTGCGAAGTAAAATATTTGTTTATTATTTACAAATATTGAATACCATAAAGTAACGCTCAAATCTATTAATATTGAATATAGATTTTAAAACAACAGAATAAAATTTCTAAACTATCTCTAATTTCATTAAATGTTCGTATAGGGTAAAAGCCCCCTTTGTGGAACGGTATCTAATTATGAACATTTACATATTAATGAAGTTATTTCTGAAAGAAACGTCTGATAATAAAAATTATTATTAATAGAATGATTGTTTTTCAATTTAAATTCACCTCGCATTTAAATTTTCCTTACTTAATTAAAGAAATAAATATGTAAATGTCAAAAGTGTGTATCGTGTGTATAATCAAAATAAATACGAAAATGCCAGCCCATTAAATAATGGTTAATACCGTGATTCCAATGGTCGAAAGGTATTGAGTAATGATCATTCCTCCACACCTTTGAATAATGCCTAATTTTCTCAACAATCAACGGATATGTAATGAGTGTATTCTTCAATAGGAGTAGAAAAAAATTTTTTCCTACGTACTTAACAATGGTTTATTGTAACAAAAAAATATAAAAATAATAATTTTACATATAAATTATCAATAATGATAATAAGTTAAACATTTGAACAGCGCCCGCTCCAGCGTTTACATTGACCCGGACAAAAACAAAAAATGCCGCCCCGGAGGCACCGACGACCGGCAATTTTTAATTTTTAATTTTTTTTAAAGTCGGACGAGCCTTCTTTTTGCTCGCCAGATGTATTATTTTTTCCCCTCAAAATACAACTTGCGAGCAAAAAAAAGCTTGTCTAAGAAGCCCAAATGCCACCTTTTAAATTTGCCGCCACGGGCAAATGCACGGATTGTGCGCCCCTAGAGCGAGCCCTGGTAATAATAATAATATTAATGCATCTTTAGAAACGAATAGAATGCAAGATTAAGTAACACGTAACTGACGAAAAAAACTGTACAATAAGTCATTATGAGAACATTGTTAAAAATGAATCATTTTAATTAACCGTGCACTTAGACTGGATAATATTTTACATAAAAAGGAGGCTGATGTTGCGCAATAATACCTACAGTTTGTGATTAACACAATATATTGTACAAATTTTCCAAACAGTTTACTAAAGATTCGTAATGTGATACATTATTAGATTATTCACATCACTTAGCTCTCATGGATTGTTCTAAAAAAATGTATTAAGGTAGTGCAAAAAAGGGTGTACTACTTTTCGTTCAAACATATTCGCTACCGTTCCCGTATTGAAAGTTGGCGTCCCGTTGACAATATTGAGAACTGGTACTGTACAATTATTTGTATGATTTTCTATTAGTGTGACTCATTTTATGTGTTTTTAAATTACTTGATGTAGTAAATGTTTTAGAACATTTATTACATTTAAATGGTTTTTTACCACTGTGAATCCTCTTATGTGCTTTGAAATTACTTGCACTAGTAAATGTTTTAAAACATAAATTACATGTATATGGTTTTTCACCACTATGAATTCTTTCATGTACTTTTAAATGACTTGAATTAATAAATGTCTTAGAACATATTTTACATTCAAATGGTTTTTCACCACTATGAATTCTTTCATGCATTTTTAAATGACTTGAATTAATAAATATCTTAGAACATATTTTACATTCAAATAACTTTTCGCCACTGTGAGTTCTTTTATGTTTTTTTAAATATTCTAACTCACCAAATGTTTTAGAACATATCTTACATTCAAATAGTTTTTCATTGGTGTGAGTTGTTTCATGTCTTTTTAAACTACCTGATTGATTAAATGTTTTATTACATATGTTACATTTATGTAGTTTTTCACCACTATGAATTCGTTCATGGCTTTTTAAATTACTTGACCCAGTAAATGTTTTAAAACATAAATTACATGCATATGGTTTTTCACCACTGTGAATTATTTTATGTCGTCTTAAACTACTTGACATAGTAAATGTTTTAAAACATATATTACATTCATAAGGTTTTTCGCCACTGTGAATTCTTTCATGTGTTTTTAAATTACTTAACTGATTGAATGTTTTAGAGCATATACTACACGTATATGGTTTTTCACTACTGTGTATTCTTTCATGTAATTTTAATCGACTTGAACGAGTAAATGTTTTAAAACATGTGCCACACTTATATAGGTTTTCAAGATTGTGAACTCTTTTATGTATTTTTAAATCACTCGACCTAGTATATTTTTTAAAACATGTGTCACATTCGTATGGTTTTTCACCACTGTGTATTCGTTTATGTGCTTTTAAATTACTTAACTGATTAAATGCTCTAGAACATATGTTACATTTGTATGGTTTTTCACCACTGTGAATTCTTTCATGTCTTATTAAAGCACTTGAAATAGTAAATGTTTTAGAACATATACTACATTCGTAGGGTTTTTCACCGGTGTGTATTCGTTTATGTGCTTTTAAATCACTTAACTGATTAAATGCTTTAGAACATATGTCACATTTGTATGGTTTTTCACCACTGTGAATTCTTTCATGTCTTATTAAAGCACTTGAAATTGTAAATGTTTTAGAACATATACTACACGTATATGGTTTTTCATCACTGTGACTTCTCTCATGTGTTTTTAAATTACTTAACCTAGTAAATGTTTTAGAACATATATAACATTTGTATGGTTTTTCACCACTATGAATTTTTTCATGCGTTCTTAAACTACTTAACTTAGTAAATGTTTTAAAACACGTAACACATTTAAACAGTGTCTTGCCAGCACATACAGTTTTATGATTTGTTAAATCTTCTGAATGATTAAATGTTTTAAAACAAGTATCGCAATTAAATCGTTCTTCATCTTCATCTATTTGTTCTTCTTCAATTTTGATTTCCGTATGTAAAGTATCCAAATTTGCCAAAGATTCATTCCACTCCTAAAATGTAATATTTTTATGAAAAAACATCTCCATATTTTTTTTTTTGTCAAACATATTTTTAATTAAAATATGCGTACCAATTTTATAGTTTGTTCTTGTAAGTTTAAAAGGTTTTCGTCGTCTGTCAACTCATTGTTTCCTTGTGATAATTTAATTGGTCCCAAGATTTTATTTTCGGTAAATGATGTTAATGACGTTAATGACACTAATAAATTGTCCTCGTTCAATTCTTCCTTCTCCACTTTAATTTCACATCGATGAATAACTGCATCGACTGATTTCTCCATTTTGAATTTAGGTATTTTTATTATTTTAAATGTCGGTGGTAATAAATATTTTTTTTTTAATTTGAATACGATTTTTGTTGTAATTTGAGACTATTTATTAGCCCTTTGCGCTTATAAGACATGTACAGCATGACAAGATGGTTTGTCCATTAACTCTACCACACTCTACCATATTTAAAGGTGTTATGTCTGTTGGATCCAGTGTTGCCAACTACACCGTAATTACCTTAAAAACACGGTAATCAGCATAAATCTACCACCTACGGTAGGGTTACAATTACGGTAGTAAAAAACACGGTAATATTGACGATCTTAATATTATAATTTATAAATTATAATATTAAAACTTGTAAATAATTATGATACTTACTATATCTTTATTAATTATATTTATGATTAACTTTAAATTTCAGGAATTTTAGTTACTTTCGTTAGGGTATTTTGGTTTTATTCTAATGAAAGCACTTTTTTTTTACATTTTTCAAAATGTTAATTCCGGGAATTCTCCTAACAATATGCAATGAGTCTGGAGATATGCAAACGAATTCGATGGGAAACTAATGTATTTTATTTTAGATAGATGAATAAGTACTTATTGTTAGAACGTTTTAATTTAGTCTGTTTGTAAAAGCGTAATAAGCTCCTAACGAAATTCATCACAGGAAATCTTGTACAAAAATGATGACAGCAATTATACTATCTGATTCAGATTAATAAATAATAAGTTTTTTTCTCAATTTCGACCTTTATTTTCCTACTGAAAAAAACAAGGTAATTTTACCGTATTTTAAATATAAATTACAACATAATTTCTGAAAATCTACGGTATTTTTTTATAAATTCTACGATCAGCTAGATTTCAGAGTTGGCAACACTGGTTGGATCATAAGACATGTACGACATGTACCACATGACACACTGAATGTTGAACTGTAATGACTACTCATACTTCACATTAAATGAATATCTTATGAAAAATTTTAAATAAAATAATACAAAATCCCGTTGAATTATCTTTTTAAAATTAAAAACTAATAAAAACAGCAATTTCACCGTTACAAACCAGAGGATTCTGATTCAAAATATTAAGGCACTCAAATATTTTTTTACAGTTTTTCACGGTGTAAATGCTTAATTTTCAAACAGTATTCTGTTTGAAAATGAACTGACGGTTCGAAACAATATTATCACAGCTCCAAAATAAAAGTGGTATTTTTGCGAAGTAAAATATTTGTTTATTATTTACAAATATTGAATACCATAAAGTAACGCTCAAATCTATTAATATTGAATATAAATTTTAAAACAACAGAATAAAATTTCTAAACTATCTCTAATTTCATTAAATGTTCGTATAGGGTAAAAGCCCCCTTTGTGGAACGGTATCTAATTATGAACATTTACATATTAATGAAGTTATTTCTGAAAGAAACGTCTGATAATAAAAATTATTATTAATAGAATGATTGCTTTTCAATTTAAATTCACCTCGCATTTAAATTTTCCTTACTTAATTAAAGAAATAAATATGTAAATGTCAAAACTGTTCCAGTATTAGATACCGTTCTACAAAGGGGGCTTTTACCCTATGTACCTATGGAAATAATCAAAATAAAATTCAAATTGTTGTGTTTACTTACATATATTACACGCAAAACAAATGCCACCCCATTGAATAATGGTTAATACCGTGATTCCAATGGTCGAAAGGTATTGAGTAATGATCATTCCTCCACACCTTTGAATAATGCCTAATTTTCTCAACAATCAACGGATACGTAATGAGTGTATTTTTCAATAGGAGTAGAAAAAAATTTTTTCCTACGTACTTAACAATGGTTTATTGTAACAAAAAAATTTAAAAATAATAATTTTACATATAAATTGTCAATAATGATAATAAGTTAAATATTTGAACAGCGCCCGCTCCAGCGTTTACATTGACCTGGACAAAAACAAAAAATGCCGCCCCGGAGGCACCGACGACCGGCAATTTTTAATTTTTTTTAAAGTCGGACGAGCCTTCTTTTTGCTCGCCAGATGTATTATTTTTTCCCCTCAAAATACAACTTGCGAGCAAAAAAAAAGCTTGTCTAAGAAGCCCAAATGCCACCTTTTAAATTTGCCGCCGCGGGCAAATGCACGGATTGTGCGCCGCTAGAGCGAGCCCTGGTAATAATAATAATATTAACGCATCTTTAGAAACGAATAGAATGCAAGATTAAGTAATACGTAACTGACTAAAAAAACTGTACAATAAGTCATTATGAGAACATTGTTAAAAATGAATCATTTTAATTAACCGTGCACTTAGACTGGATAATATTTTACATAAAAAGTAGGCTGATGTTGCGCAATAATATGGTTTTTACATCTTGCCAGACACATTGAAAGTCCGCAGTAGGTGCGAGCGCGAATGCTTAGTCGATTGAGCTTGGATATTTATGTACACTATAAAAAACAGATTCAAAAAATTTGTAAAATTTTTAATTGTAAGAACACAGACCAACATCAGATTTTCTCATCAAGTTTAATCACTTTCTGATAAATTTTGGGGTAGTAATTGTAAAAAATAGTAAAAAAAAATCCATCACGTTAAGATTTTTATTTAAAGGGGACCACTAGTGTGACAATTTTTAAAAAAACTTTCATTCTGATAAATAAAATGAAATTTTTATTAGCCTATGATCAGTATAAGATGATTCTGAACATTTATATCTAATTATCTTAAAACAGCGAAAAATCGGCATACGTGGTTCTAGCAGTAAGCCGTCGATACGTACTATTAATTTTCCTACATTTGATCCTAAAAATTGTGGAAAATTAGCTATTGACCATGTAACTTTGATAATGCGTGTCCGGCATGCACTTGGCGAATTTTTTTGTATTTTATCATATTAAAATAACATTTTTTACTTTATATAACATGGCTATGAATGTAATAAAATCATTTTTTATTAGATATCTTAAAAGATCGTAATCGACTAAGCATTCGCGCTCGCACCTACTGCGGACTTTCAATGTGTCTGGCAAGATGTAAAAACCATTAAAATATGTCCGGCTATTGAGGTAACATTTTTTTATAGGTCCACATGTAACATATATAAAATTTAGCTTTTATACTATAACGAAAGTATAATTATAATTTATTAAAGTTTAGGGGTGTCTGGCAGGGGGTAGCAACTGTCATAAGTGCCCGGCAATGGATGACGAGATTTCTAAAGTTATTCCGAAGAAAATATAAAAAAAAACGAGCTTTATACTTTAACGAATTTAAGGTACTATTTTATACACCTTTACTACCTGTTACCTCCCCAAGTAACCACAACCCAAACTCTATAATAATAATAATAATACTAATAATAATAATAAAAACTTTATTCAAATTGACTGAGGTACAGTGTTGAATGCGTCATATATAATTTACAGTAGGTATATTAGCTTAAAACAGTATTATAAAATTCATGAAGACTATAGAAAGCGTGCTGTAATAGCTCGCCTTTTACAGTCTTTTTAAACTTTGTCGAATTTAGAGTTTTCCAGTTATCGGGAAGTTTATTAAAAATTTTAATAATTGAATTTTCAGGGCTATTTAAGGTTTTTTCTAAATTACCGGATTTTATAGCATAATGATGTTTTTTTCTAGTGTCATAATAGTGATTTTTTAAATTCTGTTCAAATAGTTCATGATTTTTTTTTATAAACGTCGAGCACTCTAGAATATATAGATCAAAAACAGTTAGTATTTTTAATTTTTTAAATATTTCTTTACATGACGTTCTGCTAGAAACACCTTCAATAGCTCTAACGCATTTTTTTTGAGAATAAAATACTTTTGTTAATGTTGCTGAGGAACCCCAAAATATAATCCCGTACCGAAGTATAGATTCAATATATGCATGATAGATACACAATAAAACGTTAGTATTCACTATATTTCGCATCGAACGAATTAAAAACAGATATTTATTGATTTTTGTTATAATACTGTCAACATGGGCTCCCCAGGTGAGTTTTGCTGTGTTCTGAAAAGATACTTTATCAGTATCTAATATATGTAGATGGTCAGATAGATATCCATAGTTCCCAAATTTTACAAACTGTGTTTTATCAATATTTAATTTAAGACTATTTTCTAAAAACCACGTAGAAATATTAGAAATTACTGATTCGATGTTGTTTTTCAAAGAAGCCTCATCTTTACCTTCTACCACTATGGCTGTATCATCAGCAAACAGAACAACCTGTTTATCTTCCTTAATGTTCACTATGTCATTATTGTATAATATGAAAAGTAAAGGTCCGAGAATGGATCCTTGTGGTACACCACGTTTTATTAACATATTATCGGACCTACAACTGATTACATATTTATTGAAGATTTTGTCAAGTTGCACTATTTGTGAACGATCAGTCACGTAAGATTTTAAAAGTTTTAATGGGATACCCCGAATGCCCATTCTACAGAGTTTTTCTAGCAATATGTCATGTTGAACACAATCAAAAGCCTTAGATAGGTCAAATAATGTCAAGACACATAGGTTCTTTTTATTCCAGTTGTCTAAAACTGAAGTTAAAACTTGGTAAATGGCTTTATCTATGGAACCACCTGGTACGAAACCATGTTGACTTTCTGTAATTATTCGGTTTTGTTCTAAAAATTTCATTAATCTGCTATAGATAGCTCTTTCAAAAATTTTAGAGAAAGTGGTCAGTAATGAAATAGGTCTGTAATTATTAGCCTCCTCTTTATCTCCTTTTTTAAATACTGGCTTCACTATTGATTTTTTAAGATTCGCTGGAAAGATGCCCTTTTCAAAGGATAAATTGATTAAGTGAATCAACGGTTTTATTATGTATTCGGCGTATTTTTTAATTATATGAGATGGAATTCCATCCCAGCCCGATGATTTTTTATTTTTTAAAGAAGCTATTATGGTATATATTTCATTGTCTGTACATGGATATAAGTACAGGCTCTTTACATTCACGGCTTGGTTTAGTTTTAAAGTACTGGTGTCTGGCATGGTTAAATTTAGAGTTTCTGCAACATTAACAAAATAATTATTTAAGTAATTTGTAATTTGATTAATATTAGTTAGATTTTGACCCTCATTGTTACGTATTACATCAATTACATTTTTGTTAGCTTTATCTGTATTTTCAAAATTTCGTTTACTTTTAATTACTTCCCAGATAACTTGAGTTTTATTTTCATTGTTTAAAATTAGACTACTGACGTAATTTTTCTTTAAATTAATAGCCATTTTCTTTAAAGTTTACTCGCTGGTCGTTCTTACCTGTATAAGGGACATGCAGAGAAACTCTCAGCTTTTGATAAAATAACGAAGTTCTGGTCGTCTTGGGCTCTTGGGCTAATATATATATATATATATATATATATATATATATATATATATATATATATATATATATATATATATATATATATATATGTATATATATATATATATATATATATATTTATATATATATATATATATATATATATATAATTCAGGTTGTCCACAGCCCATCATAAAAAAAAATCCCTGACTTTTCCCTGACTTTCCATGACTTTAGGTTCGATTTTCCCTGACCATTACTTTTTTGTTTCCCATTAATGGTTAGAAATATAAATGTCCAGACACGATTTTTACATATATTTAAATTTTAATACCTACATAAATTTTAATATATACCTACATAATTTTTTATTTTATCGAATAGATACGTGTAAGACTGAAATTAAGGGATTGGGTAAAGCTAAATTAACTACATAAAAAACTATTTCAACAAAATTATTATTTACGTATTGGCCCCGAATGCGGTAGTTGACACTATCAAAAACAAATTGCAAAATTATTTAAGGTACTATTAATTAGCGAGTGAAGTTAAAAAAAGACTCTTTTTAAATAATTTTTTTTAATGAAAAATTTATTTTTACGGCAATTTTTTTTTTTCATATGGTAACTTAGGATCTATATTTTATAAAAAAAAATTTTCCTTTTAATTATAATTATTTTTCACTAGTACAGAGGGCGTTGAAGTTGACGTAAAAAAAAATGACGTCACAAAAATGAAGCCTAGTGTTTGTTTTCACGTTCAAATAAACAATTAAAAATTAAAATACAATTTTATGTTACTATTGAATTAATTCAAAGAAAATCAAAATATCTGTGAGACTGATAATTTACGTGATATATTTTCGTGAACATAATTGTGAACATAAACCTTTTTTTTTAACAATCATTGGGAAATATATTATCACCTATTTTCCCTGACTTTCCAGAACATTTTGTGAAATCCCTGATTTTCCCTGGCGCCTAAGATCTTCCCTGACTTTCCAGAATGTGGACACCCTGTATATATATATATATATATATATATATATATATATATATATATATATATATATATATATATATATATATATATATATATATATATATATATATATGTACGCCCAGGTATTACGGTAGTGCAAAAAAAGGGTGTACTATTTTTCGTTCAAACATATTCTCAACCATCTCCGTATTGAGAGTTGGCGTCCCGTTGTCAATATTGAGAACTGCTACTGTACAATTATTTGTATGATTTTCTATGAGTGTGACTCATTTTATGTGTTTTTAAATTACTTGTTAATGTAGTAAATGTTCTAGATTTCTAGAACATTTATTACCTTTATATGGTTTTTCACCACTGTGAATTTTCTCATGGCTTTTTAAATTACTTGACTGAGTAAATGTTTTATAACATAAATTACATGTATACGGTTTTTCACCACTATGAATTCTTTCATGTACTTTTAAATGACTTGAATTAATAAATGTCTTAAAACATATTTTACATTCAAATGGTTTTTCACCACTATGAATTCTTTCATGCATTTTTAAATGACTTGAATTAATAAATATCTTAGAACATATTTTACATTCAAATAGCTTTTCGCCACTGTGAGTTCTTTTATGTTTTTTTAAATATTCTAACTCACCAAATGTTTTAGAACATATCTTACATTCAAATAGTTTTTCATTGGTGTGAGTTGTTTCATGTCTTTTTAAATTACCTGATTGATTAAATGTTTTATTACATATGTTACATTTATGTAGTTTTTCACCACTATGAATTCGTTCATGGCTTTTTAAACTACCTGACTGAGTAAATGTTTTAAAACATAAATTACATGCATATGGTTTTTCACCACTGTGAATTCTTTCATGTCTTTCGCTACTGTGAATTCTTTCATGTCTTTTTAAAGCACTCGACTGATTAAATGTTTTAAAACATACATTACATTCATAAGGTTTTTCACCACTATGAATTCTTTCATGTACTTTTAAATTACTCGAATTAGTAAATGTTTCAGAACATTTATTACACTTATATGGTTTTTCACCACTATGAATTCTTTCATGTATTTTTAACTGACTTGAATTAATAAATGTTTTACAACATATTTTACATTCAAATGGCTTTTCGCCACTGTGAGTTCTTTTATGTTTTTTTTAAATATTCAAACTGACCAAATGTTTTAGAACATATCTTACATTCAAATAGTTTTTCATTGGTGTGAATTGTTTCATGTCTTTTTAAATTACCTAAATGATTAAATGTTTTATTACATATGTTACATTTATGTAGTTTTTCACCACTATGAATTCGTTCATGGCTTTTTAAACTACCGGACTGAGTAAATGTTTTAAAACATAAATTACATGCATATGGTTTTTCACCACTGTGAATTATTTTATGTCGCCTTACACTACCTGACGTAGTAAATCTTTTAAAACATGTGGAACATTTAAATGGTTTTTTGCCAACACATACAGTTTGATGGTTTGTTAAATCTTCTGAATGATCAAATGTTTTAAAACAAGTATCGCAATTAAATTGTTCTCCGTCTTCATCTATCTGGTCTTGTTCGATTTTGATTTCCGTATGTAAACTATCTAGATTTGCCAAAGATTCATTCCACTCCTAAAATGTAATACTTTTATGAAAAAAGTCTCCAATTTTTTTTTTGTCAAACACATTTTTAGTCAAAATGCGCTTACCAATTTTATAGTTTGGTCTTGTAAGTTGAAAACGTTTTTGTCGTCTGTGAACTCATTAATTTCTTGTGATAATTTAGTTGGTTTTAAGATTTTATTTTCTGTTAATAACACTAAATTGTCCTCGTTCAGTTCATCCTTCTCCACTTTAATTTCACATCGATGAATACTTGCATTGACTGATTTCTCCATTTTGAATGTATTTTAACTATTTTAATATTTTATTTTTATTATAATTTTATAAATAATAATATACAATCAAAGTCCGTAAAATATTTACCAACGTTTAAGTATATACAATATGCTTGCCGGTTACCTAAATTTCGACTTTAATTATGGAGGGTTGAGGTCAGGAGGAGTATCTCTTACGGGACTTGAAAAAGTGGCCCCTGAATTTGATGAAATAATAGTTCAATAAGTAATCAGAACGGCGCTGATAAGCAATCAGAGTTCGATCTGAACTTAGCAATTATAAGTGAAATATGCTAAAGGTAAATACTAACTGTTAAAAACAATAAAAATTGAATTAAATATAAAAACAATAAAAATTGAATTAAATATAACAATTAAAACTGTTAAAAACAATAAAAACTGTTGTTTCAGTTTTAAAATTTTCAGCGCTTAATTTTAAATTTAAGAATTTTACTACACTAGACACTTTTTTGAATACATTGAGTTTCGTCTCCTTGTCTATTCTCCATAGTGATAATGAAAAATAGTTAAATGGTAAAAGCAGGGCCGTACAAAACTAAAGCGGAGTTCACAGCAATACAATGACCGTGTTCCATTAGCAAAACACAAACGACACTGTGTAACACAGTACATAAGGAAAAAGTAATGCCAACTAAATTTTCGTGATTTTTGTACTTTCTTTTTTCACAAAAATTATTTTTTTTTAAATTTTATTGCAAAACTAACCTTTTGTCGGCTTTAAATTAAATTATACATATGATTGGGAATCATAGAAAGTATACCAAGCAGATTGAATCTATTTTTTTTTTAAAATCTAGTAGCTTTGTCTATGCTGCCCTCTGAATTAACACATTAGGTAAAATATGATATCGTCATTTATTCTCGAGATATACGAGACGATAAACATTTCACAAAAAGTTTTTAATTTCGTTTTTTATTGTAAAAAACAAATTGCTAATCCGAATTTGCTGAAAACTTTACCCGGCCTTCATTTTTTAATTACGCATGTAATGCAATTAGTCCGGAGTTGATATCACATCATTTGTTCTCGAGATATGCGAGACGAAAAAAAATTCACGAACGGATGAACTAACGAACGCACACACAGACATCACGCTAAAAACCATGGATTCGGATTCTAGTGACCTTGAAACGTGGAGATATGTCCAAATTAGCGATTCGTAAAATCGGACCCATTACAATGACTTCCAATGGGAAGTTAAAAATACTTTACCTATATTATTGAAATAAATGTAAAATCTTTATACTGAATAATCAAAAGATTTAGTTCTATTTGAAAATAAATTTATTGCACCAAATTATAGAAAAGTTTATCAACAAATTAACAATAAAACGAATCTTTAGAAATCAATATAACTAAAGTTAATTTGCCTAATAAACTAAAGAGAAAAATTTTACAATAAATTAGTATGAGAACATTGTTAAAAATGAATTATTTTAATAATTTACAATTAACATAGACAACTTTTTATAGTTTTTGATCAACACAATATACATATGGTACAGCTAAACCCTTTTTTATGTGGTGGATAGGGACCGCATAAAAAAAATCGCACAAAAAAATATTTTCAAAAACATATTTAAAGATATTTTTTTCGGTTTCGGTTACGGATATGTAATAATATCGGATAATGTTTCGGATACGGTTATGGTTACGGATACTTGCTTATAGTGAAATTTTTTTTTTAGTAAAAAAGGGGAAATTTTATTCCAAAAAGTGAACGTTAAACACGAATCAAAGGAATTCTATTAAAAGAAATACATGCAGCAAAAACTTGTCTCGATTTAAACTCCGAAACTTTTATGTTGGGATACGGTTCCGAATATTTAATTAATTCGGATATCCGATAGTTTCCGTTACGGTTACGGATATCCATAACATCCCTAATTATAATCCACGTTATTTTTTTAATAGTATGTTGTACACCAAGGGACTAAAGTGTGAGTTTTAATCCCGAGTGTGAAGTTTGTTGCCAGAAGGCCTCTAAAGGCTCGAGGGCAACAAATCACACGAGGGATGAATAAAAACACTCTAGTAGTGTAGCGTATATACTATTTTTTGCAATTCCGGATAATTTAAAATTATAAAAATTAAAAAAAAAATTACTTAAATGGCATTCAAATTGTATGTAATAATATTCCATCAAGTATACTTTGGATAAATCACTCGAATTGTGCAATACAATCATAGAGATACATGGAGAGACAACTTAAAAAATCGTTTAAAAAGTTAAATAGTCATTAAAGAAAAAGATGACAGCAGTCATTTGTATTTCTATACTATATTTTATTTTTATCTAATAAATGACAAAATATATTTGTTAAAGGAATGCTAGCTTTGAGTCAGGAATAAAAAAAGATACATATACCTTTAATGTCGTGTTGTCACACTCCTATCAATTGTTTATGTTGGAGTTTTTGTTGTCATAGATCGCATTTGTTTACAACATACTTGCTTCAAAAATAGATACATAGTTGGCCATCCATGTATATCACTGAATACAATATAACTGTTTGTCTTTTTTTATCTACAAGTCGGAATTTGTTTTTTATTTTTTTCAATTACTTAGCAACGCCATTTAATTTAAGTTAAATTTCTGTAAATTGTGTTTGCTGATTGGTTTAAAAGCGGGAGTAAAATAATTTTTTAGACCCTTGGAACTAAAAGTGGAATTTTTTGGAAGTGTATTATGAGCAACTAAATCATGTCTTTTAGTCCTGGAATTGCAAAAAGAATATTACTGAGCAACTAAGGACTTAGTAGCTTCGGTAGTTTGCCGTCCACCTCTAGTATTCGTACATTTTACTGTACAATAGCATATAATAGTAATATAAAAAAGATAACCGAGCAAGTTTGAATTTATTACAAGCCTGATACATAAACAGTGACAACAACGATAGAAAATACTTGATAGTTGCGTATTTAAAAAAATAGTATATTGTGCAATAAGTGCGGGAAATTGTCGACTGTCCACGAAAGCGAAGTTGAGCGCACGAACGTAGTGAGTGCGCTCATTCGCTTGAGTGGGCAATCGACAATCGCGCATGAGTTGTACATACCATTTTTTATTACGAATTTCACATACTTTTTTCTATTACTATTACTATTTTTGACATTTTTATTACTTTTTAAAATAATATTTTTAAGTGTTCGTCTTTTTTTTCTGAATTAAATATCGTTTAAATTACTTTGTTGGCGGTTTCTATAGAAATAATTATGAAATGTTTATTGAATGAAAAATCAAGAGGCGGCTTTGCGTGTTTTATTGTCTTTAAGTTACTTTCTACACGCAAAAAAGTATGTGGGAAGAGTACACTGGACAAACAGCTATTTTACGTACAGAAATGTGTGCGCCGTTTAGTATTTTTATAATTAGTACTTCTCCCGTATGAGTAATAAAAAATTATTAATCAATTACTTGGTTTCGTGTTGCGCGGACAGTATGTGAATATACAAAAAAAAAAAAAATATATAGTGATATGACGACATTTCACAGTTAGTTTTAATACTGTTATGGTATTATTAAGTGTTATTTTTTGTTTTTATACTAAATATTTAAGACAATTTGAACGTAATTAGAAGTGAAAATTTTGTATGAATTTAAATTAACTTATAAAAATTTGGTGGACGGATATTAAGTAACTAATTGCTTAAAAAATTCAGTTTTCGACCACTTGGACGAAAATTGAAACAATCAAATGAAATTTATTTTATTTCTCAATTTACCTAAATATTATGAAATAGTAAAAAGTTTTTTTTTAGAGATTTAGACAATTACTATTGGCTGCTTGATTAGAAATTTCCGTCCACTCAATTCTGTGCGTTGAATGAATTACAAAAGTTTAAATTATACGGACGAAAACTGAAAACTGCATTAAATTGTACTTTTTAGTTTTCGTCCATTTATTTTTCTGTGTGAATGATATTTTCAAATTTTCACATGACGTTCTTAGAATCAAAAAAATTATAAAATAAAATAACGTAATTAATTATGTATCATTTTATGTCAACTTAAAATAGACTATATAAGCAATATAATTCATAAGTATTAAGCCGGTTCTACACGATGCTACGAACACCTTCCAACATTGGACGTTCGATGGTTCATCGCATCGTGTGGCCGTTGTTCGAACCTACGAGTGTCCAATGTCGAGCGTCAAACATTCGCATTTGGCCATGTCCCGCTCGATGTCGGTATTCTTGCACCGAGTCAAAGGGATGCTTCGAACGTTTGAAGGTCAATGTTGGTTGCGTTGGTTGGTTCGACTTAGCAGCTGGACGACTCGTCCATGTGAAGAGAGACAACATCAGCAGTATAACATTAGAGATCACATAAGACAGATGACATCCTCGTCCACTGAATAAACGTTTGTACCAACACATCATCATTCGTATTGGATCAAACATCCGATTCACCGTGTAGCAGATACATTCGTCGCACCAACTATCGAACTTAATTGCCTCAAACGTTCGATCGAACGTTGGAAGGAACGTTCATAGCATCGTGTAGAACCCGCTTTAGATCTAGTGATGGGTCGCACATATGCGAGTCACTCCAAAAGAGTGACTCTTTTAAGTGTGCGGTGTGCTGTGCGACTCTTACAAAAGGAGTCATTAGCACAGTCCGCCATTACTACACATGGCACATAATTGAGCACATTTCTTTTCTGTACATGCTATACTCAACTGGACATCAGATTAACATATGTTGCATATTATGGCACAAACAAAAGATTTCAACTTTTTCAAAAATGAAGAAGATACATGTTATGCAGTAATTTATGGGTTCCTACTTCCTGGGTTGACATTAATTTATAATGTTTAAAAATATTTCATATGAATTGAACAGTATAACTTTTTTACGTATTATATGTTATTTTATTAATATGTCCGAAATATTGTACAGAAAACTACTCCCGCAGAGTAAAGAAGTAGTAAATTTTATTTTATTTAATACAGACTTTAAAATGTACCTACTTAAAAGGACAAATAAAAGACAGTAAAAGGAAAGGACGGAAAGGACAATAAAAGAAACAACAGAGCAATAAAAGAAAGGACAGCACAGCACCTATACCACAATAAAACACTGTGCTATGTGCTCCAGAAGAGTTGTGATTCATTTCAAACTTAATCGCACACAACATGACACGTAACACAGTATGCGAGTGTGTTTGGTACGTTGTGGGTTCCAAAAGAGTCGCTCACTCTGTGCGGCACACCTCACTGTGCGGAGTCATGTGTGCTAGCACACTTAAAAGAGTCGCTTCGACCCAACACTATTTAGATCAATTAAACATATTCTTTTTATATCGCAAAGCTATCAACTCCACTAATTGGACGAAAACTGGCGAAGCTACCCTATATATGGTTTTTCAGCTGTGTGGATTTTTTCATGCGTTTTTAAATAAATTAACGTAGTGAACGCTTTAGAACATATTTTACATTTATATGGTTTTTCACCACTGTGAATTATTTGATGCGCTTTTAAATTACCCAATTGACTAAACGTTTTCGAACATATTTTACATTCAAACGGTTTTTCACCCGTGTGCAATCGTTCGTGCGTTTTTAAATGATTTGATTGATTAAACGTTTTCGAACACGTATTACACTTAAACGGTTTTTCACCGGTGTGAATTTTCTCATGCGTTTTTAAATTACTCAACTGTGTAAACGTTTTCGAACACACTTTACATTCATACGGTTTTTCACCGGTGTGCAATCGTTCGTGTGTCGTTAAATAATTCGCCTGATTGAACGTTTTCGAACATTTACTACATTTGTACGGTTTTTCACCGGTGTGACGTTTTTCATGCCGTTTTAATTCACCTAACGAAGTAAAGGTTCTAACACACTTATCACATTTGTATGGTTTTTCACCACTGTGAGTTCTTTCGTGTGTTCTTAAACTCTCTTTTTGTGTAAATGTTTTAAAGCATGTGTTACATTTAAACTTTTTATCACCACTGTGAATTTTTTCGTGTGTTTTTAAATTACCGGATTGACGAAATTTTTTAAAACAGGTACCGCATTTATATGGTGTTTCACCGCTGTGAATTCTTTTATGTGTTTTTAAACTACTTGAAGCGGTAAATGTTTTCGAACATATGTCACATTCATACAGTTTTTCACAACTGTGAATTATTTTATGTTGTTTTAAGTCACTTGACTCAACAAATGTTTTAAAACAAATATCACAATTAAATTGTTCTTTAGCTTCATCTTCATTTGTTCTACTTGTACTTTGATCTTGTTCTACTTTAATTTCTGTATGTAAACTTTTTGAATCACTAGGTTCCTAAAATGTATTAATTTAAGTCGAAAATAAATGGATAATTTTTTTAAAATTCACTTTTTTTTAATGTAAATTTGCGCACCTGTTTTATATTTTGCTCTTGGAAGTCTGGAAGCCAAACGTTTACGTTTTTTGAATTTGTCAAGCCATTATTCTTTTGCGATAAAATAATTGTTTCTGTAAAGAATTTATTTTCTGTTGGTAATATTAAATTGGTGTCATTCACTTCATCCTTTTCGACTTTAATTTCAAATGGATGAAAAATTTCATTGACCGGTTTCTCCATATCGAATTTCTATTTTATTATTTATTGACACAAGATAGATTTGTAATAAGACAATCGAAATTTTTAAGTATAAGCAGGGCTGCCAGTAAAAATTTCTATTTTATACCGTCAGGTTTCTGAAATTATACAAAATTGGCTTCTATTATACAAAACAACTTTTCGGTACAATGAGAGCAAAAAAAATAAAAAATAAATAAGCGGCCGATTTTTCTTACTTCCAATTAAATTTAATCATTTTTGCAATTTTGGAAGAACGAAAGGAAATTCAAATGTACATTAGGGCATATTTATGTAGTTTCTTTGGGTCTAACGCGATGTTACATTAACAAAAAATTGTAGCTGCTGTGTTCAGCGCATTCAATTTAAATTTTTGGCGTTCGTATCCAATTATACAGGAAAGTTTCTTATACAAAGAGGATACACAAAGCAACCAAATTATACAGATTTTGTATCCAATTATACAATCTGGCAGCCCTGAGTATAAGATACTTTTAAGTATTTATTTATTTAGTTTTTACGGTTTTTACAACTTTTTTCTTAGGTTGTTATCGTTTGTCATTTGTTTTTGTTACCAACTTAGTTACTAACTAACGATTAGCCAGTATTGCCAACTATATGTTTTTTACTATACCCTGTTTCAAATACAATAGATCATGAGTCAAAGTTAAAAAATTAAATAATTCTTATATTCAAAACAAATCAATCTTCTATTTTTTTCTAAAAATAAAACCGCAAATTTAAAATTTACGTAAGTGCAATAATGAAAAAGATAAAGCCAAGAAAACGGAAATTATTTAAATTCATAACTGATGAAGCATAGTTAAATTTAAGTGAAATAAACCATAATTAGAATTTTCCATAATTGAAGAATACCATTTCCTATAATATTATGGAAATTTTAAAAAAAATAATAATAAAGTCAAATCTTACGATTCAAGAGGTTGAACAAATTCCTTAACATCACTGATTTGAACAACTGCCCCCCCCCCATCGTAATTTTTAGACTGTACATATTCAAAAAGTCTTACGGCCGGTTTTACAAACCGAGTTTAAACTGAGTTTATTAGTTAAACCAAGTTTAAGTAAATCAGACCGTTTTACATATTGAGTTTATTTGTTAAACTCAGCTTATATTTAAACTACCAATCAAGGTGGCTTAAATCATTTAAACTAAGCTTACCTACTTAAGATCATAGAAAAGATATAACTACTTAGATCTTCTCTATGGTTGAGGTCTTTTTTAGGGATTCGATTATATTTTTATATTTCTCTACTAGAGCAATTAAATACTCAATCATGGTGACCACATTACTGGAAAACCTGGAAATGTCAGGGAATTCTAAACTTTCTAGAAAAATCAGGGAATAGTCAAAGAATTTTACCAGAAGACTGGAAAAAATTGATTTTTATAATTTTGTTTATTTAGGGAAAAAGTTCAATCAATTTTTCACTTGTTTTGAGATTAGATTTAAAAATTGGCGCGGAATTCTTTTTTTTTTTGCTCGTCATTTACTTTTTTAAGAAAGTGTTAAAAAGTTATTAAGAATTTTTTTTAGCTTTTTGGGATAAAGTAGGGGCGGCATTTTTCACAAAATAGATAAAGAATTTTTTAATTAAATTTCTGGAAAACCTGGAAAAGTCAGTGAATTTTATCTTTAAAAATCTGTGGCCACCATGCGTCAATTTCATTACTCGCAAAATTTACTGATCTTTTCTTTTCATTTGTGTCATTTATTATTTTAAATTTCTTTTTTTAATTTTATTTAATATATATTATAATAATTTTTTTCTTTATAGCGTTACTTCTATATAGGTTGTGTTTGTAGCGTATATCGCGTATGAAATATATCCGGATTCCGGATACATACGGTTGGTAATTGGGTTGGTAAAATAGTTATTTTACCGACTTTGCCGGATACAGATTCATACATGTATTGAATGAAATGAGCAAATGATTGAAAGCAGGTTCGCCAACACAAGCTTACTTAAACTTTCCTTTAAACTGTATTGTAAAACAGACGCGAAGATAAACTGGGTTTAACTTTTAAACTAGGTTTAGTTTAGTGATGGGTTAATACGAATATTTATGAATATTACCTAATATGAATATATTCGTTTGACGGTATTATAATATCTTAAGCGATACCAAATATTACTAATATCTGTATTCTATACTAATACGTAATATTTTAGATATCGTAGATATGTATGATATTATGTATTCCTTAACTAATACCACTAATACATAATATGTATTGTGTTGTAGATACTTACGTATTCGTTGTATTCGTTATATGAATATAATATGTACGTACATACTTAATATCATAAATACCTATATGTACATAGTAATGCTTATAACGTATTTTCAACAAATAATTTTTTTTTTAAATTCAAAAAATACAAATTTCTTACATTAGGTACAATAAAATGCCTTACATTAGGTAATTTTATAAATAAATTTTTGTAACCTTAAGGTTTAATCAAAGATCTCTAGTAACAACTCTTAGAATTAAATTTTGAATTTCTTTGCCTAAATGGAAAAAGGATTTAACATTTTATGTAATAATGTCTAGATATTTTTTTAATAAAACCAGTAGCTTGTTCTATTAAGATTTTTTTTAATGAAGTATTATAATGGATACAAAATTAATTTTTCCCCTGTAACTTTAATTCATTTATTAATTACTTAACAAAATTAAAAGGCAAAAATCAAGAACAATTCAAAAATCCTCACACATATATTTTTACATATATTTATCTCATTCGTACATTACCGTAGTTTAATATAGTTATCTCCCTTTGCTAAGAACTGGGGTTGATACGGGTTATATTTGTATGCATAGGTGTGTCGGTGTATGTATAAAGGTTTTTATATCGCTCACAGAATACATTATATGCATGTACATATCGTTTTCGTTACTTTACTAATATGTTGCTATGTTCATACTAATATATTATAGTATTGTTGATATATTCATACTAATACTTTTTTTCGTTCACATTCCCATTCGAGGATAATATCGTAGTATTATAATATCTGAATATCTGATATTAGTAATATCTAATATCTGTAAATATTAGTGATATCTTAACGAATACTAATATATTCGTCTCACCACTAGTTTAGTTAAGCTTAAGCTTAAACTCCGTTTGTAAAACCGACCGTTAAAAATTATATACATATTAGTGCTTGCTAAAACGGAGGTACAGTTAAACCTTTTTTTATGCGGTTCTTTTTGTGCGACTTTTTTATGCAGTTTTTAAAAAATGGTCATTAAAGTGCATAATATGAATCAAAATCAAAAGAAAATAAGAAACTTAACATTAACTATTATAATAACATTCTTTGATAAAAATACTTTTTAATGGTTTTTAAGCATTTTATCATTGATACGTTACATAAGAATAAGGTAAAAGACCCGGTAATTGACCCTGGCCCAGTTTCTGAACTTTTCAAATTTGTTATAAATTAATAAAAAAACTATATTTTAAATAAGAAAAAAAATAAATTCTTAATTTAAAGTAATCTATTCTGTGACTAATGAACAGCAATTTAAAAAGTTTAGAATATATTAACTAAATAAAAAAAATTTTTTAAGTTTAAAATGTGTGTAAAAACTATTTTTTTGGTAGTTTCCTAACAGTTTATGTTACAAAGTACTCATTTTGATCTGTGCAATATTCATCATGTAAGTATGAAAACTTAATTAAAAATATATGAGCAGGTTAATATTTGTTTAAAATTTATTTTAAAATATTTATAAAATACCTTAGAATGATTTTTATTATTGAAATATGAGGGTCAATTACTAGGCTCACTTCTAACGTGGTATGGCCCAATTAAATTCTAACCAGTTTTTGTTAGTTATTTTGTTAATTATAGTTATCTTCGATTAGTTTTTGTTATTTTTCATAACGTATATAACATTAAACATTCATTTTTATCAATAAAAAATTATTTATAAATTAAATTTTAAAAAACTGTATTTTTAAATTTAAGGATCAAAAACTAGGCCACTGTCAGGGTCAAAAATTGTCACATGAGAAATTTTGAAGGTCAGAAACTGGATCCTTTTTGTCAATTTTTAAAACATTAATTTAAATTATTAATTCAATTCAAATAATTATTTTACTTGTATGACTTTACTTTGAAAGCTATAAACTAGTTGATAAAATTATTAATTGTCTCTTAAGTTTAAACTTATATTTATTATTGTCGTTTAACCTCAGCCGTCACTCTTAAAAGGTCAGAAACTAGGTCTGTTACCTTATATACTTTTTATAAATTGTTAATTTTCGATGAAACTTTTTTTATGCGATCTCGCATAAAAATTTTTTTTTTACAATCTGGACCGAACTAAACTTTTTATTGGCGAAGCAAAGATTCTCACTAGCGCCTCTGGTGGTAAAATTAGAACTAGTATCAAGCAAAAATATACGTGTTTAATTTAATTGGAGATATAAAATCTAGTAATCCGCACATAATTTGTACATACATATTTCTATCGACAATTAAGCGTATACAAAAATTTTTACTTGATACAGCTTCTAATTTAAAAAATCAGGAGCGCTTGTGTAATCTTTGCATCACTAATAGCTATTTATAATATGATATTTTTGAATATATTTTTTTGTGCGATTTTTTTATGTGGTCCCTGTCCACTACATAAAAAAGGTTCAGCTGCATAGATAATCAAATTTTCCACAATTCAAAAAGTAATTTACAGTAAAGGAAATGGTCCTCATAGTAAATGAAAACATCCCTCAGAAATTCAAGTCCCGATCGTTAAAGAATATTAAAAAAGAAATTTTATAAAAAAGCATGAGATTTGTCGTGTTAAATTCAATTTATTTGAATGATCGTAAAAAATATAATATAAAAGAAGATTATTTTCAAAAATGATCTGAAAATTATTTATTTTTTCTGATTGGATGAATTGGATGGTTGAAGCCCGATAAATCCGGTGGATTCAAATGGAATTCACGCAATTCTTTCATTCCTTTCTCAGCAATTGCCCATAACTTTGGATTTTCCTTTTTGAACGTTTCATACCAATCTTTTATCGCTTTATATTTTGAAAAATCAAAATCTGTGGCTTCCATACACAAAGTGGCTGTGATAAGTTGCAAATCAGCAATTGTTACAGAATCTAATAAATAAAACAAAATTTCATTTAGTAAACAAAAACAAAAAAATTGGCCTATGAGGCCAATGCAAGTTTACTTACCCGATGCTGCATATTTTTTGCCTAAACGTTCCAAATATGTATTGAAAACATTTAACGCCACATGAACCTTCTTTTCACTTAATGATGTTTGGGGATAATCGAAAAATATTGGTGCAATCTATAATTTTTAAAAATTTAAATAATAAATTCCAATAGATATTTATTATTTGATAAAATTCACATACACAGTGCTCCAAAATATTTCTGTAATAAGTCGATAGATTGAAACATAATCGATGATTGACAATTGCTCGAACGTGCAGATCTTTCGGATACAATTTATCATCTTTTCCATATTTGTCCGTGATGTATTGCAAAATAGCATTACTGAAAAATTATAATTTGAGTAAGTTTTAATGCTTTGATTCAGTAACGTTTTCTAGATGTCACCTTTATTCAATAGTTAACAAAGTTTGAAATAAAAATCATAAAAGCTAATATTTTTAGAAAATACTAATTAAAAATATGACTTTAAAAATGGCGGTTAAAGTTTTATTGACGTCATTGTTAGGGTTTTGTGTTTATCAGGTATTTACGCACAGAGTTCAGAGGGAACACTGCTATCTCTATACTATGTACTGAAATCAGTGTAACCAAAAAAGGATAGAAAATATATTATATGTGTGCACTGGGTTTAGTTTGTATTTGTGTCACCTGTCTTGTGTATGTGAGTGATCTGAGGTGTGTTGCGTGGTGTCGTATACGTATAAAAATGAAAAATCCTTACCCCCACGCGCCTAGACATCTGTTGGGGAATTATGAAACTAAACACGTAGCACAAAATGAAAACGTGAAAATATATAGGTTGTAATAGTATATGTATAATACTACATTAGCATGTATGTGGCTTCGTGCGGTGATGGTAACAATGACCATAACAATCAAAACATGATCAAAACAATTGCTCTACGCTCATCTACTGCCACCGAACGAGTGAATACTAAGTAGTCTAACTTGCTCAGAAGTTCACACTACTGATTACAGAAAAGAGATAGTAGTGTTCATTCTGATATTCTGTGCATTTACGCATTGTTTACTAGTAACCATATCCCTGTCACTTTCTATATAGTCCATTATAAAAAAAAATGGACCGTTTTCTGACGCCGCTGTAACTAATATGCCAGATGGCGTTGATGTACTAGAATAAAATTAGAGTCGGGACATGAATTTTGATAGTTCGCTATTTTTCATCAAAGATTCATCTAACAAGGGGAGTATCAAACATGGGAATCACGGGTTTGGGAGAAATTAATATATGTTGTGGAATATATTTCTCTGAGTATTGTAGTGATAATAATTTAGGCCAATGTGACTTTATTTCGAAATTAAACGCACGAAAAATTTCGAATAACATCGTGTTTGAGTTAGTTGGTATTGTCTGCAACAAGGGCAGCTGGTCGTGTGGTTAGTGAGTTCTCTCATGTATGTAACTTTTTTAATATACAGACGGAAAGGTTCTATGTTCGATTCTATGTCTTTCCAACATAAATAATTCTCTTTTCAATTTTTTTTTAACTTTTTCAATATTGTACAATGGGTCAATTAATTACATTGAGGATGCTATATCTTTTTTTTTTTTAAATGGAGATATGGTATTCTTTTCTATGTCATTATTATGCTATAATTATTTTCTGAAAAAGGAGATATAATATTTTTGTACATGTTGTCATTATATGTAACAGTAATTCTATCGTAAATTTTAAATTACTGAATTTTTTTTACATAAAATTAAAGCGATTTTTATTATAAATTATTTATACTATTTTTAGACATTCTTCATTTTATCCTTATTTAAAGTAGTGGCAATTGTAAAATTTTTTATACTAATGAAATAAAAAAGAATACCATATCTCCTTTAAAAAAAAAAAATTATAGCATCCTCAATGTAATTAATTGACCCATTGTACAATATTGAAAAAGTTAAAAAAAAATTGAAAAGAGAATTATTTATGTTGGAAAGGCATAGATTCGAACATAGAACCTTTCCGTCTGTATATTAAAAAAGTTACATACATGAGAGAACTCACTAACCACACCACCAGCGGCCCTTGTTGCAGATAATACCAACTAACTGATACATATCAAACACCATATGTTATTCGAAATTTTTCGTGCGTTTAATTTCTAAATAAAGTCGCATTGGGCTAAATTATTATCACTACAATACTCAGAGAAATATATTCCACAACATATATTAATTTCTTCCAAATCCGTGATTCCCATGTTTGATACTCCCCTTGTAAAATAAATTGGAAATAAATTAAATATTTAAAAAAAAATATTTTAATTCAACCTAGAAAGATTAATTAAATTAAAAAATTTTAATTCTTCGTTAACACATAACTTGGTGACGATACTTTTGTACTCAATCATATGATAATTAATTTTGAGATATATTTGATGAAAAATGCTCACATGTCCCAACTCTATTTAGTAGCCTCCTCTACCATCAGCGCAACGTAGCAAACTGTGACATGAAAAGGTCCGTCCTTTAGAACAAGTGGCAGGGACATGCTTGTAACGTAACAGTATATCTCTATATACCAAGTATGTATATGTATAGCGAATTGGGAGATGCTGGTGTATTTTATCTATGTAACGTTTGTAACCAGTTTGCAACCTTTGTAACCATTTGTAACCAGATACCATAGATAACGATTCTTTTCTTAACAAATTAATTTACATTTATTGAAAGTGAAAGTTTTTTTAAAAAATAATTTTGATATGTGGGTCATTCTGAGTTTAAAATGTTGATTTATAGGTATACCTTTTTTCAGATACAATTGATCATGAGTTTTCGTTAAAAAATTAAATAATTCTTATATTCGAAACAAATCAATCTTTCTATTCTTTTCTAAAAATAAACTGCAAATTTAAAATTTACATAAATGCAATAATAAAAGAGATAGAGCTAAGAAATCGGAGATTATTTAAATTCAAAGTGACGAAGCATTGTTAAATTTAACTGAAATTAACCATACCTACCTTTCGCTTAAATAAAATCCATCATCATCTAGAACTGGAATTTCTTTTTGTGGATTTTTCTAAAATATTTCAATTCATATTAATTTTATTCACCGTTAGTTAATTGTATTTATGTTACCTTTGCATATTCTTCGGTTAAATGTTCACCGGCTGCATAATTAACTTCAATATTTTCATATGGCAATTGTAAAGCCTCAAAAGCCATTTTTACCGCTAGCGATGGTGGACCATCTGATACAGTGTAAACTTTTACTTTACTCATTTTTAACGATCTTTATTCGTTGAACAACACAACAATAATGAATCAAAAAGCAGATTTATATATGAATTAAATAAAGTGTAAGTTCGAATACAAAATAGTCTATTATCTTTATGGCTATTATTAGAATCGGTTGAAATGGTTTGTTTACTTAATATTTTGAGAGGGAATGAATTCTTATTTGGAGAAGTGGTACCAATGACGTAATATGTGATATGATATAAGCATGTATGGCATGTATACAGCTGTGGCAAGTACGGCAACTACGTATGCTAAACTAGTTTTGATTTTATTAGCGAATTTCCAGAATGGAATTCAGCTATTACAGCCACTGTCATGACGCGATTTGAGCCCTGGACTACGGCAGAAATTTGTTTTGAGGTCTCTAGGAACCGAAAATAATATGTCCTAGGTTTACGAAATTCGGTGAAAATGTTGGAAGTCCCAAACCGTTGGACAAGTTCGTTAGCCAGACACGTCCGATGCCTGGAACATGGTTTTTGTTAGTGAAAAAAATTAGTTTTTTGTCAAAATTTCCACTTATTCAAAAGTTTTTCCATAAAAAAAACTTAAACGATCATTCTATGTAAGCTGGTTTCCGAGAACAAATTCGCTATGTTATGCAGGATGCTGCGACGGGGGGTTAGGGATGATCGATATTAGGAAAACATCGATGTTGACATCGATGTTAACATCGATTCAAGAGTATCGATATACGATATATATCGAAAGAAAGACATCGATGTTCGAAAACATCGATGTTTATGTAGCAAAATAAACAACCATTATAATCTATTATTTTATTTATTAAAAATTAACATTGCCAATATTTATTTGTTACACTTTGCAAAAAAAGTCACTTTGTTAGAAGTTTTCCTTTTAATATGTTCCTTTGTTGATACAAATGCTTCCCAGCTTTTAAAAAAAAGTCTCTCTGAAGCTGTTGAAGTTGCTGTGAAATACAAATATTTAATGGCAATTTTTTTCAAGTTTAGATAAGTGGATCCTAGAACTTGCCATAAAAGTAATGGATCTTGTTTTAAATCAGCTACAGAACTTTTTAAATACTGAATAGCTTAGAGTAATATCGATGTTTCGATATTATTCTCGTAACATGTTTTCCCCCTAAACATCGATGGTTTTTCTTCCATCGATGAATATCGATCATCCCTACGGGGGGTATATTTTATTAGGCATACATAAACGTTTATTTACACCGAATATTTAACTTGTTTATTTAACTTGTTAGCGTTTGTCAGTTTTTTGTTTAAAAATGAGATCATTACTCGAATTTCTCACTAGAGCTTGTATACGTCGTGAGATGTCATATAATTTATGTCAAATTTAGGCGGGAAAACGAAACAGTTTCATCTCTCTGTGTAAAGAATAAAATATTTGGTAATAATGTTGCTCTGGCATTAAAAGTGTTAAAAATAATCAAAGTATTTAACCTTGACGACAAATTATCTTTTTTATTAGTATTTAAGTAACGGACCCCTCGTATGTTTGTTGTATGTATTTAATTTTTTTGCAAACGCATCAGAGATGTTATCAAAAAAATTATCTCAAGAATGACTGTTCAAGTGTTCACAATCAAGAATATTGTTCAAGTCATGCCGTTACTTTTAATTTCTGATTTCTAGTGAGACGAAATCTATTATGTAAAAATTATGTAAGATTTAAGATTTCAACGGTACATTCTACAAGCAAATTTTTTATCCATATCATAGAGTTTTTTTTGTATGATGCAGACAAGAAATCTGCTTACAATTTGCACTGTTAAGATATGGGTATTTTTTTACATTTTGTTTGAGATATCACAGACAGACAATGCCTGTAGTATGAACAATATGACGTAATAAGATCCGTTTAACTATAGTTACATCCGTAAAATGACGTAAAATCCGCTTAACGATATACTTATTGTGTGCACTCGGATGTGTGCCTCCATTGTCTACCAGTTCGGTGTACATATTGACATCATTATTACATTACATAATCTTACGAGTGCTAAAGATCATTTATAAATGCTAAAATATCCCTGTCGTAGAATCCTGCATAACATAGCGAATTTCACAAGACTTAATTCTACTAGATTAACCCTCTGTCACATAGGACAAAAATATTGGCAACAATCATGCGACGATTTAGTTTCCCTGATGGACGTTGGTGGAACTAACGTATGACAGGTATTTTTCGATAGCTATATGATAAATGCATCGGATGTAACGTTACTTATTCCATTGTTTTATAAAAGTTTTGCGTGACTTTGTTGCTGGAAATTTACGAGACAGTCAAAAATATTACAGATCAGTGAGGTTTTCTTATGTGATTTTTCATGGAGTAAAAAAAATGTCGAAAAATTTTGTCAAATGAAAAATTCCCAAAAAAATCTACTTCCGGGTATCTGATGTGTCTGTTCGAAGAACTCATCCAAAGCTTTGAGACTTCTAACGTTTCGTAAAAATAAGATGTTTCGTTCAAGAGCTATTATGCGGACACACACATTTAGTGAATGTCATTTTCCCGTTCTAAAAATCTTAAAACAAATTTCTATCGCAGTCTCAGGTTCAAGTCTCACCACGATACCTGCTGTAATAGCTCAATTTCTGTTCGGAAATTCATTAAAAGCAAACTAGTACTAATCTGTAAATTTTGGGAGCTTTAAAGAGATGTCGATGGTGGCAGCATCGGTAAAATTAAGAACAGCTTTTAAAAGTGTATGCAAAAGAATATCAAAAACTTATCCTTAGGTCTGAGGAGACCAGAATATTATATTAAAATAATTAAAAGAGTGAAAGAATTTTATTTGAGGTATTCTGAATTGAAACAAAACAAACGATTATCTAAAAAAAAGCTTACAGAAAGTTCAGCTTCACTTTTTTATATGTATACTACATTATTATAATAAATGCGTTGGGGTTAAAATATTTTTACAAAAGGTGCCTATATACACCCAATACACACCAGTACCTTTGTGCTTTTACTACACCTTGTTTTAAAACTCATTAAAAAAATAGATTTGCATACTCGTTGACAGTTACTGCTCAGGCGCTTTAACTCGAAAGCGCAGTACCTTTAAATAAATATGGATTGTACAATGATTTAAAATAATTTAGAGTAGATTTTTTCATATCTATTAACAATATATTGTTAACGTCAAGGAAAAGAACTGAACTTTCAGAATGTAAAAAATTACTTTTAAACAAATAACATAAAATCATTGTTAAAGCTTAAAAAAAATGGCCTCCAACTTAATTCGTCCATGTTTTTTTTTTCGATTTAAGCTTTTTCACGCTGAAACAACACCATTGATTTTCCCAAAATTTGTAATCTCAGTTTTATAATTTTTTAGCGGAATACTTAGTAACTGTTTACGGAACATCAGTGTTCCACGGAAACACTGGTGTATTACATAAGCACTTATACCATATTCAGAAAAATTGTAGAAGAATATTTATTTTTATTACTTTACATAGATATAAATACTTATCACTGCTATACTAATGCTTATTAGTTATTACCTGTTACTAATCATTAATCATTAACTACTAAAAAGTCCGATGTGAACGAGGTATTACATAGTGGTCTATTACAATTTTTTTTAACCCTTAAGTGAATCAAAAGTATAGTCGGTACATTAAGGGTTAAAATTTACAGACGGTGTTTGAATGAAACGTTGATATCAGAATTCGTATACAATAGACAGAGTACATATTCTCTTTTTTGAAGCAAATCACCACATTGGCTAACACCTTTCATAACCTATAAAGTGTCGGTCGTAATAAATATTTTTTAATTTGTATACGATTTTTGTTGTAATTTGAGATTATTTATTAATAAATATTTATAACAACAAATATAACATCAGTAAATATAGATACGTAAATGTTAAATCCAACTTTGTTTAACCGCCATATTGGTCAACACTTTAACCCTTTTTTACCTTAATTTTCATATACATTGAATATATATCTGTACTCCATCTATCTATCCAATACTCAGACATTCAGAAACAGACTTTTATTGTGTCGTGAAATATTTTTAAAAATTGTAGAAGAATATTTATCTTTATTACTTTGCATACTTACTACCTGCTACTAATCACTAATCATTAACTACTAAAAAGTCCGATGTGAACGAGGCATTACATAGTGGTCTATTACAATTTTTTTTAACCCTCAGTGGATCAAAAGTACTGTCGGTACACTAAGGGTTAAAATTTACCGATGGTGTTTGAATGAAAAGATTAATATTCTGGCATGAATACATCTTTATGTTTTTAACGAACGAACAATTTTTTGTGAATTATAAATGTCCGTTTGTTTCCAATCTTGATTGATTAAGTTCAGTTGATGAATAATAATTTCCCGTTTCATTAACACATTAACGAAATAAATTAATACTAACTTATTTAAAATGAAATTTGTCAAAACATTTTTTAACAATATAATTTACATTTAAAATTCAAATCTCGTTCTATTCCATTGTTATTCATATTTATGGTTGATGTTTGAATAGTTTTCCAATATGCCATTTCATTCAACCGAGCGCTATGACAGCAACACAGTAGTGTTGTATGTACAGTTGCATATCCGTATATAAAATTTGTGTACACCTTACTTGAATACACAAAATGTAAAAATTTTATTTAATTTTTTAGTGTTTTCGGTTATAAAATTTCGGTTTAATTTTTCTAATTTTATAGTGAATTAAATTTTATATTGTTTGTGATATGATTACGGGAATATTTTTTTACATATCGACTAAAAAAGAATTTTTTTAAATGTAAGTAATAACAAAATATTGAATTTTATGTTTTTGGTAATGTTTTTTTGTGTAATTACATAAAATTAAAGGGTTTATGTGTAATAAAGCGTAGTTTTGTTTAAATATTTTGATTGTAAACAATCATGGGTTATTCCTTAACAAACTTATTTCAACAATTGACTTTATTATTATTTTTTATAAATAAATAATTTAATTGTTTATTTTTGAATTTACCAAAAATTTATATATTTTTTTGGAGTAGGTAATTGTATTTTTTGTAAGAATATATCGATTTCTGTAGCCCTATTTTTCCGAAATAAATTTACTGTTATTATTATTTCTGCTTCATATTGAATTCGAAAATTTCGATGGTTTTTCATTGTCTATCCTTCTATGTACAATCGTAAGAGCATGTGTAACTGTGATTCAAATTTTATAACTTACAATTTTTTAAAAATTGCGGTATTATGATTTTAATTTTCAAAAGTGTTTCAGAAAAATTCGTTAAGTACATAAAAAAAAAATTTCTGTCAAGTACATGTTGAACGCGCATTAAATCAGAGTTCCTCAGTACAATTTTTTCACAGTTTATCATAAAAATTAATAATGTGTTATTGTGAGGGTTAATTACGTGATAATTTAAATATTTCGTAAATGAGGCTTAAAAATGAAAAAAAAATGATTAAAAGAATTTCAGTTCTTTTTATCAAAATACTGCTTGATAGAATATGTGGTATTATGAAAATTTGAAAAAATGAAAAAAAAAAAAATGAAAATTTTATTGATTTTTCAGCATTTTCCAAATTAAAGTGTACTAGTTGTCAAAATAGTGTAACAGTTGGTCAGTTAGTCATAATTATTCATGGCCATTAACGTGTTAAAAACATAGTTGAATATTAAGGGGGGATTCGTTAAAAAAAAGAAATCGATTTTTTTTCTTCATAATTATATTTTTTAAGGTGTTAGAAACACTTTCCTAAAATTTTTCTTAAAAAAAATGAAAAATCAAAAAGTTATGGGCATTTTAGTGCATGCACATTACTATAATTCAATTTAAATAAAAAAACTTTAAATGCTTTATTCTTCTCGAAAGTACGTTTTTTGAGATGGCTCCTCATGTATCTCAAAAAGTATTTGAGATATCGACATAGATCAAAGTGCATATTATTCTTCGATACCGTCATTTTGGCAGGAACTAGGATCTTTTGGTTCCGTAGTATATTTTCAAAATGGCGGCTGTTTATAGACGAGAAAAAGCGGTGATTTTTGATAATTTTTTACAAAATGCGATTTCTCGCTTGTTTTTTATTTTTATTTTTTTTTTTTTTAGATCCTAGTTAGTGCCATAATTGTATATGTATATTTTCAGAAAATTCTTGATTTGGGGATTTCAGAACGCCAGAAACCATCAAGGTGGAAAAATCTCGCAGTGTCGACTTCAAAGCCATTTATACTCAACTCATTTTTGAGCTTGTTTAAAATTTTTTTTTTTATAATCTCAAGACATGTAGGAACAATGCTGTATATTTAGTTTTTTAATAAAATATTTATTTGTATAAAAAAAATAATAAAAAAGGTCGATTTTTGATGTTTTTTTTGGCGAATCTCCCCTTAAATAAAAGCAGGAATTATGAAAAATTCTAGCTAATGACTTAATGCGTGTTTAATACTCACTTGGCAATTTTTTTAAAAATAAAATTAGAAAATAAGTTGGCTATTGTCTACGGAATCGTTAAAATTCCAGTATGATCAATTAATTTCCTGTGTTTCAAGGTAATCTATTTTGAAAATAATTTCTGCGTAATCACTATATGCCAAATATTTTCGAATTACGCAATGAAACATTCCAAGTACCTAAACCAAAAAAATAGAAAAAAACGTGAATTGCATAAATTTAAAAAAATAAACCGTCAAGTGCGTGTTGAACACACATCAAATTAAGGTTCCGTAGATAGTAGCTAGAATTTTTCGCAATTTTTTATGGTGTATCATCAAAATAGATGAATATATTCGGTAATTATGCAGAAGCACTGCTTCACCTATTTTTGGCTCTAAAAAAAACACTAAGGCGCTGGGAAAGGCTGGAAAACTGTTTTAAAATTTGATAAAATTCAATTTTTTCAAATTTTCTTTTGTCATTTTGTGTGTGTGTGTTTATATGTGTGTTTGAGTGCACAGTCTAGTAAAACTGACTAAAATAAATACTTTTTCAAGAATAAAAAAAATCGATATCTCGTTGCATTTTCGAAATATTAAGCGCGGAAATTAGAAAAATTGAAGTAATTTTGACGACCACGATTATCTCAACGCTGTTATTAAGAGTACATATTCTGGTAAAATGGATCAAAATAAATAAGAGTAGATGATATAAAAACTAAGTTGTAAAGTTAGTTAAGGTTAGGTTAGTTTAGTTAGTATTTACAATATACTTCGATTTTGATATAGAAACTAGGTGGTGAGTAGTGATGTCGAGCCGTGGAGCAGTTAGTCGACTAATCGATTAAAGTTGTTTTTCAGACAAAATTAGTCATTAGTTGAAAATATCGAGTATTGAGTAGTCGATTAATCGACTAAATTTTTAGTCGAACTACATGGATAGAGTAACCTATGTAACTCTTTCAAAACCCAAGTTTTCTTTTGAATTTAACTATTTACTTTTAGTATATTTTTTAATAAAAAGAAAGATATGACATGTCACAATGTGTTAATCAGTGAAAAATCATACAAATAAATAATATTTTTTAGTTTTCATTTTTTGCAGTCCAACAAATAAATACAGGAAAATTAATAAATTAGTCATTTTTAGTCAGTTAAAGAAAGTTAATCATTTTAGTCATTTAGTCGAAGGTAAAATAGTCAACTAAAAAATGACTAAATGTAAATAGAATTAGTCGACTAAACCGATTAATCGATTAATTATCCGACATCACTAGTGGTGAGGTTAGTTAAGGTTGGGTTAGTTTAGTTAGTTTTGAAAATGTACTTCAACTTTGATATAAAAACTAGGTGGTGAGGTTAGTTAAGGTTAGGTTCACTGTAACAAAAAATTACTACTATAATAGTAGGAAATAGGTTTCCTATTTTCATAGTAGTAAAATTACATACGCGACGTAATGTACATCTTTGTGATGTACACTAAAAAATTTTACGTCTTATATATGTAAACTGTACATATTTGTTGCGTACAATACGAATTAAAGATGTAATTATTACACATTTAAGATGTACAATACACAACAAGTATGTATCTCCTATATGTATTAAAATATAATATAATGTACTTACTATAATATAATATAAATGTTAATATAATATAATAATACAAAATATTTTAATAATTAGTACTTTCTAATAGGTACCTACCTTTATTCTTAGTTATTTTTAAGTCTCATCAGTCCTGAAAATGCATTATAGAAGAAGAAACTATTTAGTAAAAATAAGTATTATAGGCATAGATAATAATATCATGACTAAAATTCAGTAATATTGTATTTACAATATAATTTTAATTACAAAATATACTTCAACGAAATCCCTAAACTATACTCACTTTTTGTAAATAGTCATTATAAAGGGATAATTTAATTAAAATAACACGTTTTTGTAAAAATAATTTTATTTATTAACGTATATTTAATATTCAATAACATATATCACAAAATGAGTTCACCCAACCAAAGTTACAAATCTTAGAAGCTAAACATTATTTTGTCCAGTTTTACAACTAAATATTTATATTTTATAGTCCACAATAAGTTTTAACAAGCACTGCCATCACTAGGTAAATTTTGCCTTAAATAACACTGAAACTGAATTATTTATCTTTCACCAAATATAACACCAAAGTAGGTCCAGTGTTCAGTCATGTTGAATGCACGTCCGTTGCCTGGTTTTATACTGTTTAAATAAATACAATATTGAATTTCTAATAAGGATAATTTTCGAATATTTCACTTTATAATACTGAATTCGTAAACTCATCAAAACACTTTTTTATAAAAAAATTTTAATTGTTTAAAACAGTTTGAACCATTATGAAACTACATTGTATAAAATTAACCTCGAATGCATAATAAAATAAACTCCAAACATGTACAAGCCAACTCAAGTGAAGCCGTCAATTGCGCAGAATCAACCACGTTATATCAATAAATTGCATCCAAAAGATGTAATATTACACAATTATAGTAGTAACTATAAACATATGAACAAACCAACTCAAGTGACGCCGTCAATCGCGCAGAATCAATCACGTGATACCAATAAATTACATCCAAAAGGTGTAATATTACACAATTATAGTAGCAAAATCACTGATATATCTCAGAATACATCTCCGGTTGTGTAAAATAATCGTAATTACATATCAGTTACGTAAAATTACACCTCAAATATGTAAAAATAACAAAAAAATATTTTTGGCGTAAATTTACTACTAACTAGTAAATTTTACTACTATCGTAATAGTAATATTACGACTATAATAATAGTAATTTTACACTCATTTTTTACAGTGTTGGTTTAGTTAGTTTTGACAGTATACTTTGACTTTGATATAAAAACTAGGTGGTGAAAATCTAAAAAAATTGAATTTTTTCAAATTTAACGACAGTTTTCCAGCATTTTCGGTACTAATATAGAGTTGTAGTATTTTTTTTTAACTAATCCGTCATTAAAATCGGATCATTAGTTTTTCTTTTAGAGCCAAAAATAGTTGGAGCCGTGCTTTTGCATAATTACCATATATTCAGCAAATGAAACATCATGCAATTATAAGGGTTCCGAGATTTTGATTACGGAACCTTAAAAATATATTTTTGTAAAACAAAAGATGTGATAACACCGGGCTCACTGGACACACCTGTGTCAGTTATATGCGCGTGAAGTTACGCTATTTTAATATTCTCAACAGCGAATTCGGTTGAGTCAAGGGTTGAGTGACATAATATTTTACATATGGCACTAAATATACATGGTGGCGACATCCAGGGACGCGGATACAGGGGGTAGTTGTGTGAGTTATAACGCCCGCACCCCGAACGGAATTTAAGGGGGGAGTTCACGCCAAAAACGGCTAATACACTAATTTTTTTCGAATCTCGTTTTTTGTTTTTATTTCGTTCTGTGGTTCTTTACAAACACGGTGATGTATAAAACATGGCCAAAAAAATTTTTTTTCAAGTAGAAAAATATTTATTTGTGAGCCGCTGCACAGCCAAGTTGCTGGTCCTTCGCAGATAACGCTCGCCCTCCTTCGCGATTTGATCAGTAATATTTAGTTTCGGTGTGTACACGAGTTATAGTATGCACTGAAATAATGTTCTTTTATTTGTATGGCTTTGTAGACGTTTTAATAAACAGTGAGTAAACCGCTTCTTTTGTTATTATTTTTGTTTTCTACCGTTTCCCGAAACTTGTGTTTTTTCCGACAAGGAAAATCATATCTCAAGTTCTAGAAAAGATACAGACTTAATTTTTCTTTATTTTGTACATAAACATATTGCGCATAAAGTGGAGTATGCTTTTTCCATTTGAACAATTGTAACTATTTTTAAACATATTTTTTTAAATAAAAAATTGGGTTTTATAATTTTTAGAAGTTTGGGATTATAATTTTATAGTTAATTTTTAAAATTACCTGAAACCCATACTCAGCTCTATGGACAGGTCCTTTAGGAATAAAATAATGAAAAAAAATTTAAAAAATATTCATTACTTTTTGAGATATAGCGTTCCTTGTAAACTCTTAAAAACTTGTGAAAAAGGGCCCCCTCCCCGCACAGGGAAGAGTAATGAATGTTTCAAAAACAAAATTTTCTATTTTAAACCATTCCTGATTAGAAAAAAATTTCAACAAGCAAAATAATCATAAATAAAAAAGTTGCTTTTTTATTTGAACTCCTCCCTTAAATTTATTAAAAATTTGTTAATATTTTAGAAAGTGGAAATGGATGATACGTTTTGCAAGTCGTTTTTTTCATTTTTATACAAATTAGATATGTTAGGATTCTTAGAATAAAAATTTATGTCGAATTAGTGATATTTCTAAAACGAATTTTGTCATTTTGATAGCAAAAATAGAAAGTTCACACCCAGGGCCGGATTTACCGCAAGTGTCGCCCTGGGCACCATGAAAAATGCCGCCCCTGGAAGAAAATCATATCAACTATATAAGTGACGAGCAAAAAAATTTCTTTTTTTTTTTACTTTTTTCTACAAAAAATAAGCGATGAGATGAAAAAAAGCCAAATTGCCACATTGTGTTCCAAATTTTAAACACGTTGTGCCCCTAGTGTAAATCCAGCAGTGAGAATATCATTATCAGTGAGAATATTATTTCTGAAGTGGAAATAGAATGACAGATAAATTGTTGCCAGTTATGTTTATAAATAATTGAAAAATAAGTTACAAAAGTTAACTTGAAGAAACTTTGTATGAATAAAAATGTTTTTATTCATGTTTTCAGTTTGAATAAATGCGCCCTTCCAAAAAGTGCGCCTTAGCAATTGCCTAATTTGCCTTTAGGTAAATCCGGAAATGTTCACACCTAAATTACCCTAATTCAACCAATCACTCATTTTGGTAAAGCTTGATTTGAGATAAAATAATTTTTTTAGCGAATTTCCAGAATAGAATTCAGCTATTACAGCCACTGTCATGACGCGACTTGAATCCGGGACTATGGCAGAAAGTTTTGAGGTCCCTAGAAACCGAAAATAATATTCACTAAAATTTATATATATATATATATATATATATATATATATATATATATATATATATGTATATATGTATATATGTATATATATATATATATATATATATATATGTATGTATATATATATATATTTATATATTTATATATACATATATATATATATATATATATATATATATATATATATATATATGTATATATGTATATATGTATATATATATATATATATATATATATATATATATATATATATATATATGTATATATATATTTATATATTTATATATATATATATGTATATATATATTTATATATTTATATATATATATATATATATATATATATATATATATATATATATATATATATATATATATATATATATATATATATATATATATATATTTATTTATTTATTTATTTATTTATTATATATTTATTATAGATTCACAGATTGAATCTGACCGTTCAAAGTCCAACTCTATTTGTTGTGTCTCCTTTTTTATTGCATTAGGACAATACCAGTACAACATAGTGTAACAAAGATAGGAAACATGTTTGGTGGGCCAAAATTAATCTGTTGAAGTATAAGTATATATATGTATATATATACATATATACATATATACATATATACATATATATATATATATACATATATACATACATATATATATATATATATATATATATATATATATATATATATATATATATATATATAATAACAATAATAATAATAATAATAATAATGATAATAATAATGCGTTGAACGTCCGTTTTTGAGACTATTCAGTCTATAACAGACGCCACCCACATCATTATTTGTACACTTTATTTATTCGTTACAAATTTTTTTATTCATTACATTATACATTTATGATGTGGGTGGAGGACAAGGAAAGTGGTGTGAGGGCTAGGATTTGGTAGGTATGCGTCTGCAGCCCTCTTCTGAAGGAACTATGCCGATATTCATATGGAATTGTGAAGGGAAACTTCAGAAAACCTTCACAAGCATAGCCGGCCGCGGGATTCGAACCCCAGACCTATATATATATATATATATATATATATATATATATATATATATATATATATATATATATATATATATATATATATATGCGCGATAACTCTCGAACGAAGTATCTAATTTTTACGAAATTTGGTGGAAAAGTTGGAAGTCCCCGTTGGACAAGTTCGTTAGCCAGACACATCCGATGCCTGGAACAGTGGCTCTTAGGAAAAAAAGTAGTGAGACATTTTTTATAGATAATTATATGATCTACAATTTTTGTCTGACCTAATTTTATGATAAAACTTACCGTTTTGCTGAAAAACGCGAGAAACCCGTTTTTGACACATTTGACCTTGAATAAAATTTATTCCTCGTACAGGATCGATGAGGACTTTTCAACACTTATTTATAATGGTGTTCTGAACATTCATACTAATTTTCAGCTCTCCCCTAGTTTTTGTACCCTTGCATGTTTAAATTGACCAATGGTGTAAATAATAATAAGAATTTGAGTAAGTATCTATTATTCGTATTATAGTAAACCGTTTAAATTTTCAACAAATTTATAATAATTTAAAAAAAAAATTCGTTTTTTTGAATCTTTTTTCTATTCTTTTAGTTTTATCAAAGGAAAAATGATGTTATTATTCTAAATGGTGAAAAATTGAATTTTTGACCAGTGACATTCATTTAAATGGACACAATTTCATATAACTTAGTTGTAAAATTATTTTATTGCAACAAATATGGCCCTGAATTGTCCGAAACTGTCCGCTTCCTATCAATTAGTCCTGTAGTATTTTGAAAATTATTTTCTTTGAACTTAGCTATGTTGGTTTTTGGGAGGTCGCGAACAAAAGCTAGTTTTTTCAAATAAATTTTTCCATTTCCATCTTCCATTTTCCATATAAATTTTCATCTTCTATTTTACCCCTTTAGCGAGTGAATTTCCAAAAATCTCTTTTCAGCGGTTTAGGCTGCAAGCTGCGCAACAGAAACGAACATAGTTATTCATATATACGGTTTTATATTTGTAATCACGGTCTCAAGATCACTTCTCAAAAATAATGAGAAAGCCGAGATATACTTTAAAAATAACTTAAAAACTATGAACCCCCATTACATTTCTATGTTCCGCCACTGTTTTTTTTTTTTAATGCTATTTTACACGGAACTAATTTGGTTGATTGTTTTACACAGTGTCGTGATGTTAATTCATCTGTTACGGGTGTTAAATTTACTAATATTGAACAAATGTTTTATGAACCGTGAATTAATTGTTAAATATATTCAATTTATTAGAGCTATTAAATGGCTTCATTTGATCCATTCAGTTGTGTGTGGATTTTTATTTGATATTTTTTTCAACTAACGGTACTCAAGGTGGGGGCGACGAAGGTGAACTGACACAATAAAAACAAAAACAAAAACAATTGGTTCAATAAACTGAAAATAAAGCTGGCAGGAAACCCTTTTATGTATACTTTGCTGGTAACACGAATAATTATACCTCTTAAAATAAGATGCGCAATGACCAACTTGCTTATTATTATGAATTGTTAATTTATATGTATATAACTACTCGATACGCGAACTAGTTATCAGAAGAATAATTACTGCCAGTTCTGTTTGTAAAATAAAAATTAGCATATTTTTCGGAATTTCAAAATAAAAATGGACAGTTCTATAGATGTTAACTTTACCCATCTGGTGGCGACTAGATAAACTATTGATGGTAAACATTAAATCACGTCCCAATCCAATTCCTATTTAGTGGTTATTTATGTAACCAGTAACAAATTGATGGTGTTTACTAAACACCAATTTTACACGTGTTGCATACTGTATTTTTTGCAATTCACAGTTGCCTATGACAGTGTCAAAAGGGCTCACTTTTTTCCATGCATCAAGTAAATATAACCCGAATCAGCTAAAAGTGGTCTGACGTCATTAACAAATGAAACAGAATTAAACATACAATCATAGATTAGTTACTCTAATTTAAAACATAACAAAAAGGAAAAGAGACAGAAAACTAAGTACGTCTAATTTTGCTTAATTTGTTGCATTTTTGTGATGATGTCACTTACACAAGTCATAGTTATTCATGAATTACTTATAATAAATATAATCAAATAACTATTTTAATCTAGCTAATTTTGGAAAATTTTCTCATTTTCCATTGATTTTTTTCATTTTAATTCAGAATTGCAAAAACTATTGTGTACAACACGTGTAAAATAGATGTTTTTCTCGACAAGTCTTATTGTACAACTGTTACAACTCGTAAAAAATTCACTTCCATTTTGCAATTTGTTACATAAATATAGCTAGAAACCTTTTTTCATGTGGTCTTTTTTTGTGCGGTTTTAATTTTTGCGATTTTTTTTATGCGGTTTTTAAAAAAATGGCCATTAAAATGCATAATATAAATCAAAATCAAGAGACAGTAAGAAACTTAAACATTTACGATAATAACTTTCTTTGATAAAAATACTTTTTAACGGCTTTTAAGCATTTAAACAATACATTGCATAAGAATATAAGTTATTGCATCATTTAATTTTTTTACAGATGTATTTTTCAAAATTTTCATAATATTATAAATAAAAATGAAATAAAATGTTTCTACGTATAAATTAAGGCTGTATCTTGTTTAGAAAAGAAACTACAAAGCAAATCGTGAGATGTTGAGCGTTTTGAGTTATGTATTTTCGATGAAACTTTTTTTATGCGGTCCCGATCCACCGCATAAAAAGAGTTTTTTTTACAATCTGGACCGAACTAATCTTTTTATATCCTCTTATGATATTTTTGAATATATTTTTTTCTGTGCGATTTTTTTTTTATGCGGTCCCTATCCACCGTATAAAAAAAGGCTCAGCTGTAATTGTTTGTATCTAGTGATGAGCAAATGCAAGACCAAGACCAACACTTGGCAGTGTTGGTCTTGGTCTTGTTTTTGCATTAAGAATCTTGGTCTTGGTTTTACTAGAGCAGTTTGAGTCTTGGTCTTGGTCTTGGTCTTGCTAAAGAATCTTGCACTTTCTTGTATTTTTTTATTAGCGAATTTTTGCCTTCTAAAATCAGAATTTTCTCTCTTTACGGTATTAATTATACTTTTAAACTATTTAAATAATTTAGCAAGAGTCTTGCTTTTTTCTTTCTATTGTCTTTGTCTTGCTCACTTGAGTCTTGGTATTGGCCTTGCAGTCATACTTATAATCTTGGTCTTGGTCTTGGTCTTGCAAAAAATGCAAGACCAAGACAAGACTGCAAGACCAAGACTAAATTTGCTCATCACTATTTGTATCAGTGTCATCAGAGTTGTTTCTAACAATGTATGAAATTTCCCAAACAAAATATTTTCGCATAGTTCAGCGTTATTGTTATTCGTGTTGACGAATACTTTTTACTGGAGGAAATAAAGTATTTTCTTTATTAATTAGTAATCGCATACTTTTCGACCATTAAAATTTCATCACGTCTAATATTTACACAACTGTCAGAACTCTTTTGATTATTCCCAGCTTCCCGTTACAAAAACACGTTTGAATTTATGAATCATAGCACTACTTACGAACGATAAAATAGTTAACGTATATAAGCACATTCTGTCATGCTTTAATATCAAAATACTTAAAAGTTCAAAAATAAACTTTCATCATAATTATGACTAATTGTTTTTTTTTTTTTTTTAAATTTAAATAATTAATTCGTTCTGCACGTGGATTAATCCAGGGCCCGGTAAAAGAAATGATGGGCCAAAAATTTTTGAATATAAAAAAAGTTTTTGAATAAAAAATAATTATAACCCTTTTTGAACAAACTATATGGAAAAAATTTTTGTTTCAAAATGCTGGACTTTTTACTGCCAGTGATAAGTACAATAGATAATACAAAAAAAAAAAAAAAAATCAAAAATCCCAACATCAAAAAAGTGAATTCTAGGAACCTACAAAATATAAATTACACTAAACTAATAGTCCAATAGCACTAATTTTAAGCCCTATCTCACTAAACATTAATTATAGAATAGATATAAAAAATTTTTGAAAAGAGATTCTTGTAGGGATTACCGAGGAGAACATTTGTGCAAAATGTGAACTCCCGGAAATGATTTTTTATATTGTTTAAACAATATTGAAAATTCATAAATAGCGTTTTTTGACCTCTCACTGCTTACGTAGCGAAGACGGTGATAGATACATTAAAAAGTGTTAAGACCTTTTTTTTGTAGAGAATCGAATTCTCTACAAAAAAGTCAGCGAGAGCACCTATCTATCTTGTACAGGTGAAAAGATACAGCGCTCTAAACGCGCACTCAAAAATCCACTTTTTCTAGTGTTCCGGCAGGGTGTGCCCTCCGGAACCTTACCGGAACGCTAGAAAAAGTGAATTTTTGAGTGCGCGTTTGGAGCGCTGTATCTTTTCACCTGTATAAGATAGACAGATGCTCTCGGGGACTTTTTTGTAGAGAATTCGATTCTCTACGAGAAAGGTCTTAACACTTTTTAATGTATCTATCACCGTTTTCGCTACGTAAGCGGTGAAAGGTAAAAAAACGCTATTCATGATATAAAAAAACATTTCCGGGAGTAAACATTTTGCACAAATGTTCTCCTCGGCAATCCCTACAAGAATCTTTTTTTAAATAAAATTTTTATGTCTATTCTAAAATTAATGTTAATAATGTTAATAAAATTTAGTGCTATTAGACTGTAGACTATTTAGTGCTATAAGTTGATAGCTGAATATTGATTTTCTGAATATTGATAGTCTATCAACTATGTTGATAGGCCGTAATAGCTGAATTTCCATTTTGGAAATTCGCTAAAACAGTCAATAACTAATTTGATTGTAAATTAATGTTCAAATTTCTTACTCTTTCTTACATTATATTCTCATTATGTACTTTGATGAACATTTTTTTACCAAACTATAAAAAAGTTGTACTGTGTGATAAAGTCATCTTGAGTGGAAATAATTTTTTTTTGTTACAGACTTTGAACTGCACTGGTAATATTGATGTGTTTGAAAGAGGATGGCGCGGTAATGCAGTCTGGACAACGTAAATATACCCCACAAGAAACCATTCAGGTTAGTTTTATATGTATTTTTAAAGGGTTAACACGTTGACGGCGATAACCTATCCTATAACGGTAAAACGTTCAATTGGTATAGTTTATAGCAATTAGTCTTTATTGGTTTATATTATGGAATATGCGCTGATGCGATACAGCCTTGTGTCATAGTTAGCCAGGTTTCACTTAATGCTGTACACTTGTACAGCATTCATGACTGTCAACGTGTCAACATCACGTCATAGGACGTCAACAATTCCATACAAAGTGTATTAGCTGTCAATATAGTGCACTAGTTTCCTATTAATTCAATATTTATAACACAGTGAGATTTTTATTGTTTGAATGTTATATAGTCACTGTTTAAACCGTAGGTCCTAAATATCTAAACGGAATATGTATAATATTGATATATTAAATTTTATTTTCTCTCTCGCTTAATTTTATTTAGTCAGATGACAATTAGACAATGTCGCAGAGATAGTAGACATTTAGTAAATATTTCATCTACAGAGGTCACTGTGGTTTCTTGACTTGCATTTTCTGAAATGTTCGCATTTTTAAATTAGTTATCAAGAGTGTTACTGGCATTTTTTTAACGTAAAAATTCAATAAGTATTAAAATTTTTGAACTTTTAAATATAAAATTAATTTTAATACAAAATTGAGTATATATATTTTACAATTTTTTTTTTAATCTTTTGTGGGGATCCAATTCAGATTCTGGTACCGAATTAACATGCATATGTGTGCGTAACACATTGTTATAAAACTACCCTTCTCGGTAGGGAGTTCATTTTAAATATTTTTTTAATTTTATTTTTGAATTCTATACAGAGCTAAATGCATCTTTATTGAATATAGCGTATATAATTTTATTGTCAAATATTTAAAAAAGGTAAATTGTGTTAATTTCACAAAATTAATTAAATGGTACACTTAAGAAGCTAAATGTATCCTAATTGAAAATAGTATATACAATATAGGTTTTAATTTGGGAAAAAATTGTACAGTATAGGATTTTTTTGTGGTTTAAAAAAAAATACTTATCACAGTGTATAATGAGAATAAAAAAAAAAAGAAATTTGAACATTAATTTGCGGTAATGTTGGCTATTGATTGTTTCTAAGCCATTTGTTATCACCTTACAGAATTATATAAATCAGTGGTGCCCAAACTTTTTGATTCGCCACTCCCCTTTGCACTAGAGATGTCGATTCTCCAAAAGAAAGATCGATTTTGAAAGATCGATTAAAAAAAAATCGGCTAAAAAAATCGATTCTGTGAGATCGATCTAAAAAATCGAAATTTTAAAAGTTTAATAAAATTAGCTGATAATTTTTGTTTAAAGGACTTACTTGATAGTACATAGGTAATGTCGGTAATATCGTGTAAAAACGCCTTGTAAGGTATTATATTTGTAAAGGCGATGAGTGAGTTAATTTTTCAATTATAATTATAAAAAATAAGGCAATTGAATATGTAGGACGAATACTACGAATTGAACCAAGTTTATTCAAAAATTTCAAACAAATTGACAAAAAAATGTTTTCTAAATAAGTCGCTTTTGTGGGAAAGGGACCGTCGTTTGCACAGATAGGTGGTCTCTTCCTTCCTTTTGTAGTAATAGTCTGACTTATATAGAGCCATAGCAGGGGTTCGTTGACATAACGAGTAAAAAACTGACAATTAACAATAGAGTTTTTGGTGTTTCATTTGAACACATATCTCTTTGTAGAATTCTGAATTACTATTAAAATGAAGTTATTTTTGAAAAAAATCGGTTATCGATCTCTTACTTTTAATAATCGATTCATGAATCGATTCAAATGAGAAAAATCGAAAAAAGAATCGATTTTTTTAAGCTTCGATTAATCGATTTAAAATCGACATCTCTACTTTGCACTTAAGAATATAAAAAAACCCCGAAATATGTAGAAATTGGTAGAAAATGTGTAGAAAATGAATATGTATGTAATCTATCATCAATTGTTTCTGTGACTCCCTAAACAATTTTTGCGACCCCTCTAGGGATCGCGACTCCTACTTTGGGAATCACTGATATAAATTATTGCATCAGTCAGTTTCTTTACATATGTATAAATGTTATTTTTCCTTGTGTACTGTGTATCTTTTCAGTAGTGTTAAAATCAAATTTTTAATATAAATTACTCAAAACTACTTTTTTCGATATAGTTGACATGATATCTCAAGTTCTAATGTACCGTTTAACTTGAAATTTAGTACAGACCCTTCTTAATACTATCAAAATTGGTCCGACGTACGGGTTTTTGGTTTTTTTTTTTTGAACAATTGAACAATTTTTCGATTAAATCAACGGTTTGGCTGTAATAAAAATGGCAACTCCCGAAAAACTCACACAGTATATGTATGTTTTATCAAAATATCTATTCGTTTTTATTCACATTAATCACATCGAGTGCAATATACCTGCATACACAAAACACGAATGCTGTTTGATCCGAAAAATGTCTGATACCTAATAATATAATAGTATCCATTGGTCTATGGTAAAAAACAAAATAGATTTTTAACTTCCCATAGGAAGTTATTGTAATGGGTCCGATTTTACGAATCGCTAATTTTGACATATCTCCACGTTTCAAGGTCACTAGAATCCATCGTTTTTAGCGTGATGTCCGTGTGTGTGTTCGTTAGTTCGTTCGTGAATTTTTTTTCGTCTCGCATATCTCGAGAACAAATGATGATATCAACTCCGGACTAATTTCATTAGATGCGTAATCAAAAAATGAAGACCGGATAAAGTTTTCAGCAAATTCGGATTAGCGGTTTGTTTTTTGTGGTAAAAAAACGGAATTAACTTTATTAAGATAACATAGATTATATGGATTTTTTACCATAACATTATATTATTATAATATTATTATATTATAATATTATTATAAAATCAAAAAAAAAAAAGAAAACGAAAAAAAAAAAGAAAAACAAAATAAGAAACTTGAAAAATTAGTTTTTGCCAAAATATATTTTATCTCGCAAATCTTGAGAACAAATGATGTTATCATTTGTTTGATAAGGGTGGAGCCCCTACCCTTAGGTACAGAAGGCGAAGCCCTCGGTATGGTGCAAGGGGCAAAGCCTCTATCGGGGGCCCAGGGGAGGAGTCGCCTGAAATGGAAAAAGAATTATTTATGTACAGTAATCTCTAGTCTTTACGGACACCCAATGGGAAGTTGACAGTGTGGGTAGACCTGTCCCCCAATTTTAGCGAATTTCCAGAATGGAATTCAGCTATTACAAGCTATTGCAGCCACTGTCATGACACGACTTGAACCCGGGACCATGGCAGAAATTTGTTTTGAGGTCCCTAGAAACCGAAAATAATATTCACCAAAATTTATATATATATATATATATATATATATATATATATATATATATATATATATACTATGTGTGTGTGTGTGTGTGTGTGTGTGTGTGTGTGTGTCCGCACGATAACTCTCGAACGGAATGTCCTAGGTTTACGAAATTTGGTGAAAATGTTGGAAGTCCCAAACCGTTGGACAAGTTCGTTAGCCAGACACGTCGGATGCCAGGAACATGGTGTTTGTTCTTGCAAAAAAATTAGTTTTTTGCCAAAATTTCCACTTATTTAAAAATTTTTGCAAAATTTTTTTACATCATTTAAACGAGGAGAAAAAATTACATAAAAAAGGTCTTTAAACTATTATTCTATGTCAACTAGTTTCCGAGAAAAATTAATTTTTATAAACGGGCATTCGCTATGTTATGCAGGATGCTGCGACAGGGGTATACCTATATGTATAATTATATGAAACGAATGTGGTTGTGGTACAACAGGAAGACAGATTGTATATAAGCACGATATAAGTCATATACGTCATACATAATATATGTTTGTATGTTACTTATATGCCGTTTTTTAGGGTTCCGAAGAAAGTTTTATTTTTTAGAGCTCCGAAATAAATCTCCCGAGACTATAATAGAAATTTATTTTCGGGTCCCTAGAAACCGAAAATAATATTCGCTAAAATTTATGTATTAAATTTATATTTAATCCCACACCGTTGGACAAATTCGTTAGCCAGCCATGTCGGATGCCTAGAACATGGTTTTTTTGACCATTTTTCGTGAAAAAAATTAGTTTTTTGCCAAAATTTTCTCAAATTAAAAATTTTTTTCGACATTTATTTACACCATTAGAAAGAGGAGGAAAAATCACTTAAAAGGGTGAAAAATCACAGAAAAACGGATTTTTATAAACGGAAATTCGCTATGTTATGCAGGATGCTGCGACAGGGGTATTTTTTTTTTAAATTTCTAGACCAAAATTTTCGACAAACTTGTCTTTGAAATGAAACTCCAAATTTATATTCCCTAATGATTTTTGTCTTTTTGATTTATGTATATGTACCAAAGAGACACACACCACACACTGTTCTTTATAGAGAACGATTGTGTCATCCACGTGTTCCATTTTATCTTCCATCAGTAGTGGTGCGACCGGTACTTAATTAGTAGTGTTCGAAATCTTGCGGTGCTGACAGGACCGTACTTATATTTTCAAAACTTAAAACGTTAAAAAATCGGGCTAAATACATTTTTTTTTCAAAAATTCTATCGGTATATTCTCTATTAACCATCAGCTGTTAATAAAAATTAGTTTCAAGTTACAAAAAAGCGTTATTTTAAAAAAGTACAAAAATTTTAACTTTTTTTAAATTAAAATTGTTGAAAATTTGACTGACCGACTGTAACTTAAAACTTGTTAATAAAAAAATAAGCTGTCATTTAAAAAAATATTTTTTGGAAAACATAATAATGTGTTGTCTTTCTCACATTTTACTGGGAGAAAAAAGACAATTGATACACATAAATCATTCACTGGTTACATCAAAACATACCCTAACACAATACATAAAATTAAAATCGGACCAAGCAAGTTGTGACAATAAATGTATACACGCATATCTAAAATATATTCAAAACATATCAATATAAGAGGATATTGTCCGTATATAGGCATCCATAATTACCTGTTGTATATATTTAAAATCGCATCAAAATGTTTTATCTAAAATAAATAAACAATTTTTAATACCTTAAAAAAATAAAGACAATACTGTCAGCCCCGCAACCTCTTCGATCACTATTAATTAGCGACGCTCGCGACGGACGCCTGCTATAGCAGACGTCTTCAGGTTGTGCGTTCACATAATATAATGTTCGCTGTTCCCGAATATAAATTTACGTTTTTATGTGTGTGAGTGTGTGTTTTTGTTGCCTGTGTAACTTCACTTTCTTCCCGTAAACATTTTTAGTTGGTTTTGAATCATGTTTAGTGTTTTATCTTGTGTTTTAGATGTGTTTACAAAATTTAATTATAATCCCAGTATATTGTTTAATTAATAATTGAGTTTAACTATTGTTATTTTAGTGACTATTAGTGTCAAAGTTAATTAAAACAATTGATGGTTGTTATTTCGAAATTTATTGTTTTTTTTTATTTTTTGTTTTTTTTTTTTTTTTTTTTTCGAAATTGTTTAATTTGTATAAAATAATTTACTATGGAGTTGATATTTTGTTCTTTTTATTAAAAGTGTAGTTTTGCATATTTTTTGTTCAAGCTTTAGTGGTTCCAAAACAAATACTTTTTAAGGCAATTTTCTAGCCTCGAGGCGTTAATTTTAAGCGTTTTTCATTTAGACTAAATAAAGAATGACCCAGAATTTCGCCCCTTTTGCCCCTCATGAATTCGATTCAAAAGTGATCGAAATAAAAGCTTATACTTATGGTGATATTTAAAAGTTAGTTTCTGTTTTGAAGATATGACGAGTCGAACCTGTGCAAAATGAATCCAACATAATATTAACAGATTTGAGCGTTATTTTATGGTATTCCATATTTGTAAATAATAAACAAATATTTTACTTTGCAAAATATCACTTTTATTTTTGAAACTGTGACAATATTGTTTCGAACCGTTAGTTCATTTTCAAACAGAATAAAATTTATATTCAATACATGCGCTTATATACTAATTTTTATAAAAATTAGTATATAAGCGCATGTAATATATACTAATTTTTATAAAAATTAGTATATAAGCGCATGTATTGAATATAAATTTTATTCTGTTTGAAAATGAACTAACGGTTCGAAACAATATTGTCAAAGTTTCAAAAATAAAAGTGGTATTTTGCAAAGTAAAATATTTGTTTATTATTAATGAATCCAACAACTTGGCAATCGGTCCAAAAATCTTGCGTTCTTTTCGGATTTAGAAAAAAATCGATATTTTTATACTGAAGTTTAGCAAATCTCTAGAGATACTCCAAACTTTGGCTTCAAAGGCCTTTGAATTAAAAAGTAAATGTATATTTTTAAGAGTAATTAGGTTTGGTTAACATTACTAAAAGGCAGGGGCGCAACAACCGGGCGGGGGGTCAAAGGGGTCCGGACTCCCCCCTAAATTGCGTGGACCCCTCATAAAATTACGTAATTTTCCTTAAATTTGTTGTATCTATATTAAAAAGTAAAATTTTTAGTGATCTACTTAATAAATTTCTAACACTGACTGACTGATAGACAACGCACAGCCTAAACCGTTGGGTTTAGAAGAATGAAATTTTGCATAGGAGTTCCCTATGTAACGTAGATGAGCACTAAGGAAAGGATTTTGAAAATTCGTCCCCTAAGTGGGTTTAATAGGGGATGAAAATTTTTATGGAAATTCGTCATTAATGAAGTTAGATATATAAGATATGTTACTATGACTATTCAAATAAATTAATATTTTATATATTGACTGACAGATAACGCACAGCCTAAACTGTTGGGTTTAGATGGACGAAATTTAGCACAGAAGATATGGTGTTTAGGCTTCAATTTATAAATAAAAGTCAATTGTGTAAACGTTTCTGGAAATTCATTCGCTAAGGGGTTAAAACAGGAAATGAAAGTTCGTATGGGAAGTTCGTAATTTTTGAAATTAGAAACATGGAAATTGGTATTTAGGCTTCTGAAAAATATTGAAAGTGAGCAATGAGTACCTGATAAAAAGATGTTGTCAATAGGAAATCCTATCGTGTATACGGCTAGTCTACCAATATTTCTTATTTGAAAATCGAATTTTTTGGGACGACATTTTTGATAACATTCTCCAGTGTTATCGAAGAATTGCGTTATCAAATATTAGGTTATGTAAATTTTTGACGCAAAAGATCTGCGAGAATGTCTGATTTGTGTTGGCGTGGGTGAATCAAGTAACAAATTGAACTTGTTACATCTTAAAAACAGGAATTGTGCTCTAATTGAAATTTCGTCTACTTTAAAGTGTCACCATAAACTATCTATCATTTAGATTACTTTTAAATAAAATCTTTGAGGGCCCCAAAAGGGGCCAAAATAATGGTTTTTTGTTTGTCTTTTTAAAAATCTTTTGCCTTTTGGAGATGTTACCAGTTTTTATATCTTGTAAAAAATGAGGGCTGAAGTGATTGACATGGTTGAGGCCTTTTCCTTAAACCATTTCACTAAGTTCAATCGATAGCTTTAACCCTGTAAAGGACATCTAAGGCTTTAGACAGTAATTGATAATTTGATACGAATACTAATACGGATGAGTCTGATGACTCATGGAGACTATGACAGTGACATTTTAGAGTCAAACTATGAATAATATTACAGAGAAAGAAAACCAACTCTGCAAGAGCACTATTGATTAGCGTAGGAGCCGTAGAATGTTGGGAATATTGAAAAAAGACATATCAGTGAGACCACGGTACAGGGTGACACAAAAGTATAGTGCAGTGCAGGTTCGCTAAAGTTTTATGATCAAGCCTTACCCCTCGCGTAACCAACTCTGAATATGCGTCAATGTTCATAGATTATTGAGCTACGAATTCTGAAACTAGATGTAAAGAAATTCAGTGTGTCTTGCCAACAAGTGACTGGTCTTTTGTGGGGGAACAACTATCGACTATAGACTGAAAACTGTATTAATTTTTGAAAATAAAATACCGTAAAATAGGCACAAATTTAGACTTCACACCGTATTTTCTTATATTTCTTTTACGAGTACGTATTCTTTAATATATTAAAAAATTTACGCGAGGATGGTCACTTTATCACAGTAATCAAAAATTTTTAAAGATACCCCTGGTTTTTTTTTTAAAAATAACATTATGTAATTTTTTCTCTATGGTAAATTGGGGTCAAAAGGGACGATAAAACGGTGACGATGTGTAGGGCCTATCAAAATTGAAACTGAAATATAACATAATTTTTGAATTTTTTGTATTTATACATACAAAAAAGAAATAATTCTTCATGATTTTGTGCAGAAATAAAGATAAAATATAAAGCAAAGTTTACAAAATATAGAAATGTCTGGCTGAATGTGTTTATAAAAATAGCTTATGACTTGATAACCTTGAAAATGTTCTATGTTCTAATACATCCTTCTCCATTCCTAGTCACCTTACATTCGTCCCTTATAGTTGAAATGGCGTCCCTATTAACCCATATTTTGTCTCTATTCACCCCTTACCCGAGCCCCTATTAACCTCCAACTTCATCCAAATGTCAAGTCTTCATTATTTTTTCTTAAAACAATAAAAACAACTAAAAGTTTGCAGTTTTCTCTTCTCAGATATGTTCAAAAATAATTGAAGTTTTGATTCAACAATTTGTTCATAAGAACACCAAAATAAATAGTTTTTAGGTAAAGTTTTAAGAACACATCAATCTTAACTGATTTTTTAATATTTTTATCCAACTTCAAGCTTAGTCATTATTGTTACCCGAAAGAATATTTATACTAATATAGTTTAATAAAGATATTGTACATTATGTTCGCCTTTACGTCTAGTGTTTTTAAATTAAGCTCATGAATAACATTTTTCGTTTTGTCCTTATTCACCCGCCTATCCTATCCCGATTCACTCCGGTTTGCGGTAACAGTAAGCTAGCAGCTATTTTATATCGCTTCGGTAGTAACGTAAAATACGCATCAATGTCGAGCCGACGAGCAGCTAGTCGATTAACTGACTAAAAGTATTTTTCATACAAAATTAGTCTTTAGTCGAAAATATCGAGCATAGAAAAGTCGACTAATCGACTAAATTTTTAGTCGAATTCATGAATCGGCTAACCTATATGTAACAGTTTTCATTTTTTGGAATTCAATAACTAATTCAGAAAAATTATTAAATTAGTCGTTTTTAGTCATTTGCGAAAAAAATTAATCATTTTAGTCATTTAATCGAGGATAAAATAGTCGATTAAAAAATAACTAAATGTAAACAAAATTAGTCGATTAATTATCCGACATCCCTAATCCTTACTAGTGATTAGTGATGTCGAATAATTAATCGATTAGTCGGCTTAGTCGACTAATTTTGTTTACATTTAGTCATATTTCATTCGACTATTTTACCTTCGATTAAATGATTAAAATGATTAATTTTTTGAAAAATGACTAAAAACGACTAATTTAACAATTTTTCTGTATTATTTATTGGACTTCAAAAAATAGAAACTAAAAAATTATCTGTCTATATGATGTTTCACTTTCATGTGATTAATAATGTATTGTGATATTTCATATCTTTCTTTTTCTTAAAATAAAAATATTAAAAGTCCATAATTAAATTCAAAAGAAAACCTCGTTTTTGAAAGAGTCACATAGTTTACCTTACCATGAATTCGACTAAAAATTTAGTCGATTAGTCGACTACTCTGCGCTCGATATTTTCGACTAATAACTAATTTTATCTGAAAAGCAATTTTAGTCGATTAATCAAAAACTGCTTCTCGGTCCGACATCACTACTAGTGATGTCATATTTTAGTCGACTATTTTACCATCGATTAAATAATTAAAATGATTAATTTTTTTTTTAAATTACTAAAAACGACTAATTTAACAATTTTTCTGTATTATTTATTGGACTTTAAAAAATGGAAACTAAATTAATATATTGCGATATTTCATATCTTTCTTTTTCTTAAAAGAAAAATATTAAAAGTTCATAATTAAATTCAAAAGAAAACCTCGTTTTTGAAAGAGTTACATTACTTTACCATGAATTCGACCAAAAATTTAGTCGATTAGTCGACTACTCCGTGCTCGATATTTTCGATTAAGGACTAATTTTATCTGAAAAACAATTTTAGCCGATTAATCGATTAACTGCTTCTCGGCCCGACATCACTTATCCTTACTACATCATTAATGATTATATACCGGTATACAATGTCGGTTACCGTTGTATCGCCCGGTAACGTTTCCTAATAATAACGATCTAATCTTATACTATTTAATTATAAAAATATAAACTTGTTGAAAATATCTAATAAAAAAATAAATAGTAATTTGGAAATTTGACGAATATACACGATTGCATACATGCTATTATTGCCTATTGTATATATTATGTATTCATTCTCCCCGATGAAGTCAGCCAGTTTCCTAACATCTCCAAGTCATCATCATTAAATTGATGTTTGCGACGAACGCTCTCAACTTATAGTTATCCATAAACATCCGTTTCACAAGTTCTAAATTTAAAGATCCGCACGATGCGTTCGAAATCGTTGGCCCGCCCGCTTGTTTTTGTTCAATATTTACTTAAAATTTGTAAATAAATCTATGCAAAATACTCAACACTAGTGCATATATAAATGTATATGTTTTATATTAAAATAGTGTAAGTGTTGTAATAAAGTTTTGTGAATTTGTGGGTATCTGCTGTTTGCGGTATCAAATGTTTCCAACTTGTATACGTAGCACCAAATCGTCCTCAAAAGGCTCAAATGAGGATATTAGCAAACAAACACATTCCGTTGTTCAGGTAAGTCGTTGTTGTGATATAAAAATAATTCGGTTCTTTAGTTGAGTTTTTTGAGAAAATGCTTGTAAATTTTCCAATTTTGTTGATCCCACGCTTTTGGTTTTATCAAAAAATTGACAGAACGAAATTAGTGTTGTTAAAATGTAATTTTTGAAGTACCGTAAAATGGAAGATGAGAATTTTCTAAAGTTCAGAAAGTAATTTACCGTATAAATAGTTCCCGATAAATAAATGCATAAAATATTCGTTTTTGTAAATAATTCCAAAATTCCAAAATTAATTTCACGTATTCTCTCGCGTGGAATATCGTTAAAAAGATTTTTTAACACTATCATTGCCGATCACACGATATCGCGTGACAAATATAAGAATCTACTTATTTGACGTAAAATATTTGGTCATCTCACAAAGTCTATGTTTTAGCTTGGCAATGAACGTATTAAAATGAAGTTTTAAGCTAACACTTTTTGTTTTCAAAGTTTTATAGTCTATATTTAAGCAGTTCTGAGTGAGTTAAATTGAAGCTCTTTAGATAAATGATAAAAAATGTACTTAAGTGCCCTACATTTTAATCCGAAAGCTGTAAAAAAGTAAAGCCATTGAAAAGCCCTAACTGCAAGTCCATTGAAATGTCCAAGCACACAATTGGTGGATATTTTAATACCTATCTTCGCATTATATAACCAAATTCAGCTATTACTGTCACTGTCATAATAAAATTTGAGGCCGGGACTATGAGGTAAATTTGTTTTGAGGTTCCTAGAAGCCGAAAATGATTTTTGATAACTCTCGAACGAAATATCGTATGCTTATGAAATTTGGTGAAAATGTTGGAGTTCCAAGCTTTTAACCCTAGAATCATACGTTGGTCTACGAGTCAAGTCAATCATACATCGGCGTCGTTTCGACGAATGGACTTTCTACGGGGAGTTTTAGAGTTTATTTGGAAAAAACATTTTTTTGACATAACAATACTACAAAAGCGAGCAAAATATTTAAAAAAATTGGATTTGGAAAAATTTCTTAATGTAAATATTTATTAATTTTTTTAATCTTTTTATCAAAGCATATTTCATTATAAAAATTAAAAAATATATAAATACATCAATTGTAATAATTAATTTATGAACTATTATGAATCAATGGACATGTGTGACTTTACAGAATGTGAAATTTCTCAGTCATAAATATTCCTATAGATATGTAGTTATTCCCCCATTAGGTACATTTGTAAATTTTCTAAAATTTGTTAGTAATTTTTCGAATAAGATCTCAAAAAATAATAAAAATTAAAATATTTTCCACAAAATAAATTGTTAATCTTTTATTTAGTCATTCGAAACGCATTCTTTAGTTTTCGATTCAATATATTAAAACTTCAGTATTATGTCGTCTCTATAAGTCAAACAGCTGTAATCATCTTTCACATTATCATAATCATTGAATAAATTAATTATAACATCCATATCTTTAATAAATTTTAGAAAAATTAGGAAAACTTTTATATGTGGAGTACAAAATCTTTAAAAAAATATATAGGTTAATCATACATCGTCGTCCTTTTGACGCACACTATTTCAATATAAAAAAAACGACAATAGCTATAAACAAAATTTATACGTCTTATGTGTTATAATAACAAATAAATTAGATAACAGAAGTTTCACAGCGAGCAGGTACCGACAAGTCACAGTATTGGAGCAGGTAGAGAAGTTCGTTCGTCGTTTTAACGAGTACGTATGATTCTAGGGTTAAATTAGTTTTCAGCCAGACACATCCGATGCCTGGAACCTCAGAGAGTATTTTGGTCAAAATTTTGTACAATTAAAAAGGTTTTTTCAGATTTTTTTTACACTATCGCACAGTGGTCCAATTTCTAAAAAAAGCGGACAAAAATCAAAAAATTAGTTTGAGTAAAACAAAAAATGGTATATATGGGTTTTTAAGGTCGCTGATTATGAATTTGATATTGAAACCTCAACCTATCTTGAAAATTCAAAATGGCGGGTAAAAATGAAAAAATTAGTTTTATTAAAACAAAAAATTGTATACATATAAAGGCTTTCAGAGCCGCTGATTATGAATTTGATATTATTTTTTTGAAAATTCAAAATGGCGAGTCCAAAATGGCGGGCAAAAATAAAAAAATTGGTTTTATTGAAACAAAAAATGGTATATGAAGGTTTTATTATGAATTTGATATTATTATTTTAAAAAGTCAAAATGACGGGTCAAAAATGACGGACAAAAATAAAAAAATAAGTTTAATTAAAACAAAAAATGGTATAGAAAGGTTTTCACGGTCGCTGATTATGAATATGAAGTGAGACAAGAAAAAACTGAAATTGGTGTAAAAAACGAAGCGGCACATTGGGGTAAGAATTTTGTTTTTTAAAATAATCTATATACTTTATACTTTGTTGCAAAAAAAGCAAACCATCCGACTCGATCAAACTCATAACTATTTCTTATAAATAAACAAATTCAAAATGCAATATTTCTCTGTAATAAGTACACCCTATAGAAATATTCAATTACTCTTTACCACATTTCCATAATAATTACTCACCTTCATTTTCAACTTTCATTACTTTTGATTTCAAAAACACACTTGTAAACAAAAGTTATTAATGGACAACTAGAAGATGTCTACGAGTCCGGTCCTCAGTTAGCTGTGTTTGACCTTCCCGTATCTGGTAATGCAAACGGTATAATGGACTGTCGGTTTGGATCGAGGTGCAGAGGTGTCCCCGCTACAGTATTACGGGGTAATTAGTTCAAAATTACAAACTTCATTTTTCTCATTTTGTCCGCTTTTTTTAGAAATTGGACCACTGTGCATCGGGAAGAAAGGAAAAAATTACATAGGACAGGTTTTTAAACTATTATTCTGTGTAAGCTAGTTTCCGAGAAAAAATTAATTTTTTTAACCGGAAATTCGCTATGTTATGCAGAATGTTGCGACAAGGGTATTCTCAAAATTAGTCAATTTGAGTACCAAAATTTTGTGTTTCATTGTCAAATAACAAAAATTATTTAAAAAAAATCAACTTTCATAAGAAACTCTTTTTTTACTTTGGTCATTCAAATTCCATATTATCTTTGAATAAAGTTTAATTAGTTTTTTCACTAATGACTTGGAGAAAGACAATTTATACAAAAATATAAATAGTTTCATCTCTGATTGAAGTTTTTAGTTCATAAACGTTATTATTAGGCGACGAAAAACATATGCTGCACTACAAATTTCACAATTTTGTTTATATAAATATATGTAATATTAAAAACCAGAAATCTGAAAAGTGAAAAACTCATTTATAGAATGAACATCTGTATATTTACGTATTGTTCCACAAAATCGAATACAAAAAATTTTCACATCCGTGCCAGTTGTGCGCAGGGTCGAATTATTGCATAGACAAATGGGACCAAGAGCCCCATAAGTGTCTATTCTGAATATTTGAATCAACATCTGAGATTTATTTTAATTTTTCACATTATTTACATAGATTTGTAATTTTATATTTTTGTGTGCTGTGTCTCTTGAGGGGATTGGAGGGGCCCGGTAAGAAGAAAACGTCTAGAGCCCTAAAGTCGGTTAATCCACATTGTCGATATTTTTTTAAGCACTAGAGAAATATTTCAAAGCAATATTATTTAAGAGATTTATTGTAGTCTGGAATCATTTCCACCATTATTTGAAATAACATCAGGTCGTGTAATATGAAATGTCGTTTTCCGACCACTTGGCCGAACATGCAATGCAAATAATTATCGACACTTTTTTAAGCATTAGAGGAATATTTAAAAGCCATTCTTTCATTTCAAACAGAATTCATGTAGTCTGGAACCATTTCCACCATTATTTGAAATAGTATCAGGTCGTGTAATATGAAATGTCGTTTTCCGACCACTAGTGATGAGCAAAATTAGTCTTGGTCTTGCATTTTTTGCAAGACCAAGACTATGTATACCAAGAGCAAGAGCAAGACCAAGACTATAAGTATGGCTGCAAGACCAATACCAAGACTCAAGTGAGCAAGACCAAGACAAAAGCAAGAAAGAAGCAAGACTCCTGCAAAACTATTTAAATAGTTTGAAAGTATAATTAATATCGTAAAGAAAGAAAATTCTGATTTTAGAAGGAAAAAATTCGTTAATAAAAAAATGCAAGAAAGTGCAAGATTTTTTAGCAATACCAAGACCAAGACTACATTTTGCAAGACCAAGACCAAGACTCAAACTGCTCTAGTAAGACCAATACCAAGACTTTTAATGCAAGAACAAGACAAAGACCAAGACTGCCAAGTCTTAGTCTTGGTCTTGCATTTGCTCACCACTACCGACCGCTTGGTCGGCCATGTAATTCAAATAAATATCGACACTTATTTAAACAATAGATTAATGTTTAAAAGCAATTCTTTTATTTTAAATAGATTTTTTATAGCCTGGAATTATTTCCGCCATTATCTGGAATCGTATTAGGTGGTGTAATATGAAATGTCGTTTTCCGACCACTTAGCCGACCATGCAACGCAAATAAACATCGTCACTTTTTTAAGTATTAGAGAAATGTTTAAAAGTAATTCGTTCATTTTAAATAGAATTCTTGTAGCCTGGAATCATTTCCACCATTATTTGAAATAACATTAGTTCGTGTAATATGAAATGTCGTTTTTCCACCACTTGCCTGACCGTGTAATTCATGACAAATGGTTAAGGCTGAGTTTTTTGAACGGTCTGATTAAACTGTCTATTAATATTTGAATCAATGTTATAACGATTTTTTTAGTTTTAGCGAATCTCCAGAATGGAATTCAGCTATTACAGCCACTGTCATGACGCGCGACTTAAGCCCGGGACTATGGCAGAAATTTGTTTTGAGGTCCCTAGAAACCGAAAATAATATTCACTAAAATTTTTTTTTGTTCTTGCAAAAAATTAATTTTTTGCCAAAATTTCCACTTATTCAAAAATTTTTGCAAAATTATTTTTTACACCATTTAAAAGAAAAGAAAAAATTACATAAAAAAGGTCTCTAAACTATTATTCTATGTCAACTAGTTTCCGAGAAAAACTAATTTTTATAAACGGAAATTCGCTATGTTATGCGGGATGCTGCGACAGGGGTATTTTACTATATTATTTAATTTAATTTTATTAATTGTTTTATATTGTTTCTGTGTTCTGTATCTTATGAAAATGTCTCCAAGGGGGTTCCAAAGTGGGTTAATCCGTCCCTGGTTGTGCGCATGCCACATGAGCGTCAAAACACCGAAACATTGAAACAATTAAAAGAAACATTGTGTAATACTGGAAATCTGTTATTGAATAGTTTTGCTAAATTAAAAAACTTTTTTTTTTATTTTGCTAACAAACTAGGGCCTGTATTGTGCGGGGTGTGGGGGTTATATAATTTTACTTTGATGACATTATCAAACATATGATATGGGAATCAGATATTTTCCGAAGGTGGAAAGTAGCTTGTGACCCTTTTACTCTGCCTTTACCCGTCCATATAGGCTAAGAAGGGAAGTGTAATGATTAGACCAATTTGAGAATATGTGGTGTTCATTGCATCTTGGCGTTTCGGGGCCCAAGGAACCCAGAAAACCAAAAATCCTTATGGAAATTTTCCGGAACTTTTGGACGAATATACCGTGTGAGTTTTTTGAGAGTTGCCATTTTTATTACAGCCAAACCGTTGATTTAATCGAAAAATTGTTCAAATAAGAGTTGTAGATATCGACGGGGGCAACCGATTGCTATAGTCAGGAGCTTTATAGCTCTTATGGTTTTCGAGCTATGAGACAAACTTATAGATTTTTAAATGAGACTATATATTAATTTTTCGATAAAACTAATCTAATGCATTAATTAACAATATAAATGAGCAAAAAAAATTTTTCTTCCCCAGTTTAATTTTTGAATTTTTTTCAAATTTATCGATTAGGCGATAAAAATATGCATATATATACTTGAGGCTACTTCAACCGACAGTGTTCTTTTTGGTTACATTTCTATTACATCCAAGAAAAGAACCTTTTCTAGTACCATTTCTATTATACAAATTTTGCTGTAATAAAAATGGCAACTCTCAAAAAACTCACCGGGTATGTACATAAATATGTGGCGTCTAAATTATTGAATATTTCCAGATCTACTGAGGCTAGAGAAATGAAATCAGGCTCAAAATAGTTCGACATATCTATTCATATCTATTCACTCTCAGCGAGCAAAATTTTGACTCTTGACTTGGACAGTGGTTCTAAAGTTATCGCTGTTTTTTCAACTTTTTAAGAAAATTCAAAAATTTTTGTTTTTTTTTCGATTTTCTGCGAATTTTGTTTATGAAAACTGATGAAACGTATTGTTAGTCGAGTGTCTCAAATATTTACGTCACTTCGGAGAGTTTTGATTTGTTTTATATTTCTTTCAACAACATTTTCTTTATCAGAACTGAAAAAAAAATTCGGTAAAATGCGGTAGTAGTAATAGAATTTCAATCGACAATCGACTTTTTTCAAAATTTTTATGAAACAGTAAAATAAACATTAAACCCGGTATATTTATTATACAGCTGTAGGGAAATATTTCTCATACGTTAGTTCCGCAAACGTCCACCAGGGGAATTTAGTCGTTACCAATATACTGTAGTGGTATTTAAACTGTTTTCTTTATTAATAAATCTTAAAGGCCAATTTCATTTTAGTGACGTCATTGAGTGATTTCTCAACGTTTTCATATTCTATTGGATTTTTAAAACAAATTGTTTTTCCTGCTGCTGCGTTGACTTGGTTGCGAAAATCTGACACATGTACATAAATCATATACGAAATCCTTTGGGAATTTGTGAAAATATAAAAATGATTTAAAAATTGGAAATATGTTATTTTTAACGTTGTATCTAACAGAACGTGTTCAAGTCACGCGATTTCCCAGTGGCATAAAACATTGTGGTAAACCGAGGTGTTTGGTTTCAAAAACTAGTTTGTTCGCAAAACTTATCTGTCTGTCTAATAACTGGATTTTCTAAAAAAAAAAACGCTCAGCGTAAAAATTTAAAATTGGGCATACTACTAGATTATAAAGCGAGATATTTTTCAGGATATAGTTTTGAGAAGGACAGATTGAGTACCAGGGGTGGGAATTATTTAAAATAATTTCATTTTAAATATGTATTTAAAATACAAAATGACATTTTGCATTTTCTATTTTAAATGAGTTCAGCCAAGCCATTTTCCATTTTGTATTTAAAATGAAAATTTGAATCCATTTTACACTTAAAATGAAAATGCATGTATTCTCAAATTTATGTGTATATGTATGACACTTATGACTCATATTAACCATAGAACTCGAATTGAGCGCAATTTGTTAAACTTAAATTTAACAAACTATTAAATGTAAGTTGAATTTTTTTTTTTTTTATAACTCGAGTTGCAATGTCACTTGAGTTAAATTTGTTACTAGAGCTGCACTTCTCTCAAGTCAAACTTTTGTGACTTAAGTTGTGTGTTATTTTCTTTAAGACACGTTGATAAGAATTTTGGCATTTCGAGTAGATGATTTTCATAATTTTATTTAGAAGTTGTAGTCGTAGTGTAGTCAAGGTCTGAATATGTTAAGGCCGAATTAAATTTTATCATATTTTTAAGTAACAACATTTCAAAAGTTAAATTTTGTTTTCATATGATGCAAACTTTATAAAATTTTTTCAAAAGACTGCTCTAATTTTTAATTTTAATACGATTGACATTTTCTTAACTTTTTTTATTAATATAAATACTTAGTGATAAAAAAAAAATTATAGAATAAATTTAAAGTAAGGAAAAAGCATTTTGTATCTTATGATCCATTTTAAATAGCTGTTTTCCATTTTTTATTTTAAATATGTTCAGTAAAACCATTTTCCATTTTGTATTTTAAGTGTATTTTTGGAAACCATTTTCCATTTTCTATTTTAAATGGTTTCTATGAACCATTTTTCCCAGCCCTGTTGAGTACTCCTTTTTTCAGTTTCAAAACTATAGTTATAACAACAGAACTATAAGGCACTGAGGACTTCCAACGGTACTACCACAGGAACTTCGGTTGCAACGGTAAAATACTAGAAATGGGCCCATTAATCAACCAAAAAATTTTGTCGATCTGTCTACCAAACACCCTGTATATATATGAATATGTATGTATTTATATGTTCGCGCGATAACTCTCGAACGAAACATCTTATTTTTACGAAATTTGGTGAAAACGTTGGAAGTCCAAAAATACTCAATGAATTCTTCAGCCAGACACGTTCGGTGCCTGCAACATGTTTTTTTACCAAAATTTAGTCAAGTTCAAAAGTTTTTATGACATTTTTTACAGCGCTAGAAAGAGGAGAAAAATAGTATATTGTGCTAAATTGTCGATTGCCCACGAAAGCGCAGTTTAGCGCACGAACGTTGTGAGTGCGCTCATTCGCTTGAGTGGGAAATCGACAATCCCGCACGAGTTGCACATACTATTTTTTATTACGAATTTCACATAATTTTTTCTATTATTATTACTATTTTTGACATTTTTATTACTTTTTAAAATAATATTTTTGAGTGTTCGTCTTTTTTTTCTGAATTAAATATTGTTTAAATTACTTTGTTGGTGGTTTCTATAGAAATAATTATGAAATATTAATTTATTAAATGAAAAATCAAGAGGCGGCTTTGCGTGTTTTGATTAAATTTTGCGTGTTTTATTGTCAATTTGCGTGTGTAAAGTTATTTTTTATTACTCATGCGGGAGAAGTACTAACTTGGCGCACACATTTCTGTACGCAAAATAGCTGTTTGCCCACTGTACTCTTCCCGCATACTTTTTTGCATGTGGAAAGTAACTTTCCACACGCAAATTGACAATAAAACATGCCAAATTTAATAAAAACACGCAAAGCCGCCTCTTAATTTTTCATTTAATAAATATTTCATAATTATTTCTATAGAAACCACCAACAAAGTAATTTAAATAATATTTAATTCAGAAAAAAAAGACGAATATTCAAAAATATTATTTTAAAAAGTAATAAAATGTCAAAAATAGTAATAATAATAGAAAAAAGTATGTGAAATTCGTAATAAAAACTAGTATGTGCAACTCGTGCGGGATTGTCGATTGCCCACTCAAGCGAATGAGCGTACTCACTACGTTCGTGCGCTCAATTTCGCTTTCGTGGGCAATCGACAATTTCCCGCACTTATTGCGCAATATACTATTCCATCCGCAAAAAGTATGTGGGAAGAGTACAGTGGGTAAACAGCTATTTTGCGTACAGAAATGCGTGCGCCAAGTTAGTACTTTTTCTCCCGCATAAGTAATAAATAATATCACATAAAAAAGGTTTTTGGATACGTATTCTGTCAGCTAGTTTCTGAAGAAAACTAATTTTTCTTAACGGAAATTCGCTATGTTATGCAGGATGCTGCAACAGGGGTATTTTTCATTACTAGCTAGTTTTTAAAACGAATTTTGTATCTAAACAGTGGCTCCATTGTGTTTGATATCTACATTATACCTTTTTAAGGAATCTGTGTCTAGTCTACATTAATTTAAATTCAAATTTTATGTCTCTGTGTATGTATGTAAGTATAGAGCAATTACGAAAATAAGTGTATAACGCTATTTTTGTCTTGCATCCCCCAACACGCTAATTAAATTTCAAGAAGCACGATTACGTCACGCGTTAGTCAACGATAAAATAGGGGAAACTTTGTCTGTGTTTAGGTATTTTGTTTAAAAAAAAAAAAAAAAACAAACCCTCTAGATTTATATAAATTACTTGCACGGGTAGTATGTAGCAGTCAATGACTTTTTGTTGTTGAAAGTATAAAATCGTAAAATCGTTTATTTCCGTTACGTAAGAGCGTTTGTTTATTTATGTGTCCTTAACATGAAAGAAAAAACAAGGAATACGGAAGGTGTTAAAGCTAAAAAGCTTTAAACGATCATTTAATATGTAATAGATCAGTTTCCAAGGTAAAAAGTTCACCATGTGCGTGTTAGATACACATCAAGTAAGGGCTCCTCAGTAGCGAGGGTTTTTCATAGCTTTCAGGGAATCCTTTTTCTGTTTTTAAGACCACCCATCCAATTTGGATGGAGTTTTCTGAAAAAAAAGGCATTAGACCCGGCCAAAAATGTACCGAGAAATGCGCAGAAACGCATTTTAAAATGGATCATGAAGGTAAAGTCGACATTTGTCAAATACATGTGTCTTATGAACCATAGGCCAGTGAGTTGATTTATTTTACCCACTCTACTTGCGCAAACGAAGGAAGGTCTCTTACTGCAAAATCGTTTGGCTATACTTGAAGTAATGTTTAGTTTTAATACATTTTTGAAATTTTTATCTGGGATAAAAGTTGATAAATTAATGATAAAATATCCCTGTCACTGTATAACATAGCGAATTCCTGTTTATAAAAATTAGTTTTTCTCGAGAACCAGTTTATATAGAAGAATGGTTCAGAAACTTTTTTGTTTTTTCCCCTCTTTTCAATGGTATAAAAATATGTCGCAAAAACTTTTGGGGAAATTTTGGCAAAAAACTAATTTTCTTCATGAAAAATGTTCAAAAAGCCAATTTTTCGGGTATCGGAAGAACTCATCCAAAATTTTTAGACTTTCAATGTTTTTATCAAATTTTGTACAAGTGAGATGTTTCCAGAAACCTCAAAACAAATTTTTGTCATAGTCTTGGGCTCAAGTCTTACCATGACAGCGGCTGTAATAGCTGAATTTTTATTTTGGAAATTCGCTAAAAAAAAAAAATAAATGATTAGGGTAAAAGCCCCGTTTGTGGAACGCGATCCAATAGAAAAACAGTTTTGACATTTATATCTTAATGAAGTTATTTCTGAAAGAAACCTCTGATAACAAAAATTATTATTAATAGAATGATTATTTTTCAATTTAAATTCACCTCGCATTTAATGTTTCCTCACTTAATTTAAGAAATACATAATATATATATCGAACAATTTTTGTTGAATTCGTGAATTTTTATAATGGTGGATGATCATTATTCAAAACATATAAGTTATAAATTGTAACATTTTTCACCGAATTTTTAAAGTTATTAGCATAATAAAAGTATACAAATAATTTTTATTAGTCCATTTAAGAGATTAGGATAGCTAAATTATCTTTTTATACGGGTTAAATATTATTTGTAGAAGTGTTTTTAAATGAGTTCGAAGTTTTAGGGTATGTATTCCATTTTGAGAATGACCTATTACTTACCTATTTTATAAACATTTTTAATTTATTTTTGGGCCTAAAACACTTAACTAACTGTTTTTATAATTTCACTTTAATATTTTCTTTATTTCAGAACGTAAAATCAATTGAAAAATAATTAATATTGAATTAAAACTTCGAAATTTTTATTATTAAATAAAAACGTCAGACATATTAGATTTGAAACGACATATAACATAACTAATTAAAAATTAACAATGATAGATAGATAAGTTAGAAAGTACACGATGTTTTTTAAGATGACACTAGGTGGCGAAAATCGTATACTGTAAGTACTACGAAACCTATATTAATTTTTTAAACGTACTTCACAGACCGAACGCTTTGTGGCACTGCTAGCAATTTATGTTGGACACTATTTATGTTATGACACACATGGGCGCCATTTTGCATAAAAGTTTGATGATGAAAAAACCTTAATAATCTGTTCCAGTAATTTGAAAAATGATTTCCTGCAAAATCACGTTTTTTGACTTGTGTCAGTTTTCTAGAAAACCATCAATAAATACTTACATAGATACATCAAAAGATGTCGCAACTCGTCATATCAGTATATGTCAAAAGATGGGACTGTATGCCATGTATGTTAAATACGTGTTTTTTTTAGGTGCCTATGCTGATTTTTTAAAGGGTGTTAATATATTCTGCCCGTTTTTTTATACGTGTCAACAAATTATAAAACAAAACATTAATAAATCAAAATTCTTGGGTTATATTTTCTTAAAAACATATTCATTGGATTAAAAAAACTTGGTTTCATGCTTATTAAGAAAAAAAATGGGTGTTTAATTCATTTATTAATTTTTATAAGCAAGTTTGATGAAATACCTAAAAATAGTGTTCCACAATCGGGGCTTTTACCCTACTATGATTATTTTAAATCACATAATATTTTAAAAATTGGGGAAAAGCGAGTCGACTCGCACAATTAGGGTTCCCTACTGTGAGCAGTTAATGGGTTAAATTAAACTTTGTTTTTATTTACATATATTTAAATCTTATTTAAATTTGCTTGTGATAACACTAGTAAATATATTGGTTTGTATCTCTTATCTGGCTTCACATTTCACACTTCAATAAAAAAAAAAAAAATTGACCTTTTTCGAGACCGTAATAAATTTTATGACTTTTTTTGGTAAAAATATTTTATCCTTTTAAATTTTCAGTATTTTTAAATTGCGTTAAAAAAAAAGTTTAAGTTCTATATCGGTTTATATGTAACTTAACTAAAAATTAATATCTAAATAATATTATAAATGTGAAAGTTTGGATGTTTAGATGTTTAAATTTGTTCGATGTTTAAATTTTATCCCGGTTGCAAGTTCTTGAGGGATACAAAAACAATTATTCAAACACACCCCAAAAAACAAAACTCAATTCGATGAAATTTGGTACACTGACATTATTTATCCTGAGTTAACAAATAGGATAATCTTATCCCGACTAAAGGTTCCTGTAGGATGACTGAACCGAATTCGATTAAATAAAATATAGAGACACTATTTACTATGAACACATGTAGCTAGAATTTTAATAACACGTAGAATAGTTTTATCCCGATTGAATGGTTCCCAGGGGATGCAAAAGAAATTCCAAAATCATGTACAAATAATTAAACAGAATTTGATAAAATTTTGTACACAGACATGATTAATCCTGAATTAACGCATAGGCTAATCTTATCCTGATTAAAGGTTCCTGTAGGATGACTGAATCGAATTTGATAAAATTTAATATACAAACGTTATTTACTATGAACACATATATAGTAATAATTTTGAAATAGTTTTAGTCGGGATAGTTTAATCCCGATTGAAGGTTTCCGGGGGAAGAAGGGGGGACACAAGGGGGGGGGCTTAATTCAATGCAGGTGAAGCCGCGGGTCAGACTTAGTTATATTATAAAAATGTGTTGAAATGATTATGGAAATTCATAGTGAATGCAATAGCAATAATAATACATAGGATAGTTTTATCCCAATTGAAGGTTCCCGGTGGAAACAAAATCAACTGCTAAATCACATCCAACTAACTAAATCGAAGTCGATGAAATTTATAGTACACACAGAGACACTATTTACCCTGATTTAACACATGGTGTAATCTTATCCCGATTAAATGTTCCTGTGGGATTCAATATTATTTAATTATAATAACAGCAAAAAATCAGAGATCCTTTGATCCTTTGAAAATTTGAAAAACTTGTAGTGCGATTTTAAACCATTTTTGAGCAATTTACATAGCCATATTTTCAAAACGGGGGTGGGGCAGAATTTAATTAATAATATTTGATATTTTCGTAATTATATAGTTAATTTAATTCCCAAAGAATGAATGTAGTAATTATTTACTGTCCTATAACTGGATTAAAATTGGATTTTTCCGCTATATTCAAATTCTCAGAAAAATATTACCTGAAACTATACATATATACTTAGTTTTTAGGGATTTGCAATTGTCTGTAATAATTACCTACAGTGTGGACTTGAAAATTTCGGACGTAAAAAAAACATATGAATTGCATCCCGCGGTCACAGGGTACATTTGTCCTCACTGAAGAGTAGAAGCATGATTCCTAACTCAGAAGAATTGTTTTATAATTATATAGAAGTAATAAAATACTTTTTTCCACAATAAAATTTCCTCGTCTGTCTGTCTGTTTGTTTGCCCCGTCTGTCTGTCATGTCTTACCGTGTGTCTTGTCTGTATGTCAGTCCTGTCCTATTAACTGGCTGTATGTTCTGTGTCTGTCTATCCGTTTAGTCCTACAGTCTGTCTGTCAGTCATTCCTGTTTGCTTGTTCGTCTGTCTGTATTTTAATTTTATCCTGTCTGTCTGGCTGTCTTTTTTGTCTGCCCGTCAAATCCTGTCTGCCTGTTTATCCTGTCTGTTTTGTATAATAGTCCTGTCTGTCCGTCTACCAGTCCTGTCTGTCTGTTAATCGGTCTTGTCTGTTTGTCAGTCGGTCCCATCTGTCTGTCTACTAGTCCTTTGTCTGTCAATGTCTGTATATCCATTTTCTCCTATTTGTATGTTTGTGTTTTCTGTCTTTTTGTCCGTCTGTTCATTAGTCTACCCAGTCTGTCTGTCTGTTTGTATTCCTCCCTGCTTATTTGTTTGCCTTCTGTCATCTGTCCTCTATAAATTAACACACTTGGCGGATTTTCATACTTGACAAGGTCTTTTAAAGGCCGCTTTTGGTAAGTGGAATAATTATTCTGTGTAATAATTTTCAGTAATTTTTCCATTTACCTTTAGTGGCTTTTAAAAATAATAACATGCTGTATGAAAATTAGGTCCCGAGCATGCACACAAAGTTCTGTGTATAATTAACCCTTAATTACTGACGTGTAATTTTGTTACGTTGCTACAGACGTACGTATTGTGACGTAACATATGTAACATCAAAGTATGTTATGAAAAAGAAAATTATTTTAAATTATTAACTGTTATGGAAATCATTACGCTATAAAAATTATCATAAATTATTTACTTAGTTTACTTATCATAGTTAATTCAATTTCAAATAAGAAAAAATTATTTATGAAAATTATTAAATTTACCTAATAAAATTACTGCTATGTCAGAAAAATCAGCCGATAAAATAAAGTTCACAATCTAATTGGCATTTTGAAATTCCCAACTTTAATGCAAGCAGTATCAAGGATCTATGATTTTTTGCTTCGTCACATATAAATCCATATTGAACTTAAACTTCTTTTTAACTTAATTTAAAAATATTGAAAAATTTAAAAGGATAAAATATTTTTACCAAAAAAAGTCATAAAATTTATTACGGTCTCGAAAAAGGTCAATTTTTTTTTTTTTTTTATTGAAGTGTGAAATGTGAAGCCAGATAAGAGACTGAACCCAATATATTATCTACATATTTGTTATTTAGACAATTTTTTCAGCAACTATTAAACTATCGTAAAAACTCATAGTTTTTCGGAAATCCGTGATTCAGTATTTATATAGTAACACTGTTAAAATCAAAATTTTACCTTTAGAAATTTAAAAGCTTATTGGGGGGACAACCGTATCCAGCAAATTTTGAGCTAGTTATATCATTAAGACCACTAGACCAAATTTTCTTTTTTTTTGGAACTCTAATACGATACAAAATTATTTTGGGCCAATTTGTTTTTGAAAAATATATAAACTGTTCTCCATTTTAAAATTTCATTAGTTTTATAAAGATATTGATGACAAAATTTTGTAAGAGATGATCTCGAATCCACTTTTATCGTGGTAAAATATGTAAATCGTTAATCAAAGATTCTCATTCATTGCGTACGCGGAGACATTTGAATTGACAATGTTGTGCATTGCCGTAGTACAATCTTGACTGAAATCTTGAAAAATTTGTTCTAATATGTATTTTCCCATGTGTTTCCTTTTTCAGAATTGTATGTGACTTTTAAAATGTTGCATTTAAAATCTTTATATTTTGAAATGGGAATTATAATATAATCTAGAAAAAATAGTTTTTGATTTGTACTATAGATAAAAAAAACTGATCTCTTATCTATTCGTAAAGATCATTGAGTATTTATTTAATATCTAGATTTGACATTTCTTACAAAATTTAACTTGCCTACAGATTACTCAGCTATTTTTGATAAACTGTTTAGTGGTATATTGGAAAAATGAAAATTCTACTTTCAGTTTGACACGGGGCGCCAACGTGTCAAATTTGGATCATTCTAGATTATATTTCAATGCTCTAAAGTGGTTATACAGCTAAACCTCTTTTTATGCGGTCCTTTTTTGTGCGGTTTTTTATGCGGTTTTTTTAAAATTAAAAAAAAAAATAGTCATTAAAAGGCAATGTGAATCAAAATCAAGAAAAAGTAGAAATTTTTTTTGATAAATAGTATATTGTGCAATAAGTGGGAAAAGAGGTTTATTTCTCACGTATATGAGTTTGTTGCGCCAGCCCGCAGGGTGAGTGCAACAATTCATATGAGTGAGAAATAAGCTTTTCCCACGTATTTTATTATATATACTATACTTTACTATACTTTTTCTACGAGCACATTTTTTCTCGTAAAATTTAACATAAATAATTAAAATAAAATTTAAATAAGTAATAAAAATTTTTTAAATTTATAATGTCAATGATAAGATATTCAAATTTTTGCAAAAGCATACTTTGAAACTATGGAAACAATAATAAATAATCAACTTACATATATGTGTATTTTTAGTATTAATTATATAGATTATTTGTTAAATCAAAGACAGAGCCTACTTTTTTATTATATTAAGCCGTGGGAAATAATTTCCCACGGCTATTTCCGCATTGTGTGGGCAATTGTAAATTTTTACATATAGTTAGCCGTGCGTAAAATGTTACTTTTAACCCTAGAATCTTACGTTGGTCTACGAGTCAAGTTAATCATACATCGGCGTCGTTTCGACGAATGGACTTTTTACGGGGAGTTTTAGAGTATTTGCAAAAAACATTTTTTTTTACATAACAATACTACAAAAGGAACAAAATATTTAAAAAAATTGGATTTGGAAAAATTTGTTAATGTAAATATTTATTAATTTTTTTTAAATCTTTTTATCAAAGCATATTTTCATTATAAAAATTAAAAAATATATAAATACATCAATTGTAATAATTAATTTATGAACTATTATGAACCAGTGGACATGTGTGACTTTACAGAATGTGAAATTTCTCAGTCATAAATATTCCTATAGATATGTAGTTATTTCCCCATTTGGCACATTTGTAAATTTTCTAAAATTTGTTAGTAATTTTTCGAATAAGATCTCAAAAAATAATAAAAATTAAAATATTTTCCACAAAATAAATTGTTATTAATCTTTTATTAAGTCATTCGAAACGCATTCTTTAGTTTTCGATTCAATATATTCAAACTTCAGTATTAAGTCGTCTCTATAAGTCAAACAGCTGTAATCATCTTTCACATTATCATAATCATTGAATAAATTAATTATAACATCCATATCTTTAATAAATTTTAGAAAAATTAGGAAAACTTTTATATGTGGAGTACAAAATCTTTAAAAAAAAATATAGGTTAATCATACATAGTCGTCCTTTTGACGCACACTATTTCAGTATAAAAAAAACGACAATAGCTATAAATAAAATTTATATGTCTTATGTGTTATAATAACAAATAAATTAGATAACAGAAGTTTCACAGCGAGCAGGTACCGACAAGTCACATTATTGGAGCAGGTAGAGAAGTTCGTTCGTCGTTTTGACGAGTACGTATGATTCTAGGGTTAATAGTAGGAGTAGAAAAAAGAATTTTTAATGGATTTTAAACATTTAATCAGTACATTGCATAAGAATATAAGTTATTGCATCATTTATTTTTTTTTACAAATGTATTTTTCACAATTTTCATAGTATTATAAAAATGAAATAAAATGTTCCCACGTGTAAATTAATGTTTTATTTGGTTTAGAAAACCAACTCCTAAGGAAATCGTGATGTTTTGAGCGTTTTGAGTTGTGTACATATTTTCGGTGAAACTTTTTTTACGCGGTCCCGATCCATCGCATAAAAAAGTTTTTTTTTTACAATCGTTTTTATAGCTATTTGTGATATTTCTGAACACATTTTTTTTATTCGATATTTTTTATGCGGTCCTTATCCACCGCATAAAAATAGGTTTAGCTGTATATACACAGTGAACACTACTTCTACATTATTCGTGTATAAATCACAATCTTTTTATGTTTCTTAAAAAACCGCTGTGACATGATACAAACATAAAAAAAAACTAATATAATTATGTTTTGTAGTAAAAAAGGCGTATAGAAGTCAAAGCATTAGCCGATTAAGTCTTAAGAGCTTAAGGTGAGGTCTTTTTAATGTTTTTTTTTTTTTTACATTTTTTGTTACAGATCTACACTGACTGGGCCAACCACTACTTAGAGAAGGGCCGTAGTAAACGGAGGGTGTCACATTTAGCATCCGATTGCAGTGACGGCATTCTTTTGGCTGATGTAATCGAATCTGTCAGTAAGTATTTAACCAAATTAAGTCTTAAAAAAAATTAAAATAACTTCGCGTACTTAAAATACTTTAACCCTATAATCATACGTTGGTCTACGAGAAACGTTAATCATACATCGACGTCGTTTTGACGGATGGACTTTTTACAGAGAGTTTTAGAGTTTATTTGCAAAAAACATTTTTTTACATAACAGTACTACAAAAGCGAACAAAATATTTAAAAAAAATTGGATTTGGAAAAATTTCTTAATGTAAATATTTATTAATTTTTTTAATCTTTTTGTCAAAGCATATTTTCATTATAAAAATTAAAAAATAGATAAATACATCAATTGTAATAATTAATTTATGAACTATTATGAGTCAGTGGACATGTGTGACTTTACAGAATGTGAAATTTCTCAGTCATAAATATTCCTATAGATATGTAGTTATTTCCCCATTAGATACATTTGTAAATTTTCTAAAATTTATTAGTAATTTTTCGAATAAGATCTCAAAAAATAATAAAAATTAAAATATTTTCCACAAAATAAATTGTTAATCTTTTATTAAGTCACTTGAAACGCATTCTTTAGTTTTCGATTCAATATATTCAAACTTTAGTATTATGTCTTCTCTATAAGTCAAACAGCTGTAATCATCTTTCACATTATCATAAATAATCATTGAATAAATTAATTATAACATCCATATCTTTAATAAATTTTAGAAAAATTAGGAAAACTTTTATATGTGAAGTACAAAATCTTTAAAAAAAAAAAAAAAACATAGTTAATCGTCCTTTTGACGGACACTATTTTAATACAAATAAAACGACAACGACTATAAACAAAATAAATACGTCTTATGTGTTATAACAACAAATAAATTAGATCACAGAAATCTCACAGCAAACAGGTACCGACAAGTTGTAGTATTGGAGCAGGTAGAGAAGTTCGTTCGTTGTTTTGACGTGTACGTATGATTCTAGGGTTAAAATACTTCAATCAACTGATAAATCTGTGTAGATAATCTCAAGAATTACTTAACCAATTTCAAAAATTTTTTTCACTGTAATAGTGGGTACTGAAGAGGTTATGTCTTTTATTCTAATTTGGGCTACATTTTAAAAGTTAAAATATTATCCTATAAGGTCCTGGGAAAAAATTAAAAAGTAATTCTTTTCGCTATTAATCACGTGATCAAAAACGGACTCTGATGTCACATTCTATTATACTTCGATCGGTTATTCTACTCTAATTGAAAATAACTATGGAAATTAACCCAAATTTAATTAATGCAAGAAAATTAACAATTTCCTTTCCTAATTATAAGAAAAATAATTTTTTTTCTTAGTTACAAAACACCTGTTGCTATTTAGAGAACGTGACGTAATTGACCGGTAATAAACATTTTCGCTCAATTTTTGAGAACAAATATTAAATTAATTTTTTTAACGATTTTTGGCCTTATTTTTACAAATGAAAAATATATTTTTCATTTTTAAAAATAAGGCCAAAAATTGTGTTTTGAAATAGTTTTCCAAAATTAGTCAAATACCTCATTGTTCTCCAGGATTTTGCTTCCAAAATGTATTCAAAATAAATAGCTAGATGGGTATTGTCAAAATTTCACAACTTTATAAAAATACCATTTTTATTTAAATTAATTTTGTGTCATGTTTCGATCAGTATAGTCATTATCAAACAAGTTAAAATAATGGTACATTATATTACATCCTGCATAAATAACTTTCTTTCAATTTTTTTCAGCCAACACGAAAATTCCTGATATTAACAGAAAGCCGAAAAACAGCAACCAAATGGTAAGTCAATTTTTTGAACACAGTTTCAATGCTGTCTGAAATTTTGCTGTCTGAGACAAAAATTTGTCAGTTTAAATCTAACTCGATTTTTGAAATAAGTCTTTCACAAAATTTCCGTTAAATATTAAATATAGATAAAAAATTAATATATAGAATGACGTCATCATTATATAGTTTTTTGAAAAAAAATGGCGATTATCAATTTCCGGTCTAATTTATTGTGTTCGATCGATCAATAGTTTTTAAATAAAATTTATAATCAGGTCTTCTTTATTACTACAAAAATATTTTGAAAATATTAATTTTTTTTTCTTTTATTTAGAATACGTATTTTATTCAACTGTTAAAAGTTGCTACCAATCTAAGTGAGAGTATCACAAGAAATTTCGATTTCATTTATTGTATAAAAATTTAGTATTTGCTACATTTACGTTTTTGTTGTCATAAATTTTATCAAAATGTATATTTTTTTATTCTTTTTTTTTTTTATTTCTTTTTTTATTATTTATATTTTTTTTATATTTCTTAACACCTCCATATTGTACGCCATATTGATATCTCACTGTAACTGAATAACGATATCCGATTCTGAACTACTTTAGTAAGTGTACATTTCAATACAATCACAAAAATCATTTTTATTAAAAAAATGTATGTTTACACATGTTGAATTATTTCCTGAACTTATTTATATAATTTTATTTTTTAATTCTTTAAGCCTTTAAATGATTAAGACGAGTTAACTCGTCCTCCAATATGGCGGCTCAAAATGCTGTGATATGTATATATTCACTGGTACAAGTGCGACAGATTTTCCGAAATACGGTATAATTCTAAAATAATAATGTTCAATTTTATCAACATAGTTTAGTATAATTTATATTTTGTAAATTCCTAGGGTTCACTTTTCTGATGTTGAGATCTTTGATTTTTTTCTTTTTTTGTAACATTATCTATTGTGCTTATCACTCGCAGTAAAAAGTCCGGCATTTTGAGACAAAAAAATTTTTTCATATGATTTGTTGAAAAGAGTTAAAAATATTGCCGGCCCCTGGGTAAATTTATTGTGAAAGTGCACGGACTGTATAAGTTTATTAGCAAATAAAAAGATTGGAGAAGTTTTTGGTCATGCTAACCAAGGACGTCGAGTGCTTAAAGTTTTAGTTTAACTGAACGATAAGTGAACATATGAACTGCGTGTGTTTAAATGCAGACAAAAGTCTGTCATACGTAGTAGTGTTTCACAAGCACTCGATAATATTTGAAATTGAAAAATTGTAACTGCTTCTCGCATTATAGAGAGTACCAATACACATAGGTGGTTGAATGATTGTATTGGGCGCCTGTCGAGCACAGGATCGATGATGTAATGGCGAGCACACCTGGCTAGTTACCGGGAGATCCTGGGTTCGATTCCCGGCCGATCCGGATAATTTTTTCAATCACTTTGTGATTTTTAATTTAAATTAAAAGATAATAAAATTAGATAATAGTAAGATAAAATATGTATCTTTAATACACAGACCATTTTTAATCTATTACAAATTCCCTAAAGTATCAAAGTTTCGATGAACACCTGTTAAGAACCACTGCGTTTTCAAACAAAACAAAAAAAAAACCGTTCATAATTCACGCGCCATTTTTATATTGTGTCAAAATCTTGAAAGTTATTACATTATTAAATCACTCAAATAGTTTATGACCTTTGGTATCAATCACCAGTCAAAATTTAACAATTTCGTGCCATAAAATCAAAAAAAAAAAAAAAATGAAAGTAGGTTAACTACATACATCTAAACATATTTAGGCTGTGAACTTTTGGATAATAATCCGTTTGACCAGAAAAAATTTATCACCGACTATTACAAAGTGATCAAGTGCGAGTAGACTACTTAATCCGATGATAGAAATGACCAATTCATAAGGATTTCGTTGTTAGAAAAATTACGAAATCTTAAAAAATGGAATTTTATTATTTTATATTCGCGTGTGAGAATGGTGGAATCGCAGTGACGGCAACGTGTTTTATGATTTAATTTAAAATTTGAAATTAATGTGGGCATTAATGGTTATGTTTATATTATATATATTGTTATATCGGAGGTATTGTTAATTTTTTTCTCTTTAATTTTACTATTGTGGTAATTCTTTGATTTATATTATGTATAATATTTATGTACTACATATAATTTTAATATTATTGTTAAAAATTGTTTGCAAGTCGTACACGCCACGTCTTAAATTGCAAAATATGTATTTAAATAGGGTTTGACAGTAGCTGTAAAAGGACCTATTTTGATTTTTAAGTAATTACTTAAGTTATAATATTATTAAGGGGGGAGTTCACGTCAGAAACGGCTAATAAACTAATTTTTTTCGAATCTCGTTTTTAGCGAATTTCCAAAACTGGAAATACGCTATTACAGCCACTGTCATGACACGACTTCAGCCCGGGACTATGGCAGACATTTGTTTTGAGGTCCCTAGAAACCGAAAATAATATTCACTAAAATTTATATATATATATATATATATATATATATATATATATATATGTATATATATATATATATATGTATATATATATATATATATATATATATATATATATATATATATATATATATATATATATATATATATGTATTTATATATATATGTGTCCGCACGATAACTCTCGAACGGAATGTCCTAGGATTACGAAATTTGGTGAAAGTATTGGAAGTCCCAAACCGTTGGACGAGTTCGTCAACCAGACACGTCGGATGCCAGGAACATGGTTTTTGTTCTTGCAAAAAATTAGTTTTTTGTCAAAATTTCCACTTATTCAAAAATTTTTGCGAAATTTTTTTACACCATTTAAAAGAGAAGAAAAAACTACATAAAAAAGGTCTTTAAACTTTTTTTCTATGTCAATTAGTTTCCGAGAAAAACTATGTGAGTTAGAATGTGATCTTAGCTATGTAATCTTAAGTGATGTAATCTTAAAGTTTTAAGTTACTCACATTCTAAGCACATATTCGACACACTATGTATAGTCAAAGAAGATATAGTGTATATATGTATAACGTCAATTCGTCACTACCCATACGATCACATAATTATGATACATGTATAATGTTGATGTAAAGCCGGTTCTACACGATGCGGACACTTAGTAAACATATATATAAATGTGTCCGCACGATAACTCAAGAACGAAACATCTTATTTTTAAGAAATTTCGTGAAAACGTTTACGGTGTTTTGGACATTTTTCGTGAAAAAGATTTGGCGGAATGAGGCGGAAAATTCACATAAAGAAGGTTTTTTTTTATTTACAATTACTCTATATCAACTAGTTTCCGAGAAAAACGTACTTTTGTAGATGGAAATTCGCTATGTTATGCAGGTTGCTGCGACAGGAGTTTTGTTTTTATTTCGTTCTGTGGTTCTTTACAAACACGGTGATATATAAAACATGGTCAAAAAAAATTTTTTTCAAGTAGAAAATATTTATTTGTGAGCCGCTGCACAGCCAAGTTGCTGCTCCTTTGCAGATAACGCTCGCCCCCCCCCCTCGCGATTTGATCAGTAATATTTAGTTTTGGTGTGTGCACGAGTTATAGTATGCACTGAGATAATGTTCTTTTATTTGTAGGCCTTTGTAGATTGTTTTAATAAACAGTGAGTAAACCGCTTCTTTTGATATTATTTTTGTTTTTTACCGTTTCCCGAAACTTGTGTTTTTCCCGACAAGGAAAATCATATCTCAAGTTTTAGAAAAGCTAGAGACTTAATTTTATTTTTATTTTGTTCATAAACATATTGCGCATAAAGTGGAGTATGCTTTTTCCATTTCAACAATTGTAACTATTTTAAAACTTTTTTTTTTTTTTTAATAAAAAATTGGGTTTTTGTAATTTTTAGAACTTTGGGATTACAATTTTATAGTTAATTTTTAAAATTACCTGAAACCCATACTCAGCTTTATGGGCAGGTCCTTTAGGAATAAAATAATGAAAAAATATTTAAAAAATATTCATTACTCTTTGAGATATGGCGTTCCTTGTAAACGCTTAAAAACTTGTGTAAAAAGGGCCCCCTCCCCCCACAGGGAAGAGTAATGAATGTTTCAAAAACAAAATTTTCTATTTGAAACCATCCCTAATTGGAAAAAAATTTCAACAAGCAAAATAATCATAAATAAAAAAGTTGCATTTTTATTTGAACTCCTCCCTTAATAATATTGTTGTCCTTTTACAAATTATATCACTCAAAATTATAAAAAGTTTAATTAAATAAAATTACAAAATCTGAAGCTGCTTACGTCACAGGCCAGTATAATTAAATTTCATATAATTTCTATAAAATAGATGGAGCACATATCGTTTTGTTTTAATTTCTAACCTCAAACTGACAGATTAAACTTCCATAAAACTTTACATTTTAATATGTATAACTACAGTATTTTTCATAAAATTAGGTGGATTTACTTATGTCAAAGTGATCTTCACAACAAAAAATATTGGACTAGCTACTATTTTATTTGAGTTTCTACGAGCAAGTGTCAGCCACTTTTTCCGCAATTTTGCATCTTTTCGAATAGATACAAAATTACAAATTACATTATGCACTATACAGCATTTTTTAAAATAAGTCACAAATAAAACAACTTCCGATTCGATGTTTACTTACCAATGACGTTATACAATCTACAAGTGACAGAAAGCATTGTTTTGGCGGTTTTTTTTTAAAATTGAAATTTTATCGCTGATTCTTATTAAAAATATTGTACGAGTATAAAATACCAAACTCGTCGAGAGGGTGGGGTAGCCGGAGTTGTAGCCACGTGGCCCGGAATGAAAGAGGGGTAAGGGCCTGGTAAGGGTCCGGAAAAAAGTAAAAATCAATTTGTTTTTTGTTCGTCACTTATTTTTTTGGGGAGAAATTTTTGAGAGATGTGCTTTATTCTCGGGGCCCGCCATTTTTCTCCACGGTCCTGTAAAATATTAAACTAAGATGGTTTTAAAAAAAATAGTTAAATACCCGATTGAGTATTGTATAATATTATATTAATTAGTGATGAGCAAATGCAAGACCAAGACCAAGACTTGGCAGTCTTGCTCTTGGTCTTGTTCTTGCATTAAGAGTCTTGGTATTGGTCTTGCTAAAGCAGTTTGAGTCTTGATCTTGGTCTTGCAAAATGCAGTCTTGGTCTTGGTCTTGTTATTGCTAAAAAATCTTGCACTTTCTTGCATTTTTTTTATTAGCGAATTTTTTTCCTCTAAAATCAGAATTTTTACTATCTTTACGTATTAATTATACTTTCAAACTATTTAAATAGTTTAGCAAGAGTCTTGCTTTTTTCTTGCTTTTGTCTTGGTCTTGCTTACTTGAGTCTTGGTATTGGTCTTGCAGCCATAATTATAGTCTTGGTCTTGGTCTTGCTCTTGGCATACATAGTCTTGGTCTTGATCTTGGTCTTGCAAAAAATGCAAGACCAAGACTAATTTTGCTCATCACTAATGTTAATAAGAAAAAAAAGATTAAAAAAATTAGGTAGTAGACTCATGGATTTGAACACGAACCTCTCAGTTGCCGTCACAAATCAATCCCCGTTACACACTGAGCTACACGCCACTATTGATATAAGCTATAATGCTTTGTTTTTCGTAAATTTTCGCGCATTTATTTAATTCCTAATCGAAGGCATATTGGTCCAAATTATTGTCACTATAGTACTAAGGGGGAGCTACTCTACAATATGTATTAATTTTAAGTTTGGTATTCCCCTTTTATAAATTAATTTTGTCTTCATTTTATCTGCTTTTACGGTAGCAATGATGTGTCTACCTTGATGCTCGATACCGGTGGTATCTTCTTTAATCAGATATTACGTATCCAATTACGTGGACTCCTTCATGTTTCAAAAGAAATACATACATACAAGATTCAGCCTGATTCAGCCAAAGTGCATGATACTCTTTGATTCTGTTAAGTAGGCGCGCGGTGTTCCTCCACAGTTCAACCGTTTGTTGTGGTGATCGTTGTGATGTGATTATGTGATTCAGTCATCTCGTAAGTGTCGTAAGTGTTCTCAGTCAGTCCGTTACACGAAAGTATCGTGCGCGCACAACAGTTTACCGGAGCTGAGGGTACACATCGGTACACATACATACGCATATAGGTAGAAATTTAAATGTATTCTGGTGTTGTATACGAAAGTCATAGTCAAAGTCGTTATTGTGGTTTTGAGTGATCAAGTGATTCTGGGTGTCGATTTAAATAACTGATTAATATAAATTAATTGATGTTTATGTTTTTTTTATTGGATTGTTTTTTTTCATATTTTAAATTTTGGCTGAAAAATGGGCATTGTTGTGAAACGAATTTTTGGGTTACGATTGTTGACATTGCACAGATGGTCGTGTTTATATTTTTGAAAAAAGAAATTGTTTATTTATTTAAATTTTTTTTTTAATTATAAACTTTTTTAATGGTAAAGTTGGACCAGATTTATGTCTGATATAATTACAGGTATGTTTATTGCTTCCTGAATTATTATTTCGTTACTTTTTGTGGGGTTTAGAATGCCAAAAATGATACTTTATTAGGAATCTCTTTTAATGGTTAACACTGGGAAATTCAAGTTTTAGCTCTAGTCCTATTTTCTGGAGACTTAATAGTTGAAAGTTTTGCGCCTTAGAGAGAAGTGTGAAGGACAATGTTCCGAGGTGGTATCCTTATTTTATTTATCCTTTTACTAGTATAATAAAGAAATTTAATAAAGTTTGTGGACTTGTTAATTTGTTAATTTGAGTTAATTTCAAGAACTACCCAACCGATTTTAAAAATTCTTTCACTGATTGATACCCTATGTTCTAATATAGTCTACTATTTTAAAGACTGAAATTGTCTTGCAGGACCCAAGGCTCCTAAAAAGGGTCCAAAATGAACGGCTGAACGGATTTTGACTAAATTTTGTTTGAATACTATTGAAATCCTGGGAAAAATGAATGTTAGATTAAAAGTACCAAAACTAAACGGTTGAACTGATATCTATCAAATTTCGCTCAAATTGCTATTGAAATCGTGGGAAAACTTAACAATAGGTTAAAATAAAGCCCCAAAATAAACTTCTGAACTGATCTTTACCAGATTTTACGGAAATACTATTGAGATTTCGAAAAAATGAACGTGAGGCTAAAATTGTCGCTCAGGATTCCAAGGACCCAAAAATTTTGCTCAAATATTGTTGAAACCCCGAAAAAAATGAATTTATAAATGTTCTCCAGGTTTTTAGGACGTTATAAAAGGGCCCAAAATTTAAGTGCTCCCAAAATTATCATTATGGATACTGACGGAAAGGTCTCATAGTGTAGAAATGAGAAATACGGTTGAAATATGAATATGGCTACTTTAGAGTCGTTTAACGAGTTGACCGAAGCAACACTGTAAGGCCCGATTTACATTAACACTCCGCTCTCGGTACGATATCACTCCGCTCTAGGTTCGATAAAATATTCTTACACAATAAACATTGAGTGTATTCACATCATCGCTCTGATATCGGTCCGATATCAGTCATGGTTCGCTCTCACTCCAATATCAATACCACTCAGGTAATATTTTATCGGAGCGATATCAGACTTGTTATGGCTTGTACTTATAGTGTAAACACTTTTTTGATTCCACTCCACTCCGCTTGCATTCAGTTGTTATGAAAATATATTTGTATCGAAATGAGACCGAACTGGGAGCGTACCCAGAGCGGCATTATAATGTGAATAGAGAACGAATAGGTACCAGCATGATATCAGCACTAATGTGAACACAACAAGATTATATCGAATCGGGAGCGTAGTGATATCGTACCGAGAGCGGATCGTTAATGTAAATCGGGCCTAAGAAATTGATTCTGTACAAAATTGCAGAGTATCACTGATCAGTAGTAAGATAACCCTATGCGGGTAAAGCCGCGGGATATAAGAGGAACATATAAGGGTTTTAAAGATTTCAAGTAATGATGTCATAATAGGAGGTTAAATGTATCAAAATAAACTAGCTTCTTGTTTAGCAAACTTAAGTTTGCTATTTTTTTCTTTTTTAATAACAATCCCTCTCTTTAATAAAAGTTTTCAATAAATTAATGACATCAAAATATTCCATTTTTTTTTGTCCAAAGTACGTTAAGATAAAGATAAATTTTGTCTACACAACACTTTTAAAATTTAACATTATGATGGTCGTAACCTATAATGCCCAAAATGCTCAACTGGTACACTATTTAGACAGCTAATACACTTTTTGTGGAACTGTTGACGTCATACGACGTGGTGAGTGAGTTAGTAAGGTTTCATTTGACATCTTATGATGTTAATGACCGTCAACATGTACTATTTAAATGAAACACCTTATTATACTTTTTTTTTAGTACAATATTAATCATTGTTACATCTGACGATACTCTGTTATCGACTATTGTTTCGCCTTTAGACAAAATTCTTATTCAACTTTTCCAAATACACAATTAGTCTTTTTATTGAACTCACATAAAGTGCTAATTAGTCAAAAATGTCACCAAATGACTAAGATAATAACAAATAATTAGTAATACAAATGGCCTTTTTGTTAGTTTTTTTTTTTTTTTTTGTAATTCATTGTATTATTATTTTTATTTAAAAAAAAAGAATTGTCAATCATCGAGGCTGAACGGATATGCTAAATTAACGTGCTCGCTGACAATGAGTTCTATTTTTTGTATTTTGTGAAAATTAAAAAAAAAAAATTATAAAAAAATTGCAAAATTGTTTATGGTTGCCTCAACAATTTTATTGTTACAACCCAGTGATTTTGACTTATTTTATTTTTTTTAAGTTAATTTCACTTTTTTGATACTATTTAATAAGTAGAGCTTGGATTTTAATGAAATTTTCATGCAGAAATCATGAATTGTTCGAAAACTAGCTGCACCCGCAATTTCACTTCCGTAGAGTTATATTAATCAAACGTTAAATAAATTTCTCTTACAAAGTACCCTTCGGACTTTTCAGTAAAATCCCATATTGATAGTTCTAGAGGTATTTCAGTTAGAGGTCGTCCTTGAGACTCTATAAGGTTCTGCAGGCTCACGTTCGTTTTTTCTATAATCTGGAAAACTGTTAGAGCAAAATTTGGTTAGTTTTCGTCTATCTGTCTATTTTGAATCTTTTTGGAGACGCTTTAAAACTTTGAGGGGAAATTTTAACCTCATAATCATTTTTTTCAAGATCTGAGCAGTAGTATTTAAACAAAATTTGGTTACGATTTTTGAAAATTTTGTACGATTAAAAAGTCAGCCTTAATTTGTTTATAGAAAATTTATTTGTTAATCAATTTCAAAAATCGTATGTACCGTCGTAGATAATCTATACAAAAGGTTACAGTTAAAATTTCAAGTCAGTTGGATGAAAATTACTAGAATTATCTTGTCCACCGTTTTAGAAAATGTAGTTTCGAGAAAAACGCATATATAAAGTTACAAAATACCTGTGTTTATACTTATTATTAATGCCATCTGTTAGTTATTCGTATGAAAATATAACTCATTTGTAATGAAAAAAAGTTATCGCCCAAACTTTGAGATTCCAAATTGCTAGGCGAAGCGGGGCGGCGTTTTTAAGTGTTTCAAAAACCGTTTGAAGTCGTTTCAGAAATCGGGTTTAGGACAATTTTTTAAAAATATTTCATGCAACTACATCATTTAAGTTTTAAGTCGATAATTTTTCATAAAGTGTCATTTTATGAAAGCTCTGGTTGTTGAGGAGCCCTAACTTAATGCGTGTCCAACACGCGCTTGGCGAATTTTTATTTTTTAAAGTCACCAGCGAAAGTTCTGATGACACTTTGATTATTTTGATCGATTTTACTGTTATTTTTTAATAGAATAAAGAAAGTTCATTTAATTTTATTTACGTTATTAATTGAAAAAGACACATCTTGCATATTTATTAATTAATTTTAATTGTATTCCGAAAATGGAACTGTTTCTGTGTTTGGTCGCGCAGCGGCTCCAAGTGTAGTACCCATCCACTCCGTACGTTCAAGGAGACCTTTTTACTGTCAAAAATTTACACATAATACCTAATTATGTGAGAATGCGCATGCACTACCGGGTGTTTTGTTGCTACATATATTTTTTTGTTTGTAAAATTGCTGTTATATAAAAATTACTTCCTGATATAAGTCGGTACGACAGATTCTCACGTTAAATGTATTATAAATGTGATTATGTAGTAATCGTCGAATTTTTTTGAAGATGTGGGTATTCTTTCAGGTCCATAGATGAGTGGTCGAACGTGTTTGGGTACTTACAAGTCAGGGTTTGATTCCCACAATCGATTATTTTTATTAAAAAATTAGTTTATTAGCCGTTTCTGGCGTGAACTGCCCCCTTAATTAAAACAACTTTTCAGCTAAATAACATAAAATACATGTTTCCATTTTAACAACAACACTGTTTTTTGTGTAATTTTGAACCCAAATTGATAGAAAAAAAGAGGAAACTAGGTCACTGAAGGAAAAAAGGACTTAAAATTTTTGCGTCCAAAATTTTACGCTTAAAATTTGATGAATCTAATTTTTTTTCTCTGAAATCTACTACCATATTTCTCTTGTATGACTGTAAAGATTCTTCGAAATAAAAATATAAATCTTTTTAAAAATAGAATATAAGGAAATAATAGGTGGGTTTGGCAGTTGAATAGAATAGTAAAAATAATAAGAAATGGTTTCGTATATTATGTATTTTAATAATAAATTGTAATATACATAAAATGATTTTATAGTTTTTATATGAATCAGTTCAAGTGGTCCCCATAAATTCAATTTAATTCTATGTTAATATTTCTTATTGTTAAAAAAAAAAAAAAATGAGTCTTTTATGAAGAGAGAAATCACTTCAAAATTTTTTTATGAATGGAATACCAACATAAGAAATAAACTAGTTAAGAAAACTAAAAAGAAATTTTGTCTGTGAAAAATTAATTCAGTTTTTATTTGATATTCTAATAAGGAATAAATTTAAGTAAAAAAAAACCTTTTAAATAAAGCTTTTATTTAAAAATGCGCTAAAAAGTATAAAATAAATTTGAGTGAAGTTTGAAGCAATGTACAACGTAATTTATAAATGGCGTTGTTATTAATTACTTCCGTTTCAGATGTAAGTAGCTACTTCACTTCTCAGGAGTTATCGAAGTCGAAAATTTAAAAAAAAATCTGAAACTTTGCGAGTGTGTAGACTATAGAGAGTGACTACCTAATGACATCAGAAATATTAATTTCTGCTAAAAAATTATTTTAAGGGGTGAAATGTCCCCTCAAAATTTAAACTCACAAATTTAAAAATTACACTAGTTTTTGCATCTACTTACTACATATTTTGAAGGGGTAAAACCACCCCTTCTCAAGTGTCTACTTAAAAATTTAAAAATTGACAAAATTTTGTTTACACATACTATACAGAGTTCCAGTAATAAATATCACATTATATTTTGCGTCTACACATTTTTTAAGGGGTGTAATTACCCCCTAAAACGTGTACTCAAAAATTTAATAATTGACCAAGTTTTGTTTATATAAATACTCTGTACACAGTTCTAGTAATAAATATCGCATTACTTTCTGCGTCCACACATTTTTAAGGGGTGGAAACACCCCTTTAAGTATGTACCTCAAATTTTAAAAATTGACGAAATTTTACAGGTTAAAGAATATAGGCTATTTACTATGAATACATTTATATTATTTACAGTAGTGATGTCGAATCGAGATGCAGTTAGTCGATTAATCGACTTAAGTTGTCATTCCCACAAAATTAGTCATTAGTCGAAAATATCGAGCATGGAATAGTCGATTAATCGACTAAATTTTTATTCGAATTCATGAATAGGGTAACCTATGTAATTTTTTTAAAAACAATGTTTTAAATTTAATTATTGATTTTTATTTTTATTTAAAAAAAAAAAAAACACTAATTACAATGTATTATTCACATAAAAGTAAAAAATCATACAAACAGATAATTTTTAGTTTTCATTTTTTCGACTCTTATAAATAATGCAGAAAAATTATTAAATTAGTCGTTTTTAGTCATTTAAAAAAATATTAGTCATTTTAGTCATTTAGTCGACAGTAAAATAGTCGATTGAAAAGTGATTAAAAGTAAACAAAGTTAGTCGACTAAACCGATTAATCGATTAATTATCCGACATCACTAATTTACAGTACCTACGTATTCATAGTAACTATTGTTTTTAAAAATTATATTCATACTAAGGAAGGCAGGACTAAAAGCTTGAACGGAATTCAAGGCGGACGAATCCGCGGGTCAAAACTATTTAAATAAAAAGGTTAGAAAGATGGCAACAGTAATTAATATTATTTTATATATTTTCTTAAAAAAATGTTGTTTGTGTTTGTTGTTTGTTTGTGTTACATCATCGTGAATAAGTAAACTAGACTGCCTATATTGTCTGGTGAAGTTACATTAAAAAGGATTCCTGAAATTTTCTCACTCTTTCCTTCCCTTCTCCTTAAACAAGGTAATATCTACCCTTAACTGTTATTCTAACCTATTTTCTGTAATTTTTCTTTAGTCTTCGTTACATTTAAGTGCCTAAAAAGGCATATTAAGCCATATTTGTACAATAACAAAGCCAACGATAACGAGGCTGCTTCTTTCTCGAAAAGCAAAACAAAAAGCAAAACAAAAGAAAAAGTAGACGTATTAAAGTACTTAACAAACCACAAAAACAATACATTTTGTCGACATATATGGAAATACCATCGGCCCAAGTAGTGTACCTAGTAAAACTGGAACATACAAGAGTTCACGTTTCTTTTATGGTACAAAAACAGATGAGGAACGCAATATGTATAGTTACGTGTACAGTTGAACCTTTTTTTATGCGGTGGATACGGACCGCATAAAAAAATCACACAAAAAAAATATTTCATGAGGTTCAGAGTTCGGTCCAGATTGTAAAAGAACTTTTTTATACGGTGGATCGGGACTGCATAAAAAAGTTTTATCGAAAATAAATAACTCATAACGCTCAAAACGCAAGGTAAAAAGAACTTTTTTTATCTACATCTGCATTTATCTTTGTCTATCATATCAATAAATAGAAGTTTACTCACTCACTCATATAAAAACATATAATTACATTGGTTTCTCGTTGCAAGCAACATCAAAATTGAAATAGAATCATATGCCTTACTCTTTTTAAGTATATGCGAATTTTATTATCTAAAAAGAGTAAGATATATATATATATATATATATATATATATATATATATATATATATATATATATATATATATATAAAATTCTATTTCAAGTTGCTTATAACGAGAAATCAGTGTACTTGGTTTGGTTGGTAACTATGGAAATAATACAATTTGTGTTCCCCTCACCTCAGTTTCTGGAGGTCTTTTGGCTTGCGACCATAATAAATACATTTTTTTTTTAAATTTATGTCGATATATTCTCTATTAACCATTAATTGTTAATAAAAATTAGTTTAAAGCAACTAAACCGCTTTATTTGGAAAAATTACAAAAATTTTAACTTTTTTTAAATTAAAATTGTTGAAAATTTGACTGACTGTAACTAAAAACTTGTTAATGAAAAAATTAGTTGTCATTTAAAAAAATATTTTTACGAAAACAAAACAATGTGTTGTCTCTCTGACATTTTACTGGAAGAAAAAAGACAATTGATACACATAAATCATTTATTTGTAACATCAAAAAATACATTAACATTACACAATACATTATGTATCTATTTGAATTAAAGTTACACAAACAAGTTTTGACAAGAAATGTATGTATACCATATCTAAAATATATTCAAAATATACGGATATAAAACGGTATATTCATATATAGGTATAGATAATTATGTATTATTTATTTCTAAAATCGCATCAAAATGTTTTATCTAAAAAAGATAAACAATTTTTAATGTCTTAAAAAAAAATGAAGACAATATTATCAGCCCCGTGACTTTTACGATCAATGCTTATATTCTTATGCAATGTATTGATTAAATGCTTAAAAACCATTAAAAAGTATTTTTATCAAAGAAAGTTATTAGAGCTAATATTTAAATTTCTTACTTTCTCTTGAGTTTGATTCACATTATACATTTGAATGATCTTTTTTTTTTAAACTGCATAGAAAAAGGTTTAGCTGTATAATAAAATGGTCGATAATAAACAATGTAACTCAAAAACGAAAACAAAAAAAAAAAAATTACTTACATAAGGCCACTTCAGTTACTGCACTGCAGCATTATGGAAGCGATGCCGATGGAAGCATACTATAGAAGAAGAGGTAAGGTGGTTTTCATAAAAGATAAACTAACCACTCGTTTTACGGGCGTCCCTGGCTGATACAGTCTCCACGGCCTGCGACTCAACTCATTGAACAATTCATTTCTAAATATAGCAATGTTTTATTTTACTGTAATATGTACGTAATATATTGTGTGCTTATACAATTTTAACAGAAGTCAGAACTGCAATGACTAAGTCAATGCGGGTTTAACCCGTTTAGGGTCGAAATTTATCAAGATTTTTTTTTGGATTGGGGTTTGTTTTTGGACCGGGCTACAGTTGAAACAATTCATGGCCAGGGCCACGGTAGTGATGAGCAAATGCAAGACCAAGACCAAGACTTGGCAGTCTTGGTCTTGTTCTTGCATTAAGAATCTTGGTCTTGGTCTTGCTAATGCAGTTTGAGTCTTGGTCTTGGTCTTGGTATTGCTAAAAAATCTTGTACTTTCTTGCATTTTTTTATTACCGAATTTTTTCCTTCTAAAATCAGAATTTTTTCTCTTTACGGTATTAATTATACTTTCAAACTATTTAAATAGTTTAGCAAGAGTCTTACTTTTGTCTTGGTCTTTCTCACTTGAGTCTTGGTATTGGTCTTACAGCCATACTTATAGTCTTGGTTTTGGTCTTGCTCTTGCAAAAAATGCAAGACCAACACCAATTTTGCTCATCACTAGACCACGGAAAGAAATAGCAGGCCTTGTCAGGAATAAAGCAAATTTCTTAAAAATTTTTCCCCGAAAAAATAAATGACGAACAGAAAAAAGTTCGTTTTACTTTTTCCTAGGCCCTTATCGATCGCATGGTGGCCACATTACTGGAAAGCCTAGAAAAGTCAGGGAATTTTGTCAGAAGACTAGAAAAAATTGATTTTTATATTTAGGGATAAAACTTCAATCAATTTTTCACTTATTTTGAGATTAGGTTTAAAAATTAGCGCGTATTTTTTTTTTGCTCGTCATTTACTTTTTTACGTCAGAAGATAAGGGAATAATAACCCTTAACTTTAAATTTTTTTTCTTCAAAACTATTGAAGATAATTTAGATGAAATTAACAGAGGGTATTGATATAAAATAGCTTTATATTATATATTTTTTTACATTCTGATGACGTCATTTACTACATTAAAATAATAATTGAATTTTTGAGCGTGGGTTTTTTAGACCAACTCCTTGAGTGATACCTACCAAAAAAATACGTGTTATTTGACTCTAAAATAGGTATCGTGTGTAGAAATTTCAGCAAGTTGATCAGATTGGTGGAAGGTGTCTTACAAAAATACAATTTCAAGTTAAGTAACAATAGGACACCCTCACGAAAAAAAACCAAGGTCGTGATCTGGATGACTGACTATGGTATTTCTATGCATCTTTCGACGCTGAGCCCGAATCCGATGTCGAAAAAATTCCTATACCCCTTAAATCGTTGTATAGAGTCCAAAATATCCCTAAAATAGGTGTAAAGTTATGAATATCAATATCACTACAGAAATAAATATGAATGGGCACTTGATCCATTTTAAGGGCTCCACTAAGGTTGTAACATTTACCGAAAGGGTTGGTACAGAATGAAATTCAGCTTCTTTTAACCTATCAAAATCTACTATGTATCTGTATTTGACGATTTGAGTCTCATCGCAAAAACAGTGATGCATCTGCTTTACAGTTGCGTATTAAAGGGTTCAAAAAAGTTTTAAATCACTGTAAGCTTTTAAATATAAAAGCAAGTTGTAATATATTTATAACTATCACATTTATACCGATTACATATTATTTTATAAAACACATGTAACTCTTTCAAGTGCTTTGCCGTAAACAAAATTGCTGTAACCGGCCATTTATCACTACATATGTGGTGGTCTGGTCTGGTACTTTCGGCTTGTTGTGAAATATTATGAAATTATGATTTATTTGTAAAAATTCAATATTTTTGGAGCCCATCGCGCATAGCTGTAATTACTTCCTTAATTAACCCTAGAATCATACGTTGGTCTACGAGAAACGTTAATCATACATCGACGTCGTTTTGACGGATGGACTTTTTACGGAGAGTTTTAGAGTTTATTTGCAAAAAACATTTTTTTTACATAACAATACTACAAGAGCGAACAAAATATTTAAAAAAATTGGATTTGGAAAAATTTCTTAATGTAAATATTTATTAATTTTTTTAATCTTTTTATCAAAGCATATTTTCATTATAAAAATTAAAAAATAGATAAATACATCAATTGTAATAATTAATTTATGAACTATTATGAGTCAGTGGACATGTGTGACTTTACAGAATGTGAAATTTCTCAGTCTTAAATATTCCTATAGATATGTAGTTATTTCCCCATTAGGCACATTTGTAAATTTTCTAAAATTTGTTAGTAATTTTTCGAATAAGATCTCAAAAAATAATAAAAATTAAAATATTTTCCACAAAATAAATTGTTAATCTTTTATTAAATCATTCGAAATGCATTCTTTAGTTTTCGATTCAATATATTAAAACTTCAGTATTATGTCGTCTCTATAAGTCAAACAGCTGTAATCATCTTTCACATTATCATAATCATTGAATAAATTAATTATAACATCCATATCTTCAATAAATTTTAAAAAAAATTAGGAAAACTTTTATATGTAGTGTACAAAATCTTCAAAAAAAACATACGTTAATCATACATCGACGTCCTTTTGACGGACACTATTTCAATACAAACAAAACGACAATGACTATAAACAAAATAATTATATGTGGTGTGTTATAATAACAAATAAATTAGATAACAGAAATCTCACAACAAACAAGTAACAACAAGTTGAAGTATTGGAGCAGGTAGAGAAGTTCGTACGTCGTTTTGACGTGTACGTATGATTCTAGGGTTAAATTACAAATCCATCAAAATTTTGAACGATTACTGTTCGAAGTTTACGATCAATTTACTCGGGTACTGAACGGGGACGTACGTAATAGTGTTTATTACAAATTTTGGCTTGAAAATTAACATTCTTTGGGACTCTTGTGAAACTCGATCAACAAAATTTGAAATTTTATGGTAATATACATAAAAAATAAACAAGTTATAGGCTGTTATATCAATTAAAGTAGGCCACATGGAACAGACGGAAGAATAGGGGGTATTAATTGTAAATTATTTCACTGTTAACTTGCAAAATTGAAAATTAAAAATTTTCGAAAAAAAAAACGTTATATTTTTAGCTCTCAGTTACATCACATTCTCTAAACAGCACCAGGTATTCTGTAACTAAGAAACAAATCTCTATTATAACTAGGAAAAGGAATTGTTGATTATTTTTTGAATTATTTAAATTTAGATTGTTAACCAATATCCAAAGTAGCGACCCTAGTGGCGATATTGTCGAAGTATAGGAGAACGTGACGTCATTGCTCGTTCTTGATCACGTGGATCAGTAGTTAATATGTGGCAACAATTCCGAGTACCTACTTTATTTGTGTCCTCCCCCTTAATAATAAGTTAAAACATGAATTTTAATAAATTCACAACTTCAATTTACTGCAATAATTTGAATTTATTACATTAAAATTTTTAATTTTGAACCTACACAATTAATTATGTGGTGTTATGTTTGACATCATCTACAGAATTAAAATGGTTTTATGCATTTTTTGTTTTTGTTAAAATTGTCTTAAATAATACAATGGATACATCCAATTTACTTAAAAAGGAATTAAAATTAATAATGTTGAGTGATTTATTTTGTTACTAAATATAATATCATACAAATGTGAAAGCCACGTCCAATGAAAATGGTCTGGTCAGACATTCAGTATATAATCCAAAAATTTTCAATCCAGATATTTCATTATAACTCAAGTGAAAGAAACTCGAGGGAATCTTAAAATATTACGAATTATAGAGAGTTTCGAATTATCGCAGATAACAATTTTAATTTTTTAAACATTTGCGATGAATGAACTTGAACTTTTCTCAAAATATACTTACAATCTTTTTGTCTCTTTCTCTCTGCAACTTCGAATTGTCGCGTGTTTGACGCCGATGAGTTCGAATTAACGCGTCGTTTTGTTACCTAGCAATGATTTTTTCGTTCGAATTACCAAGTATATAAAAATCTATTGTTTTAGTTCGAAATATAAAGAGATTTTGAAGGGAACTCGTGATACCTTTGAACAGAGGCGTATCTAGGGTGGGGCAAGTAGGACACATGCCTCGGGCGCCTTTCAAAGGGGGGCGCGCAAATCGCCAATTATTAAATTTAAAAATGAAAATATAGCACAATAAAATAATTCATATCAAACAATCCCGTTCAGAATTCCCGCACTTCGCAAATGAGCGAGAGGGAGTGAATGGTGTGCTCAATTCAGGTGCGCTGAAGAGCTACTTGAATTTATTGTGCAGTATGGTGATGAAAGCGTATTTTAGAATTTATGCATTTTCATTCAAATTCTGCTCCAGTTGCAGTATTCATCGCAAGTTGTAAGCGATCTTCAAGTAAGTTAAATTTAATACTTTCGTATTTAAGGGCTACAGTGGATTAAGAAAGGTTATACGACCTTTTAGAGACGTCAGGTCTCTGAAATTATACAAAATTGGCTTCCATTATACAAAACAACTTTTCGGTACAATGACAAATCAATTTCGGTAATCATTTTTGCAATTTTGCGAAAACCAAAGGAAATTCAGTTTCTTTGGGTCTAACGTGATGTCACATTAACAAAAAATTGTAGCTGCTGTGTTCAGAGCATCAGTTTAAATTTTTGGCGTTCGTATCCAATTGTACAGGAAAATTTCTTATACAAAGAGGATAGATACACAAAACAACCAAATTATACAGATTTTGTATCCAATTATACATTCTGGCAGCCCTGATTGAATGGTTTTACGGTCTTACTTTCGTTGTAAAATAGAAAATAAATGCAGTAGCGTAGGTAGAAGGGGGTGGGGCAGGAGGTCTATCATACCCCGGACGCCACTTGCAAAGCGGCGCCAAATGTGTACTAATAACGTACCATATATTACTATATGTGTTTCTGGAAGGGGAAGAGGCGCCAATAAAGGGTCGTGCCCCGGGCGCCAGTTATGTTCGCTACGCCACTGCCTTTGAATTATAGAGAGTTTCGAATTATCGAAGGTTTGAATTAACGAGAGTCTATGTAGTAGTAAAGACAGACAGGTGACATATACAACAAGTAACTAAACTATTTTAGGAAATCCCTAAAAGAGGGGTGGGTGTAAATTCCAATTTTATTGTAGTTTATGTAATAACGTCATTAAATTTAGAAAAAAATTTTAAGATCTTCAAAGTTGTAAAAATAATGACAGAATGATGAAACTGGAAGCGACTTCTAGTTTTTCGAAGTCTTTTTTTTTTCATTTGGGACCATTATCTGTGGAAACGTTTATTGTACATATCATTTTATCATTCTGACATTTCTTGATGCAATCGCATTTAATTAAGCCGTGGTATATGCAAATGAAATCATAATATTAAATTAATAAAGTTTCATACCATATAAAGTAGTAATATGGCATATTTTTGAATGCCTCTTGGCACTTGATTATTTTAATACTATGTATAACCCGCTGGTATGTATTGTATATTACTTATGTATTGATGAATAGCCCAATCGGCGGTGTTATGTAACTGGATAAAACTGGGTCAAGTTTATACGTACGAAGGTTATGATGGTCATATTAAACTTACAATGTCTTATACATAGATCATATGACCGCATTTTTATGTATTGATGTGTTTTTTTATTATTATTATTATTATTAAATTTTATTGGTATAATATGTAATTGGAAATATATTTAAAAATATTTTTAAGATGACAACTTTATTAAATTTTATTTTTTATCGGCATTTTTGTTCCAATCAAGGTTGAAACTTGCAAAATTCATATATTTAGAGAGAGAATTTTTAAATGTAAAGGGCCTTTTAGACGGTCATATCAATTCTCAGTTCAGTTTCAGTTTCCGTTCTCGTTTCATTTCAGTTCGGAAGAAGGTTTGTTTTTATACGGTCCGTTCAGTTCTCACTGTTCTCAGTCGTTTCAGTTCTTTGTATAATATGAGTTGCCCTAAACAAAGTGTTTCATTTTAAAAGTCTTCAACTTATATCCTTATACTAGTTTAAAAGTGCTAATATAATAATTTATCGATGATGACTATTTCACTGCAATAGCGTTAGCTTTGGTGCTGAAGAAAGAGCGAAAGAAAAGAAGCTAGTGAGGTAAAGCTCGGCTTCTTAAAAGAAATTCATTGTCGCATATAAATTTAATGAGGGCACTTTGCTTAGAACCATGTGATTGGTTGAATTATTTACGAATGAATAAGGATACGTATCTCTTATTCCTTCCTGATTTTCATCCTCGTCGTTCATGGTACTAACATTTATTACAGTCGGATGTTGGTCGCTGACGAACGAAAGGAGACCATAATACCATAGTAATGGTTTGTATACTTCCCCAGTTCCTGCTTCACTTCTTTCACTATCCCTAACTTAGTAACTTTCTTATCTTCTTTGTTGTAAGTTGAGCGTAGGCTATTTATTTTAGATTTTACCATAGCGATTTACCATCGTATCCTTTATATTTCTTTAATATAAGAGTGTAGGCAGCTTCCCTAATATTTACATTGTGGTAATGTACATCTGTTTTATTCCATGAACATGGTAAGGTTTTATAAATTTTAATAAATTCGACAACAAAATCGTGATCCTTGTTGAACATAGCGACAGTTGCCTATATAAAATGTGCACTTTGTCAGATTTTCAAGAAAACTGACGTGAGCGAACGGGTTGAGGCATGATGCGCTTGTTTACACATACAATTTCTAAGAACTGAAACGAAACAAATAGGTCTATCCATCCTGTCAGTTCTCAGTCTCCGGTTCAGTTCTCAGTTCCGATTTTGATTTTTACACGTAGGAAAAACTGACAGTTCGACTGAAACTGAAACTGAACTGAGAACTGATATGACCGTCTAAAAGGCCCTTAATTGGTAGCAGATATCGAAAATTTACCCGAAAATTGTTATGTCGTAGAGTCAGCGATTGGAATTGGCTACGCAAAAATTCTCACTCGCGCCTCTGGTGGTAAAATTAGAACTAGCATCAAGTAAAAATATACGTATACGATTACTGGGCGATATAAAATCTAGTAATCTGCGCATAATTTGCATAGTACATTTTTCTATCAACAATTAAACGTATACAAAATTTTTTACTTGATACAGCTTCTAATTTAAAAAACCAGGAGCGCTCGCGTAATCTTTGCGTCGCCAATAGACTCAGATCAATTTTTTTAATATTAACACGTTGATAGTCATAACCTTATAATAACGAAATACTCGAAATACTCAACTGGTACACTATTTTGAGATCTAATACACTATATTAGGTATGTGGAGTTGTTGACGCGGTACAGCATTGTGTCGTAATTAGTCAGATTTTGCTTCATTTCGTAGAAGGTCCGAGGTTAATTTTTCTTTAAAAAATTCAAATTTTTAAGTGTATAATATTCAAATGGGAAAAATATACATATACATATACCTATTTTAAGTTACCCATAATAATAATATTTTTAACTCGCCAATTCCCAAGCCGCGATCTATCGACAAAATACCCTTATTTTGTGCTAGTTTTTATCTTTTAGGTACTCAACATATAAAAATAAATAATTGAAAAAAAAAATACCCTTTAGTTTTTTTTTAAATGAAATGTCATCTATAGGTGACACTGGGCGTTATTTGTAGTATGAACTGAGTAAAACGGTATGAAATTACCGGCAAAAAATCACTTTCATTATAAGCTTGATTCTTAAATAATAATTTGTTATAACAGTCATAACAGTACCTAAAATAGCAAATCGTTTGAAACAACAGAATTAATTTGACGGTTAACATAACTTCAGTGTTGCCAAACTAAAACCATGAATACTATTAAGTATTAACATTTTAGTCGTAACACAATTCAATTATTATTTTAAAATTTGTTATATTGTCTGTAAAAAAAATTCACAAATCACTGTCACCTAGAGGTGACACTGGAAATTCTCCCGTTAATGCTATGTGAGTAAAGTTAGTGTCACTTCAATAATATTTTTGGCTTTTTGGCTTCGTTACATTTTCGATCATAATATTCTGAATATTTCAACAAAAATTATCTAAAATCCGTAAAAGAATTATTGAGTTATATCCGAACATAAAAAGTCGTTCCGTGAGAGCTTCGCTTCAATAAATAACAGATGATTTTAAAAAATTTAAAAAAGAGATTTCGAACAAATTCTACAATTAACCAGTTTAAGTTGCGACAATATATTTATTGATAATAGTTTCACTTCAGTCGTGTGTTTTTCAACAAACATTTTTTCTTTTTTAGGCATTAAAAATGCTGACGTTCGCCAGAAAATTTTGTTACCCTAACGTTAGCTAATGGAGCTTACACCGTCACAAACCAGAGGGCTCGCATTCAAAAAACCAACATGCATTATACAATATTAAAAATACAATTTCCAAATTAATAAGTGATGTTTGTATTTCATCATTTTTTAATGTGGCTGTAGTGGCCTTCAGAAGTTAATTAAGGTTACCGCGAAAAATCATGAGAAAATATTTAAGGTGCATCAAGTTTTTGAATCAGAGCCCTCTGGTTTGTAACGGTGCAAGTATCGTCAGTTAACGTTAGGCTAACAAAATTTTATGGCGAACGGTAGCAATGAAACACAGGGTATATAAATATAAAATAACAATAAATCTTAATCTGTAAATATAATAATTTATAATTTAAGCCTTAAAAGGTAAATACAGTAAATGTGTATTATATTAAGAGTAAGTGCGGTATAAACACGGTTAAAGCCTAAAAGATTATAAATAATAAAATTACTGGTTGTAATACATATTTATGTTCAAATACTCCAGTATTATTTATAAGAATTTTTTTCGAGTTTCAAAAATGATCTACTACATTAAAACATGTGACTTATAAGATTTATTGCAGTTTTAATAATAAATAATTTTCCTGTATACCAGTGAAATCATTAATTTATAAGCTTCTGTCTTACAAACCGAAATTATTTTAGGAATTTTTTCAAGATGTAAATTACATTTTTAAACACTAATTTCCTATGGTTATCGTAACAATGATAACCTGTGGGTTTGTAAGTTTGTGATGCCCTATGTTCCAATATACCCTACATTTTAAAGATTAACATTGTTCCCGAGGACCCTAAAACCCCAAAAAGACCGAAAATAAACGACTGGACGGATCTTGATCGAATTTTGTTCAAATACTACTGGAATCTTGAAGAAAATTTTTTTTTTAAATCGTTTCACAAAATCCTAGCTGGAGCTCCAAAAAAGATCCAAAATAAACGGTTAGATGGATCTTGGTCGAATTTTCGTTGAAATATTATTGCAAGATTCCGAAAAAGGATAAACTTTAGTTAAAAATTGTAGTTTGGGATCTTGGAGTTAAAAAAAAAATCGAAAATTGAAGTATTGCTAAAACTATAGGTTTAAGAAATTAGATGATATGCATTCGACCTGCGGAACAAAGCACTACATATAAGGAACTGACTTTGTTTATTGCATCCAGTGTAAAGGAACTCTTCAGTTGTGTTATACCTGATGATGAATTAATTATTCGGAAGCTAGCTCATAATCGAACAGTTTAACCTTAGAATCATACTTACTCGTCAAAATGACGAACGAACTTCTCTATCTGCTCCAATACTACAACTTGACGTTGCGTGCTTGCTGTGAAACTTCTGTTATCTAATTTATTTGTTATGATAACACAACAAATGTATAAATTTTGTTTATAGTTGCTGTCGTTTTGTTTATATTAAAATAGTGTGTGTCAATTTGACGACGATGTATGATTAACCTATATTTTTTTTTAAAGATTTTGTACTTCACATATAAAAGTTTTCCTAATTTTTCTAAAATTTATTAAAGATATGGATGTTATAATTAATTTATTCAATGATTATGATAATGTGAAAGGTGATTATAGCTGTTTGACTTATAAAGACGACATAATACTGAAGTTTTAATATATTGAATCGAAAACTAAAGAATGCTTTTCGAATGACTTAATAAGAGATTAACAATTTATTTTGTGGAAAATATTTTAATTTTTATTATTTTTTTGAGATCTTATTCGAAAAATTACTAACAAATTTTAGAAAATTTACAAATGTGCCTAATGGGGAAATAACTACATATCTATAGGAATATTTATGACTGAGAAATTTCACATTCTGTAAAGTCACACATGTCCACTGACTCATAATAGTTCATAAATTAATTATTTGAAAGACATGTTTTATGATACAATTGATATATTTATTTATTTTTTAATTTTTATAATGGAAATATGCTTTGATAAAATGATTAAAAAAATTAATAAATATTTATATTAAAAAATTTTTCCAAATGCAATTTTTTTAAATATTTTGTTCGCTTTTGTAGGTAGTATTGTTATGTAAAAAATTGTTTTTTGCAATAAACTCTAAAACTCTCCGTAAAAAGTCCATTCGTCAAAATGACGCCGATGTATGATTAACGTTTCTCGTAGATCAACGTATGATTCTAGGATTAATTTAGCGAAAAGTGACAAACAGAATTATTCTCATATTTTTTTTTTTAATATGGATTTTCATAAATTTTTCAAATTTTAATTTTACCTATTTCTTGTTTTTTTGTTTTTTTTTTTTTTAGTTTTTGGTTTTTTTCATTTTCCAACATTTCAAAAAAATTGCTTTGAAATTTTTACATAACATTCTTGAAACGATGAAAAAGTCTCAAGAAATAAAGAAAAAATAAATTTAAAAAAAAAAAATCTTTAATAAATCAGAAGTATCCTTAATATGAATAAACTTCGCGAAAGGAAGAAGATTTTTGATATATTTCCCTCTTAAATCAAATTATGTAATGGGGTGATAATCCATAAATATTAATATTCCTCTTTTCACAAAAATAAAAGTAAATATTTGTGATGTAACATTATCCAGTCATATTTTACTTTGTCGTATGCATTTAAAATCGTTAAATATATGCGCCAAACACGAATTATTGCTGTATTCATTATATTGCACCTACACGTGGCTCTCAATAGGTGCCTAGGTGCTTACAACATGTTTGACAAGCAGGGGCGGGTATGTTAATTTTTTTTTACATTGCACGTAAACCGACCTACGCGACATCTATTATGATGTTATGTAATTTACATTCAATAAGAACGTTTGTTTTTTTCAAAATTGTAATAATAACAATGATATAAGTAATTGTTTATTAATTTTTTTTTAAATATGTATTATTATAAACAAAATTAAATAAATAAATCTATGAGACAGTACGATTTACATAGGTATATCGAAATAAAAATTATCGATAGTAATATTAAATGTAGTTCAGTTGGCCTGGCACCAACTTCAAAAACTATCAGTTTATTTATACAGCTTGGTTTGGCCCCTTTGGTTTTCTTTGATCGAAATTAATTGTGAACTGTATAATCTACAAAATGTGGACTTACCTCTGCTTTGATGTGGACACTCTTCGTGTTACACGAGGGAAAGGAATGGGCAAAAGGGAAAACACTAAACTGTTCACACCCAGCACGGCAAGCTAGCTGGTAAACGCACTTTGTACGCGTCGAAGAATCGATTTTTACACGGTAACTCGTAAATAGTTAAGGTTGATTACACAAAATGGTTAGCAACAATATATGTATCTATTAGGTTCAAAACACTTTGGTGACAATTTTTCTGCTGACCGCCTATAACAGGCAGTTGATTAAGGCCCGTCAATTTTACTATGCAAGCATAGGCAATGCATTGGACAATTAAGGTATATATGTTGCATGGCTACAACACAGCTAAACCTTTTTTTATGCGATAAAATTACTTTTTAATGGTTTTTAAGCGTTCAATCAATACATTGCATAAGATATAAGTTACACGGAAAGAAAATTCCTATAAAAATTACTGTGCTCATACTACAATCGACGTGTAACAGACGAACATATCCAATTTTACCGTACAAAAATTGGATATGTTCGCCTGTTACACATCGATTGTAGTATGAGCACAGTAATTTTTATTGGAATTTTCTCTCCGTGTATTGTATCATTAAGTTTTTTTAAAAGATGCATTTTTCACAATTTTCATAATATAAAAATAAAATAAAATGTTCTGATGTGTAAATTAATGCTTTATCTTGTTTAGAAAAGCAACTTCTAAGGAAGTCGTGAGGTTTTGAGCGTTTTGAGTTACGTATTTTCAATGAAACTTTTTTTATGCGGTCCCGATCCACCGCATAAAAAAAGTTTTTTTACCGGACCGAACTAAACTTTTTATAGCTATTTATGATATTTTTGAATTTATTATTTTTTTTTTGTGGGCTTTTTTATGCCGTCCCTATCCACCGCATAAAAAAAGGTTCAGCTGTATTTATATTTTGATTTATGACGTAATTATTTTTCATATTTTTCAGTCTTTCTTTTTTAACGAATTTCCATTTTGGAAATTCAGCTATTACAGCTGCTCTCATGGTAAGATCTAAACCAGGGACTATGACAGAAATTTGTTTGAGGCCCCGTTCAAAGACTGTCAGTTTATATTTATATTCTGATTTATGATGTAATTTTCTTTCATATTTTTCAGTGTTTTTTTTTTTACCGAAATTCAATTTTGGAAATTCAGCTATTACAGCAGCTCTCATGATAAGATCTGAGTCGCGGACTATGACTGAAATTTATTTGAGATCCCGGAAAACCAAAAAACTAAAATGTATATATTTATTCTTAATGTGATGCCAACTAAAACGAAGCATTAGTGTAATAAATGGGTATTAATATTGGTATAACTTAATACATTAACATTACTTAAAGCTCTCTGTGTCTTAAGTAACAATTCAAGTAATTATATTATGTGCAAACACAATACATAATATTTTCCTCCATTTATTTCTTTGTGTCATTTAACACGTAGGTAACAGAACTATAAAACTACTGAACACTGTCAAACATGGATAATTAATGGTCATTAAGGAACACACGTTCATGACACTAATGAGACTGGTTAGATAATGTTGTAACGAAACAAGAAAAATGCGTCAAAACTTGCGTAAACGGCAATAAACAATACAATTTACTTTCAATTTCGTGTTATGTGATACTTTAGAAAAAGGTAAAAGATCAGTTAATGACGGAATTCCTTTTAGAAATATGACTGATTCGACACAATTCGTTTTTCTAGTGATCCTACATACTTAATTTCGGTAAAAATGAAAAGAACGACTTCGAAAACCTATGATTCGTTTCCGGTTTCATTATTTTATAATTTAATTTGTGGTTTTTAAAGCATTTTGTAAACTTTATCAAGTTAAATTTTTTTTCTCAAAAAAATTAAAATTTTTGGTAGTGGTTTGAATTAAGATGATTGGTTGAATTAAGGTAATTTGGATGTGAACTTTACATTTTTGCTGTTAAAATGACGAAATTTTTTTAAAAACGAAAAGAACAAGTTCGAAAACCTATGATTCGCTTTCGGTTTTATTATTATATTTTATTTGCGGTTTTTAAGGCATCGAAAAATTTTAATGCACGTAATGATGTTATCAAATTCAAAAATTTCTTTTTGCTCAAATCAAGTTTTACGAAAGTGGTTTGAATTTAGAGTGATTAGTGGAATTTGGGTAACTTGGATGTAAACTTTTCATTTTTACTATTAAAATAACGAAATTTATTTTAGGAATATGACTAATTTCATAAAAGTTGCTTTTTCGGTAAACCGATATGCCCGATTTTGGTAAAAATGGATAGAACGATTTTAAAAACCTATCGTTCGTTTCCAATTTCATTATTCTGCCATTTTATTTGTAGTTCTTGAGCTATTAAAAAATGTTTATAAACTTGGTGTCATAAAATTAAAAATGTATTTCCTCTTTCTCTCCCTGTAAAGTAACTTGAATTAAAGTAATTTTGGTGTAAACTTTTCATGTTTGCTATTAAAAAGACGAAACTTCTTTTAGAAATAATTGAATTCGACAGAAATCTATTTTCTAGTAATCCTACATACCTAATTTTAATAAAAATAAAGAAAACAATGTCGAAAACCTAGAATTTGCTTCCATTTTCATCAGTGTATAATTTTATTTACGATTTTGTTAAACTTTTTGTCAATCCTTCTTCAAATACACAATTATTAATTCCTCCAAAATCCACTTCCTTACCTTACCATCGCCCGATAAACCGAGAACCTCCTGTATCTGAACTTGACGCAGACATGATTAAAAATTTATAAGAACATTATTTACTTGAATGTTTGCCGTTGTTTATGATTTTTATTCCAGGAATTAACATATTTATGCAAAAACAGCCGCGATCCATTTGCATATTTACAAATCTAAAGCAATGCCCCTTTACAATGTCACGGCCACATCGTGTCGTGTCGGTCGTAACTGGTGGCAGAAAGACTTGTTGGAATCCACAGTAATACCTCGTTCACACTAAAGCGATAAATAGTAAGTTGTATAAATAGGTTACCGTCAAACCATCGAATTGTAAGATTACTATAATTTTTGATTCATATGAAATTAATTTAGTTACATTCAACTGTTTTAATGAAATCAACTGATAAAAACTTTTGATTTGACTCGTAAATAAATTTTCCAAAAACTTAAATTACTAATCAAAAATAAAATACGCTGCCAATAGGGTGGGCACACAGCTTCCTCGTAGTCGTAAAAGGCTTTAAAACAGTATTCTACCAAATATACATATTATATACCGTGAAATTATATTTTCGCCTTGAAGTTTATAAAAAACTGTTGTAACTCAAAAGACTTGAAGGCTAAATTATAAAATAATAGCAAAAGTATTTTAGAAACTAACCCCCAATATACCCTAAAAATTTGAGCGAGATAGGACTAGCAGTAAATAAGATATTGACATTTAATGGGATTTCATGGTAGCGGCGCAGCTACCGTTACTCCGATTTCGATTAAATTCATAGGGGACCATATAGGAACCAAACTACATAATTTCTGAAAATTTCATAAAAAAGAATTGAGTAGTTCAGAAGTTATGTCACTTGGTGCAATTTTGGAATGTCGTGGTAGCGGCGTTGCTACCGTTACTCCGATTTTGATTAAATTCATAGGGGACCATCGCGGAGCCAAACTGCATAATTTCTGAAAGTTTCATTAAAACCAATCGAATAGTTCGGAAGTTATGCCACTTGGTGCAAAATTGGAGACACACAGACGGACAGACAGACGGACGGCCCAAACCAAAATTGTTCAGGAAGCTCTAAAACGTAAAATGTGCGTAAAAAATTTGATTTTGAAGAGAAAAAATTTTTTATTTTTCAAAAGTGATCACAATGCTTTCGCTACTTTAGTAGTCTCGGAAGCAAAATACAGTAATCGGTTAAGATTTCAACGTGTCCCTAACTTTACCAGACCATGTTTTTCAGTGAAATATGAAAGAGATTGTAAAATTGTTAAATATTCCATTATCGTTGACACTTTGTTGTTAATTCCAAGTATAGAGAAACCAACGACAACTGAAAATGATTCATTCTCATAAATTTATCTTTTAGACAAACTCGTAATATAGCTATCTCTTACAAGATCTACTATCTGATATATTGAAAAAGGATAGTAGAAATTATAATATCTTTTATATGTGACAAAACTTTATTTTTGAAATGAGTCATTTTCTTTATACCTATATAAATTTGACTTTAATATCTAATAATGAAACGTAATAGATTTCATATACATATTTTTGACAAGTATTTCAATTGATGTATATTTTTAAAATGCAAATGTTTTTACCATTTGTACTTGGCGTCCATTGGTAAAGTTAGGAATTGTTAATGTAACCTAACTTTACCAAACCTACAGTAACCATTACTTAAACGAATTATTTGATAATGCGCAAATAAATAAAATGCATACATTTTGAAAACATGAATGTAGTACCACATAAACTAAAAGAAAAGCTAATGATGTAAAGAAATAGCGGCTGATAATGTCCGTAAAATTTGTAGAACACTAGTAATTTAGTTATAAATAATTTTGCTGTTAAAAAAAATGCTTGAAGTCAGGGAATTTTAATTTTTTTTTTAACACAAACTGTTGTATTGTAAAGTTACGTTCAGTAGGTAAAATCAGGAGTATTGACGGTATCTATCACGGCATTGTATTCTTCTGTTCTATTTATACATTCTACTTATTAACTTACTGCTTACCGCTTCGGTGTGAACGGAGCGTACTACATTTTATTTATTTTCTTGGTTGCATGGTACACACAGGAACTAAAATACGGTAAATATGTATTTAGATTGTGTTTGGTTGTGTTTGTCCAACTTGTCTAGACTACAGTTACAAACTAACGACTTTTATGTAGGGTTGGGCGGGGTAAAAAAAAGACACTGCTCGAGCGGGGTAAAAAAAAGACATACTTATATTAAACTCAACAGTGTTAAATTCAAAAAATAAAAAATATTACAACAAAATACATTAGTATTTTAAGCTGTCTGGGCCAAAAAATTATTTTTTGGAACGGGCTTTATAACATAAAAAAATTTTCTCCCAAACCTCTGTTATTCATGAGAGAAAAACTTTCATTCCGCGACGATAAACTTTTTCAGTAAGTAAAAAATCTGATAAGATAGAGTGCTGTATTTTTTTTCTTGTTATTCTACATGCTTTAGTAATATGAAGTACAAAGTTTTATTTAAATGGTCCGACTCCTTGTAATTCTTTTTTAATGTTAAAAAAAAGTGGGGTAAAAAAAAGACAAAACAAGGGGTTAACATTCAGAAAAATTAAAAATTATTGACAAGGATTTTCATTTTAAAACTAGATAATGGCATGTTTATGTATATTTTATGGATTAAAAAAATACTGATTCTTCAATAAAACAATTTTTTTGTTAGTGAGCAGACGGTTTTCATGGATATCAATTTCAGCTCATTCGAAAATTTGTATTTTTGACCCATGAAAATTTATGTATGTTTTTATAATGTATAACTATGCTTTACTGCACACATTTAGTATTTTTAACTCATTCATAGATTATTTTGATTTATTTTTTTACTTTATGTAAAGTGGTGTAACAAAATGGCAGCCTCAAATTAACATATTTGGTTTTTTAATGAGCTACAATAAATTTTGTGTTAGTTGTACGTTTGTGAAATAAAAATTATTTTAATATTTAAAGTCCAAAGAAATTTCCTGTGAGTTAAGCTTTTACATCAGTTAACTTTTTCTGACTTTTCTTACTGCTTAATCTTAGCTAAAGTTTTTGGTAAAATACGTAAAATTTAAATATATCTATAAAATATTTTGTAGTAGAGATAGAGTTGTGAAATAAAAAGTGTTGTACTGCTAATTACCCAAGCTGTCTATTTTTTACTCTTCCAATCATGTACTTGCAGTATCCTATTAGTTAGAGGTCTGTCTTTTATTTACCCTCCACTGTCTTTTTTTTACCCCACTTGGCGGGTAAAAAAAAGACAAGGTTTTTATTTTTTTATAGATTTATGCCATTAGCTTGAGTGAAAAGACAGGCAAAATCTTAAAATACAAACAATTTAACATCATACAGTATTTTTTTTGTCTGAAAATTCAAATATTTTCTACATGAAAAATGAAAAGATTTGATTTTGTCTTTTTTTTACCCCGCCCAACCCTATATATGTTAATTTGGTGTTTAGAATACTTTATTGCACGTAAGTATTTTTTTTAGTCTGTGATAATTTATATCCAAGGAAGTTTGTGATTTTATTCCGTCTATTCGAGTCGCATATCGTATAACTATACAAAAAACATATAGGGTAAAAGCCCCTATATCGGAACGCGATCCAATACTGGAACAGCTTTGGCATTTATATATTAATGAAGTTATTTCTGAAAGAAACCTCTGATAACAAAAATTATTATTAATAGGATGATTATTTTTCAATTTAAATTCACCTCGCATTTAATGTTTCCTTAATTAATTAAAGAAATACATATAGTATATATATATATATGTATATATATATATATATATATATATATATATATATATATATATATATATATATATATATTAAACAATTTTTGTTGAATACAGTATTTTGATCCTTTATTTACGTCTGATACTTAAACCATTCTCTTTCCTACATTGACGTCTAGATGTCACTCTATGTGTCATATTACTCATATTACACGTCTGTTTGTATATCGGTTCCCAACTCCTAGTGTCATTGATATTTCTTTGTTTGGATATAGATGTCGACATTTTGTAAAAGAAAAACATTAATAAATAAAAATTTTTGGGTTGTATTTTTTTATAAACATTGGATTAAAAAAACTTTGTTTTATGCTTATTAAGAAAAAAAAATGGATGTTTAATTTATTTGTCAATTTTTATAAGCCAGTTTAATTACACACCTAAAAACAGTGTTCCGATATAGGGGCTTTTACGTTACATCTATCAAAACAATTCAAGAAATGTTAAAAATTTTGAAAATTTTTTTCTCAAAAGGCTAGATTTTACTCAACAAAGAAGGCTAGATGTATTCGCCAATGTTACTCGCATATATGTTACTGTGAGGGTCAGTTACTACAGATAATTTGATTCCTTCTATCTTTTAAAGGAACATAAATTTGGACGTTCGATATTTCGTAAACAACGCTTAAATGCTTAATCTGATTTTGACAGATGTTTCTAACGATATTCCGCACGTTTGTAAAACTATTTTTGGAGTTGCCTACCTATGAAAAACGAAACTTTTGTACATGCTCCAACATTTCTTTCAAAGATTTGGACTTGAATTTTTGGAACATATTTTATAATACTGAAACATACCTCGATGAAAAATTTCGTTTATTGAGGACGGACTATTTTACACTTCTGAAACTTCTAAAGTAGTGGAAGCATTGTGATCACTTTCGAAATATGAAATGTTTTTTCAACTTCCGAAATATTTGATGGTTTTGTATGACATTTTCAGAAATTATACGGTTTAGTTCGTAAATCGTCCCCTACGAAAAAATTTAGAGAAAATTTTTCTCTACGAATTAATTGATACCTGTAGCATGCACATACAAAACGACATCACGAAAATAGAAAGACTTTGATATTTTTCTTTGAAACCCTAAAAATAATCATGAGAGACCCATATACATATACCCCCAGCTAATCTGAGGGTATTGTAACACTTTTTTACTATAAGATGTTCCTGGGAACGGTACAAAAAGTTTCAAGTATAAAAAAAAAACATCAATATCTACAATATAACTACAAATCATGTAATTTTAACAATAAGATTTCATTACAAATGAAAAAATCAATAATTGAATATGATGAATGAATCGCCAGGGGCTCAACACCTTCAAAATCAATCATATGTTATATATAGAACTGAACAATACATTTCAGTCATAAGCATAACTCTAAAATTAATTCACAATAAATAATAAAAAAAATTCTTTTCCTTACATTTAAAAAATTTTTAAAATAACAAATGAAGTACTCACAAGTTATTCAATTGTTAAAATTATTTAAAAAAAAAAATAATAATAATATCCTTTAATTTTTGAATGTGATTTTTTTCATCTAGTCATCAAATACCTGACTGTTGATGAAAACGTTTAAAATTTTTTCGTAATGATTCAAAAAACTATTTACAATATCATAAAAGACAAAACAAGTTAATTACAATTTATAATTAATTTCGAAAAAAAGGTGTGCGCATACCTTTGAATGTGATTGTACTTTCCTGTCTCCACATAAGTACATAAAATTTTGCTTGCCACTAGTAAATATTTAGAAAAAATTAACAAGCAGTTCACCATTAGTGATGTCGGATAATTAATCGATTAATCGACTTAGTCGACTAATTTCGTTTACATTTAGTCATTTTTTAGTCGATTATTTTAACTTCGATTAAATGACTAATATGATTAATTTTTTTTAAATGACTAAAAACGACTAATTTATTGACTTTTGTATATTATTTATTAGGCTTCTATAAAACAAAAACTATTTATTTATCTATTTGTATAATTTTTCACGTTTATGTGATTGACACATTGTTATACGTCATTCATATCTTTTTTTTCTTAGTCAATAATTAAATTCAAAAGAAAACATCGTTTTTGAATGAGTTGCAAAAGTTACACTATTTAAGAAATTCGACTAAAAATTTAGTCGATTTGTCGACTACGGTTCGCTGGATATTTTCGACTAATGACTAATTTTATTTGAAAAATAACCGGATGATTAATCGATTAGTCGGTTCAGTCGATTAATTTTGTTTACATTTAGTCATTTTTTAGTCGACTATTATTTTACCTTCGATTAAATGACTAATATGATTAATTTTTTTTAAATGACTAAAAACGACTAATTTAACAGTTTTTCTGTATTATTTATTGGACTTCAAAAAATAAAAACTACAAAATTATCTATTTGTTTGATTTTTCACTTTTATGCGATTAGCACATTATGATATTTCATATCTTCCTTTTTCTTAAAAGGAAAGTATTAAAAGTTCACAATTAAATTCAAAATAAAACCTCGCTTTTGAAAGAGTTGCATAGGTTACACTGCTTAAGAAATTCGATTCAAAATTTAGTTGATTAGTCGACTATGGTTTATTCGATATTTTCGACTAATGACTATTTTTATCTAAAAAACAACTTTAGTCAATTAATCGACTAAGTGCTCGACAGCTCGACATTATCGTTCACCATATCCTTGTTTTAAAGCTATTCTTGTTTCAGGCATGACGTTAATTATATGATAAAACACGAAATTGAAGATAAGATGCAGTTTAAGCACAAAATCACTTTAAAAATTGGATAAAAGTCTGTTTTGAGTACAAGGAAGCTGTGTGCCACCCCCATTGATAGTATATTTTTATTTATAGCTTATGTAGTTAATGAATTAATGATATAATAAATATTTATAAATTCATTTAATTTTTTTGTAGCTTGGAGCGAAACGAAATTAAACTATTCACCTACAATCAGTTTAACTGGTAACATAAGATGTGTTAGTTGGCTAAATTTAATTTTAACCTAGTGAACTAGTACAAGCTAGCGGTTTTTATACATATCTTTTATTAATCGTTTATTCTTATACTAGAAATAGAAATTGTATATATTTAAATTTTATTTAATTATTTTATTACTGGACGAATTGTACAATTAGAATCGAAAAAGTTTGAGACCTGCACTGTTAAAATTGTTCAGATCAGTAGCGTAGCGTGCCTTGGAGGGACCCTGTATCAAAATTAGTTGGGGGGCCCAAATGAAGGGTAAAGATTTCTCACAAAAGAAACAAAAATGCTTGCATTAATTTAAAATAAATATTTATTGATTATAAGTTATTCTTCCTAGAAATTGAGCTAGCGAAATAATTCAAATTAAATATACACTTTTCTTGCATTTTTTCTGCAAATTGATTTATTAAATCATCTATCACTGAAGACGGTTTCAGTTTTTCTAAAATTTCTGCCTCTATAGACAATAGTGACAAGTCTGATAGCTGTTCCGGCCCCATCGAAGTCTCATTTTTGAAGTTACCCATGTTGCCAACTTTTGGGCGTACACTTAACCCGGGAAAAAAAGAGATTGCTTTTTGATTTTTGTCATTTCTGAAGTAAAAACTCTATTATAGGCACGTATGACAGTTTTTTTTTATATGTTTTTTTTTTTTTTGCCGGGAAGCACGAGATTAAGTGACATTGTGGATAACATTTTACTAATTTTTACCTACACACGTTAGGGGTCTCTGTAGCCCGGGGGCCCCGTATCATTGATACAGCTAATACGGCGGTAACTACGCCCCTGGTTCAGATCACAGTTTAAAGTTTAAACCTTAGCGTTCGAATTCTGTCGTGAGGTTAAACAATTATAAATTGAATTAAAAGATGAGAATTGAAAATATTAAATTAAGAAAAAAAAATTGATTTAATTCAAAATTAAATTTGATAAATCATTCTAGCTATTCATTGTTAAATTAATTAAAAAAATATTTAAAAATGTTGTTTAATTGAAAGGACCCTTTTTTTCTGAAACGAAAAATTACCTACTATCTATTTTTAAGAGATTGTCTAGGTTCAGAACCAAATTGAATGATCAAAATTACTCGCCCAAAATTTGTTTACATATAATCTTGTTCTATTGCACGACCTAACGTTATTCCAACTAACGGTGGAAATGATTTCAGACTACAATAGTTTGATTTAAATTTAATAAAATTCGTCAAATGCGTGTTTTTGACACGCACTAAGTAATGTCATCTCAGTGAAAGTGTTAATTTATGATATTTTGTTAACTCTATAGTTGTTAACTCTACAGCCCTCTTGCGTTTATTCAATATGGATGTACAACTCTATTCAATCACACAACGATATTAATATGTCATCTTCGATGACATAAAAAACTTATTTTATACGTTTTTGTAATGCCAAAAAAGTTTTGATATTTATCTGAATTACATGATCGATCAAGTGGTTGGATAACGACATTTCATGTTACACGTCCTAATGTTATTCCAGTTAACGGTGGAAATGATTCCAGACTACAAGAGTTCTGTTTACAATTGAAGAACTGATTTTAAACATTTCTCTAACCGTTAAAGACATATCAATATTTATCTGAATTACATTCTCGACAAAGTGGTCGGAAAACGACATTTCATATTACACTAACTAATGTTATTTCAAATAATCATGGAAATGATTCCAAGCTACAAGAATTCTGTTTAAAATTCAAAAGCTACTTTTAAACATTTATGTAATACTTAAAATACCCCTGTCACAGCATCTGCATAACATAGTGAATATCCAAAGACTGGACACTGGCAGATTTCATTCTAAAAGAGTTTAGCTCATTAACAGTGAAAAAATTTCCAAAATCGGTGATGACGCGTTCTTGAAAAGTTAATTTTTATTTTGAAACAAATTTTGTTATTGTAATGAAGCATTTATCGTAAAGAAATTCAACAAATTTCCTAATTTTCTCAAAAACTACAGTATAGCACCGATAATGGAAACATCAGTTTTGGAAATTTTTTGAGGGCATCAAATTAGTCAATATCATTTTTGATGCAACTTTCCAAAAGTGATGTTGACTAATTTGATGCTCTTAAAAAATTTCCAAAACTGATGTTTCCATTATCGGTGCTATACTGTAGTTTACTTAGAACAATGGTTTAAAAGCTTACTTATTCTATGTATCTTATGTAGTTTTTTACGCTCTTTTCGATGGTTCAAAAAAAAAAAAAATCGAAAAAATGATAAATTTTGGCCAATTTTTGCAAAAAACCACCAAAAATTGTTAAAAATGGCGAAAAATGATCGAAATTTTGGCTTTTAAAAATCAAACGTGTCTCAAAACCTCAAAACAAATATCTATCATAGTCCCGGACTACATAGCCGTACCATGAAAGCCGCTTTAATAGCTGAATTTCCACAATGGAAATTCGCTAAAAGTATCAGTGTTTATCTGAATTACATTGTAAACCAAATTGTCGGAAAACGACATATGTATGTGATCGATCCGCACAAAATTACTCGAGATTTTACCGGGTCGTGACTAGAAAAAAGGTTATGTAAGTGTTACATAACGTTATTCAATTACGACCATCCTACACATTAAATATATGGTTACGACCAATGCATTTGAAACAAAAAGAAAGAGGTTTTGTCCGTGGGCATATGTAACGGAGCGAACTAACAGCGAATAAACAAACAGCGCGGCGCGAGGCGACCTGTTAATATAAAATGCAACACTTTATTGCATATAAATTATTATAAACAAACCGATTGGATCGTTTATGTGACAATTTTATGTGACAACGATTAAAAAGGTACACACATAACTGATATAATACCTAATTAAATGAAAAACTACTGTTAACCAATTAATTAAGCGGTAAGAATATCAATTTTAATATCAACAGTGATTGCACAATGAAATTGTCCGGACATGAAACACGTTTTAAACGGGACCACTAATGTGACCGTCTGAAAAAGGTGATTTTTGGGAATTTTTTTAAAGAAAAACACTATGGAATGCTTTAATATTTTAAGGATAATTCGTTGATAATACAATAAATTCATGATAAAATTTTTGAACAAAAAACTGAAAATTCAGTGAGTTATTCACGATCTCCCGAGGCTCCAAAAAAAAAGTTCCCTCACTGCTGCAGTGATAGCGACCTTCACAGTGCCTGAAATAAAAAAAAAAGCCTCTTAAACTAGAAGGTATTGCTCGTGCCATGAACCTGAATCGAAGAAAAAAAGTTGTAATTTAACAAAACGGTGGAGTTTTTAAAAAAAAAGTTTCAAATTTTGCGCGAAAATTTGATGATTTTTGTCCTGCAAAAATTACATTTTTTATTCGATCGGAAAACTGGAGGTTCATGGCACGAAGAAACATATATAAAAGAAGCTGCAATAAGAATCAAATCGATTGAATGATTTGTCTTCGAGTTATAACTGCAGCAAATTGGAAAAATGTAGTTTTTCTTTACATTACCTTTTAGTTTTAATCGCTGAGAATTTTTACTAAAATTGTTTATGATGTACTCACTATAACGGTCATAGTAAAACTAGATGAGTCGTTTAAATGTGCCAGGGTCTAGCTTCTCCGCAACATGTAACTGGCAGCGAGGTCCAGAAACCCCCGAACTATCAACCTTCATACATTTCTCAATACATCAAAGTTAGCAATGAAAATCAGAATCCGCTCTTCGGATGGCTGTAATTTAAAAACTATTTGAGATACGCACTTGAAATTTTAGTATGTTATTTTTAAAGGTATAGACTATCGAAACATGCAAAAAATAATTTTCCAATTTTCTCAAAATGTCACACTAGTGGTGAAGTGGTCCCCCTTAATTTTCAGTGAATTGTGGTACCTCTTCTGTTCAAATATGTAAGTTTTGAAATAAAATAACAGAACGTGCTAATTTATGTAAAAAAATTTCCAAGTAAAATTTGAAAGTTTTTCAAATTTTTTTTACACCTGATCGTGGCAAAAAGTGAAAAAAATCGCATATTTTTTTAAACCACTAATCTATATAAGCGATTTTCTAGAAAAAATAATTTTTGTAACTGAAATTCGTTACGTTACGCAGGATGCTGCGATAGTATATTATTACGTAATACAGCTAAACCTTTTTTTTGTGGTGTCCTTTTTTGTACGATTTTTTTTATGCGGTTTTTGAAAAAATTTCCATTAAAGTGCATAATGTAAATCAAAGCAAGAGAAAGTAAGAAAATTAAATTAACTATAATAACTTTTTTTGAAAAAATTAATTTTTAATAGTTTTTAAGCATTTAAAAAATATATTATTGCATTATTAAATTTTTTTACAGGTGTATTTTTCAAAATTTTCATAATATTATAAAAATGAAACAACATGTTCTTATGTGTAAATTAATACTTTATCTTGTTTGGAAAAGCAACTTCTAAACAAATTATGAGGTTTTGAGCGTTCTAAGTTATGTATTTTCGATGAAATTTTTTTTATGCGGTCCCGATCCAACGCATTAAAAAGTTCCGGACCGAACTAACTTTTTAATACACCGCACAAAAAATGGTTTACCTGTAGTCAATTTTTATTTGTTATTTTAGGGTTCCAAAGAAAAATCTCTAAACTCTCATAGCTTGATGAAATTTTACATGTGCATGCTACAGGTGTAAATTTCAGTTAATAAAAAGCAAAAAAGAAGAAATTTGTCTATTTTTTAAGTACTTCGTATTGGAAAGTGGGGATCGTCGGAAAGGGCTCTTAAAGTGAAACTGAGTTTCCTTTTACATTTTTCCTTTTTTAAACGCCGTTTGCGAAATGTTGAGATAATTTTTCTAGAATTTTTCTAAAATGATGCAAAAGGCGTATTTTTTACATTAAAATTTACATCTGTAGCATATACATGAAAAATTTAATTTTCAAAGACCGACAGATGTAGAAATTATGGAAATATGACCGATAAACGGACGGACAGACATAAATAACAAAATTATCGAACGTTTCATTATAAGTCCTAATTTGCACAAAAATTTACAAATCGTTCACCTAAACCTTTCGCGTTAATTAGGCAATCTGTTAGTGAAAATCGGAACAAAATCCGTTTAGTAATTGCACACTTGCAAAAATCGAATTTTTTTTTCAAAGCAATACTTTCTTTATAAATGCCATATTGCAAAATCCTATTTACTTATCAGTATTCACTTTTACAAATATAAATATTACTGATTAGTGATTGCATTTACATACTTGCAATGTTACAAATGTTGTTTTCATAAACGTCATTTCCGATAACGACCATATTGATAATGATAACGGTCTGTTTATATTTTATTTATGTACAGGCTGGTCCAGAATTATGTACCGTAATTGCTGGAGCTGATAGTATGTTCAAAAATAATGGTACCTTTTCATCTACACTTTTTTCCAAAACTCAGTAATAAGGGAAATAAAGCAGAGGGGTAAAATGTAGAGGGGTGGAACGAAACTTTCTTTTTTTTTTTAAATTTTTTAGGCGCTTTTGATTACTGGATTCATATTTTAGGGGCGCGTATGAACATTAAGATAATTAAATTTATGATATTGATTATTCGATTACTTATGATTAGGCGATAATTTAGAAGTAGATACTTCTACTTTAAATTACTCGAAAACGGTAATATTTATCGAAATGTAACAAGTATACCTTTTTTGCGTGAAATTGTCTGAGGAATTATATTATCAGGGATTTTGTTTAAATAATTGCAAATTAAAAAAGAAAAGACATGATAACTCACACCTACCACCCAAAACCACCCCTTAGTCATGAGTGGTGGAGTCAGCGTTGACATAAATTTAATCCTTCTAACGCAAAATAAGTATCCCTAAAATATCAACCCGTTATTCAAAAGCGTTTGGAAAATATTTAAGAAATAATGGTTTTCGTTTCACCTTTTTACAGAGTTGTATCTCCCTTATTATTGAGTTTTAAAAAAAAGTGTACATGAAAAGGTACCATTATTTTTGAACGTACTACGAGCTCTACCAATTACGGTACATAATTCTGGACCACCTTGTAAGATGATAATGACGTTAAATCATTCTTATCTTTACAAAGTATGCATAAACAAATGTAGCATTCGTTTCATAAAAATCTGAGACAAGCCATCAAGGATCATTTAAAAATTTTTTTAGTATTATAAAATGGACTGTAGCACATTAAACTACAATAACAAATTCTAAACAGAGAAATATTGATACCCGCGGCTTCGCCCATGTGGCATTTAAAATAATGACATCAAGTTGACATCTTTTCTACTAACAATATGCAAAGTTAGAATAAAACTCATGATATATTGTTTTTAGTAGTCAGCTGGTGTAATTTCATTATTTCACTTTACAGTGAGAATGAGATATTCTTTGGTAGTAAAAATAGCCTGTGCCCTTCTTCATTTTCTCAACTGTCACGATACAGAGTTTCAAGCCGATTGATTAACCGATTGGAACCTGAAGTCGTGGCAAACATATTAAATACATTTTCACATGGGAATTAAATGTTTTTCCGGCGTAGAAAGTAGCCTATATCTTTTTTGACTCCTCTTTCAACAATATAATTTCTTATAATAATCGTAATTTCATTTTTTCATTTTAAATACACTTCCCATGGACATTACACAAAGGTTACGAACTTAAACATGGAAATTGCCAGAATTGTCCACGAAAATGGTACATGTTAAGTTTTCTTTTTTCACCACTCGTGGCGCTAATTTTCCTTTGTACTGAAATTTATTATTATCGTTTACTTCTTTATTTTTAGCTGTTTTTTAATAATTATTGATTTTATTTCCGTTATTTATATTTAAGGAGAGGGTAAGGTTAATTCGTACAAAAAAGGCATGTTTTTGTTATTTTTTTGTGACGACACAGTTAAAATCTCTTTATTAAAACCAGTGGTACATTAAAGTATAACATTCGAATACAGTCATAGGAGCAATTATTCGAACGTTTCTCGAAAAAAAGTAGAATTGCAGTGCCCCTCATAACTTGGTGCTGGATCATCCGAAATAAAACAAAATTAAAGTTCATTGGTTAGATAATAGTTTTCCTTAGGTAACGCTGCGAGGGTTTTTCGAAATTTCAATTTTTCACTTTTTTAGAACACTTAGAACGGAAAAAACACGAATTTTGCGAAAAAAATTGGCTAATTTGTTATTGTAAAATAAAAATTATTAGCAAATTTGAAAAAAACTTTCCAGCGTTACCTCGTAAATTATGTACAGAAATAGTATTCAAAATTTCAAACGGATCGGTGCTGTAGTTTTGAAGTTATGAGGGGTACCGACTTTGAAAACGTGAGCTGTGGGGAAAACGCTTTAAAGTTTTGAACACTTAAAAATTCTTGTATAAAACTGATATAGAATACTGACTGCTAAACTAAATTTTGTATACCCTACACTGACAAAATATACAGTACAGGTATAAACACGTTAATACTTCCATTGAAATTTCTCTAATATAACTGAGAGAGAGAGATATATAGAGAGCGAAACATCTGCCAGGCAACAACAAAAATACTTATAACTTCGTCAATTTTGCTCCAATCAACTTGAAATTTTGAGACAATATTTTTGAGATATTATGTATTCAGTTAAAATAATAAAAAAAATGCAAAAAAAATTATTTTAATATCTTACCCTGCCCTTAAGCAACCTAAATGACTTTTTTATAATTTTAAATTATTATCTCTATTTCAAACTACCGTTTCACTCCTTTGCCGCTTTAGTACACACGGAACACTAATGCCCTCTTATTTTTAGATCCTTTTTTTGCATACATGGAGTTCGTACACCTTGTCTAATTACCATGACACTTTCCCTCAAGAATTAAATGTCTTCCGGGATAAAAAGTGGTCTATGTGCTTCTCTATTCGGCAAGCTATGTATCATTAGGCAAAATTTCAGATCAATTGGTTAAGCGATTGACGCGACAAAGCAAGGAAAACAAATACATTACTTTTATAAAGTGTCCCAGACTTTTTTGAAACCAACCATACTTTGTAAAATATTGTTTAAACATTATCAAAAGTAAATATGTACGATTTTAAAAATCAGTATCTATTGCTTTAATGGCTCGTAATCATGTAATATAGACTTTAAACAAAGATATTGTTATTTCGAAATGGATCTATCCGTCTGTAACTATTTGCATAACATTTACATATTTTGACATACTCAGGCCTAGTCGTAAATTTTGTTTTAAATAACTTTATCTAACAAAATAATTTGAATCATAGATAGAACTGGGCTCAGTCGCATTCTCCAATATTGAGTACTTACATTTTTTTTTTAACCAAATAAGTACCTTTTATCGATAATTTGTTTGTTTTGGTTTCTAACATTTTGTTTTAAAAAGATATTTTCGATTTTTTTACTAATTATTGTTTACCAAAGGTGGAACAGTGTCGAATAGTAAATCAAATATTTGAAAAAAATTGCTTTTTGAGGAAATACAAAAATGTTACCAAAAGTTTTATCAGAAAATAAACATTTTAATTTCAAATATTATCGAGTGCTTGTGAACATTTGTAAGTATGGTGAACTTTTGTTCGTATTTAAACATACGTTAATATCATTTAACTCCAGAATCATACGTACACGTCAAAACGACGTACGAACTTCTCTACCTGCTCCAATACTACGACTTGTTGTTACTTGTTTGCTGTGAGATTTCTGTTATCTAATTTATTTGTTATTATAACACACCACATATATTTATTTTGTTTATAGTCATTGTCGTTTTGTTTGTATTGAAATAGTGTCCGTCAAAAGGACGTCGATGTATGATTAACGTATGTTTTTTTTGAAGATTTTGTACACTACATATCAAAATTTTCCTAATTTTTTTTTTAAATTTATTAAAGATATGGATGTTATAATTAATTTATTCAATGATTATAATAGTGTGAAAGATTATTACAGCTGTTTGACTTATAGAGACGACATAATACTGAAGTTTTAATATATTGAATCGAAAACTAAAGAATGCATTTCGAATGACTTGATAAAAGATTAACAATTTATTTTGTGGAAAATAATTTAATTTTTATTATTTTTGGAGATCTTATTCGAAAAATTACTAAAAAAATTTAGAAAATTTACAAATGTGCCTAATGGGGAAATAACTACATATCTACAGGAATATTTATGACTAAGAAATTTCACATTCTGTAAAGTCACACATGTCCACTGACTCATAATAGTTCATAAATTAATTATTTGAAAGACATGTTTTATGATACAACTGATGTATTTATCTATTTTTTAATTTTTATAGTGAAAATATGCTTTGATAAAAATATTAAAAAATTAATAAATATTTATATTAAGAAATTTTTCCAAATCCAATTTTTTTAAATATTTTGTTCACTTTTGTAGTATTGTTATGTAAAAAAATGTTTTTTGCAAATAAGCCCTAAAACTCCCCGTAAAGAGTCCATTCGTCGAAACGACGCCGATGTATGATTAACTTGACTCATAGACCAACGTATGATTGTAGGGTTAAGTAAACTGAGAAATTTTTCGATTGAAATAACTAAATTATTAGTTAACAAATTCAAAAATTAAAATACACGTATGTATGTACTTCTAACAATTTCAGATCTCATAGCCGCGTATTACGGAAAAAATTTTACGCTAATAAAACAAAAACTATGATTATATCAAATGCACGGAGTTTTAAAAATTGATTATACTAGTAAAAAAATTAATTACTATTTGAAACTGTACACTCCGATATAAAATTAAGTCATTCAAAAACAAAATCTATATAATAAATGAAACTATTAAAAACTGTGCAAACAACTAAATTTGAATGAAATGTAATACTCTCGGTTAAATTTGTAGCAACGTTTAAATGACACATTTACATTTCAAAAAAAACTTTGGTAGTTGTCTAACGTCAGTGTTTTTGAATTTTTGTCGCATACTGTACCGTAAATAATAGTTAAAACAGTTTTTTTTTTTTTGTAATGTACTTGAAATATTTAAGCGGAAAGTGGAATTATATCACCGCTTTGTGATTTTATGTATTTGAAAAACCTTCAATTTCATACGAACCGAGAGCGAGTAGTTAGCGCAAAAATATAATAAAAGACGCAATAGTTTTAAAAAAAAAATTACACCAATCATTCATATAAAGAGGGGAGAAACAATATATTAAATACGTATATATTTCCAAGAATCTATAATTATATGAAATTAATAATAATAATTTTTTTTACTAAAAAAACCTTCACGATTCAAATGACATTATACACGAATGCGGTAGAGTCTGTTATTTTATTAAAAATAATAGTAATAAATATTCGTTGTGCAAAAATTCAGCTTCCTAGGGCGATTTGGGAAGGTGTACAGGAGGGCGGGAAGTATTTTTGGTGTGTCTGACATGTGCCCCCAGAATAGACCTAAGAGGCAGCAGTTTTGTATATTAATTGAGTTAGTATCTCGGATGTGCCTTACAGTCCCCTAAGTTTCTTCTAGCGAGGCTGTGAACTTTTCGATATAGTGCAATAGTCTACATTTTCAGTGAAAATTTGACTAAAAATTTTAAATTTTTTTTTTAAATTTACAAATAAATACATATCAGTCTCTAATCAGTCTCTAATACGATATGCTAATATAAAAAAACATTTTAAAATGAAGAAAAAAAAATGGGGGACAGGTCTACCCACACTGTCAACTTCCCATTGGGTGTCCTTAAAGACTAGAGACTACTGTACATAAATAATTCTTTTTTCATTTCAGGCGACTCCTCCCCTGGGCCCCCGATAATGGCTTTGCCCCTTGCACCATACCGAGGGCTTCTCCTTCTGTGCCTAAGGGTGGGGGCTCGAACCCTTATCAAACAAATTATAACATCATTTGATTACCAAGATATGCGAGACAAAATATATTTCAAAAAAAGTTTCTTATTTCATTTTTTTTTTAAATTTTATAAAAAAATATTGTCGTTTTTAACATCAAGGGAGGTTCTTAGGCCATTATATAATAATATGATGGTAAAAAATCCATATAATCTATGTTATCTTAATAAAGTTAATTCCGTTTTTTTACCACAAAAAACAAACCGCTAATCCGAATTTGCCGAAAACTTTATCCGGTCTTCATTTTTGATTACACATTTAATGAAATTAGTCCGGAGTTGATATCATCATTTGTTCTCGAGATATGCGAGACGAAAAAAAATTCACGAACGAACGAACGAACTAACGAACGCACGCACAGATATCACGCTAAAAACGATGGATTCGGATTCTAGTGACCTTGAAACGTGGAGATATGTCAAAATTAGCGATTCGTAAAATCGGACCCATTACAATAATTTCCTATGGGAAGTTAAAAATACTCCTGTGGCAGCATCTTGCATAACATAGCGAATTTCCGTTTACAAAAATTAGTTTTTCTCAGAAACTAGTTGACATAGAATAATAGTTTAAAGACCTTTTTTTAAGTGATTTTTTTCTCCTCTTTTCAATGGTGTAAAAAAATGTCACAAAAACTTTTGAATTTGGGGAAATTTTGCAAAAAACTAATTTTTTTCAAGGAAAAATGCCCAAAAAACCATGTCCCGGGGCACAGGACGTGTCTAGCTAACGAACTTAACGAAACGTTTGGAGCTTCCAACATTTTCATCAAATTTCGTAAAAATAGGACATTTCGTTCGAGATTTATCATTTTGTAAGTCTCATTTTGAAAAAAATTATAGAAAATATGCATATAAAGAAAGACCGAACAAAAGGGAACCTAGAAAAAGTCGAATACCCGACACTGAAGCGTTTCATAGTTGTGGTAAATATTGAAAGAATATTGTACAAAACTTTATATTCTACGATTTCAAACTAGCGACCAGTTTTTTAACACAGCCTAACTAACCTCTTTTAAATTACTAAATAGATGAACTAATTTTTCAAATCAACTTCCATAATATTATACCCGTAAAACAAGATAATCTTAATTTACATAAATGTTATTATTTTTATTATCTAATGAGTCAATTCCGAAAATTTGTTTAAAAAGAACAAGTCACATGAATCATATACATACATACATTTGTAAGAAACAATGAATATTGTTATTGTGATCCATATTATTAGGTACAATATATTGTTTAAATTACAGTGCGTAATAATCAATAATCACTAATGAATCACATAATAGCTGTTTTATAACGAATGTACATACATACATAATCAAATCAATTTGAAAGTAGAAAAACATTAGCTATAATAGCTACACATACATAACTTAGCTGTAATTGTCATCCATAAAACAACAATTACATTTATCAATGCAATACACTCATTATCATAAATAATGAAATATCATACAAATATATTATTCGAAATATTTTACACACTTACTATTTATGCCGTGTGTTCCATTATTAAATCACTTTTTATAACACCTGCTTCTAAAGTTCAATATTCGAGCGTTGTGTAGTGGGCGTAAAGAGCAGTTTTTTATATCATTGTAAAACAAACGACAGTAACTGTGCGCGAAAGTACAAGTGTGCGTGAAAGTAGCTAAAACTATGCGAGAAAATAATGATATTCATTTATCAATGATAATCATATTCAAATTAACATGGAAACGATCAACAAATTAATAAAAAAAACAACAACGTTCTACAAATTAATAAAAATTGCTTAAAAATAATTAATTTTTTTCTCTCTATTAAACTTTAGAAGCCGTCGTTATAAAAAATTATGTTCGATACGTATGCGTAAAGAGAGGTATCCGGTAGGCTTAAATTGGGGCACTCGCTAAAGGGACTGACGTATACACAACGAGATCTCGTGCGCTTACGCACTCGATCTCGTTGTGTATACGTCAGTCCCTTAGACTCGTGCCCGAATTTAAGCCTACTAGAATACCTCTCTTTACGCATATGTATCGAAAATAACTATTTTAGTACCGCATAATCGTTTTTTTTGCAATTCCGAAACTAAAAGATATATGATTTCGTCCCTCATAATAGGAAGTAAAGTGCCACTTTTAGTTCCAAGGGACTAAAAAAATTATTTTGCTCCTGCTTTTAAACCAATCGGCAAGGAGAATTTACAGAAATTTAACTTAAATAACGTTGCTAGGAAATTGAATAGTATATTTTACAATAAGTGCGGGAAATTGTCGTGCAATCGACAATCCCGCACGAGTTGTACATACTATTTTTTATTACGAATTTCACATACTTTTTTCTATTATTATTACTATTTTTGACATTTTTATTACTTTTTAAAATAATATTTTTAAGTGTTCGTCTTTTTCTCTGAATTAATTATTGTTTAAATTACTTTGTTGGTGGTTTCTATAGAAATAATTATGAAATATTTATTAAATGAAAAATCAAGAGGCGGCTTTGCGTGTTTTATTGTCAATTTGCGTGTAGAAAGTTACTTTCCGCACGCAAAAAAGTATGTGGGAAGAGTACAGTGGGCAAACAGCTATTTTGCGTACAGAAATGTGTGCGCCAAGTTAGTACTTCTCCCGCATGAGTAATAAAAAATAATAAACAAATTCAAACGTGTAGATAAATACAAATAGTTAGTTTTTGCTGTATTATATTTTGACAGTAATTTTTTGGAAAAGTTACTACGAATACCACGGTTATTACAAAATTACAAAATAACAGTTGATCATATTTTGTGCATATCTTCTGGCTTAATTCATTTGTTTCCTCTCCCCCCCCCCCCTAGTTTATAGCCTACATACAATATGAAATATGTTCATTGGTCTGAGGGTTTGAGTTAATTGTCAAAGCTTCCAAAATGTTAAAATGTTTTTAAACTGCAGTATTTTTTAAATGATGCAATGTACACCAAAACTGTTTCTTGGGGGGGGGGGGGTGCTAATATGTTCTTTATATTAGATTTCGACAGTTTGACTAGTTTGACCAATATATAAAGCATTACAGTCACGACAGCCTTTACAATTTCGAAAAGTGAATATTTTAAATGTATTATTTATTTGTTTTTATGGACTTAGGAATTAAAAAGAAAACATTGTGGTAGCTAAAACCGCAAAATGTATCAAGTTCTTAATAAAAATGAATTAAATCTCCATAAAAAAAAAAAGATCACTTCAAGGTCATCAGTGATTACTCAGATAGTCATACGATGCGACAGTGCCTTATTTTTTAAATTAAATCAGTAATTAGCATTTATTAGTATTTTTTCGAATTCGAATTTAATAAATCTTTTAATAATTCAAAAGTTTATAGGCGAATTTTTCAACTGAACTTTTTATAATCAGACATTTTAAATTAATAAACTAATTTTACAACTTGGGACAATTCTAAACTTTTCTAAGAATATTTATAAAGAAAAGCTGAGAACACATATATTACTTAAAATATATGGTAATAGTTTTTATTCTAATAAGAATATTTTCAAAAAAGAATTTTTTTTTATATTTTTAAATATTAAAAATTTTTAAAAATATTTTTTATATAAAAGTAACAAAAGAAATAAATTTATTTTTATTTCAATTTTTATTAAAATTTTTATATGTTTATATCAGTTTATGAAGAAATTTCATAGTGATTAATAAATGAAAAACTTTTTAAAATATTTCGTTTTTTTTTTAAAATGGAATAATTTTATTAAGTTTGGAACATACAGTTCCCTGGTTGATCCTGCCAGTAGTCATATGCTTGTCTCAAAGATTAAGCCATGCATGCCTCAGTACAAGCCATATTAAGGTGAAACCGCGAAAGGCTCATTATATCAGTTATGGTTCCTTAGATCGTACATACATTTACTTGGATAACTGTGGTAATTCTAGAGCTAATACATGCAAACAGAGTTCCGACCAGAGATGGAAGGAATGGCAAAGAGTGGGAATTAAAGTCAAATAGTGAACAAAATCAGTCCGTTCAAAGGTTACAAAAGCTCAAAATTTATTGCGTTTTTAGGAGTGTTTTAAGACATTTTTAAGAGTCTGCTAAATTTTTCAAAATTTTTCCCAGTTTCTCCCCATATACAGCACCCACTGTGACGCCATTTTGAAAAAAAAAACAGTTGCTGATCATAAGTATCTTACTAGTGTCACATTGTTGCAAAATTTCGAAAGTCTTTTAACACCTTTCAAGGGTAAATCACGTGACTTACGAAAAAAATTTTGTCCTCTAAATATTTGAGACTTTTTGTAACACTTTTCGTCCAAGTTTTATGGATTTTCCTAAACAGAGTCCGGAAAAATATTAAAAAAAATAAAATTTTTAGATTTTTTCAAAGTATTAAAAATGACGATAACTGTAGAACCTGTTGGAATCTGATTTCATGTCTCTGGCCGCAGTAGGTTCCTGGACCTGGATTTCTTAGGCCCTAAAATATCAAAATCTAATGGAAACTGTATATACTCAAATTGGTCTGATTAGCACATTTGGACGCCACTTTTCATCACAAGATTTTTTGCGACCCCAAGTGAACAATTTTTTATTGAACAACATGTTTGACTTTAACCCTAGAATCATACGTTGGTCTACGAGTCAGGTTAATTATACATCGGCGTCGTTTCGACGAACGGACTTTTTACGGGGAGTTTTAGAGTTTATTTGCAAAAAATATTTTTTTTACATAACAATACTACAAAAGCGAACAAAATATTTAAAAAACTTGATTTTGGAAAAGTTTCTTAATATAAATATTTATTATATTTTTTAATCTTTTTATCAAAGCATATTTTCACTATAAAAATTAAAAAATAGATAAATACATCAGTTGTATCATAAAACATGTCTTTCAAATAATTAATTTATGAACTATTATGAATCAGTGGGCATGTGTGACTTTACAGAATGTGAAATTTCTTAGTCATAAATATTCCTGTAGATATGTAGTTATTTCCCCATTAGGCACATTTGTAAATTTTTTAAAATTTATTAGTAATTTTTAGAATAAGATATCAAAAAATAATAAAAATTAAAATATTTTCCACAAAATAAATTGTTACCTAACCTTTTATTAAGTCACTTGAAACGCATTCTTTAGTTTTCGATACAATATATTAAAACTTCAGTATTATGTCGTCTCTATAAGTCAAACAGCTGTAATCATCTTTCATATTATCATAATCATAGAATAAATTAATTATAACATGCATATCTTTAATAAATTTTAGAAAAATTAGGAAGACTTTTATATGTGAAGTACAAAATCTTTAAAAAAAAATATGGGTTAATCATACATCGTCGTCCTTTTGACGCACACTATTTCAGTATAAAAAAAACGACAATAGCTATAAACAAAATTTATACGTCTTATGTGTTATAATAACAAATAAATTAGATAACAGAAGTTTCACAGCAAGCAGGTATCGACAAGTTGTAGTATTGGAGCAGGTAGAGAAGTTCGTTCGTCGTTTTGACGAGTACGTATGATTCTAGGGTTAATTTCCATAACCCCCAATATTTCTCTACGCAAAGCGCTGAACTATATGGACAAGAAACTTCTCTTTCCATGCTTGCTTCTCTGCTATATTTAACCGTTAACCAACAAAGAAGAAAGTTGTATTTCTCACTTGGGCATCCGTTTATGTATCACACCGTGTAAAGCCCAGTATCGCAGAGGCGCGATCACAGTGCCCACCGCAGCAGCTCGCTTAAAGCGTCAGCAACAAAATCAAGCATAGTGTGATGTGGACTTTTAAAAAATCGATACACCCGGTACACGGAGAGACATTTGACCAGTCATAATTGTTGTGATCTAATTTCGTATTTTAATGGTAACACACATACATTAATAAATCAAATCATAAAATTACAATTGATTGTTTTCTGGTAAGTGGTAAGTTAAATTTATGTGTTCCATTCGACTTGTACGCACGTGTTGACTTCCTTTTGTGACGCGTGGTTCAGTACTAACCCCCCACGCAAACTATCGCGATACTCGCCTGTTTTTACGTACGCAGTCCTTGAAGGCATTGAAGCATTTTTTACCTATTATGAGGCCCTTCTACGATGAAATCACTTCAATTTTTGTTAGTATTCCTAGAAATGAGTTAATTTCATTAAGATAAGTAACTAATTTAAAAAAAAAAGTAAATAAATATAATTAATTTAAAACAAAAAGTCGACAATTTTAAAAATTCTTTCAAACAGAACATTTCCGCAGGATGTTTTAACAATATGTAATATATCCAATACATATTTACATAACAAATATACATTAATTTATTATTCACATATACATAGATATACAAATGTATAATTCACGCAAGCAAAAATGATAATTAGCATTAAACTTCCTAATCGTTAATCAAAATGAAACTTCAGCGAAGATAACTCGGCGCGAAAGTATAATAAAATCTGTAACATGGGAGTGTAGATTTGGCTGTATGCATAGATAATAAAAATACTGAAAATTGTTTGTAAATATTTTGTATTTTTTATATCTATTACGCTCTTTCAAATCATGGATGAATTTAAAAATAACGACAATAAATTTTGAAAGACATCTGGGAAATATATGAAGAAAGTGAAAATAAGCCAAAAATCCCAGATATATTATTTAATTTTTAAATGCAGTTTCAAATAAATTAGCAGCGCTTCTACAAGGGCTCGTACCTCTCTTCATTTTATTTAAAAATTTACGGAAAAAAGTGATTCACATAATTCAGGAACCTAACATTCCGTAAGTACGATTACTTTGACATAATAGTTTATATGGTATGGTTCATTTCAGTTAAATTTAACCATGCTTCGTCACTTTGAATTTAAATAATTTCCGTTTTCTTGGCTTTATCTCTTTTATTATTGCATTTACGTAAATTTTAAATTTGCAGTTTGTTTTTAGAAAAGAATAGAAGATTTATTTGTTTCGAATATAAGAATTATTTAATTTTTTAACGAAAACTCATGATCAATTGTATCTGAAAAGAGGTATAGAAAATTTAGAAAAAAGCTTTTCAATTTTAGGTTATAAAAATTTTTGGAATACCAAAAAAAAAAAAAAAAAAACAATTTTTTATACTCGTGGAATTACGTGCTTAGAAAGATTATACGCACGATACACAATTCAGAAATTGATTTTTAACGCATTTTTTAAATTTTAAATTTTAATTATTTATTTTTTTTTAAACACACACAATTTTCAAACCTTACAATTAATTTATAATGTTCAAATACCTTCCTAATTCTAATCTTAATTAAAATCCTAACTCTACAAATCACTTCGAGAGCGATTTGTGACCGTTCACCTTACGAACACCGAGCGGAAACGTTACCGCTGAACCAAAAAATTCTCAAAATAAAAGGATATCGTACTTAAAATAAATAAATTTATTTTTAATTGTTAGTTGTTAGTTACACAGATCGGCCATGACAGTATATACTATAATTATATTTATGTATGGTACCCAATCATACATACAGTATATTGCACAAACACATTCACATGTTTGTGTGAATGCAAATGATGTGTTGTATGTATCATAATCATTTGGAAGGGGTAGCGGTGTCACGTCATTTGCCGGCGACAGCGGGCACGGTAGTTATGAAATAGGAAATTTAGATCTTGTACATAATATATCTATGATTGCTCTCAACATTTTTACTTGCGAAAGCCATACTTAAATTTTTTTTTACAGTTTCATTAAAAATGAAAAATTCATTATTACGGCTTGTTTCTTGTTCACACATAAACCGACACAACTAACACCGCTAATACCCTGAGACCAGTATTACATTGTAATAAAGATAAGGTACTATGTAGTAAAACAAATGCATATATGGTCCATTTCACTTAAATTTAACCATGCTTCTCACTTATCAGTTTAAATAATTTCCGTTTTCTTGACTTTATCTCTTTCATTATTGCACTTACGTAAATTTTGAAATTGCAGTTTGTTTTCAGAAAAGAATAGAAGATTGATTTGTTTTAAATATAAGACTTATTTAATTTTTTAACTTTGACTCATGATCAATTGTATCTGAAACGAGGTATGGTTCAAACACATAAGACGTATAAATTTTGTTTATAGCTATTGTCGTTTTTTTGATACTGAAATAGTGTGCGTCAAAAGTACGACGATGTATGATTAACCCATATTTTTTTTAAAGATTGTTCTAAAATTTATTAAAGATATGGATGTTATAATTAATTTATTCAATGATTATGATAATGTGAAAGATGATTACAGCTGTTTGACTTATAGAAACGACATAATACTGAAGTTTTAATATATTGAATCGAAAACTAAAGAATGCGTTTCAAGTAACTTAATAAAAGGTTAACAATTTATTTTGTGGAAAATATTTTAATTTTTATTATTTTTTGAGATTTTATTCTAAAAATTACTAACAAATTTTAGAAAATTTACAAATGTGCCTAATGGGGAAATACATAACTACATATCTATAGGAATATTTATGACTGAGAAATTTCACATTCTGTAAAGTCACACATGTCCACTGATTCATAATAGTTCATAAATTAATTATTCGAAAGACATGTTTTATGATACAATTGATGTATTTATCTATTTTTTAATTTTTATAGTGAAAATATGCTTTGATAAAAAGATTAAAAAAATTAATAAATATTTATATTAAGAAATTTTTCCAAACCCAATTTTTTTAAATATTTTGTTCACTTTTGTAGTATTGTTATGTAAAAAAAAATGTTTTTTGCAAATAAACTCTAAAACTCCCCGTAAAAAGTCCATTCGTCGAAACGACGCCGATGTATTATTAACTTGACTCGTAGACTAACGTATGATTCTAGGGTTAACCATGCCGGCACTTTGAATTTAAATAATTTCCGTTTTCTTGGCTTTATCTCTTTTATTATTGCATCTATGTAAATTTGAAATTTGCGGTTTATTTTTAGAAAAGAATAGAAGATTGATTTGTTTCGAATATAAGAATTATTTAATTTTTTAAAGAAAACTCATGATCAATTGTATCTGAAATGAGGTATATACATATGTATTTACCACTTTACCAGATAAGAATCACAAGGAAGTTAGTGAAACGTAAAATTAAATTACTTCCTTGCAAAAATGCATAAATCTTTTAAAAAACCTAAAATGCATAAGTATCCTGTAAAGTAAACTACAGCTGAACTTTTTTTTGTGCGGTGAATAGGGGGCGCATAAAAAAAAACGCACAAAAAAAAATATATTCAAAAATATCATAGATAGCTATAAAAAGTATAATTCGATCCAGATTGTAAAAAAAACTTTTTTTATGCTGTTAGTCGGGACCGCATAAAAAAAGTTTCATCGGAAAAACATCACTCAAAACGCTCAAAACTTAGAAATTTCCTTAGTAGTTGCTTCTATAAACAAGATAAAGCATTAATTTACACGTAGAAACATTTTATTTCAATTTTATAACATTATGAAAATTATGAAAAATGCATCTGTAACAAAATTAATTGATGCAATAACTTATGTTCTTATGCAGTGTATTGATTAAATGCTTAAAAGCCGTTAAAAAGTATTTTTATCAAAGAAAGTTATTATAGTAATTGTTAAAGTTTCTTACTGTCTCGTGATTTTGATTCACATTTTTTATTTTAATGGCCATTTTTTACAAACCACATAAAAAAGAATCGTATAAAAAAAATCGCACAAAAAAGACCACACAAAAAGACCGCATAAAAAAGAATTCAGCTGTATTGATAACAAAATTTTACTTCTTTGAGAAAAACCTACAAAATTTTGAAAGAATGAAAGTGGTATTCGCTTTATTTTCAAAATACGTACGTATACAAATTATGTCCTGCAATAATTATAGTCGTATTTGCTCAAAAATTGACATTATATTACATTCCTTAAATCTCACCCGTCTCATCCTGTTATCAGCTTCAAGAAAAATGCCTACAAACTGCCTTTACGCTTTGTCTACTAGTATAATATAATAGTGTTCATTAGTCTGTGATTTATCAGCATTATAAAAGTTCATTAGAAAAGACCCCTGGCTCTATTTTCAGTACCATATAAGAGATGATGTCACGCATCTATATTAGATGAAACAGAACTATATGTGTAAAGTAGAAATATCGATTCTCCAAAAAAAAGATCGATTTTTGGATCAATTTAAATCGAAATCAAAAAAATCCATTCAAAAAAAAAATCGACTAAAAAAAATCGATTCTGTGAGATCGATCTAAAAAATCGAAATTTTGAAAAGTTTAATAAAATTAGCTGATAATTTTTGTTTAAGGGACTTACTTGATAGTACATTATATTATACATTATATTTGTAAAGGCGATGAATGAGTTAACTTTGCAATTATAATTATAAAAAATTAGGCAATTGAATATGTAGGACGAATACCACGAATTGAACCAAATTTATTCAAAAATTTCAAACAAATTGACAAAAAAATGTTTTCTAAATAAGTCGCTTTTGTGGGAAAGGGATCGTCGTTTGCACAGATAGGTGGTCTCTTCCTTCCTTTTGTATTAATAACTGACTTATATAAAGCCATAGGAGGCGTTCGTTGATATAACGAGTAAAAAGTGACAATCAACAATACAGTTTTTGGTGTTTCATTTTAACACATGTTTCTTTGTAGAATTACTATTAAAATGAAGTTATTTTTGGAAAAAATCGGTTATCGATCTCTTACTTTTAATAATCGATTCATGAATCGATTCAAATGAAAAAAATCGAAAAAAGAATCGATTTTTTAAGCTTCGATTAATCGATTTAAAATCGACATCTCTAGTGTAAAGTGTAACATTAAAGTTCCATAACTTTGTTAGTTATTGAGATACCTTAATTTTTCTTTTACACTTCTGTTTAATTTGGTTTTAATTTTTATTTTCATCCATAAAAAAAAATTTGGTAAACTTCTCCAATATGATCTTAAGTAGCTCTCAACATTTTTACTTGCGGAAACCATACTTAAATATTTTAGCTGAATTTCCAGAAAGAATTCTGGAAATTCAGCTATTACAGTAGGTGTCATGACGCGACTTGAGCCCGGGACTATGGCAGAAATTTGTTTTGAGGTCCCTAGAAACCGAAAATAATATTCACTAAAATTTATATATATATATATATATATATATATATATATATATATATGTATGTATGTACATATGTATTAGCACGATAACTCTCGAACGAAATGTCCTAGGTTTACGAAATTTGGTGAGAACGTTGGAAGTCCAAAAATCTTGGATGAGTTCTTCATCCAGACACGTCGGATGCCAGGAACATGGTTTTTGTTCTTGCAAAAAATTAGTTTTTTGCCAAAATTTCCACTTATTCAAAAATTTTTGCCAAATTTTTTTACATCATTTAAAGGAGGAGAAAAAATTACATAAAAAAGGTCTTTAAACTATTATTCTATGTCAACTAGTTTCCGAGAAAAACTAATTTTTATAAACGGAAATTCGCTATGTTATGCAGGATGCTGCGACAGGGGTATTTTAGTTTCATTAAAAATGAAAAATTCATTATTACGACTTGTTTCTTGTTCACACATAAACCGAGACAACTAACGCTATGAGACCAGCATTATATTATACAGATAAGGTACTAGTAAAATAAATGCATATGTGTATTTATACCACTTTACCAGATAAGAATCACAAGGAAGTTAATGAAACGTAAAATTAAATTACTTCCTTGCAAAAATGCATAAATCTTTTAAAAAACCTAAAATATGTAAACGTATCCTGTAAATTAATACCAAAAAAAAAAAATTAATCTTCGTTTGAAAATCAATAATCCTGACCTTCGTAAGAAAGTATTGTCACGCAACCATACGTGGCGAAAACCACAACTATCAGCATCTTCGTAAAAGGTTTGGATTTTATTTTTGCGCCAAACATGGTATTCTTCAAACAGGCGGGCAGCAGGGACTGGTTTCGTTTAAAAACATGACTCGATCTGCAGCACGATAGCAAAAACAAACATTCAGATGATAACAATGACTTCTATTTAATTTTGTTTTTAAATCGTGCACTGCTGCAACTATACGTTCAGTCAATAACCCAATCTTCTATACAATGTGACCATATTCGCGATACTATTATCTATGTATAATACCGTATGGCCATATTTGTACATGATGTGGAAACTGGCAGAAGTCGGAACGTTTCTTCACAAATGAAAAAGAGTTTTTTTTAAGATTTCGTAGTATAAAAAACGAAATCGTTATGTAAATGCGTCATGTCTGTCGGCGCATTAAGTGATTTACCAGCATTTGATAACTTTTAAGTGTCGAATTTGACGCAGTTTAATAGTATCGTTTTTTTAAACCGTTATTGATTTTTTTTAAACTGATATAGAAAATAAAAAGTTCAGATAGTCATATTATTCACAAATTAAAGGCTAATTTTAATATTAAGGGGAGATTCGTCCAAAAAAACATCAAAAATCGACCTTATTTTATTATTTTTTTCTTATACAAATAAATATTTTATTAAAAAACTAAATATTCAACATTATTTCTACATGTCTTAAGATTACAAAAAAATTAAAAAAAAAATTCAATACCCCTGTCGCAGCATCCTGCATAACATAGCGAATTTCCATTTACAAAAGTACGTTTTTCTCGGAAACTAGTTGATATAGAGTAATTGTAAATAAAAAAAACTTCTTTATGTGATTTTTCCGCCAAATTTTTTTCACGAAAAATGTCCAAAAAACCGTAAACGTTTTCACGAAATTTCTTAAAAATAAGATGTTTCGTTCTTGAGTTATCCTGCGGACACTTAATAAACATATATATACATAAATGTGTCCGCACGATAACTCAAGAACGAAACATCTTATTTTTAAGAAATTTCGTGAAAACGTTTACGATGTTTTGGACATTTTTCGTGAAAAAAATTTGGCGGAATGAGGCGGAAAAATCACATAAAGAAGGTTTTTTTTATTTACAATTACTCTATATCAACTAGTTTCCGAGAAAAACGTACTTTTGTAAATGGAAGTTCGCTATGTTATGCAGGATGCTGCGACAGGGGTATTTATCATTTTATCATTTTATATACCGTTGTTGGGGCATTGAAAAATTCTAGCAAAGTTTATGACGTCATTATATTAAAAAATTTCTTTTTTTTTCAAATTCAACTTTATGGAAGTGATTTAAATTAGAGTGTCGGTTCAGTTAGGGTAATTTGTGTGTGAACTTTTCGTTTTTACCATCAAAATGACGAAATTCCTTCTAGAAATATTACTTATTCTACAGAAATTTTTATTCTAGTTGTCCTACACGTTTAATATTGATTAAAAATGTTTAATAAAAAATAATTATCAAAAATTCTTCGATTAATTCACAAGTAAATCATTTTCAATAATTAATAAACTGGTTTTATTGTATTAATCAAAACTCATACAATATTAAATAATAATTAATATCAATTTAATTTTGTCTGTGGCGGTACTCTCTGTAAAAACTGGCCGATCATTACTACTGACATAGATGACATTATTGAATAATAGATCAGTAGATCGATTGTATACTTACTAATAATAAGATATGAGTTAGCATTCAATAAATTCCGAATGCCAATTGTTTGTCCGAATGCCATCTTGTGCCTCGGTCGGTAACTTCAAACAATCTCCATTTTGAGTTAAAGGTATGTTGTTGTTTAACAGCTTAAAAATTTAAAATTTTCAATTCAAACTTTTATTTAAAAATGGACTAAAAAGTATCAAATAATTTTTGAGTGAAGTTTGAGGCAATGTACAACACAATTTATAAAATTTTGAGACGTTATTATTAATTATTTCCGTTTCAGGTGTAAGCATGTAACTACTTTTCAGTAGTTAGCAAACTTACAAAGAGGGGTCCAGATATCCCGTCACCGATTTCGACCAAATTTCGTCCACCTCTCAAAAACACAGGAAATACTTTTATTTAAAATTTAAGCAAAAATAGAGGTAAGACATAATTGAGTTATTTAATGCGTTTCATCGAACTACCTGTAGGTTAGCGGTCAAAATGCAGAAGTGCTAACAGTGGGGTACCCGGATCGAATCCCAGCACAATATAATAATATGATTATCCATTTTTTTTTTTTTAATAAAAATTAATTTAATAGTTATGTTACCAAAATTGAATTACGAGTTCCGGTACCCCACTATCCGCACTTCTGTACTCTGACCGCTGACCTAGAGCTAGCTCGATGAAATGCACTAAATAACTTAATTATAATTTATATTTTGCCTGTATTTTTGTCTAAACTTCAAATAAAAATATTTCCTGTGTTTTGAGCAGACCAACCGATTGATTTTGCCGGAGAGTAATCGTTAACCGAAGCAAAACTATTTTTTTCAAAAACCGTTAATTTTTTCGTTCCGATTCATACAATAAATTTCAAAATTTCACGAACTGATGTTTCTATAATATAGGTATGTAAAATTAACAGTAACATTTGAAATGTTCTCATGGATCTAAATATAAAATTTTACAGAGATAGTAACCATAAAAAATTCTTACAGTTCGTCGGCCAGACACGTCGGATGCCAGGAACATGGATTTTGTTCTTGCAAAAAATTAGTTTTTTGCCAAAATTTTCACTTATTCAAAAATTTTTGCGAAATTTTTTTACACCATTTCAGAGAAGAAAAGAAAAAATTACATAAAAAAGGTCTTTAAACTTTTTTTCTATGTCAACAAGTTTCCGAGAAAAACGAATTTTTATAAACGGAAATTCGCTATGTTATGCAGGATGCTGCGACAGGGGTATTTTTTTTTTACTGTAGCACTTCATTATTATGTAATTAGAATTAACAGACATATGATATCTACTTTCGATGACATTTCTAGATTAGATAGAAAAGGAACAGGTTACTGGATTAGAAATGAAAATTTATATTCCCAGTTTTTTCTGATTTAAGAGTTTGTGTTTAGCGCACCAGTTAGTCAAGCGAGTGTCGAAATAGCTTTGGCCTAAGATATATACATATACCTCATTTCAGATACAATTGATCATGAGTTTTCGTTAAAAAATTAAATAATTCTTATATTCGAAACAAATCAATCTTCTATTCTTTTCTAAAAACAAACTGCAAATTTAAAATTTACATAAATGCAATAATAAAAGAGATAAAGCCAAGAAAACGGAAATTATTTAAATTCAAAGTGACGAAGCATGGTTAAATTTAACTGAAATGAACCATACCTACTAAAGGAAAATGGCATTTCGATAAGTTCAAGCATTTTGAAAAATATTAAGATTGAATTTTTCAAACATTGATTTAAAGGTAATTTCTATAAAATAGATAATATATTCACAACTCGCAAAAAAATTTAAACTTTATTTAAAACCGAAACCAGAACCGAAATCGAAAATAGCCGATACTCTATAACCGTAATCGTAACGAAAAAAAAAATTCGGTTCATAGCCCTGGTTTTGAGAGATGGACCTTAATATTGTAGATTTATTGATGTCTTACTCTACTAGCAGACGAAATTTGATCGAAGTCAGTAAGGGGCATGTCTGAACCCCTACACGGAAAGAAAAATCCTATAATTTTTGTAGAGAAAATTTCAGAAAAATTACTATGCTCCCCTATAATCCGTGCGCGATCGACGACCAAAATAAAAAATATGTGCTAGCATGGTAAAATTTAATGTGGTGCTAACACAACTTTTATCACACTCTTATGCATGTATATTATAGTTTAATTCTTGTTGTCGTACTCTTTCATTTGCGCATCTGACTCGCGACCTTATATTGGTTGCACTGTACCTGTAAAAACATGTATACAAAAATGATGGCCAACAATATAATTCTAATACATATACTAAAGATAGATAAATAACAAAAAGATGAATTAAACGATGACATCATCCTAAGAGAGTGTAAAAGCAACTGACAATTGCTGCATCAAGGTGTCTGGTGCGAGCTGTCTGACAAAGTTTCTTCCACAGTCCACACCTATATGGTTCGCATGTAACCCATGTAACTCGCTGATTGAGGTACATTTCATTAGAGCGATCCCAACACAACCAACCTTCTTTCGGTTTTTTTTCTTTCTATTATTAGCATGTTAGCATGGAAATTTTTTTAATAAACACAATTAAAAATTATTTTTTTGTCGGTAATGGAACTTTTTACTGTGCTGTTTTACAAATTTTACGGAGATAATATTACGAAAAGAACATTCCATCCTTTAAATTTTTTATGATTAATTATAATCTTTATATTTTTACCTTACAGAATTTAATATGTTCGTCCTTTACACGTCGATTGTAGTGCTGAGCACAGTAATTTTTATAGGAATTTTCTCTCCGTGTACTTGTTAGTTAAACGCCTCAAGCTCTTATAAATTTATGTTGCACATTGCTTCAAACGTCACTCAAACTTCACCTGCCCCAGTGTAGTTACGCCTCTGCTCAAATCAGTTCTTTCATAGAATATAGGAAGAAATCTTGAGAATTTTTGAATGGCATTCCCCCTTATATATGCATACATAATATATTATGTATATTTAGTCTGTTTTGAAATATATGCCATTTAAAAAAAATAAAACCAAACGTAAAAGTATCGAATAGTCACGTTTCTGTTTAGCGTGTCAGCAAACAAGTCATTACACGACGGTTAGACTTTTGTTTGCTATAAACATAAAAACAAAAACATGAAACCGACTTACAACAATTAGACAGCATAAACAAAACGCCGTCTGACAAACAACCTGCTCTAGTCCATTCTTTGGCCTCTACGCGGCTAAAAGTGATGTAATAGTCACGGTAGCCATCAAGTCCAAGAGTGTCTGAAACGTCCACTACACTCTCGTCAAAGTGCTCGACCAAGTTGGCCGAAATTCTAGTAGCATCACCATAGTACTTCACTAGGATCTCATCTTCGCAATTACGGCTAAATCTTTTTTTATGCGGTCCATTTTTGTACTATTTTTTAAAAAATGGTCATTAACCCTAGAATCATACGTTGGTCTACGAGTCAAGTTAATCATACATCGGCGTCATTTTGACGAATGGACTTTTTACGGGGAGTTTTAGAGTTTATTTGCAAAAAACATTTTTTTTATATAACGATACTACAAATACGAACAAAATATTTAAAAAAATTAGATTTGGAAAAATTTCTTAACATAAATATTTATTAATTTTTTTAATCTTTTTATCAAAGCAAATTTTCATTATAAAAATTAAAAAATAGATAAATACATCAATTGTATCATAAAACACGTCTTTCAAATAATTAATTTATGAACTATTATGAGTCAGCGGACATGTGTGACTTTACAGAATGTGAAATTTCTCAGCCATGAATATTCCTATATGTGGTTATTTCCCCATTAGGCACATTTGTAAATTTTCTAAAATTTGTTAGTAATTTTTCGAATAAGATCTCAAAAAATAATAAAAATAAAAATATTTTCCACATAAGAAATTGTTAATCTTTTATTAAGTTATTCGAAACGCATTCTTTAGTTTTCGATTCAATATATTAAAATTTCAGTATTATGTCGTCTCTATAAGTCAAACAGCTGTAATCATCTTTCAAATTATCATAATCATTGAATAAATTAATTATAACATCCATATCTTTAATAAATTTTAGAAAAATTAGGAAAACTTTTATATGTGGAGTACAAAATCATTAAAAAAAAAAAACATAGGTTAATCATACATCGTCGTCCTTTTGACGCACACTATTTCAGTATAAAAAAAAAACGACAATAGCTATAAACAAAATTTATACGTCTTCTGTGTTATAATAACAAATAAATTAGATAACAGAAGTTTCACAGCAAGCAGGCAACGACAAGTTGTAGTATTGGAGCAGGTAGAGAAGTTCGTTCGTTGTTTTGACGAGTACGTATGATTCTAGGGTTAAAATGCATAATGTAAATCAAAATCAAGAGACAGTAAGAAACTTAAACATTAACTATAATAACTTTCTTTGATAAAAATACTTTTTAATGGTTTTTAAGCATTTAATTGCATAAGAATATAAGTTATTGTATCATTTAATTTTTTTATAGATATTTTTTTTTAACAATTTTCATCATATTATAAAAATGAAATAAAATGTTCCCACGTATAAATTAATGCTTTATCTTATTTAGAAAAACAACTTCTAAGAAAATCGTGAGGTTATGAGCGTTTTGAGTTATGTATTTTCGATGCAACTTTTTTTATGCGATCCCTATCCACCGCATAAAAAAGGTTCAGCTGTAGTGTACTAACATTGAATCGTTTTATCCTCGAACTTCGAGCCTTTTGACTCAGGTAAAACCTGAAGTGAAGTGAGAAAACACGAAGTAAAACCTCCGTACTCTGATACTCAGCCTACTTCAGGCAACTTCGCGAGTAGTGTAGTGGAAGCTTTATAATGAATTATATATTCATATAAATCAAACCCGTTTACTTACAATACCGGCTAGCGTAGTGCATTATCCCTTTACGATCGCAGGTTGTTGCACCAGCAACCAGGCAGTGACTAGTGACTAATGCCGCCGCTAGAGGATACCGGTAGCCCCATTGGCGATATATCAAATAGTCCGACATAAAATATGTATGATTCATACTTTTAACAGATGTATTCAAACTAATATTCGGCCACTAACCAAATATCAAATATTCGGTAAATATTTAGACCGAATACTAAATATTCGGCGAATACTATTCAGTATTTTTGTTGCGTCAAAAATGAAAAACGATATCAACAATTTCTAAACAGATCATTCTAGAAAAAATTGTAACAGGCTCGATGATGCCATCCAACTAAAAAATTCCTTTTTCTCAAATCAAGCTTTATAAAAGTAATGTGCATTGGAGTGATTGGTTGAATTAGGGGTAATTTGAATGAAAATTTTTCACTTTTGCTATTAGAATGACAAAATTTCTTTGAAAAAGGTGACAGAGGTCTTTTTTCTAGTGATCCTAGATCCTTAATTTTGGTAAAACTGAAAAGAATGACTTCGAAAACCTATAATTCGCTTCCAATTTCATCATTCTATCAATTTATTTACGGTTTTTAGGACACTGAAAAATTTTAGTAAATCTTATGACGTCATTCAGTTGAAAAAATTCCTTTTTCTCAAATCAAGTTTTATGAACGTGATTTAAATTAAGATAATTGGTCGAATTAGGGTAATTTTGATGTGAACTTTCCATTTTTATTATTAAAACAACAAAATTCCTTTTAGAAATATTTATTAGATTGATGCTTCCCTTCAAAAATGTACCTACATTATGTTTAATAATGCAAAACTTGCTGTTAATACTGACTGGTAATGGAAGCATAACACTTTATTGCTAAAATATGATCTAGGAATAATTTTTGTTCACTTCAAATAAATTTTTTCCACCATTTGGTATTCAGTCAAATAGTCATTCAACGTTTTTTATTTATCCGAATACCCAAAAATGACCGTAAATTGATCGAGTACCGAATATTTGTCAATTATTCATCACCAGCCTAATTCAAACATAAGTAGTAGTGATTAATGATGTCTAATTAATTAATGGATTAATCTGTTTAGTCGACTGATTTTGTTTACATTTAGTCATTTTTTAGTCGACTATTTTGCCCTCGACTAAATGACCAAAATGATTAATTTTTTTTTAATTGACTAAAAACGATTAATATTCCAATAGCACTAATTTTAAGCCCTATCTCACTAAACATTAATTTTAGAATAGATATAAAAAATTTTTAAAAAAGAGAATCTTGTAGGAATTACCGAGGCGAACATTTCTGCAAAATGTGAACTCCCGGAAATGTTTTTTTTTTTATATTGTTTAAACAATATTGAAAATTCATAAATAGCGTTTTTTGACCTTTCACCGCTTACGTAGCGAAAACGGTGATAGATACATTAAAAAGTGTTAAGACCTTTTTTGTAGAGAATCGAATTCTCTACAAAAAGGTCAGCGAGAGCACCTGTCTATCTTGTACAGGTGAAAAGATACAGCGCTCCAAACGCGCACTCAAAAATCCACTTTTTCTAGCGTTGCGGCAGGGTGTGCCATCCGGAACCTTACCGGAACGCTAGAAAAAGTTAATTTTTGAGTGCGCGTTTGGAGCGCTGTATCTTTTCACCTGTATAAGATAGACAGGTAGTCTCACGGCTTTTTTGTAGAGAATTCGATTCTCTACAAGAAAGGTCTTAACACTTTAATGTATCTATCACCGTTTTCGCTACGTAAGCGATGAAAGGTAAAAATACGCTATTCATGATATAAAAAAACATTTCCGTTCTCCTCGGCAATCCCTACAAGAATCTCTTTTTAAAAAATTTTTCTATTCTAAAATTAATGTATAGATAAAATTTAGTGCTATTAGACTATAATTTAATAATTTTGAAATCTAAAAAATTATCTATTTTTATGATTTTTCATTTTTATGCCATTGACACATTGTAATACGCCATATTTTTATTTTATTTTTAGCGAATTTCCAGAATGGAAACTCGCTATTCCAGCCTTGCTCATGGTGGAAGTTCAGCCCGCGACTATGGCAGAAATTTGTTTTGAGGCCCCTAGAACCCAAAAATAATATTCACTAAAATTTATATATATATATATATATATATATATATATATATATATATATATATATATGTATATATATATATATATATATATATATATATATATATATATATGTATGTATGTATGTATGTATCGGTTTATGTATGTATATATGTATCAGCACGATAGCTCTTCAGGAAAAACTGCTAGCTTTACGAAATTTGGTGACAACGTTGAAAGTCCAAAAATCTTGGATGAGTTCTTCAGCCAAGCACGTCGGATGCCAGGAACATGGTTTTTGTTCTTGCAAAAAATTAGTTTTTTGCCAAAATTTGCTATAATTTAAGAGTTTTCGCCACATTTTTTTACACCATTGCAAAGACGGAAAAAAATCACATAAAAAAGGTTTTTGAACTATTATTCTAGGTTAGCTAGTTTTTGAGAAAATAAGAAAACAAGTTCTGGACCCACCATCCACTACCGGGGCGGTTCTAGAAACCTCCGGCGGTGGGTGGAGACTCATATTTGTTTAAAATATTGCTTTTAAATAAAATGATTTTTTGAGTTTGTTGGTGCCAAATTTATTTATTCTGAAACTAAAATACCCCTGTCGCAGAATCCTGCATAACATAGCGAATTTCCATTTACAAAAGTACGTTTTTCTCGGAAACTAGTTGATATAGAGTAATTGTAAATAAAAAAAATCTTCTTTATGTGAATTTTCCGCCTCATTCCGCCAAATCTTTTTCACGAAAAATGTCCAAAACACTGTAAACGTTTTCACGAAATTTCTTAAAAATAAGATGTTTCGTTCTTGAGTTATCGTGCGGACACATTTATATATATATATATATATATATATATATATATATATATATATATATATATATATATATATATATGTTTACTAAGTGTGAAATTTCGTGAAAACGTTTACGGTGTTTTGGACATTTTTCGTGAAAAAGATTTGGCGGAATGAGGCGGAAAATTCACATAAAGAAGGTTTTTTTATTTACAGTTACTCTATATCAACTAGTTTCCGAGAAAAACGTACTTTTGTAAATGGAAATTCGCTATGTTATGCAGGATGCTGCGACAGGGGTATTTTAAAATTAAATGTAATCAATTAAATTTCAGCAAAAACGTCATTTTTGGAAGAGTTACATAGGTTAGTTACTCTATTCAAGAATTAGTCGACTATTCTATGCTCCATATTTTCGACTAATGACTAATTTTGTCTGAAAAATAATTTTAGTCGATCTATCCTATTTTAATCGACTAACTGCTCTTTGGCTCGGCATCACTACTCCAAATATATAAACACAAATTATTTTCTTTAAATAACCTAAACCATCGATCTCTTATACAATTTCTCATATTGTTTCAGTTGGACAATATAAATTGTTGTGTCCGTGCCCTAAAGGCACAGCACGTGGCCGGCATTGAAGACATATGTGCCACCGATCTTCAAGAGGGACGCCTCAAAGCTGTACTTGCATTATTCTTTGCGCTATCGCGGCACAAACAGGCGACAAAACATCAACGTGCCGCTGCCGTCACGATCCAACAGCAACAACAACAACAACAACAGCAACAATTTCATCATCAACAACAAATCAGCGGCACCACTGTTGTGACGACGACCAATGTCATCATGGCACCGCATAATATGGAGCCGCATGTTACATCGCCAAGGTAAGGCTTTTAAAATATGTAAGGAAAAAAGTTTTTGGTGTTTATTTGAAATTTTTCAACGGTCGGTATTTAAAATTTTAACCCTAGACTCATACGTTGGTCTACGAGAAACGTTAATCATACATCGTCGTCAATTTGACGAATGGACTTTTGACGGAGAATTTTAAAGTTTATTTGCAAAAAACATTTTTTTTACATAACAATACTACAAAAGTGAACAAAATATTTAAAAAAATTGGATTTGGAAAAATTTCTTAATATAAATATTTATTAATTTTTTTAATCTTTTTATCAAAGCATATTTTCATTATAAAAATTAAAAAATAGATAAATACATCAATTGTAATAATTAATTTATGAACTATTATGAGTCAGTGGACATGTGTGACTTTAAAGAATCTGAAATTTCTCAGTCATAAATATTCCTATAGATATGTAGCTATTTCCAAATTAGGCACATTTGTAAATTTTCTAAAATTTGTTAGTAATTTTTCAAATAAGATCTAAAAAAATAATAAAAATTAAAATATTTTCCTACAAAATAAATTGTTAATATTTTATTAAGTCACTTAAAACGTATTCTTTGGTTTTCGATTCAATATATTAAAACTTCAGTATTATGTCGTCTCTATAAGTCAAATAGCTGTAATCATCTTTCACATTATCATTATCATTGAATAAATTAATTATAACATCCATACCTTTAATAAATTTTAGAAAAATTAGGAAAACTTTTATATGTAAAGTACAAAATCTTTAAAAAAACATACGTTAATCATACATCGTCGTCAAATTGACGCACACTATTTTAATATAAACCAAACGACAGCAACTATAAACAAAATTGATACGTCTTCTGTGTAACATAACAAATAAATTAGATAACAGAAGTTTCAGAGCAGGCAGGCAACTACAACTCTACAAGTTGTAGTATTGAAGCAGGTAGAGAAGTTTAGTCGTCAATTTTACGAGTACGTATGACTCTAGCGTTAATGAGGTCATTATACGAACATTCGCACCAGTGTGTTCTCCCCCTTATCCATAATCACCACGTTGCTATGACACCAACATCCACCATAAACACCCATAAGTACAGTCGTACGCACACCTTTGGATGCAGTCAATGACTGTACCCATTGCACACAGCCGCACAGCGTGCCATACGTCCCGTGATACATATAAATATAATATATCACATTCAAAAAGTAACATGCAGTGGAACCAACTGAAGGTGCAGTGCAACTTACGACTATTAAATGCATTCGAGTATTAAAAGTAGAGTTGTTCTTAATGTGCGTCTTCAAATTTGCTACTAGATTGTTTCTGTCTATCTCAAAATGGCTCCTCTCTCACCTCTTGTACTCTCTTGCTGTCTTTTAACTTACTATAATGTCTTAAACTTAGGCAACGAAGGAGAAAATTTAAGATTGATTTCAAGTACAGATGAACCTTTTCTTATACGATGTATAGGGACGGTATAAAATATTCAAGTACTTCATAAATGGCTATAAAAAGTATAATTCGCTCCAGTTTATAAAAAAAAAGAAAAAAAACTTTTTTCTACGGTGGATCTGGACCGCATAAAAAAAGTTTCATAAAAAATACATAACTCAAAACGACACAATTCCCTAAAAATTGTTTTTTAAAGAAAATAATAGTATATTATTCAACGAGCTGGTAATGATAGCTATTACTCATGAAGATGAAATTACGACACGAGCCGAGTTTACGAGGCGAGTGTCGTAATGCATCTGAGTGAGTAATAGCCATTGCAGGCGAGTAGAATGATATTTTTTCTACGATTTTTTTCCTTTTTGATTTAAATAAGATTGAATATGAATTTTAAATCAAAAGAATACAATTTTTAATCTATCTCTGATTTCGTTAAATGTTTATATATGTACAAACGATGAAAACAAAATACAAACTACTTTGTTTACGTACACGTTACTACGCAACATATATGAAATTAAAACATACATTATTCACAAAACAATCGCAAACCTATTGAATAATGGTTAATACGATGATTTCATTGGTCGGAAGGTATTGAGTAATGATCATTCGTCCACACCTTTAACCCTAGAATCATACGTACTCGTCAAAACGACGAACGAACTTCTCTACCTGCTCCAATACTACAACTTGTCGGTGCCCGCTTGCTGTGAAACTTCTGCTATCTAATTTATTTGTTATTATAACACATAAGACGTATAAATTTGATTTATAGCTATTGTTGTTTTTTATACTGAAATAGTGTGCGTCAAAAGGACGACGATGTATGATTAACCTATATTTTTTTTAAAGATTTTGTACTCCACATATAAGAGTTTTCCTAATTTTTCTAAAATTTATTAAAGATATGGATGTTATAATTAATTTATTCAATGATTATGATAATGTGAAAGATGATTACAGCTGTTTGACTTATAGAGACGACATAATACTGAAGTTTTAATATATTGAATCGAAAACTAAAGAATGCGTTTCAAGTGACTTAATAAAAGGTTAACAATTTATTTTGTGGAAAATATTTTAATTTTTATTATTTTTTGAGATCTTATTCTAAAAATTACTAACAAAGTTTAGAAAATTTACAAATGTGCCTAATGGGGCTCTAACAATTTTTTTCTTTTTAAAAATTATTCTGAAATTTCTTTAGCTCGTATAGAAAGTAATAAAAGGTTTTAGATTTGAGTGTTTATTGAAACAAATCTATATATTGTGGATACCTTTATGCCATCTTTACGTCGTTTAATTCTCTAATACAAAATTGTTTTATATAAATATAGTTCATTCTTTATTATTACAATGCATAAACTTACGCAATGCAATATGGTATCAAGACGGGACCGTGGGTAAAACATAATAACAATAAGTCATTTACAAAACAAAGACAAAACTAAAATAAACAAATATAAAACCAATTATCGCCATCTCTGTTCAAACACAAGAAAACATTTAATTCAAAAATATACAACAATAGATTTTTGAAAATAGGGGAGCGGTGCATTATTTCGGAACTGACAGCATTATGTACATATTCATTTGTGCATTCAAAAGAATGAGATGGATATATTTTATGCATGTCTTCATTGATTTCCTGTTTCATTTTCACACGATGTAAATTTGTTTGCATTCATTGTTTATTATCCTTTCTATACTCTTTTGTATAGTGCTTCGTTTACACCGGACGGTTTAGTAATAAGTAGTAAGTAGAACGCATTAGTACCTACAGTATTTGTCAGAGAAAACTACACACGATATTCACCACTTTGAAGCTCAGGATTCGCAAATGGGCCTTCAGAATAAAATATCCCTATCGCTGCATCATAGGGTGAGAGTGCTAAAAGTCGGCCACTTAAACAATTAATGATATGCAGAATTCTGAATTTTGAATTTAGGCGTATTCTTATCATCTCTTTAAGTACTTTTAAGTATCGCCTTTCTAACTAAATAGAGATTAAATTTCTAAATTAATAAACAATTAAAATATTTTAATTTTTATCTTTAAAAATGTATTTCCCTTAAGTCGGCCACCTGTGCCCTAAAGCCGGCCAAAAATGTTCCTAAGGTCGGCCACCCGGATTTTTTTCATAATAGAAATGAATTACCTCGTTGTAGTTTATTATAAGGACTAATAGGATCTAAATTAACCAGTTATGATCAATTTATGATAAGTAATTCGATATCGATAATTTTCGATAACGAAAAGTACATTTTAACAGTAGCAATACGTTTGGAATACCCATCAAAAGCCTTCAAAAATTTCGTTATTTTGTCACTACCACGTACCGTTTGTGAATACAAGGACTAATAGGATCTAAATTAACCAGTTATGATCAATTTATGATAAGTAATTCGATATCGATAATTTTCGATAACGAAAAGTACATTTTAACAGTAGCAATACGTTTGGAATACCCATCAAAAGCCTTCAAAAATTTCGTTATTTTGTCACTACCACGTACCGTTTGTGAAATATTTACGATCCAAGTTTTCGATTACGAAAAGTATCGTTTAAATACAAATAAAATAATAAAAAACATTTCGATTTTAGAATAGCGTAACTTCAGAAGCACTTATTATGTCTACTACCTACAGCTAGTGTGTTAAAAAGAAAATAATATAAAAAGTACATGAAAAATAGTTTGTTGACGGCCTGGCCGACCTTAGGATTTCTTCATAATTTCTATCCCTAATGTCGGCCGTCCGTTTATTTTTTAAATTTCAAACGATAAATGTTTTAAACAATTTCTAACTTCTTTGGAGATGTATAATGTCATCAGATTTCATAAATTTAATCGCTATTGTTAAAAACTTTAAGAATAATTGCTTATTTCCCGCACTGACTAAACTTACAAATTATAGAACGGCCGATTCATTTTCAACACAAATTGGCATTTATCAATCGATTAAGTGTAATAAAACACTAACTACTTGACAAAAAATATTCATTTTAGAAATCTTAAATCTAGAATAGACGAACCTTTTGTTTCCATGTGATTTCCAAGCATTTTTTATTTCTTAAGGACCTATTTTTTTAAAAAAAGCAACTAGTGGCCGACCTTAGGGCACCGGCCGACATTAGGCAATCCCACCCTATATAACATAGCGAATTTTCGATTGCAAAAAAAAAATTTTCTCGAGAACCCACTTACATAGGATGATGGTTTAAAAACATGAGATTTTTCCACTTTTGCCAAAGTGTAGAAAATTTTAATTTTGGCAAATTTTAAAAATTTGCCATAATTCAAAAGATTTTTAATTTTTTTTTACACCATTGCAAAGAGGGGAAAATCACATAAGATGCACTTTTGATCCATTATCCTATGTAAGCGGATTTTCGAGAAAAAATAACTTTTATAATCGAAATTCACTCTGTTATGCAGGATGCTGCGACCAGCAGTGGTTCTCAAACTTCTTTGTCTGCGACCCCCAACTTCAAAAGACCCCCGAAATATGTAGAAATCGGTAGAAAATGTGTCGAAAAGGGATATATAATCTGTAATAAACTGTTTCTGTGACCGTCTCAAATAGTTTTCTCGACCCCCACTTTGGGAATCACTGGTATAGATTATCGATTGCACATCATCGCATATACAATATTTGTATTAGGGTTCCGAAGAAAAATTTCGAAACTCTCATAGCTTTATAAAATTTTGCATGTACGTTTTACAGGTGTAGATCTCAATTAACAAATAACAAAAAAAAAATAAATTAATTAAAAATTGGAAAGTGCACGGAGAGAAAAATCCTATAATTTTTGTAGAGAAAATTTCAGAAAAATTACTATGCTCCCCTATAATCCGTGCGCGATCGACGACCAAAATAAAAAATATGTGCTAGCATAGTAAAATTTAATGTGGTACTAACACAACTTTTATCACACTCTTATGCATGTATATTATAGTTTAATTCTTGTTGTCGTACTCTTTCATTTGCGCATCTGACTCGCGACCTTATATTGGTTGCACTGTACCTGTAAAAACATGTATACAAAAATGATTGCCAACAATATATTGTAATACATATACTAAAGATAGGTAAATAACAAAAAGATGAATTAAACGATGACATCATCCTAAGAGAGTGTAAAAGCAACTGACTACTAGCTGCATCAAGGTGCTTAGTGGGAGCTGTCTGACAAAGTTTCTTCCACAGTCCACATCTATGGTTCACATGTGACTCGCTGATTGAGGTACATTTCATTACAGCGTTCCCAACAAAACCAACCTTCTTTCTGTTTTTTTTCTTTCTATTATTAGCATGTTAGCATGGAAATTTTTTTAATAAACATAATTAAAAATTATTTTTTTGTCGGTAATGGAACTTTTTACTGTGCTGTTTTACAAATTTTACGGAGATAATATTACGAAAAGAACATTCCATCCTTTAAATTTTTTATGATTAATTATAATCTTTATATTTTTACCTTACAGAATTTAATATGTTCGCCTTTTACACGTCGATTGTAGTGCTGAGCACAGTAATTTTTATAGGAATTTTCTCTCCGTGTGGAAAGTAGAAATGAAAACTTTTTTCTTCCGTACCACATCGTTTGGATATCGTTAGAAAGATTTGTTAAAGTTGTGATCCCTTTTACGTTTTTTTTCATTTTTTAGCTCCGTTTATGAGATATTGAGTTTCAAAATGGGGTTGCTATTATAAGTCAAAAAAAACAAAAGCACAGTAAGTCGGCCAGACTGTATTTCTTTAAAAAAAATTTTTTTTTCTTTAAATATAAAAGATATATTATTTGTAGATACTTTTCAAACTTTTAGCAAAGGACAAATGGGCAAAACTCTATGGGGAGCTGCCCCCTAGCGCCCAAAGTTAAGACCGGTACCGATCGGTAGCTCTGGTCAAGTAGTCCAACTTTGTCAATGGGCACGTTCATGGAGAACCTGGCCTTCAAAAGTTATAGGGCGTCAAATGTACAAAAAGTCTGCACGTGGCCATAGCCAAACGGGATACTCTGTATAGGTACAAATGGGTTATAAGACATGTCGTGGGCCGGCCTATCACTGTGTAAAACCACTTTCCTGGCAAGTGGCCTAACCTCTTTTTTTCACTTGGTCTATGGCAGAAGATGTACCGAGCGGCTTCAAACCTGTACATTGAGAGTATCCGAAGAGAAGTTTGGGAGTCCTACCGGTGGCGATTTCTGGCAGACCCGTTGGTAGAATGCCGAAATAAGGTAGTCCGAAGTGCACCCTCCCAACGGGGACTCTAATGCCCGCTATAGGTCAACACACATCGTTTCCTTAAGAAATGGCCACGTGGAGTATGCAAAACCTACTGCACGTCAGAACTTTTGAAGGCCAGGTTCTCCATACCTAAGATGGGTATATTTGTGACCTACTAGAAAGGGGCTTTCAGAAAATACATATCTCATCAGTGGGCGTTGGGGGGCAGTTTTACGCAGCCAATTCAAAAGTTTTTGAAATTTTCACACACCATGACAGACAGTGGAAAAAATCATATAAGATACGTTTTGAACCATTATCCTATGCAGACAGGGCTATTTTTCTATTCTGCTAATTACTTACTACTAAACGATCCAGTGTGAACGTGATATTAGGCCTGCCTGTGTGCCTATATGATTTTATTTTAGGGGTAGGGTGGAAGAGAGTCGATCAGAGCCAGAGCGTGGTGATACAGACAGACACACGAACAGAATAATTCGTGCGAGTATCGCTCAACTAAACTCTTGTTAAAATGATAAAATTTTATTTTTTCGAAAAATTTTGAATAAATTTCGATCTATAAATGTATTATTTTAAATGGGTAATAATTCCACAAAAAAATCACAAAGTGTACCAACATCACCTATTATCAAAAGGTATTTTTAAACTGTCTATGTAACATATTTTGTAGATTGTTGTTTGCGCATGTTTCTCTGTGATGTTTTGTAAATAAATACAATATTATACTGGGAATGAGTTTTTTTTATGTATTTTTAAAAATTTGTGTTCGTAATTTATGTGTCTACTGTATAAATCCGTGTTTGTTACCTTTTATCATTTTTTTCTTTTTAAATTAAATGGTTTTTCTCAATAAACCGTTGATGGGTTTACCCATGGGAGTTTCTTTTAACAAGAAGTAATCAAAACATTGAGAATGTTGGAAATTTAGACCAATAAATAATTATCGCCTTGTAAACAATCAAGTTTAAACTTTTTCTATATACATCTTGTATAATTCGAGAAATATAGAAGCATTTTTATCTTACAATTATTCTGAATTAGACCTCCTTAAGGTGAATTAGCGTATAAGAGCATTCTAAAGATTAGCGATTAATATTTTAGAATCATTATTTTTTAGTATAAAATACAAACAGTGTCAAAATTTGAATTAATTCTGACGTACAATTTGTGAGATATAGCTATTTTTAACACGCAGCTAATAGGGGATTCCCCAAATAAATACTTTTCAGTAAAGATTAAATACTAAAAGAAAACATTTAAATAATAACATCAACAAATTCTGGCGTAGGTACAGTATTTTAGCCATTTAATTTTAAAAACTGAAAAGTGTAACAAAATCGAATTTTTATCACAAGAAAAATTACATAATCTCATAAGTATTTAGAAATAATTCGTGTAAGGGTGTCTACACAATTAATGAAATAAGGAATAAGAAATAAGGAATAAGAAGTATGCCATCTAGTGACGTTGAGTGGAACTTTAACGTAACTGCTCATAGATATAAATATGTAGGTACTTTTGTACGTCAAAATTCGTGATTTTTTTCACTTTAATGACAAAAAAAGTCATCACGAACGTTATTTTTTCATGAATTTTGATGTACAAAAATACCTAAATACATATACCTATGGGCAGTTACGTTAAAGTTCCATTCAACGGCACTAGATGGCATACTTCTTATTCCTTATTTCATTGATTGTGTATGACCCATAAGTACATAATGGTTACTACAAGTTAGGTAAAGTTACGATTCTCTAACAATTCGTAACATTAAGCCTAGTACAAACGCTAAAAACATTACATTTTAACATAAATATGTAGCAACTGAATCTATCGCTCAAAATTTCCAGTCTACGACGTTTTATTATTATATATTACTTGAAATTAACAACAAAGTGTGAATGGCAGCATACTTTAACAGTTTTATAGTATCTTTCCTATTTCACTAAAAAAACATTGATAGGTTAAATTGATAACTTAACCTATTACTGTTGTGTTTTTGTTTTCCAATTTGACGAGTAATTTAAGTCTCTGGAAAGTTTATTTATTAATCTGATTAAAACTTTGTATCAATTTATTCAATTAGCACAATTAAATATAGCTACTAAATTAATTTCGTCTTCATTTTATTCAAATTTGAATCGAAAATTGTGGTGAAATTAGGTGATTCGACAGTAATTTCAGATTTTTTTCAAAATATGTAGTTCCCAATTAACTTAGAGTGAGTACATACAATGTACATGAAAGTCAAAAAAGTGACAGGTGTTGACAAATATGGCGGTTAAATCAGGTTGAATTTAAAATTTTTCTATATTTATTGATGTTATATTTGTTGTTACAAGTATTGTTAGAAAATTTATTAACACTTTCAGTCCCATGGCTTCGGCATCCGAAACCAAACAAAACATCCCCAGAGGCCGACCGCGATCAATGATTAATTGATTAGTTGGTTACGCATTATGTACATGCGATGTTTATCTTATCATTCATCACACGGATGTGTTCCTACTCACACAAATACATACCAGCACACACTACTCTTTTGGTTTCTATGTTTAAAAAATTTTAAGATAAACAAAAAATACATAAAATATAATTTATATTTTTAAATAAAATTGATTTGAATGTCAGTGTATATGTAGTATGTACGTATCACGTACGTATGTTTACAGTTTTACAACATACATGTTGAACTGTGTTGAATCTATTCAGTGTTCGAATCATTTTATTTTATGTATTTGTTTATATAAATTTTTTTTTAAATATTACCGGCTTCCGGGGAAGTTTACTATGAAAGTGCTCGGGCCTCATAGTGTTAATAAATAGTCCCAAATTACAACAAAAGTCACATAAAAATTAAAAAATACTTATTACCACCGACACTTTGTAGATTATAAAAGGTGTTAACCAATATGGCGATTTTGCTTCAAAAAAAAAAAAAAAAAAATTGTACTCCATCTGTTGTACAGTACATACGTATTTTTAATGTCAGTAGCAATAATTAATGATAGACTTGCGACAATAATTAATCCACCACCTTAACAAATTGAATAAAAAATGAAAATTACTCTTAAATAGCAATAAACATTTCAACATTCAGTGATAGTGTAAAGCAGAAAAACGTGCACTTATTGCTAACAACCAGTTACTTTTATAAAACATGAAGTTTATTGATCTTTATTTTAAAAATAAGTTACATCACATTTAAACGATTAACGTATCTATCAATAAAAGACCTTGAAAGATCAATTACATTTAATAGCAATAATATTTATGTATTTCTTGATGCATGTTATGTATTTTAGATGCATTGATGTATTTACATTTGCAATAGTCTGGTAGTATATTGTAAATAAAATTCGTCTTTTGAGCCATTCCGAAAAAAAATGTATTCAAAACAAAAATCACACGTTGTAGTCTATATGACGAAAGGGGCATGGAGGGTAAATATCAGGAGGACTATCTTGGCCGGAAAACAATAGAAAAATAATTCAAAGACTGTCCCGTTTTAAGTACTCAGTAACAGTTCAAAAACTCGCCAGAATAGCGCTAGAGTAGCAAAAGAGTATTGTGATTTTTTTGTGCTGAGTTTTATAAAAATTTTTAAAATAATAAAACTATTATATGTAACAATTATAATAAAAAAACAATAATTACATAACAACGCGGATGTTTTTTTTCCTTGTTTACTTCTGTAAATTACCCTTTTGCTATAGTAGCGCCGCCACTATTTACGCCTTTATATGGACACTTTTTGATACAGAGATGGTGCTCCTGATATCTACCCTCCATAGAAAGGGGGAAACTCAGAAGAGATCAAAATAGACCTGCGTAGCTTATGAGCGCTCCTTAAGAAGGGCACGCATGCGCTTATGTTACACTTGCTTTACAATCATCCTCAGGACTGGAGAAAATGGTTCATAGAATCAAAGTGAGAAATGATTTTTCAGAAATTCCTTTAAAATACAAAATAGAAAATGGTTTTGTTGAACGTATTTAAGATAAAAATCGAAAAAAAGCTATTTAATTAAAAAATAATTTATAAAATAGAATTTTTTTAATTAAAAGGGGCCGTATAGATAATACGTCACGCGTTAACATGTGGAGAGTATTCATAAAAGTGTGACCAAATGTGATAAGCAAGATGGGAGTATTTTCAATGATGTGATGTCACAATTGTAATTTTTTTTGAGAAACAATTTTATGATCGATAAATATTTTTTTTATAAAATTTCCCCTTCCAACGAGCATCGTGTTCCCCTCTTTGGGAGGAAAGAATAGGTAAAATATTAGTTTCTGGTCAATTCCTTGGTTTTTTTCAGTTTTACGGAAGTAACGATTCGGTATAAAATTAAAAAACCTTATAAAGTTGTTTTTAAAAAAAAGTTGTTGTACTTATTCTCCGGCAGGTTAATATTTCTATAAAAAATGACCTTATAAAATTAAGTCGCTTAAAAATAAAAATATTAGGTTAATCACTGCGGTAAAATTGAAAGCTATTTACAAGCTTTTAAACTGATATAGTTCCGATTTTTGAACTCATCGCCTCAGTTCTCAAACAGCCCTTGATTGCTGGAACTCAAGAAAGAACTGCTACAAAAAGAAGAAAATATTATATGATATTTCAAATCTAGTCTTAAAACTCCAAGGATGTCACATCGAAATTTTGAGTAGCTTTAGATATATTTTCGTTTTAAATGCAAAATAGATTTAAATTTTCATTGAAAAATGATTTGATTGAACTTATTTAAAATATAAAATATGAAATACCATTGTTTGCAATTCAGGCAGTGATTTCAACGCCGATAACTAACAATAAATCCAAATTGTGAGAATAAAATATATAAATTGAACTGAAATCAGTGCAATTATCTAAATGTATAGAGTACCGTCAAATGGGATGGAATTGATAATCGGGGGTGAGATTGTTCACTAAATCATATTTTTTTAAATTGAATATAGCGTCAGAACTATAGTTTAGAATGCGATTTTCCCGACCGATAATGGAAGAAATAAGATGACTGAAAATACCCTATAAACGTCAAGTTCAGCAGTTCCATATATTTAAAAAAAAATATAGTGTATTAAAAGAAGTGGTATTTTTGGGTGAAAATGAACTTTTAAAACTTTATCTGATAAGTCAAAATCTAAACACAGTTTTTATATTTTAATAAAATACACATAATTGTTGATGCTTTGTAACCATCACGTGCTTGGCTGTACATAATCCGTTCAGTATTTTTTGTCATATTGGACATATTATTGCGTGGAGTGAGTTAATCATATACATGGGGTGAGATTGTTCAATCATTGTATTGAAAGATTAATTGCGTATAGCCATATACGATGTATCTGACTATGTTTTATACTCTTTAAAAATGTTAAAATTTATTATAAGCATCAAACAAACTTTTTTACAATAAGAATTTTTTTGAAAATTAAAAAAATGTGGTGATTAAATAGCTTTTATACGCTCTTAATTAGGGCCATGGAAAAAATGGCGAGCCCTGGGACTAAAACCGTATTTTTAAAAAATTTTCCTCCCCAAAAAATAGGCGATGAACAAAAAAGAACCCTTAACCATTTTTTCTGGCCTTCTACGGAAAGTTACGGACACATTTCTTAAGCCCGGGCCGCGAGGCTGTAACCCCGGCTACACCACCCTCTCGTCGAGCCTACTCTTAATGAAGAAAGTGCGTTTTCAGGGCTGCGAATTCGTGTGAACAATCTCACCCCAAAACCAGTATGAGATTGTTCATGGCTTATTTGCTACCTCTAGACCAGGGGTCGACAACCTGCGGCCCGCGGGCCGCATGCGGCCTTTTGCAAGCTTTTATGCGGCCCGCCAAGCAATATAACTTCTCGAACAATTTGCTCTGCCTATTCAGAGTTGAGCATATTTTAGGTATACTTTTTCCGATGTTTTATAACAGGTAAATGAAACTGTTACTAAAAATTTTCCCTCGTGTTGATTTTTAATAATATTTATATTAAGTTGTGTTAAAAAAAGAAAATACCCCTGTCGCAGTATCCTGCATAATATTGCGAATTTCCGTTTACAAAAATCAGTTTTTCTCGGAAACTACTTGACGTAGAATTATTTTTCAAAAACCCTTTTTATGTGATTATTTCCTCCTTTTTCCAACGATGTAAGAAAATGTGGCAAAAACTTGAGGAAATTGGGGCAAAAAACTCTTTTTCCACAAAAATTGTTTAGGCAAAAATGCCTAAAAATCCATTCCGGGCATTGGACGTGTCTGACTTTTTGTACTTCCAACATTTTTACCAAATTTCGTAAAAACGGGATTTTTCGTTCGAGAGTTATATAAATTTTAGTGAATGTCTATTTTGGCTTCTAGAGACTTCACAATAAATTATTTCTATCATAGTTCCGGGCTCAAGCAGCATCAAGACAGTGACTCTAATAGCTGAATTTTCGATTCGAAAATTCGTTTAAAAAGACCTACTTAAGCCAACATACTAATATTTGAGTGTGCGGCCCGCTAAAAATTATTTTTTTTAAAAGTGGCCCGCCATCCAAAAAAGGTTGCCGACCCCTGCTCTAGACTATGTTTTGGCATGTAAGTAAGGTCACAATATTTTGTGTCATGGTCCGTATTACCATACTCTGTATATATAAACCCATTTTGTTTTGATTGGGGCTATTCGTACCGCACCAAGTCAAAGTGTCTTGCTCTTACTTTTAAGAACATTACACTTGTTTTGAAGAACTTTTGTCTTACTTTGGAGATATTTGTATGTTCCTGTCTCACTTTCCGTGTTCTTGAGAGAAGGGTGAAGGATATGTACGATGTATACCGAACGCTATTACTGACTATAAACTATGTATGCTACAATCATCGTATCAAAGTGAGACAGGAACATACAAATATCTCCAAAGTAAGACAAAAGTTCTTCAAAACAAGTGTAATGTTCTTAAAAGTAAGAGCAAGACACTTTGACTTGGTGCGGTACGAATAGGCCCAATATTGTTTTTTATTTCTGTAAAATAAAGGCCAAAATATGTTTTTTTTATCAATTCCATCCCATTTGACGGTAGTTAATTTAAAAAGTTTTTAATTAAATTAAAAAAAAAAATTAACACTGTTAATAACATGAACACAACAAAAATTGCCGGATATATTATGTTTATCTCACAAATACAGTAACTTTCATAATTATTCACACACTCATTGTCAAAACGAATTTCTGTTTCAGAACACTATCAGGTGGAAAAGTGGGTAATGGAACCAGTATACCACTTCCGGGAAGTGCACTACCCACCCGACGTTGCCCGCCGGATAAAATTCGACCAACGGCAACCACCATGACCGTACCACCGTCAGCGCCGGCCGGCAGTCTCTCATCCAGTCGAGCTTCCAGTCCCGCTCCGTCAATGATACCGCGAGTGGGCATCACCAATCAAACGTCGTCACATATCACCGCGCAAACCAACAAATCTTCCAATTTAGAAAAAATCAAAATACAAAACACAAAATCTGCACAGCAATCGAACATCGTATCGCAACCGAATCAAATGTTGCCAACGTTCTCAGGGAAACGTACAAGTTCCTCCAGTGGTGTTTCAAGTTCCGCGAAAAGTGAAAAATCCGATAGTAGTTTTAGTTTAGAGACCGCTGATAAAAATAAAAATGTCCGACCGAAACAGACCAATATCAAAATGCCAACGTCCAAATCCACATCCGTCACCAAAGTAAACGCTTCCACGCAACTCATCAAAAAGGACAACACCACATCCATATCAAAAAACATATCAAACAAACCAATCAACTCAAAACTGTCCGAACCAAAAATCAAAATCAACAAAACAACCAACGCAAACATACCACCCAAATCCGACACCAAACTACCCTCATCAAACTCCACCGGCATACTGACAACCATCTCCACGGGCATCCCAAAACCAACCGCGGCCGTTAAAGGCACCTCGAAAGTGATCAAAGACGAGAAACGACATTCCGGTGTCCCACTCCCGATCAAAGAAACCAACACAAATTCCGAAACTCAAACAAATTTCCCGCCCAGGGATGCCACAGCTATCGTGTCACCACTGCTGCAAAACGAAATCACTTACACCGGCCAGACATCAGATCCACCCAGCAGCAGTCAATTATCCGAAAGTAGTCACAGCACTTCCACCGGACAACACAGTAACTCCAGTGAAAGTAGTGTCATCTATCGTCCGAGTAGTGAAAGTGGTAGTGAACGTCCAAAAATGACTCCATCGACACCAGTGTCACATGTACGTGACACGTCCGTGGACGACAACGATTCGGTGAATTTGTCGATGTCCGTGAAACCGATGATGCCATTAATACGTGGCTACTGTAACAATTTGACGATTCCGGTGCCTCGGGGCCAAACGCGACAACAGTATCTGATTCAACGGAAAATTCCGTCTGCAATGGACAATGGCGATTATTGTGATATCGAGGAGATTGTTAATGGATATATGTCGGATGGTGAATTGATTCGGGCCAGTAATGACGCCACGAGGATCATGAATCACGGGTTCGATGGGTACACGTCGGAGCAGGATCATCATCGGATCGATAGCACCGGATTGATGGCGTTAGGGATCAGTCGGACACCGTCACGACAACCGTTAGGAGGGTATGTATTTTTTTTTTACGTTTTTGAAAACCTTTTTCGGCTACCTTCGACCGTATAAGGTATCTTCGGTTGGTTTAGATGCCGAAACCACAGGCAGTAACTCCACGCACTTTCTATCCTTTTTTGATATAAGTACAAACAATTAAGTATGTCTTTTTTTGCTTATGTGACTGTTTGTGTTTATACATGTGAAATTTTGGGTTGATAATGTTATGTTAAACTATATGAACAGCTAAAAGCAACTTTTTTTAAAATGAATAGGGTACTTGACTGCAATTAAAAAATGATTCTAAATGCTTTGTTTTTACGTATTAACTAATTAATTTTTAATAAAATTTTTGAAAAATCGTAAAAAAAAACACTGTTCAATTTTAAATGAATAAATTGGCGCGAAAAACGATCCACCATGGTGACGTATGCGATGACGCCACATTTTGATTCAAGCAAATATTAATGTGTTCGCACTACTGTAACGTTAGGAAACGTTTTACAACAATTTTAACAAAAACATATTTTCAATAGATGTTAGGCTTTTTGTTTTGCAATATTTACAATTATTTTGTCCAGTCGAAATAATATTTAACACACGTGTAAAATTTATGCATTAAACTATATTAACTATTTACATCAGTTACATGTTACTTATCTTATCTATGATATTTGTCATATTTGCTACAAAATATAACGTCATTTTAATGTAACGGCGCGTTTTTACTCATTTAAATGAAGGTTAACAATTTATCATTTTCAAAGTAGAATTTTTAAATAACTAAAGAATATTTTTATTTATCACTACTAAAATTAAATATATTTACGAGTAATACATAAAATTATTTAATATTTAAAATAAATTTTGAATACAGTCAGGTACCCAATTGAGCAAACGCGGAATTGTTGACAGTATTCAACACGAGAATTTAGATCGTCACCACCTATTAGCACCAACCACTGTCGAAATCTAAAATATTAACTAAATTATTTTAAAATATTAATAGCTGTTATTATTTAATGTGTATTTATTTTTACATAAGCATTTCAATTATAATAGTACTTACAAATTTGGATCAAACGGCACTCAGAAAAAACTTAAATTGAAATTTTCTTTTGAATGATTTAAACAAAATTTAGCAACACAAGAGTTATCACCAGACAATTTAGCAACACAAGCCGTACCATAATAATTAAATATCAGAAATATCTTACAGATCACAAAACACACTAAAATTACAAGAAAATATCAAAAATAACTGATGGCCAGCTTTAAATAAAAAAATTTAATGACAGTTAATATTGCACTGCCAGCGTTGTTAAAAATTTTAAAAAAAGTCGGTGAAACTTGGACAAAATTAAATAATTTAAATAATTATCAATTTGTTTTTCTAAATTAAATTTACTTTAGTGATGATATTTTCACTGCATTATTATGCATAATGTTATGCATTATTTACATAACATGGATAACTCTTTGGAATTTTTGAATTCCAAACGACACTCTTACGTCATCTCGTTTCGTAACTGTTTGTGTAACAAACTATTATTTAAACTGTGCCGAAACTTTGGTTGAAGTCGAAAGTTTTTTTTTTTTTATTTTTACTTTTTTATTTATTACTAATTTTATGTAGTTAGATGTTCAGTATTTTCCCAGTGAATATCGGAAACTTCCCATAAACGCGAAAATCTTTGTTACACGGACACTTTTTCTAGAACCAAAGAATTTCATATGTATGTAATTAAAATTTGTTTCTTTGACTGCTCTTGTCTGAACAAAAAGACATTTGTTGGGAGATAATCGAATTTTTGATATGTTGTAAAAAAAACCCGCTTCGAAAATTAGAATTCGAAAATTTTGTATCAGTAAGGCAAATGAGACAACTGGGCAATTGTGCCAGAAGGAGGAAATTGTTATTTTCGAAAAGTCATTTTTCGCAAAGTCATGTTTTATTTCCTACAATTTTTATCAAAAACTTTTTTGTACTGTCAATATTTGTAGTGTTCCGTAGTCTAATTGACACACTTGACTAATTTCTGACTTGAGTCGTATCTTGTTGCAACAAATTAAAAATTTTAGAATTCAAAAATAAAAGGAGTAATGTAAAAAATTCGTCAAATGCGATCGCCCCAGACGAATGCAAAATTTTCTACAAATTCCGTTTTAAATTCGAGACGGCTATAAACGCACTCCTCCCAAATTGTAGCCCCCCAGTCACTTCTCTTCTCCTCCACACACATCATAATATGTCTAATGTTTCAAACGATATACGAAATTTTAAAAAAAATGTTATTAGAATATTTAAATAAAAATACCATAGCTCTTGCCGTTAAGAAATTATTGAAAGAAAAAATAATTTTGAATTATAACTTGGGCTAAACTACAGTGGACTTTCGGAGATTGTTCAATCGCAAATTGTCTATATTTCAGTGATAAGGATTTAAACATCGTATGTTTACGTCACACGAACATTGTATTCACAAAAATTGTGTGTTTGCAATATTCATGTGACGTAAACATGCGATGTTTAAATCCCTATCACTGTAATATTAACAATTTCTGATCGGACAATCTCCGAAAGTCCACTGTAGACCGAATTTGAAAGCAATATTCTATACTTATCTAGTGCTTTCGCATAATTCATCCAAATTAATCGTCCTTTAAAACCACCACCAACATTTATAGAAGAATAACATAAACATAACACTCAAAAATATAATTTTATATTATCATTTTTTTATGAATGATTGTGTTGAAATGCGTGTATTTCAATACAGTCACAAAAATCAGTATGTTTATCTGTTATTGATATTATTTTTATTAAAAAAGTGTATGTTTACACATGTTGAATCATTTCATGAATTTATTTATAATACATTTTTTTTTCAAATTCTTTAAAAATATTGCCGGCCCCGGGGGAAGCGTACTGTAAAAGTGCGCGGACTGTATAGTATTAATTAAAATTTTTGTGGACTAAACTGACCCCTAGTTCTAATCCGAAATAATTTTTTCTCTAATCGTTGATTGGCCACATAGGTGCGCGTCATCACGTCCTAACATCATTACAAATTTTTAAGGGGAGATTCGCCAAAAAAACATCAAAAATCGACCTTTTTTATTATTTTTTTTTTATACAAATAAATATTTTATCAAAAAACTAAATATACAACATTGTTTCTACATGTCTTGAGATTCTTCTTCTTCCTGCGGGTGGGGTTGGGGGTTGGTGTCCTGTCAGCCCATGCACTGATTCCTAGTGGAATATTGTGTAGAGATTACATAAAATTTTAAAAAAAATTTCGAAAATAAGTATAAATGGTTTTGAAGTGGACACTGCGAGATTTTTCCATTAGGATCTTAAGAAAAAAAAAATAAAAAACCAGCGAAAAATCGCATTTTGAAAATAAATTCCACTACGATTTATGTCGACATCTCAAATACTTTTTGAGTTACATGAGGAACCATGTCGAGAAACGTACTTCCGAGAAAAAAGCATTTAAAGTTTGTTTTTTTTTTAAATTGAATTATAGTAAAGTGCGTGCACTAAAATGTCCATAACTTTTTGATTTTTCATTTTTTTTAAATAAAATTTTAGGAGAATATTTTTAACATCTTAAGAAACATAATTAGGAAGAAAAAAATCAATTTCTTTTTTTAGCGAATCTCCCCTTAATAAAACAAAAAAAAAACAACTTCTGTAACAGCTGAGGGATCCTTTTAAGCTACGAAACTCTAAAAATGTTAATTTCACCGACAATAATTAACATAAATACATACATAATAAAAAACAACCCCTTCCAAACTGTATTAAAAAAGTTTATAGACTTTATAAGCAGATGTTTAACCCGGTGTAACACAATCCAGTTGGCCAAACACAGTCAAACAACCACTTACGTTACACAAATGTTATGTAACATTCACATTGAATACTGCACAGGGTATACACGGTTGATAGAGAGGACACCGAAATACCCTCTAGCCAGCGGCACATGCGTCTACAAATTGATTTTATTCCATTATGATATGATTATTCATATCTGTCTACTAGAAATAAATAACAAAAAAAAAACTAGAATATGATTTAAATAGATCAAATTAATAATTCAATTAGATAGAAAAATAGTGTAAAAATTAGACAAAAACCCAATACAAACTTAATCCGGATTACATCTAAATAAAAACCCACTTTCAACACACGAACTTAATTGTGCTTTAATCTAAAACAATTGTGATGTTTTTTATAAAAATAATTATTAAAATAAGATTTCAACAACTAAAAAAATTCGTACTGATTTTTTAAAATAAACTAAAAATCTAATCCGTCTAATAGTTAACATAATTAACCAAACTTACCCGTGACAATAATTACGTAAAAAAAAAAGCCTAACAACAATCAGTGACTCAAACAAAACTAAAATAAATTTGATTTTGAATATTTTACGTTTTACGTAGGCAACAACGCAGCCTTACCGTGTTGACGGAACAATCACGGCCCCAACGAGGGGCCCGCAACGGTGAAGATGTACCTCCACCATTGGGCCCACGACCCGTTAATCATCACGCGTCGAATAGTATCACAAATACCACCAGCAGTCGACCGAATCAAGCCAATCATCAACAGCAATCGCAACATTCGATTTCAAATGCGAGACCGTCAATTACCGGCTCGGAGAGTGTACTTTCGGAGAATTCACAATGGAAAAAATATACGGATTCGCCAGGTGTTGGAACGCCGATACAATCGAGTAAGTTTTGATTTTGTTTAACCCATTATGATCGAAACGTGTTGTAATTGCTCATAGGGTTGACGAGACAAATGATGGGCCCCCGGGCATACAAAAGAAATTTTCCCCCAAAAATACAATTGATGAAAATAAAAAAGTCGTCCCTTTTTCTCTAGGTCCCCTTTTTAGACCGGACCCCCGGGAAATTGCCCTATCCTCTCGCCGGACCTGATTGTTCGTATTTAATGGTATACTGAATTAATAATAAATGTCAGTTGTTTAATTTTAAATAATTTTTTTAGGGTTCCGTAGTCAGAACGAACGGTCCCCTTATAATTTCGTTATATCTGTTATATTTGTGTGTTCGACTTGCACTTGTTTATTTTATTAAAAATAACAGTAAATAAAATGATTCCTAACCACACACCAATGAACACTATTATATTATACTACTGTGGACTTTCGGAGATTGTCCCATGAACGGTTCAAAGTGGGCGGGGCGGACAATCTGCGAAAGTGCATAGCCGTAGTCATATTTTATTTGTTTACATAAAAATATCACATTCAAACTAATACACGTGTGTGCGTATTGCAAGCAGTGTTATTATATGGAAATATGTAACTACATATATAAATCAATGAATAAAAATAAACAATTAACCTAATTAACTAAATAAGACACGTCTAACTCGTCTTACAAAATATTTTATGTATATTATGCATTTTTATTATTAGATATCTATTAAAGTGTTGATAGTGTTAGAAATAAATCCTATTACTATTAAGTATGGTAAAAAAGAAAAAAAATATTCTTATAAAATATGGACAGCATTATTATTTCCAAATGAAACATTCAATATTTTCATAACTATAAGTAAGTTACTATTATTCTTGTTATTCTTTATCAGTCTCTACTGTAAAACTGAAATACAAACAGCTTCAATAGAGAACATTGAAAACGAACGCTATCGGACACTGCTACTGATAACACAGATCATGTAATGGCAATACATAAAAATATATTTTATACAGTCATTCATTTAATTAAATAAACAAATTTAAAAATTTTACATACGTAAGTGCATATAAAAATTGTTTCATAGGATTCTATAACAATTTTAATAATATTAGGTACATTGAATAAAATGTTATGTACAAATAATCTTTAATTTAAACAAACATTACCTACGCCTCTGTTCAAAGGTTCACTAATACATTCACAAAAATTGTATTGTTGCGATGTTCGTGTGACATAAACATGTGACGTGTAAACCCCTACCACTGCAGTATGGACAATCTGCGATCGGACAATCTCCGAAAGTCGACAGTACTAGACAAAGCCAGTAAGGCCAGTTTCTAGGCATTTTCCTTGAAGCAGGTAACAGGGTGAGACGGATGAGATTTAAGGAATATAATATAATGTCAATTTTTAAGCAAATGCGACTATAATTATTGCAGGACATAATTTGCATACGTACGCATTTTGAAAATAAAGCGAATACCACTTTTTTTTCTTTCAAAATTTTGCAGTTTCTTCTTAAGAAAGTAAAATTTTATTATCAATATTATATTTTGACAATAATTATTTGAAAACGTTAGTACGGATACCATCCATTACTATATTACTATTAAGGTCGGAACTTGGTCGTAGCTGGCTGCCTCAGTTATACATTTATATAATTAATCTATATAATATACACATAATATGTTCATTGGTATGTGTTCCTAACAGAATTGTAGTGTACAATATTTTGGACTGGGAAGCTATAAATTTTATTATTTTTGTCCTGAAACATAAAATTGTTAATATTTTTTAATATTTAAATTTAGTTTTTTTTTTAGCATTTAATTTTTTTTTTTAAATTAGTTTTAATATTATTTGTATTTTACCTCATATGTATATGTATTTTAGAACAGACTTACATATTTTCAACAATGAAAGAAAATTCATAGCCCCCCAGTTCAAGATATTATACTCCTCAACTCTATTATGGACCATATTCTAATTAATAAAACATTAAAATCAAAAAAATTAATTTTTCTTTTTATAAAAATATTTTAACGTTTATTTTGTATTAGCTCTCACCCGCGGCTTCACCCACGTGGTGGTATTTCGATTATGACACAGGAATAAAATGTTTTTCTGAGATAAAAAATAGCCTATGTCCTTTTTCATTCCGCCCCCTCTATTAACAACATGCAAAGTTTGAAATAAACCATTCGCTTTTCTTGGTTTTAAATATTCAATTATCGTGATTTTAATTTTTTTAACTTTTTGGGGGATTGAACTGTTTTTCCGTGGTGAAATGTAGCCTGTGTCCTTCTACATTGTATAGAATGTATCTATGTTGATGCTATAGAAATTTCCACTTTAGCCACTCACATTTTTTTTTAAATATAAAAAATAATGTTTATTTTTTACGAAAAATAAAATCAGTATCAGTATACCATTAAACATGTGAATGTCTGGATCATAATGGGTTTAAAAAAAAAGAAATATTGATTAAATTACAATACTCATCTGTGTAGGTGGTCTTTCAAGTCCTACGTCAAGTCGTCGAGAAAAGAAAAATGTCTCGTCATCGCACGGAACTAAAGACAAGAGTTCTTCAAAAGTTCGAGTTCCACAAAGTTTTGGATATGTCAAAAGGAATAGTGTTGGCTCCACAACTACGCAACCACCGCCAATTTCACAGACAGTTAGTGGTGGTCCAGTAGGCGGACAACCGAGCAACAGTAAAACGGCGCAGGTGTCTGTGGTACCCAGGACCAAAGTTAAAGTGTCCGGGGGAACCCAAACTTGTACCAGTGATCTTCAACAGACGCATACAAGTATAAACAATTGTTTAAACTCACTACTCAGTAGAAATTTGGCTTGTAACGAATATTCGGCTACTACACCACAAATTCAATTTTACGTAGTGGTCGGTGCAAATTTAAGGGGAAGTACGTAAAATCGGAAGATCAGGGGCGTCGGTAAACTTTTGTTTCGGGGATTGGTAAACATTATTTATCTGAACTTATTTAAAACAATATAATCTTAAGAGACAATTTACACCTGAAATTCGGTTGTGTAGACAAAGGAAATCGAATGTTATACTAATGAATATGAGTGACGACTTTTAGAAAACTGTCGAAAAATCAACTTCACTATCGCATTCATCAGTGTAAAAGACGCCAAATAGTGGAAGCTGACAAAAATTCTAGAATATTCTACTCGTGAACTAGCAAAGATACCAAAAAATAAACTTTACTATTGAATTGGGCACTAAAAATTAGATTAAGCAGCGCATTTTGACAAAAATTCTAGAATGTTCTATTCGTCAACTAACAATGATATCGAAAAATCAATTGCACCATTTAATTGGTCATCGAATAAAAGACGGAATAGCACATTTTGATAAATGTTCTAGAATATTCTATTTGTCAAATAGAAAAAATTGTTTGTCAAAATCGGACATTTGGTTTACATTAATTTCGGTTGGACAATTAAGTGGTGCAGTAGATTTTCCAATATCTTTGTTAGTTGACAAATAGAATATTCTAGAACATTTCTCAAAATGTGTTATTTGGTCTCTTTTTTGGTAGCCAATACAATGGCGACGTCTGTTTTTGAATATCTTTGCTAGTTGACGAATAGAATATTCCAGAACATTTGTCAAAATGTGTAATTTGACCTCTTTTTCAATGGACAATTAAATGGTACAATTGATTTTTCAATATTTTTGCTAGTTGACAAATAGAACATTCTAGAATTTTTGTCAAACTGCGCTGTTTAATCTTTTTTAATAACCAATTCAACGATGAAGTCTGTTTTTTTATATCTCTGCTAGTTTACGATTAGAATATTCTAGAATTTTACGTTACTCATTTTGCATTTACATTTTGTATACAGAATATGTGCATATATATATCTGCAGTGAAATTTTAAAATTTTTAAAGGCTACGAGTCCCTCAGACAATATTACCTACGGCCCTGACTCTGGCTTGGTACATAAATTTTCACCAACACAGACAAACAACAACATATCTGTGAGAGGAGAACCCCACTTAATCGCTGACGTCACTACGTAAAATCGGAGTACGTACCATTGGATGGCCACTGTATTCGGTGTTCAGTATATTCGGCCGAATACCGAATAGTGGAAAAAAAACGAAATCAAATCTGACCTATTTTTATATACCTAACTGCTTATAACCCATGAATATATTATTACATATGTATACACAAATACACATAGACAGCTATACAGTCGTGATATGTGTACTGTTTAGTGTACGTATTTAAAATTTTTGCTTCCGAGACTACTAAAGTGCGGAAGCATTGTGATCTCTTTTGAAGAATAAAAAATTTGTTCTCTCCAAAATAAAATTTTTTACGCACATTTTACGTTTTCGAGCTTCCTGAACAATTTTGGTTTGGTGTCTGTCCGTCTGTGTGTCGCCAGTTTGCACCAAGTGGCATAACTTCTGAACTATTCGATTGTTTTTACTGAAATTTTCAGAAATTGTGTAGTTTGGTTCCTAGATGGTCTCCTATGAATTTAATCGAAATCGGAATAACGGTAGCTACGCCGCTACCATGTCATTCTATTAATATACTAAATTACACCAAGTGGCATAACTTTTGTACTATTCAATTCTTTTTTATAAAATTATCAGAAATTATGCGGTCTGGTTCTTAGATGGTCCCCTACAAATTTCATTGCATTCGGAGTAATAGTATCCACGGCGCTACCATGAAATTCCATTAAATGTCAATATGTTATTTACTGCTAGTCCCAATTCGCTCAAATTTTTTAAATATTTTGAGGGTTAGTTTATAGAATATTTTTGCTATTATTTTATAATTTAGCCTTTAAGTATTTTGAGTTACGACAATTTTTTATGAACTTTAAGGCGAAAATATAATTTCACGGTATATATATTTGGTAGAATACTGTTTTAAACTCTTTTACGAGTACGAGGAAGCTGTGTGCCACACCCCACTGGCAGCGTATTTATACTTGAAATAATTAAAAAATCCGTTAACTGTTGTAATTCATTATTTAAAAATGTGTATGTGTTATTTTTTTAAAGTATCAGCTACATAGTCATGATATGCGTTCGGTTTAGTGTATTAAAAATTTTCATATTTGAAATAATTTAGAAAAGCGTTAATTAATTGCTGCAATTCATTGTTTAAAAATATCTAGCTAATATTTTTTTTAAATTATTTTATCTAATTTGATGTATTGGTGCCATATTTTACTATTTTCATGATTTTGTACTAAAAAAAAGGTTGGCACTTTAAAATATTTATATGTAATGAGAACTTTGAAAAACGAAACTTTGTATTGCAAATTATTTTGTAGTTTCATATACCATGCTGGGTATTGTTTATAAGGCCTTGTTATAGCGAATAGTATGCGACAAATATTCGCCTATTCGGCCGAACAGGATATTCGTTGCAAGCTTAATAGAAACCCATAAAAATAACCTACGAAAATTTTCTCCCCTGCCCAGAAAAACATTGAAAAGTTTTTTTTTTATTTTTTAAAAGTGATAAAAATTAAAATTTCGCAATATTCGTAGGCCCTACCATAAAGCAACATGTTTTGAAGGTACATGCCAATTTTGAAGTCGATTGGATAAATAGAACTGGAGATATCATGTCGACTAGCTTTAAAAAAGTAGTTTCGAGAAAAATGCATATAAAATTTTGATGTGAAATACCTTATACCTGAACCAAATTTCCTTTTGAGGACATATTTTTAAAAGTCTATACTTTCAGGAAATGAAACAAAAAATCGAATTTTAAAATATTCTAGACTAGAATCCTGCCTTTAAATTATCACTGTTGACTCAATGAGTCTCCAATTTTTTTTTTTTTCAGAACCAGCGGCAGCCACTCAATACAAAAGTTACTCACTAACGGGACATGCGGCCAGTCAACTTAGTCAATCGGTGCGTGAACGACTCATGATGGGATCGCAGAGTTTACCGAAGGGGGCACTTATCGGCGGTACGGGCAGTATTACCAATTCGCACGAATACGGACTAGTTCTACGACAATCACGACCGAAAGCCAGTGATGGATCGTTGTCGGACACGCAGGCCACGGAGAATGCTAGTCCCTATGCACCGTGGTTACGTCACAGTAACACGTACTCGATGGGTGCGCGACTCGGTGAGAATGATAGTTTGGAGAGTTTAGCGAATTTCCATGGTCACCGATCGAGTTTGACTCATACACGACTTCTCCGAGACTCAACACCGTCAGCCGTATCGTCCTCGGCGCGGCTTAGTCGCAGTAACAGTATTAGGTATGGTACAAATATATTTTTGACGTAAATTATTTGACATGAACAAAAAGTACATAATAAACTCGATCATAGCAGGATGTTTGTTGTTTTATTATGACGTAAATGTTTCATGTTTTATCGGAAGCAGTTTACAACATTTTTTCAATAAGCCTGAATTCCATGTTAGTGAGAAAAAAGTTTTTAAACCGCCCAGTGATGTCAAGCGGAGGAGCAGTTAGTCGATTAATCGACTAAAGTTGTTTTTCAGACAAAATTAGTCATTAATCGAAAATATCGAGCATATAATAGGCAAATAATTGAGTAAATTTTTAGTCGAATTCATGAATAGTGTAACTTAATTTGTTTTCTTTTAAGGATGTTTGGGAGGTACAATCGGAGATAAAAGTACATGAAATTAGAAATTCGTGAATAATTGCGTTGTATAACAAATTATGAGGTAAATAAATAATTATCTTTGTTAAATAATAGCTATCACTACAACTGATTGTACAATACATCAAACTATAGCTCTCATTTGACTACAAGAGCTGAGTACATTCTGAGGATTTTTCGGAGGAATTTCAAAATGCTACGAGACGATTGAAAATTTAGTAGAATGTTCCTCATTAAATACTAAGGCCCCTGTGAAAATTTCAAACCGATTCACTAAGCCGTTAAGAAGTTATTTAATCTGTTCTGTTTTCGAATTTCCATAAGAGTGCGTGTAAAATTAGTTTGTTTGTTTTTTTTTAATAACTTTTTAACGGCTTAGTGAATCGGTTTGAAATTTTCACAGAGGCCTTAGTATTTAATGAGGAACATTCTACTAAATTTTCAATCGTCTCGTAGCATTTTGAAATTCCTCCGAAAAATCCTCAGAATGTTGTACTCAGCTCTTGTAGTCAGCTGAGAGCTATAGTTTGATGTATTGTACAATCAGTTGTAGTGATAGCTATTATTTAACAAAGATAACTATTTATTTACCTCATAGTTTGTTATACAACCCAATTATTCACGAATTTATAATTTCATGTACTTTTATCTCCGATTGTACCTCCTAAACATCCTTAAATTTAATTATTGACTTTTGTGTTTAATTATGGACTTTTAATATTTTTGTTTTAAGAAAAAGAGAGATATGAAATATCACAATATATTAATCACATAAAAGTGAAAAATCATACAAATATATAATTTTTTAGTTTCCATTTTTTGAAGTCCAATAAATAGTAGAGAAAAATTGTTAAATTAGTCGTTTTTAGTCATTTAAAAAAAATTAATCATTTTAATCATTTAATCGAAGGTAAACTAGTCGATTAAAATATGACAAAAAATAAACAAAATTAGTCGACTAAACCGACTAATCGATTAATCATCCGACATTACTAATGTCGAGCTGAAGAGATATTTGTCGATTAATCGACTAAAGTTGTTTTTTAGACAAAATTAGTCATTAGTCGAAAATATCGAGCACGCAATAGTCGACTAATCGACTAAATTTTTAGTCGAATTCATAAATAGGATAACCTATGTAATTTTAAAAAAAAAATGTTCTTTTGAATTTGATTATTGATTCTTAATATTTTATTTTATTTTTTTTTTTTTAAGAAAAAAAGAGATAAAAAAATCAAAAATCGTACCAATGGATAATTTTTTTAATTTTTGATTTTTCGAATTTTATGTAAATAATACAGGGAAAAATTAAATTAATCGTTTTAGTCATTTTAAAAAAAATTAATCATTTTAGTCATTTAGTCGAGGGTAAAATAGTCGATTAAAAACTGACTAAATTTAAAAAAAGTTAGTCGATTAAAATTCACATACTGTTTGAAAAATTATCCAACTAAATCGGCTGGGACGATCGATGACATTTGAAATTAAAATTAGTCGACTTGCCCGATTAATCGATTAATCATTCGACATCACACGTACACGCTAGATTAGTCGACTAATTTTATTTACATTTAGTCATATTTTAATCGACTATTTTACCTTCGATTAAATGATTAAAATTATTAATTTTTTTTAAATGACTAAAAACGACTAATTTAACAATTTTTCTGAATTATTTGTTGGAATTCAAAAAATGGAAACTAAAAAATTATCTATTTGTTTGATTTTTCACTTTTATGTAATTAATATATTGTGATATTTCATATCTTTCTTTTTCTGAAAACAAAAATATCGAAAGTCCATAATTAAACACAAAAGAAAACCTCGTTTTTGAAAGAGTTACATAGGTTACCTTATTCATGAATTCGACTAAAAATTTAGTCGATTAGTCGACGACTCTGTGCCCGATATTTTCGACTAATGACTAATTTTATCTGAAAAATAATTTTAGTCGATTAATCGACTAACTGCTTCTTGGCCCGACATCACTAGTACACACATAGAGAAAGAAATATTGTTCCCGTATGATTTTGACTTATGTATCACCTGCTATGATCAAGGTTGTTATGATCGAATTCACAGCGTAAAATATAATAAAAAAAATGAAACAAAAGAACATCTTTGATACATTTTATTTCCTTGTCCAGCTATCTTCGTGATCGGACTTTTCCCAGGTATAATTCTTTTTCAGAAAAAACTGTGGCACACGGCTTTTTATGCACTTAGGTTTTTGATAATTGCTTCGCTTCAAAACGGGGAATCCCAAACTCAAACTTACAGGCTCATTAATTAGTCGTCTTAAGCTTTTTTTTTGTATTTTTTGCTAATAAATCGACCGCGACACTCATTTCACAAAAACACGATAAAAATACCAATATTTGTTTAAGGTCAACCAAATCCGAAAAATTGTACCCGTCAATGTTACATCGCGGCACGGAAATTGAACCGGAACCGTACTATTGTTTACCGGTTGGCGCGCTACACTGGTCGCAACCGACAAGTCCAGCACCCGGTGGCACCACACCCGCTGTACCGCATCTGTTCCCACTGAGTCCCACGCATGGCATTGTGTCACGACACACGAGTACACCGAAAAATGACGAAGTACACGGTTCGTCGGTTTCGCTCGTGTCGACCACGTCTAGTCTATATTCGTCGGCGGAGGAGAAACAGGCGCATGAAATTCGAAAATTACGACGTGAATTAATGGACGCACAGGAAAAAGTTCATACGTTGACGTCCCAATTAACGACAAATGTAAGTTAAAATTTATTAAAGTGAATGATACTCTAATCATCAGCAGTTAGACTTTAGTGCAATAAGTGCGAGAAGTTATCGATTGCCCACAAAAGCAAAGTTGAACGCACTCACTTCGATCGTGCGTTCATTCGCTCGAATGGACAATCGTCAATACCGCACGAGTTTCACATACTATTTTTTATTACTTTTCAAAATAGTACAGCAAAGATTCTTTTTATAATACACCCTGATCTATCTCTTTTTAAGGAGGGAATTCACGCCAAAAACGGCTAATAAACTAATTTTTTTCGAATCTCGTTTTTTGTTTTTATTTTGTTCTGTGGTTCTTTACAAACACGGTGATATATAAAACATGGCCAAAAGTTTTTTTTTTTCAAGTAGAAAAATATTTATTTTTGAGCCGCTGCACAGTCAAGTTGCTGCTCCTTTGCCGAAAACGCTCGCCCCCCCCCTTCGCGATCTGATCAATAATATTTAGTTTTGGTGTGTACATGAGTTATAGTATGCACTGAGATAATGCTCTTTTATTTGTATGCCTTTGTAGACGTTTTAATAAACAGTGAGTAAACCGCTTCTTTTGTTATTATTTTTGTTTTTTATCGTTTCCCGAAAGTTATGTCTTTCCCGACAAGGAAAATCATATCTCAAGTTCTAGAAAAGATAGAGACTTAATTTTTTTTTAATTTTGTTCATAAACATATTGCGCATAAAGTGGAGTATGCTTTTTCCATTTGAACAATTGTAACTATTTTTAAACATTTTTTTTTAAATAAAAATTGCTGTTTTATAATTTTTAGAAGTTTGGGATTACAATTTTATAGTTAATTTTTAAAATTACCTGAAACCCATACTCAGCTTTATGGACAGGTCCTTTAGGAATAAAATAATGAAAAAATATTTAAAAAATATTTATTACTTTTTGAGATATGGCGTTCCTTGTAAACGTTTAAAAACTTATAAAAAAGGGCTCCCCACAGGGAAGAGTAATGAATGTTTCAAAAACAAAATTTTCTATTTGAAACCCTCCCTAATTTGAAAAAAAATTTCAAAAAGCAAAATAATCATAAATAAAAAAGTTGCTTTTTCATTTGAACTCCCTCCTTAAATACAAATTCAGAATATACAGGTTGATAACTGTAACTTGTGATTTCGATGTGTATAGAATACAAATGTATATGATAATTGTTTGCAATACATTTTAGTGCAAAATATTTAATAATCAGTTAAAAATTTATACTTTTATAAAAAATAAATGTATTTCGTATTAAAAATGCATTTCATATTTTATACATGAAACATTCTGTATACAAATTATATATTCGTAGTACATTCTTAAAAGGAATAAAAAATCGATTTCTTTCTTTCTTAAAAAGATTACGAAATATGTTTCTTTCTTTCTCGTTCGTGTATTATAAAAAGAATCATTGGTGTATTTTTGAGTGCTTGTCCTTTCGATTAAATTTATAGGGGACCATCTAGAAACCAAACTGTACAATTTCTGGAAATTTCATTAAAACAATGGAATAGTTCAAAAGTTATGCCACTTGGTGCAATCTAACAACACAGACGGACAGACAGACGGACGGACACCAAACCAAAATTGTTTAGGAAGCTCTAAAACGTCAAATGTACGTGAAAATTTTCATTTTGGTGAAAAAATTTTTTTTATATTTCAAAAGTGATCACAATGCTTCCGCTACTTTAGTACTCTCGAAAGCAATAAATACAATAGTATCAGTACTGTAAATTTAGTAGGGAATAATTATGACTGACTACGTGTTAATAAAATCCAGTTGCCGATAATGACAGCATCACTCCTGAAACGTATATGTACTGAAATGTTTTACTTTTCAGGCGCATGTGGTGTCCGCGTTTGAACAAAGTTTACTGAGCATGACCCAACGTCTTCAACATTTAACCGCCACCGCTGAACGTAAAGACACGGAATTGGCCGAACTGCGAGCCGCAATGGAAACGCTAAGGGCGCAGTCGCTGCAAGCGGGTTTAGGACAAGGTGTTTTGGCGCGGCAACCATCCTCGGACAGTGTCTCGAGCATGTCCAGCGCATGTAGTTTAGATAAACAAGATAAAAAGAAGAAAAAAGGATGGGTAAGGTTTTTTTTCGGTCGGACAAACCCAAAAAAAGATTTGGTTTGTGTAATAAAAATTTAAAATTTGTATTACAGTTGCGCAGTTCATTTACAAAGGCGTTTTCACGAAACACAAAACAGGCGAAAGTGCAAACACTGAATACAAGTGAAAGTGGTTCACCGTCAAATAGTGCGACAAATCCGCAAAGTGAAAAAGATAGTGGCGCCACCAGCGAGCAACAAATTCAATCATCTTCGAGCAACAATACCGGTGAAAATTTCACTGACGTTGAGGTCGAAGAGTTACAGAAACAGTTACGCGAAAAAGATTTAGTTCTTACCGATATCCGTTTGGAGGCGCTCAGTTCTGCGCATCAACTGGAAAGTTTAAAAGATACTGTGATGAAAATGAGGGTAAGTGGATAACATAGAGGGGGTAAATCACAGACTACTGAACATATTATTTATATTTAGTGACCGACCGAACCTTCGGTTTCGGTTTCGGCCAGTTTCGGCCATAGTTTCGGTTTCAGCCAAAAATCAGCCGAAACTCAGTGTTCGTGAATTGTCGCGCTTCGTTCGGATGAGTTCGTATCTCATACATACACTAAATTTCAGCGTACAATTTAAATTTAAACATATCTAAATAAGTTTTGGTTTTGGTTTCGGCCGAAACTGAGACCGAAGCCGAAGTTTCGGTTTCGGTTTCGGCTGCAAATCTTGTTTCGGTCGGACACTATTTATATTCTATAGACTGACTGTATCAGTGTATAAATGAAGCATCCGCATACGCTCAATACAAAATAGCAGTAGGGACGAAAAAAAATTGCATACCATATTAAATGACATATCACTGAATAGGTCTTTCAAAATTAAGATGCTGTTTTCTAGACTATTTTACAACCATAAGCTCCGTTTAAGAATTACACAACCTGAAAGTTGTTCTAGATAATTAAATAACGCTAAAAAGACCTAAATAAAAAAAATATTTTTAAAAAGTCAATAAATCCGACTGCACAAAAAGCAAAGTAAGACGATGAAAACAAGATGAAATAGAGAAAAAAACAAAAAAAAAAAAAAACAGTCGGGCGCATATATGTTGTACCAAGTTTTTCAAAAATTTTCGGTATCTCCGACTGCTTTATTAGTTTTTTATTCATTTCTCTTTCTTTCAATTTCATCTTGTTTCCATCGTTTTAGTTCGCTCTTTGCACAATCGGGTCTTTTGATTTTTTTTTCAAATTTAATGAATTTTCGAATCGGAAATTCAGCTATTACAGCCACTGATAGAAATTTGTTTTGAGGTCCCTAGAAGCCGAAAATGACATTCACTAAAATTTAAATATATATGTATGTATTTATGTGTCCGCGCAATAACTCTCGAATGAAACATTTTTACGAAATTCGGTAAATACGTGTGAAATCCAAGAATTTTGGATGAGTTCTTCAACCAGGCACGTTCGATAGCCGGAACATGGATTTTTGGACATTTTTCGTGAAAAAAAATAAGTTTTTTGTCAAAATTTTCTCATTTCCAAAAGTTTTTAATATTTTTTTACACCATTGGAAAGAGAAGACAAAATCACATAAAAGAGATTTTTGAACAATTATTTGATGTCAGTTAGTTTCCTAGAAAAACTACGGGGAATAAGGAAAAAAAGAAGTAAAGAATTAAAAATTATTTATCTCAGAAAATATTTTTTCATTTGTCGTTTTATTAATTTGCTTTGAAATGATTTTGTTTACATTTTACGTATGATAAAAATCGCCACAGAACAGAATATATATAGGGTAAAAGACCCCATTGTCGATCGGGGTTATAAGTCCGATCAGTTTTGACATTTATATTTTAATGAAGTTATTTCTGAAAGAAACCTTTGATAAAAAAAATTATTGTTAATACAATGATTATTTTTCAATTTAAATTCACATCACATTTAATGTCTCCTCACTTAATTTAAGAAATACATATATATATATAACAATTTTTGTTGAATTCATGAATTTTTAATATGGTGGATGATCATTTTTCAAAACACATGGGTTATAAATTGTAACATTTTTCACCGAATTTTTAAAGTTATTAGCATAATAAAAGTATACAAATAATTGTTATTAGTCCACTTAAGAGATTAGGATAGCTGAATTAAATTTTATATGTGTTAAATATTATTTGTATGACTGATTCTTGTTGGGATCCAAGTTTTCGAGTTGGGTATTTTGAGAATCACACAGATATTCCATATCTATTTTATAAACATTTTTGACGTCATCTATCGTCAATTTAACTGTTTAAAAATTCACAATGGCGTATAGATAAGTTAGGATCATGTCACAATGTACACAATGTTTTTTAAAGCAAAATTATAGATGGCGAAAGAAAATACAGTATTTTAGTGGTTTATTTTATCGAATATTTAAACCCTTCTGTCATTGCTGCTATGTTTCACAAGGTGTCATTCTGTGATACTCTATGACACAGACTGACCTCTTGTAGTGGATAGAGTGTCAAAGTGACTGAAAGAGAATGGTTCAAATATTCGATAGTATAAGATTTACTACTGTACTGATGTACATTAGTAATCGGACTAACCGGTGATTTTTGATAGGGGTAAGTGTATTGATCTTTCAATGGAGGTTAATATTTTCTGTATGCTTTTTAATAGACGTCAACAAATTATAAAACAAAATCATTAATAAATCAAAATTTTTGGGTTATATTTTCTTAAAAACATATCTATTGGATTAAAAAAACTTGGTTTCATACTTATTAAGAAAAAAAAAATGGGTGTTTTGTTTATTTTTTAATTTTTTTAAGCTAATTTAATGATACAGCTAAAAATAGTGATCGGTCATCGGGTCTCTTACCCTAAACATTCTATGTACAATAATTAAAATCCACATTCCCACGCTTTGAGGTCTGTTGTTGTTTGTCACTACCATTACCGGTATATTTATTTGTTTTTTTTTGATAAAATCATGCGTCATGGTCTATTGCACATGGATTTAAATGATCAGGACGAGTTAACTCGTCCTGCAATATGGCGGCTCAAAATGCTGTCATATGTATATATTCACTGGTACAGGTGCCGCCATCTGTGACAGATTTCCGACATACGGTATAATTATAAATAAGTTTTATCAATATAGTTTAGTCCAATTTATATTTTGTAAATTCCTGGGGTTCACTTTTTTGATGTTAGGATCTTTGACTTTTTTTATTTTTTTATAACCTTATACATATATTTTTTTATAACCGCGGACACATAACCTTATCTATGTACTTATCATTGGCAGCAAAAGGTCCGGCATTTTGAGACAAAAAAATTTTTCCGTATGGTTTGTTTAAAAGGCTTAATATTTATGCACTCGACATTTTTGATGCAACTTTCCAAAAGTGATGTTGACTAATTTGATGCTCTCAAACGGAAATTCGCTATTATATAAGATGCTGTGACAGGGATATTCTTTCTTTCTATTTCATCTTGTTTTCATCGTTTTAATTCACTTTTTGTACAATCGGATTTTTTGATTTTTTTTATTTTTATTTATTTATGTTATTGGTTAGTCATTCTCTATATACTAACGAAGTTTCAGATTTTTCTAAATTTTTAATTTCTTATGATTTTCTTGTTAGTAATTTTTTCTATTTAAATTTTGTATCGTTTCGATGAATATTTTCATAATAAAACAAATATAAACTTTAAACGCGTTCCATTTTTGTTTTCAGAGTGAAATGCTCAGCTTAAAACAAAATAACGAACGTCTGCAACGAATGGTGGGCGGCACATTACACATGACGGACAACGGCGAACATGATGACACGATGATCGTCAATCACGACCCACCGCCGGACGTAATCGCCGTCGAGGAGAATTCATTGGACAGTGGCGGTGATGTGGACGGAAAACGTATATCCATATCCGTGTATTTGGGCCAACCAAATACATTCGATAAATACTATACGGACAATTATAAATCCGATGTGTGTCAAAATTTATCGGAAGGTCACGAAATAACGATTGCGTTCAAGAAAATCGGTTCTTCGGTGTCGTGGGGACAATTGGATGTGATAGTACGACGGTGTTTCAAACAGCACGTGGCGCGATTAGATCCAATCAATTCGTTGGGTTTAGGGGGGGATTCGGTAGCGAAATATCGATTGGGTGAGGCGGAACGATCGCCCACCTCACCACCGCCCGATTTATTACCGGTCGGCTATATTGTTGGACGTGTTTCCACGCTACATATTATTTTACAACCGGTTTGTGCGTTGGCGTTTGAAGCGTTAATACCGCGAAGTGTCGGGCAACGATTAGTGACGTTGTTGGCCGAACATAGACGATTGGTGTTGTGTGGACCACCTGGCACGGGGAAAACACATTTGGCGCAACGTTTAGCCGAATTTCACGCGCAGAGTCAAGGTCGTGATCCGTCTGAGGCGGTGGCAACGTTCAAGTAAGTATTTTTGGTGATTGTTAAGACTGATGACATGATGACTCAGTAGCAGGTAGTGAATTAACCCAAATACACTAATGATTCAAAATAGGGAAAGGCAGTTGCGTATGTATTGGTCACACGGATATAAAAAAAAAATACAAAATTTTGTATACAACTTTTAAGATAAACAAACCACTATATACTGTGTGAGTTTTTCGAGAGTTGCCATTTTTATTACAGCCAAACCGTTGATTTAATCGAAAAATTGTTCAAATAAGAGTTGTAGATATCGACTGGGGCAACCGATTGCTATAGTCAGAAGCTTTATAGCTCTTATGGTTTTCGAGCTATGATACAAACTTATAGATTTTTAAATGAGACTATATAGTAATTTTTCGATAAAACTGATCTAATGCATTAATTAACGACATAAATGAGCAAAAAAAAATTTTTTTACTCAAGTTTAATTTTTTAATCAGTTTGGCGGTAAAAATATGCATATATACTTGAGGCTAGAGAGTGTTTTTCTTGGTTACATTTCCATTACATCCAAGAAAAGAACCTTTTTCAGTGTCATTTCTATCATAAAAATTTGGTTGTAATAGAAATGGAAACTCTCAAAAAACTCACATGGTATGTATTATACAAATTATGCGCGGATTACTAGATTTTATATCACCCATTACAGGCATCCCCCGAAGAACACGGTACTCGAAGAACACGGGTCTCAAAGAACACGGGTACCTTTCCCCCGAATTACACGGTTTCAAACAACACGATTTTTAAGTACATATTATATATTTGATATAAAGTTACATCAGTCCTCAATGTACACGAATATGTATATCACATGTGGATTCGATTTACACGAATAAAAATCGTGGTAATTGAATCTGTCATTATAAAAGAAAAATGCTGGAAATAAAAATTACTAAAATTTTTGAGAATTTTATAATAGAAATGATAAAGAATATGTAGAAATTTACATATTTAAATTTTGAAAATGTTATTTTCGACATCGATAATTTTCGATAACGAAAAGTAGGTTTTGATAGTCTCAATATGTTCGGAATACCCATAACTTGCTTCGCTTAAGCCTTCAAAAATTTCGTTATTTTTTCGCTACAACGCACCGTTTACGAGATATTTACGATCAAAAGTTTACGTCTACGTAAACTTTTGATCGTAAATATCTCGTAAACGGTGCGTCGTAGCGAAAAAATAACGAAATTTTTGAAGGCTTAAGCGAAGCAAGTTATGGGTATTCCGAACATATTGAGACTATCAAAACCTACTTTTCGTTATCGAAAATTATCGATACCACGTAACTTATCATCGATTGGTTATAACTGGTTTCTTTAGGTTCTGTTAGCTCCATTTAGTCACCAATAGCATATTTTCGAAAAAATTAGTTTTCGATATTTTTCATAACTTTACGAAAAGTATCGAAAACTAATTTTTTCGAAAATGTTCTATTGATAACCAAATCAGAGGGACTAATAGAGCTTAAATTGAACAATTATAACCAATTTATGATAAGTAGTCCGGTATCGATAATTTTCGATAACGAAAAGTAGGTTTTAAGAGTCGCAATATGTTTGGAATACCCACAACTTGCAAATTAAACGGAATGTTTTTTTTTTTATATTTTTTTTATTTCACACTTGTAATAAAAAAATGCCTATCTTTTGGTAGTCTCGAACTACACGGTTTCAAAGAACACGGAACCGATTAATCGTGTTCTTCGGGGGATTGCTGTAATTGAATACGTATATTATTTTACTTGATGCTAGTTCTAATTTTACCACCAGAGACGCGAGTAAGAATCTTTGCGTCCGCCAATAATGGCTGCCCACTTATTGAAATCATTAATTTTATTACAGCGTGGATCATAAATCGGGCAAAGAATTACGTCAATATTTGGCGCACCTTGGCGAACAAACATCCGAGAGTGATAGTTCCGTTTTACCGTGCGTGGTCGTTTTAGACAATCTTCATCGAGCTGGTCCTCTGAATGAAGCATTGGGCACACTTCCCCGCGCTCTACCCTGCCTCATTGGTACAATGGCGCAAGCCGCATGCAGTACAACCAATTTACAGTTGCAACATGGTTTCCGATGGGTGTTGGTCGCTCCCCATTTGGAGCCGGCATCCGGACTTTTGGGACGTGTTCTACGTCGACGATTAACAACACTGGAACTCACGCAGGGTGAACGGCCCGAATTGGCGGCAATTTTAAATTGGCTACCGCGTGTATGGAAACATTTAAATAAATTTTTGGAAACGCACAGTTCCGGTGACGTTACAATTGGCCCCCGTTTGTTTTTGGCGTGCCCCCTAGATTTGGACGCGTCGAAGGCATGGTTTTCAGACGTGTGGAATTATTCGCTAGCCCCGTATTTACGCGAGGCGGCCAAAGAGGGTCTACAGTTGTACGGGAAACGTGCCCCGTGGGTGGATCCGGCGCAATTTATATTGGACACGTATCCCTGGACCGGATCACCACCGCAAACATTGACCCGAATCACGCCACAGGATGTGGGTTTGGAAACGAATTCAATGACGCAAGCTGAAGGTGACTCGTCGGACCCGTTATTAAATATGTTAATGCGATTACAGGAAGCGGCAAATTATTCAAGTCCACATTCGAACGATTCCGATTGCGCAAGTTACGATTCGATTGTTACGCATGAGAGTTCAGTTGGTACAGAACTCGGATTATAAAAATTATAAGCCCAATTATACAGGGTGTAAAGTATATAAATCTCGCTACGAGAACAGTGGGTAGATCCACACAGTATAAATAAAAGATTATTACTATAGGCAGTAACGAAACGCACTTTCTTCTATCTTTTTTTGATATAAGTACAAACAATTAAGCATGTCCTTTTTTGCTTGTGTGACTGTATGTGCTTATACATGTGAAATTTAGGGTTGATAATGGTCATGTTAAATTATATGAACAACTAAAAGCAACTTTTTTCAAAATGAATTGAGCAAACGCGAAATTGATGACAGTATTCAACACGAGAATTTAGATCGTCACGACCTATTAGCACCAACCACTGTCGAAATCGAAAATATTAATAATTATTTATTATTTAAGGTATATTTATTTTTACATAAGCATTCAAATTATAATAATACTTACAAATTTACATCAAACGGCATTCAGAAAAAAACATAAATTGAAGTTTTATTTTGAATGATTTAAACAAAATTTAGCAGCACAAGAGTTGGTAGAGTTATCACCAGATATTTTAAGCCACCAAAATAATTAAATATCAGAAATATCTTACAGATCACAAAACACACTAAAATTACAAGGAAATATCAAAAATAACTGATGACAAGCTTTAAATAAAAAAATTTAATGACAGTTAATATTCCACTGCCATCGTTGTTAAAAATTTTAAAAAAGTCAGTGAAACTTAGACAGAATTAAATAATTTACATAATTATCAACTGTAAATTTTCACAAAATAATTTGACCTGCAAATTTATTTTTCTAAATTAAATTTACTTTAGTGATGATATTTTCACTGTATTAGTATGCATAATGTTATGCATTATTTAGGTACATAACATGGATAACCCTTTGGAATTTTTGAATTCCAAATGACACTTACGTCATCTCGTTTCGTAACTGTTTATGAAACAAACTATTATTTAAACTATGGTAGATCTCACCCATGTAATTAATATTTGCCAATAAATTTGAACCCAAACTGTTTTTTTACAGAAAAAATTTGATACTAAATATGGCTCAAAAAAGGGGCCCTAAGATTTTTTTTAATCCGGCTCTGACCATCTCATCTTTGTAAGGATGAATTTTCTGTCTTTAAAAAGCATCTTGGAAACACGTTTATGACCTAAACATGTTTATAAAATTTTATTGAATTTTAGTCAATAAAATTATTTTTTACCTTTGATATTAAGAAGGTATTTATGCATAATTTAGACAGAGCCGTACTTAGAAAAATTTTAAAACGTCATGTAGCTAGTTAATTTGCGATTCTGCGAAATATTCTGTGATCTTAGCGACTACAGGGTGCAATAAGTCACCCCTCAACAGGACGAGAGTTATTTTTTTTACACCCTGTATAGTGTATTATTAAAAAATATTCATGTACAGTTCGGTGTAAAAAATTTCGGTACAGAAACGTACGTGCTATTTTCGAGAGTTTTGTAAGTAAAATACACAAAGAATTGGAATTAATAAACCCAAGTGTACATATACGAAAATTGGCGAAAATCAGCTTATTTAGCTACGACTCAACAACCAGTGTTAGCGATTCGGTCAACCCAGGCGGGATATTCTTCAACGCCAATATTTTTAAGTTTATATAGTTCAAAAAAAACAAAATTCTTATGAATTCGTCATTTATGTCATCGCATTAGGTAGTCTACCCGCACTTGACCACCTTTAAATAATCAATATCGAATCTTACACAAGTTACTAATTTTTTTTTTAAAGAAAACGTTTTGACCTTCTTTGTAGTCGCATAAAAGGTGCAAATTTTGATATTTTTATAAAAAAAAATTAAATTACGTACATTTCATTCGTTACAGGCAGACATTGTCACGTCCGAAACACTTACTAACTCCAATTCTTCGTCTGTTTTACCCACAAAACTAGCGAAAATACATAAATAATAATCTCTGAATTTTCAGTTTCAAATTACTCAAAAACAATTTATACTTTATGCTAGTCCTTCTATTTTAGTTACTTAAAGTGCTTACAATTTAAAAAAATAAATAAATAAGATACTTGCGGGTAATAACTCCCACTGAAATGTACCGCATAGGCTCATAAAGTGGACGTTATTACCCAAAAGTACCTAAACATTGTACTTAATAAACCCTAGAATGTATGTCCGGCTTAATATTTAGCTTTTAATTAAGTTTAAAATTTATAAATATTGCAAAAAAAAAATTGCGTGGTGCTATTTTTTATAATCATGTTTTTAGTATTAATTTGTAAAAGAAAAAACGCAAAAACAATTGGCAATTTTTGATAAAAAAAAAAAAAAACAATTATGACACCGGAAAGAAATTGACGCCAAAATTGCCGCCAAATTGCTCCTTTAAGATCAATAATTGCTCCATCTACAACTTAATTATTTAATTAGTTATTTATACACAAAAAATTTTAATTATCAAAATCTTATCAAATAATGCTTTTTATATAATTTATTTAACTACACCAATAAATTTCTCCCAGTTTACTCCATCTTATTTAGAAGTTAAATACTAATTATTGTTCTTATTAACTCTTTGAATGATTAAGACGAGTTAACTCGTCCTGCAATATGGCGGCTCAAAATGCTGTGATATGTATATATTCACTGGTACAGATGCCGCCATCTTCTTTCTTTTTCTTTTTTTTTGTAATTTTATCTATTGTACTTGTCACTGGCAGTAAAAAGTCTGGCATTTTGAGACCAAAAAAATTTTCCTTATGGTTATAATAAAAGGTGTTAATAATTAAAATATGTTAAAATATAAATAATTATAATTAGGTTATGTATGTACTATTAAAACATATACGGCCGGTTTTACATTCATAATTTTAAAGGTTCTTTAACTAAAGCTACTTTTAATTTAAAGTCGACTTTATTTTTAGCATTGTTTTACAATGATCAGGTCTGCTTACTTTTGTTAAAGGACTTTTAAGTGTTGCATGGATAAAACGAACTATGAATGATCGTAGCCAATCTTACATTTTAAAAAAATAACTGTAGAAACGAAAATATCAACATGATTGAACTTCAAAAAATACGCATTTTTCATTCATTTCGCTACTGCTAGTGAGATTGGAATAGAAACCAACATTATTTCTTTTTAAAAGAAATTTATCATAAATACAATGAATCATAAAAGAAATCGCGAGTAACCCAGAAAACGTTCAGCCAGTTTAACCCAAAAGGAATGTTTGATATTAATCCAAGACGTAAAAATAATCAAAAATATTATTGAAAATAAGCAAACAAATAAAATTTTTATATTATTTATTTAAGGTACGAATATTTTATAGAAAAATTCTGCTTATAAACAAAATTCAATGATAATAATCAGCAATAACAAATATGTTAAAGCCAACTTTAAGCAGTAAAAGTCGAGATAATTCTTACTTTAATTTAAAGTCGACTTTTACACTAACGGGGCTTCAGATTTGATTGTAAAACAGTACCAAAAATAAAATCAGTTTTAAAGTTGGCTCTAGTGTTAAAGTCGGCTTTAAATGTGAATGTAAAACCGGCCGTTAGTCATATAAAAAACAAAAAGATTTTTCAATTACCAGCGCCAACTTCGTTCCGGTAACTATGACCCAATCAGGAATTGTATTCATTGCAATATTTTATTTCTAAGCGATAATAATAGCTGATAATGTGACAGAAATATAGAATTAGAAAGAGATAACTACTAATTGCATATAAGTACAAATGTGAACATTTTTTTAACCGAACAAAAGGTCTGTTCACACCTATTTTTGTATCACTTTGCATATTTAAATAAACTAAATAAAAATAAAAAATTATTTTTAAATATTTCATAATTTACATATTAATGACAATATAATACTACGAACCATTCTTTTGTTTTTCGGTGTATATTAAAATAATGCTAGCTGAAAAATTCAAACAGCCTTATATTTATACTCGTAAAGTTGTCGGCATATATTTATTTGACGCGGAAGAAACTTTATATCTCCATGGATAATTGGACGTTTGTATAAAATTATCTACGGAGATACGGAGCAGATCATTGAACAAGTTTCGTTTTTACAATAAACTCTTTTTTTCAATAAAATTTTAAATGAAAAAATTGACGCGAAAAACCACTCATTGTAATTACGTCACGATTTGAAAACAAACCAGTGTCAGTGTCAATCGCTAAAACCTTAAAATTTTGATTTTATTCGTTAGATATAAGTAAAAGGTATTATTTATTTGAATTCTGGTTGATTTTGCCTGGAGGGCATACGAAATTCGAATACAGCGCTCAAGGTGGACAAATATGTTAGTTTATCAGGACGGTGTGTGTACATAATTTTACGATTTTTTTTAAGAAAAGTTATTTTTTTAAATACACTGTGTTTGATTTTTTATAGCAAGTACTTATTATGATATCTATTTACTAGATTTCACAAAATAATACTTTCAAATGTCACTTATTTTGAAATTTTCATCATAAAAACTACTTATGCTTTTCCTTGGTTAATTATTTGAAAACTATTCCATTTTAAAACATTTTCAAGGAAAATGAACAGATGTATGGCTTTTATCAAACCAATTTCAGTTTTTTAGTATATTTTTTTTAATAGTAATACATTCTGATAAATTGTCAAATATGTAATCACTTGATGTAGATGGCGATAGTTTCGGCTTAGAGCGAATGGCATGCGACTGAATTCACCTAGTATTATATACAAATAATAAATGAATATTTAAATATTTTTACCGCCGAAATTCAATCTTTTCATTAGTTTGGTAAGTGCAACCATTATTGTTTTCAAATTAACAATCGATCACACAGAGATTCTCATTTACGCCTCTAGTGGTGAAATTAGAAACTATATCAAGTAAAATACGTACGATATAAAATCTAGTAACCCACATAACACATATTTTACATGTTTTACTTAATACAACTTCTAATTTGACCACCAGAGGCGCACACATAAACTACATCGCCAATTTATAATAGGGCAAGACATGCGCAATTATTTTAAATATGTGCCGACTTCTTAATAACTCCTAACTAACGCTAAGAAAGACGATACTAGTGCAATAAAATAAAAATGGATGTTAATAGTGCTCAATCACAAAATCACTACTATCGTCTTTATTGAAATTGTATTTTAATTAGTAAAAGCTTCTGTGACTTGTTGATAAAAAGACGATATTAACTTTTAAAATTAAAAAAAAATTTTTTTAAATAGTTTTGAAGGTGAATATTGATAAAAATATGCTTATTTAAAATAATTTTGTATATAATGTATCTATTTCATGTACTCAAAAATAAAAATAAATTTTATATCAGATTTAACAATTTTAGTATTTATAATAAAAAATTTTAAAAAATTTTATTTATTATAAACAAACAAAATATGAGTGTTGTTATTTATTGTATACTTATTCAAAATATGAATAATAATTTTTATACATTTTGTGTAATTTTTTGGACATTTATATATTATGTAAAATTTTCTAATATAATAGAAATAATTCCAAATCATTTCAATTGATTTTATTTTTAATCATTTCGTTAACAACCGAACTTTTCAGTAGGAACACATTTTAATTTGACAAAAATTTATTACCGTTTACTTACACTATACGGTCCGCGTATCTACGCAGTAAACTTTCCCAGGCAATATTTTTAAAGAATTAAATTAAAAGAACTTGATACAAATAAATTCACGAAATAATTTAGCATGTGGAAACATCCAAATTTTTAATAATAAAAAAAAGGAAATACAATAACAATAAACTGATAAAAAAAAAAAACATTTTACAAAAACACAAACAATTAAATACTTTTATTACAATTACATTTACATATTTCAATACAACTACAAAAAAATAAATGAGAATATATATTTTTGTGTTATCCGTCTTTAAATGTTTACAGAAATCATTACACACAGAGTGTGTTTGTTACTGATCAATAGACAATACCTGTTTGCGATAACATCTCACATGTGTGTTCACCATAAACCAATGGAATATATATATATATATATATATATATATATATATATATATATATATATATATATATATATATATATATATATATATATATACATATATATATATACATATATATATATGTATATATATATATATATATATATATATATATATATATATATATATATATATATATATGTAATCCACATACGATGAAACAGCCACATATGTTCAAAATACGACCAAATTTTCTTTTGTAATTTTGTAATCAATGAAATAACCATGGTATCCGTAGAACCTTTTCAAAAAATTATTGTCAAAATATATAGGCGAACTGAACCGATTCGTTCACCAGAAAATTTTGAAAATTAATTAGAAAATTAGAATACATTTTATCTGTTGCAGAAAAATGGGAGGAGCACACTTGTCAGGAATTAGAATCAGTGATAGTGATATATATTCACGAAATATTTGATTAATGTATAATTTTGAATAAAAATAAATTTACGTGAGTTTTTAAACATATATATGAGTTTATAATTATTGTATGAGTTTTAAACTTGAAAAACTGATCAAAATAAAATACAATTAGGAGAATTTTAGTGGATTATCTTACTAGTAGTAATCTACATTATAGGATAAGGCTAAAGATAATTTACAATTATTATAGTGACATCTCTGTTCTTTTCAAGTGTACTACGCATGATGATAACGACAACATCTATACCCGGTGCCCCCGTTCTCAGTTCCATCGGGAGGTAATAGAGGGTCAAAAAAATGTATTGAAGTTGGCTATCTTCCAGAAATAAAATTCCGGTGTACTTTACCTATGATCAGAACCCTCGGTTTGCAAGTTTCGTTACGTAACGCTAGATAACAAAATTTTCTGGCGAGCACCCCAGTGTGGCACAGTGCCATGCACTTTGTAATGTTTTCTAAATGGAAAACTCTCAAAGTTTTCTCCATTCTACTAAAGTTTGCTTTTGTTAATTTTATATTTTCGTCTTAGTTAATCATTTATTTACAAATTCCAACGTTTTATTTTGAAAAATTCATTGATGTTTGAATGGGAAATGAGATTTTTCAAACATTTGTTTTGGTTTTTTTTGACAAACTGCAGTTAGCACCACTGACTGGACCGACTGGACCCATAGACTGGACTATGGAGAGTAGAGTTAAAGGAGAAGTATCTCATATTATGGGACTTGAATCGAAAAAGTAGCTCCTAAATTTGATGAAATAATAGTTCAATAATTACCCAGAACGGCGCTGATAAGCAATCAGGGTTCGATCTGAACTTAGCGATTATAAGTGAAGTGAAGTATGCCAAAGGGAAATACTAACTGTTAAACACAATAAAAATTGAATTAAATATAAAAACAATAAAAATTGAAGTAAATATAACAATTAAAACTGTTAAAAACAATAAAAACTGTTGTTTCAGTTTTAAAATTTTCAGCGCTTAATTTTAAATTTAAGAATTTTAATACAGTAGTGCCATCTTAATTTCATCCACTTTTGGAGCCACTTTTTATGTATGGAGATACTTCTCCTGACACTCTACACTCTATAGACTGGACTTTAACGTCGTTAACAGAATACAGAAGTCAGCAACTAACAGCCGTCGTAAAGTCGTAATTTATAATAAAAATCTTTTTAATTACAAGCTTTGTATACAATAAAACAAAACCAAAATGGAAAAATTGGCCCATATCGTACATTTGAAATTAAGGTGGAGAAAGGTGAAGTAGATAAGAAACAATTCATATGTTATCAATAGAAACTTCAGTTTTTGAATCAACTAAACTGACCCAGGAAAACAATAACTTGACACAGTCGAACTCATGTATTTTCAACCTGTCGGGACTAATCCGCTCATGTATTTTCAACTTCTCCTTCATCCTCTCTCCGTGGCAATGATAGAACCACCTGACAGACATAGAACCAATCACAAAAAGCCCGCGCAAATCTTGACACAGTAGTCACGTGTACTTCCCACATGAATAACCTTAAAATGACAAAATGTCAAGTAACATATAATAAACAAAAAAGTGAAACATGAAAAAACTGTAATAAACTTGTAACAAAATTATTTTTTAAACACTTGCGAATGAAATAAAACTATAAATTATAGGATAAAGCCACTAATGGTTGATAGGTTAATCTGACAGTTATTTTCTGTATTAAAGTACTGCATGTGAAGTGGGGACAAAAAATTTGAAAATACGTGAGTAAAATTAGTTGAAAATAGATGATGTTGAAAATACATGAGTTGAAAATACATGAGTCCGACTGCACTTGACAGATAAAAAAAACCGTACAGGCTTGCAAGAGCAAAATATAAAATTGGTATGTATTCACTGTCAATCGTGAAATCGTGTCAAGGAAAAGGACAAAAGCAACGCGGTGTCTGAATTTTCTTTTTACCATTAAAGTTAAAATGGGGGAGAATTTTCAAAATATAAACAATTCAATATTAACAATAAGTGAACTAAAAATAGAACCGCCTGATAACTGTGTCGGAAATGAGTCGGAAATAAAAATAGAACCAAAAGATGATATTTCGATTGATTTAAAGAGTTTACACACTGAAATTAAAATTGAAGATGACAATTTAATCGAGGATACAACATTGAACACATTGGACGGTGTGCCAGTAAATCAGAATAATGAGATACCTTTACAGCGTGATGTGTGTTTTAAAACATTTAGTAAGTTAAGTGCTTTAAAAGTACATGAAAGAATTCATAGTGATCAAAAATCATATAAGTGTAGGGAAATTTGCAGAACTCGGACATATACGATTTTTTTTTTTTGAACCGATAAAAACGAAGCAATAGTGGTGGAAATTTTAAATTATGAAAAGTTAAAGCGCGGAAGCATATTTTTGTTTTGGAAAACTCAAATTTATTAATATTTTTCAAATTTTTTATAATGACAACTATACGATATAGCACATATTTTAAAGCAAGTTAGTGTATAATCTATTTAAAGGAAACGGTAAAAATAATAAAACACTACGAAAGACACTTACATATTACTAGTAAAATAAATAAAAAAAAATTTATTTTAAAAAAGAAAATATAAAAATTTTATTTTAATTACCACATATCCCAACATACATACCCAACATTAATGCCATAGAGAATATCTAGCACATAGGTACTCACAGAACACTAGAAGCAAACTAAAATTATTAAAATAAAAAAAAAGTGTAAATTACTTGGAGTCATTTGTTGGTCTGTCACAGCTTAAGGTGACTAGTCGTGCATCAGCTCTGCCAGAGCAAACAAGCATTGTTAGGTCGTGGTTACTAACAAAGATAAATGCATATAATTTTATGATGTGTAATAAAATTTGATTTTGAGTTAATAAATAACGGCAAGGGTGTAAGGTAAGGGTGTTTGTAGTTCAACATATTAATACATATATATTTATACCTGCAATTTATTTCGTATACAAAACTGAGTACCGTTTTTTTAAAACTGCATAAGTTTAAAAAAATTATAAAATGTTTTTTTTTTTTTATAAAATTATTTATTTTTAGTACAGCCGAAAAATTTTTATACAAAATTTATAAATAAAAAACAACATAGAATTATACGGTTTTCACTATATTAATAGATTGGTTTGATTTATGTAAATTTGGGGCGTCAGTGGGTGGCGTCGGTGGGCGGCGCGCGCCACCCACCGACGCCACCCACCGACGCCACCCACTGACGCCCCAAATTTACATAAATCAAACCAATCTATTAATATAGTGAAAACCGTATAATTCTATGTTGTTTTTTATTTATAAATTTTGTATAAAAAATAAAGGAAAATTATAATTACTAGAAAAGGTCATCTCAGTGCCACGCCTGGGGCCCTAATTTGTAGGGTGCCACGCGTCATGCTAGTAACGGCGCTACGCGCCGTAATTTGTATGACACGTAGCGTCTGGGCCAAAGCGGCGCTTTGCGCCGTAATTTGTATGACGCCCGCGTCGTTCTCATAACGGCGCTCCGCGCCGAAATTTGTACGACAGCGGTATCTGGCACACTCAGACACACTGCTCTTCACAATTTGCTTACACATACGCTTAGGGCTTGCATGCATATCATGCATATATCTCACCACTGAGTAAATGGAGTATATTCTCTATGTATAAATGTCGTACTTTTCATAGGTATTAAAATAAAAAGGTTAAAATTATTTTAAAAAAATTTTATTTTAAACTTTTATTATAATTTTTTTTTTTTTTAACGATTCAGTATTTTTATGGTTTTTTATTATTAAATAATAATAAATAATGCAAGTAATTGTGTTAAATTAATTGTTATATCAAAAATGTGAGTAACATTTAAAATGTAATATTTAATAATAAAACGCAATTATTTTTAATAAAAATATGTGACCGCGCTTTAACTCTTTAAGTACAATAATTCTCAGCCTCATTTGTTTCTTTTTTCCGGCAGACATCAAAATTACAGCGTATGTCCGAGTTCTGCATTTTACCCGTAAAATATGCTCTAAAACATTTAATCAGTTAGGTAATTTAAAAATACATGAAAGAATTCATAATGGTGAAAAACCATATAAATGTAAAATATGTTATAAAACATTTAAACTAATACAACATTTAAAAAGACATGAAAAAATTCATAGTGGTGAAAAACCATACAAGTGTAAAATATGTTCGAAAACATTTACTCGTTCAAGTGATTTAAAAACACATGAAAGAATTCACAGTGGTGAAAAACCATATAAATGTAAAATATGTTCTAAAACATTTACTACTTCAAGTCATTTAAAAACACATGAAAGAATCCACAGTGGTGAAAAACCATACAAGTGTAACACATGTTCTGAAACATTTACTACTTCAAGTCAATTAAAAAGACATGAGGAAATTCACAGTAGTAAAAAAACATATAAATGTAAAATATGTTCTAAAACATTTAGTCAGTTATATAATTTAAATACACATCAAAGAATTCACAGTGGCGGAAAACTATATAAATGTAAAATATGTTCTAAAACATTTAATCAGTCAAGTTATTTAAAAACACATAAAAGAATTCACAAATGAATGTAAAATATGCTCTAAAACATTTACTGTGTTCTTATTTAAAAATATATGACAGTATTCACAGTGGTGAAACACCAGAAAATAATTAAGAATATAGGTACCATAATAGGTACCTACATGTTTAAAAAATTTTAAGAATCATAAAATACATTGCTGAAAAACCATATAAGTACATGTTTGAAAACATTTGTTGGTTGATATAAGAAACATGAAAAAATCCACAAGGGCTGAAATCTCTGTTTACATTTGTTTTTAATAATTTTTTTAATTTCAACATAATTTTAATGTATTGTATTTGTACCAAATTTTTATTGTTTATTGTGAATTTGATGTTAGTCGTAGATAAAGTATAGTACGTAACTCGGTTGTAAGGCATATTTGCACACTGGCGCAATTACGCACTCGCCGCTACGCGGCTCTTGCATAACTTTTTCGCTCGTGTGTAATATGCAATTTACAACCTCAATCACGTATAGAGTTGCCAACTTTTTTTGAGAAAAATAAAATATCTAGTCTTTTAAATACGAAAAAATAAAGTATTTGTCAGAAAAAAAAATTTCCAAGTTTTTATTGCATTTAATACATTTTTTTGTGTTTTTAGCACAATATGCTAACAATTTTTGTTAGCTATGAACTTTTCATAGCTAATTTTACGATCTAAGTTTAGATTTAAATAAATAAATAATTCATTTTCTATTAAATTTAGGATCTACATATTTCTCTCTGCTCGCCACTTCATATTAACCCTTTTAAACAAACCATATGGTAAAATTTTTTTGTCTCAAATTGCCGGACTTTTTACTGCCAAGTGATAAGTACAATAGATAAGGCTACAAAAAAAGAAAAAGAAAAAAATCAAAGATCCCAACATTAAAAAAAAGTGAACCCCTTGGAATTTACAAAAAATAAATTATACTAAACTATGTTGATAAAATTGAACATTATTTAGAATTATACTGTATTGTCACAGATGGCGGCACCTGTACCAGTGAATATATACATATGACAGCATTTTGAGCCGCCATATTGCAGGACGAGTTAACTCGTCTTAATCATTTAAAGAATTAATCACCGAAAATACTCTCAGCGAAAGCTACGGTTGTGGGAACAGAAAGCAAATAAGAAATATTTTTTTCTATATTTGGTAAGTTATTACACGCATTTAAGTATATATTGCCGTTTTTTAGCAGTACTTTTCTTTACAAATTCTTTGTTATTATTAGTAGATTTGTATCAATCTGACACTATTTGCTAGAGAGGTAGGCCAGTTACATGTTATTGCCCTATACCCATTTTTCTTACTACAGCTTACTACGGGCAAGCCATTTCCGTAGTTACAAAAATAAACAAACCTTTAATTACCATAGTAAATACCACAATTACAGTAATTTTCATATGTTTTACCAGTGACGTTCAACTAGGTAAAAAGTATAATTTGAAAATGGAAAGCAGATTTTGTATTTAAAGTAACTAAATATTCGCCAATTCACCTTCATTAAGACGAAGTTAGTTATTTTCGATTTCCGAAAGCACACATTTGTAAACCTTTTTCTTTTATACATACGTATATCATATAAACCTATTTAGTGTGCAATTTTTTAATAATTAGATTCTACGCCACTGAGTTATATATTCAATTAAAAATTGGGACCAAAACCTAGCGAAACTGGCTAACCTGTATAGTATAAAGCCGGGTCTACATATAACGAACGAACGTGAACGGATGCGAACAAACGTGAACGAACGTAAACCAACATGAACAAACAAAAACAAACACAAACGAACGCGAATGAACAATTAACCTCAATTCGTTGATGTTCGTTTATGTTCCGGCTACACAATAATTTTTTAAATAAGTTTAATAAATTTTGAAATGAAGTTATTGCAGTAAGAGTTTTATGGTCTACTGGTGCCGCGACTAAATAACTGTGGACAAAATAACCGCGACAAAATAACCGTGGACAAAATAACCGAACGACAAAATAACCGAACGACAAAATAAACATCGTTAATTATTCTTTTGAGTTAGGGTACATACGGCTGTGATATGATAAAAATTTTTTTTGCTCCTAATATGTAAAAGATGGCTAAATTTCAATAGACCTTAGCTTAGATGTTGGTATTTAAACTGTTGCATTTAAAAACGAACGTTAATGGGTGAAAACCAGTGATGGGCGCGTAAACTGTTTACAGTGTTTACAAGCATAGTTTACACGTAAACACGACTTCTGTTTACAAGATATTTTTTTAGAAGTAAATATGTAAACAGCGTAAACAACATAAACAGGTTGAAAATTATATTGTAAATTGTAATAATAAAAGAATCACATTAATAAGCAAAACACAAAAATGTTTGTTTTATAACTTCATATTTATTTTTCACAACTTCGTACTTATTAACAAATTCAAAATTCAATTGAACAAAATATGAACTGAAAAATGAAAATTTTAATATCAGATTTTTTTCTAACCTATGCACTTTCAATCTTTGGGTGGCCATATTGGACAAAGTTTTTTTACAAATTAAACACAAAGCACTATATTTTCTCCTTTCTTTTTTTAATTGAAAATTTAATTCTGTATATATGTATATATATTTTTGGGAACTGCCATTTTTTACTTTATTTTTAAAGTTTCAAATTTAAATTACGTGTAATTTATGACTCTTTACGTGTTTACCGTGTTTACTTTACTTTACGATTGTTTACTCTGTCTACATCTCTTTACAAGGTAAACGTAAACACCGACTGTTTACACGTAAACGCCCATCACTGGTGAAAACTATAGTATTTAAAAAACTAAGCTTGGGAAACATTATTTTTAACTAGGTGGTGAGGTTAGTTAAGGTTAGGTTAGTTTAGTTAGTTTTGACAATATACTTCGACTTTGATATCAAAACTAATTAGGTTAAGGTTATAGGTGGCGAGGCTAGTTAAGGTTAGGTTAGTTTAGTTAATTTAGACAATATACTTCGACTTTGGTATAAAAACTAATTAGGTTAAGGTTATAGGTGGTGAGGTTAGTTAAGGTTAGGTTAGTTTAGTTAGTTTTGACAATATACTTCGACTTTAATATAAAAACTAATTAGGTTAAGGTTATAGGTGGTGAGGTTAGTTAAGGTTAGGTTAGTTTAGTTAGTTTTGACAATATACTTTGACTTTGACATAAAAACTAGGTGGTGAGGTTAGTTAAGGTTACCCTTTGCCCCAAGGTTAGGTTAGTTTTGACAATATACTTCGATTTTTTATATAAAAACTAGGTAGTGAGGTTAGCTAAGGTTACCCTTTGCCCGATGGTTACGTTAGGACACTATACTTTGTGATTAAATATAACACAGAACAAAAACATAAGTATTTACAAGATATTGCTACAGTTTTATCTTTGTAATTTAGATTTAATATTTTAACAAAATAATAAATAAATAAACTTATTTATTATATAAATTTACTTATATAAAAGGTTATTTTGTCGTTTGGTAATTTTGTCGTTCGGTTATTTTGTCCACAGTTATTTTGTCTAAGGTTATTTTGTCGTGCGGTTATTTTGTCATTCGGTTATTTTGTCTACGGTTATTTTGTCGCGGTTATTTTGTAGCAGTTATTTTGTCCGCGGTTATTTTGTCGCGGAACCTGGTCTACTAATATCGCCCACATTATGACCCCAATTTTGTCATGCGATCTTTAAAAACCAACAAATCAAAAAGATGTTGGCAGATGGTTTTGTTTCATAAAAGTAAGACTCGTTATAATGCTTCTAATTTACTAACTGATTTAATTTGTGAAAATTCCTAATTTTTTGGAAATTTCACAAGATCGTCACTATCAGATTTCGAAAAGTTAACTGAAATAGTTGGACCAGAAATATCTAAACAAAATATACACTTATTATCGAAAAGCAATTCCTGTTAAAGAAAGACTTCAGTGTTATTACACATTGCGACTTCTGTTAATCAAATTTTCCCTCCAAAGATTCCCACACGTCATTTATTTTTCTGGTAATTTTGTAAAAATTATCTAAAACATCCCAAAACATCGAAATAAAATTTCAAATCTTGTCAATTTTAAATTGTTAACTTAATTTATTTTAAACTGTCTATCTTAATTTACTGTTAGAATAATTTTTAATCGTCCACATCTGACAGACACAAACAAACACGAACGAATCTTTTTCTTTGGTGTACCGACAACAAATGGAAAACATTCGTGAGTGTTCGAAACTGTTCGTTCGTGTTTGTTCACTTTCGTGACTACGTCCACATTTGTTCGTTTATGTTTGTTCGCTATCATTCGTTTGCGTTTGTTCGCATTCGTTCGCGTTCGTTCGTTATATGTAGACCCGGCTTAATACACTAATCAATCAAATGATCTTGAATGCTTACTCTTAAATCACATTTTATTAGTGATTTCCGAACAAAAAACAACGTTGGAAATGTTACTTTCTGTTCGACTATTCCACATATAATGCCTGTTCATCATCCCGCTAAAGTTTGCTTTTGTTACTTTTTTACCTTTTTTACTTTTATCATATTATAAACTATTTACATATTTATAAATTCCAACGTTTTATTACATACTATGAAAGTGCGTTTGTTTATTTTTGGATGTGAAATGAGATTTTTGGTTTGAAAGAAACTGCAGTTGGCACCACTTACTGAACTTTAACGACGTTAACAAATCACTAAAAGTTCTGTGGTCAGCAACAAGCAACCATCATACGTCATTCACTGTGTAAAATGTTTTCTAAATGAAAAACGCTATTTATTACATAAACATTCCAATCTCAAGCGAAATCACTTTACTTTAAGTAATTGCAATTAAATGATTTACATGATTTAAGTGTGTCAAGTAAAAGGACAAAAGTAACGCGGTGTCTGAATCTGTCTTTTATGTACCATTGAAGTTAAAATGGAGGAGAATTTTCAAAATATAAACAACTCAATATTAACAATAAGTGAAATAAAAATAGAACCGCCTGATAGTGTACATGAGTCGGAAATAAAAATAGAACCAAAAGATGATATTTTGATTGATTTGAAGAGTTTACACACTGAAATTAAAATTGAAGATGACAATTTAATCGAGGAAACAACACTGGAGACATTGGACGAAGGTGTGCCAGTAAATCTGAATCAGTGTGATGTGTGTTTTAAAACATTTAGTAAGTTAAGTGCTTTAAAAGTACATAAAAGAATTCATAGTGGTGAAAAACCGTACAAGTGTAGCACATGTTCTAAAACATTTACCACGTTAAGTCATTTAAGAACACATGAAAGCATTCACAGTGGTCGTAAACCGTATGGCTGTAATATATGTACTAAAACATTTACTCGTTCAAGTGATTTAAAAATACATGAAAGAATTCATAGTGGTGAAAAACCGTACAAATGTAGTATATGTTCTAAAGCATTTACTGCTTTAGGTCGTTTAAAAAGACATGAAAAAATTCATAGTGGTGAAAAACCATATAAATGTAACATATGTTTTAAGACATTTATTGAGTTACACCACTTAAATACACATCAGAGAATAATACACATCACTGGTGAAAAACCTTATAAATGTAAAATATGTTCTAAAACATTTACCACATCAAGTCATTTAAAAACACATGAAAGAATTCACAGTGGTGAAAAACCTTATCAGTGTAAAATATGTTGTAAAACATTTAATCAGTCAAGTGCTTTAAAAGTACATGAAACAAATCATAGTGGTGAAAAACCATACAAATGTAAAATATGTTCTAAAAGATTTAATCTGTCAGGTACTTTAAAAACACATGAACAAATTCACAGTAGCGAAAAATCATTCGAATGTAATATATGTTCTGAAAGATTTGTTACTTTGAATCGTTTAAAAACACATAGAATCGTCCACGCAGGTGAAAAACCCTTTAAATGTAATCTATGTACAAAAACATTTACTACTTTAAGTCATTTAAAAACACATAAAAGAATTCACAGTGGTGAAAAACCTTATATATGTAAAACATGTTCTAAAACATTCATTGTTTCAAGTAATTTAAAAAGACACGAAAGAATTCATAATGGTGAAAAATCTCAGTTCACGGTGGTGAAATGTAACGTATGTTCTAAAACTATTAATTCATATTATTTAAAAGAACATGAAAGAATTCACAGTGGCGAAAAACCATACGAATGTAATGTATGTTCTAAAACATTTAAACGAAAAGAACATTTGAAAATACATAAAAGAATTCACAGTGGTGAAAAACCATACAAGTGTAATATATGTTCCAAAACATTTATTTGTTCAAGTGATTTAAAAAAGCATGAAAGAATTCACAGTGGTGAAAAACCGTACGAGTGTAAAATTTGTTCTAAATCATTTAGTCAGTCAACTGCTTTAAAAGGACATGAAAAAATTCATTGGGGTGAAAAACCTTATTAGTGTACTGTTATACAGCTAGTGTTTCAAGAACGTATGAATTTTAACATCTAGGGAAAATGTGTTATGATCACGGGGTGTTTTATTTTATTGTTATTATTATTATTATTAGATAACGTAAAAGCCCCTATACCGGAACGCGATCATATGTCGGAACCATAGAGCACTAGAGAGAAAATACATATTTCTATACTACTGGAACCTGTGTAACCACTTGAGATAGAAAATATGTTGTATACGTGCACGGTGTTTACTTTGTATTTGTGCGGTAAACTCTGTTAGTGTGAGTGGTGATAGCCGTCACGTGACCTTGGTTCGCATACATGTGTGTGATGTATGTGATACCACAACGCTACTTGTGCCGGTTCAACAATCAAATTTATTGTTGTTTGACTGACTTACACTGAGCGACGGGTACTGAGCAACTGACACTAAGCAGCCTAAGATGCACATACTTGCACATAAGTGATTGCAGAAAAGAGACAGTTATATTCGTTCTATTTGTTCTGTGGTCGGAACAGTTTTGACATTTATATATTAATGAAGTTATTTCTGAAAGAAACCTCTGATAACAAAAATTATTATTAATAGAATGATTATTTTTCAATTTAAATTCACCTCGCATTTAATGTTTCCTTACTTAATTAAAGAAATACATATATGAATTGGTAACTGCAGAAAGGTAACAAGTCACAATATTTTGAAAATGCGTTTTTTGTTTTAAACTAAAGATGCTATATACAAGTTCAGGACTTGTTCCCTTTCTGCAGTAAACAATTTAATTTTAAATAAATTTATAAGAATATTTTTTCTTTCTTATCATGCTTCATAGTTAATAGTAATAGGAGTTATTTCTAATCAACAGATGTCTAATAATAATAATAATAAAAATATAAAAATTACACACATTCAATCGATTTTTCTTAAGACAAGTAGATATTTATTTACTTAATTTGATTAATTAATTATTTTTATTAATTTTTTATATAGTTAGTATAGTTACATATCCCGATATAATAATTTAATAACGTTTCTTGCACTACGCATAAACACTGGTGAGCTTTAATCGAGTATTGTTGAATTTATGCTCTAAATATTTTTAAGTGACTTAGTTATTATAATCTTAAATTCCAAAATTGACTCTGGTCTACATTCCTGCTGACAAAATATGCTTTAACGTCCTGGCCAGTAACATTTTAACGTCCTGGCTGGTAACCGTAGCTGCAACAAGGAAAGCAGACCAAATGTAATACCGCTTTAAGAAGTTTTATGGCCCTTTTTGTTTTAATTTCTTTTTACGAGATAGGTTATTTTAGTTAAATATTATATTTTATCATGTAAATACTATTTTTGTATAAGAAATAAATTGTTTATTTCATAAAAAAACGTTTTTTATTAAATATAAATTTTGTTTACTGCAGAAAGGGAACAAGTTCAAAAACAAAACTTTTTTGTTTTTTAAATAACTACGCATAAAAAATTAAATCTTTTACAAAAGGTTAATCAGCTAATCACTAACAATATTTAAAAAATAAAATTTCATTAGTTTGTAAGAAGGGTTCCGAGTAAAACGTTTTTTTCATCTCCTGTAAAATTTTATTTTATGGAATTGTTACCTTTCTGCAGTTAGCAGTTCATATATATTAAATAATTTTTGTTGAATACAGTATTTCGATACTTTATTTACGTTTGATACTTAAACCATTCTATGTTTTCTACTTTGACGTCTAGATGTCACTCTATGTGTCATATTATTCATATTACACGGCTGTTCGTATATCGGTTCCCAACTCCTAGTGTAAATAATATTTCTCTGTTTGGATATAGATGTCGATATTTTATAAAAAAAAAAATTAATAAATAGGTAAAAATTTTTGGGTTGTTGTATTTTTAAAAACATATTCACTGGATTAAAAAACTTCCTTTCATACTTACATATTAAGAAAAAAATGGGTGTTTAATTTATTTGGCAATTTTTATAAGCCAGTTTAATTACACATCTAAAAATAGTGTTCGGGTATATGGGCTTTTACGTTATTTAGAAAACATTTAAATGATATTGCATCAAAATAATATTTAAAAATAATAAAAAGCTGATAGAAACAAATTTATTGAAATATTTATTAACAGATAATACTACAGCGAGCGATTTCACTCAAATTTTTAACAAAAAGTGACCATAAACGTTCTAGTGGCTAATTATTTTTTTAATTGATTCAAAATTAAAAAAAAATATAATATCCGATTTTTTAAAATCAAATTCCGGTGTCACTATAGATTTGGTACGAAATATATGGTGGGGACAATTAAATTGTATCCATGCGGAACTAGTTTTTAAACCGAAAGGGAATTTCGTTTGTTGTCTCAGTTTCGGCCGAAACCGATACTACCTTATTTTAGTTTCAGTGAATCTTAGCAGATGCATGTGTATTTGAAAAAGCCCGTATTTTAGTAATAATTTAGTTATTTAATAAATGAAAAATTTGGGGGACAAGTCTATCCATAATGTCAACTTCCCATTGGGTGCCTTTAAAAACTAGAGACTACTGTACTTAATTTTTTTTTTATTATATTTCAGTGAGCTCCCCCCCCCCTGACCCCGCCACAGAGGCTTTGCTTCTTTCACTCATAGGGGCTTCGCCTCCTATGTCCCCTGGGGGACTCCACTCCTCATAAAACAAATGATATCAAGATTTGGTCATGATATCAACATATGCAAGACGAAAAATATTTCAAAAAAAGATTAGATTGGAAAGATTTTAATTTAGTTAAAAACAAACCACTAATCCGAATTTGCTGAAAACTTTATCCGATCTTAATTTTTTTAATTACGCATCTAATGAAATTAGTCCGGAGTTGATATCATCATTTGTTCTCGAGATATGCGAAAAAAATTCACGAACGAACTAAAGAACGCACACACAGTTATCACGCTAAAAACGATGAATTCGAACTCTGTTGACCTTGACACGTGGAGATATGTCCATATTAGCGATTCGTAAAATCGGACCCATTACAATAACTTCCAATGGAAAGTTAATAAACAAGAAAAAGAAAGCAGTTGTGTATGTGAAAAAAGTATGTAATTCACGTAGGAAAAAATTTTTTACATAATTATTTAAATCAGCCTTTAACACCGATATCGTACCAGTTTTATTACAGCCTCTTTAACAGTTAAAGATTCTATGAAAAAATATATAAAATATAATAAATTAAAATTAGCGGAATCAAAGCCGGATTAACCCACTCTCGGGGCCGTAGAAATTCTTTATTTACCGGGCCTCCTTTCTCTTTCCTTAGGGCCAAATTTACCTTTGAGAATCTCTGGAGTGTTGAGCCGTTTCTTAGGTGAAAGATTTTCAGTACTACTTTCTACTTTTGTCAAAATTTCTCCGAAAAATAAAGTTGAGGAGAAGACAGGAAAGCAATCTTATCCTTTCCATTCTACTCCTGTTTTAAGAGATTCGTTATCACTTTTGTACGGCTTTTATTGATTGTGTGAAAAACTAAAACAAATCTTAAATATTGATTCAAATATTCAAAACAGTTTGACCGGGCCCTTCAAAGAACCGAGCCCTAGATATTTATTTCATTTGTCTATTCAATAATCCGGTCAGCTGCGAGGAGTATATGATTATTGTTATGAAGTTGCCAACAAATTATAGTAAAAGTAAACTTTAGTATTAACAAGATTAATTAGTATTTAATTGAGAGTGATAAATACCATCCGAGCGAAGCCGATCGTGGCCGAAGGCAGCACATCAGCTCACCAATGGAGTTTCGGTTTCGGTCATAGTTTCGGCGGTTTTGCTGCCGAAACCGAAATTTCGGTGGGACACTACAATTAAATCGAGTGCAGCGTGAGTAGTGGAGAAAACAAGGTCTGTACCAAATTTCAAGTAAATCGGTGCATTAGAACTTGAAATATCATGTCAACCGTATCGAAAAATGTAGTTTCGAGTAATTTATATTAAAAATTTGAATTTAGCACTGAGAAAGTACATGGTACACAGAGAAAAAATAACCATAACTCCAAGAATAATTCGAATTTCTGTAAATCCTTTTAGTTTTATTCTTAAAGGTCTGAACTTTGAAAAATATGAAAAAAATCGATTTTTTCGAATTTCTAGACTAGAATACTGCCTTAAGTTTTTTGAATCAGAACCCTCGGTTTGCAAGTTTCGTTACGTAAGGTTGCGTAATAAAATTTTCTGGCGAACGCCCAAATATGCTCAATGTCATACAGCTTTCTAAATAGAAAACTCTCAAAGTTTTCTCCATTCTACTAAATTTGCTTTTGTTAATTTTATATTTTCATCTTATAACAAATAATTTATTTACAAATTGCAACATTTTATTTTGGAAAATTCATCAAATGCGTGTTTCTGACACGCACTAAGTAATGTCGTCTCAGTGAAATGTTAATTTATGATTTTTTGTTAACTCTATAGTTGTTCAGAGCTCTACAGCCCTCTTGCGTTTATTCAGTTTGGATGTACAACTCAATAATTATTCAGTCACAAAACGATATTAATATGTCATTTTCAATGACATAATTAGGGTTGCCGCCTTTTTTTAAGGCAAAAAAAGTATTTTTCGGTTTTTTAGCAAAAATAAAAAGTACAGTTAGTAAAAAAAAAAGTACGCATTAAATTTTTATATTATTTATTTTTCCATAAGTAGGCATTTTTTATTGCTCGTAACTATATTCAGCCCTGGATTTACACTATGGCCACGCGGGGCAATAATCTCCAGCGGGAACTTTTAAACCGGGCGGAAAAATTTGGAATTTAACGTTTTTTTTTTTTTTGCTCGTCACTTTATGTTTACTAAAAAATTTTTTCGAAATTTTCGTTTTAGGAAAAACCAGGGGGTGGCATTTTTCACAATACCCCGGGCGGCACTTAGAGTAAATCCGGCTCTGGCTATCTGGATATTTGTCTTCTTTAAGAACATTTAAGGCATTATTACAATCTATATCTGAATTAATATAAATATCTATCAGTAATTCATTTTTTATTAAGTGACGCCTTGTTCCTTTCCTCACGCCAATTACCTAATATTCATTATTGAAAATACTCTTTCTATGAATGCTGAAGTAGCAGGAATAGACCAAAGCTGACAGAAGATGGGTAGTTATTGTATGTATTTGGAAAATTATCGCAGCGTTAATTTTTTTGCAGTAGAAATATCTTTAAAATGTGCACGATTAATTAATTTTAGAAGAAATTCATTAATAAAATTATGTCTGATTATGTTTACTTCTGAATACAAATCATATTATGTTAATACATGGCTAAAAATGAGATGAACGAATGAAAATTTAACATACATAAATTGTAGGTAAATTGTAGAGGACCGGTTCATGCTGTAATTTCGATGTTTGCCGGAAAAAAAAAACAAATGTGGCTGAGAATTATTGTACTTAAAGAGTTAAAGCGCGGTCACATATTTTTATTAAAAATAATTGCGTTTTATTATTAAATATTACATTTTAAATGTTACTCACATTTTTGATATAACAATTAATTTAACACAATTACTTGCATTATTTATTATTATTTAATAAGAGAAAACCGTAAAACTACTAAATCTTAAAAAAAAAGAAAATTATAATAAAAGTTTACAAAAAAATTTTTTTAAAATAATTTTAACCTTTTTATTTTAATACGTCTGAAAAGAACGACATATTATGTATGTTTCTTATTCGGAGAGAATATACTCCAGTTGTGATATATATATACATGCAAGCCCTAAGCGTATGTGTAAAAAATTGTGGATAGCAGTGTGTCTGAGTGTGTCAGATACGTTGTCGTACAAATTACGGCGCGGAGCGCCGTTATGAGAATGATGCGGGCGTCATACAAATTACGGTGCGAAGCTCCGTTGTGGCCCGAACGCTATGCGTCGTACAAATTACGACGCGGAGCGCCGTTATGAGAACGACGCGTAGCGTCGTACAAATTACGGCGCGAAGCGCCGTTACTAGCATGACGCATGGCATCCTACAAATTAGGGTCGCAGGCGCGGCACTGAGATGACCTTTTATAGTAATTATAATTTTCCTTTATCTTTTATACAAAATTTATAAATAAAAAACAGCATAAAATTATACGGTTTACACTGTATCAACAGATCGGTTTGATTTATGTAAATTTGGGGTGTCAGTGGGTGGCGTCGGTGGGTGGCGCGCGCCGCCCACCGACGCCACCCACTGACACCCCAAATTTACATAAATCAAACCGATCTGTTGATACAGTGTAAACCGTATAATTTTATGCTGTTTTTTATTTATAAATTTTGTATAAAAGATAAAGGAAAATTATAATTACTATAAAAGGTCATCTCAGTGCCGCGCCTGCGACCCTAATTTGTAGGATGCCATGCGTCATGCTAGTAACGGCGCTTCGCGCCGTAATTTGTACGACGCTACGCGTCGTTCTCATAACGGCGCTCCGCGTCGTAATTTGTACGACGCATAGCGTTCGGGCCACAACGGAGCTTCGCACCGTAATTTGTATGACGCCCGCATCATTCTCATAACGGCGCTCCGCGCCGTAATTTGTACGACAACGTATCTGACACACTCAGACACACTGCTATCCACAATTTTTTACACATACGCTTAGGGCTTGCATGTATATATATATCACAACTGGAGTATATTCTCTCCGAATAAGAAACATACATAATATGTCGTTCTTTTCAGACGTATTAAAATAAAAAGGTTAAAATTATTTTAAAAAAATTTTTTTGTAAACTTTTATTATAATTTTCTTTTTTTTTAAGATTTAGTAGTTTTACGGTTTTCTCTTATTAAATAATAATAAATAATGCAAGTAATTGTGTTAAATTAATTGTTATATCAAAAATGTGAGTAACATTTAAAATGTAATATTTAATAATAAAACGCAATTATTTTTAATAAAAATATGTGACCGCGCTTTAACTCTTTAAGTACAATAATTCTCAGCCACATTTGTTTTTTTTTTCCGGCAAACATCGAAATTACAGCATGAACCGGTCCTCTACAATTTACCTAAATATTTCTTCGTCGGGGTGAAATCTTTCCTGAATAATTGAGAAATCTTGTACATTAAATGTCTGTTTTTCGACTGGTACACCTTCGTCCAATGTCTCTAATGCTGTGTCTTCGATTAAATTGCCATCTTCAATTTTAATTTCGGTGTGCAAACTCTTCAAATCAATCAAAACATCATTTTTTGATTCTAATTTTATTTCATTTAATAGTGCATTATTCACGTTACTGCTACTGGGATAATTCTCTTCCACTTCAACTTTGACAATAACAGGTTCAGAAATTGTGTTGTTTCCATTATCCATTTTTAATCACCTAATACACTTTAATCTCTTAATACAGTCTTTTAATAAAAATGTATGCCAATTCACACTAAAAACATATATTGAACTTATTAGACCTATTTATGTACCGGTTAACTTTGAATTTGTTAAATGGCTTTACGAGAATGACATGGCGTCTATCGCGTCTATCGTGTCATGATCACGGAGGTGCGCCCACGGAGGTGGGATTGGTCATGATCGTGTCGATACTCTATACATATAAGGTGTATAAGGTATCGCAACTCCATGTATGCAAAAGAGGTCTAAAAATGAGGGCATTAGTGTTCCTTGTGTACCGAAGCGGCAGTTTAAATATTATTTGAAACAGTTTTATTGTTATATCATAAAGAACAAATTGCAATATTAATAAAATAAAATTTATTTAGTTTATTTGATTTTCCGTTAAATATATTAATTTACTTGAAGTACTTTGAAAAGTGCAGGATTTTTCAAATTTAATTCCTTGTATCTCTTTTTATTAGCCGCACTATCAGTAGAACAATTTTTAACACCACACACCCTGCCCATTTTGATATTATTGATAATAAAATTAAACTGAATAAAATCTTTGCATTTATTTAAAATACAATTTTATAAGATTTTTGAAATCATTTTTAAATTGTTCACCTTGATTGTTTAGATACAAAAATTCTAGTTATGATTACTTGATTTATGGTCATTTGATTAGAGTCCCTATAATGAGAGTCTAGACACCGGCCATTTATAGGGAAAATAATGAAATAAATATTTTTATTTCGTATGGAAAATACAATTGAGCAATTCCATAAGTCGATCACCCAAAAATGGCATGTTCGCCAAATTTAATTTCCCTTTGTATATAATAAGTTTAAGATGTATTGAGCTATGAACTCGAATATTATTGAATTATCTTTTATTTTGTCGGAATTATAATTATTCAAAGTTGCGTTCAAGGTCACAAAATGGGGATTCCCCAAAATATTTTATCAATTTTTTCAGAGTCTAAGAATAATTAAAAAATGATTACATGTGCCATTGAATGTACTTTACATACACTTTCAATCAGACCGATTTCCGTTCCTATACATGCACATAATATATTGAAGTAATCCCAACTTTTATTTTCTTTTTAATCGTTTATACTGAAAATACCTTATCTTCAATTTTCGATTTTCTTTTTTTAAAGGAATGTACTCGGTAACCTCTACAACGTGGTACTCGATTTTCTTCGTTTTTTTGAGTTTTACGGATTTTACGGGGCTTAGTTTTAAAAATTACATGGTTTTTTGTGGATAAAACGATTTTTTCAAAGGAATTTAACGAAACTTCTCTAGATATTTATTTAATTCAATACCAATCATACGAGCCCTTACCGAAAAAAAATTGACCACCCCAATTTTGAGAAAAACGATTTCAAAGTTTTGTAATTTTAACACGGGCTCTTATGGGAAAACTATTTTTTTTTAATCAAATGAAAATGTGTCAAAGGAATTTGATAAAAATTTAACATGTTATTTAATAAAAAATTACAAACCATATTTAATAAGAAATAAAAGTTATTGACCACGGCGTTTTTGAAATATAATTTAAAAACATCATTTTACAACGTTTTTTCCACAATTCTTTTAAATTGCTACAACATAAGCGCGCGGAAATTCAAAAAAACAAGTGGTATACAAATATAATACATTAATTATTATACATATTAATACATTATTTAATTTTTGATAAAATTTTTTTGTTGAGATATACTTTTATACCTGACTATCTCAGAGCAACTACGTTAACCATAATTCTGTTCAGTGTTCAAGAAGATAGGCAAATGATACATAGAACAATCATGAAATTTGTATGCCTACTGCAATTTTTGGATTGAAGAAAGCAAAAAATTAGTTTTTTCAGCAATTTACAATTATTTATTATCCAGGTTTTATGAAACTATGCATTTTTAAATGAAAAACATAAGAGAATTTTCGGAATAATTATTTGAATTGTTCTTTAGTGCAAAAACAACAGATAATTAATTTTAGTTTGCTCTAGGTATAAAGATTCGCCAAGTGCGTGTTAAACACGCACAGTCAGAATTTCAGTTGTCAGTAGCTAAAATCTTTCCACAATTCTCGGGATAATATAATTCTTGCTTTTATTTAATATTAAAAATTTATTGACACGTGACGATCATAGCCTATTATGACGAAACGCTCAATTGATACACTGTTTTGATAACTAATACACTGTTTTGATAACTAATACACTAAATATACATGGAATTATTGACGCGGTACAGCGTTGTGCCGCAGTTAGTCAGGTGTCTATGACCACTAATGTGTTAATAATAAGATTACCTGAACCTCTTACTTTCTATATATATTTTAAAAAAATCAATAAAAGTTTTAATAAATTCGTAATTAACACTTTCAGTCCCACGGCTTCGGCATCCGAAACCAAACAAAACTTCCCCAGAGGCCGACCGCGATCAATGATTAATTGATTAGTTGATCACTCATTGTGTGTGCGATGTTTATCATGTTTATCATTCTTCATCATCACACGGATGTGTTCCCATTCACACAAACACATACATACCAACAAACACTATTCTCGTGGTTTCTATCCTATGTATAAAAAATTTTAAGATAAACAAAAAATACATAAAAAATATAATTTATATTTTTAAATAAAATTGATTTGAATGCCAGTGTATATGTAGTATGTATGTACGTCTGTTTACAGTTTTACACATATATACGTGTGGAACTGTGTTGTGTGTTTGAATCATTTTATTTTATGTATTTGTTTATATAGTTCTTTTTTTTTAAATATTGCCGGCTTCCGGGGAAATTTACTATGAAAGTGCTCGGGCCTCATAGTGTTAAGTCCAACAACACTGATTATTTTAAAGTGGTCAAGTGCGGGTAAATCTAGACAATCTAATGTGTAAAGAGACTTGATACATTTATAGATTTGTTACTGTTCTACGAAATCCTAATAAACAGTGGTCAGGGCGGTCGGTCAAGCTGGTCATGCCATGCCGGTCATGCTGTTTTATTTACATCGTACACATAATATGAATGTGTCTATTATAACTTTATATTATACGCATGTAACACAGGTAAGATCGATACACTGATGTTTCGCTTAAATATTCATTCATGACTTTAGACACAAAATGTCACAGACACATATCGTGGTAGACATGACATTTTTATGTCATCGAAGGATGACATATTAATATCGTTGTGTGATCATAGTGGGGAAAACATTATTATAGAGTTGTATATCCATACTGAATAATTATAGAGTTGTACATCCATATTAAATAAACGCAAGAGGGCTGTAGAGATAACAACTATAGAGTTAACAAAAAATCATAAATTAACACTTTCACTGAGGTGACATTACTTAGTGCGTGTCAAAAACACGCACTTAACGAATTTTCAAAATTACAGTGGAACCTCTGTTAACTGGACAGCATTTTCACGCGAAAATTTCTTTTAAATCAAATATTCCGAAATTTTACACAAAGTCAGTTATTTATAGTGCTCCACTTCGTTCACTAAGGGAGCGTCCATAAACTACATTGCCTAATTGGAGGGAGGAAGGGGTTATGCAAAAAGCTACGCTGGACTACATGGGGGGAGGGGAGTCAGAGTCGAACTACGTAGTTTTATTTGAAGCAATTAAACAAACATGAATTTGAATACGAAAATTTATGAATAATCTTGAATTACTCTTGTAAGGTGCTTATTATTTTGAATATTTTGAAATTTGACAATACTTCCTCAAGCGAATTATGCAACCATGTGGTGACATAGTCTTTACATTAAGCAGCCTCCACATTCTCGCCGAGGTTGGACGAGTCGAGAATGTAGAGGGTCATTTCGTTGTGCTTCGCGGTTGGTGTTTCAATGCTATTCTTATGCCTCGGCCAACCTCGCGAGGAACTACTGCGTCCAACTTCGGCGAGAACGTGGAGGCTGCTTTAAAATTCTTACTGTCAGGAAATATGTTTTTTGAGGAAATATTTTGCTAAACTGTAAAAAAGTGTCTTATTTTTCATATTTTATAATAAAAAGGCTATTATTTTAATTGATTGTTTTTTGGAATTAGTAAGAAAAAAAAAACTATGTTTCACTATGGGAAGTGGGTGGGAGCCATGGCAAAAATCACCTGTAGTCTACATGGAGGGGAGAGGGGTTCAAAACTGGTCAAAATGGAACTACGTAATTTATGGACGCTCCCTAAAGGACTCAAAATTAGCCATTTTCTCGATTTGATGAGACTTTGTAGGTGTGTAGAACAAACAAAAATAGCATAGACACTTATTTTTTTTTTATTTACCATAAAAACTATTTAAGGGGTAAAATCGACCGCCAAATTTAGGGTAAAAATTTAGTTTTATGAAATTACTCGAGAACTATTAGAACCCTTCACTTATAACGATCTTACCTATTGAAGATCTATTCAAGGGGTTTTTTACGATAAAACTGAGGGTAAAATTTGAAATACGGTGGGTAATTTGATATGGTTTGGCCAATCAAAATATTTATATCAAATATAAAAATTGTATTAAAAAATAATGAACGCCACTGACGATTTGTGTAAGTTTAGGATTGAATAAGTTTAAAACGTTTAAAACATTTTCCAAACCTATTCAGATTGTTCCTGTAATACATAAACCAACGTAAAAGAACAAGATGTAATTGACCTTTTCAAATACATGCAGTTAACCTGCAGATACTACTTTTGATTCAATTTTTTAACTCTTTTAGTTAGATATAAGCGCGTTTAGTTTATATATACTATATAGTTAATAGTTATCTAACTATTTAAAACTTCTACGTAATATATGTACCGTAAAATGGATTGAATCGAGACATTTTTGATTTTTGTATTCAATTTTCATACACTTTATCTTATATATTAAATACTATGAACAGACTAGCTTGTTCTTTAAATTTAATAGATTTGAGAGTTACTCTATGCCCTATGGTATTCCATATTTGATATTAGTAAATAAAAACACTTTACTAATAGCTTGTTCTTTATTTTTACTGCTTTGAAAATCCATTTTATTTTTTAATTTTGTCGAAAAATCCTAAAATATGGTCTCCTCCCTTTTGGTGGCAATAAGGAATAATTTTAATAAAATAATAACAAAAATATCAGTATTTTCGGAAGGGAAATGAAATCTAAACAAAAAAGTAAAAGTATCATGAACCTGAAAAGAAATTCTATTCATTAAGTAAGTTAGCTGAAAAAATACATTAAATTTGTATATATTTCGATTTGTAATGACTTATTCTTAAAATTTTAATCAGCCCTGGTCGTCAAATTCTGCTTACTCTCTATTCGTCCCTGTTTACCCCAACGGCGTCCTCATTTGACGTCTTTAACCCTAGAATCATACGTACTCGTCAAAACGACGAACGAACTTCTCTACCTGCTCCAATACTGTGACTACTGACTTGTCGGTACCTGCTCGCTGTAAAACTTCGGTTATCTAATTTATTTGTTATTATAGCACATAAGACATATAAATTTTGTTTATAGCTATTGTCGTTTTTTTTTTATACTGAAATAGTGTGCGTCAAAAGGACGACGATGTATGATTAACCTATATTTTTTTTTAAAGATTTTGTACTCCACATATAAAAGGGTTCCTAATTTTTCTAAAATTTATTAAAGATATGGATGTTACAATTAATTTATTCAATGATTATGATAATGTGAAAGATGATTACAGCTGTTTGACTTATAGAGACGACATAGTACTGAAGTTTTAATATATTGAATCGAAAACTAAAGAATGCGTTTCAAGTGACTTAATAAAAGATTAACAATTTATTTTGTGGAAAATATTTTAATTTTTATTATTTTTTGAGATCTTATTCGAAAAATTACTAACAAATTTTAGAAAATTTACAAATGTGCCTAATGGGGAAATAACTACATATCTATAGGAATATTTATGATTGAGAAATTTCACATTCTGTAAAGTCACACATGTCCACTGATTCATAATAGTTCATAAATTAATTATTACAATTGATGTATAGTGCGATTAGCGATAGTTTGCGCCTCGGGTATACTCGGATTTTTGGCCCTTTCCCTTAAAATTTATTCATGCACATGTGCAGTTAACTTTCAGCCGGTGCACACGCTATAAACATGATAATACGCCAAAATATATAAGGAAGGGGTCAAAAACCGAATCTACTCGAGGCGCAAACTTTCGCTAATCCTACTATATTTATATATTTTTTAATTTTTATAATGCAAATATGCTTTGATAAAAAGATTAAAAAAATTAATAAATATTTACAATAAGAAATTTTTCCAAATCATTTTTTTTAAATATTTTGTTCGCTTTTGTAGTATTGTTATGTAAAAAAAATGTTTTTTGCAAATAAACTCTAAAACTCCCCGTAAAAAGTCCATTCGTCGAAACGACGCCGATGTATGATTAACTTGACTCGTAGACCAACGTATGATTCTAGGGTTAAGGGTGTTCTCCCGTGTGACGGCCTGTTTTTTAAACATTTGTATACATTTTGATTTGTAATGACTTATTCTTAAAATTTTAATCAGCCCTTGTACGTCAAATTCGATTTATCCTCTATTCGTCCCTATTTACTCCAATGGCGTCCTCATTTGACGTCTTTAAAAGTGTTCTTCCGTGTGACGGCCTGTTTTTTGAACATTTTTTGGTAATTTTTTTTGACGACCAATGAAAAGAGAACTTTGTGTTTCTTAATCATTTATTTATTACTATTTCAAGAGTATGTGAAACAAATTTAAAGTAAAAATCTTCATTAGAACATAAGTTGTACCACCCCGAAGACACCCGCCTTGAAAAAAAGGACGCTCACTTCCTCCACGATTTCGGCTGATTGGCTTACTTAAAAGAAAAAAAACCGGGGTTTTAATTTGTAAGCCTAAATGCACCGAGTGAACTAGAATCATTTGAAAATATTGAAAATTGGGTTTTTGGCAGATTTTTGAAAAAAAAAGTTTCAAATTTCATGATATTTTTTTAAAATAATTTTTCGTTACGAAAAAAATAGAAATACTCAGAATTTTTGGATGATTCTGATTCACTCTGTGCGTCTACATGTGCTGAGTCTACCCTATAAATTTCAAGTGGATCGATCAAACCGTTCCCGAGATATGATGGAGAAAAGTTTGAAAACACAATTTTGAGAAAAACGTGTTTAAAGTTTCAAGTACGACTAAAACTATGAAAATCTTAACTTACCATCAATCTGCAGTGTCTGGTAGAGTACTCCTTCTTCTGAGAAATCTTTCAAAGTGGATTGCTCCGCTCTGCCGTGTCACACTAATCTCACGTATCTCAGAAATGATAGTTTTGAGAAAACTTGATTTGAATAAAATATCGTATTATCTTAATTCGCTCAAATATTATTAAATATCTAAGATAATTGATTTTTATTATGCGTTATTGATTCAATGTTGCAGTATTGATTTAATAACGTATAAATATACTATTTGAAAATATAAGAAATTAAGGAATGTGATACAATTAAAATAAAAATTTAAAAATACAATAGATTAATTATTATATTATTATTAACAAATTAATTAATTTTATTGTCAATATATATACTAGGGATTGAGTAGAATCCTTTAAACGTTGTTACGCGAAATTGCTGTATCTAAAGATACATGACATTTGTGTGACACGGCAGCGCTCTTGGTTCCGGTTTTTTATTTTTTTCTTTTTTTTTACAACGTTACACGAGAGAATCCCCTTAATTGAAAAAAATTATTATTCATCCCATCTAGAACCCTCTTAATTTGAAATCGGAGTTGAAATTTCATTTTGATAATAGAATTAAATAAAATAAAATTCCAATGTTGACGGATACTTTCCATTAATCGTTCTCAACTACAATAATTCTTCAATCTTCTGGGAGGAACAGTTAATTCTTATTGTACAGTTTTATTTATCTGCATTCATTTTACCTTACTCGCATATGTATACAAACAGTATTCGAGTACTATAACTTATATTTTATTCTACAATAACCGTAGTAAGGTGATTGTAGTCCCGTCATTGTGTTTACCTTTAGTTAGTCAGTTACATCTATATTAACGTTGTACTGTGTATTAACATCTGTTGCAAATTATTTTACTTTTATTTAAATAAATAACAATTAAAACAGTGATTATGTCATAAAATGTATATAAAATTATGGTTTGCCGGTAAATTGTTTTTCAATAATCGAAAATTATGTTGAATTTAAAGATTATTTGCATTTATGTTTGGATTGTTAAATAATAATTTAAGAATTTGTTGTGTTTACCAAATAAATGTGCGATTCGGTTTGTTCTGTATTTGGGTGAATAAGTGATTGTTCTGATTTAAAAAATTCGATCAAATGATTTGAATGCTAAATGTGTATTGTGTTGAGTTCTCTTTTTTGAAATTTTGAATGTATTTATAAATTAAGATCAAAATAGATTATTAAAATGAAGGTAAGAAAAATCGATAATATTACAGGACTTACGTAGAGTTTTGAACTTTTACTTGAATAAAATTTCAGTATTAATCTGAACCGAAATTATAAGTTTGGTTTCATTAAGTTGAAAAACTGGTTTTGTTATGAAAGAAATTCAAAAAACCGTTACGGAAAATAAATTACTAATTCGCTACTCTTGTAGTTAACTGACTATAGAAATTCATTGTTTAATTTTTGGATATAAAGTTCTATTCAAAATTAGAATCGCGGGAAATTCACCAAGGAATTTTTACGGTTTTTATAATAAATAAAGAGGAACTGAGACCTTCTAGCCTTTGTTTTTTCGTAATTGTCTTTTTACTATCGACCAAATAAAAACCATCAATTTAACTCTTAGTCCCTACTTTATGAACCAATAAATTTTTCTCATGGCTTCCATCAAAAACGGATTATTAACATTGTACAGTCCACGTGTCTAGGTAGTAGACTTTCCTAAGAGCTGGCAATATTTTTAAAGAATTAAACAAAACAAAAATATATTGGGTCATCCGAAAAGTTCGTGCCGTTTTTGGTGTAAATGACCATCCCGATTTTCTTCAAATGGTCGAAAACTGTGGATTTTGAATGCTCAAAAATTGCCACTAATTCTTAACAGTTTGCCTCAGGTTTCGCTTTATTTTTTGACGGATAGGGTTGACCGGGGTAAATGTGAATTGGGGCAATTGTGAACGGCGCCTATAATTTCTAAAATAACATTAATTTTGTTAAAAATCAAATCTTAGTATGTTTTTCTGTCCTTTCTTAATATGCTATTAAAATTTTATAACAATTCTCCAAGTATTAGTATCTTTTTTTTTATTTTGAAAAAACCCTTGCAAAATTTTGTGTATCTTACTTCGACCAATCCTCAAAAAAATTTTTTTTTAAATACATTTTCTTTTTTTTAAAAGGTAAGAAATGGATAAAGGTACTTCTGAAGAAGTGGTCTAAAGCCTGAGGGGATTCCTTATTAACTGCTAAAGAAATTGGACAATTTATTACCAATTCACAATTGCCCCATGATTTTAAAATTCCGGGGTAATTGTGAACGTCATTCACAAATGCCCTCATCGGGTCAAAAATTTCAGTAGTGTCCTTTTCAGAGTTGAAGTTTCCGTTGTACAAACAACACAAAAAAAATAGATTGTTGTTTTTTGTTCATGTAAACTGAATGTATTTCCTTGAAAAAGTCTTATTTTCCTTGTTTTTGTGTGAAAATCATGTAATTTTTTTATTTTTTATTTGATAAAATGACAAAATATCATCAAAATATCATTTTTATTTAACCTTGATTTGATCATTATTTTTATTTAACCTTGATTTTTTGTACAAATTTGAGGTATGCGTAACTTGCATTAAACAAAGAGAAATTGTGACCGCTAAAGTAAGATGAAAAAATTGAAAGTGGGGTAAATATGAAGAATTTGAATTGGTCCTTACTCTGATGTACATCACTCCTCTTGTAATCCATTCTAAATAATTTTTCTGGTAGCATTCACATTTACCCCGAAATTCATAAGATTTGCAAAACCGCACCGGGGAAATGTGATTGGTTTATAAAATTTTTGTTTTTCATACGAATTTGCTCAAAATTTGTGTGGTGCATCCTGAATAATGTAGAATTAAAAATAAATCAACCATAATGTGATATATAAAATAAAAAATACTTAAAACAACGCTTTTATCTCAATTCATGAAAATCTATTCACAATTACCCCGGTCAACCCTAAATTCATCGTCCATACACACAAGTCAACCAGAGGGAGCTTCATCTTCTAAAAAAAATTACCCTTTTGAAATCTAGCAAACCACTTTCTATAAATTCTGTCAGAAAGCGTATCATCACCATAAACATTACAAATATTTCTCGTTGCATTAGCTGCATTAGTACCTTTTTTAAACTTGTATAACATGACATGATGTTCCTTGATGTCTAAAATTGCCCAATATTATTGACAAAAAAATTAATTAAAAGGTGTATATGATACTAGTAAAACTGTTTAAAGGTGTATGATACTATTATAAGCAACACTATCGGCCTAACACTAAAATGTTGTTGCATGTTTCGTTTGCGGTTGTTACTTGAAGAAATATGAATTCATTGGAGCGGCTCCGAAAATGACACGAACTTTCCGGATAACCTAATAAATAAATTCACGAAATAATTTTTAATGAATAAAACAATAAAAATAAACACGATGTCAATAAGAATAAAGTGATAACAAAATACAAAAAAGAAAATTAAAAATTATATGTATTATGTTATCCATGATACCGGCCAATACCCGTACACGGTAGCATCACACACATGTGTGATTACTGATCGCGACCAGCCTCTACGTTATTCTGGCTGTCGGACTATTTACGTCATCGGACCGTCAAGTGTTAAAAGAAGTTTTGAAAAATAAATATTATATTTTTCCAACTAAAATGAGAATAACACCTATATATTTTGAAAACAATAAGCTCTTTATAGACTGAAACTTTCATAGCGAGAGTAACGAAGTCTGTAAGGTTAGGTTAGGTTAGGTTAGGTAAAATTACAACAGTAATGCTGTAACGAAATCTATAATACCTTATTCTTATAACGAATCATATTAATATCGTTTAGAAGATCCCCTTAAAAAAGAAAAGTATAACATCTGAAAAACTAGTGGAGTCATAAATTATTAAGTGCTAATAACAGATACTCCACCTTTAAAGAATGGGAGAGTGTCGTATTACCATTAAATGTTTACAAGGTTAATTCGGTAATACATTTCAAATTTTTCAAATTAATCATAATTAAATCAAAAACCAATTGTTTAGTCGGATCGGTTTGACCTTTTTTCAGAAAAATTTAAGGGGAAATCTTACTTTATAATATCAACAAAGGTGATTTTGCAGAATTTTTTACGAAGTAAGTAAATAATTTGACCGATTTTTACAAAACCTGTAGAATTTTTTAAGGCGCTATTCTAGTCTAGATTAAGGTAGCAGTCTGGTAACTCGCGGTTTTTCATGCCTATTTTTAGGGGCACTTTTTTTTTGAGAAAGAACAAATGAAAAGTTTTGAATTTTTAATGTTTTTATTTACATCTTAAGGTAACAAAAAAAATTTTTTTTGAATAAACTAAATTTTGTTTTATTATCACTTGAAGTTGGCGCCTAAAAAAAAAGCACGTGGATGGCCCGGGTGATTTTGACTTTTAGGGACATCTGAAATCAAAAATTCTTAATTAGTCTTAATCTATAGATATGTCATTCTGGTCGGAACTAGAATTATGAAATTTTATCGAAAAATAACAAAATGGCGGACTTCGAAAAAAAAAGTCATTTTTTGTCGCACAAAAAGAGTTGTAAAATGGAAAGTTAGAGGTGAAAAAAATTAATTCTAGTTCCGACGAGAACTACAAGTGTCTCGAATAACCAGTTTAAGTTTCAGAGCAATCGGTTGAATACAAAAAAAGGTTATGACCCGGGCCAACCGTAAAAACGCTGTTTTGAGAAAAACGCGCTTAAAATTTCAGCAACAAATTTTCATAAATAAACTTTTACTTACATTAATCGTCGATGCCCAACCGCTTGCAGCTGCCGGCCGACCTTCGGCGCGCACCTATATATGAGGCGCTCTCGAAAATTCGTTGTAACTCAGTTCCTATTTCGAATTTCGGTTTAAAATTTTCACATTATATTATCAATATATTGTACTTTCGAATTAAGTAAAAAAAAAAATTTCGATTTTTTTCAATCAAAATTACCAGACTGCTACCTTAAAGACGTGAATTTCGATCTTTTTTTTTTGACCAAATAAATACAAAATACTATTGATGTTTTGAGGATGTGCAAAAAATTTTTGAAAGAAAAAAATGAAAATAAGAATTTATTTATTAGCTGTTATATCTTATCGTAAAAGAAGAGGGGTGTATTTTTAGGGACAGATGGGTGTATTTTTAAGGAAAGTTGTCGGAAACAAAGTCGTTGCAAATTGAAATTTCTACAAATTATAGTTTATAAGTTTTTGCACTTTTTCCCTCAAAAAACCCCAGTGAAATTTCTCCCCCCCTCCCAATTTTAGGAGGTAAGCCCCAAATTGGTAACCCTAACATAATGTAAATTTAAGTTGTTTGAAGATTTATATTAAACTGAACACTGAATTAAACTAATTGCCTACATGTATTTCATGTACCCGCGACAGTCGAAGTACTTTTTCACTGTCTGTTACCAATATTCATTGAAATTTCACTTGAATTAATAATTTTATTAAAATGATTAAAAAAAGTCAGAAATTATATAAAATTACAAATAATTCCAATTTTGTTATATAAATTTTAATCTAATTCTAATTCTGATCTTAAAAAATGATAATCGTAATAATGCAATAACATGTTTAAATGTAAAATGAAAATTAATTGAATCGACTACGATCGAAAAATTTCTTTTTGCACTAGAAAATAATCTAACAGAAAAATTTTTCACTCTACTAAACATAATAATAATTAGGGTAAAAGCCCCGTTTGTGGAACGCGATCCAATAGAAAAACAGTTTTGACATTTATATCTTAATGAAGTTATTTCTGAAAGAAACGTCTGATAACAAAAATTATTATTAATAGAATGATTGTTTTTCAATTTAAATTCATCTCACATTTAATGTTTCTTTACTTAATTAAAGAAATACATATATATATTAAACAATTTTTGCTGAATGTGTCTCTTTTGCGTTTGATCAATGCTTATTTATCGAAACACATGCCTTATAAATTTCAACATTTTCCAGTTAATTTTCGAAGTTAGCGCAATAAAACTATACAAATAATTTTTATTAGTCCAGTTAAGAGATTATAAGAGCTAAATCATCTTTTTATTCGGTTTAAATGTAATTTATATATATGTGTATTTCTTTCAGTACACAATATAACCTCTGTATTTAACTAAAATCATGTACGTAAAATAACTAAAAATTTATATTATAAATAGTTTTAATTTCTTTTTGAGTCTAAAATATTTACTTACTGCTTTAAAATCGTAAAATTTTTAATATTTTTTTTATTTCGGAGCGTATCGTCAATTGATAAATAAAAAAATATTGATTTAAAGTTGCAAAATTTTATTAATAATGAAAAATTGTCGCCATTTTGATAAGTTAGTTTAGAAGGTTTAGAATTGATTAGAACTTTACCAAAATACATAGATGGCGAAACAAAATATAGTATTTTTCTGTGGTATTTTGGTATATTCTGTGATTTCGGTCGTTTATTTTATCGAATATTTAAACCATTCTATATTTTTTAATTTGACATTCTATTTACTACTAGATGTCACTCTATGTCATAGAGTGAAAAGATGGCAAAATATGTATGTGAATGGTATGTAATGTATCTCATGTTGTACATACGTGTTCTTTTTTAGGTGTCAATGTGCTGATTTTTTAAAGGGTGTTAATATATTCTGTCTGTTTTTTTATAGATGTCAACAAATTATAAAACAAAACATTAATAAATCAAAATTTTTGGGTTATATTTTCTTAAAAACATATTCATTGGATTAAAAAAACTTGGTTTCATGCTTATTAAGAAAAAAAAAAGGGTGTTTAATTCATTTATTAATTTTTGTAAGCAAGTTTGATGAAATACCTAAAAATAGTGTTCCACAATCGGGGCTTTTACCCTAATGCGAATTTTAAATGATACTTATTTTAAAATGTCTTGATTCGATGTATTAGTTAACTTCATTAGAATTTATTAACCGGTAATCCACATGTAAAAACATACATATATGCATCATAATTATGTGTCATCGATATTATTAAAATTCTTTTACTTTCAAAAATATCATAAATTTACCTGAGTAATCACTAATCACTAACTGAAAGAAATTTTTCGTAAATTTTATTGTTATTTAATTATATTTTGATGTTAAATACGTCTGTTACTAGGCGGGACCGTCTGCACAGAAGTTAATTCAAATAAAAGTTTTTAGCTTCAGGTACATTTTTGCTACGGTATACTGAATTAACACTTTGACGGTCAATGACGTTATAAGACATCAAATGAAACCTTACTAACTCATATACCACGTCGTACGACGTCAACAATTTCATATAAAGTGTATTAGCTGTCTAAATAGTGTACCGGTTGGACGTTTTATCAGTGTAGGTTATGACCGTCATTGTGTTAAAAAACATTTTAAAAGTCTCGACCACAGAATATTACAGAACGAACGGTAGTATCTCTATACTACTGAAACCAGTGTAACGACAAAGGATAAAAAATATCCCACCACTATGTTATATATGTGCACGCGGAGTTGTGTGTGGTAGTGCGATAGATGGTTGTGTGTATGGGTGTCTTGCATACGCATATACATAACATGTATGTGACGCGCATCATGTACGTGATGTACGTATACCACATATACCGTGTCAACACAACGGCAACAATATGACAACAATTGAAATACACCCATTGGTAGCTACTAAGTGAATGACAACATAGTTCTGTAAAATGCACATAAATGCCCATAAGTGATTGCAGAAAAGAGATAGTTGTATTCCTTACAGTGTTCCATGGTCTCGACCGATTGTTGAAAATCAACTTACGAAGCAGGGGCGGATCCGGTTCCCAAATTAGGAGGGTGTCACATTTTTATTTTTGTTTTTTCTTAACACTTTCAGTCCCACGGCTTCGGCATCCGAAACCAAATAAAACATCCCCAGAGGCCGACCGCGATCAATGATTAATTGGTTACGCATTATGTGTGCGATGTTTACGATGTTTACCGTCATTCATCACACGGATGTGTTCTTATTCACACAAATACATACCAACACACACTACTCGTTTCGTTTCTATGCTTTCTAATGTATAAAAAATTTTAAGATAAACAAAAAATACATAAAAAATACGCTGCCAATAGGGTGGGCACACAGCTTCCTCGTACTCGTAAAAGGCTTTAAAACAGTATTCTACCAAATATACATATTATATACCGTGAAATTATATTTTCGCCTTGAAGTTTATAAAAACTGTTGTAACTCAAAAGACTTAAAGGCTAAATTATAAAATAATAGCAAAAATATTTTAGAAACTAACCCCCAATATACCCTAAAAATTTGAGCGAGATAGGACTAGCAGTAAATAAGATATTGACATTTAATGGGATTTCATGGTAGCGGCGTAGCTACCGTTACTCCGATTTCGATTAAATTCATAGGGGACCATATAGGAACCAAACTACATAATTTCTGAAAATTTCATAAAAAAGAATTGAGTAGTTCAGAAGTTATGCCACTTGGTGCAATTTTGGAATGACATGGTAGCGGCGTTGCTACCGTTACTCCGATTTTGATTAAATTCATAGGGGACCATCGCGGGGCCAAACTGCATAATTTCTGAAAATTTCATTAAAAACAATCGAATAGTTCGGAAGTTATGCCACTTGGTGCAAAATTGGAGACACACAGACGGACAGACAGACGGACAGCCCAAACCAAAATTGTTCAGGAAGCTCTAAAACGTAAAATGTGCGTAAAAAATTTGATTTTGAAGAGAAAAAATTTTTTATTTTTCAAAAGTGATCACAATGCTTCCGCTACTTTAGTAGTCTCGGAAGCAATATAATTTATATTTTTAAATAAAATTGATTTGAATGTAAGTGTATATGTATGTAGTATGTACGTATGTTTACAGTTTTACACATACATGTTGAACTGTGTTGAATTTATTCAGTGTTTGAATCATTTTATGTACTTGTTTGTATAAAGTTTTTTTTTTAAATATTACCGGCTTCCGGGGAAGTTTACTATGAAAGTGCTCGGGCCTCATAGTGTTAATTTTAAAAATTTAAATTTAAAATATTTAAACGAAAAAAATTTAAGAAAGTAAATACAAAATAAATTAACTTTTTTTTTTATTCAATTTTAATACGAGTAGGTATAATATTTTCAAAATACTTTTCTTCTTTTTTTTTTTTTTAAAGAAAAAAGAACTTCGTATCGATTTCCATATCACCCATCTTTGAAAGAGGAAACATAAATGTTTTTACCCCAAAATTCAAATTTTTCAACGTTTAAAACTTGGTAATTCCCCCTTAACAATGCAATACGAATATGATTGCGAATATGCATAGAACATCGGATTCATGACTATAATATTTTTATGAAAAATTTTCTAATATAGGAAATTCTTTCTTTTTAATTATGCTTATATAAAAATATTATATAATTATTAATTACTATTTATTTTATATTATTTACATACTTTTTATTTATTCATTTAATTATATTTAACTGTTTTCCAGTGTATAATTAACGAATAATGCAAATTTTTAAATAAATATTAGCATAAACGCACATATCTGGTTGTTGCTTTACTGGTATTGTGCATATCGTAAATGTACATAGTTACATACGCTTTCTAATTATAAGGATTTTAATTTAATTGCATTTAAAGTTGAAAAATATTTGCTTTTTTTCGATTAGGTACACGAATGAGCGGTATTATTTCACCAAATAAGACTACATGTGTTTTGAGTAAGATTAATTCAACATACTATAAAAGTAAAAAATTGTAAATTATTAAGAAATTCTTTGCGTATATTTTACATAAATGGAAAAAAAAGTAAAAAATTTAATAAAAATATAGATTAGAATTGCATAATTTTAGATAAAATTTTAACATGGATATGTTTTTGGATTAAAAAATATGAGTTATATTCTAGAACCTTATTTTCTGTTAGTTCTATGACTTCGATTAAAAATGAAAAGAACGTTAGCGAAAACCTACAAATCGCCAATAAACATAAAGTTTCTGTTTTCTGTAACTAAAATTATAAATTTTAGCACTTCAAAATGACTAAATATACCTGACGATGTCATAAAGATGAATTTTCATTTTTTAAATGGTACCTACACGAATAATTTTCCATAAGTTTCTTGGTAGAATTTTAATAATTTTTGGGTAAATACCGCTTATATTAGTATCATTGTACCTGCTGGTACTAATATTTCACATACTAGAATTCTGTTTTTCGTTACTTCTACGAATTCTACCACTCTAATGATGTCACAAAATAAAATTTTCGTTTTTTCCTAAAATCATATTTTCTTGAAGTAAATTTTGGGTAAATTGCAATATACTATATGGTGCGATATTTTCCATGTTTATCGCAAAACAGAAATAAATCTGGCTGGAAATTATTGTATTTAAAGAGTTAAAGCGCGGACACATGTTTTTATGAAAAATAATTGCATTTTATTGTTAATTATCACACTTTAAAAGAGGTTAAAGTATATTGCTTAGGACAATTGAAAAACGGATTTTGATATACAAACTAATTTGCCTAGTATATTAAATGGCCTCGCGTGAGCGGGGCCGTTTTACTCACTTGTGTTACGCATTGTTCTGTTATTTTTATCGTATTCTATAAAAAAATACTACAATAAGTTAATAATATCATACAAATGTCAATATAAAAAAATGTGTAAATTAAAAATCATAAAGTGATTGAAAAAATTATCCGGATCGGCCGGGAATGGAACCCAGGATCCCTGGTAACTAGCCAGGTGTACTATCCATTGCACCATCGATCCTTTAATCGACAGGCGCCCGATACAGACAACATTCAATCACTTATCTGTATGTACTCTCTATAATACGAGAAGCAGTTACAATTTTTCAATTTCAAATATTATCGAGTGCTTATGGAACACTACTACGTATGACAGACTTTTGTCTGCATTTAAACAGAGGTAGTATTCATATGTTCACTTATCGTTCAGCTAAACTGAAACTTTAAGCACTCGACTTCATTGATTAACATGACCAAAAACCACATATGTAAATTAAAAATCACAAAGTGATTGAAAAAATTATCCGGATCGGCCGGGAATTGAACCCAGGATCTCCTGGTAACTAGCCAGGTGTGCTATCCATTGCACCATCGATCCTTTGCTCGACAGGCGCCCGATATAGACAACATTCAATCACTCATGTGTATGTACTCTCTGTAATGCGAGAAGCAGTTACAATTTTTCAATTTCAAATATTCAAATATAAAAAAATAAAAAATAAAAAAATGTGTAAAATATTAATAAATTTGAGTTTTCGAAAACAAAAATAGGCTTCAGCAATTTAACTTTTCATAATTAAAAATTTCCAACAACTTTGGTTCGTTTTTACCGGTTAAAAAAGAAAATATCGCACCATATAGTATATTACTATATTGCAATTTTCCCTAAATTTTTATGAATTTTTTGGTAAAATTTGATTAATTCACGGTCAAAACTTTTTTTGTTGGCATCAGAAAAATAAAACTGTTTTAAAAAGTATAATCATAAAATCATAATCTATTATGGCTTGACTTTTGGTTAATATTATAGCCTTTATTTTTTTAGAAATCAAAACAACGCTTGTATAGCTGTAAGTATAGTAAAGTAATAATTGTAATAAGCAACAAATTAACAATAATTATGTTTCATAACCTAAAAACAATTATATGAACTTTATAACGTCAAAAAACATGAATCGCAATAAGCTTTTGCCTGGAGGGGATACGAAATTCGACTACAATGCTCAAGGTGGACAAATATTCAGCTTATCAGGACATTCAGGCGGTGGTCGGTGTTTACACATTATTTTGCTATTTTCTTGAAGAAAAAGTATTTTTTTTTTTAAATACTGTGTTTGATTTTTTCAAAGCAAGTGTTTATTACGATGTCTGTTTACTAGATTCCACAAAAAAATTAAAAAAAAATAATATTTATAAGTTATAACCCTACTATCAAACGTCACTTTATTTTAAAATTTTCAAAAAAACATAAAAATTACCTTTTATGCTTTTTCTTGGTTAATTATTGAAAACTATTCCATTTTAAGACATTTTTAAGGAAAAATGAGCAGATATATGGATTTTATTAAACAAATTTCAGTTTTTTAATATATTTTTTCTACTCCTATTGAAGAACACACTCATTACATATCCGTTAATCGTTGAGAAAGTTAGGCATTATTCAAAGGTGTGAAGGAATTGTCATTACTCAATACCTTTTTGACGAATGAAATCGCCGTATTAACCATTATTCAATGGGCTGGCCTTTGTTTTGTGTATAATATACGTATCAATTTTTAATTTCAAATATGTTGCGTAGTAACATCTAAGTAAACAATGTAGCTTGTATTTTGTTTTCATCGTTTGTACATATGTATATAAACATTTAATGAAATTAGAGGTAGATTAAAAATTGTATTCTTTTGATTTAAAATTTATATTCAGTTTTATTTAAATCAAAAAAAAAGTCGTAGAAAAAATATCGTATTCTACTCGCTTGCAATGGCTATTACTCACTCAGATGCATTACGACACTCGCCTCGCAAGCTCGGCTCGTGTCGCAATTTCATCTTCGTGAGTAATAGCTATCATTACCAGCTTGTTGAGTAATATACTATTCCATTCATTTATAATAGTACAGCGTCCTGATAAATTGTCAAATAATCACTTGGTATAGATGGCTATAGTTTCGGCTCGAGCGAATATCTTTTTGCATTTTTAGAAATACGACCTCCATTCCTAATTTGAATTTTTGATCAATCTTTCATACAATAACTGATAGTTAAAGTGAAAATGTCATAATGGAAACATATTTTTATTGAAAGTTATCAAGTTTTTGCTTTATTGTAAACATTTGTTTATTTATTTGTATTAACAATTATTAACTATCTTTCTACATAATCTCTATTGTCCCTAAAAATAAAGTAAAAGTCTATTGAAAACCCACCTCCTCAATGACATTGGCATTTTCATAATTTTTTATCAATTTGCAACAAAAAAGATAAAGGTTTCTTTATATGTTAATAGGTATCTTTGTAATAATCTTAATTAATATAAATATTAAATTCAATTTATGCGTGTAAATACTTTAATTGTAACATTTCAGAATTATTGTAAAAATACTATTTTCAAAAGAAAAAAGTAATAATTTATTGTAAAATTGCATTTTAATAAGTAAATGACTTAAATTATCACATGAAAATAAACATGTAAAAGTGTAACAATTAAAAATGATATTATTTATTTTTATTTAAAATTTTCTCAAGTAGGTAATTGTTTTTAAAAAGTGCACTATTTTACAAAACCAACACACGATATTATGTACATTGTGTTTTAATAGTGCGTATAAATGTTTTTGTTGTTTGTGTAACAAAGCGTAGAAAAACAAAATAAAAAAAATTCAATACCTTGACGGTCATTGACGTCGTAAGACGTCAAGCGAAACTCTACTAATTCACACATCACGTCGCAGGGCACCAAAATTCCATATAAAGTATGCCAGCTGTCAAACAGAGTACCAACTGGTCGTTTTGTCATTATAGGTTATGACCGCCAAGGTGTTAAAAATGACGTTTCAACGGTTAAGGTAGTTGGTCCGATTTTTTCAAAGGATTTTAACGAAACTTCTCTAGACATTTATTTAATTCAATACCAATAATACGAGCCTATACAGAAAAAAATTAGCCACCCCAATTTTGAGAAAAACGGTTTCAAAGTTTTGTAATTTTAACACGGGCTCTTATGGAAAGTTGAGATATTCACACGATTTTTTGAATAAAATGAAAACGTGTCAAAGGAATTTGATAAAAATTTAATATGTTATAAAATACAAAGTTACAAACTTATATTTCATAACAAATAAAAATTATTGACCGCGCCGTTTCTGAAATATAATTTATAAACATCATTTTACAACGTTTTTACAACGCTTTTTAAACAATGCTAAATACTTGAAAAAACACAACTTGAATATTAGAATTTGTTTTTTTTTTTTTTTTTTTTTTTTTTTTTAATTTAAAATGGATTTTGGTTGGGGTGCAGATGACCTTAAGTGAGCAAACCAGATAATTTTCTAATGTTTGTTGTTGTTTCTATGTGTACCTATTGAACTATAAAACATATTCATGATTAAACGTTTTTTCGAACAGCGGAAAAGTCTCTTTTTTTAAATTTATATTTGTTTCCAAAATCATACAGAAATTATTGAATCGAAGTTGGTGGAACTTTCACAGTTTAAAAGCATAGACCTTGACCTACTTGCTACAGTAAGTTCGATTAAAATCGGTTGGGTAAAACCGGAGAACAAAGTGGTGGGAAAAAGTTAGTTTTATTAGAATTGTACAGGCTATTTCAAGCAACTAAGAACGTATAAATTTTAACATGGAAAAAATTAATTCTGATCAAAGGTGTTTTATTTTGTTAACATTTATATTTAACATGAAATGACATTGCAGCAAAATAATGTTTAAGCTTAGTGGTAGCAAATTTATTCAAATACCGTAGATACATTACCGTCGTGATAACTTTACCATAATTTTCGATTCAAATTTAAAAAAAATGAAACCGAAATTAATTTAGTTATATTTAAAATCTAATAAAAAAAAATTTTTGAATCCTGAATAAATTTTCCAGGAACTTAAATTACCAGTCAAAAATAGAAATACCCCTGTCGCAGCATCCTGCATAACATAGCGAATTTCCGTTTATAAAAATTAGTTACATAGGCAGATGGTTCAAGAACTTTTTTTTATGTGATATTTTCTCCTCTTTCCAATTGTATAAAAAAATGTCGCAAAAACTTTTGAATTTGGGGAAATTTTGACAAAAGACTAATTTTTTTGGCGTCGGACGTGTCTGGTTGAAGAACTTATCCAGAATTTTTGGACTTCCAATGTTTTCATCAAATTTCTTAACAATAAAATGTTTCGTTTGAGAGTTATCGTGTTGAGTGAATATCATTTTTGACTTCTAGGGATCTCAACACTCAACAACAAGTTTCTAATATAGTCTCGGACTCAAGTCGTATCATGACAGTGGGCGTAATAGCTGAATTTCCAGTCTTGAAATTCTCAAAAAAAGAAACAAACATAAACAGTAATAGGTTAAGATGTCAATCAATTCTTAACTTTTCCAGCGCATTTTAAAAACGTTCGAGCGCGTCCACAAAACACTACAGAATAATGTTATGTAGCTACCACAAAACACTATACCTGTATGTTATGCATACAGAGCTTGTACTTGTTCATGTGTCATATCGGTACATGGGTGATTGCTATACGTACCACCTATATACTGATCTATGACATCAATGCATACACAGTTGTTGATTGAAATTTAGTAGTCAGATTTGACCTTGTATGTATATTATGTACGTTTACACACCAAAATCTACCCGAATATTAATTTAAATAATTAATATTTCATTTTAACGTTCGTCAACACGACTTTTTTTGTGCAATTATATAAATTGCATATTTCAAAGAATATTTTTAAACATTTTTTATTATGGTATCTACTCTTATACTTAATACTTAATATAATTTTTAAATTGAAAAAATGCTGTTCAGAATATTTTTTCCTAATAGCTCTGTGTTAAAAATTTGATTTTTAATCGTCAATTACTTTAAGAAATGATCTATGAAGGCTTTAAAATCTTTGAGGGAAGATAACTATGTAATTGAACTTGTCAATTCTCTAAAATTAAAATTTTTATCTACTGTTAGGTTTGACGCACGGACGTCCTTAAATCACAGAGCACCGAATCGAACATATTAACATAATATGTTTACTAGAGATACCACAGGCATTAAATTTTGAAGCTTGACTCCATTTTAGTAAGCCCAACTTGTAACCACGGAGATTTATTTATAAATATTAGATAAACCATTAAATTAATGGTTTGACCGCCATTAAAGTAATCCCATCAGTCAATTTTTTTGTTCACATCAGTCAATTTTTTTGCTTCAATTTCTTAAAATATTTGTAATACACAGCATTCTCTCTAGTCGATTCTCTCCTCAATGTTTTAAATTAAATACTATGGGTACTATTTAAAAATCGTGCCTATAAAAAATAAGTATACTCTGATCCCAACATTTTTTCTTGTTAAAATTTATGTTCTTCTTTGAAAGAGACTGTACATATGAAATATTTAAACTACTTATGTTACCGATATTAAATTGTTTCATGACTTTATAGATTGTTAATTGTATTTCATTAATAATGAAAGACCACTCCTATTATTTTAAAAATGTGGGAATATTTAAATACATGCATTAAAAATATTGTTCAACACCTGTGTAATTGTCTGTCAGAATTCATTGTCAGTCATTCTGTTAAAACTTTTATCAGTGTCAATTTACACAGGTGAAAAATCAACGGTATTTACACCATCATGACAAAAATAAGTAACCACCTCTTCAGAATGCCGCTAGCCCGTTAATGTTTGCAATAATATGTGCATTTTAATTTAAAAAAAAATAAAATTTTTAATTTTTTTCTGAAGTATTTTATTTAAAATATTATATTTTGTAATATGTGGTTCTTATCAAAAACTAAAGAGAGATCTGATGTCATTATTCTGGGAAACATATTCTTTTCAATTTCTGTAAAAATAAAAATTTGGTAACATTGATGACAGAGATTAGAAAGACAATTCCTAAAAAAGAAAAAATTAAGAAAAACTTACAATGCTTGCGAAACCATTCAGTTACAAGGCTAATCATAAGTAAGATGTAACTTAGGGGTTAAGTACTGTAAAAACGGCTAACATTGCCTACATTTTTTTATTCAGGCTTGAATAAAATAAAGACGAAATTAATTCAGTTAACAACGTTGTGTCGGTATAGTCTAATTTTTGTGTTACTAGCTACAATAATTCATTAATTATTCCAAAAACTAAAGCTTCTTTTTTTTTTTTAATAATAATACTTTTCCTAATCACTTTGAAATTGTTTAAACACACTTTAACAGACTTGAAAATGATTGAAATTATCACGTGTTTAAACAGATTTACCTGCTTACATTTGGCTTACATGCAAAATTTCAGATTTTTGGCAAAATTTTCAATTTACCATTAGAGCAAAAAATATTCAATTTACCATTAGAGTATTTTGCCATATAATAATGCATTTTAATCCATGATGAAACATGAAACTTCAAAGAAATATTTAATATTTAATTCTAAATATTTAATTCTAATATCTATCGTATTTTGTTGGTTTTAACCGGTTTTCGCCATTTTCAATTTTGATTCTAAGCACTCAAAGTCCTTAATAGTTTTTTATGTCATCGAAGATGACATATTAATATGGTTGTGTGACTGAATAATTATTGAGTTGTACATCCATATTGAATAAACGCAAGAGAGCTGTAGAGTTAACAACTATAGAGTTAACAAAAAATCATAAATTAACACTTTCACTGAGATGACATTACTTAGTGCGTGTCAAAAACACGCATTTAACGAATTTTTTTTATATGAAATAAAATTAAATATTAATTTTTTTAACACAGCGTGCTATGGCAAAGTTAAGTAGTTTCAGAAGTTTTGAAAGTAAAACACAAAATACATCTAAAAAATTGAGAGCTTTTGTAGAACCAAGAAGGTAATTCTACTTAACGTAGTTGCTCTAAGATAGTTAAGTACAAAAGTACTCGTATATCTCAAAAAAAAATTTTATTTTATCAAAAATTAAATAATGTATTATTAATATTCTTCAGTTATTATATTTGTATACCATCTGTTTTTTTGAATTTCCGCGCGCTTATGTTGTAGCAATTTAAAAGCATTGTTGAAAAAGCGTTGTAAAATGATGTTTTAAAATTATATTTTAAAAACGGCGTACTGAATAATTTTTATTTCTTATTAAGTATGGTTTGTAACTTTGTATTTATTTTTATAACATATTAAATTTTTATCAAATTCCTTTGACACGTTTTCATTTTATTAAAAAAAAAAAATAGTTTTGCAATAAAAGCTCCTGTTAAAATTAAAAAACTTTGAAATCGTTTTTCTCAAAATTGGGGGAGTCAGTTTTTTTTTCGGTGAGGGCTCGTATTATTGGTATTGAATTAAATAAATATTTAGAGAAGTTTCGTTAAAATGCTTTGAAAAAATCGTTTTATCGACCAACTAGTTTAACCATCTTCTACTTAAAATCTTAAATAACTAATTTCTAAATTTGTTTTTCTGAAATCAAGTTTTATATTTCCTACCATGTTTAATATTATAAGGACGTGGTTGCAATTTTAAAAAATATCAATTATGTAATAATATACAACAGGTTTTTTATTTAAATTGATACAAATTTGAAATATTTTATATTTCAAGTGAATTTTAAATGTCTTACAAATCGGACAGAATTCAAAATTTGCAGTGGTATGCGACAGACTTATGGACTACTTTCACAACAGAGGTCTTGGACTATTAGAAAAAAAAAAACATTTCTGGTTCAATCATATTTCTATAATAAACGGATTTTTGTCATGTTGATAGCGAAAATTAAAAGTTTACACCAAAATTACCGTAGTTCAACCAGCCACCCTAATTTAAATCATTTCTATAAGGCTTAATGTGAGAAAAAAAATTTTTTAATCTGATGACGTCATCAAATTTACAAAAATTTTTCAATGCCTTAAAAATCGTAAACTATATGACAGAATGATGAAACTGGAAGTAGTGACCGACCGAACCTTTTCGGCCAGTTTCGGCCAAAAATCAGCCGAAACTTCGGCCGCACCCAAGCTCAGTGTTCGTGAGTTGTCGTGCTTCGTTCGTGCGAGTTCGTGTTTCGTACACACAGTAGATTTCAGCATATAGGTAACTGAAATTTTAACATGTCTAAATAAGTTTCGATTTCGGCCGAAACTGAGACCCAGGCCAAAATTTTGGTTTCGCTTTCGGCTGTAAATCCTGTTTCGGTCGGACACTAACTGAAAGTAAATTATAGATTTTCGAGACGGTTTCTTTTCATTTTTACCAAGATTAAACACGTAGAGAATCATTAGAAAAAAGATTTCTATCGAGTCAGCCATATTTCTAATGGAGTATTAATGTAAATTTGCGTATTAAGAGCGCAAAATGGTACTTTGCCGCTCGATTGAGAATGTTGACGCGCGATGTCGCCAAGCGGAGCGTGTTATTCTCATGAGAGCGGCAATGCCATTTTGTGCTCGAATCACGCACAAAATTTTTTCTAGAATGTTATAAATATTTTTTTTATTTAAAAGATACTTGAAAAAATAATAATGGACGTTAATATTTACTTTAATGTTATAATTTTTGCAGTTTCAGAAATATCTGTAGGTGTACTTGAGAAATCACTGTCACTACACTACATATTCCCATCATATATGCATATAGATTTTTTAAAATTTTTATTCTTATTATTTATTAATTATAGTTATTTATTATTTTTAATTAATATTTTATAGTTATTTTGAAATTTGATAAAATTAATATTTCACTTGATTACGATAAAAATAATAATAATAAATTTAAAATCTGTTTATTTGTTGCAATAGAGAATATAAACAACACCTACCCGATTTGTAATTAAATACACGTTGAGTGAGCGACAAACTTTACTTTTCCTCTTTAAAGCGAAAAGTAGTACTTTGTCGCTCGGCAACCAGAGTCCTCGGCAAATACACGTTTTGCGCTCTCTTCACAGAGCGCAAAAACCTACTTTCCACTAACATTGTAGAAAAAGTTATAAAATTGGAAGCGAATCATAGGTTATTGAACTCGTTCTTTTCATTTTTACAAAATTTAAATATGCAGGACCATTAGAGAAAAGACTTCTGTTACCATAGCCACATTTCTAAAAGTAATTTTGTCATTTTGATAACAAAAATGAGATGTTCACACCTAAATTACTGTAATTATACTAATTCAAATTACATCTACAAATCTTGATCTAAAGAAAATGAAATTTGATGACATCATCAGGTTTACTAAAATTTTTCAGTGCCTTCAAAACTACAAATAAAATAACAAAGTGATAAAGGATGAACTGGAAGTTGAATTTCAGGTTTTCAGACTTTCTTTTCATTTTTACCAAAAAATTAAGCATGTAAAATCACTAGAAAAAATACTTACTAGTTGACATTATGGCCAGATCTAGGGGGGACGCGGGGGCACGTGCCCCGGACAGACAGGTTTTGGGGGCGCCAAAAGTGTTAGTTGGGGGCGCCAAATTGTTAAATTTGGCGTTTTTTTCGCTCGTCACTTGTTTTTTATACAGTACCCCAGGCGCCACGGCCCTGGTTGACGTAATGAGATATCCATATTTTTTTAGAATTTTCCGCCTCAAAAAAGCAGCGATTAAAAAGCGCAGATCTATGCTAATACGAGAACAGTATCTGTCCTTTGGATCACATTAGACAGTAAAATTTCTTAATGGCTTTTACCGTGCGTGATTCGAATATTAATTTTCCCCTAAAATCCTTTCTCAGAGGTACAGAATCCTCAAAAATCTAACTTGAATTGATCAATTGAAAATCCGCGATCAATCATCAGCCACGATTTGGCCTGGCCGAGAGGGAAATTCTTGAATACTTCCGTACACGGTTGTTTATATAATCGCGTATAATTATGTTACATCAGTCAACGCAACTTCAGCAAAAACAACCATAAAACAACTCATTCGCATTTGCAAATGATCTGTGTCTTGCTAACGGTACGAAGCACTCAGCGGCACTCTTGTCATCAGGTTATAGTATCTTCTATCCTTGTCCCCGGCATACGTACATGACGTACATGCACATACATATAATGTGTATGATCAATATAATAAAGTTGTATAGGTGCGTGTCTATGTATGTATGTGTATTTTACAGTTTTATAATTATTAAACATACAGTTACCATACTTTCCAAAAATTCAGGCATTCACTGTTTAATCTTAAATTCTTGCACGTTCTGTTGAGAATTTTAATTTTTGGATCTAACAGTCTCAAAAAAAAGGCTATAGGCGGATAAGCATTCGAGTAGGAATTAGTGATGTCGGGCCGAGAAGCAGTTAATCGATTAATCGACTAAAATTGTTTTTCGGATAAAATTAGACATTAGTCGAAAATATCGATAACAGAGTAGTCGACTAATCGACTAAATTTTTAGTCGAATTCATGGTAAGGTAACCTATGTAACTCTTTCAAAACCGAGGTTTATTTTCGAATTTAATTATAGACTTTTAATATTTTTCTTTTAAGAAAAAGAAAGATATTAAATATCACAATATATTAATCACATAAAAGTGAAAAATCATACAGACAGATAATTTTTTAATTTCCATTTTTTGAAGTCCAATAAATAATACAGAAAAATTGTTAAATTAGTCGTTTTTAGTCATTTGAAAAAAAATTAATCATTTGAATCATTTAATCGAAGGTAAAATAGTTGACTAAAAAATTACTAAATGTAAACAAAATTAGTCGACTAAACCGACTAATCGATTAATCATTCGACATCATTAGTAAGAATTAATGATGTCGGATGATTAATAGATTAATCGGTTTAGTCGACTAATTTTGTTTACTTTTAGTCACTTTTTAATCGACTATTTTACTGTCGTCTAAATGACTAATATTTTTTTAAATGACCAGAAACGACTAATTTAATAATTTTTCTGCATTACTTGTAAGAGTCGAAAAGATGAAAACTAAAAATTATCTGTTTGTATGATTTTTTACTTTTATAGTTTTATGTAAATAATACATTGTAATATGTAATTTTTTTTAAATAAAAATAAAAGTTATATAATAATTAAATTCAAAACATTGTTTTTGAAAGAGTTACATAGGTTACCCAATTCATCAATTCGAATAAAAATTTAGTCGATTAATCGACTATTCTATGCTCGATATTTCCGACTAATAACTAATTTTGTCGGAAAAAGAACTTCAGTCAATTAATCGACTAACTGCATCTCGACTTGACATCACTAGTAGGAATGCCCCCGGCACGGATTGTGTTGGTTTTTTCTGCTAACTGCTATCGATATAAGATTGAAATTTGCTGAGTCTCAGCCCTTGAAAACTTACCCCTTGGATTTAAGAAATTATTTTTTGATAATCGAAAACCATTTATAACTTTTGAATGGCTTCACGGATTTGGCTGAAATTTACTCACTTTAATTGTTTCACTTTTAGTATGTCTCAGAAAAAATTATCAGCTTAAAAAAAAAAACATAATCCTCCCAAAAAATTGTTTAATTTTTCAATATTTTTTTTTTCATTAAATTGTAGTTATTGTAAAAAAAGAAAATAATCGATTCAAATCTTATTGCAAATGAGACTAAGAAATATTTTTTGCAATAATCGTCATTTTCGTGGTTTCAAAAACTGATGATAAGTGTTCGGCTAATCGAGGAATTTGAAGACTTGAGTCAACTATTTTCTTTTTTTCAAAAACTACAATTTTTAATTTTTTTGCGTTAAGACGTACACTTATACCAAGTTTCAAGTTTCTAAGTACTAGTAGAAGTACCCTAACAATATGAAATTTGAATTAAGTTCCCATGAACGTTTTCAACGTTAATATAAGCAACAATAAAAATTTCGCCCAATAGAAAGTCCAAAATTATTGTATTTTTGAATGTGATTGTACATTTTTCCTGATCGTATATTTTGATTCTTCTACTCAAACAGAAAAACATGCAGGTCACAAGGTAATCAACATCATCGAAGAAGTTCCAAATTCATAAAACAATATCGCTTCTAGGCAAATGACGAGTCATAATTTTTATATTACATACCTTATGTACCCCATACTTACTACACATTCTTCTGTTCAAAAGATCCACAGCACATTCATCAGCAATGATCAGATATAAAGTTAATTTTTTTTTTCATTACCACGAACAACTAAATGTAATAAAATAAACATATTTCATTTATTAATCAAATTTTTTTTATTGTAATTCGATTTTAATTTTTACAAACAATTTATTGCGCCTTCGAGAAAAGTTAATTAAATTAAGAATATGAAATATGTATGTAATCATTCAAAAAAAAAATCTTAATAATGGCGTATTGTTTCCTGTATGTCATCTTGATAGCGTACGGTTAAGAAAAATATTGAAAACAATCATAAACGCACATAAACGAAATAATGGCTTAATAAAAATTTGGTCAGGTTAGGTTATGTTAATAAAAGATCTAATTCTACACGTGTTTTTATGTAAGAACTAGATTATAGAGGGTAAGGTGGACAATCTCGTATGGAAAACAATGGAAAAATAGTTCAAAAAGTGTCCCGTTGTAAGCTCTAAAAGTAACAGTTCAAAAACTCACCAGCATAGCGCTAGAGTAGCTAAAGAGTATGAAATGAAATTTGCAGTTGTCGACCGAATGAAGTGTGCTGAGTTGAAAAATTTAATATTTGTGATGACTAGGACTAGAGTAGTTGATAAAACTACAATATTCAAAACCTCAACTACTTACGTTGTCCAAAATAATAAATATAACCTATAAAAATTTTTTAAATTTACCCTCTAGCTACAGTAGCGCAGCCCTTATTTACGCCTTCCTACGGAAACTTTTTGATACAGAAATTGTCCTCCTTATATACGTACCTACCGTCCATAAACTAGATTTTATTCCATATTCCATACCCTGTCGGTGCTATTATCAATTAACGCACCAACCTAGGGTTTTAGCGATAAAAGTTATCGTGAGTAATTTCTCAACTTTTAATAGTTCTAATACAGCTTTTTAGAAAAAGGAGATCTTGTGAACTTATTTCTTGAACCGACGGTTAAAAAATTACTGTGGAAAGATAAAAAGGACGCTAAGGAACTCATTACTTCGGAAACTTAAAAATGAAAAATTGTGTTACGTGTTTAACATACAAAGATTTCATAGTTTCATAGCTTGAATTCTCAGGACAAAATATTTCTTCCTTTTATTTAATATTAAAATTAGCCTTTAACTTGTTAATAATATGATTATCTAGTAGACCACCAAATTTGATGGCAGAAAGCACTAATTCACAAAGTTTCGTTGTCAGAACTACGAAATTTCTACAAACTTCAATAACGGAAAGTATCTTAAAAAATCAAGAAAAACTTTTTTATACATATTAATTAAGATCTACGTCTGTGCATCATGCAAAATTTTCAGTAGCATTTAAAAGAAAAATTTCATGCTCACAAGCCGGGAGATAAAGGAATCATGGGGTTGTGACAAACAGACATTATTAAAAATAGATAGACAAATGTGACGAAATTATAAGGATTTCGACATCTTTTCTTTAGAATCTTAAAAAAAAATAAAATCGCCTGTGACGTCATTAAAACCACTCCGTGATATTTAGATTTATATAAATCACAATTTAAGTAATAAAGACTTAATGTTCTTTTAATTTTCGCTAAAATTATCATCCATAAAATTGACCAAAATCAAAATTTTCAAGTTGAAATTACACTTTTAAACAAAATTTGGATATTTTAGTAAAAAAAAAAAAAAAAAAAAAAAAAAAAAAAAAAAAAAAAAAAAAACGGAAAATTCACCCTAACTAAATCAAAGGATACACCTTGTAAAAATTTTTATTCTGAAACCAAGTCAAATCAGATTACTTAGGCGATGAAAACTCAAGGTAAAAAAATTCACGAAAAGATTAATGCTCTATTTACCAAGCAACTCAGTGTCAGCCGATTGCATATTATGTTTGTTTTGAACGTTTGTTTGAAAGAGAATTCGGACATCGTCTTTGAATGTAATACCAAAATAATATATGTAATTAGTATACGTTTACTAAATTTTTTCCGTAAAATATTCATTAGGTAATTACATTATGTATAAATTAGCATATATTCATAGAAATTAGATATATGCTTAACCTGAGAGTAATCTAATACTTACCCTAAATTAATTTACTTTTGCGGTTTTAATTTTTTTTGGAATTTTTCACTTCTCGAACCTTGTTTATGATAAAAAAAATAGACCATAAAATTCCCAATCCATAAATTTTTTAGTGTTTCGTACCAAAAATAGCTAAACGGAACACTAATAAAATCACGCAATTTGTCCACATATAAAACCACAGTCGAGGGAGGTATTTATATTTTCTATGAAGGTATTTATGAGGTAATTTTTTTTCTGATTTGATCCGAATTTTAACGTTGAAAACATTTATGGGGACTTGTTTCAAGTTTCAGGTGTAATTAGGTATATCGTTAAAACATTTCTAGAGTGTTAGAGACTTGAAATTTAGTATGAGTGCATAGGTTTTAATAAAAAAAAAATTTTAAGAAATATTTTGGTTAAAAATATTCTAATAATTTGTATGTGTTTTATGCAATTTTCTGAAAACGCATGTATGCAGGGACGGATTGGGGACTCTGGGACCTTAGTCATTCTCTTCTTATTGGGCCCCTCTCCTACCCCCAGAAGATATAGAGCACACAAAATATATAAAACAATGTGAAAAACTAAAACTAATCTCTAATATTGATTCAGATATTCAAAATAGATAGTTTGACAGAACCCTTCAAAAAAACCGAGCCATAGACATTTGTCTCCGAGCGTCGATGTTTATCCGAATTACATACTCGACTAAGTGGTCGGAAAACGACATTCCATATTACACGACCTAATATTATTCCAGCTAATGGCGGAAATAACTCCGAGCTACAATAACTCTATCTAAAATTAAAGAACTGCTTTTAAAAAGTGTTGATGTTTATCCGTATTACATGATCAGTCATTTGGTCGAAAAACGACATTTCATATTACACGACCTAATGTTATCCCAGTTAATGGCGGAAATGATTCCAGGCTGCAAGAAATCTATTCAAAGTTAAAGAATTGCTTTTAAATATTTCCCTAATGCTTAAAAAAGTGTCAATATCTGCGTGCATTACATGATCAGTCAATTGGTCGGAAAACGACATTTCATATTACATGACCTAATGTTATCCCAGTTAATGGCGGAAATGATTCCAGGCTACAAGAAATCTATTCAAAGTTAAAGAATTGCTTTTAAATATTTCTCTAATGCTTTAAAAAGTGTCAATATCTGCGTGCATTACATGATCAGTCAATTGATTGGAAAACGACATTTCATATTACACGACCTAATGTTATCCCAGTTAATGGCGGAAATGATTCCAGGCTACAAGAAATCTATTCAAAGTTAAAGAAATGCTTTTAAATATTTCTTTAATGCTTAAAAAAGTGTCAGTATCTGCGTGCATTACATGATCAGTCAATTGGTCGGAAAACGACATTTCATATTACACGACCTAATGTTATTCCAATTCATGGAGGAAATGATTCCAGGTTACAAAAAATCTATTCAGAGTTAAAGAATTGCTTAAAAGAAGTTACCCCTGGAAATTTGTTTCTTTACAAAATGAAAGTTTTCACTGACATTTTACATTTTACAGCTTCATGAAATATTATATCAAAACAAACGAAGCCTACCGTGAAATCTCATTAAATGTCGATATCTTACTTACTACTAGCCCTATTTCAGTCAAATTTTGAAAGTATTTATTTTGGAATTAAACCTTATAAATTTCAATGTAATGATAATTACTGTGCATGCGCAAACGTCAAATGCGTTAACGCGTTCGGTGTATGAAATTTTTTTTCTACGAATTAATTTGACATTTAAAAAGGTTCCAAAGTCATATAGGCAGTGTCGGACTTACACTAGGGGCACGCGGGCGTCAAAATTTGGGAGCTGTTTTTTTTCTTTTTTTGCTTGTTACTTATTTTTTGATAGTGAAAGGTAAAGTTAATAAGAATTTTTTTTTAAATTTTTGTTAATGGCGGCATTTTTCACAGTGCCTCGGGCGGCATTTAGGGTAAATTCGGCCCTGCATATAGGTAGTCGATTAGAAAAAATTAAGAAGCAGAGTACCCTATCATTCTTGGCTTAATAATAATCTAAATAATAGTATGATAAGACACGAAATTTAAGATGAGATGAAGAAATTTAAGATAACCTAATAAATAAACCTTGCGTTCTGGTAGTAGTTATTGGTGGCGTTCGGGACAAAAATTTTGTTAGCCTAGCGTTAGCTAACGGAGCTTTCACCGTTACAAACCAGAGGGCTCTGATTCAAAAAATTAATGCATGTTAAATATTTTTTCATGGTTTTTCCCAATATAAATACTTAATTTCTGAAATACAGCCACATTTAAAAATTTTGGAATAAAAATAATCAGTCTACATGTTAGAAATTGTTGTTTTAATATATAATGTATGTTAATTTTTTGAATGCGTGCCCTCTGGTTTGTAACGGTTAAAGCTCCGTTAGCTAACGTTAGGCTAACAAAATTTTCGTCCCGAACGCCACCATTCTTTTGGTCACTAGTTCGCGTATCTGAGTTTTACAATTCCCAATACGAAAAACTGAATAAAAATGCTCAGTTTTTCCCCCAATATGATTGTTTTTATATTTTTCAATTTCTTTTTCAGATATATCTTCATTTATTGCTGGCCACCTTCGTTAGTAGTTTAGATATTATAAGGGCGTTATCACAAAATATAGAGGAACGGTGGTTACCGTGTATAGAAATTTCGCGCGATTTACGAATTCCATGCCAATGTCTTCTACAACATTTAAACACCACAATAATTCATTTAAATTGTGATAGAGTAGTATTCGTTGGTGGTGATATTACGGCCATTCCGTACGGTGCTCCAATTATTTCATTAAGTCAACGATGGTCCGGCCGACAAGTTCTTCCAACGAGGGTACGATTTGAGAGAAGGAATGTTAAATGAAAATTAATTTTTTGATTTTTATAGGCTCTAGCGTACTCAGGGCTACCACTTTCAAAATTAGATTTCTCCGGCAACTCGTTGAGACGACTCACAGAAAGGCTGCTTTATACATTACATAATACTCTTGTTGGTAAGATTAACACTTCCCTGGAGGAGGGATATTATTGAAGTGTGTTATGATAAGATGTTATTAGTTTGGAAACTTCTGACAATGAGTATTGAATAAATAGAGGGAGTACAGGGATATATACATACAATTTATATGAAAATGAAGCCATAAAAGTGACAGGTGTTGACAAATATGGCGGTTAACTCCTTAGGGGATATGGGACATATTTGTCCCAATTTATATTTAATTTATATTTACGTTTTACGCAATACTGGTACAATTTAAAACATTTATAAGTTTATATTATTATTCTTCTTTAGTAGTTTTAATAATTTCGTGCATTGGTGACGCAATAATCTATCAATTTTCAAAAAAACTTTGGTACAAAGTTGCAAAGTTGTCCGTACGCTTATGTGCGTGAAGGGGTTAAGCAAGGTTGTATCTAAAATTTTTCTATCTTTATTGATGTTATATTTATTGTTATAAGTATTATTAGAATATTTATTAATAAATAGTCTTAAATTACAACAAAAATCACATACAAATTAAAAAAATATTCATAATTACCACCAACATTTTGTAGGTTATAAAAGGTGTTAACCAAAATGGCGATTTTGCTTAAAAAAAAAAAAATAATATGTACTCCATGTATGGTACACAGATATTCTAATATGTATGGCTTTTTTACCATCAGTTTTCTTTGTCAGTTTTAACTGTTCAGTAAAAACTGTCAGTTAGAACTGATCGTGGGATGCGCCCTTAAGAAAATAAACGGCAATCCATTGATACTGGAATTAAATGTACCATATAATAGATGGAGAATACATTATTTTTTTGAAGCAAAATCGCCATATTGGTTAACACCTTTTATAACTTACAAAATGTCGGTGGTAATGAATATTTTTTTTTAATTTGTATGTAATTTTTATTGTGATTTGAGACTATTTATTAATAAATATTCTAACAATACTTATAACAAAAAATATAACATCAATAAATACAGAAAAATTTTTAATCCAACCTTGTTTAACCGCCATATTTGTCAACGCCTATCACTTTTTTGGCTTCATTTTTATATAAATTGTATATATCTCTCTGATGTTTCTAAATTAATAATATATTATAAATAATACACCATAACACATTTCAAGAATAGCCCCCCTAGCATTTAAAAAAAAAGTTTGTAATTTTTTTTTCAAATTCCTTTTCAATTTCAGAACTTCGACTGGCCGATAATTTATTAGGCGATTCACTGAATCCAATATTTTCAACGACGGAATTACACGGTTTACATTTTCTGAAAATTTTAGATCTCAGTGGTAATCATATTCGAGGGATCGAAGAAGGAATTTTTAAAGGATGCGAAAAACTAGAAGTAATTTTTTTTTAAATTCTTCAACAAATTCCAAATTTATTTTGTTTATGGTATAATTTTTTGCAGGAATTATACTTAGATCGAAACAGTCTAACATCGATTCCAAGTGAATCGTTAAATGGTCCAAATGCGTTGAAAATTTTATCGCTGACGCAAAATCGAATCGGTAAGATCTTTTAAAAACTTTCGAAGCTGGTTTAATAATTTCATGGTTTTGCAATTTCTAGAACATCTCTACGCCAATTCATTCCACGCTCAACAATACCTCGAAATAATCGATGTTTCGGATAATTTAATTACAACGATCGAAAATGGTGCCTTTGCTGGACTCTCACGACTGAAAGATCTTCGATTACAGAATAATCGTCTGACCACCTTCAACAGTGATGTTTTTCAAGGCGCAGAAAATCTACGAAAATTGGATCTGTCGTTGAATTTTATCGAAGATTTTCCAACGATTGCCTTGAAAATGTTTGTCGGATTGAAACATTTGAATTTATCCGGAAATATTATCAAAGTAAATTGTTTTTTTCTAACTTCCTTTTCGAAATTGTAACAAAAATTTTGTTTTTAATTCCAGAATTTGGACAACAGTAACTTAATGCCTTTGGGAAAACTTGAAACGCTGATTTTGAGTCGAAACAATATCGCAAATATTGCGCCTGGCACTTTTCTTGGATTGCAAAACCTGAAATTTTTAGATATGAGCATCAACTCTTTACGAGCAGTAAGTATTTGGGATTTTTTGACCAAACATTTATCCAAAATATACTTTTGCTTTGATTCAGGGAAAGGTAACTGCGTATGTATTGGTCACACGGATATTAAAAAAAAATATAACATTTTTTAAACAAGTCTTATCCAAAAAAGTCATTATACATATACAGGATAGAATTTTAATAACTCTCAAATGTTTCAGTGAATTTTGATAAAATGGGTTTTGTTGGAATCAATATTGGCGACGCAAAGATTACACGAGCGCTCCTGGTTTTTTGAATTAGAAGCTATATCAAGTAAAAATTTATACGTTTATTTGTCGATAGAAAAATGTACTATACAAATTATGCACGGATTACTAGATTTTATATCACTTATTAATCGTATACGTATATTTTTACTTGATGCTACTTCTAATTTTATCACCAGAGGCGCGAGTGAAAATCTTTGCGTCGCCAATAGCTTTTTATAAAATATTTATAAAAACTTAATTAATTAGAAATCTGCTTTAGTAATATACAATTTTTCCCATAAATAACAGATGGCGCGAGATGTATTAGTTTTGTGTTCTAAAATAATATTAAGTATAATATTATTTTATGAAAAAAGCTATGTTGTTTCTAACAAATCCCGTTCTAAATCATCGGGTAAAATTTTATCAAAATTCACCAAAAGATACAAGTTAATAAAAATCTACTCTTGTACTGGGTAATAGTTTTTTCATTCGTCACCAGATGACAAATGTTGACACTTAAAAAAATTATAGCAATTTGACATTGTCCATTTTTATTTGAAATTAGTAAATTATAATGAAAAAATAAGAATGACATTCAGAAAAATATGCCAGTTTATATTTTGTAAGCGAAATAGCATAAATTTTATGAACTGTCAAAACCTAATAAACAAACCTTGGCTACTGGCAGTAGTTATTTTTTTGGTCACTAGTTTGCGTATCTGAATTTTACGATTCCCACTATAGGCAGCGTGCGAAGTATATGGTGGGGACAATTAAATCGATTGCAGCGTGAGTAGTGGAGAAAACAAGCATTAATACGGGCTCATATGTGTTTATAGTATAATAAAAAATATTAAATAAAAATATTTACATTGATTCACTTTGATTATAAACGCAATTGCAACTAATATGTCATTCCTTATTTATCTGTCAACAGTATTAACGTCTACACGTCAATCCATAAATACAGAATTAAAAATTTTTGATGTATTTTAACTCACATAGTCACATAAAATAATGTTTCATAAGGAGTTAAAGTTATTGATGTTTGTCTTATGACTCTACATTAAACTAAATGACTTATGCCAGCATTTCTTAATTTTCGAATTTCCCTGACGTACTTCACCGGCACCAGTAACTTTTTCCTCTGCATAGTCTGAGGTTGGAAGGAAATACTGTCTTGATAATTATATCCATATTAACGTCGAAAATTGTTTAATTACTTTTTTAATATAACTGTTATACTTCATCCAGTATAATATTGTTCAAACTGAACAAATCAAATTGTTCAAATTTATTTATAAAAAAAAATTAATTGTAAATAGCAAACATTCGTATTCAGATTTTACGGTTTGTTTAAAAATATTTTAAATTTTATTATTTCCACGGTTGCCATTATTTATATTCGTTAATGAGCCCGGAAAAATGTATAATTATAAATGTCGTTACCATCACACACCCACCCTATACATATAATGGTTTGTTTACATTAAAAACTTGTTTATCCACACGCAATTGCCTTTCCTTAAATCAAAGCAATAGTGTATCCGGGCTTTTTTGACCAAACACTTATCCAAAATTTACTGAAAATTTATTTTACAGATTGAAGACGATGCCTTTGAAGGATTAAATAGCCTACAATTTCTCTCCTTGGACGACAATAACATATTACTTATACCAACTTCAGCAATCGGAAGATTACCCAATCTAATATCAACACACTTGGCCTACAACCGAATTACTGCTGTATCCAGTGAAATCTTACAATCTATCACCCCGTCCACTGTGGAACTGGTTCTATCTCAAAATGTAATTCGGGAATTGCCCACGTCAACGTTTAAACATCTGAAGAAACTCGAAAAACTCGACTTAACACGAAATCTGATATCAACACTGAATTCAGATGCGTATCATGGAATTGAGAAGAATCTCAAGAAATTACTGTTGGCGCAAAATCGAATATCAACAATTGTTGGTCCGCCATTAAATCTCGAAAAACTCACACATTTTGATATTTCTTCGAATCGACTGTCCGAATTACCCGCCGATTTTTTGCAAAAATTGCCATCGTTACAATACTTGAACATAAGTCACAACTTCCAAATGTATAATTTACCCTCGAAACTTCTATACAACTCTGATAAACTGCAAATTTTGGATTTAAGTCACACTGGCCTTCAAATGATACCTTCGAATTTCTTTAGTAAATGTCGAAGTTTATCGCATATCTATCTGACGAATAATGCTATCACGGAAATCTCAGAGGGAAGTTTTGTCAATTTGCGAAACTTAACCGTTTTGGATTTATCCGATAATCGGATTACGAATATTCGACTTTCTGCGTTTGTAAACGTCATGAATATACAGGAGTTGAATTTAAAAGGCAATTTATTGAATGCGTTCAAAGGGGAATATTTTAACACCGGAACAAGCTTGAGAATTTTGAATCTGGCCGATAACCAACTCAGCTACATATTCCCCTCATCATTTCGAATTCACCCGCGCTTAAATACAATCATCGCCGCGCGAAATAAATTCAATTTCTTCCCCGCCGAATTAATCGCATCGTTACAGTATCTCGAATTTGTTGATCTGTCCGGAAACGGTTTGAAATCAATTGATGAATTGGATTTTGCGCGATTACCACGACTAAGAGTTCTGAAACTGTCGAATAATGAGATCGAATACATCAGTGAAATGGCTTTCCACAATTCCACCCAATTACAAATTTTAGAATTGGATAATAACAAACTAGATCGTTTGGCTGAGCGAACTTTTGAAGGTTTGGCACGATTGGAACTTCTAAATTTGGAACGGAATCTTCTGAATGAACTGCCCGATACAATTTTTGATCGAAGCCGATTGCATATGTTAGAGAATATCAAACTAAGTCACAATCAGTTTGAATATCCTCCGTTGAAAGCGCTTCAGAGGCAATACTTTTTCTTGAGTTTTGTGGATCTTTCGTACAATAAACTCACTGATATCCCACCAGATGACAGTATTATGGTCAATATCAAACAGTTAGATCTGTCCTTCAATCCACTGTCGCAAGAATCGATCAAAAATATTTTGAGTGAGCCGAAAACAGTTCGTAAATTGAATTTGGCCGGAACTGGAATGGAACATTTGACGCAACTTGAAACGCCATTTTTGATTCATCTAAATATTTCCTATAATAATATTACGTCGTTACCTGATCAAGTATTTGAGCGAACCACGCTTCTGGAAGAATTAGATATTTCGAATAATTTATTGGATCAAGTGTATCCAAACGCGTGGGCCATGCTCAAGAATATTCAGCACCTAAATATTTCATCGAACCCGATTAAAACAATCACACATACCGACTTTCAAAACCTTCACATGCTAAAGACGCTCGATATTCACAACTTAACCGAGTGTATACGCTTAGAAAAGAACTCATTTATACCGCTGAAAAATCTGAAACAGTTGGTAGCCTACGATTTTCCTAAGCTGGGCTATTTGGACATGCAAGGAATCCTGCAACATTTACCCTACTTGACCAAGGTGAACATCGAAATTAAAGACTCAGCCGTGGGGAGTGATCAGTTGAGCGCAATTCTACATCCACGCTTAGAGTTACTCGGCATCCATGGCTTCCGACTTCACAGTATTGCGTCCGGGACACTGACCGGTCTGAAGACAGCCAAAATTGTTGTTGAATTACGTAACACATCCCTCTCGTCAATTCCTCCGACATTCTTCTTTTCAATTCCACGCTCCACGAAAATCATCTTGGACGTGACCGGGAGTCAACTGACGTCATTATCGTCTCAACTTCTCTTGGCTCTGGACGATCGAAGAAACGATATCAATTTAGTCGGCCTGGAAACGAATCCAATCGTTTGCGATTGTGGTGCGAAAGCGCTGAAACGATGGTTGCCGTTATACATGAAAAGTGTCCAGTGTACGAAGCCTGAGTATCTGCAGGGTAAACTGTTGACGGAACTGACGGACGATGATTTGACGTGTGACTCGCGTAAAGCGTACACCAGTAGTAGTTCAACGACAAATTTCGTGAAATCGGTACAAACGACCGTTTTGTCAACGGAACCACAAATTATATGGTCGGTGCCATCAACCACACCAAAAACGAAACCGGTTCTGTCAAATTCTGTAAATAATGTTGCAGTTATGAATAATGATGATACTCTGATTATCGGTAAGTTTTTGTTCCTGTCGTTAAAATGTCAAAATAAAAAATTCACCAAGTGCATGTTATACACGCATTAAACCAGAATTTCGTAGTGAGTCAGCAGCTAGAATATTTCACAATTCTCTGGATAAATATTTCTTGTTTTAATTTAATTTTAAAACTAGTCTTTAATTTTTTAATGTTTGTCTAAACTTTTTGCTTTTTACACAAGTTTAGAAAAAAATCACCACAAAAAGTTTTTAAAAAAAAAATCAATACAGTATAATAGTTTTTTTTTAAAAAAAATGACATTTTCTTTTAAATTGTATGAGGTCAAGTGCGAGTAGACCACCTATTCTTGCTTTTATTTGTTAATAGTATGATTATCTACACATTTTACTATCTCTGACTTTAAAAAAATCGCCAAGTTACACACGCATTAAGTCAAGATTTCGTAGCCAGTAGTTAGAATTTTTCACAATTCTCTGGATAAACATTTCTTGCTTTAATTTAATGTTAAAATTAGCCTTTAATTTTTTTAATAATATGATTATCTAAACCTTTTGCTTTCTCCATAAGTTAAAAAAATCAATACATAGGCTATAAGCCCCTATACTTGAACGCGATTCAATACCCGAACAGTTTTGATATTTTATGCATTAACATGAAGTTATTTCTGAAAAAAAAAACCTGCAAAGAAATTTTACTTTTAACGGCACTGTGATACTCCGTACAAGCATCACGACCTTGCCGTTCAAATTTAATGATCGCCTAAGGTCTACGAAAAGTCATTAACCCTTCGTAGCCCTAAAAAACTGATAAATATCAAAAATGTTCGAGTATTGAATCGTGTTCGAGTATAGAGGTTTTTATGTTAACAGTTAAAAAAAAAACATTGTCTTTTATAAGGTCCGATACTGATTATTTAAAAGTCATCAAGTGCGGGTAGACCACCTAATACGATGACAGAGATGACGGATTTATAAGGATTTCGTTGTTGGACTACGAAATCCTAAAACTGAAAACATGTTAGCCAAAACCCCTAAGTATAATGTAACTTTAATCAGAGAAACTATTCGTAGAGGACCATCTAAGAACCACTTCGTACAATTTCTGAAAATATCGTGAAAAACGATGGAATAGTTATGCTACTTGGCGGGATCTCCGGGCACACAGACGGACTGACAGACAGATACGAAACCAAAATTATTCAGGAACCTAAAACGTAAAATGCGTGTAAAAGCTCGAAAATAAAACAATGGCCAAAATCTATAAAATAGCACCAAACAGCAAATTTCTGGGACTTAAACCACGAATTTTCTAGCTTAAAAACGATTAAATATACCTAATGACGTCACAGAGTTAAGTTTACATCTTTACCTAACCAAAAATTATTACCTACTAGCTGTACCCGCGACGTCGTTCACGCGACGCATTGTTGTAAACTCAGTGAGAAGTATATAAGTGTAATAATTATACAGAACTTACATAGAACAATAATTTTTACGTAATGCATGCACACGATGGTTGCCTCAAAATGGTTTTTTTTATTTTACCGTGGGAATGAGACATTTTCCCGAAGTAAAAAGTATCTTGGATGTTGACCCAGGCAATAACTTATCACCATACCAAACTTCATCAAAATCCGTTCAATAGTTTTTGCGTAATGTGTGCGCATGCTCAGAATGGTTTTCCTATTTTCCAGTGGGAATGAAACATTTTCCCGGAATAAAAAGTATCCTAGATGTTGGCCCAGGTAATAAGTTATCATAACACCAAATTTCATTAAAATCTGTCCAATAGTTTTTACGTGATGCGTGAACAGACAGACAAAAATTTTAAAAATCCCTATTTTGATATCTACATACATCCATAACTATTTACAGTAGCCGTACAATTTTCAAAAAATATTCCATGTACAGAAATGGTCTCGTTACAGTTTTATTATATGTATAGATTTTTTATTAAGAATTTCTGTACTCTAGAAGTCTAAAGCTGTACTTCCAATGTTTTTCTCTAAATTTCGTTTATTCTCTAGGTATTGTCGGAGGTGTTGTCGCGTTCATCATAATCTTAATTATCATAATATGTATCATCCGTCTACGAATGTCCAGCACCACCGAATACTGTGGCGGTCCCATGGCCAACGGTACAATCCCGGCAATGGGTAACGGCGGTAGCTGTAATTGTAGTATTGTTAAAACGCCCGGTGGAAATTTACAAGCGTTGTACACGGTGCCGGCGCAGTCCATGTACGCATCCACGCTACCGCATCGACCAGTCAGCGGTGGGCCACGTAACGATTCAACGCGACCATTTTACGCCACGTTGGCAAGCAGTCACGGTTCCGCGTATCTACCCCCGCCCTCGTCGTATTTTATGATGCAATCGACAGACGAGAAAATTTATAGATAACTTTAATAAAAATAACAATTATTTCTATGAAATTTATATAAAGCTACGTTTAATAGTACAGATTTTTATTATTTAAATAACGAAAAAATTTAATATATTTAAATTAAAAAAATATTTTTTTATTTACGTATTTAGGTACTGTTAAAATAAGAGTGCTGATAAATATGTTTATTATTATAAATGTATTTTTCTCACTAATCTAAAATAAATAATTTTTATAAAATTTATGAGTTATATTTTTTTTATTAACACCTGGATTTACTTTATCTACTGTCTATTCTAGCAATTTAAATCTTTTCACATTGCTGAGAAAATCCGCTATAAAATGTGTTTTTGGCTGTGTAACTGAAGGTATGTATTTGTATTAATTATTTATATGCAACCGAAACTTAAGTTTTATCAAGTTTTTGTAAATGAAGCGCCTTTAAAATTATAGACCAAGAGCCCGTATGGTATGAAAATCCCCGTCATCGAACACCCTCATAATTTAAGTGAAATTAGAAAGTAAATATACCAAAAAATATGAAAAAGTCGGTCGCCCGTAATTAATCCTTAGCAAATTGCCGTAATTAAGCAAATTATCGAAAATACATTTTTTGACGTTTTAAATTGTCAAATAATTTCAAAAAATTGATAATCAATAATTTTTTTCATAGTTACAAAAAAAGGAAACAGTATTTTCCTAGCTACAAAATAATACATATTAATATAAATAATGATATCAAAATGCAAGCTCTTAAAATATTGTAACACCCACAGACACAAAAAAACAAATAATGTAAAAGTCAAAAAGTATTTTATTTTTCTAAAAATAAACATTAATTTCTTTTTTACAGTTTTCTTTACTGATGTGGGTTAAGTTTTAACATACTGCCATATAGTTGGCAGTCAAAAAATTTCTTTTAAATTGAAAATACTTTTATTCGATTGGGAATCATTTGGGAAAATTTAGGAATATAATTTTTTTATTTAGGACATTATAATTAGTGAGTAATTAATTAGTCTTTTTTTAGCGTATAGTTAGCAGACAGGAAAATAAAAAATATTTAATTTTACGTTATTTGATAGTAAATAGTTTGGGAAGAACATTAAAATTAATCACACCATTTGGGAATTCATAATTAATTAATTATGCCGATTTTTCTGTTTACGATTTTACATGTACAATATATTTAACTGACGCCACTGACTAATATGGCGGCAAAATTCAAACACTTTTGTATGTTAAAATTATGAATTATTTTTCGAATTGTACTTCATTAGTATGTTGTATATTATAACATAACTTTTCAATTCATACTTTCCGTCAATAAAATTATGTAAAATGTAAATATACAACATACTAATGAAGTACAGTTCGAAAAATAATTCATAATTTTAACATACAAAAGTGTTTTAATTTTGCCGCTATATTAGTCAGTGGCGTCAGTCATTAAATATATTGTACATGTAAAATCGTAAACAGAAAAATCGGCATAATTAATTAATTATGAGTTCCCAAATGGTGTGATTAATTTTAATGTTCTTCCCAAACTGTTTACTATCAAATAACGTAAAATTAAATATTTTTTATTTTCATGTCTGCTAACTATACGCTAAAAAAAGACTAATTAATTACTCACTAACTATAATGTCCTAAATAAAAAAATTATACTCCTAAATCTTCCCAAATGATTCCCAATCGAATAAACGTATTTTCAATTTAAAAGAAATTTTTCGACTGCTAACTATATAGCAGTTTTTAATATCATCATGTAAACATTCAAGAGATATTTATTTTTTATTTTTGTATTCTGTTTTCATTTGAGTGTATTAATAATTAAATCGGGTTAAAAAAGTTTACTTGATGTTTAATTAAATTTAGACCAGACTAATTTAATTAGAATTAAATGAATATAATGCCATCTGTGAGCACCTGTCGAAATCAAACATATATACTGCCATCTATTGCCCAAGGTACAGTTTTAATTACAAAATTAAATTGAGAGTGGCCTATCTATAACCAACCTAATAGAGTGTATTATCTATGGTTACTATAGTTATGAAATTATGAAATATGTAAATGTAAATTTACGTAATGTGTGTACATGCTCAAAACAGTTTTTCCATTTTCCCGTGGGAATGAGACATTTTCCCGGAATAAAAATTATCTTAGATGGTGACCCAGGTTATAAATTATCATCACACCAAATTTCATCAAAATCCGTCCAGTAGTTTTTACGTGATGCGTGAACAGACAGACAGACAGAAAGACAGACAAAAAATTTAAAAATCGCTGTTTTAATATCTACATCGATAACTATTTACAGTACCAGTACAATTTTCAAAAAATATTCCATGTACAGAAACGATCTCGTTACGGTTTTATTATATGTATAGATTATACAGACTAATTATATAAATGTCTATATAACTGAGGCAACCAGATACGACCAGGATACGACCGAATAGTATATTCTGTAATATAGTAATCAACGTAAACAATGCACAGACCAATGAACGCTACATATTATATTCTACTAGACTAAGCGTAAAGGCAGTTTGTGGGCATTTTTCTTGAAGCAGGTAATAGGGTGAGACGGATGAGATTTAAGGAATATAATATAATGTCAATTTTTAAGCAAATGCGACAATAATTATTGCAGAACATAATTTGTATACCTATGTATTTTGAAAATAAAACGAATATCACTTTTTTCTTTCAAAATTTTGTAGTTTCTTCTCAAAAAAGTAAAATTTTATTATCAATATTATATTTTAGCGATAATTATTTGAAAACGTTAATACGGATACCATTGGTAATTGCATTGATTCACAGACCCATAAACATATTATATGTATATTATATTATTATATATTATAGGAACAGTCTTATACAGTCTTCTGAATGTCGTAAGCAGAGTTCTCCAATTGCGGGATGTGTAGCCATTCTAATTTTCTTTTGAAATCAAAAAGGTTTTCATTTTATATTAATAATTTATTTTCTAAAAATATGAACCTCAATGCAGGTGAAAATAATGAAAATTAAAAATTTTTCAGACTGGAAAAATTTACTTCAATTTTGACCATCTTCTTTCACTAATTAAAAAAGAAAAAAACATCCTTAACATTATTATATCATCTCAAAAGTTGGTTCATGTATTTTGTAATTTCATAAGGAATAATCCTAATTTTCATAATCAGTTCATTACTTTTTGAATTAGACATTCCGCAAATGTGAAGTCATTTTGAAAAAATCGCGTTTGAAAAGAAAATTCTCGAAAACTAGAAATTTAAGAAAATTAACAATAATGTTAAGTGCTCACCGATCAATTTGTAATTCAGCACTATATATTAATCCTATTTCTTCCTCACAGACGTCGTAAGTAAAGCGATTACCTGAGGTAGTGCTTCGCCCTACCTGCTGTGCGCTCGAACCTGTAGCCTGTACCCGATGAGTGCTCGGTTTCATTATGGTTCCATGCTCAAAAAATTTAAACAAATCCGAATTTCGGTTTGAAATTTTGACAACGTATGTATTCTTGAATAATTAAGCTAAGGATTTATGTAATAAAAAAAATAGATTTTTTTGAACCTCCTAATGTGATTTCTCCCTTTAAATGAAAAATCCAAATTTTATGAAAACTTACCTTTAAGAATTTAAATCTCTTATCAAACCAACAAACGAACTGTGAAGTTGATGGAGATTTTTAATAAACTTAAAATTTGACATTTCTATCAATCCAAATATGATGACGTCATAGGGGAAAATGAAGACAAGTTGAAAGCCGATTTTTTACACTAGCTGAAAGTAAATTTTTATTTAAATTCAACTTTTGTTTATAAATAAGTACGGTTAAATTTTTACGGGAAAAAAATCAGAAATGTGTAAATAAAAATTCGATATTAGGTACTTCTGTAGAGATTATTCCTGAACTAAATGTGTTCGTACAACTGATATGACTGATTTGAATTGAGAACAGTTGTAAAAGTAACGTCAGTAAGTAATGTCTTTTTATTATTTTGAATTAACTGTTTGATGAATCACAAGGCAATAATTAGAAACATTATTTTTCTTCAGAATAATTTTTACACGTACCTAAATGTAAATTTTGTGAATCATTTTACTTTTATTTATTTACAAGTGCATGTCTTAATTTTGCTGTATTGACGGCGCCCGTTCAACTGTTCAGTTCATGGAATCTAAAACATTTTAAGTACAAATTGTGAGTCATTCTTAAAAATTTAACTACAGGTATGTATTTGTCACGAGTAGAGACAGTTTGTTGGTCTTTTATCAGTTTTATCTACCTCGTGACAATCTCTTAAATCGTCTGTAGATGATGTAACAAAAAGTCACATCATCTACAGGCGCTTTCAGAGGATGCTGACGACTAATTGTTTTGGGATTTCACAAGGATGAATACAAATTTTAGCTTAAAGCTTTTATTTAAAATTTAATATACATTTTATTGATAAAGACTCTTATTTTATAATCAATACAATACAAATACAATAAAATATTCTTTTTTGATTAACTATAGACAAGTTAAAATATTTTAATTTTATTATCATTTTCATGCAATTATTTAATAACTTATAACAAATTTACTGAGAAAAAATTACATACTTTATATAAATATATACACATATTAAAATTTTTAAAACATAAATGATATATAATCTTTATTTATGGTTAAAATCAAGAACGGTTCGCTTTTAAAACCGTATTCAAAAGTGCTTGTCTCATTCGATTCACTAACTGATCCAACTCCTTGACACGAGCCGTCAATCGTATATTTTCCTTTTCCAACTCTTTGGCCTCCTGTTCCATACTGGCTTCACGCAATTTACGATTAATCCTAGACCGTCTAGACGCCTCATTATTCTTATCACGAAGTTCACGATACTTGGAACCGTCTGTATCCTCTGACGACAACGAATTGGTTCGCGATTTTGGTGGACGCCCTCGACGCGCAACAGGTACATTATCGTAGGTGATTTTTGGCTTTTTCTCGACGATTTCACTGTCTTGATCACTGCTGTTCGAAGTACTGGATCGTTTGTGTGATTTTGACGTTGGTTGTGGAATTACTTGTGGGATGTCGTTAAGTGTTGAACCAACGGTATCCTGAAACACGAAAAAGGAGTTTAAGTGTGTTTTTGAACGGGAAGCCTGAGTAACACTAGAACATTTTAGTGGATTTCACTTTCTATTCCAACTTGTTACTTTGTTGTGGTAACTAGCAGAACTACTTGTTAACTCAAAATGGCCGACTAACTAATTGTTCAGACCAGAATTTCAATTTTGCACGGCGTTTTAACCGAAGTAACTCAAAAAGTAACAGAAGTCGCCGAAGTAACTCAAAAATAGGAAAAAGATATTAAAAAACGATTCAAATGGCTAAAAACGCGCTATTAATTCAAAAATGACGTCACAATTTGTAAACAAACATATCAATTCTGATGATTTTCATCTGTGTAGCCAAATTTGTTTTTATTTTAAATATTACTGCGTTCGGTTTTGTCAATTGATCGTCAATGAGTGTATTCGCTGCCCTCTCCTTTACTTCTAAATGATGTAGGAATTAGTGTGCGAATCGTTTAGAAGTAAATGATGAGGGCAGCGAATACATTCATTGACGATCAATTGACAAAACCGAACGCAGCATATTGACATTTATCTGTTTTCAAATTGTGATGTCAGTACAATGAGCCGTTTTTTTGCGACAATTTTAAAATTGAATAATTATTTTTTGCATTTTACAAAAAAAACAATATTTATGACAGAGAACGAATTTAAATGTAATTAAAATTTTAATTATTCTATTTTTCCAACTAAATACCTAAATAAAATATTTTTGAATTAAGGCAGTTTCTAGTCTAGAAATTCGAAAAAACCGAATTTTCATATTTTCAAAATTCAGACCTTTAAGAATAAGCCTCTAAAAGGATTTATTTATTTTTTTCGATACGGTTGACATATCTCAAGTCCTAATGCACCGATTTACTTGAAATTTGGTACAGACCTTCTTAATACTATCAAAATTGGCCCGACGTAAGGGTTTTTGAATTTTTTTTTTTGACTATTTTTAAAAAATTTTCAAAGTTGAAAAAAGGAGGCAAAAAACTGATTTTTCTTTTTAAATGGACGCCATTTTGTGAAAAAAAAATTGATTTTTTCAAATCGGTTACGTCCGGCTAATTCTACATCCTTGTTTACTGAAATCATTGTTGAAATCACGTCAATCAAGAGACACCTTTTTTTTGAGTCCCCACTTTGCAGGCCTGTACCGATTTCAATTTTGAATTTTTTCTTTTTAAATTTTTATACATTTTTATACTTTTCAAATACCAATAAAAAACGTAGTAAAAAAATGGATACTAAAATTACTGTCGTTTTTTTATTTTTTTATTTTATTACGCCCGTAATATCACCTCAAAATCGAGCCTCTAGACTAGGATACCCCCTTGTGCTAGAGAACCATTAAGAAAATCGTTAAATTTTATTTGAAAATTTTAATTAGTTGACAAGTCAACTAAAGTTGCCGCAACAAACAAGTTGCACTAGGATATTTGTTGCTCCCATCTATCGAATTTCAGACAACTAGCCACTAAAATTGCGGCAACTTTTGTGACCCACACTGAAAGTATTAAAACACTTACATCATTAATAAACGTAAGCAGATCAAAATCATCTTTCTTCAGTGCCAAGACCGTGTTTATAACATCAGGCGTGTCAATAATTTCCTTTTCTTGCGTTGGCGGTATCACAAGGTTCAAATTGGCCGGCCGTGAAGTTGGTTTTATGACTGCCACATTTGATGGTGAAACTGCCCGGATAATTTTCGGCGAATTCGATCGTTCGGTTGAGATCGTTGTAAGTGGGGAATTGGATGATCGTGAACTCACCGGTGAATATGTCACTGACGTGTCGTATTCATTATTGACGGCACGGAAACTTGTCGTCGGTTGCGTCGTCGTGATGGTTAGCGGTGTCGTGTACACTTGTTGCGGCGTTGACGAGAACATTACATTGCTATCACTTGATTTTAAACCGATTTTGTTCCAAATTGTATTATTAGGTTCTACATCTAAATTACTAAATACTATACTTTGTTCATTTATATCATCATAAATATCATCTAGGGTCTTATTATTACTAGTTGTAGTAGAGTTAATTATCCCTTTCACCAAGTTATCATCTAAATAAAGTTCATTTTGTATTATTACGTCATCACTTGCTGAATAAAACATTTGCGTGGGTGTTGTTGTTACTATATTCATAATATTCGTTGATTGTTGGCGATTATTTTCAAAAACTGTTTGACTACCACCGTTGGTGAACTTCTCCATTGGTGACCACAGTGCATCATCAATACTTTCCTCCGGAATCGACGATAGAGGCGTCGATGCATTGCTCACTTGAACAACCGGTTCATTTCGTGTCGCCCCATTAGCAAATGATTCATCTACACCAAGTGACGTTGTAGCCATGGCGTTTGTTGTATTGAGTTGGGTAGCGTTCACCCAATGCTCGATATCCTGAAAATCTTCCCAATCCATACGCAGACTGGGACTTTGTGTGGATGTGTATGATACAGTTCCGCCCGTTAATGTTATGTCTTTCACACTTGAACAAAGAGTCTTTGAGCTCGGATTCAAAACACAATTCTGAAAAAGAATGCAACAAATTAAATGAGTAACAATATATTCACTCAATCAATCATTTTCAAGTAGAGATGTCGATTCTCCAAGAAAAAGATCGATTCTGGATCGAAAAAATCGATTCTGTGAGATCGATCTAAAAAATCGAAATTTTGAAAAGTTTAATAAAATTAGCTGACAATTTTTGTTAAGGACTTTATTGATAATACATGGGTAATGTCGTGTAAAAACGCCTTACATTATATTTGTAAAGGCGATGAGTTAACTTTTCAATTATAATTATACCAAATAACGTAATTGAATATGTAGGACAAATACCACGGAATGAACCAAGTTTATTCAAAAATTTCAAACAAACTGACAAATGTTTTCTAAATAAGTGGCTTTTGTGGGAAAGGGATCGTTTGCCAGATAGATGGTTTTCCTTCCTTTTGTATAAACAGTCTTCTACTGGACAAGATAGTGCGTATATATATATGTAGTTATATAAAACTCTATGAGGGATTCGTTGATAAAAACGAGTAAAAGGTGACAATTAACAATAACGTTTTCGGTGTTTCATTTTAACACGTGTTTCTTTGTAGAGTTACAATTAAAATGAAATTTTTGGAAAAAATCTATTACCGATCTCTTACTTTTAAATTAAAAAAAAATCGAAAAAGAATCGATTTTTAAGCTTTGATTAATCGATTTAAAATCGACATCTCTAGTTTCAAGTGTCCTTACTTTTTCCACAGCGCTGTGAATTCTCTGAGCAACTTGCGCACTTGTTTGAGAAATGTTCGGATTCAAATCTGTTAACAAATCCTTCAAAAAAAAGAGAAAACAAAATACAGTTACAACACTCGTTCCAGCTTCATTTTTCGCCCAACACCACAAGACAATTACCTTTTGCACGAGAATATCGTCTAAGTCCGCACATACATTTATTTTGCCTTGCCAGCCGTTTAGATTCGCCGTATAATCGTTTGGATTTGCTGGGTATCGGGTTGACGATCGGATGGATGTGTTCTGGACGTCCTGATCGCGATACTTCACGCCACGAGGTGCAGGAAACATCAGAGGATTCAGCAGCGGCCATTGTAACTGTGGCTGTAAAATATCAAAAATCAAAATATTCATCAACTAAAGCGTTTAAAATAAAATGTATCTAAAAATTACAATATTTAGCAAAAAAAAAAAAAACTATGGAGCAATGTTTATCCGGAATACAATACAATAAATTAAAAAATATAAAAATTAAGAGTGTCAACTCAATTTTTTTTAGAGAGAAAAGCTCAAAAATAGCTTTATACTGGCCGAGAGAAACATTTTTTGAAACAATGTTGACAATCCTAATTCTTTCACAAGAATCATCAAATAAGAAAAACAGAATATAATTTTGAAAAATAAATTTTGAAGAAATTTGCTAGTTGATGGCGCCTTTTTCACTCCAATGAAGAATCCAAAAAGAAAAAATATACAGACAAATACAAAATAACACACCCAAAAGTGTCCCTAACACATAAATAGTGTAATTTTAGATTATTACACAATATTTTGGATGATCCCACATTTTTGGAACACGCTCCGTTGAAAAAACGCTATATACTGAAGTTTTACTTCCTAACGTTGAATATTATACGACAGACAGAGCCATACTAATCTACAGTTACACTTCCCTCCCCACTAAGCTCAAAATCTAGCGTTTGAAGCGAACATTTCTGGCCGAAACTGTGAAGAACGTGTATCTAAAATTACACCACTTTTTTAATTTGAAAGTGCTTGAAAAAATTTTGAAACGACATCTATCATGACGAGCCGAACATAAATCCAAAAACAAAAAATTGAATCGAAATGACAAAAAAATATGGTAGCAGAGACGCCGTCCTTGTATTCCGTCTATTTACATAAGCTAGAAATAAATAATACTAAAATAACACAGTTCCGGAAAATTTTACATGAAAAAATGAATAAGGTGAGTAAGGTAACGGGGTGGTACCTTCCGCCGAGCTTTTCACATATCACTTACTACGCTGAGTGATATGAAAATTATAGATTTGTCCCCCGATTTTACACATAGATCGATAATCATTGCTCTTCAGCGATCAACGAACGGTCGAACATAAAGTAACACAATTCTAAGTGGAATTCGTTCTATATTACATGTAACTTGCCGCTTTACAAAATCTTGTTATCATGGTTTTTATTACATAACAACGTCCATTTTACATAATTTTTTTTTTTACAAAACACAATATGTATTTTTAATAAGTTTACAACAATGTTTACATTGTAATTGGTTATTGAACCGCTGAAAGAAATAAGCAAAATATTTCAGTAGTAAACGTTTTGACTGTATTAATACAAAATAACTAAAACTAATTTTTTTGCTTACATAATTATATCGAAAAATTTTTTATTTTGGAAACGAAAACTTACTTCGAATTTCTTGTTTTTGTCAGACAATGAAATGTTGATGTTTAGTGCGCTGTTTTGATTCACTGTGTTGAGCAACTCAAATTCTCAACACCTGTAACAAACGAGAAAAACTTACATTATTTATGTGGTCAAATCAAAAGAAGAGGGTTGGGGGTGGGATTACCACTGTAAAATGTCCACGTAATCAACCCTAAATAAGCCTTTAATATGACAATCTGAACTATAAAATATCGATCTGAGATAATAAATTCCATTAATAGTTTTTTTTTTGTCGGCTATTATTTTTACATAAATCGCCCCTTTGAACTTTGGGAACATTAATAATAACAATGGTAATAAAAATATTATCACCTCTCCAAAATTTCAAGTCACAGATCGAATCTACTAAGGCTTCGAAGCCCTAAAAAAAAGTTTTCTCAAAACACGTATCGACCCAAACTAATATTCCAAACTCAAAGGCTTTTTTTGTAAGGAATTTAAAAAAAAAAAATTACAGTGGAATTCCCTCTATCGGATTTTTTTTTTTACTGAAAATATCTTTTGAATGAGTCATAAGTGAACTTTAGTATTAAATATCAATATGAAAAATTATATGGGTTATATAACTGTATTAGTAGAACCGGTTTTAGAAAATTCTTGTTATTTGACCAATCCCTTCTAAACAGTGTATAAAAATAATATTATAAGGGGTAACAATAGGGCCATTTTCGACCCCTTTAATAGTATATTTCTTACAAAATGCAATGTTAGTTTCGTGCACCTTTAAAAAATGGGTTCGTTTTACTCAAACTTAAAAATTAGCAATTTTTTAATTAGATTTTGGACTTTGGAGTTACCTAACTATGATAATTCAACCAAATTTGTCTCTAAAGTATAAAAATTTACATGAATTTTAGTTTTTGCGTCATAAAAATTTACTTAGAATACAACATAGAACATTCTAGAAACGCAGTTTTACTTATAGCAATTTTAACGTTGAAAATAGTTCGTATCATAAGCTAATACGTTAGTTTGCAGTTTAAAATGGTTCAAGTATCGTATTAAATATGATAAAAAATTAAATACTTAAAATTTTTATTAGTGGAAAAATACTCGAAATTTATCTGTTTTGGAATTGTTAGAATGAGTGATTAGATTAGATAATCTTTTATTGTTTTATTTAACAAAAAAAAAGTTAAAAATAACTTTTTTTCTACTAATTTCAATAACAAAAAAGCTTATTTGAGTAGAAAATATTAAAAAAATATTACATTAAAATCAGCAAATTTTCTTACAAACAAATATATATGTAGATATAACTATACATGAAAATTCTGTGTATGAAAAATAATCAATAACTCGTGACACTGACGTCATAAGGCGACGTTGATTTTTACATGTGACTATATTTTTTTTATCTAAGCATGGATACAATATTAATGAGAATGGTTTTCAGAATTTTCAACGTGATTTAAATTATTTTCAAAATAGATTTGCACGCTCATAATTACTTTTCGAAATCGGTGAACAGCATGCTCAAAACGTATGGAAGCCGACAAAAAATTAAAACCACTTAAAACGTTTCAAAAAAAGATGACAAAGCAATTTTTTCAATTACTGAAGACCTTTTGCACACTTTTTTTTTTTTGATAATTCACCAGTTTTTTTATTGTAGAAGAAAAAATAGATTCACAACAATTACTTACACTAATTGTTTATCCAATTGTTGTGACACACAAAAACAAAAGATAAATATTTACACAAACAAAAATAAAACGAGTTTTTTTTAGATATTTTTTCAGTCTCTATGATTAAAACACTGAAACTGTTACGGCTGTATCGAAACGACCCGTTTCGTTTCAGATCTGAAAAACGTTTGTTGTCTACAATTGTCGATTCACTCGAGAGAGCACCTTTTCGTTCGACTCGTTTACTACGCAACTTTAAAAAATATTGTGCAATAAAATTTCCCGAATTCGTATTTTATAGTGCGTATTTCAATTTGAATGATAAGGAGAACGATATAGATTTATATACGTGACGTATATATGTCTCTTTCTTTATAGCCGAGTGTCGTACTTGATTGGAATTCATTCTCTATGACTCATCTCTTTGAACCAATGATCGTACGAAAACACAGTACATTGACGTCACCGGGGACCAATGGGATGACAGTTCAACGTGTATATGCGTACCTTAATTATTGAGAAATTCTTTTAAAATAAGGTATTTTTTTTATTTTTTGTAAATTGTTTGTATCAAAACATTTTATATAATGTTTTTAATATAATAACTCGTGAATCCACTCATTTAATTTAAATTTAATAATAAATAAAAAACCTTCAAATAAACAAGTCTGTACAAGTTGGTAATTCTCGGAAAGGGAGGATCACATGATAAAAAGATACATATATTATATATATATATATCATATATATGTGAATATGATATACATGATATACATATATATTTATATGTTATGAGGAGTTTTAATGACGAATTGACGACACGTGTCGGACACAAGGTTTTGATCGTTTTGATATCAAATACAGGGATGTTCATCGATTCGAAAAAAAGGCCTTGAATATAAAATTTTTAAAGGACATTGACTAAAAAAAAAAATTATTATATAACAAGAACACAATTAATAAGATTAATTATTAATTACCTAAACCTATTGGCTATTTGCTGAAATTAGTTTTCAAGTTATTAATTTATTTATATAAATAAAAAATTAAATTTGTCAAATCATTCTGATAAAAAAGGAATAAGTATTTTCTAAATTTAGGTGCTGTACGTAATTCTGTTTTGAATTGAAAATTGAACAAATTATAGAATAGCATTTTTAGAAATGTATTTTATATTTTTCAATTTTTGTCTCAAATATGAACTTTCTTAAAAACAATAAGATGTACGAGTTATTGACATGAAAATTTAATGAGTCATTATCCCCCTAAGGGTCTAGGAGATTAATATTTTTAAGTTTTTCTTTATTAGTAGACCAGACATGCTATAAACATATTATATAATCAATCTGATGCAATTAAATATTGAAAATGTGAAATTTGTACTTGATTTTTAGCTAGAGAAAAAATATTTTACATATTAATTTATTCTTCGCTGGTTTTTTTTTTCAATTTTGATTCCGAATCAGGTCTTTTTCCTTCTTATATTAGTGCCTTCTTAGTTACTATTATTACACTTCATAGAAAGATTTACAATATATGTATATTTGAGTGTTTAACACGTCAAAAACTAAAATATCGCATGTAATGTACGTATGTACATTTGTGGGAAATCCCAGATTTCTTCAATTTCCTAAATTTGAGGTCATCAGGTCAGTGACAGCCGGAAAGTGGGGAAACAATAAAAAATACATATACATATGTACAAGAATTAAAAATTAAGTACGGACAAGTCTGACAACTTTGCTTATTGAAAGTAACTTTGCCAAACCACATTTATGTAAAAGAAATTAAAATTTAATTTCTTATGATGTCTGTAGTAGTTTCTTTTAGTGACCGGAATATTTTTAACAATTTAGTAGTATGTATTATGTCGATTTTTCTGGCATTAATAGCTACGATTTTTTTAAATTACAACTATGTATGTTTTTGAAAACAATAACATATCATATGAATTAAAAAATACTAATAATTAAAAGAAACTGAAGAAAGAAAATTTACATAACACGACTGATTTGTTAGAAATGCTAAGAGAAAGTTCTACAGATATCACGAGCCATTAAATTTAAAGTTCACATAAAATGAGGTTTGGCAAAGTTACTTTCAATAAGCCAAGTTGGTAGCTTTGACGGTACCGACCATGTACCGACGGTACCAGTGAAAAGAGACGGATATAGAACTTCAATCTTGTGTTAAATTTATGGACAGTTTCAGAGCACCCCAAACTGCAATGTTGGCACCCCATCTACAGATAGCAGTACTATGCAGGCAAGCAGTACGCACTGTTATGTCTTGATAATTGTACTTTTGAAACAAAAAATTTGTTTATGGAAGGAAAATGGAAATATACAAATTGAAATATACGTTCCCTACCTCTTCCTGTTAAACTGAACCTCCGTCCGACAACTTAAAAACGTCTGAACCTCGATCGTTCTGCCATCTAACAGAAACAAAATCGACTAAAATTTTCGTCCACATTGGCCCATAAGAATTAAACTTCTATTATACGTCTCTCTTCACTGACGGTACCTTCATGATCATTGATCATGAAAGTACACCAACACCTCAATTTGCGTCGTGGTTACATTCCAAAAAAGACAACGCGAATTGAAACGACGCAAAGTGAATTATGATTTTCTATAACATTTTCAAAGTTACTCTCAATAAGCCAAGTTGGTAGCTTTGACGGTACCGACCATGTACCGACGGTACATTCATGGTCATTGATCATGAAAATACACCAATACCTCAATTTGCGTCGTGGTTACGTTCCAAAAAAACACGACGCGAATTGAAACGAGGCAAAGTGAATTATGATTTTCTATAGCAAACCATGTAAAGATCGAAGACTCGAACCCAAAGCAACGCAACTTCGAAAATCTAACGACGCACAGTGAAAATTAGTACTAATTCAGCAGCGACGCAACTTCGAAAAAACGCAAAACGAAACGACGCAAAGCGAGGTATTGGTGTATCTGTATAGCTCTTGCAAGTCAGCAAATCAGTAGTAAAACCAGTAAAACACTGACATCTGGTAGTCACGTTTTATAACACCTTACCAATACAATGAAATTATTAAATAATATTTCCATAAAGCTAACGAAAAGGAGTATTACGAATGCGATGAAGCCATGAAGCATCCTTTTAAATAAAGAAGCAACATGGCATTCGTGAGATTCCTGATACTCCTTTTCCTTCATTCTATAAAACTGCTTTTTTTATCTAACCGTTTTGAAGCAGAAAACAATAGTATTATACATTAAACAAATTGAATTTTTACATATTTATACAAACGTGAAATTAAGTACATAATATATCTTTTTTTTATAAAAGAAAGTATTTATTATGTATTTTCAATACATATTTTCTTTTATAAACTTCAGGAAATTTGAAGCATATTCTTTCCTATTTGGTTTATACGTTCTCATTATTTTTTATATAAAAAATATTTTAGATTAAATTTACCGAAGACACGTGTAAATTTAATTACAATCTAAATCAATTATAAGCTAAAATCATATTTAAGACTTGTCCCGGCAAATATTTAAATTACATATTCTTAGGTACATAGTACATATCGTACATATGGTACATATATCTATGTGATCTATGTTCCCGACCAGAGAATAGTTCACTTGACGCAAGGAGTCAAACTAGTATGTCTACCCAACTGTGCTCGCTGTAACGAGTGAGTGACGTAACAGAGCACACACACGAGCAAAATACATCATGTATGGACACGAATATACCAATGTGTTAGTATGATATGCTGATGATGATATATGCAGTTCGCATACATATAGTGTATACTATAATGGCCACCGTATGTTACCACTAGTCAACAATTAAAAATAAATTTATTTATTTTAAGAAAGATATTCCTTTATTTTGAGAAATTTTTTATTCAATAGAATTTTAACACTTAAATACGACACACTTCATATTATTTTCTGTTTAAATTTCATGAGTTGATTAAAAAAACATGATATTTATTATGACGTGAACACCACGACGGTCAGTAATAGACTAAATCAGTACTGTTGTAAATTGCTACTTATTGCAACTTTTGGATTACACTTTTTTATATGTAGGCCTGATCTGCTCATCTGTGACCATGTCCCTGTCACTCACCATTTAGTCTATTGTAAAAAAATGGACCGTTTTTGACGTCGCTGTAACTAATGTACCAGATGGCGTTGATTTACTAGGGGATAAAATTAGAGTCGAGACATGAGGTTTAATAGTTCGCTATTTTTCATCTAAAATAAATTGGAAATAAATTAAATATTTAAAAAAAATACTTTAATTCAACCTAGAAAGATTAATTAAATTAAAAAATTTTAATTCTTCGTTAACACATAACTTGGTGACGATGTTTTTGTGCTCAATCATATGGTAATTAATTTTGACATCTATTTGATGAAAAATGCTCACATGTCCCAACTCTATTTAGTAAACCCCCTATACCATTAGCGCCACATAGCAAACGTAGCAAACTGTGACATGAAAAGGTCCGTCCTTGAAAACAAGTGGCAGGGACATGTCTGTGACTTGACCTCAATGGTTGTGATGGTTGTCATGGTTGTGAAGATTGTCAAGATACTGGTCAAGGTTTTAACTTGTTTAAATTGTCAATCGTACCTGCACATTAAATATTCGGAGAAAAAAATGGAAAATAAAAAATTTACATCATTTACATCAATGACTGAGACATTTATTTTTAAAATAAAAGGGGAGGAAAATTTACAGAGTATAGACAATTCATTTTCAAATATAACAAAAATGGAAATACCTGAATCATCAAGTTATGGAAATGAAATAAAATTGGAACTGGAAGAAAGAAATGATTTATTAAATTTGGAAAGTTTACATACCGAAATTAAATTAGAAGATGACGAAGAGAATATGTTAACAGAAAATGTTTTAATTGAAGAAAGTTGCAAAAATGATTTTAATAATATAGAAAGTACACCTGAGCAAGGTTGTTTAAAGACTTATGGAAAAACTCAAACTGGTGGGAAACCATGCACATCAAGATATTTAAAAAAACATGAAAATATACAGAATAGTGATAGGCCGTTCAAATGTATTACATGTTTCAAAACATTTTCTCTGGAGTGTAATTTAAAAACACATGAAAGAATACATAGAGGAGAAAAACCGTTCAAATGTGATATATGCTTTAAAACATTTTCTCTGTTACACCATTTGAACAGACATAAAAGAACACATACAGGAGAAAAACCATTCAGATGTGATACATGCTTTAAAACATTTTCTGAATTAGGTAATTTAAAAAAACATGAATTGATACATACGGGAGAAAAACCATTCAAATGTGATATCTGTGCTAAAATATTTTCTCACTTAAGTAATTTAAAAAAACATGAAATGATACATACAGGAGAAAAACCGTTCAAATGTGATATATGTTTTAAAACATTTTCTCATTCACATCATCTGAAAGATCATAAAAGACTACATACAGGAGAAAAACCATTCAAATGTGCTACATGTTTTAAAACATTTGCTCAGTCAAGTAGTTTGAAATTACATGAAAGAACACATATAGGAGAAAAACCATTCATATGTAGTATATGTTTTAAAACATTTTCTACGTCAAGTAATTTGAAATTCCATGGAAGAGTACATACAGGGGACAAACCGTTCACATGTGATACATGTTTTAAAACATTTTCCCGATCGGATAGATTGAAAAAACATGAAAAAATACATACAGGATAGGGTTGCCAACTTTTTTTTGAGAAAAATAAAGTATCTAATCTTTTAAATAAGAAAAAATAAAGTATTTATCAGAAAAAAAGTATTTTTCAAATTTAAATTTTTATACATTTTTTTTGTATTTTTAACATATTCTAACAATTTTTGGTTATCTGTGTACGTTTCATAGCTAGTTCTACAATCAGAGTTCCAAAGTTCAGATTTTTAAATAAATAAATAATTCATTTTCTATTAAATTTATGGAGGATCTATTTCTCTCTGCTCGCCACTTCACATTTATCATCGAAAAAACTCTCTCGGTGAACGCTAGGGTTCCGGGAACAGAGAGCAAATAAGAAATAATTTCTTTTTTATATTTGGTAAGTTATCATACGCATTTTTAAGTATATATTGCCGTTTTTCAACAGTATTTTTCTTTGCAAATTCTTTTTTAGATTTTTTCTGGATTTCTTTAAGTATTATTGATTCAGAATATAGATCAATCACCCATCTTAATATTTAGTAAATCGTTTGGGAATTACGTATCGGAAAGTTTTGTTTAATGTAATCACAGTCAAGATTTAAAATAAATTATTTTAGCCTACTTTATTTTTATGTAAAAGTATAAATTGTATGTTTGTGAAAAATAATGTAGAATATTATCACTGAGTACTAAATCGAACATATTAACATATGTTTCCTAGAGATATCACAGGCATTAAATTGTGAAATATGACTTCATTTTATTAAACCCAACTTGTAACCACGGAGACTTGTTTATAAATATTAGATAAACCAATTAAACCATTAAATTAATGGTTTGACCGCCATTAAAGTAATCCCATCAGTCAATTGTTTTGCTTCAGTTTCTTAATGTATTTGTAATACACAGCATTCTCTCTAGTTGATTCTCTCCTCAATGTTTATTATACAGTATGGTTGGCAACCCTAATACAGGAGAAAAACCATTCAAGGAGTACTTACCGTAGTTGTCAGCATTTGCTAGGAACGGACGTCACTCTTAAATAGGCACCGGGTTTCTTCAGACAGGTCAGAACCGTACTTATTTCAATAAAATTTTGCAACTAAATTATATTAATTCAAATGTGCATAATTTAATGTAATTTAGTTGTAATTTAGAATACTAACAGGATTTTTTATTGACGAAGTAAGAAAATTCAAAAAATCGGAAAAAATTTTTGTAAAATATATTGAAAAGTTGTTGAATATTTAGACGGTCCACTATAATAGCTAAGACGTACGTATTTACTAAGATTTTTTATTATTGAAAAACAAATTTTTAACAAGCCACTATACTTCTATCTCTCCAAATTGAGAACAATAAAAAAAAAGAATTTACTTAATTTAAATGACATGTCACATAAATCACATACATAATATAAACAAAAATACTTTTGATAGTCAATTAAAATTACAGTGGCACTTTTCATTTGTGCAGGTAATAAATAAAAGAAAAAAAAGGATGTTTACATAAAATACGTATAAATAATATTTTGATACACATGTATGTGTGTGTATGTAACTTGTGTACGTTGTTTTTATGAAAATATTTTGAACTTTTAATCACACTGTATGCAATATATGTACCTGCATATGCTAAAGACGAAACTATCTGATCCGAAAGAAAACCGATACCTGCTAATAAATATAGTCAAAAAGTAAAAAACTTTTGACATTCGATAGTGCTTTGTTTTTTTAACCACTTTACTGCCCACCTTTTCGCCATCCAAAAATAACCACAACCGTAGATGCCGATCGTGATCAATATTTAAAATAAACAAAACACTTCAAAAGATTTATAAAAAATATTTTATATTTTTTTTTTTTACATAAATTTATTATCTTATTTCCTGTTGTTGGGTACGTATGTTTACACACGTTCAATCATTTTGTGTATTTGTCTATATAATTTATTTAAAAATATTGCCGGCCTCTGGGGAAGTTAACTGTGAAAGTGTTCGAACTGTATTATAGTGTTAAAAACAAAAGGTAATTATGCAGAAACAGTTTTGGCCAAGTTTTGGCTCTAAAAAAATAACTATTCACCAATTACTAAGGCCACCAAAAAAGCAGCCGCGCCTCCAAAGGTCAAACCGCCACTAAAAACAAAAGCAGCGAAAATTCATCCGAAAGCAGCTGCACAAGTGGGAGGAAAATGATTAATCATTGTAAAAAAATAATTTTCTTAAATAAATTAATTATTTACTAAATTTGTGTTTTATTACTTTAATCCTTGTAGCTACAAATAAAATAAATCCCATGACCAATCCCCCATAGAAATATAACATTGCTGGCGTTCCAGACGAAAATTTTGTTAGCCTAACGTTAGCTAACGGAGCTTTCACCGTTACAAACCAGAGGGCACGCATTCAAAAATTAACGTACATTATTGGCGACGCAAAGATTACGCGAGCGCTCCTGGTTTTTTAAATTAGAAGCTGTATCAAGTAAAAATTTTTGTATACGTTTAATTGTCGGTAGAAAAATGTACTATATAAATTATGCGCAGATTACTAGATTTTATATCGCCCAGTAATCGTATACGTATATTTTTACTTGATGCTAGTTCTAATTTTACCACCAGAGGCGCGAGTGAGAATCTTTGCGTCGCCAATATATTAAAACAACAATTTCTAACATGGTGACTGATTATTTTTATTCCATAATTTTTAAATGGGGCTGTACTTCAAAAATTAAGTATTTATACCGTGAAAAACCATGAAAAATAATTAACGTGCATTAATTTTTTGAATCAGAGCCCTCTGGTTTGTAACGGTGAAAGCTCCGTTAGCTAACGTTAGGCTAACGAAATTTTCGTCTGGAACGCCAGCATTGTAATTTGTAGAATGTTCGTGAAGTGCGAGTTGACAGCGCCTTGTTTTAACGAAAATACGGTCTCATAAGCATAGATAATCTCATAAGGACTTCGAAGATGTTTCTTCGGCGATTAGTATAAATAGTATAATTTATATTTTGTAAATTCCTAGATTTCATTTTTTTGATGTTGAGATCTGATTTTCTTTCTTTTTTTTGTAACCTTATCTACTGTACTTCTCACTGGCAGTAAAAGTTCGCCATTTTGAAACAAAAAGATTTTCTCTATGGTTAAAATAAAATCGTTCAAGTTGTCAATCATAACAATCCAAATGTCGAGTCCTCATTATGTATTTCCTCTTAAAAAAATAAAAACAACTAAAAATTTGTAGTCTTCTTTTTTCAGACATGTTTCAAAATAAATAATTTTGATTAAACAACAATTTACCCATAAGAGCACCAAAATAAATAGTTTTTGGATAAAGTTTTAAGAAACAAAAAATAGCACTGTTTGAAGACGTCAATCTAAACTGATTTTTTAATATTTTTTATCCAATTTCAAGCTTAGTCACTATTGTTATCCGAAAGAATAATTATTATACTATAGTTTAAGTAAGTTACATGTTCGCATTTACGTCTAGTATTTTTTTTTAAATTAAGCTCATGAATAACATTTTTTGTTTCGTCCCTATTTACTCACTTGTCCCGATTGAGGCCTTCTACGGTACGATACAATATACAGTCGACTCTCGTTATTTCAAACCTGCGGTAAATCGAACCTCTCTATAATAAATAATTCAAAGTTATCATGAGTTCCCTATAAAATCTCGATGGACAGAGATTGTATTATGGGCGCAAGCTCAAAAGACCTCCAGAAACTGAGGTGGGAGGAACACAAATTGTATTATTTCCATAGTTACCAACCAAATCAAGTAATTATGTTTTTATAGGAGTGAGTGAGTAAACTTCTATTTATTAATTTGATAGACAAAGATAAATGCAGACGTAGATAAAAAAGTTCTTTTTAGCTTATGCCCATAATATATAAGTACATTTTGATTGATTTTGAACCATTTGATATTTCAAACACTCGATAATTCGTAATATTTTAAAAGTCCCTAGAGTTTCGAATTAACAAGAGTCGGCTGTAGTTCAATAGATTTGATCAACCTAGTGTAAGTCATAGATTTAATTTATTTGTAGATATTATTCCTTTTGAATTAGAAATATTCTTCCGGTAAAAATATATCAAAATGAAGTAAGTGAAAAATTTATTTATTTCATCTTTTTTTATATTATCAATCCACTTTTCTTTTGATAAAAGGATTGAAAAATTATAAATAGTCAAAGTAAACTTAACTAAACATTTTTTTTTTAGGATCGGCTTGTGTGCCTACAGTGGATATAAAATATATCCTGGCCATGGAAAAACAATGGTCAAAGTTGATGGAAAGGTATTAATGTGTTAAAATTTGTTTAAACCGGATGAAAAAATTGAAATTTCGTTTCAGACTTTCACTTTCCTCAACGCAAAATGTGAAGCTGCTCACTTAATGAAGAGAAACCCACGAAAAGTGACATGGACCGTCTTGTACAGGTTAGTTTTTGACGTCTGTTAATAGAAATTTTTTGAATTAATTCGTTAGTCTGTTTTTTATCTAGTGTTTCTAAAAAAACTTTCAAATTTTGGCTTTTTTATTTGATTTGTAACTTATTTTTAACTTCAATTGTGCTTTTAGACGGAAACACAAGAAGGGACAGGAGGAGGAACAAGCTAAAAAACGAACTCGTCGCACACAGAAGTTCCAACGTGCAATTGTTGGTGCCTCTCTGACAGATATTTTAGCTAAGCGAAATATGAAACCAGAAATTCGTAAAGCCCAGAGAGAACAAGCTATTAAGTAAGTTAATTTCAAATTTATGTAATACTTTGGGGATCAATTTTAATTTAAACATTACACTTTTAGAGCCGCTAAAGAAGCAAAGAAGAGTACCAAGGCCGCCAAAAAAGCGGCTGCGCCTCCAAAGGTTAAACCACCACCGAAAACAAAGGCGGCGAAAATTCAACCAAAAGCAGCACCACGAGTGGGAGGAAAACGATAATCTTTGTAAAAAAATAATTTTCTTAAATAAATTAATTATTTACTAAATTTGTGTTTTATTACTTTAATTTTGGCAGCTACAAATAAAAAAAAGCTACGAAACCACAGATAAGTTTAGTATAACAGTAAGTAATCTTCCAAGTAGGGGAAACTGGGATAATAAGAGACAAGGTAAAAAAAAAAACACGAAAAATTCAATAGTCTAAGATCCCGCAGCTGATTTCTGCAGGTATCTTTTTTTAATGAAAATTTAAATGAATCCTTAATGGTAATGTAATACATTGCTCCCGGGTTGCCAGCTTTCAATCGGTCGCAACCTCTAGGTTGCCAGGTGTTAACAGGTATATTGTTAATAATTTGCGGTCACGTGTTTTTTGAGAAAATTAGATACTAAATTAAAGTTTTATTTTTTCTGAACACCATAATACATGGTTGCCTGTGAAAAAATAGCCGCAAGTTATGGTTGCCATTACTTTTAATTAATTACTCTCTTATCACATCTCAGCTGCAACTATTGAAAAAAAATTTATACATATTGATCAGTCAAGGTAATGGAATATTATTACATATGTACAATGTAATACATATTTCATTGCCTTGACTGATCAATATGTATAAATTTTTTTTTCAAAAAAATAGGAAAAATATAAAAAAAATCCAAAAACCTCCACGTTGGACTAATTTTGATAGTATTAAGAAGGTCTGTACCAAATTTAAAGTAAATCGGTGTATTAGAACTTGAAATATTATGTCAACCGTATCGAATAAAGTTGTTTCGAGTAATTTATATTAAAAATTGGAATTTAATACTGAAAAGATATTCTTAAAGGTCAGAACTTTGAAAATATAAAAAAAATCGAGTTTTTCGAATTTCTCAACTAGAATACCCCCTTAAGTATTTGAATATTTTTGATATGTAATTTGTTGACGGAAAGCATGATAATAAACAATTATTGAAAATCTTAAAAATCTTCTCCATAACTGAACTCTACTCTTGTCTCTTATTACCCCATTTTAAATTTTTACGGGGTAATAACTTGAACTTTGTTTTGAATAATTCAAAATAATTTCGTGTCCATTTCAAATTTTTTTTGTCATGTATCACGTTCTGGTCGCTATAGATTTTACAAAATAACAAAAAAGTAATTTTTTTTATTGACTGATATTAAATATTAAAACATACGGCTTTCAGAAACCATGTTTTAAAACTTCTTTTAACCTAAGATATTATGAGAACGGCTGTAAGTATTTGTAAGTAAAAAGACTTGGTTGATTTAAAATTTTCTCTAGATATCTCCTACCTCAATCGATTTTTACATAAATTTGTATAACAGCTAGGGACGTTGCATTACCCCAGCAGAGGTTACAAGAGGCAGCAATTTTTCGAAATATTAAAATATTTTTTTTACCTTTAATTTTATAATTACAAAAAAAAAAAATTCAGATAGATTCATTTAATTTACTAAGTATGTAGTATTTTTTCATTATGATTAGATTTGTAATTTTAGAGTTAAATTTTTTTTGTCTTTGATCACCCCGTTCTCCCCTAATACAATGTTTTCTAGTCTTTCGAATTCAATTCCCCTAAAAAAAAATCGCTCAGAAAAATTTTAATAAATAGAAATTATTGACATTTATTGATTGGATCGTTATTTTAGGGCATTTCATATTTGTAAATAAAACAAATATTTTATATTTAAATAAATATTAATTGATATTTACTAAATTAAAATAATTGTTTCAAAAATTATCTGACACTAACGTTAAGAAAAATAATGTCCATATATGAGGCTAGTTAAGTATATTAAGATGGCATAATATGTTCAATAAATACAATCATTAAAATTCAATTTTCGTGGGCAAAATGCATGATGCAGAATGCTGCAAAACTGCGTCATCGACCTAATAAATTTTTAGATGATCAACGTCCTCTATGAATAATTGCAAGAATTAACTGGACAACACTACGTTTATTTCTTGATAATTCAGAATATAATAACAAAAAAATCAAATTTTTTTTCAAATTTACCACTCAACTGTTAAACACAAACAAATTTAATAAGAATTCAAACCTGTAATTGTATTAATTTTCAATTTTTTCATACATATTTTGCTAAAAATTCATTTTTAAAATAAACTAGTTCATTACGCATGTGCAGTTGGATCGGTCGATAAGGGTAGATCAGTTCTCAATACGACCGAATTGATTTGCACGGAAATTTCCCATAATTCAATTGTTTCATATATACTTTTTACATAGGGCCGTTTCAATTCCGTGCAAGTAGCCATACGACAGTTCTACATTCCAAAGACCGGGTCTAAATTTCCAGACACTGTTTCTTTGGTAAGACAACATCTTATATCTAGAAGTGAGTAGTTATCTTAAATTATTTTGTGAAAATATTAAACATCCATTCAATTTAAGTGAATATTAAGTAATTGTTTGTTTTAATCGAAGTGTTTTTAATAATATTTTAAGTGATAATTGGGTTTTTCGTAATGACGGACTTCCACTAATAAATTTGACAATATTATCGTAGTTACGATCGATTTTCCATTTAATATTATTAAATTAAGTAATAAAATGCTAAATTTAACAAAATATTTTGCAATATTAACATTTTTTTGAATGTAACGAGTAATATTTAGATTGTATAGTTGCCTGATAACACTGATGAGTTGTTATGTAACCGGTCATATTACTAAGTTTATTTCAATTATCATTCAAATTTTTTTTAGGTATTAACTTAACACCACTGCATTAAATTCAAAATGCTTGCTGCCGCCAGATTAATTGCTCCAGCCGCCCGGACTGCAGTAAGTAATTTTTGAATTGAATTAATTTTTTACTAATTCAGAAAAAAAAATCGATGCTTTTTTTCTCAGTTTTAACTTATTCTTTTTGAGTATTTTAATAAAAAAAAAAAAATGTATTTGGGGCGATTTTTTCGGTAAAATTTTGTTAAAAAATTATTTCAAAAATGTTACATAATTATTGTTTTTAAATGAGAGTGAGTGCCAAGAATTTTCAAAAAAAATACATTATATAATAGGGGAATGTTTTGAATTTTTAATCCCTAGAATCATACGTTGGTCTACGAGAAACGTTAATCAGACATCGTCGTCAATTTGACGAATGGACTTTTTACGGAGAATTTTAGAGTTTATTTGCAAAAAACATTTTTTCTTACATAACAATACTACTAAAGCGAACAAAATATTTAAAAATATTGCATTTGGAAAGATTTTTTAATATAAATATTTATTAATTTTTTTTTTTGAACTTTTTATCAAAGCGTATTTTCATTATGAAAATTAAAAAATAGAAAAATACATCAATTGTATCACAAGATATGTCTTTCAAATAATTAATTTATGAACTGTTATGAGTCGGTGGACATGTGTGACTTTACAGAATGTGAAATTTCTCGGTCACAAATATTCCCGTAGATATTTAGTTATTTCCTCATTAGACACATTTGTAAATTTTCTAAAATTTGTTAGTAATTTTTCGAATAAGATCTCAAAAAATAATAAAAATTAAAATATTTTCCACAAAATAAATTGTTAATCTTTTATTAAGCCATTTGAAACGCATTCTTTGGTTTTCGATTCAGTATATTAAAACTTCAGTATTATGTCGTCTCTATAAGTCAAACAGCTCTAATCATCTTTCACATTATCATTATCATTGAATAAATTAATTATAACGTCCATATCTTTAATAAATTTTAGAAAAATTAGGAAAACTTTTATTTATGTAAAGTACAAAATCTTTTAAAAAAAAAACATACATTTATCATACATCGTCGTCAAATTGACGCACGCTATTTTAACCCTTTGCACTCGAACATTTTTTAGTATGGGTACTCAGCTACTCGACAGTAGTTTTATTAATAAAAAATTGTAATACATCAAAGATAAGTATCTTAAACAAAAGTAGTTTACTTACATATTTTACTTTTATTTTTTAAACATTATATTTTAATATTAAATTTTATAATTTTCCTTAGTGTGATATTTGAAGTAAAGAATAGGATGGCGCCTGAGAGGCGCCTTTCGAGTGCAAAGGGTATTTATTGTGTCGCTGTTGCGGCGCCTATCGAGTGCAAAGGGTAAATATAAACAAAACGACAGCAACTATAAACAAAATTGATACGTCATCTGTGTTATCATAACAAATAAATTAGATACCAGAAGTTTTAGAACAGACAAGCAACGACAAGTTGTAGCAGTGGAGCAGGTAGAGAAGTTGGGTCGTCAGTTTGACGAATACGTATGATTCTAGGGTTAATGCTCCGAACCATTACTTACTTCGGATCCGTATTGCTTTCGTTGTGTTGTTTTTATTCGAATAGTGTGGGGAAAAATATTACTATTATTATTTGATATTTTTAATTTACAGTTGGTTTCAAATTCAAAATTATATTTGAGACCATTAAGTAGTGCAGTGGTATCAAGTAATCCATTGAGCCAGCAACAAAAACCTGTAGTTGGAGCACAAACAATCAGTTTACTCCCAGCGGTTAGATCGTTCCAAACCACGGCGGTAACTAGAGATATTGATTCAGCAGCTAAATTTATTGGTGCTGGAGCTGCCACCGTGGGAGTGGCCGGATCTGGTTAGGAATTTTTGTTAAATTTCATTTTTTCGTTACATAATTGCTTGAATTTTTTGTTTTTATTTTTTGGAATATTTTTATCATTTTGAACGCCGAAGAGTCGCGAGTTATCTGTTTTAATGCTTAAACTGTCTAGTCACTGACAATCTTGCAGTAAGGGGTTTACATACTGGAGCACCTGGTTGCTACGTTAACCCCGGGAAGGTCTGAGTGAAGGTCGATTGTATGTTCTAGCAGGACACCCTTTGAAAAAGGGGGCGAGAGAACCAGAAATAGTTAGACCCGATCGATTCAGTCGAAGATTGTCGGTGAGACATGAGATGATGGCGGTCGGGTCTATTGGAAACTCTTGTGGCCGGCAATTTGAGTACAATATGCAAGCCGTGTCATCGTGTACGGAACTCAATTCAGACTAATCTGTCAGTGGCTAATTATCAGTTTAAGTGTTAGTTTTTTGTTTTTGTAAATTATGATCGAGATTTTGAAGAAGTTGGCTTAAAAAAATGATGAAAATATATGTGTATATATTTTTTTAAATTAACCAAGACATTTTTTTAATAAAATAGACCAACTTTTAACTCCCAAAAATATAAAAAATTTCATTGAAGGGCATTTTTTGTACCTGATCGATTCAGCGTTATTTTGGCTCTGATTATACCTACCTTTAAATCCTGTTTTTGCATCTTAGCTGTGGAAGTTAAGAAAGCTTACATAACTCTTAAAATGAAGAAGTTTACCATTTTTTTTATGAATGAAAATAAAAATTAAAGCAAAATTAAAGAACACTGAAAAATAAAAATTAAGATATCTCAACAATTAACAAAGTTATGGGACTTTAAAATTTCACTTTTTAATTTCATTTGAGACGGATGTGTGACGTCATTTATTCTACGGCATTACAAATAGAACGAAGAATCTTTTTTATTTAATTTTTAAAAGGTTTTATTTAACTTGCTGTGTTAGTATATTGGTTTAGATCAAATCTTGGAATCAAAATTTAGACAGGTTCTAACTGAGCTAGAGGTTTCAAATTTTGCATACGTGTCTAACCTTGATGACAATGCAATATTGTATAATTAGTTTTTCCCTAAATTGCCCCAAACCAAAATTGTTGATTTTTAGTCCTATGCAACTTTTTGACATTTCGAATTGTCAAATATTGTCCATTGATTTTACATTGCAATTTTTTGTTTCCATAGTTATGACTGATTAGGGTAAATTAACCGATTAAAATATAGGTAAAAAAATTACTTCTTTATTTATTTTTTTTTTAAATTAATTGTAATCAGACTAAAGAGTATAAAATAAAGTAAAAAAAATGTTTTTTAAGAAAAAGCTTTTATTTAAAAATGGGCTAAAAAAATGAAATAACTACTGAGTGAAGTTTGAAGCAATATGCAACATGATTTATAAAAGCTTGAGGCGTTTAATTAATTTTGGTAAGTACTGAAAAGTAAAATAGCTACACTTATATCCAAAACAGAAATAATTAATGATAACGCCTCAAGCTTTTATAAATTATGTTGCATATTGCTTCAAACTTCACTCAGTAGTTATTTCATTTTTTTAGCCCATTTTTAAATAAAAGCTTTTTTTTAAAAAACATTTTTTTTTACTTTATTTTATTATAAAGCCGGTCAATACGTTAATTACTATGGATACTATATGGATTCGACCATTTTGAATCTTTTATCTTTTACAAATTTAATATTTTGACGTTTTGAAATGTCATTTTTTGAACTTTTGAAGATTTATAAATATATAACAAAAAAATAATTTTAAAAAAAATATTAAATCCATGGTAATATATATAATTAATTTAAAAAAATATTGTATAAAAGACACCCGGTGTCCGATTGTGCGGATGTTTGACGTCACAGGCGAATTGAAAATCTATCATTGTGCCTTAAACTTTGATCTTCTATTTCTCTATTATTTGTTAATAGATTCCAAAAATTATTTCATCAGTTTATTAATTTTGGTCTATATTTTAGTTAAATATAACTAAAGGTACTAAATGTAATTAAAGAGTTATATGCACTTTTTTTCGGGGACACTATTTTGCATCCGGAACTACTAAAGTAACGGAAGCAGCTTACGTTTAGAGCTTCCTGAATAATTTTGGTTTCTTGCTCTGTCTGTCAGTCCGTCTGTCTGCCCGAAAATCCCACCAGGTGGCATTACTTCTGAACTATTTGTTTGTTTTTAATGAAATTTTCCAGAATAATGCAGTTTCGTTTCTAGATAGTCCCATACGAATTTTATCGCAATCGGAGTAATGGTAACCACGGCGCTTCCATGAAATCCTGTTAGATGTCGCTATATAACTTACTACTAGTTCCATTTCGTTCAAATTTTGAAAATATTTGAGGGTTAAATTATGTATGGTCCCTTATAAATTTCAATACAGACTAATGATAGTTACTGCGCATGCGTAAACATAATATATTAAATGCCAGGTGTATGGAATGGGGATTTCCTGTTTTTCTTGTTAATATGAAAACAAAAAACGTTTAATTTTTTTGAAATTATTTGACAGTTTGAAACGTCAGATTTCTGGTTTCTTGGCAATACAAAATCATTTTAAAAATAAAAGTATGTTACGAGTTCGAGGAAGCTATGTGCCACCTCCGTTGACATTGTATTCTTTTAAAGCCAGAGCCATTTTGTTTACGAATCGGGAATTCTTACAACAAACACAAGTGTATAAAATCTCAAAATAATCGATACAGCAGTTTTTTTGAGAAATCATCGGAATCGCCGTAAACCACCCTCAGAAAAAGACATTTTGGAATTTTGATTGTAATATTGGGTAACTTCAAAAATATAAACTTTACCGCATCGATGCAGAATCATGACTTTTCTGATGCGTTTAATACTACATGATGCGCTGCTGATGCTCTCTTGAAATTTGATGCACATTAGATGTTTTTGAACGAGCTATTGGCATCATTTAGCCTGTGATTTGGCTCTAGATAAGACAGATAATGTAGCATGATAGACTATAGATAATATAGCAATACAGTCCTTGTATAGGTATATTATCTTTGAATTTCAACTTGAATTTACTTGAAATTGAAAATATTGAAATTATTTGAATAAAAAATATTACATACCTATTTTGAGTGCAAGATGTATTCAAATAGTTTAAACAATTTTAATCAAAGGTAAATACATCAATCTTTTTCAACAATTTGTTTTTCGGAATTATTCCTGTTGGTGTTAATACCTACATAATATGGCAAGTAGTTATAATTTTACATTATACACATGACATGCATCTTGGACACGCATCACCAAATTTCTTGATGCATTGTTTTGACGCATCAAATGCAAAAATGAACTTTTGATTTTTCGTTGTGATGCGTTTTTGAACTTTTGACTCTGCCTCATGCAAGCAGTGATGCATTTTTGAAGTTAGCCATTTTTATTTTTTAACACTTTCATTGCCAACCTAAAAATATAGACTTTGTGAGATGGCCAAATATTTTATGTTAAATAAGTTTGTATATTTGTGATGCGATATTGCGTGATTGGCAAGTCAATTAGCCGTATCACACGATATCGCGTTTTATAAAAAAACTTGATGCAAGTCATATTTTAGTTGAGAAAAAGAATAGTGAAATTTTGTGCATATAACCGCCATAATTAAAAGATGGTCTATTTCTCCCTTCAACAAAAACCCCCTTTTGTTTGCTTTAACTCTATTATTTTGTTTGATTTTAACACGTTTAGGTATTGGGATTGGTGCTGTGTTTGGATGTTTAATAATTGGCTATGCACGAAACCCCTCCCTTAAACAGCAATTGTTTTCCTATGCTATACTTGGGTTTGCTTTATCGGAAGCTATGGGCTTATTCTGTCTAATGATTGCTTTCCTGTTACTCTTTGCGTTATAATGACTTAAGTTGTACTTAAGACTTAAGTATTATATAACACAGACATTCGAATGAAATCGTATTTTTTTAAGATTTTCGAATTTTTTTTTAATTTTGCGCGCTATTTGTAATTATTTAAAAGGTTTTTGTAAATATAGTGTTAAGAATTTGATTTAAAAGTTTTTTTTTTGGGAAATGTGTGAAAACTTATGGGAAGCAGTAAGCAGTGCATGTGTTTGCTAAAAAGACATGTTTACACGATACAGTTTTTTTTTAGCTGCAAATAAATATTGTTACGTAAAATTTCAAACAGATTGAAATTTAATAAGCGAATAATAATTTTTTAAAAGACATTTGCAGCTAGAAACCTTGCGTCATGTAGACTAGTCTTTATGAATTTTTTTTTTCCAAAAAAAAAAAAATTCATAAAGACTAAAGAAAAAAATAAATTAAAAAAATAAATAGACTAAATTCATAAAGAAATTATAAAAATCAATTTTTCCCAGTCTTCTGGTAAAATTGCCTGACTTTTCCAGTAATGTGACCCTGGCCACCATGATATTCAGTTGGAGTGAAAAATCAATATGGCGGATATGTCTTTGACAGTTCAAAAAATACCCTTTTTTTTACAATTCAGGACAATAAAAAGACAAATATTTAAGGCAGTATTCTAGTCTAGAATTGAAATTCGATTTTTGTTTTATTTTCTGACAGAATAGACCTTTGAAAATGTGTCCTCAAAAGGAAATTTAAAAATTTTGTAAATATACAAAGTTATAGCCATTTTAATACGATCGGTTCAAGTATTATAGGTATTATACTTCGAAACTTGAAATGCACTTTTCTCAAAACTACATTTTTTAAGCAGATCGACATGATATTTCGAGTTCTGTTTTATCCAGTCAACTTCAAATTTGAGATACACCTCCAGTATATTATGTTGCTTTAATTAGAAAATAAAAAACTGAACAAAAACAACGGCAAAAAGGGCATTTTTTTTTTCAAAAAGTGACCTTTTTTTCGTTTCAAATGAACACAGATCCCAAAATTATGTCAACCAGGCACATCACTTTTTATGTCACCGAAGGATGACATATTAATTTTGTTGTGTGATCATAGTGGGGGAAACATTTATAGAGTTGTACATGCATATATTGAATAAACGCAAGAGGGCTGTATTCTCACTGTACTTACAAAAAGAGCCAAAAAATCATAAATTAACACTTTCACTGAGGTGACAGACATTACTTAGTGCGTGTCAAAAACACGCACTTGACGAATTTTTTGCATGGCTATTTTAAAATCGTTATACATAAATCCTTGAATTTTCATATTTTGTTGTATTAAAATCCTAAAAAAAAAACGAAATCATTACTCTCTAGACTAGAATACGCCCGTAACACAAAAAATGCATCGAGTTTTAACATTTTTATACAGTAAATGAAATTGTCACGTGTGAATATAATCGGATTTTGATGAAATGTGATACTCTCTCTTAGGTTAGTAACAAAAACTAATAATTGATAAAATACGCATATCAACGATTAGATCAGGATACTATTAAGCGTCAAAATTTAGAATTGAAAGTCTTATGGAGCGCAAAGGGTTAATAATTTTTTTTTTGTATTTTTTTTTTTTTTTATTAGCGTTTCTTAGTTAAAATCACGAAACCCTTATGCATTCGATATGTCTGTCATTGTTTGCGTGTTCGACACGCACTTGTTCACTTTTAATTTCAGTCAGGAAAAAAGGAATTTTTTAAAGAGAAAGAAGAATTTTGAAGATAATTTTTAACGAGAAGGTAATCAAAAATGTTATTTCAGATTCACGTTTAAAAAAAAAAATAGCATGCAAGGAAATGATTTTTTCGAAAAATTACAACAAATCATTTTCTTCTCCCCACACATAAACGTTTTTTTTTTTAAGGTTTTCTAATCGTTTTTTTATTTGGGTGTGTGCGTAGGTGCCGGTATTGGAACAGTGTTCGGATCGTTAATTATCGGCTACGCCCGTAATCCATCGTTGAAACAACAGCTGTTCTCGTACGCCATTCTGGGATTCGCCTTGTCCGAAGCCATGGGATTGTTCTGTCTTATGATGGCCTTCCTGTTGTTGTTCGCTTTTTAAACGATTCAAAATTGTATATATGGTACTGCCATCAATATAAAATTAAAACAAAAATTCATAAACAACATCTCCATGGACTTATCACCAGCAATGTTGCCAACTTTCATGGTTACGCATCGGCAATATGTTTCATAAATACATTATATTAATGTTTATATTTTAAGCAAATTTTTAGGATTTTAATTCTACTACGTACTACTCAAAAAAACAAAAAACAAAACTGTCAATGAATTTGTGAAGCATATATGGATGCATGTAGTGACAAAACAATATACAATTTTAAATTTTGTTAACTGGTGAATTTGATTTTACCAATTTTGTAGTTCCATTATTTAATATAAAAATTAATTTATAATTAATATTTTGAGAACGGTCAAACGCAACGATGATACATAAAGTGAACCTAGTGATTTTGGATGCAGAAATTTGTCTCAACTTCATTTAAATAAAATTAATTTTTATTCTTAAAATAAAATATTTTGTCCAAATACACATGTAATTTTATTTTTAAATCGGGGCATATTACATTTGTACAGCGTTATAGAATGAAATAAAAATAATTATACCGAATTCAACTTTTTTTTGAGGAGTTTTATTTTCATTACACCTTTCAGGGTTGTTTTTCAGTAGCAAAACTTTTGCAATATAACTTTCGATCGAAATTTTTATTCTCTTGAAATAATAATCGAATTATTTTGTTCCCCGTTTCAACAGAAGTAGATAAGTGAAAATCAGAATTTAATGTTTCCTAGTATCACTCATATCATATTACCACTAAAATTAAATAAATAAAACAAATATAAAATATCATAAAGTACCGCTGAAATTTATCAATTTATTATAATATTAAATAAAATTATATTTTACTTGATTCATTTCACTTCATTTCAGTAATAAGAAAATAATGTTAAAATGAAATTTATAGATCGAACTTGAAATTTTGTTAACCTAAAATTTTAATACATATATCTAGAAAACAAAAATTAAATTATTTAATTTTTTTCCTTCTCTTTTTAACCTGTTAACCGGGGAATTAGCTATTGCTCAACTCGTTTCAGAATGGGGACTTTTTGTTCGCAGCGATAAGTAATATCACACCTCAAATAATAAAAGAATATCGTTTTTAACTTATGGTATTTATTTTGATAAAATATATTTAAAATATAATTCAAATGTATTCAATGTACAAGGAATTAATTGAACAAATTATAATAATTATTTCGCAGTATGATATTGCTTGAAACAGTGTGGCATACACAAGGCAACACAGCAGTCAGGACACCAGAATCCATGGGACTGAAAGTGTTAATTTCCATGACGAAAAATGTCGTCATGCCCATTGCAGTAGGCTTTTATGTATGACGAAATATTTCGTCATACCCAGTTAACAGGTTAAATGTTTATAAATAATTATAAAATCTGTCTATCTAGTTTAAAATTTTCAAATTCTGTACGTTAAACATTTATTTAACTTATAATTCGTTGTTTTTAAACCGTCAAAAGAAAGAGATGCCAATAAATAAAAGCAAAAGTGTTTTAAGTGAATTTTCTTTTTGGAAATACATTTATTACAGCGGATGCCATGGAAAAGACCTGAGCCCGGGACTACGGCAGAAATTTGTTTTAAGACGCCTTGAGGAATCGAAAAGGAGGTTTACTAAAATTTGTACATATATGTGTGTCTGCGCGATAACTCTCGAACGAAGCTTCCAGTCTTTACGAAATTTGGTGTGTAGGTTAAAAGTCCCAATAGCTTGGATGAGTTTGTCAGTCAGATACGTCCGATTTTTAGAATCCAAAATTTTCGTCAAATTTAGTTTTTTTTTTATTACAAAGTTTGGCCCAATTTCAAAAAATTTTTTGATTTACACCATCGAAAAGAGCATAAAAAATTACATAAGACAAGCTTTCAAAAGTCTAAGTCTTTATTATCATTACAATTAACAATATGTTTCATTTTTCAAAATAAAAATTAACTAATCTTTAAAGAAGGAGTCGTCACTGATTCTGAAAAGGATGGGGGTCAATAAGCTTAGAAAATTCCCCTGAAAATCATGGAAAATTGAATAATATCACAGAACCCAACTAGTACATTTTTTCAGTATTATACTCTGTGCGTTTTAGACAATACTTCTTATCTTTCATAATTATTTTCGTTATTTTTTATAGCTAGAAATAGGGTATTTTTGAGAATTTCTTCAAAAATTGACCATTTTTGTGGTTTTAACATTTTTTTTTTACATGAGCGCAATCTCCTAACACTTCGCCTTTTAGATATATGATGAAGCATATTGTAAGCAATAATATATGTAAATATAAGTGTTGGTCCACTGCGCTCATATATTACGCAACCGTATACATAGTATAAACTGCGTTTTTTTTTTAAATAAAATATACAAAAATTTAAGGGGTAGGGTTGACCGGGGTAATTGTGAACGGCGCCTATAATTTCAAAAATAACATTAATATTGTTAAAAATCAACTCTTAGTATATTTTTCGGTCCTTTCTTAATATGTTATTAAAATTTCATAACAATTCTCCAAGTATTAGTATCCTTTTTTTAGTTTGAAAAAACCCTCGCAAAATTTTGTGTATCTTACTTCGACCAATCCTCGAAAAAAATTTTTTTTTAAAGGTAAGAAATGGTTAAAAGTACTTCTAAAGAAATAGTCTAAACCCTGAGAGGGTTCCTTATTAACTGCTAAAGAAATTGGACAATTTATTACCAATTCACAATTACCCTATGATTTTAAAATTGTGGGGTAATGGTGAACGTCATTCACGAATGCCCCCATTCGGTCAAAAATTTCAGTAGTGTTCTTTTCAGAGTTGAAAATGTTGATGAAGATGGTGGTGACATTACTGTACAAGTTTCCGTTGTACAAACAATACAAAAAAAAAATTGTGTAAAAAGCGATACGTTTTGTGTATCAATCTACGAAATCATTGCTGTGCTCCCTTACCCAATAACAACTTACAAAAACAGAACAATTACTTGTTTTCAATGTCTCTGTGAGTGTCCAAGGGCAGTAGGTAAACAGAAAACCATTTTTTTTTTCATTTACAGTATTAGGCCTAATAGATTTTTGTTTTTTATTCATGTAAACTAAATATATTTCCTTGAAAAAGTCTTATTTTCCTTGTTTTTGTGTGAATACATGTAATTTTTTGATTTTTTATATGATAAAATGACAAAATATCATTTTTAGCTTGTAATAAATTTGTTCCTACAATTTTTGTTATTTTTATTTAACCTTGATTTTTTGTACAAATTTGAGGTATGCGTAACTTGCATTAAACAAAGAGAAATTGTGACCGCTAAAGTATGATGAAAAATTTGAAAGTGGGGTAAATCGTAAATGTGAAGAATTTGAGTTGGGCTTTATTTTGATGTACCTCACTTCTCTTGTAATCCATTCTAAATAATTTTTCTGATGGCATTCACTTTTACCCCAAAATTCATAAGATTTGCAAAACCGCACCGGGGAAATGTGAATGGCGTATAAAATTTTTGTTTTTCATACGAATTTGCTTAAAATTTGTATGGTGCATCCTGAATAATGTAGAATTAAAAATAAATCAACCATAATGTGATATATAAAATAAAAAATACTTAAAACAACGTCAAATATCTCAATTCATGAAAATTTATTCACAGTTACCCCGGTCAACCCTATAAGAACTTTTTTAACCTCGGATTCGTAAGTACTCAACGTCGAAAAATGCATAGAAATACCGTAGTCAGTCCAGATTACGACCTTGGTTTTTTTGATGGTGGTGTCTTATTGTTACTTAACCTTTTTTTATATTTTTTTGACATCTTCCACCAATCTGACCTTGCTGAAATTTCTACACACGATAACTATGTTAGAGCGAAATAACATATATTTTTTTGGTACGTGTCCCTCAAGGCGTTGATCTAAAACACGCACCCTCAAAAATTGGGATACAAGAGTTTGTCCTACGCGGCGTATAGCCGAATGAGTCATTTGACCGAAACGACAAAAGTCCGAATAGTCATTTAGTCGAACTGTCATTTAACCGATGCGACAAAATACCGAAAAAGTTATAATTCCGAATGGTCAAATTACAGAAACGACATTTGACCGAATGGACATTAATCCGAAAAATAAATGCATATGCAGCTGTTTTAAACTTTTTATTTCGTTAAAATACTTAATGCATTTTACTATTGAATATAAAAAGAAACATAATAAATGTTAATATTTATAATGAAAGGCTTATAAATGTAACATTATAAAAATAATATTGACTTCAAAATTGAAATTTTAAAATTATTTTCCTGTCCGTGGTTAATAAATTGCTTCATTACCAACAGCTGCATATGCATTTATTTTTCGGATTAATGTCCATTCGGTCAAATGTCGTTTCTGTAATTTGACCATTCGGAATTATAACTTTTTCGGTATTTTGTCGCATCGGTTAAATGACAGTTCGACTAAATGACTATTCGGACTTTTGTCGTTTCGGTCAAATGACTCATTCGGCTATACGTCGCGTAGGACAAACTCTTGTATCCCCAAAAATTCAATTATTATTTTAATGTAGTAAATGACGTCATACGACTGTAAAAAAATTGTATAATATAAAGCTACTTTATATCAACATCCTCTGCTAATTTCATCTAATTATCTTCAATAGTTTTCAAGAAAAAAAATTAAAGTTAAGGGTTGTTAGCCCCATATCTCTGATAATATAGGGGGTAGAGGTCTAATACCCATATTTTCGTAATACCATAAGCAACATTCATGAAAAAAAAAAATAGTCGAAAAAGTCGCTGGGCCGAAATCCCATATGCTTACCCGGCGAGACCCTTTGATCGTTTCTTGCTACGTATTTCGACAAATCTGTCACAGATGGCGGCACCTGTACCAGTTAATATATACATATCACAGCATTTTGAGCCGCCATATTGCAGGACGAGTTAACTCGTCTTGATCATTTAAAGGTTAAATGAAATATTTATTATTAAAATATAGAGTATAATAATAAATAATTAGTAAGAAATGATTGTATATAATTTATTATGTACAAAAATATTACAATTAAAAAATACAAAAACATTTTATAACAAAAATAACAGAATAGTATTAGAAATCGGTAAAACTTGGACATGCGAAATAGTGGTTAAAAAAATGACTATTACCCGGTTATTTATAGTTATTGGCGACGTAAAAATCAGAACTAGTATCAAGTAAAAATATGCGTGTACGTTTAATTGGTGCTATAAAATCTAGTAATTCGACAATTAAGCGTATACAACAATTTTTACTTGACAGAACTTCTAATTTAAAAAACCAGAAGCGCTCGCGTAATCTTTGCGTCGCCAATAATTCACAAAAAACTAATCAGCTGAATTAGTATGAACTAGTCTTTCATGATTTTTTAAGAGATCTTTTCGAATAATTTTTTTATAACAAGTATTACATTTATAAGGTTTTTCACCCGAATGAGATCTTTCATGCCTTTTAAAATTATCTGAACGAGAAAATGTTTTAGAACATACATTACACTTAAATGGTTTTTCACCTTTATGGAGATGTTCATGTATTTTATTTTTAAATTACTTAACTGAATATATTGCGTTCCTTTTCAAAAATTCAGAATTATTAGTTCAAGTAATAATTCAATTCGATCATGCGTATTTGACAAATTCATTATTATTTGAACCGTTCATCATTTTGGAAAAGGAACAAAGCTAGTATGATCTCGTCTTTCATGATTTTTTAAATGATCTTTCGAATAAATTTTTTATAACAAGTATTACATTTATACGGTTTTCACTCGAATGAGATCTTTCATGCCTTTTTAGATTACTAGAAAGAGAAAATGTTTTAGAACATACATTACACTTAAATGGTTTTCCACCACTGTAAATTCTTTCATGTGTTTTTAAGGGAGGAGTTCACGTCAGAAACGGCTAATAAACTAATTTTTTTCGAATCTCATTTTTTGTTTTTATTTCGTTTGTGGTTCTTTACAAACACGGTGATATATAAAACATGGCCAAAAGTTTTTTTTTTTTTTAAGTAGAAAAATATTTATTTTTGAGCCGCTGCACAGCCAAGTTGCTGCTTCTTTGCAGATAACGCTCGCCCCCCCTCGCGATTTGATCAGTAATATTTAGTTTTGGTGTGTACACGAGTTATAGTATGCACTGAGATAATGTTCTTTTATTTATATGCCTTTGTAGACGTTTAACACTGAGTAAACCGCTTCTTTTGTTATTATTTTTGTTTTTTACCGTTTCCTGAAACTTGTGTTTTTCCCGACAAGGAAAATCATGTCTCAAGTTCTAGAAAAGATAGAGACTTAACTTTTTTTTATTTTGTTCATAAACATATTGCGCCTAAAGTGGAGTATGCTTTTTCCATTTGAACAATTGTAACTATTTTTAAACATTTTTTTTTAAAATAAAAAATTGGGTTTTATAATTTTTAGAACTTTGGGATTACAATTTTAAAATTACCTAAATACCATACTCAGCTTTATGGACAGGTACTTTAGGAATAAAATAATGAAAAAATATTTAAAAAATATTCATTACTTTTTGAGATATGGCGTTCCTTGTAAACGCTTAAAAACTTGTGAAAAAGGGCCCCCTCCTGCTAGAGGGAAGAGTAATGAATGTTTTAAAATAAAAATTTTCTATTTGAAACCATTCCTAATTTGAAAAAAATTTCAACAAGCAAAATAATCATAAATAAAAAACTTGCTTTTTTATTTGAACTCCGCTCTTAATGTACCTAACCGTTTAAATATTTTAGAACAGTTATTGCATTTGTATGGTTTCTCACCTGTGTGTATTCTTTCATGTGTTTTTAAATTACATAATTGGGGTAAATTGTAGAGGACCGGTTCATGCTGTAATTTCGATGTTTGCCGGAAAAAAAAAACAAATGTGGCTGAGAATTATTGTACTTAAAGAGTTAAAGCGCGGTCACATATTTTTATTAAAAATAATTGCGTTTTATTATTAAATATTACATTTTAAATGTTACTCACATTTTTGATATAACAATTAATTTAACACAATTACTTGCATTATTTATTATTATTTAATAAGAGAAAACCGTAAAACTACTAAATCTTAAAAAAAAAAAAAGAAAATTATAATAAGTTTACAAAAAAAATTTTTTAAAATAATTTTAACCTTTTTATTTTAATACGTCTGAAAAGAACGACATATTATGTATGTTTCTTATTCGGAGAGAATATACTCCAGTTGTGATATATATATACATGCAAGCCCTAAGCGTATGTGTAAAAAATTGTGGATAGCAGTGTGTCTGAGTGTGTCAGATACGTTGTCGTACAAATTACGGCGCGGAGCGCCGTTATGAGAATGATGCGGGCGTCATACAAATTACGGTGCGAAGCGCCGTTGTGGCCCGGACGCTACGCGTCGTACAAATTACGACACGGAGCGCCGTTATTAGAACGACGCGTAGCGTCGTACAAATTACGGCGCGAAGCGCCGTTACTAGCATGACGCATGGCATCCTACAAATTAGGGTCCCAGGCGCGGCACTGAGATGACCTTTTATAGTAATTATAATTTTCCTTTATCTTTTATAGAAAATTTATAAATAAAAAACAGCATAAAATTATACGGTTTACACTGTATCAACAGATCGGTTTGATTTATGTCAGTGGGTGGCGCGCGCCTAACCGCCGAAAAATTTTTATACAAAATTTATAAATAAAAAACAGCATAAAATTATACGGTTTACACTGTATCAACAGATCGGTTTGATTTATGTAAATTTGGGGTGTCAGTGGGTGGCGTCGGTGGGTGGCGCGCGCCGCCCACCGACGCCACCCACTGACACCCCAAATTTACATAAATCAAACCGATCTGTTGATACAGTGTAAACCGTATAATTTTATGCTGTTTTTTATTTATAAATTTTGTATAAAAATTTTTCGGTTGTATTAAAAATAAATTATATTAAACTTATGCAGTTTTGAAAAAACGGTACTTAATTTTGTATACGAAATAAATTGCAGGTATAAATGCATATGTATTACTATGTTGAACTACAAACACCCTTACCTTACACCCTTGCCGTTATTTATTAACACAAAATCAAATTTTATTACACATCATAAAATTATATGTATTTATCTTTGTTAGTAACCACGACCTAACAATGCTTGTTTGCTCTGGTGGAGCTGATGCACGACTTATCACCTTAAGCTGTGACAGACCAACAAATCACTCCAAGCAATTTACACTTTTTGGATTTTAATAATTTTAGTTTGCTTCTAGTGTTCTGTGAGTACCTATGTTCTGGATGTTCTCTATGGAATCAATGTTCTATATGTCATAATTAAAATAAAATTTTTCCGTTTTGTTTTGTTTTTTTTTTAAATTAATTTTTTTTATTTATTTTACTAGTTATATGTAAGTGTCTTTCGTAGTGTTTTATTATTTTTACCGTTTCCTATAAATAAATTATACACTAACTTGCTTTAAAATATGTGCTATATCGTATAGTTGTCATTATAAAAAATTGTGAAAAATATTAATAAATTTGAGTTTTCCAAAACAAAAATATGCTTCCGCGCTTTAACTTTTCATAATTTAAAATTTCCACCACTATTGCTTCGTTTTTATCGGTTAAAAAAAAAAATATCGCATGTACCGGGCCTCTACAAAATTCCCCATAATTGATAAAATGTTCTAGAACAAACCTTACATTCGTATGGTTTTTCACCACCATGAATTCTTTTATGTACTTTTAAATTACTTATAAGGTTTTTCACTCGAATGAGATCTTTCATGCCTTTTTAAATTACTAGAAAGAGAAAATGTTTTAGAACATACATTACATTTAAACGGTTTTTCACCCGTATGAGATCTTTCATGCCTTTTTAAATCACCTAACAGATAAAATGTTTTACAACATATTTTACATTTGTAAGGTCTTTCACCACTATGAATTTTTTCATGTATTTTTAAACTATATAACTGAGTGAATGCTTCAGAACATTTATTACATTCATATGGTTTTTCACCACTATGAATTCTTTCATGTCTTTTTAAATCACTTGACTGATTAAATGTTTTAGAGCAAACATTACATTTGTATGGTTTTTCATCACTGTGAATTCTTTTATGTATTTTTAAATAATCTGCTCGAGAAAAATTTTTAAAACATAAGTTACATTTGTATGATTTTTCACCACTGTGAATTTGTTCATGTCTTTTTAAAAGGCCTGGAGTGGTAAATGTTTTAGAGCATGTAACACATTTAAACCGTTTTTCACCATCACATGAAATTTTATGTTCTGATGAATGTTCTGGGTAGTTAAATGTTTTGAAACAAGTATCGCAATTGAATAGTGTTTCATCTTCGTTTATTTCGTCCTGTTCAATTTTGATTTCCGTATGTAAACTCTCTAGATCTTTCAAATATTCACTCGATTCCTAAAATGTTATAAATATGTAATTTTATTAAATTTTTTTTTTTTTTTTTGAAAGATATGTTTAATCTAAATTTACGTACCAGTTTTATATTTTGCTCTTGTAAATTTATAAGGTTTTTGTTATCTGTCATTTCTTTATTTTCTTGCGTCAATTTAGTTGATTGAAAAACGTTATTTTCTATTGATAACATTAAGTTGTTCTCATTCGTATCATCGTTCTCCACTTTAATTTCAAATGGATGAATTTCACCGATCGACGTTTCCATTTCGAATTTTTACTTTTAACCCTTATAATTCTTTTGACACTTATCATCTAAATTTTAGGCCACTCATCAGTTATCACTAATCAGTATCACCTAATTACGCTAATTTCCCTGATTACCTTTTACATGGTTTAATTTTTTGACTTTTGTTACATAGACAAAGATAGGTACCTTCTCAAAATGGTGAATGTCAGAATCCAATGTTGCCAATCGTTGGAAAAAAAACCCTTAGTTACATAGTTGTCGTTCACATGTAGGCTAGTTGTTAAATATATTTTGAATCTAGTTTGTTATAATATAAATGTATTTTGAATATAGCGGTAACTATATATTTATATTTAAATTGAACAAGCAGTAAGGTGCTGCCATCAACTAAAAATTGATGAACCTATCGTTGTTGTTTACAGTTTTGTTTTTCTAAAAATAACAGATTTTGTTTTATCAAATAAAGGATACAAGTTCATTTTAGGCTTCGCTATTTTATTTATTTAATTCAATAGGTTATGGGCCCAGTATATGCCTAAAATTCAATTTAAATATACGTTAGAAGAGTGTTTAATAAACTGTGATATGTAATACACAGACAGAAAAAGTTTTGCTACAACAAGTAAAATTGCGTTTTGAGTTTGGCTAACATAATTTCAAAATGGCGATGAAGTTGGATACAAAAATTTCTGTTGATAAACTAACGGGCCAAGAAAATTGGGTTTCCTGGAAGTTTGATGTGGATTTGCAGTTTACCATTTATAAAGTCAGACGTATATTGACAGGGGAATGGACACGACCTTTGGAGTTGGCTGGAACTGCATCTGTGGATGCGAAGGCAGCTTATGAAAAACAATTAAATGATTTTGATAAAGCTGTAAATACAGCAGTTTACGTGTTAAATCGTACGGGGCCCACACCAGAAGGAAAAACACCGTACGAATTATGGTATGGGAAAGAAGCTGTCTTTAATCATTTTAAAGTTTTTGGAACTGAATGCTATGTACATATACCAAAAGAGAAAAGGAAGAAATTTGACAAAAAGGCAATTAATGGTTTTCTTATGGGTTACTGTGAAAACAAAGATGGCTACCGTGTGTATGTTCCAAGTAAAAATGAAGTCATCTTGAGCCGAGATGTCATTTTTAAGGAAGCTGTAATTCTAAATGTACCTGAAATGCGCCAAAAGCAATCAGAAGATGTTGAAAAACCGAAATTTGATGTGCTGGAAGAAGAACAACAATATAATTCTAATTCTGAGACTGAAGAAGCAACGGATCAAAACAACAAAGATGTCGAAACCGTAGATGAAAATGAAATTTCTGGTTACAATCTACAAAAAAGAAGTGAAATACACTGGCCAGGAAGATTAGATGATTTTGTGATGTTGGCTGTACATGATGAGCCAGATACATACAATGAGGCAATTTCTTCTGAATACTCGGATGAGTGGCTGAAAGCCATGAGAGAAGAAATGGAGTCACTTAAAGAAAACAAAGTATGGGAGCTCGTGCATTTGCCAATAAATAAAAAACCTATCAAAAATAAATGGGTGTATAAAATTAAGATGTTACCAGATGGGCATATTGAACGTTTCAAGGCCAGACTAGTAATAAAAGGTTGTTCTCAGAAGAAAAACATTGATTATAATGAGACTTTCAGTCCGGTCGTTCACTGGGATACAGTGAGAACAATGTTCAGTGTTGCTGTGAAAGAAAAATATGAAATATTGCAGTTTGATATTAAAACCGCATTCTTGTACGGGGAACTTGATGAAGAAATATACATGGTGCAACCAGAAGGGTTCGATGATCGAACAGGACGTGTATGTAAATTGAAGAAAAGTCTTTATGGGCTTAAGCAGGCGCCAAGATGTTGGAACAAGAAATTCAAAGATTTTTTACTTCAGTGTGATCTACATCAAAGTGCTACAGATAACTGTATGTTTATCAACATAAAATAAAAAAGACATTAGTAATTTTATTATATGTAGATGATGGTTTAGTGTTTGCGAAGGACAAGGATGTTCAAAACTGTTTTGTGCAAAATCTCAAAGAAAATTTTTCTGTGACTGTGAATAAAGGAAGTTATTTCTTGGGTGTTGAAATCAAGAAAATGGAAAATAACTCTATTTTTCTAACACAGGAAGCATACGCGCGAAATGTTGTGAATCGGTATAATATGCAAGATAGTCATCCTGTGTCTACACCAATGGAACGTGGCACAATGGATGGACATCAGGAAGAAATAAAGGAGCAAGTTCCATACAGAGAAGCAGTCGGAAGTCTTCTTTATTTAAGTATCATAACGCGTCCTGACATTGCATTTGTAGTAAATAAGTTGTCGCAGGTGCTTGATCGACCTGAAGCAAAATACTGGAAGCTGGTGAAACGAGTTCTACGTTACATTAATGGAACTAAAAATTACGGAATACAGTACTGGGGAAAGTGTCATGAAGAAGGCGTACAGGCTTATAGTGATGCGGATTACGCGAATGATCCAGAAACGAGAAAATCGACATCTGGAGTGGTGCTTATTCTGAACGGAGGAGCTATTTCCTGGTGCAGTAAACGTCAAACTTGTGTTGCACTGTCAACAACAGAAGCTGAATTCATTGCAGCCAGTATTTGTGCTCAGACACTGGTGTGGATTAAAAGACTTTTATGTGATGTTGGTTTTAAGACATCTACACCGATTCAATTTGTAGACAATGAATCGGCGGTTCGTCTTATCAAGAATCCAGAGTATCATGCTCGAACAAAGCATATAGATGTGCGGTACAAATTCGTCCAAGAACAGTTTAGAAACGGGATTATGAATGTAAAAAGGATTGCTAGCCAGGACCAGGCAGCTGATATTCTTACAAAACCACTAACGAAAAAATGTTTTCAGAATCTCAGGTACAAACTAGGTGTTTGTGAACCTGCTGCTTGTTCAGGGAAAGTGTTAAATATATTTTGAATCTATTTTGTTATAATATAAATGTATTTTGAATATAGCGGTAACTATATATTTATATTTAAATTGAACAAGCAGTAAGGTGCTGCCATCAACTAAAAATTGATGAACCTATCGTTGTTGTTTACAGTTTTGTTTTTCTAAAAATAACAGATTTTGTTTTATCAAATAAAGGATACAAGTTCATTTTAGGCTTCGCTATTTTATTTATTTAATTCAATACTAGTTTTCGACCACCATTTAGGTAGAATTGTTATAAAAAAATTAATTTTAATAAAAAGCAAATACTTATATGTATTCAGAACCTTTATCCTCCTTCTTAAACCTTTTTATTTTATTTTATAATTTTTTTTTGATTTTAAGGACGTTATTTAAAAGTTTGAAAATATAATTCACATACCTACAGAAAAATATATGGACGAAATTAAATTCGTCACTCACTCACTGATGATCATCAAAATTATAGAGTACTTCCCGAAGTTTTAGAAAGTTGAAATTTGGTCTGTAGGCTGAGCTTAGCACACAATTAACGAGAAAATTAACAAATCTGTGACTTTCCCTCTTTAGCTTCACATAAATAATAAAACATATTGTAGATATATTTATAGATAAATAAAAAAAATTAAAAAATCAAATCAAATTGCTCTTGGCTTATTTTTGTATTTGTAACTAGGAAAAAATTATTTACTTTTCTTGTTACTATGAGAAAAAATTGTAAATTTTAAAAATATTTGACAGTTTAAAACATCAAAAAATGGCTTTTCGATTATTCGCTTAATGACGGCAATTAAAGGTACTTACGGCTAATTTTCGATAGGCAACCCGGGAGCAATCTATTACATTGCCATTAAGGATCCATTTAAATTAAGTTTCATTAAAAAAAACAGATACCTGCAGAAATCAGCTGCGGGATCTTGTACTATTAGTATAAAAACAAAAAATAAAACTTAATCATGCCATAACACTATTAAAACTAACCGTGAAACGTCGTATTTTTATTTTTTTTATTTTTTGCATATTCACATACTGTCCGTACAACATGAAAACATGTGACTGAATAATAATTTTTTTTTTAAATACGCAACTCTATCAAATAACTATTTTTTATTACTCATGCGGGAGAAGTACTAACTTGGCGCACACATTTCTGTACGCAAAATAGCTATTTGCCCGCTGTACTCTTCCCACATACTTTTTTGCGTGCGGAAAGTTTACTTTAGTAAGTATAGAAACCACCAACAAAGTAATTTAAACGATAATTAATTCAGAAAAAAAAGAGGAACACTCAAAAATATTATTTTAAAAAGTAATAAAAATGTCAAAAATAGTAATAATAATAGAAAAAAGTATGTGAAATTCGTAATAAAAAAATAGTATGTGCAACTCGTGCGGGATTGTCGATTGCCAACTCAAGCGAACGAGCGCACTTACTTTGTTCGTGCACTCAACTTCGCTTTCGTGGGCAATCGACAATTTTCCGCACTTATTGCACAATATACTATTTTTATTTGTGTTGTCACTTGTTTATGTGTCAGGTATGTAACAAATTCACTCTTGCTCGTTAATATATTTTTGTATTACTATTATATGCTATTGTACAGTCAAATGGACGAATACTGGAACTGGACGGGAAACTGGCGAACTCACCCTGTACAAAAATCATGTACAATTAAAACCTATAGAACATTTTACAACAATTGGGAAATTTTATAACAAATCACATCACTAATCAGCGGAATTAGTGTGAACTCGTCTTTCATGATTTTTTAAATGATATTTTCGAATAAATTTTTTATAACACGTATTACATTTATAAGGCTTTTCACCCGTGTGAGATCTTTCATGCCTTTTTAAATTATTTGAACGAGAAAATGTTTTAGAACATACATTACACTTAAACGGTTTTTCACCCGTATGAGATCTTTCATGCCTTTTTAAATCACCTGACAGATTAAATGTTTTACAACATATTTTACATTTGTATGGTTTTTCACCACTATGAATTCTTTCATGGGTTTTTAAACGATATAACTGAGTAAATGTTTTAGAACAATTATTACATTCATATGGTTTCTCACCACTGTGAATTCTTACATGATTTTTTAAATTACTTGAAGTAGTAAATGTTTTAGAGCATATGTTACATTTATATGGTTTTTCACCACTATGAATTCTTTCATGTGTTTTTAAATTATATAAATGAGTGAATGCTTTAGAACATTTATTACATTCATACGGTTTTTCATTATTGTGAATTCTCCCATGTGTTCTTAAATCATTTGGATGTCTAAATGTTTTAGAACAAACCTTACATTCGTATGGTTTTTCATCACTATGAATTCTTTTATGTATTTTTAAATTACTTAAATAAGTAAATGTTTTAGAACAAACATTACAATCGTATGGTTTTTCACCACTATGAATTTTTTCATGTTTTCTGAAATGACCTGACTGATTAAATGTTTTAGAGCAAACATTACATTTGTATGGTTTTTCATCACTGTGAATTATTTTATGTATTTTTAAATAATCTGCTCGAACAAAATTTTTAAAACATACGTTACATTTATATAATTTTTCACCCGTGTGAATTTGTTCATGTCTTTTTAAACAGCCTGGAGTGGTAAATGTTTTAGAGCATGTAACACATTTAAACCGTTTTTCACCATCACATGAAATTTTATGTTCTGATAAATGTTCTGGGTAGTTAAATGTTTTGAAACAAGTATCGCAATTGAATAGTGTTTCATCTTCGATTTTGTCGTCCTGTTCAATTTTGATTTCCGTATGTAAACTCTCTAGATCTTTCAAATATTCACTCGACTCCTAAAATGTTATAAATAATTTTATTAATTTTTTTTTTTTAAAGATATGTTTAATCTAAATTTACGTACCAGTTTTATATTTTGCTCTTGTAAATTTATAAGGTTTTTGTTATCTGTCATTTCTTTACTTTCTTGCATCAATTTAGTTGATTCAAAAATGTTATTTTCTATTGATAACGTTAAGTTATTCTCATTCGTATCATCCTTCTCCACTTTAATTTCAAATGGATGAATTTCACCGATCGACATTTCCATTTCGAATTTCTACTTTTAAGCTTTATAATTTTTTTGACACTTATTATCTAAATTTTAGGCCACTCATCAGTTATCACTAATCTGTATCACGTAATTACGATAATTACCCCAATTATCTTTTACATGGTTTAATTTTTAGACTTTTGTTACATAGATAAAGATAGGTACTAGACCACTAGACGTACCAGATAGGTAGAATTTCTCAAAATGATTAATGTCAGAATACAATGTTGCCAATCGTTGAAAAAAAAACCCTTAGTTAACATGAAATCCCCCCAAAATCACTAGCTTTTTTAGTGTGTTATTGCAGGTATTTATTTATCAACTTATCATGCCTTTTAGGCCTCATACACATACTTCTTATTCCTTATTTCACTGATTGTGTATGAGACCTTACACAATCAATGAAATAAGAAATAAGGAGTGTGCCAATTAGCGACGTTGAATAGAACTTTAACTTAACTGCTCATAGCTAAAGCAGCTTCCACATTCTCGCCGAGGTTGGACGAGTCGAGAATGTAGAGGGTCATTTCGTTGTGCTTCGCGGTTGGTGTTTCAATGCTATTCTTATGCCTCGGCCAACCTCGCGAGGAACTACTTCGTCCAACTTCTGCGAGAATGTGGAAGCTGCTTAATGTGTAGGTATTTTAACACTTTCAGTCCCACGGCTTCGGCATCCGAAACCAAACAAAACTTCCCCAGAGGCCGACCGCGATCAATGATTAATTGATTAGTTGATTACTCATTATGTGTGCGATGTTTATCATGTTTATCATTCTTCATCACACGGATGTGTTCCCATTCACACAAACACATACATACCAACAAACACTACTCTCTTGGTTTCTATGTATAAAAAATTTTAAGATAAACAAAAAATACATAAAAAATATAATTTATATTTTTAAATAAAATTGATTTGAATGCGAGTGTATATGTAGTATGTATGGACGTATCGCGTAGTACGTCTGTTTACAGTTTTACACATACATACGTGTGGAACTGTGTTATGTGTTTGAATCATTTTATTTTATGTATTTGTTTATATAGTTTTTTTTTTTAAATATTGCCGGCTTCCGGGGAAATTTACTATGAAAGTGCTCGGGCCTCATAGTGTTAATGATAAAAAAAAATCACGAATTTTGATGTACAAAAATACCTACACATTACCTATCAGCAGTTAAATTAAAGTTCAATTCAACGTCACAAGATGGCACACTCCTTATTTCATTGATTGTGTAAAAAGGTATCATGGATAGCATGGATATTTATTTTATGAGGCTTTTCACACATTGAAATAAGAAATAAGAAGTGTGCCATCTAGTGACGTTGAATGAAACTTTAACGTAATTGCTTATAATACGTATAAGGTAAAAGACCCGGTAATTGACCCTGGCCCAGTTTCTGAACTTTTCAACTTTGTTATAAATTAATAAAAAAACTATATTTTAAATAAGAAAAAAAATAAATTCTTAATTTAAAGTAATCTATTCTTTGTCTAATGAACAGCAATTTAAAAAGTTTAGAATATATTAACTAAATAAAAAAAAATTTTTAAGTTTAAAATGTGTGTAAACACTATTTTTTTGGTAGTTTCTTAACAGTTTATGTTACAAAGTACTCATTTTGATCTGTGCAATATTCATCATGTAAGTATGAAAACTTAATTAAAAATATATGAGCAGGTTAATATTTGTTTAAAATTTATTTTAAAATATTTATAAAATTCCTTAGAATGATTTTTATTATTGAAATATGAGGGTCAATTACTAGGCTCACTTCTAAAGTGGTATGGCCCAGTTAAATTCTAACCAGTTTTTGTTAGTTATTTTGTTATTTATAGTTATCTTCGATTAGTTTTTGTTATTTTTCATAACGTATTACATTAAACATTCATTTTTATCAATAAAAAATTATTTATAAATTAAATTTTAAAAAACTGTATTTTTAAATTTAAGAATCAGAAACTAGGCCACTGTCAGGGTCAGAAACTGTCACATGAGAAATTTTGAAGGTCAGAAACTGGGTCCTTTTTGTCAATTTTTAAAATATTAATTTAAATTATTAATTCAATTCAAATAATTATTTTACTTGTATGGCTTTATTTTGAAAGCCATAAACTAGTTGATAAAATTATTAATTGTCTCTTAAGTTGAAACTTATATTTATTACTGTCGTTTAACCTCAGCCGTCACTCTTAAAAGGTCAGAAACTAGGCCCGTTACCTTATGTATTTAGATATTTTTGTACATCAAAATTCATGAAAAAATAACGTTCGTGATGACTTTTTTGTCACTAAGTGAAAAAAATCACGAACTTTGACGTACAAAAATACCTACATATTTATATCTATGAGCAATTACGTTAAAGTTCCATTCAACGTCACTAGATGGCACACTCCTTATTTCTTATACCATTGATTGTGTGAAAGTCAGGCTAATGGAGTATTATAAGATGGTGATCTAACTCATATGAGAGGAATTGACAAAATTGGTCAGGAAAATGGTAAACATAGAGTAACAGAGACAACATATCTATGCCTACACTACTGGAACCAGTGTAACATGTAAGAGATAGACAATATGTTGTATACACACGCTGGGTTTACATTGTATTAGTGCGATTTTGTGTATTTGTGTGAGTAACGGACATAGTAGGGGCGGTCACGTGGCTCAGACACCACCAACATGTACTAGGGGATGTAACCGATGTAACGTGGATGTAACAATACCAACAACAATCAAGTCCATTATCGTGTGGTTGATCTTCAATCATCGACTGCTACTGACAAACTGACAACTAAGAAGCCTAATGAGCACAGAAGTACACATTCGTGATTTCAGAAAAGAGATAGTTGCTGTACCTCTGTACTCTGGGATGGTAAATATAAGGGCTTTCTTTTTTTACCACTCGTGGCGTTAATAATCTCAAAATACTGATTTGAATATAGCAAATATAGTAACATAAAACGGATAAAACAAACAAAACAGAATGTAACTACAGTACTTATTCTCAAATAGAAACACGCCGGGACTGGGGAAGTGAATGTTTCCATTTGAGAATCACCAATGTCGATTGATGATATTTAATAATAAGGAAATACATAGAAATTACATAGGTATGACATAAACTCTTCTAGTTTAAATTACTTTATACGGTGGATATCCAATGGTACTGACTCCGTTTTTACATAGTGATGTCAGCGAATTATATAATATACAATATAAATGACGCGACGCAAAATAAAAATTGTTAAGTTTATTTTAAAAACGATCGAAAAACCCACTTTATAGATGAGTTGAAAATTGAAAAAGATTCTATTCAAAAGCTACCAAAGATAATATAGAAGCTCGCGTTTCCATTTGAGAATAAGTACTGTACCGCTTTCGTATCGTACGAACACGAGTGCCATCTTTGATTTGAACATTTTTTTGAATACACTGAGTTTCAACTCCTTGTCTAATCTTTATAATCCATATTCTAAATACCTACACTTATTTTTTGTAACCGAATTAGTATTCATTATAATGTAACCGAATTAATATCGATTATAAATTATAATGTTAAGTTTTTTAATTTTTCTTACTTTAACTGTCGGCAATAATCAGTATTATTTATATAGAAGAAAGTAAGACAGTAAGTATTGTTTGACAAAATTAATGCAAATTTTTTTTTTTTAAAAGTTTATTGTTAAACAGAAAATATTTTTACAGAAAGAGTAAGAAACTGAATAAGTAAAGAATCTAAAATGAACACGTTAACGGGCATGAGACATTATGACAAAATACCCAACTGAAACGTTAAATACGCAACCGTAGCTCGCTCTCTGTCTAGGCACATTACACATCACAGCTGTGGTGCCTAGACAGAGAGTGCGCAATGTTTGTTTATGGTGTATACCTTATTGATGTACATTTTATGCGGAATACGGTACTTGACTGTATTCAAAATTTGTTTTAAATGCTGAATAATTTTATATACTGTCCTTAAATGTATTCAATTTTAGTAGTGATAAAAATATTCTTTAGTTATTTAAAAAAATCTATTTTAAAAATTATAAATTTTTAGCCTTCATTTAAATGACTAAAAATGCGGTGAAATTTGAAAATGACGTCATCTTTTATAGCAAATATATTACCGTAGTTACATCTTGTCTATGACAAATTGCATTTTCACGATACTAACTGACCAAGCGAAGTTGTTTTTCTTTGAAATTTATTTTGAATTTTTTGGCTTGCAATTAATTTTGCACTCAAATTAGATTGATAAAAGAAATACACCGTCACTTAATACGTAAAATATCCTTATCAACTTGTTTTAAATATTATGTTAAAAATTCTTTTATTTTTTGTACGTAAGAACAAAGCATTTAGAAATTGAAGTGCCTTTTTTCAAGATTTTTAAAAATTCAACAAAAATTAACTAATTTATACGTAAGACCAAAGCATTTAGAATTATTTTTCAATTGCAGACAAGTACCCTATTGTTGACGCTGTACAGCGCTCGCATGACCGTCAACGTGTTTAATGAATTTTTTCAAACAGGAATTTTTTAATATTTATTAATAATTTATTTTTCTCAAGTGTGAAGTTTTTTGATATGTGTCTATATCTTACAACTAACTGAATGGTTTTTCACCTGTATGTATTCTTTCATGTCGTTTCAAATTGCTTGATTGAGAAAATGTTTTCAAACATGTATTGCATTTGAATGGTTTTTCTCCTGTATGTGCTCTTTCATGTTTCCTTAAATCGCTTGACCGAGAAAATGTCTTAAAACATGTATTGCATTTGAATGGTTTTTCTTCTGTATGTATTTTTTTATGTCGTATCAAACTGCCTGACTGAGAAGCTAATTGAGTAAATGTTTTAAAACATATGTTACGTTTATATGACTTTCCACGTGTGTGAAACTTCTGATGTGATTTTAAATGAGCTAATTGAGTAAATTTTTTAGAACATATGTTACATTTATATGGTTTTTCACGTCTATGGATTTTTTCATGATTTTTTAAATTACTTGAAGTAGCAAATGTTTTAAAACATATGTTACATTTATATAGTTTTTCACCTGTGTGGGTTCTTTCATGTGTTTTTAAGTTACATGATTGAGTAAATGTCTTCGAACATATGCTACATTTATATGGTTTTTCATTTGTATGGGTTCTTTCATGTGTTTTTAAATGAGTTGAAGTAGTAAATGTTTTCGAACATATGCTACATTTATATGGTTTTTCATTTGTATGGGTTCTTTCATGTGCTTTTAAATTACCTGACATAGTAAATGTTTTCGAACATATGTTACATTTATATGGTTTTTCACCTGTGTGCAATCTTTCATGTGTTTTTAATTGATTTGATTCAGTAAATGTTTTCGAACAAATGTTACATTTATATGGTTTTTCACCTGTGTGAGTTCTTTTATGTGTTTGTAAATTACCTAAGACAGTGAATGTTTTATAACATATGTTACATCTATATGGTTTTTCACCTGTGTGGGTTCTTTCATGTATTTTTAATTGACTTGAAGTAGTAAATGTTTTATAACACATGTTACATTTAAATGGTTTTTCGCCTGTGTGGAATCTTTCATGTATTTTTAAATTACCTTTAGTGGTGAATTTTTTCGAACATATGTTACATTTGTATTGTTTTTCACTTGAGTGGAATCTTTCATGTTGTTTTAAATTACTTAAACCAGTAAATGTTTTAAAACATATGTTACACTTATATGGTTTTTCACCTGTGTGGTATCTTTCATGTGTTTTTAAAGTACTTGACTGAGTAAATGTTTTAGAACATAAGTTACATTTATATGATTTCCTGCCAATGCACACTATTTTATGTTTCTTTAAATCGTCAAGTTGTTTAAATGTTTTGAAACAAGTATTGCAATTAATTGTTTCTTCGTCTATTTCATCTAAGGTAACGGGCCTAGTTTCTGACCTTTTAAGAGTGACGGCTGAGGTTAAACGACAGTAATAAATATAAGTTTCAACTTAAGAGACAATTAATAATTTTATCAACTAGTTTATGGCTTTCAAAATAAAGCCATACAAGTAAAATAATTATTTGAATTGAATTAATAATTTAAATTAATGTTTTAAAAATTGACAAAAAGGACCCAGTTTCTGACCTTCAAAATTTCTCATGTGACAGTTTCTGACCCTGACAGTGGCCTAGTTTCTGATCCTTGAATTTAAAAATACAGTTTTTTAAAATTTAATTTATAAATAATTTTTTATTGATAAAAATGAATGTTTAATGTAATACGTTATGAAAAATAACAAAAAATAATCGAAGATAACTATAAATAACAAAATAACTAACAAAAACTGGTTAGAATTTAACTGGGCCATACCACTTTAGAAGTGAGCCTAGTAATTGACCCTCATATTTCAATAATAAAAATCATTCTAAGGTATTTTATAAATATTTTAAAATAAATTTTAAACAAATATTAACCTGCTCATATATTTTTAATTAAGTGTTCATACTTACATGATGAATATTGCACAAATCAAAATGAGTACTTTGTAACATAAACTGTTAAGAAACTACCAAAAAAATAGTGTTTACACACATTTTAAACTTAAAAATTTTTTTTTATTTAGTTAATGTATTCTAAACTTTTTAAATTGCTGTTCATTAGACACAGAATAGATTACTTTAAATTAAGAATTTATTTTTTTTCTTATTTAAAATATAGTTTTTTTATTAATTTATAACAAAGTTGAAAAGTTCAGAAACTGGGCCAGGGTCAATTACCGGGTCTTTTACCTTATTTGGTTTTGTTCGATTTTGATTTCCGTATGTAATTGCTCTAAATTTTCAAAATATTCATTCAACTCCTAAAATATAATAAGTATGTACTTTTTAATTGAAATATGAACGTGATATTTTTGAAATTATGTGATGGAAATGTAAGTAAATGTGCTTACCAGTTTTATATTTTGCTGATTTAAGTCTGTAGGTTCTTCTTTTATATTTGTGTTATTTGTCAAGCTATTATTTTCTTGTGATAACTCAACTGATTCGGTTATTTTTGCCCCTGTTAATAACAAAGGATTTTTCTCATTCACTTCGTCTATCTCCACTTTGATTTGAAATTTGTTAGAAATTTCATAGATCGGTTTCTCCATTTTGGATTTATTAATGTACACCATGTACACGATCCTATACACGATGTAGATGATAGATGATGTAGATCACAGAACAAATAGAACGAATATAACTGTCTCTTTTCTGCAATCACTTATGTGCAAGTATGTGCATCTTAGGCTGCTTAGGCTGCTTAGGTGTCAGTTGCACAGTACCCGTTGCTCAGTGTAAGTCAGTCAAACAACAATAAATTTGATTGTTGAACCGGCACAAGTAGCGTTTTGGTATCACACACATCACATACATGTATGTGAACCAAAGGTCACGTGACGGCTATCACCACTCACACAAACAAAGTTTACCGCACAAATACAAAGTAAACACCGTGCACGTATACAACATATTTTCTATCTCAAGTGGTTACACAGGTTCCCGTAGTATAGAAATATGTATTTTCTCTCTAGATGCTCTATGATGTAGATCCATAGAGATAATCGAGATAATACAATGCTGGCGTTCGGGACGAAAATTTTGTTAGCCTAACGTTAGCTAACAGAGCTTTCACCGTTACAAACCAGAGGGCTCTGATTCAAAAAATTAATGCACCTTAAATATTTTTTCATGGTTTTTTACGGTATAAATACTTAATTGATAATATTTCAATGTATTCGCATAGGAAACGTCAAAAACGTTTGTCGATTCTTATTTTTAGCTTTTACACATTTAAATCTAGTATTGCGTTTTCAGCTTTTTAAAAAAAATTGATTTTTTTTATTAATACCTACCTCTTCTTATTAAAATTAACCCTTTGCGCTTATAAGACATGTACAGCATGACAAGATGGTTTGTCCATTAACTCTACCATATTTAAAGGTGTTTTGTCTGTTGGATCATAAGACATGTACCACATGACACACAGAATGTTGAACTGTAATGATTGCTCATACTTCACATTACATGAATATTGTATTTAATAACTGCAAACACATTCATTTATTAGAAAAATTGTAAACAAAATAATACAAAATCACGTTGAATTATCTTTTTAAAATTAAAAAATAATAACAGCATTGAGGACGTATTTAGCGCATTTAGTATTCAACTTTGGGGAAACAAGGTTAGAACGTCAAAAGAATCCAGGAGAAACAAGGTTAGAATCGTTGTCATGTGCTACATGTCTTACCAGCCTATTTACAACTCACCTTTTTTTGCTTGAGTGCAAAGAGTTAAAAAGTAAATTGTATTATTTTTAAAAATAAATGACTTTGTTAGCTCGTTTTTTATTTGAACTTTTTTCTTCGTTTCGTTAAATTTTGCAACAATCAGAAAAATTCAAAGAGATTAATTGTAGTTTTTATTCGTTTTAATTGTTTGAATATTTACGAAGTGAATGGCCGGCATTTCTTGACGAAGTCATTTTAAAATTCGTGTTATAGTTTTATTTATATATTTTAAAAAGATATAAGTGTTACATTAAAATTGTCAAATAAATATTCAATATTCTTGATATTTCTTACTGTTCAGATTCTTAAAAATTTTAGTAGATGGTGTATTGTATAATAGTGTAAATACATATATTTATGATAAATTTGTACGTTTATGATAAAATTTTGTGTTTGTTCCAAACTGACTAATAAGAATATTGTGTTTCAGTGAATTTTATTTAGTTTTGTAACATAATCTTGTATAATAATTATAAACTTATTCACTAATAATTATCATTAGTGATTAATAAAAATTTATGTTTTAGATTATTTTATCTCCCTTTGTTTTTGTAACATAACCTTGTATTAGTAAATTTTGCATTACTTTATTTAAAAAAAAAAAAAAGTTAAAATAAAAAAATATGTTTTGTTTTATTTAATTCTTAATGTATATTTAAATCGCTTGAACCAGAACATGTTTCAGAAAATACAATATATTTATATAATTTTTCAGTATTGTGTACTTTTTCATGTCTTTTTAAATCACTTGAAGTGTTAAATGTTTTAGAACATATATTACACTTATATGGTCTTACACCACTGTGTATTCTTTCATGTCTTTTTAAACTACTTATGAAACTAAATGTTTTAAGACATATATTACACTGAAATGGTTTCTTATCTGTGTGAATTATTTGATGTTTTTTTAAATTACTTGAAGTAGTAAATGTTTTAGTACACATGTTACATTTATATGGTTTTTCACCACTGTGTATTCTTTTATGTTTTCTTAAATCATTTGACTGATTAAATGTTTTAGAACAAACACTACACTTGTATGGTTTTTTATCACTGTGAATTCTTTTATGTATTTTTAAATAATCGGCTTGAGCAAAATTTTTAAAACACACGTTACATTTATATGGTCTTTCACTTGTATGAATTTGTTCATGTCTTTTTAAATGGTATGGAGTGGTAAATGTTTTAGAGCATGTAACACATTTAAACAGTTTTTCACCAACACATGAAATTTTATGTTCTGAAAAATGTTCTGGACAGTTAAATGTTTTAAAACAAGTATCGCAATTGAATAGTGTTTCATCTTCGTTTATTTCGTCCTGTTCAATTTTGATTTCTGTATGTAAACTGTCTAGATCTTTCAAATATTCACTCGACTCCTAAAACGTCATAAATATTCTTATTAAATTTTTTTTTAAAAGATATATTTAATCTAAATTTGCGTACCAGTTTTATATTTTGCTCTTGTAAGTTTGTAACGTTTTGGTTTTCTGTCAATTCATTATTTTCTTGCGTCAATTTAGTTGATTCAAAAACTTTATTTTCTTTTGATAACATTAAGCTATTCACATTCGCATCATCCTTCTCCACTTTAATTTCAAATGGATGAATTTCACCGATCGACGTTTCCATTTCGAATTTCTACTTTTACGCCATATAATTTTTTTAACACTTATTAACTTATCATCTAAATTTTAGGCCACTTATACAACTTATCATCAGTTTTTTCACCCAAATACCTTTACGTGGTTTACTTTTTGACTTTTGTTAGAATTCATTTAAAATTTCTCAAAATGATTAACGTCAGAACGCAGTATCGCCAACTATCTTTTACTAAAAATTACGTACACAGAGTATTACCAACTTTTTCTGACAAAAATAGTGCAATGATTGAGGCATTCGCCAGAAAATATTGTTATGTAGCAACTAATTCTCGCGAAGTTGACCGAATACGAAAGTGTAGAAGGTCACTTCCTTGTTCCTCGTAGATGGTGTTATAATGCTATTTCTATACCTCAACCAACCTCAGCGAGGAACCTCGTCCTACCTCGACGAGAATGTAGTTTCTACCTTAACTGGACGATTTTGTTAGACGCTAACCGGGTTAACTAATGGAGCAGTGGCGTAGCCAGGCGTGGGTAATGTGGGCCCACGCCCACGGCCTCGCACTTAAAGGAGTCTCGCACGTGACTGTTTTTCGTTTTTTCTTTTTGATTGTCCTTTAATTTTTAAGACAGAAATTTCAAAAAGAAAATTAAAGGGGACCTCGCAAAAATTATCTTGCCCACTCCCCATTTTCGTCTTGCGACGCCACTGTGATGGAGCTTGCACCATTGCAAACCAGAAGGCTCTGATTCAAAAAAATTAAGACACTTAAATAACTTTTAAGTTTCCTCGGGTTTTTCACGGTATAAATTTTTAACTTCTGAAGTACAGCAATATTCAAAAATTATGGAATAAAAACAATGATGTTAGAAATTGTTGTTTTAATATCTAAAATCTAAATGATGCATGTTAATTTTTTAAATTCGAGCCCTCTGGTTTGTAACGGTTTAAGTTCCGTTACGTAATCTTGGGCCAACGAAATTTTCGCATTGATAATGTAATGCACTAGTTCTCAAACTTTTTTTGTCTCACACACTACGTCACAAGACGTCAATAATAATTCCATAAATAAAGTACTGTATTTTCCAGTGTATAACGCGCACCTCAAAATTTTGAATAATTTTTTGTTTTTTTGTATGTTCGCCGTATAACGTGCACCCAAACGTTGATAATAAAATAATGAATCATATACCTATTTTATATACCTATATTATTTTTAGGTTTTTGTATATTGTATTTTTTGTTTTATTTTACACCCTATTTCAAATACAACTGATCATGAGCCAAAGTTAAAAAATTAAATAATTCTTATATTCAAAACAAATCAATCTTCTGTTCTTTTCTAAAAACAAACTGCAATTTTAAAATTTACGTAAGTACAATAATGAAAGAGATAAAACCAAGAAAACGGAAATTATTTAAATTCATAAGTGATGAACCATGGTTAAATTTAACTGAAATGAATCATATTAAATTTGTATTATTGTTAAATTTTCTTTTATTTTTTTATTTATTTGATAATCCACTTACTGTTGGCAGAAGAATATACAATATTAAAATAAAAACCCTCATAATTTTTACAGAACTGTTTTATATGCGGCGTATAACGTGCACCACGAAATTTGTACAATATTTTTGGTGTTTAGGGTGCGCGTTATACGCCGGAAAATACGGTATATTATCAAAATAATGTAGCAGTTGGACATTTTATCGATATAGGTTATGATCGTCATGGAACTAAAACAAAAATATACAATGCGACAATAATTTTAATATTACAAAGATACATAAATCAAAATAATACTAAAAATCGATCGGGTGACAACACAAAGATAATTAAAAACATAACTAATAAAAAATTAATGAAATAAAAACATTTTTGTACAATATACATTTTTAAATTTGATTTATGTAAGAGTCCTTACAGAAGAAGGCAATATGTTATAGATTTTCGGACCTTAATAGCCCACATCAGATCTAATTGGGTTGGTTTTCCAAAAATTTAAAACACAGAATTTTGCTTTTATTTCACGATACGCAAACTGTTAAAAAATAACTATTGCCGGTATAGAGTAGCAACTTAACCCTAATTTTTAACAAAAAGCGACCACGTGCGTTATAGTGGCTGATTTTTTTTAATCGATTCAAAATTTAAAAGGGAATAAAAAATTCCAATACTATTTTTTTGCCAAATGCCGGCGTCACTGTGAAAAGTTGAAATTAATGAAAGTAATAGGTAAGATACATGTATAAATTTTGTATTTGTAGTATTCTGTAAGCACAATTGATATATAAAAAAAAAATTATAACATTTTTTTGGAGAGAGAAAAAACTATTGATAAATAGGATATTTTAGAATGAATACGTAGACTAAAATCAAACATTTATAAGAATACTTGTCAAATTGTTTATTTTTATCAATTTTTAGCATTGAAGCCGTGGTTTAATCAAAAAATAGTATTTGAGTTTTATATTTTATTTTAAATTCTGCATCGATTAAAAAAAAACCAGCCACTGGAACGCTCGTGATCACTTTTTCAATTTCTAAACATATTTTTAAGGGTAAGTTCCTAGCCTAGTAGGCAAGGTTTGTTTATTACGTTTTGACAATTTACAAAATCTGTGCTGTTCAGTTTGAAAAATTAAAGTAAAAAAATGTTTTTTAAGAAAAAGCTTTTATTTAAAAATGGGCTAAAAAAAATAAAATAACCTTTGAGTGAAGTTTGAAGCAATATGCAACATAATTTATAAAAGCTTGAGGCGTTATCATTAATTATTTCTGTTGTGGATATAAAAGCTATTTTACATTTCAGTACTTACCAAAGTTAATTAAACGCCTCAAGCTTTTATAAATTATGTTGCATATTGCTTCAAACTTCACTCAAAGGTTATTTTATTTTTTTTTAGCCCATTTTTAAATAAAAGCTTTTTCTTAAAAAACATTTTTTTACTTTAATTTATTTTCTACTTTTTAGTCTGATTACAATTAATTTGAAAAAAAAATTAAAGAAGTAATTTTTTACCTATATTTTAATCGGTTAATTTACCTTAATCAAGCATAACTATGGAAACAAAAAATTGCAATGTAAAATCAATGGACAAATATTTGACAATTCTAAATGTCAAAAAGTTGCACAGGACTAAAAATCAACAATTTTTTTGGGGGGCTATGTAGGACAAAACTAATTATACAATATTGCATTGTCATCAAGGTTAGACATGTATGTAAAATTTGAAACCTCTAGCTTAATTAGAACCTGTCTAAATTTTGATTCCAAGATTTGATCTAGACCAACATACTAACATATCAAGTTAAATAAAAGCTTTTAAAAATACAAACTAACATAATATGTTTTTGAATGTCAACTTTTGCCATCTGGTGGCAAATGAAGCAACTACTGCTGGTTGACTAAATATTAAACCACGCCCCATTTGATTACCCAATACAGTTATCGCGTTGCCTTTTGTCTTTTTAAACGTTCTTTTCGAGTAAATGTTTCATAACACATTATGTTTGAATGGTTTTTCACTCCTATCTTTTATGTTTTTCTAAATATCCTGAAGTAGTAAATGTTTAAAACAGGTTTTTTCATTTACAGTAAAACTTCAGTTAACATCAGTTTTGTTAAGTGACGTCACTTTTTTCTCACTAAAGTTAAGAGGGTTTTATAGAAATAGAAAGAAACAATACTATTACCAAAGTGAAAAATCTAACAATATTACAAAAACAAAGGGAAATAATATTAGTTACAAATTTTTCATGACATAACTAAGATTGGTTATGAGTTGAACTATAAGGCCATAAATTATAAAGTCTTAAAACATAAAAACGTAAACAAATCAGTGGTGTTTTTTAATAAAAATATTTCTCTATGCAAAAAGAATTTTAGAACGTTGAATTCTAGAATTTTTAAAATTTTTTTCAGATATATACAAAGCGAGTGATTTGACTGAAGGCTACTTACTCAATTCAGTTATTCACTTAATATAATAAATAAATTTAAATAATAAATATCAAAATACTTGAATAGCAGGTACTTAATAACCAATTCGGAGAATTTGGTGAATCCAAATCAAATCGTAGCTGCTTATATAGATTGAAAAATAGATACGGTACTTGTCAGTTATCCGTTCAAGGCAAAAAAAAATTTCTATAGCAGATATATCTATAATGAAGAACTTTCTATAACAGCAATATTTTTAATGAAATTTGTACATTAGTATAAAATCCAATTAATCCATTGGAATCCAAATTATTAAATAGTTTATGATAGCTAGTTTGCTCTTGTACGTCACCTATGACTTACCTAAATTATTATTTAGTCCCGATCATGTATTAAATGACCGCCACTGATTTCAATCTGCTTTACTAAAGTTTACCAAATTTTTCTTAACTTTAGTGATGCTCCACTAAAGTTAATGTGATGTATATGGTTTTTCACTCAATGTGAATTTTTTCATGCGTTCTTAAATTACATGACTGCGTAAATGTTTTAGTACATATGTTACATTTAAACGGTTTTTCACCTGTATGGACTCTTTCGTGTGTTTTTAAATAACCTGAAGTAGTAAATGCTTTAAAACATATATTACATACATAGGGTTTTTCACCACTATGAACTCTATCATGTGTTTTTAAACCAGTTAAAGTACTGAATGCTTTAAAACAGATTTTACACTGATATGGTTTTTCACCGCTGTGAGTTCGTTCATGTTTTTTTAAATCACCTGACTGAATAAACGTGTTCGAGCATATATTACATTCAAACGGTTTTTCACCGGTGTGGACTCTTTCATGTTTTCTTAAACTACCTGACTGATTAAATGTTTTTGAACACATGTTACATTTGTATGGTTTTTCACCGGTATGGACTCTTTCATGTGTCTTTAAACTACTTGGTGTAGTAAATGTTTTCGAACAACTATTACATTCATACGATTTTTCACCTCGGTGAAGTTGTATATGTATTTTTAGATTACTTGCTCGAGTAAATGTTTTCGAGCACATTTTACATTTATGTGATTTTTCACCACTGTGATTTTTTATGTGTAATTTTAAATTACTTGCGTTGGTAAACGTTTTAAAACAATTTTTACATTTATACGGTTTTTCACCGCTGTGTGTTTGTTCATGCGTTTTTAGATTACACGATTGTGAAAATTCTCTAGTACATATATTACATTTAAACGGTTTTTCACCGGTATGGATTCGTTCATGTGTTTTTAAATAACCGGAAGTAGAAAATGCTTTAGAACATAAATTACATTTATAGGGTTTTTCACCGCTGTGAATTCTTTCATGTATTTTTAATTGGGATAAAGTAGCGAATGTTTTAAAACAAATTTCACATTTATATTGTTTTTCACCACTGTGAATTCGTTCATGTCTTTTTAAGTTACATGGATTACAAAATGTTTTTGAACATATATTACAATTGTATGGTTTTTCACCGGTGTGGACTCTTTCATGGATTTTTAAAGTGCTTGGAGTAATGAATATTCTAGAACATTTATTACATTTATAAAATTTTTCAGGATTGTGGAACCGTTTGTGTATTTTTAAATTTTTTGATCGACTAAATTTTTTTGAACACGTATTACATTTATACCGTTTTTTACCATTGTGAATTCTGTCATGACGTTTTAAATTATCCGAATCATAAAATGCTTTAAAACATGTTTTACATTTATACAGTTTTTCGCGTATGTGAACTAGATCATGTTTTTTTAAATTACTTGCGCGATTAAATGTTTTCGAACACGTATTACATTTAAATGATTTTTGTCCGGTGTGACTCGTTGTATGTTTTATTAAATGACTTAAGTAAGTAAATGTTTTAGGGCATGTATCACATTTAAATAGTTTTTCCCCGGCACATACAATTTTATGTTTTGTTACATCTTCTGGATGATTGAATGTTTTAAAACAGGTGTCGCAATTAAACGGTTCCGCATCTTGTTTTATATCGTCCGGTTCAATTTTGATTTCCATATGTAAAAGATTTCGATTTTCCAAAAATTCAGACGACTCCTAAAATGTTATGAATACTTTCATTGGTGGCGTTCGGAACAATTTTGTTAGCTTAACGTTAGCTAACAGAGCTTGCACCGTTACAAACCAGAGGGCTCTGATTCAAAAAATTAATGCATGTTAAATATTTTTTCATGCTTCTTCACGGTATAAATACTTAACTTCTGACGTACAGTTACATTCAAATACTATGGAATAAAATAATTCAGTCACCATGTTAGAAATTGTGGTTTTAATATCTAATGCATGTTAATTTTTTGAATGCGAGCCCTGAGCCCTCTGGTTTGTAACGGTGCAAGCTCCGTTAGCTAATATTAGGCTAACCAAATTTTCTGCCGAACGCCACCATTAAACAATATTTATATAATTTTGGCTAAATTGCTGTAATGCCAGATACTGGTATTTAAATAATTCCATTTAAAAACGAACGTAAATGGTTGAAAACTATTATATATATATATATATATATATATATATATATATATATATATATATATATATATATATATATATATATATATATAAAAAGTTAAGCGTGGGAAACATATTATTTTGATCGATCAAATAGTAGATGATATAAAAACTAGATAGTGAAGTTAGTTAAGGTTAGGTTAGGTTAGTTTAATTTAAACAATATACTTCGACTTTGATATAAATGTTAGTTAGGTTAAGATTCTAGGGCTTTTTTTTCGAATTTTGATTGACGTAATGTCACTACCTATTTTTATAAATGTGCAATAGGGTAAAAGCCCCCTTTGTGGAACGGTATCTAATTATGAACATTTACATATTAATGAAGTTATTTCTGAAAGAAACGTTTGATAACAAAAATTATTATTAATAGAATGATTGTTTTTCAATTTAAATTCACCTCGCATTTAAAGTTTCCTTACTTAATTAAAGAAATAAATATGTAAATGTCAAAACTGTTCCAGTATTACATACCGTTCCACAAAGGGGGCTTTTACCCTATACAGTGTCATTCATTATCAACATTATTTTATACCAAGTCCATTTTTAAAAAAAATTTTCTGATAGTGGTTTCGGTTTCCTCAACGCCAGTAACTACCAAAAGAACCGTCTAGAAAAAAAATTTAAAAAGTAGACTTGGAACAAACCAATATTCAGCTGACAATATATTGTGAATATTGACAAAGTAAAGTGATTTAAAAAAAAAAAAGTGCTTCTCAGGTTTAACTTTCCAAATACAGACGACTCTTGTTAATTTAAAACTCGAGAGACTCTTAAAATATTACGAATTATCAAGTGTTTGAAATATCAAATGGTTCTAATTATAACAAAAACAAAGGCTCGTGTACGATGATATGTACAAGTTTGAACTTGTCTCAAAATGTACTTGTACTTACAATCTTTCTGTCTCTTTCTCTCTACAACTTTCAATTGTCGAATGTTTGACGCCGATGAGTTCGAATTAACGCGTCGTTTTGTTAGGTAGCAATGATTTTTTTCGTTAAAATTACCAAGTGCATAAAAATGTATTGATTTAGTTCGAAATATAAAGAGATGTTGTAGGAAACTCGTGATAACTTTGAATTATAGAAAGGTTCGAATTATCGCAAGTTTGAATTAACGAAAGTCGACTGTACAATAATTTCCACCCAAATTTGTTCGTTTTTTCGTACAATTTTCGAAAATCTCGTTTCTGGCATATATTGCAAATTTGCCGAACTGCGTACCAATTTTTTATTTGGCTCTTGTAAGTTTGTAACGTTTTGGTTTTCTATCAACTCATTATTTTCTTGCGTTAATTTAGTTGATTTAAAAACTTTATTTTCTGTTGATAAGCTAGTTTCATTTACATCATCCTTTTCTACTTTAATTTCAAATGGATGAAAAATTTCTTGCTCTGATATTTCCATTTCGAATATTCTGTTTTACAATCCCTGCAATTTTTAGGGAGCTAATGACGGCTATAAAATTACAACGCTTATTATAATCTACATACTTGGTCTATTTCTACTATTTATTTTACGGACGTAATATGTATTTTTTGTGTGCCCTTTTATTTGACAGAAAATTTTGTTAGGTACAAAAAATGACGTAAGATATTTGCACCGTCACACACGAGAGGGCTCTGATTTAAAAAACATGATAGGCGTTCGAGATTAACACCTTGATGGTCATAAGCCATAACGACAAAATTACTGGTAAAGAAAATGGTAGTAATTTGTAATTGTCCCTTTTTATTTGGACACAGTTAATTAATATAAAAAAAATAAGGACATTCAAAAAAATATGTCTGTTTGTATTTTGTAAATAAAACAGTACAAAATTTGTGAATTGTCAAAATCTAAGGCTAAGACTACACGAGCGTTTTTTAACGCCTAGTTTTGAGCGGAAATTAACGCGACGTTTTTCAACGCTGATCCCTGACTACACGATCGTTTTTAATGCTTATTTTTGACCGAAAATTAACGTGACGTTTTTAACGCTGATCCGCGGGTACACGAGTGGTAAATAACGCCATTAGTGCTTTTAAACTTCAAGAATTAATAGCTCACAATCGACAAATTTCTTATTTATCTCAAAATATTTATTGTGTTATAAATTCGAAGCATGGTGGAAATATTTTGTACTATTACTATTTTTTAGCGAATTTCCAAAACTGGAAATTCAGCTTTTACGCCAGGTGTCATGGTGCGACCTAAGCCCGAGACCATATCAGAAATATGTTTTGAGGTCCCTAGAATACGAAAATGATATTCACTAAAATTTATATATATATATATATATATATATATATATATATATATATATATATATATATATATATATATATATATATATATATATATGTATCCGCGCGATAACTCTCGAACGAAACGTTTAATGCTTATGAAATTTTGTGTGCGAATTCGATTTTCCAAATCGTTGGATGAGTTCGTTAGCCAGACACGTCGGATGCCCAGAAGTAGGTTTTCCGGGCGTTTTTTGTCAACAAAATGAGTTTTTTGCCAGAATTAAGCAATTTTTCAAATTTTTTTTTACACTAAGCCATTGTAAAAGGTAAAATGCATAAAAAATGTTTTTATACCGTTGCTCTAAATTACTTACTTTTCGAGAAAAACTAGGAAATATGTCGTTCTCCATTTCACTCGCACTCGCATTCTTTTTTTTTCTGTCTCATTTTTTGCGAGCTAAATTCGAAAAAAACCGCTTTATAAGTAGCGTGTCATGATTTTTTTAATCCAATTTAACGATTCGGCTATATTCTATTTCTCTGTCAGTTAAATGTTTTTATAATGTATCTCTGTTCCATTTTTTTTTACAAAAAAAATCCCGACGATATCTGTTATGTGATATGATCAGAATTTAGATTACATTTACACCTTCCTAAAATTAATAAGAGTTTGCTTCAATCGTATAAAAATTACGTTAAATCATATTCAAACAATAATATTTTTACGTAATTTTTTATCCAATTGACAATACAGTTATGATTAGAATTGTATAATCAGAGCATTCTAATATTAAATAATTTTGCACATTCAATTTTTTTTTTTAACAAAGAAAAATTTTTTTAAATTTTGACACATTCTTTTATGAAATTTCGATTAAGAAATATTAAAAAATTTTAAAGTGAATCATTTAAAAAGAGTTAAAAATAAATTAAAAAGGAAACATTTCTCTATTTTAACATATTTGTAAAGAAAATTTTACAGTTTACTTACAGTTTTTTGAAAAAATGTAATAACATTTTTACATACAATAAAGATTATATTTGAACGGTAGGAAATCCACAAATTTTTTTTTATTTCTTTAATTAATTATTAAATTTGGTTTTAGAAGAAAATCTTCGTCTAATTCGCTCCAAGCCGAAAGTATAGCCACTAATAAGGACATTCCACTGTTAAAATAAATGGAAAATATATTGAAATTTATTTAATGAAAGCCATTCATACACATTTTTAAAATATCCTTTTGAATTATATAACAAATAAAATCTGTGTAAAAAAATCTAATTGACGTGTTTTTTCTCAATTTGCTAATATTAAGTAAGGCTCGTTAATTAGGGAGTGATTGTGTTAAAATTTTAATATAAAATATGGTAATTTTAACCCTCTTTAAAAGAACATTTCGATTTTAACAATAAAAAAATTTTAAAAAGTGTTTTCGTTTTTCCCGGATTACCAAAAACTGTTCATAGGCATATCTGTGACTAAAGTTGCCTCCCTTTCTTAAGAAAATAAAGTATTTTTAAAATTTTGTGCAAAAGAATAAAACACAATTAACGAAAAAAAAGTACGCGTTTCCATATTTTTAAGATTTTGTAGTACAAGAAAATCCTTATAAATTCATCATATCTGTTATTGCATTTACTAGCTTTTACGCAATTTAATAAACAAAAGTCTGAAAATGGACGTAGAATCTCACTGTTATTAATTATTATGTCTTAGTCTTTTGAAAAATTATTTTTTGAACTAAAATAAGAATAGGAGGAATATAAACTTAGGGGTAAACGACAGGAGTATATAAACTTTATTTTAGATTCTACGTTTATTTTTACAGAAAATCATCAAGTACCTATTATTTCTTTTTTGAATGTATAAATACAAAAAGTTCGAAATTATTTTATATTAGAATTTCAATTTTGGTCGACCCTACGGGTTGTCCCCATTTACTCTTTTCTCGTCTCTTTTGACCCCAATTTTTCATAGAGAAGAAATTATACGATTTTTGTTAATTTTTCAAAAACCACCGATATTTTTAAATTTTTTTGGATACTGCTGATAAAGTGACCATCTTCGCGTAAATTTTTAATATATTAAAGATTAGGTACTCATAAAATAAATACAAAAAATACGGTATGAAGTCTGAATGCCTACCTATTCATCCTTGTCTACGGTAGCACATTTTTTATTGACATAAATATTAGAAACGCAGGAAAAGAGACCAGGAATCAACATAGAAGTGGATTATGGTACGATATATTTTCTGAAAAAAGTGCTTAGGACCAAAGTTATAGAGTTCAAAGTGATGCACTTGACGATGACTTTGAAGTTGACCTTGAGGTCAATTTCCAAAGTCATTTGAAAATCATTTAATATTTTTCAAAAGGAGTAGTTTACTTTTCATCCCTAAATGGTTCAAAGTATATTCGAACGAATTTCACATGCAAGATAGAAAATAAGTGATCAAGAAGTAATTTTGAAAAATACTTGCTCAACCGCAATCGGAAAAATAATAGTTAATCATATGTTCAATTGAATTCCTAATATGATAACTATAGAGTAGCAATAAAAATTTTAAAAAAATTTTGAAAATTTCTAATATAACATAAAGTTAATGTTTAACTTACAATTGGAGTGATATTAAATCTTTTCTTAACTTTACTTCTAAAATTACTTACAAAAATGTTTTCTTCTAATTTTTTCTATAAATTTGCGCCTATTTTTTCATTTCGTCAGGTTTTTATTTTTTTTATTTTAGAAAAATAACGCAACAAATCAATTTTGAAGATAGATTGAGTCAATACATGAAATTACTGCTTATAGGTACAGGATATGGTCAAAGTTCGGCAATGGCTAATCATTTTCAACTGACCTTGAAAATCGATTTCAGGGTCACTATCAAGTGCATCGCTTTAAATTCCACAAATTTGGTACTCAGCCCTTTTTTCAAAAAATATGTCGTTTCAAAAATATTTAGCTATAACTATTTTCATCTACAGAGGTTGAATGGTGTTTTCTACCCCTAAAAAGCGTATTTAGCCGAAATAAAAAAACACGTATTTAATATTTTTCGCTGTTTAATAAGTATGTTAAGTTTCATTCAAATTGGCAAGTATTAGTTGGGTAGTGTTATTTGTCAGAATGTTTTGCCGATCTAGTTTTTTCAATATTTCTTTGCTCGTTTTCAGAATTTGTATTTTAATTTCTACGGACAAATAACTCATTCTTTTCTTCGATTTTAGTAACTTTTATTTGCTGATGTTGACCATTAATTGATCGAAACATATCAAATATTTTTCAATGATTTTTTTAGCGAATGTCGAAAATTTTGAAAATTTTTTCACCGTTAGTAAGTTAAAGTATTTGAATTCATTAAGTAATTAAATGATGTCCACAAGAACCTTACGAACTACCATAAGTTATATGAGATCCCTAGGACCCGTTTTTTACTGTTAGGATAAACTTTTTACTAAAATTATTTTAGATGAATAAAGGTTATGTTGTATGATTTCCGCCAGGGTTTACTGTTCCCATTATTGTAAAAAATAAACTAACCGACCGATTTTGAAAAATTTTTCACTGTTAGAGAACTAAATTATTTTAGATGGATACAACTATGCTGCACAAAGTCCGTTCGGGTTCTTGGGTTCCAAAAATATCAAAACTAATTACCCAGCCGATTTTGAAAAATCTTTTACTCTTAGAAAGCTAAACTATTTTAAATAGGTACAGTTCTTAGATGAGATCCGCCAGTCCCCAAAATTTGGAAATTCGCTATGTTATGCAGATGCTGCGACAGGGGTATTTTTTATATATTTATTTTTTCCAGTTTATTATCTTACTTCCTGTCATTGATTTTATTAAAAATATCAATATATATGCACGTATGTTTACACATGTTCAATCATTTTATGTATTTGTTATATAAAATTTCTTTAAAAATATTACCGACCCCTGGGGAAGTTTACTGTGAAAGTGCTCGGACCGTGTAGTGTTAAAAAATCATTAAAATTGAACGGTTAGTTTTTCTTTTTTTTTTTTAGAGCCAAAACTGTGTAGTTGTGCTTTTACATAATGGGGAATTTGACTAATTTTGGGAAACTATTTTAAAATACGCATATCTATGTATTATGCATGTAATATGTATAATTTTAATTTTAAAAAAAAAATGCCGAAAACCGTTAGAAAAAATTAATTTAATATCTGTTCTCAAAATTTGCTCGAAAACGTTCATTAGCTTCAATTACGTCACGTTCTCTAGACAGCAACTGGTGTTCTGTAACTAAGAAAAAAACTGTTGTTTTTTCATATATCTAGGAAAAGAAATTATTGATTTTTTAAAAAATTAATTAGATTTAGATTAATTTCGATAGTTATGTTTGCTAACCGAAATTTAAATAGCGACCCTAGTGGCGACGTGTTGAAATATAGGAGAATGTAACGTCACAGCTCGTTTCTGCTGACGTCATTTTTAGTTGAAAAATTACTTTTTTATTTAATTTTTTAAAATTAATGATAGGATGAATAATAGGATGATAAATAATTGCTGTTTTTTATTATAAATTTTCATTAAAATTTTTTTTTTTTTAATACTTCAAATACCCCATTACCTATATTGTTTTTAATAAAAACAAAGCACTATCGAATATAAAAATTCTTTACTTTTTGACTATGTATATGTTTATTAGTAAGGGTGACGTCCGTTCCTAAGAAATGGTGACAAGTACGGTAAGTACTCCAATTATCACTGAGTACTAAATCGAACATATTAACATATGTTTCCTAGAGATACCATAGGCATTAAATTTTGAAGCATGACTCCATTTTAGGAAACCCAACTTGTAACCACGGAAAGTGTTTATCTAATCATTAAATTAATGGTTTGACCGCCATTAAAGTAATCACATCAGTCAAATTTTTTGCTTTAATTTCTTAATATATTTGTAATACACAGGATTCTCTCTAGTCGATTCTCTCCTCAATGCCATTTATACACATATTATGCATAACTCCATGATCTAGACTAGATAACGTTTTTTAATACCGAAAACTAAGGTAATTTATTGACAGATTCATTTTTTTTTTTTAAAATATTTATTGTACAAATTATTTTTACAGAAAAAAAAAGAAAAACGAAATCAATAATGAATGAATGTAAAATGAAATGAAGGTGTCACAAGGGGATTTCTTGAACACCGTGATTTGAGTATATATTCTGGTAAAACCGATCCTAAATTAGAACGCATATATATCGATTTTCTTTATTTTCAAAAAAATGTTTATTTTGGCAGAATATACACTTAAACCATGACGTGCGCATGTTTACAGTTTTAATTATTACTAGTCGTGTTTTGTGTATACAAGTATATCGCACTTGATGTGATTAATGTGAATAAAAACGAATAGATATTTTGATAAAACATACATATATATACAACAACAACTCACACATATTATCTGTATATCTGCCTGCATATACAAGACACGATGTTGTTTGATCCGAAAAATATCCGATACCTAATTATTACATAATAATTTACTTTTCTAAAGTATGAAGTTTTTTTATATGTGTCTTCAAACTGCTTGACTGGGAAAATGTTTTAAAACATGTGTTACATTTGAATGGTTTTTCTCCTGCATGTACTCTTTCATGTAATTTTAAATTGCTTGAGGTGAAAAATGTTTTAAAACATATAGCACATGTGAACGGTTTGTCTCCTATATGCATTCTTTCATGTGTTTTCAAACTATCCGATCGGGAAAATGTTTTAAAACATGTATCACATCTGAACGGTTTTTCTCCTGTATGCGTTCTTTCATGTAATTTTAAGTGATATGACTGAGAAAATGTTTTAAAACATATACCACATATGAATGGTTTTTCTCCTGTATGTGTCATTTCATGTTTTTTTAAATTACCCAGTCCAGAAAATATTTTAAAACATATACCACATCTGAATGGTTTTTCTCCTGTATGTATAATTTTATGTTTTTTTAAATTACCTAATTCAGAAAATATTTTACAACATATATCACATTTGAATGGTTTTTCTCCTGTGTGTGTTCTTTTATGTCTGTTCAAATGGCTTGGCTGAGAAAATGTTTTAAAGCATATATCACATTTGAATAATTTTTCTCCAGTATGTATTGCTTTATGTATTTTCAAATGGTGTAACCGAGAAAATGTTTTAAAGCATGTATCGCATTTGAATGGTTTTTCTCCTGTGTGTGTTCTTTCATGTGTTTTTAAATTACCCATCCGAGAAAATGATTTAAAACATGTAATACATTTGAACGGCCTTTCACTATTCTGTATATTTTCATGTTTTTTCAAATATATTGATGTGCGTGGTTTTCCACTAGTTTGAGTATTTTCGTAAGTGTTGAAACAACCTTGCTCAGCTGTACATTCTATGTTATTAAAATCATTATTGCAACTTTCATCCAATAAAACATTTTCCGTTAACATATTCTCTTCGTCATCTTCTAATTTAATTTCGGTATGTAAACTTTCCAAACTTAATAAATCATTTCTTTCTTCCATTTCCAATTTTATTTCATTTCCATAACATGATGATTCAGGTATTTCCATTTTTGTTGTATTTGAAAATGAATTGTCTATACTCTGTAAATTCTCCTCCTCTTTTATTTTAAAAATAAATGTTTTAGTCATTGATGTAAATTCTTTGTTTTCCATTTTTTTCTCCAGTTAATTGTGTCGGTACGATTGACAATTTTAACAAATTTCAAACTCTTTTAACCCTTTTAACACTTAACACCTTGACAACCTTTGGCACCTTCGGCGTCATTGACGTCAAGTGAATACAACTATGTACCTACTCTGTGGTCGGGAACATAGATATAGTATGATTATGGATCGGTTCCGATATAGTGTACCCAGTGATATACATGGATGGCCAACTCATATATGTATTATAACTACACCACAAATCCAATTTTACGTAGTGGTCGGTGTAAATTTAAGGGGAAGTACGTAAAATCGGAAGATCAGGGGCGTCGGTAAACTTTTGTTTCGGGGGTTGGTAAATATTATTTACCTGAATTTATCTAAAACAATACATATTATCTTAAGAGACAATTCACACCTAAAATTCCGTTGTGTAGACAAAAGAAATCGAATGTTATACTAATGAATATGAATGACGACTTTTAGAAAACTGTCGAAAAATTAACTTCACTATCGCATTCATCAGCGTAAAAGACCCAAATAGCGGAAGCTAACAAAAATTCTAGAACATTCTACTCGTGAACTAGCGAAGATACCAAAAAACAAACTTCACTATTGAATTGGGCACTAAAAATTAGATTAAGCAGCGCATTTTGACAAAAATTCTAGAATGTTCTATTCGTCAACTAACAAAGATATCGAAAAATCGATTGCACCATTTAATTGGTCATCGAATAAAAGACGGAATAGCAAATTTTTATTAATGTTCTAGAATATTCTATTCGTTAAATAGCAAAAATTGTTTGTCAAAATCGGACATTTGGTTTAAATTAGTTTAATTTCGGTTGGACAATTAAGTGGTGGAGTCGATTTTCCAATATCTTTGTTAGTTGACAAATAGAATATTCTAGAACATTTCTCAAAATGTGTTATTTGGTCTCTTATTTGGTAGCCAATTCAATAGTGACGTCAGTTTTTGAATATCTTTGCTAGTTGACGAATAGAATATTCCAGAACATTTGTCAAAATGTGTCATTTGACCTCTTTTTCAATGGACAATTAAATGGTACAATTGATTTTTCAATATCTTTGCTAGTTGACAAATAGAACATTCTAGAATTTTTGTCGAACTATACTGTTTAATCTCATTTTTAATGATCAATTCAACGGTGAAGTCTGTTTTTTGATATCTCTGCTAGTTGACGATTAGAATATTCTAGAATTTTACGTTACTCATTTTGCATTTGCATTTTGCATATTACGTATACAGAATAGGTGCATGTATATCTACAGTGAAATTTTAAAATTTTTAAAGGCTACGAGACCCTCACACAATATTACCTACAGCCCTGACTCTAGCTTGGTACATAATTTTTCACTAACACAGACAAAAAACAACATATCTGTGAGAGAAGAGCCCCACTAAATCGCTGACGTCACTACGTAAAATCGAAGTACGTACCATTGGATGGCCACTGTATATGGCCAATCCCTATAAGAGGCAGTGGTTCCGATGATGTGAGACGGATAGACATCGGGTAGAGGAACTTCAGTTGTTTTGCGCAGATGCATCAATTAGTGTTTACCGTGTTTACTCTTCAGATTGGTTCATATTACCACCAAGAAAGTTGCATTTGCGCAAAACGAACAAAATACTTCCAAATCTGCACCGTGATGTTGGGACGTTTTTTTCATATCCATTTGGCTATATATGTATACTACATATATGGGCCAACTATGTACCTATTTTTGAAGCAAGTATGTTGTACACAACTGGGATCTATGACAACGAAAATCCCAATATAAACAATTGATAAGAATGTGACAACAAGACATTAAAGCAAAGGTTTAGTGTATCTTTGTTTATTCCTGACTCAAAATTAGCATTTCTTTAACAAATGTATTTTGTCATTCATTAGATAAAGACAAAATATAGTTGAGAAATACAAATGACTGCTGTCATCTTTTTCTTTAATAACTATTTAACTTTTTAAACGATTTTTTAAGTTGTTTCTCTATGTATCTCTATGAGTGTACCTTACAAAAAAAGTGGACCCAACAATATACACTACCTTAAAAAAAATAGTTTACGCCACAGATGAGACAGATCAAGCCTACGTACCAAAAAGTGTGATTCGAAAGTTGCAATAAGTAGCAATTTATACTGCTGACTGGTTAGTCGTCCATCGACTCTTCAAGCGTACACTTGCATTGTTAAGTTGTGGCCACAGTGGTGGCTGTTCATTGATGCATTATTAGTAGCAGGTACATGCATAGGGTTGTTCGACTATACGTATGCATTCCCGCCTCGGACCACCGCTGCATACATTCAGAGTATTAAGGCCCGATTTACATTACCACTCCACTCTCACTCTGATATCACTCTGCTCCCGATTCGATATAATCTTGTTGTGTTCACATTACAGTGCTGATAACATGCTGGTATAGTTTTTCAATATTTAAATGAGATGACTTTTCAAGTACGGCAATAATCAGCAGTATTGTTCGCAGCATTTTACCTACTTATCTATATGAATGCAAAAAGAAACCGTCGCTTGTAAAACAGGTAACAAATTTAAATACAATTGGAGTGAACATAGGGTGGTATTTGTTGTAAGCAATAAAATAATTTAACATCTTGAAAGTTTATGGTCACTAATAACACCCTCTCGAAAAGTTATCCCAAAAATTGTTGGAAAAGGTATACCTATTCGTTCTCCATTCACATTATCATGCCACCCTGAGTACGATACTAGTTCGGTCTCAGTTCGATACAAACATCTTTTCATAACAACTGAATGCAAGCGGAGTGGAGTGGAATCAAAAAAGTGTTTACACTATAGGTACAAGCCATAACAAGTCTGATATCGCTCCGATATAATATTACCTGAGTGGTATTGATATTGGAGTGGCATTGTAGTGAGACCGAACCGCGACTGATATCGGATCGATATCAGAGCGATGATGGAATACACTCATTGTTTATTGTGTAAGAATATTTTATCGAACCTGGAGCGGAGTGATATCGGAGTGAGAGCAGAGCGGTAATGTAAATCGGGGCTAACACACACAAACATCCACTACCTTACACATGCCAACATAAACTCTAAATACGTATATAACCTGCCACCTCCCTGCCAAGTCTGATGACGTAAAATTCTGATTACAGTCGGGATGCTAACTATCATAATAGTAGTTTGGCCCCTTGGTTTACCCTGTTAATCCGGATGAATGTCTCCAACCTGGTTATTAGTAATGTTCGAAATCATAGAGTACTAGAGATAAAATACATATTTCTATACTACTGGAACCAGTGTAACCACTTGAGATAGAAAATATGTTGTATACGTGCACGGTGTTTATTTTGTATTTGTGCGGTAAACTCTGTTAGTGTGAGTGGTGATAGCCGTCACGTGACCTTGGCTCGCATATACATATGTGTGATGTGTGTGATACCACAACGCTACTTGTGCCGGTTCAACAATCAAATTCATTGTTGTTTGACTGACTTACACTGAGCGACGGGTACTGAGCAAGTGACACTGAGCAGCCTAAGATGCACATACTTGCACATAAGTGATTGCAGAAAAGAGTTATATTCGTTCTATTTGTTCTGTGTTCGAAATCTTGGGGTGCTGACAGGATCGTACTTATATTTTCAAAACTTAAAACGTTAATTAATCGGGGTAAATAGTTTTTTTTTTTTTAAATTGTATTGGTATATTCTCTATTAACCATCAACTGTTAATAAAAATTAGTTTCAAGTTACAAAAAAACGTTATTTTAAAAAAAGTACAAAAATTTTAACTTTATTTAAAATAAAAATTGTTGAAAATTTGATTGACTGACTGTAACTTAAAACATGTAAAAAAATAACCTGTCATTTAAAAAAATATTTTTACGAAAACAAAGCAATGTGTTGTCTCTCTCACATTTTACTGGAAGAAAAAAGACAATTGATACACATAAATCATTCACTTGCAACATCAAAAATTACCTCACACAATATATAAAATTAGAATCAGACAAACAAATTGTCACATGAAATGTATACACGCATATCTAAAGTATATTTAAAATATGCCGATATAAAAGGGTATTTACCCGTATATAGGTATCCATAATTACCTATTGTTTATATCTAAAATCGCATCAAAATGTTTCATCTAAAAAAAATAAACAACTTCTAATACCTTAAAAAAATAAAAACAATACTGTCAGTCCCCCAACCTTTTCGATCAGTGGTTATTAGTAATGATTAAAGAGTATGACCATTAAGGTGTTAAAAGACACAAATATTTCCAATATTACTGACCACATTTAGCAAGGGGTCAAACTAGAATGTCTACCAAACTGTGCCCACTGTAATTAATGGGTGACGTAACACAGCACCATACGATCAAAACACACGATGTATGGACACGAATATACCAATGTGTTAGTAATATATTTTGATGATGATATATACAGTTCGCATACATACACTATATACTATGATGGCCGACCTATTTGACAACTAATCAACAATTAAAAATAAATTTATTTATTTTAAGAAAGATATCCCTTTATTTTGAGAAATTTTTTATTCAATAGAATTTTTACACTTAAATACGACACACTTCATATTTTTTTCTGTTTAAATTTCACGAGTTGATTAAAACAACATGATTTTTATTTTGACGTGAACACCACGGCAGTCAGTAACAGACTGCCGTGCTGCAGTGGTGTAAATTTCTACTTATTGCAACTTTAAGATTTCACTTTTTTATATGTAGGCTTGATCTGTCTCATCTGTGACATCTGGTAACATTTAGTCGAGATTATTCAATAACGCGTATCACGCGTATCATTTGCGAATAGGACTTATTCACTGTAGTAAACAATCCGTCCTTTTCCGGTACGTTGTCTGTGGAAAGGTATGTTTTATTTCGAAAAAAATGTTTTAATAAATCTGAAATTTTTAATTTAATCCGTAAACTAAATAATAATATTTCGATTAAGAAAGTTAAATATTAATATCTAGTTTTTGTGTATGGTGTATTTTTTTGGTGAATCAAATTTTTTGACGAAATCTTAACCTACTCTGATTTTAGGACGTCAACATGGGCGCATACAAGTATATGCAGGAGTTATATCGTAAAAAACAGAGTGATGTGCTACGTTTTTTGCTTCGTATTCGCGTGTGGCAGTATCGTCAATTGACAAAAATGCATCGAGCACCAAGACCGTCACGTCCTGACAAAGCCAGACGTTTAGGCTACCGTGCCAAACAGGGATATATTATTTATCGAATTCGTATACGCCGTGGTGGACGAAAACGTCCCGTGCCAAAAGGCGCCACTTACGGTAAACCAAAAAGCCACGGTGTGAACCAGTTGAAACCGGTGCGAAATTTACAATCAATTGCTGAGGAACGTGTGGGTCGCCGTTGTGGTGGTCTTCGAGTTTTGAACTCGTATTGGGTGGCGCAAGATTCGTCGTACAAATATTATGAAATTATTTTGGTAGATCCAGCACATAAGGTATGGTCTCTTTTTTTTTTTAACGTAAACATTTTATTTTTACCGTAAAATGGGATGAGTTGGCACATTTTTTACCTCTACGTTCGATTTTCGTAGACTTTATTACATATTTAATGATATAGCTAGTGTTGGGTTAATACGAATATTTATGAATATTACCTAATATGAATATATTCGTTTGACGGTATTATAATATCTTAAGCGATACCAAATATTACTAATATCTGTATTCTATACTAATACGTAATATTTTAGATATCGTAGATATGTATGATATTATGTATTCCTTAACTAATACCACTAATACAGTTATATTATATGAATATAATAGGTTTGTTCGTGCAACCAATTTCAAACTAATTAGTGATTTTTCAAACTATAACTACTGCGCATGTTCAACAACAAACTAGTTTCAAATTATTTTGACGCTCGAACGGTGAATTCGAGATTTAGGTTTAATTAAGAACCACCAGATGTCACTCTAATCGTGTCCGGCATGTCTTGGACTCACGGGCCTCATGAATGTCATACATATTTTATAGTGGTTATAGACTAATAAGGTTATAAAAGATTGACATTTTACGTAACTTAACAATTATGCTTTTGGTTATTAACATATTTGCAAAATATCCAAATAAATATTAAAACATTTAATTGCATTTAATTTTCCATTCCAATAAGCACATTTAATTTTCCATTTCCACCCAACTAATGTTTTAAATATTCACTAAGCTGAAAATGTTCTGCTAGACTTTCAGCTACACGTCTATTTATTTTGAAATGCTCAATAAATTCTTTATTATTATATAATTGAATAGTACTTTCAAAGTAATTTTCATTTTTCGATCGAATTCTATTAATTTCAAAATCAAGTAAATCATCATCGCTCGAATTAGACAAGTCACTGGAACTAAACGTACTGGAGCTGGATGATCTTTCATTCATTTTGTACAATAAGAGAAAGAAAAACTAATGAAAAATATTATGGTGAATTAATTTCTTCTCTTTAAACGATAAAATATATATAAAAGGGCATATTAAAACTGTATTTAAATATGAATATTTCTTTTTAAAATTTATTTATCTGTACCTAGCAAAAAAATATTTCAAAAAAATTTCACAAGAAAAAATAACTGAAATAAAAGTTCCCTAACAATATCTAACTTAACAGACAATAAAATATTTAAATTTTAAACAGTAATATATTTGAGATCTACTGCGCAAGTACAATCCGACAAATTTGTTAAAAGTTGGTGAATTTTTCTTACTGTCGTGTATTAGTTCGAAATTTAATTTTTAAACTGCTAGAACATTAGATTTGCAATCAAATCACAAATTTAGTTTTGCTCGAACGCTCATTTAACAAATACGCATGCTCCGTACAGTTTTGTACTTTCAAAACTGTTGCACGAACAAAGCTATTATGTACTTAATATCATAAATACCTATATGTACATAGTAATGCTTATAACGTATTTTCAACAAATAATTTTTTTTTAAATTCAAAAAATACAAATTTTTTGGTTAAAAAATTTTATCGAGATTGAACAGGGAGTGTAAGTTTGATGGATTTACGTAAAATTTTATGAGTATAAAATGCCTTAATTAGGTAATTTTATAAATAAATTTTTGTAGCCTTGAGGTTTAATCAAAGATCTCTAGTAACAACTCTTAGAATTAAATTTTGAATTTCTTTGCCTAAATGGAAAAAGGATCTAACATTTTGTGTAATAATGTCTAGATATTTTTTTAATAAAACCAGTAGCTGTTCTATTAAGATTTTTTTTTAATGAAGTATTATAATGGATACAAAATTAATTTTTCCCCTGTAACTTTAATTCATTTATTAATTACTTAACAAAATTAAAAGGCAAAAATCAAGAACAATTCAAAAATCCTCACACATATATTTTTACATATATTTATCTCATTCGTACATTACCTTAGTTTAATATAGTTATCTCCCTTTGCTAAGAACTGGGGTTGATACGGGTTATATTTGTATGCATAGGTGTGTCGGTGTATATGTTAAGGTTTTTATATCGTTCACAGAATACGTCGAATACATTATATGCATGTACATATCGTTTTCGTTACTTTACTAATATGTTGCTATATTCATACTAATATATTATAATATTGTTGATATATTCATACTAATACTTTTTTTCGTTCACATTCCCATTCGAGGATAATATCGTAGTATTATAATATCTGAATATCTGATATTAGTAATATCTAATATCTGTAAATATTAGTGATATCTTAACGAATACTAATATATTCGTCTCACCACTAGATATAGCATAGATTAATTTTGGTTCTGGTAGTTTCTTTAGTTTTACAATTTTGAAAATCTATTTTACTTTTTCTTCGTTTAGTCGAAAAATCTTAAAATATGGTCAGTTTTGTGTCACTCCGTTTTTGAGGGCCATAAGTGCGAATGGAGGGTTAACAGAAAGTTCGCTCAAGATTATCCAATTTGTTTTTTTATGTAGTTTTACATTGTTTAATTCGGAAGGAGAATTCTACCAGTGAAAGAATTTTTGAAACTGGTTGGAGATTAGGCGGAACTAATACACAGTCATAAACCTTATTTCTTTATTATTTTAGTATGATAAAAAAAATTAAAATATGAAATTTACTTTTCTTTTGAACATAAACACAATTTGGCTAAATTATGAAGCCAAATTTTGTCTTTTGTATTATTTCTCTATTGACTTCACATATTTTTTTTTTAAGGGAGTATTCTAGATTGATAATTTTGGCTTTTTTATGTCACCGAAGGATGACATATTAATCTCGTTGTGTGATTATAGTGGAGGAAAAATTAATTGTAATAATAATAATAATATAAGGTAACGGGCCTAGTTTCTGACCTTTTAAGAGTGATGGCTGAGGTTAAACGACAGTAATAAATATGTTTCAACTTAAGAGACAATTAATAATTTTATCAACTAGTTTATGGCTTTCAAAATAAAGTCATACAAGTAAAATAATTATTTGAATTGAATTAATAATTTAAATTAATGTTTTAAAAATTGACAAAAAGGACCCAGTTTCTGACCTTCAAAATTTCTCATGTGACAGTTTCTGACCCCGACAGTGGCCTAGTTACTGATTCTTAAATTTAAAAATACAGTTTTTTAAAATTTAATTTATAAATAATTTTTTATTGATAAAAATGAATGTTTAATGTTATATACGTTATGAAAAATAACAAAAACTAATCAAAGATAACTATAAATAACAAAATAACTAACAAAAACTGGTTAGAATTTAACTGGGCCATACCACTTTAGAAGTGAGCCTAGTAATTGACCCTCATATTTCAATAATAAAAACCATTCTAAGGTATTTTATAAATATTTTAAAATAAATTTTAAACAAATATTAACCTGCTCATATATTTTTAATTAAGTTTTCATACTTACATGATGAATATTGCACAGATCAAAATGAGTACTTTGTAACATAAACTGTTAGGAAACTACCAAAAAATAGTTTTTACACACATTTTAAACTTAAAAAAATTTTTTTATTTAGTTAATATATTCTAAACTTTTTAAATTGCTGTTCATTAGACACAGAATAGATTACTTTAAATTAAGAATTTATTTTTTTTCTTATTTAAAATATAGTGTTTTTATTAATTTATAACAAAGTTGAAAAGTTCAGAAACTGGGCCAGGGTCAATTACCGGGTCTTTTACCTTATAATGTAATAATTATAGAGTTGTACATGCATATATTGAATAAACGCAAGAGGACTGTATTCTCACTGTACTTAAAAAACGAGCCAAAAAAATCATAAATTAACACTTTCACTGAGGTGACATTACTTAATGCGTGTCAAAAACACGCACTTGACGAATTTTTAGGGTTTATTAATAAAAAAACTTCATATTTTTATTATCCGTTTTTTTACCATTTATTTATTGATTTTTTAAAAACATAAAAAAAAAGAAATATGAAAATTCAAGGACTTACAACGAAATATGACCCTAATGCAGGGTTCCCACAGACGTAGAAAGTCAGGGAAATTGATTCACAGTCCTGGAAAGTCAGGAATGGTAGTGTAAATAGGCCGAAAGTCATGGGAAATTGGTCAAAATCAAGATAAGTCAGAGAAACTCTTGTAAAACTATATTATAAAAAGCGCGTACTTGAAAAACATATGACTTTTATATAAGCCATATGTAAGTTAAGTTTTACGTTATAATAACATAAGGAATAATATTCCTTATTTCATCATTTATATAATTTACTCATATATTTAGACTATTCTTTTATGTTTTAGTTTATGTTTTTGTATTTATAAAAAGGGATAAAAAAATGTATAAAAAAGGATAATAAAAAGGAGGTGTAAGGACGGCTCTGGGGATGGTGGAGACCATATTAAATAATAATAAAGTATTTTTCTTTCTACATATCATTATTCATACATTTACCCGAAGGAAAGTCATGACTTTATATATGTAGATAGTCAGCGAAAGTTTTGGAAATATGTCACGGAATGTCAGGGAAAATCAGGGAAATTGAAAATTAAATTTCTGTGAGAACCCTGGAATGTATCGATTGACATTTTTGGGTTTGTGTTCATCTGAAACAAAGAAAAAATTCTGGTTTAGAAAGGTTGTCATTATGGCAGGCACTAGAATGAAAAAAAATTTTTAAAATCTAAAAATGACGGTTATTTGAACAGTTTTTTTTTAAAAGTATTTTTTAAAATTTCTAAAAATGTTGCAATATTTGTAACTTCTGTCATAAAGCAACATGTACCGAAGGTACATACCAAATTTGATTGGATGGATAAATATAATACGAGATATCGTGTCGACAAGCTCGAAAAATGTAGTTTCGAGAAAAATGCATTTAAAATTTTAATGTAAAATACCTAATACCTAAACCTATCATATTAAAATGGCTATAACATTTCAAAATTTTTAAATTTCTTTTTAGGAGCACATTTTTTAACGGGTCTATACTTAAAGAAAATTTAAAAAATTAGAATTTCTGAAAATTCTAGACTAGAATACGGCTTTAATAATCTTACCAGTTTGAATATTAAACTAATTTAGTACTAATCATGATAAACTTAGATATCGCGCGTACTCTTTCTCAACCTCGTATCTGAAAAGTTCCAATTTTTGGAAACACAAATAAAACGTATTTAAATCTGTGTTTTCATCATTATGAACTTAAGATTTATGCTAATTACACCCTTTGATGGTGGCTACCTACATATATAAATATATATATAGATAAGTATATATATATAATATATAAATACAATATTTAATGTTTTTTTTTGTGTGTGCTAAAACATGCAGTTTTTGATATACGAGGTTGAGAGAGAGTACGCGCGATATAACTATCATCAGATAATTACAATAAATTACGTTTTTTCTCTTTATTCACCCCGTGAATTCTATACATCCCATTTTACGGTATATGATGAGACATCATGCACCACTCTGAATTAAAAAGATGATTATGATTTGCTGAATAATTTCTTTTTGACACACATTCTACCAAAATTGTTCTATTTTTTTTGAACTTAACAGATCGTATTTCTTTTTGTTCTAGGCTATTCGTAGAGATCCGAAAATCAATTGGATTTGTAATGCTGTTCATAAACATCGTGAACTTCGCGGTAAGACCTCGGCCGGTCGATCATCGCGCGGTTTAGGCAAAGGACATAGATTTACACAGACGATCGGTGGATCAAGAAGGGCCGCGTGGATACGCCGTAACACGTTACAGCTACGACGAAAACGTTAAAATAAATTTTTTTTTGTATATAACATTGTACTGTGTACGATATACATTATAAAAAAAATAAATGTCTATTGTACCAATGTCGTGGTTTTATTTATTGGGCAATTCCATGAAATGATGGAATTTTAGTAAAAATTAAGAAATGAAAATAATTAATCAAAAGACTAAATCGCTGATATACGTTTTTTTTAAATTTTTTACCTTTAATTGTTTTTATTTTGTAAATTTAGCTTAAAAAGGGTAACTTCAAAAATCTAAACTTTACCGCATCGATGCAGCATCATGACCTTTCTGATGCGTCTAATACTACAGCGTATTTTGAAAATATACCCGAAGTCAGAGCTTGTGACGTCACTGACCGATCTAGGATCGGGTATAATTTACAAAACAGAAACTAACAAAATGACTCTTCAAAATATACCTCATTTCAGAGCCAAAATCGGGTATATTTTCAAGTAGAAGAATACTACTATGAGAATTTTAATATATACCCGACAATAAATTAGTGTAATCTAATACAGTTACTAATAAGGTATATTTTCAAACTTATTTCAACTGTAATTTATACTCGATCTTCACAAAAAAAAATATGCACATATGATTTAAAACAAGATTTACTTTGTTGCAAATAAAAAAAAACCGTTAAAATTTTTTGAAATAATTTTTAACTTCTTCTTATCTTAATTCTTAACAGTTAGCATGTGAGTTAAGCGTGCAAAATTTGTTTAACATTGAATAATGATTAATAAAACAAATTTACAAGGATTTTTTACAAAAGCGTATGAATATGGACAATATTATTTGAATTCAAATCCGCTGAAAAATATTTGGTGCAATTAAGGTAGTAATCTGGTAACTTGGATTGAAAAAATCGAAATTTTTTTTTTTTTGTTTATTTCGAAAGTACAACATATTGAGAATATACTGCGAAAATTTTAGATCAAAATTCAACGAAAACAAAACAAAAAATTTTTGAATCCGTTGCTATTTTATGAAAAATATGTAAGAAAAAACCTATGCATAACGATAGTTACAATTATGTACTTTAATAATTTTTTTTTTTAATTTGAAATGATTCATCATTGCAAATCGTTGGTAAAATTTTCAATGTTTTTAGGTGCATTTGCATTATTAATTTTGCAAATATTTAATATTCTATAAAATTTTATATGGACAAATGGATACTCATTAAAGTCTTTTTAATTCGACCCTCATATAGGCATTCACTAACATTTACAAAAAAAAAATTGCTAAAATTGTCAATTTTTTGCGGCGTCACAGTGCTATTTTTCCTTAACTACTTAATTGAACCATTTGTTTACCAATAAATTGAAAGTGGGTATGTTTTTCGTACTATTCTTATTAAATATTGAGCTTGAATATATACCCGAGCTCAGCGCTTTTAATGGGTATATTTTCAAGTATCGAACTATGCTTTTAAACATTGAATGTATACCCGAGTTCAGATACACTGAGCTCTGAATACAGGTATATTTTCCAAATACGCAATACTACATGATGCAATACTGATGCTCCCTTGAAATTTGATGTACATTAGATGTTTTTGAACGGGATATTGGCATCATTTGGCTAAAGATAATATAACATGATTAGACTATAGATAATATTGCAATACAATCCTTGTATATATTTGAATTTCAACTTGAAATTGAAAATTGAAAAAATTGAAATTATTTGAATAAAAAATATTACATATTTTGAGTACAAGATGTATTCAGATAGTTTAAACAATTTTAATGAAAGGTAAATAAATTCATCTTTTTCAAGTATTAGTTTTTCGGAATTATTCCTATAACCGTTATGGTCGTAGGACCATTGGCATCATTCTTTATTCACATTACCATAGCTACGACAGCCACCGATATTTTAAATGTAAGTAGCTGTGATATTACATTATGCGCATGACACGCATCACCAAATTTCTTGATGCATTGTTTTGACGCATCAAATGCAAAAATGAATTTTTGATTTTTCGTTGTGATACGTCTGATGCGTTGTTGAACTTTTGACTCTGCCTCATGCAAGCAGTGACGCATTTTTGAAGTTAGCCAAATTTATTACTTAATAAAAAAAAATACTGTAACTTGTGATTTTTTTCAAATGAATATTAAAATCCAGCTAAATTTACCTTTTTTATGCTGAAATAATTACTATACTCGTTTTGAGTATTATTTTGATTTTTTGTCAAGCTACGAATTCGAGTAATGGAAGCTATCAGAACCGACAGACGTTTTTTTAATTACTAAAAATAAACTTTTATCTTTGTTATCTATCATATTTTCCAAAAAATCAAACTAATAAACTACTTACTTTTTAATAAAAATTGTTTTAAAGTGACTGTAATGTAAGTGACCGATTAAAAGTTACACTTTTATTAAAAATATATAATATTTTATGAAATTTATTATTAAAATAATTTATTGAAACATTATTTGTTTAAATTTATTTAAATGAAGCTGTTATCAAAACAGAACAGAAAATTTTTATTGTGTACAAGATGAAAAATTATGTTCCTTTTTGAGTAATGTAAGTGACCACCTACTTTATCTTGTAAAAAAAAAATTTATATGCATTTTTTGTGGTTTGATTTCCTTTGTTTAAAAGTTCAAATCGTATTCGATTTAATTTGACTAAATTTTAGTGGATTTACTCATTAAATCCGAAAATTCAAAAGATTTTAATCCCAATTTTAAATCAAATTGTAATGTAAGTGACCATGAAATTACCCTAATTTATTTATTTATTTTTTTTTTTTTTTATAAATATGGATATTTTCAATTTCAAATAAATATGCAATTTCGAAAAGGGCATATCTCGCATATTTTGATAAATAGGTTTTTTTCAAATAAATCAATTCTAAATGCTTCCCCCTACCTATTATATGCGAAAAGGGAACATTATGAGTTTGTTTTTGATCCTAAAAAACCTGGTGAAGTAATTGCAAAAAATTATATAGATAGTGTCTCTGAAGAAATTTTCGTTCTTTGTAGAATAAAAGGCACTTGCAGTAACTTATCAAGCGAAGAATATCGAGCTTATAATGGCAAAGTACCCATTAATAAATTAATAAATGCAGATATTGCAAAAGTGAAACAATATATACCAACAGAATTCATAGAATTTTATGACGAAATACTGCAATGGCCAACTGTAAACGAAACAGAGGCTCCAGAAGAAGATTTTTAAAAAAAGTCTATTATTTTTAAGTATTATGTTTAATTTCAGATACCTAAAATAAAAATTTCCCCAAATTTATATGGATTTTTCTTTAAATTATGTGAATTCAATATCATAAATTTCGAAAAGAGCACATCTCACAAATTTAAAATATCTAAAATATATAGTATAATAAGGTTAAGGTTGCAAATTGGCCCCAGAATCTAACTTAAAAATATTTTTTTAAATTCATTATACCTACTTCTTTAAAAAACATTAGTTTTTTTTTATTTCCTGAAAAGTTTAAATATTCAGACATGTGCCCTTTTCGAAATTGCGTATTACAAATATTATCGAGTGCTTGTGAAACATTACTACGTATGACGAACTTTTGTTCGCATTTAAACGTTCGCGTTCGCATTTGAATCTTAAAAAGTTCAAAAATGACGTTTTAAAAGGTCAAAATATTGAATTTGTAAAAGATAAAAATTTCAGAATTGTCGTATCCGTAGTTATCATTAAAAGTTCATTAAAAAAGACTCCTAGCTTTATTTGTAATGTTGTAGAAAAGACGACGTCACACATCTGTGTCAAATGAAACGGAACTATTTGTGTAAAGTGCAACTTTAAAATCCCGTAACACGTGTTAGTTGTTGAAATACTTTAATTTTTTTTACACCTTTGATTTTGTTTTATTTTTTTTTTTTCATCCAATAAAGAAAAGTGGTAGACTTCTCCATTTATAATTCGTATCTGTTGGTAGATTGGCAATGATAAAATTCTCTAGTGGCGAGTCGCGAAACTAACGTATGACGCATTAGAATATTTTACAGTAACTAGTTGTAAAAATATCTATTTTAACTTTTAAGTAATTAGTTTAGTGATAATAGTACAGAATATTGCCGTTTTAAAAACTATACCACTCAATATTATAAAAATTTTAATTAAATAACAGAATTTATGCTAATGATGACATAATCAGAAACAACAGTCAGAAATAGCTTACGTCACAGAGCAGTATAATCATTATTTGAGATTATATATCAAAATTTGGTCAAAACATTAAGTGTAGATAGAATTTCCCTTCATTTTTTCGTTGTTAATCATTTTATTATAATAAAATAATAAAAAAATAATATATAAAATCTGACGTGTGAATGTTACGAATGTTTTACGATTTTACTAAGAATCTTTTGTCTGATTTCTAGATGAAGAAAATCATCAAGAATTAGATAAAGACAAAAAATACATATTCAGTTGTCCAAGAGTAAACGAGATAATTAGTTAATAGATTAATATTGGTTATCTTTGTGTGTATCTGTTGAACTATAAAACAACCATGAAATTTTTTTGAATAGTGAGGAAAATTCATTACTTTTTTTTAGAGAAATTGTACATTTACATTTGTTTTTCTTTTTTTAGATTTAACTTTTTTCTTTTAGAACTTATTTTTTTGGTCATTTTTAATTTTCAAACTATTTCTGATTCATTTTAATTTTGACTGAGCCATCTGTTAGGTGAAACATGAATTACTTATTAGACGCGTACTGCATTATATTAGCATTTTTGTATAAAACTCAATAGATGGCATATCAAAAACAAAAGTACATAATCCTAGGATTCCCTACTTGAGATTTTAAATTGTATAAGGCGAATGTTTCCAAGCCCAGTCCGCCTTAAATGTTGGTTATTATTTCTTTAAATAATAAAATACAAATTACTCAGTATTTTAATATTTTTAAAGCTATTTTAAAAAGTCGACTAGTGTAACCTAATCACTGAAATTTTAAAGTTTATTTTATTTTATTTTTTTTTTTTTAAATGCATTTAGTGTGCTCTATATTTTGTGGGGTTGGGAGGGGAGCCGGTAAGAAGAAAATGTCCAGGGCCCCGAAGTGGATAAATCAGTCTCTGTCGAAACTTTTTTAAGTATTAGAGAAATGTTTAAAGGCAGTTCTTTTATTCTGAACTGATTTCCTGTAGCCTGGAATAATTTTCGCCATTAACTGGAATAACATTAGGCCGTGTAATATGGAATGTTGTTTTCCGACCACTTTGTCAACCATGTGATCCAGATATATGTGTCGCCTAGTATCAAAATCTACTAAAACCACTTTTCGAATTTTTTGATTTTTTAGGGCCATTAATTTTTAAATGCAACAAGGCATAAGCCCTTTAACATTTTTTGTTGTAATTTTAACTGCTTACTAAAGAAATCTGCAACTGAAATATAACATAATTTTCAAATCCTGCTAAAATTACATTGAAAACTTTACAAATCCTGCTAAATACCTATACATAATCTATATTTTAGATTTTAACCGTTCAAATTTTAATTTTTTCACTGACATGCGGGACGTACGAAGTATAAAATTATGTTTTCACGTAAAATTTGTATTTTAGTATTAATCTAAAATTTTAAATAATGAAGTCGTAGATGTAAATGAATTACTAAGTAAGCACTTTGGTTTTAAGTGACAAAATGAAAATAGTTTACAATATTACAAAACAAATTGTATCGTCTAACCCTGATACATCTATTGTTGCTGAATCAAGTATTTTTTAATAAATTTCCCTTATAATTTCTGTTTTAACACGCGCTTTATATAAATCTTACTGTCAAAACCTACTAAATCCAAATAATTTTGATTAAAAAAGGGGTAAAACGATAATTTTGTTTCTTGATAATAGTACTAATCATCTTTTTTACCTTGTTAGTTAATATAATTATGACTTTTTAATCGAAAAATTAATTTTGAACTGAGTTATTTTTGCGATTGCCCACGATTTTTGTAAAGTGGAATTAGTAGATTTTGATACTAGGCAACTCATATATCGACACTTCTTTAAGCATTATAGAAATGTTTAAACGCAATTTTTTAATTTTAAGTAGACTTCTTGTAGCTTGGAATTATTTTCGCAATGAATTGGAACAACATTAGGTCGTGTAATATGAAATGTCGTTTTCCGACCACTGGGCCGATTATGTAATTCAGATAAATATCGACACTTTTTTAAACATTAAAGAAATATTTAAAAGTAATTCTTTAATTTTAAATAGACATCTTCTAGCCTGGAATCATTTCCGCCATTAACTAGAATAACATTAGATCGTGTAATATGAATTGTCGTTTCCTGACCATTTAGCCGACCAAGTAATTAAGCTTTAGAGAAATGTTTGTAAGCAATTCTTTAATTTTAAATGGAATTCTTGTGTGAAACATTGTGTTCTCTCTATTTCGTGGGGGTAAGAGGAGGCCTGGTACGAAGAAAATGTTTCGGGAGTGTATTCCACACGTTAAAAAAAATGCTTAACTGACCAACTTTTTGTTCATTCACCTTATCAAAAGTATTCAACATCTTCTTTAGAGTCGTGACATGAGTGCTGGACGCTGATTGGTTCCGGCATTTTCTGTCCAAAGTTTGCGTCAAATACATTGGAAATAAATTAAATATTAACAAAAATCATTTAGTTAAACACAGAAAGAATAATTAAATTAAAAATTTTCAATTGTTCATTGATTCATAATTTATTAACAATAATTATGTACTTAAAAATATTTACTTAAACATATGATAATTAATTTTTAAGCTTCCCGCTCTCTTTTGGACAGAAAATGGATGACATGTCACGCTTACGACTCTATTTATTATAGGGACTCTAAACATCTTAAGAATGTGGTGACATCTTTGAGATATTCTTACTATATTTGTATTGTTGATTTCACGTGTCCAACTAGTATGTTGGTAATAAAGATTTATGAATTTTCAACAACTGTTATTGCGCGCTATACTTTAAATTCTTTTCAATAATTGTGGATAATTTCTTTTATTTGTTTAAGATTTAGGGCCAAAAATTGAATATTATGAATATACTGTATATTTTTTTGGTTCAAATCACAGATTTTTTTTCTATTTTGTTTGTTTTTTCTAGTTTTTGACCCTTTCTCTTATATAACTGAAATTTCAAAAACGAAATTATTTTTGTAATTAATTTAGGTCATTCGTAAGTATTTTTCATTATTATATTACAATACATATTAATACGTTTTCAAAAAATAAAAAAAATTTTGTCTGTTGCTAGTTTGATGAATGTACAGGAATTTTTCAAAAATATGTATTCCGTGTCGAATTTATTTTCGTCGAATTCTGTGTTTCCATTTTTTTTTTAGATATTTCTGTCTATATTTTCTTTTTTTAAATGTATTTTTACATGTTCTAGCTTCTAGTACATAGCCTATTGGCAGATATAATATATATTATTGAAATGGATAACTTAGTGTTTACCCACTCTGTGGCCGGTCATTGACTTGCAATATTAAAAAGTGTTTATACAGCTCCGTCAAATCGAATTATGATCTATTGTGTTTTATAAGTACGTGAAAAAAAAGATTAAAAGCTTTTTTTTTATAGAAAAAGTATTGAAGAACTTATTTATTTTATTTGACAAACTATTATTTAACTTGTGCTAGTAGAAAAAGCGATAAACAAAACGTTTAGTTTTTAAACTTACATAAGTCACAATTGTTTTAAAAAATTCTATTATACATTCAAAAAATTGAAGATTTTACTTTCCTTTAAGTTCAAGTGTAGACATCTGGTGCAGAAAATTTGACTTTTATTAATTATTTAGATACTTTTTAAGTACCGTAAAGCAGCCAACTTTGCCTATTGAAGATAATTTTGCCATACCGCACTTTGTGTTAAAAAAACAAAAATTTAATGACTCATAATGTTCGTAGCATTATTTTGTAACTTGATTTCTTCCAATCATTAATTTTTTCAACTCCTGTGGTAATTTAGGGTTTTCAACGAGTCTGCAAACTTTAATTGACATTTCAGAAACTGTAAATTTTACCATACGAAAAATTACCTATCTAATTCTTGAATTATTATTCTATGTAAACTGATCTCCTAGATAAACTAATTTTGTAACTGGAAATTCGCTATGGTATGTAGGATGCTGTGACAGGCTTTTCTTAGCGAATTTCCAGAATCGAATTCAGCTATTACAGCCACTGTCATGACGTGACTTGACCCCGGGACTATGGCAGAAATTTGTTCTGAGGTCCCTAGAAACCAAAAATAATATTCACTAGAATTTATATATATATATATATATATATATATATATATATATATATATATATATATATATATATATATATATATATATATATATGTGTGGGTGTGTCCGCACGATAACTCTCGAACGAAATGTCTTACTTTTACGAAATTTGGTGAAAATATTGGAAGTCCCAAACCGTTGAATGAGTTCGTTAACCAAACACGTCCGATGCCCGGAACATGCTTTTTTTGGTAATTAGTTTTTTGCCAAAATTTCCCCTTATTCAAAAATTTTTGCGACATTTTTTTACACCATTGGAAAGAGGAGAAAAAATCACATAAAAAAGGTCTAAACTATTATTCTATGTCAATTAGTTTCTAAGAAAAACTAATTTTTATAAACGAAAATTCGCTATGTTATGCAGGATGCTGTGACAGGAGTATTTTTATTTTAAAATATTGTATCAGTGTTTCAACAATTTTATTATTATTATTTTTAAATGTGACATGTACTATTTGCCTCTGAATTGTATTTTTGAAAAGAAATTGGAGTTCAAATTTACTAGAAAAAGTTGATTGCCTTATTTTGCGAATTCCCTCATTAGCTTCGCGTCAGAATTGATTCTTGGCATTTTGTGTATTAAATACTGAAAAATAACATAATTATAAAAATCATTCCTTAAATTTTAGAAGGTTCAGGTGCACCAACCACGTTAAAAAAAAGTAATTTCGGTCAAAGCGAATTTTAATTTTAGGTAAATAATTATAAGAATTATTTATAATAAATATGACATGTTTAAGTCGCAAGTACTTAGGTCAACGTCTTCTTGTATGTACTTTTCTTGCAATTCTGTTGGAGTTTACGATTACCACGACAAGATGGTATAAGAAATGTTTTTCAAGAAGAAAGAATATGATGGTATTAAAGTTGCAATTGTAATATTAAATGTACAAATGCATGCTTTTAAAAAAAAATGACGATGTTTAAGTAACTTAAGTCAAGTTGTATTAATCCATATGTTCATATTTTATGGTTTTTGTGTCATGATAAGGCGCGGGAAAAGTCAGTGTTAAAATTAATTTTTTTTTTGCAAGATTCAGTTCATGTTTCTTACGTATGATTTAGCTACTTTTGCATAGGTTTCAATAAATATTTGAATAATAGATTTACTATACATTCATTTGGACAATTTTTTTGAAAAAATGTAATTTATTACAGTTTAAACATCACGCGTCACGTAGATTCGTAATATTTATACTAGAGGCGTTAGTGTCCTCAACCGTACGATGATGAAATCTGTTCAAAAATGGATGGCAAAAATCTGTTAACACAAATCCATGTCAATTTTCGGTAAACTGGAAAATTTAAGTACGTTTTTCGACAATGTAAAGCGGGTTCTACACGATGCTACGAACGTTCCTTCCAACGTTCGATCGAACGTTTGAGGCAATTAAGTTCGATAGTTGATGCGACGAATGTATCTGCTACACGGTGAATCGAATGTTTGATCCAATACGAATGATGATGTGTTGGTACTCAGTGGACAACGCTGTTATCTGTCTGATGTTATCTCTAATGTTATACACTGATGTTGTCTCTCTTCACATGAACGAGTCGTGCGCAACCAACGAACGCAACCAACATTGACCTTCAAACGTTCGAAGCATCCCTTTGACTCGGTGCAAGAATACCGACATCGAACGGGACACGACCAAATACGAACGTTTGACGCTCGACATTGGACACTCGTAGGTTCGAACAACGGCTACACGATGCTATGAACCATCCAACGTCGAATGTTGGAAGGTGTTCGTAGCATCGTGTAGCAGCGGCTTTACTTGAACATGTGTACTCATTCACTGTATGTGTTATTATGGGGATCAATTACTGGTGGTTTAACTTCCTAGCTATAGTTTAAATTTATCTAAGAATTTTAAGTCATCAACCTAAGTTATCCGAAATAATTTTAGTCTTAGCAAGTGCTACTATCTGTAAATTTTTCAATTCTTTGGGATTCATATACCATGTGAGTTTTTTTAGAGTTGCCATTATTACAGCCAAATTTATATGATAGAAATGGTACTGGAAAAGGTTCTTTTCTTGGATGTAATAGAAATGTAACCAAAAAGAACACTGTCGGTTGAAGTAGCCTCAAGTACATATGCATATTTTTACCGCTTAATTGATAAATTTAAAAAAATTTAAAAATTAAACTTGGGTAAAAAATTTTTTTTTCCTCATTTATGTTGTTAATTAATGCATTAGATCAGTTTTATCGAAAAATTAATATATAGACTCATTTAAAAAACTCGAAAACCATAAGAGCTATAAAGCTCCTGACTATAGCAATCGGTTGCCCCCGTCGATATCTACAACTTTTATTTGAACAATTTTTCGATTAAATCAACGGTTTGGCTGTAATCAAAATGGCAACTCTCAAAAAACTCACACGGTAGTTAAAAAGTTAGAGGAAGGGACGCATTCACCATTTTAAACCTTGGTATTTTACAAATGAAAATGGAAAGTTTCTATTGGGTTTTTTCGATTGTAATTTTCCTAAAATTTTTAGCGTTTAGGTAGGGCCATCTTAAACTATTTAGAGACTCCTGGGTACACTAAATTTGCGGGTTTCTGCTGGATTCCTTGCACTGTCGTAAATATGAAATGTTTTCCTGTGTGAACGTTGGGAACGTGTTTAATCAAGCCCCCAAGAGCCGTACCTAGTAAAATATACAACTTGCTTTTCTAAATTTTATGGGTATTAGTCCGGGACCCTCTTAGATCGGGGGTTCAACGTGCTCTTTGGGTAAAGACGGCACTGTGTTAGTTCGTGACACTATTTAGCAATAAAAATCACTTTTATATGTTCTTTCTAGAAGTTTTTTTGTAATTTGTAACGTTATTAAAATTTTACAAGATCAAAAACTGAAAAAGTAATAAAATTTTAATAGTTTTTGTGGTGTTTAACCTCCCATTTGGACAGTTACCTTTGAATTTGAATTAGAATCTGATCTTGATTATATAAAACCTTAGAATAAACATTAATTATTTTTATTCATACTTACCACTTGCTTGCAACAAATTCTTTTTTTACATAAACAAAAATAAAATAAATTTTAAACTAAAAGTATACTGACTACATGCATGTGAGTAATTCATCCATTACTTTATTAGGCAAACTATGCTGGGCAATCCGATCAAATGGGAACCTTGTCCAACTGACAATGGCTTACTTCAGAACCTTCACGGCCATTGCCGCACCTTGTCTGACAAGGCAGTCTGCATAATGAATATCAATCAAACTATGTAGCCGGCCTATGTAGCACACTGCTAGTACTTAACTTACTGGTATAGTAATATGTGTTGTAGATTATATTCTACAAGAATCTATCAAAGAAAAATATTTTTATTACAAAAAAATTAAAATATTTAATATGCAAAATCATAATTAACCCTAGAATCATACGTTGGTCTACGAGAAACGTTAATCATACATCGATGTCGTTTTGACGGATGAACTTTTTACGAAGAGTTTGAGTTTATTTGCAAAAAACATTTTTTTTACATAACAATACTACAAAAGCGAACAAAATATTTAAAAAAATTGAATTTGGAAAAATTTTTTAATGTAAATATTTATTAATTTTTTTAATCTTTTTATCAAAGCATATTTTCATTATAAAAATTAAAAAATAGATAAATACATCAATTGTATCATAACACATAATTAATTTATGAACTATTATGAGTCAGTGGACATGTGTAACAGGCGAACATATCCAATTTTTGTACGGTAAAATTATAAAAATTATAGTTATATTATTGTAATTTTTATAATTTTACCGTACAAAAATTTGAAATGTTCGCCTGTTACACGTCGATTGTAGTAGTATGAGCACAGTAATTTTTATAGGAATTTTCTCTCCGTGTAGCAATCGATTGCCCGCAGCGCAGCGACACCTACAACGCTTACAACTGTTATTTGAACAATTTTTCGATTCAGTCAATATTTTAGCCGTAATAAAAATACCAACAATAGACAAATATTTTACTTCGCAAAATACCACTTTTATTTTTGAAACTGTGACAATACTGTTTCGAACCGTCAGTTCATTTTCAAACAGAATAACGGTTCGAAACAATATTGTCACAGTTTCAAAAATAAAAGTGGTATTTTGCGAAGTAAAATATTTGTTTATTATTTACAAATATGAAATACCATAAAGTAACGCTCAAATCTATTCATATTAAAAATGGCAACACTTAAAAAACTCATTTTGTATAATGTTATACTATGAATGTATTTTCTATATAGTTGACACCAACTGGTGAAAATGACCTTGGTGGGAAAAACTGAACTGTACATAAAATGACGTAATAATTAGGACATAGAGGGTGCATTTCAGTGAGGGGTTGAAGCCACATTAGTGTATAATATATTGTTGTACTAGCAACTTACTGTTGTATAAAACCAATATATCAGAGGGCCACTAGGTCATCAGAACTTACTGTATCTTTGTTGCGTTATTAGGGTTCAGAAGAAAAAATCTCGGAATCATTATAATTTCGTTATGTTTATCCGTCTACTACACCCACATAATTCCTACATCTTTGGACCTATGAACATAAAATTTTGCTACAGGTGTAAATTTCACAATATGTAAGAATTTTCTTTTCTTAATTTCTTGGGGTCCTAATCCGTATTAGAAAGTGGGAATGAAAATTGTTTTTCACGTACCACATCGTGTAGTATATCGTTAGAAAGGACTCGTAAAATTAAGTTAGAATTCCTTTCACAATTTTAGCGAATTTCCAGAAAGAATTCTGGAAATTCAGCTATTACAGTAGGTAATAGCCGACTTGAGCCCGGGACTATGGCAGAAATCTGTTTTGAGACCCCTAGAAACCGAAAATAATATTCACTAAAATTTATATATATATATATATATATATATATATATATATATATATATATATATATATATATATATATATATATATATATATATATATATATATATGGAGTTCTTCAGCCAGACACGTCGGATGCCAGGAACATGGTTTTTGTTCTTGCAAAAAATTAGTTTTTTGCCAAAATTTCCACTTATTCAAAAATTTTTGCCAAATTTTTTTACATCATTTAAAAGAGGAGAAAAAATTACATAAAAAAGGTCTTTAAACTATTATTCTATGTTAACTAGTTTCCGAGAAAAACTAATTTTTATCAACGGAAATTCGCTATGTTATGCAGGATGCTGCGACAGGGGTATTTTATTTTTAAACTTCGTTTGCGGAATACTGAGTTTCAAAGTGGCGAATAGCTTGTCCCTCTTTTCGTAATTTTTAAGGGGAGATGTACGTTTAGAAAAAACATCCGAAGCCATATTCGAAGTCCTTCGTACGTTTTAACCCGATGCTTGATAATGTGTAAAGGGTTTTAGACCGATTGCATTTAAGGGTCCTTTAGAAAAAATTACTGAAAATGTGTCTTTTTTCTTTAAATTTCTAATCATGAACAACCAGTTAAGGGGAGGGTAAGGTTAATTCGTACAAAAAAAGGTATGTTTTTGTTATTTTTTTGTGACGACACAGTTAAAATCTCTTTATTAAAACTAACGGTACATTAAAGTATGACCTTCGAAGAATATTGTATAAAATTTTCACGAAGAAATATTAAAAAATACAGTAATGGCAGCAATTATTCGGGCGTGTCTCGGAAAAAAAGTAGAATTGCGGTTCCCCTCATAACTTAGTGCTGGATCATCCGAAATAAAAAAAATGAAGGTTAATTCGTTAGATAATAGTTTTCCTCAGGTAACGCTGGGAGGGTTTTTTGAAATTTCAATTTTTCACTTTTCTGGAACACTTAGAAAGGAAAAACACGATTTTTTGCGAAAAAAATCGGCTAATTTGTTATTATAAAATAAAAATTATTAACAAATTTGAAGAAAACTCTCCAGCGTTACCTCGTAAATTATGTACAGAAATAGTGTTCAAAATTTCAAAATGATTGGTGCTGTAGTTTTGAAGTTATGAGGGGCACCGACTTTGAAAACGTGAGTTGTGGGGAAAAGGCTTTAAAGTTTTGAACACTTAAAAATTTTTTTATAAAACTGATATAGAATAGTTACTGCTAAACTAAATTTTGTACTCTACGCTGACAAAATATACGGTACAGGTATAAACACGTTTGTACTTGCATTGGAATTTCTATAATAGAACTGAGAAAGAGAGATATATAGAGAGCGATACATCTGCCAGGTGATAACAAAAATACTTGTAACTTCGTCAATTTTGCTCCAATCAACTTGAAATTTTTAGACAATATTCTTGAGATACTATGCATTCAGTTAAAAAAAAGAAGAAAAAGCAAAAAAAATTATTTTAATACCTTACCCTGCCCTTAAACTGATGTTTTTTGAATGCTATTTTATTCTATAAACTGTGAAAAACTCTAACCATTGACGAATCCTGATTTAATGCGTGCCCGACACACACTTGGCGAATTTTAATAATGTATGTATTTGAATGTACTATATGATGGTTTTCACTTGCCAACGGTGCAAGTAAATTCTTTGCTTTGACAACAACAATTAGGTACCCAGTAATCTTCTTAGCGGGGTATTAAAATGATGAGTAGCTTTTTAATCAAGAATCTCATTTAATACGCGAATTGCATGTATTCATTGAAAGGTATTATAATTATTATAAGAGTATTTCTAATATAAATATGTACGAGTTTGACTGAAAATCCGAAGTAGGTATGGGATCACTTGACAATCTAATGTATTTGCCTATATTCAGGAATAAGTAAGAACATTTTGCCTACATTGTATAGCTGGTCATTCATCAGAGAAGTTCATTTTTAAAAGCACTGTTCAGTTAAAACTAATTAAACAGCCCTGTTCGGTTAAATATGTAGTCCTCTTACGTTAAAAGATATCGGTTAATCAGTCTTGTTCCGGTCAGTAAAAATTACTAGCTGAAGTGAGTGACTAAATATCTAATATAGGGAATGTACTCATTTATTCCTGAATATAGGCAAACACACCACAATATCAAGTGACTGTATGTCTACTACACGAGATCAAATTATTTGTAGTCTGAACTCTCAATAGATTGTAGGGTTTACCCAATTTAGAGTATAGAGTGGGTAAGGGCACCGATACACAGTGGTCTGAAAAATTTTTTTAGCGCGACAAAATTTTTTTTCTGGTTTAATAGCTTTTTTTTATCTTAATAATTGGGAAAAATATAAGAAAAAATTTTACGAATTACGTACTCAAGTTTTTGAGGAAATAATTTCAAAAACATCTGAAAATCATAGACTAATAACCATTTATTTGAAAATTTTTCACAATTTTTCCTAACCTACCTGGAAGGACCTCCTAGCCTAACCATGGAAGAGACGGGCGCGCAGTACATATATGTATATATTTCCAATACAAGTATATATTTAGAATACAATTAAATTATAATTCATTTTAATTTTAGCTTTACGTTTTTCTCCGTTGTTTTAAACATTCCCATTCACGGAATCGGTTACTGAGCTGTGAAATTTACGGACGGACACCGACGGATACAAAACTTAATTCACCTCTTTAATTATGCTATAAGGAATAAGTTAATCAAAACTAGAACTTCAAACCTCGTAAAACACTTTTTAAAAGCTTATATAAAAATTGATTTCTTTGTTTTTTTAAAGTGAAAAAATAACAAATCTTCAACGAGCTGCCACTTATATCCTAACTGTTAAAATAAACCAAATGCACATCAAAATACTCTAAGAATATACGAATATTAACAATAAATAGATACCACCATCTTACCCAACGGAATATTAAATACCCCTGTCGCAGCATCCTGCATAACATAGCGAATTTCCGTTTATAAAAATTAGTTTTTCTCGGAAACTAGTTGACATACAATAATAGTTTAAAGACCTTTTTTATGTAATTTTTTCTCCTCTTTTAAATGATGTAAAAAAATTTGGCAAAAATTTTTGAATAAGTGGAAATTTTGGCAAAAAACTAATTTTTTGCAAGAACAAAAACCATGTTCCTGGCACCCGACGTGTCTGGCTGAAGAACTCATCCAAGATTTTTGGACTTCCAACGTTGTCACCAAATTTCGTAAACCTAAGACTATCGTGCTGATACATATATACATACATACATACATAGATACATACATACATATATATATACATATATATATATATATATATATATATAAATTTTAGTGAATATTATTTTCGGTTTCTAGGGACCTCAAAACAAATTTCTGCCATAGTCCCGGGATCAAGTCGCGTCATGGCACCTACTGTAATAGCTGAATTTCCAGAATTCTTTCTGGAAATTCGCTAAAATCAAAAATAAAAACAAATATTTGTTTAAACAGTCTCATGCCACTTTATCATTCGCAACTAATAAAAGAACAACTTCACTATTGCCGTAACAACAGGTTTTGACCTTCTTGGATAAATAATGGTTGAAAAAAGTTAATTTAACCATTTGACAATAAGACTCTGTATATGATCATTAGAATTCGCGACAAAAAATTTTTTGATTTATGTCGTGCTAGAATGATTTTTCAGACCACTGTGCGATAGTTCAAAGGCGGCAAAATTTTAAACCCACCAGTGACTATGACATTCTTTAAAAATAAATATCAGTTTTTAAGTAACTTATAAAAACATTTAAATTATGTTGATCTAATTAATAAAACAATAAAATCACAAACAACTGACTTTTGAAAACATTTGCAAAATTTCTAAAAACTAGTCAGGCAATTTACGAAATTATTTTGAAAAATATGAAAACATTTCAAATATATTTTTTTATTAGTCGAATTTTCTCCGAAAAATTAGACTTATACAGTCTGAGTATAAGAGCTGCGAGAGGCGAGACCAGGGGCGCTATCCGTTTTCGGACCCGCAGAACACGATTATGTAAAAAAAAAAGATGTCTGATATATATATATATATATATATATATATATATATATATATATATATATATATATATATATATTTTCCCGCAACCTTTTAATATGTGTAGGGCCCCCCTATGGAAGTTAAGAGATGAAATTTGGTAAGTGGGGCTTATTCCGATGCACAACAATACTATCAAAGTGGGGTCAAATTTTGGGCAAATTTTTTTTCCGACCCGACCTTTAAGGGGGTGGTGGGGGGCGGAAAAGCAATAAAACTTTTCCAAACCGGTTTTAAATAATGTTTCGGTCAATTATCTACAACATATCCAAAATTCAGCTTCCTAGGATGATATGGTGGGAGTAGAGGGGGGAAAAACGATTTTCGCTGGATCTAACAGGCCCCCAGCCCCCCAGAATTAACGTAGAGGGTTGAAATTTGGTGTGTTGATAAAGTCCGTACCTAGGTTGTGCTTTTTGGAGGTTTTAATATTTTACCCCCACCCCCCTCATTTTTAGGCTACAATTTCAAGCATTTTCGACGTTTTCGAAGTTTGTACCACTCGCACAGGTCACCCGAATAAACCTAGAGGGCTGAAATTTTGTATTCGGATTGAGTTAGTATCAAGGGGGTGCCTTTTGGGGGTCTCGACTTTTAACCCCTACCCCCACCGTTTTTATACCCAAAAGAACATGATTTTTCTTGTTTTTTAACAGTTTCGTTCGGGTCAAAATCTCCCCAAATAAACCTAGAGGGCTGAAATTTGGTGTACAGGTTAAGCTAATAGCCAGACACTGTTTTTTGGAGGTTTCAACTTTTAACCCTTACCCTCACGATTTTTACGCCAATATTTCCTTAATTTTTGTGCTTGTTTTCTAACACGTCTAGAGACTCCATAAGGAAACCTTAGGGGCTGAAATTTTTTACGTGTATTCAGTTAGTATCCAGCTAGTACCTTGTAGGGAGTCCACATCACTTTTCCCCCCACTTCTCCCATTTTTACATCGGAATTGAATGCTATTGTTAAATGTGTTTTAAAAGCATTATGTTTATTCTAAATACAAGTAGGCGAATAGTAATTTTAAAAAATTTAAAAAAAAGTGAATACAATTTTTTAACAAATGAAATACATACATATTAAGTAATTTGCAAATGTTATTAAAGTCACTGTTTATTTATTTATTTAATTATTATTTAGGAATTTTGGATTTTTATTATTTATAAAATAGAAATTTTGGATTTTTTTGGAAAGAAAAAAAATCTTCATAAAAGCCTTCCAGTTTACTATTTAAGTTCCTTTTTTAATATTTAAAAGTAAGGCTACGGTTACAGTGCAAGCGACTTCGCGCGAACTGATGTTCGCGCGTATTCGCGCGAATTCGCGCTATCGATGAATTGGTTACAGTACAAGCAACTATATACGCGATTTTGCGCAAATAAAAGTTCCCGCTTAATTTAATATTAACAATTTTACAATGGATATTTTAGAAGAGTATTATTTATTGGAAAATTCTGTACTCTTAGCAAGTTTATTTGAAGAAAACAGAGAATGCTGGGTGAACAGTATTTTTAAAAATAAAAATTTAAGTGAATATAATCAACTTTTTGAAGAATTAACCCAACAACCTGAAAAATTTTTTGAGTACTATCGTATGAACGTTAACACGTATAATTACATACTAGTTGAAATAGAAAACGAAATAAAAAAACAATCTAATTTTAGAGTCTGTATTTCGCCATCCGAAAAATTAACACTAACATTAAGGTAAGTGTATTAAAAAAATTATTTTTATATTTGAAAATTTGAAACGTATGTAGCTATGCTGCAGTGTTCTTTGTTGATTTCTTGGCTTTGATTACTACCGGTAAAATTATTATCACTCCTGTTGGAAACTGTAGAGACAGGCGAAACACAAGTAGAATATTCTGTACATTGACTATTAACTAAATTTAAATTCTCATACGGTGTATTTATTTCATCAAGAATTACTTGTTGTAATTTCATTTGCGCAAACAATTTTCTTTCTTTAGGTATACTTTTAAAATGAGGTAGCAGACTCATCAGAAAATGGTAATCGTAGTCTTCATTTTTTGCAACCTCATCTGTTTTCTTTTGCTTAAAAAAATTTAGTTTGTCTTCTTCTATCTGGAGTAATTTTTCCTGAATAGCCTCACGCTTACGCTTATTCAGTACAATTTTCTTCTCTACGGTCTTAACTGGCAATTCTGATATTTTTTCCGTATCAGTTTTCTCTGGGATAGATTGAGTATTTTGTAAAGTTGGTTCATGTGACACAATTTCTTCTTGAAATTCTGAATTTTGGTAATTTATTTCATTTTCTGTGTCCTCTGTCTGGCTAGACTTTACCAAAGGGATATTACCAGAAGCATTCCGAGGAATCATTTGGTCTGTTAAAAAATGTAAAGTATTATAATAGCACCACGATGACTTTTTTTCTTCGTCTGCACCATCTCCAGAACGTTTTGTTGTAATCTTTTGTAGTTCTCTTCGGAAAGTATCTCTTAAACCTTTCCATTTCGCTTTAGCAATTTCACCTAAAAATTAAATTAACTTATAAATACTTTTTTTTTTAGATATCTGTCGACTGGGCTTGGATTTCGTTCTTTAGCGTTTACGTTTAGAATGTCACATACTACGATTAGGAAAGCAATTTATGAAACCTGTGCTGCTATTTGGAATAAATTTCAACCGCGACATCTTCCATTTCCGACAAAAGAATTATTAATTAAAAATTCAAAAGAATTTAATGAAAAGTGGAATTTTCCAAATTGTATTGGTTCTGTTGATTCTAAGCATATCCGTATCAAATGCCCGTCTAAATCAGGTACAATGTTTTACAACTATAAGCAGTATTTCTCCATAGTATTACAAGCTGTCGCGGATGCAAATTATAAGTTGGTTTGTATAGATGTTGGAGGTTACGGTAAACAAAGCGACGGAGGAACTTTTATGTATTCCACTCTATTCCAAAATCTTGAAAATGGAACATTACCTTTACCTGACGACAAAAATTTACCAAATTCAGAAGTTAAACTTCCTCATGTTATCTTAGGTGATGACGCATATCCATTAAAGTCTTATTTGATGAAACCTTATTCTAAGAGAAATCTTTCACCTGAAGAAGAAGTATTTAACTATCGACTCTCCCGTAGTCGAAGAACAATTGAATGTGCATTCGGGATAATGGCAGCAAAATGGAGGCTTTTAAATAAAAGTATTGAAACAGATCCTACTAAAGCTGATTTAATTGTAAAATGCATTTGCATTTTACATAATATTATTATTGATTGTGAAGGGGTATCTTTGCCAAATATACTTGAATCAGATTTACAAATTAATAAAAACGAAAATCAGATTCAAAAATCTCGTTCAAATAATAGAGCTAGTAACAATGCATATGAAATAAGAGAAACATTTAAATTGTATTTTAACAGTGAAATAGGAGAAATTCCACAACAATATTTAGTACACAAATATTAATACCAAGAATTTAAAAATATTTGTTATGGTACCTTCCTTGTATTTTTATATATGAATAATTAATAAAAAAAATTATAACTTACTATTAACGTTTAATTCTTTTCCCACTTCATCCCATAATTTCCTACTCTTATCACGATTATGGAACGCTTTGCTTTTTTGATCCCACAAAGATCTTCTTTCAAAAACCGCATTTATTAATTTTTCAGCATCCATTTTTTATTAAATATCTTGTAATAACCGTAATAACAGTTTCTAAATAGGTACTTATATGTAAATAACAAATGAACCATAAAAAATGAATTATATTTACCTATACATATGTATAATTTTAAATTTGTGTCTTTAAATTCGCTTAAAAAAACAAACTTGTTTGAACTACAAGCGACTAACGGCGATTTTCAGCTATTCGCGCTACAAAGTAGCTTATACTGTAACCAGTTACACTTATTTGTATATGTTTGTTTTAATCGCGCGAATATCTGTGACTTCGCGCGAACACCAGTTCGCGCGAAGTCGCTTGCACTGTAACCGTAGCCTTAAACACAAAGGCAATTGGCGGATAAGCATGGATAGAAATGCCCTCGTACGAATTGTGTTGGCTTTTTCCCTGTTAACTTCTATCGGCACAAAATCGAAATTTACTGAGATTCAGCCCTTAAAAACTTAAAATCTTTTTATAAAGCCCCGATCAACCGGACACTCATTATCAGTTTTGAAACCACCAAAATTACAAATCGCTTGTGGACTTTCAATTATATTTCGCTTGTAGACACTCAATACCGAAGAAATAATTTTTTTTTTTATTTTTTTTATTTTTTATTTTTTATTTTTTTTTTTTTTGAAAGAAAAAATATCTTTATAAAGGCCTTCCAGTTTACTATTTAAGGTCCTTTTTTAATATTTAAAACTAAAACATAAAGGCAATTAGCGGATAAACATGAGCAGGAATGCCCTCGTACGAATTGTGTTGGTTTTTTTTCTGCTACCTGTTTTCGGCACAAAATTGAAATTTACTGAGATACAGCCCTTAAATACTTAAAACCTTTTTTTAAAGCCTCGATCAGCCGAACACTCATCACCAGTTTTGAAACCAACAAAATGACAATTCGGTTGTAGACTTTCAATCACATTTCGCTTGTAAACATTCAATACCGAAGATGAAGGGGAAAATTCGACTACCGTGATGGGGCCCCGCTGCTCACGGCGTTTTTTGTTTTTTTCATTGCTGAAATACATGCTATACATATACCGTATCCAGAATCTAAGTATTGTCATTTAAACTGTAAAGACTATTACGATGCCCGAGCAATGAGAAATCCTAACATTACGTTCCAATGTGATGTCGAAATAAGAAGAATCGCAGCATCCTGCATAATATAGCGAATTTCCATTTATAAAAATTAGTTTTTCTCGGAAACTAGTTGACATAGAATAATAGTTTAAAGACCTTTTTTTATGCAATTTTTCCCCTTTTTTAAATGGTGTAAAAAAATTTCGCAAAAATTTTTGAATAAGCGGAAATTTTAGCAAAAAACTAATTTTTTGCAAGAACAAAAACCATATTCCTGGCATCCGATGTGTCTGGCTGAAGAACTCATCCAAGGGTTTGGGACTTCTAATGTTTTCACCAAATTTCATAAATACTGGATACTTTGTTTGAGAGTTATCGCGTGGACACACACACACACACACACACACACACACACACACACACATATATATATATATATATATATATATATATATATATATATATATATATTCGGTTTCTAGGGACCTCAAAACAAATTACTGCCATAGTCCCGGGCTCAAGTCGCGTCATGCCAGTGGCTGTAATAGCTAAATTCCATTCTGGAAATTCGCTAAAACACCTTCATTATTTCAAAATAGGTACAATGCAAACTATGATTTCCTGAGCGCAGGCGCTGTGATTTAAGTGTATATTCCTATAAAAATAAAAAAAGATCCATATCCTGTTTCGTTTTCAAGATATCGAGCGTCAAAATTTGGAATATACATAAGTGTAGCTGGATTTAGGTCTAGCCCAGTATTTGATGGAAAACAAAAATTGATTTCTTTTTGATCTCTTTATAAAAAGTGGTATCCGACAATTTTCATTCTTACTCTTATTTTGTTTATTAACGGCGGAAAAATAACGTGCACGCTTCTCGATGCGGGTTTCCACCATACGAGGCGGAAGTGAGAATCTTTCCACGGCCAATATGATTTCACACATTTTTCTTACAGCAATGCGAAGTCGGGAAAAACACGACAGACATTTGCACGCATGCAGAGATTATGCAACTTGAACAACAATCAAAATATGATATTATTCACACTATAAATGAATTTAAAAATTGGGTAGCCGGTGGCCTTTGGCGACTAAGGCACAATGGAATATATCTTCCAATAGCTAGAAATATGAAGCAAGGTGTAAGCTGTAAGAATAAAGACTTAGACCGGACCATTAAAAATTCATGATAAAATTTAAATTTAATAGGTTTGGGATCCGGAACTGGAAGTTTTGGCGATGTGGTCGTCACTGTTTCGCACAAATAAAAAGCAAATGTGTGTTCGTGCAAGTAAGCTTACTTTTTTTACTGGGATATAAATTCAACTTTTTTTTATTTAAGTTTTATATTCGTAAATTTTAATAAAATTTAACCCTAGAATCATACGTACTCGTCAAAACGACGAACGAACTTCTCTACCTGCTCCACTACTACAACTTGTCGGTGCTCGCTTGCTGTGAAACTTCTGTTATCTAATTTATTTGTTATTATAACACATAAGACGTATAAATTTTGTTTATAGCTATTGTCGTTTTTTTATACTGAAATAGTGTGCGTCAAAAGGACGACGATGTATGATTAATCTATATTTTTTTTTAAGATTTTGTACTCCACATATAAAAGTTTTCCTAATTTTTCTAAAATTTATTAAAGATATGTATGTTATAATTAATTTATTCAATGATTATGATAATGTGAAAGATGATTACAGCTGTTTGACTTATAGTGACGACATAATACTGAAGTTTTAATATATTGAATCGAAAACCAAAGAATGCGTTTCAAGTGACTTAATAAAAGGTTAACAATTTATTTTGTGGAAAATATTTTAATTTTTATTATTTTTTGAGATCTTATTCTAAAAATTACTAACAAAGTTTAGAAAATTTACAAATGTGCCTAATGGGGAAATAACTACATATCTATAGGAATATTTATGACTGAGAAATTTCACATTCTGTAAAGTCACACATGTCCACTGACTCATAATAGTTCATAAATTAATTATTTGAAAGACATGTTTTATGATACAATTGATGTATTTATCTATTTTTTAATTTTTATAGTGAAAATATGCTTTGATAAAAAGATTAAAAAAATTAATAAATACTTATATTAAGAAATTTTTCCAAATCCAATTTTTTTAAATATTTTGTTCGCTTTTGTAGTATTGTTATGTAAAAAAAATGTTTTTTGCAAATAAACGCTAAAACTCCCCGTAAAAAGTCCATTCGTCGAAACGACGCCGATGTATGATTAACTTGACTCGTAGACCAACGTATGATTCTAGGGTTAATGTTTTTTCAAGTAAATACTCCACGATACTAAATACTCCCCCTTTTCCGGGAAGAACTCGAATATCATTATAAAACAAAGAAAAATAAAATTATCAATTCAATAGGATCCTGGAGAGCAGTAGCCAGTAGGTATTTTGACGACGCTAAAGCGAAATATTACTCTGGCGTGGAAATCAACCTTAGGGTGCATTCCCACTGCGCGCTATGCGATGCGAGGCTTTGCTATGCGATGCAATGCTATGAAAACAAACATGCAAGTACATATTTGAATGTGCACATTGCGCGCTATGTACAGCGATGCGATGCTATGCTAGTAGCAGCTTTTATACGCAACAATTCAGTATGTTTGATTTTATCGCCTGAATTCGCTAGTGTTGTGCTATTCAGTCATCAGTGATGGGTGTGGTAAAACTTATTGAAGTCATTCGATGTCGTTCGCCAGTATGGGATCAACGGTCAAAACTATACAAAGCAATAAAATAGAAAAGATAAAAATATATTTTTTATCTACTATTTATATATTTTTAATCGACATTAAAAATTTTAATACTAAATTAAATTTATTATTGATAATTGAAAAGCAAAATTGAAAATTTTGAATTATTGCTATTGTATAGGTATCTATTTTGAATATAACTTTATAACTATTTCAAATTTTCGCGCTCGTTTTCAACATTGATGTCAACAATCGATGTTTCGTTATTTTTATAAGAACATCGATGGTTCGATGGCGAAAAATTAAAAGAATCGATAGTTCGATGTTGATGTTTTTTACTGACATCACCCATCCCTAATTCTCATGATCACTCGCTATGAAATACAATGTATAGATTGAGCACGCAGTGTGAACACATCTTGAAACATAGAAAAAGTTAATAGCATAGCCTAGCATCGCATAGCAAAGCCTCGCATCGCATAGCGCGCAGTGTAAATGCACCCTTACAGTGTAAATATTAAATTTAATATCCCTGTCGCAACCTCGTGCGTAACATAGCGAATTTCTCTTTTTTGGCAATTAAAAATCTTTGAAATAAAACTTTACCTGTACATATTTCTTAACAAAACTTAATTAGTGCAGTGCGGTCTTACACGCTAAATAAACATGTAAAGATAAAATGTAAAGAAAGTAAAATCAGTTTTTTCAAAATTTTTCTCGAGAACCAGTTTACATAGAATAATAGGTCGAGTTGGTTAATTATCTAATTCTGATCAAAATTTTTTAATAACAATAATCGTGTTTTAATTATCGAAACAATTCGAAATCCGTTTAGTAGTTTTGAATTTTTCGTATCTCGAGCAAAAAAAAAAATGTTATGGTGTACCTATTTAACTAAATTTGGAAAAATATTTTAAAATGCATATTGTACATGTACCTATAGGTTAAATTAACTAAAAGTTTTATGACGTCATTAACAAATGAAGCAAATTACACGTACAACATTAAGTTACAATAGTTGCTCTAATACAAAAATTACAAAATTGAAAAGAGTTAGAAAAACTAGGTACGTTTAATTTTGCTCCATTTGTTACATTTGTTTGATGATGTCAGGCCATTTTTATTAGTTGATTTGACTTATTCATTCAGTATCTGTGTTGCTTTCTGCTAAGCATAAATAGGCCAAGATAAAGATACAGTATTGTTTTGAAATCGAGAATTGTAGTTTATTTCAGGAGTAAAATTTATTCAGCAGGAAAACCAGCAACTAATTTGTAATTCCAGTTATCAGTGGAGGGGAGGGGGTGCGCGTCTGAACCAAAATCGCTATCGCGGGCAATGAATCTATTTATTAGTAATAACTTATTATGGCATTGTGTTTAGTTATTAAATTCTAGTAATTTGAGCTTGATTAGAAGTTGAAACTTGTTGTAGGGATGTAAAAATTAAGGCAATATTTACTCATCAAAAAGATTTTTGTAATTACAGTAGAGCTATGGGTAATTGTTTCTGTGAAATACTTCTGTATCACGATTTTGAGAAAATTGGTTGTTACGCTTTTAAGACCGGAAGCGTCGATGTTGTCGGTTTAATCCGTGTATACGGTCCGGGACCGAAAAAACGTTATGTCCCTCTCTACGATATTGGTGGACCTGACCAGCAAAATTACGAGCATTTATCAGCCACAAAATGTCCAAAAGGCTACAGACGTAGCGCTATATATCCTATATATCACCATTTATGTACTGGTACGTTATACCCGTTTTTTACATCAAATGAATTTAAATATTGTTTTTTGTGATTTTACAAATTTATTTCAGTTGAGAAACAAACGAAGGCAAGAAGAAGGAGCGATGATAAATCACAAAACCATTCAAAAAATGGAGAAATTGACAGTACCTCTACAAAAAGTTGAGTAATTCAAACTAACCGTACTGTAAAATGGGTTGAATTTGTTGAATACTGTTTTTAAGGGGAGATTCGCTTAAAATTTTTTTCTTCATAATTATGTTCCTTAAGGTGTTAGCAACATTCTCCTAAAATTTTATTTTAAAAAAACGAAAAATCAAAAAGTTATGGGCATTTTAGTGCACCCACTTTACTATAATTAAATTTTAAAAAAATCTTTAAATGCTTTTTTCTCGAAAGTACGTTTTTTGACATGGTTCCTCGTGTATCTCAAAAAGTCTTTGAGATATCGACATAAATCAAAGTGCATATTATTCCTCGATACCGTCATTTTAACAGAAACTAGGATCTTTAGGTTCCGGAATATATTTTCAAAATCTCGGCTGTTTATAGTCGAGAAAAAGTGGTGATTTCTCGCTGGTATTTTATCTTTTTTTTTTTAGATCCTAGTTAGTGCTATAACTGTATATGTATATTTTCAGCTTCTTTTTGATTTTTTTAATTTGGTTCCCTGAGGATTTCAGAACGCGAAGAACTGACAAGGTGGAAAAATCTCGCAGTGTCAACTTCAAAGCAAGAAAAAGCGGTGATTTTTGATTTATTTTTAAAATGCGATTTCTCGCTGGTTTTTTTTTTTTTAGGTCCTAGTTAGTTTCATAATTGTATATACCATGTGAGTTTTTTGAGGGTTGCTATTTCTATTACAACCAAATTTTTATGATACATATGGTACTGGAAAAGGTTCTTTTCTTGGACGTAATGGAAATGTAACCAAGAAAAACACTATCGGTTGAAATAGCCTCAAGTACACATGCATATTTTTACCGCCTAACTGATAAATTAAAGAAAAATTAAAAAATTAAACTTGAGTAAAAAAAATTTTTTGCTCATTTATGTTGTTAATTAATGCATTAGATCAGTTTTATCGAAAAATTAATATATAGTCCCATTTAAAAATCTAAAAGTTTGTATCATAGCTCGAAAACCATAAGAGCTATAAAGCTCCTGACTATAGCAATCGGTTGCCCCCGTCGATATCTACAACTCTTATTTGAACAATTTTTCGATTGAATCAACGGTTTGGCTGTAATCAAAATGGCAACTCTCGAAAAACTCACACAGTACATATTTTCAGAAAATACTTGTTTTTTGATTTTGGTTCACGGAGGATTTCAAAACGTGAGGAACCATCAAGGTGGAAAAATTTCGCAGTGTCGATTTCAAAGCCATGTATACTCAGCTCATTTTTGAATTAAAAAAAAATTTTTTTTGTTATCTCAAGACATGTAGAAACATTGTTGTATATTTACATAATTTTTTTAATAAAATATTTATTTGTATAAAAAAAAATAAAAAATAAAAATAAAGGACGATTTTTGACGATTTTTTGGCGAATTCCCCTTAATATATATTTGTTTCTAATATGTTACAGATATGGATGGAAAAAGTAGTCAGTCGAATCTAGTGAATTGTGGTATAATTTTTGTTACAATTTTTATAAATCTGATACAGATTGTGCTTATTAATTAAACTGTAAAACTATCTTACTCTTAAAAAAAATTTGACGTACTCAGGGACCCTTTAAGGGCTCATGTGGATCATTCTATATGTATGTATATTCCACCTTGATATTAAATAAAATACATTCATTCTTGACCCTCTAAATAAATTTTTTACGGTGTAATTTACTGAATAAAATATAATTTTATTCACATAAGAAGGTATACTTAAGGTAAGTAATATTTTATTATTTGATTTTACTATACTGGCCTGGCAGTGAATATTGTACACATTCTTTTGATTATATTGGTCAAGTTCATGTTTATTAAACTAATATGACTTTGTTTGGTCATTTATTCAATAAATTACAAACCAACAGCAGGGTTTTATCTTACATTTGATGTTTTGTGTAATGTTAATTTGTACATAAATTTTTACATTTGCATTTTGTATTTTGCATGTTTACTTATCTTTCATTAACAAATGAATTATTTTTTTTAAAAGTCTTTGATTAGTTAACAAGCCGTACATATACCTATAGAGATATTAAAATGGCATTTTGAATTCACTATTAATAATTACTGATAGAAAAAAAACTTGGTGATAATTTTGGTGTTCAATTAACGTAGTTGCTCTGAAATAGACAGGTACAAAAGTATATCTCAGCAAAAAAATTTTCTTTTATCAAAAATTAAATAATATATTAATCAAAGTAGATTAAGATAGGTACTCTACATTCAGGACCAAAATAAGCTTTTTTTACGCATTTCGCCATCTATACGTCATAACACGTTACAGTATATTGGAATTTTTAGAAAAAGACAACATTACAATTACCGTGTTTGCGGGTTACTTGAGCCCAGATTTGCAAATCATCTGATAATTTCAAAAATTGAGCGTAACTGTTATACTTATTTGGGATAGGAAATTCAGTATATTAATCTATATATGACTACGGTTAGTTTATTATATAATATGGATCTTTTTCTTATGGCTCATAAATTTTATAGCTTTTTAGATTTTGGGCTCAAGTTAACCTCAAGATCGGGTTACTTGAGCCCAAACCTAAATTTCCAGGTGATTTTCATTTGAAAACAGTTTGAGACCATGTAGGAGGTTACCAATTAAAACATTGTACAAACATATAAGGAACTTTACTCATTCAATACTCTTATCGCAGCATCCTGCATAACGTAGCGAATTTCCGTTTACAAAAATTAGTTTTTCTCGGAAACTAGCTGACATAGAATAATAGTTTAAAGACCTTTTTTGTGTGATTTTTTCTCCTCGTTCCAACAGTGTAAAAATTTTTGAATAAGGAGAAATTTTGGGAAAAAGGTAAATTTTTCTATGAAAATTTCCAAAAATATCATGTTTTGGGCATCGGACGTGCCTGGTTAACGAACTTGTCCAACGGTTTAGGACTTTTAGGAATTTCTGCTATAGTCTTGCACCATTTTATACCAAAGTTATAATGGGCTCAAGTTACCCTAATTTTAAGGTTATTTTACTGATTTATCAAAACGTTAATTTAAAAAATTAACGGAATGGTTGGCAGATGAACATATCTGAATTTAGTTTATTAATGAACAAAGTAACAAAATTATACACTTACCTTCCTTTGTAGACTACCACAATTATTTTTACAGTCAAAAGTTAGCAACGTAACAAAACATCAATTTCAAACAGAGAGTAAACAACACGTGCCTCACCTCTAGTGTCAATTTTCAGAACTACCTAAACTTAAACACCGTAAACCTACTGCTGTTACCTACTAGCTAAACATCTAACTTACTTCTACTACTGACTAATATAAGCACAAAACAGAAAATAATACTTTTTCCGTTTTGGGCTCAAGTTACACCACAGGGCTCAAGTAACCCGCAATTACGGTACTTATTATTATATTTATACAGCATGAGTTTTTTGAGAGTTACCATTTTTATTACAGCCAAACCGTTGATAAAAGCTAAGAGCTATAAAGATCCTGACTATAGCAATCGGTTGCCCCCATCGACTATATACACAGTCTGGTTGCCCCCACTATACAGACAGTCTGAGTTTTTTTAGAGTTGCCATTTTTACTACAGCCAAACCGTTAATTTAATTGGGAAACTGTTCCATATCTGCAACTCTTGTTTGAACAATTTCCCAATTAAATTAACGGTTTGGCTGTAGTAAAAATGGCAACTCTAAAAAAACTCAAACTGTATATGCATATATAATTCGCCATCTACGTCATCAAGATCTGCGCGTCGGCATACCTATCTTAATCTACTTTGGTATTAATATTCTTCAGTTATTATATTTGTATACCACTTGCTTTTTTGAATTTCCGCGCGCTTATGTTGTAGCAATTTAAAAGAATTGTTGAAAAAGCGTTGTAAAAACGTTGTAAAATGATGTTTTTAAATTACATTTCAAAAACGGCGTAGTCAATAATTTTTATTTCTTATTAAATATTAAATATGGTTTGTAACTTTGTATTAAATAACATATTAAATTTTTATCAAATTCCTTTGACACGTTTTCATTTTATTAAAAAAAAATAGAGTTTTCCCATCAGAGCCCGTGTTAAAATTACAAAACTTTGAAATCGTTTTTCGCAAAATTGGGTTGGTCAATTTTTTTTCGGTAAGGGCTCGTATTATTGGTATTTTGGATTAAATAAATATCTAGAGAAGTTTCGTTAAAATCCTTTGAAAAAATCATTTTATCGACAAACTACCTTAAGGAGAGATATACATTTAGAACATTCAAACAATACATTCGAGAACGTAAAATAGAATTGTGTGCCGAACAGTGATGTCGGATGATTAATCGATTAATCGGTTTAGTTGACTACATAATTCTATTTATATTTTTAATCATATTTTAGTCGACTATTTATTTTACCTTCAATTAAATGACTAAATGATTGTTTTTATTGCTTCCGAGACTACTAAAGTAGCGGAAGCATTGTGATCACTTTTGAAAAATAAAAAATTTTTTCTATTCAAAATCAAATTTTTTACGCACATTTTACGTTTTAGAGCTTCCTGAACAATTTTGGTTTGGGCCGTCCGTCTGTCTGTCCGTCTGTGTGTCTCCAATTTTGCACCAAGTGGCATAACTTCCGAACTATTCGATTGTTTTTAATGAAATTTTCAGAAATTATACAGTTTGGCTCAGCGATGGTCCCCTATGAATTTAATCAAAATCGGAGTAACGGTAGCAACGCCGCTACCATGTCATTCCAAAATTGCACCAAGTGGTATAACTTCTGAACTACTCAATTCTTTTTTATGAAATTTTCAGAAATTATGTAGTTTGGTTCCTATATGGTCCCCTATGAATTTAATCGAAATCGGAGTAACGGTAGCTACGCCGCTACCATGAAATCCCATTAAATGTCAATATCTTATTTACTGCTAGTCCTATCTCGCTCAAATTTTTAGGGTATATTGGGGGTTAGTTTCTAAAATATTTTTGCTATAATTTTATAATTTAGCCTTTAAGTCTTTTGAGTTACAACATTTTTTTATAAACTTCAAGGCGAAAATATAATTTCACGGTATATAATATGTATATTTGGTAGAATACTGTCTTAAAGCCTTTTACGACTACGAGGAAGCTGTGTGCCCACCCTATTGGCAGCGTATTTTTTAAATGTTTTAGTATTTTTTTAAAATGATTAAAAACGACTAACTTAACAATTTTTCTGTATTATTTATTGGACTTCAATAAATGAAAACTAAAAAATTATTTATTTGTATGATTTTCCATTTTTATGTGATTAACAAATTGTATGTAATATCTCATATCTTGCTTTTCTTTAAAAAGAATAATATTAAAAGTCCATAATTAAATTCATAAATAAACCTCGTTTTTGAAAAAGTTGAAACGGTTACCTTATTCATGAATTCAACTAAAAATTTAGTCGATTAGTCGACTATTCTATGCTTGATATTTTCGACTAAATACTAATTTTAACGGAAAAACAATTTTAGTCGATTAATCGACTAACTGCGTCTCGGCTCGACATCATTAGTGCCGAAATATTTTGTTTTTGATTATTATACGTAGAAATCTTAAGCGCGTTTTTCTTGAAACAGCATTTTTACAATTGGCTGGCATTTCCACTAAAAAATTACCGATTTTTTTGAAATTTATGCCAAATATACTCTATGATATTATCCTCTATGTGAACCAAACTTTTATGTCAATATTCGAACAAAAGAATTTTTTTTAAATACAAAAATTTACGACATTTTTTCTATCAAAACTCGTACTAGTTCGTCAATTTTTAATTTTTTTGAATTTTTTTTTTCTTTGGCTCACTGACATTCTATGCATATATATTAACAATATGAAAAAAAAAAATACTTTTAAAAACTTTCAGATAATAATTACGGATGCTACAATGTCCGCAATTTGGAAATTTGTGGATTGGCACGCTTCAGCAACAGGCTTCTACAGTCGCCACTTTTATCCCTAGAATCATATTACGTACTCGTCAAAACGACGAACGAACTTCTCTACCTGCTCCAATACTACAACTTGTCAGTGCATGCTTGCTGTGAAACTTCTGTTATCTAATTTATTTGTTATTATAACACATAAGACGTATAAATATTGTTTATAGCTATTGTCATTTTTTTTTATACTGAAATAGTGTGCATCAAAAGGACGACGATGTATGATTAACCCATGTTTTTTTTTAAAGATTTTGTACTCCACATATAAAAGTTTTCCTAATTTTTCTAAAATTTATTAAAGATATGCATGTTATAATTAATTTATTCAATGATTATGATAATGTGAAAGATGATTACAGCTGTTTGACTTATAGAGACGACATAATACTGAAGTTTTAATATATTGAATCGAAAACTAAAGAATGCGTTTCAAGTGACTTAATAAAAGGTTAACAATTTATTTTATGGAAAATATTTTAATTTTTATTATTTTCTGAGATCTTGTTCTAAAAATTACTAACAAATTTTAGAAAATTTACAAATGTGCCTAATGGGGAAATAACTACATATCTATAGGAATATTTATGACTGAAAAATTTCACATTCTGTAAAGTCACACATGTCCACTGATTCATAATAGTTCATAAATTAATTATTTGAAAGACATGTTTTATGATACAATTGATGTATTTATCTATTTTTTGATTTTTATAGTGAAAATATGCTTTGATAAAAAGATTAAAAAAATTAATAAATATTTATATTAAGAAATTTTTCCAAATCCAATTTTTTTAAATATTTTGTTCGTTTTTGTAGTATTGTTATGTAAAAAAATTTTTTTTTGCATAAAACTAAAACTCCCCGTAAAAAGTCCATTCGTCGAAACGACGCCGATGTATGATTAACTTGACTCGTAGACCAACGTGTGATTCTAGGGTTATACACACTGAAAAAAAAATATGTTGTAAGACTTTAAAGTCAAACCTCAAAAATATAGATCAAATATCAGAAATCAGATCACGGAACAGATCACGGAAGTGATATAAAAACTTTTAGACAGTTTCTGGTCTTTCTGATAATTTGTCCTGTCAATTTTAAGCAACGCCTCCACTGGTAGAAATGCTAAAACATTGTAGACAAGGAAAAAATATGTAAAAATTATCTCTTCAATTTACATAACTTGTCCTTAAACCATTCTAATTATTAAATTAAATAACCAAAATTATAATTAATTATGTGTAAAATGCCGGACACTGTTAATATGAAGTATTATTTATGTAATGAAAATTAATTTATATTAAATACTATATTACTTCGCGAGGGCCACCATAAGTGATATTTTTGTGGTTTTGGATGCAATTTGCCAGTTACAAAAATAAATTTATAGGACGGGTGTGAGAAAGATATTTTTTCAACCAAAAACATTTATGAATAAATTTAAAACAACGCCGTGAGCAGCGGGGCCCCATCACGGAAGTCGAATTTTTCTCTTGATTTTCGGTACTGAATGTCTACAAGCGAAATGTGATTGAAAGTCTACAAGCGATTTTTCATTTTGGTGGTTTCAAAACTGATGATGAGTGTTCGGCTGATCGGGGTTTTAAAAAAAGGTTTTAAGATTTTAAGGGCTGAATCTCAGTAAATTCCAATTTGGTGCCGATAGCAGTTAGCAGGAAAAAAGCCAACACAATTCGTACGAGGGCATTCCTACCCATGCTTATCCGCCAATTTCCTTTGTGTTTTATTTTTAAATATTAAAAAGGAACTTAAATAGTAAACTGGAAGGTCTTTATGAAGATATTTTTTCTTTCCAAAAAAATCCAAAATTTCTATTTTATAAATAAAAATCCAAAATTCCTACTTTATAAATAAACATTAATAACATTTTTAAATTACTTAATATGTATGTATTGCATTTGTTATAAAAGTAAGTTCATTCTTTTTAAATTTTTAAATTTACTATTCGCCTACTTGTCTTATAGTATAAATATAAAACATTTTAAACACATTTAACAATACCATTGAATTCCGATGTAAAAATGGGAGAAGTGGGGGGAAAAGTAATGTGGAATCCCTAAAAGGCACTAACTGGATACTAACTCAATACATGTACAAAATTTCAGCCCTCTACGTTTACTCAGAGAGTCTCTAGACGTGTTAGAAAAAAGACAAAAAAATCAAGGAAATATAGGCATAAAAATCGTGGGGGTAAGGGTTAAAAGTTGAAACCTCCAAAGAGCAGTGGCTGGCTATTAACTTAACCTGTACACAAAATTTCAGCCCTCTAGGTTTATTTGGGGAGATTTTGACCCGAACGAAACTGTTAAAAAACAAGAAAAATCATGTTCTTTTTGGTATAAAAATGGTGGGGGTAGGGGTTTAAAGTTGAGACCTCTAAAAGGCACCCCCTTGATACTAACTCAATCCGAATACAAAATTTCAGTCCTCTAAGTTTATTTGGGTGACCTGTGCGAGGTATGTATGTCTTTAGGAGATATAGTAAACAAAATTATCACGAAATTGACGCTCAAGTCAGTCAGTGGCGATTTTAGCGGGTCGGTCGGGTACCCAAAAATTTTGAAAATTAAGACAAATATGTAATTCAGACAAATATCGACACATTTTTAGCATTGAAGAAATGTCTAAAAGGAATTTCTTAACCTTTAGTAGTCTGGAATCACTTTCGCCATTGACTGAAATAACATTAGGCCGTGTAATATGAAATGTCGTTTTCCGACCAACCTTGGCCAATCATGTAATTCAGAATTCAGACAAATATCGACACTTTTTTAAGCATCAGTGAAATGTTTAAAAGCAATTCTTTAATTCTCGACAGATTTTTTGTAGCCCGGAATCATTTTCGCCATTATCTGGAATAGTATTAGGTCGTGTAATATGAAATGCCGTTTTCCGATCACTTGGCTGACCATGTAATTCAGAAAGATATCGAGACTTTTTAAAATATTAGAGAAATGTTTGAAAGCAATTCTTTAATTTGAAATAAAATTCTTGTAGCCCGGAATTGTTTCTGTCATTATCTGAAATATTATTGGGTTGTGTAATATGAAATGTCCTTTTTCGACCACTTGGCCGAGGAATAAACACTAGATCATATCCATAGACAAATGAGACAAATGGCTAAGGTCCTATTTTTTGAAAGGTCTGGTCAAACTGTCTATTCTAAATATTTGAATCAAAATTTGAGATTTCTTTATATTCTTCACATTATTTAGTTTTGCTTTATTTATTGTTATATATCTTTTCTGTGCTCTACAGGGTGTAAAAAAATAACTTTCGTCCTTTTGTGGGGTGACTTATAGCACCCTGTAGATACTAAAACCGCAGGAATTTTTTCGGAATTAACAGTCGCGTCAACCCTCAAAAGGATAAGAGTTATTTCCCTTACACCCTATATATACAGGGTGGGCCATTTTAATCTTTGCATCTAAATATCTCGCCAGAGGCGCCACCTATCAAAAATTGACCTTTACAAAAATGTTAGGTACGAAGGGGGACATTAAATGGTGACCTTAAATTTGACCTTGAATTTCATTTTCAAGGTCATTTTGAGGTCAAATCGTATTTTTCAAATGGAACGACCTACTTTTTATTTCGGATTCTGAAAGAGCCCTAAATTTTACGTCGAAAATGCTATGAACGAATTTTTTTTATTGACCTTTAATTTTTCTTTTTTTAGCTATGAAATTTATTAGTTATGAAAAATAAATTTTTCATAAATTTTTAGTGTCATTTTTTTCTGGATTTTGACCTTAGAATGATATTTACAGTCATTAAAAACGAACAGAAGCTCCTATTTTACGTCTCCAAAAGATGCCGACACTTTAAAGTTAGGTTTTTCCTTTAAAATCGAATTTTTGATTGTTCTTTGGTGGTCTTTACATCTCTTAAGGTCAATTATAAAAAAATTCGTTTATAGCATTTTCGACGTGAAATTTCACGCTCTTTCAGATTCCGAAATAAAAACTAGGTCGTTCCATTTGAAAAATACGACTTGACCTCAAAATGACCTTGAAAATGAAATTCAAGGTCAAATTTAAGGTCACCATTTAATGTTCCCCTTCGTACCTAACAACTTTTGTAAAGGTCATTTTTTGATAGGTGGCGCCTCTGGCGAGATATTTAGATGCAAAGATTAAAATGGCCCACCCTATATATATATATATATATATATATATATATATTATATATAAGTTATATATATACACATACATATACATATATACATATATATATATATATATATATATATATATATATATATATATATATATATATATATATATATATATATATATAATAATAATAATAATAATAATAATCTTTATTCCATCGACAGTATAGAATTACAGTATAGAATGCGTCAAAATTATATATATATATATATATATATATATATATATATATATATATATATATATATATATATATACAGGGTGTAAGGGAAATAACTCTTATCCTTTTGAGGGGTGTCGCGACTGTTAATTCCGAAAAAATTCCTGCGGTTTTAGTGTCTACAGGGTGCTATGAGTCACCCGACAAAAGGACGAAAGTTATTTGTTTTACACCCTGTATATCTTGTGGGGGCGGGAGGAAGTCCGGTAAGAAGAAAATATTTAAGGTCTCAAAGTGGGCTAATACCGGTTTCCGGTTATATACTATAAACTCTCTTAAGTGATATGCGATTACCTGAAATGGCTTATAAATGTTGCTAAAAGCTACATTTTGTCCAGTTTAAAATTAGGTATGCAATAACAAATGTCCAGTTTCAAGAAAAATGATACGTATAAGTTACATGTTTACACTACAGGAAAATTCGGGTCTTGCCAAAATAAAAATATTAAAATCGCCCCTGAAGTAAGCTTGGTCAGTTTGGTCCCGACAATTGTGAAAAACTTTTGCCACTGACGAATGCTGACTTGATGCGTGTTTAACGTGCATTTAGCGAATTATTCGTTTACTTTAAGGGGGACCACTAGTGTGACATTTTGAAAAAATTGGAAAATTTTTTTTTGAATGTTTTGATAGTCTATAAGTTTAAAAATAACATACTAAAATTTCAACTGCGTATCTCAAATAGACTTTTGAGTTGCAACCATCTGAAGAGCGAATTCTGATTTTCATTGTTAAAGCCCGATTTACATTAACGCTCCGCTCTCGGTACGATATCACTACGCTCCCGATTCGATATAAACTTGTTGTGTTCACATTAGAGTGCTGATATCATGCTGGTACCTATTCGTTCTCTATTGACATTATAATGCTGCTCTGAGTACGTTCCCAGTTCGATACAAATATCTTTTCATTAGAACTGAATGCAAGCGGAGTGGAGTGGAATCAAAAAAGTGTTTACACTATAGGTACAAGCCATAACAAGTCTGATATCGCTCCGATAAAATATTACCTGAGTGGTATTGATATTGGAATGGCATTGGAGCGAGAACGAACCGTGACTGATACCGGACCGATATCAGAGCGATGATGTGAATACACTCATTGTTATTGTGTAAGAATATTATATCGAACCGGGAGTGGAGTGATATCGTATCGAGAGCGGAGCGTTAATGTAAATCAGGCCTAAGTTTGAGGTATAATTGAGAAATGTATGAAGGTTAATAGTTCGGGAGTTTTTGGACGTAGCTGCCAGTAACATGTTGTGGAGCAGTCAGACCCTGGCACATTTAAACGACTCATCTAGTTTTCCTATGATCGTTACAGTGAGTACATCATAAATAATTTTAGTAAAAAATCTCAGTGATTAAAACTAAAAGGTAAAAAAATTACGAAAAACTACATTTTTCAAGTTTACTGCAGTTATAACTCGAAGACAAATCATTCGATCGATTTGATTCTTATTGCAGCTTCTTTTATATATGTTTCTTCGTGCGATGAACCTCCAGTTTTCCAGAAATCCAGAACTCCAGATGAACTCCAGATCGAATAAAACATGTAATTTTCGCAGCTCAAAAATCATCAAATTTTCGAACAAAATTTGAAATTTTTTTTAGAAACTCCGCCATTTTGTTAAATTTCAACTTTAAATTTCAACTTTTTTTTCGATTGAGGTTCACGGCACGGGCAACACTTTCTAGTTTAATAGGCTTTTTGGTTTTTTTGATTTCAGGCACTGTGAAGGTCGCTATCACTGCAGCAGTGAGGGAACTTTTTTCTTGGAGCCTTAGGAGATCTCGAATAACTCACTAAATTTTCAGTTGTTCTATCCAAAAATTTTATCTTGAAATTACTATATATCAACGAATGTAGCCTTAAAATATTAAAACATTCCATACAGTAGTTTTCTTTAAAAAAAATTCCCAAAAATCATCTTTTTTTCAGGCGGTCACACTAGTGGTCCCCTTTAAATGAATATAACTGATATAACTGATCAACTCTCACTTGGCTGGGGCTATTCGCGGCTATACTTACTTATATACTATGTTTGTTTATGCAGGCGTTATACAAGCGCTGGTGATCACAAGAAGGTCGCCCAGTTTGCTAATAACGGTTTATTTTGTATAGAAATTCATAATTTAATATCATGTTATACTGTTTTGCCAAGGTCCCTTCATTTTTTTTTTATTCATAGATGGCCGGTTGGAACGACGGACAGAAATGCAGAATGGAAATTGAATGAGTTTAATTGTTTTTGAAATTAATTGATTTTCACCTTTTTTTTTTTTTAATTTAAAAATGTGGAGAAATTCTTTTTGTAATAACTTTGTTTATTGTCCTATTGTTACAATTCAGTTAGGTATAAGGTTTTTTCTTTTTTAAATACAATTCTTTTAAAACTGATATTTTTAAGATTTGAATTGATTGTGTTATGTAAGGTTATGTAATCGAGCATATTGGTTTAGGAAATTTTTAGCGATGGAGGTTGATGAATAGGTTCGTTCAGTAATGGTTTATACTACTATATGGGTTTCCAGAGTTTGTAAACCATACTCGACAAGATGATTCAGTGTTCTGGTAATCTGCTCTTGAACACGTCCACACACACACAAAAAAAACAAAAAAAAAAAAAAACAAAAAAAATTAAAAATTGTTTTCAATCTACTCTTTAATTGGAAATGCGATTGGTGAAAAATGTTTTTCTTTTATAAGCGAAAAAAAATATTATAATTTTAATGTCCTTGCTATTTTTAAATTTTTTGATTCATATACGTATAAATTATGTAACCATGGTGACGACGTGTACCACAGTATAAATAAAAGATTATTACCATAGGCAGTAGCGAAACGCACTTTCTATCCTTTTTTGATATAAGTACAAACAATTATGTATGTCCTTTTAGCGAATTTCCAGAATGGAATTCAGCTATTACAGCCACTGTCATGACGCGACCTGAACTCGGGACCATGGCAGAAATTTGTTTTGAGGTCCCTAGGAACCGAAAATAATATTCACTAAAATTTATATATATATATATATGTATATATATATATATATATATATATATATATATATATATATATATATATATATATATATATATATATATATATATATATATATATATATATATATATATATATATATATATGTGTCCGCACGATAACTCTCGAACGAAATGTCCTAGGCTTACGAAATTTGGTGAGAACGTTGGAAGTCGAAAAATCTTGGATGAGTTCTTCAGCCAGACACGTCGGATGCCAGGAACATGATTTTTGTTCTTGCAAAAAATTAGTTTTTTGCCAAAATTTCCACTTATTCAAAAATTTTTGCGAAATTTTTTTACACCATTTAAAAGAGAAGAAAAAATTACATAAAAAAGGTCTTTAAACTTTTTTTCTATGTCAACTAGTTTCCGAGAAAAACCTTGTTGTTTAGAATGTGATTATTTTATCGTATAAAGTGTGAATTTTTTCACATTCTAACTAAGTACATATTCCACACAATATGGATATTTTGTATATAACATATATTATATGCATACCATATCCTTTTTGACACGATCACATAATTTTATTGTGATATATGTATAAGGGTACAAGACCATTTCATTATCCGTACTACCATTATGCGTACGGTTTGTGTGTGTTGTATATACATATACAGTCTACGTGAGAAAATTTTTAAAGTAAACAAAGATTTTTATGTAAACAAGTCTTAAATTTTAGCGAATTTCCAGAATGGAATTCAGCTATTATTTAACATATACAGGCGATTATTTTGAAAGTTAACATAAATATATGATAAAATTTCCAGAATGGAATTCAGCTATTACAGCCACTGTCATGACGCGGGGGGCATGACCTGAGCCCGGGACTATGACAGAAATTTGTTTTGAGGTCCCTAGAAACCGAAAATAATAGTCACTAAAATTTATATATATATATATATATATATATATATATATATATATATATATATATATATATATATATATATATATATGTGTGTGTGTGTGTGTGTGTGTGTCCGCGCGATAACTCTCGAAGGAAGTATCCAATTTTTACGAAACTTGGTGAAAACATTGGAAGTCCCAAACCCTTGGGTGAGTTTGTCAGCCAGACACGTCGGATGCCAGGAACATTGGTTTTGTTCTTGAAAAATATTAGTTTTTGCCAAAATTTCCACTTATTCAAAAATTTTTGAAAACTTGAAAGTCGTCCAAGAATGGAATTCAGCTATTACAGCCACTGTCATGACGCGACTTAAACCCGGGACCATGGCAGAAATTTGTTTTGAGGTCCCTAGGAACCGAAAATAATATTCACTCAAAGGCTATTGGCGGATAAGCATGGGTAGAAATGCCCCCGCACGAATTGTGTTGGTTTTTTTTCTGCTAACTGCTTTCGATATAAGATTACAATTTACTGAGTTTCAACCCTTAAAAACTCACCCTTTGGGGGTAAAAAATTATTTTTTGAAAATCACAAAAAATTTATAACTTTTTAGTGGCTTGACGGATTTGGCTGGAATTTTTATATGTTTTAGATACCTCTATAGTGTACTTCAGAAAAAATTATCAGCTTCAAAAAAAAATTATAACCCCCCACCCAAAAAAAAAAAAAAAATTGTTTAATTTTTCAATATTTTTTTTCATCACCTTGTAGCTATAGTACAATCACCAAAATTTTTTTGCAGGCTTCCTACTATGACCGATATAACATATAATTTTTTCAGATTTTTTCTCCGGGTGCGTCATAGTTAAAAAAAAATAAAATGTCCAAAAAGATTTTTTTTTTTCGAAGTTATGTTCGTTGTACAATCACCAAAATATTTCTACAGGCTCCTCACTATGATTAATAGAACATATAATTTTTCCAGAATTTTTTTCCGGGTGCATCATAGTTAAAAAAATTGAATGTCCGAGAATATTTCTTGGAGATAGGCATAGGCTTCCGGGTACTCAATCGATTGGAAATCGTTTACACATTTTGAATATGTTCATAAAAACATTTGTGATTGCTTAGTTTTTGAAAAAAAAAATGGTCGACTCAAATCTTCAAATTCCGCAATCAGCCAAACACTTTGGTGAAAAAAATTTTGGTGATTATACCATAGCTACAAGTTGATGAAAAAAAATATTGAAAAATTAAACAATTTTTTTTTTTTTTTTGGGGGGGGGGGGGTTATAATTTTTTTTTAAGTTGATAATTTTTTCTGAGGTACACTATAGAGGTATCTAAAACATAAAAATTCCAGCCAAATCCGTCAAGCCACTAAAAAGTTATAAATTTTTTGTGATTTTCAAAAAATAATTTTTTACCCCCAAAGGGTGCGTTTTTAAGGGTTGAAACTCAGTAAATTGTAATCTTATATCGAAAGCAGTTAGCAGAAAAAAAACCAACACAATTCGTGCGGGGGCATTTCTACTCATGCTTATCCGCCAATAGCCTTTATATATATATATATATATATATATATATATATATATATATATATATATATATATATATATATATGTATTTATATATATATATATATGTATTTATATATATATATATATATATGTATTTATATATATATATATATATATATATATATATATATTTGTATTTATATATATATATATATATATATATATATATATATATATATATATATATATATATATATATATATATATATATATCTCCGCACGATAACTCTCGAACGAATTATCCAGTTTTCACGAAACTTGGTGAGAATATTGGAAGTCCCAAACCCTTGGATGAGTTCGTCAGCCAGACACGTCGGATGCCAGGAACATGGTTTTTGTTCTAGCAATAAATTAGTTTTTTGCCAAAATTTCCACTTATTCAAAAATTTTTGCGAAATTTTTTTACACCACTTAAAAGAGAAGAAAAAATTACATAAAATACCCCTGTCGCAGCATCCTGCATAACATAGCGAATTTCCATTTACAAAAGTACGCTTTTCTCGGAAACTAGTTGATATAGAGTAATTGTAAATAAAAAATACCCCTGTCGCAGCATCCTGCATAACATAGCGAATTTCCATTTACAAAAGTACGTTTTTCTCGGATACTAGTTGATATAGAGTAATTGTAAATAAAAAAAAACCTTCTTTATGTGATTTTTCCGCCTCATTCCGCCAAATTTTTTTTCACGAAAAATGTCCAAAACCCCGTAAACGTTTTCACGAAATTTCTTAAAAATAAGATGTTTCGTTCTTGAGTTATCGTGCGCACACTTAGTAAACATATATATAAATGTGTCCGCACGATAACTCAAGAACGAAACATCTTATTTTTAAGAAATTTCGTGAAAACGTTTACGGGGTTTTGGACATTTTTCGTGAAAAAAATTTGGCGGAACGAGGCGGAAAAATCACATAAAGAAGGTTTTTTTTATTTACAATTACTCTATATCAACTAGTTTCCGAGAAAAACGTACTTTTGTAAATGGAAATTCGCTATGTTATGCAGGATGCTGCGACAGGGGTATTTTACTTATACGATTGTATGTGTTTGTACACGTGAGATTGAGGGTTGATAATGGTCATGTTAAATTATATGAACAATTAAAAGCAACTTTCTTCAAAATGAATTGAGCAAACGCGAAATTGATGACAGTATTCAACACGAGAATTTAGATCGTCACGACCTATTAGCACCAACCACTGTCGAAATCGAAAATATTAACTGAATTATTATAAAATATTAATAATTATTTATTATTTAACGTATTTTTATATAAGCATTCAAATTATAATAATACTTACAAATTTGCATCAAACGGCACTCAGGAAAAACATAAATTGAAATTTTGTTTTGAATGATTTAAACAAAATTTAGCAGCACAAGAGTCATCACCAGACATTTAAAGCCACCATAATAATTAAATACGTATCAGAAATATCTTACAGATCACAAAACACACTAAAATTACAAGAAAATATCAAAAATAACTGATGACAAGCTTTAAATAAAAAAAATTTAATGTCAGTTAAAATTCCACTGCCATTGTTGTTAAAAATTTTAAAAAAGTCAGTGAAACTTAGACAAAATTAAATAATTTACATAATTATCAACTGTAAATTTTCACAAAATAATTTGACCTGCAAATTTATTTTTCTAAATTAAATTTACTTTGGTGATGATATTTTTACTGTATTAGTATGCATAATGTTATGCATTATTTAGGTACATAACATGGATAACCCTTTGGAATTTCTGAATTCCAAATGACACTCTTACGTCATCTCGTTTCGTAACTGTTTGTGAAACAAACTATTATTTAAACTGTGCGTGTACAGAGTTTTAGAGTTTTTAAAATTTCAGTATACCAGCTGGTTACGTCGTGGTATCACACCGTCATTGAGTTAGAGCTTTGGTTGGAATTTTAGTTAGCAGTGAATTTTATCCCTTTTGCCTTGAAAATGGCAAAATTCCTAAAAAGTTTATAATTCTCTTTGTATTTTATTTCGCTATCATTTAAATTACGATTTTTATCACATTAAAATTTAATGTAGGCTCGGTGACGTCACGGAGGTTAAAAATTGTATTTTTGCTTGATTTAAACGTTATAAAATTAATTTAAATTGGAGTAAATGATGATTTAAAGATATTTTAAGTGTGTTTAGTTGTGTACTCAAAAACAAGAAATACCCCTGTCGCACATAACTTTCCATTTGAAAAAAAATTAGTTTTTCTCGGAAACCAGTTTACATACTAGAATAATGATTCAAAAACCTATTTTAGGTAACTTTTTCCCTCTTTTCAATGGTGTATGTAAAAATGTCGTAAAAACTTTTAAAATTTGAGAAACTTTGGCAAAAAAACTTATTTTTTCCACGAATAATATAGCCAAGAAACCATGTTCTGGACATCGGGCACATCGGGATCTCTAACATTTTCACTCAATTTCATAAAAATTGAATGTTTCGCTTATTCGAGAGTTATTGTGCTGATACATGAATACATAGATATGTATAAAATTTAGTGAATTATTTTTGGTTTTTAGGCACCCCAAAACAAACTTCTGTCATAGTCCCCGAGTCAGGTCTTGTCATGAGAGCCACTGTAATAGCTGAATTTTCAGAATGGAAACCGCTAAAATGGTGCCCAAAAATCAGAATTACCGTCAGTTTTTGTCTTTTATTATTTAAATTGCGATTTTTATTTAAAATATAGCACTTTTATAATCGAATAAGTTAACGGAGCTGCTTTCGACTTTCGAAGCTGCGTTAGCAGATTGAACTCTAATGCTAATTTATTATAAATCTGACATAAAATTTACATTTTACAGTAATATAATAAAATTATTTGAATTACAGAAATTATGTAATATGTTGTAGTTATATTAAAAAAAAATTTATTATTTATATTCTGGAAAGTTATTCAATTAAAACTTGTCCTAGACAGGTCAGGTTGGCAACGAGAAAAAAATTGTTCTGAAAAATTCTAATGTTCACGAGGTTACATTGTGGTGTTAAAGGATTGTTGCCGTGGAAAAATTTATCTTCCATTGGAAATCACTGGAAATCACTGTGGGAAGTGGTGATTTATGGTATACTGTGTATCAGTAACTAGGGGACGGTCGCCCAAAGCGGGTAATTCCCTCAAAGCGGGTAAGCGCTTGTATATCGTTGTATCGAATGTTTTTGTCAGGTCGTGTGTATACCGGGATTAACCGAATATTATCAACCAATATCAATCAGTTGTACTTGAACGCTTGTGTCGTTTAAGCTAACTCAATCCAAATACATTTCAGCCCTCTAGGTTTATTTGGGTGACCTGTGCGAGTGGTACAAACTTCGAAAACGTCAAAAAAGCTTGAAATTGTAGCTTAAAAATGGTGGGGGTGGGGGCAAAATATTAAAACCTCCAAAAAGCAGACCCTAGGTACGAACTCTATCAACATACAAAATTTCAACCCTCTAACTTAATTCTGGGGGACTGTGGGCGCGTAAGATCCAGCAAAAATCATTTTTCCCCCTTTACTCCCTCCAAATCATCCTAGGAAGCCGAATTTTGAATATGTTGTAGGTAATTGACCGAAACATTATTTCCAACCGGTTTGGAAAAGTTTTATTGTTTTGTTACCCCCCACCACCACCCCTAAAGGTTGGGTCGGATCCAAAATTTGACCCCACTTCGATAGTATGAGGTGCCTCGAAAATGAGCCCCACTTACCAAATTTCAGCTCTAAACTTCCATAGGGGGCCCTACACATACTGAAAGGTAGCTGGAATATATATATATATATATATATATATATATATATATATATATATATATATATATATATATATACATATATATATATATATATATATATATATATATATATATATACCGTGTGAGTTTTTCGGGAGTTGCCATTTTGATTACAGCCAAACCGTTGATTTAATCGAAAAATTGTTCAAATAAGAGTTGTAGATATTGACGGGGGCAACCGATTGCTATAGTCAGGAGCTTTATAGCTCTTATAGTTTTCGTGTTATGATACAAACTTATAGTTTTTTAAATGGAAACGTATGTTTAAAAGTTTTTCAAAAATTTGTTTGTGATTCAAAACTACCAGAAACACTCAAATTCTCATTGTTTTATCTCATATTTTTGAGTAATTATGTTTTAAAAACGACACTTTTAAATTTCGTACTCAAGTACTTGCAAACGATTAGGATTTTACGTAATTTAAAAAGATATTGACTCAATATGGTTGCCATTTTTGACAATGTAGTAACGAAAAATTAAACGATTATTACGTTGTCCATCGGAAATTAAAATTATTAAATAGATTAAATTATCATATAAAAATGATAACTAAGTACAATAAGGAAATAAAATTTCAGTTATAATTCATTGAAAAATAAAAAATTATTTTTCTGAAATGTCACTGTTTGACAGATACATAGGCGTCTAAACATATTTTTGTAGCAAGTATTTTTAAAGGAAATGAAAAGTTTTTTGTGGAAAAACTTCTCCTTTTTAATTTGGTTTGTAATAAAAAGAAAATACTATCGAATTTCAAATATTTTTACACTATTTGAGTACATTTATTAATAATATTTGCGTTCCCAATTAACCTCACTTTGCTACTATTAAGAAATGCCAATGTCATCTTGATTTGTATTGAATGTGTACATTAGAGTCATTTATTTCACTTGCCACCTGTCATTGGCAAAAATAAAATAAATAAATAAAAAATAAATATATTTTTCAGTAAATTAATGAAATACTTCAAATTATTTTTAAATTAAGTTACTTTAAATACTAATTTTTTAAAATAATTTGATTTTTTATGCAAAAATGTCAAAAACTTGAAATAGAGCCCGACATCTATACTCTAAAATCTGAATTACTGCCATTCAGTATTCAATGCTGTATTATAGAGAATGATATTGGAAAAGGTTCTTTTCTTGGATATAATAGAAATTTTAGCCGTTAAAACTCTGTCGGCTGAAAGAGCCTCAAATACATATGCATATTTCTACCGCCTGACTGCTAAATTAAAGAAAAATTCAAAAAATAAACATGGGCAAAAAAATTTTTTTCTTCATTTATATTTTTAATTGATGCATTAGAACAGTTTTATCGAAAAATTAACATATAGTCTCATTTAAAAAACTATAAGTTTGTATCATAGCTCGAAAACCATAAGAGCTATAAAGCTCCTGACTATAGCAATCGGTTGCCCCCGTCGATATCTACAACTCTTATTTGAACAATTTTTCGATTAAATCAACGGTTTGGCTGTAATAAAAATGGCAACTCCCGAAAAACTCACACGGTATATATATATATATATATATATATATATATATATATATATATATATATATATATATATATATATATATATATATATATATATGTATATACATAGCGCCCCTACTCTCGCCTCTCGCCGTTCTTATCGTATAGGCTGTATAAGTCTAATTTTTTCAGTTGAAAAATTCGACTAAAAAAAAGACATTTTTTTGCGAATTGTCTATAAGTTTTCCCCAAAAATAATTATTTTATGTTATTTAGATGCATATGAACAATTTAAAACACTATTTAGTTTGTTTAATTTATTTAGGCTCTACAACATACAGCTGAACTCTTTTTTGTGCGGTGGATAGGGGGCGCATAAAAAAAATCGCACAAAAAAATATATTCAAAAATATCATAAATAGCTATAAAAAGTATAGTTCGATCCAGATTGTACAAAAAACTTTTTTTATGCGGTTGGTCGGGACCGCATAAAAAAAAGTTTCATCGAAAAAACATCACTCAAAACGCTCAAAACTTAGAAATTTCCTTAGAAGTTGCTTCTATAAACAAGATAAAGCATTAATTTACACGTAGAAACATTTTATTTCAATTTTATAATATTATGAAAATTTTGAAAAATACATCTGTAACAAAATTAAATGATGCAATAACTTACGTTCTTATGCAACGTATTGATTAAATGCTTAAAAGCCGTTAAAAAGTATTTTTATCAAAGAAAGTTATTATAGTAATTGTTTCAGTTTCTTACTGTCTCGTGATTGTGATTCACATTATGCATTTTAATGACCATTTTTTACAAACCGCATAAAAAAAACCGCACAAAAAAGAGTTCAGCTGTAAAATTTTAATTGCATTTTTGTCATTTTTTTTAATTTTTTTACATGAACATGTAGCTACATTGCTAACTATAATTACCATTAAATACACATTTGTGTTTTAAGAGATAGAAACATGTTAACAGATCGCCTACTATAACAGCGCCAGAATTGCTGATGTTGTAAATTATTACGAAATCAAAAATATTTATTGGGTTGTCAAATTTCAGTTAATTGTTCGATGACCAGAAAATTTCCAATCAAAAAAAATTAAAATAATTTGATCGATTGGGAAGACAAATTGACAAGTGTGCTTTTATTTAAAAAATATATCATTAAAAAAAAAACTCACACATTAAGGGGGAGTAACTCCAGTTGTAAACAACGAAAAAAAGGATATTAAAATTTTTTATAAGCTTACTTTTGATATTTTATTCATTTGAATTATTTCATTCAAAGTTTCGAGCAACGGGATACTTCGAAACGGTTTTGAAACCGATTATGCTGCCGAAGATGCTGTTTAAAAGAACAAAAAACATATTTTTCCATTTTTATGTTACCGAAGGATGACATATTAATCTCGTTGTATGATTATAGTGGGGGAAAAATTAATAATAATAATAATAATATATAATATAATAATTATAGAGTTGTACATGCATATATTGAATAAACCAAGAGGGCTGTATTCTCACTGTATTATAGAGTTGTACATGCATATACTGAATAAACGCAAGAGGGCTGTATTCTTACTGTCCTTAAAAAACGAGCCAAAAAATCATAAATTAACACTTTCACTGAGGTGACATTACTTAGTGCGTGTCAAAAACACACACTTGACGAATTTTATTTCTAAACTATGGACGTACTACGGAGGTACGAACAATATTTCTAAAAAGAATTTCGTCACTTTGAAAACAAAAATGGAAAGTTCGCATTCAAATTACCTTAATTCAACTAGTCACCTTAAAAATTTGAAAAAAAAAACTTAAGAAGGAATTTCGTTATTTTGACAGCAGAAATAGGAAGTTTACGTCCAAATTACCCTAATTCAACCAGTCACCTTAATTCTGATCACTTCTATAAGGTCTGGAAATTTTTTCTTTTTAAATTTGATATCAAATTCTTTGGCGCGGTTCTTCAACCAGGTTGTCAACATAAATATGTTTTTGACGTATCATGTTGTACATTGCCTTAAACTTCATTCAGAAGTTTTTTTTTGTCTAAATGTTTAAGTGTTTTTTTAATAGAAATGCGTGTCCAAATAATTAAATATGTACACTTTCAGATAGATAACTAATTTGTCAAAAAGTAAAAGATTTTTTATATTAGTTAAAAAAAATTTAAACTCTGGATGGTGTATTACCCCTTAAAAACATACGATTACAAGTTCATATATTTTTTTAAATAGGGCTGCCCATACACATTCATACGTAATATTGTATATTGTATTATATGTAAATAATACAACTTTGTACTCTTACTTCTTCGGTTAATTTTATATTGAATATGGTACAATGACCTCTGTTGATTGTGTGTGTAACTAGTAAATACATACATACATACTAAGCGCAAGCAAATAAAACATTTGCACAATGTATAACGTGGGTAAGGTCGGGACTAAGGTTGGGATCTCTCGCATACACATGGAGCACACTGACTATGCGTATGTGTATGTGTTATGTATGTATGTTTGTACAATGGCCAGGCCAGCCTCGCGTCATCATCATCGCTAAGCGAGAGCTCCGCCACTCACTGTGCTCTTCGCTGCTGCTTTCAGCTAGTGAGTGAATGAGTCAATGACCTCACTTACTTCACTTACACACGCAGTATAACCGTTGAATTTTCTTTATAATATCCAGCGTTGGATACCATGTGAGATTATATACAGAGTGATTCTAGTAAAAATTGAAAGTACCGTGTTTGCGGGTTACTTGAGCCCAGATTTGCAAATTATCTGATAATTTCAAAAATTGAGCGTAACTGTTATACTTATTTGGGATATGAAATTCAGTATATTAATCTATATATGACGACGGTTAGTTTATTATATAATATGGATCTTTTTCTTATGGCTCATAAATTTTAGAGCGTTTTAGATTTTGGGCTCAAGTTAACCTCAAGATCGGGTTACTTGAGCCCAAACATAAATTTCCAGGTGATTTTCATTTGAAAACAGTTTGAGACCATTTAGGATGTTGGTTACTAATTAAAACATTGTACAAACATATAAGGAACTTTACTTATTCAATACTCTTATCGCAGCATCCTGCATAACGTAGCGAATTTCCGTTTACAAAAATTAGTTTTTCTCGGAAACTAGTTGACATAGAATAATAGTTTAAAGACCTTTTTTGTGTGATTTTTTCTCCTCGTTCCAACAGTGTAAAAATTTTTGAATAAAGAGAAATTTTGGAAAAAAGTTAATTTTTTTCATGAAAATTTCCAAAAATAACATGTTTTGGGCATCGGACGTGCCCGGTTAACGAACTTGTCCAACGGTTTAGGACTTTTAGGAATTTCTGCTATAGTCTTGCACCATTTTATACCAAAGTTATAATGGGCTCAAGTTACCCTAATTTTAAGGTTATTTTACTGATTTATCAAAACCTTAATTTAAAAAATTAACGGAATGGTTCGCAGATGAACATATCTGAATTTAGTTTAGTAATGAACAAATTAATAAAATTATACACTTACCTTCCTGTGTAGACTACTACAATTACTTTTACAGTCAAAAGTTCTCAACGTAACAAAACATCAATTTCAAACAGAGAGTAAACAACACGTGCCTCACCTCTAGTGTCAATTTTCAGAACTACCTAAACTTAAACAGCGTAAACCTACTGCTGTTACCTACTAGTTAAACATCTAACTTACTTCTACTACTGACTAATATAAGCACAAAACAGAAAATAATACTTTTTCCGTTTTGGGCTCAAATTACACCACAGGGCTCAAGTAACCCGCAATTACGGTATATAATTTCTGTTTAGCACTTTACAGTTTGCGTTTTCAGCATCTAAAAATAGCCAAAACAATCGTAGAGACCGATCGCGACCAGGGATTACAGATATGGGCGCAAACAGGTATTGATTTATAACAAACACACATAAAAAAAATTGTGTTAAAATTAACACCCAGCAGAACGGTCCACTCATTTTTTTGTGTTATTTTAACACAAAGCATATGTGTCAAATCTTTACACAAGATTTGTGTCAATGATTTAACACACAAGAGGACATATATTTTGTGTTAATTTTTCAGATTTATCAGAGTTAGTTGTTAAACTTTCTTATTCAATATTTTACTTCCACTTAAGATACATATTTGAAAATCGTCAAAAATTATAACGATTTTGTGTTCATATTAGGGTTTCCGATCTCGATTCGATTTTATCGAAAATCGATTTTTGGAGAGCCGATCTTCGATTTTTCGAATCGATTCTTTGAAGACCAAATCGATGTTTTTTCAAAATTATTGTAGAATATATTTTCACTATTAACTATTTATGTTGTCAAATAATAATTTTATCACTTTTATGATTAATTTATAGAAAATTGAGTCTTCGCGTAACTTTACGAAAAGCATCGAAAACTAATTTTTTCGAAAATATTCTACTGGTAACCAAATCAGAGGGACTAATAGAGCTTAAATTAAACAATTATAACCAATTTATGCTAAGTAGTCCGTTATCGATAATTTTCGATAACGAAAAGTAGGTTTTAACAGTCGCAATATGTTTGGAATACCCGCAACTTGCAATTTAAACGGAATGTTTTTTTTATATTTTTTTATTTTCACACTTGTAATAAAAAATGCCTATCTTTTGGTGGTCTCGAACTACACGGTTTCAAAGAACACGAAACCAATTAATCGTGTTCTTCGGGGGATTGCTGTATTTCTATAAAATTAAGACTAAAATATGTTTTTTTGATCAATCCCACCCCAAATGATGGTATCTAAAAATATCATAAATTGCTATAAAAAGTTTAGTTCGGTCCAAATACATTATTTTGACAGCAAATACTCTTTATATGGAATTGTTGACGTCCTACAATGTGGTGTGTGAGTTAGTACGGTACTACGGTTGCACTTGACGTCGTATAACATCAGTGACCGTCAAGGTGTTAAATCTCTGAAAAATTTATTTATTAATCAGGTCAAAGATTTTTATCTATTTATTTCATTAAAACACTAAATTAATTCCGACTTCACATATTATAGGGAATTTAGGCAATGTTGATTGAGTTTTACGGTATTAGATATATAAATTAACCGTATTTATGGTTCAACCTGTACGTTTTTACCTTACATACACATATACTAAGTCAGTAGAGTGTGCTTAACATGTAAATACCCCTGTCGCAGCATCCTGCATAACATAGCGAATTTCCGTTTATAAATATCCGTTTTTCTGTGATTTTTCACTCTTTTAAGTGATTTTTCCTCCTCTTTCTAATGGTGTAAATAAATGTTGCAAAAATTTTTTGACTTGAGGAAAATGTTGGCAAAAGACTAATTTTTCTCACCAAAAATGACCAAAAAAAACCATGTTCCAGGCATCCGACATGGCTGGCTAATGAACTTGTCCAACAGTGTGGGACTAAATACAAATATATAAATTTTAGTGAATATTATTTTCGGTTTCTAGAGACCTCAAAATAAATTTCTATTATAGTCCCGAAAGATTTCTTTCGGAACTCTAAACAACAGGATTTCCTTAGGAACCCTAAAAAGAAGGCATATTATAACATACAAACATAATATTATAAACATATGTATGTGACTATACAAGCCATTATATGACAAGCTATATTATCGTGTTATGTACATACGTAGTATTATTCATAATATGTGGTAGTATATAAGTACCTACTTTCATATACATAATTCTATATACCCCTGTCGCAGCATCCTGCATAACATAGCGAATGCCCGCTTATAAAAATTAATTTTTCTCGAAAACTAGTTGACTATAGAATAATAGTTTAAAGACCTTTTTTATGTAATTTTTTCCCCTAGTTTAAATGGTGTAAAAAAATTTCGCAAAAATTTTTGAATAAGTGGAAATTTTGGCAAAAAACTAATTTTTTGCAAGAGCAAACACCATGTTCCTGGCATCCGACGTGTCTGGCTAACGAACTTGTCCAACGGTTTGGCACTTCCAACATTTTCACCAAATTTCGTAAACCTAGGACATTTCGTTCGAGAGTTATCGTGCGGACACACATATATATATATATATATATATATATATATATATATATATATATATATATATATATATATATATATATATATATAAATTTTTGTGAATATTATTTTCGGTTTCTAGGGACCTCAAAACAAATTTCTGCCATGGTCCCGCGTTCAAGTCGCTCCATGACAGTGGCTGTAATAGCTGAATTCCATTCTGGAAACTCGCTAAAAATGAATCATCTACTAAACTATCATACTTTTACATAAAGTTTAGTTTCTAATCATATGCAAAAACACATACACTGTAGCAAGAAACACGGTTTAGGTACAACATATTTTATACTATTAGAAAATGTACACACAGATACACATTCGGGAAAAGTGTACCTTGGATGACAAATTCGAAATAAATATATTAAGTTAACATTGTTCAACAAAGTCTATTTATTATTTACTTCTCTCTCGGCAGTGATTCCACCGTTTTCAAATTTGGATATTTGTGAATAGTTTTAGCATTTATTTATTTGTTTTCTATGTATTTATTTTGTATTTTATTTTATAAATTTTGTGGAAATATTTCTGTTACAACTTTAGCTAGACAACAGAATGGTTTATTTCCAGAATGTCTGGTCTATATTCTTTATTTAAATAAATGTTTCATTTAGTATTTCCAAGTAGAAATAGAAAAGGTTGAAGTGGAATTTAATATTTTTGTAAGAATTTGTAATTGCATTATAGGGTTGACCGGGGTAATTGTGAATTGGGGCAATTGTGAACGGTGCCTAAAATTTCTAAAATAACATTAATATTGTTAAAAATCAACTATTAATATGTTTTTCTGTCCGTTCTTAATATGCTATTAAAATTTAATAACAATTCTCCAAGTATTAGTATCTTTTTTTTAATTAAAAACCATGCTCTTCTTGGTATAAAAATGGTGGGGGTAAGGATTAAAATTTGAGACAACGTCGAAAAAGCATGAAGTTGAAGCTTAAAAATGAGGGGAGTGGGGGTAAAATATTAAAACCTTCAAAAAGCACAACCTAGGTACGAACTCTATCAACACACCAAATTTCAACACTATGTTAATTCTGGGGGGCTGAGGGCGTGTTAGATCCAGCGAAAATCGTTTTTTCCCCTCTACTCCCTCCAAATCATCCTAGGAAGCTGAATTTTGGATATGTTGTAGATAATTGACCGAAACATTATTTCCAACCGGTTTGGAAAAGTTTTATTGTTTTATTACAAAAAATGTCAAAAATAGTGATAATAATAGAAAAAAGTATGTGAAATTCGTAATAAAAAATATGCAACTCGTGCGGGATTGTCGATTGCCCCACTCAAGTGAATGAGCGCACTCACTACGTTCGTGCGCTCAACTTCGCTTTCGTGGCCAATCGACAATTTCCCGCACTTATTGCACAATATACTATTGTATCGAACTGGGAGCCTCGCCAGAGCGGCATTATAATGTAAATAGAGAACGAATAGGTACCAGCATGATATCAGCATTGTAATGTGAACACAACAAGATTATATCGAATCGGGAGCGTAGTGATATCGTACCGAGAGCGGAGCGTTAATGTAAATCGGGCCTAAATGTTGAATGCAGCAGTCACTGACTTGCTATATACGTATATTATGTATACGCATTACTTTTGGAGTAATGACTGAATGTGTGGCGGTGGAACTCGTGGAGCCGGTGGACGCGAATCACCGCGTCGAATGGACGGACGGCCGGGCATTTCTTATGTCGTATGATGATTATTTTATTATGTATGGTGATTTTTATTCAACAGCAGCGGCGGACAACTTTCTCCGTTTGTTCGTTCTCTTCTCGTTCTTGTTGTTGTTGTTGAAGCTTTGCAAACAACACAACAAACGCGGCCCAAACTGTCATGCCGCACCGTCCGTGAAGGTGAATACACTCATTTCACTACGCGAAACAAACGGCATCACAACGGCCGGTAGTGAAGGCAGCGAATGCCGCGTGCCGCCAGTTTATATTCAGTTGGGGTATCGGCAGTTTTGTATTGTTGGCATTGTTGCTTATATTTTTATTACGATTTTACATGCTGTTTTTATGATATATTTTTTAAACGTACGGGAAGTAGGGATGATCGATATTATCTATGGTAGAATAACATCGATGTAAAAACATCGATGTTATGTCCTCGATAACATCGACACATCGATGTTACGAGAATAATATCGAAACATCGATATTACTCTAATCTATCCAGTAGTTAAAAAGTCCTGTAGCTGATTTAAAACAAGATCCATTACTTTTATGGCATGTTCTAGGATCCACTTATCCAAACTTGAAAAAAATTGCCATTAAATATTTGTGTTTCACAGCAACTTCAACAGTATCAGAGAGACTTTTTTCAAAAGCTGGGCAGCATTTGTAGCAACAAAGGAACATATTAAAAGGAAAACTTCTAACAAAGTGACTTTTTTTGCAAAGTGTACCAAATAAATACTGGCAATGTTAATTTTTAATAAATAAAATAATAGATTATAATGGTTGTTTATTTTGCTACATAAACATCGATGTTTTCGAACATCGATGTCTTTCTTTCGATATATATCGTATATCGATACTCTTGAATCGATGTTAACATCGATGTTTTTCTAATATCGATCATCCCTAACGGGAAGAATCATCAGTAGTTGGTATTGCGATACTTGGAAACGGACTGTCGATTACCTGAATTTAGGGGTAAGTAAAAGTGTCGGCCACAGATCAATGAACACTATTATATTATATAACCAGACGCAACGTAAAGCCAGTTTCTAGGCAGGTAATGGGGTGAGACGGGTGAAATTTAAGGAATATAATGTATTGTCCATTTTTCAGCAAGTAGGACTATAAATATTGCAAATAACACGAATATCACCTTTTTTTCTTTCAAAATTTTCAAAAAAGTTAAATTTTATTATCGATTACTATTACACGAGAGGTTTGTATTTTTTCAAATAAATTCGGGTTTGTCTAACGAAAATTTGTTGCCTAGCAATTTAACAAGAACTGTCAACTAAAAAAAACGCGACAGCGAAGCTGAAGCGTTTTTGAGTTGACAGTTCTTCGAGTTAAATTGCTTTTAGGCAAGAAGTTTGAGTTGTAGAAAACATAAATTTATTTAAAAAAAAAATACAAAACTCAAGTGTAATACGGTAAGACAATTTAACGAATAAAATAAATTAGTATAATTCATATTATTATTCAGTACATTATTACTATGGTTCTGAAATCAGTTAAATTTACCAACACGAATTTTTGTTTCATTTTTATCCTGTTTACCTACAATAAAATGACCAATGAAAACTTAACTTTTTTCCATGGTAAAAGTGAAAAAACTACAACATTCTTATGGGACTTAATACGTACATAAGTTAAATTGTCAACATTACATTTTGACAATAATTATTTGAAAACGTTACTACGGATACCACCGGTTATTGCATTGATTACTCATCCATTGATACAATTAGTCTATAGAATATAATATATATCTATGTTACTTGGCAATACAATAACCGGTATTAACCAGAGCAGTACTTGCTACTAACCAGGGTAGTAGCAGTTAACGGCCTGTTGAAATACCGGTTACTGCCCTGATTAAAATCGGTTACTGGGTTGCCAAGCGTTCATTTCAACATATGCAGTCAATTTTACTTTCCCCTAAATTCAGGCAATCGATAGTACGTTCCCAAGTGTCTCAATACCTACTAGGGTCGTTTCCATGATATTTTCTTTTTTGTAGATTCTTTAGGCGAAGAAAGCGGCCCGCGGCTCCCTTAATGTACAGATTATTTACGGTGGTGTTCTTAACAGGAGCCAATACATGAGACCCCTCCCCAATATGCTAGAATACATGTTGGACCATAAATTATGCAGGGCTGGGTAGAGAAATGGGGGGTCTCGAAAACACGATTTTTCAAAAAATTTTTCCCCAAAATACATGAGATCCCTCCCCAATATGCTAGAATACATTTTGGACCATAAATTATGCAGGGCTGGGTTTGGTTATGCAGGGCTCCCCGGATAATTTTGTCATTTTCCGCAAAAATATTACTGACGAACAAAAATAAGTTTTACAGACATATTTCTTTACTTTCGTCGTGCCGGAAATATGAATCTTATTTTTTCTGTTTTACCGGAACAGTCGCAGCACACATTTTGAGAACCGCTGACTAAAGGGAAAAAATACTTTTAGAACTAAAAAAGTTCGAATTTCCTTTTTTTCTAAAAATGTTAGTAAAACATCTCAAGAATATCAACAAAATTCGAAATAATTTCGTTTTCATGATTACACATCGAAATTTTAAACATATTTTTCTCGAAACAACATATTTACAACTGGCTGGCGTTCTTACTCAAAAACTACTCGACCGATTCTTTTGAAATTTATAACAAATATACTTTATATTGTACCTTTGTGAACCAAACTTACCTGTCAATATTCGTATCAATAAATTTTAAGGAATCGCAAAGAGTAACAGAAGCTTCTTTGAAAATAATTCACGAAAATCTGGTTTAACTTGATGGTAAATTACTTTTTTGAAAACCAAATATTTTAAAATGTTGCTTCTAAATCTCGAAAGGTTGTAGTAGATACCTAAAGGCCAATATGAAAGTATATCTTTCAAATTAGAGGGAATTCACGATGTTAGAGGAAAACTTCAAGAGAAATGACTGGAATTTTTACTTATCTTGAAATTGTATGATTAATTTTTATTTTATGCGTATGTGCATTGAAGGGGTGACCTTTATTTAGCACTTTAGATACACACCTCTTCAGTTATTGATTAATCAAATTTTTTTTTTTATCATTATCAAATTAAATAATGCAACTAGGAAGTCTTTCACTGACCGTTCCTAAAAATAATTTTAATTCATAATTAATATTAAAAAATTGTCATTAAAAATTACGTAGGTACAATTTTTTTGGTAATTAATATAATAAACATTTTCAGCCACCCTGAAATTAAATATTCGTTTAAATTTTAACATATTTATTAACTTTAATTTCTATATTTAGATATAAGGTTATTTGGATTTTATCTAATAATTATTACTGAATATTGATTACATGCAAAAGATAAAATTGTTAGGTATATGTATATTTATTAAAATAATTTTATAATTATCGTTTTCTTAAAAATTTTCACATAAAAAACCTAATAAGACTGTGCGGTCCATATACCCGGAAAATCTTTATAATTTTTATTATTCGAAATGTCTGCGTGATTGGATCGGATGGGCAAAATGTAATTTTTGAACTAATTTAAATATTTCAATGATATTAATTGAATAATTAAATGAAATACAATCATGGAATTTTATGCGACATTTTTGGTTGCAGCCTTGTCGTGTCATTTAAATGATAGATGGCCTTCTTCTTCGGACCCGTTTAAAAAGTTACTATTACAGGAATTTCCTGGTCTGAATTAATTTGTGAAATTAGTATTTTCGTAGCAAAATTTTTGTGCAATATATAATTAAGGTTAGTTGAGTATGCAAAAATTATTACGTAAGTTGCATAATAATTATGACTTATCAATTTCGCTAGCAAAACTATCAATTAAGTATGTCAAATTTGATATTATTAAGTTATGTTTCGCCAAATATAAAGGTCCTTGATTCAAATGTCGATTTATATAAATTATGTTTTTTCAGTAGTTTTTAATTTGTGGTTTTTGTAACTTTTGAAAAGCGGAAATAATCTGGACTAACTTTTTCTCTTGAAATTAATTCTTTATCTCGTGAGATTTTCTAACGGTAGGGCTAGAAAAATGTACAAATAGTATTTTTTTTTAGTAATCGGTAACACGAGTTAATGAAAATAAAAGAAACATTTTTAAAATTTGAAATAATATCCAAATTAATTAATAATAAACAGATTTATAAGATCAAAAAAAAAAAAAAAATTAAAATAGTTATTACGGTTACAGAAATAATAAACAATACATTTTTGACTCGTTGTAAGCAACCTGAAATAGAATCATATATCTTACTCTTTTTAGATAATAAAAATTTGGAAATACGTAAAAAGAGTAAGACAAATGATTCTATTTCAATTTTGATATTGTTTTCAACTAGTCAAAAGTGTAATTAGTCATTTCAAATTCAAAATTTAAACGAATCTTATTTTTCGTTATTCATAATAAAAATTTTGTGAAAACTTGTTTTTTAATGCTACTACTCTGTTCTAATAGTTTTAATCACGAATTTTTTTTTTAAATAAAATTTTAAAATTAAAATATTTTAAATTTTCTAAAGTTTAGACCCACACACTGAAAGAACGCATTTAAATTACGGAGGCAGGGCGAAAAAGATTACAGCTCTGTTAGTGCAACATGGAGACATTTTATATATAATAATTATGTACACCTCTTTCACGGCAGGAATTGCATTTTTGTATTAAAAAAATATTAACCCTTTGCGCTTATAAGACATGTACAGCATGAGAAGGTGGTTTGTCCATTAACTCTACCATATTTAAAGGTGTTTTGTCTGTTGGATCATAAGACATGTACCACATGACACACTGAATGTTGAACTGTAATGACTGCTCATACTTCACATTACATGAATATTTTATTTAATAACTGCAAACACATTCATTTATTAGAAAAATTGTAAATAAAATAATACAAAATCACGTTGAATTATTTTCTTTTTTAATTAAAAACTAATAAAAACAGCATTGAGGACGTATTTACCGCATTTAGTAATCCACTTTGGGGAAACAAGGTTAGAACGTCAAAAGAATCCGTCAAAAACAGAACGTCGGTCGTTGTCATGTGCTACATGTCTTACCAGCCTATTTACAACTCACTTTTTTTTTTGCTTGAGTGCAAAGAGTTAATATGTACAAGGGGCTGCAGTGACTTGTGCCCCTGTTTTGTATACTTACACACATAGCAATAGGTCGTATTAAGTATAAAAATATTGATTTTTAGATAACTCTGAAAGTAATGTATTAAATTAAGAAAATTCAAAATGAAATAATAACTGCAATGCTTTCCAATGTTAAAATTATATTTTCAATCGCAAAAAAGTCAATTTTACAATTTATCGTCCATTTACAAGTTAGAGACGTTACAAAATATGGTAATTATAATCTCATTTTTAACTCATTTCATTTTAATTACTTTGAATGAAAATCATAGTTTAATACTAATTTATAACACTGTCTACTCAACTAGTTACTGGTAATATATAAATTTTATTTGTAATATTAGAGAATGAATTTTTAACATTTACAAAAATTTGTGTAGTTCTCGGAAAGTTTTTTGATGTAACAATAAAAAATGATAATTAACACTTTCACTAATTTTTGTGTTGTTTTTGTTTAGATTAATTTTTTTTTCCCACTAAAATGTCATATCGTACACTTTTATCATTATTATCTAACAAATAAGTATAATTATTATTATATATATTTATTTTGATTACAATAATTTTTAAAATATATATTTAAAAAAAAAAAATCATAATTGTGGTGTTAACAATAGAAGGTTTTAATGATTCATTAATGAAAGTATCGGTTAACAGATGAAAAAGTAACAATTTCACAGGATTTATTACTTAGTACTGTTTCACTGATTGTAAAGTAACTAGTTTTCGTGTTGAATTGTCAAGTTATTTTGAATAATTCACAAAATATTAGAAATTATATAAAAAATTAATATTCACTTTTTATTATATTACCGAATTTTTTTATTTTCAGTAATAAAGGAAAATTATTTGATTAGATTACGTGATGCTGATTTAATTTTGTTTATTTTTTGTTTTATTTTTCTTTTTTGTTTTAATTTAACGTGATGTTTTGCTGTTTTTTTAGATTAATTAAAGGATACTATCAAAAGGATTTCTTTGTGCAAAGATTAAAAATTACTTTGATTTTGTTTTCTTTGAATCAAAAAAATATTTTTTTGAGATAAAGAAATATTTTTTTGACTTTTTTTTAGTAGTTAAAGAAATATTTCTGTGAATCAAAAAAATTTTTTTTGAAATAAAGAAATACTTTTTTTCAATTTTTTTCAGTAGATAAAGAAATATGTTTTTGAATAAAAAAAATACTTTCTTTGATTCAGAGAAAAAAAAATATAAAAAAATCAAAGAAATTTTTAATCTTTGAATAAAGAAATTGTTTTGAAATTGTAACCTCTATTAAAGCTACCTAAAGACTGGAGACTGAAGTCACATTTTCTAAATTTTTAAAAATTTTGCATCTTGTTAAACACATTTTAATTGTTAATCATATCAATTATTAATTAACATAATATATTAAAAAATATTAACAATTTAAATACCGTTTCCTTTTAAAATTTTGATTTAATTCTGAATATTATTTAGACATTTTTGATAATTATTTAAAAACGAAACAATTATTTATAATATAAATTAAAATTACTAATTTCCTTAAACCTTCATTTGAAATTAAATAAAAGTTTTGTACTTGGTACAAACATTTTTTGGACTGTGGTCACTTAGAATGTGAAGTCGTCAAAACGACATTTACGAAATATCTCTAGGAGTTGATATTCTTCAGGTATGAAGAAAATACTACTTAAGGATGTCGTTCAAAAGCGAATATTTATTTTGTTTTTTAGATGTTGAAGATAATTTGCGGGAGGGAGGTTGAATTTTTCCTTTTTAACTCTCAAAATGACAAAACTGACACTGACAAAATGACATAATATGCCTCTGTTCACGTGCCATCGTGGGTAAAAATGGGAAAAACTACAGCGAAAAACTCTTCAATTAACTTCAGAATTTCATATTTGCATTTAGACATCTTTGGTCGATGTCGATTTTTAACATAAATTCGAAGCAAGTCAACTTACTCTTAAAATTTCACGATAATAAAATAAAATTATAAATAGATTTATATTAACACGAAACATGTAATAAAACAAATCGGCGATTTTAACGAAACATCTGACGGCAGTTCATTTTAGTTAATTAAATATATAAAAAAAAAGAAAATCATATAAAATTAAATCGTCACACACATCACAGAGCGGGATCAATGAACATTTAAAACAATGCAAAAAGAAAAAAAATTATAAATAATAATTTGTAATAAATACCATGAAGAAGAACTCTTATTATTAAATTATTTAAATTTTTTTTTTTTTTAGTTGAAGACAAGAAAATTAAGCGAAAGTGTTTTTTCTTTTTTTTTTAATAGAAGCCAATGAATTGAAAATAATAGTTGCTCTTTGTTTTAAATACACGATTATTAATTAATTAAATATAAATAATTCATTAGCGATTAAAATAAATGCAAATCGGAACAAATGAATTCAATTTGTAAAAGAATTACGATTTTTTTTCGGTAGATGAACAAACATTTGTTATAAAAATTTTTGTTTGAATATATTTGAATGGCGATGACTTTTTAACTGAAAACAAAAGCCGTTTGTGAATTTTTTGTGGTCAAAATGGCAAAAATGCTCCCAAAAAAATTATTTACAGTATGAAAAAATCGATTTTTTGTTAATCCTAATATCTATCCAATTTTTATCAAAAATCGAACCTTAAATTACATTGTTGTTTTGTGTATCCATTCCCTAAGTTTCGATTTTGAGAGTTTTGAAAAGTTTTCTACACTTAGATACGTCATAAAGTTTAAAAAATAATTTTTTCGAAATAAAACATTTTAAGAACGTCTTATACAGCTGAACATTTTTTTATACGGTGGATAGGGACCGCATACAAAAAAAACAAAAAAAAAAAACAAAAAGAAACAAAAAAAAAAAAACAAAAAGAATATATTCAAAAATATCATAAATAGCTATAAAAATATTCGTTCGGTCCAGATTGTAAAAAAAAACCTTTTTTGTGCGGTGGATAGGGACCGCATAAAAAAAGTTTCACCGAAAATATATAATTCAAAACGCTCAAAACCTCATAATTTCAATAGAAGTTGCTTTTCTAAACAAGATAAAGCCTTAATATACACGTAGGAACATTTTATTTCATTTTTATGTCACCGAAGGATGACATATTAATCTCGTTGTGTGATTATAGTGGGGGAAAAATTAATAATAATAATAATAATAATAATAATAATAATAATAATAATAATAATAATAAACGCCCTGTGGGTGGGGGCTTCACTTTGCAGAATTTGCCCACAGTAAGTCCTGCTTGTCGTAAAAGGCGACTAAAAGGACAACCCATTAGGATGGTGAAAACAAGAAAAAGGCCTCGGAAAACTGCCGCTGCCGGTGGAGCGACCGGGCGCATCAGGGTCACCACTGAATGTGACAGCTCAGATCACGGTGACGACATGTTGGGTTCTAGGCAGCCACCTGTCAGCTGTAACAACACCTTCAGCCAAAATGCTACTGCCCTACTTACGGAGCCCCCAACACCTTTGGCTCAGCCGACTTTAAGTGTTTCCTCGGAGCATCCTTTGGGGACCACTAAAGCTGGTAAGAAGCGTGTGCGTATGCAATGGACAGATGAACTGAATGAATTCATCGTACGCACATACTTCCAAGTTACTAGACTTGAAACGGACAAAACTGGTTACCGTACGAAATTACATCAAGAGTTCGCGCGCACCTACCCTCACCTTAGTCGCGTCACTGAACAGAGACTGGCAGACCAAAAACGTGTCATTTTTACCAATAACCTTATCCCTTCCTCCCTCATAAACACGATTAAAACACAAGTCGCACATCAATTTGCTCAAAATGAAGAAAGTCAGGACGACGGCCCACCAGAAATGGAGAGCCCCACACAAAACGACACTCAACAACTTATCGAGAATGAGCCTGACCACCATGAGACAGCAGTAAATGACACCCTACTGCAAAAGATCGAACTGGAATTTAACACAGCGCTTACTGAATTTGAAGGGACGGACCCCACACATAGGTACTTGTTGCCTAAACAACACACCTCACGTAGATTGGCTGAGATCGTTGAGATATTGAACAATAGAATACTGCCTAAACACTTAGAAACATGTGACAATTTTATCGAGTTACACACAGCTATCTATTGTGGAGCCGTTGCAGCTATACGTTGTAACGGGTCCGATGTAACACCACCTGTAGCGCACAACTCGAAGGAACACAAAACTCCTGCCTGGGAAACACGATTGAATAAACGCATCAGCAACATCCGATGCAACCTCGGCAGGATCACCCAATACCAACAGGGTACGAGGTCCAAACGGCTCAACAAATACATACACGACATATTACACAAACACACAGTACACACACAATACGAGGAACCCAATAAAACACTCACAGAGATCAGAGATACGCTTCACCAAAAATTAACAGCACTAGCGAAGCGCTTACGAAGATATAAGACCAGTACTGAACGCAGACGACAAAACCAAGCGTTCAGCAGAAACGAGAGACGGTTTTATCAGTCTCTAACGAACACGGTAACTGACAGTAATGGTCTACCGGAGAAGAACGCACTCCATAGTTTCTGGGCGAATATATGGTCCAACACCATTGACCATAATGACAAAGCCAGCTGGATCGATACAGAGTACAGGAATAACGAACATCTTCCGGAGATGCCCTATACGGACATTACTACAGAGGACGTCTCCAGAGCTTTACAGAGATCGCATAACTGGAAGGCACCTGGCATCGACAACATACAAAACTACTGGCTCAAACACTTTACATCAACACACAAGTATCTCGCTGAACACTTTACACTATTTATAAAAACACCAAACCTGACACCGAAGTTCCTAACGCAGGGTATCACATACATGAAATCTAAAAACAGTGATACAAAAAATCCTGCGAATTATAGGCCTATCACCTGCTTGCCTACAGTGTATAAGATTTTGACGTCCTGTCTGGCAGAAAAGATCAATGAGCATTGTCAGATTAACACCATACTGACAGAAGAACAAAAGGGATGTCGAAAGAGGTCACAAGGCTGCAAAGAGCAGCTTCTGATTGACTCCGTAGTACTGGAACAAGCGAAAGGGAGAAAACGTAACCTGTACACAGCGTTTATTGATTATAAAAAGGCATTTGATTCGGTCCCGCACTCCTGGTTGCGGAGAGTATTGGAGCTGTACAAAATACACCCAAGTATCGTGAACTTCCTTGGAACGATCATGTCCGACTGGCGAACGACCTTACATTTGAGTATTGGTAATGAAAAAACAACAAGCGACCTCATTCAAGTAAGACGCGGCATATTCCAAGGCGACTCATTGAGTCCATTATGGTTTTGTCTCGCAATGAATCCACTTTCTCGCCTGTTAAATGAAACCAAATACGGTTACAATGTAGGTACGCAAACGAATTCGCGCCATACCATTTCACATCTAATGTACATGGATGATATTAAGATCTATGCAGCTACTAAACATCAATTACAGCAGCTGCTGGGACTTTCCAACGAGGTTTCGCGAGACCTCTGTATGGAGTTCGGAATCGATAAATGTCGAACACAATGTCGTTCTGGAGGAAAACGAGATGCGGTCGCATTCGAACTCGAACCAGAGTCTGTTATGCAGCCCATGGACGAGGGAGAGTCGTATCGGTATCTCGGATTCAATCAGGACGAACGTATAGATCACAGCGCTGTAAAACAACACCTGATGCAGCAATACCTAACGCGTGTACGGAGATTACTGAGCACCCACCTTGATGGAAAAAAAACCATCAAAGCAATTAACACCTACGCAGTTCCGGTGCTAACATACTCATTTGGGGTAATCAAATGGACGCCTACGGACTTGACAAACATCGAGATCAAGACCCGCGTCCTTATGACCAAATACAGAATTCATCATCCCAAAGCAGCGATAGAACGATTGACGCTGCCAAGAGCCGAAGGGGGTCGAGGTCTTATAGACATAAGGAACACGCATAATAAACAGGTTCATAACTTGCGAGAAAACTTTTACACCAAAACACACACATCACACTTACACAATGTAATAATCCAAGCCGACAAGGCATACACACCATTAAACCTCTCACACACAGAAATGCCAGATAGTTTTTGCCGTTTGGTCACGAAGGAGGACAAAATTCAGCAATGGATTCGGAAGCCTTTACATGGGAGACATCCACATGATCTTAATCAGAGTAACGTCGACAAAGCAGCGTCGCACGCCTGGTTGAGTCAAGGAAGTCTTTTCCCGGAGACTGAAGGATTCATGCTAGCTATACAAGATCAAGTAATTCATACAAAGAATTACTCAAAATACATACTTCGTGACTCGTCAATAACATCTGACTCATGCCGGAGATGCCATTCCAAACCTGAAACGATCCAACACATCACAGCTGCCTGTACTCAGCTCGCTCAATCCGAATACAAACACCGTCACGACCAGGTTGCCAAAATCATATACCAGAAACTAGCGGTCAAGCACCACCTTATAACCGATAAAACACCTTACTACAAGCTCACACCAAAAGTAGTAGCGGAGAATGACTCCTGTAGACTTTACTGGGATCGGTCGATTATTACAGATAAGACCATAAATCATAATCGACCAGATATCACCTTCGTAATGAAAAACACTAAGACAACCTATCTGATCGATATTGCGGTTCCAAATACACACAACTTACAAAAAACACACGCAGTTAAATTGGATAAATACACTGACCTCGCAGCCGAAATAAAACAACAATGGCGAATGGAACATGTCCACATCGTTCCAATAGTGCTCAGTGCCACCGGGGTCATTCCACACACACTACATAATAGTTTAAGCCTCTTGGGTCTCCCAAAATACACATATGTCACTATGCAAAAGGCAGTGATCATAAACACGTGTCGTATAGTACGGAAGTTCCTCAGTAATACGAATCCGACTGCGATATGTGAAAGCACAAGACCTGCTTCTACTCCATCTGAGCCATCTACAGTGAGCGAACAATACACTGACACTCATCCTACTGACACACAACACACATACATAAACACACAATACACTAATACTGAAAGACAAACACTTAACACACATACAGATCCAGATTCGTCTGATGGAGAGGGGGGATCGAACAACTGCCGCACTGTCACTGTTACCGCTCTGGTGCACAATCCTCCCCAATTCAATAACACACAAGGTCCGTCAACCTCTGTACCATCTAAACGCGCAGTTCCAGGAACACCCGATCTTAATGAGCAATTTGATGAACCAGAAAACATCTACACCAAGAAACGTAAAATAGAAAGACACATCCACACACATACACAAACACACACACAAACACAAACAGTCCTTTCCCTTCCCTCTGTCCCTACTCCTACCTACCATCTGAGGACACGAAAACGAACTAGGCTTTCACAGCCCTCTGTCACTGAGCCAACATCTACGCTCCCACAAAAGTCTCGTCGTACGAACCAGTATACACCAAAATAGACGCATAACACCTCGTTTCAAGCAATAACAACAACAATATAAGGAGTGATGTGACAAACCCGTCCGTGAATGTACTACGGTACTTTTACGGATTGGTTTGGCACATTACCCTTCCACAGAGCCTAATACCTTGCATAATGCCGGTATAGGTGAATGTTACCCAGTACTGTCCTACTGAGTAGTGAGCGCCAGGTTGGCGTAAAAGTCTATAATAATAATAATAATAATGGTGGTGAGGACACCTATAGCAGCTGCCGTTGGCACCCATGAGGGATATTTATCCCCCATTGGTGTCAAGGAGGCTAAGGGTTCCAGGGGTAGTTTATGCGCAATACAGTAATCTTCGGATTCCATTAGCCTCTGACTACTCAAGATCGGCACCGTTCCTTCTCGAGGTGCCACTGTTTTCACAAAAGGTGCCGGATCTAGAGGAGTAATCCTCGATAATTCATTTTCGACGACAGTGAACGTCGTATGACCGACCGAGGTTATATCCCCCGTATGAGAGAAGTGCCACCGAAAGATGTGTCTGTAAGTACCTTGACCGGAATTCAGCATTGAGGGAGCCTGGTAACTTATATGGGTGTGGTTGCCGGAGTTGTGAATCGTGTTCGGGTTAGTCGAATAAGTGATAATTATTGCTGTGATTTTTATTTTTCATCTTTGGTAATATTTTGTGCTGTGATATTTCCTGTTTTTATCTGTCCTAGTGTCCACTGGATTGTGCACTTCAGTGTGACACATTTGTGATCTGCTCTGTGATAAGGTTGATTTCTGTCCCTGTGGCTTCGACGGGTAGGAATGTGGCGTTTGACGCATTCATTCGTGTCGGCCACACGTGTGAGTCAACGTCTGCCCGAACGGCTTGAGCGAGCTCGTCTAGTAAGGAGACGTTGTCGTCCCTCGCACGGATGCGTTTGTCAGCGTCCTTGGCCGCTTCCGCCCCGTCGAAGTGATAGGAACATTGGTCGGATCCATTGTGATACTCTGTGGCGTTGTCCCGTTCTCTGTAGCCTCGACTCGGACGAACGTGGCCTAGTCATCGTACCGGTCTCCCGTGTAGGTTGACCCCGACACCTGACAGAACGGCACATGTACCCAGTAATCAATTATCTGACAGAACAGTACATGTTGCTCAGTAATCAGATGTCACTGTCCCTACATATGTGAGTTCCTAGGTGTTGACGAAGCCATTTCGGAATTGTCGAGACTATGGGGAGCGGAATCGTGTCACAGAGCAAGAAATTTTGAAAACTGTGATATTGTTTTTGTTTTTTAATAAGATTGATTTTAATTTGTTTTATTTTAACGATGTACCACTGAGGGCCTTTTCCACCCGAGGTGGTACATCAATTGTTGTTCTTATCTATGATATTTTGTCGTGCCGCTGTAGGCTTGCTGTTGTGATCCTTCAGCGGTATCGTTTTTAATTACTTATTGCGGCACTGGTCGGCCTGTGGCTCCCCAGTGACGTAATAAGATTTTCCTCTTATTTTCTTTTTTTTTGTGATATTATTGTGATGTTGTTTTATTGTGATATTTTTACTCAGATTTCTCCACTCCGAGGCCCTTTACACCTCGGAGTTTCATCGTTGGTTTTCAGTCCTTGGTGACCGGACGTTCTGGCTAGTACTTAGCGTACCGCCACCAAGGAATGTCCGCTCGTTATGAAGGCCTGGGATGGCAGGGCTCATCGGTGAATTTTATCATGTGTATGTTTGTCCGTTGTCTAATGCATTTATGTGTTCCTGTCTACATATATGTGTCGTTTTTATCATTTTCCCCGTTTTGGCGGCGCATGCCCTTTGTAGGCGATGCCGCCGGGTGCTGCTGACCGTGCCATCCACCGGCTGCAGTACCCCAATTTTATGTAAAAAAAAATAAAATAAAATAATAATAATAATAATAATAATAATAATAATAATAATATAGCTGGGCTAAAATCCAACCTTCACGTCCCCGTTCGTGCCCGGCGGGCAACTGTTAGCTTCGGCTAGCAGGCTGACGAGGCTCTGGTACTGTGTTTCGACAAGAATGATCGTGTGGAGGGGACGATGTTGTATCCCCCGAGTGAGTGTTATGCCTGCGTCAGTTTGATTTGGTTTAATTAGTACCTTGACCGGAATTCAACGCGTCGCCAGTGCTGCATACTCCAGTGGGCGTGATCTTCGGAGTCCGACGATACCATTCGGATGTGTCGAAAAGGTGTATGGCGTCTGTGATTTATGTAAAAATTGTGATCTGTGTCTGTGATAGTTGTTATGCCACCTTGGGTTCTCATGCCTGCGGTGGTACTTTTTAATTGTTACTGTGATGTTTCCCTGGCCTTGTTCTTGTCATTTCGATGGGTAGGAATGCGGCTCCCGACGCACTCGTTCTCATCGGCCACACGTACGAGTCGATGTCTGCCCGAACAGCTCGAGCGAGCTCGCCCAGTAAGGAGACGTCGTCGTCCCTCGTACAGATGCGTTCGTGGGCGTTGATATGGCGGCTTCCGCCCCGTCGAAGTGATACGAACACAAGTCAGATGTTGGCTTTGTGATACTCTGTGGCATTGTCCCGTTCTCTGTAGCCTCGACTCGGACGAACGTGGCCTAGTCATCGTACCGGTCTCCCGTATGGGTTGACCCCGACACCTGATAGAACGGCACATGTACCCAGTAATCAGTTATCTGACAGAACAGTACATGTTGCTCAGTAATCAGATGTCACTGTCCCTACACGTGTGAGTTCCTAGGTGTTGACGGAGCCATTTCGGAATTGTCGAGACTATGGGGAGCGGAATCGTGTCACAGAGCAAGAAATTTTGAAAACTGTGATATTGTTGTTTTTGTTTTTTAATAAGATTGATTTTAATTTGTTTTATTTTAACGATGTACCACTGAGGGCCTTTTCCACCCGAGGTGGTACATCAGTTGTTGTTCTTATCTGTGATATTTTGTCGTGCCGCTGTAGGCTTGCTGTTGTGATCCTTCAGCGGTATCGTTTTTAACTACTTATTGCGGCACTGGTCAGCTTGTGGCTCCCCAGTGACGTAATAAGATTTCGCTTTTCCTGTGATATTTCTAGTCAGTATTTTGCACTCCGATGCCCTTTACACCTCGGAGATTCATCGTTGGATTTCAGACCTTGGTGACCAGACGCTCTGGCTAGCCCTTAGCGTACCGCCACCAAGGACTGTCCGTACTTTTTAGGCCCTGGGATGGCAGGGCTCATCGTTGAATTTTAATATGTGTATGTTGTCCATTGTCTATTGCATTTATGTGTTCCTGTCTTTATGTGTTGTTTTTATCTTTACTGAGTTTTGGCGGCGCATGCCCTTAGTAGGCGATGCCGCCGGGTGCTGCTGACCGCGCCATCCACCGGCAGCAGTATCCCAATAAAATTAAAAAAAAAAAAAATAATATATAATATAATAATTATAGAGTTGTACATGCATATATTGAATAAACGCAAGAGGGCTGTATTCTCACTGTACTTAAAAAACGAGCCAAAAAATCATAAATTAACACTTTCACTGAGGTGACATTACTTAGTGCGTGTCAAAAACACACACTTGACGAATTTTTATAATAGGTATTATGAAAATTTTGAAAAATACATCTGTAAAAAAATTAAATGATGCAATAACTTATGTTCTTATGCAGTGTATTGATTAAATGCTTAAAAGTCGTTAAACAGTATTTTTATCAAAGAAAGTTATTATAGTAAATGTTTAGGTTTCTTACTGTCTCTTGAATTTGATTCATATTATGCATTTTAATGGTCATTTTTTACAAAACCGCATAAAAAAATCGCAGAAAAACTCGTATGACGATTTTATTTTTATAGCCAAAATGATAATTTTTTATTCAGAAAAAATAGTTGCAACCTGAAAATCTCAATTTTGTGGACCGTAGATTTCCAATCGTACATCAAAAATCGAAAACAATCTTTCAGCACTTTGTTTCATGCCTTCCTTGATAATTTAAATTACGATTCTTACAATACTAAAAACGATTTAAACGGTCTTTGTACAGATTTTTTCAAATTCAGTCCTTGAGAATTAATTTCCAATAACCGTAGTGAAATTTTTATTCTTATTAGTTATTATATAATTTATTGTCTATATTATGCGATTTCGTGTCGACTTAGAGAAATTTTTGTCAAAAAAAAAAAAAAATTATTAATAAATTTATAAATTATTCATTTGATAAAAATGAATAAAAATATTTGTGAAAAAAAATTGTTTTATTACTTCCTTATAAAAATTGTTATCATTTTCAACAAATCAATACAGCATGTAAAATACTTCCTATATTTTTCTTAACAATTTCCAAGGAACTGATGCAAAAGACACATAATTATGAAATTGAAAACATTTAATTAGTGTTAGAAAAATCATTAAATATTAATGTATTATTTAAATCATTTTTTTTAAACCTATAATCAAATTTAAATCAAGATTAATTGCAATAATATGTCATTTTGTGCAAAATATTAATTTTAACAATTTTTTTTCTAATTAGAGTTTATTTTGTTAATTGTATTAAATTATAGAATATAGATCGCTACCTGGTCGAGTATTACTTTTTTTTTTTTTTGAATGCTGATAAAAAAATGTGGTTCAAAGAAATTATTAATCATTTTTTTTTTTTTTTTGTTTGCAAAAAGAAGTACGTACTTAATGTGCAAAAAGATTTTTTTAAATATTCAGGAAGCAGTTTCCAGAGTTCCACACCTAATCATTGGAAAAGGACGAATTTTTTAGTTCAGTCATGTTGGGACTGAAAGTTTCTACTTTTTTGTCCTTAACCCTAGAGTCATACGTTGGTCTACGAGTCAAGTTAATCATACATTGGCGTCATTTTGACGAATGGACTTTAGAGTTTATTTGCAAAAAGCATTTTTTTTTTACATAACAATACTTTAAAAGCGAACAAAATATTTAAAAAAATTGGATTTGGAAAACTTTCTTAATATAAATATTTATTAATTTTTTTAATCTTTTTATCAAAGCATATTTTCATTATAAAAATTAAAAAATAGATAAATACATCAATTGTATCATAAAACATATCTTTCAAATAATTAATTTATGAACTATTATGAGTCAGTGAACATGTGTGTGTCAGTGGACATGTGTGAATGTGAAATTTCTGTCATAAATATTCCTATAGATATGTAGTTATTTCCCCATTAGGCACATTTGTGAATTTTCTAAAATTTGTTAGTAATTTTTCGAACAAGATCTCAAAAAATAATAAAAATTAAAATATTTTCCATAAAATAAATTGTTAACCTTTTATTAAGTCACTTGAAACGCATTCTTTAGTTTTCGATTCAATATATTAAAATTTCAGTATTATGTCGTTTCTATAAGTCAAACAGCTATAATCATCTTTCACATTATCGTAATCATTGAATAAATTAATTATAACATCCATATCTTTAATAAATTTTAGAACAATTAGGAAAACTTTTATATGTGGAGTACAAAATCTTTAAAAAAAAAAATATGGGTTAATCATACATCGTCGTCCTTTTGACGCACACTATTTCAGCATAAAAAAAATGACAATAGCTATAAATAACACTTATACGTCTTATGTGTTATAATAACAAATAAATTAGATAACAGAAGTTTCACAGCAAGCAGGCAACGACAAGTTGTAGTATTTGAGCAGGTAGAGAAGTTCGTTCGTCGTTTTGACGAGTACGTATGATTCTAGGGTTAACGTACGTATATTGGCGTGTAAATCAATGAATATCTCCAGATCTATTGGGGTTACCGATATGAAATCAGATTGAAAATATGTCTACCTGTGGGACATTAAAAGGAACAAAATTTGGACACATTTCGTCCAGTGGTTCGGGAGTTATCGCTATTTTTAAATTTTTGTAAAAACTGGAAAATTTTGGTCTTAGTCAATTTTCTCCGGTCTTTACTGATGAAAATCGGTGAAACTGATTTCAATGTTGTTTTCGATATATTGACACTTTTTTAAGTGTTAGAGAAATATTTAAAAGCCGTTCTTTAATTTTAAATAGCATTATTCTATCCTGGAATCATTTTAGCCATTAGTTGGAATAACATTTGGTCGTGTAATATGAAATGTCGTTTTTCAACCACTTCATTTATCATGTGATACAAATAAATATCGATATTTTCTTAAGTATTAAAAAAATATTTTAAAGAAAAAAATCTTAAAAAGAGATAATTAAAACAAAAGGTTGACTGACCCCTTTCTTAATATATTTTTCTAGATACAATGTATCCAATCAACCTTTTTGACATAAAAATATCTACATAAATATTAAAATCGTTTGGAAAGTGAATTTAGTTGACAAAAATACGTACAGTTCCTGCAAAACTTGTAGTTTTTACGTCACTAGGTTTAAAAAAAGTTGTTTTTTAAAGCCGTTCTTTAAATTTAAATATGTAGTTTTATTGTATACTAGCTGACCCGGCCACACGTTGCTGTGCCTCAGTAGTTATAACTGATTGAATTAATTTTTTCTAATCATTTCAAACGATACACTGCACAATTATAACACAATACACAGTATAATTATAAAAATCATTGACATCGTGAACATAAACAAGTATGACGTGGAATAGAATGTATAATCTAGAAATCGAAACACAGCGCCATCTACCGGGTGTCTACACAACCTAGATGTCAAACGGTGTTAGATTAAATTATAGATAAAATTTATAGGTCAATTCAATGCAATTCCAAAATTCTGTGCAAAATCAATTATTTATAGCACTTGACCCTGCTCGCCCAATGACTCTAAAATAACTATCTTCATATTTTATTACCATGGCTAATTTCCGCACCGTAAGAACTTAGTATGGGTACCTATACCAGCAGTTTTAAAATTGTTTCTATTTTAAACCCTTCAAGTCACCAAGGCCATGGGAAACCATTTTAACGTCACTTTCATCTTTCACAGAGATCTCATCAGTACTTAAATAAAAATTGTCAAATTTCTTCAGCTTTTTAATTTGCGCCCTATTTGGTGTAACTGACGGACAGTGTGATCACACGTTCATTTAAATTTGATAATCTGAAATTTTGTACAAAATCAGTTCCTTATGTGCTTCGTTTCGCTCGCTCGACGACTCTAAAGTATTATTCATATTTTCATATTTTCAAGTCATATTCATATTTTTATAGTATAATATATCTAATTGTCATATGTATGGAATTTGCTGAAAACAGCAGAAGTGCCAATTGATGATAACTGGACAATCCCGTTGTTTATTTCTTTACAGAATACAAATAGTATTTTGCACAGTAGATAAGTAATTTCATAGTAGTCATAGGTATAAAAATATTATTGGTGGTATCTATAGAAATACTTATTAATACTTACAAAAATTCCAAAATTATTTTTCTCCAAATGCTTAGCAACAAATTAATTTCCATGATTTGTCTATAAATTTTTCCACAGATATCTGTATACACTAATAAAAAATTGATATTTTGCGGTTATGTAGATTGTTACAACTTTTCCCTGTTGTCTCATCACACACATGATACGTACCATGTATAAAACAATAATACAATAAAACTAAGCAATATGTCAACTTTTGTTTCATTTTGTATTATGTATTAATTATTACACTAATTATAATTAAAATAATATTTACATGTTGACATTTTTATAAACAAATACACACACTTCAAGCGTTTTGCCGATGTTTTAAAATAGGTGTTATAAATTAATGTAGTAATATAAAAAAATTAGTGCAATATATTGTGCATACTGTACACAAAATATAATTTTTAATATTATAATATTAATAAATAATTAAAGTGGGAATTTAGGTCATATTTTTAATAATTATTTTTATATTTTTATATAATAATTTTTTCTAGTGATAAATTAGTTTAAATATTACAGTTTAAGTGAAAATTTGAAAGTGCTCATTTATTTATTAATAAAAATAAAGATTGTAAGTCATAGTAGATTCAGGTTCTTATTTAACTATTATCTTATTTTGTCGGCATTTAATTTGTTGTTAAATAGTATCAAATTTAAGAAAGGGAAAAAATAAGAATAATTTGAATTTCGCCTTAGAGTAATTAAAAATCAGATATCCTTACTAAGAGTGAGAAATCAATATGAGAGTTCAAAAAAGAAAAAAAAAACTTTTTAAGAAGAAAATAAAACCGATTTCAAAGTATGTAATAAATACCCCTGTCGCAGCATCCTGCATAACATAGCGAATTTCCATTTACAAAAGTACGTTTTTCTCGGAAACTAGTTGATATATAGTAATTGTAAATCAAAAAAAACCTTCTTTATGTGAATTTTCCGCCTCATTCCGCCAAATCTTTTTCACGAAAAATGTCCAAAACACCGTAAACGTTTTCATGAAATTTCTTAAAAATAAGATGTTTCGTTCTTGAGTTATCGTGCGGACACTTAGTAAACATATATATAAATGTGTCCGCACGATAACTCAAGAACGAAACATCTTATTTTTAAGAAATTTCGTGAAAACGTTTACGGTGTTTTGGACATTTTTGTGAAAAAGATTTGGCGGAATGAGGCGGAAAATTCACATAAAGAAGGTTTTTTTTATTTACAATTACTATATATCAACTAGTTTCCGAGAAAAACGTACTTTTGTAAATGGAAATTCGCTATGTTATGCAGGATGCTGCGACAGGGGTATTTTGTTATTTATTAATTGAGATCCATCTTATAGAATGCACATACAAAATTTAAGATAGTGAGTTTGGATATTTTTATTTGGAGCCCTCATAAACGTTGGTATCTGGTAGGTGTACTTACTAGTGCAGACATACACAATATACATGTATATTGCATGTATATGTGTATATAATATACATACATATGTATACATAATGTTGAGAATGTATATATACATGCATATATTCTTAGCTGATGACAGATATCTACAATGTTTATGAATTCAGATGTCTGTAATAGTCCAAGCTCCGATAGCAAAAAATCATATCTGATAAAATACCTCAAATTAAAAGAGCTAAATCGATAGTAACTAATGCCGACAATAGAAAATATTCGACAGACCTTTGAATTTTTGTTAAATTCTATTTTTAAAAATTTTTTGAAATGGCTGTATAACACCTCAAACTTAGGTATATTTGATAGATTTGAGCGTTACTTTATGGTATTCCATTTTAAAATTAAAAGACAATTTTTACTTGGCTAATACCACTTTTTTTAAAGTTTTTAAATATCTGTGACATGTTTCGGACCCATATGGCCATTAACGACTGTTAGTTAATGGCCATATGGGTCCGAAACATGTCACAGATATTTAAAAACTTTAAATAAAGTGGTATTAGTCAAGTAAATATTATCTTTTAACCTCAAACTTACCTTGCTGAACACCTTGCTGAAATTTACATATAACAAATTATATAATTTTACTAAGGAATTGGTCTTTCTGGCGTATTTTATTAATTAATGTCAGACAAACCTCTCCTAATATAATTAGTGAAAATTTTAGGCAAACTTACCTCACATAACACCCAATTTTTTTTTTTTAAGTGAAATTTTTAGACATTACCAATCTATTAAAATTGGGCTATCTGGCAAATTTTGTTAACTACTGCCTAAAAAAAAATAATACTCCGGAATTATTTAATAATGCCATAATTTAATAAAAAATTTAGGTAATTTAACAAACTTAGCTCTATTTTTTTAAAGCCGGGTCAACTGTAATTGATATTAGAGGTCCCAAACTTAATTTTAGTAATAAAAAATATACTTTTAAAGATAACATTGCTTCAGACAGACCAAATTTAATACGTAGATAATAACAAAAACTTTTAATTAAAATAAAAAAGTCCAGGGTGCTATGTGAGGTAATTTTGCTTAAATTTTTCACTAATTAAAATAGGTCTGTCAGACATTAATTAGCAAAATATGTATGTTAGACAGACCGATTCCTCAGTAAAATATATCCTCCATATAAAAAATGGAGGTGTTATGTGAGGTAAATTTTTTAAAAATAGAATATAACAAAAATTCAAAGGTCTGTCGGGCATTCCCTATTGTCGGCATTAGTTACTATCGATTTAGCATTTTTAATTTGAGGTGTTTTATCAGTTATGATTTTACGCTGTCGGAGCTTGGACTATAATATTCATTTGACTAAAAAGGGATTATTTATTACAAACATAAAGGGTTTTTGTGTGACTTGTAAGAAATTTGATGAAAACGTTGAAAGTGCAAAAATCTTGAATGAGTTCTTCAACAAAACACGTCTGATACCTGGAATATGATTTTTTGGGCATTTTTGTGAAAAAATTAGTTTTTTGTAAAGATTTTTCCAAATTTAAGTCTTTGCAACATTTTTTCACACCATTGAAAAGAGGAGAAAAATTACATAAAATGGTTTATAAACCATTAGGTATTCTATGTAACCTATTTTTCGAGAAAATCTAACTTTTGTAAACGGAAATTCGCTATGTTATGCAGGATGCTGCGACAGGGGTATTTTTTATTTACAATTACTCTATATCAACTAGTTTCCGAGAAAAATGTACTTTTGTAAATGGAAATTCGCTATGTTATGCAGGATGCTGCGACAGGGGTATTTTTTTTATTTACAATTCTCTATATCAACTAGTTTCCGAGAAAAACGTACTTTTGCAAATGGAAATTCGCTATGTTATGCAGGATGCTGCGACAGGGGTATTATTATTTTAATATTTATTTTCAAGAAAATACAAAAATGCCTTTTTGAATTTACAGCAGATGACACAAATATTTATTATGTAAAAGTGAATTGCTTGGAAATTGCGACATTCATTTCTTTATTTTACTGCACTATTATTGTTAAAGCGATAGTAACAGTAGTAGTTATAATATTAAATTAGTATTATTAGTTTATTCAAAGCACTGTTGTGACATAACTTTTTCCTTATAGGAATCCAATGTTAAAAATTAACATGTAAATCGTATGTATACATGCAAATGGGCCACCTCGTATATTATGTGTACGATACATATTGTATCGAATATGTGCTTAGATTGTGAATAGCTTCACACTTTTTACGATAAAAGTATCACAGTCTAAACAACATAGTTTTTCTCGGAAACTAGTTGACATAGAAAAATAATTTAAGGACCTTTTTTATGTAATTTTTTCTCCTCTTTTAAATGGTGTAAAAAAATTTCACAAAAATTTTTGGATAAGTGGAAATTTTGGCAAAAAACCAATTTTTTGCAAGAACAAACACCATGTACCTGGCATCCGACGTGTCTGGCTAACGAACTTGTCCAACGGTTTGGGATTTCCAACATTTTCACCAAATTTCGTAAACCTAGGACATTTCGTTCGAGAGTTATCGTGCGGACACATATATATATATATATATATATATATATATATATATATATATATATATATATATATATATATAAATTTTGGTGAATATTATTTTCGGTTTCTAGGGACCTCAAAACAAATTTCTGCCATGGTCCCGGGTTCAAGTCGCGTCATGACAGTGGCTGTAATAGCGAGCTTCCATTCTGGAAATTCGCTAAAAGTATGAAAAAATAATTACACCATAAGTTAAAATATAAACTGACAGCTTTTGAAGTTAATGTCAAGCCAACTGAACTACGTTTAATGTTATCATAAAGCCTCAAAAATTAGTTTTTAATTTTTCTCGAAAATCGGTTTACTTAAAACAATGATTCAAAACCCATCTTATATCATTTCGGCCGATCTTTCCGATGGTGGTGTAAAAAAAAAAAATTGAAAAACGTTTGAATTATTGTAGTAAATTCTGGCCAAAATAATTTTTTTTTTTATGATAAGCGTTCAAAATATTCATGCAACGAAGATTTTCGGACTTTCAACGTTTTCATCAAATTTCGTCAAAATAGTCTACTTCGTATGACTTCAAAATAAATTTCTGTCACACTCTCAGGCTCAGGTCTTACGATGATAGTGGTTGCAGTAGCTGAATTTTCCTCCTAAAAAATCGTTAAAATTCGGATCTACCCAAAATGAAAATCCTGAAACCGCTTCTGGACTCATAGATACTGTACCCATTCAAATAATGTGTAATGTGTAGGGGAAGGTCGCCCAAAGCGGGTACCCCTCTTAAAGCGGGTAAGCGCTTGTATATCATTGTATCGAATGTTTTTGTCAGGTCGTGTGCATACCGAGATTAACCGAATATCAACCAATCTCAATCAGTTACACTTGAACGCTTGTGTCGTTTAATGTCCTAGTTAAGCTTCATCAAATTTTTTTGTTGGTTTTGTTAAAAATTTTGACGATAAATATTCTGTGACTAGTCACAAACCTTTTTATCTGTAATCTTTTTGGTATTATCATATTATGTTATCATCATTTGACTTTTAATGTAGAAAAAGGTAGACATGTATCGGCTTTCATTTTGAAATTATTCAAAGTTAACAAAATTAAGTCTTTTTGGGCAAAGCGGGTAGACAAAATAGAAGCAACTTAATGGAAAAAACTGTTGGAAGGGGAAAAAAATAAATAATCTTCTTTTTACGACGGAATGAGAGAAAAAGCTTAAAAAAAATATTTCTGCCTTGTTTGTGGTGATTTTGATGTGGAATCACCTGAAGTAATATATTCCAATATGGAGGTTGTAAAGAAAGTTACAGTTAATTGTTATAAATTTATTATTTTTGTCTTTTTTTTTACTTAATTTTTTTTACTTAATGATTATTATTGTTAAGTTCTATATGATTAAGAAAGTTTATATTAAAAAATAATAACATTATTTAAATACATAATATACTTACTCGCTTTGCCCAAAGGGGGTTACCCGCTTTAGGATACCTATACGGGCAAAGCGGGTTTTTGCAGAGGTTTTGTATTTTCTTTATTAAAAATAAATATCGTATAAACATTTCTTAAGCGAAGTTTCATTTTAAAGTTCGATAACTATTCTATCTGATAATATAAAAAAGATCTGCTTATCGAGGTCAAAAGTCACTTTTTTGGGCGTTTAATCTTAGCTTACCCGCTAATCTTAGCATACTACGAATGTCAGTTACGTAATAATTTACTGTTTGTAATTTTTTCTGATTTTTTACATCCACTGTTAAAAAATTATGCATAGGCGGGGAAGTTATTCTGAAATTCATAATTATAATTATAGTAAATGATTTCGAATTTAATATTTGATAACAAATTTTCTAACAGTTTATTTTTAGATAAAGATATTTTTGAGAATTAATCCAAGTTAGTACTAATACTTCAAAAATTGCAATAAATTTTTTTTCTTTGGTTTATATGTAAATAGGTCAAGTTTCATTGCTTCAATATTTTTTTTCAATACTCTTTTTTTATTTTCAGATAATTTTGTGTATATAAAAATTAGAACAAAACCTTGCCAAAATTTAGTTATCAAAATACATACATATTAATGTTTTGGTAGAAACAGATCATACATAGTCAGTTTAGTCTGTTAGTCTGGTTAGTCTGTTAGCCTTGCTGTCGTTGTTGTGGCCGTATCAGGGCCGCTTTGTAAACAATCAATTTTCTTATCAGACTTCACATATAGATAATTTTCATTTTCCGAATTAATTTTATAAAATAAAATTTAATCGGTATATTTACTGTCAACTAAAATTTATTTCCGTACCTAATCAATTTCAGTTATTTCAATTAGAGTCCCTATAATAAATAGAGTCGTGACATGTCATCCATTTTCGCTCCAAAACAGAGCGGGAAGCTTCAAAATTAATTATTACATGTTTGAGTAAATATTCTTGAGTATATAATTATTGCTAATAAGTTATGAATTATACCTATAGGATAGTTTTATATAATAACTAATTTTGCACACTGTCACATGACATTTTTAATCTAAATTCATAGTAAACATAATTCTAGGCATTTAAGCTAGCCTAATATTATATTTGTTCGCGGAAAAATATAAGGCGGTATTCTCATAAAACTTGAATATTGGATATGTTACTAGAGTGGTTTCAAGGGACCAAACTAGAATGTTTATCAAACTGTTCCACTTGTAGCTAGTGGGTGACGTAAAATCTCCCCACTATGTTATGTACGTACACACTGTTTGCAAACAGTGCGTATTCACACACATTACTACAAAACACCTATTGTGGGACAGACCAACCTGTCCAATTCAAGTAACAATATCTAACAATGTGTAACAATGCACTGTGTGTTCGGCGACGGACACCGACTGACTACATGTCTTAAGCCGTGTCGGGCACACTCTGGGCTCACCACTAGTTACAATTTTCTACATTTACGCTGAGGACTTGAGTGGTTTTATTGAAGTAAAACAAAAATTGTAGATAAAGACAGACAGTTATAATAGGCATTGTAAATACTGTCCAGTTTGATTGATTCGTCCAAAGTGTGCTTGATGTAATATTATTTCACACATTTTAAGGTACCATTACAGTGTAGAATTTTGAAAAAATTAATTTTCATCGCCACAGTATCACATTTTTGTTGAAACAATGATTTGAAACAATTTTGAGGCAAACTTTAAACGCGTATGTCTCGAAATGCCCTTTTTAAAAACGGTACCCACTCTCAGAGGGAAAGTTTCCAAGCTATAAGTTTGAAATTTTGACAGAATATTCTTTATTCCATTCTCCATGTACCTATAGAAACTTTTTTTTAAATCTTTTTATTTTTTCACATGGAAAACTGTTTAAAAAAAGGCCTAAATTTTGTACTTGTTATTTAAACCGCCGCCTTTTTTTTGAAATTTCAAAAAAAAAACCTCCATAGGAACATAGCAGATTGATTACAGATTGATAACACTGGACAACACATGTTTTGTCCCATGCAATATTTACACATATTCCTACGTATTTTTATGAGTAGAATCCAAATTTATAATCATAATTGTCCCATCACGTAAGGTTTTTCTTATAGGAGCTACTCAATAATAACAATAACGGGGATTTGACGGGGAATTCCGGTATTTCGGTATTTTTTCGGTATTGAATGAAGATACTATAGAAAAAAAGAAAAACATTAAAAATCATTTAATAAATATTAATTAGTAACAGTAATAATAACAAACTACATCATCTTTGAATTTTAAAAATTTAAATACATAATTTTGTATATTTTCTTATAGAAAAAGACTAAAAAATACTCCAGAATTATGAAAAAATATGAATAGGTATAAGATATCTGGTCATCTGCACATATGGAAAACATTAAGCAAAACTAAAGACATTGTAATAAAATTTATGTTGTAAATCTAACGTAAAAAAAATATTCAAAATATGTAATATATAAAGTATTTGATTTTGTTAATACCGAAACCGAAATACCGGTATTTGAAATTTTAATACCGGCTTTACAAAACGTCTAAAAATTTCCGGTATTCCGGTTTTTCGGTAGTACCGGAATACCGGTATCCAAGCTCTATGTATTTGCCACAGGACTAAAGTGTTTCTTTTGATCCCTCATGTGAAATGAAGAGAATGCCACCTTAATTACAATACTTGTATAATAATATTAAGGATAAACGCATTATAATCGAATATCTTCCCATATTTTCAATTTTATCACCAACAATCATATCAGTAACACTGAAAAGATATTGTGATTATGATATGCGGGGTTCAATGTCCGCTGTGCCGGTCTCGTACATGTTACTTAGTTGGTCGTACCTTGCCATGCCAACATCTAAATTGAAAAGTGATATGCCAGTGCCAGAGTTATGTCCGTTAATAAGTTTACGTTAACGACAATAGATTTGATGCTGCAAAAAAAGAATCTATCCTTTTAGAAGTATTAATAAAAGAACTTAATGAGAGTAAAATGATTTTAGAATATGACTTTTTTCTAGGAAGAATAATAATAGGGAAGTTGTGTAATTTTTCCTGAACCGGAAGTAAGAGTATGCAACGGGAATGGAGTCAATGGTCAACGCAAGTTTTCATAAAGGTTTTTAAGGTTATTTGAGGTTAGAATTCCTTTTTCTTTGCTGACAATGAGTTTAATGTTTTTTGTTTTCTTAAAATAAGTTAAATTTGGGAGAAAAATATCAGTTTCTAAAAATTGGTATAAGTAACAAATATAATTCGTAAAAATTTTGATGCTTCATATTAATTGTAAGTGGTCTTTGAAATTTTCTCTAGATATAAGTAATGTAAATAATTAGGGTAGTAATTGGTGAAATCGTGGAAAACTTAGTAACTAATTTAAAAGTTAAAATTTTTTTACGACGCAACTTAATTTTTTTTTTGGTAGGCCCGTTAGATTTCAGAGGTTTTCCTGACTAGATTTCTCTGATTTTTCTCAGTTTTTCAGACAATATTTAAACTCAAACGTAAAATATAAATTTTTGATTTTATTTTCGGAAATCGGAAGTACAGTTGAATCATCAGTACCGAAACTATCAGTGGCATCCAAAATTCGAAAAATTTGGGGGGCAGGTCTACCCACACTGTCAACTTCCCATTGGGTGTCCTTAAAGACTAGAGACTACTGTACATAAATAATTCTTTTTTCATTTCAGGCAACTTCTCCCCTGGGCCAACGATAGAGGCTTTGCCCCTTGCACCATACCGGGGGCTTCGCCTTCTGTACCTAAGGGTGGGAGCTCCACCCTTATCAAACAAATGATAACATCATTTGTTCTCAAGATTTGCGAGACAAAATATATTTTAGCAAAAACTAATTTTCCAAGTTTCTTATTTTTTTTTTTAATTTTGCAATAAAATACTGGCGTTTTTAACATCAAGGAAGGTTCTTAGGCCATTATATAATAATGTTATGGTAAAAAATCCATATAATCTATGTTATCTTAATAAAGTTAATTTCGTTTTTTTACCAAAAAAAACAAACCGCTAATCCGAATTTGCTGAAAACTTTATCCGGTCTTCATTTTTTGATTACGCATCTAATGAAATTAGTCCGGAGTTGATATCATCATTTGTTCTCGAGATATGCGAGACGAAAAAAAAATTCACGAACAAACGAACTAACGAACGCACACACAGACATCACGCTAAAAACGATAGATTCGGATTCTAGTGACTTTGAAACGTGGAGATATGTCAAAATTAGCGATTCGTAAAATCGGACCCATTACAATAACTTCCTATGGGAAGTTAAAAAATTCAAAATTTTTTTCAATTTTTCAATTTTTAACTTCTTATTGGAAATTATTGTAATGGGTCCGATTTTGCGAATCGTTAATTTGGACATATCTCCACGTTTCAAGGTCACTAGAATCCGAATCTATCGTTTTTAGCGTGATGTCTGTATGTGCGTTCGTTAGTTCGTGAATTGTTTTCGTCTCGCATATCTTGAGAACAAATGATATCAACTCCGGACTAATTTCATTAGATGCGTAATTAAAAAGTGAAGACCGGATAAAGTTTTCAGCAAATTCGGATCAGCGGTTTATTTTTTATAATAAAAAAACGAAATTAAAAAATTTTTGTGAAATATTGATTGTCTCGCATATCTCGGGAATAAATGATGATATCATTTATTTAATGAGGGGTCGAGTCCCCCATGAGATACAGGGCGCAAAGTTCCCCAGTGGAGCGCAAGTTACAAAGCCCCTGTCGGGGGAATAGCCTCCGGAAATAAAAGAATTATTTATGTACAGTAGTCCCTAGTCTTTAAGGATACCCAATGGGAAGCTGACAGTGTGGGTAGACTTGTCCCCCCAAATTTTTATTTATTTTGAAAATATTCATTCCTGATACAACAGAAAATGGAATCAAACTGATTCCAATCCTAAATAGATCCAAATTTTTAAATTTTTTTGTATTTCATAGTCATAACCATCATGGAACAATTATTATGGTTTTGCCACTTGACTAGTTTTTAATAGACGGAGATGGAGAAGGAAAATGGAATAAGTTGTCATTTGTAAGTAATTTGAATAAATGTATTAAATACTGATATTTTTTTCAAACGTCAAATCTCATATGACGGTTATCACGATCGTGATAAAAAAAAGTGTTGACAAACATATCGAAATTATTAGACTTCCGAAGTGTTGCTTCCTCGGAACTCTAATAAAAGAAATATCAGGGTGGCGATTGAAAACCAATTAAAAAATTTCCTGACTTTTCCCTGACTCTGAATAAAATCCCAGGACGTACTTCGAAAAAAACATTGTTTAAAAATAAAGTAATTTCTAAAAATAAAGTTTTTTGACGACCTTTGTTTTTTTTTCTTGTCAGTGGCAAAAAATACAACTAAAGAGGAAAAAGGTCTTCGACTATCAGTCGACGCTCTCACCGGGGCGAAAACTGAAAAAATCCCTGACTATGACTGAAACTCCGTGACTTTTCCCTGACTTTTCCAGAAATTCGAAATTCCCTGATTTTTCCAGGTTTTCCAGGTCGATCGCCACGCTGGATATGTATGAAGATCCTCCTATACGTCTTTGGGCTCACTGGCTTTGCTTAGAAACTCAACTTACACGTACTATTATTATATTATGTGCTCTGTGGTTGCACAATTTTAAAATTCACCTACATTCAAAAAATTTAAAACATATAAAAGACAGACGATTCGATAACAAAAATTGACATTATTCAGCTTACAATTAGATAAGAAATCATTACTACAATCTTTTTTTTTTGTAAACTTTGACGTACATATATTATTTTCATTGATAGCAAAAACTAGTATGTAAATAAAAAATATGTACTCTAAACGCGCTGAATTACACTGTTCTTATTAGAATCGTCGCATACGAACTGCAACCTTGCACGTTTGAAACTGAACTGAACTAAAAGGTTATTTCAACTTTTAATTCGCGGCCCGAACGTTATGTATTCGTTGGTTGGAGGTCGCTCGCGTACACCACACTAAAAAACAAGACAGCAATACAATTTTATATATAAAATCGTATTAAACTATTACTTTCTAATGCAACGCGCGTGGAATTTATGTTTATAATGAAACATTCGCGAGTATGAAACAACTGAATTGCGATTTCATTAAAAAATCACTTGTTGTCATTGTTTAAAATATGTACAATAAAATCGAATATTCGAATTTTTAAATTTTGAATCTTACGTGATGTGATTTGATAATGTGAGATGGACGATTGTAAATACTACGTAAAGTGTATATGTTTATCATTGTCTCTCGTATGTATACGATTTTGCGCGAATAATTTCTTGTTCGCGCGTTCGTGTGTTTGTTGGAATTTTACTTATTGTTAAAATCAGTTTTGTTTCTCTGTACGTTGTGAATCAGTAGATTGTAGTAGTCGGGTGAATTTGAGTTTTATGCACAATGTTTGTAGCGTTTGTAGTTTATTTCGAACTTTTCTGTTGAAAACATATTGTTTTGGCGCGTGCGATGTGAAGTTAGTTGGTTAGATTATCATCATTTTTTTTTTTTTGAAATACGCGGAAATATCAAAACAATTTTTATTAACGTTGTTTTACGGTTTTTTGCTTCATTAATAATATTCGAATAGTTTTTTATCTTTTTAGCGATAGTTCACACAAAAATAGTTGCATTTATTTCTCTTTCGTGGTGTGTGTTCAAAAATAGTGACAGTTCGAATAGAAAAGAACAGTGTGCGGTACTGTTTGAAAATTGCAACAACAATTGAATTTTGAATGGTTTTTCATGTTTTTTTTTTGTAGGTTAAGTTGAATTTTATTTTGTAAATAGTAACTGTGTGCGCATTTTTGTTGTAATTTACGATTGTTGTGGTGTTTCGTTTGGATATCTGAGTGATTGTTGCTTTTCTTTGGATCTCAGTGAATTTTCTTTTTTACTTTTTCTAGTGGTGTAAATACAATTGTCCGAGTATTTTTTGTTAAAAAAAAGTGTTTTTAGTGTTTACAAGTGTCCTTAATAGCCAGCGGTTGCACGAACGGATATTTTTTATGTTTTCTTTCGGTAAATATCTCTTTCTGAAATTTTATTTTTATAAACATTTAAAATATTTTTAGTAATTTTGCTTTTGAGTTGAATTTTTCTCGTGTTCTACTAAGTATACTATTTATATCATAGGTTGTTGAACTTGCTTAGTGTGTATATATTATAAAAATACAAAAAAATTTAAATTTTTAATATACATTAGTATTGTATTGTAAGCTGATATTGACAAAAAAATTGACCGATTCGCGCTTATCTGTTTGATATTTTGTGTGTTAAATGTAAATTTTTGATTTTTTTTTTTTTTTTTTTTGCAAAATTCAAATTGCAATTTTAAAATAATAAAAATGCTGGAGTTGGTGAAAAAATATTTTTCATTTTGACTAGAAAAAATTAAAGTAAAAAAATGTGTAATTTTAAGAAAAAGCTTTTATTTAAAAATGGGCTAAAAAAAAATAAAATAACTTTTTAGTGAAGTTTGAAGCAATATGCAACATAACTTATAAAAGCTTGAGGCGTTATCATTAATTATTTTTGTTTTGGATGTTTTGGATATAAGTGTAGTTATTTTGCTTTTCAGTAGTTACTAAACTTAATTAAACGCCTCAAGCTTTTATAAATTATGTTGCATATTGCTTCAAACTTCACTGAAAAGTTATTTTATTTTTTTAGCCCATTTTTAAATAAAAGCTTTTTCTTAAAAAAAACATTTTTTTTACTTTAATTTATTTTCTACTTTTTAGTCTGATCACAATTAATTTTAAAAAATAAGTAATTTTTTTACCTATAATATTTTAATCGGTTAACTTATCCTAATCAAATATAACTATGGAAACAAAAAATTACAATGTAAAATCAATGGACAATATCTGACAATTCGAAGTGTCAAAAAGTTGCACAGGACTAAAAATCAACAATTTTGGTTTGGGGCAATTTAGGGCAAAATTAATTATACAATATTGTATTGTCATCAAGGTTAGACCGGTATGTAAAATTTGAAACCTCTAGCTCAATTAGTACCTGTCTAAATTTTGATTCCAAGATTTGATCTAAATCAACATACTAACATAGCAAGTTAAATAAAAGCTTTTAAAAATGATTTCTTTTAAAACTGTTAAAAATCAAACAAACCATTTTTTTTGAAACTAAAGAATTTTTTTAATAGTGTATTGTTGCAACAATAATTTTAAGATTGCTAGTTCATATCCCTTTTTGGGCTTTTATCAATCGAAATGTAATTGTCACTAAAAATTGAATCATATTTGGATAAAAAATTCGAAGTCATCATGACAAAAACAAAAAGTAAGAGTGCGGAATGTACAAATACACTCTACCATACAAAATATGGCCACCCTTTTTTAAGAATTGAGAAAAATTTTCCGAAATAAATCTGGAATTTAATTTCAAAAACTAGTTTGTTCAGAATTTTTCCAAAAGAAGTTGTTAAAACTATTCTTTTGTAGGTACCATCTAAGTTACATATAATCTAAAAATTGATTGCACAATATCAAAATAATAAATTTTTACAATTTATTTTTGAAATAAACTTTGTTCATTGTGGGTTATTTCCCAAAAAAGGCTTGTATGACGCCTGTATTTTTCATGTCATTGTTGTAAGGATATAAAAAAAAGCCTAGATAATATTTAAAAAATCGTCAAATGCGTGTTAGACACGCATTAAGTTAAGGATCCTCAGTGTCTAAAGTTTCTCACTTAGCTTTCAGGATAAAATATAGGAAATTTAAGCATTTAAATGGCTAAACTTATTCGACAATGCCCCTTAAAAATATGTTAATGTGAGGGTCAATTACGTGGTTTTCCTATATGTCTCAAGGAAACAAATAAATTTTGAGGTTATTTTTTAAATTTATTTTCTGGGGTTTGGTTGTTTATATTTTCGAAAATTACCAACCGAATGGGGAGTTGCGGTCCATGGTTTTGAGAAGCGGTGATTCACGCTTAAGATGTAATATACAAATTTGAAAGTTGAATCATTCAGTAATTTTTTTTTTATTGAATTTGCAATGCTTTATTATGTGTAGCCAAATCTATTATTTATTTTCTTTAAATTAAACTTAATTTTTATAATTTGTAATTATTTTTAATAATTATTAAATTTTACAAGGGTATTTCTCAAGGTTGTTAACTTGACTTGCGATTGTTAGTGTGTTTATATCGCTGATAATTACTCACATCTATGTAAGTGTTTTATCAAGTTGAGAATTTAATTAAATTTGCTTGGGGAAAAAAAATTATCATTATTGCGCTTGTACGTCAAGTCATGGCAGTTTTAAAAGGGGTTAAAAAAAAAGAAAACTATTGTTTATAACCTATCTCTCTTAGTTTAAATACTAAACTGATACAGACAAAGATAGATTCTAACTAGGGCGGCGTTGCATCGAATGCTTTTAGTTCCCGAACAAGCAATATTAACATCTGATTGGAGACTGAGTCTGGTGATAAGTGATATCGTTGATAGGCGATTATTTTATTAATTGAATAATGATTATTTTTGTAAATAAAAATAAGAATTTCTGATTAATTTTACGATTAATATTTGACGGAAAAAATTTTTATACCAATTTCCAGTGTAAATGGTTCACCGGCTAGATATTTCGATTCAAAATTTGTAGGTATATTTCCGATACTTGTAACTTATTCGTAACAAAAAAGACGCGTTTGTAAACTTGTAGTAACTATAGAAAATAAGAATACGAATTTTGAAAATCATTGGTGCAACCATTTTTGGAGATCTCTTGTTCACCGGCTCGCCAAGTGATAACAAAATTAAAAAGTTGCGTTAGATTTAAATTACTATAAGTCATTGAATTTTCATTTTTTATGACTTTTTTTTTTATATATTGTTAATACATTAATAGATAGATGGTAAAATATCCCTATCGCAGCATCCTACATAAAATAGCGATTTTCCGTTTAAAAAAAATTAATTTTTCTCGGAAACTAGTTGACATAGAATAATTGTTTAAAAACCTTTTTTACCGTCTAGACCCGGACACTTTGCACCAATATTCAAAGTAAATAATTTCTGCATTAACCTGCAACAATATACGTTTGTTCTTGACGTTATTAGAGAGAGAAAAACATCCTCTAAACAGCTGTACTAATAAAAACTACGGATTTCAACTTTTACTATCTTATTTTACAGGATTACTATCCTACCGTTTTTTAAAGAAATAAAATGTGTGTCTAACTTAGACATGTAATTTTCGTCATAATTGTCATATTGTTTTTGTTTTGATATGTATGCTATATACATTTATCCGTTTAGACCTGGACACATCAGTTTATTAGACTATGGCCGCGATTCTCACCGACTGTAACTCCCGCTATCCATACGTTAATATTCCCGCCAGAATTACGCGGCTTATGCCTCCTTCTGGTGTCATATCGCATGTTTACTTCATAGAAAGGTATACTATGTATTGACCCCTCTCCCTTCCCACAAAATGTTTTGAAGCATTTGACAGGTTCAAAGACATCAGACGATATAAAACACTGTTCTAAACCCGACGGGAGAGGTTAGTTTGCATGTTATTACATTATTTAAGTAAGTGTTCGGGTCAAGACAGATTTAGGGTGTAGACCCGGACACTTACTAATTATTATTTTTTTTTTTATTTTTATTTATAATGAAACAAATGGGTCAGGGATATAACAAATAATATACACTCTTTCTAATGGTAATACTATGATGGTAATTCTAATGGTGATATCTATGAAGGAAACATGTATAAATATAAAATTAACCAATAAATGTAAAAAAGTGTCCGGGTCTAGACGGTTTTACGGTATGTTATTTTTTTCTTCTTCTTCCAACGGTGTAAAAAATGTAAAAACTTTTAAACTTGCGGAAATTTTGGCAAAAAGCTAATTTTTTTCACCAATAATATCTAAAAAAAACCATGTTTTGAGCATCGGACGTTTCTGGTTGAAGAACTCATCCAAGATTTTTGAACATCCAATGTTTTCACCAAATTTGGTAAAAATAGAATGTTTCGTTAGAGAACTATCGCGCGGACACATAAATACATATAGGTGGGTATATCTATATAAATTTTAGTGAGTATCATTTTCGGCTTTTGCGGACCTCAAAACAAATTTCTATTTGCGTGATGACAGTGGTTGTAATAGCTGAATTTTCGATTCAAAAATTCACTAAAAATGGATTGTAAAAATATTAATAGTTTTTTTTTTATTAATTCCTAAAAGAAAGTCGAAATTTGTGCTCTTTAGACTAGAATACCCCCTTAATATATAGTTAATTGTACGTTAAAATCAATTAAAGTTACTCACAACCAAAAATAGCACTCAATCTGTGTTAAGCTATTTTCAATTAATTATTAAATTATCAGATCACAGCTGACTAGTGAATTGGTTAGTGGGATTATGATTGGATAGGACTATTCATTTTATTCTTTATTTATGTATATGGTTTACTCTTACAAAGTGTAAGTCAATGAGCTGCTAACGAACACAAAACTAGCTAAGTAATTTGAATTGTAGAAAGTGAAATCATTTTTCCATGCTTAGATACGTCTATTATAATGTTATTATTATTGCCAGATCAGTGCTTCTAAAACTTTCTTTGCACACACCATTCTATCGCACACATACATACACACACATACACGTTCAGTTCACTTGTACTTTTTATTTATTTAGTGTTATTGAACCCTAAGTGATGTGTATATTTATGTACATCAATAGCGAGATGGTATACTCACCGACGAAATTCAGTTGAATAATATTTCTATGGTTTGATTTGCGAGAATATTTTGGGCGCTATTACCACAGTCCTACACATGAAAAGTGCCCAAGGATCTCGTGTTAAAGACAGGTTTGGCTCTGTATTCCATCACTGACTTCACCCTCATAACATATTTAGTAAAGTGAAATTTGTCTGCCCTCGGGATTTGAAGACTTATTTTTCTGACAATCTGTATAAATTTGTATTAGAGAAAATGTAAACAAACTAAAATTAGTTTTTTATTTTTCTCGAAAACTAGTTTACGTAGAATAATGGTTCAATAATCTCTTTCATTTGATTTTTTCCACCCTCTCCGATAAAACTTTTGACTTTTGAAAATTCATTTTTAATTTTTCTCGAAAACCAGTACCTATATTTATTCTACAAATTTATCTTGTTATTTTTTCCGCTCTTTTTTTTGGCAAAAAAATTATCTTTTTTGATGAAAAATGCTTAAAAAACCATGTTCTGGACATTGGAGCGAATTTTCTGTCTAGAAATTAGGTAATACATTTGTCGTAGCGTCCTGCATAATATAGCGAATTTCTCCGGATCTGTCTGCCCTGTAAATTATATGCTTATTTTTCATATTTTCTGTATAAAATTTTTTTTAATTTTTTTCAAAAACGTGTTTACTTAGGCATGACTCAAAAACAGTGATGTAAAAGACTTCGAAAAATGTTTAAATTTCCGCAAAGTTGTTAGTCATTTTTTGATAATACAATTTCCAAAATACCCAGTTTCAGGCATTGAACGTTTTGATCTGAAGAACTCATCCAAGCGCTTGAGACGTTTTTTCACTAATTTTTGTAAAAATAGGATATTGTATTCGAGAGGTATCGTGGGAACACAATAGCGAATATCATTTTTGGGTGTTAGAGACTCCAAAACAAATTGTTCTCACACTTCCGGGCTTCAGTCTCACCATGACATCGGCTCTAATAGCTGAATTTTCCGTTCAAAAATTCACTAAAAATCACTTCCTCTTGTTTGATAAAAAATTTTCTCATACCTAGACAAAAAATCGTTGAACCTCTCTGGTTGTCTGGCTGACAACAAAATAGTACACTTGTACTATACTGTTAACACATTGACGGTCATGAGACATTCTGTTGAAACTGTTTTGATAATTAATAAACCAATAGGCGCGAGTACGATATCCGAGGCGACAAAATTTGATAAGCGGATCTGATAGATTTTGGTATTTTAAGCAAAAAATAAAAAGTAAAAAATTTTGAAATTCGCCTTAGTTTTTGAGATATCGATCGTTAAACTTGTATTTAAGGTTACCCTTTGCCCGAAGGTTAGGCCAGTTTTGACAATAAACTTCGATTTTTGATATAAATATATTATTTCACCAATATTTCACCAAAATATTACACGAAATATTGGTGAAATATATTTATATCAAAAATCGAAGTTTATTGTCAAAACTGGCCTAACCTTCGGGCAAAGGGTAACCTTAAATACAAGTTTAATGATGATATCTCAAAAACTAAGGCGAATTTCAAAATTTTTTACTCTGTATTTTTTGCTTAGAATGCGAAAATTTATCAGATCCGCTTGTCAAATTTTGTCGCCTCGGATATCGTACTCTCTCCAACCAATATATACAAAAACCAACATACATAGTTCGTCCTGTGTTGAGACACAATAGGTGTGGACGATAGATATCACAGGTCTGCTGCACAGTACGTACGTAACTGTTGACGCGGTACGCCGTTCATGATCGCCAACGTGTTAACAATGTATCTCTCTGTATATCAACATGACGTAGGTAAAATTAAAGAAATGATAAAAAATTGAAAAAGCCAATGGTCGTTGGTGTTATATTTTTTAAAAAAAATTTTGTTCCTAATCATCACTTAATAATTATTATTATATGTGTAAATTCAAAGTCTAATGAACTGTGAGCTGGTTGATAAAAAGTTATACCACAGTACAATAATAATATAATTTAAAGTCTTTTGTGGTACAATAAATTTTTTTTCGTCAATTGTGCAATCTAGCTTAAATGCTACGTCTTATCATTATCAGTTATTATTTAAGTATATCTAATAATAATAAATTTGTATGTGTTTGTCAACTTTAGCTAAGCAAGGCTTACTTTGCAATCGTCGTATGACTTTGGTTTTTTTGTAGTTTTTTAAGAAAAAAACAAAATACCCCTGTCGCAGCATCCTGCATAACATAGCGAATTTCCGTTTATAAAAATTCGTTTTTCTCGGAAACTAGTTGACATAGAAAAAAAGTTAAAAGACCTTTTTTATGTAATTTTTTCTTCTCTTTTAAATGGTGTAAAAAAATTTCGCAAAAATTTTTGAATAAGTGGACATTTTGGCAAAAAACTAATTTTTTGCAAAAACAAAAACCATGTTCCCGGCATCCGACGTGTCTGGCTGACGAACTCATCCAAGGGTTTGGGACTTCCAATGTTCTCACCAAGTTTCGTAAAAATTGGATACTTCGTTCGAGAGTTATCGCGCGGACACACACACATATATATATATATATATATATATATATATATATATATATATATATATATATATATATATATATATATATATATATATATATATATATATATATATATATATATATATATATATACATAAATTTTAGTGAATATTATTTTCGGTTTCTAGGGACCTCAAAACAAATTTCTGCCATAGTCCCGAGCTCCGGTCGCGTTATGACAGTGGCTGTAATAGCTGAATTCCATTCTGGAAATTCGCTAAAACAGCTGTTTTTATTTCTATTTATAAAAATAAAAGTCTTCAGGAATTGATCGCGTGATTTTTAATTATTTTCTATAATAAGTCAAGAAAGAAATCCACAAAATGGGAGTTTAGGTTGAATTTTGTCGAAAATCAGGGGTAAATGTCGACAAAAGCAAGTAAATTCACATATATCTGAAAGGGATCGGTCCATATCAAATGGTCAAAAAAAAGTTGGTTGCTCGACCATTTTAGAAAAAATTAATATTCTCTCAGTTGTTTTCTATTGTATTTGTGGTATTAGGAACAAATTCTTAAAGAAAAATTATCTTAAACCGTTTAAACGTGGCGGCCATTTTGGTTTTCCAATTTGCGTTGATTTTCGTGTTTGCAGCATTTTACACGAATGTATATATTTCATAAAACCCTTTTGAAGGTAATAAATCTGTCTTTATTTTAACTTATGTCCATATTTGACCTATTTTCCTCCTTTCCACCAGAAAACTTCATCTAAAGTTGGATATCAAAATTTAACAAAAATTAATTTTTTTTTTCACAGGAGTGTTATACAGAGCTTGGTATTTTTTTATGGAGATAGCTACTCAAAAAAAATCAGTTGAGAAACTTGTACCCTTTAATTTTTGCAAATTTCCAAAAATTGACTTTTTTCGAAATTTCGGAACTTTGAGGCGTTGTATCTTTGATGGGGCTGGTGATAAAAATCTGAAATTTGCATAACTTGTAGTGTTTCCGGAATAGGTTTATTAAAATATAAAATCAACTTGTACAGCCGACTTTCGTTATCAGTCCGCTGACGAGGCTGCAGGAGAATAAATTCTAAGAATTCCTGTACACCCACTTGTGCTTAGTAGTCGATCACCGTAACTCGCACTTCCCCTACTTTTCAAGCGTGTGAGTATGTACTTTTTTATAATCAAATAGCCCGGACGTTTTGTGTGTAGTATTACCATTCGTTAGAAGCGGCATAAAATCTACCTATTTTTAATAAATACATTTACTAATATTTTCTAAATGCGTTCTCTAGTTTGTGTGACAGGAGTTTAAACGATATTGTCAACACATATTTTCTTTAAAAAATTTTTTAAAATCTTTTATGTAAATTGTAAATAATACTGTTAGTCAAACAAAGTTTGTAATATAATCCGCGCGATGAACGAACAAAACTTGTTTTGGTCAACTATATATGTATTATGTAAAAAATTATTTTAGTGAATAAAGATTCTGACAGGATTATTTATGAGTTGCACTATTAAACATCAACACCAATGTTCCGGTCTTATAATGGGAGAGTGAAATGAATTTTTTTCGGTCACGGAGAGGGAATGTTTACAATAGAAATATAAATCGGCGGACCTGTAACGAGCGGACTGATAACGAGAGCCGACTGTATATTGATAATATTGACAAAACCCTCAATTTTTACCACTGCCGCAATGGGAAAAAAAGCAAATTCATTAAAGTTGTCCCAAAGGCTATAAAATTCTCGAGCCTAAAATTATTATTAATTTTGCGGATTAACCAGTTTAGAAATCACGAGAAGAGAAGTGGTTTGAAATATCTAAACTGTTCGATTTTTTTCACTGGTCTAATCGAAAGAAAGTTCAATTAAAATAGACGCGTGCAATTTTTTATAGTATCTATAACAAAGAAATTCTGATAGATAAATGTGATAATTATTTTTCACACTTTGATAAGAATACAGTAAGATAAGATAATCTTTTGCAAATAAAATAATTATTGTTATTATAATTAACTTAATAATATACTAAACGAAAAAAAGATAAGAAATGCAATAAACAGAGATGGCTTTTACATTATTTGACTTAAGTACCTACTCTACAATTGAAGAGAGATATCAGAACACGATCATGATATCGTAAAAGTATCAGAAAAGAATCATTTTAGAGATAATTTCTCTTACTTTTTCCCTAACGTCATGTTGAATTTTTTTGACAAAAAAAAAAATCATTTACATTGACAAATTGTTATTTAGATTTTAGACTAACATGCGTCAGTCTAATTTTAGAATATATGTAAGGTCGAACGTGCGATAAAACGCCGGCTAAACGATTGGCATAATGTCCAAAAAATATTGGTCATTGTTTTTAGCAAATTTCCGAACAGAAAATTCAACGATTACTGCCACTGTCATGGTGACACACGAGTACGGAATTATGATGATAGAAATATGTTTTGATGTCTATAGAAACGAAAAATGGTACTCAATTGATGTGTGAATATAGTCTTTGCACGATAACGCTCGAACGAAACATTCAATTTTTATGAAATTTGGTGTGTAAGCATTGGAAGTATCAGACGCTTGTGGATGAGTTCTTCAACCAAATACGTCCGATGTCCAAAACCTCAAAGAAATGAAATTTTTGTAAAATTTTTCCAAAATTATAAAGTTTTTCGATTTTGTTTTTTACATCATGACAAAGAGGGGAAAAATTATATAAAATACGTTTTTGAAATATTATCCTGTGTAAACTAGTGATGTCGAGTCGAGATGCAGTTAGTCGGTTAATCGACTAAAGTTGTTTTTCCGACAAAATTAGTCATTAGTCGAAAATATCGAGCATAGAATAATCGATTAATCGACTAAATTTTTAGTCGAATTCATAAATTGGGTAACCTATGTACTAACTTTTTCCAAAACAATGTTTTTAATTTAATTATTGACTTTTATTTTCAATTTTTTATTTTTTCGAAAAAGAAATTACATATTACAATGTAGGTATTATTCACATAAAAGTAAAAAATCATACAAAAGAATAATTTTTAGTTTTCATTTTTTCGAGTCTAATAAATAATTCAGAAAACTGTTAAGTTAGTCGTTTTTAGTCATTTAGAAAAATATTAGTCATTTTAGTCATTTAGTCGAGGGTAACGTAGTCGACTAAAAAGTGACTAAATGTAAACAAAATTAATCGACTAAACCGATTAATCGATTAATTATCCGACATCACTAGTGTAAACAGGTTTTCGAAAGTTTTGTGATCGCAAATTCGTTATGTTACGACAGAGGTATATTTTTCGTCGGAAATTTGCGGGATGGTGAAGAGGAATGGAAAAAAATTCGTTAATGTCTTTAGATGTTCAATACAGATTAGAAATTTTTTTTATGTAAGTATTTTAAAACTATCTAAAGTACAGTTAAATACGAAGAAAGAAAAAAATACAGTAAATTTTGTATATTGTTAAAAAATTTTGAATATTGTAAATATAAATAAATAAATAAATAATAAATAAAACTTTCTTTACTAAAAATAAATTCTTTCTTCATTTTATAATAGGTATATGATTTTTTTTATTTTATTTATAGCGAGTATAATATGTACTATGTGCGAGTAGTAGTAATGTAAACTGGTTGTATCGTTTGCATTTGAACTTTCACCTTTATTTCAAATTATAATATTCTCTTACTTAATGAAAATAAACCGTTAGTGTCCGTCAAGGTACTCCTACGTGAAATTTTTATTTAAATTTTTAACAAACAAGATATATTTAAATTTAATTTAGAGATAATATGAAATTTTGTTGACCAGTAAATTGACAAAACAATTTATTATTTAGAACGTTGCGTAGACTTATAATTTGATTTTTGGGCGTAAGTCTTATCAAAATGCTGTGATATGTATATATTCACTGGTACAGGTGCCGCCATCTGTGACAGATTTTCCGAAATACGGTATAATTATTCTAAATAATGTCCAATTTTATTAACATAGATAATTTATATTTTGTAAATTCCTAAGGTTCACTTTTTTGATGTTGGGATCTTTGATTTTTTTCTTTTTCTTTTTTTGTCACCTTATCTATTGTACTTACCACTGGCATTAAACCTTAATGTCCGGCATTAAAGTCCAGCCTTTTGAGACAAAAACATTTTTCCATATCGTTTGTTTAAAAGCGTTAAAATTAGTACAAATTATTCATCTGTTCGCCAGAAAGGGGAAATATTTTTGATGTGGAAGGGTTGTTTTTCTTCAGTTTCTCTAAGGAGAATTCAACGAAATATTTCACCACCTCCAAATTTCAAGAAACAAAAAGAAACGTTTTCGGTGTTATTTATTTCTTAAAAACAGTATTTATTTTTTAATCGATTTTTTTCATAATAAATGAAAATTTCGTCCGTTTATATGTCCGTTAGGAAATTTTATTTTTTTCGGAAAAACAGTTATTTTGGTAAAAAACTAATTTTTTTTACGAAAAATACCCAAGAAACATTGTTTGAGGCATCGAACGTATCTGGTTGAAGAACTCAGCCAAAATTTTTGGACGTGTGGATGAATTTTCGATTCGAAAATTCGGTAAAAGTGATAACTTGGACTGGACCTTTAACAGTAAGTGGCCATAAGATTACTAATATATTTTCAGATATATGTATAACATTTCCGGTAAAATATTCAACAAAATTTTCCCTAGAAATTTAATATTTTTTTTTTTTATATTTTCACGGGAAAATAATAAATTTTAGAAAGTATTAATTTGATGTAAATATGAGACAATTTCCATATTATCTTTGAACGAGATATAATATTATTTAGCATAGTATGCATAATCATAAGATCTATGAACCGATGTTATTTTAAATTAATCGGAATGGAAAAGTATGGTGAGGTCATTTTCTTCGTTGCATCGTGATCATTTGCCTTGAAACTGGAACCTGGTTACCTCCAAAATTAATCAAATGTGTTTATTATACCTATCTTTAAAAAAAATTTTAGATACTTGAATACAGGTGTTAGGTTTGACCATTTATTATGAAATTGCTGGAAATTTATTTATTTGAAATTTCAAGTGATTGGCTCTTTATTTTGCTGCAAACTAATTCTTTAACTCACTAAAATATTAAAATTCAAATTTTGATAAAAAAAAATGTTTATTTCTTTTTACCATATTTTCATTTAAGGGGAAATTCGCTAAAAAAAAATCGATTTTTTTTTATTATTTTGTTTCCTAAGGTGTTAGAAATATTTTCCTAAAATTTTATTTAAAAAAAAAATGAAAAATCAAAAAGTTATGGCCATTTTAATGCACGCACTTTACTATAATTCAAGTTTAAAAAAAACTTTAAGTGTGATTTTCTCGAAAGTACATTTTTTGACATGGTTCTTCGTGTACCTCAAAAAGTACTTGAGATATCGACATAAATCAAAGTGCATATTATTCCTCGATATCGTCATTTTGTACAGAAACTAGGATTTTTTGGTTCCGTAATATACATATTTTCAAAATAGTGGCTGTTTATAGGTAGTCGAGAAAAAGCGGTGATTTTTGAAAATTTATTTTTATTTTTTTTCTTAGATCCTAGTTAGTGCCATAACTATATAATATGTATATTTTCAGAAGATCCTTGATTTTTTGATTTCGGGTCACTGGGGATTTCAGAACGCGAGGAATCATAAAGATTGAAAAATCTCGCAGTATCGACTTTCAAACCCATTTATATATACGTATATACTCAACTTATTTTTGATTTTTTTTTTTTAAATTTTTTTTTTTTTTATCCCAAGACATGTAAAAACAATGTTGTATATTTAGTTTTAGCGAATTTCCAAAACTGGAAATTCAGCTTTTACGCCAGGTGTCATGGTGCGACCTAAGCCCGAGACCATATCAGAAATATGTTTTGAGGTCCCTAGAATACGAAAATGATATTCACTAAAATTTATATATATATATATATATATATATATATATGTATCCGCGCGATAACTCTCGAACGAAGCGTTTAATGCTTATGAAATTTTGTGTGCGAATTCGATTTTCCAAATCGTTGGATGAGTTCGTTAGCCAGACACGTCGGATGCCCAGAAGTAGGTTTTCCGGGCGTTTTTTGTCAACAAAATGAGTTTTTTGCCAGAATTAAGCAATTTTTCAAATTTTTTTTTACACTAAGCCATTGTAAAAGGTAAAACGCATAAAAAATGTTTTTATACCGTTGCTCTAAATTACTTACTTTTCGAGAAAAACTAGGAAATATGTCGTTCTCCATTTCACTCGCACTCGCATTCTTTTTTTTTCTGTCTCATTTTTTGCGAGCTAAATTCGAAAAAAACCGCTTTATAAGTAGCGTGTCATGATTTTTTTAATCCAATTTAACGATTCGGCTATATTCTATTTCTCTGTCAGTTAAATGTTTTTATAATGTATCTCTGTTCCATTTTTTTTTACAAAAAAAATCCCGACGATATCTGTTATGTGATATGATCAGAATTTAGATTATATTTACACCTTCCTAAAATTAATAAGAGTTTGCTTCAATCGTATAAAAATTACGTTAAATCATATTCAAACAATAATATTTTTACGTAATTTTTTATCCAATTGACAATACAGTTATGATTAGAATTGTATAATCAGAGCATTCTAATATTAAATAATTTTGCACATTCAATTTTTTTTTTTTAACAAAGAAAAATTTTTTTAAATTTTGACACATTCTTTTATGAAATTTCGATTAAGAAATATTAAAAAATTTTAAAGTGAATCATTTAAAAAGAGTTAAAAATAAATTAAAAAGGAAACATTTCTCTATTTTAACATATTTGTAAAGAAAATTTTACAGTTTACTTACAGTTTTTTGAAAAAATGTAATAACATTTTTACATACAATAAAGATTATATTTGAACGGTAGGAAATCCACAAATTTTTTTTAATTTCTTTAATTAATTATTAAATTTGGTTTTAGAAGAAAATCTTCGTCTAATTCGCTCCAAGCCGAAAGTATAGCCACTAATAAGGACATTCCACTGTTAAAATAAATGGAAAATATATTGAAATTTATTTAATGAAAGCCATTCATACACATTTTTAAAATATCCTTTTGAATTATATAACAAATAAAATCTGTGTAAAAAAATCTAATTGACGTGTTTTTTCTCAATTTGCTAATATTAAGTAAGGCTCGTTAATTAGGGAGTGATTGTGTTAAAATTTTAATATAAAATATGGTAATTTTAACCCTCTTTAAAAGAACATTTCGATTTTAACAATAAAAAAATTTTAAAAAGTGTTTTCGTTTTTCCCGGATTACCAAAAACTGTTCATAGGCATATCTGTGACTAAAGTTGCCTCCCTTTCTTAAGAAAATAAAGTATTTTTAAAATTTTGTGCAAAAGAATAAAACACAATTAACGAAAAAAAAGTACGCGTTTCCATATTTTTAAGATTTTGTAGTACAAGAAAATCCTTATAAATTCATCATATCTGTTATTGCATTTACTAGCTTTTACGCAATTTAATAAACAAAAGTCTGAAAATGGACGTAGAATCTCACTGTTATTAATTATTATGTCTTAGTCTTTTGAAAAATTATTTTTTGAACTAAAATAAGAATAGGAGGAATATAAACTTAGGGGTAAACGACAGGAGTATATAAACTTTATTTTAGATTCTACGTTTATTTTTACAGAAAATCATCAAGTACCTATTATTTCTTTTTTGAATGTATAAATACAAAAAGTTCGAAATTATTTTATATTAGAATTTCAATTTTGGTCGACCCTACGGGTTGTCCCCATTTACTCTTTTCTCGTCTCTTTTGACCCCAATTTTTCATAGAGAAGAAATTATACGATTTTTGTTAATTTTTCAAAAACCACCGATATTTTTAAATTTTTTTGGATACTGCTGATAAAGTGACCATCTTCGCGTAAATTTTTAATATATTAAAGATTAGGTACTCATAAAATAAATACAAAAAAATACGGTGTGAAGTCGGAATGCGTACCTATTCATCCTTGTCTACGGTAGCACATTTTTTATTGACATAAATATTAGAAACGCAGGAAAAGAGACCAGGAATCAACATAGAAGTGGATTATGGTACGATATATTTTCTGAAAAAAGTGCTTAGGACCAAAGTTATAGAGTTCAAAGTGATGCACTTGACTCTCGTGATGCACTTGACTTTGAAGTTGACCTTGAGGTCAATTTCCAAAGTCATTTGAAAATCATTTAATATTTTTCAAAAGGAGTAGTTTACTTTTCATCCCTAAATGGTTCAAAGTATATTCGAACGAATTTCACATGCAAGATAGAAAATAAGTGATCAAGAAGTAATTTTGAAAAATACTTGCTCAATCGCAATCGGAAAAATAATAGTTAATCATATGTTGAATTTAATTCCTAATATGATAACTATAGAGTAGCAATAAAAATTTTAAAAAATTTTGAAAATTTCTAATATAACATAATGTTTAACTTACAATTGGAGTGATATTAAATCTTTTCTTAACTTCTAAAATTACTTACAAAAATGTTTTCTTCTAATTTTTTCTATAAATTTGCGCCTATTTTTTCATTTCGTCAGGTTTTTATTTTTTTTATTTTAGAAAAATAACGCAACAAATCAATTTTGAAGATAGATTGAGTCAATACATGAAATTACTGCTTATAGGTACAGGATATGGTCAAAGTTCGGCAATGGCTAATCATTTTCAACTGACCTTGAAAATCGATTTCAGGGTCACTATCAAGTGCATCGCTTTAAATTCTACAAATTTGGTACTCAGCCCTTTTTTCAAAAAATATGCCGTTTCAAAAATATTTAGCTATAACTGTTTTCATCTACAGAGGTTGAATGGTGTTTTCTACCCCTAAAAAGCGTATTTAGCCGAAATAAAAAAACACGTATTTAATATTTTTCGCTGTTTAATAAGTATGTTAAGTTTCATTCAAATTGGCAAGTATTAGTTGGGTAGTGTTATTTGTCAGAATGTTTTGCCGATCTAGTTTTTTCAATATTTCTTTGCTCGTTTTCAGAATTTGTATTTTAATTTCTACGGACAAATAACTCATTCTTTTCTTCGATTTTAGTAACTTTTATTTGCTGATGTTGACCATTAATTGATCGAAACATATCAAATATTTTTCAATGATTTTTTTAGCGAATGTCGAAAATTTTGAAAATTTTTTCACCGTTAGTAAGTTAAAGTATTTGAATTCATTAAGTAATTAAATGATGTCCACAAGAACCTTACGAACTACCATAAGTTATATGAGATCCCTAGGACCCGTTTTTTACTGTTAGGATAAACTTTTTACTAAAATTATTTTAGATGAATAAAGGTTATGTTGTATGATTTCCGCCAGGGTTTACTGTTCCCATTATTGTAAAAAATAAACTAACCGACCGATTTTGAAAATTTTTTCACTGTTAGAGAACTAAATTATTTTAGATGGATACAACTATGCTGCACAAAGTCCGTTCGGGTTCTTGGGTTCCAAAAATATCAAAACTAATTACCCAGCCGATTTTAAAAAATCTTTTACTCTTAGAAAGCTAAACTATTTTAAATAGGTACAGTTCTTAGATGAGATCCGCCAGTCCCCAAAATTTGGAAATTCGCTATGTTATGCAGATGCTGCGACAGGGGTATTTTAATAAAATATTTATTTGTATAAAAAATATTTATTTGTATAAAAACAATAGTGGCCAATTTTTGGTTTTTCTTGGGCGAATCTCCCCTTAAAATATTTACATATATGACTATTCCCATTCACATCAAAATAATTAGTTGTACAGTAATGGTGAAAAATATTGAGACAATTTGAAAGATAGATTTTAATGTTTTCTTTTATTAACTGTACACATATTTTTGTCCACTATTGTAAATAAATTTTTATTTTAATGGAAAAAAAGCAATAAATTATGACTATTTTTTTTTTAAAAATTTTTGAATAAAAATTTCACTTTTAATACTTAATTTGCTAGTTTTTGCTAATGGTGCGTACTGTTGGTTCCGCGCGCTACTAGTACCCAGTCCGGCAATTTTGTGCAAAGGTTATGTAGATTCGATGACTTACTTTTTCATTTTCTTTTTTAAATGTATTTATCGTATTCAAATGACTTGATTACAATTGTTACGTGTAGGAGAGAGATAAGACAATAATTATTTATTATGTTTTGGAGAAAGGGGTTACCTGGTACTTATGAATATATTAAAATTATTAATATTTAAGATAATTATGTGGAAGTACCGTAGAGTATAAGAAAATGAAGAGTTGACACCGTGAATAGGATCAGTTGGGCTAATTTGGGTATATTTTTTACCGTTTTTTGAAATCAAAGCTTTCTAGTTTTTTTTCTATGTTGATTTTTTTGGTGTCATTTTGTTTCACTTTAGCAATATGACTTTCCCCAATAGTTTGATACTACATAATCAAATACTAAACCTCTGTTATTGCCATAGTAAGTATTTGTTTATGTATACCCAATTAACCCCAGAGTTTGGGGAAAGTGGGTATAGTATGTAGTATACATCTAAAACTGGCTTTACAGACATTACTTAGGGTTAGTTTAGGTAATATTAGAAATAAAATTAGCATAAGAATTGGGGAAGATTATTTATTTATCACGTAAAAAGATTATAAAGTAATATAAACAAAAACTAGTTGTATATATTACTTCGCGAATATAACTTCAAACATCATTAAATGATTTGTTTGATTTGATTGACAAAAACTAGTTGTATATATTACTACGCGAATATAACTTCAAACATCATTAAATGATGCGCGATAAAATTCTGAACACATACATATCAAAACGAAAACAATATGACAATTATGACGAAAATTACATGTCTAAGTTAGACACACATTTTATTTCTTTGAAAAACTGGAGAATAGTAATCCTGTAAAATGAGATAGTAAATGTTGAAATCCGTAGTTTTTTATTGGTGCAGCTGTTTAGAGGATGTTTTTCTCTCTCTAATGACGTCAAGAACAAATGTTTATTGTAGCAGGTTAATGTAGAATCTACTTACTTTGAAGACTGGTGCAAAGTGTCCGGGTCTAAGACGGTTTTACGGTACTCTAAGTTATATATTTATATTGACGCTATAATTGTACATATTGTACCTACTTGTTGCAATAATTCTTTGTGTAATATTTAATCGGCATGTTTTTCTCGTAACTTTCACTTGGCCTGAAGGTTCATGTTCATGTACACACTACGCTTCATGATCAACAAACGGCTGGCTACCATGTTGTTAGTCTCTGATTGGTGGTAAGGTGACTCCAGTGTAAAACTATAACCTTTTAGAACGCACTAGAGGTTACCCACCACAACATGGCTCGGGTCAATCTTATAAATATTGTCGAACGGTTACAATAATCTATAGGTGGTAATTATTAAGGTTGATGATTAATGACTGAATCGTTTGAGGAAGCACCGAGCCTCGGTCGAGGAGCGGTGAAAATTTTTAAAAGAAATTTTGTCACTTTGTTGACAAGCATGAAAAGTTTACATTCAAACTCTTCCGTGGAGTCTGATTTGAGAGAAAAAGAAATTGTTTAGTTTTCAAGTTTACTAATTATCTTTTCAGTGTTTCAAAAATCGTAAATAAAACGATACAGTGATGAAATTGGATACGAAATATAGGTTTCCGAAATAGCTTTGTTTATTTTTATCAAAATTAAGTTTGTATGACCACTAGAAAAAAGACTTCTGTTGAGTCAGTCAGATTTCTAAGAGAAATTACGTTATTTTGATGGCAAAAATGATTGGTTTATGTAAAAATTACTCTAATTCAATCAGTCATCACAATTCAAATCGCTTTTTTAAGTTTGATTTGAGGAAAAATAAAAATTTTTGAATTTGATGACGTCATCAAGTTTAGTAAAATTTTTCAATGGGTCTATTGAATGAAAAGGAGTATTCACTTTTACTTCCTATTTTTTGGGTTCTTACTTAAAAAAAACATTAGTGATTACTTAAAAAAAGAGTTTACTTACCGGAAATAAGTAAACTCAAATAATTTCCAATATTTACTTAGTGTGGAAGTATTTACTGATATAATTCCAGTTAGTACTTCTTTTTAGTTGAATAAAAACAAATAATGACTTAAATCAATAAGTAATTTAATGTTTGTTTATAATTCTCCAAAATCAAGTGTTTATTTACAAATAAAAGTTAATACTTATAAGTAAATACTTAAATGTTTAAATTTTTTTCCAGGATTTAATTTTAAGTAAAAGGTATCTTTTATTCATGTAAAATGAAGTAATAATATCGTATACTTAAAAGCATTCACTTCTCTGCATAAGTAACTACTTAATAAGGTTTTACTTTTTTTTACTCAATAGGCCCAATGTCTCAAAAACCGTATACAGAATGATATAATGTTGAAACTGGAAACGAATTCGGGGTTTTCGAAGTCCTTCTTTGCATTTTTACTAGGGATGTTATGGATATGAAATTTCGGATATGGATACGGATATTCAAAAACATTTTTTTCGGTTTCGGTTTCAGTTACCGATAATTGTTTTTAGTGAAAATTTTTTTAGAAGAAAGGGGAAAATTTTACCCCAAAAAGTGAACGCCAAACACAAATCAATGGAAATCTATCAAGAGAAATACATGGAGTAAAAACTTGCTTCAATTTAACCTCAGTTTTCCAACGACAGTTGTCTGTTATTATCCGAAACAAATCCGAAACTTTTATTTTCGGATACGGTTTCGGTTTCGGATACGTAATTATTTCGGATATCCGGTAGTTTCGGTTCAACATCCCTAATTTTTATCAAAATTAAACATGTAGGACTACTTGAAAATGGACTTGTGTCAAATCAGTCATATTTCGGTCGCAAAAATGAAAAATTACGAAAAAAAAATATTGTGTTTACAAATGTTACAATTAATACTTTTGAATATCTCAAGGACTTGTATCCGTTTCGTAAAAATTTCTAAGGAAGAAAATCGTGGGGTTCACTAGTGTTTAATTGTTTGTTAACAAACAGAGGAAGCAGGATAACTACCTACGCCACCTGAGTATTAACTGTGTAGGATAAGGACACCGGAAGCCTACAGGCGATCAAAAATCATAAATTCGCCTCTGAGTACATGCACCTCCCTCTCCATGCTTCTCTTCGTCATCCCGCAACTCCCTGTGAGTAAACAAACAAAAAAACACTTTTAAGGACAAATTTTTTTCTAATGATTTTGTGATGGTACAGGCGTTTATATATGTTTGGTTAGGTGCTTAGCAATTTTACTAATTAGTATTTGATTCGTTCAAGGTGTTTAAGTACATTAAAATGGGATATAAATTATCATAAATTGACTTGAAACACTCTTAATGCAGATTAGTTCACCATATAGTGTTTAATGTTATTTTTTTTGGTAATAACAGTTAAAAAATTATAAAGAAATTCGACTTTCAGCCTTGGTTTTGTTGTGATCAATTCCATTTCCTACTTTTAAATACTTTAATTTAAATCTTTAAATACGTAGTTAAAAAAATTAAAAATTCCGTTAACGGAGGATAATGTTTGAAAAAAAAATTTTGATAAGGCCATATTTTTTTTTTTTTTTTTTGAAGTGAAAATTTCCATAGTGAGAGTAACTCTCTGTGAGAGTGTAACAGTCAAGAGTGTAGTGAAAACGGTAATGGTTGTACAATGAAACTAATGCCAGTGGTTAAGTTGGTCATTGCAAATTAATATTTTATATTGTTCAAATTATTTAATTTATGCACAACATTATTGATGTCATATTTTGTATTATTTAAATTTTTAGGTATTAGGTTCAACTCGGTGTATATTCTAAGGGTACAGTAACATGTCATCACCGGGAAATCTTATTTTTAATGAATTTTTTCTTTAATAATAATAATATTTCTGATTAAACTCAAGCGAATGAGCGCACTCACTACGTTCGTGCGCTCAACTTCGCTTTCGCGGGCAATCGACCATTTCCCGCACTTATTGCACAATATACTATTACCTGTCAGTAAATAATAAGTCGGGAGCGAACTAACTTACGACCCTTTTTCAAGATAAGATTAAAATCTGACCGCGGGAGCGAACTAGTATTTCAAAGCCAACCTTTTGACATAAATTGTGGGTAAGTTCAAAAATGTAAACTTTACCGCATCTCTGCATTATCATGACGTTTCTGATGCGTCTAATACTGCATGATGCGATGCTGATGCTCTCTTGAAATTTGGTGCACATTAGATATTTTTGAATGGGATATTGGCATCATGATGCATGTAGCATAATAGACACACAATGTAGCCAATGTAGCATGATGGACTATAGATAATATAGTAATACAGTCCTTGCATAGGTATATTATCTTTGAATTTCAACTTGAACTTACTTGAAATTGAAAATATTGAAATTATTTGAATAAAAAATATTACATACCTATTTTGAGTGCAAGATGTATTCAAATAGTTTAAACAATTTTAATGAAAGGTAAATACATAAATCTTTTTCAACAGTTTCTTTTTCGGAATTATTCCTGTTGGTGTTAATACCTACATAATATGGCAAGTAGTTATAATTCTACATTATACACATGATATGTATCTTGGACACGCATCATCAAATTTCTTGATGCCTTGTTTTGACGCATCAAATGCAAAAATGAACTTTTGATTTTTTGTTGTGATGCGTCTGATGCATTTTTGAACTTTTGACTCTGCCTCATGCAAGCACTGATGCATTTATAGTAAATAAATAATATGTTCAAAAATTATCATTAAAAATGGTCGAAAAAAATATTTGTGGATACTTTAACCGAATTATTAAACTGAAACATGCTTTGACTTCTTACGGATTCTGGTTCTAACCTGATGATATTTAATCCTGATCTCTTTCTTGATTTCTGAATTGTTATTGGTTTCACACGCTCATCCAAAACCACAACTTGTTCAATAAAGTCCTATCGAGATCACTATACAGAAGTAACTATATCGGTCGTGTGGTTTTAAGCACACTTTTAACTTTTTTTTCTCGATAGTCAAAAATTGTGTTGATTCACGTCCCATCACTAATGTATGTATAAAATTCTGTTATAATTTTTTTACATAATATTTTAATAAAGCGAAATTAATCTGGTAATTGGAGATAGCCTTAAGTCTTAATGTGAAGCCGATTGAATTACTCAAGCATCAGGTAACTGTATCATATTTTTTATTTGATAATTTAAAAAAAAAAATCTTGAACAATAGAACGTATATACAGAGAGATATTTTAAGTCATTTAAGTTCATACATGAGTTAGAGGTTTAGCGGAGAAAGTGTTTTCACTATATAACCATTCATTAGATGATAAAAATTATTAAGACATATACAGGGTGTTTCAAGTAAAATTCCCAGTATGGAAATTTCGTAAATAATAAGAGATTATAGTTTGACACAAAAGCCAAAAAAGTCCTAATTCCAAATTTGTTTTTCTTCCAATAACTTCTAACTAGTAAAAAATATTTTCTTTTGTATGTTCACACATTCTAAAAGTACTTTTTTCTACGTAGAATTTAATTGTCTTTTTAGAATTTTTCTAGAATTGTTCATTTTTGAGTTACGGTTCCGAATTTTTTTGATTTTGAAGTTATCTTGAAAAGTAACTATAAAAATAAATACCCCTGTCGCAGTATCCTGTATAACATAGCGACATAGAATAATAGTTTAAAGACCTTTTTTATGTACTTGTTTCTTCTCGTTTAAATGGTGTAAAAAAATTTCGCAAAAATTTTTGAATAAGTGGAAGAACAAAAACCATGTTCCTGGCATCCGACGTGTCTGGCTGACGAACTCATCCAAGTGTTTGGGACCTACAATGTTTTCACCAAATTTCTTAAGAATTGGATACTTCGTTCGAGAGTTATTGCGCGGACACACACACACACACACACACACACATATATATATATATATATGTATATATATATATATATATATATATATATATATATATATATATATATATATATATATATATATATATATATATATATATAAATTTTAGTGAATATTATTTTCGGTTTCTAGGGACCTCAAAACAAATTTCTGCCATAGTCCCGGGCTCAAGTCGCGTCATGACAGTGGCTGTAATAGCTGAATTCCATTCTGGAAATCCGCTAAAAAAATTCTGTTTGGAAAATTAACGAATTACGCAATAAGTATCCAATTAAATATAAAAACGAATGTGATACGATCAAAAATAAATTGAGATTAGACGGCATCGGTCAAAATTTTATTGTTGAAACTTTGATGAAAATGTTGTAGAACGATTTGAAGGGGTGAAATCGGTACCTCCTTTCGTTACATCATCCATTTTAAAAATATCGTTATTTTTGATAGCGATAATTTTTCGATAACTACATTTTAACAGTTGTAATATGTTTGGCATACCCACGTCACAAACTTTCAAAAATTTCATTATTTTTTTTCCATTATGACGCACCGTTTACGAGACATTTACGATGAAAGTTTACGATAACGAAAATTATTATGATAGTTCAACTTCAGAAGCACTTAAGTTTGAAGTCAGTATCCTGATCAATCTGATTTAATCGAAATTATATTTCTTACCGTTCACGAGTCATTTACGTTCAAAGTTTTTGATAACGAAAATTATTATGATAGTTCAACTTCAGAAGCATTTGTAAGTTTGAAGTCAGTATTTTAGTCAGTATTCTGGTCGATTAACAAGATTCTCATGTTGGAAATTTTAACTAGGGAGACTCTGTATACAACAATAGTATCATTATACTACAACACTATGTAATTCGTACTGATTGTATGCTGTAAGTAAATACACTTCATAATATGTCCAACAGTAAGACTTTGTAAACAGTTAGTGGATATATAATAGCCATTATATTTTATTAGAAAATTTAATAAAACAATAAAAATTGTTAAACATGAAAATGATATTTTTATACGACATGTTTATTCACTTTCGTTAGGTCAGTGTTCGGTGTATTCGGTTCTTTTACTTCTAAACATACCCGCACAATGTTTGTAGTTTTAAGTCATGTAATATTATAAGAGTTTCCAGCGTAAATGGTTCTAATGGACCTGAGACGTTACAAAATAAAATAGTTCCGACACTTCCATCATTATTTTCAAAGTGGGTGGAGTTTTTGTGTACAATGGGCAGGCAGCCTCAATTATGAGGTCCTAATTTATTTGGGTAGGTTATACAGAAAGTATAGTCTCCTGATAATTTATTTTGTAATATTGTTCCAATCGTTTCTTAAAAAAGAAAGGTTTGGAGAAAAACGTGTTGCCTGGAAAAATATTGAATCATGGAAATGCATATTTGGTATGAACAGAGTAGGCCAAATATTTGTTCGCTGATGTATCCAAGTGTGGTACACAAATCTGGTTAATTTAAACCAATCTTTTCACAAAATTTTTAATTTCTTTTTTATAAATAATGATTTTCTGTAATAAGAAGGAAACTGGAATAACTTTTCATTCGTAAGTAACTTGAATAAAATATATTAAGGGGAGGTTTACTCGAGAGTCCTTAAAAATGATGTATTTTTCTAGAATTTTTTTCTCAAGAACGTAAGTAAGTATCAATTTCAAATTTTTTACACATATTTATTAAGTATTAAACTATATAAAAAAAATTTTTCAAGGAAAAATATAAAAAATTGCCCATTTTATAGATACTGCAGTGTGACGATCCGAAAATCCAATGCCTTTTTGGCGGACATCCTAGCGCCGGTAATAAACCACCGAAATCCAAAAACAAAAAAGATTTATAAGATATAATTATGAAGAGTATTGGCACCTCTACCTATAATATCAATAAATTGCTGAAAGAAAAAAAATGGCGGATGTGTGAACTTTTGATAACGATTTTTGTCTTATTTTTCACTCTTTAAAGTAAATTTAAAAATAAAAAAAAATATTGAAAGTGTATCGAACTTAGGTAGAGGTGCCGAAGAATTGAATTATCTTTAAAATAAAAAATTAAGAAAAAGGATCCATCGAATAGTTTTTGAGTTATCGTGTCCGCCAGTTCCAAAAATGTAGTTCCGAGATATTATAAAATATATATATAAAGAAAGGTATTTTCAAAATTTTATATTTAATATTCATTATTGCGTGAACTACGTTTTTTGAATTTTTTTTTTTATAGAAAGTTGGATTCGGTTAATGTGCAAGAATCTTGTTTTTAAATTATTTTCAGTAAAATCACTTTGGGAACATATTCTACACATAATTTGCTATCAATTTCGGCAAAAAAAAAAAATAAATTTTTTTATCAAATCTCAAGTACACCTCCCCTTAAATATTGAAACTTTTAGAGACGTCAAATTTAATATGGTGATTATTATGATCCTAACAAAAATTTGAAAACTCTCCCGCAATCATTTCGTTATTTATTTGATTTACTGATTCAGGATCATGTAACTTAAATAAACAACAAACATTCCCTAAGGAAATATGATAACATTAGTTACTTTTCAAGGATATTCCGATAGGTAGGATAGATACCTAGCGTTACATTTTGGACGTCGCGAATTTTGTCTTGTGTACAACCCAAAAATTTTGCATGTTTAAAAAATATTAAACTAGAACTTTGTTGATCTTTTTTGTAGATCGTCTTCAATAGTCAAAATTAATGATGAGCAAAATTAGTCTTGGTCTTGCATTTTTTGCAAGACCAAGACTATGTATACCAAGAGCAAGACCAAGACCAAGACTGTAAGTATGGCAGCAAGACCAATACCAAGACTCAATTGAGCAAGACCAAGACAAAAGCAAGAAAAAAGCAAGACTCTTGCTAAACTATTTAAATAGTTTGAAAGTATAATTAATACGTAAAGATAGTAAAAATTCTGATTTTAGAAGAAAAAAATTCGCTAATAAAAAAATGCAAGAAAGTGCAAGATTTTTTAGCAATAACAAGACCAAGACTGCGTTTTGCAAGACCAAGACCAAGATCAATACGCAAACTGCTCTAGCACGACCAATACCAAGACTCTTAATGCAAGAACAAGACCACGACCAAGACTGGCCAAGTCTTGGTCTTGGTCTTGAATTTGCTCATCACTAGTCAAGATTACTTCCAGTGGGTATTAGGGTAGCAGAAATCGAAAAATACTTCCAGAATTCACATTTCGGGAGCAATTTCAAATTTTGCACTTTAAATGGATCAATATACAGGATAACAATGAAAGAAACACCAGGTTTAATTTATAAAAAATAGGTAACCTTTATTTTAAAAAATTTTTGATTTTTTTTTTTTTTTTGTATAAAAACAACAAAAATCCAATTTTTGGACAAACATAATTTGGCACATTCTGCAAATACTCGATCCACACAAATTAATTCATTTTTCCATCGTGGATTTAAACTTGAAAAAATTCTTTTTCAACAATTATTCTAAGTTGTTTTTTTTGTATAAAATTAACAAAAATTCCAATTTTTGGGCAACCATAACAGCACATTCTCCAAATATTCAATACACCCAAAAAAAAAAAAAAAATTCAATCATTTCTCGGTCGTGTACTGACCAGGAATCGGTTCGAGCGTCGCTATTAATACCACATGTTCGCCGCGTATCATCAATTTTGGAACAATTCGTTGACACAGCTCGGTTTTTTTATGTCTAGCGAGCACCGTCACTACCGGTACGGCGAGGCGTCGTTTTGGAAGTGGTTTTTGTTCACCATCACCTGTTTAAAAAAAAAAAAATACACTATTATTTGAGATTGTTTTAGAAGTATTTGAAAGCGTGTTATTTTGGCCGGTCGCACTTATGTAGACTCTAAAAATAGATATATTTCGATTTAATTATCCAAGTAATTATTACACATTTGCGGCGATGAATTTGTGTTGTTGGAGTTTTTGTGTGTTTGAGGCAAGTCATTGACATCCGTGGTGTAGGTAATTATGGACCAAAAAGACATTAGTGTTTTGCATATACATAAAAATTTAGGTGAGATTTTAAGTGAGTTTTTTCTTATTAATAAATTAAAAACACTTTTTTTCATACATTTTGTCATCTGTTTTAATCAAATATAATCATTATCAAGTTAAAAAATACATCCTATTGATGGTTAGTAGCGATGGATAGAGTAAATAGTAGGGGTAGAAATAGTAGAGATGTCGATTCTCCAAAAAAAAAGATCGATTTTTGGATCGATTTAAAAAATCGAAATTTTGAAAAGTTTAATAAAATTAGCTGATAATTTTTGTTTAATGGACTTACTTGATAGTACATAGATAATATCGGTAATATCGTGTAAAAACGCCTTACATTATATTTGTAAAGGCGATGAGTGAGTTAACTTTTCAATTATAATTATAAAAATTCGCCAAGTGCGTGTTGGACACGCATTAAGGCAGGATTTCGTAGTTCAGTATCCGAGATAAAATATTTTTTGAATTTGTACAACATCAAGATAAACTGACTAACTGTGACACAACGCTGTACCGTGCCAACAATTACACACACACATATATATATATGTATATACATATATATATATATATATATATATATATATATATATATATATATATATATATATATATATATATATATATATATACCAATTGGGTGTTCCATCATAGCAGGTTATGACCATCAACACGTTAATATTAAAATTAACCTGTAACTTTTTAATGCCTGACAGAGATTGGAGGACGAGGATTAAAAATGTTTAAAGATAAAGATTATGTAGGTACATATAAGATAAATTTAAAAGAGCTACTGCAGAATTAAAAGCCCAAAGATAAAGGTTATGTACATTTTAGATAAATTTGAAAAAGCGAAATATAAATCACTACAATTTTTCCTACAGAAGAAAAGCTGATGAAAAAAAAAAATTATAAATTTTAGAAATAAGAAAAAGAAAGGAAGGAGCATAACCTTAACTAACGTCACCATCTATAACCTTAACATAATTAGTTTTTATATCAAAGTCGAAGCATATTGTCAAAAATACATATATGTATTATAACTATATGGCCAATCCCTATAAGAGGCAGTGGTTCCGATGAAGTGAGACGGATAGACATTGGGTAGAGGCACTTCAGTTGTTTTGCGCAGATGCATCAATTAGTGTTTACCGTGTTTACTGTTCAGATTGGTTCATATTAAAAAGTCGCATTTGCGAAAAACGAACAAAATACTTCCAAATCTGCACCGTGATATTGGGACGTTTTTTTCATATCCATTTGGCTATATATGTATACTACATATATGCAAAAATAAACTAACCTAACCTTAACTAACCTCACCACCTAGTTTTTATATCATCTACCTAAAATTTGAAAAAAAAACTTATATCCTTAACCTAACTAACTTCTAATCTTACTACCTAGTTTTTAGCGAATTTCCAAAATGGAATTCAGCTATTACAGCCACTATCATGACGCGACTTGAACCCGGGACTATGGCAGAAATTTGTTTTAAGGTCCCTAGAAACCGATTCACTAAAATTTGCATATATATATATATATATATATATATATATATATATATATATATATATATATATATATATATATATATATATACATATCGCGCGTTGTCCGTCCGAATCTCGTATATCAAAAATTACATACAAAAAACATATTATATACTGGATTTATATATATATATATATATATATATATATATATATATATATATATATATATACTTATCTGTATATATTTATATAATATATAGGTAGCCAACATCAGAGGGTGTAATTAGCATAAATCTTAAGTTCATTGTGATGAAAACACAGATTTAAATACGTTTTTTTGTGTGTCCAAAACTTGGGACTATTCAGATACGAGATTGGGACAGAAAAGGCGCGATATGTATATATGTGTCCGCGCGATAACTCTCGAACGAAGTATCTAATATTTACGAAATTTGGTGAAAACATTGGAAGTCCCAAACCCTTGGATGAGTTCTTCAGCCAGACACGTCGGATGCCAGGAACATGGTTTTTGATCTTGTAAAAAATTAGTTTTTTGCCAAAATTTTCACTTATTCAAAAATTTTTGCTAAATTTATTTACACCTTTTAAAAGAGGAGAAAAAATTACAAAAAAAAAGCTCTTTAAGCTATTGTTCTATGTCAATTATTTTCCGAGAAAAACTAATTTTTATAAACAGAAATTCGCTATGTTATGCAGGATGCTGCGACAGGGGTATTATATCATCTACTATTTGATTTTTCAAAATAATGTTTCCCAAGCTTAGCTTTTTAAATACAATAGTTTTCACCCATTAACGTTCGTTTTTAAATGCAATAGTTTAAATACCAACATCTAAGGTCTAATGCAATTTAGCCATCTTTTCTATATTGGGAGCAAAGAAAATCTTAGTCATATCACAGCCGCATGTACCCTAACTCAAAAGAATAATTAACGATGTTTATTTGGTTGTTCGGTTATTTTGTCGTTCGGTTATTTTGTCCACAGTTATTTTGTCTAAGTTTATCTTGTCATTCAGTTATTTTGTCCACGGTTATTTGGTTGCGGTTATTTGTCCACAATTATTTAGTTGCGGCACCGTTATTACTTATTAGTTATTAAATAAAAGATAGAATTACCGACTGAGTGTTATTTTGCTATTATATACTAGATGGCAGTATAATCTACATTAGAGTAGAGTCCCTATAATAAATAGAGTCGTGACATGTCGTCCATGTTCTATCCAAAACAGAGCGGGAAGCTTCAAAATTAATTATCAGATGTTTGAGTAAGTATTTTTGAGTGCATAATTATTGTTATACCTCATTTCAAATACAACTGATCATGAGTTATCGTTAAAAAATTAAATAATTCTTATATTCGAAGCAAATCAATCTTTTATTCTTTTCTAAAAACAAACTGCAAATCTAAAATTTACGTAAATGCAATAATGAAAGAGATAAAGCAAGAAAACGGAAATTATTTAAATTCAAAGTGATGAAGCATGGTTAAATTTAAGTGAAATGAACCATAATAAGTTATGAATTAATGAACAATTAAAAATTTTTAATTTAATTATTCTTTCTAAATTAAACTAAATGGTTTTTGTTAACATTTAATTTATTTCCAATGTATTTTACGCAAACTTTGCATAGAATATGCCGGAATCAATCAGCATTCAGCACACATGTCACCACTCTATTTATTGTAGGCACTCTACATTAGAGCATTAGAGTCGTGACATGTGTGCGGAATGCTGATTGGTTCCGGTATTTTCTGTCCCAAGTTTGCGTAAAATAAATTGGAAATAAATTAAATATTGACAAAAATCATTTAGTTTAACCTAAAAAGAATAATTAAATTAAAATTTTTTAATTGTTCATAAATTCATAACTTATTAACAATAATTATGTATTCAAAAACATTTACTCAAATATGTGATAATTAATTTTGAAGCTTTCCGCTTTGTTTCGGATAGAAAATGGCTGACATGTCACGACTCTATTTTTATTATAGGGACTCTACATTTATATAGAATCCCTATAATAAATTTTATATCTCTTATAAATAAAAGATAAGGAAAAAAAATTGGAACAAAAATATTCTTAAATAATTATTATGTATTATATAACCCGTATAGTTATAGTTACCTATATATTTTTAAAATTAAAAGAATTTTACAACAAACCTTTGAAATGGGCCATTTCATATCGGCGTAAGCCAAAGTCGCTTGCTTTTATTTTTAATCACATTACACTTGTTTTGAAGCGTACTTGGCTTGCTTTTGAGATATTTGTATATTCCTGTCTCACTTTCCAGGTTATAGAGAGAAGGGTCAAGTATTAACGTTCGGTATACATCGTATACAGTATACGATGTATACCGAACGTTAATACTTGAACCTTCTCTCTAGAAAGTCTAGAACAGGGGTCGCCAACCCGCGCCCCGCGGGCCGCATATGGCCCACCTTGAACTTTTTTTGGCCCGCAAGATTCATCACACTTATACAAAATATATTTATTTTATAATGACCAAGGTAGTGAAAACCAATGTATTAAAAAAATACATAATATATGGGAACACATCATTTTGTATGCGGCCCGTGGAATTATGATGTGCTTCCAAAGTGGCCCGCAAGATCATTTGGGTTGGCCACCCCTGGTCTAGAACATGGAAAGTGAGATAGGAGTATACAAATATCTCAAAAGCAAGCCAAGTGCGCTTCAAAACAAGTGTAATGTGATTAAAAATAAGAACAAGGGACTTTGGCTTACGCCGATACGAATTGGCCCTATATATATATATATATATATATATATATATATATATATATATATATATATATATATATATATATATATTTATATATATATATATTCATGTATATGTAATTTGAAATGTCAAATATGTATGCAGTTTATTCTCTGGTTTATGTATATTTATTTTTTGAAAAAAAGAAAATGTTATTTAACGTTTATTTTAGTAAACAATAAATTGCTTAAATATTATTTGAAAATTTTTTAAACCTAAGTTCCCAAATAATTTATTACTAATTTATCCAAGGAGATGAAGGATTAGAAATAATACTCCGACTTTCTTCCGTAGAATAAATTGTTTCTTTATTTTGTTCCAAAAATTTTTCGATATATTTTATACCTTCTCCAGTGGCTACAAATACAAATAATTATTTACAATGTAGTACTTCTAAATGACTAATATTGTTTTAACAATAATATTGAATTTGATAACAAAATTTTTTTAAATTTTTTAGTTTTGGTTTTGTTGGAATGTATAATAAAAAAATTTTTTAAAAAAATAGTGAAATAACATTTTCGTTAAAAATATGTTGGAGCGAATAAGAATGAAAAACTTATTTGAGACCTCGAGAAACCAAAAATGACCTTCATTAAAATTTGGATATATATGTCCGATTTTTGGAAGTCAAAATTTTGGCCATTTTTCGCCATTTTTAGTGCTTTTTGCAAAAATTGGCCAAATTTCAAAAATTTTTCAATTTTTTTTTACACCATCGAAAAGAAATTTTAATGAAGGTCATTTTTGGTTTCTCGAGGTCTCAAAACAAGTTTCTGTCATAATCTTAGGTTCAGATTTTTCATGACACCAGCTGTAATAGCTGAATTTCCTTTCTGGAGAAAAATAAGTAAAATAAACTTTGAGGGTCTGTAACTTTGTAACTACTTGTAATACGAAAAATTTGTAAGGAACTTTTTTGTAAAGTGTCAGTTGGATTACAAAACTGTCATTTAACTTTTTGTCCTATCTTTAATAGTTTAGCTTAAAAATGTAAAAAAAGTAAAATTTCAAGAAACTTAAATTTTAAGGCTCTGTAGAAAGTGAAATATTGGTGATAGAAATTTGACTCAATGAAATTTTTTGTCCACAATTTAATGCTTAATAAGGTGCTTTGATTCATTTTATGGAAAAATAATTTCTTCATAGTTTGCAGGAGTAAATAATATAAAAAATCGTTTTTCCTGTGTTATTTAAATGGGAAAACTTTAGGTTCGATGATGCACCTCTAAAAATTGGAATTTTGAGCTGCTCTTTGGTGAGGATGTTTGTTTAGACATATCCTACGATATTTTGAGCGGAGAGCGAGAAAAAAACTTTTTTTGGCACACCCTAATATAATATGCTCCGGGAATACAGTATGACTCGCTAGTGGTGCATTAATAGCGACGTGTGTACCATCAATTACAGCAATTACCCCGGGAAATCCGTATTTTTCATAAAATCTACAAAAATGCAAATATTTATCAATTCAAACAAATGAAAAGTTTATAACCGAGTGGTAAATTCTTTAAATTATACATACCTTGCCCTAGCATTTGCAATTTCCCTTGGCGCCAAAGAAAAGTTAATTTTCCGCGGACATATTACATCATTGATTGCCCTCGTAACCCTGTCTATACTTCGGCTTACTGACATCTGGGACATGGGGATGGAAATGTCTTGCACAACAGCTAACTGGTAGCTCCCTTGGGCGTAAAAGCGGGGCCAATAAATATCGTCTGTAAGCGTATGCACTATTTCCTAACAGATATTTATTATTAAATTCATTATTTTCGAATTGGGCTTTAATTAACGATGCATCAAAAATGTGGCTGTCGTGAGTGGAACCTGACCAGCGTGCAACCACGTTCATAATTTTTAATTGTGTACCGCACACAACCTAAACATTTATTGAAAAATAACATTTTGTATTTCTAAATGTTTCTGCATTTTAGTCACCTGATAACTGAATTTTTGTGAAGCGAACAGCTTTTGTCAAACGAAAACGCATTTTAAATTCAACTTCGTAGAATACATTGACGTGCCCGAGGAATGCAAATGTTTTTTACCTCGTCTTCTGATGTTGACCAATCAGATGAAATAGATTCTGCTCACAGAATTAACCCGGAGATATAGATGACATTTTTATTTCTAAAGTTATACCTAGTACAAAATAAATGAAAAAATAATAATATATGTAAAATATATCATTTTACTTACCACGTTTTTATAATCAGTAATTAATAACAATACCTAAGAATTCATGTTTTATTTTAAACAATTTCAAGCCTGTGATAAATTTTTTTAAAACAAACTGTTTACAAAAGTAAAATTCGAATATGTATATTTAAATCACACGTGGCTTTTTAACCAAAACTTGTAAACTAAAAATAAAATAGAGAAAATATGAACAAATTATATCTCTATGATACAAATCTGTCAGTTTAATCTCCGAATAAAATTATTTTTATTTTTAATTTATTTCTCTTTTCTCTAAACTTAATTTATTTCTCTTTTATAATACATACTTTTATAATACACACATGTATGAATAGTCAATTTACCCGTAATTAACTGTAAAATATAAATTTATTTGAAAAAATATAAAAAAATATGTTAATCTTTTGAAATCGCCTGTATTATAGTTTATAAATTCGAACAGAGATGACACTAGCTGTTCTGAAATCAAAATATCCTTTTGAATTAAGATAAATCTGATAAAAAGAGATGTATATATACACATGTTTATAAACAACAGAGAAAGAGAAAAGAATATTTAAGTATTCTGTAAATTATACATAAATATCCATTTCATATGACAACCATGGGTGCCAATATTTTTTTTTCATTTACTTTACATTCCGATAATTAAAAAAATGCTTTTAAAATAACAAAAAGACGAATGAATGTAAAAATTAATGAATATGAGTTAAATTATTAAATAACTAGCAATAAATTCGAATATATTACTGGTTTAAATATGTTTTTTTTATTATTATAAATAAACCCTAATTACTGCATGCAAGCGAGAGCTTATGTCATTAGAAAAATAAAATGTTCGTGAAGTGCGAGTTGACAGAGGACTATTCTGAGGAAAGTGCGAAGACATAAGAATTTCGTAGATAGATGTTCTACGAAATCCTAAAAAAATAAGGCAATTGAATATGTAGGACGAATACCACGAATTGAACCAAGTTCTCAACTCAAGAACGAAATAACCCAAATAACTCAAGAACGAAACATGTTATTTTTAAGAAATTTCGTGAAAACGTTTACGGGGTTTTGGACATTTTTCGTGAAAAAAATTTGGCGGAATGAGGCGGAAAAATCACATAAAGAAGGTTTTTTTATTTACAATTACTCTATATCAACTAGTTTCCGAGAAAAACGTACTTTTGTAAATGGAAATTCGCTATGTTATGCAGGATGCTGCGACAGGGGTATTTTAGTTTCAGAATAAATCAATTTGGCACCAACAAACTCAAAAAATCATTTTATTTAAAAGCAATATTTTAAACAAATATGAGTCTCCACCCACCGCCGGAGGTTTCTAGAACCGCCCCGGTAGTGGATGCTGGGTCCAGAACTTGTTTTCTTATTTTCTCAAAAACTAGCTAACCTAGAATAATAGTTCAAAAACCTTTTTTATGTGATTTTTTTCCGTCTTTGCAATGGTGTAAAAAAATGTGGCAAAAACTCTTAAATTATAGCAAATTTTGGCAAAAAACTAATTTTTTGCAAGAACAAAAACCATGTTCCTGGCATCCGACGTGCTTGGCTGAAGAACTCATCCAAGATTTTTGGACTTTCAACGTTGTCACCAAATTTCGTAAAGCTAGCAGTTTTTCCTGAAGAGCTATCGTGCTGATACATATATACATACATAAACCGATACATACATACATATATATATATATATATATATATATATATATATATATATATATATATATATATATATATATATATATAAATTTTAGTGAATATTATTTTTGGGTTCTAGGGGCCTCAAAACAAATTTCTGCCATAGTCGCGGGCTTAACTTCCACCATGAGCAAGGCTGGAATAGCGAGTTTCCATTCTGGAAATTCGCTAAAGAGTCATTCCATTTGAAATCAACAAACGGGTGTGCCGCATGTTTTTTAATTTTAATAAAAAAAATTGAGGATAATCTTTGTAGTGCCGGAAACGCTAAACCACTGTCATTTAATTTTTTTATTGTGTAACTTCCGGTCAGTGCCCCTTCGAAGTCAAAAATTGGGTCAATTTCATACGTGTACATAATGGACTCTAGCTTTTTATTTAGAATAGGTATAGAAATGACTCTTGCTTTATTTGATAGAGTAATAAATGTTCATTTCATATAATATAAAATAAAACTGAACTGTAACAATTAAGACCAAAATGGCGGCTATATGAAATTCCCCAATTTTTTCTCATTTTTACGATTTTCAACTGAACCCTGTGTCAACTCTGTTGCACATCAAGGATTGGTTTTTTTTTTAGGAATAAAGTACTAACCCTTCTGATCCTATGAGGTAATTATCATTGTCCTAGTATAATATCTTCTACGAAAAAAAAAATTATGAAAATTGATAATTTTGGAAAATGCTGAACTTTGACCACCAAAAAACCCATGTGGAGGAAAAAATAAAAATCTGATATTTTCAGAAAATATAGTCTATATCTTCGTTAATTATGTCCAATTGGTGCCATTCTGTTATTTTCACTTTCTTAGGAAATACGATTTTTTTGAAAGTGCTACTTTTAGGAAAATCACAACAAAATTTTTTATACTACAACTAAATAAAACAAGCGCTTTAGAATTAATAGTCATTAAGTAAATGTTACTATGTAAAAATAATAGTTATATTAACATTCCAAAAGCTTGTTTACACTTTGTTTAGTGTTACACTTTGTTGCAAAGTGTAAACAAGTAAAATTTTGTTAAATTTGAAGCCCTGCCACGTATATTTACAAAATTTAGATTAAATAAAATTAAAATTATTAAACTACATTTTTATTAACTTCCCATTGGATGTTATTGTAATGGATCCGATTTTGAGAATAGCTAATTTTGACGTTTAAAATTTCCACGTCTCAAGGTCACTAGAATTTGTTTTAGCGAGATATCTGTGTGTGCGTTCGTTCGTTCGTTTGTTACTGAGCTTTTTTTCGCCTCTCATATCTGGAGAACAAATGATGATATCGATGCGAACCAATTTTATTAAACGCGTAATTAAAAAATTAAGACCAGATAAGTTTTGCAAAAAGTTCGGATTGGCGATATAAAAAAACAAATTAAAAAACTTGTGTGAAATGTTTTCCGTCTCGGATTTTTTCGTTCGCGGTGCAGTGCCATCTACAATAATCTCTAGTCCTTAAGGGCACCCAATGGGAAGATGACAATGTGAAAAGACCGACCTCTCCAAATTTTTTTATTCTTTTGTTGGTTTACGTGATTTTTGGTACAGCACATTGCAATAAATTATTATATAGAAATTGTAAAATATGCCTAAGTTGATAATAAAAACTAAACAACAACAACACTCGTGACACAACGTAAACAGTAAAATATGAATGTAGTTTAATAATTTTAATAATTTATTTAATCTAAATTTTGTAAATATACCTAGTAGGTCTTCAAACTTAACAAGATTTTACTTGTTTTCACTTTGCAACAAAGTGTAAACACTAAACAAAGTGTAAACAAGCTTTTGGTAAGCTAATATAACTATTATTTTTACGAAGTAACATTTACTTAATGACTATTAATTCTAAAGCGCTTGTTTTATTTAGTTGTAGTATAAAAAATTTTGTTTTGATTTTCCTAAAAGTAGCACTTTCAAAAAAATCGTATTTCCTAAGAAAGTGAAAATAACAGAATGGCACCAATTGGACATAATTAACGAAGATATAGACTATATTTTCTGAAAATATCAGATTTTTATTTTTTCCTCCACATGGGTTTTTTGGTGGTCAAAGTTCAGCATTTTCCAAAATTATCAATTTTCATAATTTTTTTTTTCGTAGAAGATATTATACTAGGACAATGATAATTACCTCATAGGATCAGAAGGGTTAGTACTTTATTCCTAAAAAAAAACCAATCCTTAATGTGCAACAGAGTTGACACAGGGTTCAGTTGAAAATCGTAAAAATGAGAAAAAATTGGGGAATTTCATATAGCCGCCATTTTGGTCTTAATTGTTACAGTTCAGTTTTATTTTATATTATATGAAATGAACATTTATTACTCTATCAAATAAAGCAAGAGTCATTTCTATACCTATTCTAAATAAAAAGCTAGAGTCCATTATGTACACGTATGAAATTGACCCAATTTTTGACTTCGAAGGGGCACTGACCGGAAGTTACACAATAAAAAAATTAAATGACAGTGGTTTAGCGTTTCCGGCACTACAAAGATTATCCTCAATTTTTTTTATTAAAATTAAAAAACATGCGGCACACCCGTTTGTTGATTTCAAATGGAATGACTCTAAAAGAAGGAAACTCACAGATAGAACGAAAAATTTGTATATTCTGTATTATCATTGGAAGTAAAACGGGCAACCTTACTTTCAAACAAACAAAACTCATAATAGTCAAGAATTTCTGTTACATTCGAATGATTCATCTTTCTTTTTTGATTCAAAAAGAAAAAATTATTTTTCCGCGAACGATAATTACTGTATCAATTTTTGTTCACGGGCATTATTTGTGCATTTAATAAAGTATGAAATATAATTTTGTAACATTACCTGGGCGACTTAATTTCACGAATACAGTTTAATTATTATATTTGCTAATTAGCCTTGAGAAGAAAATTAATAATTAGAAAAAAAAAGCAACAACAAAAAAACTACGGTATCTACTAGCGCGCGATGTAACCTTGTTCAAATAACTGTACTTTACAAATAAATACAATTTTTTTTTCATGTTTTGAAAAATATTTAAGGTGATTCGTGCGTTCGACTTTAAGTAATCACTAAATCTTAGAAAAAATTACCAATTATTATCATGGCTGGATTTATATACATCTAGAGGGCCCAGGACACTTCATATGTGGAGGTCCCGGCTAAGGTAATAAGTAGACTGAGGACATTCATCAGGAAAAAAGGGTTGACCAATTTATTTAAGTTCATAATATATTTTATATTTGTGCATATGTGTATGTATTTTATAAGATTACACTAGACATCCAATGGTGCTTACTCCGATTTTACGTAGTGACGTTAGCGACGGGTTCTGGTTTCATTGATATGCTACCGTTTATTTGTGATGGTGAAATTTATGTACCAAACCAGAGTCAGGGACGTATATAGTATTGTCCAAGGGTTTTGTAGGCTAAAAATTAAAATTTTTTTTGTGCATACATATATGCACATGCACATACGTAAGTACTATGCAAAATGCAAATGCAAAATGAGTAATGTAAAATTCTAGAACATTCTAATTGTCAACTAGTAGAGGTATCAAAAAGCAGACTTCACTATTGAATTAGTCACTAAAAATTCACCTGGGGGACCATCCAGGAACTAAACCGCACAATTTTCCCTAAAAATTTCATCAAAAACGATCGAGTCACTTGGTGGGATTTTCGGACACACAGAGACGTACCGAGAGGCAGAAACGAAACCAAAATTGCTCAGGACGCAGGACGAAACTCTAAAACATAAAATACACGTGAAAATTTTCATTTCATAGGGGAAAAAAAGTGATCACTTGTTTGTTCTGCTGGATGATGCAATAGCATATACATAACCAAAAATCATTCATTAAACTCGAGAACGTTCTAACAGCGCGAACCACCTTAACAGCCTAGCGAGCCAAATGAGTCCATTACCTCGCCGGCTGGTTACATAGTTAGATTGTAATGCTAAGATATTGACCACCAATGCGCGTTGGACTTGTTCTGGTGAACACACAAATTTTACTTTCACTTGCAAGGTATTTATTTGTTGATATTATAATAACATCAACATCACAGCCTCTACAGTGTGTGGATTTCCGCGAAATACTCGCGCTCGCAACTCGTAATTCGTACGAATAGTCGCGAATGGATAAATATAACTTTTTTTTTCTTGATTGGTATGTCACTGTTTGACAATCGTATAAGTCAAACAGATGGTTTTTATGGGTTTTCTCTCCCCAAAAAAATATGTAATTAATAAAAAGACTTGTTTTAAATATGTTGTTATTTTGGATTAATTACCAATTATGTTTTGTGAGTATCAATAATTATAATCAGTAAAATAAAAATTAATAAATTGGAAGTAATGATTGATATTTTTATTTAATTAAAATTTCAGAAAACATACGTTTTGCGATGCATGGTGAAATCGGTTTTTTGTTTTTCGGTGAAAGAAATTAAATACCACATTCTCAGTCACAAGCTGATTCACAGAAGTGACAAAATTCGGGCGTCAGAGCCAGTAGCATAGCTGAGGTGATTGGCGCCCCCGACCAGTATTGAATGTGGCGCCCCCCCTTTGATAAAAAGAGGGGCGAGGGTTTAGTAACTAAATAAAATCTGCCCCCTTACCCACAATCACATCGTACGTCCCCTCTCCTCTTTTCCACGAACTACAACCACCTGGGCTTCTAGACATGATTCATTGAATTTCACGGAATTACGCGATAACGATCCTCAGATCCTCAGTTTTTACTTTCAACTTATAATCTAATTTAAGACTATAGGCAATGTAGCCATATATCTTAATTATTATTTTATCTCAGTCTGTTTTTGAGTAATTTTTTCAATGTTCTTAGTATCAAAATCAAGTGATACCTATACCTTGACAATTAGGCTAAACCGACGCAGCGGCGCCCCCCTGATCCAGCACCCCTGGCGGGGGCCATCCCTGCCACCCGCTTGCTACGCCACTGGTAAGAGGCGAAAACGAACATAAATTTATCCGGGCTGTAAGGAAAATAGTTTTTGTGGATGTTTTCATTTTAAAATGAGAACGAATTAGGAAGGCTCTAGGTGTAAATAACGAGATTAAGATTTTTCTTTAAATATTGCCTGAAAACTGAGCCAATGATTGTTTTAGTAAAACCAACTTCTTTTTTGTTTTTTTCGCAATAAACTCAGCGATTCGAATCACACTTCATCATACTTGATTCTCGAAATCAACCCAGGCCCAACGAAAAAAGAGGCTGCCGAGATTTTAGTCTCCGTGCTCGAGCTTAAAAACGGAGTCCGGAGGTATTGGTAGAGGGGGCTTGGGAAAATTAACAAAAAATGGCAGTAAAAGTTTTTTTCTCATCTTCTTTATTTTTGTTGAAAAACTTTTGAAAATTCTGGTTTAAAGCCGGGACCCACTGTTTTTTTCACGACTCTGAACCAATCCAATCGATTTCAAAAATTCTTTCCTAATATAGACCATATTTTAAGGATTAATACTGTGCCGCAAGGCTCTGAGGCTCCAAAAACATACAAAATAAATGGCTGGGTAAATAGCTGAGATCGAGAAAAAGCTGAACGTTAGGTTAAAATTACCCGACAAGGTTCCAGAGCTGTGCAGAAAGGGGTCACAATAAACAGCTAAACTGATATTTCTCAAATTTTGCTTAAATATATTATTGAGATTCCAAAAAAAAATGAACGTGAGGGAAAAATTAGCTTCTCCCATCGTCCTGGATCAAAAAAGCAAATTTTTCTGACCTATTACTGAGATTTGGAAAAAATAAACGTTAAAACAGTCAAAATGGTCAGCCGGGGGCCCTAAAAAGGGTCCAATATAATGTGAATTTGAAATTATCCTCCAGGACTTTATAATCGTGGGTCACTCACGTTAACTTCAAGTCATTGAAATCAAAAAATCTGATAGTACGGTGCAGTTATTCAAAGAACGGCCTAACCTCAACATCCAAAGTAACAGTTTCACTCCAACTCCAAATTTTTCTATACAGTCAATTTTTCTATATTGTTTGGCAAAAAGTTACACCATTTTGAACGTCGGGTTTTGGGGGGAGGGGGGTAGAAGTAGGCAAATTAATGGTTTTTTTCGCGAATTTCCAGAATGGAATTGAGCTATTTTTAAATATTTCGGAAACTATGGGGTTTAGCGTATAGTGTCATGTACAAAAATAATCTACATTAAATTGCGAACAAAAATGGTTCTGTGCATAATCTTGCTAAAGTGAACAGTTCCGGAGTTACGGAGGGTATAAAAGTAGCAATTTTTAGTATTTTTAGCCACTGCTGCACCTATCACCAGGTGTAGCAGTGGCTGAATAAGAAGAAGAATCCGCTCGAGTGGGGGTGAAAGAAGATTGACGAACACCTAAGACCAATTACAACAGCACGTCCTGCAGCTCCCGAGGAATTACTTTCCCTCATAGTGTGCGCTTGCAATGACGAATGCGTCGGTAACTGCGAATGCAGAAAGAGTGGTCTAAACTGTTCAAGCATATGCGGTAATTGCTCAGGCCTAGAATGTGATAACAGGGATACGAACATCATAGACGAAGATTTAGAAGAGGAGGGCGCTATGTTTGAAGAGGATTAATCGCAATTTCCTTTTACAAAACACAATCCTGTATAAAAAAAAATTAGTTTCCTCAGTGATAATGTGTCATATTTTTTCCAAAAAATTTAAAAATGCTAAAAATTGCTACTTTTACACCCTCCATAACTCAAGAACTCTTCACTTCAGCAAGATTATGCATAGGACTATTTTTGTTCGCAATTTAATGTAGATTATTTTTGTATAGGCACTTTTTGGTTAAACTGCATAGTTTTCGAAATATTTAAAAAAAAAAACTAACGAAAACCGTTAATTTGCTTACTTCTGCCCTCTTCCACCCAAAACCCGACGCTTAAAATGGTGTAACTTTTTACCAAACAATATGTGGACTGTATAGAACAATTTGGAGTTGGAGTGAAACTGTTACTTTGGATGTTGAGGTTTGGGTCTAATTGCACCGTACTACGATTAGAGTTGCATCACTGGAGTACATATAACATTAGGGTGTGCCAAAAAAAAAATCGCTCTCCGCTCAAAATATCGTAGGATACGTCTAAAAAAACATCCTCACCAAAGTGCAGCTCAAAATTCCAATTTTTAGAGGTGCATCATCGAATCTAAAGTTTTCCCATTTAAATAACACAGGAAAAACCATTTTTTATGTTTTTTACTCCTGCAAACTATGAAGAAATTATTTTTCTATAAAATGAATCAAAGCACCTTATTAAGTACTAAATTTTGGACAAAAAATTTCATTGAGTCAAATTTCTATCACCAATATTTCACTTTCTACAGAGCCTTAAAATTTAAATTTCTTGAAATTTTACTTTTTTTACATTTTTAAGCTAAACTATTAAAGATAGGACAAAAAGTTAAATGACAGTTTTGTAGTCCAACTGACGCTTTACAAAAAAGTTCCTTACAAATTTTTCGTATTACAAACAGTTACAAAGTTTATTTTTCTTTTTTTTCTCCAAAATGGAAATTCAGCTGTTACAGCTGGTGTCATGAAAAAATCTGAACGTAAGATTATGACAGAAATTTGTTTTGAGCCCTCGAGAAACCAAAAATTACCTGGACTACAAAATTGTCATTTAACTTTTTGTTCTACCTTTAATAGTTTAGCTTAAAAATGTAAAAAAAGTAAAATTTCAAGAAATTTAAATTTTAAGGCTCTGTAGAAAGTGAAACATGAAATTTTTTGTTCAAAATTTAATACTTAATTCAAAATAATTTCTTCATAGTTTGCAGGAGTAAAAAACATAAAAAATCGTTTTTCCTGTGTTATTTAAATGGGAAAACTTTAGATTCGATGATGCACCTCTAAAAATTGGAATTTTGAATTGCGCTTTGGTGAGGATGTTTGTCTAGACATAGCCTACGATATTTTGAGCGGAGAGCGAGGAAAACCAAAAAAATTTTTTTTGGCACACCCTAATATAACATATTATTAAAATTCTTCAATTTTTTAAATACTAGAATTAAAAATCTATTCAAAAATAATTAGCTAGCTATATTAATATCAGGATATAGATTCAATAATAATTTAAAAAATCAATACATTCAAATGCGATTTCCTATATAATTTTTTCCACTAATTTAAATACATAATCTTCTGCGAAAAAATACAATGTTTATATTGAAATATGCTAATTAATTCTATATCTATTAAAATCGATACATGCACGCAATTTTACAGTAGCAGCAATTTTTTTATTTCCTTCTAATTCGCTACTTAAATGCAATTGTTTACAATACTTTTTGTTTGTATTTGTTGCACTTTCTTCCTGACAAATGCAACGAACGAGAAACACTTTCAATTTTTATTATTAAAATTCACTTTTAAATTTCATTCAATAAAAAAAAATTGTTATGAAAAAAAAAGGTAAATGTAAATATTCATTCATACTCATGTGGTTAAACTTAAAGAGCATGGCGTGAGTATATTTACTCCATGGTAGTCATAGAGTTCATTCACATTAGATGATTATATTGTCTATGGACTAGGTGCGGATTACAATCGCGGTAATTATGAGTATAAATGTGAGGAAGTTTGATTTATACGGATTATTACTATTATTAATTATCATTAATTAATTTCTTTTTACGATTATGATTGTTATAATTAATAATTATTTATTTATTATGTTATTGTAATCATTTGTTTACGATTATGAATACGTTAAATGGTTTAAAATAAATGTTTTGATGTTAAATTTTTGCTAGCACAGAAATAGAAAGTGTTGACTTATAACATCAAAGGAAACGTAAATAAAGTTCTTTTTTTTTGATAAGAGAGACCCTTATCACTAGCCCTAGAATCATACGTTGGTCTACGAGTGAAGTTAATCATACATCGGCGTTATTTTGACGAATGGACTTTTTACAGGGAGTTTTAGAGTTTATTTGCAAAAAACATTTTTTTACATAACAATACTACAAAAGCGAACAAAATATTTAAAAAAAATTGGATTTGGAAAAATTTCTTAATGTAAATATTTATTAATTTTTTTTAATCTTTTTATCAAAGAATATTTTCATTATAAAAATTAAAAAATATATAAATACATCAATTGTAATAATTAATTTATGAACTATTATGAATCAGTGGCCATGTGTGACTTTACAGAATGTGAAATTTCTCAGTCATAAATATTCCTATAGATATGTAGTTATTTCCCCATTAGACATATTTGTAAATTTTCTAAACTTTGTTAGTAATTTTTAGAATAAGATCTTCAAAAAATAATAAAAATTAAAATATTTTCCACTAAATAAATTGTTAACCTTTTATTAAGTCACTTGAAACGCATTCTTTGGTTTTCGGATTCAATATATTAAAACTTCAGTATTATGTCGTCTCTATAAGTCAAACAGCTGTAATCATCTTTCACATTATCATAATCATTGAATAAAATAATTATAACATCCATATCTTTAATAAATTTTAGAAAAATTAGGAAAACTTTTATATGTGGAGTACAAAATCTTTAAAAAAAATATAGGTTAATCATACATCGTCGTCCTTTTGACGCACACTATTTCAGTATAAAAAAACGACAATAGCTATAAACAAAATTTATATGTCTTATGTGTTATAATAACAAATAAATTAGATAACAGAAGTTTCACAGCAAGCGGGCACCGACAAGTTGTAGTATTGGAGCAGGGAGAGAAGTTCGTTCGTCGTTTTGACGAGTACGTATGATTCTAGGGTTAAAAGGGTTCCTCGAAAAAATTTGAAAAAAATCATTGAATTTTCGTACTTAATTTTCTTGGTATGTACGTAAAAAAAAGTTTGATAACCACAGACCAATAAACACTATTATATTATACTACTAGACAGGGCGTAAAGCCAGTTTGTAGGCATTTTTGTTGAAGCAGGTAACGGAGTGAGACTGGTTACAATTTAATGAAATAATATAATGTTAAGTTTTGAGCAAATGGGACTATAATTATTACAGAACATAATTTGTATACGTACGTATTTTGAAAATAAAGCGAATACCACTTTTTTTCTTTCATAATTTTGCAGTTTCTTCTCAAAAAAGTAAAATTTTATTATCAATATTATATTTTTACAATAATTATTTGAAAACGTTACTACGAATACCATCGATTATTGCATTGATTACTATATTACAGAATACTATTCGGTTGTATCCTGGTCATATCTGGCTGCCTCAATTACACATTGATATAATTAATCTATATTAATATATAATATGTTCTTTGATCTGTATTGATAACACATTTTGCTTTGATCAAGATGCTGCTAGTCAGTAATTATATTATTGTTAATTTAAACAAATATTTTTGTGAATTCTTTTTAGAAAATGTATTCTAAAACAGGGGTTCTCAACCTTTCAGACTCTGAGCCCCCCTTCATACTTTGGTGTGAGGTCACGCCTCCCTTTACGGATTAAGTTAATTTGGACTTATATATAATAAATTTACTTACATTATGTTTGAGTAAAATGACTTTGAACTTAGGCTAGACATACTCTGGTAAGGAATATAAAATTATATTTCTTCAAATACAAATTTTTATTACACAAATCATCGAAAAAATTACAAGTCAGCTAGTTTCTCACGGCTGGCTGGACGCTCACTTACATTTTATTGAGTTAATAGCTATAAAGATATTTCAATGATTGTGTGTTTGTGTCCAACATCAAATTCAAATTTTTGTTGTTGTAAATATACATGCAAAAACAACTGTTTCAAAAACTACAAACTTATTTAATTTTTTTTTAATTCGTTGACGCCTCCCCTGGAAGTTTTCCACGCCCCCCCCAGGGGGGGCGCCGCCGGGTTGAAAACCGCTGTTCTAAAACATTAAAGAAGCAGGAAAGAATAAATTTATAAATCTATACGCGAAAAACATACAAAAATTACAAAAAATTCTTCAGTATGTTACTTTTCTGACTTAAAATATTATCTATTAAAATATCTTTTATAATATACAGTGTCGCTAATAAATTATTGAAAGAAAAGATAACTCATTTTCTATTTTCTTTTTTAGGTCCATAATTTTCCTTTCTTGTTTTAGGTGCACAATTCTTTTATCTTTTAGGTTCTTAATCTATTCTTTTTTATTTTCTTTTTTAGGTCCATAATTTTCTTTCCTCTTTGAGGTATATAATTAATAATTTTTTTTTATTTTAGCGAAAAAATTACTAAAGATCACAAAAGTGATCGAAACCGGTCTAACAGAAGAACAAATTACATGTCTAAAATCTTTCTTATAAATCGCTATACATCTATAAGTGAAAATCTGAACAAAATCCGTTTTAGTAATTATTGAGAAAACTGTACAGACAATTGTGACTAAGGACTTTGATCTATATTTGTTTTCACGGATGTTAAAAACAATTTTTTTATCGACCTATTTTTAAAATTTTGATACAATGTGTAATTGTTACAAGGTCGTAGAGATAGGCGTATGACACTAATTTTTTTTTTAAATTTTTATTTAAATATGTCAGGATTAGATTTGTATAAATGTATTCTTCTTTTTTTTGTTGTGAATTTTATTAACCCTAGAATCATACGTTGGTCTACGAGAAACGTTAATCATACATCGACGTCGTTTTGTCGAATGGACTTTTTACGGAGAGTTTTAGAGTTTATTGGCAAAAAACATTTTTTTTACATAACAATAGTACAAAAAAGAACAAAATATTTAAAAAAATTGGATTTGGAAAAATTTCTTAATATAAATATTTATTAATTTTTTTAATCTTTTTATCAAAGCATATTTTCACTATAAAAATTAAAAAATAGATAAATACATCAATTGTATCATAAAACATGTGTCCACAAAATTAATTGTTAACCTTTTATTAAGTCACTTGAAACGCATTCTTTAGTTTTCGATTCAATATATTAAAACTTCAGTATTATGTCGTCTCTATAAGTCAAACATCTGTAATCATCTTTCACATTATCATAATCATTGAATCAATTAATTATAACATGCATATCTTTAATAAATTTTAGAAAAATTAGGAAAGCTTTTATATGTGAAGTACAAAATCTTTAAAAAAAACATCGCGTAATCATACATCGACGTCCTTTTGACGGACACTATTTCAATACAAACAAAACGACAATGACTATAAACAAAATAAATACGTCTTATGTGTTATAACAACAAATAAATTAGATAACAGACGTTTCACAACAAGCAGGTACCGACAAGTTGTAGTATTGGAGCAGGTAGATAAGTTCGTTCGTCGTTTTGACGTGTACGTATGATTCTAGGGTTAATCAGTAGAGAGTTTCAGTTTTATAAATTTTTTTACCACATAACTCACCTAATGCTGGCACTTTTGCTTGCTTTTTTCTAGTCCAGACTTCTGTGACATTTTCCAACACCATATTTAAGTATTTATCGAATGCTTCAATGTATCCCAAACAGTAACCTCGAATTCCGTGGCCGTGACGCGTGATAACCTGCAAAAAAATTTTAAAGAATAGCATAAAACAATTGGTATGTGGAACCCGTAAGGGGACTATTTGTTGCTTGTCGTTCAATCGGAAATCAGCTCATAAAAATTGGCAAATTAAATACTTATTTCACCATAATTGTATCCAAAAAAAAAAAAAACACAAGAAGAAATTTTTTTTCTAATGCCTAATTTATACCGTCAACTTTTTTTTTTTTTATAAAGATTATATTAGACGATCATGATTTATTTTTTTTTGTTTTTCTTGTAATAATATATTTTAATATGATCTAATATGTGTGTATTAAGTTTCACATATTTTATAGATAGCTCTATGTAAGGTTCATTTATTCGTTTAACATTTGCATATTACATCAAATGCGCATATCAGGTGTGTTTTGCTGTGTATCCCTCGGCTTCATAGTTGTTGTTAATAATAATTAATTGACGAGGATGATTTACACTTCTTCGGTGAAAGATTAATAATCACCATCGCTGTAAACATGGCCATTAACATACCATCTGATGGTAAATGTATACATACATATTATATGAAGGGTACATGGGAAGAACTAGATAATTCTGAAGATAATAATTTAGAAAAAAACATACAAATGTTATCTGTGCAACAAGTTGCAAAATGAAGGTGTCTTTTTCACGAGTCGTAAGTTTGTCAAACGAAGGCCACAGGCCAAGATAGATAAAAAATCACTCATTTTGCACGTGTTGCATACAATATTTTTTGTAATCCTGAATTGAAATGGAAAAAATTAACGATAAATGGAAACATAATCTCAAATTTTTAAAAGTTTGACAGCTACATTAAGAAATTAGTTTATGTATGACTACCATGAAATTGATTGTTTATTGTACAAAACACTATTTAGGTAAGCTATGTTTTGCGCAGAGCTGTACAAAAAATGGCTCTTTACACGTATGTATGCGTAAAATACCACAGTTTACTACACTTTTATTAATTCTTATATATTAGAATTTGTACAAAAATTTTACCTAGCAACTGAATGTTTACATTTGTTTTTAATTTTCAAATTCTACATAATTTTAATGTATTGTATTTGTATCAAATTTTTATCGTTTATTGTGAATTTCATGTTAGTCGTAGATAAAGTATAGTACGTAACTTGGTTGTAAGGCATATTACACACTCGCACAATTACGTAACTTTTTCGCTCGTGTGTAATATACAACTCACAACCTTAATCACGTAATATACTATTAACATATTGGTTTTAAATTATTCGTGGATAACTGAAAAAAGGAAGCCATTTTGACACTATTACAGGCAAAGACTAGAAAGTTAACTTTTGAATTCAGAATTGTAAAAACAAAAATTTTTGTGTTTTCTGAAAGGAATATGGGTTCGTGTCTGTGTTGCAAAATTTCTGAAGTTGTGGTTTTCAAGTTCTTTTCCTATACCCTTCAACTCTTTAAGTGTTAGCAGTATACATAAAGGTATGAACACCATTTGTAAATCCTAACTTGGACATTACATTACTTTGCAATCTCGCGGAAAATATTTTAAAGATGTAACGAATCGCAATTTGAATGATAATATTTCTAGCTAGCTGTAGATTCTCCGAAAACATTTTTCGATTTCTGATCGTTCGAATAAAATTTTTTAACTTCAGAACGTCATCAGGTACACGAAAATTTTTGAAACATTGAAGCTATTTGTAAGTTTGAAAGTCCATTTTTTTCGATTTTAACCAAATTATACCCACTAAATTTAAGAGAAAGCCAATTTTGGAAAATTATATTTTTATCGTAAAAATTGAAGGAAAATAAGATTTTTAACCTGATGACGTTGCTACGTTTACTCAATTTTTTCGAAACTATTGACAGATGAAATAAAAATTGAATCATAGGCTTTTCACACCGGCCTTTTTAATTCTGACCAAATTAAAAGCATAACATTTGAAGAAAATTAATTGTTAAACAAAAATGAATAATTTAACCCTAAATTATTCTAGTGTCACTATTGTTTTGAACTACAATTTTGAATTTTGTCCAAATTCGTTGATAGTTTCGAATAATTCTGAATAAAAATCAATACAGCAATCCCTCGAAGAACACGATTAATTGGTTCCGTGTTCTTTGAAACCGTGTAGTTCGAGACCACCAAAAGATAGGCATTTTTTATTACAAGTGTGAAAATAAAAAAATATAAAAAAAAAACATTCCGTTTAATTTACAAGTTGTGGGTATTCCAAACATATTGCGGCTGTTAAAACCTACTTTTCGTTATCGAAAATTATCGGTAACGGACTACTTATCATAAATTGGTTATAATTGTTTAATTTAAGCTCTATTAGTCCCTCTGATTTGGTTACCAATAGAATATTTTCGAAAAAATTAGTTTTCGATACTTTTCGTAAAGTTACGAAAAATATCGAAAACTAATTTTTTCGAAAATATGCTATTGGTGACTAAATCAATGGAGCTAACAGAGCCTAAGGAAACCAGTTATAACCAATCGATGATAAGTTACGTGGTACTGATAATTTTCGATAACGAAAAGTAGGTTTTGACAGTCTCAATATGTTCGGAATACTCATAACTTGTTTCTCTTAAGCCTTCAAAAATTTCGTTATTTTTTCGCTACGACGCACCGTTTACGAGATATTTACGATCCAAAGTTTACGTAGACGTAAACTTTTGATCGTAAATATCTCGTAAATGGTGCGTCGTAGCGAAAAAATAACGAAATTTTTGAAGGCTTAAACGAAGCAAGTTATGGGTATTCCGAACATATTGAGACTGCCAAAACCTACTTTTCATTATCGAAAATTATCGATGTCGAAAATAACATTTTCAAAATTTAAATATGTAAATTTCTACATATTCTTTATTATCTCTATTATAAAATTCTCAAAAATTTTAGTAGTTTTTATTTCCAGCATTTTTCTTTTATAATGACAGATTCAATTACCACGATTTTTATTCGTGTAAATCGAATCCACATGTGATATACATATTCGTGTACATTGAGGACTGATAACTTTATATCAAATATATAATATGTACTTAAAAATCGTGTTGTTTGAAACCGTGTAATTCGGGGGAAGGGTACCCGTGTTCTTTGAGACCCGTGTTCTTCGAGTACCGTATTCTTCGGGGGATGCCTGTAGATCAAGTACTTCCATCAAATTTTTGGGTTCAATTCAACTTTTATGTACCTTTTAAATCATTAAGGAAGTAATATCATATTCATAGTCAAGTGTCATACATACTCAAATAAAGCATCCCATATACGCTCAAGCAGTTCAAAAGTGTAGAATAAGTTCATGTATTATACATATATAAATATACAATACATAATTATGTGTAATATGTATGAACAGCAGCCCAATGTATTTATTTATATTGTTGTGTACCTACGTACTTTGTAAATAAGTTAGTTCTACACGACCTTGGGGTTAGTGCGCGCTTGACCTCGAATGTACGATCCGGAGGAGACCTCGTCCACAAGGTCCCATATCTCAACCATTTACCATTCAGATCACAACTGAACAGTTACAATACATACAATACCTTCAAGCGGCGCACCAGTAGTATACTTCTATCTTCTTTTTACACACTCGCGAGAGTTAAAACAGGTTTTTTGTCTCTTTCTATTGAGTCATTTTGAAATTAAATATTTCTTTTAGTGAAGTGATATGAACCTTTTCGGTTTTTTGCGTAGTTTTATTTATGTGTTTAAAAAAAAACTATTTTTAATATCAAAACGGGAAATAAAAAATAAAATATGAAGAGAAATTACTGAAATGTTTTTCTTTTTTTTTGTAATTGAAAGTTATGTTGTAAAAACATATCATCCAAGTTTTTCAGTTTTTCAATAACATTACATAATACAAGATATATTCTTACCAAAGTAAGAAATAGGTCATTCAAGTGAAGTTTGTCGTTTAAATTGTACAGATTGCAATGCTTGTTATGTCGGCCAAACCGGCAGAAGTTTTGAAATCAGATATAAAAAGTATATTGGCACCAAAAAAAAAAAACATAATTCTAATAATGTTGATGTACATACATCTGTTAGAAATTGGTAATTCAGTCAAAACAGATCAACAGCCAAAAATGTTGTACATTGGTTCGAAAGACTGTAAACTCAAAAATTTGGAAGCTGACATAAATCATGCCATTTTGAAGGATCAAATCGATTTGAACAAATCTGCTTTGTTAAGTCTATAACATAACGGAAATTGGGTCATTATAACATGTACCATGGTGGGATTTGGGTTCGGGATTGTGGTCTTTAGAACTCTTGAGGTTCCTAGAACCCGAAAATAATTTTTTATACATTACGGAAGATTCCATTGATTTCGAAAATCTAGGCAATAAAATATTTGCAAGGCACTGATGGCCGTAAATCTATCATAAATGATTTATATTGTAATAGTTACAATTTTACGGGAGAAAACATAAATTTTATGCGGCGGTGTTAAAGGTGACTGTTCATTTAAGAAAAAACATTAATTGTTAAAAAATGAAATTGTAACAACTTTTTTTAGCGTCTCATTGGGGATATTATAACCATTTGTTATAAAAAAGTGAAATTTATAAATTAGTTTAAATACAAATGTATTATATTATGTGTATTTAAAAAAACAAATTATCCATATAGAGTAGCTAAATTAAGCAAGTATTATCTCAATTATTTTTTTTAATTTTTTTGATATAAATAGCACATTTTTGCTTGATCTAAATTCTAAAGCGACATGTTTATCTAACATGTATAAAATAATATAGGTACTGATATTACTATAATAGGTATAGTTACAGTCACGTATCCTGACAATACCCCGCGTATGGTAGAGACAAATACACAGAAAAAAACACAAAAATAATAAACATTCTTTTACACAATTTTGCATTCTGCGCATTGCCAAGATATGTGGCCCTAGCTGTAGTACTATGTGTAGTACTATTGTTTAGTCTTGTGAATAATCACTCTTCTCAGTGATTTGACTCTTTACAGTTCATTCATTTCGTTGTGGTGAATGAATCGAGTTGAACTCGCAAAAGCAGAGTCGGATTTCTTATTTCTATATGATCTGAAATGCTCTGCTCTCCGGGTTTCAAAGTTTCTGCCAGTTTGACCGATGTAAAAACCATTACAATCTTGGTAGTTTAATTTGTAGATACCCGATTTTTTAAGTTTATCAATTTTTGTTTTATTAGCATTTCGTAGAGCGAGAGCAACTCTACGAAATTGGCAGAAACTTTGAAACCCGGAGAGCAGAGCATTTCAAATCATATAGAAATAAGAAAACCGACTCTGCTTTTGCGAGGCATTTAATAGACACCGGGCACACACCAGAACGGGAAATTACAGTGTTACACGAGGCAAGCAAAGGACAGGAGTTAACAATCCTAGAAGCAATAGAAATAAATAAACATAGCTCCGATCACCTTTGATTACACCGATATTTAAGTACAGTTCAACTTTATTTTCAATATTATAACTTATTTAAATTTTAATTTCTGTTTAAAACTGTATTCACTGTAATATTGTCTTTTCGTCATTTTCAAGTTCAATCTTTTGCCACGTGTTTGTCTGCCTTTGTCACATGTAATGTAATCTTGTTTTTCGTGATTTTTGGATTCTCCTACCACTCCACCCCTTCCACTTCCACATCACATACCACTCCCCCTTAATAAGTATAGGTAGATAAAATTAGTATATAAGGCATGTAACGAATGTAATATTTATTCTGTTTGAAAATGAACTGACGGTTCGAAACAATATTGTCACAATTTCAAAATAAAAGTGGTATTTTTGCGAAGTAAAATATTTGTTTATTATTTACAAATATGGAATACCATAAAGTAACACTCAAATCTATTAGTATTGAATATGACTACTTTAGAGCCGTTTGATGAGCAGATTGAATCCAGAGGCGTAACTACAATGGAGCAGGTAGAGCAGCCGCTTCACAATGCATGGTGAAAAGGGGCGCAGCAGAGAAAAATTTTTGCTCACCATTCTAAATTTTCGGGGAAAAGTAGACGTCTAAGGGGCGCTTGGTTAAACTCGCTCTAGGGTATATAACTTGTATAGTTACGCCTCTGACTGAAGCAGTATAAATAGGCTATATAGAATCTTGTTGGGTCTATAATAAAAGAGAGATCTTTTACTTTTTGCAAAACGAAAAAAGGTCCTCTGAAAATCAATAAATGTGTAGTATACCAATGTATTATTTTTATATGTGTACCAGGTGTTACAAATTATTCATCCAGTAAAAATTGAACTACTAAAATGAATATATTTGTAATAAATTTCATATACGTGACTTACTTACTTTAATTAATTATAATTGTGTAAATAATATTAAGAAAAACTGCTAAAATCAAATTAATGCATTGTTGCTAATAATTTGGCAAGATAATTATGTATTTTTTTTGTTCAAAGAGGTAATATTATTATCTTTTGAATTGAATGAGTACCTATTTTTGAATTCTTATTGTAAGTTGAAGTTTTTCGAAATATACCTAATAAATAATTTGCTGTAAATTATCAAACAATTATATTATAAATTAAATAAATAAACGAGCCACTAACTACATTAATTTGATGCATAGAGCTATATTTACATGTGTATCATATTTATGTGGTTGGTGGTATGGAGTATATTATTCTACATTTCGACTTTCCACATTCTGAGTTAAGAATAATAAATTTAAAATACGATCCTTAGATGAAATATTGTAAATTAACATATTACTTATTTAATTTATAATATAATTGTGTGATAATTTACAGCAAATTATTTATTAGGTATATTTCGGAAAACCTCAACTAAGAATTCAAAAATAGGTACTAATTCAATTTCCCTTTTAACAAATAAAATACATAATTATCTTGCCAAATTATTAGCAATAATTCATTAATTTGATTTTAGCAGTTTTTCTTAATATTATTTATACAATTATAATTAATTAAAGAAATTTAATCACGTATATGAAATTTATTACAAATATATTCATTTTAGTAGTTCAATTTTTACTGGATGAATAATTTGTAACACCTGGTACACATATAAAAATAATACATTAGTATACTACACATCTATTGATTTTCAGAGGACCTTCTTTTCATTTTGCAAAAAGTAAACGATCTCTCCTGCTGTGATTTGGGTTCAATCATAAAACTTTATCATAGACCCAACAAGATTCGTTATAGCCGTATAAATATTATGTAACTTATTTTCTGCCGAATTTCAGAATAATTTTATCCAGAATTCAATAGATACAGCTCTACGCGAATAAAACCACCAGCTACGGAGACGCATCAGGAGGTTACTATTCCAATCTGTTAACATAGGTACCATCTTGCGTCACTATAAAATTGTAACGTTGCATACGTCTTATAAGCTGATTAAAGTTTGTGAATCATTGTTTTCTTATTTTCTTTTATTGTAAATTTATTTTCAATAAATAATAATTACAGTTTAAAAAGTTTGTATATTGTAATTTAAATAGTAAATGCTAGTTAGCTTAACAATAATCAATAGTATATGCCGCTTCGTGTGTATATACCACGGCGAATAAGCTGCAAGCACATGCTTAACATGTGACTTAATGTGAGCTGCATGTCATCAATTCATATCTTTTATCATAGTTTGCAGATATAGAAACAAAAAATATAATATCTATTATGTATATTTACGATTTAGATTGTGCTAATCGATATTTTATAATTCTTTTTGCTGAAAAATTTTCATAAATCATTATTGCTAATCGTGTGGGATTTAATTCGATTTGTTTTGAACTGATGATCAAGTGAAGCTTGACAAACTCACACACACTACGTCGTACGACATCAACAATTCCGTATCGTACCGTAGCTTGGGATAAGATTGGCCCAAGTGTTGGAAAAATACAGTTTGATTTACTATTAGTTAGCAAATACAGCTATCAACTTGGTTCTTGTGGTAAATGACAGGTAGCAGCACTGACTATACTCGAATGCTAAGATTGATTTAATTCCATCTTTTGCCACTGCTCAGTGCTGCTCCAACTTCACCGTTACTTCTTGTGAATGTTTTGATGCAAACCAACTTTTGCTTACACATCCAGAACTACTTAAGATTTTTGATTGGTAAGTGTATAACAGCTTTCATTTAATATATATTCAAAATATTTTAAGTTGGTTTTTTCTGATACTTACCTTGTTTATTTGTAAAATGTGATTTTGTAAGCTGGGGTAACTTTGGCCCAAATATTGGGGCAAGATTGGCCCACCCTGTTTTTTTTTTTTAAATTTCCATTAAAAGAACAGTATATTATGCAATAAGTGCGGCAAATTGTCGATTGCCCACGAGAGCGAAGTTGAGCGCACGATCGTAGTGAGTGCGCTCATTCGCCCCTTTTTACAAAATTACCACCCTTTAAATTTTCTACCCCGAGCAAATCTCTTTTTTTTACTCGTAAAATTGAAAAATTGCCACCCTTTTTACAAAAAATTACAAAATTACCGCCCTTAAAATTTGCCGCCCTGGGCAAATGCCCGGGTTGCCCGCCCTTGGAGCGGGCCCTGTCCCTAACATATTGTACACTATCTACTTACGTACAACCACAATTAAAAATGTCGAACATTGTCCCAAATAATATTTGGCATTAATTACTATGACATTTTGTATTTGGGACAATGTTACCCCAAATAAAGGCAAGATTGTCCCAAATTTTCAGAACATCTTAAAATAGAAATTAAATAAGTTCTGAGTTCTAATAACTAGTCAATGTATACCTTGAAATATGCAGAGTTCAATAGCTAATAGTAAGAGGAAGTTACCTAAATATATGTATATGAGAAATATAAGGCAGTTTACGTAAAAAAACGCAAAAAATGGGCCAATCTTACCCCAAGTTACGGTACATCAATAAGGTATGTATAGCTCGGGCCTTTTAACTTGGCAGTAACTCGCGCATGATACAGATAGATATATTTGAAAATACATTACAAGTAAGAGACAATAACATCTGAAAAATATCTAGGTTTAAATCATATTAAAAAGAGACACCTTTTTAACAAACATATTGTTCTCTTTCGTTCGCTCTTTTATTTTCTACTATTAGATGTACGTGTTAAATTCGTTTTCTGCGCACTGACAAGTTAACAGGCCCGAGCTATACACTGAAACATAGTGCGCTCTCTGTCTAGTTACTATCGATACCGAAACGGTACAGTCTGATCTATAATAGGCAAAGCTGGGAACTATTTAAAATGATTTCATTTTAAATATGTATTTAAAATACAAAATGGCATTTTGCATTTTCTGTTTTAATTAAATAAGTTCGATCAAACCATTTTCCATTTTGTATTTAAAATGAAAATTTGAATCCATTTTACATTTAAAAAATAAAATGAAAATGCATGTATACTCAAATTTATGTGTATATGTGTGATACATATGAGTCATATTAATCATAGAACTCGAATTGAACGCAGTCTAACAAATTGTAAGTTAACTGTAACTTTTGATTAAATTGACTTAAATTTTTTATAACTCGAGTTGCAATGTCAGCTGAGTTAAATTTTCTACTAGAGCCGCAATTCTCTCAAGTCAAATTTTTCTGACTCAAGTTGTGTGCTATTATCTTTAAGACACGTCGATAAGAAATGTTTTGGTATTTCGAGTAGTTGATTTTCATAATTTAGAAGTCGCAGTTGTAGCATAGTCAAGGTTTGAATATGTCAAGGCTAAATAAGATTTTACAATATTTTTGAGTAACAATATTTCAAGAGTTAAATTTCGTTTTCATACCATGCCACTTGATAAAATTTTCTCAAAAGACTCCTCTTATTTAATTTTAGTACGTTTGACATTTTCTTAGCTTTTTTGTTATAAAACCATTTTTTTTTTTTTCATTTACAGTATTAGACCTAATAGATTGTTGTTTTTTATTCATGTTAACATATAAATGTATTCCCTCGAAAAAGTCTTATTTTCCTTGTTTTTGTGTGAAAATCTTGTAATTTTTTGATTTTTTATTTGATAAAATGACGAAATACCATCAAAATATCATTTTTAGTTTGTAATAAATTTGTTCCTACAATTTTTGTTATTTTTCTTTAACCTTGATTTTTGTTACAAATTTGAGGTATGGATAACTTGCATTAAACAAAGAGAAATTGTGACCGCTAAAGTATGATGAAAAATTTAGAGTGGGGTAAATGTGAGGAATTTAAGTTGGGCTTTACTCTGATGTACCTCACTTCTCTTGTAATCCATTCTAAATAATTTTTCCGATGGCATTCACTTTTACCCCAAAATTCATAAGATTTGCAAAACCGCACCGGGGAAATGTGAATGGCTTATAAAATTTTTATTTTTCATACGAATTTGCTCAAAATTTGTGTGGTGCATCCTGAATAATGTAGAATTAAAAATAAATCAACCATAAAGTGATATATAAAATAAAAAATACTTAAAACAACGCTTTTATCTCAGTTCATGAAAATCCATTCACAGTTACCCTGATCAACCCTACTACAAATATGCGAATGCGATTAATTTTACAATAAACTATAAATTTTTGTAGTGAAAAACCGATCTTTTTGCAACAACAAAAAATATAAACAAACCATTATTTCCGTAAAACTACATTTAACTTTAATCGCCAGCATAAAAATTTATTACAAAAAATACGAGAAAAAAACAAAACAGTTAAACAAGAATTATGTGATGTAGAACTTTCACTATCACTATTAACAACTATACTACATATAACACGGACAGACGGACAGATAAAACATTTAAATATGATTAAAAAAAAAGTGTAAATATTTTACGGTCAAAAGGCTAAAACAGAAAACATACATACTCGTACATATACAGAAATTACAATTTTACAATGTAAAAAAAGTTATAAGTAATTACTTCTTTTATTATTAGCGAATTTCCAGAATGGAAATTCAGCTATTACAGTAGGTCTCATGACGGGACTTGAGCCCGCCGGGACTATGGCAGAAATTTGTTTTGAGGTCCCTAGAAACCGAAAATAATATTCACTAAAATTTATATATATATATATATATATATATATATATATATATATATATATATATATATATATATATATATATATATATGTATATATGTATTTATGTATTTATGTATCAGCACGATAACTCTCGAACGAAACGTCCTAGGGTTACGAAATTTGGTGACAACGTTGGAAGTCCAAAAATCTTGGATGAGTTCTTCAGCCAGACACGTCGGATGCCAGGAACATGGTTTTTGTTCTTGCAAGAAATTAGTTTTTTGCCAAAATTTCCACTTATTCAAAAATTTTTGATAAATTTTTTTACACCATTTAAAAGAGGAGAAAAAGTTACATAAAAAAGCTCTTTAAACTATTATTCTATGTCAACTAGTTTCCGAGAAAAACTAATTTTTATAAACGGAAATTCGCTATGTTATGCAGGATGCTGCGACAGGGGTATTTTTAACTTTCATTGTTTGCTGTAGTAGTAAAATCGCCCGAAAAAAAAATTTGCATATGTTTAAATTAAGGACACGTCATACCGCAAAGCGGCCCGCGGAGTCATAGTGGACTAACTATATACATATATAACTAACTGTACAGTTATTTTTCTAAATAAAAAAAATTTATTAATAAAATAATAAATATGACTTGAATAGATATGCGGAAGGTCAGATTTACACTTGATAATTTGTTTTAAATTCGAAAAAAAAATTCAATGTGTGCATGTATGTGTTGTATAAATGACTGAGGGTCATATTCGAGGTATTTTTATACCATTCACTAACATACAGTATGAATTTTTTGACAATTTCCATTTTTTATTACGGTCAAATCGTTGATCGAATCAAACAATTGTTTAAATAAGATTTGTCGATGTTGTTGAAAAACGATTTCAAAGTTTTGTAATTTGGACACGGACTCTTATGGGAAAACTATTTTTTTTTTTAATAAAATGAAAACGCGTCAAAGGAATTTGATAAAAATTTAATATGTGATAAAATACAAAGTTACAAAGTAGGGATGATCGATATTAGAAAAACATCGATGTTGACATCGATGTTAACATCGATTCAAGAGTATCGATATACGATATATATCGAAAGAAAGACATCTCACATCGATGTTCGAAAACATCGATGTTTATGTAGCAAAATAAACAACCATTATAATCTATTATTTTATTTATTAAAAATTAACATTGCCAGTATTTATTTGGTACACTTTGCAAAAAAGTTACTTTGTTAGAAGTTTCCCCTTTAATCTGTTCCTTTGTTGATACAAATGCTGCCCAGCTTTTGAAAAAAGTCTCTCTGAAGCTGTTGAAATTGCTGTGAAACACAAATATTTAATGGCAATTTTTTTCAAGTTTGGATATAAGTGGATCCTAGAACTTGCCATAAAAGTAATGGGTCTCGTTTTAAATCAGCTACAGGACTTTTTAAATACTGGATAGCTTAGAGTAATATCGATGTTTCGATATTATTTTCGCAACATCGATGTGTCGATGTTATCGAGGACATAACATCGATGTAAAAACATCGATGTTTTTCTACCATCGATGAATATCGATCATCCCTATTCATGGTGGCCACATTACTGGAAAACCTGGAAATGTCAGGGAATTCTAAACTTTCTGGAAAAGTCAGGGAAAGGTCAGGGAATTTTACCAGAAGACTGGAAAAAATTGATTTTTATAATTTTGTTTATTTAAGGATAAAATTTCAATCAATTTTTCACTTGTTTTGAGATTAGATTTAAAAATTGGCGCTGATTTTTTTTTTGGTTTTGTTTTTTTTTTTTTTTTTAATTTGTCATTTACTTTTTTTTAAGAAAAAGTGTTAAAAGTTATTGAGAATTTTTTTTTTTTAGGTTTTTGGGATAAAGTAGGGGCGGCATTTTTCACAAAATAGTCAGGGAATTTTTTAATAAAACTTCTGGAAAACCTGAAAAAGTCAGGGAATTTGATCTTTAAAAATCTGTGACGACCATGCTATTATAAACCATATTTAATAAGAAATAAAAATTATTCACTACTCCGTTTTTGAAATATAATTTATAAATATCTTTTAACAACGTTTTTACAACGCTTTTTCAATAATTCTTTTAAATTGCTACAACATAAGCGCGCGGAAATTCAGAAAAACCAATGGTATACAAATATAATAATTACATATAAATACAATATTTAATTTTTGATAAAAGAAAATTTTTTCGCTGAGATATACTTTTGTACCTATCTTACAGCAACTACGTTAAACTCAACAGATGTTTGTATACAAATTACAATACATATAACATCAGCTATACACGAAATTCATTAGGGTCATTTTATGATTTTAAATAGAGATTATTCTGAAACGAAAATAATCAGTATAGTTAAAAAGTATAGAAATTGATATTCGATAGTTTATATAGTATAGTTTATACTTTTTGTTTCTATCAAAAACCAAATTAAAAATTTATTTTCAAAAAGACCTTGTATTTTCTTTGAAAATATTTATTACTTACAAAAATATGTTTAGACGCTTATGTAAACCATAAACGCTGTAAAGCTCCTGACTGTCATTGGAATAATTTTTTGGTTAAATCAATAATTTGTGTGGCTGTAACAAAAATGGGAAATCTCAAAAAACTCATCTGTATATACAAATGATTTAAGAAGTATTTTGTGGTGTAAAACAAATTCATTTCTAAATTAAGCATTTAAATCATTGTAAGTGTTGATCGAGAGAGAGCTTGTACAAAAAAAAAATTTTTTTGACTTTAGTCATACATAGTCAAATGCAGAACCTTGAATGAATATGTACAGAAAGTAAAATACTAAAAGATCCACTACTAAAGCTTGATCTCTGAATACATGTGTATATACGTGTACACGTCATACTCACAGCTACAGATATACTGTTAGGCCAGGCGCACATTGAACTGCGTCACGCAGTAAACGCAGGGCAGGGCAGAGCAGAGCAGAAAAGCACGTGTGGTCGGGCGCACATTGAGACACAGTTAACGCAGGCAAGGCAACGCAGTTTCTGTGACTCTTGTTGTAGAACGAGATAGGACGAATTTAAAAGCAGAGCAGAGCAGCACTATTTTTCTTCAATTTCTTCAATTGTTTTCATTTCAACGAAATAAAACCAACTAAAATTCGAGAACGCGTTACAATGTCGCGCAGCATCGCGCAGTTTCTGTGTCATATTCACGAGTGCCACATCGGTCTCGTGCGACGTACTGCTGCTCTACTCTGGTCTGCGTTTCAATTCGCGCTGTCCCGTTCTACAACACAAGCCACAGAAACTGCGCTGCCCTCCCTGCGTTAACTGCGTCTCAATGTGCGCCCGGCCTTAACATTAGCATGTCGATAACGCGAACCCATAAGATTTCCACCTACCAAAAATCACTCAACGCGCCTAAAAAAAGTTTTCACTTCAAAAAGTGAAAATGAAAATTGAATGCGATCAAAAACATGCCAACTGGCTCCGTTTAACGGTACCATGGTCAATCGAATCCATATTGAAAAATCATTACAGCTGAACCTTTTTTTATGTGGTCCGTTTTTGTGCGATTTATTTTCATGCAGTTTTTAAAAAAATGGTCATTAAAATGCAAAAAATGAATCAAAATCAAGAGAAAGTAAAAAAAATTAAACGTTAACTATAATAATTTTTTTTAATAGAAATACTTTTTAATGGTTTTTAAGCATTTAATCAGTACATTGCATAAGAATATAAGTAATTGTATCATTTAGTTTTTTTAGAGATGTATTTTTCACAAATTTTATAATATTATAAAAATGAAATAAAATGTTCCCACGTGTAAATTAATGCTTTATCTTGTTTAAAAAATCAACTTCTAAGGAAATCGTGAGGTTTTGAGCGTTCTAAGTTATGTATTTTGGATGAAATTTTTTATGCGGTCCCGATCCACCGCATAAAAAAAGTTTTTTTTTTACAATCTATTTATGATATTTTTGAATATATTTTTTTTGTGCGATTTTTTATATGCGGTCCCTATCCACCGCCTAAAAAAAAGTTCAGCTGTACATTTTTTTATTAGGATTTCGTAGAACAACTATCTACGTGTTGTCAACCCGCACTTCACAAACCTTTCTTAAATGACAATGTACCATATCTGTTTTTTCTATGAGGGGTTTATTTAACATGTTGTCTGTCTGTTGTCAGTACTGTCGCATTTTTTTTTTTACTTCCTCGAAGATAACTGAAGTGATATTTTTGTCCGAAACTGTACTATGTATATTTTTATTGCAATTTTATATATGACGACGATTTTAGACACTCTTTTTTTATCATTGTTTTTATTTTTCATTGTGCTGGTTTGAATTTGTTAATTAAAAGTTCAATATTACTCTCAAAAAAAAAAAGAAAAACCTTCATTCTTTATAAATAATGTAAGACAGCATACCAAATTGTTATAGCAAGACGGAAGTCGTATATTATACATAGGTGCAATATTAATTATGTGCAATATAATAACAATACATATATAGTACATGTTTTTCTGTTAAATAATAATAAAAGATTTTAATAATATGACTTAATTTGTTACAGAACAAATTGTTCAATAAATAATTAGACTTGTACTGTATTTTTAAAAGGTCATTGAATAATGTAGTGCCAAACAATACTTTAAAGAGTTACGTCAAATGTGTCCTTTTTAGAGCTTCGAAGAAATACAATTCGGATCCTTTGGTATGTCTATCTGTCTGTCCGTCTGTTACATTCCCATAATTACTACCTACATATTTCGGCGTACGAAAATGAAATTTTTCATGTATTTATGCTACAGGTGTAAGTCTCAATTAATATTAAGCAGAAATAGTATATTATTCAATGAGCTGGTACTGATAGCTATTACTCACGAATATGAAATTGCGACACGAGCCGAGTTTACGAGGCGAGTGTCGTAATGCATCTGAGTGGGTAATAGCTATTGCAAGCGAGTAGAATACTATATTTTTTCTACGACTTTTTTCCTTTTTGATTTAAATAAAATTAAATATAAATTTTAAAATAAAATAATAAAATTTTTTTATTACTTATGCGGGAGAAGTACTAACTTGGCGCACACATTTCTGTATGCAAAATAGCTGTTTGCCCACTTTACTCTTCCCGCATACATTTTTGCGTGTGGAAAGTAACTTTCCACACGCAAATTGACAATAAAACACACAAGGCCGCCTCTAAATTTTTCATTTAATAAATACTTCATAATTATTTCTATAGAAACCATCAACAAAGTAATTTAAACGATAATTAATTCAGAAAAAAAAGACGAACACTTGTCTCCGAGTAAGCTGGCTAAACTTAAAAGTTTATTTGATAAGGCGTTTTATAAAATGAAGGCTGGACTTCAAAAACAGGCTAAGTGCCAAAAAAAATGAAATTTTAGCATACTGTCTATGTAGATTATTGGTAATGGCACTTAGATTCCTTTTTCGGGTCTAACTAATTTTTTTTTTATTTGGCACTTAGCCTGTTAGCGAATTTCCAGAATGGAATTCAGCTATTACAGCCACTGTCATGACGCGACTTGAACCCGGGACCATGGCAGAAATTTGTTTTGAGGTCCCTAGAAACCGAAAATAATATTCACCAAAATTTATATATATATATGTATATATATATATATATATATATATATATATATATATATATATATATATATATATATATATATATATATATATATATATATATATGTCCGCACGATAACTCTCGAACGAAATGTCCTAGGTTTACGAAATTTGGTGAAATGTTGGAAGTCCCAAACCGTTGGACAAGTTCGTTAGCCAGACACGTCGGATGCCAGGAACATGGTGTTTGTTCTTGCAAAAAATTAGTTTTTTGCCAAAATTTCCACTTATTTAAAAATTTTTGCGAAATTTTTTTACATCATTTAAACGACGAAAAAAAATTACATAAAAAAGGTCTTTAAACTATTATTCTATGTGAACTAGTTTCCGAGAAAATTTAATTTTTATAAAAGGGCATTCGCTTTGTTATGCAGGATGCTGCGACAGGGGTATACCTATATGCATAATTATATGAAAGAATGTGTTTGTGGTACAGGAAGACAGATTGTATATAAGTCATATACGTCATACATATGTATATGTTTGTATGTTACTTATATGCCGTTTTTTAGGGTTCCGAAGAAAGTTCTATTTTTTAGAGCTCCGAAATAAATCTGCCGAGACTATAGTAGAAATTTGTTTTGGGATCCCTAGAAACCAAAAATAATATTCACTAAAATTTATGTATTAAATTTATATTTAGTCCCACACCGTTGGACAAATTCGTTAGCCAGCCATGTCGGATACCTAGAACATGGTTTTTTTGACCATTTTTCGTGAAAAAAATTAGTTTTTTGCCAAAATTTTCTAAAGTTAAAAATTTTTTTGACATTTATTTACACCATTAGAAAGAGGAGGAAAAATCACTTAAAAGGGTGAAAAATCACAGAAAAACGGATTTTTATAAACGGAAATTCGCTATGTTATGCAGGATGCTGCGACAGGGGTATTTTTGAAGTCCAGCCTTCATATATGTACCAAAAATGCGTAGGTAACAATTCTTATTACATTAAGTCTGTCCAACGTTTTGTATCTGTATAATGTAGGCATGTAATATGTAATATTTTTGTATTCAGATTGTATCTATTAATTACATACTTGTTGTAGACTATGTAATATTATTCGAGGTGCGTACACTATATGTATAGTAAAATATGATTGTAAAACTTAAGGGGACATTCTATTTTGTCGAGTCAAGAAAATCAATTAGACTAATGATCTGAAGAAGGTTAGAAAACGTTTTAAATTGATTCATTGTTTCTGAAGTTTTTTGGGTCCAATAAATTTTGCGGTCGTTTTTTCGTATATTTTGAATTATTTGACGATATGCATACATATTGTAGACGTTAGTAGAACTTTTTAAGAAAATTTTAAGCCCCTAAACGTGTCGGTGGGTGATTTAGACGAAGGTAAAATCAATATTCAATATTTTGCAATTTTTTATATAAACATTTTTATTCTAGGCTATTGACTATGTACAAAAAAACAGGGGGAAAAGGAACTGATTTGTAACAGGTGTTTTATTGTTTCCTATGTTCAGTTGTACCCCAAAGATGATAAATTCACAAAGTGCTATTATATTTAGGCTGTAGAATATTAGGAATTAGCTGCTCCATGTTCTGCAAAGAATATATGGACCTAAATTGTGAAAATGCGGATGTTCCAGAAATTACAGAAGAAGATGTCCAAAACGATGTTAATGAAGATATTGATATTGAATTTGAAAACATTATGGGAGAAATATAATAGGTACATAAGATCATATGAATATCAAATTTTTTAGCAAATACTTTTATCGTTACCTCTGATAAAGCAGAAATAATCTTTGTACTGAATAAAAATAATTTTTGCCTGTGAAAAACATGGTATAAAACAAAAGTAATAAAATTGTAAAAAAGTAGGTAACTTTGAACGACTGTATCTCAGCTGGTTTTTATCGAAAATATTTTTATCGGTCACCATCCTGACGGGAATTACATCAGCTTTCTTTTTTGTGAACCAATCTCTATACCTAAATTCACTCAGAAAAAAGTACTACTCAAAAATTTTAAAAAAAAAAGAAAAATTGAAAAATTTGAACTTTTTTTTTAAATAGTTTTTTTGGCTTATTTTGTGGAGAAAAAAGTTTTTTGAGTTCATAAAGTGCCACTTCGATAGAAAATTTAATTCTCTAAAAAAATCATATCATGTGTATTTACGAAAAATGCATAGTTTTTGAGTTATAGTTAAAAAACGTAAGCGTCGATAAGTTTACGCCGTTCGTAAAAACCCATGCCTAAATTTAATGGCACTCTGTGAATTTATCATCATTGGGGTGCAACTGGACATATGAAACGATAAAACACCTGTTACGAATTAGTTCCTTATTCAACTACACAGTCAATACCCTATTCCGCTTACCAAGAATTACACTTTCACTAAGATTCATCCAATTTTTTTTTTTTTTTTAAATATGATCAATCGGAAAAACCGTGATTTTTAACCGTTTTTTTTCAATAACTAATTTGCATTAAACTGGCCTTGTTTTTTGTCTGTATGAAATAGTTTCACAACTCTTATATCAATTTTATTAAACAAGGCGAAAAACGCTATTTTGATGAATTTTTGCAATGATTTAGCTGTTTAAAAATAGTTTCTCGAATTCCATAGAATTTTACCTATTTGTCCCATATTTTCCCTTCCGGGTACTATTTTTGCTATGTAAAAATCTAATTAGCTTCAACTAAACCTTCCCGTTTAAAAACCAAGTAGTTATGCAAGTAACTAAAAGACGAAATTCCATTAGTGTATGTTAGACACGCGTTAGTCAGGATTTCGTAGTTCAATAGCTAGAATTTTTCACAGTCCTCGGATATTTTTCACAGTTTTCGAAAACTTTTCACCGACATGATACTGGTCCAATCGACATGATATTGGCCTTAAAACAGATTTTTTTGTTGCAACAAAGTAGAAACCTCCTTAACAGTAAAAAAAAAAGTAATAAAAAAATAAGCATTTGCGACAGATGAATCATGTTTTATGTTTTGATCGAGGACATCACCTTCCTTTTTTATTTAAAAACTACGCCATTGATTTAGATACGCTGCGTTTCATAAAAATATGGGACAAGCCTTGTGACTCAATTTTAAGTTTCCTTAGCATTGTAGAACAGACTGTAATAAATTAAACTAACGTACCGTAGAAACACGTAAATTTATCATGATTTTCGATTCAAATTTTGAATAAAATGAAGACGGAATTAACCGGTCAAGTCAAAGAGTGTATCAGTTCGTTATTACGTCATAATTCTTCATAACCGTCTTTTATAAAAAGGAAAAAAAATATGAATGAAATCAGACCAAGATTTGAACCTGGAAACCCACAATTCGTACGTGTTTATGCTAACCACAAGTCTATTCACGTATTTAGTACAGCACACTTAATACCATGACGATCATGAAGAATTATGACGAAATGACCAATTGGTACAGTGTTTTGACAGCTAATACACTTTATATGGAATTGTGGACGTCGTACGACGTGGTATATGAGTTAGGAAAGATTCACTTGACGTCTTATAACATCAAAAGTTTTCGAGTATTGAATCACGTTCGCGTATAGGGACTTATACGTTACTTGAAATTAAGTAAAAGTGGTAAAATGGCGAATAAATATAGTTTGGAAAGTTTTGATGCCAATGTAAATTCAGTCAGAATCTCTCCAGTCGTTTTTCACTAAACAAACTGCCAAAAAAAAATTGTTTAAAAAAATCTAGTCTAATACTGACTTTACAAATTCAAAACGCTAATACATCAACTGCCAAAAGTAATGAAACGTATACAAATACCAGATGACAAAATATTTTATGAGCGACATTGAAAATACAAAACATATTTTTTCGAAAAAAAAAAAATAGCGTAACAGTATCTTTTGTGATTCCGATGATTCGCTGCGTCTGTCTATAGAAGCGGGGACTACAACGCTATTAAAATAATTTTTTAATTGTACCAAAAGAAAAAAACCTGAAAAAATGTTTAAAAATAAATAGAAATAAGAAATTGATAAATTCTTATGTAAATACAAAAAATAACAAATACTTTTTTTTAAACGTTGTTTTTGTTCTTGAGAGTTATTTTCGAAAAATTTCGATTGTCAAATTCTGTTACTTTTGTCATTTTTCATAAATGTTGAAATAGTCTGAATCCATGAATCAAAAAAATTATATAATTTATTTCGACAAGTAATTTTACACAGTTTTGTTAGAAGTTATTTATTTTCATAGTTTTTTTTGGTTGGTATGATGTCATTGTAAAACACAATGATTATTTTTTTTTTATTAATAATAATAACGATTTTTACTTTACTGTCTGCATAAATATTAGCGAAACTATAAGAAGGACCAGTTCAGGTAAATACGATTTTTAGCGGATTTTAATGTTTTAGAGCCTAAGAGCAAGGCTGCTAGTGATGAGCAAAATTAGTCTTGCAAGACGAAGACCAAGACTATCAGTATCAGCTGCAAGACCAATACTAAGACTCAAGTGAGTAAGACCAAGACAATAGCAAGAAAAAAGCAAGACTCTTGCTAAATTATTTAAATAGTTTAAAAGTGTAATTAATACCGTAAATTGAGAAAATTCTGATTTTAGAAGGAAAAAATTCGCTAATAAAAAAATGCAAGAAAGTGCAAGATTCTTTAGCATTACCAATACCAGGACTGCATTTTGCAAGACCAAGACCAAGACTCAAACTGCTCTAGCAAGACCAAGATAAAAATTCTTAATGCAAGAACAAGACCAAGACCAAGACTGCCAAGTCTTGGTCTTGGTCTTGCATTTTCTCATCACTAAAGGCTGCATTTACCTCTGTGGAGGCTTCGGGGCACTTCTAATGTGGTACGCCCCTGAATATTTTACATGTGGAGGCCCCTGAGTACTTTTGTGGAGGTTCCCTTGAAGTATTTCCAAAATTTTACAAATTTTCCCCAAAAATAGGGTCAGTGAACAAAAAAAAATTAATTTTGAGATTTTATTCGATTTTGTGGATGCCCCTATTATGTGGGGGCCCCGGGATATATGTCCCAAGTGCTGTTCCGTATTTTACGGAATGATGAAGGTGTACATCATGTACACTAACATAATTTCACATTTTCAAGAATTAATAATTTAAAAAATAATATACGCGCCAAACGAGGTGGCATCAGTACACACCACGGGTACCAACCCCGTGATAGAGCTAGGCAGTCCTTTTGGACAGTTACAAAAAAAATTAAGCAGTCGATGGCAGTCTGTTCTGTGACTCACATAAGTTCAAAAAGTGTATCAAGTCAGTCACCACACGTGTTGTTGTGCAGTGCAATTATAAAGTTAGCCACCACATTTATTGTGCCGTGCAATTACATAAAATTAAACTTAATGTTACATAAATTAAACCAACATCCAACTACAATTAAAATTAATAAATATATTAAATTCATAAACATTAATCATTTCAACATTGTTAACTGCAATTTTGTTAAAATTAGTGAAAATTATAATAAAGCGAGAATAAAGCATAGAACTTTCGGCCGATTCTATTCGTTTTATTTTTGCCAAAGTGATATTCCAACATTTTTGGTCCTTCGTGTAGCCGAATTCAGCGAAAAATATCAGTAAAATTAACTAATAAAAAGCGAAATTTAAAACAATAAACTTAATATAAAAAGTGCAAATGTATTGCGTCATTACTCATTAGTAAAAAATTAACGGCCATTACTGGTGTTCACGGTATAAGTGTTGGTTCAGTAGCGACCAATCAGCCAACAAAGATAGAGGATATCGACACACTTCAGTGCAACGAACAAGGAGATCAAAATCATAGCAGCTGCACCGATCCAAGAGAACACGAAGCCCATGGTTCGTCTTTACGTGAAGTGTTGAGTGGTGATCAGTGCACAAAGTGAGGTATTGTGCTTGTTCATAAACAAGGAAAAAGTATGTACAACTTATTTATTTAGATATCACATTCTTATTTATCTCTTTGTTTAATACTAAAAGACGGTTAATGGACAGTAGATTCATACGATTCATATTATGTACGTATACGTGAATTTGTGTTTAAAGTTTAAACATGGATTATAATTGTTTACAACAATGTAATTCTGTAATTTAAAGATTTGAATTCACTTGCATATATTAATATTATCATATACCAAAATTATTAAGTTTATCTACATATTCGTATTTAATTAATTGATATTTTATTATAATAAAAATGGCAGATCAAATTGATCAATTGATCAAAGAAAAACGAGCAATCAAGACGCGAATTACGCGTATTGCTAAATTTGTAGCAAGTTTCCAAGAATCAAATAAAATTCAGGATCTTTTAGTAAGAGAAAAGGATCTTGAAAGAATGTTTGATCAATTTAATTCTGTTCAGTTGCAATTGGAGCTTTTAGATAACAAAGATGAAAAAACAGAAACATATGAAAAAGAACGTGAAGGCATTGAAAACCAATATTTTTCCTGCCTGAGTGCAATTGATTCTTGGAAGCAAAAAATGATTTTGTCGCATAACATTAGTAAATCTGAGGATAATACGGGTATAGTGCGAGAAATCAGTATACCGTTACCAAAATTATCAATACCGCATTTTGACGGAAATATCAAACAATGGCCGACGTTTAAAAACTTATTTTTTTCAGTTATTCATGAAAATACAAATTTGTCACCAATTCAGAAATTTAATTATTTAAAATCTGTTTTAAAAGGCGAAGCTGCCAGTGTGCTAAGCTCATTAATTATAAATGAGGAAAATTATATCAAAGCTTTAGATATATTAAAGGACAGATATGAAAATATATTAGTGGTTATTAATCACCATCTGAATACAATATTTAATTGGCCAACAATAACAAAAGCAAATTTAAAAGAATTTTTAATTCAATTCGAGCAAAGCTTTGAGTCATTAAAGTCCTTGGAAGCTCCTGTAGATAATTGGGACATAGTTCTCATTTACATTATTAGCAAAAAATTGGACCCGGCATTTAGGTCCGCGTGGGAATTACAGCGGGATTCAACTAAAGTCCCTCAGTTAAAAGAATTATTAACCTTTTTACATCATAGGGCAACAGCTTATGAAGTCTTAAATGATGGTAACGATAAACCAAATAAAAATTTAAAGGTCACACATGTGTCAAGAGCTCTTAATACGTTTGGTATTTGTGCCTATTGCAATTCGGGTCACCCAATACATTCATGTCCTGAATTTATTAAATTAAGTCCTCAAGAAAGACTTCAATTTATAAAAAACAAAAAGCATTGCTATAATTGCTTACGCCCTTACCATTTTAAGCACAATTGCTCAAAAAATACTTGTAAAATCTGCCACAAGAACCACCATACCATGGTGCACATAACAAAAAGTGGTAAGACTTCCTTATCAAGGAGCGATGAAATGCCATCCGCCTCCACAACAACACTTGCAAACAAAGGTGAGATATCGAATCACCTACCAACAGTAGTACAACCTTCAGTACTACTGGCAAATAATATGAGCCATCAAGTGCTACTCTCAACGGCAGTAGTTCTCATAAAAAATAATAAAAATCAGTGGCAACAAGCCAGGGCTCTATTAGACTCGGCCAGTGAAATAAATCTGGTAACAAAAAAATTAGCTGACCGTTTGAATCTTGCTAAAAGTAGCAACGATACAATCATACAAGGTGTTAACTTAAATACAGTAAACGTAAACCAAAGCGCTAAAACGCAAATAAAATCACGATTAAACAATAGCTTGTATGATATACAGTTACTGATAACTGATAATATAACAGTGCCACTACCCCATGTTCAGGTTAATATATCCAATTGGAACATTCCGACAAATTGTAAATTAGCCGATCCTAATTTTAATCGTCCCGCTGAAATAGACCTCCTGATAGGAGCAGAACTATTTTTTCAATTTTTAAAATCGGGTTGCATTAGGTTGGGGTCAAACTTGCCGTTATTAGTTAATACGGTGTTCGGTTGGCTTGTTTCGGGATCAGTGCCAGTCAATCAATTTACAGTGAATTTACCTCAAGTAAATTTACATATGTGCCAATCCTCCCTCGAGGAACAGCTAAAAAGATTCTGGCAATTAGAAGAACTTCAAGTGGGTAATCAATTACTATCTACAAGCGAAAAAGAATGTGAAACAAATTATGAAAAAACTGTCGCTAGAGACAGCACAGGCAGATATATGGTTAAACTACCCGTTATACCACAAAAACTAAATGATTTAGGTGATTCCTTTACATTAGCCTTTAGGTACTTAAGGATACTCGAAAAAAGGTTCGAGTCAAATTATTCACTATATTTGGATTATAAAAAATTTATAGATGAATATGTTGAACTTAATCATGCAGAATATGTAACGCAAGATTATATAAAAAATAGGGAATCACAAAACAAGGTATACTATTTACCTCATCACGCAGTGCTCCGACCTGAAAGTATCTCGACAAAACTACGTGTTGTGTTCAATGCGTCAGCACCCTCATCAACTGGGGTCTCCCTTAATGATGCCCTCTTAGCAGGCCCAAATTTACAACCTGAATTAACAGATATCATCATCCGATTCAGGACATACAAATATGCATTTACAGCCGACATTATTAAAATGTTTAGGCAAATCAAAATTTTTCCTGATGATCGCTCACTGCAATTAATGTTATGGAGAGAACAACCAAGTAATCCAATTCAATTCTTACAATTGAACACTGTCACGTATGGCACAAAAAGTGCACCATATTTAGCGTATAGGACGCTCTTACAGCTTGCACTAGACGAAGGTGCAAACTTTCCCTTAGCTGCAGATTGCATTCGGTTGCAATTTTATATGGATGACGTGTTAGGAGGTGCTAACACTGTCGAACAAGCGGTTGCATTGAAAGGGCAACTTGTGCAATTATTAGATAGGGGTCAATTTGTATTACACAAATGGGCAGCAAATCAGTCACAAATTTTGGAGAATTATACAAATACAGTGTCAAATGAATCATTAGAAATAACGATGGACAAATCAACGGTCAATACATTAGGTTTGAAATGGAACCCAAATCTCGATAAATTTAATATAGTGATACCAATTGTTGAAACACCTAAAAATTTAACAAAACGACAAGTACTGTCATTTATTGCTCGAATCTTCGATCCATTAGGGTTTTTGGCACCTGTTCTGATTACTGCAAAATTGCTAATACAAAATTTGTGGAAGTCAAAGCTTTCGTGGGATGAACCCATTCCAACTGAACTTTATACAAATTGGAATGAGTTCCAACAAAATTTATCATTGCTCAAGGACATTTCAATTCCTAGATTTTATTTCACGAATTGTCCTATAAAAAATATACAATTGGTGGGGTTTTGTGACTCATCTGAGCAGGCATATGGAGCTTGCGTATACATTTTGGCCACTTATCAAAACAATACTTGTTCATCATCGTTAGTCATGTGCAAAACTAAGGTCGCTCCAATTAAGAAGCTGACAATACCAAGATTAGAGTTATGTGGTGCTCTACTGCTAGGTAAATTAGTTAATAAATTACAAGTATCATTTAATGGTACTATCAAAATCGAAAATTCTTACTATTTTTCCGATAGTACAATTGTTTTAGCGTGGTTAAAGAATCCACCAACCAAACCAAACATATTTGTGTTGAATAGAATTTCTGAAATTTTAAGTTTAAGCTCAGTTACTTCTTGGGGTCATGTGAAAACAAGTGAGAATCCTGCCGATTTAGTCACAAGAGGCATAACTCCTGCTCAATTAGCCGAATCAAGATTATGGTGGAATGGTCCTCCTTGGCTCCTTTTACCATCATCTGATTGGCCATCATATAAAATTGAATCACTAACTATTGAACCAGATACTAGCGTATCTACTTGTCTTTCAGTCAATGTTACAAAGCATTCTTTATATTGGACACAATTATTTTTAAAGTTTTCAAGTTTTACGAAACTTAAACGTATTATGGCATACATTTTTCGATTTATTAAAATATTGCGAAAATTGCCCGGTCAAACAAAAGGCACTCTATCCGCTATAGAGCTAGCCAAAAGTGAAGAATTTATAATAAAACAAATTCAGTTAGAGGCATTTTCCAAGGAAATTCAGTCATTAAAGGATAATAAAATCTTGCTGGGCTCGAGCAAACTATTAAAATTAAATCCCTTTTTAGATGAAAATGAATTACTTAGAGTAGGTGGCCGCATAAAACATGCAGCTGTCTCTTACAATCAAAAACATCCCATAATACTGCCTGCGAAAAATCATGTTACTCGACTCATTATACAGCAGGAACACATTCGATTGTTCCATTCTGGGGCACAGAATGTTCTGGCTAATCTTCGTTTAAGATTTTGGCCTATTAACGGACGCAATGAAGTTAAAAATATAATTTTCAAATGCATAATATGCACAAGATTTAAAGCTAAACCGGCTCAACAGTTGATGTCTGATTTACCCAAAACTCGTGTTAATTTTGAACGACCGTTTCTAAATGTGGGGATCGACTACGGGGGTCCTATCTACTACAAATCCTCTCCTTTAAGGAAAGCAAAACTTTTAAAGGGTTATTTCTGTTTAATTATTTGTATGGCAACACGTGCTATTCACATAGAATTAGTATCGGATCTTAGTACTGAGGCGTTTTTAGCTGCTCTTCGCCGATTCACAGCACGCCGTGGCGTCTGTAAAACAATTTTTTCAGATAACGCTACTAATTTTCGTGGAGCTAGTAATGAGCTAAATGACATTTATAAAATGCTACATAATGAGAATGAGAATTCTAAAATAGCTGATTTCACATCAGAATTAAATATAACTTGGCATTTCAATGTTCCTCTGGCCAGCCACATGGGAGGTATTTACGAAGCGGGAATAAAATCCGCCAAAACTTTGCTTAAACGAAAGTTATATAATACCAAATTTACCTATGAACAGCTTTATACGGTATTGGTACAAGTAGAAGGAATACTGAATTCTCGACCGCTTTGTCCTATAATGGACACTCCAGATGATATGTTATGTCTTACTCCGGGACATTTTTTAATCGGATCCGCTATGCGAGATCCTCCCGATCACAATTTAGTAAATGAAAATCTATCAAAATTGTCAATATGGCAGCGAATCACGCGTGTCAAACAAGAATTTTGGTCTCAATGGCATAAGCAATATTTAGCTGAGCTGCAAACCCGAACAAAATGGTTGAATAAACAACCAAATATTAAATTAGGCGATATTGTATTAATTAAGGATGAGAACACGCCACCCTTCAAGTGGCCAATGGGTAGAGTTATTCAGCTACATACCAACACACAAGACGGCTTGGTTCGCTCCGTATCGTTAAAGACCCAACATGGGGAATTTAAAAGGCCTATTGCCAAATTAGTACTATTACCAATAGATAACAATTTGTAAAATTTATAATCTCATTTAATTGCTGGATGTTGGTTTGACCAATGCTGGCCCCCCAGTATGTTCCGTATTTTACGGAATGATGAAGGTGTACATCATGTACACTAACATAATTTCACATTTTCAAGAATTAATAATTTAAAAAATAATATACGCGCCAAACGAGGTGGCATCAGTACACACCACGGGTACCAACCCCGTGATAGAGCTAGGCAGTCCTTTTGGACAGTTACAAAAAAATTAAGCAGTCGATGGCAGTCTGTTCTGTGACTCACATAAGTTCAAAAAGTGTATCAAGTCAGTCACCACACGTGTTGTTGTGCAGTGCAATTATAAAGTTAGCCACCACATTTATTGTGCCGTGCAATTACATAAAATTAAACTTAATGTTACATAAATTAAACCAACATCCAACTACAATTAAAATTAATAAATATATTAAATTCATAAACATTAATCATTTCAACATTGTTAACTGCAATTTTGTTAAAATTAGTGAAAATTATAATAAAGCGAGAATAAAGCATAGAACTTTCGGCCGATTCTATTCGTTTTATTTTTGCCAAAGTGATATTCCAACAAGTGCCCTTACGTAAATCTGGCTCTACGTAAGGAGCATAGAAAATAAAAAAAAACCGAGGGCAATTTTGATTTATTGGAACAACAGGTATGAAATCAGGTTCAAAATAATTCTATATATGGAGTATTAAGGGGTTTAAAATTTGACCACATTTTATTCAGTGGTTTTGAAATTTTTCCGTTTAGACTTGGATGAAGGGTAGTACAGAAGATGTTAAAAACAAAATTTTTTCTATAAATCACACGTTAGTGCTGAACAATTTTTGAAATTTTGCATATCTTGAATCATCAATCGATTTTCTTCGAAATAGCGCCCGCAACTTTCCACCTGAGGTAAATTGGTTAAAATTTCGAAAAATTTTATAAAATATAATTTTTGAGAATTTGCAACTCACCCAGTCCTAAAAATGGAATGGCTTTTGATTCTTTGTAATGTTTAAATAGAATGGTCGTTTTTTTTTTTTCATTGATACAATGCTTTATAAGAAATTTGCTACAGTGCTTGTCATAAATAATTAGGGCAACTAATATTGTCTGCTCTTGTTTGAATAATAATAATTTGAATTGTATCCATATTTTTTAATTATGACTATGCTTACAATTATAATTATAATTATCGCTGTATGAGACTCACCTTCACTTTTATATGTTCATTCTTACACTGGCGAAGGACTGTGAGCGGGCCCTTACATTGTTCCATACGTGTAAATAAATTTCGTTCATTGAACACCCGCGTTGATTTAATTGGTTCTGTAAAATAAAGCAAAGAAACACATTTACTTGAGCACAAAACATTCAGCCTAGGGAGACTTTAATTAACTTTTCTGCAAACAAAGTTGATAAGTATGAATACATAGAGTGCTGCTTTAGCAGAGTATCATATAGCATTTTTGATACGACGCACCGTTTACGAAATATTTACGATCAAAAGTTTACGATAACGAAAAGAATCATTTAAAAAACAAACCTAAACCTTACGTTATTATCCACCGCTCTGTAAAAAAGCGAAAAATCACAATATATATAAATTTTAGTGAATATTATTTTCGGTTTCTAGGGATCTTAAAACAAATTTCTGCCATAGTCCCGGGTTCAAGTCGCGTGATGACAGTGGCTGTAATAGCTGAATTCCATTCTGGAAATTCGCTAAAAGTGGATCCTAGGAATTTACAAAATATAAATTATACTAAATTATGTTGATAAAATTGAACATTATTTAGAATCATACCGTATTGTCACAGATGGCGGCACCTGTACCAGTGAATATATACATATGACAGCATTTTGAGCGGCCATATTGCAGGACGAGTTAATTCGTCTTAATCATTTAAAGAGTTAAATGATTGGAGTCACGTGTAAAATTAGGTGAATGAAAAATTCGAATTCTTTTCAATAATCACATGAAATACAACAACTTTTTTATTTTCATAAATATGTTAAAAATGTTACCGAACAATTATATTTCTTGGAAAAAGTAAAGAAATTTTTTTCTACCGGTTTTTACATCGACTGGAACGTGCATATTATTTTAGATTAGTTTTAAATGCAAATTTATTGTGGTTTATTAGTTATAAATGCAGTTCAAGATATAATATATAATTTATGTGATAATAGTGGATTTAGTTTTTCGAGATTGATTGTTTTGATGTGTTGTTCGGTTTGTTTTGTCGGCAATGGTACACATACATACTAATAAAATTGAATGAATTAATATTTAACTTGCATATTATGTAGAACTTTGTAACCAATTGGAACATTATTTTTGATTTATGATAAAATATAGAATTTAGTATTATTAATAAGTATAACTAACTTGTAAAATGAGTGTATACTAGCCTACAGTAAAAATGTTACATATATCATTTGGGTTAATGTTTATAAGTGCTCATATTATATTTAGAGTGCTCATGTCGTAAAGAAAATTGTCAATTTTTGAATGAATTCTTTTGTTATATTCTATACTTGACATAAGAATAAAACATCGTTTTTTGTTCAAAACGAAAATCTATTTGACTTTAGAAATTGTTATCAACGCAAAGGTTTAGCAAGGCGGTCAACAGTTCATTTAAGAATTGGCAGTTTATTTATGATATGAGCATTCTAAACATGACCAGGCAAAGAATATTTACCATAAATTGAGTACTTTTTACGGTTCCGAGGAAAAATTCGTAGTCTTATAATTTTGTCAGGCCTGTCTCTGTCCGTCTGTTTATCGTACCCCAATAAGTCCTACATATTTCGAATTTGTATGAATATCAAATTTTGCATTTAAATGCTACAGGTGTAGATCTCAATTAATACATATATGTATATCGTGCGTACTCTTTCTCAATCTCGTATCTGAAAAGTCCCAATTTTTGGACACATAAAAAAAACGTATTTAAATCTGTGTTTTCATTATTATGAACTTAAGATTTATGCTAATTACACCCTTTGATGTTGGCTACCTACATATATATATATATATATATATATATATATATATATATATATATATATATATATATATATATATATATATATATATATAAACAATATTTAATGTTTTTTGTGTGTCCTAAAACATGCAGTTTTTGATATACGAGGTTGAGAAAGAGTACGCGGGATATGTATATAGTGAAAAAAAATTCCTTAATTTCTTGAGGTATTTTATCATATTGGGAAGTGGGATGAAAATTTGATAGCAGAAAACATTGTCTAGAAATTCAAGTCTAAATCATTAATGGAAATGCTGAAAATGGATAAAAAATTTTCGTTTTTCGTAAATAGCTCCAGAAATAGTTCTACTCTTTTACTCTTTTTAAAATAAAATTCAGGTTACTTTAACGTAGTTGCTCCGAGATAGTCAGGTACAAAAGTATATCTCAGCGAAAAAATTTTATCAAAAATTAAATAATGTATCAATATTCTTCAGTTCATTGGTTTTTCTGAATTTCCGCGCGCTTATGTTGTAGCAATATAAAATCATTGTTCAAAAAGTGTTGTAAGAACGTTGTAAAATGATGTTTATAAATTATATTTAAAAAACGGCGTAGTGAATAATTTTTTTTTCTTATTAAATATGGTTTGTAATTTTATGTTGTATAACATATTAGATTTTTATCAAATTCCTTTGACACATTTTCATTTTATTAAAAAAAAAAAATTGAGTTTTGCCATAAAAGCCCGTGTTAAGATTACAAAACTTTTAAATCGTTTTTCTCAAAATTGAGATAGTCAATTTTAATCGGAATAGGCTCGTGTTATTTGTACTGAATATCTAGAGAAGTTTCGTTAAAATCCTTTGAAAAAATCGTTTTATCGACCAACTACCTTAACTACTTTTCATTTTTAAACCTCGTTTGCGAAATACTGAATTTCAAAATTTATTATAAAGATATCGGGAACTAAATTATCACATAATTGAAATAAGTGTGTAAGTAACATTTTGAAATATATTTATCAGTTTTTATGGTAAACCGAAAAAAATGTACAAAAGCTGCGAATGGACGAATTTTTGAAAATTGATTTTCTCTTCCGCGTGAACTTTTATTTTGAAAATTATCATAATTATTTGAGATAGTGAATTTCAAATTTTCTCCAACAATTCATAAAATTTTTTTGTTGGGATTATTGGAAGAACCAAAAGGTATTTTCATAAATAAACACCGTCACTGGTGAAAGTGGTAGTATACTAGATCCGTAGTAGTGTCATGTCTTCTGTAATCGATTGTACTGATCACTGAAGTTGATCAAGCAAGTCCTTAACACTACAACATGGTTGAAAAAAAAACCGACCAGCGCTGATATAATTAAGTGGGTGTCTCTCAATGACACATACATATTTATTATTACAACTAAATAATATTTAAACACGATTATCAGCGGGAAAATTATATAGGTACATATTATATTATGTATACTTTTACCTTGATTCCTAACTGATCTGTACACTATTTATATTAACGCCATCATGCATTTTTATATTGCGTGCACTGGTAGCAAAAGTTTAATTAACCCTAGAATCATACGTTGGTCTACGAGAAACGTTAATTATACATCGGCGTCAATTTGACGAATGCACTTTTTACGGAGAGTTTTAGAGTTTATTTGCAAAAAACATTTTTTTTTACATAACAATACTACAAAAGCGAACAAAATATTTAAAAAAAAATTGGATTTGGAAAAATTTATTAATATAAATATTTATTAATTTTTTTAATCTTTTTATGAAAGCATATTTTCATGATAAAAATTAAAAAATAGATAAATACATCAATTGTATCATAATACATGTGTTTCAAATAATTAATTTATGAACTATTATGAGTCAGTGGATATGTGTGACTTTACAGAATGTGAAATTTCTCGGTCACAAATATTCCCGTAGATATGTAGTTATTTCCTGATTAGGCATATTTGTAAATTTTCTAAAATTTGTTAGTAATATTTCGAATAAGATCTCAAAAAATAATAAAAATTAAAATACTTTCCACAAAATAAATTGTTAATCTTTTTTTAAGTCACTTGAAACGCATTCTTTAGTTTTCGATTCAGTATATTAAAACTTCAGTATTATGATGTCTCTATAAGTCAAACAGCTGTAATCATCTTTCACATTATCATAATCATTGAATAAATTAATTATAACATCCACATCTTTAATAAATTTTAGAAAAATTAGGAAGACTTTTATATTTGGAGTACAAAATCTTTAAAAAAAATATAGGTTAATCATACATCGTCGTCCTTTTGACGCACACTATTTCAGTATAAAAAAACGATAATAGCTATAAACAAAATTTATACGTCTTATGTGTTATAATAACAAATTAGATAACAGAAGTTTCACAGCAAGCAGGTACCGACAAGTTGTAGTATTGGAGCAGGTAGAGAAGTTCGTTCGTCGTTTTAACGAGTACGTATGATTCTAGGGTTAACAATCCATCTGTGATCTGTGGCAACGTACTATATAATATTCCTATAATTACTTAATCATAAAATTATATAATATTATAATTAATCGGTGTTATTTGAGCATCTTTTAACGTTATACAAGTCCGCACGTCTGCGCGGTAAATTTCCTCAGGAACTGGCAAAGAATTTAATAAAAAGAATTAATTCGCTATGAGCTTTTGCCTGGAGGGTATACGAAGTCCGACTACAGCGTTGAAGGTGGACAAATATGTCAGTTTATCAGGATGTTGTTTATACATAATTTTACTGTTTTCTTTAAGATAAATAACCATAATATTTATGGTTATTTATTTTTTATGCGACTGAAGAGGACTGAAAAAGTAGTCGAAACCGGTCTAGCGAACATTTTATATTTTTATTTTTGTGGGTCCTTTAGGGGGAAAAACTTTTTTATTATGTAAACACAGTAATAATAATTGTCAGATCACGTGGTTCTTACCTCAGAGAATCTCCAGAATTAAAACAATTTAAATTTTTGTTGAAGTAAGTCGTTTTTCTCGTTTAAGCCTCTATGATTGAGGCCAGATTGAACGCTTCTTCAGATTGGACTGTATTTGTTATCGATACATATCTCATATCCTTCAAAAATATCATCGCTTACGTCATGTTAATATTCAGTATTCAATTTTTTTAATACAGTTGTAACTCGAATCTTTTGAACGACATAGTAGCTATATCTAGTTGCATATAAAATAAAATATATGATATAATTACTACGTGTTAATTTCATAATTAGATGGAATTATACGGAATAGTAATTTCTAAAATATTTTATCCAATATAAGTTCAATGATATACAATAAAAAAAAAATGAACAGTTACTAAATACATTAATTTACAAAAATTCACGACCTTCATGACTGGTTAGAGACACATACACACATACGTTGTATATGTACCTAGTTAAAAAAAAATTAAATATATTATCAAAATACTTAATTAACACCGAATTATAATTTACAAATTTAATTACTAAAGAATTAACTGGTATTGGTCTAATATCAATGTCACTTCCTAGAAAGAGTAATATCCGCGTTTTCTATATCGCATAAAACAGTTAATAAGATCTTTATCAGGGTCATCTTAATACTAATTATGTTGTAGCAGATGAAAGTCACAATTTGGGAATGTGATGGAATTTTTGGTTTCGTTACGTTAAAAAAAAAAAAGAATTTAGATTAGGTTACGTATTTTGTGTTGTTTTAACCTTAAAATCTATGAAAGAAGAAATGTAAGGATCATTTCAAGTCTCTCCTAGTCTAAAAAAAAAAAATTGTGAATGTGCGTTGAGACCACGCGAGTGACCAAAGTGAAAGCTTCTGTGGTGATCTTGTAATCGATTCAAAGCAATAGGACTTTATTGAATGAGTCGCGGCGGTTATGGTGAACGTGTGAAGCTAATAAGAAAATACGAAAATTTTCAAACCGAGTTCAATATTAAATGTTGTAAGGTTAGAATCCGAATCTATAAGATAGAGTGTGTCTCACAATCAGTTTAATAATTCGGTTGAAGTATCCATAAATATTTTTTTTTTGCCGCTTTTAAGGATAATTTATTTATTGCCAATTTACCATAAAATAATTTATGTCAGAAAATTGGCTTTGAAATAATACAAAAACAAATATTTCATATCAATTAAGTGTATTGTATTAAATGCGATTTCAATTGTTTTAATTTTAGAATTTATTTTGATATATTTTAAAAATTTATTGAATTTTAGTAGTAGTCTGATAAGGATAGAAATTAATTGATAGGTAATAATACTGAAAGTCAAGTTATTTATTTTTATAAAATTTTTAGTACCTATATTAATTTAATCTTAAGAATGATCTTAATATGTAAAATCTATATTTATTTTTATTAATATTAAAGAAAAAATTCATTAAAAATAAGATTTCTTGCTATAGTCACAGATAGTGATGTGCAAATGCAAGATCAAAACCAAGACTTGGCAGTCTTGGTCTCGGTTTTGTTCTTGCGTTAAGAATCTTGGTCTTGGTCTTGCTAGAGCAGTTTGGTCTTGGTCTTGCAAAATGCAGTCTTGGTTTTGGTCTTGGTCTTGGTATTGCTAAAAAATCTTGCACTTTCTTGCATTTTTTTATTACCGAATTTTTTTCTTCTAAATTCAGAATCTTCTCTGTTTACGGTATTAATTATACTTTCAAACTATTTAAATAGTTTAGCAAGAGTCTTGTTTTTGTCTTGGTCTTGGTCTTGCTCATTTGAGTCTTGGTATTGGTCTTGCAGCCATACGTCTTGGTATACATAAGCTTGGTCTTAGTCTTGGTCTTGCAAAAAATGCAAGACCAAGACTAATTTGGCTCATCACTCGTCACAGGCTACTGCACCTTTAGTATACATACAGTGGCGCTCAAAAACATTTGCAACTAGTACAATGTGTTTTCATACTACTGCGCTGTTATTTTAGTAAGTATTCGGACTGGCAATATATGTATATACAGGTATTCCAACTGGCTATAATGCATATATAGCCAGTTCGAATACTTACTAAAATAAACAGCGCAGTAGTATGAAAACATACATATAGTACTAGTTGCAAATGTTTTGAACGCCACTGTATATCGTCAGCTTAAAAAGAAAAGTGCCTAAGTCCATTTTTAATAAAGTTGAAATATATTATATTTAGAGGCTAATTTCAATTTTGTTAAAAATGAATTTAGGCACTTTTCTGTTTAAGCTGACGATATATCGAGTTGAACCTAATATAAGTTTAAATAATACAAAATATGACATCGAGAATGTTATGGATAAATTAATTATTGTGAACATTATAAAATATTAATCATTTAGCAATGATCGACTAACTTGTTGCACCATACAGCCATTACAGACTTTATTACAGCCAAAGCATCACGCAGAGTTATTATCATTATTGAAGTTTTCACTTCAAACAAAATAACAACTTCCAAGCTAAAGTTGATACTGTTCAAATTTTTTAAAATACTTTGGTGGTGGACGTGCCGGTAAGTTAAAAATGGGACACTCTGTACACTTAACATCAAATGCATGTACAATATTTTTTTCAACAAGAAATTTTGGATATGACCCTGTCAGATAACTAAAAAAATTTCCATAGCATTCAAAACTACATACTCAGACCTAGCTAGATAGATAGGTTATTTATTTAGATTCAGAGGTTTTTGTTAACCCTAGAATCATACGTTGGTCTACGAGAAACGTTAATCATACATCGACGTCGTTTTGACGGATGGACTTTTTACAGAGAGTTTTAGAGTTTATTTGCAAAAAACATTTTTTTTACATAACAATACTACAAAAGCGAATAAAATATTTAAAAAAATTGGATTTGGAAAAATTTCTTAATATAAAAATATTTATTAATTTTTTTTAATCTTTTTATCAAAGCATATTTTCATTATAAAAATTAAAAAATAGATAAATACATCAATTGTAATAATTAATTTATGAACTATTATGAGTCAGTGGACATGTGTGACTTTAGAGAATGTGAAATTTCTGAGTCATAAATATTCCTATAGATATGTAGTTATTTCCCCATTAGGCACATTTGTAAATTTTCTAAAATTTGTTAGTAATTTTTCGAATAAGATCTCAAAAAATAATAAAAATTAAAATATTTTCCACAAAATAAATTGTTAATCTTTTATTAAGTCATTCGAAATGCATTCTTTAGTTTTCGATTCAATATATTAAAACTTCAGTATTATGTCGTCTCTATAAGTCAAACAGCTGTAATCATCTTTCACATTATCATAATCATTGAATAAATTAATTATAACATCCATATCTTTAATAAATTTTAAAAAAAAAATTAGGAAAACTTTTATATGTAGTGTACAAAATCTTCAAAAAAAAAAACATACGTTAATCATACATCGACGTCCTTTTGACGGACACTATTTCAATACAAACAAAACGACAATGACTATAAACAAAATAAGTACGTCTTATGTGTTATAACAACAAATAAATTAGATAACAGAAATCTCACAGCAAGCAGGTACCGACAAGTTGTAGTATTGGAGCAAGTAGAGGAGTTCGTTCGTCGTTTTGACGTGTACGTATGATTCTAGGGTTAATAGTATTTTTAGGTATTAGGCATGCCTATCATATATGTTGTACCTACATACATATATGTATGTGAATACGAATATGACTTTAAAAATAAAATTTAATAATACTGTATTAATTTTTAATAATACATAGATTAGAATCTGTATAAAAAACAACAGTAATACTAATAAATAATATATAAATTTTAAATAAATAGTGGTTACCCTCTAAATTGCTTATTAATTCATTTTAGATTGCAAAGTCCAAGGCAAGTCTAATAAGTTGCATGCATATTATGTGAGTATTAATGAAATGAATACATTAAATCTATTATTAAGTGTTATTTGGTTGACCATTTAAAATTGTCATTCACATTTTATCATATAAGGGTGCGTTATCTTATTTTGTTATCTGTTAAGAAAGAAGATAAGAATGACTTTAAGTTCCTCCTAAAATAGTTAAAGAAATGGGAGAACTTTAGTCAGTTAGAGTGAAAAAATAATATGGCCGGCAGTTTGTTCTTGACAGTACAAAAAAAACACTTTCGTCTTCTAGCTCTGACCCGCGGGTTCGTTCGCATTGAATTCGATTCCCCTTCGTGCCCCCCGGTAACCTTCAATCGGGATAAAACTATTCTATATGTTATTAAAATTCTTGCTACATGTGCTCATAGTAAATAGTCAAATTCGATCTTCTTCATCGAATTCGATTCAGTCATCCAGTCACAGGAACAATGTGACTGAACAATCGGTTTTATATCCCCCAGGAACACACAACCGGATTAAAGATTATCCTGTATACTAATCCAGTATATAAATATTCTGTATGTACAATTTTATCAAAATCGGTTCAGGCGTTTTGGCGTGATTGAGCAATAAACATCCAGATGTCAAAACTTTCACCCTTATAATATTATTAAGGTTAAGATAATAGATTTTGGCGGGTGAATGACAGAAGGATAAATATAAAGTAAACCATACGTACATAATATACAAAATAATGTCTTATAGATTTGCTTGTAAAATTACATATAAAATCGATGTATTTTTCGATGGCATTTATATGAATATAACTAAATTACAATAAAAAGACTAAGAATCCATTTTTTTCAAACTACTTATATTCACAATTGCAACTATGTATGTCAATTCAGAAAAGGACAATAAACTATAAATACCCCTGTCGCAGCATCCTGCATAACATAGCGAATTTCCGTTCATAAAAATTCGTGTTTCTCGGAAACTAGTTGACATAGAAAAAAAGTTTAAACACCTTTTTTATGTAATTTTTTCTTCTCTTTTAAATGGTGTAAAAAAGTTTCGTAAAAATTTTTGAATAAGTGGAAATTTTGGCAAAAAACTAATTTTTTTTAAGAACAAAAACCATGTTTCTGGCATCCAACGTGTCTGGCTGACGAACTCATCCAAGCGTTTGAGACTTCCAATGTTCTCACCAAGTTTCGTAAAAATTGGATACTTCGTTCGAGAGTTATCGCGCGGACATATATATATATATATATATATATATATATATATATATATATATATATATATATATATATATATATAAATTTTAGTGAATATTATTTTCGGTTTCTAGGGACCTCAAAAGAAATTTCTGCCATAGTCCCGGGCTCATGACAGTAGCTGTAATAGCTGAATTCCATTCTGGAAATTCGCTAAAAAGGATAGATTAAAGTACAGACACAAGGTATTGGATTCTTTTAATTACAGTATTTAGTAGATTACATTAGAATGATATTAGGTACGTAAACAAACTTATACCTTACCAATACCACTTACCACTTTGGTGTGAACCAGGCATCAAAATTAGATTTTTAGATATTTATTGGGTGTTAATGTACTCCGCTGTATACACTATGGAATTTATACTATTATAAAAAATTTATCATTTATCAAAATACATATACCCAGCTGGTACGTAGACTTTTGGTGCGTGTCTTCAAAAATTTTTATCATTCTTAGTTGGCAATAAAACAATAAAATAATCACAAATCAGTTCGCTTTTCGTACAATAATATAAATTTTTGTTTATCAAAAAGGAAACACGCCTAGATATTGAATTTTTGTATAATTTTTTTTTTTTCTAGTAGTAGAGGAAAGGTTCCATAACTTGGTACTGGGACATAATTATTGAGATCTAAAAATTTTTTACATAGTTCATAATTATTTTACACTTGTAAAAGCATTTCTAAAATATACGAGGAGACTATATTCGCAAAAAAAAAAAAAAATAAAAATAAAAATAAAAAAAATTTTTAATTTAAAAAAATTATAATGTTATTCATTTAAGGGGGACCACTAGTGTGCCCGCCTGAAAAAAGGTGATTTTTGGGAATTTTTTTAAAAGAAAACTACTGTATGGAATGTTTTAATATTTTAAGGATATATTCGTTGATATATAATAAATTCATGATAAAATTTTTGGACCAAAAAATTGAAAATTCAATGAGTTTTTCGCGATCTCCCAACGCTCCAAAAAAAAGGTCCGCCACTGCTGCAGTGATAGCGACCTTGGCAGTGCCTGAAATCAAAAAAAACAACCAAAAAGCCTATTAAACTAGAAGGTATTGCCCGTGCCATAAATCTCAATCGAAAAAAAAGTTGATATTTAACAAAATGGCGGAGTTTTTTAAAAAAAAGTTTCAAATTTTGTGCGAAAATTTGATAATTTTTGGCCTGCAAAAATTACATTTTTTATTCGATCGAAAAACTGGCACGAAGAGACATATATAAAAGAAGTTGCAATAAGAATCAAATCGATCGGATAATTTGTCTTCGAATTATAACTGCAGCAAATTTGAAAAATGTAGTTTTTCTTTACTTTACCTTTTAGTCTTAATCACTGAGAATTTTTACTAAAATTATTTTCGATGTACTCACTATAACGGTCATAGTAAAACTAGATGAGTCGATTGAATGTGCCCGAGTCTAGCTGCTCTACAACATGTGACTGGCAGCCACGTCCAGAAACTCCCGAACTATCAACCTTCATACATTTCTCAATACCTCAAAGTTAACAATGAAAATCAGAATACGCTCTTCAGATGGCTGTAACTCAAAAACTATTTGAGATATGCATACAAACATGCAAAAAAAATTTCAAATTTTTCCAAAATATCACACTTGTGGTCCCCCTTAACATAATTGAAGGCTGGTTTTTAAAAAACAGGCTGTTCCAAAAAAAAATTTAGTATGCTATTTAGATTGTTGGCAATGACACTTAGATTCCTTTTTCGGGTCTAACTCAATTTTTTTTGGCACTTAGCCTCTTTTTGAAGTCCAATCTTCAATTAGAACGACGACTGTTTTAACAGAATATTGTTTTAAGCCTGTTCGAAAATAGTACATACTCGTATACACAGATATATAATTCTACATTTCTATATTCTCTGCTAGCTTATTTGCTTAAGGCCTTTAAAAAATTGCAGGTTTTAAATTTTATTTTAATACTGATTTATGATAGCTATGATGTTTTCATAATTTATAAATTTTTCTGCGAGGCTTAAAAATTGAGAATTATTCTACCGTGGAGAGTAAATTTTGACTTTTATCTCAAGTAATTTGGTGTATTAGACTTGCATCAAGACCGGATTTCGCAGTTCAGTAGGTAGAGAGAGTTTTTCACATTTCGTGGGGATAAAATATTTCTTCTATTTATTTAATATTAAAATTAGCCTTAAAGAGGAGGTTTACTTGAGAGTCGTTAAAAAAAAAATCGATTTTTTTTTTTTGCAGAAATTGGTAGCTAATTATGTGTAGAATATGTTCCCAAAGTGATTTTGCTGAAAGTAATTTAAGGGAAGGTTTACTTGAGATTTGATAAAAAAATCGATTTTTTTTTTTGCCGAAATTGATAGCAAATTATGTGTAGAATATGTTCCCAAAGTAATTTTACTGAAAATAATTTAAAAACAAGATTCTTGCACATTAACCGAATCCAGCTTTCTATAAAAAAAAAATTCAAAAAACGTAGTTCACGCAATAATGAGTATTAAATATAAAATTTTGAAAATACGTTTCTTTATATATATTTTATAATATCTCGGAACGACATTTTTGGAAGTGATGGACACGATAACTCAAAAACTATTCGATGGATCCTTTTTTTAAATTTTTTATTTTAAAGACAATTCAATTCTTCGGCACCTCTACCTAAGTTCGATACACTTTCAATATTTTTTTTATTTTTAAATTTACTTTAAAGAGCGAAAAATAAGACAAAAATCGTAATCAAAAATTCAAACATCCGCCATTTTTTTTTTCTTTCAGCAATTTATTGATATTATAGGTAGAGGTGCCGGTACTCTTCATATATTTTACAAATCTTTTTTGTTTTTGGATTTCGGTGGTTTATTACCGGCGCTAGGATGTCCACCAACAAGGCATTCGTCACACTTCACTATCTATAAAATGGACACTCTTTTATATTTTTCCTTGAAAATTTTCTTTTGTGTAGTTTGATACTTAATAAATATGTGCACAAAATTTGAAATTGATATTTACTTCCGTTCTTGAGAAACAAATTCTAGAAAAATACATAATTTTTAAGGACCCTCGAGTAAACCTCCCCTTAATTTGTTAATAATATGATTATCTGAACCTTTTATTTTCTATATGAATCTAAAAAAAGTCAGTAATCGTTTTTTAAAAGCCCGACATGTAAATTCCATTAAAATCGAACACTGACAATTGATCAAGTGCATGTAGACCGTCTATGTGATGACAGAAGTGACGAATTCATAAGGATTTCGTTGTTAAAACTAAATCCTAAAAGAAAATTCTAAAAATACAATAGGTCAAGCTCCCCTAACACAAAATCATATTTGATAAAACACCTCAAATTAAAAAAGCTAGATCGATAGTAAGTAATGCCGACAATAGGAAATGCTCGACAGACCTTTAAATTTTTGTTAAATTCTATTTTTAACAAATTTTTGAAATGGCCGAAAAATTCCTCAAACTTACCTCACATAACACCTAGTTGAAATTTACATATTATAGCAAATTATATACATATATTTTACTAAGGAATCGGTCTGTCTGGCATATTTTGTTAATACGTCTGACAGACCTATTTTAATTAGTGAAAATTTTAAGCAAACTTACCTCACATAACACCCTCAATTTTGTTTTTGTTTTAATTAAATGTTTTTGGTATTATCTACGTATTAAAATTCAGTCTCAAGATTTTGTGCAATGGAAGCTTCTTGGCCTACAAATTTCTCGTGTAATTTGAATGTTTGAATCGCAAATGTTACAAACCTATATGTAAATAATTTTAAAAAGACTTTAACATCCAAAACCGATTCACCTAAAGCCAATTTGTTACGATCAACTTTATGATAATCCAATACACAAAAAATATGTAAAAGTGAGAGCGTTTATTTTCCATTTCTCTTCTTTTCACTTATGTACTTTCAACATTGTATTTATCGTGGAATTGCCCTGGTAAATACTTATGAATGTTGTATATGTGTATATTTTTTAATAGTGAACTGCGATTATTGTTGTATACTAAGCGGGTTGAATGACCGTCAGTAACTTTGCACAGTCAACTTAAAATGCTTGCCAGAGTGCTGGTACGTACAACCAAACGTACATTACATTACGTATATACATAGTGACCGTGTTGTACATATAAACAACACGCTATCATATCGTAAATACACGTACAGCTTTAAAACACGGCTCCACTGACTCTATTACAGACTGTTTCAGAGAAGTAAGAACATATGATTTTTAAGATTCGGAACCCTACAAAAAATTATACTAAAGTGGCATTTGGATCAGAGTTATTTTTTTTTAAATTGCAAAAAAGTAATTCTGAAAACAAAAGAATAATCTTACAATAATATTATATTGTGCAACAAGTGCGGGAAATTGTCGATTGCGCACGAAAGCGAAGTTGTGCGCACTCACTACGTTCGTGCGCTCATTCGCTTGAGTGAGGCAATCGACAATCCCGCACGAGTTGCACATACTATTTTTTATTACGAATTTCACATACTTTTTTCTATTATTATCACTATTTTTGACATTTTTATTACTTTTTAAAATAATATTTTTAAGTGTTCGTCTGTTTTTTCTGAATTAATTATCGTTTAAATTACTTTGTTGGTGGTTTCTATAGAAATAATTATGAAACATTTATTAAATGAAAAATTAAGAGGCGGCTTTGCGTGTTTTGATTAAATTTTGCGTGTTTTATTGTCAATTTGCGTGTGGAAAGTAACTTTCCACACGCAAAAAAGTATGCGGGAAGAGTACAGTGGGCAAACAGCTATTTTGTGTACAGAAATATGTGCGCCAAGTTAGTACTTCTCGCGCATGAGTAATAAAAATACATATTATTCGATTTTTTAGTAATGATATGGAGCATTATCTGTTATTAAATACACATGTACCGTGATTAAAATAGAACCAGATTTCATTGGGTGAAATTGATGTATTTTTCGATGACCTTTATATGAATACAATTATTGAATCATAATAAAAACTAAATAGAAATTTTATTTGAAAGATGATTTTAGTGTTTCTTTTTAACTTTTTTTTTTATACAATTACACAGAACGTCTACGAGTACTACGCCATTTACGCTACTTTGGTATTCGCTATGAACTTTTACCTGGAGAGATACGAAATTCGACCACAGCGCTCAAGGTGGACAAATATGTCAGTTTATTCAGACATTGTTTGTACATAATTTTACGATTAATTTTCTTTAAAAAATTTTTTTTTTAAATACTTGTTTAATTTTTTAAAGTGAGTACGTATTACGATTTCTATTTACCAGATTCTACAAAATAATAAAAAAAAAAAAATATTTGTAACGCTCCTATCGAACGTCCCTTTATTTTGAAATTTTCAAAAAAATATCATAATAAATTACCTCTTATGCTGTTTCTTGATTAATTATTGAAAACTATTCCATTTTAAGACATTTTTAAGGTAAAATGAGCAGATGTATAGCTCTTATTAAACAAATTTCAGTTTTTTTTTAATATAGCCCTGATAAATTGTCAAATAATTACTTGATATAGGTGGCTATGGTTTCGGCTCGGAGCGAATAGTTACTATAGTTATGAATGGTTATTAATTTGATATTTTTGGTGTCTAAATAAGAAAAAGTAAATCAATAAATAAAGAATTTTTTTTTTTTCAAACTACTTCTATTTACAATTTTTAATGTTAATTAGAATGCAACTATATCAGTATAGAAAAGGACAATAAACTATAAAGAAAGGCTAGATTAAAGTACCTATTTGTAGACACAAAGTGTCGAGTTCTTTTAATCAAGGTATATTTGTATTTCAGTGAGTCTGAGACGATATTTTTATAATTATTTCAGTAAATTTTCTGCTGTTGACTTTTATGTATTTTTAAACACTATTTTATCGCACTATCATCTTAGTTTTTGCTAAATATCTAATAATAATAAAATAAAGCATCTCTTGTTTGTTCATAGCAGATTTTTCGTATGTTTTCGTATGTTTTATATGTTATTAATTGCTTGAAACACCCTGTATGTACAACGAAATGCTACTTTTATCAATACGTATTATAATGCCATTTTATTAAAAAAAATACTAAAGTTAAAAATATGCATCATATATTTATAGAAATAGTTGGATTCATTGAAGAAAAATGCTGTTTTTTTATTTTTATTAATTAAAATGTTAATCAGCTTAAAATAGATGTATACATTGTTGCAAACTTATTTTGTAGGGTTCCGAAGAAAGACCCACTTTCTGGAAAACCTGGGGAAAATTTAGGGAAAGGTCAAGGAATTTTCATTGAAATCAGGGAATCTTTAATTCATAATATTAAAATTATTTTTTCATGAAAGTCCCGTGCTAAAACGTAGTACTTCAAATAAAAATTAAAAAAAAACCTAAAAATTTGAGCCTGCTTAGATTGCTGTTTATTTTGATTGCAGTTTTAATTGCACCAAAAATAAAAATTTGTCTTGAATCTAAAAATTTAGATTTTTTTTTTTAGAATTTTGAATGCCATGGATAAATCTTTCTTTCAGTAATTCGGGTCCACTTCCTGTTTTGTCCAAAAAGATTGCGTTTTGTATTGGACAAGTTTTCTGAGTAGACTCAGTAGAGAAAAACTCAAATATTATCCGGAAAACCGGGAAAAGTCAAGGAAATTTAGTCTTGAGAAAAAGTGGCCAACCTGAAAATTTGTTACCATTGTAGAATTCTGATTTAATGTGTGTCTAACATGCACTTGACGAATTTGTTTTTGAAATATACTATATCAGAGATAATATCAGATATCACACTTATAAGAATCAATTGTTTTATTAACCCTAGAATCATACGTACTCGTCAAATTGACGAACGAACTTCTCTACCTGCTCCAATACTACAACTTGTCGTTGCCTGCTTATTGTGAAACTTTTGTTATCTAATTTATTTGTTATTATAACACAGCAAATGTATAAATTTTGTTTATAGTTGCTGTCGTTTTGTTTGTATTGAAATAGTGTGCGTCAAAAGTACGACGATGTATATGATTAACATATGTTTTTTTTTTAGAGATTTTGTACTTCACATATAAAAGTTTTCCTAATTTTTCTAAAATTTATTAAAGATATGCATGTTATTATGATTAATTGATTCAATGATAATGATAATGTGAAAGATGATTACAGCTGTTTGACTTATAGACACGACATAATACTGAAGTTTTAACATATTGAATCGAAAACCAAAGAATGCGTTTCAAGTGACTTAATAAAAGACTAACAATTTATTTTGTGGAAAATAATTTAATTTTTTTTATTTTTTAAAATCTTATTCGAAAAAATACTAACAAATTTTAGAAAATTTACAAATGTGCCAAACGAGAAAAGAACTACCTATCTGCAGGAATATTTGTGACCAAGAAATTTCACATTTTGTAAAGTCACACATGTCCACCGACTCATAATAGTTCATAAATTAATTATTTGAAAGACATGTCTTATGATACAACTGATGTATTTATCTATTTTTTAATTTTTATTATGAAAATATGCTTTGATAAAAAGATTAAAAATATTAATAAATATTTATATTAAAAAATTTTTCCAAATGTAATTTTTTTAAATATTTTGTTCGCTTTTGTAGTATTGTTATGTAAAAAAATGTTTTTTGCAAATAAACTCTAAAACTCTCCGTCAAAAGTCCATTCGTCAAATTGTCAAATCATTTGTTTATCAATTGCTTATCATTGATATGTATGGTGTATGTATGCACGATACGCATACATACACCATACATATCACACATATACAAACACAAACAGTGTGTACCTACATAATATTTAGATGGGAATTTTCCATCCTTTTTGGGGACAGTGGATATACGAGTTCATATTCTGTATTCTGTGGCTAACACAGTATAATTATGTATAAATAATATGTACCACCTACCCGAGCAACAAGCATACAGGTGGACCAGTACCAACCAGTATCACTGATTACGATATGATAAATGGTTTATTTTACCACTAACATACTAATTAACAGATTTATATAGACAAATGTACATTTATTATAATATGTATACTAGTGGAAAAAATTAAGTTAAAACCTGTATAACATTTAAGGAAGTTCGGTTGTTACAAAAAAATACACTGCTAATTGGGAGGGGGGGGGTGCATGCAGCTTTTTCGTACTCGTAGTAGACTTTTACCCAATTACCCAACCTTTAAAGTAATTTTGTGCTTAATTTGTATTTTAAATTTCGTATCTTATCATATTGATTTACAACTTTACCGATTTTTGATTGGTTGGAGTGCGTAGCTTTTTTTTAAATGTCAAATCAATATTTGACTTTTACTCTATTTGCGATGAAATTCATAGGCGGCCATCTAGGAACCAAACCGCACAATTTCTAAAAATTTCATCAAAAACTATCAGATAGTTCTGTAGTTATTCCACTTTGTGACACGAAATCACGAAACAGACAGATATTAAATCAAAATTTTTGAGGAAGCTCTTAAACGTAAAATGCACGTGAAAAATTTTCATTTTGGACGGGCAAAAAGTTTCATATTTGATAAGTTAATGATTGCAGTGCTTCTGCTACTTTAGTTTCAGTATTGATTAGAAAGCCTATTGCTGAGAAAATATAAAATTACACACGAAACGAAGTTTAATGGTATATTATGTAATTGAGGTGAGGTTGTAAGTTATATTTGTATGAGTGGTCTTCTTGAATGTTAGTTCCAACTCCACTTGTACGAAATATGAAAGTGTGTAAACTTTAGTCCGCTATACCTGCTCTAATTTTTGAGATTCTTCAAATAAACGTGTAAAATTAGAATCACTTTTTAAAGGTTTAAGCTATTTATTAAAAAAAAAATTAATTTAAAAATTTCACGGTAGCATATTTCTAGCGCAGGTAGACAAAAGTAGTTAAGTCCATTTTTGACTTCTTTTTTATTTTATAATAAGGGCCAAGAGAATCTATCTCATATATCTACAAAAGGGCAAAAGTCAATTCCACCCCCAACATCATTTTTTATGCACTTGTTATAAAAAAAATTCTTTTCAGAAACTGACAAAAGAAGGTAAGTTCTTAAAATTTTTAATAAAATAATAAATAAGTAGGTACATAGTTTAATTAAATTGGAAATATATTATTGTATTGAAATGTATTTTTATGGCAACAATTACCCGCTAAAACAGATAAGTCCACAAATGGTTTTAGTAATGAAATTTATTGTTGTTTTTTATATGTTAAGTCCATAAAAATGTCTTAAAAATTTTAGTTTAAGGTTTAAAGTTTATTTTTTTTTTATGATTTACTGTGCTACATGTTAAGAAAGTAATTGATTAAAAAAAAATTACAAAATGTCATGTAAACTTGAAGATAATTCAAATAAACTGATGTTGCCTGCATTTCATTTTAGTTTTTACTCTCTACTGTAAAGTTGATATTTTAGACTTAACTGGTTTTGTCTACCTGCGCTAGATTTTCTAACCGAGAGAACATTTATCAAGTAAATGTTTTCTTGGTATGTTTGCCTTAATTTTGTTGACAACTATACATACTAATAAAAATATCTGTAGTAACTGAAATTTATTTCCTACAAGATTGTAAGAAAACTGTTAATTATTTTAAAATTAATTTTTCATTATAAGTTTAATATTGCATGTATCTCTTTCTTTGTATGTGTAAATCATATTTTACCTGGACATGCCCATACGATGTTTGATATCGATAATTAATTCTCTGGATACATGTTTTGTGTTGTAATTTTTCTTGGACACCGTATACATATTATATGCTTGAACATCTAATGTAGTAAATGTGTTTAAATAATAATTAATTGAAGAAATTAGAAAATAATTAATTTAAAAATCACTTTTACTCAATATACAAGAAGAACTACAAAACAGTTTTGGATTATGTAATCACAAAAAAAAGTACGTTTTTTTTTTTTGTTTTTGTTCAAAACTCGCAAAATAACATTAGTAACCAGTACACATAATAATTAATTAAAATATTATCTAAGTGGTTTAGAGGATCAAAGTAACGGGAAGAGATGATCATTTATACGGATAAAAGTAAAGAACTATGCTAAAGGTCTGCTAATATGCTAAGTACTCTAACTTGTTATTAACATCAAATTTAAGAAAGTAGGAAGTTAACAATAACTTCAAGTCTCTCTCAAAAACAGAGAAAACAATATGGCGGACAATATGGTATTTGATGATATATTTTTGAAAAAATCCTATATGTTGACCCGCAAGTAATAAGTTACCATCACGCCAAATTTTTATTAAAATCTCCTCAATAGCTTTTGCATGATTGGTAAAAAATTCAAAATATGACAAATTGCTGTTTTAGTATCGAAATTTACAATTTTCAAAGAATATTCCCTATACAGACTTGGTCTCGTTCCAGTTTTATTACATGTTAAGTATGTATAGGAATTCTCTCCCGATAGAAGATAGAAAATTGATCCCGGATGACCAGAAATTGGCCATTAGAGTTACTCCAAAAGAGTCACTCCCTAAGAGTACCTCTGTCAGAGTAACTGTGTATGAAGCACCTTTAATAGTACGGAAAAGTTGAGAGAGATGGCACCATTTTTGGAAAATATTTATCAGAGCTGCTATGTATATGTCTAAATCGACTAAATAGACTTGATCTTTCTACTTTTCATCAATTTGTTTCAGTTTCAGTTGGAATTTTTGAAATTGTTATATCAAAATTAATAGGATGAAATTAGTCACGAAACAAATTGAATACCTACACTAGTGATGAGCAAAATTAGTCTTGGTCTTGCATTTTTTGCAAGACCAAGACCAAGACTATGTATACCAAGAGCAAGACCAAGACCAAGACTATAAGTATGGCTGCAAGACCAATACCAAGACTCAAGTGAGCAAGACCAAGACAAAAGCAAGAAAAAAGCAAGAGACTTGCTAAACTATTTAAATAGTTTGAAAGCATAATTAATACCGTAAAGAGAGAACATTCTGATTTTAGAAGGAAAAAATTCGGTAATAAGAAAATGCAAGAAAGTGCAAGATTTTTTAGCAATACCAAGACCAAGACCAAGACTCAAACTGCTTTAGCAAGACCAAGACCAAGATTCTTAATGCAAGAACAATGCATTTGTTCATCACTAACCTGCACGCAGCGTCTAATTCATGTTGTATTCATTTTCATACTATTTATTCAGGTGTGTCAAGACGCAACACGTGTTTTATTTTGATACGAATAAAAATTATGTGTGTATTTATAAATTACATATAGTACTAATTGTAAATATTAGTAATAAAAATTTTGTTTATTTTAACATACATAAACCCACTTTTTTTAAACCACGTCGTCTCTACATTCTCACTGATACTCTACTGTTTAATTAAAACATATCTATATATATGCAAAATAGATAAAGTAACAGAAAAAAAAAACAAACTAAATTGTCATTCAAGAACTAAATTCTGAAAAATTTTTCAAAGACCTGATAAAAATAATAAAAGGTTAAGGCAATAAAAATCGACTTTTTTAAATGTTAGTAAAACAGCACAAAGATAAATAAAAAAAGATAACAACACAGCATCGCGTGCGTGTACGATAAAGATAAGTAGATATTTAATAAAAATAGGAAATAAAAATAAGTAAAAGTTTTATGCAAATGAAATTGAAGAAAGTTGTAGGATTTTTTTATTTTATTTTAATTTTCACATTATATGTTGTTTAGATTGTGATTAGTACAATGCGTTACAAAAGTTCATTCATTTTGATTTATTTAATTAGTTTAATTAGTTTAATGAATAGTTAACTAAATAAATGTTAGTGTCAACGACACATCTAACCGCGCCATTCTAATCATTGAAAATTATTCAATTAGAAACACTCTCTGAATTTTCTATTGTTATAATGTGAACAGTTGTTCTTAATAATTGTAATGGAAAAAATTTATAAAGAAATGCGTGTGTCAAGTGACCATCAGTAATTCCAAAAACTGAAATTAGCAAAAAATTGTAACGGACTACAAAAAATAATCCTTAGAAGATTGATTGGCCAGGTTGCTATGTGATTAAATGTTTCATGCCATTCAATTTAAGATTAACCCTTTGCGCTTATAAGACATGTAAAGCATGACAAGGTGGTTTGTCCATTAACTCTACCATATTTAAAGGTGTTTTGTCTGTTGGATCATAAGACATGTACCACATGACACACTGAATGTTGAACTGTAATGACTGCTCATACTTCACATTACATGAATATTTTATTTAATAACTGCAAACACATTCATTTATTAGAAAAATTGTAAATAAAATAATACAAAATCACGTTGAATTATCTTTTTAAAATTAAAAACTAATAAAAATAGCATTGAGGACGTATTTAGCGCATTTAGTATTCAACTTTGGGCAAACAAGGTTAGAACGTCAAAAGAATCCGTCAAAAAAAGAACGTCGGTCGTTGTCATGTACTACATGTCTTACCAGCCTATTTACAACTCACTCTTTTTTTTGCTTGAGTGCAAAGAGTTAACTTATCCTTAGCGTTTTTAATATGCATATTAATATATTCTTTTCAAATTCTAGTAAATGATTAACTAGTGAACTATACTTGAGATTTTGTCAAAAATTTTATTAACAAATAACAATATCTGACCCTTCCTTTTCATATAGGGCAATGGTTCTCAAAGTGGGGGTCACCAAAACTATTTGAGGGGGTCGCAGAAACAATTGATTACAGATTACGTAGGTACTTATTTTCTATATATTTCTTAGCTATTTCTACATATTTTGGTGGTCTTTTTAAAAATTTTTAAGTGCAAGGGGGGGGGGAGCGTACCAAACAGTTTGATAACCACTGATATAGGGTATATAGCGAAGCTTCAGTTTGAGCGTATATATTGTTTTTTTCACCAAATCTTGACGTTTTGAAGCCTATGGGATCAAAAATCCGGACAGAAAATTTTCTAGTGCATTAAAAGGAGTATAATTTTGACACATTTTGTTCAGTGGTTCCAGAGTTTTGCTATTATTAACTTTTTGGAAAAATTGGAATATTTTGGTTTTTTCGATTTTCTTCGGTTCTATAATAATGTAAGGTTTCAATTATTTTACGGTTTAATTTTTTTCATAAATCACGTGATTTAGGAGAATTTTAATTTTTTTGTGTTGTTTTTCCAAAACTTTTATCTTGCTTATCAGAACTGAAATATTTTTGAAATTTTGAAGCAAGATAATAATCGTAGCCTACTTCTATAACGACTTCTCGTTCCAGCTCGTATCGTTAACTAAAATTCCAGTAAAAACCAGTGAAATAAAATAGTATTTTACAATATAAGTTCGGTAAGTTGCTTTTACTGATCGAGAAAATGTTGCGAAAACGAGACCCGCAGGGTCGAGTTTTTGGAATTTTCGAGATCAGTAAAGGCACTTAACGCATCGTATATTGTATAATATTTTTTACACGATCAATCTAAAATAATTAAAAAATAAAAATATATTAAATAAAAAATCAAATTCTGATAATATAGGTAAAATTTATATTTCTGTGTTACTACATAGAATGCCATGAATAAATATTATAAATATTTATAACAACTATAATACCTATAATACGAATCTTTGTAGTGACAATTGACAACTATATTTGTAAATAAAAAATTAAATGTCAATATTTAATTAGCGTGAATAGTTTTTTGAATTTTCTATTAATTAAATTGAGGAAAATAGTTTGTTAAACTATAATATTAGTGAGAATAATGAAATTGATGAAGCATTTTAATTTTGGCTATAAATTTATTCTCGTAAAATGAAAGAAAGATTATGAAAACCACAGAAAATTTTAATGACTGAACAACCTTTTGAAATGTCAATAAAATATGAAGACTAATGGCAACAATAATAATAACAATAATAATGTGCAAACTAGTGAAAATTTTCATATTAATCGATTAGTTTTCCTAATTGTTCAAATTGTACTTTTAATTTCAATATAAATAAATAATTACAATCATTTTTGAGCTAATTTCACTTACCACACTCCTATTAACTTACCACGCATCTATTTCACTTACCGCATTGTTATTTTTTGGTTTCCATGGATATAAACAAGCGTCCGGGAAATGTAACTTATTAGCATTGTCAACAACATCGGTAAGTGTATGAAAATACACGATCGTGCAAAAACACTTTTATATTTTCTCAATTGTTGTATTAGACCCCCTTTTATTTTATTATTTTAGTTGCTAGGAAAACTAAATCAATAGTAATAATTTTTGATTTTTATATTTTACACGGCAAACTATATGCCAATATTAAAATTTCCAAAATTAGGAAATTTACATTTTCACGGCGATCTTTGTGCCGATACACTTCCAATCGGCAATCATTATTGTTTTTTTTTCGAAATGGTGTCACAGTGGGTAAGAGTGACTTGAAATATCAATTTTCCCTTCGGCGGAGACTTCATAATAAATTTTTATAACATCCCCGAATTCAAGTTTCGCTAGGTCATCCGTTGTAATGACAGAAATTTCAGTTAAGGGGAGGTTTACTTGAGTCGTTAAAAAAAATCGATTTTTTTTTTTTTTTTGAAGAAATTGGTAGCTAATTATGTGTAGAATATGTTCCCAAAGTGATTTTGCTGAAAGTAATTTAAGGGAAGGTTTACTTGAGATTTGATAAAAAAAATCGATTTTTTTTGCCGAAATTGATAGCAAATTATGTGTAGAATATGTTCCCGAATTTTAACCGAATCCAGCTTTCCATAAAAAAAAAAAAGTTCAAAAAACATAGTTCACGCAATAATGAGTATTAAATATAAAATTTTGAAAATACGTTTCTTTATATATATTTTAGAATATCTCGGAACTACATTTTTGGAACTGGTGGACACGATAACTCAAAAACTATTCGATGGGATCCTTTTTTTTAATTTTTTATTTTAAAGATAATTCAATTCTTCGGCACCTCTACCTAAGTTCGATACACTTTCAATATTTTTTTTATTTTAGAGAGCGAAAAATAAGACAAAAATCGTAATCAAAAGTTCAAACATCCGCCATTTTTTTTTTGTTTCAGCAATTTATTGATATTATAGTTAGAGGTGCCGGTAGTACTCTTCATATATTTTATAAATCTTTTTTGCTTTTGGATTTCGGTGGTTTATTACCGGCGCTAGGATGTCCACCAACAAGGCATTGGATTTTCGGATCGTCACAGTGCACTATCTATAAAATGGACACTTTTTTATATTTTTCCTTGACAAAAAAATTTTTTTGTGTAGTTTAATACTTAGTAAATATGTGCACAAAATTTGAAATTGATATTTACTTCCGTTCTTGAGAAAAAAATTCTAGAAAAATACATAATTTTTAAGGACTCTCGAGTAAACCTCCTCTTAAATCGTGAGCTTATATGCGCAGATGAATCCTCCATAACCCATTACATATTAATTTTTTTGTTAAATTGTGGTGATACAACTTTTTAAACACTCGATAGAGGCAATGATCAGTAACAGAAACAATACTTTCATAGATATAGAATAGATGTATTCGTATACATACTTATAAATACATATTAGCTATATTAGCTATAGAATTGCTGTTTTATACAATATCAGAAGAGTTAGTTAATGTAATAATAAGTAATAATAGTTTAATATTACCGAGAATTCACTATAGCTACAGAGAAATTATACATAATACATAAAAAAAGAGTACAAGTAATAATGAAGTAATTGGCAATTGGTGGTATTACCACGTATTACTGTAACGGATTACGTGAAAATCTATTCTGCGGGAGAAATCTTCGCCATAAATTAACTCGTATGATATTATTTAACTTGTTTTTATCATTTCGCTTTTATTTTCAATTTAATCGTTTTATTTTAATTTTTATTTTTATTTTGTTTGTGTTTTGTTGTTTATCAGATTTATTTAAAATTTTCGATTTGTTACAAAAATTGTTTATAACCTAGGATTCTGTAGTACAACGAAATCCCTTATAAATTCGTCATGTTTTACGGAATAATCAGGTGGGCAGAGAGACAGTTACAGAACAAAAAATTTTTTACGAACCGTAAAGAGTGAACATTTTGATTTTAAAAGTAAAAAATTCGCTAATTAAAAAAATGCAAGAAAGTGCAAAATTTCTTGGTAATACCGACAGCAAGACCAAGACTGCATTTTGCAAGACCAAGACCAATACTTAAACTGCTCTGGCAAGACCAAGATTCTTAATACAAGAACAAGACCAAGACCAAGACTAACAAGTCTTGGTCTTGGTCTTGATTATCTGTACCTATAAAGGGTGACGTGTTGTACTAGATTAAGGGCAGGGTAAGGTATTAAAATAATTTTTTGCATTTTTTTTTTATTTTTTTAACTGAATGCATAATATCTCAAGAATATGGTCTCAAAATTTCAAGTTGATTGGAGCAAAATTGACGAAGTTATAAACATTTCTGTTGTTATCTGGCAGATGTTTCGCTCTCTATATATATCTCTCCCTCAGTTATAGAAATTTCAATGGAAGTACTAACGTGCTCACCTGTACTGTATATTTTGTCAGTGTAGGGTACAAAATTTAGTTTAGCAGTAAGTATTCTATATCAGTTTTATACACGAATTTTTAAGTGTTCAAAACTTTAAAGCATTTTCTCGACAATGACGTTTTCAAAGTCGGTGCCCCTCATAACTTCAAAACTACAGCACCGATCCATTTGAAATTTTGAACACTACTTCTGTACATAATTTATGAGGTAACGCTGGAGAGTTTTTTTTTTCAAATTTGTTAATAGTTTTTATTTTACAATAACAAATTAGCCAATTTTTTTCGCAAAAATCGTGTTTTTCCGTTCTAAGTGTTCCAAAAATGTGAAAAATTAAAATTTCGAAAAGCCCTCCCAGCGTTACCTGAGGAAAACTATTATCTAACGAATGAACTTTAATTTTTTTATTTCGGATGATCCAGCACCAAGTTATGAGGGGCACCGCAATTCTACTTTTTTCCGAGACACGTTCGAATAATTGCTGCCATTACTGTATTTTTTAATATTTCTTCCTGAAAATTTTATACAATATTCTTCGAATGTTATACTTTAATGTACCACTGGTTTTAATAAAGAGATTTTAACTGTGTCGTCACAAAAAAAATAACAAAAACATGCCTTTTTTGTACGAATTAACTTAACTCTCTCCTTAAAGGCTAGTTTTAACATTAAATAAAAGCAAGAAATATTTCTAGCTGCTGAACTATAAAATTCTGACTTAATGGGGTTTAACACGTATTCAGCAAATTTTTTTTTTACTTGATGTGACTAATATAAACATTAAATCCTATAGAATCAAAAAATTATCTGTATGCCATCTTTTCTATTCGCGCCAACGTTTCTCGCTTTCCCCTATACTGACTCAAAATATTAATTAGGAATTGATTATTTACAGAACATGCTTAGTTATAATGTTACCTAAAGTATCTGTGATAAGAACCAAAGCGATAGTTGGTTTTTTATGTCCAAAATGGAACATAGTAGCCACTATTTAATTTTGTTTTTGGGGGGGGGGGGGGATTCGGAAGAAAAAATCTTGGAATCGTTTGTGAACATTAAGTTAATAATTTTCACACTTTCAAATCCATGAACTTGCGCGATACTTCTTTGTCGCTTAATTAGCAGATAAATACACTGTTATAGAATTGCATTGTATTAACAATTTAATGAATTCAAGTGTGCAAAATGCAAGATTAGCAAATTATTCATAGTAAAGCAGTTCATACCATGCATATAAACCCATTTTATTACTGATAAATGTACAGTAAGCAACAAAAATTAACGAGTGTGCAACATATTTTAGTAAAGTTTGACCATATTTAAATGAAATGACTTAAAATACGGCAATAATCAGCACTATTGTGGGCAGCAAAATATCTACTTATCTATGTAAGTGCTAAAAGAAGCCGTCACTGGTAAAACAAGTAATAACTTTGAGTACAACTGGAGTGAACATAGGGTGGTATTTGTGGTAAGCAATAAAATAATTTAACTTTTTGAAAGTTTATGGTCATTAATAACACACTCTCAAAAAGTCATCCCAAAAATTATTGGATAAGGTATACCCGGTGGTACCTGTAACTTTTGCGTGTACTGTATATTATAGTATAATAATATTAGAAACTAAAATTTTCTCCGTATTAAAAAATGACTTGTAACGAATTAATTTCTACCACAGTTAACGACAAGAAGAATTCCCAAACATGATGAACTTTTCTGATGACGTCGTTTTGTACAGTAAAATCTCTAATTACGGACACCTCTCTTAAGGACGTTCGTGTGTCAAACCTAATAGTAGATAAAAATTTTAATTTTAGAGAATTGACAAGTTCAGTTACATAGTTATCTTCCCTCAAAGATTTTAATGTCTTCATAGATCATTTCTTAAAGTAATTGACGATTAAAAATCAAATTTTTAACACAGAGCTATTAGGAAAAAATATACTAAACAGCATTTTTTAATTTTAAAAATTATAGTAAGTATATTATAAGAGTAGATACCATAACAAAAAAATGTTTAAAAATATTCTTTGAAATATGCAATTTATATAATTGCACAAAAAAGTCGTGTTGACGAACGTTAAAATGAAATATTAATTATTGAAATTAATATTCGGGTAGATTTTGATGTGTAAATGTACATAATATACATACAAGGTCCAATTAGATTACTAAATTTCAATCAACAACTGTGTATGCATTGATGTCATAGATCAGTACATAGGTGGTACGTATAGCAATCACCCAGATACACGACACGATATGACACATGAACAAGTACAAGCTCTGTATGCATAACATACAGGTATACGAGTAGTGTTTTGTGGTAGCTACATAACATTATTCTGTAGTGTTTCGTGGACGCGCTCGAACGTCTTTAACCGGACTCCTCTCTTACAACCAGACAAATTTTTTATGACGTTGCCATGCTATACTCTAAAACCAATGCATTCAGCACTCTCTTAAGCGGACCTTCTGTTAACCAGACGCGAACACAATATTTTTTTGACGAAGACATATTATTTAGTACATTATTACCTCTATTAACCGGACGCAAGTACGTCTAAGGCGTATGAATACCTATATGGATTAGGTATAATTGTTCATGTTTTAACTTGTCAACAACGATTCTAATGTGACGATGCATTTGTAAACGTTATATTTTTGTATAAGTACCTACCTAAATTCGTTCATAAAATTGATTTGAATTAAAATACGCTGCCAATGGGGTGTGGCACACAGCTTCCTCGTACTCGTAAAAGATTTTAAAACAGTATTGTACCAAATATATATACCGTGAAATTATATTGTCGCCTTAAACTTCATAAAAGATTGTTGTAACTCAAAATACTTAAAAGCTAAATTATAAAATAATAGCAAAAATATTTTAGAAACAAGCCGCCAAAATACTTTAAAAATTTGAGCGAGGTGGGACTAGAAGTAAATAAGATATTGACATTTCATGAGATTTCATGGTAGCGTCGTGGATACTATTACTTCGAATGCAACGAAATTTGTAGGAGGCCATCTAGGAACCAGACCGCACAATTTCTGACAATTTCATTAAAAACAATCGAATAGTTCAGAAGTTATGCCACTTGGTGCAATTTAATATATTAATGGAATGACATGGTAGTGGCGTAGCTACCGTTACTCCGATTTCAATTAAATTCATAGGGGACCATCTATAGGAACCAAACTGCATAATTTCTGAAAATTTCATTAAAAACAATCGAATAGTTTAGAAGTGATGCCACTTGGTGCAAACTGGCGACACACAGACGAACAGACACCAAACCCAAGCTGTTCAGGAAGCTCTAAAACGTAAAATGTGCGTAAAAAATTCTGTTTTGGTGGGAAAATAATTTTTATTTTTCGAAAATGATCACAACCGCTGCTTTAGTAGTCTCGGATGCAACATTAAAAAATTAGTTATGAATACTACATTATTTTTAATGCTCTTATTTACTGTGACACCTCTGTTAGCCGAATAGATTTTTGTGTGACACTACCGTCCGGTTACCATAGGTTCTACTGTATTTCTTGCGCGGCGCAACTGCTTGCAACAAAATTTGTAATAAATAAAATTTCTATGAATAGATAATTTTATGTATTTTCTAGTCGCAAGTCGGTGCGGCTGGGCGTGCAATGGCCACTACATACATACATATGCATATAAGTGGTGTAATGCCGCGCTGCGCGGGTTTTATGCTGCTTGCTGTGTCGGGCGATCAAGTCATGCAGCATACGACCGAGCCGCGGTATTTGCGCGATGATCTACGCTCATCATAGCGAAACCGTCATCTGTCTGTCCCGTATACATATTTTTGTTGTAACGTTTACTAGAAATGTTTAGATAATAATTATGTATTATGTAAATTGTATCGGATGTTTCGGTTTTATTACACCTGATAATATTCAAGTGTTTGAAGTAACATTTATACATATATCAGTACCGTGGAATTTAACTTTCTGTGAAGTTTAGACCACTAATTTTATCATAAATGAAAAGGACACTCGTAAAAACCTACTTTTGTTTGTTTATTACATCTCTTTATTATTTAAATTACCATTTCTGGGGTAATTTTTAAATGATACCTTACACATTATATATTAATTAAAAAAAAAAAAAATGGTAATTGTACATTGGTGGGGCTCCAGCCCAATTAAAAATTTTTTTTTAAAAGCTTTTATTTAACTTGCTATGTTAGTATGTTGGTTTAGATCAAATCTTGGAATCAAAATTTAGACAGGTTCTAATTGAGCTAGAGGTTTCAAATTTTGCATACGTGTCTAACCTTGATGACAATGCAATATTGTATAATTAGTTTTGTCCGAAATCGCCCCAAACCAAAATTGTTGATTTTTAGTCCTATGAAACTGACATTTCGAATTGTCAAATATTGTCCATTGATTTTACATTGTAATTTTTTGTTTCCATAATTATGTCTGATTAGGGTAAATTAACCGATTAAAATATAGATAAAAAAATTACTTCCTTAATTTTTTTTTTAAATTAATTGTAATCCCACTAAAAAGTAGAAAATAAAATAAAGTAAAAAAAATTTTTTTTAAGAAAAAGCTTTTATTTAAAAATGGGCTAAAAAAATAAAATAACTTTTTAGTGAAGTTTGAAGCAGTATGCAACATAATTTATAAAAGCTTGAGGCGTTTAATTAAATTTGATAACTACTGAAAAGTAAAAGAGCTACACTTATATCCAAAACAGAAATAATTAATAATAACGCCTCAAGCTTTTATAAATTATGTTGCATATTGCTTCAAGCTTCACTCAAAAGTTATTTTATTTTTTTAGCCCATTTTTAAATAAAAGCTTTTTCTTAAAAAACATTCTTTTTACTTTATTTTATTTTAAATTGCAATCCACTTATTCAACAATTTTTGCCAAATTGTTTTACACCATTTAAAAGAGGAGAAACAAATACATAAAAGAAGTCTTTAAACTATTGTTCTATGTCAACTAGTTTCCGAGAAAAACTAATTTTTATAAACGGAAATTCGCTATGTTATGCAAGATGTTGCGACAGGGATATTTTTTTAACTAATCCGACGTAGCGGCAAACATTTAAAAAAAAATCATTAAAATTGAATCATTAGTTTTTCCAGTTTTTCTTTTAGAGCCAAAAATAGGTGGAGCCTTACTAATAATGCACAATTACCAAAAAAAACTTTTAATTGTTGACGAGCGATATATGTGCGCGTCATCGAAACCTAACATTATGCCCAGTTTCAAATTCCTACGACAGACGGACGGACGGACGAACACTAGCGTGATCTTGTAAGCATTCCGTTTGTCCTTTTAAGGTACGGAACCTTAAAGAGAGCAAAAAAAGCCAACTGTTGTGACAATTTTATAATTTATGTGGTTGTCAGATATTAATTTACAAGTACTCGTATATACAGATAAATCAAAAAATTACAATATATTGAAAAATCATTCGCGTTACAGGTTTAAATATATTGATATATATTTTTTTTAAAAATTTTTAATAAAAATTATTATATATTATGTGACTTTTATGTAAATTACCTTCCGCATTCATTATATATTCATCGCACCATAACGATTAGTAAGAAACACAAGCATAATTATGCAAGGCCAATTTGATACCAAGTTATCACTGAAAACTTTAACAGAGTAGGCTGAGATTTATTAATTATGCATCACTGATAACCCATAAATTAAGATTGGAAACAAAACCTTGGATATTGTACCAAGAAAGGTGACAATTTTTAGGTGTATCAAATAAGAAATTTTTTAGGTGACAATTTTTAGGTGTATCAAATAAAAAATATTTTGTAGTAGTTAGTTAGTCGATTAATCGACTAAAGTTGTTTTTTAAACAAAATTAATCATTTGTCGAAAATATCGAGTATAGAGTAGTCGACTTATTTTTAGTCGACTAAAGTAACCGATATTACTTTATATTCCAACCGATGCATCAACTGACGCCACTAAAATATTTTTCAAAATATCAATAGTAAAAAAGTTCCCCATATGGTGCAAACTTTATGAAAGACACTACATATAAATTTTAGTGAATATTATTTTCGGTTTCTAGAGACCTCAAAAGAAATTTCTGCCATAGTCCCGGGCTCAAGTCGCGTCATGACAGTGGCTGTAATAGCTGAATTCCATTCTGGAAATTCGCTATAAAAAAACTCATTGGAACTTAATTTTGGCTGAAAGTAATAGTCTGATTATAATGTGTTTTTTTTTTTTAATGTGTGGCATTACGGGGAGTATTAGTTAAAAGAAAATACTAGAAGTCGATCGAATGAGCGCACGATCGTAGTGAGTGCGCTCAACTTCGCTCTCGTGGGCAATCGACAATTTCCCGCTCTAATTGCACAAAATACTATTTTTATCACATTAAACTTTATGGAAATGATTGTTTGAATTTGGGTAACTTTAGTGTAAACTTTTCATTTTTGCTATTAAAATGACGAAATTCGTTATAGAAATATGATTTCGAAACAGCGCATGTTTCATAAAACATCTGTACGAATTGTTGCACATTACTAGTGAACGCACTGGTGCAATTTACATTTGGTCTATGTCTATGAATCTATGCGAGCGAGCAAATACTATAGTAAATAGTCTAGGTATTGAAGTTAGCAACAGATGCACTCATTGCAGTGATGATTGTTGTTTTGAATGGATGCTTATAATATTTACTCCGATACACATGAAGTTGGCAACAGTTGTGAGTTCCTTTAGGACATTGCCCTTATACATTACATTTCGTGTATATTCATGCATTTCTTTGTATATTACTAACTTCACGTCAGTTTATTCTTCGCCTATATTCAATGAATATTGTAAAATGTAAACGTAAAAGTAAGCGTTCAGTGTTTTCATAATGTAATTATTAATTTTTAAATATTACTAAAAATCCTGTAAATATATTATTTTGGGTATTTAAAAATAAAATCACATAGTGGTTATCAAACTGGATGGGTTGGGGCTCGAGCCCAGGATTCCTGATAGATCAGTCAAGCGCCTTACCACTAGGTTACCAATCTCTCTTTTGAGGGCCATTCTAAATGTAAGGAGCGGTATTTATTGGAAGTCATACTTTTGCAAAAATTTAACCAAAATAGTAGTCGAAAAAGATTCGCGTTGGGCTCACATTAAGTTAGAGCTCTTCAATAAAATGTATCTTGCTTAAAGAAAAATGTTTGAAATTGAAAAATTGTAACTGCTTCTCGCATTATAGAGAGTACATACACATAGGTGGTTGAATGTTGTCTGTATCGGACGCCTGTCGAGCAAAGGGCCGGTGGTGTAATGGATAGCACACCTGGCTAGTTACCAGGAGATCCTGGGTTCGATTCCCGGCCGATCCGGATAATTTTTTTCGATCACTTTGTGATTTTTAATTTAAAAATATTTTCTTTAAGAGTGTTGAATATAGGCCAACAAACGGACACTTTTGTTAGTGTGTAATAACAACCAAACCATACGTAACATCAAAAAATATGTGATAGCCAGAAACGAAAATTTTATTAATTTTTCAGCATTTCCCCTAATGGTTTAGTTTTAATTTTTTAAGGGAAGCTTTTCTAATAGTAAAACACGCTTTCACGCAGAATATCATTTGCTGAGCATCACTATTCTGTTACTTAATTCAGGGGTTCTTAAACTTTTTGGTCCGCGACCCCCTTTTGCACTTACAACTTTCAGAGGACCCCCGAAATATGTAGAAATAGGTATTTAATCAATAATAATCAATAATTGTTTCTGCGACCCGCTCAAATAGTTTTCGCGAACTTGCTGAGGGTTGCGACTTCCCATTTTGAGAATCATTGACTTAACTGACGAAAATTTGGTTACGTTACAGACATGGCTTAATTCGAAATAAATTTTATTGAGCTTTTGTACCAAGTGCTAATACCTATCCGCATTTTTCTTAAATTTCTTGAATCCACAATTGAATCCTCAGTTTGAAAAATGATAAAAGGACCGTGAACTTCATGTCAAGGGCGCGAAAGTATTTACCGCCAAAATATCAGTTGAGATCAATACCTGTAGCATGTACATGTAAAATTTCTTGCGAAAGATTTAGGCATTATTGCGGGGATTGGATAGACACACAGACATGGCGAAACCGAAATTTTTCTTTGGAAACCTGAAACACCCAAAATTTTCTGGGTGAAAACTATAATCGATGATATTTTATGCCGAAGTAAATAAACCGCTATAAAACTAGTTTTAACTCTTTCAACTAAGTTACTCCCCTCCCCTCCCGCACCGCTTTATATCTGTTCTATAGCTAACTTTATTAACTAGCACACAAATCAGTGACCACACGTCAATGACCAATACGCCTTTTTGACCATTTATTTTATAGTTTAAAGCGCAACACAGCGTATTTAAGTATTTGTACGGTCGCTTTTAAAATCCTAATATATGTACTTACTCGTTTAAAAACATTTCCAACATTATTTTATGTTATAGCCTATAAAAATAAAATTGTGTCATTTGTATCAACAGAAACTATACGATCCATGCTGAGTCCTCATAATAAAACTATTGCTGGTCAACGAACCCATCAAACGCAACTAAACTAAACTAAACGAAATTATTGAGATTTAAAAGTACAGGTAAACCTTTTTTCATGCGGTCCTTTTTTATGCGATTATTTTTATGCGGTTTTTCAGAAAGAAAAAGAATTGCGGTAAAGAATTCAGAAAATAGAGTTGAGGTTTCTTTTACCGTTTTACATTTTGAAGCCTCATTTATGGAATATTGGGCTTCAAAGTGGTCGTTTTTGTCGCTCACTCGTAACTTTTAAACTATTGATCCAAAAAAGTGAAAAAATTACAGGTTATACTTGTTTATAAGAGCTTTCAACTGAAATTTCGGAACTTTCTTGTAGGATCTTTTGTGACGTTATGTACCTTGAGGGGCATTTTTTTATGAGCCGTATAAAAAAATTGCCAATAAAATCCTGTACAAGAAGATATTCTACAAATAATGGCTATATAAAGAAGGTTATACAGCATTAAACTTATTAAGTAACAGTTTACTAGAATTTTTGCAAATTTCTTAAAACAGTTTTTAAACAAGATCAAAACCACACAATCCAAATTAACTTTACAAGATTAAGATGAAAGTCAAGATTAGTAGGGTTTTAGTTTTTGGTTTGGTATTCTCTACGAATACTTTAAACTATTGGAAAGAAGTTAGCGCCGAAAGTTGAAAAATCATTTTATATGATTAAATTGATTCCAAATTGCTCCTTTGAAATCAGTAATTGCTCTACCTGAAACTTACATAATTATTTAATTAGTTATTTATAAAGAAAACAATTTTTTTCCTTTAAGTTATCAAAATATCCCAAAATAATATTTTTTTATATAATTTCTTTATGTCAATAAATTGCTCCCAATTTGCTCTATTTAATTTAAAAGCTAAATATTAATTTTTTTGAAGAAATTATTAAAATATTTTGTTTTTTTACAATGGAGTCATTCCATTTGAAATCAACAAACGGGTGTGCCGCATGTTTTTTAATTTTAATAAAAAAAATTGAGGATAATCTTTGTAGTGCCGGAAACGCTAAACCACTGTCATTTAATTTTTTTATTGTGTAACTTCCGGTCAGTGCCCCTTCGAAGTCAAAAATTGGGTCAATTTCATACGTGTACATAATGGACTCTAGCTTTTTATTTAGAATAGGTATAGAAATGACTCTTGCTTTATTTGATAGAGTAATAAATGTTCATTTCATATAATATAAAATAAAACTGAACTGTAACAATTAAGACCAAAATGGCGGCTATATGAAATTCCCCAATTTTTTCTCATTTTTACGATTTTCAACTGAACCCTGTGTCAACTCTGTTGCACATTAAGGATTGGTTTTTTTTTAGGAATAAAGTACTAACCCTTCTGATCCTATGAGGTAATTATCATTGTCCTAGTATAATATCTTCTACGAAAAAAAAAATTATGAAAATTGATAATTTTGGAAAATGCTGAACTTTGACCACCAAAAAACCCATGTGGAGGAAAAAATAAAAATCTGATATTTTCAGAAAATATAGTCTATATCTTCGTTAATTATGTCCAATTGGTGCCATTCTGTTATTTTCACTTTCTTAGGAAATACGATTTTTTTGAAAGTGCTACTTTTAGGAAAATCAAAACAAAATTTTTTATACTACAACTAAATAAAACAAGCGCTTTAGAATTAATAGTCATTAAGTAAATGTTACTTCGTAAAAATAATAGTTATATTAGCTTACCAAAAGCTTGTTTACACTTTGTTTAGTGTTTACACTTTGTTGCAAAGTGAAAACAAGTAAAATCTTGTTAAGTTTGAAGACCTACTAGGTATATTTACAAAATTTAGATTAAATAAATTATTAAAATTATTAAACTACATTCATATTTTACTGTTTACGTTGTGTCACGAGTGTTGTTGTTGTTTAGTTTTTATTATCAACTTAGGCATATTTTACAATTTCTATATAATAATTTATTGCAATGTGCTGTACCAAAAATCACGTAAACCAACAAAAGAATAAAAAAATTTGGAGAGGTCGGTCTTTTCACATTGTCATCTTCCCATTGGGTGCCCTTAAGGACTAGAGATTATTGTAGATGGCACTGCACCGCGAACGAAAAAATCCGAGACGGAAAACATTTCACACAAGTTTTTTAATTTGTTTTTTTATATCGCCAATCCGAACTTTTTGCAAAACTTATCTGGTCTTAATTTTTTAATTACGCGTTTAATAAAATTGGTTCGCATCGATATCATCATTTGTTCTCCAGATATGAGAGGCGAAAAAAAGCTCAGTAACAAACGAACGAACGAACGCACACACAGATATCTCGCTAAAACAAATTCTAGTGACCTTGAGACGTGGAAATTTTAAACGTCAAAATTAGCTATTCTCAAAATCGGATCCATTACAATAACATCCAATGGGAAGTTAATAAAAATGTAGTTTAATAATTTTAATTTTATTTAATCTAAATTTTGTAAATATACGTGGCAGGGCTTCAAATTTAACAAAATTTTACTTGTTTACACTTTGCAACAAAGTGTAACACTAAACAAAGTGTAAACAAGCTTTTGGAATGTTAATATAACTATTATTTTTACATAGTAACATTTACTTAATGACTATTAATTCTAAAGCGCTTGTTTTATTTAGTTGTAGTATAAAAAATTTTGTTGTGATTTTCCTAAAAGTAGCACTTTCAAAAAAATCGTATTTCCTAAGAAAGTGAAAATAACAGAATGGCACCAATTGGACATAATTAACGAAGATATAGACTATATTTTCTGAAAATATCAGATTTTTATTTTTTCCTCCACATGGGTTTTTTGGTGGTCAAAGTTCAGCATTTTCCAAAATTATCAATTTTCATAATTTTTTTTTTCGTAGAAGATATTATACTAGGACAATGATAATTACCTCATAGGATCAGAAGGGTTAGTACTTTATTCCTAAAAAAAAAACCAATCCTTGATGTGCAACAGAGTTGACACAGGGTTCAGTTGAAAATCGTAAAAATGAGAAAAAATTGGGGAATTTCATATAGCCGCCATTTTGGTCTTAATTGTTACAGTTCAGTTTTATTTTATATTATATGAAATGAACATTTATTACTCTATCAAATAAAGCAAGAGTCATTTCTATACCTATTCTAAATAAAAAGCTAGAGTCCATTATGTACACGTATGAAATTGACCCAATTTTTGACTTCGAAGGGGCACTGACCGGAAGTTACACAATAAAAAAATTAAATGACAGTGGTTTAGCGTTTCCGGCACTACAAAGATTATCCTCAATTTTTTTTATTAAAATTAAAAAACATGCGGCACACCCGTTTGTTGATTTCAAATGGAATGACTCAATGTTATTGAACTGTCAAAATTCAATTATCCTTAAATATATGCAAACGAATTAAAGGTATGTTGGATTGCCTATACGTGTTAATAATACGTAACCTAATTGTAAATATTTTTTATTTTAACATATTTTAATTATTATTCAGAAAAATTAATATTTAACTTTCAAATTAGATGGAGCAAACTGGAAGCAATTTTTTAATGTAAAGAAATTATATAAAAATGCATTATTTGACAAGATTTCAATTTGAGAATCAAATTGACTATGAACAAATAAGAGTGAGAACTAGATTGAACGAATGAATCAAGATTGACGACTGAATCAAGATTGAACCCGATTAAAACTCAGTTTCTGCTTTTATACCGTTCGATTGTGTGTCTACGTGACAACTTCCACTATTAGGGCCTCTAAAGTTTCAGGAAGCCTCACTTATCGGGTTATTGAGATGACCGTCTGACCATCTATCCCAATTACGCGTTCCTTCCATTTCTAAGAAGTGGTACATATTGCGTAGACAATAGAAATAGTGAAACAAAAAAGTCTTTTACAGGTGGAGCAATTACTGATCCCAAAGGAGCAATTTGGGAGCAATTTAGCCATATAAAAAACAAAGGAGATTTTCCAACTTTCGAACATAAATTTCTGTGCCCATAATCTACCGAAGAGCTTCAATAAAATTTTCATACAATAATTTAATAAATAATCACTGGCAAGCATTAATTGTTTAATTTTTTGTTAAATTTATTTATTATTCAACAAAATTCACCTAATTTCTTCTTTCTGGGTCAAACTGCATTTGTAATACATCGAAAAATAATAACAAAATTGTAAAAAAAAATTTATGTCAAAAAAACAAAAAACAACAATCGAAGTAACAAAGATGCAAAATAATAAACAATTGACGATTGCATTAATTTTTTTTTTATTTATTTATATTTTTAAATAATTTTTATATTTATAAAAATTGCTGAACAAGACATATTGTCTATATTTTTTAATTCTTAGTATTTTCGAATTGAGTACGCTAATTTGTTTATTTATACGGTTTTTAATTGTTGATAAAACTATATACATTATGTATTAATTTTTTGTACAGAGTCCATTAATTATTGTCAATTAGTAATTTTTGCAAATTTTGCAGTAGTTAAGTGAACGTTCAATACAGTGAATAGTGGTCCCTGAGACAATTCCGGAAGAAATTCAATCACCAATTCTGTAAATATAATTTTTATTTTATTGTTTTCGGGAAGTTTCGTGTACGTTTTAGTCACTCTCGCTAATCTCACACCAGAGAGCAGTTGAGTGAGACATTGTTGAAAAAATATATTTCAAAAATATGCATTGTTCTTTGCGCGGCTATTTTTAGAAAATGAAAAATTCCAAACATTTTATAAAAATAAGGTGCCCGGAAAAAAAACATAAAATCATGGATATGTTTTGTAGTTCAACACACATACACAAATAACAAGCATTGGCGGCTACTTATTTAATTTACTCATGATCATGTAACCCAAACAAACATTACTTAAATAAATATGATAAAACTTGTTTGTTACTGCTGCCATCTATATCAACTTGATTACTTAGGACTATAACTGTGCGTAGTTCGTAGTTCTCGTGTCATAAATTTTTTTCTGTACTGCAGCCCAAGAACATATCCATGTTAAAGTACATTACTTGAAAAACTTTAAGTCTTTTATTCAAATCGTTAAAGAATAATTGTTCGGTTTTAAATAACATAATTGGCGCGAACAAATGCTCATTGTAATGACGTCACAATTTGAACACAAAAGCAAATGTCAGTGACAGTTTTTATAACCTCAAAACTTTGATTATATTCACAACAAGTCAAAGTAAAAACGAATATTTATCTAAATTCTGATTAAGCTGAAAGAAATATTGAAAATAAAACATAATTTCGCCTTACAGGCGAAAGTTATCAAAATCAATATGTTTGTTTACAAATTGTGACGTCGTTTTAAAAGCGTATTTGGTGCAAATGGCGCATTTTCCAAAAAAATCTGATGGGACTTAGCGTTGGGTATCCGAGTTTTTTTTTTTGTATTCTTCACTTTTCAATCTTCGATTCTACAAACATTTTGTATGTTCTGTGTTTATTATTTATTGTGCAAATATTCCGATGTTTTTTAGTGGGTAAAAACGCAAAGAATAATAAGAATTCAAACGTCATGATCGGATAACGGAAATCTGAGCTACACTAATTACGCCCATTTTTGTTGCTTAACACCAAGCTTTGTTTCTTCCTCTTTTGAATACCGTATTTATTTATCATATTATTAAATTTTTAATATTTATGACCCTTATGGTTAATATCCATTTTTACCACCCCTTTTTTTCTGCAACGGTCCCCAGGGTACCATTTACTTTGGAAATCATATTAATACTGTGTAAATAACAGACAGGTGTCTCTTTGTTAAAAAAAAGTAGTTCCACATGTCTTAATGAATGAATTTCAATACCTAAAACAGTTAAGATATTCCTTTTCTTCTATTCAACATAAATTGTCTGAAAACTAGAATCGACTTAATTCATTTTAGAAACTGGGTCAAACCCTAAAACGCACTTTAAAATATTTATTAAACGCATCTTTTAAAATAATTATGTGTACTACATGTGTTAAAAACAATCTTGAAAATTTACTTAAGTCTATTTGATTTTTTTTTGGCGAATTACGTAATACGCTCCAATTAGCGAACGAATCAATGTTTGTAATAAATTATATAATTACACGCATAGTTTAAAATAACTACTATTCTTCATTGTTACAGTTATTGTTAAGATATTATGAAGACTATAAGTCTGTTAAAGTGATTAAAACTTTTAGCACTAAAACATTTCTTACAATAAATGATGGAGGCGCATTTCAAAAACTAGTTTTTAGTCTAACGTACGAAAAAAATAATAATAATCAAGGGACTAATGTGTGACTGAAGTTTGTTGCCCTCGGGCCTTTATAGGCTCGAGGGCAACACTTGAGTCCTGTGGCGTTTTACGTAATTCGCTATCTTTTTTTTTTGGATAATTTAAAATCCAAATTTCGTAAAAATAGGAACTAAATTTTTTATAAAACTGTTTTTTTTGAGAATATTAAAATTTTTTTCTCTCTGTCTTACAAACATGGTCAGTGAATATCCATAAATGCCAACACAGTAGTGATGTCGGATGATTAATCGATTAATCGGTTTAGTCGACTAATTTGATTTCAAATTTAGCCAGTTTTTAATGGACTATTTTATCCTCGACTAATTTTTTTTTAAATGATCAAAGACGACTAATTTTTTAATTTTTTTTGCTGTATTATTATATAAAATTCGGAAAATCAAAAACTAAAAAAAAAATTATCCATTTTTCATTTTTCTACTTTCTTTAAAAAAAAAAAAAAATAAAATAATAATCAAATTCAAAAGAAAAAATTTTTTTAATAGAATTACATAGATTACTCTATTTATGAATTCAACTAAAAATTTCGTGCTCCATTTTTTCGACTAAAAAACAACTTTTGTAGTCGATTAATCGACTAATTTCTCTTCACCTCGACATTAGTGATGTCGGATAATTAGTCGATTAGTCGGTTTAGTCGACTAATTTTATTTACATTTAGTCATATTTTAGTTGACTATTTTACCTTCGATTGAATGATTAAAATGATTAATTTTTCTTAAATAACTAAACAAATGACTAATTTAACAATTTTTATGTGCCGAACAACTTCGTGCAAGTTCGGCACATAATAAGATTGGACTGTGTAGAATGAATAATTATTGAGTTTTACATCCATATTGAATAAACGCAAGAGGTATTGGTTGTGTATTGTATGTATTTAATGTACCTGTGAACTCTATAGTTCGATTAAACGATTAAGACTTGTAACAGTACTGCTATCTAGCGATGTATATAAGTATTTCAAAGTAACTGGTATTGTTCAAAGTACATAACTGGTATTGGGGACGCAAACCCCGAGTAAGCAGTGAATAGTAATGACGAACAGAAAAAGGAAGTTTGAAATGGCGAATTGATAATGAGTTAAGTTAGAAACTGTTTTGGAAAATTAACAAAAAATTTATATTAAAAAAATATTTAAAAATAAAATAATATAAAAAATAATCAACCAATATACTTGAAATTATAAAAACAAAAGGAAAACCTATAAATAAAATATTATCATTACTTAAATCAAAAGAAAACAAAATTAATAAAATACATGTGCTTTCGTGTTTAACCTACAAGAGAATATTATATTTTTTTTTTTTAAATATTCCCTGTGTTTCATTTATCTACCTTGGAACCATAAAATCTACATCAAGAAAATCTTCCAGTTACGATAAACTCATTAGAAATAACTTTTGTGATATAATAAATACGTTGTCTTTGTAATTTTGTGTTTCTAATAAAAAAAATCGTAGTTAATATTTTTTAAACCTTTATTTATTTCTAATTTTTATTATATACATAATTAACCCTAGAACGACAAACTTATTTTTTCTACTCTTAAACTACAAACTGGGGTATATATTTACCCCACGGGATTTTTGGTCGTAAAATCGATCTGACAGCAGCAATTTCACTTAAAAGAACGCGAATTTGTTCGTTTTTTCATGCTGAAGAGAATGGTGAAGAGTAAATTCAATTTAATCAAAGCTTAGTCGGTGAAAAATCTATTTAAATAGCTAAAAGTGTTCAAAAACGCTCAAATTGTCATTTAATAAACAAAAATTGATAACTATTTTTCTAATGAACCGATTTTCAGATTTCAGACGGTATTTTAAAGAGGACACAAGGGACTTCAAGCATATAAATGACATCATGATGTTTTGCCAAAAAAGTCGATTTATTTTGGATTTTGAAAATTAAAAAAATTGGGAATTTGATATGTGGAAAAATCAAACAAAAATGCATGAAATTTTAGTTTTTAAGAATATATTTCATTTTTTTTCATACAAAATGTAAAAAAAAGGAGAATTTAACTTATTCAAAGGCACTACAATCGCTGCAATATATATTTCCATGATTCTCGCAGGTCGGTCGCTTGCACTTCGTGCAATATATTCGCGTTTTGCGGTCTTCCTCGAGGACACAAGCAGCATCGGGCTGGCTATATCTAATGTTTTGTTGCAAAATAAGGTCATTATAAGTGAATCCAAATTATTTTAGCAAGAAAAATAAAAATAACTTACCTAAACAAAACACTGACGTAAACTACAAACTGGCGTACATATCAACCCCATACTAGCTTCACGTTTTCCCTTCGTCGCAGTAGACAAGAAACCGCAGGGTTTCCCGACCTCACTCTACTGTTAGAACCTTGAACTAAATTATGGTATAGGTGTTCAGTCGATAATGTTACTGACTAATTTAAAAACGTAGTTTAAAGTTTACCTGGGGTAGATTTCTACCCCAGTTTGTCGTTCTAGGGTTAACTTTAATAAAAACAAGTCGTCAAGTGCAAGTTGTACTTGCGCTAACAGTGTTCCGTACAATCAGTTGTTTCTAGGAATTTTTTATAACGGGATGTGAAAGTGGATAAAATATTTTTCCTAATAAATAAATTTTATTCCTAAAGTATAACCCATTTTTAGATTTCAGAACGATCGTGTTCGTATGTGTCACATCGTGAACGTATGTGTCCGGACTGTTATATTTTAAGAAGTTTTAGTTATGACCACTGATGGTGAGGGACATTACTTAGTGCGTGTCAAACACGCACTTGACGAATTTTTCTGTATTATTTATTGAACTTCAAAAAATAGAAACTAAAAAATTATCTATATGTATAATTTTTCACTTTTATGTGATTAATATATTGTCATATTTTATATCTTTCTTTTTCTGACTTTTTCGATTAATGACTAATTTTATCTGAAAAATAATTTTAGTCGATTAATCGATTAACTGCTTCTCCGTCCGACACCACTACACAGTTGCATAATTGTTAATTTTGATGTCATGTCATTTTCGTAACAGCTGAACAAAATTACTGAATGAAATTAATCACTCTTGTGTTCTGTAAATCCTCGACACTCAAATAATTGTTTATTATAAATGTCACGAACGCTTCAATATTTGTTAGATAAAAATAAACAGTAGGTATTTAGACAGAAAAAAATTGTGAAGAACAGAGCGTTAATAAAATTTTGAAACAACTGATATTTGAAATTTAACTCCCCAATTAAAGTTATCAGAAGTTATTATTTTTACATTTATTTATAGAAATGATTACATAATCGAATACAAAATAATTTTTTTCTCAACTAATACATATTTGTATCGATTATATGTAATAAAATTGTGGTAACAATTAAGTTAACAAAATTTTACTAGTTTATGATGACATAATATCTTTAAAGTTATAATATGTACGTATGTGTGTTTGTGTGTGGGGGCAACCTTGATCGACAATGTCACTTCAATCAAAATTTTAAAAATATGTACGAAAATTACAAGAGCAAGTCGAACGTAATATGTATTTAAAACTTTTTTTTGAATCCTTACAAAAATATAATTTATATTTATATAGTATCACATCACAGGATTCGGCATTCGAACGTCACAATATTGTTTAGATGATATATATTGGGGATGTTATGGATATCCGTAACCGTAACCGAAACTACCGGATATTCGAAACCGAAACCGTATCCGAAAATAAAAGTTTCGGATAATAACAGACAACTGCCATTAGAAAACTGAGGTTAAATCGAAGCAAATTTTTGCTACATATATTTCCGTTGATAGATTTCCGTTGATTTGTGTTTGGCGTTCACTTTTTGGGGTAAAATTCTTCCCTTTTTTCTAAAAAAAAAATGCTCACTGAAAGCAATTATCCGTAATCGTAACCGTATCCGAAACATTATCCCATATTATTACGAGTATATATACGTAACCGAAACCGAAACCGAAAAAAAATGTTTTTAAATATCCGTATCCGTATCCGTATCCGAAATTTCATATCCGTAACATCCCTAATATATATCACCATTGAGCAGAAGTGAATACCATACCGTGTAAGTTTTTTGAGAGTTGCCATTTTTATTACAGCCAAACCGTTGATTTAATCGAAAAATTATTCAAATAAGAGTTGTAGATATCGACGGGGGCAACCAATAGCTATAGTTAGGAGCTTTATAGCTCTTACGGTTTTCGAGCTATGATACAAACTTATAGATTTTTAAATGAGACTATAAAACTGATCTAATGCATTAACTAACAACATAAATGAGGAAAATAGAACATTGTACAAAAAGTGGGAAAAGAGGCTTATTTCTCACGAATATGAGTTTGTTGCGCGAACCCGCAGGGCGAGTGCAACAATTCGTATGAGTGAGAAATAAGCTTTTCCCACGTATTTTACACTATACGTTTTCTACGAGCACATTTCTTTTCATAAAATTTAACATAAATAAAATAAAATTTAAATAAGTTGTAAAAATTTTTTAAATTTATAATGTCAGTGGTAAGATGTACAAATTTTTACCAAAGCATACTTTGAAACTATGGATAAATAAATAATCAACATATATACATATGTATATTTTTAGAATTACATATAACATTATATATTAAATCAGACATAGCCAACTTTTTTATTATATTAAGCCGTGCGAAATAATTTCCCACGCCTATTTCCACACAGTGTGGGCAATTATTAATTTTTACATATAGTTAGCCGTGCACAAAATGTTACTTTTAATAGTAGGAGTAGAAAAAAATTTTTTTTACCCAAGTTTAATTGTTGAATTTTTTTTTTAATTTATCAATCAGGCGGTAAAAATATGTATGCATATGTACTTGAGGCTACTTCAACCGACAGTGTTCTTTTTGGTTACATTTCTATTACATCCAAAAAAAGAACCTTTTCCAGTACCATTTCTATCATACAAATTTGGCTGTAATAAAAATGGCAACTCTCAAAAAACCAAACCTGGTATATGGTTTTGTCAAGTCAAAAAACTGAGCTAGTCGGAAAATCAAAAAAATTTATTTGACTAACTTACAGGGAAAAAGTAAGCACAACGGAATCTAAACGAACGACAATAATAAAAAGAAACTACTTTTCCAGTTTTTCCAACGCCTATAGTTTTCCGGAAAATCAGAAAAAATTATTGTTTTTTTTTTTTTGTTTTAGATAAACAATCACGCTGAAATCGTAACCACTAAGGATAATCGATAAATCTATGTGGGGATTCCGCACTATTTTTGTCCTCAATGTATCCACTCTCCAATGTTTTCAAACCCCTTTAGTTTTTCGGAAAATTTAAAAAACTGTGTTTTCATTAAAAGTCGAAAAATCCCACGTAAGAATTTCACACTACAATTGAACTTTTCTTTATGTGGTGGATAGGAACCGCATAAAAAAATATTCTCAAAAATATCATAGATACAGATGAACTCTTTTTTATGTGGTCTTTTTGTACGGTTTTTTTATGCGGTTTTTAAAAAAATGGCCATTAAAATGCATAATATAAATCAAAATCAAGAGACAGTAAGATACTTAAGCATTTACTATAATAACTTTCTTTGATAAAAATACTTTTTAACGGCTTTTAAGCATTTAATTAATACACTGAATAAGAACATAAGTTATTGCATCATTTAATTTTGTTAAAGATGTATTTTTCAAAATTTTCATAATATTATAAAATTGAAATAAAATGTTTCTACGTGTAAATTAATGCTTTATCTCGTTTATATAGAAGCAACTTCTAAGGAAATTTTTAAGTTTTGAGCGTTCTGAATTATGATATTAATAGATTTGAGCGTTACTTTATGGTATTCCATATTTGTAAATAATAAATAAATATTTTACTTCGCAAAAATACCACTTTTATTTTGAAACTGTGACAATATTGTTTCGAACCGTCGAAATATTTATTCTGTTTGAAAATGAACTGACGCATGACGGTTCGAAACAATATTGTCACAGTTTCAAAATAAAAGTGGTATTTTTGCGAAGTAAAATATTTGTTTATTATTCTGAATTATGCTTTTTCGATGAAATTCTTTTATGCGGTCCCGATCCACCGCATAAAAAAGTTTTTTTTTACAATCTGGATCGAACTATACTAACTAACTATAGCTGTTTATGTTATTTTTGAATATATTTTTTTGTGCGATTTTTTTTATGCAGTCCCTATCCAACGCACAAAAAAAGGATCAACTGTAGCTATAAAAAGTTTAGTTCGGTCCAGATTGTAAAAACTTTTTTTATGCTGTAGATCGGGACCGCCTAAAAAAAATTTCATCGAAAATACATAACTCAAAACGCTCAAAGAAGTTGCTTTTCTAAACAAGATAAAACATTAATTTACACGTGGGAACATTTTATTTCATTTTTATAATATTATGAAAATTGTAAAAAATTCTCTAAAAAACTAAATGATGCAATAACTTATATTCTTATATGCAATGTACTGATAATGCTTAGAAAACATTAAAAAGTATTTTTATCAAAGAAAGTTATCACAGTAAATGTTTAAGTTTCTTACTGTTTTGATTTTGATTCACATTTTGCATTTTATTGGCCATTTTTTTAAAAACCGCATAGAAAAAGGTTTAGCTGTATTTTCTTGCTGAGTCCACATTCCGATTTTCTGCGCATCGTTACTTAAAATTAAGTACGTGATTTAAACATTTTTTTGGTTGTGTCTCGAGATTTTAAATAACTTTCCTGGCTTATTTTCACCCAATTTTGAGCCTGTTTAAAAGAAAATCTGTTGACATCATGCTGCCGATTTTGGAAATATCGTAATATAATAATGTTTTATATAATTATATACTATTTATAAATCTGTACAATTAAATTATTAATAGCTCACTAAATTTTAAAGGCTAATATAATTATAACTTTTCAAAAGGAATTGTATTGAAAGGTTACTTGGTAATATTTACATTTACCGTACAAGGAAAATGGTTTTTCAAACAAATTTTAAGTTAAATTTACGGGTCACTACGTAATTTATAATTACCTTCGGGAATCAGTTTGAAAGTTTTCGATAATATGACATCTACCAAAAAAAGGTATGCGCAAGGGCGTATTGGACAAAATTTAGGATGACCTTTTTAAATATTAATTGTTGAAAATTCTAGAAAATCTAAAATTGTTACCATGATATTATTTAAATTTAAAAAAATTTAAAAAGTTTTGATAATAAAAGAAAAAAATAAAAAAATGTTAAAATAAACAAATAACCCTCATTTTCAATATCAATAAATAAATACAAACTTCATTTGTTCAATTAAATATCAACTTTATAATTAACAATAATATTTCAGTGTTAGCTAGTATTATTTATTTTACCTTGATGTGGTAAAAACCTTCTTTTTGTGACCTCGCCAACATTTGAAGGTTCGCCACTGTTCGCACTCGTATCGTCTGTCTTTGTCGGGCGTGTTGTTACATCCACTGTCAACAATTCAGTTTCTTCACCCATTCGTACAACTGTTGTAAATTTTTTCGCATCCGGACACGGAACACGTACACGAGTTTCAAGCGCTTTGAGAGGATCAAATTTTTCACTCAAAAAATCCAATTCGGGATCATACGTTGCCGGTGTAGATGTTAAATTTTGTTTTTCACTATCACTTTGACATTTCTCATCGGCGTCAGCCATGTTGTTTATGTGTATGTTGTTGATGTTGCGCAGTGATCGATTGCGCCGATTTACCATGCGGTCTGTACATATGTGTGCGTATGTGTGTGCGTATCATTGTTGGGGAGCAGTGGCGTCCGTTATTTTTATTAAAATTATTTGTTTAAATTTATTACAATTATTGTTGAAATTTACATAATTCGCATAATCTAATTATTCACAATTACTAATTATTCATTAAATTGATAGTATGTTTTTTAATTATTATTTTAATTATCTGTTTTATTATTAGTAATTAAAGTTATATACTTTCTATTTAAATAAATTAATACATTTTTAGCAAATTTCTCATAAATACTAATAAACTTGTATTCTTATCTCAGTAATTAATCGTATGTTTATTAAAATTTATGAAAAAAGTAAAAGTTGTTACGAAATTGATCAAATTCTTTTATTTCAAATAAAAATCTGTTTGGTTTTAAGGTTATTCACCTCATGTTTTCTCAAAAAAATTTTCTTTAAAATATGATATTTATAAAATTTTATTGAAATTATGAAATCGATAAATTATGTTGGTTATAAAAATTGTATACATTTAATCGTTCGAACGATAGTCGAGTCGTAATTGCAATAATAAACGTAAATGTTGCTCGGAGTAATATTAGAGAGTAAATAATGGATGGAAAGAGTAGCTTACTCGTACCTATGTATCGTGCTATTTATTTAAAAGGTATAATATTACTTTATCAATGATTATTACATAAACTCAAGGAGCCCGTGTAAACAAATACATACAATATGGTACAGTATATTCCAGAATTAGGCATAAAATATTATAAAGAGAGTGTATGAGTTGGTTTACAAAATAGAGTTTTTGGGATTTTTATGAAATTTGAAAATTTTTAACCGCGTGTGTACAGATAGAGATTATTATATTAGTAAACAGTAAGTTTAATTTGCAAAAATATTGCGATTAAGTCGAAAGAATTTAAAAATTTAAAAAAATTGGAACACTTTTTGATTTTTTCAATTTTCAATTTTCAATTTGCAAAAATCGGTTAAACTTGAATGTGGTATAAAAGGGCCCCCTTATTTTAAGAGGAAAACTTTTTTCATCAGCCCTCGTAAAACTATCATTACGGGTATCTGGTGAAAGGTCTCAGAATGTAGAATTTAGCGATTCTATTGAAATATGAATATGATTACTTTAGAGTAGAGTCGTTCGGGCGAGAAAATAGTGAATCTGGTCGGGGTATAAACAGGTTGAAAGAAATTTTTACGGAATTGGAAGCGGACGACAGTAGCATTGAAGATAATGTAATTCCATTTCGAAACTCAAATTAAAAACCGGTAACGGGAATAAAATTAGTAAATCGGACGGGGGTGGGATTAAGCGGGATTTTGACAATTTTTCTCGGAGTTGGAAACGGATGGGATTGGGACAAAAAAAATTACTCCCGACGACATCTCTATTTAAGAGTCGTTTGGCGATCTTATTTCGTACAAAATTTCGGGGTGTTCGACTATAATATAAGCCAGGACAGGTCAATAGTTATGTATATTATGTTGTTTAGCTTGTTTAACTTCTCCAGAGTATACTCAATGTCATACTATTCCGCGCAAATTAAATACAGTAGACTCTCGTTAATTCAAACCTTCAGTAATTCTAAACCCTCTATAATTCAAAGGTATCACGAGTTCCCTTCAAAATCTCTTTATATTTCGAACCAAAACAATAGATTTTTATACACTTGGTAATTGGAACGAAAAAATCATTGCTAGGTAACAAAACCACGCGTTAATTCGAACTCATTGGCGTCAAACACGCGACAATTCAAAGTTGCAGAGAGAAAGAGACAGAAAGATTGTAAGTACATTTTGAATAAAGTTCAAGTTCATTCATTGCAAATGCTTAAAAAATTAAAATTGTTACCTGCGATAATTCGAACCTCTCTATAATTCGTAATATTTTAAGAGTCCCTCGAGTTTCGAATTAACGAGAGTCGACTGTAGCATTTTAATTTTTTTACATCGATACGGTTTTTGATTGGGGACAGATGATAGTAAATATAAGTAAACCGAATAAATTTTTCTTATCCGGGACACTTACTCTGTACTGTAAATTTTAATTTTTAAGAATTATCGGTCCAGTACTAGAAGAGGAAAATTTCCGTTTTTCACATATTTTCCCAGTTAATTTTTTTGTTATAATGCTGTTTAAATTTCAATTTCAAATATTATCGAGTGCTTATGAAACACTACTACGCACGACAAACTTTTATTTGCATTTAAACACACGCAGTATTCATATGTTCACCTATCGTTCAGCTAAACTGAAACTTTTAAGCACTTGATTCTCCAAATGTAAATTAAAAATCACAAAGTTATCGAAAATTTTTCCTGGATCGTCTGGGAATCGAACCCAGGATCTCCCGGTAACTAGCCAGGTGTCTTGTCACTACACCAACAATCCTCTGTTCGACAGACGCCCCAATCCGACAACCATTCAACCACCTACATATGTGTATTGGTATTCTCTCTAATGCGAGAAACAGTTACAATAGGGAATATGCATGTTTTTTAGAAAATTGTGAAACATTTTTTAGAATATTCTATACATGTCACAAATTCTTATGACAGTTCTTTTTGTTTGATTAATTTTAGTTTTCATAACGAAATTAATGTAAATTATCGACCTTAAATGAAATTTCCGCCAAAACGGTACATTTGAGCAATGAGCGATCCTATTGGTTGTGACGTTTAATGTATAAATTTCACCAAATATGCCAGATATATATACTGAATGAAATATGCACTAAAGGTATAACATAGAGTACCATAAATAATAGGATAAACTCTGTAAACTTTGTCACTGATACGAAAACATATATCAAATAGAATAAAAATTAATTTTTGAATATTTAAAAATATTTTGTAACTTGTCACAATCAATCAATACTTATTATTGTTAAAATAAATTGATTTAGGTAACTAGGAAAATATTAAATATTGGTCATTATTTTTTTAAAACGAAGTTGCTATGAAAAAAAAAATATTCATTGATTTTAATTTTTGAAAAAATTCGTAAGAGGAAACATAAAATTCTTAAAAATTAAATTGAAAATTAATTATTTAATTCATTAACTATTTAATATATTTGCTAAATTTTATTTGTCAAAAAAATTAAAATATTGGCAGATATGGAAAGCAGTGGAGAATAAACAATTAGATTTTTGATATTATCAGAAACAGTGCCATCTACAGAATGAATTATATAACAATGCTGCTGGCCTGGGTGGTAATAACTTTCTTATTTTAATATCTTCAAGTGACGTCAGCGCGCCAAATTGTGATGTTTAAATAATGATAATGTAAAATGAAAAATCATTTTTTTATTTTTCTGAAATAAAGGCGCAAATTGTACTCATAATATATTTTTTGTGATTTTTTGACATCAACTTAAACTATTTTTGAAATAAATGAAAAACATGCATATTTCCTATTTTAAATTGTTACCTGCGATAATTCGAACTTCTCTATAATTCGTAATATTTTAAAGAGTCACTCGAGTTTCGAATTAACGAGAGTCGACTGTAGCATTTTAATTTTTTTTACATCAATATGGTTTTTGATTGGGGACAGATGATAGTAAATATAAGTAAACCGAATAAATTTTTCTTATCCGGGATACTTACTCTGTAACATCTGGTACAAGCACTTATTGCACACCGTCCCGTTCGTCCCCGGGGAAGGAGGGGGGGGTGGGGGTATGCGTATAATAATACCCGCGTTCGTTGACTGTACATACACTGACAAACCTACGATTACATTATATTATACATATATACAGTGCGTAAGGAAAGGACATTGCCCTAGGTTATCCAGCTAGCTACGTCCTATAGCACACACACAACCTCCACCATAGTAGTCCATGCCCGATCAAGTGCATGCTGGTGTACACTAACGTTAAGCACATTGACATAGCACTACATATTATTATGTAAGTACATAGGCCACTGTTTGATGACCACTGGTAGGTAGGTATATGGTGTGACACAGGGCGACACAACGGCCGTTTAATAAACGTCATTTTACGTTGAGTTGAGGGTGAAATTTGTTGTGCGATTCTCGCACACGTGGCGTGGTGGTGGATTTGGCAAATATCCAACACGTGGGCGAATCTACGCATTGAGTCCGTACGTTGACTCATTCAATTATGTATATGTATGAGTCGTGCGGTGGTAGAAAATAGGGGACGGGGGATGAAATGGAACGAATTGGGATGTGTGGGATTCAGTTTATTGCCAACTTCTTAAAATTCACTGGAATTGGGTTTTTGAATAAAAAAAATAAATACAGTCGACTCTCGTTAATTCGAAACTCGAGGGACTCTTGAAATATTACGAATTATAGAGAGGTTCGAATTATTGCAGGTAACAATTTTAACGCGTCGTTTTGTTACGTAATAGCAATTTAACGAGAAAAACTGTCAACTAACAAAAACGCTTCAGCTTCGTTTTCACGTTTTTGTTAGTTGACAGTCCTTCTTGTTAAATTGCTAGGCAACAAATTTTCGTTAGACAAACCCAAATTTATTCGAAAAAATACAAACCTCTCGTGTAATAATAAGTGATAAAACAATGAATATTTAACGTAAATGACCAAGTGTGTGCCAGACACCCATTAAGTCAGAATTTCGTAGCCAGTAGCTAGAATTTTTCTTCTTTAGTTTCGTAGCCAGTAGCTAGAATTTTTCTTCTTTAGTTTCTTCTTTCGAAACTTCTTTAGATATTTATTTAATCCAATACCAATAATACGAGCCCTTACCGAAAAAAAATTGACCACCCCAATTTTAAGAAAAACGATTTCAAAGTTTTGTAATTTTAACACGGGCTCTTATGGGAAAACTATTTTTTTTTTGAATAAAATGAAAACGTGTCAAAGGAATTTGATAAAAATTTAATATGTTATTTAATACAATGTTACAAACCATATTTAATAAGAAATAAAAATTATTGGCCACGCCGTTTTTGAAATATAATTTAAAAACATCATTTTACAACGTTTTTAGAACGCTTTTTTAAAAATTCTTTTAAATTGCTACAACATCGCGCGAAAGTTCAAAAAAAAACAAGTGGTATACTAATATAATTGAAAAATATTAATACATTATTTAATAAAATAATTTTTTTTGCTGAGATGTACTTTTGTACCCGGCTATCTCAGAGCAACTACATTAATGTAAAAATTAGCATTTCAAAATATGATTATCTAAACCTTCTACTTTATATATATCATGTGAGTTTTTTGAGAGTTGCAATTTCTATTATAACCAAATTTTTATGACAGAAATGGTACTGGAAAAGGTTCTTTTCTTGGATGTAATGGAAGTGTAACCAAGAAAAACACTATCGATTGACGTAGCCTCAAGTACATATGCATATTTTTACCGCCTAACTGATAAATTAAATAAAAATTAAAAAATTAAACTTGGGTAAAAAAAGTTTTTTTGCTCATTTATGTTGTTAATTAATGCATTAGATCAGTTTTATCGAAAAATTAATATATAGTCCCATTTAAAAATCTATAAGTTTGTATCATAGCTCAAAAACCATAAGAGCTATAAAGCTCCTGACTATAGCAGTCGGTTGCCCCCGTCGATATCTACAACTCTTATTTGAACAATTTTTCGATTAAATCAACGGTTTGGCTGTAATAAAAATGGCAACTCTCGAAAAACTCACACAGTATGACTGAAAAAAATCAATAACAGTTTTTAAAAAAATACAACCCTGTCTATTAAACTACGTAAAGTCCGATTGTTAAAAATTGGTCAAGTGCCGATACATTACCTAATGCGATGAAAGACATGTTAATTCTATAAGGATTCTTTGGTTATACTACGAAATCTTAAAAAGAATACATATTATATTTTTTTCTAGATTTCGTAGTATAACCAGAAAATCATTATATAATCCGTAACCGTTTTTGTAACCATATGGTTACATTAACTTTTATTTCTTTTAGTTCAAAAATTTTAATTTTTAAAAACTATTGGTCCAGTAGTAGACGGTAGAAAGGTCCGCTTTTCACATATTTTCCCAATTAATTTTTTTTATAACGTTGTTTAATACTGCATATACACAAAAAAGTTTGTATTCCTTATAACAAGTCCGTTTAAACGACATAAGTTCATATAAAACCAAAACTTAAGGGTAGTATAAGTTGTATTCCTTAAATTTTTAAAAAAACAATTCTCAGTAGTGACATTTTACCATATCTTTAGTATATAATATGACGTATATTGAGCTGAAATTCATACAAGTTTAATTAAAACGTAGTTTTCGATTATTCTAAACGTAATGCGGAACCCTACAGAAAACTACCGCTTAAATTATTTGGTTTCATGAATTTGCCGATAACGAAGGCAATTTTTTGCAATAGAAATTGCGTATTAGACAATATTTACGCTAATTACATTTTCAGCGTCAAAAAATGCGTTCATATTCAGTCATTATTTAAAAATAGACTAGAAAAAAGTTCTTCTAATATTAAAATAAAACATTAAAATTCCAGTAACATTAAACAAAGACACGCAATCGATTATATATGTGCGTTAGATAAAGATAAACAATCGAAACATTACTAAAATCATAACAATATATTTTAGATCAGTTTTGGTGTTTATTGTATGGATGTATGTATGTGTATTGTATAGATCATTATGGATCATTGTACTCTAACAGCTTCACATAGTGCACGATTCGAATGATTCGACTGACTGTGGCCGAACGTTGTGTTTAGCGGTTACGTCACGTCTCGCGAAAATAGTAAAATAGGTCAAATTATTAATAGTAATCGTCTAAATCGTCTACATACTGACTTTACTTGCTACAAACACCAGCTAAGCGGGTAAATGTACTTAGAAATTAAACAAATGTATATGTAATTGTACATCCAGCACAGAGCATGCATGACCATACATCGCATACATACATATGTACATAATACACATACATAATATATGGACCATACATGTGTTAAAAGTTTTAAATTTGCTCCTATATCTACACCAATACCTCGCTTTGCGTCGTTTCGTTTTGCGTTTTTTCGAAGTTGCGTCGCTGCTGAATTAGTACCAATTTTCACTGTACGTCGTTAGATTTTCGAAGTTGCGTTGTTTTCGGTTCGAGTCTTTAATTTTTTTTTCGAAATTTTTTGAAATTTTCTTTTATTTCTAAAAGATGGCACGACTTTGTTGTAATATGTCGGATATATCGCGCGTTTTCTGTCACAAACTCGTATAAGGTTTTTTGACGGTTTTGAGTTAGAGAGTCATACATGTACATAATTCACTTCGCCATATGATGCACTAAGAAATATTGCAAAATAGTTAATGGAAAAAATTTTAATTCAATAAAATTCAAACTCGTATATCATAACCTAATGTAGTTTTCTGACAAAAACTCGTATATAGTTTGTGTAAAATTATTTTTTTTAAATAGTAAGGCCTCATACACAATCAATGAAATAAGGAATAAGAAACAAGAAATAAGTAGAGTCCCTATAATAAATAGAGTCGTGACATGTCATCCATTTTGTATCCAAAACAGAGCGGGAAGCTTCAAAATTAATTATCACATGTTTGAGTAAATGTTAAATAATTATTGTTAATAAGTTATAAATTACTGAACAATTAAAAATTTTTAATTTAATTTTTTTTGTAAGTTTATCTAAATGATTTTTGTTAACATTTAATTTATTTCCAAGGTATTTTACGAATACTTTGGATCGAAAATGCCGAAAAGAAGCTGCAGTAAGAATCAAATCGATCGGATGATTTATCTTTGAACTTGAGCGTAACAAATTTGAAAAATGTAGTTTCGAGAAAAACGCGTTTAAAATTTAAGTTACTTGTTAGACTATCGGAATATGTAAAAAAAAATCGATTTTTTTCGCAAACTCGTATATTGAAAAAAAAAGTGGACAGCAAACTCGTATTTACTAAAAACAACGATAGCTTGTAATTTAAAATATTTAAATGTCTGCTTCATGTCTACATAGGTAGCAAACATTAAAAAGTGTAACATACATAAATCTTAAATTCATAGTGATGAAAATACAGTATTTAATATGTTTTTTGTGTTTCCTGAAAACTGTGATTTTTGAGATACGAGTTTGTGACAGAAAACGCGTGATATGTTATATAATATATTATATGATAAATTTCCAAAGCGATGTGTTTGATTGGCGAAGCTATGGAGATTTTTTAAAAAAACGATCCTGAAAGCGGAAGAAGTTTTAGTGTCCCAGGCGATAACTACGAATATTAATTGCTACAAGGAAATTTATTTTACGTTGAAAAAAAAAGCTGTTCAGCAAACATTGGACCAATTTTTTGTGAAAGAAAGGCGACTTACGACAACAGCCAATATGAACTCATCAGACAGTGATTAATTTTTACTTTGTTTTTATAAATTAATTGATTATTTTATTTTGTTTTAATTGAATGTTTTTTTTTTTTTTTTTTTTTTTGTAGGTAGGTAGGGCAAAAGCCCCCTTTGTGGAACGGTATCTAATACTGGAACAGTTTTGACATTTACATATTTATTTCTTTAATTAAATAAGGAAACTTTAAATGCGAGGTGAATTTAAATTGAAAAACAATCATTCTATTAATAATAATTTTTGTTTTCAGACGTTTCTTTCAGAAATAACTTCATTAATATGTAAATGTTCATAATTAGATACCGTTCCACAAAGGGGGCTTTTACCCTATGTATGTAATAAAATTTTATATTATTTTTGTTTTTTAAATGTTTACTTTGTTCAGTTTTCTTTTTAAAAAGTAGTATTTTCGTAACCCTGAAACCTATCTTCGATCTTTACATGGTTTGCTATAGAAAATCTTAATTCACTTTGCGTCGTTTCAATTTGCGTCGTGTTTTTTTTTTGGAACGTAACCACGACGCAAATTGAGGTATTGGTGTATTATTGTTTTAGTGGATATTGGACGGTGTATAGAGTGTTTCATAAGAGTTACGATAATAATTACAGTAGAACCTCTGTTAACCTTGGGACAGCAGTGTCACGCAACAATCTGTCCGGTTAACAGAGGTGTCCACTTAACAGGGGCAGAGTAAATAATATCATTAAATAATATAGTACCTATTCATAACTAAATTTTTAATTCAAATCAATTTTATGAACGAATTTAGGTACTTATACAAAAATATAACGTTTACAAATGCATCGTTACATTAGAATCATTGTTAACAAGTTAAAATATGAACAATTATACCTAACCCATATAGGTATACATACGCCCTAGATGTATTCGCGTCCGGTTAATAGAGGCAATAATGTACTAAATAATATGTCTTCGTCAAAAAATATTGTATGCGCATCCGGTTAAGGGAGAATCCGCTTAAGAGAGTGCTGAATGCATTGGTTTTAGTATCTAGCATGCCATCGTCATAAAAAATTTGTTCGGCTATAGGAGCGGTCCAGTTACGAGAGGTGTCCGCAATCAGAGGCTCTACTGTATACCACTGTTACCAGAATGGTTTGGAAAAGTTCTTGGTTCTCATACTACAGGTTTCTACAATGGAAATTTTAATTTTCCGCTCAGTATTGCCAATTACCTCTTCATTGACGTGGTTTTGAGTAGTTAACAAACCTGTTTAAAGCTGTCTTGAGCAATTAATCGAACTGTTTAAAGCATTTACGAAATGTTACTATACCAGTCTAGAAAATGAATTACTCCAAATTTCTAAAACAATAGAACAAAGTTTACCCCTGAACATAGGCAATGTATATGACGTACGAAAGTATCCGAATACCCACCAATTTACTTTTCACCATTTTTTTTTTTAAATAATGAAACTTATGTAAAAGGTTTTCTAACAATTGTTTTAGTTTAATTCTTACGGAGAGTTTTCGAGATATTTTTAAAAATTTTGATGTTGACCCAAGTTTTTTCTATGGGAAAAAATACATGTTTTTGATTGAACACTCTAAAAGCCGGTCCAGACGCAACGTCTTATCTGAACGACTTGTCTGAATCGACAAGTCGTTCAGATAAAACGTAGCGTGTGGACCGCAAAACGTACGTCTTGCATGACGGAAATAAGGTTGTACGATAAGTCGAAAGTTTGAGCTGCGAGGCATTATTTTATGAAAATTGGTTCGACAAGTTGGTGCGTCTGGACAGACTTTCGTTTTATCGAAACGATTTGTAGTATTTTTATACATAATATCGTAGTATTCTATTGCTTCGTGTCCGTTAATTTAAAAATTTGAAATTTTACAGAATAAAAATTTATACATTTTTTGTATAAATTTTGTTTTTTTATTTTATAATTTTCATTTTATTTTATAATGTCTGATCTTCGTCAATTCTTCCGTCAATTTTTGTGTGAATTTATTGACCTTTATAGGAGTTTTCCTTGCTTGTGACAAGTTAAAAGCCCAGAGTACAGTGACCGGAGTAAAAAGTCACAAGCATACGAAGCCCTTATTGAAAAATACAGAACCATTGACGAAACGGATAACAAGGAGACAGTTAAAAAGAATTAATTCGTTACAAACCGTTTACAAAAAAGAACGGGCTAAAATATTTAAATCTACTAAAAGAGTTTAATAAATGGCTGTAAGTTTCAGTATCCATCCTTAGGTAATTACGCCAATCAGCTGCTTCATTATGAGGCTCACGTATAAGTCTGACATAAGAAAATTCATGTCTTTTTAATAGCCATTCCCTAGACCTCTTAATCTTCTATTTTTTCTTTTATTTTTTATTAAAATTCGAACACCATAGAGTGCCCAAAGAAGTGTTTCCTCCATGACAAACGTCGTGAAACTGAAATTTGAACGATAAGTCGGAGACGTGTGGACACACTAATTTTTGTACGTTTTGTCGAACGACTTGCATGAACGTTTTATCGTTCAGATAAGACGTTGCGTCTGGACCGGCCTTAAAGAAGATAGAAAATTGGCGGGGTAGTAAGGAGTATTCTAGTATTTTGACCAATTAAACATAAAACACTCCGTTGAACTAAATGTACCCAATGACTAGTTTGAACTCAACTGACTTAACTACATATTATAATATTTAACTTCCCCTGTCCCTCTCGTGCCCCCATTCAACAATCCTTTTCCATATAATTGCGAATTCGTTTATTGTGACAGTATCTATTAGTTAATTCAATTAAACCCTTGGCTTCGTCTGTTTTAATAAAAGTAAACTACTATGAAAGTCGTCATAGCTGTCTTCTCTACTGGCAAAAGTCAAGTCTCTGTAAAATAACAAATTAGTGATGCCATGTGTGTGTGTAATATTGTGAATATTTAATCTATAAAAGATCAATTTTGCCGACTTCTCATATTTATAATAATATATATTTCAATAGTTGATTAATAATTGTTATATATGACTTTTATACAGTGACATCATACACAGTTGTCGATGTAAGATGTCAATTTTTATTAAAAATTATTTGTAAATATTGACGTAATTTTATTAAGAAAAATTTAAAGGTTTATTGACCTTAAAAATTTTGGCAATAAGTACTGTAAAATTTCATAAAGTTTCATCTCAGATAAGAAACAATTCTTCTGGCCGAACAAATAGTTTAAGGAAGTTGGTCGATAAAACAATTTTTGCAAAGGATTTTAACAAAACTTCTCTAGATATTTATTCAATTCAATACCAGTAATAGGAGCCTATTCCGATTAAAATTGACTACCCCAATTTTGAGTAAAACGATTTCAAAGTTTTGTAATTTTAACACGGGCTCTTATGGGAAAACATAATTTTCCAATTTTTCAAAAATACTTCAATTCCTTAACAACGTAGTTGCTCTGGGATAGTCAGGTACAAAAGTATAGCTCAGCGAAATAATTTTCTTTTATCCAAAATTAACTAATGTATTAATATTCTGCAGTTATTACATTTGTATACTGCTTGTTTGTTTGAATTTCCGCGCGCTTATGTTGTAGTAATATAAAAATATTGTGGAAAAAGCGTTGTAAAACCGTTGTAAAATGATATATATAAATTATTTTTCAAAAACGGCGTAGTGAATAATTTTTATTTCTTCTTAAATATGGTTTGTAACGTTGTATTTTATAACATATTAAATTTTTATCAAATTCCTTTAGCACGTTTTCATTTCATTAAAAAAAAAATAGTTTTCCCATAGGAGTCCGTGTTAAAATTACAAAACTTTGAAATTGTTTTTCTCAAAATTGGGGTAGTCAGTTTTAATCGGAATAGGCTTGTATTATTGGTATTGAATTAAATAAATGTCTAGAGAAATTTCGTTAAAATCCTTTGAAAAAATCGTCCTATCGACCAACTACCTTAAATTAAAGTTTATATTTTCTCAAATCAAACTCTTTGGAACCATTATAAATTTTGTAACACTTTTACGACAGAAGTTTCAGTTCAAAAATCGATTCTCTATGCTCCGGACTACTGTCTGAAAAATGCAGAACGCATCTTAAATCACTTTTTTCTACAATCTTAGTGGAAAGTAGGCTTTTGCCGAAGACTCCAGTTGCCGAGAAACAAAGTACTACTTTTCGCTTTAAAGTGGAAAAGTAATACTTTGTCGCTCGCTCAACGTATATTTAATTACAAATCGGGCCGGCGTTGTTTATATTTTCTATGGTAACAAATAAACAGATTCTAAAATCATAATTTCTAAAGGTAATCAAGTGAAATATTAATTTTATTAAATTTCAAAATAACTACAAAGTATTAATTAAAAATAAAAAATAACTATAATTAATAAAAAATAAGAATAAAAATTTAAAAAAATCTATACATATATGATGGAAATATATAATAGTGACAGTGATTTCTCAAGTACACCTCCAGATATTGCTGAAGCTGCAAAAATTATAATATTAAAGTAAATATTAACGTCCATTATTATTTTTTCAAGTATCTTTTAAATAAAAATTACATTTTATAAGATTGTAGAAAAAATTTTGTGTGGAATTCGTGCACAAAATGACATTGCCGCTCTCATGAGAATAAAGCGCTCCGCCTGGCGGCGTCGCGCGTCAACATTCTCAATCGAGCGGCAATGTAACATTTTGCGCTCTTAATACACAAATAACTATTTCATATCTAAATTGAATTCAAGAAATAATAATGTTGCAAAAAACCGATATCACAGATATCTCTGATCATTTCGCGTATCTCATATTTACTGCAGTCCTGCAGTGACATCTTCTTGGCTCATTGTCATTACAGCAATGCCCCGAAGAACACGATTAATTGGTTCCGTGTTCTTTGAAACCGTGTAGTTTGAGACCACCAAAAGATAGGCATTTTTTATTACAAGTGTGAAAATAAAAAAATATAAAAAAAACATTCCGTTTAATTTGCAAGTTATGGGTATTCCAAACATATTGCGGCTGTTAAAACCTACTTTTCGTTATCGAAAATTATCGATAACGGACTACTTATCATAAATTGGTTATAATTGTTTAATTTAAGCTCTATTAGTCCCTCTGATTTGGTTACCAATAGCATATTTTCGAAAAAATTAGTTTTCGATACTTTTCGTAGTTACGAAAAATAACGAAAACTAATTTTTTCGAAAATATGCTATTGGTGACTAAATCAATGGAGCTAACAGAGCCTAAAGAAACCAGTTATAATCAGTCGATGATAAGTTACGTGGTATCGATAATTTTCGATAACGAAAAGTAGGTTTTGATAGTCTCAATATGTTCGGAATACCCATAACTTGCTTCGCTTAAGCCTTCAAAAATTTCGTTATTTTTTCGCTACGACGCACCGTTTGCGAGATATTTACGATCAAAAGTTTACGTTTACGTCTACGTAAACTTTTGATCGTAAATATCTCGTAAACGGTGCGTCGTAGTGAAAAAATAACGAAATTTTTGAAGGCTTAAGCGAAGCAAGTTATGGGTATTCCGAACATATTGAGACTATCAAAACCTACTTTTCGTTATCGAAAATTACCGATGTCGAAAATAACATTTTCAAAATTTAAATATGTAAATTTCTACATATTCTTTATCATTTCTATTATAAAATACTCAAAAATTTTAGTAGTTTTTATTTCTAGCATTTTTTTTTATAATGACAGATTCAATTTCCACGATTTTTATTCGTGTAAATCGAATCCACATGTGATATACATATTCGTGTACATTGAGGACTGATGTAACTTTATATCAAATATATAATATGTACTTAAAAATCGTGTTGTTTGAAACCGTGTAATTCGGGGGAAGGGTACCCGTGTTCTTTGACACCCGTGTTCTTCGGGGGATGCCTGTAGTGTCATTGACTGTCGACTATGGACAATAGCAATAGAAGAAGTACTATGATGCCATGAATTGGGCCGCATCTTGCATGATGATGTAACATTTCGTCTAATAACAACGGCAGGCCGTATAGCGCGCAGATATGGCAGACGAACAACTCAGCGACGTATCTTCTCGTGTTGTATTAAGTGTGTTATTATAGGCCAGTTACACTTGATCGGCCTCAGCGTCATATAATCATATGTACAAAATAATATGTAGTTGGCGTGTTATGTAACTTACTACAAGCACGTGGAGCGACAATTTGAATTTATTAATTTAATTAAAGTTAAAAATATAGTAATTATTTTATAATATCAGGCACTGCCAGATATATTATGTAGATATATTCGTATTTAAAATTGATTTATTTTGGGAAATTTGCTTCAGGTGTTTAATTTTTTAAAATATAATTTGTAAAAGTTTTGATTGGAAATCGGTCAACCGTAAAGTTTGCTACTTCATAAAAATATTTGCAATCTTATTTCAAAAATTTTATATCAATACAAAATCTTATGTGAATTATCAGTACAAACATTTTTGGTGGTATTTTTAGGGTTCCGACAAAAGATCTCAGAAGTCTTACAATTTTGTCATAGTTCTTTGTGATACTTTCAAAATTTTTATATTTTTGAATCGTATTTGGACGTTATGATCAGTTATACTGCAATAATTTTTTTTTTTTTTTTTAATTTCTTGAAGTGTCTTCCCGTATTAGAAAGTGGGCATGCAAATTGTCTTTTAACGTACCAAGGACCGTAGCGAAAAATCAAGAGCGCCAGGGACAAATTATTCCGGCGATTATTAAATTTACCACTGTTACCCAAAAATTAAATACCCCTCTCGCAACATCCTGCATAACATAGCGAATTTCCGTTTAGAAAAATTAGTTGTTCTTGAAAACTAGTTGACATAGAATAATAGTTTAAAGACCTTTTTTGTGTGATTTTTTCTCCTCGTTCCAATGGTGTAAAAAAATGTCGCAAAAATTTTTGAATAAAGGGAAATTTTGGCAAAAAGCTAATTTTTTTCACGAAAATTGCCAAAAAAAACCATATTTCGGGCATCGGGCGTGCCTGGTTAACGAACTCGTTCAACGGTTTGGGACTTCCAATATTTTCACCAAATTTCGTAAAAGTAGGACGTCGTAGCTGTCAATAGAGGCCCCGGGAAAAAAAGTATTGAGGTTTTTTTTTTGCTCACCAATTACTTTTGAGGAGGAAATTTTTAAAAAATGAAGTTTATTCCTGCGGCTCGCCATTTATTTCCACGGCCCTGTGTTTCGGTATAAGAAAACAATTCCCAAAACCTCGTTTGCAAAATACTAACTTGAAAATGACGTTTAATGTACCCTGTCCTCAATATTTTAATTACTGATTCAAAAAATTAGAAAAATATTATAGATAGTATACTTGCCTGATTGGGACTAACTGTCTCACTTTGATTAGAAGTGTGCAATAAATCTGTCTTCACATTTATTTACGATAGAACAAAACTGAAAATTTAGAGACATAGAAGGCCAAAAAATTTCCGATAACACATATTTTGTGGGTCCACTGTAACCACAGTTAACTCTAAACCCTGTAAACGCGACTACTGACCCAACTAACCTGTAATAAATTAACAATTTATAAAAAAAAAATTATTATTATTGTATACATATTAGTATAATACATATTAGTATAATAAAAGTGCGTGTCAGACACACATTAAGTTAGAATTTCGTAGTTCAGTAGCTAGAGTTTTTCATAATTCGCAAGATAAAATATTTCTTGCTTTAATTCTTTAATTTGTTAATAATATATGATTATTATCTAAACCTTTTACTTTCTATATGCGTTCAAAAAAAATTTCAGTAATAGTTTTTGAAAAAAATGACACTGACTATTGACTAAAGTGGTCAAATACCAGTAGATCACCTAATACGATGATAGAAATTGCGAATTCATCAGGATTCCGTTGTTAGAACTACGGCCAGAGCCGTGGAGAAAAATCGCCGGCCCCAAGAATAAACCGCATTTTTTAAAAATTTCTTTCCAAAAAAAAAATAAGTAGTGAGCAAAATTAACTCTTTTTCCAGATCCTCTACTAGCAGCTACGGGCCCCCTCCTGAAGTCCGGGCCCCGGGGCTGCAACCCCGGCTACCCCACTCTCTCATCAGGCTTGACTACGACATCCTAAGGGTGTCTACACAATCAATGAAATAAGGAATAAGAAGTATGCCATCTAGTGACGTTGAGTGGAACTTTAACGTAACTGCTCATAGATATGAATATGTAGGTACTTTTGTACGTCAAAATTCGTGATTTTTTTCACTTTAGTGACAAAAGAAGTCATCACGAACGTTATTTTTTCATGAATTTTGATGTACAAAAATACCTAAATACATATACCTATGGGCGGTTCGTTAAAGTTCCATTCAACGTCACTAGATGGCATACTTCTTATTCCTTATTTCTTATTTCTTATTCCTTATTTCATTGATTGCGTGTGACCCATAATGAGTGGTTATTTTCTGAATGTTTTTTTTACCATGTTCTTGGTATAAATATGCTCACTCTAATAATTAACAAACTAACCAATTTCACTTTCACTTGTACTCTAGTGAAAGTTACTAAATAATACACACACATACATATTACAGTAAACCTAATATAAATATGTAAGTGTGAAGAATACATATAAGAATACAAATACATATAAAAAAATCGTAACTTCTCTGATGATGTTTTGTATATTCGTAACAAAAGGTAAATAAACTTTTGATTGTATCTTTATATCTACCACATTATCTATATATATTATACGTATTCGCGTATATAGAGTGTTTCAGAAATATTGCTCATTGTAATTTCTTTTTAAATTTTAATGATCTTATAAAAGTGAGTTTGTTTGTTTGTTTGTCTTTCTTGCTTTTACGCCTCAACAGCTTAACCAATTGACTTGAAGCTTTTGAAACTTTTCATAGAGATAACTGTAATGACGAAGAAGGGCACAGGCTACCGGTCCCGGGAAAATGTTTGATTCCGTGGGACAGAGTAATCTTTGTTTCACTTTTGTCAATTCCGGATTACAAGAATTCTATTTAAAATTGAAGAATTCCTTTTAAACATTTCTTCAAAGCTTAAAAAAGTGTCGATATACATTTGAATTATACGGTCGGCCAAATGGTCGGAAAACGACATTTCATATTACACGACTTAATACTATTCCAGTTAATGGCGGAAATGATTTCAAAATACAATAATACTGTTTAAAATTAGAATAACTTTTAAATATTTCTCTAATGCTTAAAAATGTGTCGATATTTATCTGAATTACACGGAAAACAACATTTCATATTATACGACCTAATGTTTAAAAATTAATGAATTGCTTTTAAACATTCCAGGCTACAAGAACAATATTTAAAATTAATGAATTGCTTTTAAACATTCTTCTAATGCTTAAAAAAGTCACGATATTTATCTGAATTACATGGTAGACTAAGTGATCGGAAAACGACACTTCATATTACACGACCTAATGTTATTCCAATTAATGGTGGAAATGATTTTAGGCTACAAGAACTATATTTAAAACTAGCCGGACCCGTGATGTTCACGCGAAACATTGAATAGTTTCTTTTTCCAATTTGTAGTTTCTTGGAACACAAAATGCATTAAATTGTCTCCAAATTTACAATTGTGTATTTATTGTATTTTTCGGTACACAATTAGCAACATTTTTTTTTTTTTTTATTTCAATTTCAGAAAAATTTCCAGACTACAATATTCAGTTTATTTACATTACATTTTGTTACTATAGTTATGAAATTATGAAATATGTAAATTTATGTAATGTGTGTAGATGCTCAAAATAGTTTTTCCATTTTTCCGTGAGAGCGAGAGATTTTCCCGTAATAAAAAGTATCTTAGATGTTGACCCAGGTAATAAGTTATCATCACATCAAATTTCATTAAAATCCGTCAAGTAGTTTTTACGTGATGCGTGAACAGACAGACAAAAATTTTAAAAATCGCTGTTTTGATATCTACATCGATAACTATTTACAGTACCAGTACAATTTTCAAAAAATATTCCATGTACAGAAACGGTCTCGTTACAGTTTTATTATATGTATAGATTAATGAATTGCTTTTAAACATTCCAGGCTATAAGAACTATATTTAAAATAAATGAATTGCTTTTAAACATTCCTCGAATGCTTAAAAAAGTCTCGATATATATTTGTCGGAAAACGACATTTCATATTACACGACCTAATACAATTCCAGTCTTTGAAGAAATGATTCCAAGTTACAAGAACTATATTTAAAATTAAGGAATCGCTTTTAAACATTTCTCTAATGCTCAAAAATGTGTCGATATTTATCTAAATTACATGCTTGGCCAAGTGATCGGAAAACGACATTTCATATTACACCACCAAATGTTATTCCAGATAATGGCGACAATGATTCCAAGCTACAGGAAATCTATTTAGAATTAAAGAATTGCCTTTAAACATTTCTCTAATGCTTAAACAAGTTTCGCTTTGGAGCCCTAGATATTTTCTTCTTACCGGTCTCCTACTGACCCATATGATATACCTATTTAGAGCACATAAAAAATATTAAACAGTAAGTAAAAAAAAGAAACTAAATAATGTGAAAAACTAAAACAAATCTTTACTATAATGTTGGTACAAATATTCAAAATAGACAGTTTGACCGGGCTTCGGTTTTTCTAGAAAATTTTGTCACAACTATGTTGATTACGATTTACTCAAAGAAAATGTAGGAAACATTGTTTTGAAATTGGCGAGGATTTTGAAATTTTGATCCAAACGTTTAGAAAGCACATTGAAACATCTAAATAACTCAAAATTTTTATTGAAACATCCTATATATTTATTGTAACAGCAGTTTAGTTGAACGTACATAGCTGTTATACGAATGCATAATAAATACTTACATACGATAAATAACGTCTTGAACACGCCAATACGAACGTTAATATTCTAGCAAAAACGTTGTCCATTCACCAATCTGCCAGGCTGTCGCGTACTTACTTCGTAAGTAATGAGATTTAATAATTTTAAAGATGGTAGGAATTTATTGATTTGAAACTGCTGGTATTCTATTAATTTATTTATCGATACTTAAGGTGGTTTGGTGCATTTAAGTTTAAGTAAACATTAAACTTCAAAACAATTCTACCAATTACTTATTCAGTATGGTTGATGTACATTTCTCAGTTTTTGTAGTTTTAACAACGAAATCCTTATGAATTTGTGTTTTCTGTCATCGCACACGTGGTCTACCCACTGTTGACCACTCTGATAATATTATATTATATCAGGATTTGTGGATTTTATTCTCAAAATGTACCTAAATAGAAGTTTCTTCAAATGAATATTTTTATCATTCAGTCTTTAACAGAAAGTATTATGTATGTATTCGATTGAGTGTTTGTTTTTGGTGTGTTTTGGGGAATCCCCCATTAGTTGTGTGTTCAAAAATAATGGTGTAGGTGCCATCGAAAGGGTCCCACATTCTTCCCAGTTAATGTATAGTTAAATAAAGTTGTGATCACATTTGAATTATGAAAATTTTTTCTCTCCAAAATGAAAATTTTTACGCGCGTTTTAGAACTTTCTAAAAAAAAGTTTGGTTTCATGTTAATCAAGTGACATAACCTCGGAACGATTCGATCGTTTCCGAAGAAATTCTGCGGTTTGGTTCCTTAGATGGTCCCTCACGAATTTCATCGCAATCAAAATAATTACATTAAATGTTAATATCTCACTTAATACTAATTTAATTTCGCTCAGATTTTGAGAGTATTTGGATGTCAGGTCATATATGGTCCCTTAAAAAATTTTAATACAATCAGAATAATGATTGTAACTACATATCGCGCGTACTCTTTCTCAACCTCGTATATCAAAAACTGCATGTTTTAGGACACACGAAAAACATTAAATATTGTATTTATATATATACTTATCTATATATATTTATATATGTAGGTAGGCAACATCAAAGGGTGTAATTAGCATAAATCTTAAGTTCATAATGATGAAAACACAGATTTAAATACGTTTTATTTGTGTCTCCAAAAATTGGGACTTTTCAGATACGAGGTTGAGAAAGAGTACGCGCGATATGCGCAAACGTAAAATATATTAATGTTTGGGTGTATAGAATAGTCTTCTAGTTTTTTCTTGTTACTATTAAAACAAAAAACTTTTAATTTTTTTTTGCAATTTTTTGACAGTTAGAACGGCAAATAATGTCTATTGGCGACGCAAAGATTCTCACTCGCGCCTCTAGTGGTAAAATTAGAACTAGTATCAAGTAAAAATATACATGTACGTTTAATTGTCGATATAAAATCTAGTAATCCGCACAGAGTTTGTATAATACATATTTCAACCGACAATTGAACGTATACAAAAATTTTTATTTGATACAGCTTCTAATTTAAAAAACCAGGAGCGCTCGCGTAATCTTTGCGTCGCCAATTGGTTTCTTTAATTTTGTCTGCAGTTCTAATTCTAAGCAGTCAGTTTTTTCGTAATTTCCATAGTAATACAATCCATTAGGATTCAGTTTAAGCACAAAATCACTTTAAAGAGGGGAAGAAGTTTTTTACGAGGAAGCTGTGTGCCTTTTCTATCCACTGATTGTATGGACTTTTTATATTTTATTGAACCTACATAAAGTGAAGATACACACAATATTATAAATATAATAAATAATCTCTTCGTGAGTGTCATATTTGCATAAATATTTAATTGGTTATTCTAAATACAATTAGGTATTTACTATTATGTTGAATAACAATTACCAGTAATAATGTAATATTATAATAAATAATCCAGTGTACTGACTCGTTCGATCACTACATACATAGTTATCTGTTAAATTAGAAGAAAATGAAATGGCAGTTGAATCAGTGAAAGTTTTCTTAATATTATTATTGTATATTATGTATAAAATTACAGTTAAATATTATAAAACTTATATTTAGCTAGTTTTTTTTTTTCTTTATATAATACAATACTAGATTAATAGCTACACATATGAAATATAATCTGTAATTTATAATGACAGTTGGTTTGTTCGATTTAATTAATTGTTTTAAACAATAATGTTCAAATAATTATATGTAGATGGTATAAAATCTATAGAAAAAATTATTTCAAGTAGAAAAAGGAGTCGATTTTATCAGGCTACACAATCGTGAATGGTCGCACGGTGACAACGTTTGGCTGTGATGAATGAAATGAAATTCATTTTTGGACGTAATGTGCTTATTTGTTTGAGAATTTAATAAAAATTGTTAAAAATTTAGGTAAAATATTCAAACTTATGCAATTGACATAGCATATCAATGTGTAGTATGCCTATATTTATAAATTGAACCTCCATAATGTTATAATTTCTAGGCACTGAATAGTATGTTATTGATGTTATACACCAAGGGCTTGAAGTGTGAATTTTAATCCCGAGTGTTAAGTTTGTTGCCAGAGGGCCTGTAAAGGCCCTCTGGCAACAAATCACACGAGGGATAAAAAAAAACACTTTAATCCTGTGGTGTATATACTTAAATTAAAAATTACTTAAATGTCATTCAAATTGTATGTACTAATATTCCATCAAGTAAACTTTGGAACTCCAATCAATTGTACAATACAATATAACTGTTTGTCTTTATCTACAAGTTTAAATTTGTTTATTATTTTCAATTATCTAACAACGCTATTTAATTCAAGTTCAATTTCTGTAAATTGTGCTTGCTGATTGGTTTAATAACGGGAGCAAAATAATATTTTAGTCCCTTGGTACTAAAAGTGAATCTTTTAGTCCCTTGGGACTAAAATTGGAACTTTACTCCCTATTATGAGGGACTAAATCATGTCTTTTAATTCCGGAATTGCAAAAAAATATATTAGTCAACTTAATGCATCATTAAACTAAAAAATTCCTTGTTTCTCAAATCAAGATTTATGGAAGTGATTTAAATTAGAGTAATTTAAGTGTTAACTTCGAATTTTTGTTGTGAAAAAACAAAATTTTTTTAGAAAAATGATTCTTTAATAGAATTTTTTTAAGTGCTTCTACACGCCTACTTTTGGTAAAAAATGAGAGGAACGATTTCAAAAATCTAGAATTCGCTTCTATTTTCAGTATTCTATCATTTTATTTATGGTTTTTAAGGCACTGAAAAATTTTAGTAAACTTTTAAACTAGAAAAATTACGGTAATTGGTTGAATCAGGGTAATTTAGTTGTGAATTTTTACGGTCAAAATGAGGCAATTCTTTGAACAGTCTATAGTCAACTTATCCTTCCTATAAATACGTCCCTGCGCAAATGACGCAAGGACCTACAGCATGGATATGTATTAAAGTGTGGTGCTAACAGTTGGGGATAGATAAGCTACTTTTTGAACAAGCAGAAGAAGTGAAAATTACAAAATTCATTCAAATCGCAAAAATAGAAATGCTTGAAAATAGAATATAATTTTAACAGAAAAGATTTCAAAAAAATACTTACAATTAGATAATTTTAATTGCTTTTTAACATAATTTTTTAAAACATTAAAGACAATTTATAGTCAAATTTTAATTGTTATCAATTATAATAATCAAAAGTTGTAAGCATTTTTAATTAATTATAATTTTTTTCATTTTTTACAGAATTCTGCGTTCATGTTTTGGAGAAAGTTGCAAATTTATCGTGATATTACCAGGTAAATATTATTCTAAAATTACAAAATATTCATATCAAATCCTTTAACTGTCAAACTAATGGATATTTTCTTTTTGTTACAGATTTTTGCTCAAAATCGGCCTTTCGGTGTTAAGATAGTACAAACCAATCAGTTCCTTTCATATTTAGACAATAATATGCGTTTTCTACTAGAAATAATTAGATAAGTCATTCTTTTTCTATTACCAAATCAAACCTTAGTATTACAACGACGTAATTTGGCGGGAAAATATTAATCGATAATATTTGAAGAATTTCATCGCCGACGTGGAGAACTGTTCTAAATTGATCATTATTTATCAGTCTGATGTCTCTGGCAATGCCATTTATCGACGATGACTTACTGTGGTGTCCAGACAATGATGGCAAAATGGTCGATTTGTCGTCCTGTCTTCAGGTAAGTAAATTTTCGCCCAGTTTCAAACAAACGTCCGATTTATATTGTTTGATACTGACAGTGCCATCTATTATCGACTAGCAAAAATACATACCACAATCTGTTGGTGGTGATCTCCGCTAAATGTTTTATACTTAACACAGAGATGGCGCAACATGTACTAAAAGTTTACAGTCCCTATAATAAATAGAGTCGTGACATGTCAGCCATTTTCTCTCCAAAACAGAGCGGGAAGCTTCAAAATTAATTATCACATGTTTGGATAAATATTTTTTAGTATATAATTATTGTTAATAAGTTATGAATTTTAACCGTTAAAAGGTTTTAATTTAATTATTTTTTCTAGGTTAAACTAAATGATTTTTGTTAATATTTAATTTATTTCCAATGTAATTTATTTCGCAAATTTTGGAGAAAAAATGCCGGAATCAATCAGCGTTCAGCACACATGTCACGACTCTATTTATTATAGGGACTCTATAAAAAATTGTTTCAACAATTGAAATTCGAAATTTTGAATTGTGTTTGTGTTTTAGGATGCTGTTGCAGTGGGTCAACAGGCCGTGGCGATGGCGAATTTAGGTGAATTAACGCAATCCGATTTAACAAGCCTTTCGACCGGTTTAACGGAAGAAAATGAACAAATACATGACACTGAAGACATTTTTAAACAATTAAACGATACTAACTTTGAATTTGAAAATATTTTCAATGATCTCACAAGCGCCGGACACGCAAATAGTGTCGAAATAAAGGTAAATTTTAACGCAAACCTTTTATTTTCATTCAAACTTATACCGTTTTTCTGATTTTAGCAAGAAGAAAATAATAATAATTTGCCAAATTCACAATTCGATCAAAATGTGCCTACAATTAGTGATAATCAAACCAGTAAAAATCAAATGACATTAGAATTGCGACCGGTTACGAAAAAATTTACGATAGCCGCCGCGAATCCGTTATTAGCCGAGAAATTAGCGTCACCTAGTATACAAACATTGCAACAATCACCCATGACACCAACCTTTCCATGTAGACAACAACCTGATCTGGCGTCGCTCGGAGTTAAGATTGAAGAAGGTAGGTGGCTCTACTATACCTATTCACTGTTGTTTTCTATTATGCATTATTTTTTATCTTTTAAAATTTTTTTTATTTATTTTTATTTTTACTTATTATTTTTATATTGTAACGCATCCAAATCTAGAAGTTAGAAAGAATTTCTTATTAATTTATTATTTATAGTGGCCACAAGCCGTAGTTTTCGAAGTAATTAAATTTTTTAGGTTTTACATTTTTTATGTTTTTTGCGGTCTTTTTTAATTTTTTTCAAAACTATTCTATCACTGCGAGCTTTTGTCTAGAAGGCATACGTCCGATTAAAGTTCGACTAAGTTCGATTAAAACGCTCAAGGTAGACAGTTATGTCTTTTTATTTTTTTTTTATTTTTTTAAGAAAAAGTATTTTTTGTTTTAAACGTTGTTTTTGATTTTTTCAAAACGAATACGTACGACTATGTCCGTTTATCAGTTTTTACAAAATAGTAAAAATTTATTTGTAATATTATTGTCAAACGTCACTTTATTTTGAAATTTTCAAAAAAGATATAATCAAAGTTCCTTTTTTTATGCTTTTTCTTGGTTAATCATCGAGAATTATTTCATTTTAAGACCTTTTTAAGGTAAAATGATCTTGTATGGGTTTTATTAAACTTTAATTTTTGCTAACACGTTGACGGTCATAACGTATTATAACGAAACGTTCAGCTGTTGCACTATTTTGACAACTAATATATTTTATATGAAATTATTGACGTGGTAGAACGTTGTGTCGCTGTCAGAGAAATGTAATTTCAGTAATTTTTTGGTTATAAAGCAAAAACGTTATTTCATTAAAATGTTGAATAGTTTAAAAGTGTCTAAAAACAAAATTTAGATACACACAAAACAGAGATACAAACCGAGCAACATTTAATTAATTAATGAAAGATGGCACCACCTGTCACTTTTAAATATTTCATGCATAAGAACTCGATTACAACCACGTATTTTACGGAAATAGTTAAAAATTCATAAGAAAAAAATCTCCGTATATTTTATGTTTTCTAAAATTTCGAAGATATAAGATTGCGCAATTGTGCCATCTTAGCGATTAATGAATTATTTTCGAATAAGTAAAATGGTTTTTATAAAACATTGTAGCTCATTTTAAAGTTTATTTAGCATTGTAAAAGTAAATTTGATCTATACATATAATAAAACTGTAACGGGACCGTGTCTGCACATGGAATATTTTTTTTTAAATTGTACTGGTACCGTATAAAGTTATCGAATTAGGTATCGAATTAGTTCAATTTTCACAAAGGGTTTAATCCTACGGTTAGATAATTTCGTAATTATCCACTAAAATACATAGGCTAATAGTTCAAGAACCTTTTTTATATGAGTTTTTCTCCTTTTTGCAATGGTGTAAAAAAATGTCACAGAAATTTTGGCAAAAAACAAATTTTTTCCACAAAAAGCGCTCAAAAAGCCATGTTTCCGGTATCGGACGTATCTGACTGAAGAAGTCATCCAAGCTTTTTAGACTTCCTATGCTTCCACCAAATTTCATTAAAACAGAATGTTTCGCTCAAGATTTATCCCGCTGATACATAAATACATAAATACATATATACATATACACAATTTTAGTGAATGTCATTTTTGACTTCTAGGGATACTTCTAGGGATCTTAAAACAAATTTCTATCATAGACTCGGGCTCAAATCGTGTCATGACAGTGGCTGTAATAATTCAATTTTCGATTCAAAAATTCGTTAAAAAAGTGCAGAAAATATCAAATACACCTCTCCGTGTGCCACCAAACACGTAAAACAATACACCTCGATGTGTCAGACAAAGACCACAACAGTCTGCATAATACATATAATCAAAATACAATATAATTAAAACTTAACAAAAAATTGTTTTCGGAATTATAATGTCTGGTTTATTGACCGATATAAACGGTTGTTTTAAGTTCACTCCATGTACATATATATTCGCATGTCCGTCCGTCCACATCTAAGTCCGTTCGTCTGGTCCGTTTTATGTGTTACTTGTGTATGTATAGTTGCAGCTCAGCAGTGGCTGTTGTTTGAAAGAATTTCTTGAAATTGAAAGTACATATTACATACAATAATGCTGTAATGCTTGTCTCAGTAATAGCAAGCGAAATAAACAATGGATTGTTTTAAGCGACTCTGATTGTGAGTGAGCTCAGATCAGAGCAAGTAGCAGACATCGCATAAAAAAAATGTAACAGCACTTTTATAACGGGTTCTTCGTTCTGTTTTGTCTTTTATCTTGTATATGGATAGCAAAGTCGCGTCTATTCTTCGCGATTAATGATACTTTGAATCGTTTGAATCGTATGACTTTACAGTAGAAGAATATCTATCGAGACTGTTGTCGACAGAACCACAGACCAATGAACACTATTATATTACACTACTAGCAGGGGCGTAGCTACCGCCGTATCAGCCGTATCAATGATAGGGGGCTCCCGAGCTACAGAGGCCCCTAACGTGTGTAAGCAAAAATTAGTAAAATGTTATCCACACTGTCACTTAATCTCGTGCTTCCCGGAAAAGAAAAACATACAAAAAAAACGAGAGAATTTCAGACCCGGAATCATATTTCAAAGACAATGTATACTATTGCTGTTTAGATATATTAATTCCTCAAATTAAACAGATTTCAGAGCGTTTGTGACCTGAGTAATATGTTCGAAGTATTACAACCGGAGAAACTCCTATCTTCAAACGAAGTGATAAAAAACGGTTCCGGAAAACTGTCGGCTAAATACAGTAAAGATATCTCAGTTAATCTTTATGAACAATTAATTGCTCTGAAAACATGCTTAAAATCTGAAATTCAAAAAATTCATTCCATTAAGGAGCTCATGGAATTATTGCTGATAAAATTCAATAGCCTTGCATCCAGTTTTCCGAAGGTAATAACAGCATGCCTTCTATTCTTGACCCTTCCGGTTACAACCGCAACAGCTGAAAGAAGTTTTTCAAAATTAAAACTGATAAAAAAATTACCTTCAAAAATGTATCACTGCTTGCATGAGGCAGAGCCAAAAGTTCAAAAATGCATCAGACGCATCACAACGAAAAATCAAAAGTTCATTTTTGCATTATATGCGTCAAAACAATGCATCAAGAAATTTGGTGATGCGTGTCCAAGATGCTTGTCATGTGTATAATGTAGAATTATAACTACTTGCCATATTATGTAGGGTATTAACACCAACAGGAATAATTCCGAAAAACAAATTATTGGAAAAGATAAATGTATTTACCTTTCATGAAAATTGTTTAAACTATCTAAATACATCTTGCACCCAAAATAGGTATGTAATATTTTTTATTCAAATAATTTCAATATTTTCAATTTCAAGTAAGTTCAAGTTGAAATTCAAAGATAATATACCTAACCAAGGACTGTATTACTATATTATCTATAGTCTATCATGCTACATTATCTGTCTTGTTTAAAGCCAAATCAGAGGCTAAATGATGCCAATATCCCGTTCAAAAACATCTAATGTGCATCAAATTTCAAGAGAGTTGAAGTTACTCTGTGTTTCTTATCAAATTTCTTGGATCCACAGTGGAAAGGTTACAAAAGGGAAGTAAATAAAGTTCACTTGGAAGCTCAGTAGTTTACAGACGGGACTTAAAAATGAAAAATGGTAAAGGGAACCTAAACTTCAATTTAAGAGCTCTTTTTAACGATTTTCCACATGATAGAATACGTCGGAAAAGGCGCGTGACAGACGAACGGATATGACGTAAATAAGGGTTCTAAGATTTTGAGTACGAAATCTTAAAAATGTCGTCGTTTTGATAAAAAAAATTTCGCCTTTGTGAAATAGAAGGTGTACCACTTACCTATTAACCCTAGAATCATACGTTGGTCTACGAGTCAAGTTAATCATACATCGGCGTCATTTTGACGAATGGACTTTTTATGGGGAGTGTTAGAGTTTATTTGCAAAAAACATTTTTTTTTACATAACAATACTACAAAAGCGAACAAAATATTTAAGAAAATTGGATTTGGAAAAATTTCTTAATATAAATATTTATTAATTTTTTTAATCTTCTTATCAAAGCATATTTTCATTATAAAAATTAAAAAATAGATAAATACATCAATTGTATCATAAAACATGTCTTTCAAATAATTAATTTATGAACTATTATGAGTCAGTGGACATGTGTGACTTTACAGAATGTGAAATTTCTCAGTCATAAATATTCCTATAGATATGTAGTTATTTCCCCATTAGGCACATTTGTAAATTTTCTAAAATTTGTTAGTAATTTTTTGAATAAGATCTCAAAAAATAATAAAAATTAAACTATTTTCCACAAAATAAATTGTTAATCTTTTATTAAGTCATTCGAAACGCATTCTTTAGTTTTCGATTCAATATATTAAAATTTCAGTATTATGTCGTCTCTATAAGTCAAACAGCTGTAATCATCTTTCACATTATCATAATCATTGAATAAATTAATTATAATATCCATATCTTTAATAAATTTTAGAACAATTAGGAAAACTTTTATATGTGGAGTACAAAATCTGTAAAAAAAAAAACATCGGTTAATCATACATCGTCGTCCTTTTGACGCACACTATTTCAGTTTAAAAAAAAACGACAATAGCTATAAACAAAATTGATACGTCTTATGTGTTATAATAACAAATAAATTAGATAACAGAAGTTTCATAGCAAGCAGGCACCGAGAAGTTGTAGTATTGGAGCAGGTAGAGAAGTTTGTTCGTCGTTTTGATGAGTACGTATGATTCTAGGGTTAATTACTATTATATCTTACTTTATTATAATATTACTTTCATAAAAATTTCCAAGTACCTCCACCAGATTTCGTCGTCCTTAATCTAAAATTATCATCATAATATATAAATAAACATTACATCGAATGTCCTTTAATATGATCCTGATTAACGTGAGGTAAGTGAACTCGGTTTTTCAGGGTTACCATTGATAAGAAATATACATGGTCAAATCCACTGAATTATGAAATAAAATTTTTACACCAATTTTATAGATATTATTATTATATGCTGAAGGCAATAAATTATTTTTTTATTTACATACATTTAACTGGTCAATAAAATATCAATAAAAAATTTATAATTTTATAAAATTTTACGTTACTATGTAAAAAAGAAATGTTTAATATGTTAGAACGGAATATTATTGATGCAATTATCAATATTGTTTTGTTTGTATTACATTTTAAAAAAAAAAATAATTTTATTAATGTTTAAACAATGCAAGGAAGTCGAACTTAAGGCCGGGCGCACATTGAGACGCAGTTAACGCAGGCAGGACAGCGCAGTTTCTGTGACCCGTATTGTAGAACGGGACAGCGCGAATTGAAACGCAGAGCAGAGCCAAGCAGCAGTGCGTCGCGAACTCGATTGCGTGCGAGCAACACGTTCTCGAGTTTTAGTTGGTTTTTCATTTCGTCGAAATGAAAACAATTGAAGAAATTGAAGAGAAAATAGTGCTTCTCTGCTTTGCTCTGCTTTTAAATTCGTGCTATCTCGTTCTACAACAAGAGTCACAGAAACTGCGTTACCCTGCCTGCGTTAACTGCGTCTCAATGTGCGCTCGACCACCCGTGCTTTCCTGCTCTGCCCTGCTCTGCTCTGCTCTGCCCCGCCCTGCGTTTACTGTGTGACGCAGCTCAATGTGCGCCTGGCCTCTTTGACGGTTTAGTGGTAAAATTTTAGCAACTTGAGAATGAATTTTTGATTTATAGCATCAAAATGTTAAAATTCCACAAAAAAAGTATGATTTTCTTTCTGTAATTTCGGTTTCGGTCGTATCTCTTATCTTAAAAGTGGCTTATTCTCTTTTATCTTATTTTGTTATCTTTTAACGTGCTATTATATAAATATAAAATTTAAAAAAGGTGAAAGATGAGTTAAGAATGATTTGAAGTTCCCTCTAAGGTACCTTCGAAGGCTTCCGAGACTACTAAAATAGCGAAAGCACTGTGATCACTTTTGAAATATAACAATTTTTTTTTCCTGAACAATTTTGGTTTGATGTCTGTCTGTCCGACTATGTGTCGTCAGATTGCACGAAGTGGGATAACTTCTGAACTATTCGATTGTTTTAAAGGGGGTATTCTAGTCTAGAGGCTCGATTTTGAGGTAATTTTACGTGCGTATATATATATATATATATATATATATATATATATATATATATATATATATATATATATATATTTAAAAAGTATAAAAATGTATTAAAATTTTAAAAAAAATTCCAAATTGAAATCGGTACAGGCCGGGCAAAGTGGAGACTTAAAAAAAAGGTGTCTCCGGGTTGACGTGATTCCAACCCTCCTGGCGATCTGAAACATAAAATTTTAGTTAATTTTTAATAAACAAGTATGTAGAATTAGTTGGACGTAGCCGATTTAAAAAAAAAAATTTTTACACAAAATGGCATCCATTTAAAAAAAATCATTCTTTCGCCTCCTTTTTTCAACTTTGGAAATTTTTAAAAAATACTAAAAAAAAAATTCTAAAAACCCCTACGTCAAATCCATTTTGATAGTATTAAGAAGGTCTATACCAAATTTTTAGTAAATGGGTGCATTAGAACTTGGGATATCAAGTCAACCATATCGAAAAAAGTAGTCTCCAGTAATTTATATTAAAAATTTGAATTTAACACTGAAAAGATACACAATACACAGGGAAAAAATAACCATAACTCTGAAAATAATTAGAATTTCCGTAAATCCGAACTTTAAAATAAGAAAAATTGATTTTTTCGAATTTCTAGACTAGAATACCTCTTAATATAATTTTCAGAAATTATGTAGTTTGGTTTCTAGATGGTCCCCTACGAATTTCATCGCAATCGAAATAACGCTAGCGACGTTATATGTCGTAATAAATTATTTTTTAAAAGAAATTTTAATAATTTTTGGAGATAAAATTTTGTTTTTGGGGTATATTGTACGGTTGAAATTTGATCAAAAAGTGAAAGAGACGACCCAAAAACCTATCTAACAATAAGTATATTATTCAGTTATCAAAATAAAAAAAAAAATTTCCTTTATTTATCCATAAATATGATACAGGAGGTGTTATCAATACCACCGTATTATGCACAATATTCTGATTTCTATTTATGTTGTTTACATAATTTTTACGAATAAATATTATTTTTATAAATTATTATTATCATTTTTAGTAATAAATAATTATATGAAATCAAGAAGTGTGATTTATTATTTTTCTTTGAAACAATTCCACAAATCAGCTTCCTGTATTTTGTGATATCCGACAAATTTAAAAAAATAATATAATAATATATTTTTTTGCAATAATAAAGAATGCATTTCTTGCTATTATCGTTTTCAAAAAATCGGGTCAATTACATCAATTGACAGTACATAATATATCATTTTAACCTTCTTGTCAAAACACTTCGTATCAGAAAAAAAAATTGATAATATTGGCATAATGAGACTTACTTGTGAGTTATTTGAGAATTAAAGTACAAAAAAATAATGATTAAAATAAATTTACGTAAAAAAAAGTTTTTATTTAAAAATGGGCTAAAAACTACAAAATAATTTTTGAATGAAGTTTGAAGCCACAGACCAATGAACATATTATATTACATATATATATTATATTAGACTAATCATATAAATACATATATATAATAGAGGCAGCCAGATTCGACCAGGATACGACCGGATAGTATTCTGTAATATAGTAATCAATGCAATAACCGATGGTATCCGTAGTAATGTTTTCAAATAATTATTGTAAAAATATAATATTGATAATAAAATTTTACTTTTTTGAAAAGAAACTGCAAAATTTTGAAAGAAGAAATGTGGTATTCGCTTTATTTTCAAAATACGTCCTGCAATAATTATAGTCGCATTTGCTCAAAAATTGACATTATATTATATTCCTTGTTTGTGTCTGTGTCTGAAGCACTTTGCAATATAATTTATAAAATTTTGAGACGTTATTAATTGCCAGTTCAGATGTAAGTATGTAGCTACTCAAACGCCTCAAGTTTTTATAAATTATGTTGCACATTGCTTCAAACTTCACTCAAAAGTTATTTTACACTTTTTAGTTTGTTCACAATTAATCGAAAAAAACTTAATTAAAGAAGTAATTTTTTTGTCTACTTAAATTTTAATTGGTTATTTTACTCCAATCAAACTATGGAAACTAAAAATTACAATGTAAAATCAACGGAAAATATTTGACAACGGTTCGAAAGGTCAAAAAAGTTTAACACAAAACTAAAAATAATATATTACGTGATTGAGGTTGTAAGTTGCATGTTACACACGAGCGAAAAAGTTACGCAAGAGCCGCGCAGCGGCGAGTGTGTAATATGCCTTACAACCGAGTTACATACTATACTTTATCTACGACTAATATGGAATTCACAATAAACGACAAAAATTTGGTACAAATACAATAATACATTAAAATTATGTAAAATTTGAAAATTAAAAACAAATGTAAACATTCAGTTGCTAGGTAAAATTTTTGTACAAATTCTAATATATAAGAACTAATAAAAGTGTAGTAGGCTGTGGTATTTTACGCATACATGCGTGTAAAGAGCCGTTTTTTGTACAGCTGTATGTAAAACAGAGCTTCCCTAGATAGTATTTTATACAGCAATCTCCCGAAGAACACGATTAATTGGTTCCGTGTTCTTTGAAACAGTGTTGTTTAAGACTACAAAAGACAGACATTCCATTTAAAATGTGACAACGAACTACTTATCATAAATTGGTTATAATTGTTTAATTTAAGCTCTATTAGTCCCTTTGATTTGGTCAACAATTGAATATTTTAAAAAAATTACATTTTGTTACTTTTCGTAATCGTAAACTTTTGATCGTAAATATCGCGTAAACGGTGCATTGTAGCTCAAAAATATTGAAATTTTTAAAGGCTTAAGCGAAGCAAGTTGTGGATATTCCAAACGTATTGCGACTGTCAAAACCTACTTTTCGTTATCGAAAATTATCGATGTCGAAAATAACGATATTTTCAGAATTTAAATACGTAAATTTCTACATATTCGTTCATTTCTATTATAAAATTCTCTAAAATTTTTAGTAGTTTTTATTTCTAGTATTTTTCCGTTTATAATGACAGATTCAATTTACCTACACGAATAAAAATCGTGTAAATTAAATCCACATGGAACGGATATATTCGCGTACATTGAGGATCGGTGTAACTTAATTTCAAATATTTAATAAGTGTATTTTATTCTTTTTTAAAAGAATTACTTAAAAATCGTGTTGTTTAAAACCGTGTAATTCGGGGGAAGGTACCCGTGTTCTTCGAGGCCCGTGTTTTTCGAGTATCGTGTTCTTCGGGTGCTACCTGTGCAATAAATAAGCAATTTCATGGTATTCGTAGATAAAAACAATTATAGTTTCGAGGGAAATTAGGACAATACTAATTATAACAATATTGCATTGTCATCAAAGTTGTGTACATGTATGCAAAATTTGAAACGTGATTGCAAAATTTGACCTAAACAAACTAATAACTAACACACTAACACTGCAAATTAAAAGCTTTTAAAAATGCGATTATTCTGTGGAGATATTAATATTAAGATTTTAATAAAATAAATTTTTAGAGTGTAACACGACTGGTTTTGCGTCAAGTGCAAGTACAAATCGTCTAAATCACATTACTACAGAGTAAATATTTTAAAATAGAAAGTTAAACAGGAAAAAAGAGATAGAACAATATTTTCGCTTTTATACGGAAAGTGAAAATATAAAATTGCGTTGCAGATTTTTTTCAACGATTTGCAGTTGCATTTTGTTGAAAAAGTAGGTTATGTACTTTTTTGGTCATTTCCTTAACAAGGGTTTTCAGTATTTTCTTTTTCTTCTTAAATCATTATTGAAAATTTACACTGTTAAATTTTTTGAAATTTTACCAATGTCGGACGCCAGAAAACTATTTAATGAAATAGTTAGTTGGGTGGACGAAGATGGATATTGGTTACGTTTTACCACGGAAAAACATGTAATTTTCCTGGGCAAATGTATTTAAAACGAAATAGTGAAATTACGATAGTTTGCTGTGAAAAAAGACGAACTTGAATGAACGATTGAGACTCTAAACTTTGTATATTGTTAACAGTGCTAACGAAAAAGGTCATAGGCTACTCTTTACTTTGGGGAAATATTTGATTTCCGTAGGAAAATATATTTAAAACGAAACAATGGAAGCTAAACTGTGAAAAAATATGCATTATTAACTTCGTCCGAACTTTGTATACTCTGTGGGCGAAATTCCGGGTAAAAGCTAGTATAGATTTAATTAACACCTTAATAATATGAACATTGTTTCAAAATATAAAATTTAGAAAATATTTACATAAATAAAATTTGATAATTTCAACAGAACCTTTTATTGCCTTCTCGTAAAATTACAATTAAGGTCTGTTGTTTCTTATTACTTACTTAATTTTTGGGGCTCCGTAGCAAGCAAGGCACATTTATTGTAGTGATGAGCAAATGCAAGAACAAGACCAAGACCAAGACTTGGCACTCTTGGTCTTGGTCTTGTTCTTGCATTAAGAATCTTGGTCTTGGTCTTGTTCTTGCATTAAGAATCTTGGTCTTGGTCTTGCTAGAGCAGTTTGAGTCTTGGTCTTGGTCTTGGTCTTGCAAAATGCAGTCTTGGTATTGGTCTTGGTATTGCTAAAGAATCTTGCACTTTCTTGCATTTTTTTATTAGCGAATTTTTTCCTTCTAAAATCAGAATTTTCTCTCTTTACGGTATTAATTATACTTTTAAACTATTTAAGTAATTTAGCAAGAGTCTTGCTTTTTTCTTGCTATTGTCTTGGTCTTGCTCACTTGAGTCTTGGTATTGGTCTTGCTCTTGGTATACATAGTCTTGGTCTTGGTCTTGCATTTTTTGCAAGACCAAGACAAGACTGCATGGCCGAGACTAATTTTGCTCATCACTAATTTATTGTTTCAAATCCTAAATTACTCTTCCATTTTTGTACCTATTGAGACAAAATTGCTTTTAAAAACTTTTTATTTTTGAGTCTCATTTGCGAAACATTGTACTTCAAAGTGATATGTAATTTGTCTCTTCTCTGTTATCTCTTCAATTGAGAATCGAAAAAAATGTGAAAAAATTACAAATACTAGCATTTGGATTAGAATTTTCAAAGGAAATTACTCCGATTAACTTTGGTCGATAACTCAGGACATATGGGACGCTAAATTGTTATGTAATTGACTCCCACAGTAACGCATACAATGAATGAATACAAAATTGTATCAGAAACATTGCTGTAATAATAATGATAATAATGGTGTTTAACGTCCGTTTTTCAGACAACAGTCGCCACGTACATCATTATTTTTCTCGCTTTATTTATTTCAATACATGTTACAAATTTTATTTTATTATGATGTGGGTGGAGGACAAGGGTGGGTGGAGTGAAAGCTAGGATTTGATAGGTATGCGTCTGCAGCCATCCTCTTAAGGAACTATGCCGATATTCATCTGGATTTGTGAAGGGAAGCCTTGTCGAAGCCTTGTCGAACCCTTGACCTACCAGTCGACGTGCCAGTGCCTAAGCATTAGTGATGTCGGATGATTAATCGATTAATCGGTTTAGTCGACTAATTTTGTTTAAATTTAGTCATTTTTTAGTCGACTATTTTACCCTCGACTAAATGACTAAAACGACTAATTTAACAGTTTCTGCATTATTTATTAGTCTTGAAAAAATGAAAACTAAAAATTATTTGTTTGTATGATTTTTTACTTTTACGTGAATAATACATTGTAATATGTAATTTTATTTTATTTTATTTTATTTTTTTTTTTTTTTTAAAAAATTAAAAATAGAAGTGAATAATTAAATTCAAAACATTGTTTTGGAAAGAGTTACATAGGTTACCCTATTCATGAATTCGACGAAAAATTTAGTCGATTAATCGACTAATCTATGCTCGATATTTTCGACTAATAACTAATTTTGTCGGAAAAACAACTTTAGTCGATTAATCGACTAACTGCATTTCCACTTGACATCACTACTAAGCATGCTCGGCCACTCCGCTGATAAAGATTGAAGTATTTTTTCTATATATTTTATCCCAAAACGCTATGTAAAGTTTTAGTTACGGTACCCTTTTTATGGGTGAGTTTTACACGCTTTTAGTTGATACTTTTTAAATCATTGTAATTATTTGAGTTAAAAAGAAATTTTTATCGTCTTTTATGAGTAGCTAAACATGTTAATTATTTACTTGTACGCGACATAAGAACTACCAATAAAATAATAGTTATAATATAATTATATACATACATTTAAAAAAAAAATCAAGTGTTTAGAAATTATAAACTACTTAAGGTAGCACTTGTAACTACTGACTAACTAACTGACTGCACTTGTGCATAATTATATTAATACAGAACTAATAAATATTGATCATACATTTACATTTTAATAGAAAATCAATAAAAAAAGAGAGAAACAAGTCTTTGTGCATCAATAACTATCGAAAAACTTTCTTTCTTTACTAAGTATGTACTTTGTTTTTATTAACTTCCCACTGGAAGTTATTGTAATGGGTGCGATCTTGCCAATCGCTAATTTGGACATGTTCCGACACGTTTCAAGGTCACTAGAATCCGAATCCATCGTTTTTAGAGTGATGCCGGTGTGTGCGCTCGTTAGTTCGTGAATTTTTTTCGTCTCGCATATCTCGAGAACAAAGGATGATATCAACTCAAAAATGAAGACCGGATAAAGTTTTCAGCAAATTCGGATTAGCGGTTTGTTTTTTATAATAAAAAAACGTAATTAAAAACTTTTTGTGAAATATTTATCGTCTCGCATATCTCGAGAATAAATGATGATATCATTTGTTTAATAAGGGGTGGAGTCCCCCACGAGATACAAGGCGCAAAGCCCCCTAGTGGGGCGCAAGGGGCAAAGCCCTTATCGGGGGTTCGGGGGTGGGAATCCCTGAGATGAAAAAAGAATTTTTTATGTACAGTTGTCTCTAGTCGTTAAGGATACCCAATGGGAAGTTGACAGTGTGGGTAGACCTATCCCCCCAAATTTTTTTTTAATCGATTTAATAAAAGATGAGATACATACCTATATATCTTATAAATTTTGTATGTATTAGAAGTATTTGTACACAATCAGAAAATTAAAGGGCCGCCAGAATTTAAAAAAATTTTTGTGTTTTCTCAAAAAGCTTGGTCAAAAACAGATCGACAACGATTTGAAACAAAGACTATTTTAAAATTTGGATGATCTACTTTTCAATGTTTGAAATTTATTTTCCCTACTTTAAAAAAAAAATGCAGGAAATGTAGAAAATTTTTGTGAATAGATGTTTAGTTCTCTGTCTCTTTCCCTGTCTCAATTTTATATTAGAGTAACGAGAGTAATGTACGGTTGTACGTCTAATTTTGTTCCATTTATTAATATTATTTTTAGTTAATTTGACTATATCATACCTTTTTAGAGCGTCCTTATTTTATTTTTATTTTTTTGAGGACCTTTTATAATCATTACTTCAGTGGTTATATAAAATAATGGTACCTACTTTCAACTTTGCTAACACCTGATCACTCTGAAACCAAATCATACTACCAAAGCAATTGAAAATAGGGTTTTAAAAAACTCAAACTGGTAGCTCTTGGCAACATCTGACAATGGCGCTAGTGATGAGCAAATGCAAGACCAAGACTAAGACTTGGCAGTCTTGGTCTTGGTCTTGTCCTTGCATTAAGAGTCTTGGTATTGGTCTTGCTAGAGCAGTTTGACTTTTGGTCTTGATCTTGCAAAATGCAGTCTTGGTCTTGGTCTTGGTCTTGTTATTGCTAAAAAATCTTGCACTTTCTTACATTTTTTTATTAGCGAATTTTTTTCTTCTAAAATCAGAATTTTTACTATCTTTACGTATTAATTATACTTTCAAACTATTTAAATAGTTTAGCAAGAGTCTTGCTGTTTTCTTGCTTTTGTCTTGGTGTTGCTCACTTGAGTCTTGGTATTGGTCTTGCAGCCATACTTATAGTCTTGGGCTTGCATTTTTTGCAAGACCAAGACTAATTTTGCTCATCACTAAATGGCGCATCAACTGAAACACGACGATAACTTAGAAAATCGAAGTTCCGCATAAAAAAAGTCCAAAATTCGCTGATTTTTACCCAAATGATACCCAAAATTCAGACTGTACAAATTGTTCAGTCTTCTAAAAAATTCCGATTATGTATTTATAACCAGTTCATAGTAAACATAATTATCAGGCACGAGTCGCACGTGTTTTAATGAATATTCAACCAAAAAAGACCTTCGCACCAATATCCTATGTGTGTATGACATAATTGTTTTTGAATGGATGGAAACCCGGTTTTTTTGTCGTATGTATTTGTGTTTTTGTGGAACACTTTTGCAATAAATAATACAAATTATATCATTTTAGTTAAGCAATTTAAGTCACACACATTCAATCGATCGATAATTAATTGAAAAATTATTAATTAATTAAATATGAGATATTACGAAATGTTGTTATTTACCTGAATTACCTGCGTCAATATTATTGTATTAATTTTGAATGTTGATATGTGTGTATTTGTTACAGTGTCAACCAAATTCCGTCATCAGTACATTTTATGGTAGGGTGGGGGCTAACTGAAAAATTTTTTTTATTTAAAAAATAATTGATTGGCCTTTATGTTTTAATAAGACAAATCCTTGACACGGCGAGCGGAACTAGTTATTTAGCAGTACATGTACTTATAAACAAGTAGGTATATTGAGATGTTGCTTTCAAATCGCCGGAGATCCAAATAACTTTTGGTATTTGTAAAAATTATACCTAAGTTGTTTGAATTTTTTTAAGAGTGAAAGTTTTCGATTCTAGAAGTCAGAGTTTTGAATAGTTAGGCGAGTCTGATTGAAGCTCGAAGAAATATAATTTTTTTAATCCGGAATAGAAAATTTGTTTGATAAAATTTTTTTGTGAAATCAAATAAGTTCACAAAATTAAATTTTAAGAATCTTCTACATAATTATATTCAGATATAGGGTAAAAGCCCCCTTTGTGGAACGGTATCTAATTATGAACATTTACATATTAATGAACTTATTTCTGAAAGAAGCATCTGATAACAAAAATTATTATTAATAGAATGATTGTTTTTCAATTTAAATTCACCTCGCATTGAAAATTTCCTTACTTAATTAAAGAAATAAATATTATAAATGTCAAAACTGTTCCAGTATTAGATACCGTTCCACAAAGGGGGCTTTTACCCTATACACAAAATTTTTTTTACAATTCGGATAGGTACTAAAATACATGATTTAGTCTGTAATAATAGGGAGTAAAGTATCACTTTTAGTCCCAAAGGACTAAAAATACTTTTACTCCCGTTTTTAAGCCAATTAACAAGCAGAATTTACAGAACATCACCAATCAGCAAGCAAAATTTAACTTAAATAGCGTTGCTAGATAATTGAAAATAATAAACAAATTCAAACTTGCAGATAACAGTTATATTGTATTGTATAATTTGATTGATTTATCCAAAGTATACTTGATATAATATTATTTCATACAATTTGAATGACATTTAATAAAAAAAATTTTCTCAATTTTTATAATTTTGTATTATCCCGAATTGTAAGAAATAATATACTATGTATATACTATGAAGACCGGACAAGAATTTATCTGTCATAGTAAAATCTATCTTTTTAACAAAATGAAAACAAAACAATTGAACAACAAACATCTTACTACTGCTGTGACTTGTTTGTAACTAGTTGTAAAAACTAAATAGGATTTCCTTTCTGCGACTTCCTTAAGCAGAAGTGAAACTGACGCAACTCTCTCCGCTGCGATTTGATTACTTACTATTTATTCTATCTATACGTATGCCAACAAATTTTAACGTAGATTTATATAGTACTTAGAGTATACGCAGTACAAAAGTGGAAAGAAATAACTGAGCAGGTGTATTTGGTAAATATGAATGAAAGTGAATTGTTTCAAAAATATCCTTACTGAGTCGTATTCAAATTTCTATTTGTCAAAACTTTTACCTGTATATACTGGTTCTTTCAATTAATATTTAATGTCGGACACAATATTGTGAAGTTTGTGGTTTTTTGCCCATAATTTAGTGGAAGTTTTTTATTAGCGAATTTCCAGAATGGAATTCAGCTATTACAGCCACTGTCATGACGCGACTTGAGTCCAGGACTATGGCAGAAATTTGTTTTGAGGTCCCTAGAAACCGAAAATAATATTCACTAAAATTTATATATATATATATATATATATATATATATATATATATATATATATATATATATATATATATATATATGTGTGTGTGTGTGTCCGCGCGATAACTCTCGAACGAAATGTCTTACGTTTATGAAATTTGGTGAAAACATTGGAAGTCCCAAACCGTTGGACGAGTTCGTTAACCAGACACGTCCGATGCCCGGAACATGGTTTTTCCGGCAATTTTCGTGAAAAAAATTAGTTTTTTGTCAAAATTTCCCCTTATTCAAAATCTTTTGTGAAATTTTTGTACACCATTGGAAAAAGGATGGAAGGATTGGAAGGAAGAATATCGTGTAAAAACGCCTTACATTATATTTGTGAAGGCAATGAGTTAACTTTTCAATTATAATTATAGCAAATAACGCAATTGAATATGTAGAACGAATACCACGGAATGAACCAAGTTTATTCAAAAATTTCAAACAAACTGACAAAAAAGTGTTTTCTAAATAAGTCGCTTTTATGGGAAAGGGATCGTTTGCCACATAGGTGGTCTTCCTTCTTTTTGTATTAATAGTTTTCTACTGGACAAGATAGTGCGTATATATATGTAAAAAGTGGCAATTAACAATAATGTTTTTGATGTTTCATTTTAACACATGTTTCTTGGTAGAATTACAATTAAAATGAAATTATTATTTGAGAAAATAGGTTATCGATCTCCTAATAATCGATTCATGAATCGACTCAAATGAAAAAAATCGAAAAAAGAATCGATTTTTTAAGCTTCGATTAATCGATTTAAAATCGGCATCTCTACTGTGTCCATATTTTTTTCCCCGTCTGTCCAACATTATATTTACCATTTACTTTTAGCCGTAGTAGTAAATACTGCGGTGTGTGTAATCTAGAACATGTTGCCAACAACAGTACTCACAATTAAAATTGCATCTCACTTTTACAACAATCACAGATAATTATGTCATCACACTTCACTTTACATATTAAAAACGTATATCGTAGCCCTGACCTCGTTAACAAATTTTTAATACATGCATACATACATAATATGTTAACACATACAGTTGATTCACAAAATTAATGTTTAATAATAACAATTAAGTCATATTAAAAGCGCCACCTAGTTCGTAAAGTGTTAAATAATGCATATAATAGGGTACCTGACTGTATTCAAAATTTGTTTTAAATATTAAATAACTTTACGTATTAGGGTTGACCGGGGTAATTGTGAATTGGGGCAATTGTGAACGGCGCCTATAATTTCTAAAATAGTATGTTTTTCTGTCCTTTCTTAATATGCTATTAAAATTTCATAACAATTCTCCAAATATTAGTATCTTTTTTTTTATTTTGAAAAAACCCTTGCAAAATTTTGTGTATCTTACTTCGACCAATCCTCAAAAAAAAAATTTTTTTAAATACATTTTCTTTTTTTTAAAAGGTAAGAAATGGATAAAGGTACTTCTAAAGAAGTGGTCTAAAGCCTGAGGGGGTTCCTTATTAACTGCTAAAGAAATTGGACAATTTATTACCAATTCACAATTACCCCATGATTTTAAAATTCCGGGGTAATTGTGAACGTCATTCACAAATGCCCCCATCCGGTCAAAAATTTCAGTAGTGTCCTTTTCACAGTTGAAAATGTTGATGATGATGTACAATGACATTATTGTACAAGTTTCCGTTGTACAAACAACACACAAAAAAAAAATAGATTGTTGTTTTTTGTTCATGTAAACTGAATGGATTTCCTTGAAAAAGTCTTATTTTCCTTGTTTTTGTGTGAAAATCATGTAATTTTTTGATTTTTTATTTGATAAAATGACAAAATATCATCAAAATATCATTTTTAGCTTGTAACAAATTTGTTCTTACAATTTTTGTTATTTTTATTTAACCTTGATTTTTTTTACAAATTTGAGGTATGCGTAACTTGCATTAAGCAAAGAGAAATTGTGACCGCTAAAGTATGATGAAAAAATTAAAAGTGGGGTAAATATGAAGAATTTGAGTTGGTCCTTACTCTGATGTACCTCACTCCTCTTGTAACCCATTCTAAATAATTTTTCTGATGGTATTGACATTTACTCCGAAATTCATAAGATTTGCAAAACCGCACCGAGGAAATGTAAATGGCTTATAAAATTTTTGTTTTTCATACGAATTTGCTCAAAATTTGTGTGGTGTATCCTGAATAATGTAGAATTAAAAATAAATCAACCATAATGTGATATATAAAATAAAAAAATACTTAAAACAACGCTTTTATCTCAATTCATGAAAATCCATTCACAATTACCCCGGTTAACCCTACTCGTAAATATATTTAATTTTAGTAGTAACAAATAAAAAAAATATCCTTTAGTTATTTAAAAATTCTACTTTGAAAATGATAAATTTTTAAACTTTCATTTAAATGAGTAAAAACGCGCCGTAACATTAAAATGACGTCATATTTTGTAGCAAATATGACAAATATCATAGATAAGATAAGGAACATGTAAATGATGTAAATGGTTACTGTAGTTTGATGCATAATTTTTACACGTGTGTTAAATATGACTGGACACAATAAGTAAGGCTGTCTACACAATCAATGAAATAAGGAATAAGAAATAAGGAATAAGAAGTATGCCATCTAATGACGTTGAATGGAACTTTAATGAAATAAGAAATAAGGATTAAGGAGTAAGAAATAAGGAGTAGGCCATCTAGTTACGTTGAATGAAACTTTAACTTAACTGCCAATAGGTAAATGTATTTAGGTATTTTTGTACATCAGAATTCATGAAAAAGTAATGTTCGTGATGACTTTTTTGTCACTAAGTGAAAAAAATCACGAATTTTGACGTAAAAAAATACCTACATATTTATATCTATGACCAGTTACGTTAAAGTTCCATTCAACATCACTAGATGGCATACTCCTTATTTCTTATTTCTTATTCCTTGTTTCTTATTTCATTAAAGTTCCATTCAACGTCACTAGATGGCATACTTCTTATTCCTTATTTCTTATTCCTTATTTCATTGATTGTGTAGACAGCATAATTGTAAATATTGCAAAAAAGAAAGACTAACATCTATCGAAAATATATTTTTGTTGAAGATTTACATATGTTGCAAAACGTTTCCTAACGTTACAGTAGTGCGAACACATTAATATTTGCTTGCATCAAAATGTGACACCATCGCATACCTCACCATGGTTGATCGTTTTGCGCGCCAATTTATTCATTTAATAAAATTGAACAGTATTTTTTTTACAACTTTCAAAAATTTATTTAAAATTAAGAAGTTAATACGTAAAAACAAAGCATTTAGAATCATTTTTTAATTGCAGTCAAGTACCCTATTGGCTGTGTGTACTGTGGCACTTCCACCACAGATCACTAAATGTCTGTGGTGTTATTTGCAAATATATTTAAAACTGGGTCATAGACTGATCGTTCAAAAAACAAAAATATATGTGTTTCGTAGAATTGATTTAATAAATAATTGACGATGGGGAATTTTTGAAACCAACGGTTTATTAATAAATTTTCATAATATAATTTTTGTTTAAGTCAGTGGTAGAGATTTTTTTTCTGGTTAGAATTTAGTCATATTGATTTGTAAGAATGCTTTCTTGAATGATGTAATAAGAATTCACTTAACTAGCGGTTTATGTGGATTTAGTGTTTGGTTTGAAGTTTAAACAAGAAAACAACACTAAACCAAAATCATCCGTTTAAAAATCTCAGATGATTTCAACAATACCTACAAAATTTCAGATTTTTTTAACTTGTCTGATGCTTCCACATTTTTTTCCCTAGAAAATTCTGACATGATCGTTCAGGACTGAAAGTGCAATAGATTCCAAGAATACCTACTGAAATATATATCAAGAGCCCAGGATCGTTTGAATCTTTGAAAAGTTGAATTTTTGCACGATTGATGCAAAAATTACTACACCGATTTTAATTAAACTTTGTAAATTTATTCTTTAGAGGCTTGGTCAATATTTTCAGTGAAAATTATCACGATATTCCTTATGGGAGTAGGGGGGGGGTTATATTAAAAAGTTAAAGATATATTAACAATAAATGAAGGCCAAAAAAAACAGTACCTTTGTATTTAAAAATGTAACTTTCAGATTCAAAATCTGAAGGCTTCGTTAACATTTCCACTGCAAATTATTACGATATTCCTTACAGGGGGGGGGGTGGTTATTAAAATGTTAAAGATATTCATTAACAATAAATGAAGACCAAAGAAACCAGTATGTATTTAAGGGGGACCAATAGTGTGACATTTTAAAAAAAAAATTGGAAATTTTTTTTTGCATGTTTCGATAGTCTATACCTTTAAAAGTAATATACTAAAATTTTAAGTGCATACCTCAAATAGTATTTGAGTTAGAGCCATCCGAAGAGCGGATTCTGATTTTCATTGTTAACTTTTTGAGGTGTTGAGAAATGTATGAAGGCTGATAGTTGGGGAGTTTCTGGACGTGGCTGCCAGTCACATGTTGTGGAGAAGCTAGACTCTGGCACATTTAAACGACTCATCTAGCTTTACTATGACCGTTATAGTGAGTAACTGAGTACATCGTAAATAATTTTAGTAAAAATTCTCAGTGATTCAAACTAAAAGGTAAAGTAAGGAAAAACTACATTTTTCAAATTTCCGATCGATTTGATTTTTATTGCAGCTTCTTTTATATGTTTCTTCGTACCAAGAACCTCCAGTTTTCCGATCGAATAAAAAATGTAATTTTTGCAGGCCAAAAATCATCAAGTTTTTGCGCAAAATTAAAAATTTTTTTTTAAAAACTTCACCATTTTATTAAATTTCAATTTTTTTTTCGATTGAGGTTCATGGTACGGGCAATATCTTCTAGTCATAATTTTTTTTTAAAAAAAAGTGTATTTTTTGAGCTATCAACAAACTTTGACTTAACACACATTTGCAATCTTTAAGCCAGTAAAACTTGCGATTGCAGATTGCAATCCAGACATTTCTTATGTCTACACTAGGGGACGTTTACAATCTTTTTAAAAATCTTTTTTTAGGAAAAAGTGTTACAACTCGTGTAAAACAATTTGGGTTACAGTTTCAGTCATCCTGTCCGCTCAAAATAACTCGAATAATGTGCAATAATATTTATATTTCCTTTTCAAAAATGATTTTGTCACAAAACATTCCACGGTTCATTTTTTTTTTTTTATTTAATCATCTGGTGGTGCGAAAATTAAACAAAAAGGGTGTTTAGTAATAAAGTCATCTTAACATTCCTTGAATGTTAAGTGCATATTTAAGTTCGTTTAACGAATTGTAACGGCGTGATAACTGGCAGAATGACAGATGACATAAGGCGTTATGTTTTTAAAGGTTATGTTACTGAATTACGTTACTTGTGTTTGTCGGTAAAAATGACTATTACATTTTTACTAGTGTAACATTTTTATTCAAGTGGTTCTTTTTCGTTTCGTCTTCTTGAAAGAAAAAAGGATGTTTTTGGTTTGAATTGATTGGGGAAGTCATATATCTCGTAATAATGTATAATATGTATAGGGATGTAATTTAAATAAAAAAACAGATTTTATTTTTTTGGGCAAATAGTGTTATTTTTTTTAGTGTTTCATGATTTTTATGTTTTTTTTCAAATATTTGTTTTCGTGAGGTTAATTACGGTTCAGCTGGGTGTTAAATTATTTTTTTTTAATTTTGACAAAAATTTATTGATGTATTCTTTTAAGTAATGCCTGTAAACACAAGGTGAAGAAATTTAAGGGGAGGTTTACTTGAGAGTCGTTAAAAAAAATCGATTTTTTTTTTTGCAGAAATTGGTAGCTAATTATGTGTAGAATATGTTCCCAAAGTGATTTTGCTGAAAGTAATTTAAGGGAAGGTTTACTTGAGATTTGATAAAAAAAATCGATTTTTTTTGCCGAAATTCATAGCAAATTATATGTAGAATATGTTCCCAAAGTGATTTTACTGAAAATAATTTAAAAACAAGATTCTTGCACATTAACCGAATCCAGCTTTCTATAAAAAAAAAAATTCAAAAAACGTAGTTCACGCAGTAATGAGTATTAAATATAAAATTTTGAAAATACGTTTCTTTATATATATTTTATAATATCTCGGAACTAAATTTTTGGAACTGGTGGACACGATAACTCAAAAACTATTCGATGGATCCTTTTTTTTTAAATTTTTTATTTTGAAGATAATTCAATTCTTCGGCACCTCTAGCTAAGTTCGATACAATTTCAATATTTTTTAGCGAATTTCCAGAATGGAAACTCGCTATTACAGCCACTGTCATGACACGACTTGAACCCGGGACCATGGCAGAAATTTGTTTTGAGGTCCCTAGGAACCGAAAATAATATTCACTCAAATTTATATATATATATATATATATATATATATATATATATATATATAAATTTGAGTGAATATATATATATATATATATATATATATATATATATATATATATATATATATATATATATATATACATATATATATATATATAAATTTGAGTGAATATATATAATATATATATATATATATATATATATATATATATATATATATATATATATATATATATATATATGTATTTAATATATATATGTGTCCGCGCGATAACTCTCGAACGAAGTATCCAATTTTTACGAAACTTGGTGAGAACATTGGAAGTCCCAAACCCTTGGATGAGTTCGTCAGCCAGACACGTCGGATGCCAGGAACATAGTTTTTGTTCTAGCAAAAAATTAGTTTTTTGCGAAAATTTCCACTTATTCAAAAATTTTTGCGAAATTTTTTTACACCATTTAAAAGAGAAGAAAAAATTACATAAAATACCCCTGTCGCAGCATCCTGCATAACATAGCGAATTTCCATTTACAAAAGTACGTTTTTCTCGGAAACTAGTTGATATAGAGTAATTGTAAATAAAAAAAAACCTTCTTTATGTGATTTTTCCGCCTCATTCCGCCAAATTTTTTTCACGAAAAATGTCCAAAACCCCGTAAACGTTTTCACGAAATTTCTTAAAAATAAGATGTTTCGTTCTTGAGTTATCGTGCGGACACTTAGTAAACATATATATAAATGTGTCCGCACGATAACTCAAGAACGAAACATCTTATTTTTAAGAAATTTCGTGAAAACGTTTACGGGGTTTTGGACATTTTTCGTGAAAAAAATTTGGCGGAATGAGGCGGAAAAATCACATAAAGAAGGTTTTTTTTTATTTACAATTACTCTATATCAACTAGTTTCCGAGAAAAACGTACTTTTGTAAATGGAAATTCGCTATGTTATGCAGGATGCTGCGACAGGGGTATTTTATTTTTAAATTTACTTTAAAGAGCGAAAAATAAGACAAAAATCGTAATCAAAAGTTCAAACATCCGCCATTTTTTTTCTTTCAGCAATTTCTTGAGAAAAAAAATTCTAGAAAAATACATAATTTTTAAGGACTCTCGAGTAAACCTCCCCTTAATAAATTTAACATTAATTTTAAATTTTTAAGGTTTCATAGGAAAAAATATTTTGGAACTCTTGTGTCCGTCTGTTTTACTCTCATAATTCCTATATCTTTTTTTTTTTTGCCTATGAACATGAAATTTTCATGTACTTGTTTGAGATTTTTTTTACGTACAATAATGTACCATAATTTGTGGAATCTTGTCAGAATTGATGAGAGGAAGGGAGCAGTTTGGGCTGTAGTGGGGAGGCCCGGGCGAAGTGAAAACTTTTTTTTTTGCTCGTCGATCGAATTTTTTGAGAAAAATTTTTTGTCTCTCTTCTCGTCCAACGGTTTGGGACTTCCAATATTTTCACCAAATTTCATAAATGTGAGACATTTCCCCAAGATTTATCGCGCGGGCACACACACACACACATATATATATATAAATTTTAGTGAATATTATTTTCGGATTCTAGGGACCTGAAAACAAATATCTGCCATAGTCCCGGATTCAAATCGCTTCATGACAGTGGCTGTAATAGCTGAATTCCATTCTGGAAATTCGCTAAAAGATTTGAGTGTAGGATTTCTTGTCTTGAAGTCTAAATGTATATACTCCTGTTTGATTTGATGCGTTTTCTACACCTGAAATTCTGGGTTATCCTTTGACTTGTGTTACAGTACTACTTTTCCCATTCAATTGTATCCGCGGGGAACCGTGAAACCACACCGCACCCAAATTAACACGAAAATTGTTTGGTCGAATAAAACTATTAAATTGTTGATGATGATGCATTTGGTATTTCCTAGTTTGTTCGTTGTACATATTTAAAAGATCATTTATTTTAATAAATATGTACTTAAATGCGTGCGGTAATATCAATGGTGGTAATAAGTTAACAACATGCGGTAATATACTTAAGTATGACAGTGTTTTAAGTATTTGTATTGAATAACACATACACACACAATTAACGTAAGTACTTAATCCAAAAACAGAGAAAGTCGTATTGAGCACGAGGCTAACCCCTATGTGGTAATCATTCACAATTATTATACTGAGCAGTAGTACCTATAGTAGTAAAGTGCTTGTAGTAACTTTACAATAATGAAACTAAAACAGAAATCAAAAGTTGCATATTGTACATTATTATGTATACATTTTCTGGTAACTGTTCTCTAATCATAATATACAGTAATTATCACAATAGCGTGGCGTGAATATCTTAGATAATGTAACTCGAGGAAAGAAAATAATAATGTGAAATAAAACGAATAGAAATGGGGAAGGATGCATTGTATTTAACACACAGTTCAGTCACCATTATTATCAAGTATAGCTTGACACCGATGAGGCATGCTTGTTACAAGATTTTCCGCATATGATTGAGGAAGTGAGCGCCATATTTTTCCTATCTGTTGAGACAGTTGCTTTAATGTAAAGACACACTTTCCTGAAGCCTGTGTTTATAAACGCCCATTTTCCACCAGGTTTGTATCGGGAGATTGAGATGGCCAAGAAAAACCGAATCAAAACGAGATGCGTAAGCAGCACTCACGATTCGATAAAATATTCTTACACAAGAAACAATGATTCACACCATCGCTCCGATACCGCCCCGATTTCAGACGCGGTACGCTTTCGCTCCAATATCACTCCAATACCAATACCACTCAGACAATATTTTATCGGAGCGATATCAGACCTATATCGATAGTGTGAATACTTTTCTGATTCCATTCCGCCCCGCTTGCATTCAGTTCTTATGAAAAGATATTTGTATCGAACTGAGACCGAACTGGGAGCGTACCGAGAGCGGCATTATAATGTGAATGGAGAACGAATAGATACCAGCATGGTATCGGCGCTGTAATGTGAACACAACAAAATTATATTGGAGGGGGAGCGTACCGATATCGACACCATAGTGTAAATCGGGCCTAAAAGATAAAATTTCATTTAGCGATCTTACATGCTTAGTTTTGGTAAAATTTAAAAAAAAAACTACTTTGAAATTCTATACATATTGCGCTTGCAGTTTCATTATTCTATTATTTTATTTATGGTTTTAAACGACAATAAACATTTTTTAATCTTGACGACATTTTGAATTAGGGTGATTGGTTGAATTACAACAATTTAGGTGTGAATTTTTCATTTTCACTATCAAAATAAGGAAATTTCTTTCAGAAATATTACTAACTTAATAGGGAATTTTTTTTTTTGGGGGGGGGGGGGTAATTCTGATAAAAATAAGAAGAATGACTTCGATAACTAGCTTCCAATTTTTTTATTTTAATTTAACAAACTTGACAACGTCATTCAGTAAACCACAATTAAAGTTTTTGTCTCCCATTTTCGGGGCAAAGAGGGTACTGACATCCCGTTACCACTCCTGTATCTACGTAACACCTTCACTTTTTAAAATGGGTTATGAGCAATAGTGAAGCTTCAAGTTGTTTGGTATGTTGTCACCAAACAAATAAAACAAATGAAGCAAAAACAGACGCATCTAGTTTTTTGACCCTTTTTCTCTGTCATTTTTATATTAATTATAGTAACTTACGGTTGTACGTCTAAATTTGCCTTATTTGTTAATGACCGCAGACCATTTTTAGCTAATTTGACCTGTATAGTTTAGTTTCTCTCTGGTGGAAATGTTGGTAGAAACATTGGGGGGAATTTTATAATTATTGGAAAACAGTAATCATTATTTTATCAGTGTCTAAATTATTTCCTTTAGGTATACATATGTTTTTTAAAGTATTACAATAATTAAACAATAAGTGTTGATATTTTCTACAATAGCATCTTTTATTTATTTCTTTTTGAAAGAAATCAAGTAATTTTTATTTCATTATTTCTTTCTGTAGCCAGTTTCGTGTAATTCAGTACCATATATGGTCGAAAACGTATGTAAATACCAGTGGCCCCAAAAACTTTCATCATAAACTTTGTTTTTCTTTGGCAACGTCAATAAATTAATCTATTTGTGGATAACGCGCATGCGTGCATTTAAGTAGACTTTTTCGGTGTGTGCACTTATTACTTATTAGCAAAGAACATATGTTCAAGAATACTAGCAAATGAGTAGTTAGTCCTGTCTGTTTATCCTTTAAATTATATTTTGATAACTGATTACATTTTCGTGAGTTTTAGGTAGTTTTATTTTGGTAAAAAAATAATTTAAAACGTGTTTTTTTTTTTTTTTTTTGAAAGACCACATGCGTTATGCAGTACGTCCCCTGTTTTTCAAAAAAAAAAGTTGAAAAAAAAACAATCATGTCCTGTTTTAACGGCCCTTGTTAATGAAATACTCATTCATGTTTCAACAAATTTTGTGTTTCAACTGAATATTTTTTGTTGTATTGTAAATTTTGTAGTAGGTACAAAAGAAGAAAAATATGTTTTCAGTTGAATTTTGTAAAATGATCAAAACTCGAGTTCTGTTATAAAAATCTCTTAAATATTAAATATTTGATGGCGGAAAAGTTAGATAATGTTAGAAACAGTAACGTCTTTTCCTTCCGGGAGTTTCCAGGGCCTAGTTCCGAAAGAAAAATGAACTAACTTTGACAGCATAAATATTATAATCTTAACGCTTATAATCTAGTAGGATATTATTCAGTTGTTGTTATTTCTAAGAACTAATGTACAATTCAAATCTTTCCATCGGGCTGGTCACCCTGATAAGCGTGACTTACATTAGTAACATGGTCTGTGCCCACACGAAAACGTTTAATTAGTACACTACTTTGATAAATAATACACTTTACATGGAGTTGTTGACGCTGTACAACGTCCAGGATCATTATCGTTAGTGATGAGAAAAATTAGTCTTGGTCTTGCAGGCTTGTCTTGGTCTTGCATTTTTTGCAAGACCAAGACCAAGACTATGTATACCAAGAGCAAGACCAAGACCAAGACTATAAGTATGGCTGTAAGACCAATACCAAGACTCAAGTGAGCAAGACCAAGACAAAAGCAAGAAAAAAGAAAGACTCTTGCTAAACTATTTAAATCGTTTAAAAGTATAATTAATACCGTAAACAGAGGAAATTCTGATTTTAGAAGGAAAAAATTCGGTAATAAAAAAATGCAAGGAAGTGCAAGATTTTTTAGCAATACCAAGACCAAGACCGAGACCAAGACTGCATTTTGCAAGACCAAGACCAAGACTCAAACTGCTCTAGCAAGACCAAGACCAAGACTCTTAATGCAAGAACAAGACCAAGACCAAGACTGCCAAGTCTTGGTCTTGGTTTTGCATTTGCTCATCACTAATTATCGTATTAAATCGAGCGTAAAAATTTTACGAGCCTCGTACGACAAATATTGAAATTCATAATTCTGTTTCACGTTCGCGCTATTATTTGAGAATTAATTTCATTGTTAACTTTTGACGTTTTTTTAACATTTTTTCGAACAAAAATCGTATTTACTGTACAAAATATATTAAACCAAATTAGATCAAATTTTAGGTCTAAAATGGAACTCCAAAACAATATTAACATTCCGGGATCGAATTTTGGACATTTTACATCCAATTTACTAGGCTTGCTTCGTTTTTTTGACAGTAGGTACTACAATTAGAAATATCGGCATTTTAGCTCGATGTATTGAATAATCGATATCAAATTCGATCGAACAGTATCCCAACTCTAATTTTGAATTAAACTAGAATAACATTTATGAATATTCATAAAACAGATCGATTTTTTTCGTACTGAAAAGATATTTTATCTATGATCTGTCACGTATTTATCTACGATCATTATCGATTAGGATCATGATTTTTTTTTAAATAGTTAATTGCATTGCATTTGGCTCTACTACAAACAGGAGGGTGTGATTTGTATGATTAGATAAAGGTTACAAATAACTAAATATATAATAAAAATGTTACCAGCCATTTTTATTATTAAATAATATTATGTTTGTATCTGCCATGCAAAAATTGAGGTCACACAATATAATATTATTTTTATTAATAAATATTTATAATCATTATGTATTTAGCCAGTTGTCATTTAAATTGATCTACACTATGATCTATCTGCGTTGATCTGCGCTTGTTCTACGGTCGTACGTAAATTATGGCAATTTTGAAAGTGGAAATATTATGATTTAGGAAGTTAAAAACGTTTAATTAATTAATGACAAGGATACTTGAAAATTAATATGTATTTACATACGTGTCATGAAAAGTGATAGATATACATTTATTAAAAGAGATCAGATGATTTAATTGATGGAATTTTTTTCAGTATTGCAAAAATCAGTACAAAATTATTTTCAAAAATTTGTGATTTACATTCTGAAATTCTATTTTCGGTCAGTTGTATAGTTCTAAAAAATTTTATAAACACTTTTAAACAAACCATATGGAAAAAATTTTTTGTCCCAAAATGCCGGCCTTTTTACTGCCAGTGATAAATACAATAGATAAGGTTACAAAAAAAAGAAAAAGAAATAAATCAAAGATCCCAACATCAAAAAAGTGAACCCTAGGAATTTACAAAATATAAATTATACTAAACTATGCTGATAAAATTGAACATTATTTAAAATTATATTGTTTTTCGGAAAATCTGCCACAGATGGCGGCACTGTACCAATGAATACATACATACCACAGCATTTTGAGCCGCCGCCATATTGCAGGAAAAAATTATATGTTGTATCGGTCATAGTAGGAAGCCTGCAAAAAAATTTTGGTGATTGTACAATAGCTACAAGTTGATGAAAAAAAATATTGAAAAATTAAACAATTTTTTTTTTGAAGCTGATAATTCGTCCCCCCCTCGCGATTTGATCAGTAATATTTAGTTTTGGTGTGTACATGAGTTATAGTATGCATTGATATAATGTTCTTTTATTTGTATGCCTTTGTAGATGTTTTAATAAACAGTGAGTAAATCGCTTCTTTTGTTAATATTTTTGTTTTTTACCGTTTCCCGAAAGTTATGTTTTTCCCGACAAGGAAAATCATATCTCAAGTTCTAGAAAAGATAGAGACTTAATTTTTTTTTAAATTTTGTTCATAAACATATTGCGCATAAAGTGGAGTATGCTTTTTCCATTTGAACAATTGTAACTATTTTTAAACATCTTTTTACACTTTAGAGGTATCTAAAACATAAAAATTCCAACCAAATCCGTCAAGCCACTAAAAAATTATAAATTTTTTTTTTGATTTTCAAAAAATAATTTTTTACCCCCAAAGGGTGAGTTTTTAAGGATTGAAACTCAGTAAATTTTAATCTTATATCGAAAGCAGTTAACAGAAAAAAAAAAACAACACAATTCGTGCGGGGGCATTTCTACCCATGCTTATCGGCCGATAGCCTTTTTTCCGAAATTTTAAATACACCCTTCCACTACCTAAAATTTATAAAATTTTAGAAGTTAAAGGGGGCGCAAATGAAGTGTCATACACCGGGTGCCAGTTATGTTCGCTACGCCTCTGACAATACCCCCTTAATGCTTGTATCGGTGTGAGTGCGACAATCATAGCTGTCTGTACCTGTTTAATACATACATAATATGACATAACAACATATGTAGCTGCATGGTGTCGCTGCTGTGTAGTGTTCCATATGAGATTGTTATTGATATGCATATGGTTCATGGCCTTCAATCAATATTATTATGTATTTATTTATATACATACGTAAATAAAATCGCTTACGGCTTGTAGGTACACACTACACACTGTGTTGAATACAACTGTCACAGATTGTATCAAATATTTTTATACACATATTACATGCAAAGTTTGCAATGAAATATTAGTGTATTCGGAACGCATAGAAAAGTAGTAAATATGTTGAAAATTCTTTCAAAACTATTCCAGGACAGCGATTCTTGAAAAGTGAAGTGACGTGGAATGGAATGAAATGAAATAGCTGAGAACAGAATCAAAGGAAATATATTTTTATAAGTTGATAGGTATACATTATTGTGATAATGGCTGCTCTATCGACGAAATTGATTACTAATAAGAGGAGGTATTATTTATGGTACAAAGTTTTCAATTCCTGTTACGTATTTTAAACAGCGAAATCAAACCGGAGGAGGAGAATGCAAGATTGAGCTGAATCCGCCGGTGGAGGAATTTTAAAATTAATTAATGAAAAACTATACTTTTTAATTTCAAATGTTATCGAGTGCCTGTGAAACATTATTAGTGTATGGCGGATTTTTATCCGTATTTAAACATACACCAATATTCATATGTTCACTCCATGTCCAGCTTTGGCTGGTACTTGAACACTCGATGTACTTTGGCAAATGGCCAATTCATTATGTTAATTAAAATAATGTTTCACAGGCACTCGATAACATTTGAAATTAAAAAGTATAAAACTGCGTCTCGCATTAGAGAGAGGTTGTGTTTGATTGATTGCTGAATTGGAGTGGCACTCGAACAAGTGATCGGTGGCCTAGTTGGTAAGGCGCTTGGCTGGTAACCAAGAGATCCGGGTTCGAGTCCCAGCCGATCCAGTTTGGTAATTTTTCAAACACTATGTCAATTTTAATTAATGAAAAACTAAATAAAATTACTAAATAAACAAAGTCTTGTAGCTGATTTAAAATAAGATCCATTACATTTATGGCAAGTTCTAGGATCCACTTATTCAAACTTGAAAAAAATTGCCATTAAATATTTATATTTCACAGCAACTTCAACAGCTTTTTTCAAAAGCTGGGCAGCATTTGCATCAACAAAGGAACAAATTAAAAGGGAAACTTCTAACAAAGTGACTTTTTTTGCAAAGTGTACCAAATAAATAGTGGCAATGTTAATTTTTAATAAATAAAATAATAGATTATAATGGTTGTTTATTTTGCTACATAAACATCGATGTTTTCAAACATCAATGTCTTTCTTTCGATATACATATATCGTATATCGATACTCTTGAATCGATGTTAACATCGATGTCAACATCGATGTCAACATCGATGTTTTCTAATATCGATCATCTCTACTTCAGCATCTAGGATATTTCAAAATTTTGCAAAAAATGACTTTTTGAAAAAATGTTACATAATAACACCTTCATCCGCTCACGTTTTCAATTAGATGATAATGTAATGGAACTGTCTGTGTAAGCCAAAACTTTTGTGACTAGTGGTCGATTTAAATGGCATAAAATTTTGTACAAATCGTATTTATCATATTTAATTAAAATTTTACATATGTATGTGAGTTGTCTAATTGTTTTTTCTCTTACATACATATAATATACACATACATATTAATATTATACACACCTCTACTTCTGTTTTAGTATGCATACAATTCAACATAATACAAACAAGTAGTAACCAATAGTGTACCAAGATATATACTTTTTGGTATGTCCGGTTACAACATATTACAAGATTACCTAAATAATTCATACCCATAATTCATTTATTTTTTTTATTTAAAATTTTATAGCAGTATTTAAATCAGTATGACCACATAAATGTGTTTTTTTAAGGTGGATTTACCTAGATATTTTTTCCTTATGTTATAAATTTTAATATACGTATATACATATATTATTTCCTAAACATTTTTAACGTGTGAAAATTGACCTGAATTTTTGAGTAAAAATGTCAATATCTCGTCAGTTAATTAAGGACACACCTGTTCAATAATATAATAGTTGTGGAAAATTGTATAGTAATTTTCTAGATAAATACTGAAAGAAAATATTGTATTTCCGCCGTATTTCAGTGTTTACTTTTGGAAGTGAAGATTTGAAACAATTTTCTCCAAAGTAAAAATTTATTTCTGGACCAAATTGACATCCAAAAATCATTTTGCAGAATCGCCAGTAATGATGAGCAAATGCAAGACCAAGACCAAGACTTGGCAGTCTTGGTCTTGGTCTTGTTCTTGCATTAAGAATCTTGGTCTTGGTCTTACTAGAGCAGTTTGAGTCTTGGTCTTGGTCTTGGTTCCGCAAAATACAGTCTTGGTATTGGTTTTGGTCTTGGTATTGCTAAAAATCTTGCACTTTCTTGCATTTTTTTATTAGCGAATTTTTTCCTTCTAAAATCTGAATTTTCTCTCTTTACGGTATTAATTATACTTTTAAACTATTTAAATAATTTAGCAAGAGTCTTGCTTTTTCCTTGCTATTGTCTTGGTCTTACTCACTTGAGTCTTGGTATTGGTCTTGCAGCCATACTTATAGTCTTGGTCTTGGTCTTGGTATACATAGTCTTGGTCTTGGTCTTGGTCTTGCAAGAAATGCAAGACCAAGACAAGACTGCAAGACCAATACTAATTTTGCTCATCACTAATCGCCAGTAACTTGAAATTTAGATATTTACTTAAAATACTTGTTTTATTTTTGGAAGACGGATAGGTCAAAATAATTTCTACGTCATAAAAATAAACAAGAGTAAAAGTTTTTTCCTTGTTGGGTGGAAAAGACGCGTAAGGTCGCATAGTTGAGATACCCCTGTCGCAGCATTCTGCATAACATAGCGAATTTCCGTTTACTAAAATTAATTTTTCTTGGAAACCAATTTACCTATAGAATAATAGTTCAAAAACTTTTTTTATGTGATTTTTTTCTTGTCTTTATAATGGTGTAAAAAATGTCGCAAACATTTTTGAACTTCGGGAATTTTAGTAAAAAATTTTTTTTCATAATAAACGCCCCAAAAAACCATGTTCCGGGCATCGGAAATGTCTGGCTGAAGCCATGCAAGATTTTTACTAAATTTCGTAAAAATAGAATGTTTCTTTCGAGAGTTATTGCGCGGACATTCTAGGGACCATAGTCCTGCGCTCAAGTCTTACCATGACAGTGGCTGTAATAACTGAATTTTCGATTCGAAAATTCGCTAAAGTGGTAACAGTAACTACGACTTTTGTTTAGTTTGACTAAACAAGACTTTTTTGCTCAACCCTGATTTGGTTAAGTCCAGCCCTGTCTTTCCAACAGTAAGAAATCGGACACACCGAATTTAACATTCAGCAATAATTTTATTTGTGACTACCATGAAATTGCTTATTTATTGTACAAAATACTATCTAGGTAAGTTATGTTTCACATACAGCCGTATAAAAAAATTGAACTTTACGCACGCCTATGCGTAAAGGAACACAGCACACACTACATTTACTTGCATAAATTTTTGTCTCGTGTGTAATATGCAACTTCAATCACGTAAAATATAATGTTACCGTTTATTGTAACGTTTTACTGACAGTTTAATCTTCAATTGTTACTATTATGTATCAAAGTAAGTTCAAAGACATTATTCAATGTTTTTCAAATAATAATTTGTTTTTCTTTGTCCTAAACAAATAAGCGTTAATTAACACTTTACATAATTAAACAATCAAAGTCAATATTAATAAAAACAACAAATATATACAAATTATTACATAATTATTGTTTATAATTATACATTTTATTAATTAAGGACGTAGTCTTGAACTTAGATCTCTCGTTGAAGCATCAGTTTTTATTGAATTTCCAGAATGGAAATTCGCTATTACAGCCTTACTCACGGTGGAAGTTCAGCCCGCGACTATGGCAGAAATTTGTTTTGAGGTACCTAGAACCCAAAAATAACATTCTCTAAAATATATATATATATATATATATATATATATATATATATATATATATATATATATATATATATATAAGGTGGTCCAGAATTATGTACCGTAATTAGTAGAGCTCGTAGTACGTTCAAAAATAATGGTACCTTTTCATGTACGCTTTTTTTCAAAAGTCAATAATACGGGAGATACAACTCTATAGAGGGGTGAAACGAAAACCATTATTTCTTAAATATTTTCCAAACGCTTTTGAATAACGGATTGATATTTTAGGGGTACTTATTTTGAATAAATTTAATCCTTTAGAAGGATTAAATTTATGTCAACACTTATTCCACCACTCATGACTAAGGGTTGGTTTTGGGTGTAGGTGTGAGTAATCACGTCTTTTCTTTTTTAATTTGCAATTATTTACACAAAATCCCTTACCCCTCTAGTTTATCTCCCTTATTACTGAGTTTGGAAAAAAGTGTAGATGAAAAGGTACCATTATTTTTGAACATACTATCAGATCCAGCAATTACGGTACGTAATTCTGGACCACCCTGTATATATATATATATATATATATATATATATATATATATATATATATATATATATATATATATATATATATATGTCTCCACGCGATAACTCTCGAACGAAGTATGCAATTTTTACGAAATTTGGTGAAAACATTGGTAGTTCCAAACCCTTGGATGAGTTCTTCAGCCAGACACGGATGCCAGGGACATGGTTTTTGTTCTTTCAAGAAATTAGTTTTTTGCCAAAATTCCTACTTATTCAGAAATTTTTGCCAAATTGTTTTTGCACCATTTAACAGAGGAGAAAAAATTACATAAAAAAGGTCTTTAAACTATTATTCTATGTCAATTAGTTTCCGAGAAAAACTAATTTTTATAAACGGAAATTCGCTATGTTATGCAGGATGCTGCGACAAGGGTATTTTTTGTTCACACTTGTTCACAACGAACGGCCCAGTTAGTTCCCCCCCACACAGGAGATTTTAATTGGCAGGTGTTTATTATTTGATAATTTGCCATGACGACGCATAGCACGGATACATTACAAGAAACGTCAGAAGAAAATTGGGAAAATTGGGACACAACACAACAACGCGTATTTTAAAATTTAGGTCAAACACACAAACACATTTGCATATCATGTAGATAAATAAGTGTTTCTGTTCCGGTTTTTTCAATGCACGCAATCAAAACATATGCGTGAAAATGATATGCGCACACGAGGTGTGCGAAAAATGGAAAAATTTATATGATGAAAATTTGTTGGGAAAATTAATGTGTAGGATTATTTATGTTTTATAGTACGTGTTGATACATGAATGTTTTATTTTAAAACGTAGATTATCAAGAATATTATCATATTAATAGTTTGAAGGAGTGTATGTTTATTTTCCTCAAATGTAAGGAAAATATTTAAAAATTATACGGGACGAATTTCGAAAAATTTGTTACTGTTAAAAAGCTAAACTATTCTCAGTGGACTTAAGCTTTGATTAATTCCAAAAAAATACTAGAATTCTATAAGAAATTCTAGTACCTGTTAATCAGATCGAAGAAAATTAAGTTGTTTGGTTGTTTTTAGAGAATTTTCTTAAGAAAAATTCAGCTTTGAGACGGATTGGCATTTACGTAAATGAGTTTCTACTTATTAAAATATTACTGTTAAAATTTTGTAAAGTTTTACTAATTCAAACTGATCTACATTGAGCGATTTGATCTACATTAGACTGGATCATCGCATAGACCAGTGTTTTTCAACCTGTGGGTCGCGACCCCCGAGGGAGTCGCGAAGCCTTTCTAAGAGGGTCGCAGTATCTACTTTAAAAATAAAATCACTCTAGTTCAATATATGATATTTAATAAAGAGAAGGTTAATTAATTGTTACATTAATATGAGAGTTTCATACTTTTGCGCGATAAAGTTTCAAAATTGCGACTTATTTTCAATAACAGTAAATCCGAATTTTAAATAATTGTCGTTGGAGCTTGAAGTTGACGGTTGTGCATATGTTTCCAAAAACTTATCCATTTTCAGTAATTACAATGAGCATAGAATTTTGAATATTAGACAATAATAAGTGAACAACTACTAAACAAGACAATTCAATAAATTTAAACATTAACGCGAGTTCACAATTCAAAGAATTCAAGTGGATTACTTTCGGAAGTGTTAAACGGTGACGACTGTCGCACGTGCGCATGTCACTTTTAACACCACGTGCGCCTTCAGAAGCTACTATAAGTCGTCAATTTTGATGTCGATATAAAAATACGCCTGTTTCAAGTCCTTAATTACGTATTTAATCGATACTTAACTATGAAAATAATTAATAATGATGAACGGATTTGATATTTATAACATAAAAAAATAAAAGTTGGTAATAGCGGAGGGTAGGGGGTCGCGAAATATTCTTCCATACTAAGTGGGTCCCGCCATGGAAAAGGTTGAAAAACACTGGCATAGACAAACATGACAAATGATTATTAGGGCCCGGTTTTTCGAAAAGCCCGGTCCAAATTTCTTTTTCACACTATTTACTTATATTTTTTTATGTGCTCTTTATTTTGTGGGGTTTGGAGGGACCCAGAAAGAACAAAATGTTTAGGGCCCAAAATTTAAAAGCAATTAGTTATTTTTAAATAGAATTCTTGTAGCCTGGAATCATTTTCGCCATCAATAGGAATAACATTAGGTCGTGTAATATGAAATGTCGTTTTCCGACCACTTGACTGGTCATGGTCATGTAATTCAGATAAATAACGACACTTTTTTAAGCATTAGAGAAATGTTTAAAAACAGTTCTTTAATTTTAAATAGAATTCTTGTAGCCCGGAATTATTTCCGCCATTAATTGGAACAACATTAGATCGTGTAATATGAAATGTCGCTTTCCGACCACTTGACCCATCATGTAATTCAGACAAATATCGACACTTAGGGCCGGATCATTGCATAGACAAATGAGACAAATGGCTAGGGCCCGGCTTTTTAAAAGGTCCGGTCAAACTGTCTATTTTGAATATTTGAATCAATCTTTGAGATTTGTTTTAGCAGTTTTGTTGTAGTAATATTTTTTGTGTGCTCTATATCTTATGTGCGGACTAGATAAAGTCGCTCCCAAATCCTTCGGTAGTACCCCGTTGATTTTTATTATCTATGTAAACTTGTAAAAAAATTTTGACAGACGGACAGACATGATTGTATAGTAAATTATAAAAGTTTTGAAATTTATTTATTTGGAACCTTAAAAACATTCTCAATAATGATACACGAGAACTAATTGTAGGAAGTAGAAATTGTTAGTAGGGCTAAACCGTAGGACTGAACAAAAATATTGTTTCAGATAGTAACATCAAATTCTCAAACTGGCTTTCAACTGCCCAACAGCAAAAATTGAGACGAAAAAATCTACATCCAAATCAGTTAAAATTGTGCAACAGTTTTTACATAATACCGAATACAAAAAGATTCACAACTTAGTATAAAAGTATGTAACACATTTAAAAAACAATACTTAAAAAAAAAAAAATGAATCTGATTCCGCGACATCGCTCGTACGGCTGTATATTCGCTTCCGTTCAGTTAAAATACATGCATGCGGTTGCCTCATTGTACAGTTTACGTGTGTAGCCATCATTGTTTAACGCTTACGTAATTGTATGACAGTTGAAAAAAGACACATTGTGACTTGTGTTAGTCGTATGTATAGTAGTAACGAGTAGTACTATGTAGTACATAAAACACGTACACATGATAATCCTTGACCGCATAATCTGAATATAGAAATATACACACATTACTAAATATTATGTATTATATGCATACAAATTAAATACTTTGAGATCATACGTTCAGAGCCAGTACACTAGTGGACATAAATATTTTAACATACCTGTCGTAGGTGTAAAATTTCATGTGGTATTTCAACGGCCGGCAGCAACGAATACGAGTAAAAAGACAACTGAATTTTTGTGAAATTCGGTTCAGAATTCTTTATTTATACAGGATTTTTATTTTACGTTAAAAAATGTATTTTTGTTTTTTTGTAATGTATTTTTTTTATGTCTTGTCTTGGTCTTGAATTTTTTGCAAGACCAAGACTAAGAGCAAGACTATGTATACCAGGACCAAGACCAAGACTATAAGTATGGCTGCAAGACCAAGACCAAGACTATAAGTATGGCTGGAAGATCAAAATACCAAGACTCAAGTGAGCAAGACCAAGAAAAAAGCAAGACTCTTGCTAAACTATTTAAATAGTTTGAAAGTATACCTAATTAATACCGTAAAGAGTGAAAATTCTGATTTTAGAAGGAAAGAATTCATTAATAAAAAATGCACGAAAGTGTAAGATTTTTCAGCAATACCAAGACCAAGACCAAGACCAGGACTGCATTTTGCAAGACCAAGACCAAGACTCAAACTACTCTATCAAGACTAAGACCAAGATTCTTAATGCAAGAACAAGACCAAGACCAAGACTTGACAGTCTTGGTCTTGGTCTTGCATTTGCTCATCACTACGCATACATAAATAAAATTACACCTATTTTGGATGAAGTACAAACGAATAAATTTGGAGTTTTAAAACAGAAAATTTTGCAGATAGCCGTTTATTCGTTGTTGCTTGTTCCATTTGTGTCAGAGCATCCTGTATATAACATTGTAGCGAATTTCTAGTTAATACCAACCTGAAGAAATTACCTTATTCTGAAGCTCAATATTTTGCAAATGGAGCTTAAAAATGAAAAATTGTAAAAAGAATTTCAGCATGATTTTAAACCTCCTCTCTAACGATGTCCCATATGATGAAACTATAAGTGTTTCGAAATTTTTGTTCGGAACCCTAAATTAACACAATAAATATGTGATAATACACTTTGAAATATTTTGTAATAAGAAATAAACATATTTTTTAATTTTTCTCGAAAACCAGCTTACATAGGATAATGATTCAAAAATGTATCTTATGCGATATTTTCCGCTTTTGGTCATATTGTAAAAAAAATTAGAAAAAAATTAGAAAAATTTGAGTTTCGGTAAAAAGGTACTTTTTTGAAGTTCCGGCTATCCGGGTAGTTTCAATTGTCATGTTTCTGACAACGAAATTCCGGGTTACGGTTTTAAAAAATTTCAGTTTTATTGAGTGCGAAATTTTCATTTTTTCTGGGAAAATCGCCAAGTCTATTCAGACAATATGCCTTATTTGCGAGATGTGATTTTTCTATTAGGGTGTACCCACATTTTCAAAGATCGGCAAAAATTCGTTCTGTGATCGACCAATAATCGATCACATTTTTCCTTTGCGTTCTTCCTTAATTTGTATTTTTTGGCCCGCCAGCGCATAATTTTGGGAACTCTTGCTTTATTAGCTTGTCAAGATAGTTTATACAAACAAATATAACATACAAACCGGGTAACTTTTAAATAATCGAAAAAGATGGCGCAATAAAATGCGATTATAACCTCGTATCTTGTAGAAATAATTAAAAATTCATAACCAAAACGATTTTTATTTAAAATATTAATTGTCGAATGAAAAAAGTAATAATTCAGTTTTTGGTGTGCCTTGAAAAATTTATACGATGTCCATTTTGAATAGTCTGTATTAGTGATGTCGAATAATTAATTGATTAATCGATTTAGTCGACTAATTTTGTTTACTTTTAGTCACTTTTTAATCGACTATTTTACTGTCGACTAAATGACTAAAATGACTAATATTTTTTTAAATGACTAAAGACGATTAATTTAATAATTTTTCTGCATTATTTATGACTAGAAAAAATGAAAACTAAAAATTCTTTTTTTATGATTTTTTACTTTTCTGTGAATAATACATTGTAATATGTAATTTTTTTTCTTTTTTTTTTTTTAAATAATAATAATAAAAGTCAATAATTAAATCTAAAACATTGTTTTTGAAAGAGTTACAAAGGTTACCCTATTCATGAATTCGACTAAAAATTTAGTCGATTAATCGACTCTTCTATGCTCGATATTTTCGACTAATGACTAATTTTGTCGGAAAAACAACTTTAGTCGATTAATCGACTAATTGCATCTCGATTCGACATCACTAGTCTGTATAGCTTTCTAATACCGGAAAAATTTTCAAATCGATTCAGTAGGTTTTGGGCTTATCGTTTACATATGAATAAATAAAGTCATACTGCTCGTCTTTAATATTCCGTACTGAACAGGCATCAAATTATTCGATTTTAGTAACGTCACCGTGTAATTATTTATGTACGCCACTGTACCTACATATGGCAACTATACTTATTTCTGTATTAAGAACCAAACAATTTATTTGAAACAGTAGAAAAAAAAATACGGAGATTTTTTTGAGAGGAGAAAGAAACATTAATTTAGATCATACTGAAGGTTACATTATTCGTATACATAGAATCGAAAATCTTGCAACAAGTTGGTATCCATTATTTAATTATTCATTTTTTTTATAAACTCAATTTTTTTTGTTCTGTACGCTTTATTCAAATTTGAGTTGTCGACTCAGACGTAAAGAATCAACAGTTCACAAATTAATATTATGCATTGCATTTATTATTACGCATGTGTCCTATTTGGCAACTTATAAAAAAATAATTATATGCATTAAAAATGATTTTTTGCATCGTTAAAAAGTGAAATACTTATGCAAAAATGAAAAGTTTTAATTTTTTTTTTTAAAATAAATCTTTCATTGAGGCTACGGCTTAGTTGAAAAAAATTTGTGTTTTTTTTTGAAGACACAGCCTCTTGGAGATATAATTAATACTTACACACTAAATATTTATTTTAATTGGTACGAAAATTGAAACCATTATTCTATTTTTGTTGTTAGCAAACCCTTAAACACTGCACTGTCGTCTTGTCTTAAGAGGAAATTCGCCAAAAAATCATAATAAAACTACCTTTTTTAAAAGCTTTTATTTAACTTGCTATGTTAGTATGTTGGTTTAGATCAAATCTTGGAATCAAAATTTAGACAGGTTCTAATTGAGCTAGAGGTTTCAAATTTTACATACGTGTCTAACCTTGATGACAATGCAATATTGTATAATTAGTTTTGTCCTACATTGTCCCAAAAAAAAAAAATTGTTGATTTTTAGTCCTATGATTGATTTTACTTTAGATATTATTGATGAGGCGTTTAATTAAGTTTGGTAACTACCGAAATGTAAAATAGCTCTTATATCCACAACAGAAATAATTAATGATAACGCCTCAAGCTTTTATAAATTATGTTGCATATTGCTTCAAACTTCACTCAAAAGTTATTTTATTTTTTTTTTAGCCCATTTCTTAAAAAAATGTTTTTTAAGAAATATATTATGGAATCAAAATATCGTACTTAGTTCCTGCCAAAATGACGGTATTAGTGATGAGCAAATGCAAGACCAAGACCAAGACTTGGCAGTCTTGGTCTTGGTCTTGTTCTTGCATTAAGAATCTTGGTCTTGGTCTTGCTAGAGCAGTTTGAGTCTTGGTCTTGGTCTTGGTCTTGCAAAATGCAGTCTTGGTCTTGGTATTGCTAAAAAATCTTGCACTTTCTTGCATTTTTTTTTACCGAATTTTTTCCTTCTAAAATCAGAATTTTCTCTCTTTACGGTATTAATTATACTTTCAAACTATTTAAATAGTTTAGCAAGAGTCTTGCTTTTTTCTTGCTTTTGTCTTGGTCTTGCTCACTTGAGTCTTGGTATTGGTCTTGCAGCCATACTTATAGTCTTGGTCTTGCTCTTGGTATACATAGTCTTGGTCTTGGTCTTGGTCTTGCAAAAAATGCAAGACCAAGACAAGACAGCAAGACCAAGACAAGACAGCAAGACCAAGACTAATTTTGCTCATCACTAGACGGCATAATATGCAGTTTTATTTATGTCGATATCTCAAATAGTTTTTGAGATACACGGGGCACCATGTCGAAAAACACTTTCGAGAAAAAAGCATTGAAAGGTTTTTTTTTTTAAATTGGGTTATAGTAAAGTGCGCGCACTAAAATGCCCCTAACTTTTTGATTTTTCATTTTGTGAATCTCCCCGTAACTTTTCATTTTTGCTACCAAAAAGTTTTGGACTTTTTATTCTTGTTACCAAAATAGCAAAATTCCTTTTAAAAAAATTTATCGTCCCAGGCCATAATCCACTGAGAACACTAATTGAAGTGCATTAAATCGTTGTAGATCAAAACTTTCTGGCTTCTGATAACATTTTTTTCAAAATATATTAATACTGGATTTGAAATTTTCATCTAAACATTCAAATACGTTTCTCTGAAAGTCCTTTCGCCTTTACAGAGGTTCATGATAGTTTATAAGTTGACAATGCCAAATATATATGCGTTTAAATGTTCGTAGCAGGGTAATAGTTTTCAAAGAACATTGAAATTACATTTCTAAATCTATACATATAATAAAACTGTAACGATCCCGTTTCTGTACATGGAATATTTTTTAAAAATTGTACTGGTACTGTAAATATAGTTATCGATGTAGATATCAAAACAGCAATTTTTTTTAACATTTTTGTGTGTCTGTCTGTTCACGTATTACGCAAAATCTATTGGACGGATTTTAATGAAATTTGGTGTGATGATAATTTATTACCTACGTCAACATCTAAGATACTTTTTACTGCGGGAAAATGTGTTATTTCTACGGGAAAATAGAAAAACCGTTTTGAGCATGTACACACACTATGCAAAAACTATTGTACAGATTTTTTATGGGTCCGAAGACATTCGTCAATCTTCGGACCTATTATAATTTCGTTCAAATTCTTGCTATTCTTGAAACATCAGTAGCGCATACAGCAAAAATCCACTTGTCGCACACTCCAAGAAGTGCGACATCGACATTAAGTGAGGGGAGAGTCCATACCTCGTTTACTCACGTACACTGCTTCTTAAATATGTGTGTGTGTCCACACAACGTATTCACCTTAGTCATAGACGGTCATGTATCGTCATATTGTATGCTTATCTTAAAGTATTGTTAATTTACCTATGCATGTTATATTACAGGTTTTGAATCGATTCTTGCAATTGTTATACATTATTGATTTTAATGCAATTTATTATTTTTCGTTATTATTAAAAAACATAATATTTGTTATTATTTTTTATTTAAATTGAGTTTAATTATATTTATTTAATAGAGTTCGACGTATTATTATTATCATTATCATTATTTTAATAAAAAAGTGTTTAAAAAATTTATTTTACAATTTTTGTTGAATTAGAGAATATAGTTTCTATCTTTTGATTTGATATTTTGTATTTGCAAAATTTGTTCCCATAATATTTCCTTTAAAAAAATATAACAAAAAACACAATTTAAAAAGTGAAAATAGTGATAATTTTTACATTATTTTTTCAAATTTTTTAATGCAAACATGGCTGACTATGCTTCAGTTTTAATTTTAAAGGTTGGGGTATCCTAGAAAAAGAAATATATATTGGCATTTTACATGCTATTTATAATATTTGTCTCTTTTTAACGTGTACGTATTATCTTTCGTACGTAATATAAATTACTGGTCCTTTCATTTCTAATGTCTATGGTCAAACATATTCATCTATTTCTTTAATAAAACGTAAAAATGTACTTAAATGCTTTATATACTTTATCCCGAAAATTGAGAAACAGTAATCACTGAGGACCTATATTTAATGCGTGTCAAACACGCACTTGACGACTTTTTATGAAAATTGGTGTGATAATAACTTATCTCCTGCATCAACTAACACTTTTTATTACGGGTAAATGTTTACTTCCCTCGAGAAAATACCAAATCCAGTTTGAGCATGTGCATGCATTACGCAAAATTACTGTTCTATGCAAATGCTTTGTAATTATTATACTTATTATATATACTTTTCATTGATTTTATGCGAGAACGACGTCGCGGGTGTTATCATCAAAACTTTTCAAATGCATTTTTCTAAAAGTTCTTACATATTTGCATTCACAGAGGTTCATGATAGTTTATAAATCAACAATGCCAAACGTTTATGCGTCTCTAAATGTTCACAGTTGGGTCATATTTTTCCAAAGAACATTGAAATCACATTTCTAAATTATCATCTAACAACTTTCAAACATATTTTTCTAATAAAAGTCCTTTCACATTCATAATATAGAGAGAGGTTCATGATAGTTCATAAATAGACAATGCCAAATGCTGATGCGTCAATCAACATATGTTATGTATATTATGAATACATATCGGAAAATAGAAAAGGTTCACGGGGGTTCAAAATATTCACAATGCCATATATTATATCGATTAACGGAATAGAAATAGAAACGGACTTAGAAGTACTCCTTGAGGTATCACAATAATTCCTAATAATAATTCTAATCAATTTGGAGTTAAGGTCGGTTATTAGTATTTTTATAACATTCTAGCCAGTGTATGTACCATTTTATTTATAATACATGTATAATAATACAGCTAAACCTTTTTTTATGCGGTCCTTTTTTGATGCGATTTTAAAATGCATAATAATATGATCAAAATCAAGGGACATTAAGAAACTTAAACATTTACTATAATAACTTTCTATATTTGATAGATTTGAGCGTTACTTTATCGTATTCCATTTTGAAATTAAAAAACAATTTTTTACTTTGCTAATACCAATTTATTTAGAGTTTTAATTGTCTGTGACATGTTTCGGCCCGTATGGCTATTGACGAACAGTTCGTTAATGGCCATACGGGCCGAAACATGTCACAGACAATTAAAACTCTAAATAAAGTGGTATTAGCAAAGTAAAAAATTGTCTTTTAATTTTAATTTTAATAATAACTTTCTTTGATAAAAATACTTTTTAATGGTTTTTAAGCACTTAATCAATACATTGCATAAGAATATAAGTTATTGCATCATTTAGCTTTTTTAGAAATGTATTTTTCACAATTTTCATAAGATTATAAAAATGAAATAAAATGTTCCCGCGTGTAAATTAATGCTTTATCGTGTTTAGAAAAGCAACTTCTAAGGAAATTGTGAGATTTTGAAGGTTTTGAGTTATGTATTTTCAATTATTCTTTTTTAAACCTTAAACCCAAATGATTTAAATATTAATCTAAGGATTGAAATAATTTATTTCTTCATAATTCCTTAGAATTATTATATCTACTTTTAATTTGTTTTAGGTTAACCATTTTTAAAATATAATATGTTTTTTGGGTATAATTATAACAATTATTCTTTTTTAAACCTTAAACCCAAATGATTTAAATATTAATCTAAGGATTGAAATAATTTATTTCTTCATAATTCCTTAGATTATTGAATATAGGAATTATGAAGAAATAAATTATTTCAATCCTTAGATTAATATTTAAATCATTTGGGTTTAAGGTTTAAAAAAGAATAATTGTTATAATTATACCCAAAAAACATGTTATGTATTTTCGTTGAAACTTTTTAACAATCTGGACCGAACTAAACTTTTTATAGTTATTTATGATACTTTTGAATATATATTTTTTTTGTGCGATTTTTTTTTGCGGTCCCTATCCACCGCACAAAAATAGGTCCAACTGTATATTATTTATAAAATTTCTTACTGCATAGGAAAAATAAACGGTTTTTCTTTTAAACACACACAGTTCTTTGTTATGAATAATTTATATGTATCTCGTCATGGACAACCACTCTTTAAAGTAGGCTAATTTTCCGACATTTTTTTTTTCACTTAACAGATTTTTATTTAAAAAAGAAAAAAAATACATTTTCTACGAGTGCTCCAATTTTAATAAACACGGCAAAAAAACTTATGTGATCGACTGAACCCTTCAAATTTTTCAAAAAAAAAAATTTTGAAAAAAATTTTGGAAATTATTAACATTTATGTCGTTTTTGGCTGCGGTGTTTATAGGGCAGAAGCAACTAAATTAGTTTGTTAACAGTTTTTTTTTTCTGTTTAGGCGGTCGAACCTTAAAGTGGAAACATATGTTAGCATATATAAAAAGCCTTTGTCAAGTGCATGTTGGACATGCATTAAGTTAGGGTTCCGTAGCCTATAGTCAGTTTTATACAACTTTTGCAGCAGTGCTACTTCTACACATGTATTCGTTAATTGCGTGTGTTACAATGCGAATTAATTACATGATTAAAAATTTTTGTGATTCTTTTTCCTTTGAATTAAAAAAAATATTTTAATATTTCGAAGAATTATTTTTTTTTAATTTGAAGAAAAAAATCAAAGAAATATTTAGTTCTTAAATAAGGAAACTGTTTTGGGTGTGTATTTTTTTCTGGAATTATTTATAAAATACGAAAATTTAATCCATTTTCCAGCATTTCCCCTAACGATTTGGACTTGAACTTTGTGGGAATGTTTTCTATTACCGAAATAGATACCACTCATAAACTCTATATTTCACAAACGGGATTTAAAAATCAAAAGTTGACAGACGGATTTGACGAAACTATAAGGGTTCCGTGATTTTTTGACCACAGATTCTAAAAACGCCTGAAACAGCATCTGTCTTTTAACCCTTTTATTTTAACCATAGAAAAAATTTTTTTGTCTCAAAATGCCGAACCTTTGACAGCCAGTGACAACTGACAAGTACAATAGATAAGGTTACAAAAATGGAAAGAAAATGAGAGTTGTCAACAGTAAAAAATTCCAACCCTAGCAAGGGGTTAAACTAGTATGTCTACCAAACTGCGCCAGCTGTCGCCAGCGAGTGACATTAGATACAGCACACATACAACCAAAACACATAATGTATGGACACGAATATGCGAATGTATTAGTATGATATGTTAATCATGATAACTCGCACACATATAGTATATACATACTATGATGGCCACCTTATGTGACAACCAACCAACAATTAAAAATAAATTTATTTATTTTAAGAAAGATATCCCTTTATTTTGGTAATTTTTTTGTTCAATAGAATTTTTACACTTAAATACGACACACTTCATATTTTTTTCTGTTTAAATTTCACGAATTGATTAAAGAAACATGATACTCATTACGACGTGAACATCATGAGGGACAGTAAGTAGGCTGCTTCTATGTTGTTCTGTGAACCCTAGGAATTTTCAAAATATAAATTACACTAAACTGCACTGGTAAAATTGAAAACATTACTTCCAGTTATACCGTATTCCGAAAAATCTGTCACAGATGGCGACACTTGTCGAAGTGAATATATACATATTAAAGCGTTTTAAGTCGCCATATTGCAGAGCGAAGTAACTCGTTTCAATCATTTTTAAAGCGTTAAGAAATGTTCATATAATAAAATTCAATAGTGGTATTTCAGGAAAATATTTGTATTTAAAGCAGGCCAAAACGTAGATAAATGGCTACAGCGCATCTTATTTCACAAAACGTACATTTATTCATGTTTTTCACACCTTAAAACATTCCCTAATATACTTTTAACAAAAAATATCATAATATTTATAATATTTGGGGTGGATTTTTTTTAAAGCGCTGCTACGAAACAAAAAATGACTATTACCTATTACTTAGTGACAAACATGCCACTTTTAGCACGCATTAGCGCCATTAAGACATTCCCAACATTGTTTACATGATTGCAAGTTGTTAAAAATGTTTAAATTATACATATTTAAAGGATACCACTTATTTTTTTTTTTTAAATATAGTTAATTATTATATTTTTAATACATATTATGTAGATAAAATGCCTTGTTTAGTAGGTTGCCTTGCATAATGGTAATTTGGTATGTTCATGATGAAGGTGATAGCCTATACATAGTTCACTGCACCTGTTACCCATTTTAAAAATTGCAATAATTGTTTTTATTTTTTTGTTTTTGTAAAAAAAAATTTTTATTGCATTTTCAGTCTGCAGCGATTTTAATATTTCGTGAGAATGTTTTTAAAATTTATTTTTTTTTATGAAATAATATTTATTGCAGTCCCGTTAGGTTTAATTTTGTTTTTTGTGTGTCCTAAATTGGATTATTATTTAAATTACGTAATCCAACTGATGTGTTTTGATTAATTTGGTCGTGCTATTAGAGGTTCAAAAACTCTATTTGGGCTAAAATAACGAAAATCAGTATTTGAAAGAAAATCGTGAAATTTTGAAAATTAAAGTTTGAAAATTTTGAAAGTTAAAATTTCGAGTTTCTATAGTTGATTCATTTTTTTGACTACTTCAAGAAACCTCTCTTGTAAAATTTTTGTAACAATAGTTTAAACTAGCTATACCCGCGACGTCGTTCGCGCATAAAATCAATGAGATATATATAGAAGTATAATAATTAAGAATTTGCATAGAACAATAGTTTTTGTCTCCTTCCCGAGGGAGGGAGACATTTTCCCGTAATAAAAAGTATCCTAGGTGTTGACGCAGTAGTTTTTGCGTGATGCGTGAACAGATAGGCAAACAGACAAACAAAAATTATAAAAATCGCTGTTTTGGTATCTAAATCAACAATTTTCAAAATATATTCCATGTACAGACACGGTCCCCTTACAGTTTTATTATATGTATATATTACCTACTTTTTGGATTTTGAATATTTAGAAACTTTTAAATATGCGTTTACAAATTAATTGAATAGGTTTGACAGCTGTACGCCTCAAATAATGGAATTATTTTCGAAAATATATATTTTTTTTTTTTTAATTTTTTTCCGAAAATTTTTTAGAGCGATACCAGTTTTTACATATTTTTTTAAAGAAATTTTCAAAAAAATTTTTACCTAAAATAACAATAACTTGACCGCAGCATCCTGCATAATCTATCGAATTTTCAAGAACTTACTTTTAACAGACTTTTGTTCAACACAGATGTCACTTACATTCACATAAAATTTTTTTTTTATTTATTTCGTATACGAGGTGTCTCTAACGAAATATCTCGAAAAGAGCTCAGAGGATAAATTTGAAACTTACTACACTTTATGACCTAAAGTGATCCTTTTTATTCTCTTCCTGGTTAGCGCTTTCGAAAATCGATTGTTCTAAGGAAACGTAAAAGTCGGAAATAAAATTAACGAATTTAAAAATGATTCAAGTTTTTCCTTCGAGTCGTTTTCGAAGTGTTATCTGGTCGAAACATCGTTAGACGTACCATACATTTTTTACCTTTTATTTATTCTTATTAAATAAACTCAATTACGTCAAGTTTTGTTGAACCCGAAAGCGGAAAAGTTGTAAATTCGATTCTGACTTTTAGGAGTTTCAAAACAAATTTCTTTTGCAGTCTCAGACCCTTAGAGATGATTCACGATCGCTCAAATCGAAATCTGAAAACCAAAATTCCATCGTGGGTAGCAATTCTTCAAATGTGCTATATGATATGCTACGATTAGTTAGGAAACAAATACAACGAAATATATATTTTTGTAAGTTGGTAAGTGAGTGTGCATTACTGTGATCATATTATTGTGCTCTGTCGACGAAATTTATTACTAATAAATGATAGTTATTATTTAGGTATGGTATAAATTTTTATAGGTACAATTTTTTTTTTTTTAAATCCACAAATTAAGGGTGTCTACACAATTAATGAAATAAGGAATTAAGATTTAAGAAATAAGATTTAAGATTTAAGAAATAAGATTTAAGATTTAAGAAATAAGATTTAAGATTTAGGAAATAAGATTTAAGATTTAAGAAATAAGAAATAAGATTTAAGGGGTATGCCATCTATTGATGTTGAATGGAACTTTAACGTAACTGGTCATAGATATAAATATGTAGGTATTTTTTTACGTCAAAATTCGTGATTTTTTTCACTTAGTGACAAAATAGTCATCACGAACGTTACTTTTTCATGAATTCTGATGTACAAAAATACCTAAATACATTTACTTATGAGCAGTTAAGTTAACAGTTTCACTCAACGTCACTAGATGGCATACTCCTTAAATCTTATTTCTTATTTCTTAAATCTTAAATCTTATTTCTTAAATCTTATTCCTTATTTCTTAAATCTTAATTCCTTATTTCATTGATTGTGTATACAGCCTAACTGGAAATAAAAACTGCGTACTAATAACTATCCTTTATCTATTTTGTCGACAGTGAGCCCCAGAGTCACAATACTGCATACGTATCAACTTACAAAAATATTTTTCGTTGTGTTTGTTTCCGAACTAATCGTAGCATAGCATAGCATAGCACATTTAAAGAATATTAAAAAAAACCTCTGTCCAATCTTGGCCACTCTTGTTCTTGAAAAAAATTGTTTTTGGTTTGTTTTTGCAAAAAAATACCGAAATTTTGAAATTAGCATAAAGCACACACACACATACAAATAAACACAAACACTCGCACTGTTTCACAAGTGCGTGATTGTGGTGGGTCAGTAATACACAGTATGTATCGACTGCGTTCATGTCTGGTGACCTTGAAAAGCTCCTTCCAGAACGCACATTACCCTCAGTTATAATAAGTGGTGGGTTTGTACGTAGCATAGCTCATAGTCATAGAGTGCGTACATTCAGTCAGTAACCCCGTACACATACACATACATACATATGTACATATAAATAAATTGCGTCGCAAATATAACTTCGACCATCTTCGACTAGCTCCGACCAGTTGCGACGTAGCAACCGTGAAAAACAAACCATATACATACATAGTTTGTAGGTTCAGTGAAATGTTGTGCGAGCGTTAGGGGTGAGTTGGATGGGCGTTAGGGGAGAGGGATGCAGACGGTAGAGACATCAATTTCAAGGGTAATCAGTTTGAGCGTGGTATATTATATTATTATGTAGGTACATACATATACTTATCAAATATAGCTCGGTGGTTATTTTGGTACATATTGCGTCATTGTAATTAATTATAGAAAATATCTGATTTAAATGGTTTTGAACGTAAAGTTCATATAACCTAATCTGAAACAAAACTGAATTCGTAAAGATGTGGGTCTTGCATTCCTTGCGAATGACACCAAACTGTCATTTAACTAAAATGAGGTTAAATGTTAAACATTTACTAAAGTAAAAATATAAAAAAAAAAAAAGAAAAAAACGTAAATAATTTTCAATAAATTAATAAATATGGTTTAAATTATTAAATTAGCAGTTAACTCAAATGCGAATCTCTTAATAATGTTATTTATTTTATTGTTATTAAGGTGTGACATCTATATTTTAAAAGATGAAGTCTACCTGTCGGATTATCTACACTGTTAAAAAATTTTACAACATTTAATGTTGGCATTTAATTGCCAACATTAAATATTGTAAAATTACATTTCGAAATGTTTAGAACATTTTTCTATGTAAAATTACATTATAGAATATTTTACCTTACATTTCGGATGTAATTTTACACCACTCAATGTAAATTAATTACGTACGACATGTAAAATTACATTATTAACTCAACTGACGCCATCAATTGCGCAGAATCAATCACGTGATACCGGTAATTTACATCCAAAAGACCAGTAATTTACATACAAATACAGTAAATTTTCGTTTCGAAATGTAATTTTACTATTTAGCATGTGAAATAGCACTTTTATATGTAATTTTAGTATGAAAGTATTTAAATTTACAGTGAAAATTTATTTTTACACAAAATTTCATATTTTACAAATAAATTATTTAAATTTACTAACCCGTTGTAATTTTCAAGACACATATTGTAAAAATTACCATATTTTTTATTGTAATATTACATATTTTTTTAACAGTGTATTAATTCCTGGTTCGTTTCTTGAATGAACGTAGCTTCTACAGATAGGTATCTGTTTATCGCAAAATTAATAAATTAAAAAAAAAATTCGAAAAGGTAACTTGGGAAAATTTTTCTCCATTTATGTATTTTCTTGATATATTATATTGGATCAGTTTTATCCACAAATTAATATGCAGGGTGGAAAGTATATAAGTCTCGCTACGAAAATAGTGGGTAGGTCTCACCCATGTAATTAATATTTGCTAATAAATTTGAATCAACAGTGTTTTTTAACAGAAAACATTTGATACTAAATATGGGTCAAAAAAGGGGCCCTTAAAAATTTTTGTTAATCCAGCTCTAACCATCTAATGGTATTAAGATAAATTTTCTGTTTTTAAAAAAGAAACAAAACAACATACAATCAAAAGTAACTAGAAGTAAACATGTTTACAAAATTTTATTGAATTTTGGTCAAAACATTTTTTTGTACCTTTGGCACTAAAAAGATGTATGCAGAATTTAGTCAGGGCCGTACTTAGAAAAAACTGGAAATGAGAAGTCTATAGAATGCTATGAGTCATCCTTGAAAACGACGTGAGTTATTTACTTTCCACCCTGTATATAGTTCCATTTAAAAAGTATAATTTTGTGTCGTAGCCTAAAAATTAAAGGAGCTGACAAGCTCCCGATTATAACAGCCGATTACCTCCAGCGGTATCAACTGTTATCTGAACCATTTTTTGATTAAGCCGATACTTTAGTCCCTATAGTATAAGATGGTTTCTAGCATAAGATAGATGTATACAGTGTTTCAACTAAATTTGAAATGACATGACGTCTCAATGGCTTATCGAATGGTACATGGGTATTTTCTCAAATAAAATTTGCAACAATTCTTTACTAATAATTGTGTTAACAATTAACATTCAATTGAGTTAAATGAGCAAAAATTTAATACTGAATTAATTTTAGATATAATAATAGCTCGCTCACATCGAAGTTATAAATGATAAGTAATAAGTTATAACAAAAAAATACCCGGTACGTCCGCAACGTAATCTACTTATACGAGTTATCCGTTCTACTTGTTTTACTTGTGATAAAAAAAATTTTTTTGGAGTTTTCTAAATAAAAGTTAATTTTTTCGTATTAAAAGTTGACTTTTGCCCCACCATGTTCAGTAAAACCATAAAATTTAGACAGATCATAATTCATTATTTGAAGAAATATGTCAAAAATATTTATTCGAATATTTATAAATAAAATTTTATAACTTCGCTAAATTTAGTATAGGGATAACTAAATATAAATATTTTTCGTAGACTGTCGAAACGTTATCGCGAAGTTGCAGTACTTCCATTTATTTTGTTGTTTATCGCAAAAACCCCGTGTGAAATACTTCTGAAATCAGAAATTCGAAAATCAAATAATTGACCAATTTTACGATAACTTGACGATCAGTTTTTCATTTTTGCCAATAAAACTAACAAAATTAAAATTACAATTTTTTATTGCTTGAGAAGAAATTCTGGGCAATTTCATGAGTTTTTAATAAAAACTGACAAGGAGTGGTTCAGGTATGGTCGTAAAAATATATTACCCACATATTTATACAAGATGAATTTTTACATTTTTCAAAATGTAAAAAGTTTATATTTTAACTCTTTGCACTCAAGCAAAAAAAAAGTGAGTTGTAAATAGGCTAATAAGACATGTAGTACATGACAACGACCGACGTTCTTTTTTTGACGGATTCTTTTGACGTTCTAACCTTGTTTCTCCAAAGTTGAATACTAAATGCGCTAAATACGTCCTCAATGCTGTTTTTATTAGTTTTTAATTTAAAAAAAAAATAATTCAACGTGATTTTGTATTATTTTATTTTCAATTTTTCTAATAAATGAATGTGTTTGCAGTTATTAAATAAAATATTCATGTAATGTGAAATATGAGCAGTCATTACAGTTCAACATTCAGTGTGTCATGTGGTACATGTCTTATGATCCAACAGACAAAACACCTTTAAATATGGTAGAGTTAATGGACAAACCACCTTGTCATGCTGTACATGTCTAATAAGCGCAAAGGGTTAAAAGTTCTAATGTATCTGATCGACTTGTGTTACTTATGTGATATATTCATATCGAAAAAAAAAATATTTTACGAAAAATTATATTAATTCATTATTTTTGCGACAAGTATAATTTCGTAGCTTAATTTCGTTAACATAATTCATAAATTAATTGCTACATATTAAAAAAAAAAACGAAAAAATTTAGTAATCACTTGTATCGAGATTCAACCCCAATACCCCACTATCCGCACTACATCGTTCTACCGCTGAGCTATAGCCATTTTGATGAAATGTACTAAATAACTTGATTATATCTTACCTATATTTTTGTCCAAATTTTAAATGAAAATATTTCCTGTGTTTTTGAGACGTGGACCTTAATATTGTAAATTTTTAATATTGATATTATGCTCTACTAGCCGCCGAAATTTAATTGAAATCGGTGACGACCATACCTGAACCTCTCCGTGTCAGTTTTATCCAAAAAATTCGGTGTTTGATGGTAAAATATGCGTGAGACAGACAGCCTATATATGTTTTCAGGTTTGACCTTGTTTGACTGTTGCCGACTCTTGCCTGTACAGTTTGCTGACATGACCTGCCTTAATCCGGGCAACGAAACCGGAGCAAATGAAATGGCGACGCCACACATTTTCCACTCATCCTTTCGACCCACGCACGTACGCACAATTTTATGCGTGAATGTGTGTGTTATGTTTATATACCCAAACTTACTGTATATAACAAATTTGACATACATATGTACACAGTACATTGTCTGGAATGTCTGGGTCGGTTTTCTCCCGACGATAATAAACTCGTCGACGCTTCTCGTTGTTTTCTCGTTGTTTTTCTATGCTAGACAAGAAAGAATTATGTCATCGAGAACTTTCTTTTATCGTTTTTTTTTTTTTGGTGTTCCGTATCAAAATTGGCAAAAGGGAACATTTGTGCGATTACTTCGGTATCTGTCCGACTATTATAGCCTATAGGTGATTTTCTTTGAAACCATTCGATGTGAAAATTTCGATTCTGGTTGTTAACATCAGAAGATAACCTGAAAAGTGGGAAAAAATTTTTCCTTAAGAGCATTTAGTAAGGTATTAAAGGAGAGTTTATCAGAACACCAATTCAGTGATTTTTTTTAAATAAAAACTCTTGAAAATTGCTGTCGCTGGCCCTTATTACCAGAAGGATCGTTCAAAAAAATCTGGAAAAATTCACAAAAATTAAGAATGAGATGTAGATTGAATGAAAATTATCGGAACTAAGTTTTCGTACGTAATTTTTTGGTACATAAAAAGAAAATGACAGGTTTGGCTAAAAAATTCATAATAATATTATATTTAAATTATTTAACTACTAGCCGTATACCCAGCAGATAGATTTACCATCGGAAACATTTCAGGATGTCAGTAAGTGTTAGAGATTTACTAAGTAGATATTATTTATTTTAAAAGCAAACTACTTAATAAATTTCTAACACTGACTGACTGATTGACTGACAGACAACGCACAGCCTAAACCGTTGTGTTTAGAAGAATGAAATTTTGCATAGGAGTTTTCTATGTAGCGTAGATGAGCACTAAGAAAGGATTTTTGAAAATTCGTCCCCTAAGTGGATTCAATAGGGGATGAAAATTTGTATGTAAATTCGTTATTTTTGAAGTTAGTGGTATATAAAAATATGTTACTATGGCTATTAAAATAAAAAATATATTATTGAATAAATGAATAAATCTTTAAGAGTGACTGACAGACAAAGCAGAGCCTAAACTGTTGGGTTTAGAAGGACGAAGTTTAGCACAGCAGATATGAAAATTGGCATTTAGGCTTCTATTTATAAATAAAAATCAGTTGTGTAAACGTTTCTGGAAATTTATTCCTTGAGGGGTTAAAACAGGAAATGAAAGTTCGTATGGGAAGTTCGTCATTTTTGCAGTTAGAAACGTGGATATTAAGTTTGGCTTTTAAAAAACATTAAAAGTGAACAGAAAGTGAATACCTAATAAAAAGATGTTGTCATGTCGATGGGAAATCCCATCGGGTATACAGCTAGTAGTAACATATTTTTGTACAATATCTCTTCAAAACTTCAAAAATGACGAATTTTCATACAAATTTTCATTCCTTATTTAACCCACTTACCCAAAAATCCTTTCTTAGTGCTCATTTACGTTACATGCGAAACTTCTGTGCAAAATTTCATTGTTCTAAACCCAGCGATTTTGACTCTTCGTTGTCTGTCAGTCAATCAGTCAGTGTTAGAGATTTATTAAGTAGATGTAATTAATTTATTGACTTAAAATTATTGAAAGAAAAACAGGTGGTGAACGCTGATACATTCAATATGTAAATATCTTTTCTTTCTGGTAAGCGAAAACAAGCCAAGTAGGGAATAAAATTTATTCGTCATGAAAAATAATTGTTGTACTTCCATATACTACATATTACATAAAATCTATAAAAATCACTGTTTGTACGGAATACTATTTACGCAATTACAACTTGCACTTCACGACTTGTTTGTTTTTATGTATATATATGTACATATTTTTTTTTGTATAAAAAAGTTTAACTGTTTTATTTTTTTGTCTACTCCCTTTTGGCTAATTTTTCTTATTTGATTTAATCACTAATTTTCGAGTTTTCCACTAATTTTGTTAATTATTTTCTGTTTCAGGTAAGACCACAATTCCAACTGTGATTTTCTGTAAGTAAGTAATCTGATAAAATTTATTCTAAGAAACTAATAATTTACTTTATTGGCTTTTCGTAAAGTATATCTAAGATGTAATTTATTCGAAGTAAACCTAATTATATTAATAAAACATAAAATAATAATAATGTCAGAAATGATTTTATTATTTTTGCTACTATTAATCTTGATTTGAGTCGTTTGCCGTAAGACTTAGGTGTATTATTATGGGAATGGGGCGAAGTCAACGATTACCATAGAGCCTCAAATCAATCATTTTAATATTAATCTTTCTTTAAAAAATCCAAATTTTTACGTAAAATTAAAGTATAATTTATTATAATATTTAAATGGAAAATAAAGTATAAGTTTAAATTAGTTGTAACTGATATTTTTTAATTAGGTATTCTTGATTTATTTATTAATTTTTTTATTTATTTTCTAACTTTGAGAAACTCTTAGCCGTAACATTCTGAACATTTCAACGATTTCTGGAAATTTTGCGATTTGATTCGTAGATGGCCCTCTACGAGTTTTCATTGCCACCGAAGTAATGGTAGTCATACGGCGTAGGGCCGGATTTACCTCTGTGGAGGCCCCGCGGCACTTCTAATGTGGTGGCCCCTGAATACTTTTCATGTGAAGACCCCCTTGGTAAATTTCCAAAATTTTTCAAATTTTTCCGAAACATAGGGTTGACGAGCAAAAAAAAGAACGAAAAATCGCTTTTCCTTTCTATTCTATTCCTTAATTTTGAAATTTTATTCGATTCTGTGGAGGCCTCTGTTGCGCGGAGGGCCCGGCACACGTGCCCCAAGTGCCCTTATGTAAATCCAGCTCTGATACGGTGCTACCTTCAAATCCTATTAAATAATTAATGTCGTAATTAATCCCATTTTGCTCAAATTTTGAGAATATTTGGGGATTAGGCCATAATTATATGGTCGCCTATACAAAGTAATGTTAATTACTGTGCATGGGCGAACGTAATAGTATATTGTGCAATAAGTGCGTGAAATTGTCGATTGCCTACGAGAGTGAAGTTGAACGCACGAACGTAGTGAGTGCGCTCTGTCGCTCGAGTGGACAATCGACAATCACGCACGAGTTGCACATACTATTTTTTATTACGAATTTCACATACTTTTTTCTATTATTATTACTATTTTTGACATTTTTATTACTTTTTAAAATAATATTTTTAAGAGTCCGTCTTTTTTTTCTGAATTAATTATTGTTTAAATTACTTTGTTGGTGGTTTCCATAGAAATAATTATGAAATATTTATTAAATGAAAAATTAAGATGCGGCTTTGTGTGTTTTATTGTCAATTTGCGTGTGGAAAGTTACCTTCCACACGCAAAAAAGTATGTGGGAAGAGTACAGTGGGCAATCAGCTATTTTGCGTACAGAAATGTGTGTTAGTACTTCTCCCGCCAAGTTAGTACTTCTCCCGCATGAGTAATAAAAAATATATTAACACTGAATGCATTAAATGGACTCTTTGTTTTCTTGTTACTATCAAAATGAAAAATTCTCAGCTTTCTTTAATTTTTTTTATACATAGATTGATTTCACAGTTAAAAGAAAGCTACACAGCCAGTCTTTTCGTAATTTTCATAGTTATATAACCTATCAGAAAACCAGTGGCGGCTCGTGAGCTTTAAGATTGGGTATGCGCTTTCAGAAAAGATAAACCACACGTAGTGTGTAAAGAAGTACTAAAGAGAAAGCGGAATGATATTTTCGAATTTTTACTAAATATCGTAAAGTCTAATACTAACAAATACTCCTTTACTAAAAAATATCGTAAAGTATTGTACGTAAATAATTCCTACTCTATCAGGAGTGGCCAACCCGCGGGCCGTGAGATTCATCACACTTATACAAAATATATTTATTTTATAAAGACCATGGTAGTGAAAACCAATGTATCAAAAAAAAAATACGTAATATATTATGGGAACATATAATTTTATATGCAGCCCGTGGAGTTATGATGTGCTTCCAAAGTGGCCCGCAAGATCATTTGGGTTGGCCACCCCTGCTCTAAATTTACACTTTTCTGCGAAAATACATTGAACACAAAGATGGATAAAAAGGACTAACTGCATGTAGAAATTTAAAAAAAAAATTAATAAACGAATAATTAAGAAATAAAAAAAAAAATTAATTTTACTCAGCACGTTAGATTTTAACTGTAATATTTCAGGAAAGCTTTGTTCAATATAAATTAACTTAAACTGCTTTCATCTTTCATCGTATTCTTAGAATGTTCCTAGAAAACGAATGTGAGTTTTCTAAATGACCATTATCAAACAAGTAAGGTAAATGCAGTAAACTAAATGAAAGTTTAATTTTTCATCATATCAAAATAGTAAATTTACAAATAGTATGTAAATTCCTGAATTTGATAATTCTGAGAATTCGTCAGGTCAACGAAATACAAGATCTTGCATAGCCAAAAAATATACAGCATCAGTTAAGCGTTTCATGAGACCCTTAGTGATTTTTTGTTATGCTTTGAAGAAATAAATATTTTCTTTACTGCATCAATTATTACAAAACCAAATACATTTAATGAAATACATGCTTGCATATGAGCGTGACTCCATTCATGTTTTTTGGCAACATTGGGAAAATTTTCGCACCTAGCAGTTGCCCATACAATTTTGTTCACAGAGAATAGACAAGAGAAAAGCTTTTTTGATATCAAACAACAATTTAACCTAGAATATTCAAAAAAAACTTTATTAAAACTGATGTACAAATGCTTTTTCTGAATTATCAACCCTTAAAATAAGGATAAATTAGCAATGATCTATCACTCGAAAAAATCATATTTTTTCACTTAATATTACACGAGAGATTTGTATTTGTTGTAATAAATTTATGTTTATATAATATAAAAAATATTTATTGTCAAAAATATTTCTGCTTCGCTGTCGTATTTTTGCTAGTTGACAATTCTTCGAGTTAAATTACTTTAGGTAACAAATTAAAATTGTAGAAAACACAAATTTATTTAAAAAAATATAAAATATCGGTTCTAACTTTTTTTTTTCACAGCAAAAGTAAAAAACCGATAATATTTTTATGGGATTAAATATGCATAAGTTAAATTATCTTCAATATACCTACTCAAAAAAATTCTTTTCCTCAATATTCCTTTAAAAAAATGTTTTTTAATACTTTATTGTAGTATGTCATTTTAAAAAAAGACAGTTAATAATAAAATAACAATCAAACCGCAACGGAACAGCAACGATAAATTTACAAGAGGTATACAAGAAGCATGCTAAAAACCCTAAAACGTGATATGACTAGAACACAAATTAAGTTTTGATTAGTTCGGCTGTAATCGTATGTACGGTAGTCACCGAAAAAATCGCCTACTCTATGAAAGTACCAACAGGGTTTATAAACAACTAATACAGCTACATAATATATACAAACATATACAGGTTCAGTACACACGGATATGCTCTGCTCAGAGAGCCTACCATGGTAGGTATGGTATCTGTCGTATCTGTGCAGTGTGCATGTGGAATAATATTGTTGTATGTATAGCTGGATAAAGTGGCTATAGATATGCTATAGTAGTATAAGTGTATATCGTGTATATAATGGGTATATGTTCGTTCTACGGACAATATTACAATATTTATGCATTTTATAATTATGTATATTCTAATATGCAATATATGTAATAATGTGCAATATTATCAAAGTAAATCTTATTGAAATTGTGTATTTAAATTATTTTGTAAACAATGTTACGTTCTTGTTATGAATTTATTTCAGTTTTTTAGAAATAGCTGGGGTAGGCGGCGCCTACCCCGCATACCTGGAATAACCGCCACTGCAGAAAACGTTAAAAAGCAGTTCTTGTTTCAGACAGACTCTGATAATAATAAGTCACGAAATTTAAGATGCAATTTAAGCACAAAATCACTTTAAAGATTAGATAATAAGCTACTGCAAGTCTGAGGAAGCTGTGTGCCATCATCCACGGGCATTTTATTTTTAATTTGAATTTAAATTGTGTTCGTCACCTATCGTTCACTAATCTAGATAAAAAATGGTACACATAATCAATGTCCTAAAAATAAAATTTATTTATTCGCTAGACAATTACATCGAACCAATAATATATAGGCACACCGTAGACATTGAAAAATCTTTCATTTCACCTTCAAATGACACTTTAGTAACCTAATCTAAAGACATATTTTGTGCAAATACTGTTTCCAGTTCGTTAGGTACTGCAGACAATATAAGTACTCGTCGAATGTACATACACAGAATATTTTAGCGATAACTGACAAAGGAAATATTTTATTATATTGCCGAAAAGTAATTTTGCAAAGTAATTTATTATACTTGTAACATCAAAAATTTAAATTCGTTAAAATTTTCATTAAAGATGATATAAACTTAAAATGTTTGACAGGATTTTGAAATATTTTGCCGCGAGAGATAATACCCAAACCACTTATCGTAATTAGTTTCCTTAAGTAAACACAAGATTAATGGAAATTTTGTCCGGAACGAATTAAATATTTACCGAAAGATACAAAATCCAATTGGTTTTTTTTGTAATTTGACATCAGTTTAGGTTTGAACGATTTCAAACAGAGTTCTGACTTCAATTGTATCATTAGAGGAGTCCTGCAGATAAGATAAGTGGATTTGCCTAAGAGCCAACTTGGTTAGTGAGAGCCATCTACTCCTCCATAGCTAACTTCCCAAAACACGTAGTTAACGCAGGTATTCTAAGAATTTCTAAATGATCTAAAAGTACACACAAAACACGATCTTGCACCAAAATGACACATACATTTTCGAAATGGACGCTTTCGAGTTAGTAAAAGTAGGAGCTCTAATGGCACGCGGTGTTGCAGCCATCTTGATGGGCTTGTGTAGCCTTAAAAGGCCGTACAAATAAATGGCACTTGCGCGCGATAAAGACTCATAACCACTGTGTTTCCTGCTGCAAATTTAAAAATACTACTGCTAGGATAGTTTTGTCTAGAAGAGCAAATGTTTTTGTAGGTTTCCCGGTTGCGATAAAAATTCAGGGTTTTTATTTTTTACTTTTTAGTGACAACACATATCTACCCACCTCTACTAACTTTTTTTAAAATGTCACCTAGCCTATGTTATTCGAGATATCGTAAAATTTTTAACGATACCAAACATATCAAGATCGATTCAGGCGTTTTTCCATACTTTTGACTTTTTAATGGCAGTGCTTGTCTGCCCACCCCAGTGATTTTTTTAAAGATGTCACCCATCCTAAATTACCCAAAAAAACGTAAAGTTCTAACGATGGTAAACACACCTTTGGCTTTGGGTCGGGGATGTATTTTTTCGAATAAGTTTGTGTTTACGTAACAAAAATTTAACGAGAAGAATTAGGAGTAGCTGAAGTGTTTTCGGGTTGATTCATCTACTTGAGCGTATTTGTAACTAACCTTTGAGCGGAATGGTCTTTTTCGTTAGGGTTTCGTTAGGGAAACTTCGCGTCGTTTTTGGAGCCGCTCGAATGAATTCATATTTCTTCAAGTAGCAACCGCAAACGAAAGATGCAACAACATGTTAGTGTTAGGCCGATAATGTTGCTTGTAATATGTATCATAAACCTTTAAACAGGGTTTAAATAATTTTATTTTGTCAGTAATAATGACCAATTTTAGACATCAAGGAACATCATATCACGTGATACGAGTTTAAAAAAGGTGTTAATGCAGCTGACGCAACGAGAAATATTTGTAGTGTTTATGGTGACGATGCGCTTTCTGACAGAATTTGTAGAAAGTGGTTTGCTAGAATTCAAAAGGGTAATTTTTCTTTGAAAGAAGAAGCTTCCTCCGGTCGACCTGTGTGTACTAACAATGAAATAAAGCGTCAAGAAATAAAGCGAAACCCGAGGCAAACTGTCAAGACTTGTTTTTGGCCATCTGAAAAAAATCCGAATGGTCATTTACACCAAAAACGGCACGAACTTTCCGGATGACCCAATATATCAATCCCTTATTTACTACCCGACCCCCGACTATATTCAGCTGTCAACAAATTCGTCTCAGATTCTTCAAGTCTGATTGTGTTTTGCTTTTTTTTCAACCATAAGCCTTCTCGTCCATTTACCTCGAAAACTATTTTACTATTTTACCGTCATTAAACCCTGAGAACCATTGAACCAGGAATCTATTTTACATATTATATACATACTATATACATATTGTAATGTATATACAAAATAGTTTAGCACAGAATATAATTGGTTCTTGGTTTGGAGTGATGTGTGAGGGCAATGTTGAGCAAAATTGGGTGGTGGCGGTGGTGGTGGAAGTGCGGAAAAGTGTGCGGTGGAAAGTGAAAACGACAGGAAAATCGATTTCGTCTGGTTGGCGTCGTTTTACCCAGTCACAGTCAGCCAGTCAGTCAGTGTTCGAACTGTTTGCGTCCCGCTTGCCTCTTCCCACTCACTGCCCCGCTCACCGTGTCCTATTCGAAACGTTCCAGCCAGAAACGGGGAGCAAGCAGACAGTTGGAGAATGAGTGGTACAGCACACTTGGCGAAGAGTTCAAGGAAACTCAACCGTATACATACATATGTACATTATGTTTCGTAATTACGTGTTCCAGGAAATAAATCGTGTGGGATTTCTTAAAAAACCACGTATCCGTTACTTGATCCAAATTTTGTCCACTTATGGTATGAGAGTTTTTTTGGGGAATTGTTACCGCAGAGTGTATTTGAATTTAGAGTGAATGTGGAAGAGACGCCGCACATTTTGAAAACACTTGATAATTCCTAAAGTGTGCATTTAATTGATTTGAAATTTGGTACACAATAAATGTAAACATTATTCTTTAAAATTATTTATAAATATTTTTAAATTGTGAGTCATAAAGGATTCATAATTAATATTTTTGTAGAGTCTGCAAAGCAGCGTCTCTCCCACACCCGAAGGAGAGTCGCCGCATAGTTCATATTAAAAATTTTGCAATTTACACACATCTCCATACATGATGTATGCCATATGTAACCATTTTTGGCACTTTATACATCTTAACCAGTCAACTTTTTTTTTGTTTCTGAGTACTTTTCAAAACATTCAATACACAAGCAGTCATCATTATTTTCGTTAATTTCACTAATATGAGAGCTCTTCCTGATCCAGTAATGGATCTTTTGTATTTACGTGGCATAATTTACAGCCGAAAAAAAATTGCATAATTAAGGTATAAGTCTATGTTTTTAACATGTAATATGATGCGGCATCTACACCAACTTTAAATGCGGCATCTCCCCTTTTTGTTGGGATAGATGCCGCATGTTGCTATAGCAAGCATAGTGCGGAATTCTAAAATTTTATACAGTACTTTTAAAATATACCTAAATTAATAACAAAACTCATTTTCATTAAAACAATGAAATATACATTCTTAAATTCTAATGAATTAAATGCTTGAAAAAATATTATGTTAAAAAACTTACTTTTCAATTATAAAAAGTTAGATAATTACTAAACTGATGTACTAATCATAAATGTTACCATACGCAGCTTAAATAAGTAACTTATTTTAAACATATAATCCATTAATAGCGCTATCTATCAATCAACGGACGAATTATGGCTGCTACGGCACCTCTCCCGACGCGGCATCTCTCCCGCACTTACCCTATTAGGTGTACAACTAAGTTCCACCCGCTTTTTGCAAAAAGGCATGTAATCTTTTAAAAAAACAGCTTGTTGAGTGACGTTTAACTTTTCTGCAAGTTATTGTTGTGTTTGCGCAGAATCTTGGTCCAGTAATTCTTACAATTCCTCGTCACCGATTGTTGAAGGCTCCAGAGCGTGATTTATCATTTAAATTGAAATCTCCAATTATTGTAAATTTTCGAAACCATCTTCAACACATACTGTCATCAGTAGCACTATCACTATAAGTTGCACAGATTATTCTTTGTGCTTCAACAGCACTTTTTCCTTGATGAAATTCATATACTAGAAGACAATGGCGGATATGCATACTAATTACTTCCATTTTCAACTCAATAAAAAAAAAAATATATTGAAGATTAATATATTAAGAGCGTGATGAATTTACAGAGTAAAAACAGCTGTCTATGTATATATGCGTATTAATAATTAACCTATAACCGACTGTGAAATAACGCCATCTTTTGAAAATGAGTAGAACTTAGTTGTACACCTAATATTTAATTAGTATCCTGTGCATCCGTCTACATGGGATCGATTATTGACAAACACAAAAAGGGTATCTTTTCGCAGAAACTGTCATCGATAGTGTAGATTCAAAATTTTATGTATTAGAACCACAGACTAATGAAAATATTATATATAGGCTGTTACCCGCGGCTTCGCTCGCGTGGCTTTTGAAATTAAGACATCTAGTTAAATCGTATAAAGTGTACTTTCATCGCGTCGCTCTTGTGCGTCGAGTACTGCTACTTTTTCTTTGGACTTTTCCCACAGAAGTACAATATTTTCCCCGGGTAAAAAATAGACTATAACATTCTTTTAACAACATGCCAAGTTCAAATGAAATCAATGATTCTTTTTTATACCATTTTAAATATATTTTCCCACGGGAATTTGACTTCCGACAGGATTTAGATATTTTCCCGGGGTAGAAAGTAGACTGTGTCCTTTTTCATCCTCTCTGTAAACAATATGCAAAATCTGAAATCAATTATCCTTTTTTTTAATAGTCAGTTTTTATTTCATTGTTTCCTTTTAAATACATTTTCCCTCGGGAATGAGATATTTTATCGGTGCAAAAAAATAACTTATGTTTATCGCTGTATATCGTCATCTTTGTCTATCATCTTTTTTTTTCATTTAAAATATATTTTTTCATAGGAATGAAATTTCCCACGGGAAATTTCCCGGGGTATAAAGGAGTTTGTGTCCTTTGTCATCCCTTCTGTTAGCAATATACAAAGTTTGAAATCATTTATGCGTTTTTTAATAGTCAGCTGTTGTAATTTAATACATTTTCCCTCGGGAATGAATTATTTTCCCGAAATAAAAAGTAGCCTATAACCGTCTCTGGTCCGCAAGCAACGTCTACGCAAAGTTTCAAGTTGATTGGTTAAGCTGTTGAGGCGTGAAAGCCAGTCAAACAAACAAACAAACAAACACACATTCGCATTTATAATATTAGTAAGGATTGTATAGACTAATTATATCAATTCTATATTTGAGGCAGTCAGATACGGCCAGGATACGACCAAATAGTATTCTGTAATATAGTAATCAATGCAATAACCAACAGTATCCGTAGTAACGTTTTCAAATAATAATTATTGTCAAAATATAATACTGATAATAAAATTTTACTTTTTTGAGAAGAAACTGCAAAATTTTGAAAAGAAGAAAGTGGTATTCGCTTTATTTTCAAAATACTTACGTATCCAAATTATGTCCCGCAATAATTATAGTCCCATTTTCTCAAAATGGACAATACATTATATTCCTTAAATTTCACCCGTTTTACCCCGTTACCTGCTTCATGGAAATTGCCTACAAACTGGCTTTACGCTTTGTCTAGCAGTATAATAATATAGTCGTGTTCATTGGTCTGTGAATAGAATTTTTTTCCAGTATTGCAGTTTCTCTCGGGTTTTTGACACAAAGTCTACCATAGAGTAATCAATCTAATTCAAAGATCAGACGTACACTTACTAAATCCTAGTTTCCATCACTACATTTCGCTTGCGACGTGTTTATAGTGGCCTGAGAGGGTCTAAATGAGATATAGCCTGAGGTTGACAAATATTTCAAAAAGAAATTTTCTTGTTTTGAAAGCAAAAATGAAAAATTCACACCCAAATTACTGTAATTCAATCACTTACTTTCAGTTAGGTTACTTTCACAAAGCTTAATTTGAGAAAAAAGAATTTTTTTAATATAATGACGTCACAAGGTTTACTCAGATTTTTTAATACCTTAAAAACCGTAAATAAAATCATATTGTAGGAATATTTTTAGCTATAAACTAGCAAATTTATTAATCCGGTCAGAAAATGACATATTATAACCTGTCTTTACAAAAACGTCAAAATTTATTAAAATTTTTAATTTGCTTTGATGAAAAACAAAAAATTTTTTAAGCGTACCTAATGGTAAAAATAGAACAGCCAGTTTTTTTTCAGCAAACTTAGGTTTCTAGTTCAGCTACTAGACCGCCAAAACAATTTAAACTGATGAGTACATTTACACAGCAAAATACAAAATTTATTCATGATTTTAGCAGATTGGCGCTTACTGTTTTTAGAAATAAAAACCATTACAAGTCAACAGTAAATAATATAATTCACATCAAACAAATACACTTGGCTTCATTAAGCGCTCTGAGTCATTCACAAAAGATTCGAAATGATGATGAATCGAAATGTTCATTTTAAAATAGAGTTCGTCAAGTGCGTGTTGAGCTCGCAATGAGTCAGGATTCCTCAGTGGTTTAACTTGTTCATAACTTACAAACACATTGACTGTATTAAAAGTAAGAGAGTAGATTGATGCGTTTTCAAACCAGGATCGGTAGTCTAGTGATAGAACGCTTGACAAGTCATCGTGAGATCTTGGGTTCGAATCTCAGCCGCTTCAGTTTGACAATTTTTTCAATCACCATGTGGTTTTTTAATTCATCAATAACGATTATAATAAAAAACATAAACTTTCAAGATTAGAGTATTTCGCAAATGGGAACAAAAAACAGGGCCGTGGAGAGAAATGGTGGGCCGCAGGAATAAACTGCATTTTCAAAAAATTTGACAGACCCGCTCCTCAAGCCTGGGTTCTGGGCCCAATTTCCTCACCCTCTTGTCGGACCTGCCTAAAAATGAAAATTGATTAAAACAGCCACAATTTCATTTTGAAAAATCTTTCTAACGACATCCCGTACATTTTCCAGTATTCCCCTTAATGATTTGGATTTGAATTTTTGGAGGATATATTGGATCAACCATTTAAAAATCACCGACAAGGGAAAGGAAGCTATTTGCAACTTTAATGCTCGGTATTTTGCAAATGAAGCTTAAAAGGAAAAAATGGTGACAAAATTCTCAATTTTTTTACGAGCCCTTTTCCATGAGCCCATAAAAATTTTTTCATGTCCATTTTAAAATCTGGGAAAAATTCTTCAAGAAAGTAAGAAAAAATTTTTTGGGTTCACACCTGAAACATGCTGTGTACATCCAAAAATTTCTTGTTCATAGAATAGACGAATATGGCGAAATTCCGTACATAAGAGTTTGTTTAAGTTTCTTCGGAACCTTACGAAGCGAAAGTACCTTGAAATAATTTCGGTATAACAAAAGGGAAAGTTTTTCCCCCAAGAGTCCCCAGTATTATTTTCATGTTTGTATTTAAAATTAACAATTTTCCCTAAATATTTACGTGGTGATGAAATTTCAAAGAAGTCTGGGAATCTTTTTTTTTTGATAATAGATTTTTCTTCGAAAATGAAAATATATTTTCCGTGTAAATTGTTCTTTGTTATTTTTCTGCTTACCTATTTATGTATATTATGGTAAAATACAATCGTAAAAATGTATGAAATGGCATAATTTATATAAGTAATGAGTTTTTTTTTCTTAATATTTCTTTTTTCTTGGAGCAATTACTCAAGTTAATGGCAAGAATTATTTGTACTTAAAACTGTTATCAGACTATTTAAATATTAATCAAGGTAACATATTTACTTTGTCACGAAAAATTCAGATTAAAAAGTATTTTTTGTACAATCGTTCCGAACGTTTTTTTTTTTTTTTTATATCCATGGTAACCGAAAAGTAACAGTGCGGGAAGTATATAATAATGCGATGACAGTGTGAGAAGTAAAATTAGCTTAATTAGTCTTAGTTAAGTGAAATGGAATCAGTAGTTCATTTTTAATGTTATTGAGATTATACTGAAAAGATCTAGGATTGTTTCTTCAAGCAAGAAATGGTCTAGAAAAACACAGTTTTCTTAAAAATGGCTTTTTAAACAATTTGGTTTATATGTCTAATATATTCAGCTTCCCAAGGTATTTATCCAAATATATTTCAACAGGATTCATGGAAGGCCCACTCTACAAAGTAATTATTCAAACAGAGTGCGATATCAGACATACAGGGTGTGCCAATTCTATGTATACATATTATAATCTGTATGTTAATAAATTGATAACACTGAATTCCCATAGACAAAAAATTATATGATAAGAGTTTTTTGGCCAGAAATATTTTTATTTCTGATTATTTAATTCATCTGTATTAAGTTCCATAAAAATTTTGTAGCTTTTTCACTTCTACCATGAACAATAAGTAGCAAGCAGATCTTGGGCAATGAACAAGCTATAGGTGAACATGATACATAACAATCGAAGAAAAATTTGTATTGGTAATGAATTTCAAAACCATAATAACAAAATGTCTATTGTATGTATTTTTTGAAAAAATTTCCATTGAACTGCATAATGTAAATCAAAAGCAAGAGAAAGTAAGCAAATTAAACATTAACTATAATAACTTTCTTTGAAAAAATTAATTTTTGATGGTTTTTAAGCATTTAATCAATCAATACATTGCATAAGAATATAAATTTTGTATCATTAAGCTTTTTTACAGATGTATTTTTCAAAACTTTCATAATATTATAAAAAATAATTACGTTATCATGTGTAAATTAATACTTTATCTTGTTTAGAAAAATTTCTACTAAGCAAATCGTGAGGTTTTGAGCGTTTTGTGTTATGTATTTTCAATGAAACTTTTTTATGCGGTGCCGATTCATCGCAAAAAAAGGTTTTTTTTTACAATCTGAACTGAACTTACTTTTTATAACTATTTACGAAGTTTTTGAATATATTTTTTTTTTGTGCAATTTTTTTATGTGGTCCCTATCCACCGCACAAAAAAGGTTTAGCTGTAGTAATTTTTTGCATTATAATTTTTTAGTTTTTTGCAATTTAAAGTTGTTATCTAAAAGCAATTTAATTCGAAAAATTGCTAACCCAAAACCAATTTTTCAAAAAATAGACAAATTGAACTCTTTAAAAACTACAATACATATTCCTTTTTTATTAAAACCATAGTAACCGTAATAATAAAATATCCAAAATACTTTTTTATTACTCGTGCGGAAGAAGTACTAACTTCGCGCACACATTTCTGTACGCAAAATAGCTGTTTGCCCACTGTACTCTTCCCATACATACTTTTTTGCGTGCGGAAAGTAACTTTCCACATGCAAATTGACAATAAAACACGCAAAGCCGCCTCTTGATTTTTCATTTAAAAAATATTTCATAATTATTTCTATAGAAACCACCAACAAAGTAATTTAAACAATAATTAATTCAGAAAAAAAAGACGAACACTTAAAAATATTATTTTAAAAAGTAATAAAAATATCAAAAATAGTAATAATAATAGAAAAAAGTATGTGAAATTCGTAATAAAAAATAGTATGTGCAACTCGTGCGGGATTGTCGATTGCCCCAGTCAAGCGAATGAGCGCACTCACTACGCGCGTGCGCTCAACTTCACTTTCGTGGGCAATCGACAATTTCCCGCACTTATTGCACAATATAGTATTGTGACATGACATTTTTCATATCAGTAGTATTCAATGTTAGCACTTAACATGTAAATCGTAGGTATCGGAAACATCAGAAAGCAGGACATCCTGTATACACAATATTCCTAGTGTTGTATCTGGACTGGAAATATCATTGAAATAGGCGAGTACACCGCCCCTGACCCGATCGATAACACCAGACGTTATACATACGTACATATTATGTACGTAGAAGAGCAGCAAAAGCCCGGAAAGGGAAAGTACCTACGCGTCGACGTTCATTTTCAAACAAGCTCGGGAAAGTTGAGGTAGGGCATATAACATATAAATGTGTCCACTGCGCATGAGCAACATTCTGTGTTTGTGTATGTATGTATGTAGCGGCGTTCACTTTCTCCTTCGGAAAAAAAATATGACCGTCTGTGACACTACATTTACTGAATTTTATTTTTAAACAAATAAAAAACGACGTACTGGAACAGTGGCGCTATATTTAGTAACATTTTGAGTGGGCTTTCTTAAATTGGTTGGTTAAATTTTTCACTTTTATTGTAGCTCTGTAATTTTATTTGTTTAAAAGAATGTACAAATTTAATAAAAATAACTTCTGATAAATGAAAACATTCATTCTGGCGATGCCATCAAAAATACAGAAGAAATTATCGAATACAGTGAAAATTTTTATGGCGATTTCGTAACCGAACCGAATATACTCTACAGATAGGATTTTATTGAACGAGTCGCGGTTATAGATGAACGTACGAAGCCAGTAATAAAAATGCGGAAAAGGAATAGTACAAGAATTATTTTCAAATACCAGCGGGTTTGAGCCAGGATTGTCTAACTACCATCAATCAAATAATTTATGCCAGAACGTTGGCTTTGAAATAATACAAATATGAATATTTGATGCCAATTAAATGTCCATTAAATGTGATTTCAGTTGTTTTAATTTTAAAATTTATTTTGATTTATTTTAGTTTCTAGAAAAATAGTTTTTAACTGATAGGTAATAATAGTGGAAGTCAAATAAAGTTATATTTATCTAATTTTTAATGAATATAAATATTAATTTAGTCGTAGAAATACTTTTAGTATGTAATATGTATATTTATTTTTATTATTATTTCTGAAAAAAAATTTCATTAAAAATAAGATTTCTCGGTAGGTACCGATACCGTTCAGTCTAATGTTTGTTTAACCTTATAAGCATTACAGATTTCGTTACATTCGCACGCAGAGTTACTTTCCCCATAGAAGTTTTCACTCCAGAAAAAAATTTAAGCTGTATAAATTGCAATTTTGACCACAAATTCTAGAAAATTTAAAATGTACTACAGTGTAAACTCTATATAGCGAACTTCTATTTAACGAAAACTCCTTAAAACGTAAAAATTGCTAAGGTTTGTTAGGTTTACATTATCATTCATATATTGAAACACTCTTTATTTAAACCCCAGTAAAATTTTATTTCATTGACCTTCAAACACAATAGTGATACAGAGTCGTAAATATTTCGTACGCACAAAGGGATTCTTAGAAATCTGTTTATTTGTTTGTTGCAATTGCGTAGCACGTGTTTTTACTTACTGTACTTCCGTACTATTGTCTTATTACTGTCTTTACGTTATCATATTCTTAGTTGCTTTCAAACTTTTTAACTGTAAACATGGCGAGTAAAAGAACAAGTTAACAAATTATAATTATATGTAAATTTTTTTCACTTAATTCAGTTAAAATTAAAACCACTTACTAAATTCATAAGTTGTATTTGTAAAATTATATTATTTTCTTTTACTCTCCATATACCAAAAACTCTTTATAACGTAATAAAATACCCGGTCCCTTCAATTTCGTTATATGGAGTTTACACTGTATTTAAAGTTCTCGAAAGTCCTAAGATCCTGATAAAATACATGCTTTATGAATGTTTTGATGTGCTTATAATGTATCTATTACAGAAAAAAAATCACTGAAATAAATCATAAGTATATAGTATCGGATCTGTCACGTCTTACTACATAATTGACACAAATACATGTTGATTAATTATATTTTTGCAAAGAATCGATAATCAATTACTAACTAAATACATCATATAAGCCTATTAAATGTACATATATTAAATCGTGTTTTTTCTGCTTTAATAGTTAAATATTTAATTATTATATTAACATCCAATCACTATAACGTTTAAACGTAAATAATTGAAGGATATTTATAATTACTTTAATTTTTTTTCTTATTTATTTTTTATATACATTTCCTTCCTTCTTCACATCTTATTATATTATGCTCATAAAAAAATGTACATATTAATCGTATTTTATTGAGATATACTTATTTTTAGATACTGTCTCCGTGTTCAAATAGGTTTTGCGATATATAGTTGTCACGAGGGCAAATATTGACAAATACTATCGTGATAATCGCTGTTAAACTATCACGACAATTATTATAAAATTATTTTAAATTTTGAAAAGTTTTATATTTGCATTTTCTTTTAAAAAATTTTCTGTTCCTACTTTTTGTTTGAGAAAAAGGAAATCTTAAAAAAAAACGTCAATCACAAATATTTCTACCGTGTTTTAAAAATTTGCCGCCCCTATTCCTACCTTTTTTACAAACTTTCTCTTAAAAAAAATAAGTGACGAGCAAAGAAAAAACCTTAATCACAAATTTTTCTACCGTGTTTTAAAAATTTGCCGCCCCCTATTACTACCTTTTTTACAAACTTTCTCTTAAATAAAATAAGTGACGAGCAAAAAAAAACGTTAATTACTCATTTTTCTGCCCTATTTTAAAAATTTACCGCCCCTAAAAATCTCCTGCCCCTAGGCCATGGCCTAGGGTGGCCTATTGGCTAAGCTGGCCCTGCAGACTCACGATTAAGAACGCGAACAGATTTAAAATCGAGTCATTAGAACCTTTACAGCAGAAGTAATATGGCGAATTTTTTTTGTTTTTTCTTTGTTTGATAAAATTCTAAACAAAAAACTATTCGAAAACTTACATGTCAAATTTTGTCTCGGCTTAAACATTTTCTTTTATTTTGATAACGAAACAGGCCCACGTTCATATAATCTGCTGTATTCATTCCTTTTTTACGACATCCTACAACATATGACTTACGCCTTATGTACAATCCCGTGGCCTACCAACCTCCCCTCCCCCTAAAACGCTTTAAATACTATTTATTTATCAATAATTATCAAAAAATAATATTAATATCTTTATATCTTTTAACATTTAACACAAAACAAGGCGTATAAATAAATAAACATAAAAAAAATTATGACTATTTTTACCTCCAATTAAATAAGTAACAGACGTAACAAATAAACTTAAGTACTGTCGGTAAGACAGTATATAAGAGTTATAATAATTATTTAAATATTCATCAAGATACCAGAAATTTATCAAATGAATTTGAGTGGAACGAACTTGACCCAAATATCTAAATTTTATGTAATTTATGTAATGTATAGATATTCTGATCTCAGGTGAAACTATTAAGTAGATGGTACATAGATTAGAAGTAGTAAAAAAGATCTCTTGTAGCAAAAAAGTATTGAAAAAAACAACACTAGTTAAATGCTAGTTCGTGTTTCATACACGTAGGTGGTTTTCCTCGTCTAAACATTAATATATCATTATAAAATTATTTCCCCGTTTCAAATTATTTAAATGTACAGCGGCCATCCAATGGTACGTACTCCGATTTTACGTAGTGACGTCAGCGATTAAGTGGGGTTCTCCTCTCACAGATATGTTGTTGTTTGTCTGTGTTGGTAAAAATTTATGTACCAAGCCAGAGTCAGGGTCGTAGGTAATATTGTCCGAGGCTCTCGTAGCCTTTAAAAATTTTAAAATTTCACTGAAAATATATATGCACATATTCTGTGTACGTAATATACAAAATGCAAACGCAAAATGAGTAACGTAAAATTCTAGAATATTCTAATCGTCAACTAGCAGAGACATCAAAAAACAGACTTCACCGTTGAATTGGTCATTAAAAATGAGATTAAACAGCGCAGTTTGACAAAAATTCTAGAATGTTCTATTTGCCAACTAGCAAAGATATTGAAAAATCAATTGTACCATTTAATTGTCTATTGAAAAAGAGGTCAAATTACACATTTTGACAAATGTTCTGGAATATTCTATTCGTCAACTAGCAAAGATATTCAAAAACAGACGTCGCCATTGTATTGGCTACCAAAAATGAGACAAAATAACACATTTTGAGAAATGTTCTAGAATATTCTATTTGTCAACTAACAAAGATATTGGAAAATCTACTGCATCACTTAATTGTCCAACCGAAATTAAACTAATGTAAACCAAATGTCCGATTTTGACAAACAATTTGTGCTATTTGACAAATAGAATATTCTAGAACATTTATCAAAATGTGCTATTCCGTCTTTTATTCAATGACCAATTAAATGGTGCAATCGATTTTTCGATAGCTTTGTGAATTGACGAATAGAACATTCTAGAATTTTTGTCAAAATGCGCTGCTTAATCTAATTTTTAGTGCTCAATTCAATAGTAAAGTTTATTTTTTTGGTATCTTTGCTAGTTCACGAGTAGAATATTCTAGAATTTTTGCCAGCTTCCACTATTTGGAGTCTTTTACGCTGATGAATGCGATAGTGAAATTGATTTTTCAACAGTTTTCTAAAAGTCGTCACCCATATTCATTAGTATAACATTCGATTTCCTTTGTCTACACAACCGAATTTTAGGTGTAAATTGTCTCTTAAGATTATATTGTTTTAAATAAGTTCAGATAAATAATGTTTACCAACCCCCGAAACAAAAGTTTACCGACGCCCCTGATCTTCCGATTTTACGTACTTCCCCTTAAATTTGCACCGACCACTACGTAAAATTGGATTTGTGGTGTATATTTTGTCTATAGACAGTAGTGGATATAAATTTGTTGACAGAATAGTATTTTATTTTACTAGGCGGAAAAGAAATGATGTATAACTTCAAAAATGTAAACTTTACCGTACCGATGCATCATCATGACTTTTCTGATGCGTCTAATACTACATGATGCGCTGCTGATGCTCTCTTGAAATTTGATGCACATTAGATGTTTTTGAACGGGATATTGGCATCATTTAGCCTCTGATTTGGCTATAGATAAGACAGATAATGTAGCATGATAGACTATAGATAATATAGCAATACAGTCCTTGTATAGGTATATTATCTTTGAATTTCAACTTGAACTTACTTGAAATTGAAAATATTGAAATTATTTGAATAAAAAATATTACATACCTATTTTGAGTGCAAGATGTATTCAAATAGTTTAAACAATTTTAATCAAAGGTAAATACATTAATCCTTTTCAACAATTTGTTCTTCGGAATTATTCCTGTTGGTGTTAATACCTACATAATATGGCAAGTAGTTATAATTCTACATTATACACATTACATACATCATGGACACGCATCACCAAATTTCTTGTTGCATTGTTTTAACGCATCAAATGCAAAAATGAACTTTTGATTTTTCGTTGTGATGCGTCTGATGCGTTTTTGAACTTTTGACTCTGCCTCATGCAAGCAGTGATGCATTTTTGAAGTTAGCCTTTTTTACCTAACTTTAACTGAGGGCGAAATTTTGCGAAAAATTTTATAAAATATAATATTTGATTGTTTTAGTGGCCAGGTTAGTGAAAAAATTTTACCGGACTTTCGGATCATAAGTACATTTTGTCTGGAAACAAAAGGAACTAGCTAGAACTTTACACCTGTATTCAAAATACCAAATCAAGTATTTGCATTAATGGATTATTATTAATAAAGCAAATTACTAAATTAAAACCACTAATAATGTGTTATTAAATCAAAAAAGGGTGGTACCGCGAAGCACTTAATTACTAATCAACAACTAAGTATAATTCTCTTATACTAATTGTAAGATAGGCAAAAAAAATTAGTACAAGATATCGATTCAACTACGTAGTATAACTAATTATAAGTTTTTAGTAACAGTTTCAAACAATACGTCAGTTAAAGTGTACTCGTGCTGGGCCGTTATTATTGTTAATATTACAAATGTTTATTTAGAGTCGACCACCTTGACATCGTTCTAGATTATGTCGAATGGCGGCGCTACTGTGTGGGTAACGGAACTATTCATTACACTATGTACTGCTGTGGTATTTAAATACTATAATACACACATACATATGTACATACATATGTACGACCCGTATTCAAATGAGTGATTTAACACTTTAAAGGCCACACGTTGTAAAGAAATGTTAAAATTTTACGGCCAAAGAGCAGTTCGTATGTTGTAACAGGTATTGGGGAGCTTGTATGTAATGAACTAAGGGGGTCAGGAGAATGAATTTTGTTGTAAGATACTAACATGGAGGTAACTTCTTGTAGGGAAATACTAAACTTCGATTTGGGAACATACTTTACGTATATGAAAAAATGCTAGCAAAAGGCCCAAAGAAGTTCGAGTGTAGATACATGATAAAGAAGGATAAAATTTAGGGTGTAACTCTTTTTTAACGAATTTTTGAATCGAAAATTCAGCTATTACAGCCACTCTCATGGCGCGACTTGAACCCGAAACTATGATAGGTCCCTAGAAGCCAAAAATAACATTCAATAAAATTTATATACCATGTGAATTTTTTGAGAGTTGCCATTTCTATTACAACCAAATTTTTATGATAGAAATGGTACTGGAAAAGGTTCTTTTCTTGGATGTAATGGAAATGTAACCAAGAAAAACACTATCGGTTGAAGTAGTCTCAAGTACATATGCATTATTTTTACCGCCTAACTGATAAATTAAAGAAAAATTAAAAAATTAAACTTGGGTAAAAAAATTTTTTGCTCATTTATGTTGTTAATTAATGCATAAGATCAGTTTTATCGAAAAATTAATATATAGTCCCATTTAAAAATCTATAAGTTTGTATCATAGCTCGAAAACCATAAGAGCTATAAAGCTCTTGACTATAGCACTCGGTTGCCCCTGTCGATATCTACAACTCTTATTTGAACAATTTTTCGATTAAATCAACGGTTTGGCTGTAACAAAAATGGCAACTCTCGAAAAACTCACACAGTATATATATATATATATATATATATATATATATATATATATATATATATATATATATATATATATATATACACACATAATTATATATGTATATTAGTGTCCGCGCGATAACTCTAGAACGAAACATCCTATTTTTACGAAATTTGGTGAAAACATTGGAAGTTCAAAAATCTTGGATGAGTGCTTCAACCAAACATGTTCAATGCGAGAAACCTTAAAAAAATCTATTTTTCGTCAAAATTTTCCAAATTTCAAAATGTCTTTACAAAACTAGCTTTGGCAAATTTTTGCAAAAACAGCACATTTTTTGAGATTTCTGGCTTCGGACATGTCTGGCTGAAGAACTCCATCCAAGATCCTATGTTTTCACCAAATTTCGTAAAAATAGGATGTTTCGTTCGAGAGTTATCGCGCGGACACATAGGTACCTATACGTATATAAATTTTAGTGAATATCATTTTCGTCTTCTACGGACCTCAAAATAAATTTTTATCATAATCCGGGGCTCAAGTCTCACTATGATACGATTCGAAAATTAGCTAAAAACGTTTCAGTCTGAATTTTAGGCATTTAAAAAGTAGTCTGTCACCGAAAATCCCACTTTTCCCCGATATCCCAGTTTAGGATACAATTGTGTATAAAAAATGAAAAATTTCAAAACGCAGTAAAACTTTATTATTGAACTGATTTTCACAATTAGGTTTTTTTGTTTGATGAGTTCATTCCTGACATATCAAATGCACACCACTTGAAAACTTCCGTTAATTTTCTTTTTCGGTAGGGTAAAAGCCCCAATTGTGGAACACTATTTTTAGGTATTTCATCAAACTTGCTTACAAAAATTAATAAATGAATTAAACACCCTTTTTTTTTCTTAATAAGCATGAAACCAAGTTTTTTTAATCCAATGAATATGTTTTTAAGAAAATATAACCCAAAAATTTTGATTTATTAATGTTTTGTTTTATAATTTGTTGACATCTATAAAAAAACGGACAGAAAATATTAACACCCTTTAAAAAATCAGCACATTGACACCTAAAAAAGAACACGTATGTACGAACATGAGATACATCAGATACATCTTTTGCCATCTTTTCACTCTATGACATAGAGTGACATCTAGTAGTAAATAGAATGTCAAATTAAAAAATATAGAATGGTTTAAATATTCGATAAAATAAACGACCAAAATCACAGAATATACCAAAATACCACAGAAAAATACTATATTTTGTTTCGCCATCTATGTATTTTGGTAAAGTTCTAATCAATTCTAAACCTTCTAAACTAACTTATCAAAATGGCGACAATTTTTCATTATTAATAAAATTTTGCAACTTTAAATCAATATTTTTTTATTTATCAATTGACGATACGCTCCGAAATAAAAAAAAAATATTAAAAATTTTACGATTTTAAAGCAGTAAGTAAATATTTTAGACTCAAAAAGAAATTAAAGCTATTTATAATATAAATTTTTAGTTATTTTACGTACATGATTTTAGTTAAATACACAGGTTATATGTGTACTCAAAGAAATACACATATATATAAATTACATTTAAACCGAATAAAAAGATGATTTAGCTCTTATAATCTCTTAACTGGACTAATAAAAATTATTTGTATAGTTTTATTGCGCTAACTTCGAAAATTAACTGGAAAATGTTGAAATTTATAAGGCATGTGTTTCTATAAATAAGCATTGATCAAACGCAAAAGAGACACATTTAGCAAAAACTGTTTAATTTATATATGTATTTCTTTAATTAAGTAAAGAAACATTAAATGTGAGATGAATTTAAATTGAAAAACAATCATTCTATTAATAATAATTTTTGTTATCAGACGTTTCTTTCAGAAATAACTTCATTAAGATATAAATGTCAAAACTGTTTTTCTATTGGATCGCGTTCCACAAACGGGGCTTTTACCCTACTAGGATAAGAGGAGCTTTTCTCGAGTTTTTACATAAAATTTTAACAAAATCGTACAAGCAGAAATACGGATGGGCTTTAATGGGTTAAAGAGTTAAAAAACCAAACCTCGTCACCACCTGAATCAATGGTAGAGTAGTACAGTGACTTACCTAACAAGCGAACAACCTTGGCTTCGAATCAATTAAACAAATAAAAGTATTGGCTATTCTAGAAATTAGTAAGCAAAATAAGTACAAACAACAACAAACTAACTATCTATGTTAAGGCACAAATTATTTACCACCACTGGATGAGTACATTACTGCGTGAATTAACTTAAGGGGGACCACTAGTGTGATCGCCTGAAAAAAGGTGATTTTTGGGAATTTTTTTAAAGAAAACTACTGTATGGAATGTTTTAATATTTTAAGGATATATTCGTTGATATATAATAAATTCATGATAAAATTTTTGGACCAAAAAATTGAAAATTCAGTGAGTTATTCGCGATCTCACAAGACTCAAAAAAAAAAGTTCCCCCACTGCTACAGTGATAGCGACCTTCACAGTGCCTGAAATCAAAAACAAAAAAACAAAAAGCCTATTAAACTAGAAGGTATTGCCTGTGCCGTGAATCTCAATCGAAAAAAAAGTTGATATTTAACAAAATGGCGAAGTTTTTAAAAAAAAAGTTTCAAAATTTACGCGAAAATTTGATGATTTTTGGCCTGCAAAAATTACATTTTTTATTCGATCGAAAAACTGGAGGTTCATGGCACGAAGAAACATATACAAAAGAAGCTGCAATAAAAATCAAGTCGATCGAATGATTTGTCTTCGAGTTATAACTGCAACAAACTTGAAAAATGTAGTTTTTCTGTACTTTACCTTTTAGTTTTAATCACTAAGAATTTTTACTAAAATTATTTACAATGTACTCACTATAACGGTCATAGTAAAGCTAGATGAGTCGTTTAAATGTGCCAGAGTCTAGCGCCACGTCCAGAAACTCCCGAACTATCAACCTTCATACATTTTTTCAATACCTCCAAGTTAACAATGAAAATCAGAATCCGCTCTTCGGATGGCTGTAGCTCAAAAACTATTTGAAATATGCACTTGAAATTTTGGTATGTTATTTTAAAAGGTATAGACGATCGAAACATGCAAAAAAATTTCCAATGTTTTTCAAAAGTCACATTAGTGGTTCCCCTTAAGTAAGTGGAATTTTAAAAAGGAAATTATACCAATACCTATAAATGGACACACTGAACATTTGGTTAAAATTTATTCATAATAGTCAGTCATACATCATATGATTTAAGATACAAAACAAATTTTTACAATATATGACATACATTCATTATTCAGCACTTCTGTTTTTTTGTGAATTTGTATAATATACAAGTATTATTAAATTTTGACGTAATTTGTCAAAAACATAAGAAAATTAAATAATAAAATCAGATAAATACGTTTAAAAAATTTGTCAAATGCGTGCCGGACACGTATTATCAAAGTTCTGTGGCCAGTAGCTAATTTTTCACAATTTTCCGGATCAAATGTAGGGAATTTAATAGTACCTAAGAAATGCGCAGCGACGAGTTCAAATTTTGAAAAAAAAAAAATAATCATGAGAAAACCATCTAACTGTTCCAGAACGCACTTGCATTAAATATAAAAGAATAAAAACATCAATGAGTAAGAAGGTTTCATGCAACGTCACTAGATGGCAACATTCCTTATGTCTGCAATCTCACACGTGCTGCTATCTATTCAAAAAACGATGGCTGGAGATTAAACTAATAAAAATTCGTCAAGTGCGTGTTTGACACGCACTAAGTAATGTTCCTCACAATCAGTGGTCATAACTAAAACTTCTTAACCCTAGAATCATACGTACACGTCAAAACGACGTACGAACTTCTCTACCTGCTCCAATACTACGACTTGTTGTTACTTGTTTGCTGTAAGATTTCTGTTATCTAACTTATTTGTTATTATAACACACCACATATATTTATTTTGTTTATAGTCATTGTCGTTCTGTTTGTATTGAAATAGTGTCCGTCAAAAGGACGTCGATTTCGTTTCATTTACTCGAATACGCCATTTATGTAACCATTCCTGTATTCGACGCAAGCTAGATTGTAACTTTTGTGATGCAACATTTGGATCTTCATCAGTAGCTAGGATAGCAGTATCATCAGCAAATGTTGCAGTAGTATTTTCTTCATCAACCGGCAGATCTGCAGTACATATAAGATAAAGAATAGGCCCTAGAACACTACCTTGTGGTACACCGGAACGGACTGGAAACATTTCTGATATTTCACTCTGAAACTTTACATGAAAGTAACGATCTGACAAATAAGATTTCAGTATTAAGTAGAATGATTCAGGAATATTTTTCCTTAATTTATACAATAAGCCAGTATGCCACACTTTGTCAAATGCTTGACTCACGTCGAGAAAAGCTGCTGTACAATATTTTTTTTCTTGAAAAGAGCGGTTGATCGTATTGACTACACGATGAACTTGTTCGACGGTTGAATGTTTTGCGCGAAAACCAAACTGATGATCTGGAATAATTTTAAGGTCATCGAGGACTCGATGCAGTCTTCTGAGAAATAACTTTTCGAACATTTTGGATAAAACGGGGAGTAAACTGATTGGTCTGTACGACGTCACCTCATTTACTGGCTTCCCCGGCTTTTGTATTAAGATGATTTGAGCTAATTTCCAAACAGCAGGGAAATATTTTAGCCTTAAAATGGCATTAAAAATTAACATTAATGACATTTGTGACAGTTAACATTAATGACAGTTAAAACCGTTAAAATATATTTCTCGTAGGTATATGTACGATATGTACCAGCGGTACCAGCCGAGATAAATACAAATCGATTGTAGATCGTATATGTACATCATGGAAAAGTAGGCTTGTACATATTATCCATATTATTATTGATTAGTATGTACGGCAGTATGTACAATATGTACGAAATGTACCGTATGTACATTATTCTGTGGTATGTACATTGTATATGTATACATGCGTATATGTATGGCTAGCTAGAAAAACAAAATCGAACAGATCGGATCGAACATAACGTTTTTTTTTCTTTGTTTTCTTGTTTTGAGTTGCAAACGCTAGTACTATAGCTAAACACGCTTCTTCCATAATAATAACAATTCCAAAATTTAATTAATTTAAAAATTCCGAAAAATTAAATTTGACAGTTTGTTTTAAAATACAGAAGAAAATAATGATAGTGTACGGTATCATAAAAATACTGAAGTAATAAAAATAATGATTCATTATTTTTATCAGTAAATACTGACGGTATTACTGATCGTGTAAAGGCAGCCTAAGACGTTTTGTGACGGTTTTTTTTCCAGAAAATTGATTACCTAGTTAAGTTATAACAATTTTTCTAGGTTTTTTTTCGTTATTTTATGATCTTGATAGTAAAGTCTGATCCCAGTATGCTTATATAATTTACTGAAATAAATCAATTTGCGTTATTCATAGACGATTTAAGATAAATCTAAGATCAATCTTAGCTAAGATAAAACTTAACTTATTCATAGACGACTTTAGGTCGGTTTTAACGCTAAGTTCAATCTTATCTCTTACTTAAATTTAAAATAAGCAAATGGTCGACTTAAGTCCATCTTAAATATATTTTTACATGGAATTTTTTGACATTTGAACATTTTATCAAATTTGAAAGAACTTTTTCGAATAAAAATATAAAATATACGTAATTAAATATCTATATTAAGTATTGACGTAATAAATATTTTAAATGTAAGTAAATTAAAAGAAAAATTGAATCAAATTAACTTAGTTTTATAAGTAATTCAACCTCTAAATATTTTCAGGTGCAAAAAAGTTTTCATGTATGACGAAAATATCGATTTGCAGCATGTATTTGACGAAAAACTTACAATTTTATAGATAACTAATTAAAAGATATGTGCAAAAACAGAAAAACTAAGGAATTATTACGTACTTCTGTGTGCTTCTGTGATAGAATATTTTGACTTTCTACTTACATTTTTTGTGTAACAGACGTATTTTTTTTAATGTAAATTATAAACAAAACGGTAGTTTAACATAATATTTTACCATACTTTAGTTAATCTTAATTTATTATTACATTTTTTTTAGTTGTTTTTCATACTGAAATGTTAAAAATTATCGGAAGCACACTGGAATTATTTAATGTTTTAGGCCTTTAAGTACCGCAGTTTATGTTTAAAATTATAAAAATCTAAATCATTGACAAAGTTTATATCTATTTTATACTTCTTTTGTAACAATTTTTAATAAATCAACAAATATTTTAGTATATAATTTATATTTTATTGTAACTTTATAAGTCACTCAGATTACATAAAACTGATGATATAAAAAACAGAACAAATATAATACAATTATGTCTGTTTACACACATTACATGTTTTAAAGACAATTCACATTTTTAAAAAAAATAATATTAAAATAATCACATGATACCACCTATTTTATGAAATTTTAAATTTAATAGCGACCACGTCTTTACGTTCTGCATTTTAAACAAACAAACTATACTTAGGTACTATACTACGTACTGACATATTCTAAAACAGTTTAAAATAATATTTACAACAAAGAAATTTAAATTTCCAATAAACAAATTTTTCCGTTAATATTGTTATTTATTATAAATTAAATTAAAATACATAACTATGTATACTTTTGTATTATTTTATTAATTACGGCAAAAATATTAAAAATTTTAATTATTTACTGATAGAATTTTCATTAATTTAAATATTTCGCGCTACTACTATTCAAATATTTTTCGTTTCTCTGATTGCTTTCAATTGGTGAATAATTGTAAAGCTTGTATACACCTCACAATGTATCATTATAACTAACTTCAAGCTTGTTTCTACTAGGACAATTTTAAAATCTGTCTATGAATTGTAATGTTAAGTTAAATCTTAGTGTTAACTTTGCTAAGTTCAATCTAAGAATTATCTTAAATTCTCTCTATGAATAGCGCTCAATGTTTTTAAGTGCATGTACTTACCGGATTTTTTTTTTGAAAAATATAATAGTTTGTAAAAAGAATTTGGCTAATTATTATTTCAATATCTTAAATATATGATTTACATTATAACATATATATTATAATAAAACGAAGATCTTTTTATTCATTTTTAGATATTTTTGAGATCATAAAATATTTTTATTTATTTATTAAAAAATGAAATAGTATTTCGATTTATTACATGTTCATGAACACAATATACAGTAAATAAACATAAGACGAATGACACTATGTTACAGTAATTTCCCGCTAAAGCATGCAAATTTCCCGCTAAAATATTCATTAATTTAAATGTATTCTCCCAGATGGCGGTAATTGTGACAGTCTTGTCATAACTATATCGGTCACAAAACCGTTTTGTGACGGTCAAAAGTGGGTAAAATTACTCGTCACGAGACCAGTGCACATCTCTAAATATGGCCCTATTTTTGATAGGATTCTATATGTATATAATTTTTTCTATGAATTATGTAGACTGGTCGGCAAGTATGTAATTATCACAAATACGTAAAGATGGCTCTCTGTGTATTAAAATAAGTTATTAGACAAGTTTTCTATGAATTATGTGGACTGGTCGGTAATTATCACAAATACGTAAAGATGGCTCTCTGTGTATTAAAATAAGTTATTAGACAAAGATAACAATTTTTAGAATCTGTTCCATTATTAATAATTTTAAGAAAAAACAGCGAAAGAAAGAGATAAATATATACACGCTTCTATAAAATAGAAATAGAAAGAGAAATTTTTTTTTTTTATTGCAATTTTGTGTACAATCAAGTAAACTTGATAGTGCATTGGCCACCGAACCATAGAATTCACAGGTACATGAAATACATACAATACATAGTCCTCTTGCGTATATTCAATATATGAATGTAAAACTCTATTATTATTTACCATTTGTTCTCTGATTTATTCTCTGATTTACCACTTCTCTCAAATTTTCGGTTACTCACCAATCTTATAATGTTCCGAAACTACACGAAGGTAGTTCGGAACATAAAAATTTTCGGTTACTCACCAATCTTATAATGTTCCGAAACTACACGAAGGTAGTTCGGAACATAAAAAACAAACTGAACGCAGAAGTACAGTAACGAACATAGAGAAAGTTTAAATGGTAAAGAGGAGATAGGTACTTGTATAAACAAAAAATATCTCGCTGCCTAACTTTTTTAACTTCAATGGAAAACGCCACCGATTAATTTTCGGGACTTAATGATCACTTATGAAGAATGACAACTGGTATGAATGTATTAAAGTTACGTGGTCACAACCACGTAACTCTAAAAAAATATTTATTTATTTTTGGTTAATCTTTTGATGTAGGTTAAGCTTGAACATTTTTGGAAACGGTTTCGTAAGTGATGGTATTAAAGTTGAATCAATTTATTCAAGTAATCTATTTGAATTCTGCAAGTAAAGTAAAATGTATGAAAATGTATTCAAAAGTAATTATTATCACAGCTAATTTAAGAGATAGCTTTTACCATTTGAATAATAATATGTAGTACAATTATTTGAACTCAGAATTGAAACCGAATTTAAAAATTCGGGCTCCATTCGACCGACCGCTGATATCATTCTCTATTGACAGATATTTCACTTATCAGAATCGTCGAGTGACTCAAACGACTTTGCAATAATTTTGTCTCCAACAACTTCCGTTAAAAATACTCCCACTCATCCCTAATAGCACAATAAATTTTGATTCTTTGTAATATTTGAATAAAATGATCTTTTTGGCTCTTATTTCATTTTTATGTTCAAATAGTTTTTACGCTAAAAATTTAGAAAAAATCTTATAACTATGTTGTTAGCTTTCCATATTAATTTTACAGTGAAAATTTTCGGCCAAAATAGACAAAACTATCAAGACCGTGGAGAAAAATTAATAGCGCCGGGGGAAAACTATCCCGAACCCCCCGTTAAATTTTAATTTTACCACTGAGATTAGTGAGATTCAATCTCGTCGGGCCTAGAAGCAATATCGGAAATCTATTCTATAATTTCAAATTGTAAATCTCTCCCTATTATTAACAAAATTTTTTCAAACTTACTACCGAAAATCTTGCCAAACATTAATTAAGTTCACGTTAACTCAAAATACATTTGCCCCCTTTTTATATTTTGATACTGCAAAAAAAAAAATGCATAAAAACATCTTAAAATATATTTTTTGTGTGCAAATTTATATTTAGAATCAGAATTTATTTTCTAAAATAATCGCCGAAAGTTGAATGATCTGTTAATATTTTTTTTTCCATACCAAAAAAAAATTTCGCCAATTGAATCGCACAAAATAGAAATTTTTTCGCGTAATATATTTAATGAGTTTCAGTTACAGCGCATCAGTGACTGGACTGGATGCAAATCAAATGCAGGAAGATGAAAAGTAAATTGTTTTTTCTAAAAAAAAAAAATTATTGAGGTTATGTTTGTGCATCGTTTGTCGTATAAATATAATAAAAATGATGGTTTTTTTCAACTGCATAAAAATATTTTTCTTACATGTTCCCGCTCTGACGTTTCACCTACCCGCGTCACCCATCTAATTTGTTTTAGTATTTACTTGATTTAAAATTATTTGCAATCCGATCGGCTGACATGATGTTTAATATGTTATTCGCTTTTTTTTTCTGGAGTATATTGCATGCACACTCATCATCGATATTTTTAGCGAATTTTTTTTTTACTTAAATGCAAATAAAATATCAGAAAGAAAATTTAAGGTTCTAAACAGAGGCGGATCTAGCTCTCAAATTAGGAAGGGGTCACATTTTCGTAAAGACTTCAATAATTGTTTTTTGATATTGCAAATCGAAAACCAATATTTCTGTCATTTTATTAACGGCTGTTAAGGCATTGAAAAATTTTAATTAACTCGGTGACTGATCATTAAATTAAAAAATTTCTTTCATTCACAAATCAAAACTATCAAAATGACTAGTGATGAGCAAAATTAGTCTTGGTCTTGCATTTTTTGCAAGACCAAGACCAAGACAATGTATACCAAGAGCAAGACTAAGCCCAAGACTATAAGTATGGCTGCAAGGCCAATATCAAGACTTAAGTCAGCAAGACCAAGACAAAAGCAAGAAAAAAGCAAGACTCTTGCTAAACTATTTAAATAGTTGTTTGACAGTATAATTAATACGTAAAGGTAGTGAAAATTCTGATTTTAGAAGAAAAAATTCGCTAATAAAAAAATGCAAGAAAGTGCAAAATTTTTTAGCAATAACAAGACCAAGACTAAGACTGCGTTTTGCAAGACCAAGACCAAGACTCAAACTGGTCTAGCAAGACCAATACCAAGACTCTTAATGCAAGCACAAGACCAAGACTGCCAAGTCTTGGTCTTGGTCTTGCATTTGTTCATCACTAAAAATGACGAAATTCAACTCTACAAAAATCTTCTTCTTAGTGTCTCTAGGTCCCTAATTTTGATAAAAATGAAAATAACGACTTTAAATATATATAATTCGCTTACAGTTCCATCATTCTATCATTCTGTTTATTGTTTTTAACGCATTCAAAGATGTTAGTAATCAAAGTGACCCAATACTTTTTATAAAGGTGACTGATCCGATAGAATCCCTTAGACTTTATTATGTCAATAGATGAACCCGGTAAAATTTTAATAACCCCCGTGGCCACCCCTGTGTATTCGCTCTTGATTCTAAGAAGTAGCTACATTCGATTTTTTGTTTTCTAAACGAAAAAAAAATTTCAGGGGGACAAATAAATTTGGAATTTGAACGTTGAGTCATTAAAAATATATATATATATATATATATATATATATATATATATATATATATATATATATATATATATATATATATATATATATATATATATATATATATATATATGACTTGTAGCTTCGTCAGAATTGTATTAATTTTCAGGAAGATTTGTTTTTGATCAGTTAGGTAGATCCCTCCAACCCATTTTAGTAACAATACCATCGAAAAAATCCACACTGTAAATAGATAAAAATGTGTAAGTAAGCATTAGCAACGATTTCACTGTTGAAAATGAATGTTGGCATTTACTTTCCCTTTCCGGGCTTTACACACTACATATCTGGAACAGTGTCTGGAGTTATCGATTTGTAAAACTCTACCACATCTCTGACACGTCTCTGTCGATAATATTCCCAGTTGCCCCAGTCATTGATTTTATAGTAGAAGATATAAACTACATACAGTACAGTAGCGGCACATCGTTAGGGGTTGCAGGATTGCAGGCCCTTAAATTCAACATCGAAGTTATTATCGTTTCATGATTCCTTAATTTAATATTTTTTTTTTAATGTCTCCGTAGTTTTCTAAAAATGAATATTATAATCAAAAAAGTTCACAAATGTCACTTGTTTTGTCAAATTATTTTTGTTACATTAATTCCTAGAAATAACAACAATTGAACAATAACTTATTACATTAACTTTGCGATTGTGATATTATTTATGCTGTTGAGGCTAGTTCATTTTTCTTTCGGATTCAACAGTTGAGCCGTCACTGATGTTTTCTAATAGCGAAACATATCGCTCATTTGCGAGAAGTGTGACATAACTCAAAAATCACCGTTATTGAGTTAAGGGTACAGGCGGTCACGGAAAATGTCATTCTTTTTGCTAACAAAACGACATCACGCTAGATACATAAATGAGAGAACGAGAGAGGTTATAAGTTTATACTCTATCGCACTTTTTCAATTGACTGCCATAAGTACTCTTTTTATTTTTAAAACTTTAAACCATCGTATTGAAAAACAGGTTTTTTTGAGTTATGTCAAGCTCGATGCAAAATTTCATTTATCAAGGACCAATTGCTCGACTTAAAATTTCTTACTAAATGTCAAAAATTTGATAGGATATATCTTCAAAAGTTACTGACACAATTTAGCCGAAATAATTCTTTATAATATTAATAGATTTGAGCGTTACTTTATGGTATTCCATATTTGTTTATTATTTAGAAATAATTCTTATTAGGAGCGATTTTAGAATTATTTTGGGTGTGTCCAAATATTGTCTATATACATACTATAATAAAAGGCTGCAGAATAAGATCAAGGACCCCGGAGAGCTAACAAAAACTATCATCATTTTTCTCCAAAAATAGTTGACGAGCAAAACAGAGACAGTATTATGGGCGCAAGCACAAGAGACCCGCCAGAAACTGCGGTGAGGGGAACACAAATTGTATTATTTACATAGTTACTAATAATTATGTTTTTATATGACTGAGTAAACTTCTATTTATTAATATGATAGACAAAGATAAATGCAGATGTAGGTAAAAAAGTTCTTTTTGGCTTGCGCCCATAATACCGAAATCTTTAATTCGATAAATTTTTATTTTGTTTTTTTACATTTTTCAAAATTTTTGAGTAGGCCAGGACAAAAACCCATCATTTTAAAACTCAGTATTTCGTAAACGGGGTTTAAAAATTAAAAATCGTAAAAATAACCTCAGCGTTATGCAATTGTGCACCTTTAAAAAAAAACTGTTCATCTAATTTTCTTTTAACCAACAGTAAACTCTAACTGTTGTAAATATTAATTTTTTATAGGTCCAAAGACATTCGTAAATCTTCACACCTATTATAATTTCGTTCAAATTCTTGCTATTCTTGAAACATCAGTAGCGCATACAGCAAATATCCACTTGTCGCACACTCCAAGAAGTGCGACATCGACATTAAGTGAGGGGAGAGACCATACCTCGTTTACTCACGTACACTGCTTTTTAAGTATGTGTGTGTGTCCACACAACGTATTCGCCTTAATCATAGACGGTCATGTATCGTCATATTGTATGCTTATCTTAAAGTATTATTAATTTATCTATGCATGTTATATTACAGGTTTTGAATCGATTCTTGCGATTGTTATACATTGTTGATTTTAATGCAATTTATTATTTTTCGTTATTATTAAAAAACATAATATTTGTTATTATTTTTTATTTAAATTGAGTTTAATTATATTTATTTAATAGAGTTCAACGTATTATTATTATCATTATCATTATTTTAATAAAAAAGTGTTTAAACAATTTATTTTACAATTTTTGTTGAATTAGAAAAAATAGTTTCTATCTTTTGATTTGATATTTTGTAGTTGCGAAATTTGTTGCCATAATATTTTCTTTAAAATAATATAACAAAAAACACAATTTAAAAAGTGAAAATAGTGACAATTTTTACATTATTTTTTCAAATTTTTTAATGCAAACATGGCTGACTATGCTTCAATTTTAATTTTAAAGTTTGGGGTATCCTAGAAAAAGAAATATATATTGGCATTTTACATGCTATTTATAATATTTGTCTCTTTTTAACGTGTACGTATTATCTTTCGTACGTAATATAAATTACTGGTTCTTTCATTTCTAATGTCTATGGTCAAACATATTCATCTGTTTCTTTAATAAAACGTAAAAATGTACTTAAACGCTTTATATACTTTATCCCGAAAATTGAGAAACAGTAATCACTGAGGACCTATATTCAATGCGTGTCAAACACGCACTTGACGACTTTTTATTGTATATATTTGAAGATTCGCGTATATAAATATTTGCACATCGCATAAGATTTGTTGATTCTCATTGCAATAGAATGCATACACACATACATAAGTACATATAAACATATGTTTTTCTTATTTTTTTTACTAGAATAAAATCATATATAATAGAGACATACGTATGAAGGGTACAGGGGAAAAACGATCAGAATCACAAAAAGTAAATTTTTCAGGGGAGCGTTTTTAAACTTTAAAGTGTGAATCATATATTATAGGCACATTTTTCAACATAAAAATTTTTTGCCTGAAAACCACGCATAGGATCTGGTTCAAACTTTCGGTGGTATTGCCAGTATAGTAAGTTAGAAAACGCCATGCCAGCAGAAACTAGACGGCTAGCCGTTTTCGCGAAATTTGACATCGAATTATGTATTATATACGCATTTTTCAACAAAAAAATTTGATTCTTCCCCTGCATATCATGGACTATGTTCGATTTTCACGTGTAATGTTAGCACGGGATCAATATTCTGCATACTGCCAACATAACTGCATGGATTTTGGCATTTTTTTACTTTTTGTGACTCTGATCGTTTTTCCCCTGTACCCTTCATATGTTTATAATGTTTAAATAATCATGCTATCTCTCATCTATGTATGTAATATGTAATAAATTGAAATGTATAGGATGCGTATATGCATAAATAAGGATGCAGTTTATGACCCGATTTAAAAGATCGCGCGGACTCACGAATCGCAGCATTACACAAAAGTATACATACATACATATATACGATTTATTGTACAAATTATATTATAAACAAGTAACGTATATATTGTACAAAAAAGAACGAAATGACGCTCCTAAAGTATGGAATTATGATATACTTGGAAGTGTGCATGTTAGAGATGTGCTCGTAAGTACATTTTTACTCACGATCACGCACAGTCACGAATTAAGTTTTGTGCTCACACCCAGTCACGAACGAGAAAATTTATTTCTTTTCACACTCACGCACGATCACGAACAAAAAACTTTAATGCTTTCACACTCACGCACGCTTATGAATTAAACATAAAAACTTTTAAATTTAATCGTTTGAATTTTGAGTGAAAATCACTATCGTTTTAACAATAAGTTAAAAGTATGTCGTCACGATAAAATCAGAGTTACGGTTAACACGGCTCACTGAAATTAATACTGATGCAAGTTACATGCTATTTATTTTTTTCTGGAAAGTGAGAAAATTTTCAAAATTTTTCATCTGGTGATTTATTGTTTAATTTTTGTTCTTATTGTACTGTATTTGTATATAAATATAATATTTCGCACAACCAAACCAAATAATATATGTAATTTTTTAACAAAATTGTGGCAAAATATTTTTTTTAGTGCCTATAAAATATACATACATAAATAATAAATTTGAAAAAAATAATAATAATGACAATAAAAAACTTAAAATGTTGAAAAAGATAATATTCCCTTAAAATTAACCCATATGTTCTTTTTATTATTCCTTCATAGAATGATAGATCCTATACTATTCAAAGCTGTAAAACTGACCTTGTAACATTTTCAAATATACCCATTGACTGAAACCAAAAATACACACATCATGAGAGACAGGCCAATTTTGAGAATTTGTTCGGAAGAAATAATCAGAACAACATCATAAGCACTGCTGGACATTTCTAAATTGTAAATCATTTTGTATACACTCCAAGTATCTCGGTAAAAAATTGGAATTTGTTAGTAGAAAGGGTTATTGGATTTCTACCTGCTTGTACTCATAAAAAGTACCTATCATAAAAGAAAAGTTTTTTTTTTGTAGTTAAGAAATCAAATTGGTTTAGTTAATATTCCCTAAAATTGAAAAAAATTATTTTTAAAAATTTTTTATTCATGATCTTTAACTTTTCGTGACTCACGAATTATTCACGGCATTAAGTTAAATGTCACGATCACGCCCACTCACGCACGATCATAAAATATTGTTCACGATCACGATGGGTCACGCGTGACCCGCGGGGTCACGGGTGAATTCACGAGTTTGGCACATCTCTAGTGCATGTTTTATTTTACTACTAAAGTCCTTGTTAACAAGTATATAGCAGTAAGCGTATTTTAGCACCCCTCTCCCTAACGTACCGGAGAGTCTATCATTTTCCAAATTTTTTTTTTGTAACTATCAAAATGTACATATTCTCATTCGAAATGAAAATATTCTCATGTGTAAATTAATGCTTTATTTTGTTTAGAAAAGCAACTTCTAAAGAAATTGTAAGGTTCTGCGCGTCTTGAGTTATGTATTTTTGATGAAACTTTTTTTTATGCGGTCCCACTCGATCCATCGTATAAAAAAAGTTTTTTCTACAATCTGAAGTGAATTGAAATTTTTATAGTGTGATTTTTTTTATGCCATCTCTATTCATTGCATAAAAAAATCTACTCTACTCACTTACCTCACCTATGTTGGTCCAAAATCACTTGCTCCCCCTTGCTCGCGGCACTAGGGAAAAGAAAACTAATTATTAACCATTGTGTTACCTACTCTTGCAATAGAATTGTTTTCTAAACACAGCGGAAGCATATATATCTCTATATTTATAACGAGTATTTTGACGTTTGTTACGAAATTGTCATATGGTTATAACCATTATGCGGTTACTGTGGCAACGACCATTGTTAATATAAATTTAAAAGATTTAGTAATAAGTAAAAAGAAATAATAGAAGTTATAGAAGAAGTCATGTAATTCTTATCTGTACGTATAGAATTGCAGTTCCCCAAGTAAAAGATCCGAAAGACCGATTTTCATATACGTTTCCTATTGATTACTGCAAAACATTATAAAAAATGGTCGGCTCCGTTGCTGAAAAAAATGAAAACTGAAATCGTTGAAGATATTTTTCTAAAATAAAAGAGTAAATTTCGGATTTGTCTGCAGGGACCATTTATCTTGACCATGATTATACGGTATTTTTATAGTATCATATTTTATTAGCGAATGTTTTAATCTTGTACGAACACACATATTTCTCTGTTCTACCGACTGACTGACATGACAGCAACAATTTACTTTCTTGATGTCTTTGAAAAATAAAATTACAGGAACAGACGCTTCCTATTGCTTACTACTGCTGCTTTGTTTATTATTTCCTTTATTTGTTCTTTAAAAGGAATATTAAGGTAGTTGGTCGATGAAACGATTTTTTCAAAGGATTTTAACGAAACTTCTCTAGATATTTATTTACTCCAATACCAATAATACGAGTCCTTACCGAAAGAAAATTGACCACCCCAATTTTGAGAAAAACGACTTCAAAGTTTTATAATTTTAACATGGGCTCTTATGGGAAAATTCAATTTTTTTTGAATAAAACGAAAACGTGTCAAAGGAATTTGATAAAATTTTAGTATGTTATTTAAAATAAAGTTACAAACCATATTTAATAAGAAATAAAAATTATTGACCACGCCGTTTTTGAAATATAATTTAAAAACATCATTTTGCAATGTTTTTACCACGCTTTTTCAACAATATTTTTAAATTGCTGCAACATAAGCGCTCGGAAATTAAAAAAAGCAAGTGGTATACAAATATAACCACTGAAGAATATTAATACATTATTTAATTTTTGATAAAAGAACAATTTTTTTTTGAGATATACTTTTGTACCTGACTATCTCAGAGCAACTACGTTAAGTAAGTCATAAAACAATTCTTTTTATTTTAAATAAAAACATCATCATCTAAGTAGCTATAATATTAGAAATACCCCTGTCGCAGCATCCTGCATAACATAGCGAATTTCCGTTCATAAAAATTAGTTTTTCTCGGAAACTAGTTGACATAGAAGAATAGTTTAAAGACCTTTTTATGTAATTTTTTCTCCTCTTTTAAATGGTCTAAAAAAATTTCGCAAAACTTTTTGAATAAGTGGAAATTTTGCAAAAACTAATTTTTTGGAAGAACAAAAACCATGTTCCTGGCATCCGACGTATCTAGTTGAAGAACTCATCCAAGAGTTTGGAACTTCCAATATTTTCACCAAATTTTGTAAAAATAGGACATTTCGTTCGAGAGTTATCGTGCGGACACATATAATTATATATAAATACATATATATATATATATATATATATATATATATATATATATATATATATATATATATATATATATATATATATATATATATATATGTATATATATAAATTTTAGTGAATATTATTTTCGGCTCCTAGGGACCTCAAAACAAATTTCTGCTATGGTCCCGGGTTCAAGTCGCGTCATGACAGTGGCTGTAATAGCTGAATTCCATTCTGGAAATTTGCTTAAAATAAAAAGTAAAATACGCCTGTCGCAGTATCCTGCATAACATAGCGAATTTTTGTTTAGAAAAATTAGTTTTTCTTGGAAAATACTTAATTCAAAGAATCTTTTAGGTGATTTTTTCTCTCCTCGTTCCAATAGTGTTAAAAAATATCGACAAGAACTTTTGAATTTAGGTAAATATTTGCAAAAAACTTATATTTTTCACGAAAAATTTCCAGAAAAACATGTTCCGTGTATCGGGTGTATGTATCTGACTGAATAGAGCTCATTCAAGATTTTTGAACTTCCAATGTTTTCATCAAATTTTATAAAAATGGAATGTTTCGGTCGAGAGTTATCGTGCTGATAAATAAATAAATACATATATACATATATATATGTATATATATACATATATATATATGTATATATATATATATATATATATATATATATATATATATATATATATATATATATATATATATATATAAAATTTGGTGAATGTCATTTTCGATTTCTAGGAACCTCAAAACAAATTTCTGTCATATTCTCGGACTCAAATCACGTCTAATTCTTAATTTTTCGCTTTTACTACTTTCATATGCAGGGAAAATTTCATAGTCAGACCAGTCTTGATGTTTTATGACCTAACAGACTCAGAAAACCAAAAAATTCGAATGGAAATCTTGCGAACCCGGACTTTTTGTCCAGGCCATTTTTTGTTATGTTGGCGTCTAAATTAGTGAATATTTCCAGATTTAGAGAAATAAAACCACGGTCAAAATGATCTAGATATGGGGCATAAAATGGAGCAAAATTTTGACACAATTTCTTTAGTGATTCTGGAGTTTACGCCATTTTTAACTTTTTAGAAAAAATTTTGGTTAGTGGAAAGTATTACAAAATGTCCCAATTATTTTAAGGGCAAAAATCACTTAGCCATGTAACAAGAAAATTTTTTTTTTAAAGACCTTTATTTTCCCTTTCAAAAGTTCCTGAAATTTTACAGCAAAGTAGTAGTCCGCGGAATATTTTTTTCAAAATGGCGTCACAATGGGTGAGGGTGACCTGAAATATAAACTTTCCCTTTTGGGAGTGGTTAGTGATGAGTAAACGCAAGACCAAGACCAAGACTTGGAAGTCTTGGTCTTGCTAGAGCAGTTTGAGTCTTGGTCTTGGTCTTGGTCTTGCTAGAGCAGTTTGAGCCTTGGTCTTGGTCTTGGTATTGCTAAAAAATCTTGCAGTTTCTTGCATTTTTTTTTATTACCGAATTTTTTCCTTCTAAAATCAGAATTTTCTTTCTTTACGGTATTAATTATATTTTCAAACTATTTAAATAGTTTAACAAGAGTCTTGCTTTTTTCTTGCTTTTGTCTTGGTCTTGCTCACTTGAGTCTTGGTATTGCAACCATAGCCTAGTCAGAGTCTTGCAGCCATACTTATAGTCTTGGTCTTGGTCTTGCTCTTGGTCTACATAGTCTTGGTCGTGGTCTTGCAGCCGTACTTATAGTCTTGGTCTTAGTCTTGGTCTTGCAAAAAATGCAAGACCAAGACTAATTTTGCTCATCACTAGGAGTGGTCGGAGATAAAATTTCGATAAATTTTATAAAATATAATTTGTAGAAATTTCAATTTGCAACAATTTTTCATCATTTACGAATTTCACGGTGACGCCATAGATATACCATTACGCCGATTGCGATGAAATTCCTGCGGCACGCATAATGTAATCTCTCAGTTATAGTGTAATACAGTAGATGTCCAATAATAGAAGGAAGGTTTAACAAAAGCTTCAAAAATAGCTATTCCGTCTGGAAATTTTTATTTAAATTAATTTCTTTCTCCCTGTTTGTTTGATTTTTATTTTTAATATTAATAATTTCCAGTTCGTAATTCAATGCCACAATTTATATGGCGTCGCGGTATAGACGTCTGTCGTTATGGCAATAGCCCGGACCCAGCATTTATATCTCGCAAATTTTACACATCACAGCAATAAACACGCATATATGTATATGTATATATAAGCCCATCTATCCATCCCCATACCACGAAATTTTCTCACTCCCCGCTCCGGAGGAGAAACATTTCATCGAAAGTGATGACGTCACGCACCGACGGAGCATTCATTATATTTATCGCACGAAACGCACAAGGCGTGTCCTAGTAGCTCAGGTCATGGAGAGACGCACTGACGCAATGATGCAATAATACACGCAGTACGCGCAGGCAGACGTCGTCTGATGAACCTTTAAAAATTTTGTCCCGGCCAACAACTATTCGTCGTAGACGAACGGTTTCAGTTCATCGTCCTTTGGATGGTGAAACAAAAAATGTTGAATCAAATGTTTTTGAAAGGTCATTCAATGTCTCTGGCGGGTGTTACACCCGCAATGGAAAAGGAAGGTCAGGTTTATTTGTAAATATGAACTTGGTCCTATTTTTTTATTTGGAAATTTGTTAACTTTCTTTTTGAAATTTTAAGAAAAAACTATTTTTTAATGCTCAATCCACTCCTCATAATCTACAAAACAGAAGCATGATTTCAAACATTTTTGTTTTTGTTTTGTTTTTGTTTCTGCTTTGTTTTTGTTTCTGTTTTGTTTTTGTTTCTGTTTTGTTTTTGTTTCTGTTTTGTTTTGTTTTATCGGTTTGATATAGAACAGACTTTACAGTAAGTTTTTTGAGAGTTGCCATTTCTGTTATAACCAAATTTTTATGATAGAAATGATACTGGAAAAAGTTCTTTTCTTGGATGTAATAGAAATGTAACCAAGAAAAACACTATTGGTTGAAGTAGCATCAAGTACATATGCATATTTTTACCGCCTAACTGATAAATTAAAGAAAAATAAAAAAATTAAACTTGGGTAAAAAAAATTTTTTTGCTCATTTATGTTGTTAATTAATGGATTAGATCAGTTTTATCGAAAAATTAATATATAGTCCCATTTAAAAATCTATAAGTTTGTATCATAGCTCGAAAACCATAAAAGCTATAAAGCTCTTGACTATAGCAATCAGTTGCCCTCGTCGAGTTTTGTTTCTGTTTTGTTTTGTTTTATTGGTTTGATATAGAACAGACTTTACAGTGGGATATTATTTATTTAATTAATTTTATACATATATTAATTAACGTATTAATTTGATTAAGTGCTTTAATTTTCACTGAGCTATTCTTTTCCTTTCATATTTAATAATATTCCGACGTTAGAAATAATTATTTAAATTAAATCTTTTGTTTGTATCTTTATTATCATTTAAATTTAATGTCTTTATGGATCATTATCCGTTTAGAATTTCCCTCCGTTTTATTAACACTTTGACGGTCATCACTTATAATAACAAATCATCTAACTGGTACACTATTTTGACATCTAATAATTAAACTGGTGGTGTGTGAGTTTTAAAACAAAAAAAACTGAGGGTGTAAGGTAGGTTTGCCTAAAACTTTCACTGATTAGAATAGATCTGTCAGACATTAAATAACAAAATATGCCGGACAGACCGATTCCTCAGTAAAATATATATAATTTGCTATAACGTATGTGAATTTCAGCGAGGTGTTATGTAATGTAAGTTTGAGGTTTTTTTCGGTCATTTCAAAAAAATTTATAAAAAATAGAAATTAACAATAATTCAAAGCTCTGTCGCGTATTTTCTATTGTCGACATTAGTTATTATCGATTTAACTTTTTTAATTTGGGGTGTTTTATCAGGTATGATTTTGTGCTATGGGAACTTGGTTTATTTAACAATGGTCACAGTGATTTATAAAATAAATATGGTGAAAAAATTTTTAATTTCGTCAAATTTTCACGTAAATATAGAGATATATTATTTTTCGCAAACTAGTATATATATATATATATATATATATATATATATATATATATATATATATATATATATATATATATATATATATATATATATATATATATATATAATAAATTAAAGACAATAAATAAATGAACTGATTAAGAAATGGAAAAAACCTAGAAGAGAGGTAAACAAATACACGTGTACCGAAAACAAGTGGCCAATTACGAATTTGATGTTAAACAAGTTTTTAGGTAGATAGCAAACAGTGGGCGAGGAGATTAAATAATGAATATTTGTAATTATAAATATAGTGTTGAATAATATACATAATTGTAGGAATTAGAGAGAATAAACAGATTAAAACTTCATTTTTGGAATGTTGTATTAAGAAATATATTAACCGGAAAATAAATATTGGAATAGAATTAATTAAATATGTTCAAAAGGGGAGATTTATTTAGGTCAATTTGGTCATTTAAAACTGTTATGTTTGGATCAATATTAATTAATTTGTTTATTTCTAATGCTTCTAATATATATAATTTCTCTCCCTTTTCACAAAAGTGAAGGATTTTGGGTTTGTAGTCCTATTTAACAGAATACCCGTTTTCTAAAAAGTGAAGACCAAAGTTGGATGTATGTTTCTGAGGGGTAATATATTTACGGTATCTCTAATATCAAAAGATCTTCCTGACTGACCAACATATCGATGTTTAAGTTGTGATAGCACGTAAGTGACGAACATGAAATTGAGACATCACGTATGTTAAGATGCGCGGAGTCAACCTTACAAAATTGAGCTTCCACATAATACGTGGTGTCAAAAACATTGTTCTTCCTCATTAGTTTTTATAAAAGTACCATTTTTTCTGGATCGATAGATGCGTATTTTTAATATCTATCCATCTGCATAAAAAAAAAAAATTTCCAATAAATGTCACTTACGTGCTATCACAACTTAAACATCGATATGCTGAATTACAATCTCCACAATCTAACCGATAAACACCAGATTTTTTGTATGGATCAGTTTTTTCACTTTTCTTTTCAAAATAAAAGTGGTGTTTTTTTGCAAAGTTTCCAACGAATTTCCAAATGGAAAATTTAGCTGTTTAAAAATAGTGGAGACACCCGTCGAATTGAAAAAAACAAACATTTTTTAAAACTTTTTAAATATTTAAATAAATTTTATGTTTTTATCAAAGATAACTCCCTGCAGTATCCCAACGAATCCATAAAAATAATTTGCTTCGCTTCAACCTACTCAATTGACACCATCGGTTCCTCGAACCGTTCATACAGAGGTACATCATTATCAATTCCCTAAACCCCCAACTGTCTGGTGTGAAAGTCCGGACAACCTTGACGGCCGACGATGCGATTGTCGCTCACTCGCGTCGAGTCCTGGGCCCGGGGATAGCTGCTGCCACCTAGCATGTAACATCCACCATCATCAATATGGTGACTAGGGGTAGTTCAACTAACCGGTGAAAGTAGTGTAGAACGGTTGGGGAGGGGGGTGGGGGAATATTCGGTCGGTATATTTTCAGTCGCAGTTCGGCCTTCACCCTGAATTTTATTAGAGCAGCGTCCTCCGCTCAAACACAAACACAGAGAGAGCCTAGCAACTCAATTTATTGTTGAGGTGGGTTTTGTTCTAACTGCGTCGTTATGCGTGCCGCATGTGAAAGAGTGAGTGAGATAATAATTACATATTGTTTGCACACTACAAATTCAAGTGTGTTAATATAACACACTTGAAGTGTGTTATTTCATGTAGGTAAGTAGTCGTTTTGAATCGATTTCAAAAGGTGTTTTCACATCAGTCTATTCAGATAATTGCACTACTTGTATTAAAATAACACACTTGGAGGATGTTATTTCATGTATAGTTCTTTTTAGTCAATTTCTAAAAGTGTGTTCTTATCAGTAACACCAAATCATATTCATACATTGTATGGTAGCATATATTAACAAGTAAAGATCTCGAGGCCGGACCTATCGATTTTTTACGAAATTTGGATATGTTGTAAAACATTACAAAATAAGCAACACGTATTTTTTTATCGGCGAAAATACGATTTAGACGGATGAAATCGCCCTTCAAGAACTGGGGTAAAAATTTAATTTTCCAAATATCCAGAAAACGGATTGATTTTGCAAAAAGATGGTGAAAAATTTGCTACATTAAGTCTCGTGGTAACTAACTGGGGGGAGGGGGGGGGGGAAGACTGTGTTGAAATAGTCGTATTATTTGAGTAATTCAAGAAGTTTTTCTTCATGTTAAATATATAAATATATATTCTTTATATACATCTTAACCAGTCAACTTTTTTTTTGTTTCTGAGTACTTTTCAAAACATTCAGTACACAGGCAATCATCATTATTTTCGTTATCTTCACTAATATGAGAGCTCTTCCTGATCCATTAATGGATCTTTTGTATTTACGTGGCATAATTTACAGTCCAAAAATAATTGCATAATTAAGGTATAAGTCTATGTTTTTAACATGTAATATTATGCGGCATCTATACCAACTTTAAATGCGGCATCTCTCCTTTTTGTTGGGATAGATGTCGCATCTTGCTATAGCAAGCATAGTGCGGAATTCTAACCTAAAATTTTATACAGTACTTTTAAAATATACCTAAATTAATAACAAAACTCATTTTCATTAAAACAATGAAATATACATTCTTAAATTCTAATGAATTAAATGCTTGATAAATATTATGTTAAAAAAATTGCTTTTCAATTATAAAAAGTTGGATAATTACTAAACTGATGGACTAATCATAAATGTTACCATATACAGCTTAAATAAGTAACTTATTTTAAACATATAATCCATTATTAGCGCTATCTATCAATCAACGGACGAACTATGGCTACTGCGGCATCTCTCCCGCACTTACCCTATATTCATTATTACTATTAACACATACATTGGCGGTCAATCATTCATTTCTAATATTCAACTAAATTGAAAGTTAAAATAACTGCTCCTCGCATTATCAGAATCAAGTGACTATCGAACACAGGATCGGTAGTTTCGGCGGGGAAGGTGGAGGGGAGGTATTTGACTGGTTACTAAGAGATTCTGGATTCGATTGCCAGTCAATCCAGTTTGATAATTTTTCATTCACTACATAATTCTTAATTATAATCCCTGATATTTTTCAAATTGACTAAATTGGTTCGCAAATACGTGAACACATTTACATGTTTTTTTGTTTTTTTTTAGCTAGTTACCAGAAGATCCTGTGTTCGATTCCCGGCCGATCCGGATAATTTTTTCAATCACTTTGTGATTTTTAATTTACATATGTGGCTTTTGGTCATGTTAACCAAGGAAGTCGGGTGCTTAAAGTTTCAGTTTAGCTGAACGATAAGTGAACATATGAATACTACGTGTGTTTAAAATGCAGACAAAAGTCTGTCATACGTAGTAGTGTTTCACAAGCACTCGATAATATTTGAAATTGAAAAATTGTAACTGCTTCTCGCATTATAGAGAGTACATACACATAGGTGGTTGAATGTTGTCTGTGTCGGACGCCTGTTGAGCAAAGGACCGGTGGTATAATGGATAGCACACCTGGCTAGTTACCAGGAGATCCTGGGTTCGATTCCCGGCCGATCCGGATAATTTTTTTAATCACTTTGTGATTTTTAATTTACACATTTACATGTAACAATTTGGACACATTTGATTTTGTTGTGTATTGATACTGTCTTTTTTTTCTATTGTTTGCTTTTTTCACGGGACATACATATATATGTATGTACCTAGAAATATACTGGTATAATATGTATATACCTAGAAGTCGAAATTTGCCTATTGATAGGAATATTTTATGGTCTAGACGGTAGACGGCACTATAAAACATTTATGTATGTACATACGTACTTATACAATATGATTCTAGAATGTCATATCAGTGTATTCACCTTTTCGAGTATCGTAAAACTAAAACTACCTTCCACCTCGAAAGTTCGTTTATCTACGTACATACACACATACCGGGAGCTTTTATGCTAGGTGGTACATGTGTAGGTGGTGGTTTGGTTTATTATTCATAAAGCAGCTTTAAAGCTGCAACAGCCAGTATGCTTTTGAATTTAATCACGACTCTTATCGCGTCGAGTTAATTAACTTGCGAGTTGCGACTAGCTTCATGTTTGAGATTGGACTTTTTTTACGTGTTGGTACTACTTACTGCTCGCCGCTCGCTGTATGCATTGTTAAAGTTATACGTTGCTGGATTTTAAGTTAAATTAAAATATGTTTTAATAAATTTTATGAATATGAAAGTAAGTATGTGGGTACGGAGTAGCGCATGTGGTCCATTAAACATAAAAATTGCACTACGGTGGTTCACAGTTTAATAACTGCACTTCTGCATTGTTTTATGATCGAGCGTGCATTCAACGGAGGAGGTTATGGGCCCTCGGTGCACAAAAAAAAAAAATGAAATTTTATCCTGATTTTAGCGAATTTTCGAATCAAAATTTCAACTATTCGGACCACTGTCATGACGCAACTTAAGCTCGAGACTATGATAGAATTTTGTTTTAAGGTCCCTAGAAGTCTAAACTAGTTCGAAATTCTATCATAGTCTCGAGCACAAGTCGTGTCATGACAGTAGCCATAATAGATGAATTTTTTATTCGAAAATTCGCAAAAACTCAAAACCAAATTTCATTTATATAGAGGAGACTGGTAAAGTGACCACTCTAAGACAAAATGTTTAGTTTATTTGTTTGAAAAGAAATACAGATTAATAAGTATTTAGCATATAGTTGCTTTAGTGTAGAACCAATAACCATCAATAAATCAACAATATATTGAAATATATTTTTTCAATTTTTGTTTTTCACAGCTTGTGTAAAGTGACCACTTTACTCCACTATGTTGGGTAAAGTAGCCAAGGGTACCCATTTTAACTCAAAAAGAAATATTGAAGTAATAAACATAAATATATACAAAATCAAACTATGTTTGTATCATTAATTATTATATATCAACGGACGGACGAACGGGCGGACATTGAAGTTTCATCAGAAGGGTTTATTTTTTACATTTTTTCTCGGAACCCTAACAACTGATTTCAGACAATTCTTTTGTGTCTAAAATATAAAGAACTAAATAAAAGTTCTGAATTTAATATAATATGTTAATATATTCTAAGAATTCAATTTGAGCAGCGATCGGAGACACTGACCACTTTGCCCCATTATAAGCTTAGCCACTTTACCCCGTTAGACGCCATTTTGGCAAACTACAACTAATTTCAAGAAATAATTTTCTGGTTCATCTGTAACTATGTTATTTTAAAGGTAATTAGACAGAGTTTTTAGCTATCCCAGTTAAAAAAAAATGTATTCGTAATTAATAAACAAATAATGAGAGTACAACTTAAAACTTTCTTTACATCAACACTCGAAAATTTCGAAAATTCGTTATAATTCATACAATCTAGTGACCTGATCATTGACGTTTTAACAGAATACTATTAGCTTCTCTACAAGCTAGTATTCAGCATCCCCACAAGATTGAAGTTGTTTCCGGTGAGTAAAGGCCAATGACCACTTTACCTCCACTAGCCACTTTACCCCAGTCTCCCCTACATATTTATGTATGTATTTATCTGTCAGCACGATAACTCTCGAGCGAAACATTCTATTTCTTTGAAATTTGGTGAAAACATTAAAGATTCAAAAAATCTTGGATGAGTTCTTCACCCAGATACATCAGATAGCCAGAACATGTTTTTTTTTTTTAGTCATTTTTCGTGAAAAACGCCTAAGTTTTTTGCCAAAATTTACTCAAATTCAAAAAATTTTACATTATTGGAAAGAGGAAAAAAATCACATCAAAAAATCACAAAGTTCTAACTTCTATGCAAAATTCTATGTAAACTTGTTTCCAAGAAAAACTAATTTTTATAAACGGAAATTCGCTATGTTATGCAGAATGCTACGATAGGAGTATTTAGACTTTAGAGTTTCAAATATGATTCCTACATCTTGCGGCATATGAAAGTGAAATTTTTTATGTTCAAACCCTAGGTACATATTTCTTAAGATAATTTCCCGTGCTAGAAAATGCAGATGAAAATTGTCCGGAAAGTTATGAAAAACTCTAGTTCTTAATTATGGGACTTTAAAAGTTCATATCCAATGTGTAGATGAAGAATTTTTTTCTTAGATTCGTATTTTTGGGCCCGTATATACCATATGTTGATTTTTACTGCCAATACCGTTGATATGAAAACAATAGTTATATTGTTTCAATATCAACACTAACTATACTTAGTTTTACTTTTAAATTCATTGTTAATTTGATTAGCCAGTAGCGGAATTTCATGTAAGCGAATATGCATGTATTTATAAAACATTTCAAATTAGAATAATAGCGATGACACTAATAAATGAGCCTAGAAACAGAGAGTAAACGATAGGCGTGCCATCTGTAGCAAATAGTTATAATAATGAAAATGAAAATGAGTTTTCTCTTCTTTCAATTGTTATGGTTGTTGTTCTTACAGTTAGTGTGAGCTATGACCTACAAATTATACTACATTGCTTATAAATATTTATTAATGTATTTGAATATTAAAATATGTATAAACATATAATTATTTTAAATTTTTTGAAGTAATCTCATTAGCTGAGTTTTTTTTTATGTAACATAATTTAATGCAAAAATTATGTCACTGATTAAATCTTTTTTCAAATTTACGTCATCATTAATTGTTTTATTGCATTTTTTCAAGCGAACACACGATAGTAAATATATTATATATAATTTTTTTTGGGTACAAAAGTTTAAATCTCGGAACCCTTATAGTTTCGACATGTTTATCCGTGTGTCATACCCTCCAAGTTTATACATCTTTTTGGATCCATCTTGGAAAATTCAATTTATAAACAGAAACAATCTCCTTTTTGATGTATAGGTCCTTCTCTGTATATTCTTTGGGGATAAAAATCCTGTCCTAGTATCCCATCGTAGAGGATATTATCTTTGAAAAAAAATTTACGATTTTATATTTTAAGCCCTCGTTTACAAAATATAGCGAAATTTTCGCCAAAGTTCTAAAAAAAAATTGAAGTAGAAAAAGTGGTCCATGAAAAAATATCCTTCCAGAAATCAAGTCAGTATCATTAAAACGTAGTACCTACTGTAAAATGAATAAAATTTTCGTTTTTCGCTTCTTGCATATTTTTTGACGCTACCTAATGCTAAACATTGTAGACTAACCTAATTATTTGTTCACTTGTCTATCTATATTTATCACTCTTAAAGAAAATATCTTTTTTTAAGGAAAATAATATACAAAGAATCAAATTCCCACATAATTGATCTTCTATAACATTGTTGAATATATTTCTCTTTTTTTATGGCACATCATAATATTTTATCCGGAAAGCTGTGAAAACTATTGAGGAACCCTAAGTTAGTATGTGTCCAGCACGCACTTGACATCTTGTTTTACTGAAACTATAATGTGTAGAAGATCAAATTAACTCAAAATTTTGTTTTGATAAAATTCGAATACTATTTCAAAAATAATAACTATCGATTCTTAAACAAATTTTTTAATAAAATATTTATAAAACTATTGTCGATTACTGAAATAACATTATCTCGTTATCTAGGTCAACTTATATCATACCTTGCAATTTTGCCGATGGCAACATTTTGTATTAAAATCTTCAAATAATCAAACTCCACGTCAATTACAATTGTTTATATATTGTTTAGACATCGATCGATTTAAATCTAAAAAAAAAGACTACCGTAAATTGGAATGAATTTGGACTCAAGGATGATTGAAAAAGAAATCGAATATTCAGAAACTTGATTTAAAAAATATTGGAAGTTAAGACGACCATATTACCTTTCTTAAACTATAGTAGACTTATCATTCTTCGAATTAGCAACAGGATTAAATGTAACAATGGTTTGTTGTTTAAAACCAATTTATTGTGGTGTTCTTAAGGATAAATTGTTGTTTAATCGAATTTTTGTGTTTCATAGTTGAAAATTAAGTGGATTTGAAGTTTAGATTAAGCAGGAAGTTTACAGGTACGGAAAAGGAATACGTAGAGACAATACACCGGTTAATAGGGACGCTATATTAAGTGTAAGGGGACAAATGTGGGGTGTTTAGGAACAGATGAATGATATTTTATTAGAGTATAGAACAGATCACTTCAAAACTGTAAAATTATTCGAGATTTTATAAATACATTAACATTTCGAAACTTTATACATTATTTCTTTTTGAGAGTATATTTCAGTTTCAATTTCGGTCAGCCCCACGAATCGTCTCTTTTAAACCTGATTTACCATTGAGTGAAAATTATAAAGTTTTAATCATTTTTTTTTTTTTTAATCAAAAAGATTGTCAAAAATTTTTAGTGCTTACGTATAGGTATAATAAAGTAACCATATTAAAGAATTCATACTTGTAAGAGAAATACGAAATTATTAGAGTTCTATCTGTTTTACGGTATCAATTTCTGAATTAAAAAATGAAACTATCAGTCTGTGTAGTTACAAAAAATTCTATATAGAGAAGATATCGATTTTCTATCGACACATTCATGAATAAAAATTAATTAAAATCGAACAAAAAACAAAAAAATATCGACGAATAAAACAATGTCAATTAGAAAATTAATAATGAAATAATGAAATCAGCTTCTTCTTATAATAAATATGTAATTTCTTGAAGATTACTTTCAATTGTAAAGAGATATTTTATTATATTATTCTATATTGTTTTAACATTAGAATGAATAACGGAAAAACCAATTAATTAATAAAGTATTAATAAATAATTAAAACATAAAAAAAAAAATGAATTAATTTATATGTGAGTTCATCTCGACTGTATTCTCTTCCTCCAGATATAAATGAAAATTTTGTGAAGATAAAATTAAAATCAATATTTAATACTTTTTTTTTAAAATATTTTCTGGAAAATGAATATTAATAGATTACGAGTATTGTTTAACAAAAAAAGCTTTACTGAATTTCCATTATCGATCAGTATTATTTTGGTTTAATCAAGTTAAGTACAAATTTCCCAATAATGTCAGATTTGTCCAGTCGAAAAGTGAAATTTTCGGAAAAGTTCTAGTCCCATTCTAGTTCCGCATTCTTCACCCCCACCTTTCGTTCCATTCTTTCTAAATAGTGCCTGAAATTAAAAATAAAAATAAAAAGTTTTTATTGTTTGAGAATGTATTCATTGAGAATGGCATTATTCAGATGGAATGGTTCAAAATCTCGTTCAGAGAAATAATTTAATTTATTTAATTATAAAGAAATTCAAAATTTCACTCGAAACAAAATTATCCAAGTAAAAACCACGGGAAACTAATCAGGGCCAGAAATGTAAAAGCGTTACATTACAAATCCGCGTCCTAACACTTGTAATTGAAATCGAGTAAACCGAGTCCTGACTCGACTCTAGCCTCACAAATTTTCTACTCCGATACCTGAAAGAGTGGAGTGGTATTATTAAAAGCTAATACTGTAATTTAATAAATTGATCAATCTAAAAAGAAAGCCAAACCCTTTTCGATTTGCTACCGAAAAATCGTTCCTTATAGTTTCAGAATATCGCCTCAAAAATTTATGTACAAATTCTTTTCGTTTATATTCTCTAATATTTAGGTCAAAATTTTAAAATAAAATGCTATAATTTGACGTTGATATTAGTCCTTGTAACAAAAAAAATTGTGATATTGGACGTGTTAAATTTCACCCCTTTTCTAATTTCCTGTAATTTTCTATTTATATTTTATACTATTCTTGGAAAAACCTAAGAAAATAATTAATTTTTCATGTAAAAAAAGTGTTTTTTCGATTTAAATATCATTTAATCATTTAAAGGAAATCTTTCAAAAAAGGATAAAAAAAATTAAATAACATGTTTTCTTGATAAGAAATGTTAAACTTGCATACAATAAACTACATTATACCGGATGTTTCAGAACAAGTATCTAAATTAAAAATATTTATTTTCAGCACTGTAAAAGTTGATATAATTATATTCGAAATAATTATGCTGATATTTTGAGGTTAATGCAAAAATTATTGGTAAAACAAAAAGTGCACACCCCACAAGATACTTTTATATAAAACTATTACTTATTGTCAATTTGTTAATGCCATATATCCATACCATTTTATTTTATTTATTGTTTTATATTTTTTGGGTGCTCGGTAACTTATGGGAATGGGACAGGCCCGATAAAAAGGAAATGTCTAGGGCTCCGAAGTTTGTCACTACGCCCTGTCGACACTTTTTTTAAGCATTAGAAAAATGTTCAAAAGCAATTCTTTAAATTTGAATAGATTTCTTGTAGCTAAAAATCATTTCCATTATTAACTGGAATAGCATTTAGTTGTGTAATATGAAATGTCATCTTCCGACCGCTTGGCCGCCAACAAAATACAGCTGAACCTTTTTTTATACGGTCTTTTTTATGTGATTTTTAAAAAAATGGCCATTACAATGCATAATATGAATCAAAATTAAGAGATAGTAAAAAACTTAAACATTTAGGTACTGTAACAACTTTTTTTGATAAAAATACTTTTTAATGGTTTGGAAGCATTTAATCAGTACATTGCATAAGAATATAAGTAATTGCATCGTTCATTTTTTTTTTACAGATTGTATTTTTCACAATTTTCATAATATTATAAAAATGAAATAAAATGCTTCTACATGTAAACTAAGGCTTTATCTTGTTTAGAAAAACAACTTCTATTGAAATTGTGAGGTTTTGAGCGTTTTGACCGGATAAAAAAAGTTTTATTTACATTCTGGACCGAACTACTGTTTTTATAGCTATTTATGATATTTTTAAATATAGTTTTGTGTGCGATTTTTTTTATGCGGTCTTATCCACCGCATAAAAAATGATCAGCTGTACCAAACAGTATTCGTCAAATATTGGGTGCCTCAAAAATCCGAAGTAACCACGTTTATTGATAGTAGAGTATACCCACCACATGTGCAAAAGATGTGCGAAAACTTATTTTCGACGCTACGTCGTGTATAAAATTATTGATACACTTATTGACTTATTCTGTAACACTCTGTAAATATACATATATTATGGAGATATTAGAAAATTTCTATATAAATGCAGTTTTGCTTTCTACTTAACAATTATTAGGTACTCGTTTACTTTCTGTTATATTCACGTTGATGAATTCACATGAAATGGAAAACAGATGCGTGTCGTCAGGCTTTCTTCAATTTTTTTCTCTTTTTTCTTCAGTTATTCCGTTTTGTAGATTGTTTTTGTTTTTGTTTTTAAAGAAATAAAAATTGTTATTCAACACGGACAGACGGATTGACATGACATTTTTTTAAAATAAGAACATATTAAGTAATACATAATACCATGAAATATATCTACATATTATAGGTACTTGCAGTAAAATCATTTAAATAAAAAAAAATTAATAAAAACCAGAGTTTAATTTCTTTTAATTCCAGTGACATAATTATTTCATTGTTCAGGAATGTATTCAATTCCACCTCGTCATCACTATTGCTTCTTATAATTTCCTTCTGTTCTTCCATCTGCCATATCCTTATAGTGTCCTCGGACAAAAATTGAATTTTGCAGGTATGTGTTAACTTCATTTAAATCCCGTACCCCTCATGTAGGCAGCTAGTGACTTCTGCCTCGAACCCCTCTCTCTTCTCGGCGGAATGTAGTTTTTTTGCTAGTCCAGAAGATATTTTATTGAAATAATATTTTTTTTAATATAAAATATGAAAGTTGATGCAATTTTTTAAATATTTTAACAAAATATTTCCCTCTAAAAACACGTTTCGTTACTGTGAAAACTGTGTAACCAAATGGTAATATATCCACTGCAGGTAGTTTTGAGAAATTTCAAATCATTGTTATAAGCAGATCCTTAGTAGTTCATGATTACACGTTTGCTTCGCAATAAGGTTACTTCACGAACTGAATACAGAGAAAGAGATGGAACGTTATTTGTTTACCTTATCACAAGTTTTTTTTTGCTAAAATGTAGTGTGTACAGTTGTTCCTTTAGATATTTGAATTCAAAATTTTTGCTTACAAAAATGATATCATTATAATGCAACTTTTTAAATAAAAGAAATACGTACATAATTTATGTATCCTCATATAAGATGTGTCATATGTATATTCTGATTTATTTAAACATTAATTGATAGGCTTTTAGGCACATATGTACATATTATTTTAAAATCTTCAAATTGTCATATGTTTATGTATTTTTTATACAAAATAATAAATTAATATATTAGATAATTAAATATATATTTAGTTTTGAACAGAATATGTGCGTTTTTCACGATGTTTTTTCTCAGAAACGATATCATAACATGAATATTTAAAAATATTTTTAGCTTGAAAAAACTGATATGGTTATATGCATTTATTATTACGGATCTGGTATGTACAAAACTTTTTTTATTTTATTTTTATTTTTATCACACTTATGTTACTTTTATTGCCCTTATGTGTATAATATCTATATATATGTACATTTTGAACACCCTATATATGCTTCACTTATAGTAACGTAGAAAGAGACAAACCTTTCTTGGTGTACCGTTTTGCGCAACATTCGTGTATTCATTTAATATCACATTCACATTCATATTTGTTTCAATTTCGACAAATAAAATTAATTAAAGAATTACGAAACTTCGTTCAATCTCTCCTTCCTCTCCTTGATCCGCGTAACATTTTTCACATAACCGCTCCCGTTCTGTAACCAGATTATGGTGTTTATGGATGCTACCTAAGAAGAAATAAAATTTTTCCTAAATTTTTAAGATGTTCTTTTTCGTATTAAAAAAGGGGACGAAAATTTTTTTCACACCCCTCAAAAAGAGTTCTTAAAATGAAGCTGAGTTTTCGTTTATCATTTTCCATTTTTGAGCTTCGTTTACGAAAGTGACACCTCCCAATGTAACTTTTCAACCGTTGCGTTGGTCTAAAAAATTTGAAAAAAAATTCAAGTCTAGATCCCTAGGGGAATTTTTGGCTGTCTTCTTTTTTGCCGCAAATTATTTTGATCTTCCAGTGTTGCATGCTGCATGCGTTTCTACTACATAATTATTTTTTACAAAATTTCAAAAAATTTCGATAATTTATTAAATACAATTTAGAGGAATGATTACCATTTTTAATAAATCACCAAAAAATTATCGGAATATTTTTTTACAATTTGGCAAATATTATTTTAATTTTTTTGGCCCTGCCTGTGGGCAAATTTACAAATCGATTATAATAAAATGTAACCATTTTTAACATGTGATTGATGGCGCTTTATTTGAGTGAGGCTACCTTAACTTTATTTGAAAGGTAGCTAAATTAATGTAAATTTTCATAAACAGCATCTGTTCTCGAAGCGATTCGGTGTATTTTTATGCACATTTTTGAATCGATTATCGATATTAAATATTTAAATTGGTTGAATTAATGTAACAAATTCGTTCGTGAGAAAATGCATTATTCAAAAAAATTTCAACAATTCGCCAAGTGCATGATGGACACCTATTAAATCAGGGTTCTAATTCAGCAGTTAGAGTTATCTACAGCTTTCGAGATCAAATGTTTATTATGAAAATAAATAGTTATGTATATTCGACAATGTTATTTGTACCAGTGAAAGAAAAGTGTAAATTTTGAAGTTTGGTATTTAAAAAATAAGGTCCAAAAAAGGAAAAGTGGTTAAAACAATCTAACTTCGCTTTAAATTATATCTGAAAAGTTACTTATGAAAAACGAAAATTTTATCAATTTTCCAGCATTGCTCCCTTGATGATTTAAGCTTGAATTTTTTTTTTTTTTGGGGGGGGGGGGGAGTGTTCTAATATCGAAACATGTCTTGATGCAAAATTTGATTTGTACTGAGATTATATTCTTTACTTCAAATTTCTTTTTGAATTTTCGAAAATTTGGTCGCCCATATCTTTAAAAGTCATTCAAAGACACAATTAAGCTAATATAATTTTAACTGAATCTTTTTCAATTTTTTTTTTGATCCACGGTTAAAAAATTACAAGAGTGGGAGAAAAAATTTACCTTATTTTGAAGTTCAGTACTTTGCAAACGGGGTTCAAAAGCGAAAAATGGTAGAAAAAACTTCAATTTCATTTTTTGAGCTCTCTCTAAAATGATATCTCACATGATGTAACACGTAAAAAAAAAATTCATGCCCTCTTTCCAATACGTAAAAAGTACTTACGTGAAAAAATTTCAAAAAAGTTTTCGAGGGGGTATGGCGGGCGAACATAGGGACAGTTTTGACGAACTCCAAGATTCTGTCTTCGGAACCTTAAAAATTTCAAAAATTATTGTTTATTGTGCCATAAAGGTTGCGAAATTTCGATCCATTGCTTTTAGCGAATTTTCCAATTGAAAATTGAACTATTACGGCCACTGTCATGACGTGACTTGAGCCCGGGACTATTACAGAAATTAGTTTTGAGGTCCCTTGAAACGCAAAATTGTATTCACTAAAATTTATATGTATGTATTTATGTGTCCGCGCGATAACTCTCGAACGAAACGTTTGAAAACGTTGAAAGTCCAAAAATCTTGGATGAGTTCTTCAACCAGGCACGTCCGATGCCCGAAACATTGTTTTTTGGGAATTTTTTATGAAACAAATTAATTCTTTATCAAAATTTTCCCAAATTTAAAAATTTTTGCGACATTTTACACCATTGGAAAATAAATTAAAGTAAAAAAAAATGTTTTTAAGAAAAAGCTTTTATTTAAAAATGAGCTAAAAAAAATAAAATAATTTTTGAGTGAAGTTTGAAGCAATATGCAACATAATTTGTAAAAGTTTGAGGCGTTATCATTAGTTATTTCTCTTTTGGATGTTTTGGATATACGTATAAGTGTAGCTATTTTACTTTTCAGTAGTTACCAAACTTAATTAAACGCCTCAAGCTTTTATAAATTATGTTGCATATTGCTTCAAACTTCACTTAAAAATTATTTTATCTTTTTTAGCTCATTTTTAAATAAAAGCTTTTTCTTAAAAAACATTTTTTTTACTTTAATTTATTTTCTACTTTTTAGTCTGATCACAATTAATTTAAAAAAAAGAATTAAAGAAGTAATTTTTTTTACCTATATTTTAATCGGTTAATTTACCCTAATCAGACATAACTATGGAAACAAAAAATTGCAATGTAAAATCAATGGACAATATTTGACAATCCGAAATGTCAAAAAGTTGCACAGGACTAAAAATCAACAATTTTGATTTTGGGGCGATTTAGGACAAAACTAATTATACAATATTGCATTGTCATCAAGGTTAGACACGTATGCAAAATTTGAAACCTCTAGCTCAATTAAAACCTACCTAAATTTTGATTCCAAGATTTGATCTAAACCAACATACTAACATAGCAAGTTAAATAAAAGCTTTTAAAAAATTTTGTAAACGGAAATTCACTTTTATGCAAGATGTTGCGACTGGAATATTATAATATACCAATAAACGGTTCTTACTTCCCATTGACGTTAAATACTTTTGTATGATTTTTTACTTTTCGAAGGTAAAATAAGGATCGCCGACATATTTGTCCACATTGATGCCATGTTAGTATTTACATATATTGCTTTTGTATAATGGTAATAAATTTTATACGATATTATCAGTGTGCAAAATGGTGATAAATTGAAAAATACGGTGCGACTTGGAAGTCATGTTCTAGTACAGTATTAAAATACCTTCATGTGACTATAAGTCATTTGTATGTCAGTCGTAGAAAATAATGTTTAAGTATAGTTCTACACAAATATATAGATGACTTAATGTGATTAGAACATATAATATTCCATAAATCAAAAAATTACATTACAACAATTACTACTGTTTTGTTCCTTTTTCTTGTACTGTGCCGATAAGGATATACAGGGTGTATCATTTAAATTGAACTCAACATGTAAGGTTTATTCCAACAAACATTGGAATTATCAATTCAAGTAAATAGTGTTGAAATTTAATTAGTATGTCCAAAGAGTTGTAAGTATGATATTTGGTGATCGATAACTTGCTGGCACACTTAGGTGAATAGCCGAATATTTGGCGAATATTATTTGATATTTTTGGTGGTCATTTGATCGAATCGTGTTTTGATATTCGATATTTGGCCGAATATCAATAGATAGTCGAATAAGCCGAATAACGAATAGTTGTCGGATATTCGTTAATCCGTTACAACCCTAGTATAACTTGATCCATTAATCATTCTCTTGAAAAACCTGCTCAAATTTAGAATTTGTCCGTTTATTAGATATTTAAAATTTAAAATTTATTTTCAGGTTAAAATTGAGATAGTGGCAATGATAAAATTCCCTAGTGACAAGTCATGGAACTAATCGTATGAAAGACAGTTTTCACACCATTGAGCGTTCGATTAACAATTTTATCAAATTTTTACGTAAATTGTGCGTATAATTACGTGATTTTGAAGTTTTGACATTCTACTCTTAAACATAATTTTAAACATTCTACTTTTAAATTACTGTTCACTAGAGATGTCGATTCTCCAAAAAAAAGATCGATTTTTGGATCGATTCAAATCGAAATAAAAAAAATCGATTAAAAAAAAATCGACTAAAAAAAATCGATTGTGTGAGATCGATCTAAAAAATCGAAATTTTGAAAAGTTTAATAAAATTAGCTGATAATTTTTGTTTAAGGGACTTACTTGATAGTACATAGGTAATATCGTGTAAAAACGCCTTGTAAGGTAGGTATTATATTTGTAAAGGTGATGAGTGAGTTAACTTTTCAATTATAATTATAAAAATAAGGCAATTGAATATGTAGGACGAATACCACGAACTGAACCAAGTTTATTCAAAAATTTCAAACAAATTGACAAAAAAATGTTTTCTAAATAAGTCGCTTTTGTGGGAAAGGGATCGTCGTTTGCACAGATAGGTGGTCTCTTCCTTCCTTTTGTATTAATAGTCTGACTTATATAGAGCCATAGGAGGGGTTCGTTGATATAACGAGTAAAAAGTGACAATTAACAATCGAGTTTTTGGTGTTTCATTTTAACACATGTTTCTTTGTAGAATTACTATTAAAATGACGTTATTTTTGGAAAAAATCGGTTACCGATCTCTTACTTTTAATAATCGTTTCATAAATCAATTCAAATGAAAAAAATCGAAAAAAGAATCGATTTTTTAAGCTTTGATTAATCGATTTTCGATTAATCGATTTAAAATCGACATCTCTACAGTGTTCACCCTCGCAGAGGTCTTGTAATATTTTTTCTGTCTCGTAATGTCGAAAACTTTTATAAAACAACAAAATAACATTAAACCTGGTACATGTTTATCACACAGCTATTGGAAAGTATCTCTCATACTCGTTAAAACGATAATCATTTCCAGTGTCTGTTGGAACAAACCTAATATCACCGGATACCGAGTATAAAAAAATTCATATATACATACATACATTAAATATATATTATTTAAATATAAATATTAACAAATCATATAGTAGCATGATATCATTAACAATATAAAAATTCAAACCTAATATTAAGTCCTTTATATACAATATGTAAAAAAGGACAAATACATAGCTATTTATACCGCTCTCTCTTTTTTATTTTATTTATACTATATTCTACTTCGACTGCCATTGTGATATTATTTTAAAAAATAAATATTAAAAAAAAAATCCGAATACTGCACCCAAATAAATAATTTGGAACTTGATCCATCACGCGAGCTAACATAGCTCCATATAGCTCCAGTTCACCAAGCACGCCATCACCAAGTACATATCGCTAAAACAAATCGCGCATATTATACCTAACAACACCAATCTTTTGGTTGGGCCCACTAGGCGGAATGTAATATGCATTAGTTCGGGTGTAAACTGTGCTCAATACACTCTACGGTTATTGTCTAGACATGCAAACTACTATAATATATAATACAATTGTCAAAAACTATACATTATATTGTTGATACAGAATGTCCCAGACTCAGAATGCCCCAGATAATGGTTTAAAGAGCGTTTTTTATGTGATATTTTCTCCTCTTTCTGATGGTGTAAAAAAATATCGCGAAAACTTTTGAACTTGGGGAAATTTTCGTAAGAAACTAATTTTTTACGAAAAATGTCCAAAATACTAGTGATGAGGAAATGCAAGACCAAGACCAAGACTTGGCAGTCTTGGTCTTGGTCTTGCTCTTGCATTCAGAATCTTGGTCTTGGTCTTGCAAAATGCAGTCTTGGTCTTGGTATTGCTAAAAAATCTTGCACTTTCTTACATTTTTTTATTAGCGAATTTTTTCCTTCTAAAATCAGAATTTTGCCTCTTTACGGTATTAATTATACTTTCAAACTATTTAAATAGTTTTGTAAAAGTCTTGCTTTTTTCTTGCTTTTGTCTTGGTCTTGCTCACTTGAGCCTTGGTATTGGTCTTGCAACCATAATTATAGTCTTGGTCTTGGTTTTGCTCTTGGTATACATAGTCTTGGTCTTGGTCTTGCAAAACATGCAAGACCAAGACAAGACTGCAAGACCAAGACTAATTTTGCTCATCACTACAAAATACCATGTTCCGGGTATTGGACGTGTCTGGTTGAAGAACTCATCCAAGATTTTTGAATTTCTAATGTTTTCATCAAATTTCGTGAAGATGTTTCGTTCGAGAGTTATCACACGGACACATAAATACATACTTACATATTTCTACATATATATAAATTTTAGTCAAGTTCTAGGGACGTCAAAACAGGGACGTTTCTGCCACTGTTTGGGACTCAAGTCTCACCATGACAGTGGTTGTAATAGCTCTGAATTTTCGATTCGAAAATTCGCTAAAAGGAAGAAAATAAGTTAAGAATGTCTTGAAGTTCCTTTTAAAATTCTGTAGCATCGGATATCTTTATTCAGTTTAAGTGACCAATCTATACGGCGAAAAATTAACACGCTGACGATCATAATCTCCAATAATGAAACACCCAGTTGGTACACTATTTTGACAACTAATACACACTATATGGAATTTTTGACGCTGTACGGCGTCCATGACCATCAACGCATTAATAGTAGTTCAATAAAATACACTTTTGTGTACGAATTTCAATAAATACGACATTTTATTACCGAAAGCAAACTAATAAAATATTGACTGGGGGTATTGGTTACTGTTGATTTATTTGATGTACTTGTTTTGGCACATCTTGTACTCACATTTGATATTATTGTTCACGATTGAATGATTCATAAATATAAACACCCGACCATTTCACTTCTTGCACTAAAATTACAATGTCAGTGTTTTGTTTTGTTTTGTTTTTTGTTTCTGGTTTATATTCTTTTGTTTTGTTTTTTTGAGCGAGGTAATTGATCCTTATTATGACTGTAGTTTTTGGAGAGTGCATAAGTGCTTGTACGGGGGCCCTGTCTTTCACTATATATCGATATCATTGACATCAAAAATAAAATATTCATACTATAAAATTTTATTGTTTAGTTTTTGGGGACAAAGTAATAAAAATTTTGTTTCAATTTTATTGATAATGCATGTTTTCCTGAATAATTAATTGCAAAATTTCGTGTTTAAAATGCATTTGAAATACGGAATATCGTTAATCTAATAACAGACTAGAATTTAATGTTGGTACTTATACTGATTTAAACTTAAAATTCCCTTTATGAAGAGAATATTTATTTTTTAAAGTACATAATTTTTACTTAAAATTTTCTTTTTTGCAAACTATAGAGTTTGAATGACAATTGTCGATTTGAGCTCGAAATTTGAATTCTGGACAGTTTTGAACGCTTAATTTTATCAAAATTGAAAAGAACATCTAGTCCAATAAATAAACCGGAAAATGTGGAAAAGCGATGGAACAGCACCGATTTGAAAAAATTTCTTTTTTTTAGACCTTCAGGAATATTTATCAGGTTCAACCTCTGCATTACCTCCGAAAATGAGAAAATTGTAGGGGTTAGTTCTCTAGACTCTCGGGAACATTCGTCAATATAGATCCCTGCATAACTTCCGAAAATGAGAAAGTTAGAGGGGTTGAATGCCCCCAAAGTATTCCAAAAAAAATTATGAAATTATTATTTCGCCTCGGAAATGGGCTCTAGAGAGTTTTCTGAGTCACTGGTCACGAGACCGAGATCCAACTTGGCGAATTCTATATTCTTTAATGTAATTCGTGTCATATTTGGATGAAAATTCCTCTTTTGAGGACGGAAATTTAAATATTAATATTTTGTTATGGAAATGTGCCCTGGAGGATTTTTTGTGATAAGAATTAATTCTAATTTTTTTTTAATATTTACTATGCCTACTTGAATATTATTATTACGAAAATAAATCATTTTAAACTACAGTCGACTCTCGTTAATTCAAACCTGCGATAATTCGAAACTCTCTATAATTCAAAGGTATCACGAGTTCCCTATACGAAATCTCTTGATATTTTGAACTAAAACAATACATTTTTATACACTTGGTAATTCGAACGAAAACATCATTGCTACGTAACAAAACGACGCGTTAATTCGAACTCATCGGCGTCAAATACTCGACAATTCAAAGTAGCAGAGAGAAAGAGACAGAAAGATTGTAAGTACATTTTGATTGAATTTGAATCATTTGATATTTCGAACACTCGATAATTCGTAATATTTTAAGAGTCTCTCTAAATTTTGGTGTCAAAATTAGGGAAGTGGGACACGGAAATACGAAATTCCTACAAAACACACCCTGGATATTAACTTAAACCATATAAAAAATTTCAGCCCTTTAGGTTTATTTGAGGAGTTTATAGCCTTTACAAGAAAAACATGCAAAATTGGAGAATTTTTTGGTAATATAAGTCAGTTTGTTACTTCCGCTATCAAAATGGAGAAATTCTTTGTTAAATTTTTAGCAGTCCTGTGTACGGCCTTAATTCCATCAAAAATTAATTTTTTAATTTTACACTTTTATCATTTAAATTACGAAATATTTGATTGATTTTTTTTTTTAGAATAGTTCTCGATTCAAAATTCCTCCAGATGTTTGATATTATCCCAAATTATATTGTACGAATACGTACGTCTTTATACCTGGCGTGTATAATGTTTACTGGCGTGGGAAGCAATTCACAATTCGCAATAAACTTACAAACAAAAAGTATTTTAAATATTTCAAGTGCCGTAAGCGTATAAAATGCTCTCGTGCGGTTTTAAATAACAACTTAGCCATTTTTGCGACAGGTAGGTAATTATTAACAAAAATATCTTCAGGAATATTTGAAATTCTATTCATAATAGTGTAAAGTGACGTCAGCATTATCTATATTATGGTTCTATAATTTTAATCAAAACATTTGGTATATATTCGAAATAAGTTGAATTTAACGGAAGCAATATTGACATAACCATAAAGATGATTTTATTTTATCCTTTCTAGGGTTCCACACCAAAAAAAATTTAAATATTCCGATATTCATCCGTCATAACCATTTTTGACCATTTTTTTTTAGGTATGTTTTTATGTTTATTCGAAAAGTGGTCCAAAATGGGGGGGGGGGGGATTTAAATGTAACCAATTGACGTATCAAATGAAAGGGCTTTGTTTACACATTCCGAAACCGTGTTCTTTTAGTTTTAACTCGCATCAATTTTTGACTTATGCGTGAAAATGTACAAAGACGTCGAACTCGAAAAATCTGAAATAACTCAGACAATAACAAAAAGAATTACTGAATCGTTGAACTACTCTTAATTTATTTCAAAATTTATATTAGCGAATTTCCAGAATGGAATTCAGCTATTACAGCCACTGTCATGACGAGACTTGAGCCCGGGACTATAGCAAAAATTTGTTTTGAGGTCCCTAGAAACGGAAAATAATATTCACTAAAATTTATATATAAATATATATATATATATATATATATATATATATATATATATATATATATATATATATATATATATATATATATATATATATATATATATATATATGTCCGCGCGATAACTCTCGAACGAAACGTCTTACGTTTATGAAAATATTGGAAGTCCCAAACCGTTGGACGTGTTCGTTAACTAGACACGTCCGATGCCAGGAACATGGTTTTTGGTTCTTGCAAAAAATTAGTTTTTTGCCAAAATTTCCACTGTTTAAAAATTTTTTTGAAATTTTTTTACACCATTTGAAAGAAATCACATAAAAAACATCTTTAAACTATTATTCCATGTCAACTAGTTTCCAAGAAAAACTAACTTTTATATACGGAAATTCGCTATGCTATGCAGGATGCTGCGATAGGGGTATTTTTTGATATATATGGTAGTTACTGTGTAGCTAAACGGAACCCCAAATTGATGCGTGAGTCAACTCGCACTTTACCGAATTTGTTTGAATACATACGTGATATGTGAATTTGAACAGTTGACTCCGAAATCTTTTAATCTAAACAAATATCATTTTAGCTAGTGTCACGTTCAAGCGATTATCATATATTCTTTCTTTATCATCTTCATCGCATTTATAATGTTTTATGCAACTTTTTCGACTTTTTCGTCTATCCTAATCTATTTGAGTTGCATTTACTTGAAAGCTAAACGATTTTGTGTATAAAATTTTATTTTAATAGACGCACAGAACGTTTATGTTTGAGGAATAGAAGAAATCACATACCGGAAAGTCAATTCATAATATAATATTTGTGTCCAACAGACAATAATTATGTACTTCCGTTTTTATCGTAACTATGTATATTCAAACTAAACAAAATTACTATACTTGGCGTTTTGGTTGGCGATGACATCGGACATTACACATAATATGTATTTAATATAAACTTAACTTCCCTGTGCAATTGTGGATGCATTGTTTAATTTTAAGCATGGCTCGCTTGTTATTATAAAGTACATAATTGTTTGACCAGAGCCAACTATTTGTTCATTTGCGGGTGCTTCAATAATGGTCGAACTGTGATACTTTCAAAACAAGCACTTTTTTTTTACCGAAATACATACACCGGCATAATTAGCGGAACATAAAAGAAAAATACCCCTGTCGCAGCATCTGCATAACATAGCGAATTTCCAAATCTTGGGCACTGGCGGATCTCATCTAAGACCTGTACCTATTTAAAATAGTTTAGCTTTCTAAGAGTAAAAGAATTTTTAAAATCGGTTGGGTAATTAGTTTTGGTATTTTTGGGGACCCAAGAACCCGAACGAATTTTGTGCAGCATAGTTGTATCCATCTAAAATAATTTAGTTCTCTAGCAGTGAGAAATTTTTTAGCATCGGTTCGATAGCTTATTACTGGCGTTTTCGGATCTGCAAGATCCCGGTGGACCTCATTAAAAAATCAGCTCGACCGTATATTCTAGGCGGACTTTATGTAATATATATATATATATATATATATATATATATATATATATATATATATATATATATATATATATATATATATATTCAAAACCCGTTGTGTAGCATTCTACGCCGCATTTGCATCCGCAGGACAGTTGTGGATCTCAGATAACACAACCTGTACCTATCTAAAATAGTTTACCTTGGTAATACTAAAAAGGTTTCAAAATCGGTCAGTTATTTTATTTTTGACACTTTTAGGTCCTACTGACACTTCAGACCTTACATAACGTAATCTATATGTATCTAAAATAGCTTAGCTCCCCAACAGTGAAAAAATTTTCAAAATCGGTCGGCTAGTTTATTTTTGACGCTTTTGGATCCGATGGACCCTGGCAGACTTTACATAACGTAATCTATATTTATCTAAAATAGTTTAGCTCTGTAAGAGTGAAAAAATTTTCAAAATCGGTCGGTTAGTTTATTTTTACCACTTTTGGGTCCCATGGATCCTGGCGGACCCTAAATAACGTAATGTATGTCTATCTAAAATAGTTAGTTCCCCAACAGTGAAAAAATTTTCAAAATCGGTCGGTTAGTTTATTTTTGACACTTTTGGACCCATGGACCCTGGCAGACCTTACATAACGTAATCTATATTTATCTAAAATAGTTTAGCTCTGTAACAGTGAAAAAATTTTCAAAATCGGTCGGTTAGTTTATTTTTGACACTTTTGGATCCCATGGACCCTGGCAGACCTTAGATAACGTAATCTATATTTATCTAAAATGGTTTAGCTCTGTAACAGTGAAAAAATTTTCAAAATCGGTCAGTTAGTTTATTTTTGACACTTTTGGGTTCTTTGGACCTTGGTGGACCTTACATAACGTAATTTATATTTATCTAAAATAGTTTAGCTCTGTAACAGTGAAAAAATTTTCAAAATCGGTCAGTTAGTTTATTTTTGACACTTTTGGGTCCTGTGGACCCTGGCGGACCTTACATAATGTATTCTAAATCTATCTAAAATAGTTTAGCTCTGTAACAGTGAAGAAATTTTTAAAATTGGTCGTTTAGTTTATTTTTTACAATTCTGGGATCAGTAAATCCTGGCGAAACTCATACAAGTCTAGTACTCTAACAGTAAGAAAAGGGTTCTAAGGATCTCATATAACTTATGGCAGTCCGTACGCTTCTTGCGGACATCATTTAATTAATTAATTCAAATACTTTAACTTACTAACTGTGAAAAAATTTTTAAAATCGATTGGTTAATTAATTTCTGGCCTTTTTAGGTCCCGAAAACCTTGACCTCACATAAAATACCTTAAATCCATTTGAAATGGTTTAATTTTTTAACATTATTAATTATTAGTGGAAAAATTTTCAAAATCAATTCAAAATATTTTTCCGTACATACATATGTACATTGTACACATATTTTGTTTTGTTTCATATTTAATATTTATATCATAACATAATCTTCAATTTCTTGTTTACTTAAAAATTCAATAAAAAAAAAAAAAAAAAATTCTTCATTACATTAGCTTAGAAAATCTGTTTAATTTACATTTTTTAACATGGGATAGAACCATACTAATTATAATGCAATAAATGAGAAACAAAACTCTATACATGTATGTGTGTTATATCACATATATGTGAATAGTTTTCACTTGTTCTCACAAAATTCTTTAATAAAAAAGTGAAATATTTTTATACTTAATAAAGAACTGAGATATAAATATAAATTACTTATTAGACTAACAAAGAAAGAATAAAAGTGAAAATTTACATTTTCTCGAAAAATACTTAAAATAGAAAGAAAATTATAAGAATATTTTCTTCATAATTTTTTTTTTCCTTTTCAACGATGTAAAAATTGAACTGCCTTATGATAGGATCGAATGATAAAAAATGGCCAGAAAACCTACTTCTGGGCATCCGACGTGTCTGGCTAACGAACTTAGCCAAGCCAATTCAGAATCCAGTCCGCACACAAAATTTCATAAGCGTTAGACGTTTCGTTCGAGAGTTATCGTGGGAACACATAAATATATATATATATATATATATATATATATATATATATATATATATATATATATATATATATATATATATATATATATATATATATATATATATATATATATAAATTTTAGTGAATATCATTTTCGTATTCTAGGGACCTCAAAACAGATTTCTGCCATAGTCCCGGACTCAGATTGCGTCATGACACCTATTGTAATAGCTGAATTTCGAGTTTTCGAAATTCGCTAATATAAAAACCTATTTATTAAACAAAGTTGGCGGTTTTTTTTCATTTTTCCTTAAAATAATATTGAAGTAACGAATCAATTGACTTTTCATAGAATTGTTTTTATTTATTATTGATGCAATTCGTTTTAAGAGGTCTGCCACTTTCGAATTTAAATGCCGTTCCTTCTGAATGTGGTCGAGCTTCAAACCAGGCGGGATTAAAACGCTGTGTTTCATTTTCTATTTGTTAAATAATCTTTAAGTTAAATTATTCTTAGACGACATAAGATTCCAAAAATTTGCCATTTTATATGGTTATTTGTTTTGCTGCCGAAAATAAAGGTATATCGACTTGTGAACATGTCATTTTAAGTGAATAATTAAATAAGATTAATATTTTCTTGAAATTAAATGGTTTGTTTGATTTTTACAGATATTTTGTATGTTCCGCTAATTCTGCCGGTGTGTGTATATTGTATTGAAACGGTGAAGGAATCTACTTAATAAATCTCTAACACTGACTGACTGACAGACAACGCACAGCCTAAATCGTTGGGTTTAGAAGGATGAAATTTTGCACAGGAGTTACTTATGTAACGTATGTGAGCACTAAGTGACGATTTTTTAAAATTCGTCCCTAAGTGGGTCAAATAATGAATGAAAATTTGTATGGAAATTCGTCATTTTTGAAGTTTAGAAATATTATATAAAACGGTTACTATGCGGCTATTAAAGTAAAAAATTTGGAGGACAGGTCTACCCACACTGTCAACTTCCCATTGAGTGTCCTTAAAGACTAGAGACTACTGTACATAAATAATTCTTTTTTCATTTCAGGCGACTTCGCCCCCCTGGGCCCCCGATAGAGGCTTTGCCCCTTGCACCATACCGGGAGCTTCATCCTTATCAAACAAATTATAACGTCATTTGTTCTCAAGATATGCGAGACAAAATACATTTTGGCAAAAAACTAATTTTTTCAAGTTTCTTATTTCGTTTTTTAGTCGAATTTTCTCCGAAAAATTAGACTTATACAGTCTATACGATAAGAGCTGCGAGAGGCGAGACCAGGGGCGCTATCCGTTTTCGGACCCGTAGAACACGATTATGTAAAAAAAAAAGATGTCTGATATATATATATATATATATATATATATATATATATATATATATATATATATATATATATATATATATATATTTTCCCGCAACCTTTTAATATGTGTAGGGCCCCCCTATGGAAGTTAAGAGATGAAATTTGGTAAGTGGGGCTTATTCCGATGCACAACAATACTATCAAAGTGGGGTCAAATTTTGGGCAAATTTTTTTTCGGACCCGACCTTTAAGGGGGTGGTGGGGGGCGGAAAAGCAATAAAACTTTTCCAAACCGGTTTTAAATAATGTTTCGGTCAATTATCTACAACATATCCAAAATTCAGCTTCCTAGGATGATATGGTGGGAGTAGAGGGGGGAAAAACGATTTTCGCTGGATCTAACAGGCCCCCAGCCCCCCAGAATTAACATAGAGGGTTGAAATTTGGTGTGTTGATAAAGTTCGTACCTAGGTTGTGCTTTTTGGAGGTTTTAATATTTTACCCCCACCCCCCTCATTTTTAAGCTACAATTTCATGCATTTTCGACGTTTTCGAAGTTTGTACCACTCGCACAGGTCACCCGAATAAACCTAGAGGGCTGAAATTTTGTATTCGGATTGAGTTAGTATCAAAGGGGTGCCTTTTGGGGGTCTCGACTTTTAACCCCTACCCCCACCATTTTTATACCCAAAAGAACATGATTTTTCTTGTTTTTTAACAGTTTCGTTCGGGTCAAAATCTCCCCAAATAAACCTAGAGGGCTGAAATTTGGTGTACAGGTTAAGCTAATAGCCAGACACTGTTTTTTGGAGGTTTCAACTTTTAAGCCTTACCCCCACGATTTTTACGCCAATATTTCCTTAATTTTTTTGCTTGTTTTCTAACATGTCTAGAGACTCCATAAGGAAACCTAGAGGGCTGAAATTTTGTACGTGTATTCAGTTAATATCCAGCTAGTACCTTGTAGGGAGTCCGCATCACTTTTCCCCCCACTTCTCCCATTTTTACATCGGAATTGAATGCTATTGTTAAATGTGTTTTAAAAGCATTATGTTTATTCTAAATACAAGTAGGCGAATAGTAATTTTAAAAAATTTAAAAAAAAGTGAATACAATTTTTTAACAAATGAAATACATACATATTAAGTAATTTGCAAATGTTATTAGAGTCACTGTTTATTTATTTATTTAATTATTATTTAGGAATTTTGGATTTTTATTATTTATAAAATAGAAATTTTGGATTTTTTTGGAAAGAAAAAATATCTTCATAAAAGCCTTCCAGTTTACTATTTAAGTTCCTTTTTTAATATTTAAAAGTAAAACACAAAGGCAATTGGCGGATAAGCACGGATAGAAATGCCCTCGTACGAATTGTGTTGGCTTTTTCCCTGTTAACTTCTATCGGCACAAAATTGAAATTTACTGAGATTCAGCCCTTAAAAACTTAAAATCTTTTTATAAAGCCCCGATCAATCGGACACTCATTATCAGTTTTGAAACCACCAAAATTACAAATCGCTTGTGGACTTTCAATTATAAGGTACCTATAAGGCAATTAAGGCCCACCTAAGCAAAATATGCTTATTATTTATATATCTTATAAAATATCAAAAATATAGTATTTAATTATAAAAATTTACTTATTTTTTGATAAAAATTCCTAAAAAGATTAATGAATTTGTAATTATACAAGTCAAAAATTTGATTCTAAAAAGTGTCTGCAATTGGGCCTTATTTCCGACTGGTGTAGAAAATAAGGCCCACCTATTACAACTGCCTGAAATAGTACATTTATTATTTTTTTTTTAAATTAATTGGGGGATTTTAATTACTTTAAGAATAACTTGAACTTATATATCAAAATATTTTGTTATTTTTACACGTTCAGAAAAGTTTCGAAAAATTTTGAATCCCGCTTGACTACGTGACTGTTATTGAAAACAACAATAAAAAAAATTACCTAAGTCATTATTTTTAATTTTTAATTTTTTTATCATATTTTTCGAATAAGTCAAGTGCTAGGTGTTTGAATATATTAAGTCGAAATAAATAAATATTAAATCTAAGAGTTCTTCTTAGAATTCCGAATCTCCTTGCAACCTCTCTTTGATAGCCATGTCGAGTGACATAGCTTAAGGCTGATGCCAGTGCTTCTTCAGACCACAACGCTCTCTTCTTTTTATCAGCCATACTTCCAAACACTAAGGAATAAAAATAAAAATTCGACCGAACCAACTAAAACTGATCTGGCATCATTAAACAAATGCAACAAATAAATCAAAATTAAATGTACTTAGTTTTTTGTCCCTTTTCCTTTTTGTTATTTTTATATTAGAGTAACTATAGTAATTTAAGGTTGTGCGTCTAATTTTGCTTCATTTGTTAATAACTTCAGACCTGTTTTAATTGATTTGACTTTGTAGTGTTTGATTTTAATTGTGTTGGTAATAAAGCCCAAACAAAACTTGCATGGGCCTTATTATCAACATGTCAATATTTATGCTTATATACATTTTATATAAATATTTTAGAAATAAACTAAATTAATTGATGTAAAACTTAAAGAATATTAATTTTTTTCAATTTTGATAACAATTTGAAAGAAACATACCTTTAAAAAATCATTAATATAACACTCACAATGTGAACAATTTTTATATCAACGAACGAAAATGTAACCGCTAAATTTGTTTGTTAAAATATGACATGAGTTTGTTACTCTGAGTAGCTCAACTTTTGTATCTGGTTTTGAAATGATTGAAAGTTCATTTTAAACTTGTTGATAAGTTAGAGAACTTTTCTTGGTAAGAAATATAGAATATGGCCCTTATTACCCTCTGGGCCTTAAATGCCTTAGGTACCTTATTTCGCTTGTAGACACTCAATACCGAAGAAATAATTTTTTATTTTTTATTTTTTTTATTTTTTATTTATTTATTTTTTTTTTTTTTTTTGAAAGAAAAAATATCTTTATAAAGGCCTTCCAGTTTACTATTTGAGGTCCTTTTTTAATATTTAAAACTAAAACATAAAGGCAATTAGCGGATAAACATGGGCAGGAATGCCCTCGTACGAATTGTATTGGTTTTTGTTCTGCTACCTGTTTTCGGCACAAAATTGAAATTTACTGAGATACAGCCCTTAAATACTTAAAACCTTTTTTTAAAGCCTCGATCAGCCGAACACTCATGACCAGTTTTGAAACCAACAAAATGACAATTCGGTTGTAGACTTTCAATCACATTTCGCTTGTAAACATTCAATACCGAAGATGAAGGGGAAAATTCGACTACCGTGATGAGGCCCCGCTGCTCACGGCGTTTTTTTAATTTTGTAATAAAATACTAGCGTTTTTAACATCAAGGAAGGTTCTTAGGCCATTATATAATAATGTTATGGTAAAAAACCCATATAATCTATGTTATCTTAATAAAGTTAATTCCGTTTTTTTTACCACAAAAAACAAACTGCTAACCCGAATTTGCTGAAAACTTTATCCGGTCTTTATTTTTTGATTATGCATCTAATGAAATTAGTCCGGAGTTGATATCATCATTTGTTCTCGAGATATGCGAGACGAAAAAAAATTCACGAACGAACGAACGAACGAACGAACACACAGACATCACGCTAAAAACGATGGATTCGGATTCTAGTAACCTTGAAACGTGGAGATATGTCAAAATTAGCGATTCGTAAAATCGGACCCATTACAATAACTTCCTATGGGAAGTTAATAATATCTTATTTAATAAATCTTTAACTCTGACTGACATTCTGAGATGTTGCCGATGTTATTAAATCCCATCGGGTGGGATATACAGCTAGTCTGGAATGATTTTTTATTTGTAAGTAACTTGAATACTGATATTTATGGTGAGGCGATTATTATGAACCTAAATCCCGGTTTAAATGGACGGGGCATTGTATGAAGACTCTCCAGCACGCGTTTTGGCGTCACTATAATTTTGTCTAGAACTCAGTTGTCACTACCACTATTACCTATGTAGTTTTTATTCACCAGTACAAAATTGGTAAAATCGTTTTCTTCCAGGATAAGTCTTAAAAGATACGTTGAATTTTTGATAAAATGTTTCTTCATCTTCAAATATTTTATTGGAAAACTCTTCGAAATTCATATACTGTTGTACATCCACCAACAAAATTTAGTCGTTTGTGACGTCATTTTTTAAAAATAATGGCACGTTTTCACTTCACATATTTCGTACACTATATTATTTGGGATACACAATTAAATATTCAATTTAATCTTATTCGTCATTGTATCCACATTACCCTATTACACAATTTTAGTATGGGTATAATATAATTTAAGTAAATATATATACTTTTGTCGCTTATTAACCCTAGAATCATACGTACTCGTCAAAATGACGAACGAACTTCTCTACCTGCTCCAATACTACAACTGGTCGTTGCCTACTTGCCGTGAAACTTCTGTTATCTAATTTATTTGTAATTATAACACATAAGACGTATAAATTTTGTTTATAGCTATTGCCGTTTTTTTTTTATACTGAAATAGTGTGCGTCAAAAGGACGACGAGGTATGATTAACAGATGTTTTTTTTTAAAGATTTTGTACTCTACATATAAAAGTTTTCCCAATTTTTCTAAAATTTATTAAAGATATGGATGTTATAATTAATTTATTCAATGATTATGATAATGTGAAAGATGATTACAGCTGTTTGACTTATAGAGACGACATAATACTGAAATTTTAATATATTAAATCGAAAACGAATGCGTTTCAAGTGACTTAATAAAAGATTAACAATTTATTTTATGGAAAATATTTTAATTTTTATTATATTTTGAGATCTTATTCGAAAAATTACTAACAAATTTTAGAAAATTTACAAATGTGCCTAATGGGGAAATAACTACATATCTATAGGAATATTTATGACTGAGAAATTTCACATTCTGTAAAGTCACACATGTCCACTGACTCATAATAGTTTATAAATTAATTATTTGAAAGGCATGTTTTATGATACAACTGATGTATTTATTTATTTTTTTTAGTTTTTATAGTGAAAATATGCTTTGATAAAAAGATTAAACAAATTAATAGATAAATATTTATATTTAGAAATTTTTCCAAATCCAATTTTTTTAAATATTTTGTTCGCTTTTGTACTATTGTTATGTAAAAAAAATGTTTTTTGCAAATAAACTCTAAAACTCCCCGTAAAAAGTCCATTCGTCAAAATGACGCCGATGTTTGATTAACTTGACTCGTAGACCAAGGTATGATTCTAGGGTTAACATTTTACATATGAATACATACATATATACATATACATACAAGTTTGTACTATGTACAATGTACAATGTACATAATGAAATTGAAATACAACAAACGCAACAAACGAGTGCATTGGGCTGGCTGGTGACGATGATGATGGCTCAAGGTCAACCGGGAGTTGATGCAGCCGTGTAGGAGGTCGCCGATCCGCGCGCCGGAAGACTGTTTTGTTCACAACTTAATCACCAACACAAATCTACTATATATATACAATATAAACGCATCATATACAACATAATAACCATTATTGCACATTTTAAATACAATAAACTTGGGCTATAATATGTAATGTTGGATTGTATATGTACACGAGTTGTTGGTTATATCGCGGTTCAAATTGGGCGTAAATTAAGGGTAATTAACAATATGATCGTCTCTCAGATGGGACCAATTATTATTTTGGGGCCAATTACCGTCTATGTAAGCAGAATTACAGCCGGGTTTATTAAAACTATCAGACAGTTAGTTAAGTTCACACAGTCATCATGTTAGATCGTTTCGACTTGTATTAAACAATATTTTAATATTCTTCCTCAATCCTACAGCATTTGTTTCGAGTTACGTCATCAACGTCAAAATGTTTCTGTCGTGATACTTGACATACGATGACAAAAAATTTTCGGGGACGGAAAACCAAAAAGATGAAATGGATACAAAAAATTTTTTTGGTAAATCTAATTGATTTCAAAGTCATAGTAACGAAATTTTGTTTATTCGTTAAATTACATTCAAGTTTTTATATTATTTTTTCTGAAATAATTTACTTAAAAGCAATTTAACGAAGAACTGTCAATCTAACAACACTCCAGATACGATGTCGTGTTTTTACTAGTTAACAGTTTTTTTTGTTAAATTGCTCGGCAATAAATTTTCGTTACCAAACGTATAGCGAAATAACAACCGTCAAATTTGAAAAAAAAGACCTTGGGATTGCGATATTGATTTGAGCACCAAAGTCCTTATAGAACTTAACTTTTTCATTTTCTATCCCAATATATTATGGAAAAAAACAATTTGTATTGCATCGTTTCAATTAGTTTCCTTCAAATTTAAAAAAAAAAAAAAATTGAAAAAATCTAGAACCGTAATACTATTATTTTTGGCAAAAATGTTCAATTATCATTCTTTTTTTTGTAAATTAAAAATCACAAAGTGATTGAAAAAATGATCCGGATCGGTCGGGAATCGAACCCAGGATCTCCTGGTAACTAGCCAGGTGTGCTGTCCATTACACCATCGATCCTTTGCTCGACAGGCGCCCGATACAGACAACATCCAATCACTTATGTGTATGTACTATCTATAACGCGAGAAGCAGTTACAAATTTTCAATTTCAAATTTCATTAACAATTCAAAGAATGACACACAACTAAAAAAGAGGTCAGGTGTCTCAAAATATTCCAGAAAAATTCAAAATTTTCTTGGATTGGTTTTATTCTGGTTTTGATTCTCACAATGACGATATTTGTGAAAATGTCTCTGTAGTTGAAAATTTTCTGTTTTATAGAACCTCGTGTGAAACCCCCAATTCCAGGTCTCCAATTTCCAGTTACAACTTTTTAAAAATTTTACAAACAAGGCTATGAAATGAAAGAGATCCTCGAGCCTCAGGGTAATATAGCATATTACCCCGACAAATCATATTTCTGACATTTTTTCAAAAAAAAAATAAAAATAAAAATAAGTGACGAACAAAAAAAGGCTCGTTTTACTTTCTCCCGGGCCTCCTCTTCCAACCCGGGTCCCGAGGCTGTAACCTCGGCTACCTTACCCTCTCGTCGGGCCTGTTTACAAAAACACATACCTATGTTTTTGAACACATATCCTAATGTGAACGGGTTTTCAAGAAAAAATAATTTTTGTAACCGCTAAAATTCGCTATTTTATGCAAGATGCCACAACAGGATTATTTGTTTATTGAACTTTCAGTTTCAAACAAGCCTACGTAATTATATTTATGTACCATTAATTTTGTTTTTATTAAAAAATTTTTAGTCACAAATCTTAGATTTTAAAATACTGTAGGAGCGCTGTGTATTAAAGATATATTTTAATATTTTTTATTACTCATGCGGGAGAAGTACTAACTTGGCGCACACATCTTTGTACGCAAAATAGCTGTTTGCCCACTGTACTCTTCCCGGATACTTTTTTGCGTGTGGAAAGTAACTTTCCACACGCAAATTGACAATAAAACACGCAAAATTTAATCAAAACACGTAAAGCCGCCTCTTGATTTTTTATTTAATAAATATTTCATAATTATTTCTATAGCAACCACCAACAAAGTAATTTAAACATGATTTAATTCAGAAAAGAAAAACGAACACTTAAAAATATTATTTTAAAAAGTAATAAAAATGTCAAAAATAGTAATAATAGTAGAAAAACGTATGTGAAATTCGTAATAAAAAGTAGTATGTGCAACTCGTGCGGGATTGTCGATTGCCCACTCAAGCGAATGAGCGCACTCACTACGTTTGTGCGCTCAACTTCCCTTTCGTGGGCAATATACTATTGTTTATTTGAACGGAAATTACTACACTATAGAATGCGAAGTAGGTAATATCGTAATAATTTTAGAAATGACCAAATGCTCGACCAATAGACCGCAACACGAATACATCAGGAAGTTTCAACATCAAATTTCTTGGCAAAATTATTTTATTTTCATTGAAAATACGTACATCAGTTACGACAAATATAATATGATAACAAAATTTTCATAATTTTCCAACGAACGGAATGACTCAACATATTCGATCTTAAATAAACTGCACTTAACTTGTGTAACGTTACAACGTTTCGAATAAAAACAAAATAAATAATTTTTCTAGTTATTTTTATAAGCATTGTTATTTTGTCGGAGTTTCTTGTGAATTAACCTTGAAAGTTCTAAGCATGTTGTGTATGTGTGTATGGCTTCATACAATGCATACTGATAAGTATTGACTTAAGAGTCCTGATTGACTGATCGCCAATACTGACCAGCGTTTGGTTATAAGTTGCTTTATAGTTGAATTAAAACTTAAAATATCAAAAAACCTGTAGAGCACAAAATATTGATTAAAAATATACGTATAGAGGTCATTTTTGGAGGTGTAACCTGTAGAGTTTCATGGCATCGTAATGGAATCAAACCCATTTTTTGGGCTACTTATGGAATTTTAAAAGAAAAAGGCACGCGAAAAGAACGATAACCAAAGTTCGGATCTCAGAATGTTATTTCTAAATAGAACAGAGTTAATTTCATTGCCCTAATTTCAAAATTTTTTCCGAAAGAAATCACTGCACTAGCTTGCGGTTTTTTAACATTTTTTTTCTCCTCTGTGACGTCATTGGGCTTAAAACAATTTCCAACACTATAAAATTTATTATTTAAGTTATGGAAACAACATTTTTTGCTAGTTTTACATTTTCCTGTTTCTAATTAAATTAGGAGAATTAGTGAAAAGTTAGCTTCTGGATCCAACTAGACTTTTCTGATCGGAGAAATGAAAAATGCACTCCCAATTTATTCTGAAAGAAATCAGCTTAAAGTTTCAAAAAAATTAATTTTTTGTTACCTATGACGTAATCAAGTACATTCAGCAATTTTCGAACCTATAAAATGTGTGCCATACGTGATAGAAATGTAAAATTTTTGTAAATTTTTTGTAAATTAGTCATATTTTCGGGTCCATAATTTTTATTTTTGACAAAATTAAATTACTATATCTGTCAAAAAATTACTTTTCGAAATGTAATTAACATTTTCTGGTGAAATTTCGCTGTTTAGATAAATAGCACGCTTTTTTAGTGTTCCGTAGTCATAACCACCGAACACTTATGGTTTCATTATGTCTGTCATGACTTTGCAGTGTTTGACACGTACTTGAATAGTTTCGTATTTTATTAAAACAATTTAAAATTTTCATAGTTGAAAAATAAAAAGAGTAATGTAAAAAAAAATCGTCAAGTACATGTTGGACACGTATTAAATCAGGGTTTCGTAATCAATAATTAGAGTTTCTTTAAAGTGACGAATTTTATTTCTTACATATTTTTTGTGCTTTTTAGATTGCACAATCATTCTAGTGATCTCTTCCCAACTTTTTATCCTCTAAGTCCCTTGCAATGCACTTCTTATGAAGATAAATAGCCGTTATTGTACTTATAAGTGTGTAAATTAATTACAGTTTGATATTGGAGTATAAAAAAAAAGTTGTCGCACAGGACTTGTTGTTTCAATGTTTTTAATGAAAGATGTTTTCTGTTCTGGCTCTCTGGACGGCTTTGGCAATTATTGTCTTGGCCTGTCATCACTCATGTTGTCTGGTGGGTAAGTTAAGTTTGAAAAATCCACAATAAATCCAAGCAATATTATTATGGATCAAGTATAGAAGATGGTAACGATATTACTGTGGACATTCTAAATGATAATATATTGATTTTTAAATTCAATTAAATGTTCGCAACTTGTTTTCATCAATATCTTCAGTATTTTAGTAGATATAGGCTTAGTTTTCTTAAACGGGGCACTTAGGCTAAAAAACTAGAGAATATTCGAAAAAATTTGTTTGAGACTAATGTGATGAGGTACGTGGAGGAAAAAAATCTCATCCCCATTTTTCAGTACGTGAAAGTATTTCAAAATAATTTTTTGGCTTATCTAGTACTCTATATTAGAAATTATCTAGAAATGGTATGTTATGAAAAAATGCCACAAATTAAGCAAAATTAGACGTACATACGTACTTAGTTTTCTTTTTTTCCCTTTTATCATTTTTATATTATAGTAACTACAGTAACTTAAGTTTGTACGTCTAATTTTGCTTTATTTGTTAATGATGTTATAACATTTTTAGTTGATTTGAAGTATACTGTATCGGTATAGTATTCCCACACTAGTACAGTCAATACTATGAAAGTGTTATAGCACGGGACTGAAATCACAGTTTTATAGTGAGATAGGCGCCAACAGAAAATTTTGATTATACATTTTAAGAAGTTTATTATAAATTAAAATGTAAAGTTTATAAAACAAAATGTACATTAAGTAAACAAAAATTAAAAAAGTAAATAAAATTAATATTTTTTTATTTAAATTTTTGTTTTTTGTTGATTCTGCTGAAAATATACTCTAAACCAGCGATTTCCACCTTTGGTACGCGTACTCCTGGGGGTACGTGGCGACCTTCTTAGGGGTACGTGAAAATATTATTGATAATGGCGAATGTTACAAAAACATAAGATGCTTCAATTACAAAAAAATTATAATTTAAAAAGGAAAATGAAAGAAAAAGAAAAGAAATTACATATTCTAAAAATTTTCGATACCAACACTCTTATTCATTTGAAACGCGGTTAAAAGCAGATCATCATATTAAAGCTTGATTAGGAGTCACGTGATTATAAGTATTGAGTTTTATGTTGAAACTAATTAACTACCGCCTGACGAAGGTATTTTTATTTATTTTTTTAAAGATGCTCGACTTAAAACCACCACCGTAAGATTATTTACTACGAAACGATTTCTTATATCCTGAATATTTGTAATTATTGGCTTTTGTTATTTAAGATCCTATTATCTATTAAAATTTCAAAAAGGACTATGAAGAAATTTGTAATAAACAAGAATATTGGTAATAAGAACTTGAAGACTCAATTTTAACAGGTAGGAGGTACTCAAAAACGGAAAACCTCCTTAAGGGGTACGTGAGAGAAAAAAGGTTGGGAACCGTTGCTCTAAACCAAACTGTTTCTCACTATACACCATTAACACTTTGACGGTCATAACTTATAACGACGAAACGCTTAACTGGTACACTATTTTAACAATTAATACATTTTATATGGAATTTATAACGGGGTATAGTGTTGTGTTGCAATTAGTCAGGTTCTAACGTGTCCAACTGGACCCATATCTTCCCTACTTGTCGAGTAAATATTTTATATTTGTAACAAGTTGCATTTATGTTATAACTTGCAGTAAATACTGAATGCTAGTTACTTATATACGCAGTAAGTGTACAGTTGTTTAATAATTGTTAAATGGCTTGTTGGCTTTTTTTATTGTAATTTTAAATGTTGCTATTTATAGATAAAAATACAACAACACGTATTCTGAGATCTCACATACTATTATAAGTAACGTAAAGGCCCCCATTATGGAACGGTATCTAATACTGGAACAGTTTTGACATTAACATATTAATGAAGTTATTTCTGAAAGAAACGTCTGATAACAAAAATTATTATTAATAGAATGATTGTTTTTCAATTTAAATTCACCTGGCATTTAACGTTTCCTTACTTAATTAAAGAAATAAATATGTGAATGTCAAAACTGTTCCAGTATTAGATACCGTTCCATAATGGGGGCTTTTACGTTACGTGTTATTAAAAAAGTTAAACTGACTTCGTAATACACTCACTTAATCTTAAACAATCTTAACTATTAACGTTTATTTTAATATTATTATTTATCAATATGTTTAATAATATTTATGTTATGGTTACTATTATTATTGATTGATTTTTCCGTTAGATATTGTGAAAATTTCTGATAAAACTATATATAAAAATAGAATTTACATACAGGGGCGTATTTGTAGGGGAACTTGTAATCCGAGGCGACAATTATTCTGAAAAAGAATTTCGTCATTTTCGGACGCTAAAAATGGAAATTTTACACTTAAATTAGCGAAATTCAACCAATCCACCTAATTCAAATCATTTACATAAAATGTGATTTGAGAAATTTTTTTTTTTATTTTAATAATGTCATAAGGTTTGTTATAAGTTTTCGTGGTCTTCAAAACTTTAATAAAATGACAAAATGATGGAAATTGGAAGTGCATTATAGGTTTTCGAAGTTGTTCTTTTCATATTTACCAAAATTAATCATGTAAGAAGATTTGAAAAACAATTTTTGTCGAATCGGTCATAATTCTAGAACGAATTTTGTCATTTTCAGAGTAAAAATGAAAAGTTAAAAAAAAAACTTTAAACTCTAAATGCGCGTCTATCTGTATATGCATTTAAAAAATTTTTGATGTTAATTCTAGCACTTATTATAGTTGTTTAAAGTTGCTTTGTGACTAATTTAATTTTTTTGAAATTGTTAGGGTCGATACTTCATATTTTTGGTAATTCGGAATGGCATTTTCCCAGTTTTATGGCAGAAATTAATCCAGTTTTCATTAATCGCTCGGAGAGAAACCGATATTAAGTTTTAGGTGTCATTTTGATAGCAAAAATAAAAAGTTTTGAAAAAAAAAACGTTAACCTCTTCGCTACTGATTTTTTAAAATTTTTTTTACACAATGAGTATAATTATGTACCTTTGTCCAGCATACTGGACATTATCTTCCCACGGGAAAATGGAAAAACCATTTTGAGCATATGCACAAATTAGGCAAAAACTATTGGACGGATTTTAATAAAATTTGGTGTGATGATAACTTATTACCTAGGGTAACACCTAAAATACTTTTTATTCCGGGAAAATGCCTCATTCCCACGGGAAAATAGAAAAACCATTTTGTACATGTGCACGTATTACGCAAAAACTATTGGACGGATTTTTATGAAATTTCATTAATCGCTCTAAGAGAAACCACAATTAAATTTTGGAATCCTGGGATGTCGGATGTCGTAGCTACAAAAATCATCTTTAAAGTGATATAGACTTGAGAAGCATTCGATAATATTTGAAATTGAAAAATTGTAACTGCTTCTCGCATTACAGAGAGTACATACATATAAGTGATTGAATGTTGTCTGTGTCGGGCGCCTGTCGAGCAAAGGATCGATGGTGTAATGGATAGCACACCTGGCGAGTTACCAGGAGATCCTGGGTTCGATTCCCGGCCGATCCGGATAATTTTTCAATCACTTTGTGATTTTTAATTTACACTTGAGAATTTGTTAAGAATCTGTCATTTTTGCATTCATACTTTTCATTTTCGCAAAATTAAACTGGTACGTTTGACAGCAAAATCGATTTCATTAATGTAAGTCACATCTGAATCGAATAAAGATGGAAAATCTACACTTAAATCCTGAAAATTTTGGCACCCAACTCGAGGCCTCCTTTCAATTTCATCCAGCCACCAATAAGCAAAATACTTGATATTTTTATTTAAAAAAAATTCATGCTAAAAATTTCAATAGTTATTTTTCTTCTATATCATTTCCTGGATGCGATACAAACAAACACATAAAAAAATAAAGGAAAAAATACAAAACAGACAAAGCAAACAACATTTAAACAGCCAACCGCTAACAGCACCCGGTTGTATTCCATTGTATACATATGTATATATGTAAGTATGTATTCGATAACCTCCTCACAATCCACAGTCCACACTTCGATCCTCACTGCTCAATTCTCAAATATAATTGTTTTATTAGAGATATATACAATAATATGTACGAATATCTGTATATAATATACACTGTCGTAGCCATTTTGCGAAATTCGTCTATTGTACCCATGATTTCGTATAGCTAATGTAAAAATAATGAAATAATATAATTCGTATTTTGGATTGAGTGCGAGCAAAGTAAAACTCCATGATTTTTCTCGGGTGGACTTTTATAGCCAGGAGCGTATTCAACTTTTCCCTTACGAGGTCAACTCTTCAACTTCTAACAAATCTAGTTTGTAACAGTAAATCATAAAAATATATAAATCAGAAACATTGACTTCCGTGATCTATGACTTTCTCATTTAGCAATTTGGTCTCAGTGGATTGCGTAATGGGAGTTTCCTATGTACTCCACAACATTGTGCAGCTAAACTCAGATATTTTATGTTACTGAAATTTCGTTTTTTAACACCAACACACATTAACATTCCACTTTTAACCCTAGAATCATACGTTGGTCTACGAGTCAAGTTAATCATACATCGGCGTCGTTTCGACGAATGGACTTTTTACGAGGAGTTTTAGAGTTTATTTGCAAAAAACAATTTTTTTACATAACAATACTACAAAAACCAACAAAATATTTAAAAAAATTGGATTTGGAAAAGTTTCTTAATATAAATATTTATTAATTTTTTTAATCTTTTTATTAAAGCATATTTTCACTATAAAAATTAAAAAATAGATAAATACATCAATTGTATCATAAAACATGTCTTTCAAATAATTAATTTATGAACTATTATGAGTCAGTGGACATGTGTGACTTTACAAAATGTGAAATTTCTCAGTCATAAATATTTCTATAAATATGTAGTTATTTCCCCATTGGGCACATTTGTAAATTTTCTAAACTTTGTTAGTAATTTTTAGAATAAATCTCAAAAAATAATAAAAATTAAAATATTTTCCACAAAATAAAATGTTAATCTTTTATTAAGTCATTCGAAACGCATTCTTTAGTTTTTGATTCAATATATTAAAACTTCAATATTATGTCGCCTCTATAAGTCAAACAGCTGTAATCATCTTTCACATTATCATAATCATTGAATAAATTAATTATAACATCCATATCTTTAATAAATTTTAGAAAAATTAGGAAAACTTTTATATGTGGAGTACAAAATCTTTAAAAAAAATATAGCTTAATCATACATCGTCGTCCTTTTGACGCACACTGTTTCAGTATAAAAAAACAATAGCTATAAACAAAATTTATGCGTGTTATGTGTTATAATAACAAATAAATTAGATAACAGAAGTTTGACAGCAAGCGGGCACCGACAAGCTGTAGTATTGGAGCAGGTAGAGAAGTTCGTTCGTCGTTTTGACGAGTACGTATGATTCTAGGGTTAAAATATTGTTCACACTCGCGAAAAGGTCTCGTAGTGTTTTTTACTCTTTCATAAAAATATCTAACAAAGAAGTCATCACAAAATTTTTATAAAGCAATGAAATAATATTAACACTTTCAGTCCCATGGCTTCGGCATCCGAAACCAAACAAAACATCACCAGAGGCCGACCGCGATCAATAATTAATTGATTAGTTGGTTACGCATTATATGTGCGATGTTTATCATCATTCATCACACGGATATGTTCCTGCTCACACAAATACATACCAACACACACTACTCTTTTGGGATCTATGTATAAAAAATTTTAAGATAAACAAAAAATACATAAAAAATATAATTTATATTTTTAAATAAAATTGATTTGAAATAGTATGTACGTATCACGTACGTATGTTTACAGTTTTACACATATGTACATGTTGAACTGTGTTGAATCTATTCAGTGTTTGAATCATTTTTTTTTATGTATTTGTTTATATAATTTTTTTTTTATTGCCGGCTTCCGGGGAAGTTTACTATGAAAGTGCTTGGGCCTCATAGTGTTAATCATATGTCATATACTAGTTCCACAAACGTTCACCAGGGAAATTTTATCATCGCCCCAATAATGTTCTGCGAATATTCCTCGTGTAAAATCAAAATGCCAAATTTCTCAACATTTCTACACGCCATATCGCTTGCACATTCGCGAAATTGAGTATATTAGGTATACAAAACGCGAGTTTGACTGTATGTGTCATATTTGAAGTTACACAGAACAGAGAGAGTATGGATGGAAGAGGTCTGTGCTGTTTTTATTATAAACATACATACATACATACATATTATGCATGTACATAGACATTGGCAGCATTGGTTAGATTACTGCGCGCTGCGCCGCTGTGACTTGACTAAGTATGTGTGTGTGCTGTAAGTGTGGTATGCAGTATATAACCTTGAATGCGTTCGCTGCACTTGCACTTCCCTTGTCGCGTCATTCTCTGTTCTACCACTACAAATAAAACCTACATACATATATGTATATGGCGCGATCTTTATTTAACTTATATTGTAAATATGTAGATTATTTTTGTATATATGTATGTATCTTTTTTTGTGTAATTTCGCGAATCAGGTCTCTGTATATTATGTACATATTATGTACATCATACGTTGTATTCAATCATTTCATGTTTCATGGGGCTTCTTATATTAGATTTTATTGCAAGATGATACGAAGTCTAGGCTATATATGTTTTGTACAGTTTCTTTTTTGGTATTCTTGCATCAAAATTATTAAGTTTTGTAGGGATCTACAAGAGCGAGCGTTTTCAAAGCTCAAATCATATCCAGAAATCAAAAGAAATTTAAGTAAAAAAAATATTTTTTTAAAAAAGAGCTTTTATTTAAAAATGGGCTAAAAAGTATTAAAAAAAACTTTTGAGTGAAATTTGAAACAATATACAATATAATCTATAAAATATTGAGGCGTTATTATTAATTATTTCCATTTTAGATATAATTATAGCTACTTTACTTCTCAGTAGTTTCCAAACTTAATTAAACGCCTCAAGTTGTATATTGTTTCAAATTTCACTCAAAAGGTATTTTATACTTTTCACTCTTTTCAGCCCATTTTTAAATAACAGCTTTTTTTAAAAAATAGCTTCCGATTTTACGAATCGCTAATTTTAACATATCTCCACGTTTCAAGGTCACTAGAATCCGAATCCATCGTTTTTAGCGTGATATGTGTGTGTGCGTTCGTTAGTTCGTTCGTTCGTTCGTTAATTTTTTTTCGTCTCGCATATCTCGAGAACAAATGATGATATCAACTCCGGACTAATTTCATTAGATGCGTAATCAAAAAATGAAGACCGGATAAAGTTTTCAGCAAATTCGGAGTAGCGGTTTGTTTTTTGTGATAAAAAAATTGAAATAACTTTATTAAGATAACATAGATTATATGGATTTTTTACCATGTCTTTATTATATAATGGCCTAAGAACCTTCCGTGATGTTAAAAACGCCAGTAAATTATTGTAAAATTTAATAAAATTTAAAAAAAAAAAAAACTAAATGGAGAAACGAATAAAGAAACTTTTTGTGAAATATTTTTTGCCTCGCGTATCTTGAGAACAAATGATGTTATGAATGATGAATGCGAACCGGGGGCTTCGCTGGAATTTTTTGAATATTTTTTTCGTAATCAGCGCCCTAAAATCTATCAAAGTGAGTTGTCAAATCTTAAAGGGGGAAACCATCGCAGGCCTGTGTAATTATAGTCCTATATGGTGAAAAATGGACAATACATTATAATTTTATTAAATCTCACCCGTCTCACCCCGTTACCTGCCTCAAGGAAACTGCTTATAAACTGGCTTTACGCTGCGTCTAGCTATATAATATATAATAGTGTTCATTGGTCTGTAGTCGAAATCCATTTCATACCCAATTTCTTTCTGGTGTTAGACTTACATCAAACACAAAAGAAAATTTCTTTTAATGATTTTTTTTTTTTTTATAAAAATTATCAGAATAAAATTTGATAGATTTTGACCCCGGACTATCAAACAAGAAAGATTGCCTGCCTCTACATTCATTTTTCCGCACCCAATATAAAGAAAGACTAAATTATCAAAAATATTTATAATAATATACAAAATATAAAATTTAATTTTTCATATTTTTAACTTAAATTCGGTCAGTAATTGCTCTCAAACGCTTCAAGGAAACATTTTTAAAACATAAAAATTCTATTAATACCATCGAATAAAACCAAATTTTTAAAATTCTAATTTTAAAACTCAAACAAACAATTTCTATTATTGAATAATTATTCAAAATATATTCAAATACTCAAATAAACAAGTGCATCAAATATTCTAATGATTGTGTTGAGTAGGTTTACTTTTACTACACATTTGCCTACAAGTGCGCATGCGTAGGTTGTTTTAAGTGAATATGTGATTACTTCCGTCAAATATATAGTTTTTTTTCCTTTTTATTTATTGTTGAATCAGTTATAAATAACTTTATATTTACATATACATATTTAATTATAAGATAGTTAGGTATCAGTGAATTAAGTTCTTCGAAAAATTTAGAACAAATACAAAATATTTCTAGTCCAGTTTGTACATATCAGCACAATGTAATGTGACTTAAGTATATTTCTTACCTGTTGGTATATCGATCTGTTGAGAAATCTCATTTTTTAATGGATTTTTTCTTCAATAATAATAAAAATAAATATGTATTTTACATACTAGGAGAATTCTTACAAGTAAATTAATATTTATGTTCACTAAAAATTAAATAAAAATGAAAGTAAAAAAAAATGTTTTTTAAGAAAAAGCTTTTATTTAAAAATGGGCAAAAAAAAATAAAATAACTTTTGAGTGAAGTTTGAAGCAATATGCAACATAATTTATAAAAGCTTGAGGCGTTATCATTAATTAGGTATTTCTGTTTTGGATATAACTGTAGCTATTTTACTTTTCAGTAGTTACCAAACTTAATTAAATGCCTCAAGCTTTTATAAATTATGTTGCATATTGCTTCAGACTTCACTCAAAAGTTATTTTATTTTTTTTAGCCCATTTTTAAATAAAAGCTTTTTCTTAAAAAACATTTCTTTTACTTTAATTTATTTTCTACTTTTTAGTCTGATTACAATTAATTTTTAAAAAAATTAAATAGGTAATTTTTTATTACTCATGCGGGAGAAGTACTAACTTGGCGCCCACATTTCTGTACGCAAAATAGCTATTTGCCCACTGTACTCTTCCCGCATACTTTTTTGCGTGTGGAAAGTAACTTTCCACACGCAAATTGACAATAAAACACGCAATATTTAATCAAAACACGCAAAGCCTCCTCTTAATTTTTCATTTAATAAATATTTCATAATTATTTCTATAGAAACCATCAATAAAGTAATTTAAACGATAATTAATTCAGAAAAAAAAAGACGAACACTTTAAAATATTATTTTAAAAAGAAATAAAAATGTCAAAATAGTGATAATAATAGAAAAAAGTATGTGAAATTCGTAATAAAAAATAGTATGTGCAACTCGTGCGGGATTGTCGATTGCCCCACTCAAGCGAATGAGCGCACTCACTACGTTCGTGCGCTCAACTTCGCTTTCGTGGGCAATCGACAATTTCCCGCACTTATTGCACAATATACTATTTTTACCTATATTTTAATCGGTTAATTTACCCTAATCAGACATAACTATGGAAACAAAAAATTGCAATGTAAAATCAATGAACAATATCTGACAATTTGAAATGTCAAAAACTTTCACAGGACTAAAAATCAACAATTTTGGTTTGGGGCGATTTCGGACAAAACTAATTATACAGTATTGCATTGTCATCAAGGTGAGACACGTATGCAAAATTTGAAACCTCTAGCTCAATTAGAACCTGTCTAAATTTTGATTCCAAGATTTGATCTAAACCAACATACTAACATAGCAAGTTAAATAAAAGCTTTTAATAACTTTACTTTCATTATTATTACCTGTCAATTTTAAGCATACTTACATTTTTTTTTATTAATAAATCACAATTTCCAAAGTAATCGGTTATAAGAAACAGTCTCTTTTAAACAAGAATAAATTTCGAACAAATTACGTCAGGAAACCATCGAAGATACAAATTATATGAGAAAGGTAACCAAACTATTTGAGCGAGTCAAAAATGTACGTTTTTAAGAAGATATTTTAAAATATTTTGAAGAATTTTGATATGAAACATCATTTGTTTCTTATTTGTACAAAGTTTAACATCAAAAATATTCAAAATTATATATTTACATATTATAGGTTTAAAAATAGCCATTTTTTCCTACTATTGCTTATCGCCAGTTATGTAATTTTGAAAAAAAATTTACTATATATAAATATTGACTCTAGTTACACAAAGTATTTTTTTATTTGCTTATCAAAAAACTACAACACAATTTAACACCAAATCATTTGTTACATAACAAAGAAATCCAATACATATTTTTTTTTTTTACAAAATTATGATTAATAGTATATTATTCAACGAGTTGATAATGATAGCTATTACTCATGAAGATGAAGCTGCAACACGAGTCGAGTTTATGAGGCGAGTGTCGTAATGCATCTGAGTGAGTAATAGCCGTTGCAAGCGAGTAGAATACGATATTTTTTCTACGAATTTTTTCCTTTTTGGTCTAACACTAAATTTCATAAAATGTTTATATCCCTAGAATCATACATACTCGTCAAAACGACGAACGAACTTCTCTACCTGCTCCAATAATGTGACTTGTCGGTACCTGCTCGTTGTGAAACTTCTGTTATCTAATTTATTTGTTATTATAACACATAACACATATAAATTTTATTTATAGCTATTGTCGTTTTTTTTATACTAAAATAGTGTGCGTCAAAAGGACGACGATGTATGATTAACCTATATTTTTTTTTAAAGATTTTGTACTCCACATATAAAAGTTTTCCTAATTTTTCTAAAATCTATTAAAGATATGGATGTTATAATTAATTTATTCAATGATTATGATAATGTGAAAGATGATTACAGCTGTTTGACTTATAGAGACGACATAATACTGAAGTTTGAATATATTGAATCGAAAACTAAAGAATGTGTTTCGAATGACTTAATAAAAGATTAACAATTTATTTTGTGGAAAATATTTTAATTTTTATTATTTTTTGAGATCTTATTCGAAAAATTACTAACAAATTTTAGAAAATTTACAAATGTGCCTAATGGGGAAATAACTACATATCTATAGGAATATTTATGACTGAGAAATTTCACATTCTATAAAGTCACACATGTCCACTGATTCATAATAGTTCATAAATTAATTATTACAATTGATGTATTTATATATTTTTTTAATTTTTATAATGAAAATATGCTTTGATAAAAAGATTTAAAAAAATTAATAAATATTTACATTAAGAAATTTTTCCAAATCCAATTTTTTTAAATATTTTGTTCGCTTTTGTAGTGTTGTTATGTAAAAAAAAATGTTTTTTGCAAATAAACTCTAAAACTCCCCGTAAAAAGTCCATTCGTCGAAAGGACGCCGATGTATGATTAACTTGACTCGTAGACCAACGTATGATTCTAGGGATATAATATGTACAAACGATGAAAACAAAATACAAACTACTTTGTTTACTTAGACGTTACTACGCAACGTAGATATATGAAATTAAAACTTATAGATATATTATTCACAAAACAATCGTAAACCTATTGAATAATGGTTAATACGGTGATTTTTTTATTTGTCAAAAAGGTATTGAGTAATGATCATTCCTCCACACCTTTAAATAATGCCTAACTTTCTCAACAATTAACGGATATGTAATGAGTGTGTTCTTCAACAGGAGTAGAAAATTTTTTTATACATATATAAGTATTGACACAAATAAATAAACCTCTGAGAATCAAATGCGCTGTCATGAGTAAAATTATCCTTATCAAAATGTAAACAAACAAAAAAGCATCAATTATCAAAAAAATGACAAACTAATTAACAAAATTTCTAATTGATTTTGGTAAAATGAAGATTGATAATGAAAAAATAAATCGGTCAAGTACAAACCATACTCGTACAAATAGTGTTCCGTACAAAAAAACTGTTCGGGTTTTTTTTAATCATGGAATTGATGTGATTCATGCTAAAATTTGTTCAAAGTTTTTGACGAAAAATATTTCCAAATTTACCCTTTCAAAAACTACTCTACGACAAGAAAATTCATGCTAAATTTCAATTTTTTTCGAAGAATAATTTTTAAAAAAAATCATTGAAGTGATTCCGTAAGTCTTTCGTTTTACCAATTTTTGTATGGAACACTAAAAAAAATTACAAAATGATTGAAAATCCGAAAGAATTTTCTGTCGATTAATCTATTTCATTTGTTTCGTCATTTTCCAAATTTGCACGAATAAAGTAAACAATTTTACGTATTGATAAATTATTATTTATTATTATCATAATTTCATAATTATTTTGATGCCTTATCGTATCATTAGATTTATTGTGAAAATTTTTTTACACAGGAAAAACGTGAATTTGTATATGAAAATGGTAAACATTTTGACATTATCACTTTCCTAATTTGACAAACACTAATATGTAATAATTAGGAGGATAATTTCAAAAAATAATTTAACAAAAAATACCCCTGTTGCAGCATCTGCATAACATAGCGAATTTACAAATATTGGGCACTGGCGGATCTCATCTAAGACCTGTATCCATTTAAAATAGTTTAGCTTTCTAACAGTGAAACAATTTTCAAAATCAGTTCAGTAGTTAATTTTTGGCGCTTTTGGGTCCTCAGGACCCTAACGAATCTCATATAGTGTAGAATAATATATAGTGTAGAATAACTATAGTTTTCGATTTTTTTTCTAGGTATGCAAATATATACATATATAAATTATATTTTCTCTCTAAAGGAGGACATCATACAAAAATTTCCTTTCCATAACGTACTCTTAAAAAATCTGACTAATTCTAATTTAACAAGATGAGACAGAGCTATTGTTATTATAACACATACATACATATTGAATAACCAACTAGCACTTGTTTTATCTAGAAAAGAATTGCTAAAACGATGAATTGTAAAAAAATTCAGTAAATTTCTTAATTTTTCTTAAAAGCTAGTTCACTTAGTACAATGTTTTAAAAGCTTATCTTATGCAATTTTTTGCGCCTTTTTCGATGGTTAAAAAATTTTTGAATTCTAGCCAAATTTTGTAAAAAAAAACTTTAAAAATGGCCAAAAATGGCCAAAAAACCTACTTCTGGGCATCCGACATATCTGGCTAACGAACTTAGCCGAGCCAATCCAGCACGCATACCAAATTTCATAAGCATTAAACGTTTCGTTCGAGAGTTATCGTGTACGCACATAAATACATATATATATATATATATATATATATATATATATATATATATATATATATATATATATATATATATATATATATATATATATATATAAATTTTAGTGAAGTAGATTTTCAGGGTTCTAGAGCCTCCAATACAAATTTCTACCATAGTCCCGAACCTAGGTCTTACCATAAGAGCTGCTGTAATAGCTGAATTTCCAGAATGGAAATGCGCTAAAAAAACACAAATTGCTTATTTTCCGTTATCAGTTTTATTACACTGTACGGTAAGGTGGTAAAACGTGATCAATAATATTGAAGCGTTTCAAGTGGCGCGGATTGATATGCATGTGTTGTTTGTACAATGTCATTTACTTGAAGTTAGTTAATTAAGTCATTTCGCATTATTTTTAGTTTTAGTTAGTTGTAAAATTTAATCCATTACGCATCAATTATTTAAATTGCCGATCCAAAAAAGATTTTATTCACTTGTATAAAAATACTTAAGAAGGAAACTCAAAACCTGCTAATCCATTTTTGAAAATTTGTTTGTGATTAGTCAAATTTGACAACACAACTCACTGTTGGATTTGTTCATTCCTCTCATCCCAAGAATAAAACGCCCAAATTTTAAATGCAAAAACTTCGTGAATATGAAATTAAAAAAGTCGTTGACAGAAAAGTTTTTTAAATAGGATTAGTGATGAGCAAAATTAGTCTTGGTCTTGCATTTTTTGCAAGACCAAGACCAAGACTATGTATACCAAGAGGAAGACCAAGACCAAGACTATAAGTATGGCTGCAAGACCAATACTAAGATTCAAGTGAGCAAGACCAAGACAATAGCAAGAAAATAGCAAGACTCTTGCTAAATTATGTAAATAGTTTAAAAGTATAATTAATACCGTAAATAGAGAAAATTCTGATTTTAGAAGGAAAAAATTCGCTAATAAAAAAATGCAAGAAAGTGCAAGATTCTTTAGCAATACCAAGAGCAAGACCAATACCAAGACTGCATTTTGCAAGACCAAGACTCAAACTGCTCTAGCACGACCAAGACCAAGATTCTTAATGCAAGAACAAGATCAAGACTGTCAAGTCTTGGTCTTGGTCTGGGAGGAAGAAGGGGCATTTGTAAGAGAAATTATATTTTAGAAATTTTCTCACTCCCCCCTCCCGTTCGAGTTAGATAAGAATAATCATATTTCAAATTACACCCTCTTCAACAGTGAAGTCATTTTGAAAAAAGAAATGGATTGCTGAATACTCTTTGAAAAAAAAACTTAAGATTTAAGAAAAAAAATTTGTCCTGTAAATAATGTGGATCCTTTGTACCATATTCCATCCAAATTTCATCGATTTTCAAACAAAGTCTGAAGAAAACTTTTTCGATTTTTTCAATATGTTAAAAAAAATGGTGATAACTCCAGAAATATTGAACCGAATGTGACCAAATTTTTCTCCTTTTAATGTCGCATATAAAGAATTATTTTTAGACTAGTTTCATGTTTCTAGGCCCGGTAGATTTAGAGATATTCATTGATTTAGACGCCAGCATACATTTTCTGAGTCTCTTAGGCCCCGTTAAGTGTATTTTTTAAAATTTTATAACTAAAACAAAATTTATAAATTATGAAAGATATGAGTAGATATATGTGAAATAGAGGCCCCTGAAATATTTTTACAAAACTATTTTTTTCTTTAATTTAAACAATAAAGTAGGTAAACAAACTCAAAGTTGAGATAATTATCTATTTTAATTTCATTTTTTTCAAATGAGTTATTTTTAAAAAATCAGATTAGTAAATTTTGTATATATAATTTATGTATGTTTGTATGTATTTAGATCTTATATTCATATACACATGTTTTTTTTTTCTATATTTACGTCAAAAAGTCCTTGGAAGTTAATTGAACTTTTATCAAACCGATGCCAGGAATATCAGATATTTTTGGATCATATTTTGTAATAATTTTTATATATTTATTACATTATTTTTTTTTAAATTTCAAAACGATAAATCCCAGAATATCAGAGTTTAATTTTATCAAAGCTGTATTGATGTTTTTATCGAATTTTGCTCAAACTGAAAATATGATCGAAACTGGTTCAAGTCAAAATTTTCGTTTCAGTTTTTCCTGGAATAATGGCTAACTTCAAAAATGCATCACTGCTTGCATGAGGCAGAGTCAAAAGTTTAAAAACGCATCAGACGCATCACAACGAAAAATCAAAAGTTCATTTTTGCATTTGATGCGTCAAAACAATGCATCAAGAAATTTGGTGATGCGTGTCCAAGATGCATGTCATGTCAATTCATGTGCATGAATTATAACTACTTGCCATATTATAAAGGTATTAACGCCAACAGGAATAATTCCGAAAAACAAATTGTTGAAAAAGATGAATGTATTTACCTTTCATTAAAATTGTTTAAACTATTTGAATACATCTTGCACTCAAAATAAGTATGTAATATTTTTTATTCAAATAATTTCAATATTTTCTATTTCAAGTAAGTTCAAGTTGAAATTTAAAGATAATATACCTATACAAGGACTGTATTGTTATATTATCTATAGTCTATCATGCTACATTGTCTGTCTTATCTATAGCCAAATCAGAGGCTAAATGATGCCAATATCCTGTTCAAAAACATCTAATGTGCATCAAATTTCAAGAGAGCATCAGCAGCGCATCATGTAGTATTAGACGCATGAGAAAAGTCATGATGCTGCATCGATACGGTAAAGTTTACATTTTTGAAGTTACCCAATATTTCAACTGGCTTTTTTGATAATTTTTCGCACTTAATTTTTCGAGACACTGCTTTTTTGTTAAGAATCATAACCACTCCGAGAGAATTTTTTAAGCAAATAAGCTCCAATAACGATTAGAAACCCACAAATTGGGTTTGATATAAACTAGAAACTTGAAACTATCTATTGATACTAAATTTTGTGAAAACCATTTTAGAAAATTCTATCATTGATGGAAAGATGATACTTTAAATTCTGATAAATTTCGATGGTTAAAATAATTCCACAGCGCCTTGACGTCCCAAAAGAAGAGCCCAAAATAGTCTACAGAAACTGATCCTTACCAAATTTTTTTCAAACACTTGAGCTTTCGAAGAAACGATCGTAAAATTATCCGTCAAAGTCCAAAATTTGAGTTTATCTAACGAAAATTTTGTTGCGTAGCAATTTAACGAGAAGAATTGTCAACTAACAAAAATGCGACTGCGAAGCTTGATAGTTCTTTGAGTTAAATTGCTTTTAGGCAAGAAATTTGAGTTGTAGAAAACACAAATTTATTCAGAAAAAATATAAAACTCAAGTGTAATACGGTATGACAATTTAACGAATAAAATAAATTAGTATAATTCATATTATTATCTAATACATTGTTACTATGGTTCTGAAATCAATTAAATTTACCAGTATGAATTTTGTTTCGTTTTTATCGTGTTTACCTACAATGAAATGTCCAATGAAATGTTTTGTACCATTTTTTTCACTGTGAAAGTTTGTCCTAACTTTTTTAGATGGACCGAAGCATTATATATTAATATAAGGAACTGTTTGTGTACAGAATTTTTAACTCTAGAATCATACGTTGGTCTACCAGAAACGTTAATCATACATCGACGTCGTTTTGACGGATAGACTTTTTACGGAGAGTTTTAGAGTTTATTTGCAAAAAACATTTTACTTGAAACGCATTCTTTAGTTTTCGATTCAATATATTAAAACTTCAATATTATGTCGTCTCTATAAGTCAAACAGCTGTAATCATCTTTCACATTATCATATTCATTGAATAAATTAATTATAACATGCATATCTTTAATAAATTTTAGAAAAATTAGGAAAACTTTTATATGTGAATTAAGTACAAAATCTTAAAAAAAAACATCACGTAATCATACATCGACGTCCTTTTAACGGACACTATTTCAATACAAACAAAACGGCAATGACTATACACAAAATAAATACGTCTTATGTGTTATAACAACAAATAAATTAGATAACAGAAATCTCACAGCAAGCAGGTACCGACAAGTTGTAGTATTGGAGCAGGTAGAGAAGTTCGTTCGTCTTTTTAACGTGTACGTATGATTCTAGGGTTAAATATCTAATTTAAAAGCAACTTTATCCATAGATAATATTAGCAGCTTTATCATAAGTTAAACTTTATCTCCCTTTAATTCTCAGCTAAAAAAACAAAGAAGCTCCGATTCAGGACGGGACAGCTTATAATAGAAGCAGTTGAAAGCAGTGGAGGCAGTTAAAAGCTAACTCTTGCCCAACGAATTATACCCAATAATCTCCAAACACCTAAAATTGATGTTTTATACATAATTTATGGACTACCAAAACGCATGACCATAAAAAGTGTGGCAACCCTGCTCCCAATAAGTTACTGACACCGTAATATATTTATTAATAACTCGAAAAAAAAAAAGAAATTACGTATTAATATGTTCTAATGTATGTAATATCAGTATATCACATACATATTACATACATAACAAAGTCAGGAAATAACATTATTTAAATTATATTCAAAATACTACACAAACAGTCCATATTATGTACGCACATTATCAAACACGTGCCATATTTACACGATTACAAAAATTACGGAAAATATAATTTTTCCACAATTTGTTACTGTACGTACGATTTTAAATTGTATACGTGTAAACTAAGGCGCGCGCATATATATTATGACATAAGTATATACACCACATATCTGTATTTATAATAATGATATGTCGAAAAAAAATGTGTTTTTGTAAAAATTCTGTTACACTTTTGTCACGACCTTGAATATTGTATTTTTGATTTTTTCGGGGCTAATGACCGCTTGTCCTTTCCGGTTGATCTTTTCACAAATTGAAATTTTTGCACATTTTTTTTTTTATATTTTGTTTGTGCGAATGAAAAGTAGAGTGATAAAAATTATATTTATTAATTTATTATTTTTTTTATTAAAAAATATTATTTTTTTCTATTTTCTAAGAAGTGTTTTGATAGTCAAAACTACGCAGGATTTTAGCGAATTTCCAGAATGGAATTCAGCTATTACAGCCACTGTCATAACGCGACCTGAGCCCGGGACCATGGCAGAAATTTGTTTTGAGGTCCCTAGAAAATAATATTCGCTAAAATTTATATATATATATATATATATATATATATATATATATATATATATATATATATATATATATATATATATATATATATATGTCCGCACGATAACTCTCGAACTGAATGTCCTAGGTTTACGAAATTTGGTGAAAATATTGGAAGTCCTAAACCGTTGGACGAGTTCGTTAACCAGACACATCGGATGCCAGGAACATGGTTTTTGTTCTTGCAAAAAATTAGTTTTTTGCCAAAATTTCCACTTAATCAACAATTTTTGCGAAATTTTTTTACACCATTTAAAAGAGGAGAAAAAATTACATAAAAAAGGTCTTTAAACTATTGTTCTAGGTCAACTGGTTTCCGAGAAAAACTAGCTTTTATAAACGGAAATTCGCTATGTTATGCAGGATGCTGCGACAGGGGTATTCTTGAACTAAAACAGTTTTTGTACAAGTTTTCGTTTCGGGCCTCCAAATTTACCCTCCAGTCATGAAAAATTTCACCAATAAATACAAAAGAGGACTTTTTAGTTAGTTTCAGTTTCGAAATTCGTTTTGCGATTCCGAGGGGCGGCACACAGCTTCCTCGTACTCGTAACATACTTTTAGCCGATCTTTAAAGTCATTTTGTGCTAAAAGACTGATTGCCTAGTTTTATTTTGCTAATAACAAATTAATTCCTAGACAAAATTAATGAAACTAGTAGACATTATTTGATGTTTCAAACTGTCAAAAAATTAAAATTAAAAGATTTTTGTTGTTATGGTGACAAGAAAGCAAGAAGTTCATTCCATGCACTCAGTGTTAACATATTTTACGTTTGCGCATGCACAGTGTAACTATCATTACTATGAGATTATTATTATTTATTAGAGTCTATACACTTAGGGGCCTAACCATCAAATACTCTCAAAATTTGAGCGAAATGAGACTACTACCGTAAACACGGATTACTTGAGCCCTAAGGTGTAACTTGAGCCCAAAATGGAAAAATTATTATTTTTTGTTTTGTGGTTAGTGTAGCCAGTAGTAAAAGTAAGTTACAGATTTATCTGATAGGTAACAGCACTAGGTTCACTGCGTTTATGTTTAGGTAGTTCTGAAAATTGACATTAGGTGTCAGGCGAGTAAATAGATTTCTCAATGGCAATAGTTGCTTACAGACTTCCACAATCTATTCTTATTCAAATTTCAGTAAATTCGTCTTGTAAGCTTATTTTTGTTGGACTATGGATGCTTGACAGCCCTCGAATTGTCAAAACAGTACTATCACACCTCGTTAAATAATATACTATAATCGACCAAAGCAACTATAAACATCAGATTTTGATAAACCTCAATTTTAAATACGTACCAAAAATTAAAAAAAATTCATACTCATTTTCAAAATATGACCCTCTTAAACCAATGTTATCGACATCAGATATTTTTTGAAATAAATCTATTTATTTCAAACTAATACTACACTTAATACCAGATATAACGTCCATCCTGGTCACATCAGTTTAACAAACTAACGAATACAGCGCTTTTGGTGATGCGATAAAATTTGACTACATTAAAAAAAAAACGCAAATTTTTTGAACAACGATGCATCTCTAAAAGTCTAAGGCCGCTATTACACTGTCATAGATATATGTCAAAGTTTTATTTAATCAAAGAAATATCATAGTGTAATAAGTCAATTTTGATAACATAATATTTTTGTAACCATAGTTAAACATGCTTTTTAATATTTGATCACAGATTTGATCAAAGATCTTTGACATATATCTATGACAGTGTAATAGCGGCCTAACTGTGCTTCAGTATATGATCCATTCGGCCATCATATACGGAATTGATCATCCTAAATATATGCGTGTTATCACATTTTTCTAATTTCTCGTTAAGGTTAAGGATCAATTTTATTTGTTATCACAAAGTGGGCTCCGGTCCAAACGAAAAAAAATTAATTATAAAATTTCCTATCGAGTGCGTAAGTGTCATTCACACCGTGGACCGTGCGCTAATCACAAAAATACATCGCAAAAATTTATTTAAAAAATAAAAATATACTTATTTATTGATTGCATAATCTCTTAGTTTTTTATTTTTTATTTTTATCAAATAGGTAAATAACCAATTCGAAGGATAAATTCAAATACCGTTTTTGTAAAAGGATTGTAAATTTATTTTTATTGTAAACTTGTGAATTATTTATGTTTGTATTATAAAATTCCAATTTTTTTCATTTATTATTTACACGAAAGATTTGTATTTTTTCAAATAAATTTGGATTTGTCTAACGAAAGTTTGTTTCCTAGCAAATTAACGAGAAGAACTGGCCACTAACAAAAACGCTTCAGCTTCGCTGTCGCGTTTTTGTTAGTTGACAGTTCTTCGAGTTAAATTGCTTTTAGGCAAGAAATTTAAGTTGTAAAAAACACAAATTTAGTCAAAAAAAAAAATACATAACTCAAATGTAATCTGGTAAGACAATTTAACGAATAAAATAAAATAGCATAATTCATATTATTATTTAATACATTATTGTTACTTACCATGGTTCGGAAATCAATTAAATTTACCAATGCGAATTTTTGTTTCGTCTTTATCGTGTTTACCTACAGTGAAATGACCAATGAAAAGTTTTGTACTATTTTTTTCGCTGTAAAAATGTAAACTTTACCGCATCGATGCAGCATCATGACTTTTCTGATGCGTTTAATATTGCATGATGCACTGTTGATGCTCTCTTGAAATTTGATGCACATTAGATGTTTTTGAACGGGATATTGGCATCATTTAGCCTCTGATTTGGCTATAGATAAGACAGATAATGTAGCGTGATAGACTATAGATAATATAGCAATACAGTCATTGTATAGGTATATTATCTTTGAATTTCAACTTGAACTTACTTGAAATTGAAAATATTGAAATTATTTGAATAAAAAATATTACATACCTATTTTGAGTGCAAAATGTATTCAAATAGTTTAAACAATTTTAATCAAAGGTAAATACATTAATCTTTTTCAACAATTTGTTTTTCGGAATTATTCCTGTTGGTGTTAATATCTACATAATATGGCAAGTAGTTATAATTCTACATTATACACAATATGACATGCATCTTGGACACGCATCACCAAATTTCTTGATGCCTTGTTTTGACGCATCAAATGCAAAAATGAACTTTTGATTTTTTGTTGTGATGCGTCTGATGCATTTTTGAACTTTTGACTCTGCCTCATTCAAGCAGTAATGCATTTTTGAAGTTAGCCAATCTGTACTAACTTTTTTTAATCATGGTAAAAGTGATAGACAGGTAGCCTAAAATTTAAAGGTGCAAAGTTTTTAGACAATTACCTGTTTATTTGTAATACACAATCATTTAAGCCACAGTAACAGGTCAACAACAAAACAACAAATTTTTAAGTCCCAATTTTAATACGGATCAGGAAAAATAAAAAAAAAAAAACTCGTACTCATTTTCAAAGTGTCATCGTCTTAAGTGGACAATTACATCAGAATTTTTTTTTAAATAAGTCTATTTATTTTATTTATTTTAAACTTGTAAATTCTACACTTGATACCAGATATAATGTCGGGACGATCATATGTATATTCGATGTTGAACGGTATAATTTCGATTTATTCAACCTTGGTTCCATTTTTTTCAAAAGACAGAAAATTTAATTTAAAATTTGTGCTAATTTGCGATGTGGTAGAATACACAAAATTATTCAGAAAAAATATATAAAATTCGATAATTAAATTATTAGTTATTCCAGTTTTTAAAATAACAAACTAGAATTTTTATTCAAAATTCAAAATTTTGTTAACAAATTGAAACTCACGGAATGATAAACCTTTTTTTATGCGGTAGATAGTGACCGCACAAAAAAAAATCGCACAAAATAAATATGTTGAAAAGTATCATAAAAAGTTTAGTTCGGTCCAGATTGTAAAATTTTTTTTATGCGGCGAATCAGGACCGCATAAAAAAAGTTTCATCGAAAATACATAACTCAAAACGCTCAAAATATCACAATTTCTTTAGAAGTTGCTTTTCTAAACAAGGTAAAACATTAATTTACACGTGGGAACATTTTATTTCATTTTTAGGGCCCGAAGGGACCCTATTAATTTACTTGTGTGACCAATGGAATATTATTAGCATTATTATTATTAATGTGTCGAAAACTTCATTGACATTTCTATGAAAATATATTCTCACTTTTGTGGGGCTATTTTTAAAACAGAAAAAAAAAACTATTAATGAAATTTTTTAACCAAAACAGGTAGTTTGACATTCAAATAGTCGTACTATTATTAAATTTAAGGTTAACTTAATAACCAGAGGCAAGAAAACAAACAAATAACATTAAAAAATTTCCCACGTCCCTGTGTACAAATATATGTATTATACTGATGTTGAAAGCGTAGTTTACACGATACAATAATTTTTTCTTACTGTCCCATAATTCCAAAATATCTTTAAATTTGATACTGAACAATATTAATTTCCTATAATAGCTTTGAGGACATTTAATAGCAAATTAAATATATTTTTTTATCCATTTTGCATGTTCAAACGCTAATTTATTGGAATTTATAACTTAGTAAGTTGTAATTGACTATTAAGTGATGTATCAAGTTTGCACATGGTCACATGTAAACTCAACCATAGACAAATACACTAAAGATCACTATCTCTGTACTCTGTAGCTGAAAGACTATTTAGATGCCATCTCTCGGTTTGAGAGAAAACAAAATTTTAGAAGCGCGCGTTTGAAATGCCACTACACTCAAATTTCATTTTACATTTTTACTCTTATACGCATATTTCTGATTGATATTTGATTTAATTACATTGAAAAAAATTATTTTTAGAAAAGTACTGCAAATGAAGTATCTGAAAATACAATTTAAATAAAAAAAATCAACATATTCAATTAAATCAAGTATCAATCAGAAAAATAAAATTAAAACACATTTAATATAACTATTTTTATTATTTTTTATTTAACAGTAAGCTGATTTACAGTTGATAAAATAGTAATAAAAATCAGAAAGGTTTCTATAGCTCCAAATAAGACGCAAAATATATGGCTGAACCACAGACCAGTGAACATATTATATGAGGTCCTCAGTGGAAAGGCGGTACAAGTGAATAAACTTAAATATTGAGAAATTTAATTGTAAAGTTTAAATGTGATAGAAAAATCTGTTGGTGAACAATAATTTATTTTTCAAAAAATTTCGGTCGTATATATTATAGTCTGGGGGCCAGGGGGTGTTTTCATCATTGATTACCACTCCTCTGTAACTTCGTGTACGGCTTCATTTTGACAAGTCTTCCAAGTCTTTTATCTACGAAAATTCTTATAAGTGCGACGTTTACTAAATACGCAGTTGCGAAAGGCGTTAATTCGACGATGTTATAAACAGTTATTGCCAACGTTTTACTTTTAAATTTACGTAAAAGATAATGAAATAACCTACGCGAAAATATATTTGTCCGACAAAAACGGTGCGTCGTTCGCCGTGTCCGCCGTCTGTAACTTGGCTTGTTATTTTATTGCCTTTTACGTAAATTTAAAAGTAAAACGTTGGTAATAACTGTTTATAACATCGTCGAATTAACGCCTTTCACAACTGCGTATTTAGTAAACGCCGCACTTATAAGAATTTTCGTAGATAAAAGACTTGGAAGACTCGTCAAAACGAAGCCGCACACGAAGTTAAGGAGGAGTGGTAATCAATGATGAAAACAGCTCCCGGACCATTATACAGATTTCCGTATCAATATGATTTTTTGAAAATGTCAAGCCATATGAATTTTCTAAGCATTTTTTCTGACTTGTACCATTTTGACACTCAAGACGTTCAGGCAAAAAATGGTACAACTGCATTTTAAATTAATGTTTAACGTCTTATACATTCAATTTTGATATATAAAACATTAACTCATTTTAATTTATAAATAAAAACGCTTTTTAACTATTGGAACAGAAAAATTTTTTTAAAAATTAGAATTAAATAAAACTATTAAAATAATATTTTTCATATTAACTATGTTTTTAAATATTAACTAAATATGTAATGATAATGCATAGAATTATTTAACATTTGACACAAATTTTAAATGCAGTCAAGTACCGTATTAACAGAACACTTTGTTTTTAGAGAGCTTTCTAGTGATGTATATAAATCCTGGATTGGACCGACTAGAGGGACTGTTCAGGTAAAATTGGGGGTAAATTTTGAAATAGGATTAAACTATTCAATATAGGACAAAAAGTTGAACGACAATATTGTAGTCCAACTGACGCTTTACAAAAAAGTTCCATATATATAACTGAGGGCCCTTCTTAATGCGTGTCAACCACGCACTTGACGAATTTTTATAATATTATGAAAATTGTAAAAAAAAATTAGATGATGTAATAACTTATATTCTTATGCAGTGTACTGATTAAATGCTTAAAAACCATTAAAAAGTATTTTTATTAAAAAAAGTCATTTAAAGTAAATGTTTAAGTTTCTTATTGTCCTGTACTTAATTTTAATTCACATTATACATTTTAATGGACATTCTGTTAAAAACCGCATAAAAAAAATCACGCAAAAAAGAACCGCATATAGTTTAGCCGTAGGTAATAAAAATGGCAACTCTCAAAAAAACAATTATTTCATTAAATCACGCATGCGCATCGTGAACTCATGACCGCCATGACCATCTCAGTAATTTCACTCAATCCGCGCCCCATCTCCTTCACTCATAATCAGGCGTCCAACTATGTGGCAGCATGTTGACCCATGCCGCCTTGATATGCGGAACCGATGATTTCAAAGTTTTCCAATTTCTCGTCAACACGTGTTTGATATTTAAATCGTATATTTAATCACATCGCACGTGTAACCTACGCTAATCAGGAAAATTAATAAAAAATACATATTTTATTTAACAAAAAATAGAAGGATATATATTTTTTTATTGATTACAATCATAATCTTTTTTTAGGGTTCCGTAAAAAAAAAAAATAAAAAACAAAAATTATAACTAGAAAATATTGCTGAGAATAAGTAGATAGGCTAAACAATATATCTACTGCATTTTTTTGAACGGTGTAAGTACACTACTAGAAATTTACCAAAAAATTAAAATTTTTTTCATACGTAGTTATTTTTACGGGGGACCACTAGTGTGACATTTTGAAAAAATTGGAAAATTTTTTTGGGCATGTTTCGATAGTCTATACCTTTAAGAATAACATACTAAAATTTCAAGTGCATATCTCAAATAGTTTTTGAGTTACAGCCATCCGAAGAGCGGCTATTCATTGTTAACTTTGAGGCGTTGAGAAACTTTGAGGTATTGAGAAATTTATTCAGCGAATATATCCTTAAAATATTAAAACATTCCATACAGTAGTTTTCTTTAAAATTCCCAAAAATCACCTTTTTCTAGGCGGTCACACTAGTGGTCCCCCTTAAGCACTCTTTTCTACGGTTAATACATACCACATACTCAATAAATTATTTATTACTCAAAAAGCGCATCTTCGATTTTTATGAAATTTGGTGTGCTTTAAGTACAAAAGATAAACAATATTCTCTATTTTTTGAAAAATATACTAGAACCATACTAAAAAATAAAATATATTTTTAATGCAATTATTTTGAATTTTTAAAAAATGTAGGTAAAAATGTCAAAAAATGGATATTTATAATATAGTCCCAAGTATTACCAAAATTTTGGTGTCGGTTTTATTTTCCTAGGTGTTATAGTTTTTGAGAAAATTAAGTTTGAAAATTGCAGCACTCACACATATATTGGTTAATATATCAAGGACAAATCAAGTTTAAGGGTGAATGACCCTATACTTGGTAATCACTTGGGGTACCAATGTTACTACTTATATTATTCCACGCGTCGGCTATAGGGGCCATTTCTCTATGCTTATCTTGCTATACCCTTTGATGTTCGTAGGCTGGAAATGATGTAGGAATTGTATGTCAATATGTGACAAACACCCTGTACACGTGCATCCCTGTTGGAAATTGTTTGTACAATAAATTATTCACGTAGATAAATATCTAGCCCAATTTTACACGTGTGGGCAAGGGTCAAGTGTATTTTTTATATCAATAAAATTATGTTAAGAATTATCTTTATGATCCAAAAATCCTGAAGAAAAAGAAAAAATAAATGAAGCACTTATAAATAAACTTACACTTAATAAATAAACGTGCATTCTTAAAAGTACATTATCTTGAACAATTTTCGCAAAAAAATTGAAAGAAAATATGCGAATAATTCATGTATTTTACCGTCAACAATTTATTGTACACTACGGTACCTATCTATCATTACTATACTAATAAATAATAATATAAAATTAATATATAGATAATTAATACCATTTGCAACCTTCTGCTTAATACTAGATAATCCTTCCGAATAATGCGAGCGATTAAATAAGAAAAAAAATTGTTAATTTTTGTTGCCTCGTAGGTATATATTATATTTTTTGCAATTCCGGGACTAAAAGAAATGATTTAGTCCCTTATAATAGGGAGTAAAGTGCCACTTTTAGTCCCAAGGGACTAAAATTGTATATTGTACAATAAGTGGGAAAAATTGCTTATTTCTCACGAATATGAGTTCGTTTAGCGAGCCCACAGGGCGAGTGCAACAATTCATGAGTGAGAAATAAGCTTTTCCCACGTATTTTACACTATACTTTTTCTACGAGAACATTTTTTTTCGTAAAATTTACATTAATATTTATTTAAATACCTAAATAGTAAAAAAAATTTTATTAAAAGCTTTTATTTAACTTGCTATGTTAGTATGTTGGTTTAGATCAAATCTTGGAATCAAAATTTAGACAGGTTCTAATTGAGCTAAAGCTTTCAAATTTTGCATACGTGTCTAACCTTGATGACAATGCAATATTGTATAATTAGTTTTGTCCGAAATCGCCCCAAACCCAAATTGTTGATTTTTAGTCCTGTGCAACTTTTTGACATTTCGAATTGTCAGATATTGTCCATTGATTTTACATTGCAATTTTTTGTTTCCATAGTTATGTCTGATTAGGGTAAATTAACCGATTAAAATATAGGTAAAAAAATTACTTCTTTAATTTTTTTTTAAAATTAACTGTAATCAGACTAAAAAGTAGAAAATAAAATAAAGTAAAAAAAAAAATGTTTTTTAAGAAAAAGCTTTTATTTAAAAATGGGCTAAAAAAAATAAAATAACTTTTGAGTGAAGTTTGAAGCAATATGCAACATAATTTCATTTTGTCATTCATTTTTTCATTAAATGTCATTCGAATTGTATGTAATATAATATTCCATCAAGTATGCTTGGGATAAATCTGTCGAATTGTACAATATAATATAAGTAAATGTTTGTCTTTATCTACAAGTTTGAATTTGTTTATTATTTTAAATTACCTAGCAACGCTATTTAATTTAAGTTAAATTTCTGTAAATTTTACTTGCTGATTGGTTTAAAAGCGGGAGCAAAATAATTGCTCCCGCGAGACTGCGGGACTAAAAGTGGCACTTTAGTCCCTATTATAAGGGACTAAATCATGTCTTTTAGTCCCGGAATTTAAAAAAATTATTTTACTCCCGCTTTTAAACCATTCAGCAAACACAGTTTACAGAAAAACTTAAATTAAATAGTGTTGCTAGATAATTGAAAATAATAAACAAATTCAAACTTGTAGATAAAGACAAACATTTATATTGTATGGTAAAATTCGATTGATTTATCCAAAGTATACTTGATGGAATATTATTACATACAATTTGAATGACATTTAAATACTTTTTTTTGGTTTTTATAATTTTAAATTATCCGGAATTGTAAAAAATATTAGTACCTATATAGGTACACCACAGGACTAAAGTGTTTTTTCCATCCCTCGTGTGATTTGTTGTCCTCGGACCTTTACAGGCCCTCTGGCAACAAACTCACACTTTAGTCCCTTGGTGTATAACATACTATTTAGTCCCAAGGGACTAAAAGTGAATTTTTTAGTCCCTTGGGACTAAAAGTGACACTTTACTCCCTATTTCATGGGGGACTAAATCATGTCTTTTAGTCCCGGAATTGCAACAAATAAGATACAGTTATTTATTTTACCCCAAAATGACTTTAACGAGCGAATAAAAGTCTATTATAAGTACGAGGAAGCTGTGTGTCACTTGCTATTGGCAGTGTATTTTTTTTTTAATTCATTGTTACATCTAGGAGATAAATTCTCCGAATTTCAAATATGTAATTGGCAATGTTCTTACCTTTATCACAAATACTACTGCATTGTTCCCACGCTTCCCACGGGATTTTATACGTTTGAACAAATATCTGACTATCACTATTTAAATAATAGAATAAAATTAGTTTTATTGTTCTAGAAAGTATATGCCTATAGATGCCTAGCGGCAAATACATAATATATATAATTGTGTCAATATGATATTTACAGTATTTACACCATTTACACTGTGGTATGTGTACAGAGTGTCCCATATATGTCCATTCAACAACGATGAAACATTACACTATTAAAAAAAAAACATTTTCCATTAAAATAGTTCAGGTTTAAATACTAAAACAGAAAGAAATTTGATAAAAATGAAGGGTATGGGGTCATCTTAAGTCCTTTCAGCACCCCTAACGTTTTCAAAAGTCAGTATCGTTAATTTCTAACTCCGGGAATACTGAAATATCTATCAACTCTGGAACGTTTTGAAACTCAATACTAGGGATGTAACGATACTGATAATCGATCGATATAATCGGCAAGCCGGTATATCGGTATCGCCAATTAATATACAGCCAATATCATACTAAATCGGAAAGTTTTCAACCGCAAGCCTCATACAAAATGATATGTGTAACAGATTACCTGCAAATTATTTGAATAAAACTGCTTTCTTAACAAAAATTTGCCAAAAGTAAACTTTAATTATTGACTTTATGTATCGATTTATTACTTTGAATTTTGATTTAATATTTTCTTGAGACACTTTCCACAAGGTCGAGTCTCTGTTAAATATATTAGGTAAGTGCCCGAGGTACATGTAATTTGATTTATTATCTGCTAAGGTATCGATATCGGTATCGGTATAGGTACCGTCAAATGGGATGGAATTGATAATCGGGGGTGAGATTGTTCACTAAATCATATTTTTTTAAATTAAATATAGCTTCAGAACTATAGTTTAGAATGCGATTTTCCCGACCGATAATGGAAGAAATAAGATGGCTGAAAATACCCAATGCACGTCAAGTTCAGCAGTTCCATATATTTAAAAAAAATATAGTTTATTAAAAGAAGTCGTATTTTTGGGTGAAAGTGAACGTTTAAAACTTTATCTGATAAGTCAAAATTTAAACACAGTTTTTATATTTTAATAAAATACACATAATTGTTGATGCTTTGTAACCATCACGTGCTTGGCTGCACATAATCAGTTCAGTATTTTTTGTCATATTGGACATATTATTGCGTGGGGTGAGATTAATCATATACATGGGGTGAGATTGGTCAATCATTGTATTGAAAGATTAATTGCGTATAGCCGTATACGATGTATCTGACCATGTTTTATACTCTTTAAAATTGTTAAAATTTATTATAAGCATTTAAACAAGCTGATCTATTTTTGTCCAATTTCTAATGGGACATCCTGTACACACGTATCCCTATTACATGTATACAATAGGTAAACTCACCTAAATAAATACACGTGTAGCACATGGTTGGTCAAGTAAATGTATTTTTATATCGATAAAACCATATAATATTATTTTTATTATCTTTTATATATACCTATCATAATGTATTGTATTTATTTATATTTATTATAATAAATCTACAGTGAACGTCCGAAAAACTGGGATTGAAACAAAAAAAAAAAATTGTGAGTGTTGAAAACTTCTATGTCAATCTCGTAATCGATTCGAAGTAACACAAATATATTCTATATTCTCATAAACGAAGCGCGGTTATAGATGAACGTGCGAAACAAATACCAATTGGAACCAGAATTGTTTATATACCATAAAATAATTTATGTGAGAAAGTTGGCTCTGTAACAATACAAATATAAATATTTGATATCAAAATTAATTACATATTAAATGTGATTTCAATTGTTTTCATTTTAAAATTTATTTTGATTTATTTTGGTTTTCACAAATTTTGTTTAATTTTAGTAGTCTGAAAAGGACATAAATTATTTGACAGGTAATAATAATGAAAGTAATGTGAAGTTATTTAATATCTAATTTTTAGTGAATCCAATTTAAATGTTCTTAATATGTAAAATACATCATAATTTATTTTTATTATTTAATTTTATCCTATCTACGTTCATATTTTTCACTTATTACCAGGTATCGGATTTCTTTCGGATCAGACAGTTTCGTCTTTAGCATATGCAGGTATACATATTGCACTCAATGTGACTAAAAGTTCAAAATATTTTCATAAAAACAACGTACACAAGTTACATACACACACATACGTATGTGTATCAAAATATTATTTATACGTATTTTATGTAAACATCCTTTTTTTTTCTTTTATTTATTACCTGCACAATTGAAAAGTGCCACTGTAATTTTAATTGACTATCAAAAGTATTTTTATTTATATTATGTATGTCATTTATGTGACATGTTATTTAAATTAAATAAATTCATCTTTTTTTTATTGTTTTCAATTTTGAGAGATAGAAGTATAGTTGCTTGTTAAAAATTTGTTTTTCAATAATAAAAAATCTTAGTAAATACGTACGTCTTAGCTATTATAGTGGACCGTCTAAATATTCAACAACTTTTCACTATATTTTTTACATTTAGTTGCAAAATTTTATTGAAATAAGTACGGTCCTGACCTGTCCGAAGAAACCCGGTACCTACTTATTACACGTGAGGTTTGTATTTTTTCGAATAAATTTGGGTTTGTCTAACGAAAATTTATTGCCTAGCAATTTAACGAGAAGAACTGTTAACTAGCAAAAACGCAACAGCAACTAACACTACGACAGCTACTAACACTATTTTTGTTTCAATCAAAATTATAGATAGGTAAATAACATTAAAAGATAGCACATACTTATATACGACACGTGATCAAACTAATTGTTTTGTTTATTGTAACAAAAATTGTCAATTTAATTGTTAGATTTTGAATGCAACTATCCATGTTTCCGTCTCTCTCATTCGCATTGTTTACAACTAGTAAACTCCTAATGGAAACACTGTACTGACGCTTCGCTTACATTAACCACGCATAAGTTCAAAAAAATATTGTCGAAAATCCGTATCAGTTTGATCAGAAAAAAAAAAAAAAACAAAGTGTTATGCCTATAAACGAGGAACTTACCCTTAAAAAGATGTTGAAAAATTGAAAAAGTGACCATGAGCGTTCTAGTGGCTGGTTTTCTTTAACTGATACAAAATTTAAAAAAAAAATAAAAAAATTTTGCATCAGTTCTTTATTAAACTAGGGCTTCAATGTTAAAAATTGATTAACATAAATAATTTGACAAGTATTCTTATATAGGTACATTTGATTTTAGTCTACGTATTCATACAGCTGAACTCTTTTTTGTTCGGTGGATAGAGACCGCATAAAAAAAATCGAACAAAAAAAATATATTCAAAAATATCATAAATAGGTAGCTATAAAAAGTATAGTTCGATCCAGATTGTACAAAAAACTTTTTTTATGCGATGGTCGGGACCGCATAAAAAAATTTTAATCGAAAAAACATCACTCAAAACGCTCAAAACTTAGAAATTTCCTTAGAAGTTGCTTCTATAAACAAGATAAAGCATTAATTTACACGTAGAAACATTTTATTTCAGTTTTATAATATTATGAAAATTTTGAAAAATACGCCTTTAACAAAATTAAATGATGCAATAACTTATGTTCTTATGCAATGTGTTGATTAAATGCTTAAAAGCCATTAAAAAGAATTTTTATTAAAGAAAGTTATTATAGTAATTGTTTAAGTTTCTTACTGTCTCATGATTTTGATTCACATTATGCATTTTAATGGCCATTTTTTACAAATCGCACAAAAAAGGACCGCATAAAAAAGAGTTCAGCTGTATGTACTTTTATTAATTTCAACTTTTCGCAGCAACGCCGGTATTTGATAAAAAAAAAAATAGTAGGTATTAGAATTTTTTATTCCTTTTTAAATTTTGAATCGATGAAAAGAAAAATCAGCCACTAGAACGCATGTGGCCGCTTTTTGTTAAAAATTGAGTTAACTTCGTCCTATAATACATTTTGCGACAAAATTATTTTACAGTTATAAAAGAACTTCAACAAATGAGCAATAAAAGTTGTTCCAAAGGTTAACCGTTCCAAATTTTTATGAAACTAATTATCTTAATATAATGAATTGCCTAGTATCAAAATCTACTAATTCCACTTTATAAAGATCGTGGGAAATCGCAAAAAACCATAACTCAGTTCAAAATTAATTTTTCGATTAAAAAGTCATAATTATATTAACTAACAAGGTAAAAAAGATGATTAGTACTATTATCAAAAAACAAAATTATCGTTTTACCCCTTTTTTAATCAAAATTATTTGAATTTAGTAGGTTTTGATAGTAACATTTATATAAAGTGCGTTTTAAAACAGAAATTATAAGGGAAATTTATTTAAAAAAAAAAACTTGATTCAGCAATACTGCATGTATCAGGTTAGACGATTCAATTTGTTTTGTATATTGTAAACTATTTTTATTTTGTCACTTAAAACCAAAGTGCTTACTTAGTAATTCATTTACATCTACGATTTCATTATTTAAAATTTTAGATAAATACTAAAATACAAATTTTACGTGAAAACATAATTTTATACTTCGTACGTCCCGCATGTCAGTGAAAAAATTAAAATTTGAACGGTTCAAGTCTAAAATATAGGTTATGTATGGGTATTTAGCAGGATTTGTAAAGTTTTCAATGTAATTTTAGCAGAAAATTATGTTATATTTCAGTTGCAGATTTCTTTAGTAAGCAGTTAAATTACAACAAAAAATGTTAAGGGGCAAATGCCTTGTTGCATTTAAAAATTAACGGCCCTAAAAAATCAAAAATTCGAAAAGTGCATTTAGTAGATTTTGATACTAGGCGACACTAATATTAATTATTGTACCTACTATAAAAATATTTAATTTTGTTACAATTGTAATACTTGTTGATACATGTCTCACACTCAGTACGGGGGATAATTCAAAAGTACCTGAATTAGAATACAGTTTTAGAACTTCACTGACCAGTTTTTATTTGAAACCTTCTGAGTGATTGAGGTTGTGGTTAGTTATTGAAAAAGCTAAAATGTGATGTTACAAACAATTTGAATCATCGTGTACATTTAGATAAAAACGTTTGCACGTGAAGGTCAATGTCGTACAACGCACACACAACTGGTACAAAACAGTAAAATTTTTTTTGCTTACTAAACATTTACACAGAGATAGCGCAATTCAATATTATTTCCGTGATTGTTATCACAGAATCACAAACTATGTACAGTGTCTACAGACTTTGTTAATATTTCAATTTTTTTTTACAAAAAAAAAAAAAATTGCAAATTTTGCAAAAAAATTATATTTTACGAATGTCTCATGTTGCTAACTCTCGTGTCTGAATTAAAATATTAAATTACGCCACGTATGAGAAATTTAATTTCAAGTTTTTCCTGACATTTGTTTGTTAATTTTCCGCTATTTTTCATCAAAACATTTAAATAAAGTCCCAAATCTGATCTTTTTTTTAACTCCTTCAGAAGATAGATACCAAATTACCCTAAAAAAAATTTGTAGCCGAAAAGTTTTATAAAAGTTGACATTTACATATTAAATTTGTACTTCTAGTTCGGGAACATTTGGCACTACTAGAAGACATCAAAGTTTTATAAAGATAGAAAAATTTGTTCGAGTATAATCTATGGTGTAGAAAAGTGAAAACAACCAATCAAATTGCTAGCTAATGAAGACCAGTCAACACCTCCCAAAAGTTACCTCGATAAAATTCGATCTGTATGATTGTTGTAAAAATCAGATCACTAAAATCTTGCCGTCAGATCTCATTCTTGTGGAACAGAACCTCTTGTGGCACTTCTACAAGCTGTCTTGTCCAATTTTTATACGGCTTTTTCTTAATTAAGGGAACTAGACATTTAAGAATTTTTTTTTTTTTTTTGTTAAATTATATGATTTTTAATTGTTTTTCTTCTATTTGTTTCAGGTAAGAATCCAATCAAATTACAAGATTTAAACACAAATAAACGAAAAATATTTTTTGGTATGTATTATATTTAGTAAGTATCTAACATTTAAATCACATCTTAACTATACCTAATTACACAATTTTTATAGTAACAGTGTTAATTACCTTTTATTATTTTTCGTTTTACTTTTATATTATACACTCTCAAAATTGCTTTATTCAAACTTTTTTCTTTGAATCAAAGAAAATATTTTTCTAACAAAAAGTAAAATACGCTGCCAATGGGGTGTGGCGTACAGCTTCCTCGTACTCGTAAAAGACTTTAAAACCGTCTTCTACCAAATATATATACCGTGAAATTATATTTTCGCCTTAAAGTTCATAAAAAATTGTTGTAACTTAAAATACTTAAAAGCTAAATTATAAAATAATAGCAAAAATATTTTAGAAACAAACCGCCAAAATACTTTAAAAATTTGAGCGAAGTGGGATTAGCAGTAAATAAGATATTGACATTTAATGGGATTTCATGGTAGCGCCGTGTATAGTATTACTCCGAATGCAATGAAATTTGTAGGGGACCATCTGTAGGAACCAGACCGCATAATTTCTGGCAATTTCATAAAAAAGAATTGAATAGTTCAGAAGTTATGCCACTTGGTGCAATTTAGTATATTAATGGAATGACATGGTAGCGGCGTAGCTACCGTTACTCCGATTTCGATTAAATTCATTGGGGACCATCTAGGAACCACACTGCATAATTTCTGAAAATTTTTATTAAAAACAATCGAATAGTTCAGAAGTTATGCCACTTGATGCAAATTGGTGACATACAGACGGACAGACGGACGGACGGACGAACGGACGAACGAACAGACATCAAACCAAAATTGTTCAGGAAGCTCTAAAACTGCGTGTGTTGAAATGCAAACAAAAGTTTGTCATACGTAGTAATGTCTCACAAGCACTCGATAATATTTGAAATTAAAATTGTAACTGTTTCTCGAATCAGAGAGAGTACTAATACACATAGGTGATTGAATGGGTGTCCGGCTCGGACGCTTGCCGAGTATAGGATCGTTGGTGTAGTGGTTAGCACGCCTGGCTAGTTACCAGGAGATCCTGGGTTCGATTCCTGGCCGATCCTGATAATTTTTTCAATCACTTTGTGATTTTTAAAGTAAAATGTGCGTAAAAAATTTTATTTTGGAGGGAAAAAAGTTTTTATTTTTCAAAAGTGATCACAAGGCTTCCGCTACTTTAGTAGTTTCTGAAGCAAAATATTTCTTTATTTCAAGAAAAAAATTTTATTTAAATAAAAAACAATCAAACCAATTATTAATCTTTGGACAGGAAAATTATTTGTGTGTAAAAATCTTAACCTTACGATACAAATACGTTAACGCAGACATTATATTATAACCTTAATTATTATTTATACACAAACGTAGAATTATTCATGTCAATTACCAATATGTACCTCTACTTACATGCGTGCAATCATTTCCATGAAATTGAAGGAAAATCGACAATAATATTGACATTCATTCATATACCTAACAATTATTTATAGTACATAGTAAAAAAATTTCTTTCTAAACCATTTACTTAATTTTGCTTGGTTAAAGAAGTAATGTTATGTTTTGTAATGCCCCAATAATTTTACACTTATTCTCACTCACTTTCTTCTGGTTCTGCCTCATGAATGGCGCACATGTCCCCCACTACTACCGCGCTACTGTTTTTTTTTTTTTTTCAAGTACATACATCATTATCATTGTAGATCGCCATCAATAAACAAAGAATGTATAACAGCATTAAACTGATCACCGTGATCGGTTAAGTACTTCATCGTGTCTAATCATTGGTATCACTGTAATTTTGTATACAGTACACGCGTAATTATCCGGACATCATGTACATCAGGTAGGTATATCAATTGGACTGTAAGCACTTATCAGTAGTAGAAACGCGCTAGAATGACAATCTAAATTAAATTTCGTGAGGGCCTTTAGTCCAAAAAGATAAAGACGATTTTTTTCAACGTATGCCATTGTGTTAAAAAGAATTTAAGGTTCCTTTAACCTCAGTTCTGAAATATTGACCATGCCCCTCTAACCTTTCATTCGTGCGTTTTTAAACCATTATTCTATATAAATTGATTTCCCAGAAAAATTAAACAAATAGAAGATTTTATGACCGGAAAGAAGTTGGCGCCGAAAGTTGGAAAATCTTTCTGTTTTTTATATGGCTAAATTGCTCCCAAATTGCTCCTTTGGAATCAGTAATTGCTCCACCTGCAACTTAATTACTTAATTAGTTATTTACAAATAAAAAAACTTTTTTGTTTGACTATTTCTATTATCAAAATCTTGTCAAATAATGCATTTTTATACAATTACTTTATATCAAAAAATTGCTCCCAATTTTGCTCCATCTAATTTAAAAATTAGTTATTAATTTTTCTGAATAATAATTAAAATATATTAAAATAAAAAATATTATGAATTAGGTTATGTATTATTAAAACGTATAGGCAATCCATTATACCTTTAAGTCGTTTGCATATATTTAAGGATAATTGAATTTTGACAAGTTAAATAACATTATAAAAAAACAAAATATTTTAATAATTATTCAAAAAAATTAAGATTTAGCTTTTAAATTAAATAGAGCAAACTGGGAGCAATTTATTGACGTAAAGAAATTATATAAAAAAGTATTATTTTGGGAGATTTTGATAAATAATGGAAAAAAAAATTTTTTCTCTATAAATAACTAATTAAATAATTAAGTTTCAGGTGGAGCAATTACTGATTTCAAAGGAGCAATTTGGGAGCAATTTAACCATATAAAAAACAAAAAGATTTTTCAACTTTCGGCGATAACTTCTTTCCAGTGATTTTATGTCTAGTGTTATTCTGACGGCAAAATGGTTATACGCATTATATTATACTGCGATGCTCATCTGTTTGTTTGTTTTTTGTTTTAATCACTAGGAAGTGGTATTTAAATTAATTTCCTATGTTGATAAATCTTGTTTGTAGGTCGATGATCTTGTCTAGATAAAAAATCGGTCAAGTACAATACAGTTCAACTACACCTCATTATTAATATTGAAGATTTTTTTGCGTGACAAGGACATAGACGAATCCAGGGAGGGGCCTGTGGGAGATGCAGCCCCCCCCCCTTTTGACCTACAATAGGTAACTTTTTTTAGTTAAACATACAATTCAGAACACAATTCCGCAAAATTCCTCCTGGGGTTAGAGGCAGCCCCTACCTTTTCAGCTGGTGCATCCACCCGTGGACAAGAATGAGGGACAGTAATTTTTTGATCGTTCCACCTCTTCCCACCAAAAAAAGAGAAAAACATGTGATGCCCTTGGAAAAACGTTTTTCCCATGTTCCAGGTTACTCGGCACAATAAACCCCCAGAATTAAAATTCAACTTCACATTTATACCTAAATGGTCCGGCTCCATCACACCTTATTTCTATGCTAAATTTCACATTTTTTACTTCGAATTTTTACCTCCAAGAAAATTGCTTGTGATTTAAACACTAAATAAAAAAATGATATGATTGAAACTGCTTCTCGCATTACAGAGAGTACATACACATAACTAATCAAATGTTGTCTGTGTCGGGCGCCTGTCGAGGAAAGGATCGATGGTGTAATGGATAGCACACCTGGCTAGTTACCAGGAGATCCTGGGTTCGATTCCCGGCCGATCCGGATAATTTTTTCAATCACTTTGTGATTTTTAATTTACATATGTGGTTTTTGGTCATGTTAACCAAGGAAGTCGAGTGCTTAAAGTTTCAGTTTAGCTGAACGATAAGTGAACATATGAATACTACGTGTGTTGAAATGCCGACAAAAGTCTGTCATACGTAGTAGTGTTTCACAAACACTCGATAATATTTGAAATTGAAAAATTAAAAAATTTCATTTTGATAGGCCGAAACAGATGGCGAAGCAGCACACAGACAGACAAACAAATATAAAATTTATACGGTTTCCGAAACTTTTATTTCCGAACTTTTTTTTTAAAATAGGTATAGACCACCTGCGGTGAAGGTGTGTTATAGGTACTGTATTTTGGATCCAAAATATTCGTCCAATTCGGGGTATATTTTATTCGATAACTGTTTGAAATTCCGAGCAAACAAGATTGCCTGTTATCTTTTATAATTGTTTAGAAAAGAATTTTTTCATGGTATTTGATTGTTCGCTAGAACTTATCGACCAAACACACCATCTTGAAATAAAATTGAAAACCATTTGTGCATTGAGTGTTGAAAGTAATTTTAGCACGAACTTCACTTTTAAAAAAAAAGTGAGATTACAATGATTTATAATAAACTGTACAATATTATGTTAAAACTGTTATTTAAAAATTTTTTTTATTATTATAAATTTATGTGTCGTTAATAAATAATTATTATAATTTGTAAGTAATCTTGACTTAACACTTGTACTCATAGATATCGAGTGTTTAGTTATTATCACGTGACGGTATATGAACAAGGTTGCCTTGCATGCATATATATTTAAAATTTGATATGCAAAAATGCAATTTTCATTTTTCATCGTTACTGGTTAGATCCATTGCACATGAAATATAAGAATGTAAATATTTTATAATTTTATCAAAAAAAATAAAAGTGAAAAAGAATTTTAATAAGTTGATAAAAATGAAATTAGAGAACAATTTGAAAATATTATGTATAAAAGTTTGCGGTTACCGTTCAAATATTGGTATGGGTAATTGGGTACCCAAAATATTAAAAAAAAAAAAAAAAATAGTTCGACTCGCCCACAGAGTGTTCCATACCTTATTTAAATCTCTTTTTCTATATTAGGGTAACTTCAAAAATGTAAACTTCACCGCATCGATGCAGCATCGTGACTTTTCTGATGCGTCTAATACTACATGATGCGCTGCTCATGCTCTCTTGAAATTTGATGCACATTAGATGTTTTTGAACGGGATATTGGCATCATTTAGCCACTGATTTGGCTATAGATAAAACAGATAATGTAGCATGATAGACTATAGATAATATAGCAATACAGTCCTTGTATAGGTATATTATCTTTGAATTTCAACTTGAACGTACTTGAAATTGAAAATATTGAAATTATTTGAATAAAAAATATTACATACCTATTTTGAGTGCAAGATGTATTCAAATAGTTTAAACAATTTTAATCAAAGCTAAATACATTTATCTTTTTCAACAATTTGTCTTTCGGAATTATTCCTGTTGGCGTTAATACCTACATAATATGGCAAGTAGTTATAATTCTACATTATACACATGACAAGCATCTTGGACACGCATCACCAAATTTCTTGATGCCTTGTTTTGACGCATCAAATGCAAAAATGAACTTTTGATTTTTTGTTGTGATGCGTCTGATGCATTTTTGAACTTTTGACTTGCCTCATGCAAGCACTGATGCATTTTTGAAGTTAGCCTTAATTTATTTTTTACTAGCCGTATACCCACCCGATGGTATTTACCATCGGCAACATTTCAGGATGTCAATTAATGTGAAATATTTATTAAAATATAAGATATTTATTTTAATAGCCATATTTTTATATACCACTTAATTTCAAAAATGACGAATTTCTATACAAATTTTCATCCGCCTAATAAACCCACTTAGGGGACGAATTTTCAAAAATTCTTTCTTAGTGCTGCTCACCTACGTTACATAGAAAACTTATGCAAAATTTTATTCTTCTAAACCCAACGGTTTAGGCTGTGCGTTGTCTGTCAGCCAGTGTTAGAGACTTATTAAGTAGATATTTATTCCAAATTTTTATATTTCTATGAACTTTTATTTGAAACTGTGACATCAAGTAAAATTTTTCCCACCCAAATAAGATGCTTTACCGTAGTAAAAAGTAGCCTCTGCCTTTCTACGTCTTCCTTTACAACTACTATCCAAAGTTTTGATTAATTAAACCAGGAATTCCCAAACTGTGTCCCTCGTTGAAAAAGCGCAAATAGTGTTAAGACAAGTAGCTGCAAAACTGTATTTCTTCGGGGGGAAAAAGAGAAATATGAGAAAATTGTTACTGCTGCGTAAAAGCGTATTTTTATTTTTTGGCCGCCAGAAATTGTACCTACCTTAAGGGCGCCACGAGTCTAAAAAGTATGGGAATCCCTAAATTAAACTGTTGAAGTTTGAAGAAAAGACAAACACCATCTATAAAATAATATAATAAAACTGTAACGAGACCGTTTCTGTCCATGAAATATTTTTTGAAAATTGTATCTACTGTTACTGGTAAATAGTTATCGATGTAGATATCAAAAACAGCGATTTTTAAAATTTTTCTCTGTCTGTCTGTCTGTCTGTTTATGCATCACGCTAAAACCACTTGACGGATTTTAATGAAATTTGGTGTGGTGACAACTTATTACCTGGGTCAACATCTAAGATACTTTTCATTCCGGTTAAATATCTCATTTCCACGGGAAAATAGAAAAACCATTTTTAACATGTGCACACATTACGCAAAAACTACTGAACGGATTTTTATGAAATTTGGTGTGGTGATAACGTATTACCTGGGGTCAACATTTAAGGTACTTTTTACTCCGGGAAAATGTCTCATTCCCACGATAAAATAGAAAAATCATTTTGAGCATGTGCATGCATTACGCAAAAATTATTGTTCCATGCAAGTTCTGTATAATTATTACACTTGCATACTTCTCATTGAGTTTATAACAATGTGTCGCGTGAACAACGTCGCGGGTATAGCTAGTTTTAAATAAGTTGCTTACTTTATACATATGACTTTTTACTATCTGATTAAACTCAGGTCGCCTTAAATTATTACTAGGTACCGTATATAGATTAAACCAAATCCTAAAGATTCGATTTTGAATTTATTCTTAGATAATAAATACAAGTTTGCAAATATTAAAAAAGTACAAATTTAATAAAATACTAATAATTAAAATTTAATAAACAAACAATATGTAAAAAAAATTTATTGATAAATTTGCTGATTTTTGCTGATATAATATTATAGTAAATATATTTCCTATGTATGCGTATACAATATTTTTCGTTTTTCAAAAAATGATGATTTAAATTTTGATTTTCACGTGTATAGCCATGTGGGTGACCAAAACGTTCACGCTACCTAAAAAAAATTTTTTGCGCACAAATTGAAATATTTGTCGCTGTCGGGTAATACGATACCGGAAGCGGACACGTTCTTTTGATGCGCGTGCGTAAATGAACTGTATCTATGTTCACCTTTAACTATTTTAGTGTTTGACTAAATCCAAAAAAGAATACGATCAGAAACTGTGACATCCATGTCTAAAACTCGGGACTTGGATTGGTCGATACAGCCCGCTGGTTACTGAAGATTAGTTGTTAAATTTGTCGCAACAATATCACCACGGGGTTCGTTCCAGCTCCCTACGACCCTGGATACAATTAAAAAGTAAAACTTAAGGACTTGAATACTAAGATGCAGCGCTGAAATCCGAAATTTACTAGACACTTTTAGTATAAAAATGGACCCAGCCTTAGCAATAAGAAGGCTTTGGTGAATTTGACGATATTGTTTCCCATGGTATCCAGAATCTAAGAACTTTACACCGAATTGAAATATATCGAAAAGAAACTGCCGTTTGGAAGCCTTGTATTCCTTGCGATAACTAAGACAACAAAATATTTATTCGAATAATAAGAGGGATAAATTGAAACTTTACGAAAGGTGCTACAAAAGGTTTCCATTGTTTTAAGGGCAAAACTTTTCTCGTAAATCGTGTAAATTTTGAATTTTTCCTGTTTTTATTTTTTTATTTTTTTTTATTTTTTTTTCAAAGATCTTTAACTGCCTTATTAGAACTAAAAAAATTTTAAATTTTGCAACAAATTAGAAGCCGTAGCATACTTTCAATTGGCAATCGACTTTTTCAAAGTGACGTGACACTGGGCGGAGAGTAACTTGAAATATGAATTTCCCCATCCTTTGGGTAGATTTCAAATAAAATTGGGACGGGACGGCAAAGTCCTACAACTATGTTGTCAGCTCTGTGTTTTTTTTTCTAGGATTTCGTACTACAACATCGAAATCCCTATAAATTTGTCATGTCTACCATCGCATTAGTGGTGATCTACCCGCACTTGACCACTTTTAAATGATCATTGTCGAACTTTATGCAATTTAACTCTTCTAGTACCGCCGTATATTCCAATATTTTAGATAAAAAATTTAATATCTCTATAACTGTAAGTTTGGTACGTTTTGCTTAATTTATTTACAATATGACCGCTCTTTACTATACAGCCTCCAGTTACCGATATAAGACAATGCACACTCTTCAGTTGAATTTTTTCTAAAAATTACTGAGCTCGTCATTAGTCCTAAAGGCGTTAATAGACAGTATCGTTCTTTAATCATATCAATCATTAATACATAAATTACGAAATCGTGACTTATTGCGCGTCAAATGCACTTGACGAATTGTTTGAACTTTTTTTTTGATTCTGCGCATCAGAACCGAATTTACATAAGGGCACTTGGTGCACGTGTCCCACGGCTTCCATATATTAGGGGCCTCCACTTAATCTCAAACTAGAGGAATAAAATGAGAACGAATAAGAGTGCCTTTTTTGCTCGTCAAATTTCCTATTTTACGGGGAAAATTTTTAAATTTCGGAAATTCTCCAGGACGGAGGGTCTCCATAAAAGCATTCAGGATCCCTCACACATGAGAAGTACTTCGATGTTACCATAGAAGTAAATCTGGCCCTGCTACGCATCAAAAATTGTTTTGAAACAACCACTTTTTGACTTATTGTTCAATCATTGGACAAAAATCGACCATTTTTTTTTTAAATGTTTTCTTTAAACAAAATTACTGGATTTTTCCTTTTAAATAAAAATACATAATAATTACCTCCTATAACTTGTAATAAAACTGATTAGCCTTATCGCAATATTAACAAACACTGCCGCCAGTGTGATAATAAAAAAATAAATTTTATTACTTATTTTAATTCACATTAGTAAAACAGAAAAAACAGAACCTAACCTAACATAAATCACATTAAAAGCTCCCTCTCTCTGCGTCTCTGCTAGAGTAGACTAAATCAAACCTGTGATAAAGTGACCCGATTTTCATTGAAACAAGGCGGAACAAATGAGATGAAAGGCACCGTGAAAAATGCCGTCCTTACCTTTTGCTTGAACAGAAGAAAATCTTAATTTTTCCTACTTTTTTTTTTTTAACTTTCTCCTAAAAAATAACTGACGACCCCTCCCCCCCCAAAAAAAAAACCTCAATTACATTTAAAATAAGAAATTTTAAATTTTATGAACTTTCCCTTAAAGATTAAACAATAACTGGCGAGCAAAAAATATACCCCTGCCGCAGCATCCTGCATAACATAGCGAATCTCCGTTTATAAAAATCCGTTTTTCTGTGATTTTTCACCCTTTTAAGTGATTTTTCCTCCTCTTTCTAATGGTGTAAATAAATGTCGCAAAAATTTTTTTGGCTTGAGGAAATTTTGGCCAAAGACTAATTTTTTTCACGAAAAATGACCAAAAAGAACCATGTTCCAGGCATCCGACATGGCTGGCTAATGAACTTGTCCAACGGTGTGGGACTAAATACAAATATATAAATTTTAGTGAATATTATTTTCGGTTTCTAGAGACCTCAAAATAAATTTCTATTATAGTACCGAAAGATTTCTTTCGAGGCTCTAAAAAATAGGACTTTCTTAGGAACCCTAAAAAGAAGGCATATTATAACATACAAACATAATATTATATGTATACACTCTAAGAAAAAAATGTACCGTTTTACTACTATTATAGGAGGCAATTAAATGCCTTCTATAATGACAGTAACATTACAAACCGTAATGTACGAAGGTGAAAAATACACCATCATGGTGTAATTATTACTCACTCATATGTGTAGTTTTACACATGTCGTACGTAAAATTACGGTCCAGGTGTGTAATAGATTACGTTTTATTTGTGTATTAACTACACAACAAGATGTAATTTTACACATTCAGTTTGCAATAGTGCGCAGTTAAACGTAAAATTACATCATATTAATGTATTTTTAAACCACGCCTGTACACCTGAAAATGTAATTTTACACACTTATATAGTAATGTTTACACCCAGAAAAGTGTAATATTAATCCAACTGAATCACTCATTCTGATTCAATTCAACTGAATCAGTATGAGTGATTCAATTGTGCTGAAAAAAATAAACTGATTCAACTTAATTGAAAATAACGAATCAAAAAAGATTATTGATGGTTTTTTTACATAAATATTTATAATAATATGACGTATAGAATAATTTGGAATTATATACAAAAAGATTCGAGATGTTAAATATTTTGCTTATTATGTCTAAATTTCTATATAAGTGTGTCGTATATGATAAAATAATAATTTTTTTGGTAAATTTTAAAATAAACACTCCAAAAAAGTAAGATTATAAAAGTTTTATTATGAACGTTTACTTGCTTTCATGAACATAGGTAATCTTTATTTTGCAGTGTAACTGCCAATTAAACTGGTCAAAATTTTGAGATATGACTTTTTTTTACAATGCTTACGTTTTGCAGACACAATTATTTAAGCAATATCTTATAAAAAATTTAATTGTAATTAGATTACAATGATAATATTAAAAACTTATGGATTAAAATTGTAGTTACATCATATCAAAAATATAGTTTAAGAAAATTAACTAAACAATACTTAAATATAAGAAAAACAATATTCTGCTGACTCTTGCCATTCTTAGAACTTCGCAGAAAATGATTGCTGTGCTTTCATAGATGTCTTCACCAATTCCAGTTTCTAAACAAATCAGAAAATAAGGGTTACTTAATTTTATAACCATTTTTGATTATTATTTTTTTCTTTTTTTAATAACTATTTCACAGCAATTTAAAATTAAGAAAATTTCGCTTTCGCTACAAAATTACTTCTAGGCTATTTTAATGAATGTACAGATATTATATTTTTGATTAAAAAACTCACCAGCAAAGTGACCCGGCGTGCTTATGGCACTGGCACTTCCGAACTGGTAGACGGAGGGTTTGAATTCCGTAGCCGGTTATATGCTGGCGAAAGTTTTCTGCTATTTCCCATCATAATTCCAGATGAATATCGACATTATCCTCAAGAAGATGGTTGCAAACAGACACCTACCAAATCCTTATACCGCTTTTCTTGTCCTCCGCCCAATATTCTGCTGACTCTTGCCATTACTAGAACTTCAGGGAAAATGTAGGCTGCGGTTTCACATATGTCTTCACCAATTCCTTTTTCTAAACAAATCAAAAAATAAGGATTACTTAATTTTATAACCATTTTTGTTTATTTATTTTATTTATCTTTTTTCAATAAATATTTCACAGCAATTTAAAATTAAGAAAATTTCGTTTTTGCTACACAATTACTTCTAGGTTATTTTAATGAATGTACAGATATTAGATTTTCGATTAAAAAACTCACCAGCAAAGTAACCCGGCGTGCTTAGGCACTGGCACTTCCGAACTGGTAGACTGAGGGTTTGAATTCCGTTACCGGTTATATGCTGGTGAAAGTTTTCTGCTATTTCCCATCGCAATTCCAGATGAATATCGACATCGTCCTTAAAAAGATGGTTGCAAACAGACACCTACCAAATCCTTATACCGCTTTTCCTGTCCTCCGCCCAATATTCTGCTGACTCTTGCAATTACTAGAACTTCAGGGAAAATGTATGCTACGGTTTCACAGATGTCTTCACCAATTTCGATTTCTAAACAAATCAGAAAATAAGGGTTACTTAATTTTATAACCATTTTTGCTTATTTATTTTTTCTTTTTTCAATAACTATTTCACAGCAATTCAAAATCAAGAAAATTTCGTTTTTGCTACACAATTACTTTTAGGTTATTTTAATGAATGTACAGATATTAAATTTTTGATTAAAAAACTCACCAGCAAAGTAACCCGGCGTGCTTAGGCACTGGCACTTCCGAACTGGTAGACTGAGGGTTTGAATTCCGTAACCGGTTATATGCTGGTGAAAGTTTTCTGCTATTTCGCATCGTAATTCCAGATGAATATCGACATCGTCCTTAAGAAGATGGTTGCAAACAGACACCTGCCAAATCTTTATACCGCTTTTCTTGTTCTCCGCCCATATCATCATGAAAAAGTTGAGAAATAATGATGTGAGTGACGTCCGTTACATACCATTGTCTAAAAAACGAACGTTAAATTCCATTATTATTATTACCATTGTTATTATTACTTAAAAAACTCGATTTCCATACGTCGCGTCGTTTCAATTTAAACCTGTTATGAATTTATATTACTGTAAAGCAAAAAAAAAAAAAAAATTCGTTAAGTGCGTGTTCTTGACACGCACTAACAAGTAAAGGTCCCGAGGCCGGACCTATCGATTTCGATGAAACTTAAATATATTGTAGAACACTAAAAACTAAGGGACACGTATTTTTTTTTATCTGCGGAAAAACGGTTTGAAGGGGTGAAATCGCCCTCCAAAAATTGGGGTAAAAATTTAATTTTTCAAATATCTCGAAAACAGTAAGAGATAGAGAAAAAGTTTAAATTGGCGATATTGCTCTTTTTTAAAGAGCTATCTATTGATATGCAATTTGTTCATATTACATCAACAGGAGTGGTTGGGGGTTAAAATTTGGGGGTTAATTTTGCAAAAAGGGGGTGAAAAATAAACAATATAAATTTTTTGTTTACAGATTTGAAATCTACGTCAAAAAATCTAATTGACCTGTTTTTGCTCAATGCCCTAATATTAAGTCTAGGGGTAGTTAACTAGAGGGTGACTCTGTCGAATAGTCGTACAATTTGGGTATTTCAAGTTCTTCATGGAAAATAGCTTAAGACAATTAGAATAACGTAGAAATGAAATTCTCGAATTCAAAATTGAGTTTGAGCAACATTGGAGAGGGGGTGAGTCACCCTCTTAAATTACATACTAGTTTATATACACTAATTTTTGCTGTTAACACACTGATAGTGGGTAAAATAATGTCACAATAAGTGGTTCTGAAGTTGGACTATCATATGTAAGGTCTTTATTAGGTTTGTTTTTTAATGGATATTATAGTTTTCCTTTACGAAAATTATCGATACCGAAAATTACATAACTTAACCTAAAATAACGAAACCTAATAAAAACCTTACATACGATAGTCTAACTTCAGAACGATCTATTGTGACATTATTACCCCCTGTCAGTGTGTTAAAAGATATCTGAATTGTAGATAATGTTTTAATTTTCACAGAAATTGACAACCCCCCAAAATAAATTATTAGTCAAATTGTAAAATAAACTTTTATCAAATTACATAACTATTTGTATGAAGCAAAATTAAAAAAATTAACTTACCTGAAATATTTTAAATGTATCATCAGGACAGCATTTTGGAAACAAACAAATTTATATTACAGTATTCTTTGCACATTATTCCAGAAGCCATTTGCACAATGCATATGAAAACAAAACACCAGTACACCACTATAACACTGTTTTTGTAGCATATTTAAAGATTAATTTATCATACACGTTATAATCATATTAACTATATATCTTATCAAAAAATACTTTTGTTTAATTCAGCTAATTTGAAAACATAACTTTTAACCTTTAAGAGTATTACTTATGTACGTATAAATAATACAGCAATTCAATAACAGATAATATTAAAATACATAAACTCATTTGCGCGCGCATGGGTTTTGCTATTTAGTGGTGTAAAAATAAACCAAAAACGTTGTAAAAATCCAAAGTTACACCTTTATTTGTGTAATATTAAAAAAAACAGTAATTATACACAAATTATATAAAAATACACCAATTTTTTCATATTACACAAATAATAGTGTATATTTTCAGAGCGAGGAGTAATTTTGCTCTAAATTTAAGTTATTTTACACGTTTTTGACCCTTTTTTCTTAGAGTGTACATATGTATGTGACTATACAAGCCATTATACGGCAAGCTATATTATCGTGTTATGTACATACGTAGTATTATCCATAATATGTGGTAGTATAAGTACCTATTTTCATATACATAATTATATATACCTCTGTCGCAGCATCCTGCATAACATAGCGAATGCCCGTTTATAAAAATTAATTTTTCTCGGAAACTAGTTGACATAGAGTAATAGTTTAAGGACCTTTTTTATATAATTTTTTCTCCTCGTTTAAATGGTGTAAAAAAATTTCGCAAAAATTTTTGAATAAATGGAAATTTTGGCAAAAAACTAATTTTTTGCAAGAACAAATACCATGTTCCTGGCATCCGACGTGTCTGGCTAACGAACTTGGGACTGCTTGACGAACGGTTTGGGACTTCCAATATTTTCACCAAATTTCGTAAAAATAGGACCTTTCGTTTGAGTGTTATCGTGCCGATATATATATATATATATATATATATATATATATATATATATATATATATATATATATGTATATATATATATATATATATATATATATATATATATATATATATGTATATATATATATATATATACATATATATATATATATATATATATATATATATATATATATATATATATATATATATATATATATATATATATATATAAATTGTAGCGAATATTATTTTCGGTTTCTAGGGACCTTAAAACAAATTTCTGCCACGGTCCCGAGCTCAGGTCACGTTATGACAGTGGCTGTAATAGCTTGATTCCATTCTGGAAATTCGCTAAAACCTCAATTACATTTAAAATAAGAAATTTTAAATTTTACGAACTTTCCCTTAAAAATTAAAAAATAACTGGCGAGCAAAAAGAAATGTTGCAGATATTTTCTAAAAAACGGGACATTTTTAAAAATCGGCGGGACGCGGGACAGTCTTCCAAAGAGCGGGACTCTCCCGTCGAAATCGGGACGTCCGTCTGGTCACATTAACCTGAAACAAAACCAAAAATATCTATCCATTTCTACGAGAAACGCCTACACCAATTTCTAAACATCCCTTATATTTATACCCCCCGAAAAATTTCCACATTTGATCGAATTCGAACGCAACATTAACAACATTAAATAGGTACATATACCTACGATCATCATTTTCGACGAACGAAAGTGAGCTTGAAAAATTACAATAATACCTACGTATATTGTGTACGCGCGCGACAATTCACGAACATGTCCGAACTGCGCAGATCGTTTATATGCGTTCAGTTGAGTCCGCGATGTGATTATATTATATGATTGTTGTGTGTTAATGTTAATACACAATGTTGTGTGGTGTAGTACGGTTTTATAAATGAGTCAGTAGGCCAGCCTGTGTGCAAGCAAGTCCGCTACACAAAATACTTTCAGTTTGTCTCGGCAACACATCGCCGTAACACGTATAATATTTTCACTCTCATTATTTGCGCTGACGGGACACTAAACAGTCTCGGCGCTAAATTTAAATTTCAATTGAATGAAAAAGTGAAACGAACACAACAAATACTTTCTGATAGTGTTAAAACAATATTTTCGTCAGTGATTTATGTGATTTTTTTTTCGTTTTGGTGATTTTAAAAAGTGATTTGATGAGTGTGTATTTACTTGAAAACTTGAAATGCCAAATTCAATAAAACATTTAATAATAACAAAATGATTCTTCAACAAGTACTCGACGTATCCAATAAAATCATGTTCAACAAATCGACCACGGTCGGTGAATATTTGGGCCCAATATCACCACCGGCAACAATGGACACCGAAGACAATTTGTCAGTGCGTTCGATACGTTCCACAACAACGGTATCGCCGGTGCCGTCAAATCCGGTGGAATTGACGACGACAATGATCGTCAAAACGGAAGACGATTACACTGATGGTGTCATAATGATGGATGATGAACCACCGGATTATAATATGCCGTTGGATTTGAGTATGTCGCGGAAAAATTCGGGACGTCGCGCGAATCACGGGTCGGAACGTGATTCGGGCACCGATAGTGACGATTCGTCGTCCGGTGGACGAATGTCACCGGAGAATGGGGATTGTAAGGCGTACAAGAAGAGTTTGATGAAACGTTACTGTAAGTGTGAATTCTTTGAATTTATTTATTTTTTTTTTTTTTTTTTGGAAAGGGTTTCCGGTTGTTTATGGATGGAAAACGGTATTTTTTTCTGTCGATGCGGGGTGTCAGTTTTATTTTATTATGGAACGGTATTTTTATGATGGGGGTGCGTGTATCATAAAATTATATATGGGTCATTTTTTTTTTTGCTTGGGACCATAATATTACTATTATAGATAACAGTATCTTTTGTAAATAGGTACATGAAGATGTGTCTCTTGTGAGATGCATATTATATTCAAAGTTATATTCAAAGAGAGGTAGCCAGACATGAATATTGCTACCTGTTGTTATTGAAATTTCTTATTACCTACATAAAGCCGGTATTAGACACTAATTTTTTGTTTAAAATTGAAAAATATTATATTTAGTAAAAATTCTCCAATATTCAGAAGAAAACGACTTAGACCAATCGTAAAATATGTCCAAGTAAATAGTTTACATTTATAGTGGCCCCAAAAAAAAAAAAAAAAAATCAAAATTAATTTAAGGCTTCCCCGCCAGTGATTAACGATAAATATTATTGTATTCTGGGTAATTTTTCAAAAAATAAACTTTTAATAGTACTGCTTGTTGGGGAAAAAGGAAATATTATTCAGTCAAATGTCTACCTACCATTTTTTAACCTTTTAGCGAATTTCCAGAATGGAATTCAGATATTACAGCCACTGTCATGACGCGACTCGAGCCCGGGACTATGGCAGAAATTTGTTTTGAGGTCCGTAGAAGCCGAAAATAATATTCACTAAAATTTATATATATATATATATATATATATATATATATATATATATATATATATATATATATATATATATGTGTCCGCACGATAGCTCTCGAACAAGATGTCCTAGGTTTACGAAATTTGGTGAAAATGTTGGAAATGCCAAACCGTTGGACAAATTCGTTAGCCAGACACGTCGGATGCCAGGATTATGCTTTTTGTTCTTGCAAAAAATTAGTTTTTTTGCCAAAATTTCCGCTTATCAACAATTTTTGCGAAATTTTCTTACACCATTTAAAAGAAGAGGAAAAATTACATAAAAAAGGTCTTTCAACTATTGTTCTATGTCAACTAATTTCCGAGAAAAACGAAATTTTATAAAGGATGCTGGGACAGGGGTATTTAGGGTTCCAATAATTTCGTCCATTCTGTGTGCCTGTCTGTTCAACGTCTCTGTAATGTATCAAAAAAAAACTTTATTCTTCATTTCTTAAGGTACGGCCACGTATTAGAAAGTAGGAATTTTTTTCAAGTACCGCATCCTGGGAAATATCATTGAAAAGGTCTCCTAAAATAAAGTTAAGGTTCATTTTACCATTTTTCACTTTCAAGCCCCCCATTTGTGAAATACTGAACTTCAAAGTAGCGAATAGCTTGCCTCCCCCCGGTGTAATTTTTGTAAACTATTGATCTAAAAAATTTGAAAAAATTATCGATACTAAAACTTGCTAAAAACACTCAATTATAATTATTTCGACTAAATTGTATCAGTAACTTTTGGAGATATAGGCAAAAAGAATTACGAAATTTCAAAACGTAATTTACAGTTAAGAAAAATAGACCACAGAAAGTAAAAATTTACATTAAGATATGTTTCAGTATTAGAAAACATCCTGGAAAAATTCAGGCCTAAACTATTAAGGAAAAATGCTGGAAAATGTACAAAATTTTCATTTTTATTAGCATTAAGAATTAAACTGATTGTGAAACTTTTGTCTATTTTATTAATATCTTTTGCCTTCTAGTAAGTTATTTATCGATCTTTAAATAAACCGTAAAATATTTACTTAAATACCCTATACTGAATGCGTGCCTGACACGCAGTTGGCGCATTTATTCAAATATTTTATTACTGTTCGAAGAATTTACCTCTGAAAAAAGAACGCATTGGTTTGTATGTACGTTCGTACATACATAAATATAAAAAAAAGTTTTTATTGGTAAATTTAACCAATTTCAAAGCCATAGTAACGGAATATTAAATAATAATATGTATTATTTGAATTTATTTTATTTGTTAAATTGTCTTACCGTATTACACTTGAGTACACATATTTTTTCTGAATAAATTTGTGTTTTCTACAACTCAAATTTCTTTCCTAAAAGTAATTTAACGAGAAAAACTGTCAACCCAAAAATGATTCAGCTTCGCTGTCGCGTTTTTGTTAGTTGAATTGCCAGGCAACAAATTTTCGTTAGACAAACCCAAATTTATTCGAAAAAATACAAACCTCTTAAGTGAATAAATTTGTGTTTCCTACAACTCGGATTTATTAACAATTCTTCTTGTTAAATTTGTTTTAGACAACAAATTTTTGATATATAAAAATAAAAATAATTTTATTCAAAAAAATAAGTGTAAACCACTGCTTGGATCCTAATATTATATAATTAAAAATATCAATATAATAATTAATAATGTTTTAATATTTGTTCAACACAAGTTTTAAATTTCCTGTTAGATAAAAAAAGAATATTTCAAATTTTTGATAAGACTTACAAGTATATACATATATATGTACATATTTGTATTAAGTTTCGATAAAATAAAATTCAAATTTTAAAAAAAAATTCCACTTTGGATAAGTCCGGTATACATATTATACGGACAACTTGTAGCAGGAGAGAAGGACCAATTAATTTAGTACATAAACTAGCCACTAGAGGCGTATTATTTCTATATCAATTTATGACAGTGATTGTATTACAGCCGGAAAAATTTTCATTTTTATCGTAGGCTGAATATGTATGTAGTTAGTTTTACACGGGGTATTCATTCAAAAGAAGAAAAACAGTGGGCAGGAAAATTTTTCTTTAAGATATCGTAAAAGCATCATCTTGAAAACATCGTCCAAATTAATTTTGCAGTTTGCTTCGCAACGGTGCGCCTAACAAAAATTTTTGTAAAGACCTGTTTTTGTAAGTAATTTCTGTTTTTGCTAACTTACGACGAACCTTTCGAAAGAAACTCTTCAAACTTTTATTATTTAAAAAAAAAAGCCAATGTAACAGTATGTCAAGGGTTTCCAAAATGCGGCACGCGGGCCAAATATGGCCTGTAAACTCAAAAAATGCGGCCCGCAGTACCCGCAGATCGTCTACAATCTCAAATTCGTAGATAAAAGACACAATTTTTTTTTCAAGTTGAAATAGATCCGTTGATGAACTTTGGGTAATTTACATGAGAAATTTTCATTATTTCTCTAAAAATAGCCATGTTTGTACGGGAAAATGGACTCATTTTCCGGATATAATTTCTATGTTTGAATTTCTGTATAGTTTGAGTTGAAGTAAACAAAGGTCTTGGTCCACGGACTGGGCAAAACTTTGGGAACCCCTGCCCTTTGTGTTTGAATCACTGTTTCAAGACTAGCTCAGTAAAAAAAGAAAACATAATATGTAAAGATGCTTTTTCTAATCAACCTAATTTTGATTTTTTTAAATAAAAAATTATATCTATGCAACACTTCCTTGATTTACATCCAAAAAATAAAAATCGATAGATCTTCCTCACGTATATTTTAATAATTCTCTCTTTTTCTAAAATAACTGTATTTTTACGAGACTAAACGCATACTATCACAGAACTCTAAGGTGAAATATTTTTTTTTTACCCCAATAATAGGTAGTATAACCTGAGTACCGTTTGTTTTGTTTTGTTTTTTTTTGATTCAACCCTCCGATAACGGTGCAACAGCCTGATGCACCCTTCAAAAAGTAGGTCAGTTGTATCAAGGCGAAATCTACACCCACCAGATTTAATTTTTTTTTATAATGCCCTTTTTTTAGGTAAAAAAAAAATGTGATTGTATTTTTGAGAGAGGATGTCTGTCGGCTTATAGGTTTATTAGTAGATTTTTATTATAGGATCATTTAAGAGATCATTTAAATATTATATAGATCAATAAAGAAATTTTTTTTTAGTATTTTAGTTTCCTAATTTTAATAACGGAATTTCATTGGGTAAATATTTAACGGATCTTTTACAGTTGTTGATAACCGTTAGAAGGTGTTTCCAAATCAATTTCGTACGGAAATCGCTTTATATCGATGAAAATTGGATGTCGAAACATTTTTGAGTTGTAAAGTTAAATAATTTTCACCTTTGACACCTTTGTATAATAAATTTCTTCTGTTAGAAGCAGTGGAAGTTTACCCAAAGTTGTTTTATAAAACGCTTGTGACACCCAAAATTGAATGTAGAATATTTTTAGTGTGTGGAAAGCGTTAATTCGTCCCACAACCTTTTACATAAACTTAAAGTAACATAAATCTTTCCAAAGTGAAACTTCAATGACTTTTTGCAACATTTTCTGTAACTCACTGCGCTTTTTTTTTTTTTAGCAAACATATACCGAATCCAAAAACTAAATATGTAGGGTTATTTAGCAGAAAATGTTCTATCAAAAACTTACGAAGCACTTTTTTCTTCGGATAAACTTTTTTTGATTATAATTTTTTAAATATCGGTTTCTCGTCAAAATGTTTAAAATAAAAATTGTAGATAATTATATCATCTACAAAATGGCTTCTTACAAAATTTTTGTCAGACTCACGGTTTCGGAGATAATTGAGCGCAATAATCGAATGATCCCTAACAGTGCCGGAACGTATAGTATTCAAGCCCGAGGGGCCACAAATTCCATTCCTGTGGCCATAAAACGTAAAAAAAATCAATTTTATTGCCATCTACATTTTATTTTATATGCATATACATTTCGGAACAGATGTATATATCCTCTAATAGTCTAAGTCGACACACTTCAAACGATCAGGTTTTTCTGTGTTTTCTTGGTTCTTTTACAATAGGTACTACTAACTTGTTTCTTTCTTCAACAATAACTTTAATTCTCGTGAGAATTAAATTGTAATAATTTTTCCCCACCAAATAATCGTTTTATTTTCATTTTTAGTTTCACTTTTAATTTCTTACTAGGTTAGTACAACTAAAAAATTTTTAACTTTACCATCCATTCAATCGATTCAGACACAGGAAATAATGAAATTTTAAAATTGAAAAACAAGTTACTTAATTAAAGGAAGTGCTTAATTAAAAAGAAAAAATGTTGATTTTATTTTCTAATAAAGAAAAAAAAAACTTAAATAAATATACATATATATTATAGCAGTGTCCATCTATTTATAAGTAATTTTAATCGATTGATACTAATTTCCGTTTCCAGTTTACTGTCAAATCCTAGAGTCGTATTTAGTCAATTTTTTTTATTTTAATTAATAATTTATTAATGATTTTAAGTAAAAGTGTCTATAAAAATTGTCATATAATGTAAATTTTTTGTGCATATCTGTTTGGTTGATGTGTTGAAGTGACTTTTATCGTAATTTCGCTTTCATTCGTAACCCAAATTTTTTGGATTCCAATGGAAAAAAAATCGCAGAACGCAAAATTTCCAACATTTTTTGACCTATGGACATGTTGCAAGTATAAATTTTAATACCATGGTGATGGTATTATAACTTACAATGACAAATCGCCCAATTGGTACACTGTTTTGCTAGTTAACACACTTTAGTTGGAATTATTGACTTCTTACGACCTTGTAGGTGAGTTAGTAGGGTCGCACTTGAGGTTTTATCACGTCAATGACCGTCAAGGTCATTCGTTGAGGAAAATAGGAATGAAAATTTTTGGAATATCGCTACAAAAAGAATTCTTAAAATGAAATTGAGATTCCTTTTCCCATTTTTCATTTTCGAAATTTGAAAAGGATCTCTAGTAACGGCTCTAACGAACAGGAAACCCTGGCATAATGCGTACCCAACACACACTTTAAGTGTATTTTAGTAAATTAGGGCATTCCGGTGTTAAATGCTGGCCCACGAAATGCTTAACGAAACTTTATAATTCAGTACCGTAAAACCGTCTAGACCCGGACACTTTGCACCGATCTTCAAAGTAAATAATTTCTACATTAACCTGTAACAATAAACATTTGTTCTTGACGTCATTAGAGAGAGAAAAACCTCCTCTAAACAGCTGTACCAATAAAAACTACGGATTTCAACTTTTACTATCTCAGTTTACAGGATTACTATCTTACAGTTTTTCAACGAAATAAAATCTGTGTCTAACTTAGACATGTAATTTTCGTCATAATTGTTATATTGTTTTTGTTTTGATATGTATGTGTTCAGAATTTTATCGCGCATCATTTAATGATGTTTGAAGTTATATTCGATGTATATACATATATGTAAAAAATACATGCTATACACATATATCCGTTTAGACCCGGACACATCAGTTTATTACACTATGGCCGCGGTTCGCACCGACTGTAACTCCCACTATCCATACGTCCAATATTCCCGCCAGAATTACGCAGTTTATGCCTCCTTCTGGTGTCATATCGTATGTTTACTTCATAGAGAGGCATACTATGCATCGTCCCCTCCCCCTTCCCAAAAAATATTTTGAAGTCTTTGACAGGTTCAAAGACATCAGACGATATAAAACACTGTCCAAAAAAACCGGCGGGAGTGGTTAGTTTGCATATTATTACATTATTTAAGTAAGTGTCCGGGTCAAGACCGATTTAGGGTGTAGACCCGAACACTTACTAATTATTTTTTATTTTTTTTTATTTTTACTTACAATGAAACAAACGGGTCAGGGATATAACAAACAATATACACTCTTTCTAATGGTAATACTTTTATTGGTGATATCTATGAAGGAAACATGTGTAAATATAAAATTAACCAAAAATTGTAAAAAAAGTGTTCGGGTCTAGACGGTTCTACGGTACCACCGATTCATTCACGATGAATTAAAATGTCTGCCTGTCTGGTCGAACAATCACAAAACGACAAATTGTCGTTAATTACACGTCAAATTTCTTAAAACGTTTTTAACAGTGTATTTAGAGCATAAATTTTTAAATATACATACGGCAAAATTATATTGGTATATAAATATGACAATTTTCACAAAACACATTAAAAACATTTTTCAAAATCGTCTAACGAACGCACTAAAGAATTCATGGTTATTTATAAAAATTTAACTATTAAAATCGTATTTTATAAATATATAGGTACGTGTAAAGGGATGAAATTATTAAAAAAAAAATTCCACCACCCACAGAGTGGAACGGCTCCACAACAGAATATCGTGTCTATTTAAAAAGATATTTTTACCCCTTACTAATAATAGAAAAGATTGAACGGTGCTTCGTGCAGGAGGGCAAACGCACCAACCATTTAATAAAAACTTAAAATAGATACATAAGTACAAAAGGTCCTCGAGATTTGTATACACTGGAAACGTGTACGGTTTGTTCCAACAAACACTGGATAGCCTGTAATTTTGATTGTTAGCGTTTCCAAAAGATGTCTCTATGTACACTAAAGTTGTAGATGAATTTTAGTGAATATCACTAGGGGTAAAGATTCCACTGAATCTTTTAAAATACGAAAATGTTACATAAACTCTCTGCTATTAAATAATGAAATTGGGTCTTTTTTTCAATTCAAAACTTAATAAATATGAAGTTTCTTCCTCATCAGATGCATTAACTAACATTTTGCTTTTAATTTTATGTAAACTCTTTTGGGTACTTCATTAATTTATTTGAATTTTAACCGTTATCCCAAATTTCGGGACAGGATCTATGTGAAAACATTAAGAATCCAACAAATCCAATATAAAATTTTTTTACATTGAATCATAAGCTTTTCCCGTAGATCCTATCCCAAAATTTGTGTTATTGAAATTAATACATTTTACTTTTACTTACTAAAATGCTAAAAATACTTATATGTGAAACGAATAGCAGGTTTTTCCTGTAAAGACAGCTGTTTGGTTCTTCAAAACCAAATTATACAAATAAAAAAATTTCAATTTACTGCAGTGCTCCAAAATGAATTCTAAAGCTTGTAAAATATTCTTTCCACTTCCTCTTATATTGCTCCTTTGATCTTTATTTTCTCGTGGAAATTCAATTTTTCTTCTTACATATTTCGAGAAAAAAAAAATGGTATTGATTCCGGATCCGGAAATTTTCATGACATTCGGACGATTAATTTTGTTTGTTTGTATCAAAATAACTATGTGTAATTAACTGTATATCTACTGGGAAGTTGGTAGTGGGGACCTTCCGGATCGGACCCACACCACTTTTTTAAAAAATTTTAAAATTTCAAAAATCAATTCTGTACGAAACACCAAATTTCAAAATTCTGTGTAAAACATTTATGCGCATATTCATTAAAACGTTTTCAATTCCAGTGTTTGTTGGAACAAACCGATTTCCATGTGGACAAAACATATTTACGGAAGTCAAGACCTTACTGTACCTTTTTTATCTCAACTCACTGACTACAAGAATGATGCTCTAAAACTGTTTGTTGTGTACCTAAGCAATACAGAATGCATTGAAAGTGCATTTTAAAACGAGAAATAACACACACACACAAAGTTCTAAACAATTAGAGAGAGAAATATATATCTGTGTAGTATGAGAGTAGGTCAGGGACATAGTATGTACATAGTCAGCAGCATTGTATATCATTTCTCCTTGTTCAATCGTTAATTGTATTATGTGTGTTAGAACAAGTGTAACAATCAGACAGTTAGGTTATATACTGTGTATCTAGTCGGCGTTGAAAACTCGCCTATGAGCTGGTTTGTCTATTTATCTAATCCTAGACAACCTGTCGACTTCTATTTATTTTTTTTTTTTTACTATGTTGTATGTATTGTGTTTGTGTTTGCGATGCAATTTAATTATTACAGCTATGTGTAATTTCACTTTGTAAAATGCTTCTAATAAATATTTTATTGAAAAATGAAAATATTAACTTTTGATTATAATAAATACATCTTATAATGTAGTCTTGTGTAGATTGCAAATAAGAGTAATAACAGTTGTAACTTTCATTTATAATTGAAAAAATATTGAGAACACAGCTTCCTTGAGTGACTAACGTGCGTAAGTAATGTTTATGATTTTAGATCCTGCTTTTATTTTAGACTTAAATATCAACACCTCTTATATCCGTTTGAAATGGTTTAGTTTCAAAAAAATCGGTTAAGAGTGAGTTGGACTCGCACAACTAGGGTTCCATACAGTAACCCGCCAATAAACCAAATTAAACTATTTTTATTTATAATGAATATTAAAACCTTATCCAAATTTTCGACCACCCCAGTCTTCGAGGTTAGTTACGTTATGCAAAAATCACAGTTTTGGGTAATCATTGATTGACAGACAAATAGAGTATGAAATATAACCCAGCCTCAAAACAGATTTCTGCCATAGTCCCGGATTCAAGTCGTGTCATGAGAGCGAGCGTAATAGCTGAATTTCCAATTTGAAAATTCGCTAAAATCCAGGATACTTTTAATCGTGTTAGAGCTTTGGAATTTAAAATCGATAGTGTCTTTAAGGTAATAAATTATCAAAGAAATTTTTAAACTAGGAGATCAAGGCGGGAACGGTCATTTTTTCCGAATTTTAAGCTATATCATCAAAATCGTTGGACCAAAAATATTTTTAGAATCCATGGAGATAGCTGTTCTAAATAATACCTCACACGATACATAAATTAAAACTTTTTTTTGGGAGCCCCCCCAAACTGACCCCCCGTTTTACCCCCCAAAAATTTTTTTTTAATTATCAGCTGGCGATATGTGTTTACGTTATCAAAACCTAACATTATGCCCAATTCCAAGTTCCTACATTAAATAATTTTCGAAGAAAAAAACCTCCATAACATACGGAGGGACGGAATCGAGAGTGATCTTACAAAGGTTTCTATTTCACCTTTTAAGGTACGGAACCTTAAAAATAGACCAAATACACCGAGTAATTGTCAAGATACTTTATACTTTAAATGTTCTATTTTCAAAATTCTTGGTGGGTTTTTTGATTAGTATGTATTTACTATAAAATATTTTTCCACTTGAACCATTCACTCGGGAAACAACTACATTAACCAATTACTTGGAGGTCGTATTTAACATAAAATAATAATATGTATAATGTTATGTATTATTATGTGGTAGTATTTTTATTGTTATAATGGTGGTAGCCAGCCCGTCCGTCGAAAATCACTGATGCAGACAGAAAAGAATACCCGGAAATGGCTCTAACCAGCCAGTCATACATACTTACATACATACAATCATTGAACGCATTCCCCACGTTTATGTATTCCCTCGCGCTCCCTTCGAGCCCCCATCGAACGCCGCCCTCATGACCATGACGAACGAGGCACATTGTATGTGTGTGTGTATTTGTATTTTTTATTACGATGCGTAATGTAAAGAATAACCCATCATAGGCTACATAGACGCTTTCACTAAATGGGTTGAAATGTACAGTTGTGATGTCGGATAATAAATCGGTTTAATCGACTAATTTTGTTTTTGTATTTAGTCATTTTTTAATCGACTATTTTACACCTTCGATTAAATGACTAAAATGATTCATTTTTTTTTAAATGACTAAAAACGATTAATTTAATTTTTTCCCGTATTATTTACATAAAATTCGTAAAATTAGAAACTAAAATATTATCCATTGGTACGATTTTTCATCTTTCTTTTTCTTTAAAAAATATAATAATAATAAAATATTAAGAATTAATATTTTATTCAAATTCAAAAGAAAATATTTTTTTTTTTTGAAAGAATTTCGTAGGTTACCCTATTTGTGAATTCGACTAAAAGTTTAGTCGATTAGTCGACTATTGCGTGCTCGATAGTTTCGACTAAAGACTAACTTTGTTTAAAAAACAATCCATTTCTCTTTAGCTCTACATCACTATATTGTGTTGTGATTAATCGGTTTAATCGACTAATTTTGTTTGCATTTAATCATTTTTTAATCGACTATTTTACCTTCGATTAAAATGATTAATTGAATAAAATGATTATTTGTTTAAAAATGACTAAAAACGACTAATTTCTTAATTTTTCTCTGTTTTATTTATTGGATTTCGAAAAATGACCATTAAAAAATGATCTAAATGATCTATTTGTATGATTTTTCACTGTTATATGATTAATACGTTATGATATGCCATATTTTTCTTCTTCTTGAAAAATATGTTAAAAATCAATAATTAAATCCAAAAGAAAACAAAATTCAGTCGATTGGTCGACTATTATTTTCGATTAATGACTAATATTGTCTGAAAAACAACTTTAGTCGATTAATCGACTAACTGCTCCTCCGCTCAACATCACTAATGTATAGTCGATAATTTTTGACGCGTACATTACTTGTTGTACTAACGTTTGTAAAAACTGCGATTTTATTTTCTAATTAAAATTTTTCTAGATCAATACGAGTGTGGTGATCGATGTGTTATGTAAAAATCGATTTAAATTATCAAAACAAAACAAAATCGAACGTATTAATATTGTATTTGTGCAATTGTTTTAATCTTGTTTCGTGCAACTAGCACTTACGTGTAATGTCTCGGTTGTCAAGCGCGGATCCAAAGCGGGGATTATGATCCCCCCATAGTCATTGCATACAATCATTGAAAGTATTATATAAAGTAATTTGACAACTGAATCCGCTACTGTGTTGCAGTAAATAGTATTCTAGTGCTACGATTGAAAATTTTAATATTTAATTTTTGTTTCGAGTGATTAACATTGGAATGATTTGAATCACAAATCACAGTGATTTACTTCTTACCTATGCTGTGGCCTAATTTTTTTTTTTATAAAATTACAAAAAAAAACATGTCCGTTAATTTTAATTTAATCTTACGAAATAAATTATTTAAAATTGTTTAAACTGTTTTCGTCTGGTAAAATTCCAAAAATTTTATTTTTTTCATTTTTTGAAAAGTTTGTATTTGTTCGAAAAATTTGTTGCCTAACAATTTAACGATATAAACTGTCAATTAGTAACAACACTGCAGCGAAATTGGAGTGTTTTTTAGTTGACAGTACTTCGAAGCAACACATTTAATTGTAGAAAATGGAGGGGTCAGTGTAAAAGTGAACCAAGTCCATAATTTTTTTTTTTTTTAAATGCCTTTTTCGTTAAAGAATTGTAATTTCTAAAACTGTAAACGCATTTTTAGAAAAAAAAAATTTTATGGACTTGGTTCACTTTTACACTGACCCCTCCAAATGCCTCAGAAAAACGTACAAAAATCCTGTATACAATACAGTAAGACAATTTAGCGAATGAATTAAAGAGTCATACTTATTATCATATTATTTACGATTTTGAAAATCGTTTTTACTCGGAAGATTTTATTAGACATATACAGATGTGCCGTGACTATTTGGACCCGATTTCGTCGGGTGAGTGACGAAAAGGAGGAGGTAAAGCAACCATACATAACATAGAAAGTAATGTCTTACAGAATTGCTTGTACACTTGCACATAAAGTTAATGTATTTTCCAATTACATTTATAAATATAATTTTAATTACAAAAGCAAAAGGCTAAAAATCAATTTTATCTAACTGATGGTTTTAGTATTTCTTGCGAAAAGTATTTTCTGCCCTAACATTCTGGAAATTCGCTAATATTTTACTTTACTGTGTTTTATTAAAGTAAGAATATAGGAAATAGTAAATCAACAAATAAGTAATCTATTTTTTTCGTTTTTTTTTTTCGTACTTCTATTCACAGTTGTTTGGTGGTCACTGGAATCTAACTGTGGCAACTATATAAATATAAAAAAAGACAAACTGAAAAAAAAAGGATAGATCAAAGTATAGAGATAAGATATCGGGTTCTTTTTGTCACGGCAGATCTGTACATGCATTTAAAGTCAGTGACAAGTCTGATGATTGGACCGAGAACTCGGGAAACGTTTATAATTTATTACATATATTCATCTGACAGTTCAATTGAGAAGTTTAAAAAGTGTGAACGAGACCAAGCCTAAACAAAATGACATACGGATATTAAAGGATATTAATTTAAGGACAGTATACTATGTAAATATTTTTTTTTTAAATTATACTGTTTTAGTTACGGAATACAGATTAGTACTTTTAAAAAGTAAAAAGTCAATTTTATAATTCTAAATACGCCCCCCGTAAACGCAACAAAATATTTGTGAAAATTGTAACAATCATTCTGAATCTGATTGAAAGTGAACATGATGCATGTCAGTGGAATTTTTTAATGCACAATCTAAATTGGTCATCACTAATAAAAAATTCATTAAATCAATAACTACTTCCTATTAACTGAGAAAACACAGGTAAATTTTTCAATCTTTTATTAAATTGTTTGTTTATAACGATATTTATTATTATAGACTACTTAATTGTTATGGTAGCCGATCCCCCTTCCCGGTTTACGTCCCTTAGCCGCGTGTTGTTGATCTTTGTGTGTTTTAAACTCCCTGGTTGTTAGTTTTGTTTCGTTCCACCGAGTGGCGCGCGGGTGCAACACAGTATATTATTGTTAGGTAGGTAAGTGTCTTGAATATCAACGAAGAATGAGTTATTTCCGTTCCCAGATTATTACATAGTTTTTTTTTTTTAAATGAATATGAAATAAAACAAAATTGAAATGGTAAGAATTTGTTGAAATTGTAAAAATTTCCTTTTTTAAAAACTTTTATATATTGTATTATTAATTTTAAAAGGACGTACACAATTATGTTTACTATGTCGTTCGTTATGTTTGATTTATATTTTTCACTTACTATTTTTTCAAATAAATTTGAGTTTGTCTAACGAAAATTTGTGGCCTAGCAGTTTAACGAGAAGAACTGTCAACTAACAAAAACGCGACAGTGAAGCTGAAGCGTTTTTGCTAGTTGACAGTAATTCGAGTTAAATTGCTTTTAGGCAAGAAATTTGAGTTGTGGAAAACACAAATTTATTCCGAGAAAATATAAAACTTAAGTGTAATACGGTAAGACAATTTAACGAGTAAAATAAATTAGTATAATTCATATTATTATTTAATACATTATTACTATGGTTCTGAAATCATTTAAATTTACCAATACGAATTATTGTTTCATTTTTATCGTGTTTACCTACAATGAAATGTTTTGTACCATTTTTTTCGCTGTAAAAATTTGTCCTAACTTTTTTTTCCATGGTAAGTAAAAGTGAAAATACCCCTGTCGCAGCATCCTGGATAACATAGCGATTTCCGTTTATAAAAATTAGTTTTTCTCGGAAACTAGTTGACATAGAATAATAGTTTAAAGACCTGTTTTATGTAATTTTTTCCACTCTTTTAAATGTTGTAAAAAACTTTCGCAAAAATTTTTAAATAAGTGGAAATTTTGGCAAAAAACTAATTTTTTGCAAGAATAAAAACCATGTTCCTGGTTGTCCGATGTGTCTGGCTAAAGAACTCATCCAAGGGTTTGGGACTTCTAATGTTTTCACCAAATTTCGTAAATATTGGATACTTCGGAATTTTAGTGAATATTATTTTCGGTTTCTAGAGACCTCAAAACAAATTTCTACCATAGTCCCGGGCTCAAGTCGCGTCATGATAGTGGCTGTAATAGCTGAATTCCATTCTCGAAATTCGCTAAAACTTACAATTGAGTTAAATTGTCAGTAATAATTTCAGATTTTATTTTTCAAATTTTAATTTTCACCATTCTTTTCTTTTTTTCGTTAAATTGATTCCTTAAAAACTTCAATTGATCAAGTAGCTGTGATATTAATACACAATTAGTAGCCATTTTTAGCGAATTTCCAAAACTGGAAATTCAGCTTTTACGCCAGGTGTCATGGTGCGACCTAAGCCCGAGACCATATCAGAAATATGTTTTGAGGTCCCTAGAATACGAAAATGATATTCACTAAAATTTATATATATATATATATAAAGCATATATGAGGTAATTTTCATGATATTTTTTTGAAAATTTCAAAATAGTAGGGTTACAATGTTTTTTTTTTTTAATTATTTTGTAGAATTTGGTAAACACACATCGTAAAAAGTACTCGCCTTGAAAAAATCAAACAAGTATTTAAAAAAAAAATACTATTTCTTAAAGAAAATATTAAAATTATGTACAAATGCCGTCCTGACCAACTGATATATTGGAACCGATTTTGAGCAGCTGGATTTACTACAGGCAAAAGCTCATAGTGAATACACACATTTTTTAACATCCTTTTGAATTTTGTAATTCAATCATTACAAATAAAATCTAAATAAAAAAAAATCTCTATAACCTGTTTTTTCTCAATTTTCTAGCATCAAATCTAGCGATAATTAACTAGCGGGTGATTGTATTGACCACACATTTTAATGTAAAATATATTAATTTTAACCGGCTTCAAAATAACGTTTCGATTTTAACAATAAAAATATTTAAAAAAGTGTTTAAGTTCTGGCAAGATTGTCAAAAAGGGACTGAAATATTTAATGTGTTAAGTACTTACTAGACTTATAAACTTTCATTTTCGTATACGCTTTCGGTTTCGGATATTTAATTATTTCGGATATCGGTAGTTTTAGTTACGGTTACGAATATCCATAACATCCCTAATGTAAATGTTTGTCAATCCAACTTTATCGAGAGAAAGTTAATTAGGTATTTACGATTTTCGGAAGAACACGTATATAAATTTTATAAGTACGTATTATCATATAAACACATTTGGTTTGCAATTTTTTAATAATTAGTTTCTACGCTACTGAAATTATCTATCCATTTGAAAATTGGGATCCAGTGATGTACATTGACACTACAAAAGTGTGGGTGAAAAATTTCATTTTCACTTTTACTGAAATTATGTCATAAATTCATATTTTCAGAATTTATTCATTTGACAGAAAAATTCTAAATTATTAAAAAAGCCAAATAATTAATAACAATTAAAATAAAAAAAAAAAAAAACAGAAAACATTTATTTATATTTGCATTTTTATAAAAACATGTAGGTATTATATTTTATATGCACTTTAACTAAAATGTCAAATTTCACACGTTCTTAATTTTCAATTTCACTCATAATGTGCTTAAAAATCAAAACTTAAAGTTTATAACATTCACAATCCGTGTAGAGTGTCCATACGTCTTGGTTTTCCCGGATTTGTCACGGTTCTAGCTCCGTTGCTCCGGTGTCCCGACACTTTTTCAAGACGTCTCGGTCGATTTGTTTCGGTTTTTCAAACTACTCATTTTTATTTTCATCATCTAATAAGTACACAATTTTTCATTTTAAATCATGAATAGTTCAGTATCATATTAAAAGATCAACAGTAGATTCATTTACAACCAAACCTAAAAATATTTAAAAAAAAATTAATTACTAATTAAATTTTCCAAGTTTTTTCGATTTTACCTTAAACACGAACTTCCAAAAAAACATTTTCTTTTCTTAACTTTCCATCATATATGTATCTACATAAATAAATTGTAATATTAATTTGCTTGCTTTTATGATACTGAAGGTATTGAAGTTATTGAACAATTAAAAATTAAAATGACTGGAATTTTATTCGAACTTTTAAATAAAGTAGTTAACTAACGCGCTAGATAGATAACGCCACAATACAGAAATTGCCAACATTTAAATGTTCATGTTTCACATTAATACAAAATAAAATACATTAATACAAAATAAAATTGTCTAAGAAGCTCACTTTCATAAGAAATTTTATAAAAATTTAAAAAATATATATTTCCTAGAACAGGGGGCGATTTATTTTAAAAAAAAATTAATATTTTAAATAAAGAGCCATTAATAGGTAATCTATACATATAATACAAATGTAACGAGATCGTTTCTGTATAGGGAATATTTTTTAAAAATTGTGCAGATACTGTAAATAGTTATCGATGTAGATATCAAAACAGCGATTTTTTAAATTTTTGTCTGTCTGTCTGTCTGTCTGTCTGTCTGTTCGTCTGTTCACGCATCACACAAAAACTACTGGATGGATTTTAATGAAATTTGGTGTGCCGACAACTTATTACCCGGATCAACATCTAAGATACTTTCTACTTCGAGAAAATGTCTCATTCCCACGGGAAAATGGAAAAACCATGTTGAGCATGTGCATACAGTACGCAAAAACTATTGAACGGATTTTGATGCAATTTGGTGTGGTGATAACTTATTACCTGAGTCCGCATCTCAGATACTTTTTATTTCGGGAAAGTGGCTCATTCCCACAGGAAAATAAAAAAACTTTTTGAGCATGTGCACATATTACGCGAAAACTATTGAACGGATTTTTATGAAATCTGGTGTAGTGATAACTTATTACCTGCGTCAACATTTAGGATACTTTTTATTACGGGAAAATATTTCCTTCCTTCAGGAAAATTCAAAAATTATTTTGCTTATGTGCATGTATACTTAAAACTATTGTTCTATGCGAATGCTTTATAATTACTATACTTATATACTTGTCATTTATTACATTAAATTTACCATAATACAAAATTTCTGGAGACTAACTCTATTTTAAATTAATTTAGAAATTTCGAAAATTTAAGTGCCTATATATCCGAAAAATTCATTTTGGATGAAACTTGTTATATTTATAGGATAGATACTAGTTTGGGATGCAAATATAATAAAACAATAAAACGTTGGAAGTCCAAAAATTTTGTATGAGTTCTCCAGTCAGACACGTCCAATTCCAAAAACCTCAAAAAAATGAGTTTTTTTGCAAACAATTTGCCAAAATTTAAAAGTTTTTCCAATTTTTTTTACATTGTGGTAAAGAACCAAGAAAATCACAGAAAATACATTTTGAACCATTATTCTAGGTAAGCGGGTTTTCGAAAAAAAGTAACTTTTATGATTGGAAATTCGCTATGTTATGCAGATGCTGCGACAGGGGTATTGTTTTCATAGAATAAAATTTTATAAAATTTCAAAAAACGTGACTCACATTACTGGAGTGTGTGGTCAGCTGATAGTGTTGGTGTAATTTTATTACACTATATTGTAAATACTTGAAACAAATAATTATTATTACAGATAAAATAGTCAACATGGATTTATAATAGCACACATAGGAGTATTAATAGTTTTAATAATAGAGTAAGTACTTGGTAAACAATAACCTTTGGCCTTGGTACAAAAATATTATGATAACACCACTTCCGTATATATGTAATTTAATAATCACATACTATTTATTATCTTTATGATTGTTATTTCTGTATAATCTTTACTATCTGTTTGAATTGAATTAATTCAGAATAGTTTTAAAACACATGAATTATGTTAGTTCAGTAGTTCGGATATGTAAGTATACAGAGTTGTAAATTAATTCGTATTAGAGTGGTATTGGTTGTTGTTGAGCAGATAGAGCAGTTCAACTATTCAGGATGTCAGCTATTACAGCCACTGTCATGGCGCGACCTGAACCTGGGACTATGGCAGAAATTTGTTTTGAGGTCCCTAGAAACCGAAAATAGTATTCACTAAAATTATATATATATATATATATATATATATATATATATATATATATATATATATATATATATATATATATATATATATATATATAACGCGATAACTCTCGAACGAAGCATCCAGTTTTTACGAAACTTACGAAGTCCCAAACCATTGGATGAGTTCGTCAGCCAGACACGTCGGATGCCAGGAACATGTTTTTTCTTCTTGAGAAAAATTAGTATTGTGCCAAAATTTTCGCTTATTCGAAAAAAATTTGCGAAATTTTTTTACATTTGAAAGAGGGGAAAAAATTACATAAAAAAGGTCTTTAAACTTTTTTTCTACGTCAACTAGTTTCCGAGAAAAACGAATTTCTATAAACGGAAATTGGCTATGTTATGCAGGATGCTGCGACAGGGGTATTTTGAATTTCTGCGCGCTTATGTTGTAGCAATTTAAAAGAATTGTTGAAAAAATGTTGTAAAATAATGTTTTTAAATTATATTTCAAAAACGGCATGGTCAGTAATTTTTATTTCTTATTAAATATGGTTTGTAATTTTGTATTAAATAACATTAAATTTTTATCAAATTCCTTTGACACGTTTTCATTTTATTCAAAAAAAAAAAAAAAAAAAAAATAGAGTTTTCCCATAAAAGCCCGTGTTAAAATTACAAAACTTTGAAATCGTTTTTCTCAAAATTGGGGTGGTCAATTTTTTTTTCGGTGAGGGGTCGTATTATTGGTATTGGATTAAATAAATATCTAGAGAAGTTTCGTTAAATTCCTTTGAAAAAATCGTTTTATCGACAAACTAGTACCTTAATTCGCCACTGCATATACCGTTACAATGGCACGCAATTATGGTCAATAATAAATAGCAACTAACCCTAAATTTTTCCAGTTATTCCGTCTAATAACCACCTTTTGTCAATTATTGGTTGTATAATGCGACCAAACAGGTAATCATAAGGCGGGGTTTATGTGGTTTTAATGTAACCTTTACAAAAAAAAATCCCAAAGGGAATATATTCTAATATTGTTCGTATACATCTTTCCAAAATAAATGGGTCCCAAGGACCATATTAGTCATTAGATGTGTTTGATGTAAAAGAATTTCAACTGTGGAACCAGTGACTTTGGAAATGATTATTTTTTTTTTTAATTTTGTAGACTTCCTAGAAATTTATAATAATAATATTGAAAAAAAAATTTTTCGTGAAAATATAAACTGCTGGCATATATTGTGGTAGCACACGCTCAAAAAATGCGGTATGGTTGTAATCGTTTCCGTGTATCGATCAAAAATAACGTTTGTGTGTAATTTCCTGTTTTTAATCTGATGTGAACGTTTATTTTTAAACTCAGTTGAATGTTGTGATTCATAATAAAATCATTTGTGTATGTGCCCATGAACTTGAATTTTCAATTTTTCTTTCTTATAACATACAAATATATGAAAAAATTTTTATATGATATGTTACTCAATTTTTATTAAATCACCAAAGAATTTTTCTTACTACATACCACCTCTCTGCATATACGGTAATTAAAATTTTATTTTTGAAAATATCAAATTTTCTCTCTTTCTAAACATAAATTTTAATTGATTGCGGAAAATTTTTGTTTTGTTACTAAAAGCTTAATTAATAATACTGAATTTTAAATATTTTTTTTCTATCGATATACAGTACGGTTTAAAAATTTTCGCGCAGACTGTACGTGATGACACCATAATTTAACGTAGTTGCTCTGAGATAGTCAGGTACAAAAGTATATCTGAGCGAAAAAATTTTCTTTTATCAAAAATTAAGTAATGTGTTATAATATTCTTCAGTTATTATATTTGTATACCACTTGTTTTTATGTCACCGAAGGATGACATATTAATCTCATTGTGTGATTATAGTGGGGAAAAAATTAATAATAATAATAATATATAATATAATAATTATAGTTGTACATGCATATATTGAATAAACGCAAGAGGGCTATATTCTCACTGTACTTAAAAAACGAGCCAAAAAATCATAAATTAGCACTTTCACTGAGGTGACATTACTTAGCGCGTGTCAAAACACGCACTTGACGAATTTTTCTTATTAAATATGGTTTGTAACTTGTATTTTATAACATATTAAATTTTTATCAAATTCCTTTGACAAAGTAGAATTTTCCCATAACAGCTCGTATTCAAATTACAAAACTTTGAAATCGTTTTTCGTAAAATTAGGGTAGTCAATTCTTTTTTCGGTAAGGGCTCGTATTATTGGTATTGAATTAAATAAATATCTAGAGAAGTTTCGTTCAAATCCTCTGAAAAAATCATTTTATCGACCACCTACTACCTTAATCTTTTTCTTTCAACAGATCAGAAAAGTTAAGTAGATTGCTGGAACTCTAGTAACTTTTGAATAAAATTCATATTTGTGTTTTTTTAACATAAACAATAATTACGAGTGTTACAATATTTTTGACGGTTAGTATAGTCAATTGACGTAAATACAAATTTTATGGTCATAAATTAAAAATAAAATAAGGAAATTCATTATCTAAAAAAAAAATAATAAAAAAACGTTTTGTTTAAAAATAATCAGATCTATGAACACTTATGAGTAGTGAGTAGTTAGTGGCTTCCCCTAAAATATAATTTTGATGAACTAACAATAGAATTAACCGGAAGTCGACAACAATTACTAATTAATCACTTTTATCTTCCTTGAAAATTTTAATTACAGGTCCATTGTCTTCAACGACTGTGTATTTAACCGTTAAGTCACCTTAACTAAGTCAAAATTTGTAATTTTTGTCGCCCAGCCAGAAATTTAAGAGTATAAATTTTCGAAAAAAATAAACAACACATCAAAATATTTTTAATTTCCGCAAATGAATTACAGTGCAAAGTACACAATCAAATAGAATAACAATTTTGAGCGTTTTAATAGGTGATTACGAAGTTTCTTACCAGGCAGCGGTAAAATTATTCGTGAAATATATAGTTATAGCTCAGTAGGTATGGGGGCACTTGGCAAAGCAATATCGATTGCCTGTATTTAGGGGAAGTGATGTCGATTGTTTGGGCGCAGGAATATTACTTAAATACAGGTAATCGACATTACATTGCCAAGTGCCCCCATACCTACTTAGCTCTAAAAACATTTAATTTTTCTGGAAAATCAATTTACATAGATCGAATGGTGTAAAATTTTGGCGCGAATTTTTGAATGATGTAATAAAAATGTGGAAGAACATTATTACCTGTATTGGCAAATTACTATTACATTAGCGACAAATTTGTCCACACTTTTTTTACATAAATAATAGAAATCTAATAATTTATTATTGGATTTAGCAACAAGGAAATTGTTTAAATAATAAAACTTTATTAATTAAAAAAAAATTATTAGAAATACAAGAACAGTAGATGCAGAGAACTATGCTAATTAATTATTATTAGTTTTATATTAATAAGAAATATTTTCCTTATAGTGTTACAAAAGTATAATGTTTAAAAAATTTTAAGTTTTGAAAACGTATTTGCTTGTATTTTTCCTGAATGAAGAATCTAATTTTTTGTTTTTTTTTTTTGGCCACTATAAAAGAGGTATCTTATTTAAACTTTTTTTTGATTAAGTAATTTTCAAAATTTTCAAAAATGTACAGTGCTGTTTTCTGGTGACTGCTAGCATTAAACGGTTTCGTCCCAAAGGATTCCAAGTCAATTAGGCTGCGGTTACATTGGATACGAATTCGTACGAAAATTGATTCGTACGAGCTCGTACGAAATTCATTCGTACGACTGTGTGATTATATTGGATACGGATATTACGTAATACGAATTCGTATTTAAATTTAAATTGAAAACCGTTAGTACATATCGCATGATATCAAACAATGGATTCAGTTACCAAATCTTATTTATTAGAATCACCGTTTTCAAAATTTCTAATTATAGAAAACAAACAATTCTGTGTAAACGATTATTTATTATTCATATAGAGCAAAAAAAGCTGAGTTCTGGAATTACTTTGCGGAAATTTTTCAAGATAAACAGAAATTTTTAGAATATTTGAACATGTCGCAAGTCACATTCAATTACATTTTAAAATCTACTGAATTTCAGCTTCAATATTTAGTTAATTAATTTTTCATTACATATACTAAAAATGTTTTTGTTAGGTTAGGTTAGCTTTATTATATTGTAATATATTTAATTAAAAAATTATCTAAACATTTCCTCTGCCACCTTATTCCACAATTTTTTATTTAATTTTCTATTATGATAATATTTATGCTTTTGATCCCTTGAAGACCGCCTTTATTCAACAAAAATAATTATTTTTTCTATATCCATTGCATTTTTTTCGTACGAATTCGCATCAAAAAACAAAATTTTTTGGTCGTATCAAAAAGTCGTACGACCTCGTACGAAAGAGTCGTAAGCAGTGTAACCACGCATGTCTAAATGTATACATTTGTTTAATTCGTATTAACTCGGATAAGTTCGTACGAATGAATTTTCGGATGAATTCGTATCCAGTGTAACCGCTACCTTATTCATACTTGCTACGACTCTTTTAAGTGATCCCAATTGTTAAAATTGTACTCTCGATACTGTAACGAGACTGTATCTGTACATAGAATATTTTTTATCGATTTGTATGTTTGTAAGTTTGTTTGTGCACGCATCACGCAAAAACTACTGAACGGATTTTGATGAAATTTGGTGTGATGATAACTTATTACCTGCGTCAACATTTAGTATACTTTTTACTGCGGGACAGTTTTTGAAACGTTACTGTACATAAATATATTACACGTGTTCGCCATATTCAAATGAATAGAGTATTTACGAAAAAGTAGTTAAACACGTGACAAGTACGATATTCGTTAGATTCAACAAAATTCGTATTAGATAACTGTTAATCATATTATAATGAAACTTAATTACCTATATATGTTGTAAGAAGCGTTTGAAAGTGTGTCAGAAATCACATCCATATTGTAAATAAATGTATTGATGATGGTTGATTAGTGATTTTAAATTTTAATTTATGTTAAAAGCATGGAAAAAAAAATTAAATTTTAAATTAAATGTAAGCATATGGTAAGAAAATCATTAATGCATATTATCTAAAATTATATATTTATAATATTCAATTGTGTTGGCTTCATTAAAATCACTAATCGTTTTTTGTTCTAATTTCTTTTTTCTTGTAAATTCCAATTCGATTTTTTTTTTTTTTGTTTTCTAAAACAAAAAAATTTCACTTATACTTGGAACTTATAGATGGAGAGCCGACCGTAAGAAAATTTTCAGATTTTTTTGTATTTTTTGTTGTATAAAGTTGCGTAAGGGCACTCGTGTAAACGAACGCCCTGACAAGTTTTGAAACTTCCACTTTTGAAACCTTTTTTTTACAGTGGATCGGGACCGCAAATGTATTTTCGGGATCGAAAATACATAACTTAGAACGCTCAAAACGCCAGGATTTCCTTAGAAGCTACTTTTCTAAACAAGATAAAGCATTAATTTACACGTGGGAACATTTTATTTTTATAATTTTATGAAATAATAACTTATATTCTTATGCAATGTACTGATTAAATGCTTAAAAATCATTAAAAAGTATTTTTAACAAAGAAAGTTATTGTAGTTAATGTTAACGTTTCTTACTGTCTCTTGATTTTGATTCACATTATGCATTTTAGTGGAAATGTTGTAAGGATAAAGTTTTATTTGAATGAATTGTAATTTTAATTTAACAAAAAAAAAATTGTGAAATTCTGTTATTTTTCCTTAACGCAAGTACATTTAACCCCTTAAACCAACGTTAAAACAGTAGAAGGAAATTTCAAACAATTTATGAAACAACTTCAGGTATGATGTAATATTTTATACGTGATACCGGGTGTTTATTTTTCTTCACAATAGCATCGTTTTAATTCAATAGTAAATTAAAACGTTGCGAGCTACTTGATAAATAAAAAGACATTCACTAAACAGTCGTGAACTAAAATGGACAATTAACGGGGACCGACGAGCAGAGGGGCGGGGGTTCCAATATTATTATGTTATATTATTAAGTATATTATTTTATATTATAAAATAGATACATTTCCTATGTAAGTCAAGGTTTCTTGTACTATGTGCTGTGATATACATACATATTATTTATTGTATCGTATGCAACGCGTGCGAAGAGAAGTGGGGCGCATTGAGGGGAACACACTTCAACATACAATATATTTATTCACTTGTTATGAAATACGTACAGTATTTAAATAGTTTAGAAATAATATAATATCAGAAATACTTTGGACAAATTAAACAAATCGAATGTATTCGTTTAAGTCCATTTTTAGTATTTTGTACTAGATTTGATGAAACGGAACACTTATTTTATGAAATTTAGCACAGAAATAGAGTTTACCCCGTAAAATTGAATTTTGATAACGTGGAAAGTGAGGAAAAAATTTTTCTCAAAAATATAGTGTAACGTGTCAAAGGAAAATTTATTGAAACACGTATAAATGAAATTTAGTGGCCAGTTTTGCTTGGATCAAGATGTTGTTACTCAATAATTATATTCCAAGTTTAGAGTTTGAAATTTTAGTATATTATAGAGAAAGATATTATGATGCATTCACTGACACTATTTTAAATAATTTCTGACGTGTAGTTTAGAGGAAATACATTTTCAAAGTTAGAATTTTTAACGTACGAGTAAATGGCAAAGAATGATTAGAGGTGAATCAGTGGTATGTATTAAAGTAAGTTGTGTCATTAAAAACCAACTTTAAGATTTAAAAGACTGAAAATTATTTTCTTTTATGTTTTTGAATCATTAAAAACCTATTTTGTTTAATATTGGACGTTTAGTTATTGTAATAAATAGAAAAAAAAAACTATAAAAATGTCATTTTATACTAATACACCCATAATATATTTGTGTACGTGTTAGTTATTGTGTGTGCGTACACGCCACTACCAGAGTCAAATTCATTACTTTTAAAATTATTAAAATTAGAAGATTGAACAATAATAAAATATTAATACTGTTACATGTGTTATAAAATTTAACTTATTTATAGAGAGAAAAATAGACTTAATAATTCATTTGTCACAAATTTGTCAGTACTGATCGATTAACCTTAAACGGGTATTTTATAAATTTTTTTTATAAATTCTAGAAATCTAGAAGAGGAAGGAAGGAATAATTGATAAATTTATACGCGAAAAATATATTACAATATCTGCACCTGAGTATTATTTAATATTTAAGTTCTGTTAACAAAAACAAAAAAGAAAACAGAGGGCGCGCATTGATACATTCAGTTCATTTAGTTCAATAAGCGTAAACAAACCAAAATAAAAGATACAGGATCGTTTTGAAATCGACAACGAGATTCACTTTCATATACTGGCTGTTACATCAATTCTATAAAAACAATTTATTGTACGGAATACTATTTGCGCAACTACAACATCTTTAAATACATAATTTGTTATCATGTATTTTATTAAACAATGTAAGAATGAATATATTATATTATTTTTTAAATAAAAACCACTAAAAACTGTAAAAATTGCAACAAATTTTCTATTCTTTTGTATAGAATTAAAATAGAATAATAAACTTTAAGAATAACGAAAAATGATGAGAATTATATTATAAATGTCTGACACAATCCTATTAAAGCATTGTTTTTGGTACGTCCATTTTTATTAACAAAACAATTAATTTAATGGATTGCGTCAAACAAACTCATTTTGTTATTTTAAACTGTTATTATATTTATTTTATTATAATATAAAATGATTTTCGAATAATTAAATTGTTAAATTGTTTTCGAATAATGATTTTTTCGTCCAACAGTTTTTCATAGCTTCTTTCGAGATAAAAATGTACGATATTTAAATATATTTTTAAAAGCTTTTATCTAACTTGCTATGTTAGTATGTTGGTTTAGATCAAATCTTGGAATCAAAATTTAGACAGGTTCTAATTGAGCTAAAGCTTTCAAATTTTGCATACGTGTATAACCTTGATACCTTGAATATTGTATAATTAGTTTTGACCTAAATCGCTCCAAACCAAAATTGTTGATTTTTAGTCCTGTGCAACTTTTTAACATTTCGAATTGTCAAATATTCTCCATTGATTTTACATTGCAATTTTTTGTTTCCATAGTTATACCTGATTAAGGTAAATTAACCGATTAAAATATAAGTGAAAAATTACTTCTTTAATTTTATTTTTTTTTTTCAAATTAATTATAAACAGACTAAAAAGTAGAAAATAAAGTAAAAAAATGTTTTTTAAGAAAAAACTTTTATTTAAAAATGGGTTAAAAAAAATAAAATAACTTTTGAGTGAAGTTTGAGGCAATATGCAACTTAATTTATAAAAGCTTGAGGCGTTTAATTAAGTTTGGTAAATACTGAAAAGTAAAATAGCTACACTTACATCCAAAACAGAAATAATTAATGATAACGCCTCAAGCTTTTATAAATTACGTTGCATATTGCTTCAAACTTCACTCAGTAGTTATTTTTTAATTTTTTTAGCCCTTTTTTAAATAAAAGCTTTTTCTTAAAAAACATTTTTTTACTTTAATGTACTTTATTCACATATTGTATTAGTGATGTTACTGTGAGAGTCAATTACGTGATAATATGTAGGAATTATATAACGAGATTTTGTCTTCGGAACCCAAAAAATCAATCAATTTCATTTTTTTCTTGTTAGTTAAATAATTAAAACAAAAATATTATCAAAAGATCTCAAGTATAAATCAATTTTTAATACAAACTTCCTGATTTAAATTCACACTTACTTTTTTAAAAAAAAAAAGTAAAAGGTTAGGTGGAATTTTATTTAATTAAATAAATTACCATTTTTATAATTCGATAAAAAATATGTACCAATTTGATTGTAAGTGTTAATAATTGATAAAAATCACTAAAATCAATTTTATTCAAAAAAGGCAGTAATCCACTGCAAGTATCCGTTCAACAAGTATAGTCACCTTCTTTATGAATGATATCAGATATATTAATATCGTTGTGTGATCATAGTGGGGGAAACATTATTATAGATTGTATATCCATATTGAATAATTATAGAGTTGTACATCCATATTGAATAAACGCAAGAGGGCTGCAGAGTTAACAACTATAGAGTTAACAAAAAATCATAAATTAACACTTTCACTGAGGTGACATTACTTAATGCATGTCAAAAACACGCACTTAACGAATTTTTGTATTTTAAGGTCAGACAAGCCGTATTAGTTATACGTAATGAAATAGTTTTTGGTACGCTACGTATTTTATGGAATTTATGACAAAATACTAAAATTTTAAATCAAGATATAATAAAACGCTCTTAAGAATGATTTTTGTTTTGTGTATATAAATAATTAATATTAAAACCGGAAAAGTTAAATGATTTTATTTTATTATTTATTCTACGCGGAATTATAAATTAACGTGATTGAAAGATAAAATTGTTTTAAAAAAAAAGTTTTATTACCCTGTTGTAAGTAACAGAAACAATATTTTTATTATTTTAAAATTATATGTGTATTAATTACAGTATGATCCAGTAGTATTTAGATTACGTAGGGTTGGGCGGGGTAAAAAAAAGACACTGCTCGAGCGGGGTAAAAAAAGACATACTTATATTAAACTCAACAGTGTTAAATTCAAAAAAATAAAAAATATTACAACAAAATACATTAGCATTTTAAGCTGTCTGGGCCAAAAAATTATTTTTTGCAACGGACTTTATAATATAAAAAAATTTTCTCCCAAACCTCTGTTATTCATCCGAGAAAAACTTTCATTCCGCGACGATAAACTTTTTCAGTAAGTAAAAAATCTGATAAGGTAGAGTGCTGTATTTTTTTCTTGTTATTCTACATGCTTTAGTAATGTAAAGTACAAAGTTTTATTTAAATGATCCGACTGCTTGTAATTTTTTTTATATGTTAGAAAAAAAGAAAAAAGTGGGGTAAAAAAAGACAAAACCAGGAGTTAACATTTAGAAAAATTAAAAATTATTGACAAAGATTTTAATTTTAAAACTATATAATGGCATGTTTATGTATATTTTATGGATTAAAAAAATACTCATTTTTCAATAAAACAATTTTTTTATTAGTGAGCAGACAATTTTCATGGATATCAATTTCAGCTCATTCGAAAATTTGTATTTTTGACCCACGAAAATTTATTTATGTTTTTATAATGTATAACTATGCTTTACTGCACACATTTAGTATTTTTAACTCATTCATAGATTATTTTGATTTATTTTTTTACTTTATGTAAAGTGGTGTAAAAACTAGTTTATAAAAAATTTTCAATTTTTCTATTCAATAAACGACCCGGAAAACGATATTTAGATCAAAAGTCAATGATTTACTCAGGAAAAAATATTTTTTTAAAAAAATTCAACAAACTAATAATGCTAAATATATTAAATAATATTTTATTAAACAAAAATTACATATACATATAAAAAAAAATTAACAAATACAATTTTAAGGTCATACCACGTTACAAAAAAAAAAATTATTATTACTTAATCGGATACACAACATATTTGCCGTGTTGTGCAATCGGTGAGTTGCCGTGAGTTCCCTCCCCCTTGCGCGGTACTCGGCACTTTGACTGACAATTACATACATACATATTATGTGTATTTTTCGATTCTTCAAAAAATAAAAGTGAATAGGAAAAAACACTTACATTTTTTTTTTAATATTAGTATTAATACCACGTAACGTGTTGTATACATACGTATAAAGAAAATGAGGTATCTGGGTCATCGGGCCCCCTTCTCCCCTTGGCGAGGGGCCGCGGCAAACACAATCACAACTACACCACTAAATGATGCACTTCAGTTGCCAGCAGTATTATATTGTACGAATCATATTATGAAAGTTTAATTATTTTTATTATTAAAAATTTTTGGAATTTTTTTTTTTTTTTCAAAAAATTTTATTATTACGGATATGAATAAAAAGAGCGTGGGAGATACAGAAATAATAAATTTTATGTTGTTTTTGGGCCCGCTTTTTTTTGATATTTCAAATATTTGATTGGCATCCAAAAGCTAGAATCGATTGCAGTGTAAATGGTCGTGTGGTCGCCACCTACACAAGCATATTAAATTAATTTTTGAAGTATAAAAGTCGATGCAACCGTTAAAAATATTCGGTTTATTATACATTCGGAAAAAATTAGTTTTAATAAATTAAATCCATTTACACGTTTTTGGATCATTTACTTTAGAAAAGAGTATAATTTTTTTTTTTAATTTTATCAGAACATTGTTTTTAATTGAAAATAATTATTTTAGTGATTTGTTTCTTAGTGATTCATATTCTACAAAGGTGCCACCTACATTGCAAAAATTTATTTTTGGTTAGGTTAAAAAAATTTTAGCTATTGATCTTCAAAATTGAGACAGGTATTAATTATTAAAGAAATAAAAAAAAGTGTTTTAAAAAAAGAATCGAAACTCCTAAGTAACAATTTTTTTTTTTTAAATGATACCTTCACTTGTTCAGAAATGGCCATGCCAAAACCTACACCAAAATCAAATTTTTAAAAACAAGTAGGTATCAAAATTTTTTTGAAAAAATTATAAATGAAGCTACTTCCGTGATAAACTATAAGTTGATTTTCATGAAACTGATTTTTTTACTCAAAAAGTGAGCCAAATTTCCTGATTTTTTCTTTAAACTAAGTTGTTCTTCAATACTGAATATCTCCTGATAATATTCGGTTACTTATAAATCAAAAACTGTACGTACATGCATACTAGAAACACCTATAATATTACGGTGGCCAGGTAATGAACTACTTCATAAAAAAAAAAATGCCTAAATAAATCAAAATACATGACTATGTAAAAGGTGAATTACCTAAAAAGAAAAACAAAAAAATGAATAAAAAACTAAAGTAGTCGCAGGCATCAGATCTTTATGTTCAACTTGTTACAATATGTATGCCTTCAGCTCCATACATCTCCTTTTAGTGTTATCTAATTATTATTTTATTTTTTTTATCCTATGTCACTCTCGGGATTAAGACAAATCTAATGACACCTCATTTATTAAAATCTATCCATACCCGTTTTGGATGCCACTGTAATCGGGTAAAAAAACAGAGGGCACTGCATATATTATGATAATAAGAGCATATGGCAGAACTGTATTTTGAATTCTTTCATTTCCATTTATTTATTTTTTGTCATCGAAGGATGACATATTAATATCGTTGTGTGATCATAGTGGGGGAAACATTATTATAGAGTTGTATATCCATATTGAATAATTATAGAGTTGTACATCCATATTGAATAAACGCAAGAGGGCTGTAGAGTTAACAACTATAGAGTTAACAAAAAATCATAAATTAACACTTTCACTGAGGTGACATTACTTAGTGCGTGTCAAAAACACGCACTTAACGATTTTTTTTAGATATAAATTAAACTATTTGACCGATCATCGTAAAAATTAGTACGGTTCTATTCCAAAAGTTGACGAATCGATAGAAACTAGCATTTTCAAAATCGGTCAAGAATGGTGCAACCTGTATAGTTCTAAACTCTTCGATACTATAGTTTTAAAAAATATTCATTAAGTAAGCATAGGCATATTATGAATTATGATATATACATTTTATGTTTAGATAATTTACATAATCATGCAATAAAAATGCAATCATTTAATAGGTGGCAAATGAACCTTTTATTGTATAATGTAAACCTGCGCTATTGTTTTTTGTTCCAATTAGTCAAGTCAATTAATTTAAATAAACGAAAATTGCTTATAATTATAAACAATTAATAAAAATTCTAATTGTTCAACATATTACAATTATTATACTTACTTCACTTTTAAATTAATACATATTAACATTCAATTTTTTTATGCAAGATTCAGACGAACCAGTTTGCAAAAACAATAAGTAAATGTAAACAAAAGTATACACGAGCCATATTTAGTAGGACTTTAATGACTTTGAATAATTTATATATAGGTACATTTAAATGGCTAGAACAAGCATTTAATTATTACATATTTATAAAAAAAAAATTCGTAATAGAAATTAATTAAATAAATATAATTTTATGCTGATTTTATTTTTATTTTAATAAATTTTATAAACAGTTCAGTTATCAACAGATTCTTTTATTTACATTTTCAAAATCTGTGTCAATATTTTGCTTATATTTTATGTTAAAATTAACGTTTAGTTTGTGTACACGCGTTAAAAAAAAAGTTAATACAGTAGAACCTTCGATTATGGACACCTCTTTTAAGGGCCTTTTAGACGGTCATATCAGTTCTCAGTTCAGTTTCAGTTTCCGTCTCGTTTCATTTCAGTTCGGAAGTGAAAGGGTTCAGTTCTCACTGTTCTCAGTCGTTTCAGTTCTTTGTATAATCTGAGTTACTCTAAACAAAGTGTTTCGCTTTAAAAGTCTTCAACTTATATTCTTATACTAGTTTAAAAGTGCTAATATAATAACTCATGAATGAAGACTATTTCACTGCAATAGCGTTAGATTTGGTGCTGAAGAAAGAGCGCTAGTGGAGTAAGGTTTGGCTTCTTAAAAGAGATTCATTGTCGCATATAAATTTAAGGAAGGACACTAGTTATTTAAAAGTGGCCAAGTGGAAGTAGACCATCTAATACGACGACAGAAATGAAGAATTCATAAGACAAATCAAAAATTAAATTTTTTCATAAAATTTTTCTCTTGTGTAAATTTTTTTGCTTGGGAGAAAATTCGTAGAAAATTTTCAAACGTAATAAAGTACATAAATATTTCGGTGTTCCTCTGAATACGTCGAAATAACATTTCCCTGTTTGTACCTACGTCACTTGTGCGTCGTATAATTTCACGATATGAGAAATTCAAACCTGCAGAATCAAATTTTCAACCGTACAAATTTTTTTTATCATTTGTTATGATATCACTAATGTTCGAAATCTTCGGGTGCTGACAGGACCGTACTTATATTTTTAAAACTTAAAACGGGGTTTATAAATCGGGGTAAATACATTTTTTTTTTTAAAAATTGTATCGGTATATTCTCTATTAACCATCAACTGTTAATAAAAATTAGTTTCAAGTTACAAAAGAGCGTTATTTTAAAAAAGTATAAAAATTTTAACTTTTTTTTAAATTAAAATTGTTGAAAATTTGACTGACTGACTGACTGTAACTTAAATCTTGTTAATAAAAAAAAATAAAATGTCATTTAAAACAATTTTTTTACGAAAACAAAACAATGTGTTATCTCTCTCACATTTTACTGGAAGAAAAAAGACAATTGATACACATAAATCATTCACTTGTAACATCAAAAATTACCTCACACAATACATAAAATTAGAATCAGGCAAACAAGTTGTCATATTCAAAATATGCCGATATAAAAGGGTATTACTCGTATATAGGTATCCATAATTACCTATTGTACATATCTAAAATCACATCAAAATGTTTTATCTATCGCATAAAAAAATAAACAATTTTTAATACCTTAAAAAAATAAAGACAATACTGTCAGCCCCCCAACCATTTCGATCAGTGGATATCACGTACGGTTTTGTTGTGAACGCTTGTGAAGACGATGACAATTCGTGCGAACTGCGTCGGTGCGGAAGTCGAAAATGTACACACGCCGAACGGTCGGGCGTGGGGCGGGGGAGGGAGTCAAATCATCCCACATACGTCTCGCCGTATCGATCTCTTCTTCACAGTAACGTGGTAAAATACCAACCGTGTAGACCGTGTCTATATGTACACATTGTACATGTAGGTATACATGCGACATGACCTTTACGTTCGTTACACGTGTCAACTGGTGGAAATCCCATGAGAGGGGCCGGAGGGGCATGAACACCGGGAACGAAACGACGTTCAAAAACTAAAAAGACCTTGGCATTGGGCGTACGTACAGCGAGGCTCGCAGTGGTATGGGAATTAAATATTTGTTTTCAGTAATTGAATTATACCTATCAGTAAGTGCTAGGAATTGTTGTTTTTTTTTTCTTTCGATTTCGAAGTTCGAGGACGGTTAAAGTAATCAACTGACTGTGTTGTTTGTTCATTGAACTGTGCTGCCGGCGTGTGGGCACCACCTCGAATGTTGATTTCCATTGAATAATTAATTGGATGAAATTATTTTCGAGAATTTCGAGGAAAGCAGCTTTGTTCGATTTTTAACCCTAGAATCATACGTTAGTCTGCGAGAAACGTTAATCATACTACGGCGTCGTTTTGACGGATGGACTTTTTACGGAGAGTTTTAGAGTTTATTTGCAAAAAACATTTTTTTTACATAACAATACTATAAAAGCGAACAAAATATTTAAAAAAATTGGATTTGGAAAAATTTCTTAATGTAAATATTTATTAATTTTTTTAATTTTTTTATCAAAGCATATTTTCATTATAAAAATTAAAAAATATATAAATACATCAATTGTAATAATTAATTTATGAACTATTATGAGTCAGTGGACATGTGTGACTTTACAGAATGCGAAATTTCTCAGTCATAGATATTCCTATAGATATGTAGTTATTTCCCCATTAGGCACATTTGTAAATTTTCTAAAATTTGTTAGTAATTTTTCGAATAAGATTTCAAAAAATAATAAAAATTAAAATATTTTCCACAAAATAAATTGTTAATCTTTTATTAAGTCATTCGAAACGCATTCTTTAGTTTTCGATTCAATATATTCAAACTTCAGTATTATGTCGTCTCTATAAGTCAAACAGCTGTAATCATCTTTCACATTATCATAATCATTGAATAAATTAATTATAACATGCATATCTTTAATAAATTTTAGAAAAATTAGGAAAACTTTTATATGTGAAGTACAAAATCTTTAAAAAAAAACATCGCGTAATCATACATCGACGTCCTTTTGACGGACACTATTTCAATACAAACAAAACGACAATGACTATAAACAAAATAAATATATGTGGTGTGTTATAATAACAAATAAATTAGATAACAGAAATCTCACAACAAACAAGTAACAACAAGTTGAAGTATTGGAGCAGGTAGAGAAGTTCGTACGTCGTTTTGGTGTATTCCTGTTTCGCCTGTTCTCGTTTCGCCTGATATTAAAATTAGTTACGTTTTGGTTGCGTTTTGCCTGACCACATGCTATACGGAAATAAATAGTAGTGATTCGCCTGATCTACTAGGTATAGGTAGTAAATGTGTATATTTACCACCTTACCGTAATTAAGTAACTACCCCGACCGGTTAACAGGTAATCATTAGTCACAATATAAGGTTTTAATAACAGGATTATAATAATTATCTATGAAATTTAGTCTAGTCTTAGCTAAACTTTTCTGTAGTAAGCATCAAAAATATAATTTTTAAATAAAAATGTCTGATGTTGAGTTTGTCGAATCAAAGCGCGATGCTCCTGTTATGTTATATAATGGTTATAAGTTAAATAAAGATAGGCAAAACAAAGATCTAACGACAAGGTGGCGATGTTCTTCAAGAAAATGTAGTGGCAGTAGGAAGTAAAGTTGCTACATTTTCTTTGAATTTTTTTAAAAATCTCTTATGGTGTTATTTAAACATTATAATAAAAAAAGGCACTCATCGTCCAATGTATGGTCAGGCGAAACGATACTACAATTTGAATCGTCAGGCGAATCGGGAAATTTTAATTGGTCAGGCGAAACGAGAACAGGCGAAACAGGCATAAGTCGTCGTTTTGACGTGTACGTATGATTCTAGGGTTAAGGTGGTTTAGTTTTTGTTTTAAAATTTTACTTTGATGTATTTTTCGATGATATTACTTTTATTTGGAGTACCTAATAAATAGATCCCCTTAATCAAATTATATTGCTTCTTAAAGGAAGTCACTAATCGAAAATATCGAATAAACAGTAGTTGAGAAATTAAGCATAATTCATTAATAAGGTAAAATAATTAATACATATTAGTGATGAACAAATGTGAGAACAAGACCAAGATTTGGCAGTCTTGGTCTTGGTCTTGTTCTTGCATTAAAAGTCTTGGTTTTACTAGAGTAGTTTGAGTCTTGGTCTTGCAAAATGCAGTCTTGGTATTGCTAAAAAATCTTACACTTTCTTGCATTTTTCTATAAGCGAATTTTTTCCTTCTAAAATTAGAATTTTCTCTCTTTACGATATTAATTATACTTTCAAACTATTTAAATAGTTTAGCAAGAGTCTTGCTTTTTTCTTGCTTTTGTCTTGGTCTTGCTCATTTGAGTCTTGGTATTGGTCTTGCAGCCATACTTATAGTCTTGGTCTTGCTGTTGGTATACATAGTCTTAGTCTTGGTCTTGCATTTTTTGCAAGACCAAGACAAGACTGCAAGACCAAAACTAATTTTGCTCATCACTAATACATCATATCTAATTCTCAGTAACTGAAGGTAGTTTTCTGCATTATCAAACCAGACATTGAAAACACCCGGAAATGAAGGAACAATATTGTAATTCTAGGTAACAAAGAAATAAAAAATATTCATCTTTTTCTTGGAAAAACTTTTTTCAATTTCCTAAGAATGTTTGTATTTATTGTTTTTGCTTTTTAAGATCTTACGGTTTATTATAACTACAATTTTATGTACTTAGAATTTTTTTTTGAAATGTGTCAGTTCACCGGGCAATTTGAGTTAAGGTCGCACATAAGATGCGGGACCCGGATAAATCACGTCATAACCGGACACTGTCCGTTCGAAAATCGAACGATTGGGCGAGCCTGATTTAATTTTCGGTGTGTTTTGGGGAATCCGCCATTAGTCCTGCTGGGTTACATACAAATTCTTTCAATAAAAAATTATTCAGTGCTCCAATCACCTTAAATAATAATTTTCTGGCGTAACTTCAAAAAATTATTTGATATTATTTTATATTTTGTCTTTGTTTACCCTCATTCAGTCATTCAGGCAGTCAAATTGTGTCTCATAAAATTTTTGAAAACATTAATTAATTAGAAAAAAAAAAATGTATAAATAGAACAAAACATAATTTTTTTTTTAATTTGTAAATCGATAAATTGACCTAATTATATCAGTTCAGTCCGCCATAAAAAAAATCTAATAAAAAATGTGTTAACACAAAAATGATATTTTCTCATGTAAATTTTATTAATTGGGACTCTTCTTATTCACGATGGAACGAATCAGATACCTATATTGGGATGGTTTTCAGCCAGGTTTAATAAGCTCCCACGAAAAAAGCTCTAAAAAGTTGCAAAAAAAAAGAATGTGAGGAAAAAACAAAAAAGGAGAGAAAATTTGACATCTGTAAAACAGTTAAAATGTGATAAAAATATGAAAAAAATGGGTGAATGAGTTAATGAATATTATACAATTTAGAGTTAAACAAACGTGAAATTTAAATAGTAAACGTTTATAAAATAACTGGAAAACTGTATGTAAATGGATGGAAAAATCAAATCAAATGTATGTATTATGACCGCAAGCTCAAAAAACCTCCAGAAACTGAGGTGAGGGGAACACAAATTGTGTATGATTTCCATAGTTACCAACCAAACCAAGTAATTAATTATGTTTTTATATGAGTGAGTGAGTAAACTTCTATTTATTAATATGATAAACAAAGATAAATGCAGATGTAGACAAAAAAAGTTCCTTTTAGCTTGCGCCGATAATATGTATTTTCAAATCTACAAAATTCTGATCCATGGAAGAAGGAGAGGTATATAATATTGTAAAGGAAGGAGCATTTGCCAAAATACTGATCAACATATTATGAATATTAAACGTGCGTATTATGAATGACGTCATTTTGTCAACAAACAGTAGCGGTGTTAATTTAATTAAAACATTGCCATTGCTTTTAAAACAATATATTTAGTATATTTTTATTATAATTGTGATTTTTATATAAAAACAAAAAAATTAATTAATTATTTTTAATATCTTTTCTATTTAATTCAATAATCAACTCCTTAAGAATGCTGTTCGACTATTTTATCAATTAATTTTTCGAATTCTTACTTGTCTACTAAATTATTGCATTTTTTAACGCTGCTTAAAGAATATTATAAATTACTATAAACTCAAAACAAAAATTGCTCAAATTAATCGATTATTTACAATTTATAACTATTTCTTTAAAAAGATTACGTTTTGGTTTATAATTTTCCATCACTAATAAGACATATCTTTTTGATAAAAGTAGACACAAACATAAATAAAACTATATGTTTATTAAATTATCATTTTATTAATAAATAAATAAATACAAACAAAATACATAATCTTGAAGTTAAATTTTTATATGCTCATTAATTTTACATATAAGACGCTACTGAAATGAAGGGTCCAACTAACCTATATTTTGATTTTTACATAATTTTATTTTTTACAATATTTTTAAAATTTTTGTCGTTATTATCACATATTTTAACTAAAAAACGAATTCCTTATTTATGTAGAATGATTCCTTTTTCGATCTTTCCTTTACTTTGTGTAATGTCAAAATTGGTATTTTTACGCTTATTATAAACCTGTTTTTTTAAATGAAAAATTTAGAAAAATTAACAAATTTTCGCTAGAAATGGTTGCATTTATTGATAAATACAATATTTACTTACCCAAATATTATATTTACGATGTATTGCGTTATCTAATATTTTTTTAAATTTAATTTTTTGTAGGACTGGATGTTTAGTGCTTATTTGCACGTGTTATCGTGTATATTTACTCTTTTGTTTTTATTTTTTGTGGTACATTCAAAGGAATATACGTATTCATTCTAACATATCATATTATATTATATCTTGTCTCTCTCTTAAGAAATGGTCTCCATCCATATTCTTCTATATCAATGTTCTGATCTAATAAATGACATTTCAACAAATGCACTTGAAAAATATTCTGATTTTTCAACACCAAATATCATGCCGCCATTCGACATCCGTTTGTTTAATTTATCCAAAGTATACTTGATGGCATTCTATTTCACACAAATTTTTTTTCACATGTATATGGTTTTTCTCTTACTTTTTTTTACTGGAGAATTTAGATATTAAAAAAAGAAAACCTATCCGTTATTCCCTCTTTTTCGATTGTCTTTTCCACTCTAAAACACTTCAAACGTATATTCGCTCTATATCAATCACTTATCACAATATACTGTCTGATAGATAATATTAATGTAATAAAATTTACAATTGTTACTGATAATACAGATGATAATATTGTTACAAACTTTACATACGAATCGTACCAATTAATTACACTATCAACAAATATTATATATCATAATGTTATTTCCTGAAAACATAATTTTTTTTATCATTGAATCATGTGTCGCTCTGTCTGTCTGTCTGTTTAGTCGCGAGTGTTCTTATAATCTTTATTTACAACACACGCTGGCTGTCCTCAATTAAAATAGAACAAACATTTATAAAAACAAATTTTTTTTTTATAAAAATTCAAACATTATTTACTTGAATGAAATATTCATAAAAGCATTTGAAACTTTTAACGTTCATATGCATACATAATAATGAATTTATTTACATACATACATATACCTATGAATACTAGTGACATCTATCGTATTACGGTGGCTACGTGATGAACTATTTAAGAAATAGGGAGTACTGTAGGTGTGTATGTATGATGACAAGGGCATATGGTAGAAGTGTTTCAGTTCACATTTATTTAATTTATGAGTAAAATAGTTGACGAATCAGGTAAATGTACCGATCTTATTGAAATTTTGCACACTTCTTCAAAATAGACTCATTTACTAGTGATTGAACGAAAGTTTTTTTTCTACGATTACAACTAATTTTACAAGGCAATACGTAGTGAAAAATATACCAAAAATTGAACTATTTTTCATACAATTCTGTCAAAAATTTAAATTTCCGATATACACCATGAGAACACTTTTTTTTTGGGTGAGGGGAGGGTTCTCTGAAAACCAGGTCCCACCGGTTGAATTTCCCTTGCTTAATTCATGTGTTTAATATTTTGTAGAAAATAATTTGTTATATATTTTGTGAAAGACTTTTTATTTATTTATTTATTTTTTTTTTGTGGCTTCGAAACCGACATAACCCCTTAACCTAAATAAAAATTAAAATTGGACGAAATATATGTATCGTTAATCACTAAAAGTTGTCAGTTTACAAAAAATTTTTTTACTGTAGTGTCTATTTCCTAATTGTTTATTATTGATAGCTTTTTTAGCGAATTTCCAGAATGGAATTCAGTTATTAGAGCCACTGTCATGACGTGACTTGAGCCCGGGACTATGGCAGAAATATGTTTTGAGGTCCCTAAAAACCGAAAATAATATTCACTAAAATTTATATATATATATATATATATATATATATATATATATATATATATATATATATATATATATATATATATATATATATATATATATATATATATATATATATATATATATATATATATATATATATATATCGAACGAAATGTCCTATTTTTTCGAAATTTGGTGAAAATGTTAGAAGTCCCAAACCGTTGGACAAGTTTGTTAGCCAGACACGTCCGATGCCGGAAACATGTTTTTTTGTGGGCAATTAACGTGGAAAAAATTAGTTTTTTGCCAAAATTTCCCCATATTCAAAATTTTTTACGACATTTTTTGACACCATCGAAAAGAGGAAAAAAAATCACATAAAAAAGGTCGTTAGACTATCATTCTATGTCAACTAGTTTCCGAGAAAAACTAATTTTTTTGAACGGAAATTCGCTATGTTATGCAGGTGGCTGCGACAGGGGTATTTTTAATTTCTCTTAAAAGCCCTACAATAAATTGACTATAAATTTTACCACCCCCCTTCCGCCCCGCCCCCCCCCCCCCAAAAAAAATTAAATGTTTGCATAAATGATAAAATCAATAAATATATATGGTTAATAAATAATTCACTTGGACTAGAATTTATTGAAAACAAGTACATATGTCACTTTTAAATTACACACATATAGTACATATTAATATGCATAGGCTAATCGACTACAATATATAATATACCTAATAGACTGATATTGCATAATTATATACATATTACTTAGAATCCACAATATTCTATCTATATAGTCAATTATTATTATGTATATGGAGTTTGATTTCAAAATTCAATGTGTCCAAAATTAAATTGCCACATAACTATTCGATGTAAAAATTTAAATTTTGATTTTAGGATAAATTGCGAAATGGGGAGAAAAGATTATTGAAAAATACGTGTCCAACAATCCAACATCAGTAAATTTTTCAAAAAAAAAAAAATTATGCATAACAATTCCTGTCCTTTACCCTTATCAGTAAAAACATCATTCAGAAAATTCTAAAAAAAAAAGAATTCACCGAGAACCTGTTAAATACGCATTAAGTCAAAATTTCGTAATTCAGGAGCTGATTAGCAAAATTAGCTTTTAATTTGTTAATAATATGATTATCTAAACCTATTACTTTCTATATGAGTTTAAAAAATTTCAACAATCGTTTTGAAAAAAACGACACTCTCTTTTAAATTGCATAAAATCCGACACTGACTATTACCAAAACGATCAGGTGCATGCAAACCACCGAATGCCATGAATAGAAATCACAGAAATCACAAAGATTTCGTTGTTCGAACCACGACGAAATCCTAAAAAAAAAAAAAAAAACGTTAGAAACATTGAGAATGCAGAGCCAAATTGAATAAGTGTGGGAAATTGTCGATTGTCCACGAAAGCGAAGTTGAGCGCACTCACTACGTTCGTGCGCTCATTCGCTTGAGTGGGGCAATCGACAATCCCGCACGAGTTGCACATACTATTTTTTATTACGAATTTCACATACTTTTTTCTATTATTATCACTATTTTTGACATTTTTATTACTTTTTAAAATAATATTTTTAATTAATTATCGTTTAAATTACTTTGTTGGTGGTTTCTATAGAAATAATTATGAAATATTTATTAAATGAAAAATCAAGAGGCGGTTTTGCGTGTTTTGATTAAATTTTGCGTGTTTTATTGTCAATTTGCGTGTGGAAAGTTACTTTCCACTCCCAAAAAAAGTATGCGGGAAGAGTACAATGGGCAAACAGCTATTTTGCGTACAGAAATGTGTGCGCCAAGTTAGTACTTCTCCCGCACGAGTAATAAAAAATTTTATAAGGGATAAGCTACATCAAATCGTTGTATCAACAAAAATTTCGCAAAATTATTATTATTGTTATTTTTATTTATTTATTTATTTATTTATTTATTTTTTATTTTTATTTATTTATTTATTTTTTTTTTTTGAAAGGACGCAGATAAAAAATTTGAAGCTCATGATTGTGTAAATGAGAATTCTTGCTTTTCAATGCAAAGAGGAAATGTCTGAAAATAAGATAAGAATTTTGAAAATTAGCTATATTGGTCTTTTATTGTTTATTTTTATTTAAATTATCTATTGAATGTTAATAAAAAGTTTGGACATATTGGTCTTTTAAACTGACCTCCATATTCCACTTATTTGATAAACATTTCACCTACTTAGCTTCCGTTTTTTTATTTTTGTTTTTTTTTTTTTTTTTTTTTTTCAATAATTATTACTATTTGTTTATTAGTAATAATTATTGTAATAATATATTTATGTATTGCAATTAATTTGTTACTAACTAATTTCTGAATTTATGTACTTAAGTAATAATTAGAACGCTGTATTGTAAATTTATATGTAAATTCTTTTTAAATTGTTTAAATACATAACTTTTTACTATAATAAATACACCGGGTACCGGGTATTTCATATCAGTGAAATCGATTTTTTTCAAAAATTAATCACTGTAACCAAACTAATTACGTCAATGATTCAACACACCTTTTTTTTAAGATAAGCAACTACAAAACAGGAAAACACTTTAAATTTTGATTATATCAACTACTTATAAATTTTAAAGTTTTCTAATCGCTGTGTAGTGTTTTGAAATAGATATCTTATTTTTATATTAAAATGGCTCTCATTTTACTAAATTGTTGCCTTTGTAACTTACTATTAAATATTCAAACTAGTGTAGCTAGCTATCTTTATTCAATTAGAATAAGAAACTAATATGGCGGGCAATGTGATATTTGACAATATGTATTTGACAATTCAAAAAGTATACAAAACAAAGTACCATTAAATGAGCAAATAACTGAATGAAGTGGAGTACTCTCTCTTATGTGAGGAGCAACTTTTATATTAAAAATACAATAAATAAATCAATTTATACAATTTTACCCCAAAAAATTTTAATAAATTATTATGATCAAATTACGGAAATAATTTTGTTCTAGTTAATACTCGTAGAATCAGGTCTATCACAATTTTACGATGAATATTTTAAACGAATAGTGATTTACAATCAGTGGGCATGTAATATCACTACATGTAATCAATGTAGTTACTGATTCGTATCCAGCGAACATTATATTATTTGAAATGCACAACAAATATTCTATACCCAATAATAATAATATCCTTTTCCGTTCTGACGTTGTTTTATTTTACACTAATAATTATATTAATATCATATTTTTCATAATCATTGATATTATACTGGGGGATAATGTAAAATAAATTCCTTGACGACCATTTACATTGGAATGTAGTATAATAACAGTAAGTATTGTTGTCAGAAACAGAATGTCTTCGAACAACTGCGAACTCTGTCATCTTTTACGCAAAGTATTGTTGCATTGATACGAAAACAAAAACAATTTCTATCTAGTGTTTCTTTTAGCGAATTTCCGAATTGAAAATTCAGTCATTACAGCCACTGTCACGACGCGAGTTGAGTCCGGAACTAGGGTAGAAATTTATTTCGAGGTCTCTAGAAGCCGAAAATGATATTCACTAAAATTTATGTATATATGTATTTGCGTCCGCGCGATAATTCTCGAAAGAAACATCCTATTTTTATGAAATTTGATAAAAACGTTGAAAGTCCGAAAATCTTGGATGAGTTTTTCAGCCAGACACGTCCAATGCGTGAAAAAAATTAGTTTTTTTGTCAAAATTTCCTCAAGTTCAAAAGCTTTTGCGACATTTTTTCACACTATTGGAACGAGTAGAAAAAATCACATAAAAAAGGTTTTGGAACTATTATTCTAGGTGAACGGGTTTCCGAGAAAAATTAATTTATGTAAACGAAAATTCGCTGTGTTGTGCAGGATGCCGCGACAGGTATATTTTTTTTTCTTTTTAAATATTGGCGATCCGTTTTTCTGTATGACCTATTTATTAAATAATTAACACCAATTTACCTGATCCAAATTTTTATTTTAACCGTTCAAGAACAAATCAATGTATTTTTAGTCTTAATTATCACAATATAATGCGCGTATATTCCCGGTTTTCTGTAAAACTTCCTATACTGAAGAAAATTTAAGGCTGATTCGTTTAAAAGTCGGTGAAGCCCTGGTTGCAAAAAAATCACTGATTTAAACTCGAATCATTTTTAAACGAGTAAGAAAAAGTGATATTAAATAAGTATTACGCTCAAAAACAGACTCATTTGCCTCAAAATTGCGGATCATAGTAACGACATACACTAGTCCTTGATGTAACAATCATTTCAGTTGATGTTATGCTGGGCCAAGTATTATTTTTCCTATACAAAAACTAGTATAAAATAAGAATGACTTTTGAACCATTTATTTTCAATCATTGTTGACATCAAAAGGCAAAAATGACCCCACAAGACCGAAATGTTTCACCAAAAATCAAAATAGGAAGTTTCCTCGAGAACATTACATAAAACAATAAATCAATAATCGTAAAACATAAAATAGATCAATTTTTGTTAAAAATAACGTGAAACGGAAATTGTGTGCTCATTTTAAATGACAACACATTTTAAAGTACGCGCCAAAACAAACATCATCCACTCAAAAATCTTTCAACAAAAATAATTTCTTAACAATTATATAATTTACTTTCATTATCAATGTTGAATATAGTCACGATTGACTGACTTGAAGCAAGACGCACGTAACAAAACAAACAATGTTGCCAACATAATTATATTCATTGTTATTTTCAAAATATTATAAGTTAATAATAATAGAACATTTATTTCTGCTACATATTCTAACCAAAACAATATAATACGTTTGCTGTAGTCAGTTATATTACTATGTTGTGCCTTGACGAATAGCTAGGTGATTCTCATTTAGGTCAAGGGAACTTTCCCTTCCGGCCACTTACTACACTAGAACAAAACTAAATATAAACTATATGCATCTCATTTACACTTACATAATTCATATATATAGTTATTTTTATTTGATCTATGTTATTTTATTATTCACAAATACTTCCCGGTAGTGCCATCTATTTTTATACGGTGTAAATTAAAAAAGAATGTAATTCAAATTTTTTTTTTTCGAAAACATCAAAAATCCACCTTTTTATTACTTTTTCTTTTACAAATAAATATTTTATTGAAAAATTAAATATACAGCATTGTTTATACATGTCCTGAGATTACAGAAAACTTTTTTTTTTTTAAAGTTCAAAAATAAATTGAGTATAAATGGATTTGAAGTTGACACTACGAGATTTTTCCACCTTGAGGGTTCCTGGCGTTCTGAAATCCTCAGTGAATTAAAATTAAAAAATCAAGAATTTTCTGAAAATATACATTTATGGCACTAACTAGGATCTAAGAAAAAAAAAAATAAATAAAAAACCAGCGAGAAATCGCATTTTAAAAATGAATTTTCAAAAATCACCGCTTTTTCTCAACTATAAACAGCCGCCATTTTGAAAATTTATTACGATACCAAAAGATCCTAGTGCCTGCCAAAATGACAGTACATATCGAGGAATAATATGCACTTTGATTTATGTCGATATCTCAAATACTTTTTGAGTTAGATGAGGAACCATGTCAAAAAACGTATTTTCGAGAAAAAAGCATTTAAATTTTTTTATTTAAATTATAGTAAAGTGCGTGCACTAAAATGCCCATAACTTTTTGATTTTTGATTTTTTTTTTTTTTAAATAAAATTTTAAAGGAATATTTCTAGCACCTTAAGAAACGTAATTATGAAGAAAAAAAATCGATTTCTTTTTTTTTTTAATGAATCTCCCCTTAATCCATTTGGTCGATGGATAGGCAATGACTTCGCGGTATTTATAGAGTGAAGAAACTTAAACATAGTTAATGAATAATGCTTTGATTAAATTAATATCGCATTAATTGTTTCCTGTGGTTCCAATAACAGCCATGGCACGTTTTTCAAACAACCACAATTACCCGACTCGTCAAAATTGTGCCACTGAGTTAGTACAACTTTTCCAAATATTGTCTTGTTGGAAACTTGACAAGTTATACGATTTTTGAATGTTCAAAAAAGAAAGATATTCTTATAATAAAATAATACTATTCCTGGGGGTCACTAATACAAAAATTAGTAATGTTGAACTTTTGAAATACATTGTATATTTTAATATATTAGTGATAGAACAATTATATTTATAGTGTTAGGTTTCCCATGACTCATCCGAACAATGTTTCCGGGTAGAGATTTCTAATATATTGACTTCTTAAGTCATGTTTTGTTTTGTTTTTTTCATTGTTCTTAATCGAATAAACAATTCCAGTCATTTCCTGGCGTGGTTCAGGGAATTTTTTGTTTGTATTGACGTGTTAGCGAATTTCCAGAATGGAATTCAGCTATTACAGCCACTGTCATGGCGCGACTTGAGCCCCGGACCATGGTAGAAATTTGTTTTGAGGTCCCTAGAAACCGAAAATACTATTCACTAAAATTTGTAATATATATATATATATATATATATATATATATATATATATATATATATATATATATATGTTTCCGCGCGATAACTCTCGAGCGAAATGTCTTACGCTTATGAAATTTGGTGAAAATATTGAAAATCCCAAACCGTTGGATGAGTTCGTTAACGAGACACGTCCGATGCCCGGAATATGGTTTTTTTGGCAATTTTCGTGAACAAAATTAGTTTTTTGCCAAAATTTCCCCTTATTCAAAAATTTTATGAAATTTTTTTTTCATTATTGAAAAGAGGAAAAAAAATCACTTAAAAAGGTCTTTAAAATATTATTCTATGTCATCTAGTTCCAAAGAAAAACTAACTTTTATAAACGGAAATTCGCCATGTGCAGGATACTGCGACGGGGGTATTTAATCATCGAAAGTATACTAGTTTGAGTAATAATCCTTTCCGTTTAGCCATAAAAGTGTTGTTGTTAGCACACTTAATGGTTGGATATAAAAGTCGTTATGCCTACCATTTTTGTTTTAAACTTTTTGTTGTCATAAAGACGTTCGAGCGCGTCCACAAAACACTACAGAATAATGTTACGTAGCTACCACAAAACACTATACATGTACGTTATGCATACAGAGCTTGTACTTGTTCATGTGTCATATCGTGTCGTGTATATGGGTGATTATTGCTATACGTACCACCTATGTACTGATCTATGACATCAATGCATACACAGTTGTTGATTGAAATTTAGTAGTCTAATTGGACCTTGTGTGTATATTATGTACATTTACACATCAAAATCTACCCGAATATTAATTTCAATAATTAATATTTCATTTTAACGTTCGTCAACACGATTTTTTTTGTGCAAACTGCATATTTCAAAGAATATTTTTCAACATTTTTTTGTTATGGTATCTACTCTTATAATATACTTACTATAATTTTTAAAATGAAAAAATGCTGTTTAGAATATTTTTTCCTAATAGCTCTGTGTTAAAAATTTGATTTTTAATCGTCAATTACTGTAAGAAATGATCTATGAAGGCCTTAAAATCTTTGAGGGAAGATAACTATGTAATATTGAACTTGTCAATTCTCTAAAACTAAAATTTTTATCTACTATTAGGTTTGACGCACGAACGTCCATAAATGAATAAGCTCGCGATAATGGATTCTTTTATTTGAGATCTAATTTTGTACCTATATAGGTAATTAGAATTTGAGTAAATATTTAAATACATGTGATAAAAATAATTATTTTTATGATTTCTACAATTAATTGATATTGCTTACGTAAGTTTACATTATTTTTATAACGCTTAGTGATGTATTACGCGGATATGAAAAGGTAGTCGATCCAAAAACGAAAAACATATCTTTAGGGTTCCGAAGAGTCAAATCCGTCAATCTGTCCGTCTCATTCCGCATTAATTCCTAAATATTTCGACCTATAAACATAAAAATTTTATAGGTACTGTGCATTTTTATCAAAAAAAGAAAACCTAATTTTGTCAGGTGGATAAGGTAAGGGAGTACATGCACAATTTCACATGCACAATCGGTTGTAGATAATAATATATGCAATACAGTATAGATTAATACGAACCAGTGTATTGGAAAATAATAGATTCGGATGTAGAGACCATGGATTGGAATTTTTTAAACGAAAATGATGTATATATACATTCTACAGGTCAAATGAGTTTTTTAAATTTTTTCTAAAAAAAATTGAAGTAGAGAAAATGGTTTTCAATAAATGAAATTTTGCAACGATATGAGAAAACATTCCCTAAAAATTCAAGTCCAAATTATTAAAGGAAATGTTGGAAATTGGATGAAATTTTCGTTTTTTATAAATAATTCCATAAATAATTTCACGTACCCCGTCGTGCAGAAGTTGAGATTCCTTTAATCTTTTTTATTACTTTCGAGACTACTAAAGTAGCGGAAGCATTTGTGATAACTTTTGAAAAATAAAAATTTTTTTTCCTCCAAAATAAAATTTTTTACGCACATTTTACCATTTAGAGTCCGTCCATCTATGTGTCGCCAGTTTGCACCAAATGACATAACTTCTGAACTATTCGATTGTTTTTAATGAAATTTTCAGAAATTATGCAGTTTGGTTCCTAGATGGTCCCCTATGAATTTAATCGAAGTCGGAGTAACGGTAGCTATGCCGCTACCATGTCATTCCATTAATATACTAAATTGCACCAAGTGACATAACTTCTGAACTATTCAATTATTTTTTATGAAATTGTCAGAAATTATGCGGTCTGGTTCCTACATGGTCCCCTACAAATTTCATTGCATTCGGAGTAATAGTATCCACGACGCTACCATGAAATCCCATTAAATGTCCATATCTTATTTACTGCTAGTCCCACTTCGCTCAATCTTTTATGAATCGTTTTGTTTATTTATTTTTATTAATTTATATGCCTATATTAAATTATACAAAGTTGTATTGGGCATTAAATTACCAAGGTGCTTTTACAAGTACGAGTGGTCCTATATTTTCCTAAAACTGTGACTTTAATCACTTAAGGACCCTGAATTAATGCGCGTCAAACACGGACTTGACACAGTTTTTAGTAGATCATTCAATTGAGTAAGTGATTCGATTCACCTTAACGAACGAATTCAAAAGATTCAACTCACTGTGTGAAAAAAGCGATCCCCATTGAGTGAATCTAATTGGTGATTGTCTTTTTGTTACAGTGGACACCACCGAACTTCCACCATACCACCATCAACCAACGGGTAATTCACCATCACCACCACCCTCGCTAACCTCCAATCACTGTTTACAAACGGGTACAACAAATACGAATGGCACCGGTGGTGTAGTGGTAAATAATCATCAACAACAGAGTACAACACAATTGACACAATTAGGCGCAACAACAACGACAAATTCCAGTACCGCATCCAATGGCGGGAACGGCAGTGGCAGTGGCAGCACCACAAATGGCAGCAACAACAGCAGTAATGGAACAACAACGAATAATCCGAGTCAGAATAATAGTCATAAAGCGCTGTTACATGGTATCCTGTCGGGCACCGCACCACATCCTGCATCTCTAAGTCATATACATGCACACGCGTTAATTACTTCACATCGGACGCACGCGTACACCACGACAACAACAAATACCGGTAAGTGCGCATGCGTACAGGGCAAGTGAGGCTATAAATTGTCGCGAAGTAGTACTTTCTAGGGATGGATGATGCCAGTGTCTTAAAAATGATGAAATTGAAAGCGAATTTTAGGTTCACAAAGTCATTCTTTGCATTTTTATCAAAATTTGGCGTGTAGGGTCACTAAAAAAGCGATTACTATTGAAACGGGAGAAACGTTAATATTTCTAAAAAAAAATTCATCATTTTTAAATAGCAAAATTGAAAAATTTACATTCAAATTACGCTAATTCAACCAATCAACTTGATTCAAATCATTTCTAGAAAGTTTGATTTGAGAAAAAAGATTTTTTCTAATTCGATGACATCAGTTTACCCTCTAAAAATTTGTTAGTGCGTCAAAAATCGTAAATATATACCGGGATGTCCCATTTGGATGTGTACATACGATTTACACGTTAATTGATAACACTGGATCCCATAAGGGAAAAGTTATGTCACAAGAGTGCTTTGGATAAACATTTTTTGCCACCTAATTATTTGCACTATTTCTTCAACAGAATATTTTTTCGGTATTTTTATTATTTTAATATTTATTTTCAAGAAAATGAAAAATGTGAAAATGTGAATTGCTTGACAATTGCCACATTCATTTCTTTATTTTACTGCATTATTGTTGTTAAAGTGATAGTAACAGCAGTTATATTAAATTAGTATTATTAGTTTGTTCAAAGCACTCCTGTGACTCCTTTGACTCCTTTTCTTCATATTTTCATTTTTTTTACTAATATTAGCTTTGTAAGACTATCAGAAAAAATTTCTATCAAATCAGTCCTGTTTCTAAAAGGAATTTCGTCATTTCGATAATAGAAATGAAAAATTTAGAAAGAAAAATATTTACTCACCTCCGCCTACTAAAAACACTGGCAATGTTTAAGGGTTTTTCAAAAATCGACACAGGACAGTGCGAACTAGAGACTATTTATGCTAGAAAATTTCCAATTTCTAAAAAACTTTTTGGATACTTTGTTTTATCAGTGTTTTTTTTTTTTTTTTTTTTTTTTGTGGCAACCTAGTTATTCATAAACCTTAACATGATTTCCGTGTCCAGTAGGTACAAATGTTTGGCGAGGTCATCGACTATATTTATTTCTGAGTTTAACACGCACTTTATAAATTTTTATTTGTAATAATTATTCTTTACGGTATTTAATGCGGGTTCCCTTCCTTTGTTTTTTTTGAAGGTCATAGTTTTAAAAATATTCTTTAGCGAACAGTGAACCTAACCTCGGAAACGAGGAAACTCTGCTATACGTTATCAAATACGAGAATTTGCAGTATGTATGTGTATTTAAGAATTTATCACTCATTATTACCCAAGAGGTTTGTGTTTTTTTTCGAATAAATTTGGGTTTATCTAACGAAAATTTGTTGCCTAGCAATTTAACGAGAAGGACTGTCAACTAACAAAAACGCGACAGTTCTTCTCGTCAGATTGCTTTTAGGCAAGAAATTTGAGTTGTAGAACACACAAATTTATTCAGAAAAAATGTAAAACTCAAGTGTAATACGGTAAGACAATTTAAAGAATAAAATAAATTAGTATAATTCATATTATTGTTTAATACATTGCATTGTTACTATAGTTCTAAAATCAGTTAAATTTTATCGTGTTTACTTACAATGAAGTGACCAATGAAATGTTTTGTACCATTTTTTTCGCTGTAGCGGTTGTCCTAACTTTTTCCATGGTAAAAGTGAAAAAACTACAATATTCTTATGGGACTCGATACACATGAGTTTAAATTGTCTTCCTAAAATTTTGGAATGGAGAAGTTTGGACGAAAGTGAAACACGTGATAAATTGGCTTACAACTTAAGTCAACTTATCAATTCGTCAAAATTACTTTTGAAAAAATTTAAAAAGATAATTATAAAATTGGATCGACTGGAACTTGTACCTAGGATCTTTTGGTAACCAGTGTCAAAAGCTTCACCAACTAGACTACCGATCCCCATCAAGTCCCCAGCAAGTTAGCGACGTGCTTATGAATATTATTAAATATAGCAAACTTTTTAATATCTCTTCGCCTGGGCACCCTTTGCTCGATATTTTTGCTGTAACCGAGGATTCTAGCAATGGAAACAAAAATTTTTCTTTGACAGTACTTTCTAGTAATGATTCATCTCATTCATACTTTCTAATATCAAAATCCAAGCCCAGAAAGTCTATAATGGCCACGTTTTGAAAGTATGCATTATTCGAAGAAACACAAATTTGATGTAATTGTTCTTTGCACCCGCTAAACTGTCCCACCAAAATAGCCTTTAAAGATTCCCCCATTCCTCTGAATAAAATCAACTTTTTTTTTTGAAAATAAATATTTTTCTAATAACAATATTGATCAAAACACACGTAAATGGTAAATCCGTTGTTCAAACATTTAAAATTTACCCAAAAATTCAATTTTATTCACATGAATGACTCAATTCTTCAATTTTGATTATACAATTTTTTTTTGGAACCCGAAAATTCTTACGTAAATATGAAAATATCACAACACATTTCGATACAACAAACACCAGTATATGTCATTTTTATAAATAATATTCATTAAAGCAAGTACATAAAGGGTTGTTCTTATTATTGCATATATATGAATAGGGTCGTACATCCACTATTTATCCGCTAACAATAGGGTGAAAACAAACTTTCTTTTTTTTTTTCAAAAATCTTAATATGTCACTGTTCGTTCAATCGATCAAAACCAACCCTTTTTTCGCATCTGTTACTGTTCATTACTACTACCACCACCACTGTCATAGTTTTGGGGATGATATAATATTATTAACATCGTCAACATCATAAGTGACATATATCTGACATCAGATTATTTCGAAATGCACACGAGGACATTTTATTGTTATTATGTTAAATTATATAATAGTACAAATTTTTTTTTTCGGTCGGAGGGGTAGGAAAGGGGATGTGGGTGGAAAACAGAAGGGAACAGATGAAGGAGGGGGTGGGATTTAATACGTTTATTGTTTGTGACGTCATGCAGGCCACTATAGAGAATTTCAAAATTACAGACCAAAGAACATATTATATGTATATATTCTATAAACCAGTGTTTTTCAACCTGTGGGTCGTGACCCCCTGGGGGGTCACGAAGCCTTTCTAAGGGGGTCGAAATTACTTTAACAATAAAACCGCTCTAATTCAATATATATAATATTTAATAAAGAAAAGGTTAATTAAAGATTACATTAATGTGATCCTTTCATACTTTCGCTTAGTGATGAGCAAAATTAGTCTTGGTCTTGCAGTCTTGTCTTGGTCTTGTATTTTTTGCAAGACCAAGACTATAAGTATGGCTGCAAGACCAATATCAAGACTCAGGTGAGCAAGACCAAGACAAAAGCAAGAAAAAAGCAAGACTCTTGCTAAACTATTTAAATAGTTTGAAAGTATAATTAATACCGTAAAGAGAGAAAATTCTGAGTTTAGAAGGAAAAAATTCGCTAATAAAAAAATGCAAGAAAGTGCAAGATTTTTAGCAATACCAGGACCAAGACCAATACCAAGACTGCATTTTGCAAGACCAAGACCAAGACCGAGACCCAAACTGCTCTAGCAAGACCAAGACCAAGATTCCTAATGCAAGAACAAGACCAAGACCGAGACCCAAACTGCTCTAGCAAGACCAAGACCAAGATTCTTAATGCAAGAACAAGACTAAGACCAAGACTGCCAAGTCTTGGTCTTGGTCTTGCATTAGCTCATCACTACTTTCGCTTGATAAACTTTCAAAACAAATAACTGGGGCTTATTTTCAATAACAGTAAATCCGAGTTTTAAATAATTGTCATCATATAGACGCTTTTTCTTTGCTTTTGTTACTCTCATTGGAACTTGAAGTTGCCGGTTGTGCATGTCTTTTCAGAAATTCATCCATTTTCAATAATTACAATGGGCACAGAATTTTGGATATTAGAAAATAAAAGACAGTGAGCAACTACTAAACAAACAACAAATCAATGCAGTCTTAAACCCAATTCAAAGCGAATTCATAATTCAAAGAATACAAAAGTCATCCTTTATTTGCTTGATGCTCCACGCAGCGCGCATCACGTCGCGCTATGTCTCGCTCACACAAGTCACCCGCGCGTTCGGAAGCTACTATAAGTCGTCAACTTCGATGTCAATATAAAATTATGTGTGTTTAAAGTCTTTTGTTACGTATTTAATTTACACCTAACTGAAAATAATCAATAATGATGAACGGATTCGATATTTGTAACATAAAATAAAATAAAATTTAGAAATAGCAGAGGGTAGGGGTCGCCAAATTTTTTTCCATACTAGGGGGGTCGCGCCATGAAAAAGGTTGAAAAACACTGCTATAGACTCACTGTATCAATTTTATAAATGAAGTACCCAGATACGACCAATATACGACCTATAATAGTATTCTGTAATATAGTAATCAATGCAATAACCGATGGTATCCGTGGTAACGTTTTCATATAACTATTGTCAAAATATAATATTGATAATAAAATTTTACGTTTTTGAGAAGAAACTGCAAAATTTTGAAAGAAAAGAAAGTGGTGGTATTCGTTTTATTTTCGTTTTATTTTCACTTTATTTCACTGATTATTGAGTTTTGGAAAAAAGTGTACATGAAAAGGTACCATTATTTTTGAACGTACTATCAGCTCCAGCAGTTACGGGACATAATTCTGGACTACCTTTTATATATATATATATATATATATATATATATATATATATATATATATATATATATATATATATATATATATATTGCTAAGTAAACTCCTTGCATGTTATACTTTATCCCTTGAGCCTTTCAACAAATATTCAAAATAATAAATTTATTTTTATAAAAACACTGCATTTTTAGGTAAAATGTATTCGGTACGGTAAAAATTATCCAAAAAGGGTTACATAACAAGAATAAACCCGTATATTACGGTTACTGTATTAATATGCGGGGGTGTTTTGTCCAAATAGATTATGTAAGATGATTTCATCCACTTATGTAATTCTATGTATACACATCTGCTCTCTGAAGTTCGGGACGAATAGGCCGACAAACAGACAGACAGACAGACGTTTGGATGGACACACGTGCCAACGTTCAAAGCATGATGATCGAACTTATATTGATTTATGGCAGATGGTGTTATTGTTTTGTTGATATTTTCAAAAAAAAAATGGTAAAGGATTAACAGCAACTCGTTTTTGAAAGTAATGTAGAAATAATAAATCGAATTTTGATCGAATCATTTTGAAACAGATTCTAATTTGGGACAGTTTTGTCTGAATCAGCTTGAGTAAAGATCAGCCATTGTTCGCTTAAAGCAGGGGTGGCCAACCCGCGGCCCGCGGGCCGCATGTGGCCCGCCATGAACTTTTTGTTGGCCCGCGAGATTCATTACGCTTATACAAAATATAATTATTTTATAATGGCCAAGGTAGTGAAAACAAATGTATTAAAAAAAATTCGTCAAGTGCGTGTTTTTGACACGGACTAAATAATGTCACCTCAGTGAAAGTGTTAATTTATGATTTTTTGGCTCGTTTTTTAAGTACGGTGAGAATACAGCCCTCTTGCGTTTATTCATTATGCATGTACATCTCTACAGCCCTCTTGCGTTTAGTCAATATGCATGTACAACTCTTTATAATAATGTTTCCCCCACTATGATCACACAACGATATTAATATGTCATCCTTCGATGACATAAAAAAAAAACATAATATATAGGAACACATAATTTTATATGCGGCCCGCGGAGTTATGATGCGCTTCCAAAGTGGCCCGCAAGATCATTTTGGTTGGCCACTCCTGGCTTAAAGCAACCTTGACGATCTCGAGTTTCTGTTCAAGCAATTACCGTGACATGGACATTTTAAAGTAACCACATCAAATGAAAACAACCCCCTCAAATGAAAATAAAACATGTTGGTTACGGCAAATTTTTTTTGAGCTTTCGTTGACTCTGCTCTAATGAGGTGCTGCATGTATCACGATATTCCTTTTTTTTCTCGAATACTAGCGTTAATACACTTATTAATAAACGTCTACACTTGGAAAACGTCTATTCCCGTAACTTATTTTACCAAAAAATAGTTGCTGTAAAACTCGTACGAAGCATATGAAATAATTTTTCCAATTATTTCGAGATAGGTGTACCTACTGCAAGGTGAAATAGGAGGGTCATCATGCTATTCTTTTGCGAAAATCACATATTAGAAAATAGGAAAATGTTTTCTGTGGTATTTCTCACTAATAAATAATTAATTGTAAATACGTTTGCATATTATACGGTTAAAATTATCTATTAATTAGCGAAGTATGCATATTTATTGAAACAAATAGATGTCAGTTTAGCTGAAAAAGAAAAAAAAAAGAAAAAATACCTAAAATTTTTTAGGAAAATTATAATCGGTGATGTTTTCGTATAAGATGAACGATATAATTCAACAAAATGTTCCTTTATTGAAGTTAATAAACCGTCCATTAGAATGGGAAAACTAAAAGATTGTATAATATTGTGATCTGTAATAGATATTAAGGGGAGGTTTACTCGAGAGTCCTTAAAAATTATGTATTTTTCTAGAATTTTTTTCTCAAGAACGGAAGTAAATATCAATTTCAAATTTTGTGCACATATTTATTAAGTATTAAACTACACAAAAAAAATTTTTCAAGGAAAAATATAAAAAAAGTGTGCATTTTATAGATAGTGCAGTGTGACGATCCGGAAATCCAATGCCTTGTTGGTGGACATCCTAGCGCCGGTAATAAACCACCGGAATCCAAAAACAAAAAAGATTTATAAAATATATGAAGAGTACCGGCACCTCTACCTATAATATCAATAAATTGCTGAAAGAAAACAAAAATGGCGGATGTTTGAACTTTTGATTACGATTTTTGTCTTATTTTTCGCTCTTTAAAGTAAATTTAAAAATAAAAAAAATATTGAAAGTGTATCGAACTTAGGTAGAGGTGCCGAAGAATTGAATTATCTTTAAAATAAAAAATTAAAAAAAAGGATCCATCGAATAGTTTTTGAGTTATCGTGTCCACCAGTTCCAAAAATGTAGTTCCGAGATATTATAAAATATATATAAAGAAACGTATTTTCCAAATTTTATATTTAATACTCATTATTGCGTGAACTACGTTTTTTGAATTTTTTTTGTATAGAAAGCTGGATTCGGTTAATGTGCAAGAATCTTGTTTTTAAATTATTTTCAGTAAAATCACTTTGGAAACATATTCTACACATAATTAGCTACCAATTTCTGCAAAAAAATCGATTTTTTTTAACGACTCTCAAGTAAACCTCCCCTTAATAAATTATAAAGAGTAGGTAAAAATAAAAATAAATTTTTGAAGATAATACAATAAACGGTTCTCCTATAAACAAGATGAATTAGATTAATAAGAGTGAAAAATAAGTTAGGTTATGTTAATGATTTAACAAAAGAGAATTGTTTAAGTCTGTTTTATGATTCAAAATTGCATGATTTTGGGCCCTTCTGGCATTTCCGAAATGTTACATTTACGATGTTTTGGACTCTTCTTGAGTTTCCTCTTAATATAAATTCTTTTCTTTATAAAAAATTACAAGCAATCTACAGCGTAATATTACCAACGGATCTTTTTGGACAAAAGGACCCGTATATACTTATATTTGATTCACACGATTTTGTCGAAAAAATTTAAATTTTAATTAATGCAGTGGTAGGTACCGATATTGAATACCGTTTTGTAAAGGTCCCCGTGTCTTGTTGATAACAGATTAGACATGCCGTACGCAAAAAAAAACGAACGACCGTTTCACGAATGGACAGTAATAAAGTTGAATCCTTTTCTTCAAAAACCCTTTTTTTGTTTTGTTGTTTGGACACTGGTCAACTATACTGCCCAGTCCACCACACACACACTCGGACAATAAAAATATTACAATAAATGATTTTCTCACGTAACTGTCATCGTAAGGGTACACCATACAACAGGACACACTGAAGGGTCGGTTAAATTAATTTGAAACGAACAAATATAATTGTAAGTAAGTATAAGACAAGTAGCAGATTCCATTAAACTGATTGTTTGTGTCCAGTCTTTAAAAAAAAAGAAAAAAATAGACAATAGTCATAGAAAAGAATATGTATTAACTGACCGGATAGGGTTGATTGGGGTGTTTTTTTTTTTGCTTCTAAAGAATGTGAGAAAACTAGATGAAAATAGATATCTATTTATTCGAAAAATATTCACTTGTATTTTTGATGAGCTGGAATTATTGTAACGGTATTTCAGGATTATTATAGGACGAAACAATTCCAAGAGAGATTATTGCGATACCACTTTATTTGGGGGAACCACATCGGGAACACAAGGAAATTTACTATTTTTTCAGTTATTTTTAAAAGAGTCCACAATAAAATATTCTGTTTAGCAATTTTTACTTTGATTACTTAAAAACACGCATCTAAACCGGGTGAAAAAAATTTTGGAAATTTACCTTTATTCGGAAAAGGGTCTGAAATAGGAGCTCAAAATTTAAAAGTGTGACATTAGAGTTAAGCGGGATCTCATTTGAGAGAGTCTTGTTCACAGATTTCAAAAATGGTAAAAGCCTTTCCACAAAACGGCACCATTTCCACAAAAAAATTCTAATATTCGATCGTCGAAAATTTCAAAAATATGGCAAGTTTGGTCATGATGCCAGATTATCAGTGGCGTAACGTGCCTTGAAGGGGCCCTGTATCGAAATTAGTTGGGGGGCCCAAATGAAGGGTAAAGATTTCTCACAAAAGACACAAAAATGCGTGCATTAAATCAAAATAAATATTTATTGATTATAAGTTATCGCTTCCTCCTAGAAATTGAGCTAGCCAAACAATTCAAATTAAATATACCTACACTTTTCGCGCCTTTTTTTCGGCAAATTGATTTATTAAATCATCTATCGCTGAAGACGGTTTCAGTTTTTCTAAAATTTCTGCCTCTATAGACAATAGTGACAAGTCTGATAGCCGTTCCTGCCCCATCAAAGTCTCATTTTTGAAGTTACCCATGTTGCCAACTTTTGGGCGCACGCTTAACCCGGGAAAAAAAGAGATTGCTTTTTTGACTTTTGTCATTTCTGAAGTGAAAACACTATTATAGGCACGTATGACAGTTTTTTTATATGTTTTTTTCCCGGGAAGCACGAGATTAAGTGACATTGTGGATAACATTTTACTAATTTTTGCTTACACACGTTAGGGGCCTCTCTGGTCCGGGGGCCCCTTATCATTGATACGGCTGATACGGCGGTAGCTACGCCCCTGCAGATTATGTATACCTCCAGTTCTCCAGTAATTTTTAGTGACGCGAATAAGAATATTGTAAAGTCCATCTGACAACATTATGTCGACCAAAAATCCTTTTCCGAACAACGATTTCCTTCCGATAACACGGTAGTTAAATTGCTGAAAGAATTTTTAATTTTTGGCTGAGTTTAAACCTTTCTGCGTTAAATTATTAGGAGAAGAGAAGGAACACCTATACATTCAAAACGAAAGCAAAAAATTTGATCCATAATTGTGAGTCAATCATCATTTTTACCATTCCGTTCCAAACTATATAGTTTGAAAAATTGAAAAAAATTCGTTTCATTTAACGTAATATTTCGTCAAAAAGTCGTTAACAAACGATTGTTGATCAAAAACCCTTCTTTTTTTATTCTTTACGATATTATTGGGAGGATAATTTATTAGCAAACAACCTTGAGAAATTTCAAAAAAACAAAAGGAGCCAACCCAAAAATACTTCCCTGACACAAATTCTCATACACGTTCTCAAAGAACACACAAATTAATTCATTCCGAATAAAGTTCCTGATTTTATTACGAAAAAAAAAACTAACCAACGGTCTTTCTAACGACATAATCTAAAATTATACCATTCGGTCTGTAAAATACTCCTGAAATTTTTCCAACATAAACAAACCATTTCTTCATACATTTCTCGTTTGCCATCGAAAAAATGTTACCAACCACTATTAATTTGGTCAACTGTATCAAATGACCAGTACCTTATGTTATTATTATTATTATATAAGTGACCTCTACTTATAATAACAGATATGATAAATGGACAGTGGGGTCAAAAGGTCATTGCGGACATTAAGAAGATGAACCGGACATCAGTGTTATTCACATAGATCGACCGGAATTAAAAGGGCTACCCTTTGGCTATCCTTTTTTAAACAGGTTCTTTTAAAAATATTATGTGTAGATATCTTGGCTATTGTAAAGGGCGCATATAATATTTTGCTACTAACCCTTTTAAGAAGATTTTTTATTTAAATAGACAGGTTCTTTTTCTTGCTTGCTTGTAGGCCAGTGATTATGGCAAATTTATAATAATAGGTAGGTATTAGAGAAATTCTTTACGTAGGTACTCTAGAAATGACATATATCATGTAAAAAATTACGTAGATTTCAATGGTACAAATTGCAGGTAAATTTTTTGTCTACATTTTTTAGCGAATTTCCAGAATGGAATTCAGCTATTACAGCCACTGTCACAGCCAAATTTGTTTTGAGGTCCGTATATATATATATATATATATATATATATATATATATATATATATATATATATATATATATATATATGTGTGTATGTGTCCACGCGATAACTCTCGAACGAAGTATCCACTATTTACGAAATTTGGTGAAAACATTGGAAGTCCCAAAATCTGGGATGAGTCCTTCAGCCAGACACGTCGGATGCCAGGAACATGGTTTTTGTTCTTGCATTCTTGCAAAAAATTAGTTTTTTTGCCAAAATTTCCACTTATTCAAAAATTTTTGCGAAAATTTTTTACACCATTTAAAAGAGGAGAAAAAATTACATAAAAAAGGTCTTTAAACATATTATTCTATGTCAATTAGTTTCCGAGAAAAACTAATTTTTATAAACGGAAATTCGCTATGTTATGCAGGATGCTGCGACAGGGGTATTTTTTTTGCTTAATTTTGTTAAAAACGAAAAGAACGACTTCGAAAACTTCTTATTCGCTTCCAGTTTCATCATTCTATAATTTTATTTACGGCTTGTAGGGTACTAAAAAAATTTATGAAACCTGTCGATGTCATTAAATTCAAAAATTTTGTCTTTTCTTACGTGAAGCTTTACGAAAATGACTTTAATTAGAATGACAGATTGAATTATGGTAGTTTGGATGTGAACTTTTTATTTTTGCGAATGTTAACCCCCACTTAGCCCCCTTGTAAGTACGTCACTGTATCTAGCGATTGTCTAACGAGTCTTTTAACAATAATATTCCAAAATTTTTTTTGAAAATTAAGGTTTATTTTGGAATTTTTATTTTTTTTTATGACCAGATAATTTATATCCATTTAAGAATGCTACGTCCATTCATTTTCAGGCTCATTACCACCAAGTCCCGCGGATTCGGGCGTGTCGGACGTGGACTCGTCATCCAGTGGGCACACGTCAACGGACGAATTGAAGATCCGACTACAGGCGTCCGGCCATGGACCTCAATCGCCGTTAGGTTACCCGCCACCACCGCTAGGCCCCCCGCCACCGGGACACCAACAGTTCCTAGCACCCTATTACCATCATCCACCTCATCATCACCATTCTGCACAGACGTCGTCCTCCAATCACCAAATACGGCACCCCTCGACGGGGGGTGGTAGTGGCGGTAATACGTCATCAACAGCGGGATTGTACAGTACCACAATACGGCATCAAAGTAAGTACCGCCATTTTTGTTTTTTGTTTTTTTTTTTTGCTGATACCAAATTTTTGTTGTATATTGTTACAATGGGTCTATTGAATAAAAGGAGTATTGACTTTTACTTCCTATTTTTTAAGTTCTTACTTGAATAAAAACATAAGTGATTACTTAAGAAAAGAGTTTACTTACAGGAAATAAGTAAACTCAAATAATTTCCAGTATTTACTTAGTGTGAAAGTATTTAATGATATAATTTCAGTTAGTACTTCTTTTTAGTTGAATAAAAACAAGTACAGTGTAAACTCTATATAACGAACTTCTATTTAACGAAAAACTCCTTAAAACGTAGAAATTACAAAGGTTTGTTTGGTTTACATTATCATTCGTATATTGAAACACTCTTTATAACGTAACAGCCACTCTCAATAGCGAAAAATACGTCATTTTTAAAGCCAAAAAAATTTTATTTCACTGACTTTCAAACAAAATAGTGATACAAAGTCGTAAATATTTCGTACGCACAAAGGGATTCTTAGAAATCCGTTTATTTGTTTGTTGTAATTGCCTAGCACATGTTTTTGCCTACTGTACTTCCGTACTATTGTCTTATTGCTGTCTTTACGTTATCATATTCTTAGTTGCTATCAAACTTTTTAACTGTAAACATGGCGAGTAAAAGAAAGAGTTTGTGTATTGACGAAAAAGTGTCATTTAATTCAGTCAAAATTAAAATCATTTACTAAATTCGTAAGTTGTATTCCCAAAATTATGTTGTTTTCTTTTACTCTCCATATAACGAAAACTCTTTATAACGTAATAAAATACCCGGTCCCTTCAATTTCGTTATATGGAGTTTACACTGTATTAATGACTTATATTAATACGCAATTTGACGTTTGTTATAATTCTTCAAAATCAAGTGTTTACTTACAAGAAAATAAAAGTTAATACCTATAAATAAATACTTAAATGTTTAAATTTTTTCCAGTATTTTCTTTTAAGTAAAAGGTATAATTTTATTCAAGTAAAATGAAGTAATACCTTATACTTAGAAGTATTCATTTCTCTACATAAGGTTTTATGTACTTTTTTTTATTCAATAGGCCCAATGTATGTTTTATTTCCAAAAGAGTCACTTAAGTAATAAGGTCATATTGTAACTGTACGTTTAATAGGCAAAAATTCATTCTAATATGTATATAGCACTATCCAAATTTTTAGATCTGTATCTAGAAATTGGGCTAGTGCTATATAGTGCTAGTGCTATCTGTATCTATCAACCTTACATAATAATGCCTTCAATATGGCGGCTGGAAAGTAAAACGCATTTTTTTTGCAGACAATAAACGTTCTGTGACGTTCTGAAAACTTTTTCATAAACCTTTTTTTAGTTAAAAATATAAAGTTTTGCTTAACTTTTTGAGGACAATTTAAAAATATATACAGGGCGATCCATTTAACCTGGAATTTTGTATATTTCAAAAAATAAGCTTGTAGGAAAACTGCCTGACAAAAAAATAATATTTCTCTAGAGGGCATCCTTCTGTCCTAAAATATGGGATTGTAATTGTAAATCTGAAAAACACATCTGTAATAGTATATTGTGCAATAAGTGCGGGAAATTGTCGATTGCCCACGAAAGCGAAGTTGAGCGCACTCACTACGTTCGTGCGCTCATTCGCTTGAGTGAGGCAATCGACAATCCCGCACGAGTTGCACATACTATTTCTTATTACGAATTTCACATACTTTTTTCTATTATTATCACTATTTTTGACATTTTTATTACTTTTTAAAATAATATTTTTAAGTGTTCGTCTTTTTTTTCTGATTTAATTATCGTTTAAATTACTTTGTTGGTGGTTTCTATAGAAATAATTATGAAATATTTATTAAATGAAAATTTAAGAGGCGACTTTGCGTGTTTTATTGTCAATTTGCGTATGGAATAGTATATTGTGCAATAAGTGCGGGAAATTGTCGATTGCCCACGAAAGCGAAGTTGAGCGCACGAACGTAGTGAGTGCGCTCATTCGCTTGAGTAGGGCAATCGACAATCCCGCACGAGTTGCACATACTATTTTTTATTACGAATTTCACATATTTTTTTCTATTATTATCATTATTTTTGACATTTATATTACTTTTTAAAATAATATTTTTGAGTGTTCGTCTTTTTTTTCTGAATTAATTATCGTTTAAATTACTTTGTTGGTGGTTTCTATAGAAATAATTATGAAATATTTATTAAATGAAAAATTAAGAGGCGGCTTTGTGTGTTTTGATTAAATTTTGCGTGTTTTATTGTTAATTTGCGTGTGGAAAGTTACTTTCCACACGCAAAAAAGTATGCGGGAAGAGTACAGTGGACAAACAGCTATTTTGCGTACAGAAATGTGTGCGCCAAGTTAGTACTTCTCTCGCATGAGTAATAAAAAAAAAATTGTGTCTGTCGGTGCTGACCTGCCCTAATATGTCTATTATTATGAACGAAAAGTACGATTGGACAATGTGACGGACAATTTCCACACACGATAGCAACAGAATGTGAATTTTGTCGCACCTACGGAAAAAACATTAGCCAAATAAATTAATCACACAGATACAAATATATACCGTAGAATATTTAAAAAAAGAAAAAGAGAGAATGAAGAGTAGGCAGACATTTATAATACTTTTGGATAAAACAATTATTTTTTATCTATAGTTGCGTGCGCTACTTTGTGGAAATTCATTTTAAACGAAATTAAAAACGATTTTTACTTTGCAAAAAATCCATTTTTCCACAATAAAAGTGGGTCTTTTGCTAAGTAAAAATCATTTAGAGCGTTAATTTTTGAAAAAAACGTACAAAAAAATAAGTAATTATTTTAAATAATTAATATTAGATAGGTTTACTTTGTGAAAGCCGAAAGTCGACTCCGGTTTTTTCTACGATTTTGTTGTGAAAAGTAACAAAGCAACGATCCCATGTTTTAAGTAATTTTTTTTTAAACAGTGTGTTCCCAGCTTTCCCAGAAATTTTTTCCCCGGATGCGTAGTAATAGGACTTTAAATCATCGCTCTGATATCAGTCCGATATCAGTCAGGAGCAATGATGTGAATACACTCATTGTTTATTGTGTAAGAATATTTTACTGAACCGGGAGCGTAGCGATATCGTACCGAGAGCGGAGCGTTAACGTAAATCGGGCCTTAAAATGGCTGTATAACTTTGTAAATTTTCAACATTTTTAAATTTCCTTTTGAGGACACAATATTAAAAGTCTAAATTGAATTTTAAAAAACCCTGGACTAGAATACTGGCTTAAGAAACACTACCATCTCTACATTTCTGTTGATATTCGAATGTGGAAAAAACAAATATTATTTTTGTGCAATATTTACAAATTTTATTTAAAAATAAATTGCCAATCTTCATATAATTAGAAACATGTGCTGTATGCCGCGGTATGCATCGCAAATTTTTATCTCGGACCGGTGCTATCCATTTAAGTTGCTAAAATAAAAATACAAAATTTTTTCAAGTTCAACTGAAGGACCCCCGTTAATAAAAATTATCAAATGTCGGATTTTATTTATATTTTCACTTTTCCACGAATCCGTAAATCACTTTCAGACGGCGGACATTTCCAATTTTTTTTTTTTGAAAATTTTGTGTTTTTTCAACTAGCTATCATCTGTCGTCTGCATGGACTTTGCGCAATGTATGTGTTTACCAGAATTTTTTCACTAATAAAATTAGAATTTAGTTTGATATATGCAACAAATTGCATAATTTTCGATATTTTTCTAAAAAATATATGTGTTCGTGTGAAAATAAATATTTACAAATATTTTCGAAAATTATTTTTTTTCGAATCGAATGAACTCTTCCAAAAAAGTGGCATTTTCTTAATGCAAAAAAAAAAATAAGTGCGTCCCAAAATAGGTAATATTGCGTCCCGTAATGACGTTTCGTTCAGATTCAACATTTAGACACATTTAGAGAATTCTAAAAATTAATGAATATACTAATTCTAACATATAATTTGTAAAATAAAAATTTTTATAAATTACTTTTTTGCACCGAAAACCAGTACTTCATCGAATATATTAATACCGTTCGATAAAGATTAGATATTAAAAAAAAGCTTGTTTCAAAAAATATTTGAACTCTTTACGAATCATTTAAAATTAATAAATTCCGACTTACAGTATTTTAGTAATTTAATTTTGAAAAGAGAAATATATCAAAAATTTATGTTACCCCCAAAAATAAAACTGGTAATGCAGTTATAGGGCTTCTCCGTCCCGTTTCTTTTTTTTAAAACCTGTTGAGGGGAAACAGTTGAGGATCAATAATTAATAAAGCATTGATATATAAAAACATTTTTGAATAATAATCCAAAAAGAACCTCAAATCAAAAAATAAAAATTCATTTTGCGATTTTAGGGATAGATACATTTTTAAAAAAAGTTGTTTGAAACAAAATTGTTCCAAATTAAAATTTCGACAAATTATATTTTACAAAATTTTTCGAAATTTTGCCCCCGGTGCCCCCCGGGTGACGAAAGTTCATATTTCAAGTTACCCCCACCCACTCTGGCACCATTTTTTGGAAGAAAATCGATCGCTGATTGAAAGTATGGTACGACTCCTTTGTGGCAAAATTTCAAAAATTATTCAGTTCTGATAAGAAAGATAAAGTTCTTTGAAAAAAAAAAGTCAAAATTTTCCTAACTCACGCGACTTATCAAAATAATTTTGACCTTAAAATAATTGAGATCGATTCATCGACAAAGTCCAGGAAAAAAGGAAACAGAATTTTCAAATTTTTTCCAAAATGTTTAAAAATGGAACAGCTTCAAAACCATTTACCAAAATGTATCAAAATTTTTCTCCTTTTAATATCCCACATATAGAATTATTTTGAGGCTGATTTGATTTCTCTAGCGCCAAAGAAGATACGTATATACAGTATGTAAAAGGTTCGGGACATTTCCCTCCAAATTTTTGGTTTTATGAGTTTCTTACACCCTATAGACCCCAGATCCGATAAAAACCGCAATTATGCTTAAATTGATTTGATTATCATACTTTTCCTTCTTATAGCTTCGCTATGGACAAGAAAAAAAAATTGAAAAGGAAAGAAATTTCGAAAAAAATTTCGCAATTATAACCAGTTTTAGTTAGTGAGAGCAAATGCAAGACCAAGACCAAGACTTGGCAGTTTTGGTCTTGGTCTTGTTCTTACATTAAGAATCTTGGTCTTGGTATTGCTAAAAAATCTTGCACTTTCTTACATTTTTTTATTACCGAATTTTTCCCTTCTAAAATCAGAATTTTCTCTCTTTACGGTATTAATTATACTTTCAAACTATTTAAATAGTTTAGCAAGAGTCTTGCTTTTGTCTTGGTCTTGCTCACTTGAGTCTTGCTATTGGTCTTGCAGCCATACTTATAGTCTTGGTCTTGCTCTTGGTATACACAGTCTTGGTCTTGGTCTTGCAAAAAATGCAAGACCAAGACAAGACTGCAAGACCAAGACTAATTTTGCTCATCACTAGTTTTAGTTTCCCATAATATTTTGGTAGAATTAGTAGAATTTTTTAGGACTTGGTAGAATTTTAATACTTTCCCAAGAAGATGTGATTCACTAAAAATCAAATTGAAAATATTTTCCAAAAACACCTCTTTTCTTCTAGTGTTTGGAACCTATTTCTGGTTGAAACGTACCAAAAACTTCTCCCATTAAACAATTGTCTGTTACAGAACATTCTATATATTCTTTTATTAGCCGGTAAACAATTTTAAACATGCAATTAAATTATAAAACACACATAAAACTCGCTAAAAAATTTTTTCGCAAATATTTACACAGTACACAGAAAAAAAAATGGCCCCAGCGACAGGGGGGACCACAGGGGGCGAACACGAGCCGAGCGCATAATTGGAAAGTATTTATATATAGGTTATTAAACTCAACACAGTCACCTGAACGCCGTCTAATTTTTTTTTTGCGCTACGACGCAATTTATGACATTGGCATGTCTATTGACTTTACTAATATAATAATAATTACTTAAATTAATCAGACTGTCTAGTGTCCGTCCGTCCTTCGGTCCGTGCATGTGTTGTATCGCGACCTACACCAATATGAAACATTCCAAACCATTAATTTGGGATAGTAAATATATAACGTGTGCGCATGCTCAGTCTATCAAAGCCAAAACTATTTTTATATTATTACTTCATTGCATAATAAATGAGTTTTTTTTTTTTTTTGGTTGCTGCTAAATAATTTATTAATTAGGAAATTTAATATAGAATATGTTAATTTCTTTTCTTTTTTTTGTGAATATTTTTTATTTCGCGAATGAATAAATAAATCAAGGTCACATGACGATATTAGTAGTCACAACAAAATTCTTTAAATTTAGATTCGATTGAGGAAAAAACACAAAGTATTGGATGTGTTTTGTCTTTAAGACTCAAAATGACCAGCAACCTTTACATACTCGTATACGAGTATGTTAGCGTTTTCGAATCTTGAAGCTTCCCTATCTTCGAAGCTTGAAGGTCAAATTTTTGAGGCGACAACTTCTTTACTCAGGGTAACTCTGCGTGAGACTGTAATTCAAATTATTTAATTTATCCATAACATTATTGATGTCGTATATTCTTTTATTTAAACTCAGTTGGGTATAGTAATAGCGTAATAATATGTCACCATCAAGAATTCTCATATTTAATGAATTTTTTCACTAATAATATAATAAAAATAAATAATTAAATACATTTTACATAATAGGGGCATTCTTACAATTAAATTAATATTTCTATTAACTAACTAAAAATTTAATAAAAATAACTTCACCTTACTTTCATTATTATTGTCTATCAGTTAATTTCTGTCCTTGTCAGGCTCCTAAAACTCAGTAAATCTATGAAATCCAATATAAATCAAAATAAATTTTAAAACTAAAACAATTGAAATCTCATTTAATAGGACATTTTTTAATTGATATCAAATATATTTTATACTAGCCATTTAACCCACTCAGAGGTGAATTTTCAAAAATCCTTTCTTAGTGCTCACTTACGTTACATGGGGAACTCCTGTGCAAAATTTCATCCTTCTAACCTCAACGGTTTAGGCTGTGCGTTGTCTGTCAGTCATTGTCTAGAAATTTATTAAATAGATTTCTGAAAAATTATTTTATGGTAAATAGACAATACCGATTATCGATTCTAATTTTAATCTTAAACTCAATTTGAAAATAACAGAACAACGAAAACAATTTGAACTTTTGAAGCGTTTCACCCAAAAATATATAATATGTAACCACCATTTTGGTAGACATAATATGTACCTATATATCAAATACTTAAATATGCAAATCTTTCAAAAAAATTTTTTATATTCTATGATAACTGTGATAACATGTTTCTTTAATTTATAAACAATTTTTATCACACATACTTATTATAAAAATAACTGAATTTAATGCAACCTTGATTTTTTTCAATGTTAACAAAATTGCATTTTCGAGTTTTTAATTCCACTTGAAAAGTTGTTTGTCTTTTAAAATAGAAACGTTACCAACCAAAATGCTGGCTTGGCCCAGCTCGATCCCACTGAAAAAAAAAATGTATAATTAATTATTTTGTTTTTTTTAAATTCATAATTTCCTGTATGCCATTTTTTTGAATTAAATTTCGTCAATTGAATAAATACATAACAAGGAAGTGATACAAAAATTACTTTTTTTTAATTTCGAAATCAATTTTTTTTTTGTGTTGAAACTATACTTTAGAGGGTGGAGGGGGTCAATATATCGTATTTGGGGCACCCCGATTGTGAGTCATACATTGGGGTGTAACATGCTAAAGAACTGACAAAACAAATAGTTAATTATGAAATTGCATGGTTCACATCACACTAAAACTGTTGCAATTTTTTTTTAAATTTTATTTTGCACCAAAACTATTACATCATTTATAATAAAAATTATTCATATTAGAAGCGTGCGAGGGGAAAGGGGTCCTCTGCACTAAATGTTTGTCCTCATCCAATTTTCAAAACAAAACATGTTTAGCATCAGTGTTTTGGGAAGAAGTATTCAAAATTATTCCTAAAAATTTAAATGAATATCTAGTGTCATAATTTTAAACTTTTAGAACCCCCCCCAAAAAAGTACATAATTTTTTAATCGATTATATACAGTAGTTTCTTGTTTTACACGGATGTTTTTTTACGAAAAAAATCACTACAAAAGTAATGTAATAAAATCACTATTTAAAAATGTCACTCCTGTCTCCTCTTATATGTCACTGAGTTTCCTTGAAAGAAGATTGATTCGGATAATGTGACCATTGATTAATTGTACGTGTTTGTTATTGTATATTTGTATATTATGTAACTGTTCTTTTTGAATGTTAGTCCCAACTTCACTTATACGAAATATGAAAGTGACAGAAACATATTCTTTGGTATGTTATGTTGTATACGGAACCATATTATTAGTTACTAGTAAATATACCTCTTTTCAGATAAAATTGATAATGAGTTTTCGTTAAAAAATTAAATAATTCTTATATTCGAAACAAATCGATCTTCTATTCTTTTCTAAAAATAAATTGCAAATTTAAAATTTACATAAATGCAATAATAAAAGAGATAAAGCCAAGAAAACGGAAATTATTTAAATTCAAAGTTACGAAGCATGGTTAAATTTAACTGAAATGAACCATAATTTAAATTATATTTTATTTGATTTTTCAAATCACTCATAATTTAAGAGTCCGATTCTTAAAATAAATACAACTATCACAAATTTTAAAAAATTTCCCAAACTATAACTTTGAAAAAATTGTATTAAAGCTTTATGATCAAAAATCGATTAAAAGTTTCTACATTTGAAATGAAACTAAGACAGTTGTTGAAAAATCAAGATAAAATTTCATTTATTTTTCATGAAGGGTGATTATTACCACCATTAAATTTGAGGTTTTTTCTTTTGCTCGTCACTTGCTTTTCTCGGGAAGGGCGCCAAGAACAAAGTTTACCCCCTCATAATAATTGTAGGTCTAGCCCTGGTGGACTACCCCCTTCGATCTGCACTTGCTGTATCCATTTCGTTTAGATTTCTCTTCAAGAAATTTTTAATTAAAAGATTTTTCATGATTTGTATTCTTCAACTTCGAGGAAGTTCTCTAGAAGCATCTTCCTTGTTTGTTAACACGTTGACGGTATGAGCAATTATTGTTTGTATGTATACTTTGACCGTCCACGTGTTACATACATGTATTTCATAATCAGAACCGTATAAAACGAGAGTGTACTGTATTAATATAACCTACACCAACAGTATAAATGATATGACTACTTTTATCTAATAAAATAAATATTTGTACATACATATATGTACATATTATATGTACAGCAATACTTAAGTTATAAAATTACATGGCTTAAAATTTTATTAGGTTCCCGGACCTAGACATCATTGCGGGGCCATGTTATACAAATACACTGTACTTATTTTTAAAATGTTACGTTAAAACAATCTATTATTATTTGTGTACATACAATTTATGTATTGAATAATTTATTTAATAATATTTTTATTCATTTATACATAAAAATTTATGATATAGGTAAACAGTCCGTTACGTTAAAACTCTTTGTGCTTTTTTATGAGGATTATTTAATCCAATAGAATTTGTAATAATAAAATAATAGAAATAAAAAATAATTATCTCTTTTTAATTTGTTATTTTTTTTAAAAGAGAACAATCATTTTATTAAAAGTATTTTAGTACTTACTTTGTTCGAGTAAAAAACATTTGTTTTTATATAAAAGTTTCTGTTTAAAACATTTGTTTACTATTTAGAGTAAATTGTATGGACGCATAAGTGGTGAAAAGTATCCAGTTGAAATTTTTTATTGCAAAAGGGCGAAAATGAACCAAAAAGTTTGAGAAACACTGCACTGAACGTCTTTTTTATAGACAATATAGGATTGACCGGGGTAATTGTGAATTGGGGCAATTGTGAACGGCGCCTATAATTTCTAAAATAACATTAATATTGTTAAAAATCAACTCTTAATATGTTTTTCTGTCCTTTCTTAATATGCTATTAAAATTTCATAACAATTCTCCAAGTATTATCTTTTTTTTATTTTAAAAAAACCCTTGCAAAATTTTATGTATCTTACTTCGACCAATCCTCAAAAAAAATTCCTTTTAAATACATTTTCTTTTTTTAAAAGGTAAGAAATGGTTAAAAGTACTTTTAAAGAAGTGGTCTAAACCCTGAGAAGGTTCCTTATTAATTGCTAAAGAAATTGGACAATTTATCGCCAATTCACAATTACCCCATGATTTTAAAATTGTGGGGTAATTGTGAACGTCATTCACAAATGCCCCCATTCGGTCCAAAATTTCAGTAGTGTCCTTTTCAGAGTCGAAAATGTTGATGAAGGTGCTGGTGACCTTATTGTACAAGTTTTTGTTGTACAAACAACACAAAAAAAAAAATAGATTGTTGTTTTTTGTTCATGTAAACTGAATGTATTTCCTTGAAAAAGTCTTATTTTCCTTGTTTTTGTGTGAAAATCATGTAATTTTTTTATTTTTTATTTGATAAAATGACAAAATATCATCAAAATATCATTTTTAGCTTGTAATAAATTTGTTCCTACAATTTTTGTTATTTTTCTTTAACCTTGATTTTTTCTAAAAATTTAAGGTATGCGTAACTTGCATTAAACAACGAGAAATTGTGACCGCTAAACTATGATGAAAAATATGAAAGTGGAGTAAATGTGAAGAATTTGAGTTGGGCTTTACTCTGACGTACCACACTTTTCTTGTAATCCATTCTAAATAATTTTTCTGATGGCATTCACTTTTACCCCGAAATTCATAAGATTTGCAAAACCGCACCAGGGAAATGTGAATGGCTTATAAAATTTTTGTTTTTCATACGAATTTGCTCAAAATTTGTGTGGTGCATCCTGAATAATGTAGAATTAAAAATAAATCAACCATAATGTGATATATAAAATAAAAAATACTTAAAACAACGCTTTTATCTCAACTCATGAAAATCCATTCATAGTTACCCCGGTCAACCCTATTGTAGTTTTATCACTTTTACCGTGAAAAAAAAAGCTAGAACCATTTTTTACAGTAAAAAATAAGTGATATAAATCATTTCATTTGTCAGTTTATTGTATAGGTAAACACGATAAAAATGAAACAAACGTTTTTATTGGTAAAATTAAACTGATTTCAAAACCGTAGTAACCAAATATTGAATAATAATTTGAATGTGCAGGCAAACAGACAGATAATATGTGTGAGTTGTATTTATATGTATATTTTATCAAAATATCTATTCGTTTTTATTCACATTAATCACATCAAGTGCGATATATCTGCATATGCAAAACACGAATGCTGTTTGATCCGAAAAATGTCTGATACCTAATTATAACAACTTATTTTATTCGTTAAATTGTTTTACCTTATTACACTCGAGTTTGATATTTTTTCTGAATAAATTTTTGTTTTCTACAACTTATTTAATTTATTCCTAAAAAGCATATTTTAACTCGAGGAACTGTTAACCCAAAAACACCGTGGGTAGTAATAGATAATTCCGTGGGAATATTTTTGGCCACTGGCACACCCATACAAGCTAGTCTAATTCAAAAGAAATTTTAATAAAAATATTTTAAAAAAAACTTTACGGATTTTCTCGGGTGTAACTACCCGTAAGGGGATTTTATATCAAAAACAGGAATTTGAATTTTTTAAATTCAATCTTCTAAAATAATTTACTCAAAAAAAAAAACAATTAATTTTAAATTATGTGGCTATTTGCTAAATTAAGGAATTGTTTTTGTTTTAGTTCAATAATGCAATATTGTGACAATACAGTAAGATATGAAAATTCACAAAAAAACAATTTTTGATTTTTGGTTTGACTTTTGTTTGACATTGGTGCGCTTAATTATTAATCCGCTGCAATATATAAGTGCGGCTCCAGTCTCTGTACATAATCAGCCAAAAGCCTAACAAACTGATAAAAAAAAAATTTATAGAATCTTTTTTTGTGTCGTTATCATTTTTGTATAAACACAAAAAAAAAATTTAATCAGTTTGCAAAGTACAAAATGCATTTTTTCAAACAGTGTATTAGTTGATCCATATACTAAAAAAAAAAAATCGAAATTTTGCTAATTTTAGAATTGACAAGAAGTCCTAGTTTTACAAGAAGAGATTTGAAGTCCTAGATTTTTCTTTGTTTCATTTTTAAAAGCTTTTATTTAACTTGCTATGTTAGTATGTTAGTTTAGATCAAATATTTAGTTGGATACGTTTCTAACCTTGATGACAATGCAATATTGTATAATTAGTTTTTCCCTAATTCGCCCCAAACCAAAATTGTTGATTTTTAGTCCTATGCAACTTTTTGACATTTCGAATTGTCAAATATTGTCCATTGATTTTACATTGCAATTTTTTGCTTCCATAGTTATGTCTGATTAGGGTAAATTAACCGATTAAAATATAGGTAAAAAAATTACTTCTTTAATTTTTTTTAAAATTAATTGTAATCAGACTAAAGAGTAGAAAATAAAATAAAGTAAAAAAAAATGTTTTTTTAAGAAAAAGCTTTTATTTAAAAATGGACTAAAAAAAATGAAATAACTACTGAGTGGAGTTTGAAGCAATATACAACATAATTTATAAAAGCTTGTGGCGTTTAATAAAGTTTGGTAAGTACTGAAAAGTAAAATAGTTACACTTATATCCAAAACAGAAATAATTAATGATAACGCCTCAAGCTTTTATAAATTATGTTACATATTGCTTCAAACTTCACTCAGTAGTTGTTTCATTTTTTTTTAGCGCATTTTTAAATAAAAGCTTTGTCTTAAAAACATTTTTTTTACTTTATTTTTTTCCAATAGAATTAACAGAAAGTAAAGTTTCAAGACGTAGGTACCTAAATCTAAATTTCATTTTTTGAACGGAATTATGAAATAACCTAAAACAACATTTCACTTTGAATTCCATTTCCAATTTTTTTTACTCCCAAGCCGGTAATACTTCAAAAAAAATATCAAAACAATAATTATTATACTTTTTTCCGGGCATCTTATAGGTAACAATATACAACAATACATCCATACATATTTATACATAAATATTATGTATATAAGTTTATGTTGCGCAGTTCCTGACCTCGCTCAATGTCATTGGTGATGTCCACCAACTGACTGACTACTGTCCGTCCGTCCGTCCGTTCGTTCGTTTATGTTTGCCGTTCGCCGCCTACCTCCCCCCTCTCTCTATCACCACGATGTTCAGTCATGTCACAAGTCGGCGCGTCATAAACATACCGAAAATAAAATTCACTTTTTGTTTCTATGTGGATACGAAAAAAAAATGAAACACAAATTTCAATTTCATTTGAGATATGATCTTAATTTAATTACTGGACTTGATAAATGATTTAAAAGAATGCATGTGTTTACGGAATGATTAGAGCAAAAATTTTGGTTTTTATTTTGATAAAAATTTTTGTAAATCTTTTTTTTTTTTGTCATATTTTTTTTGGTCGAATTTAAACTTGAAGATATTACCCATTTTAATAAATAGGGGAAGAACAAACAATGCCCAATTTGCATCACTTAGAGAACCCTGTAGAACACCCCTTGTAGCGCAGCCCCGGATCTACGATTTTTTTGAAACCGGGGCAGCAACTTGAAAATGGCACCCCCCTCTCCAACGTTTGACATAAATTGTTATAAAACTCCAATTTTTCCCGTTGCGGCAATGATGAAAATTGAGGGTCTTGTAAAGGATCAATATAGGTAAAAGTTGATTTTTTATTTTAATAAATCTACTCCGAAAGCACTACAAGTTGTGCAAATTTCAAAATTTTATCACCAGCTCCGTCAGAGATACAGGGGCGCAAAATTTCAAAATTTGGAAAAAGTCAGTTTTCGGAAGTTTGTAAAAATTAAAGGCTGCTTGTAGGGGACAGAGCCTAACAGAAAAAGATTTTTTGATGGAAGAAATAAAAATTTGTTGAATTTTTTATGTCAAGCCCTTCTTGGTGGCGTTGAAAGTCATAGCCGACAAGCAATGAGCAAAAATCAGTCTTCTTGTAAGACCAAAACCAAATATGTACCTACTAGGCATCATCTAAGCAAGGTCAGTTCCAAGACTTAAGTGAATAAGATCAAGAATACCCTTGTCGCAGCATCCTGCATGACAGCGAATTTCTGTTTACAAAAATTAATTTTTCTCAGAAATCAGTTTACCTAGAAATCCTAGAATGATAGTTCAAAAAGTTTTTTATGTGAATATTTCTCCTTTTTTAATGGCTTCTGAGCTTGAGGAATAAGTTTTTATCGATTAACCCAACAGAAAGTGAATTTTCAGGGCCGTGGAGAGAAATAGCGGGCCCCAAGAAAAGGGGTACATTTCATAAAAATTTCTCCCCAAAAAATAAAAGATGAGTAAAAAAAGCTGATTTTACTTTTTCCTGGGCCCCTATTGACCGCTATGGGCCCCTCTTCCGGCCCGGGCCCCAGGGCTGCAACCCCGGCTACCCCACCCTCTCGTCGGGCCTGTGAATTTTTGCCAAAAAATCCAATTTAATTCGTCCTCTAAATCTTTGCAACAGTATTCTGATAAACTTTTGTCGAATTTCAGGATATAGAAATTACTTTTTCTCGAAAAACGTGCTCAAATAGAATAATGATTCTAAAACATGTGATTTTTTTGCTCTTTGGCATGCTGTACAATATTTCAAAAAACTTTTGAATTTTTAGCAAATTTTGGCAAAAAACTAATTGTTTTTGAGGATCCTGACATCGGACGTGTTTAGCTAACGAACTCATCCAAGAGTTTTGGATTCCCAATGTTTTAACCAGTTTTCATAGAAATAGAATGTTTCATTCGAGAGTTATCGTACGAACACATATTATATACATATGAATGTCATTTTTCACTTCTATGTAGAAACCTCAGAACAAATTCGCACCATGATAGTGGCTCTAATAGTTGAATTTTCAATTCGAACATTCGCTAAAAATGCATTTCTAATCCACGAAAAATGAACTTTGAAAGTATTTATTCAACACAAAGAAGCGATTTAAATAAATTTTGTATGATTAAAAGTCACGTTTTACTTGAAGATTTTCTACCACAAACTTGAACAAAAATATTTTTTTACTGTAATTAATTGCATTTGCACAAAAAATACAGCTTCATATTTAATGAATAAACAAATACCACAAACCGTTCCACTTGACTTTATGTGATAATGGAATTATCGCTAAAAATTTTTGATAAAAAATTTATTATTTACCAAACGAAAAAAACTGCATTTTCTTGTCGGAATTATGTATTATTTTGAATACAATTAGAATGAGAAAGGTGTATCCCCCCTCTGCTTATTTTTAAAAAAATAATTTTTATATCAAAATTTTGATAAAAGTATCTACTACATAGTAGGCGGGGAAGGAAGTTACACAATTTTTTTTTTCGAAAAAAACAACATAATCTCTTGGTGTGTGGTAGTCACACTATTTTTGATTTTAGAAAGGTCCGGGCGATCTAATTTTAAAAACACGTAAACAAAGTAGTACGTATGATCAAGCTTACATGCCAAATCAAAATCAGACCATCCAAAAAAACTATTACTAAATCCAAAACAACAAGTTCGTTTTAGGAACAAAAAGTGAAACTGGTTTAAGAAATGTCATGGCCATTGCGATTCACTAAAATGAATATACAAATTTTTTTCAAATTGGGTTAGGTCATTAATTACTAGCGATCAATTAAGTCATTTTATACTAGCTGTACCGGCGACGTCGTTCGCACATAAAATCAATGAGAAGTATATAAGTATAATAATTATAAAGCATTTGCATTAGAAAAATAGTTTTTGTATTTTCCGGTAGAAATGAGACATTTTCCCGGTGTAAAAGTGTCTTAGATGTTGATTCAGGTAATAAGTTATCGCCACACCAAATTTCATCGAAATCCGTTCAGTAGTTTTGATTTTTCTATTTTCCCGTGGGAATGAGACATTTTCCCGGAGTAAAAAGTATCTTAAATGTTGATCCAGGTAATAAGTTATCGTCACACCAAATTTCATCAAAATCCGTCCAGTAGTTTTTGCGTGATGCGTGAACAGACAGACAGACAGACAAAAATTTTAAAAATGGCGATTTTGATATCTACATCGATAACTATTTACAGTACCAGTACAAAAAATAGTCCATGTACGGAAACGGTTTCGTTACAGTCTTATTATATGTATAGATACACGAATGCCGCGCAAAACGGAACACCAAGAAAGGTTTGTCTCTTTCTATGTTACTATAAGTGAAACATACATAAGATGTTCAAAATGAACACATACATAGATATACACATAAAGGTAATAAAGCTAACATAAGACTTATGTTAGCTTTATTGCCTTTATGCTTAGTGTGATAAAAATAAAAAATAAAATAAAAAAAGTTTTGTACATACCAGATCCGTAATAATAAATGCACATAACAATATAACCATATCACTTTTTTCAAGTTAAAAATATTTTTTAAATATTCATGTTATGATATCGTTTCTAAGAAAAAACATCGGGAAAAACGCACATATTCTGTTCAAAACTAAATATGTATTTAATTATCTAATAATATATTAATTTATTATTTCGTATAAAAAATACATAAACATATGACAATTTGAAGATTTGAAAATAATATGTGCATACATATGTGCCTAAAAGCCTATCAATTAGTGTTTAAATAAATCAGAATATACATATGACATATCTTACATGAGGATACATAAATTATGTACGTATTTCTTTTATTTAAAAAATTGTATTATAATGATATCATTTTTGTAAGTAAAAATTTTGAATTAAAATATCTAAAGGAACAACTTGTATACACTACATTTTAGCAAAAAAAAAAAAACTTGTGATTAGGTAAACAAATAACGTTCCATCTCTTTCTCTGTATTCAGTTTGTGAAGGAACCTTATTGTGAAGCAAACGTGTATTATATCAAATACATATTCTAAACAATATTATGCATTGACATGTGAACAATATATGTATTCTTCCAGACCTAACCTAATATAATATATATTATAATAAAATCTAGTCGGGCTATACGTAACCGCTAGACTCTTGGCTGTTCATGGTCATCCGTGCGGGACGTCCAAAACGTCCAACTTATTGTCCGTCCGTCCGGTCCCGTCCAGTGGAATCCAAGCTATTGTACTGTATTCAATAAATTAGCTGTTTAATGCTAATAGACAACGAACGGCTTACGTCATACATTATGAATACAATATCATTATTCATTATGTATAACTAAGATTAGAACTTAATGAAATATTTTATGTATTTGATTTAACTACATACTAAATATATTTGCAAGCGAAAATAAACAAAAATTTGCGAGACTATTTTTTTTTTACTTTGTTTATTTAGAAATCAATTATGTATGTATTGATTTGATGATTCTAAGAATTAGAATATACAGTAGTGCTTGCTGATTCATTATTTAGACTACAGTCAATATTAATTCGAATCACCTTGAATTCGATTCATTTCCCCCGATGTATTCATTCAAAATGACATACGTAGTAATAAAATCATATTAGGGATCCGAAGAAATCGCGAAAATGTGGTTAACACTGTACAGTCCGCATACTTTCACAGGAATAATTCAACATGTGTAAACATACATTTCTTTTAAATAGAAATAATATTAATAACATACACACACACTGATTTTTGTGATTGTATTGAAATATACGCATTTCAGTACAATCATAAAATAGTATATTGTGCAATAAGTGCAGGAAATTGTCGATTGCCTACGAAAGCGAAATTGAGCGCACGAACGTAGTGAGTGCGCTCATTCGCTTGAGTGGGGCAAACGAAGTGTGTTTTATAGATAACGAAGGACAGAACGACAGAAGGACAAGATCACAACTAGTATACCTTATCCAACAATTTTTGGGATGACTTTTTGAGAGGGTGTTATTAGTGACCATAAACTTTCAAAAAGTTAAATTATTTTATTGTTTACAACAAATATCACCCTATGTTCACTCCAATTGTGTTTAAATTTATTACCTGGTTTACGGACAAAATAATCCGCCATACATGAATAATGTTTCACAGGCACTCGATAACATTTGAAATTAAAAATGTAACTGTGTCTCTTGGAATTGGAGTGGCACTCGAACGAACGGTCGGTGGCCTAATTGGTAAGGCGCTTGGCTAGTAACGAAGAGATCCGGGTTCTAGTCCCAGCCGATCCAGTTTTGATAATTTTTCAAACACTATGTGAATTTTAATTAACATAATGAATTGGCCATTTCCCAAAGTACATCAAGTGTTCAAGTATCAGCCAAAGCTGGACATTAAGTGAACATATGAATATTGGTGTATGTTTAAAATACGGACAAAAATCCGCCATACATTAATAATGTTTCACAGGCACTCGATAACATTTGAAATTAAAAATGGTTTACCAGTGATGGTTTCTTTTACCACTCACATAGATAAGTACATTACCTGCTGCGCACAATAGTGCTGATTATTGCCGTACTTGAAAAGTCATTTCATTTAAATATGGTCAAACTCTACTGAAGATACATATAAGGAAAAGCAACAACTCTCCGCAACCCTTCTTAAATTACAAAAATATAATAACGCATAGGTGTTTTTTCGCCGCTTGCAGTACTCTACGGTTAAGTATGTAAATCACTTTAAATTGCGTTCCCATAGACAGAGATCCATCCCACCACTACAGGCAATTATTATTAAAGTGTTTGTACGATTGACTAGGACAAAATAAGGTGAATTAAAAGAGTTTAAATGAGTTGAACTTAGTAAATAGGCAATAAAATAATATCTAATAGACCAATTCCCATACATATGACATGTATACATAATTGGTACATATTATCTATGAGACTATGATCTATTCTATGAATAGGCTAGTGCGCATACGTATATAAATATATGTATTACACTTCAGTATGTAAGTAGACATTGCTAGTCATAGACAACATTAGTTTTATTGTTAGTACATAAAATTTACAAGACCAACACAATGTCAAGGCTGTTGAAGAAAACAGCTGAGTCGACATCGACATTACAAACATTGTGTTAATTGTACGTACATACATACGATCCGCGTCGCACTTGTACATAATATGCATGAGTTATGAACTTATGTACAATTAGGTGGCCAGAGAACGCGGGACACAATCGCGGGACGCACACACCACCAGTGCACCAATTGTGCACTGATGCGTTAATGTGTGTGTACGTATTTCTGTCTATCATATTCATAGAATATATAATATCTCTATGAATGCATTAAAAAATTTATAGAATATAGAAATACGCGAACTCTAGTGATTAAAAAAATAACTACTGTTGGTGCTTTTTTTAGAATGTGAAAAACAAACAATTACAAATTTCTATCCTAAAATCAATCAATATTGCTAAAAAAACAGTAATAGGTTAAAATGTCGTACGTTTTTTAGAAAAATACTGCAAAGATATTGTTAAAATAGGCTAACTTCAAAAATGCATCACTGCTTGCATGAGGCAGAGTCAAAAGTTCAAAAACGCATCAGACGCATCACAACGAAAAATCAAAAGTTCATTTTTGCATATGATGCGTCAAAACAGTGCATCAAGAAATTTGGTGATGCGTGTCCAAGATGCATGTCATATTGTGTATAATGTAGAATTATAACTACTTGTCATATTATCAAAGTTGGCCACCTTTACGGTACGCGAATCAGCTGAACCAAAATAAACGATTCTAAATTGTTAAGGTTTTTTTTAACTGTCAATTTTAGACAACTAGTGACGAAAAACTAGTATGTGTAGACTAATAAACATTATATCACGCCCCCATTCTATTTCGACTTTTTATAAATATCTCAATTTGCGTCGTGGTTAAAAAGTGGTTCAAAAAATTTTGAAAAAAGATAATTAAAGACTCGAACCCAAAACAACGCAACTTTGAAAATCTAACGACGCACAATGAAAATTAGTACTAATTCAGCAGCGACGCAATTTCGAAAAAACGCAAAATGAAACGACGCAAAGCGAGGTATTGGTGTACTTCCTTTGGAATCACTAAGGCGACATTCTTTACAAAATGAATTTGATTAATTCAAATCTAGCAAATTTTCTAATGATTGAATATAGCAAAGAAAAATTTTGATCCATGTGTTTTTATTACAAAATGTAAAATAGTAGTTTTTGAAAAAAAATTATCAGCACGTTTTCAATTTCTTAACAGCCGTGTACAGTACCAGTCAAAAGTATAATAGTCCATCATTTTTTTTTTAACTCAAATTATCAAGTATAGAAATTTGAATAGTTCAATAGCACTAAATTTTATGTATACATTAATTTTAGAATAGAAATCAAAATTTTTTAAAAAGAGATTCTTGTAGGGATTTCCGAGGAGAACATTTGTGCAAAATGTGAACTCCCCGAAATATTTTTTTTATATTGTTTAAACCTTATTGAAAGAAAATTCATGAATAACGTTTTTTGACCTTTCACCGCTTACGTAGCGAAAACGGTGATAGATACATTAAAAAGTGTTAAGGCCTTTTTTATAGAGAATCGAATTCTCTACAAAAAAAGTCCGCGAGAGCACCTGTCTATCTTGTACAGGTGAAAAGATACAACGCCCCAAACGCACACTCAAAAAAGTTCACTTTTTTGAGCATTCCGACAAGTTTCCGGACGCCACACCCTGCCGGAACGCTCGAAAAAGTGAATTTATATGTTTTTTATAAACATATTCATTGGATTAAAAAAAACTTTATTTCATGCTTATTAAGAAAAAAAATGGGTGGTTAATTTAATTGTCAATTTTTATAAGCCAGTTTAATTACACACCTAAAAATAGTGGTCCGGTATTGGCTGGGTGCGTGATGCCAACGACATCTATAATATACATTTTTTCATGCTATTAAATAATGCTAACCGTGGAAATAAATTTAAAATATTTTCAAAACAACCGTAAAATCTGAATCTAAAATATTTGTTATTTACAATTATTTTTTTTTTTTATAAATAAATTTGAACAATTTGAGGTATAAAATACTGGATGAAGTACAATAGTTGTATTAATAAAGTAATTGAACAATTGTCGACGTTAACATGGATATAATTATCAAGACAGTATTTCCTTCCAACCCCGGACTATGCAGAGGAAAAAGTTGCTGGTAATAGTGAAGCACGTCGGGGAAATTCGAAAATAGAGAAATGTTGGCATAAGTCATTTAGTTGAATGTACAGTCATACATAAGGCAAACATCAATAATTTCTTATGAAACATCATTGCATGTGAGTTTAAAATACCTCAAATATTTTTAATTCTGTATTTATGGATTGACGTGTAGACGTTAATACGTTGACAGATAAATAAGGAACGACATATTAGTGGCAATTGCGTTTATAATCAAAGTGGATCAATGTATTATTTTTTATTTAATATTTTTTATTAGTTTATTACACTATAAACACATATGAGCATGTATTATTGCCTATTTTCTCCACTACTCACGCTGCAATCGATTTAATTATCCCACCATATACTACGCACCCTGGCAATAATGGGGGCTTTTACGTTACTGTTATATTTAATTTTGTACGGTGTACTGTAGGGGTATGGAGAATTCAATGCCATATGTCCAAACAATATTCAGGAAATACTGATTGCGATATAAATTTTGAAACAAAAAACTATTTTTACACCAAATTCACGTGCCATAAATAATGTATGTGCTACAACTACTTTCTGTTATCAGTCACTTTATTATCAATGATTTGGAAAATGTCTCATAACTAATATGCAATTTTCTTGATAAAAATCGTTTTACACGTTTTTCAGCATGTGATTACGGCAGTAAAATTTATAAAATCCTAATTCTGTGTAGTGTTTTTCACAAACTCTACTTTTGATAAGGAACAGTTTTTGTTTTTTAAAGTGTTGAGTGACTTATGAACTCTAAAACGTGTACATATTTTGTTATTATTAATCAGGAAAATTATTGAAATTATTGATTTACACTCTAACCTATTTTTGTATGGGGAATAATCAAAACCTCTTTGATTTAAAAATACTAGACGTAAAGGCGAACACATATCTTTCTTAAACTAGAGTTTTAGAATAATTATTTTTTTGGGTAACAATAGTGATCTAAGATTGAAGTTGACGAAAAATATTAAAAAATCAGTGTTACTGATCGTTCCCATTCATCCTTTCATCGTCTCTTTTGATCCCAAATTATCATAGAGTAAAACTTATATAATTTTTGTTATTTTTTCAAAACCCAAAAAATATTTTCAAACACAGATCAATGAGCAAACTATTATATTATACTATTAGATAAAGCGTAAAGCCAGTTTGTAGGCATTTTTCTTGAAGCAGGTAACAGGGTGAAACGGGTGAGATTTAAGGAATATAATATAATGTCAATTTTTTAGTAAATACGACTATAATTATTGCAGAACTTTGAAAATTTTGAAAATACCACTTTCTTTCTTTCAAAATTTTGCATTCTTCTCAAAAAAGTAGAATTTTATTATCAGTAATTTTGACAATAATTATTTTCAAACGTTGCTACGGATATCATTGGTTTATTGCATTGACTACTATATTACAGAATACTATCAAGTTGTATCCTGGTCGTATTTGGCTGCCTCAATTATACATTTATGTAATTAGTCTTCATTGGTCTGTGCTTTATACACTTTGATGGACATTTTTCTTTCTTTGTTTTTGATATTCGAATGTTTTTGATACTATTTAAATGATTGATTACATAATAGAACCAAGTTTATACCTTATAGGATGTTTTATGGAAACATTCATTCAATAAAAAAAACATAATATGCAAATTATTAAACAAATAAAAATTTAATACATACACTATTAGAATTAATGTCTAGCCGGGATCGCCCACGAGAGTCATTCAAAAGAAAAAAAAATCAAAACAAAAACATACAAAATTTATTTGTCCGACAGAGAGGGACGGGGGAAATTAATCGGTGCAAGTGAATTAATTTTAACAGCGGGAGAGTATTTATTCGAAAAATTCCAATATTGTTACCTCATTTAATTCTTAAAAATACCCCTGTCGCAGCATCCTGCATAACATAGCGAATTTCCGTTTATAAAGAATAGTTTTTTTCGGAAACTAGTTGACATAGAAAAATAGTTTAAGAACCTTTTTTATGTAATTTTTTCTCGTCTTTTAAATGGTGTAAAAAAATTCACAAAAATTTTTGAATAAGTGGAAATTTTGGCAAAAAACTAATTTTTTGCAAGAACAAAAACCATGTTGCTGGCATCCGACGTGTCTGGCTGACGAACTCATCCAAGGGCTTGGAACTTCCAATGTTTTCACCAAATTTCGTAAAAATTGGATACTTTGTTCGAGAGTTATTGCGCGGACACATCTATAAATATAAATTTTAGTGAATATTATTTTCGGTTTCTAGGGACCTCAAAACAAATTTCTGCTATAGTCCCGTTCTCAAGTCGCGTCATCACAGTGGCTGTAATAGCTGAATTCCATTCTGGAAATTCGCTAATAATACAACACGGGGAAGAACAAACAATAGTATTTTTAAGATTCCAAAAAGAAATCTGAGTACCCTTACAATTTCGTCTTGTCCGTCCGAAAATCTCAAGGGTATCGGTGACGTTTCAGTCAAATAAATGAAATTGTCACGTAATTAACCTCCATAGTAACCCATAAAGTAAATGAGTAATTTATATCAAAGTGTAAAAAAGAATACTTAGGTGTCCCATTGAGAACGATTGAATTTCCCTGGTGGGCGTTTGCGGAACTAACGTATGACAGATACTTTCCAACAGGATTAATGTTATGTTTAATGTTAGATATTTACGAGACAGTAAAGAAATACTACAAGACCTCTTCACCAGAGTAAAAAGTGTTTTAAAACTATTAGAATATTGATATGTGCTGGTATCAAAGAATAAAATTTTAGTAACATAAAATGTCAACACTTGAAATGACATATTTATACGCACAATTTTCGGTCATACATTAGTTCTCTGACTCATCACCAGGGAATATCATTGCCAGTATCATACCCCAAGGATAGTAAAAGTATATAATTATTAATTACTCACAAATATAATTACTGACAATTTTTTGACAGTATTTATTTATTGCAATTGTTTACAAAATACAACTTGATTTTTTTACAAAAATAAACAGTTTTATTAAAAGTACAATATCAAAACAACATAACAGATTCATATCTAGTTAAATTACACTCTATTGCGCATGCGTGTACATACATAATATAATATGTATGTACACCACAATGAAAGCGAATTGCAATTTACGTGCTCGTATTTGGATGACGGGTTGGTGGGGATACGCGGGTGTGACGTATACATACACATACATTGAACGAACTGACCTTCAGCCGGTACAGAAAGTCGATAAGACGTTGAACTGTCTAACGATATGCTATACGTATGCGCATACATATACATTTATGTGTTACAAGAAAAGTCAGTCTATCCGTTAGCTGCAAAACACTGTTGTAAATACACATGTAATATTCATTGCAATAAATACGAAAATAATTGTTGAGAATCATATTCAAGGATTACACATCATTTTTTCCAAAAAAAAAATATTGGGATCTGTCAAATGGGTGGAGCTTAAAAAATGGCTGACAAAAAGTTGAATTGATACAACAGTTCCTACACTTGACAGTTAAAATGTGGTAAAAATATGAGGAAATGGTAAATAAGTTAGTCAACAGAATACAAATGTCAAATTTTGACGGTATATGTCATGAAATAACTGGGGAATTGTCAAAAAATCAAATAAATTATATTTACAGTAACGTAAAAGCTCCTATACTCGAACAGTTTTAATATTTATCGGTTTTTTTCAGAAATAACTTCATTAACTCTTTAAGTGATTAAGACGAGTTAACTCGTCCTGCAATATGGCGGCTCAAAATGCTGTGATATATTCACTGGTACAGGTGCCGCCATCTGTGACAAATTTTCCGAAATACCTTATAATTCTAAATAATGTTCAATTTTATCAATATAGTTTAGTATAATTTATATTTTGTAAATTCCTAGGATTCACTTTTTTGATGTTGGGATCTTTGATTTTTTTTCTTTTTCTTTTTTCGTAACCTTATCTATTGTACTTATCACTGGCAGTAAAAAGTCCGGCATTTTAAGACACAGAATTTTTTCCATATGGTTTGTTTGAAAGGGTTAATATATAAAATATCAAAACTGTTCGAGTATTCAAGGCGTTCGGGTATAGGAGCTTTTACTCTATGCAGATCTTTAAAACGCATAAATGACATTTCAGCAAATAACTTTTCAACACCAGATATCCTACCGTCATTCGACGGATACTGTGGCTTCTTGTGTCAAATTATTGTTTGTAATTTTCATTGAACTAATATTTTTGTACAAAATTCGATTAGGACCAAACAATTTGGACTAGAAGGCCACTGTTCAGTCCCTACAGCTGATTTCGCAATTTCTGATTCATGTGACTGATTCATTCTGTCAGTTCCTCTCCACCCACAGCATCATAGAAGAGAGCTTAGATCTACTCCCTCGGTAATCTATTGCTTTTTGGGAGAAATTTTGGGATACCGTAAACGTTCATGACCTGAGCAATTTATTCCAATCCCATTCACTTAACTGGGATTCGAACTCGGAGCCACCATGGTCAAAGGCCAGTTTGCTTGCTAATCACTAAGCCATGTGGTAAAACATAATGGCAATGACTGGTATCATGATAGATTATTCTTCGGAAATGGTTATCAAGGAATCAAAATGTAATCCAAATTCTTTTAGAAAATTGTTCTACTCTGTGTTTGTCAGAATTTAGATTATTTTTCGATCATTTTTAGGTTAGAATTACGGAAAATATAGCACGTTTAAAAACAATAATGGCCTCAATATTATATAGACCATGGCACATTTATGTCAACTAACAAAATTAACAAAGAAATTCTAATTTGGAACGGTAACAAAATAATTTTTAATCTTTCATTTTGTTTATTTAATTTAAAATTTTGTAATTTTTATTAAAAATAAATTTAGAACAAATAAACAAGGTCGAATATTCTATTTTTATCAATTTTTTTTTTTTAAATGACTTACAAGACTTGATTCACTTGACTAACATTAAATTACAAAATGATAACAAACCTTAAATATAGATATCAACATTTTCATTCGCGTTATGTTGTTTGCATAAATATTTTAGGTAATAGCAGAATTCCCCGTAGAGCAAACGAGGAAGGCGGATAGGCAAATATTTAATTAAAATATTCAAATTAAAGGAAAACATTCATCGAAATATTTCTAGGAATAGATTATGCTTTTGAAACAAGGAAGATAATTTTCTGTTTATATAATTAATACACGTGTCAAATTTTATTTAAGGGAAGCGGAAATTTACAACAGTAATAAAATTAAAACGCAATAACAAGCGTTCCATTTAATAAAGGAAAAAAACAGCACATTCTTGTGGCACAGCGAGCACTCGCTCTGGTGGTGTTGTGTGTTGGTATCATTCGTTCGTTTTCCTGCCGGATATTTCCGTTTGTGTGCACTCCCTCCCTCTTTGCGTGCGCCATCTAGCTCTTCGACTGGATATAAAAATAAAATTATTGTTGAATACGTCTATGCGACGCGCAATGCAATTTTTCGTGTTAGTTGAGCAAAGACCTTGGATAGGCCGGTCACCCTACTTACATATAAAGTTCTCTTCTCGTCTCTGGCCGTTTCGCAGATTCCTCTACCGGTTCGCTTGCCAAGATTAACACTTTGTCTTCTGCTTCCACATACTGACACACATACATACATATAACATGTACAGACAATTGCATATCGATGCAAACAGTTCCTTGATTTCAAACGTTACATGTTATGAAGACAATAAAATTGTTGGAAGTATTTAACTGACTTCCTCGCTTCCATTAAAGGTAGAAGGATGCTTTGGTTTGGACGTAATATCCTAGTTTTAATTAATTATGACTTTCACACGTATAAAATGCCGTAATAAGACGTAAGGGTGTTGCCATCTAGTGACCCTGGATGAAGCTTGATGTAGCTTTCTAATTTAACCACTCATAGCACTCATAGTATGTTGATATTTTTGAATATCATCAAAAGCTGTTAAAACACATCAATTTTGAGTTTTCTTTTTTAACTTAGTGATAACAAAAATCAAAGCGGATGTTGTATTTTCAGCAAATTTTAAATTTTTTATTATATTCAAAAATATTTACATACTTTATAAGTGGTTAAATTAGAAAACTACATAAAGCTTCACCCAAAGGGTCACTAGTTGAAGAGACCCCTTATGTTTTACGGCATTTTATTGTGTGAAATGTATATTTACATATATCCTAATTACGGAAGCCTTTTACGATTAACGTAACTTATGGTATGAATCCTTCTTGAAAATATTATCAAAAAATTCGTTAAGTGCGTGTTTTTGACATGCACTAAGTCAAGTCACCTCAGTGAAAGTGTTAATTTATGATTTTTTGTTAACTCTATAGTTGTTAACTCTACAGCCCTCTTGTGTTTATTCAATATGAAGGTACAACTCTATAATTATTCAGTATGGATATACAACTCTATAATAATGTTTCCCCCACTATGATCACATAACGATATTAATATGTCAACCTTCGATGACATAAAAATCTTACAACTAAAAGGACTAGATTAAAAATTATAATGGGTTTTGTAGAGATTAGGAATCGATACAAAAGGCAAAACTATTATGCAGAAAATTGAGTTACAGTTCTGGCCATAGTTTGTTTCAATACGAGATGATGTTTTGTATCTAGAGTTTCTAGATTTCTAAATACCCCTGTCGCAGATTTCCTTTTTTTGCAGTAAAAAACTTTATTGGTTCGTATTTACTAGCAAAACTTTTTAATTTTTCTCGAATACTAGTTTACATAGAATAATAGTTCTAAAATCTAACTTATATGACTTTTTCCACCCTTTACGATGATACAATAAACATTTCGAAAAATTTTTGAAAATTCGTTTTTTATTTTTCTCGAAAACCAGTTTACTTAGAACCAGTATTTTTTCCGCTCTTTTCAGTGATGTCTTCCAGTTGTTTCTATATTATATTTGAAGTATTGAGAACAATTCTTAAAATAATTATCTTGAACCGTTTAAGCGTGGTAGCCATTTTTGTTTTCCAATTTGCGCTGATTTTTGTGTTTGCAGCCATTTATGCCAAAGCACATATTTCATAAACCGTTCATCCTAAAAGGTTGAAATAAAAATCATTTTAAAGGTAATAAATGTCTCTTTAGATTTAGTGATGTCCATATTTAACCTATTTTCGGCCCTTCCATAAGAAAACTTTACCTAATGTTGGATATCAAAATTTAGCAAAATTCACTGTTTGAACATTTTTGTTCTTACAGAAGGAATGTTTTAAATCTCTTAAGTATTTTTTAGGAGAATAGCTGTATACGGGTACAACTACCTATTATGAAACAAATACACACTATTTCAATTGTGAAATTGTATCCTTTAATTTTTACTAACTTCCGAAAACTAACTTTTTTCCAAATTTTGGAAATTTGCGCCCCTGTATCTCTGACGGGGCTGATGATAAAATTTTGAAATTTGCACAACTTGTAGTGCTTTCGGAGTAGATTTATTAACTTCCCATTGAAAGTTATTGTAATGGGTCCGATTTTACGAATCGCTAATTTTGACATATCTCCACGTTTCAATGTCACTAGAATCCGAATCCATCGTTTTTAGCGTGATGTCTGTGTGTGCGTTCGTTAGTTCGTTCGTTGGTTCGTTCGTTCGTGAATTTTTTTTCGTCTCGCATATCTCGAGAACAAATGATGATATCAACTCCAGACTAATTTCATTAGATGCGTAGTCAAAAAATGAAGACCGGATAAAGTTTTCAGCAAATTCGGATTAGCGGTTTATTTTTTGTGGTAAGAAAACGGAATTAATATTTATTAAGATAACATAGATTATATGGATTTTTTACCATAATATTATTATATAATGGCCTAAGAACCGTCCTTGATGTTAAAAACGCCAGTATTTTATTACAAAATTAAAACAAAAAACAAAATAAGAAACTTGAAAGAATTAGTTTTTTGCCAAAATATATTTTGTCTCGCATATCTTGAGAACAAATGATGCTATCATTTGTTTGATAAGGGTGGAGCCCCCACCCTTAGGTACAGAAGGTGAAGCCCCCGGTATGGTGCAAGGGGCAAAGCCTCTACCGGGGGCCCAGTGGAGGAGTCGCCTGAAATGAAAAAAGAATTATTTATGTATACAGTAGTCTCTAGTCTTTAAGGACACCCAATGGGAAGTTGACAGTGTGGGTAGACCTGTCCCCCAAATTTTTAAAATAAAAAATCAACTTGTACCTATATTGATCCTTTACAAGACCCTCAATTTTTATCATTGCCGTAACGAGAAAAATAGGAGTTTTGTAAAGGACTTATACATATACTTATGAGTTTTTTTGACAACTTATGTTAAACGTTTAAGAGGCGGGCGCCATTTTCAAGTTTTTGCCACGGTTCTAAAAAAAAATGTAGATCCGGAGCTGATTAAAATGGAAATATCTACTAAAAAATGAACTAGACAATACTATTAATATGGCTGACTGGTTCACTTTACTTCAACTAATATAAATATATACATACACAAACACAAGTTGCAAACAACCGAACTGATGCACATCTATTTTAGCGGTACAAGGACACAATGTCGGCGATCCCGTACACATTACCGCACTGTTCGCCGCTCACCCCGCATGTTAGGCATGCACCGCACCACCGTCATCATCATCATCGAGCGAGCGACGGACGCGGACAGCGGGCGACTTGTTGAAGGTTGAAATCCGCGCACTGCACTGCACAGTCAGTTAGTCCATCTGTCTGTCGCTCATTTCCTGGTCAATGATCGGCCGGCTTCACCACGTTACAGCTTGGTTCGTTTCTTATGTCGTGGTTGGTTCCGCTGCTGGTTCTTCGCGATGATGATGAGCAGCGAGTTGCATTGTGTACAAAACAATCACAACAGGCAGCCGAGCCGGGGTTTGGTTGCGCGCGAAATCCAGACCACAGCAATCAAATGTCGTGCATGGTCAAGATTTTATCGATAGACAGACCCCAACCAAAATATTGACACCGTGAAAATTAGTCGACTGTTAGGTGGTGGTTTATTCACACTTGACCACTTTTTTTTTTAGATTTCTAAATACCCCTGTCGCAGATTTCCGTCTTTTCCAGTAAAAAATCGTTGAAGTAAAACTTTATTGGTTCATATTTATTAGCAAAATTTTTTTAATTTTTCTCGAAAACTAGTTTACATAGAATAATAGTTCTGAAACCTAACTTATATGACTTTTTCACCCTTTACAGAAAATTCGTTTTTAATTTTTCTCGAAAGGCATTGATTACACCGGCCTGCGATGGTTTGACAACTGACTTTGATAGATTTTAGGGCGCTGATTACGAAAAAAAATATTCAAAAAATTCCAGCACATCAGAATTTTTAGATATATGTATTAAAATTTTTGACTAAAATTACCTAGATCGACCAAGTCAAGAATAGATTATAAGTATTTACATATTTATTTGCTATCTAATAAAAAGTCATTACATAGTTGTAATTGGCTTTTAGGAACACATTCTCAACAATGGTTTCATTAAATGAAACCTAATTAACTAAGTGACATATCATTATTTTGGGAAAAAAGGTGAATTTTAAGGTCATCCGCTAATGAGCTCATTATTGAGGGTAATTTATTTTTTTCTATTCAGTTTTAATTGATAACTAAAACTCGCACAACGGTGCTAACGGGGCCGTACTTATACAAACTAAAGAAATAAATAAAAATGCATAATCTGTTCTTGACATAGTCGACCTAGGAAATTTTAGTCAAAAATTTTAATACCTAATATCTAAAAATTCTGACGTGCTGGAATTTTTTGAATATTTTTTTTGTAATCAGCGCACCAAAATATCCTAAGATCAGTCATCAAATCCAAAAGGGGGCGACATGACTTAAAATTCGCAGGCTTGTGTTATTGATTTTTTTTAACATATACAGAATGTAAAAGGTTCAAATAGTCATTGACAAATTAAAGGTTTAACATTAAATAAAAGCAAGAAAAAATTTTATTCCAAAAATTGAGAAAAATTCTAGCTACTGACTACAAAATCCTAATTCGTCTTGTCAAGTAATTTTTTTTTACCTATTGACACCTTAACGTTCATAACCTATAATGATAAAACATCCAACTGGTACACTAGTTTGAAAGCTAATACACTTTATATGGAATTGCTTACGTCCTTCGACATTGTGTGTGAGTTAGTAAGGTTTCACTTGACGTATTGTGACGTTACTGAGCGTCAAAGTGTTAACCACTACCTATTAATTACCTATTTTTTTTGGAAGTAATTTTTTACCTATTAACCGTGGCTGGGGGTGTCTAGAACAGGGCCAAGTTTTCCAGTACCTAGAACACTAAATAAAATGATAGAATGATGAAATTGGAAACCAGTTATCAGGTTCTCTCGGAGTCATTTTTTTATTTTTACTAAAATTAGACCTATAGAACCAATCGGTTAAATTTTTACCTTGGTGGTACTGCAAATGTAAGTGCTTCTTATAGAGTTTCCATCAAAAAAATTCTAATTTAAGCACATTTTTAGTCTCCTGACAAAGCATCGCCTAGAAGTTTGTCAAAAAAAAAAAAAATACCCGTGATCCCCTCTAATTTGAGAATTAACTCTTTTATTTTAATCGTAGAAAAAATTTTTTTTGACTCAAAATGCCGGATCTTTTTACTGCCAATGACAAGTACAATAGATAAGGTTACAAATAAAGAAAGAAAATCCGAGATACCAATATCAAAAAATGAAAAATGTTACCCTAGGAATTTTCAAAATAGAAATTATACTAAACTATGTTGGTAAAATTGAACATTATCTACAATTATACCACATTTCGACACATCTGTTACAGAGCCGCCATATTGTAGGACGAGTTAACTCGTCTTAATCATTTAAAGAGATAATAATACATCAGAATTTCTTATGTATACTTCATAAAAATTTAGGGCCAACCCGATAAATTTTTTTACCAAATGTTTTGAAAAATTAACAGTTTTGATATTTAATGCACCAATTGTCTCTCTGAACGAAAAATCTAAACGTACTTTCTCTATTTGTTTCAGTGCCGGACAGTTACACCAGTTACCTGAATACGTTACAACACCATCATCAACAGTCACATCAAACACCTGGACCTCTGGCGGGACACCATCACACGATGGCGACAACGGGCGCCACCGGACCCGTACACCCCTACCACCAAAACATGCATCATCCCCATTTCGCCACCCCATCACCACCGCGGGGCAGTTCGGCGATACCGACGTCCGTCATTCAGGCGGCAACGTCCAGCGTCAACGACGAACTCAGCTACATGCTCGAATTCGGTTTCCAACAGCGTAAATTGAAGAAGGTGAAGAAGATGAAAAACGGTGAACCGGGCGCGGTAAAACGTAAAAGTCGCGAAGGCTCAACCACATACCTCTGGGAATTCCTATTGAAACTACTCCAGGACCGCGAATACTGTCCACGTTATATTAAATGGACGAATCGAGAGAAGGGCGTATTTAAATTGGTCGACTCGAAAGCGGTGTCACGGTTATGGGGTTTACATAAAAACAAACCCGATATGAATTACGAGACCATGGGACGAGCGCTTCGATACTACTATCAACGTGGAATTCTTGCCAAAGTTGACGGGCAACGGTTGGTGTATCAGTTTGTGGATGTTCCAAAAGATATTATTGAAATTGATTGCTCAGGAGCGTGACAAACTTTATTCGTCTAGACTTGAAAGTTCCGTGTCGCTTCTTACCAGTAAAACAAAAAATAAGTCTTGTGCATTTTTTTTACATGTCAGTCAGAGCCAGAAAAAATGAATTTTGCATACGAAAAATTCAAAAATGTCATCGCTCCGAGTACATAACCACAACAAAATTGATAAGTTCAAAGATAAATACAGGGTTGCCAACTCTTGGACAAATAAACTCCGCCAAGTTGACATCAAATCCCCACAAAACCCCTACATTTTTTAGTGTGGTATTGTGATATATATTTATCAATAAATATACCGACAATAAAATAGCCGAAAATTTTGAGAAAAAATAGTATAAATTTACCTACTTCCAGGACTCACACTACAGAAGCAAAATTGATCAAAATCTAGGGTTTCGAGGGAGCAATACTAGTAAAAAAATGTAAATAAATGCCACTAGACAAATTTTTTAAACCTAAAAACAACCTCTAAACATTTTCTCCCGCTAAAAAAACCCTAGTACAGTTTTTTTTACCACAAAATTTATTAAGGGGAAAACCCTCAAGTTGGTAACCCTGGATAAATAATTCAATCGTACAATATTCTCTATAATTTCATTTTTGATATAAAAAATTTAATATAACTTTAAAAAAAAAATAAGTATAGAAAATACGAATATATTGTTACTTTACGTACATACTCAATTTTTAATGTTTTTTGTAATATTTGCAATATATTTTATTTTTAATTTTAATAATAAAAAAAAATAATATATTTTACAATTCAAAGAGTTTTCCACATATCGAATTTATGCATTTTTAAATATTCAAAACAATTAGCAACAACTACATATATTCTAATGTTACACACGCGCATTTCATACAAACAACGAATATTATCCAAACGTCATGTAACAAATATTAAGGGGTTATGATCCATTTCAAAACCACAAAAAGTAAATTTAAATAAAACTTTTTATTGACTAAAAAAATTAAAGGCATATTACTTGGTTTTGAAGAGGCAATTTAAACGGGGTGATCAATTTGTTTTTTTTTTTTTTATAGCGGATTCTAGCACACACTACGTCCTCAAAAGTATGGAGACGCCTTGACCCAAGCGGGTCTCCACACTTTTAACGGGATACTGTACTAATGTTGTGGTACACTGTCGTATCAAAAGTGTGGGCACCCCGCTGGGCCAAGGTGTCCGCATACTTTTAACAACGTAGTGTGTGTTAGAGCCCGCCATTAAAAAAAATTGGTTACCCCCTTGGAAATGTGTGCCATTTCATGTTCACATCCCCTTAATATATCGATTATTATTTTTCATTATGATCTCAAAATTTTTAGCCGTAATTTGATTTGTGGAGCGGTAAAAGTACGGCGTACGGCATGTCGCGCTGACCAGATCTCAGGAAAATATTGCAAATCGTTTGTTGTTGCTAATATTAACTATATAATTGTATGCAAATAAGAATGATTTTTTAAAAAGTAGTAAAAAATTTACGTTAAATAGCAGAGAAAAAAAAATAGGCTATGTATCACAGCTGTTGAACTTAAATGAGAGGTTTATGTTTATGTTATGAAATAAAATACAGTAGTGGAAAGAAAATTGTGAACAATATACTACCAGATCAAGATGAAAAGTATATTTTTGTATTGAAAAAATTAATAGGTAATATATAAAACGTTAAAGATTTTGTAAAGGACTGAATTTTAGAAAATGTGACGATAGTGTTTTTGCCAGTTCTTTGTATCTCTGATCTTTTTTTTTTGTATAGAAAATTTTTGTAAATAAATAAGAAAATGATGAAACATACTCTAAAATTAGTTAAAAATTTAGGATAATTATTAGCGCCTTTAGTGCAACACACAGGCCATCTAAATTTTTTTAGCACGTTCACTGCTACTCCACCTGGTGGCAGCGAATTGTGTAACATGTGTCTCTAAAGGCGGTTAAAAAAAATGAGTGATCCTCTCAAAAAAAATTTCAAGAACGAAAAAAAATATTAAAATTTTATTGTAAAATAAAGAAATTTTTAAACAATTAATTATTAAACGTTCTGTGATTGTATTTTGTTAAATAATTTGTTATTATCTTTTTTGGTAGTTTTGTATAAAAAATATAAAAAAAAAAATATTTAAAAAATTTAAAAAAAAAATTTAATCATGTACCTATAAAAAATGACGGCGTGTCTTAATTTAGAAAGAAAATATTTTATCCATGTTAAATCTAGTAAAGTACACAAATTCTCCGCTATATGGAACCAAGTTACAAATTTGCAATTAATTCAGGCGATTGACTCAGTGAAATAATTTTTATACAAATAAACTTGCTTTGCGTCCAAACTGAATGTGATAGTTAAAAATTTTTTTTTGTAACTTGAATAAAAAAAACTTTTTTTACAAGAAAAAAAAAGTATTACAACTTTTTTGTATTTTTGTTATTATTTAAAAATAATTTTTAAAAGTAATTTTTTTAACCTAACTTTTTTCCTATAACAAAATATTTTGAACAAATTTACCTTTAATGTAGTTTAATTTACAAAACAAATATTTGATGGGCGTTGAAGACTACAGTGAATGAATGAAGAAAATAAATATATTAAAAACAAAAAAAATATTATTGTGCTTTAAAAATTGTACATTTTTTTTAAATAAAAACAATTTACTAGAAGATACTATTTAAATGTCGTTAAATAGTACTTAGTTTATTATTTACTGATTGTATATAGCTGAACTATATTATAGTATGTTATGTTAAGATTATTGTAGAAAATATCTCTAAAATTAAATCTCATTCGAATAAAATCATGTATTTTTTTTTAAAATTCCTGAAATTCGTTCCTTATTAGACAAATTTTATGAATATTTCAGAGTACTTATTTGGATAACTTATAAATGTAAAAAAATTAATTTTTTTTGCATCCCCCCAACGTAAAAAAAACTTATGTTACTTATAAAAAAAGCGCCAAAACAATTTGTGATGTAAGGCTGTCTACACAATCAGTGAAATAAGGAATAAGAAGTATGTAATCTAGTGACGTTGAATGGAACTTTATAATGAAATAAAAAATAAGGAATGATGGGTCATACACAATCAATGAAATAAGGAATAGGAAATAATAAATAAGGAATAAGAAGTATGCCATCTAGTGACGTTGAATGGAACTTTAATGTAACTGCCAATAGGTATATGTATTTAGGTATTTTTGTACATTAAAATTCATGAAAAAATAACGTTCGTGATGACTTTTTTTGTCACTAAAGTGAAAAAAATCACGAATTTTGACGTAGAAAAGCACGTACATATTTATATCTATGAGCAGTTACGTTAAAGTTCCACTCAACGTCACTAGATGGCATACTTCCTATTCCTTATTTCATTGATTGTCTAGAGACACCCTAACTGTTCATTAAACCCTTAACCCATTATTCTCCGCACCTTTTTCTACTTATATCTATGTATCCAAGATTGGTATATGTATAAACATATACATATATAAACCTTGCTATGTATCTATAAAAATTTTGACGAGAAATTTGTCAATAAAACAAAATGAACAAATAAGGTTATAAAAGAGAAAGACACATAAATGTTAAAACGCTTTTTTTTAAAACCAGACAAAAAAAATTTTATTTAAAATCAAAAAATTGCTTTTAAACATTTCTCCAATGCTTAAAAAGTGTCGATATTTATCTAAATTTCATGATCGGCCAAGTGGTCGGAAACCGACATATATTACATAAGCTAATATGATTCCAATTAATGGCGAAAATGATTCCAGGCTAACCAACCTAATGTGAATACACAACCTAATGTGATTCCAGTTAATGGCGGAAATCATTCTAAGCACAGGAAATCGGTTCAAAATTGAAGTATTACTTTTATACATTTCTCTAATGCTTGAAAAACGTGTCGATATTTATCTAAATTACCTGGTAGTCTAAGTGGTCGGAAAACGACATTTCATATTACACGACCTAATGTTATTCTAAGTAATGGCAGAAATGATTCCAGACTACAGAAATTCGATTCAAAATTGAAGAATGAGGAATTGACTAATTTTGAGAAACTCATATATGTACTACTACTATATAGCTAATCGTATAAAGAAATAGGCGAAAACACTACAGTACCGACGATCTGTTTGTTGCACTTCAGCAGTAAGTACATAGTACCTTATGCGCATATGTAAGATTCAAATTATTAAATATGTGGATATTCATTGGATACATGCAATTTGACAGAACCGTCGCACTTGCGCACAATAGGCTACGTCCCTCATTCTATTCCACTCTTACCGTGACCCTGCCACTTAAGGCATTAGCAATATAGAAGTATTACATATATGGAGAAACTATTTTAAAATACGCATATTTATGTATTATGCATGTACTCGTATATAATTTTAATTTTTAAAAATAATGCCGAAAATCGCTAGAAAAAAATAATTTAATATTTGTTCTCAAAATTTGCGCAAAAACGTTCATTAGCTTCAATTACGTCACATTCTCTAGATAGCAACAGGTGTCATGTAACTAAGAAAAAAAAACTGTTTATTTTTCTTATAACTTGGGGAAAAAATTGTTGATTTTTAAAAAAATTAATTAAATCCAAATTAATTTCCATAGTTATATTTGCTAACCGGAATTTACGTTGCGACCCTAGTGGCGACAGTGTTGAAATATAAGAGAAAGCAACGTCACAGCCCATTTCTGCTGACGTAATTTATAGCTGAAAAATATTAATTTTTTTAAAATTAAATAATGATTATTAGGATGAATTAACATAATAAATTGCTGTCTTTTATCTATCATCAATTTTCATTAAAATTTGTTTTTATTGTTTTTCTTTGATACTGTCAAATACCCCATTGCTTTTAAACATTTCTCTAATGCCAAAAAAAGTTTCGACAGGGACAGATTTATCCACTCTAGTTGGAGCCCTAGACATTTTCTTCTTACCGACCCCATTCCTTCCCTCACAAGATATACAGAACACACAAAAATATAAAACATTAAATAAAGGTAAACAAAACTAAGTAATATGAAAAACTAAAACAAATCACAAATATTGATTCAAATATTCAAAATAGACGGTTTGTTCGGACCCTTCAAAAAACCGGGTCCTAACCATTTGTCTCATTTGTCTATGCGATGATCCGGCCGTAGCTGTTTTAATTTTTTTGAATCAGAATCTAAAATCGTGAAAGTTCCGTTGCGTGTCGTTACGTAACATTTTTCTCTGACGAATGCACACATTTATAAGCGCCATCTTTACTGCATTGGTGTTTATGATCGTTATAGAGATGTCACGACTAAATAGCCGAGGACAAAACCACCCCAATAAAATTACCGAACGACAAATTAAGCACAGTTAATCATACCTTCAAGTTAGGATATGTCCGGGTATAGTATGATAAGGATTTTTTTTTGCTACTAATATATTAAAAATTGGATACTAGTAGGGATGTGATAGAAAAAGGCATATGATATTTTTGAGGAGTTCAAATTGTAAATAATTATCCTTTGCCCCAAAATGAAATTTCAAGAGGGCTCCCCCGTCAATTTTTCAACTTATTTCTATCAATAAATTTTTTAAATTCTTTATGGATTATGGTGCTGCCATCTCGATAATTTTAATGGAATAAGTATAATATTTATTTTTTAGAATGAAATAAATAAAGTCAAATTTGAATTAAATTTTCTATAATTAAATAACAAATTATAATACATAATTACAACTGTTACAACGCAATCTCATTAAAAAACAAAAAAAAATTTTTGTTAGTAAAATTCATTTCCATTTAAATATAGAATAAATTAATTTATTTGAAAATCATATAGTTTATTATTTTAATTATTATTTAGTTTAATTATATTTATTGACACTGTTAATTTGAATATACACTTAATAATTATAGCATTAGACTATTAATATGTTTAGGCGAGCGACTTAACCTTACTTTTTTAACAAAAAGTAACCACGAACGTTCTAATGGCAGATTTTTTTTTCAAATTGATTCAAAATTTAAAAAGAAACAAAAAATCTCAATACTATTTCTTTTTTTTTATATATAAAATGCCGACGTCACTATAAAAAGTAAGATTACATTAATAACATTCTGTAAATATCACTGATACAGAAAAATATTTTGACACATTTCTTTAGAATGAATATGTACGTAGACTCAAATTAAATATTTATAAGATACTTGTTAAAATTATTTATTTATATTATTTTATATTAACACATTTTTAACATTAGCGCCGGTGTTTAATCAAAAAATAGTATTTGAATTTTAAATTTTATTTTAAATTCTGCATCGATTAAAAAAAGCCAACCACTAGAACGCTCATGGTAACTTTTTCAATTTCTAAGCATCTTTTTAAGGGTAAATCGCTCGCCGATTTCTTTTACTATAGAAAAAACCAAAAGAAAAACTTATTTAAATTCCTAGGTAATCACATTCATTAGATACTTAATTTTAATTAGGCCTTTCTATTGTACAACGTACCGAAACTAAAAAAACCATTTAAAATACAATTAATTGATTTAGTTATTAAAATTTCATAAAATTTTTATTTTATTTTATTGGCATCCGTGATTACTGACAAACATTATTGGTGCATCACAATACATGCTTTATAATTTATTTCGATAATGGCATTGTACATAATTTCATTATTACCACATTCCACTGTTGATGAACAAACAAAATGGCGGATCATATACGATCAGCTGATTGCGTGTGTACAATAATATCTTTGGTATATAAAATTTGACAATTGTTCATCATTTGATAATTTGCTATTGTAATAATAAAATATTTCGAAACACACATTAATTTTTGTTTACTAGTCATGGTACAGTACTTAAATATAAATTCTGTAGTAGAAAGCATCCTCGCGACCCGTGTGCGTTCAATTTCCAACTTTGATAGTGTGTGCGTTCAGCTTCAGCATAGCCTTCTATTACAGATATTAAATTATCTTCCATAGAGAAGATATAATTTCTACAGTAGTGTACATTGAAAATTTAAAATTAAAAATGATTTTATTCACTTGGCATTAAAATTGGATTATAATTAAATTTTATCTGATTCGTTGATAATGCAAACTTTTTTACATTAAAACGCAATAAATTAAGAAAATACAATTTTTAAAAACCTTCACACCGTCTAAGACGAATAAATAAAATTAATTTTTGGTTTGGAAAAAAAAGTTTTTTACACACAGATTAGAAACCGGAAAGAAGTTGGCACCAGAAATTGAAAAATCTTTTTGTTTTTTATATGTCTAAATTGTTGCCAAACTGCTCTCTTGAAAGCAGTAAGGCTTAATACACAATCAATGAAATAAGGAATAAGAAATAAGGAATAAGAAGTATGCCATCTAGTGACGTTGAATGAAACTTTAACTTAACTGCTCATAGGTATATGTAATTAGGTATTTTTGTACATCAAAATTCATGAAAAAGTAACGTTCATGATTACTTATGAACTCCTTATTTCTTATGATACTCCTTATTTCTTATTTCTTATTCCTTATTTCTTCTGAAAAGTTCCATTCAACGTCACTAGATGGCAGACTTCTTATTCCTTACTTCATTGATTGTGTATGACCCATAACTGAATTATTTAATTAGTTATTTACAAGAAAAAAAAAGAAAAAACTCTAAATCTTTGTGTTATCAAAATCTCGTAAAATATGATTTCATTATGCCAATAAATTGCTCCCAATCTACTCTAGAGAGTTTAAAGGCTAAATGTTAAATTTTCGGATTAATTCTTTAAAATAGATTGTTTATATAGTCAAATTTATATTAACACTTTCAGTCCCACGGCTTCGGCATCCGAAACCAAACAAAACTTCCCCAGAGGCCGACCGCGATCAATGATTAATTGATTAGTTGATTACTCATTATCTGTGCGATGTTTATCATGTTTATCATTCTTCATCACACGGATGTGTTCTCATTCACACAAACATATACATACCAACAAACACTACTCTCTTGGTTATAATTTATATTTTTAAATAAAATTGATTTGAATGCCAGTGTATAAGTATGTAGTATGTATGTACGTATCACGTAGTACGTCTGTTTACAGTTTTACACATATGTACATACGTGTGGAACTGTGTTGTGTGTTTGAATCATTTTATTTTATGTATTTGTTTATATAGTTTGTTTTTTTAAATATTGCCGGCTTCCGGGGAAATTTACTATGAAAGTGCTCGGGCCTCATAGTGTTAAATGAAAATGACTCATTTCAAAAATAAAATTTTAGATCTTGTGAGAGATGGCTATATTACGAGTTCGTTTAAAACATAAATTTATGAAAATGAGTCGCTGCAGCTGTCGTTCCTTTCTCTATAACTATCTATTTGATAAAATCTAATTATCCCTAAATATATGCAAACGACATACACAAAGTACGTCTAATTGCCTATATGTTTTACTAGTTGCCTAAGTATCATATTTTAAAATATTTTAATTATTATTCAGAAAAATTAATATTTAAATTGAACGAATTGAAATGATACAAAAAAGTATTATTTTCCAAAATTTTGATGACAAAAATACTGAAGAAAATTTTGTTTTTAAATAATTAAATATTCCAATGCCAACTTCTCTCCGGTACATTAAAATTATCTGTGAAGATACAATATGACGTTTTCCACAACAAAATGCCGTAAAATGTAAGACGTAAGCCGCACAGAGTATTGCCATCTAGTGACCCTGTATGAAACTTTATATGGTTATGTTAGGAAACTGCACGGTTTCATATCGGATCAGTAGATGGCGACACTCCTCCACTCTTACGGCATTTTATTGTGTAAAATCCATTATTCCCAGTGTGTAGTCTTTGGAATTACAGTCTGGGATGCATTTTTACAAAAAAAAAAGAAAAGAAAAAATGTTAAATTTCCTAATAAATAATTTGTCATTTTTGGACAATTTGTGCGTAAAAAAGCAAAATATTCTATTCTAATCACAATTATAACAATTTATTAAAAAATTAACGATCTTTATAAAAAACAAATTATTCGAAAATGGCTCCTAATCTGCTTTTTTTTACCCAACAAAATTTTAAAAAACTGGCAACTAAAAAATAACATTTTTTAAAAAGTTTTACAACTATGGCACCTCAAAAAAATATTTTAATTTGTTCACATTAAAAAAGATTTACTTTTTTTTAATAAGATTAAGATTTAATTTGTTCGAAATTTGTTTTCTGCTGGTTTTTACCAAGTGAAAATACCAGTTGGCGCCTAAATCTTTTTCGATCATAAAGAATAACTACTACATAAAGGTATGGGCACACTTACAGACAACGTGTAAGGGTGAACACACTCCACCAAGTGCATGAAATCTTACAGAAGGCAAATATTATATAAAAATTAATGTATGTAACCAAGATTACACCGCGTTACATGTTTATTAGTACGTTTACGTCAATCACAATTCAATTTAATAGTAAGAATTTATACACGATTGTCTCTAAAAGCACAAACAATATAGCCATTACATAAAAAGTCGTTTCTTGATACAAGAAAATGATAATAAAAAAACATTGATTTCATTTTGTGGTTCATAAAATTGACAAAAAAAAAACTACACATAACCTAAAACTGATAGTCAAAAGAAAAACATCCATTATAAAACCAGAAATACAAATATTTTCATATAAATACTTAAAAAATACTATTTGAGAAAATTGTTTAAAACTATATTTGTAATGTTTTTATAATAGCTGTAAAAATTAAACGAGTCATTCCATTCGAAATCGACAATAATCAACAAATTCATCTGTAAATATTTAAAAATGTTTACAAAATTTTATTTCCTGTGAAAATTTCAACATTTTCGATGAGTTTTTACAATTTCAAAACTTTGACAGCTAACGTTTTAACAAAATTTTATAGCTTTGGTGTCTTATATTTAAATTATCATTGGAAATTCTAAAACTACTGTCAAGAGGCAAGGTTTGTTTCTAAGGGTACTCGCTAATTAGTATTTTTATTCACCACCAGATGGCTAAACGTTAAACAGCGCTCCCATTTGATTTATCAATTTTTTAAATTCAGTTAAATCGTAGAATCGATGAAGCAAACTTTCTTCAAAAATGGTAGGTTTTTTGTTCCAGTTAAACTATTAAAAAATTTAACGGCGGCGTGGTGTATGTTTAACTTACAGTAGTTTTTCTATTCCTTACCAGATGGCTCAAACTGAAATAACAAGTTAGGTAGAGAAATTATTCTTTTGCTAATACAGGTGCGAAAAAGAAAAAATATATTTCGTAGTCTTTTTAAAAAATAAAGAAATATATTGTCAAATAATACTATAAACACATCATTTACAAGTAAAGGGTCCGAGACCGGACCTATCGATTTTGATGAAACTTACATAAGTTGTAGAACACTAAAAAATAAGCGACATGTATTTTTTTTTATCGGCGGAAAAACGGTTTGAGGGATGAAATCGCCCTCCAAAAATTGGGGTAAAAATTCAATTTTTTAAATATCTCGAAAACGGTAAGAGACAGAGCAAAAGTTTAAACTGATGATATTGCTCTTTTTTAAAGAGTTATCTATTGATATTAAATTTGTTCAAATTACATCAACAGGAGTGGTTGGGGGTTAAAATTTAGGGGTTAATTTTGCAAAAAGGGGATGAAAATTAAATAATATAAAAATTTTGTTTACAGATTTGAAATCTACGTCAGAAAATCTAATTGACCTGTTTTTGCTCAATGTCCTAATATTAAGTCTAGGGGTAGTTAACTAGGGGGTGACTGTGTCGAATAGTCGTACTACTTGGGTAGTTCAAGAAGTTTTTCTTCATGGAAAATAGTTTAAGACAATTAGAATAACGTAGAAATGAAATTTTCGATTTCAAAATTCAGTTTGAGCAACACTGGAGAGGGGGTGAGTCACCCTCTTCACCTCCTCTCCAATGTATACAGCGTGATTAATATAATAAGCATCTAATGCAGTATTTATTACTAAATAATAAATAGAAAAAAAATATTTTTTTCAATTATTTATTGGATTACTAAATATTTAACATTAAAATATCCTGCATATTTTAAAATTTTTAGTTAAAAGAAGAAAGAAATATAATTTCATTTCTGTTTATTTAAAATATATTAGCAAAAGAATAATTCCTGTATTTTGCCAACTAAACCGTACAAATTTTGTGAATTATCAAAACCTTAAAAACAAATCTTGCCTACTTGCAGTAGTTATTATTTTAATCACTAGTTGGCGTGTTGGTAGTTCATAAAAATTATATTTGTTCGCCATATTGAATTTGTCCTTTATGCCGATCTGACATGGAATAACTCATGACATTTATCACAAGTAAATACAAAAATGTCAGCAGTAACAAACAACCAAATAGTTTAAATATTCGTTGCGTTATTCATCGTATAATATTTAAATTATACAATTATTCATATTGGGGTTTCTTTTTTACGAAAAGTAAGTATACACAATTATACAAATTTTTGAAAATGTACATCATTTTTTTTTTTGGGGGGGGGGGGGGTGAAAGACAAAATATTCTTTAAAATGTTGTTTACAACAAAAAAATATAAAATATACTTGTAAATATGGTAATTATACAGAAGCATGGCTTCACCTATTTTTGGCTTTAAAAAGAAAAACTAATAGTTCAATTTCAATGATTTTTTTTTTCTAAAAATGTTCGGGATTATGGCAGATTAGTTTAAAAGATACCACAATTCGATACGGATGTTAGAAAAACTAAAAAACTGTCATTAAATTTTAAAAAAATTCAATTTTTTTAAAATTTATTTTGTGTGTAAGTGTTTGAGTGCATATTCGAATAAAATCCACCTCATCTTCTGTCGTAGCATCCTGCATAACATAGCGAATTTCCGTTAATAAAAATTATTTTTCTCGGAAACCAGTTTACATAGAATAATAGTTCAAGAACCTTTTTTTATGTAATTTTTCCCCCTCTTTGCAATGGTGTAAAAACATGTCACAAAAACTTTTGAACTTGGGAAAAACCATGTCCCGGGTGACATGCGTTTGACTGAAAAACTCCGCCAAGGGTTTGACACTTTCAACATTTTTACCAAACTTCGTAAAAATTGGATGCTTTGTTCGAGAGTTATCGCGCAGACAGTTATCGGTTCCTAAGCACCTTAAAACAAATTTCTATTATAATCCTGGACTCAGATCGCGGCATGAGAGCGGCTGTAATAGTTGAATTTCCAATTCGGAAGTTCGTCAAAAATCGATATTTCGTTTTGTTTTCGAGATATCGAACGTCAAAATTTAAAAATAGCATATGCAAAACAACACGAAAACGAAGCGAAATATCGATTTTTTTTATTCGTGAAAAAAAAAAACGTTCATTTTCGCTGGTTTTACCAGAATATATACTCAAACTTCAAATTTAACAACAATTACCCAGCCTTTCCAACGTCGGTATCGAATTGTAGTATTTTTTGAGCTAATCCGCCATAACCATTAGTTATTTTTAAGAGCCACAAATAGATGGCACCATACTTCTGCATAATTACCCTAAATATTTGTTTAGCTGCAGTCTATCTATGTATACTCATCTGCTACAAGCAACCTAAAATTTAATGAAATATTATTGCTAAATTAGCAACGGATCGATTTAGACAGTGATCGGCCCATCACTAATCACTAACATCCATTTACGAATTTCAAACAACATTTTAGAAAAACGAGATTTAAACGAGACATCTATGTTTCCGTTTGCTAACGTTCCAAATAATTTTCGTTCTGTTTGAAAATACACATTAAAAAAATATTTTTTTCTGATATGTTTTTTTTTAGTATTTAATTTTTATTTCTCAAAAAATAGGCATTGTAGATTTATGGCTTTTATAACTTAAAAATACATGGCACCCAATTACAGGTATCAATTTTTTTTTATATTTTTCAATTATAGGGTACTTGTGGGTAATAACACCCAATTAAGTGTAGGCTCGGAACTTTACGTTAATTTCATGGAACGAGCCAACAGAATAAATTTAAGTGGGCGTTATCAATCCCCCCCTCAAATACCATTGTTTTTTATTATATTAAGCATTAACTTAATAAAACAAAGAATTATCACAGATCAGTACTAATTAATTTAGAGAATATTAGTTCGATTAGACATACATATAGGCGCGAAAGCGATTTTTTAAATTTTAGTTGCTTAAAAGTCAAATTTTTCTATAACACACATGACTTATCTAACAAGTATATTTAGCAAAAAATAATTTTTTTTCTCCAATAGTTTCTTTAAATATGAAATTTATTTTTTATCTGACATCACTTTACTGTAATGGTATTACGTTTGCGCACTGCGCAAAAGCAATTTGAATAACAGTAATGCAACTGATGAATGATACACGACAAGTATAGGCTTTGAATAGTACTGTGTGTTCAAGGTTATCGGAAGTACTATCTTGGAGTGATAGTTACAATAAAGAAATTTGTTTTTTTATGAATGAAAATAAAAATTAAAGCAAAATTAAATTAAATTAAAGCAGCGTTTTTCACAAATAGTTTTACAGTGGACTTTTTTATATATTTATTATATATTTATGAATCTTCAGCAATTTAAAAATTGACAATATATAAGAGATGAAAACGTCAGAATTGTCAATATTTAACCCTTTGCACTCGATGGGCGCCGCCACGGCGATACAATAAATATTAATTCCATTCGTTAGGCGCCGCAGCGGCGCCATAAACAATAGGTACGTATTTTATTATTTAGGGACGATTTATATTAACGCTCCGCTCTCAGCACGATATCACTCCGCTCCCGGTTCGATAAAATATTCTTACATAATAAATAATGAGTGTATTCACATCATCGCTCTGATATCGGTCCGATATCAGTCATGGTTCGCTCTCGCTTCAATACCGCTCCAATACCAATACCACTGAGATAATATTTTATCGGAGCGATATCAGACCCTACTGTATCGATGATAGTGAACACGTTTTTGATTCCACTTCGCTCCGTTTCTCAGCCTTCTTCATTTATTTGAAAATTATTATATTACGAAAACATGATACAACACAACGACGCGACGTCTTGCTACAATACATTGTGATACATACTACTAAAATTAACTAATAGATATATTGTATTATGGACATTATGTTCTCCTAATACAATAGTGTTTGCAGCGTTTTAAAACTACTGTCGAGTAGCTGAGTACCCATACTAAAAAATGGTTCGAGTGCAAAGGGTTAATAATATCCATTGTTGACGTATTAACCAGCTCTGTAAAAGTTGTTTACAGTTTACGCTCTGTTTACAGTGTTGTAGGAGAGATGACGTCACACAACTCCTCTAGATCAAATATAGTGGACTTTCGGAGATTGTCCAAAGGCAAATTGTCCATATTTCAATGATACGGATTTAAACATCGTATGTTTACGTCACACGAACATTGTATTCACAAAAATTGTGTGCCGGCAATATTCGTGTGACGTAAACATGCGATGCTTAAATCCGTATCACTGCAATATTGACGACAATTTCTGATTGGACAATCTCCGAAAGTCCACTATAATTGGTCTAGATGAGTTGTGTGACGTCATCTCTCCTACAACACTGTAACAGAGCGTAAACTATGTAAACAACTTTTACAGAGCTGGTAAATACGTCAACAATGGATATTATTAAATATTGACAATTCTGACGTATTCATCTCTTATATATTGTCAATTTTTCAATTGATGAAGATTCATAAATATGTAATAAAAAAAATTACATATTTTAACACAAATAATCACGAAAATATTGTATATAAGACACTCGACGCTCGACACGGAGGAAAGGTAATTTCACAGACAAACTAGAGATCAACTAAACTTTAATATTCTATTTCTTTGTTATTTATTAACAGATTTCAAAAATTTTTCCTACCGATGTGTTAGGTTTTGTCTATAGTTTAGTTAACAACATATTGTATTATTCACATTTTCGATCACGAAACCTTTCTATTACAGAATTTTGAAATTATCCAAAAGATATTTCTGTTTATAAAATAAGTAGGTTATAATTTAGAAAATTTCTATAAACCTGTGTTTTTATTTTGTAAATAAATATTTCCAAATTTAAAAGTGAGTTATTTTCGAAATATAATCTACAACCTCAAATGACGACGAAAAGATTACGTGGGCGCCTCTGGTGGTAAAATTAGAAACTTTATCAAGTAAAACTTGTACGAAATATTACTGTTAAAGAATTTTATTCTTAATATTTTTCTTTTATTGCGTAGTAATAAAAATTGTATTGGAAAAACCAATGCGGGAGTGGCTTAATATTTAGCCATCTGGTGGCAAATAGTGAAATTACTGCCAGTAGGCTAAATCTGATAGGTAGATTTTTTTGACAGTAAATTAAAAACAAAATAAGAGCAATAAAATATTTTGTTCAAGTGAAATGTGCTTGTCTTATTTTTCGTTATAAATTCTTTGTTCTCTAAAAATTTGAAAACGTTTAATTGGGATAGAAATATAATTATGTATACAATTTATGTGCGGGTTACTCGATTTTATATCGTCCATTAAAAATATATGTACATGTTGTATTTGATCAAGCTTGTAATTTTACCACCAGAGGCGGGAGTGAGAATCTTTGCGTCGTCAATTTAGCTACTCTCATGCTATTGGATGAACTCCTTTTTTGAGGGGTTTCTGTTCAGTGAGACCTTTCTATCTTCTTTTTTTTTTAGATATTTATATAATTAGTTTCTTGTAAAAATTTTTTATTATTCAATATTAATTATTATTATGTCTTTGGGCCTACAGACAACACCTTCTTGAACACTCAGTACGTGAAGCATCTATCACAAGTTAAAGTATTCTCCCGATATATATAGACTTTTGACTTTTTTTTTAGAAGCTTTCAAGTAATTTTTCGAATACATATATACAATTTAAAAATTTGAAAATACACAAAAACGAAAATTAATTGGAACAGAAAAAGCAATCGTCAGTAAAATTACTATTTTTTTTTTTTTTTTTTTATAATATCAAATTCAATACATCGACACTAATTAGCAGTGTTACATCTAAATGTCCTTTTTAAAACAACTATCAGCAAGTTGTAACTGGCGTTCAACTTGCGTTCAACTTAAAAAAAACTCTTATAAATGAGACTTTATGAGAAATTGTAAATAAATATGTATAAATATTATTGTAATACCATAGTAAAAAATCAAAAAACTCTTTTTTTTACGACTGTTGTTTCCGGCCTCCACGCGGTTTAATCGATTCCGAGATTTGCCACATTTTCTCCTCGCATAGAAAATCGTCGAAATTATTGAAAAATTGGATGATACGTTCCTGTTTTTTGAACGGGTACGTCCTGTTAGTGAAAAAAAAAAAAAACAGATTAGTTTTAAGACCGCAAAGTCCACGTGAAAACTGCTATGGCGATTAAATTAACTAGACTTTGGGTATTTGACTGATGTAGTTATTGGTAATGAAATATTGTAAATAACATAGAGTATAATTCGATAATAATGATTAACCATTTAAATTAATTTAAAAGAATATATAAATATTTTATTTTTTTAAATGGAAATTATGAATTTGGAATTGGCGGTTGATGTGATGAAAACGATTCATTGGCGTGTATGACGTGAGCGGTCAAAGATAGTTCCTCATAACAAGAAGAGATGTCGTTGTTAGTGGTAGAAGATTAGAGTCCCTATAATAAATAGAGTCGTGACATGTCATCCATTTTGTGTCCAAAACAGAGTGGGAAGCTTCAAAATTAATTATCATATGTTTGAGTAAATATTTTTGAGTACATAATTATTGTTAATAAGTTATGAATTAATGAACAATTAAAATTTTTTAATTTAATTAATTCTTTCTAAGTTAAACTAAATGGTTTCTGTTAACATTTAATTTATTTCCAATGTATTTCACGAAAACTTTGGATAGAAAATGCCGGAACCAATCAGCGTTTAGCATACATGTCACCACTCTATTTATTATAGGCACTCTATAGAAGATGATAGTGTTCTGTGGTAACTGGTAAGTGATGTGATTTGATCATAGATTTGAATAATGTCAGATCGTATCAATGGTCAGATTAATGTAAATTCTTTTTTTGATTTATATCTGTTATATCGATCGAGTTTTCTGTGTATAACAGTGTGTCAATCACAAATTTGAGTAAATAAATAATAAAAAATTAATTTAAAAAAACAGAAATGTCGTATAAAATTTGTTCAGTGCCTTTATGTGTAAACACAACAAAAGTAACACCAAATAAATTGTTTATTAACGTACCGAAAGAGCCAAAAATACGAAAAAAATGGTTAGAATTGGCACATCGAGTCCCATCTACTGTGTCACCAAAATCAAAAAAAAAATTTTGTGAAGATCATTTTAATGTAAGAGTGGTATCAATACATACTCAATAATATTGTGAGGGCAGCGACATCTCTTTGTTAAGTGACGAACTAGTACTGACCAGTTACAACAATAAAAAGTCAGTAGCTGTTTTCGCACCAAATTCAAAGAAACTTTTTTAAAAAATTTTTTTCTCTTTAAATCGCCTTTCTTTATACAAAAATCAATTACTAGGGTTGTATTTAAATCTTCAGGAATATTTTAAAATACTTTTTAAAACATTTAATTTTGAATTTTTTGTTTTTTCAAAGACCCTTATTTTTCTTACTAGAATTGAAAATTTTTGAAATTTTACAGCAAGACAGGAGTTGTAGCATACTTGTCAAAAATGTCAAATGGCCTACAATGGGTGGGAGTAACTTGAAATATGAACTTGCCTCCCCCCCCCCCCCCCAAGGAGGATCGGGAGCAAAATTTTCAATTGAAAAGTTTAATAAAATATAATTTGTAGAAAATTCAATTTGCAACATTGTTTTCGACAATTTTCCTTAAAAATGAGCCGATTTACCCCAAAAATTGCAAAATAAATTTTGATTCTTTGTAGCTTTTAAACGGGACGGACAGGAAAGTCCTCCAACTAGATTGTCAGCTTCTTTTTTCAGTTAAATGAATATTTCAGGAATAAAGCAAAAGTAGATTCTCAGATTATTCACCCTGTATACTTGAAAGATTGTTTCACCCTCACTTGGTCAAATTCGACTCCTTAACCCGAACTTACTCGAATTACTAAGGAAAAAATATTTAATTTTATACAATTTTTAGTGAATAGATAAATCAATTGAGCCACAAGATTTTTGCCAGTACACAAAACGTTTGTTTAAAAAACAACAACTCTTAATAGTGACATATTACTATGTCCTTTACTATACGTAGCATTACATTTTTCGCACCCCTGTATTCTTTCTGTGCGCCACACAGTGGGGCCAAAGTAGCTAAAATGTGGCAAAAATTATTTAATCCTTTTATTGACTACAGAATAGTTATATAACAATATATTTTACTTTTACTTGATATTTATTAATAAAATACTGGGTGTCCCACTATACAGGGTGTCTCATAACGGTTAGTCAAATGATATATCAAAAACCATTCGTCCGATGAATTTGAAATTTGCAGATCTTGTTTGACCCTAAGTTGAGACTTTTTTCATACAACCCGATTTCATTTCCGGTTACTGGTTTCTAGTCACGTGGTATCAACTTATAAATTTTAAATGGAATATGAAATTTTTGACAACGAATTTCGATGATACGCTTAATTTTAGCTTTAACTTAACTGGAATATTCGGTACCTACAAAAATCTAATAAATTCAAGTGTTTTATTTAATTATTTGATATTTTTATATACCACTGAGAGCTTATATTATGAACTTTCTAAACTTCTTATTGATGATTTTTGCTCAAACAAAATGAAAATAAAATCAGCAAATTTTGAAAAAAGGTACAATTTGGTGCAAACCTGCAATCATAATACCAAAATAGACTAATTGCTTTATCAAATGCCACAAATATATCCGTTGGATTCGATTGGATACGTAACAAAAATTCTTTGAGAAATTAATTGTTACAGAATTTTTCTAGATAATTCAACCATGTTTCATTAAAGCTTGATAGTATGGAGATTAGACAAGGAGACGAAACTCAATGTATTCAAAAAAGTGTCGAAATCAAAGATGGCACTCGTGTTCGTTAGATACGAAAGCGGTACAGTACTTATTCTCAAATGGAACACTCTCAAATGGAAACGCAGGCTTCTATATTATCTTTGTTAGCTTTTGAATAGAATCGTCTGGAATCTTTTTCAATGTTCAACTCAGTTATAAAGTGGGTTTTTAGATCGTTTTTAAAATAAACTTAACAATTTTTATTTTGCGTCGCATCATTTATATTGTATATTATATAATTCGCTGACGTCACTATGTAAAATCGGAGTCAGTACCATTAGATATCCGCCGTATAAAGTAATTTAAACTATAAAAGTTTATTTCATATATATGTAATTTCTGTGTATTTCCTTATTATTAAATATCATCAATCGACATTGGTGATTCTCAAATGGAAACACTCACTTCCCCAGTCCCGACGTGTTTCCATTTAAGAATAAGTACTGTATTTACATTCTGTTTTATCCGTTTTATGTTACTATATTCGCTATATTCACATCAGTATTCGAACATTATTAACGCCGCAAGTGGTAAAAAAGAAAGCCTTATTTTTACCATTTTCCTGACCAATTTTGTCAATTCCTCTCATATAAGTTTTGTCTCCTTGTCTAATCTCCATACTTGATAGTGTCAATACGAGTACTGATTTTAACAAATAAGATACATAAAAAAAAAATTACATACCATGGGGAACATCGCCCATCATAACCGATTTTAATTTTTTTTTTATAACTTAAATAACGGTCCCGCAAATCACTACATACAATGATATCGTTTAAAAAGCAATCAATTTATAGAAATAACAAATAATAGTCGATATATTTGCACCCCCCCCCCGCGCTATTTTACATAAGTTAATTACAGAGATCGTTGCTAGAATATTTTAGCTATTGATTTAAGGCGTCATATAAATTGTAGCTTATAATTTAATTTTTTTGTATTTTTGCCACCTTTAATGGTATTTGGCCCCACTGTGCGCCAGCCCAAAAACGTATCCAAATTCAAAATATATTCAATACACTTATAATAGTTTTCACTTGAAAAATTTAAATTTTTGATCCTTACCCTTTCTTAAAACGTTTCATATTGTCCACGATATTATACTGTTGCCAACGTTTCGAAAAATTAATACTGCCATCTGGTAGTAAATCACTGTTACCAATGTGGACAAACGTTAAATCTTGTAATATTAAACCACTGTAAAGAAATAATTGAAAATATTACGTTTTAATTCAAGTATTTGGAATTTTTTTTTTTTTTTTTTTTTTTTTGGAAGCTTAAACTTACATGTACGGAATACATGGTGGATTCGTTTCAGCCAACGCTTGTCGATATGCACGAAAACTGGAAGAACTGTCAATAAGAGCACAATATTCCTTTAAACCTTCCGTAATCTGTTTCTGCCACTCCAATCTACGTATCGGCGCCGAATCCAATGCGCTCAATAGCGCCAAATATGAATTGAAATTATTCATTTTTCGTAAATATTTCATAATTTTTATAAATTTCACCACATAACGTTCCCGATCCTTCGCCTCCGTCTGTTCCAGTATTCGACTTCGTGCCCAATATGACATTTTATTAAAATGTTCGGTGAAACATGTTAAATTCGGACTACGTTCCTCCTTTTGTTCCTGCGCCCAAATTAACACTTCCGGAATTTGTATGCGCATGAACAGTTCCGCGTCTAATAGTGTCATTTGTTCGGCGATTTGTTCGGATTTGAAGTCTAACAGTTGATAATGGGATGTACGGGTGGTGATTGATGTTAGATATGGACTTGGTATGGGAACTGCTTGTAACTGTCGTGCCACATATTTCTCTAAGATTTTAACGCGTAACGCTTTCGCCATCACCAGATCACCGTTACACACTAATTCGTACACGAATTTCATTAATGTTCGTAATAATTTGTCATCTAAGTCGGAAACACTGAAATATTTAACGTAACAATAAGTTTATTGTACTAATTGTGTAATCAGCGCCTACTGATGGTATTTAAAGGAACAAACTGTGATACCTTCTTACATCAATGGTCACATTATATATGATAAAACTAAAGACAACGTTCTTTCTTTAAAAAAAAAACTATATATACAAAATTCGAGCCCCACGTTGGGCGCCCTTTTATGTAATACAATTTGACATACAAAAAAATATCACAATTTCTCCCCTTGAATGCCACTAATCAGCGCGCAGTAAGTTTAGTGTACTAATTGCGGTAAAGTATAATCAGCGCCTAAGGGCGTATTCTAGTCTAGAAATTCGAAAAAATCGATTTTTTTCCTTATTTTCAAAGTTCAGACCTTTAAGAATAAGCCTCTAAAAAGGATTTACGAAAATTCGAATCATTTTCGGAGTTATGGTTATTTTTCTCTGTGTATTGTGTATCTTTTCAGTGTTAAATTCAAATTTTTAATATAAATTACTCGAAACTACTTTTTTCGATACGGTTAACATGATATCTCAAGTTCTAATGCACCGATTTACTTGAAATTTGGTACAGACCTTCTTAATACTATCAAAATTGGTCCGACGTAGGGGTTTTTGGATTTTTTTTTTATTATTTTTAAAAAATTCGCAAATTTGAAAAAAGGAGGCGAAAAATTTTTTTTTTTAAATGGACGCCATTTTGTGAAAAAAATTATTTTTTACAGTCTTACGTCTAACTAATTCTACATCCTTGTTTATTTAGAATTAACTAAAATTTTATGTTTCAGATCACCAGGAGAGTTGGAATCACGTCAACCAGGAGACACCTTTTTTTAAATCCACACTTTGCCGGCCTGTAACGATTTCAATTTTGAATTTTTTTTAAATTTTTATACATTTTTATACTTTTCAAACATCAATAAAAAACTGTAAAAAAATGGATACTAAAAATGTTTACTGTTTTTTTTTTTTATTACGCCTGTGAAATCACCTCAAAATCGAGCCTCTAGACTAGAATACCCCCTTAAAGGAACAAATTGTGATATTTTCTTACATCAGTTTTAACCTGTGATAAAACATTTTTTAAAACAGCATTTTTTCTTTAATATATATAAAATTCGAGCCCCACGTTGGGCTCCCTTTTGTGTTACACAAAATAAATATCACAATTTGTCCTTTTAAATGCCACAGGTCAGTGCTGGCAAGACAATAGCCGCCCTGCAATACTTACGTTAAATCGCTAACAACACTGACAAGTAATGAAAACGATTCCCGCGCGGCCCTCTGTCGCGCGGCATCCGGATGACAACTGAGTCGCTGATGCCGTTCCTGTAATTTCTGCACCAGTTCCAATGGTGTTAAAAATGTTCGATATGTTGTTAAAAATGCTTCTTGATATTTGAAATCTACAAGAAAAAAAAATAATTTCAGTAATCTAAAACGGGGATACCTTATGGGAGCCCTAAATCCAATAACCGATTAACAAGCGATTTGGGTTACATTATTAGATAAAGTTAATGTAAAGAAATCGACTTACCACTCTGTTTCTCGTCTGAGGAGGGAGGGCAGAAAAAAAGAAAAGGGTTTTAATCAACTATAAATTATTGATGATAATATTAACCCATTATGATCCAACGTGTGAATGTTGACTCATAATGGGTTAAAATAATATATTTACCGTTCTTATTACTTTTCGTTGCATGTACAATTAACGCGTCCGGATGCCCACCACGTATATCCGGGCCATCCTCCTCCGGTTTTTTCCAAATCAAAAAATCCGTTACGTCTAACCAATCGATTAAATCGATTGGTTCTTCAGTCTCTTCAAAATTTTGTTCCGACAAATCGTTCTTATCAATCGGGCCGATATCATCGTCTTCTACGACGAGACCACGTGACTCCAAACTATTTACATTTTGTTCGTGATCACTGTCGATATTTTCACATGTCGGCGAATGTGCACTACCGCTATCCGCGAATATCGGTGAATTACTTCCGGCACTAGATACGCCGGCAACAATTGGTGTTGGTGATACAGATGGCGATACGATTTTACAATTGGCGCGTGATTTCTTTGGTGGTAATGCGGGTGGTACTAATGGGGTGCTGGGCGATTCTCCAATGGCCGGTGAACAGGTCACTGGACGTCTAAATTAATATTTTAAAACGAAATTGATTGTAAATAATTTAACTTTGTGAAAATCCACAACAAAATTATGATTAAATATTTAATTTGTCAAATTTTCACTTAAGGTACTATCACAGTGTGATCGACCGAAAAACAGTCAATTTTCACAATTTTTTTCGGATGGGGGAATGGGGATAAAATATTTTTTTTATTTTATAATCTACTTGATTTTTTTTTTTTTTTTCAGATAAAAACTGCGGTCGCAATCGTGGGCACCAAATATTGCCCTTTTTAAAGACACTTTTTTCAAAAAACTATAATAATTATAAAAAATAAATAAAAATGAATAAAAAAAAAAATTTTTGTATTGTTAAATAGTGATATTAATCGTAAAAAAAAATTCATCTCCATTCCCCCATCCTTACCATCCGAAAAAAATTTCGAAAACTGACTATTTTTCCCAAAATTAGTTAAGGTTATCATGGCATGAGGTTTAGTTTTTTAAATGTGGTGATACTGAGTCCTATATTAAAGCATTGAAAATTTATTAATTTTTAATATATGGAGATATAATTTTAACATTAAAGTATTTTAAAATGTCATTAAATATTTTTATAAACATTTTAGATAAAAGCAAATTTTTCCTTACGCAATTATTAAAATATTATATCTTTGTATAAAATATTGCAACATTGAAGTAAAACAATGGCCAGTAAGTGCTGCCATCTATTAACACTGTTCTTTAGTTTTCTAACTCAACCACTATTTCAACGGTAACATTGAAACGCATAGGGGATTTTAGATTGTTTTTAATAAATATAATAAAAATATATCTTTGTTTTCAATAAATAAAAACGCCGTGAGCAGCGGGGCCCCATCACGGTAGTCGAATTTTCCCCTTCTTCTTCGGTATTGAATGTCTACAAGCGAAATGTGATTGAAAGTCTACAACCGAATTGTCATTTTGTTGGTTTCAAAACTGGTGATGAGTGTTCGGCTGATCGAGGCTTTAAAAAAAGGTTTTAAGTATTTAAGGGCTGTATCTCAGTAAATTTCAATTTTGTGCCGAAAGCAGGTAGCAGAAGAAAAGCCAACACAATTCGTACGAGGACATTCCTGCTCATGTTTATCCGCTAATTGCCTTTATGTTTTAGTTTTAAAAATTAAAAAAGGACCTTAAATAGTAAACTGGAAGGCCTTTATAAAGATATTTTTTCTTTCCAAAAAAATTCAAAATTTCTATTTTATAAATACTAAAAATCCAAAATTCCTAATTTATAAATAAACAGTGACTTTAATAACATTTTTAAATTACTTAATATGTATGTATTTCATTTGTCATAAAAGTAAGTTCACTTTTTTTTAAATTTTTTAAAATTACTATTCGCCTACTTGTATTTAGAATAAACATAATGCTTTTAAAACACATTTAACAATAGCATTCAATTCCGATGTAAAAATGGGAGAAGTGGGGGGGAAAGTGATGCGGACTCCCTACAAGGTACTAGCTGGATACTAACTGAATACACGTACAAAATTTCAGCCCTCTAGGTTTCCTTATGGAGTCTCTAGACGTGTTAGAAAACAAGCAAAAAAATTAAGGAAATATTGGCGTAAAAATCGTGGGGGTAAGGGTTAAAAGTTGAAACCTCCAAAAAACAGTGTCTGGCTATTAGCTTAACCTGTACACCAAATTTCAGCCCTCTAGGTTTATTTGGGGAGATTTTGACCCGAACGAAACTGTTAAAAAACAAGAAAAATCATGTTCTTTTGGGTATAAAAATGGTGGGGGTAGGGGTTAAAAGTCGAGACCCCCAAAAACACCCCCTTGATACTAACTCAATCCGAATACAAAATTTCAGCCCTCTAGGTTTATTCGGGTGACCTGTGCGAGTGGTACAAACTTCGAAAACGTCGAAAATGCATGAAATTGTAGCTTAAAAATGAGGGGGGTGGGGGTAAAATATTAAAACCTTCAAAAAGCACAACCTAGGTACGAACTTTATCAACACACCAAATTTCAACCCTCTACGTTAATTCTGGGGGGCTGGGGGCCTGTTAGATCCAGCGAAAATCGTTTTTCCCCCTCTACTCCCACCATATCATCCTAGGAAGCTGAATTTTGGATATGTTGTAGATAATTAACCGAAACATTATTTAAAACCGGTTTGGAAAAGTTTTATTGCTTTTCCGCCCCCCACCACCCCCTTAAAGGTCGGGTCAGAAAAAAAATTTGCCCAAAATTTGACCCCACTTTGATAGTATGAGGTGCCTCGAAAATGAGCCCCATTTACCAAATTTCATCTCTTAACTTCCATAGGGGGGCGCTACACAAATTAAAAGGTGGCGGGAAATACTCTCGCCTCTCGCAGCTCTTATCGTATAGACTGTATAAGTCTAATTTTTCGGAGAAAATTCGACTAAAAATACATAAGAACATCAGAATGTATGTAAAATACTATTGTATTTAAGTTTATTTAAGTGTTTTGTGTCTATGTAATAATAAAATATTTATGAAAAGTTATGAAAATAAGTTTATAATTCTGTAGCAAAAAAGTGAATAATTTTTAGTTTATTTTCTGGTGTCTGTGATTTTTAAAAACGTATGTAAGTGTTATACAAAAATTTCCTTAAGTATTAGGTATTTTTATTTACTGTAATGAATTTTATATACCTGCTTTATTGTTAATAAATTTTGAAAAAAACAATTGAACTTTTATAGAAAAAAGGTGTGATGATTTCAGTTCATTCAATTATAATTTAAACTGAGGAAAATAAACAAAACTTATTCCAAATACGTATTGTTTTTTGTTATTAGCACCAGTTATTAGTGTGCAGTGTTTTATACTTTCAAAAAAGTTATATATTTATTTTCAGAAGTTTTATAAACAAATAAAATGAGGTTAAGTAGATTTAACGAGACCTGTAACCCCTCTCACATTATTTTGATTTCAAATATATAACAGTGTCGCCAATTATATCACTACTTTAGACGTTTTCGATACTTTAGATCAAAAAATCTAAAGTTCAGTCGACCGGATCGCAACTGAATTTTGAGTATCGATTCTTTATTGGTTAAAATATATTAAATCAGTTTTTTATTTAATTCTCTTTATTAGAACTATTTTTTTTTTTTAAATTCGAAACAAAAAAATTCACATGTCTCCATAAGCACCCATGTATTTTTACTCAACTTTGGTAATTTTTTTCTCGACTCTCAGCAACCAAATTTTTTTTGTTCTTTCATAGGATGATAAAATACCTTTTTGAGAATCTGTATGCAAATTTTTATTATTTTTTCTCTAGTCAGCCCTCATGCCACAACAACCTTAAATTCCCCATTGAAATATATTTTTACTAGCTAGCTTTCGGTTGATTAAACAATCTTCAAGTAAAAGTTGAACTGAACCAAAAATCTATTTTAAGTTTGAATAGATTTACAGGCTATATTCGTAAAGGCTTTTTGCCGTCTCTCTTCACAACTCCAGGTGAACATCCGCATAGTTCCTTTAAAAAGTTCCCACCACTTTCCTAGTCCTCCACTCACATCATAAAATGTAAAGCTTTAGGTTTAGGTTTTATCTGATTTTATTGTCAAATCTCTGGATAGCAATTTTTCAGTGAAAATTTGACAAATTAACCGGTTGACGGTCACTAACGTCGTTACACGTCAACTGAAACCTGACTAACTCACACATTACGTCGTACAACGTTAACAATTTCATATAAAGTGTATTATCTGTCAAAATAATACAGTAGAACTTCTGTCCATTTAACAAGAGCAGAGTAAATAATAGCATTAATAACTAATTTTTTAATTCCAATTTTTTTTTAATTCATACCAATTTCAACAACGAATTTAGGTACTAATACCAAAATGTAACGTTTACGAATGTATCGTCACATTAGAATCATTATTAACAAGTTAAAACATGAACAAATATACCTAATCCGTATAGGAACGCATACGCGCAGACGTATTCGCGTCCGGTTAATCAGAGGTTCTATAGTGTACCAGTTGCACATTTTTGCATTATAGGTTACGACCATCAACCGGTTAAAATATTTCACCATAATCAATATTTTAAAATCAAAAACACCCCCACCCCAGAAAAAAAATGATTTCAAAACATTTACCTATGATTTGCTTGTGAAGATGATAATCGTTGAACGACCGTTGATAAATTTGTATTATTAGCACCATCTAGTGTTAAATTAAATGAATATGATTGTGCAGTCGAGAGCGAGGTCAACTGTGACGATTGTGATGATGTTTGTTGATTCAAAAAATTCAATTTATCGCCCGGTTCGTCTTGACTGTGCCATTCGGTTTGCATCATGTTGTACGTGTGCATTGAATGACGTAGAAAGTCGCCATTGTTCATTGCCGAGTGTGAACAATTTCCAAACATCTCCATGTAGGCCATGACTTAAATGAAAATGGAAAGTTTTTAAATACAATCATATGTTGCTATAGTCAAATTTTATTAAGCGTAGATGTTATGTGTTTTGCTTGTGTGTAATATTGTGCAATTTACAATCTCAATCACGTAATAATGGCAACCATTAAATTTCCCTGGTGAGCGTTTGCGTAACTAACGCGTGACAGACACTTTCTGACTATGGAGGGTAGAGGTAAGGAGGAATATCTTATATGGGACTTGAATCGAAAAAGTGGTCCCTGAATTTGATGAAATAATAGTTCAATAAGTAACCAGAACGGCGCTGATAAGCAATCAGGGTTCGATCTGAACTTAGCGATTATAAGTGAAGTGAAGTATGCCAAAGAGAAATACTAACTGTTAAAAACAATAAAAATTGAATTAAAAACAATAAAAGTTGAATTAAATATAAAAACAATAAAAATTTAATTAAATATAACAATTAAAACTGTTAAAAACAATAAAAACTGTTGTTTCAGTTTTAAAATTTTCAGCGCTTAATTTTAAATTTAAGAATTTTACTACACTAGCGCCATCTTAATTTCATCCATTTTTGGGGCCACTTTTTATATATGGTGATACTTCTCCTGACACTCTACCCTCCATATTTCTGACAACTGTGTGATGCATGTACCAGATTTAACTTCATTGTTTCATAAAAGTTTTGTGGCGATTTCGTTAGCATTGTTATTAGAACGCTCAATTATGTGAAAATTGTCTGTCATACGTTAGTTTCGTGACTCGCCGCTAGGGAATTTTATCACTGTCTATATCAGGGGTGAACAAATATTTTGATAGTCGGGCCACATTGCAGATGAAAATTTGACCTCGGGCCTTTAAGTATTGCTTAATATTTTATCTAAAATTTTTTATGCACCAATTTATGTTAGACAAAAACTAATATTTGTGTTTTTAATAATAATATATATTTATATACAATGCTTCACGGGCCAGACAAAATTCTACCGCAGGCCGCCGTTTACCCAGGCCTGGTCTATATTACTGTTCCATTTCTATCGTGTTTACTTACAATAAAAAGGTTTCTACCATTTTTTTTCGCTGTAAAAACCTGTCCCAACTTTTTTTTCATGGTAAAAAAGACTACAATATTCTTATGGGATTGTCTAAATTAAATAATTAACACTTGAAAGATTTCCTTTGAAATCATATTGAAATATGAGCACTTTTTTTAGTTTTAGTACGGTGCAGTTATTCAAAAAAACGGTCTAACCTCAACATCCAAAGTAACAGTTTCACTCCAACTCCAAATTGTTCTATACAGTCCACATATTGTTTGGCAAAAAGTTATACCATTTTGAGCGTCGAGTTTTGGGGGGAGGGGGTAGAAGTAGGTAAATTAATGTTTTGTTTTTGTTTTTTTTAAATATTTCGGAAACTATGGGGTTTAGCGTAAAAAGTGTCATGTACAAAAATAATCTACATTAAATTGCGAACAAAAGTGGTCCTGTGCACAATCTTGCTAAAGTGAACAGTTCCAGAGTTACGGAGGGTGTAAAAGTAGCAATTTTTAGTATTTTTAGCCACTGCTGCACCTATCACCTGACCTGAGACCAATTACAAGAGTACGTCCTGCAGCTCTCGAGGAATTACTTTCCCTCATAGTGTGCGCTTGCAAAGACAAATGCGTCCGTAACTGCGAATGCAGAAAGAGTGGTCTAAACTGCTCAAACATATGCGGTAATTGCTCAGGGCTAGGATGTGATAACAGGGATACGAATATCATAGACGAAGATCTAGAAGAGGAGGGCGCTATGTTTGAAGAGGACTAATCGCAATTTCCTTTTACAAAACACAATCCTGTATAAAAAAAATTAGTCTCCTTAGTAATAATGTGTCATATTTTTTCCAAAAAATTTAAAAATACTAAAAATTGCTACTTTTACACCCTCTATAACTCTGGAACTCTTCACTTCAGCAAGATTATGTATAGGACTATTTTTGTTCGTAATTTAATGTAGATTATTTTTGTATAGGCACTTTTTGCGTTAAACTGCATAGTTTTCGAAACATTTAAAAAAAACTGACGAAAACCGTTAATTTGCCTACTTCTACTTTTCTCCCCCCAAAAACCGACGCTCAAAATGGTGTAACTTTTTACCAAACAATATGTGGACTGTATAGAACAATTTGGAGTTGGAGTGAAACTGTTACTTTGGATGTTGAGGTTAAAAGTATAAAAATTGTTACAAGTCGACTTTCGGTTTTTCAACCATCATCCGGTGAAACAGAATTAAAGATTCTTTATTTTGGTAACATCTTATTTAAAGTACAAATAAAATTAGATCAGCACCGCCTACGAAATGGTAGGGGGCTTGTAAATAAAAAGGGGATACGGGACTACGTACTAACACAAAAACCAAAAATTATGAAATTGCAAATTGTAAAAAGCCCCTACCGACCCCAGAACGGGAGGAATAGGAACTGATTATAGTTTAGAATTTTTCGACTAAATGAAAACAAAAAAAAAATGAATTTTCGAAATGGTAAAAATACGGAATAAGCTACTAGAGCTAAAATTAGTCTGCTTTATACCATCTAATGTGTACGAAAATCGAATATAATGATCAAAAATGACCAGATTCACTCAATTTTACGGTATGTTTTGTCGTAAAATACATAAGATTGTTTTTAATTAAAAATTACATAGTGATTGAAAAGTTGTCAATCTGGATTGACTGGGGCTCGAACCCTGGATCGTATCAATCATAACATCACTGAAATTATATTTTCATCATACAGTTCATGAAAATTTGTTGTAACTCAAAATATTTAAAGACTATATAAATTATCAAATAATAGCAAAATATATTTTACAGACTAACCCTCAAACACTCTCAAAATTTGAGCGAAGTGAGATTAGTAGCAAGAAAAATATCGACATTTAATGAGATACGATGGTAGCGCCGTGGCTACCTTTACCCTGATTGCGATACAATTCGTAGGGAACCAACTAATAACCAAACCGCATAATTTCTGAAAATTTCATCAAAAATAATCGAATAGTTCAGAAGTTATGCCACCTGGTGCAATCTAGTATCTAAATGGAATGTCATGGTAGCGGCTTTGCTAGCGTTACTTCGATTACGATGAAATTCGTAGTGCACCATCTAGAAACCAAACCGCATAATTTCTAAAAATTTCATTAAAAACAATCGAATAGTTCAGAAGTTATGCCACCTAGTGCAATCTGGCGATACCAAACCAAAATTGTTCAGGAAACAGTAAAACGTAAAATGTGCGTGAAAATCTTCATTTTAGGGGGAAAAAATTTTATATTTCAAAATGCTTCCGCTACTTTAGTAGTCTCAGAAGCGAAAAGTACTATAATTTTCGTTACACTAACGTTTCGTACATGCATATTTCCCAAACCCACTATACAAAGTGTTAAAGTTCTTAAATTAAACTATCTCTATAATTCTGTCTAAATGAGTTCTAAACTAGAACTAAATGTATGTGTAAAGGGACTAACTTACCAGAGTAAGCCACTGATTGAAACACTAGGGAAGCAAATACAAAATAATTAAGTGTAAGTACATAAAATACATTATACATAATTAACAAACATACTACATACGGTTTATACTTAGTACACTCCACTACATAATAAATGGTTACAATATTTTACAGGTGGTAACAAAAATAAATATTCTATACTTACTGTGTTTTTTCTTTGGAGGTAATGGAGGTGGACGGTTTTCTGAAACAGCTGTACTATTCTCATCTGTTGTACAATTTGCCGTACTCTGCGACTGATGTATTGCGCATGTCACTAGATGATCACCTTTTTTTAAATTAAGACACAAACATTAATACCATTAAAAATGATCGTATGCCCAGATACTTATATTAACACTTTACAGTCCGCGTTTTCAGCATCTGAAAATAACCAGAACAACCATAGAGGCCGATCGCGACCAGTGATCACACACGTGTGCGCAAACAGGTACATATTAACTTACACTAAACACACTCTCTGTATGTTGGTTTTCGTAAACATTTATAGAAGAATAACATAAACGTAACACTTAAAAATACAATTTTATATTATCATTTTTTTATGAATGTGTACGTTTCAATACAATCACAAAAATCGGTGTGTTTGTCTGGTATTGATATTGATTTTATTAAAAATGTGTATGTTTATACATGTTAAATAATTTCGTGAATTTATTTGTATAAATTCTCTGGGGAAGTTTACTGTAAAAGTGCACGGACTGTACAGTGTTAAAATGGCTAACTTCAAAAATGCATCACTGCTTGCATGAGGCAGAAGCAAATTCAAAAACGCATCAGACGCATCACAACGAAAAATCAAAAGTTCATTTTTGCATTTGATGCGTCAAAACAATGCATCAAGAAATTTGGTGATGAGTGTCCAAGATGCATGTCATATGTTTAATGCAGAATTATAACTATTTGCCATATTATGGGGATACAGGAGTTTGTCCTACGCGGCGTATAGCCGAATGAGTCATTTGACCGAAACGACAAAAGTCCGAATAGTCATTTAGTCGAACTGTCATTTAACCGATGCGACAAAATACCGAAAAAGTTATAATTCCGAATGGTCAAATTACAGAAACGACATTTGACCGAATGGACATTAATCCGAAAAATAAATGCATATGCAGCTGTTTTAAACTTTTTATTTCGTTAAAATACTTAATGCATTTTACTATTGAATATAAAAAGAAACATAATAAATGTTAATATTTATAATGAAAGGCTTATAAATGTAACATTATAAAAATAATATTGACTTCAAAATTGAAATTTTAAAATTATTTTCCTGTCCGTGGTTAATAAATTGCTTCATTACCAACAGCTGCATATGCATTTATTTTTCGGATTAATGTCCATTCGGTCAAATGTCGTTTCTGTAATTTGACCATTCGGAATTATAACTTTTTCGGTATTTTGTCGCATCGGTTAAATGACAGTTTGACTAAATGACTATTCGGACTTTTGTCGTTTCGGTAAAATGACTCATTCGGCTATACGTCGCGTAGGACAAACTCTTGTATCCCATATTATGTAGGTATTAACACCAACAGGAATAATTCCGAAAAACAAATTGTTGAAAAAGATGAATGTATTTACCTTTGATTAAAATTGTTTAAACTATTTGAATACATCTTGCACTCAAAATAGGTATGTAATATTTTTTATTCAAATAATTTCAATATCTTCAATTTCAAGTAAATTCAAGTTGAAATTCAAAGATAATATACCTATACAAGGACTGTATTGCTATATTATTTATACTTTAGCATGCTACATTATCTGTCTTATTTATAGCCAAATCAGAGACTAAATGATGTCAATATCCCGTTCAAAAACATCTAATGTGCATCAAATTTCAAGAGAGCATCAGCAGTGCATCATGTAGTAATAGACGCATCAAAAAAGTCATGATGCTGCATCGATGCGGTAAAGTTTACATTTTTGAAGTTACCCAATGCTCGAGTGACTAAAAATATTTACCACTCGTGTCAGGTACGTTATCATACTGTGACGGTCGACGCTCCTTCGAAATTTGTTTGGATCGTGTTTTAACCGGTAACTCTGGCGGTTGTACGTCATCAATTTCAAGATTGTTACACAATTCGCTGATATTCGTCACTGTGGTCGTTGACGACATTGTGGTCTTGGTGAGACTGTGAATACTCGTTTCTCGCTTCATCACACTCGTGGCTAATTCTTCCACATGACTTTGTTGTTCTAAATGAAAATAAATCGACGAAATTGATAAATGTTTTGGAGGTGGATAATCTGCGATTCTAAAATATTTATTGAATTGAAAAAAAGACAAAAAATCTAGCTACCATAAGGGGGGACACTTACGAAAAATGTTACCAAATTTCTAGAATCGTTTTTGAAAATTAATTTTTTAGTAAATGTATTTTAACCCTTTGCACTCGAACCATTTTTTTTAGTATGGGTACTCAACTACTCAACAATAGTTTTAAAACGCTGCAAACACTATTGTATTAGGAGAACATAATATCCATAATACAATATATCTATTAGTTAATTTTAGTAGTATGTATCACAATGTATTGTAGCAAGCCGTCACGTCGTTGTGTTGCATCATGTTTTCGTAATATAATAATTTTCAAATAAATGAAGAAGGCTGAGAAACGGAGCGAAGTGGAATCAAAAACGTGTTCACTATCATCGATATAGGGTCTGATATCGCTCCGATAAAATATTATCTCTGTGGTATTGGTATTGGAGCGGTATTGAAGCGAGAGCGAACCATGACTGATATCGGACCGATATCAGAGCGATGATGTGAATACACTCATTATTTATTATGTAAGAATATTTTATCTAACCGGGAGCGGAGTGATATCGTACTGAGAGCGAAGCGTTAATGTAAATCGGGCTTTAGGTCCCCTAGCGTGTTGTAAATAATAAAATACGTACCTATTGTTTATGGCGCCGCTGCGGCGCCTAACGAGTGGAATTAATATTTATTGTGTCGCCGTGGCGGCGTCCATCGAGTGCAAAGGGTTAAAAATCAAATTTTTCAAATACGCGCTGATATAATCCAATACTGAATTCAATCGATATCGAAATATACATTTTAATAAATAAAATCAACAAATATATTGAATGTAAATAGTTTTCAATGAATTAATGAATATGCGCCAAATTATTAAATTAGCAGTTATTTTGAATGCTAATCTTTCGAAGAGAGATGTCAATCGGGCGGGAAAAAAATTGGTTTACGATGAGCGAACTCGTGGTCAAAAAAATTGCTACCAGTAGGTAAAATTTGTTTATAAGATTTTGATAATTCACAAAATTTATGTTATTTTTTACAAAAAAATACAAACTGGCATATTTTTTTAATGTCATTTTAATTTTTATCTCACCGAAGGATGACATATTAATCTCATGTGATTATATTGGGGGAAAAATTAATAATAATAATAATATATAATATAATAATTATAGAGTTGTACATGCATATATTGAATAAACGCAAGAGGGCTGTATTCTCACTGTACTTAAAAAACGAGCCAAAAAATCATAAATCAACACTTTCATTGAGGTGACATTACTTAGTGCGTGTCAAAAACACGCACTTGACGAATTTTTTTCATAATAATTTACTGTTTTCAAATAAAAACGGACAATTCCAAATTGCTACCACTTTTTAAGTGCCAATTTCTGCCATCTGATGACAAATGGAGAAACTACTGCCAGTAGTGTAAATATTAAACCACGCCTCTATTTGTTTTCCCAATAAGGATTATCCGTACCTGATGTTTGCGTCTGCATAAAACATTCCATTTTCTGTTGCGCACTACTCGCGATCTGTTTACTGTACATATTCCATTTGGTGCTGTTCGCGCTCTGCTGCGAACTACGTTTCGATGGTGACGACGTGGCGTAACTCTGCATCGAACTCCGGAACGAACCGAATCCGGATTCGGTGTTCGACAGCCGATTCGTCGTGTCCAACGATTGAATATCTTTACACGCTGACGATATATCCGACAACAGACTACTCTGATTTAAAATATCGAACGTGTGATGAGCGTCATCATGACCGAGTTTATTGAACGTCTCCGTCCATTTTGCACAATCCACCGCGTCGGATCCTTCAATGACCAAATCGGATATGTCACTGGATAGAATGGTGTCGTCATTTTTCTCCTCGTCGTCACGTGATTGCATCAGAACCGAATCTAAACTTCCCGCACTGGCTGACAGTAGCGAACTTGAATCTTCCGGCGAACGGGATCGTACCGAGATTCGATCAAAACTGCAACCTAACAGTGAATTTTCGAAACTGTTACACTCGTCGAGAAGATGTTGTCCACGTAGACCACGTTTTTTCGGTGGTATCGGTGGCGGTGTCACACTATTCGAATCCGGTTCAGAGAAACATATACTGTAAAAAAAAAATAAAAAAATGTTTAGAAACGAAAATACGCCTGTCGCAGCATCTTGCATAACATAGCGAATTTCCGTATACAAAAATTAGTTTTTCTCGGAAACTAGTTGACCTAGAATAATAGTTCAAAACTTTTTGTATGTGATTTTTTCTCCTCTTTTCGATGGTGTAAAAAAATGTCGCAAAAACTTTTGAATTTGGGGAAATTTTTGGAAAAACCTACATTTTTTTACGAAAAGTGCCCAAAAAAACAGGTTTCGGGCATCGGACATACCTGGCTAACGAACTTATCCAATATGCATATCTATATGTATATATATATATATATATATATATATATATATATATATATATATATATGTATATATATTTGTGTACGTATGTATGTATATATGTATATATCTGTCCGCACGATAACTCTCGAACGAAACGTCGTATTTTTATGAAAATTCGTGAAAATGTTGGAAGTCCCAAACTCTTGCATAAGTTCGTTGGCCAGACACGTCCGATGCCCGGAACATGTTTTTTTGGGCATTTTTCGTGAAAAAAATGCAGGTTTTTACCAAAATTTTCCCAAATTCAAAAGTTTTTGCGACAATTTTTACACCATTGAAAAGAGGAGAAAAAGCCTCCAACTGTATATATATATATATATATATATATATATATATATATATATATATATATATATATATATATATATATATATATATATATATATATATATATATATATATATATATATATATATATATATATATATAGCGGAACTCTTTTTTATGCGGTCGTTTTTTGTGCGATTTTTTTTATGCATAATATGAATCAAAATCAAGAGACAGTAAGAAACTTAAGCATTTACTATAATAACTTTCTTTGATAAAAATACTTTTTAACGGCTTTTAAGCATTTAATCAATACATTGCATAAGAACATAAGTTATTGCACTTCATGTAATTTTTTTACACATATGTATTTTTCAAAATTTTCATAATATTATAATTTAAAAATTTTCGTAAATTAATGCTTTATCTTGTTTATAGAAGCAACTTCTAAGGAAATTTCTATGTTTTGAGCGTTTTGAATTAAGTTTTTTTGATGAAATTTTTTTTATGCGGTCCCGACCAACCGCATAAACTAAATGCTTTTGAACTTCTTGAACTATACTTTTTACAGCTATTTATGATATTTTTGAATATATTTTTTTATCCACCGCACAAAAAAAAGGATCAATTGTATATATATATATATATATATATATATATATATATATATATATATATATATATATATATATATATATATATATATATATATATATATAAATTTTAGATGTCATTTTCAGTTTCTAGGGACCTCAATCCAATTTCTATCATGGTCCCGGACTCAAGTCGCATCATGACAGTGGCCTTACTAGCTGAATTTGCGATTCGGAAATTCGCTAAAAAGGAAATTCGGAAGTAGACTGGAAAAAAGGGCGTAAGTCGACGTAAATCATCTTCTAAAATATTTACAGCCCTTAATAGTTCACAACTAAAATGGAATTCTTACAGTACCTCATAAAGAACAACCTTCGAGAGGTACTGCTGGTCAGAAAATTTTCTTTAGGACAATTAACTATGATTTCGTGTACAACTTTTTCAAATTACTTTCCGACTTACGCCCTTTCTCCAAACGAACGTCTCAATTCACTAACAGAACATACTTATCGGGCAACGGGGGCTTCGGCGGCGGACTCGTATCTCTCAGTATCGATTCCGAACTATGACTATTTCGTACTAAATTGATCGGGCCGCTCTTCTGTTCTAAAATTTGTCGTTCGCGAGGCGTCAATGGAATATCTGGCAGAGAGTTTCGTTGACCGGGTAAATCTAATGTACCCGGCGCATTACTATATTTTCGCTGCGAGTACGTTTTAAATTGTGTTTCACGATTTGCCATCTTATTCTGTGACAATTCCACCAAATTTTTGATTGAATTCTCGAAAAATTGCACAACTTCCGTAACATTTTGACTTTCTAATGCGGCGGTTTTATCGCCATTCAGTAGCACATCGTCACAGAGTTCTAATAGACGCGCTAAACTTTCGTAAACTTGACGAATGGCTGAACCAAGTGTGGTGCTATTGTTCTCCTCGTCATTCAAAAGACAGTGTTTTAACGCTGTATGAATTGCACTAACCGTTTCTAAGACCACGGTACCATTTCCCGGTAAAATTTCCAATTTATTTTTCGATATAACATCTTGAAAATGTTTTAATGCCACTTGCACTTGTCGCAATTGTATATTTAATTCATGTGTTGTACTCTTCTCCAAACTGATACTCGTATCCGGTTTATTTCCGGCCACAATTGCCGGTCGTGATTTAGGACTCTGTGATCGTAGCCCCGGCGTGCCACCGGGACTACGTATTTGCGAGAATTTCTCCAGGATATCCTCCTTAAATGAACGTGCTCGTCGTGCCAGTTTTGTGGATCGAAATGACGCCTTATGACCGCTAAAACCATGCCCCGTTTGTGGCGATGTGCCCGTACTTTCACAGTCTCCTGTCAAAACAAATAAAAAAAATGGATAAAATGAACAATTAGTTGGGACTAGTGATTAGTGATGTCGAGTCGAGATGCAGTTAGTCGATTAATCGACTAAAGTTGTCTTTCGGACAAAATTAGTCATTAGTTGAAAATATCGAGCATAGAATAATCGATTAATCGACTAAATTTGAGTCGAATTCATGAATAGGGTAACCTATGTAACTCTTTCAAAAACAATGTTATAAATTTAATTATTGACTTTTATTATTATTTAAAAGAAAAAAAAATTACATATTATATAATATTATTCACATAAAAGTAAAAAATCATAAATACTGATAATTTTTAGTTTTCATTTTTTCAAGTCATAAATAATGCAGAAAAATTATTAAATTAATCGTCTTTATAGTCATTTAAAAAAATATTAGTCATTTTAGTCATTTAGTCGACAGTAAAATAGTCGATTAAAAAGTGACCAAAAGTAAACAAAATTAGTCGACTAAACCGATTAATCGATTAATTATTCGACATCACTACGGAGGAACAGTTAGTTGATTAATCGACTAAAGTTTTTTTTTCTAACAAAATTAGTCATTAAGCGAAAATATCGAGTGTATAATAGTCGACTAATCGATTAAATTTTTAGTCGAATTCATGAATAGAGTAAGTTTGTTTTTGTAAATAATAAACAAATACTTTACTTTGCAAAATACCACTTTTATTTTTGAAACAATATTGTCATAGTTTCAAAAATAAAAGTAGTATTTTGCTAAGTAAAGTATTTATTTATTATTTACAAATATGGAATACCATAAAGTAACGCTCAAATCTATTAATATTAACTTTGTTCTCTTTTGAATTTAATTATTGACTTTTAATATATTTTTCAAGAAAAAGAAAGATATGGAATACCATAACGAATTAAGGTCTATTCATATCTACAGACACTAACCGTAACAGACACGTATCGTGCCAGACACGACAAATATTGTTTAAGGCTGGTTGCAAATTGGAAACGATTTTGTACGTACGTATTTATACGACTCTTGTCGTACGAATTGAGCTCGCACACTGATTACGTGTTTGTCCGACACTATCAGTTAATTATTGGCAGTTCGCTGATAACATTCATTCGACATGAATCTATATCTTTTAGAAAACTGTCTTTTAACACGTAAACTACACCATCGTCTTTATCGTAGAATCGAGTGGGTAAACGAATTATATGCAAAAAGGGATGAATTTGGTGAATTTCATCATGTAATGACAGATTTAATGTAATTTAATCGTACGTAAAAGTAAATCAATTCAAACAAAACTGAATTGTGTCGGATGTCGTAACTGTACGTATGTATACATACGACTGAATGTCTGAATCGTATATAGTGTCCGAGCTCCCATAATACATCATCTGTCAGAAACGATCGTACGTACTCGTATGTATGTATACGTACAATTGAATTTCGTACGTAATCGTATACAGTGCGCGACCGGGCTAATGCTTTTCTTATAGGTGTATTCATATTATAGCGTAACGTAAGCGCACAGACACGTACAGTGACAGACAGTGTCCGTACAGTATTCTCGAGAAGAATATTTTGTTTGTGCTGGAACATGTCTGTTGACTCTGCGCGGCTAGTATGAATGCATGTTTCGAAACGTTCAAACAAAATTCCTAGAATTTATTTATAAATTTTCATTGTATTCGTTTTATGAAATACAAACAACGAAAACTTAATCGAATTTGTTTTATATAAGATTTGAATAACAAACATTTAATCGAATTTATTAGGTTACCATACCAAAAAGGTGCCCAACGTGGGGCTACAATTTTATTTTCTTATTTTTAGTTTTTCCAAATTTATTATAAAGAAATTACATAAGAATTTATATTGATGACTTTTTGACGCTACCTCGTAACTGATTTTTTATCAATTTTCCGTTTATCAGGGGTTCCTCAAGTTTTGCATTGGCGGACCAAATTATAAGTACCAAAATATTTGGTGAATCAAGAAAAAATTTAAAATAAAGAATACAAAGAAAAAATACGTTTAGTTTAGTTAAGGTCAGTCATTTGAGTAAACAAAGTATACAGAGTGTTTCTGGCTACTGAAGATAGAAGTATTGGGAATTTTAATGATGAAACATAAAAAAATTTTATAACTATTAGAAATTTTATTTTGAAAATCGCCATTGAAAATTATCAAAATCGACATATCCAGCTACAAAATGTTACGTCATATTCAAGCAATGGCGCGTTTTCACTAATTTGGATATTTGTTGAAAAATGGCGATTTTCAAAATAAAATTTCTAATAGTTATCAAATTTTTTTATGTTTCATCATTAAAATTGGACATATGTAATGATAATGCATAGAATTATTTAACATTTCACACAAATTTTAAATACAGTCAAGTACCGTATTGGCATGGAGCCCCACTAATGCACAATTACCAAATTTTATATTTTTATGTCAGATTTATTGGTTTTTCTGAAAAAATAAAAATATAAATTATCTTTACAAATTCGAGATTGCAGACGATCCAGAATCGCGAGCCGCTCTTTGTAAACCCCTGAGTTATGTAAACTTACTCTAAATTTACTCGTACTTTAAATAGATTATTATTTATATCAGAAATTTTGACAATTCTGAATTATTAATAAAAATATATTACTTTGCAAAATACCACTTTTATTTTTGAAACTGTGACAATATTGTTTCAAAAATAAAAGTGGTATTTTGCAAAGTAAAATATTTGTTTATTATTTACGAATATGGAATACCATAAAGTAACGCTCAAATCTATTAATATAATAAAAATATAAGCGAAAATCATACATAAATCGAAATTACAACCTCGTATCTTATGGAAAAAAAATAAAAGTTGATAAAATAATATTATGGTTTTTTTGTGTTTCCTACAAAATTGTTTGCAATACAAAATTGCGTCCGAGCGCCAACAATAGAATTTCCGTATTTTTCCAAAAAAAGATTAATTTCAGTACGGTCCTGCCCTGTAATTGACGCACGAATTTTTTCACCTAGTAGAGGGTCATTTACGAAAAAAGAAAATTAAAAATTGTAACTAATTGTATCGATGATACAATAAATTATTTTTAAAAAGTAAATTATTAATTCAAAAAAAAATTTTTTATGGTACACTTTCACTCATAAATTTTATTAAATGTTTAAATTACAAAATTTCGTAACAACCTCTGGAGATAAAACTGCATTCATGCAACTTTAATATTACTTCCAGCCGTTCAGTTATTTTAAGAACTTAAAGTGTTTTATAAGTTTAAAAATAAATTCCGTAATGTATCTGTACTTAAGTCGCGACGATTCACAGTATAAACAAAAATACGTTTATATCTTTCCATAAAATAAAAAAAAAATTAATATATAAAAACAAAACAAAATAAAAAAATAAGGAAATATTTACAATAAAATGAAAAGTATTTATCAAAAGATAACAAAGATTACTAGAAAAGTAATATAATATTTAACAAAAGTAAATTAAAGATGATTCATCACTGAAAAAAATGATTGTAATACGAATTACTATACCACTGATTACTCATATTATCAATTAACATATTTATTTAAATGTATATTTGTATATATAATTGTTTTTGTCATTATCCAATATTACTATGATAATTTCATTAAATACATAACTATAATCGGCTAGAAGCATTGATAAATTACCAAAAAAAACTCAGATGGTAGTTTAAAAATAGACTTAAAAATCCTCACGAAAATTTTACGATTTATTAAGAAACTAAAATCGAACAGCAGCATCATTCAAATAGAAAATTTATGTCAAGAAATGTCAAAATGAATGTACAATAATTTTTTTAAAATTCTACCTTGAGCATATTTATCCGATTTGGGCGTTGAAATCATTTTACACAAAACTCAAATTCACATTAGCTGCCTCATAACGAAGGTTTATTATTTTCGTTAACTACATTATATCAAAAAAATTATAAAATATTTTTAGTGTCGGGAAATTTTAATAAATGTCAATATAATCAGACATTTTACGACAATCAAAAAAAAAGGGTACACACATGTTAATTTAATCATCCAAGAAGATACAGAAATTAACCCATTAGGGTGTCTACACAATCAATGAAATAAGGAGTAAGAAATAAGAAAAAGAATAAAAAGTATGCCATCTAGTGACATTGAGTGGAACTTTAACGTAACTGCTCATAGACATAAATTTGTAGGTACTTTTGTATGTCAAAATCGTGATTTTTTTCACTTTAGTGACAAAAAAAGTCATCACAAACGTTATTTTTTCATGAATTTTGATGTACAAAAATACCTAAATACATATACCTATGGGCAGTTACGTTAAAGTTCCGTTCAATGTCACTAGATGGCATAGTTCTTATTCCTTATTTCTTATTCCTTATTTCATTGATTGTGTATGACCCATTAAAGGGCAATATATTATATGTAATACGGTGGGAACGTTAAAGGCGCTTTGTATTAAAAGCATTTAAAAAAACTTTTTTGAACTTTTTTCTTCCTTTTTGTCTAAAAACTGGCATTACAATATTTCAATCAATTAATGAATATGTATCAAATTATTAAATTAGTATTATTTTAATTACTAATTTTTCAAACTTATATTATTTCATCAAAAAACATTAAAAACGGTGTTTTCCTTTATTGCTGAAATATGCGTTTCATGATGTAAATTATTTTGTTGGTTAATGATTATTTCTAACTATTAACTATTTTTCTTTCCCTAATATGAGTTTCAAAAAATTCAGAATAATAAATAAATTCTAATAGTTAATAAAAATTTTAAAATTTTTATCCTTTTAGAATGTTTTAAACCTAAGTTCTCAAATATTTGGCCAATTTTCACAGGAAATGAAGAATTAAAAATAATTCAACATTCTTCCATGTAAAAATTACTTCTTTATTATTTTTCCAAAATTTGTTCGGTATTTTTTTTTATACCATCTTCAGTGGCTACAAACAAAGTAATAATTTTATGATTTTAATCTTCTCTTTACAGATTAATGTCTATTTTTTTATTTCTTTGTACAATGTTTTCAGATATGGAAAAAACCTAACAATTGGAGGATCAATATAGAATATTCAGTTTTAATTTTAATTTAATACTATGGTTTTGTTCGAATGAACATTAGTTTGTTTTTTGGTTATACGAAAATCGAAAGTAAAAACAAGTTATTTTAAGTTAGGGAAAAAAGTATAAATTGAAAGAATATGTACGTAAAATAAAATACATTTCTACAGGTAGAAATATATATAGGGTTTAATGGGTTAATTTATTTATCCACTTGTGCTGCACAGTGCTACACTCTATCGTCGAATATTTCAATTTCCATTCAAAAGGAAAAAAGAAAAAAATTTGATCCGTCAAACTCAATAATCAAAATACGATTTTATCCATATTAGGACAATTTTTATTTTGTTTGTTTATTCATTTTATTTAAACAATATACAAAAATTATATTATTTTTTTTGTGCAACTTTAACTACGTATTTAGTGGGTGTGTTATAATTATTATGTGATTGTGACAGTAAAATTTGACAATATGGGTAATTCTGGACTAAAACAACACTATGAAACTGCCAAGAAAACGGGTGTTTTAACGCTCTCGAATGGAAAATTACAAGAATTTCCACCAGCACTAAAACCACTTGCAAGTAATCTACGAAGTCTTGATATTTCCTATAATAAATTTCACACACTACCCGAAGAAATTAAATTATTCACAAGTTTAAAACATTTAAATTTTAATAATAATAAAATCAAATCGTTACCTGACCAAATTGGTGATGTTAAAAAGTTAGAAACACTAAATGGTGCGTCAAATTTATTAACCGTTCTCCCGAACACGTTATCACAATTAAAAAATTTAAAACAAGTTTGCTTAGCGGATAATCAAATCACCGAATTTCCTCTAATGTTTTGCGGTTTAAAACATTTAGACATATTGGATATATCACGTAATAAAATTACAAAAATTCCACCGGAAGCGAAACATTTACACGTGATCGAATTGAATGCAAATCAAAATCAAATTTCCGCGTTGTCTGAGAGTATAGCTGAAGCGCCACGACTGAAAACGCTTCGATTGGAAGAGAATTGTTTACCGATCACCGAAATACATAATTCAATATTGAAAAGTTCGGAGATTTCCACGTTGGCGCTGGAGGGCAATTTATTTGAAATGAAACAGTTTATGGAATTGGACGGGTACGAAGATTATATGAGACGATTTACCGCGGTTAAGAAAAAGATGTTTTAGTTTTTTCTTTTTTTTTCTGTGCAATATTCACATGTTCTCTAAGAGCACTTCGAAAAGTTTCGAATTAGTGGAAAGATCAAATGTGGAGGCGCACAAAACCAAAGAAAAATGAGAAAATTGGGTTCGATCAGTTTGATTTGACCACTAATTTCCACTTAATTTGTATTAAGCTACCAAGTGTCTATTTTTCCAAAACAATGTACCAATTATGTATTAAAATATTTTATATTGTGATATAAGTTAAAATCTGTCACATTTTTGTTATATTTTAAATTTAATAAAATTATTAATTCAAAGTTTTTTGATATTTTTTATTTGGGTTTTCGATTTTAAACAGAAAATTGAAAAAAAAAAACAGAGGCCATTCATTGTTTGTTAAGGTGCTGCCATCTCTGTAGTGACTGTAACATTATTTTTGAAATCAAAATGGTGTGGTTAGTCACTCTGATATCAATGGTGGCGTTCGAGACGAAAATTTTGTTAGCCTAACGTTAGCTAACGGAGCTTTGACCGTTACAAACCAGAGGACACGCGTTCAAAAAAAAACAACAATTTCTAACATGGTGACTGATTATTTTTATTCCATAATTTTTAAATGTGGCTGTACTTCAGAAATTAAGCATTTATACCATGAAAAACCATGAAAAAATATTTAACGTGCATTAATTTTTTGAATCAGAGCCCTCTGGTTTGTAACGGTGAAAACTCCGTTAGCTAACGTTAGGCTAACAAAATTTTCGTTCGAACGCCACCAATGTTATTTATACCGTAAAAAGGAATCAATCGGGACAGGCGGGTGAATAGGGACGAAACGAAAAATGTTATTTATGGACTTCCACTGACACTATTTTGAATAATTTCTAACGTGTAGTTTAGAAGAAATTTTCAAAGAATTTTTAACTTACGAGTAAATGCCAAAGAATGATTAGAGATGAATCAGTGGTATGTATTTAAGTAAGTTGTATCATTAAAAACCAACTTTAAGATTTAAAAAACTGAAAATTCTTTTCTTTTATGTTTTTGAATCATTGAAAAACTATTTTTTTTTTTTAATATTGGACGTTAAGTTATTGTAATAAATAGAAAAAAATGTCATTTTATACTAATACACCTATAATATATTTGTGTACGTGTTAGTTATTATGTATGCGGATCACGTGTTAGTTATTATGTACCAGAATCAAATTCATTACTTTTAAAATTATTAAAATTAGAAGATTCAACAATAATCAGATATTAATACTGTTACATGTATTATAAAATTTCCACACATAAATTATATTTATTTATAGAGAAAAAAATAGACTTAGTAATTCATTTGTCACAAATTTGTCAGTACTGATCGATTCACCTTAAAAACTATTTAATTTGGTGCTCTTATGAATAAATTGTTGTTTAATAAAAAATTTAGTTATTTTGAAACATATCTGAAAAAAGAAGACTGCAGACTTTTAGTTGTTTTTGTATTATAAAAGTATAAAGGGACGAATGTAGGGTGATCAAGGACGGATGAGGGATGTATTGGAACATAGAACAGAGCACTTTCAAGGTTATCAAGTCATTCGATATTTTTATAAACACATTCAGCATAACATTTCTATACTTTATAAACTTTACTTTAGATTTTACGTTTATTTCTACAGAAAATCATCAAGTAATTATTTATTTTTTGAATGTATACCTAAATACAAAAAATTCGATATTATGTTATATTTGAATATCAGTTTTGATCGGCCCTACGGGTTGTCCCCATTCACCTTTTTATCGTCTCTTTTAACCCCAATTTTTCATAGAGAAGAAATTATATAATTATTATTTTTTTTCAAAAACCGCCGATATTTTCAAAATTTTTTGCATACTGTGATAAAGTGACCATTCTCGCATAAATTTTTAATATATTAAAGAGTAGGTAGGGTAAGAGACCCGATGACCGAACACTATTTTTAGCTGTATCATTAAAGTAGCTTAAAAAATTAAAAAATAAACAAAACACCCATTTTTTTTTCTTAATAAGTATGAAACCAAGTTTTTTTAATCCAATGAATATGTTTTTAAGAAAATATAACCCAAAAATTTTGATTTATTACTGTTTTTGTTTTATAATTTGTTGACGTCTATGAAAAAACGGACAGAATATATTAACCTCCTTTAAAAAAACAACACACTGACCCGTAAGAAAAAACACGCATTTAATGTACATGACATACAATACATACCATCTTTTCCCACAGAATAACACAGAACGAGCGGTAATATTTCTATACTACTGAAATCAGTGTAACGCTAAAGGATAAAAGATATCTCACCACTACGTTATATATGTGCACGCGGAGTTGTGTGCTAGTGCGCTAAATGGTTATGTGTATGCGTGTCTTGTATACGCATATGTTAAAAAATATATGATATGTATGCGCTACGTAGATGTACGTATATACGGTAACACAACACCAACAATATCACAACAATTGAAACACACCCATTGGTAGCTTGTAAGTCAATGACAACATAGTTCTGTAAAATGCACATACTTCCACATAAGTGATTGCAGAAAAGAGACAGTTATATTCGTTCTATTTGTTCTGTGTTTTAAACAGTTAAATTAAGTATATGACGTATATATTTATATGTTGTTTCAAATCTAAATGTCTGACGTTTTTATTTCAATTTCGAAGTTTTAATTCATTATTAATTATTTTTCAATTGATTTTACGTTCTGAAATAAATAAAATATTAAAGTGAAATTATAAAAACGGTTAGTTAAGTGTTTTAAACCCCAAAATTAATTAAAAATGTTTATAAAATAGATATGTAATATATAATTCTCAAAATGGGGTACCCAACTTTAAAACGTGGATCCCAAGAAGGAACACTTCTAGAAATAATATTTAACGCATATAAAATATAATTTAGCTATCCTAATCTCTTAAGTGGACTAATAACAATTATTTTTATACTTTTATTATGCTAATAACTTTAAAAATTCGGTGAAAAATGTTACAATTTATAACTCATGTGTTTTGAATAATGATCATCCATCATATTAAAAATTCACGAATTCAACAAAAATTGTTCGATATATATATATATATATATATATATATATATATATATATATATATATATATATATATATATATATATATATATATATATATATATATATTGTGACGGTCAGGCCGCATTACGTTTTAATTTAGGCAATCGCCATTACATCTGTGCCTTGCTCACTGCCTAGGTTTCATAGTAGTTGTTACAACATCTATCTTAGCGCCATCCCTCGTTTCATTCATGTATTAATTGTGTTCCAATGATATATTGGGGGCGCGCGAAACCACCGTTGACATTGGTGAGCGCGTTTGTACCGTCAGGACTCGTTTCGTGATGCAAGAGTGGGGGTCAGGCGGTGTTGGTTTGGAGCGGTGGCGATGTTGGGCATGGAGACAAGGCAATCGGGTTTTAGTATTGGAACAAGCCAGACGTATTTTTTGGTGCTTGTTACCAAATTAAGATGTGTCGAACTCGGTTCATTTAACTTGTTACTTTTTATTTTATAAAACGTTTTGTTTATATTTCGTTTTAAAAAGACACATCAGATTTTACATAATATGTTTGTCAAAATGTAACATGTTCATGGTTTCACCCGTTATGTACTCATACCACGTATAAATAGATCAATTTAAATTTTTACAACCAATAAAATGTTTTGTGGTCATTAAAATGTGTTTGTTTTATATAACCTTTACGAATCCACGCTTTTCATCTTCTGCGCTTTAAATAAATCAGGGACAAATGTTTTGTGAAAGTTTAATCCATCAACGTAAACTGTATACGCGGTGGTTTGGGGTTCCGTAGCAGAATTTACGAACAATTTAAATTACACCTTTACACATTAAAAGACATTTTACAACTACAAGGTACAACCGCCGCCACCCATCGCGTTACAATATATATATATATATATATTTCTTAAATTAAGTGAGGAGGCATTAAATGTGAGGTGAATTTAAATTGAAAAATAATCATTCTATTAATAATAATTTTTTTTATCAGAGGTTTCTTTCAGAAATAACTTCATTAATATATAAATGTCAAAACTGTTCGGACTTATAACCCCGTTCGACAATCGGGTCTTTTACCCTACTCATAAAATAAATACAAAAAAATGCGATGTGAAGTCTGAATTTGTGCCTATTCATCTCTGTCTACGGTACACAAGGGGCCAAACTACTATTATGATAGTTAGCACCCCGACTGTAATCAGAATTTTACGTCATCAGACTTGGCAGGGAGGTGGAAGGTTATATACGTATTTAGAGTTTATGTTGGTATGTGTAAGGTAGTGGATGTTTGTGTGTGTTAATACTCTGTATGTATGCAGTGGTGGTCCGAGGTGGGAATGCATACGTATAGTCGAACAACCCTATGCATGTACTTGCTACTAATAATGTAACAATGAACCGCCACCACTGTGGCCACAACTTAACAATGCAAGCGTACGCTTGAAGAGTCGATGGACGACTAACCAATCAGCAGTATGAATCGTATAAATTGCTACTTATTGCAACTTTCGAATCACACTTTTTGATACGTAGGCTTGATCTGTCTCATCTGTGACGGTACATATGTAAGTGGGCTTCCCCGTAATAATTATCTATGGTTATTTTCAGTAATCTTGGTTGCCTATTATTTCTTTTTTTGCTCTGCCATTCAGTGACAACTCTTTATGAAATACAGACGTGGCATTACATACTTTTAAAATTATATTTTTAAAGAAAAAATAAAATGGAAAATAGTAAAGATATTCGTGAAACTAAAACCACTAAAAACACGGGAAAAATTGTTGGAGGTGTTATTGTTGGTATAGCTGCAGTTGCAGGAATCTCTTTAATTGCACAAAAAATAATTGAAGATGGTCGTGAAGCAGCAAAAAATCCTAAAAACACTAAAGGTATGTCTTTAGTATAATAATATGTATGTAGTAATATGATCCAAAAACATCATAACTAAAAGAAAAAGTTGTTGCATGTATCAGTTTTTTATTATTTTTTGTGAAAATACGAGTTACCTGAGTTCTAGAAACGTATTTAAACGATTATCCACTTACTAAAAACTAGCTTTATGAGTGCTAAAATACGTCATGTCTTCACCAACTTTTCCTTTCATTTACATTTTAGATTATAATCTCTATAAATTATAATCCACGACCTATGTTTATCTGTATGTTCGTTATAACTCAACTATGGGGTGCAAGTGTGCAACCCCAAATGGAGTTGCTAAAAATCAAGAAAAAAATGAAGTTATGACTATTATGAGTGAAAAAAGTTAAAAAATGCTAATAGATATATGATATTCAATTAAAAACAATTGTTACGTGTGCTAAAGTTTCAGAGTTATGTTGATTATTATTTTGACGTATTATAAAATATGTATAAGCGTAAGAGAGCTATAAACACCATAAACACTATAACGGCACGGAGTAGGGGAGGATGAGGTTATATTCAACACGATTTAAGGTAGGGTAGAAAAAAAAATCGCAGCACGTAAGTGCGAGACAGGAAGTGATTCATTCGAAATGAGTCTGCAGAAAATGGTTCTGAAAGAATTCGGATTTTAATCACACTTGATGTTGACTTTAATGAAAATTTTAGTTAATAATTATTTTAGGTAAAGTGTTCAATAATGCATACTTTTCTTCGATTATTACCTATATAATATACTTAAATATGAATAAGGTGTATAAGATAAGATTATATAAGTTTTTGAAATTACAGATAAGATTACCTACTACATGAAAATTATAAAATATTGTTTGTCTATGAACTGACGGCATTCGATGCAAGGCCATCTTAGAATCTATCTTTGTCTATGTGATTTTGATATGTAAAATAAGAGAGAAAGATTATAAACAATATTTCTCTTTAGAACCCTTTTAAGGTTGACGTAGAAAAAATAGTGTATTATAAGCCCGTATTACACTTGGCGAGTTTGCTCGCTATTCGCTGGCGAATTTACTCGCTACTAGTAAACTCGCTTAGTGTAACATTCTTGACTATTTACTCACTACTCGCTTTTCTAAAGCGAGTCAAGTTGAAGACCGGTCTACTTTACTCGCTACTCGCTTCGTATTTTTACCCGCTGGCTAGTGAAATCGCTTTGTGTAATATATTTAGCGAGTGAAATCGCTCTATTTGACAGCTCTTTCAAAATGTCAACAAATATTATTTGTGTAGGATTTGTAATTCCACCATTATTATAAGTATTATTGTTACGTAAAAATTTGTCGAAAAAGCAAAAAAATACCATAGGTAGATAAAAAATTGGGTTATAAGACGGGAAAAATTTGGTGTTTTATGTTCCACAGCGTAATATTTACGTAAAAAAGTTCATCGATTAAAAAAAAATTCAAATGTCAGTTTTATTCCACTTCAAATTTTATTCCGCTAAAAACTTATAGCAAATTATATAACATAAATAGGTACTACAGTAATTAAAAGTTTTTAATAAAAATAAGTTTGTAGTAATAATAACAAGCAAGAAAGAAAAAAAAAACAAAACATGAAATATTTGCTCAGTTAAATATTAATATGGTCCATTTCACTTAAATTTAACCATGCTTCATCACAAGAATTTAAATAATTTCCGTTTTCTTGGCTTTATCTCTTTCATTATTGCACTTACGTAAATTTTAAAATTGCAGTTTGTTTTTAGAAAAGAATAGAAGATTGATTTGTTTTAAATATAAAAATTATTTAATTTTTTAACTTTGTCTCATGATCAATTGTATTTGAAATAGGGTATAACAACAGCACGTGTTAGCGAATGTACTCGCTGTTCACTGGCGAGCAAACTCGCCAAGTGTAATCCAGGCTATACACACCATTTGGTGTTAATCAATGTGGCGATTTGCTTCAAAAAAGATAATGTGTACTTGGTGTACTTCATCTATTGTATGGTACATAGGTACTTATTGTGATATCAATGCTGGCAGTAAAAGGTTCGGCATTTTAAGACAAAAAAAAATTTCTCTATGGTCAAAATAAAAGGTTAAGAGAATACCGGTGTAAATGGAGTATTATAAGACGGAGATTTTACTTATATGAGAGGAATTGACAAAATTGGTGGCACATATAAGGCTTTCTTTTTTTACCACTCGTGGCTTTAATAATCTCAAAATACTGATGTGAATATAGCGAATATAGTAACCATAGTAACATAAAACGGATAAAACCACAGAGGACAGAGGTACAATACGTATCTCTATACTATTGAAACCAGTGTAACAAGTAAGAGATAGTAAATATGTTATATACATAGAGTAATAGAGGCAACATATCTATCCCTACACTACTGGAACCAGTGTAACATGTAAGAGATAGACAATATGTTGTATACGTGCACTGGGTTTACATTGCATTAGTGCGATTTTGTGTATTTGTGTGAGTAACGGAGATAGTAGGGGCGGTCACGTGGCTCAGCTATTGCATACATAGCTATGACACCATACGCATGTACTAGGGGATGTAACAATACCAACAACAATCAAGTCCATTATCGTGTGGTTGATCTACAATCATTGACTGCTACTGAAGAACTGACAACTAAGAAGCCTAATGTGCACAGAAATACACATTCGTGATTACAGAAAAGAGATAGTTGCTGTACCTCTGTACTCTGGGGTTATATACGTGCACGGTGTTTACTTTGTATTCGTGCGATACTGTGTATTTGTGTTAGTGATCCTTGGTGGTACTGGTCGTCACGTGACCATTATTCACATACATATGTATGATACCACGACGCTCCGTGTGGCAATGTAGCAATGCAAACAACAATCTAATCCAGTCTGCGATTGACCTACATTGATCGAGTGCCGATGAGCGTGGGACTATTAAGAAGCCTAACGTACACAGAAGTGCACACTGCAGATTTCTTGATAGAGATAGATGCTGTACCTCTGCTCTGTGGATAAAACAGAATGTAAATACATATGTATGTACAATGAGTTTCGTCTCCTTGTCTAACCTCCATATCGATGTAATTCATAAACATAAATGGGTTTCTCGTTGGGTTTCCCCACAGAACAAATAGAACGAATATAACTGTCTCTTTTCTGCAATCACTTATGATTGTGGAAGTATGTGCATCTTAGGCTGCTTAGGTGTCAGTTGGTCAGTCTCAGTACCCGTCGCTCAGTGTAAGTCAGTCAAACAACAATAAATTTGATTGTTGAACCGGCACAAGTAGCGTTGTGGTATCACACACATCACATACATGTATGTGAACCAAAGGTCACGTGACGGCTATCACCACTCACACAAACAGAGTTTACCGCACAAATACAAAGTAAACACCGTGCACGTATACAACATATTTTCTATCTCAAGTGGTTACACAGGTTCCAGTAGTATAGAAATATGTATTTTCTCTCTAGATGCTCTATGGGTTTCCCCATAATACCTAGTTATCTATGGTTATGTTAATATTTTTGTGTATTTTACACGTTCTGCATCACAGAATATTCTGCATCATTCCATAAACGTTAACAATATTCAGTAACAGTAGGTGTGGTGTTACTGATTAATTGGATAATTACGATATTTACCATACTTGCTATACATAAACATAATATATATCATATTTTTATATTAATAAATTTAATTTGAAAAGTTATTATTTATTAATTTCAAGAAAATGGTTGAAGTTGAAACCATTGTATGGGCCCGTCCACACGCTCAAGCTTTACCACCGACTTACCTGCGCAAACCAGGTTTGTGCAAGTAAGTCGCTACGTTTTTTCCCGTCCATACGTACATGTTTACTTGCACAAACTGGTTTGCGCAAATAAGTCGGTGGTAAAGCTTGTGTCGTGTGGACGGACCCTAACAGTAGTTGGTGGTATAATTGCTAGTATAGCCGCAATTATCGGCTTTTCTTGGTTAGGAGAGAATACAATTAAAGATGGTCGTGATGCAGCCAAAAATATTCGGAAAGGTACGAATTGGACAAATAGTATACTTTTTAACTGTTTAAATTTAACTACAATTATTAAAAAATTTATCTTTTGTACGTATTTATTACGTACTTTAATAGCTAATTTTTATTAAAAATTTTGTAGTTGAAAGTCATTTATGTTGTAGTTACAAACTAGTGACACATTAATAATTTAAAATGATCCATTTTAAAGTCCACAAAAATAATTAATGTACAAAAAATATATTTAAATAAATGTCATAGCTAACTTACAACTTTTGTCATTTGAATAATAACAGTTATCTGATATCAATTATTTATTCGTTTCTGCAGAAATGAATAACCAATACGAACAATACTATATGTAATTTCTCTAAAAAAAATTAAATTATTTATTAGTACAAGATCCTGCAGCTGATTTCTGCAGGTATATGTTTTTTTAATGAAACTTAATTTAAATGAATCCTTAATGGTAATGTAATAGATTGCTCCCGGGTTGCCTATCGAAAATTAGCCGTAAGTATCTTTAATTGCCGTCATTAAGCGAATAATCGAAAAGACATTTTTTGACGTTTTCAAGTGTCAAATATTTTCAAAGATTTTTAAAACTTAAAAATTTTTCTCGTAGTAACAAGAAAAGTAAATAATTTTTTCCTAGTTACAAATACAAAATTAAGCCAAGAGCAATTTGATTTGATTTTTTTTTTTTTTATTTATCTATAAGTGTATCTACAATATGTTTTATTATTTATAAGAAGCTAAAGAGGAAAAATCACAGATTTGTTAATTTTCTCGTTAATTGTGTGCTAAACCCAGTCTACAGACCAAATTTCAACTTTCTAAAACTTCGGAAAGTACTCTATAATTTTGATGATCATCAGTGAATGAGTGGCGAATTTAATAAAATTTACATAATTATTAATAATATTGAAAGCAATAAAGCTATAAAATTGAAATTTGGTACATTTCATAAGACTGGTGAGTCCATTCTATCCTGACAATTTTAGCTCTTAAGTATTATCCAGACCGAAGCTATCAGGGTCCAAAAATAGGCTGAATTGCAAGTTACACAGTATCGTTTGTGTTTGCTAATGGAACACGTCACCATCTTTTGGACCTTGTATGCACTAATAATGATCGCAGCATTTAGTGCGTTTGTTAGATTACTGACAATGGTTCTTAAGGGCCCCATACACGATGAGATCTGTATCGCTACATGTTACAGGTATCAGTATCATGATACAGATCTCGTCGTGTATGTGACTGTCTCGGTATCACTGTATCAGTATCAGCAAGTATCAGCTGGTATCATGCTTGTCTCAAGTATCGTGGTAACTATGGTTGCATTTTTATTTTGACAGTTAATAAAGTAAATAATTGTTATTTATTTGAATAATCATGTCCGCAGATAGAGATTTTTGGGAAGATTTTATTAATATGTATAAATTATACTCATGTCTACGGGATTCAAAATGTAAAGATGTTTGTATTGCAATTGCTAATAGCACAGGTGCCACAGGTCGTAGATCGCACATTTCTTTATTAATAAAATTTTTTATTTGTACTGAGGTTTTACGATTCAGTCTCAGCGTGTGTGTGCTAAATAAACATGATACAAATCTCAGATATATGTATCGCTATTTGTATCGATACAAGGTATCGATACAGATCTCACCGTGTATGGGGCCCTTTACAGTTAGATTCCTTTTTCAGATCTAACTCAATTTTTTTTGTTTTTGACACAGCCCATTATTAATGTCCAGTCTTCAATTGTTTTCCGATTTTGAAATAATATGTAGTATTAGTGGTATTAGTTGTACCTACTCATATTTTTGTTTTGTTTTTTTTACAGAGGACCGAGAATGAATGCAGATGTGCAGATTGACTGAGGACATCCTAGTATCAAAACTATTATTGTAATGAAACTAAGAATTTATCTATCAACTGACATAATAAATTGAGTCGATGATCGATGTAAAAAGGGCGTATACCTGAAAATTATGTTTTGAGAAAACGGGGTTTAAAGATTTTACTTCGCTATAACTTCTATACTATAAAATTTTCGAATTTAAACCTTCATTAGATTTTTGTAGATATTCAATTTATCTTTTAGAATTTAATATCAAATTTACTAACATTTAAAAATTCATTAAGAAATTGAACAAAAAAACACATTTGTACGCGCCATATTATATTGTCTTAATTATAATAGAGATTATAAAAGATTACGAAAATGCCATCACCCTAAAAACGGCGTATGTCACTTTACGCCCTTCTTACATCGACCCCCCTCAATTATAAATTTATAAATTAATGATATATGTATTAATATCAATATGTAATATAAAAAGTTAAATAATTTTTTTTTACAATTATGAATATGTTTCTTTGATTTTTTTCTCTTTTGTTTTTATATTTTTAATTTGATATTAATGGTCCCGTTCTACCGGAAAGAAGTTAGCGCCGAATGTTGAAAAATCTTTTTGTTTTTTGTATGGTTAAATTGCTCCCAAATTGCTCCTTTGAAATCAGTAATTGCTCCACCTGAAACTTAATTATTTAATTAGTTATTTATAAAGAAAAAAATTTTTTTTTCGTTATTTAAGTTATCAAAATCTCCCAAAATAATACTTTTTTATATAATTTCTTTACGTCAATAAATTGCTCCCAGTTTACTCTATTTAATTTAAAAGCTAAATCTTAATTTTTTTGAATAATTATTAAAATATTTTGTTTTTTTATAATGTTATTTAACTTGTCAAAATTCAATTATCCTTAAATATATGCAAACGACTTAAAGGTATAATGGATTGCCTATACGTTTTAATAATACATAACCTAATTCATAATATTTTTTATTTTAATATATTTTAATTATTATTCAGAGAAATTAATAACTAGCTTTTAAATTAGATGAAGCAAATTGGGAGCAATTTTTTGATACAAAGTAATTGTATAAAAATGCATTATTTGACAAGATTTTGATAATAGAAATAGTCAAACAAAAAAGTTTTTTTGTTTGTAAATAATTAATTAAGTAATTAAGTTCCAGGTGGAGCAATTACTGATTCCAAAGGAGCAATTTGGGAGCAATTTAGCCATATAAAAAACAGAAAGATTTTCCAACTTTCGGCGCCAACTTCTTTCCGGTTCCCGTTCTATTTACTAAACACAAACGACACTGAGCCTATTGAATAAAAATAAGTATTCATTTTTATTTCCTATTTTTTAAGTTCTTACTTAAATAAAAACATAAGTGATTACTTAAAAAAATAATTTACTTACAGGAAATAAGTAAACTCAAATAATTTCCAGTATTTACTTAGGCGGAAAGGTTTTGAACTGTCAATTCGCAATTTTGATGAAACTTGGTGCATGTGTAGTACAAGCAAGAATAACAGACCCGCTTTTTTTTTTATCTGCCACCGTCGCCATTTAAGGGGTGAAATCACCCCTCAAAGTTAGGGTAAAATTTTAATTTTGCTTGATAACTTAAAAACGACGGCAGATAGAAAAAAACTCCAGTCTGGAAATTGACTATGTTATAACAGATATTGCAACAGAGGTATTTTATATTTATATAGGCCACAGACCACATACGACTAAAGTACAACCAGCTAATACTAATTTTAATATTATAATCAATGCAGTAACCGTGATATTCGTAGTAACGTTTTCAAATAATCACTGTCAAAATATAATGTTGATAATAAAATTTAACATTTTTGAGAAAAAACTGCAAAATTTTGAGAGAGAGAAAGAAAGTGGTATTCGTTTTATTTTCAAAATACGTATGTATACAAATTATGTCCTGTAATATAGTCCTGTTTGCTAAAAAATGGACAATACATTATATTCCGTAAATCTCACCCGTCTCACCCCATTACCTGTCTCAAGGAAACTGGCTACAAACTGGCTTTAAACTTTGTCTAGTAGTATAATATAAACCTAACTAATATTATAAATGTGAAAGTGAGTTTGTTTGACTGGCTTTTACGACTAAATAGCTTAACTAATTAACTTGAAATTTTGCACAGACGTATTTTACGGAACAGGACGATTATAGGCTACTTTTTATCTCGATAATTTAACTCATGTGTATCAAGTCCCATAAGAATATTGTAGTTTTTTCACTTTTACCATGGAAAAAAAGTTAGGACAAATTTTTACAGCGAAAAAAAATAGTACAAAACATTTAATTGATCATTTCACTGTAGGTAAACACGATAAAAACGAAACAAAAATTCTTATTGGTAAATTTAACTGATTTCAGAACCATAGTAACAATGTATTAAATAATAATATGAATTATACTAATTTATTTTATTCGTTAAATTATCTTACCGTATTACACTTGAGTTTTATATTTTTTCTAAATAAATTTGTTTTCTACAACTCAAACTTGCCTAAAAGCAATTTTACTCGAAGAACTGCCAACCCAAAAACGCTTTAGCTACGCTGTCGCGTTTTTGTTAGTTGACAGTTCTTCTCGTTAAATTGCTAGGCAACAAATTTTCGTTAGACAAACCCAAATTTATTCAGAAAAAATACAAACCTCTCGTGTAATAATAAGTGAGAAAATATTTAATTCCGTGGGAAAAAGTATCATATACTATTAAACGAGCAATCTTTTCATTTTGTTACTAATTAAATGTATTTTACAATATTAATAAATATTTCTATAGATACCACCAATAATAATAATATTTCTACCGACGACTACTATAAAATTACTTATTTACTGTACAAAATATTGGGCCATGTGCATAAACTACTACTAAAGTTAGTAGTGAAATTTTAGCAGTGCTACTAGGCACTACTACACTTCCACTGAAATTTAGTAGTGAAATTTTAGTAGCGGGCACGGTTGCTATTAAATATGGAAAGTAGTGTGTTTTGAACTTCTCAAGTAAAATAACCGTCCAATAAAAATTTATTTAATAAATATTTTTTACTAAAATATCAGTAATATTTTTTTACCTATGTACTTAAATTCGAAAATTGTAATAATTGTAATAATTTATTATTAGATGGATAGAGTATTGAGAGATATTCGAGAAATGAACGATATTCGCAAGTTACATAACAGGAAAATTTACAACAAAAGAATTGACTAGGGATGTAACGCTACCTAAATGTGCCGATACGATATCGCTGCCGATTATTGTAATTAATAATCGACGATACCAATACCGATATCAATGCCTTAGTAGATAATAAATCAAATTATATGTACATTGGGCGTTTGTATGTCTTTATATGCATAAAACTTACCTATATTTAACAGAGACTCGACCTTGTGGGAAATGTAAAAAAATGTCAGATCAAAACTCAAAGAAAATATTTATTACAATTATTATTATCAACCAAAGTGGTAATTAAGAAAGTAAAGTAAATTTCATTACATAGAGTAATAAATTGATACATGTTTTGGCAAATTTTTGTTAAGAAAGCAAAATTTTTTCAAATTATTTGCAAATAATCTGTTACGCAAATCATTTTGTATGAGGCTTGCGGTTGAAAACTTTTCAACTTTTCGAACTGTGTGATATCGGTTGTATTCTAATCGGCTTGCCGATTATAACGGTATCGAAATTGGAATCGTTACATACTTAGAATTAACCCATTAAATAAATTAAACGAAGACAAACTTTTTTTATTTCATTTTTATTTATTTATTTTTGATCCATTCTAAAATATTTATAACTTTTTAAATCGTTTAAAAAGTAGTATTCATAATATTTATTAAATTTATTAAACTTGTTAAAGATTATCCATTTTATTCTTCGAAATAAATACCAAATACGAAATAGATGCATTAAAAACAAAACAAAAAGAAATTCAAAATATAAAATTGACATTTGTCATAAAAGTCAAAATATAAAATTGACATTTATCATGAACGTCAAAATATAAAATTGACATTTATCATTAATATTGTTTAACATTTTTCAAAATTTAACCAAATTTCACACTCATACCCATCTGATTATTAAAAGAAAACTATAAAAATAATAATAAACGGTGAAAATAAAACTCTTTTTATTTTTTTTTATCTTTAAATAACGTGTTGCCAAATTGAAATTGCTATTACCCTAGTAACAACTAGTATGTAGTAGGAACAAAAAATTTTTATGCACATCAATTATTTAATAGTACAACTATGTTCTACTTGCTAGTAGCGACTAATAGCAATATTTAGTAGCAGTTTATGCACATGGCCCATTATTTTTATCCTATAAGGAGATAAACAACCGGCAACTATCCAGTTATCGTCAGTTGGCACATCTACTATTCTTAACAAATTCCATACACATGAAATTTCCACCGGGCCGAATTCAGTCACCCTATGATATTTAAATTATAACAACGGACAATTGATTAGCATATTATTAGCAGAAAGAATGATATACAGCGATAAAAATAAGTTACTTTTGACCCCGGGAAAATATTTAAATCCTGTGGGAAGTCTCATTCCCGTGGGAAAATATTAAAATTTAAAATGATATAAAAAAAAATTTATAGTCTACTTTTTATCCGGAAAAAATATTTTATTTCTGTGGGAAAACTCTCAAGAAAAAAGTAACAGTTCTTAATAGCGACGCGATGAAAGATAATTTCAAAAACCACGCGAGCGAAGCCGCGGGTAAAAGGTAGTATAGTATAATAGTGTTCGTTGGTCTATGATATAGGCTCTCTTAGATTAATTATCGTTTTGTTTGGCACTGAAACAGTTAAAAATGAAAAAAATACTTTTTTTATTGATGTTTTATTTTGTAAAAAAATAGTATCATTTACAATAATTACAAAATGAAATCAGTTTACATAACGAAAATGAAAAATTTCCAACAGTATTTATATAGACTATTAATTATACCCTATATGTACACTACAAGTCAAAAATATCGCCAATGTACTTTTTGGTTATAATTTTTATCTTTATATTATACAATTTATATATTTTTTAACAATATGTACAACTATTTTTGTTCTGAATTTGAACACAATTTTTTTTTTAATATTAATACCGGACGTGACCGTACGGTTTCAAGTACGGAAGCCTTTTTCGAAAGTAAAGCCATCAAAATTCGAAATTAAAGCCATCAAAATTGTTCTTTTACTGTATTATTAAAAGTTGCAATTTGCTCCACACTTTTAGCTTTAGCTTTTTGGCGTTTAATACTGATACATTACTAAATATTCATTTTAAAGCATACTATTTTACAGTGTATTCGGCAAATGAAGTGATACACTCTAAAAAAAATACACTATTTATTGCAACGTTTAAAAATACTCAATTTCGTGTTTCGAAATCACCGAGTAAATGGGGAAGGCATCGTTAATTGTAATGGCTGCTACAATTTAGAAGCGCCTAAATGTACAGTAGAGTCCCAATTTCAAATAATTGAAGTTCTAGTGTACTCATTGTTTTTTGGTTGACAGTAAGTCTGGTTTAGAAATTTAAAAGTCGTCACAAGAATCGAAAATAATTGGAATTTTATATGGAAAAGTTTTACAGGACATCCCTGAGATATTTCAAAATTGAAAATATGAAATGGTTTAAGTGAAATTTTCATAATAGGCGATGTTAGGCTTCTATGGTTTCTGTTTATACATTTTTTACAAATTCAAAATTTTGATCAACACAGAATCATAAAAATTAAGTAAAAAAACACTTTTCTAAACATCATTTGAAATGATTTTCAACAATTAGCGATGCAAAGATTATCACTCGCGCCTCTGGTGGTAAAATTAGAACTAATATCAAGTAAAAATACACGTATACGTTTAATTGGCGATATAAAATCTAGTAATCCACACACAATTTATATAATGCATATTTCTATTGACAATTAAATGTATACAAAAATTTTTACTTGATACAGCTTTTAATTTAAAAAACCAGAGGCGCTCGCGTAATCTTTGCGTTGCCAATATCACATCAAAAACACTTTTGACGCATAGCAAGCTGATCAACAAAGTATTCAAACATTATTTTGTGTAGTGTTTGAAATAGTATGATTTCAAGAACACTTTCGACAAACTAAATAAGTTGAACAATACCGTAAAATGGGATGAATAGAAAATAATCAATTATTTTCGAAAGTTTTTCGAAATTCTTCAGGAAATGTGATTTAATTTGCGCATATAATTTTCCTTATTGTTTTTCCAATTTCGATTTTGTGAAAAATGAAAAAAAAACTGAATTGAAAAACCTAAGTTTCACGTTTTTAATATCAATTATAGTTTTTGGAGTTTTTGTCAAATTTTCGCCGAATTCAAAAATTTTTCCAACATTTTTTTTACACCATTCGAAAAAGGCGAAAAATCTATGTAAACTGGTCTCGAAGAAAAAGTAATTTTTGTAAACGGAAATTCGCTATGTTATGCAGGATGCTGCAACCCTCTATTCGTTTTTATGAACCCCAAGTGCGGGGTGAGTAGTAACTGATCAAATTTTTGGATTTTTTTTTTGGTTAAACAAAAAAATAAAATGGATTTTAAAAGCGGTAAAAACATGAAACAAGTTATCAGAAATAAAATCAGGCTACTCATTCCATTTTACGTTATAAAATATGCAACCAGATGGCAGTTTAATCAACCAATCCGAGATACTTCACTTCAAAAATCTATTTAAAAAAATTCTAAACCAAACAATACCCATTAAAAAGAAAACATAATCGAAAACTTACATATATTTCAGCGATTCTTGATTTTAAATTAAAACACAAAAATATTTATACAAAACAATTTGAGGTTAAAAAATATATTTATGAATAAACGGTACTGGTTTCGTTCAAACAATTAATAACAATAAAAATATATTTCAATCTTATCATTTAATAAAAGAATGATTTAATAACATGTCTCAAGTTTTTTATCGTCTGAATACAGCAACAGTCATAATTATATCAATAGGCGTCATATTGGCGTGATACGTCATTTAATAATTATTTGATAATAAAAATTATAAAAAAAAATATTAGTCAGAATATATTTTTGTTGTGCTAATGACAATGTTCCGTCACATCAACAATCACCGATTTTTTCCATCCAAACAGGAAGTAGCCGAACGCAGCGCCAACCACAACGGCCGAACATAACCATACATTGTACGTCATGAATATTAACATGAGAAAATAGGACAGAACAATTTGAACTATATGAAGTACAGTTTGAAATAAATGTATCCAACTTAACATTGACGGTCTGAAACAAAATATTAATCAATTTGACAGATGAGACGCCATATTGTTTTATTTAAAAACGATGTGGAGCAAGCATTATATTATTATACAGTAGAACCTGTGTTAACCGGACAGCAGTGTCACGCAAATATTTTTCCGGCTAACAGAGGTATCCGCTTAACAAAGGCAGAGTAAATAATAGCATTAAGGAGAGATTCGCCAAAAAAACATAAAAAATCGACCTTTTTTACTTTCTTTTAACATGTCTTGAAAAATTTGAAAAAAAAATTCAAAAATGAGCTGAGTATAAGTGGTTTTGCGAGATTTTTTTACCTTGACGGTTCCTCGCGTTCTGAAATCCCCAGTGAACCAAAATCAAAAAATCAAGAATTTTCTGAAAATATACATATACAGTTATGGCACTAACTAGGATCTAAGAAAAAAAAATAAAAAACCAGCGAGAAATCGCATTTTGAAAATAAATTTTCAAAAATCACCGCCGTTTGTCGACTATAAACAGCCGCCATTTTAAAAATATGTTACGGAACCAAAAAATCCTAGTTCCTGCTAAAATGACGGTATCGAGGAATAATATGCACTTCGATTTATGTTGATATCTCAAATACTTTTTGAGATACACGAGAAACCATGTCAAAAAATGTACTTCCGAGAAAAAAGCATTTAAAGTTTTTTTTTTTCTTTTTTAAATTGAAAGTGTGTGCACTAAAATGCCCATAACTTTTTGATTTTTCATTTTTTTAAAAATAAAATTTTAGTAGAATATTTCTAACACCTTAAGGAACATAATTAGGAAGGGAAAAAAATCGATTTCTTTTTTTTTAAGCGGATCTGCCCTTAAATAATGTAGTATTTATAACTAATTTTTTAATTCAAATCAATTTTATGAACGACAGGTACTTATGCAAAAATATAACGTTTACAAATGCATCGTCACATTAGAATCATTTTTAACAAGTTAAAACATGAACAATTATACCTAAGCCATATAGGTATACATACGCACTAGATGTAGTCGCGCCCGGTTAAAGGAGGTAATAATGTACTAAATAATAATTATATTTTCGTCAAAAAATATTGATTAAGAGAGATGTTCCTAATCAGAGGTTCTACTGTAGTTAAAAAAAATTTTTTGCTATTTATCAACACTATACAGTCTGCACACTTTCACGGTAAACTTCCCCAGAGGCCGGCAATATTTTTAAAGAATTAAAAAAATGTACATAAATAAATTCACGAAATCGTTCAACATGTGTAAACATACACTTTTTTAATAAAAACAATATCAATAATAGACAATCCCACTGATTTTTGTGGTTGTATTGAAATATACGCATCTCAAGACAAACACAAAAAAAAATGATAATATAAAATTATATTTTAAGTGTTGCCTTTATGTTATTCTTCTATAAATGTTTACAAAAACCAACATACAGAGAGTGTGTTTGTTGTAAGTCAATACATGTGTGATAACTGGTCGCGATCGGCCTCTACTGTTGTTCTGACTGTTTTCAGGTGCTGAAAACGCGGACTGTAAAGTGTTAAGTGAGATATCTGATCAAAATACTTACTGGGCAATTACTGTATCATCAGAGACCACCTTCTTCTCGGCTGGGAATGTAACAGACCTGTATTGTAACGCGTTAAATGTACGCCAAAATAGATATTCCCTGAAAAAAATTAAATTAATCATAATTTAAAAATACAAGGGTTTTTTCTGTGACAACAAATTCAAGGTCAACTATCCTGTGACCAAATATTTGATAATTCAGTAAAAATAAATTTTGATATTTGAAAAAAAAAAAAAACATATTTTTTGCGGTTTCAACGAAAGTACGATTCATCAAGATTTATTTTTAAAAACCGCATTGATAAAATTGATCATACGTGCAAAATTTTAAACAAAATGGGGTAAAAAATCACGTCTTCAAGCACATACAGGTGCGAGAAAGAAAGAAATAGATTTCAGTTTGAAAAAAAAAATTTAGTTCCCCTACGAACCACTTTGTCCGCTTTTTGTTACACATATAATTATCATTAGTATATACAGAGTGATTAATGTAATAAATATGTAATATCTTATAAAATAAATAGAAAAAATAATAAATAAAAGAACAGTTCCAAGTTTTCAATTCCATTCTTTTAATTTTTGGAAAAATTAGCGGCTCAAAATAAAAGAAAATAAAATATTATAGAATAAGTTGTTTTTTTAAAAAAAATTTCATTAGTTTCAACACCAAAAATGAAAATTTTCCATTCAAATTCGTCAAATTTTTAATTCAAGTGGTTTGACAATGATCGTATTGACCGAAACATGTCACAAGAGTTGAAATAATAAGGGTTTTTACACAATAAAATGAAATAATAAATAAAGGATGTTGCCATCTAGTGACGTTGAATGAAACTTTATGTAGGATTCTAACACAGATGAGACAGATCAAGCCTACGTATAAAAAAGTGAAATCTTAAAGTTGCAATAAGTAGCAATTTACACCACCACTGCTTTAGTCTGTTACTGCCTGCCGTGGTGTTCACGTCAAAATAAAAATCATGTTTTTTTAATCAACTCGTGAAATTTAAACAGCAAAAAATATGAAGTGTGTCGTATTTAAGTGTAAAAATTCTAATGAATAAAAAATTTCTCAAAATAAAGGGATATCTTTCTTAAAATAAATAAATTTATTTTTAATTGTTGATTAGTTGTCAAATATGTCGGCCATCATAGTATATAGTATATGTATGCGTACTGCATATATCATCATCAAAATAAATTACTAACACATTGGTATATTCGTGTCCATACATCTTGTGTTTTCATTGTATGTGTGCTGTGTGACGTCACCGATTACAGTGGGCACAGTTTGGTAGACATTCTAGTTTGACCCCTTGGATTCTAACTTAACTGCTCATAGGTTTATGTAGGTATTTTTGTACATCAAAGTTCATGAAAACATAAAGACCTGTACACAACTGCATGTGATAGTGATAGCGACAAGTGATAAGAGCGAGGATAAGAATTTCCACTTTGTGCCATCTAGCGGTTAAAATAAAAATTAAAAATAGTAGATTACTTCTATATAGCGGCCTACAGTGGAATAAATAGAACTGATTGAGAGGTTAATCGATTCACGGCTATTGACGCTGTAGTACAGAAATTTTTGTTTCTCTAGTAAATTTTTGTTATGAATCATCACGAATCATAACAAATAAAGGTAATCTAATATTTTTAATTTTTATTTTAACCGCTAGATGACACCAGGTGAAAATTCTTATTCTCGTTCTTATCTCTTGTCATTATCACTATCACATCCAATTGTCTACAGGCCTTAACGTTCGTGGTGACTTTTTTTGTCACCAAGTTGGTGTAAGTTATAATCCTACACAAAGTTTCATTCAACGTTACTAGATGGCGACACCTCTTATTCTTATTTTGTTTTATTGTGTAAAATCTTTTGGTATACCTCATTTCAGATACAATTGATCATGAGTTTTCGTTAAAAATTAAATAATTATTATATTCAAAACAAATCAATCTATTTTTTTCTAAAAATAAACTGCAAATTTAAAATTTACATAAATATAATAATAAAAGAGATAAAGCCAAGAAAACGGAAATTATTTAAATTCAAAGTAAGGAAGCATGGTTAAATTTAACTGAAATGAATTATATTTATTAACATCAAAGTGTTTTATTTATTAATAGCAAATATAGAATACCATAAAGTAACGCTCAAATCTATTAAATTTATTACAAATTTGTTAAGGTATACGGCATACATAAATTGTATTAATCACTCATAATCGTAAAAAATAATGATTTTTCACCTAATGACGTCATAAAAACAAATGTGAAGTTAATGATAGATTTTTACGTCATTCTCTCAATTTTTGATCAAATTAAAAGAATTGAATACACCGAAAAATTATCGTTTTACGGTGTAAATTGTTCTTCTAGGAGGAATTTAAGCATTTGAGGAATAAAATTCCGAAATTCCCCAAAATCTACCAACTGATTTAAATTAAATCACTTTTATAACGTTTTAGAAGACAAAAATGGGTTAAAAATTGTAAAAATGGTTATTTTGAGAGTGGGGTAAATTTTAAGACTAGCCCGACATTACTGGCCACCATTTTTTCAATTTTTAACATAATTAAATGTACCTGTAATATTTGATGCTTTCATAAAATGCGGCAAGAATAAAAATACCGACCATTGACGCAATCAGTCCAGTGACATTGTGTATTCTCCAACTTTCAAACAAAACTGTCTCACAATATCCGTAATGGAACTGAAATTTAAATTATTACGTTTTAATATTCCCCAAAAAAAAAAAAAATAAATAAATAAATAAAAATAAAATAAAGTAAAAAAATGTTTTTTAAGAAAAAGCTTTTATTTAAAAGTGGGCTAAAAAAATGAAATAACTTTTGAGTGAACTTTGAAGCAATATGCAACATAATTTATAAAAGCTTGAGGCGTTATCATTAATTATTTCTGTTTTGGATATAAGTGTAGCTATTTTACTTTTCAGTAGTTACCAAATTTAATTAAACGCCTCAAGCTTTTATAAATTATGTTGCATATTGCTTCAAAGTTCACTCAAAAGTTATTTTATTTTTTTTAACCCATTTTTAAATAAAAGCTTTTTCTTAAAAGAACATTTTTTTTACTTTATTTTATTTTCTACTTTTTAGTGTGATTACAATTAATTTAAAAAAAATTAAAGAAGTAATTTTTTTACCTATATTTTAATCGGTTAATTTACCCCAATCAGACATAACTATGGAAACAAAAAATTGCAATGTAAAATCAAAGGATAATATTTGACAATTCGAAATGTCAAAAAGTTGCATAGGACTAAAAATCAACAATTTTGGTTTGGGGCGAATTAGGGAAAAACTAATTATACAATATTGCATTGTCATCAAGGTTAGACACGTATGCAAAATTTGAAATCTCTAGCTCAATTAGAACCTGTCTAAATTTTGATTCCAAGATTTGATCTAAACCAACATACTAACATAGCAAGTTAAATAAAAGCTTTTAAAAATCGAATGCACAACTTCGAAAACATCAATACTAATTTCAAACTAAAAAAAATTTCACCTCAACATAGAATCGAACGTCCGACCTTCCCAAAAAAAATTCATATACTTACAAACATCATCATCATGTCATGTCCCCCGCTTCCGCACTCCCCGTCCGAGTGTTCCCCACCACCATGACCTCCATGATGTCCAGACGGGTCGTCCATCGTTGTGGTCATATGATGCTCGTGGCCGCCGTGACCACCCATTGGTGGCGCCGTTGTTGAATACATGGATGACATATCATGATGATGTGCGTGGTCCATCTAAAATCAAAATATAAAATTATTTTTAGTTCAACTCAACGCACAAAAAAAAACACGTTCACTGTTGTCTGTGTTACTTATGTTAGTATACATATAAATATTTCGTACAATTTCGTATAAACGTCACAATTTTGATGGCACAGATGTTTCAATTGTCATTCAGCAGATGGCAGTGAACGTGATGAATAGAGAAAGGATTTCAGTTATTTTTGTCGTTTTTTAAAGGCTTTTCGATATCTTTAAAGTCAGTGAAAATTCTTTGAAGTTCAATTAATAATATAAAACTTTTTTTATAGTTTAATAAACTGGTGCAACTTAATCAATTTTTTTTTTATTTCATTGTTTGATATTTTATTATTATCATTTATTTATTTATTATATGTATTTGATTATGTTATCAAAATAAAAATAATTAAAATTAAATATTTATTATTAGTTTATTACCAGTGACTGTATATGAGGTGTTTGATAAAGTAATAAAAATTTTAAATTATTTATTTTATTACTAGCCATGTACCCGATTGGATTTCCCATCGGCAATATCTCAGGAGGTAAAATTGTAATTGTCGTTAAAAAAAATCGATTTTTTTTTTTTTTTGCAGAAATTGGTAGCTAATTATGTGTAGAATATGTTCCCAAAGTGATTTTGCTGAAAGTAATTTAATGGAAGGTTTGCTTGAGATTTGATAAAAAAATCGATTTTTTTTTTGCCGAAATTGATAGCAAATTATGTGTAGAATATGTTCCCAAAGTGATTTTACTAAAAATAATTTAAAAACAAGATTCTTGCACATTAACCTAATCCAGCTTTTTATAAAAAAAAATTCAAAAAACGTAGTTCACGCAATAATGAGTATTAAATATAAAATTTTGAAAATACGTTTCTTTATATATATTTTATAATATCTCGGAACTACATTTTTGGAACTGGTGGACACGATAACTCAAAAACTATTCGATGGATCCTTTTTTTAATTTTTTATTTTAAAGATAATTCAATTCTTCGGCACCTCTACCTAAGTTCGAGACACTTTCAATATTTTTTTTATTTTTAAATTTACTTTAAAGAGCGAAAAATAAGACAAAAATCGTAATCAAAAGTTCAAACATCCGCCATTTTTTTTTTCTTTCAGCAATTTATTGTTATTATAGGTAGAGGTGCCGGTACTCTTCATATATTTTATAAATCTTTTTTGTTTTTGGATTTCGGTGGTTTATTACCGGCGCTAGGATGTCCACCAACAAGGCATTGGATTTTCGGATCGTCACACTGCACTGTCTATAAAATAGACACTTTTTTATATTTTTCCTTGAAAATTTTTTTTTTGTGTAGTTTAATACTTAATAAATATGTGCACAAAATTTGAAATTGATATTTACTTCCGTTCTTGAGAAAAAAATTCTAGAAAAATACACAATTTTTAAGGACTCTCGAGTAAACCTCCCCTTAAGGGGAGATTATTATTATTATTTTTTTTATAACTACAAATAAATATTTTATTAAAAAACTAAATATACATTGTTTCTACATGTCTTGAGACTACAAAAAAAATTTTTTTTTTAAATAAATGGCTTTGAAATCGACACTGCGAGATTTTTCCACCTTGATGGTTCCTCGCGTTCTGAAATCTCCAGTGAACCAAAATCAAAAAATCAAGAATTTTTTGAAAATATACACATACAGTTATCACACTAACTAGGATCTAAGAAAAAAAAAATAAAAAACCAGCGAGAAATCGCATTTTGAAAATAAATTTTCAAAAATCACCGCTTTTTATTATATTACGGAACCAAAAAGTTCTAGTATCGAGGAATAATATGCACTTTGATTTATGTTGATACCTCAAATACTTTTTAAGATACACGCGGAACCTTGTCGAAAAAAATTCTTTCGAGAAAAAAGCATTTAAAGTTTTTGTGCGTGCACTAAAATGCCCATAATTTTTTGATTTTTCATTTTTTTTTAAATAAAATTTTAAAAGAATGTTGTTAACACCTTAAAGAACATAATTATGAAGAAAAAAGTGGATTTTTTTTTTAGCGAATCTCCCCTTAAATAAAAAAAAAAAGAAATGCGAATTTCTTCTAATTAAAGGCATAATATTTCTCAAAAGTATTTGGTTCCTTTTTTTACGAAAAGCATGTCTAATTATTTTTGGAATATGAAAATTTATTTGGTGGGGATGATGCATTACGGATTGTAACACTATATACGGATTTTCCGTTTTTACACACCATAAATTTTTTTTTCTAACACAAAGTGTGGTATGGTAAAATTAGGGGGTTTGACGATACTCCTGATTTTTTTCGGTTTTCCATAAAGTGACCATTCTGATTATGTATAACATAAATGGTTATAAAATCTAAAATACCTGTCTGAATGAAATAAAAAATAGGGTCGTCATGCGTCATAGATTTTTATATAGATTACGCCACTGGTTTTTTTTTTTATTGATTTATGAAATTATAATAAAAATATAAAAACGTGCCATATAAATAAGTGTATTTTATAATTATATCTATCTATAGACAGGATGTGTGAAATCAGAATGATAAAATTTGAATTACCTTAATATCCTTAGTAGACTTTACTGAAATATTAATTTTAAAGAAAAGTATACAGCTAAACCATTTTTTATGCAATCCTTTTTATGCAGTTTTTAAAAAAAACCGTCATTAAAATGTATAATGTGAACCAAAATCAAGAGAAAGTAAGAAACTTAAACATTAATTATAATAACCTTCTTTGATAAAAATACTTTTTAATGGTTTTTAAGCATTTAATCAGTACATTGTATTAGAATATAAGTTATTGCATCATTTTAGTCTTTTTACAGATGTATTTTTCACAATTTTCATAATATTATAAAAATGAAATAAAATGTTCCCACGTGTAAATTAATGCTATATCTTGTTTAGAAAAGCAACTTCTAAGGAAATCGTGAGGTTTTGAGCGTTTTGAGTTATGTATTTTAGATGAAAATTTTTTTATGTGGTCCCAATCCATCGCATAAAAAAGTTTTTCTTTACAATCTGGACCGAACTAAACTTTTTATAGCCTATTTATAATGTTTTTGAATATATTCTTTTTGTGCGAATTTTTTATGCAGTCCCTATCCACATGTGTCTACAATATACAGCAATGCCCCGAAGAACACGATTAATTGGTTCCGTGTTCTCTGAAACCGTGTAGTTCGAGACCAACAAAAGATAGGCATTTTTTATTACAAGTGTGAAAAAAAAAAAAAAATAAAAAAAAACATTCCGTTTAATTTGCAAGTTGTAGGTATTCCAAACATATTGCGACTGTTAAAACCTACTTTTCGTTATCGAAAATTATCGATAACGAACTACTTATCATAAATTGGTTATAATTGTTTAATTTAAGCTCTATTAGTCCCTCTGATTTGGTTACCAATAGAATATTTTCGAAAAAATTAGTTTTCGATACTTTTCGTAAAGTTACGAAAAATATCGAAAACTAATTTTTTCGAAAATATGCTATTGGTGACTAAATCAATGGAGCTAACAGAGCCTAAAGAAACCAGTTATAACCAATCGATGATAAGTTACGTGGTATCGATAATTTTCGATAACGAAAATTATCGATGTCGAAAATAACATTTTCAAAATTTAAATATGTAAATTTCTACATATTCTTTATCATTTCTATTATAAAATTCTCAAAAATTTTAGTAGTTTTTATTTCCAGCATTTTTCTTTTATAATGACAGATTCAATTACCACGATTTTTATTCGTGTAAATCGAATCCACATGTGGTATACATATTCGTGTACATTGAGGACTGATGTAACTTTATATCAAATATACGAGCCTAATATGTACTTAATATGTACTTAAAAATCTCGTATAATATGTACTTAAAAATCGTGTTGTTTGAAACCGTGTAATTCGGGGGAAGGGTACCCGTGTTCGTCGAGTACCGTGTTCTTCGGGGGATGCCTGTATAAGAAATGTAATTATTTTAATAATTAATTGCAGAGAAATATTTTTCAATTTAATTGACCTGTGTAATAAATATTTATAAATTAAAAGCAACATTATATTACGTACAGTTTGCAAACTATTATTATAAAAAATATAAATAATAAATAAATAAAAAGTTATAATTATTATATAATTAATAAGAAATATTCAAACATTCCAGTTAATTATTTACTTTAGCTTAATTTAATTTACCCGCGAGGAATTTATAACTGTTTATAAATGTATTTCCGGTTATTATCATAATGTGCCAACTCTATCGCTACGATCGCTAATTCTGCTATTTATTTATTCTCTATGACAAACTTGTGGCGCAAAGATTATGCAAGTACCTCGAACGGCAAAATTAGATGCTGTATCGGGTACAATCAACTAAAAATCGTCTGACATAATTAACAAAAATTAAGCAAAATTAAACGTACAACCTTTAGTTACTATAGTCACTCTATTAAAAAAAATAAAAAAAGACAGAAAACTAGGTACGTCTAATTTTATTTCATTTGTCGAATCTGTTTGATGATATCAGACCATTTTTAGTTGATTTGACCTATATTATACAAACTATACGCGAACTGTTAGATTTTATATCGCCAAATAGAAGTATACGTACATGTTTTACTTAATACAGCTTCTAATTTTACCACCAGAGGCGCCACTGAGAATTTTTGCGTCTCCAATAATTAAAAGTCGATTGATAATTTATTGATTTGTTTTCTTAATAATTATTTCATGAAATTAACACCAATTAGTGACCTAAATTATGACTCAAAAAAACTGATTGATAAAAATAATTGGCGAAATAGATATTAAAAAGTATGGTTACACAATAATTAGGTATAAATCAATCTGCTATTCATTAAAATTAATTAAGCAATTAACATTCCATTTCTAAGCTTTTTATTTTTTAATATATAATTACAACAATACGACTTTTTTGTAACAGTTCTAATAATTTTGAATAAAAAATCTCAATAGGAATCGCATAAAAAAAATCGCAGAGAAAAAATATATTCAAAAATATCATAAATAGCTATAAAAAGTATAGTTCGATCCAGATTGTACAAAAGAATTTTTTTGTGCGGTTGGTCGGGACCGCATAAAAAAGGTTTCATCGAAAAAACATCACTCAAAACGCTTAAAACTTAGAAATTTCCTTAGAAGTTGCTTCTATAAACAAGATAAAGCATTAATTTACACGTAGATACATTTTATTTCAATTTTATAATATTATGAAAATTTTGAAAAATACATCTTTAACAAAATTAAATGATGCAATAATTTATGTTCTTATGCAATGTATTGATTAAATGCTTAAAAGCCGTTAAAAAGTATTTTTATCAAAGAAAGTTATTATAGTAACTGTTTAAGTTTTTTACTGTCTCGTGATTTTGATTCACATTATGCATTTTAATGGCCATTTTTTACAAACCGCATAAAAAAAATCGCACAAAAAAGGACCGCATAAAATATAGTTCAGCTGTATAACGTAAAAGCCCCTGTACTCGAACGCGAATACTCAAACAATTTTGATATTTATCAGTTTCTTTCAGAAATAGCTTCATTAATATATAAAATATCAAAACTGTTCGAGTATTGAATCGCGATCGAGTATAGAGGATTTTACCCTACTTTATTAAAACAATTTAAAAATATAAAGTAACAAAGGAATATCTTTTCAGCCTTTTTGATTTTCATATTCTTTTTGATTTATCTATTGGAGTAATTTTCTTACCATCTTAAAGGTCTATTTCCTTTTTCAGTTAGTTTAACAAATCTCTAAAAAAGATTATTATTCCCATTCATCCCACACCTGGATGGAATAAAAAATGGGAATCAACAAAGGTCAAAATCGACATGTTTATTTACAAAATGTTACGTCATTTTTAAGAAATTGCGCTAATTTCACTCATTTGAATCATTGTTGTAAAATAACCATTTTCAAAAAAAAATTTGGAAATACAGCTGAACCTTTTTTTATGCGGTGGATACGGACCGCATAACAAAAGTTTCATCGAAAATACATAACTCAAAGCCTCACGATTTCTTAGAAGTTGCTTTTGTAAACAAGCATTAAACGTCGGAACATTGGAACGTCTGTAAAAAAACTAGCTGATGCAATAAATTATTCTTAACAGATTTGTAAGTAGTATAAAATATTTTGGACTGAAGGGCTAAACAAAATTAATTTTAATCATTTTTTAGAGGTCAGTTTCATTACTATTAACATATTTTTTTTGCGTGATGGATGGGGACCGCATAAAAAAAATAGCACAAAAAAGGACTGTATAAAAAAAGGTTTAGCTGTAGTTATGAAATATTTTTATTTTTAATCATTAAAATTGGACATTGGTAGTAATAACTCATAGAATTAGTTAACATTTGATACAAATTTTAAACACGATTAAGCACCGTATTTGTTTTAATTTCCTAGCGAACCTCCCCCGAGAATTATGAACCATACCGGGAAATTTAATTTTATCAAGAACTAGTTCCTCTGACAAATATGTTACGTAACAATCGGTGTTACAAAATAGGAAATAATTATATGGGTGCAATGAGACTGAACAAGTTAAATAAATATTGTATTAGGCGAATAAACACATATTTTTATAATTTTATTTTACTTTATAAGCATAATTATGATTAGCCGATATGTACATATTCAAGGAATACTTTCACAACATCAAATTACACTAGAAACTTTCAAATTTTAATTCAAAGCGTGTCTTATTACCTAACTTATTACAAAAGATCTTACTGTAGAAAAAACCTTGAAGTCAAATTCAGAATAATTATAAACAAAAAAAAAAAAATACATTTTTTTAATTAGTTAATTAAAATAACCCAAATTTTTCCTCTAAAACCAAACACACAGAATTTACAGAAAAATTATTAGAATACGTAAAAAAAGATTACGATTTCAAATGTCAACACCCGAAACGATGGAATGACCCATATACAATATATTCCATATTCACAGTTAAATCAATTCACAGTTAAAAACAGTAAACCAATTTTTCATTAACTGTGTTTATATTTTTAATATTGTATAAAACCCTTGTTGCGCGAATCAGACTTGCACTACATCGAACTTGTTTCAATTTTGTAAAAATATATCCTTTTTACAAGTGAACAAGTGAAATCGCGGGTTTACTGTATTTCCGTTATCCACTCATCTTACAAAACCTTCAACTGCTATGTTAAAAACCTTATAAATATTTTATTTTAAACTTTCCTGTTCACCTGAAACAGTAAGTTGGGTTTTTACTGGTTTTAAATGTTCATTTTAACTCATTCTGACCCGAATATTTACACGCGTAATGATTACTAACTTAAAGCGGTTGAATGAGTAGGAAAAAATGAAAACCAACAAAATGAGGTAGATAAGTTGCGTAGCGCAGCGCAGTGCCCTCTACAGTGTCATTTTTTAGCATAACTGGCCTTTGACATTTATAGATGCTAAATAATGTAAGAAGTGTTTCCCCAGTTATTTTTGTTTAGAAAAATTGTATCTAGTATGTCAGTACATCAAGTATACTTTGTTCATATTAAATAAACTGAACAATACAATATAAATGTTTGTCCACAGTTTAAATAATAGTTTGTTTCACAAACAGTTACGAAACGAGATGACGTAAGAGTGTCATTTGGATGGGATTGTCAGGGTTATCCATGTTATGTACCTAAATAATGCATAACATTATGCATACTAATACAGTGAAAATATCATCACTAAAGTAAATTTAATTTAGAAAAATAAATTTGCAGGTCAAATTATTTTGTGAAAATTTACAGTTGATAATTATGTAAATTATTTAATTTTGTCTAAGTTTCACTGACTTTTTTAAAATTTTTAACAATGGCAGTCGAATTTTAACTGTTATTAATTTTTTTTATTTAAAGCTTGTCATCAGTTATTTTTGATATTTCCTTGTAATTTTAGTGTGTTTTGTGATCTGTAAGATATTTCTGATATGTATTTAAAATTATTATGGTGGCGTAAAATGTCTGGTGATAACTCTTGTGCTGCTAAATTTTGTTTAAATCATTCAAAACAAAATTTCAATTTATGTTTTTTCTGAGTGCCGTTTGATGCAAATTTGTAAGTATTATTATAATTTGAATGCTTATGTAAAAATACGTTAAATAATAAATAATTATTAATATTTTATAATAATTCAGTTAATATTTTCGATTTCGACAGTGGTTGGTGCTAATAGGTCGTGACGATCTAAATTCTCGTGTTGAATACTGTCATCAATTTCGCGTTTGCTCAATTCATTTTGAAGAAAGTTGATTTTAGTTGTTCATATAATTTAACATGACCATTATCAACCCTCAGTCTCACATGTACAAACACATACAATCACATAAGTAAAAAAGGACATACATAATTCTTTGTACTTATATAAAAAAAGGATAAAAAGTGCATTTGGCTACTGCCTATGGTAATAATCTTTCATTATTATTTATACTGTGGTTTGTCTCTATCTAAGTACAAATTTGAATTTGTTTTATTATTCACTGTTATGGGAGGTTTAAGTACGTATTTTAGTTCCGAAATTTCAAAAATTATTCACTGTTATGGGAGGTTTAAGTACGTATTTTAGTTCCGAAATTTCAAAAATTACTTTTACTCCCGTTTTTAAGCCTTCGTTTATCATCAAACGGAAATTTGATCAATTTGTTCACAGTACCTATACTTACTTGATTTAATAATATTTCAACCAATTTGAATAACATTAAAATAAATTTTATCTCAATTTTTATAATTTTTAATTACTTATCCAGAATTTTAAAAAAATAATGTATACGCCACGGGACTAAAGTATTCTTTTGATTTCGCGTGTGAATTGTTGGCCTCGGGCCTTTGCAAACTCTCTGACAACAGACTTTACACTCGGGATCCAGCATCAAAAAAATCAGAAAAATATTCAGATTGCTAGATGAAAACCTCGTAGTTTCGAATATACGTAGTTTCATAATGGGTTAATTTTCTGTTATAATTTCCTTTATGTGAGTTATCAATTTCTGTTTCTTATCAACTTTATCACAACAGACAATCATTTTATAAAATACTGGTGTTCGTTCAAGATTTGAAACGTAAGTATTTCGATAACGTTTAAAACCTTGAATGAATAATGCAACGAAAAATACTATTTTCGAAAGATAAACCGCAAAAATCAGTTGTAACCGAGCCCCTTACACAACAGAATTTTTTATTTTAATAGGCAAAAAGTAAAAAAACAAAAATATATGGTACATTCAACAATAACTCAACAAAAACTTCTAGTTACATAATGGTAGGTCTTTCAAAAATTTGCATTTCACCATCAATATTTTAATATAATCTTAACTGACTCCGTTAATTAAAAAACCAGATGTCCAGTTTACCATTATTATTATTTTCCCACTATTATATCAATATGTGAACGGTTTATTCACAAAATTTGTTTAAAGTCAAATGAATAAATAAATAAATGAACTAACCTTTTTTTATTACAAAATTAAAATAATTCACTTAATAATAAATGTTACACTAAAACAATACACGTCATTTGTCAAATAAACTAAACGAAAAGAAATAATCACAAATATTATTTAATAATATATTAAACCTTTCACTTTTATAAAAAACAGACTAGTACATTAAACACATCACATGGCCTGTCACTGATGAAATAAAAAAGATTTGCGATAACCATTTGCTTGAAATTATGTATGATTTGAAATTGGCAATAAGCTCGAGTATTGGTTCTCCCTCCAGTTTTTAAATTTCCTTTTTAATCGGTGCTTTTTAATCTAAATCACTTGACGATAATTATTTAAAACAAATTTTAAAAAAATGCGATTTAGTATGATTTTTTTTTTAATTTTATTAATTAATATTTATTTATTACGTTTTAAGTTAAACTTTCCGAGCAAATAAATCAGTGGTGCGCAAACATTTTTTACTTTCTTTTACAGTAATGTTTCGATTTTGATTATAGGGTATAATTAAGGATTATCCTTGAAGGCTCACATAGAAAAGACAAACTTAATGCACACTCTTACTCAGAATGAGATAGTTAGCACTAACCAGTTATAGTATTAGAACACACCACGGAGAAAGAATTCGTTTTACGTTCATGACGAATCTGTTAGTAGCTTCTAGTAAATTAAACGCGTTAAATTAATCTAGAAAAAAATAGCGTTATGTACTCCGACACAGTCAGTTTTTAACCCATTAACGTAGCAAACATTTTTTCATTGCAAAATGCAAACTAACATATTTTTGGGCATGTAATTCTTATTCTTTTACAATAACTTATTGATTCCCAGTCAAAACACAATTCCATAGGCGTAGCGCCTATGGAATATAAAGGGGGGGGGGGTCAAAGAGAGACAGACAATACAAAAATAGTGTACCATTTTTGTTCTGCGCATGTCTAGCGGTTCACATGAAAAATAATAAATAAACTCATTCATATTTTTAATATTTTATTGTTTGAATTTTTAACTCACGAATGACAATTTTATTTACTTAAATAATAAATAAACACATTTATTGCTTATTAAATAAAATTTACTTTGTAATTTATACTCGTACTTGATAATGAAAACCTAAGTGGTTAAAATGGAGGTTTTTTTGAAATTGCCAGCGCATGCGAACAATGAAAATAGGTACACTAAATAGAAAGAGAGAGTGATATCGTCTGCACTCTAATGTTTACGACCAAAAATGCAAATTGATAGCAATATTGGTATAATACATATATGGAATATATACATACACAAAGAATTTTGAGTCGCCATATTGCATGACGAGTTAACTCGTCTTAACCATTTAAACGTTAACCATCTGGTGATGAATGGAAAAATTACTATGGGTTGAAAAATTATTAAACCACCGTTCAATTTCCCAAATAAATGAAAAATAAACGTTTTAAACAGGATTGCAGCAGGAGAATATGCTTCTAATGTTACAAAAGTGCACGCAACGAAGGTTTCCATAAGTTTCGAACGTTTTTTTTTTAAATTTTTTTGAGATCATTACTGTAATTCTTAGATCAACATTTTACATTCTTTGAAAATAGTTTTTACTGTTTGAGAAAAAAAATAATTAAAAACGAAAACAAATTCTTAAAAATTGGATGTATTTTATTGAAAAAAATAAATATATATACCGTATTGGCGACGCACAGATTCTCACTCGCGCCTCTGGTGGTAAAATCAGAACTAGTACCAAGTAAAAATATACGTATACATTTAATTGTCGATCTAAAATCTAGTAATCCGGATATAATTTGTATAAACATATTTCTTTCACAATTAAACGTATACAAAAATTTTTAGATACAGTTTCTAATTTAAAAAACCAGAGGCGCTCGCGTAATCTTTGCGTCGACACTTCATAAAAATAAATACAAAAAGATTAATTTAAGCTAACATCAACTGGAGCACTATGCTCATACGATATTTCCATGTCTATTTCATCCTCATCTTCATCGTCTCGACTATCGCTTTCCTCGTCATCGTCATTATCATCATCCTCGTCATCTTCGTCCTCCTCCTCTAAATTTTCAGATGCTGGCTTACCAATCGGAATTAAATCCATATTTTTTTGTGCGATAGAATCTCGCTGTAAAATGCTTGCTTATTTAATTGTGTATTTTGCATTTCAAATGTCAACATTGGTTAAATTGCAGTATAGTATATGGTGCGATAATTTCGATGTTTACCGCAAAAAAGAAACAAATGTGGCTGGAAATTATTGTATTTAAAGAGTTAAAGCGCGGACACATGCTTCTATGAAAAATAATTGCATTTTATTATTAATTATCACCAGGTATCGGATTTCTTTCGGATCAGACAGTTTCGTCTTTAGCATATGCAGGTATACATATTGCACTCAATGTGACTAAAAGTTCAAAATATTTTCATAAAAACAACCTACACAAGTTACATACACACACATACATATGTGTATCAAAATATTATTTATACGTATTTTATGTAAACATCCTTTTTTTCTTTTATTTATTATCTGCACAATTGAAAAGTGCCACTGTAATTTTAATTGACTATCAAAAGTATTTTTGTTTATATGTATTATGTATGTGATTTATGTGCCATGTCATTTAAATTAACCCTTTGCGCTTATAAGACATGTATAACATGACAAGGTGGTTTGTCCATTAACTCTACCATATTTAAAGGTGTTTTGTCTGTTGGATCATAAAACATGTACCACATGACACACTGAATTAGGCTTGCGCATTTTAGTTCACTTGTAAGAGCGCTCAGTTTAGTTCATAGTTCTTTAATGAACTAGTTCGTTCTTTTAGTTCGTTAGTTCACAGTTCTGAATCAACAGTGATGAATATGAACTGCATTAATTTAGTTCTTTAGTTAGTTCCTTTTTCTGACGTTTTTATCTTAAAGATTTAAGATTTTTTTAAACTAGTAATCTTTTATTTTTGACAATTTTCCCATATCGGGAGCGAAGAATTTCGATATGAGGAAATGTCTAATAATAACAAATTTACCTGATTTTACAATGCTCATTTGTGTGTCTTTATTTTTTTATAATAGGTGTTTTTAGGTAATAGGTGAACAAAGTAACTAACTGAACTACTGAACTACCAAAATAATTTAGTTCACTAGATCCTCATAGAACATAATTATATGATAAGTGATAAGCATTGATAGCTGCATACCTACGATACTTACCATAGATACAATACCTACAAGTCAGTGTCTCTAGTGATCCAAAAATTGAACTAACGAACGAAGAGTGGAATTGATGATGAACTAGTTCGTTCAGATCACTTGTAAGAACGCTCTTTTGAACTAGTTCGTTCACGAACTACACAAGCCTACACTGAATGTTGAACTGTAATGATTGCTCATACTTCACATTACATGAATATTTTATTTAATAACTGCAAACACATTCATTTATTAGGAAAATTGTAAATAAAATAATACAAAATCACGTTGAATTATCTTTTTAAAATTAAAAACTAATAAAAACAGCATTGAGGACATTAGTATTTAGCGCATTTAGTATTCAACTTTGGGGAAACAAGGTTAGAACGTCAAAAGAATCCGTCAAAAAAAGAACGTCGGTCGTTGTCATGTGCTACATGTCTTACCAGCCTATTTACAACTCACTTTTTTTTGCTTGAGTGCAAAGAGTTAAATAAATTCATCTTTTTTTATTGTTTTCAATTTTGAGAGATAGAAGTATAGTTGCTTGTTAAGAATTTGTTTTTCGATAATAAAAAATCTCAGTAAATACGTACGTCTTAGCTATTATAGTGGATCGTCTAAATATTCAACAACTTTTCAATATATTTTACAAAAATTTTTTCCGATTTTTTGAATTTTCTTACTTTCGTCAAATAAAAAATGCTGTTAGTATTCTAAATGGTGAAAAATGTAATTTTTGACCAATTATATTCACTCAAATGTGCATAATTTAATGTAATTTAGGGAAAATTGCAATATACTATATGGTGCGATATTTTCTTTTTTAACCGGTAAAAACGAACCAAAGTTGGTGGAAATTTTTAATTATGAAAAGTTAAATTGCGGAAGCCTATTTTTGTTTTCGAAAACTCAAATTTATTAATATTTTACACATTTTTTAATATTGACATTTGTATGATATTATTAACTTATTGTATAATTTTTTTATAGAATACGATAAAAATAACAGAACAATGCGTAACACAAGTGAGTAAAGCGGTCCCGCTCACGCGGGGCCATTTAATATACTAGGCAAATCAGTTTGTATATCAAAATCCGTTTTTTAATAACCTATATATTTTGATCCCTTTTAAAGTGTTATAATTAATAATAAAACGCAATTATTTTTAATAAAAATATGTGACCGCCCTTTCCCTCTTTAAGTACAATAATTCTCAGCCACATTCGTTTCTTTTTTGCGATAAACATCGAAAATATCGCACCATATAGTATATTGCAATTTACCCGTAATTTACTTGCAAAATTTTATTGAAATAAGTACGGTCTTGACCTGTCCGAAGAAACCCGGTACCTAATTATCACACTTTAAAAGAGATTAAAGTATATTGCTTAGAACAATTGAAAAACAGATTTCGATACACATACTAATTTGCCTAGTATATTAAATAGCCCCGCGTGAGCGGGACCGCTTTACTCACTTGTGTTTTACTACAATAAGTCAATAATATCATACAAATGTCAATATTAAAAAAATGTGTAAAATATTAATAAATTTGAGTTTTCGAAAACAAAAAAGGTTTCCACGTTTTAACTTTTCATAATTAAAAATTTCCACCACCGTTGGTTCGTTTTTACCGGTTAAAAAAAAAATATCGCACCATATACCCCATATACTATACTGCAATTTTTATAGAACTTACAAATGCTTTAAGTGCATGTTCCATTTCCTGAAGTTCACTATCTTCATCCACTGGACTGTCAACATTGAACCACAAGGAATCGACCACTTTCGGCATTAACGATGGAAATAATGGGAATGTCATATTTATTTTTTAAAAATATGTATTTTTATTTTATAATACTTTAAAAAAAGTTTTTATTCAAGAATATGATATTGTTTTGACAGATAGTACGGCCATATGACCGCCATTCTTATCAAAATGTCAACAGATATGTCAAACACGCAAAACCATCATTTACAAATACCATGGAAATATGGAGTATAATTGGAAGAGGATTTGATCTACGTGCACTTTCGATGCTTGAAGCAACAGGTATGTTCCCATTGATATCTGAATACATATATACCATACAATAGATAGAGTACACATTATATTTTTTGAAGCAAATCGCCACATTGGTTAACACCACGTTATACCAAGCCCTAAGCGTGTGTGTAAAAAATTGTGGATAGCAGTGTGCCCAGTGTGCCTGTGTATGCTTGATACCGCTTAAGCTGATTAGTCACGTTAGTCACACAGCAACTGTAGTCGTGTTCAGATCGATTGTTATCAACCAGTTTCAACAATAAGCGAATACATATTATATAATAATATGCAGGTACCGAAACACTAGCATGTATACGATGTACATATGCAGTGTAGTCCCCCTCTTTCAACAAACAGAGTGTGACGTTGATACAAACACACGCCTACATCACGCATACATTGATAGAAGATTTATGTTGTAACACGATTTTTATTGTAATGTGAGACTATTTATTAATAAATATTCTAACAACTTTTATAACAACAAATATCACAGAATATATTAGAAACAAACTTCGTATCTCTTTACTAGTTTTCTCAACGTGGACAAAAGCCAACGTCACAATAACCTAAATTTCTCTCTCGCCCCAAACGCACAACATGTTACTACAAAAATGTCATATCTATGTACACGGGATGTATGCTTGTGTGTGTGTTATACGTCACACACTATTTGTGGAAATGGAGGACTGCACTGTATGCGTATGGTAGTGGTACGGTGCCTGCATTATAATGTGTATGTATTCGCTTATTGTTGGAAAGTGGTTGACAATAATGACAAACAATCGATCTTCACACCGCTACAGTTGCTGTACGACTAGTCAGCTTAAACGGTATCTGACACACTAGGCACACTGCCATCCACAGTTTTTTAAACATACGCTTAGGACTTGACAAATATAACATCAGTAAATATAGAAAAATGTTAAATCCAATTTTGTTTAACCGCCATATTGGTCAACTCTTTTTTAACCCTTTTTTGGCTTCATTTTCATCTACATTGAATATACATATACCTATACTCCCTCTATCTATTGAATACTCAGAGGTTGGAACATACCTAACAGTATCAAAGGCAACGTCAGCAACATAGAGTAATAGAGACAACATATCTATGCCTACACTACTGGAACCAGTGTAACATGTAAGAGATAGACAATATGTTGTATACAATACACACACTGGGTTTACATTGTATTAGTGCGATTTTGTGTATTTGTGTGAGTAACGCAGATAGTAGGGGCGGTCACGTGGTTCAGTTATTGCATACATAGCTATGACAGCATACGCATGTACTAGGGGATGAAACAATACCAACAATAATCAAGTCCATTATCGTGTGGTTGATCTTCAATCATCGACTGCTACTGACAAACTGACAACTAAGAAGCCTAATGAGCACAGAAGTACACACTCGTGATTTCAGAAAAGAGATAGTTGCGGGGTCTCTGTCCTCTGTGGTCAGCAACGTTTCCTTCATGTTTTTTTCTTTACATAGGTATTTTCTTTTCCAAGAGGTTGGCAACCCTTCGTAATATAGGTAAATAAAAAATAATAATAAAAATTTTTATTAGATCTGAGTAAACTAACAAATTTTTTATTAGATCTGAGTATTTAAGGCATATAAGCGAGTTTAAAGTTTCTTTAAAAATTCAAAATGGACAATGAAGCGATTTCTGAAACTTTACCTATCAAAGTTGAAGTGGACGACAATTATCTGAATATCAGTAGCATCAATAATACATTATTGAATGAAATAAAACAAGAATCAAAAGATGATATTTTAACTGATTTGAAGAGTTTAGAGACCACAATTAAAACTGAAGAAGACAATTTAATCGAGGATACAACACTGACGACCCTGGGGACATTGAACAAAGTTGTACCAGTCAAAGAAGAGGTTACGTGTAGTAAATGTTTTACGACCTCAAATAGTCAAGAACAACTTTATACCGGTGAAGAATCACTTCAGTGTAATAAATGTACTAAAAATGAGAAACGAATACAGTGTGATATGTGTTCTAAAACATTTAATAAATTAAGTTCTTTAAAAAAGCATCGAAGAACTCACAAATGTAATAAATTAAATGCTTCAAAAACCCGTAAAAGAAACCACACGGGTAAAGGACCACATAAATGTAATGTGTGTTTTGAAACGTTCATTTCGTCAGTCGATTTACGAATACATGAAATCATTCACGCCGATGAAAAACCGTATAAATGCGTTCAGTGTTCTGAAACATTTGCGCGAATAAACAGTTTAAAATTACATGAAAAAATTCATGTACGAGAAAATCAGTATGAATATGATGCATTTATTCAGTTATCTAATCTGAAACCACCTGAAACGAGTTACAGTCATGAAAAATCGTGTCAGTGTGATATGTGTACTAAAACGTGTAAATGTGATATATCAGATATGTGTACTAAAACGTGTAAATGTGATATATGTACTAAAACGTTTACCACTACGTCAGATAGTTTAAAAATGTTCGATAATGGTAAAAAGCCATACAGGTGTATTTTGTGTTCTAAAACATTTTTGCAGTTAGGTAGTTTAATAAGACATGAAGAAACGCATCCGGATGAAGAATTATGTAAATTGAATGAATGGACTAAAAAATTTAATTATTTAAATAATTTAAAACGTTGTAAAAAAAATGAAAATAAAAAATCAATTCAGTCGCAATATTTTGCTTCAGATAAAATGCAATATAAATTGCGTGTAGTTTCGGTTACGCATAAAAATGACTCTTAAAGCGTTAAAATAGTGTAGAAAAGTATTGTTGTTATTTCTAGGCGTATTGTCTAATGCAATGACGAAAGAATATATTATGTATTATAAAACACTGAGTACTGAATCGAACATATTAACATATGTTTCCTAGAGATACCATAGGCATTCAATTTTGAAGCATGACTCTATTTTAGTAAGGCCAACTTGTAACCACAGAGACTTGTTTATAAATATTAGATAAACCATTAAATTAATGGTTTGACCGCCATTAAAGTAATCCCATCAGTCAATTTTTTTTGCTCACATCAGTCAATTTTTTTGCTTTAATTTCTTAATGTATTTGTAATACACAGCATTCTCTCTAGTCGATTCTCTTCTTAATAGTTTTATTGAAGCAAAAGTTATGCTAGACAGTGGCGGCAACAAAATTAAACGTTTATAGATGTATGTAGAAATTCATTTTAAATAAGTTGATCCTACATTTACTATTGAATTCACATAAGAAAAGTGGTCAATTTATCTTAAGTGAATTTTATCATGATTTACATTCTTTGCATACTTGAAATGTAATATTAAATTATTATTTATCATATAATGTATATGTATATGCAAATATTTTTTCAAAGAGACGGCTAATGTATGTCAAAAAAATCTTATCGGTGAAATGTTATTCCTTGTGCTTTTTTTCTAATAGGGTTTTTACATTTGTAAGCAGAACTAATTGCCAAAATTTTTTCTTTAAAAAAATATAATGAAAAACGCAATTTAAGGTGAATCAATCACTTGAAATTTTCCAAGTTTAGAATTTGAAATTTTAGTATATTATAGAGAAAGATATGATGCATTCACTGACACTATTTTGAATAATTTCTGACGTGTAGTTTAGAAGAAATAAATTTTCAAAGTTAGAATTTTAACGTATGAGTAAATGCCAAAGAATGATTAGAGATGAATCAGCGGTATGTATTTAAGTAAGTTGTGTCATTAAAAACCAACTTTAAGATTTAAAAAAACTGAAAATTATTTTCTTTTATGTTTTTGAATCATGAAAAAACTATTTTTTTAATATTAAACGTTTAGTTATTGTAATAAATAGAAAAAAATGTGTGTACGTGTTAGTTATTATGTGTGCGTACACGTCACTACCAGAATCAAATTCATTACTTTTAAAATTATTAAATTAGAAGATTGAACAATAATCAAATATTAATATTTTTACATGTGTGGAGTGGTCGAACAAAAGGTAACATTTCCATCGTTGCTTTTTGTTCAGAAATCACTAAAATGTTACCTTTTGTCAGTAAAACTTGAAAATGTCACTTTTTGATAATCATTGAATGGAAATTGAAGGAATTTAATTAAAAGTAATAAATTAAAAGCCCCTTTAGATGTCGATGCATCAATAAAAATTTAAATAAAAAAAAATAAAAGCCATTTTTTATTATTAAAAAACAACCTTTCTCTAGTGTTTTCAGTTACTAAATTTAATAATCTAAATTTAAGTCTAATATTACATAAGGAAATGTCACTTTTTGTTAGAACAAAAATAATATTTTTATAAAGAAATGGATATGTCCCTTTTTGTTCGAAAACCGAGATTGGGACCCGTTTTTAGGGGAGAATTACTGCTATTTAACACGCGAAATTCAACTAGGATGTGTAGTTGATAGATATAAGTAGAATTCAGCAAAAAAAAGCAAAGTCAAAAACTGGAAATGTCACTTTCGGTTCGACCACTCCACATGTATTATAAAATTTAACTTATTTTTCTACACATAAATTTTATTTATTTATAGAGAAAAAAATAGATTAAGGGTAAGCGCGCACTACGTTTTTCCGCCGCTGTTTTTTTTCAGCAAAAAAATGTGAAGCATTATACTCCATATAAGCGAACGCACTACGTTTTTTTTTTTCAGCGGCGGAAAAAAAACGCAAAAAGTTACATTTTTTTTTGCTGAAAAAAAAACGCGTCATTTTTGTAACACGTATAAATATATGACAACACGCGCACTTGCGTAAATAAGCAAGCGGTTTTTTTGATTAGTGTGGTTATGTATCATATTATGATGCATTGCTACAGAACAGAAATCATATCATCATATATATTAAAACTCATTGTCACGTGACCAAAATTGAACGGTAGCCATGTTTGAATTGAAGAGTAGCCATATTTAAAAGAGTGTTCCATTTAGAAAACACAGACGACAACGTGAATTTTTTTTTTCACAAAAAAACTTTTTTTTAATTTTATTGCAAAACTACCATTTTAGTTGCTTTTAGAAGCAATTAAAAGGTTAGTTTTATAGAGTTAAAGTTTCATTAGATAAAAATTATGCATTTAGCAGTATACAATTTTTACTCGATGGTATTCGTATGTATGTATTGTACATGTACACATTTCAATTTGAAAAATACATAATGGAAAAATATCTAAGACTCATTGTCACGTGACCTAAATTGAAGAGTGGCCATGTTGGAATTGAAAGGTAGCCATTTTTCGTTGGGTCTGTTCCATTTAGAAAACACAGACGACACTGTGTGCATTTTGAATGTTTTTCACAGGAAACCAATTTTTCAAAATTTTATTGCAAAACTAACCTTCCTATTTGCTTTTAGAAGTAATTGAAACATTAGTTTGATCATAGTTTTCTGGAGTTAAATTTTAGTTAAATGAAAATTATGCGTTAAGTAGTATACAATTTGTATTCAATGGTAATGTATTATTTAACTATAGGCGTGTTCCGATATACACTGTGAGTACTGCAACAGTAGTGTCATCCGTTCCGTAATATGTCGCCAGTGCTCTGTCACAGTGCTTAAAACATTCATGACGTCTGCATGACGTCATTGATGGACGCCATTTTTTTACTGTAAGCACTGGTTTCACAGAGGTAAGGCACTCACAGTAGTGGAGTAACCAGTATACTGTAGATTTGTTCCGTTATTCATGATTGATAGTACACTGAAATATGACAATTTAAAATGGAACGCTCTTGCCAGTGTACTGGCGTGACGTCGTAATCAACCGTGTTTCCAGTACTGGCAGTATATATCGGAACACGGCTTATACTATTACTCTTTATTATCGACTTCTAAAATTTAAAAATATTCTTATAGATGTCGCAGTATATTTTATAATTATAATAGTACAACCACAGTACAACTTAATTAAGAATTAAGGTAATATACATCTTATTATAATTAATAAACTTAAATAAAAAATCTCTTCGATAATTTTTTGGTAAAAAGTACTTGTAACAACATTTTGCTTAAAAGTACATATAACAACCTAAAACATTTCTATAATTATTTATAAACATAGGGTTTCGAATTTAATACAATATGTAGTCTATTTTATCAACATATTCGTTGGAAGTTTGGTCAATATAATTCCAAACATTTCAATCAATTCAATAATATGATAAATATTTATAGTGTTATGGTTTTCTTTTGTTACAAACAATAAATTGTATATAATCTCAATAAAATCTTTAATTCTGTTTGATACACCTAGGGGAATACCATTGCGTAATGTACAATGCGTAATGTATTACAATGTACATGGTCGGTACTTAAAACTTCAATATAAAGTGAACGTCGGTAATATCAAATTTAAGCAGTCGGTACAAGCTGAACGTAGTACATGATTCAAATACGTACCGATGTCACTACTGAGAATTTCTGTTGTAGTGCTAAATCCAGTCGTTAGATGACATAAGTATGAACTTAAGAATAGAGTCCCTATAATAAATAGAGTCGTGACATGTCATCCATTTTGTATCCAAAACAGAGCGGGAAGCTTTAAAATTAATTATCACATGTTTGAGTAAATATTTTTGAGTACATAATAATTGTTAATAAGTTATGAATTAATGAACAATTAAAAATTTTTAATTTAATTATTCTTTCTAAGTTAAACTGAATGGTTTTTGTTAAGATTTTATTTATTTCCAATGTATTTTACGAAAACTTTGGATACAAAATGCCGGAACCAATCAGCATTCAGCACACATGTCACGACTCTATTTATTATACGGACTCTACTTAAGAATACTTAAGAATAGAATCTCAAAATAAATAGAGTCGTGACATGTCATCCATTTTGTCCAAAACAGAAAGGGAAGCTTCAAAATTAATTATCACATGTTTGAGTAAATATTTTTGAGTACTTAATTATTGTTAATAAGTTATGAATTAATGAACAATTAAAAATTTTTAATTATTCTTTCTAGATTAAACTAAATGATTTTTGTTAATATTTAATTTATTTCCAATGTATTTTACGCAAACTTTGGACAGAAAATGCCGGAACCAACCAGCGTTCAGCACACATGTCACGACTTTATTTATTATAGGGACACTACAGAAATAGAGTAAGTTTACTTATCAAAGTAATGCCGGCGTTCACCAGAAAATTTTGTTACCTAACATTACGTATCGGTGCTTGCACTGTTACAAACCTGAGGGCACTGATTGAGAAAACTATATCAAACTAGAGAATTCTGTCTGATTCAAACAAATTAACGCGCGTTAATATCCTTTCATTTGTTTTTTATGGTATAAATTTTTAACTTTTAAAGTACTCTTGCATTTAAAAATTATGAAATAAATAAAAAACGAGGAGTCGATGAGTTAGAAACCATAATTTTAATATTTAATGCGTTTAATTTCTTTTAACTAGACCTCTCTGATTTGTAACGATGCAAGTTTCGTTACGTTACATTTTTTTGGCAAGCTATCCACGGATTTGAGATGACGATTTTCGACAGCAATATCGAAAACTGGAACAATTATTGTTCCAATCCAAAAAAATGAATCAATTAATTTATAAATTAAATTTATAGTATTTAAAAAAAAATGCACTGATACAAAATATACCTGTCTTACCAAACGAAACCGATATTATTTTTTTTCAAAATCATAATTCACTGATATTTTAATTTTTATTGTTAAAAGTAAATTTACTTGGCAAAAGCTTTGAGCTAAATGATATTTAAAACACGCGAGAGACACATGTCATCTACATTATTTTACTATTTTATATTTAAAAGTAAATTTATTTAACAATAGTTTTGATTCAAATAGCATAGGAAAACGCGCGCGCAGCGCGCGTCGCTTAGTTTCTAGTGTATATAAAGTAATATTTTAGTCAAAATATCGTTATGGTCCGTCCACACGGCTCAAGCTTTACCACCGACTTACTTGCGCAAACCAGGTTTGTGCAGGTAAACATGTACGTGTGGACGGGAAAAAACGTAGCGACTTACTTGGACAAACCTGGTTTGCGCAGGTAAGTCGGTGGTAAAGCTTGAGCGTGTGGACGGACCCTTAGATTTGGAATTTTATGGAAAATTTGAGGAAGAAAATTATATATGAAATAGACAAAAGCCCCCAAGTATGGGATAAAATCCTAATATTAAGCTAAGAACATTATAACATGTTTTTGGCGAGAAGTTTGTTAAAAAATAATAATAAATTGGACTGCAGTACAAATAAAAAACGTAATTTAGGTTTTGGTAAATAAATTAATCTTTCTACAAATATAATTATTTGAAAAGAAGATTGGTTAAATCCCTTGTTAAATATGTAAATAGGAGAAGCGGGAGAAAATGAAAATCCATTCATAAGTTTGACATTTTAATAATAATTAATTTTGAATTATTTGTATTTATAATGATAATAATTATGTATTTTGAAAATAAAATGTTTTAATATGTTTATTGTTTTGTATTTTTATTTATTTAGTCATTAAATTATACAGAATTTTGCGTACAAAAAGTATTTTGATTTTATGATGTTATGTTGCCATCAATGCCATCGTAAAGTAAAAGGAGCTTAACGAACGTCCTGCATTTGATAAAATAGTTAATTTAATAAATTTGATTGCATTATAGGTAAAAAAGATAATTTAGATCTTGGTAAATGAATATTTTTACAAATTTAATTATTTAAAAAGAAGAGTGGATACTGTAAGTAAGAGTAGTGAAAATATGTAAATAGTCGACGAAAATGGAAATTTGTTCATAAGTTTGACATATTTTGATAATTAATATTGAATCATTTTTATTTCTTAATAATATTTTAAAAATGAAAAAGTATTAAAATTAAAACTTTCAGAATTTTACATACATTAAAATTATTTTTAATTTTATAACATCATATTACTAATGTAAACCACCAGTGCAACAAGCTTATCGAACGTCCATTTTCGAAATAATTTTAAGTCCCGCCAATTCCGCTACTGAAAAAAAAAGTAGTACGCGTTGATTACGCGTTTTCAGCTTTTGTGGAAAAACGCCGAGCGGAAAAAAAACGTAGTGCGCGCTTAGCCTTAGTAATTCATTTGTCACAAATTTATCAGTACTGATCATGGAAGAAGGAGAGGTATATAATATTGTAAAGGAAGGAGCATTTCCCAAAATACTGATCAACATATTATGAATATTAAACGTGCGTATTATGAATGACGTCATTTTGTAAATATACAGTAACGGTTTTAATTTAATTAAAACATTGCCATTGCTTTTAAAACAATATATTTAGTATATTTTTCTTATAATTGTGATGTCTATATAAAAACATAAACAATTAATTAATTATTTTTAATATCTGTTCTATTTAATTCAATAATCAACTCCTTAAGAATGCTGCTCGACTATTTTATCAGTTAATTTTTCGAATTCTTAATTGTCTACTAAATTATTGTATTTTTTAACGGTGCTTAAAGAATATTATAAATTACCATAAACTGAAAACAAAAATTGCTCAAATTAATCGATTATTTACAATTTATAACAATTTTTGTAAAAAGATTACGTTTTGGTTTATAATTTTCCATCACTAATAAGACATATCTTTTTGATAAAAGTAGACACAAACATAAATAAAACTATACAGCTATTAAATTATCATTTTATTAATAAATAAATAAATACAAACAAAATACATAATCTTGAAGTTAAATTTTTATATGCTTATTAATTTTACATATAAGACGCTACTGAAATGAAGGGTCAATCTAACCTATATTTTAATTTTTACATAATTTTATTTTTTACAATACTTTTAAAATTTTTGTCGTTATTATCACATATTTTAACTAAAAAACGAATTCCTTATTTACGTAGAATGATTCCTTTTTCGATATTTCCATTACTTTGTGTAATGTCAAAATTTGTATTTTTCCGCTTATTATAAACCTGTTTTTTTAAATGAAAAAAATAGAAAAATTAACAAATTTTCCCTAGAAATGGTTGCATTTATTGATCAATACAATATTTATTTACCCAAATATTATATTTACGGTGTATTACGTTTACTAATTTTATTTTAAATTTAATTTTTTGTAGGACTGGATGTTTAGTGCTTATTTGCACGTGTTATAGTGTATATTTACTCTTTTGTTTTTTATTTTTTGTGGTACATTCAAAAGAATCTACGTATTCATTCTAACATATCATATTAAACTATATCTTGTCCCTCTCTTAAGAAATAGTCTCCATCCATATTCTTCTATATCAATGGTACTGATCGATTAACCTTAAAAAGTTAAAATAGTGAAAATTTTCATATTATTTTTTTTCAAATTTTTTTGCAAAAAGCGTGACTGTCCCGCCAAAATCGGGACGTGTGGACACCTTAATATAAGGGCATATGTAATTTCTTTGAGTCTAACAAAAAATTGTAGCTGCTGTGTTCAGCGTATTCAGTTCAAATTTTTGGCGTTCGTATCCAATTATACAGGAAAGTTTCTTATACAAAGAGGATACACAAAACAACCAAATTATACAGATTTTGTATCCAATTATACAATCTGGCAGCCCTTAGTAACAGACTAAATCAGTAGTGGTGTAAATTGCAACTTATTACAACTTACGAGCGACAGATTTGTATATGTAGACTATGTAGACTGCTTCTGTGTTCTGTGATAACTTTCAATTAAATATTAAATTTAAAAATGTAACATTTCAGGCATGCCAACGTAATTTTTAACCAAATCACTCTGGCAACATTGTTTGTATGTAATTAATGGTAATTTGCGTAATTTGTATGCAATTACTGCAATTATGGTAATTATGTAGCGTCTACGTATTGCGCCAATAGTAATACGACATTTTTAAAACAAAAGAACTTAATTCAACGTTAAGCCACTTAAATCTAATAAAATAATTTTTATTAGTTCTGAATTACTTTTCAACAAAGTGTATTAGATGATTAAAAATGGCCAATAAAAGCAAAGTGCTTTCTGAGCCTTTTGCTATCAAAGATGAAGTAGAAGAGAATTTTCCAAGTATCAGTGACGTGAACAATACATTGTTAAGTGAAATAAAACTAGAATCAAAAGATCAGGTTTCGATTGATTTGGAAGGTTTACACACCGAAATTAAAATTGAAGATGAAAATTTACCCGAGGACACAACATTGGAGACATTGGACGAAGATGTACCAGTCGAAAAACAGTTTACGTGTAGTACATGTTCGAAAAAGTTTACTCGTTTTGAACATTTAACAACGCATGAAACAATTCACACCGGTGAAAAACCATATAAGTGTAACATATGTTCTAAAAAGTTTTCTTGCTCGAGTCATTTAAGTACACATAAAAAACTTCATACGGGTGAAAAACCATACAAATGTAACATATGTTATAAAAAGTTCGTTCGTTCAGGTGAATTAAAAATACATAAGAGATATCACACAGGTGAAAAACCTTATAAATGTAACATATGTTCTAAAACATTTAGTCAGTTAGGTCATTTAAGAACACACGAAAGAACTCACACGGGTCAAAAACCATTTAAATGTAACATATGTTCGAGAACATTTACTCAGTCAAATCATTTAAGAACACATGAAAAAACTCACACGGGTGAAAAACCTTATAAATGCAATATATGTACTAAAACCTTCAGTGATATAAGTGCTTTAAGACGACACGAAAGACTCGTCCACAAAAATGAAAAACCATTTAAGTGTACAACATGTTCAAAAACATTTAGCTTGTTACATAATTTAAAAATACATAAAATGATTCACACAGATGAAAGACCGTATAAATGTGATGTATGTTCTAAAACATTTTCTTCGTTATTTATTTTAAAACAACATAAAGGAACTCACACGGGTGAAAAACCACACAAATGTAACATATGTTCGAAAAAGTTTACTTATTCAAGTCATTTAAAAAGACATGAAAAAATTCATACTGGTCAAAAAGCATATGAATGTAACATATGTTCCAAAACGTTTAATCAGTTAGATAATTTAAGAACACATGAAAGAACTCACACGGGTGAAAGACCCTATAAATGTAACATATGTTTAAAAACATTTAGTCAGTTAAGCACTTTAAATACACATGAAACAATTCACACGGGTCAAAAATCATATAAATGTAACACTTGCTTTAAAACATTTACTCAGTTAAGTAATTTAAAAACACATGAAACAGTTCACACGGGTGAAAAACCGTTCAAATGCAACGTATGTTCGAAAACATTTCGTCTGTTAGGTAATTTAAAAGAACATAAAATAATTCATACGGGTGCAAAACCATATAAATGTAACATATGTTCGAAAACATTTAGTCTGTTAGGTAATTTAAAAACACATGAGAAAAGGCATGCAGTTGAAAAACCGTGTAAATGTAACATATGTTCGAAAACATTTATTAGTTCAGGTCATTTAAAAAGACATGAATTAATTCACACGGTTCAAAAATCGTACAAATGTAACATATGTTCTGAAACATTTAGTGAGTTAGATAATTTAAAAATACATAAAATAATTCATACAGGTGGAAAAGTATATAAATGTGATGTATGTTCTAAAATATTTTCTTCATCATCTACTTTAAAAAGACATGAGATAACTCACACCGGTGAAAAACCGTACAAATGTAACATGTGTTCTAATACATTTACACGAAAATATCAATTAAATAAACATGAAAGGAAAATTCATACCGGACAATAGCTATACAAATGTAGTAATAAATGTTGTAACCATTTACTCGAAAAAAAAAAAAACATTTAAAATAAAAATTAAGTTAGAATACTTTTATGCTTTTTCGTGATTAATTATTGCAAACTATTCCATTTTAAGACTTTTATCTACGATTACCATAAAATTACTTGTTTATTGTACAAAATACTATCTGGTTAAGCTATGTTTTTAGACACAGCTGTACAAAAAATGGCTCTTTACACGCATGTATACGTAAAATATCACAGGTTGCTATACTTTTAATAATTCTTATATTGTATGTTATATTAAAATATATATAAAAATTTTACCTAGCAACTGAATGTCTACATTTGTTTTTAATTTTCAATTTCTACCATAGAGAGACAACTTAAAAAATCGTTTAAAAAGTTAAATAATCATTACAGAAAAAGATGACAGCAGTCATTTGAATTTCTATACTACATTTTGTCTTTATCTAATAAATGACAAAATATATTTGTTAAAGGAGTGCCAAATTTGGGTCAGAAATAAAAAAAGATACATATACCTTTAATGTCGTGTTGTCACACTCTTACTTCAAAAAAAGGTGCAAAGGACGCATAGTTGATCATCCATGTATATCATTGATTTCTACATAATTTTAATGTATTGTATTTGTATCAAATTTTTATCGTTAGTTGTGAATTTCATGTAAATCGTAGATAAAGTATAGTACGTAACTCGGTTGTAAGGCATATTGCACACTCATGCAATTACGCACTGGCCGCTGCGCGACTCTTGCGTAACATTTTCGCTTGTGTGTTATATACAACTTACAACCTCAATCACGTAATATACTATTTTAATATAAAGTGAGCAGATGTATGGGTTTTATTAAACGAATTTTCAGTTTTTAAATATATTTTTCATTCATATAAGTATTTGTCAATTTATCAAGCCGCCATAGTAATCTAATATTTGTTGTAATTTAACATTAAACAAATGTTCCACAAATTGCATAACACTGAAAAGTATTGATGAATACTGCGCTAGTAAACGCATCATTTCGTGCAAACGCCATACGCACGAATTCGTCCGAATGGCAGTTGTGGACGTCAAGCGTATTGTGTAATTTTGTCGATTTGATTACTAAATGCATTGAGATTTTTTCTGCCGAACGCAGCCATTGATTTAAGCATGAATATACAGGTGTCCTGATTTGATGTATACATACGATTGACATGTTCATTGATAAAATTAAATTTCCATAAGGTTGTTACCATAGATAAAGTACACCAGAATTTTATTTCTGCAAGATAGCTAACTTCAATACATTTTTTTGACTCTCTATTACCTCTCTATGACACTGAGAACGGGGGTACAGGGTATTGATGTCACCGTTGTCGTAATCATCATGCGTAGTACACTTGAAAAGAACAGAGATGTCACTATAATAACTTTAAATTATCTTTAGTCTTTGCCGATAATGTAGGTAACTACTAGTATGATAATCCACTAAAATTCTCCTAATTGCATTTTATTTTAATCAGTTTTTCAAGTTTAAAACTCATACAATAATTATAAACTCATATATTTGTTTAAAAACTCAAGTAAATTTATTATTATTCAAAATTATACATTAATCAAATATTTCGTAAATGAATACCACTATCACTGATTTTAATTTCTGACAAGTGTGCTCCCATTTTTCTGCAACAGATAAAATGTATTCTAATTTTCTAATTAATTTACTGTGATAATAAAATAAGTAATTATTTTCAAATAAAAATAAAGTAATAAATGTTAATTATACATACCTCCAATAATAATTAAATAAAATTATTAAATTTAATATTGAACTCAAAAAAATAGACGAATTACTCATAAACAATTCGAAAAAAATGAAAATTTCTTGATAAAATTTTTTATAATTGTTACTATAGAAATGTTACAAATTATAAATTTCTAAGATAATAGAATAAGTTCTATGAACAGTAAATTCGACAGATATCAGCTAGTAGCACCGTCTACAATTACCAATTTTTTAAATATGTTGTGCAGTGTTACTGCACTGCCCTCTGAATTCAGTACCTTAATAACCACCTGCTAAGAAAAATCCTATAATTTAAGTGAGTGCTCTTCTATATATATATAGTGTTATTCTCTATGGTTGTTACAAAATAAGATTAGGAAAAGATTATGTTAATAAAATAGTTTATAAATAATTATTTTGTATTTTATTTTATTATTAAATAAATAAATAAAAATAAAACAGATTATTCCTTTTTTTTGCATTATTAACAATAAATTAGCAATTAGGGCTCCGAAGGAAAAATCTCGAAACCCATATTATTTCGTCATATTCGTCGGCCTAACGCACCCCCATAATTAGATTTTTGAAGAAAAATTTTTTTTGTCAAATGGAAAGATCATATATAAGTTTTATAAGAAAACTTTATTTTTTCTTTAAATGTTATATTTAAAAAGTTATATCAAATCAAAAATAAATTTTTAAACTTAGAATCGATAACAGGCCGACAGTTCCCGAGCGCATACGTGACGTCATAATGGCAACTTACTAAAAACTCGACGAGGAACCTCGTCCAACCACGGCGAGAATGTGGAGACTCCTTAATGCACATGAATCCACATGTACGGAAGATATGCTATGAAGGACATTTCACGCGTATTTATATAATGTATAGAATAGGAATAATGTAGAAACTCAAGTTTTAATACTAAAGCAATGTTCCCTAAATCTTCCATCTTAGCGGAGATCTTTGGATTTTTGAACAATCCTGTTCTGTTCAATCGTGTTTTTTTTTAATCTACAGTTTTTTCCCGCTTTTTATGGTTTCCGCCGTTTCCACTATACTTTCAAAAAAAATCATCTGGCAACACTGCGTTTCATATTCATATCGTTCATATCCGTGACAACAGCGTGAAGCGTCTGTGTTACACAGTGTTGGCAGGTGTACGATAATTATCGTACATGTACGATAATTCAGTGGTGACGTACGATGTACGATAACACTTTATTATCGTACGTAAAAATACGATAATTTACAAGAAAATACGATAATTTCCAGTGCATGGAATTTTAATCATAGTAATTATAAATTCAAATTCAAAACATTTTTAGTCAAGTTAACTTGATAAAAACAAAGTCGAGAAACAAATTAATTACATCGACAATCAATGGATTATTATTAACAAAACAAAGAGTTCACGGTAATTGTGTTAATTATCAACCATCGAAACCAGAATTTAGTCGTATGACAAACGAAAATTTGTAAAAGAAAAATATATATCCGACAATGGTAAACTTAAGTAACAATTCTGGAAGTGACGATGACATTGAAATTCCAGAAGATTATTAAATTCAGCAATAATTTAGTTACTGCCCATTATAACTGTAGTAACTTAATACTACTACTGAAAGTGAAGTGGAAAATATATTTATACTAATAATATAAATAAAGTATATACCTATTTTTTTTATTTTTTATAGTTACAGTTGGATAATTTTTTTTGTAAGTAAAAAAAATAATATTTAATTAAATAAACAAATGGTAAAGTACTTAAAAGGCGTTTTTTTTTTTTTTTGCTCGTCAACCCTAATCTATTGTGTACGATAATTTTTTTTAAAAATACGAAAAATACGATAATTTCGCGCCTTTGGTACGATCAGCGCCATCAGCGCTCTCTATTTACCTGCCAACACTGGTGTTACATCGCCCATCGGTTAACATCTTTAATTTACGAATCTTGACCAACAAATTAAATTATCTATCAAATTCAACGCTAAACCAGATAGGTATATAATAGACTCAATAATTTTTATTAGGGCGAATTACTTTGCAATTTTATTAAATTAGTGTATTAAGCGACTGAAATGTTTTACGTGATTAAAAATGGCTAATAAACACAACGTAATTTCTGAACTTCTTGCTGTCAAAGTTGAAGCGGAAGAGAATTTTCCGAGTATCAGTAACATGAACAATACATTATTAAGTGAAATAAAACTAGAATCAAAAGATGATGTTTTGACTGATTTGAAGAGTTTACACACAGAAATTAAAATTGAAGATGACAATTTAACCGAGGATACAACACTGGAGACATTGGACAGAGGTGTACCAGTCGAAAAAGAGGTTAAGTGTAACACATGTTCAACGACATTTAAGATGCATGATATTTCAAATACTGAAGAAAGACTTTATACCGATGAAGAATCATTTAAGTGTAATAAATGTTCTAATAACATAGAAAATTTGAACAGTAAGCAATTACTACAGTGTAATTTGTGTTTTAAATCATTTGATAAATTCAGTTCAAAAATTCATGAAAGGACCCATACAGGAGAAAAACCATATAAGTGTAACATATGCTTTAAAACATTTGCTCGATCACGTAATTTAAAAACACATGAAAGAATTCACACGGGTGAAAAACCGTATAAATGTAACATATGTTATAAAAAATTTTCTCGTTCGCATCATTTACGAAGTCATGAAAGAACTCACACGGGTGAAAAACCATATAAGTGTAACATATGTTCAAAAACTTTTAGTCAGTTAGGTCATTTAAAAATTCATGAAAGAACTCACACCGATGAACAACCATATAAGTGTAACATATGTTCTAAAAAATTTGCTTATTCGGCTCATCTAAGAACACATGTAAGAACTCATTCAGGTGAAAAACCATACAAATGTAACATATGTTCTAAAAAGTTTGCTCGTTCAACTGAATTAAAAATACATAAAAGAACTCACAGTGGTGAAAAACCGTATAAATGTAACATATGTTCTAAAACATTTAGTCAGTTAGGTCATTTAAGAACGCACGAAAGAACTCACACGGGTCAAAAACCATTTAAATGTAACATATGTTCTAGAACATTTACACAGGCACAACATTTAAAAACACATGAAAAAACTCACACGGGTGAAAAACCTCATAAATGCAATATATGTACTAAACGATTTAGTGCTGTAAATGCTTTAAAACAACATGAAAGTCTCGTCCACAAAAATGAAAAACCATTTAAGTGTACAACATGTTCAAAAACATTTGGTTTGGTATATAAATTAAAAATACATAAAATGATCCACACAGATGAAAGACCGTATAAATGTGTTATATGTTCTAAAACATTTCCTACATTATCTTTTTTAAAAAGACATGAAACAACTCACAGAGTTGAAAAACCATATAAGTGTAACATATGTTCGAAAAAGTTTACTCGTTCAGATCATTTAAAAAACCATGAAAAAATTCATACTGGTGAAAAATCGAATAAATGTAACATATGTTCCAAAACATTTAACTGGTTAAGTTATTTAAAAACACATGAAAGAATTCACACAGGTGAAAGACCCTATAAATGTAACATATGTTCGAAAACATTTACTGCTTCACGTTCTTTAAAAATACATGAAATAATTCATACGGGTCAAAAGCCATATAAATGTAACACATGCTTTAAAACATTTACTCAGTTAAGTCATTTAAAAACACATGAAAAAAGGCATGCAGATGAAAAACCGTATAAATGTAACATATGTTCAAAAACATTTATTAGTTCAGGTCATTTGAAAAGACATGAATTAATTCACACGGTTCAAAAATCATACAAATGTAACATATGTTCTGAAACATTTAGTGAGTTAGATAATTTAAAAATACATAAAATAATTCACACAGATGGAAAAGTATATAAATGTGATGTATGTTATAAAATATTTTCTTTATCATCTACTTTAAAAAGACATGAAATAACTCACACCGGTGAAAAACCGTACAAATGTGACATGTGTTCTAAGATATTTACGCGAAAAGGTTATTTAAATAAACATAAACGAAAAATTCATACCGGACAATAACTATACAAATGTAATAATATGTAAATGTTTTAACCTTTTACTCGAAAAAAAAGAAAAAGAAGAGTAAAATAAAAATAAAAGTTAGAATTGGCGAAACAAATGGGGGCGTGATTTAGTATTAAGCCTACTGGCAGTAGTTTCTTCATTCGTCATCAGATGGCAGAAATTGATAGCAATTTGGAATTGTCCGTTTTTATTTGAAAACAGTAAAGTGGGCCATTCACGTTAGAACTGTCGCACGAACCGTCCTACGGATTTCGGTCGCATGCGACAAGTTCGATCGTGAATGTATTGGTTGCAGAGCGAGCCATACAACCAAATCATGTCGCACGGTCCGTTGAATTTTTCAGCGGACCGTACGACAAAAAATTTAATCAATCTACGAATGTCTTGTTTGCTTGGTAATTATTGTATGTATTGTAAAAAACTGAGGGTAGCATGAGAGGAAAGAACACATGGGGGGTGTATGAAGAATGGAACGTGGACACTTGAGAGAGGACAGTACGGCACAGACAGTCGAGAGAGATGAGTCAAAGTGGATAGATTGAATATTTTATTTGTTTTTGGAGAAAATAAATGGAATTTATTAAAACTGTGCGTATAGGCGGTTTGCTTTAAGTTCTTGCATCTACCATTACAATCAACGAAACTACTATCCTCTTCCTAAAAAAATATTATATATAAAATAAATGTAATTTTAATAAAAAAAAAAAAGATGAAAAACACAGGGTATTTTCCAATGCTTTGAGATATACAGGAGACCAAACGTACGTCTTTGACATGTTTTTTATTAATTTTATTATAAAAAGCCAAAATATAGCGTTGTCAACTTTAAAATTTCTTTTGAATATAAATTTATTTAAAAATACGTTTTATTTTTAAATTTTATGAAAAATTATTTAATTTTACAAAACAAACGTTTTTAGAAATTATAATTGTAAGATTTATGTATTTAAAATGCTTTTATGTACGACTGAATCATAAAAGCCTATTTTATTGCGTTGCTAAGAGATATGAAAAGTAGTACTTTATGGCACTAGTTGCATAATGAAAAGTAAAAAGCACAAGTGCCATAAAGAATAGTCTACTTGATTAATTTTAATTCCAATCTTACAATAAACAGAAAACATACTAACTTGATTTGTATACCATATTTACAAATTTTTACATAAATAATATTAATTACATAATTTGAACTATTATTAATATTTATTCCAGGCAGTTTCCTCCTTTCTTCTTTAAATATTGGTAATTTTTATTGAGAAATCTTCTAAAAATGTGGCAGTATTATATTAACATCAGATGACAGATAATCACAACCAAAGCATGCTTTAACATATAATAAATTTTTCTATGCCAACTATATATAGAATAATTTTTTTATTTTAAAGTTTAAACGCCAGGTTTATAAATTCGATTTTTAACGATATTTAGAAATTTTAGCAGTCGTACATAAAGCTTTGTATGCAACTTGTACATAATTTGACTTTATGAACTCGCCTTTTTTTATTGGCCTCGCTCGCAAGCTCGCTCAGCCATAAATACGGCTCGTTCATAAAGATCTTCATTATGTACTTGTTGCATAAATAGCTATTATTTTAAAATTACTTTTTTAATCTTGTTTGAACTCTGGTAACATTGTACATATTTTTGCGCAGTTGTTTGTTGTCATGTATTTGAATTCATTAAATAGATGCTAATTCACTGTTAACTTTTAACGTTTTTATATGTATTTTGCAGTGATTTTTCAATTAAAAGAAGTGTGTAGTTTTTTTTTCATTTTATATTTTAATATTTATATTATTTATATCTTTAATTCCTTACTGAACTCAAAATATATTAAATCAAGATACTCATATTTCTGTAATTTATTGTGAAAGGTAAGCAAGGTAATATATAAAGCTATGTAAAAAATACGAATAGGTTTTCCCTAACCTAACCTCATATGAGTATCAAAATTTTTAACAATTATACTTTTGTCATTATCTCTGATAAAGTAGAAATAAGTTTTGTACTCAATAAAAATAATATTTGCGTGTAAAAATTACAAATAATTTGATATAAAAATAAAAAGTAATAAAATTGTAAAAAAGTAGGTAACTTTGAACGACTGTATCTCAGCCAGTTTTTATCGAAAATATTTTGATCAGTCACAGTTCTGACGGGAATTGCATCAGCTTTCTTTTTTGTGAACCAATCCCCATACCTAAATTCACTCAGAAAAAAGTACTGCACAAAAATTGAAAAAAAAGGAAAATTGAAAAATTTTCACTATTTTTTAAATAGTTTTTCTGACTTATTTGCGAATATTAATGAGTAGATGGTAAAAAAATTGACAGTAAAAATATTAGTATTTATTTTATTATTTCCTAGAATACCATGAGAATAACTTCTTTAACTTCTGTGTTTGCACAGAAGAGGTTCAACTGTAATTGTTGATGTCAAACATGTCAAAAAAGTCACTACATAAAACCTTTATAAAGCAGTCTCCACATTCTCGCCGAAATAGGACGAGGTTCCTCGTCGAAGTTCCGTGCTGAGGTTGGCCGAAGCATATGAATAGCATTTAAACACCAACCGCGAGACAACGAAATGACCCTCTACCACATATTACATATTCCAACTACGTATCTCTATACTAGCAAGATTTTTGTGGACAAGAGGCATAGAACACTAGAAACCAACTAATATTAAAAACGTGTAATTGGCGCGGAGTTATTTGGAGTCGTGTCACAGCTTAAGGGGCTTAAGGCATTAGTCAGTCCGTGTCCTTCGTCGAACGAACACTGTGTTGTGTTAACAATGTAACCATCTTACTAGTTAGTCGTCCGTCGGCCCTTCAAGCGTATACTTGCATAATTGCGCTGTTCACTGTTCATGCTGTTCATTGTTAGCAAGTACATACATGCTGTTGTTCTTGTGTATGTACCCACTCCCACCTTAGACCACTTAGCTGCATACATAAAGAGTATCACACAGACAAACATCCACAACGCTACACATACCAACACAAATTCTAAATACGTATACAACTTTCCACCTCTCTGCCCAGTCTGATGACGTAAAATTTTGATTACAGTCGGGATGCATATTATTAAACAGTAGTTTGGCCCCTTGACAAGAGGTGACGTAAAATTTTTCTCCCACTTTAAGCGCACAACATGTTACTACATAAGTCTTGTATCTGTGTATGTGTAATATGCGCTGGTATGTGTGTCACGCGTCATTCTATCTGTAGAAAGTGGGGATTGTATGTATACGTACAGCTCCTGCATATATATTATGTATGTATTCGCTTATATTGTTGGGAAGTAGTTGATAATGATATTGATAACAATACAAAAAAATCGATCTTTACGCAGCTACAGTTGCTGTGTGACTAATCAGCTTAAACGGTATCAAGCACAAACTAGCACACAGCTATCCACAGTTTTGTAGAGAAACGCGTAGGGCTTGCCCTCTACATTCTCGTTTCGTCCAACTTCGGCGAGAATGTGGAGACTGCTTTATAATGCACAAGTGATACGTACGATATGCTATGTAGGCCATTCTACGCGCATTTATAATATAATGTAGGAACTAAAGTTTTAAAACTAAAGGAATGTTTCCTAAATCTTTCATCTTAGCGGAAGATCTTGAACAATCCTGTACTGTTCTGTTCAATCGTTTTTTTTCTAATCTGCAGTTTTTTCCCGCTTTTTATGGTTTCCGCCACACTTTCAGAAAATCATCTGGCAACACTGCGTTTCATATTCATATCCGTAGTGTTGCATCTTTAATTCACGAATCCTGAAAGCCAAAGAACTCAAGTTACCAAATTCAACTCTAAGCCCAGGTAGGTACATAATTATATAATAGACTCAATAATTTTTATTAGGGTGAATTACTTTACAATTTTATTAAATGAGTGTATTAAGCGACTGAAATGTTTTAGGTGATTAAAAATGGCTAATAAAAGCAACGTAATTTCTGAACTTTTTTCTGTCAAAGTTGAAGTGGAAGAGATTTTTCCGAGTATTAATAACATGAACAACTCATTGTTAAGTGAAATAAAACTAGAATCAAAAGATGAGGTTTTGATTGATTTGAAGGACTTACACACCGAAATTAAAATTGAAGATGACAATTTAACCGAGGATACAACACTGGAGACATTGGACAGAGGTGTACCAGTCGAAAAAGAGGTTAAGTGCAATACATGTTTAACGACATTTACGATACAAGATCTCTCAAACACTCAAGAAAAATTTTATACCGACGAAGAATTATCTGAGTGTAATAAATGTGTAAAAAATTTGAGCAATGAGAAACCACTACAATGTGATGTGTGTTTTAAATCATTTAATAATTTAAGTTCTTTAAAAATACATGAAAGGACTCATACAGGTGAAAAGCCATATAAGTGTAACATATGTTCTAAAAAATTTAATCGTTCGGGTGATTTAAATACACATAAAAGAATTCACACGGGTGAAAAACCGTATAAATGTAACATATGTTCTAAAAAGTTTTCTCGTTCGAATCATTTACGACATCATGAAAGAACTCACACCGGTGAAAAACCATATAAGTGTAACATATGTTCTAAAAAGTTTTCTTGTTCGGGTCATTTAAAAACACATGTAACAACTCATACAGGTGAAAAACCATATATGTGTGACATATGTTCTAAAAATTTTGCACGTCCAGGTGAATTAAAAGTACATAAAAGATATCACACTGGTGAAAAACCATATAAATGTAACATATGTTCTAAAACATTTGTTATTTCAAGTCATGTAAAAGTACATGAAAGAATTCACACGGGTGAAAAACCGTATAAATGTAACATATGTTCTAAAAAGTTTACTCGTTCGTGTCATTTAAGATTACATAAAAGAACTCACACGGGTGAAAAACCTTATAAATGTAACATATGTACTAAAACATTTAGTGATGTAAGTGCTTTAAAACGACATAAAACACTCCACACAAGTGAAATATCATTTGAATGCACAACATGTTCAAAAACATTTAATCGATTAGGCAATTTAAAAACACATGAGATGATTCATGCAACTGAAAAACCGTATAAATGTGATATATGTACTAAAACATTTCCTACATTATCTTTTTTAAAAAGACATGAAACAACTCACAGAGTTGAAAAACCGTACAAGTGTAACATATGTTCTAAAACATTTAATCAATCAAGTCATTTAAAAAGACATGAAAGAATTCACACGGGTCAAAAATCATATAAATGTAACATGTGTTCTAAAACATATAGTCAGCCATATGTTTTAAAAACACATGAAAGAACTCACACAGGTGAAAGACCGTATAAATGTAACATATGTTCTAAAACATTTACTATTTCAACTTCTTTAAAAACACATGAAAAAACTCACACCGGTGAAAAATCATATAAATGTAACATATGCTTTCAAACATTTAACACGTCAAGTAATTTAAAAACACATGAAAGAATTCACACGGGTCAAAAATCGTATAAATGTAACATATGTTCTAAAACATTTATTCAGTTAGGTCATTTAAAAGCACATGAAACAATTCATACCGGACAAAAATTGTATAAATGTAAAATATGTTTTAAAACATTTCGTCAGTTAAGTAATTTAAAAGCACATGAAAAGATTCACATGAGTCAAAAACTATATAAATGTAACAGATGTTCTAAAACATTTACTGAGTTAGATAATTTAAAAAGACATAAAATAATTCACACAGATGGAAAGCTATATAAATGTGATATATGTTCTAAAATATTTACTTCATCAGCTTGTTTAAAACGACATGAAATAATTCACACGGGTGAAAAACCGTACAAATGTAACATGTGTTCTAAAACATTTGCTCGAAAAGATCATTTAAATAGACATGAAAGAATTCATACTGGACAATAACCATGGTGGCCATATTACTGGAAAGCCTAGAAAATCTGGAAATGTCAGCGAATTTTAAACTTTCTGGAAAAGTCAGGGAATTTTGCCAGAACTAAGGAAAAAATTGATTTTTATAATTTTGTTTATTTAGCGATAAAACTTCAATCAATTTTTGCTCTGACAAGGAGGGGTCCAGGTGTGGTCGTCACCGATTTCGATCAAATTTCGTCTACTAGTAGAGCATAATATCTATATTAAAAATCTAAAAAATTAAGGTCCACCTCTCAAAAATTAAAAAAATATTTCAATTTGAAGTTTAAACAATTTTATAATATAAGATATGTACAAGTTATTAAGTCACATTGACAAGAGCGCGAAATAGCTCCGTGGCAAAGTATCTGGGTGTGGATGCTTTGGTACTGGGTTCGAATCCCACCTCAGACATTGAATTTTTTTTTAATTTTAATATTTTTTTTTTTAATTTATTAATTATATTGCTAAAATTATGCTACCAAATATCAATTGCTGCAAAAAATTCTCAATTTTTTTAGTTTATGAACTTTATGAATTTTTAAAGATAATGCATATCATAAAACCTAAATCTAATTATTGTTTATATTGCAAGTACACAATACAAACATTTTATTACATGCAGAAATATATAAATGTTTATATTTATTTACAGAAAGGGATTGCGATAATGTAAGGTATGTTTTAGGCACATTAATTAGGGAAAATTTTCTATCGTTCGTAAGACCCAATTTTAATTTTATGATCCAAGTAAATATATTTACTTGGAATTCTAACAATATGATCATAAAATTAAAATTGGGTCTTACGAACGATAGAAAATTTTCCCTAATTAATGTGCCTAAAACATACCTTACATTATCGCAATCCCTTTCTGTAAATAAATATAAACATTTATATATCTCTGCATGTAATAAAATGTTTGTATTGTGTACTTGCAATATAAACAATAATTAGATTTAGGTTTTATGATATGCATTATCTTTAAAAATTCATAAAGTTCATAAACTAAAAAAATTAAGAATTTTTTGCAGCAACTGATATTTGGTAGCATAATTTTAGCAATATAATTAATAAATTAAAAAAAAAAAATATATTAAAATTAAAAAAAAATTCAATGTCTGAGGTGGGATTCGAACCCAGTATCAAAGCATCCACACCCAGATACTTTGCCACGGAGCTATTTCGCGCTCTTGTCAATGTGACTTAATAACTTGTACATATCTTATATTATAAAATTGTTTAAACTTCAAATTGAAATATTTTTTTTATTTTTGAGAGGTGGACCTTAATTTTTTAGATTTTTAATATAGATATTATGCTCTACTAGTAGACGAAATTTGATCGAAATCGGTGACGACCACACCTGGACCCCTCCTTGTGAGATTAGATTTAAAAATTGTCGCGGATTTCTTTTTTTGTTTTGCTCGTCATTTACTTTTTTTAAGAAAAAGTGTTAAAAAGTTATTAAGAAATTTTTTTAGCTTTTTGTTTAAAAAGTTGAATTTTATTATCAATATTATATTTAGTCAATAGTTATATATTTGAAAAGGTTACTACGAATACCACATTTATTGCATTGATTAAAATATTATAAAGTAGCAGTTGGTCGTATTTTGAGCGTATCTTTTATTCATTGAATACATTATGTTCATTGATCTATTCATTAGTTACTTTATTTTCAGTAAAATATATACTATATTACACTATAAATAATTTGGGAATATTTTTTAAAGTATTGTACTTACCTAAATAATTGCACTAAGTTTCGTTTTTTCTATTATTCGGTATTCGACCGAATATCAAAAAATAGCGGAATAGGTCTGTGTGATTTTGTCTGTTTAATTAGGTACTGAATGCAATGAGAATTTTTTTCTGTCAAACGCTGCCATTGTTTTAAGTATGATTATATAGATGTCCCGATTTAACGTATACATAAAATTAACAAATAAAATTAAATTTACGTAAGCAAAAAGTTATGTTACAAAAATTCTTTAAGTAAAATTCTTTTCTATTTTGGATAATTTTCTTTAAATAAAATACATAGTTTATAAATAATTTGTTTATATTTTTTTTATTATAAAATAAAAAATATAAATAAAATGATTTTTTTCAATAAATAAAAAAATGGCTCCTGAATTTACACACAAATACACGTATATGAACTGTTTATAATATATTCCTGTTAAGATATTCCTCTTTTATTTTTCCGCGTTATTAACCGTAGCATCAGTAATTAGGATTCAGAAGGAGAAATCTCAAAACCCACATCATTTCGCCATATTCATCTGCCTGTCACACCCCTATAATTACTGCACCATTCGGTCTACAAACAGGACATTTTTGGAAATGCTATTGGTAGGTATGGTTCATTTCAGTTAAATTTAACCATGCTTCGTCGCTTTGATTTTAAATAATTTCCGTTTTCTTGGCTTTATCTCTTTTATTATTGCATTTATGTAAATTTTCAATAAAGTATATTTAAGTCTTTTTTAAAGTACTTTTCTGTAGTTAAAAATGTGAATGTACTTTTTTCCAGGTACAATAATTTTCGTGTGGGATATCGTTAGAAAGGGTTTGTAAAACGGAGTTAAGATTCCGCTTACCAATTTTAATTTTTAAGCTCAGTTTTACACTTGACACAAGAATACCCCCGTAACTTTCCTGTTTCTGCAAGAGTAGTATAATTTGTAATTGCAAACCTACTGTTCTCCGTTTTTAATTCAAATTTACCACTTTTTGTTAAAAAAATTTTCCCGCTTTTTATGGGGTCCGCCGCACGCATGTGCCTGCCACTCTCCATATGTCTTTTATAAAAAAAATATATTGTTTACTGTCGCCGCTGTAACTAATATATAAGATGGCGTTGATGGTACCTGTATCTAAAATAGAGTCAGGACATGAGTTTTGATAGTAAGCTATTCTTCATCAAAGATTCATCTAAAATGAATTGGAAATAAATTAAATATTTAACTCTTTATGATTAAATGGGTCGATTCTGTAACTACATTATTACAGACTGTTATTTTGCAGTACAGAGCTCTGTAAAATTGTTTTTAACAGAATGTTAAAAATTTGGTATTCTGTAAGACACTATGTTAAGATGCCAATTACATTTTATATATTCTACTGTTGTTGAACTATTTATGTTAAATTACCATGGATTTGTGTATATAAAATGTAAAAAATTAATTCTTTTATAGCGATTTATGTTAAATGGAGAGATAAATTATGTGTATTACCCATGTATATTAAACTCACGTAAAATTATCATGATTATGGGTTAAGCTATTTATAAATTAGATATTCGGGAATTCTCTAGACAGCCAGTTCCTTATAATGGTTATAATATTTCAGACGAGTCGTCAAATGGTAAAATAGGCATATATACCTATAATGCTTATAATTTCGATATCTAATTTACACACATCAGAGCTTTCCGTAGATATCGGTACCGATAGTTTTAGAAATACTTTCAGCCCACCAAGTCTCTGGGGAAAATTTTTCATAAATTATTGACACTTTTATGGGTAAAAATTAAAAGAAAAAAAAATTGTGAAAACAGGTAAAGTAAGGAGCGCTTATTCACTATCAAAAGACAATGCATTGTGCATTAAATACGTAGACAACAAAATAAGAATTGACAATACTATGAATAAGAATACTTGTTGAAATACATTAAATAATTGAAGCACTGTCGAGAAAAGGTAAAACGCTTCATGTGGACAAATTGTGTCAGTGCGATTTTGTCCTGAAAACATTCACTGTATATAAAAAAAAATATAATTCATAATAAATTTATTTTATTTGAAATTACATCCTATCCGATTTAAGAACACTGCACAATTTCCTCAACAGTCTTCTTACTACAAAAAATACTTTATGATCACATACTTACGGATATCAAATAATTCAAAAAATGACAAATTAAAACGTCAAAATATTGAATTTATAAAAAACGCAAAAATCAAAATTATCAATATTTAATAATATCCATAGTAATTAGCCTATTTAACAGCTCTGTAAAGTTTATGGCGAGTGTTTTGAGTGCTGTAGAGTTTACAGAGCAATAACAGAATGTTAGCTAACATTTCTGTTAAAAATTGCGTACAGAATACCATTTTTTAACATTCTGTAATTTAACAGTCTAACAGAGGTTTTACAGACTGTAAATAGTTACAGAATCGACCAATAAGACGAGTTAACTCGTCCTGCAATATGGCGGCTTAAAATGCTGTCATATGTATATCCCTAGAATCATACGTTAGTCTACGAGTCAAGTTAATCATACATCGGCGTCGTTTCGACGAATGGACTTTTTACGAGGAGTTTTAGACTTTATTTGCAAAAAACATTTTTTTTTACATAACAATACTACAAAAGCGAGCCAATTTTTAAAAAAATTGGATTTGGAAAAATTTCTTAATATAGTATATTAAGAATGCAATATGGTTTCTAAATTTCGTAAATTTTATGTTATAATTTACAAACTTCTTTATGTATTTTCTGACATGGTACATGTTATATTTAAATTTGAAATTTTTTAGGGTATTCATATTTCGGAACTTTAAGTTTTTTGGGTCCATACAATTACCTATGTATAATAATTTTTGGAAAATCAATAAAGTAAAGGATAATTGTACACTTTCACGGTTACCTGGTTTTTTGGCTATAAATAAAAAACTAATGGTTCGATTTGGATGATTTTTTTTAAATGTTCGTCATTACAGCGCATTAATGGAAAAGAAAAATACTAGAACTCGACACCGATACTGCAAGTGCTGGAAAAGGCTGAAAAATAAATGGACGACGGAGCACCACTGGAACCTCATTTTTGGGCAAAGGGTAATTAAATAAGATTTCCAATTACCCTTTTCTCGAAATTGAGGTTCAGAAATCGATCTAACAATGTAAAAATTTCTTATAAAGGATTATTGGTCAAAATTTGTTGTTTTTTTTAGCATTCTTTATATTTTTAGTAGTACAAAATCAAAAAGTTGTTTTTTTTTTAATTTCTTTTTTTAAATTGTTCATTTTTTTTATGTAGATTACGAAAAATAATATAAGAAGTTGATATACCCACGTTAAAACATTTTATGAACGATTATTCCTAAAAGCTTCACATTTTTGTCCATTTAAAGCGATAAAATTTGTGATTCTTATCATTAATAACGAACATTTAAAAAAAAAATCATCCAAATCGGCCCATTAGTTTTTTTATTTATAGCCAAAAAAACCAGGTGACCGTAAAAGTGTACAACTACCAAGTAAATTTTCACACTGAAGTTCTTGAATCATTTAATTTCCGCGTATCCTTTCGAAACTAGTCCACAAAAATTGGGAACTTCGGTACAAAAAAAAAAACTTATACTTAATTATATTATCCCAAAAAACTTAAAACTTATTATTACAATAATTATAGTTATTGTCCGGTATGAATTCTTTCATGTCTATTCAAATTATCTTTTCGAGCAAATGTCTTAGAACACACGATACATTTAAATGGTTTTTCACCCGTGTGAGTTCTTTTATGTGTTCTTAAATGTTCAATACGAATAAACTTTTTCGAACATGTGTTGCATTTGTATGGCTTTTCACCCGTGTGAGTTCTTTCATGTCTTCTTAAATGACCTAACTGAATAAAAGTTTTAGAACATATGTTACATTTATTACTAACAGATGTTTTAGAACATACGTTACGTTTTTCACCCGTATAAGTTCTTTCATGTGTTTTTAAAGAACTTAATTTATCCAATGATATCAAACACACATTATATTGTACTGGTTGCTCACTGTTTAAATTTTCAAAGTTATTCGAACATTTATTACACTTAAATGATTCTTCATCGGTATAAAGTGTTTCTTCAGTATTTGAAATATCTTGCGTCTTAAATGTCGTTAAACATGTGTTGCACTTAACCTTTTTTTCGACTGATACACCTCTGTCTAATGTCTCCGGTGTTGTATCCTCGGTTAAATTCTCGTCTTCAATTTTAATTTCTGTGTGTAAACTCTTCAAATCAATCGAAACATCATCTTTTGATTTTAGTTTTATTTCACTTAAGAATGAGTTGTTCAAGTTACTGGTACTCGGAACATTTTCTTCCACTAGTACCACTTCAATTTTAACACCAGAAGGTCCAGAAATTACGTTGTTTTTATTTACCATTTTTAATCACGTTCCTTTTAATCCTTTAAATCACGTTCTTTGTAATTGTTGTATCTCAAGATACATGACATTCATTGTGACGCGACAGTCCGTTAGTCGACATTTTTGCTCGCCGAAAAGCTCCGTCAGAATGGTCAAAGTAGATTAAAGCTCCGTATCATGTCCCTGTCACTCTCCATTTAGTTTATTATAAAAAAATGGACCGTTTTCTGACGTCGCTGTAACTAATATACCAGATGGCGTTGATTTACTAGGGGATAAAATTAGAGTCGAGACATGAGGTTTAATAGTTCGCTATTTTTCATCTAAAATAAATTGGAAATAAATTAAATATTTAAAAAAATACTTTAATCAACCTAGAAAGATTAATTAAATTGAAAAATTTTAATTCTTCGTTAACACATAATTTGGTGACGATACTTTTGTGCTCAATCATATGGTAATTAATTTTGACATCTATTTGATGAAAAATGCTCACATGTCCCAACTCTATTTAGTATACCCCCTATACCATTAGCGCCACGTAGCAAACGTAGTAAACTGTGACATGAATAGGTCCGTCCTTGAAAACAAGTGGCAGGGACATGCTCCGTATACAGAAGAGCTGCGTATATGTATACAGTCGAACTCATGTATTTTCAACCTGCCGGGACTAATCCGCTCATGTATTTTCAACTTCTCCTTTATCCTCACTCCATGGCAATCATAGAGCCACGTGACAGACATAGAACTAATCACAAAAAGCCCGCGCAAATCTTTACACAGTAGCCACGTGTACTTCCCCAGTGAATTACCTTAAAATGACAAATTGTCAAGTAACATATGATAAAGTGATAAACAAAAAAGTGAAACATGAAAAAAGTGTAATAAACTTGTAATAAAATTATTTTTTAAACAATTGCAAATGAAATAAAACCATATATTGTAGGATAAAGCCACCAGTGATCAATCGATTAATCTGACAGTTATTTTTCTGTATTAAAGTATTGCGTGAGAAGTGGGGATCAAAAACTTGAAAATACGTGAGTAAAATCAGTTGAAAATAGATGGTGTTGAAAATACATGAGTCCGACTGTATTCTAGTTGTCATTGGCAGTAAAATGTCCGACATTTTGAGGCAAAAATATTTTCTCTATGAAATTAAGGTTAAAAAAAAAATTTCGTAAATCGCTAAATTTGTTATTTTATTGATTATTTAACAACTTTTAACAAAAAGTGGTAAATCTGGATTAAAAAACGGTAGAACAGTACGAACTACGGCTGCAATTACAATTAAACCTCTCTTGTGCAAACAGGAAAGTTAATGGGGTTAAGGGGCATTTTTATCTAAAGAGTAAAACTGGGCTTAGAAATGCCGGCGTTCGCCAGAAAATTTTGTTAGTCAAACGTTAGCCAACGGAGCTTACACCCTTACAAACCAAAGGGCTCTGATTCTTAAATATTTTTTTCTACTCCTATTGAAAGTAACATTTTGCGCACGGCTAACGATATGTAAAAATTAAAAATTGCCCACACAATGCGGAAATAGCTACTAAATTGGAATGCATTGAGTCCGATTACTTTCTTTATAATTACCATGTTCTTACCATGGTCACCTCGAGAATGTAGTTGCTCCTTTATGTTTTTCGCGGCTGTCACGTCGAATTTTTAAAACGAATTTTCACGTTATCCAAGTTATCGTGTAACCAGTGTTAACTGAGTGTAACCACATGCACGATAATTATGAATCAAATTCAACGCTAAGCCACATCGTAGGCCTAATAATTTTAGCCTTTAGGGCTTCGAAGTAAGCATTACTTACTTCGAATCCCTATTATTTATGATTTTTATTAAGGTAAATTACTTTTTACAGTTTTATTAAATAAGTGTAAGAAACTGAAATGTTTTAGGTGATTAAAAATGGCAAATAAAAGTAAGGTAATTTCTGGACCTTTTGGTGTCAAAATTGAAGTGGTTCTAGTGAAGGAGAATGTTCCGAGTGCCAGTAACTTGAACAAGTCAGTGTTAAGCGAAACAAAATTGAAATCAAAAGACGATGTTTCGATTGATTTGAAGAATTTACCCACTAAAACTAAAATTGAAGATGACAATTTAACCGAGGATACAACATTGGAGACATTAGACAGAGGTGTACCAGTCGAAAGAGAGGTTAAGTGCAACACTGGTTTAAGGACATTTAAGACACAAGATATTTCAAATACTCAAGAAAAACTTTGTACCGATGAAAAATCATTTAAGTGTAATAAATGTTCTAATAACTTTGAAAATTTAAACAGGCAGAAACCACTACAGTGTAATTTGTGTTTCAAGTCATTTGATGAATTAAGTTCTTTAAAAATACATGAAAGAACTCACACGGGTGAAAAACCATATAAGTGTAACGTATGTTCTAAACAGTTTACTCGCCTTGATTATTTAACAAAACATAGAAGAATACATACCGGTGAAAAACCGTATAAGTGTAGCATATGTTCGAAAAAATTTCGTCAGTTGAGTCATTTGAAAAGACATGACAAAATTCACATCGGTGAAGAATCATATAAATGTGTCGTATGTTCTGAAATATTTAGTGATTTAAAATATTTAAGAGCACATGAAACCACCCACTACAAATGTAACACGGGTGAAAAACCATATAAGTGTAACGTATGTTCTATAAAGTTTACTTGTCCAAGTAAGTTAAAAACACATGAAAGAACTCATACGGGTGAAAAACCGTATAAATGTAACATATGTTGTAAAAGTTTTTCTCGTGCGCATCATTTAAACAGACACGAAATAATTCACACGGATGAAAAGCCATATGAATGCAATGTATGTTCTAAAAAGTTTAGTCGTACTGAACATTTAAGAACACATGAAAGGACTCACACGGGTGAAAAACCATTTAAATGTAACGTGTGTTCTAAGACATTTGCTCGAAAAGATCATTTAAACGGACATAATAAACGAATTCATACCGGACAATAACTATACAATTAGGCTGTATACACAATCAATGAAATAAGGAATTAAGATTTAAGAAATAAGATTTAATATTTAAGGAATATGCCATCTAGTGACGTTGAATGAAACTGTTAACTTAACTGCTCATAAGTAAATGTATTTAGGTATTTTTGTACATCAGAATTCATGAAAAAGTAACGTTCGTGATGACTATTTTGCCACTAAGTGAAAAAAATCACGAATTTTGACGTAAAAAAATACCTACATATTTATATCTATGACCAGTTACGTTAAAGTTCCATTCAACGTCACTAGATGGCATACTCCTTAAATCTTAAATCTTATTTCTTAAATCTTAATTCCTTATTTCATTGATTGTGTATACAGCCTTATTATAATAATAAGTTTTATAAGTTTTTTGAAATAATAAAATTATGTATAAAGCTAATGTTCCACCTAACATCTGGATTTTATAAAATTATAATTTTACGGGGACGTGGCTTAAGTTTTAGTGTAATCGTAGGTGTAACTAGAATGGCATTCTACCCGGAATTTTCCCGGGAAAATTCCCAAAGTGGGTAAAAACGGGGTAAATTACCGGGAAAATTCCCGAAAAGTGGGTATTTATTTTAATTTACTATTTATCGTAATGTTTTGGAATTAAACTATCAAAACCGCTGTTTCATAAAGAATATTTGCTAAACGTAAGTAATTAATCTTCAGACTACATAAATACTAATTAATATATCGCGTTATAATACAATTTTTGTTCGACAGTCTCTAGACAATTTATTTTCATCGCTAGTTGTACAGTACGCGTTTCATTTTTTGGTGCCAATTTTCTGGGCCTACCACGACAGTTTTTTCCATAGTTCTCGCCCTTTTGGATTATGTTTTAAGTATTACAATTTCTGAAACGTCGAAATTTTAGCTCGATTCTCACTTGTCAATATTGAATTTCGTGGAATTTTGATTTTTTTTTTAAAACGTAGATATTTCTCTGAAACTTGAACACATTGAGTTATAAATTTAAATTAATTGTTAACTTCGTTGAAAAGTCATCTTAAGTTGATCCGACATAATATGTATGCATGTATTTTTAAATTTAAAGATAAATAAACATTCAATATGTACTGTATATAGTGGTTTTATGATAATAATAATTTAAATAACTTTGTTTTAAAATTACATTGTTCATTTTTAGTTTCTTCATTTCTTAATGATAACATCTGTAATGTTATTTAATAATTTGCATAAGACTGATTATCATTTACAACATAATAATGACAAAAAATTTGATTTTGTATTGATACTTGTTTATTTTTAATGTTAATTTGTATATTTTGTACCTTTATCATTTGAAATAAATGGCCTTACATCAGCATTATATTATGTAAACCTCCACGCACAATTAACAAATATACAGAGATCTAATTAAAACCACTTTTGCAAAGAAGTACAGCTAAGTAATCGTTTTTACCCAGGTTTCGGAAATTTTCCCGGGAAAATACCAAATAAATACCCAAATGGGAATTTTCTCGGGAAAATCGTTCAACTCTAGACGATACCTAGAGATGGATAGTACGATTATGTCGATACAGTCACCCCCGTAGTAAACTACCCCTGGATTTGATATTTTTAAATTGAATAAAAACAGGTCGATTAGATTTTTTTACGTACATTTGAAATCTGTAAACAAAACTCTATTATATTTTATTTTTTACCCCTTTTGGCAAAATTAACCCCCAAATTTTAGCCCTAAACTACCCCTGTTGGTGTAATTTAAACAAATTACATATTAATGGATAGCTTTTTAAAAAAAGTGCAATATCGCCAATTTAAGCTTTTGCTCTATTTCTTACCATTTTCGAGATATTTGAAAAATTAAATTTCCACCCCAATTTTTGCAGGACGATTTCACCCCTTCAAACCGCTTTTCCGCAGATAAAAAACGTATTACTTATTTTTTAGTGTTCTGCAACATATTTAAGTTTCATCAAAATCAATAGGTTCGGTCTCGGAAATTTTACTTGTTAAGATGGACTTGCACCACTATTAAAATAAACAGATTTACAATATTGTTAAGAGCTAAAACTTCAATCTTCCAAATATTAGGCTTCTGAATTTTTTTGACTATGAATTGGTGACAGATAAAAAGATCATACAAGTCTTATCTATAACTACCATTATCTTCATTTTTTTCAAAAGTGGACTTGCCCCACTTTCAAAATAAACAGCTCAAATATTAGATAAACCATTAAATTAATAGTTTGACTGCCATTAAAGTAATCACATCAGTCCATTTTTTTGCTTCTATTTCTTAATGTATTTGTAATACACAGCATTCTCTCTAGTCGATCTTTCCTCAATGATTCATTATTATATACTATAACCTATGGAGGGTAGGTATAAGGAGGACCATCTCTGTATCAAAAAGTATCCTTAAAAAAGCGTAAATAGTGACAGCGCTACTGTAGCAAAATGGTAAATTTAGAGAAGTAAACAAGGAAAGAAAAACATCCGCGTTGTTAAGTAATTATTGTTTTTTTATTATAATTGTTACATATACATAATTGTTTTATTATTTTAGAAATTTTTATAAAACAACACAATAAAATCACTAACAAACATTAAAAGTTCACGTAATTATGAATCACTTTCAACGTGTTTCACAGCGATTTTTTTTGTAGGTAATTAAACGGCACTTCACACCATCGACAACTTCAAAGTTCATTTCATAGTCTTTTGCTACTCTAGCGCTATTCTGGCGAGTTTTTGAACTCTTACTTAGTACTTAACTCTAAATGATTAAGACGAGTTAACTCGTCCTGCAATATGGCGGCTCAAAATGCTGTGGCATGTATATATTCACTGGTACAGGTGCCGCCATTTGTGACAGACTTTCCGAAATACGGTATATTTCTAAATAATGTTTAATTTTATCACCATAGTTTAGTATAATTTATATTTAGTCAATTAATAGGGTTCACTTTTTTTATGTTGGGATCTTTGATTTTTTTTCTTTTTATGTAACCTTATCTATTGTACTTATCACTGGCAGTAAAAAGTCCGGCATTTTGGGACAAAAAATTTTTCCATATGGTTTGTTTAGAAGGGTTAAAACGGGACACTTTTTGAACTATTTTTCTATTGTTTTCCTTAGAAGATAGTCCTCCTTGTATCTACCCTCCATACTATAATCCATTTCACTTAAATTTAACCATGTTTCATCACTTATGAATTTAAAGAATTTCTGTTTTCTTGGCTTTATCTCTTTCATTATTGCACTTTCTTAAATCTTTAATTTCAGATTGTTTTTAGAAAAGATGATTGATTTGCTTGGAATACAAGACATAATGTTTAAGGATGACTCATGCTCAGTTGTATTTGAAATTGGGTATATGTATACTCGCATTTATACAAAATGCAAATGTTAATATAGTTGGAATGTAAAAATGAAATTTTGTCATTTATCAAAGTTATTATAGTTTTTACCATCCTTTTTCAATATATTAGGTAATAAATCTTGTAAGAGATAGCTATATTACAAGTTTGTCTGCTGTGTTATTTACGTGCATTCCTATCGCATCAAAAGATTTTCATTTGGTAAAAATGTTTCTATAATTAATAATTATCGTGCATTTTACACTCAGTTAAACTGGTTACACGATAATTTGAAAATTCGTGTTAAAAATTTGACGTTCCAGACGCGAACACAGAGTTCATATATTATCTCTATACTACTGAAACGAGTGTAACCAAAAAAGGATAGAAAATATGTTATATATGTGCACTGGGTTTAGTTTGCAGTTTAGTTTTTGTGTGATCTGTCTTGTGTGTGTGAATGATATTTTTTAAATGTATCTGTTCAGAGGACTCCATTGAACTAAATTATTTAAAAATGAGTCGTAAATTTGACATTTGGGTATTGATTTAGAGTAAAAAAAATCGATTTTAATGGATTGAAAACCAAAATAAATAATAATTGACATTTCTATTCATTTAATAAAACATTTTTTAAAAATTTACATATCTATTTTAAAATAATAGCGAACGTCAGTGTTGAATTGCTTTCCCAATAGGCGGCACAACACTCGAATTTTAAAAGTACGTAGCTTGTCTATACTTTGTATTATTTTTTAATAAAAAAAAACCGATCACACCGGTCTATCTTTTTCGTAAAAATTAAAATAAATATTAGAAGCCGGAACCACGCGGTTTTGACACTATTTTAAAAAACTGTGCCCGCCATTTTCGACGAGAAATATGGTAAAACATATAATGAATGATTTCCATGTAGGAAACGGAGACGACACAGTGCATTTTTTTTTTTTTTGCACAAAAAACTAATTTTTTTTAAATTTTAACTTTTTAATTGTTTTTATATGCAATTAAAAGATTAGTTTTGAGCAATTCCATGTTTAAGTCGATCACCCAAAAATGGCATGTGCGCCAAATTTAATTTCCCTTTGTATATAATAAGTTTAAAATGTGTTGAGCTATGAACTCGAATATTATTGAATTATCTTTTATTTTGTCGGAGTTATAATTATTCAAAGTTGCGTTCAAGGTCACAAAATGGGGATTCCCCAAAATATTTTATCAATTTTTTCAGAGTCTAAGAATAATTGAAAAATGATTACATGTGCCGTTGAATGTACTTTACATACACTTTCAATCAGATCGATTTCCGTCCCAATATATGCACATATATTGAAGTTTGCGTTTTACGGATTTTACGGGGCTTAGTTTTAAAAAATACGTGATTTTTTAACTAAATGATAAAATAAAGTATTAATTATGATATTACCTCAGTTTTGATTTTCGATTTTCTTTTTTTAAACAAAAGTACTCAGTCCCCACTATAACGTGATACTCGATTTTCTTTGTTTTTTTTGAGTTTACTTAATTGATAAAATAAAGTACTAATTTCAATATTACGTCAACTTGGATTCTCGTCCCCCTATAGTGGAACACTAAATTTTATTATTATTATTATTATTATTATTATGATTTTTTTTATTTATAAGAATTTTTGTTTGTGTTTTTTGATATATAATGGATATTTTTATTGTACTGTGTGTATAATAATGTGTAAATTAATCAAATAGTTATTTTATTAGCATGTTTATTGCTGACAAGAGTTTGATTTTCGATTGTTAGAAAAGTATTTTTTTGCTAGTCTCTAGCTCTGCTAGTATTCGACAATTACGGACAAAATTGAGACTTGCTTCTATGTAGGTAGAAAATCGAAAAATCTGGCAACTAAGTACATAGTTAAGCGTATTTTTTAAAAATCAGTATCGTAAAATTCATAAAACTCATAAAAACTAAGAAAATCGGGTACCATGGTATAACGGGGACTTTATACTTTAACTTAAAAAAGAAATATCGAAAATTAAAATCGAGGTAATATTATAATTAACCCTTTGCGCTTATAAGACATGTACAGCATGACAAGATGATTTGTCCATTAACTCTACCATATTTAAAGGTGTTTTGTCTGTTGGATCATAAGACATGTACCACATGACACACTGAATGTTGAACTGTAATGACTGCTCATACTTCACATTACATGAATATTTTATTTAATAACTGCAAATACATTCACTTATTAGAAAAATTGTAAATAAAATAATACAAAATCACGTTGAATTATCTTTTTAAAATTAAAAACTAATAAAAACAGCATTGAGGACGTATTTAGCGCATTTAGTATTCAACTTTGGGGAAACAAGGTTAAAACGTCAAAAGAATCCGTCAAAAAAAAGAACGTCGGTCGTTGTCATGTGCTACATGTCTTACCAGCCTATTTACAACTCACTTTTTTTTTTGCTTGAGTGCAAAGAGTTAATGCTTTATTTTATCATTTAGTTAAAAATATTCACGTATTTTTTAAACATAAGCTTCGTAAAATCCGTAAAACTCAAAAAAACAAAAAAGAAAATCGAGTACCACGTTGTAGAGGCGACTGAGTAATTTCATTTGAAAAAAGGAAATCGAAAATCAAAGGTGCGGTAATATCATAATTAATACTTTATCATTTAATTAAAAAATCATGTATTTTTTAAAACTAAGACCCGTAAAATCCGTAAAACTCAAAAAACCAAGAAAATCGAGTACCACGTTGTAGAAGAGACCGAGTACTTTCATTTGAAAAAAAGAAATCGAAAATCAAAGGTGCGGTAATATCATAATTAATACTTTATTTTATCATTTAGTTAAAAAATCACGTATTTTTTAAAACTAAGCCCCGTAAAATCCGTAAAACTCAAAAAAAAAAAACCAAAAAAATCGAGTACCACGTTGTAGAGAGGACTGAGTACATACATTCATTTAAAAAAAGAAAATCGAAAATCGAAGATAAGGTATTTTCAGTATAAGCGATTAAAGAAAAAAATAAAAGTTGCGATTACTTCAATACATGTGCATATATTGGGACGGAAATCGATCTGATTGAAAGTGTATGTAAAGTACATTCAACGGCACATGTAATCATTTTTCAATTATTCTTAGACTCTGAAAAAATTGATAAAATATTTTGGGGAATCCCCATTTTGTGACCTTGAACGCAACTTTGAATAATTATAATTCCGACAAAATAAAAGATAATTCAATTATATTCGAGTTCATAGCTCAACACATCGTAAACTTATTATATACAAAGGGAAATTAAATTTGGGGAACATGCCATTTTTGGGTGATCGACTTATACATAGAATTGCTCTTTTGCAATAAAATTTAAAAAAAAAAGTTGAAAAAAAAAGAAAATGCACAGTGTAACACAGTGTTTTCTAAATGGAACATACTTTATACGTCAACTGTCAGTACAGTAACTTCTGATTAGCGGCTAAATGCAACGTCCACCATAGCCAAATTAAATCTTTATTTTATAGAAAAATTTATTAATTGATATAATTTCTTATACTAATTTATCCTATTGTTAGTAGACAATATTAAGTATTACATTTACTTGAAAATTCTATTAAATTCCTTTAATTATAAATATAGGAACCGAGCCTGAACTATAGATGAAAGCACTAGCGTTGATAGTGGCGCCTTTATGTGACATAAATGAGAAATATTATATGTGAATGTTACTATGGTGTTACACTTTATTGACAAGATAAGGTAAAAGACCCGGTAAACCCTGGCCCAGTTTCTGACCTTTTCAACTTTGTTATAAATTAATAAAAAAACTATATTTTAAATAAGAAAAAAAATAAATTCTTAATTTAAAGTAATCTATTCTGTGTCTAATGAACAGCAATTTAAAAAGTTTAGAATATATTAACTAAATAAAAAAAAATTTTTTAAGTTTAAAATGTGTGTAAAAACAATTTTTTTGGTAGTTTCCTAACAGTTTATGTTACAAAGTACTCATTTTGATCTGTGCAATATTCATCATGTAAGTATGAAAACTTAATTAAAAATATATGAGCAGGTTAATATTTGTTTAAAATTTATTTTAAAATATTTATAAAATACCTTAGAATGATTTTTATTATTGAAATATGAGAGTCAATTACTAGGCTCACTTCTAAAGTGGTATAGCCCAATTAAATTCTAACCAGTTTTTGTTAGTTATTTTGTTATTTATAGTTATCTTCGATTAGTTTTTGTTATTTTTCATAACGTATATAACATTAAACATTCATTTTTATCAATAACAAATTATTTATAAATTAAATTTTAAAAAACTGTATTTTTTTATAATAAATAAATATTTAATTTATTAATCTAAGTAATGATTTTAGTTTATTTAAGCTTAGTAAGTATTTCATAAGTTAATCATAATTAAATTTAAGGATCAGAAACTAGGCCACTGTCAGGGTCAGAAACCGTCACATGAGAAATTTTGAAGGTCAGAAACTGCGTCCTTTTTGTCAATTTTTAAAACATTAAATTATTAATTCAATTCAAATAATTATTTTACTTGTATGACTTTATTTTAAAAGCCATAAACTAGTTGATAAAATTATTAATTGTCTCTTAAGTTGAAACTTATATTTATTACTGTCGTTTAACCTCAGCCGTCACTCTTAAAAGGTCAGAAACTAGGCCCGTTACCTTACCTAAATATAAAAAATATCATAAATATTTATGTCAATCACACAAAATGTTTCTTTAAATCTGACACCAGATTGCAGTAATGTTGTCAAGCTCGATCCCTATAGTTACGTTTTATTTTAAATGTTCATTTCAAGTGAATGTTTTAGAACATTTGAAGACCTCCCCGGAAAAACGTTGCAAGCGACAAATTTTAATTAAGTGTATTTTTTGTGGAAAAACGTTGCTTGTGTCACATTCTATTAGTGCGCAACATTTTATTGGATAGTTTAAATTTTTTTAAAAGTTACATGATTTTAAAAAATTCAAATAGTGGAAAAACGTTACATGTATTAATCATCATGGCCGAATCTAGTAGTCAGTCACCTGTTGCTCGTGTATTAAAACAATTAAATAAAGGAAATAGACGTAAGATTAATATGGAAAAATGAAAAAGAGAAAACAAAAAATATTAAGGGGGGCGGTAAGGTTTTTAAATTTTCTTTTTGCATTTTTTTTTTTAAATTTTTTTCTGAATATACAACATGTCGAGCGTGTTGTGTCAAAATTTCAAGTAAATCCGAGCAAAACTAATGAAGATACAGCATTTCAAGCGACCGGCCCTCATGCTCGATTTTTATACCTGTCTGCTAGCTGCGCGACGCGCCTACCTGCTAAGTATAAAATTTACTTTAATTTTATACTTACAAATCTTATACAAAACAAATACTTACTATAATTACCCGCGTAAGTATAAAAAATTATATAATTTTATTGATGCTTAGTTTTGGATTTTTGAGTATAAAAAACTTTAAATCCATTTTCTCGCAAACAACATTTTTGAAGTTCGTGAACATCATAACTCAAAATCTACTTCATCAATTTTGTTGAAATTTTGTACACTGTTTCTACACATAAATCAATAGGTAATCAGGTCGAGTTTTTTTTTTTGCTATTTTTCTCCAGTTTATAATAACAAATTAACCGAAATTTTTAGCAAAAATTGCGTTTTTCACTTCAAAATGCTGCCAAAAATAAAAAAATCGAAAAAATACAAAAATCTCTTCCTGACTCCCTAGGGAAACATATCGCCTTTTAAACGCATTTCGACTTTTTTGTCTCGGATGATCCGGTACCAAGTTATGATGTTCACCGCAAAGCAACTTTTTTTCGAGGCGCCTCCGGAAATAGGGTACTTGACTGAAGTTAAAAAAATATTCTAAAAGCATTGTTTTCTCATATCAGTTAAGTGATTTTTTTTTTATTTTCGACAGAGTCTGTAAAAATCATCAAAAAAAATAACCCTACAATTTTAAATGAGAGAAAGGCGGGAAAAACGCCTCACTATAGTGACGTCACAGTTTGAAGCAACTAAACGTCAATTTCAATATTTATAACCTCAAAACTTTGATTATATTCATAAAATGTCAAAGTAAAAGCAAGTATTTATTAGAATTCTGGCCGATTATTATTACTATATATATAAGCTAATAGAAATATTCAAAAGAAAACACAATTCCACCTCATCGATGAAAATTATCAAAATCCACATATCTCGCTACAAAATGTTACGTCATATTCAAGAAATGGCGCGTTTTCACTAATTTGAATATTTGTTGAAAAATGGCGATTTTCAAAATAAAATTTCTAAATAGTTATCAAATTTTTTTAAGTTTCATCATTAAAATTGGACATATGTAATCATAATGCATACAATTATTTAACATTTGACACAAATTTTAAATACAGTCAAGTACCGTATTCGCTGTCACGGACTTACTTATCGATATTTGTAATTGATAATTTTTTCAAAGATACTTCAGATGTCATACTATAACGTGTACATGAAATAAATAAGCCAACATTATTCATATCTCCAAAAAAAAATCATGATAATATGCCTTTTTTTCGCTTTTAAAACCTTACCCCCCCCCCCCCTTAAGGAATAGTAGGAAAGCATATTCAAATTATAAAAATATTCCAGTACAAGAAAAATTAGGATCAACTACGCTAAGTGGAAAAACGTTTCATAAACATTAATACCCACGTGTAACACTTTGAAGTTATGAAGCTTGTACTTGATTATTGTATTAATGTATGTAAGTGTTTTTATGGGAAAACGTTACTTATCCGTTTTTATAACTAACATATGCAACGCTTTTCCATGAATTTTTTTTTTTTGTTTTTTGTTTTTTAGCTTCTAGGATATTAATTTTTATTTCAAAATTTGATGGAACTGCTAGAGACTTACTAACATTAACAAAATAATCTAGTAAAATTATACTTTAAATGTTTAAACTATTGTAATAAAACTATTTTAGTTTTCTCGATTTTCAAGTTTTGTCGCTTACAACGTTTTTCCGGGGAGGTGTTCATTTATTATTACATTTGTATAAGTGGTTATTGTCCGGTATGAATTCGTTTATTATGTACGTTTAAATGATCTTTTCGAGCAAATGTCTTAGAACACACGTTACATTTAAATGGTTTTTCACCCGTGTGAGTTTTTTCATGTGTTCTTACATGTTCACGACGACTAAACTGTTTCGAACATACGATGCATCTATATGGCTTTTCATCCCTGTGAGTTCTTTCATGTCTTCTTAAATGATGTTTTTGAATAAATTTTTTAGAACATATGTTACATTTAAATCGTTTTTCACGCGTGTGAGTTCTTTCATGTTCTTTTAAATCACCTGAATCACGAAATGTTCTAGAACATATGTTGCATTTATGTGGCTTTTCATCTGTGTGAATCATTTCATGTATTTTTAAATAATCCGCAAGAGCAAAATTTTTAGAACATATGTTACATTTATACCGTTTTTCACCGGTGTGAATTATTTCATGTCTTCTTAACGAACTTAACCAACCGAATGTTTTAGAACATATGTTACACTTAAATGGTTCGTCACCGGTGTGAGTTCTTCCATGCCTTGTTAAACAATAAAGAGTAGAAAACATTTTAGAACATATCTTACATTTATACCGTTTTTGTTCCGTGTGAATTGTTTCATGTGTTTTCAAAGAACTCGAACTAGTAAAATTTTCAGAGCATATGTTGCATGTATATGGTTTTTCACCCGTGTGAGTTCCTTCATGTATTTTTAAAGAACTTAATTCATCAAATGCTTTAAAACACAAATTACAGAATAGTGGTTGTTCACTGTTTAAATTTTCAAAGTTATTCGAACATTTATTGCACTTAAATGATTCTTCAGTATTTGAAATATCTTGCGTCTTAAATGACGTTGAACATGTGTTGCACTTAACCTCTTTTTCGACTGGTACACCTCTGTCCAATGTCTCCGGTGTTGTATCCTCGGTTAAATTGTCATCTTGAATTTTAATTTCGTTGGGTAAACTCTTCAAATCAGTCGAAACATCGCCCTTTGATTTTAGCTTTATTTCACTTAATAATGAATTGTTCAAGTTACTGGTACTCGGAACATTCTCCTCCACTAGTACCACTTCAATTTTGACACCAAAAGGTCCAGAAATTACCTTGCTTTTATTAGCCATTTTTAATCACCTAAAATCCTAAAAAAGATTTTAGTTACTTACGCTTGTTTAATAAAATTTTAAAGTAATACACCTTAATAAAAATTATTAGGCCCATTATGTTGGGGTTGAATCTGATTCATAATTACATACTATAACCCATTTCACTTAAATTTAAGCATGATTCATCACTTATCAATTTAAAAAATTTCCTTTTTCCTTGGCTTTATCTCTTTCATTATTGCACTTGCATAAATTTTGAATTTGTAGTTTTGTTTTTGGAAAAGAATAGAAGATTGATTGCTTTGGAATAAAACAATTACATATTTAATTTTTTAAAGATGACTCATCCTCAATTGTATTTGAAATTGAGTATATGTAATTAATAATTATCGTGAATGCAGTTACACTCAGTTACAGAATAATTTCAGATTTGGATACTAATTTGAAAATTCGTTTTAAAAATTTGACGTAGGAGGACTATCTTGTACGGAAAACAAATAGTTCAAAAAGTGTCCCGTTTTAAGTACTAAGTAACAGTTCAAAAACTCGCCAGAATAGCGCTAGAGTTACAAAAGTGTATGAAATGAACTTTGCAGTTGTCGATTGAGTGAAGTATGGAGGGTAGATATCAGGAGCACGATCTCTGTATCAAAAAGTGTCCATAGAAAAAAGTAAATAGTGGCGGCGCTACTATAGCAAAAGGGTATAGAGAAGTAAACAAGGAAAGAGAAACATCCGCGTTGTTATGTAATTATTGTTTTTTTATTATAATTGTTACATATAATAGTTTTATTATTTTAAAATTTTTTTTTAAAACAACACAAAAAAATCACTATACTCTTTTGCTACTCTAGCGCTATTCTGGCGAGTTTTGAACTGTTACTTAGCACTTAAAACGGGACACTTTTTGAACTATTTTTCTATTGTTTTCCGGCCAAGATAGTCCTCCTGATATTTACCCTCCATAGAGTGAGTGGGCTGTACCAGTGAAGAGAGACGTATAATAGAAGTTTAATTCTTATGGGCCAATGTGGACGAAAATTTTAGTCGATTTTGTTTCTGTTAGATGGCAGAACGATCGAGGGCCAGACGTTTTTAAGTTGTCAGGCGGAGGTTCAGTTTAACAGGAAGAGGTAGGGAACGTATATTTCAATTTGTATATTTCCATTTGTCTTCCATAAACAAATTTCTTGTTTCAAAAGTACAATTATCAAGACATAAAAGTGCGTACTGCTTGCCTGCATAGCACTGCCATCTGTAGATGGGGTGCCAACATCGCGGTTTGGGGTGCTCTAAAACTGTCCATAATTTTAACACAGGATTGAAGTTCTATATCCGTCTCTCTTCACTGGCTGTACGTTGTTGTGTTATCCAAAATAATATAGTGAATATAACCTACAAAAAATTGCTGTGGAGCAAGTTGAGAGTAATTTATAATTATCGTGAACTTTTAATATTTATTAGTGATTTTGTTGTGTTGCGTTTTATAAAAATTTTGAAAATAATAAAACAATAACTATGGTGAAAGTTTGTGTAGTGAAAATATTTGTTCAAATAACAATTTTTAACTTATGTCGGGATCATTTTATTTCCCTAATATTTAATGCATAATTAGACGTTTAAAAATAAAATTTTAAAAGACTTTATTTACATATTCTATTATTGTTTACAGATTTTATGCTTTATTTTTTAAAAGTGCGCCGTAACAACGCGGATGTTTTTTTCCTTATTTACTTCTCAAATTTATCCTTTTGCTACAGTAGCGCCGCCACTATTTACGCTATTCTGTGGACACTTTTTGATGCAGAGATAGTGCTCCTGGTATCTACACTCCATAATTTGACGTTACAGGCGCGAAAGACGTTCTTGACGTTAGATATCATATGCAGATGAATATGAAACCATCATTGGTGGCGTTCGAACGAAAATTTTGTTCGCCTAACGTTAGTTAACGGAGCTTTCACCGTTACAAACCAGAGGGCAGGCATTCAAAAAATTTGTAGAGGAAGGTGATGTGATATTAACACAATGACCACACAAAATATTTATTAATTAATTTTATTATTTTAATTATTCAGATCAAGGGGACAAACTAGATTGGCTTTGCCTCTGTTCCACTTGTAATGAGTTTGTGACGTACTCTGTTTGTGTACATACACACTGTTTGCAGTGTATTAGTTTGGTTTTTTGTAGTAGTATGTGTATACACGCATACAATCACCACACACGTGTTACCAGAGAGAGCTGTTCAACGTGTACAAGTAACAATGGGTATATTGTTAATACAATGGTATGTTGACTCGACGACGACTACTGACGGACTAATGCCTTAAGCTGTGACTGGCTTACAAATGACTCCAAGCGAATTTCACTTTTTTTATGTTAGTTGGCTTCTAGTGTTCTATGATTCAGATATAATAAGGAACGATGTTGTTCATGAGTTATTGCCGCGAACGCCATGATAATAATAATACCGAATTACCATTTTTATAGTTCTTTACAGATAGGATAATTCTCTATGTTTATATGACAACCATCTACCAGTAATAATTCCGACATTATAATATAAACACGGAGTTACGAAGTGAGTATGGTGAGTATCAAAGTAATAACGAAGTTTATGTCCCTACAAATTAACATACATTATATATTAAAACAGCAATTTCTAACATGGTAACTGATTATTTTTATTCCATAATTTTTAAATGTGGCTGTACTTCAGAAATTAAGTATTTATACCGTGAAAAACCATGAAAAAATATTTAACGTGCATTAATTTTTTGAATCAGAGCCCTCTCGTTTGTAACGGTGAAAGCTCCATTAGCAAACGTTAGGCTAACAACATTTTCGTGCGAACGCTACCATTGATATATGAATACGGTAATAGCCATGGACGTATATGAGCTAGTCATTTTGTTAGATGATCGGAAGTCAGGCACTCATATATGTTAAAATGTAAAAAAAAAAGAAGAAATGCGTATGAGAAATTTAAAGTGAAATAAAAACACGTTAAAAATGATTTTTTGTGTAAAATAAAATTATTTATAAAAACCCCACCAATATTAATAATATACGTATTGATCTACAAAAAAAAAAAATATAAGAAATATTTAACTGGCTTAAAAAATCTCGCGAGCCCCTATAAAGCTGCGCTTTTTGCTAGTATATTTCTAATTTTATTAAATGTTTGTATAATATGTATAAAACGATCAAAACAAAATATATACTACTTTGTTTACTTGTGCGTTACCACGCAACATATATTAAATTAAAATTTGATACATATATTATAAAAAACAATCGCAAACCATTGACTAATGGTTAATAGTTAATACTGTGATTTCATTGGTCAAAAAGGTATTGAGTAATGGTCATTCCTCCATACCTTTGAATAATGCCTAACTTTCTCAACAATTAACAGATATATAAAGAGTGTGTTCTTCAACAGGAGTAGAAAAAAATATTTGAGACAAGTACTTATATAAACAAAAGTTGAAAGACATTTACAGCTGCTTAGAGTGTTTATAAACGATGAAAACGAAACCAATTTATTGTGAAAGGTTAGGTTGTCTGGTCTCTTAATAACAAATATTTTTACCAATCGCGACATGGGTGACCGAGTCAACAACCCCTGATCGAGTCAAGACCATTTCACGGTACATTTGTATAGTTATTGTCCGTTATGAATTCGTTTATTATGTCCGTTTAAATGATCTTTTCGAGCAAATGTCTTAGAACACACGTTACATTTAAATGGTCTTTCACCCGTGTGAGTTTTTTCATGTGCTCTTAAATGTTCAATACGATTAAACTTTTTCGAACATATGTGACATTTATATCGTCTTTCATTCGTGTGAGTTCTTTCATGTCTTCTTAAATGACCTGATTGATTAAAAGTTTTTGAACATATGTTACATTTATAGGGTTTTTCACCTGTGTGAGTTCTTTCATGACTTCTTAATTGATTGGGACGTGGAAACTTTTTAGAACATATGTTACATTTATACGGTTTTTCACGCGTGTGAATTTCTTCATGTGTTCTTAAATCACTTGAACTAGTAAAATTTTTAGAGCATATGTTGCATGTATATGGTTTTTCAACTGTATGAGTCCTCACATGAATTTTTAAAGAACTTAATTTATCAAATGCTTTAAAACACAAATTACAGAATAGTGATTCCTCACTGTTTAAATTTTCAAAATTATTCGAACATTTATAACACTTAAATGATTCTTCATCGGTATAAAGTCTTTCTTCAGTATTTGAAATATCCTGCGTCTTAAATGTCGTTAAACATGTGTTGCACGTAACCTCTTTTTCGACTGGTACACCTCTGTCTAATGCCTCCAGAGTTGTATCCTCGGTTAAATTGTTATCTTCAATTCTAATTTTGGTGGGTAAACTTTTCAAATCAGTCGAAACATCATCCTTTGATTCTGGTTGTATTTCACTTAACACAGAGTTGTTCAAGTTACTGGTACTCGGAACATTCTCTTCCACTAGTACCACTTCAATTTTGACACCAAAAGGTCCAAAAATTACGTTGCTTTTATTAGCCATTTTTAATCACCTAAAACATTTCAGTTGCTTACACTTATTGAATAAAATTTTAAAGTAATTCACCTTAATAAAAATTATTGGGCCGATTATGTAGCTTGGCGTTGAATTTGATTCAAAATTACATACTATAACCCATTTCACTTAAATTTAGCTGTTTCATTACTTATGAATTTATGCACCTTAAAAATTTCCGTTTTCTTGTCTTTACCTCTGTCATTATTGCATTTGCTTAAATTTTGCATTTGCAGTTTGTTTTTAGAAAAGAATAGAAGGCTAAATTGTAGTACGTGCCAGACGTTGGCATTTAAACTATTGAATTTAATTGATTTGTTTGGAATAAAAGAGTTATTTAATTCTTTAACTCTTTTAACACTTTTAAACAAACCATATCGAAAAAAATTGTTGTCTCAAAATGCCGGACTTTTTACTGCCAGTGATACGCAATAGAATAGGCTACAAAAAAAGAAAAAGAAGAAAAATCAGAGTCCAACATCAAAAAAGTGAACACTAGAAAACAAAATATAAATTATACTAAACTATGCTGATAAAATTGAATATTATTTATGTATTTAGTATTATACCGTATTTGGGAAAATCTCTCACAGATGGCGGCACCTGTACCAGTGAAAACATAGAGCAACTAGAGAGAAAATACATATTTCTATACTACTGGAACCTGTGTAACCACTTGAGATAGAAAATATGTTGTATACGTGCACGGTGTTTACTTTGTATTTGTGCGGTAAACTCTGTCTGTGTGAGTGGTGATAGCCGTCACGTGACCTTTGGTTGGCATACATGTATGTGATGTGTGTGATACCACAACGCTACTTGTGCCGGTTCAACAATCAAATTTATTGTTGTTTGACTGACTTACACTGAGCGACGGGTAGTGAGCAACTGACACCTAAGCAGCCTAAGATGCACATACTTCCACATAAGTGATTGCAGAAAAGAGACAGTTATACTCGTTCTATTTGTTCTGTGCAGTGAAAATATATATACCATATATACATATTAAGCAGCTTCCACATTCTCGCCGAAGTTGGACGAAATAGTTCCTCGCGAGGTTGGCCGAGGCATAAGAATAGCATTGAAACACCAACCGCGAAGCACAACGAAATGACCCTCTACATTCTCGACTCGTCCAACCTCGGCGAGAATGTGGAGGCTGCTTTAGGCTGTATCCCAGAGTACAGAAGTACAGTAACCATCTCTTTTCTGAAATCACGTGTGTGTACTTCTGTGCTCATTAGCCTTCTTAGTTGTTAGGGTTGTCAGTTTGTCAGTAGCAGTCGATGATTGAAGATCAACCACACGATAATGGACTTGATTGTTGTTGGTATTGTTACATCCCCTAGTACATGCGTGTGCTGTCATAGCTATGTATGCAATAACTGAGCCACGTGACCGCCCCTACTATCTCCGTTACTCACACAAATACACAAAATCGCACTAATACAATGTAAACCCAGTGAGTGTATACAACATATTGTCTATCTTTTAAGCCGGTTCTACACGATGCTACGAGCGTTCCTTCCAATGTTCGATCGAACGTTTGAGGCAATTAAGTTCGATAGTTGGTGCGACGAATGTATCTGCTTCACGGTGAATCGAATGTTTGATCAAATACGAATGATGATGTGTTGGTACAAACGTTTATTCAGTGGATGAGGCTGTTATCTGTCTGATGTTATCTCTAATGTTATACACTGATGTTGTCTCTCTTCACATGAACGAGTCGTGCAGCTGCTGAGTCGAACCAACCAACGCAACCAACATTGACCTTCAAAACGTTCGAAGCATCCCTTTGACTCGGTGTAAGAATACCGACATCGAGCGGGACATGGCCAAATGCGAATGTTTGACGCTCGACATTGGACACTCGTAGGTTCGAACAACGGCCACACGATGCGATGAACTATCGAACGTCCAATGTTGGAAGGTGTTCGTAGCATCGTGTAGAACCGGCTTTACATGTTACACTGATTCCAGTAGTGTAGGAATAGATATGTTGTCTCTATTACTCTATGGGCTGTATCCACAATCAATGAAATAAGGAATTAGGCTGTATACACAATCAATGAAATAAGGAATTAAGATTTAAGAAATAAGATTTAAGATTTAAGAAATAAGAAATAAGATTTAAGGAGTATGCCATCTAGTGATGTTGAATGGAACTTTAACGTAACTGGTCATAGATATAAATATGTAGGTATTTTTTTACGTCAAAATTGGCTAGGCGACGTTGGCGCCGCGACAATTCTTTTTTCTATTTTAAATCAATTTCTAAATTAACGTGTGATAGCTTAAAAAAATTGCCCTTTAAATGCCCTTTCCAAATATAAAATTGCCTCAGCTGTATCTTTGAGCAATAATAAGTTATCATTATATATATTATTTAAACATTTTGACATATAATTTAGCATTAAAACAATAAAAAAAGTTTTTTAATCATCAAATTTGCCCCATCGAAGCGCCAAATTCTTTTTTGATTTAATTATATAATTAAAGAGAAAAAAATTAAAAACATCAAAAAAGAAAAAAAATTTCGAGGCGCTAGCTTCACTTAGCTGTCAAAATTCGTGATTTTTTTCACTTAGTGACAAAATAGTCATCACGAACGTTACTTTTTCATGAATTCTGATGTACAACAATACCTAAATACATTTAGGCTGTATACACAATCAATGAAATAAGGAATTAAGATTTAAGAAATAAGATTTAAGATTTAAGGAGTATACCATCTAGTGACGTTGAATGCAACTTTAACGTAACTAGTCAAATATGTAAGTATTTTTTTACGTCAAAATTCGTGATTTTTTTCACTTAGTGACAAAATAGTCATCACGAACGTTACTTTTAGCGAATTTCCAGAATGGAAATTCAGCTATTACAGTAGGTCTCATGACGGGACTTGAGCCCGGGACTATGGCAGAAATTTGTTTTGAGGTCCCTAGAAACCGAAAATAATATTCACTAAAATTTATATATATATATATATATATATATATATATATATATATATATATATATATATGTATATATGTATTTATGTATTTATGTATCAGCACGATAACTCTCGAACGAAACGTCCTAGGGTTACGAAATTTGGTGACAACGTTGGAAGTCCAAAAATCTTGGATGAGTTCTTCAGCCAGATACGTCGGATGCCAGGAACATGGTTTTTGTTCTTTCAAAAAATTAGTTTTTTGCCAAAATTTCCACTTATTCAAAAATTTTTGCCAAATTTTTTTACACCATTTAAAAGAGGAGAAAAAGTTACATAAAAAAGCTCTTTAAACTATTATTCTATGTCAACTAGTTTCCGAGAAAAACTAATTTTTATAAACGGAAATTCGCTATGTTATGCAGGATGCTGCGACAGGGGTATTTCATGAATTCTGATGTACAAAAATACCTAAATACATTTACTTATGAGCAGTAAAGTTAACAGTTTCATTCAACGTCACTAGATCGCATACTCCTTAAATCTTAAATCTTATTTCTTAAATCTTAATTCCTTATTTCATTGATTGTGTATATAGTATATTTTTTTAGTTTAGAAATGACGTCATCATCATCTCTTTTCAATATGTGACGCTAGCTGTCCTTTAAAAAAATTATACGATACTGATCCTTAAAATAGTACATAAATTAAGTTTATTTTAATTTTTTATTTATCTTGCTTATTTCAGTTGACAAATTATATAAGACAATTATATAAGATTTCACTTACGGATTTGTGTATATTGAATGAAAGTTAGAAAGAGATAACGTACCATTAAATTGGGTATTATTAAATAATTTTTACCAACAATTTTTTATTTGACCCACCCATTTCAATTCATACTTTTATGGTACCTAGGTAGGAAGGTACCACAAAGTAAGGTATCATAAAAGTATGAATTGAAATGGGTGGGTCAAATAAAAAATTGTTGGTAAAAATTATTTAATAATACCCAATTTAATGGTATGTTATCTCTTTCTAACTTTCATTCAATATACACAAATCCGTAAGTGAAATCTTATATAATTTGTCAACTGAAATAAGCAAGATAACCAAAAAATTAAAATAAACTTAATTTATGTACTATTTTAAGGATCAGTATCGTATAATTTTTTTAAAGGACAGCTAGCGTCATAAATTGAAAAGAGATGATGATGACGTCATTTCTAAACTAAAAAAATATACTATATAGCCTTATAAGGACTCTAGTACACAAAGAACACTAGCGCCCTCTAATCTTTACTTTTTTAGACACTATTTGAATGGATTGAGTGCGATTATTTTCTTATAGTCACCATGTTCTTACCATGGTCACCTCGAGAATGTAGTTGCTCTTTTATGTTTTTCGCGGCTGTCACTCCGAATTTTTAAAACGAATTTTCACGTTATCCAAGTTATCGTCTAACCAGTATTAACAGTATTAACTGAGTGTAATCACATGCACGATAATTATGAATCAAATTCAACGCCTAGCCACATCATAGGCCTAATAATTTTACGGCTTCGAAGTAAACTTTACTTACTTCGAATCCCTATTATTTATAATTTTTTTTAAGGTAAATTACTTTTTACAATTTTATTAAATAAGTGTAAGCAACTGAAATGTTTTAGGGGATTAAAAATGGCTAATAAAAGCAACGTAATTTCGGGGCCTTTTGGTGTAAAAATTGAAGTGGTACTATTGGAGGAGAATGTTCCGAGTGCCAGTAACTTGAACAAGTCAGTGTTAAGCGAAACAAAATTGAAATCAAAAGACGATGTTTCGATTGATTTGAAGAATTTACCCACCAAAACTAAAATTGAAGATGACAATTTAACCGAGGATACAACATTGGAGACATTAGACAGAGGTGTACCAGTCGAAAAAGAAGTTAAGTGCAACATTTGCTTAACGACATTTAAGACGCAAGATATTTCAAATACTGAAGAACAACTTTATACCGATGAAAAATCATTTAAGTGTAATAAATGTTCGAATAACTTCGAAAATTTAAAAAGTGAGATACCAGTACAATATAATTTGTGTTTTATCTCATTAGATCAATTAAGTTCTTTAAAAACACATGAAAGAACTCACACGAGTGAAAAACCATATAAGTGTAACGTATGTTCTAAACAGTTTGCTCAGTCGAGTTATTTAAGAAGTCATGAAATAATTCATACGGGACAAAAACGCTATAAATGTAACGTTTGTTCTAAAAATTTTACTCGTCTTGATTATTTAACAAAGCATGGAAGAATACATACCGGTGAAAAACCGTATAAATGTAACATATGTTGTAAAAGTTTTGCTCGTACGCATCATTTAAAAAGACACGAAATAATTCACACGGATGAAAAGCCATATGAATGCAACGTATGTTCGAAAAAGTTTAGTCGCACTGAACATTTAAGAGCACATGAAAAAACTCACACGGGTGAAAAACCATTTAAATGTGACGTGTGTTCTAAAACATTTGCTCGAAAAGATCATTTAAACGGACATAATAAAAGAATTCATACCGGACAATAACTATACAATTATTGTAATAATAAGTTTTATAAGTTTTTTTGGATAATAAAATTATGTATAAAGCTAACGTTCCACCTAACATCTGGATTTTATAAAATTATAATTTTAAGGGGGCGTGGCTTAAGTTTTAGTGTAATTGTTGGTGTAACCAAGATCATTTGATTGATTAATATGTATGTACAGGTTAGCCAGTTTCGCTAGTTTTTTGGTCCCAATTTTTAAATGCATATATAAGTCAGTGGGGTAGAATATAATTATTAAAAATTTGCTAACTAAATAGGTTTATAGGATATACGTACGTATAAAAGAAAAATGTTTACGAATGTGTGCTTTTGGAAATCGAAAATAAAAAACTTCGTCTTAATGAAGGTAGATTGGTGAATATTTACTTTAAATACAAAATATAGTTTCCATTTTTAAATTATATTTTTACCTAGTGGAACGTCACTGGTAAAATTTATAAAAATTACAGAATTTTTGTGTACTTGTGATATTTACTATGGTAATTAAAGGTTTGTTTACGTTTGTAACTACGGAGATGGCTTGCCTATGGCAGGGTGCGTAGTATATGGTGGGGATAATTAAATAGATTGCAGCGTGAGTAGTGGAGAAAATAGGCAATAATACATGCTCATATGTGTTTATAGTGTAATAAAAAATATTAAATAAAAATATAATACACTGATCCACTTTGATTATAAACGCAATTGCCACTAATATGTCGTTCCTTATTTATCTGTCAACGTATTAACGTCTACACGTCAATCCATAAATACAGAATTAAAAATATTTGAGGTATTTTAAACTCACATGCAATGATGTTTCATAAGAAATTATTGATGTTTGCCTTATGTATGACTGTACATTCAACTAAATGACTTATGCCAACATTTCTCTATTTTCGAATTTCCCCGACGTGCTTCACTATTACCAGCAACTTTTTCCTCTGCATAGTCCGGGGTTGGAAGGAAATACTGTCTTGATAATTATATCCATGTTAACGTCGACAATTGTTCAATTACTTTATTAATACAACTATTGTACTTCATCCAGTATTTTATACCTCAAATTGTTCAAATTTATTTATAAAAAAAAAAAATAATTGTAAATAACAAATATTTTAGATTCAGATTTTACGGTTGTTTTGAAAATATTTTAAATTTATTTCCACGGTTACCATTATTTAATAGCCTGAAAAAATGTATATTATAGATGTCGTTGGCATCAGGCACCCAACCAATAGGACAATAACATGTAACTGGCCTACCTGTATTGGCTGGGTGCGTGACGCCAACGACATCTATTATATACATTTTTTCATGCTATTAAATAATGGTAACCGTGGAAATAAATTTAAAATATTTTCAAAAAAACCGTAAAATCTGAATACAAATATTTGTTATTTACAATTATTTTTTTTTTTTTTATAAATAAATTTGCACAATTTGAGGTATAAAAGACTGGATGAAGTATAAGAGTTATATTAATAAAGTATTTAAACAATTTCCGACGTTAACATGGATATAATTATCAAGACAGTATTTACTTCCAACCCCGGACTATGCAGAGGAAAAAGTTGCTGGTGATAGTGAAATACGTCAGGGAAATTCGAAAATTACGAAATGCTGGCATAAGTCATTTAGTTGAATGTACAGTCATACATAAAGCAAACATCAATAACTTCTTATGAAACATCATTGCATGTGAGTTTAAAATACCTCAAATATTTTTAATTCTGTATTTATGGATTGACGTGTAGACGTTAATACGTTGACAGATAAATAAGGAACGACATATTAGTGGCAATTGCGTTTATAATCAAAGTGGATCAATGTATTATATTTTTATTTAATATTTTTTATTACACTATAAACACATATGAGCATGTATTATTGCCTATTTTCTCCACTACTCACGCTGCAATCTATTTAATTATCCCCACCATATACTACGCACCCTGCCAATAGCAAATAGTGTCAGATTGATGTATCTTGGGTGTAACATACTTAAAATCTAGATGTCATAAAATTATAATTTTATTAGTAGAAATTTTTCGACTTTTTCATTTAAAATAAATCCCAACCTAAAAATCAAAATGGCGAAAACTAAAAAATGTCATGTTCAAAAGAGGCAGACGTAACAAATGTATATCAAAATCTATTTTTAATGAACAATTGATGAAAAAATTTACTACATAATATTATTGATGAAAATTATTAACATTATTGATGAAAAAATAAATTCTAACTTGAAATTCACTACCATGTTAAATTGTACAATGACCACGTATATTTTTTAAAAACTATTATTTTGTGTAATTAGTTTAAAATCCCGCAGCTGATTTCTGCAGGTACCTGTTTTTTTAATGAAACTTAAATGAATCCTTAATGGCAATGTAATAGATTGCTCCCGGGTTGCCTATCGAAAATTAGCCGTAAGTACCTTTAATTGCCGTCATTAAGCATTGAAAAGACATTTTTTGATGTTTTAAAGTGTCAAATATTTTCAGAGATTTTTAAAATTTACAAATTTTTCTCATAGTAACAAGAAAAGTAAATAATTTTTTCCTAGTTACAAATACAAAAATAAGCCAAGAGCCATTTGATTTGAGTTTTTAATTTTTTATATTTATCTATATCTACAATTTGTATTATTATTTATAAGAAGCTAAAGAGGGAAAATCACAGATTTGTTAATTTTCTCGTTAATTGTGTCCTAAACCCAGCCTACAGACCAAATTTCAACTTTCTAAAACTTCGGGAAGTACTCTATAATTTTGATGATCATCAGTGAGTGAGTGACGAATTTAATAAAATTTACATATTAATAATATCGAAAGCAATACAGCTATAAAATTGAAATTTGATACATTTCATAAGACTGGTGACTACATTCTATCCTAACAATTTGAGCTCTTAAGTATTATCCAGACCGAAGTTATCAGGGTCCAAAAATAGTCCAAAATTTTATAGCTCTATTGCTTTCGATATTATTACTATGTAAATTTTATTAAATTCGTCACTCACTCACTGATGGTCATCAAAATTATAGAGTACTTCCCGAAGGTTTAGAAAGTTGAAATTTGGTCTGTAGGCTGGGTTTAGCACACAATTAACGAGACAGTTAACAAATCTGTGATTTTCCCTCTTTAGCTTCTTATAAATAATAATACATATTGTAGATATACTTAGGTTGGTCGTCCTTTGGATGTGAAAACGTGCGATATTTAATTCGGACGAATACGCATGAAAACGGACGAACGATCCAAACAGTTTTGAAGTTATACATCCTCGTCCATTGAAAGCGTCTTGTTCGTCCGTTTCTGTGCGTATAATTGCAACGTGTGTACAAATCCAATTTTGTTTGGATTATTTCGCGCGAAGAAGTCCGTTCCATGAGATTTTTATTTTTATTGAGATGAAACTGAAGATCAATTACAATAGGGTACTTGACTGAAGTTGCAAAAATATTCTAAAAGCATTGTTTTTCTATAAGCTTTGTTCGTGCAACAGTTTTGAAAGTACAAAACTCTACGGAGCATGCGTATTTGTTAAATGAGCGTTCGAGCAAAACTAAATTTGTGATTTGATTGCAAATCTAATGTTCTAGCAGCTTAAAAATTAAATTTCGAACTAATACACGACAGCAAGAAAAGTTCACCAACTTTTAACAAATTTGTCGGATTGTACTTGCGCAGTAGATCTCAAATATATTACTGTTTAAAATTTAAATATTTTATTGTCTGTTAAGTTAGATGTATTGTTAGGGAACTTTTATCTTACTTTTTTTGAAATATTTTTTTACTAGGTACAGGTAAATAAATTTTAAAAAGAAATATTCATATTCAAATACAGTTTTAATATGCCCTTTTTATCGTTTAGAGAGAAGAAATTAATTCACCATAATATTTTTCATTAGTTTTTCTTTCTCTTATTGTACAAAATGAATGAAAGATCATCCAGCTCCAGTACGTTTAGTTCCAGTGACTTGTCTAATTCGAGCAATGATGATTTACTTGATTTTGAAATTAATAGAATTCGATCAAAAAATGAAAATTACTTTGAAAGTACTATTCAATTATATAATAATAAAGAATTTATTGAGCATTTCAAAATAAATAGACGTGTAGCTGAAAGTCTAGCAGAACATTTTCAGCTTAGTGAATATTTAAAACATTAGTTGGGTGGGAATGGAAAATTAAATGTGCTTATTGGAATGGAAAATTAAATGCAATTAAATGTTTTAATATTATTTTGGATATTTTGCAAATATGTTAATAACCAAAAGCATAATTGTTAAGTTACGTAAAATGTCAATCTTTTATAACCTTATTAGTCTATAACCGCTATAAAATATGTATGACATCCATGACATGCATGAGGCCCGTGACTCGTGAGTCCAAGACATGCCGGACACGATTAGAGTGACATCTGGTGGTTCTTAATTAAACCTAAATCTCGAATTCACCGTTCGAGCGTCAAAATAATTTGAAACTAGTTTGTTGTTGAACATGCGCAGTAGTCATAGTTTGAAAAATCACTAATTAGTTTGAAATTGGTTGCACGAACAAACCTATTAAAAACATTTGTGACAGCGTATTTGAAATTGGTTGCACGAACAAACCTTATATCAGCTAAGTGATTTTTTTATTTTCGACAGATTCTGTAAAAAATCATCAAAAAAAATAACCCTACATTTTTAAATGAGAAAAAGGCGGGAAAAACACCTCACTATAGTGACGTCACAGTTTGAAGCAACTAAACGTCAATGTCAATATTTATAACTTCAAAACTTTGATTATATTCATAAAATGTCAAAGTAAAAGCAAGTATTTATTTGAATTCTGGTCGATTATTATTACAATATACATAAGCTAATAGAAATATTCAAAAGAAAACACAATTTCACCTCACCGATAAAAATGATCAAAATCGACATATCTAGCTACAAAATGTTACGTCATTTTCAAGAAATGGCGCGTTTTCACTAATTTGAATATTTGTTGAAAAATGGTGATTTTCAAAATAAAATTTCTAAATAGTTATCAAATTTTTTTATGTTCCATTATTAAAACTGGACATATGTAATGATAATGCATAGAATTATTTAACATTTGACACAAATTTTAAATACAGTCAAATACCGTATTGTAACTGTGTACCTTTGCACATTACGTGCCATAAACTGTTATTTACGTATTTTTATAACATCTATAGCTTGAGAAAAAGAAAATTAAAAAGAAAAATACTGACGAATATTGGGCTAGTGGACGAACAGTAGGCATATTATTTAGGACGAACGACAAACGTGCGTAATCGTCTGAATCAAATATCGCAGTTGTCCCCAAGCAATGGACGACCAGCCTAATACATAACCCAACTACGTATCTTTATACTAGCAAGATCACTGTTGCAGAAAGGTGACGTAAAATTTCCTCCACTTCGCACCACTATTTTGTTTAGGTACACACTGTTTGTAGTGGTGTGGGTTTAATGTTTGCTTCTGTGTGAGTATTCACACACATAACTACAAAACACGTATTATCGGACAGAGCAACGTGCAGTTCAAGCAAGAATGGTCTTACAATACATAACAATCGTAGTGCATTTGGTGACCGACTAAATGTCTTAAGCTATGACAGACCAACAAATGACTCCAAACGAGCTACACTTTTTTGATATTAGTGTGTTTCTAGTGTTCTATGCTTTCAATGTACGAGGATGTAAGTGATGTAAGTATAGTATTACAACTCTAAGAAAAAAGTAAACGTAATAAAATTTTACAAGTTGGATTTACACTATAGCAAAAAATGAAATAAATTATTTTCAATACGAAACTGCCCTCTTGCAGCAACATTCATAAATATTATTTTTCAATTAAAAATAGAAAATAGTAATAAAAAACACGATTTAGAAATATTAAATTATAATTTAAAACTATAGTTTTAAAAATTATATACATTCATTTAACTTTTTAAATTATAATGCGTAATTAAATTAAGAATTTCATTTATTATTAAAATACATAATTCAGTTCTTAAAACATACACAGGATATTATAAATAAAAAAAAAAAAAAATAATTGCACTTTACATTATAAAAAAAACTAATGTATACATAACGGTAAACAGCGTCAACGGCGTCAACAGTTCCATATAAAGTGTACTAGTTGTCAAAATAGTGTATTCTTGATTTTTTAACTTATATCAATTAGTTTTTCGGAATTATTCCTATAATCGTCAGGGAGTTAAGATCAAAAATTTTAGCCACTTAAGCGGTTAACCCGAATTAACTCAGGTTGATGACATTTGTCGATTGTGCCGCCATTTTATCTATCGTGCTTGTCATATATCAAAATTTTAAATGGGGTAAACTCCATATAGCTTCTATTTGTAACACAGATTCCAATTTAATTTGCACAACACTTTTGATGCTGGCATGTAAAACAGCAACCGTCCAGTTTAACAAGCCGCTTAAAAGATTAAAATGGTTACCCAACTTGACTACAGTCTACAGCGCCACAGTCACTACTTTGTTTCCATTAGACTAAAGCCATTTTGTTTATATATTTATTTTGTTTCGAGCACCTCGTGATTCATTTTTAATTGTTATTAATTTTGATTCTTTTGTAACATTTTTCTAAATTTTGTGTAACACAGTTTTCTTAGTTTTATTATTATCTTTTTTATTAATTTTAATTTTATTAAGTTTAATTTTCAATTTTTAATATCATCACTTTTAACGATTTTGTCCATTTAAATTTTATCGAATTGTTTTATGATTTCAAATGTATATGTTAAAAAAAATGTATATGTCAAATGTAATGTTAAATATTAAAAATTAAAATTATGTATTTAAAGTAACACCTTGACGGTCGCTGACGTCATAAGACGTCAACTGAAACTTTACTAACTCACATATCACGTTGCACGACGTCAATAAATCCACATGAAGTGTATAAACGTCAAAATAATGTACCACTGGACGTTGTGTCATTAAAGGTTATGATCGTCATGGTATTAATATTTTTTCAAAACTTAACTTTTCTTAAAATTTAATATATTTATTTTTGACTGTTCGTTTACTTTTTTTGATTTTGTAGAATTTAGAAATATTTTATCCTGAAATATCATCTAGAAAAATTTGGTTTCATTACTTCCAATAGTTTCAAACAAATTCAATAATAAACATGTGCTATTTCATAGGGAGTACAAGTAAATAAAAACTTTCAAATGGTTGTACTGTAAAATTACAAAAATGTCACATAACTTCTTCATGCATTTGTCCTCTCAATTATAATTTTCGAGTGGTGTTTGTTGTTTTTTATTTTATCTAAGTTTGTTATTAATTTTTACTTATAAATAATGCTAGTAACTTTTTAATGTTTTCTTATATGTATTTCTACTTTAGTTTTCCATTAAATAGAATAATTTCTTAATAGTTTTCTAAAATGAATTGAATTTGTAGATATTTAACTCCAGGGTGACACGGTATAATCAGTAAGAGTTATCAGTTACCACAAATCTGCCATCAGGTGAAGACTCCGTATCTCCATGGAGAGACACATTAAAAATACCGTATGCTAGTTTTTTTTAGCTATGTAAATCCGACTTAGTTTGACAGATTTTTGTGTGAGAGAGATAAGTAAATTGAACTGTCACTGTACAAGCTGCTTTTTTATCCTTGTCATCTTATTTAACCAATCATATTTTTTTCAAAATTTTATTACCTTAAAGCGGCTTCTACACGATGCTACGAACGTTCCTTCCAACATTCGATCGAACGTTTGAGGCAATTAAGTTCGATAGTTGGTGCGACGAATGTATCTGCTACACGGTGAGTCGAATGTTTGATCCAATACGAATGATGATGTGTTGGTACTCGGTGGGCGACGATGTCATCTGTCTGATATTATCTCTAATGTTATACACTGATGTTGTCTCTCTTGTATAATGTGTTGGGACAAACGTGACGAAGATGTTATCTGTCTGATGTTATCTCTAATGTTATACACTGATGTTGTCTCTCTTCACATGAACGAGTCGTGCGCAACCAACGAACACAACCAACATTGACCTTCAAACGTTCGAAGCATCCCTTTGACTCGGTGCAAGAATACCGACATCGAACGGGACACGACCAAATGCGAATGTTTGACGCTCGACATTGGACACTCGTAGGTTCGAACAACGGCTACACGATGCTATGAACCATCCAACGTCGAATGTTGGAAGGTGTTCGTAGCATCGTGTAGCAGCGGCATAACTTTTTTCTGGGAGTTGTAATATAATATAGGATGTACAGCATGTACAGCTTCATAGCCTTCATAGCTGCATGGATCGTTCGTCCGTTTTCATGCGTATCCAGCCTGTCGCGTCTGTCACGTCGAATTTTTAAAACGAATTTTCACGTTATCCAAGCTATCGTGTAACCAGTGTTACTGAGTGTAACCACATGCATGATAATTATTAATTAATTATGAACCAAATTGAACGCTAAGCCACATAATAGGCCTAATAATTTTTATTAAGGTGAATTACATTAAAATTTTATTACTTAAATAAGTGTAAGCAACTGAAATGTTTTAGGTGATTAAAAATGGCTAATAAAAGCAAGGTAATTTCTGGACCTTTTGGTGTCAAAATTGAAGTGGTACTAGTGGAGGAGAATGTTCCGAGTACCAGTAACTTGAACAGCTCATTGTTAAGTGAAACAAAATTAAAATCAAAAGACGATGTTTCAATTGATTTGAAGAGTTTACCCGCCAAAATTAAAATTGAGAATGACAATTTAACCGAGGATAGAACACTGGAGACATTGGATAGAGGTGTACCAGTCGAAAAAGAAATTAAATGCAACACATGTTCAACGACATTTAAGACGCAAGATATTTCATATACTGAAGAAAGACTTTATACCGACGAAGATTCATTTAAGTGTAATAAATGTTCTAATAACTTTGAAAATTTAAACAGTGACGAACCAGTACAATATAATTTGTGTTTTAAATCATTTGATAAATTAAGTTCTTTAAAAGCACATGAAAGAACTCAGACGGGTGAAAAACCATATAAATGTAACGTATGTTCTAAACAGTTTACTCGCATTTATTATTTAACAACACACAGAAGAATACATACCGGTGAAAAACCGTATAAGTGTAACATATGTTCGAAAAAATTTCGTCAGGCGAGTCATTTGAAAAGACATGAAAAAATTCACACCAGTGAAGAATCATATAAATGTGTCGTATGTTCTGAAACATTTAGTGATTTAAAACATTTAAGAACACATGAAACCACTCACTACAAATGTAACATATGTTTTAGAAAGTTTAATCAATTCAGTGATTTAAAAATACATGAAATAATTCACACGGGTCAAAAACCATATAAGTGTAACGTATGTTCTATAAAGTTTACTTGTCCAAGTAAGTTAAGAATACACGAAAGAACTCATACGGGTGAAAAACCGTATAAATGTAACATATGTTGTAAAAGTTTTGCTCATGCGGGTCATTTAAAAAAACACGAAATAATTCACACGGATGAAAAGCCATATGAATGCAACGTATGTTCTAAAAAGTTTCGTCGTATTGAACATTTAAGAACACATGAAAGAACTCACACGGGTGAAAAACCATTTAAATGTAACGTGTGTTCTAAGACATTTGCTCGAAAAGATCATTTAAACTTACATAATAAAAGAATTCATACCGGACAATAACTGTATAATCATTGTAATAATAAGTTTTATAAGTTTTTTGGGATAATAAAATGTTTGGGATAATAAAATTAGGTATAAAGCTAATGTTCCACCTAACATCTGGATTTTATAAAATTATAATTTAAGGGGGCGTGGCTTAAGTTGTAGTGTAATCGTAGGTGTAACATACTTAAAATCTAGATTTTATAAAATCTAGATAGGTATTATAAAATTAGAATTTTAGTAGTAGAAATTTTTCTACTTTTTCATTTGAAATTAATCCCCACCTAAAAATCAAAATGGCGAAAATTAAAAAATTACATGTTCAAAAGTGGCAGACGTAGCAAATGTATGTCAAAGTCTATTTTAAATGAACATTATTGATGAAAAAATTTACTACATAACATTATTGATGAAAATTATGAACATTACTGAAGAAAAAATAAATTCTAACTTGAAATTTAGTACCATGTTAAATTGTACAATGACCACGAATGTTTTTTAAAAACTGCTTTTTTATTTTTTTTTAAGTAAGTGTATTAATAGTATGCAAGAAATAAGCTTTTTTCTTTAAAGTGACATTTGGCGCCATTTTTTGTCTTATAATTAAGCAGTCGTTTTTTTCAATCGGTTATAATCGGCATAATCGGCTTATAAAATCTATATGTTTGTTGAAACACCTCGTAAAAAATAATTTTACCATAAAATTATAATATTATAAAATCTACATGTTAGGTGGAACATTAGCTTAAGTTTTTTTTTTAATTCGAAGTTCCCAATTTTTGTAGACTAGTTTCCAAGGGAGATGCGGGAATTAAATGATTCAAGCGAGAATGTAAAACTTTATTGATTTTCCAAAAGTTATTATACATAATTGGGTATTTGACTGTGGTCGTAAAAAAGGCTACTTTCATTTTTAAATGATTATTATGTTATAAGAGTATCAAATATTGCAATTTTATAAATAATATCGCTCAAAATTATGAAAATTTTATTTTAAAAAAATTACAAAATTTATGCTAATGATGACATAAACAGAAACATTTATTTAAAATGGCTTAGGTCACCGCTCAGTATTTATAAATGTTGCTGTAGTAACCGTAATAACAGAATAGTTGTCATTATAGAGAAGCTGCATGATCCTTGAATTACGACACTAGCATTCATGGTGGCTATATTTAGCATTTTTTAAATGAAATAGTTTAATGTAAGTAGGCTGTTCTGAATTTAAATGTTTGTCATATTTTTATGCAAAATGTCAAATAGCAAAAATACAATTATTATAAAAAGCGGTTTTCGAGATGTTCAGATGGGTGATTTATGTGATTCTTGTTACAAAAAAAGAAAAAACTTGTGTCAAAATGGTCATGTATATATGACATTCAAGAAATAACCGGTGTACCAAGTGTCATAACGGCCAAAGTTATGCGACAAACAAATATAAAACTTCAATGTAATGTAACTATTAAAGTAAGTGGTTAATTATGCATTTTTTTTAAAAATATTTAATTTAAAATTTTAATAATAAATTAATATTTATCTGGGTAATTCCCAAATTACGTGCCAACGAAAAAATAAAATTGTCAAAATTTTTATTTTTTTATTTTTTTTTTATTTATTTAGTATTAAAATAATAAAAATGAAGATAAAAGTTTAAGCACATATTTAATTTTCATTAAAAAATATTAAAAACTTAATTTTTTTTATTGAATTTTAGGTTATGTTAATTAGGTTATGCTATTTTTAAGGAAATTTAGGTTATGTTAATATGATTTTACTATTCCTGTTAGAAATTATATTATTTAGTAATAAATAAATATGATAATTAAATTAAATTGTTTGTTTTTCTTTCTAGTATTGCCCTTTGCCCAAATTTAAAAAAAAAAGAAAGGAAAATGGGTTATTTACTTACTAAACGCAATGCTTAATATATTCAGTTTTAATATTTTTTAACGAAAATTAAACGTATCCGACAATTTCTATCTACCTTTTTAACTTGTTTTACTTGCAAGTCAATCAAGAAAAACAGAAAAAAACTACAAAATTTCGTTGGGACTTAATTTGGGAAATTGCCATTTATCGTAGTCAATTTATCTGTTGTATTTAAAACAACAACAATAATTTGTAAAAAACTTATAAGACTTATAAATTGACTTATAGAGACGTCACTAGTGACAATGGTGACAATGCAGGTTCTCCGTATTTACTTTATTTAATATTTATATGTTAAAATTATAAATATTAAAAAGTAGTAATTAATACAAAAGTATAAATTTGTTAATGAATTTATGTGAAAATCTATGGTTTCCAAAATTTGCGCTGACGTGCTCACGCATGTACTTATAAAATTATTGAAAAAGGCGCCACTAGTCTTTATGCAGCTTCTCTGTTATGTAAGTATATGACGAGTTAACTCGTCTTTATGAGATCTACCATTTACCACATTTTACGAAGATCACCTGGCAATACTGCGTTACATATTCATATCTAGCGTTATTCGCGTCTGTCATTTGGTCACTTCGAATTTAAAAACGAATTTTCACGTTATTGAAGTTAAAAAATAAATTACTTTTTACAATTTTATTCAATAAGTGTAAGCAACTGAAATGTTTTAGGTGATTAAAAATGGCTAATAAAAGCAAGGTAATATCTGGACCTTTCGGTGTCAAAATTGAAGTGATACTAGTGGAGGAGAATGTTCCGAGTACCAGTAACTCAGTGTTAAGTGAAATAAAATTAAAATCAAACGACGATGTTTCGACTGATTTGAAGAGTTTACCCACCAAAATTAAAATTGAAGATGACAATTTAATCAAGGATACAACACTGGAGACATTAAACAGAGGTGTATCAGTCGAAAGAGAGGTTAAGTGCAACACTTGTTTAACGATATTTAAGACGCAAGGTATTTTAAATACTGAAGAAAGACTTTATACTGATGAAGAATCATTTAAGTGTAATAAATGTTCGAATAAGTTTGAAAATTTAAACAGTGAGCAACCACTATTCTGTAATTTATGTTTTAAAGCATTTGATAAATTAAGTTCTTTAAAAATTCATGTAAGGACTCATACAGGTGAAAAACCATATACATGCAACATATGCTCTAAAAATTTTACTAGTTCGAGTGATTTAAGAACACACGAAGAAATTCACACGCGTGAAAAACCGTATAAATGTAACATATGTTATAAAAAGTTTCCGCGTCCCAATCAGTTAAGAAGTCATGAAAGAACTCACACAGGTGAAAAACCATATAAGTGTAACATATGTTCGAAAGAATTTCGTCAATCGAGTCATTTGAAAAGACATGAAAAAATTCACACCGGTGAAAAATCATATAAATGTGTCGTATGTTCTGAAACATTTAGTGATTTAAAATATTTAAGAACACATGAAACAACTCACTACAAATGTAACATATGTTTTAAAAAGTTTAATCAATTCAGTGATTTAAAAATACATGAAATAATTCACACGGGTGAAAAACCGTATAAATGTAACTTATGTTCTATAAAGTTTACTTGTCCAAGTCAGTTAAGAACACACGAAAGAACTCACACCGGTGAAAAACCATATAAATGTAACATATGTTCGAAAAATTTTACTCGTTCGGATCATTTAAAAAGACATGAAATAATTCACACGGATGAAAAGCCATATGAATGCAACATATGTTCTAAAACGTTTATTCGTATTGAAAATTTAAGAACACATGAAAGAACTCACACGGGTGAAAAACCATTTAAATGTAGCTTGTGTTCTAAAACATTTACTCGAAAAGATCATTTAAACGGACATAATAAAAGAATTCATACCGGACAATAACTATACAACAGTGACGTCTGGTCCTTTGGGGAACTACATAGTATAACAAACAATTGGGTAATTGACACATTTTTAAAAAGTATTTATTCCTAAAGATTTAAATACAACCCTAGTAATTGATTTTCGTATAAAAAAAGGCGATTTAAAGAGAATTTTTTTTTTAAGTTTATTTGAATTTGTTGCGAAAACAGCTACTCACTTTTCATTGATGTAACAAGACAATACCAGTTCATCACTTAACAGAAAGATGTCGCTCTACTCACGATATTGTGGCGACACTGCCACTAATTCAGTATCAACACATAGCGACGCCAGTGTGCAAATTTAATAACTAAAACAGGGGATATAGGAAACGCCGCCATTTTTTAATAATAATTATCTACGGTCTTTCGGTGTGACACGTTACAATCGCTGTATCAACCTTATAAACTTTATAAACTCAATTACTGTTATATTATTTTAATAAATATTGTTATAAAAAGTATTTTAGTGTATTTATTGATAACCGCATAAAATACGCCAAAATATTATTGAATATCTATTGATAGAGTCCCTATAATAAATAGAGTCGTGATATGTCATCCATTTTCTATCCAAAACAGAGCGGGAAGCTTCAAAATTAATTATCACATGTTTAAAGAGTTGTGCCATGTGATGTAAAAAAACAGTTTTTTACATTTTTATGGAAAAAATTGTAAAATACGTAAAAAACTGTAATAAACCGTAAATAATTGTAGAAAATTGTAAAAAATCATTTGTCATTTCACTGACAAACAATTTATTTTGACGGCTATTACTTGTTTATAAGTTCACATGAAAAAACGTGTAAACAAAATGTCGACACAAAAATGATTTTCTGCTGGTGGAAGGCCATCCACAACTGACTACAAAGCTTTAAATTTCCAAATTAACAAACTGAGTTTTGACAGATCAAAAAAACTACTACATATTTATCTCTCTTTAAATAGGGTACTTGACTTGAAATGATTCTAAATGCTTTGTTCTTACGTATAAATTAGTTAATTTTTGTTAAATTTTTAAAAATCTTCAAAAAAACCATTGTTCAATTTTAAATGAACAAATTGGCGGGAAAAACGATTTGGCGTAGTGACGTATGCAATGACGTCACGATTTAACTTAAACAGATGTCGCTTTCATTCATATCAACACTTGTCAACACAGTTTCAAATTTGTACACAATATTCAGCAGTCATCTTGCTCAGTTTTAGTGGTATTTACAACTTTCTACTTTGTTATCTTCTTCATTTATCAATATCGTAAGATTTTCATGAAGCCCTACAAGTATTAAATGCACTTTAAGAAAACGTAACTTTAAAATTGTAGCAAAAAATAAAAGTATTTTTAGAATAATATTTAAAACAAGTTGATAAGGATATTTTACGTATTAAGTGACGATGTATTCCTTCCATCAATCTTTTTTGAGTGCAAAATTAATTGCAAACCAAAAAGTTCAAAATAAATTACAAAGAAAACAACTTCTCTTGGTCAATTAGAATTGTAAAAATGTCACAATGAAAATGCAATTTGTCATAGACAAACCGTAACTACAGTAATAAGATCTGCTATTAAAAAATGACGTCATTTTCAAATATCACTGCGTTTTTAACCATTTAAATGAAGGCTGAAAAATTTATAATTTTCGAAATCGAATTTTTAAGTAACTAAAGAATATTTTTATCTGTCACTACTAAAATTGAATATATTTAAGGACAATACATAAAATTATTCAACATTTAAAACAAATTTTGAATACAGTCAAGTACCGTATTATAATAACAATAAAATCACTGATAATGATGATGAAGATAATTAATAAAATTTAACTGAATAAATAAAAATCGTTTTAATATTGACTTCTTAAATAAACTATTTTATCAAAACTAAGCTTTCTTTTTCCTGTTTGTCCCCATTTATATTTTTAATTTTCTAATTACTTAATTATTAAGTTTTACTTTGCAAATATAACAAATACTTCAATAGCAAATATGGAATACCATCAGAACGCTTACATATCTATTAAATTTAAAAAATTTAGTTTTTTACATTTTTTTTTATCAAAACAAGTATGTGTTAATTACAAAGTTTTTTACATGTAAAAAACTGTGTAATTTATCCGAAGTAAATTACACGCACAACTCTGGTTATGAATTAATGAACAATTAAAAATTTTTAATTTAATTATTCTTTCTAAGTTAAACTAAATGGTTTTTGTTAACATTTAATTTATTTCCAATGTATTTTACGCAAACTTTGGGTAGAAAATGCCGGAACCAATTAGCGTTCAGCGCACATGTCACCACTTTAGTTATTATAGGCACTCTATCATTGATAATTTGTAATGCCATCTGTTAATAATTTGTAGTATCACTCTTACAACAGATCTACGTTACCAACACCTAAAAAAATCTACGTTACCAACACCTATTTCGCAATTTTATAAATTTTACATTTCATTGACCATTGACAACGACATCTCTTCTTGTTATGAGTAACTATCTTTGGCCTCTGACGTCATACCCACCAATGAATCGTATTCATCACATTAATCGCCATTTCCAAATTCATAATTTTCATGTAAAAAGATAAAATATTTATAGATTTTTTTAAAATAATTTAAATGGTTAATCGGTATCATCGAATTATACTGTATGTTATTCACAATATTTCATTACCAATAACTATATCAGTCAAATACTCAATTTAAATCTCTTCTTGGGGCTGGTCGCCTTTATAGACGTGGCTTACATTAATGGCGTGATCTGTGTACAGTTGAACCTTTTTTTGTTTGGTGGATAGGGACCGCATAAAAAAAATCTCACAAAAAAATACATTCAAAAATATCATAAATAGCTATAAAAAGTATAGTTCGATCCAAATTTTAAAAAAAAACTTTTTTTATGCGGTGGATCGGGACCGCATAAAAAAAAAAGTTTCATCGAAGAAACATAACTCAAAACGCTCAAAACCTCACGATTTCAATAGAAGTTGCTTTTCTAAACAAGATAAAGCCTTAATTTACACGTAGAAACATTTTATTTCATTTTTATAATATTATGAAAATTTTGAAAAATACATCTTGTGACAATGTGGCCTTAAGCATTTATATTATAGCGCGGAAATAGTGTCGACACCTGTTGTTGAAATTTATAAGCTTTTTCGTATATTGTAGTTTCAAACCACTAGTTGGTTGACTGGTGGCCCTGATTAGATCTAACCGCGCTACGATCGTTTTGTTCAGTCGCATATATCGCGCGTTTTCTGTCTCAACCTCGTATCTGAAATATCCCAATTTTTGGACACACAAACAAAACGTATCTAAATCTGTATCTTCATCATTATGAACTTAAGATTTATGCTAATTACACCCATTGATGTTGGCTACCTATATATATAAATATATATAGATAAGTGTATGTATAAATACAGTATTTAATTAGATTTTTGTGTGTCCTAAAACATGTAGTTTTTGATATACGAGGTTGAGACAGAAAACGCGCGATATGTGGAATATTGTCATGGTTGAGATGATCGGGTTTTTAGCCAATCAAGGGGACGAACACTGTTTATGACCATATATAGAAATTTAATGGGTGAATCAGAGGGTACGAAAAGATGGGATCGGTAGAAGGAGTTACTCTTTGTCTGAAGTTCAAACAGCAAAGACGTCATGAATATCATTTAAACAATTAAATATGATTAATACAAAATTAAAATTATATCAATAATAACAAGATTTATTAAATATTATAAATACTCTTTGTGTGGTGTTAAAACAGCAAAGACGTCATTAAATATTAATATCATTTCAACAATTAAATATAATTAATACAAAATTAAAATTAGAAAAAGACACTCTTTGTGTGAAGTTGAAACAGCAAAGAAGTCATTAATAATTTTTCAACAAATATGAATAATACAAATTAAAATTATATTAATAATAACAAAATTTATTGAATAATATAAAATTAAATAATATTATAAAATAATAAATCTTATACAAAATATTATAAATATATTTGAATAAAAAATATTATTAAAAGAAAACAAGATTGATAAATAACACAATTAATATAAAAATCTTCTATACAAAATTTATATTTCAAATTTATTTTAATAAATGATTTCTCTTGAATAAATTAGTGTTTTATATTCTTACGAACCCGTTAAACGACTTTGGACTAGAAATCCAATAATTAATCGTATTTCACCAGGGACAAAACAACAACATACGCAATAACATTTTAGTAATTCAATATTTACGCGCGAAAAACAGATGCTTAAACGTATCATGGTAGCCGAAACCGCTACAATCTGTAAAAAATTTTAATGATGCAACTTATGTTCTTATGCAATGTATTGATTAAATGCTTAAAAGCCGTTCGTTAAAAAGTATTTTTATCAAAGTTATTATAGTAAATGCTTAAGTTTCTTACTATCTCTTGATTTTGATTTATATTATGCATTTTAATGGCCATTTTTTTAAAAACCGCATAAAAAAATCGCAAAAAAAGGACCGCATAAAAAAAGGTTCAGCTGTATATAGATAGTGACATCTATGAACTCGTTTTATTTTAATCAAAAGTTAAAAAATTAACTGAAATAAAACAAAATTGAAAAATCATTTAGAAACATTTTTAGGCTAAGCGCGCACTACGTTTTCTTTTTTCGCTCGGCGTTTTTTCCACAAAAGCTGAAAACCCGCCATTAACGCGCACCACGTTTTTTTTTTCAGTAACGGAATTGACGGGACTTGAAATTATTTCAATAATGGACGCTCGTTAAGTTTGTTTCATTGGTGCTTTACGTTAGCAAGATGACAGAATTAGTTATAAAATTAAAAATTTACATAATTCAGTGACTGGAAAAATAAAAATACAAAAGAATAAATATATTTATACTTTCTTATTTTAAAAATATTATTATTAAATAAAAATAATTCAATATTATCAAAATATGTCAAACGTAATACATATGTGCCATTTTCTTCTGTGATTTACATACATATTTTAGATAATACCCACTCTTCAAGTCCTTCAAATACAGTAGATGGTCTGATATTAGATCATGTCCCTGTCACTCTCCATTTAGTCTATTATAAAAAAAATGGACCGTTTTCTGACGTCGCTGTAACTAATATACCAGATGGCGTTGATTTACTAGGGGATAAAATTAGAGTCGAGACATGAGGTTTAATAGTTCGCTGTTTTTCATCTAAAATAAATTGGAAATAAATTAAATATTTAAAAAAATACTTTAATTCAACCTAGAAAGATTAATTAAATTAAAAAATTTTAATTCTTCGTTAACAAATAACTTGGTGACGATGCTTTTGTGCTCAATCGTATGGTAATTAATTTTGACATCTATTTGATGAAAAATGCTCACATGTCCCAACTCTATTTAGTATACCCCCTATACCATTAGCGCCACGTAGCAAACGTAGCAAACTGTGACATGAAAAGGTCCGTCCTTGAAAACAAGTGGCAGGGACATGTATTAGATACACCATAGATACACAAACAGACGTGGCTCTCTGTGTATTTTATATCAAGTACCTAGTGTACAGGGTGTGACCAGTGGAATATAACATAAGATTTTCAAAAATTATGTTAAGAAATAAATTTATTTCTACATATTAAATACAAAACTTGCCAAAAAACAAATAAAATCGCAATATAAAAAATATTTTAAGCAAAATAGGGGTTGAACAAGTTGAAAAATGATTGTGGATCGATATGTATTGCGTACTATGTCTGCAGTTTTCATACACACTATGTATTATGCATTTATGTTTAATTTTACGTTCTCACAGTTCGACACATCATGTCAAATTACATCATCGGTAAACGCACTCTTGATACATACATATTGTCTCTTAATATTAAATAAACATTGCAAGTTTAATAAAATAATAAATAAATCACATCTCATATCATGTTTATGTTATTAATAATGCGAGGATTCATAGTGCAGGTAATAAATTATCCTGTCAAAAATTGCCGGAAAAACGTTTCACCATTCGTTAGAAGCGGCACATAATTTATCTATTTTTCATAAGTACATTTATAATTTTTTTCTAAATGCGCTTTATAGTTTGGGTGACACGAACTAAAGAGGTACTCTACAAATATATTTTGTTTTGAAAACAATTAAATTTCATATAAATAACATAGTCGCTCAATTTAAGTTTGTAACATCGCTCGCGCGACGAACTAACACAGTTTAATTTGATCAACTGCATGTGAGTTATGTAAACATCTAACTGAATAAAAAAATTTTTTCCATACACTAAAACTATAAATCATCCTGTCAAAAAATTGAATTCCATACACAAATTGAATAAACATATCTGAGAGGAGCGTAATCTTGTAAATTTTTATGAGGAGATATTTCTTCTACAAAGATATAGATAAATTAAAACCATTACAGAATTCGATTTCACCACTGGGTTGATCATCGAAAAGATGCTTGAATAGCAAAATCTGGCAAAAGTTCTAGAATATTCTTTCAATAATCAGAAAAGATATCAAAAATCTTTAATCAATGGATTGACCGACGAAAAAGTAACCAAGTACCGATATTTAGATAAAGTTCCAGAATATTCTTTTTGAAAATTACAAAAAATATCGAATATCTGATTTCACCACCCAATTTTTCATCGAAAAGCGATCAATTAGTGGAATTCGGCAAAAATTCGAGAATATTCTATTCTGAAAATAGAAAATATATCCAAAAACCGACTTCGCCATTGGTTTGGGTATCAAAAAGGTATCCAAATAGCAGAATTCGTCAAAAGTTCTAGAATATTCTTTTTGGTAATCAGAACAATTATTGAAAATTTGGCATCACCATTAGATTGTTCATCAAAAAAGTGCCCAAAAAATGAAATTCGGTAAAAGCTCTAGAATATTCTATGCGAAAATCAGATAAGATATCCAAAACTTGATTTCACCATCGAATTAGTTAGTTAAAAAGGATCCATGTAGCGAACTTTAACGAAAGTTCGAGAATGTTCTATCTGGATATCAACAAAGATATCGAAAAATTTACTTCACCATTTGTTTAGTCATCGAAAAACAAGCTAAATACAAGTGAAAACATTTGACAAAAGTTTCTATTCGAAAATTAATAAAGATGTCGAAAAACTAATATCACTATTAGAAGAATTATTGAAATAGAAGCTAAATAAAGATATTTAACAAAAGTTTTAGAATGTTCTGTTCGAGAACTAGCAAAGATGAAGAATTATTTATCATAAACTGGTTATAATTGATGAATTTAGGCTCCATTAGTCCCATTGATTTCGTCAACGATAGTGTATTTTTTTAAAAAATGACAAATCATTACTTTTCGCTATCGAAAATTTCAATCGTAAATATCTCCTAAACGGTGCGTCGCAGCTCAAAAATAACGAAATTTTTGAAGGCTTAAGCGAAGCAAGTTGTGGGTATTCCGAACGTATTGCGACTGTCAAAACCTACTTTTCGCTATCGAAAATTATCGATACCGCGTAACTTGTCATAAATTGGTTATAACTAGTTAATTTAGGCTCTTTTAGTCCCACTGATCTGGTCAGTAACAGAACAATTATTTTAAAAACTACTTTTCGTTAACTTACGCTATCGAAAACTTTAATCGTAAATATCTCCTAAACGGTGCGTCGTAGCTCAAAAATAACGAAATTTTTGAAGGCTTAAGCGAAACAAGTTGTGGGTATTCCGAACGTATTGCGACTGTCAAAACCTACTTTTCGCTATCGAAAATTATCGATACCGCGTAACTTGTCATAAATTGGTTATAACTAGTTAATTTAGGCTCTTTTAGTCCCAATGATCAGGTCAGTAACAGAACAATTATTTTAAAAACTACTTTTCGTTAACTTACGCTATCGAAAACTTTAATCGTAAATATCTCCTAAACGGTGCGTCGTAGCTCAAAAATAACGAAATTTTTGAAGGCTTAAGCGAAGCAAGTTGTGGGTATTCCGAACGTATTGCGACTGTTAAAACCTACTTTTCGCTATCGAAAATTATCGATACCGCGTAACTTGTCATAAATTGGTTATAACTAGTTAATTTAGGCTCTTTTAGTCCCAATGATCAGGTCAGTAACAGAACAATTATTTTAAAAACTACTTTTCGTTAACTTACGCTATCGAAAACTTTAATCGTAAATATCTCCTAAACGGTGCGTCGTAGCTCAAAAATAACGAAATTTTTGAAGGCTTAAGCGAAGCAAGTTGTGGGTGTTCCGAACATATTGCTACTATTAAAACCTACTTTTCGTTATCGAAAATTATCAATATCGAAAATAACGATATTTCTAAAATGGATGATATAAGGAAAGGAAGTATCCTTTCAAATATATAAGATCTACTGTAAATTATACTTATTTTTCGTTAGCAAAATCTTTCGATCGAAAACAGATTGCAAATAGTATCCAATATTTTTAAACTTATTGTTGTGATTTTTTTATAACAACTACAACTAAAAACTAAATTACTTATTAGTTAATACTAATAGTTGAATTTTTCAGTCATTAGTTGCAAAAAAATATTTTTTTCATTGGTTTTTTATTATTAATTGCAACCAACATCCAGGCATCTAGTTAGTATTGACTACTGTTTTGTTGAAAATTAATATGTGAATGAGGTGTGCTATATTTCAATGAAAGTAACATTTTCGTTTGCATAAACATAATAACAATTCAAATTTTTAAACGACTATAGATTTTAAAATTATAATTTATTGTCATTTTTTGACCCCCAGTACTTGTTTTTGCGCTCCTGGAAAAGGATTCAATTTTTTGACATAATGATTTATATTACACTACAATTCCTCGCTTTAGTTATTAATAATAAAAATCATTCTGTACAATAAATATGTCAAATTTTTCGAATAAAAAGAATAAGAATACTATTTTTTTTATCTCTTTTCCGCAACGCCGTGTATTTTAGTTAGGCGTATCTTATGTTAGACTTTACCTGTAATTGTAGGTATTTGTAAAAATATTCATTTACCAAAATCTAAATTATCTTTTTTACGTATAATGCAGTTTAATTTTATAAATTAACTATTTTATCAAATGCAGGACGTTTGTTAAATTTTTTGTAGTATTTTTGTACGTAATTTTCTGTATGTTTTAATGACTAAACAAATAAATATACAAAACAATATAAAGATATTAATACATTTTTATTTTAAAAATACATTGTGATTATTGTGATTCAATAAAAATAATTCAAAATTAATTATAAAAATGTCAGACTTATGACTGGTTTTTTATGTTCTCTGGCCATTTATACATATATGTTACATGTTACATATTTTAAACAAAGGATTTACCCACTGTACTCCTTAAATAATTATATTTATAAAAAGATTTATTTACCCAAACCTAAACTACCTTTTTTTATCTGTAATGCAGTCCAATTTATTACTTTTTTTTTTAACAAACTTCTCTCCAAAAACATGTTACAATGTTCTCACTTTTATATTAGAATTTTATCTCATACTAGGGACCTTTTTTCACGTATAATTTTTTTTTTTGGGGGGGGGGGGAAGATTTTGGTTAAATTCATCATAAAATTCCAAATCTAACGATATTTTGACTAAAATTTTACTTTACGTACATTTGTGTTATGTATCAACTTATCATAATTATGATACATATCACATAACCACACTAATCAAGAAAACCGCTTGCTGATTTACGAAAGCGCGCGTGTTGTCATATATTTATAGTATATGTGTTACAAAAATGAGGCTTTTTTTCACTTATTACACGAGAGGTTTGTATTTTTTCGAATAAATTTGGGTTTTTCTATCGAAAATTTGTTGCCTAGCATTTTAACGAGAACTTTCAACTAACAAAAACGTGACAGCGAAGCTGAAGTCAACATTCTCAACCAAAGTGTAACCAAAAAAGGATAGAAAAATGTTATATATGTACACTGGGTTTACTTTGTATTTGTGTGATCTGTCTTGTGTGTGTGTAAGTAATCGGAGGTGTGTTGCGGGGTGTCACATATGTATGTATTATACATACATACACATGTATGTAGCATCGTGTGGGGATTCCAAGGGGTCAAACTAGATTGTCTATGTCTTCAAAAAATTCAACGTGTTGAGTCGTTGACTGGACTGATGGTGACTTGACTGGACGTGACTGATTATATTTGAAAGCAAAAATACAGTTTATGTTGTAATTGCATTGAATCGATGTATGTTGAATCAAGATGCGTCAGACTTGACGTGACTTGACTGGACGCGACTGGCTTGGTGTGAAATGGGCCTTAACGAGTATAACGAGGTAGCGTCAGCGGCGTCAGCTATGGAGGGTAGATATCAGGAGCACCATCTCTGTATCAAAAAGTGTCCATAGAAAGGCGTAAATAGTGGCGGCGTTACTGTAGCAAAAGGGTAAATTTAGAAAAATAAACAAGGAAAGAAAAACATCCGCGTTGTTATGTAATTATTGTTTTTTTTATTATAATTGTTACATATAGGGTAAGAGACCCGATGACCGAACACTATTTTTAGCTGTATCATTAAAGTAGCTTAAAAAAATTAAAAAATAAACAAAACACCCATTTTTTTTTTTTAATAAGCATGAAACCAAGTTTTTTTAATCCAATGAATATGTTTTTAAGAAAATATAACCCAAAAATTTTGATTTATTAATGTTTTTGTTTTATAATTTGTTGACGTCTATGAAAAAACGGGTAGAATATATTAGCCTTCTTTAAAAAATCAACACACTGACCCGTAAGAAAGAACACGCATTTAACGTACATGACATAGAATACATATTTTTCTTTGTACATCTTTTGCTATCGAATATTTAAACCATTACCTTCCAGCCACTTTGACACTCTATCCACTACAAGGTGTCACTTTGTGTCATAGAGTATCACAGAGTGACATCTTGTGAAACATAGAACGTCAAAGCAACAATGACAGAAGGGTTTAAATATTCGATAAAATAAACCACTAAAATACTGTATTTCGTTTCCCCATCTACTGATGTTTTAAAAAAGATTGTGTACATTCTAACTTATCCAAACAGTTAAATTAAGTATATATTTAATGTATTTAATGTACACACGTGCACAGTTTATGTCGTTTCAGATTTAATACATATGTTTGACGTTTTTATTTGATAATATGTAAATAACAATTTCGAAGTTTTAATTCAATATTAATTATTTTTCAATTGATTTTACGTTCTGAAATAAATAAAATATTAAAGTGATATTATAAAAACGGTTAGTTAAGTGTTTTAAACCCAAAAATTAATTAAAAATGTTTATAAAATAGGTATGTAATATATAATTCTCAAAATGGGGTACCCAACCTTAAAACTCGGATCCCAAGAAGAAACACTTCTACAAATAATATTTAACGCATATAAAATATAATTTAGCTATCCTAATCTCTTAAGTGGACTAATAACAATTATTTGTACACTTTTATTATGCTAATAACTTTAAAAATTCGGTGGAAAATGTTACAATTTATAACCCATGTGTTTTGAATAATGATCATCCATCATATTAAAAATTCACGAATTCAACAAAAATTGTTCGATATATACATATATGTATTTCTTAAATTAAGTGAGGCGACATTAAATGTGAGGTGAATTTAAATTGAAAAATAATTATTCTATTAACTCTTTAAATGATTAAGACGAGTTAACTCGTCCTGCAATATGGCGGCTCAAAATGCTGTCATATGTACATATCCACTGGTACTGGTGCCGCCATCTATGACAATACGGTATAATTCTAAATAATGTTCAATTTTATCAACGTAGTTTAGTATAATTTATTTTTTATAAATTCCCATGGTTCACTTTTTTAATGTTGGGATCTTTAATTTTTTTCTTTTTCTTTTTTTGTAGCCTTATCTATTGTACTTATCACTTGGCAGTAATAAGGCCGGCATTTTGAGACAAAAAAATTTTACCATATGGTTTGTTTAAAAGGGTTAATAATAATTTTTTTATCAGAGGTTTCTTTTAGAAATAACTTCATTAAGATATAAATGTCAAAACTGTTCGGACTTATAACCCCGTTCGACAATCGGGTCTTTTACCCTAATAATTTTATTATTTTAAAAATTTTTATAAAACAACAAATAATCATTATACTATTTTGCTACCCTAGCGCTATTCTGGCGAGTTTTTGAACTGTTATTTAGTACTTAAAACGGGACACTTTTTGAACTATTTTTCTATTGTTTTACGTACAAGATAGTCCTCCTTATATTCTACACTCCATAGCGTCAGCGTTCACCGCGCCAGGGTTAGCAACCGTACTATAATTATAGTAGACATACTATAATTACATCCTTTTTACTATGTACTATCATGCCTTTACAATAATCCTTAAATCTACTATAATTTCTTAAATCTATTATAATTTTTATAAACCATATTTTTAGATCGAAAAAACAAATTTTTCGTAATTAATTTTAAAATGTTTCTCATTTGGCGCCGAAATGATGACTGCTGATACAGTAGATGACTGCTGATCAATCGTGATTTCAATATATATATAGTCCTCCAGATTTTGACAACTGGCGAGCAAAAAAAAAAAAAAAGGTCGCCGCTCTCGCCTTCCGATATAAAATGCGATAAAATTGAATTTGGCGGCTATTTTTTCTAATCTACTATAATTTTTTCAAATTTACTATAATTTTACGACCCTAGCACAATAATTTCACTCTTCAGGGTTGCTAACACTGCACCGCGCTTATGGCGTTGATGACGTTTATAGCAGTGAGCACATCACAGACAACGATTTTTTTTATTACTTTACAATTTTATTAAATAACTGTATTAAGCAACTGGACTAGGTATATTAAGTGATTAAAAATGGATAATAAAATTAACGTGATTTCTGAACCTTTTGTTATCAAAGCTGAAGTGGAGGAGAATTTTTCGAGTATGAGTAACTTGAACAACTCATTGTTAGGTGAAATAAAACTAGAATCAGAAGATGATGTTTTGATCGATTTGAAGAGTTTACACACAGAAATTAAAATTGAAGATGAAAATTTAACCGAGGACATAGCATTGGACACATTGGATGCCGCTGTACCAGTTGGAAAAGAGGTTAAGTGCAACACATGTTTAACGATATTTAAGACGCAAAGTATTTTAAATACTGAAGAAAGACTTTATATCGATGAAGAATCATTAAAGTGTAATAAATGTTCTAACTTAGAAAATTTGGACAGTGACGAACCATTACAATGTGATGTTTGTTTTAAATCATTTGATAAATTAAGTTCTTTAAACAGTCATAAAAATACTCATAAAGGTGGAAATTTATATAAATGTAATATTTGTTCTAAAACATTTACCTTTGAAAGTTTTTTAAAACAGCATGAAGTTACTCACGCTGGTGAAAAATCATTTCAGTGCAATATCTGCTCAAAAACATTTTATCGAAAAGAACACCTAAAAAGACATAAAAGAGGCCACACAAGTAAAAAATCATATAAATGTGATATATGTTCTAAAATATTTAATCATTCAAGTAATTTAAAAACACATCAAAGAACTCACACAGGTGAAAAACCATATAAATGTAACATATGTTCTAAAACATTTAATCATTCAAGTTCTTTAAAAAAACATGGAATAATTCATACGAATCCAAACTCATATAAATGTAACATATGTTCTAAAACATTTAATCAGTTAGGTAATTTAAAAAGACATGAAAGAACTCACACAGGTGTAAAACCATATAAATGTGACATATGTTTTAAAAAATTTACCAATACACGTAATTTTAAAGTACATACAAGGATTCATACGGGTGAAAAACCATACCTGTGTAACATATGTTCTAAAACATTTAGTCACTCAAATTATTTAAAAAGACATCAAAGAACTCACACAGGCGAAAAACCATTTAAATGTAACATATGTTCTAAAAAGTTTGCTCTTTCGTCTCATCTAAGAACACATAAAAGAACTCATACGGGTGAAAAACCTTATAAATGCAATATATGTACTAAAAGATTTAGTGATGCAAGTGCTTTAAAACAACATGAAAGACTCCATACAAATGAAAAACCATTTAACTGTAACATATGTTCTAAAACATTTGCTCAATCCGGTAATTTAAAAACACACGAAAGAATTCACACGGGTGAAGCACCATATAAATGTCACATATGTTCTAAAACTTTCAGTCAGTTAAGTAACTTAAAAGCACATAAAAGAATTCATACAGGTGAAAAACCGTATAAATGTAACATATGTTCTAAAACATTTACTAACTCAGGTCATTTAAGAGCACATGAAAAAACTCACACGGGTGAAAAACCGTATAAATGTAACATATGTTCTAAAACATTTAAACGTTCAAGTTGTTTAAAAATGCATAAAAGAACTCATACGGGTGAAAAACCGTATAAATGTAACATGTGTTCTAAAACATTTACTACTTCAGGTCATTTAAGAATACATGAAAGAACTCACACGGGTGAAAAACCATATAAATGTGACATATGTTCGAGAAGGTTTGCTCGTTCACATCATTTACGAGCACATGAAAGAACTCACACAGATAGTAAATCTCATAAATGCACTATATGTACTAAAAGATTTAATGATTTAAGTAATTTGAAAAAACATGAAATAATTCACACGCGTGACAGAACATATAAGTGTGATATATGTTCTGAAATATTGGCTACATCATCTAATTTAAAAAGGCATGAAAGAACTCACACGGGTGAAAAACCGTATAAATGTACCATATGTTCTAAAACATTTACTACTTCAGGTAATTTAAAAAGACATCAAAGAAGAATTCATACCAGGCAAACCGTATAAACGTAATAATTAATGTTTTATAAACGCGTACATAATCCCGTACAAAAATAATTTATTTATTTTTTTTAAATGTAGAATATAATTACAAAAAATATGAAATTATTTTATGTTGGCAATGGCATTTAGGGATTTTACCCTTTTGTTGTAACCTAAAGTTTAAATGAATAACTTCGTAAAAATTAAATGAATATATGTATTATCAACTTGTAAACTTTTTTATTTTCATTTTCGTCCAAAAGCTATCAGTAAAATCAGTTTATTAATAAATTTTTCTTATCCGTTTAATTCGATGAACCGTCACAGCCCCGGTTTCGATGGTGACGGTTAATCGAAGTTATACTGTACTTAATTTTCTATAAAAAATTTTTAAAGTGACATGGCATACATAATAATAAATTCGATATGTTTAGTCCACAAGTGCGTGGTAGACACGCATTAATTCAGGATTTCATAGTTTAGTAACCAAAATCCTGATTTGATGTATATTGGGAAAACAAATGGAGGCGTGGTTAAATATTTAGCCTACTGGCAGTAGTTTCTCAATTCGTCATCAAATGGCAGAAATAGGGTACCTGACTATATTCAAAATTTGTTTTAAATATTAAATAATTTTATTTATTACTCGTAAATATATTTAATTTTAGTAGTGACAAATAAAAATATTCTTTAGTTATTTAAAAATTCTACTTTGAAAATGGTAAACTTTTAACCTTCATTTAAATGAGAAAAACGCGTCGTTACATTAAAATGACGTCATATTTTGTAGCAAATATTATAAATAAGATACGGAACATGTAAATGAAGTAAATAGTTACTGTAGTTTGATGCATATTTTTTACACGTGTGTTAAATATTATTTCGACTGGACATAATAAATATTACAAAACAGAAAGCCTAATATCTATTGAAAATTTTATGTTCAAAACGTTTCCTAACGTTACAGTAGCGCGAATTCATTAATATTTGCTTGCATCAAAATGTGGACCATGGTGGATCGTTTTTCGTACCAATTTATTCATTTAAAATTGAACAGTGTTTTTTTTTACGATTTTCAAAAATTTATTAAAAATTAACTAGTTAATACGTAAAAATAAAGCATTTAGAATCATTTTTTTATAGCAGTCAAGTACCCTATTGACACATAATAAAAATAGTAGTAATTTGGAATTGTCCGTTATTATTTTAAAACAGTATATTATTTTGAAAAAATTAAAATGATATTCAGAAAAATATGTCAGTTTGTATTTTGTAAATTAAATAACGTAAATTTTAAGAATTGTCACAATCTAATAAGCAAACCTTGCCTACTGTAGTTATTTTTTTGACCACTAGTTCGTGTGATACATTCGATTGAAATGTTCATTGGTAAAATTAAATTTCTATCAGAAAAAGATTATGTTATAAAACTCCTGTAAATAAAAATTTTTCTATGCTAGATAATTTTCTGTAATATAATAGTTTCAAAATAATTATTTTGTATTTCATTATACCTATTCTAAAAATAAATAAATAAAAATAAAAAAGATTATATTATTTTTTTTTTTGCCTTATTAAGCACAGTACCAGCAACTACGGCTCCGATGGAACTCGGAACCCTTAATTCCGGTAATTCGGAACCCTTATTATTTCTCATGTCTATCTGTCTATCCGTCACACCTCCATAATTTTTGCATCTTTTCTCCTATAATATGTAGCAAATTTTTTTTTTTTTTTTTTTGAAGTACTTTTCGGTAGTTAAAAGTGGAATGAACGGTTTTTTTTCATGTACCACATCGTGTGAGATAACATTTGAAAGTCTTCGTAAAATGAAGTTGAAGCTCTTACCACTTCATTTTTAAACCCAGTTTGCGAAATATTGGGCGTCAAAGTAGTGAATTTCGAAAAAAGTACTTATTATTGAATTAGTTATCACATATTATTTTTGTTGCAAATTCGAATCATTTTTATTAGGTGACAATTTTCGTGTTTGCGTAAGAGAGGTTTAACTGTGATTGCTAACATTGTTCATTTCACAGAATACAGAATGTGAATTCGTATCTCTATACTAGAGAAACCAGTGTTGCCAAAAAAGGATGGAAAATCCCTACCTATATTATGTTCTGTAGATATACATAATTCTTTTTATAATACATGTACGAGAAAGAAAGAAACATATTTCGTAATCTTTTTAAAAAAGAAAGAAATATATTTTTTATTCATTTTAAGCATATAACCATGTACTACGAATATATAATTTGTATACAGAATGTTTTATGCGTTTCATGTATTAAATATGAAAAATCAGCCTGTTATTAAAATTATTTTTATTAAAAAAGTGTATGATTACACGTGTTGAATCATTTCGTGAATTTACTATTTTTTTTTTTTTAATTTTTTTTTAAAATATTGTCGGCCCTTGGGGAAGACAAACTCATTAATTAGTAATTTAAAGGGGTATTCTAGTCTAGAAATTCGAAAAAATCGATTTTTTTTTATATATTTTTAAAGTTCAGACCTTTAAGAGTAAGCCTCTAAAAGGATTTACGGAAATTCGAATTATTTTCGGAGTTACGGTTATTTTTCCCTGTGTACTGTGTATGTTTTCAGTGTCAAATTCAAATTTTTAATATAAATTACTCGAAACTACTTTTTTCTATACGGTTGACATGATATTTCAAGTTCTAATGCACCGATTTACTTGAAATTTGGTACAGACCTTCTTAGTACTATCAAAATTGGTCCGATGCACAGTGGGGCCAAATCCTAAAAAGCTGGCCAAAAGTCGAAAAATAGAGTTTAAGTTCCGGTAATTTTTAGTCGTGGGTTAGGTTGGGTAAGAGTCCGAAGGTCGAATGAGACTTTAGCGCGCTGTATCTTTTATACCTGCTACTGTAGGATAGTTGAAAGTGGACTCTCAATCGAGGTAGACGCGTCGTGCAGTAAACAAATATTTCAACGCTATGTTCAAGAGGGCGCCAAATTTCCAAAAATCAATCAATTTCAATTTTTAAAAATGGAATCAATAGCTGAAAATAAGTAGAAAATTATTATGTAACACAAAATTAATAATAATAGTTTATGCGATAACAATAAACAAATCATTTGTACGAAAATAAACGAAAGATTACAACGGAAAATTTTAAACACGTAGAGAAAAGTTTACAACTTCTACAGACTTCTGCGACTTGACCGATCACATGTTGTAGATGGAACTATTATTGAATGGAAAAAATTAAAACTAGCTGCCTTTGTGCCATTGGTAAGAGTTCTTGCAATGTAAAACATAGTTTTCTGAAGTTCGTACATTAACGACGTGGAATCATTTATTTTTTCCAAGCGTTAAAATTTAACTGTAAAATCCTTTTTCGTAAAAGAAAAACTATTAGTAAATATAAAATAATATAAAACGATAATGAAAATGAAAAATTTACTTAAAAAACTTAGAAAATTATTACTAAAATAAAATTTTTGAATGAAAACTAAAGTGACTTCGGATTCATAATCAGCGACCCCGAAAACCTCGGAGTACTGACTTTCAATCAAATTTATAACGTTTTCGACTTTTGGCCAACTTTTTAGCATTTGGCCCCACTGTGCGACGTAGGGGTTTTTAGAATTTTTTCTTTTACTATTTTTAAAAAATTTCCAAAGCTGAAAAAAGGAGGCGAAGAAATGATTTTTCTTTTTAACTCGGGTGTGTATACTGGGTCTTTAAAGGAACAGTCGAAATTTAAGACTAAAATTTCTCTCTCATGAATAAGGTGCGAACTTTGGCTACTCTCCCTAAAAATCTAATTAATAGTGGAGACTCAAGGTCTAATGGATGCCCGGGTCTGGCGGTTGACTTGCATACGTGAGCGAGTGAATTTAGCATTCGTTCCCTAAAAGGGTCAGTGTACATACGGCGTCAGTATTTTCGAAGGTAAGTGAATGGTGTTATTTTTATTTTTATCTTGCTCGTAGTTTTTCAATTTTTTCAAATCTAAAATAAATTATTGTATACCGTTATAATTCATTGATGAATTCACGTTAGAGGGCGTGGATAACGTCCACAGCTTTAGTGCACAGCAGTGGAATAGTGGCTTTATTTTTTCATTTTTTTTTTTATTAAACAAAGTTTAACTCCATTTTTTTCTTTTCTTTACTTTCTTGCTTTTTTGGTTTTTTTCTATTAATATTTAATTTCTTTTGTATTTTCAATAATAAAAACTCATTTTGCGCTAAATAAATATTGTTCCGTTTATTATGACCTGTCTGTAAATATTTCCCATTTTCAGGTGCTTGAATAATTCAACTTTTTTTTTGGAGCCGATGCTAAAAAGACTATATTGAAAGCTCATAGTATAAGCTACAAAAGCCTAAAACCGTTTTATTTTCTTTAATATTCGTTCATTGTAGTTAGGGATTTTTTAACAAAATTTCATTTTTGTATTAACAACGGTTTTAAACTTTTGACTTTGGCAACTGCTGGGCCATAATATAGTAGACACTTCAAAAAGTAACCCAGAATTTTTTGAGATTATTTGGAAGCCTAGAAAACTTTGAAAACAGGACCGTTCCTTAAAAGACCGGACGCCATTTTGTGAAAAATTTTATTTTTTCAAATCGGCTAAGTCCAACTAATTCTACAAACTTGTTTATTAAGAACTGACTGAAATTTTATGTTTCAGATCATTAGGATGGTTGGAATCACGTCAACCAGGAGACACCTTTTATTTCTGAGTCCCCACCTTGCCGGCCTGTACCGATTTCAATTTTGAATTTTTTTTTAATTTTTATACATTTTTATATTTTTTAAATATCAATAAAAAACTGTTAAAAAATGGATACTAAAAATGTTTACCCCTTTTTTTTTTATTACGCCCGTAAAATCACCTCAAAATCGAGAACCAATCCAAATAAATAGGGTAAACACTCCTGGTCTTTGACATCTAACTCCATGAATTTGTTTACACCAAGGAGCAGGATAATTTATGATGAAATAATTCAAAATTTTCTAACAAAAAGAAAAGTTTATTCTTATAAAGCATACGCAGTGTTACATACTACAACGTACAAGTTATAGTTTTAAACAAACACAAAAAGAAAAATACCAATGTAAAATGAAGTCAAAAATAAATATATAATAAAATAAAATTAATTTCTGAAATTCGATTTTAATTAAATACATAGGTGTATATATAAAATTTTCTATTTTTTAAAAATATGTTTTTTGACGTGTCCTTTCAAACTATTTGAATGTGAAAATGTTTGAAAACATGTCATATCACATTTGAACGGTTTTCCTCCTGTATGTGTTCTTTCATGTAACTTCAAATTATTTGATTGAGTAAATGTTTTAAAACATACATTACATTCGAATGGTTTTTCTCCTGTTTGTATTCTCTGATGTTTTTTTAAATTACCTGCCTGAGAAACTGTTTTAAAACATACATTACATTCGAATGGTTTTTCTCCCGTATGTAATCTCTTATGTGTTTTCAAAGCGCTAGACTGAAAATCACAGAACAAAGTAAAAATGTTTTAAAACATATATCACATCTGAATGGTTTTTCGCCTGTAAGGTAACGGGCCTAGTTTCTGACCTTTTAAGAGTGATGGCTGAGGTTAAATGACAGTAATAAATATAAGTTTCAACTTAAGAGACAATTAATAATTTTATCAACTAGTTTATGGCTTTCAAAATAAAGTCATACAAGTAAAATAATTATTTGAATTGAATTAATAATTTAAATTAATGTTTTAAAAATTGACAAAAAGGACCCAGTTTCTGACCTTCAAAATTTCTCATGTGACAGTTTCTGACCCTGACAGTGGCCTAGTTTCTGATTCTTAAATTTAAAAATACAGTTTTTTAAAATTTAATTTATAAATAATTTTTTATTGATAAAAATGAATGTTTAATGTTATATACGTTATGAAAAATAACAAAAACTAATCGAAGATAACTATAAATAACAAAATAACTAACAAAAACTGGTTAGAATTTAACTGGGCCATACCACTTTAGAAGTGAGCCTAGTAATTGACCCTCATATTTCAATAATAAAAATCATTCTAAGGTATTTTATAAATATTTTAAAATAAATTTTAAACAAATATTAACCTGCTCATATATTTTTAATTAAGTTTTCATACTTACATGATGAATATTGCACAGATCAAAATGAGTACTTTGTAACATAAACTGTTAAGAAACTACCAAAAAAATAGTGTTTACACACATTTTAAACTTAAAAAATTTTTTTTATTTAGTTAATATATTCTAAACTTTTTAAATTGCTGTTCATTAGACACAGAATAGATTACTTTAAATTAAGAATTTATTTTTTTTCTTATTTAAAATATAGTTTTTTTATTAATTTATAACAAAGTTGAAAAGTTCAGAAACTGGGCCAGGGTCAATTACCGGGTCTTTTACCTTATGTGTTCTCTCATGTACTCTCAAATAAGGTAACGTAGAAAATGTTTTAAAACATATGTTACATTTATATGGTTTTTTATCTACTATATGTATTCTTTCATGTAATTTTAAACTACATGATACGGAAAATGTTTTAAAGCATGTATTGCATTTGAATGGTTTTTCTCCTGTATGCGTTCTTTCATGTACTTTTAAATTACCCAACTGAGAAAATGTTTTAAAACATACATCACATTTAAATGGTTTTTCTCCTATATGTAATCTTTCATGTGTTTTTAAATTGCTTGATTCAGAAAATGTTGTAAAACATATATTACAGTTAAATGGTTTTTCACCTGTATGGGATACAGGAGTTTGTCCTACGCGGCGTATAGCCGAATGAGTCATTTGACCGAAACGACAAAAGTCCGAATAGTCATTTAGTCGAACTGTCATTTAACCGATGCGACAAAATACCGAAAAAGTTATAATTCCGAATGGTCAAATTACAGAAACGACATTTGACCGAATGGACATTAATCCGAAAAATAAATGCATATGCAGCTGTTGGTATTCATTACCAACAGCTGCATATGCAGAAAAACCATTCAAGTGTAACACGTGTTCTAAAACATTTTCTCAGTTGGCCAGTTTGAAATCACATAAAAGACTACATACGGGAGAAAAACCATTCAAATGTGATACATGCTTTAAAACATTTTCTTTGGCACAACATTTAAAAAAACATGAAAGAACACATACAGGTGGGATACAAGAGTTTGTCCTACGCGACGTATAGCCGAATGAGTCATTTGACCGAAACGACAAAAGTCCGAATAGTCATTTAGTCGAACTGTCATTTAACCGATGCGACAAAATACCGAAAAAGTTATAATTCCGAATGGTCAAATTACAGAAACGACATTTGACCGAATGGACATTAATCCGAAAAATAAATGCATATGCAGCTGTTGGTATTCATTACCAACAGCTGCATATGCAGAAAAACCATTCAAGTGTAACACGTGTTCTAAAACATTTTCTCAGTTGGCCAGTTTGAAATCACATAAAAGACTACATACGGGAGAAAAACCATTCAAATGTGATACATGCTTTAAAACATTTTCTTTGGCACAACATTTAAAAAAACATGAAAGAACACATACAGGTGGGATACAAGAGTTTGTCCTACGCGACGTATAGCCGAATGAGTCATTTTACCGAAACGACAAAAGTCCGAATAGTCATTTAGTCGAACTGTCATTTAACCGATGCGACAAAATACCGAAAAAGTTATAATTCCGAATGGTCAAATTACAGAAACGACATTTGACCGAATGGACATTAATCCGAAAAATAAATGCATATGCAGCTGTTGGTATTCATTACCAACAGCTGCATATGCATTTATTTTTCGGATTAATGTCCATTCGGTCAAATGTCGTTTCTGTAATTTGACCATTCGGAATTATAACTTTTTCGGTATTTTGTCGCATCGGTTAAATGACAGTTCGACTAAATGACTATTCGGACTTTTGTCGTTTCGGTAAAATGACTCATTCGGCTATACGTCGCGTAGGACAAACTCTTGTATCCCACCTGTATGTGTTCTTTCATGTTTTTTTAAATGTTGTGCCAAAGAAAATGTTTTAAAGCATGTATCACATTTGAATGGTTTTTCTCCCGTATGTAGTCTTTTATGTGATTTCAAACTGGCCAACTGAGAAAATGTTTTAGAACACGTGTTACACTTGAATGGTTTTTCTCCTGTATGTACTCTTTTATGTGTTTTTAAATGTTGTGCCAGAGAAAATGTCTCAAAACATACATCATACAACATACATAACAAAAATTCCGTATTTTCCATTAGAGTATGTACCTACGTTTAATTTGGCGATATATTGCATTTTTCTAAACAAGGGGCTTCAATTTCTTTTAATTTTTATTAATTGACAAGCAAAAAAAAAATTCAAATCAAGTAACACCATAGTAACACTCATTTCTATTTCCCTTGTTTCTCATTCACCATTTATATTTTTCATTTTTACAGTCGAACTCATGTATTTTCAACCTGTCGGGACTAATCCGCTCATGTATTTTCAACTTCTCCTTCATCCTCTCTCCGTGGCAATGATAGAACCACCTGACAGACATAGAACCAATCACAAAAAGCCCGCGCAAATCTTAACACAGTAGTCACGTGTACTTCCCACATGAATAACCTTAAAATGACAAAATGTCAAGTAACATATAATAAACAAAAAAGTGAAACATGAAAAAACTGTAATAAACTTGTAACAAAATTATTTTTTAAACACTTGCGAATGAAATAAAACTATAAATTATAGGATAAAGCCACTAGTGGTTAATAGGTTAATCTGACAGTTATTTTCTGTATTAAAGTACTGCATGTGAAGTGGGGACAAAAAATTTGAAAATACGTGAGTAAAATTAGTTGAAAATAGATGATGTTGAAAATACATGAGTTGAAAATACATGAGTCCGACTGTAGACACATAAAGGCGCCACTATTGGTGCCAGTGCTGCCGTCTATAGTTCAGGCTCGGTCCCTATAGAAGAATAACATAGCTTTTAAAAATAAAACTTTGTATTATCAATTTATCATTTATTTTTTTATGATTGTATTGAAATGTACGCATTTTAATGAAATCACAAAAATCAGTGCGTTTGTCTGTTATTAACATTGTTTTTATTAAAAAAGTACATAATTACACGTGTTGAATCATTTTCTGAATTTATTTATAATTTTTTAAAAATATTCCCGAATTTTATTAAAAAAAAAACTATAGAAAGTACAAACCCATTAATTAGTAATTTAATCTAGAAGTTCACTATTTTACATTATCATAAAATGATTTCTTATAGAAATAACATTAATTTAGTTATTTTTGTAATTTTTTTTTTTCTATAAATATAAATAGCTACATTGACAAATTGATCTCTATATAAGAAATAATTCAACCAATCCAAGTATTTTAATTAACTTTTGCTACTAATTATTATTAATTACTGTGAAGTGTTTTCACGTGTCTGTTCAAACTCCGTAACGTTGAAAATGTTTTACTACATATGTTACATTTGAACGGTTGTTCTCCGGTATGTGTTCGTTTATGATTATTCAAACTGCCTGAAGTTGAAAGTGTTTTAAAACATATATGACATTTGAATGGTTTTTCCCCGGTATGTATTCGTTCATGTCTTTTCAACTGGCTTGACTGCGAAAATGTTTTAAAACATACATTACACTTAAATGGTTTTTCTCCGGTATGTGTCCTTTGATGTCGTTGTAAATCGGCTGATTTAGAAAACGTTTTAAAACACATATTACACTTGAATGGTTTTTCTCCGGTATGTATTCTTTCATGTATGTTTAAATATTGTAACTGAGAAAATGTTTTAAAACATGAAATGCATTTGAATGGTTTTTCTCCTGTGTGTGTTCTTTCATGTCTGCGTAAACTACTTGACATAGAAAATGTTTTAAAACACACATTACATTTGAACGGTTTTTCTCCTGTATGTATTCTTTTATGGCCCTTTAAACTATCTGAGTAAGAAAATGTTTTAAAACATATATCACATTTAAATGGTTTTTCTCCTGTGTGTACTTTTTGATGTGTTTTTAATTGGCTTGACTGAGAAAATATTTTCAAACATACATTACATTTGAATGGTTTTTCTCCTGTATGTATTCGGTTATGTCTTTGTAAATCGTTGGATCGAAAAAATGTTTTAAAACATGTGTTACATTTGAATTGTTTTTCTTCTGTATGTAATCGTTCGTGTCTTTGTAAATCGGTGGATCGATAAAATGTTTTAAAACACACATTACATTTAAATCGTCTCTCATCACTATGCACTTTTTCATATTTTTCCATACAGTTTGACGTGTATGGTTTTTCACTGGTCTGCAGTTTTTCACAATTCTTGAAACAATCTTGCTCAGTTACACTATTAGATACACTATTTTTGCAACTTTCGTCAAATAAATCACTATTTTCGGCTAATATATCCGTTTCATCATCTTCTAACTTAATTTCGGTATGTAAACGTTTTACATTTAATAAATCACAAGTATTATTGCTTTCTTCCAGTTTCAATTTTATTTCGTTTCCATAACATGAAGATTCCGGTACTTCCGTTTTTGTTGTATTTGAAAATGAACTGTCCACATTTTCCTCCTCTTTTATTTTAACTGAGCATTCTGAGAGCCATACAGTTTCAAAAACATCAGCCTTTGATGTATACTCTTTATTTTCCATTTTCTTTTTTCCTTTAAAATTTAATTCTGCGGTTTTGAGGTTTTGACAGTCATCGAGTCTGAACACTCTGAACGTTTAATGTATGGAGATTAGACAAGGAGACGAAACTTATATGAGAGGAATTGACAAAATTGGTCAGGAATATGGTAAATATAAGGCTTTTTTTTTTACTACTCGCGGCGTTAATAATAACGTTAATAATGCTCAAATACTGATGTGAAATAGCGAATATAGTAACATAAGCCCCGATTTACATTACCCGATATCACTCCGCTCCAGGTTCGATAACAACGAGTGTATTCACATCATCGCTCTGATATCGATCCGATATCAGTCGCGGTTCGGTCTCACTCTCCAATATCAATACCACTCAGGTAATATTATATCGGAGCGATATCAGACTTGTTATGGCTTGTACCTGTAGTGTAAAAACACTTTTTTGATTCCACTCCACTCCGCTTGCATTCAGTTGTTATGAAAAGATGTTTGTATCGAACTGAGACCGAACTAGTATCGTACTCAGGGTGGCATGATAATGTGAATGAAGAACGAATAGGTACCAGCATGTTATCAGCACTGTAATGTTAACACAACAAGATTGTATCGAATCGGGAGCAGAGTGATATCAGAGTGAGAGTGGAGTGGTAATGTAAATCGGGCCTAAAACGGACAATACCCCTGTCGCAGCATCCTGCATAACATAGCGAATTTCCATTTACAAAAGTACGTTTTTCTCGGAAACTAGTTGATATACATACAGTGCCGGATTAGCCTATAAGCAAACTAAGCAATTGCTTAGGGCATCACGTGTTGGGGGGCACCAGAAGCAGCACAAAAAAATATTTGCTAGCACATGAAAGGTAAGGCTGTTTGAAAATCCGCGCGTTTGGTTTTTATTGTATGTAATACCTACTCCACGTACTCTTTTATCCTTCATAGTCTTCATGAATTCTAAGGATCTATCTCAGGGGTCGGCAACCTTTTCTGAATGGCGGGTCATTTAAAAAAAAAATAATTAGCAGGCCGCATAGTTAGATATTTTCCTTTGTAGTATATAGCTTAAATTGATTTTTCTTTAGCAAATTTTCGAATCGAAAATTCAGCTATTAGAGCCACTGTCTTGACGCGACTTGAGCCCGGTGCTTTGATAGAAATAATTTGTTTTGAAGTTTCTAGAAGCCGAATTTAAATCCGTGCGATAACTCTCGAAGAAAGCACCCGGTTTTTACGAAAGTTGGCGAAAATGCTGGAAGTTCAAAAAGTAAGACACGTCCGATGTCCGGAACGGATTTTTAAGCATTTTTGTGGAAAAAAATTTTTGCCAGTTTCCTCAAGTTTTTGTCATATTTTCTTACACAGTTGGAAAGAGAAAAAATCACATAAAAAAGATTTTTGAACAATAATTCTATGTCAAGTAGTTTCCGAGAAAAACTAATTTTTGTAAACGGAAATTCGCTATATTATGTAGAATACTGCTAAAGGGGTATTTTCTTTTTTTTTTAAATATAAATATTATTAATAAATAATCAACATGAAAAAAATTTTAGTAACAGTGTTTTATTTACATGTTATAAATAACATCGGAGGACAAGAAAAGTACAGAGTATACTCAACTCTGCATAAGCAGAGCAAATTGTTCAAAACATTATATTGCTTGGTGGGCCGCATAAAAACTTGCAACGGGCCACATGCGGCCCGCGGGCTGCGGGTTGCCGACCCCTGCTCTATCTTGTATAAAATACGTAGTTTTTTTAAAGACCGATACTATATAGTTTACATATGATAGGGGGGCCCACAGACATGGATTGCTTAGGGCATCAAATAGTCTTAATCCGGCACTGTATACATAGAGTAATTGTAAATAAAAAAAACCTTCTTTATGTGATTTTTCCGCCTCATTCCGCCAAATTTTTTTCACGAAAAATGTCCAAAACCCCGTAAACATTTTCACGAAATTTCTTAAAAATAAGATGTTTCGTTCTTGAGTTATCGTGCGGTACTTAGTAAACATATATATAAATGTGTCCGCACGATAACTATTTTGTTAAGTGACTATTTTTTTCGGTTTCTAGGGACCTCAAAACAAATTTTTGCCATCGTCCCGGTCTCAAGTCGCGTCATGACAGTGACTGTAATAGCTGAATTCCATTCGCTAAAACTGTCAACCATAGAACACTAGAAGCCAACTAACATAAAAAAAGTGAAATTCGCTTGGAGTCCTTTGTAACCCAGTCACAGCTTAAGGCATTAGTCCGTCAGTAGTCGTCGTCGAGTCAACATACCATTGTATTAACAATATACCCCATTGTTACATGTACACGTTGAACATCTCTCTCTGGTAATACGTGTATTGTGTTTGTATGCGTGTATACACATACTACTACAAAAAACCAAACTTATACACTGCAACCAGTGTGTATGTACACAAACAGACTACGTCACAAACTCATTACAAGTGGAACAGAGGCAAAGCCAATCTAGTTTGTCCCCTTGCTGTCAACAGTTATGTACTTATTTGAAAAATATGTATATTAGAGGTACAAATTCATTCACACATAGATATACGTATCTATTGCAGTTAAGTATATACTTTACACATTATATGATTATACACATAGGTACAACATAGTTGTAAACACACTAAAATTATAGAAAATAAATTGACTTTTTTTTTCTTATTTTCTCAAGAACTAGCAAACGTAGAATAAAAGTTTAAAAACCTTTTTTATGTCATTTTTTCCCGTCTTTGCAATGGTGTAAAAAAATTTGACAAAAATTTTTAAATTATAGCAAATTTTGGCCAAAAACTCATTTTTACGAAAAATGCTCAAAAAACCATGTTCCTGAACTCCGACGTTTTTGGCTGAAGAACTCATCCAAGATTTTTGGACTTCCAACGTTGTCACCAAATTTCGTAAAACTAGCAGTTTTTCCTGAAGCGCTATCGTGCTGATACATAAATACATAAATACATATATACATATACATATATATATATATATATATATATATATATATATATATATATATATATATATATATATATATATATATATATATATATATATATATATATATATTTTAGTGAATGTTATTTATGGGCTCTAGGGACCTCAAAACAAATTTCTGCCATATTTTCGGGCTGAACTTCGGCTATGGCTTACACCATAATAGCTGAATTTCCAGAATTCTTTCTGGAAATTCGCTAAAACAGAATTAACTACAGTACTTATTCTCAAATGGAAACACGTCGGGACTGGGGAAGTGAGTTTCCATTTGAGAATCACCAATGTCGGTTGATGATATTTAATAATTAGGAAATAAAATAAACTCTTATTATAGTTTAAAATTTAAATTACTTTATACGGCGGATATCCAATGGTACTGACTCCGATTTTACATAGTGACGTTAGCAAATTATATAATATACGATATAAATGACGCGACGCAAAATAAAAGTTGTTATGTTTATTTTAAAAACGATCGAAAAACCCACTTTATAATTGAGTTGAACATTGAAAAAGATTCCAGAAGATTCTATTCAAAATCTAACAAAGATAATATAGAAGCTTGCGTTTCCATTAATAATAAGTACTGTACCGCTTTCGTATCCGACCACAGAACAAATAGAACGAATATAACTATCTCTTTTCTGTAATCACTTATGGGCATTTATGTGCACTTAGGCTGCCCGTACACGATCAGTAATACTGTCAGTATTTACTGATAACAATAATGAATCATTATTTTTATTACTTCAGTATTTTTATGATACCGTACACTATCATTATTTTCTTCAGTATTTTAAAACAAACTGTCAAGTTTGATTTTTCGGAATTTTTAAATTAATAAAATTTTCGAATTGTTATTATTATGGAAGAAGCGTGTTTAGCTATAGTACTAGCGTTTGCAACTCAAAACAAGAAAACATGAAGAAAACAAAAAAGAAAAAACGTTATGTTCGTAATGTTTTTTCTAGCTTAGCCATACATATACGCATGTATGTACATACGGTACATATCGTACATATTGTACATAATGCTGTACATAATAATCAATAATAATACAATATGTACAAGCAAGGTTTATTATATATAAACCTTGATGTACAAGCATTGTACAAGCCTACTTTTCCATGATGTACATATTATACGATCTACAATCGATTTGTATTTATCTCGGCTGGTACGGCTGGAAATGACGTACATAATATACGAGAAATATGTTTTAACGTTTTTAACTGTCATTAATGTCACTGTCTCCTCCACGTCTTAGTACTGAAGTGAATACTGATGGAATTATAAGCCATTCTTCAATACTTTCATCATTATTTCAGTATCGTCAATACACGATCAATAAAAGTGTCAGTATTTTGAAATACTGACAGTATTACTGATCGTGTACAGGCAGCCTTAGGCTACTTAGTCCTCATTCATTCGCCAGCACTCAATGGGTATGTTTCAATTGTTGTCATATTGTTACCTGTCGTATTAACACGGTATATGTAAGTGGTATATGTACATCATACGTACTACCACCACGTACATATTATGGATATATGTATGCAAGACACCCATACACACATCATCCATCGGACTAACCCACCTTTGTGGTTACCATAGAGAATAACACTATATATATATAGAAGAGCACTCACTTAAATTATAGGATTTTTCTTAGCAGGTGGTTATTAAGGTACTGAGTTCAGAGGGCAGTGCAGTAGCACTGCACAACATATTTAAAAAATTGGTAATTGTAGACGGTGGTACTAGCTGATATCTGTCGAATTTACTGTTCATAGAACTTATTCTATTATTTTAGAAATTTATAAATTGTAACATTTCTATAGTAACTATTATAACAAATTCTAAAGAAATTTTCATTTTTTTCGAATTATTTATGAGTAATTCGTTTATTTTTTTGAGTTCAATATTAAATTTAATAATTTTATTTAATTATTATTGGAGGTATGTATAATTAACATTTATTACTTTATTTTTATTTGAAAATAATTACTTATTTTATTATCACAGTAAATTAATTAGAAAATTAGAATACATTTTATCTGTTGCATAAAAATGGGAGCACACTTGTCAGAAATTAAAATCAGTGATAGTGGTATTCATTTACGAAATATTTGATTAATGTATAATTTTGAATAAAAATAAATTTACTTGAGTTTTTAAACAAATATATGAGTTTATAATTATTGTATGAGTTTTAAACTTGGAAAACTGATTAAAATAAAATGCAATTAGGAGAATTTTAGTGGATTATCTTACTAGTAGTAACCTACATTATCGGCGAAGGCTAAAGATAATTTAAAGTTATTATAGTGACATCTCTGTTCTTTTCAAGTGTACTACTCATGATGATTACGATAACGGTGACATCTATACCCTGTACCCCCGTTCTCAGTGTCATAGAGAGGTAATAGAGAGTCAAAAAAATGTATGGAAGTTAGTTATCTTGCAGAAATAAAATTCTGGTGTACTTTATCTATGGCGGTTACGCTCGTTTCCCTAGTATAGAGATAGTAATGTTCTCTTGTTCTCCGTATCCGACGAACACGAGTGCCATCTTTGATTTGAACACTTTTTTGAATACATTGAGTTTCGTCTGCTTGTCTAATCTCGATAATTTAACCATAGATTATGTATATTGATTACTGGCACCAGTCTTACCAATGCTACTTGTAATAAAACTGTGGGAAAATTTAAAAACCAAGTATGTTTGTTGATTATTTATTATTGTTTCCGTAGTTTTAAAATATACCTTGGCAAAATTTTGAACATCTTACCACTGACATTATATGCTTATTTCTCACTTATTGTACAATATACTATTTCAAACGGTTTTCGACATTATTTTGAAAAATTAAAAGCATATTGTAGCGGTTTCGGCTACCACAATACGATTAAGCATCTGTTTTTCGCGCGTAAATATTGAATTACTAAAATGTTATTGCGTATATTGTTGTTATGTCCCTGGTAAAATACGATTAATTATTGGATTTCTAGTCCAAAGGTCGTTTAACGGGTTCGTAAGAATATGAAACACTAATTTATTCAAGAGAAATTATTTATTAAAATAAAAATTCGAAATATAAATCTTGTATAGAAGATCTTTATATAAATTATATTATTTATTAATCTTGTTTTCTTTTTAATATTTTTATTTAAATATATTTATAATATTTCGTATAAGATTTATTAATTTTATAATATTATTTAATTTTATATTATTCAATAAATTTTGTTATTATTAATATAATTTTAATTTGTATAAGTCATATTTATTTGTTGAAGATGATATTAATGACGTCTTTGCTGTTTCAACTTCACACAACGAGTGTCTTTTATAACCGATCCCATCTTTTCGAACCCTCTGATTCACCTATTCTCTTCCATATATGGTTACAAAACAGAGCTCGTCCCCTTGATTGGCTAAAACCTGACCATCTCAGTCATGATAACATTCCATATATATATGCGACTGAACAAAACGATCGTAGCGCGGTTAGACCTAATAAACGCCACCAGTCAACCAACTAGTGGTTTGAAACCAAAATATTTGAAAAAGCTTATAAATTTCAACAACAGGTGTCGACACTATTCCCGCGCTTTAATATAAATGCTTAAGGCCACATTGCCACAATATGCATGCATAATACATAAATATGTTTTGAAATAATTTCACAAAATTAATCAAATTTCCCATTTAAAGTAAAATTGCAACTTAATGTTTGTATTATGTTTCAAACAAATTTATGATTAATGAAACCAATCCAAGTAAATAGGGTAAACACTCCTGGTCTTTGATATCTAACTCTATGAATTTGTTTACAACAAAAATTAGGATAATTTATGATGAAATAATTCAAATTTTTTTAATAAAGAGAAAAGTATATTCTTATAAACATACGTAATGTTACATAGCACAACATACAAGTTAGTTTTAAACAAAAACAAACAGAAAAATACCAATGTAAAATGAACTCAAAAATAAATATATTATAAAATTAAATTACTTTCTGGAAGTTCAATCTTAATTGGATCTCCAGAAATAGGACGTGCCGAAAAATTCGGGATGGCTGGCGTATACATCGACTTTTCATCCAATTATTATTTTATTATTATATTCTTGTGATTATTTATTTTTTTTAAAAAACATGCAATCTTTTTATGTGTGTGTTCAAATTGGCCAACTGAGTAAATGTTTTAAAACATACATCACATTTAAATGGTTTTTCTCCTGTATGTGTTCTTTTATGATCCTTCAAACTTTTTGAATGAGAAAATGTTTTAAAGCATACAATGCATTTGAATGGTTTCTCTCCTGTATGTGTTCTTTTATGATCCTTCAAAATACTTGACCGAGAAAATATTTTAAAACATATATCACATTTGAATGGTTTTTCTCCTGTATGTGTTTTTTCATGTGTTTTCAAACTGCCCAACGTAGAAAATGTTTTAGAACATACATTACATGTGAATGGTTTTTCTCCTGTGTGTGTTCTTTCATGAGTTTTTAAATTACCCAACGTAGAAAATATTTTAAAACATATATCACATTTGAATAGTTTTTCTCCTGTATGTATTTGTTGATGTCTTTTCAAAATACTTAACTGAGAAACTGTTTTAAAGCATATATCACATTTGAATGTATGTGTTCTTTCATGTTTTTTCAAACTGCCCGACGTAGAAAATGTTTTAGAACATACATTACATGTGAATGGTTTTTCTCCTGTGTGTGTTCTTTCATGAGTTTTTAAATTACCCAACGTAGAAAATATTTTAAAACATGTGTTACATTTAAATGGTTTTTGTCCTGTATGTGTCCTTTCATGTGTTCTTAAATGACCTGATTGAGAAAACGTTTTAAAACATGTCTTACATTCGAATGGTTTTTCTCCTGTGTGTATTCTTTCATGTGTTTTTAAAATGCGCGACTGAGAAAATGTTTTAAAACAAATATTACATTCGAATGGCCTTTCACTGGTTTGACTTTTTTCATAATTCTTTATACAAGCTTGCTGAGTTCCACTGTCGGTATTTGTTAAATTTTCACAACTTTCGCCGGATGAAATATTTTCTTCTGTTATCATATCTTTTTCATCATCTTCTAACTTAATTTCGGTATGTAAACGTTTTACATTTAATAAATCACCAGTATTTCTTTCTTCCAGTTCCAATTTTATTTCGTTTCCATAATATGAAGATTTTACTTCCGTTTTTGTTGTATTTGAAAATGAACTGTCCACATTTTCCTCCTCTTTTATTTTAACAGAGCATTCTGAGACCCATACAGTTTCAAAAGCATCAGCCTTTGATGTATACTCTTTATTTTCCATTTTCTTTCTTCTTTTAAAATTTAATTTTTTGATGTTTTTTCTGCCGTTTTGATGTTTTGACACTCATCGATTCTGAACACTCTGAATATGGAGATTAGACAAGGAGATGAAACTCAATGTATTCAAAAAGTGTCTGAATCAAAGATGGCACTCGTGTTCGTACGATACTAGAGTCCCTATAATAAATAGAGTCGTGACATGTCATCCATTTTGTATCCAAAACAGAGCGGGAAGCTTCAAAATTAATTATCACATTTTTGGGTAAATAATTTTGCATACATAATTATTGTTAATAAGTTATGAATTAATGAACAATTAAAAATTTTTAATTTAATTATTCTTTCTAAGTTAAACTAAATGTTTTTTTTTTTTTTTTTAACATTTAATTTATTTCCAATGTATTTTACGAAAACTTTGGATACAAAATGCCGGAACTAATCAGCGTTCAGCACACATGTCACCACTCTATTTATTATAGGCACTCTATACGATACTAGAGTCCCTATAAAAAATAGAGTCGTGACATGTCATCCATTTTGTATCCAAAACAGAGCGGGAAGCTTTAAAATTAATGATCACATGTTTGAGTAAATATTTTTGAGTACATAATAATTGTTAATAAGTTATGAATTAATGAACAATTAAAATTTTTTAATTTAATTATTCTTCCTAAATTAAACTAAATGGTTTTTATTAACATTTAATTTATTTCCAATGTATTTTACGAAAACTTTGAATATAAAATGCCGGAACCAATCAGCGTTCAGCACACATGTCACCACTCTATTTATTATAGGCACTCTATACGATACGAAAGCGGTACAGTACTTATTCTCAAATCGAACACTCTCAAATGGAGACGCGAGTTTCTATATTATCTTTATTAGCCTTTGAATAGAATCTTCTAGAATCTTTTTCAATGTTCAACTAGTTATAAAGTGGGTTTGAAAATAAACTTAACAATTTTTATTTTGAATCGCATCATTTACATTGCATATTATATAATTTGCTGACGTCACTATGTAAAATCGGAGTCAGTACCATTGGATATTCACCGTATAAAGTAATTTAAACTATAAGAGTTTATTTCGTACATATGTAATTTCTATGTATTTCCCTATTATTAAATATCATCAACCGACATTGGTGATTCTCAAATGGAAACACTCACTTCCCCAGTCCGGACGTGTTTCCATTTGAGAATAAGTACTGTAGTTACATTCTGTTTTATCCGTTTAATGTTACTATATTCGCTATATTCACATCAGTATTTTAGCATTATTAACGCCGCGAGTGGTAAAAAAAGAAAGCCTTATATGTACCATTTTCCTGACCAATTTTGTCAATTCCTCTCATTAAAGTTTGATCTCCATCTTATAATACTCCATTACTCTGAAAGTGTTCTATGCTTGTCTATGCTCTGTACGTTAGTGTGGTTAGCGCAGTGTTGCCAACTTTTTTTTTTTACAGAGACCACTAAATTCGATTTAGAAACCGTTAAAAAACCACTAAAAAGCACCAGCTCTTCATCGACAAGCAAAAAAAAAGTTTTTCATTTTTCGACAACAAAAATTTTTTATTTTATTTTATATAATGTGTTTTAATCACATAGAATAAAAATTTTTAAAATTTAATTTTTATAATTTAATCATAACAACATAGAAAAATAGAACAATTTTATATAAATAAATAACAAAATAACCAGCGGTTTTAATTGTAAAACTACTAAGACGGCAATATTGAAAACCACAAACCAATAGAAAAAAATTTTCACCACTGTAGGAAGTTTAAAATCACTAGTTCTAGCGGTAAAACCACCCCGTTGGCAACACTGGGTTAGCGTCGTTAGCGTGGTTAACTCTATGGAGGGTCATATAAGGAGGACAATCTTGTAAGGAAAACAATAGAAAATAGTTCAAAACAAGCCCTAAGCGTACATGTGTAAAAAACTGTGGATAGCAGTGTGTCTGAGTGTGTCAGATACCGCTTAAGCTGACTAGTCGCACAGCAATTGTAGCGGTGTGAAGATTGATTGTTTGTCATTGTTATCAACCACTTCCAACAATGTATGCGTGTTATATATGTGTTAAATAATACATAATTATATTTATATTTAATTATAGTTTTAAATAGTTAAAAGATGTCACCACTATACTAACGGAAGTGAGATGACATTTTAACAGATACAAGACGGGCAGTGCAATGATGGACGCCCTCATATAAAGAACATACAAATACGATGTACAAAAACAGCATGTACTTTTATCTGTGTAATCTTACTTGTTAATTAATAAATTAAGTTATGAAATTATAGTTTTATTATTTTTAAAAGTATTTAAAAGATTAAATACATAAAACATGGCGCAGTCGTAAAAATTAGAAAAAAGGTGATAATGCAAAAATCACAAAATCTAAAATAAGAAACACGTGGTTGAAAAAATAAAATGTAATTTTTAAAGTGTGTTAAGTGTAAAAAATTTTTAAAAATAAAATTAAAAATATCAAAATGGAGTATAATAAACCAGCTGAATTAAATTTAAGTGGAAATTTAAAAGAAAATTTTAAAAAATTTCAACAAGAGGTGGACATATTTTTTGAAGCAACAGAAACATACTCTAAAAGTGATAAAGTACAAATAGCTAGATTTTTAAACTTAATTGGTCCTGAAGCAGTAAAAATATATAATACTTTTGAAATAAGTAAAAACGAAAATGTAAAATTAAAACAAATAATAGATGAATTTATAAAATATTGTGAACCCAAAAAGAACTTAGTGATGGCACATTTTAAATTTTTTAAAAGAGTACAGGGTCCAAATGAAACTTTTAATAATTATTTAACTGACTTAAAAAATTTAATTGTAAACTGTGAATTTGAACAATTAGAGAAAAAACTATTAAAAACTCAAATAATACTTGGAATCAATAATAAAGAACTACAAGAGAAACTGCTACGTGAAGATGCATCTTTAGAAAGGGTAATTAACTATTGTCAAGCTGCAGAATTAGCTGAAGAATCCAGAAAAGAATTGGAATCTACAGTTGTGTTATCAACGGGTTCAAAACACCTGGATCAAGTGAGAAATTCATCGTATCAAAAAGGTTCTAAAAAACAAAATAAAGACATTAAGTTTAATAAGAAATGTCAAAAGTGTAATCAGAATCATGAGTATGGTAAATGTTTTGCCTATGGCAAAAAATGTAAAAAGTGTGGATTATATAACCATTATGCTAATTGTTGTAAAACTAAAAAGAATTTTAAGAAAAATATTTACACAGTAAATCCACAAAATTCGAGCAGTGAATCTATTACTATAGGTTTAAATTCAATTGCACAAGTATTTCCGATAAACGAGGGTAATAAAAATAATAAATGGAAAGAATTTATTAAAATTAATAATGATATTATTCAAGTAAAAATTGATACAGGGGCTCAAGTAAATATTTTACCGTTATCTTATTTAAATAAATTAGCGCCTAATACTAAAATTAATAAAACAAATATTAAAATTGAGGCTTTTGGGGGATTTTCAGTTAAAACGTTAGGGGTAGTTAAACTACTATGTGAAAGTAAAGATAAAATAGTAGAAACTGACTTTCATGTTGTAAAATATAACAATGTCATGCCAATTGTAGGGTTACAAACATGTATAGAGTTGAATATTATAAAACAGATTAACAGTATTAGTAAAAATTTTAATAACTGTACTACTAAAAATGAATTTATTAAAGAAAATATAGATGTATTTCAAGGAATAGGGTGTTTTCCTGATAAATATACTATACAGTTGAAGCCAAATGTAATTCCAAAAGCACATTCTAGTAGAAGAGTACCTCTAGCAATAAAAGATAAATTAAAAGAAACATTAGACAAAATGGTAAAATCTAACATAATCAGTCCAGTTGAAGCCAATACATCAGAATGGGTAAATAATATAGTTATAGTAGAAAAAGCAGACTCAAGCTTAAGAATATGTTTAGATCCTCAAGATTTAAATAAATGTATACTTAGGGATTATTATACAATACCAACTTTGGAAGAAATTAAACCTTTGTTAGCTAATAAAAAATATTATACAGTATTAGACCTGAAAGATGGGTTTTGGCATGTTAAATTAGATGAAAAATCTAGAAAACTTTGTACATTTAGCACTCCCTTTGGTTTATATTGTTTTAATAGATTACCATTTGGTATTGTTTCGGCTCCTGAAATTTTTCAGAAATTAAATACGAAATATTTTGGTGATTTGGAAGGAGTTATAATTTATTTCGATGATTTGTTAATCACCAGTGACAGTAAAGAGGGTCATGATAAAATACTACGAGAAGTATTAGACAGAGCTAGAAAATACAAAATAAAATTTAATAAAGATAAAATACAGTATTGTGTAGATAAAGTAAAATATTTAGGGTTTGTATTTTCAGAAAGTGGTATCACAGTTGATCAAAATAGGATCAAGGCCATTCAGAATTTGAAAATTCCGTCAAATAAGAAAGAGTTGCAACAAATATTAGGAATTATCAATTATTTAAGAGATTTTATACCTAATTTATCAGAAATTTCTCAACCGTTAAGAGAATTATTAAAAAAAGATATACAATGGCTTTGGCTTGACCAACATTCTAAAATATTAGAAAATATTAAATCATTAATAACTGAAACTCCAATACTAAAAAATTTTGATATAAATAAAGTTACAAGCATTCAATGTGACAGTAGTCAAAGTGCCTTAGGTTGTTGCTTAATGCAGGATAAAAATCCAATATTGTATGCATCTAGAGCTTTGAATGAAAGCGAAAAACAATGGAGTCAAATAGAAAAAGAATTATTAGCTGTCTGTTTTGCTTGTGAAAAATGTCACAATTATATATATGGCAAAAAAATAGTTGTGTATACAGATCACCAACCTTTGGTTTCATTAATGAATAAAAATTTAAATCAAATTAAAAGTAATAGATTAAAACGGCTAAAAATAAAATTAGCAATTTACGATCTAGAAATAAAATATTTACCAGGAAAATACATGTACATTGCTGACTTGTTATCGCGAAATTATATTGAACGGTCTGAGGACCATGATTCAAATTTTGATTATGACATGAAAGATATTGTTCATGTAAATTCATTGAATATAACCTTCACAAATGGAAAATTTGAAGAATATCAAATAGAAACAGATAAAGATTCTGTATTAAATAAAGTATTAAAATATTGCAAGGAAGGTTGGCCTAAAAATAAAAATGAAATAAATAATTTTGAACATGAACTTAAACATTATTATAAAATAAGAAATAATATTTTTATTGAGAATAAATTGTTGTATTATGAAAATAGATTAATAGTTCCAAAGAAATTTCGGAAAGAGATATTAAAAATATTACATGAAAGTCACATTGGAATTTCAAAAACTAAATTAAAATGTAAAGAATCTTTATACTGGCCGGGAATAATGTCAGATGTTCAAAATATGATTACAGCTTGTGTTATTTGTAACAGATTTGGAAATTTTAGAACTAAAGAACCTTTAATTGTTCATGAAATACCTATTTATCCTTTTCAAAAAATAGGAATTGATATTGCTGAGTTTGAAAAAAATATTTATTTAGTTATAATAGATTATTATTCACGATGGTTAGAGGTAGAAAAGTTAAAAGATAAAACTATGCACTCTATTATCAATGTATTAAGAAATTTATTCAGTAAGTACGGCATTCCAGAAGCAGTTGTATCAGATAACAATCCCTTTGATAGTAATGAATATAGAGATTTTGCTAAAAAATTTAACTTTTCAATAATTAATATTAGTCCGTACCATTCTCAAAGCAATGGGTATGTAGAAAAAGGGGTTGGTATCGCTAAAAAAATGCTAAAAAAATGTTTGTATGAAAATAAATGTGATTATAATACCTATTTAATGAATTATAGAAGTATGCCTCTTACTGATTTAGGTGTTAGCCCTGCTCAGTTGTTTTTAAACAGACAAATAAGAACTAAAATTCCCATAAATCAAAAATTGTTAAAATCGAAAGTTGTAAATGTTAACAAACAACGTTCTAAAAGCAAAAATACTCAAATAAAATATTATAATCGAAATGCAAAGCCAGAAATAAGATATTATGAAAATCAAAAAATATGGCTATGGGATAAAATTAAAAGAATTTGGGAAAAAGCCAAAATTATTAAAAAACTAAAAGAACCTCGTGCCTATCTAGTAAAAACAGGAAAAGGGGGGATAGTACGCAGAAACTCAAAATTTATTAAAAAATATTATGATTACAATGATAATTTCTCTAACGAAAATGATACCGGGGATAATAACAATAGTTCAGTTAATGTTAGTAATAATGAAAATCTAAAGCCACAAGAAAATAATAATTTTATAAGCAGTAATGTGGATAATACTATTAATTATACTAGAAGAGGGCGTCAAATCAAAAAACCTGAAAAACTTAATTTGTAGTTGTAAAAAAAAAAAAAAAAAAAAAAAAAAAGGGCGTGTTATATATGTGTTAAATAATACATAATTATATTTATATTTAATTATAGTTTTAAATAGTTAAAAGATGTCACCACTATACTAACGGAAGTGAGATGACATTTTAACAGATACAAGACGGGCAGTGCAATGATGGACGCCCTCATATAAAGAACATACAAATACGATGTACAAAAACAGCATGTACTTTTATCTGTGTAATCTTACTTGTTAATTAATAAATTAAGTTATGAAATTATAGTTTTATTATTTTTAAAAGTATTTAAAAGATTAAATACATAAAACAATGCGTCTTATAAAGTCAGTGTTATATATTATAATTTGTAATATTATGTACAGATACACAAAATATTATGGACGCACACAATGTGGGAATGTTGAATTGTAAGAATAATAGATAATGGTTTTTTATTCGTTTAACTTAAGTATTTGTAGAATAAATTTTACTTAATGAATATCATAAAATACAGAAATTTACATTAGAAATAATTTTTAAAAAATTATTAAATTTTCGAAGTATTAGCTCAACGCTGACTTTACTATAAAATAATAGGAATAAAAATAATACTATGCCTATCAATTTATCATTTTAGGAAATAAGAAAATAACAATCTTAAAATTAAAACACTTCCACAATGTACAACTGTACACGCGTAATGCTGGCGTTCGAAACGAAAATTTTGTTAGCGTAACGTTAGCTAATTGAGCTTTTACCGTTACAAACCGGAGGGCACGCATTCAAAAAATTAATATACATTATATATTAAACAACAATTTCTAACATGGTGACTGATTATTTGTATTCCATAATTTTTAAATGTAGCTGTACTTCAGAAATTAAGTTTTTATACCGTGAAAAAATATTTAACGTGCATTAATTTTTGAATCAGAGCCCTCTGGTTTGTAACGGTGAAAGTTCAATTAGCTAACGTTACGCTAACAAAATCTTCGTTTCGAACGCCAGCAATATAAAAAATTTTCTGTTTATTTTTATGTTTACACATTCTCTCTTTTACAACATATTGATCGTGTTCCATTAGCAAAACACAAACGACACTGTGTAACACAGTGCATAGAGGAAAAGCAATGCCAACCAAATTTTAGTGATTTTTGTACTTTTTTCACAAAAAAACTAATTTTTTTTTAATTTTATTGCAAAACTAACCTTTTATCTGCTTTTAATTAAATTATACATGTAATTGGGAATCATAGAAAGCATACCAAGCAGTTGGCTAAGCGCGCACTACGTTTTTTTTTCCGCTCGGCGTTTTTCCACAAAAGCTGAAAAAGCGTCATCATCGCGCACTACGTTTTTTTTCAATAGCGGAATTGGCGGAACTTACACATTATTTTTAAATGTACGTTCGTTAAGCTGGTTGCACTGGTGCTTTACATTAGTAATATGACGTTATAAAATTAAAAATAATTTTAAAGTATGTAAAATTTTGAATGTTTTAATATTAATACTTTTTTATTTTTAAAATATTAGAAATAAAAATGATTCAATATTAATTATCAAAATATGTCAAACTTGTGAAGAGATTTCTATTTTCTTCCATCATTTACATATCTTAGATGATACCCACTCTTCTTTTTAAATAATTAAATTTGTAAAAATATTCATTTACCAAGATCTAAATTATCTTTTTTAACTATATTGTAGTCCAATTTATTAAATTAACTATTTTATCAAATGCGGGACGTTCATTAAGCTTCTTTTACTGGGGCTTTACGATGGCAATGTAACATAAAATCAAAAATACTTTTTGTACGCAAAATTTGGTATAATTTAATGACTAAATAAACAAAAATACAAAACAATAAACATATTAAAACGTTTTATTTTCAAAATACATAATTATTATGATTAAATACAAATAATACAAAATTAATTATTAAAATGTCACACTTATGAATGGATTCTCATTTCTCTCGCTTCTCCCATTTACATATTTAACAAGGGATTTAACCACTCTTCTTTTCAAGTAATTATATTTGTATAAAGATTTATTTACCAAAACCTAAATTACCTTTTTTATCTGTAATGCAGTCCAATTTATTACTATTTTTTAACAAACTTCTCGCCAAAAACGTATTACAACGTTACCTTTATATCAGAATTTTATCCCATACTTCATATATAATTTTTTTCGTCAAATTTTCCATAAAATTCCAAATCTGGCGATATTTTGACTAAAATTTTATTTTACATACATTTCTGTAAAAGTAAATTTACTTGAGTTTTTAAATTAATATATGAGTTTATAATTATTGTATGAGTTTTAAACTTGGAAAAACTGATCAAAATAAAATGCAATTAGGAGAATTTTAGTGGATTATTTTACTAGTAGTAACCTACATTATCGGCAAAGGCTAAAGATAATTTAAAGTTATTATAGTGACATCTCTGTTCTTTTCAAGTGTACTACTCATGATGATTACGATAACGGTGACATTTATACCCTGTACCCCCGTTCTCAGTGTCATAGAGAGGTAATAGAGAGTCAAAAAAATGTATGGAAGTTAGCTATCTTGCAGAAATAAAATTCTGGTGTACTTTATCTATGGTGGTTATGCTCGTTTCCCTAGTATAGAGATAGTAATGTTCGTTCTCTTGTTCTCCGTATCCGACGAACACGAGTGCCATCTTTGATTTGAACACTTTCTTGAATACATACATTGAGTTTCGTCTCCTTGTCTAATCTCGATAATTTAACCATAGATTATGTATATTGATTACTGGCACCAGTCTTACCAATGCTACTTGTAATAAAACTGTGGGAAAATTTAAAAACAAGTATGTTTGTTGATTATTTATTATTGTTTCCGTAGTTTTTTCTTACCACTGACATTATATGCTTATTTCTCACTTATTGTACAATATACTATTTCAAACGGTTTTCGACATTATTTTGAAAAATTAAAAGCATATGCATGCATAATACATAAATATGTTTTGAAATAATTTCACAAAATTAATCAAATTTCCCATTTAAAGTAAAATTGCAACTTAATGTTTGTATTATGTTTCAAAAAAATTTATGATTAATGAAACCAATCCAAGTAAATAGGGTAAACACTCCTGGTCTTTGATATCTAACTCTATGAATTTGTTTACAACAAAAATTAGGATAATTTATGGGCTCCACGATGCTGGCACACCATCTAAAAAGTTTAACATTGAAAAAATTTTGTCTAATAGGTCACAAATTGGTCATAATTGGTCACTTAGTCCCACTAATTGGTCAGCAATAGAAAATTTTTAAATAAATTTTAAAAAATTTGTAAAAATTTCAAGGTCACTTAAAAATTTTGGCACACCATCTAAAGAAAAAAACAAAAATAATAAGAGCAATCGATAGGATTTTAAACCTTGATAATTGGTCAGTTAAAATAAAAAATTGGTCAGGTCCCCAGAATTTTTAAAAAATTTAAAAAACCTTTTTCATACTGTGACGCATGCGCGAAAACTCTACTGGTAAATCTAGCTGTCAGTAAATCTAGTCGATACGTTGAATTTTTCAATAGGGTAAAGCCACCAGTATTCGATCAGCCAACATTTTTGAATGATTTTGAAAAACTGGAACCCTTAATAAAAAATTTTCTGTCCGTAACCAATTAATCAAATCGGTTGACTTTTTACGACCAATTTCTGACCTTTTAAATGATCTAATGGATCATTTGAAATTTCACATATGAGATGCTAAAATTTTTTGAATGACCTTGAAAGAACTTTAAACCTTAGTAAAAAATTCTCTATGGCTGACCAATTAACCAAATCAGTTGACCTTTATTTCTGACCTTTTGAATGATCTATTTGGTCATTCGAAATCTCACATTTGGGGTGCTAAGATTGCGGAGCCTTAACAATGGGTCATAAGGAAATAACGTTTATTTTCCAAGAAATATAATAGGGTAAATTTGTGTGGACAAAATTTCCAATATTCCTTAAAAGATCTTATAGTACTTAAAAATGTGTATAATAAAACACAACTGATAATTAATTGAACTTTTAAATTAATTTCCAAAAGACCAGAAAATAAAGTTTGAAATAAAATCAATAAATATAATCAATGTTTGTTGATTATTTTCAAAATGTCTTAATATATATAATTAATGCTAATTATAGGCTGATCGAATACTGGTGGCTTTACCCTATTGAAAAATTCAACGTATCGACTAGATTTACTGACAGCTAGATTTACCAGTAGAGTTTTCGCGCATGCGTCACAGTATGAAAAAGGTTTTTTAAATTTTTTAAAAATTCTGGGGACCTGACCAATTTTTTATTTTAACTGACCAATTATCAAGGTTTAAAATCCTATCGATTGCTCTTATTATTTTTGTTTTTTTCTTTAGATGGTGTGCCAAAATTTTTAAGTGACCTTGAAATTTTTACAAATTTTTTAAAATTTATTTAAAAATTTTCTATTGCTGACCAATTAGTGGGACTAAGTGACCAATTATGACCAATTTGTGACCTATTAGACAAAATTTTTTTCAATGTTCAACTTTTTAGATGGTGTGCCAGCATCATCGAGCCTAATTTATGATGAAATAATTCAAATTTTTTTAATAAAGAGAAAAGTATGGGTAAGTTCAAAAATGTAAACTTTACCGCATCGATGCAGCATCAGGACGTTCTGATGCGTCTAATACTGCATGATGCGATGCTGATGCTCTCTTGAAATTTGATGCACATTAGATATTTTTGAATGGGATATTGGCATCATGATGCATGTAGCATAATAGACACACAATGTAGCCAATGTAGCATGATGGACTATAGATAATATAGTAATACAGTCCTTGTATAGGTATATTATCTTTGAATTTCAACTTAAACTTACTTGAAATTGAAAATATTGAAATTATTTGAATAAAAAATATTACATACCTATTTTGAGTGCAAGATGTATTCAAATAGTTTAAACAATTTTAATGAATAGTAAATACATTAATCTTTTTCAACAGTTTTTTCGGAATTATTCCTGTTGGTGTTAATACCTACATAATATGGCAAGTAGTTATAATTCTACACATGACAAGCATCTTGGACACGCATCACCAAATTTCTTGATGCATTGTTTTGACGCATCAGATGCAAAAATGAACTTTTGATTTTTCGTTGTGATGCGTCTGATGCGTTGTTGAACTTTTGACTCTGCCTCATGCAAGCAGTGATGCATTTTTGAACTTAGCCTATATTCTTATAAACATACGTAATGTTACATAGCACAACATACAAGTTAGTTTTAAACAAAAACAAACAGAAAAATACCAATGTAAAATGAACTCATGAATAAATATATCATAAAATTAAATTACTTTCTGGAAGTTCAATCTTAATTGGATCTCCAGAAACAGGACGTGCCGAAAAATTCGGGATGGCTGGCGTATACATCGACTTTTCATCCAATTATTATTTTATTATTATATTCTTGTGATTATTTATTTTTTTTTAAAAACATGCAATCTTTTTATGTGTGTGTTCAAATTGGCCAACTGAGTAAATGTTTTAAAACATACATCACATTTAAATGGTTTTTCTCCTGTATGTGTTCTTTTATGATCCTTCAAACTTTTTGAATAAGAAAATGTTTTAAAGCATACATTGCATTTGAATGGTTTCTCTCCTGTATGTGTTCTTTTATGATCCTTCAAAATACTTGACCGAGAAAATATTTTAAAACATATATCACATTTGAATGGCTTTTCTCCTGTATGTGTTCTTTTATGTGCTTTCAAAGAGCCTGACTGAGAAAATGTTTTCAAACATGTATCACATTTGAATGGTTTTTCTCCTGTATGTGTTCTTTCATGTATTTTTAAATTATCTGATCGAGGAAATGTTTTAAAACAAGTGTTGCATTTGAATAGTTTTTCTCCTTTATGTGTTCTTTTATGTGCTTTCAAAGAGCCTGACTGAGAAAATGTTTTCAAACATGTATCACATTTGAATGGTTTTTCTCCTGTATGTGTTCTTTCATGTATTTTTAAATTATCTGATCGAGGAAATGTTTTAAAACAAGTGTTGCATTTGAATAGTTTTTCTCCTTTATGTGTTCTTTTATGTGCTTTCAAACCACGTAACTGAGCAAATCTTTTACTACATATACCACATTTGAATGGTTTTTCTCCCCTGTGTATTCTTTCATGTGTTTTTAAATGACTTGACTGAGAAAACGTTCTAAAACATATATTACATTCGAATGATCTTTCACCAATGAGGGATTTCTGATGTTTTTTCAAACGGTTGCACGTGTATGGTTTTTCACTGGTTTGACTTTTTTCATAATTCCTTAAACAAGCTTGTTCAGTTCCACTGTCGGTATTTGTTAAATTTTCACAACTTTCCCCAGATAAATCGCTATTTTCTGTTATCATATCCTCTTCATCATCTTCTAACTTAATTTCAGTATGTAGACTTTTTAAATTTAATAAATTATCATAATTGCTTTCTTCCGGTTCCAATTTTATTTCATTTCCATAACATGGAGATTCCGGTACTTCCGTTTTTGTTTTATTTGTAAATGAGTTGTCTACATTCTGTAAATTCTCTTCCTCTTTTATTACTTTAATAGTATATGTATCAACCTTTGATGTGCACCCTTTATTTTCCATTTTCTTTTCTTTTTTTTCTCCGAAAAAATAATTCGATCGTTTTGAGATTTTGATAATTTTCAAGTCTGAATGTTGTATGTAACCATAGATTAAACAGAGTATGTATGTATTATGTATGTTCCGTATGTTGGTACCAGTGCTTCTGGTAGTGATAAATCTGATAAATCAAGGTTCCGATACCTTAGCTCCTCAGCAATTATTTTTTGAAATTTTGTCTTCACATATCGTTAGTTCGTCGTTTGTTCTTTATTGTTCGTCATTTATTATTGTTTGTTCGTATATTGTTTATTTATAAAAAATTACATAAAAATGCAAACTCAGACTAGCTCCCCAGATACTAATTATGGTTTTTTTAAATTGCTATTGGCCTTTTATTATGAATAAACCTTTGTTCTTATATAAACGACGTTTGTTCTATCATCAAAGTGACTTCTTTTGGCTTTAATTAACAATTTTTTAATTAGTTCAATTGTCATGGCATAGTAGTAGCATTGCGCATGCGTCAATTTTACTTTTAAGCGGTTCTCATCAATTGGCGGATGCGCAATGCTACTACTATGCCATGACAATTGAACTAATTAAAAAATGTAAAAAATTGTTAATTAAAGTCGAAAGAAGTCACTTTGATGATAGAACAAACGTCGTTTATATAAGAACAAAGTTTTATTCATAATAAAAGGCCAGTAGAAATAAAAGAAAACCATAATTAGTATGTGTGGATGCTAGTCTGAGTTTGCATTTTTATGAAATTTTTTATAAATAAACAATATACGAACAAACAATAATAAATGACGAACAATAAAGAACAAACGACGAACTAACGATATATGAAGATAAATTTTCAAAAAATAATTACTGAGGAGCTAAGGTATCGGAATCATAAATCAATGAAATCAATTGATAAAATAGTGGGAAAATTTGAAAACTAACAAGGAAAGGTATCCAACCGTATCTCTCAAAAATTTTTCAAACTTGATGGATTGTTAATGCTGTAAATCTTATTAAAACTAATCACGAGCCATATTTCGTTCGTGCCCATAAACGGTTTAAGAGAGTGAAATTCATCCCTGCAAATGTGAGTTTTTTTCACTTTTCTTAAATATCTTGAAAATGGTAAGAGCTTTGGTACGGAAACTATACATATAATATTTATATAATATATTTGTAAATGATACTTTAAAATCTTTATTATAATACTAAAATTAAAGTTATAAAATCATTGGAGTTTCATCCCCCAACCCCAACCCCTAATTTTATCAGGTATTTTTTGGTAAAAGAGCAGACTGTTATCTATTATATATGTGTAGTTGAATAAAAGAATTTTTAATAAATATAATTTACATCACACCAATACTTATATTTATTTTTGCTAAATACACCCTTTGCTAATATTAACTTGGGATACATTTTAATTTCTTAATTTAATAATCTTATGTACTTATTTATTTATTTTTATTTATTTATGAATACAGTTGTCAGTATTTGATTTGTAAAGATATCAGTAAAACAAGGAGTGGGGGGTATTTTTCCTTTCTAAATTATGTACTTTAAAGTATATCGTAAGTTTGTACCAATTCATTACTAAAATACGAAATACTTTGACCATATTTTTGCTCATTATTAAATGAAAAAGTTAAAATTTTTCTCAAGTTAATATTAGCAAAGGGTGTATTTTAGCAAAAAGAAATAAACTGGTGTCATGGGAATTTAAGATTCTATGGTAAATGATAAAAAAAGCTTTGTATTATTTACAAAAAAAACAAAATTGTCGTCTTATACTAAGACTAAAAAATTAAGGGTGTCCGGCCTTTTTACTCAAATGTCCGGCTAAACTGACTGATCTGTCCGGGTTCTAAACTTTATGACTTGGCAATCCTATGTACGGAAACAAGTACATATTGACTTATTTTTTATACAACAAACACACTCTCTGTGACTCGGTTTTTGTAAACATTTATAGAAGAATAACATAGCTCTTAAAAATATACCTAATTTTGTATTACCAACTTTATTTATTTTTTTTATAATTGTACTGAAATGCGTACATTTCAATCCAATCACAAAAATCAGTGTGTTTGTCTGTTATTATGTTTTTTATTTCCTGAATTTATTTATAATTTTGTTTTTTTATTTTTTAAAAATATTGTCGGCCCCTGCAGAAGTTTACTGTGAAAGTGTCTGAACTGTATAAAAAACGTTGTACAAACTTACAAACCATGGATCACTATTTTACATTATCACAAAATGATTATTTATAGAAATAATATTTCATTTTGTGATTTTTTTATATAAATATAAATATAAATATATCGACAAATCGATCTGTCTGTACGAAATAATTCAACCAATCCAAGTAAATAGGGTAAACACTCCTGGTCTCTGACACCTAATTCCATGAATTTGTTTACACCAAAAATCAGGATAATTTATGATGGAATAATACAAATTTTTTTAATAAAGAGAAAAGTTTATTCTTATAAAACATACGTAATGTTACATACCAAAACATACAAGTTAGTTTTAAACAAAAACAAACAGAAAAATACCAATGTAAAATGAACTAAAAAATAAATATATCATAAAACTAGATTTCTGGAAGTTCGATTTTAATTAACTTTTGCTACTAATTATTATTAACTATTATTGTGAAGTTTGTTAACGTGTTTCTTCAAACTGTCCGATCTAGAAAATGTTTTAATACATGTATCACATTTAAATGATTTCTCTCGTGTATGTGTTCTTTTGTGTGTTTTCAAATGACTTGACTGTGAAAATGTTTTAGTGTTCTTTTGTGTGTTTTCAAATGACTTAACTGTGAAAATGTTTTAAAACATGTATCACATTTGAATGGTTTTTCTCCTGTATGTGTTCTTTCGTGTGATTTTAAATTACCTGACTGAGAAAATGTTTTAAAGCATGTATCACATCTGAATGGTCTTTCTCCGGTATGTATTCTTTCATGTCTTTTCAGATGCTGTGACTGCGAAAATGTTTCAAAACACACATTGCATTTGAATGGTTTTTCTTTAGTATGTATTCTGTTATGTGTTTTCAAATTATCAAACCGAGAAAATCGTTTACTACATATATCACATTTAAATGGTTTCTCTCCTGTATGTGTTCTTTTATGTGCTTTCAAAGGACCTGACTGAGAAAATATTTTAAAACACGTGTTACATTTGAATAATTTTTCTCTTGTATGTGTTCTTTCATGTGTTTTTAAATGACTTGACTGAGAAAACGTTTTAAAACATGTAATGCATTTGAACAATTTTTCTCCTGTATGTGTGCGTTCATGTGATTCTAAATTACCTGACTGAGAAAATGTTTTAAAGCATGTATCACATTTGAATGGTTTTTCTCCGGTATGTATTCTTTCATGTCTTTTCAGATGCTGTGACTGCGAAAATGTTGCAAAACACACATTGCATTTGAATGGTTTCTCTCCTGTATGTGTGTTTTCATGGTTTTGTAAATGAACATACTGACCAAATGTTCTGCTACATATATCACATTTGAATGGTTTTTCTCCCGTGTGTAATCTTTCGTGTGTTTTTAAATTACCTGACTGAGAAAACGTTTTGAAACATACATCACCAGTAAGGGGTTTCTGATGTTTTTTCAAACGGCTGCACGTGTATGGTTTTTCACTGGTTGGACGTTTTTCATAATTCTTTAAATAACCTTGCTTAGTTGCACTGTTGGTATCTGTTAAATTTTCACAACTTTCGCCAGATATAACGCTATTTTCTGTTATCATATCCTCTTCATCATCTTCTAACTTAATTTCGGTATGTAAACTTTTTAAATTTAATAAATCACCAGTATTATTGCTTTCTTCCAGTTCCAATTTTATTTCATTTCCATAACATGAAGATTCCGTTACATCTGTTTTTGTTGTACTTGAAAATGAGTGATTTACGTTTTGAAAATTTTCCTCCTCTTTTATTTTAACAGTAAATGGATCAATCACTGATATAGATTGTTTATTTTCCATTTTATTTTTTCTCCAAATATAATTGTGTAATTTTGACAATTTTAACAGGTTTTGAGATTTTGACAATTTTCGAGTCTGAACCATAAAGAATAACATATAATATCATAAGATCATATCTATATTTTTTGTCTCAAAATGCCGAACTTTTTACTGCCAGTGATAGTACAATAGATAATGTTACAAAAAAAAAGAAAAAAAATCAAAGATCCCAACATCTAAAAAGTGAACCCTGGAAATTTACAAAATATAGGGCCTATTCGTACCGCACCAAGTCAAAGTGTCTTGCTCTTACTTTTAAGAACATTACACTTGTTTTGAAGAACTTTTGTCTTACTTTGGAGATATTTGTATGTTCCTGTCTCACTTTGATACGATGATTGTAGCATACATAGTTTATAGTCAGTAATAGCGTTCGGTATACATCGTACATATCCTTCACCCTTCTCTCAAGAACACGGAAAGTGAGACAGGAACATACAAATATCTCTAAAGTAAGACAAAAGTTCTTCAAAACAAGTGTAATGCTCTTAAAAGTAAGAGCAAGACACTTTGACTTGGTGCGGTACGAATAGCCCCATATATTATACTAAACTATGTTGATAAAATTGAACATTATTTAGAATAATTTAGAATTATACCGTATTTCGGAAAGTCTGTCACAGATGTCGGCCCCTGTACCAGTGGATTAGAGTCTCTATAATAAATAGAGTCGTGAGCTAGAGGTGTGCACTGGTTTCGTGACGAGTAATTTTACCCACTTTTGATCGTCACAAAACGGTTTTGTGACCGATATAGTTATGACAAGACCGTCACAAATTACCGCCATCTGGGAGAATACATTTGAATTAATGAATGTTTTAGTGGGAAATTTGCATGCTTTAGCGGGAAATTACTGTAACATGGTGTCATTCGTCCTATGTTTATTTACTTATTGTGTTCATGAACATGTAATAAATCGAAATATTTCATTTTTTAATAAATAACTAAAAATATTTTATGATCTCAAAAATATTGGATAAATAGATCGTTTTATAATATATATGTCATAATGTAAGTCATAAATTTAAGATATTAAAATAATAATTAGCCAAATTCTTTTTACAAACTATTATATTTTTCAAAAAAAATCCGGTAAGTATCTACATGCACGACATGCACTTAAACATTGATTTATTTTAGTAAATTATATAAGCAGACTAGGATCAGACTTTAATATCAAGATCATAAAATAACGAAAGAAACCTAGAAAAATTGTTATAACTTAGATAATCAATTTTTTGAAAAAAAAAAAAACCGTCACAAAACGTCTTATAGTTGCATTTGACGGTCACAATTGTGACTGACTCTGTGACCGTCATTTACCCAACAGACTAGTTGAAAAAAAATTTGTGACGTCAATAACCGTCATAAAACGGTATTTGTGACGGTCACGTCACATGAATTCGAAATACCGGTAATTGCCCATCAGTCGTGACCATGTCCCTGCCACTCTGCATATAGTCCATTATAAAAAAATGGACCGTATTTTGACCCGCTGTAACTAATATACCAGATGGCGTTGATGTACAGGGAGTTAAAATTAGAGTCGGGACATGAGTTTCGATAGTTCGCTATTTTTCATCAGATTCATCTAAAATAAATTGGAAATAAATTAAATATTTAAAAAAAAAACTTCAACTCAACCTAGAAAGATTAATTAAATTAAAAAAATTTTAGTTTTTCGTTAACACATAACTTGGTAACGATACTTTTGTACTCAATCATATGATAATTAATTTTGACATCCATTTGATGAAAAATGCTCACATGTCCCAACTCTATTTAGTATACTCCCCTACCATCAGCGCCACCTAGCAAACTGTGACATTCATTGGCCCGTCCTTGAAAACAAGTGGCAGGGACATGGTCGTGACATGTCATCCATTTTGTATCCAAAACAGAGCGGGAAGCTTCAAAATTAATTATCACATATTTGGGTAAATATTTTTGAGTACATAATTATTGTTAATAAGTTATGAATTAATGAACAATTAAAAATTTTTAATTTAATTATTCTTTTTAAGTTAAACTAAATGGTTTTTGTTAACATTTCATTTATTTCCAATGTATTTTACGAAAACTTTGGATACAAAATGCCGGAACCAATCAGCGTTCAGCAGACATTGTTAGCGTCTATTGAACTATTATTGAACCTATGGCGTCTTGGTCTATAGCACATTTTTAAAACAAAAGAACACAAGTACGATAATCAAGTAACCACATGTGCTAAATATGTAGTCTAAATTTAACACTAACTGTAAGCTACGTAATAGGCCTGATAATATGAAATTTTTTTAAGGTGGAATTGTCTTACAATTTTATTAAATGAATGTATTAGTGACTGAAGTGTATTCGGTGATTAAAAAATGGCCAATAAAAGCAATGTGATTTCTGAACGTTTCGCCGTCAAAGTTGAAGTGGAAGAGAATTTTTCGAATATCAGTGACGTCGACAATACAGTGTTAAGTGGAATAAAACTAGAATTAAAAGATGAGGTTTCGATTGATTTGGAGAGTTTGCACACCGAAATTAAAATTGAAGACGACAATTTAACCGAGGACACAACATTGGAGACATTGGACGAAGATGTACCAGTCGAAAAACAGTTTACGTGTAGTACATGTTCAACGACATTTAAAATACAAGACGTATCAAATACTCAAGAACGACTTTGTACCGATAAAGAATCATTTAACTGTAATAAATGTTCTAATAACATAGAAAATTTGAACAGTAAGGAACTAATACAGTGTAATTTGTGTTTTAAATCATTTGATATATTAAGTCGTTTAAAAATTCATGAAAGGACTCATACAGGTGAAAAACCATATAAGTGTAACATATGTTCTAAAACATTTACTTGTTCAACTAACTTAAAAAAACATAAAATTACTCACACTTATAAAAAATCATTTAAATGCAATATCTGTTCAAAAACTTTTTCTCGAAAACAGTACCTTAAAATACACGAAAGAGTCCACACAGGTGAAAAACCATATAAATGTGGTATATGTTCTAAAACGTTTAGTACTTTAAGTCCTTTAAAAGTACATGAAAGAACTCACAGTGGTGAAAAACCTTATAAATGTAACATATGTTCTAAAAAATGTAATACTTCAGGTGCCTTAAAAATACATGAAGTAATTCACACAGGTGAAAAACCGTATGAATGTGATACGTGTTCTAAAAAATTTAATTCTTTGAGAGGTTTAGCACACCATAAAATTATACACACTGGTAAAAAATTATTTAAATGCAGTACATGCTCTAAATCATTTTATCGAAATGAGCACCTAAAAACACATGAAAGAGTTCACACAGGTGAAAGACCGTATAAATGTGACATATGTTCTAAAACATTTGCACAGCCGAGTAGTTTCAAGTTACATGAAAAAGTTCACACAGGTGAGAAATCGTATAAATGTAATATGTGTTCTAAAACATTTCGTGATTCAGGCGATTTAAAAAGACATGAAAGAACTCACACGGGGGAAAAACCGTATAAATGTAACATATGTTCTAAAAAGTTTGCTCGTTCAAGTCATTTAAAAGAACGTGAAAAAACTCACACGGGGGAAAAACCGTATAAATGTAACATATGTTCTAAAAGGTTTGCTCGTTCAAGTCATTTAAAAGAACATGAAAGAACTCACACGGGCGAAAAACCATATAAATGTGACATATGTTCGAGAAGGTTTGCTCGTTCGGATCGTTTAAGAGGACATGAAAGAACTCACACGAGTGAAAAATCTTATAAATGCAATCTGTGTACTAAACGATTTAGTGATTCAAGTACATTAAAAAAACATAAAAGAACTCACACGAATGGAAAAACATACAAATCTAGTAAATGTTCTAAAACATTTATTGCTTCAAATGATTTAAAAAAACATGAAAGAACTCACACGGGTAGCAAAACATATAAATGTAACATGTGTTCGAAAAAGTTTGCTCAATCGAGTCATTTAAAGCAACATGAAATAACTCACACGGCCAAAACACCATACAAATGTAACATATGTTCTAGAAAGTTTGCTCGTTCGAGTCACTTAAAGAGACATGAAAGAACTCACACCGGTTGAAAAACTTTATAAATGCAATCTATGTACTAAAAGGTTTAGTGATTTAAGTAATTTGAAAGTACATGAAATAATTCATACGGGTGAAAATTCATATAAGTAAATGTAAAGTTTGTTCATTCGAGTCATTTAAAAAAACATAAAAAAACTTGATATCAGTGAAAACCATTTAACGGATATACATGTTTAAAAATATTTAGTCAAGTACCATAACTTACAGTACAATTTGTGTAATTAATGTTAATTATGTGTAAATTTTTGGTAATTATGCAGAAGCGCGCCTCCACCAATTTTTGGCTCTAAAAGAAAAACTAATGATCCGATTTTAATGATGTTTTTTTTTTTAAATGTTCGTTGCTACGGCGGATTAATTAAAAAAATACTACAGATCGATACCGATAATGGAAATGCTGGGAAACTGTCGTTAAATTTCAAAAAATTCAATTTATTTAGATTTTCTTTTTTTATTTTGTATGTATGTGTGCCAAAGTTGAAGTATATTGTCAAAACTAACTAAACTAACCTAATCTTAATTAATCTCACCATCTAATTTTTATATCAAAGTCGAAGTATATTGTCAAAATTAACTAAACTAACCTAAATTTAAATAACCTCACCACCTAGTTTTTATATCAAAGCTGAAATATATTGTAATGCCTGACTAAACTAACCTAACCACCTAGTTTTTATATCAAAGTCGAAATATATTGAAAAAACTAACTAAACTAACCTAATTTTAACTAATCTCACCACCTAATTTTTATATCAAAGTCGAAGTATATTGTCAAAACTAACTAAACTAACCTAACTTTGAATAGCCTCACCACCTAGTTTTTATATCAAAGCCGAAATATATTGTAATACCTAACTAAACTAACCTAACCTTAACTAACCTCACCACCTAGTTTTTATATCAAAGTCGAAATATATTGAAAAAACTAACTAAACTAACCTAACCTTAACTAATTTCACCACCTAGTTTTTATATCATCTACTCTTACTCATTTTGATTCATTTTACCAGAGTATGCACTCAAATCACGGCGTTGAGGTAATCGTAGTCGTCAAAAATAAGTCAACTTATCTAATTTGCACGCTCAATATTTCGAAAATGCAACTAGATATCGATTTTTTTATTCTTGAAAAAGTATTTACTTTGGTCAGTTTTACTAGACTATGCACTCAAACACACATATAAACGTGCACATACTAAATGACAAAAGATAATTTGAAAAAATTGAATTTTGTCAAGTTTTAAAATAGTTTCCCAGCCTTTTCATTATCGGTATCGATTTGTAGTATTTTTTTTTAATTAATCCGCGTAGCGACAAACATTTTTTAAAAAAAATCATTAAAATCGGATCATTAGTTTTTCTTTTAGAGCCAAAACTAGGTGGAGCCGTGCTTCTGCATAATCCAAATTTTTAAATATTGTATATACAAATAAAGTTAGCATGTATTCTGTTTATTGTAAAATTAAAATTTATCAAGTATGTAGTCTGTTCTTTGTGACACTAGTGCGTTTCACTTTTCATTATGCAATTAACACTTCCAGTCCCACGGTTTCGGCATCCGAAAGTAATCAAAACAACCCCAGAGGCCGATCGCCTGTGGAGGATGATTAATTGATTAATGATTACGCATTATGTATGTGTGCGATGTTATCACATCGATATGTATATACTCAACTCACAACGCCAACACACACTACTCTCTTGGTTTGTATAAAAAATTTTAAAATAAACAATATAAAATAAAAACTAATAAAAGTATTTGTTTGTTTTTTTGGGTAAATTGTAGAGGACTACAACACGCTGTAATTTCGATGTTTGCCGGAAAAAAAAAACAAATGTGGCTGAGAATTATTGTACTTAAAGAGTTAAAGCGCGGTCACATATTTTTATTAAAAATAATTGCGTTTTATTATTAAATATTAAATTTTAAATGTTACTCACATTTTTGATATAACAGTTAATTTAACACAATTACTTGCATTATTTATTATTATTTAATAAGAGAAAACCGTAAAAGTAGCGAATCTTTAAAAAAAAAATTGAAATAAAAGTTTAAAATAAAATTTTTTAAAAATAATTTTAACCTTTTTATTTTAATACGTAGGAAAAGAAAGATATTTTACATATTCTTATTCAAAGAGAATATATTCCATCTGTGATATATACGCATATATGTTTTTAATTGGCGTCGTAATATGGTATCGATTTTTTATAGATTTTTATATTTTCATACATAATTTATACACGTCATACAAATTACGGCGCGAAGCGCCGTTTTGGCCAGGACGCTACGCGTCATACTAATTACGGCGCAAAGCGCCGTTTTGGCCGTAACAATACGCGTCGCGGCGCGATGCGCCGTTTGGGCTAGGACGCTACGCGTCGCACAAATTACGGCGCTGAGCGCCTTTATGAGATCGACGTAGGCGTCATACAAATTACGCCGCGAAGCGTCGTTAGTAGCATGACGCGTGGCATTCTATAAATTAGGACTCGAGGCGCGGCACTGAGATGACCTTTTCTAGTAATTATAATTTTCCTTTATTTTTTATACATAATTTATAAATAAAAAACGGCATAGAAATATACGCTTTACAGAGTGTGTTAATAGATCGGTTTGAAACTCGCTGTGAAACATGTTGAAAGTGATTCATAATTACATGAACTTTTAATGTCTGTTAATGATTTTTTTGTGTTGAGTTTTATAAAAATTTTTAAAATGATAAAAGAATTATATGTAACAATTATAATAAAAAAAACAATAATTACATAATAACGCGGATGTTTTTCTTTCCTTGTTTATTTCTCTAAATTTACCCTTTTGCTACAGTAGCGCCGCCACTATTTACGCCTCTATGGACACTTTTTGATACAGAGATGGTGCTCCTGATATCTACCCTCCATAACTATTATATTATACTACTAGACCATAGATAAAGCTCATCAGAATTTCATTTCTAGAAGATAGCCAACTTCAATACATTTTTTTGACCCTCTATTACCTCTCTATGAAACTGACAACGGGGGCGACGGGTACAGATGTCATCGTTGTCGTTATCATGCGTAGTACACTTGAGAAGAACAGAGATGTCACTATAATAACTTTAAATTATCTTTAGCCTTATCTGATAATGTAGATTACTGCTAGTAAGATAATCCATTAAAATTCGCCTAATTGCGTTTTATTTTGATCAGTTTTTAAAGCTGAAAACTCATACAATAATTATAAACTCATATATTTGTTTAAAAACTAAAGTAAATTTATTTTTATTCAAAATTATACATTAATCAAATATTTCATAAATGAATATCACTATCACTGATTCTAATTTCTGACAAGTGTGCTCCCATTTTTCTGCAACCGATAAGATGTACTCTAATTTTCTAATTAATTTACTGTGATTATTTATTTTCAAATAAGTAATTATTTTCAAATAAAAATGAAGTAATAAATGTTAATTATACGTACCTCCAATAATAGTTAAGTAAAATTATTAAATTTAATATTGAACTCAAAAACATTGACGAATTACTCCCCCCAAATAGGCTACGTAACGTAGTACGTAGTTTATGGACGCCGCATAACTGTATCTCGTTTTGACTATTTTACATGTGTGTTAAAGTGTGTGAATATGTGTGGAGCGTGTGTAGCTTCATTTCTGTTATATTTACATCAGCTGGATCATGCCATCTCCACCCCACCGCGCCGGTCGATATATTACACTATGAGGCCCGGGCACTTTCACAGTAAACTTCCCTGGAAGCCGACAATACTTTTACAGAAACTTTATGTAAACAAATATATAAAATGATTCAACATGTACATATATAATTATGATACGTAGATACATATATTTGACATTCATACACATTCAAATCAATTACAGAATACGGTACTTGACTGTAATCAAAATTTGTTTTAAATGTTGAATAATTTTATGTATTATCCTTAAATATATTCAATTTTAGCAGTGACAAATAAAAATATTCTTTAGTTTTTTAAAAATTCTATTTTGAAAATTATAAATTTTTAGCCTTTATTTAAATGACTAAAACGCACCGAGATATTAAAATGACGTCACGATTTATAAGCTTTATATATGAATACTATAGACAAGATAGACACTATGTATATAAATATGACTACCCTAGATAAATTGTCTATGACAACCAGTCATATACATGTTAATTATGTTGGTAATGCTTTGTACAAATATAGAACCATAGATATAGAACCGTGTACAGATGACTGAAGTGACATCTGTTTGAGTTAAATCGTGACGTCACTGCATACGTCACTACGCCAAGTCGTTTTTCGCGCCAATTTGTTCATTTAAAATTAAACTGTGGTTTTTTGATAATTTTTATAAAATTTATCAAAGATTAACTAATTCATACGTAAAAACAAACCATTTTGAATCTTTTTTTAATAGCAGTCAAGTACCCTATTACAGAAAGTATCATAGAGTAATAGAGACAACATATCTATGCCTACACTACTGGAACCAGTGTAACATGTAAGAGATAGACAATATGTTGTATACACACACTGGGTTTACATTGTATTAGTGCAATTTTGTGTATTTGTGTGAGTAACGCAGATAGTAGGGGCGGTCACGTGGCTCAGTTATTGCATACATAGCTATGACAGCATACGCATGTACTAGGGGATGTAACAATACCAACAACAATCAAGTCCATTATCGTGTGGTTGATCTTCAATCATCGACTGCTACTGACAAACTGACAACCACAGAACAAATAGAACGAATATAACTGTCTCTTTTCTGCAATCACTTATGTGCAAGTATGTGCATCTTAGGCTGCTTAGTGTCAGTTGCTCAGTACACGTCGCTCAGTGTAAGTTAGTCAAACAACAATAAATTTGATCGTTGAACCGGCACAAGTAGCGTTGTGGTATCACACACATCACACACATGTATGCGAACCAAAGGTCACGTGACGGCTATCACCACTCACACTAACAGAGTTTACCGCACAAATACAAAGTAAACACCGTGCACGTATACAACATATTTTCTATCTCAAGTGGTTACACAGGTTCCAGTAGTATAGAAATATGTATTTTGTCTCTAGTGCTCTATGCTGACAACTAAGAAGCCTAATGAGCACAGAAGTACACACTCGTGATTTCAGAAAAGAGATAGTTGCGGGGTCTCTGTCCTCTGTGGAAAGTATAGACAACAAACTGGTAAAAATAAATAAAAAAAAAAAAAAACAAATACTTTTATTAGTTTTTATATTGTTTATTTTAAAATTTTTTACAGAAACCAAGAGAGTAGTGTGTGTTGGTGTTTGTGTGACTTGAGTATATACACATCGGTGTGGTAACATCGCACACATACATAATGCGTAATGAGTTAATCATTGATCGTGATCGGCCTCTGCGGTTGTTTTGATTATTTTCGGATGCCGAAGCCGTGGGACTGAAAGTGTTTATGATAATAAATATCATAAATATATATAAATTCCGATCCACACTATAGTGCCGATATCGGTACGCTCCCGCTACGGTCTCGCTTCGATACAATCTTGTTATGTTCACATTACAGTGCCGATACCATGCTGGTACCTATTAGTTCTCCAATCACATTATAATGGCGCTCTCGGTACGGTCTCAGTTCGATATAAATATCTTTTCATAACAACTGAATGCAAGTGGAGCGGAGTGGAATCAGAAAAGTATTCACACTATCGATATAGGTCTGATATCGCTCCGATAAAATATTATCTGAGTGGTATTGGTATTGGAGCGAGAGCGTACCGCGACTGATATCGAAGCGATGATGTGAATACACTCATTGTTGCTTGTGTAAGAATATTTTATCGAATCGGGAGCGTAGCGATACCGTACCGCGTGCGAAGGGTTTATTTTCCGAACCCGAATGTTGACAACCCTGCGTACTTGGTAGTCGTAACCAATGAACTACTAAAAACCAACTAATATCAGAAAAGTGTAGCTTCCTTGGAGCTTTTTGTAGGCCTGGCACAGCTTAGGTGGTTCAGTCGTCCGCACACCTTGGTTCGGTTCGGATATTGATTGTTGCAACCACAGAACAAATAGAACGAATCTAACTGTCTCTTTTCTGCAATCACTTATGTGGAAGTATGTGCATCTTAGGCTGCTTAGGTGTCAGTTGCTCACTACCCGTCGCTCAGTGTAAGTCAGTCAAACAACAATAAATTTGATTGTTGAACCGGCACAAGTAGCGTTGTGGTATCACACACATCACATACATGTATGTGATCCAAAGGTCACGTGACGGCTATCCACCACTCACACAAACAGAGTTTACCGCACAAATACAAAGTAAACACCGTGCACGTATACAACATATTTTCTATCTCAAGTGGTTACACAGGTTCCAGTAGTATAGAAATATGTATTTTCTCTCTAGATGCTCTATGGTTGCAACAATGTAATCATGAATACGTAGCGCTTAGAGTACATATATATTACACCAGATCCATTGTCGAGATGCGATGTATGATGGATATACGTATCATCTCCCTCCCGCTACCGAGCTCACACACACGAACATGAACTATACCACACATACAGACACAAACTCTAAATATGTATATAACCATAGAAATCCCTCCCATTTTTGTGACGTAACATTTTGGCGACAAGCGGGATACTATTATACAGTAGTTTGGCTCCTTGGTCGTAACCCTTTAATCTCCTGTAACAAATTGAAAACAAAAAAAAAATAGGTCTAATAATATAAATTGTATTGTGAATTAACTTACAATTTTATTAGATGATTAGTGTAAGCTTTTAAATTGTATTAAGTGGCTCAAAATGGACAATACAAAACTTTTTGAACCTTTCACTGTCAAAGTTGAAATGGAGGAGACTTGTCCAGACATCAGTAATACGAATAACAAATTGTTAAATGAAATAAAAACCGAATCAGAAGATGATCTTTCAATTGATATGAAAAGTTTACATACAGAAATCAAAATAGAAGATGATGATAATTTAACCGAGGACGAAACACTGAACACTTTGGCCGAAGGTGTACCAGATGAAAAACAATTAACGTGTAATGCATGTTTTACCACATTTAAAAAAGAAGATCTCTCAAATACTGAAGAAGGATTTCACACGGATGAAGAAACATTTACGTATAATAAATGTTCTAATAATCCGAAATTTGAAATTTTGTGTAATTTGGAACCACAACAGCGTGATGTTGGTTTTAAATCATTTGATCAGTTAGGTCAATTAAAAAAACCTAAAAAAAATTACAACCGCGTAAACAAAAGTACATACAAATGTAATAAATGTCTTAAAACATTTACTTCGTCAATCGATTTTCGAATACATCAAATAGTTCACGCAGATGAAAATCCGTATAAATGTGATAAATGTTCTGAAACATTTGCTCGAGTAGACATCTTAAAATCACATAAAAAAATTCACACGGTTAAAAAATCATACAAATGTAACATATGTTTTAAAAAATTTACTACTTCAAGTTACTTAAAAATACATGGACGAACTCACACAGATGAGAGACCATACAGATGTAATACATGTTACAAAACATTTAACTGGTTAAATTATTTAAAAAAACATCAAAGAACTCACACAGGTGAAAAGCCATATAAATGTAACATATGTTCTAAAACATTTAGTACATCATGTAATTTAAAAACACATGAAATACTTCACAGTGGTGGAAAATATAAATGTAAAACATGTTCAGTAACATTCACTCAACCAGGTGCTTTAAAAAGACATGAAACAACTCACAGGCCTCATAGCGATGGCGAAAGACCGTATAAATGTGATCAATGTTCTCTAAGATATAATTATTTAAGTAATTTAAAAATTCATAAGGAAAAAGTTCATACAAGTGAAAAACCAACGTCCGTGTCAGAAAAATGCGATGTTAATTACGAATAGTATCGATTTCACATAAAAATGATATCAGTGTGCAATAAATTAGTCTTCGTGATAAAATAACCGCAGACAACATAACGATACCCTACGTTTAGAGATACGATTTCAGTCGAAGCAAAATCGTATAACAATTGGATATGTAAACCGGTGATCGAATTGTCTTCGATTTCAAAACCACATAAAAAGAGATTGTAATAACAATTCTATTTTAGTAGTATATGGATGAAAATTGGAGGGAATGTTCTTAGAGTCACTAAGAACAATTCTCCCTATGAAAAAAAGTACTCTGATCCTGGACAAGGGTAGAAACAACCCCTAAAAAGTTTACTTTCCAATTATCTCGTGAAGTGTGCGAGATATGGAAAATTTTTTCAAATAAAAATTGTAGATCTTTCGATTCTACAAAAAAAAAGTATACCACCCTCTTACCCCTATCTCTAATAGTTTACGAAGAAATCATCCCCGAAAAAAAAAAAGAAAAATTTTTTTCGCCTAATTCCAATATTTTCAAGCATTTAGAGAAAAATATTCTTGGCATTTTTCTCTAAAACTGAAAATAGAGAAATTAGGAAAAATAAAAGGCCCCGATGGCGCGGGACTGGTGCTTTCCATTTAAAATTATCAATGGTTAACTAATGTCCGTTACCGGTCAATTTTGACTAGCAACGGTGTCTGATTTGTTTTTATAGGACATGAAGGAGACACAAGAGATGATTATTTTTATTTTTTTCTCTGTAAAAATAATTTGTACAATAAATTATTTAAAAAAAAGAAATTAGTTTGTTAATAAATGATCCTGGTTTTTGGTACTAAAAAACATTATCTAGCTCATGTGGAAGCAACAATACAATTCAGTACAACATAAAATATACTTAAGTATGAGAAATTGAAAAGATTGAAAATGTGTGTAGCATGTGTAGGTATTGTTCAACAAATCTGACTTTGCCGCATCAAGGCCAAATCGAAAATTTCATTTCTATGTTATTCTAATTGTCTTAAACTATTTTCCATCAACAATAACTTCTTGATCTACCCAAGTAGTACGACTATTCGACACAGTCACCCCCTAGATTTTCACCCCCTTTTTGCAAAATTAACCCCCAACCACCCCTGTTGATGTAAATTGAACAAATTGCATATCAATAGATAGCTCTTTAAAAAAGAGCAATATCATCAATTTAAACTTTTGCTCTATCTCTTACTGTTTTCGAGATATTTGAAAAATTAAATTTTTATCCCAATTTTTGAAGGGCGATTTCACCCCTTCAAACCGTTTTTCCGTCATTAAAAAAATACGGGTCTCTTAGATTTCGACGTAGAATAAGAATTTTCAGCGGCATTGAAATCGGAGGCGGACACCTGGGAACCTTTGTTAGTCGCGGCACCGAGAAAAATACTATAAATCGTTGGCATGTATTCAATTCTGTTGTAAATAATCCCGTTCGCGTATCTAAGTTTTACGGATCTTAATTCAAGTTTTATGATTCTCAATACCGTCTAAAAAAGCTACGACTATTTCAATATAAAAAAAAAAAATATAGGTACCATATTTTTAGAGCATACTATGACGAAAAAATTACGAAAGCCATAAGTTTTACTATCTCTAATACAAATTTACAAATAAGCCCAAAATATTTTTAAAATGTCTAGTTAAACTAGATTTTTTCAATTTTTGATAATTTTTTTTTTAAATAATAGAATAATTATTGAAAAAATAGTTAAGGATATTTTGAATTTTTTTGGTAAAGCCATTGGTAAAAGCTAGGTGTGATTAACAATGAAATTGGTACTTCAATTAGAAATAATTTTATTATTAAAGGTACAAAATATATTTATTAATTGTTTATTATATCTAAAATTTACCCGACGATATTAGCGATGCAAAAATTTTCACTCGCACCTCAGGTGGTGAAAATGGAAGACTGTACCAAGTTAAAATGTACGTATACTTCTAATTGACCATATAAAAATTAAATACTGCACATAATTTTATAATAAATGTTGGAAAAGATTCCCTAGCGGTGAATTGTGGAACCAATGTATGACAGATGATTTTCATACAACTGAGCGTTCTAATAACAATTTTTTACGTAAATTGTGAGCATAATTACATGATTTAAAGTGTTAGCATTTTATGTTACTGAAATTTCGCTTTTAAAATGTCCTGTAGTATTTTTTAATGTCTCGTAAAAGCTGTCGGCCGGTATCTGTCAGGCGTTAGTTCCGCAAACGCTCACCAAAGTAATTTAATCCTTGCTAATATTTCTATTCCAAATTAGTAGTATACGAGTTTTGTATATGTTTAACTTGATACAGCTCTTAATTTTATCACTAGAGGCGCTCTCGTAATATTTGCGCCACTAATGTGCCATGACTAAATAATCGAAGTAAAAACAACCCCAACAAAATAATCGAACGACAAAATAATCAGGGTTAATTATACTTGCCGAGTTAGGATACGTGCGAATATTATACGATTAGGATTTTGTTAGTTCCAATATATCAGGAAAGAGATTGGTACCTTTAAGGAGCCCCAATTAGGTTTTTGAAGAAAAAATGTTTTTGTCATAAATGGAAAGATCATATATAAGTTTTATAAGAAAACTCTTTTTATTATTTTTTTTTTAAACGTAATAATTAAGAAGTTATATTAAATTAAAAATAAATTTTCAAACTTAGAACCGATAACAGGCCGATAGTTCACGAGCGCTTATGTGACGTAATAAAGGTTATATGGCCTGAACATGGCTACATTTTATTTTCACATAGATTATTTGCGATGGTCATTTCAACGCGTTAAATTAAGAAGATAGAATCTTGGATATTTACTCTACACAGAAATTCAGTTCTGGCAAGCCTATTCGACTCAATCAGGCCGAATAGGCTTGCCAGAACTGAATTTTTATGTAGAGTAAGTAGTATCCAAGATCCTATCCTCTCAATTTAACGCGTGTTGAAACGACTATTGCAAATCGGCCAGCAGTTCTCCTACTATTATTGTTGCTATGAAATTATTGTTGCTCTGAAATTCTTGTTTCTATCCAAATTATTGCTTGCTATAAACTTCACTGTCGAAATATCGAAACTAAAGAAATATCGAGCTTGTTTTGTACCACTTTGTGATAGCAATACAAAAATAAATCCGGAAAAAATGTCCCTCAAGATTTTGAACGTCGAAATCAATGAAACAACTATCAATAATTTTTCCTACTATATTTTAATAATTTTGACACTTTTGACATATTACCTTTATGACGTCACAGACATCGTGATCTTTTGTAGTGCTGTTTTTAATCAAATGATATTTTTTTAAAATTTTTTAAGTTTTAATTAATTTATTATTTATTATACGTCATTTTTAAAAAAATTTTCGTATCGATTATCAATATTATTTATGATGTAGAATTGAAATAAAATAAAAAAAAAAATAATATTTATTTTTTATTCAAAAACCCAATTCTCAAGTTATTTTGTCGTTCGATTAATTTGTCGCGAAACTCTGAACTGATATCACAAAAATAATTTAAAAAATAATAATCTGTGTTCTTAAAATTAAGTTTTCAGTCTTCCGTTAAATAAACCTATAAATTTTCGGGCAATTCCACTAAGTCTACCAAGCTCATGAATAACATTATTCTTTTTGTTCCTATTTACCCACCGCCTGTTCCGATTCACCGCCGTCCACGGCACGCAAAAAGTTAGATGCAAAAAGGTGTACGATAAATAAATTCTCAAGTTGTTTTGTCGTTCGATTAATTTGTCGCGGAACTCTAACAAATATCACAAAATTTATTTTAAAAAAAATAAAATCAGAATTTGTGTTTTTAAAATTAATTTTCTTCAATCTTCCGTTAAATAAATCTATTCATTTTCGGGCGATTCCACTAAATCCACTCTCATTAGTTCCTGATTTTCAAAATATGCCGCATAAAATCTATTACAGTGCACACATTTCAAAAGTTGATATAAATCTTCCCTATCTTCAACTTTTATCATGTCCTGATAACATTTCAAACATGAAATTTCGACACTATTTTCATTATCATCATTTTCATGTTGATCGTCAGATACTCCCTCTTCTTCTTCTTCTTCTACTTCTTCATTATCACCTGCCACCTCTTCATTTTCGTCTGAAGGTGGTGACGTCGGGCTACTGTCGAAATTGGCCACTTCTCCTGTTGCGAATTTTCTGGGTAACCTCTTGTAATTTTTAAAACAGTAAATTTGTTCTGGTGTTAGATTAAACTCTTTCGAGTACAGATTTGTTGCTATTTTTTTGCGAAAATGTTCCTTCATCGATTGCCATGTTCGACCCAATTTCAAATTATATTCCATTTGCACCCACATTTCGCGACCTTTTGTCTGGTCGTACAAGTTATTGTCAATAATATATTTAACAATTTGTTTCCGTTCGTTTACGGTAAAATATTGTCCACGAGGTTTTAAATCAGACATTTTATTACAATTGTCTCAAACACGGACACTGAACACTTATACAGTAAAAGAAATTAATAGCATTTCGAAAAAATTAATAGATTCTAAATTTTGGAGAAATTCTTGTTAAAAAACACCATCAACACTGACAGAACAACGGGCAAATAAAGCACCATGTTTGTGATATCTATCATGTCTATGGTATTGCGTATCAGTGTTAGCAACCCTGAAGAGTGAAATTATTGTGCTAGGGTCGTAAAATTATAGTAAATTTGAAAAAATTATAGTAGATTAGAAAAAATAACCGCCAAATTCAATTTTATCGCATTTTATATCGGAAGGCGAGAGCGGCGACCTTTTTTTTTTTTGCTCGCCAGTTGTCAAAATGCCGGAGGACTATATATATATTGAAATCACGATTGATCAGCAGTCATCTACTGTATCAGCAGTCATCATTTCGGCGCCAAATGAGAAACATTTTGAAATTAATTACGAAAAATTTGTTTTTTCGGTCTAAAAATATGGTTTATAAAAATTATAATAGATTTAAGAAATTATAGTAGATTTAAGGATTATTGTAAAGGCATGATTGCACATAGTAAAAAGGATGTAATTATAGTATGTCTACCATGTCTACTATAATTATAGTACGGTTGCTAACCCTGTTGCGTATTGGTTCCCTTGGTTCCATAAAAGAATACCATAGATAAAGTACACCAGGATTTTATTTCTGAAAGATAGCCAACTTCAATACATTTTGTTGACCCTCTATTACCTCTCTATGGCACTGAGAACGGTGGTAGCGGGTATAGATGTCACCGTTATCGTAGTCATCATGCGTAGTACACTTGAAAAGAACAGCAGAGGTGTCACTACAATAACTTTAGCCTTATCCGATACTGTAGATTGCTACTAGTAAGATAATCCACTACAATTCTCCTAAGTGCATTTTATTTTGACCAGTTTTTCAAGTTTAAAACTCATACAATAATTATAAACTCATATATTTGTTTAAAAACTCAAGTAAATTTATTTTTATTCAAAATGATACATTAATCAAATATTTCGTAAATGAATTATCACTGATTCTAATTTCTGACAAGTGTGCTCCTATTTTTCTGCAACAGACAAAATGTATTCTAATTTTCTAATTAATTTACTGTGATAATAAAATAAGTAATTATTTTCAAGTAAAAAAAAAGTAATAAATGTTAATTATACATACCTCCAATAATAATTAAGTAAAATTATTAAATTTAATATTGAACTCAAAAAATATACGAATTACTCATAAATAATTCGAAAAAAAATGAAAATTTCCTGATAGAATTTTTTGTAGTTGTAACTATAGAAATGTTACGAATTATAAATTTTTAAAATAATACAATAAGTTCTATGAACAGTAAATTCGACAGATATCAGCTAGTAGCCCCATCCACAATTACCATTTTTTTCACCACCTGCTAAGAAAAATCCTATAATTTCCTATATATATATATATATATATATATATATATATATATATATATATATATATATATATATATATATATATATATATATATATATATATATATATATATATATATATATACACATATATATGTCTATGATGAATACCATACATGCCATAGAAATACAGGGTTGGCAAATTTACAGTTTTACGTTTTTAACACCTTGACGGTCATTGACGTCATAAGACGACAAATGATCCCTGACTATTTAGTGATGCGGACTTCGCCTGATTGTTTTTCAGGGTGAATGTACTTCAAAAGTTAAGAATTTATAGAGCTAGATATTTAACACCCCCATGGAAGAAGGAAAGGTATGTAGTATTGTAAAGGAAGGAGCATGACATCATTTTGTAAATAAACAATAACGGTTTCAATGTAATTAAAATATTGTCATTGCCTTTAAAACAATATATTTCTGTATAAAAAAATAAACAACTAATTAATTATTTTCAACATCTATTTTATTTGATTCAATAATCCACTCCTTAAGAATGTTGTTTAACTATCTTATCAGTTAATTTTTCGAATTCTTAATTGTTTATTATATCATTGTATTTTTTAACGGTGCTTAAAGAATATTATAAATTACTATAAACTGAAAATAAAAATTACTCAAATTAATCGATTATTTACAATTTTTAACTATTTTTGTAAAAAGATTACGTTTTGGTTTATAGTTTTGCACCACTAATACATAAATAAAACAATACAGTTATTAAACTGTCATTTTATTACTAAATACATACAAACAAAATACATAATCTTGAAGTTAAATTTTTATATGCTCATTAATTTTACATAAAAGACGCCACTGAAATGAAGTGTCAATTTAACCTATATATAATTTAATATTTACATAATTTTATTTTTTACAATATTTTTAAAATTTTTGTCGTTATTATCACATATTTTAAATAAAAAACGAATTCCTTATCTACGTAGGGTAATTCCTTTTTCGGTATTTCCTTTACTTTATGTAATGACAAAATTGGTATTTCTCCGCTTATTATAAACCTGTTTTTTAAATGAAAAATTTAAAAAAATTAACAAATTTTCGCTAGAAATGTTTGCATTTATTGATAAATACAATATTTACTTATCCAAATATCATATTTGTATATCGCAAAGTTCATCATTGTAAAATAATAATTTAATTTTTTCCGCCAAGATCAAATGAACACCTTTTGAAAAATTCACATGAAAACGTGTATATCCTATTCTTTTGTTTCCTATTTTTTGTGGCACATTCAAAGGAATCTACGTATTCATTTTAACATATCATATTATATTATATCTTGTCTCTCTTAACACATAGGTTCCATCCATATTATTCTATATCAATGAGCACCCCATATTGAGTTATTGCAATTTTTTAATTTGCAATTGTTTGATGGTGTATGATGGTCCTTTTTAATCGTTTGATCGTAAACTGTATTTAAAAAATAAATTTTAAAAATAGAAAAAGAATACAGTATTTTGATCCTTTATTTACGTCTGATACTTAAACCATTCTATGTTTCCTACTTTGACGTCTAGATGTCATTCTATGTGTTATATTACTCATATTACACGTGTGTTTGTATATCGGTTCCCAACTCCTAGTGACATTAATATTTCTTTGTTTGGATATAGATGTCGACATTTTGTAAAAGAAAAACATTAATTAATAAAAATTTTTGGGTTGTATTTTTTTAAAAACATATTCATTGGATTAAAAAAACTTTCGTTCATGCTTATTAAGAAAAAATAATGGGTGTTTAATTTATTTGTCAATTTTTATACGCTAGTTTAATTACACACCTAAAGATAGTGTTCCAGTATAGGGGCTTTTACGTTAATAACTTTTTAGTAAATTTTTTACATAAATATTCTTCATAGGAGCTTTTACGTTATACATATTTTGATTTTAAAAATCGTTTACGAGTTAATGGTAGTTAATTAATATTTTATAAAAATATCTTATAAATAAAAAAATTAATATAAGTTACACTTATATGAATTTTGACCCGTGTGAATTTTTTCATGCATTTTTAAATAACTTGAAGTAGCAAATGCTATTTCATGAATTACATTTAATATTTTTGTCTAATATGAATTTTTTCATATATTTTTAAACTATCTTTTCGATTAACTGTTTTAGAACATACGTTAAATTTGTAATATGCATTACATTAATATTTTTGTCGGATATGAATTATTTCATGTCTTTTTAAATTACTTAGACTGACTAAATGTTTTAGAACACATGTTATATTTGTATGGTTTCTGTCCGGTATGAATTCTTTCATGTGTTTTTAAAATACTTATAAAAAGTATTTTAAAAATATTTTAAATACTATGTCAAAGTTATTTAAGTCAAATATTTTAAATACTATAACAAAGTTATAATTAGCTCGTATAGTCGGCGTAATGGTCTGGGTCATGTTAAAAGGTTCTATAACCGCCTCAGAATATGCTAAATTACAACTTTAACATATTCTGAGGCGGTTATAGAACCTTTTAACATGACCCAGACCATTACACCGACTATACGAGCTAATTATAACTTTGACATAGTATTTAAAATATTTGAAAAGAAATACGAATTTTTCAACAAAAAACTGAATTTTTAAGCTGATTGCACAATCTAAAAGCAATATCGCTCAAGGCTAATATTTTACAGTATTCAATATGGACCTATACTGGAACTTTTGAGACATACATGTTTACGATTCGACAATATTAAATATATTTAAAAAATTGCCCAAAAATGCAGTTTTTTTGCAAAAAAGAAAAAATAAATAAACTTTAAGCTGTTTGCGCAGTCTAAAGATATTATCTCTCAGGCCTAATATTTTATTATGTTCATACTATGCTTACTACACAACTTTTAAGACATACATGTTTTTGATCCGATGAAATCGACTTTTTTCGGCCCACACTACTGACTATCGATAATTATGGATAGTTTCAATTATCGACAGTCTCTCGCCACTATTGCAGTTTAAGAAAATTACAATACTGTTAATGGGAAAAAATGACCTAGCCCGCCTATGTCATTTAGACCGATTTTGGATTCAAATAAAATAAAAAGTGTATGATGCAAAAAAAAAGTTTACATATTGCCATCTCTAGATGCATATTAAAAACACACCTAGGCAGTTTTATTTCATGTATACTTAGTAGTGATCATAGAGAATAACACTATATATATATATATATATATATATATATATATATATATATATATATATATATATATATATATATATATATATATACAGGGTGTAAATTAAATAAGTCTCCGAAAAATAAGGGGAGAAAGGTCTCAGTTTACTAATTAAGTTTTGCTAGTTAATTTGTCCCGATCAAGTTTCATTTCAAAAATATTTGATCGTCAAAAACTTATTAAAAAATGGCCCCTAGAAAAAAATCCTTAATCAGGCTCTGACTACCTAACATATTTTTTGTTTTTGTTTTTTTGAATGTTAAACTTTTCGTCAACAAAATATGTTTACCGAATCTTTTGAAATTAAGTGTACAGTAGCGTACAAAAATAATTGAACATATTTTGTAATAAAACAATTGCAGGTAATATTTCATACTTATAAATTTGGCAAACATCTGCAAACGACTCCAGTAATTTAATATCTTTGACTTACATCAGGTTTAAAAATTTCTTTAAAAAAAAATTCATTCTAAACAATTAATTAGAATTTTTCTAAAATTTTTGTAGGTCATTGTACATGAAAAACAGCTGTATAAAAATATAGGTTACTAGTCAATTAGGTCATATTATCTGTTATGTTTATGTATATGAATGTGTATATGTAATAGTAATAGAAAAAGCCAAAGAATTTCTTTTTAGTCCTCATAAAAATAATAAATTATGTACCTAATGATACCCATAAAAATACAGTCATTCAGGGCCCCGAAGAAAAATTTCGAAACCCTTATTTATAAATACGAAAAAATTCGTCAAGTGCGTGTTTTTGACACGCACTAAGTAATGTCACCTCAGTGAAAGTGTATATTTATGATTTTTTGGCTCGTTTTTTAAGTACAGTGAGAATACAGCCCTCTTGCGTTTATTCAATATGCATGTACAACTCTACAGCCCTCTTGCGTTTATTCAATATGCATGTACAACTCTACAGCCCTCTTGCGTTTATTCAATATGGATGTACAACTCTACATATAATAATGTTTCCCCCACTATGATCACACAACAATGTTAATATGTCATCCTTCGATGACATAAAAATGGTTCCCAGTAAGTGACATTTTATATCAAAGTATATTTTAAAATTAGATAACGTCTTCCAAAAATTAAAATCCAAATTATTAAGAGAAATGTTGAAAAATTGATAAAATTTTAATTTTTTGTAACTAATTTCAAAAATAATTCCATGTACCTTATTGTGCAGTATATCATTAGAAAAATCCCTTAAAATCAAATTAAGGTTCTTTTAACAATTTTTTTTTTTTTTTTATAACTCATTTCAGAGTTATTGTAATTCATAGTCGATGTGATTTGTAAGGAATCAAATTATCACTTAATTGACTTTTCGGTAACACTAGTGCAAATAACATTGTCAAGTAATTTATTTATTTGCATAATAAACCGTAAAAAAATACCATAGGTTGCACAACCGCAAAAAATAGTAGCAGTACTACGGAACCCTGATTTATTGTGTATGAAATACACACTTAGTTAACTTTTATATGTATATGTAAGTATGTAGCATTGGTTTTTCACATAACAATATTACCTATGTATGTTTATTATTATAATATATTAGGGGTACCCATAAGTAATCAATTACATATTTTTAATTAGGAATTTTTGCTTCGGTTTAATTCTGAATGTTGACTTGTTAACATGCTTTTTAGTGCGTAATACTGCGGCACGCGACCTTGACTTTGTGTTCATAATAAAAATTTAAGTTTTCTTACATTAGTGCAAAATGGGAAACAATCAATCCACAGAAGAACATTTACGTCATTGCATGCTTTTTCATTTTTGATCGGGTTTTAATGGAACGATTGCAACAAAAGAAATTTGTGATGTGTATGAGAACGTACTGAAAGTCAGTAAGCGTCAGCGTTGATTTAGAAAATTTCCCAGTGGTGATTTTGAATTATCCGACAGTGATCGAATAATTCGATAGAGATAGGAATAGTTCATTTTAAGCTGCTACATAACCTACAGAGGTTACATAATTGACTAAATGTTTAATAAAATAAAAAATAAAATCTTTTATTTGGTTATCAATGAAATAATTGATTACTTATGGGTACCCCTAACAATATTATGTTTATTAGTAGTGAACGTAGTCAGTCTTGTTATTTTGTTTAAAATGTCATGGAACTCATGGATAATTTATGTATTTACATGTTTGTATAATTGTCTCATAAGGGGAAACCTCCAGAACTAGTATTTTTTGATTTTGATGATTTTTATATTTTTATAAGCTAACAGTGTTGTGTACTTGGGCTGGGCTAAAGACGAAAATAAAACTAAGTAATAGTACTTTAAATGAGTAAGTAACGTACCTAAATTCGTTTACCTGACCTGTCATTTTAGAAGTAAATTTATTTTATAAATGTAAAATTCAACCGCCATTTTTAAAGAAGCTTGTAAACCGATTTGGACGTTTTAAATTTCTAAGGATAGTACAAATCAAGTACTATCAAACGGTAAAACAAAATCAATGAAGAATCAACTCTGCCAGTTTTTATAGAAAAATTTCAAAATTTTTTCATAAAAAATTGTCATAATACATTATTCAGTTAAAGAATTGCCTATAAGGGGAAATCATCTTAGATCATACTACCTACTCGAGTGTCATGAAACTATAAAGTAAAATAAATGGGGATGATTCTTGGAAAAATTTTGTAACAAAAATTAAAAACTTTTGTGGCAATATTGAATAAAATACTCATTATTTTGAAAATGACTAGAGATAAAGAAAAAATACAAAGGATGACTACCACAAATTTTTTTTAGAGATATTGAATTATATAAAAGTTTTTAAATTTGTACAAATAGGGGTGGCTGGGAGTTAAATTTTAGGGGATGAAACTTGTAGTACGGGAGTGTGAGAAAATAGTAACTAAAATTTTGACGTCAAATTTTGTTCTCATAATGTTCTCATCCTTTTTTATCCTTTTAACAAAAATTTTATATTACTATACAATATGATCCATAAGCGTCAGTATGAATTACACGTGATTAAAGTTAATAAAAGTGAAAAAAGTTAAGCTAAATTATTCAAATCACAACTTAAACTATGATTTCAATCCATTTTCCTTTGTACGTAACACTTTCATCGGTTAATAAATAAGATTATTTGACAATTTTTCATGAAACAATTTGAAATTTTCTTATAAAAACTGGTAGAGATGATTCCTCATGAATTTTCTTTCCTGTTTGCTATTATTCGATTAGTACTATCCATAAAAATTTAAAACGCACAAATCGGTTTACAGGCTTCTTGAAAAATGGCGGTTGAATTTTTCCATTATAAAATAATTTGACTTCTGAACTATTGGGTTTAGGTGAGCGAATTTAGGTACGTTACTTATTTATTTAGCGCACTATTATTTTGTGTTATTTTCGTCTTTCCTATTGCAATTGATTTGGAGAAAAACGAAAAAGAATGTTTTAGGTGGTTTACGCATGGGTTATTTTGCCCACATGTACTTTACAGAAACAAACAGTTATTGCAAAACTAATAGCCCAGCACAGCTACACAACACTTGCAGATTATAAAAATACAAAAAAAATTAAAATCTAAAACTACGAGTTTTTGGGGTGCTTCCCCTGATGAGAGAGTTAGCCATTTACAAGTTCCAATTTGATCTGTTTAAACTTGCATACTGCTTAAAAGTCGATTTTTGTGAAAACTAATACTTACGTATTATGGGTTATTTACGATGGGTTTGCAGCTAAAGTAAAGTTCATGATTTTAAATAAATTTTTGATTGTAATATAATTTGCCTTTTTTCACATCTGTCTCTTTTTACAAACTTTTAACTTTTTAAAATTGTTTAATAATGAATTTTTGATCTTAGTGAGAAAATTGAGAGAGGAAAAAATAAGTCGTTATCCAACATTGTTATTAATTTGTTTTTCACTCATGTACTTTAGCTGCAAAACTATCGAATATGGAACACATTGTACAGAATTTGACATACATACCAATACATAAAACGGGTATTTAGTTATTATAGTTTAAAAATTCATGTTTTATGATAGTTTGTTTTTAATTTTTGAAAAATTACAACACATGGAAATTTTTCTTGTGTATTTTTTTCATTGTTCTGTTCTGTTCTTTTTTTACATAGAACACTAGAAGCCAACTAACATAAAAAAAGTGAAATTCGCTTGGAGTCATTTGTAAGCCAGTCACAGCTTAAGGCATTAGTCCGTCAGTGGTCGTCGCAGAACGCACACACCATTGTGTTAACAATCAAACCATTGTTACTTAAATTGGACGGTTCGGTCTGTCCCATAATACGTGTACTGTGGTGGTGTGTGTAAATACGCACACAAAGGCAAACAATAAACTAACACAATTGCAAGCGGTGTGTACCTACACGATATGGTAGGGAGATTTTACGTCACAAATTCATTACAAGTGGAACAGAGACATAGACCACCTAGTTTGTCCCCTTGTTTTTTTATTTGTTTGGTAATTAATAAGTGTAGTTTTCAATGTAATTTGTTAGTAAATTAATAATGTGTAATGCAAATACTAATATCAGAGTTATGGCTGTTGCAGTATTCATAATGCACTGTGATATAAAAAACTACAAAATTTTAAAAACTAAAACAAATATTTCATAAACTTATTTTAATCAAAATTTATGAAAAACTGTTCGCTTTTTTGTGTACAATATGGTACATATAAGTTCGACAATCAACACATGTTTACATAATATAGTAAAATAAAAAAAAAAATTTTGTTTATTTTTAAAAAAATTTTTATTATACAGGGTGCGAATAATTTTAGTTTGGTCAGAGGCGTATTCAGGAAAATTTATATTGAACGACGAGCGGGCTGGGATGCGATTTTTTCAGATAGCGAATTCCGAAAAAAAATTCATGTCTTCGGCAATTATACATCGAGATAAACCATCTGTCAAAAGGCGGAGAGTTATTTACTTTACACCCTGTATATATATATATATATATATATATATATATATATATATATATATATATATATATATATATATATATATATATATATATATATATATATAGAAGAGCACTCACTTAAATTATAGGATTTTTCTTAGCAGGTGGTTATTTTGGTACTGAGTTCAGAGGGAAGTGCAGTAGCACTGCGCAACATATTTAAAAAAATGGTAATTGTAGATGGGGCTACTAGCTGATATCTGTCGAATTTACTGTTCATAGAACTTATTCTATTATATTTTAGAAATTTATAATTTGTAACATTTCTATAGTAACAATTACAAAAAATTCTATCAAGAAATTTTAATTTTTTTCGAATTATTTATGAGCACTAATACAATGTAAACCCAGTGTGTGTATACAACATATTGTCTATCTCTTACATGTTACACTGGTTCCAGTAGTGTGGGCATAGATATGTTGTCTCTATTACTCTATGATACTTTCTGTAATTCTGTAATTGATTTGAATGTGTATGAATGTCAAATATATGTATCTACGTATCATAATTATATATGTACATGTTGAATCATTTTATATATTTGTTTATATAAAGTTTCTGTAAAAGTATTGTCGGCTTCCGGGGAAGTTTACTGTGAAAGTGCCCGGGCCTCATAGTGTAATATATCGACCGGCGCGGTGGGGTGGAGATGGCATGATCCACCTGATGTAAATATAACAGAAATGAAGCTACACACGCTCCACACATATTCACACACTTTAACACACATGTAAAATAGTCAAAACGAGATACAGTTATGCGGCGTCCATAAACTACGTACTACGTTACGTAGCCTATTTGGGGGGAGTAATTCGTCTATTTTTTTGAGTTCAATATTAAATTTAATAATTTTACTTAATTATTATTGGAGGTATGTATAATTAACATTTATTTTCTTTATTTTTATTTGAAAATAATTATTAATTACTTATTTTATTATCACAGTAAATTAATTAGAAAATTAGAATAAATTTTATTTGTTGCAGAAAAATGGGAGCACACTTGTCAGAAATTAGAATCAGTGATAGTGATATTCTTTTACGAAATATTTTATAATGTATAATTTTGAATAAAAATAAATTTCTTTAGTTTTTAAACAAATATATGAGTTTATAATTATTGTATGAGTTTTAAACCTGAAAAAATGATTAAAATAAAATGCAATTAGAGAATTTTAGTGGATTATCTTACTAGTAGTAACCTACATTACCGGATAAGGCTAAAGATAATTTAAAATTACTATAGTGATATCTCTGTTCTTCTCAAGTGTGATGATTACGATAATGATGACATCTATACCCGCTGCCCCCGTTCTCAGTGCCATAGAGAGGTAATAGAGAGTCAAAAAAATGTATTGAAGTTAGCTATCTTTCAGAAATAAAATTCTGGTGTACTTTATCTATGGTAGCGATGGAGAACTAGCGATAGTCCCGACTATCGATAGTTTTTGATGTTCAAGTTTTTTGACTTGGGCGGCATTTGGATTTTGCATAGCCGGCGAGCAAAAAAAAAAGGTCGCCGGAAATTCCCTTAAAATGGTTGTTTTTATATCTCTGGCTATAATTTTTATTATCTTTATAGTATTTATAAGTAAACGAAATGACTGAAAAAAACTATCGATAGTAAAAAAACAATATCGATAGTGCTATCGATAGATCTCCACCACTATCACTTAGTGCCAATATCTCAATTTTATAAAATTTGTTAGTTAGCCCGTTCTTGTTCTCAACGCCTCAATTTACATCGCATTCTTTTGACACGGACGTTGATTTTTCACTTGTATGAACTCTTTCCTTATGAATTTTTAAATTACTTAAATAATTATATCGTAGAGAACACTGATCACATTTATACGGTCTTTCACCAATATAGTGAATTATTTCGTGTCTTTTTAAATTACGTAAGTAACTAAATGTTTTCGAACATATGTTACATTTATATGACTGTTGTTGACTCCTGTGAATTGTTTCATGCTCTTTTAAATGATCTGGGTAACGAAATGGTTTCGAACATATGTTACATTCATATAACTTTTGACTCGTGTGAATTATTTCATGCTCTTTTAAATTACCTGGGTAACGAAATGTTTTGTAACATCTATGACATCTGTATGGTCTCTCACCTGTGTGAGTTCTTTTATGTTTTCTTAAACAATTTAACTGAATAAATATTTTAGAACATATGTTACATTTATATGAGTTTTGACTCGTATGAATTTTTTCATGTTTTTTTAAAATGTCTCTTCGAGCAAATGTTTCAGAACATTTATCACATTTATACGGATTTTCATCTGTGTGAATTATTTGATGTATTTGAAAATCGATTGACGAAGTAAATGTTTTAGGACATTTATTACATTTGTATGTACTTTTGTTTACGCGGTTGTAATTTTTTTTAAGTTGTTTTAATTGACCTAACTGATCAAATGATTTAAAATATACATCACGCTGTTGTGGTTCCAAATTACACAAAATATCAAATTTCGAGTTATTAGAACACTTATTACACGTAAATGTTTCTTCATCGGTGTGAAATCCTTCTTCAGTATTTGGGAGGTCTTGTTTTTTAAATGTGGTAAAACATGCAGTACACGTTAATTGTTTTTCATCTGGTACACGATCGTCCAAAGTCTTCGGTGTTCCATCCTCAGTTAAATTATCATCTTCTATTTTGATTTCTGTGTGTAAACTTTTCAAATCAATTGAAAAATCATCTTCTAATTCGGTTTTAATTTCATTTAACAATTTGTTATTCTCATTACTGATGTCTGAACAAGTCTCCTCCATTTCAACTTTGACAGTGAAAGGTTCAGAATCAATAGTTTTGCTTGTATGATCCATTTTGAACCACTTAGTACAGTTTAATAGCTTACACTAATCTAATAAAATTGTAAGCTAATTCACAAAAAATTTATATTATTAGACCTATTTTTTTATTGTTTTGAATTTGTTACCTGAGATTAAAAGGTTAGGAGTTACGATTACCAGATATTCTGTGAGATCAATACTGTTTAAACGTCACCAACAGACAGTGTTGCCAGATGATTTTCTTATTAAATGTGGCAGATATGGCTTTCACACAACAAATGAAATAAGAAATAAAAATAAGAAGTGTGCCATCTAGTGAAGTTGAACGGAACTTTAATGACTTCTACCACAGAATATTGCAGAACGAACGGTAGTATCTCTATACTACTGAAACCAATGACATAGGTGGACTGGTCATTTTGTTAGATGATCTGAAGCCAAACACTGGTGCTCCTACTGTCAGTTTTTTAGTAGTGTGTGTGTTGTTTGCATTGACAAAATATCTGCATCTCGTTTTATTTTACATGTGTGTTAATGTTTGTGAATATGTGTGTAGGCTTCATTTCTGTAATATTCACATAAACTGTATGCCATCTCCACCCCACCTCCGTGACTGAAACCAGTGTAACGACATAGGATAAAAAATATCCCACCACTATGTTATATATGTGCACGCGGAGTTGTGTGTGGTAGTGTGATAGATGGTTGTGTGTATGGGTGTCTTGCATACGCATATACATAACATGCATGTGGCACGCATCATGTACATGATGTACGTATACCACGTATACCGTATCAATACAACGGCAACAGTATGACAACAATTGAAACACACCCATTGGTAGCTACTAAGTGAATGACAACATAGTTCTGTAAAATACACATAAATGCCCATAAGTGATTGCAGAAAAGAGATAGTTGTATTCCTTTCAGTGTTCTATGACTTCTACATACATAATGAAATAAGCAAGGGGTCAAACTAGAATGTCTACCAAACTGTGCCCACTGTAATCAATGGGTGACACAGCACACATACAATCACATACAATCACAACACATAATGTATGGACACGAACACAGAAGAAAACGAATATACCAGTGTTAGTAATATATTTTGATGATGATATATGCAGTTCGCATACTTACACTATATGTATACTATGATGGCCACCGTAGGTTACCACCAGTCAACAATTAAAAATAAATTTATTTATTTTAAGAAAGATAAGATATCCCTTTATTTTGAGAAATTTTTTATTCAATAGAATTTTTACATTTAAATACGACACACTTCATATTTTTTTCTGTTTAAATTTCACGAGTTGATTAAAAAAACATGATTTTTATTTTGACGTGAACACCACGATAGTCAGTAACAGACTAAATCAGTAATGGTGTAAATTACTATTTACTGCACTTTAAGATTTCACTTTTTTATACGTAGGCTTGATCTGTCTCATCTGTGGAAATAAGGAATAAAAAATAAGAAATAAGGAGTGTCGCCATCTAGTGACGTTGAATGGAACTTTAACTTAACTCCTCAAGGTAATGTGTAGGCATTTTTGTACATCAAAATGAGAACTTATGTTCTCATGAATTTTGATGTACAAAAATACCTATACATTGATCGTGTTCCATTAGCAAACACAAACGACACTGTGTAACACAGTGTATTTGTGTATTTAGGGGAAAAGTAAAGCTAACCAAATTTTCGTGATTTTTGTACTTTCTTTTTTCACAAAAAATTATTTTTTTTTAATTTTATTGCAAAACTAACCTTTTATCTGCTTTTAATTAAATTATATATGTAAGTGGGAATCTCAAAAAATATACCGAGCAGATTGATTGAATCTATTTTTTTTTAAATCTAGTAACTTTGTCTATGCTGCCCTCTGCAGAAACACAATAAAAGTTGATGTTCCATTAGTGAAAAAAGTAGACACAGTGTCATGCGCTGTGTAACATTTTTGCTAATGGAATGCGGTCATTTCATTAGAATTCAATTCAAGTAACTTGACCACTTTTCTTATATAAATTCAATAGTAACAGTGGCCAGACCATTTGAAATGACCTGTACCTATGAGAAGTTAAAGTTCCATTCGACGTCACTAGATGGCACACTTCTTATTTTTTATTTCATTTGTTGTGTGAAAAGCTTATTTCTCATAAAAAGCAAGAGAAAGCGGAAAATTTAAAAAAAGACTTGTTTACGCCTTTAGCGGCTCAAGTAAAACTAACTAAATAAAAGGACCTTGGAAAATACTTAATTACATAATTATATGGCCTATCCATTCGATAATTTTTGTTTTTTTAATGCTTTTACAGTAACAGATAATAACATCTTATAGACCGCTATTACATTGTCATAGATATATGTCAAAGATCTTTGATCAAATCTATGATCAAATATTAAGGAGTATCTTTAAGTATGGTTACAGAAATATTATATTATAAAAGTTGACTTATTACACTATAATATTTCTTTGATTAAATAAAGCTTTGACATATATCTATGACAGTGTAATAGCGGCCATAGTTACTTAACACGAGTCGAGTTCAGCTCGGGATAGTCATTCAAGTCATATAATTCATACGACGAGCTACGCTCGCGATAGTCGCTAAAAGAGTTAAATCTCTAAAGTGCCCTGTAAACGATCAAATTGTTTGTCAAATTTTACGTGTTTGTCAAATTATTTGATAGTATGCAGCTTTGTTTGACGCGTTTGTCAAACAATCTACGTGTTTGACGTGTTTGATGAAAATCTTGATTGATCAACTTGTTTGACGTGTTTGACCAACAAGTTTGAAGGTGTGCGGCGGTGTTTGTTGTGTTTGTCAAACAATCTCTATTAAATTGCCCCGAAATGAATAGCAAATATGACAAAATTTTTGCAAATCTCTGTACGAGCAACCTTTTTTCCGTAATTTTCATTATTTATTCTATGTTTGGCCAAGTTTTATCTAATAAAATTATTTTATGGGGATCGCTAGTGTGACAAACTACGGGCAAGTTTGTCAAATTTGTTTGAGCTTTGGTTTGATCGTTTAAGCTCTTGTTTGATGAAAACGTGAAGTTTGACAAACAAATTTGTCAAACAAATTTGATCGTTTACAGGGCACTTAAAACTTATTACTTTACGAGCCTCAAGTACTAAAAATAACTCAAATTTAAAATTAGTAATAAAATAAAATGAATTCTCATCAGAGTAACTGTATAATTATAATATAAAATACAGGCATATGTTTATTAGGCAAAGTTATGTAATATGAACGACTATTGGACAAAACAAAAAGTTTGGTAACGTAAATTAATTACTTAGTTAAGTACTTGATATCTATTTAATAAATTTCTAACACTGACTGACTGACAGACAACGCACAGCCTAAACTGTTAGGTTTAGAAGAATGAAATTTTGTATAGGAGTTTCCTATGTAACGTAGGTGACCACTAAGAAAGGAATTTTGAAAATTCGTCCTCTAAGTGGGTTTAATAGTGGATGAAAATTTGTATGAAAATACGTCATTTTTAAAATTAGAGATATATAAAAATATGTTTCTATGGCTATTAAAATAAACAAAATTTAATAAATCGTGGCAGTTGGTATTTAGGCTTTTGAAAACACTGAAAGTGAGCAGAAAGTGAGCACGAAGATGATGCCGATGGAAAAGCCCATCGGGTATACGGCTAGTACTTAATAAATTAATATAAAATCTACTGGAATTCGACAAATTATATTTAAAAATTAAATAAAACTAAACATGTTTTTACTTTAATTTTATTTTAAATAAAATAACACAAAATTTACTAAATTATAATTATTGAGTTATGTTACAAAAAGAAATGGAAGTAACCGAAAACACCGAAAACAAAAATTTTTATTAATTACTCATAATTATGTAACACTATGTTACAAAACTAAACAAAATTAATTGAGACACAATTTTATTAATCACTTCCAAATATATACAAAATTTTATACCATTCACAACACTAAAATTTTTTTTAAAATCCGAGCAGTAAGAAATAAACAAAATATTAATTAATGAATAAATAAATTATTTGACAATTTTAAAGTAACACTGTAAGTTTTAAAAAGATATAAATAAAAACACTTGGGAAATGCCAGCGATTCACTTTGTAAATATTCAAACGTTGTAAATTTTTCGATTGTTGCCAAATTTCACGAAATAAAGAAAAAAACTAGAATAAAAAACAATCCGACAAAAAAATTTTTAAAATTACAATTGACAAAGACATTTATTTATAAAAATAATGAAATTTACTTTTTAATTTTAATAAAATAAGACATTTTTCAGTAAATCTATATTTCAAAAATATTCAAAATCTGACAAACACCATAATATTTAAACCACAGACCAGTGAACATATTATATATTATATTATATAGACATATAATATAAATGTGTAATTGAAGCAGTCACATACGACCAAGTTCCGACCTTAATAGCATTCTGTTATATAATAATTGATTTGTATCCGTAGTTACGCTTTCAAATAATTATTGACAAAATATAATATTGATAATAAAATTTTACTTTTTTGAGAAGAAACTGCAAAATTTTGAAAGAAGAAAAGTGATATTTGCTTTATTTTCAAAATACGAACGTATACAAATTATGTGTCCTGCAATAATTATAGTCGCATTTACTCAAAAACTGACATTATATTATTTCATAAAATTTCACCCGTCTCACCCTTGTTACCTGCTTCAAGAAAAATGTCTAGAAACTGGCTTTACGCTTTGTCTCGTAGTATAACATAATATTGTTCATTGGTCTGTGATTTAAACTAATAAACGTAATAGTATATTACGTGATTGAGGTTGGAAGTTGCATATAAATAAAAACACTTGGGAAATGCCGGCGATTCACTTTGTAAATTTTTCGATTGTTGCCAAATTTCACGAAAAAACTCGAATAAAAAACAATACGACAAAAAATTTTTAAAATTACAATTGACAAAGACATTTATTTATAAAAATAATGCAATTTACTTTTTAATTTTAATAAAATAAGACATTTTTCAGTAAATTTATGTTTCAAAAATATTCAAAATCTGACAAACAACATAATATTTAATCTAATAAACGTAATAGTATATTACGTGATTGAGGTTGCCAGTTGCATATTAAACACGAGCGAAAAAGTTAATTGCGCGAGTGTGTAATATACCTTACAATCCAGTTACATACTATACGTTATCTACGACTAACATGAAATTCACAATAAATAATATAAATTGATACGAATACAATACAATTTAAAATTATACAGAATCTGAAATAATTAACCCTAGAATCATACGTTAGTCTACGAGCCAAGTTAATCATACATCGGCGTCGTTTCGACGAATGGACTTTTTACGGGGAGTTTTAGAGTTTATTTGCAAAAAACATTTTTTTTACATAACAATACTACAAAAGCGAACAAAATATTTAAAAAAATTGGATTTGGAAAAATTTCTTAATATAAATATTTATTAAGTTTTTTAATCTTTTTATCAAAGCATATTTTCACTATAAAAATTAAAAAATAAATAAATACATCAATTGTATCATAAAACATGTGTTTCAAATAATTAATTTATGAACTATTATGAGTCAGTGGACATGTGTGACTTTACAGAATGTGAAATTTCTCAGTCATAAATATTCCTCTAGATATGTAGTTATTTCCCCATTAAGCACATTTGTAAATTTTATAAAATTTGTTAGTAATTTTTAGAATAAGATCTCAAAAAATAATAAAAATTCAAATATTTTCTACAAAATAAATTGTTAATCTTTTATGAAGTCACTTGAAACGCATTCTTTGGTTTTCGATTCAATATATTAAAACTTCAGTATTATGTCGTCTCTATAAGTCAAACCAGCTGTAATCATCTTTCACATTATCATAATCATTGAATAAATTAATTATAACATCCATATCTTTAATAAATTTTAGAAAAATTAGGAAAACTTTTATATGTGGAGAACAAAATCTTTAAAAAAAAATATGGGTTAATCATACATCGTCGTCCTTTTGACGCACACTATTTCAGTATAAAAAAAACGACAATAGCTATAAACAAAATTTATACGTCTTATGTGTTATAATAACAAATAAATTAGATAACAGAAGTTTCACAGCAAGCAGGCACCGACAAGTTGTAGTATTGGAGCAGGCAGAGAAGTTCGTTCGTCGTTTTGACGGGTACGTATGAATCTAGGGTTAAAACATTTAATTTGAAATAATAAATAAATTCTAACGTTATGTTGTCTGAGATTATTTTGTTGTGGAACCGAATTTATCCCACACTGATATCATTTTTATGCGAAATCGATACTATTCGCAATTTACATCGCATTTTTTTCTGACACGGACATTGGTTTTTCATTTGTATGAACTCTTTCCATATGAATTTTTAAATTACTTAAGTAATTATATCCTAGACAACATTGATCACATTTATACGGTCTTTCATCAATATTGTGAGTTTTTTCATGTCTTTTTAAAGCACCCGGTCGAGTGAATATTACTGAACATATTTTACATGTAAATTTTTGTCCGGTATGAATTATTCGACCTGTGTGAATTCTTTCATGCATTTTTAAATAATTTAAAGTAGTGAATGCTTTATAACATGCATTACATTTATATTTTTGTCCGATATGAATTATTTTATGTTTTTTTAAATAATCTGAAGTAGTAAATGTTTCAAAACATACATTACATTTAAATGGTTTTTTGCACATGTGAATTATTGTATGTTTTTTTAAACTACCTGATTGACTAAACGTTTTACAACATATATTACATTTATAAGGTGTTTCAACACTGTGAATTATTTCATGTCGTTTTAAATCACATGAGTAACTAAATGTTTTAGAACACATGTTACATTTATATGACTTTGGCCTCGTGTGAGTTCTTTCATGCTCTTTTAAATTACCTGGGTAACGAAATGTTTTCCAACATATGTTACATCCATATGGCTTTTCACCGGTGTGAATTATTTTATGGTCTTTTAAATTACCTGGGTAACGAAATGTTTTCGAACATATGTTACACTTATATGGCTTTTCAGCTGTGTGAGTTCTTTCATGTGTTTTTAAATTACCTAACTGATTAAAAGTTTTGTAACATGTGTTACATCTGTATGGTCTCTCACCTGTGTGAGTTCTTTCATGTGTTTTTAAATTACCTAACTGATAAAAAGTTTTGTAACATGTGTTACATCTGTATGGTCTCTCACCTGTGTGAGTTCTTTCATGTATTTTTAAATAACTTGAAGTAATAAATGTTTTCGAACATACGTTACATTTATATGAGTTTTGACCCGTGTGAATTTTTTCATGTTTTTTTAAAATGTCTATTCGCGCAAATGTTTCAGAACATTTATCACATTTATACGGATTTTCATCTGCGTGAATTATTTGATGTATTTGAAAATCGATTGACGAAATAAATGTTTTAGGACATTTATTACATTCATACATACTTTTTTTTACGCGGTTGTAATTTTTTTTAGGTTGTTTTAATTGACGTAACTGATCAAATGTTTTAAAACACACATCACGCTGTTTTGGTTCCAAATTACACAAAATTTCAAATTTCGAGTTATTAGAACACTTATTACACGTAAATGTTTCTTGATCGGTGTGAAATCCTTCTTCAGTATTTGGGAGATCTTGGTTTTTAAGTGTGGTAAAACATGCATTACACCTTAATTGTTTTTCATCTGGTACACGTTCGTCCGAAGTCTTCAGTGTCCCGTCCTCGGTTAAATTATCATCTTCTATTTTGATTTCTGTGTGTAAACTTTTCAAATCAATTGAAAAATCATCTTCTAATTCGGTTTTAATTTCATTTAACAATTTGTTATTCTCATTACTGATGTCTGGACAAGTCTCCTCCATTTCAACTTTGACAGTGAAAGGTTCAAAATCAGTAGTTTTGCTTGTATTATCCATTTTGAACCACTTAGTACAGTTTAATAGCTTACACTAATCTAATAAAATTGTAAGCTAATTCACAATAAAATTTATATTATTAGACCTATTTTTTTTTTATTGCTTTTGGACCAGATCAATGTTGTTTTAACCAACAGACAGTGTTGCCAGATGATTTTTTAACGGCGGATTCCACAGACACACTTATAAGAATATCCGCAAGTTAGCAGCACAATCGATTTGTAGTTAATTTGGTAATTTTTTTTTATAGTCGCAAACAGAACACTAAAAAGAAGGTAAACACAAAATTCTGTAGCTCGTCTGGCGTCTTTTGGTGGGATGTTATATCTTTGTATATTCAGTCATGCACCAGCTCTGCAAGAGCAAACAAGCATTGTTACTTCGTGTTTATACATTGTTATTTTCAGGGCTGGGAAAAATGGTTCATAGAAACCATTTAAAATAGAAAATGGCTTTCAAAAATGCATTTAAAATACAAAATGGTTTTTCTGAACATATCTAAAATTGGAAATGGAAAATAGTTATTTAAAATGGATTATAAAATGCAAAATTTAAATTGCGTTTGACCAATATAAAAAAGCTATCACATTCTTGACAATTTAGTTTGTAGATGCTCGATTTTTTAAGTTTGTCTATTTTTGTTCTATTGTTAATAAAATTTCCTAAATTAAGGCTCGATTTAAATGCAGTAGTTATATTTGATTTAGTTAGAATTTTATGTATTTTATCTGAAATTTTACCAAAATAAGTTAAAGTTTTGCAATAGGATTTGGAGTCCGATTTAACGGAGGGATAAATTTCTTTTAAAATTTGGTTAAATTCTTTTTTAGTTACTAATTTATCAATTAATTTTGAGTTATATCCGTTATTATTTGCTATTGTTTTAATGTTATTTATTTTTGTTTTAAAATTTCCTTTTGATAATGGAAAATTAAAGGTGCGATGGATCATAGCTATTGATAAATTCTTATGACATGTTTCTACATTCAATAAAAGTGGTATTTTACAAAGTAAAGTGTTTTTATTTACTAATATGGTAACGTAAATTAATTAGTTACCTTAATGTACTTAATAAATTAACATATGTAAAACCTATTGGAATTCAAATTATATTTAAGAATTAAATAAAACGAAGCATATTTTTACTTTAATTTTATTTTAAATAAAGTAATACAACATTTACAAAATTATAATTGTGGGTAATTGTTAAGAATTATCTTGATGACTTGTGATAATCATAGATAATTACTACTTCATAAAATTTTGTAGATAACGTAAAAGTCCCTATACCGGAACGCTATTTTTAGGTGTGTAATTAAACTAGCTCATAGAAATTGATAAATAAATTAAACACCTATTTTTTTTTTTTTTTAATAAGGATGAAAGAAAGTTTTTTTAATCCAATGAATATGTTTTTAACAAAAAATAACTCAAAAATTTTTATTTATTGTTTTTCTTTTACAAAATGTTGACATCTATAAAAAAAACGGACATAATATATCAACACCATTAAGAAAACGTGAGACAGACACCCTTTCTCCGAACGCGTATTAAATTAAGAAATAAATTTTTAAAATGTTGAAATACACAGTGACATTTTTTGACGTAGATAAGAACATACAATGGTTTGAGTCAAGCATAAATACAATACGTATTCTACATAATAAAATGAAATAAGGGCATTCGCCATCTAGTGATTTTTTAAAAAATATCGTGTACTTTCTAACTGAACCATAAACCATAATGAATTTTTAAGCAGTTCACTTAGAAATCTCTCTAAACTAAATCAATACGTTTAATTTATAAGTGTTTTAGAAGCAAAAATAAACTAAAAATGTTTATAAAATACATATTAATAATAACTGTAATAACCAAACACACACACTAAAATTTCGAACGAATATTAAAACATTTCTGCAAATAATACTAGTCTTCATAATCTTTGTTAAACATGCTATAACATGTTAAATGTGTTATTTCGAAGAAAAAAATTAACAAACCGAGAAAAAATTAATGAAATTCGACGAAAACAAATAACAAGGCCAAGAGCATGTTATTTGTTAAATTGAAATCGAGAACTGGTTTAAAACTATAAAATAACTGTCATAACTGTCAAATATGTAATAATTAACACAGTTGCAAATAGGTCGTTCATGATTTTTATCTATTTCGAAGAATAACATAAATAACATTTAACAAGTTTAACAAATTTAACAAAGATTATGAAGACTACTAATATTTAATCAATATAAAAAGGTAATTTAACTGTCCGAATCTCTTAAATGGATTAATAAAAATTATTTGCATGTTTTTATTATGCTAACTTGAAAATTTAACTGGGAAATGTTAAAATTTACAACTCATGTGTTTTTAATAATAAACATTCATCGAAATAAAAACATACGAAGTCAACCAAAACTGTTTTATATATATATATATATATATATATATATATATATATATATATATATATATATATATATATTTATAAATATATATATATATATATATATATATATATATATATATATATACTTGAAATTGAAAATATTGAAATTATTTGAATAAAAAATATTACATACCTATTTTGAGTGCAAAATGTATTCAAACAGTTTAAACAATTTTACTCAAAGGTAAATACATTCATCTTTTTCAACAATTTGTTTTTCGGAATTATTCCTGTTGGTGTTAATACCTACATAATATGGCAAGTAGTTAAAATTCTACATTATACACATGACATGCATCTTGGACACATATCACCAAATTTCTTGATGCATTGTTTTGACGCATCAAATGCAAAAATGAACTTTTGATTTTTCGTTGTGATGCGTCTGATGCGTTTTTGAACTTTTGACTCTGCCTCATGCAAGCAGTGATGCATTTGTGAAGTTAGTCATATATATATATATATATATATATATATATATATATATATATATATATATATATATATACACATATATATATATATATATATATATATATATATATATATATATATATATATACATATATATATATATATATATATATATATGTATATATATGTGTATATATATATATATATATATATATATATATATATATATATATATATATATATATATATATATATATATATATATATATATATATATATATATATACTTTAATTAAGTAAGGAAACATTAATGCGAGGTGAATTTAATTTGAAAAATAACCATTCTATTAATAATAATTTTTGTTATCAGAGGTTTCTTTCAGAAATAACTTCATTAATATATAAATGTCAAAAGACATATGATCGCGTTCCGGCATAGGGGCTTTTACCTTACTATTTATATTAAAAAATAAGACTAAAAAAAAATACAACAGTTGAATATTGTTTATTTTTCGGTTGTTTCTGAATGTGTAAAAATAAAAAAGAACCGTAACTTCTACAAACTAGAAGACCCCGTTAAATAATAAATAAATAAATTCTAACGTTATTTTGTCGTTCGGTTACTTTGTTCACAGTTATTTCGTTGTGAAGTAGAATTTATTCCATACTGATATCATTTTTATGCAAAATCGCGATACTATTCGCAATTTACATCGCATTTTTTTCTGACACGGACATTGGTTTTTCATTTGTATGAACTCTTTTCTTATGAATTTTTAAATTACTTAAATAATTATATCCTGGAGAACATTGATCATATTTATACGGTCTTTCTTCACTAATGTTGTGAGTTGTTTCATGTTTTTTTAAAGCACGTGGTTGAGTGAACGTTACTGAACATGTTTTACATTTATATTTTTGTGCGGTATGAATTATTTCATGTATTTTTAAATACTTTGACTGTCTAAATGTTTCAGAACATACGGTATATTTGTATGATTGCTGCTCGGTATGAATTCGTTCATGTGTTTTTAAATACCATGAAGTACTGAATGTTTCAGAACATACGGTACATTTGTACGGTTTCTGTCCGGCATGAATTCCTTCATGTCTTTTTAAATACCATGAAGTAGTAAATGTTCTAAAACATGCGTTACATTTATATGGTTTTTCAACCATGTGAATTTTTTTATGTCTTTTTAAATTATTTGACTGACTACATGTTTTCGAACATATGTTACATTTATATGGTTTTTCACCTGTGTGAGTTCTTTCATGTATTTTTAAATAATTTGAAGTAGTAAATGTTTTCGAACATACGTTACATTTATATGATTTTTGACCCGTATGAACTTTTTCATGTGATTTTAAAATGTCGACTCGAGCAAATGTTTCAAAACATTTATTACATTTATATGGATTTTCGTCTGCATGAACTATTTGATGTATTCGAAACTCGGCTTACGAAGTAAATGTTTTAAGACATTTATTACATTCATATATACTTTTTTTTTAAACAGTTGTAAATTCTTTCATGTTGTTTTAAAGAATTTATTCTATCAAATGATTTAAAACCAACATCAAGCTGTTGCGGTTTCAAATTACACAAAATTTCAAATTTCGAGTGATTAGAACATTTATTACACGTAAATGTTTCTTCATCGGTGTGAAATCCTTCTTCAGTGTTTGAGAAATCTTCCTTTTTAAATGTGGTAAAACATGCATTACACGTTAATTGTTTTTCATCTGGTACACCTTCGTCCAAAGTGTTCAGTGTTTCGTCCTCGGTTAAATTATCATCTTCTATTTTGATTTCTGTGTGTAAACTTTTCATATCAATTGAAAGATCATCTTCTGATTCGGTTTTTATCTCATTTAACAATTTGTTATTCGGAGTACTGATGTCTGGACAAGTCTCCTCCATTTCAACTTTAACAGTGAAAGGTTCAGAAATAGTTTTGCTGATATTATCCACTTTGAGCCACTTATATAATATAGTTTAATAGTTTACACTAATCTAATAAAATTGTAAACTATTTCACAATAAAATTTATATTATCAGACCGAAATTTTTTTGTCTTGAATTGATTACATGACATTCATGATATTAAAAGATTTTAGTGAGTTATTGGTGACGTTCGGGATGGAAATTTTGTTAGACTAACGTTAGCTAACGGAGCTTTCACCGTTCCAAACCAGAGGGCAAGCATTCAAAAAATTAACATACATTATATATTAAAACAGCAATTTCTAACATGGTGACTAATTAGTTTTATTTCATAATTTTTAAATGTGGCTGTACCTCAGAAATTAGGTATTTATATCGTGAAAAACCATGAAAAAATATTTAACGTGCATTAATTTTTTGAATCAGAGTCCTCTGGTTTGTAACGGTGAAAGCTCCGTTAGCTGACGTTTAGGCAAACAAAATTTTCGTCCCAAACGCCACCATTGTTACGATTATCAGATCTATGGAGATTAGACAAGGAGACGAAACTCAATGTATTCAAAAAAGTGTCCAAATCAAAGATGGCACTCGCGTTCGTCGGATACGAAAGCGGTACAGTACTTATTCTCAAATGGAACACTCTCAAATGGAAACGCGAGCTTCTATATTATCTTTGTTAGCTTTTGAATAGAATCTTCTGGAATCTTTTTCAATGTTCAACTCAGTTATAAAGTGGGTTTTTCGATCGTTTTTAAAATAAACTTAACAATTTTTATTTTGCGTCGCGTCATTTACATTGTGTATTGTACGTATAAAATTCGCTGACGTCACTATATGTAAAATCGGAGTCAGTACTATTGGATATCCGCCGTATAAAGTAATTTAAACTTTAAGAGTTTATTTCATAGATATGTAATTTCTATGTATTTCCTTATTATTAAATATCATCAACCGACATTGGTGATTCTCAAATGGAAACACTCACTTACCCAGTCCCGACGTGTTTCCATTTGAGAATAAATACTGTAGTTACATTCTGTTTTATAATTTTTATCCGTTTTATGTTACTATATTCGCTATATTCACATCAGTATTCGAGCATTATTAACGCCGCGAGGGGTAAAAAAAGAAAGCGTTATATTTACTATTTTCCTGACCAATTTTGTCAATTCCTCTCATATGAGTTTCGTCTCCTTGTCTAATCTCCATAATCAGATCAATCATAGATCAATGCTCTGTTTAAACGTCATCAATAGACAGTGTTGCCACTGTTGCCCGATGATTTTTTTTAATTAAATGCCAAGATGGGTATATGTACAGATTCTATCATCTTCACAATACTAATGTATTTTTTTAGGCATGCGAAAACCTGCAAACATAATATGTTATTGTTCTCTTCTCTACTGAAACGTCATTTTAGAAATTTATTAATAATTTTTTGTTTTTTATCAGTGTTTATGGACAATTATTTTAGTGATAATATATTTAAAGGCGATTATACATTCAAAAATTTTATTTTTAAGTGTATTTTAACTGAAATAGGTAAGAAATTAAATGCAGTAGTATTTCTAATAAAAGGCGGGAGAAAGCGGAAGATCTAAAAAAAAAGACTTCTTTAAACCTCTAAACTTATTATTTTACGCACCTCAAGTACTAAAAATAAATCAAATTCAAAATTAGTAATATAAAATAAGATAAATTCTCACAAATATAACTGTAATTATAAAATACAGGCATGTTTAGGCAGAATTTGAATAAGAGTTAAAAAATTTCTAAAATGTCTATTGGACAAAGCAAAAAATATGGTAACGTAAATTAAAGTTACAATAGTTACCTTAATGTACTTACTAAATTAATATATGTAAGACCTATTGGAATTCGACAAATTATATTTAAGAATTAAATAAAACAAAACATGTTTTTACTTTTATTTTATTTTATAGGTATAAAGTAATACAAAATTTAATAAATTATAATTATGTGTAATGTTACAAAAATAAATTAAAGTAACCGAAAACAAATTTTTATTAACCAGTAATAATTATATAAGATTATGTTACAAAACTAAAGAAAATTAACTGAAACACAATAATTTTATTAATCACTTCCAAATATACACAAAAGGGGTACAGCCGGATAAGTATAGGTAAATCGGAATTATTTTTAAATAACTATATTAACGGTATGGCGAGGCTGTAAGTAATTGATATCTTTTGGCGACCAAAACTGAATAGTTACGGAGATAACTAAAAAAATTTAAAAAATTGCAATTTTTTTCTTGGTAACTACTCAACATTGGAAAATAATTCCAAATCCACATGAAGGCAAACACTCAAGAATATTGATATATTTATTATCGTAACAGTCCTCGTTATTAAGGATAATAACTAGGATAATATCCTATCCAATGTTATTTTTATAGGGTTCCAATTGAGTAACCACTTCAAAAAAAATTCAGTAACTGTGTCTTGAGGCACTTAATTACTATACCAAGTCTGATCAAAATTCAAGGGGTACAGCATGATAAAAAAAAATTTTTGATTTTCAATTTTCTGAACCGCCCTTCCAATAGGTCTGACCCTGGAATTATACTCATCAGATGAAAGTACTGTAAAAATAAAGTGTTGTGTCTAATAAAGTGTTTTTTTCCTATCGCCTACAGTTTTCGAGATAATCAAGAATAATCGAAAGAGGTGTATGACACTATGAGGCTATAAAAATAGAAACATCCCTTTTAATTGGTTCTAATCAGCACCCATTGCAATAAAATGATATAGGGTTGACCGGGGTAACTGTGAATTGGGGCAATTGTGAACAGCGCCTATAATTTCTAAAATAACATTAATATTGTTAAAAATCAAATCTTAGTATGTTTTTCTGTCCTTTCTTAATATGCTATTAAAATTTGATAACAATTCTTCAAGTATTAGTAACTTTTTTGTTATTTTGAAAAAACCCTTGGAAAATTTTATGTATCTTACTTCGACCAATCTTCAAAAAAAATTTTTTAAATATATTTTCTTTTTTTAAAAGGTAAGAAATGGTTAAAAGTACTTCTAACGAAGTGATCGAATACATACCTGAGAGGGTTCTTTATTAATTGCTAAAGAAATTGGACAATTTATTACCAATTCACAATTACCGCATGATTTTAAAATTGTGGGGTAATTGTGAACGTCATTCACAAATGCCCCCATTCGGTCAGAAATTTCAGTAGAGTGTTCTTTTCAGAGTTGAAAATGTAGATGAATATGATTATGACATTATTGTACAGGTTTCCATTATATAAACAATACAAAAACACAATTTTTGTGCAAAGAGCGATATGTTTTGTGTATCAATCTACGAAATCATTGCTGTACTCCCTTACTCAATAACAACTTACAAAAACAGAAAACAGAACCATTGTTTTTTTATTTAAAGTATTAGGCTTAATAGATTGTTGTTTTCTATTGATACTGATTTTTATTCTGTTTGAAAATGAACTGACGGTTCGAAACAATATTGTCACAGTTTCAATATAAAAGTGGTATTTTTGCGAAGTAAAATATCTGTTTATTATTTATAATCATATTTTCTTGAAAAAGTCTAATTTTTCTTGTTTTTGTGTGAAAATCATATAATTTTTTGATTTTTTGATAATAAAATGACAAAATATTATCAAAATATCATTTTTAGCTTGTAATAAATTTGTTCCTACAATTTTTGTTATTTTTATTTAACCTTGATTTTTTTGTATAAATTTGATGTGTGGATAACTTGCATTAAACAAAGGGCAGTTGTGAACGCTAAAGTATGATGAAAAATTTTCAAAGTGGGGTCGATGTGAAGAATTTGAGTTGGACTTTATTTTGATGTACCTCACTTCCCTTGTAATGCATTCTAAATAATTTTTCTGATGGCATTCACTTTTACCCCAAAATTCATGAGATTTGCAAAACCATGCCGGGGAAATGTGAATGGCTTATAAAATTTTTGTTTTTCATACGAATTTGCTCAAAATTTGTATGGCACATCCTGAATAATATAGAATTAGAAATAAATCAACCATATAATATGATATATAAAATAAAAAATACTTAAAACAACGTTCTTATTTCAATTCATAAAAACCCATTCACAATTGAACTGCTAACTGCAGAAAGGTAACAAGTCACAATACTTTGAAAATGCGTCTTTTTGTTTTGAACTAAAGATGCTGTATAGACGGATGATTTGCAACAGAAACAGAACTTGTCTATCATCTGTTACGGCAATAGCAAGTAGTTCAATCATAAATTATTTATTATACGTTTACTGCAGAAAGGGAACAAGTCCAGGACTTGTTCCCTTTCTGCAGTAAACAATTTATTTTTTTTTTAAATTTATAAGAATATTTTTTCTTTCTTATCATGCTTAATAGTTAATAGTAATAGAATAGTAATAGGATTTATTTCTAACACTATCAACAGATGTCTAATAAATAATAATAATAATAATAAAAATATAAACATTACACACATTCAATCGACTTTTCTTAAAACAAGTATTTATTTACTTAATTTGATCAATTAATTATTTTTATTAATTTTTTTATATAGTTAGTATAGTTATATATCCCAATATAATAATAGGGTACTTGACTGCAATTAAAAAATGATTCTAAATGCTTTGTTTTTACGTATTAACTAATTAATTTTTAATAAATTTTTGAAAATCGTAAAAAAAATTGTTCAATTTTAAATGAATAAATTGGCGCGAAAAACGATCCACCATGGTGACGTATGCGATGACGTCACATTTTGATGCAAGCAAATATTAATATGTTCGCACTACTGTAACGTTAGGAAACGTTTTACAACATTTTTAACAAAAACATATTTTCAATAGATGTTAGGCTTTTTGTTTTGCAATATTTACAATTATTGTGTCCAGTCGAAATAATATTTAACACACGTGTAAAAATTATGCATTAAACTATAGTAACTATTTACATCAGTTACATGTTACTTATCTTATCTATGATATTTGTCATATTTGCTACAAAATATGACGTCATTTTAATGTAACGGCGCGTTTTTACTCATTTAAATGAAAGTTAAAAATTTATCATTTTCAAAGTAGAATTTTTAAATAACTAAAGAATATTTTTATTTATCACTACTAAAATTAAATATATTTACGAGTAATACATAAAACTATTTAATATTTAAAATAAATGTTGAATACATTCAGGTACCCTATTTAATAACGTTGCTTGCAATACGCATACACATTGGTGAGCTTTAATCGAGTATTGTTGAATTTATGCTTTAAATATTTTTAAGTGACTTACAAGGAGATGTACCCAGAGTAAAATTCGGAATTTTGATGAAACTTCGCTGGTGTGTAGTATAGGTAAAAATAAGGGACCCGTATTTTTTTTTTATCGGCTATCGTCCACGTTTAGGCGGTGAAACCAGCCCCTAAAGTTGGGGGTTCAAATCGTATTTCTTAAGATATCTCGAAAACTATAAGAGATAGAGGAAAACTTTAAATTGATGAAATGTTACTCTTTGAAAGACCTATTCACCTGTATAGGTTAAACCAGGGCTGGGTTCATAAGGGGGGCTGGAGCCTGGAGAGGAAAACTTTAAGTCGATGAAATGTTACTCTTTAAAAGACCTATTCACCTGGATAGGTCTTTCAAAGAGTAACATTTCATCAATTTAAAGTTTTCCTCTATCTCTTATAGTTTTCGAGATATCTTAAGAAATACGATTTGAACCCCCAAATTTAGGGGCTGGTTTCACTCCCTAAACGTGGACGATGGCCGATAAAAAAAAATACGGGTCCCTTATTTTTACCTATACTACACACCAGCGAAGTTTCATCAAAATCCCGAATTTCACTCTGGGTGCATCTCCTTGTTAGTTATTATTATCTTAAATTCCAAAATTGACTCTGGTCTACATTCCTGCTGACAAAATAGGCTTTAACGTCCTGGCCGGTAACCGTAGCTGCAACAAGGGAAGCAGACCGAGTGTAATACCGTTTTAAGTAGTTTTATGGCCCTTTTGGTTTTAATTTCTTTTTACGAGATAGGTTATTTTAGTTAAATATTGTATTTTATCATGTAAATACTATTTTTGTATAAGAAATAAATTGTTTATTTCATAAAAAGCGTTTTTTATTAAATATAAATTTTGTTTACTGCAGAAAGGGAATAAGTCCAAAAACAAAACATTTTTTTTAAATAACTACGCATAAAAAAATTAAATCTTTTACAAAATGTTAATCAGCTAATCACTAACAATATTTAAAAAATAAAATTTCATTAGTTTGTAAGAAGGGTTCCAAGTAAAACGTTTTTTTCATCTCCTGTAAAATTTTATTTTATGGACTTGTTACCTTTCTGCAGTTAGCAATTCAATTGGGTTTTTGAATAAAAAATAAATATCATTTTTTTAAATTTTATTTCAATTCTACATCATAAATAATATTGATAATCGATACGAAAAATTTTTTAAAAATGATATATAATAATTAATAAATTAATTAAAACTTGAAAAATTTTAAAAAATATAATTTGGTTAAAAATAGCAATACAAAAGATCGCGATGTCTGTGACGTCATAAAGGTAATATGTCAAAAGTGTCAAAATTATTAAAATTTAGTAGGAAAAATTATTGATGGTTGTTTCATTGATTTAGACGTTCAAAATCTTGAGGGACATTATTTCCGGATTTATTTTTGTGTTGCTATCACAAAGTGGTACAAAACAAGCTCGATATTTCTTTAGTTTCGATATTTCGACAGTGAAGTTTATAACAAGCAATAATTTGGATGGAAACAAGAATTTCAGAGCAACAATAATTTCATAGTAACAATAATTTCATAGCAACAATAATAGTAGGAGAGCTGCTGGCCGATTTGCAATAGTCATTTCAACATGCGTTAAACTGAGAGGATAGGATCTTAGATACTACTTACTCTACATAAAAATTCAGTTCTGGCAAGCATATTCGGCCGGGTTGAGTTGAATAGGCTTGCCAGAACTGAATTTCTGTGTAGAGTAAATAGCCAAGATTCTATCTTCTTAATTTAACGCGTGTTGAAATGACCATCGCAAATCGGCCAGTAACTCTTGGTCCAATCTATTTGAAAATAAAAAGACACTAATGTAGCTATATTCATGCCGTATTACCTTTATTACGTCACATAAGCGTTCGTGAACTATCAGCCCATTATCGGTTCTAAATTTGAAAATTTATTTTTAATTTAATATAACTTCTTAATTATTACGTTTAAAAAAAAAAATAAATTTTCTTATAAAACTTATATATGATCTTTGAATTTGACAAAAAAAAATTTTCTTCAAAAACCTAATTACCCCGGTCAACCCTAATTCAACGTCAGAGTCGTTGCTCTGTCAATAAATAATAAATATATAAATTCTTAACGTTATGTTGTCTGCGGTTATTTTATCACGAAGACGAATTTATTCCGCACTGATATCATTTTTATGTAAAATCGATACTATTCGCAATTTACATCGCATTTTTCTGACAGGGACATTTGTTTTCCACTTGTATGAACTCTTTCCTTATGAATTTTTAAATTACTAAAATAATTATATCGTAGAGAACATTGATCACATTTATACGGTCTTTCACTAGCGCTGTGATTTTTTTCATGTCTTTTTAAAGAACACGGTAGAATGAATGCAACTGGACATGTTTTACATCTATATTTTCCATCACTGTGAATTCTTTCATGTTTTTTTAAATTACTTGACCACTTAAATGTTTTAGAACATATGTTACATTTATAGGGTCTTTCACCTGTGTGAATTCTTACATGTGTTTTTAAATTACCTAACATAGTAAATGTTTTCGAACATATGTGACATTCATATGGCTTTTCACCTGTATGAGTTTTTTCATGTGTTTTTAAATAACTTAACCAGTTAAATGTTTTAGAACATATGTAACATTTATATGATTTTTTAATCGTATGAATTTTTTCATGTGATTTTAAGATGTCTACTCGAGCAAATGTTTTAGAACATTTATTATTTTCATTTTCATTTGCGTGAATTATTTGATGTATTCGAAAATAGGATGACGAAGTAAATGTTTCATATTGTTTTAAATAAAAATTTCGAAATTCAGATGATTTAAAACACACATCACGCTGTTGTGGTTCCAAATTACACAAAATATCGAATTTCGAGTTATTAGAACATTTATTACACGTAAATGTTTCTTCATCGATGTGAAATCCTTCTTCAGTATTTGGGAGAGCTTGTTTTTTAAAGGTGGTAAAACATGCAGTACACGTTAATTGTTTTTCACCTGGTACACCTTCGTCTAAAGTCTTCAGTGTCCCGTCCTCGGTTAAATTATCATCTTCAATTTTGATTTCTGTATGTAAACTTTTCAAATCAATTGAAAAATCATCTTCTAATTCGGTTTTAATTTCATTTAACAATTTGTTATTCTCATTACTGATGTCTGGACAAGTGTCCTCCATTTCAACTTTGACAATGAAAGATTCAGAAATCGTTTTGCTTTTATTATCCATTTTGAGCCACTTAATACAGTTTAATAGCTTACACTAGTCTAATAAAATTGTAAATTAATTCACAATAAAATTTATATTAATTATTAGAGCTATTTTTTTTTATTGTTTTGAATTTGTTACAGGAAATTAAAAGGTTGCGACTAGTTACGACTATCACGTATGAAGTACGCAGGGTTGTCAACGTTCGGAAAATAAACCCCCCCAAGTCAAGATCGCTGATCCAATCTTCCAAAAATCCTAAGGCCCGATCCACACTATCGCTCCACACACGGTGTGATATCGCTACTATGGAGGGTAGATATCAGGAGCACCATCTCTGTATCAAAAAGTGTCCATAGAAAGGCGTAAATAGTGGCGGCGCTACTGTAGCAAAAGGGTAAATTTAGAGAAGTAAACAAGGAAAGAAAAACATCCGCGTTGTTATGTAATTATTGTTTTTTTATTATAATTGTTACATATAATAGTTTTATTATTTTAAAAATTTTTATAAAACTTAACACAAAAAATCACTATACTCTTTTGCTACTCTAGCGCTATTCTGGCGAGTTTTTGAACTGTTACTCAGTACTTAAAACGGTACACTTTTTGAACTATTTTTCTATTGTTTTCCGGCCAAGATAATCCTCCTGATATCTACTCTCCATAATCGCTACGTTCCCGATTCGATAAAATATTCTTACACAAGAAACAATGAGTGTATTCACATCATCACTCTGATACTGCTCCGATATCAGTCGCGGTACGCTTTCGCTCCAATACCAGTACCACTCAGATAATATTTTATCGGAACGATACCAGACGTATATCGATAGTGTGAATACTTTTCTGATTCCACTCCGCTCAGCTTGCGCTCATTTATTATGAAAAGGATATTTGTATCGAAAATTAACAAACATGTAAAATAATCGTAACTAAATGCAGTTTGGGAGCGTCAGTTAACTACGTAGCCTTAGGGGGGGGGCTCTGCAAAAAGCGACGCTGGACTACATAACGGGGGGAGAGTCAGGGTCGAGGTACATAGTTTTATTTGGAACAATTAAGGATATGTATCCAGTCAAATCGAGTACTACATCTAAAATTTTTTAAAAATTAATCATATTGTTAAATTATTACTAGAAACACTTATTTTATGAATTAAGATGTGTACTGTATAAGAAATTATATCAATTAATAAATTTTTTCTATAAAATAAAGAGTTAATTTGACTATGGTTGACGTTGGATTTAGCAGCTATCGGAATTATTATCCTGACAGTTGACGTCTAGAGTATATTCCATTTAGAAAACACTGTGTGACACAATGCATTTTCTTTTTTTTTCATAAAAAAAACTAATTTTTTTTTAAAAATTTTATTACAAAACTAATTTTTTAATTGCATTTAAAAGCAATTAAAAGGTTAAAATTTAAAAAAATTAGTTTTTTGTGCAAAAAAAAAAAAATGCACTTTGTCGTCTGTTTCCTAAATGGGAAACATTCATTAAATGTTGTACCACCTTTCTCGTGGTAAAGGATGGAAAAAAGGATGTTTACATAAAATACGTATAAATAATATTTTGATACACATATGTATGTGTGTGTATGTAACTTGTGTACGTTGTTTTTATGAAAATATTTTGAACTTTTAGTTACATTGAGTGCAATATGTATACCTGCATATGCTAAAGACGAAACTGTCTGATCCGAAAGAAATCCGATACCTGCTAATTATGTATTCTTTCTAGGTTAATTTAAATGATTTTTGTTAATTATCCTGTTTCAAATACAACTAATCATGAGTCAAAGTTAAAAAATTAAATAATTCTTATATTCAAAACAAATCAATCTTCTATTCTTTTCTAAAAACAAATTGCAATTTTAAAATTTACGTAAGTGCAATAATGAAAGAGATGAAGCCAAGAAAACGGAAATTATTTAAATTCATAAGTGATGAAGTATGGTTAAATTTAAGTGAAATGGACCATATTTAATTTATTTTTAATGTATTTTATGGAAACTGTGGACTAGGGATGTCGTTTTTTTTTAAAAATCGATTTTTGAATCGATTCGTATTTGTCAACAAAAGAATCGATGCTTAAATTATCGATTGTATTCAAAATCGATTCAAATAAATTTGCTGTTGCAAAAGTGGCGGTAATTTTTAAGTAAAAATTTATAATTCAGAAAGATGAACTTTCGAAGTCTTTTAAGAAAAAAATATTAAACGTGTACATACTTAATTACCAACATTTTTTTTTTAAATCTTATTCTATGGTATAGAGATGAATCACACCATCATAACAAAGTTGATAATTTTTGTTTTCATTTAATATAAAATGTTAATTGTATAAATATTATCTAAATTGTACTAAATGTTGAAAAGTTTTTATTTAATTGCATACAAAGTTTTTTTATAGATTAAGGGATAAAAAAAGAATTAAAAGTTTTTTTTTTAAATTCCCCGCCTAAACTTTATTGTTTTGTAAGTACTTACATGGTACAGTTGTCAATTTGTAAATTTTGACAATTTGATTTGATACATAGAGATTTATTATATTTTAAAATTTAATAATCGTAGTACCGATAATAGATTTAAATTTAAATTAATAAATAAATAGCAACATATAAATAAAAACGCAATTTATATTTTGAAAAAAAAAAAGTCGTTTCACGATTTCCATAAAATAAAAATCGATGTGTGAATCGATCTCAAAATCAATAATCGATTAAAGATCGGTTTTCATTCTTCCGATTAATCGATTTCTCGATTAAAAAAAGACATCCCTACTGTGGACAGAAAATGCCGGAACCAAACAGCGTTCATCACACATTTTTTATGCTCACGAGAAGTTAAGAATCTACATATATTGTGAAAAACCATGAAAAAATATATAACGCCCTAATTTTTGTCAATAAGTCCTCTGGTTTGTGTGGAAATGTCCAAAGAGAGGAAATTTGCATTTTACAAACTTAAGAGCATAAATTTTATATATTGTGTGATGAATTGGATTGGATAATAAAAACTAGTTCTTTATATTAACTTTTTATTTATTAAAATATATCAAAATTAAGAACTTTTTCCTTTGAAAAACAATTTTTAACATACAATACACACACAATTTCACAATTTACATCGCGTGCGATTCTACACGCAATTAATATCGCATTTTTCTGACACGGACGTTGATTTTTCACTTGTATGAACTCTTTCCTTATGAATTTTTAAATTACTTAAATAATTATATCTTAGAGAACATTGATCACATTTATACGGTCTATCACTAACGCTGTGAGTATTTTCATGTCTTTTTAAAGTGCGTGATTGAGTGAATGTTACTGAACATGTTTTACATTTATATTTTTGCGAGGTATGAATTGTTTCATGTATTTTTAAATAATTTAAAGTAGAAAATGCTTTATAACATGCATTACAATTATATTTTTGTCCGGTATGAATTAGTTCATGTAATTTTAAAGAACCGAAAGTACAAAATGTTTTAAAACATATGTTACATTTATTTGAGTTTTGACCTGTGTGAATTCTTTCATGCATTTTTAAATAACTTAAAGTAGTAAATGCTTTTAAACATGTATTACATTTATATTTTTGTCGAATATGAATTATTTCATGTTTTTTTAAACAACTTAAAGTAGTAAATGCTTTATAACATGTATTACATTTATATTTTTGTGAGGTATGAATTATTTCATGTTTTTTAAAATAAATTAAAGTAGAAAATGCTTTATAACATGTATTACATTTATATTTTTGTCGGACATGAACTATTTCATGTTTTTTTAAATCACCTAAAGTACTGAATGTTTTAGAACATACGGTACATTTGTACGGTTTCTGTCCGGTATGAGTTCCTTCATGTGTTTTTAAATACCATGAAGTACTGAATGTTTTAAAACATATGTTACATTTATATAAACTTTGACCTGTGTTAATTATTTCATGTCTTATTAAATTACCTGGGTAATTAAATGTTTTAGAACATATGTTATACGGTTTTTCACCTGTGTGAGTTCCTTCATGTGTTTCTAAATGATTTAAATCACTGATAAATGTTTTAGAACATACATCGTCAAATAGTTTTAAACGCACATCATGCTGTTGTGGTTCTAAATTATACAAAATATCAAATTTGAAGTTATAAGAACATTTATTACACGTAAATGTTTCTTCATCGATGTGAAATCCTTCTTCAGTATTTGAGAGATCTTGTTTTTTAAATGTGGTAAAACATGCAGTACACGTTAACTGTTTATCATCGGGTCCACGTTCGTCCAAAGTCTTGACGGTCCCGTCCTCGATTAAATTACCATCTTCTATTTTGATTTCTGTGTGTAAACTTTTCAAATCAATTGAAAGATCATCTTCTGATTCGGTTTTTATTTCATTTAACAATTTGTTATTCGTATTACTGACGTCTGGACAAGTCTCCTCCATTTCAACTTTGACAGTGAAAGATTCAGAAATAGTTTTGCTCGTATTGTCCATTTTGAGCCACTTAATAATACAGTTTACTAGCTTACACTAATCGAATAAAATTTTAAGCTAATTTACAACAGAATTTATATTATACCTAAATTTTTATTGTTTTGAATTTGTTATATGAGACTAAATTTTAAAAGGTTATGACTACCAAATACACAGATGAGACAGATCAAGGGGATCAAGGCTACATATCATCTACATATAAAAAAGTGCTGGCGTTCGAAACGAAAATTTTGTTAGCCTAACTGGCCTAACGTCTCTAACGTTAGCTAACGAAATTGTTGTTTTAATATACAGTAGACTCTCGTTAATTCAAACCTTGGATAATTCGAAACGCTCTATAATTCAAAGGTATCACGAGTTCCTTCCAAAATCTCTTTATATTTCGAACTAAAACAATCGATTTTTATACACTTGGTAATTCAAACGAAAAAATCATTGCTAGGTAACAAAACCACGCGTTAATTCGAACTCATCGGCATCAAACACGCGACAATTCAAAGTTGCAGAGAGAAAGAGACAGACAGATTGTAAGTACATTTTAAGAAAAGTTCAAGTTCATTCATCGCTAATGCTTAAAAAATTAAAATTGTTACCTGCGATAATTCAAACCTCTCTATAATTCGTAATATTTTAAGATCCGAGTTTCGAATTAACGAGAGCCGACTGTATAATGTATGCTAATTTTTTGAATGCGTGCCCTCTGGTTTGTAACTGTGAAAGCTCCGTTAGCTAACGTTGGGCTAACAAACTTTTCGTCCCGAACGCCGGCAATGTAATCCGAAAGTTGCAATAAGTAGCAATTTACGCCACTACTGATTTAGTCTGTTACTGTCCGTCGTGGTGTTCACGTCTTAATAAATATCATGTTTTGTAATCAACTCGTGAAATTTAAACAGAAAAAAATATTAAGTGTTCACTAAATATTCACTTTTTTTATGTTAGTTGGCTTCTAGTGTTCTATGGTTTCCGACATATATGTAATATACATATATGTATTATAACTATATGGCCAATCCCTATAAGAGGCAGTGGTTCCGATGAAGTGAGACGGATAGACATCGGGTAGAGGCACTTCAGTTGTTTTGCGCAGATGCATCAATTAGTGTTTACCGTGTTTACTGTTCAGATTGGTTCATATTACCACCAAAAAAGTCGCATTTGCGCAAAACGAACAAAATACTTCCAAATCTGCACCGTGGTGTTGGGACGTTTTTTTCATATCCATTTGGCTATATATGCATACTGCATATATGGTAATATACCGTTTCCGATCTCGATTCGATTTTATCGAAAATCGATTTTTGGATAGCAGATCTTGAATTTTTCGAATCGATTCTTTGAATCTTTGGAGACCAAGTCGGTACAGACTTACAGAGATCGTGAAAAATTTATTGGATCAGAGATCGATCTTTTCAAATTTAAATTAGAATATTTTTAGTAAAAATATGATATTTCTTCAAAATTATTGTAGTGTACTTATATTTTAACTATTTATGTGTCAAATAATTTTACCACTTTTATGACCCTCGTTCGAAAAACCAACATAAATTTAAAAAAAAAATTATTTTTGCTTCGATCAATCGTTTATGAATGTTATGTGACGCTATTATTTTCGTTTGTGACTAATTAATTATTAATTATTGGTTTAGTTAATTAATTATTTAATTGCTAATTAAGAGTGTGTGAATAGCCAATATTTTTTAAAATTTATTACAATATTGACTTTCGGGCACTTAATCGATCGAAAATCGTTTGTGAATTTCAAATATACCATTAAAAACATTTGTGACAGTGTATTTTTTAAAAAATAATAAAAAAATTCTGTATATTGCTGTCATTCAGCTGTCATTTACAAAATAGTTATTTTTTCTCACACTAGAGGGCACTGGAGTATAGATTCAGCGCAAGGGGTCAAACTAGATTATCTATGTCTCTGTTCCACTTGTAATGAGTTTATGACGTAAATCTCTCCACTTTGTTTGTGTAGATACACACTGTTTGCAGTGTATTAGTTTGGTGTTTTTTAGTAGTGTGCGTATTTACGCACATTACTGCAATACACGTATTACCAGAGAGAGCTGTTCAACGTGTTCAACTAACAATGGTAACAATGTACATATAATGCACTGTGCGTTCGACGACGGACACGGACTGACTAATGCCTTAAGCTGTGACACGTCTCCAAATGACTCCAAGCCAATTACACTTTTTGATATTAGTTGACTTCTAGTGTTCTATAATTCAGCGGAACTAAACAGAGTGGCCAATATAAAAAACTTCATTACTACAAAAAATAATTGAAATTTTTTTTTATTATTTTTTTAAAAAATACGCTGTCACAAATGTTTTTAATGGTATATTTGGAATTCACAAACGATTTTCGATCGATTAAGTACCCGGAAGTCAATATTGCAATAAATTTTAAAAAATGCTGGCTATTCACGCCCTTTTAATTAACAATTGAGTCGCTGAGTTTCAAAACTATGCAAAATTGAGTTAGATACGGTGTATTATTCAGGAGGATAAACTGCACCAAAAAATACCAACTAGACGGTGCTAAGTCAACTTTTCCCCAGAATTTTTTTATCCAAATTTAATTTTTTAATTTTTCTTTAATTTATCAGTTAGGCGGTAAAAATATGCATATATACTTGAGGCTACTTCAATCGATAGTGTTTTTCTTGGTTACATTTCTATTACATCCAAGAAAAGAACCTTTTCCACTACCATTTCTATCATAAAAATTTTGTTGTAATAGAAATGGCAACTCTCAAAAAACTCACATGGTATATATATAACACACTAATTTTTTTCAATAAGTCCTCTCTCTGGTTTGTGGAGATATGTCCAAATGGGGGAAATTTGCATTTTACAAACTTAAGAGTATAAATTTTATATATTGTGTGATGAATTGCTTTGGATAATAAAAGCTAGTTCTTTTAATTAACTTTTTATTTATTAAAATATATCAAAATTAAGAACTTTTTCATTTGAAAAACAATTTTTAACATACAATACACACACACAGTCTCACAATTTACATCGCGTTCGATTCTACTCGCAATTAATATCGCATTTTTCTGACACGGACGTTGGTTTTTCACTTGTATGAACTCTTTCCTTATGAATTTTTAAATTACTTAAATAATTATATCTTAAAGAACACTGATCACATTTATACGGTCTTTCACCATCGCTGTAAGGCCTGTGAGTTTTTTCATGTCTTCTTAAAGCACGTGGATGGGTGAATGTTACTGAACATGTTTTACATTTTTCCACCACTGTGAATTATTTCATGTTTTTTTAAATAACGTGAAGTACTAAATATTTTCGAACATATGTTACACTTATATGAATTTTGACCCGTGTGAATTATTTCATGTGCTTTTAAATACTTTGAAGTGCTAAATGTTTTAGCACATATATCACATTTATATGTTTTTTGTCCGGTATGAATTATTTCATGTCTTTTTAAATTACCTAACTGACTAAATGTTTTCGAACATATGTTACATTCATATGGCTTTTCACCTGTGTGAGTTCTTTCATGTATTTTTAAATCACCTGAAGTAGTAAATTTTTTAAAACAAACGTTACATTCATATGACTTTTCACCTGTGTGAATTCTTTCATGTTTATTTAAATTAAATTTTCGATTAAATGCTTTATAACATATTGTACATTTATATGGTTTTTTATCTGTGTGAATTATTTCATGTGTATTTAAATTAAATTTTCGATTAAATGTTTTAGAACATATGTTACATTTATATGGTTTTTGATCCGTGTGAATTTTTTCATGTTGTCTTAATTCACTTAATTGATCAAATGATTTAAAACACACATCACACTGTTGTGGATCCAAATTACACAAAATTTCAAATTTCGAGTTATTAGAACATTTATTACACGTAAATGTTTCTTCATCGATGTGAAATTCTTCTTCAATGTTTGAGAAATCTTTTTTAAATGTGGTAAAACATGCAGTACACGTAATAAATTGTTTTTCATCTGATACACCTTCGTCCAAAGTGTTCAGTGTCTCGTCCTCGGTTAAATTATCATTTTCTATTTTGATTTCTGTGTGTAAACTTTTCAAATCAATTGAAAAATCATCTTCTAATTCGGTTTTAATTTCATTTAATAATTTGTTATTCATATTACTGACGTCTGGACAAGTCTCCTCCATTTCAACTTTGACAGTGAAAGGTTCAGAAACAGTTTTGATCGTATTGTTCATTTTAAACCACTTAATACAGTTTAATAGCTTACACACCTTACACACTAATCTAATAAAATTGTAAAATATTTCACAACAAAATTTATATTATCAGATATTTTTATTGTTTTGAATTGGTTACAGGAGATTAAAACCTTACGACTACCAAAAAATATGAACCATACACAACCAAACATATTGCTCATTTGCGAGAAGCTTGACATAACTCAAAAAAAACTGTTTTTCAGTACGATGGTTTGAAGTATGGAGTGTAGAATATAAAGAGGACTATCTTGTACGGAAAACAACCAGAAAGAAGTTGCCGCCGAAAGTTGGAAAATCTTTCACCGGAAAGAAGTTAGCGCCGAAAGTTGAAAAATCTTTTTGTTTTTTATATGGTTAAATTGCTCCCAAATTGCTCCTTTGAAATCAGTAATTGCTCCACCTGAAACTTAATTATTTAATTAGTTATTTATAAAGAAAAAAAATTTCTTTCCGTTATTTAAGTTATCAAAATCTCCCAAAATAATACTTTTTTATATAATTTCTTTACGTCAATAAATTGCTCCCAGTTTGCTCTATTTAATTTAAAACCTAAATCTTAATTTTTTTGAATAATTATTAAAATATTTTGTTTTTTTATAATGTTATTTAACTTGTCAAAATTCAATTATCCTTAAATATATGCAAACGACTTAAAGGTATAATGGATTGCCTATACGTTTTAATAATACATAACCTAATTCATAATATTTTTTATTTTAATATATTTTAATTATTATTCAGAGAAATTAATAACTAACTTTTAAATTAGATGGAGCAAATTGGGAGCAATTTTTTGATATAAAGTAATTGCATAAAAATGCATTATTTGACAAGATTTTGATAATAGAAATAGTCAAACAAAAAAGTTTTTTTGTTTGTAAATAACTAATTAAGTAATTAAGTTCCAGGTGGAGCAATTACTGATTCCAAAGGAGCAATTTGGGAGCAATTTAGCGATATAAAAAACAGAAAGATTTACCAGAAAGAAGTTGCCGCCGAAAGTTGGAAAATCTTTCTGTTTTTTATATCGCTAAATTGCTCCCAAATTGCTCCTTTGGAATCAGTAATTGCTCCACCTGGAACTTAATTACTTAATTAGTTATTTACAAACAAAAAAACTTTTTTGTTTGACTATTTCTATTATCAAAATCTTGTCAAATAATGCATTTTTATGCAATTACTTTATATCAAAAAATTGCTCCCAATTTGCTCCATCTAATTTAAAAGTTAGTTATTAATTTCTCTGAATAATAATTAAAATATATTAAAATAAAAAATATTATGAATTAGGTTATGTATTATTAAAACGTATAGGCAATCCATTATACCTTTAAGTCGTTTGCATATATTTAAGGATAATTGAATTTTGACAAGTTAAATAACATTATAAAAAAACAAAATATTTTAATAATTATTCAAAAAAATTAAGATTTAGGTTTTAAATTAAATAGAGCAAACTGGGAGCAATTTATTGACGTAAAGAAATTATATAAAAAAGTATTATTTTGGGAGATTTTGATAACTTAAATAACGGAAAGAAATTTTTTTTCTTTATAAATAACTAATTAAATAATTAAGTTTCAGGTGGAGCAATTACTGATTTCAAAGGAGCAATTTGGGAGCAATTTAACCATATAAAAAACAAAAAGATTTTTCAACTTTCGGCGCTAACTTCTTTCCGGTCGGAAAACAATATAAAAATAGTTCAAAAAGTGGCTCGTTTTAAGTACTAAGTAACAGTTCAAAAACTCGCCAGAATACCGCTAGAGTAGCAAAAGAGTATAGTGATTTTTTTGTGTTGAGTTTTATAAAAATTTTTAAAATAATAAAACGATTATATGTAACAATTATAATAAAAAAACAATAATTACATAACAACGCAGATGTTTTTCTTTCCTTGTTTACTTCTCTAAATTTACCCTTTTGCTACAGTAGCGCCGTCACTATTTACGGGTTCCTATGGACACTTTGTAATACAGAGATAGTGCTCCTGATATCTACCCTCCATAGTTTGAAGTTTTAAAAAAAAGAGAGTACTTATGGCAGTCAATTGAAAAAGTGCAATAGAGTATGATATAAAGTCATAATCTCTCTCGTTCTCTCATTTATGTACATATTTAGCGTGATGTCGTTTTGTTAGCAAAAAAAATGACATTTTCCGTGACCGCCTGTGTCCTGTACCCTTAACTCAATAAGGGTGATTTTTGAGTTATGTCATGCTTCTCGCAAATGACCGATATATTCATAGAACACTAGAAGCCAACTAACATAAAAAAAGTGAAATTCGCTTGGAGTCATTTGTAAGCCAGTCACAGCTTAAGGCATTAGTCCGTCAGTAGTCGTCGTCGAGTCTATTGTTAATACACACCATTGTATTAACAATATACCCATTGTTAGTTGAACACGTTGAACAGCTCTCTCTGGTAATACGTGTGTTGTGGTTGTATGCGTGTATACACATACTACTACAAAAAACCAAACTAATACACTGCAAACAGTGTGTATGTACACAAACAGAGTACGTCAAAAACTCATTACAAGTGGAACAGAGGCAAAGCCAATCTAGTTTGTCCCCTTGGATATATTTCATATATTTGACACATATATTATAATCCACGGTGACTATAACAAGTAATCAAATTCAATGCATTCAAAAAAGTGTCTAAAGATAAGAGGGCATTAGTGTTCCTTGTGTACTAAAGCGGTAGTTTGAATGTTATTTGAAATAGTTTTACTGTTATATCATAAAGAACAAATTGCAATATTAATAAAATAAAGTTTATTTAGTTTACTTGATTTTCCTTGTGGGTACTTGAAAAACGCTTTATATCAATTACACTGCCACTAGAACAATTTTTAACACCACACACCCTGCCCATTTTGATATTATTGATTTAAAATTAAGCTGAATAAGTTCTTCATATTTATTTAAAAAAACAATTTTATAAGAATTTTGAAATCATTTCTAAATGATCAAAAATTGGGGTTAAGAATATCCATGTTACGCTAACTTGATACTTCAAGTCTATTTACCTTTTATTTTTCTTACTACATATATTAACTATATTCACATCAGTTAATGAGGAATATTAACGTCACGAGTGGTAAAAAAAGAAAACCTAATAACTGTCATTTTCCTGACCAGTTTTGTCAATTCTTCCGTTTGAGTTGGTTCCATGTACATATATGGTCTTTGGGTCTATAGCCTGTATTACACTTGGCGAGTTTGCTCGCTATTCGCTGGCGAATTTGCTCGCAGCTAGTAAACTCGCTTAGTGTAATATTCTTGACTAGTTACTCGCTAGTACTCGCTACTCGCTTTTCTAAAGCGAGTAAAGTTGAAGACCGGTCTACTTTACTCGCTACTCGCTTCGTATTTTTGCTCGCTGGTTAGTGAAATCGCTTTGTGTAATATATTTAACGAGTAAAATCGCTGTATTTGACAGCTCTTTCAAAATGTCAACAGAGACTATTTGTGCAGGATTTGTAATTCCAACGTTATTATTATTATTGTTACGTAACAATTTATAGAAAAAGGAAAAAAAAAAAATACGATAGGTAGATAAAAAATTGGGTTATAAGACGGAAAAATTTGGTGTTTTTATGTTCCACAGCGTAGTATTTACGTAAAAAGAGTTCATAAATTAAAAAAATTAAAATGTCAGTTTTTATTCCACTTCACATTTTTAATAAGTAAAGAAAGTAAAACCTTATAGTAAATTGTATAACATATAAATATTACAATAATGAAAATCTTTTAATAAAAATAAGTTTGTAGTAATAATTAACAAACAAGAGAGGAAAAAAAAAACAAAACATGAAATATTTGCTCAGGAAAATATGAATAACAACAACAGGTGTTAGCGAATTTACTAGCTATATGTGCAATCGGTATTCATGGTATTCATTGAGCGAGTCGATACGTTTGCACTCGCTAGCGAATTTACTCGCAAGTGAATAGCGAGTAAACTAGCCAAGTGTAATCCAGGCTAATATGATGAACTATGAAGTACGCAGGGTTGCCAACGGTTGGAAAATAAACCCTCCAGGTCAAGATCAAATCCGCCTAAGGCCTGATTCACACTATCGCACCGCTCTCAGTACGATATCTATGGAGGGTAGATATCAGGAGCACCATCTCTGTATCAAAAAGTGTAAAACGGGGAACTTTTTAAACTATTTTTTTATTGTTTTCCGTACAAGATAGTCTTCCTTATATTCTACACTCCATAATGATATCGCTACGCTCCGCTCTTGGTACGATATCGCTACGCTTCCGATTGGATAAAATATTCTTATAAAAGTAACAATGAGTGTATTCACATCATCGTCCGATATCAGTCGCTGTACGTTCTCGCTCCAATATTAATACCAGTCAGATTAGTATATTATTCAACGAGCTGGTAATGATAGCTATTACTCACGAGCCGAGCTTGCGAGGCGAGTGTCGTAAAATTTTAATCTATCTCTAATTTCATTAAACATTCGTTTATGTATCTATGGAGATGATCAAATTAAATAATAAATTGTTTTATTTACTTGCACGTTACTACGCAACATATGTATATTAAATTAATACTTGATACAGTAGACTTTCGTTAATTCAATCCTGCGATAATTCGAAACTCTCTATAATTCAAAGGTAACACGAGTTCCCTACAAAATATCTTTATATTTCGAACTAAAACAATACAGTTTTATACACTTGGTAATTCGAACGAAAAAATATTTGCTACGTAACAAAACGACAAAAAAAATTACATTTTATTACTTTTCGTAATCGTAAACTTTTGATTGTAAATATCTCGTAAACGGTGCATCGTAGCTCAAAAATAACGAAATTTTTGAAAGTTCAAACGGAGCAAGTTGTGGGTATTTCAAACGTACTGGGACTGTCAAAATCTACTTTTCGTTATCGAAAATTATCGATGTCGAAAATAACGATATTTTCAGAATTTAAATATGAAAATTTCTACATATTCGTTCATTTCTATTATAAAATTCTCTAAAATATTTAGTTTTTAGCGAATTTCGAAAACTCGAAATTCAGCTATTACAGTAGGTGTCATGACGCAATCTGAGTCCGGGACTATGGCAGAAATCTGTTTTGAGGTCCCTAGAATACGAAAATGATATTCACTAAAATTTATATATATATATATATATATATATATATATATATATATATATATATATATATATATATATTTATGTGTTCCCACGATAACTCTCGAACGAAACGTCTAACGCTTATGAAATTTTGTGTGCGGACTGAATTCTGAATTGGCTTGGCTAAGTTCGTTAGCCAGACACGTCGGATGCCCAGAAGTAGGTTTTCTGGCCATTTTTTATCATTCGATCCTATCATAAGGCAGTTCAATTTTTACATCGTTGAAAAGGAAAAAAAAAATTATGAAGAAAATATTCTTATAATTTTCTTTCTATTTTAAGTATTTTTCGAGAAAATGTAAATTTTCACTTTTATTCTTTCTTTGTTAGTCTAATAAGTAATTTATATTTATATCTCAGTTCTTTATTAAGTATAAAAATATTTCACTTTTTTATTAAAGAATTTTGTGAGAACAAGTGAAAACTATTCACATATATTTGATATAACACACATACATGTATAGAGTTTTGTTTCTCATTTATTGCATTATAATTAGCATGGTTCTATCCCATGTTAAAAAATGTAAATTAAACAGATTTTCTAAGCTAATGTAATGAAGAATTTTATTTTTTTTTTTATTGAATTTTTAAGTAAACAAGAAACTGAAGATTATGTTATGATATAATATTATTAAATATATGAAACAAAACAAAATATGTATAATGTACATATTATGTATGCACGGAAAAATATTTTGAATCGATTTTGAAAATTTTTTCACTAATAATTAATAATGTTAAAGAATTAAACCATTTCAAATGTATTTAAGGTATTTTATGTGAGATCAAGGTTTTCGGGACCTAAAAAGGCCAGAAATTAATTAACCAATCGATTTTAAAAATTTTTTCACAGTTAGTAAGTTAAAGTATTTGAATTAATTAATTAAATGATGTCCGCAAGAAGCGTACGGACTGCCATAAGTTATATGAGATCCTTAGAACCCTTTTCTTACTGTTAGAGTACTAGACTTGTATGAGTTTCGCCAGGATTTACTGATCCCATAATTGTAAAAAATAAACTAAACGACCAATTTTAAAAATTTCTTCACTGTTACAGAGCTAAACTATTTTAGATAGATTTAGAATACATTATGTAAGGTCCGCCAGGGTCCACAGGACCCAAAAGTGTCAAAAATAAACTAACTGACCGATTTTGAAAATTTTTTCACTGTTACAGAGCTAAACTATTTTAGATAAATATCGATTACGTTATGTAAGGTCCGCCTCGGTCCATAGGACCCAAAAGTGTCAAAAATAAACTGCCTGATCGATTTTGAAAATTTTTTCACTGTTACAGAGCTAAACTGTTTTAGATAAATATAGATTCCGTTATGTAAGGTCTGCCAGGGTCCATAGGATCCAGAAGTGTCAAAAATAAACTAACTGACCGATTTTGAAAATTTTTTCACTGTTACAGAGCTAAACTATTTTAGATAAATATAAATTACGTTATGTAAGGTCCACCAAGGTCCATAGAAACCAAAAGTGTCAAAAATAAACTAACTGACCGATTTTGAAAATTTTTTCACTGTCACAGAGCTAAACTATTTTAGCTAATATAGATTACGTTATGTAAGGTCTGCCAGGGTCCATGGGATCCAAAAGTGTCAAAAATAAACTAACCGACCGATTTTGAAAATTTTTTCACTGTTACAGAGCTAAACTATTTTAGATAAATATAGATTACGTTATGTAAGGTCTGCCACGGTCCATGGGTCCAAAAGTGTCAAAAATAAACTAACCGACCGATTTTGAAAATTTTTTCACTGTTGGGGAACTAACTATTTTAGATAGACATACATTACGTTATTTAGGGTCCGCCAGGGTCCATGGGACCCAAAAGTGGTAAAAATAAACTAACCGACCGATTTTGAAAATTTTTTCACTCTTACAGAGCTAAACTATTTTAGATAAATATAGATTACGTTATGTAAAGTCTGCCAGAGTCCATCGGATCCAAAAGCGTCAAAAATAAACTAGCCGACCGATTTTGAAAATTTTTTCACTGTTGGGGAGCTAAGCTATTTTAGATACATATAGATTACGTTATGTAAGGTCTGAAGTATCAGTAGGACCTAAAAGTGTCAAAAATAAAATAACTGACCGATTTTGAAACCTTTTTACTATTACCAAGGTAAACTATTTTAGATAGGTACAGGTTGTGTTATCTGAGATCCACAACTGTCCTGCGGATGCAAATGCGGCGTAGAATGCTACACAACGGGTTTTGAATATATATATATATATATATATATATATATATATATATATATATATATATATATATATGTATATATATATATATATATATATATATATATATATATATATATATATATATATATATATATATATTACTTAAAGTCCGCCTAGAATATACGGTCGAGCTGATTTTTTAATGAGGTCCACCGGGATCTTGCAGATCCGAAAACGCCAGTAATAAGCTATCGAACCGATGCTAAAAAATTTCTCACTGCTAGAGAACTAAATTATTTTAGATGGATACAACTATGCTGCACAAAATTCGTTCGGGTTCTTGGGTCCCCAAAAATACCAAAACTAATTACCCAGCTGATTTTAAAAATTCTTTTACTCTTAGAAAGCTAAACTATTTTAAATAGGTACAGGTCTTAGATGAGATCCTCCAGTGCCCAAGATTTGGAAATTCGCTATGTTATGCAGATGCTGCGACAGGGGTATTATTTCTAGTATTTTTCCTTTTATAATGACAGGTTCAATTTACACGATATTTATTCACTTATTATTACACGAGAGGTTTGTATTTTTTCAAATAAATTTGGGTTTGTCTAACGAAAATTTGTTACCTAGCAATTCAACCCGAAGAACTGTCAACTAACAAAAACGCGACAGCGAAGCTGAAGCGTTTTTGAGTTAACAGTTCTTCGACAGTTCTTCAATTGAACATTACTTACAATTAAACCGTATTTCGACAAATCTGTCACAAATGGCGGCACTTGTATTAGTGAATATATACGTATTAAGGCATTTTGAGTTACCAAATTACATGACGAGTTAACTCGTCTCAATCATTTAAAACATTAACACGTTGTTTTTTTTTTAAGTAAAACCTTTTGATATGTAACGATGCAAGCTCCGTTACAAAACGTAGCTTGCATTGTTACAAATCAGAGAGCTCTGACTGGCTATTAAAACTATTTTTTATGCTATAGTCTGTAAATATGAGTCTATGAGAAGTTGAAAATTTATAAGTACCGTGAATAAAATAAAGTAAAAAAAATGTTTTTTAAGAAAAAGTTTTTATTTAAAAATGGGCTAAAAAAAATAAAATAACTTGAGTGAAGTTTGAAGCAATATGCAACATAATTTATAATAATTTATAAAAGCTTGAGGCGTTATCATTAATTATTTCTGTTTTGGATATAAGTGTAGCTATTTTACTTTTCAGTAGTTACCAAATTTAATTAAACGCCTCAAGCTTTTATAAATTATGTTGCATATTGTTTTAAACTTCACTCAAAAGTTATTTTATTTTTTTTAGCCCATTTTTAAATAAAAGCTTTTTCTTAAAAAACATTTTTTTTACTTTATTTTATTTTCTACTTTTTAGTGTCATTACAATTAATTAAAAAAAATTAAAGAAGTAATTTTTTACCTATATTTTAATCGGTTAATTTACCCTAATCAGACATAACAATAGAAACAAAAGATTGCAATGTAAAATCAATGGACAATATTTGACAATCCGAAATGTCAAAAAGTTGCACAGGACTAAAAATTAACAATTTTGGTTTTGGGGCGATTTAGGACAAAACTAATTATACAATATTGCATTATGTCATTAAGGTTAGACACGTATGCAAAATTTGAAACCTCTAGCTCAATTAGAACCTGTCTAAATTTTAATTCCAAGATTTGATCTAAACCAACATACTAACATAGTAAGTTAAATAAAAGCTTTTAAAAACCATGAAAAAATATATAGGTAACGCCCTAATTTTTTTTTCAATAAGTCCTCTGATTTGTGGAGAAATGTCCAAATACGGTAAATTTGCATTTTACAAATTTAAGAGCATAAATTTTATATATTGTGTGATGAATTGGTTTGGATAATAAAAACTAAGTTCTCTTAATTAATTTTTTATTTATTAAAATATACCAAAATTAAGAATTTTTTCTTTTGGAAAACAATTTATGACACACAATGCACACACACAGTCTCACAATTTAAATCGCGTGCGGTTTTACTCGCAATTAACATCGCATTTCTCTGACACGGACGTTGGTTTTTCACTTCTATGAACTCTTTCCTTATGAATTTTTAAATTACTAAAATAATTATATCTTAGAGAACATAGATCACATTTATACGGTCTTTCATCATCGCTGTGAGTTTTTTCATGTGTTTTTAAAGCACGTGGGTGAGTAAATGTTACTGAACATGTTTTACATTTATATTTTCCACTACGGTGAATTATTTCATGTTCTTTTAAACTAGCTAACCAACTAAATGTTTTCGAACATATGTTACATTCATATGGCTTTTCACCTGTGTGAATTCTTTCATGTGTATTTAAATTAAATTTTCGAGTAAATTCTTTATAACATATTGTACATTTATATGGTTTTTTATCTGCGTGAATTCTTTCATGTGTATATAAATTAAATTTTCGATTAAATGTTTTAGAACATATGTTACATTTATATGGTTTTTGATCCGTGTGAATTTTTTCATGTTGTCTTAATTCACTTAACTGATCAAATGATTTAAAACACACATCACGCTGTTGTGGATCCAAAATACACAAAATTTCAAATTTCGAGTTATTAGAACATTTATTACACGTAAATGTTTCTTCATCGGTGTGAAATCCTTTTTCAGTATTGGAGAGATCTTCTTTTTTAAATGTGGTAAAACATGCGTTACACGTTATTTGTTTTTCATCTGGTACACCTTCGTCCAAAGTGTTCAGTGTTCCATCCTCGGTTAAATTATCATCTTCTATTTTGATTTCTGTGTGTAAACTTTTCAAATCAATTGAAAAATCATCTTCTGATTCAGTTTTTATTTCATTTAACAATTTGTTATTCTCATTACTGATGTCTGAACAAGTCTCCTCCATTTCAACTTTGACAGTGAAAGGTTCAGAAATAGTTTTGCTTATATTGTCCATTTTGAACCACTTAATACAGTTTAATAGTTTACGCTAATTTAATAAAATTGTAAGCGAATGCACAATAAAATTTATATTATTAGACCTATTTTTTTATTTACATATTGCTTTGAATTTGTTACGTGGGATTATTATAAAGCAGCTACCACATTCTCGCCGAAGTTGGACGAAGTAGTTCCTCGCGAGGTTGGCCGAGGCATAAGAATAGCATTGAAACACCAACCGCGAAGCACAACGAAATGACCCTCTACATTCTCGACTCGTCCAACCTCGGCGAGAATGTGGAAGCTGCTTAAGGTTTTATAAGGTTAGTGGTTACGACCTATGGAGGGTAGAGGATCAGAGAAGTATCTCCATATGTATATAAAAAGTGCCAAAAATGGATGAAATTAAGAGGGCACTAGTGTACTAAAATTCTTAAATTTAAAATTAAGCGCTGAAAATTTTAAAACTGAAACAACAGTTTTTTTTAACAGTTTTAATTGTTATATTTAATTCAATTTTTATTGTTTTTAAAAGTTTTTAACAGTTAGTATCTCCCTTTGTCATACTTCACTTTACTTATAATCGCTAAGTTCAGATCGAACCCTGATTGCTTATCAACGCCGTTCTGGGTAATTATTGAACTAATTTCATCAAATTCAGGGACCACTTTTTCGATTCAAGTCCCATATGAGATACTTCTCCTTTAACTCTACCCTCCATATTATGACCACAGAATATTAGTGGTAAGTTAGTGGATCGTGGTTAGCGTGGTTAGTGGTTACGACCACCAAATGAAGTACGCAGGGTTGCCAATGGTCGGAAAAATAAGCCCCCCAAATTAGCATCAAATCCATATCAAATCCCCCAAAAACCATCAAAAACCCTTACATTTTTCAGAGTTGGTGGTATAGGCATATATGGGCTAGGCTTGCGCATTTTAGTTCACTTGTAAGAGCGCTCAGTTTAGTTCATAGTTCTTTAATGAACTAGTTCGTTCTTTTAGTTCGTTAGTTCACAGTTCTGTATCAACAGTGATGAATATGAACTGCATTAATTTAGTTCTTTAGTTAATTTTTCTGACGTTTTTATCTTAAAGATTTAAGAATTTTTTAAACTAGTAATCTTTTATTTTTGACAATTTTCCCATATCGGGAGCGAAGAATTTCGATATAAGGAAATGTCTAATAATAACAAATTTACCTGATTTTACAATGCTCATTTGTGTGTCTTTATTTTTTTATAATAGGTGTTTTTTTTTTAAAAAAAATAAAAAAAAAAGAAAAAAAAACAATATGTGACAATTTTTACAAAATTATTTAAAATGTTCATTTGTATGCCTTTATTTTTGTGCGCTCTGCAACGGTAAACACTACCTTGATTTAATAGTACTTTTTACAATTAGTTCGCGAACTAATGAACTTACTGAACTGAATGAACAAAGTAACTAACTGAACTACTGAACTACCAAAATAATTTAGTTCACTAAATCCTCATAGAACATAATTATACGATAAGTGATAAGTATTGATAGCTACATACCCACCATACTTACCATAGATATAATACCTACAAGTCAGTGTCTCTAGTGATCCAGAAATTGAACTAACGAACGAAGAGTGGAATTGATGATGAACTAGTTCGTTCAGATCACTTGTAAGAACGCTCTTTTGAACTAGTTCGTTCACGAACTACACAAGCCTAATATGGGCATATATGTGGGGTTCCGATACCTTAGCACCCCAGCAATTATTTTTTGAAATTTTAGCTTCACATATCGTTAGTTCGTCGTTTGTTCTTTATTGTTCGTCATTTAATATTGTTTGTTCGTATATTATTTATTTATAAAAAATTACATAAAAATGCAAACTCAGACTAGCACCCCCACATACTAATTATGGTTTTCTTTTATTTCTACTGGCCTTTTACTATGAATAAACGTTTGTTCTTATATAAACGACGTTTGTTCTATCATCAAAGTGACTTCTTTCGGCTTTAATTAACAATTTTTTACATTTTTTAATTAGTACAATTGTCATGGTATAGTAGTAGCATTGCGCATGCGCCAATTTTACTTTTAAGCGGTTCTTTTCAAAATAAAAGAAAAATGACAGAATCTAAGAAAGTTATACAATGTATTCTTTATCTGCTCTAAAACTTAGATGCTTTCCCTACGATAAATAAAGTTTTCTTAATTATCAAAAATTATTATGGCTGATTAAAGGGATAATGATAAGCTATAATAGGGAGAATTAATTTAATCCGTTCAATTTATTTTAATTGAAAGTATAATGTATTTGATAGATTTGAGCGTTACTTTATGGTATTCCATTTTAAAATAAAAAGACAATTTTTACTTTACTAATACCACTATTTAAAGTTTCACAGACATTTATAAACTATAAATAAAGTGGTGTTAGTAATACCACTGGCATTACGCTACTTAATTTAGAAGAATATTCTGGAAAAAAATTAATGGGGAAGTTGACTAATTTTGGGAAATTATATTTTAAAACACATATATTTATATATTATGCATGTATACGTTTTTAATTTTTAAAAATAATGCCGAAAATTGTTAGAAAAAGTTATTTTAGTACTTATTTGTTCCCAAAATTTGCGCGAAAACGTTTACTAGCTGTCAGTTACGTCACATTCTCTAGATAGCAACAGGTGTCCTGTAACTAAGAAAAAAAATGTTTATTTTTTCTGTAGGTAACTAGGAAAAAAAATTGTTGATTTTTTAAAAAATTAATTAAATTTTGATTAATTTCCATAATTATGTTTGCTAACCGGAAATTAAGTAGCGACATTAGTGGTGATAATGTTAAAATATAAGAGAAAGCAACGTCACAGCCCGTTTCTGCTTACGTGGATTTTAGCTATAAAATTACTTTTTAAATTAAATTTTTTTAAATCAAATAATGATAGTTAAGATGAATTAGTATAATAAATTGCTGTCTTTTATTATAAATTTTCCTTAAAATTTGTTTTAATTGCTTTTCTTTGATACTGTGAAATACCCCATTATAATATATTAAGCGATTAAAATTACTAGAATTACTATATAGTGTAGCCGTGATAAACTAAGATTTTGGGCCAATGTTAAATAAAAATGAATGATTTGTTTAAATTTGTCCGTTGAGAAGAAAACGATAAAATTATTTCATTTATTTGATTGTTAAGCACCTCAGACTAACTAATAAAGAACTCTGCGCATGGCGTATAAATAAAACAATTTATTGTCGTTACTAATTTATTTATACATAACATTGTTACTAATTGAAAAAACCGCTTAAAAGTAACACTGGCGCATGCGCAATGCTACTTACTAATTACTATACCATGACAATTGAACTAATTAAAAAAATGTAAAAAATTGTTAATTAAAGCCGAAAGAAGTCACTTTGATGATAGAACAAACGTCGTTTATATAGGAACAAACGTTTATTCATAATAAAAGGCCAGTAGAAATAAAAAAAAACCATAATTAGTATGTGGGGAGCTAGTCTAAATTTGCATTTTTATGTAATTTTTTATAAATAAATAATATACGAACAAACAATAATAAATGACGAACAATAAAGAACAAACGACGAACTAACGATATGTGAAGATAAAATTTCAAAAAATAATTGCTGGGGTGCTAAGGTATCGGAACCTATATGTGGTACGGTGGTACAAGCCCTAAGCGTGTTTGTAGAAAACTGTGGATAGCAGTGTGCCAGTGTGTGCTTGATACCGCTTAAGGCATTTAGTTAGTCGTATCGGTCACTCAATGCACAACGCATTATTATGTATTGTTGGAGCATTGTTAGCTTGGGCCCCACCTTGCTCCCCTTGCTCCGTCCGACAATACATGTTTTGTAATTGTGTGCGTTTCAACTGACACAGTTAGAAAGATCAAACTAACACCACTACACACAGTGTGTACTTACACAACATAGTGGTGGGAAATAGAGGGCATTTTTTGTCTACATTGGTATCAATAGTGCAGAGATAGCAACTTGGCGTCTACGGTACCGTAGAAGGCATAAGTCGGGACAGCCGGGTGAATAGGGATGAAACGAAAAATGTTATTCATAAATTTACTTTAGAAATCCTAAACATAAATGCGAACATATATCTTACTTAAATTAACGTAAAAGCCCCTATACTGGAACGCGTTCAATACTCGAACAGTTTTAATATTTATCGGTTTATTTCAGAAATAACTTCATTAATATATAAAATATCAAAAATGTTCGAATACACGATATAAAATTATCAAAAATGTTCGAATACTGAACGCGTTCGGGTATAGGAGCTTTTACCCTATAGTAAAATCATTATTCTTTCGGGTAACTATAGTGACTAAGCTTAAAGTTGGATAAAAAATATTAAAAAATCAGTTTAGATTGACGTCTTCAAACAGTGCTTAAAACTTTATCTAAAAATTACTTATTTTGGTACACTTATGAATAAATTGTTGTTTAATCGAAATTGTATTTATTTTGAACCATATCTGACAAAAGAAGGCTGCAGACTTTTTTAGTTTTTGTTATTTTTTTTAAGAGGAAATAATGAGAATTTGACATTTGGGCTAAGGTGGAGGTTAATAGGGACGGAAAATGTGTGAATAGAGACAGTATATAGGTTAATAGGGACGTTATGTTAATGTTCAAAGAAACGAATGTGGGATGATTAGAGGTGGATAAAGGAACATAGAATAGAGTACTTTTAAGGTTATCAAGTCATTCGATATTTTTATAGACACTTTCAGAATAACATTTCTATATTTTATAAACTTTATTTTAGGTTCTACGTTTATTTCTACAGAAAATCATAAAGTATTATTTCTTTTTTGAATGTTTAAATATTAGAATTTCAATTTTAGTCGACCCTACGGGTTGTCCCCATTTACCCTTTTATCGTCTCTTTTGACCCCAGTTTTTCATAGAGAAAAAATTATATATTTGTTATTTTTTCAAAAACAACCCATATTTTAAAAATTTTTTGGATACTGTGATAAAGTGACCATCCTTGAGTAAATTTTTAATATATAATAGATTAGGTGCTCATAAAATAAATACAAAAAAATACGGTGTGAAGTCTGTATTCGTCGCTATTGGCAATTTCTCAAACTTTGTGCCAACGAAATTTCGTAAAGTTTTCTCTTTTTCTTAATTGATTTGTAAGTAAAAGAAGTAAAAAAGTAGATAAAAATTGTCGGACACGTTTAATTTCCGTTAAAAAATATTAATATTTAATATATTAAGCATTGCGTTTAGTAAGTAAATAACCCATTTTCCTTTTTTTTTTTTAAATTTGGGCAAAGGGAAATACTAGAAAGATAAACAAACAATTTAATTTAATTATCATATTTATTTATTATTAAATAATATAATTTCTAAGAGGAATAGTAAAAAGTGCCGTTACATAAAGCGCTTTCCTATAAACAAAAAAGTAAGTTTTAATATTTTTTAATGAAAATTAAATATGTGTATAAACTTTTTATTGTCAGTTTTATTTGTTTTAATACTAAATCAATCAAAAAAAAAAAAAAATAAATAAATAAATAAATAAAAAATTTGACAGCTTTTTTTATAGGGTCTGTTTATTTTAATGCAACGTTTCAAAACGTTGTAAAACATATATGACGTAAGCAAACATATTATGGTGCATGATTTTTACGCATGTGCGAACGTTTTATTTCGGCTGGACACAACTGTTGCAAATGTTGCAAAACAAAAAAACAACCTCTGTTGTAAATAAAGAAAATCTTAATAGTTTTTTATTTTATTTTTTTTTATTAATTAAATAACATTAAAATTTTAGGAAAATGAACAATTTGTATGATGTTATAATAGACGAATACGTCTATCTTGATGTTATAATAGACGAATATGTCTATCAAATCTTGATTTCCGCTGACAATAAACTTTTCGTATTTATTATTATTATTATTTACTAGATAATATGTTTTCAAAAAAACACAGTTATGGGACATTATTTATTTGAAATCCGATTGTAAAATTATCTGTAAAATGAATAAATAAACGCCGTAATTGAATCATACGGTAACAATAATGATAGCTAACCTAGCTAACTATACAAGAGATACACGTGCGTTAGACACACACTATGTATTCTGTGTACTTCATGTACGTATGTAAATGACGTCAAAGCTATTTGCAACAGTTCTGTCCCGCCTAAGTGAACATAAAACATGTTTTTATGGTGTAAAACGTTGCATTAAAATAAACACACCCATAGGTAGCACATTTGAATCCTTTTTACGGTACTCATAGAGTACACTGAACTACACAGAGGACCAGAGACAACATATATATCTCTATACTATTGAAACCAGTGTAACCAGTAAATGATAATGGGTTTGTTCCGAAATATAATCCAGTATACTGGCCAGTGTTAATGACGTCATGACTTCGACGCCATATTGTACTGGTGTGCTACCATATTGTGCTGGTGAGCATACAAGTATCAGATGTTAAACGGGCGTGTATGTGTGTAAGGCTGGTCGTCCATTAGTTGCGAAAAACTGCGATATTTGATTCAGACGATTACGCACGTTTGTTGCTCGTTCGAAATGATATGTCTACTGTCCGTCCACTAGCCCAATATCCGTCAATATTTTTCTTTTTTCTTTTTCTGAAGCTATAGATGCTATAAAAATACGTAAAAAACAATTTATGGCACGTAATATGCAAAGGTACACAGTTATAATTGTAATTTACCTTCACTTTCATCTCAATAAAAATAAAAATCTCATGAAACGGTCTTCTTCGAGCGAAAAGATCCAAACAAAATTGGATTTGTTCGCACGTTGTAATTATACGCACGGAAACGGACGAATGAGACGCTTGCAATGGACGAGGATGTATAGCTTCACAGTTGTTTGGATCGTTTGTCCATTTTCATGCGTATTCGTCCAAATCAAATATCGCACATTTCCGCATCCGAAAGACGACCAGCCTTACGTTACGACAACGCATGGCCAGGTTGGCCAGTATATTTCGGAACGATTTACCAGCATGGCGTCGATTTATGACGTCATTCACACTGGCCAGTATGCTGGATTATATTTCGGAACACACGCAATATGTTATATACGTGCACTGGGTTTACTTTGTATTTGTGCGGTGATCTGGCTTTGTGTGAGTGATCGGCGGTGGTGATGGCCGTGTTTTGCATGTGGCTCCGTGTGGAGGTTTTACAATGCCAACAACAATCAACACAATTGACTTATGATTGATCTACACTCATCGACTGCTACGGCGAGAGTGATAACTAAGTAACCTAACTTTCACACAGGGTTACCAGATCATATTTCTATGAATTCCCCATATTAGTTTTGTTTTTACGCCAAAAAGGCACATTTTCAGAAATTTTTCGCCAAAAAATTTACCTACTTCAATTTACAAAAAATCCGTTTTTTCTCATCTTAAAAATAATGCCATTTTAAGTTAGTATTGGAAGGGTGCGTAGTATATGGTGGGGATAATTAAATCGATTGCAGCGTGAGTAGTGCAGAAAATAGGCAATAATACATGCTCATATGTGTTTATAGTGTAATAAAAAAATATTAAATAAAAATATAATACATTGATCCACTTTGATTCTAAAGGCAATTGCCACTAATATGTCGTTCCTTATTTATCTGTCAACGTATTCACGTCTACACGTCAATCCATAAATACAGAATTAAAAATATTTGAAGTATTTTAAACTCACATGCAATGATGTTTCATAAGAAATTATTGATGTTTGCTTTATGTATGACTGTAAATTCAACTAAATGACTTATGCCAGCATTTCTTAATTTTCGAGTTTCCCTGACGTGCTTCACTATCACCAGCAACTTTTTCCTCTGCATAGTCCGGGGTTGGAAGGAAATACTGTCTTGATAATTATATCCATGTTAACGTCGAACATTGTTTAATTACTTTATTAATACAACTATTATACTTCATTCAGTATTTTATACCTCAAATTGTTCAAATTTATTTATAAAAAAAAAAAAAAATAATTGTAAATAACAAATATTTGTATTCAGATTTTACGGTTTTTTTGAAAATATTTTAAATTTATTTCCACGGTTACCATTATTTAATAGCATGAAAAAATGTATATTATAGATGTCGTTGGCATCATGCACCCAGCCAATACTACAGCCAAACATGATTATCATTTTTAAAAAGCGGCAATTCAAATATCTAATATTCTATTTTAATATTTTTGAATACAGTGAATAAAATATGAATAGAATGAATAAAATACGAATTTTACGGAAGGAATATTGTTTACTAAATTTATTTCAAATAATGAAATTATCATAACTAAACATAAAGTAAGATTATAAATTTTTAGAACTTTTTTTTTAATCAATGAATTAAAGGTATCCGTTATGTCAGATATTTCTAATTTATTCGCTACCGTTCGAAGCGTTTAGGATAGATTTCTATGGCGCGGGACGTATTTAATTTGCTAGTTTGTTAGTATAAATGAAAGAAAAGACATCAGGGAATCCAAAATTATGACAACAAGGACAGCAAGATTTGTACATAGATCTGTGTATTTTATTTATTTTTATTTTTATGGGAAATTACATCTGAAATAAGAAAAAAAATTAGAAAAATTACAATTCCCCAAAATTAACCCATAAAAAGGAATTATCGCAAAAAATTTCCCCATAGATTTCACTTCCCCAAATTTTCACCTCGAATAATTTTTTTCTCCAAAATTGCGAAAAAATTCCCCAATCTGGCAACCCTGCTTTCACAGAACTGCACACAGTAGATTACACGATATGTAGAGATAGTTGCATTACCTCTGTACTCTAGGCTGAAGTACAACGACAAACTTTGATAACCGTTAATGTTTTTTTTTTTTTTTTTTTTCAATTTGAAATTTGAATTAGAATATTATAATTTAACTTTTTCTTTTATTGTTTTAAGTTAATCACACGATATTTATTTGAAAATAATTTAAAGTATATTCAAATAAATTTAATATAAGTAACTATAATTAAAGATTTTAACCATAAAATGTAAAGGATTTGATTTTAAAATTATTTTTTAAAATGTCAGACGATCACTCTGATTTTTCAACTAACGAAATTGCACCATTTTTTAGTTCTTTAAAGGGCAAAAAGTAAGTTTACTTTTAATTAATTTCGTAATTTTACAATAATTTTAAAAATTAACAATAAAAAAAAATTTTTTGTAGAAGTCGACTGAAACCAGAAAGAATACAATTTGCATTAGAAGAACCGCCCGATTCGCCAGAATTATTTTCGTGGTCGAAAAAATCAACGAATTCGGACGAAAGTGTTGATCTCGATGAAAAATCGGCATTTACCGTTGATGATTTTTCAAATTTTAATCGTACCGATACTGAAAATGTTTCAAATAATCAAACAGATCTATTAAATAATTCATTTTTATTGGATTTTGGTGATTTAAAACTTTCCGAACAGAGAACGTTGGACACAATTTCCGAAGAGGTTGTAAATGGACATGAAAATATACGCGACGATTCAATTAATTTGAAAACTCGTGAAATTTCAACACGAAATCTCACACAGACATCACCGGAAACGCAAAAACATTCGTTCACGCGTTCAACTCAAAAAACTGGAAGCACTGGAAGTTCAATATTAAATACAATTAAACAGAAGGCGTTAGAACAAAAAACCCCGTTACGGGATGACAAATACGATACAACAGCGTTAGTTAATGCCCTCGTTCCAAACGATAGTATTTTACTGTTACAAGATAAATTACACCCCATCGTGAAAAGTACAAAACCATTTACAACGCCGGCAAGAAAATTCGGAAATTCAGTCGCCCCGTTTCGTCAACAATTTCCAAAAACCGTGCAAAAAATACGACAAGATCTCAATACAAAATTCGATTCAACGACCGATTCCAATAAGGAAAATGGCGGCAATTTTCACACAATCGTGAAAAATTATAATCATTTCGCAAATAATGAACCGTTTCGAACGCCGCACCAGGTCAAATCGCAACCGATCAACACCGTCTGTACGTCGGTGATTAAACCACCGCGACCCACCCGCTACGAGGGCACATTTCAAATTCTCAATCGCAATTACATAATTCAACGGAAACTGGGACAGGGCGGAAGTTGTGAAGTGTACGAGGCGGTGGATGCGGAAACGTCGAATATATACGCGATTAAATGTGTAAATTTAGCGGTGGATCAACCGATGGCCAACGAATTCTTGTCGGAGATCAATACGTTGGCGAAACTGCAAGCGACCGAATACGTGATAAAAATGTTTGCCAGGTAAACAGAATTATAGTCGATTTTTGAACAGGATCAGTCCGTATAAAACCAACACGGCACTCAACTCGACCATGCCAAATTTTTTTGAAACGTTGGTTAACTGTACTCTTTAACATCTTGAATTCAAATATGATTTTTTAAAAATTCTAACTCTTATAGTTTTTGAGATATATAATCTTGAAAATCGCAAAATATTTGAAAAAAAAAAATTGAGTTTAGTAAATATATTCTGGCAGCTAAATACCATAATCTGCAAAAATAATACCCAAATATCTGCTTTTCCAAAATACGACTTTAAGTTGCCCTAAATTCAAAATAATTTGACGTATTCTAGCAAAATAAAAATTATACCGTTCTTTGAGATCTACTTATTCATAAAATCACAATTATCATCAAAATATTGTCACAGATATTGGTCTTTTATTAGAAAAATTTAGTTTTGTACGAAAAAAGTACGTGTCTGTAACATTGGAGTTTTAATAAACATGAACAATTATTATTCCTGTATTTTCTTTATGATGCTAATTTTATAGAAAAAATTCCTACCAATAATTCAAATAAATGATATCCTTGTCCTTTGAAATTACTAGAATTTTTGGTAATATCTGATATTTTATTAATAACATTTATTATCAATATAGCCATGATACACAAAATTCATAGCAATACTGATAATATTAATAATAATTAATTAAATATTCAGAAAATTTCTAGCAGTTTCAACTGACTAGGGTCATTTATTTGAATTATTCTTAAGAGATTTTTATATGGAATTAGCGTACTGCATATTTTTCTACGAATTACAAAGAAAATAAACTGACGATAATTGTTCGTGTTTATTAGAACTCCAATGTTACAGAGATGTGTTTTTTTATGACAAAATTAAATCTTTTTATTGAAAGATCAACATCTGAGGCAGTATTTTGATAATAACTGTGATTTTATAAATAAGGAGACTTCAAAGATTGGTATAATTTTTATTTTGCTACAATTCATAAAAAAATTTTAAATTTAGGGTCACTTAAAGTCGTATTTTGAAAAAGAAGATTTTTGGGCATTATTTTTGCAGATTATGGTATTTAGCTGTCAGAATATGTTAACTAGACCTAATTTTGATATAATACCAAAATTTCATGACGAAGTGATCAGTACTTTTGAAATTATTACCATTTTTCATAATTCACAATTTTGAAATTTCCGGTTTCCCGCCAAATAGCAAGCCGTGGGTAAGATGTGTTTAGCTACTTTTTCGTTCCAACCGATGCACCAACTAGCCCCACTAAAATATTTTTCAAAAAATCAATAGTAAAAAAGTTTCCCATATGGTGCGAACTTTATGAAAGACACTGTATATATATATATATATATACACATATATATATATATATATATATATATATATATATATATATATATATATATATATATATATATATATATATATATATATATACACATATATATATATATATATATGTATGTATATATATATATATATATATATATATATATATATATATATATATATATATATCCATAAGATAACTCTCGAACGAAATGTCCTACCTTTACGAAAATTGGTAAAAATGTTGGAAGTCCCAAACCGTTAACCAGACACGTCCCATGCCCGAAGCATGGTTTTTGGGGTATTTTTCGTGAAAAAAATTAGTTTTTTGCCAAAATTTCCACTTATTCGAAAATTTGTGCGAAATTTTTTTTACCACCATTGAAAAGAGGAGAAAAAATCACATAAAAAGGTCCTTAATCTATTATTCTATGTCAATTAGTTTCCAAGAAAAACTAATTTTTGTAAATGGAAATTCGCTCATGTTATGCAGGATGTTGCGACAGGGGTATTTCATTTTTATACCATGAACACAGTGTGTGGGATATGTCCCATTTTTCTTTTTGCTTTTCGCGACAACATTTTCAGTGTGTGTTGTACCATGTTGTATAAAAATAACGTGAGTTTTTCAAGAACAATACGGTACTTGACTGTATTTAAAATTTGTGTCAAATGTTAAATAATTCTATGCATTATCATTACATATGCCCAATTTTATTGATGAAACATAAAAAAAATTGATAACTGTTTAGAAATTTTATTTTGAAAATCGCCATTTTTCAACAAATATTCAAATTAGTGAAAACGCGCCATTTCTTGAATGTGACGTAACATTTTGTAGCTAGATATGTCGATTTTGGTAATTTTCATCGGTGAGGTGAAATTGTATTTTCTTTTGAATATTTCTATTAGCTTATATATATAATAGTAATAATCGACCAGAATTCTAATAAATACTTGCTTTTACTTTGACATTTTATGAATATAATCAAAGTTTTGAACTTATAAATATTGACATTGACGTTTAGTTGCTTTAAACTGTGACGTCACTATAGTGAGGTGTTTTTCCCGCCTTTTTCTCATTTGAAATTGTAGGGTTATTTTTCTTTTTTTTGATGATTTTTTATAGAATCTGTCGAAAATAAAAAAAACGCCGTGAGCAGCGGAGCCCCATCACGGAAGTAGAATTTTTCCTTTCATCTTCGGTATTGAGGGTCTACAAGCGAAATATAATTGAAAGTCCACAAGCGATTTGTCATTTTGGTGGTTTCAAAACTGATGATGAGTGTCCGGTTGATCGGGGCTTTAAAAAAAGGTTTTAAGTTTTTAAGGGCTGAATCTCAGTAAATTTCAATTTTGTGCCGATAGCAGTTAGCAGGGAAAAAGCCAACACAATTCGTACGAGGGCATTCCTACCCATGCTTATCCGCCAATTGCCTTTGTGTTTTATTTTTAAATATTAAAAAAGGAACTTAAATAGTAAACTGGAAGGCTTTTATGAAGATATTTTTTCTTTCCAAAAAAATCCAAAATTTCTATTTTATAAATAATAAAAATCCAAAATTCCTAATTTATAAATAAACAGTGACTTTAATAACATCTTTAAATTACTTAATATGTATGTATTTCATTTGTCTTAAAAGTAACTTCACTTTTTTTTAAATTTTTTAAAATTACTATTCGCCTACTTGTATTTAGAATAAAAGTAATGCATTTAAAACACATTTAACAATAGCATTCAATTCCGATGTAAAAATGGGAGAAGTGGGGGGAAAAGTAATGTGGAGTCCCTAAAAGGTACTAGCTGGATACTAACTGAATGCACGTACAAAATTTCAGCCCTCTAGGTTTCCTTAGAGACTCTCTAGACGTGTTAGAAAACAAGCAAAAAAATTAAGGAAATATTGGCGTAAAAATCGTGGGGGTAAGGGTTAAAAGTTGAAACCTCCAAAAAGCAGTGTCTGGCTATTAGCTCAACCTGTACACAAAATTTCAGCCCTCTAGGTTTATTTGGGGAGATTTTGGCCCGAACGAAACTGTTAAAAAACAAGAAAAATCATGTTCTTTTGGGTATAAAAATGGTGGGGGTAGGGGTTAAAAGTCGAGACCCGCAAAAGGAACCCCCTTGATACTAACTCAATCCGAATACAAAATTTCAGCCCTCTAGGTTTATTCGGGTGACCTGTGCGAGTGGTACAAACTTCGAAAACGTCAAAAAAGCATGAAATTGTAGCTTAAAAATGAGGGGGGTGGGGGTAAAATATTAAAACCTTCAAAAAGCACAACCTAGGTATGAACTCTATCAACACACCAAATTTCAACCCTCTACGTTATTTCTGGAGGGCTGGGGGCGTGTTAGATCCAGCGAAAATCGTTTTTTTCCCCTCTACTCCCTCCAAATTATCCTAGGAAACTGAATTTTGGATATGTTGTAGATAATTGACCGAAACATTATTTCCAACCGGTTTGGAAAATTTTTATTGCTTTTCCGCCCCCCACACCCCCTTAAAGGTTGGGTCGGATCCAAAATTTGACCCCACTTTGATAGTATTGTTGTGCATCGGAATGAGCCCCATTTACCAAATTTGAGCTCTTAACTTCCATAGGGGGGCCCTACACATATTAAAAGGTAGCGGGTATATATATATATATATATATATATATATATATATATATATATCAGACATTTTTTTTCTACATAATCGTGTTCTACGGGTCCGAAAACGGATAGCGCCCCTACTCTCGCCTCATGCCGTTCTTGTCGTATAGACTGTATAAGTCTAATTTTTTCAAGGAAAAATTCGACTAAAAATCACTTTACTGATATGGAAAAGCAATGCTTTTAGAATATTTTTGTAACTTCAGTCAAGTACCCTATTCGATAAAAATTCGTGTAGTAATTTCAAAATTTCAATCCTCCAGTGAACAAATCGACGATAAACTGTACGTGGTGATGGAGAAGGGTGAAATGGATTTGGCGCAACTCATTGAAAAACGTCAAAATCTCCACATGGCCATGATCATCTACTATTGGATCGAAATGTTGAACGCGGTCAAATGTATCCACGATAATGGCGTCATACATTCGGATCTGAAACCCGCCAATTTTCTACTCGTCAATGGTCGACTGAAATTGATCGATTTTGGTATAGCGTCCGTTGTACAGGGTGATTCAACGTCAATCATCAAGAATACACAAGCTGGTACAATTAGTTATATAAGTCCGGAGGCGCTAATGGACACGCGTGACTTCTCCGTGGGCAGTCCAACCAGTAATAATATTAAAATTAATGTAAGTTTCATCCGGTGGTTGAGCGTAATTAATTACTTTTGTAATTTAATTAAGGCTATGATTTAAACGGTCAGTAGAAAATTACAGTTTTGGTCAGTAAAAATATATAAACGGTATGTTTAATAACAGATTTGGCTGCAAAATGTAAGTAGTAAAAAAAATATAGAAACAGGCAGTAAAATATTTTGAAATGAGCGGTTTAATAAATATTTGGCTTGTTAAAAATTCAATTGGTCAGTAAAATTAATAAATGGTCAGTAACTTGTGAGCAGTTATTAAATCGAAATTGGTCCGTTAAAAATCTTGAAACAAGTGATAAATAATTACTTTTTCCCCGAAAATTCGGTTTTAGTGGTAAACTAACCAAAACTAACCTAAATTAACTTAAACTAACTTAAATTAACCTTAACTAACCTCACCACCTAGTTTTTATATCAAAGTAGAAGTATATTGTCAAAACTAACCAAAGTAACCTAACCTTAACTAACCTCACCTTCTAGTTTTTATATCAGAGTCGAAGTATATTGTCAAAACTAACTAAACTAATCTAGCCTTAGCTAACCTCATCACCTAGTCTTTATACCAAAGTCGAAGTACACTGTCAAAACCAACTAAGCTAACTTAACCTTAACTAACTTTATTTTAAATTTGCACGCTGCGTTATCACGAAATATTATTCATTCATTCATTCATTATTCAAATTGTACACTATTTTCAATCAAAATAATGTTTGACTTTTACTATACTATATGCCTGGAACTAGCAAACTGTTTATTTAACTGCCCGTTTAGATATTTTACTGACCATTTAGTTATTTTACTGACAATTTATTTATTTCACTGACCATTGTTGGATAAAATAACTGACGAAATTCATTTATATTACTGACCACGTTTTACTGCTAAAGTTGATTTAATACTGCTCAAAAAATATAATACTGACCGTTTGAATTTTTAACTGACCGAGGTAACTGACCAAACGTTTAAAAAACTGCTCAAATAATTATTTCCCTTTAATTAATAGATTAGTTGAATAGGGTATTTGACAGTGGTTGTAAAAAGATCTAATTTAACCCTAGAATCATACGTTGGTCTACGAGAAGCGTTAATCATACATTGTCGTCAATTTGACGAATGGACTTTTTACGGAGAATTTTAGAGTTTATTTGCAAAAAACATTTTTTTTACATAACAATACTACAAAAGCGAACAAAATATTTAAAAAATTGCATTTGGAAAAATTTTTTAATATAAATATTTATTAATTTTTTTAACTCTTTAAATGATTAAGACGAGTTAACTCGTCCTGCAATATGGCCGCTCAAAATACTGTAAAATATATATATTCACTGGTACAGGTGCCGCAATCTGTGACGGATTTTCCGAAATACGGTATAATTCTAAATAATGTTCAATTTTATCAACATAGTTTAGTATAATTATATTTTGTAAATTCCTAGGGTTCACTTTTTTGATGTTGGGATCTTTGATTTTTTCTTTTTCTTTTTTTGTAACCTTATCCATTGTACTTCTCACTGGCAGTAAAAAGTCTGGCATTTTGAGACAAAAGAATTGTTTGTTTAAAAGGGTTAATCTTTTATCAAAGCATATTTTCATTATAAAAATTAAAAAATAGATAAATACATCAATTGTATCATAAAACATGTCTTCCAAATAATTAATTTATGAACTATTATGAGTCCGTGGACATGTGTGACTTTACAGAATGTGAAATTTCTCGGTCATAAATATTCCCGTAGATATGTAGTTATTTTCTCATTAGGCACATTTGTAAATTTTCTAAAATTTTTTAGTAATTTTTCGAATAAGATTTCGAATAAAAAATAAGAAAATTAAATTATTTTCCACAAAATAAATTGTTAATCTTTTATTAAGTCACTTGAAACGTATTCTTTGGTTTTCGATTCAATATATTATTAAAACTTCAGTATTATGTCGCCTCTATAAGTCAAACAGCTGTAATCATCTTTCACATTATCATAATCATTGAATAAATTAATTATAATATCCATATCTTTAATAAATTTTAGAAAAATTAGGAAAACTTTATATGTAAAGTACAAAATCTTAAAAAAAAACATACGTTAATCATACATCGTCGTCAAATTGACGCACCCTATTTTACTATAAACAAAATGACAGCAACTATAAACAAAATTGATACGTCTTCTGTGTTATCATAACAAATAAATTAGATACCAGAAGTTTTAGAACAGACAAGCAACGACAGGTTGTAGTACTGGAGCAGGTAGAGAATTTGAGTAGTCAATTTGACGAGTACGTATGATTCTAGGGTTAAGTAATTACAGTAGAACCGGACAGCAGTGTCACGCAAAAATTTCTCTGGCTGACAGAGGTGTCCCCTTAACAGGGGCAGAGTAAATACTAGAATTAAATATATAAATAAGCTACTAAATTACTGAAATAATCCTGTTTTTTTGTTTTTTTTTTTTGTTTTTAGATAAGTTACAAATCGGACGTGTGGTCCTTGGGTTGTATCCTCTACAAATTTATATACGGTAAGACCCCGTTCGGTCACATCACGAATCGTTGGGCCAAAATTTCTGTAATTATGGATAAAAATCATAAGATTGATTTTCCGGAACGGGACGATATACCGCCAAAAGTGATGCAAACACTTAAGGATTGTTTGATATTCGAAATGCGAAAACGGCCGAGTGTTGCCGAACTGTTAAAAATCAAGTATATTTGCTATAGAAACTGTGATTGAAATATAAATAGTATCACCCGTTAGTTGTAAACGTACCTGCGCTGATGCTAATTGTCCTAATTATGGGTAATAACGCTCACTAGTGATATAAGCCAAAAATCACAAAATATACTTAGACTGGATCGGTAGAATAATTTTAGTGGGCGTTATTACCCGCTAGTATCGTAATTAATATAATTTTTTTTATAATGTATTTTTTTTTTTTTTTATAATAAAACTATAAGAGTATTGAAAATATTTTGCTTCCACTGCCAACAAATACCAACTTTTATATTTCAAAAGTACCTTAACACTTTAATGTTCACACGTCTACGCAGTAAACTCCCCCAGAAATTAACAGTATTTTCAAAAAATTAAAAAAAAAATATTATATAAATAAATTCACGAAATAATTCAACATACACATTTTTAATAAAAAAAAAATAAAGTATGAAAAATATAAAAAAATACAACACATTAAAAAATTATACTACATGTATTATGTTATCCATCTATAACGTTTAGAGAAATTATTACGCAGAGTGTGTTACTGGCCAATACCCGTTCGCGGTGGCATCAGACAATAAAGTGTTAATTACAGACAATCTTTCCGTATTTTTCTTTGAATACAAGCTAAAAAATTTTTATGATGTTAAAAGAAAACCAAAAAAATCAAATTTTTCGTTTTAATGAAATTTTTATTTCATTCCTGTACAATTAATACATCCATTTTTATTTAATTTTTGATAATACCTCTCATTTTCGCTGTTTCCGTTAATTACAGACTACAAATTATTCTAATGCACAATTTTTTGGGGTTCCGAAGACATTTCTGACAGTCCGTAGGCATTTTTCCGTGGTTTTTGTAAATATTGTTACTTAAATGTATGTACCTACTAGTGATGTCGGATGATGAATCGATTAATCAGTTTAGTCGACTAATTTTGTTTACATTTAGTCATTTTTTAGCCGACTATTTTACCTTGGACTAAATAACTAAAATGATTAATTTTTTCTAAACGACTAATTTAATTTTTTTTTTTTTGAATTGTTTTTGATAGTCATTTTCTAGTCGACTATTTTATCCTCAGCTAAATGATTAAAGTGATTAATTTTTTTTAAACGACTAATTAAGTCAGTAATTAAATTTAAAAGTAAACCTCGTTTTTGGAAGAGTTATATTGGTTGCCTTATTCATAAATTTGATTAAATACTTAGTCGTATAGTCCACTATTCTATGCTCGATATTTTCGACTAATGATTAAATTTGTCTAAAAAATAACTTTAGTCGATTAATCGACTAATTACTCTTCGGCTCGACATTAGTGATGTCGGATAATTAGTCGATTAATCGGTTTAGTCGGCTAATTTTGTTTACATTTAGTCATTTTTTAGTCGACTATTTTACCTTCGACTAAATGACTAAAATGGTTAATTTTTTTTAAATGACTAAAAACGACTAATTTATTAATTTTTCGGTATTACTTCAAATAATCTAAACTAAAAAATTATCTATTTCATAAAAATTTTAATTTCTTAAAAAATATATTAAAAGTCAATAAATAATTAAATTCAAAATAAAATGTCCTTTTTGAACGAGTTACATAGGTTACCCTATTCATGAATTCGATTAAAAATTTAGTTGATTAGTCGACTACTCTATACTCGATATTTTCGACTAATGATTAATTTTGTCTGAAAAACAATTTTATTCGATTAATCGACTAACTACTTGTCGGCTCGACATCACTACTCGACATCATTAACCCTTTTTTCATTTTTATCAGTCAAAATTCATGTTTTAAAACCGAGGCAGCATATTAATATCTTTTTCTATTTGTTAAATATTTTTATCTATGGTAAAATAATCATCTTTCTCTAGTCCATGTATTTAGAAAAAGAAACAAAATCATAAGCCTTTCGTTTTCAAAAAAGGAAATTCGAAATATGTAATTATTCTAATAATTTGCGATTTTTCAAAAAATTTTGTGCCCACGAAAGTTCACTTAAATAAACATTACTTTCCGGACAATATACAATTAATTTACTATTCGTATTTTTTAAATTTGTTTTAAACACTGACATATTCTGTTCATTCGTACAACTTTTAATATCGTCAAAATTATTTTTAATGTTATTCGCGGTCACGTACAGATCACAATTGTCTTGCACTTTTCGTGACAACGATATCTGAACAGGTTGTGTATTTTTATTGATAATTCCTATATAGGAATCCGCCAATATTTGCGAAATATTTATATTCGTTTCAGCGCTACTTTCAATTTCAGCTTGGAGTGTTCCGTCAAATCCACCTAAGAAAAAATTAATTTTAAATAAAAAAATAATGGTACGAGTCGACTTGATACAATTGTAGCGCTACAAATGTTGCAGTGGTGTGTACACTTAAAGACATGTTTCGCGCTACATTTGTATCTGCAACATGGTATCGAGGATTCGTGATACAATCTGTTGCAATGTGTTGCACTTGCACCAAGTGTGTACACTAGCTGCAACATTTGTATCTCGATACATTCATTTATTTTTTCTACTTAACTTTGCTTAGTTTTGTGTTGATATTTTATGTGTGTTGATCAGTGACAAAAATGTCAAAAATAAAATTGCGGTTGCTTTCGTTGTTGCCACAAATTTAAAAAGAAAATATGCCAATCAAAAACGTAAAAAAAAAAATTAGTACGATATTGGATCGCGAAAAGTAAAATCAACAAGGGGCTTATAATCAATTGATGATTGAATTATGAAATGGACCTCAAGGGGTCAAACTAGATTGTCTGTCTCTGTTCCACTTGTAATGAGTTTCTGACGTAAAATCTCCCCACTCTGGCGTGTAGATACACACTGTTTGCAGTGGTATTGATTTAATGGTTGCGTCTGTGTGCGTATTCACACATACTACTACAACGACTACAACACACGTATTATGGGACAGACCAAGCTGTCCAATTTAAATAACAATGTCTAACCATTGTCTAACAATGTATCACAATGCCTGTGCGTTCGGCGACGGACACTGACTGACTACATGCCTTAAGCTGTGACTGGCCTACAAATGACTCCAAGCGAATTACACTTTTTTTTATAGTAGTTGGCTTCTAGTGTTCTATGATGGACCTCCTGATTTATATGAAAATTTTTTACGCATGTCCGCAGCAGATTTCAATTATGTATTTATTTATATGTTTATTTCAGGCTAATTTCGAAAAAGATAAAAAACAGGATACAAAAATGAGGGAAGCATACATATTTTTGAAAAATTTTATTACCCTTTTTTTAATCAGTTGGTCGAAATACCGGCATTTACTTTAAAATTTTGTCACCTAAAATACTTGAACTTCTAGCGAATTTCCAGAATGGAAATTCAGCTATTTAAAAAAAAAAACTTCTTGGAAATATTTGTTTGAATGTGCTATATGTTTTTAAGTACAATTTATAGTTACTGAATCACTATTCAAACTGATCTTAATGGACCACTAGGGTTGTATACAAACAACCCCGCTTGTTTAATTTCAAAAAAGATGACAAAATAAATGTATTGTATTCAATATATATGTATATATACGTATTGAATATACTTTTGTTGCAAGGCATGTACACTGAACGTTGTATCGCACTGACGTTTGTATCAGTGCAACATGATACCTTTGTTGCACGGCATGTTTCGTGGCTCTGTCCACAGGAAACATTTGTTGCAAGCATGTTGCGTTACAGTGTAGCGCTACAATTGTATCAAGTCGACTCGTACCATAAGATTTGTTGGGAAAGTTAGTTAAAAACTTACTTAATGTAAATTTCATTAAATTCCCGCCATAAATTTTACAATTACTGTGAACGTTGTGAAGTTCGATTTTACCGGTGGCAGAAGTGAATAGTGAATTTTTAGCGTAACAAGATTTTGTAAAAATAATTCCATTCTTTGCTAGCACGTCTAAGTCGTTGCTTATAACTTTGTCCAGTTTAATACTCTAAAAATTATATAAAAATTAGGTTTTTTGAAGAAAAATTTTTTTGCCATAAATGGAAAGATCATATTAAGTTTTCTAACAAAACTCTTTTTTTTATGTAATACTTAAAAAAGTTTTATCAAATTAAAAATAAGCTTTTAAATTTAGTACCGACAACGGCCGACAGTTCCCGAGAACATATGTGACATCATAATGTTTGTACTGCTTGAATATACATTAGTGTATTTTTTATTTTGAATTATTGTTGCTATGCAATTATTGCTTGCTATAAACTACAGACCAATGAACATATTATATACCCCGTTTCAAACTATTTACAAATATGATATTTTAGAATGAACACATAGTCTAAAATCAAACATTTATAAGAATATTTGTCAAATTATTTATTTTTATCAATTTTTAGCATTGAAGCCGTGATTTAATCAAAAAATAGAATTTGAATTTTATATTTTATTTTAAATTCTGCATCGATTAAATCAAAACCAGCCACTAGAACGCTCGTGGTCACTTTTTCAATTTGTAAGCATCTTTTTAAGGGTAAGTTCCTCGTCTATTAACTGTCAATAAAAATATGTATTATACCAGGGCTTTTTAAACTTTTTTATTACTCATGTAGGAGAAGTACAAACTTGGCGCACACATTTCTGTACGCAAAATAGCTGTTTGCCCACTGTACTCGTCCCGCATACTTTTTTGCGTGTGGAAAGTAACTTTCCACACGCAAATTGACAATTAAACACGCAAAATTTAATTAAAACACGCAAAGCCGCCTCTTAATTTTTCATTTAATAAATATTTCATAATTATTTCTATAGAAACCACCAGCAAAGTAATTTAAACGATAATTAATTCAGAAAAAAAAGACGAACACTTAAAAATATTATTTTAAAAAGTAATAAAAATGTCAAAAATAGTGATAATAGAAAAAAGTATGTGAAATTCGTAATAAAAAATAGTATGTGCAACTCGTGCGGGATTGTCGATTGTCCCACTCAAGCGAATGAGCGCACTCACTACGTTCGTGCACTCAACTTCGCTTTCGTGGGCAATCGACAATTTCCCGCGCTTATTGCACAATATTCATTCGCACTATTTTCATTCGCGACCCTAAATAGAGATATATAAGTATTTTATAAGGATTTATTGATTAGATAACAATATACTTATATACATATAAAAAAATTTTCGCTATGACCCCAAGATTTCGCTAAGCGATCCTAAATGGGGTCGCGACCCATATCACCAATCAAACGTACACGTATATTTTTATTTTATACTAATTCTAATTTTACCACCAAAGGCGCAAGTGAGAATCCTTGCGTCGCGCCAATAGCAATAATATTTATTTAAATTACATAAAGATTACATGCATATTGTCTATTGATCGTAGAAAAAGTATAGTTTTAAAATAATTTTTACCCCATCATCGTTGGTTTTTAATTTAATCTCATTGGCTTGTAAAAGACCCTTTGTTATAATATGATTATTACATTTCACGTTAATGTTTTCACTCTTAACATTTTCCAAAATTACATTACCCTGCTGATTTTCAATTTCGATTTTACTATTATCAAAATTTTTTACGTATAATTTTGAATTATTTGTTATTTTTATAAATAAATCTACAAAAAAATAAAATTTTATTAATTTTTTTCTTCAAATTTTTGTAAAAATTCCCGCCATTTTTAACCTGATTTTATTGGTGCTTCAATTAAACATTCGTTTTTCCCCCTACAATTGTGGTCACGATTTTCACTTGCGCCAACAATGCTCACTAAATTATCTTTTACGTCACAGTCAATAGTTGCCGAAGAATTTGAATTGTTGATAAATTTAATTTTTAGACTATTTGGGTTTGGATTTGAATGATAATCTAATGATTGGATATTTATAGAAAATGGACTATTTATAAATATTTTGGAAAATTGATCAATGGTATAATTTAGTTCGGTAATTTTTTGGGAACATTGTCGAAACAGATTTAAATATGGTGTAAAATAGATAACGTTAAATAAACTTTTGGTTTTGTATAACATTTTAAGAAAAATTTCCAATAAGAACTGAACACAATCATAAATGGTTTCATTTGTCAAAAAAATCCCAAGTGACAATTGAAAGCCATGCATGATAAGTTTTCCTGTCAGATTTAGAATATCAGGTTTGTCAGTCCAATAGTAGGAGAGCCAGTGGCCGATTTGCGATGGTCATTTCAACACACGTCATATTGAGAGGATAGGCTCTTCGATACTTACTCGACACAGAAATTCAGTTCTGGCAAGTCTATTCGGCCGGGTTGAGTCATCCTTAACGTTTAAAGAGGGTAAAAAATAAGGCCCAATTTATTTAAAGTAAATGTTCTGAAATTTCGATATATAAAGTTAAGAATATTTTTTATAAATAAAAAATGTTCTGGCAATGTTTTTTCTTCACCAAGGTACCGCCAAAACAATCTAAAGTTGTGATAAATTTCATAATTATTTTGACAAATTACAAAATATTGTGTATCCATGAGAGAGATGAGAGATTACGAATCAGAAATTGCACTGTTCTTATAAAAAGTTTCTCATTATATTAGTCCTGAGTCATATTTATTACCCCTTTCATAACCTATAAAGTTCAAGTGTCGGTGTAGTAAATATTTTTTTAAATTTGTATACGATTTTTGTTGTAATTTGAGACTATTTATTAGTAAATATTCTAACAATACCTATAAAAACAAATATAACATCAGTAAATACAGAAAAATGTTAAATCCAACTTTGTTTAACCGCCATATTGGACAATACTGTAACCCTTTTTTTTGGCTTCATTTTCATATACCCTGAATATATACCTGTACTCCCTCTATCTATTCAATACTCATTGTCAGAGTAGGGATGTTGAAAAAGTATCGATACATCGATATATCGATATTATTTTTTCAATGCATCGATATTTTTGGGTGATATTTAATTTTTCGATGTATCGATTTATCGATATAAAATTTCAACTATCGAAAAGGTATAAAAATTGATATTTTTTTCCAGGCCGATAAACAAAAATTTGTACTTTTTACTTATGTTTTTTTCAAGGAATTACATTTTATAGTTCGTTCAAAAAAAAGTTCACTATTGTCTTATGGCATTTACCTCGTAATGTACATAATACGATTAACGTATATTAGGATAAATATATTAATTTTTAAAGCACTCTTATTATCTTTGAAAACGTACCGATATATTGATGTATCGATATTTTTTTATGGAAATTTTAATATCGATATTGATATTTCCAAAAAATATCGATACGATTTATTATATCGACACTTTTATGCATTTCCGACATCCCGAACTCGGAGCAATTTCAAATTTGACGTGTGTTGAAATAACTATCGTAAATCGCCCACTGGCTCTTGGTCTACAACGCATTGATCCGATTTGGCTCATATGATCAGGTTTAGTTGTTAAGCTACGTGTTTGGTTACGTATCCATTTGAAAGTACTTTCGAAAACTTCCAACATCGACTGTTCTCAGAACCGTATTGACTTACAACAGGCAAAACGTTTTGCAACATAAAAACATGTTTTGCTCGTTCGGATCTGACAGGAAATCGTAGCGTGTATGGCAACCTTATCATGTTCCAACATTTTCGGGTAGCTACACTTGTGGCAAACTTCATTACAAACAAAATGGCTTCTTCAGGTTAGTTTCAATATTATCAGTTTTTATGTTCAAAAATCTATTTTTAGTAGTATAAAATTTTAATTTAATAAATTTTCGGGTCTATAAATAATTTTTCGACAACAATAGCCAATTGTTTCGGTCAAAAACGATTTTTTAAATATACTAATTGACGATTTTTAAATAATTAATTTCTGACACACATTGAAACCTCGTGGCATCTAATTATAATATGGATCATTTTTTTCACCGAACATATTTTTTGCAGGGAAGAAGAGTAAAAAGACGAAGTTTACAAAAATTCCATTAAATGAATTGTTAAATGTCGGCAGTGCAGTAGTACCGGCTGCTCCGGCTCGTAAAAATTGGGCCGATGAAGTTGAAGATGAAGCAGGTAACCGATTTGGTTTTTAAGATTTTATACTTCCCGCATAAAATCCTTATAAAATTGTTTTAATTTGATTGGGACGTTTTTGAAAAATTTTGAAACTTTTTTTTTTTTTAGATATATTTGAACCACGTCAAAAATCGATTGTCTTGCCAACTGCCCCGCGTGCAGCTCGCGTGCCAACCGTCAACGATGCAAACATACCCCAACAGCCGCCCTATGTGGCCTACATTTCCAACTTGACGTACGATGTGGATGAAAAGGATATTGCGGATTTTTTTGGAAATTTACGGGTTTGTAACGCTTTATTTAGTGTTCTGACACGTTTTAAGATCTTGATAGTATGTATTGGATAATGATCGTATCGATCGAAACATGTCCTAAATGTATTTTTGTAAAGTACCGTAAAATGGGAACAATAGGGAAAATTACTAGTAATTTATTGCCATTGTTGTAGTTAATAGTTTGTAGTTGAAAAACGGTTGTATTTGAGTTTATCATAAACTACCATTGTTAAAAGATAATTTAAATCAAGGTTCAAACTAGTAAGATTATTAGAAAAACTAACCGTGAAAGTTAATTGTGAAAGAGTGCAAAATTTAAGTTGTTTTAGAATTTAGTTAAAAGACGAGTGAACTCGTCCTGCAATATGGCGGCTCAAAATGCTGTGATATGTATATATTTACTCGTACAAGTGTCGCCATCTGTGACAGATTTTCCAAAATACGATATAATTCTAAATAATGTTCAATTTTATCAACATAGTTTCGTATAAATTTATTTTGTAAATTCCTAGGGCTCACTGTTTTGATGCTGGGATCTTTGATTTTTTTTCTTTTTCTTTCTTTGTAACCTTATCCATTGTCCTTATCCTGGCAGTAAAAAGTCCGGCATTTTGTGTTTACGTTCAAAAGGATGGAAATTTCATTTCTTAGGTCCCATATTTATTAAAAATATGTAAATATATTTATTTAAATTAATAATTTACGTTGTTGGGGGGGAATAGGAACAGTAGCAGGTGTGAGTAGAAACACTTGTCCAGTCAGTATGAATATAAAGAGGTTTAATAGACACATATGAGAGGTGAATGGAATTTGACGTAGCCGCGTCCACTAAAGTTTTAAGAACAAGTTATTATAATTCAAAATGTATTGGAAAATCAAACGGAGGCGTGGTTTAATATTCAGGCTACCGGCAATAGTTTCTTCATTCGCCACTAGATGGCCAAAATTGACACTTAAAAAAATGATAGTAGTTTGGAATATTGTCAATTTTTATTTGAAAATAGTGAATTATTATGAAAAAATTAGATGATATTCAAGAAAATATGCCAGTTTGTATTTTGTAAATTAAACAACATAAATTTTGTGAATTGTCAAAACTTAATAAACAAACCTTGGCCAGTTGGCAATTTAGTTATTTTTTTGGCCACTAGTTCACGTATTCAACTTTTATACTTCCCAATATATATATATTTTTTGAATTTATTTAATTTATAGGTTTTTTTTTTTAAATTTATGATATTTTTTCTTTGTTTAGATTTCATTACGCTTGCAAAAATATTAAAAAGTTTGTATACAGCTGAACGTTTTTTTATACGATGGATAGGGACCGCATAAAAAAAATCGCACAAAAAAAATGTATATTCAAAAATATCATAAATAGCTATAAAAAGATTGTTTCGGTTCAGATTGTAAAACAAACTTCATCAAAAGTTACATAACTCAGAATTACACAACTTCAATAGAAGTTGCTTTTCTAAACAAGATAAAGTCTTAATTTACACGTAGAAACATTTTATTTCATTTTTATAATATTATGAAAATTTTGAAAAATACATCTGTAAAAAAATTAAATGATGCAATAACTTATGTTCTTATGCAATTGATTAAATACTTAAAAGCCGTTAAAAAGTATTTTTATCAAAGAAGGTTATTATAGTAAATGTCTAAGTTTGTTACTGTCTCTTGATTTTGATTCATATTATGCATTTTAATGTCCATTTTTTAAAAACCGCATAAAAAAAAGAATCTTGATAAATATATTTCCAAAAAGAATGTAACAAATTTATTAACTAAAACTATTTAACAAAAAGAAAATTTGATAGCCTCTTACAAGCTAAATTTTTAGTTCGTATTTATTGAACCTTCCCCCCACCCCACCCCCCCAAGAGCAAGCTGAAAGGGTTTGTGTATATTTTGGAATTTTTCGGCGAAATGAAAAAATTAAATGGTCTGTTTTATATCGTCCAGTAGGGTAAAAGCCCCCTTTGTGGAACGGTATCTAATTATGAACATTTACATATTAATGAAGTTATTTCTGAAAGAAACGTCTGATAACAAAAATTATTATTAATAGAATGATTGTTTTTCAATTTAAATTCACATCGCATTTAAAGTTCCCTTAATTAAAGAAATAAATATGTAAATGTCAAAACTATTCCAGTATTAGATACCGTTCCACAAAGGGGGCTTTTACCCTATGTATAAAAAAAATGTATCAAAATTGTATGAAAGATCAAAAATGCTCCAATTCAATCCGTTTTACGGTATTTTATTTATATTCGACAATAATATTTTGGTATATTTGATTTTCGTGTAGATTTCACATATGCGCTTACCCCGAGAGGATCGTGAAGGTGGCAAATTAAAAGGATTCGGTTACATAGAATTCGAAGATCGGAATAGTCTAGTCGAAGCTGTGGCACTTAGTGATACTGTAAGTCGAAAAAAAAAAATTCAATAATTTCTTTCAAAATACTAAGCAAAAACTATTTTTAGACATTGAAAGGTCGACGCATGCGTATCGAAGTGGCAAACGATAACGAAAGAGGTCGTCGTGGTCGTATGGATATGAGCCGCGATCGTACAGATAGATCAGAGAGTTCGGGCGATTGGAGGTCCGGTCCACGAGCTGCGCCCGAAGCGCCCCATTCAGATTTACCGGAACGACGAAGCGGTTTCAATCGTGATCGGGAACGAGACAGAGAACCGTACGAGAGCACGGAGAATAAACCGGGTGCATGGAGGGATTCAACGGATCGACCCGCGTTCAGAGACAATCGTGATCGGGATCGGGATCGAGATCGAGACAGAAGTGGCGGTTTCACCAGGAAAACGTTTAATGATCGCGAAGAGAGGGAAAATAAAGATAATGCGGAAAATGGTAAGTTAAAACTTCAGCAAGTGGTATTGCTGGTACCAAGCTGGTCTTTGTTACGCTCCTTTCATATTGTACGGTTCGTCGATTTTTAAATAAATAACTAAAGAATATTTTTATTTGTCACAACTAAAATTGAATATATTTAAGGATAATACATAAAATTATTCAACATTTAAAACAAATTTTGAATACAGTCAAGTACCGTATACTGGTTATCACATTCAATATTAGTTTCATCCATTTCACAAATAAAATTAATAATTAATATGAAATTCAACAAAATATTGTTAATGGCGTACCTTAAAAAATCGTTTAATGTGAATGCGTCCATTGAATTACATACACTACTGAACTAAAAACGCCGTACGGCAACCGTCAAGTCCAGTGGCAAGAGACGGCTGCTACACGGCACGGCAACGGCATTTTGCCGTGACCGTGTAATTTGAAAGGTCCTATGCTCTTCTTCACTCCATTAAAAAAAATGTGATCGTACGGTTTTTTGCCGTACGGCAAAAACCGTATAATGTGAAAGGAGCGTTACGGTACAGTTCCGATGAGAACAGTTCCAACGAGAACAGTTCTGACGAGAACAGTTCCGACGAGAACAGTTCTGATGAGAACAGTCCCAACGAGAACTGTTCCGACGAGAACAGTTCTAAAAAGAATGCGTTTTCGTGATATTATTAATATTAATTCATTTTTCTTTTTAGCTGAACCAAGAACCCGACCAAAATTAATTTTAGCCCCCAGAACAGAACCAATTGTTAATACGGATGCTCCTGCAGTAGCGGCACCTATACCCTCTATATTTGGAGCGGCTAAACCGGTAGATACAAGCGCGCGTGAACGGGAAATTGAAGAAAAATTGGCTCGTGAAAGGGAACAGAAAGCTGCGGAACTTAAAAAGGAACCGGATAAGTATGTTTTTTTTTTTTTTTATTAGGGTTCCGATGTGAAAATCTCGGAACCCTCACAGTTTCGTCGTGTCTGTCCGTCCGTCACATAAAAAAAAATTCTACTCTTTTGGAGAATTTTCGAATCGAAAATTCAACTATTACGGCCACTGTCATGACGCGACTTGAGCCCGAGACTACGATAGAAATTTGTTTTTAGGTCCCTAGAAGTCGAAAATGATATTCAATAAAATTTATATATATGTATGTATATATGTATTTATGTGCCCACACGATAATTCTCGAACGAATCATTCTGTTTTTATGAAATTTGGTGACAATGTTGGGACTCCAAAAATCTCGGATGAGATTTTCAGTCAGATACGTTCGATGCCCGGAACATGTTTTTTTGGGTATTTTTTGTGAAAAAAAGTAAGCTTTTTGCCAAAATTTCCCTAAGTTCAAAAGATTTTTTACATCCTTGGAAAGAGGAGAAAAAAAGCACCTAAAAAAGGTCTTTGAACAATTTATTATTCTATGTCTACTAGTTTCCGAGAAAAACTAATTTGTAAATGGAAATTCGCTATGTCGGGCAGGATGCTGCGACTGGGGTATTTAGACTTATGAACATGAAGCATAAATTTTTTTTTGTTAATCTAAAGTGTTGTGTGTCAAAAAATTTTTCAAAATAGAATTTTGAATTTTTAGTTAAGGGGAAATTCGCCAAAGAAACATCAAAAAATCGACCTTTTTTATTTTTTATTTTTTTTTTATACAAATAAATATTTTATTAAAAAACTAAATATACAACATTGTTTCTACATGTGTTGGGATTACAAAAAAAATTTAACAATGAGCTGAGTATAAATGGGGCCTTGAAATCAACACTGCGAGATTTTTCCACCTTGATGGTTCCTCACGTTCTGAATGTCTCAGTGAACCTAAATCAAAAAATCAAGAATTTTCTGAAAATATACGTATACAGTTATGGCACTAACTAGGATCTAAGAAAAAAAATAATAAAAAAACCAGCGACTAATCGCATTTTTGAAAATAAATTTTCAAAAATCACCGCTTTTTTCGACTATAAACAGCCGCCATTTTGAAAACATATTACGGAACCAAAAGATCCTAGTTCCTGCCAAAATGAGGGTATCGAGGAATAATATGCACTTTGGTTTATGACGATATCTCAAATACTTTTTGAGATACATGAGGAACCATGTCAAAAAATGTACTTTCGAGAAAAAAAACATTTCAAGTTTTTGTTTTCAATGAGTCATTTTCTCAAAATATCTACATCTCTATGATTGAAATTTTAATTTAAAAATTGCTATGTAACCGCATGCGAAAATTGTTTAACACCAGGGCGGCGACACGGGTTATTCGGAACTACATCTCTATAGTTAGAATATTAATTTCTAAAAAATAAATAATATTCCTAGGTAACCGAATTGGAAAATTTCGTGGCTAAAGTGGAATTAACAGAAGGTGATTTTTGGTTGGTTAAATTAATATCTCGATTATAGACATGTAATAACCAAATAACTGTGTCGCCGCCCTGGTGACAGATTGCTAAATATTTGAGAAAATGATCCATTGAATTATAGTAAAGTGCGTGCACTAAAATGCCCATAACTTTTTGATTTTTCATTTTTTTTAAATAAAATTTTTGGAGAATATTTCTAACACCTTAAGGGACATAATTAGGAAGAAAAAAAATGTATTTTTTTTTTAGCGAATCTCCCCTTAATGAATACCGTCAGTTGGGGCGAATGTAGACGATTTTTTCAGTTTTTTCGCAATAAATTGTTTAGAGTTTATCTAAAAAATTCTAAAAAAAATAATTTAAATGCTTTAATATCACAAGCATATAGGGCAGTAATAAAAATATCAAAATTGGTACTGCAAATTTTTTTTTTTTTTTTTTTTTTGGTTATGTAGTGTCTAGATTCGCCCCTATGTATGGGGCGAATCGAGACAGTGCTTTATTTGCAATATAAATCACATTCAGTCATGCATATGGGTAAAATCGGACATAAAAAGATAAAAATAGCTGAATTTCCAATCTGAAAATTCGCTGAACTAAATAACTGCATCAGCGAATGACTTTTGATGGGTGGAATAAAACATTTTAAATGATTTAAATGAATTTTATTTCGATTTGCTTTTGAGTCTATCATGTAAGGTCGATTTTGGAACAAGGAAATATTCAGCAGCATGTCTGAGCGATGTTCTTTTATTTTTAATATCGGAAAGCAGGGGCGCAACAAAAATTTAAATTATCAAATTTTTTGATAACGCAGTTCTCCGATAACAAAGGAAAATGTTGTAATAAAATGTCGTCTCCGAAAATTTGATTTTCAAATAAAAAATATTAGTAAACCACTAAAAATTTTACTTTTTAATATAAATAAAATAAATTGAAGGAAAATTTCCAGGTAATTTTAGGGGGTCCGGACCCCTTGGACCTCCTCGGTTGTTGCACCTCTGTCGAAAAGAGCCCATTTTATGTTATCTAGACTACAGTTTATGTAGTTTATACCCACTTTCTTTTTATACTAACGCAACATGGTGTATGAATTCGCCTCACCTATTGACAATTTTTTGTTAATCAATTTATAAAAAAAAAAAATTAAGCACAATACAGCGCTAATTTTTGGTACATATATTGTCAAAAAACGCCAGACATTTTGTTGCCAGTCCCTACTTTATATATATGTAACTGCTTTTTTTGTACAGCAGTTTCTTTACAAGATTTCAAAACGCGCGTTATTTTTAAAAATTATAAACAATGCGCTTGTAAAATAACAAAATACAAAGATGTCACGTTCACCGCTTTTTTTTGATGACTAACTCATAACTGACAAAATTCAGTAGCATAAATTGATCTATGACCTTGTACGGTCATAACACTGACGAAGAAATATAGAGAAGCAGCTCCGTCTAGATTCGCCCCTACTGTCTCGGCTCGCCCCAACTAATGGTAACCCTGTCAATGTACATTACACAACAATTTTTGGCAATTAATAATTTTGTTTTTTGTTTTCCAGCAAAGTAAAAGAGGCTGAAAAAGAAGATACAAATAAATCTGTTGAAACTTCCTGGAGAACGGCACGAGACGTACGTAGACCAGTGTTTTTTTTTTTTTTTTCTAACTTTTTCTTCTATTTTTTAGTTTATAATAATAATCGTTTTCAGGGAAATCTTAGTAATCAAGGTTCACGAAAAAATTCACCAGCACGAAGACGTGATTCACCATCGTTCCGACGCGACTCGCCACGCAGACGTGACTCACCGCGCAGACGGGATTCGCCACGTAGACGCGACTCTCCACGACGACGTGATTCCCCGCCACGTAGACGAGACTCGCCATCGCGACGCGATTCACCATCACGCCGACGAGATTCACCGCCACGTCGACCACGCGATTCACCACCTCGCCGACGTGACTCACCGCCACGTAGGCCCGACGTATCACCGCGACGAAAAGATTCCCCGCAACGTAGACCGGATTCACCACGACGAAAAGATTCACCATCAAGAAGACGTGATTCACCGCCCAGAAGACGTGATTCACCACCTAGGAGACGCGACTCACCGCCTAGGAGACGCGATTCACCGCCTAGAAGACGCGACTCACCACCCAGAAGACGTGATTCGCCGTCACGTCGTCGTGTATCACCGTCACGAAGACGAGATTCACCACAACGTCGACGAGATTCACCGCAACGAAAACGGGATGGTGGAAATGCATATCGTAGAAGCGGTAAGTTATAAGTATCTTTTTTTTTTTTTTTTTTTTTTGAATTATAGAGTTCTAGAGTTAAAATTTTTGAACCTGAAAAACAAAAAGTAACCTCTCATTTGTGCCTATTAGTGATGTTGAGTCGAGGAGCTGTTAGTCGATTAATCGACTAAAGTTGTTTTTTAAACAAAATTAGTCATTAGTCGAAAATATCGAACCTACAATAGTCGATTAATCGACTAAATTTTTAGTCGAATTTATGAATATAGGATAATCTATGTGACTTTTCCAAAAACAATATTTTCTTTTGTGTTCATGACATAAAAGTGAAAAATTGTAGAAATGGATAATTTTTTAGTTTTTAATTTTTCCAGTCTGATAAATAATAGAAAAAATATTAAATTAGTCATTTTTAGTCACTTTATAAAAGTTAATCATTTTAGTCATTTAATCGAGGGTAAAATAGTCGATTAAACCGATTAATCGATTAATTATCCGAAATCACTAGTGCGTATTAATACCCTTTGTGTTCCTGTTGATATACGTATCTATTCACCCCTGCTACCATTCCTATTCGCCCCATTACAAAATCATTTGAAAAGTGGCCATGAAAATTGTGCCGTTAGAAAGGTCTTTTAAAATGAAAATAAGGTCACTTATACAATTTTTCAAAATGACATCTGATATATCCCTTTTGTTCAAAAAATTTGCCTAAATGATGATCGCCTTCAACGAGAATTTCCGACTAAAATTCTTTCATTGTAATTTGTGTATGGCTTCGACAGAAATAGATTTCTATTCCCAATTAAATGTATACATATTCTCTGTATTCTTTTGATTAAATGTATGCCAATTAAATGTATACGTATTGTTTATCCAGAAACTGAAGACATTCGATGCAATGTCACCATAGTTAGAACCAGTGTTGGGCAAGATATCGAATTTTATTATCTAGATAATAGATAATTTAAAACATTTAAATAAATATAACCACAGACCAATGAACACTATTATATTATACTAGTAGACAAAGCGTAAAGCCAGTTTGTAGGCATTTTTCTTGAAGTAGATAACAGGGTGAGACGGGTGAGATTTAAGGAATATAATATAATGCCAGTTTTTGAGCAAATGCGACTATAATTATTGCAGGACATAATTTGTATATGTACGTATTTCGAAAATAAAGCGAATACCACTTTCTTTCTTTCCAAATTTTACAGTTTCTTCTCAAAAAAGTAAAATTTTATTATCAACATTATATTTTGACAATAATTATTTGAAAACGTTACTATTTATATAATCGGTTATTGCATTGATTACTATATTACAGAATATTATCCGGTCGTATTCTGGGCGTATCTGGCTGCCTCAATTATACATTTGTATAATTCGTCTATATAATATACTATGTGAGTTTTTTGAGAGTTGCCATTTTTATTGCAATCAAATTTGTATGATAGAAATGGTACTGGAAAGGGTTCTTTTCTTGGATGTAATGGAAATGTAACCAACCAGAACACTATCGGTTGAAGTAGCCTCAAGTACATATGCATATTTTTACCGCCTAACTGATAAATTAAAGAAAAATTAAAAAATTAAACTTGGGTAAAAAATTTTTTTTTGCTCATTTATGTTGTTAATTAATGCATTAGATCAGTTTTATCGAAAAATTAATATATACTATAGTCTCATTTAAAAATCTATAAGTTTGTATCATAGCTCGAAAACCATAAGAGCTATAGAGCTCCTGACTATAGCAATCGATTGCCCCCGTCGATATCTACAACTCTTATTTGAACAATTTTTCGATTAAATCAACGGTTTGGCTGTAATAAAAATGGCAACTCTCAAAAAACTCACACAGTATAATATGTTCATTGGTCTGTGATTATAAATGAATGAAAAATATATTAAAAGAACTGAAATTTGTTTAACTCAAGTCATACATCCACTCATTTTACCTTAAAAATGTCTTAAAATGGAATAGTTTTCAAATAATTAACCAAAAAAAGCAAAAGAGGTAATTTTTATGATTTTTTATTTTAGGGTTACAAATATTTCTTTTTATTATTTTGTAGAATCTGATCAAACACAAATTTAAAAAAAAATGAGTGTTGCTAGTCGTCCGATAAACGGACGAATAAAAAAAAAAACTTAGTCGTCCGACTATCGGACGACTAGACACTTCGATTGGATGTTGCTAGTCGTCCGATAAACTGAAGAATAAAAAAAAACTTAGTCGTCCGACTATCGGACGAATAAGATAACCTAGTCGTCCGACTATCGGACGACTAGACACTTCGATTGGATGTTGCTAGTCGTCCGATAAACGGAAGAATAAAAAAAAACTTAGTCGCCCGATTATCGGACGAATAAGATAACCTAGTCGTCCGAGTATCGGACGACTAGACACTTCGATTGGATGTTGCTAGTCGTCCGATAAACGGAAGAATAAAAAAAAACTTAGTCGTCCGACTATCGGACGAATAAAATAACCTAGTCGTCCGACTATCGGATGAATAAAATAAATTAATCGTCCGATAAATCTAATTCTTCTAGGAATGGTATGCTTACTATTTTATAATTAATAATTACATATTTGATTATAAAATATTACAGAAGGAATTAAATTTATAAAAAAAAAAAATTAAAGAAAATAGTAAAATTATGTACAAACAACGTCCTGATAAACTGATATATTTGTCCACTTTGAGCGTTGTAGTCGAATTTCGTATCCCTTCCAGGCAAAAACTTCTAGCGAATATTTCGAAATCGGAACAAATTGTAGATATTATTCTGTTGCTTAGTAACTATGGTTTCTGTTAATAAATATTTTGTCGCCAAAAAAAAAAAATATACACTCGTTTAAAAATGACAGCAAGAACAATACTGCAGTTATTCGATAATTATCAAAAAGCTCGTATAACATTTGTCGAACAAGTGGCTGATCTGTGTTCGCATACGAACAATATCCAACCGCTAGAGAGCGCCGGTGTTCTTTGCCTGTTACAACCGTTACTTAATGACGTGTGCCCGTCAGTGCAACAGTACGCGGCCATTGCTATCGGTCGTATGGCGAACGGTAACGAAAAAACCGCCCGAAATATTGCCCGACTCGAAATACTGTCGGCAATGCTTCGTGGCTTCGATCGCAAAAATAAATTCTATCGAAAAGCTGTAATGTTGAGTTTACGTTCGGTTGCAAAGCACAGCGAAGATTTGGCATCGGTCGTCATCAACGTGGGCGGATTGGAAGCGATTCTGCGCTGTACCGAAGATTTCGACACCAACGTGAAACTCACCGCAATAACTGCCGTGAATGCAATCGTAAAACATTCGCAAAAATTGGCGCAAATAGCTGTAGATGCCGGCGTTGTGCCGTTACTTATACTCAGCCTCCAAGAGCCGGAATTGTGTTTGAAACAGGTTGCGGCCTGCGTGATCGGTGATATTGCGAAACATAGTCGAGAATTGGCGCAAACGGTGACCGATTGTGCCGGTTCAATTCTGTTGCTGTCACGATCGCTTCAGAATCCGGATGCGAAATTGAAACGTCAGGTTGGTTAATTCCTAAATTACGTGCCAACGAAAAAATAAAGTTGTCTGTAAACTTAATTTTTTATTTATAGGAAAGTGCTTTAGGTAGCGGTTACACTGGATACGAATTCATCCGAAAATTCATTCGTACGAATTCGTACGAGTTTATCCGAGTTAATACAAATTAAACAAATGCATACATTTAGACATGCGTGGTTACACTGCTTACGACTCTTTCGTACGAGCTCGTACGACTTTTTGATACGACCAAAATATTTTGTTTTTTGATGCGAATTCGTACGAAAAAAATGATGGATTTAGAAAAAATAATTATTTTTGTTGAACAAAGGCGATCTTTAAGGGATTAAAAACCTAAATATTATCATAATAGAAAGTTAAATAAATATTGTGGAATGAGGTGGCAGAGGAAATGTTTAGATAATTTTTTAATTAAATATATTACGATATAATAAAACTAACCTAACCTAACAAAAACATTTTAAGTATGTGTAATGAAAAATTAATTAACTAAGTATTGAAGCTAAAATTCAGTAGATTTTAAAATATAACTGAATGTGACTTGTTTAAATACTCGAAAAATTTCTTCAAAGCAATTCCACAACTCAGCTTTTTTGCTCTACATGAATAATAAATAATCGTTTACCCAGAATTGTTTGTATTATATAATTAGAAATTTTTAAAACGATGTTTCTAATAAATAAGATCCGATAGCTGAATCCGTTGTTTGATATCATGCAATATGTATTAAGGTTTTCAGTTTAAATTTAAATACGAATTCGTATTACGATTCCGTATCCAATGTAACCACACAGTCGTACGAATGAATTTCGTACGAGCTCGTACGAATTCGTATCCAATGTAACCGCAGCCTTATGTAACGGCACTTTTTACTATTCCTCTTAGAAATTATATTATTTAGTAAGAAAAAATTTGGGGGACAGGTCTACCCACACTGTCAACTTCCCATTGGGTGTCCTTAAAGACTATTGCAAATGAAAACTTTTTTTTAATTCAGGGGACTGCTCCTCTGGACCCCCGATAGAGGCTTTGACCCTTGCACCACACCGGGGGCTTCGCCTTCTGTATCTAAGGGTGGGGGCTTCACCCTTATCAAACAAATGATAACATCATTTGTTCTCAAGATATGCGAGACAAAATATATTTAAAATAAAAAGTTTCTTATTTTTTTTTCCTTTTTTTTTTTAAATTTTATAATAAATTACTGGCGTTTTTAACATCGAGGAAGGTTCTTAGGCCATTATATAATAGTGTTATGATAAAAAATCCATATCTGTGTTATGTTAATAAAGTTAATTCCGTTTTATTACCACAAAAAACAAACCGCTAATCCGAATTTGCTGAAAACTTTATCCGGTCTTCATTTTTTGATTACGCATCTAATGAAATTAGTCCGGAGTTGATATCATCATTTGTTTTCGAAATATGCGAGGCGAAAAAAAATTCACGAACGAACGCACACACAGACATCACGCTAAAAACGATGGATTCAGATTCTAGTGACCTTGAAACGTGGAGATATGTCAAAATTAGCGATTCGTAAAATCGGACCCATTACAATAACTTCCAGTGGGAAGTTAATAAATATGATAATTAAATCAAATCGGTATGACGATCGACCTGGAAAAGTCAGGGAATTTAGAATTTCTGAAAAAGTCAGGGAATTTCAGTCGTAGTCAGGGATTTTTTTTCAGTTTGCGCTCCGGCGAGAACGTCGACTGATAGTTTTTCTAGAAAGTTTTTTGACAACGAAGTTTTTCTTTGTTGCTCTTCAGTTATATTTTTTTGCAACTGACAAGCAAAAAAAAAAGGTCGTTTGAAAACTTTATTTTTAGAAATAATTAACATTTAAACAATATTTTTTGCGGAGTAGACTCTGGAATTTTATTCAGTCAGGGAAAAGTCAGGGAATTTTGAAATTGGTTTTCAATCGCCACCCTATAAATTGTTTGTTTTTTTTTCTAGTATTTCCCTTTGCCCAAATTAAAAAAAAAAGAAAGGAAAATGAGTTATTAACTTCCCATAGGAAGTTATTGTAATGGGTCCGATTTTACGAATCGCTAATTTTGATATATCTCCACGTTTCAAGGTCACTAGAATCCGAATCCATCGTTTTTAACGTGATGTCTGTGTGTGCGTTCGTTCGTTCGTACGTGAATTTTTTTTCGTCTCAGCATATCTCGAGAACAATGATATCAACTCCGGACTAATTTCATTAGAGGCGTAATCAAAAAATGAAGACCGGATAAAGTTTTCAGTAAATTCGGATTAGCGGTTTGTTTTTTGTGGTAAAAAAACGGAATTAATTTTATTAAGATAACATAGATTATATGGATTTTTTACCATAACATTATTATATAATGGCCTAAGAACCTTCCTTGATGTTAAAAACGCCAGTATTTTATTATAAAATTTAAATTTAAAAAAAAAAAAAAAAATAAGAAACTGTTTTTGAAATGTATTTTGTCTCGCATATCTTGAGAACAAATGATGTTATAATTTGTTTGATAAGGGTGGAGCCTCCACCCTTAGGTACAGAAGGCGAAGCCCCCGGTATGGTGCAAGGGGCAAAGCTTCTATCGGGGGCCCAAGGGAGAAGTCGCCTGAATTGAAAAAACAATTATTTATGTACAGTAGTCTCTAGTCTTTAAGGACATCCAATGGAAAGTTGACAGTGTGGGTGGATCTGTCCCCCAAATTTTTCTAAAAAGTTTTTTGACGACGGTTTTTTTTTCTGCTCTGCAGTTATATTTTTTTTGCAACTGACGAGCAAAAAGGTCGTCTAAAAAGTTTATTTTTAGAAATAATTAATATTTAAACAATATTTTTTGCGGAGTAGACCCTGAAATTTTATTCAGAGTCAGGGAAAAGTCAGGGAATTTTGAAATTGGTTTTCAATCGCCACCCTATAAATTGTTTGTTTTTCTTTCTAGTATTTCCCTTTACCCAAATTTAAAAAAAGAAAGAAAGGAAAATGAGTTATTTACTTACTAAAACGCAATGCTTAATATATTAAATTTTAATATTTTTTAACGGAAATTAAACGTTTCCGCCAATTTTTATCTACTTTTTTACTTGTTTACTTACAAATCAATCAAGAAAAACAGAAAAAAACTACAAGATTTCGTTGGCACGTAATTTGAGAAATTGCCGTCAGGTTTTAACCGCGTTGGATGCGATTGCAACGCACACTGTGGATTTAGCCGAGGCTTGTGTGGAAGCGGAAATTTTTCCAAGTGTCCTGTTGCATATACAGCATCCTTGCCCGGATGTGAGTAAAGCGGCCTGTATTTTGACCCGGGATACGGTTAAACATTCGTTGGAATTGTCGCAACTGATTGTGAATCAGGGCGGTGTGGCAGCACTCTTAGAAGCCAAGGAGGATGCAAGAATTTCCGCATATGCGGCACTTGGATATATCGCCGGACATTCGGAACAGTTGGCGCTTGTTATCACGGGCTCCAGTGCGGTTCAGGTGCTATCGGTGGCGTTAGATGAAGTGCAGGATCAGTGTATTCAAGCCACGGCCGCTTGGGCCCTCGGACATATCGGTATTTCCTTATCAGATTTTTAACATGTTCACTGCCGTTATATTCGGGGAGGGCGGGAACGTGTATCTTACTAGTTGCAAGTTAGATATACAGGCAGAGTAGGGAATATGCATGTTTTTCATTTATTTCAAAAATAGTTTAAGTTGATGTCAAAAAATCACAAAAATATATTATGAGTACAATTTGCGCCTTTATATCAGAAAAATAAAAAAATGATTTTTCATTTTACATTATCATTATTTAAACATCACAATTTGGCGCGCTGACGTCACTTGAAGATATTAAAATAAGAAAGTTATTACCACCCAGGCCAGCAGCATTGTTATATAATTCGTTCTGTAGATGGCACTGCTTCTGATAATATCAAAAATCTAATCGTTTATTCTCCACTGCTTTCCATATCTGTCAATATTTTAATTTTTTTGACGAATAAAATTTAGCAAATATATTAAATAGTTAATGAATTAAATAATTAATTTTCAGTTTAATTTTTAAGAATGTTTCCTCTTACGAACTTTTTCAAAAATTAAAATCAATGAATATTTTTTTTTCATAGCAACTCCTTTTTAAAAAAATAATGACCAATATTTAATATTTTCCTAGTTACCTAAATCAATTTATTTTAACAATTAATAAGTATTGATTGTGACAAGTTACAAAATATTTTTAAATATTCAAAAATTAATTTTTATTCTATTTGATATATGTTTTCATATCAGTGACAAAGTTTATAGAGTGTCTTTAGTGCATATTTCATTCAGTATATATATCCGGCATATTTGGTGAAACTTATACATTAACCCATTAGTGACCACAATATTACACGTAATACCGTGGGAAAGTCAACTTTACGGGTTATTTTCTTAATTAAAGGTATTTAAATATATAAAGTTACAGTTGAATAACGCTCTTTGAATCTTTCTCTCTCCGCCTGTGTAAAAATTACCATTAAAAAGCTTCCAGTTGAACTATTATAAGTATTTAAAAAAGGGTCTGCAATGCGCAATGCAGGTTGCCACAAATTTTTGCATTGATTTTTAAAATTATTATTTTTTAATTTAAAAAACCTTGTCCGAGTGTTAGTAAAATATATGTTTAAAGTATTAAAAATGAAATAATTGGTAAAAACAAATATTAAAATAGAAAATTTCAGTAGAGAACTGACAGATATGTTTTAAAATACGCCGGGTTGTAACGTAGTCAAAGAGTAATATCTTGTAGAGATTATTCCACGCATTTTGTTCGTGGCTAACTTCGTGAATGAGAGATAAAGATAATTAGCTGTAAAATAGTTAAACAAAGAAGGAATGAAATGCGACTAACGATTTAGTAGTCTAATAATATGTGAATTTTTTTAGAAATTTTGACAAATTAAATGGAAATATTGGAAAACCATTGGAATATTTTGAAAAGATTTTGTGTGAAAATTTTCCTAAACATATTAAAAATTAAATATTCTCAATAAAAATAACATGATATCGGGGTAACAGATATTATTTATTTTAAGTAACGTAACCACTTTTATTTTCGTAGTGTCAGTTTCAGAAAGTTCAGAATAATAAATTAGTTTTAAAAAAAAGGATCATTAACCTTTTTATTTCGTTTTTTTTAATGTTAACAATATTTACCTTACTTATGATAAATTCATTTCATATTTCCCGCCAAAGTTTTTATATACACCACGACCTAGAATATTATATATAATACAGGCCTTTACTATTATCCTGGGAAGGATACAAGGATCATCTTTGGGGAATTATTTTATATTGCCATTCTAGGTCTTTGTGTGGAAATTCATCAAAATCTGACCAGTAGAAACAGGAGTGGGATATAATGGGTTAAACGTCACAACATGTAGATAGTTTACATTAATTTCGTTATGAAAACTAAAATTAATCAAACAAAAAGAACTGTCATAAGAATTTGTGACATGTATAGAATATTCTAAAAAACGTTTCACAATTTTCTAAAAAACATGCATATTCCCTGTTGTGCCATGTGATGTAAAAAACCAGTTTTTTACATTTTTATGTAAAAAATTGTAAAATACGTAAAAAACTGTAAAAAATCGTAAAAAATTGTAAAAAATGTAAAATACTTAAATCATTTGTCATTTCACTGACAAACAATTTATGTTGACGGTTATTACTTGTTTATAAGTTCACATGAAAAAACGTGTAAACAAAATGTCGACACAAAAATGATTTTCTGCTGGTGGAAGGCCATCCACAACTGACTACAAAGCTTTAAATTTCCAAATCAACAAACTGAGTTTTGACAGATCAAAAAAAACTACTACATATTTATCTCTCTTTAAATTTAATAACAATAAAATAACTGACGATAATGATGATTAAGATGACTGATACCTTTAATAAAATTTAACTGAATAAATAAAAACCTTTTTAATATTGAATTCTTAAATAAACTATTCTATCAAAACTAACCTTTCTGTTTCCTGTTTGTCCCCATTTATATTTTTAATTTTCAAATTACTTAATTATTAAGTTCTACTTTGCAAATATAGCAAATACTTCAATAGCAAATATGGAATACCATCAGTAATGCTTACATATCTATTACATTTAAAAAATTTAGTTTTTTACATTTTTTACAGTTTTTTTTTATTAAAACAGATATTTGTAAATTACATCAAACAATACATCAAACTATAGCTCTCAGCTGACTACAAGAGCTGAGTACATTCTGAGGATTTTTCGGAGAATTTCAAAATGCTACGAGATGATTGAAAATTTAGTAGAATGTTCCTCATTAAATACTAAGGTCCCTGTGAAAATTTCAAACCGATTCACTAAGCCGTTAAAAAGTTTTTTTTTTTTAAAAAAAAAAAAAACAGACTAATTTTACACGTACTCTTATGGAAATTCGAAAACAGAACAGATTAAATAACTTTTTAAGGGCTTAGTGAATCGGTTTGAAATTTTCACAAGGGCCTTAGTATTTAATGAGGAACATTCTACTAAATTTTCAATCGTCTCGTAGCATTTTGAAATTCTCCGAAAAATCCTCAGAATGTACTCATCTCTTGTAGTCAGCTGGAGAGCTATAGTTTGATGTATTGTACAATCAGTTGTAGTGATAGCTATTATTTAACAAAGATAACTATTTATTTACCTCATAGTTTGTTATAGAACGCAATTACTCACAAATTTCTAATTTCATGTACTTTTATCTCCGATTGTACCTCCCAAACATCCTTAAACAATATTTAATTTAGAAAAAAAAGACGAACATTCAAAAATATTATTTTAAAAAGTAATAAAAATGTCAAAAATAGTAATAATAATAGAAAAAAGTATGTGAAATTCGTAATAAAAAATAGTATGTGCAACTCGTGCGGGATTGTCGATTGCCCCACTCAAGCGAATGAGCGCACTCACTACGTTTGTGCGCTCAACTTCGCTTTCGTGGGCAATCAACAATTTCCCGCACTGATTGCACAATATACTATATCCCGATAATTTTGATAGGCAAACACACTCCCGAACACGTTCGCTATTTAGCCGAAGCGAACGTTTTTCAAAAATTATTAAAACTATACAAAACAACAACTAGTGAAGATTTAAAGACTAAATGCAAGACCGCACTTAAACAAACATTACCGAAATGTATGATTTTACCGGCACTGGAACCGTTACTGTACGATTCACCGCCAGAAATTTTAAAGTATGTGCTAGCCCAATTTTCGAAAGTATTACCGAACGATCCGCGCGCCAGACGACTATTCGTGACCACCGGTGGACTGAAAAAAGTTCAAGAGATCGTTGCCGAACCGGGCTCAACACTGATGGAATGTATACTCTGTATTAACAGTTGTTTCCCGGAGGAAATTGTTCGGTACTATTCACCAGGCTATCCGGAAACGTTATTGGATAAAGTCGAACAGTACACGCCACAAGTTTATGTGACCGAAATGGAATGCTGTTGTAAGGATTCGGATGAGGATACGTTGAAAGCGGATGATTCTAATCATACTACGAGCGCCATCTTATAACTTTTTGTGTAACTAAAAAAAAAATTATATTAAATAAAAATTGTTTTTTAATAATTGGAATTTTTGTTTTTAAGAGGGTGTTCGAAAGCAAGATTTTTTTAATATATTGTACTAACAGGTTGGCGCAATCAATATAAAATTTTGACCCCAGTGTTTGAAATCCTAACTAATATTATAAATGGGAAAGTGAGTTTATTTGTTTGTTTGACTGGCTTTCACGCCTAAACAGCTTAACTAATTAACTTAAAATTTTGCATAGACGTATTTTGCGGAACAGAGACGGTTATAGGCTACTTTTTATCTTGAGAAAATATTTAATTCCCGTGGGAAAATATATCTTATACTATTAAACGAGCAATCTTTTCATTTGTTACTATAGTTGAAAAAATATTCCCAGACACTTTTGATAGTTTCTTTGTCAACGGATAATTGTCTTTTTCTAATTCCAGTCAAACAAATAAATAGTGCATAGGGTACTAATTGAACATTCGGTTACGAAATAATAATAAATAATAAGTTAATAACACTATTTTATATGTTTATGTAAATTCTGTTTATTCAATAATAATTTGATTACAGAAGAATATTTCTTAAAGAAACCGAAAACAAATGACATTAATGATATATTATAACTTAACTGTAATATACATAAAATATCTGAATGATTGGATTCATTGCAAAATATTTAATACTACAGTGACTTTATAATATACTTGATAACAGTGTGGCCATTAGTAGGTCTAGTTTTTGATTGGTTGACGCCATTAACAGGCCAAATGCATTGAATTTGTATACCTTGTTTATTCTGTTACTACGGTTACTCACTTCAAATTTGGCCTGAATATGGCGGATATGGTTCCAATGGCCACACTGTTATAAAGAATATTATACAGTCACTGTATTTAATACTATTAAAAATATAATATTTGAAAAACAAAAATCAGTGGATGTCAATATGTACTGCTTAGAATTTTCAAATCAGTTAAAATCAAACGAAAATAGTTTATTCTAATTGAAAACAACATATTTCACTTTTCTTTACAGTATTGCATCATTTTTTTAACTTTGTGAAGATGAAATATTATTATGTCAAATATTTAAAAAACTAAATATAAACCACTGATTAAGGACATTGGTGTAGTGTTGAAAAGTGTACGACAAGGACAAAAAAGAAGGAAACCTACAAAAGTGTCTGGGAATATTTTTTCAACTATAATTAACTTAAAATTTTGCACAGACGTATTTTGCGGAACAGAGACGGTTATAGGCTACTTTTTATCTCGAGAAAATATTTAATTCTCGTGGGAAAATATATCTTATACTGTTAAACGAGCAATCTTTTCATTTGTTACTAATTAAATGCATTTTACAATATTAATAAATATTTCTAAATACCACCAATAATAATAATTTTCTACCGACGACTACTATGAAATTAGGTACTTATTTACTGTTCAAAATATTATTTGTATCTTATAGGAAATAAACAACCGGTAACTATCCAGTTATCGTCAGTTGGCACATCAGTGAGGAGGTGGCGTACAAAAAGCATTTTGTCACACAAATCACAATTTTCAGTATAAGCAAAAAACTGATTTCTAGAGAACTGTGTTGTATGGTATCATGTATTGGACATAATCTTCTTTGTCCCTTAAAAATTTAAGGGACAAAATTTTTCCTGGGTGATTTGAGGTTTTCATCGTGTCGGATTTAACAAACTCTACACAAAAATACCAATATCTCAATATTTTATTTTTATGGACCAAATGCTTTTTGTACGCCACCTCCTCATCTATTGTTCTTAACAAATTCCATACAGATGAAATTTCTATCGGGCTGGGGTCGGTCACCCTGATATTTAAATTATAACAACGGATAATTGATTAGTATATGTATTGTTAGCAGAAAGAACAATATACAACGATAAACACATAGGTTACTTTCGACCCCGGGAAGATATCTAAATCCTGTGGGAAGTCTTATTCCCGTGGGAAAATATATTTAAAATGATATAAAAAAAAGAAAAAAGAATGTTATAGTCTATTTTTTACCCGGGAAAAATATTTCTGTGGGAAAACTCCCAAGAAAAAAGTAACAGTTCTCAATAGTGACGCGATGAAAGTGCACTTTATACGATTTAACTAGATGTCATAATTTCAAAAGCCACGCGAGTGAAGCGGCGGGTAAAAGCTAGTTGTCAATATTCCATAGACAGAGTGGTGTTCTAACAAGTAACATTACCCAAGCGTCAATCGCCAATCGTCTTGAGGGCAATTCCATGAAATGATGGAATTTTAGTAAAAATTAAAAAATGAAAATAATCAAAATCATGCCTACTTGATACTCAGAAGACTAAATCACTGACATACAACGTTTTTTTTTTTATTTTTTTACCTTTATTTGTTTTTATTTTGTAAATTTAGCTTAAAAATTTATTACTTAATAAAAAAAATACTATAACTTGTATTTTTTTTCAAATGAATACTAAAATACAGCTAAATTTACTTTTTTTCTTTATGCTGAAATAATTACTATACTCGTTTTGAGTATTATTTTGATTTTTTGTCAAGCCACGAATTCGAGTAATGGAGGCTATCAAAACCGACAGACGTTTTTTTAATTATTAAAAATAAACTTTTATCTTTGTTATCTATCATATTTTCCAAAAAATCAAACTAATAAACTACTTACTTACTTTTTAATAAAACTTGTTTTAAAGTGACTGTAATGTAAGTGACCAAAGAGGTGTAATGTAAGTGACCGATTAAAAGTTACATTTTTATCAAAAATATATAATATTTTATGAAATTTATATTATTAAAATAATTCATTGAAACATTATTTGTTTAAATTTACTTAAATGAAGCTGTTTGTTATCAAAACAGAACAGAAAATTCTCATTGTGTACAAGATGAAAAATTATGTTCCTTTTTGAGTAATGTAAGTGACCACCTACTTTATCTTGTACAAAAAAAATTTATATGCAGTTTTTATTGTTTGATTTCCTTTGTTTAAAAGTTCAAATCGTATTCGATTTAATTTGACTAAATTTTAGTGGATTTACTCATTAAATACGAAAATTCAAAAGATTTAATTCCAATTTTAAATCAAATTGTAATGTAAGTGACTATGGAATTACCCTATTCACCTGTATAGGTTAAACCAGTGTCGGGCTTACAAGAGGGGCTGGAGGGGTGAAAATGGGGATAAATTTTCTTGTACAGCTTAAATGGAAAAAGCACCAAAAATTAAGGTACCATCACAGTGTGACCGGCCGAAAATTTTTTTTCGGATGGATTGGATGGGGAAATGGGGATGAATTTTTTTTTACGATTAATACCACTATTTAACAGTACAAAAATATTTTTAATATTCATTTTTATTTATTTTTTATAATTATAATATTATAATTTTTTGGAAATAGTGTCTTTAAAAAAGGGCGGCTATTGCTGCCCACGATTGCGGCCGCAGTTTTCATCCGAAAAAAAAAATCAAATAGATTATCAATCTGTAGGTAAGCCGCTATGTTCCTATGGAGGTTTTCTTTTTTTTTGAAACTTTATAACAGTTTTCCGTGTGAAAAAATAGGAAGATTTCAAAAAAAAAGCTTCCATAGGTACACGGAGAATGGAATAAAGAATATTCTGTCAAAATTTCAAACTTATAGCTTGGAAACTTTCCCTCTGAGAGTGGGTACCGTTTTTAAAAAGGGCATTTCGAGATATACGCGTTTAAAGTTTGTCTCAAAATTATTTCAAATCATTGTTACAACAACAATGTGATACTGTGATGATAACAATTGATCTAATATGTTCACTGGTTATGGAAAGACTGAATGTAAAGTGGTATAACATTCCGCCAAAAGGCGCCACTCGATCCACAGAGTTTTGCATTTAGACTGAATCCATTGATCCGTGGTCGTAGCGACCGTAATAATTCGAATTTCAATTTGAAATTTTGAGTGAACATGCATAACTGTATGTACTTTAATAAGACAAAAAAAATTAACCCTTTGCACTTATAAGACATGTACAGCATGACAAGATGGTTTGTCCATTAACTCTACCATATTTAATGGTGTTTTGTCTGTTGGATTATAAGACATGTACCACATGACACACTGAATGTTGAACTGTAATGATTGCTCATACTTCACATTACATGAATATTTTATTTAATAACTGCAAACACATTCATTTATTAGAAAAATTGTAAATAAAATAATACAAAATCACGTTGAATAATTTTTTTTAAAATTAAAAACTAATAAAAACAGCATTGAGGACGTATTTAGCGCATTTAGTATTCAACTTTGGGGAAACAAGGTTAGAACGTCAAAAGAATCCGTCAAAAAAAGAACGTCGGTCGTTGTCATGTGCTACATGTCTTACCAGCCTATTTACAACTCACTTTTTTTTGCTTGAGTGCAAAGAGTTAATTTTTTCCAAATTCTATACCTGTGATGGTACTTTAAGGGATACAGGTTTTGGCGTTTTTCCGAAATATGTGGTACCCAAAACATATAAGGGAATAAAATAGGATCGATTATATTGCATTATTATTGATTGCAAATACCTTCTATATTTTTTTTTTATTTTTATGTTTATTTCATCATGAAAATGTCAATTTTTACTTTCCGATAATGTTTCATGTATTTTTCAGTACTTATTTAATTGGTAATTTAGTCATGTGCATATTTGGTTCGGGTCACTCATCTAACCACGTAGTTGCGTACACTTTTTGTGATAATTCTTTAACTTTTAGATGTTCTTGCAGAGGAGAAACGAACCGGTGGTAACAGAAATGATCGTGAAAAGGCGCCACCACGTAATTACGGTCCAACAAAGGGCCGTTACGACGATAAACCGCATAAAGATCGTAATAATATTGAGACACGAGATCGAAATATTGAAGATCGTATGCCAAAAGTTAAGGAATTGGAGCCCCCGGTAAGAAATTAGTTTATTTCTCTTTTTTTCCGCAAGGTCATTCATTAACTTTTTGTACGAATGTGCGTCTTTTTTTTTTTTTTTAAAGGCTTTTATTTAACTTGCAATGTTAGTTTGTTTAGGTCAAATCTTGTAATCAAAATTTAGATTAGTTCTAACTGAGATAGAGGTGTCAAATTGTGCATATGGGTATAACTTTGATGACAAGCCAGTATGTACTGTGTAATTAGTTTTGTCCTAAATTCCCCCAAAACTAAAACTGTAAACTGCAATTTTTTTGACATTTCGAACTGTCAAATATTGTCCATTGATTTTACATTGCAATTTTTAGTTTCCATAGTTATGTTTGATTAGAATAAAATAACCGATTAAAATTAAAAAAGGTACAAAAATTACTTCTTTAATTATTTTTTTTTAAAATTAATTAAATTAAAGTAAAAAACAATTTTTAAATCAAGGTTTTATTTAACAATGAAAAAGTATAAAATAACTTTTGATTGAAGTTTGAAGCAATATACAAGGTATTTTATAAAATCTTGAGACGTTTTAACTAAGTTTGGTTACTACTGAGCCCGGCTGCACACCTAGGAGATAAGACACAGCAGATACGACATGAGAGACACAGACATTTGTCTTAAGACATGGCATCTGCACACCTAGGAGATAAGACACGAGAGATACGACATGAAAAACACTACAACAAGGGGAACTTTTCAATTTGCTAGCAGTAGTTTTTCATGTCAAATTTGTGATATTACTTTTACAATACTGTTTTAGGGCATAATTGCATAAAAATGGGTAATTTTTAACGTTATTAACAAAATTAATTGTAAATGATACATTTTTTGGAACGTTTTTGGACTTACCTCCTTGGTAATACACAGTATTTGAATACGGTATTTGACAGTTTTTCAAAAAGTATTTAAAATTGTCGTAATGCATCTAATATTACATTAAAAAAATATTTTTGGAGAAAATTTACCATTTCTTTCAAATGTACACCCAGAGAAAAAACAATATTAATAAAAACCATATTGATTCAATGTAAAACATTAACGAAAGTCTAGTAAGGTTGAAATTTATTGTTTTAATGAAAAACAGCTTTATTTTAAAAGTTTAATAATATTGATTTCCTACACAGTTCCCTATTTTTTCAATACATTTTTTTAAGTTGTACATTATTGAAACAATAATGATCGTATTTAATTTTAAGTTGCCATTTTTCTCTCAGTGTATAATATAATTTTTAAATTTATCTTACATGTCGTTCGACACGAGCGACAGCAGACTAGCATGCTATGTCGCTTAAGACAAATGTCAGTGTCTGCTATGTCGTATCTCCTAGGTGTGCAGCAGTTTTTGTGTTTTCAATGTAATTTAAATGTACTCAAGCGATGCGTGTCTCCAAGCGACACATATCTTATGTCTCTCATGTCGTATCTGCTGTGTCGTATCTGCTAGGTGTGCAGCCGCACTGAGAAGTACTTATCTAAAACGAAAGTAATTATAACGCCTCAAGATTTTATAAATTATGTTTAACATTGCTTTAAACTTCACTCAAAAGTTACAAAGTAACTTTTTAGTCCATTTTTAAATAAAAGCTTGATTTAAATTTTTTTTTTTTACTTTAATTTATTTTAAATATTTCTATCGGCTTTAATTTTGAGATTTAATATAAAAATTGATATATTCTATTTCAGAATTTCGCTGCTTCCAATAAATACGCGTTCCTTGAAACGGAAGACACGTCAGACTAATAGCTAGTAAATTAAATAGAATGTTCAAGGCCATGTGAAGCACTAACTCTATACAGGACAAAGTCGAAGTTGGCAACGTCAAACATAGCATGTCGTACATAAATTATATCACTAAAACATAAACAATATGTCATTGTGTGTGTGTGTTCGTGTGAGACACAATCCATTGGCGGTTTAAGGATATTTTTTAACTTTTTCTCCTGTAGTATCTAATTAGTAATTTGTTACAAATTTGTTTATCAGTCGGTTCATGTTGTTTCTTTACAAAAGTATGTCATCACCTCATCACTAATGAAAGGTATCATCTGGGTATGACCACAACACTGTTCGTCTTTTATTAAAAATTTTATTATTATTATAGTATAAAATGTCTAATGATGAATGATTTATTTATTTTCTATATGCATACGTACATATAAATGTTAATGTTTTAAAACATATTGATGTTTTAAATCATCTATCTGCTGATTCATTTTTTTTTTATTTGGTGTAAAGAGCTTTTAAGAAATTAGATCAGTTTCCTTTATCAGCAGTTTGTTTCATAATATGTGCATTTTTGTTTCATTCAGTTATTTCTTAGTTTTGTTATAGTTACGTTTTAAATTTAGTTTTACGTTTTATTCTTAAAAACTTTAAGTGCGGCATATCTATACTTTTTTATTTCATTTTTTTATAGGTATTTATAATATGTGACATGTGTTTATGTATACATATAATATATGTAAAGTGTATGTGCTTATTATCTATTACCTTTTGCTATCATAGTAGTGTAAACGAAATTCACCACTTAGCTGCATTTCAGTTACGCAATGTTATAAGATGCTAGGTGCTAATTATTAAAAAAATGTTATGAACCGCCACTGGTCTGGCGGCTTAAATAAGGCATTTACGTCATAAAAAAATAACATTCATCATGCTATCTTTGACGTTCAGCGGTACTTTCCCGATTCTGCTTCATATGACTTTGAACGTATGTTAGATGAGATTGTAATTTAAGGTATTTTTTTTTGTTATGAAGTTATTTGTTTTACTGTTTAAGGTTAACTATTCTTATTTTGATTAAAAACCAACCAATAATGTATCGTTTACCCAATTGTTTTTTGTTAAAACTGACCGCAATTTACATATTTTCTAGTCGGCTGTTAATTTAGAACAAAAATAATTGAAATCTATTTTAAAAAAAAAGTAAAATAAGTTAAAATGTGCCTGATAATTCAACAATATACCGGTTGTTCATTTTAAATTGCAACATTCAGACATTTAATTTTGAATGTTGACAGTTCCAAATGAATAATTTGGTATATATATGGATGAAATATGGGCTGATTTAAAAAAATTGTTATTTTTTTTATATTTTTATATTTAATTTAGAAAAATTATTCGAACAATTTGAAATACTAAAAAATACCACTTTTATAATTATCATTCAAAATCATGTAGAAATTACACGAGCTAAAGTAGTTTGATACTTTTTTTTACGATCATTATTTACTAATGTAATTTATTCGCGAGAATATAGAAAGATATGAATCTTCCTGTCTTAAGACTCGTTTTCCTACTTTTAAGATTAGTAATCCCTTATATAATCGTACTCCAATTAGAGTATTTAAATTAATTTTACTCTGTCAGAAATCTTCAAACGTCAATGGCCATTTTGAATGTGAAAGTTATCGGTCGAGATCGATGAAAATCGTTTCAAATCGTGATTTTTGAACTGACATTTTTTTTAGGTTAAAACAAGTTCTAATGTAATATATTAAGAAGTCGTTTTTTGTTTTGTTTTTGTAAATAAACGTTGATTTAAAAATTCACTAAGCACTGAATAGAATAGAGAACGTCTTGTATTACAAATACATTAAGCGATTGTTCATGGGTTGAGTTTAATGGCGATCGAACAGGGTCGCAAATACAATTAAATTTTTGACAAAAAATTTTTTTGATAAAATAAATAAAATTAAATATTTTTTCACGTGATTATAATTAGCGAATAGTGTAACTAATGTCATAAATGTTTTTTAGTTTAATGGCGTCATGTATTTCATAATTGAATGTCTATTGGGATTTGTTGAAGGGCATCAGAGTAGGACATCATCTGGTGTTGAAAAGTTTGATTATTCTTAAAGTACATTTGCTGAAGTGTTATTTATACGTTGAATTTTATAGATGTAAAATTAACCCCCACCCTCTCTTTACCCGGATTTGTGCTAAGTACAAGTAGTTACAATATTTATCTTTTTTTTTAATCTGGCACTGATTACGTTGTATAAAACATATTAATGCACTTTTTTTCAACAATTTTTTTAAACCTCACCTATTTAACAAATTCCAATAGTTATTATATACAGCAAGGATTCTTTTTATAATACACCCTGATCAGATAGAAATGCAATTATATTTCTATCTCTTTTTAAATACAAATTCAGAATATACTCTGACTTGCGATTTCGATGTGTATAGAATACAAATGTATATAATAATTGTTTGCAATACATTTTAGTGCAAAATAATTAATAAATAATCAGTTAAAAACTTATACTTTTATAAAAAATAAATGTATTTCATATTAAAAATGCATTCTATATTTAATACATGAAACATCCCGCATTCAAATTATATATTCGTAGTACATGCTTAAAAGGAATAAAAAATATATTTCTTTCTTTCTTGAAAAGAGTACGAAATATATTTCTTTCTTTCTTGCACGTGTATTATAAAAAGAATCCTTGCTGTATTAATTTTTCTGTATTTGGTTTTGTAACTATGTAGGGAAAAACCATGTATTTGGCCTTCCATTCTAGAAAATAGATGTGCACAATTTTTAGAAAATGACAATATTTATAAGAATTAAGTCATTTAAGTCCCACCCATTTGACAGATCCCAATAGAGAATATGTTCTGTTTAGTGCTTAGTGAAAATTATAATAATTTTGAGCCGACATTAAAATAAATCAGTAATTTTTGGATTGTTTTTTTAAATAATTAAGAGTGTAGATATTTTAAATAGTTTTTTTTTTTGTAATTATTTACTAAAAGATTATTAGGCACATTAATATATTCCCGAACTAATTTTATAAAGAAATATAAAAAATTTTTTAAATTATATTTTTAAATAATTTATTTTTTCCCCGAAACTCTAATTAAATATGATGTAAGTACCTAGTAAAAAATTTTTATGTATATTTTTTTTCTTTATTTTTATCTGAGCAGCGTGTAAGGATAGTGAATGAGTAACTAAGAGAAATATATTAAATATATAAAAACTGTATATTTTTTAAGATTGATGAATTGGTGTAAGTAAAAAAAAAAATAATTTTAAATAATTACTGTATTGTTATTTTAAGAAATAAAATCCATAATAAGTATATTAAGTGTGAAAATTTATTTAAAACTTTATTCACCTTTCAAAATTAAGAAGATATCCTATAGTCGAAAGCATGGAACACTGGAAGGAATACAACTATCTCTTTTCTGCAATCACTTATGAGCAAGTATGTACATTTTACAGAACTATGTTGTCATTCACTTGGTAGCTACCAATGGGTGTGTTTCAATTGTTGTCATATTGTTGCCGTTGTGTTGACACGGTATACGTGGTATACGTACCACATACATATTATGTATATGCGTATGCAAGACACCCATACACACAACCATCTATCGCACTACCACACACAACTCCGCGTGCACATATATAACATAGTGGGGGGTTACTTTTTATCCTTTGTCGTTACACTGGTTTCAGTAGTATAGAGATACTACCGTTCGTTCTGTAATATTCTGTGGTCTAAAGCAGGGGTTGGCAACCCACGGGCCGCATACGTTGCAAGTTTTTATGCGGCCCACAAAGCAATATAATTTTTCGAACAATTTGTTCTGCTTATGCAGAATTAAGCATACTCTGTAATTTTTGTTTCCGAGACTACTAAAGTAGCGGAAGTATTGTGATTCGAATCGATTTACAAGATCGATTTTTTGGCCAGAGATCGGAAACCCTAGTGTCAGCTAAAGCTGGACATTAAAGTGAACATATGAATATTGGTGTATGTATAAATACAAACAAAAGTCCGCCATACATTAATAATGTTTCACAGGCACTCAATAACATTTGAAACTAAAAAAAAAAAAAAAATTGTTGAATGAGTAATTATGCAACTTCCAGAAACTGATTTAATTTTACATTTTTAACAATCATCTGTGCCATTTTTTTTCTGAAAAAATAATTGATGGACTACATTCCATAACTTCTATAATGTACCAAAAATTATAATTTGAATCCAAGTGGTCAGCGTAAGTGTAGAAAATTGTAACTTGTGATGAGTCCAGATTGAGCCCGAGACGGCTTAGGTGGTTCAGTCGTCCACGACGCTTGTAGCGGTTCGGATGTTGATTGTTGCAACAATGTAATACAATGAATACGTAAGCCTAGAGTACATACGTATTACACCAGCATTATGTATACGTACTATTGCCGAGTGTCTAGGTATGGTATATGTATCATCTCCCTCCAATGACCGAGCTATACATATGCACGGAATATTACACATACAAATATCCACTACAGCACACATACAGACACAAACTCTAAATATGTATATCACCATAGAAAGTAGGGAAGCTCCTCCCATTTTTGTGACGTAACTTTTTGGCGACAAGCGGGATACTAACTATTTAACCAGAGAACAAAGAGAACGAACATTGCTATGTCTATACTAGGGAAACGAGCGTAACCACAAAGGATAGAAAATAACCCACCACTATGTTATATATGTGCACGCGGAGTTGTGTGTGTTAGTCCGTTGGATGATGTGTGTATTGGTGTCTTGCATACATACATATATAATATGTACGTGGTGGTGGAACGTATGATGTACGTATACCACGTACATATACCGTGTTAATACGAGAGGTAACAATATAACAACAATTGAAACATACCCATTGAGTGCCCGCGAATGAATGAGGACTAAGCAGCCTAAGATGCACATAAAAGCACATAAGTGATTGCAGAAAAGAGATAGATGTATTCGTTCTATTTGTTCTGTGTATTTAACAGTAGTTTGGCCGCTTGGTATACACTAAGCTCCCTACATGCGTGTGGTATCATAGATATGTATGCGAAACACGGGTACCACTACCTCCGTTCACTCACACAAACATAGTTTACCGCACAAATACAAAGTAGACCCAGTGCACGTATACAACATATTTGCTATCTCTTACTGGTTACACTGATTCCAGTAGTATAGAGATAAGTATGTTGTCTCTATATTACTCTGTGCGAAACATCGATGTTGAGCGCCATCGAGACATCGATGTTGATCGCGAAAATTTGAAAAAGTTATATTTAACTTCTTCGCTACCACAGACCAGTGAACATATTATATTTTATATTATAGAGACATATAAATGTATAATTGAAGCAATCAGTTACGACTAAGTTCCGACCTCAAGAGTATTCTGTTATATAGTAATTGATTCGTATTCGTAGTTACACTTTCAAATAATTATCGTCAAAATATAATATTGATGATAAAATTTTACTTTTTGGAGAAGAAACTGCAAAATTTTGAAAGAGAAAAGTGGTATTCGCTTTATTTTCAAAATACGTACGTATACAAATTATGTCCTGCAATAATTGAATCGGTGAGTGCAGAAATCACATAAGTCACATTTTTGAAATTTTACAGGAGAACGAAAAAACAGTACACTGTTCCCAAAATATGAATTTGGGAAAAATTTTTCAACTCAAACTGTACATTCATATTACGGAAATATGTTCAATATATTATTTTCTCATTTTCAAATAAAGTTTTCTTTATAAAATAAAAAAAATAAATTTGACTTATGTTGTTTCTGCACTCAACAAATATTATACACCACAGCTTTTACTGAATATACTTTTTTAATGACAAATTAATATACTTTTTTAATAACAAATAAGACAACAAGAAAATAAAATGTGTATAGACTAAATTTAATGTTAAAAATGACAGCTAAATAATAGAAAACCATCTCGTGAAGAAAGCGACAATTTTATCAGCGTTGAGTGCAGAAAGTACATAAGTCACGGACTTGTGTGCTTTTTGCACTTAATATTATTTACCAACTCTTTATATTTTCAAAAATAAAACCCCGACTGATGTGGTTTCTTTACACAATGTTTCTTTACCTTTGGATAAACTCATTGAGTGTAAAAAGTGAATTTTCAAATTTTATTGACTTATGTGGTTTCTGCACTCACCGATTCAATTATAATCGCATTTGCTCAAAAATTGACATTATATTATTTCATTAAATTTCACCCGTCTCACCCTTGTTACCTGCTTCAAGAAAAATACCTAGAAACTGGCTTTACGCTTTGTCTAGTACCTAGTATAATCAGTATAATATAATAATGTTCATTGGTCTGTGTTCGCTACTGATTTTTTAAATTTTTTTTACGCCAATGAGTATACTTTTGTACAGCATACTGGACAAAGATTTAAACAAGCGTTTATTTTAATTAAAATTTTTAATCTTACGTCTTTAAATAAGCGCAATTTAGTAATTTTAAATAATATGTATATATATTCATTGGTACAAGTGCTGCCATTTGTGACAGATTCCCAGGATCTTCTAGTAACTAGCCAGGATCTTCTGGTAACTAGCCAGACGTGCGTGTCCGGCTCGGCCGCTTACCGAGCATGGGATCGTTGGTGTAGAGGTTAGTACGTCTGGCTAGTTACCAGAAGATCCTGGGTTCGATTCCCGGCCGATCCGGATAATTTTTTCAATCATTTTGTGATTTTTAATTTACATGTGGTTTTTGGTCATACTATACCAAAGAAATCGAGTGCTTAAAGTTTCAGTTTAGCTGAACGATTAGTGAACATATCAATACTGCGTGTGCTGAAATGCAAACAGAAGTTTGTCATACGTAGTAGTGTCTCACAAGCACTCGATAATATTTGAAATTAAAATTGTAACTGTTTCTCGAATCAGAGAGAGTACTAATACACATAGGTGATTGAATGGGTGTCCGGCTCGGCCGCTTACCGAGCATGAGATCGTTGGTGTAGAGGTTAGCATGTCTGGCTAGTTACCAGAAGATCCTGGATTCGATTCCCGGCCGATCCGGATAATTTTTTCAATCACTTTGTGATTTTTTAATTTTAAAATTGACATATTATCTAGTTACAAAATGTTGCGTCATTTTCAAGACATAGCGCGTTTTCAGTAATTTGAATGGTTGTTGAAAAATAAGGATTTTCAAAATAAAATTTCTAAATAGTTATCAAATAATTTTATTTTTCATCATTAAAATAGGACGTAATTATGTAATTATAATTCATACAGTAATTTAACATTTAATACAAATTTTAGACACAGTCAAGGCAGTTAAGTACCGTATTATTAATAGTTGTTCTGTGATTAATAGGGTGTCACTTAAAAACGTCACCAACAGATGTCATGTATTTGGCTATTGCAAATTAGTGTCCCTATAATAAATAGAGTGGTGACATGTGTGCTGAACGCTGATTGATTCCGGCATTTTCTGTCAAAAGTTTGCGTAAAATAAATTGAAAATAAATAGAAAGAATAATAAAATTAAAATTTTTTAATTGTTTATTAACTCGTAACTTATTAACAATAATTATGTACTCAAAAATATGCACTCAAATATGTGATAATTAACACTATGAGGCCCGAGCACTTTCACAGTAAACTTCCCCAGAAGCCGGCAATATTTTTAAAGAAACTTTATGTAAACAAATACATAAAATCATTCAACATGTACATATATGTGATACGTACATACATGTATTTGATATTCAAACATATTCAAATCAATTAGAGAATTACAGAAAGTTTAGATAACAAATTGGTAAAAATAAATTTAAAAAAAAAACAAAAGAAATTCGTCAAATACGTGTTTTTGACACACACTAAGTAAGTAATGTCATCTCAGTGAAAGTTTTAATTTATGATTTTTTGTTAACTCTATAGTTATTAACTCTACAGCCCTCTTGCGTTTATTCAATATGGATGTACAACTCAATAATTATTCAGTCACACAACCATATTAATATGTCATCTTCGATGACATAAAAAGCAAATTTTATTTTTTTTTAAATTTTTTTATAGAAACCAAGAGATTAGTGTGTGTTGGTGTTTGTGTGAGTTGAGTTTATACACATCTGTGTGGTAACATCGTACACATACATAATGCGTAATCAATAGGGAGGGAAGGTTCGGTTGCACGAACAGGACCGGCTTTAAGCTTCCAACTATAATTAAGATATATAAAATAAAATATTAAGAAATTGTAACCTATTTTTGTATATAAAATTAAGGCACTAAATTTCTTATTAAGAGAGCATTAATCCAAGCATAAAAATAGATTACAATTCTTCAATATTTTATTTGATATATATTAATTTATACTTGAAAATCTAAAGCCGGTCCTGTTAGTGCAACCGAACCTTCGCTAGCTGGTAATCAATTAATCATTGATCAAGATCGGTCTCTGCGGTTGTTTTTATTATTTTCGGATGCCGAAGCCGTGGGATTGAAAGTGTTAATTTTGAAGCTTTCCGCTCTGTTTTGGCCAGAAAATGGGTGACATGTGACGACTCTATTTATTATAGGGACTATGGAGGGTAGATATCAGGAGCACCATCTCTGTATCAAAAAGTGTCTATAGAAAGGAGTAAATAGTGGCGGCGCTACTATAGCAAAAGGGTAAATTTAGAGAAGTAAACAAGGGAAAAAAAACATCCGCGTTGTTATGTAATTATTGTTTTTTTTATTATAATTGTTACATATAATAGTTTTATTATTTTAAAAATTTTTATAAAACAACACAAAAAATCACTATACTCTTTTGCTACTCTAGCGCTATTCTGGCGAGTTTTTGAACTGTTACTTAGTACTTAAAACGGAACACTTTTTGAACTATTTTTCTATTGTTTTCCGTACAAGATAGTCCTCCTTATATTCTACACTCCATATTATAGCGACTCTGCTGCAAGTTACTTGCAAGCGTTTGATATCCTGAACGTACCCTGTAATTCTGTACCTGAGAAGCATAACACCATTTTGTAAAATTTTTAAATTTTTACACTATTTTATAGTTTGTGTTTGCCTCTGTAAACTTATAAAACTGTAACTGACCTAACATAAAACTGTTTGAGATGTAGAATTTTATAATACCGTATTTCTCAAAAAATCTATTAAGTAGAACAATATAATTTTGACAAAAAATTCATATCCTGTAAACTTGACGATTTGGCGCTTACAGTTTTATGCTTCTCAGGTACAGAATTTTCTTTGGCGTTATTCAGTTTTACTTATTTAGCTTGTTTTTCTTTAGTATGCAATGTTTCATGTTTTTTTAAAGAGCTTGACTGTGAAAATGTTTTAAAACATATATCACACTTGAATGGCTTTTCGCCAGTGTGTACTCTTTTATGTATTACTAAATAGCTTGACTGAGAAAATGTTTTAAAACATATATCACACCAGAATGGCCTTTCACCCGTGTGTACACTTTTATGTCTACTTAAAGACCTTGGGTCAGAGAATGTTTTAAAACATGTATCACACTTGAATGGTTTTTCGCCGGTGTGTACTCTTTTATGTCTACTTAAAGAGGTTGAGTAAGAAAATACTTTAAAACACGTATCACACTCGAATGGCTTTTTACCAGTGTGTACTTTTTTATGTCTATCTAAAGAGCTTAACCGAGAAAATGTTTTCAAACACGTATCACACTTGAATGGCTTTTCGCCAGTATGTACTGTTTTATGTTCCTTTAAATGACCTAACTGAAAAAATGTTTTGAAACATGTATCACATTTGAATTTTTTTTCATTGGAATGATCTTTTTTATAATTCATTACACTTATTTTTTTAACTGAAGTTTCAGGACCTACACTAGTCTCACTATTTTCTGTTGCACCAAACTGTTCGCACATATTTTCAGATATATTTACTTCAACAGAATTTTCACAATTCTCGCCAAATAATATGCTGTTTTCTGTTGGCATGTCACTCTTATTTTCCAGTTTTATTTCCGTATGTAAACTTGATAAATCAACAGCACTACAGTTTTCTAACTCCAATTTTATTTCGTGGTAACTTGAAGAATCGGATAATTCCTTTTTCAGTACATTTGGAAGTTGATTACTTAAATCCCCAAAGTGTTTCTCAACTTTAATATAATCAACAGCACTACAGTTTTCTAACTCCAATTTTATTTCGTGGTAACTTGAAGAATCGGATAATTCCTTCTTCAGTACATTTGGAAGTTGATTACTTAAATCCCCAAAGTGTTCCTCAACTTTAATATAATCAACAGCACTACAGTTTTCTAACTCCAATTTTATTTCGCGGTAATTTGAAGAATCGGATAATTCCTTCTTCAGTATATTTGGAAATTGGTTACCCACATCCTCTAAGTCTTCCTCAACTTTAATATTAGTCAATGTAAATTCAGCAATTGGTGTAGATTTTCTGGTTTCCATTCGCGACAATTTCTCGGCACAGCTGGACACGAAAATTTGGTGCGATCTTATTTTTTTTTTAAATTGTAAGTTAAAACTGGCACACTTGTTTATGTTACATGTTCTATTCAACTCTCAAAGTAAAAAGTTATTAATTTCTATGGAAAATAGGAAAAATACGATAACTTCGTACATTTGGTAGATTTGGTACGATCGAATTTGTCTATGGTTCATACCACATAAACGGCGGTGTTCGCTAGAAAATTTTGTTTGCCTAACACCCTAACGTCAGCCAACGTTACAAACCAGAGGGCTCGCATTCAAAAAATTAACATGCATTTTATTAGATATTAAGGTTGTTCTAGCACGAGGGTTGATTGGAGAAAAAATAATAAAAATTTAGATAATAAAATACAGATTTTCAAAAAGGTATTTTACCATCCTATGAAAGAACAAAAAAATTTGATCGCTGAGAGTCGAGAAAATAATTATCACAGTTGAGTAAAAATACATGGGTGCTTATGGAGACACGTGAATTTTTTTGTTTCGAATTAAAAAAAAAAACAGTTCTAATAAAGAGAATTAAATAAAAAATTGATATGATATAATTTAACCAATAAAGAATCGATTCTCAAAATTCAGTTGCGATCCGGTCGACTGAACTTTAGATTTTTTGATCTAAAGTAGCAATAACATTGACAACACTGCTATGTATTTGAAATCAAAATAATGTGAGAAGGGTTATAGGTATCGTTAAACCTACTTCACCTCATTTTATTTCTTTATAAAACTTCTGAAAATAAAAATATAACTTCTTTTGAAAGTATACACAGTGCACACTAATAACTGGTGCTAATAATAAAAAACAATACATATTTAAATTTTGTTTATTTTCCTCAGTTTAAATTATAATTGAATGAACTGAAATCATCACACCTTTTTTCTATTGGCGACGATAAAATGTCCCTGGTGAGCGTTTGTGGAACTAGTATATGACATATGATTAATATTATTTCATTGCTTTATAGTAATTTTGTGATGATTTCTTTGTTGAACATTTATGAAAGAGTAAAAAATACTACGAGACATCTTTGCGAGTGTGAACAATATTTTAAAAGTGGAATGTTAGTGTGTGTTGGTGTTAAAGAACGAAATTTCAATAACATAAAATATCTGAGTTTAGCTGCACAAACTTCTAGGGTATTAAGTTATCCACAGGAAGTAGAATGTAATGTTGACACCTCAAAATGTTCTGAGCAAACACGCATAAACACTGATGAAGTTTTCATTTTAAGAATAGTTTGCCAATGTTTTTAAGTTTGACACTGGGAGGAAAACGATGAAAACTCAGTCCTTCCCTTTTGTAGTTCCTGCGCTGTGAAACACAGCAGTAAGTACTCTCTCTTCTTTTGTGTTTATACTACTGTTCATCTCAACACTTTAATTCACGTAATTATACGCACAATTTACGTGAAAACTTTATTAAATCGCTACTAGAAAATTAAACTGTATGAAAATTATCCGTCATATATTAGTTCCGCAATTTGTCGATAGGGAATCTTATCATCGCCATATTTTCCAAAATTTCTTAACAATACAGCAGATAAATAAATTCATTACAGTAAGTAAATAAAAATAATACATACTTAATGATGTTTATGTTTTTGTATAACACTTATAAACGTTTTTAAAAATCACTATAAATAAAACATGTAGTTTTTGATATACGAGGTTGGGATAGAGAAATCGCGATATGACTGTTCACTTCAAAATTACACATGGGGAAAATTTCAATGGTAATTTATAGCGTTCCTATGGAAATTCAATTATTATTTTCATAAAAGTATTGGTGTTTCGTTAAAAATTACACATTAGTATTATTGAATAGCAAATTTTATTGGATAATTTATTTAAGAAACAAAAATTAACAAATTAATATTGTCTATAAAGATATTTGGCGTGAAAAAGAGCCAACATTTCTCTTCCCTTAAAGTACCACATACATAGATATTTTTCATTTTCTATTTTTCCTCCATTTGAAGTATACTAATAATTGATATGTTTTACTTTTAATTGCAAATGATTTATTTTAAAATATTTTGACAAAATGAAGCGTTATTGTTAATTTCCCTGGAAACACCATCTCCTGGATTTCCTATGTGTAATCTTCGACTGAACGCACTGTATAATTTTGAATAAAAATAAATTTACTTTAGTAGGGTAAGAGACCCGATGACCGATCACTATTTTTAGCTGTATCATTAAATTAGCTTAAAAAAATTAAAAAATAAACAAAACACCCATTTTTTTTTTCTTAATAAGTATGAAACCAAGTTTTTTTAATCCAATGGATTGTTTTTAAGAAAATATAACCCAAAAATTTTGATTTATTAATGTTTTTGTTTTATAATTTGTTGACGTCTATGAGAAAACGGACAGAATATATTAACCTCCTTTGAAAGATCAATACACTGACCCCTATGAAAAATCGCGCATTAAGGTACATGACATACAGTACTACAAATCTTCTACTATCGAATATTTGAACCATTCTCTTCCAGCCACTTTGACACTCTATCCACTACTAGGTAAGGCTCTATGTCATAGAGTATTATCACAGAGTGACATCTAGTGAAACACAGAACGTCAAAGCAAAAGCCAAGAATGGTTTAAATATTCGATAAAATAAACCACTAAAATCACAATTTCGTTTCGCTCTCTGCTGATGTTTTAAAAAAACATTGTGTAAGTTCTGACTTAGCCGATAACCATTGTGAATTTTTAAACAGTTAAATTAAGTTTATATTGTATCTCTATGTGTCGTTTCAGATCTAATAAATATCATACATATAATGTTTGACGTTTTTATTTGATAATATATAAATAACAATTTGGAAGTTTTAATTCAATATTAATTATTTTTCAATTGATTTTACGTTCTGAAATAAATAAAATATTAAAGTAAAATTATAAAAACGGTTAGTTAAGTGTTTTAAACCCAAAAATTAATTAAAAATGTTTATAAAATAGGTATGCAATATATAATTCTCAAAATGCGGTACCTAACTGTAAAACTCAGATCCCAAGAAGAATCAGTCATACAAATAATATTTAACGCATATAAAATTTAATTTAGCTATCCTAATCTCTTAAGTGGACTAATAACAATTATTTGTATACTTTTATTATGCTAATAACTTTAAAAATTCGGTGAAAAATGTTACAATTTATAACTCATGTGTTTTGAATAATGATCATCCATCATATTAAAAATTCACGAATTCAACAAAAATTGTTCGATATATATATGTATTTTTTAAATTAAGTGAGGAGGCATTAAATGTGAGGTGAATTTAAATTGAAAAATAATCATTCTATTAATAATTATTTTTTTTTATCAAAGGTTTCTTTCAGAAATAACTTCATTAAGATATAAATGTCAAAACTGTTCGGACTTATAACCCCGATCGACAATGGGGTCTTTTACCCTATTTTTAAATAAATACATCAGTTTATAATTACTGAATGTGTTTTAAACTTGAAAAATTAATCAAAATAATATGCAGTTAGAAGCATTTTAATGGATTGCTTTACTAATAGTAATCTATATTATTAAAGTTATTATAGTGACATCTCTGTTCTTCTCCAGAATTTAATGAATTGGTCATACATGCAAAAGTAATAAAGCGCGAATGTTCAAGTATCAGCTAAAGTTGGACATTAAATGAACATATGAATACTGGTGTATCATGAATAAACACGAACAAAGTTCGTCATACATTAATAATGTTTCACTGGCACTCGATAACATTTGAAATTAAAAATAAGTTGTCACCAACAGATGTCAAGTACTTGGCTATTGCAAGCTCCTTACAAGCGATTGGTATCCTGAACGTACCCTGTAGTTTTTTAGCGTTACATATTATTGAGTTTTATTTTTTTAGCTTGTTTTTCCTTTTATTTTTACTAGTATGTATTATTTCATGTTTTTTTAAACTGTTCAATCGAGGAAATGTTTTAAAACATATATCGCACATGAATGGCTTTTCGTTAGTATGTGTTCTTTTATGGGTTTTTAAATTATTTAATAAATTAAATGTTTTAAAACATATAACACACTTGAATGGCTTTTCGTTAGTATGTGTGGTATGTGTTCTTTTATGTTTTATTAAATGATTTGATTGAGAAAATGTTTTAAAACATATATCACACTTGAATGGTTTTTCGCCAGTATGTGTTCTTTTATGGATTTTTAAATTACTTAATGAACTAACCGCTTTAAAACATATATCACACTTGAATCGCTTTTCGCCAGTGTGCGTTCTTTCATGGTCTTTTAAGTTACTTGACTGAGTAAACGTTTTAAAACATATTTTACACTTGAATGGTTTTTCGCCAGTGTGTGTTCGTTTATGTTCTTTTAAATGACTTGACTGAGAAAACGTTTTAAAACATGTATCACACTTAAATGGCTTTTTACCAGTGTGTACTCTTTTATGTCTACTTAAAGAGTTTGAGTAAGAAAATGTTTTAAAACACGTGTCACACTTGAATGGCTTTTTACCAGTGTGTACTTTTTTATGTCTACCTAAAGAGCTTGACGTAGAAAATGTTTTCAAACACGTATCACACTCGAATGGCTTTTCGCCAGTGTGTACTCTTTTATGTTCCTTTAAATGGCCTGACTGAAAAAATGTTTTGAAACATGTACCACATTTGAATTTTCTTTCATTGGAATGCACTTTTTTATAATTCTTTAAATTGACTTGTTTAACTGAAGTTTCAGAACCTACACTAGTCTCACTATTTTCTGTTGTACCAAACTGTTCGCATATATTTTCAGATATATTTTCTCCAACAGAATTTTCACAATTTTCGTCAAATAATATGCTGTTTTCTGTTGATACATCACTCTCATCATTTTCCAGTTTTATTTCCGTATGTAAACTTGATAAATCAACAGCACTACAGTTTTCTAACTCCAATTTTATTTCGTGGTAACTTGAAGAATCGGATAATTCCTTCTTCAGTACATTTGGAAGTTGATTACTTAAATTCCCAAAGTGTTCCTCAACTTTAATATTAGTCAATGTAGATTCAACAGTTGGTGCAGATTTTCTGGTTTCCATTCTCGGCAATTTCTGGGTACAGTTGGACGCGAAAATTTTTTAATGTATTGGATATGATCTATGTAAAAGTACCTCGGTGAAACCTTACATATTTTTTTTTTTAAATTGTAATTTAAAACTGCAGTTTTGTTTATGTTAAATGTTCTACTCAATTCTCCTCAAAGTAAAAAGTCGATGAATTGTATGATATTAAAAATTTTTTAAAACAATTAATCGCGCTGTTTTTTAGTCGAATACGATAAAAAAACTGAAAATTAAAAAGAGAATTTGTTATAAAAGGATAAAACTTTTTTAATTTACAATTTTGAAAATACAACCTTTATTTTAACACTATTGTGTGTTCAGCATAGGTAACCGTTAGTTACTTTTTTATGGTGTTCAGTGCATTCACAAGTTCTAATACAAGGGGTCAAACAAGTATGTCTACCAAACTGTGTCCGCTGTAACCAGCGAGTGACGTAGACATTGCACCATACAACGAAAATACATGATGTATGGACACGAATATACGAATGTATTAGTATAATATGCTGATGATGATGTATGCAGATCTCATACATAAATTATATGTATACTATGATGGCCGACCCATGTGACAACCAGTCAACAATTAAAAAAAAATTTTAGTTATTTTAAGAAAGATATCCCTTTATTTTGAGAAATTTTTTATTCAATAGAATTTTTACACTTAAATACGGCACACTTCATATTTTTTTCTGTTTAAATTTCACGAATTGATTAAAAAAACATGATATTTATTACGATGTAAACACCACGACGGGCAGTAACAGACTAAATCAGTAGTGGACGTGGTGGTGTGAATTGTTATTTGTTGCGACTTTCGGATTACATTTTTTTATATGTAGGCTTGATCTGTCTCAACTCTCATCTGTATTCTAATACGGACCGAAATTGACAGCATTATTGCCATCTGGTGTCAGATTTAGAGAAGCATTTCGGGTATGACTAGTTTTTTTAATCTTTTTTTTTTTAGTATTTAAAATACACTTTTTGATAATTAAATTATCAATTAATATTATTAGTAGGATTAATATCAGCATGAATTTCTTAATAAGACATTGTTGTATTAAAAATTGTTACAATTTTCTTGGTAAAAGTAAGTACAAACATTTTGTATATGTGATTGATGTTACTTGTTAGTATTAGAGTATCAGGTTTGTTTCAACTACCTCTTTCCTCTTTTTGGATTGTACATGGAACGATTTGTGAATTGTTGTGTGCGCAAGTTCGTACTGTAAATTGTGCACTGACTGATAAAAAAAATCGATGGTTGAAATGGTTTTATGTACGAGTAAATGTCAAAAATGTAAAATTTTTTGTTTATTGCACCACTACAGTTCTGAAATTTTAGAAAAGGATTTAACATGGCGGCAGTTGTCATCTGTCAAAACTTTCTGCAAGATGGCGGCATTTATATTTTAAGACTGAAAGGAGCTCATACATATTTGTAAGAGAAAATAAAAACACATTTAAGGCTGTAGCATAAAACTTTATTAGCAATAAATTTTAGAAGCAATATTATATATTATAATTTGTTAATTTTGAAATAGTGTACGTGTAAATTCAATATAATCCAATGCGCCTGCAATTGGCCGTTCGGTTTTCGGTTCGATATACGGTTTCATTCGCGCCACACAATAATCCGCCATCTCTTTGGTGAGATTCTGAAAAGAAAAATCATTTTTGTTTTAATAATCATCATTCATCATCATCATCATCTAACATTTGAATCATTTACTTTCGATTACGAGCTTGCTTTCGAGTAATTAATTCATCATCAGATAAAACATAATGGAGAAGTCTACCATTTTTCTTTTATAGGTGAAAATAAAAATTAAAACAAGTCAAACAAAAAGGTAAAAGTAAAATTAAGGTATCTCAACAACTTGTTATAGCACTTTGAAATTGCACTTTACACAGATAGTACAGGAAACGTATAGGAAGCGATCTTCACCGATGAGGTAACCGGATGGAATCTATTTTTTATGAAATAAAATAAGAAAAATAACGGTAATGGGTTGTCGAATAAAATCTTGTCAAGACTATGTTTAATTAAAAATTCAATAATTAATTTTTTTTGCCATATCTTCACCGATCTTGTAACCAAAAAAATTGAACACTAATCGAAAGTTTGAAGCCTCTAGAATATGCAAACGTAGGGTTGCCTACCCTTTTTTTGTCAAGGCTATATGGTTGCCAGGTTTAAACAGGTGAATTGAAAGTGAAAGCTAATTTTATTACAAAACCACTAGTACTGGGTGGGCCAGATAAGACCTACCAATGTTAAACACAAATAACTTTTTTATTTTTTGATATAATTATTTTTTTCTTTTTGTAGGTTATAACTGAATTCTTGAAAATTTATTATGGAACCATACAGTATTTTACAATTCGCTAAAATCGAAAATTTTTGTAAACTTACGGCATATAATTCCTCTTTTGTAACGTAAGGTCGATCGCCGGCTGTAATTGCACGGAACGCATTCTCAATCTCCTCCGAACTCTGAACATTCTCCGTTTCTTTACTGATCATAAACGCCATGTACTCTTGCAACGACACATAACCGTCACGATTTGGATCCACCACGTCCAAAATCGATTCAAATTCCGGATCCGGTTGACCCTCTTCAACCATTGGTAGATCGTAGCCGAGCGCGCGTAAACACGATTTGAATTCTTGATGATTCAATTTTCCGGATTTGTCCTTGTCGAAATGTTTGAACATCATTGAGAATTCTTTGAGTGCGTCCTCACTGACGCCGGATTGGTTTCGGGCTTGAATTTGTTGTTCCAAATTGTGTTGCATACGCATGCCCAATTGATCCAATTGATCCCACTGTTGCGCGAGACCGACGGTGGAGTGTTCGGTGTAACGATTGTCCAGGATCAGGTGTTCTTCCAAAATTGCACCCAAATCTTCGATTTTCTTGAGATCGGAACGTCTGGCACGCACCTCGGCCGCTTTACGTTTGGTGGCTTCAAGTTGCTGTTCAAGCGATCCGGAACCCTCCATCATGGATGTGCTACGGAATTTTAAGTTGTAATTAATATAAAATTAGTCTTCGAATTTGCAAAAATTAGTTTTAGTTAGTATGGACCAATATTGTAACACAAAAAATAACTGTTTGTTAGCTAACGGGCTGTTAAATCTAAAGCTAGTGTTTCACCTAACATCCAGATTTTATAAAATTATAATTTTTAAGGGGGGCGTGGCTAAAATTTTAGTGTAATCATAGGTGTAGTAATATGCTTAAAATCTAGATGTTATAAAATTATAATTTTAATAGTAGAAATTTTTCTACTTTTTCAATTGAAATTAATCTCGAACTAAAAAGCAAAATGGCGAAAACGAAAAAATGTCATGTACAGAAGTGACAGATGTAGCAAATGTACTGTCGTAGTGAGACTAAAAAAAGCTTGAAAACTGAGGTACGGAGTAAGGAGGGTGTTCTGCATATTTAACTACAGTAGATTATATATCTATGTATTTAATACTATTCGGAGCTATTCTACAATATTTTGAATTGCTTATAGTATTTTAAATTAATATTTGCTTAGTTTTATCAAAAAATTATACGACAATTTTATTTAAATTGACTTATTTGTAAGTATGTATAAAATAATTATCAATAAATTAAATAATATAATAGTATTTTGTTAAAAAGTCAACATCTTTTCAAGTCAACTATAGAGATATAAATCTGCTAATTTATTTTAGAAAGAGAAGAGTAATAATAAAAAGAAACAAATCAAAGGGGTGGCCATGATATTTTTTTAGTCTCAATACGACAGTATATCTATATATATTTTTAATGAATATTGTTGATGAAAAAATTTACTGCATAACTTGATTGATGAAAAAATAAATTCTAATTTTAAATTTAGTACCATGTTAAATTGTACAATGACCATGAAAGTTTTTTTAAAACTGCTTTTTTATTTTTTTAAAGTAAATCGGTGTGTTCGTTGCTGAGTTTTTCTGCTCAAAGTGAGCTGCTAGCGTATGCGCAAGAACTTTTTTTTATGGAATACACAAGTATTTCGTACTTCATAAAAATGTTCTTGCGCATGCGCTAACAGCTCACTTTGAGCAGAAAAACTCAGCAACGAACACGGCGAATGTATTAGTAGTATGCAAGAAGTAAATTTTTTTTTCTGTAACGTGACATTTGGCGCCATTTTTTTTCTTATATTAAGTAGTCATTTTTTCAATCGGTTATAGTCGACATAATCGACCTATAAAATCTAGATGTTAGGTGAAACACTAGCTTAACAAACTGTTAAATAAAAATTGAATATTATAAAGTTAATTATTCAGTAAATTGGTAAATATGAGATTAAATATTCAAATCTACATTCAAAAAGGTCTTGTTGTATGTACATTTCAGGACACTGAAAAATCAAATGAGGGCGTGGTTTAGTATTTAGACCTACTAGCAGTAGTTTTTTCATTTGTCACCAGATAGCTAATAAAATTGACATTTACAAAAATGGTAGCAATTTAAAATTGTTCGTTTTTATTTCGAAATAGTAAATTGTCATGAAAAAATGACATCAAAAAAAAAAAAAAAAAAATATTAAGAAACGTAAAACTCAGGTACGCGAACTAGTGATAAAAAAATAATTACTGTCAGTAGGTAAGATTTGTTTATGAGGTTTTGACAGTTTAAAAAATTTATGCTATAACGTAAAAGCCCCCATTATGGAACGGTATCTAATACTGGAACAGTTTTGACATATTTATTTCTTTAATTAAGTAAGGAAACATTAAATGCGAGGTGAATTTAAATTGAAAAACAATCATTCTATTAATAATAATTTTTGTTATCAGACGTTTCTTTCAGAAATAACTTCACTAATATGTAAATGTCAAAACTGTTCCAGTATTAGATACCGTTCCATAATGGGGGCTTTTACGTTAGTTTACAAAATATAAACTGGCATAATTTTTTGAATGTCATTCTAATTTTTTTTTATTATAATTATTATTGATTGTCAAATAAAAATGGACAATTCCAAATTGCTACCATTTTTTTAAGTATCACCTTTTGCCATCTGGCGACGAATGACAAAAACTACTACCAGTTGACTTCGTATTTTGCAACCTAGACATCACAATTTTTGTAACTGTCAAAACCGAATAATCTCACTAATTCGCATATCTAAGTTTTTCGATTTCTAGTTTTTAAATATTATTAAACTAATTTTAAGATCAATTTAATATTAGATAAATTATAGGGTCCGCGACTATTAAATTTAACCAAGTTCAGTGAAGGTGTAACAGAAGGACGGACATGTCAAAATTATAACCGTTTCCGAGATTTTATTTTGGAATCCTAAAAACTTTAAAAAAAAAATTAATTTAAATTGTTTTACAAAATATTGGCCCTAAAAGTGCAAAACAAATTATTAAATTTTTAACGCAATTATTGATAAGTGTTTTCAATTATTAAAACCTCAATTTTAGTATTTTACAAAGGCCAAGTCTGTTAAAACGTGCAAATGAGATATCTCAGGAGTCTCAGGATATTTGAAAAAAAAAATGGCGCCAAGTACACATTTATACAGGGATAAATAATCATTTTTATGAATAAATACTCAAAATTCCATGATTTTTACTCATGTTTTTGAGTATTTTTGTTTTAAAAATCAAATTTTTCAAATACGTGCTAATGTCATTTAATAACATACGGCGAACCAATATAATTTCTAAAAACCGTTAAAAACGCTTACGATTGAACTTAACCCATAAAAAAATTTAAATTTTTACCATCAAACTGAAAAATTAACTTACAAAAATTTTGACCGACAAATCAATCGGAACTCCCGCTTAAAAAAATTGTAAGTTTACATTATACCCCGAAAATTTTGTACTTGGTCCAAATTTTGGTTTATAAATTAATTAGATGTTATAAAATAAAACAAAATTCGGGTTAAATCACAAACAAGATGTTACAAAAGTTAATTTTTTCCACAAAAAAACTTTTTTTAAAAGAGTATTCACCCATCCCAGCCAAGAATTCGATATCTGAAATTATTATAAATTTTTGTTTAATACAACAAATTCAAATTTACCGCCTATGAAGAACATTTTCAATTTTAATTCAATAGTGTACCGAAAGATGGTGTTGCAATTGTTTTACTTACCGTGTTTCGGTGAGCCATTGATGGAATGCATTTGAATATTTGGCGAATTCTTTTCGCAACTTGTCATTCTCTTCTTGACGTTGCGCCTCCTTGGCCAATTCCAGATCACGTTCGCCAATAATCTTCTGCAGATTGCGCCACGTGTCCTCCAGTGCCTCCATGGTGAACCAAGTGTACGGATTTGGACCGACATTGAACGATTTGATTTGATGATCCAACGACGCAAGCGCATCAAAATCGGCCTGTGCCGACGACAACGAGGCTTGGAATTGCGCGTGCGCTTCACGTAACGCGCGAATTTCCTCGATTGAATTACAACGCACCGGATCGGTTAAATCTTCTTCGGCATTTTCGAACCATGAATTAAATGCGGACGCTTTCTTCGCGAACGTGAGATAGAGTTCTTCGATTTGACGGAATTGTTCTTGCATTTGGAGAAGACGTTGTTTACGTGCGTTCGAATCGGCCAAGAGTTTTTGCCAGCGAGTGATGACGTCAGCGTGTCGTTTCAAAATGGCGGGTGTTTGATCATGATTGGCGGCAATTAGTTGATCTTTGAGTGTTGTGATGTTCTGGATTCCTTCATGTTCAAAAGCGTGAAGACCTAGTATAGGAAAAATTGGATATTTAGAAAATGATTTTGAAGCGGTTGGAAGCCATAGGATTTATTATGTACATACCAGCATCAAAGGTCTCTTGTTTCGTCAATAGTGTTTGAACGGTGGAAAGATCGCGACCAAATTCTTCGGAGCGTACGTGGGTCTCCTTGTCGGCGATCCACGATTCGACAACGTCCGCCTTCCACATGAATTGAAGGTATGCCGAATTGTCCATCAAACGTGATTTTCGACGAGCGGCCAAAGAGCTCAAATTATCCAACTTATTCTAGAACAATTTTTTTTTATCAGTATGACAATAAATAAAACTAGTCAAGGGTGAGTTGGGTTCGTAAAATCAGGGTTCTATTCACCACTGAAAGACTCAGTTAAGGGGGTATTCTGGTCTATAAAAATTCAAAAAAATCGATTTTTTCTTTGGATATTTTTAAAGTTTCAAAAAATTATGAAATATAACACACCATTAAATGATTCAGACTACCCGAAACGAGACTCCAAACTTTAAATTCGTTTTTCTCGAAACTATGTTGTTTGAAACGATTGACATGATTCCTTACTCTTTAAGAATGGACTAAAATTTTGTGTTTCAAATCACCGAGGGGGTCGGAATCATGTCGACCAGGGACTGCTTTTTTTTGAGTCCCTACTTTGCCTGCCTGTACTTTTTTCAATTTTGACTTTTTTTTCTTTTTTGTAATTTTCAAATGTTAATTGTAGATAGTTAATTTTACTTTATGAAAATCCATGATTATGGTGAAAAAATTTTTAATTTTGTAAAATTTTTACTTAAATATAGAGATATATTATTTATCACTAACTAGTTTCGGTTGATTAAACCATCATCAGGTGAAATTTGAACTCCAAATTTCAAATTTCACCTGATGATGGTTTAAGCCTCTAAGTGATTCAGTTTGACAACGTGTAGAACTTTTGGTTTATGATCAAAAAGCTCAAATTTCGGTCTACATATCTTGGAAACAGGTCATTTCCCCAAAACAGATCATAAACCAAAAGTTCTACACGTTTGTCAAAAGGGTATAAAACTGAATGTTTTAGAGGCTTTGGAAATTAATAGACTGAACAGTGACCCACAAGTAGAAGTTTTAAACGATCAAAATGATCTAAATAATTCCCCTTTATTGAAAATAAATTTCTGAACGAATATAATTACGTAAAGCTTTCAATAATTTTTGGACACCCCTAGTTTAATTTATTCATACACAAGTTATTTAGAACAGTCACAATATTAGGTAAAAATAACTTTACCAGATCGGTACCTACAAACTGGTTTTTCGATTGCTTTCAACTTTACACGTACAGTTGTTCCGAAACAAAAATTTATGGGTTTTTCCCAATTTACTTTCAATAATATTACACCCCTCCTACACATCTTCCTTAGCTATAAATTCACATCATTTTATTTTCATCAATTTACTCTGATGATGGCCGAAAACGCGTTAAGTAAAATGAATATTATTTTTCGTGAAATTGACAAAGTAATTAAATTTTTAAATATTTTTCAATATTATTTTTATTTATTACGCCTGAAAAAACACCGAAAAATTGGCCATCTAGACCAGAATACCTCCTTAAGTAGCTCGTAAATCTTCGAACTAACCTGTAACTGTTGGCAACGTTGCGAAATACTATCAGAATGATGATTTCCTTCAGCGATCAATTTCTTTCCGGCGTTATTGATGTCAGCGCAACGATCCCGATGAACGGCAAAATCGGTTTCGAACGCATCGTGCTTTTTCAATAATCCTTGTACGGCCGCCATTGTGTCACCGTAATCTTCCACCGACAGCAATTGTTGTTTCTCACTTATCCAGGCCTCCTCTTCTTCAACTTTCGCCAAAAATTGTTGATACGTTAACGATTCATCCAATTTTTGTCCTCGAGTCGCAGCCAATTGTTTCAACTCGGCCCACGCCAAATTGAGTGCTTTAAGACGTTGCTCAATTTCGGGAACACCTAAATTCGACACGTCCATTAGTTTTTCACCCGCCTCTTGAACGGCTTGGATTGCCGGTTCGTGTGAGCCCAGTTCGGTTTCTAAACGTTTATGTTTCTTCTTCAGGTTTTGAACTCCGGTTAAATCGCGTCCATAATCGTCAGAACCAACCAATAGTTTTTTCTCTCTGAAAAACAATTCTAAATTAATCCGAGAAGGATATTTGATAGAAACGGTAAAAAAATATATTGGGAACTGACATGGGGCGGGACTAAAAAATATGGTTGACTATTGTGTGTAAGGCTGCGGTTACATTGGATACAAATTCATACGAGCTCGTACGAAATTCATTCGTACGACTGTGTGGTTACATTGGATACGGAATCGTAATACGAATTCGTATTTAAATTTAAATTGAAAACCTTTAGTACATATTACATGATATTAAACAATGGATCCAGTTACCGAATCTTATTTATTAAAATCACCGGTTTCAAAATTTCTAATTATAGAAAACAAACAATTCTGAGTAAACTATTATTTATTATTCATGTAGAGCAAAAAAAGCTGAGTTCTGGAATTACTTTGAGGAAATTTTTCAAGACGAACAGAATTTTTTAGAATACTTGAACATGTCGCAAGTCACATTCAATTACATTTTAAAATCTACAGAATTTCAGCTTCAATATTTAGTTAATTAATTTTTTATTACACATACTTAAAATGTTTTTGTTAACTTAAGTTAGCTTTATTAAATTGTAATATATTTAATTAAAAAATTATCTAAACACTTCGTTTGCCACCTCATTCCACAATTTTTTATATAACTTTCTATTATGATAATATTTATGTTTTTGATCCCTTAAAGACCGCCTTTCTTCAACAAAAGTAATTATTTTTTCTATATCCATTGCATTTTTTTTTCGTACGAATTCGCATCAAAAAACAAAATATTTTGGTCGTATCAAAAAGTCGTACGAGCTCGTACGAAATAGTCGTAAGCAGTGTAACCACGCATGTCTAAATGTATGCATTTGTTTAATTTGTATAAACTCGTACGAATTCGTACGAATGAATTTTCGGATGAATTCGTATCCAGTGTAACCGCTACCTAAGAAAACTGTCAAGCATAGCATGAAAACATTTTCGTGTGATTTTCATTTCTAACAAATTTTGAGCTATATCATTAAGATTACTGGACCAAAAACATAAAAAAATATGCTGCCAATGGGGTGTGGCACACAGCTTCCTCGTACTCGTAAAAGACTTTAAAACAGTATTCTACCAAATATATATACCGTGAAATTATATTTTCGCCTTAAAGTTCATAAAAAATTGTTGTAACTCAATATACTTAAAGGCTAAATTTTAAAATAATAGCAAAAATATTTTAGAAACTAACCCCCAAAATACTTTAAAAATTTGAGCGAAATGGGACTAGCAGTAAGTAAGATATTGACATTTAATGGGATTTCATGGTAGCGCCGTGGATACTATTACTCCGAATGCAATGAAATTTATAGGGGACCATCTAGGAACCAGACCGTATAATTTCTGACAATTTCATAGAAAAAAATTGAATAGTTCAGAAGTTATGCCACTTGGTGCAATTTAGTATATTAATGGAATGACATGGTAGCGGCGTAGTTACCGTTACTCTGATTTCGATTAAATTCATAAGGGACCATCTAGGAACCAAACTACACAATTTCTGAAAATTTCATTAAAAACAATCGAATAGTTCAGAAGTTATGCCACTTGGTGCAAACTGGCGACACACAGATGGACGGACGGACAGACACCAAACCAAAATTGTTCAGGAAGTTCTAAAACGTAAAATGTGCGTAAGAAATTTTATTTTGGAAGGAAAAAAATTTTTATTTTTCAAGAGTGATCACAATGCTTCCGCTACTTTAGTAGTCTCGGAAGCAAGATATGTATTTTTTAAATCCTTAAAGGTAGCTTGTTTATTTTTGTCAATACTGAGTCGTGACATCATACAGTGTTTTAGCGGGAAATTTGAAACTAATAAAAAAAATGCCACTTACTTGATCCATGATTCCTCATCGGCGATGTCACGGAAGAACTGATGTAGAGTGTTGGCTTCATTAAGGCGAGCTTGACGATGGGCCGCCAAATTACGGATACGTTCGTATCGTTCGTTAATCGATTGACGTTTCTCTTGGATGCTAGCGGTATCGAATTGTCCACTTTCGATCAACGAATCCGCCTGTGCGTTCATATCTTTGATACGATCCTCGTGCGCCTGGATATCGGCTTCAACCAGTTGATGTTTCTTCATCAAATTCTGAACGGAAGCCAAATCTTTACCGGCATCTTCACTGGTCAACAGACTTTCAACTTCGCCCAACCAGAAATCGAGATCTTTGACGGCGGCGATGTAGGTGCGTTGTTTGTTCGCCTCCTTCAGCTTCAATGACTTCTCGGTGGTCTTTTGGGTCAAGTATTCCCATTGATCGGCAATCGAAGCTAATCGAGCTTGGACAGCGTCTTCAGAGCCGGCACACTGATGTTTATCGATCAGGTTACCGCCCATAGCCAATACGGATTGGATTCGATCGGCGTTTGCGGCCAATTCGGCTTCGAACGCTTGATGTTTTTGATGTTTCGACTGGATATTGGCCGGATCTTTGTAACTCTCCTCCGTGGCCAGTTGCAATTTCTCCGCAATCCAATTTTCAATTTCGTCGGCATCACGTGAGAATTGTTGCAACGTTTGGGATTCCCCTAATTTCGAACGTTTCTCGATCAACGCGTCTTTCAAGTGACGCCAACGGTCTAGCACTTGTTTACGTTTATCGTCGATTGCCTTGGAGGCGTAATGATCGGCGGCGATTAATTGATCGGCCAACGTTTGGAGCGCGGCGATTTTTTCCTCGTGCGCGTTAATAGCTTTATCGAAATCTTCGTGTTTCTTAATCAGCGCTTCGACATTGTCACCTTTCGAATCGACTTCTTCGGACGCCAAGAATGCTTCACGAGACGACATCCAATTTTCAGCTTGTTCACAATCGCGATAGAATAACTGAAGTTCGAGATTCTGGTCGAGTTGCATTCGACGAGCTATCCACGCCTTCTCCAATTCCTGTCTGGCTTCGGCCATCGATTCCAATTTTTCTTGGATTTCAACGCTGGCATAATGTCCCGACTGGAGCAGTTGATTGCCGAACAGTTCGAACGCTTGGAACGTTCCGGCGCGTGCGTCAATTTCCGTGCGATGTTCCTAAACAAAATGGCCGAATTATTTCGAGGACACAAACAACAAAATCGAAAGCGAACATCCAAAAAAAAAAAATTGACACAGAGTTGCTGGTTAGTAAAATTTTAAATTACACGACAAATTAAGTTCCATTGAACAATCGGAAAGCTGCAGATCGCGATCTTTTTTTTTCGGCTGTAGATGTGAAGCAAAAATGGCGGCGTTTTTACGAATTACATAGGCCATTGACTATAGTAAATTTATAATAGGTATTCAAATAATTCACTTTAGTAATGATATACAGTGGTGGTCACAAAAATAGAGCCACTGTATAAAATTTCATAAAATTTGTGGTGAAATTTGATATAAGGTGCATAAAAGAAAGAAGTAGCTATCAAAGTAATATGTATTCTAAGTATATAAAATTTACATAAAAAAAAATTAACAACAAAAGTAATTCCATTATAAAAAAAAATTAGTAAAATAAGGAAAAGTAAACAAATTTATGTGGTCATTAAAATAGAGCCATTACATATTTTGTATCTAAAACCCTAAATTTATTCAAATATTTAAGTTCCAATCACTCAGTTTTTTCCAATCACAAAGTAATTTAGTAGTTTGACCGTCCTAAGGCGTCACAACGTCGTGGCACTGATTCAAATAAGTGCTGACACCGGATGATGGTAAAAGACGTCTATTATTTTTGAACCTCCTTCCATAGTTGTGCTTTATTATTGATTTTATAATTTCCAAGAGTATTTTAAGAATCGGACTGAAGTCGGATGATTGAGAAGGCCAAGGTAAAACCGACCATTTGTGACCCACGAAAGCTCTTTTTGTCTTCCAAGACGTAGGCTTCAGAATATTGTCTTGTGTTAATGTCCATTTTAGTGGCACATTTTCCCCAGTAAATGGGAGCACAGTATTCCAAAAAATATCTCCATAGTTTTATGTTTCCACCTTTATTTATTTTTCCCAGTTTTTGATACCTTTAGGACCATCCCAGATAATATGACCAATGCAAATTTTATCCGGTTTTTGTTATTTTTAAGAGTCGCCAAAAAAGTTCCCCATTTATCTACGGTTAAAATTATGTTCTTGCAGTCTTCTTCGTAAAGTACGTGAACCAACATCAAAATTTAATTCAACCTTAATGCTTATCGAAGATTTGAATGGATCTTCTTTGAAGTATGAATGATGAGCCGATCAGTTTGGACCGTACTTTTTCTTTTTACCCCACGATTTTCTTTAGTTGGTTTTGGTTTCAATGCATTTTCAACCATTTTCTTTCAACAACCGACAATTCTAACTATTTCACGTTGAGATTTTCCCTCGTCTCATCGAGTTACAATTTTTGTTCTTTCTTCGAAAGAACAATGTATTTCGTTATCCATCTTAACATTTATTTGAATCACCGTCACGACGTTGTGATGCCTTGTTAAAAAGTGATGGTCAAGCTACTAAATACTTATTAAAATTGAATGATTGAAACTTAAATATTTGAATAAATTTAGGGTTTTAGATACAAAATATGTAATGGCTCTACTTTAATGACCACATAAATTTGTTTACTTTTCCTTATTTTACTAATTTTTTTATAATGGAATTACTTTTGTTGTTAATTTTTATGTAAATTTTACATACTTAGAATACATATTTCTTTGATAGCTACTTCTTTCTTTTATGCACCTTATATCAAATTTCACCACAAATTTTATGAAATTTTATACAGTGGCTCTATTTTTGTGACCATCACTGTATATTACAAAATTACGCAAATCACAATGGTACAAAATGGAAGCAAATTTTTTGTTTGCGCAAACGCAAGATATGTAAACTAGTCATAAAATAAGCGTACTACTCCCCCGCGACTGATGTTTCAGAACAAGGAATTTACACCCTCTGTACAAGGAAAAATTGGCATGAAATTATAAGTCCTCCGAACAATGATGTTTGTTCGGAGTCCTAAAAAGCAAATACTTACTACCAGTAGGCACAATTTGTTTCCAAAATTTTTCGTTTTTCTTTTTTAGCAAATTTTCGAATCGAAAATTCAGCTAATACAGCCATTGTCATGGCGCGATTTGAGCCCCGGAATTACTGATGTCGAGTGGAGATGCAGTTAGTCGATTAATCGACTAAAGTTGTTTTTCCGACAAAATTAGTCATTAGTCGAAAATATTGAGCATAGATTAGTCGATTAATCGACTAAATTTTTAGTCGAATTCATGAATAGGGTAACCTATGTAACTCTTTCCAAAACAATGTTTTGAATTTAATTATTGACTTTTATTTTTAATTTTTTTTTCAAAAAAAAAAACAAAAAATAAAATAAAATAAAATTACATATTACAATGTATTATTCACATAAAAGTAAAAAATCATACAAACAGATAATTTTTAGTTTTTTTTTTTCGAGACTAATAAATAATACAGAAACTGTTAAATTAGTCGTTTTTAGTCATTAAAAAAAATATTAATCATTGTAGTCATTTAGTCGAGGGTAAAATAGTCGACTAAATGACTAAAATTTTTTTTAAATGACTAAAGGAGCTATTACACTGTCATAAATATATGTCAAAGTTTTATTTAATCAAAGCAATATTAGTGTAATAAGTCAACTTTTATAATATAAATTTCTGTAACCATAGTTAAAGATACTTCTTAATATTTGATCATAGATTTGATCAAAGATTTCTGACATATATCTATGACAATGTAATAGCGGCCTAAAAACGACTAATTTAACAGTTTTGCTGCATTATTTAAAGACGCGAAAAAATGAAAAGTAAAAATTATCTGTATGATTTTATGTGAAAAATACATTGTAATATGTAATTTTTTTTCGAAAAAAAAAAAAAATAAATAAATTAAAAATCAATAAATACAAAACATTGTTTTGTAAAGAGTTAGATAGATTACCCTATTCATGAATTCGAATAAAAATTTAGTCGATTAATCGACTAACTGCATCTCGACTCGACATCGCTACTACCGGGAATATGACAGAAATTTGTTTTGATGTCCTTTATACATATACAAATATGTATGCATATATATATATATATATATATATATATATATATATATATATATATATATATATATATATATATATATTTATGTGTTCGCGTGATAACTCTCGAACGAAACACACTATTTTTATGAAATTTGATGAAAACGTTGAAAGTCCAAAAATCTTGGATGAGTTCTTTAGCCAGACACGTCCGATGCCCGGAACATGGCTTTTTGATCATTTTTTGTGAAAAAAATAGGTTTTTTGCCAAAGTTCAAAAGTTTTTGCGACATTTTTTTTAGGAAAAAGGAGAACAAATCACATAAAAAAGATTTTTGAGCAATTACTCTGTCAACCAGTTTCCGAGAAAAAGTAAATTTTGTAAACGGAAATTCGCTATGTTATGTAGGATGCTGTGACAGGGGTACTCATAATAATTTATTGTTTCCACTTCTTTAGCCGTTTGGTGAAGCATGGGAAAACTACCTAGTGCAGGCTAAACCAGTGGTTCCCAAAAGGTGGTCCGTGGATACCTAAGGCCCCGCGAATTTTCCAATAATGTGAAAACTAAACTTATCCTGTTCTTACAGCCAACTTCATGACACAAGCAAAGTTAAAGTTATCTAAGAAGGTCTATATTTAAAAATTTCCGTCATTTCGTAAATAGAAACAAAATTTAAATATTCCTGTCACAGCATCCTGTATAACATAGCGAATTTCCGTTTACAAAAATTACTTTTTCTCGAAAATTCGTTTACATATGGCAATAGTTCAAAACGTATCTTATGTGATTTCTTTCGCTCTTTCCCCTGATGTAAAAAAAATTCAAAAAACTTGAGGATTTGAGCAAATTTTTGCAAAAAAACTCAGTTTCAAAATTTTTAGACTTTCAATCTTTTCACTAAATTTCGTAAAAATAGGATGTTTCGTTCGAAAGTTATCATGCTGAAAATTTTAGAGAATATCATTTTCGTGGTCTAGGAACCTCATAACAAATTTCTGTCCCACTCTTGGCTGAATTCCGGAAATCCGCTAAAAAAATATATTATGTAGACAAAATATTTCCTTGCAATTTGTACCAATGTAATCTGCAGACTTTTTTTGCACAATATACTGCGACAATATTATAGAAAAGAAGCACTGAGTCGCGTCCATTAGGGCTAAATAATTTTCAGCCACTTCTAGAAATTTGTTGTAACGTTTACGGACCGATAAACAAAAATTTGAATTACGAAAGCTTGACATTTTCAAAGCATAATCAAAATTAAAGCCTTTTATGAACCTGTTTTAAGGTACCATGCAATTTTTGGCTCCTTTTTTCGGTTAAATCCACAAAAAAATCAAACTTTTCAAAACACATCAAGTCATAATAAATTAATAATTAGGACTAAAGGCTGAAAATGTTAAATTTATGAATTGTTCAGGTTTCAGCTGTTTTTTTCAGTAAATAATACCTGTGGAATGATTCCATAATGGGCATCAATTTCAGCTCTTTGATTCTAAAATTTGAAATTTTTTTAAAAATTAATCTACATATAATAAAACTGTAAATCTGTCTCTGTCTGTCTGTCTGTCTGTTCACGCATCACGTAAAAACTACTGGACAGATTTTAATGAAATTTGGTGTGATGATAACTTATTACCTGGGTCAACATCTAAGATACTTTTTATTCCGGGAAAATGTCTCATTCCCACGGGAAAATGGAAAAACTATTTTGAGCATCTACACACATTACGCCAATTTACATATTTCATAAAAAATTTCATAACTATAGTAACAAAAATTGTAAATAAATTTTGTAGTTTGGAAATTTTTCTGAATTTTAACTAAAAAAAAAAAAAATGTTGCTAATTGTGTACCGAAAAATACAATAAATACACAATTGTCAATCTCGAGACAATTTAATGCATTTTGTGTTGCAAGAAACTACTCAACGTTTCGCGTGAACAACGTCACGGGTACGGCTAGTCTCAAATAAAATTGCTGCTCGGACGCCGAAAAAATAAAAATAGTAATAAAATTACTCACTTGATGTCGCTCCAACAACGCTTCAGCCCCGGTCACATCATTGGCAAGTTCTTCGCTACTGACCAACGTCATCATCGAATTGATCCACGCCATTAGATCACGATAGTCGCTGAGGAAGCGTTGCAAGTCGTACGAATCAAGCAGACGTTCTTTGCGCGCATTGGCCTTCGCCGTAAGCTGAGTCCATTCCTCGTTGATCTCCTTCTGTTTCGCGTACGTTTGTTCCGCACTTTCTGGATGCGTTTGCATCAACCGGTTGGCCGTCTCGTCCAGTTGGCGAATTTTATCACCCAGCGCGGCTAAATCACGCTCCAGCCCTTCATGTTTGCGTTGTAACGCTTGTACGCTACGTAAATCTTTGCCCAAATCGTCATTGTTGAGCGCCTCGTCCTTCTCTTGGATCCAATCTTTGGTTTCGTCAACGTCACGATGGAATCGTTGCACCTCGTGCGCGGAACCAAGTTGGGTGGCACGTTCGGCGCTCAACTGTTGCAATGACGTCCATTTCTGGTTCAAGTCCTCGATTTGGGTTTGAATTTTAACGGCTGCCTCCGTTTGTCCTAGCGATACAAGTTGCATGGCAATTTCATTCATCTCGGCCAAACGCACCTGGGCAATTCCATGAAATGATGGAATTTTTATTAAAAATTAAAAAATGCAAATAAAATTAATCAATATTATGCCTACTTGATACTTAAAAAACTAAATCACTGATATACAAGGTTTTTTATTTTTCTTTTATCTGTAATTGTTTTTATTCTGTAAATTCAACATTCTAGAATTCTTTTTGCATAGAGAAATATTTTTATTAAAAAACACCACTGATTTGTTTACGTTTTTACGTTTTAAAATAATTTATGTATTTATAGTTCAACTCATAACCAATCTTAGTTATGTCATGAAAAATATGTAACTAATATTATTTCGCTTTATTTTTCTAATATTGTTCGATTTTTTACTTTGAATAAACATAATTAGTAACATTTGTGAAGTTTAAGCTACAAACGAAGTTCTAAAATTCAACAGAAAAAAGTTTAAATTTGAATACTCTTATGACATCCGAACCAATTTCTTTATATGTAATTGTTTTTTTACTACACATATAGCTTTCATAGAATTTATAATATCTTTGTCTTAAAAATGTATAATGTAATAATATTGTTTCTCTCTATTTCTGTAAAATCCTCTTTAGTGAGAAAAAAGTGACGTCACTTTACTTTACTGATGTTAACTTTACTGAAGCTCTACTGTACTTTATCTTGTATGTATAAAATTTTTATGCATTTTTTGTTTGATTTCCTTTGTTTAAAAGTTCAAATCGTATTCGATTTAATTTGACTAAATTTTAATGAATTTACTCATTAAATATAACAATTTCAAAGCATTTTAATTCCAATTGGGTCATTTCATTTCAAATCATCCAATAAAAACATAAAATGTCACCCATGACCTCAGATTTAGCTGAAAATTTTTTTAGTTGTTTATTTAACCATCCTAATCATCTGTACAAAATTAAAAAAAAATTATCTCTAATAGTTTTCAAGTTATGAATTTTTGAAATTTAGTAAAGTAGGGTTAAAATGATGTGTGGTATCACTTTCGGTGATGTTGTTATATTAAAAAATCCATAACTTCTGTAATATTCAAAATGTTCAGAAAAATCAGGAGATTACAGGAAAAATAAATTTGGTTAATTATCACTTCATGTTTCTATGTAATGCTTTGTTAGATTTAAATTTTGAGACTCGATAAACAAAAAATCTTTAAAAGTGATTATTGACCAAAGGCATAGCAGTAACCGTAATAATTTTTTTTTTAAATTTACCCTAAAGATGTAAATTAAAATAATCTGGAACAAAAATAATGGTTTTTTACCCGCTAATATTTTTCAGACACGTCCGACGTCTGGAAGCTCAAAAAACGAGCTTTTTAGAATAATTTCCCAAAATTCAAAATTTTTGTTTACACCATTGGAAAGAGGAGAAAAAATTACATAAAAAAGGTCTTTAAACTATTATTCTATGTCAACTAGTTTTCAAAAAAAAAACTAACAAAAAAATTTTCAGCTAAATCTGAGGTCATGGGTGACATGACTGGGACAACGATTCTTGAAAAGTGAAGTGGAATGAAATGAAATGAAATAGCTGAGAACAGAACCAAAAGGAAATATATTTTTATAAGTTGGTAGGTATACATTATTGTGATAATGAGTACTCTATCGATGGAAATTGATTACTAATAAGAGGAGGTATTATTTATGATACATAGTTTTCATTTCCTCTTACATATTATGTGGAATTTAAAAAATAAACTTTACAAACATTTCTATTTCTACTGTTAACTATTATTAAAAAAATATACATGTATATAATTTAAATAAAAAAATTAATAAAAGATAAAAAAACAATTAAAATACAAGAAAAAAAGTAAAAAATTAAAACAGTTAATATCAAACACAGCTGGTTATTCAAAAATCACAACGAACGCAAACAGAATCGACGAAAGATGGCAATAAAATGATAAATGTTTGTAAAGTTTATTTTTTAAATTCCACATAATATGTAAGAGGAAATGAAAACTATGTATCATAAATAATACCTCCTCTTATTAGTAATCAATTTCCATCGATAGAGTACTCATTATCACAATAATGTATACCTACCAACTTATAAAAATATATTTCCTTTGGTTCTGTTCTCAGCTATTTCATTTCATTCCATTCCACTTCACTTCACTTTACAGGAATCGCTGCCCTGGATGAAGTGGCGTGTAATGACCCAATTTCAAATCAATTGTAATGTAAGTGACCATGGAATTACTCACCTCGTTTGCTTTCAGGTCCGCTTGGAAATCGTCGAATTTCTTCTGTAACACTTCTACTTGTTCGAGATCTTCGCCGACATCTTGCACTTGCGCGTGCATCTCCTTGTCTTTGATCCAGGTGGCGAGTTCGGCGGCTTCGCGCACTAGGACATAGGCTTTGACGGTTTCGTTCAAGCGTTGCTGACGTTCACGCGCCAGGTTGAGAAGACGTTCGTACTGCGCCTGGATTTGAACTTGACGTGCAGCGATACTACTACTGTCGGCGAGACTCTGTTGCGACGCTGACAGTCCGGCTTCCATCTTTTTGACGTACGCCGCCGGGACAAATCCTTGACGATCGTTCACCTCCACTTTCCACCAGTCTTTGTTGTTGGAATTCAAAAGAGTCAACACGTCACCCTTCTTCATTGAGACTTCTCGCGGCGATTTCTCGGTGTAATCGTACAGGGCCACGACACACTCTTTTCCGGTGACATCAATCACCGGAGTTTCTTGTTGACGGCACGCTTGCGCTTGTTCCTTTAACGATTGTATGGTGTTGCCGAAAGCTTCCAAATCGCTCATGAGAGCTTCGTGTTTTTTGAGCAACGCTTCGGACGAGTCTTCGTCTTTTCCGTAATCGGTGCTGCTGACAATCGGTTCTTTCTCCTTCATCCACGATTCGGCTTCATTCGCGTCGGCGAAGTATTGATGTGCTTGAAGGGAGTCTTCCAAATCTTGTTTGCGTTGAAGCGCCTTCTCTTTCAGTTGGTTCCAGTGGGTGAGAAGATTATTGGTACGGATTTTGATTTCATCAGATGCAAAATGTTCATCTTCGACCATTTGATTACCCGCTTGAATCACCGCTTGGGTTCGGGCTTCGTGATTGTTGATCTCGGCCAACACGGCGCTATGTTTCTTCATCAAATTTTGTACGCCGATTAAATCGCGTCCACGATTTGTACTGGCGGCGACTGGTTCTTTCTCGCGAATCCACGCTTCCTCGTCTTCGATGTCGCGGAACAGTTGTTGCACTTGGAGCGAGTCGAGAAGCCGTTGTTTGCGCACAGCCATTGGTTTTTGTAGCGCAGCGTAACGCTCCTCCAGAGCTTTCTGTTTCGCCGCAATCGATTCAGCATCAAAGTGACCGCGTTCAACAAACTGTTGAGCACTGGCTTTGATCTGTTCCATACGATCGGCATGGGACGCAACATCGGCTTCTAAGAGTGCGTGCTTCTTTTGCAGGTTTTGTACGGAAGTTAAATCTTTACCGTAATCTTCGGACATGAGTTGACCTTCGACCTCGGACAGCCATAGTTCCACGTCTTCCACAGTGCGATTGAATTGTTGCTGTTGACTCGCCTCCTGGAGTTTACTTCCTTTTTTCTCGGTGGCCTGTTCGAGGCTCTCCCAAATGGTGGTGATTTCGTCCATGCGGGCCTTAATGCGATCGGCCGCATAGTGATTGGCCTCGATAAGTTCGTGTCCGGTGGAGGTGATGTCATCGATTCGTGTTTTATTCGCGTTCAGCTCTTGTTCGAAATTTTGATGTTTCTGGACTTTTCCGTTCAAGTTGGTCGGGTCCAAGTAGTTGTCGTCGGTGGCGAATTTCAATTTTTCGTTAATCCAACCTTTGGTCTCGTCGCAGTCGCGTTCGAATTGTTGGAGTCGATACGAGTCTTCGAGGATGGCTCGTCGCAGTGATGATCGTTCTTTCAAGGCGGAACGTCGTTCTAACAACTGAAATTTTGGAGAAATTAAATTAGATAGGGTGTACCTTAATGAAATTTCCAATATGGGGATCTCGTAAACGATAAGAGATATGTAAACTTTTAAGGAGGTATTCTAATCCAGAATATTCTAATCCGATATAACCCAATTTACCATTCGAAAAAATGATTTCATAATTTCAAAGTTCAGACCTTTAAGAATAAGCCTCTAAAAGGATTTACGGAAATTCGAATTATTTTCGGAGTTATGGTGATTTTTTCCGTATGTACTGTGTATCTTTTCAGTGTTAAATTCAAATTTTTAATATAAATTACTCGAAACTACTTTTTTCGATACGGTTAACATGATATCTCAAGTTCTAATGCACCGATTTAGTTGAAATTTGGTACAGACCTTCTTAATACTATCAAAATTGGTCCAACGTAGGGGTTTTTGGAATTTTTTTTACTATTTTTAAAAAATTTCCAAAGTTGAAAAAAGGAAGTGAAAAAATATTTTTTTTTTCAAATCGGCCACGTCTAACTAATTCTACATCCTTATTTATTAAGAATTAACTAAAATTTTATGTTTCAGATCACCAGGAGATTTGGAAACACGTCAACCAGGAGACACATTTTTTTTGAGTCCCCACTTTGGTGGCCTGTACTGATTTCAATTTTGAATTTTCTTTTTTAAATTTTTATACATTTTTATACTTTTCAAATATGTTTTCAAAACTGTTAAAAAAATGGATACTAAAAATGTTTACTGTTTTTTTTTTTTTTTTTGTTACGCCCGTAAAATCACCTCAAAATCGAGCCTCTAGACTAGAATACGACTACCCCCTTAAGAGTAGTATCCACCAAGTGTGCAAAATGTTTGCAAATATTTGTAGACGTTTGCAAACACAATTTTTTTTTGTAAGTTCTCATTTTTGCTACCAAAATGACAAAGTCTGTCTTAGAAATATGACTGATTCGACAGAAGTGTTTTTTCTACTGATCTTACAAGCTTAATTTTGATAAAAATAGAAAGAACGTCTTCGAAAACCTATAACTTGCTTCCAATTTCATTATTCTATCATTTTATTTACGGTTTTTAAAGTATTGAAAAATTTTAATAAACTTGATGATGTCATCAAATTAAAAATTTCGTTTTCTCTTAGATCAAGCTTTATGGAAGTGCTTTGAATTGAGATGATTGGTTGAATTAGGGTAATTTTGGTGTGAACTGTTCATTTTTGCTATCAAAACGGCGAAATTTTCCTTAGAAATATTACTAACTCGACAGAAATCCTTTTTCTAGTTTTCCAAACTGTCTAATTTTGGTAAAAATGAAAAGAACCGCTTCGAAAACCTGTAATTCGCTTCCAATTTCATCATTCTATTATTGTATTTATGGTTCTTAAGTCATTAAAAAAAATTTAGTGAACCTGATGACGTCACAAAATTGAAAAATGAATTTTTCATAAATAAAACTTTATTGAAGTAATTTGAATTAGAGTGATTGGTTGAGTAAGGGTAAGTCGGGCGTAAACTTTTCATTTTTGCTATAAAAGTGACAAAATTCCGCCAGTATAACTCGATTTATCACCTTAGGTTATAGTAAACTGGACCTATTTAGTCTTCTTACAAATATGCCACTGTGTATGACATTAGATTTCATCCGAAATTTGTTTATTTTTCAATTAAAACTTAAAAAAACACTTTTAAAACACAAATTTTTTGAGGTTATTGGAAATCGTAAAATGCGAATATGCGAACTAGCGATCAAAAAAATTACTGTTAGTAGACAAGGTTAGGTTAGGTTAGGTTAGGTTAGGTTTTGACAATTTACAAAATTTGTCCTATTTGATTTAAAAAATACAAAATGGCGCCATTTCTGATTGTCATTTTTATTTTTTATAATATTTTTTTCAAATAAAACTGTTACCATTTCTTTAATTGCCAACTTCAGCCATCTGGTGACGAATGGGAAAACTATTGCGAGTAAGCTATTAAATCACGTCCTCCACGGCCGTAATTAGGCTAGGGCAGCCGAGACCCCCAAGAGAATACAAGAAATTCCAAATTTTTAAATTTCGTGCAAAATTTTAAGGGTGGTATTTCTGTAAAATTAGCGCAGGAAACGAGTAAACAACTGACAAGCAAAAAAGAAAAGGTAGCCGCTTTTTTTGCCGGGGAGCGTAATTTTAAGAGCGGTATCTCTGTAAAATTAGGGCGACAAACGACTGACGAGCAAAAAAAGGTCACCGTTTTTTTTGGCCAGGGACCAGAATTTTTTTTTTTGCCCTGAGGGGCGTGGGGGCCCCGAATGTATTTTCTGCCTCGGGGCCCTTGAAGACCTAGTTCCGACCTTGACGCCCTTATTTGATTTCCCAATATTTGAAGATAGACATGACATATAACATATCCAAAATCTACTTTACATTCGGACAGTCATAAAAAAATTCTAAGATATTTAAAGTTTATGTAAAGAAGTACATACTATTGGCTACCTGTACACGATCAGTAATACTGTCAGTATTTCAAAATACTGACATTTTTATTGATCGTGTATTGACGATACTGAAATAATGATGAAAGTATTGAAGAATGACTTATAATTCCATCAGTATTCACTTCAGTACTAAAACGTGGACGGGACAGTGACGTTAATGACAGTTAAAACCGTTAAAACATATTTCTCGTATATTATGTACCAGCGGTACCAGCCGAGATAAATATAAATCGATTGTAGATCGTATAATATGTATAATCTGACCACGCCAAGTAAAAAGTCGGCATAATAAAACTCTTCAAAGGATTTGTATGCTTAACACGTTGACGGTCGGTTGACTACTACTGACATTGTTGTGACTACTACTGCACGAATTAAGCTGCATTCATATCTATAGACACTGAACGTCACAGGCACGTATCATGATAGACACGACAAATTAATATTGTTTATGTTTTTCTCATGAGTATATTCATATATACATAGAGTGTATTCGTGTCTGTGCGGTTACGTTACGTTACATATGAATACACTCATAAGGAAAGCATTAAAGTATTAAGAAATATTTATCGTGTCTGCCACAGTGAGTGTCTCTGACATTCAGCGTCTGTAAATATGATTCAATCTTTATTGCTATAATGTACCGTAAACTTTAGGTACTTTTTTTATGTGTTTCAACTTAGATTTCGATTAAAGAGCAATTTATCCATAAGGACACGAAAATAGATAAAGTTTAAATAAAGTTTTTAGAAACAAAAAATAACATCATATCTGAAAATATCAATTAAAATCTCAGCATAATTGCCATAATAACAATAATTATTAATATTATAGACGAAGGTGTAGGATAGGGGTGAACGGAGACGGAAGGTGGGTTATAGAGATGCTATGTTAGGTATAAAGGAACGAATGTAGTGTGATTAGGGGTGGATAGAGACAGGATATGGGTTAATAGTGAATAATTATAATTAGTCTACTATGGTTTAACAAAGCTGGCATTTGTCAAAAAATTTTGTTAGCTAACGGTGCTTGCACCGTTACAAACAAGAGGGCTATGATTCAAAAGTGCAGCCACATTCAAAATTTATGAAATAAAAAACTCACCCATTGATTTGGGAATTGTATTTTTATCATAGAGATAGTTGTGTGTGTGTATACTCATACAGAAGCAAACATCAAACCCACACCACTACAAACAGTGTGTACCTACACAACATAGTGGTGGGAAGTGGAGGGGAATTTTTTGTCTACGCAGGTATCAGTAGTATGAGATAACAAGTTAGTTTCTGATTATTCTGTGGTCTAGGCACTATATGTGACTTATGCCGTATAACAGTAACTGGTACATTAATTATCAAAATTGTGTATTGGTTGGGTGTTTCGTCATAATCTCTTATAACCGTTAACGTGTTAAACGTTAAAAGTTTTATTACCCTCACTTTTTTCTAATTGTGGTCGCACTATACATCATGGAAAAGTAGGCTTGTACATATATTATTGATTAGTATGTACGGCAATATGTACAGTATGTACGATATGTACCGTATGTACATACATACGTATATGTATGGCTTAGCGAGAAAAAACATAACGAACATAACGTTTTTTCTTTTTTGTTTCCTTGTTTTGAGTTTCAAATGTAGCAAACGCTAGTACTATAGCTAAACACACTTCTTCCATAATAATAACAATTCCAAAATTTTATTAATTTAAAAATTCCGAAAAATTAAACTTAACAGTTTGTTTTAAAATAATGAAGAAAATAATGATAGTGTACGGTATCATAAAAATACTGAAGTAATAAAAATAATGATTCATTATTTTTATCAGTAAATACTGACAGTATTACTGATCGTGTACAGGCAGCCATTGAAAAAAAAAATTGGAATTATGAATTTTTTTGGATATAGCTTCTAAATTACGTGGAATTTGGCTAGTATGCATAATTTATCTAATTTAACAGTCCAAAAAACTGTATCCCTTACCGTTTACGAGACCATATTGGCAATTTTATTAGAAACACCCTATATAATGTTAAAAATATTTCAATTCTTACCATAGCTCGACGCTGGGCAACATCATCCGCAGCATAATGTTGTCCCTCAATCAATTTGGTCGCAAATTCGTCCAAAATATTGATTTTTTCCTCTTGCGCCGCCAAACTCTTCTCAAAATCTTCATGTTTTTTAATCAACGCCTCCACCGAATCCAGTGAATCGCCCAAATCTTCGTTGGCCAAGAAAGCCTCCTGCTTTGCCATCCACGTGTCCGCTAATTCGGTGTCGCGATAGAACAATTGCAAATCCATACACTGTTCGTACAAAATTTTACGTTCTTCCCAAACTTTCAACAGCGACGCTTTCTCTTCCTCGAGACTGGCCAGTTTTTCTTGGACTTGATCGGCTGCCGAATGACCACGTTCCACTAATTGTTTACCGGCTAACGTGGTGGCGATAAAGGAATCTTCGCGAGCATCGATTTCACCACGATGTTCTTGGTGACGCTCCAACAGAGCTTCGGCTCCGGCCACGTCTTTTGCAAGCTCATCGGCGGAAATAATGTTCTTCATGTCGTTGATCCAGGACACTAAATCACGATAGTCAGCCAGGAAACGATGCAGAAAGTAGGATTCATCGAGTTTTTGTTTACGTTCCTGAAAAATGATAGCTTTCATGTGGATTTTCTATAATAAGCGAGTTGATTGGATTAAAAATTAATTGATGCAATTACAGAGAAAGTTCAAAGAACTTTCACACCTTTGAAATGTATGAATGAAGCACTTTCTAGGCTTCCGTTATAAGTCAATGACTATGCAAATTTATAATAGGTATTAGAAAAATTCATTATGTACTCTAGAGATGACATATATTACGTAATATAAAAAATTACTACAAACAAATTTTCTGTCTGTACCTTAAAAATTTTTTTTTTTTAAATTATTTTTAAGTTTTCCCAAGTCGATCATGAATATTTATATTCAAGTAGAACCTCTGTTAACCAGACAGCAGTGTCACGTAAAAATTTGTCCGGCTAACAGAGATGTCCGCTTAACAGGGGTAGAGTAAACAATAGCATTAAATAATGTAGTATTCATTTTAACAATTTTTTTAAACCTGAGTTCCCAATTAATTTAAATTTTTAAATTAAATTAATTGGGAACTCAGGTTTAATAAAAAAATTGTTAAAATAATTACATATATCCCAAAAACCCATATTACATAATGTAGTATGAACAATTATACTCAACTCGCACTAGACGTACTCGCGTCCAGTTAATGGAGGTAATAATGTGCTAAATAATATGTCTTCGTCCAATAATATTGTGTCCGCGCCCGGTTAACAGACGAAAACTCTTTTTATTATTTTTTTGTACGTAATATTTAAAAAGTTATATCAAATTAATAATAAATTTTCAGACTTAAAACCAATAACGGGTCGACAGTTTCCGAGCGCATATATGACGTCATAATGTTTACTTACCTGAATACATATTCATGTCTTTTTATTTTGAATTATTAATGCTATGCATGCAATAGGGTACTTGACTGCAATTGAGAAATGATTCTAAATGCTTTGTTCTTACGTATAAATTAGTTAATTTTTGTTAAATTTTTAAAAATCTTCAAAAAAGCCATTGTTCAATTTTAAATGAACAAATTGGCGGGAAAAACGATTTGGCGTAGTGACGTATGCAATGACGTCACGATTTAACTCAAACAGATGTCGCTTTCATTCATATCAACACTTTTCAACACGGTTTCAAATTTATACACAATATTCAGCAGTCATCATGCTCAGTTTTAGTGGTATTTACAACTTTCTACTTTGTTATCTTCTTCATTTATCATCATCGTAAGATTTTCATGAAACCCTACATGTATTAAATGCACTTTAAGAAAACGTAACTTCAAAATTGTAGCAAAAAATAAAAGCATTTTTAACATAATATTTAAAACAAGTTGATAAGGATATTTTACGTATTAAGTGACGATGTATTCCTTCCATCAATCTTTTTTGAGTGCAAAATTAATTGCAAATCAAAAAGTTTAAAATAAATTACAAAGAAAACACCTTCTCTTGGTCAACTAGAATTGTAAAAATGTCACAATGAAAATGCAATTTGTCATAGACAAACCGTAACTAGAGTAATAAGATGTGCTATTAAAAAATGACGTCATTTTCAAATATCACTGCGTTTTTAACCATTTAAATGAAGGCTAAAAATTTATAATTTTCGAAATCGAATTTTTAAGTAACTAAAGAATATTTTTATTTGCCACTACTAAAATTGAATATATTTAAGGACAATATCTAAAATTATTCAACATTTAAAACAAATTTTGAATACAGTCAAGTACCGTATTATTGCTTGCCATAATTTTGTATTGAATATCTTAAACATAATGACGTCATAGACATCGCGATCTTAGGTTTTAATTAATTTATTATTTATTATATAATTATAATTTTTAAAATTTTTTTCGCATCGATTATCAATATTATTTATGATATAGTATTGAAATAAAACCAAAAGTAATAATTAACTTTTATTCAAAGACCTAATTAATGAAAATAATAGGTAAGTTATATTTACAATTTTTGTATTATACCCGGTTTCAGATACAATTGAGCATGAGTCAACGTTAAAAAATTAAATAATTCTTATATTCGAAACAAATCAATCTTTTCTATTCTTTTCTAAAAACATACTGTTAATTTAAAATTTACGTAAGTGTAATAATGAAAGAGATAAAACCAAGAAAACGGAAATTATTTAAATTCATAAGTGATGAATTATGGATAAATTTAAGTGACCATGGTAGTAAACGTCATTCAGTAAACACCATTGATATATAAAAAATTTTACTAAATTACTATATTTTAGGGAGAGGGAAAAGTACTGACAATATGATATTTTAGAATGAATACGTAGACTTAAATATTTATAAGAATACTTGTCAAATTATTTATATTAGCCAATTTTTAACATTAACACCGTGCTTTAATCAAAAAATAGTACCGTTATCTGGGGTGAAATTGATAATCGGGGGTGAGATTGTTATTTTTTTAAATTGAATATAGCGCCCGAACTATAGTTTAGAATGCGATTTTATCGACCAGTAATGGAAGAAGTAAGATAGCTGAAAATACCCTATACACGTCAAGTTCAGCTGCACTTCCGTATCTTTAAAAAAATAGTGTATTAAAAGAAATCGTATTTTTGGGTGAAAGCGAACTTTTAAAACTTTATCTGATAAGTCAAAATCTAAACATAGTTTTAATATTTTAATAAAACACACATAATTGTTGATGCTTTGTGACCATCACGTGCTAAGCTGTACATAATCAGTCCAGTATTTTTTGTCATATTGGACATATTATTGCGTGGGATGAGATTAATCATATAAATGGGGTGAGATTGTTTTAAAGATACGGAACTGCAGCAGAACTTGACGTGTATAGAGTATTTTCAGCCATCTTATTTCTTCCATTAATACCGGTCGGTAAAATCGCATTCTAAACTATAGTTCGGGCGCTATATTCAATTTTAAAAAAATAACAATCTCACCCCCGTTTATCAATTTCACCCCAGATGACGGTATTTGAATTTTTTTATTTATTTTAAATTCTGTGTCGATTAACCCTAGAATCATACGTACACGTCAAAACGACGTACGAACTTCTCTACCTGCTCCAATACTACGACTTGTTGTTACTTGTTTGCTGTGAGATTTCTGTTATCTAATTTATTTGTTATTATAACACACTACATATATTTATTTTGTTTATAGTCATTGTCGTTTTGTTTGTATTGAAATAGTGTCCGTCAAAAGGACGTCGATGTATGATTAACGTATGTTTTTTTTGAAGATTTTGTACACTACATATAAAAATTTTCCTAATTTTTCTAAAATTTATTAAAGATATGGATGTTATAATTAATTTATTCAATGATTATGATAATGTGAAAGATGATTACAGCTATTTGACTTATAGAGACGACATAATACTGAAGTTTTAATATATTGAATCGAAAACTAAAGAATGTATTTCAAATGACTTAATAAAAGATTAACAATTTATTTTGTGGAAAATATTTTAATTTTTATTATTTTTTGAGATCTTATTCGAAAAATTACTAACAAATTTTAGAAAATTTACAAATGTGCCTAATGGGGAAATAACTACAGATCTATAGAAATATTTATGACTGAGAAATTTCACATTCTGTAAAGTCACACATGTCCACTGACTCATAATAGTTCATAAATTAATTATTACAATTGATGTATTTATCTATTTTTTAATTTTTATAATGAAAATATGCTTTGATAAAAAATTAATAAATATTTACATTAAGAAATTTTTCCAAATCCAATTTTTTTAAATATTTTGTTCGCTTTTGTAGTATTGTTATGTAAAAAAAAATGTTTTTTGCAAATAAACTCTAAAACTCTCCGTAAAAAGTCCATCCGTCAAAACGACGTCGATGTATGATTAACGTTTCTCGTAGACCAACGTATGATTCTAGGGTTAAAAAAAAGCAACCACTAGATCCTAGAACGTTCGTGGTCACTTTTTCAATTTTTAAGCACCTATTTGTTCATATCAAAGTTTGTTATTTTGTTAGAAAGAAAACCGTTCCTTTAAAATACAGACAAAAAAAATTGCTCTTAATTTCTATCATTGAAATCGATGTATTCTTTTTTTAAATGTGAATTCTACATCTATTAAGGCCACTTACCTTTGCTTTCGCGACCAGTTTCTCCCAATACGCAACGATTTCATTACGTTTCTCCTGAATCTGATCACTATGATCGCCGTGGATACCACACAATCGATCCGCTTCCGCTCCCAAAGTGGACACTTTATCCTCGAGCGCGGCCAAATCCCGTTCCACCCCCTCGTGTTTTCGTTGTAACGTTTGTACGCTGGCCAAATCGCGACCATAATCGTCGGACGAGAGCACGGCATCCTTCTCCGAAATCCACGCCACTGTTTCATCGGCGTCGCGATTGAATCGTTGAATCTCGTGCGCGCCAAACAGTTTCTCCTGGCGCATTGTGGCCATTTGACGTAAACGTAACCACGCCTCGTTCAAGTCGTTTTTACGTTGAATAATAGTGTCACGTTCCGGGTGACCTTCCAGGAGGAGTTTATCGGCCATTTCGTTAACTTCATTGACTCGATACTCTTGCGAGGCCATGTCTTTTTGGAACTCGTCGAATTTACGCTGGAGCACTTCGACGTGTTCTAAATCGTGACCGAACTCCTCGGTGGTGACGAATGTGCCTTTGTCGTTGATCCAGAACATGACTTCGTCACATTTACGTATGAATTGAACCAATACCAACGCTTGTTGTAATTTCATTCCTTTCTCGGCGAGTTTCGAAAGCAGCAGCTCCCAGAGGCGATGTAATTCTTCGAGACGGCGACGAATTGTGTCCGAGGCGAAGTGCGAATTGTTGATCATCTCCTGACCGGTGTTATCCAGCACCACGATTGCGTTACTATGCGCGGCAACTTCCGCCTCGAATGCTTGATGTTTTTGAATTTTAGCTTGTAAATTGGTCGGGTCTTTGTAACTTTCATCGGATGCGGCTTGAAGTTTTTCATGAATCCAACTCTCTAGTTCATCGGCGTCACGTTTGAAATATTGGAATCGACGCGAATCTTCAAGCTTTTCTCGCTTGGCGCGAGCATCAGCTTTAAAATTACTATAACGCGTCAACACTTGTTCACGACGCTCCTGAATATCCTCAGCTGTTTCCAAAATACGGATCTCTTTCGGAGTAATTTGCTCCATTTTCGTCGAGTTCGAAATTCAGTTGATTTTTCGAAAATTCTTTATCTGTAATTACAAAAGAAAGAAAAAACCGGTTAACCATTTTATTTTAATCATAGAGCAAAATTGTTTTGTCTCAAAATGTCGGATCTTTTATTGCCAGTACAAGTACCATAGATAAGATTACAAAAAAAGAAAGAAAATCAGAGATACCAACATCAAAAAATGATATCCTAGGAATTTGCAAAATCGAAATTATACGAAACTATGTTGGTAAAATTGAATATTACTTACAATTATACAGCATTTCGATAAATGTGTCATAAATGGCGGCACTTAAATTAGTGAATATTAGAGTCCCTAATAGGGCTTGGAATACCGGTGTCTTTTTATAATACCGGTATTTATTCGGTATTATCATTTAAAATACCGGAATTCCGGTATTTCGGTATTTTTTCGGTATTGAATGAAGATAGTATAGAAAAAAGGAAAAATCATTAAAAATCATTTAATAAAATTAATTAGTAACAGTAATAATAACAAACTACATCATCTTTGGTTTTTAAAAATTTAAATACATAATTTTGTATTTTTTATTATAGAAAAATACTTAAAAATATTCCAGAATTGAGAAAAAATATGAGTAAGTATAAGATATCTGGTCATCTGCACATATGGAAAACATTAAGCAAAACTAAAGACATTGTAATAAAATTTATGTTGTAAATCTAACGTAAAAAAAATATTCAAAATATGTAATATATAAAGTATTTGATTTTGTTAATACCGAAACCGAAATACCGGTATTTGAAATTTTAATACCGGTTTTACAAAACGTTTAAAAATTTCCAGTATTCCGGTTTTTCGGTAGTATCGGAATACCGGTATTCAAGCTCTAGTCCCTATAATAAGTAGAGTCGTAACATGTCAGCCACTTTCTATCCAAAACCGAGCGGGAAGCTTCAAAATTAATTATTGTTAATAAGTTATGGTTAACAATATGGCTATATGGTTTTTGTTAATATTTAAATTATTTCCAATGTATTTTACGCAAACTTTGGATAGAAAATGCCGGAACCAATCAGCGTTCAGCACACATGTCACGACTCTAATTATTATAGGGACTCTAGTGAATATTAGAGTCTCTAATAAATAGACTCGTGATATGTATGCTGAACGCTGATTGGTTCCGGCATTTTTTATCCAAAGATTGCGTAAAATATATTGGAAATAAATTAAATATTAACAAAAACCATTTAGTTTAACCTAGAAAGAATAATTAAATTAAAAAATTTTTAATGGTTCATTAATTCATAACTTATTAACAATAATTATGTACTCAAAAATATTTGCTTAAATATGTGATAATTAATTTTGAAGCTTCCCGCTCTGTTTTGGAAAGAAAATGGCTGACATGTCACGACTCTATTTATTACAAGGACTCTAAGTGAATATATACATACCAAAGCATTTTGAATCGACATATTGCATGACGAGTTAACTCGTCTTAATCATTTAAAGGATTAAGTGCGAATTGTACTTGCACAGGTGTTGGCTACAATAAATTGTTTTTAACATGTTGACGGTCATAACCTATAATGACAAAACGTCCAGCTTATACGCTATTTTAAAGTGGTCACCAATATTACCCCCTAAAATTAATCCCCATAGAATCAAAATTAAACGTTTTATACTTCACATTGTATAGTTGGGACATCACACTCTACCTCTGTGCTAAATTTCAAATTTTTACGTCGAATAGTTTCAGAGAAAACCGTCAGATGGATACCGAAAAATAATTCCATAAATGTTCCATTTTGTCAGTTTTGGTATGAAACACCGAAAAATGTCGATTTTCATTAAATTGCATCCTGTTTTTGAGTTTTCAAAATTAAAATGCTAATTGTAATTAAAATGATACAAGTGGGCGACAATTTTTTTGTAATTATATTACCTCAAAATTATTTATTTAAGCAGATTACGTCATGGCATTGAAATGTTAAAAGATAATTTAAATTTTAATGTACAGAGTGCAGAGTATCAAGTTTGACCCACATATGAATGAGGTATTATAAAATTGAAATGGTTAAATTAATTTTGAACTCTAAGGTTGGTTCTATACAATTTTTACTTTCAAATTTTTATTTTTAAAAATAAAGCCACTGAGGGATTAATAGGGGGAACTGAAATTACAATTCTCCGAATCTCGGAATCGAGACTGTCATGAGTACATTTCTCCCACTTTCATATTTCGTGGAGGCGGAGTTGGAACTAACAAAACTAATTTTAATATACTAACAATTTACACTAAGGCACACTCTTTCTCTTATACAGGGTGTTAGTGAATAAGTGCGAAAGATTTTAACAGGTGATGGCTGAGGTTCTTTTATGTAAAAAAGTTCATATAAACCCAGGTCCAAAAACACTTAGTTTCCAAGATACTCAGTTTCTCGTCTTTTTTAATATTTTCTTAAATATTTCAAAAACATTTTGAGATATTAACACAAAATTTGGGACAATTAACACAAAGTGATAAATACCCATATTCTGAAACAGACAGAATATTTCCACTCAAACCAGTGGCGATCGTACAGCTATGTGATGACATATTTTTGGAGAAAAAGGGCCCACCAATGTTTTTTTCCAATCTGAATGTTTTTTTCAAATGTCCCATATATTGTTGACAAAAATGACCTCTTGGTATTTTGTCGCTCATGTAACCGTTTTCAAGATAAAAAATAATTTCCAGTTACCGTTCCTACCACAAAACTCGTACGAGCTATCTTGCAATAAAACAATATTGCATTATGTCACCAAGGTTAGACACGTATGCAAAATTTGAAACCTCTAGCTCAATAAGAACCTGCCTAAATTTTGATTCCAAGATTTGATCTAAACCAACATACTAACATAGCAAGTTAAATAAAAGCTTTTAAAAAATCAACAATCACAATTCGTTCATACTACATTCATCATAAGTAGTAGATACATATACAATTTGTTCTGTAATCGAATGTTACCGATCATTTAAAAAATCCGATTACTGATTATTTTTAATTCGAATTACCCCACCACTAACTGTCAAACAAAGGGGTATATTTGAATATTAACAAACTGTTTTTATTAATTTTTCTGTAATCATTAATTAATAAAACACAAAAAACTGAAAGTAAAAATTATGCAATTAAAATATGAATTTTATAAAAACAAAGTTGGAAAAATAGTTTAAAAAAATGCGTAAAATATGATTGATAATTTATTTTTTGTATTTTTATACCTGTTTATTAATCACTATTCCGAAATACTCTAAAATTAGTTAGGATCCCAAAATTTCAAAACTGAATGCCCTAGTAGTAGTCACATACATAATTTTTTTTTTTTTTGGTACCTTGCTTGAAGACACTGTACATTCCAGTTAAGTAATGTTAATATAACTGTAAATGGTCAAACAAGTTAAACAATGAGTCATTTTTCAATTAGCCACGCCTTAAATGTACATAATTTTGTGTTTATATACAGGGGCTTAAATTAAAATTTCAAACTAGCTGAAAGCAAAAAAATGATAAAATTTCAAATTACTTACAAATATACTCACTGTTCAAAAATTATTAAAAAACACAAAAATATTATTAAATACTTCTTGGAATTATACACATTTTTTGTATTTAATTTTATTACATTGGCGTGAACTGTGAACTGTTTGTTTTATTACATATTTCCAGTTGTTAACGGAATGGAGTAATGATTATATTTAGAACATCGGAAGAGTGTTGTATGTATTTGTGTGTCGTCGATGACCGAGTCATCGGTGGAGTTAGTTAATCAATTCATCGTCTCCTGATGTTACAACGAGGTTACACAACTACACACACAAATATTTATACATATATATATATCCGTAAATATGTATGCGTGTTTGTATTTGACTGCAAAATTACTGCAATGCTGGTCTATAAACTATACTTACGAATTATATTTTATGAAAAATGAAAAATAGGATTGTAACGTTTTAAAGTAAATATTTCCATAATTTTTGTAATCTTTTTGGTTCTCTATATCTAAGGAAAATCAATAAAATATTTTTGGAGATATTTATTTGGCCAAGAAATTAAAATTTAAGGGTAGTAGCAAACAGAGGTGAAAAGTATACAAGGGTGTCAAAAAATATTTTTGATTGAATATTTTGAGAAAATTACACCATAAAACGTAGAGAATAGTATAATTTTCGAATTTTCGTATTTAATATTCATACATTTTCCGGTAGTAAATTTTTTATTTTTACCATTCTGACAATTTTCTTCTTTTTTATTTTTATTTAGTAGGAAATTTTTAAAATATGGTCGGTTACTCCTCACTTGGGATCAGTAGGTATGAATAGAGGGCATTAATAGAATATGAACAGGCATGTCAAATTTTTTTTATTAAATATTATTATTTGCAATGGACCATTTTCTCAAATATGTAGCAATCTGTCACCAGGGCGGCGACACAAGTATTTGGGATTACATGTCTATAATCGAGATATTAATTTAACCAACCAAAAATCACCTTCTGTTAATTCCACTTTAGCAACGAAATTTTCTAATTCGGTTACCTAGGAATATTGTTTGTTTTTTAGAAATTAATATTCCAACTATAGAGATGTAGTTCCGAATAACCCGTGTCGCCGCCCTGGTGTTAAACAATTTTCTCATGCGGTTACTAGCAATTTTTAAATTAAAATTTCAATCATAGAGATGTAGATATTTTGAGAAAATGGCTCATTAGTTGGTAGTTGGTAACATTTTTTTTTGGTAGAGAAATAAAAAGTAAACAAGAAAATGTAGCAATTATGGTGGTTGTGACAGGCACACAGACAGACATGACGAATTTATAAGGATTTCGAAATTTTTTCTTCGAAACCTTAAAAAAAAAGAAAAATGCATATGCATGCATTTCGAATTATATTGACTTATTCTTAAAACTTTGGTAAGCCATCCGACGTCAAACTCTATTCACCCGTAATTTATAGTTTCGATTAACCACATTTGTGTCTCTATTGACTACAAAGGCGTATCTATTCACCCCCCAATTAAAGAGTACATTAAATTTATTTTCATAATTTTTTGTCCAATTTTAACATTAAATTTATTTATTATTTTATATTAATAGTAACTTTTATAATTTATTACTATATAATTATAGTAACTTTTATAATTAATTTTTAACGACAAACTTAAATACAACCCTCTTCAAACTGTAAAATATATCGAGCCATTGCCGCCATTTTAGCGTAACCGACAAATATCAAATTTTACAGGAGAAGGATTTTTTAAATATTTGTATGGCGCTTGCGATATTTCGGCTGTCTTAATTTTATTACGCCTGAGCGTATTATTCCTATTATTTTATTAACCTTACGATAAAGATGGTTATTGTCGGTTACGCTAAAATGTGAATTGTGTTGTATTAACGATAAACTAAGCAGTTGCTATAACTCGTTAATTAACGAATTTTGGAGAAAAACGTTAACACTGCTTGGTCCGTTACGGTTTAAAATGTTGCTTGCAATAAAAATTTCAATTTCGATAAAAGTGTCGCTTACAATAAATCGGCGGTAATGGCTCGATATATTAGCTACAATAACATTTAATAACCTTAGAGAGTTTCAACAAGACTGTACCAATATTTTTTGAGAAAATCTAAATCCCCTTCAAAATCAATAAAAATTCTTTATTTACTTCTAGAAAGCGATTGAAAATAGAACTCAATCCCTCCAGTTACTCAAAAATTTGTAGTTATTTAGCGACAAAATTTGACTCTTTTTAAAAGCTTTTATTTAACTTGCTATGTTAGTATGTTGGTTTAGATCAAATCTTGGAATCAAAATTTAGACAGGTTCTAATTGAGCTAGAGGTTTCAAATTTTGCATACGTGTCTCACCTTAATGACAATGCAATATTGTATAATTAGTTTCGTCCGAAATCGCCCCAAACTAAAATTGTTGATTTTTAGTCCTGTGCAACTTTTTGACATTTCGAATTGTCAGATATTGTCCATTGATTTTACATTACAATTTTTTGTTTCCATAGTTATGTCTGATTAGGGTAAATTAACCGATTAAAATATAGGTAAAAAAATTACTTCTTTAATTTTTTTTTTAAAATTAATTGTAATCAGACTAAAAAGTAGAAAATAAATTAAAGTAAAAAAAATGTTTTTTAAGAAAAAGCTTTTATTTAAAGCTTAAAAAAATCAAATAACTTTTGAGTGAAGTTTGAAGCAATATGCAACATAATTTATAAAAGCTTGAGGCGTTTAATTAAGTTTGGTAACTACTGAAAAGTAAAATAGCTACAGTTATATCCAAAACAGAAATACCTAATTAATGATAACGCTTCAAGCTTTTATAAATTATGTTGCATATTGCTTCAAACTTCACTCAAAAGTTATTTTATTTTTTTAAGCCCATTTTTCAATAAAAGCTTTTTCTTAAAAAACATTTTTTTTACTTTAATTTATTAATTCTGAAGAATATTAACCCTATCAATAAATTGTACTTTAGGTAATCATTTAAAATGCTGTTATAACAAAAAATTAAGGAGTTAAGGTCAGGAAACCAACCCCGTCTTACGACCGGATATCAATTTCCTGCTCTAATCATGTCTGATCACAAAAAGGGCAAACAAATAAAGGTTCTTTTCCACAAAGAAAATTGATAAAATAATCAGTATTAGTAAAACTAGCTGAAATTAGGGTTTCCGATCTCTGGCCAAAAAATCGATCTTGGGGATCGATTCGAATCGTCAAACCAAAGATCGATGCAGGAGAAAATCGGCTTACAAAAGATCGATCTGACAAAAATCGATTCAATTTTTGTACTTACAGAAAATAAAGGAAATATAAAAGTTTTAATTAAGTTTTTTTATTAGTAAATCACAAATCAGTTTCAAAAAAATTTCAATTTCCTTTGAAGTTGATAACTTGAAAAAATCATATTTTTACCAAAAAATATTCTAATTTATATTTGAAAAAGATCGATCTCCGATCCCGTAAATTTTTCACGATCTCTGTATCGATTTGGTCTTCAAAGAATCGATTCAAAAAATCGAAGATCGACCCTCCAAAAATCGATTTTCGATAAAATCGAATCGAGATCGGAAACCTTAGCTGAAATATTACAGATTACAGATAAAATTAATATGCGAAACACATTCCCATTTTATTACTTTCTAAAGAAAATATTTTAAGTAAAAGTAAAAAAAAAATTATTTAATTTCACATTCCAGAAAACGATAAATTACTTTTTAAGGTCTATATCAATTTGAAAATACAAATATTTTGCATAATTTAAATGAAACATATTAGAATATTTAGTAGCATACAAACCTACTTAAATTATTTAAGAGTCTAGAAGCATTTTAAAAATTAAAAAGCACTAACTTTAAAACTGATAAAAAAAATCTCAAATTAAATGTCCTCACATCAAGTTATACATGACACGAATCTCGGCGACTCGAAATCAAGACTTTTAATTCATAAAAAATGCTAATATAAAAATAGAAATGATCAATAAACTCTACTGCAATTACCGTGGGTGTGGTTTAAAAATGAATCCCTATTTTATGAAAAAAATAAAAACAAAAAAAACAACTTACCAATTCGAAAATTCGGATATAATAGATTTTTCAAGAAATATATATTTTATACGTGAAAAACACTCACTTTTTCAAATATAGCACAGAAAAAATATTATTTAAAATAACATCAATAACGATTAGAGCATCCAAAGATACACCTTGCTAGGGCTACGTCATCGGCATTTATTTTATTTGACATATCAGTAGTGGCAACTTTATAAAAAAAATTACACAAAAACAAATTTTTTAAAATACCATAATTATTAATAATAATATCTAAGTTTTGTATTGTTACTGAAATAAAAGTATTTTAAACAACCCAATTATTTGTGTTTTTACCGTTTTTTATCTGAAATTTCGTTCTTTTTATAATTTTATTTTTTGTAGTTAAACATTGCGGGTGTTCGCCAGAAAATTTTGTTAGCTTAACGTTAGCCAGCAGAGCTTGCACCGTTACAAACTAGAGGACTCTGATTCAAAAAATTAACTTTTTAAACAAACTATATGGAAAAATTTTGGAAAAATTCCGGAATTTTTACTGCCAGTGATAAGTAGAATTGATAAGGTTACAAAAAAAAGAAAAAAAATCAGAGATCCCAACATCAAAAAACTGAACCCTAGGAATTTACAAAATATAAATTATACTAAACTATGTTGATAAAATTGAACACTATTTAAAATTATACCGTATTTCGGAAAATCTGTCACAGATGGCGGCACCTGTACCAATGAATATATACATATCACAGCATTTTGAGCCGCCATATTACAGGATGAGTTAACTCGTCTTAATAATTTAAAGTGTTAATATACGTTAAATATTTTTTCATTGTTTTGCACCGTATAAATCACGGATGAATGGATTCAGTCTAAATACAAAAATGCGTGGATCGATTGACGCCTTTTGGCGAGATGTTATATCACTTTACATTCAGTCGTTCCACAATTAGTGTGCGAGTAACAAGCACTAACTTGAATTGTTGATCATTGTTATCTAGCTGTACTGTGATTGTTAATCACAGTAAATGCCGTAAATGCGTATTATATACGTATGTAAAGAGGTATGTGATATGTACGCGAAACAGAAGCAATGACACTCATACATACACAGATTAGACATACACACTCAGAAGCTGAATATACATACATAACACATTGGTGGGGATTTACGTCATCTTTTAACCATGAAAATTAGGCCGTATGAGATGTATCTGAAATCTGTGGTTTAAATAACTTTTGAAGTACAGCCACATTCAAAGATTATAGAATAAAAACAATCAGTTACTATGTTAGAAATTGTTGTTTTAATATCTAATGCATGTTCATTTTTTGAATGCCAGCCCTCTTTGTAACGGCATAAGTTCCGTTAGCTAATAGCGGGTTTACATTTGCAATGATTTGCTGGCGCCACTTTTAAGTTTGCATGTCTGTAAAGTTTACACTACTTGCACGTCCGTTTACACATGATTTGCATGGTATATAATTTGGTAAGTACTGCGCAGGTCACAAATGGCTGAACTGGATAAATAACTGTCATATATAGTTTTTATTTATATCTAAATGTAAAGCAAACAATGAATTAGAAGAGAAAAAAACATAATAGATACTAATTAAAATTGACATAGTGTTTGAAAAATTACCAAACTGGATCGGCTGGGACTCGAACCCGGATCTCTTGGTTACCAACCAAGCGCCTTACCAACTAGGCCACCGATCACTTGTTCGAGTGCCACTCCAATTCAGTAATCAATCAAACACAACCTCTCTCTAATGCGAGACGCAGTTTTATACTTTTAATTTCAAATGTTATCGAGTGCCTGTGAAACATTATTAGTGTATGGCGGATTTTTATCCGTATTTTAAACATACACCAATATTCATATGTTCACTCAATGACCAGCTTTGGCTGATACTTGAACACTCGATGTACTTTGGCAAATGGCCAATTCATTATGTTAATTAAAATTGACATAGTGTTTGAAAAATTACCAAACTGGATCGGCTGGGACTCGGGAGAGATCCGGGTTCGAGTCCCAGAGTCGAGCGCCAGCAAATCATTGTAAATGTAAACCCCGTATAACGTTAGTTAGGCTAACAAAATTTTCTGGCGAACTCCCTTTTTGCTGAATGTTACACACAGTAGGGATTTTTTGTTGGTTAGATAAACACATGATCCACCTGATGATACAAAAATGGAAATTAGTTTTAAAATTACGAAAAAAAATTGGAATTAACAGGTTAGAGATTATTGGTTTGCTTAATAATTATCTGTAATTTAATTCGATTAGATTAAATCGCGGAAAAACCAAAACTCTTGAAATGTTTCAGCTTGATTAAATTTTCACAAATGAAAGAATGATATTACGAATTAATAATTTTTACGAGTAATTTTAAATGTTTTAAATCCAATAGCCGTAGGTGTGTTTAAAATTGTAATCAATTTTCATTTAAAATCGAAATAAAATGTTTATTTTTAGGAATATGAAAGTATTATTTAAAATTATATTTTTTATTTTATTATTATTTTATAATGAAAGTGTAAAATGTTGGAGTGCCTCATCGTTTTTAAAAGATTTCGGCGACGTTTTTGTAGATAGTACATTTTGTTTATTAAAAGAATGTTGTAATTCGCGATATATAAAGGCAGATTTTAATGGTAACTGTTAAAAAAAAAATAGTGTTTTAAAATCGATTTTAAATTGAAATTTGTGTTTTAGGCTTAAAACAACAGTTAGATTATAATTTATACGGACAACATTTAGTTAAAGGTGTCGTATTGAATGCCCTGCAAGATCATTTTGAGAAACCAAATCCAAAAAAAGCGCTAGCAATCACTTTCCACGGCTGGCCGGGGATCGGAAAGAATTATGTCGTTGAGTTTATTGTAAATAATTTATATAAATTAGGTTTTAATAGTCAATATGTGCATTCGTATGTAGCACAAATTCATTTTCCGAGTAAGGACTTGGTCCCACTTTATCAGGTAAATATTTGAAAAAAAATTTTCCACATTCAAAATTTCAATTTTTTGATAATTGTACATTAGTGAGGTTCCACCTATTTTTGACTCTAAAATTAATTTAAAAAAATATTACAATTCGATATCAGTACTGAAAATGCCGGGAAACTGTCATGAAATTTGAAACAATTCAAATTTTTTAGATTTTCTTTTTTTTTTTATTTTATATGCATGTGTGTCAAAGTCGAAGTATATTGTAAAAACTAACTCAACTAACCTCACCACTTAGTTTTTATATCAAAGTCGAAGTATATTGTGAAAACTAACTAAGCTAACCTAACCTTCAGGGGCGCAACAGGTGCAAATTTGCAGGGGGGGTCCAACAAAAATTTAAATAACCGAATTTTTTGATAACGCTATTTTCTGATAACATTTTCCAATGTTATCGGAAATTTCGTCTCCGAAAATTCGATTTTCAAATAAAAATATCAGTAGACCACTAAAAATTTTACTTTTTAATAAAAATAAAATAAATGGAAGGAAAATTTACGTAATTTTATGAGAAGTCTGTGTAATTTTAGGGGGTCCGGACCCCTTGGACCCCCCGTTGTTACGCCCGTGTTAACCTTAACTAACCTCATCACCTAGTTTTTCTATCGAATTCGAAGTAGATTGTCAAAACTAACTTAACCTTAACTAACCTCACCACCTAGTTTTTATATCAAAGTCGAAGTATATTGTCAAGACTAACTAAACTAACCTAACCTTAACTAACCTCACCACCTAGTTTTTATACCAAAGTCGAAATATATTCTCAAAACTAACTAAACTAACTTAACCTTAACTAATCTTACCACCTAGTTTTTATATCAAAGTTGAAGTATATTCTCAAAACTAACTAAACTAACCTAACCTTAACTAACCTCACCACCTAGTTTTTGTATCAAAGTCGAAGTATTTTGTCAAAACTAACTAAATTAACCTAATCTTAACTAGCCTCACCACTAGAGTGAGGACATTGATCCGCTTAAACGGGCTGATCAATTTTTTTATGGCAGGTTCTAGCACACACTACGTCGTCAGAAGTATGGGGACACCTTAGTCCAGGGGGTGCCCACACTTGCTACCGCAAATAATGTTGTGGTACACTGCCATGTCAAAAGTGTGGGCACCTCCTGGGCTAAGGTGTCCCCATACTTTTAATGACGTAGTGTGTGCTAGAACCCGTTATAAAAAATCGGTTACCCCTTGGGGACGCGTTTATGCTGATGATGTCGGATAATTAATCGATTAATCGGTTTAGTCGACTAATTTTGTTTACATTTAGTTATTTTTTAGTCAACTATTCTATCCTCGATTAAATAACTAAAATGATTAAATTTTTTTTAAATGACTAAAAACGACTAATTTAATAATTTTTCTTTATTATTTATTGGATTTCAAAAAATGAAAACTAAAAATTTCTCTATTTGTATGATTTTTCACTATTATGTGACTAACACAATGTCATATTTCATATCTTTCTTTTCTTAAAAGAAAAATTTTAAAAGTCAATAATTAAATTAAAAAGAAACCCTCGTTTTTGAAAGAGTTACCTAGGTTATAGTGATGTCGAGCAGCCGAGCAGTTAGTCGATTAATCGACTAAAGTTATTTTTCAGATAAAATTAGTCATCAGTCGAAAATATCGAGCGAACCGTAGTCGACTAATCGACTAAATTGTTAGTCGATTTTCTTAAATAGTGTAACCTATGCAACTCTTTCAAAAACGATGTTTTCTTTTGAATTTAATTATTGACTTTTAACATATTTTTTAAGAAAAAAAATATGAATGACGTATCACAATGTGTCAATCACATAAACGTGAAAAATTATACAAATACATACATTTTTAGTTTTTGTTTTTTGAAGCCTAATAAATAATATACAAAAGTTAATAAATTAGTCGTTTTTAGTCATTTAAAAAAAATTAATCATATTAGTCATTTAGCCGAAGTTAAAATAGTCGACTAAAAAATGACTAAATGTAGACAAAATTAGTCGACTAAATCGATTAATCGATTAATTATCCGACATCACTACTAGTGATGCCGAGCTGAAGAGAAATTAGTCGATTAATCGACTAAAGTTGTTTTTTAAACAAAATTAGTCTTTAGTCGAAAATACCGAACACGTAATAATCGACTAAATTTTTAGTCGAATTCATGAATGCATAACCTATGTAATTCTTTTAAAAAAAATGTTTACTTTTGAATTTGACTATTGATAGTTACTTAATATTTTATTATTATTATTATTTTTTTTTTTAAGAAAAACAAAGATGAGAAATGAAAAATCGTACCAATGGAAATTTTTTTAGTTTTTGATTTTTCGAATTTTATAGAAATAACACAGGAAATAAAATTAAATTTGTCGTTTTTAGTCATTTAAAAAAAATTAATCATATTAGTCATTTAGTCGAAGTTAAAATAGTCGACTAAAAAATGACTAAATGTAGACAAAATTAGTCGACTAAATCGATTAATCGATTAATTATCCGACATCACTACTAGGTTACCCTATTCATGAATTCGATTAAAAATTTAGTCGGTTATGAATTCGATTAAAAATTTAGTCATTCGACTAATGACTAATTTTGTCTGAAAAACAATTTTAGTCGATTAATCGACTAACTTCTCCTCTGTTCGACATCACTAGAACTTTGTGTGGACCAATGTCCTCACTCTACTCACCACCTAGTTTTAATATCAAAGTCGAAGTATATTGTTAAAACTAACTAAACTAACCTAACCTTAACTAACCTCACCGCCTAGTTTTTATATCTAAGTCGAAACTTTTCCAGCTTCTCCTGACCTGAATTATTTTGTTTTAACATCCTAAACATACTGCAATTGTTAATTTTTTTTTTTTTTTAATTGTGCTAGGGCCCCACTCATGCACAATTATCAATTTTTTTTTTATGATTTTTGTGTTTTAGAGAAATCTTTATAGTGAAATTCGAGCTGCCGTCAGAAAGTGCCCACGACAAATTTTTATTTTTGATGAAGTTGATAAAATTCCGCGTGGTGTTTTGGATATTCTAAAGCCGGTGTTAGACGTGTATGAACATATTGATAATATCGATTTTCGAAAAGCAACGTTTATTTTTATTTCAAATACGGGCGGTACAGAAATAGCGGATATATTACATAATCATATAGCTCACGGGACACCAAGAGAGCAGTTGAAATTGCACAATTTTGAACATTTAGTTCGTCTCGGGGCTTTTAATGAGATAGGTAATTATAAATATTAATTATGAACATTTTCTAATAATGCTTTCTTAATCAAGAAGTCAGTCTTCGCTCAATCTTCGTAAAACTTTAATTTCGTCAACATTTCTAATGAGGAATTTGACTAATTTTGGGAAATTGTTTAAAACACATATTTATGTATTATGCATGTGTATGTTTTTAATTTTTATTAAAAGCTTTTATTTAACTTGCTATGTTAGTATGTTGGTTTAGATCAAATCTTGGAATCAAAATTTAGACAGGTTCTAATTGAGCTAGAGGTTTCAAATTTTGCATACGTGTCTAACCTTGATGACAATGCGATACTGTATAATTAGTTTTGTCTTAAATCGCCCCAAACGAAAATTGTTGATTTTTAGTCCTGTGCAACTTTTTGACATTTCGAATTGTCAAATATTGTCCATTGATTTTTCATTGCAATTTTTTGTTTCCATGGTTATGTTTGATTAGGGTAAATTAACAGGTAAAAAAATTACTTCTTTAATTTTTTTTTTAAAATTAATTGTAATCAGACTAAAAAGTAGAAAATAAATTAAAGTAAAAAAAAATGTTTTTTAAGAAAAAACTTCTATTTAAAAATAGGCTAAAAAAATAAAATAACTTTTGAGTGAAGTTTGAAGCAATATGCAACATAATTCATAAAAGCTTGAGGCGTTTAATTAAGTTTGGTAACTACTGAAAAGTAAAATAGCTACACTTATATCCAAAACAGAAATAAATAATGATAACGCCTCAAGCTTTTATAAATTATGTTGCATATTGCTTCAAACTTCACTCAAAAGTTATTTAATTTTTTGGCCTATTTTTAAATGAAAGCTTTTTCTTAAAAAAAATTTTTTTTTACTTTAATTTATTAAAAATAATGCCGAAAGTCGTTAGAAAAAACTATTTTAACATTTGTTCTCAAAATTTGGGCGAAAACGTTTATTAGCTCTCTCACTTACGTCACATTCTCTAGATAGCAACAGGTGTTCTGTAACTAAGAAAAAAACTGTTAATTTTTCTTATAACTAGGAAAAAAATCGCTGATTTTTTTAAATATTAATAAAATTTAATTTAGATTTATTTCCATAGTTATGTTTGCTAACCGGATTTTAAAGTAGCGACCCTAGTGGCGATAGTGTTGAAATATAATAGAATGCAACGTCACAGCTCATTTCAGTTTACGTGGATTTTAGCTAAAAAATTACTTCCTTAGTTATTATTTTTTTAAAATTAAATAATGGTAGTTAAGATGAATTAGCATAATAAATTGCTGTCTTTTATGATAAATTTTCATTAAAATTAATAATTAAATTAATAATTTTTTAGATTAACATAGGGACCGAGCTTGACAACATTACTGCCATCTGGTGTCCGATTTAAAAAAGAAACATTTTGTATAAAAGCATAGATATTTATATTTTTTATATTTAAGTATCTTGTCTATAAAGTGTAACACCATGGTAACATTCACACATAATATTTCTCATTTATGTCACATAAAGGAGCCACTATCAACGCCAGTGCTGCCGTCTATAGTTCAGGCTCGGTCCATATACCGTAAAGTCGTATAGTATTGAAGGGGTGAATAGAAAAAATCAATTATTTATTGTAATCAATAGTTTATAGCCTAAAGACGGTTGCATTTGAGTTTGTCAAATAAATAAATTTAAAGTAAATTAACACTTTCAAGTCCGAACATACATGTGTATGATACTACCGCGGACAGGTATTGGCTGATAACTATAACATTTATCTGAATTAATAAGAAAATTCATATCTATAAATTCGGTACATAGAATAATAGTTTCCAGACATATTTTGATGTGATTTTTTCTTCTCTTTTCAATAGTGTAAAAAAATGTCACAAAAACTTTTAAATTTGCGGAAATTTTGGAAAAAAACTAATTTTTTTCACAACAAATGCCCAAAAAACATGTACCGGACGTCGGATGTGTCTGGCTGAAGAACTTCCACAACATTTTTGGACTTTCAACATTTTCACCAAATTTCGTAAAAATAGGATGATTCTTTCGAGAATTATCGCGGAGACACATAAATACATACAACATACATATTTATATATTATATAAATTTTAGTAAATGCCATTTTCGGCTTCTAGGGACATCAAAATTAATTTCTGTTATAGTTACGGGCTTAAGTCGCGTCATGACAGTGGCTGTAATAGCTGAATTTTCGATTCGAAAACTTGTTATTAAAATATATGTAATAAGTACAGTCATCGGCGAAATTAATCATCCACTCTTTCCAAATGTTATAGCATTTTTTTTTTTTAATTGTGTTTGTAATATTGGGTGTTATTTATTGAATAAGCAATTTAACAGCTATTTGATAAATTAATTTAATAATAATATTCATTTTAATTTTTTCTAATTCAGAGAGATTTTAAAAAATTAATATTAACTTTCAGGATCAGGTATCCGGGATATTATTGACAGATGGGCTAACCGTCTATATGCGATAGTGAAACAGGCGAAGGCAGCACTAGGTAATAAAGTTATCTTTTCCTAGTGATATAGAAATTGAAAATAAATCTTTTTGCACATTTGCAAATTTCTGCATTTTTTTATTCTTATTATTTTTTGGATTATTTGAAATATAAATTACAGTGTAGCAAAAAGTTTTTAATTTATCGCTAAATTACTTATTAGAGAAATAAAATCTAGTGTTTTCTAGAAACTTTCAAAAAAAAAAAAAAATGCTATACTACTTGTGGTGTGATCGATTAATTTTGTCGATGAGTGTAGTGATAAATTTTCGAATGATTCGTAGTGAATCATTTTCATCTGTATTAAACCACTAGTATGATTACCCGCGGCTTCACCCGTGTTTATTTAAGTTAATGTGTATAGAGTATGTTTGCATCGAGGTAAAAAGTAGCCTATAACATTGTCTGTTCTCCCAGCTATCTCTATGCAAAGTTTAAAATCGATTGATTAAGCGGCTAAGGCGTTGAAAAAACAAATAAACTCACTTTCATATTTATAATATTAGTTAGGATATTCACTTGGTGATCATCAGTGTCGTCATCATCACTTATACAAAATTTTTTAGTTGTTTAGTGGCTTAGTTGTGGCAACTTTTTGGTCACACTAGGCCACTTTAGTGGACTCCATCAATGGAAGCCACCAAGGACGCGGTATAACGTTATGTCACAGTTGGTCAGGTTTCACTTGACGTTGTACAGCACAACGACCATCAACGTGTTAAATATAAAAGAGTATTTTTTCATAGTGTGCGACAAAATTTTAATAATTTGAGATTATTTTTCCAATTTTTCGTTAATTTTTCTCATTTTAATTCAAAATTACAAAAATCAATGCTCATTTTAATTCAAAAGTGCAATATACTATTTTTATCGAATTTTCGAATCGAAAATTCAGCTATTACAGCCACTGTCATGACGCGACTTAAACCCGGGACTATGATAGAAATTTTGTTTGGGGTCCCTAGAAGCCGAAAATGACATTCACTAAAATTTATATGTATCTAAATATATATGCATGTATGTATTTATGTGTTCGCGCGTTAACTCTCGAACGAAACATCCTATTTTTACGAAATTTGATGAAAACGTTGGAAGTCCAAAAATCTTGGATGAGTTCTTTAGTCAGACACGTCCGATGCCCAAAACATGAGTTTTTGGTCATTTTTCGTAAAAAAATTAGTTTTTTATTAAAATTTCACAAAATTCAAAAGTTTTGTGACATTTTTGTACACCATTAGAAAGAGGAGAAAAAAATCACAACAAAAAGGTTTTCGAACTAGTATTCTAGGTAAACGGGTTTCCGAGAAAAATTAATTTTTGTAAATGGAAATTCACTGTGTTGTGCAGAACACTGCGACACGGGTATTTTACTTATAATTCGCTTTTGGATAATTGGCGACGCAAAGATACTCACTCACGTCTCTGGTGATAACATTTGAACTAGTATCAAGTAAAAATATACATATACGTTTAATTGGTGATTTTGAAATCTAGTAATCCGTACATAATTTGTAAAATACATATTTCTGGAGCTACTTGATAAAGCTTATAATTTAAAAAACCAGAGGCAAACCAAATTATAAATCTTTCAACTTCAGAGTGATTGAATGTGGAGTTTATTTTCAAAAAGCAAGTTATGAGAAAAAACTGATTTTGAGATTAATATAGAATTGTAAACTTTATTTAGAAAGCCATTATTCTAAACGGAAATCTTTTTCGAAAACTGACTACAAAGTACCTAAAAAAAGGGAATCAAATTTTATTTTCAAAACGAAATATATGAATAAAAATTTGTTTTCAAAACGCAATTTCTGAAATTTTATTTTCAAACTGAAATATCTTTAATTTCTTGAATTAAATAATGACCATTATTTTGAAATTTTTAACGTGCATAAAGGTACATTAGTAAAGAAAAAATACACCTGGAACGGAAAACCTAACAGAAAATATTACGCTCTAAACCAGTGTTTTTCAAGCTTTTTCATGGCGCGACCCCCTTAGTATGGAAAAATATTTCGTGACCCCCTACCCTCCGCTATTTACTTTTATTTTTTTATGTTATGAATATCGAATCCGTTCATCACTATTGATTATTTTCATAGTTTGGTATCGATTATATACGTAATTAAGGACTTGCAACAGGCAAATTTTTGTATCGAAATCGAAGTTGATGACTTATAGTAGCTTCTGAACGCGCGCATGACGTAAAAAGTGACACGTGCAAGGGCGACCTTCGTCGCCGTTTAACACTTCCAAGCGTAATCCATTTGAATTCTTTGAATTGTGAACTCGCGTTGGAGTTTAAATTTATTAAATTGCCTTGTTGTTTGTTTAGTAGTTGCTCATTGTCTTTTATTGTCTAATATTCAAAATTCTGTGCTCATTGTAATTATTGAAAATGGATAAGTTTCTGGAAAGATATGCACAATCGTCAATTTCAAGTTCCAATAAGAGTAATAAACAAAACCAGAGAAAAAGTGGCTATAGGTATGATGACAATTATTTAAAATTCGGATTTACTGTTATTGAAAATAAGCCGCTATTTTGAAACTTTATCGCGCGAAAGTATGAAACTATTACATTTATATAACCATTAATTAACCTTCTCTTTATTAAATATTATATATTGAACTAGAGTGGTTTTATTTTTAAAGTAACTGCGACCCCCTTGGAAAGGCTTCGCGACCCCCCAGGGGGTCGCGACCCACAGGTTGAAAAACACTGCTCTAAACCTTTTAACTCATTTTTTGTTGCACAATAGTATCATGGATAATATGAGTAGCGTGTTACTATCATTAGTGCTTGAAAAAAATACCGGAAGTAAAAAGAAGAAAATGCTACAAACCGAAAGAAAAGAGAAAAATTGATAAGTCTAAATTACTTTATGCTATTCCATATTTTTACAAAATAAAGAAAATATTTTACTTAGCAAAAAAATCACGTTTATTTTTTATGTGTGACAATTGTTTCAAGCTTAAAAGCTCATTTTCAAACAAAGTAAGATGACTTTATTTATATGAAGGTAGAAAAAATTTTTAAAATTTAATTTTTACAAACAATTTTTAGAAAACCATAAGAAAAAAAAATACGAAAATCAAGTTGCAGATGAAAAAAAGCGGCAGAATGTGACTGCATTGGGGAAGCCTGTAGGGTGAAAATTTAACATAATACTAATTGCTTGGGAAAAATATTTTGAATATTGTCCATTTTAATTTTCATTTTAGGCAATGAATTTATTACTTTTTTTGCAATTTTGTTTTCAAAATGAAATATCATAAAGTTTTATTGTCAAAATGAATTTTCTTTTTTTTGAGAACACATTTTTAAGAGGATTAATTTGAATTAGATTTTTATACTGACTGAGGTTCTTCTCTATAGCATCCCAACTTTATTATTCACTGGTAAAAAAATCCGTAAAAATTTTGCTGGCGTTACATATAGAAAATCTCATTTTACTCGAAAATTAGATTTTGTTAGAAATTGCTTTTTGAAAATAAGCTCCACAAATGTACTTTACGACTACATAAAGCACGTTTCTTTGAATGTTCATAGATTTCTTCTAACGTTAAATTCAATTTCTGTTCAATTTTCTAGGTGGTCTTCAATATGCCGATGCGATTGAAAACAATCTAATCGATCATTACATTCCATTTTTACCGTTAGAACGCAAACACATCGAACTCTGTATACATGACGAATTTAAACGTCGAAAAGTGATACCAACTCAACAACAGATCAACGAAGTGATGGAATATATAACGTTTGATGCCAAATACGTGTTTTTCGCCACCACTGGTTGTAAACGAGTCGATCAAAAGGTTGGCGCCATTTTGAAGGAGAAATTATATAAAGAGAAGGGAAAAGCGGAATTATAGCAAAAATTGTACTTATTAATTGATTTTTTTTTAATTAAATGTTTTTAAAATCGCTTTTTGTGTGAAAATTGTTATGGATAATTTTTTTTTTAATATTTATTACTAACAAAAATAAATCATGTATTGTATTTTTAATAAATGTGTTTTAATTTTTTACTAAACACAAAAAATCCGGATGGAAATGTTTCGTGCCCGGACTTTTTACATGAAAATTTTGTAAGTGTGTTGGTATCACAGACCAATGAACATACTATATATTATATTATATAGACTAATTATATAAATGTATAATTCAGGCAGCCAGATATGTACGACCAGGAGACGACTGGATAGTATTCTGTAATATAGTAATCAATGCTATAACTAATGGTATCGTAGTAACGTTTTCAAATAATTATTGTCAAAATATAATATTGATAATAAAATTTTACTCTTTTAAGAATAACTGCAAAATTTTGAAAGAAAGAAAGTGGTATTCGCTTTATTTTCAAAATACGTACGTATACAAATTATGTTTTACAATAATTATAGTCGCATTTGCTCAGAAATTGGCATTATATTCCTTAAATTTCATCCGTCTCAGTTTTACAAATTGAACAGATATCTGAATAAAGCACAGAACAGATGAATAGATGAACAAGTGAACCACAGGTGAACAGATGAACAGGCTAAATCCCGTTCATTTACGGAACAGTTCCAACAAAAGAACAGTTCTGTTCTTTTTGACACATCACCTGTTACCTGCTTCGAGAAAAATGCCTACAAACTGGCTTTACGCTTTGCCTAGTAGTATAGTATAATAGTGTTCATTGGTCTGTGGTTGGTATCTAAATCAATTAATATCACCAAATTTACTGGGGCTAGGCATATGAAACCCAGCTCAAAGTAATTCTATGTGTGGAGCATTAAAAGGAGCAAAATTTCGACATATTTTATTCAGTACTGAAGTTATCGCTATTTTTTCCGGACCTTGAATCTACGATTTATGAAAATCGGTGAAACTTGGATGAGACGTACTACAAAAGGTATTTTAAGACCAACACTTTTTCATAAGTCACGAGACTTAAAAGAATTTTGATATTTTTCTATTTTTTTTTTCAAAAACATTTCCTTATCAAAACTGAAAATTTTTTAAAATTTTGCAATAAGGTAGAAGTCGTAACGTACTTGTCATACTTCCAATCGACAATCGATTTTTTTCAAAATGGCATCACAGTGGGTGGGGCGACGAAATATAAAACTTCTCCTCCTGGAGAAAATTGCGGACATAATTTTGAAAATGTTTATGAAATATAATTTTTGAAAATTTGCAACAACTTCGTTCTCGACAACTTCCCTTAAAAATGCACCCATCTATCCCTAAATTTGACTTTTTTGTCACCACTGAACATAATTGTCGTTAGGGTCTTTTTAGGCTACTATCCATAAATATTTTATCAGTCTCTTATCACTCACTATCTCAACCTCCACGTCTCAGGAGATTTCAAATAAAATTGGGACGGGCTAGTCCTACAAGTGTGTTGTCAGCTTTTTTCAAAAAAAGAATCCTTCGGTACTTTTGAATAATACTAAATGGCACCAGTAGATGCCATGGTAGTGCTTGGAAGCGTTATGTTATTTACCATTTACAAAAGTAACAAAAGTTGTAATTTTTAAATTATATACAAGTAAAAAATTTCAAATAAAAACCGTAATATCCTTTATAGAATAATAGTAAGAATATAAATTAATAATTTTTTTTTGGTTTTCCCATTTTAATAGACGGCGGTTATAAATTGTCGTGCAAACCACTTTTAGTAAATATGAATAATTGTATCCAAAATAAAACCTCCGATTGTATTTTTCCTGAGGATAAAGTAAAATTTAAATTTGTTTAATTAATGGAAAGTAACAAAGAAAACATTTCCTGATATAGATTTTCCACATTAGACAATATGCAAATATATTCTTTTTTCTACTCCTGTTGAAGAATACACTCATTACATATTCGTTAATTGTTGAGAAAGTTTGGCATTATTCAAAGGTGTGGAAGAATAATAATCATTACTCAATACCTTTCGACCAATGGAATCACCGTATTAACCATTATTCAATAGGTTTGCGATTGTTTTGTGAATAATACATATATGTATGAGTTTTAATTTCATATATGTTGCGTAGTAACATCTAAGTAAACAAAGTAGTTTGTATTTTGTTTTCATCGTTTGTACATATATAACGTTTAAAGAAATTAGAGATAGATTAAAAATTGTATTCTTCTGATTTAAAATTTATATTCAATTTTATTTAAATCAAAAAAGGAAAAAAGTCGTAGAAAAAATATCATATTCTACTCGCTTGCAATGGCTATTACTCACTTAGATGCATTATGACACTCGCCATCGTAATATACTATTTTCTACTCCTGGTAGGAGTAGAAAATATAAAGATATGGAGGAATGATCATTACTCAAAATCTTTTGACCAATGAAATCACTGTATTAACCATTATTTAATGGGCTTACGATTGTTTTGTGAATAATATCTATAAGTTTTAATTTCATATCTGTTGCGTAGTAACGTGTAAGTAAACAAAGTAGTTAGTTTATTATTTATTTTGATCATTTCCGTAGATACATATACTAACATTTCATGAAATTAGAGATAGATTAAAAATTTTATTCTTTTGATTTAAAATTTATATTCAATTTTATTTAAATCAAAAAGGGAAAAAGTCGTAGAAAAATTATAGTATTCTATTCTCTTGCAATAGCTATTACTCACTCAGATGAATTACCACACTCGGCTCGTGTTAGAATTTCATCTTCGTGACTAATAACTATCATTACCAGCTCATTGAATAATATACTATTATTTTTGTTTATTAGAAGTAAAATTAATTTTTTTTAAAATACTGAAACTGAAAGATATTTAAATGAATGAGCGCCTATTTTTTTTAGATTAAATTTCATAATTATGTTGTAATTAGTTTGAATGATTTATGCAATAAAAAAAATTATCAAAAATAATCATTGTCTTTCCAAAAACAAAAAAATTGATGGTGGACAGACGAAACCGAATTACAGAATTGTATAAACTTATCCAAATTGAGGTAATCCTTTTGTGATATTTTTGGCAAAAGGAAACACCTGTAAGTCTAATATTTTAAGCCAAAAAATTAACAATACAATTTTTGCAAGTATGAAGCAATATCAGTTTTATATTTAACACTTACAGTACCTATTCAAAGTTAAACTTACTGAAATGAGAATATCTTAAAAATTAAATTTTTTCATTCTCTTCTGTCCCTTCAGCCAATACATCCAATACACTATCGAAATCGAATAGTGAATTTATTTTTTTAAAATAAGAAATTTTACGCTACCTATTATGAATTTATTAATAGAATCTTAAATTATTTTTATAATTTATGCATACATGAATTAAACAAAAGAAATAATAAAATAACATACAAAGCAAAAAAATGGTATTATTGATAATTTATTTTGATAAATTATTAAAAAAAATTATACAAAAAAGCAGTAGAACATTCGATAGATTTTTATTTGTATCTAGCGCATACATCTATTAATAAACAACACGATGTATGAGTCGCCATCTATTGATCATAATTTTAAATAAGTAGCGACGCGTTGTCTGGGTTTGCTTGTATGGCGACAGCTTGTCTGGCATGATCTTGCGCCATGTTGCCAAATAAACCAGTTTTAAGTGCAATCTTTTGTTTAGAAAATCGTTTAATTGTGTGTTTTTCGAATTTTTAAACACCTATACATTTATTTTCATCCCCCATCGAATAGTGATCCTATTATTAGTGCATGTTCACGGCGAATAACTTAAAAAATCCAATAAAACAAATACGATGAAATTTGACAACTGTGTTTCTAAACTTGTTTCATAAACGGATGTCGGTGCCTCATAATTTATGCAGTAAGTTTCGACGTACGTTTTGTATCGGTGTCTATGTTGAGAATGTGCGATTTCGATATGAGGCGCCACGTAACGTATTTCGTTGCCGAATCAGTTAAAGGAGCGGTTGCTCCCACTCGAAGCCGTTTTGACGCCAAGAAATAATAAGAAACAGTTTAGTCAGCGATAGTGGGGACTTTCTGTAAATTGTGACGATTATGGTTGATTTATAACGAACGCAAGAAATTTTGTTATGTGTTTGATAAATTTAATATTATTTTGTGATTAGTATTTTTTTTTTTTTGAAAGTTTTTTTTTGTTGTGTTATAATGGCACATGGTTTAAATCCTGTTGTGATAAATAAACGTAGTGGTACGGGTGTAAAGTCGGAAGGGAAATCTGGTGGAATTGGTTCACGGCGTATATTTGCACCACAATTTAAATTGCAAGTGCTCGATTCGTATCGTAACGATGCGGATTGTAAGGGAAATCAACGGGCCACAGCCCGAAAATATGGTATTCATCGTCGTCAAATTCAAAAATTGTTACAAGTGGAACAAACATTACGAAATAGTGTGCTAAAAATGAAACAATCACCATCACCGTCGAGTCAACAAGTTAAAGTCGATCCCGAAGTGAATAAAAAATGTGTGCCTGATGTGGCCTTGAGCAAGCACAGACAGCAGGACGACACAAGCCCGCCCGTGCTAGAGCCACAGTGGAGTGGGGTGAGCGGGGCAGTGCAGGTCATGCCGTCAACCGAACAGCGAGTTCCATACATTCATATACCAACCACGGCTGTGTACACACCGTTGCTACAAAACACCGTTGCGGATACGAGAACGTTACACCGTACAACAACGCCGCTCGCAATCGCACCCGTGTGTACGAGCCCCGATTCCGTTCATCGAGTGCCCAGTTCAACCGTCTCGCCCCTCACCGCACCGCCACATATCACCGCAACACCGTACACAGTGGATACAACAACAACAACTGAATCAGCGTTGGACTTTACAACGCACGCGTTAAGTCATCACCAAGAATATAATCTGAGTAAACGTGAGTTTTTACACACCGATTACAATTACGAGGAATCGTACATGTACGAAACACATCATCTCAACCCCAACCCCACCACCACCAACCCCAACCCCACACCGTGTTGCCCGATCGATTTATCCATAAAAAAATCGCCGTGTTGCCCGTGCACATCCCCCACCATCTTAACGCCCGTACTATATCCCACGCCTCCTCCAATTCCCCTACAAACTTGCGATATTCAACCGTACGCGCCCCTATCAACAAACGCCATCTATCACTCCCCCTACTACACTCAAACGCCCGCCGAATTGGATCATTTGCGTAAAGATAGCGAATATAAAATATGGGATTTGTCGATTAAAAAAGATTCACTGAAGCGTAAATCGTGTGATTCGGATCATATCGATCGAAAATCCACGCCCAGTTTTGATTCGATCGACAGTAGTCAAGTACCTGCCAAAAAACCGGTCAAATTATTTAAACCGTACCTGGACGATGACGATTACTGTTCGTCCAGTAGCAATAATAGCACGGACAGTCGGGTCAAAAATGAACTTGTCATAGCCGAGGGCAAACATATTGATAGTTATCATTATGACTATCAGCACCCTCTATATTTAAATAACAATAATAATGAAATATCAAAAAATATTATCGAATCATATTCATATTACTATCCGAATCATTGCAATACTTACGAATACGTATCAGGACCGTATGAGAATAATTTTTTTAATAACAATAATAATATTATAAATAACAATAATATTAGTAGTAGCGTAATATTGGATAAAGACTTAAAAACTGCCTCACCAATCAAACAAAGACAGAGTTATAGTCTAAATTTTAAATTAAGTGCAATCGAATGCTATTATAACGATGAAATTTGTAAGGGCAATCAACGAGCCGTTGCCACCAAATACAAAATTCATCGTCGTCAAGTGCAAAAATGGCTGAAACAGGAACAAGAGTTACGTAATCGTATCCAAACCAATGAAATCTACGTAAACTAATAAAAAAAAATGTACTAATGACAATCAAATTGTAGATAAAATTCGGGCGGGAACCCCAAAACAAAAAATTCAAACAAAAATTGATGCATCGATAGTAAAGATAAAATGGCGCTAAAATATTCTTAATCCGACCCTGACGACATTGTCAGGTGTATGTGTTGTAATTCGACCTTCAGTATGTATATGTAGAAAATCACACCCAAACTACACTGCCGATGCATCATGCTTATGTAACAGATTACGTAAAATTTGAGGAAACTTATTTTTTGTATTGTACTGTACTATAGTAAAAAAAAATCAATTGTATATAACTAAATAATTTATATAAATTTTATTGAAAAGTACGTAAAATAAAAATTTTATAAAGTTTATTGTAAAAAAAAATTTAAATATATTTAAGAATTTAATTTTTAGCATTAATTATAATAATATTTTTATAAAATAATATTTTTTATTAATTAAATTTTTATATTAAAAATGAATAATTATTAATATTAGATGAAAAATTTATTAATAAAACTGGCTGATGATATAATGTGCCTTGTGAAGTAAACTTTAAAAATGTGCCAAATACTTTTTTTTGAAAAAAAGGCAGCTTGTGACGTTTTTAGTAGAGACATTATTATTGTTTGTTTTTTTCAAATATCGTGTAATACAGGGAATTTTTTTATATAATCGTTTTAAAAAAAATTTTTAAATAAAGTGTATTATTTATGTTAAAATAAATATTTTTATCGAAATTATAAATAACGTTAAATAAATGATTATAAAGAATAGACAATACCAGATAATGAATAGTTGGAATTTAATTTTTTAAGTACATATACTACAGCTACTACAGTATTCTTTTTATAAAATCAACTGCCTATTACTATGTTATGTATTTTTAATGACTTAAAAAAAAACAATTATTGCCTTAAAAATCAGATGTACATATATTTTCTGATACACATTTTGTATCTTAAATAAAATAATTTTAATTTAAAAAATGTCTTTCATTTGACATTGTTTCACCTTCAACATTTTCCCTCCATTTTAGTCTAAAATTTGGTGGTAAGCAGTGGTAAGTATTGAAGATCCTGTGATTTATTATGTAATGGTGACTGATAAAGTGATAAATCAAACAAATTTTGAGAAGCCGATTATCAATAGAATTTTTTTGAGGTCAAAGGTTTTGCGAGGAGATAAGCGAAGAAACAAAAAGAAATTATTAACTGGAAGTTCTATTCTTTGTATTTTTTGTGTACAGTGTCTTACAGATTAAATCATACAGTAAAAATTATTAAAATTGAGTCATTTAACAGATTGTTTAAAACTTAAAAAAAATCCCTAAAATTTATTTTATGAGGATAGGATTGGTTTTTCAATACATAATTAGTTTTTTGTGAAATATAAAACCAGTTTTTGTTTTTTTTTTTGAATCAGTATACAGGAATTATTCTTTTACAAGTACAGGTGTGAGAAAGCAAAAAAAAATATATATATATTTCGTAGTCTTTTTAAGAAAGAAAGAGATATTTTTAATTTTTTGTTTTTTCAAGTAAGTAATACTATAAACATATCATTTAGTATACAGGGTGATTCATATAATAAACATGTGATGCAATATTTATTACGAAATAATAAATAGAAAAAAATATTTCTAGTTTTTTATTTGATTACTAAATATTTTAAAATTTTTTAATTTGAAATTAAGAAAATCCTTTTATAAATTAATAATGTATGGCTAAGATAAATTTCGATAATTTTTTTGATTTTAAAATAAAATTTCTAAAATATTGTACATCAAAATTTGTTAATTTTATTTTTTAAATGATTCTAAAAAGTTAATTTCTTTCTAAAATAAATTTTTATCATTTAATTTTTAGTTTTAACTAATTCATATAAAGGCTAAAAATTTGGAATTAAATAAATGTTGAATTCAAAAATTTTTTCAGTATTAACTAACTATCAGCACCAGGACCCCACGTTCTTTTTTTGCTTTAAATAAATTTTTAACAAAATGGTGGCTATTTTTAATTTTAAATGTTATCGAGTGCCTGTGAAACATTATTAATGTATGGCGGACTTTTGTCCGTATTTAAACAAATACCAATATTCATATGTTTACTTAATGTCCAGCTTTAGCTGATAATTGAACACTCGATGTACTTTGGCAAATGGCCAATTTATTATGTTAATTAAAATTCACAGTGTTTGAAAAATTATCAAACTGGATCGGCTGGGACTTAAACCCGGATCTCTTGGTTGCTAGCCAAGCGCCTTACTAATTCGACCGCTTGTTTGAGTGCCATTCCAATCCGATAATCAATCGAACACAACCTCTCTTTAATGCGAGACGCAGTTTATATTTTTAATTTCAAATGTTATCGAGTGCCTGTGAAACATTATTAATGTATGGCGCTTTGTTAGCGCTTTGGTGCTTGGTTTGTCATTGGCGCTTGTCAGTTTGTCAGGTGCTTGGATTATCATTGGCGCTTGGTTAGCAACCAAGAGACCCGGTTCGAGTCCCAGCCGATCCAATTTGATAATATTTCAAACACTATGTGAATTTTAATTGAAATGGTGGCTGATTAAACATATACATACTTTGATTTTTTTGAAAATTTTTTTCCGTTTCAAGGACAATAAAAAACTAGCAATTTCCAAATAAAGAAAAACTATTAGGTCAACTATATAGTTGTTGTTTTTGTAAAAATTTGAAGGAAAAAATATTGAAATCAGACATTGTTTTAATGATGACCATATAGACCGAAACATGTCACGAGATTAATTAATGAGTAGAATAATTGTGAAATATTTACGATTCTTGTAATTAAAAATGTTTAGGTAGGTAATATTTAATTACCCGCGACTAAATAACTGTGGACAAAATAACCGCGACAAAATAACCGCACGACATAATAACCTTAGAAAATAAATGTGGACAAAATAACCGAACGACAAAATAACTGTACGGCAGAATAACCGAACAACAAAATAAACATCGTTAATTATTCTTTTGAGTTAGGGTACATGCGGCTGTGATATGATTAAGATTTTTTTTGCACCCAATATATAAAAGATAGCTAAATTGCAATAGACCTTAGCTTAGATGTTGGTATTTAAACTATTGCATTTAAAAACGAACGTTAATGGGTGAAAACTATAGTATTTAAAAAACTAAGCTTGGGAAACATTATTTTTAACTAGGTGGTGAGGTTAGTTAAGGTTAGGTTAGTTTAGTTAGTTTTGACAATTACTTCGACTTTGATATAAAAACTAATTAGGTTAAGGTTACAGGTGGTGAGGCTAGTTAAGGTTAGGTTAGTTTAGTTAGTTTAGACAATATACTTCGACTTTGGTATAAAAACTAATTAGGTTAAGGTTATAGGTGGTGAGGTTAGGTTACTTTAGTTAGTTTTGACAATATACTTCGACATTGATATAAAAACTAATTAGGTTAAGGTTATAGGCGGTGAGGTTATTTAAGGTTAGGTTAGTTTAGTTAGTTTTGGCAATATACTTCGACTTTGACATAAAAACTAGGTGGTGAGGTTAGTTAAAGTTACCCTTTGCCCCAAGGTTAGGTTATTTGTGACAATATACTTCGATTTTTTATATAAAAACTAGGTAGTGAGGTTAGTTAAGGTTACCCTTTGCCCGAAGGTTAGGTTAGTTTTGACACCATACTTTGTGATTAAATATAACGCAGAACAAAAACATAAGTATTTACAAGATATTGCTACAGTTTTATCTTTGTAATTTAGATTTAATATTTTAACAAAATAATAAATAAATAAACTTTGAGGTTATTTTGTTGTTTGGTAATTTTGTCGTTCGGTTATTTTGTCGCGGAACCTATTTAATTAAAAAGGTTATCTCTTGCAAAATTACAGCAAAGAACAGATTTTCAAAGTATGCATTTTTAGGAAATGTAAATAATATTTTTTGTTCATTCTAATAGTGGCCTAGCGGTGTACTTCCTTAACCTCCTTAAAAATCCTGTTTTTAATTGAAACAGAAAATGTTTTCAATTTTTTACTGTTTGATTTTAACTGTAAGGTACTGTACTTAAAATTACTATAGACATGTTTCACAGTGAGGTGGTGAAGTTACATTTTACGCAAACCAGTTAGGTACATATAAATAGTAAAATACTGAACAAAATTAGCTAATGACAAAATTTTGGGTACCTAGTGAAGCTGTCTATCATATTTATACATATATAAACACATTGTGTACTTTCATACGATTTCCACATCGATTTGTTACCTATTCCTGTAATTTATTCTTAAAATATGGCTTACGTACACCTTGAGTTATGTTTGGCTATTTATTTAGGTGTTGTGACTTGTGACTTGATTTATCAGGCAAACATTTGTTTTTTATAGATTTGTGTACACTTGTTGTGTACATATAGTTCAGTCCTTCCACGGTTATTTTCCTACACTAGAAAATTAATTATACTGATTATACTGGACTGTTTTTTTTTAAATTTTCTCATTTAAATAGAAAATATTTTCATAATAGTCGCGAGTTTTTATTGTTTTTAGTGAGTGACATCTCTTTCCGTTAGATGTAATAATAAACTTTTTAATTTCGAGAATAATACGAGTATTATATACATGAAGGGTACAGGGGAAAAACGATCATAGTCACAAAAAGTAAAAAATGCCAAAATTCATGCTGTTATGTTGGCAGTATGCAGAATATTGACCCCGTGCTAACTTTACACGTTAAAATGAAACATAGTCCGTGATATGCAGGGGAAGAACAAATTTTTTTGCTGAAAAATGCGCATAATTATAATACATGGTTCAATGTCAAATTTCGCGAAAACGGCTAGCCGTTTATTTTCTGCTGGCAGGGCGTCTTCTAGCTTACTATATTAGTAATAACCACCGAAAGTTTGAACCAGATCCTATGCGTGGTTTTCAGGCAAAAAATTTTTATGTTGAAAAATGCGTGATTCACACTTTAAAGTTTAAAAACGCTCCCCTGAAAAATGTACTTTTTGTGACTATGATCGTTTTTCCCCTATACCCTTCATATGTTTAGTGAGCTACAATAAACTCAGCCAATTTTGCCTAAATTTTCGATTTAAATTTGAATAAAATCAAGACGAAATTAATTTAGTTATATTTAATCGTTTTAACGAAATAAAATGATAAAATTTTTTAACCTGAATCATAAATAAATGGGGTATTTGACAGTATCAAAGAAAAACAATAAAAACAAATTTTGATGAAAATTGATAATAAAAGACAGCAATTTATTATGTTAATTCATCTTAACTATCATTATTTAATTTTAAAAAAAATTAATATTTTTCAGCTATAAATTACGTCAGCAGAAATGGGCTGTGACGTTGCTTTCTCTTATATTTCAACACTGTCGCCACTAGGGTCGCTACGTAAATTCCGGTTAGCAAACATAACTATGGAAATTAATTTGAATTTAATTAATTTTTTTAAAAATCAACAATTTTTTTTCCTAGTTATAAGAAAAATAAACAATATTTTTTCTTAGTTACATGACACCTGTTGCTATCTAGAGAATATGACGTAATTGATACTAATGAACGTTTTCGCGCAAATTTTGAGAACAAATATTAAATTAATTTTTTCTAACGATTTTTGGCATTATTTTTAAAAATTATATTATATACATGCATAATACATAAATGTGCGTATTTTAAAATAATTTCCCAAAATTAGTCAAATTCCCCATTCTCTAGATACCTAAATTACTAGTCAAAAAAAATGTCAAAAATCAAGCAACTTGTGGTATTTCTGAGAAGTAAACTTGGAATATCATAAAGTAACGCTCAAATCGATTAAATTTAAATGGTAACACTTGGATTATTCGCATAAAAATTCTATAATGAGAAAAATACCCCTGTCGCAACATCCTGCATAACATAGCGAATTTCCGTTTATAAAAATCCGTTTTTCTGTGATTTTTCACCCTTTTAAGTGATTTTTCCTCCTCTTTCTAATGGTGTAAATAAATGTCGAAAAAATTTTTAACTTTAGAAAATTTTGGCAAAAAACTAATTTTTTTCACGAAAAATGGTCAGAAAAACCATGTTCTAGGCATCCGACATGGCTGGCTAACGAATTTGTCCAACGGTGTGGGACTAAATATAAATTTAATACATAAATTTTAGTGAATATTATTTTTGGTTTCTAGGGACCCCAAAACAAATTTCTATTATAGTCTCGGGAGATTTATTTCGGAGCTCTAAAAAATAGAACTTTCTTCGGAACCCTAAAAAACGGCATATAAGTAACATACAAACATATGTATACATATGTATGACGTATATGACTTATATACAATCTATCTTCCTGTACCACAAACACATTCTTTCATATAATTATGCATATAGGTATACCCCTGTCGCAGCATCCTGCATAACATAGCGAATGCCCTTTTATAAAAATTAAATTTTCTCGGAAACTAGTTGACATAGAATAATAGTTTAAAGACCTTTCTTATGTAATTTTTTTTCGTCGTTTAAATGATGTAAAAAAATTTCGCAAAAATTTTTAAATAAGTGGAAATTTTGGCAAAAAACTAATTTTTTGCAAGAACAAACACCATGTTCCTGGCATCCGACGTGTCTGGCTAACGAACTTGTCCAACGGTTTGGGACTTCCAACATTTTCACCAAATTTCGTAAACCTAGGACATTTCGTTCGAGAGTTATCGTGCGGACACATATATATATGTATGTATATATATATATATATATATATATATATATATATATATATATATATATATATATATATATATATATAAATTTTGGTGAATATTATTTTCGGTTTCTAGGGACCTCAAAACAAATTTCTGCCATGGTCCCGGGTTCAAATCGCGTCATGACAGTGGCTGTAATAGCTGAATTCCATTCTGGAAATTCGCTAAAAATATGTACTTAAAAATATTTTTTGAATTTTTTTTTTTTTTTAAACAAATTTACCGTGTAATCGAAGAACTAGGTGTGTTTATTTCTGATAATTTCAGTGTTAAATCAAGGACTGTTGATAAACGTTTATTTTAATGATTACAAATTTTTTTTAAGTTACTTATATTTTGTAGTTTAACATAATAACTTATCTATACAATAGTAATTAAGAATAATTACACAGATGCCAATTTTTCAAAAGTTTTGCTAAAAATAAATTGCCAAATGTTCAAAAACCAAATTTGGGTGTCAACGGCAGCTCATAAACATGATAAACATCTGTTAATTTTTTTTTTTTTTGAAAGCAGCAGACATGGTAGACATGAAGTCTATGAAATGAAATGTCGTTGGTAGCGTTGGATGCCATCTAGGCCATCTAGTTTGATTTTGTTGAATGAATGTTATGAAAATAGACGCACAGATGGAACCACCATTTCTATTAGGATGAAATGTTGAAAACAATTAAAATTTTCGCTAAAATTGATATCCAAAAATTTATTTTAAAGATAAATATTTATAATTTTCTCATAAATTCTGCAAAAATTAATGCTATACATGACTTAGCTGAAATATAAATATAAGAATAAATTTAAAAAAATTTAACAAAACAAAAAAAAATTACATATATTTATAAAAAAAAATTAAATCACAGTAAAATTATTGTTAAAAATTAAGTCAACCGACCACACATAAATGTAGAAAATTATCGGGATAACTCAAATGTTCAGACATCCATTGTAAAGGTGTTTCTAAAGGCGGTATTACACCATGCGTTTTAATCACAATGTCATCTCTATCGGGAAACATTTCTTTTATGAGATCCTTTAACGTTTGTCTTTGTCCCTGATCGTTCACGGGTCGTATTAATTTTTGTCTATAGGTGTCGTCTATGTATAAACGGAATGGAATGTATTTGAAATGATCCTGTTCACCAGATGCCTCCATTAATTTACGATTTACCGCCCAAAATTGATCGAATTTATCTGAAATGTTTCGAGAAATTAAAAAAAAAATTAAATATCCCCAAAACCCGGTTATAAAATGTACAAACCGTTATGTAACCCCATCCAAAGTTGATTGTGATCTTTTTTTTGCATTCCACTTACAATTTGTCCGCGATGCTTCAGTACATCCGCTTCCTTTATACACGACATAAAGTGAGCTTCCACGACTTCTCTAAAACGATTTAAAAATATTCATTTAATACCAAAAAAAAAAAAAAAAAAATTGTCAAGTGCGTGTAGAATCAAATTTAAGGGGAGATTCGCCAAAAAAACATCAAAAATCGATCTTTGATATTATTATTTATTTTTTTTTATACAAAAAAATATTTTATTAAAAAATTAAATAGGGTAGGTTCGCTAGTTTTCGTCCAATTAGTGGAGTTGATAGCTTTACGACATAAAAAGAATATGTTCAACTGATCTAATGCTAATGAATTTTATTGCTATTTATTGCTTACATAGTCTATTTTAAGTTGACATAAAATGATAATTAATTACGTTCACTGTTTTTTTTTATAAAAAAATAATAATGATAAATATACAGATTTCACTAGTTTTCGTCCAAAAATTTAGTTTTCGTCCACATGTAGGCTAGTTTTCGACCACCATTTAGGTTAAAAATTGTTATAAAAAAATTAATTTTAATAAAAAGCAAATGCTTATATGTATTCAGAACCTTTTATCTTCTTTCTTAAACCTTTTTATTTTATTTTATTTTATAACTTTTTCGATTCTAAGGAGATTATCTAAAAGTTTGAAAATATAATTCACATACAGAAAAATATATGGACGAAAACTGCAAAGTACAATCTAATGCAGTTTTCAGTTTTCGTCCATGTAATTTAAACTTTTGTAATAAAAATTAAATCTCTAATCAAGCAACCAATGATAATTATCCAAAATAAAGCTTTTTACTATTTCACAATATTTAGCTAGATTGAGAAATAAAATAAATTTCATTTGTTTCAGTTTTCGTCCAAGTGGACGAAAACTGAAGTTTTTAAGGAATTGATTACTTAATATCCGTCCATCAAATTTTTACAACTCAATTTAAATTTTTAAAAAAATTTTCACTTCTAATTACGTTCAATGTCTCTTAAATATTAGTATAAAAACAAAAAATAAAACTTAATCACGCCATAACAGTATTAAAACTAACCGTGAAATGTCATCATGTCACTAGTTTTTTTTGTTAATTTACACACTGTCTGTCCAACATGAAAACAATTGACTAATTAATAATTTTTTTTAAATACGCAACTCTATCAAGTAAATATTTTTTATCTGTGTTGTCACTGTTTATGAGTCAGGAATGTAACAAAATCAAACTTGCTCGGTTATCTGTTTTTATAATTCTATTATATGCTATTGTACAGTAAAATGGACGAAAACTGGCTCTGGACGAGTAACTAGCGAAGCTACCCTATAGAACATTAGTAGTCTTCATAATCTTTATTAAATTTGTTAAACTTGTTAAATGTTATTTATGTTATTCTTCGAAATAGATAAAAATCATGAACGACCTATTTGCAACTCTGTTAATTATTACATATTTTATAGTTACGACAGTTATTTTATAGTTTTAAACCAGTTCTCGATTTCAATTTAACAAATAACATGCTCTGGCTTTGTTATTTGTTATCGTCGAATTTCATCAATTTTTTCTCGATTTGTTAATTTTTTTCTTCGAAATAACACTTTTAATATGTTATAGCATGTTTAACAAAGATTATGAAGACTACTATTGTTTCTACATGTCTTGAAATTAAGAAATTTTTTTTTTAAAGAAATTCAAAAATGAGCTTAGTATAAATGACTTTGAAGTCGACATTGCGAGATTTTTCCACTTTGATGGTTCCTCGCGTTCTGAAATCCCCAGTGAACCAAAATCAAAAAATTAAGAATTTTCTGAAAATATACATATACAGTCATGGCACTAACTAGGATTCAAGAAAAAAAAATAAAAAACCACAGAGACATCGCATTTTGAAAATAAATTTTTAAAAATCACCGCTTTTTCTCGACTATAAACAGCCGCCATTTTGAAAATATATTACGGAACCAAAAGATCCTAGTTCCTGCCAAAATGACGGTATCGAGGAATAATATGCACTTTGATTTATGTCGATATCTCAAATACTTTTTGAGATACATGGGGAATTATGTCGATAATCGTATTTTCGAAAAAAAAGTATTTCAAGTTTTTTATTTAAGGTACCATCACAGTGTGATCGGCCGAAAATTAATCAATTTTTGCAATTTTTATTCGGACGGATAGGGTGGGGGAATGGGGATGAATTTTTTTTTACGACTAATACCACTATTTAACAATACAAATTTTTTTTTTTTATTCATTTTTATTTATTTTTTATAATTATTATAATTTTTTGAAAAAAGTGTCTAAAAAAGTGCGGAAATCGGTGCCACGATTGCGGCCGCAGTTTTCATCCGAAAAAAAAAATCAAATAGATTATCAATCTGTAGGTAAACCGCTATTTACCTATGGGAGCTTTTTTTTGAAATCTTCCTACTTTTTCACATGAAAAACTATAAAAAATTTTGTACTTTTTATTCAAACCGCCGCCATTTTTTTAAATTTTACGGAAAAAAAAGCTCCCAGAGGTACATAGCGGCGTACTTACAGATTAACACTATGAGGCCCGAGCACTTTCATAGTAAACTTCCCCGGAAGCCGGCATTATTTAAAAAAAAAAACTTTATACAAACAAATACATAAAATAAAATGATTCAAACACTGAATAGATTCAACGCAGTTCAACATGTATGTGTAAAACTGTAAACATACGTACGTGATACGTACACACTACATACCAATTTTAGTTAAAAATATAAATTATATTTTTTATGTATTTTTTGTTTATCTTTAAATTTTTTATACATAGAAACCAAAAGAGTAGTGTGTGTTGGTATGTATTTGTGTGAGTAGGAACACATCCGTGTGATGGATGATGATAAACATCGCACACATAACGCATAACCAACTAATCAATTAATCATTGATCACGGTCGGCCTCTGGGGATGTTTTGTTTGGTTTCGGCTGCCGAAGCCATGGGACTGAAAGTGTTAATAATCTATTTGATTTTTTTTCCAAGCTGAAAACTGCGGCCGCAATCATGGGCACCAAACATCGCCATTTTTTAAAGACACTTTTTTCAAAAAATTATAATTACTACAAAAAATAAATAAAAATTAATAAAAAAAATATTTTTGTATTGTTAAATAGTGGTATTAATCGTAAAAAAATTCATCCCCATTCCCTCATCGTATTCATCCGTCAGGTACAAAAGTATATCTCAGCAAAAAAGTTATCTTTTATCAAAAATTAAATAATGTATTAATATTCTTCAGTTATTATATTTGTATACCACTTGTTTTTTTTAATTTTCGGGCGCTTATGTTGTAGGAATTTAAAAAAATTGTTGAAAAATCGTTGTAAAAACGCTGTAAAATGATGTTTTTAAATTATATTTCAAAAACGGCGTGGTCAATAATTTTTAGTCCTTATTAAATATTATTTGTGACTTTGTATTAAATAACATATTAAATATTTATTAAATTCCTTTGACACGTTTTCATTTTATTCAAAATAAATAGAGTTTTCCCATAAGAGCCCGTGTTAAAATTACAAAACTCTGAAATGGTTTTTTTCAAAATTGGGGTGGTCAATTTTTTTTCGGTAAGGGCTCGTATTGTTGGTATTGTATTAAATAAATATCTAGAGACGTTTCGTCAAATTCCTTTGGAAAAATCGTTTTATCGACCAACTACCTTAAGAAATGTAATTACGAAGAAAAAAAATCAATTTCTTTTTTTTTTTTAGCGCATCTCCCCTTAAATAAGGGTTCCGTACTCAATTCTAATTCAAACGTTCAAAAATGTAGAAATTATGAAGGTGTGACTAGGGATGATCGATATTCATCGATGGTAGAAAAACATCGATGTTTAGGGGGAAAACATCGATAAAAAAACATCGATGTTATGTCCTCGATAACATCGACACATCGATGTTACGAGAATAATATCGAAACATCGATATTACTCTAAGCTATCCAGTAGTAAAAATGTCCTGTAGCTGATTTAAAACAAGATCCATTACTTTTATGTTCTAGGATCCACTTATTCAAACTTGAAAAAAATTGCCACTAAATATTTGTGCTTCACAGCAACTTCAACAGCTTCAGAGAGACTTTTTTCAAAAGCTGGGCAGCATTTGTAGCAACAAAGGAACAGATTAAAAGGGAAACCTCTAACAAAGTGACTTTTTTTGCAAAGTGTACCAAATAAATACTGGCAATGTTAATTTTTAATGAATAAAATAATAGATTATAATGGTTGTTTATTTTGCTACATAAACATCGATGTTTTCGAACATCGATGTCTTTCTTTCGATATATATCGTATATCGATACTCTTGAATCGATGTTAACATCGATGTTTTTCTAATATCGATCATCCTTAGGTGTGACGAACAAATTTGATAAAATTATAAGAATATGTTGATTTTGTTGACTACGGAACACTAAAATCGAAAATAAAAGCAATAACATACTTGTTATGACACCTAAACAGCACATTGTCGGGAAACTTATCAAAATGGACCGTGATTTGCCAGGGTAATTGTACCTCCGTGGACATATGTAAATCGAACAGTACCCCAATTGGATAATGCCACTTTAACGGAATTCCATTATAATCCAACCACATTTCCAAATCCGTTTTCTCTGGATCAATAAATCGGGAAAAATGTTTTCGAACCTTCAAAATGAACATTTAATCGTATCGATTTAAAGGATTTTGGATTATTATAGTTTCTGGCTTACCTTGTCTGTGACTAATGGGAAATAACTGAGTCGTGGTACCATTAAATAGAAAGGATCAGGCTGTTGAAGTTCGTACACTTCGTCCGAATCGAGTTGAAAACACACGGGAATTTTGCCTTCCCATATTTCGCGTAAGATTTCACGATCATTTGCCATAGTTTTTTGTCTTGTTAATTTAATGTAATGGTAATAAAATTTTTGAATAAAATACAACTGACATTATAGGTTATTAAATAATATGTATTCAACTTTCAAAATATGACAGCTAATGTCGCTAATAATGTACAGCATGTACGGATTGTACAGTATTTGACATAAATATTCGTGCAGCCATGGCGGTACGCGATATGTGGGGTTGACAATGATTATAAATCGATTTCGTTTTTATCTTTTCAAAAATAAAGACATTATATTACATAGTTATAATTGAGCCTTAGATAATATATTTTTTAACTGACAGTTAAAATCGTGCATTAAAAAAAAAATAAAACAGTATGTATTTATAACAGTATAATTTTCCATTATTCTATTACTTTTAGTTAATCACTAATAAAAGTATGCAATCTATAGTTAATATATGTTGTGCTGTTTGCATATAATCACGTTAATGTTAGGAAAAGTTTTTTTGGCATAGGTTACGTGAGCAGTATTCTCATTATTAGTGTGAATGTAATTTTTTTTTTTGATGTAGCTTATTGGATTTCAAACATAACTTTAATAAAAATTTGGGGGACAGGTCTACCCACACTGTCAACTTCCCATTGGGTGTCCTTAAAGATTAGAGATTACTGTATATAAATAATTCTTTTTTCATTTCAGGCGACTCCTCTCCTGGGCCCCCGATAGGGGCTTTGCGCCTTGCACCATACCGGGGGCTTTGCCTTCTGTACCTAAGGGTGGGGGCTCCATCCTTATCAAACAAATGATAACATTATTTGTCCTCAAGATATGCGAGACAAAATATATTTTGGCAAAAACTAATTTTTCAAGTTTCTTATTTTTTTTTTAATTTTGTAATAAAATACTGGCGTTTTTAACATCAAGGAAGCTTCTTAGGCCATTATATAATAATGTTATGGTAAAAAATCCATATAATCTATGTTATCTTAATAAAGCTAATTCCGTTTTTTTACCACAAAAAACAAATCGCTAATCCGAATTTGCTGAAAATTTTATCCGGTCTTCATTTTTTGATTACGCATCTAATGAAATTAGTCCGGAGTTGATATCATCATTTGTTCTCGAGGTATGCGAGACGAAAAAAAATTCACGAACGAACGAACTAACGAACGCACACACAGACATCACGCTAAAAACGATGGATTCGGATTAGGTGACCTTGAAACGTGGAGATATGTCAAAATTAGCGATTCGTAAAATCGGACCCATTACAATAACTTCCTATGGGAACTTAAAAATTAAGTATTGTTCGATTTTTTATTATTTCTAATTCGCCATAGAGTTCCGAAGAAAAAGTCTATGAATAGGAAATTTTGCATACACAAGCTACAGTAAAGAAAAAAAAATTATCTTAATTTTTCGAGGTAACTATTATTTTCTTGTATCGAAAAGTGAGAATGAATATTTTTTCTACATTAACATTATGCCGGATATCATTATAGAAGGCTTTTAAAATGAAGTTGGGGTGCCTTTCACCATTGTCCGTTCTTAAATTCCGTTTACGAAATGTTGAGCTTTAAACTGAAATTTTTTGCCCATCGGGGGGGGGGGAGGGGTATTATTACGTAACTGGTTTAATATTGTCGAATATATGTATATAGTTTATTTTTTTTTTTTAGATAAACCATATAGGCCGTACAGAATGCACAGAGGCGGTTTTAGGTTTTTATTTTTGGGTAGGTCCGAATTTTTCTATACTTATTATAAACATTTAACGATTATAGCATAACTGTAATAGTGACAAATTTTGTTGATTTTAAAATCCTTTAATTTTTTTTAAAATTTTTGTTTATTTTTTTCTTCATTTTTTCAAAATTTCCAATATTTTATCCTGAAAGCAGTCAAGTGAATTATGACTTCATGCGTGTCTAACACACACTTGGTGGATTTTCTTTCGTAAAATTTTAACTTTGTCCTCATTCTAATAATAACTTTTTTAATCTAGTTAAAATTAATAATTTATTATTACATAAAATAAAATAATTTTGCTGTAATTGCAAATATATCCTTGAGATATTTGAATAATTATCAACAAACTTGACAAAAGACCACCATTAACGTTCATATTTTGAAATATTAAATAAAACGTAAACCTGGTTCTTCAAATTCTCAATAGATACACAATTTCTGTGTGATTCTCAGACTTTGAAAATGTTAATTATGTACCGTGAAATCCCCTAACTTTACCTATATTGAACTTAACTTGACCATACCACACTTTGTGTAAAAAAAAATTAAAATTTCATGGCTTATAATAGCATTTTTTTAGTAACACAACTATTTCTAACAAGTTACCAGTGTTATATAAATTTTTCTATCTTTGTCAGCCGCCATTTCTTTAAATCTTTATCTGTTTTCAGTTTATTTATATTGTACATTCATGTTTTCAAAAAGTGTGTAAACTTAGGTAGGTAATTTTATCATATAAAAAATTACATAATCTCGTAAGTAACGTAAAAGCCGCTATACCGGAACGCGATCATATGTCGGAACAGTTTTGACATTTATATGTATATTAATGAAGTTATTTCTGAAACCTCTGATAACAAAAATTATTATTAATAGAATAATTGTTTTCGAATTTAAATTCACCTCGCGTTTAATGTTTCCTTACTTAATTAAAGAAATACATATATATATATATATATATATATATATATATATATATATATATATATATATATATATATATATATATATATATATATATATATTAAACAGTTTTTGCTGAATGTGTCTCTTTTGCTTTTGATCAATGATTATTAATAGAAACACATGTCTTATAAATTTCAACATTTTCCAGTTAATTTTCCAGTTAACACAATAAAACTATACAAATAATTTTTATTAGTCCAGTTTAGGGATTATAAGAGCTAAGTCACCTTTTTATTTGGTTTAAATATTATATATATATATATATATATATATATATATATATATATATATATATATATATATATATATATATATATATATATATATATATATATACCTATATGTGTATTTCTATTCAGTACAGATATAACCTCTTGTATGTAACTTATATCATGTACGTAAAATAACTAAATATTTATATTATAAACAGTCCAATTTCTTTTTGAGTCTAAAATATTTACTTACTGCTTTAAAATCGTAAAATTTTTAATATTTTTTAATAAAAAAGAAATTTTTTAAGAAATTTTCTTTCTCTTATAAATTTAAATACTGTTATTGATAAAAATGTGAAAAAAGCTGAGAAAATTTTTTTTTTTCATTTTGTTGAAGGTTATAAAAGTTTAAGATAAAAAAAATGATCCTTTAATTTTTTCAAAAATTCAGTCGAATGAAACACAAAAACGGCTCGATGGATTAAACTGAAACTCGGTGGGGTTTTTGTGGGTATATTGAACTGTAAAAGGCACACTTAACATTAGTGGTTTTCTCGAAGTTTTTAATTAAACGCTTGATTTTCCAAACAGCCACCAAAAGATCTTTTTTTCTTGATTATTCAAATTCATGTAAAGTATGCAAAAAAAATTTTTTCTGAAAAAACAATGGCTAATCCTTGTAGAGGATAAAAATTTTCTAAGAAATTTTCTTTTTTTTATAAATTTAAATACTGTTATTGTTAAAAATGTGAAAAAAGCTGAGGAAATTTTTTTTTCATTTTGTTGAAGATTATAAAAGTTTAAGATCAAAAAATGATCCTTTAATTTTTTCATCGCAAGATCTCGAAACTAGAAACTTCCAGCTTTAAATTGCTTTGCTTACGACTCCGATACGACCATTTGACACGAAGATACAGCCATTCGAAAAATCGTTAAAAATTTGGAATTTTTTTTGATCCTTTAATTATTTCCCCTAGTGTATAATTGTTTTTTTTAACTTTTGTCTGGTAATTTAAGTTTCTGGAAAATTTATTTATGAATTAAATGAAAGATTTTTACCAGTTGATTTCATTTAAACAGCAAAACATAACTAAATTTATTTCGTCTTGATTTTATTCAAATTTGAATCGAAAATTATAGTTAAGTTAGGTGCGTCTACGGTATTATATATACGTTGTATACATTATTGGAGAATAGAAACGAAGAGGCGTGACCCAAGACCATTGCTGGGGGTATTTATTCAAGTCAAAAAAACATACAGGCATAAAATTTTAATTTTATACTGCATAAAAATATAGAATGAAAAGAGAAATATATAACAATAAAGGTAGGTATTCCCAAAATCAGGTCTTTGTATGGGGTCGATTATAATAGATTCAAGTCAGTTTTTTTACGAGGCAGATATTTTATTTGAAATTTTAAACGAATATTGAATAAACGTTTTCAGTCAAAAAATTATTTTTTAAAAAGTGAAACATTGTTTTTTTTGATTTTTGACTATTTTATTTGAATTTAAATGTGCTTTTTGTTTTTTTGAAAAAAAAAAATTATTGTGATAAAAGGTATGCTTTTTGATATTTTTTAATTTACCTGTCATGTACAGTAGTTTACATAAATATTCAAACAATTAAATTTGTGAAGTAAAAATTAGTTTTATAGGTGCAATAAAAATCATGGTTAGACACGCATATAAAATTTAAAAAAAATAATTATTACCAATATATTTAATATTTTAATTAAAAATAAATTTAATTTTTTTTTTTGGATAAAAAAAGAGCTTATCACAGATGATCATTGGACTTTTATATCGGTTTGAAGACATTAATTTACATTTAGTAATGCATAATGAATTGTGTATATAAAATAATAAATACTTATTAGATAACGACATTTTTTTTGGTGGATTAAATGCGCAGTATTGTAAAAAATTCAAAATGGATGCATGTATCTTTAGAGTACTTTGATAAGATGAGTTTTGAGTAATTTACTTCTCCACGTATCAAATTTAGACATTTTGACAGAAAAAATGGAAAAGTTTGTACCGAGGCCTGTAGTGCTATTTCTGTGGCCTTAGAAGGGGTGAGACTGGGAGTTGAGAATTGTTAAGCAAACATGAATACAAAAATAAATTAACATGAATTTAAGTAAAAAAAAGGTTTTTAAGTCAAGCTTTTATTTAAAAATGGACAAAAAACTATAAAATAACTTTTGAGTAAAGTTGGACATAATTTATAAAATTTTGAGGCGTTATTATTAATTATTTCCGTTTCAGATATAAGTAGCTACTTAACTCTCAGCAGTTACCAGATTTAATTAAACGTCTTTAGCTTTTATAAGTTTACAAGTTAAATAAAAACTTTTAAAAAATAATACAATTTATTGAAAATACTTACATTACTTATGTGCCTAGGAAGATGAGTAACTTTTTTTACCTATTACCTTTTGTAACCGTAGTACCTAAAACCAGAAAACAGAATCATCAGAATCAAGTATAGTAACTTTCTTTTTATTTAAACGCCAACTTAATACTTAATTAAATGGTTAAAAAATAAAGTTTACTCTCACTGATACATAATTAGTATCCGTGACGTCATTAAGTACTCAAATTTCGAACTTTTTGGAGGCCAAAATGGAAAATTCACTTTCGAATTTACCAGAAACCGACCAATAATTGAGCTTAATTTAAAAAAAATTGAAAATTAGTTGTTATGACGTCATCGGGTACATTTTATTTTTTTTTAGGTTATAAAATTTATAAGACAAGTCACAAAGACTTGATATTCACTGGTAATTGTAGATTTTTGAAATGATTCTTTTCATAGGACTGACGGGAAATTAGTTTCAAAAATTGAAATTACATTTTCAAATTAAATAATGAGTTTCTGGGGGGCAAAGACAGAAAGTCTGTTCTCAGATTATATCGATTAACAATGAAAAAAATAACTTCGTATCGATTTTCATCCGTAAAAGATCACGTGACCTATTTATTTCCCATGGAAAATCAGATGGTAGGAAAATTATTAAGTAATAATAATAAATATGTATAAAGTTTTGCTATTTTGAATACATTTATTAATCCAACATTAAAACATTTTTAATTATCACTAAATAAAGTTGATTACACGGGTGAAAGGTCGAAAAACTAGTTTGCATTAAGTTTTAAGGATGTAATTGTAATCTGTAGACAAGTTTGTTTACAATAATTGTAGTGAAATAGTTCAAAGTGTTTAAAAATGATCAGGATATCAATTGATGATAAAAAAAAATGTCAGAAGTATCTGCTCAAATACATTTTATTTCAACTTAGGGGGCCATTTTGATTGATAAGGTATAAAATCATTATGAAATTTATTATTTTTATTTTGTTCAAATTATCGTCAAAATTTTTTTTCGAAGTCTGAAGAAAAACATAAAATTTTATCAATTTTTGTGCAATATTTTTCTAAATGATTTGCGTATAAATTTATAAATGATGTAATGTGTAGTTTTGACAATTTTGGCCACGACTGCCATTTTCTGTAAGGTTTGAATTAAACAGGGCCGGCTAGGGATGTAAGCCCTGAATTTTCAGTAGTCGTAGTAACTATAACTACTATATCAATATTTAAATTTATTAAAATTTGAAAAGGTTCGTTTTTTTGTGTAAAATTATTTCTTGAATTTTACATTCGCCTGTATATAATTTTTATTCTGGATTGAAATTTTTTATCTTGTATGATAAATATAGAAAATGTGCGTAATTGACAGTGGCGGGTTAAACCGAGGTATCTCGGGGGGCTTTAACGGGGGGGGGGGGGTTGAGACTCTGAGAGGGTTTAAAAATCTTGATTAGAAACACTAACAGCAACTCTTTTCTTTTATACGATGTTTTTTCTTAATATGAATTCAAATTTCAAAAAATTTGCACGTTAAAGAATATGTTTATTAAGTTCAGGGACGTATTTACAGGTGGGCTGAGGGGGTTATAGCTTGAGACGGTATATTTTTACAACAAATGTCGCCATTTTGGTAACAAAAATAAAAATGTTACATCCAAATTACCTTAATTCAACTAATCACCCCAATTTAAATTATGTACCTCCAAACAGTCTGATTCAAGAAACAGAAATTTTTTTAAACTGATGACATCATTAAGTGTACTAAAATTTTTCAGTGCTTTAGAAATTCTAAATAAAATGGTCGAACGATGAAATTGGTAGTGAATTATAAGTTTTCGGGGTTGTTTCTTTCATTTTTACCAAAATTAGGCATGGAAGGCCACTAGAAAAAAGATTTCTGTCGAATCAGCCATATTTCTAAACGGTATTTCGTCATTTTGATAGTAAAAATTTGGGGGACAGGTCTACCCACATTGTCAACTTCCCATTGGGTGTCCTTAAAGACTAGAGACTACTGTACATAAATAATTCTTTTTTCATTTCAGGCGACTTGGGGTCCCCGATAGAGGCTTTACCTCATGCACCACACCGGGGGCTTCGCCTTCTGTACCTAAGGGTGGGGGCTCCATCCTTATCAAACAAATGATAACATCATTTGTTCTCAAGATATGCGAGACAAAATATATTTCAAAAAAAGTTTCTTACTACGTTTTTTTTTTCTTATTTTTTATTTTTATTTAAATTTTATAATAAAATACTGGCGTTAATTCCGTTTTTTTACCACAAAAAACAAACCGCTAATCCGAATTTGCTGAAAACTTTATCCGGTCTTCATTTTTTGATTAATTAGCCCGGAGTTGATATCATCATTTGTTCTCGAGATATGCGAGACGAAAAAAAATTCACGAACGAACGAACGAACTAACGAACGCACACACAGACATCACGCTAAAAGCGATGGATTCGGATTCTAGTGACCTTGAAACGTGGAGATATGTCAAAATTAGCGATTCATAAAATCGAACCAATTACAATAACTTCCTATGAAAAATTCACATCCGAATTAGGTACCCCAATTCAAACAATCATCCTAATTCAAATTATTTTCATAAAGCTTGATTTGAGGAAAAGAAAATTTTGTGCATTGATGACGTCATCAAGTTCATTAAGATTTTTCAGTGCCTTAAAAACCTTAAACAAAATGATAGAATAATGAAATTGGAAGCGAACTTAGGTTTTTGAAGTTGTTTTTTTCATTTTTTCATTTTTACTTACAATTAGACGTGCTTAGGGTTGCCAGGTCTTAAAGCCGAAAAGCCGGACAGATCAGCCAGTTTAGCTGGACATTTGGGTAAAAAAGCCGGACACCCTTAATTTATTAGTCTTATTGTTAGTATAACACGACTATTTTTTGAAAAGTAAAACAAGGCTTTTTTATCAATTACCATAAAATTTTCTTAAATTCTAATGATACAAAAATAAAACTGAATGAATCAGTTTTATTAATTCAATATTCATTACAATATTAATTTCAATAATTGCACGGCAATAATAGTTAACAGTAACTACGGTAACTACTATTGATTACCCTAATTTCACTGGACTACCATGTGATGTTATCAACTTACTAGCATTTACTTCTCTTGTGTCTCATTTCATGTCCTGTAAAAACAAATTAGACACCGTTTCTAGTCAAAATTGACCGGTAACGGACATTAGTTAACCATTGGTAATTTTAAATGGAAAGCACCAGTTCCGTGCCATCGGGGCCTTTTATTTTTTCTAATTTCTCTATTTTCAATTTTAGAGAAAAATGCCAAGAATACTTTTTTTCTCTAAATGTTTGAAAATATTGGAATTAGGCGAAAAAAATTTGTTTTTCTTTTTTTTTCGAGGATGATTTCTTCGCAAACTATTAGAGATAGGGGTAAGAGGGTGGTATACTTTTTTTTGTAAAATCAAAAGATCTACAATTTTTATTTGAAAAAATTTTCCATATCTCGCACACTTCGTGAGATAATTGGAAAATAAACTTTTTAGGGGTTGTTTCTACCCTTGTCCGGGATCAGAGCACTTTTTTTCATAGGGAGAATTGTTCTTAGTGACTCTAAGAACATTCCCTCCAATTTTCTCCATATACCCCGATTTCCCGATTTCAGCCCTAATTTCACTGGACTATTGAAATTTGCAATGAAAAACAAAATTAAGGTAGTAGTCTGGTAACTTGCGCTGTTTTTCATGCCTATTTTTAGGGGCATTTTTTTTGAGAAAGAACAAATGAAAAGTTTTGAATTTTTAATGTTTTTATTTACATCTTAAGGTAACAAAAAAAATTTTTTTGAATAAATAAAATTTTGTTTCATTTTTTTTTTTTTTTTTTTTTTAAATTTTATTGGGATACTGCTGCCGGTGGATGGCGCAGTCAGCAGCACCCGGCGGCATCGCCAACTGAGGGCATGCGCCGCCACACACGATATAGATAAAAACAACACGTAAAGACAGGGACACATAAATGCACTAGACAATGGACAAACATACACATAATAAAATTCACCGATGAGCCCTGCCATCCCAGGGCTTCATAAAGAGCGGAAAGTCCTTGGTGGCGGTACGCTAAGTACTAACCAGAACGTCTGGAGGCACTAGTGGCCTTCGCTAGTAAGAAAATAAAAACAAACAACAAAACAACAATAACAACAGAAGCAACAACGAAATATCACAGATACAATATCACAGCTCACATATCACAGACAGCCCGTTGCACCCCGAAAGTCCAAAGCCATTTAGTGATGCAACGGGAACCAACAACACCTTTGGGAACCCGAGGGCCCCCAGCGGCCGAAAAACACAAACATAGAACACAAACAATAACAAAACTTATGTGTTAAAAAAAGATTTTGTGATTGTCCTATTTATTAACAAACCAGAGCCTCGTCTGCCAGCTAGCCGAAGCTAGCGCCCGCCGGGCACGCCGTGGACGTGAAGGATGGATTTTAGCCCAGCTTTTGTTTTATTATTATTATTATTATTATTATTATCAGTTGAAGTTGGCGCCTCAATCAAAAAAAGATTTTGACTCTTGGGGGCATTTGAAATCAAAAATTCTTAATTAGTCTTAATCTATAGATATGTCATTCTGGTCGGAACTAGAATTATGAAATTTTATCGAAAAATAACAAAATGACGGACTTCGAAAAAAAAAGACTTTTGTTGACCTACTAAAGAAAAAAAATTTTCAACATTTACATTATAACCGGGAATGGAAAAATAATATTGACAAATAGTAAGGAATTCTGAAAAGCAATCTGAATTACTAATCGATTTAAAATAGTCTACCCATTTTAAAAATGATTCAATTTTGATTGATGAAAATTAAAAAGGATTCATGAATCAAATCACGGGCGGGACGGAAACCAACATATGACAACTGTAAAAATGTGAGTGTTCAAGGGTAGTAGGATTAATCATATATGTAGTATACATATATAGCCAAATGGATATTATGAAAAAAACGTCCCAACATCACGGTGCAGATTTGGAAGTATTTTGTTCGTTTTGCGCAAATGCGACTTTTTTGGTGGTAATATGAACCAATCTGAACAGTAAACACGGTAAACACTGGGTGCGTTTGGCAGAAAAAAGTTCTTGTTAGGACTAAAGCACAAACTATACTATACCATTTTCAGCCAGAACGCGCTTATATTAGGCGCTAATTTGTTCCGCCATGTTTGTTTATATTTATTTTTAAAGAAGTTATTCTGTGAATAGTTGTTCTGTGCAATTTTTTTATTTAATATTATTAACAATTACAAACAATGAATCAACAAATAATGAAGACCTATGTATACAAAAATCGTAGATTTAATATATTAGAGGTTATGTTTCTCAGTGAAAACTATTTTTGTGTCCTAGCGGAAAGTAGCATACACAGCACGACCGCCATTTTACTTATAAAAGTTTGTAAGTTCTATTTTCTGCCAAACGCACCCACTAATTGATGCATCTGCGCAAAACAACTGAAATGCCTCTACCCGATGTCTATCCGTCTCACTTCATCGGAACCACTTAGTACGGGAGGTACTGGCGCATGAGTACCGAAAACTATTCCACCTCAATTTTTTCATGTGATCCTGTTGACATTGCCCTACTTATGATATAAATGCATGTTGCCAGGGGGCAACCCGGGGCCATATTGCTTAAACCGGAAGTTGTTTAAACAATTGCAAGGAATTGTCATTTTTCAACCGGACAAATTTTTTTTATATTCTTTATTGAAATACAAATAAAAAAGGTCCTATGACTTTTTACGATAAAGTTAATAGTTTTCGAGATATGAATTTTTAAAAGTTCGAAAAATCTCAAATTTGGGTACTTTTGACCCATGAAAAATATATTAAAAAAAATGATAAAATATAAATAATATTTTTTTTAAATTCTTTATACAATGGTTAATAATATCCTTAATAGAGATTTAAAAAAATTTCATTGTTTATACCTGTTTTTTAATTGTGAATTTCGCGCCCTCACAAGTATGCGTCCCCTACCTTTAAAATACCTTTAAGTATTTTTTTAACCGGACAAATTTTTTTTATATTCTTTATTGAAATACAAACAAAAAAGGTCCTATGACTTTTCACGATCAAGTTAAAATTTTTAGAGATATGAATTTTTAAAGGTTGAAAAATCTCGAATCTTTAAAAATTCATATCTCTAAAAATATTAACTTGATCGTGAAAAGCCATAGGACCTTTATTGTTTGTATTTCAATAAAGAATATAAAAAAAATTTGTCCGGTTGAAAAAATACTTAAAGGTATTTTAAAGGTAGGGGACGCATACTTGTGAGGGCGCGAAATTAACAATTAAAAAACAGAGATAAACAATGAAATTTTTTTAAATCTCTATTAAGGATATTATTAACTATTGTATAAAGAATTTAAAAAAAAATATTATTTATATTTTATCATTTTTTTTAATATATTTTTCATGGGTCAAAAGTACCCAAATTTGAGATTTTTCGAATTTTTAAAAATTCATATCTCGAAAACTATTAACTTTATCGTAAAAAGTCATAGGACCTTTTTTATTTGTATTTCAATAAAGAATATAAAAAAAATTTGTCCGGTTGAAAAATGACAATTCCTTGCAATTGTTTAAACAACTTCCGGTTTAAGCAATATGGCCCCGGGTTGCCCCCTGGCAACATGCATTAAATTTATATCATCAGTAGGGCAATGTCAACAGGATCGCATAAAAAAATTGAGGTGGAATAGTTTTCGGTACTCATGCGCCAGTACCTCCCGTACTAACTGCCTCTTATAGGGATTGGCCATATAGTTATAATACATATATGGGATTAATACAAAACCATTTTTTTTTTCATTTACAGTATTAGACCTAATAGTTTCTTGTTTTTTATTCATGTTAACTAAATGTATTCCCTTGAAAAAGTCTCATTTTCCTTGTTTTTGTGTAAAAATCTTGTAGTTTTTTGATTTTTTATTTGATAAAATGACAAAATATCATCAAAATATCATTTTTAGTTTGTAATAAATTTGTTCCTACAATTATTGTTATTTTTATTTAACCTTGATTTTTGGTACAAATTTGAGGTATGGATACCTTGCATTAAACAAAGAGAAATTGTGACAAAAAGAAGTATGATGAAAAATTTTAAAGTGGGGTAAATGTGAAGAATTTAATATGGGTTTTACTCTGATGTACCTCACTTCTCTTGTAATCCATTCTAAATAATTTTTCTGACGGCATTCACTTTTGCCCCAAAATTCATAAGATTTGCAAAACCGCACCGGAGAAATGTGAATGGCTTATAAAATTTTTGTTTTTCATACGAATTTGCTCAAAATTTGTGTGGTGCATCCTGAATAATGCAGACTTAAAAATAAATCAACCATAATGTGATATATAAAATAAATAATACTTAAAACAACGCTTTTATCTCAATTCATGAAAATCCATTCACAATTACCCCGATCAACTCTAATTTTTTTTTTTTTAAATTGAATTATAGTAAAGTGTGTGCACTAAAATGCCCATAACTTTTTGATTTTTCTTTTTTTTTTCAAATAAAGTTGTAGGAGAATGCTTCTAAAATCTTAAGGAACATAATTATGAAGGAAAAAAAAATCGATTTTTTTTTTCTAGCGAATCTCCCCCTAAAATCTTATTTTGTTTGCTTTTCTCGTTTTTGAGAAAAAGATTCCGACGTCTGAAAACGTTTTTCTAAAAGAATAATATTCTTAACAAAAATTAAATATAAGCCATATAATGTGAAAAATCACGAAAATTAAAACTTATTTGGTGAAATTTGGGAAAAAATTAATGTGAAAAAAGATTGTCTTAAGCTATACATGGAATTCTACATTAAGAGATTTCTGTTTCAAAAAATAGTTCCATATAAAACAGTATTATGTCATCAAAAATAATCTTAATCATGTTTCTCCCGCATTTTCATCTTAAACCACTCAACAAAAATCTCACATTGCGTGATCGTGAAGTAAAAATAGACCTCCAGTGATGAAAATGGAATGAACTGGCAAAACGGTAAAACCAGTTTTATCCACTTTTTGTTCCAGTAGGGTCAAACTCTGTTTTCTAATTATCGCCGACCCCGATGACCCATGCACATATAAAACTGGAAATTACTAGTTTTGTTGACTAGTCGAACATCAATTATTTAAAGTTTTGTATAGTAATTTTTAACTGTTATCATTCGTTATCAGTCGTTTTATAAGAAGAAAATTTCATATTTCACCATGACTGGTATTGACTGTACAAAAAAAGTGATGGACACACGCAGTAGAAGTCGGAAAATTCGGATCATATATGCGCACGGTTTTGGACAAAGTCAAATATTCAGAATGCGCAATTACAGTGCGCTGCGCACATTGCATTGCGCAGAAGTAATGCGAAAATATTTTGACAGTTTGTTTGAATACACAAAAATGGATGAGCTTACAATAGAAAATATGTTTTTCTTGGGAAAGACTGCGAAAACTTGCGACTAATCCCGCCAAAATTGGATAGTTCGTATATTACATCTTTCCGTTTGAATTTTGACGACCAAATATGGTTTCAAAGTGTATTGTAGCTATTGAAAGTAAAGAATGGCTTCGATCGCACGTTCTCGTCAGCATTCGCATAAATTCTGATGCAGTGTGCGAGGGGCTTTAAAGACAGAATTTCAGAATTATGTTTTAGCAACTTTTGTGAGGTTAATTTAGTAAAAATTGGGAAGAAACCTAACAAAAACTCCCAAAATCGATTCAAGCCTAAAGAATGTCTAACTGTTTTTGAAAACAAGAATTTGAAGATATTTGAACTTCATTAAGTCTGCTGAGTTACTCCTAGGAGTAATTACGTATCCCTTGAACGAGTTCAGAAATAGAATTTAACTCCCTTAAGTGTGCCTAATTACCTCGAGAGGTTACCTTAACTCCTGGTAGAATTTGGCTGGGGGCACTGCTCTTACCTGGTTGATTCATATTAATGTTTTGCATTGGAACCCCAGTTTAACTTTTATCTAAGGTTCTTAGAGACTTCATCCGGTTTTAGCAACCGGCGGGTGGACTTCTCAATTTAGTGACCGAAGTACAGAAAATCGAAAATATGGAGGCAAAAATTTAGAGACGGAGTCTAACTTTTCAAAAATCTTAATGGTTCAGCCAGAAATGGCATAGTAGCTTTACTTTCCTGTCTTTATTTCTCAACTTCATTATATCCAACGAAGTTGTATGCAGTTTTCATTGGGTTTTGGCATTTTAAACCAGTGCTTATCAATCATTGGTCTTCGAAAGTACCTCACCGGTCCGCAGAAAGATGTGTGAATTACAATAAATTACAAAAATGTTGTTCATATATTTAAAAACATGGTATCATTTTTACCATTAATTGGAATAACCTTATAGGTCATGTAATATGAAATGTCGTTTTTCGACCACTTGGCTGACCATGAAATTCAGATAAATATCGACACTTTTTTTTAAGCTTTAGAGAAATGTTTAAGAACAATTCTTTATTTTAAATAGTATTCTTGTAGCCCGGAATCATTTTCACCATTAACTGTAATAATATTAGGTCGTGTAATATGAAATGTCGTTTTTCGACCAACTTGGTTTATCATGTAACTGGGACTTTTTTTCAGAGATCCTTATTGCACTTACAATCAGCAGCTTAAAAAACTTTAGAAGTGTTTTTTAACACGGTAGAATTAATAGCATGCCTTTAATAGATAATCGATTTTTTGGTCAAAATGGCGTCTTAATGGATGGGGGTAACTTGAAATATGAACTTTTCCACCTAACTTCAATTAGGGACTTTCACGGTGATTTATCTAACTTCACATCAAATAGTCTTTTTCATGAAACGCGGTATTAGCCACAGGGCAGCCATGAAAGTCCTATAACTCTGTTGTCAGTTTTTTGGATATAAAAAAAGTTAAAATTGTAGGCCAATTCCGTCTTTTACTGTATATAATTTTATTTATATTTTAGAAGGAAAAAAAAAACTGACATAGTTTACGTAAATCATCTGAACTTAGATTCGATCTCAGACTATCATTGTTTTGTTTTGATTAATTCATATTGAAAAGAGACAACCGTAGTAATTATTATCATATATTTGTAATTGGTTTTGTTTAAGTAGAACTGTACAGTGAAATTTTTAATCAGTTCGTTCACTAGCTTAGTCGAGAGTTCCGTACGGCTTAAGAATTTACTCAAACATTTTGGTGAAATTTTGAGTAAAAAATGATTACATTTGACTCAAATTTTGTCCAGGGCTATCCGTTACAGTACGGGTTTTGGGCCGATTACTATTCCTATCCGTTTGGAAAATATACGTCACAACGCACCGTCGAAATGTCCGAGGAAGTACTGATGCCTCTTCATTCAAGTGATCCACAGGTATATATTCAATTAATTTTTTTGACAAATAGGACTAGTGTAGTAATATCCTTTGTTTCCTTATAGTCTGATAGCGATAATTCGGTATCCAGTATCGAAATATCGTCCGCTACTGAAGGAAGTCGTACCCAAGTCAATTCAGACGACGTTAAGTGCTGCTGGAAGTCTTGCGGGCTGTGGTTTCATTCGTTGGATAAACTTTCTAGTCATATTACGAAATCTCATGCTTCCAGTGGTCCTGGAGGCCTGTTCTACTGTGGCTGGGAAGGTTGTTCAAGAAATCTGCGTGGTTTTAACGCAAGGTATGTCCGAAATTACTGCGCAGACTCGTTAACTTGCAATAACACCATTTTTTGTCTCCTTTCAGATATAAAATGCTGGTCCATGTTCGTACGCACACAAACGAACGACCCCATCAGTGTACCAAATGCCAAAAATCATTTTCGCGAGCGGAAAATTTGAAAATTCATTTACGTTCGCACAGCGGGGAAAAACCGTACGTTTGTCCAGTGCCGGGATGTAATAAGGCTTATTCGAATTCCAGTGACCGTTTTAAACATACCCGGACGCATCAAGTTGAAAAACCGTATTCGTGTAAAGTCCCCGGGTGCCTTAAACGTTACACGGATCCATCTAGTCTTCGAAAACACGTTAAAACGTACCGCCATTTTGTGGACACGAATCAAAAAGAATCTGACGTCAAAGAACAAATGAACTCATTGTCGCCAACTTTAATACAAGAAAACATTTTACCAATCGATTCGTTGTACATAAATCAAAAACAGTACTGTGATAGTCAAAATGGCGTGTGCCAGTGTGCGCACGCATGTAATTATTTGAATAGTAGCGCGAAAGAAATATTAAATTTTAGTACGGAAACGGATATTCATTTGTTACCTTCATGGAGACAATTTTGGGATTCGGGCATTGAAATGAGCCGAAATAGGGAAAAGACATTTTTTATTGATGAATTAAAAGACTCAGATATGCCGTTAGATTTAAGTATCAGTCGACATTAATACGAAAATAGTTGTTATTTTTTTGTTTTTGTTTGAATTTTGCGTTTTTTTTGAGGAAAAGTATTTTTATTGTTAGATTACGTAATGTATTTAATATTTTAGGTGATTAATATAATCAGAGTTTGTGTGATATTTTTTTTGTATTATTATGTAATTTTAATAATTGTATTTATTTATTTTGTTAACTGATTAAAAATAAGAATTTTGTAAATATTTTGGAAAAAAATGTTTTTTTCTTTTATTTTAAAAATAAAATTGAAAATTAATTACTAATTTATTTTTCATTTAATTTGCAATATTTAATATGACAATCATGAAGAATTTTAACGAAATGACCAACTAATACACTTTTTTGATAGCTAATACACTCTATACAGAATTGCTGACGTGGTATCATGTGATGTCGCAGTTAATCAGGTTTCACTTTCAAAATTTCAGGTTTCAAAAAGGAATCATGAAATTTGAAATAAATATATACAGGTTTTTGATACTTAGAAAAGTGATTTCTATAGGGGTAAGTTTAGATTTGATGAAAATTTGTTGCGATTTTGAAAGTCGGTGGTTTTCTTATGTAAAACCTAATATCTCAGAAATGAAAACTTTTCAGGAAACACAGAAACTGAATAATTAACTTAAGTTTTTGTTATCGTTGCTTTCATTTTTGGAAAAATTAGAATCGTCAAGTACTAATAAAAAATCAATTTTCACGAAAGAAATGATTTTTTTGAAAATATTTTGTAATTCAAAATAAATGGCACTGTTCTAACGGTCTTCAGTATATTTTTCTTTAATATGCATATTTAATAAAAATAAAACGAGTTAAAATAAACATTCAAAATTGATCGAATACAGATTTATGAATCATTTTTAAAACGTAGGCAATAATATTTTAAACATGGAATGTTGTCTGCCAATATTTATAATACACAAAATAACGTAAAAATACGTAGTGTTACAACTCTAAGAAAAAAGTAAGGCCCGATTTACATTAACGCTCTGCTCTCACTCCGATATCACTCCGTTCCAGGTTCGATAAAATTTTCTTACACAATAAACAATGAGTGTATTCACATCATCGCTCTGATATCGGTTCGATATCAGTCACGGTTCTCTCTCGCTCCAATGCCATTCCAATATCAATACCACTCAGGTAATATTTTATCGGAGCGATATGAGACTTGTTATGGCTTGTACCTATAGTGTAAACACTTTTTTGATTCCACTCCACTCCGCTTGCATTCAGTTGTTATGAAAAGATATTTGTATCGAACTCAGACCGAACTGGGAGTGTACCCAGAGTGGCATTATAATGTGAATAGACGACGAATAGGTACCAACATGATATCAGCACTGTAATGTGAACACAACAAGATTATATCGAATCGAGAGCGTAGTGTTATCGGAGTGAGAGCGGAGCGTTAATGTAAAGCGGGCCTAAAAAGGTAATAAAATTTTGAAAAAAATATGATTGGTTAAAAAAGATGACAAGGATAAAAAAGCAGCTTGTACAGTGACAGTTTAATTTACTTATCTCTCTCACACAAAAATGTGACAAACTAAGTCGGACTTACATAGCTAAAAAAAACTTCATAATTCAAAAAGTTAAATGAATGTATATAATTTTAAAAACTATTGATTTAGATTATAATTTAACATTTCTAAATCGTATTTTGTATTGCCATATTCTATTTTGAATTGAAAAGTAATATTTTTATGAATGTTGCTGCAAGAGGGCAGTTTCGTACTGAAAATAATTTATTTCATTTTTTGCTATAGTATAAATCCAACTTGTAAAATTTTATTACGTTTACTTTTTTCTTAGAGTTGTAGGATAGTACATACACTTTTTCGCGCCATATAACTTTAATTTGACAAAAAGGCATTTGGCAGCCCTAGTACACAGCGTACACAGAATTCTTATTTAAGGCACAGCAGCACTGGCAGGACTCGAAAAAATTTGTACTTTGTAGTATTTTATGAAAATGTGTATACCAAAAGTATGTTTTCGAAATTTCTTGTATAAATTCGAAAAACTGAGACAATTTGGTAAGTTATTCTTATTACGTAATTCCTTTTATGATTAAGTTAAAATCCGTCGAGCGTACATTGATGAATACGCCTTCATGTCATCTATGAAAGTTTTTTTTTTAAATCTGTGGTAAAATATTCTAACAGTTGATACTTTTTAATCGAACGAAAGTGTTCACCGTGTTCATTTCCTTGTCTGCAAGAAAATGTGTCTATAAAAACTAATTGTAAGTTGTGTACGTAGTATTGGAAATTATTAGTAAAATTTAGTCATCTTCGGTCTGACCTTTTACATCAGATCAAATTAAAGAAAGAAAAAGAGAACTTGTTTCAATTTACTTTCTGGACATATGAGAAATATACTATACACTTCATTTTTTTGGAAATAGTTTGTTCAGGCTAAATTTAGCTAATATTAGCTAAATGTAATATAGATTTAATTTTTTTTTCTTTCTCTTATTTTTATGTATTGACGCATTTCATATCAAAATGAATTGAGAATATTATTTGTATAAATTGACACGTCCTAATCAGATCTTAAATTCGTTTTGGATAGTATATATTTTATTATTTTATTATTATAGACCGAGTCAAGATATACTTGGCATTCGGAAGACATCCAAATGGATGTCGGCTATCCTGTTTACGGTTTTTTATGGTTTTCCGTAAACTTTAAAGGTAAATGCTGGGATAGTTCCTAATAAAGTCGGCCATAACCGCATAACTTTCCCTCTCCTCTTTTACCCGATGACATATTCTGTAAAATTATATTTTGAAAGAATAAAAATATCTATCTATCTATCAGTGTAGTGGTTTCTAACCAAAGATTATATACCCTTACGTTCTTCCATGTCATGAAAAGTGACAGTTTGAGTTTAAACATATACTTTTGACTCGTTGTAAGTAACATTAAAAGACTGAAATAAAATCATATACTTTACTCTTTTTAGATAATAAAATCTGTATACACGTAAAAAGAGTACGGCACATGATTCTATTTCAATTTTTAATGTTGCTTACAACGAGTTAAAAGGTAGGTAGTTTTTCACGTGCATTGTCAAAGGAGTTAAATATGAACGTAAACTTTTTCAGAACATTATTATTAAACTCAATTTAATGTTTAATATGCCACCATTTTATTATTAATACATTCACTGCCACCTACCGAATGAGAAATGAGACATCAGTGCCACGCCCAGAGTGCCACTGTATGTGTAGTTTAACGAATTGACGGGACAAAAAAAAAAAACAACAAATATATTAAAAAGAAATTTATTTAAAAATACTTTTTTCATCAAAATTTAAACAAAAATGATTTCACAAACATAATTCCTAGATTAGATGAGAGGCCTTTTTAATTTCAGGACTGCAATATTCGTAACATACCCTCCTTAATCTTATTCAACGTCGCCATATCATTATGAATTGTCTCGATCAAATGATTAATACAGATTTGCTCCATTTCGAGGAATTGTTTAATGTCCTCTTGCACGGCTGGATTCAACTTGTACCGTTCAACACTTCCGGTGCCCATCACAGGTTCTTCACCGCTGCGCAAGATTCGGATGTGTGCCAAAAGTTCCGTTAAACGACCCTAAAATCAACAAACATTTAAAAAATTAGATAGAAGACGTTTTTGGTGGTTGAGGGGCGGTGTTTACCTTAAATTGTGTCGGAATCGAAATTTGCGCGTGCATATTTTCCAACTGAATACGTAATTGTTCTTCTTCCGGTTGGAGAGCCACGTTGACTTTACGAGACATTTCTTGTTTGACCAAAATCTTCGGGAAAAATTGGAAAATAGCTCAAAAATTATGTTAAAAAATTACTTTGAGTCACTTACTTTTAAAACACGATGTTGCAAATCCAAAAATTTTCGTTTATATTCGGCAATTTGTGCCACTGAGGCAGTTTGTTTCTGTTTTAACGCGGCAATGTCATCCGTGACTTGATCCAGGTATGCTTGATGAAGGGCCGTTTCACTTTCTTGGATCTGCAGTCGCCATTTGAGTTGATTGAAACCAATAATTGGAACGGGGAGATACTTTTCTGGATTTGGATTATCTTCTTGCGCCTGTTTCCAAATTCGTGGATCAATACCTGACGGGGGTTGTTTAAGGTATTCTTGAATTTGTTCACTGTCCGGTTTGATGTTTGGGAACACTTTTTGGACACCCATATTGGTCAGTTGTTGCTTTTGCATGGTTTGATTTAGGAAATTCGATAGGTCATTTGCAGGAATTTTTCGAGTGTTTCCCATATTGTTTTTTTCTTCCACATACATGATAATTTCGGTAGAGTCTTCATTCAGTGATTTCAGTTCGTCGATACAAACTTTAAATTCGGGTTTATTGCCGAAAATATTCGCGGTGATCGTATTATGAATCTGTTGTAGTTGACTCCTGCAACAAATGTTTGGAATTTCACGAAAATAAAAAAGGATTCAATGGTTTTGACCCAAAAGGCTCTAAGGAGTCCTAACTTACTTGACTTCTGATTCCTTTTTGTTGAATACTAGAATAACTTGACCGTCTTTGTTATCTTTTCCTGGCATTGCACTGTAGGCAATCGCTTTGAATCGACAATAAGGATTTTCCGGGGTAAATGTGACCGGGGGTTGATTTTGAGCGTAATATCCTTTGCCAACACCCCATGCCGCTTGCAGTAAATTCCATTTCGCCAAAATCGTATCGCGTTCATCCCCGAAAATTCGGACATTCAAGACCGCATTTGCAATTAGTTGATTAGGGTCTTGAGGCGGTTGCTGTTGCTGTTGAGGTTGCTGGAATGTCGACTGACCTAGAGTACTGCCAAACGTTGTACCTGTACCAAAACTTGTCCCTAAACCGGTTCCACCTACTAATGAACTTCCAAAGCTAAAAGTGGTTCCTGCTGGTTTAGCGCCAAAGGTGCCTAAACCAGTTCCTGTTCCAAAAGTTGATGTCCCGGTGTTTGTCGATGTCCCTAAACCACCGAATAATGAGGAACCGGTTGAGGCTGGAGTTGATCCAAAACTAGAAAATGTCCCTAATGAAAAATATCGTGAGTAGTTTCACTACATCAAGCCAATTGTCGCGTTTCTGTTACCTAAACCAGTGCTCGGTTGCGAAGTGGTTAAACTACCGAACCCGCCAAATGTTGGTGCTGAAGTCGCCGGCGCTCCAAAACTAAATCCTGTTGTCGCACCACTTGTGGATGTTGCCCCAAATCCAAATCCCGTGCTTGGTGTTGTCGTCGTGGAACCGAAACCTCCAAATGCGCCGGTAGTACTTGTTGAAGCGCCAAGAGTACCAAATCCTGTCGGTGCACTAGATGCTGGTGCACCAAAATTTGAACCAAAACTGAAATTGGGAGCGGTTGAAGTTGTGCTAGTGGTGGCACCAAATCCAAAAGATGGTGTCGATGAGGGTTGCGTTGAGGCGCCGAATGAAAATCCCGTAGTGCCAGTGGCTCCAAATGTGGCTGTAAAAATTTGAAAACAATCAAGTCGTTAAGCCAAAATACTTCTGACAACCTAAAATTATAAAATATACAGGTATATATATATATATATATATATATATATATATATATATATATATATATATATATATATATATACATTTGTGTATGCATGTATGTATGTATATATATTGTGTCAGCACGATAACTCTCGAACGAAATGTCCTACTTTTACGAAATTTGGTGAAAATATTGAAAGTCCTAAACCCTTGGACAAGTTCGTTAGCCAGACATGTCCGATGTTCAGAACATGGTTTTTTTTGGTATTTTTCGTGAAAAAAATTAGTTTTTTACCAAAATTTCCCCAAGTTTAAAAGTTTCTGCGACATTTTTTTCATACCATTAGATAAAGGAGAGAAAATTACATAAAAAAGGTTTTTAAAGCATTATTCTATGTAAACTGGTTTCCGAAAAAACGAATCAGTAAATTGTATAAGAATATAAATTATTGTATCATTAAGTTTCTTTACGTATGTATTTATCGCAATTTTTCTAACGTTATAAAAAATGAAATAATATGTTTTCATGTAATTAGAAAAACAACTTCTAAGGAAAGCGTGAGGTTTGAAGCGTTTTGAGTTATGTATTTTCTATGAAACTTTTTTTATACGATCCTTATCCACCGCATAAAAAAAGGATATGCTGTATGAATGGATAATCATGGTAAAGTTATGTATCTCTATGGAATTCAGAAGTATCAGGAAGAGAGGGGGAAAGAATTGAATTTTTTAATTCATTGTTATTGTGGTAAGTAACTAATATCAGTGCATGCATACAAACTCCTAATAATAAGCTAATTAATTATGATAAAAGAGTACATGTCATTATGGTTAATCAAAATATTAGGAATAGTAATATGACTCTTCATCAAATAAAGAGATAATTTTAATTTTCCTGTAAACACTGTTTCGTCATTGCCAACTTCACGGTATATGTGTGTCAATAACAAGGGTATGATTTCTTGACATCGATCGATGCATGTCTGAATCACCATAATACAATTATTATTGCTAAAAGTACCAATAAATATACGACATCAATCAACAAGATAACACCGGAAAAACGGCGCTACACTACGCCGCGCATCGTGGGCACGTGGAAGCTTGTGAAATTCTAATCAACGCCGGCTGTCAACTTGACATTTCGTCCAGTGAAAGTTTCATACCGCTACATATGGCGTGTCAGTCGAAAAGTCTCGAAACCGTCGATTTACTATTGAAACGGGGCGCCCGTGTCAATTCGAAAATGTACAGTAAGAAGACACCGTTACATTTGGCGGCAATGCGTGATCGTGCCGATTTTGTGGAGTCGTTAATCAAAAATGGGGCTCATATTGATGCGCAGGATGCTCAGGATCAAACACCACTGTCGTTGGCTGTGATGGCTGAAGCGTCGAATGTAGTTCGGGCTCTACTTAAATATGGCGCTAAAGTTAATTTCGAAGATAAATATTTCCTCTACTACCAATAATTGTTAGGAAATAACATGAAAGGGGAAATTTGATACTATTACAGCGAAACCTCTTTTTATGAGATGGATTGACGATTTATCAGGACATTTTACTATTATAAATGATTGAAAAATATATTAGAAAACTGAAATTTGTTTAATAAAAGCCATACATCTGCTTATTTTTACCTTAAAAATGTCTTAAAATGGAATAGTTTTCAATAATTAACCAAGAAAAATCATAAGAAGTAATTTTTATGATATTTTTTTGAAAATTTCAAAATAAAGTGACGTTTGATAGTAAGATCTACTTAATAAATTTCTAACACTGACTGACTGACAGACAACGCACAACCTAAACCGTTGGGTTTAGAAGAATGAAATTTTGCATAGGAGTTCCTTATGTAACGTAGGTGAGCACTAAGAAAGGATTTTTGAAAATTCGTCCCCTAAGTAGGTTTAATAGGGGATGAAAATTTGTATGTAAATTCGTTATTTTTGAAGTTAGTGGTATATAAAAATATGTTACTATGGTTATTAAAATAAACATCTTATTTAATGAATCTTTAATTTTGACTGACAGACAACGCACAATCTAAACGATCTAAACTGTTGGGTTTAGAAGGACGAAATTAAGCACAGGGGTTATGGAAATTGGCGTTTAGGCTTCTATTTATAAATAAAAGTCAGTTGTTTCTGGAAATTTATTCCCTAAGGGATTAAAACAGAAAATGAAAGTTCCTATGGGAAGTTCGTCATTTTTGAAGTTAGAAATGTGGATATTGATTTAGGCTTTTGAAAAACATTAAAAGTGAGCAGAAAGTGAATACCTAATAAAAAGATGTCGATGGGAAATCCTATCGGGCATACGGCTAGTTACAAATAATTTTTCTTATTATTTTGTACAATTTGGTAAACAGACATCGTAATATGTACTTGCTTTGAAAAAAATCAAACACAGTATTTTAAAAAAATTCTTTTTCTTAAAGAAAATAGTAAAATTATGTACAAACTACGTCCTGATACATACACTAACATATTTATCCACCTTGAGCGCTGTAGTCGAATTTCGTATATCCTCCACGCAAAAGTTCATAGTGAATAATTGGATCAAATTTAAAAGTTCCTTGTTTAACAATAATAGTTTCTAGTTACATAAAAATTCTAGTTATAATAGTAACTGTCCTAACAATCAACTGCGGCCGACAACAGTAACTATTTTCATATAAGAAATTACCTAACAGTATGACCACGCCCACTAATTTGTTTAGCAGTGTACTGTTGTGTGAAACTGCCGCATTACGTTACATATTTTGGGTAACTTAGGCTAGATGATATCTTGAAAAAATCAATCAATAGGGTGAATAAACAAGGTATGAAATAAAACAGTGGTTCCCAAACTCTTTTGACCCACGGACCCCTTTTCATAATCAAAACTTGCTCAGGGACCCTGGGTGAAAAACCATATAAATACATAATAAAAAAAAAAAAACACAAATTTAACTTTGATGTTTTGAATGGTAAATGGTGGCGTAAAAATAAAATATAAATAAAACATTTTGTTGAAGAAGTATTTATTGAAATTATAACTTTTTTTCAAAATAAAAAAAAAAAAAAAAATTACTTGGATAAACCTGATGAGATGTTATGAGTGTATTTATGTCCGGCTCAATGTTTGGGAGTATCAACAGCAAATCTCCACGAGTATTAATTTCTGGTCGGTTTTTTTTGTGATGAGGCTTATAACGACACTGAATCCACGTTTTACCAAATAGGAAGACGGAAAAGTAATCAGCAGCTTCTGTACAATAACCCATAATGATACATTGCAAGATACAAAGATACAAGATGAAAATACGTATTTTGTATCTTGTATTTGTATTTCAAACACTTGTATCTTAAATAAGCCTCATCTTTGATCACTAATAATATGTATATTCTTTAGAAACACATCTGTGTTAGAAAAACTTACAATCCCTTCCTCGGTTTTTAATAAAAAAAAAAGAAATCTTTAATGAATGTTAAGGGCTTACTGTTATAATTTTTTTAATCAACTTAAACAAGAGTAGAACTTTTCTTTTATACTTTACTTAGGACGTAAAAATCGCTAATAATTATTTGTTCATTGTTATTTAGCTTCCATATTAATAAAAATTTGTCGTAATGTTTTCATTTTATATTAAACCTTGCACGGACCCCCTGACGTTGTTCAGGGACCCCCCAAATCAATTTTAATTTTCCACGGACCCCCTGAATAATCCCCAGGACTCCTAGGGGTTCGTAGGGACCACTTTGGGAACCACTGAAATAAAAGCTAAAAAATTAAAACTTTCGTAATAAAAACTAAATTATATAAAAAGTTAAAAACAAGTTATCCCTGAATTTTTATCGCAATAAGAGGAAGACAAAAACACGTACCCTAAACAAAATCGTCTCCTGAGAGTGATAAAAATTCAGCAATAACTTATTCTTGATTTTCTGGTTCCCTTTTATCACGGAAGTCGTAAATTTTTAACTATCGAGTTTTTATTAAATTTTCAGTATTTCACATTCAATTTTGCAATATGCAAATAGTTGAATTGTTTATGCAAAAATTAATTGAAGAATTTGAACAATATAAACAGTATGTAAAATTAACACATCTGGCCCCGTATATCGCTCAAACAGTTCAAGGTAAATTATAAACGAATTGGAATAATTAACATATATTATAATGCTTGCAGCGGGTACCACATAATGTAAATAATACTATAATTATGTGTTTCTGTAAATTTTCGTGAAAATTTCGATTTTGATCATAATAATATTTTCAAATCAGATTTTTAGTCAGTGTTTGTCGGGGACTAACGCGACGGACGTTGGCATTTTGCCAGTCTCAAATAAAATTTTTTAAATCTAAATATTTAAAAATAAAAATTAAAAATATTTCATGGTTACAAAAAAACCACGGAATAATGATTTATTTTTCTAAAAAAAAAATAATACAGTACGTAAAGATTTTCAAACAATTTAGATTTGAATGAAAAACAGAAAAAACATTTTTTTTTCGAAAACTTCAGGATACGTTTGATTTGGGCAACAAAACTTGATATTTTAAATTTAAAACTCCTAGTAATTTCAGGTTTTGGGACCAAAATTGACGAAACGGAACGTCAGTCATAGATATTTTGCTCAAAGACCTCTTCTTGATACAAAAATTTAGTACAATTATAAAAAAATGGTGGACTAATTACAGACGTCTAGTGTTAAACGATAAATTTTGGTTTTTAAGGATTGTTTTCAGAAGTTTAAAATAAATATTATTGGCGTATCAAATGAAAGTTTAACCCTTTAGAGGTTATTTGCAAAAAACATTTTTTTTACATAACAATACTACAAAAGCGAATAAAATATTTAAAAAAATTGGATTTGGAAAAATTTCTTAACACTATGAGGCCCGAGCACTTTCATAGTAAATTTCCCCGGAAGCCGGCAATATTTAAAAAAAAAAAACTGTATAAACAAATACATAAAATAAAATGATTCAAACACACAACACAGTTCCACACGTATGTATGTGTAAAACTGTAAACAGACGTACTACGTGATACGTACATACATACTACATACTTATACACTGGCATTCAAATCAATTTTATTTAAAAATATAAATTATATTTTTTATGTATTTTTTGTTTATCTTAAAATTTTTTATACATAGAAACCAAGAGAGTAGTGTTTGTTGGTATGTATGTGTTTGTGTGAATGGGAACACATCCGTGTGATGAAGAATGATAAACATGATAAACATCGCACCCATAATGAGTAATCAACTAATCAATTAACAATTGATCGCGGTCGGCCTCTGGGGAAGTTTTGTTTGGTTTCAGATGCCGAAGCCGTGGGACTGAAAGTGTTAATTTAAATATTTATTAATTTTTTTAATCTTTTTATCAAAACATATTTTCATTATAAAAATTAAAAAATAGATAAATACATCAATTGTATCATAAAACATGTCTTTCAAATAATTAATTTATGAACTATTATGAGTCATTGGAGATGTGTGACTTTACAGAATGTGAAATTTCTGTCATAAATATTCCTATAGATATGTAGTTATTTCCCCATTAGGCACATTTGTAAATTTTCTAAAATTAGTAATTCTAAAATTAGTTAGTAATTTTTCGAATAAGATCTCAAAAAATAATAAAAAAAAATATTTTCCACAAAATAAATTGTTAATCTTTTACTAAGTCATTCGAAACGTATTCTTTAATTTTCGATTCAATATATTAAAATTTCAGTATTATGTCGTCTGTATAAGTCAAACAGCTGTAATCATCTTTCACATTATCATAATCATTGAATAAATTAATTATAACATCCATATCTTTAATAAATTTTAGAAAAATTAGGAAAACTTTTACATGTGGAGTACAAAATCTTTAAAAAAAACATCGGTTAATCATACATCGTCGTCCTTTTGACGCACACTATTTCAGTATAAAAAAAACGACAATAGCTATAAACAAAATTTATACGTCTTATGTGTTATAATAACAAATAAATTAGATGTTTCACAGCAAGAAGTTGTAGTATTGGAGCAGGTAGAGAAGTTCGTTCGTCGTTTTGACGAGTACGTATGATTCTAGGGTTAAAAATATCAATATCAAATGAAAAAATAAAAAAAATTTTTGAAAAAAATCTTGAAAAATCGTTGTCCTCTCATTATATTCTCGAAAGTATCATATACTTAGAAAAATTTGAAGGAATTCAAGAACATAGGTTACGAGGAGCATCTATGTATGTAAAGTTTAATCCCCATTATTAAAGAAAAATCTTGTAAGCTATACTCGATGTACTGTTTACATAATGATAATATGTAAACGTGATTTAATTTTTTGATTTGCACAAAAAATAACAAAATTTTCCTAATTCCAAATAATTTATGATTCATGTGTGCATTTATTTGTTTAAAAATTGATCACATGAGTACAATTTGTATACTTAGGTATAATAAATAATAATTATGTAAAACTAGTTTTAATGCGTAAGTAATAAAACAAATCATCCTTCAAAAATCGAATAGGTACAAGGAAATATTTTTTTGGGAATGTTTAAAATTTCATTCATAGTTTAAATTGATTGTTTGTGTGATTGTTTAATTTTTTTTTTTTTTTTTTTATGAAACATTTTCCTTGTGTTAAAATTTAAATACCAATGACGTCATTAAACATATTATGTGACGTACCTACAATAGTCCAAGAGCTGTTGAATATTTTATTCAAAGAATGCTCAATTATTGTACCGGTTGAAATTTTGTATATTAAATATCATTTATTCAAAATTGTCAAAAACGTTTTTGTAAATACAGTAATGACTCTTTTTATAATACACGTGCGAGAAAGAAAGAAACATATTTCGTAATCTTTTTAAGAAAGAAAGAAATATGTTTTTTATTCATTTCAACATGTATAATATAGCAAATCTGAGTTGATAATAAGAGCAATAAAATTTTACAAGTCAGTTTTACACTGGAACAAAATATTTAGTGAAATAGTTAAACATCGTTTCTAAAGTTCCTACTTGAGTACATGTAAGTAAGATAAAAAAGTATGTACAAAATCATAATTTTGTACTTTCCCATATTTTTTTTTTATAAAAGTGAGTGCGTAAACTCGAACACGAAACTTATATCAAATTTCAGCATAGGTGAAATAATTGTAAAATGCGGATAATTTATACAAGTAATAAACCTAATAATAAAATTGAGTTGTTGGTGTGAATGGATGTTGGATGTTTTTTTTTTCTTTATATTGTGGTTTTCGATATGATAATGTGATCGATTAGCAAAAATAAAATGGGGTATGTGTTGTCAGGCATTACATTGTTCTTAACTGCTCTAAAATTACAGTCACTACGGTAAATGTTTGCTACAATTTCGTATTTTGATTTTTCAGTTTATATTAAAATATATTTCAATTTAAATATGTTATTTTTTCTGTCATAATTCTACTCACCTTTAAGCTACATTTTTTAATTCAAATGTAAATATTTAACCAAATACAGAAAAAAATGTATATTTAATTCCAGTAAATCAATTTTTGCTCCTGTTTTGTGTTTATTTTCAAAATTATGGTTAAATTTTAATTTAAAAATTTTAATTTATGCCACATAAGTGTCAAATGTATTGGACAAATTGTATGTATGTGTACAAATTTATTTTATTAATTATTTCTTATTATTCTCCAAAAATTTGTTTTAAAAACTTTAAACGTCAGTTTTTGAATGTATTTCATTTCTGCACGATTTTTTTTTTTTTTTGTATGTAAATCCTACTTTGGAAATTAGGTCAGCTAGACAAAGATGAATTTATCTGATTTGCTATATTCGTTGTCCTTTTTAAGAACAGCCAATCATAATTTTTAAAATTTTATGGCCAGTCAACTTTCTTCTCGAAGTTGGTACACTGTACTACGAATATATAATTTGTATACAGGATGTTTCATGTATTAAATATGAAATGCATTTTTAATACGAAATATATTTATTTTTTATAAAAGTATAAATTTTTAACTGATTATTAAATATTTTGCACTAAAGTGTATTGCAAACAATTATCATATACATTTGTATTCTACACACATCGAAATCGCAAGTCGTAGTTATCAATCTGTGTATTCTGAATTTGTATTTAAAAAGAGATAACAATATAATTGCATTTCTATCTGATCAGGGTATGTTATAAAAAGAATCTTTACTGTATCTCAACAAAAAATTGATTTTACAACAAAAAAATTAAATATTTATGAACTTTGTTGCTTGGAAATTTTACTATAAAAAAAACTGAGTTACTTTTTCTCGTAAAAGGAACTGTTTTTGAGGTACTGATCTGTTTAAAATTTATAAATCTATTCAACAATCGTTGAATAGATTGGCGGCGTCACGTGTCAACATTCTCAATCGAGGCGCAATGTACCACTTTACGTTCTTAATACACAAATAACTATTATTTTTTTTAGCCAGATTGCATGTTTCAAATGTACACAAAATGTTTTTATACAAAACTTTCACCAGAACAAAACTCGTTTGATTAAAATGTTCAGTAACGCTTGAACTATAGACGTTGTAGAGGGAGCAACAAAACGTGAATTTGTATTGTGTGTGTTGGATGAATCATTTGAATTATTTGTAAAAATGAAAATGTTATATTCTTACGGTTAAAATTATCAAGGGATTTTTGGACTATTTTGGTATCGTAAAAAAAAATAAAACACATGTTCGAATAATTAATTAAATATTTTATATTTTATTACAACTGGCAATTGGAAAAATTAACAATATAACAGTTTATTTATTTAAAAATAAGTGTTTAAAATTGTAACGGAATTTTGTTTGAACTTTAATTGTTTGGTGGGTTTGGTGTCTGAACAGAAAATCGTTTGTTATGGTAGGATATTTATTTTTTTAGTGTTTAAAAGTGTCTTTTTCAGTGTAATATGTGAGTTTAAAACGTATTTTTACTTTTTGGAATATAATATTTTATGTGAAACGTAATTTTCGCAACCATAATAACTGTGGACAGTGGCTAGGGTAATTGAAATGTGTAAAAATTTATAGTGTAGCGTTATTAAAACGGTTTCTACAATAATTATTTTCATCAAGAGTTCCAAGTTCAGTTGTTTTTTCAACTGTCAGATTAATTAGTGGGTCGTTTATGGGGTCGTTTACTGGTTTAAAGCAGAGGCGTAATTACAATGGGACAGGTGGAGCAGTGGCTCCAGGGTGCAATAAGGAAAATAAATGGAATGTAACCAGGGCCGGTAAGAGGGTAGGGCAGGTGGGGCACTCGCCCGGGGACTTGGGTCTCCGACGACCTTTTTTTTTACTCGTAAGGCGTATTTTTGGAAAAAAAATGTTCGACAATTTTTTGTTGTGCCCGGGGGCCCGTCATTTCTCTCGCCGGCCCTGGACGTAACAGAGGACGAAGCGCAGCTGGAGAAAAATTAGAGAAAGTAGTAAAGAAGTGCTTTTTTTTTACTCGAAATTTTGAGAATTTTCGTCAAGCTGACTCTTTTTGTAATCAGCCTCTATTCCAGCAAAAATTTGTAGGTACGCCTCTGGTTTAAAGTGTGTTTTTGAAACATCCAAGTCTCAGATTTTATTTCTGATTGGGATAAAAAAGACTCCACATGAAGCTTGTATGCTCTGAGGAATGGTCACCACTGGGGTTTTGAGTGTTTCATGCCAAAAATGGTAAAACGGATCCGTCCGTCAGTCTGTCACAGTTTTTCGCGTTTTTCTCGGAAACTGTTCGATGTAAAAATGATGTATAAAAGGTTGAATTTTCATTCTGGGGTTAATTTCAGGGGGAAAATATGGAATTTTTTAAGGATATCGTGTAGGGTATCATTTTTTGGAGGGGGGAGACGTTTAAAAATTGCTGTCCCGTCACCTTTATCACCAAAAGGATTGCGATCAAAATTGGTTTTAGAGCAAATGCTTTTCGACAAGAAATATTTCTTACAGTATTCTTACAAAACTTTGTCTACTTTGTCTTTGTTCAACTTGCACTTTACCGATTTTTTTAAATAAATTCATGACTGAGACTAATAAAAATATCTCAAATTGAGTTTTGGTCAAATATCTCTTAAGCCAGAGCCAGCCCCAGATCTAAGGAGGGGCTGGCTCTGGCTTAAGACCCAAAAAAATTTCAATTGTGAAATTTCTATCCTTTAATTTTTATAAAATTCCAAAAATTAACTTTTTTTCAAATTTTGGAACTTTAAGCCTCTGTCTCTCTGATGGGGCTGGTGATAAAAATCTGAAATTTGCACAACTTTTAATGTTTTCGGAGTAGGTTTATTAAAATAAAAAAATAAAAAACACTTGTATACTGATCCTTTGCAAAACCCTCAATTTTTACCATTGCCACAACGGGAAAAATAGGAGTTTGGTAAAGGACTTATGAGTTTCTTTAACAATTTATGTCAAACGTTGGAGAGGGGGGCGCCACTATCAAGTTTTTGCTCCAGTTCTAAATAATCGTAGATCCAGGGCAGGTCAGAGCGTCATTTCGAATAAAAAGTACTAACAGGTTTTTTAAAAACATGTTATGTTTAAAATTACTAATATATTTTTCAACAATTTTCCTGCTGCACCAAATTTAACTGTACTTAAATGGTTACATTAAGGAAAAAATTTGTGTTAATTTTTATCAAATCAATAAACTTATGTGACCCTCAAAATTTCTTATCATTTCCTTTGTATTTTAAAGTATAATTACAGTTTATGTTGTATTCGTGGAAAAAATTTAAAAAACCATCGACCTTCCTGAACTCTACAAGTCTACATTAAGCGTATGTCGTGTGTGCTAGGCTAACAATAAGTATACGATGTGTGCTATACTGTGCTAAATACCTTGGTCGCCTCAGTCTGTCAAATTCGTTTATTTTTATATATAACGAACTTACAATGTGTACAACAATACGTTTTATTATTTTCTTATAATCTGATTGTATTAGATTTTATTAGAATAATTTCCAAGGTAAATGATCTGATAGATGAATCTCAAGCTGGCAGCTTCAGCTAATTAATCGTGTAATTGTTGCTTCTTTAAAATTCAAAGTTATTCATGAAGATAATGTTGAAAGGATCAGCTCTGAATTTTTTTTATAATTTTTGGGGTGGTTTTGAAAGAGGTTAGAGGCCCAGAGCTGTAAAAAGATAGCCTCCGCTGGCTCTCTTTTGTTTATAATTAATCGTGTAATTGTTGCTTCTCTAAAATTCGAAGTTATTTACGTAGAGAATGCTGAAAGGATCAGCTCTGAATTTTTTTATAATTTTTGGGGTGGTTTTGGTGGAGTTTAGAAGCCAAGAACTGTTTAAAAGAGCCTATAAACAGTTCTTGGCTTCTAAACTCGATCAAAAATACCCCAAAAATTATTTTAAAAAATCAGAGATGATCTTCTCGACATTCTCTACGTAAATAACTTTGAATTTCAGAGAAGCAACAATTACACGATTAATTATAAAAAAAAAAGAGAGCCAGCGGAGGCTATCTTTTTACAACTCTGGGCCTCTAACCTCTTCCAAAACCACCCCAAAAATTATAAAAAAATTCAGAGCTGATCCTTTCAACATTCTCTTCATGAATAACTTTGAATTTTAGAGAAGCAACAATTACACGATTAATTAGCTGGAGCTGCCAGCTTGAGATTCATATCTGATAGTCTTATTTTTAGGTACCAATCATGATAACATAAAGTATCTGGGTCTAAACATACCGCAAAAAACAATCTAATTCAAATTCATGATCTTGATTCGAATATGTTTTAAAATTGATCTATAATCGATCGATTATTGGGAACTGACACAGGGGCGGGACGAACAAAACATGGTTGACTGTTATGTGCAAGCAAAAAATTACTACTGTTAGTGCTTATTTATTTAAATTATGTTAATTATTTAATTGAAATATTTACTTAAGTAAGGACCGGTTCGAATCCAATTCAAAAGAATTTTATGAATACTGAGAAAATTCTCTCAGTTGATAGTTTAATAAAATGTGAAAAAAATGAAGAAAGTGTAAACAATGATGCTGTGAGTTTTACTGCTCTGTGACAAAGTTCTCTTTTAAAAGAGTGACTACATGAAACTAACGAATCAGTTTTCGAAAATATAAAATTTTAGCTTTTAAGGTTGTTCTGGCATGATGTTTAGTTTTTTAAATGTAGTGGTACTGAGTCCTATATTAAAGCATTGAAAATTTATTAATTTTTAATATATGGAGATATAATTTTAACATTAAAGTATTTTAAAATGTCATTAAACATTTTTATAAACATTTTAGATGAAAGCAATTTTTTCTTTACGCAATTATTTAAATATTATATCTTTGTATAAAATATTGCAACGTTGAAGTAAAAGAGTGGCCAGTACGTGGCGTGGCGTCAAAGTACTGCCATCTAGTAACACTGTTGTTTAGTTTTCTAGCTCAACCACTGTTTGGTATGTCGGTAACATAAAATGCATAGGGGTTTTTGGGTTATTTTTAACGTTTTTAATCTTTTTAATAAATAAAAATGCATAAGATCATCAGGATGGTATGTAAAATACTATTCAAGTGTTTTATGTCTATGTGATAATAAAATGCTGGTTTATTAAAATAAGTTTATAATTCTCTAACAAAAAAGTGAATAATTTTTAGTTTGTTTTCTGGTGTCTGTGATTTTTAAAAACGTATATAAATGTTATACAAAAATTCAAACATCATTAAGTATTAGGTATTTTTATTTACTTACTGTAATGAATTTATTTACCTGCTGTATTGTTAAGAAACTTTGAAAAAAACAATTGAACTTTTATAGAAAAAAGGTGTGATGATTTTAGTTCATTTAATTATAATTATGTAATTTAAACTGAGGAAAATATACAAAACTTATTCAAATATGTATTGTTTTTTATTATTAGCAGCAATTATTAGGGTGCACTGTGCATACTTTCAAAACAAAAGTTATATTTTTATTTTCAGAAGTTTTATAAAGAAATAAAATGAGGTTAAGTAGATTTAACGATACCTATAACTCCTCTCATATTATTTTGATTTCAAATACATAACAGTGTTGCCGATGTTATTGCTTCTTTAGACGTTTTCGTTACTTTAGATCAAAAAATCTAAAGTTCAGTCGACCAGATCGCAACTGAATTTTGAGTATCGATTCTTTATTGGTTAAACTATATCATATCAATTTTTTATTTAATTCTCTTTATTAGAACTATTTTTTCTTTAATTCGAAACAAAAAAATTCACATGTCTCCATAAGCACTCATGTATTTTTACTCAACTTTGGTAATTTTTTTCTTGACTCTCAGCGACCAAATTTTTTTGCTCTTTCATAGGATGGTAAAATACCTTTTTGAGAATCTGTATACAAATTTTTATTATTTTTTCTCTAGTCAACCCTCATGCCAGAACAACCTTAAATGCTCATACAAAAATGGTTTTGAGTGAGAAACTAAGCACGTGGTGGCCACTTTATTATGCTGCTACACATTTTCCAAATAAATACTTCATTGTTACTAATTACTATTTTATAAAATTTTTTCTTAAAAACTCGAAAAAAAAGTTTGCAACATGCTTGTTTTGCTAATGCTAAGCATGAAGTAAAACTTGACAAAAAGCTTAATAGAACCTGCAGCAGATGGCAATAATTTACGAATAATACGAAAATTAATTTTTAAATTTTCATGTGATTTACACCCACAACCATTTACAGTACAACAAACTTTGCTCTCATTTTTGCTACGCAAAAGTAATTTTATAAAATCCATAAAATAGAAAAGTTATTTGACTTATTGGCAATTATAAGACTCCCTAGCGACGAATTTCGGAACTAACGTATAACAATTTTTACATAACTGAGTGTTCTAATAACAATTTTTTACGTAAATTGTGCGTGTAACGACGTGATTTAAAGTGTTGACATTTTGTCTAACTGTAAAACAATGAAATAACATTAATGATTAAACCTGGTACAATTATCACACAGCTGTCAGAATGTATCTGTTATATGTTAGTTTCGCAAAAGCCCACCAAGGAAATTTATTCGTTACCAATATGATTTTAAGTATCTAGGACAGATTAAGACTTTTTGGAATTCAACTGAAAGCTAGGAATTCGTTCTGTAACTGATTAACAGGTTCACTGTCCACTGGGCTTTAGATTGAACGTGAGGTTGTAAGTTCAAACGAAATAACTCGAATAACTTTTTTTTTTTTTATAGATTCTTACTTAAGGTGAAGGAATCAGGTTCTACAATGGCTCCTAATTTAATTAAAACTGCAACATGCGAGACTATTACGCTTATTTATATAGTATTATGTATTAGCATAGGAGCAAAAACAAAATTTGTAATATCTTTATGTTTCAAGGTCACTACAATGTTTTTACACCATCTTTAAAAAGTTGTCCTTATGTATGTGCGATATCTTCATGATATCTCACGAATAAAAATGATATAGAGCAGTGATTCTCAAAGTAAGAGTCGCGACCCCAGAGGAGTCACAACTATTTGACGGGGTCGTAGAAACAATTAGAGAAAGAAACAGATTAAATATCCATTTTCTACATACTTCCTACCCATTTCTACATATTTGGGGGGAGGGGGTCCTTAGAAATTTTTAAGTACGAAGGGGAGTTGCGGATTAAAAAGTTTGAGAACTACTGATATAGAGTACGTTTGAACAAATTTTATCAAATTTGGTTCAGCCTCTACAATATGACAGCCGTCATATGAAAATAACTATAGTATATTTTTTTAGTTTAGAAATAATGTCACTATCGTCTCTTTTCAATTTATGATGCTAGGATGCCCTTTAAAAAAATTAAAGAATACTGATCCTTGAAATAGTACATAAATTAAGTTTATTTTCATTTTTGCTTTTTTCACTTATTTCAATTGCCAAATTATACAAGATTTCACTTACGGATTTGTTATACTGAATGAAAGTTAGAAAGAGATAATATACTATTAAATTAGGTATTATTAAATAATTTTTACCAATAATTTTTTATTTGACCCACCCATTTCAATTCTAATTTTTATGATACTTAGGTATTAAGCTACCACAGTAAGGTATCATAAAAATATGAATTGAAATTGTTGGGTCAAATAAAAAATTATTGGTAAAAATTATTTAATAATACCTAATTTAATGGTATGTTATCTCTTTCTAACTTTCATTCAATATACACAAATCCGTAAGTGAAATCTTATATAATTTGGCAATTGAAATAAGTGAGAAAAAGCAAAAATGAAAATAAACTTAATTTATGTACTATTTTAAGGATCAGTATCTTTTAATTTTTTTAAAGGACAGTCTAGCATCATAAATTAAAAAGAGACGATCGTGACGACAATTCTAAACTAAAAAAATATACTATACTGCTACTCAGACCATTAACTTTGGAAATTAGTATAAATTATTTTTATTACCATTTTTGCTTCTTATTGATTTTTTTTTCTTAAGGTACCGAATGGGGGAGAATCTTCGACTAGCAGTTCCGAGTTATTATCAACAACCGACGATTTAACCACTTCCATAATGGATAATGTCACCGATAATCTTCTAACAGCTTTAAATGAAACAGTATCCACATTAAGTCCCCTGTTCGATTCAACAACAGCTGGTGCGTAGCAAAAATTGCGTGAATTCCTATAATATTGTTGATATTTTTAGTCTTTAATTCATAATTTTATGTTAACAATCAACTTAACACGTTAACGGTCATAACCTTTAATGACAAAACGCGCAGCTGGAACACTATTTTGACAGCTACTACACTTTACATAAAATTGTTGACGTCGTACGACGTGGTGTGTGAATCAGTATGATTTCAACTTGACATGTTATGTAGTCATTGATTGTTAAAGTGTTAAAATCCACCGGCTAAGTCTATTTTTAATACGATGCCACCGCTTGCTTATTTATACAGATGATACACATTCAATCGGACAGAGATAACGGTATATCGCTATCTTTATCGGTTGTTCAAATATATCATACTTAGAAACAAACAAGTTGCCATTAAATTTAGTTTCTTTTTGTTATTTTAGCCAAGAAATTATACTGAAATTTCGTTTTTGTTATATGAAATTTTTTGTTTGTTTGTGTGACTTAAACAAAAACACGCGTTTAGCGACAGCTGATAAATATTTGAAATTTAAAAATTTATTATTATTCCGTCTAGATTAGACTAGATTTCGCCGTTAAGGTCATTATTTTATATTAATAGTAACATGCTTTGAAGCGTTTAATAACTTTTGAGGTGACGTACGTTCCATTGCGTATAACTGGCCTTCTCTTCGACCATTTCTGGTAAACTATGCGTAAGTGATGTATTAAAGATTTTGGTGTCATTCAACTAAATGCTATAACTATATACAGCTGAACCTTTTTTTATGCGTTGGATAGGGACCACCGCATGAAAAAAGTTTCATCGAAAATACATAACTTAAAACCTCACGATTTCCTTAGAAGTTGCTTTTCTAAACAAGATAAAGCATTAATTTACATGTGAACTATTTAAAATGATTTCATTTTAAATATGTATTTAAAAGACAAAATGGCATTTTGCATTTTCTATTTTAAATAAGTTCGGTCAAACGATCTTCCATTTTGTATTTAAAATGGAAATTTGAATCCATTTTACATTTAAATGAAAATGAATGTATACTCAAATTTATGTTTATACAATATTAACTATACAACTTGAATTGAACGACTTGAAGTCTAATTAAAATTCACATAGTGTTTGAAAAATTATCAAAACTGGATCGGCTGGGACTCGAACCCGGATCTTTTGGTTACTAGCCAAGCGCTTTACCAATTAGGCCACCGACCGTTCGTTCGAGTGCCACTCCAATTCCGATAATCAATCAAACACATCCTCTCTTTGATGCGAGACGCAGTTACATTTTTAATTTCAAATGTTATCGAGTGCCTGTGAAACATTATTAATGTATGACGGACTTTTGTCCGTATTTTAAACATACACCAATATTCATATGTTCACTTAATGTCCAGCTTTGGCTGATACTTGAAGTCTAACAAATTGTAAGTTAAATGTAAGTTGATTTAATTGACTCAAATTTTTTATAACTCGATTTGCAATGTCATTTGAGTTAAATTTGTTACTAGAGTTGTAGTTCTCTTAAGTCAAACTTTTCTGACGCATGTTGTGTACTATCATACTATCTTTAAGACACGTCGATAAGAAATATTTTTGTATTTCGAGTAAATAATTTTCATAATTTTATTGAGAAGTTGCAGTCGTAGCGTAGTCAAGGTTTGCATATGTCAAGGCCGAATTAAATTTTACAATATTTTTAAGTAACAATATTTGAAGAGTTAAGTTTCGTTTTCATATCATGAAAACTTTACAAAATTTTCTCAAAAGACTGCCTTTATTTAATTTCAGTACGTTTGATATTGTCTTAATTTTTTCTTTTTTTTATAACTAATTAGTTAATTAAAATAATAATAATAAATTTATAGAATAAATTTACTGTGAAAAAAGGATTTTGCATTTTATAATCCATTTTAAATAACTATTTTCCATTTTCAATTTTAGATATGTTGAGCAAAACCATTTTCCATTTTGTATTTTAAATGCATTTTTGGAAATCATTTTTCATTTTCCATTTTCTATTTTAAATGGTTTCTATGAACCATTTTTCCCAGCCCTGGTGAGAATATTTTATTTCATTTTTTTAATATTATAAAAATTGTGAAAAATACATCTCTAAAAAAAATAAATGATGCAATAACTTATATTCTTATGTAATGTACTGATAAAATGCTTAAAAACCATTAAAAAGAATTTTTATCAAAGAAAGTTACTGTAGTTAATGTTTAAGTTTCCTACTTTCTCTTGATTTTGATTCACATTATGCTTTAATGACCATTTGCATAAAAAAATCGCATAAAAAAATCGCAGAAAAAAATCACACAAAAAAGGACCGCATAAAAAAACGTTCAGCTGTATACTTATTCTTAAAACAGTAAAATTATTACTAAAATACGAAGAATAGGAACTTGACTGTGTTTGCAATTTGTGTTAAATATTAACACCTTGACAATCACCGACGTCATATGACGTCAAGTGAAACGACTCACGTCGTAGGATGTCAGCAATTCCATATAAAGTGTATTAGCTGTCAAAATAATGTACCAGTTGGATGTTGTATCATTATAAGTTATGACCGTTAAGGTGTTAAATAATTTTATGAATGAGTTATCATTTAATATGTTTGATTTTAATGGTGAAACGCATAAATATTTGATAATTATTTTAAAAATAATTAATTTCCAACAACGATTCAAATGACTGAATTAAAGCGCGCCATTACTTCGAAACGACGTCACAATTTGTAAGCAAATATGTCGATTCTGGTAACTTTCATCTTCGAAGCAAAATATTTCTATTAGTTTTAGTACACAGTAATAATAACCGACCATAGATAACTATTTTTCAAATTCTATGATTAGTTCGGAAACAAACACAACGAAATATATTTTTTTGTAAGTTAGTACGTATGTAATATTGTGGGCGTGGCGCCCACTGTCGACGAAATTAATTACTAATACAGGAAAGTTATTATTTATGGTACATAGTGTTTATTTCCGGATAATTTGTGGATTAAAATACCCCTGTCGCAGCATTCTGCATAACATAGCGGATTTCCGTTTAAAAAACAATTAGTTTTTCTCGGAAACTAGCTGACATAGAATAATAGTTTAAAGATCTTTGTTGTACGATTTTTTCTCCTCGTTTCAATGGTGTAAAAAAATGTTACAAAAATTTTTGAAAAGAGATATTTTGGCAAAAAACTAATTTTTTTCACGAAAATTGCCAAAAAAACAATGTTTCGGGCATCGGACGTACCTGGTTAACGAACTCGTCCAACAGTTTCGGACTTCCAATATTTTCACCAAATTTCGTAAAAGTAGGACGTTTCGTTCGAGAGTTTCCATTCTGGAAATTCTCTAAAAAAACCATTTGTATAAAAATTTATACCATAAACATAAATAATAACTATCATTTATTAATAATAATTAGTAATAAATTTCGTCGACAGAGCACAATATGATCACAGTAATACATACTTACCAGCTTACAAAAATATGGCTAACTTCAAAAATGCATCACTGCTTGCATGAGGCAGAATCAAAAGTTCAAAAACGCATCAGACGCATCACAACGAAAAATCAAAATTTCAATTTTGCATTTGATGCGTCAAAACAATGCATCAAGAAATTTGGTGATGCGTGTCCAAGATGCTTGTCATGTGTAGAATTATAACTACTTGCCATATTATGTAGGTATTAACACCAACAGGAATAATTCCGAAAAAGAAACTGTTGAAAAAGATTAAAGTATTTACCTTTCATTAAAATTGTTTAAACTATCTGAATACATCTTGCACTCAAAATAGGTATGTAATATTTTTTATTCAAATAATTTCAATATTTTCAATTTCAAGTAAGTTCAAGTTGAAATTCAAAGATAATATACCTATACAAGGACTGTATTACTATATTATCTATAGTCCATCATGCTACAATGGCTACATTGTGTGTCTATTATGCTACATGCATCATGATGCCAATATCCCATTCAAAAATATCTAATGTGCATCAAATTTCAAGAGAGCATCAGCATCGCATCATGCAGTATTAGATGCATCAGAAACGTCATGATGCTGCATCGATGCGGTAAAGTTTACATTTTTGAACTTACCCAAAATTTTATTGTGTTTGTTTCCGAACTAATCATAGCATAGCCTATCATAGCACATTTGAAAAACAGCTATCTCTAGAATGTAAATAAATACTCGTTTTTTTTTACTTTGACATGTGAATATAATCAAATTTTTGAGGTTATAAAAACTAACATTGACGTTTGTTTGTTTTCAAATTGTGATGTCAGTACAATGAGCCGTTTTTCGCGTCAATTTTTTTTATTAAAATTGAATAGTTTTTTTGGTAATTTTTATAAAATTTACCCCCCCCCCCAAAAAAAAATGAGATTTCAGTGCAAACAAATATTTTTTTATTAAAATATAATTTTTGTATTCCAGATGAAGGAAGTGGAATGTTTAGTACAGAACCGGAATCAGAAAATGCTACCCTCGCCACACCGATAAGCACCACAACGGATATAGCATATTTTTACGCACACGAAATACGTAATGCCGATTGGATTTTTATATCCTTTGGGGCGTTTTTCCTGTTTCTCTTCGTCCTTGGCATGTGTCTATCGATGATATTTATAATGGAAAAACAGAAAATAGCCGCACAACGCGATTATGCGATACGAATGGCCAAGAAACAGGTAAATGCGCAACCACAACGTATTCTATTACCGCCAATAACACCGTTCAAAGTTACGCAAGTCTAACGATCTAAGTCTTATTCAATTATTATGTTTACTATGATGTATAAATATTATGTTAATGTTTACAAATTACATACGTATATTTTAAACTAATATTAATTTTTAAATGTATGTTTTTTTTTATATGTATTATAAAATGTGGTTGTTTTTGTTTTTGTAAATAAAATGTTATTTTGATAAGAAAATTTACGAAATAAAGAAATCCTTCTGTTAAGAGAGGGCACCACTGAGACGGGTCAACAAAACTGATTTTAATTTCTTTTTATTACTCATGCGAGAGAAGTGCTAACTTGGCGCACACATTTCTGTACGCAAAATAGCTGTTTGCCCAGTGTACTCTTCCCACTTCCCACATACTTTTTTGCGTGCGGAAAGTAACTTTCCACACGAAAATTGACAATAAAACACGCAAAATTTAATCAAAACACGCAAAACCGCCTCTTGATTTTTCATTTAATAAATATTTCATAATTATTTCTATAGAAACCACCAACAAAGTAATTTAAACAATAATTAATTCAGAAAAAAAAGACGAACACTTAAAAATATTATTTTAAAAAGTAATAAAAATGTCAAAAATAGTGATAATAATAGAAAAAAGTATGTGAAATTCGTAATAAAAAATAGTATGTGCAACTTGTGCGGGATTGTCGATTGTCCCACTCAAACGAATGAGCGCACTCACTACGTTCGTGCGCTCAACTTCGCTTTCGTGGGCAATCGACAATTTCCCGCACTTATTGCACAATATACTATTATGTTTTCTTATAGATATTTTTAAAAATACGTTCACTAATTGTAAGTTTCAGGTAAAAATTCAATAAACTCTGACACTTTGGTAAGTTATAAACTAATTTTTTGAATGTTGCTACAACACTAATTAGTAAATTTACTGAGGGCGCTAGTGATGTTTATGAAGTGGTATCATTCGGTTACCGTTACTGATTTTACTGGTAAAGAGTGTCGCCATCTAGTGACCTTGGATGAAACTTTGTGTAGTTTTCTACTTTAACCACTCATACAGTAGACTCTCGTTAATTCAAACCTGCGATAATTCGAAACTCTCTATAATTCAAAGGTATCACGAGTTCCCAACAAAATCTCGTTATATTTCGAACTAAAACAATACATTTTTATACACTTGGTAATTCAAATGAAAAAATCATTGCTACGCCACAAAACGATGCGTTAATTCGAACTCATCGGCGTCAAACACTCGACAATTCAAAGTTGCAGAGAGAAAGAGACAGAAAGATTGTAAGTACATTTTGAGACAAGTTCAAGTTCATTCATCGCAAACGCTTAAAAAATTAAAATTGTTACCTGCGATAATTCGAACCTCTCTATAATTCGTAATATTTTAAGAGTCCCACGTGTTTCGAATTAACGAGAGTCGACTGTAGTATGTAGATATTTTTGAATATCACTAAAACTTGCTGGAAACACAACTTCCGTTTCGATTCTTTTTGTAATTCATTACCTAAAAAAGCTATTTAAGTTAAATTTCGATTGCTGTGGTTGCTGTTCTATAAATTTTGCTTGCTGATCGGTTTAAAAGCGGAATCAAAAGAATTTTTAGTTTCTTGGGACTAAAAGTGACATTTTACTCCCCATTATGAGGTACTACAGTATATGTATATTTTAGTCCCGGAATTACAAAAAGATACTTTTTGTAAGTATTAAACGATTGAACTAGAAAAATATTTACTTCCAGGTGGTAAAAAAAAAAAATTAACCAGGTAAGGAAGGATTGAAAAAAAGCATGGATATATTGGAATGCCAGGATTTCGAAGAAGTGTAGCTGCTTGGGAACCCTAAAAAGGTTTTCAAAATGTTAATTCGATTCTCTCGGTAAAATTTACGACCAAATTAAAATACTTATTTGCGACATAAATACGTTCTTCTGAATTATCACATCCAGAAAATATTTTATTGTGGATTGTAGAGTACAGCAGTGATACTCAGTAGTGGTGATGGCGAAAACTATTGGGGGGGGGGGGCAGGAGGCTCGCAGAAATAATCAATTACCGTTTACAAACTTATTTCCTATGCACTTCTACATACTTTGGGGGTCAAATTTTTAAGTGCAAAAAAAGGTCGCGGACCAAAAAGTTTTAGAACCACTGGTCTAAAGAGTTAAATATCATAATCTCCAGATTTGTTTCTTTACATTACATTTACAAATTGGAAAAACCTGATTTTGGTATTCAAAGACGTTGGTATTCAAAGATTTAGATTTTAAAGAAATATTTTTTTCTTGTTTGAATAAAATGTATAATGATTTATTTTTATTAAAAAGAAAATAATAATCGAAAATATTTTTAAATTAATTAAATTTCAAATCAAAACCATGCAGACAAAACAATTTATTAAATTTCTATAAACAAAAACAAAGAAACAAAAGCAGGTTATGTTTCTAATATTTTGTTTTTAATTCTTTTGTTCAAAATAAATTTAAATTATTGTATTTAATTCTATTTTTTCAATGATCTTTTTTTTTTTTACAAAAAGTAAAATTTTTACATACGTTTATTTTGTGTTGCTGCTGCACCAAATGTGCCGGTACTTCCAAAACTAAACGTGGACATTTTTAATAAATTTTAAAACACTGATTACTATTTTTTTTCAAACTAGTTTTCCTTTTTAAATTTATTTAAATTTTGCACATTATAATTTTGTTAATTTTGGTTTAAAATTATGTACAACCTTCTTTTGAAATATTATAAATAAATGACAGATATTTAAATTGCACTAAACTGACATCTATGATTTAAAAAGTTTTTGGTGGAAAAGTAAACATGTCCGTGGTAAACAGTCAGTGGTCCATTTCATTAAAAAATGTAGAGTATTATTACCGTTATTTGCTAGTTTTCGATAAGTTTTGGAAAATGATACATGAATTTTTTGCAAAATTTTCACAAGTCTTACAATTCTGATTATTACTTTTTATTTGAATTCACAAATACATATTTGATTTACCTTTTGAGAGTCACTGTTTAGCCCAAAGTAATCTTACTATATTTTTGTATATTATAATATTATAATAAGAAAATACACAAGGAATACAATTATAAAAAAAAAAAACTCACTCAAATAATTAAAATATTTAATTTTAACTTCAAAACATATCAATTTTAATTTAAATTATTATAATGTTTAATTTAACACCAACCGGTTCAGTGGGTTCAGTCGATATTTCAAATTGTTTTATTGTAATTCTAACGATTCTAACAGATGTCTCTAGTGCTTGAACATTCTATAAAATGGGTTGAAATTTTATACGTTTTATACTTTCATGCATAGGTACTTTTACTTTTTAGGACGAAAACTCATCTTGTTTATTTAATAATGGAACTATGTTACGAAATTTTTCCAAAAGATTTTTTATTTCTTATCTAAAATTTAGTTTTCTATTAGTATCGATAAAAATCGCCTTCAGTAATGTACTTACAAGTAAAGGTCCCGAGGCCGGACCTATCGATTTCGATGAAACTTAAATATATTGTAGAACACTAAAAACTAAGGGACACGTATTTTTTTTTATCTGCGGAAAAACGGTTTGAAGGGGTGAAATAGCCCTTCAAAAATTGGGGTAAAAATTTAATTTTTCAAATATCTCGAAAACAGTAAGAGATAGAGCAAAAGTTTAAATTGGCGATATTGCTCTTTTTTAAAGAGCTATCTATTGATATGCAATTTGTTCATATTACATCAACAGGGGTGGTTGGGGGTTAAAATTTGGGGGTTAATTTTGCAAAAAGGGGGTGAAAAATAAACAATATAAAAATTTTGTTTACAGATTTGAAATCTACGTCAAAAAATCTAATTGACCTATTTTTGCTTAATGTCCTAATATTAAGTCTAGGGGTAGTTAACTAGAGGGTGACTATGTCGAATAGTCGTACAATTTGGGTATTTCAAGAAGTTCTTCTTCGTGGAAAATAGCTTAAGACAATTAGAATAACGTAGAAATGAAATTCTGGAATTCAAAATTGAGTTTGAGCAACATTGGAGAGGGGGTGAGTCACCCTCTTAAATTACATACTAGTTTATATAAACTAATTTTTGCTATGAACACACTGATAGTGGGTAAAATAATGTCACAATAAGTGGTTCTGAAGTTGGACTAAAATGAAATTCTCGAATTCAAAATTGATTTTAAGCAACATTGGAGAGGGGGTGAGTTACCCTCTTGAATTACATACTAGTTTACATACACTAATTTTTGCAATTAACACACTGACAGGAGGTAATAATGTCACAATAGATGGTTCTGAAGTTAGACTATCGTATGTAAGGTTTTTATTAGGTTTCGTTATTTTAGGTTAGGTTATGTAATTTTCGGTATCGATAATTTTCGATAAGGAAAACTATAATATCCATTAAAAAACAAACCTAATAAAGACCTTACATATGATGGTCCAACTTCAGAACCACTTATTGTGACATTATTTTACCCACTATCAGTGTGTTAAATTAAAAAAATTAGTGTATATAAACTAGTATGTAATTTAAGAGGGTGACTCACCCCCTCTCCAATGTTACTCAAACTCAATTTTGAATTCGAGAATTTCATTTCTACGTTATTTTAATTGTCCTAAGCTATTTTCCATGAAGAAGAACTTCTTGAAATACCCAAATAGTACGATTATTCGACATAGTCACCCTCTAGTTAACTACCCCTAGACTTAATATTAGGATATTGAGCAAAAACAGGTCAATTAGATTTTTTGACGTAGATTTCAAATCTGCAAACAAAATTTTTATATTGTTTATTTTTCACCCCCTTTCTGTAAAATTAACCCCCAAATTTTAACCCCCAACCACCCCTGCTGATGTAATTTGAACAAATTGCATATCAATAGATAGCTCTTTAAAAAAGAGTAATATCGCCAATTTAAACTTTTGCTCTATCTCTTACTGTTTTCGAGATATTTGAAAAATTAAATTTTTACCCCAATTTTTGGAGGGCGATTTCACCCCTTCAAACCGTTTTTTCCGCAGATAAAAAAAAATACGTGTCCCTTAGTTTTTAGTGTTCTACAACATATTTAAGTTTCATCAAAATCGATAGGTCCGGCCTCGGGACCTTTACTTGTTAGTCTCAGAAAGTCCGCTCAAAGTATGCATTGTTGAGCAACGTTTTCTGTTACTCTCCCCTACTATTATTAAATTATTTGTGTGTATCCGCCCTAAAACTTTTTCAAATAATAAAGAAAAAAATGTTTAGGAATTCCTGATTTAATTATCTAATTTTCTGATTAATTCTTTAAAATTTTAATACGCATCAGAAGTTTTAATTGCGTTTTTATATTTGAACAATAAATTTAATATTTTCAAAAAGTTTAACCAGTCGGTTAAAATCAAACAATGCACTTTAAATTAAAACTAAGTATTACGTAAAATAAAACGTATTATTTCAATCGTTTTGATCGTATGTTTTGGCCACATTTTAAATAGGTTAGTGACTCAAATTTTGTAAGTGCGAAATGTTGTCGAGCGAACGAGAAGTTGTCACGCGCAAAATACCGTATCGAGTGTAACTAAGATAGCACGTATGCGTTTTCTCTTTCACACGTAACGATAGAGTACAACGATCTGTTTGTACATATTCGACAAGTCTTGTTGCATTGTGTGAAGCTTTTTAACGTAAAAAATAAATCATTTATTAAAAAGAAAACAAAAAAAATTCCGAAATTTTGACAGAAAATGATAATAATTAAATAATTTATAATTAAAAAAATTAATAATTTAATTGAAATTGATAGAGAGGATTGGATTTCGTGAGGTGTGTGTCATGTGTGTGTTAGAGTTTAAAAAAAAAAACTGACACAAAATGATTGTTGTAAAAATCTATAATTGTTCTATCTCATCGTGTTTGTTGTCGATAAATTGTTTAAAATCAATTATTAATAACTGTTGTACATGTGTACGTTTAATATTAATGATGTAAAATAGAATTAATTATGAATAAAAGTGTTAAATAAAATTAAGTGATTTAAGTGACGAAAGCTCGATTAAAAAATAATTAATTTTTTTAAGGGGGAGTTTCAGCAATGTACGATTAGAAATTTATAAGGTTTGTATATTTAAATGCAACAATTAGTTTGAAAAAATTATTTGTTTACATTAAATTATATTGTTTATGAGGGGGCGGGGTAGAATTTTTGCATTTTTTTTTTTTTTTTTGATAAAATTATAAAAATACATGATTAATTTCTGTTATTATTTGCGATAACAGATTATAATAATGTAGTTTAGGTCAGTATATTTTTGCTTGTGTGGTTTTTGCGGAATTGATATGCATCTGTATAGTGATTGTAATAAATTAATTTGCGTAGGTTTTATCGACGTACGATTATATGTAGTGACAACACAATTGTCTTTATTAAAGTGAAACGTATTATACGCTTCGTTGGATGGTTTATTACAGTGGAACCGTTTCGTTTAAAGGTTTAAACCACTGGGGAGTTAAAATAGTGTTTGGGAAATTTGTAAAATATACTTTTTTTCATCTTCAAGAATAATTTTATGGATGAAAGTTACCTTCAAAATTTTCTGGGAGATATTTTAACCCATACATATGTTTTTTTAGGTGTTCGAAATCAAAATTTAGGCCTACCTAGATCATGGTCTAGGGGCGACACGTTTTTAAGGGCGGCAAAATTTGAAATTTGAAGTTTTTTTTTTTGTTGTTAGTTATTTTTGTAGGGAAAAGTTCTAAAAAGAGTTAGGAAAAGTTTGATTTTTTTCTTTTTAAGCAAACGGCAGGTGTTATATTTTCATGGTGCCTAGGGCGGTAGGGTCAGTTGGGATAACTTGGGTATATTTTTTACTGTTTTTTGAAATCAAAACTTTCTAGTTTCTTTCTATGTTGATTTTTTTGTTATTATTTTGTTTCACTTGAGCAATATGACTTGCCCCAATAGTTTGATACTACATAATCAACACTGAGCAGTGAATCGAACATATTAACATAATTATGATTCCTAGAGATACCACAGGCATTAAATTTTGAAGCATGACTCCATTTTAGTAAGCCCAACTTTTAACCACGGAGACTTGTTTATAAATATTAGATAAACCATTAAATTAATGGTTTGACCGCCATTAAAGTAACCCCATCAGTCATTTTTTTGCTCACATCAGTCAATTTTTTTGCTTCAATTTCTTTATGTATTTGTAATAAACAGCATTCTCTCTAGTCGATTCTCTCCTCAATGATAATCAAATACTAAACCTCAGTTATTGCCATAGTAAGCATTTGTTTATGTATACCCAAATTACCCCAACTTATTATTAGTTTACGAAATCTTACAAATGAAGTTAGCATAAGAAGTGAAGAACATTATTTATTTGAAAATGTTTTGAAGATATAATACCTAATATTACAACAAACAATATATATTAATTTAGCAATGAAATATAGTTCGATATTAAATATATATAAAAAAAAATATCAATTATACCCAAAATACCCCAGTATACCCAAATTACCCCGACCCACCCTACTTAGGGTAACGCTGGCTCTGATTTTGTGTACACATGTTATATCACTGGGGCGTTAAAATAGTACTTGGGAAATTTGTAAAATATACTTTTTTTCGTCTCTAAAAATAATTTTAAGAATGAAAGTTAGCTTCAAAATTTTCTGGGAGATATTTTATCCCATACATATGTTTTTTTAGGGGTTAGAAATCAAAATTTAGGCCTACCTAGATCATGGTCTAGGGGCGACACTGTAATGAAATGGACAACCCTAATTTTTCTTAGAGTTAAGATGCGAATTATTCAGATAAAAGCAAACGGAGCCAACATGATATAACATAATCAATCTTATATTATAAAATTAATACTCGATGCAGTTACGTGTAGACAAAACATATTGTATAAAAACTGCAACGATAAGGCCCTACCCATAGCGTGAGAATATTGCCAGTGCAATAAGAGTAAAGACTTCAAGGACAAGAGTTAGCGATAAGACTAATCATAGAACGATGGGAGTGTTAGCGTGGGTACGAAAGAGTCAGGCGTTAGACGTGATTCGGTAGTGAATCGTTTACGGGTTAAGTTAGTCAGTAAGATAGGCGTAAGTGAGTTAATTAGAAAAGGGTAGTTAGTCGTTAGTGTGTTGAGAATTAGTGATTAGCCGGTGTTAGTTAGAAAAAATAAAAGGAAAAATTAAATTAGTGAGTTAATTGGCGAAAACAAGGATAGCCCACCAGTTAGAAAAATTTGCATGAAATAAGAAGAATTAGCCATTGGTAAAAAGGTAAAGAGAGAAATTTCCTTAACGAAACATTACAATCTCACCACAAAGGTAAGTCACGTCTTCCAGTCCTACCAATTTAATATAAAAATTGTATTTTTATACGTTAAGAGTATAGTTATCTTCAAATCTTTAGGATCACATATTTTTTTATTTACGTTACCTTATTGTAAGATAAAATACAAATTAGCAGATAATGAGAGCGTTTAGCATATGGAATTTTTAAGTTTGCTTAATTTTTTTTTTTTTTTTAAATTTTTTTAACTAAAAATTATTTTCACTATTTATTCAATTTAAGATTTGTTTCTTCTTTCAATTTTAATAGTAGCGGGGGAATGACCAATTTTAGTTTTTTAAACGTAATATTGAGCCGAGAAAGTTAAATTAGGATTGTTTAAAGATCATTTCCAATTTGACGTTTTGACCTAATTACTAATGTTAAAGTTTTTTCTGTCTTATTTCTTTTTTATTTTATTGTAAACTAAGCATTATATACCTATTTTAGTAGCTTTTCTACATAATTTATGTGTGAGGAACTAAATTGTTCATCCTCAAGAATACAATCTCTTTAATCAATTTGTTTTCTTAAAGATTAGTGATTGTACAATAATTATAATTACTTTATTGAACAAATAAATATATATAGTATAAAAGTTAACTGAAGGTCCGTTAGTTTAATTTTATTTACGACAAAATTACCACCCCATCCTCAGTGTACTCTTGTTCCATTGCATATTCCCCTTGGATTTCGAACCTACGTCGGAAAACGAATCCGGATAATCTCATGTAACATCCTTCGAGATTCGGATTTTATTACAAGTGGTGGCAGCGGTACTGATAAGAAATTTTCGACGAAACCAATAAATTTCTGACGATTCAACTTCGTCGGCAAACATTTGATACCGAATATTACGAGAATTTGTAACGGAATAACCAGTACACCAGTAGTTTTACGACATAATCTTTAATTTCGTTTTCAGAAACGAAAATTTATTTCTTGGAATGATAGTAGAATTAGTTACAAAAAATGTTAGAAAATTTACTCTGTAATAATTAATTTTAATGTAGAATTTCATACAAGAAGTTAGTAGACCAATAAAATGTTAATAAAAACGTTGATGAATAATAGTTTAATACTTATTATTTTTTGTAATGTTTAGCGTTGTTTGAACTAATTTAAAGTAATTGAAATAAATAAATCATATTTATCAATAAATACTAGATGATTGTTTAAATGTTGAATTAGAAAATATCAGTAAAGTAAATGAATTACATATGTAGTTGTAGGCGAATACGTTTAGATAAATACCGTCATTGTATATTGTATGGATACTGTGAGCTAATTGAACGAACAATGATATGCATATAATTATAAGTAGGTACATATGCATATTGTTTCGTGCATTTTTAACAATACATATGTGCAATAATACCTAATTAACATATTGTTGTAATTAGCACATTTCGTTGGTTAAGCGTCCCCACCAAATACATATTCATAAAATACCCACTCTACTATGACGCGGTAGTACGTCACCCATACGTAGTCACAGGAAGGAGTAAATGATATATGTATGTATCGTCATCAGCATGATCGCGGTAAGCGGTAAGTAAGTAGATGTTTGTAATACTGTTTGATATAAAAAAATTTTATTTTTTTTAAATTTTTGGTTTGTTTGAAATTTTAAGCAATTGATTAAATTAAACCAAATAAATTTACATCAGTTTTTTTTTTTCTTTTGCTTCAAGTAGATAGTCGTGAGAAAATTTATTAATAATATTGATTAATAAATAATATAAGTATTTTTATTCACTTGTTAAAATTTAAAAAAAAATTCAAACGTATTCATGTAAGTATCAACATTTAGTAACAGTAGTCCGAAAAAAAAAAAAAAAAAAAAGAAGCGAATAATCTTATTGATGTACAATGTGTTACAAAAGTCATTAAAATATCAGAATACTCCTAAATAATTTTCGTAGTAGGACAGTTAACAATCAATTTTATTTCTCTTCTGTTTGCTAGAGATTACATTCGAAATATAATATTTCCATGTTTTCGTTTCATTTTGTTCTATGAATTACCTTTATGTTTTGTAATTGAATTTTTTTTAATAATTGTATTTTTCTTGTTGTTTACTGTTAAATTTTATAATTGTATTTGGGCACAAAAAAAAAAGAAATTCTTTTGTCCCCTGCTGTTGAAAAAAAAAAATTTTTTATTATTAATTATCTTACTTAATCCAATACTTTACAAATACTTACCTATAAATATTTAAAGTAAAGAAGTAAACTAAAAAAAAAAAAAAAAAAAATATATACCATTGTAAATATATGAAATTAAATAAATAAAAATAAATTTATATAAGAAAGTAACAATTAAATAAATATATAATTAAATAAATAAATAAATAATTAAATACTACTACCATAACTCGCGTGAATTACAAGTATGGATCCGTTAGCAATACCTTACGACCAAGAGCCTTCTTTGATAGAAGTACAGCCGAACCCATCAGCCATGAATTCAACTGCGAATACGAATATTGACACGAATACACCTCCAGCAAGGACAGCCCCACCAATTATGGATACAGTTACGAACACCAATATGAATACACACCAAATAAGGACAGCCCCTATGTATACTATAGGCCAAACTTTAATGGGATTGCAGCAGTTTAGCGGCAAACCACACGAAAGCGTACGGGAATTCTTCTCGAAACTCGAACAACGAGCTAGAATGGATGGATGGACCGAAATCCAAACATTAGCAGTTGCAAGATGCCAGATGACAGGTGATGCGTTCAGGTATATGGAATCAGAGGCACCACTTACCGATCCAGATCTTACGTTCGCCGAATTCAGGAAGGCCATTATAAAAAAATACAGTCCAAAGATAATACCGGGCCAAGCCCTAAATAATTTGAACTACTGCTTACAACGCCAACGAGAAAGTGTGGATAGTTATGCTACAAGGTTGAAAGTAATAGGTCGGCAACTTTTAGAGGAAAATCTAAGTTTCGTACAAAATGAAGACCGTAGTGAAATAGGAGTAATTAAAAGGAGACACGAAAGAGACCTTATTCATCAGTTTCAAAAGGGACTCAATCCTGATATCGCTAAAATGATAATTCTAGATATTAGCAAAAACCCTAATTACACATTTGACGATGTAGTCGACTTAGCCCAAAAAGCCGAAATGAGCTGCCAAATGTTGAGTTTATCACGAAGGCCAAACGATGTATACGCCGTTCCAGGACCGCCGAGCTACATTGGACGACGCACTACGCCAAACAGAATGTCTGAAAACGTTCGAGAGTTCTTACCTGCTAATACCACTAACGAACCACGTACAGAAGGCCGCTACAATACGAGGCAACAATCAGGAGCAGCAACACGTATAAACGAATGGGAGAGAAGACCCGTCAATGTCAAGATGTGTTTCAATTGTAGGAGAGAAGGACATTTCGCTAGAGACTGTACAGCACAAAAGTCAACTAACTGCTTTAGTTGTGGACAGTCGGGACACTATGCTAATCGGTGCCCTTCAAAAAATCAGACAGCCACAGAGAATTATCGTCCGTTACACAACTCATGGGAAAACCACAGAGGGGAAGAACCGGGGGCATTTCATCGAGGAAATAATAACAATTTTTCAACCAATCGACAGCCTATACAAAGAATAAGGAATACGACCCAAAGTGAACCTCGACAGCCTTTAAACTCCGGGGGTCCTTCGTTCACTCCCCAGAACGAAGTGGCTTCGGAACAACAAAACTAAAAGATCAAGTAATACCCCGCGTCGATTTCGACCCTACTTACGACGAAGATGCCCCACAGTGTATTATAAAGGTAGGATTGAATGGACACCAAATCCGTATGCTGATTGATACTGGCGCGGTGGTTAGCATAATAAAATCAGGAACACTACGAATGGTCGGAGAAACAGCACCTATTAGACAACACAACTATATTGTACGAGGAATCACGGGAAGTGAAATAGATGTTTTGGGGAAGGCATATGTCAATTTCCAAATTGGGAGAAATCGCATCCCTGTGGAATGTATAGTCTGCTCGGATAGCCTAACTTTTGATGCTGATGGACTTCTCGGGCGAGATGCCCTAAAGCAAATGAAAGCCTTAATCAATTTTAAAAATAATTTAATTACATTGAATGACGCAACCATAACCATGGATAATGATGATTCACTGACAGATAGCGAATATGTCAGCATAATAAGACGAGAAATATTTGAAGAAAGTGAACTTCAAAAAGACTTAGGGAAGCTTGATAGCCAATCGCAAATTTTAAATTATGGAGAGCCTGATAGCCAATCTGTTTTATGTTCACAAGGAAAGCCTGATAGCCACCCTATATTATGTAAACAGGGAAAGTCTGATAGCCAACCGGTAATAAATGACCATGAAGATAGCCAACACGAACAATATCGACAAGAAAAGTTTGATATCCAATTTCAAGTAAATAGGGATGAAAAGCCAGATAGCCATGAGAAGAATCGTCAATACCGAGACGTGGAAAGCCAATTGACAAACTCAAATCATCGAAAGCCGAATAATCAATACGCGGATTCTCAAAGCCAGAGGAACATTGACGAAGAAAAATTAGAGGAAAGCCCATATGAAAGACTTGTTAGCCAGATAGCCGATAATTTTGGGCAGTTAACCCAAGAAATTCAACGCATACGCGCCGATGTAAACCAGATTAAGGAGAAACAAGAGAATTTTCAGCAACAGAAAGAAAGCCAAATAAATAAGGATGAGTCGTTACATAGACAGATGTATAGATACAATGACACAAAACAGGAAGGCCGTATGAAAAGGGAATTTTTAGAAAAAGAAAAGAACGAACGCCTAAAGCAAGAAATATATAACACAAAAGTAGAACACCCGAAGGAACCGAATGGACCCAAAATAGCAATTAAAAGTGAAACTCAAAGGATGGAACGTGCCGAAGAGAGGAAGAATATTCATGTACTTAAAGTGTGGAAGCCGACAGAGCCACAAAAGAAAAATCGAACAGAGAAACAAAAGAAAGTCACATTCAAAGAAACTGATGATAGCCTTAACGATAGCCAAGAAGAAGTCAGAACGCAACCTTATACAAGGAAAAATGAAACTACAAAGAAAGAGGAAGAGCCAAATGTACCTGAAACTCAAAATGGAAGCCATAGTGGGAAACGATATGAGAGTAATAATAAGAATTTAAACAACAAAAAAGAAACCGAAAACCTAAATATGGATGAAATTTTTGATAAGATCCCCATCATTCTTGAGGAAGCTATTGAATTACCTGCAAGATGTCAGAAATGTGTTTATGTAAAGCAAGATAGCATCACCGACGACAGTCAGTGCTTGATAGTAGAACCAATAAACCTAAACTACCATGGAGTTTTAATAGCCAGATCGGTTTCATACGTTTCAAGTCGAATACCAGTCTGTATTTTAAACGTAACAAATGACAGAATTATTCTTCCAAAAAATACACAAATTGCTGTTATGGAAATTATAAATCAATTACAAGTAAAGAAAGGGTTAGAAGAGATTAACATATGTAAAGTCGATAGCCAAAGACGACAAACAGATGATGAAAGGGAACTCATAGAGAAGATTGATATGAGTCACATCGAAGATCTAGAAGAAAGGACCCTACTGATAGCTACGATCAGAGAATATAAAGACATTTTTATGACGGATACTTCTGAATTAACGTGTACTGACGTAGTACAACATCGGATTTACACCGAGGATGGACCACCTATCACGAAGCCTCCATATAGGATTCCGTTTTCACAACGAGAAGAACTCAAAAAGCAAATCGACGACATGCTTAGACAACGAGTCATCCAGGAATCAACATCCCCTTGGTCGGCTCCCGTTGTCATGGTAGCCAAGAAGGCAAGTGAGGGAGAAAATAAAATCAGAGTGTGTATAGACTACCGTGGTTTAAATGCTATCACTAAAAGGGATTATTTCCCACTACCTAATCTGCAAGAAACGATAAATCAACTGGGAAATGCGCAGTATTACTCAACTATAGATATGTGGTCAGGGTATTGGCAAGTACCTGTGCACCCGGCAGACCGAGAGAAGACAGCTTTTACAACACCAGATGGCCATTACGAATGTCTCAGGATGCCTTTTGGCTTAGTAAATGCGCCGAGCACATTTCAGAGACTAATGTATGCCGTATTATCAGGCCTTACACCGGAGCAATGTTTGGTCTATCTTGATGACATCATTGTCTTCAGCAAAACGTTACCTGAACACATACAACGATTGAGAAATGTATTTTCAAGACTGAGGAGTGCAAAACTAAAACTGAAGCCAACAAAGTGTAGGTTTCTGGCCAAAGAAACATCGTACCTAGGACACATAATATCGGCAAATGGGATTAAGCCAGACCCCGAAAAAATACGAGTAGTAAAGAATTTTCCAACTCCGAAGAACGTGCGAGAAGTGAGAGGATTTCTTGGTCTTGTGGGGTTTTACCGGAAGTTTATACCTGATTTTTCAAAAGAAGCCCTCCCTTTGACACAACTTACCAAGAAAGACAATAAATTTGTATGGTCCGAAGTGGAGCAGAGAGCGTTCGAAGAGCTTAAAGAAAAATTATGCAAACCACCTGTGTTGACGTTTCCAAACTTTGAAAAACCATTCCTGTTGGCAACGGATGCTTCAGGATTCGCGATAAGTGCTATATTGAGCCAAATCGTCGACGGTAAAGAAAAACCGATCGCTTACGCAAGCCGCCAATTAAATAAAGCAGAACGAAACTATCCAGTTACCGAGCAAGAATGTTTGGCAGTCGTGTGGGGAATAAAGCATTTTAAATGTTATCTATATGGCACCAAATTCACCGTATATACCGACCATCGACCCCTACAGTGGCTACGGACACTCAAGGATCCTACATCTAGATTAGCACGATGGATAATTTTATTGTCCGAATATGATTTTGACGTCATATATCGACCAGGACGAAAGAATGCTAATGCCGATGCGTTAAGTCGTATTCAAATCAACTTGACAGAAGAAAGCAGTCAGTGCACTCCTATTTTGGACAAAGAGATGATCAGAAAAGAACAACAGAAAGACAAGGAGTTAACAAATCTAATACAGTCTAATGACCAGCAATACTACTTGGACGGAGATGGTCTGCTCTATAAAATAATCGAAGGCCGGGAAGATCAACTTGTGGTACCAAAATCTTTAATAAAATACATGATCGAAATACACCATAACCTACCATATGCAGGACATTTAGGAATAACTAAAACACTACATTTATTAAAACGAAAGTTATATTGGAACAATATGACTAAGGACGTTAAATCATATATAGGAAGTTGCGACTCATGTAATGAAAAGAAAAACCCGAAAGGACGGAAGCCAGCACCATTACAGCGCTTCGAAGAAGTCACCGAACCGTTTCAACTAATAGAGATGGATATTGTCGGACCAATGGTTCAAACGGACAATGGAAATCGCTACATATTTACTTGTCAGGATTATTTTACTAAGTATTTAGAAGCTGTCCCAATCCCAAACCAGAAAGCCACAACAGTTGCGAAAGTGTTCGTTCAACATATTATTTGCCGTCATGGTGTGCCTCAGAAAGTAGTGACCGATCAGGGAACTAATTTTGTCTCAGAAGTCATGAAAGAAGTATGCAAATTGTTGAAGATTACCAAATTGCAGACAACAGCATACCATCCTCAAAGTAATGGGAGCGTTGAAAGAAGCCATCGAGTGATCAAAGACATGCTTTCACACTGCGTTTCACATGATCAAAAAGACTGGGATGAATGGTTGCCATATGTTATGATGGCATATAGAGTATCAGTGCATTCTTCGACAGGTTACTCGCCACATTTCCTTATGTATGGCCGCGAAATGACCCTACCATATGACAGAATTTTCGAACCGCGACAAAAGAAATATAACTATGATAGCAATTATGCCGAAGAAATGTTAGCACGGATGCAAATAGTCTTTCAAAATGTCAGGGATAATCTGCGATATGCTGCTGAAAGAAGGGAAAAATATTATAACCGTAACACTCAAGAAATAACGTATGAAGTGGGCGATGAAGTTTATTTGCACAATCCAGCGCCGAAACTAGGAAAGTCTGCAAAATTAAGTAAACCTTGGGAAGGCCCATATCGGATCGTCCAGCAGAAAGGACCAGTGACCTACAAAATAAGAGGCATAAATAACAAAAAAGAATACATAGTGCACCCTAACAGATTAAAACTCAAATCTAAAGCAACAATTCCTAGGGATCGTGATGGTCATGAAGACAGAGAAGACCAAATAATAGCAGATGAAGACTTGCAATTTGAACCACGAAATTACCCCGTTGAAGAAAGAGAATTTGACTGGGACATTATCGTACATCCACCACCGAGGGAAGAAATTGAGTACGAACCATGGATAGGGACACCGAAATCCATAAACGTAGATGAACACGCAACTCAAATATTACCTGAAGAATATGGCAATGAAGCAGTATTCGATGATGAGCAATCGGGGAATGAAGCAGCACAGTTGCTGGATAAAGAAGTAGAAGGAGACGAAGACAGAATTTCAGAAAGAACCAAAAACGTAAGAATACAGTGCAGCGGAACTGAAAGCGAAAGGGAAACTGCAGTAACGAGAGATACTGGAGAAAATGTTAGCAACCCTGCGACGGAACCCGAAACCATGAATCCACAAGGAAACGAGTCAGAAACTCCTAGCAGACCTACATATCGTTATTTTACGAGAAGCCAAGGACGCGTTTCACCACAACCATGGGTTCTACCAAAACGTATATAAAAATTATTCATTCCTAATAGACTTGATATATTTTTGTTTTAGGTGATAAGTTTGGACAGTGTGAATAAATAGCAAATAAACAATAAATAAATAAGTGCATAAACACCAAAAATAAAAAAAAATAAAAAATTATACAAGTGAGGACAAAAAAAAAAAAAAGTTTAATAATAAAAAAAAAAAAAGTAAATAAAATAAAATAAGCTTAGATATACTGATTGACTCTATTCGTTAAGACACGAACTTTCACAGAAATGGAGTGTTTTACCAAAATGTGTTTAATATTAATAAACATTTTTATGCTTTCTTGCAAATTCACTAGTGCTATAATTGCTTATGACTGTCAGAATGTGAACATGAACATTACCACGTTCAGTCTAACTGAAATAGGGAACTGTGAAATTGAAATAAAGGACATGGACATAACAAGTGAAAATATTCAGCTTTTACAAATAAATGATTACGAACTCGTGCCGGTAGTTCAGTGTAAAATTCATGTTACTAGGCAAATTTACTACTGCGGGATGCATTCGCATGTATCCGCTGTGGTTAACGGACTCGCGACTTATCTATACCCTATATCCGAAAACATCAATTCGCGAAACCAGAAAATGACCCAGAAACACCTGAAAACCATGAAATTAGGAAAGAGCCAAACCCATCAACATCCGCTACGTCAGCCACGGTCAATGAAGTTCCAGAGATAGTAAGACTACCAGTATATCCGCAAATAGGGGAGCCCGAAATAGCCCAACCAACAATAACTGGTTCAGCAAAGCATTGGTTAGATAAGTGAACGTGAGAAGTGGGAAAGTTAGTGTCATAGGTGAAAGTGAGTGTTCTGAACAGTGATAGTGATTGAAACAGTTTAGTTAGAGACAATTATTAGAGACATTAAGGTTTAGCGATTAAGGATAATGGTATCCGTAATAATTTGCTGTTTGTTTAGTAATAGTACGAGTCGATAAGAAGTATAGTTAAATATTAATGAAAATTTTTCTTTCTACAACAAAAACTGTTAGCAACATATTATGTAGACGAATACAGATATACATAGATTATATTATTTTCATGGCTCTTGATCGCCAATAAATAATTTCTTTTATATAAAATTTTTTTCAGCGAGATTTTTTGAGACATTAGGCTTTAAGTTAGACTAAGAAATTAGATTAAGTAATGTAACCAACTAGGACTAGGTAAGACTGAGAAAATTTTCTAATTAGGTAGAGTAGGAAAGGAAGACGGTGACCATGACAAAGTTGTTCTAAAGACCAACTTTGATCTTAAGGGGGGAGGGATGTAATGAAATGGACAACCCTAATTTTTCTTAGAGTTAAGATGCGAATTATTCAGATAAAAGCAAACGGAGCCAACATGATATAACATAATCAATCTTATATTATAAAATTAATACTCGATGCAGTTACGTGTAGACAAAACATATTGTATAAAAACTGCAACGATAAGGCCCTACCCATAGCGTGAGAATATTGCCAGTGCAATAAGAGTAAAGACTTCAAGGACAAGAGTTAGCGATAAGACTAATCATAGAACGATGGGAGTGTTAGCGTGGGTACGAAAGAGTCAGGCGTTAGACGTGATTCGGTAGTGAATCGTTTACGGGTTAAGTTAGTCAGTAAGATAGGCGTAATTGAGTTAATTAGAAAAGGGTAGTTAGTCGTTAGTGTGTTGAGAATTAGTGATTAGCCGGTGTTAGTTAGAAAAAATAAAAGGAAAAATTAAATTAGTGAGTTAATTGGCGAAAACAAGGATAGCCCACCAGTTAGAAAAATTTGCATGAAATAAGAAGAATTAGCCATTGGTAAAAAGGTAAAGAGAGAAATTTCCTTAACGAAACATTACAATCTCACCACAAAGGTAAGTCACGTCTTCCAGTCCTACCAATTTAATATAAAAATTGTATTTTTATACGTTAAGAGTATAGTTATCTTCAAATCTTTAGGATCACATATTTTTTTATTTACGTTACCTTATTGTAAGATAAAATACAAATTAGCAGATAATGAGAGCGTTTAGCATATGGAATTTTTAAGTTTGCTTAATTTTTTTTTTTTTTTTAAATTTTTTTAACTAAAAATTATTTTCACTATTTATTCAATTTAAGATTTGTTTCTTCTTTCAATTTTAATAGTAGCGGGGGGAATGACCAATTTTAGTTTTTTAAACGTAATATTGAGCCGAGAAAGTTAAATTAGGATTGTTTAAAGATCATTTCCAATTTGACGTTTTGACCTAATTACTAATGTTAAAGTTTTTTCTGTCTTATTTCTTTTTTATTTTATTGTAAACTAAGCATTATATACCTATTTTAGTAGCTTTTCTACATAATTTATGTGTGAGGAACTAAATTGTTCATCCTCAAGAATACAATCTCTTTAATCAATTTGTTTTCTTAAAGATTAGTGATTGTACAATAATTATAATTACTTTATTGAACAAATAAATATATATAGTATAAAAGTTAACTGAAGGTCCGTTAGTTTAATTTTATTTACGACAAAATTACCACCCCATCCTCAGTGTACTCTTGTTCCATTGCATATTCCCCTTGGATTTCGAACCTACGTCGGAAAACGAATCCGGATAATCTCATGTAACATCCTTCGAGATTCGGATTTTATTACAACACGTTCTTAAGGGCGGCAAAAGTTGAAAGTTGAATTTTTGTTGTCAGTTATTTTTTTAGGGAAAAGTTCGAAAAAAAAGTTAGGAAAAGTTTGATTTTTTTCTTTTTAAGCAAACGGCAGGTGTTACTTTTTCACTTAGAGTAAATCTGGCCTTGATTTTGTGTATATATACATGTTATAAAGAGAGATCCCACTTAATTAAATAAGAAACATGGATAGGTAAAGTTGACTTCATTGATATCTTAATCTGTTACTGTTCCTTTTACATTTGAAAATTTATTTATCAGTTTATTTTATTAAATATTTAAATTAATTTCATCTTCATTTTATTCAAATGTAAATTGAAAATTATGGTCAAGTTAAGTGATTTAACGGTATTGATGTTCGTTTATTATTTAGGTCCTTTCTAAATGCAAAAATTTATTGTGCCTGTTTACGCAATTAGAAGTTGACTGATATTCAGGGCCGGATCTAGAGATATTAGAAGGGGGGGCAATGTTTCCTGTCGGCGCCCCCGGAACAAAAAAAGAATTTTTCCTGGAAGTGATGACAAAAAAATGTCAACTGGACCCTATCATAAATGGTCTCTGTCGACCTTTTTTTTTTTGGTCATCAGTTCCTTTTCTAGGAACAAATTCACCTGAAGCCTATCATAAATAGTGTCTGTGAATCTTTTTTTTTAACTTCCCATAGGAAGTTATTGTAATGGGTCCGATTTTACGAATCGCGAATTTTGACATATCTTCACGTTTCAAGGTCACTAGAATCCGAATCCATCGTTTTTAGCGTGATGTCTGTGTGTGCGTTCGTTCGTTCGTTCGTTCGTGAATATTTTTTCGTCTCGCATATCTCGAGAACAAATGATGATATCAACTCCGGACTAATTTTATTAGATGCGTAATCAAAAAATGAAGACCGGATAAAGTTTTCAGCAAATTAGGATTAGCGGTTTGTTTTTTGTGGTAAAAAAACCGAGTTAACTTTATTAAGATAACATAGATTATATGGATTTTTTACCATAACACTATTATAGAATGGTTCTAAGAACCTTCCTTGATGTTAAAAACGCCAGTATTTTATTACAAAATTAAAAAAAAAACCAAGAAACTTTTTTTGAAATATATTTTGTCTCGCATATCTTGAGAACAAATGATGTTATAATTTGTTTGATAAGGGGTGGAGCCAACACCCTTAGGTACAGAAGGCGAAGCCCCCGGTAAGGTACAAGGGGCAAAGCCTCTATTGGGGGCCCAGGGGAGGAGTCGCCTGAAATGAAAAAATAATTATTTATGTACAGTAATCTCTAGTCTTTAAAGGACACCCAATGGGAAGTTGACAGTGTGGGTAGACCTGTCCACCAAATTTTTTTTTTGTCATCAGTTCCTTAACGCTCTCATTAATACTCACTGTTGACCTTTTTTTTTGCTCGTCACTTCCAAAAGTTTCTCAATTTTACTGTGCCAAACAAATTTTCACCACTTTGGCGCCCCTAAAACCTTACAAGGGGGCACGAGTCCCGGCTTGCCCCCCCCCCCCTAGACCCGGCCCTGCCGATATTCCAAATAGTTTTAATTATATAAATAATCTGATTAACGTTTAAATATGATGGACACAACTAAACGTTTGGATAATTTAATTTCGTAACTTAATGAAATACATGTCAATCAGTGTACACTAGAGTGCCAATTTTAGAAACATCCCAACGTGTGTAATATTATGTATGGAGGGTAGAGGTATATTATGTTCTTTACACGATACTGTTTATTCGTTATTCAAATGGTTATAAAGCGGAAGTTTCACACAACAGTAGACTAAGGCCCGATTTACATTTTTAATTTAACGCTCCGCTCTCGGTACGGTATCACTAAGCTCCCCATTCGATAAAATATTCTTACACAATAAACAATGGGTGTATTCACATCATCGCTCTATATCGGTCCGATATCAGTCACGGTTCGCTCCCGCTCCAATTCCACTCCAATATCAATGACACTCAGGTAATATTTTATCGGAGCGATATCAGACTTGTTATGGCTTGTACCTATAGTGTAAACACTTTTTTGATTCCACTCCACTTCGCTTGCACTCAGTTGTTATGAAAAGATGTTTGTATCGAACTGAGACCGAACTGGGAGCCTACCCAGAGCGGCATTATAATGTGAATGGATAACGAATAGATACCAGCATGATATCAGCACTGTAATGTGAACACAACAAGATTATATCGGAGCGAGAGTGGGGCGGGAGCGTACCGAAAGCGGAGCGTTAATATAAATCGGGCATTATATCGCAGTGACAGTTTAGTGGGCGTGGCTATACTGGTAGGTAATTTATTGTGTACTGATTTTACCGGAAAGAAGTTAGCGCCGAAAGTTGAAAAGTCTTTTTGTTTTTTATATGGTTAAATTGCTCCCAAATTGCTCCTTTGAAATCAGTAATTGCTCCACCTGAAACTTAATTATTTAATTAGTTATTTATAAAGAAAAAAATTTTTTTTCCGTTATTTAAGTTATCAAAATCTCCCAAAATAATATTTTTTTATATAATTTCTTTACGTCAATAAATTGCTCCCAGTTTGCTCTATTTAATTTAAAAGCTAAATCTTAATTTTTTTGAATAATTATTAAAATATTTTGTTTTTTTTTATAATGTTATTTAACTTGTCAAAATTCAATTATCCTTAAATATATGCAAACGGCTTAAGGGTATAATGGATTGCCTATACGTTTTAATAACACATAACCTAATTCATAATATTTTTTATTTTAATATATTTTAATTATTATTCAGAAATTAATAACTAACTTTTAAATTCGATGGAACAATTTGGGAGCAATTTTTTGATATAAAGTAATTGTATAAAAATGCATTATTTGACAAGATTTTGATAATAGAAATAGTCAAACAAAAAAGTTTTTTGTTTGTAAATAACTAATTAAGTAATTAAGTTCCAGGTGGAGCAATTACTGATTCCAACGGAGCAATTTGGGAGCAATTTAGCCATATAAAAAACACAAAGATTTTCCAACTTTCGGCGCCAACTTCTTCCGGTACTGATTTTACATTGCAATTTTTAGTTTCCATAGTTATGTTTCATTAGGGTAAAATAACCGAATAATATATAGGGTAGGGCGCGGTTAAAAAAGATATTCGCGCGGGTGGGGTAAAAAAGAGACATAAATGTTTATTAATTTCGTGTTAAATTTGAAATATAAAAAGTATTAGTTATAACAAAATATATAGTTACCATGTATGTTGTTATAATACTTTTTATTTTTTAAATTTAACACTTGAAGCTAATAAAAAATTTATGTCTCTTTTTTACTCCATCTGCCAGGGTGTCTTTTTTTTACCCCGCCCTACCCTAGGTAACAATAAAAAAATTATTTTTTTAATTTTTTTTTAAATTATTTGTGATTGGATTATAAAATAAATTTAAGTAAAAAATTTTTTAAATCAAGCTTTTGTTTAAAATTAGACTAAGAAGGATAAAATAACTTTTGAGTGAAGTTTGAAGCAATGTGCAATATAATTTATAAAAGCTTGAGTTGTCTAATTAAGTTTCGTATTCTACTAAAAAGTAAAGTAATTTCTTGCAGTAATACGGCTAACATCAAAAATGCATCACTGCTTGCATGAGGCAGAGTTAAAAGTTCAAAAACGCATCAGACGCATCACAACGAAAAATAAAAAGTTCATTTTTGCATTTGATGCGTCAAAACAATGCATCAAGAAATTTGGTGATGCGTGTCCAAGATGCATGTCATGTGTATAATGTAGAATTATAACTACTTGCCATATTATGTAGCTGTATGTAGGTATTAACACCAACAGGAATAATTCCGAAAAACAAATTGTTGAAAAAAATTGTACATTACCTTTGATTAAAATTGTTTAAACTATTTGAATACATCTTGCACTCAAAATAGGTACATATGTAATATTTTTTTATTCAAATAATTTCAATATTTTCAATTTCAAGTAAGTTCAAGTTGAAATTCAAAGATAATATACCTATACAAGGACTGTATTGCTATATTATCTATAGTCTAGCATGCTACATTATCTGTCTTATTTATAGCCAAATCAGAGGCTAAATGATGCCAATATCTCGTTCAAAAACATCTAATGTGCATCAAATTTCAAGAGAGCTTCAGCAGCGCATCATGTAGTATTAGACGCATCAGAAAAGTGATGATGCTGCATCGATGCGGTAAAGTTTACATTTTTGAAGTTACCCAACACTTCAAGATTTTATAAATTATGTTGTACGTTGCTTCAAACTTCGCTCAAAAGTCATTTTATACTTTTTAGTAAATTTTTAAATAAGAGCTGGACTTAAAAACTTTTTTTTTTACTTAAATTTTATTTTTATTTTGATCAATAGACATTAAAATTTAATAGTTGTTTTCTGTTTAACGCCATCTTATGAAAACCACTGTTAAAACAAATACTTTTACCTACTGTCAATCATCATACTGGGCGTATTCGTTGCTGAGTTTTTCTGCTCAAAGTGAGCTGAGCGCAATGCGCAAGAACTTTTTTTTTTATGGAATACACAAGTATTTCGTAGATTTCGTACTTCATAAAGATGTTCTTGCCCATGCGCACAGCTCACTTTGAGCAGAAAAACTCAGCAACGAATACGGCCATTATAACAGTAGAGCTACATATCGCAATAACAACATCTCGCCACCTAACACTTATACTGTCATAGCAATTTACTGTCGTATGAAACTGCCGCTTTAGTCCCATGAGCCTCTTTATTGTTGGTCGGCTTATAACTTTTTTTATATCTTCGACTATAAAATTGTACCGCACAGATTTGATTGAATCATTTTCCCAACTTCGTAGTACGAATGTAAATAAAAAAAATAAGTGGTATCTTGTTATTTTTTAACCTAATTTTATGTAAAGGAGCGTATACATCAGGTCCTTTCGATTTTTATCTGATGATGATTCTAAAATAGCACCGAAACCGGTTGAAATAATTCTACTGATTTTTATGAACATATTCAGTTTATTATTTTCGTTTCTCTATCATTTCCGAGCCTTCATATCACCTAAAATGTAATTTTTTGCAATTTCGGTCCTGAAATACATACTTTAGTCCTTTATAATTTATAATTTTTATAATTATAAATTAATTGGTATTACTAAAAATAATATATACGTCTGAATTCTTTTTTTATGTGGTCTTTTTTTGTGCGATTTTTTTTATGCAGTTTGTAAAAAGTGGCCATTAAAATGCATAATGTGAATCAAAATCACGAGACAGTAAGAAACTTAAACAATTACTATAATAACTTTCTTTGATAAAAATACTTTTTAACGACTCTTAAGCATTTAATCAATACATTGCATAAGAACATAAATTATTGCATCATTTAATTTTTTTACACATGTATTCTTCAAAATTTTCATAATATTATAAAAAGGAAATAAAATATTCCTACGTGTAAATTAAGGCTTTATCTTGTTTATAGAAGCAACTTCTAAGGAAATTTCTAAGTTTTGAGCGTTTTAGGTGATGTTTTTTCGACGAAATTTTTTTATGCGGTCCCGACTAACCGCATAAAAAAAGTTTTTTGTACAATCTGGATCGAACTATACTTTTTATAGCTATTTATGATATTTTTGAATATATTTTTCTTGTGCGATTTTTTTTATGCGGTCCCTATCCGCCGCACAAAAAAAGGATCAACTGTACTCGTTTGCTTCGCAATAAGGTTACTTCACAAACTGAATATAGAGAAAGAGATGGAACGTTATTTGTTTACCTTATCACAAGTTTTTTTTTTTTTTTTTTTTTTTGCTAAAATGTAGTGTATACAGTATGTTTCTTTAGATATTTGAATTCAAAATTTTTACTTACAAAAATGATATCATTATAATGCAACTTTTTAAATAAAAGAAATACGTACCTACATAATTTATGTATCCTCATGTAAGATACGTCATATGTATATTCTGATTTATTTAAACATTAATTGATAGTCTTTTAGTCACATATGTACATAATATTATTTTCAAATCTTCAAATTATCATATGTTTGTCTATTTTTTATACAAAATTATAAATTAATATATTAGATAATTAATCACATATTTAGTTTTGAAAGAATATGTGCGTTTTTCACGATGTTTTTTCTCAGAAACGATATCATAACATGAATATTTAAAAATATTTTTAACTTTAAAAAAATTATATTGTTATGTGTGCATTTATTATTACGGGTTTGGTATGTACAAAACTGTTTTTATTTTATTTTTTATTTTTATTGCCTTTATGTGTATATCTATATATGTGTACATTTTGAACATCCTATATACGTTTCACTTATAGTAACATAAAAAGAGACAAACCTTTCTTGGTGTACCGTTTTGCGCGGCATCCGTGTAGACAGGAACGATTCTTTTTATAATACGCGTGCAAGAAAGAAAGAAACATATTTCGTAATCTTTTTAAGAAAGAAAGAAATATATTTTTTATTCCTTTTAAGCATGTACTACGAATATATAATTTGTATACAGGATGTTTCATGTGTCAAATATGAAATGCATTTTTAATACGAAATACCTACATTTATTTTTATTACAAAAGTATAAGTTTTTAACTGATTATTAAATATTTTGCATTAAAATGTACTGCAAGCAATTATCATATACATTTGTATTCTATACACATCGAAATCGCAAGTCATAGTTTTCTAAATTTGTATTTAAAAAGAGAAAGAAATATAATTGCATTTCTATCTGATCAAGGTGTATTATAAAAAGAATCCTTGCTGTGTATAACCATGGAACTAAAGTATTTTTTTTCTGATGTGAATTGTTGTTCTCAGACCTTTACATGCCCTCTAGCAACAAACTTCACCCTCGAGATTAAAAATCACACTTTAGTTCCTTGGTGTATAATGTACTATTTAGTGAAAAAATCAACAAAAAAATTTTTTTAACACCATTCAGACTTTATTTATTTTTTTTCATATTTTCATGTTGTTGATTTTTATAATTAAAAAAACAAAATTTTTTTTGAAAAGCGAAAAATTTTCACGCGCTGAAATGACGTGGGAACATTGTGCACCCAACTCCCCTGATGAAAGAATATATCATCATTATATAAATTTTGTGGGCGTTCTCAGAGTTTTCAAATATATTCAAATTTTTGTTTATTAATTTACCTAGTTAAATTTTTGCACAGTTTTACGTAAGTACAGTCGCTGACAAAAGTATTCGAACAGGATTATAACAATTTATTCCAGTGATGATTAGATTGCTCTCAAAATGGACACAGAAAAAATTCGTCAGGTACGTGTTAAATATGTATTAAGTAAGGATTTCGTAGTCACAGCTAGAGTCTTTCACAATTTTCAGAATAAAATATCTTTTTCTTTTATAATGTTAAAATTGAAGACATAAGTGGATAAAGGTGTTATGTACCATTTTGCTTCCGAGATTACTAAAGTAGCGGAAGCATTGTGATCACTTTTGAAAAATAAAAAATGTTCCCCCCCACCCCAAAATAAAATATTTTACGCACATTTTACGTTTTAGAGCTTCCTGAACAATTCTGGTTTAATGTCTGTCCGTCCGTCCGTCTGTGTGTCGCCAGTTTGCACCAAGTGGCATAACTTCTGAACTATTCGATTGTTTTTAATGAAATTTTCAGAAATTATGTAGTTTGGTTCCTAGATGGTCCCCTATGAATTTAATCGAAATCGGAGTAACGGTAGCTATGCCGCTACCATGTCATTCCATTTATATACCAAATTGTACCAAGTGGCATCACTTCTGAACTATTCAATTCTTTTTTATGAAATTGTCAGAAATTATGCGGTCTGGGTCCTAGCTGGTCCCCTACAAATTTCATTGCATTCGGAGTAATAGTATCCACGGCGCTATCATAAAATTCCATTAAATGCCAATATCTTATTTACTGCTAGTCTCACTTCGCTCAAATTTTTAAAGTATTTTTGGGGTTAGTCTCTAAAATATTTTTGCTATTATTTTATAATTTAGCCTTTAAGTATTTTGAGTTACAACAATTTTTTATGAACTTTAAGACGAAAATATAATTTCACGGTATATATATTTGGTAGAATACTGTTTTAAAGTCTTTTACGAGTACGAAGAAGCTGTGTGCCACACCCTATTGGCAGTGTATTTTTATAATTTTACAATAGAAGCGTTTAAAAGTTTTTATTTACATATACATCCCATGCAAAAGCATGTATTTATTTTATTGAATTTCTACAAAACTATTAGGCGTAATGAAACCAAATTGTAATATATGATACTTCAGTATAGGATACTCCAAAATTTTACAAAAAATGACTTTTTGAAAAAAATGCTACTTAACACGTTTATCCACTCATGCCTTGTAATATGATTCTTTGAATTTTGTACTTTCGACATAAGTTAAAAAATTTCATAAATAATTATTAAAAGACAACATTGTCTGCAGGCCTCACTAGAGGAAGCAGCCGGCTTGGACTTCAGAAAGGAGCCCGGAGACGTTGGTAAGGGGCCCGAGAAAAAGTAAAAAGATGGCTTTCTGATGGCTGTTTTCTTTTGCTTATCGTCTATAATTTTAGGAAAAAAATGATCCCGGTAAAAGTGTCAAGTTTTTTTTTTGTTTGCTACCTTTATTTTTGGGAAAAAATTTTAAAAAATCTAATTTGTCCCTGGGTTCCGCCGTTTTTTTCCACGGCTCTATTTGTTTACTAAATTACGTAAGGTTCGACACTATTTCAAAGTGGTCAAGTGCAGGTAGACAACCGAACGCGATGACAGAGAACGAATCCGTAGGAATTTCGTGGTTATGACTGCGAAATCCTAAAAAATGTTGATGAAATTGTAATGTGCAAATATGGGGTGAATAAGTGGGGTGAATAGAGTTAGTTATACATAAGTAGCAATTCGAGACATGCTTGAAAGTAACCATAAAACTTAATCCGATAATAATGTTAATCGCTTCCTTGCCAATTTGTGTCACACTGATCAAGGACTTAGAAGGACGAGTTTGTTGTCGTATCAAATTTCGTTCATGTTGTTTCTAATTTCACGTTGAAATTACAGTTCGTCATAAAGTACCGGGTGTGTCAAAGGTATTTCGTATGCTTTTGTACAATTATGAAAATTGAAAAACATAGCTTAAACATATGAGTCGTTTATTTTGAAAGTGGGGCAAGTACACTTTCGAAAAAAATAAAGATAATGGTAGTTATAGATAAGACTTAGTATGATCTTTTTATTTGTCAACAATTCATAGTCAGAAAAATTCAGTAGTCTAATATTTGGAAGATTGAAGTTTTAGCTCTTAACAGTATTGTAAATCTGTTTATTTTGATAGTGGTGCAAGTCCATCTTACAAGTAAAATTTCCGAGACCGGACCTATTGATTTTGATGAAACTTAGATATGTTGTAGAACACTAAAAAATAAGTAATACGTATTTTTTTTTTTGCGGAAAAGCGGTTTGAAGGGGTGAAATCGTCCTGCAAAAATTGGGGTGAAAATTTAATTTTTCAAATATCTCGAAAACGGTAAGAAATAGAGCAAAAGCTTAAATTGGCGATATTGCTCTTTTTTAAAAAGCTATCCATTGATATGTAATTTGTTTAAATTACACCAACGGGGGTAGTTAAGCCTAAAATTTGGTGGTTAATTTTGCGAAAAGGGGTAAAAAATAAAATATAATAGAGTTTTGTTTACAAATTTCAAATGTACGTAAAAAAATCGAATCGACCTGTTTTTACTCAATTTACAGTTATATCAATTTCAGAGGTAGTTTACTGCTGGGGTGACTGTGTCGACATAATCGTACTATTTGAGTAATTGAAAACTTCTTCAAGGAAAATAGTTTAAAACAATTAGAATGAATTTCCAAATTCATTTTAAGCAACACTGTAAAGGGGGCAGTCGCCCTTTTAAACTACATACTTATTTTCATACACTCATTTCTACTACTAAGGCACTGGAAGGGCGTAATAATGTCACAGCATGTGCTTCTGAAGTTGAACTGTCGTATGAAAAGTTTTTATTATGTTTATTTTTAAATGATAAAACTCAAATATTATCCATTAAAATTAACGATTACCATAATTCATTAATTTTGAAAGTGAGGCAAGTCCATTTAGTTTATAATAAATCCACTATTTTTTTTATTCAGCACTATGAACACTATTGGATTATAAACTTACATTATCTAATACCACAAAATACAAAAAATATGTCTATTAACACGTACCAATATTTTTAAATTTATTGAAACGCAAACCCTTAAATATCTCGCAATAACAAAATATGGACTTGCCCCACTTTCAAAATAAACGGCTCATATAATCACTGTTTAGAACAGTGTTTTTCAACCTGTGGGTCGCGAAGCCTTTTTAAGAGGGTCGCAGTTACTTTAAAAATAAAACTACTCTAGTTCAATATATAATATTAAATAAAGAGAAGGTTAATTAATGGTTACATTAATGTGATAGTTTCATACTTTTACGTGGTAAAGTTTCAAAATTGCGGGTTATTTTCAATAACAGTAAATCAGAATTTTAAATAATTGTCGTCATATAGACACTTTTTCTTTGGTTTTGTTTTATTACTCCATAATTACAATGAGCACAGAATTTTGAATATTAGACAAGAAAAGACAGTGAGCAACTACTAAACAAAAATTTGGGGGACAGGTCTAGCCACTAATGATGCCGGGGCGAGAAGCAGTTAATCGATTAATCGACTAAAATTGTTTTTCAGATAAAATTAGTCATTAATCGAAAATATCGAGCACAGAGTAGTCGACTAATCGACTAAATTTTTAATCAGATTCATAGTAAGGTAACCTATGTAACTCTTTCAAAAATGAGGTTTCTTGCCGAATTTAATTATGGACTTTTAAGATCTTTCTTTTAAAAAAAAGACAGATATGAAATATCCCAATATATTAATCACATAAAAGTGAAAAATCATATAGATAAATAATTTTTGAGTTTCCATTTTTTAAAATCCAACAAATAATACAGAAAAATTGTTAAATTAGTCGTTTTTAGTCATTTAAAAAAAAAAAATTAATCATTTTAATCATTTAATCGACGGTAAAATAGTCGACTAAAATATGATTAAATGTAAACAAAATTAGTCGGCTAAACACTAAACCGATTAATCGATTAATCATCCGACATCACCCACACTGTCAACTTCCCATTGGATGTCCTTAAGACTAGAGACTATACTGTACATAAATAATTCTTTTTTCATTTCAGGTGACTCCTCCTCTAGGCCCCTGATAGAGGCTTTGCCCCTTGCACCATGCCGGGGGCTTCGCCTTCTGTACCTAAGGGTGGGGGCTCCACCCTTATCAAACAAATGATAACATCATTTGTTCTCAAGATATGCGAGACAAAATATATTTTGGCAAAAAACTAATTTTTTCAAGTTTCTTATTTGGTTTATTTTTTTTTAAAATTTTATAATAATATACTGGCGTTTTTAACATCAAGGAAGGTTCTTAGGCCATTATATAATAATGTTATGGTAAAAAATCCATATAATCTATGTTATTATCTTAATGAAGTTAATTCTGTTTTTTTACCACAAAAAACAAACCGCTAATCCGAATTTGCTGAAAACTTTTTCCGGTCTTCATTTTTTGATTACGCATCTAATGAAATTAGTCCGGAGTTGATATCATCATTTGTTCTCGAGATACGCGAGACGAAAAAAAATTCACGAACGAACTAACGAACTAACGAACGCACACACAGACATCACGCTAAAAGCGATGGATTTGGATTCTAGTGACCTTGAAACGTGGAGATATGTCAAAATTAGTGATTCGTAAAATCGGACCCATTACAATTTTTCATAATACCTAGCTATAAAAAGATTAGTTCAGTCTAGGTTGTGAAAAAAAAACTTTTTATATGCGGGGAATCGGGACCGCATAGAAAAAGTTTCATCGAAAATTCATAACTCAAAACGCTCAAAACCTCACAATTTCAATAGATGTTGCTTTTCTAAACAAGATATTGATAAAGCCTTAATTTACATGTAGAAACATTTTATTACGAAAATTTTGATACAATAACTTATGTTCTTATGCAATGTATTGATTAAATGCTTAAAAGCCATTAAAAAGTATTTTTATCAAAGAAAGTTATTATAGTAAATGCTTAAGTTTCTTACTGTCTCTTGATTTTGATTCATATTATGCATTTTAATGGCCATTTTTTTAAAAACCGCACAAAAAAGAACCGCATAAAAAAAGCTTCAGCTGTATTTCGCAAACTGGGTTTTAAAATGAAAAAGAAATTTCTAACAATATCTTACATGATGAGGTATGTGAAAAAATTTTCAATCGTACTTTTTGATACGGTAAAATTATCTCAAAAAATGAATGCAGGAAACTATGAGGGTTCTGTCTGATTGATTGTTTTTCTTCGAAACCCTAAAAAAATAATTGTTTTCATACTGTTATTTGCATTAGAACGATTTGTTTTGGTTATAAATTTATATAAAGGTAGGTATTTTAATATTCCAGTTCAACATTCGACATTTACTGATGTTTGCTTGTCGATTTGAGCTACAAGCGCCTACACGCAATAATAACATGTTGAATACGAGTATACGACAGAAGTGGGCTAAAAAGTACTTATTGAGCTATATATTCAATATACATATATACATAGGGTTGACCGGGGTAATTGTGAATGGATTTTCATGAGTTGAGATAAAAGCGTTGTTTTAAGTATTTTTTATTTTATATATCACATTATGGTTGATTTATTTTTAATTCTACATTATTCAGGATGCACCACACAAATTTTGAGCAAATTCGTATGAAAAACAAAAATTTTATAAACCATTCACATTTCCACGGTGCGGTTTTGCAAATCTTATGTATTTCGGGGTAAAAGTGAATGCCATCAGAAAAATTATTTAGAACGGATTACAAGAGAACGTCAGAGTAAAGCCCAACTCAAATTTTTCACATTTACTCCACTTTCAAATTTTTCATCATACTTTAGCGGTCACAATTTCTCTTTGTTTAATGCAAGTTACGCATACCTCAAATTTCTACAAAAAATCAAGGTTAAAGAAAAATAACAAAAATTGTAGGAACAAATTTATTACAAGCTAAAAATGATATTTTGACGATATTTTATCATTTTATCATATAAAAAATCAAAAAATTCCATGTATTCACACAAAAACAAGGAAAATAAGACTTTTTCAAGGAAATACATTTAGTTTACATGAATAAAAAACAATTATTTTTTTGTATTGTTTGTACAACGGACATTTGTACAATAAAGTCACCAGCACCTTTATCAACATTTTCAACTCTGAAAAGGACACTACTGAAATTTTTGACCGAATGGGGGCATTTGTGAATGACGTTCACAATTACCCCACAATTTTAAAATCATGGGTTAATTGTGAATTGGTGATAAATTGTCCAATTTCTTTAGCAATTAATAAGGAACCTTCTCAGGGCTTAGACCACTTCTTTGAAAGTACTTTTAACCATTTCTTACCTTTTAAAAAAAGAAAATGTACCTATTTAAAAAAATTTTTTTGAGGATTGGTCGAAGTAAGATACATAAAATTTGGCAAGAGTTTTTTCAAAATAAAAAAAAAGATACTAATACTTGGAGAATTGTTATAAAATTTTGATAGCATATTAAGAAAGAACAGAAAAACATATTAAGAGTTGATTTTTAATAGTGTCCGACCGAAGCTTCGGCTTCGGCTTCGGCTTCGGCCACCTTCGGCCACTTAACGCGCCTTCGGCCACACATTCGGCTTCGGCCAAAAAGAAGCCGAAGGTCTGGCCGAAGCCGAAGGTGGCATCTTTTTACATAATGTAATTTTATTTATTCTTATTTTACCCTAAATTACGTTTATAATTCTGTATTTTGAAAGTTTTTGTTTATTGTTACCTGAACCTATATACCTAATAATTTAAAATATCCTTTTAAAGGAATTACAGTTCCATAAAAATTTTTGGAATTTCCATCTAAGCGGCTTTTTTGTTGAGAAAAAGAATGACGGTAACTTTATTCAATAAAGCAATAAAGTTTATTGCTTTATTGCAATTTTTAAAGTTTATTGTTACGTAAACCTACGTAACAATTTAAAATATCCTTCCAACATAATTATAAAATTTTTTGGAATTCCCAACAAAACGTTTGTTTCTTTCATTTTAGTAAAAATGATTCCTGCTGTGCCAAACTAGGGCCTCAATATTATGTAATAAATTCAATATAAATATTTTGTTTTCAAAATAAAATTCTTATATCTTACTGTCTTCTTATTGACGTGAGAGCAAAATCGAAAACTAGGATAATTTTTTACTTTTGTTTTTAAAGTTACATATCGCACCATTAGTTCAATAGGGTGATATATGCAAAAATATCTTTTTCGGGTTAAGAGTATATTGGGATTAAGCATATTTTTCTACACTGTCCTAACCCACAAGTATAAATAAATGTTAATAAATAACAAAAATTTTTTTTATATCATAACTTTTAACAGTTATAACTTTATGGAATTTTTTCCCCCATTTAAATCTTATTAAGACAATTAGGACATATCTGACAATATTTTACTAATTTTTGACCTTTTTCTAAGATTAGTTTATAAAATAAAGTCATATTAGTTAATATCACTTCATTGAATTGGTGAATATAGATATAATGCAATAAAATTTCAAGATCAATTAAGAAACGTTTGTTGTTATATCCACCGATAACTAAAAATAAAATTCATTTTATGTTTGAATAATATATAGGTATCCTTATCATACATACATAGGTAGCAATATTTTTATTTTTGTTATTAAGTTAGGCTACGATTTCTTCTCATATATATCATATTATTTATGTATTAGGTACATACCATATAAAGGGTATTATGCGAGATAAACAGTATAGCTGTTGCATACATATTATGTACATATGTACTTGTTTTAACAGGAATAACTCTTCATTTTAGCGAATTTCCAGAATGGAAACTCGCTATTCCAGCCTTGCTCATGGTGGAAGTTCAGCCCGCGACTATGGCAGAAATTTGTTTTGAGGCCCCTAGAACCCAAAAATAATATTCACTAAAATTTATATATATATATATATATATATATATATATATATATATATATATATATATATATATATATATATGTATGTATGTATCGGTTTATGTATGTATATATGTATCAGCACGATAGCTCTTCAGGAAAAACTGCTAGCTTTACGAAATTTGGTGACAACGTTGAAAGTCCAAAAATCTTGGATGAGTTCTTCAGCCAAGCACGTCGGATGCCAGGAACATGGTTTTTGTTCTTGCAAAAAATTAGTTTTTTGCCAAAATTTGCTATAATTTAAGAGTTTTCGCCACATTTTTTTACACCATTGCAAAGACGGAAAAAAATCACATAAAAAAGGTTTTTGAACTATTATTCTAGGTTAGCTAGTTTTTGAGAAAATAAGAAAACAAGTTCTGGACCCACCATCCACTACCGGGGCGGTTCTAGAAACCTCCGGCGGTGGGTGGAGACTCATATTTGTTTAAAATATTGCTTTTAAATAAAATGATTTTTTGAGTTTGTTGGTGCCAAATTGATTTATTCTGAAACTAAAATACCCCTGTCGCAGCATCCTGCATAACATAGCGAATTTCCATTTACAAAAGTACGTTTTTCTCGGAAACTAGTTGATATAGAGTAATTGTAAATAAAAACAATCTTCTTTATGTGAATTTTCCGCCTCATTCCGAAAAATCACGAAAAATGTCCAAAACACTGTAAACGTTTTCACGAAATTTCTTAAAAATAAGATGTTTCGTTCTTGAGTTATCGTGCGGACACATTTATATATATATATATATATATATATATATATATATATATATATATATATATATATATATATATATATATATATATGTTTACTAAGTGTGAAATTTCGTAAAAACGTTTACGGTGTTTTGGACATTTTTCGTGAAAAAGATTTGGCGGAATGAGGCGGAATATTCACATAAAGAAGGTTTTTTTTTACAATTACTCTATATCAACTAGTTTCCGAGAAAAACGTACTTTTGTAAATGGAAATTCGCTATGTTATGCAGGATGCTGCGACAGGGGTATTTGTATTGTTATTATGTATTTTATTGTATAGTTATAATTAAATTTTATATTTAAATATATTTTTTATTGTGTATAAGTAGTATAAGTTATTACTAGATTTAGGAAAATAGCGGTCCCTAACAGAATCGCCATATAAAATATTTTGGATTAGAGGGTTATAAATTTTATTAGAAGCAGGGCCGGATTTACCTTTGTGGAGGCCCCGGGGCACTTTTCATGTGGAGACCCCTTTTAAAGCAGTAAGGAAATTTCCAAAATTTTTCAAATTTCCCCGAAAAACTGGGTTTACAAGCAAAAAAACAAAAAAGCGCTTATCCTTTCTATTTTCTTCTATTCTACTCTTTTAAGGAGGAAAAGTTACGTAAATTGCAAGACGTTTAGAGTTTTTAAAAATTATAAACATTGTTTTTTACCGAATATTTATAAAAAAAATACCTAAGCGATTTTTTGTCAAAGTGATTCTGATTATTTTTTTCTTTTTTCTTCATTATACAAATGGTTTTTATAAATTTGAACGATGGACATTTTATTTTTTGATTTTAATTAAGATTTGAGTCCCGTAGACTGCACGACACGAGGCAAAACTAAGGTTCCAACTTCCCGCAGCTGTAGCACCGTCATTTTGAAATATTTTTATCTAAAAAAATTTTCTGAGACCTATATTCTGTATTTTAAGCTAGGTTTTATATCAATTCAATAAATTTCCCCATTTTTATTTTAAAAAACTTGAAAAAATGTGCCTTTACTTAACTTTTTCCCCTTAAGAGATTTATTATCAATTTTGTAGAGGCCCCTATTGTGTGGAGGCCCTTGCCCCAAGGCACGTGCCACAAGTGCCCTTATGTAAATCCGGCTCTGATTACAAGGCTGAAGATTTTCCTCTGGATTTGAAAACTAGCCTAAGAAAGCTTTTGAAAACAATTCAGTAAAAATTATAAATTACCTATTTTTAACAATTTCAATAATCAAGAAAAACTATTTGTAACTATTAAATAAAATAAGCGCAAAGCACTTATATTTCTGTTTCATTTAAGTTAAGCTTACTTACAATAAAATTTAAAAAATGAAATAAAAAATAAAGAAATATGAATATGTTATAGTTTCAAGAAAAACTATTTAATTTTTAAATAAAATATTAGAATGTACAAGCCTTTATTTAAAAATGTATATCTAAAAATGTTATTTTAAATACATAATTTAACTTTTACATAAAATGTGAGAATATATATGTATACATATATTTTGCCACATTAAGTTGATAATTTAACTTTTGAAAAATAAACACCACTTCCACATTTCCTTTTTTTTACATATCATATGTTTCCAAAAATTTTAAAAGTAATTCCTTATACGAAGAAAATGATTGCATAGAAGTTACAAATGCCTTTGTAACCACATTGCTCTCACTATATAATCAATTTTCTTTTTGTTATGCTATTGATTTTCGCGGTTATAACTGCAAAAAAAATTTTCCTAATTGAACTAAAGAAAATTTAATTATTATAATAAGTAAAGAGCGAGTGTAAGAATAAATTGCTAAATTTTCAAAAAATTTCATGCACTAGGTTCATTTATATGAATTTTTAAAATCTTTATTCTCAAATATCTCAAAATTAAAAATTTGCACATATCACCCTATTGAACTAATGGTGCGATATTTAATTCGTTAAAAAGTGTCTTAGTACATAATAAAATAATTTTCAATTCTGTGAGAAGTGTTGTGATAAAGTGCAATAATATTTACAACAGCTGTTTATAGCACAAAAATCAGAGGTAAGTTTTCCAAGGCATTTTTCTCGTTTTTTGAAAAATACCATATACAAATAACTCGGAAGTTATGAGATGATTTGGTTGTCCTCTTTTTTTAAAAAAATAAAAAATATATCTTAAAAATTTGTGCATTTTGTCAAGTTGGTTAGTTTTATTTTCGTGAATCGTAATCGTAAATAATGTCGTTCACTCATTTATGATGTATTGGTTTCATTGTTTCAGATATTATAACTTATAAAATGTCATCATCATTGAGACACAATCCCATTTGGGAATATTTTACTAAAAATGACTCCAAAGCAATTTGCAAACTATGCCATAAATCGTTGTCTCTCGGCAGTTCTGTACCAAAAAAACAGACGATAACAAATATAAAAAACCATTTGGAAAAACTTCATCAACATGAATGGGGAATTTATTATGAAACAGAAGAGAAGCGTCACAGTTTGAACAAAGTTAGAAAAACCGAGAACATGAGTTCGCCACATGATGCCAAAAAAGAAATTAAACAATCTACTTTACTGGAGATTATCGAAAAGAAAACAGCACCACAGTGGCCCGCTGATCACCCTATTTCGTTACGAATCGATAAATCGATTATGGATCTTATCATTGTTGACATGCTGCCTTACAATATCGTTGAAGGCGAAGCTTTTCAAAGGCTTAATTTTACTGATCCTGAGGCTCCGTCGAGGTACAGAGTTAAATCTGAAAAATTTTTCAGAACGTCTTTAATGCCAGCTACCTACGAAAAAGTAAAGAAAAAAGTGATTGGACTTATTGAAAAGGCTGAATGGATCAGTTTTACGACAGATATTTGGAGTAATCCAACGAAAACATGTTCGTTATTGAGTTTTACGGCACATTTCATTGACGGTTCTAAAAGACAAAAAGTTATATTAGCAGCTAGTGTCATGAATGCAGATCACACAGGGGAATATATTGCAAAAAAACTAAATGAAATTATTGCAGAATATAATATAAATGGGAAAATTCATATGGCTATTCGCGATAATGCTGCCAATATGCACGCGGCTATGCGTTGTGGAAATTTTGTTTCTATTGGATGTGTCGCTCACACCTTGCAGTTAGTGATTCATGATGCAATTTTCAAAAACGACACAATTGTATCAATTATAAAAAAATGTCGCAAAATTGTTGGACATTTTAAAAAGAGCGAACAAGCCACTCGTTACCTCAATAAATTTCAAGAAACATGTGACTTGCCCAAGCATGGTTTAATACAAGACGTCGAAACACGGTGGAATAGCACCTATTTAATGATGGAGAGACTTCTTGAGCAAAAAATTGCAATTAATTTGTATATGGCAGAGCGGGGTGGAATAGAAGTGCCAACATCCGAAGAATATAATCAAATGAGCAATTTAGTAACTGTCCTCCGGTGCTTTTATCAAGCAACAATTGACATTTCGTCAGATTCTTCAACAGTGTCATTAGTCATACCTTTGATTGCCATGTTAAATTCAAAACTTATTATAAAGGATCAGGACACTGAAAATACAAGCCGGCTGAAGAGTCGTTTATGTGAATCTCTGAATAAAAGATTTGCGTACGTAAGAAATAATTTACATTTGTCCGTTTCAACTTTAATTGACCCTCGATTTAAAACGAAATATCTAACTGACGATGAAATCATAAACACAAGAACTGAAATTTTGGCATTTTTACGAGAAAGTTTTCCAAAATCCCTTGATAAAATAACCGACGAACCTGTGGCCTCACCGTCAAATGTAAATTCGCAAAATAAATCTTTAAAAGATGATTTGTGGGACAGCCACGACAAAATATCAATGGCCACCGAATTTGCAAATTCCGAAAAATTTTCGCCTTTTGAAGACGAGTTAGAACAATATTTAAAAGAACCTCTATTTCTGAGGAACACTGATATTTTCCAGTATTGGTCGTCGAGTCCTTATGTTTACTTAAAAAAGGTAGCAATCAAATATTTGTCAGCTCCCCCTACTAGCATAGCTAGTGAACAATTATTCAGTGCCGCTGGACAAATTTACACCGATCGTAGGGCAAATTTGCGTGGAGAAAATGCCGATCAGCTTTTATTTTTAGCTTATAATATTAAATTGTTTAATTTTGATTATTAAATATTGTGTTAGTGTTAATAAATAAATAAAAATAAAAATGAGTTCATATAAAAAAAAAAAAATGACTATTTAATTATTCTATTTATTATATTTTCAGGAAGTATTTTTAATTTAATTGCACCTTCGGCTTCGGCTTCGGCTTCGGCCGAAGGTTTCGACGATAGCCGAACATCGGCTTCGGCTGCCAAACTGACCTTCGGTCGGACACTAATTTTTAACAATATTAATGTTATTTTAGAAATTATAGGCGCCGTTTACAATTGCCCCAATTCACAATTACCCCGGTCAACCCTACATATATACACTCAAATCGCTCAATAGATATTTGTAATGCAAAATGTCAATATGTGTATTTAAAACGGAAAATATTAATAACAGTGATATCGAACTTATACAGCTTTTTAGCGAATGCCTTAACTATTAATTACAAACCACATAATATACATACAGTGTATGTATATCGTATATTAAATATCGATAAAAACAGTGATGTATTTTTTAAAAATCAATTCGCTCCGAGCCGAAACTATAGCCACCTATATCAAGTCATTATTTGACAATTTATCAGGACATTTTACTATCCTAACTAATATTATAGATGCGAAAGTGAGTTTGGTTGTTTGTTTGTTTTCCAGGCTTTCACGCCTAAACAGCTTAACTAACTAACTTAAAATTTTGCACAGACGTATTTTACGGAACAGAGACGGTTATAGGCTACTTTTTATCTCGAGAAAATATGTAATTCCCGTGGGAAAATGTATCTTACACTATTAAACGAGCAATCTTTTCATTTGTTACTAATTAAATGTATTTTACACTATAAATATTTCTATAAATACCACCAATAATAATAATAATAATATTTCTACCGACGACTACTATGAAATTACTTATGTACAGTTCAAAATATTATTTGTATCCTATAAGGAAATAAACAACCGGTAACTATCCAGTTATCGTCAGTTGGCACATCTACTATTCTTAATAAATTCCATACAGATGAAATTTCCACCGAGGCAGAGTCGGTCACCCTGATATTTAAATTATAACAATTTATTGATTAGCATATTGTTAGCAGAAAGAACAATATACAACGATAAACATAGGTTACTTTCGACCCCGAAAAAATATCTAAATCCTGTAGAAAGTCTTATTCCCGTGGGAAAATATATTTAAAATGATAAAAAAAAGAATGTTATACTTAGTCTATTTTTTATTCGGGAAAAATATTTTATTTCTGTGGGAAAACTCCCAAGAAAAAAGTAACAGTTCTCAATAGCGACGCGATGAAAGTACACTTTATACGATTTAACTAGATGTCATAATTTCAAAAGCCACACGAGCGAAGCCGCGGGTAAAAGCAGTTATAAATAAATGAAAAATATATTAAAAGACTGAAATTTGTTTAATAAAAACCATACATCTGCTCATTTTACCATAAAAATGTCTTAAAATGGAATAGTTTTCAAATAATTGACCAAAAAACCATAAGAGGCAATTTTTATAATATTTCTTTGAAAATTTCAAAATAAAGTGACGTTTAATAGTAGGGTTACAAATTTTTTTTTTTCATATACTGTGTGAGTTTTTCGAGAGTTGCCATTTTATTGAATTGAACAACTTGAAGTCTAATAAATTGTAAGTTAAATGAAAGTTGATTTTTTGATCAAATTTTTTATAACTCGAGTTGCAATGACACTTGAGTTAAATTTGTTACTAGATTTGCAGTTCTCTTAAGTCAAACTTTTCTGACTCAAGTTGTGTAATACTACTGTCTTTAAAACACGTCGATAAGAAATGTTTCTGTATTTCGAGTAGATGATTTTCATAACTTTATTTAGAAGTTGCAGTCGTAGGGTAGTTAAGGTTTGAATATGTCAAGGCCCAATTAAATTTTACAATATTTTTAAGTAACAGTATTTGAAGAGTAAAATTTCGTTTTCATATCATGCAAACTTTACAAATTTTTCTCAAAAGGCTGCCTTTATTTAATTTCAGTACATTTAATATTTTCTTAACTTTTTTTTTTTTTTAATTAATATAACTAACTAAATAATGATAAAAAAATTTATAGAATAAATTTAAAGTAAGAAAAGCATTTTGCATTTTATAATCCATTTTAAATAACTATTTTCCATTTTCAATTTTAAGTATGTTCAACAAAACCATTTTCCATTTTGTATTTTAAATGCATTTTTGGAAACCATTTTCCATTTTCTATTTTAAATGGTTTCTATGAACCATTTTTCCCAGCCCTGCTCTTGATAACCACTCAATCGCCTTACCAACGAGGCCCGCGATCTTCTCGTTGAGTGCCATTTAATTTCGATAACGCGTCAATCACATTGGTATTTATGTTTAAATACGAAAAACTTTACCCATACTTGATAATATTCATAACAGTTATCGAGAAAAAATTTCAAGTACGTGTTGAACCATGCAAAATTGGAACATTTTAACGAAAAATTTAACCGCAAAAAACACTTTTTGCTGTATGGTTAAACCGTCACTGTCTATCAGAAGTTGCTATCACTCGTACATACAATATAAATAACCTATCGAGTTCTGTCGGGCTGAAATGATCTTTTCTTGCACCACGAGGGAATACATAGCAACACAGGGAAAATAATGGGAAGGGGGCGGGACGTATATGTATACATATAAGTACATATGTACGTGTAAATAGAGAATATAACTGTTTATGTACCTAGTTGCGTTTTCATTCAACATCCTTTCTATGGCATTGAGTCGAACGCACTGATCAGAACCAATCACTGAACCTAATAATTCTCTAAACTCTATTCTTAGAGTCAGTGATTAATTAAATTAAACATGCAAAGTAAAGTAAACAACCAACAAACCAATTTGATTATAAATTCTCCGGGATGCTTTTATATATCAGTAACAATAACGTTTTGTGCCTTTTCTTACCACAATGAATGTCATCTATCTTATATACAGGTGATTACTAGAAAAGTTACTATCTGTCTGACAAGTAAAGGGCCCGAGGCCGGACCTATCGATTTTGATGAAACTTAAGTATGTTGTAGAACATTAAAAAATAAGCGACACGTATTTTTTTTTTATCGGCGGAAAAACGGTTTGAAGGGATGAAATCGCCCTCCAAAAATTGGGGTAAAAATTTAATTTTTTAAATATCTCGAAAATGGTAAGAGATAGAGCAAAAGTTTAAATTGGCGATATTGTTCTTTTTTAAAGAGCTATCTATTGATATTAAATTTGTTCAAATTACATCAACAGCTGTGGTTGGGGGTTAAAATTTAGGGGTTAATTTTGCAAAGAGGGGGTGAAAATTAAACAATATAAAAATTTTGTTTACAGATTTGAAATTTACGTCAAAAAATCTAATTGACCTGTTTTTGCTCAATGTCCTAATATTAAGTCTAGGGATAGTTAACTAGGGGGTGACTGTGCCGAATAGTCGTACTACTTGGGTAGATCAAGGAAAATAGTTTAAGACATTTAGAATAACGTAGAAATGAAATCTTCGATTTCAAAATTCAGTTTGAGCAACATTGGAGAGGGGGTGAGTCACCCTCTTAAATTACATACTAGTTAACATACACTCATTTTTACTATTAACACACTGACAGTGGGTAATAATCTCACAATAAGTGGTTCTGAAGTTGGACTGTCGTATGTAAGGTTTTTATAAGGTTTGGTTTTTAATGGATGTTATAGTTTTCGTTATCGAAAATTATCGATACCGAAACAACGATATTTTCAAAATGAATGTAAACCTGATAAAAACCTTACATACGATAGTCCAACTTCAGAACCACTTACTGTGACATTATTACCCACTGTCAGTGTGTTAATATTAAAAATGAGTGTATGTTCACTAGCATGTAATTTAATAGGGTGACTCACCCCCTCTCCAGTGTTGCTCAAACTGAATTTTGAAATTGAAAATTTCATTTCTACGTTATTCTAAATGTCTTAAACTATTTTCCATGAAGAAGAACTTCTTGAACTACCCAAATAGTACGACTACTCGACACAGTCACCCCCCAGTTAACTACCCCTAGACTTAACATTAGGACATTGAGCAAAAACAGATCAATTAGATTTTCTGACGTAGATTTCAAATCTGTAAACAGAATTTTTATATTGTTTAATTTTCACCCCCTTTTTGCAAAATTAAGCCCTAAATTTTAACCCCCAGCCACCCCTGTTGACACAATTTGAACGAGTTGCATACCAATAGATAGCTCTTTAAAAAAGAGCAATAGTATCAATTTAAACTTTTGCTCTATCTCTTACCGTTTTCGAGATATTTAAAAAATTAAATTTTTGCCTCAATTTTTGGAGGGCAATTTCACCCCTTCAAACCGTTTTTCCGCCGATAAAAAAAAATACGTGTCGCTTATTTTTTAGTGTTCTACAACATATTTAAGTTTCATCAAAATCGATAGGTCCGGCCTCGGGCCCTTTACTTGTCAGACAGATAGTAACTTTTCTAGTAATCACCTGTATATAAGATAAGATAGATCCTCCTCTGTACGGAGTCATGTGTGCTAACATCCATAAAAGAGTCGCTTGGATCCAACACTAAACACTCTGTATACATGCAGATATATTTGCGTATTAACAACGGGGTTGGGTTTTCTGAATGGAACCCGCATACGTTCACGTAACAGTTAATTTTATTAAGGTTCATACGACAATGTCGAGCACATGCCTAATGATTGGGTGGTAAACGAATCGCCTCACGATAGTACAAATAAAAACGATCCAAGAGTGTGGTTTAGCGTGATAATTTAGTTGACTGTGCCTTTTCAAGTTATCGACCAAAGTTACTCTTTCATTACATATCAGAATTAAAAGTTATTATATTATTTAAATTATTAAAAAGTAAAATAATTTGCCGATTAAATTACATATTTACTTTGGAAAATAACTAGTTTATGTTTAATAAATATATAAAAAAAAATATATTGAAAACAATTTTTTTGAGTACCTATAAATTACTAACAAGGAAAGTCTTTCTACTCCTCCCCTCCGATTTCGTTAATTCTTGGATATGTTGTTGATTATATTCAATTTTATTTAAATCAAAAAGGGGAAAAGTCGTAGAAAAAGTATAATATTCTTCGTGTGTCGCAATAGGGTTCTTGACTGAAGTTACGAAAATATTCTAAAAGGATTGTTTTTCCATGTCAGTTAAGTGATTTTTTTTATTTTCGACAGATTCTGTAAAAAATCTACAAAAAAAGTAACCCTACAATTTTAAATGAGAAAAAAGCGGGAAAAACACCTCGCTATAGTGACATCACAGTTTGAAGCAACTAAACGTCAATGTCAATATTTATAACCTCAAAACTTTGATTATATTCATAAAAAGTCAAAGTAAAAGCAAGTATTTATTTGAATTCTGGGCAATTATTATTACTATATATATATATATATATATATATATATATATATATATATATATATATATATATATATATATATATATATAAATATATATATATATACATATATATATATATATATATATATATATATATATATATATATATATATTGTAGCAAAAAATAAAAATTTAAAATTTAAAAATTAAATATTATTATATTTATTGATTATTATTTGTTGGTAGGGTGGTTATGTTTTAAATTTGGGTGCTACTTTTCGGGTTTGGTTGGGGTTTCGATCAGCAGAGCATTCTCCAGGTCTTACGGAGACGAGAGTGAGTGGCAGTGGAAGGTTATGGTCGCAGATCGTTTTCCCAAAACCACAAGATCCCCAAATAACCTGAAATTTTCTTTTCAACAACTAAAAGGGTGGTTTTTAAATTAGAAATACGAAAATTCATAAATTACAATTTTATTACAATGAAAGGTGACTAGAAACAATTTTTGAATTACAATATTTGGAATCCATAAAATTTACGGCAACAAATTATTACAAGTTTTTGAGAATTTATACATATTTTTGAGAGACTGATAAACTAATTCAAATAAATTTACATAATATATTTTAAAATAGAATTTGCATCTTAGCCTTTGGTGTGGCCATACTTTCCAAACGAGACGTACAATATTTAAGTATATTGTGTGTACTATCTTTAGAAATGTATCACCACATCAATTGGTAAAAATATACAATTTTGACTTAAACACAAATTTGAAGTTTCGAATTTTACGGAACGATTTTAAATATTGCTATAAAATATATTTTCTAAAGATATGTTATTAATTAAATTAAATCGATGTCACTATTTGAAATTTTATAATTGTATCTTTAAATTTTATGACTAGAATAACCTGTATAAGTATTTTATAAGCATCAAATTTTATGAAATTTGTAAATTAGTCGATATTAATTTATTCGAGTTCCTTAATTAAAATTTTTGATTTTTTTTTTTTTCCTTTTTATTTTTATTTTTCTATTTTTTTGGTTTCTTTTTTCTTTTATATCTTTAATTGTTTTTTAGGTATAATTAAAGTGTCTAAGTCACGCTTAAACACGAGACGAGTGGGGGCCTAAAATACGGCTTCCTTTTACCCAAACGTGCTCCTTCGATTTCTTGAAGAGAAATCGGAAAGAAAATTTTTACGACGAGAAACTATTGCAAAATTTTATTATGATACACGTGTCGGATTTCATAAAAGGGAGCAAACTAAATTAAATTTAGCCTGCCAGCGTTTACCCCTGTCCAGACACAATTGAACGCCTTTTTGAAATTTCAGAAATTACAAATGGCAAAAATAAATTCAGATTAAAATTGAAATGTTTTAGAAAATTACGTTGCGAGTTAAATATTAATAATAAGCTACATGATTTAAAAGATTTAAACAGATATCGAAATAATCGTAAAAGTTGCACATGTTCTAAATTTTGTTTATCTAAACCGGAAATAGTTATGTGATCTGATACTGATTAAACTATAAACACAATCTATATATATGTTTGTTTGAGAATTTACTTAATGATAATCTAAAACATAAATCTATCAATTAACTAAATATATCTATATTCTTAAACTACAAATTATCTAAATTTTTTAGTCACAGACTTTTTTTGCTAAATCCCCAGAAATCTTTTGGAAATCTGAATGAATGCTAAAGTACAAACGACGTTAAATATTTGAATATAAATTATTTTTTTACATACTACACTTAATTATTCTTCTTTTATCTATCTAATATATATATTATTTTTTTATTTTTAATTTAAATAAATTTCCAAATATATTTATGTTAAATTAATTATACGATTTTTTTTTTTTATTTTAAATTTTACCTACACGCTACGTTTGATTATTTTCTAATCATTTAAATATAAATTATTTTTCGATTATGTTTAAGTAAATTTCCAAATATGTTATAGTAAAATAATACTTATCTTAACAATGATGAATTTGTAATTTTCAATAATACACTTAAATAAATGATACTTAAACTAATTTTAAAATATACATATTTTTTATTTTTGATGTGTGCGGCCCGAAGGCCACACGAGAAGAGCTTCTCGCTAACTGTCTGTCCTTTTTAATTAGTATCAGTTATTTATTTAATTATGTAATTTGTTTTGTTAATTATTTCTTTTGAAAAATAAATGTTTAATTAAATAATGTACGCACTTGATATAAATTTAAATTTCAGATTTCTGCAAACGTGTAATTAGTTTTTACATTGTCCCTAGATATTAATTTGAAACTATAAAGCTAGATGTCGTTAATATATATACATATATAATTGATTTTTTTGAATTCTTTGAGATGATATATTGGACTGATATTAATTTCAAACATAAATGTTAGATGTCAGTATCTTTGACATTTTTACATATCGATCACTTATTAATTAGATTAAAGTTTTATTATCGTTTTCCAAAGTAAATGTTGAATTGATTGATCACATGTAGCAATAATTATTGCTACAATATATATATATATATATATATATATATATATATATATATATATATATATATATATATATATATATATATATATATATATATATATATAAGCTAATAGAAATATTCAAAAGAAAACACAATTTTATCTCATCGATGAAAATTATCAAAATCGACATATCTAGCTACAAAATGTTACCTCATTTTCAAGAAATGGCGCGTTTTCACTAATTTGAATATTTGTTGAAAAATGGCAATTTTCAAAATAAAATTTCTAAATAGTCATCAAATCTGTTTGTTTCATCATTAAAATTGGACATATTTAATGATAATGCATAGAATTATTTAACATTTGACACAAATTTTAAATACAGTCAAGTACCGTATTTCATCTTTGTGAGTAATAGCCACCATTACCCTCTCATTGAATAATATACAGCTAAACCTTTTTTCACGCGGTCTTTGTGCGACTTTTTTTATGCGATTTTTAAAAGAATGATAATTAAAATGTATAATGTGAATCGAAATCAAGAAACAGTAAGAAACTTTAACATTAACTATAGTAACTTTCTTTGATAAAATTACTTTTTAATGAGGCGCCAAAATTAGGCATGTGACGTTTTTTTTTTGTTCGTCACTTGTTTAAGTGAGGAGAAAAAAAAATTTTCTCCTCACTGGCAGGGGTGCCATTTGTTGATCCTGCCCCGGGCGCCACTTAGGCTAGGTATGGCTCAGCTTTTAAACATTTAATCAATAGATTGCCTAATAATATAAGTTATTGCATCATTAAGTTTTTTTACAGATGTATTTTTCACAATTTTCATAATATTGTAAAAATGAAATAAAATGTGCTCATGTGTAAATTAATGTTTTATCTTGTTTAGAAAAGCAACTTCTAAGGAAATCGTGAGGTTTTGAGCGTTTGAATGTATGTATGTATTTTCGATGAAACTTTTTTTATGCGGTCCCAATCCACCGCATAAAAAAAGTTTTTTTTTACAATCTAAATCGAACTTAATCTTTTTATAGCTATTTATGATTTTTTTGAATATATATTTTTTGTGTGATTTTTTTATGCGGTCCCTATTCACCGCATAAAAAAAGGTTCAGCTGTACCATACTAATTGACGATAAACGATTACTTATGTGTCTAGGTAGTTAAATAAATATTTTTTTGATCTGTTATTTTTTTTTTTTTAACTATTATAGTAACCAGAAAACAGAACGGTAAATGTTGCTTAATGCTTTAAATGATTAAGACGAGTTAACTCGTCCTGCAATTTAGCTGCTCAAAATACTGTGACATGTATATATTCACTGGTACAGGTGCCGCCATCTGTGACAGATTTCCGACATACGGTATCATTCTAAATAGTCTTCAGTTTTATCAATATAGTTTCGTATAATTTATATTTTGTAAATTCCTAGGGTTCACTTTTTTGATGTTAGGATCTTTGATCTTTTTTCTTTTTCTTTTTCTTTTTTTGTAACCTTATCTATTGTACTTATCACTGGCAATAAAAAGTCCGGCATTTGGAGACAAAAAGATTTTTCCATATGGTTTGTTTAAAAGGGTTAAGCGCCAGTAAAAAAATTTTGATTACTCATGCGGGAGAAGTACTAACTTGGCGCACACATTTCTGTACGCAAAATAGCTGTTTGCCCATTGTACTCTTCCCACATACTTTTTTGCGTGCGGAAAGTAACTTTCCACACGCAAATTGACAATAAAACACGTAAAATTTAATCAAAACACGCAAAGCCGCCTCTTGATTTTTCATTTAATAAATATTTCATAATTATTTCTATAGAAACCACCAACAAAGTAATTTAAACAATAATTAATTCAGAAAAAAAAAAGACGAACACTTAAAAATATTATTTTAAAAAGTAATAAAAATGTCAAAAATAGTAATAATAATAGAAAAAACTATGTCAAATTCGTAATAAAAAATAGTATGTGACTATTACGAATGAGCGTACTCACTACGTTCGTGCGCTCAACTTCGCTTTCGTGGGCAATCGACAATTTCCCGCACTTATTGCACAATATACTAATTCTCTATTAAGGGGGGAGTTCAAATAAAAAAGCAACTTTTTTATTTATGATTATTTTGCTTGTTGAAATTTTTTTCAAATTAGGGAGGGTTTCAAATAGAAAATTTTGTTTCTGAAACATTCATTACTCTTCCCTGTGGGGGGAGGGGCCCTTTTTCACAAGTTTTTAAGCGTTTACAAGGAACACCATATCTCAAAAAGTAATGAATATTTTTTAAATATTTTTCATTATTTTATTCCTAAAGGCCCTGTCCATAAAGCTGAGTATGGGTTTCAGGTATTTTTAAAAATTATCTATAAAATTGTAATCCCAAACTTCTAAAAATTATAAAACCCAATTTTTTATTAAAAAAAAATGTTTAAAAATAGTTACAATTGTTCAAATGGAAAAAGCATACTCCACTTTATGCGCAATATGTTTATGAACAAAATTTAAAAAAAAAATTAAGTCTCTATCTTCTCTAGAACTGGAGATATGATTTTCCTTGTCGGAAAAAACACAACTTTCGGGAAACGGTAAAAAATAAAAATAATAACAAAAGAAGCGGTTTAGTCACTTTTTATTAAAGCGTCTACAAAGGCATATAAATAAAAGAACCATTATCTCAGTGCATACTATAACTCATGTGCACACCAAAACTAAATATTACTGATCAAATCGCGAGGGGGGGCCAGCGTTATCTGCAAAGGAGCAGCAACTTGGCCGTGCAGCGGCTCACAAATAAATATTTTTCTACTTGAAAAAAAATTTTTGGCCATGTTTTCTATATCACCGTGTTTGTAAAGAACCACAGAACAAAATAAAAACAAAAAATGAAATTCGAAAAAAATTAGTTTATTAGCCGTTTTTGGCGTGAACTCCTCTCTTAACTTTATAACTTTAACCTGCAGAGACACCACCTTAATCTGTGAGACCGTAGCAAAAAAAAAAAATTTGGGTAGATTTTAACAAAGAACAGTGTAACGAAGACTATACGAAATCCGTGGGAGGATATCAGAAAGACTTTCCTTATGAGAACGCAAGCAGGTGTACCAAAATAAATTTTTTTACGTTCTCAACAATTTTTTATTGCCGTAACATAAATAAATACATCTTTCGATGCAAATAAAATTTGTAAAATGTTTTAAAATGGACTTGATCGTGCATATGGACACAAAATATCATATTACATAAAAATTAAATTTATTCAGAATGAACAACTGTTGACATTGTAATACATTCTAATTAACGTCATCAATCCCTAAAGCGGACTCCCTGGGGATGAGGCGATAACAGACTAACCGTCCAGTTCACTAGATTTCATTCCATTAGATAAACAGACGAATAAATCGATGTAATTATTAGAGAACGGATTTTTATTCCAATACTTTTTTGTTCGGTTATCTATGGGTGCATATTTTATCTTAATATCAAAGTTTCTTATTAACTAAAAATATTCTTATTTTAAAGGTTGCTACTAATCTATGAGAGAATATCACATTTCATATTCCAGAAAACACTAGAAGCAAAGTAGGTAAATGCAAAATTGTGTGGATCGTCTGGCGCCTTTTAGTGGGATGTTACACCACTTTACATTCAATCGTTCAGAAACAGGGAACGAGTGTACATGAATTGTTGATAATTGTTGTAACCACCGTGCACAGCGGTGTGCATGCGTACGTGGTGTTATGTACAGTGTTGTGCTTATCTAGATAACGTTATCTGAAATTTTATCTAGATAACATTTTCGTTATCTATTATCTTTTATCTAGATATTTTCAAAAAAAGTTATCTTTTACCTTATCTTTTTATTAAGCAAAGGAAAAAGATAAGATAAAGATAAGATAATAACAAAACATCTTAATTTTTTCTGAAAAAAAGAAAAATGAAGCTAGATTCACCATTTCCCTATTTCTATTCATCTGGCCGACCATGTAATTCGGATAAATTTTGACACTCTTAAAAATTTCTAAAATATTTAAAAGCAATTATTTAATTTTAAACAGAATTCTTGTTGTCTGGAATCATTACCGTCATTAGTTGAAGTAACATTTAGTCGTGTAATATGAAATGTCGTATTCCGACCACTTGGTCTACCATGTGATTCAAAGAAGTATAGACATTTTTTTAAGCATTACAAAAATGTTTAGAAGTAATTTTCGTATTTTAAATGGAATTATTGTACCTACACGGAGAGAAAATTCATATAAAAATTACTGTGCTCAGCACTACAATCGACGTGTAAAAGGCGAACATATTCAATTTTGTACGGTAAAAATATAAAAATTATAATTAATCACAGAAAATTTAAAGGATAGAATATTGTTTCCGTAATATTAGCTCCGTAAAATTTGTAAAACAGCACAGTAAAAAGTTCCATTGCCGACAAAAAAATATTTTTTAATTGTTTTTCTTACTAAAATTACCATGCTGTATTATAATATTTGAAATGCTATCTGCTAATAGTAGAAAGAAAAAAAGAGAAAGAAGGTTGTGTGTGTTGTGAACGCTGTTGAAATGTACCTCACTCATAGCAAGTCACATAGCCAACCATAGGTGTGGACGACCAACTTGGTCAGACGGGTCGGACCAAGCACCTTGATTCATTAGACTGTCATACAAGCAGCAAGCAGTATTCATTACAATGTCTTAGAGGACGGGGATGTCACCGTTTAATTCATCATTTTGTTACTTCACTATCTTTAGTATTAGAATATATTGTTGGCAATCATTTTTGTATGCATCATAAAGAATTGAAAGTCGGAAAAGATCGGGCATCTTCGAAGTTTTTACAGGTACAGCCCAAGCAGCATAAGGTTGCGGGTCAGATGCGCAAATGAAAGAGTACGACAACAAGAATTAAACTATAACATATATGCATAAGAGTGTGATAAAAGTTGTATTAGCACATTAAATTTTACCATGCTAGCACATATTTTTTATTTTGGTCGTCGATCGCGCACGCATTATAAGAGAGCATGGTAATTTTTCTGAAATTTTATCTACAAAAATTATATTATTTTTCTCTCCGTGTAGGAATCATTTCGACCATTAGTTGGAATAACATTTAATCGTGAAATATGAAGTGTCTCATGTCTCATTTTGGTCCAAGGTCGCGTTTTGTGTGTTTTTATAGGTCATTTAGAAGTTTTTGCAAATATCCTCTCCTAAACACCGTGTTTTGGAGAGCTGCATGCACTGTCTTATAGAGCTCTTGGAACCCTACGTATAATACTTATGCACTTGGGGGGAAGGAAAGTGGAAAATCGGGAGAAGTCCAAAATTGAACATTTTGGTACAACTCGAAAACGCAAAGCAACCTTGACCAAATATTTCAGCTATCGAATACATGTGCAAGGGCGAACCCTACCATGGCACCCTCGACCCAGGTTGGACCTTAGGCAGATTCACCTATCTTATCCGGAGAGGTCCTTTCTTCCAAACGTGGTCAGCTGGGGGAGGAGGCGGCCCCCTTTGCCTCCGAGTATGGGCGCCCATGCACTGATGATAGCATAAATTACAAACGTAGCGTCATCGAATCGCAAAGTTGAAAACGTTGTACATTATTGGCTTTTATGTTATACATTATTATTCAAAAAAACTAATTGATTTTTGAAAACTAGATTAGGTAGTTCGCTTCATAGCTCAGTTCGCTAATTTACTAATTAAATACGTTTCTGTGAATTGAACCGATTGACATTTATATTTGAAAAATTTTCGTTAATCAATAACGAATGTACACTCCGACACAAAAGTATTTGAATAGTTTTGTTACGGTATATTAAACAGTTCAGAAGAATGTAAAGATATCGACTCGAGAGCAACCGGATGGGCTGAATTTAAGCTATTATTGCTCAAAAGTAAATAAACTGAATATTCGTACAACACTTGGTCCTATAACATTATTAGATAATGAAGGGGAAGTCAGACCCTTTTTCAATGCCCTGTCTAAAACGTAAAATGTGCGTAAAAATTTTTATTTTGGAGGAAAAAGTTTTTATTTTTCAAAAGTGATCACAATGCTTCTGCTACTTTAGTAGTCTCGGAAGCAAAATAAAAAAAATTTTGAATTAAAAAATTACTTAGTTATGAATACTACGTTATTTAATGCTATTTTTCACTCTGCCTCTGTTAAACGGACAACTCTGTAAGTCGGACAAATTTTTGCGTGATACTGCTGTCCGGTTAACAGCGGTTCTACTGTATATACATATTATATTAGTGCCCTTTTTATGATATAACAAATGAAATAAATCAAATAATAAATAAGTGATTGATAATTTATATTGACTCATTAACCCTAGAATCATACGTACTCGTCAAAACGACGAACGAACTTCTCTACCTGCTCCAAAACTGTGACTTGTCGGTACCTGCTCGCTGTGAAACTTCTGTTATCTAATTTATTTGTTATTATAACACATAAGACATATAAATTTTGTTTATAGCTATTGTCGTTTTTTTTTATACTGAAATAGTGTGCGTCAAAAGGACGACGATGTATGATTAACCTATATTTTTTTTTTAAAGATTTTGTACTCCACATATAAGTTTTCCTAATTTTTCTAAAATTTATTAAAGATATGGATGTTATAATTAATTTATTCAATGATTATGATAATGTGAAAGATGATTACAGCTGTTTGACTTATAGAGACGACAGAATACTGAAGTTTTAATATATTGAATCGAAAACTAAAGAATGCGTTTCGAATGACTAAATAAAAGATTAACAATTTATTTGGTGGAAAATATTTTAATTTTTATTATTTTTTGAGATCTTATTCGAAAAATTACTAACAAATTTTAGAAAATTTACAAATGTGTCTAATGGGGAAATAACTACATATCTATAGGAATATTTATGACTGAGAAATTTCACATTCTGTAAAGTCACACATGTCCACTGATTCATAATAGTTCATAAATTAATTATAACAATTGATGTATTTATATGTTTTTTAATTTTTATAATGAAAATATGCTTTGATAAAAAGATTAAAAAAATTAATAAATATTTACATTAAGAAATTTTTCCAAATCCAATTTTTTTAAATATTTTGTTCGCTTTTGTAGTATTGTTATGTAAAAAAGAATGTTTTTTGCAAATAAACTCCAAAACTCCCCGTAAAAAGTCCATTCGTCGAAACGACGCCGATGTATGATTAACTTGACTCGTAGACCAACGTATGATTCTAGGGTTAACCCCTTTAGCGGCTCATGTAAAACTAACCAAATAAAATGATCTTTGAAAATATTTAATTACATAATTATATGGCCTATCCATTCGATAACTTTTGCTTTAGTATGTAATGCTTTTACGATAGCAGATGACAACATGTTACAGTTACCAAAACGACGCGAGTTCAGGTCGAGACAGTCATTCAAGTTGTATAATTCATATGACGAACTGTGCTCGGGATAGTCGCTAAAGGGGTTAATAATGGCAATCATTAAAAATGCAATAATGACGATAGCCAGCTCGTTCGAACGTTAGAAAGTGTGGTTCACGCGGTTGCCGCTATTGTATTCCGCAAACCACACTTGTCAACCAATACAACATAAAACCAATAATACATTAAATATTAAATTATACGTGTACATAATATTATTATGACGGGGGGGGGGGGACATAATATTATTATAGGTACCTGCATATTATGCTGATTCTGATGCGTCTCTGTCTGTTTTATAAACACGCAAACAATTCAGTTTCATTAAAAACCTTTTCAGTATACAGAATATCCTATTTTTATGCAATTGATAGGAATCACATAAAAAATGGACTATTATAAAATGGACATCGTACTTATATGGGAAGAATTGACAAAATTGGTCAGGAAAATGGCAGTAATTAGGTTTTCTTTTTTTACCACTCGTGGCGTTAATATTCTTAAAATACTGATGTGAATATAGCGAATATCTATACATATAATAAAACTGTAAATCTGTCTCTGTCTGTCTGTTTGTCTGTTCACGTATCACGTAAAAACTACTGGATGGATTTTAATGAAATTTGGTGTGATGATAATTTATTACCTGGGTCAACATCTAAGATACTTTTCATTCCGGGAAAATGTCTCATCCCACGGGAAAATGGAAAAACTATTTTGCGCATCTACACACATTACGCCAATTTACATATTTCATAAAAAATTTCATAACTATAGTAACAAAAATTGTAAATAAATTTTGTAATTTGGAAATTTTTCTGAATTTTAAATAAAAAAAATGTTGCTAATTGTGTACCGAAAAATACAATAAATATACAATTGTCAATTTGGAGACAATTTAATGCATTTTGTGTTGCAAGAAACTACAAATTGGAAAAAGAAACTACTCAACGTCACGGGTACGGCTAGTAGTAAATAAAACGAATGAAATAGAATGTAAATACAGCAATTATTCTCAAATGGAAACACGTCGGGACTGGGGAGTGTTTCCATTTGAGAATCACCAATGTCTCTTGATGATATTTAATAATAAGGAGATACATAGAAATTACAATAAACTTTTATAGTTTAAATTACTTTATACGGCGAATATCCAGTGATACTGACTCCGATTTTACATAGTGACGTCAGCGAATTATATAATATACAATGTAAATGATGCGACTCAAAATAAAAATTGTTAAGTTTATTTTAAAAACGATCGAAAAACCCACTTTATAACTGAGTTGAACATTGAAAAAGATTCCAGAAGATTGTATTCAAAAGCTAACAAAAATAATATAGAAGCTCGCGTTTCCATTTGAGAATAAGTACTGTACCGGTTTGGTATCTAAGTCACACGAATGCCCCCTTTTATTTAGACACTTTTCTTAATACATTGAGTTCGGTCATCTTGTCTAATCACCATAACATAAAATACCCCTGTCGCAGCATCCTGCATAACATAGCGAATTTCCATTTACAAAAGTACGTTTTTCTCGGAAACTAGTTGATATAGAGTAATTGTAAATAAAAAAAACCTTCTTTATGTGATTTTTCCGCCTCATTCCGCCAAATTTTTTTCACGAAAAATGTCCAAAACACCGTAAACGTTTTCACGAAATTTCTTAAAAATAAGATGTTTCGTTCTTGAGTTATCGTGCGGACACATTTATATATATGTTTACTAAGTGTCCGCACGATAACTCAAGAACGAAACATCTTATTTTTAAGAAATTTCGTGAAAACGGTTACGGGGTTTTGGACATTTTTCGTGAAAAAAATTTGGCGGAATGAGGCGGAAAAATCACATAAAGAAGGTTTTTTTTATTTACAATTACTCTATATCAACTAGTTTCCGAGAAAAACGTACTTTTGTAAATGGAAATTCGCTATGTTATGCAGGATGCTGCGACAGGGGTATTTGTAATTTCAGGACCAAAAGACATGATTCAGTCCATCATAATAGAGAGTAAAGTGCCACTTTTAGTCCCAAGGGATTAAAAAAAATACTTTTAGTTCGAAAGGACTTAAAAGTAATTTTGCTCCCGTTTTTAAACCAATCAGCAACCACAAATTCAAACTTTTGGATAAAGAAAAACAGTTATACTGTATTGTTCAATTCGATTGATTTATCTAAAATATACCTGATTGAATATTACGACATACAATTTGAATAACATTTAAATATTTTTTTTTTTAAATTTTTATAACTTAAAAGTATTCCGAATTGCAAAAAATAATATATACACCACAGGACTAAAATACTTTTTTATTATTATTATTTTTTTTTATCCCACGTGTGATTTGTTGCTCTCAAGCCTTTACAGGACCTTTTACAACAAACTTCACACTCGGGATTAAAACTAACACTTCAGTCCCTTGGTGTATAACATGCTATTTTCCCCTTGATTTTGTAATGAAATATGGTTAATGTTAAAATTTTTTCAAAATTTTACATTTGATTTAATAAAGAATTTAAAAGCACAGAAACTAATTTTTTTTATCTTATATACAGATTAAAATTCTTTCGGAATTTTGCATTGCCTATGCTTTTTTGTCTCAAACTTGTACAGTTAATTAAAAATTAATTATTCAGTTTATGTATTATTAAACAATTTTTGTATCGAGTTTAGACAGAAAGACATCGGTTTTATATTTTTTTATCCATTATATTTAATTAATAAAAATTTAAATAAAAAAAAAAAACAAAAACAAAAAAACTATATGAATATTAACAATTAACTTACGGTTTCCAGAATCTTGTGTAGCCATTTTTTTCCTTTTCTCTTCTTTTTTTTTATTAACTTCTTGTAATTCACAAAACAGGTACGAAAAATAAAATGAATATTCTTTGTAATTTATTTTTCTCAGGGCTGGGAACTATTTAAAATGATTTCATTTTAAATATGTATTTAAAATACAAAATGGCATTTTGCATTTTCTATTTTAAATTAGTTCGGTCAAACCATTTTCCATTTTGTATTTAAAATGGAAATTTGAATCCATTTTACATTTAAAATGAAAATGTATGTATACTCAAATTTATGTGTATACAATATTAATTATAGAACTTGAATTAACGATTTGAAGTCTAACAAATTGTAAGTTAAATGTAAGTTGATTTAATTGACTCAAATATTTCATAACTCGAGTTGCAATGTCACTTAAGTTTGTTACTAAAGTTGCAGTTCTCTTAAGTCAAATTTTTTATTGAGAAATTGCAGTCGTAGTGTCCTCAAGGTTTGAATACGCCAAGGCCGATTTAAATTTTACAATATTTTTCAGTAACAATATTTGAAGAGTTAAGTTTCGTTTTCATATCATGCAAACTTTACAAAATTTTCTCAAAAGACTGCCTTTATGTATTTAATTTCAGTACGTTTTAAGTCAAAAAAGCATTTTGCATTTTATAATCTATTTTAAATAACTATTATCCATTTTTAATTTTAAATATGTTCAGCAAAACCATTTTCCATTTTGTATTTTAAATGCATTTTTGGAAACCATTTTTCATTTTCTATTTTAAATGGTTTCTATGAACCATTTTTCCCAGCCCTGATTTTTCTAAACAACCCCAAACTGTTACAGCGTCGTTTCAGATTTTTGAACATCAAGTATATGCCACCTGTTATTGTTTTGAAAAAAAATGTTGTTAGTTTAACGTTAGCTAATGGAGCTTGCACCGTTACAAAACAGAGGGCTCTCTCTGATTCAAAAAATTATTGTCAATATAATTCTCACTTGATTGCAATAATGAAATATATTATATGGATGTCTATCTATATGAAATAACTCACTATTGCAGTGAAATACATATATACACATTATACACATAATGCAACATACCTTTGTAGACACACTAAAATTATAAAATAATAAATTGACTTTTTTTTTCTTATTTTCTCAAAAACTAGCCAACCTAGAATAATAGTTCCAAAACCTTTTTTATGTTATTTTTTCTCGTCTTTGCAATGGTGTAAAAAAATTTGACAAAAACTTTTAAATTATAGCAAATTTTGGCCAAAAATTCATTTTCACGAAAAATGCTCAAAAAACCATGTTCCTGAACTCCGACGTTTTTGGCTGAAGAACTCATCCAAGATTTTTGGACTTCCAACGTTGTCACCAAATTTCGTAAAACTAGCAGTTTTTCCTGAAGCGCTATCGTGCTGATACATAAATACATAAATACATATATACATATATATATATATATATATATATAAATTTTAGTGAATGGTATTTTTGGGCTCTAGGGACCTCAAAACAAATTTCTGCCATATTTTCGGGCTGAACTTCCACTATGACTTACACCATAATAGCTGAATTTCCAGAATTCTTTCTGGAAATTCGCTAAAATGGCACAAAAACATATATATTCAAAAACTTCATAAATACAGTCGACCCCTAGGTAATAAACGAGGGAACGAAAAATAACAATATGTTTGTTAAAAAGGTGTCTCTTTTTAATATGATTTAAAACCGAGATATTTTTCAGATCTTATTGTCTCTTACTTGTAATGTATTTCCAAATATATCTATCTGTATCATGTGCGAGTTACTGCCAAGTAAAAAGGCCCCAGCTATACATTATTTAATTTTTGATTAAAGAAAACAATTTTTTTGAGATATATCGCGCGTACTCTTTCTCAACCTCGTATATCAAAAACTGCATGTTTTAGGACACACAAAAAACATTAAATATTGTATTTATATATATATATATATATATATATATATATATATATATATATATATATATATATATATATATATATATATATATATATACAGGGTGGTCCAGAATTATGTACCGTAATTGCTAGAGATGATAGTATGTTCAAAAATAATGGTACCTTTTCATTTACACTTTTCTCCAAAACTCAATAATAAGGGAGATAAAGCAAAGGGGTAAAATGTAGAGGGGTGGAACGAAACTGACTTCTTTTTTTTTTTAAATTTTTTGGGCGCTTTTGATTACTGGATTCATAATCTAGGGGCGCATATGAACATTAAGATAATTAAATTTATGGTATCAATTATTCCATCGCTTATGATTAGGGGATAATTTGGAAATAGATACTTCTACTTTAAATTACTCGAAAACGGTAATATTTATCGAAATGTAACAAGTACACCTTTTTTGCGTGAAATTGTCTGACGAATCATATTATCAAGGATTTTGTTCAAATAATTGCAAATTAAAAAAGAAAAGACGTGATAACTCACACCTGCCACCCAAAACCACCCCTTAGTCATGAGTGGTGGAATAAGTGTTGACATAAATTTAATCCTCCTAACACAAAATAAGTACCCCTAAAATATCAATCTGTTATTCAAAAGCGTTTGGAAAATATTCAAGAAATAATGGTTTTCGTTTGACCCCTTTAGAGAGTTGTATCTCCCTTATTATTGAGTTTTGAAAAAAAGTGTACATGAAAAGGTACCATTATTTTTGAACGTACTACGAGCTTTACCAATTACGGTACATAATTCTGGACCACCTTGTATATATATACATATATGTATATATAACACAGATTTAAATACGCTTTTTTTGTGTCTCCAAAAATTGGGACTTTTCAGATACGAGGTTGAGAAAGAGTACGCGCGATATGTACTTTTGTACCTGACTGTCTCGGGCCAAATACCTTAAGAAAGCATTAAAAAAATTTTTCGTTGGATGAATTTCACTATTCACTAGATGAATATTTTAGTATAATTTGTTTATTTTGTTTGGAATATGAACACCATATTTCTTTTTCTGTTTTGCACATTTTTTCTATTTTGCAAAACAGAGAAGGGAATATGGTGTTCATCATAGAACACTGGAAAGAATACAACTACCTCTTTTCTGCAATCACTTATGGGCAAGTATGTGCATTTTGCAGAACTATGTTGTCATTCACTTAGTAGCTACCAATGGGTGTGTTTCAATTGTTGTTATATTGTTGCCGTCGTGTTGACACGATATACGTGGTATACGTGCATGACGCTGCGGTTACATTGGATACGAATTCGTACGAAAATTTATTCGTACGAGCTCGTACGAAATTCATTCGTATGACATATGTGCGTATGACTGTGTGGTTACATTGGATACGGAATCGTAATACGAATTCGTATTTAAATTTAAATTGAAAATCGTTAGTACATATTGCATGATATCAAACAATGGATCCAGTTACCGAATCGTATTTATTAGAATCACCGTTTTCAAAATTTCTAATTATAGAAAACAAACAATTCTGGGTAAACGATTATTTATTATTCATGTAGAGCAAAAAAAGCTGAGTTCTGGAATTACTGTGAGGAAATTTTTCAAGATAAACAAAAATTTTTAGAATACTTGAACATGTCGCAAATCACATTCAATTACATTTTAAAGCTACCGAATTTCAGCTTCAATATTTAGTTAATTAATTTTTCATTATACATACTTAAAATGTTTTTGTTAGCTTAGGTTAGCTTTATTATATTGTAATATACCTATTTAATTATAAAAAATTATCTAAACATTTCCTCTGCCACCTCATTCCACAATTTTTTATTTAACTTTCTATTATGATAATATTTATGTTTTTGATTCCTTAAAGACCGCCTTTGTTCAACTAAAATAACTATTTTTTCTATATCCAATGCATTTTTTTCGTACGAATTCACATCAAAAAACAAAATATTTTGGTTGTATCAAAAAGTCGTACGAGCTCGTACGAAAGAGTCGTAAGCAGTATAACCACGCATATCTAAATGTATGCATTTGTTTAATTCGTATTAACTCGGATAAACTCGTACGAATTGGTACGAATGAATTTTCGGATGAATTCGTATCCAGTGTAACCGCTACCTGATGCGTGCCACATGCATGTTATGTATATGCGTATGCAAGACACCCATACACACAACCATCCATCTCACTAACACACACAACTCCGCGTGCACATATATAACATATTGGTGGGATATTTTCTGTTTTTTGTCATTACACTGGTTTCAGTAGTATAGAGATACTAGCGTTCGTTCTGCAATATTCTGTGGTATTCATATTCCAAACAAAATAAACAAACTGTAGCAAGTAGCAACAAAATAAGCAAACCCTAGAATCATACGTTGGTCTACGAGAAACGTTAATCATACATCGACGTCGTTTTGACGGATGGACTTTTTACGGAGAGTTTTAGAGTTTATTTGCAAAAAACATTTTTTTTACATAACAATACTACAAAAGTCAACAAAATATTTAAAAAAAATTGGATTTGGAAAAATTTCTTAATGTAAATATTTATTAATTTTTTTAATCTTTTTATCAAAGCATATTTTCATTATAAAAATTAAAAAATAGATAAATACATCAATTGTAATAATTAATTTATGAACTATTATGAGTCAGTGGACATGTGTGACTTTAAAGAAGGTGAAATTTCTCAGTCATAGATATTCCTATAGATATGTAGTTATTTCCCCATTAGGCACATTTGTAAATTTTCTAAAATTTGTTGGTAATTTTTCGAATAAGATCTCAAAAAATAATAAAAATTAAAATATTTTCCACAAAATAAATTATTAATCTTTTATTAAGTCATTCGAAATGCATTCTTTAGTTTTCGATTCAATATATTAAAACTTCAGTATTATGTCGTCTCTATAAGTCAAACAGCTGTAATCATCTTTCACATTATCATAATCATTGAATAAATTAATTATAACATCCATATCTTTAATAAATTTTTAAAAAAAATTAGGAAAACTTTTATATGTAGTGTACAAAATCTTCAAAAAAAACATACGTTAATCATACATCGACGTCCTTTTGACGGACACTATTTCAATACAAACAAAACGACAATGACTATAAACAAAAAAAATATATGTGGTGTGTTATAATAACAAATAAATGAGATAACAGAAATCTCACGGCAAACAAGTAACAACAAGTCGTAGTATTGGAGCAGGTAGAGAAGTTCGTACGTCGTTTTGACGTGTACGTATGATTCTAGGGTTAAAAAAAAAAACTGAATGAATCATAAGAATCACTGAATCGATTCACTGATTCATCGACTCACTGATTCATTAATTTTATTTTATTTTGTTACAGATTTCCACCACCTAATTTTCCCGGCTCAAATGGATTTCTAAAATGAATATTGAAGCCGTATTTTTTATAGTGTAAAAATGTGACTATACATTATAAATTTAAAAAAAAAAAACTGCAACTCTAAAATGCTACTTTAAATTCATCTTTATACCTTAATTTAGTGTGTAGTTTGTTTTCTGGAACGAGTGACGGTGTCTCGGTGTGTGAAATTAATATGGGCTGTGGACACAGTAAAATTAATATCTATCCGAAAAAGTCGAAAGGGAAGCATGCGTCAAAAAAATCAGGTAAGATTCAAAAATTTTCACGGCCTTTGGCTATGTCTTTTAACTTTCAAAATGAAGAATTTATTAAAATTTTCACATACCTGCGTACAGTTTATTGAAATATATGCCACATATTATATTTTTCAGTATTTTGAGAATGTTGAGCATTATCTGAGACATATTTAATTAATTTTATGCTTAAGTCAAATCATTTACATAATTTCTATGGAAAATGAATACCAATGCCAACTTGGTGAATATTTGTTTTGATAATGGAGAAGTTTCATATTTAATGTGGATTCATTTTCGCCATTATTTGGAATAATATTAGTTCGTGTAATATGAAATGTCGTTTTCCGACCACTTGGTCTATCATGTAATTCAGATAAATATTGACACTTTCTTAAGGGCAAGACTACGATAAGTACGGCGCCAAGATTTGATGACACTTTCCTATAGAACTTGACAAAATAAAACGAAAAACAAGAATAAAATTTTTCGAGACCTCGCTTCGTTTTCGAGTTAAACTTGTTTTTGAATTCCAATATATTGCATGTATGGGATGTGGGCACGAGTACGATATCCAAGGCGACAAAATTTGACAAGTGGATCTGATAGATTTTGGCATTCTAAGCAAAAATTAAAGAGTAAAAAATTTTGAAATTCGCCTTAGTTTTCGGGATATCGATCGTTAAACTTGTATTTAAGTTTTCATGAAATTCGGATATATTGTATTTGGCGAAATATTGGTGAAATATATTTATATAAAAAATCGAAGTTTATTGTCAAAACTGGCCTAATCTTCGGGCAAAGGGTAACCTTAACTAACCTCACCACTTAGTTCTTATATCAAAAATCGAAGTTTATTGTCATAACTAGCCTAACTTTCGGGCAAAGGGTAACCTTAAATACAAGTTTAACGATCGATATCTCGAGAACGAAGCGAGATCTCGAAAAATTTTATTCTTGTTTTTCGTTTTATTTTGTCAAGTTCTATAAGGAAGTGTCATCAAATCTTGGCGCCGTACTAATCGTAGTAGTATCCCCTTCTTAAGCTTTAGAGAAATGTTTAAAAGCAGTTCTTTAATTTTAAAAAGAATTCCTGTAGGTAGCCTGGAATCATTTCCACCATTAGTTGGAAAACATTAGGCCGTGTAATATGAAATGTCGTTTTTCGACCACTTGGTCTATCGTATAATTCGGATAAATATTGACACTCTCTTAAGCATTAGAGAAATGTTTAAAAGCAATTCTATTATTTTAAATAGAATTCTTATAGCCTGGAATTATTTCCGCCCCTAGTTGGAATAACATTACTTCATGTAGTATGAAATGTCGTTTTTCGACCTCTTGGTCAACCATGTAATTCAGATAAACTTTATTTTAAGTTTTTTGGGATAATATTATTTTTAGAACTTTTAATAAAAATGAATTTTTTGCAGATTCAAACTTTTTTGATAAAAATTGGGAACTTCGGTTTTAAGAAAACTTTATAATTCATTGTAATACTTTCGCGGACCGGCGATTAAGAAACATTGTTTTAGAGTGTGTAAAGCAGTGTTTCTCATACTTCTTGAGTTGCAACCCCCCCCCCCCGCCTCGAAGACTGTGTATGTGCTGAAAACTATACAAATGTGTAGAAAATAGGTATAAGTGATCTCGATCTGTAATCAATTTTTTCGGCGACCCCCGCTTTAAGAGGGGAGGGTCCTCCAGAACTAACAAATCTTTCCTTTTTTTGTTTTGCTTTAAAAGTTTATTTGAATCTTAAGGAATATATTTCTAATGTTTTAATCCCAACAGAAAGATTATCTTTGATAACGATAAACTGCTTTTAACTCTACTTTTCAAGAACGAAAACTTTTTAATAGGTAGCGTTTTTCTCAAAACAGGTTTTTTTCCGCGCCGTGGAACATAAAAAGTTTTTAAGGTATTAACTTGAAATTTTGTACAGATATTCTTTAAGATATTGGCCTTTGCATATACCTAAAATTTTACATAAATTATTACTATAAATATTGTTTATAACAATTTGTCTATAGAAAAAAAAGTGAAATTTTTTTCTTTTTGATTTTAAATTGTGAAAAAAAAATTTATCATCAGAAATTGGTACCGTCAAACGGAACTATTTGAAACCGGTGGGGTTATTTGGAACAAAAAAAAGAAAAACATTTAAGCTCTTGTATTTGTTTGATTTCTGAACGATTCATAACGTTAATGCGTCTTTAATAGGGGATGTTCTTTAAGAGTTTAAATCTTTTTTCCAAATAGCCTCACCGTTTTCAAATAGTCCCGTTCGACGGTATATGCAAAGCGTAATGACTAATGACTTATGTTAATAAAATTTTTTTGTCCGATTGAATTCAATTGATTACAAGAGGCTGGGCATTCCACGGCGCAAATTAAAAGAGTCAACTTGGAACAGCTGTAGCACCGCCATTTTTTTTTTTTTCTTTTTTTTTTTTTTGCATAAAAATTTCTGAGTGAATACACCATAACATGTACTATACTATGTGAGTTCGAATAAGACTTTGGTAGTGAGAGGACGTGTTTATTGTTGTATATTCTACTAACTTTTTGTTAAAGAAAATAAATAAATACATCTTTCTAAAATAATTGATGAAATTAATTTTGCTGTGAAGAAAATCTTTACTTTGAAGTGGTTTTGTGACTTACGAGGTGTCAAAAAGTAATAATAAAGCATTTTATAAAAATATTCTTTTGTTACCGTTTTAATGAATTTGTATTTAATAATAACTAATTACACAGTTGATTACATAAATTCAAATTAAATCATATATTGTTTACCTACTTACCACAAAATAAATAAATACCATATACCTATTAATACAATATATTCAATTAATTTCATTTAAGAAAGAACTTTGGTAACACAAAGATAACCGTGCGTGTTCGAGTGCTGTGAACAGTTTATACATATTAAGTAATTCAAAAGTACCCTGGTTCGATTCCGATCATCTTCTACTAAGAAATAACTTTCTTTTTTTCTATCAACTATGAGCGACAAAACCATAATTGAATTGTTAAAAAAAATGGAATCAAAATTTGATGAACAACTTAATGATATAAAAAAGACATGTTATGACACCAACTCTAAAATGTCTGCATTAGAAGAAATAATAGCTGGTTTGAAAAACGAAAATGAAACCTTAAAAAAGGAGATTAAACATCAAAACGAGGTAATAGAACATTTACAAAAGCAGATAAAAAAAAATAATATTATGGTGTACGGGATAGAAGAAAAAAATGAAGAGAACCAACAAACTCTTGAGTCCTCTGTATTGAATATTATAAATGAAACCATGCACATTGAATGTAGAATCCAGGATATTAACTTTCTTTATCGAATTGGTAAAAAGCAACAAGATAGAGTTCGGCCAGTTATTGTATCATTTTTATCCAACAGAATGAAATCGCAAGTGTTGACAAATAGAGCAAAACTAAAAGGTAGCAATATATATATAAATACCGATATGACTGTTAGAGAACGAGAAGAACACAAAAAATTACTGATGCATGCTCAAAGATTAAGGGAAGAAGGGAAAAGGGTTTCAATCCGTGGGAACAAACTGAAAATTCATAACGAGGAATATAATATTGAAGATCTGGATCAAACGTACAATGAACTTGTGGAAATAGATCAGGATCTAAAGTCAACTCAACCGCTACCAATTCTCCAACAAGATACAGAAAAAACAAGTACCCCTAAACAGGCAACTCATAGTAAAAAGCCAGAGCAAACTCCAAAAACTACTCTTGATTACCATTTTAGACCTCGTCAATCTAAAAAAGGGTTGGATTCAAAAAACTAAATGAACTATCGATAGTATGGTGGAATTGTCAAGGCTTGAATAATGTTATAACTATGGATGAAAAAGAATTATTACAGTTACTAAAATTTGATATTATCTGTATTTGCGAAACATGGCGCAGTGATGAAATTCGTAATTTACCTAAATTTAAAGATTTTTTTATATACGAAAGTAAAGCCATAAGGTTAAAAGACAGAGGCAGAGCTAGTGGGGGTATTATAATTTGTGTGCGTAAAAATTTTCAGTGCAATATAATTGAACAATCGGTAATGTGGTTGTTTGTTAAAGTAGAGAGTAACTACGACGATATAATAGTGGGTGCAGTGTATATAAAACCTGATTGTGATAACAACGCTTGCATTGATTTGCTTTCTGAAACACTATCTGACATTGACCAACGCTATAATTCCAAGCTTGTATTAGGGGGAGATTTTAATGCTAGAGTAGGAACACTAAATCAAGCTGAAGAAGAACTATTCCGAAACTCAAACTTAACATGTAACCGAATATCAAATGATCCACTGTGCAATCGAAGAGGCACACTTTTAACAAATGCAATGGAATTACACGGCATGTTTTTAGCGAATGGAAGGTCTAGATCAGATAGTCCAGCCAACTATACATACTTATCACCGAGAGGATCAAGCGTTATTGATTTAGCTTGGCTAGATATCCAATGTGTCAATTTGATTCAAAGCTTTTGTGTCTCCGACTTCTGTTTAAACTCGGACCACTTACCTATAACTCTCAATATGTATTTTAAATTTTCTAAATCAAATAATGAAAACGAACAACAGTCTCAAATCATAGTTCCCACAGTTCTTTTTCACTGGGATCTTAGTATAGAAAACTGTTATAAATTCTTAGTTTCCCAAAAACTTCACCATAGTTTTGGTACTGACGATGTTTGCTTTGAAAAATTTATGGACATAATATATAATGTTAGTACACAATTAAACATGGTTCAAGAACATAAAGTTGTAGGTAAAGTGAACACAAGAGGTAGTAAAAAGAATCTTTGGTTTGACAAAGAAAGTTTAGAAGCAAAAAGAAATTACAAAAGAAACTATAGACTGTATAGGAAATCGGAAAATGACAAGGATAAATTGGATATTCTAATAGAGAGTAGAAGATGCTATAAAATGGTTATAACCGCAAAGAAAAAACAATACCAATTATATCTTAATGACAGCCTTGGAAATGTAAAAGATTCTAAACAATTCTGGAGAACAGTAAAATTATTTAACTATGTTTACTCAGAGCCGGGGTTCTTAAAGTCAGATGAAATAGAACATTATTTTCTAAGAGCTTTTCCGCTTGAACTATCCAGCGCACAAAGTTTTATTGATGTTCGTCATCCCTACTTAGACTCAGATATCACGCACTGGGAGTTGAACTCGGCCTTAAAAAAGATTAAAAATGATAAAGCGTCTGGCCTGGATGGTGTTCCGAGTGAATTTTATAAAAACTTACCTTACATTGCTAAATTCTATTTGCTAAATATTTTTAATGATGTTCTTAAAACATGCAGAGTTCCAGCTGAGTGGTGTAAAACTAAAATATTTATGTTGCATAAAAATGGGAACAAAAATGATATTGAAAATTATAGGAGTATCTCATTGATAAATCATATATTAAAACTCTTCACCACTATTTTAGCAGAGAGAATAATTAAATGGACCGAAACTTGTGAGATTTTTTGTGAAGGTCAGTCGGGATTCCGTCCAGGTAGAGGTTGTTCGGACAATATATTTGTTCTTAATGGTATCATTCAGAACTATCTGAGACTACCCGGACGAAAGATATACGCGGCATTCATTGATTTTAAAAGAGCGTTCGATACAGTGGACCACTTAAAATTATGGCAAAAACTTTTCGCTATAGGTTTATCCAGCAATATTATAAAAGTTTTAAAAAATATGTATGAAAACGCCGTTCTTAATCTATCAAATTATGGTTTGGCTATAGAAATAAATATTACAAAGGGCGTTTTACAGGGCGATGCACTTTCACCTCTTTTATTCATAATGTTTGTAAATGACATGGAGCAATTTTTTAGAAACCGCAACTTTTCAGGAGTAAATGTGGACGGTACGTGTGACATTATTTTACTGATGTATGCTGATGACCTTGTCTTGCTTTCGGAAACGCACCACGATATGCAACAAAAACTGTTAGCACTAGAAGCATACTGTCATAACAACGCATTGACGGTAAATGTAGCTAAGTCTAAGATTCTGGTATTTAAGAAGGGTGGTAGATTAAATAGAATTGAAAACTGCGCATTTAGTTATTTAGGGGAACGGATTGAAAGGGTAAAAAACTTTACATATCTAGGAGTAACATTTTCTAAAAGTGGATTATTTTACGAAAATGCACTATCTAGATCGTCCAAAGCCATGGCGGCACTTGGCTGTTGCAAACGGATTCTCTCGCAGTGTAAAACAGTTAATCATGACACCAGGTTGAAATTGTTTGATAGTATAGTCGTAACGGTTTTACTATACGCTGCAGAAATCTGGGGAATTAGATACCTTGAGGTAATAGAAAGAATTCAAACGTCTTTCTTTAAGTATCTCTACGCCTGGCCAATTAATACGCCTAATTATATAGTAAGACTCGAAAGTGGCCAAGCAAAACTTGACATTAAAGTAAAAACAATGATGATTTTATGGTGGAGAAAATTATTATTAATGAAGAATAACCGTTACCCTAAAATTATCTATCTTAGACTGAAAGATTTAAGCCAAAATTCTAATAATGCTTCGTACAATTGGGTACTTCAGCTGAAACAAGTTCTAGTTGAGCTGGGCTTTGAAAATGTATGGGAAAATCAGTCTGCTACTATGTTAGATAAACATATGCATTTAATTTTAGAAGAATTAACAAATCAGACGCTACAGACTGACTGGTCTAGTTTGCAATGTTCTTCTTACTCTGGGATATATAAAGAGTTAAAACTTTTACCAGGGATCGAAGACTATCTAACTTATGAAGCAAAGATTGAAAAAATTAGAGTCGTAAGCCAGCTACGAATCATAAGCAATAAGTACCCGACTTTGCGCAGCAACGGAATTTACATAAAATTGGATTCAGATAATAACTGTACCATTTGCAACCTCCAGGTTCCGGATGATCTTTATCATTTTTTAATTGAGTGTCCATTGTACGAACCATTAAGATCACAATACATAAAAAAATACTTTATATGTGAAGCAATGCGTGATAACTTTCATAAAATATTATTAAATTTTAGAAACATCACACAATTAAATGATGTTTTTTATTTTGTTTCAAATGCTCTTAAACTTAGAAGCTTTATTTTTAATGAGTAAGTTTTAAGACTATTGATTTATCCTACACAAAGTACTAATTATTTTTAAAAATTTATTATTGTTGTTAATTAATTGTTGTTATTGTTGTTAATCAACTATTATAATTATTTTATTGTTACTGCTGTTATTTACTGTTATTTTATATTTATTTATTTTTTTTTTATTTTCCTTTAAATTATATAGTAATATGTATTATTTATACATGAATTTATCTATTACTCACTATCATTATTCATTATTCATTAATCATTAATTTATTACATTATATGTATTTATTTGTGTATATGTACTATTCGAACTCCTTTGTAAGAGACAAAGTCTTAAACAAATAAAATTTATTTATTTATTATTTATTTACTATACTATGTAACTTCATTTGATACAATAAATGTATGGCCAGTTTCTTAAAAAAAATTATTAAAAAACCTGTTGTCTGGAGGACCCTCCTCCCTTAAGAATCACTGTTGTACAGCTTTAGGAAATAAAATCTTTTAAAAAATGGCCTAAATGTGGACATACGCCCTTTTACCACCCACCTCCTCAATAAATTTTTACAATACATGTTGTGTTTATATGTTTTTTGAATATTTTGAGTATGTTTGTGAATTATTTAAGACACATTTAATTAATTTTATTATTATTAAGTAAATCATTTAATTTGTTTATTTACAATGGTTGGGAAATGATTGCCAATGCCAACTTGATGAAAATTCATTTGGATAATTGCCCTATAGACATACTGTTATTTTGTTTTGTTGTTTTAAATCAAAATTTGTTCTGGTATTTTTCTTTATGTAAACAAATAATAATGTATTTAATACGTGTATTATTTAAGTAGGTATTTAAAATATTTAATTGTAATTAAATTACAATTTTGAAAAATAAATACATGTACAAAAGGTTTTTCGTTCAACAACGTCTAGGATATTTTGAAAATATTTTTGAAATACACTGGTTTCTCGTTGTAAGCAACATCAAAATTGAAATAGAATCATATGCCTTACTCTTTTTATTGTATATGCGAATTTTATTATCTAAAAAGTGTAAGATATATGATTCTATTTCAAGTTGCTTACAACGAGAAATCAGTGTAAATGTTTTTTTCTACAATCTTAGTGGAAAGTAGGCTTTTGCGCTCTGTGAAGAGAGCGCAAAATGGGTATTTGCCCAAGACTCTCGTTGCCGAGCAACGAATTTCTATTTTGCGCTTTAAAGCGGAAAAGTAATACTTTGTCGCTCGCTCAACGTATATTTAATTACAAATCGGGTAGGCGTTGTTTATATTTTCTATGGTAACAAATAAATAAACAGATTCTAAAATTATTATGTTTATCGTGATCAAGTGAAATATTAATTTTATTAAATTTCAAAATAACTGCAAAATATTAATTAAAAATAATAAATAACTATAATTAATAAATAATAAGAATAAAAAATTTAAAAAAATATGTACATATATGATGGAAATATGTAAAAGTGGCAGTGATTTCGCAAGTACACTTCCAGATATTTCTGAAGCTGCAAAAATTTTAATATTAAAATAAATATTAACGTCCATTATTATTTTTTCAAGTATCTTTTAAATAAAAAAAATTTTTATAAGATTGTAGAAAAAATTTAGTGTGTAATTCGAGCACAAAATGACTTGCCGCTCTCATGAGATTAACGCGCTCCGCCTGGCGACGTCGCGCGTCAACATTCTCAATCGAGCGGCAAACCACCATTTTGCGCTCTTAATACACAAGTAACTATTTTCTACTCCTGTTGAAGAACACACTCATTACATATCCGTTAATTGTAAATAAAATTAGGCATTATTCAAAAGTGTGGAGGAATTTTCATTACTCACTACCTTTTTGACCAATGAAATCACCGTATTAACCATTATTCAATGGGCTGGCTTTTGTTTTGTGTATAATATACGTATCAATTTTTAATTTCAAATATGTTGCGTAGTAACGTGTAAGTAAACAAAGTTGCTTGTATTTTGTTTTCATCGTTTGTACATATATAAACCACAGTTTAAAATTTAAATAATAGTTTGTTTATTTTGTTTTTTGTTTGTTTGTTGTATTCAAAAATTCCAAAGGGTTATCCATGTTATGTACCTAAATAATGCATAACATTATACATACTAATACAGTGAAAATATCATCACTATAGTCCGGATAAAATAATTTTTCACAGGACCGGCTTAACGATTTCAGTGTAATGCTGTTAGACTGTTTGTATTTATGTATGAGACTGCTAGAGCAAATAATGTTCCTTTACATACATACATACATAAACTGATTAACTTAAATCGAATTAACATAATATGTTTTAGAAAATATTACTAATTTTTCCTTAAAAAATGTTCATACAAAACTAGTATATCTTGCCAACAAACTATACACAAATAAAAGTATACATATTAAGAAAAAAAAATGTAACGTTAATAATGTGTTATCTAATAAATTATTATGTAGGTATTTATTTCATTTTTGCTAATATTTTTTTTGTATATACTTTTGAGCATTGAATAAATAGTGGGAATACACTTATATACACAATCTATATGAAAATGAAAAGTGACTAAAAGTGTTGACGAATATGGATGGTTAAACAAGAGGGGATTTAAAATTTTTCTAGATTAACTGATGTTATATTTGTTAGTATAAATATTTTTAGAACATTTATTAATAAATACTCTCCAATTACAACAAAAATCACATAAAAATTAGAAAATATTCATTACCATCGATAGTTTGTAGGTATTCTGTGTTTGTAGATTATAAAAAGGTGTTAATCAATATGACGATTTTGCTTCAAAAAAATAATATCTAAAAAACTTCTATTGTATGATCCATACAAATATTCTAATATCAATAGTATCTGTGGTTAAATACAAATAATGCATACGTACATATTTATACGTACGACACGTACGATGTCATCAAAATGATGTTTTGTTTATGTGTTTGAATGAAATGAATGGACAACTAGATTAAATATTGCTTGATTTACATTGCATGTGTATGTACCTATGTAGAAAACTAAAAATTTTAAAAAATTGTAAACAAGATACATATATTAAATTTTAAAAAGTTAAAAAGAGATAAGGAGTTTGTTTGTCAATTGATACTCAAAGAAAGCTGTCTGTGGGAACGGAAGTAATAAATTTTGTTTTATATGTACCTGCAAGCTAGTTAGACAAATAAATATTGCAAAACTTTAATTCAACAAAATTTGGGGCCCCTTTTTATTTTTGATATAAATCTCACATAATAAAATTTTTCTAAAAAGTTTTTGCTTCTCTATGTTGAATTTCAATAAATTTTCAGGATTCTGTTATTTCTGTTGCAGCAGACTCATACATAAATACAAACAGTCTAACAGTATTACACTGAAATCGTTAAGCCGGTCCTGTGAAAAATTATTTCATCCGGTCTATAATCATCACTAAAGTAAATTTAATTTAGAAAAATAATTCGCTTCCGGGGCCGATCACCTATACTTATCCGGCTATACCCTTTTTAATATATTAGGATTGTAAAAATAACTATTTAAAAAAATGTTTATTTATCTGAAAATGGAGGCAATCTTTGTTTATATAGGTACATATGTATGTCCTTTCGTCCATTTTATGTAAATTCGTGGCAGTTGCATTGTAGGCCGTTGCGTTTATTGCAATACTAACTGCTGCATAATACCACTAAACGTCATGTCATGTATTATTTGCATTGCACACTTTTAATTTGTTTATTGTTACTTAATTTATAGCCGCGATTTCTGTTTTAATTTATTATTATAATAAAATATTAAGATAATGTACACAATATAATAGGTAATAAACTAATAACACTGTTGTGTTCTGGAAAATTGCAAGAAAGGGACACAAACCATTATTTCCATACATTTTATGATTTTTATTATGACCTAACGCGACAGTCTTCGGTTTTAAAGTTAAAAGTTATTGTACCGTCGACACCCCAAACTTTATCTATTTAGTATTGGCAGGGTGCGTAGTATATGGTGGGGATAATTAAATCGATTGCAGCGTGAGTAGTGGAGAAAATAGGCAATAATACATGCTCATATGTGTTCATAGTGTAATAAAAAATATTAAATAAAAATATAATACATTGATCCACGTTGGTTATAAACGCAATTGCCACTAATATGTCGTTCCTTATGTATCTGTCAACGTATTAAGGTCTACACGTCAATCCATAAATACAGAATTAAAAATATTTGAGGTATTTTAAACTCACATGCAATAATGTTTCATAAGAAGTTATTGATGTTTGCCTTACGTATGACTGTACATTCAACTAAATGACTTATGCAAGCATTTCTTAATTTTCGAATTTCCCTGACATGCTTCACTATCACCAGCAACTTTTTCCTCTGCATAGTCCGGGGTTGAAAGGAAATACTGTCTTGATAATTATATCCATGTTAACGTCGAAAATTGTTTAATTACATTGTTAATATAACTATTATACTTCATCCAGTATTTTATACCTCAAATTGTTCAAATTTATTTATAAAAAAAATAATTGTAAATAACAAATATTTGTATTCAGATTTTACGGTTTTTTTGAAAATATTTTAAATTTATTTCCACGGTTACCATTATTTAATAGCCTGAAAAAATGTATATTATAGATGTCGTTGCCATCACGCACCCAGCCAATATCTTTAGCATACCATACTTTGTGTTAAAACAATTGAAGATATGAGTGGATGAAGGTGTTATTATGTCACATTTTTATAATCCTTACTTCCTTACTAATATTATAATACGAAAGTGAGTTTGTTTGTTTGTTTGTTTGTTTGACTAGCTTTCACGCCTCAACAGCTTAACCAATCAACTTGAAACTTTACACAGATGTTGCTTGCGGGCCCGAGACGGTTATAGGCTACTTTTTATCTCGGGAAAATATTTCATTCTCGAGGGAAAATGCATTAAATTACAACAGCTGACTATTAAAAAACGGATAAATGATTTCAAACTTTGTATATTGGTAATAGAACGAATGAGAAAGGACTCAAACTACTTTATACCCGGAGAAATTTCCCGTGGGAAATTTCATTCCTTTAGAAAAATATCTTTTTAATGAAACAAAAAATGATGATACACAAATATGACGATATACAGCGATAAACATAGGTTATTTTTTATCCTGATAAAATATCTCATTCCCGAGGGAAAATGTATTTAAAACGAAACAATGAAATAACAACTGACTGTTAAAAAAAAGCATGATTGATTTCAAACTTTGCATATTGTTTACAGAGACGATGAGAAAGGACACAGACTATTTTTATCCCGGGAAAATATCTAACTCCCGTGGAAAGTCTTATTCCCGTGGGAAAATATATATTTAAAACAGTATAAAAAAGAATCATTGATTTCATTTGAACTTGGCATGTTGTTAAAGGAATGTTATAGTCTGTTTTTTACCCGGGGAAAATATTGTATTTCTGTGGGAAAATTCCAAAGAAAAAAGTAACAGTACCTACTCGACGCGCAATAGCGACGTGATGAAAGTACACTTTATATGTTTTAACTAGATGCTATAATTTCAAATTCCACGCAGGCGAAGCCGCGGGTAAACGCTAGTTTTACAATAAAAGCGTCTGAAAGTTTTTATTTACATATATTTTCCATGCAATAGCTTATGTTTATTGTTAAATTTCTACAAAACTATTGAACGTAATGAAACCAAATTTTAATATTATGTTACTTCAGCATAGGATATCTCAAAATTTGGCAAAAAATGAATTTTTAAACACCTTTTACATAACACCTTTATCCTCTCATGTCTTCAATTATGGCTGTGTTTAAGGCTTTAGAACGACAAAAAAAATTTGAAAGGGTCTTCAGAAGCGCGAGGCTTACAAATTAATAAAAATACGACAGCGTAAAAAGATTCAGCTATTACAGCCATTGACACGGTGCGACTTGAGTCCGAGACAGTGGAAGAAATTTGATATGTTCGCATGATAACTTTCGAACGAAATGTCCTATTTTTACGAAATTTGGTGAAAATATTAGAAGTCCCAAACCGTTGGACAAATTCCTTAGCCAAACATGTCCGATGTCCAAAATATAGTTTCTTGGTCATTTTTTGTGAAAAATTTTAGTTTTTTTACCAAAGTTTCCCCAATTTAAAAAAGTTTTTGCCACATTTTTTTACACCATTAGAAATACGAGAAAAAATCACCTAAAAAAGATTTTTAAGCTACTATTTCTAGGTAAACTAGTTTCCGAGAAAAACTAATTTTTATAAACGGAAATTCGCTATGTTATGCAGCATGCTGCGACAAAGGTATTTTACTATTTATTTGAATATGTAAATATTTAAGCACCTTATTTTATCGAATGATACTTATTTTTTTAATAAAATAAAATTTGTGATCAATGTTCATCGGCTTGGTGCCAAATTAGGTAGGACCGGTGCGGTGCAATTTTCAAGTCAAATTATAAAAAATTTTTATAAAAAATGTCTTTCTAAAAATATCAAATTATAACCTTGTCACTTTTTATTAAGAAATAGTTTTGCACGATTTTTCGAAAAAGTAACGTAAAAGCCCCTATACCGGAACGCGATCATATGTCCGAACAGTTTTGACATTTATATATTAATGAAGTTATTTCTCAAAGAAATCTCTAATAACAAAAATTATCATTAATAGAATCGTTCTTTTCCAATTTAAATTCACCTCGCCTTTAATGTTTCCTTACTGAATTAAAGAAATACATATAAATATTAAACAATTTTTGTTGAATACAGTATTTTGATCCTTTATTTCCGTCTGATACTTAAACCATTCTATGTTTCCTACTTTGACGTCTAGATGTCACTTTATGTGTCATATTACTCATATTACACGTCTGTTTGTATATCGGTTTTCAACTCCTAGTGTCATTAATATTTCCTTGTTTTGATTTAGATCTCGACATTTTGTAAAAGAAAAACATTAATAAATAAAAATTTTTCGGTTGAATTTTTTTTAAAACATATTCATTGGATTAAAAAAACTTTCTTTCATGCTTATTAAGAAAAAAAAATGGGTAACGTAAAAGTCCCCATACCGGAACATTATTTTTAGGTGTATCATTAGAGTGGCTTATAAAAATTAATAAATAAATTAAACACCCATTTTTTTTTTCTTAATAAGCATGAAACCAAGTTTTTTTTGACCCAATGAATATGTTTTTAAGAAAATATAACCCAAAAATTTTTATTTATTAATGTTTTTGTTTTATAATTTGTTGACATCTATAAAAAACGGACAGAATATATTAACACCCTTAAAAAATTAGCACGGACACCTAAAAGAGAACACGTATGTAACGTACATGAGATACATCACATACATCTTCTGCCATCTTTTCACGTATAGTCAGCTACATATAGTTCACTTTGATATGTATAAAGTTTAAAAATTGTCGCCATTTTGACAAATTAGTTTTAGAACTGAAATAAAATAAAATAACCACTGTTTTTTTTACAAAATACATAGATAGCGAAACAATATTTGTGCAAAATACAGTATTCTCATCGTTTATTTCATCGAATATTTAAACCATTCTGTGTTTCCTACTTTGACATTCTATGTATTACTAGACTAAACATTCTATGTATTACTCTATGTCATAGAGTGACATCTAGTAATACATAGAATGTCAAAGTAGGAAACACAGAATGGTTTAAAAATTCGATGAGATAAAAGATCAAAATACTGTATTTTGTACAAATAAGGTTTCGACATCTACGTATTTTGTAAAAAAAAAAAAAAAAGTGGAATTTATTTTATTTGAGTTTAAAACTAATTTGTCAAAATGGCAATAATTTTTCATTATTATTAAATTTTGCAATTTCAAATCAATATTTTTTTATTTACCAATTGATGATACGCTCCGAAATAAAAAAATATTAAAAATTTTACGATTTTAAAGCAGTAAGTAAATATTTTAGACTCAAAAAGACATTAAAACTATTTATAATATAAATTTTTAGTTATTTTACGTACATGATTTAAGTTACATACAAAGGTTATATCTGTACTGAATAGAAATATACATATACATATATATAAATTATATTTAAACCAAATAGAAAGGTGATTTAGCTCTTATAATCTCTTAACTGGACTAATAAAAATTATTTGTATAGTTTTATTGCGCTAACTTCGAAAATTAACTGGAAAATGTTGAAATTTATAAGGCATGTGTTTCTATAAATAAGCATTGATCAAATGTAAAAGAGACATTCAGCAAAAACTATTTAATATATATATATATATATATATATATATATATATATATATATATATATATACAGGGTGTAAAGTAAATAACTCTCTTCCTTTTAACAGATGGTTTATCTCGGTGTATAATTGCCGAAGACATAAATTTTTTTTCGGAATTCGCTATCTGAAAAAATCGCATCCCAGCCAACTCATCGTTTAATATAAATTTCCCTGAATACGCCTCTGACCAAACTAAAATTATTCGCACCCTGTATAATAACAATTTTTTTAAAAATAAACAAAAAATTTTTTTTTATTTTACTATAATATGTAAACATGTGTTCACTGTCGAACTTATATGTACTATATTGTACACAGAAAAGCGAACAGTTTTTCATAAATTTTGATTAAAATAAGTTTATGAATTATTTTTTTAGTTTTTATAAATTTTTTAGTTTTTTATATCACAGTGCATTATGAATACTGCAAAAACCATAACTCTGATATCAGTATTTGCATTGCACATTATTAATTTAGTAACAAATTACATTAAAAACTACACTTATAAATTACCAAACAAATAAAAAGAGAACAGAACAGAACAATGAAAAAAAATACACAAGAAAAATTTCCATGAGTTGTAATTTTTCAAAAATTAAAAACATTTTCTTTTAACTATCATAAAACATGAATTTCTAATTGTTGATACATTGGTACACAACTTCTTCACTACATATCTATAAAAACTAAATACCCGTTTTATGTATTGGTATGTACATATGTCAAATCTGTACAATGTGTTCCATATTCGATAGTTTTGCAGCTAAAGTACATAAGAGAAAAACAAATTAATAACAATGTTTGATAACGACTTATTTTTTCTTCTCTCAATTTTCTCACTAAGATCAAAAATTAATTTTTAAACGATTTTAAATGTAGTCTATTTCACTTAAATTTAAACATTAGTCATCACTTACGAGTTTGAGTAATTCCCGTTTTCTTAGCTTTATCTCTTTCATTGTTTCAAATGCGTAAATTTTAAATTTGCAGTTTGTTTTTAGAAAAGAATAGAAGATTGATTTGTTTCGAATATAAGAATTATTTAATTTTTTAACGAAAACTCATGATCAATTGTATTTGAAAAGGGGTATAGTTAAAAGTTTGTAAAGAAAAACAGATGTGACGAAAGGCCAATTATATTACAAACAAAAATGTATTTCAATTATCAAAAAGAAAATTTTTTATTCATAATTGAGTAACTTTAGAGGAAAACTCTAACGGAAAATGCGAAAGTATCTGCATCAGTTATCATTATCGTAAAATTCTAAATGTCCACATGAAAGTCACCGCTATAAATTTTTTACCAAATTTATCCTTTTATTTCAGCAACACTTTGAAATACCAATTTACCTGCAACCCGACCTAAGCGAACTCAAGTTTCAGTAGACAAACAGGCATCGCATACTTACAAACACACAAACATCCATATCATCGTCACACGCTTAGACAAAAATTTTTTAAATAAATAAACAACTATAGCATTGATAGCACACACATACAATCTCCATATTCATATACAACACTCATTAAAAGAGTTGTCCAAGTGCGTTTTATACACACATTAAGGAAGGTTTCTGACTTATTTGAATTTTTGTAGTTTCCGAATAAAATAGGAGGCATTATATTATTTTGTACGGTTTACTATGAAAATAAATAAATATATTCGACAATCACAATGTTATTTCTGTTTGTGTTATTTAAGGGTCAATTAAGTGGTAATTTGATTCCTTACAAATCACATAGACTTTGAAATACAATATTTCTGAAACGAGATTTAAAGAATAAAAGTTGTTAAAAGAACTTTAACTTTAAAAGATTTTTCTAATGATAAACTGCAAACAGTATACGTAGAATTATTTTTCAACATTTCTCTTAATAATTTTGATTTGAATTTTTGGAAATGTTAACAAAGATCAGAATATACTTTAACGTAAAATTGACGGTTAGTTGAGATATCTATCTGTAGCATGTATTATATTTGCAAAATTTCGTGTTCCAAAGGCGTAGAATTTCTGAAAAATTACAACAGCTTCTAGAGTTCTTCGGAACCCTAAAAAAAAGATTGAAATATGTAATACATATGTATGTGTGTGAGTGTACTGTGTGTATGTCCATATACATATTGATATTATATTGTATTTGCACATAATATGTACACAAAACTTATAGCCGGAGAGCCCACCGTATGCAAAACGTATGTATAAGATAGATGAACGATTTTTTGTAAGTACCGGTAAAGGGAGCTTTCTTTAGAATTACAAAATTTTGCCCGCATGATAAAAATATGACGTCAGTTCCGGTTATGGGTTTGTCATGTCATCAAATACATTGATAATATTTACACCAAAACGAAGGTTTCGAAGTCCAAAATAAAAAGATTGAGTGCTGCCAGGCCTTAGTAATTCGCAACAATGAGGCTGCTTTCACTTAAAAAGAAAACCTTTCAATGAAGGCAGCCATATTTTTACGAATTTTTAAGATCTGGCAGCTTTCATTTTGGTGTAAATATCATCAATGTATTTGATGACGTAACAAAACCATAACCGGAAGTGACGTCATATTTTTATCATGCGGGCAAAATTTAGGTCTGGGGTAGTACTACCTAGAGTCCCTATAATAAATAGAGTCGTGACATGTCATCCATTTTGTATCCAAAACAGAGCGGGAAGCTTCAAAATTAATTATCACATGTTTGAGTAAATATTTTTGAGTACATAATTATTGTTAATAAGTTATGAATTAATGAACAATTAAAAATTTTTAATTTAATTATTCTTTCTAAGTTAAACTAAATGGTTTTTGTTAACATTTAATTTATTTCCAATGTATTTTACGAAAACATTGGATACAAAATGCCGGAACCAATCAGCGTTCAGCACACATGTCACGACTCTATTTATTATAGGGACTCTAGTACTACCTACAAAAAATACATAGGTATCTTATCATAGGTTTTGCATACGGTGGGCTCTTGGACCATTAGTTATTTTTTAAAAAAGATATTTTCAAGTTATTTATTACTTGTCATGGATATTTATACATATAAGTAGTGTTCGAAATCTTGCGGTGCTGACAGGACCGTACTTATATTTTCAAAACTTAAAACGTTAAAAAATCGGGCTAAATACATTTTTTTAAAAAAAAATTGTATCGGTATATTCTCTATTAACCATCAGCTGTTAATAAAAATTATTTTCAAGTTACAAAAAAGCGTTATTTTAAAAAAGTACAAAAATTTTAACTTTTTTTAAATTAAAATTGTTGAAAATTTGACTGACTGACTGTAACTTAAAACTTGTTACTAAAAAAATAAGCTGTCATTTAAAAAAATATTTTTTGGAAAACATAATAATGTGTTGTCTCTCTCACATTTTACTGGGAGAAAAAAGACAATTGATACACATAAATCATTCACTGGTTACATCAAAACATACCTTAACACAATACATAAAATTAAAATCGGACCAAGCAAGTTGTGACAATAAATGTATACACGCATATCTAAAATATATTCAAAACATATCAATATACATAAGAGGATATTGTCCGTATATAGGCATCCATAATTACCTGTTGTATATATTTAAAATCGCATCAAAATGTTTTATCTAAAATAAATAAACAATTTTTAATACCTTAAAAAAATAAAGACAATACTGTCAGCCCCGCAACCTCTTCGATCACTACATATAAGTATACTGTTCTGAAAATTTATTATTTATTAAAAACACTAGTAACCTATTTATACATATTTGTCACATGGGTACGACTGATATTATTATCAATAATAAAACAGTACATTTTTCACTTCGAAAATAACCATATTTTCAACAATAGAAGTACTGGTTTTTCTTTAAATCAAAGTATTAAAATTAAAAGTATTTGTATGTGCATGAATAATAAACCGATTGTACATTTTAGAAATGTTTTAAATTTAATTGTTGTGTCATAATTCGTAAAAAACTAAATTTTATAGTGAAAAAAATATTTTCATGTCACCAGTCCCATGATTAGAAAAGCGCCCTTAACCATTAAACCATCTTTATTCTGAGGGGTGTTTAGTTTTAATTTTGTTCTGAACTACGCCAATGTTAGAGGCAGCCCTGAATGTGTTAAATGTGTCAAAGAATTGGATTAAAGTTGACAGTCAGTGATTACTAAAATCGATTGCAGGTGTTTGTTAAATTTCCAAATAATTTAATGAGATTTGACGAAATCCATCTTTTTGAAATATGACGTAGATTGTTTCATTAAAAATCATGTTCAAATTTTTATGGACACTGCTGTATAGCTATTTTAAAAAGATTCCGTAAACAAGCAGGTAAAAATATTTTGTTGACAAAAAAATTTACGTTCCAAAAAGCAAAGGAAAAAAATGATAAGTAATCAGAGCCTGATTAAGTTTTTTTTTCTAGGGGCCATTTTTTAACACGTTTTTGACAATCGAAAATTTCTGAAATGAAACTTGATCGGTACAATTTAACTAGCAAAACTTAATTAGTAAATTGAGACCTTTCTCCCCTATTTTTTCGGAGAGTTATATATTTTACACCCTGTATATATATATATATATATATATATATATATATATATATATATATATATATATATATATATGTATTTCTTTAATTAAGTAAGGAAACATTAAATGCGAGGTGAATTTAAATTGGTAAACAATCATTCTATTAATAATAATTTTTGTTATCAGAAATTTCTTTCAGAAATAACTTCATTAATATGTAAATGTCAAAACTGATTTAGTATTGGATCGCGTTCCGGTATGGGGGCTTTTACGTTATTTAATTTATTTGTCAATTTTTATAAGCCAGTTTAATTACACACCTAAAAATAGTGTTCCGGTATAGGGGCTTTACGTTATACAAATATTTATTGGATGTAAAAAAATATTATCCAGACTAAATTTTTGTAAATATAATAGTTGGGGAGCAGAGGGGAAGAGTTTGCGAGAGAGGGAAGGGAACTCACAATTGATTATAAAGGTTTATTCATATCTACAGACACTGAACGCCACAGACACGTATTGTGGCAGACATGACATTTTCAAAAGTATTCATATACACAGACAATTAGCAGACAGACACAGACCGTATAGCGCGTATATTTATTACTCAATGGTATCAGTGAATTATATACAAAAATTAAATTATAGCAGATCTGACAACGTTATGTGACTTTTATACTAAAGATTTTTCCGAAATTATGTTATTATTGGAAGAGGAAAAATTTCCTTTTTTGTTGCATGCTTCTTTTGATTATCGCCAAATTTCTTATCAGTGATTGCGGAGAAATGTACATAACCTAATAAATTCGATTAAATATTTGTTATTCAGATCTTATATAATTAACAGAAAATGTTTATTTTCTAATAAATTCGATTAATTTTTCTTTGGTGGAACTTCATAAAATGAATAAAATGAAAATTTATAAATAAATTCTAGGAATTTTGTTTGTACGTTTCGAAACATACATTCAAACTAGCCGCGCAAAGTTAACAGACACGTTCCAGCACAGACAAAATATTCTCCTCGAGAATACTGTGCGGACACTGTCTGCTACTGTATTATGGGCGCAAGCTAAAAAGAACTTTTTTATCGACATCTGCATTTATCTTTGTCTATCATATTAATAAATAGAAGTTTACTCACTCACTCATATAAAAACATAATTACTTGGTTTGGTTGGTAACTATAGAAATAATACAATTTGTGTTCCCCTCACCACAGTTTCTGAAGGTCTTTTGAGCTTGCGCCCATAATACGTGTCTGTGCGCTTACGTTACGCTATAATATGAATACATCCATAAGAAAAGCATCAAACAATATTTGTCGTGTCTGCCACGATACGTGTCTGTGACGTTCAATGTCTGTAGATATGAATGGACCTTAATTGTTTATAAAAACAGTGATAAAGTATTTGGTCGTTAAGATCGTTAATTTTAACTAGGTTTTTGCTTTAGTTTGCCTTAATTTTTCTTACAAGGAGAGGTTCAGGTATATGGTCGTCGCCGATTTCAATCAAATTTCGTTTGCTAATAGAGCATAATATCAATATTAAAAATTTACAATATTAAGGTCCACCTCTCAAAAACACAGGAAATATTTTTATTTAAAATTTGGACAAAAATATAGGTAAGATATAATCAAGATATTTAGAATGTTTCATCAAAATGGCCACAGCTCAGCGGTAGCCGACGGAGTGCTGACAGTGGGGTACCGGGGTGGAATTAAAGATATGCATGTTATAATTAATTTTTTCAATGATTATGATAATATGAAAGATGATTACAGCTGTTTGACTTATAGAGACGACATAATACTGAAGTTTTAATATATTGAATCGAAAACAAAAGAATGTGTTTCAAGTGACTTAATAAACGATTAACAATTTATTTTGTGAAAAATATTTTAATTTTTATTATTTTTTGAAATTTTATTCGAAAAATTACTAACAAATTTTCGAAAATTTACAAATGTGCCTAATCAGGAAATAACTACATATCTACAGGAATATTTGTGACCGGGAAATTTCACATTCTGTAAAGTCACACATGTCCACTGACTCATAATAGTTCATAAATTAATTATTTGAAAGGCATGTCTTATGATACAATTGATGTTTTTATCTATTTTTTAATTTTTGTAATAAAAATATGCTTTGATAAAAAGATTAAAAATATTTATATATATTTATATTAAAAAATTTTTCCAAATGCAATTTTTTGTAAATATTTTGTTCGCTTTTGTAGTATTGTTATGTAAAAAAAATGTTTTTTGCAAATAAACTCTAAAACTCTTCGTAAAAATTCCATTCGTCAAATTGACGCCGATGTATGATTAACGTTTCTCGTTGACCAACGTATGATTCTAGGGTTAAGGTTGCTATCAAGGCGACGAAATTTTTAGAAATTTTTGAAGCCCACTAAATGCCGTACAAAATGCAAATACGTCAGAATATTTACCAGCTCGGGCCACAGTCAAGACGGTCAGGCCAACCCCCCGTCTTCCCACCCTGTAAATATGCTACTGACAATATTAAGGTACAATTTTTCCGAAAATGATAAATCGCTGCTTGACTATTGTCCGGCCCACCTGTCAATTGATAATTTTTTTTAAAATGTTCATTTTACATAAATTCGTAATTATTTTTAAAGTTCAAACACAATTTCGTTGCCAAAATATTTTGTTTTTTAAATAGTTTCTATTATAACATTTTCTTCTTAATATGTACCTACTATATTTTGTTATTAAAGATTTTCCGTAAGTGAAATTTACATATAACGCACTTTCCACTTTCGTTAAGCGTTAATTTCTATATGAATTCTAATAAATACGTGGCAAGCAGACAGGTTAATACATATAAAAATACACGGACTCCACTTTGAAGACGAAACATAAAATCAGCGCGTTGTGGAGTTAGAATCGATTTTCGCAACCCTCGTGCGTTTATTTTCTTTCTCGGTACATTAACATGTATCATAATCAACCCTATATACTTCTGTGTATCTACCCCTATCCATACTTGGTTGGGACGCAATGCAGCTATACGTTCCTTATCACCCTGTGGCAGTAATTTAAATTTTACAGAGTAGCAAAAGAAAGAATACCTATCTCGAATGAGGACTTTGCAATCTAAGAGCTGTCGAACATTGCATTCAGTGAGTTTTGTACCATTGTACCATACTCCTCCAGTATGGAGGAGTTGTTTAATGTTTACACGCAATAGTTTTTCCATTCGTCACCAGATGACTATGGAATGACATTTCAAAAAAATATACCGTGTTTGCGGGTTACTTGAGCCCAGATTTGCAAATCATCTGATAATTTCAAAAATTGAGCGTAACTGTTATACTTATTTGGGATAGGAAATTCAGTATATTAATCTATATATATTAACGGTTAGTTTATTATATAATATGGATCTTTTTCTTATGGCTCATAAATTTTATAGCTTTTTAGATTTTGGGCTCAAGTTAACCTCAAGATCGGGTTACTTGAGCCCAAACCTAAATTTCCAGGTGATTTTCATTTGAAAACAGTTTGAGACCATGTAGGATGTTGATTACTAATTAAAACATTGTACAAACATATAAGGAACTTTACTTATTCAGTACTCTTATCGCAGCATTCTGCATAACGTAGCGAATTTCCGTTTACAAAAATTAGTTTTTCTCGGAAACTAGTTGACATAGAATAATAGTTTAAAGACCTTTTTGTGTGATTTTTTCTCCTCGTTCCAACAGTGTAAAAATTTTTGAATAAGGAGAAATTTTGGAAAATAGTTAATTTTTTTCATGAAAATTTCCAAAAATAACATGTTTTGGACATCGGACGTGCCTGGTTAACGAACTTGTCCAACGGTTTAGGACTTTTAGGAATTTCTGCTATAGTCTTGCACCATTTTATACCAAAGTTATAGTGGGCTCAAGTTACCCTAATTTTAAGGTTATTTTACTGATTTATCAAAACCTTAATTTAAAAAATTAACGGAATGGTTGGCAGATGAACATATCTGAATTTAGTTTAGTAATGAACAAAGTAATAAAATTATACACTTACCTTCCTTTGTAGACTACCACAATTACTTTTACAGTCAAAAGTTAGCAACGTAACAAAACATCAATTTCAAACAGAGAGTAAACAACACGTGCCTCACCTCTAGTGTCAATTTTCAGAACTACCTAATCTTAAGCACCGTAAATCTATCTACTGCTGTTACCTACTAGCTAAACATCTAACTTACTTTTACTACTGACTAATATAAGCACAAAACAGAAAATAATACTTTTTCTGTTTTGGGCTCAAGTTACACCACAGGCCTCAAGTAACCCGCAATTACGGTACCAATTTGTAGGGTAAATGGTATAGTTATTGGACAGTTAAGAAAAATTTTCAAAACAAAGTATAGAAAAAGTACGTGTTGTAATATAGCTTTATTTTTAACGAAAAAATTCATAAATAAAGTAAGACCTGTCTATTTTAATGTACCATATAAAACTTTCATATTACATATTGGTAAGTCTCTGAAAAAGAAAATATTAAAGTTGTGCGTGTAGAAAAATACAGTTATTGGACAAAAATTTCATTTATTAATTTCTGGCGTATTTTCACAATCTACAAGTTCTGTAGATACTAGAAGGTTCTGTTTAACTAAAAAATCAGGAAGTTTGCTTTACTAGTCTATAAACCTTATAATCTTCAAAAGAGAGTGTTTTGTTCAATAACTGTCCACGTCCAATAAATATACCGTTTACCCTATTCTGTGCATAAAAACAACACAAATTTTATGAATTGTCAAAATCGAATAAACAGACCTTGCCTTCTAACAGTCTTATTCTATAACAGTAGTTATTTTTTTTTTTTTTGCAACTCTATTTTCTCAAAATATGTAGCAGTCTATCACCAGGGCGGCGACACAGGTAATTCGGACTACATCTCTATGATCGAAATATGAATTTAACCAACCAAAAATCATCTACTGTTAATTCCACTTTAACTACAAAATTTTCCAATTCGGTTACCTAGGAATATTGTTTTTCTACTCCTGTTGAAGAACACACTCATTGCATATCCGTAAATTGTTGAGAAAATTTGGCATTATTTAAAGGTGTGGAGGAATGATCGTTACTCTATACCTTTCGACCAGTGAGATCACCGTATTAACCATTATTCAATGGGCTTGGCATTGTTTTGTGGATAATATATCTATAAAATTTTAATTTCATATATCTTGCGTAGTAACGTATAAGTATACTAAACAAATTAAATTTTATTTTGATCGCTTCTATAGATACATATACAAAAATTTAATGAAATTAAAGATAGATTAAAAATTTTATTCTTTTAATTTAAAATTTATATGTATTCAATTTTATTTAAATCAAAAAGAAAGAAAGTCGTAAAAAAATATAGTATTCTACTCGTTTGCAATGGCTCTTACTCACTCAGATACATTATGACACTCGGCTCGTGTCGCACTTTCATCTTCGTGAGTAATAGCTATGATTACCAACTCGTTGAATAATATACTATTACTCATAGTAACATAGTTACCCACGTGATCTAATTTATTACCAAATATAAGCAGTCATACATACGTTATATATTGTTTGCATATATTGAGAGGTAATAAGATTTTGTCAGTGGATATTCGTATTAAAAGAAACAGTAATTATGTAAATTTTTGTGTAGTAAAAATTATCCAGTATTCACAGTATGTAATTTTTTACTGAAAGATTAATATTTTTGGAGACAAAAGGTTTTTGGCGATTCTAAGCAAATGGCGGGACTCTTCGATTATTCAACTAGATTATCGACATTACAAAATGTCTTCGTAGAAAATTTCAGTCGCTACAAAACTCTTTGAATAAATTGTTCAATAGCTCTTAGACTAGAAAGAACTTCTATGTGGAGCGGAAGCTATAATATAATACCTTGGAATTATGTAAATAACATATTTTTACATAATTTCATTTGATCCATGTAATAAAAAAAATATTTACGTATGTAATGAGGTTTCGACTAAGCGATTTTTCTGTCGGATTTTTCCGGTCTTGAACAAAAAAACCAGTTCACAGAAATATATTGTGTATTTGTTCTATGTTTCGTTTCGGGAAAAAAAAGGAATGTAGATACTTAAATGATATTGTGCGAGGCTGTTGTATAGGCAGATTAAATTTGATCTATTAAGGATTAGGCCTGTATTCCATTAAGCGTGTAATAGTTTAGTAACATAATTATCCATTTAAGAGGAGATTCGCCCAAAAAAACATAAAAAATCGACCATTTTTATTATATTTTTACTTTATTAAAAAACTAAATATACAACATTGTTTCTATAAGTCTTGAGATTACAAAAAAAAAAAATTTCAAATAAATTAAAGTAAAAAAATGTTTTTTAAGAAAAAGCTTTTATTTAAAAATGGGCTAAAAAAATTAAAAACTACTGAGTGAAGTTTGAAGCAATATGCAACATAATTTATAAAAGCTTGAGGCGTTATCATTAATTATTTCTGTTGTGGATATAAGAGCTATTTTACATTTGAATAGTTACCAAACTTAATTAAACGCCTCAAGCTTTTATAAATTATGTTGCATATTGCTTCAAACTTCACTCAGTAGTTTTTAATTTTTTTAGCCCATTTTTAAATAAAAGCTTTTTCTTAAAAAACATTTTTTTACTTTAATTTATTTTCTACTTTTTAGTCTGATTACAATTAATTAGAAAAGAAAAATTAAAGAAGTAATTTTTTACCTATATTTCAATCGGTTAATTTACCTTAATCATGCATAACTATGGAAACAAAAAATTGCAATGTAAAATCAATGGACAAATATTTGACAATTGTAAATGTCAAAAAGTTTCACAGGACTAAAAATAAACAATTTTTTTTTGGGGACAATGTAGGACAAACCAATTATACAATATTGCATTGTCATCAAGGTTAGACACGTATGTAAAATTTGAAAACTCTAGCTCAATTAGAACCTGTCTAAATTTTAATTCCAAGATTTGATCTAAACCAACATGAGCTGAGTATAAATGACTTTAAAGTCGACACTGCGAGATTTTTCCACCTTGATGGTTCCTCGTGTTCTAAAATCTCCAGTGAACCAAAATCAAAAAATCAAGGTTTTTCTGAAAAAAAAAAAAATATATATATATATATATATATATATATATATATATATATATATATATATATATATATATTAGGGTGTGCCAAAAACAAATCGCTCTCCTGAACCCGGGATTATAACAGAAATTTCGGTCATTCTCGGTTTCTCGAAGTCTCAAAACAAATTTCTACCATAGTCCCGGATTCAGGTCTTTCATGACACCCGCTGTAATAGCTGAATTTCCTCTTCGCTAAAAAAATAAGTAAAATAAACTTTGAGGGTCTGTAACTTTGTAACTATTTGAAATACGAAAAATTTGTAAGGAACTTTTTTGTAAAGCGTCAATTGGACTATAAAATTGTTATTTAACATTTTGTCCTATCTTTAATAGTTTAGCTCAAAAATGTAAAAAAACGTAAAATTTCAAGAAATTTAAATTTTCAAGCTCTGTAGAAAGTGAAATATTGGTGATAGAAATTTGATTCAGTGAAATTTTTTGTCCAAAATTTGGTGCTTTGATTTGTTTTATGGAAAAAAAAATTCTTCATAGTTTGCAGGAGTAAATAATATATAAAATCGTTTTTCCTGTGTTATTTAAGTGGGAAAAATTTAGGCTCCTTGATGCACCTCTAAAAATTGGAATTTTGAGCTGCGCTTTGGTAAGGATGTTTGTTTAGACGTATCCTACGATATTTTGAGCGGAAAGCGAGAAAAAAACAATTTTTTTTTTTTTTGGCAGACCCTAATCTATATATATATATATATATATATATATATATATATATATATATATATATATATATATATATATATATATGTACATGTATATGTATATATATATATATATATATATATATATATATATATATATATATAGTTATTGGCACTAACTAGGATCTAAGCAAAAAAATAAAAACCCAGCGAGAAATCGCATTTTGACAATAAATTTTTAAAAATCACCGCTTTTTCCCTACTATAAACAGCCGCCATTTTGAACATTTATTACGGAATCAAAAGATCCTAGGTCCTGGCAAAATGACGGCATTGAGGAATAATATGCACTTTAGTTTATGTCTCTATCTCAAATACTTTTTGAGATACATGAGGAACCATGTCGAAAAACGTACTTTCCAAAAAATAGCATAATTTAAAGTTTTTTTTTTTTTAAAATTGAATTTATAGTAAAGTGCGTGCACTAAAATGCCAATAACTTTTTGATTTTGATTTTTTTTAAATAAAATTTTAGGAGAACACCATAAGGAACATAATTATGAAGAAAAAAAATCGAATACTTTTTTTTTAAGAGAATCTCCCCTTAATATAGGCAACTGTACATTATACTGTGTATTGTCGTTTGCAGATATTAACCGGTAATTAGTTTTTTCATGATTTCCTTCAATATTTACTTTATACGTGAATGCAAAATTAAGTACAAAAAACTATAAATAGGAAGGTTTAAAAAATAAATTAATTTGAAATATAAAATCTGTTATATTCAGTGTCTTCTCTTCATATTTACTAAACTAAATCAATAAAATAAGTGATAAAATCCAGTTCGAAGGACCAAAAAAATTTAATTTTACATTTCAATTAATTGTCGAAAATATTGCGTTTTATACCAAAATCTTTGTCTGTGTAACTACGACAACAGTAACTGACTGTGTATAAAGAGTTACGTGTCATTTTCTTTGTGTACTTTAGGTGGCAGTGGTAGCAGTAACACAAGTAGTACCGGGGGCGGCGGAGCTAGTATTTGTGATGAGTACGCGAATGGACAACATGGGGACACTGAGACGCAGCGCGGCGAGGGAAGTGATAGCTCCGATGAGATGGTCGCCTCATCCCAACAGGATCAAGATGGTGATTCGACGAGTAGTACAAAGGTGAGGTTGAAATTACCACATGTTGGGGGACCGCTTTTAGCACATACGTAAGTACCACTCTATAATACTCTTTAATACTCTAAGGTTATAGATGATATTTTCTTTTTTTTTTAATCCATTCCTATACCTTATACGTACTATTGGTTGGGTAGATGGTTGCATGTGTAAAGGGAAAGCCACACCGATACGACTAAATTGTAGGGGTGAAAGTAATAAAACTATAAAAGTTAAACACGATTTCCTTAAGGGTTGCTTTTCTAAGCAGGGAAAAGCAATAACATTTTATAGTCCACGTCCGCCACATCTGGAAATAGCCACAGCAACTGTTGAGGTCGATCGCGATCAGTGATCACACATGTGTGCAACGTTGCCGCGGGCAGGTATTGACTTACAACAAACACACTCTCTGTGTGTTGATTTTGTAAGCATTTATAGAAAGATAATAACATAAACATAACACTTAAAAATATAATTTTAGGAATGCGTACATTTCAATACAATCACCAATAAACCAGTGTATTTGTTATTGATATTTTTATCAAAAATATGTATGTTTACACATGTTGAACCATTTCGTGAATTTACATATTTATATAAAGTGCTTTTTTTTTAATTCTTTAAAAATATTGCCGGCCCCTGGGAAAATTTTCTGTGAAAGTGCGCGGACTGTATAGTCTTAATTTACACATCAAAACATTTTATTCCATTTTTATGTGTAATATTATGAAAATTGTGATAAATACATCCGTAAAAAAAAAACTTACTGTTGCAATAACTTATATTCTTATGCAATGTAAGACTGATTAAATGCTTAAAAGCCATCAATAATAAGTAATTTTATTAAAGTAAATTACTATAATTAATGTTTAAGTTTTTTATTTTCTTTGGCTTATGATTCACATTATGCACTTGAATGGTCTTTAATGGTCACAAAAAAGACCGTATAAAAAAAGGTTCAGCTGTATTTGCTAATTTTTATTCTATTTGAATTCTGAATCGATTAAAAAAAGGGGGGTCTTTTTAGGAGCAAGTCACTAGCCATTAGCCAATATGTGATTTGTTGTAAATTTTGTAAAAAAAAGATTATAAACCAAATTATAGACCAAAACTAAGAAACTTTTGAAAATATTTTTGATATCCTTCAATAAATAACAGAAAAATTGAATATCAAAGTTGCCGATTGTGGCGTCATATCTCCACATATTCGAACACCGAGTGTCTTATATACATATTAGTAAAATGTTTTTATTTACTAATATCAAATATGGAATACCATAAAGTAACGCTCAAATCTATTAAAAGTCTTATATACAATATTGCAAGGCGCTTTGTTTTCGGTATTGTAGGAGAGATGACGTCACGCGTCAACTTTTGAAATCTCATAATTGATATCTTATTTTTCTTTCATATATTTTTTATTTAATTTTGTGTCTTCTTTTTGTTTCTTTTTCTTTTAATCCACCTACTTTTTTTTCACCATCTATTTTGTGCCCGATTCGAACAGTCAGTCATACTTATTTGGTGTGGCCGTCCCTTAATGCCCTCGAATGCGTGTACACATCCCTATATGTGTATTATTTCTGATAAGTAGCTCTTGGCGAACAAAAGGCGAATGGTTGGTGAGTCTGGTGACTGCCATTAATAGAATTTTTAATAATAAATTTTGCTTTCACGGTCACGGGTCAATAAAAAGGTATATATGTTAACTTTCTTTGGTCTGGTTCTTTTGTGTTGCGTGTACTGTATGGTAGGGATGGGAAAAACCGACCGGTTTTAACCGAAAACCGGTTTTTCTGTTTCGGTTAACCGGTTTATTTCAGTTTTTTTTTGAGTCGGTTATTACCGGTGTTTTTTTTTTTAAATCAATAACTGGAGAAAAAAACCGGACAAATTATTTTAAAAAATTTAATCCAAGAATCATGCGTTGGTCTACGAGAAACGTTAATCATACATCGACGTCGTTTTGACGGATGGACTTTTTACAGAGAGTTTTAGAGTTTATTTACAAAAAACATTTTTTTTACATAACAATACTACAAAAGCGAACAAAATATTTAAAAGAATTGGATTTGGAAAAATTTCTTAATGTAAATATTTATTAATTTTTTTAATCTTTTTATCAAAGCATATTTTCATTACAAAAATTAAAAAATAGATAAATACATCAATTGTATCATGATACATGTGTTTCAAATAATTAATTTATGAACTATTATGACTCAGTGGACATGTGTGACTTTACAGAATGTGAAATTTCTCAGTCATAAATACTCCTATAGATATGTAGTTATTTCCCCTTTAGGCACAATTGTAAATTTTCTAAAATTTGTTAGTAATTTTTCGAATAAGATCTCAAAAAATAATAAAAATTAAAATATTTTCCACAAAATAAATTGTTAATCTTTTTATTAAGTCACTTGAAACGCATTCTTTAGTTTTCGATTCAATATATTAAAACTTCAGTATTAAGTCGTCTCTATTAGTCAAACAGCTGTAATCATCTTTCACATTATCATAATCATTGAATATATTAATTATAACATACATATCTTTAATAAATTTTAGAAAAATTAGGAAAACTTTTATATGTGAAGTACAAAATCTTTAAAAAAAACATCGCTTAATCATACATCGACGTCCTTTTGACGGACACTATTTCAATACAAACAAAATAAATACGTCTTATGTGTTATAACAACAAATAAATTAGATAACAGAAATCTCACAGCAAGCAGGTACCGACAAGTTGTAGTATTGGAGCAGGTAGAGAAGTTCGTTCGTCGTTTTGACGTGTACGTATGATTCTAGGGTTAAAAATTTAAGTTCTTATTCAGTGGCCGGTGATTTGTTTTTACTAAAAAAAAAAAAATTAAATTTCTTTAAAATTCTAATACATTTAGTTAATTATGGTTATTATGGTATAGAAAATAATGAAATCATGTTTTATTTTCAATATTTATTTTTATTTGCTTCAATACCCAATAATAAAATCGATTATCTCGGTCCATCTGACAGACCAATACCGAGATTCAAATAAATAAAACAAAGAGGAAAGCAACAAGCAAATTTACCAGATATTGTTATCAAAATTTCACTCAACTTTCAAAATGGCTTATTAATTAGTAATTTATTAGAATTTTTGAAAATTTCTAGATGATGAGAAATTTAGGAAAATGAATAAAATTGCTTAATTTTTTGTTTTTATTTGTATTTACGGTATTAAATTCATTTAAAAATAAATATAATTATAAAATAAAAATTTTTGCCTATATACTAAGTGCTGTTTTTCCTAGAAAAAACCGAAAACCGGTTATTTCTCACTCATATGAATTGTTGCACTCGCCCTGCGGACTCGCGCAACAAACTCATGTTCGTGAGAAATAAGCCTCTTTTCCCACTTATTGTACAATATACTATTAAAAAACCATTATTTACTTAAATTTTCAAAAATTTTCTGCGGGAGTACCTCCGGACTCAAACCCCCCGGTAAGGTCGGCTGTCCCGTTTTGACTCTACAAACCTATTTACCTTAGCTATGAGTCACCTCAGCAAACGACGAGAATTATTTACTTTTCACCCTGGATAATTCATTTTCAGTTTTATTATTCTGTCATTTTATTGACAGTTTTAACGGAATTGAAAAATTTTAGTAATCTTAATTACGTCATCAGATAAGCCACGAGGGCGGGGGGGTCATGACCCGTATGGCCACCCTGCTGTACTCGCTGTTGTTTGAGTATTAGCGAATTTCCAGAATGGAATTCAGCTATTACAGCCACTGTCATGACACGACTGGAACCCGGGACCATGGCAGAAATTTGTTTTGAGGTCCCTAGAAACCGAAAATAATATTCACCAAAATTTATATATATATATATATATATATATATATATATATATATATATATATATATATATATATATATATATATATATATATATGTGTGTGTCCGCACGATAACTCTCGAACGGAATGTCCTAGGTTTACGAAATTTGGTGAAAATGTTGGAAGTCCCAAACCGTTGGACAAGTTCGTTAGCCAGACACGTCGGATGCCAGGAACATGGTGTTTGTTCTTGCAAAAAATTAGTCTTTTGCCAAAATTTCCACTTATTTAAAAATTTTTGCCAAATTTTTTTATATCATTTAAACGAGGAGAAAAAATTACATAAAAAAGGTCTTTAAACTATTATTCTATGTCAACTAGTTTCCGAGAAAAATTAGTTTTTATAAACGGGCATTCGCCATGTTATGTAGGATGCTGCGACAGGGGTATACCTATATGTATAATTATATGAACGAATGTGCTTGTGATACAACAGGAAGATAGATTGTATATAAGCACGATATAAGTCATATACGTCATACATATGTATATGTTTGTATGTTACTTACATGCCGTTTTTTAGGATTCCGAAGAAAGTTTTATTTTTTGAGCTCCGAAATAAATTTCCCGAGACTATAATAGAAATTTGTTTTCGGGTCCCTAAAAACCGAAAATAATATTCACTAAAATTTATGTATTAAATTCATATTTAGTCCTACACCGTTGGACAAATTCGTTAGCCAGCCATATCGGATGCCTAGAACATGATTTTTTTGACCATTTTTCGTGAAAAAAATTAGTTTTTTGCCAAAATTTTCTTAAGTTAAAAATTTTTTTCGACATTTATTTACACCATTAGAAAGAGGAGGAAAAATCACTTAAAAGGGTGAAAAATCACAGAAAAACGGATTTTTATAAACGGAAATTCGCTATGTTATGCAGGATGCTGCGACAGGGGTATTTTTCTAATTTCTACTTCATTAAAATTCCTTAACTTTTATGTTTTATTTCAATTTTAAAACAGAAATATGTTATTTTTTCCAACTTTGTTTTTAGTAGTTATAACGTAAAAAAAAAAAAATAAAAAATAAAAAATAATAAAAATAGTGTCACATACATTGTAACTTTATGTTATTTTATTAACGAAATAGAACAAGAAAGCATGACGAAAAATGTACCTACATATACGAAAGCTTCGAAAGCTATTTTAATGTTTTTGTCTATTTGAGAAATGTAGCACACATGGGGGTGTAGTTAACTCCTATATACTACTCTTTTCTAGTACTAGTATGTATAACAATACAGTTTTCACATTTCATAGTTAAAAGTGGCTGTACTCAAACATAAAACAAGAGTACATACTTCTTGGACAATTCAAACCATTCTTTTTAGTATTCCGTACTAAAATTGACAATTTGTCACAAGCACAGAATAACACAGAACGAGCGGTAATATCTCTATACTACTGAAATCAGTGTAACGCTAAAGTATAAAAGATCCACCACCACTACGTTATATATGTGCACGCGGAGTTGTGTTTTGTAGTGCGCTAAATGGTTATGTGTATGCGTGTCTTGCATACGCATTTGTTAAAAAAATATATAATACGTATGCGGTACGTAGATGTACGTATACACGGTAAGACAACACCAACAATATCACAACCACAACAATTGAAACACACCCATTGGTAGCTTGTAAGTCAATGACAACATAGTTCTGTAAAATGCACATACTTGCACATAAGTGATTGCAGAAAAGAGATAGTTATATTCCTTCCAGTCTTCCATGGTCACAAGCTATTTTCTCTGAAACTGTTCAACGTGGACATTTGAAATTTAGTGCGGAGATATGGTGTGTGGTAGCCCAATTAGAGGGAGTTAATTTTAGGGGATAACCTGAAAAGTGGGAGAAAATTTTCCGCAAGAGCAACATCTTAAAAATTGTTGTCCTCGACCCTTATTACCAGAAAGATCGCTCAAAATAGTCTGAAAAAATTCATTAACATTAAGAATTAGTTGTAAATTGAATGAAAATTATCAGGACTGAATTTTCTTGCGCAGTTTCCTTAGTACATAAAGATGTTGTTGGTAAATAATTGAAGACATGAGTGGATGAAGGTGTTATGCAAAATGTTTTCAAAAAGTTATTTTTTACAAAATTTTGAAATATTCTATGCTGAAGTATCATATATATTAAATTTTGGTTTCATTAGGTCCAGTAGTTTTATAGAAATTCAATAATAAACATGCGCTTCTACTGTACAATTATAAAAAATGTTACATAACATCTTCATCCACTCGTGTCTTCAATTGTTAATGTTAAACGGATATTTTGGTAAATTTTTTTAAATGTGGTATAGAAATTAAAAAAGAAGTAAAAAATAGTTTATAAATCTGTACGGGAAAAATATATTAGAATCTCTGTACCCAGGGGCGCAACAACTACAAATATGCAGGGGGATCCAATAAAAATTTAAATAACCAAATCTTTTGATAACGCTACTCTCCGAGAACAATGGAAAATGTTATCGTAAAATGTCGTCTCCAAAAATTTTATTTTTTAATGTAAATAAAATAAATTGAAGGAAAATTTACGTAAATTTATGAGGAGCCCACGTAATTTCAGGGGGTCCGGATCTCTTGACCCCCCCCCCTCTCGGTTGTTTCGCCTCTGTCCGCACCTGAATATTATCTTATCAAATATTAATCAAAGAAACTGGCAATATACTTAATAAATTTGTAACACTGACTGACTGACAGACAACACACAGCCTAAACCCTTGGGTTTAGAACAGTGTTTTTCAATCTGTGGGTCGCGACCCCCTGGGGGTCGCGAAGCCTTTTGAAGGGGTCCCAGTTACTTTAAAAATAAAACCACTGTAGTTCAATATATAATATTTAATAAAGAGAAGGTTAATTAATGGTTACATTAATGTGATAGTTTCATACTTTCGCGCGATAAAGTTTCAAAATAGCGGCTTATTTTCAATAACAGTAAATCCGAATTTTAAATAATTGTCATCATATAGCCACTTTTTCTCCGGTTTTGTTTATTACTCTTATTGGAATTTGAAATTGACGATTGTGCATATCTTTCCAGAAACTCACCCATTTTCAATAATTACAATGAGCACAGAATTTTGAATATTAGACAATAAAAGACAATGAGCAACTACTAAACAAACAACAAGGCAATTTAATAAATTTAAACGCCAACGCGAATTCACAATTCAAAGAATTCAAATGGATTACGCTTGGAAGTGTTAAACGGCGACGAAGGTCGCCCGTGCACGTGTCACTTTTTACGTAATGCGCGCGTTCAAAAGCTACTATAAGTCATCAACTTCGATTTCGATAAAAAAATTTGCCTGTTTCAAGTCCTTAATTACGTATTTCATCGATACGTAACTATGAAAATAATCAGTAGTGATGAACGGATTCGATATTCATAACATAAAAAAATAAAAGTTAGTAAATAGTGGAGGGTAGGGGGTCGCGAAATATTTTTCCATACTAAGGGGGTCGCGCCATGAAAAAGGTTGAAACACACTGGTTTAGAAGAATGAAATTTTGCACAGGAGTTCCCTATATAACGTAGGTGACCAAGAAAGAATTTTTGAAAATTCGCCCCTTTAAGTGATTCGACATTTTTGAAGTTAGATTTATAAAAATATGTTACTATGACTATTCAAATAAATAATATTTTATACACTGATTGGCAGACAATGCACAGCCTAAACTGTTGGTTCAGAAAGACGAAATTTAGCACAGGAGATATGAAAATTGATCTTTAGGCTTCTATTTATAAATGAAAGCCAGTTGTGTAAACGTTTCTAGAAATTCATTCCGTAAGGGGTTAAAACAGGAAATGAAACTTCGTATAGGAAGTTCGTCATTTTTGAAATTAGAAACGTGGGAATTGGTATTTAGGCTTTTGAAAAGCATTGAAAGTGAGCAGTGATTACCTAATAAAACGGTGTTGCCGATGGGAAATCCCATCGGGTATACGGCTAGTATGTAAATAATTTTCTAACTTAAAATATTATCTAATACCATTTTTATAATAAATAGTGCCGCTAATAATTACTATTGAAAGATGAAACAAGCGGCACCCCTAAATACATTCAATTCATTCAGTAAATATCACTGTTTCTTTCTGGTAAACGTAAAAAGGCCAAGATAACGATACGACTGTTTTGAAATCGAAAATTATGGTTTATTTTCGGAATAAAATTTATTCGATACGAAAAATATTTTACCCACTTTCATATATGCTATTACATAAAATCTATAAAAACAACTGATTGTACGGAATACTATTTGCGCAAGTACAACTTGCACTTGACAACCTGTTTTTCTGTTTACTTATTATTTTGCATTACTTCATTTAAACTACATACGCGTACAGGCGCGTAGGAACTGAATAAATAAAAGAGGGTCAATTTTTGTAATTTTAAGGGGGAGGGTCCTCCAGACAACAGGTTTTTTAATAATTTTTTTTTAAAAAACTGGATACATTTATTGTATCAAATGAAGTTACATAGTATAGTACATGTTATGGTGTATTCACTCATAAATTTTTATGCAAAAAAAAGAAAAAATGGCGGCGCTACAGCTGTTTCAAGTTGACTCTTTTAATTTGCGCCGTGGAATGCCCAGCCTCTTGTAATCAACTGAATTCAATCGGACAAAAAAATTTTATTAAAATAAGTCATTACGCTTTGCATATACCTATTTCTGATGAAAAAAATTTTTTGTTTCACAATTTAAAATCAAAAAGAAAAAAATTTCACTTTTTTTTTATAAACAAATTGTTATAAACAATATTTATAGTAATATTTTATGCAAAATTTTAGGTATATGCAAAGGCCAATATCTTAAAGAATATCTGTACAAAATTTCAAGTTAATACCTTAATAACTTTTTAAGTTATGTTCCATGGCCCGGAAAAAACCTGTTTTGAGAAAAACGCTATTAAAAAGTTTTCCTTCTTGAATAGTAGAGTTAAAAGTAGTTTATCGTTATCTAAGATAATTTTTCTGTTGGGATTAAAACATTAGAAATATATTCCTTAAGGTTCAAATGAACTTTTAAAGCAAAACAAAAAACGAAAAATTTGAAGGTTCTGGACGACCCTCCCCCCTTAAATGCCAAGGCTACAAAAATAGCACTTTACGATCGTGATAAGTAATATAATATTTTTAAAATTTACATAACATTTTTTTTCTAATTGTTACAGAGAAATATCCGAAAGTCAACAGAATTTTTTCCGAATGCTGGATGAAAAAATTGAAAATGTAAGTATTTTCTATTTTTATTTTTGTTTTAAAGTTTTTTTGGCCTCAGGGGAAAAAACATTACAAAACACTATTGAATGCTGATATATTTTCTAACATAACCCATTTTACTTTTGTCTTAAATATTTAATATAAGAATATAATATAAATTTATAAAAATTTCATAACACTGTTGACCTAATTTAAATCGGCTTATACTTTTATAAGTACTTTATTAGTGTATAATTTTAACCGTGTATCTTTTACGCTTTTTAGCGAAGTTCCACAATGAAAATTCATCTATTACAGCCACTGTCATTGTAAGACTTGAGTCCAGAACTAGAAACCGAAAATGACTTTAACAGCCATTCTTCTTTTTAAACGTACCCCTTACAGTCAAAATGGTGCATTCTAGTTCGCTCCCGCGGTCAGATTTTAATCTTATCCTGAAAAAGGGTCGTAGGTTAGTTCGCTCCCGACGTGTTACCTACTGACAGGTAAAATTAATTACCTAAAAATATTCAAACTCATACATATACAGCCATTCTTTTGTTACGTACGTGACATTTTCGTGCCGTTTACACGCCTTCTTATAAGAAAAAAAAATAGAAGTTATTTTTTTCTTATAAATTTTCAATACTAACAAGGAGATGCACCCAGAGTGAAATTCGAGATTTTGATGAAACTTCGCTGGTGTGTAGAATAGGCAAAAATAAGGGACCCGTATTTTTTTTTTATCGGCCATCTTCCACGTTTAGGCGGTGAAACCAGCCCCTAAACTTGGGGGTTCAAATCGTATTTCTTAAGATATCTCGAAAACTATAAGAGATAAAGGAAAACTTTAAATTGACGAAATGTTACTCTTTGAAAGAGCTATTCACTTGTATAGGTTAAACCAGGGCCGGGTTAATAAGAGGGGCTGGAGGGGCGAAAATGAGGGTAAATTTTCTTGTACAGCCTGAATGGTTCAATGTATGAAATTTTTATCATCATAAATAGAAAGAGCGGCAAAAATTAGGGGATACGTGTTTTTGCGTTTTTTCGAAATATGTGTGGTATCCAAGCCATATAAGAGAGGAAAAAATAGTGTAGATTATATTGTATTATTATTGATTGTAAATACTAAATACCTTCCATATTTTTTTATTTTTATGTTTATCTTCATCATGAAAATGTAAATTTTTATTTTCCTATAATGATTCATGTATTTTTTAGTATTTATTTAATTCGTAATTTAGCTATTTATATATTTGGTTACTAATATTCGATATTTTTGATACCTAATTCTACCAAAATTCCCTGGTCTGCAAATGTTAATCAATGTTCAACAAGAAGCAATAATCTTCCGTTCAACAACTGCCTTTATCTTCTTACAAATTCGTTTTTAACCAAATAAACGCGGTTTATTTCTTTCTCAACATTCAAACTATTTTTCATATTCTTTTTGTATGTTTTATAGGTGTCAACCCCATTTCCTTAATCGCAAAATTTATTACAAAGCACCTGAACAGTGCGCGAAAGACAATATTGCTTCTTGTCGAGCATTCAAACACAAGCACACCAGAGAACTTTAACTTTCGCAGAAATAGGTACAAAAAAAAATTGAATATGAGTAACCAAATGTACACATGGCTAAATTACCAATTAAGTTAGTACTGAAAAATATATGAATCATTATCGGAAAGTAAAAATTTACATTTTTATGATGAAAATCAACATAAAAATCAAAAAATATAAAACATATTTGCAATCAATAATAATGCAATATAATCTACCCCATTTTTTTCTTCCTTATATGGCTTGAATACCACACATATTTCGAAAAAACGCAAAAACACGGATCCCTTAATTTTTGGTGCTCTTTCTATTTATGATGGCAAAAATTTGAGACATTGAACAATTCAGGCTGTACAAGAAAATTTACCCCAATTTTCACCCCTCCAGCCCCTCTTATTAACCCGACCCTGGTTTAACCTATACTGGTGAATAGCTCTTTCAAAGAGTAACATTTCGTCAATTTAAAGTTTTCCTTTATCTCTTATAGTTTTCGAGGTATCTTAAGAAATACGATTTGAACCCCCAACTTTAGGGGCTGGTTTCACCCCCTAAACGTGGAAGATGGCCGATAAAAAAAAATACGGGTCCCTTATTTTTGTCCATTCTACACACCAGCGAAGTTTCATGAAAATCCCGAATTTCACTCTGAGTGCATTTCCTTGTAAGCAGATAGACAAATGTGTAAACAATATTTGTACTGAATATAAAATACATAACATTATTAGTTTTAATGTTAGCTGCATTACGTACGTGACAAGAAAGTGCCTGTTTTGTCACGCCCGTAACGCAAACTTTATTAGCGCTAGCATTAAAACTAATAATTTTATGTATTTTATATTCAGTGCAAATATTGTTTACACATTTGTCCATCTGCTTAGTATTGAAAATTTATAAGAAAAAAATAACTTCTATTTTTTTTTCTTATAAAAAGGCGTGTAAACGGCATGAAAATGTCACGTACGTAACAAAAGAATGGCTGTTCACTAAAACCGGTGTATATTTATGTATATATTATGTATACATGTGTCCGTACGATAACTCTCGAACGAACATCTTATTTTACGAAACTTAGTGAAAACGTTGAAAGTCCAAAAATATTGGATGAGTTCTTTAGCCAGACACGTCCGATGCCCGAAACATGGCTTTTTTGGGCATTTTTCATAAGTTTTTTGCCAAAATTTCTCGAAGTTCGAAAATTTATTCGACATTTTTTACATCATTGAAAAGAGGAGAAAAAATTACATAAAAAAGGGACATAATTTTTTACACCATTATTCTATATAAACTGGTTTCCGAGAAAAACTAATTTTTGTAAACAAAAATTCGCTATGTTATGCAGGATGCTGCGCCAGGAGTATTATTAAGCTAGATGGGGTAACTTTTGTTACATACAGAGTGTCTTTTACTAAATAAAACATTTTTCTAAAAAAAAGAAATATTTACAGATTTTTTTTACCGCCAATTAGCTAGCAGATTGAATAAATATTATAATAAAAATAAGTACACCTCTAACAATAAATTGCGCAAAACATTATTATAAATTATGTATTAAGAAAATTTTAAAAAAACTTATTTTGTAATTTTAATTTTAAAATCCTTTTTTTTATTATTTATTGTTAGAAATAATTATTTTTATTATTTATTGTTAGAGATATTTATTGTTAGAAATAATTATTTATTTTTGAAATATATTAATTTTAATATTTAATTAACAAAATAAAAAAAAAAAAAATTACTTGCAGTCGGAACCTTATCTGACCGGCAACCTTAGGTTGGTTGAGCTATAGTAGTTGTCATAATATTTTATTTAAAAAAATATAACGAAATACGCAATTTAAAAAGTGAAAATAGTGAAAATTTTTACATTATTTTTTCAAATTTTTTAATACAGACATGGCTAACTATGCTTCAATTTTAATTTTAAAGTCTAGGCCTCTATGATATCTTAGAAAGAGAAATATATATTGGCAGTTTACATACTATTTATAATATTTGTCTCTTTTTAACGTGTACGTAATATTTTTCGTACGTAATATAAATTACTGGTCCTTTCTAATGTCTATGGTACTTACTTAATTGCTACTAACAATCTCACTTTGATTAAGACTGTGCAATAAATCCAAAACTTGGAAAAATATTTCTAAACTTATACGGTGTAAACTTAAACGGCAGTGAACAGTTAATTTTGTGTAATTTTAATAAATTTTGAGTCACTGCGCATCTCATTGTTATTGATATAATTATCCTTGTCACTGTTAAAATTTAAAATAAATTTATAAAAAAATAAGTTTTATTCGAATATAATTTATATTCTATTTACATAATTCGCCGGAAATGTCATTTACTGGCTTTACTAATATTTATACGAAGTGCATACTGAATTAAGAATCTCTCGACGTTAAATTATGTTCTTTACAAATAATATTTTATGATAGGTATGCATTAAAAGACCAGATTGTACGATTTACGTGTGCAGATTTTAAGAAAAAAATAAGTAATTCTAATAAAAAAAAGTTTATAGAACATTTAGAAGAGTTATTACACCATTACAAAGAGCGAAATAAATCACAAGTTCTTGAACAATTATCCTGTTAGAGAAAAAGGGTAACTTCAAAAATGTAAACTTTCCCGCATCGATGCAGCATCATGACTTTTCTGATGCGTCTAATGCTACATGATGCGCTGCTGATGCTCTCTTGAAATTTGATGGACAATAGATGTTTTTGAACGGGATATTGGGCATCACTTAGCCTCTGATTTGGCTATAGATAAGACAGATAATGTAGCATGATAGACTATAGATAATAATATAGCAATACAGTCCTTGCATAGGTATATTATCTTTAAATTTCAACTTGAACTTACTTGAAATTGAAAATATTGAAATTATTTGAATAAAAAATATTACATACCTATTTTGAGTGCAAGATGTATTCAAATAGTTTAAACAATTTTAATCAAAGGTAAATACATTCATCTTTTTCAACAATTTGTTTTTCGGAATTATTCCTGTTGGTGTTAATACCTACATAATATGGCAAGTAGTTATAATTCATGCACATGAATTGACATGACATGCATCTTGGACACGCGTCACCAAATTTCTTGATGCATTGTTTTGACGCATCAAATGCAAAAATGAACTTTTGATTTTTCGTTGTGATGCGTCTTATGCGTTTTTGAACTTTTGACTCTGCCTCATGCAAGCAGTGATGCATTTTTGAAGTTAGCCAAAATACAGTACTAATCGAGAATGGCACACTTGTAATAGCGAGACTCGTAGTACCAACAAATTTTGTGACACATTTATATATTAGACTCACCTAAGCTTGAACACATTGTATATTTGGGGGTCATGGTCGGTATATCGGTACACATCGTTAAAACACCACCAGGTTCTTAATTAATCTTGTGCGGATGGCATAAACACATAACGGAATGATGAAATCCATCTTTCCGATGGTGGCTTCGATCGAGGTTTCTCCTCTTTGACACTGTTTCACCCTTTTATTTTTAACGAAACTTGCAGTACTTAAACAGGACCTAATGTGCAATATCTGAGGGTTTTTTTCATAATTGTCACTCTGCAGGAACCGCTAAAAAAGTGTCTTTCTATTTTTTTTTTCTCAAATTTTCTATGATTATTTAAAAACGGAAAAATTTGAAAGAAATATATATTATAGTACTAACTTAGACCTACTCATTGGTTTTTAGTTCATTTCAATATCTGTAATAGTTTACGAGATATAAAGGTTTAAAAAATCATGGTCTTAATACCTATTATTACAAATAACTTCCAAACTACGCAAGATATGAGGCTAAAACTTGCACGCAAGACTTCTTATAAGCTGCCCTTATAGTAGCCAAAGTGCCGTTGAAAATCTCGTCTTGGGGCCAACCAGCCATTCTTATCCCGGGATACCCTTTGGTGAATTGTCAAAATCTAATAAACAAATCTTGCCTACTGGCAGTGGTTATGTTTTTGACCATTAGTTCACGTATCCAAATTTTACGAATCCCAATAGTTGTGGAATGGCAATTCAAAACGTGTTTTGTCACAGTTACCAAAATATTGAAAAATCATCAAAAAGTTTCAACACGTTTATTTTACTTTATTATGTGGCCAATCATCACGCGATATCACGTGACAAATATAAGAACCTACGTATTCAACATAAAATATTTGGCCATATCACAAAGTTTATATTTTTAGCTTGATAGTGAAAGTGTTCAAGGCCGGATCTAGGGCGGGCAGCGGGAGCACGTGCCCATCCTGCAAGCTTGGCGCCAAAACGGTGAAATCCGATTTTTTTTTTACTCGTCACTTGCTATTGCAAAAATGTAAAAGGCAATGTTGACGTTTTTTTTTTTGCTCATCACTTGCTTTTTTCAGAGAAAAATTTAAAAAATATCGATGCACCAAAATTTTTAATTTGGCATTTTTGCCGCGGAGGGCGCCAACAGCAGTCTGCCCCCCCCCTCGTAATAACTGTAGATCCGGCCCTGAAAGTGTTAAACGCTGTTTTAACTTTAACCCTTGATTTATCTGAATTTTTTTTATTTTTGATAACAATTTTCCCTGTTTAACAATATAAAATCGTTTGCTTCGTTTCAGGAACACGAGCCCACTCTTAGTTTTTACACTATCTTTAGGTAGGGTTGACCGGGGTAACTGTGAATGGATTTTCATGAGTTGAGATAAAAGCGTTGTTTTAAGTATTTTTATTTTATATATCACACTATGGCTGATTTATTTTTAATTCTACATTATTCAGGATGCACCACACAAATTTTGAGCAAATTCGTATGAAAAACAAAAATTTTATAAGCCATTCACATTTCCCCGGTGCGGTTTTGCAAATCTTATGAATTTCGGGATAAAAGTGAATGCCATCAGAAAAATTATTTAGAATGGATTACAAGAGAAGCGTGGTACGTCAGATAAAGCTCAGCTCAAATTCTTCACATTTACTCCACTTTCAAATTTTTCATCATACTTTAGCGGTTACAATTTCTCTTTGTTTAATGCAAGTTACTCATACCTCAAATTTGTACAAAAAATCAAGGTTAAATAAAAACAACAAAAATCGTAAGAACAAATTTGTTACAAGCTAAAAATGATATTTTGATGATATTTTGTCATTTTATCAAATAAAAAATCAAAAAATTACATGATTTTCACACAAAAACAAGGAAAATAAGACTTTTTCAAGGAAATACATTCAGTTTACATGAACAAAAAACAACAATCTATTTTTTTGTTTTGTGTTGTTTGTACAACGGAAACTTGTACAATAATGTCATTGTACATCATCATCAACATTTTCAACTCTGAAAAAGACACTACTGAAATTTTTGACCGGATGGGGGCATTTGTGAATAACGTTCACAATTACCCCACAATTTTAAAATCATGGGGTAATTGTGAATTGGTAATAAATTGTCCAATTTCTTTAGCAGTTAATAAGGAACCCCCTCAGGCTTTAGACCACTTCTTTAGAAGTACCTTTATCCATTTCTTACCTTTTAAAAAAAAGAAAATGCATTTAAAAAAAAATTTTTTTGAGGATTGGTTGAAGTAAGATACACAAAATTTTGCAAGGGTTTTTTCAAAATAAAAAAAAGATACTAATACTTGGAGAATTGTTATGAAATTTTAATAGCATATTAAGAAAGGACAGAAAAACATACTAAGATTTGATTTTTAACAATATTAATGTTATTTTAGAAATTACAGGCGCCGTTCACAATTGCCCCAATTCACATTTACCCCGGTCAACCCTATAGAACGGCTCGTATTCATATTAGAGATGTCGATTTTAAATCGATTAATCGAAAATCGATTAATCGAAGCTTAAAAAATCGATTCTTTCTTCGATTTTTTTCATTTGAATCGATTCATGAATCGATTATTAAAAGTAAGAGATCGATAACCGATTTTTTCCAAAAATAACTTCATTTTAATAGTAATTCTACAAAGAAACATGTGTAAAATTGAAATACCAAAAACTCTATTGTTAACCCTTTCATGCCCGATTTAATTGGGGCGGAGTAAAAAATTATTTCACGATATATATCATGTAGTCTAGTGCTACGTATGAATATATATCATTTTCAAAGTCCTACTTATTTTAGATTAGCCGTGATGAAATGTTGCCTATAGGCTACATTGGGCAAAAGTGTAACATTTTTAATAGTAAAAAAGAAAACAATTATTAGGTGTTTTATTTCAATATTATTGATTTTTATTTATGATAAGATAGAAAACAATTCTTTTGTGGATTAGAACACAAATATATATTACATTTCGAGCATTTTGAACGAGGAAACCCTGTTTTGCATAGTCTACAGCGTCCTTTTGCTCCCCATTCGATCCAGTGACCAATTTGGTCATATCTTATGGCCTTTGAGGGTTCAGGAACATATGATCTTTTAGAAATTGGTGGAGTTGCTGATCCTTGCGATACTGGTGACGATGGTGATGAATTTTCATCTCCCGTTAAAGGGAGTAATGCAGGCCGACCTCTCTTACGCGATGGGGCTGTTTCGTTGCTTGCATTCAACAGCTCATTAGCAATATCTAATTGAAAATTTAAGAGTGACATATTTTTTTTTATCCTCGGTGAAATTTTTTAGTTCGCGTTTGTAGAGCAGCCAGCTATTGACAACTGATATGTTAATGCACCAAAATACTATACGCATATACCACTTTTGTGAACGGTGGTGAATTTTATATAACTCTAAGAGCATATCAGCAAGATCTACACCGCCCATGTGCTTATTGTAGCATTCGACAATAGCCGGGCGTGGAACATTTACATACATTTGTTCTTTCCGACACCACCTTTTGCAATCACTCATTGGATCTCTACCAATATAATTTGAAAGCAGTTGCACACTTTTGTTATCGTACCAGCGACAAGCAATCAAATTATATCTATTTTCATATTTGAAATCGCAAGATCCTCGTCCTTCTTTTGAAAGATCCTTATCGCTGGTGAGAGTACAACCTTTGAGTCTATTACTACGAATGGTTCCTGCTGCTGATATACCCTTTCCTTTCAAGGAAATCATTAGACTTACAGAGGTAAACCAGTTGTCAAAAAATATCTTGAAGTTTTGGTTTTCAGGGATATTTGAAGTCAGATGTAGGACAATGTCCGATGATATGCCTAATCCAAAAGATTGGCACGTTCCTTCTCCAATATAGAGGCTGAAATCGTATACGATGCCAGATACTCCAGCCCTTGTGAACATCTTGAAACCCCATTTATGAGGCTTCTTTGGCAAATATTGTTTCAAACTGTGTTTACCTAATAAAACAATAATATATGTATCTATTTGTTATAATACGCAATTACAATAAAAACTTACCTTTATAAGCAATGATTTGTTCGTCAATGCTTTGGTGCTCCTCTTGGGAAATTCTACTGAAGTTTTCTTTAATTTTCTGCAACAGTGGGCGTACTTTATATAATTTATCGTAGTTATGCTGTCCTTGTTTAGGCTGCTTTGAGTTATTATTTAAGTGGAAATATTCCTTTATTTTTTCGAAACGACTTCGTGATAAAGAATCAGCTACCGCTGACAGCTTAAAATTTTGTGACCACGCCATTCGCAAGCTTGGAACATTTACAACACCGAGGTATAGAAATATACCTATAAATCTTTTTATTTCATGGACTTCAAATTTTTGCTTTTTTCCACCCTTTTGTAACGCATATAAGTTGGACTCATCACAAATCATTTGAATGATGTCATCGTCAAAAAATTGAGTGAAATATTTGATCGGCTCTTTGGGTTCTTGATAGCTAATTTCACTTTTCCAAGCCGTATCCACAGCATCAATTGGCTGATTTCGCCATCTCAAGCTTTGTAATTCCACCTTCTCAAAAATCTCCTGTACCTTTTCTTCATCTTGAAATTCTTCCTCATTTTCTTCAAGAATCTTTGACAGTAGTTCCATTTCAATATTTTCACCCCTTTCTGCAATACTTTGAATCGTTTCTTCAATCACGTTTTCCAAATTTGTTGTTGTTGCTTCTTCGTCCAGTTCATTTTCCTCATCATCGGACGCGTCCCAGTTAAATTCGAGAACTTTTTCAATTTCGCGCTGCGTCAAACCCCGTGGACGCATTTCTAATAACAAGAATACGTTACAATATTTATATACACTATTGACCAATGTTGCCTATAGGCAACACCGATATTAAAAAATTCTCTAGGCCAAACTGAAGTATCTTAATAGTTTTTTTCTCTTTACTTAATTTCCTTACCTTGTTTTCTTTAAAATAGTTCAATTTTTTCACTATATTCTGGATATTTTCCTTTTTTTTAAATTAAATTCTTTAGACACTTTTTCTCGTTTATTTCATACACTTGTTACCGCGACTTTTATTAGCTGTCAAATGAACAACTTACACGCTTATAATATAAAAATTTGCAACAGCATGCGCAAGCATCTTATTTAAAGTTCCGAGAATTGTACCAACACAGAAAGTAAAAAATAACGGTATTATAACAACATTTCTTCAATGTTACCTATAGGCAACAGTGGGCATGAAAGGGTTAATTGTCACTTTTTACTCGTTATATCAACAAACCCCTCCTATGACTCTATATAAGTCAGGCTCTTAATACAAAAGGAAGGAAGAGACCACCTATCTGTGCAAACGACAATTCCTTCCTACAAAATAGACTTATTTAGAAAAAAATTTTTTGTCAATTTGTTTGAAATTTTGAATAAACTTGGTTCATTTCGTGGTATTCGTCCTACATATTGAATTGCGTTTTTTTTTTTATTATTATAATTGAAAAGTTAACTCATCGCTTTTTCAAATTAATATAATGTAAGACGTTTTTACACGATATTACCGATATTACCTATGTACTATCAAGTAAATCCCTTAAACAAAAATTTTCAGCTAATTTTATTAAACTTTTCAAAATTTCGATTTTTAAGATCGATCTCACAGAATCGATTTTTTTTAGCCGATTTTTTTTTTGAATCGATTTTTTTTGATTTCGATTTAAATCGATCCAAAAATCGATCTTTTTTTTTGGAGAATCGACATCTCTAATTCATATTATATGTTTTATGGTAAAAAGTGACGAAGCAAACGATGTCATATTGTTAATTTTATGGATTTTCGCAAAATAAACTTTCCCTGTGTGTTTCAGGGTCCCGATTATGATTCGTCTAGTGAAACGGAATTAACCAAGGAGAATGAAAGACTGAACTCGTTATTAAAAGACTGGGAAACGGCAAGTGCAAGCAGTAGATCGCAACCCAACACACCTAGACATAATTTACAACATCAAAACTCACAAACTTCACAAACCTCACTGACCACCACGTTTCAATCATCAACAAAAACCACTCAAATAATCGGGGGACCAATACAACAACAACAACAACAACCACAACCACAATCCACCCCTAATCTAAATAACAACAATAATAATAATAGTAATAAACAGCCTTTATACTCGCAACAAAGTACTCTACAGTCGCAACAGACGCAACACGGCTATTTACAAAAATCGCATCACACCACCATTGTTCACAATCCGAATTTTCAAACGCATAGTCCGACACATCATCAGACATCCAACATAGCCACTGCGCACATGACAAAAGTGATGCCGGGCATCCAGTACAGCGACAATCTAGCATTCACCAATTCGCAAATTAAACAAAATCTAACAAATTTCGTTGCTCAACGTCAATATCAAATGGCTCAAGCGGCCCAGTATTATCAAACGACCACACGAAACGACATGACCATCCTTCAAAATTACACAAATTCCCCGCCCCCGCCACTCACCGCCTCACCGCTACACAAACATTCCTATGTCGCTCCAGCGGGCGCCCAACGTGGGCTCATCCCAACCAATCCGCTCCATTCATCACCGTACACGAACGCCACCAACGGTGAATTAATGCTTCAACATCAACTCTACAATCAACAGTTGCAATATCAACAATCCAAAGAGGTTCAACAGTACAAACAAACGCGGGAACAACTTCTACTTCAACATCAACAACAACAGCAACAACAACAACAACAACAACAGATCATCGTTCAAACGCACACAATTCAACCGCCACAACATACGATGAAATACGCAGCCGCAAATAGTGGTGCTAGTGTAGTATATCAGCCGACCGCGACAAGTAATAGTGCGAAAGAGACTATAAGAACTACTACTGGGACGGATCCGATGAGTCCAAAGATGTTGTATAGGAAAAAAAATAGTTTACATCTGTCGCAAGAATTAACGTGATATTAACGTGAATTTTACAACAACGCCAAAAAAAATTACCACCCTCTAAATAAAATGTGTTATGTGGTTTTTTTTATTATCAAATTATTGTGATTTTAGACATAATTAGCGAAAATCGGTCGATTTTTAGTTGTTAGTGTTGAATGTTCAGTTTTTTTGTTTAACGAATCGTTTATACATATAAAAAGGTGGGTTTACACATGTAAATTTATTAAAACGTGTTACAGTTATGCCATCTGGTGGTAAAAAAAAGAGTTATTGAAACATTACCATTTTATTTAAACCTTTAAATGATTAAGACGAGTTAACTCGTCCTGCAATATAGCGGCTGAAAATGCTGTGATATGTATATATTAACTGGTACAGGTGCCGCCATCTGTGGCAGATTTTCCGAAATACGGTATAATTCTAAATAATGTTCAATTTTATTAGCGAATTTCCAGAATGGAAACTCGCTATTCCAGCCTTGCTCATGGTGGAAGTTCAGCCCGCGACTATGGCAGAAATTTGTTTTGAGGCCCCTAGAACCCAAAAATAATATTCACTAAAATTTATATATATATATATATATATATATATATACATATATATATATATATATATATATATATATATATATATATATATATATGTATGTATGTATCGGTTTATGTATGTATATATGTATCAGCACGATAGCTCTTCAGGAAAAACTGCTAGCTTTACGAAATTTGGTGACAACGTTGAAAGTCCAAAAATCTTGGATGAGTTCTTCAGCCAAGCACGTCGGATGCCAGGAACATGGTTTTTGTTCTTGCAAAAAATTAGTTTTTTGCCAAAATTTGCTATAATATAAGAGTTTTCGCCACATTTTTTTACACCATTGCAAAGACGGAAAAAATCACATAAAAAAGGTTTTTGAACTATTATTCTAGGTTAGCTAGTTTTTGAGAAAATAAGAAAACAAGTTCTGGACCTACCATCCACTACCGGGGCGGTTCTAGAAACCTCCGGCGGTGGGTGGAGACTCATATTTGTTTAAAATATTGCTTTTAAATAAAATGATTTTTTGAGTTTGTTGGTGCCAAATTGATTTATTCTGAAACTAAAATACCCCTGTCGCAGCATCCTCCATAACATAGCGAATTTCCATTTACAAAAGTACGTTTTTCACGGAAACTAGTTGATATAGAGTAATTGTAAATAAAAAAAATCTTCTTTATGTGAATTTTCCGCCTCATTCCGCCAAATCTTTTTCACGAAAAATGTCCAAAACACTGTAAACGTTTTCACGAAATTTCTTAAAAATAAGATGTTTCGTTCTTGAGTTATCGTGCGGACACATTTATATATATATATATATATATATATATATATATATATATATATATATATATATATATATACATATATATATATATATATATATATATGTTTACTAAGTGTGAAATTTCGTGAAAACGTTTACGGTGTTTTGGACATTTTTCGTGAAAAAGATTTGGCGGAATGAGGCGGAAAATTCACATAAAGAAGGTTTTTTTATTTACAATTACTCTATATCAACTAGTTTCCGAGAAAAACGTACTTTTGTAAATGGAAATTCGCTATGTTATGCAGGATGCTGCGACAGGGGTATCAACATAGTTTAGTATAATTTAAATTCCTAGAGTTCACTTTTTTGATGTTGGGATCTTTGATTTTTTTCTTTTTCTTTTTTTGTAACCTTATCTATTGTACTTATCACTGACAGTAAAAAGTCCGGCATTTTGGAACAAAAAAATTTTCCATATGGTTTGTTAAAAATGGTTAAGTTAATTTTCAAAAAAATAAATTTGAATTTGACGTTAAGGAATATCGATACCTAACACAATTATACGCAACTTCATAAACGACACTAACGCCCTCAGTACATATGCCAATAGGTTTTGTATACATTTTATTTAGTTATGTTAATATTCATACATGTCAAACCAAGGGCGCCCATATGAAAATTTGTAGGGAGGGGGCTAGAACTGGGGATAAGGGAAATTTTTAATTTTTAGATGACGAATGACGACTTGTTCTGACATTCAGGGCCGGCGAAAAAAATGACGGACTCCTGGGCACAAAAATAATTTTTAAATATTTTTTCTTCGAAAAGTTTTTCGTTTTCCGGGTCCGTTATTCACTGTTTCGGTCCAACGTTTCCACATTTTCTCCCAAAAACAGTATTGACGAGCAACAAAAAGAAAAAAAAAAAGACAATACAACTGAAGATGAAAAATAAACATTTTTATCCTTTCCCTAAAATCTAGGGGAAGCACGGCCCTTCCTGCCCCCGGGTATGGACGCCCTTGTGTCAGACATGTTTATACTACGTTCACAATTATTTTTTTAAATGTCAGCAAAAGTTATTTTCCATTAATAAATTAGTGCAGAACTACAGAATGCAGTGCTATCTAGTGCATAATGTCAAACTAACATTCGATCAGGAAATCAAGTAATAACTAATTTGCCCAATTTTATTTTACTTGGGAAATTTTTATTTATCTTTTACAATACCAAGCGTAAATATCAAATTAATTATTTTAGATTTTTTTTTTTTTTTTTTTTTTTGATTGTTTGATATCTTACATGTGTAAATCCTCCTTTAGTTGAATTCAAATAAGACTTGAATGTTATTGGAAAATGAGGAGCAACTTTTTTTTAAACTAAGCATAGTATTTAACCAAAAATTAGTGCTTGTATTTTTTATTTTAAAAAAATGTTTTTTATTTGTCTTTTTTCAACAAAAAGAAACTAAAAAAATTTTGTACTTTTATATGGCGGTTTTGTTATCGATTGCGATTTGTAATTGCAAATCAATAAATGAATAATTATCATAAAAATTATCAAATTATCAAAACATATTATTACGTAATTATAATAATGATTTAATTAAAAGAAGTAGAGAAAATATTAAAATTGAAATTTAAAAAAAAATCAATATTGGTTAATAATTTTAATTATTAAAAATATATGTATTTAAAAAAGTCAGTAAAACTGACTATAAATGTTGTTATAAAAATACCAATAATATTGTCTGTCCCACATAACTCAACCATAATTCATCTCCGTCTGAACTAAGCCTTGTCACATGTAGTTTACTCTACATTTAATGTTACAAAGCGTTTATTTGTGGATCGGACTCAATTTTGAAATGATATTTAAACAAGATTTGATCGCTGATTTGTTTACATTGATCCTGTATGAAACTTTGCGAAGTCTCCTAACTTAACCCTACATAACAGTGATTATTTAATTAATTTATTGAAAAATCACTATAATCTGTATATCATCACTATAATCTTTTTTAGTACATAATTATTGTTAATAAATTATGGGTTAATAAACAATTAAAAAATTTTAATTATTCTTTCTAAGTTAAACTAAATGATTTTTGTTAATATTTAATTTATTTCCAATGTATTTTACGTAAACTTTGAACAGAAAATGCCGGAACCAATCAGCGTTCAACACACATGTCACAACTCCATTTATGATAGGGACTTTACTTCTTACGTCAGTTTATTATGTAAAAGGCCTTAATGATTTTACTGACATTTTGCGATTCTAAATTTAAAAAATATAAATCAGATATACTCTCTTTTTTCAATACTATTTTTTTTTCCGAATCATACAAACTTAACACGTTTACTGCTACCTAATAATTGAAAAGTGAAGTGCGACACTTTAAGTGCTACCATAAAAAATATTGGATAATTGTAAAATTTTATTTCGATGTTCATAGATGTCAGAAGTGTTATCGCACTGGATAACTGCCTGGACGGTAAACAGGCGTGTGTGTATCCCTGTACACGAATCCGTGTATATCGCACTAAACGTGTTAAAAACGAATTTTTAAACAACACATTTTAAGGTTATGTTATCCAATATGGTGACAATATAAACCACAGACACTATTATTTTACTAATTTTTTTTTTAATGCACTTACAAATTTTTACAAAAAAATAAGGCACCAAAATATTAATTTGTTCCTGTTAAACGATAAATGTATTCTATGATAGAACGTATATTTTTAAAATAATATTAACGCCATAAAATACATAAAAATGATAATTACACATAAGTGTGTTCATATACCAAAATAAAAACATTAAAAAAATGAAATTAATTCATTCCATTGTTTTGTGGGCACTGATATAATGTCAAAAAATTATAAATATATGTTATTTATTAGAAAAAAATGTATTTATATGATAGTTAATTTTAATATGCGAACGTATTATTGAAAATGTGTAAAAAAAAAAAAAAAAATAACGTAGAGATTAGCGTTTAATGTGTGATATTACAAAATGGAAGAGGCCATGCATCACTGTTCCACCGATTTTTTAAAACACTCCGACACTGTCAATAATGTTATTTAAGACTTTATAGTCCACGTTTTCAACATCTGAAAATAGTCAGAACAACCGTAACGCTAACAGGTATTGATTTTTAACAAACACACTCTCTGTGTGTTGGTTTTTGTAAACATTTATACAAGAATAACATAAACATAACACTTAAAAATAAATTTTATATTATCATTTTTTTTTATGATTGGTTTGAAATGCGTACATTTCAATACAGTCACAAAAATCAGTGTGTTTGTCTGCGATTGATATCGCTTTTATTAAAAATGTGTATGTTTATACATGTTGAATCTTTTCGTGAATTTATTTATGTAAATTTTTTTTAATTCTTGAAAAATATTGCCGGTTCCTGAGGCAGTTTACTGTGAAAGTGCGCGGACTATATAGTGTTAATATTTTGAGGTGGAAAAAAGAAAAAAAAAAACAATAAAAATATTTGATTAAATAAATTTTTTTAGGGGGTAGTAAGATCATGGTGATTCTGATATTAGTGACACCAGAATCACTGTGACCTTACTACTCTTAACCCCTCTCTGTTTAACATCCACCATACCATAGTGTTTGTATTACGAAACACCAAAAATATTCAAGATGGCCACTTTCATTTATTTGTATTAATTAGCATAAAATTTTATTTTTGTTATATAAATGTTTAAATTTAAGGTTTGTCTGGAACAAACTTGTGTATATATCTTATGAAAATTAAAATATAAATATCAAAAAAGCCAAAATTAGAGAAATAATGATATTTGTTGACCAAAAAAAAATAAAAATAAATAAATAAATACTTCAAGATCATTCTCTTATCTCTAGTCACGACCATAAGTCTATGACCTCTCAATTTTTGAAAATAAAAAGAATCAAAACACACGAACCCCAAAAGAAATATTCAACATCCTTTGGAATTCATTGCTCAGGTCTACTAAAAATTTTGGATTTTCCAATTTACACCAAAAAAATTGAATTTATTTTTTTGAAATCAATACAAAATTTTTTACTGGCAACGACAATATAAACAGGACTCTAAAACTAAATCTCTTACTTATTGGTAATAACGCCCATTTAAATTTCTAACAATTCGTGGTCTGCTCTAAATTTTATGTTTCATGCATCATATTGTTCGCCGAGCCTTATTTGCCATAGATTAAGGTTTTGGGGGCGTTACTACCCGTACATAAAAACTTCATATGACTGTTTGATGACTCCTTTGATGATTAGGGCGAGTTAACTCGGTCAACAAGCGTTCATCTCTATGGCACAAATAAAATTGATATTATTTATGAAAGTAAAAAGTCATTTTTATTCGAAAGAGGGTATTCAGACCACGTAAGAAAGTGTGTGTTAAATCTGTCAAATTAAATTATGTAATGTTAAAATGATTAGTAAAGATAACGTGTCATAACCTAACCGTCATGAAGTGTTTTTTCCATGTACATCATCAAAGGAGTTAATCATTGTATTTCAAAACTATTTATAACTTTAGTATCTTTAGTAGTTGAAACTGTTATTTTTTTTAGTTACCTGAAAAAAATGTTAGCCATAGCCGCAATTGTATTCAAACAAAGCATTATTTAAGTTTTTTTAAAATAAATTTTTATAAACCGATATTTAACGTAGTTGATTTGTAAAAAATTATAATATTTTTGTTGATAATTTTAAATAAACTTGATAATATATACATTGAATGTTTGATTTTTATTTAGAGGTTGGTACCACATTTGTGGCTACATTATCAGTGGATGCGCAGTAGCTGTCTTGATACTGATAGGGACAGGGTGCATCACCTTTTGGGTACTCATACGACTTATATTCACACAATTCTTTACGTATTGGATTTCGGGGTAAAACATCTGGAAGAGGTTTCATAATAATTGACAATATACAATTCAAAATGGCGTCCAATGGCTGATCTGCTGACACATTAAATGCAGTGTTGCCACAGTAAGTTTTAATTTCTTCAATGTGACGTTTTATTTCTTCCAGCTAAAAAAATATTACAGTTTTTTTTTTAAATTATCGTGCGCTTCTCACAATGAATAACGTGATCCGCAATGTAGTTTTCTAATTTAGTCATTCATAATAGTAATTTTTAATTTTTATTCGTAAAAAAATAAATGGTAAACTTCTTTATTAATGGTATTTAAAAGTCACTATTATGAGTGGTTAAGTTAGAAAACTACATAAAGTTTAATCCAAGATCACCAGATGGCAACACTGTTTACGTCTTACTAGGGACTCTACCAGGGCTGCCAGATTGTATAATTGGATACAAAATCTGTATAATTTGGTTACTTTATGTATCCTCTTTGTATAAGAAACTTTCTTGTATAATTGGATACAAACACCGAAAATTTAGACTGAATACGCTGAACATAGCAGTTGCAATTCTTTGTTAATGTGACATCACGTTAGACCCAAAGAAACTACATATCGCGCGTTCTCTGTCCCAACCTCGTATATCAAAAACTACACGTTTTAGGACACACAAAAAACATATTAAATACTGTATTTACATATATACTTATCTAAATATATAGGTAGCCAACATCAAAGGGTGTAATTAGCATAAATCTTAAGTTCATAGTGATGAAAACATTTAAATACGTTTTTTTTGTGTGTCCAAAAGTTGGGAGTTTTCAGATACGAGGTTGGGACAGAGAACGCGCGATATGCCCTTATGTATATATGAATTTTCTTTCGTTCTGACAAGATTGCAAAAATGATTTAAATTTAATAATTAAAGTTTAGTCGGGAAAAAAAATCGGTTCATTTTTTTTCTTGCTCCTTTTTTGTAAGGAAAAGTTGTTTTGTATAATGGGAGTCAATTTTGTATAATTTCAGAGACCTGACTGTATAAACTAAAAATTTTTACTGGCAGCCCTGGACTCTACGTTTTACAAAATTAACCTCAGCATCAGCAAATTTTTTGAAATGAGGAACTGAATCAACTTCATAAATGTCTGCTCGACTCGAATCTGTTTCTTGGACATCACAGCGACAAGTTTGTTCAAAATATGGTCCTGCAAAAATATTACTTCCTTCCTCGTCTTTAATTATAGCCGTCAAGTTGCCTTCTTTGTATAAACTGGTTAATTTTTCGTCCGAGTAATTCAGGAATATAATTCTGTTAAAAAGATTTTTGATAATTACGAGAGAATGAAAGGGGAAATTAGGAGGGAGAATACTTGTTCGGAGGTGTAGCCATTTTGTCAAATCGTTTCATGTCATCAAGGGTCGCTGGAAATTCTGTGACGATCCAGCCTTTATCTACACACTGATTTTCTAATAATTTACTGAACAAGACCTCGGAACGAATTCGTGACTGTTTCAGTGAATCCATATTTTTATCATCCTTAAGATCTTTGACTTCACTAAATTTCGGATCATCTTTCAGGTATGCTTGTTCCAGGAGTATAGATAAATTAACTAACAAAAAATTCTGTATAAAAATCGAGTTTTAATCTCATATTTAATTCACTGCTAACCGTTGACTAACTGAAACCGTTTCGCTACATTTTCTGCAAGAGCTTTATAGACTAAATCGGGGAAACCGATCAGACAAATGCGAGGAATTTTATATTCTCCCAGATTTCTTCTAGATGAAATAATTGTTGAACATATTTCAATAATTTTGTTGACATCCCGTCCATTCATTCCGACATCCTTAAAAGAAATCAAAAATCTTACAATATTATTCAGACTGCGCCATATATTCTGTAGGGCCATATTTGGTATCATTTGGAATTTGAGATTAATTTTAAAGCTCCACTGTAATATACTCTATGATTTTAATAATTTTTTTTTTAAATTTCATATCAATAAATTAATTTTAATATCTTATTTTTATTTTTAAGTTATTTTTCTTGCTATATTTCAGGTAGCAGAGCGTGGTTTTATCAATTTCAAATGAAATGTCAAATTCTTATTTTTACATTATAAAATATTAAAAAATCAATTTAATTTAAATTGATTTTTTAATATTTTTCATCCTGTTTCAATGGTAGTGATTTTTGCTACCAGGGGCGAATGCAGTTTTCAAATTAGCAGGGGATCACATTTTTTTAAAGGTTTCACAATGCTTTTTTGAGATTGCAAATTTAAAAAAAAATATTCCTAAGTTACATGCAGTTCATCATTCTTTCGTTTCCTTAACGGTTTTTAAGGCACTGGAAAATTTTGTTTAACCTGATGACGTCATTGAATTAAAAAATATCTTTTCTCTCGATTCACCCTTAATTCCCGATAGATTCCGATTTACGGTATACGAATCTACACGTCTTGTGGCATGCACATAGACTGTAAAAGTGTAGGCAATATTGGAGTAGAAGGAGAGGCAGACAAATCTGACAAACCTATAAACGTTCTCCAACATATTTCTTCGGAACCCAAAATAGTAAAAAGGCAAAAATTTTAAAGAACTGGTCATGTTCTGTCGTAAAACGCACAAAAATATTTTGTTCTAGTCATAATTTTTTTAATTTATTTTTAATGTCATGCTATGTATTATCATTAAAGTTCAAAAATAAACCTCCGGAGAAATCACTTACAGACCATGTTGAACTGAAAGCTCGTCGGAGTTCAATCAAATTTCGTCTGTACTGCACCCACTGTTCGGGCATATTAGTCTCAAATTCATTTTTTAAATATTTCAGTGGTGACATAAACTTTGGTACAAAGTGAATCACATGTGTCGGTAAAATTCCTTGACGTTGCATTTGCACGGCTTGCGCACTCGTTTCCGGGAATCCCACTAGAAGCCATCCTTGTCCACAATTTGTATGAATTTTTTCTAGTAATCTCTTAACACATTTTGCTGTGAATTTTTCTGTTGTTTCTTTCTTAATTTTATGCTTAGCAATCTCTTCGTCAATATCTTTTCTGGTAATAACTTTCACATTAAACTTTAAAGTTAATTTTTCTACTATCTCGGTTATATCAATGAAGGGAGCCGCGATTAAAATTAAACGTCTTGAATCACATGAATTAGCAGCGTGTATTAAGACGTTATAAATAAATTCGACATGATCATCTGGTTTTCTTATGACTAGCTCACATGCTAATTCCTAAAAAGGATCAGTTTGTATTTATTTTCCAAAAAGAAGCCACCATCTTGTTTTTTTCGATTACTTACATGGAATAAAGCGTAAAGACGATATTTTTCTAGATAAGGAAGATATTTTGGTGGCACACGAAGTTTTCTTTTAGTTTCATCGATAAACATTTTCGAATTGTGCGAAAAACGTTTGAAAAATAAATGGATGAAAAAATGTAAAATTGTAAACATAATTTTTATTGCTATAGAAATCAAATCAAATTTTGATGATCCACATGGAATCAAACCTGTAGTATAGACGGCAGCACTGACGCCGATAGTGGCACCTTCTTTAGCGACGCAAATTCTCACTCACGCCCATAGAGAACACTATATGTATGTATATATATGCTGCCCTCTGAACTCAGTACCAAAATAACCATCTGCTAAGAGAAATCCTATAATTTAAGTGAGTTCTCTTTTATATATATATATATATATATATATATATATATATATATAAGAGCACTCACTTAAATTATAGGATTTCTCTTAGCAGATGGTTATTTTGGTACTGAGTTCAGAGGGCAGTGCAGTAACACTGCACAACATATTTAAAAAATTGGTAATTGTAGACGGTGCTACTAGCTGATATCTGTCGAATTTACTTTTCATAGAACTTATTCTATTATGTATTTTAGAAATTTTCATTTTTTTCGAATTATTTGAAATATTTAATGTATAATTTTGAATAAAAATAAATTTACTTGAGTTTTTAAACAAATATATGAATTTATAATAATTATTGTATGAGTTTTAAGCTTGAAAAACTGATTAAAATAAAATGCAATTAGGAGAATTTTAGTGGATTATCTTACTAGTAGTATCCTACATTATCGGCAAAGGTCAAAGATAATTTAAAGTTATTATAGTGACATCTCTGTTCTTCTTAAGTGTACTACGCATGATGATTACGACAACGGTGACATCTATACCCTGTGCCCCCGTTCTCAGTGTCATAGAGAGGTAATAGAGGGTCAAAAAAATGTATTGAAGTTAGCTATCTTTCAGAAATAAAATGTACGTATACAAATTATGGCCTGCAATAATTGAAGACATGAGTGGATGAAGGTGTTATGTAACATTTTTTATGTAACAGAAGCGTTTGAAAGTTTTTATTTACATAATATAAGTACTTCCCATGCAATAGCTCATGTTTATTGTTGAATTTCTACAAAACTACTGGACGTAATGAAACCAAATTTTAGTATATGATATACTTTAGCATAAGATACTTCAAAATTCGGCAAAAAAACGACTTTATGAATAACATTTTGATCCACTCACAGCTTTAATTATAGTTCCATTTGCTCAAAAATGGACAATACATTATATTCCTTAAAGCTCACTCGTCTCACCCTGTTACCTGTCCACAAAAAAATGCTTACAAACTGGCCTTACACTTTGTCTAGTAGTATAATAAGTATAATAGGGTTCATTGATCTGTGGAGGGAATAACTGAACATAAATCATTAATTGTAAAATACAATTATTAGTTAGCAAAATAATATATTTTTTGATAAAAATAATATATTATGCAATGATAATAAAATATTTATTAATTCTACCGATATACGGCTAGTTATATATATACATTTGTTCCTAATTACTACTTTTTAGGAAGGCAGGTAGAAATACAGGCAAGGAAGAAAAAAATTGATAAAATTTGAATACCTATTTAAAAAAATTTTGACACATTTAATTTATCAAATCAAATGAAGTGTTTATTATTATAAAACAATACAAATAATGAACAGTAATCACCACGTATTCGTCTTTTGTGTCCATTTAAACTACTTATAATCGATTAAATGTTTCAGAACACGTCATACATTTATATGGTTTTTCACCGCAGTGAATTCCTTTCATGTAGTACATGTTTTAGAACATGTGTTTCATTTATGTATATGGTGTTTCACCACTGTGAATTCTTTCATTTTTTTTTTAAGGCAGCTTTGTATGGTTTTTCACCGCAGTGAATTCTTTTATGTTTTTGTAAGTCACCTGACTGAATAAATGTTTTAGAGCATGTTTTATATTTGTATGGTTTTTAACCACGTTGTGAATTCTTTCATGTTTTGCTTCCGAGACTACTAAAGTAGCCGAAATATTGTGATCACTTTTGAGAAATAAAAAAAATTTTCCCCCCAAAATAAATTTTTTACACACATTTTACGTTTTAGAGCTTTCTGAACAATTGTGGTTTGATGTCTCTTTATCCGTCCGTCTGTGTGTCGCCAGTTTGCACCAAGTGGCATAACTTCTGAACTATTCAATTCTTTTTTATGAAATTTTCAGAAATCATGCATTTTGGCTCCGAGATGGTCCCCTATGAATTTAATCGAAATCGGAGTAACGGTAGCTACCCCGCTACCCTGAAATTTCATTAAGTATCAATATCTTATTTACTGCTAGTCCCATTTTGCTCAAATTTTTAGGGTATTTTGGGGGTTAGTTTCTAAAATATTTTTTCTATTATTTTATAATCTAGCCTTTAAATATTTTGAGTTACAACAATTTTTTATGAACTTTAAGGCAAAAATATTATTTCACGGTACATATATTTGGTAGAATACTGTTTTAAAGTCTTTTACGGGCACGAGGAAGCTGTGTGCCACACTCCATTGACAGTGGGCCTATTCGTACCGCACCAAGTCAAAGTGTCTTGCTCTTACTTTTAAGAACATTACACTTGTTTTGAAGAACTTTTGTCTTACTTTGGAGATATTTGTATGTTCCTGTCTCACTTTCCGTGTTCTTGAGAGAAGAGTGAAGGATATGTACGATGTATACCGAACGCTATTACTGACTATAAACTATGTATGCTACAATCATCGTATCAAAGTGAGACAGGAACATACAAATATCTCCAAAGTAAGACAAAAGTTCTTCAAAACAAGTGTAATGTTCTTAAAAGTAAGAGCAAGACACTTTGACTTGGTGCGGTACGAATAGGCCCAGTGTATTTTAAATTACTGTTTGCGTTTATTGTGTCGTTCGGTTATTTTGTGCACAGTTATTTTGTTGTTAAGTCGAATTTATTCCGCACTGATATCATTTTTATGCGAAATCGATACTATTCGCAATTTACATCGAATTCTTCTGACACGGACGTTGATTGTTCACTTCTATGAACTCTTTCCTTATGAATTTTTAAATTAGTTAAATAATTGTATCTTAGAGAACATTGATCACATTTATACGGTCTTTCACCAATATTGTGAGTTTTTTCATGTCTTTTTAAAGCACTAGGTTGAGTGAATGGTACTGAACATGTTTTACATTTATAGGGTCTCTCACCTGTGTGAGTTAATTCATGTATTTTTGAATAACTTGAAGTAGTAAATGTTTTAGAACATTTTACATTTGTATGGTTTTTCACCAGTGTGAATTCTTTGATGTCTTTTTAAATTACTTGGGTCAGCAAATATTTTAGAACATATGTTACATTTATATGGTTTTTCACCCGTGTGAATTCTTTCATGAGTGTTTAAATGACTTGACAGATTAAATGTTTTAGAACATATGTTACATACATACTTTGCAACATTGTGAATTTTTTCGTGAGTTTTTAAATTACATGAAGAAGCAAATATTTTAGAACACCTGTTACATTTAAATGGTTTCCCACCACTGTGACTTCTTTCATGTTCTTTTAAATTACTTGAAGTGGTACATGTTTTAGAACATGTATTACATTTATATGTTTTCTTACCACTGTGAATTCTTTTATGTTTTTCTAAATGACCTGACAACCGACTGAATATTTTTTTAGAATATTTATTAGATTTGTGTGGTTTTTTACCCATATGTAGTCTTTCATGTGTTTTTAAATTATTTAACTGAGTAAATGTTTTAGAACATCTGTTACATTTAAATGAACAAACACAGACTATTTTATGATTTTCGAAATCTTCAAACTCTTTAAATATTTTAAGACAAATATTACATTCAAATTGATTTTGATCAATTTCGTCTTTTTCAATTTTGATTTCCGTATGTAAACTGTCCAAATTAATCGAATTCTCATCTTTAGTAAAATCGGAAACTTCCATTTTCAATGTTTCAAAATCATGTCCCTGTCACTCTCCATTTAGTCTATTATAAAAAAATGGACCGTTTTCTGACGTCGCTGTAACTAATGTACCAGATGGCGTTGATTTACTAGGGGATAAAATTAGAGTCGAGACATGAGGTTTAATAATTCGCAATTTTTCATCTAAAATAAATTGGAAATAAATTAAATATTTAAAAAAATACTTTAATTCAACCTAGAAAGATTAATTAAATTAAAAAATTTTAATTCTTCGTTAACACATAACTTGGTGACGATACTTTTGTGCTCAATCATATGGTAATTAATTTTGACATCTATTTGATGAAAAATGCTCACATGTCCCAACTCTATTTAGTATACCCCCTATACCATTAGCGCCACGTAGCAAACGTAGCAAACTGTGACATGAAAAGGTCCGTCCTTGAAAACAAGTGGCAGGGACATGTTCAAAATCAACCGACTTAAACGAAGAACCTTGATCCATTTCCTCTTGCTTAATGTTTATTTCCGTATGTAACGTGTCCAAATCTGTCAAATTTTCGCACGACTCCTAAAATATGTAAAACTCGTTCATTAAAACATCTACAAAATTTTTTTTTTAAAGTTTTTAATCAAAATGTGCGTACCGATTTTATATTTTGTCCTTGTAAATCTGTAAAATTTATTTCACCTTTCAACCAATTACTTTCTTGCGACATTATTGATGACAATGATGACCTTAACTTGTTCTCACTCACATCATCTTTCTCCACTTTAACTTCAACTGTATGAAAATTTTCGTTTTCCAGTTTTTCCATTTCGAATTTCTCGATACTATCCATATTACTGTTTGGTTAGGACGCTAGTAATAACGCCGATAACGTGTAAGGGCTTTTTTGGTAGTTGAATTTCTTCGATTTATAATTAATTTTGCACTCAAATTAGAATGGAAGAAAATTTTAAACACAAAATCAAATATACATACATATACATGAAATTATGAGGTTATAATTAAACATCTGACTCCAAATGCCAAATGGAGAAACGAGATCTTCGAAATTTGTAGAAAAAAACAAACAAATATAGGTGGAAATTATTGTCTTTGGAAAGTTAAACCTGGGAAACACTTCATTTTACTTTGCCAGTATTCACAATATACTGCAATATACAGCCTGAGTTTTTCGAGAGTTGCCATTTTTATTACAGCCAAACCGTTGATTTAATCAAAAAATTGTTCAAATACAAGCTGTAGATGAGTGCAACCGATTGCTATAGTAAGGAGTTTTATAGCTCTTATGGCTTTCGAGCTATGATACAAACTTATAAATTTTCTAATGAGGCTATATGTTAATTTTTCGATAAAACTGATCTATAATATTAATAACTGATCTAAATGCATCAATTTAAAACATAATGAAGAAAAATAAATTTTTTTAGCCAAGTTTATTTTCTGAATTTTTCTTTATCAGTTAGGCGATAAAAATACGCATATGCATTTGAGGCTACTTCAACCGACAGTATTCTGGTCGGTTATTAAGCGTAGTACAAATCAAGTAACAAAATTGTTGGCAACATGTTGCCAACATGTATCCCATCAACAAGCAAAATGTTGACGGATACACGTCAACATTGAGCGGCATCACAACAAAGAAATTTGTTGAATGTTGCTTGTATCCGTGTATCCCATTTCAAATGGAAAACATCGGTCAGTTTGGACGGTGTTGCCAACAAACTGCCGCGATTACATTCAATTTATTATTTATACATACATATGTACAGTACTATTACGTATTGTAAACATAATTATATACATATTTTGTAAATTCCTAGTTAATCACATTGTTATTTTTTTTTTAATTTTTTTTTTTTAGTTTTGTAGTACTATATGCCCCAAAACCACTTAAACTGGTAACGAAAATTTGGAGACGCTTCTAGTTTTTGAAAAAAATCATTTAATATAAAATAATAAAATTTTAGCATTAATATAATATAAATATAGAATTCCAGTGGCGGTTTCTTTTAATTTAATATATTTCATTGTTCCAGGATATTTAATTTATTTTGTATTAATAATATTAATATATCGTTATACAAAAAACATTTATGTTTAATAAAAAAGATTTTAAACAATTGTAGAAAAAAGATTTCAATTTTTAATGTACTAGGAATTAAATTGTCAATTTAACGTAAGAAAGAAAAAAATCGAAACGTAAAATCGAAATTCAAAAATAAATCAGCCATTAAGTTATCGCCATAGCTTGTCCCATTTTTTAAGAATTGTCTTTGCCACCATCTTCTTTTTCGTTTTTGGGCATGGGCAGCTATTATAATGAACGCAGCACTTGCACCAGCAGCAACAATTGTTTGTTCCATTTTCACTGTGAAACTGCCTTTAGTTTGACTGCACTACTAGTTTTGGTTTAGACACGCAACATTGTTGACAACATGTATCCAGATACATGTTGCTGTATCCAACAAATATGTTGCCAACATCGTCAACATGTTGCCAACATTTTGTTACCCGGTTTGTACATACCTTATATACTTCCCATGCAATAGCTCATGATTATTGTTGAATTTCTACAAAACTACTGGACGTGGTGAAACAAAATTTTAGTATATGATATACTCTAGCATAAGATATTTCAAAATTTGACAAATACTGAATTTTTGAAAAATGTTACATAACATTTTCATCCACTCACAGCTTTAATTATAGTTCCATTTGCTCAAAAATGGACAATACATTATATTCCTTAAACCTCACTCGGCGCACGCTGTTACCTGCCTCAAGAAAAATGCCTACAAACTGGCTTAGTGTTACAATAGTGTTCATTGGTCTGTGGAGGGAATAATTGAACATAAATCATTAACTGTAAGATACAATTATTAATTAGCAAAATAATATATTTTTTGATAAAAATAATATATTATGCAATGATAATAAAATATTTATTAATTCTACCGGTATACGGCTAGTTGTATGTACATATATACATTTGTTCCTAATTCTTATTTTAGGAAGGCAGGTAGGAATATAGGCAAGGAAGAAAAAATAACGTGTAGATAATTTTGACACATTTAAATTTATCAAATCAAATGAAGTATTTATTATTATAAAACAATGCAAATAGATTGATTGTAAAAAAAGTTTTGTAAAAATAAATTACTAATGAACAGTAATCAGCATGTATTCGTCTTTTATGTCCATTTAAACTACTTAATCGTTTAACCCTTTTAAACAAACCATATGGTAAAATTTTTTTGTCTCAAAATGCCGGACTTTTTACTGCCAAGTGATAAGTACAATAGATAAGGCTACAAAAAAAGAAAAAGAAAAAAATCAAAGATCCCAACATTGCAAAAGTAAACTCTAGGAATTTACAAAAAATAAATTATACTAAACTATGTTGATAAAATTGAACATTATTTAGAATTATACCGTATTGTCACAGATGGCGGCACCTGTACCAGTGAATCATAGAACACTAGAAGCCAACTAACATAAAAAAAGTGAAATTCGCTTGGAGTCATTTGTTAGTCAGTCACAGCTTAAGGCATTAGTCCGTCAGTAGTCGTCGTCGAGTCAACACACCATTATATTAACAATATACCTATTGTTAGTTGAGCACGTTGAACAGCTCTCTCTGGTAATACGTGTGATGTGATTGTATGCGTGTATACACATACTACTACAAAAAACCAAACTAATACACTGCAAACAGTGTGTATGTACACAAACAGACTACGTCACAAACTCATTACAAGTGGAACAGAGGCAAAGCCAATCTAGTTTGTCCCCTTGCAGTGAATATATACATATGGCAGCCATATATGTAGTATACATATATAGCCAAATGGATATGAAAAAAACGTCCCAACATCACGGTGCAGATTTGGAAGTATTTTGTTCGTTTTGCGCAAATGCGACCTTTTTGGTGGTAATATGAACCAATCTGAACAGTAAACACGGTAAACACTAATTGATACATCTGCGCAAAACAACCGAAGTGCCTCTACCCGATGTCTATCCGTCTCAGGGCTGCCAGATTGTATAATTGGATACAAAATCTGTATAATTTGGTTACTTTATGTATCCTCTTTGTATAAGAAACTTTCTTGTATAATTGGATACAAACACCGAAAATTTAGACTGAATACGCTGAACATAGCAGTTGCAATTCTTTGTTAATGTGACATCACGTTAGACCCAAAGAAACTACATATCGCGCGTTCTCTGTCCCAACCTCGTATATCAAAAACTGAATGTTTTAGGACACACAAAAAACATATTAAATACTGTATTTACATATATACTTATCTAAATATATAGGTAGCCAACATCAAAGGGTGTAATTAGCATAAATCTTAAGTTCATAGTGATGAAAACATTTACATCGTTTTGTTTGTGTGTCCAAAAGTTGGGAGAACGCGCGATATGCCCTTATGTATATATGAATTTTCTTTCGTTCTGACAAGGTTGCAAAAATGATTAAAATTTAATAATTAAAGTTTAGTCGGAAAAAAAAATCGGTTCATTTTTTTTCTTGCTCTCTTTTGTAACGAAAAGTTGTTTTGTATAATGGGAGTCAATTTTGTATAATTTCAGAGACCTGACTGTAGAAACTAAAAATTTTTACTGGCAGCCCTGATCCGTCTCACTTCATCGGAACCACTGCCTCTTATAGGGATTGGCCATATAGTTATAATACATATATGATGGCAGCATTTTGAGCCGCCATATTGCAGGACGAGTTAACTCGTCTTAATCATTTAAAGAGTTAAATGTTTCAGAACACGTCATACATTTATATGGTTTTTCACCGCAGTGTTACATTTATGTATATGGTTTTTAACCACTATGAATTCTTTCATGTTTTGTTAAGGTAGCTAACTTAGTAAATGTTCTAGAACAAGTGTTACATTTATATGGTCTTTCACCACTGTGAATTCTTTCATGAGTTTTTAAATCACGTAAACTAACACACGTTCTAGAACATTTGTTACATTTATATGGTTTTTCACCACTGTGAATGCTTTTATGTCTTATTAAATTACTTGAGTCAGCAAATGTTTTAGAACATATGTCACATTTATATGGTTTTTCACCACTGTGAATTCTTTCATGTATTTTTAAACTACTTGAGTCAGTAAATGTTTTAGAGCATGTTTTACATTTGTATGGCTTTTCACCACTGTGACTTCGTTCATGTCTTCTTAAGTTGCTTGAGTCGGCATATCTTTTAGAACATATGTTACATTTGTATGGTTTTTCACCACTATGAATTCTTTTATGTTTTTGTAAGTCACCTGATTGAGTAAATGTTTTAGAGCATGTTCCACATTTGTATGGCTTTTCACCACTGTGAATTCTTTCATGTCGTTTTAAAGCACCTAACTGAGTAAATGTTCTAGAACACGTGTTACATTTATATGGTTTCTCATCACTGTGAATTCTTTCATGTATGTTTAAATCACCTGACTGAGTAAATGTTCTCGAACACGTGTTACATTTATACGGTTTCGCATCACTGTGAACTCTTTTATATTTTTTTAAATGACCTGACAACCGACTGAATGTTTCAGAATACTTATTAGATTTGTGTAATTTTTTACCCATATGCAGTCTTTCATGTTTTTTTAAATTATTTAACTGAGTAAATGTTTTAGAACATCTGCTACATTTAAATGAATGAGCGCAGACTATTTTATGATTCTCTAAATCTTCAGGCTGATTAAATATTTTAAAACAAATATTACATTCAAATTGATTTTGATCAATTTCGTCCAAATTAATCGAATTCTCATCTTTAGTAAAATCGGAAACTTCCATTTTCAATGTTTCAAAATCAACCGACTTAAACGAAGAACCTTGATCCATTTCCTCTTGTTTAATGTTTATTTCCGTATGTAACGTGTCCAAATCTGTCAAATTTTCGCACGACTCCTAAAATATGTAAAACTCGTTCATTAAAACATCTACAAAATTTTTTTTTTAAAGTTTTTAATCAAAATGTGCGTACCGATTTTATATTTTGTCCTTGTAAATCTGTAAAATTTATTTCACCTTTCAACCAATTACTTTCTTGCGACATTATTGATGACCTTAACTTGTTCTCACTCACATCATCTTTCTCCACTTTAACTTCAACTGTATGAAAATTTTCGTTTTCCAGTTTTTCCATTTCGAATTTCTCGATACTATCCATATTACTGTTTGGTTAGGACGCTAGTAATAACGCCGATAACGTGTAAGGGCTTTTTTGGTAGTTGAATTTCTTCGATTTATAACTAATTTTGCACTCAAATTAGAATGGAAGAAAATTTTAAACACAAAATCAAACACATTATGAGGTTATAATTGAACATCTAAACTCCAAATGCCAAATGGAGCTTTCGAAAAATTTGCAATATGTACCAGAAACGAGATCTTCGAAATTTGTAGGAAAAAACGAACAAATATAGGTGGTAATTATTGTCTTTGGAAAGTTAAACCTGGGAAACACTTTTTTTCTCAGATCATTTTACTTTGTCAGTATTCACAATACACAGAGTGAATCTTTCGAGAGTTGCCATTTTTATTACAGCCAAACCGTTGATTTAGGGCATATCCCTGCCACTTGTTTTCAAGGACGGACCTTTTCATGTCACAGTTTGCTACGTTTGCTACGTGGCGCTAATGGTATAGGGGGTATACTAAATAAAGTTGGGACATGTAAGCATTTTTCATCAAATAGATGTCAAAATTAATTATCATATGATTGAGTACAAAGGTATCGTCACCAAGTTATGTGTTAACGAAGAATTTAATTTTTTTTCAATTTAATTAATCTTTCTAGGTTGAATTAAAGTATTTTTTTAAATATTTAATTTATTTCCAATTTATTTTAGATGAAAAATAGCGAACTATTAAACCTCATGTCTCGACTCTAATTTTATCCCCTAGTAAATCAACGCCATCTGGTATATTAGTTGCAGCAACGTCAAAAACCGGTCCATTTTTTTATAATAGACTAATGGAGAGTGACAGGGACATGATTTAGGGTATCTACACAACAAGGGGACAAACTAGATTGGCTTTGCCTCTGTTCCACTTGTAATGAGTTTGTGACGTAGTCTGTTTGTGTACATACACACTGTTTGCAGTGTATTAGCAGAGAACAAAGACGTAAGAAATTCATTCATAGGTCTCAATTCACTGGTATTAGTTTGGTTTTTTGTAGTAGTATGTGTATACACGCATACAATCACAATACACGTATTACCAGAGAGAGCTGTTCAACGTGTTCAACTAACAATGGGTATATTGTTAATATAATGGTGTGTTGACTCGACGACGACTACTGACGGACTAATGCCTTAAGCTGTGACTGGCTTACAAATGACTCCAAGCGAATTTCACTTTTTTTATGTTAGTTGGCTTCTAGTGTTCTATGCCCTGCAAGAAACTACGTGTCGGGCTCCCGCTGGGCTCCCAACTAGCTACAATTTTTTACACTTATGCTGACCACTTGGTCTACATAATCAATGAAATAAGGAATAGGGAGTATGCCATCTAGTGACGTTGAGTGGAACTTTAACGTAACTGCTCATAGATATAAATATGTAGGTACTTTTGTACGTCAAAATTCGTGATTTTTTTCACTTTAGTGACAAAAAAAGTCATCACGAACGTTATTTTTTCATGAATTTTGATGTACAAAAGTACCTAAATACATATACCAATGCGCAGTTACGTTAAATTCCATTCAACGTCACTAGATGGCATACTTCTTATGTTATTTCTTATTCCTTATTTCATTGATTGTGTATGACCCATTAATCGAAAAATTGTTCAAATAAGAGTTATAGATATCGACGGGGGCAATCAATTGCTATAGTCAGGAGCTTCATAGCTCTTATGGCTTTCGAGCTATGATACAAACTTATAAATTTTTATATAAGACTATTCTTCGATAAAACTGATCTATAATGCATCAATTAGAAAGATAAATGAAGAAAAATGAACTTTTTTACCCAAGTTTATTTTTAGAATTTTTCGTTATCAATTAGGCGGTAAAAACACGCATATGCATTTGAGGCTACTTCAACCGACAGTATTCTGATCGGTTACATTTCTATTACATCCAAGAAAAGAACCTTTTTCACTATCATTCTGTCATACAAGGTTCCGCGACAAAATAACCATGGACAAAATAACTGTGGACAAAATAACCGAACGACAATATAACCTTAAAGTTTATTTATTTACTATTTTGTTTAAATATTAAATCTAAATTACAAAGATAAAACTGTAGCAATATGTTGTAAATACTTAAGTTTTTGTTCTGCGTTATATTTAATCACAAAGTAGATTGTCAAAACTAACCTAACTTTTGGGCTAATCTCACTTCCTAGTTTTTATATCAAAAATCGAAGTATATTGTCAAAACTAACCTAACCTTTGGGCAAAGGGTAACCTTAACTAACCTCCACCTAGTTTTTATGTCAAAGTCGAAGTATATTGTCAAAACTAACTAACCTAACCTTAACTAACCTCACCACCTATAACCTTAACCTAATTAGTTTTTATACCAAAGTCGAAGTATATTGTTAAAACTAACTAACCTAACATTAACTAATCTCATCACCTATAACCTTAACCTAACTAGTTTTTAAACCGTTACTTTTCTGAGAAGAAACTGCAAAATTTTGAAAGAACAAAAGTGGTACATACGCTTCATTTTCAAAATACGTACGTACACAAATTATGTCCTGCAATAATTATAGTCCCATTTGCTCAAAAATGGACAATACATTATATTCCTCAAACCTCACTCGTCTCACCCTGTTACCTGCCTCAAGAAAAATGCCTATAAACTGGCTTTACGCTTTGTCTAGTAGTATAATAAGTATAATAGTGTTCATTGGTCTGTGGAGGGAATAACTGAACATAAATTATTAATTGTAAGATACTAATTATTAATTAGCAAAATAATATATTTTTTGATAAAAATAATATATTATGCAATGATAATAAAATATTTATTAATTCTATCGGTACACGGCTAGTTATATATACATTTGTTCTTAATTCCTACTTTAGGAAGCCCGGTAAGAATATAGTCAAGAAAGAAAAAATTTGGTAAAATATGAATATTTAAATAATTTTGACACATTTAAATTTACCAAATCAAATGAAGTGTTTATTATTATAAAACAGTACAAATAGATTGATTGTAAAAAATTTAATAAATTACTAATGAGCTGTAATCAACATGTGAGCCGTTTATTTTGAAAGTAGGGCAAGTCCATATTTTATATATATGTAAGTTTATAATCCAATAGTGTTTATAGTGCTGGCTAAAAATAATAGTGGTTTTATTATAACTAAATGGACTTGCCTCACTTTCAAATTTAATGAAGTATTGTAATCGTTAATTTAAATGGATAATATTTGAGTTTTATCATTTAAAAATAAACATAAAAACTTTTCATACGACAGTTCAACTTCAGATGCACGTACTGTGACATTATTACCCCCTCCCAGTGCCTTAGTAATAGAAATGAGTGTACGAAAATAAGTATGTACTTTAAAAGAGCGACTCACCCCCTTTGCAGTGTTGCTTAAAATGAATTTTGAAAATTGATTCTAATTATTTTAAACTATTTTCCTTGAAGAAGTTTTTAATTACTCAAATAGTACGATTATGCCGACACAGTCACCTCCGTAATTAACTACCCCTGGATTCAATATTAGGAAATTGAGTAAAAACAGGTCGACTAGATTTTTTTACGTATATTTGAAATCTGTAAATAAAATTTTATTATATTTTATTTTTCGCAAAATTAACCTCTAAATTTTAGCCCTAAACTACCCCTGTTGCTGTAATTTAAACAAATTACATACCAATACATAGCTTTTTAAAAAAGGGAAATATCGCCAATTTAAGCTTTTGCTCTATTTCTTACCGTTTTCGAGGTATTTGAAAAATTAAATTTTCACCCCAATTTTTGAAGGACGATTTCACCTCTTCAAACCGTTTTTCTGTCGATAAAAAAAATACGTGTTATTTATTTTTTAGTGTTCTACAACATATCTAATTTTCATCAAAATCAATAGGTCCGGTTTCGGAAATTTTACTTGTAAGATGGACTTACACCACTATCAAAATAAACATATTTACAATACTGTTAAGAGCTAAAACTTCAATCTTCAGGCTTCTGAATTTTTTTGACTATAAATTGTTGGCAAATAAAAAGATCATACAAGTCTTATCTATAACTACCATTATCTTCATTTTTTTTCAAAAATGGACTGGCCCCACTTTCAAAATAAACGGCTCATGTATTCTTTGATGTCCATTTAAACTACTTAATCGTTTAAATGTTTCAGAACACGTCATACATTTATATGGTTTTTCACCGCAGTGTTACATTTATGTATATGGTTTTTAACCACTATGAATTCTTTCATGTTTTGTTAAGGCAGCTGACTGAGTAAATGTTCTAGAACAAGTGTTACATTTATATGGTTTTTCACCACTGTGAATTCTTTCATGAGTTCTTAAATCACTTAAACTAACACACGCTCTAGAACATTTGTTACATTTATATGGTTTTTCACCACTGTGAATGCTTTTATGTCTTATTAAATTACTTGAGTCAGCAAATGTTTTAGAACATATCTTACATTTGTATGGTTTTTCACCACTGTGAATTCTTTTATGGATTTGTAAGGCACCTGACTGAATAAATGTTTTACAACATGTTTTACATTTGTATGGTTTTTCACCACTGTGAATTTTTTCATGTCTTTGTAAATTACCTAACTGAGTAAATGTTCTAGAACACGTGTTACATTTATATGGTTTTTTACCACTGTGAATTCTTTCATGAATTTTTAATTCACTTGAACTAACAAATGCTCTAGAACATATGTCACATTTATATGGTTTTTCACCACTGTGAATTCTTTCATGTATTTTTAAACTACTTGAGTCAGTAAATGTTTTAGAGCATGTTTTACATTTGTATGGCTTTTCACCACTGTGACTTCGTTCATGTCTTCTTAAGTTGCTTGAGTCGGCATATCTTTTAGAACATATGTTACATTTGTATGGTTTTTCACCACTATGAATTCTTTTATGTTTTTGTAAGTAATCTGATTGAGTAAATGTTTTAGAGCATGTTCCACATTTGTATGGCTTTTCACCACTGTGAATTCTTTCATGTCGTTTTAAATCACCTAACTGAGTAAATGTTCTAGAACACGTGTTACATTTATATGGTTTCTCATCACTGTGAATTCTTTCATGTATTTTTAAATCACCTGACTGAGTAAATGTTCTCGAACACGTGTTACATTTATACGGTTTCGCATCACTGTGAATTCTTTTATATTTTTTTAAATGACCTGACAACCGACTGAATGTTTCAGAATATTTATTAGATTTGTGTAATTTTTTACCCATATGCAGTCTTTCATGTTTTTTTAAATTATTTAACTGAGTAAATGTTTTAGAACATCTGCTACATTTAAATGAAAGAGCGCAGACTATTTTATGATTCTCTAAATCTTCAGGCTGATTAAATATTTTAAAACAAATATTACATTCAAATTGATTTTGATCAATTTCGTCCAAATTAATCGAATTCTCATCTTTAGTAAAATCGGAAACTTCCATTTTCAATGTTTCAAAATCAACCGACTTAAACGAAGAACCTTGATCCATTTCCTCTTGTTTAATGTTTATTTCCGTATGTAACGTGTCCAAATCTGTCAAATTTTCGCACGACTCCTAAAATATGTAAAACTCGTTCATTAAAACATCTACAAAATTTTTTTTTTAAAGTTTTTAATCAAAATGTGCGTACCGATTTTATATTTTGTCCTTGTAAATCTGTAAAATTTATTTCACCTTTCAACCAATTACTTTCTTGCGACATTATTGATGACCTTAACTTGTTCTCACTCACATCATCTTTCTCCACTTTAACTTCAACTGTATGAAAATTTTCGTTTTCCAGTTTTTCCATTTCGAATTTCTCGATACTATCCATATTACTGTTTGGTTAGGACGCTAGTAATAACGCCGATAACGTGTAAGGGCTTTTTTGGTAGTTGAATTTCTTTGATTTATAATTAATTTTAGCACTCAAATTAGAATGGAAGAAAATTTTAAACACAAAATCAAACACATTATGAGGTTATAATTGAACATCTAAACTCCAAATGCCAAATGGAGCTTTCGAAAAATTTGCAATATGTATGTACCAGAAACGAGATCTTCGAAATTTGTAGGAAAAAACGAACAATTATAGGTGGAAATTATTGTCTTTGGAAAGTTAAACCTGGGAAACACTTTTTTTCTCAGATCATTTTACTTTGTCAGTATTCACAATACACAGAGTTAATCTTTCGAGAGTTGCCATTTTTATTACAGCCAAACCGTTGATTTACGCTCCTTTCACATTATGCGGTTTTCGCCGTACGGTAAAAAACCGTACGACTTTTTGCCGTGATGTAGTTGGTTTCACATTGCACGGTTTTTTGCCGTGTTAAACTGAATATCTTCATTTGATTTGCAACATCATACATGTAACAAGCGTGATTAAAGTTAATTCTATAAATCAGAGGAAATATAAAGTAGGATTATTTATTACCACACTCTTTGAAGACCTGAAAAATGACGGAAATAATTTTTTTAACTATTTTCGGACGTTTACAAGCTTCTTTGATTAATTTCTTGGCGAACTTAACGTAAAAACACACAGTTTGGAAATTATATACAATCTATTAAAATGCTTGTTACCACATTCAACATTAGTTTCATCCATTTCACAAATAAAATTAATAATTAACATAAAATTCAACAAAATAATGTTACTGCCGTACGTTAAAAAACCGTCAAATGTGAAAGCATCAATTTAATTACATACACTACTGAGTTAAAAATGCTGTACGGCAACCGGCAAATGCAGTGGCAGGAGACGGCTGCTACACGGCACGGCAACGGCATTTTGCCGTGACCGTGTAATGTGAAAGGTCCAATGCTCTTCTTCACTCCACTAAAAAAATGTGACCGTACGGTTTTTTGCCGTACGGCAAAAACCGTATAATGTGAAAGGAGCGTTAGGGTGTCTACCGTGTCTACATCAAAGGACCACGCTACTATTCCGTAGCTTGTATTAACATTTGTCGCCAAAAACTTACGTCACAGCGAGCATGCGCACCAGACTATTATGATACATACAACATATTTACTACATAAAATAATCAGGGTAGGATTAAGGAAAATTCAAAAATAAAATGATATAAACTGTATATGAGGGGACCATTATTGTTAAAATGTAATTTATCAAATAAATACACGTCGCACGCTTAATAATAAACCGAAATAAGTTAAAATTTCAGAATTCTAACTTTTTGTAATAAACCAAACTAACGTAGCTCCAAGAATGAGTACAATCCGATCGCCACGCGAAACAAAGCAATATTATATTATATTGCTTTTTCACGTGGCGATCGGCATGTACCCATTCTTTGAGCTATGTTAGTTCGGTTTATTACAAGAAGTTCGAATTCTGAAATTTTGACTTATTTCGGTTTATTATTAAGCGTGCGATGTTCTGCCACTCTATACAAATCTGACAAGTACTATTGACTACTGATGATATTTAAAAAACCATGTACTATATGAAACAAAACAAAACAAAAAAAAAAATAAATAAATAAATAAAAAATAAATAAATAAATAAAACGTTTATAAAATATTTTATTTGAAAAAAAATTTACATCTGTTCTTACGTTCCTTGAAATAAAACTAATTTGTTATAAATATGTCTACGACTTTCTTTTGTACTAATTATTTTCGCAAAATAATGAAATCTAACATCGATGTATTTTTCACTTATAGCCCGTATTAATTCATTTACAGAGGTGTATTTTCTTGAAAATCTGTTTGTGTATATTTATCACATCTCGACGTCGGTTGTAGCCTTAAAGTAAAATTTACACGTAAATATTAACTACATTTTAACACTACTATAAATATGGTAACACTTACTGGTTGCAAATATAACGTAATGCTCCAGGTAATAATTTACGAATTCCCGTCTTTGTTGTATACATACATTCATTTTTAAAATGTTTCGAACAAATTCGTGAATATTTTGATGGAATCCAGTCCATTCTATTAATAGCATTAACCCACGCTAATTTAGTTTTAATATCTTTTGGAAACCTGGAAAAATTTAATGAAATTAATATCAAACCAATATTATAAACGTAATAATTTCAATAAAAAATTAATATAACTAGGGTAAAAGCCCCGATTGTGGAACACTATTTTTAGGTATTTCATCAAACTTGCTTACAAAAATTAATAAATGAATTAAACACCCATTTTTTTTTCTTAATAAGCATGAAACCAAGTTTTTTTAATCCAATGAATATGTTTTTAAGAAAATATAACCCAAAAATTTTGATTTATTAATGTTTTGTTTTATAATTTGTTGACATCTATAAAAAAACGGACAGAATATATTAACACCCTTTTAAAAATCAGCACATTGACACCTAAAAAAGAACACGTATGTACGAACATGAGATACATCAAATACATCTTTTGCCATCTTTTCACTCTATGACATAGAGTGACATCTAGTAGTAAATAGAATGTCAAATTAAAAAATATAGAATGGTTTAAATATTCGATAAAATAAACGACCAAAATCACAGAATATATCAAAATACTATATTTTGTTTCGCCATCTATGTATTTTGGTAAAGTTCTAATCAATTCTAAACTGACTTATCAAAGTGGCGACAATTTTTCATTATTAAGAAAATTTTGCAACTTTAAATTAATATTTTTTTATTTATCAATTGACGATACGCTCCGAAATAAAAAAAATATTAAAAATTTTACGATTTTAAAGCAGTAAGTAAATATTTTAGACTCAAAAAGAAATTAAAACTATTTATAATATAAATTTTTAGTTATTTTACGTACATGATTTTAGTTAAATACAAAGGTTATATGTGTACTGAAAGAAATACACACATATATAAATTACATTTAAACCGAATAAAAAGATGATTTAGCTCTTATAATCACTTAACTGGACTAATAAAAATTATTTGTATAGTTTTATTGCGCTAACTTCTAAAATTAACTGGAAAATGTTGAAATTTATAAGGCATGTGTTTCTATAAATAAGCATTGATCAAACGCAAAAGAGACACATTCAGCAAAAACTGTTTAATATATATATATATGTATTTCTTTAATTAAGTAAAGAAACATTAAATGTGAGATGAATTTAAATTGAAAAACAATCATTCTATTAATAATAATTTTTGTTATCAGACGTTTCTTTCAGAAATAACTTCATTAAGATATAAATGTCAAAACTGTTTTTCTATTGGATCGCGTTCCACAAACGGGGCTTTTACCCTACAGCTACATAAAATTTAAAAAAAAATCTGCTTAATTTTTAGAAAATCTAACAAACGTTATTTTTACATAAAAATGTAATAACATAATAATTATTAGTGATAAATATCTTAAATATAATTATTTTAAGAGAAACATAATATAAATATAACAAAATAACTTAAAAATGTATTAATTTTAATGAAAAAAACAATAAATAAGAAAATAATTAACAAGAATTTCACTTATCGTATCAAAGCCAACCCTGGTTTCCTGATATGGCAGTTGCATGTGACGTAACCACCTTGTGTTTGTGTGTGTGCACACAGACATTATGTAAATATGGCTGACTTTGTTTTGGCAAACCAACAATAAATAAATATATTCACTTACTTAAAGAAGGAAATCCCTTTATTTTCATTATTTTTTTCTTCCGATCGATTTCTACAGTTTTGTACAACACACTTCATATTTTTTTTTTATTTAAATTTCGCTGTTAAATAAAAAATTAAAAGAAAAAAAATCCGATCCACACTCCACAACGACCGAATAACAACTAAACAAGAAACTACGTGTCGGGCTCCCGCTGGGCTCCCAACTAGGGATATTCGATATACATCGATGCATCGAATTCACTCGATTTTTACAGTACGATGCATCGAATCGATCCGATGCTTTGACAAGCTATTGATTTACTCGATGTATTTTCATAAAATATCGAATCAATGATAACCAGCTAATAATATTGCTGTTTCCATTCTTTACTCTTATTTAAAAGTTATAAAAAGTTAAATCGGTTTGTTAGGGTTAGCTGCTGTCAGCCACATAACCGGAATCTAGAAATTGATATTGGCAACGTTGGCAACACTGCATGAGCTGTGGTTCGTTCATGATTCGTTCCAGTTCGTTCTGTCCCGGTGAGCTTGGTTGGAATGATTTGAATAAAAACGTTAAATGGTTATATAATTAATTGTAGATAGTTGTACTTTGTGAAAATCCATAATATATATGGCGAGGAACGTTTAACTGGGATACAAGAGTTTGTCCTACGCGACGTATAGCCGAATGAGTCATTTTACCGAAACGACAAAAGTCCGAATAGTCATTTAGTCGAACTGTCATTTAACCGATGCGACAAAATAGCGAAAAAGTTATAATTCCGAATGGTCAAATTACAGAAACGACATTTGACCGAATGGACATTAATCCGAAAAATAAATGCATATGCAGCTGTTTTAAACTTTTTATTTCGTTAAAATACTTAATGCATTTTACTATTGAATATAAAAAGAAACATAATAAATGTTAATATTTATAATGAAAGGCTTATAAATGTAACATTATAAAAATAATATTGACTTCAAAATTGAAATTTTAAAATTATTTTCCTGTCCATGGTTAATAAATTGCTTCATTACCAACAGCTGCATATGCATTTATTTTTCGGATTAATGTCCATTCGGTCAAATGTCGTTTCTGTAATTTGACCATTCGGAATTATAACTTTTTCGGTATTTTGTCGTATCGGTTAAATGACAATTCGACTAAATGACTATTCGGACTTTTGTCGTTTCGGTCAAATGACTCATTCGGCTATACGCCGCGTAGGACAAACTCCTGTATCCCGTTTAACTTTGTCAAATTTTCACTTGAATATAGAAAAATACTTTTTCACAAACTAGTTTTCGGTTTCGTAAACCATCCTCAGGTGAATTCTGAATTCATAATGATTCATAATAAGAGAATGTAACGTCACAGCCCGTTTCTCTTCATGCGATTTGTAGCTAAAAAATTACTTTTTTATTAAATAATTTTTTTTAAAGTAATGGTAGTTGTATTGGGATGAATTAGCATAATAAATTGTTGTTGTTTGTTATCAATTTTCATTAAAATTTGTTTTTATTGTTTTTATCCTTGAACATCCTTAAACACATAAACAAAAGGCGTGCGGAGAGTGCAGTTGTAACAGATGATTAAAAATTGTCGTTTGTTTGTATGGAGTATCAGGGGCTGACTAGAGTTTTGTGGTGTAATCTTAGGAAAAGTACTCGATTTTGAGAAAACATCGATGTATCTAACCGATTAATCGAAAAATATCGATGTACAATTTCGATACATTGCATCGAAAAAAACATCGATGTATTTTTTTAGTGGACACCCCTACTCCCAACTAGTTACAATTTTTTACACTTATGCTGACCACTTGGTCTACATCATAGATTCCCAACGGGGGCGATATCGCCCCCCCAGTGGGCGCTGGAGCCTTCCAGGGGGGCGGTAGCGGATAAGGTTGTCAAGAGGGGTGGTCAAATAAGTAAGGCATTTTACAGCCGACGAGCAAAAAAAAAGGTCGCCGATTGTGAAAAATAGAAAAAAGGGCGGCATTTGTACAATTGATGAGTAAAAAAAAACTCGCGGCGCTGCTAGGGGGCGTTGAAATTTATGTTCTATACTAAAGAGGGCGGTGATCCAGAAAAGGTTGGGAATCTATGGTCTACATAATCAATGAAATAAGGAATAGGAAGTATGCCATCTAGTGACGTTGAGTGGAACTTTAACGTAACTGCTCATAGATATAAATATGTAGGTACTTTTGTACGTCAAAATTCGTGATTTTTTTCACTTTAGTGACAAAAAAAAGTCATCACGAACGTTATTTTTTCATGAATTTTGATGTACAAAAATACCTAAATACATATACCAATGCGCAGTTACGTTAAATTCCATTCAACGTCACTAGATGGCATACTTCTTATGTTATTTCTGATTCCTTATTTCATTGATTGTGTATGACCCATTAATCGAAAAATTGTTCAAATAAGAGTTATAGATATCGACGGGGGCAATCAATTGCTATAGTCAGGAGCTTCATAGCCCTTATGGCTTTCGAGCTATGATACAAACTTATAGATTTTTATATAAGACTATTCTTCGATAAAACTGGTCTATAATGCATCAATTAGAAAGATAAATGAAGAAAAATGAACTTTTTTACCCAAGTTTATTTTTAGAATTTTTCGTTATCAATTAGGCGGTAAAAACACGCATATGCATTTGAGGCTACTTCAACCGACAGTATTCTGATCGGTTACATTTCTATTACATCCAAGAAAAGAACCTTTTTCACTATCATTCTCTGTCATACAAGGTTCCGCGACAAAATAACCATGGACAAAATAACTGTAGACAAAATAACCGAAAGACAATATAACCTTAAAGTTTATTTATTTACTATTTTGTTAAAATATTAAATCTAAATTACAAAGATAAAACTGTAGCAATATGTTGTAAATACTTAAGTTTTTGTTCTGCGTTATATTTAATCACAAAGTATATTGTCAAAACTAACCTAACTTTTGGGCAAAAGGTAGCCTTAGCTAATCTCACTTCCTAGTTTTTATATCAAAAAGCGAAGTATATTGTCAAAACTAACCTAACCTTTGGGCAAAGGGTAACCTTAACTAACCTCCACCTAGTTTTTATGTCAAAGTCGAAGTATATTGTCAAAACTAACTAAACTAACCTAACCTTAACTAACCTCACCACCTATAACCTTAACCTAATTAGTTTTTATACCAAAGTCGAAGTATATTGTTAAAACTAACTAACCTAACATTAACTAATCTCATCACCTATAACCTTAACCTAACTAGTTTTTAAACCGTTACTTTTCTGAGAAGAAACTGCAAAATTTTGAAAGAACAAAAGTGGTACATACGCTTCATTTTCAAAATACGTACGTACACAAATTATGTCCTGCAATAATTATAGTCCCATTTGCTCAAAAATGGACAATACATTATATTCCTCAAACCTCACTCGTCTCACCCTGTTACCTGCCTCAAGAAAAATGCCTATAAACTGGCTTTACGCTTTGTCTAGTAGTATAATAAGTATAATAGTGTTCATTGGTCTGTGGAGGGAATAACTGAACATAAATTATTAATTGTAAGATACTAATTATTAATTAGCAAAATAATATATTTTTTGATAAAAATAATATATTATGCAATGATAATAAAATATTTATTAATTCTACCGGTACACGGCTAGTTATATATACATTTGTTCCTAATTCCTACTTTAGGAAGCCCGGTAAGAATATAGTCAAGAAAGAAAAAATTTGGTAAAATTTGAATATTTAAATAATTTTGACACATTTAAATTTACCAAATCAAATGAAGTGTTTATTATTATAAAACAGTACAAATAGATTGATTGTAAAAAATTTAATAAATTACTAATGAGCTGTAATCAACATGTGAGCCGTTTATTTTGAAAGTAGGGCAAGTCCATATTTTATATATATGTAAGTTTATAATCCAATAGTGTTTATAGTGCTGGCTAAAAAAAATAGTGGTTTTATTATAACTAAATGGACTTGCCTCACTTTCAAATTTAATGAAGTATTGTAATCGTTAATTTAAATGGATAATATTTGATTTTTATCATTTAAAAATAAACATAAAAACTTTTCATACGACAGTTCAACTTCAGAAGCACGTACTGTGACATTATTACCCCCTGCCAGTGCCTTAGAAATAGATATGAGTGTACGAAAATAAGTATGTACTTTAAAAGGGCGACTCACCCCCTTTGCAGTGTTGCTTAAAATGAATTTTAAAAATTTATTCTAATTATTTTAAACTATTTTCCTTGAACAAGTTTTTAATTACTCAAATAGTATGATTATGTCGACACAGTTACCTCCGTAGTTAACTACCCCTGGATTCAATATTAGAAAATTGAGTAAAAACAGGTCGATTAGATTTTTTTACGTACATTTGAAATCTAAATAAAATTTTATCATATTTTATTTTTCGCAAAATTAACCTCTAAATTTTAGCCCTAAACTACCCCTGTTGCTGTAATTTAAACAAATTACATACCAATACATAGCTTTTTAAAAAAGGGAAATATCGCCAATTTAAGCTCTTGCTCTATTTCTTACCGTTTTCGAGGTATTTGAAAAATTAAATTTTCACCCCAATTTTTGAAGGACGATTTCACCTCTTCAAACCGCTTTTCTGCCGATAAAAAAAATACGTGTTATTTATTTTTTAGTGTTCTACAACATATCTAATTTTCATCAAAATCAATAGGTCCGGTTTCGGAAATTTTACTTGTAAGATGGACTTACACCACTATCAAAATAAACATATTTACAATACTGTCAAGAGCTAAAACTTCAATCTTCAGGCTTCTGAATTTTTTTGACTATAAGTTGTTGGTAGATAAAAAGATCATACAAGTCTTATCTACAACTACCATTATCTTCATTTTTTTCAAAAATGGACTGTCCCCACTTTCAAAATAAACGGCTCATGTATTCTTTGATGTCCATTTAAACTACTTAAATCGTTTAAATGTTTCAGAACACGTCATACATTTATATGGTTTTTCACCGCATTGTTACATTTATGTATATGGTTTTTAACCACTATGAATTCTTTCATGTTTTGTTAAGGCAGCTGACTGAGTAAATGTTCTAGAACAAGTGTTACATTTATATGGTTTTTCACCACTGTGAATTCTTTCATGAGTTTTTAAGTCACTTGAATTAACATATGCTCTAGAACATTTGTTACATTTATATGGTTTTTCACCACTGTGAATGCTTTTATGTCTTATTAAATTACTTGAGTCAGCAAATGTTTTAGAACATATGTTACATTTGTATGGTTTTTCACCACTGTGAATTCTTTTATGTTTTTGTAAGGCACCTGAGTCAATAAATGTTTTACAGCATGTTTTACATTTGTATGGTTTTTCACCACTGTGAATTCTTTCATGTCTCTGTAAATGACCTGACTGAGTAAATGTTCTAGAACACGTGTTACATTTATATGGTTTTTTACCGCTGTGAATTCTTTCATGAGTTTTTAAACCACTTGAAGTAGCACATGCTCTAGAACATATATCACATTTGTATGGCTTTTCACCACTGTGAATTCTTTCATGTTTTTTTAAATTACCTAAATGAGTAAATGTTTTAGAACACGTGTTACAATTATATGGTTTCTCATCACTCTGAATTCTTTCATGTATTTTTAAATCACCTGACTGAGTAAATGTTCTAGAACATGTGTTACATTTATATGGTTTCTCATCACTGTGAATTCTTTTATGTTTTTTTAAATGACCTGACCGACTGAATGTTTCAGAATATTTATTAGATTTGTGTGATTTTTTACCCATATGCAGTCTTTCATGTTTTTCTAAATTATTTAACTGAGTAAATGTTTTAGAACATTTGTTACATTTAAATGAATGAGCGCAGACTATTTTATGATTTTCTAAATCTTCAGGCTGATTAAATATTTTAAAACAAATATTACATTCAAATTGATTTTGATCAATTTCGTCTTGTTCAATTTTGATTGCCGTATGTAAATTGTCCAAATTAATCGAATGCTCATCTTTAATGAAATTGGAAACTTCCATTTTCAATGTTTCGGAATCAACCGACTTAAACGAAGACCCTTGATCCATTTCGACTCGTCTAATGTTTATTTTCGTATCCAAATCTGTCAAATGTTCACGCGACTGCTAAAATGTGATAAACTCGTTCATTAAAACATCTATATACATAATTTTTTTAAAAGTTTTTAGATAATCAAATAGTACAAGATCCCGCAGCTGATGTCTGCAGGTATCTGTTTTTTTAATGAAACTTAATTTAAATGAATCCTTAATGGCAATGTAATAGATTGCTCCTGGGTTGCCTATCGAAAATTAGCCGCAAGTACCTTTAATTGCCGTCATTAAGCGAATAATCGAAAAGACATTTTTTGATGCTTTAAAGTGTCAAATATTTTCAAAGATTTTTATAATTTGCAAATTTTTCTCATAGTAACAAGAAAAGTAAATAATTTTTTCCTAGTTAGAAATACAAAAATAAGCCAAGAGCCATGTGATTTGATTTTTTAATTTTTTTTTTATCTATAATTATATCTACAATATGTTTTATTATTTATAAGAAGCTAAAGGGGGAAAATCACAGATTTGTTAATTTTCTCGTTAATTGTGTGCTAAACCCAGCCTACAGACAAAATTTCAACTTTCTAAAACTTCGAGAAGTACTCTATAATTTTGATGATTATCAATGAGTGAGTGACGAATTTAATAAAATTTACATATTAATAATATCGAAAGCAATAGAGCTATAAAATTGAAATTTGGTACATTTCATAAGACTGGTGACTACATTCTATCCTGACAATTTGAGCTCTTAAGTATTATCCAGACCGAAGTTATCAGGGTCCAAAATTAGGCTGAATTGCTTCGAGAAAAGATACAGCAGTGCTCTGTTTGTTTTGTTTTGCCTCGTCTTGGTGGGGGCACTGCCCCAGATTTTAGTAATTTTTTTTATTAAAAACTGATGTTTTGATCATTTTAATAAGCAACATACACATATTGTAGATATAGATAAATAAAAAAAATTAAAAAATCGAATCAAATGGCTCTTGGCTTGACGCAAAGTAGCGGTCCGGCTGGTTGTAGATAGTAAACAGAGAGAATGTCCAATTCCAATGGGAGAAATAGAAAACCACTATAAAGAATCACTCGGAACAACAAACCCGAAGGTTGACAGTATCCCCCAGCCGCCCCCATCACACCCCCCTGTGTCAAAAGTGACTGATATCACGCAGGAAGAAGTAGACGCTGCGATAAAGAGCATAAAACTTGACTCAGCTGCAGGTCCAGAGGGAGTTATTGCTCGGGCGGTTCGAGTGAAAGGAATAAATAAAATTCTGGTCAAAATATTTAACTCATGTCTCAAGATAGGAGCTCTACCCTCCTGTATGAAGGAAGCAAGGACTATTCTGCTTGACAAGGGGGGAAACATCAAAGAAATAAAAAATTGGAGACCCATAACAATACTTCCGATGACCAGAAGAATCCTGGAAAAAATACTCGAACGCCGTTTAAGACAGTTCAGCATTTTGAACCCCAATCAACGAGGTTTCATCTCAACCCCAGGATGTGCAATAAATCTATCCATAATCCAAGCCATACTGGACACAGCAAAGAAAGAAAAGGGGGATGCATTGTGCATATTCCTAGACATAAATCGAGCATACGATACAATTGGTCATGCTCAGGTGAGGAAAGCCCTGGCTAGAATGGAAGCTCCTGAGTATCTAATAAACTTCATCATGGACTGTCAACTGGAAAACCAAACCCAATTCCAAATTGGTATAAATAAGTCCAAGAAAATTACCATCAAAAGGGGTTTGATGCAAGGCGCCCCCTTATCACCACTCCTCTACAACATCGCAACTAACCATATCCTTGATGAAATAACGGAACACGGTTTTACCCAGGCAAACGGAGTAAAGGTAATCGAAAACCACAAAGTATCAGCATTAGCATTTGCGGATGACATCGGTCTGACTAGCCATACCGTAAATGGGGCAACTGCTATGTACGAATTAATTGAAAACCGTCTAACGGAGCTAGGGATGAACCTGAATCCCACAAAAACGCAAGCGATCCATATAAAGACAGGCAAAATCCATGATGGGCAAATCAAAATTGGGGAAACAATCATTCAACCTGTTTCAAATGAAAGTGAAGTTCGCTACTTGGGAGTCAACCTCCGCGATGGAGTCATACTGAATAAGGAAGTCATGATGAAAGATCTTACTGAAAAAATAAATAAAGTTGTCAATTCACCGTACATCAAAGCAAATCAAAAAATTAATATTCTGAACACTTACATCTGGCCCATGATGACATACGGCATCCAAATGACCCCCATAGACAAGTGGAATGTGTCGTTCATTAAAGATCTTGACATAATCATCCGATCGGCTGTGAAACAAGCCCTTGACCTGCCAAATGACACTCCTGATTCAATGCTATATGCCGCAAAAACCAGCCGAGGACTGCAAATCTTCAAAGCGGCATGGGAAATCCAAATCCAAAAGATCAACCTATGCAACACCCTCATGAATCTGGACGATGACCTCGTGAAAAGGGTAAGAAACCTAAACGAGGAGGTAGATGCGTGTATGGCGGCTCTAGAAATTACCAGACCAGGGGAAGGAAAAATAGATGTGAAAAAGGTGAGAGAAGAACTAAGGGACAAAGAATTCAGAAACTGGGCGGGAATGAAGCTGAGAGGAGCAGGAGTAAGCTCATTCAACCAATATAAACCCCACAACAAATGGCTAACCCCAGAAGAGGGACTAACGAACAGCGAATACACCGACTTACTAAAAATGTGCACAAATTCGGCACCCGTAAGGGGCATTCCTGGACGGTCGACCGACGGGGCTCTCTGTCGCCGATGCTCTCTCCCTGAGACCATCGAGACCCAAACCAACAAAAGAGAGACTCTGAGCCACGTTCTGGGCGATTGTTCATTTGGAAGCCTCCCCCGAAATAACCGACACAACAGAATCCGGTCTACTCTAGCAGATGCCATGCGCCAGAACAACTGGGAAGTGTATGAAGAGGTTCCTGGAGTTGCTCAAAACGGATCAAGCCGCAGAATAGACATCATAGCCATCGACAGGAAAACTAAAAAAGCGTTCATAATAGATCCTACGATCAGATTTGAAACGGGAGAGAACCAGGCTCAGGAAGTCGACAAAGAAAAAAAGGACATATACATACCGACAATTGAATACTACAAGGAAAAATACGCCGTGGATTCAATTGACATAATAGGCCTACTTGTGGGAGCTCGTGGCACAATTACAAATTTTTTCAAAGACTTTTGCATCCAATTCAAGATCCCTGAAACCACCATCAAAGCTATAGCACAACTCGCCGTCAGAGGATCAATCAGCATTTTGAGAAACCACCTCTACAATTAAAGAGAGAAACCGACGCATACCAAGAAACTAAGCCCCAATAAAAATAAAATAAAAAAAAAAGAAGAAAGACTGTCGACGCAAATAAACTTTTCCATCCCAGCTCGGAGCCAGCACCCACCACAATTCGATATCCTTCGTCGGAACGGCGGCCTGCCAGTGCGGTAGGAAGGTGTCAACGTTGATTTAGAGGGGGGGTTGTACTTGTAACTAGGAAAAAATTATTTATTTTTCTTGTTACTATGAGAAAAATTTGTAAATTTTAAAAATCTTTGAAAATATTTGACACTTTAAAACGTCAAAAAATGTTTTCGATTATTCGCTTAATTACGGCAATTAAAGGTACTTGCGGCTAATTTTCGATAAGCAACCCGGGAGCAATCTATTACATTGCCATTAAGGATTCATTTAAATTAAGTTTCATTAAAAAAAACAGATACCTGCAGAAATCAGCTGCGGGATCTTAGGCTAAAAGTGTGCGTACCGATTTTATATTTTGTCCTTGTAAATCTGTAAAGTTTTTTTCATCTTTCAACCAATCACTTTCTTGCGACACTATTGATCCTATTGATGACCTCAACTTGTTCTCATTCACATCATCTTTCTCCACTTTAACTTCAACTGTGTGAAAATTTTCCTTTTCCAGTTTTTCCATTTTTAATTTTTCGATACTATCCATATTGCTGTTTGGTTAGGACGCTAGTAATAACGCTGATAAGGTTGATAATGTGTAAGGGCAATAAAAGTTTAGTTCTAGTTGATGAAGTGAAGTTGTTTTCTTTATACATAATTTATTTTGAATTTCTTCGATTATAATTAATTATGCACTCAAATTAGAATGGAAAAAAAATTTAAACACAAAATCAAATAGGTACTTACTACTTACATCAAAATGATACAATGAAAATGTGACTACTCTGGGCACTCTGGGTGTGACCCAGTGTTGCCGATCAGCAGGGTCGTAAACAAGGGACCAAACTACATAGAATGTCTATCAAACTGTTCCACTTGTCGCCAGTGAGTCACGTAAAATCTCCCCACTATGTTGTATATATACAGTCAAACTCATGTATTTTCAACCTGTCGGGACTAATCCGCTCATGTATTTTCAACTTCTCCTTCATCCTCACTCCGTGGCAATCATAGAACCACTTGACAGACATAGAACCAATCACAAAAAGCCCGCGTAAAGGTCCATTCATATCTACAGACACTAAACGTAACAGACACGTATCGTGCCAGACACGACAAATATTGTTTAATGCTTTTCTTATGGGTGTGTTCATATTATAGCGTAACGTAAGCGCACAGACACGTACAGTGACAGACAGTGTCCGCACAGTATTCTCGAGGAGAATATTTTGTCTGTGCTGGAACGTGTCTGTTGACTTTGCGCGGCTAATATGAATGCATGTTTCAAAACGTACAAACAAAATTCCTAGAATTTATTTATAAACTTTCATTTTATTCGTTTTATGAAGTATAAATAACGAAAAATTAATCGAATTTGTTAGAAAATAAACATTTTCTGTTAACACTATGAGGCCCGAGCACTTTCACAGTAAACTTCCCCGGAAGCCGACAATATTTTTAAACAAATTTATGTAAACAAGTACATAAAATGATTCCACAGAACACTAAATGCTTCAACATGTACGTGTTAAGGCAGGTCAGAAAGTGAGTACATACATAGTTATTATTTTTGATAAAATACACATATACATACAAACATACAATACACACATTCATACGTATGTGGATACAAATATTATTTGTAAATAAAAGATGCAGCCTAGATATTTTGATAATAAAACATATTGTTATGTATATTTAATACATAATATGTACAAAAAATGGAAAGTGTCCCGTACGTAGTAATAAATTATTTTTATTAGAATAACATAAAATCCTTTTTATAAGTATGTATTTTTAAGTGTTTTGTTTATTATTCTAAATATTGATCGCGGTCGGCCTCTGAGGATGTTTTGTTTGGTTTCGGATGCCGAAGCCATGGGACTGAAAGTGTTAATTATATAAGATCTGAATAACAAACATTTAATCGAATTTATTAGGTTATGTACATTTCTCCACAATCACACTGATAAGAAATTTGGCGATAATCAAAAGTAACGCAATTTCGGAAATAATAACGGAATTTCGGAAAAATCTTCAATATAAAAGTCACATAACGTTGTCAGATTTGCTATAATTTAATTTTTGTAATTCACTGATACATACTATATGTGCTATACGTATAGTATCTACTGTCTGTGTCTGTCTGCTCATTGTCTGTGTAATATGAATACTTTTGAAAATGTCGTGTCTGCCACGATACGTGTCTGTGACGTTCAGTGTCTGTAGATATGAATGAACCTTAAATCTTTACACAATAACAGTAGTCACGTGTACTTCCCCAGTAAATAACCTTAAAATGACAGAATGTCAAGTAACATATTATGATAAACAAAAAAGTGAAACATGAAAAAAGTGTAATAAACTTGTAGTAAAATCATTTTTTTAGGAATTTCAAATGAAATAAAATCATATATTGTAGGATTATAGGATAAAACCACTAGTGGTCGATCAGTTAATCTGACAGTTATTTTTCTGTATTAAAGTATTGCGTGAGAAGTGGGGACCAAAAACTTGAAAATACGTGAGTAAAATCAGTTGAAAATAGATGGTGTTGAAAATACATGAGTCCGACTGTACCTTGGAGTAATGGGGACACAGCAACTATCTCTATCATGAAATCTGCAGTGTGCATTTTTGTGTACCTTAGACTCGTAGGTAGTCAGTGCCTCAATGGTACTCACCGACTGTAGGTCAGTCAAACAACAATGGATTTGATTGTTGTTAGCACTGTAGAACCCCCACACGCAGCGTTGTGGTATCACACATATGTATGCGAAGCAGAGTCACGTGACTACCACCTCTATTTCGATTACGCACACATACACAGTTTAGCACGCCAATACAAAGTAAACAGCGTGCACGTATATAACATATTTTCTATCTCTTACTGGTTACACTGATTCCAGTAGTGGAGAGATACGTATTGTACCTCTGTCCTCTGTGGTACGTACACACTGTTTGCAATGATGTTGGTTTGGTGTTTGCTTCTGTGTGCGTATTCACACACACTACTACAAAACACCTATTATGGGACAGAGCAACCTGTCAAATTCAAGTAACAATGTCTAACAATGTATTACAATGCACTGTGCGTTAGGCGACGGACACCGACTGACTACATGTCTTAAGCCGTGTCGGACACACTCTGGACTCACCACTAGTTACAATTTTCTACACTTACGCTGAGGACTTGGTCGTAAACGTCGTAAAGTCCCGAAAAATGTGACGAAATTTCCCGATTTTGGGAAATAAGTTTACGGAAATTCCCGCCCTTTTCCCGATTATAATTTTAATTAAAATTATGAATTAAAAATTCTAAATTATTGTTCTATACCAGAAAATACCAAGGAAAAATATGAAATTTGGGATTCCTGTGAGATAATAATTTTTTTTCTTAGAATTATTTAGAAAATAAGCAAAAATGTTGACAAAATTTTATTGAAAAATTTACATTTTGTGATTTTATAATGTTTTATAATTAATATAAAAGTAAAATATACTTTAGTGTTTACGATATGCTAATTTAGTAAAATTATTGCCGGCGTTCGTCAAAAAATTTTGTTCGTTTTGTTACTCGTACTTTGCGAAACGGTGCTTTAATCGTTACAAACCAGAGGACTCTGATTCAAAAAGTTAATACACGTTGAATATTTAGTAGTATAGTCACATTTAAAAATTATGGAATAAAAACAGTCATTAAGAAATTGTATGTACTTAGTTTTAATATGTAATTCATGTTAACTTTTTAATCAACAGTCCAAGCTATGTTACGTAACGTTAGGGTAATAAGATTTTTTTGGCGAACGCCAGCACTAATTTTACTAAATTATCATCAACTCTTCAGATAATTTTATAATGTAATCATTTAAAATTTCCCGAATTAAGACAATTCCCGATTTTTTCCCACCATTTTTTAATTCGATTTTGGGTGATGGGTGATTCAAAGTCACCCATGAATCACAATGTTACTAAAATGTGCGTCTGTTTTATTAAAAAAATTCAAAGGATAAGAAAAACAAGAAAAAATAAATCCAAACGAAAACATTATTTACAATAGTTTTTTTATTAATATTCTCTGATTAAAACATTTCTACAATAAGTTCAATGTGCGGAAATTTTTACAGTAATTACTGTTTTTTTTACTGTTTAAAATTTTGCTTTTAACGGCACTGTCATAAAATGTACCTTGCCGTTTTGTGGTGAATGCATAAGGTCTACGAAGATCAATGAGCTTCGTAGACCTAAAAATTGATGATAAGTTTTATTTACGTGAAATTTAGATCAACTTAAAACAGACAAAGGATCACTCTTCGCTCAGAGACTAAAACCAAACAAGTTTACCGTGATTCTATCACTGGTTCGTAAATGTGAAAAGGTTGAGAAACACTGTTCTAAAATACGCGATTTTAAACCGTGTAGTGAATTCTTTCGTGTACTTTTAAATTGTCCTTTCGACTAAATTCTTTTAAACATATATCACATTTATAAGATTTTTCATCACTGTGAGTTCTATCATGTCTTTTTAAACCACTTGAATTAATAAACGTTTTAGAACACACCTTACATTCATATGGTTTTTCACCACTATGAATTCTTTCATGTTTTCTTAAACCGCCTGAATCACTAAATGTTTTAGTACATGTGTTACATTTATACGGTTTTTCACCAGTGTGAAGTCGTTCATGTTTTTTTAAATTACATGATTGATTAAATGTTTTCGAACATATTTTACATTTATATAATTTTTCACCACTGTGAATTCGTTCATGTTTTTTTAAATCACTTGAAGTAGTAAATGTTTTAGTACATATATTACAGTGATATGGTTTTTCATCACTGTGAAATAGTTCATGTGTTTTTATATGACCTAACTGATTAAATGTTTTAGAACATTTATTACATTTATATGGTTTTTCACCGGTGTGAATTCGTTCATGTATTTTTAAATTACTGAGAGTAAAAAATGTTTTAGAACATGTTCTACATTTATATGGTTTTTCACCCGTGTGAAATCTTTCATGTAAATTTAAAATGTCTTTTCGTGTAAATTTTTTATGACACTTCTTACATTCATACGGTTTTTCACCGGTGTGAAGTCTTTTATGTACATTTAAGCTACTTGACTGACTAAATATTTTCGAACATTCACTACATTTATATGGTTTTTCACCGGTGTGAATTTTTTTATGTTTTTTTAAGTAGATTGACTGAGTAAATGTTTTCGAACATTCATTACATTTATATGATTTTTTACATGTGTGAGTTATTTTATGTAATTCTAAACTGTCTTTTTCAGTAAATGTTTCGAAACATTTATTACATTTAAATAATTTTTCAACCGTATAACTTGTTTCATGTACTTTTAAATCACCTGAAGCGGTAAATGTTTTGGTACATGTATCACTTTTAAATGGTTTTTCGTTAACACATTCAATTTCATGTTTCATTAAATCTTCTAAACGATTAAATGTTTTGAAACAATTACGGCAATTAAATAGTTCGTTATCTTCGTCTATTTCCTCTTGTTCGATTTTGATTTCCACATGTAAGGGGTCCACTTCTGTTAAATATTCAGCCGACTCCTAAAATGTGATGAAGGTATAATTTAAGGGGGTATTCTAGACTAGAAATTTGAAAAAATAGATTTTTTTTCATATTTTTAAAGTTCAGATCTTTAAGATTAAACCTCTAAAAGGATTTACGGAAATTCGAATTATTTTCGGAGTTATGGTGATTTTTTCCCTATGTACTGTGTATCTTTTCAGTGTTAAATTCAAATTTTTAATATAAATTACTTGAAACTACTTTTTTTGATACGGTTGACATGATATCTTGAGTTCTAATGCATCGATTTACTTGAAATTTGGTACAGGCCTTCTTAATACTATCAAACTTGGTCCGACGTAGGGGTTTTTAGAATTTTTTATTTTTACTGTTTTTAAAAAATTTCCAAAGTTGAAAAAGGGGGGCGAAAAAATGAATTTATTTTTTCGAATCGGCTACGTCCAACTAATTCTACATCCTTGCTTATTAAGAATTCACTAAAATTTTATGTTTCAGATCACCAAGGGGGTTGGAATCACATCAACCAGGAGACACCCCTTTTTTGAGTTCCCACTTTGAGTATCGATTTCAATTTTGAATTTTTTTTTAAATTTTTATACATTTTTATACTTTTCAAATATCAATAAAAAACTGTTAAAAAAAATGGATACTAAAAATGTTTACTTTCTTTTATTACGCTCGTAAAATCACCTCAAAATTGAGCCACTAGACTAGAATACCCCCTTAAACCACTATATTGAGCTTTATTGTGGGCTAGATTATACACAATAATAAAGTTTTTCCTCTAAAGTCTAAAGGACCCACAAAAAATATAAAATATTCGCTAGACCGGTTTCGACTACTTTTGTAACCCTCTTCAGTAGCATAAAATATAATAAATTTAGATTTATTTTATTTTAATTAGATTTATTATATTTTATGCTACTGAAGAGGATTCAAAAGTAGTCGAAACCGGTCTAGCGGTCCTTAAGACGATTTGAAATATTACCACTTTTATTTTCGGTTCTTGTAAGTTTATCGGATCGTTTGTATTTGTTACGCCATTATTTTCTTGTAATATGTCAGTTGGTTCGAAGCTTTTAATTTCTGGTAGTAACACTAAATTATTTTCATTAACTTCATGTTTCTCCACTTTAATTTCACATACAAAAAAAATTGCATTTTCCGACTTTTCCATTTCGAATTTTTTTTAATGTTTGTGACAGCTCGTTTGATTAGCTGGCAGGTGGGTTAGCTTGTTTAGGGTTAGGGATGTGCAAAAAATATCGATATTTTTTCTGAAAATATTTTAGTCACGGAGGTATGTGGAGATGGCATTTCGTATGTGTGAATATTACAGAAATGAAGCATTACACACACATTTACAATCACATACGTACCTAAAAAATACCATTGTCATCTCTTAACAATTTTAAATAGGGGATTTTTTTATAAAAGTAATATAGGGAACAAAGGAATATTTAGCAAAGTATTTGCCAACAACAAAAACTTTTTTTGGTTTTTTGATGTTTTTTAATGAAAATAAGAGTTACATGTATAAAAAAAAAATACATAAAAAATATATACATAAAAAAAAATTTTGTTTAGACACCCATGTGTATAACATTATAAAATGGCGGATACCCATATTTAATTTTTACAACATGATTTCTACTCATCTATGAAACGTAATTGGGTTTTTCCTTCTGTTTTTACTCTATTGTCGCTTTTGCACGATAAAACACAATAATTAACCATTTTGGTTTCCGATGGAAAACGTTGTAGTGAGTTTTACTTTCACAACAACTTTTCAGACATCCCACGTGACGCACACATACAACTAAATAATGACAGAAGGAACACCAGTGCTTGGCTTCAGATCATCTAACAAAATGACTAGCCCATATACGTCCATGATTTTAGTCGATATTTTAATTTCGATATTGTATCAGAGTATCGATATTTAAATTTGGATATTTGATATTTTTTTTAAGTTGTCCCGTATTATTGTTAAAAGTAAAAAGTTAGAGGAGAACGTTTTTTTTTGCTCGCCAACGTTATTTTTGGAGTGTAAAAAAATTTTTTTTAAATATCAATATACATATTGAAATTTTTTCGTAGATTGTATCGATATTTTTTGAAAATATCAATACGATATATATCGATATTTTCTAACAACTTGCCCATCCCTAGTTAGTGTTACCTTCAGGTACCATGTTGCCAACTACAATTTACCGAGATCACAGAACAATAGAAGGAATACAACTACATATCTCTTTTCTGTAATCACCAGTGTGCATTTCTGGGCGCGTTAGACTACTTACAAGTAAAGGTCCCGAGGCCGGACCTATCGATTTTGATGAAACTTAAATATGTTGTAGAACACTAAAAACTAAGGGACACGTATTTTTTTTTATCTGCGGAAAAACGGTTTGAAGGGGTGAAATCGCCCTCCAAAAATTGGGGTAAAAATTTAATTTTTCAAATATCTCGAAAACAGTAAGAGATAGAGTAAAAGTTTAAATTGGCGATATTACTCTTTTTTAAAGAGCTATCTATTGATATGCAATTTGTTCAAATTACATTAACAGGGGTGGTTGGGGGTTAACATTTGGGGGTTAATTTTGCAAAAAGGGGGTGAAAAATAAACAATATAAAAATTTTGTTTACAGATTTGAAATCTACGTCAAAAAGTCTAATTGACCTGTTTTTGCTCAATATCCTAATATTAAGTCTAGGGGTAGTTAACTAGAGGGGTAGTTAACTGCTTACAAAAGTAAGCAGATCTGATCATTGTAAAACAGTGCTAAAAGTAAAGTCGACTTTAAATTAAAAGTAGCTTTAGTTAAAGAACCTTTAAAATTATGAATGTAAAACCGGCCGTTAGTGTTCTGCGGAATCATTTTATGTACTTGTTTACATAAAATTTGTTTAAAAATATTGTCGGCTTCCGGGGAAGTTTACTGCGAAAGTGCTCGGGTCTCATAGTGTTAAGCATTAGAGTGATTAGAGAAATGTTTTAAAGCAATTCTTTAACTCTGAATAGATTTATTGTAGCTTGGAATTATTTCCACCATTAATTGGAATAACATTATGTCGTGTAATATGAAATGTCGTTTTCCGACCACTTGGACGACCATGTAATTCAAATAAATATCGACACTTTTTTAAGCATCAGAGAAACGTTTAAAGGCAATTCTTTAATTTTAAATAGAATTCTTGTAGCCTGGAATCATTTCCGCCATTATGAAATGTCGTTTTCCGACCACTTGGTCTACTATCGAATTCAGATACATATCGACACTTTCTTAAGTATTAGCCAACTGTTTAAAAGCAATTCTTTAATTTTAGATCGGATTCTTGTAGCATGGAATCATTTCCGCCATTAGTTGGTATAACATTAGGCCGTGATATGATTTTGGATTTGGTTTCATGATTTAAGCCTCAGGACCTTTATTTGTCAATGTCTTTCTTTTGTGCATCAATTGTATTTTTGAAAAGAAAAATAGGAATTTTTCAAAATATCACACGAATAAAAATAAGATCCAAAATTGCTATATTGTCCCGCATTCACAAGTGGAAAAGTTGGTCGCACAGACCAAAGAACATATTATTTCACTCTATCAATTTATAAATGAAGCATCCAGATACGACCAGTATACGACCTAGTAATATTCTGTAATACAGTAATCAATGCAATAACCGATTATCCATAGAATGGAGTATTATAAGATGGTGATCTAAATCATATGAGAGGAATTGACAAAACTGGTCAGGAAAATGGTAAATATAAGGGCATTCTTTTTTTACCACTGGCGGCGTTAATAATCTCAAAATACTGATGTGAATATAGCGAATATAGTAACATAAAACGGATAAAACAGAATGTAACTACAGTACTTATTCTCAAATAGAAACACGCCGCAGGACTGGGGAAGTGAGTGCTTCCATTTGAGAATCACCAATGTCCGTTGATGATATTTATTAATAAGGAAATACATAGAAATTACATATGTATGAAATAAACTCTTATAGTTTAAATTACTTTATACGACGGATATCCAATGGTACTGACTCCGATTTTACATAGTGACGTCAGCGAATTATATAATATACAATATAAATGACGCGACGCAAAATAAAAATTGTTAAGTTTATTTTAAAAAAGATCGAAAAACCCACTTTATAACTGAGTTGAAAATTGAAAAAGATTCCAGAAGATTCTATTCAAAAGCTAACAAAGATAATATAGAAGCTCGCGTTTCCATTTGAGAATAGGTACTGTACCGCTTTCGTATCGTACGAACACGAGTGCCATCTTTGATTTGAACATTTTTTTTTAATACACTGAGTTTCGACTCCTTGTCTAATCTTCATAATCCATAGTAACGTTTCCAAATAATTATTGTCAAAATATAGACAAGCTGCGTACTTTTAAAATTCGACTGTTGTGCTGCCTATCGGAAAAGCAAGTCAACACTGGTGTTCGCTATTATCTTAAATTTATATGTAAATTTTTAAAAAATGTTTTATTAAATAAATAAAGATGGCAATTATTATTTATTTTGGTTTTCAGTTCATTAAAATCGATTTTTTATACTCTATATCGATACCGAAATGTCAAATTTACGACTCATTTTTAAATAATTTAGTTAAATGGAACCCTTTTGTCAGATAAACTTAAAAAAATATCAATCATCTAATTATTTTCATTTTAATATATAAAACAAATTTCTTTATTATTGACAAAAATTAAAGATTTCTTTAATTATTTCATACATTCATGGTACGTATTTTAAAATTTGTACCCAGTTTTTTAGTAATTAGGTATAATAACAAACAGCATTGAAGTTCGATAAATATATAATATGGGATATCTACGTAAAGTAAAATCCAATAGTAAAGTAAAATTTATAATGATCATGCTATGATCAAACGATTTTAAAAGGGCGAATATTGCCACAAACTGTACGTATTAACAATCACTTCTTTGTTACAACGGATGTAAACAAATAGCTACTGTAGAAAAAAATCTGTCTAAATGAAAATGTCAAACTGAAGAAATTCATTATTATCCGTAGATTAAAATAATATAAACTGAAAAAGAGTGTTTTCAGTAAAATAAAAATCTTGGAAATTATAAATTTGGGGATACTACGATTAGTACGGCGCCAAGATTTGATGACACTTCCTTACAGAACTTGACAAAATAAAACGAAAAACAAGAATAAAATTTTTCGAGATCTCGCTTCGTCCTCGAGATATTGATCGTTAAACTTGTATTTAAGGTTACCCTTTGCCCGAAAGTTAGGCTAGTTATGACAATAAACTTCGATTTTTGATATAAAAACTAAGTGGTGAGGTTAGTTAAGGTTACCCTTTGCCCGAAGGTTAGGCCAGTTTTGACAATAAACTTCGATTTTTGATATAAATATATTTTACCAAAATATTACACCATACACAAATACAATATATATCCGAATTTCATGACAACTTAAACAGAAGTTTAACGATCGATATCTCGAAAACTAAGGCGAATTTCAAAATTTTTTACTCTTTATTTTTTGCTTAGAATGCCAAAATCGATCAGATCCGCTTGTCAAATTTTGTCGCCTCGGAGATTGTACTTGTGCCCACATCGCATACTTACATAGAATATATTGGAATTCAAAAACAAGTTTAACTCAAAAACGAAGCGAGATCTCCAAAAATTTTATTCTTGTTTTTCGTTTTATTTTGTCAAGTTCTATAAGGAAGTGTCATCAAATTTTGGCGCCGTACTTATCGTAGTCTTGCCATTAATTTTAATTGTCACTGAGGATTTTTTATTATTTTTCTCGCCTCTTAAATCCATTTTGATAAACTTTTTACATTAGTATTTTTAAATGTCAACCGCCAGTTTTGATAAAAATGCCACTAGAGCGCACTACTTGAGCTACGCAGGTTGTCTTCTTTGAAAAGAAACTGCAAAATTTTGAAAGAAAAAAAAGTGGTTTTTGCCTTATTTTCAAAATGCGTACGTATACAAATTATGTCCTGCAATAATTATAGTCCCGTTTGTTAAAAAATGAACAATACATTATATTCCTTAAATCTCACCCGTCTCACCCTGTTACCTGCCTCAAGAAAATTCCCTACAAACTGGCTTTAAGCTTTGTCTAGTAGTATAATATAATAGTGTTCGTTGGTTTGTGGTTGGCCGCCTTATTTTAAACCGTGTGAGTTTTTTCATGTAATTTACAATGATCTTTTTGCGTGAATGCTTTAAAACATATACTACATATATATGCTTTTTCACCACTGTGATTTCGTTCATGTTTTTTTAAATTACCCGAATCACTAAACGTTTTCGAACACACTTTACATTCATACGGTTTTTCACCACTGTGTATTCGTACGTGTCTTTTTAAATCACCAGAATCACCGAATGCTTTAAAACATATATCACATTTATGCGGTTTTATATCTGTATGGACTCGTTCATGTTTTTTCATGTTACTTAAGCGATTAAATGTTTTTGAACATTTATCACATTTGTACAGTTGTTTTTCATCACTGTGAATTCTTTGATGGTTTTTTAAATTAGTTGACGTAGTACATGTTTTAAAACATATTTTACATGTATATGTTTTTTCATCACTGTGATTTCTTTCATGTTTTTTTAAATTACTCGAATCACTAAACGTTTTCGAACATACCTTACATTCATACGGTTTTTCACCACTGTGTATTCGTACGTGTCTTTTTAAATCACAAGAATCACCGAATGCTTTAAAACATATATCACACTGATGTGGTTTTGTATTTGTATGAACTCGTTCATGTTTTTTCATGTTACTTAAGTGATTAAATGTTTTTGAACATTTATCACATTTATACAGTTTTTCGTCACTGTGAATTCGTTGATGATTTTTTAAATTACTTGCAGTAGTACATGTTTTAAAACATATTTTACATGTATATGTTTTATCATCACTGTGATTTCTTTCATGTTTTTTTAAATTACTCGAATCACTAAACGTTTTCGAACACACCTTACATTCATACGGTTTTTCACCACTGTGTATTCGTACATGTCTTTTTAAATCACCAGAATCACCGAATGCTTTAAAACATACATCACACTGATGCGGTTTTGTATTCGTATGAACTCGTTCATGTTTTTTCATGTTACTTAAGTGATTAAATTTTTTTGAACATTTATCACATTTATACAGTTTTTCATCACTGTGAATTCGTTGATGATTTTTTAAATTACTTGAAGTAGTACATGTTTTAAAACATATATTACATGTATATGGTTTTTCGCCGGTGTGCAGTTTTTCATGCCTTTTTAAATTACTTAACGCAATAAATCCTTTCGAACAAATGTTACACTGATATGGTTTTTCGCCCGAGTGAACCTTTTCGTGTATTCTTAGACCCGTTATTTGCGTAAATGTTTTAAAACATATGTTGCATTTAAAGGGTTGTTCACCCGTGTGAAGTCTTTTATGTATTTTTAAGCTACCTGACTGAGTAAATGTTTTCGAACATTCACTACATTTATATGGTTTTTCACCTGTGTGAATTCTTTCATGTCTTTTTAAGTCACATGACTGAGTAAATGTTTTCGAACATTCATTACACTTATATAGTTTTTCACTTGTGTGACCTATGTCATATAATTCGAAATTGTCTTTTTCAGTAAATGTTTCAGAACATTTATTAGATTCAAATGATTTTCTAACCGTGAAAGTACTTTCATGTACTTTTAAATCATCTGAAACGGTAAATGTTTTAGTACATGTAACACTTTTAGATGGTTTCTCATTGATACATTCAATTTTATGTTTTGTTAAATCTTCTAGACGATTAAATGTTTTGAAACAAGTACAGCAATTAAACAGTTCTTTTTTTTCGTCTATTTCCTCCTGTTCAATTTTGATTTCCGTATGTAAAGGATCCACTTCTGTTAAATGTTCAGCCGACTCCTGAAATGTGATAAATATCTTGATTATATGTATAATCTACTCTACTTAATAAATCTCAGTCTGACTGACAGACAACGCACCTAGACCGTTGAAGAAATTATGAAGAAATTATATTTAGATAAAAAAGAAAATAAAAAAATTTTGAATAAATTAAATAAAAATAATTTTCAAGTAACTATATAAAAAATACTTTTTTATAACACCCGCTTCTAAAGTTTAATATTCGAGCGTTGTGTAGTGGGCGTAAAGAGCAGTTTTCATATCATTGTAAAACAAACGACAGTAACAGTGCGCGAAAGTACAACTGTGCGTGAAAGTAGCTAAAACTATGCGAGAAAATAATGATATTCATTTGTCAATGATAATCATATTCAAATTAACATGGAAACGACCGACAAATTAATAAAAATAAATAAAAACGATCTACAAATTAATAAAAAAAAAATTTTTTCATATAACATTGTAAAATAAAATTAACCTACTATTTTCTAAAATTGCTTAAAAATAATTAATTTTTTTCTCTCTATTAAACTTTAGAAGCCGTCGTTATAAAAAATTATGTTCGATACGTATGCGTAAAGTGAGGTATCCTATAGACTTAAACTGCAGCACTCGCTAAAGGGACTGACGCATACACAACGAGATCTCGTGCGCTTACCCCCACTCGCCTGACGGCTCGTGGGGGTATACAGCGCACTCGATCTCGTTGTGTATACGTCAGTCCCTTAGACTCGTGCCCCAATTTAACCCAAAATAACCCCCAATTTTACACTTTTAAATTTTATCAAATAAAAAAAAAATTTGCACATCAAATTTTTTAAACTTATATCAGTTTAAAATACGCACAAAATTTATCTACTGAAGCCACTAATTGAAGTACCTGCGCAAAACAACTCAAGCACCTCTACCCGATGTCTATCCATCTCACTTCATCGGAACCACTGCCTCTTATAGGGATTTGCCATATACCCATTATACTACATATATGACTTTAGCATGTATGATTACGGGTAAGTTCAAAAATGTAAACTTTACCGCATCGATGCAGCATCATAACGTTTCTGATGCGTCTAATACTGCATGACGCGATGCTGATGCTCTCTTGAAATTTGATGCACATTAGATATTTTTGAATGGGATATTGGCATCATGATGCATGTAGCATAATAGACACACAATGTAGCCAATGTAGCATGATGGACTATAGATAATATAGTAATACAGTCCTTGTATAGGTATATTATCTTTGAATTTCAACTTGAACTTACTTGAAATAAAAAATATTGAAATTATTTGAATAAAACATATTACATACCTATTTTGAGTGCAAGATGTATTCAAATAGTTTAAACAATTTTAATCGTGATTTTAATCAAAGGTAATAATATGGCAAGTAGTTATAATTCTACATTATACACATTACATGCATCTTGGACACGCATCACCAAATTTCTTGATGCATTGTTTTGACGCATCAGATGCAAAAATGAACTTTTGATTTTTCGTTGTGATGCGTCTGATGCGTTTTTGAACTTTTGACTCTGCCTCATGCAAGCAGTGATGCATTTTTGAACTTACCCCAATTCATTATGTTAATTAAAATTCACTAAATCCCCTAAAAAGTTTAGTTCTCGACCACTTGTATGAAAACGGAAACAACCAAATTAAAATTATTTTATTTTTCAATCTAGCTAAATACTGTGAAATAGTAAAAAGCTTTTTTTTAAACGATTACTATTGGTTGCTTGATTAGAGATTTAATCTTCGTCCACTTAATTGTTTGCGTTGAATGAATTACGAAAGTTTAAATTATATGGACGAAAACTCAAACTACATTAAATTGTACTTTTTAGTTTTCGTCCATTTATTTTTCTATGTGTGGATGATATTTTCAAACTTTCAGATAACGTCCTTAGAGACAAAAAAATAATAAAATAAAATAAGAAGGTCTAAGAAGGAAGATAAGAGATACTGGATACATATAAGCATTAATTGTTTTTTATTAAAAATAATTTATTTTATTACTCATGCGGGTGAAGTAATAACTTGACGCACACATTTCTGTACGCAAAAGAGGTAGCTGTTTGTCCACTGTACTCTTCTCACATACTTTTTTTGCGTACGGAAAGTAAACTTTCCGCACGCAAATTGACAATAAAACACGCAAAATTTAATCAAAACACGCAAAGCCGCCTCTTGATTTTTCATTTAATACCTAAATTATTTCATAATTATTTCTATAGAAACCACTAACAAAGTAATTTATACAATATTTAATTCAGAAGAAAAAGACGAACACTCAAAAATATTATTTTAAAAAGTAATAAAAATGTCAAAAATAGTAATAATAATAGAAAAAAGTATGTGAAATTCGTAATAAAAAATAGTATGTGCAACTTGTGTGGGATTGTCGATTTCCCATTCAAGCGAATGAGCGCACTCACTACGTTCGTGCGCTCAACTTCGCTTTCGTGGGCAATCGACAATTTCCTGTACTTATTGCACAATATACTATTTTATAACAATTCTTATTCCAAATCGTGGTCGAAAACTAGCCTACATTGTGGACGATAACTAATCGTTTTGGATGAAAACCATCAAAATCCGTATACAGTCGACTCTCGTTAATTCGAAACTCGAGGGACACTACGAATTATAGAGAGGTTCAAATTATGGCAGGTAACAATGTCTCTTTCTCTCTGCAACTTTGAACTGAAGACATGAGTGGATGAAGGTGTTATGTAACATTTTTTCAAAAATTCATTTTTTGCAAAATCTTGAAATATCCTATGCTGAAGTTTCATATACTAAAATTTGGTTTCATTACGTCCAATAGTTTTGTAGAAATTCAATAATAACCATGTGCTGTTGCATGGGAAGTATATGTAAATAAAAACTTTCAAACGCTTCTATTGTAAAATTATAAAAAAATGTTACATAACACCTTCATCCACTCATGTCTTCAATTGTCGAGTGTTTGACGCCGATGAGTTCGAATTAACGCGTCGTTTTGTTACGTAGCAATGATTTTTTCCTTCGAATTACCAAGTGTATAAAAATGTATTGTTTTAGTTCGAAATATAAAGAGATTTTGTAGGGAACTCATGATACCTTTGAATTATAGTTTCGAATTATCGCAGGTTTCAATTAACGAGAGTCTACTGTATTTATCATTATTATTATTATTTTTATTAAAAAAAAAAGGAAAAAAACAATGAACATCGAAATATACGTACCATTTTTATTTTCGGCTCTTCTAAGTTTATCGAATCGTTTGTATTTATTACGCCATTATTTTCTTGTAATGTGTCAGTTGGTTCGAAGCGTTTAGCTTCTGGTAGTAACACTAAGTTGTTTTCATTCACTTCATCCTTCTCCACTTTAATTTCACATTTAAGAAAAATTTTATTTTCCGACATTTCCATTTCGGATTTGTTTTATTGGTAAGAACCGTAAGAACAGTTAGGGTTAGGACCATAGAGCATCTAGAGAGAAAATACATATTTCTATACTACTGGAACCTGTGTAACCACTTGAGATAGAAAATATGTTGTATACATGCACGGTGTTTACTTTGTATTTGTGCGATAAACTCTGTTTGTGTGAGTGGTGATAGTCGTCACGTGACCTTTGGTTCACATACATGTATGTGATGATGATGTGATGTGTGTGATACCACAACGCTACTTGTGCCGGTTCAACAATCAAATTTATTGTTGTTTGACTGACTTACACTGAGCTACGGGTACTGAGCAACTGACACCTAAGCAGCCGAAGATGCACATACTTCCACATAAGTGATTGCAGAAAAGAGACAGTTATATTCGTTCTATTTGTTCTGTGGTTAGGACGGTTATGACGGTTATGACCGTTATGACGATTAGGAGTTAGGACACCTTATTATTTTCGTTGGCTATTAGGTCTAGCGATGGGTGATCGTAATCGATGTTTCTACTATCGATGTTTTTTTGAAGAAACATCGATGTTTTTGGTCGATTTTTTTTAAAGTCGAAACAGTGCTCCAGAAGAGTTGTGATTCGTTTCAAACTTAATCGCACACAACATAACACGTAACACAGTATGCGAGTGTGCTCCAAAAGAGTCGCTCACTCTGTGCGGCACACCTCGCTGTGCTAGCACGCATAAAAGAGTCGCTTCGACCCAACACTACTCTATACTTCAACTTTGAAGTCTAACTAAAAGGAAGATCCCCCTTCTTAGACAGATGATAACAAATGAAAAAGTGTTGCCAGTTTTTAAAGTAGAACTAAATTCCCGAAACTTAATTGTCACACCTCGTATATATTCTATGGTATGGGTCCGACACCTAAGCTTGTGTAATGCATGTGTAATGACGTTTCATCCCCTTATTTTTACATAATTATTGAAGAAAGAGAGCAGAGTTTTATGGTTATTGATAACATAATATGTTTAAAATATTTTGTATTTTTAAAAATATTTTATCTAATTTTTAATTCCGCCCAAAAAGCGGAAAACCGCAAAACAGAAATTTTCACCGCAAATTTTATTTCTAATCCGTCCAATTTGCGGAAATCCGCCCAAACTGGCAGCCCTAGTCAGCAGTATAAATTGCGACTTATTGCAACTTTCGAATCACACTTTTTGGTACGTAGGCTTGATCTGTCTCATCTGTGGTGGGAACAGTTTGGTAGACATTCTAGTTTGACCCCTTGGTCGTATGCGTTTCGTATAAAAGTTGTCAAAGTTGTCAAATAAGAAATTAAGAAAATGGATCGTGTGGAGAAAGTAAAGAGTGGCAAGCCGCTAGTCGCTAGTGTAATGAAATCCGAAATGGAGAATTCAGTGCATGAAAGTTTTCATATTTTTGAAATTAAAGTGGAGAAAGATGAAGTGCATAAGAACAGTTCAACGTCAGTAACAGAAACTAGTAAAATTTTTGAACCAATTAAATTGTCACAAGAAGATGCGTTCACAAACAAAATAAACCTTACAGACTTAGAAGAGCAAAATATAAAACTGGTAAGTACTAGATTTGAATTATAAATTTTAGAAAAAAATTATGCACAAGTTTTAATCACTGTAACTACTTACAACATTTTAGGAATCGTGCGAATATTTACCAGATTTAAGCAGTTTACATACAGAAATAAAAATTGAAGAGGATAAAATAGATGCAGATCATTCACCAGATTTAACAGAACATAAAATTGCCCGCCTTCGTAAAAAATTGTTTCAGTGTGATACATGTACTAGAACATTTACTAAATTAAGTGACGTAAAAAAACACGAACGGATTCACACCGGTGAAAAACCATTTAAGTGTAATATTTGTTTTAAAATATTCGCGCGCAAGGACACTTTAAACGGACATGAACCATATAAATGTAATACATGTTCAAAAACGTTTAAATGGTCAAGTGATTTAAGAAAACATGAAAGAATACACAGCGGTGAAAAACCGTATCAGTGTAATGTGTGCTTTAAAAAATTTAATCAGTCAAATGATTTACGAGCACATGAAAGAATTCACAGTGGTAAAAAACCGTATGAATGTAACATATGTTCCAAAACATTTACTAAGTCAAGTTACTTAATAAATCATGAACGAACTCACAGTGATGACTGATGAAAAATCTTATAAAATGTAATAAATGATCTAAAGCAGCGGTTTCCAAACTTTGTACACTAACGCCCCCGCCCCTCTCGAAAAGATTTATAAACAATTCGTAAATGGGGTATTTGACACTTTACAAGTGTAACAACCAACAGGATCGCTGCATTGCTCGAATGTACTGTTTTAGCGGAATTTTTATTATAATTATTTTGTATTTCATTTTATTATAAAAATAAATAAATAAAAATAAAAGATTATTTTATTTTTTTTTTTTGTATTATTAACCATAGGACCAGTAATTAGGATTCCAAGGTGTTTCTAACGGAACCCTTATGATTTCGTCATGTCCTTCTGTGTGTCCGTCACACCCCCATAATTTTTACATCTTTTAGCCCAGGGCTTCTTAAACTTTTTTCATTCGCGACCCCATATAGAGATAGAGGTAATTATGCAGAAGCACGGCTCCACGTATTTTTGGCTCTAAAAGAAAAACTAATGATCCGATTTTAATGATTTTTTTTTTAAATGTTCGTCGCTACGGCGGATTAATTTAAAAAAATACTACAAATCGATACCGATAATGGAAAGGCTGGGAAACTTTTAAAACTTAACAAAATTCAATTTTTTCAAATTTTCTTTTGTCATTTAGTGTGTGTGCGGTTGTATGTGTGTTTGAGTGCATAGTCTAGTAAAACTGACCAAAATAAATACTTTTTCAAGAATAAAAAAAAATCAATATCTCGTTGCATTTTCGAAATATTAAGCGTGGAAATTAGAAAAATTGACTTAATTTTGTAAACTACGATTATCTCAACGCCATGATTTGAGTGCATATTCTGGTAAAATTGATCAAAATAAATAAGAGTAGATGATATAAAAACTAGGTGGTGAAGTTAGTTAAGGTTAGGTTAGTTTAGTTAGTTTTGACAATATATTTCGACTTTGGTGTAAAAACTAGGTGGTGAGGTTAGTTACGATTAGGTTAGTTTAGTTAGTTTTTACAATATATTTCGACTTTGATATAAAAACTAGGTGGTGAGGTTAGTTAAGGTTAGGTTAGTTTAGTTAGTTTTTACAATATATTTCGACTTTGATATAAAAACTAGGTGGTGAGGTTAGGTTAGTTTAGTTAGTTTTGACAATATACTTCGACTTTGGCACACATGAATACAAAATAAAAAAAGAATATCTAGAAAAAATTGAATTTTTTGAAATTTAACTACAGTTTCCCAGCATTTCCATTATCGGTATCGATTTGTAGTATTTTTTTTAACTAATCCGCCGTGGCAACGAACATTATAAAAAAAAATTATTAAAATCGGAACATTAGTTTTCCTTTTAGAGCCAAAAATAGGTGGAGCCGTGCTTCTGCATAATTACTGAGATAGATAAGTATTTTGTAAGGATTTATTGATTAGGTAACAATATATATACACGTATAAAATTTTTCGCTATGACCCCAAGATTTCGCTAAGTGACCCCAAATGGGGTCGCGACCCATAGTTTAAGAAGCCCTGTTTTAGCCTATAAAAATGAAATGAACGTATAAACATGAAATTTTGTATATAAATGTTACTGAGAAATATGTGAGGATTCAAAAAAAATTGTCATCATATTTTATGGTATTTAAACATTGATGTTGATAAATATTTATTATAAAATTGATATATTTTTTTAAATAGTTTGCATTGCCTGTTTATTAAATTTAATTAATAAAAAATAAAATTTTTTAAACAATCATTATGTATTAATATAAAGTTTTATTAAACGTCATAAAAGCTCGTGTAATTTCATGGAAAATAAAATTCAAAAAATATATAAGTGCACTTCCTTCCCGAATGGCCTCCTCGAGCGCCTCTCATCGGCGGGTTTTGTTAAAATGTTAAAATTTTTCTGGTAACAAGTGTTGCCAGTTGGGGCTATTTTTCTTACCCAGCGGCGCTGATATTTCACTCCTTGGCTACTGGTAGCCAACTAGGCTATTTTTTGTCTATTGAAATATTAATTTTAGTCTTATATATTATATACTATTTACTAATAAAATTTATGAGGATTCAACCGTATTAGTTGAAACTAATGACGATGAATTTATTGAATCACTTAACCTAATAGAAGCTAGTGAAGATGATAATTAGCTTTTTTTAAAAAATATTTGAATAGTATTAAAATATCTTATACAAATTTTAACTCTAATGTAACAAAGATTAATATAAGAAATATTTATTATTTAAAAATTACTTAGTCAATATCATTTTATGTGTATATTCTTTAAGAAAAAAGTGCAATTAATAAAAAAAGCATAATGAATGTACTTCAGTATTTAAATATTATTTCCCATATCCTAATTAAATATGTAAATTATTTTTAATTTTTAGTATCAATTTTGATAAGTACAAAAAACAAATAACTTTTAAATAAATTTAAAACGTCCCGCCTTAACTAACTACGCGCCATGATTGGGGCTACATGAGCGCCGCTGCCAGGCGGTGTCGAACAAACAAAAGCTGGCAATACTGCTGGTAACGCTGGTAACACTGAACGACTGAACTCAAGTAGTCATCAACCAAATGTGCCAAATTCAGCGCTAATTGTAAGTAACAAAATAGGCCTAATAATTTTTATTATTATAAAGTGAATTAAGTACTTTACAATTTTATTAAATGAGTGTATTAAACAATTGAAACAATTGATTAGATGATTAAAAATGGCTAATAAAATCAACGTGATTTCTGAACCTTTTGCTATCAAAACTGAAATGGAGGAGAATTTTTCGAATATTAGTAACTTGAACAACTCATTGCTAAGTGAAATAAAACTAGAATCAGAAGAAGATGTTTTGATCGATTTGAAGAGTTTACACACAGAAATTAAAATTGAAGATGAAAATTTAACCGAGGACATAGCATTGGACACATTAGATGCCGCTGTACCAGTTGGAAAAGGGGTTAAGTGCAACACATGTTTAAGGATATTTAAGACGCAAAGTATTTCAAATACTGAAGAAAGACTTTATATCGATGAAGAATCATTTAAGTGTAATAAATGTTCTAACTTGGAAAATTTGGACAGTGACGAACCACTACAATGTGATGTTTGTTTTAAATCATTTGATAAATTAAGTTCTTTAAACAGTCATAAAAAAATTCATAAACGTGGAAATTTATATAAATGTAATATTTGTTCTAAAACATTTACCTTTAAAAGTGTTTTAAAAAAGCATGAATTTACTCACGCTGGTGAAAAATCATTTCAGTGCAATATCTGCTCAAAAACATTTTATCGAAAAGAACACCTAAAAACACATAAAAGAGTCCACACAAGTGAAAAATCATATAAATGTGATATATGTTCTAAAACATTCAATCAGTTACGTAATTTAAAAATACATGAAAGAACTCACACAGGTGAAAAACCATATAAATGTAACATATGTTCTAAAACATTTAGTCAGTCGGCTCATTTAAAAACACATGAAATACATCATACGAATCCAAACTCATATAAATGTAACATGTGTTCTAAAACATTTAATCAGTTAAGTAATTTAAAAACACATGAAAGAACTCACACAGGTGTAAAACCATATAAATGTAACATATGTTTTAAAAAATTTACCAATACGCGTAATTTTAAAGTACATGCGAGGATTCATACGGGTGAAAAACCATACCTATGTAACATATGTTCTAAAACATTTAGTCACTCAGATTATTTAAAAAGACATCAAAGAACCCACACAGGCGAAAAACGCGAAAAACCATTTAAATGTAACATATGTTTTAAAATGTTTATTGGTTCGTCTCAACTAAGAATACACGAAAGAACTCACACGGGTGAAAAACCTTATAAATGCAATGTATGTACTAAAAGATTTGGTAATGTAAGTGCTTTAAAACGACATGAAAAACTTCACACAAATGAAAAACCATTTAACTGTAACACATGTTCTAAAACATTTGCTCGAGCAGGTTATTTAAAAACACATGAAAGAATTCATTCGGGTGAACAACCATATAAATGTCACATATGTTCTAAAACATTTAGTCAGTTAAGTAACTTAAAAGCACATAAAAGAATTCATACAGGTGAAAAACCGTATAAATGTAACATATGTTCTAAAACATTTACTAACTCAGGTCATTTAAGAGCACATGAAAAAACTCACACGGGTGAAAAACCGTATAAATGTGACATATGTTCTAAAACATTTAAACTTTCAAGTTCTTTAAAAATACATAAAAGAAGTCATTCAGGTGAAAAACCGTATACATGTAACACATGTTCTAAAACATTTACTACTTCGGGTAATTTAAGAAAACATGAAATGATTCACACGGGTGAAAAACCATATAAATGTGACATATGTTCGAGAAGGTTTGCTCGTTTGCATCATTTAAAAGAACATGAAAGAACTCACACGGGTGAAAAACCTTATAAATGCAGTATATGTACTAAAAGATTTAATAATTCAGGTAATTTGAAAAGACATGAAATAAATCACACGCGTGACAGAATATATAAGTGTGATGTATGTCCTAAAATATGGGCTACATCATCCTGTTTAAAAAGGCATGAAAGAACTCATACGGGTGAAAAACCGTATAAATGTAACATGTGTTCTAAAACGTTTAATCAGTCAAGTAATTTAAAAACACATAAAAAAAGAATTCATACCAGACGTAATAATAAACGTAATAATTAGTGTTTTATAAACTCGTACATAATTCCATACTGTAGCAAAAAATTAAAAATTAAAAAATTAAAATTATTTTATGTGTTTATTTATTGGATGTTGATTATAGTTATTATTTTATTATGTGTTGTAATTGGTTGTCTTGGGGTTATAAGTATTCGGACTTTGGGTGCTACTTTTCGGGTTGATTGGGGTTACGATCAGCAGAGTTTTCTCCTAGGTCTTATGGAGACAAGATGGTGTGTGGCAGTGGAAGGCTATGGTCGCAGATCGTTTTCCCAAACCACAAGATCCCCAAATAACCTGAAACTCCTTTTGACTGTAAAGGCTGGTTTTTTAAATTAGAAACACGAAAGTTTATCAACTACAATTTATTACAATAAAGGATGACTAGAGATAATTTTGAGTTACAAAATTTGAAATCTTAAAAAATGTTACGACAATAAATAATTACCAATTTGAGAATTCACACGAATGTTTCTTGGCTATCTTTTCGAATAGTTTTAAAGTAGAATTTGCATCTTAGATCCTCGATGTGGCGATACGTTTCAAACTGCGACGCACGATATTCAAGTATACCGCGTGTGCAAGTTAGGGAAATGTATTACCACATGAGTTAGTAAATTGTACAGCTTTTACTTAAATGTAAATTAAAGTTTCGAAATTTATAGAATAAATTTTTTTAAAATATCGTTACAAAGATTTTTGGAAAATATGTTGTTAATCGAATTAAATTAAAGTTGCAAACACAAATTTTATAACTGTACCGATTTTCCTTTTAAAATTTATGACTAGAATAATTTGTATGTGTATTTCTGTAAATATCAAATTTTATGAAATTGTGATGGCAAAAATAAAATCAGATTTAAATTGAAATCTTCTAGAAAATAACGTTACAAGTTAAATTTTACTAAAGCTCTATAAGATTTAAAGGATTCGACCAGATATCGAAATAATGCTAAGAGTTGCACATGTTCAAATTTTGTTTACCTAACCGGAAATAGTTACGTGATTTGATAATAATTAAACTATACACACAATCAGTATATGTTTGGAAATTTACTTAAAGTTAATCTAAATATAAATCTACGAATATAAATTTACACAATTAGCTAAATATACCTATACTTTCTAAATTATAAATTAACTAAATTTGAGTCGTTGACTTTTTGCTGAATCCCCGAAATTTTTTTGAATTTCGAATGAATGCGATAGTACAAGACGACGTTAAATATTTAAGTTAAATTTTACTTACATGCTATTATTCCCTTTAATTATATTTTATATTAAGTTATGCTTTCGCTGATGCACATTAAATTTAAATTATTTTTCCATATTATTTAAATAAATTTCCAAATTTTTATTACAATAAAATATTACTTATCTTAACAATGATGCATTTTTTTTTCCTTTCAATAATAACGTTATAATTTCTAAATTACGTCTTGACCAAGTCCCTTTTTTTTTTTACATTTCTTTGTTCGATGTTAACATCATCGCGGTCGCTTGGAGAAGAGAGAGTGTATTGTTTTTAATTAATATAAGTTACTTATTTTTTTAATTATCTATTATATAATTTGTTTGCCAATTAATTTTGAAATAAAAGTTCGATCAAACAATGGACAAAGCGTTAACTAAACTTTCAGATTTCTGTATAAAAATATGTGATGGTAATACGAAATGTAAGCGTCAATTTGAAAATATACCACTAGGTGGCATTTATATATATAATTGATTTTTATTGAATTCTATGATCTGACATATTGGACCACAGAGGATATTGGACTGATATTAACTTCGAACACAAATGTTAGATGTCAGTATTCTGACATTTTGCAAATCGAGTAATTATTAATTAATCTAATGTTCGTTTATAATCGTTTTCCAAAGAATTCAATAATGTGTCGAATTTAATTCGTCACATTTTCACCCCGTTCGCAAAAAGCGGAACGCTACGGGAAATTAAGCTGGTTTCAAATACCTTACATGACATTTACTGACTGCGGAAGTGTGCGGGTCTTGCAAAATGGCGGTACATGGTGTCAAATAGGCGAGTAGAATGAACGGGCCTTGAAAACGTTGTAAGAATTTTGCTTCTTTATCAATATCGTGTTGATGTTGTAGAATCTTCTTGTAGACCATCTGACCAATAGTAAAATTTGATGTTTGTGGACGATTTGCGGTTAGATTTTTTATACGCTCATGTGCCTTTGTGATTGCTTGTTGGATTTTTTGTGGATTTGGTTTGTCAGCTTGTAAGATTTCCGATAATTCAGCATTTACGTCTAGTGGAGTTAGCATTTGACGGTTTAAGAATACTTGTGCTGGAGTAGCATTTATGGCTGAATTATACGAATTGTTGATGCTGAAGACAGCGTATTTCAAGAAGGTATTCCAGTTTGCATGATTGATTGAGTATTGTGAGATCATAGTAGCTAAATTGGATTTTATATTTCTTATAGAACGTTCAGCTGCGTTTGCCCTTGGATTATATGGAGAGGTGTAAATTTGGCGAATTGCTCTCTCGAAGCAGAAGTTGTTGTATCTCTCACTATGGAATACAGATTGGTTATCCGATACTATTGATGATACATATCCGAAAGTGGTAAATATATCTTCCAGTATGTTTATGACCACTTTTGACGTTGTTTTCTTTGTAGGTCGCGCAAAAATCCAACGACTGTATGAATCTGCAACCAGAAAAATGTATCTGAAGTCTTTGTCTTCTGGGGGTCCACGAGTTTTTATAATAGGGCCTACGAAATCGACGAAAATTTTTTCCCAGATATTTTTTGGGGGGTGACTTTGGAAAGCGATATCATAATTTTTGTTTACAGGTTTATGTTCTTTACAAATAGTACAATTATTTACATATTCTTTTACAATATTATATAAATTAGGATAATAAAATCTATTAGCTATTTTTCGGTACGTACAAATAATTCCTGCGTGTGAAGAAAATATTGATCTATGAAAATAATCTAATACATATTGTAACATTGATTTTGGTAAAACTATACGTTTCTTTTTATGTTTGCCAGAAAGATGTATCAGCAAACCTTCCCGAATACGAAAATTATTAACGACATTTCCAGCTCGTATTCGCTGGAGTTCGGTTTTCGTAAATGGGTCATTTTGCTGAGCGATCTTGATTGACATATAACTATTTGGTTGGAAGTTTATGTTATTTATTAAATTTTGAATATTATCTAATTTTTGATTATTTATGTATAAATTATTTTCATTTTGTATAGTATTTATTAAGTTTATTTGATTATCTGGTTCTAAATTATTTTGTATTGTTTGTAGATTATTTTTATTTTCTTGTATATTGTATTTAGTATTTATATCTATTTTTGAATTTTCATTTTTTTCGATATCTGTATTTTCTGTATCAAATAATCGACTTAGCATATCACAAATATTGTTATCAGCGCCACGTACATGTACAGGTGTGAAGTTATATTGAGATATTTTTAGAAGCCATCTTGAGAGTTTATTGTATTTTTGTGGGGTTTGAAATAGATAGATGAGAGCATTACAATCTGTACGGAGTTCAAAATGTCTATCATGTAGGTAATCTTTAAATGAGTCTAAAGCATTTATAACTGCCATGAGTTCGGCTTCGTACGCGGATATTATTCTATTTTGATTATTGAATTTTTTTGAACAATATTCTATAGGGTGTAGTTTGTTATCAAATTCTTGCATTAGGCAACCACCGGTTCCAGTAAAACTAGCATCGGTGTAAACTATGAATTTTTTATTGAAATCCGGAAATTTCAATATCGGGGGGTTAGCTAAATGATGTTTTAATTTATTTATTGCATCAATATGGTGCTGTTCAATTTTAAATTTTACATCTTTCTTTTTTAGTTCATTTAACGGAGCTACTATTATTGAAAATTGGGGGATGTATTTTGCGTAAAATGCAAATGCACCTAACATTGACTGTAGTTGTTTTATATTTTTTGGTATAGCCATATTAAGTAGTGCTGAGGTCTTATTGGGGTCTGGTAATCTACCCATTGGAGTTACTAAATTTCCTAATATCTTGAGACGTGACATGAAAAATTTTGCTTTTGATGGATTTACAGTGAGACCTGTTCTTTTTAATCTGGCCAGTACTGTTTGCAAATCGGCAAAGTGTTGCGTTATGTTTTTACTATGAATAATTAAATCATCATAATAGATTAATAAGCATTTATTCATTAAGTCAGCGAATTCTCTAGATAGATACCTAATTAAAGCTTGGCTAGAACATTTTAGACCCATCGGGGCTACTGTAAATTGAAATTGTTGCCCTAACTGCGTTATAATGGCTGTTAGTGGTTTAGATTCGTCATCTAACGGGATTTGATAAAACGACTGTGTTAGGTCAATTGTGGAAAATACCGTTGAATTGCCTAAATTGGAAAATACGTGATTCATAGAAAGACCGACTACGGGGTCCGAAGCCAGATAAAAATTTAAATTCCTAAAATCGCAAACGAGGCGTTTGGACCCGTCTTGTTTATCTACCAAAAACACTGGAGATGCATATAAACTCTGTGCCTCCTCGATAATGCCTGCTTTTAATAATTCTTGTAATTTATCTTGTAAAATTTGAAGTTGATCTCCTTTTAGAACATAAGGATGTTTTGCTACTGGTGTATTATTTAATATTGGTATATGATATTTAAAATTTTTGGCCCTGCCTGGTTTTGAGGTTAAAACGGATTTATATCTGCTTAATAAATTGTCTAAATGTTTTTGTTGTTCTTCGTTTAAATTTATCTTAGACTCAGTTACTATGTTTATAATATATTCATTTTGTATCTTTAAAAATGAAATTTTATTATTAAGGTCGTGTTTTAAGGTAACTGTATTGTTAATGAAATTAATTATTAAGCCGCATTTATGTAAAGTATCAGAGCCTAATAATATTGGGAATGCTAAATTTTCTATAATATAAAATTTTTGAGTCCATGATAAATTTGCGATTTTAAAGTGTAGGTTGACGCAATTAGAAAGTTCTAGTCGATTACTACCGGGTAAAGATGCTATTAGATTTGAATTAATTATTTTAATTTTGTATTTAGATGTTTTAATAATTTTATCTAAGGTTTTTTTACGAATTATGTTTATGTTTGTGCCGGAATCTAATAATGCTATGTATGGAATTTGATTGATGAAAATGTTTATTGAAGGGATATTATTTGTACGATTATTTAGTTTTTTGGAATTTGTATTTGTGTATTTGGTATGTTTTCGTTTGTTTGTGATGTAGAAGGGAAATTAGTTTCGGTGAAAGGGTTGTTTGAATTAATTGTTGTAAAATTACTGTTTTGTATTTCGTTATTTGTAGAATTTATGTTGTTAGTGTTAGTTTGATACGGACGTAACCTTTTTCGACAGACATTGTAACTGTGACCGGAAATTTTACAAAACGTACAAAATGGTGAATAATTTTTATTCGTGAAATTGTTCCTATTTTTATAGTTGTTATTTTGTCGAGTATTTGTATGATTTCTATTGTGTGTGTTGGGGAGGTGGTTAGTATTGTTAAGTGTATTAATAGGATTTTCTGGTGAACCGTTAGTAAAATTAGTATTGTTAGCTGTTGGCGTAGGAAATTGTGAAGGAGAGTTAGTTGTGTTAAAATATTGGGGGTTTGAGGGGTTAATAGTGTTAGCAGGGTTTAGGACGGTGTTATTTGAAATATTTTGTTTATTTATAAAGTTTTGTTGCCTAATTTTAATTTCTTCGACTTGTCGAGCTAGCGTGAGCAAGTCTTGAAAGGTGTTTGGTACTGGTGAAAATTTTATTAAGTCGAAGGTGGTGTAATTTACGTGAGCAAAAATTAATTGTACTATGTCGATATCAAGCATATGTGGACATAGGATATTTGCGTTACATTTAATTGATTGAACAAAATTATAGAATGATTCATGGTCATATTGTTTTCTATGTACAGTTTTGTCTATTAAATCCTGTTTTATTGTTGGAGAAATGTAATCGCTCAATAATTCTGTTTTGATGTCCTGCCAAGTATTATTGGCATCTAATTTTTGAGACCAAAAATATTTTGAATTTGTGTGGCACTTTGTTAATAAAAATTTTAATAAGGTGGTTTCCGAGATGACCTTTAAAGATATTACGTTTTGTGTTTCTAGAATGAACTTTAATATTGACATAGGATTGAGAATATTTAATAACGGGATGGATTTAGTAAATTCTTCTATACGAATTTTGGCAACAGGGCTTTGATTGATTGATTGATTTTCCGGAATTGTATTTTGATTGTATGTGGAAGGATGTGGGTTTTGTGTTGTTGAAATTTGTGTAATGAGTGAGTTTAAATTAGTACTTATCTCGTTTATCTGTAGATTTTGTGTTTCCTGAATTGCTTGTTGTCCCGAAATCATAGTATTTAAAGCCTGTGTTATTGTATTTATGGTATCGGCCGCCTGTGTCAAGAGCTCCTCAATTGGTGCAGGTTCCATTTTTGATTTACTTCTTAAATAATAGGGCATAGAAACTAATCTTCTTATTTTATATATATATATCCTGTTACATAAATTAATATTTAAAATATATGTTAAGTGATAGATATGAAACTAAGATGCAAATTGCAAATTTATATCAGTAAGTTTGGGAAATTTTCTTGACTGCTACCATAAATGTAGCAAAAAATTAAAAATTAAAAAATTAAAATTATTTTATGTGTTTATTTATTGGATGTTGATTATAGTTATTATTTTATTATGTGTTGTAATTGGTTGTCTTGGGGTTATAAGTATTCGGACTTTGGGTGCTACTTTTCGGGTTGATTGGGGTTACGATCAGCAGAGTTTTCTCCTAGGTCTTATGGAGACAAGATGGTGTGTGGCAGTGGAAGGCTATGGTCGCAGATCGTTTTCCCAAACCACAAGATCCCCAAATAACCTGAAACTCCTTTTGACTGTAAAGGCTGGTTTTTAAATTAGAAACACGAAAGTTTATCAACTACAATTTATTACAATAAAGGATGACTAGAGATAATTTTGAGTTACAAAATTTGAAATCTTAAAAAATGTTACGACAATAAATAATTACCAATTTGAGAATTCACACGAATGTTTCTTGGCTATCTTTTCGAATAGTTTTAAAGTAGAATTTGCATCTTAGATCCTCGATGTGGCGATACGTTTCAAACTGCGACGCACGATATTCAAGTATACCGCGTGTGCAAGTTAGGGAAATGTATTACCACATGAGTTAGTAAATTGTACAGCTTTTACTTAAATGTAAATTAAAGTTTCGAAATTTATAGAATAAATTTTTTTAAAATATCGTTACAAAGATTTTTGGAAAATATGTTGTTAATCGAATTAAATTAAAGTTGCAAACACAAATTTTATAACTGTACCGATTTTCCTTTTAAAATTTATGACTAGAATAATTTGTATGTGTATTTCTGTAAATATCAAATTTTATGAAATTGTGATGGCAAAAATAAAATCAGATTTAAATTGAAATCTTCTAGAAAATAACGTTACAAGTTAAATTTTACTAAAGCTCTATAAGATTTAAAGGATTCGACCAGATATCGAAATAATGCTAAGAGTTGCACATGTTCAAATTTTGTTTACCTAACCGGAAATAGTTACGTGATTTGATAATAATTAAACTATACACACAATCAGTATATGTTTGGAAATTTACTTAAAGTTAATCTAAATATAAATCTACGAATATAAATTTACACAATTAGCTAAATATACCTATACTTTCTAAATTATAAATTAACTAAATTTGAGTCGTTGACTTTTTGCTGAATCCCCGAAATTTTTTTGAATTTCGAATGAATGCGATAGTACAAGACGACGTTAAATATTTAAGTTAAATTTTACTTACATGCTATTATTCCCTTTAATTATATTTTATATTAAGTTATGCTTTCGCTGATGCACATTAAATTTAAATTATTTTTCCATATTATTTAAATAAATTTCCAAATTTTTATTACAATAAAATATTACTTATCTTAACAATGATGCATTTTTTTTTCCTTTCAATAATAACGTTATAATTTCTAAATTACGTCTTGACCAAGTCCCTTTTTTTTTTTACATTTCTTTGTTCGATGTTAACATCATCGCGGTCGCTTGGAGAAGAGAGAGTGTATTGTTTTTAATTAATATAAGTTACTTATTTTTTTAATTATCTATTATATAATTTGTTTGCCAATTAATTTTGAAATAAAAGTTCGATCAAACAATGGACAAAGCGTTAACTAAACTTTCAGATTTCTGTATAAAAATATGTGATGGTAATACGAAATGTAAGCGTCAATTTGAAAATATACCACTAGGTGGCATTTATATATATAATTGATTTTTATTGAATTCTATGATCTGACATATTGGACCACAGAGGATATTGGACTGATATTAACTTCGAACACAAATGTTAGATGTCAGTATTCTGACATTTTGCAAATCGAGTAATTATTAATTAATCTAATGTTCGTTTATAATCGTTTTCCAAAGAATTCAATAATGTGTCGAATTTAATTCGTCACAATACAAAAATAATTTTTTTTTTTTTTTTGAAATGTAGTACAAAGCAGATGAAGAAAGATATGCTACATTTGAGACTAAAATAAATTTTTTCTGCTCAGGTTGCCATCTACGTCATAATTACGTCACATATTTGAACTTTTAAAAAAAGACAACATTTACAATTATTTATTATAATTATTATTTAAATTTGCCGCTATGAGAAATTCGCCATCTATGTATGTCATCACGATTTGCGTGTTGGCATACGTTGGCATACCTTTTTCAATCTGCTTTGATATAGAATGTAATTACTAATTACAAAAAATATGAAATTATTTTATATTGATAATGGTTTGTAGGGGTTTTACCCTTCGTAAAATTAAATGAATATATGTACCGTAAAATGGCCTTGACTCGGTCACTTTTTTACTATTTTTAGGTATAACTCCTTCCTGCTGTTGAATACATCAATAAATACGTTTCTATTTCATAAAGTATGTTTCCTTTGCTATATCCCTGACCCTTTAACCTATTTGTGTGTGTAAATCAAAATAATAAAAAATAAATAAAAGTGACCGAGTCAACATGGTAAAACGTTGTTGAGTCGGTCACCTACTTAAATTGCATTACAACGCCGAAACTAACCTTTTCAGTCCGAATTCGGGCACATATTTAGACACCAGAGCTTGTTTACAACAGTTGGTGATTGATTGCAAAGCTTACAAAGTCAGATGTAAAACAAATATGGGAAAAAATTAATGACACACCACATACAAAGAGTAAAATATTTTATTGGTTAACATAGAAAAAGGGTTAGTGTTTTACAAATTAGTGTGATGTAATAAAATAACATAGGCCTATTTTAACATTTCAAATTATGTTATATCCATCAAACGAATTGGCGACGCAAAGATTACGCGAGCGCTCCTGGTTTTTTTAAATTAGAAGCTGTATCAAGTAAAAATTTTTGTGTACGATTAATTGTCGATAGAAAAATGTACTATACAAATTATGCGCGGATTACTAAGTTTTATATCACCCATTAATCGTATGCGTATATTTTTACTTGATGCTAGTTATAATTTTGCCACCAGAGTGCGTCGCCAATACTTAAATTTAAAATAAAATACCTCTGTCGCAGCACCTGCATAACATAGCGAATTTCCGATCATAAAAGTTACTTTTTCTCGAAAACCCGCTTACCTAGAATAATGGTTCAAAGTGTATCTTCTGTGATTTTCTTCGTTCTTTACAATAATGTAAAAAAAAAAATTGGAAAAACTTTTAAATTTTGGCAAATTTTTGCAAAAAACTAATTTTTTTGAGGTTTCCGGAACTGGACGTGTCTGGCTGGAGAACTCATCCAAGATTTTTGGACTTCTAACATTTTACTGTTTTATTATATTCAAATCCTAAAGGTATCCTATTATTATAACAAATTTCCTATTATCCTATCCTATTATTATAACAAATAGAAATAGTCCTCACTAGTTATATGAAATTTTGTATTATGGAATATTTCGATGTTAAAAACGTCCTTCAAAACTAATGATTCAAATTATTTATTAGTAGAAATGCTGTAAAATGGAAAAAATTTTTATTTTTTAAGACGAAATTTGTTGTAAAGTTATTTTTTATTTAATTTATGGCGAATAAAAAAATTAAATCAGAATTCTGATATTATATATTATTACGTGAAAAATGTGTTCTACTTCATTATTATCCAAGAAGAAATTCAACAAAATTTCTGATTTCTCGCTTGTGACATGGTTAACATATTTATACGTACTATAATTATGTGTAAGGAATTCCTTTGTTAAATACTAGCTGTACCCGCGACGTGGTTCGCGCATAAAATAAATGAGAAGTATTTGTAGAGAACAATAGTTTTGCGTAATGCATTCACATGCTCAAAATGATTTTTGTATTTTCCCGAGGGAAGGAAACATTTCCCTGTAATAAAAAGTATCCTAAATGTTGGCGCAGGTAATAAGTTATCACCACACAAATTTCATAAAAATCCGTTCAATAGTTTTTGCGTAATATGTGCACATGTTCAAAATGGTTTTTCTATTTTCCCGTGGAGATGACACTTTCCCGGAATAAAAAGTATCTTAGATGTTAACTCAGATAATAAGTTATCATCACACTAAATTGCATCAAAATCCGTTCAATAGTTATTGCGTAATGTGTGCATATGCTTAACATGGTTTTTCCATTTTCCCGTGGAAATTAGACATTTTCCCGGAGTAAAAAGTATCTTAGATGTTGATCCAGGTAATAAGTGATCAGCAGCCCAAATTTTATTAAAATCCGTCCAGTAATTTTTACGTGATGCGTGAACAGACACACACACACACACATACAGACAGACGGACAGACAAAAATTTTAATAATCGCTGTTTTGATATCTACATTGATAACTATTTACAGTACCAGCAAAATTTTCAAAAAGAATTCCATGTACAGAAACGGTCTTCAATTGTGTACTTACGAATATAAGATGAAAATAAGAAATTAGTAGTTTGAAAAACTGGGAAAAATGGACGTCCCAAAAAAATCTCTCAGGACACCGGGACAACGTAGTTAAAGCCGTCATAAATAATTAACAATGTGTGTGGAATACATGTGTTTATAAAAATTCAAATATAAGTAAGGGTTAGTGTTTTACAAATTAGATAATTTTAATTTTTATTGTTATTAATTATTTGGCTTTTTTAATAAATTAGAATTTTCTGTGAAATGAATAAATTCTGAAAATATGAATTTATAAAATGTGTAATATTTCAGTGTAAGTGAAAAAGAAATTTTTTACTCACAGGGTTTAGAAAGATAATAAATTTTCAAAGTACATTATACGTAGGTAAGTATAAAAAAAAAAAAAAAAAAAAAAAAAAAAAAAAAAAAAAAAAAAAAAAAACAAATTACGAATCTATTTTTATTGAAGCTGAGTTAGCACCTTGTAAACGATCAAATTTGTTTGTCAAACTTCACGTTTACATCAAACAATGGCTTAAACGATCAAATCAAAGCTCAAACAAATTTTACAAACTTGTCCGTAGTTTGTCACACTAGTGGTTCTCCATAAAATAATCTTATTAGATACAACTTGGCCAAACATAGAATAAATAATGAAAATTACAGAAAAAAGGTTGCTCGTACAGAAATTCGCAAAAATTTTGTCAAATTTGCTATTCATTTCAGGGCAATTTAAAGCTAAAGGCTTAGATGTTGAATATGATATAACAGAGCTTGTTTGACAAAAACAACAAACACTGTCGCTCACCTTCAAACTTGTTAGTCAAACACGTCAAACAAGTTGATCAATCAAGATTTTCATCAAACAAGTACATTATTTGACAAACGGGTCAAACAACGCTACTATCAAGTAACTACTTTCAAATATCAAATATATACTATCAAATAATTTGACAAACACGTAAAATTTGACAAACAATTTGATAATAATTTACAGGACACTTTAAGATTGCATATACAAATGCATGGTGAATCGACAATCGACGACAATGCTATCGTCTCCATAGACAACCTGCAATTTTTGGAGGATTTCCGAGGGTTTTTCGCCAGATTTCACTAAAAATTGAATCACAACACGTTGCTTGTAATGTACGTCACACATTTTCACTATGCCACTAAAAAAGTTACTTACAAAAAATACGCATAAAACAAAAACCAATCGTGCTCTATACTTCAACTTTGAACTCTAACTAAAAGGAAGATCCCCCTTCTTAGATAGATGATAACAAATGAAAAAGTGTTGCCAGTTTTTAAATTATAACTAAATTCCCGGAACTTAATTGTCACACCTCGTATATATTCTATGGTATGGGTCCGACCAATGACGTATATGGACTAGTCATTTTGTTAGATGATCTGAAGCCAAGCACTGGTGTCCCTACTGTCACTTTTTTAGTAGTGTGTGTGTTGTTTGCATTGACAAAATATCTGCATCTCGTTTTATTTTACATGTGTGTGAATATGTGTGTAGGCTTCATTTCTGTAATATTCACATAAACTGTATGCCATCTCCACCCCACCTCCTTGGGTCCGACACCTAAGATTGTGTAATGACGTTTCATCCCCTTATTTTTACATAATTATTGAAGAAAGAGAGCAGAGTTTTATGGTTATTGAGAACATAATATGTTTAAAATATTTTGTATTTTTAAAAATATTTTATCTAATTTTTAATTCCGCCCAAAAAGCGGAAAACCGCAAAACAGAAATTTTTACCGCAAATTTTATTTCTAATCCGTCCAATTTGCGGAAATCCGCCCAAACTGGCAGCCCTAGTCAGCAGTATAAATTGCGACTTATTGCAACTTTCGAATCACACTTTTTGGTACGTAGGCTTGATCTGTCTCATCTGTGGTGGGAACAGTTTGGTAGACATTCTAGTTTGACCCCTTGGTCGTATGCGTTTCGTATAAAAGTTGTCAAAGTTGTCAAATAAGAAATTAAGAAAATGGATCGTGTGGAGAAAGTAAAGAGTGGCAAGCCGCTAGTCGCTAGTGTAATGAAATCCGAAATGGAGAATTCAGTGCATGAAAGTTTTCATATTTTTGAAATTAAAGTGGAGAAAGATGAAGTGCATAAGAACAGTTCAACGTCAGTAACAGAAACTAGTAAAATTTTTGAACCAATTAAATTGTCACAAGAAGATGCGTTCACAAACAAAATAAACCTTACAGACTTAGAAGAGCAAAATATAAAACTGGTGAGTACTAGATTTGAATTATAAATTTTAGAAAAAAATTATGCACAAGTTTTAATCACACTAACTACTTACAACATTTTAGGAATCGTGCGAATATTTACCAGATTTAAGCAGTTTACATACAGAAATAAAAATTGAAGAGGATAAAATAGATGCAGATCATTCACCAGATTTAACAGAACATAAAATTGCCCGCCTTCGTAAAAAATTGTTTCAGTGTGATACATGTACTAGAACATTTACTAAATTAAGTGACGTAAAAAAACACGAACGGATTCACACCGGTGAAAAACCATTTAAGTGTAATATTTGTTTTAAAACATTCGCGCGCAAGGACACTTTAAACGGACATGAACGAATGCATACCGGAAAGAAACCATATAAATGTAATACATGTTCAAAAACGTTTAAATGGTCAAGTGATTTAAGAAAACATGAAAGAATACACAGCGGTGAAAAACCGTATCAGTGTAATGTGTGCTTTAAAAAATTTAATCAGTCAAATGATTTACGAGCACATGAAAGAATTCACAGTGGTAAAAAACCGTATGAATGTAACATATGTTCCAAAACATTTACTAAGTCAAGTTACTTAATAAATCATGAACGAACTCACAGTGATGAAAAATCTTATAAAATGTAATAAATGATCTAAAGCAGCGGTTTCCAAACTTTGTACACTAACGCCCCCGCCCCTCTCGAAAAAATTTATAAACAATTTGTAAATGGGGTATTTGACACTGTTACAAGTGTAACAACCAACAGGATCGCTGCATTGCTCGAATGTACTGTTTTAGCGGAATTTTTATTATAATTATTTTGTATTTCATATTATTATAGAAATAAATAAATAAAAATAAAAGATTATTCTATTTTTTTGTATTATTAACCATAGTACCAGTAATTAGGATTCCAAGGTGTTTCTAACGGAACCCTTATGATTTCGTCATGTCCATCTGTGTGTCCGTCACACCCCCATAATTTTTACATCTTTTAGCCCAGGGCTTCTTAAACTTTTTTCATTCACGACCCCATATAGAGATAGAGGTAATTATGCAGAAGCACGGCTCCACGTATTTTTGGCTCTAAAAGAAAAACTAATGATCCGATTTTAATGATTTTTTTTTTAAATGTTCGTCGCTACGGCGGATTAATTTAAAAAAATACTACAAATCGATACCGATAATGGAAAGGCTGGGAAACTGTTTTTAAAAACTTAACAAAATTCAATTTTTTCAAATTTTCTTTTGTCATTTAATGTGTGTGCGTTTGTATGTGTGTCTGAGTGCATAGTCTAGTAAAACTGACCAAAATAAATACTTTTTCAAGAATAAAAAAAATCAATATCTCGTTGCATTTTCGAAATATTAAGCGTGGAAATTAGAAAAATTGACTTAATTTTGTAAACTACGATTATCTCAACGCCATGATTTGAGTGCATATTCTGGTAAAATTGATCAAAATAAATAAGAGTAGATGATATAAAAACTAGGTGGTGAAGTTAGTTAAGGTTAGGTTAGTTTAGTTAGTTTTGACAATATATTTCGACTTTGGTGTAAAAACTAGGTGGTGAGGTTAGTTACGATTAGGTTAGTTTAGTTAGTTTTTACAATATATTTCGACTTTGATATAAAAACTAGGTGGTGAGGTTAGTTAAGGTTAGGTTAGTTTAGTTAGTTTTTACAATATATTTCGACTTTGATATAAAAACTAGGTGGTGAGGTTAGGTTAGTTTAGTTAGTTTTGACAATATACTTCGACTTTGACACACATGAATACAAAATAAAAAAAGAAAATCTAGAAAAAATTGAATTTTTTCAAATTTAACGACAGTTTCCCAGCATTTCCATTGTCGGTATCGATTTGTAGTATTTTTTTTAACTAATCCGCCGTGGCAACGAACATTTTTAAAAAAAATTATTAAAATCGGATCATTAGTTTTCCTTTTAGAGCCAAAAATAGGTGGAGCCGTGCTTCTGCATAATTACCGAGATAGATAAGTATTTTGTAAGGATTTATTGATTAGGTAACAATATATGTACACGTATAAAATTTTTCGCTATGAACCCAAGATTTCGCTAAGTGACCCCAAATGGGGTCGCGACCCATAGTTTAAGGAGCCCTGTTTTAGCCTATAAAAATGAAATGAACGTATAAACATGAAATTTTGCATATAAATGTTACTGAGAAATATGTAAGGATTAAAAAAAATTGTCATCGTATTTTATGGTATTTAAACATTGATGTTGATAAATATTTATTATAAAATTGATATATTTTTTTAAATAGTTTGCATTGCCTGTTTATTAAATTTAATTAATAAAAAATAAAATTTTTTAAACAATCATTATATGTATTAATATAAAGTTTTATTAAACGTCATAAAAGGTCGTGTAATTTCATGGAAAATAAAATTCAAAAAATATATAAGTGCACTTCCTTCCCGAATGGCCTCCTCGAGCGCCTCTCATCGGCGGGTTTTGTTTAAATTTTTCTGGTAACCAGTGTTGCCAGTTGGGGCTATTTTTCTTACCCAGCGGCGCTGATATTTCACTCCTTGGCTACTGGTAGCCAACTAGGCTATTTTTTTAGCGAATTTCGAAAACTCGAAATTCAGCTATTACAGTAGGTGTCATGACGCAATCTGAGTCCGGGACTATGGCAGAAATCTGTTTTGAGGTCCCTAGAATACGAAAATGATATTCACTAAAATTTATATATATATATATATATATATATATATATATATATATATATATATATATATATATATATATATATATATATATATATATATATATATATATATATATTTATGTGTTCCCACGATAACTCTCGAACGAAACGTCTAACGCTTATGAAATTTTGTGTGCGGACTGGATTCTGAATTGGCTTGGCTAAGTTCGTTAGCCAGACACGTCGGATGCCCAGAAGTAGGTTTTCTGGCCATTTTTTATCATTCGATCTTATCATAAGACAGTTCGATTTTTACATCGTTGAAAAGGAAAAAAAAATTATGAAGAAAATGTTCTTATAATTTTCTTTCTATGTTAAGTAGTTTTCGAGAAAATGTAAATTTTCACTTTTATTCTTTCTTTGTTAGTCTAATAAGTAATTTATATTTATATCTCAGTTCTTTATGAAATATAAAAATATTTCACTTTTTTATTAAAGAATTTTGTGAGAACAAGTGAAAACTGTTCACATATATGTGTTATAACACACATACATGTATAGAGTTTTGTTTCTCATTTATTGCATTATAATTAGCATGGTTCTATCTCATGTTAAAAAATGTAAATTAAACAGATTTTCTAAGCTAATGTAAAGAAGAATTTTTTTTTTTTTTATTGAATTTTTAAGTAAACAAGAAATTGAAGATTATGTTATGATATAATATTATTAAATATATGAAACAAAACAAAATATGTACAATGTGCATATGTATGTACGGAAAAATATTTTGAATCGATTTTGAAAATTTTTTCACTAATAATTAATAATGTTAAAAAATTAAACCATTTCAAATGGATTTAAGGTATTTTATGTGAGGTCAAGGTTTTCGGGACCTAAAAAGGCCAGAAATTAATTAACCAATCGATTTTAAAAATTTTTTCACAGTTAGTAAGTTAAAGTATTTGAATTAATTAATTAAATGATGTCCGCAAGAAGCTTACGGACTGCCATAAGTTATATGAGATCCTTAGAACCCTTTTCTTACTGTTAGAGTACTAGACTTGTATGAGTTTCGCCAGGATTTACTGATCCCAGAATTGTAAAAAATAAACTAAACGACCAATTTTAAAAATTTCTTCACTGTTACAGAGCTAAACTATTTTAGATAGATTTAGAATACATTATGTAAGGTCCGCCAGGGTCCACAGGACCCAAAAGTGTCAAAAATAAACTAACTGACCGATTTTGAAAATTTTTTCACTGTTACAGAGCTAAACTATTTTAGATAAATATCGATTACGTTATGTAAGGTCCGCCTGGGTCCATAGGACCCAAAAGTGTCAAAAATAAACTGCCTGATCGATTTTAAAAATTTTTTCACTGTTACAGAGCTAAACTGTTTTAGATAAATATAGATTCCGTTATGTAAGGTCTGCCAGGGTCCATAGGATCCAGAAGTGTCAAAAATAAACTAACTGACCGATTTTGAAAATTTTTTCACTGTTACAGAGCTAAACTATTTTAGATAAATATAAATTACGTTATGTAAGGTCCACCAAGGTCCATAGAACCCAAAAGTGTCAAAAATAAACTAACTGACCGATTTTGAAAATTTTTTCACTGTTACAGAGCTAAACTATTTTAGATAAAAATATAGATTACGTTATGTAAGGTCTGCCAGGGTCCATGGGATCCAAAAGTGTCAAAAATAAACTAACCGACCGATTTTGAAAATTTTTTCACTGTTACAGAGCTAAACTATTTTAGATAAATATAGATTACGTTATGTAAGGTCTGCCAGGGTCCATGGGATCCAAAAGTGTCAAAAATAAACTAACCGACCGATTTTGAAAATTTTTTCACTGTTGCGGAACTAAGCTATTTTAGATAGACATACATTACGTTATTTAGGGTCCGCCAGGGTCCATTGGACCCAAAAGTGGTAAAAATAAACTAACCGACCGATTTTGAAAATTTTTTCACTGTTACAGAGCTAAACTATTTTAGATAAATATAGATTACGTTATGTAAAGTCTGCCAGGGTCCATCGGATCCAAAAGTGTCAAAAATAAACTAACCGACCGATTTTGAAAATTTTTTCACTGTTGGGGAACTAAGCCATTTTCGATACATATAGATTACGTTATGTAAGGTCTGAAGTGTCAGTAGGACCTAAAAGTGTCAAAAATAAAATAACTGACCGATTTTGAAACTTTTTTACTATTACCGAGGTAAACTATTTTAGATAGGTACAGGTTGTGTTATCTGAGATCCACAACTGTCCTGCGGATGCAAATGCGGCGTAGAATGCTACACAACGGGTTTTGAATATATATATATATATATATATATATATATATATATATATATATATATATATATATATATATATATATATATATATATATATTACATAAAGTCCGCCTAGAATATACGGTCGAGCTGATTTTTTAATGAGGTCCACCGGGATCTTGCAGATCCGAAAACGCCAGTAATAAGCTATCGAACCGATGCTTAAAAATTTTTCACTGCTAGAGAACTAAATTATTTTAGATGGATACAACTATGCTGCACAAAATTCGTTCGGGTTCTTGGGTCCCCAAAAATACCAAAACTAATTACCCAACCGATTTTAAAAATTCTTTTACTCTTAGAAAGCTAAACTATTTTAAATAGGTACAGGTCTTAGATGAGATCCGCCAGTGCCCAAGATTTGGAAATTCGCTATGTTATGCAGATGCTGCGACAGGGGTATTGTCTATTGAAATATTAATATAATACTATTTACTAATAAAATTTATGAGGATTCAACCGTATTAGTTGAAACTACAGTGACTTTTTAATATACTTGATAACAGTGTGGCCATTAGTAGGTCTAGTTTTTGATTGGTTGACGCCATTAACAGGCCAAATGCATTGAATTTGTATACCTTGTTTATTCTGTTACTACGGTTACTCACTTCAAATTTGGCCTGAATATGGCGGATATGGTTCCAATGGCCACACTGAAACTAATGACGATGGATTTATTGAATCACTTAACCTAATAGAAGCTAGTGAAGATGATAATTAGCTTTTTTTAAAAAATATTTGAATAGTATTAAAATATCTTATACAAATTTTAACTCTAATGTAACAAAGATTAATATAAGAAATATTTATTATTTAAAAATTACTTAGTCAATATCATTTTATGTGTATATTCTTTAAGAAAAAAGTGCAATTAATAAAAAAAAGCATAATGAATGTACTTCAGTATTTAAATATTATTTCCCATATCCTAATTAAATATGTAAATTATTTTTAATTTTTAGTATCAATTTTGATAAGTACAAAAAACAAATAACTTTTAAATAAATTTAAAACGTCCCGCCTTAACTAACTACGCGCCATGATTGGGGCTACATGAGCGCCGCTGCCAGGCGGTGTCGAACAAACAAAAGCTGGCAATACTGCTGGTAACGCTGGTAACACTGAACGACTGAACTCAAGTAGTCATCAACCAAATGTGCCAAATTCAGCGCTAATTGTAAGTAACAAAATAGGCCTAATAATTTTTATTATTATAAAGTGAATTAAGTACTTTACAATTTTATTAAATGAGTGTATTAAACAATTGAAACAATTGATTAGATGATTAAAAATGGCTAATAAAATCAACGTGATTTCTGAACCTTTTGCTATCAAAACTGAAATGGAGGAGAATTTTTCGAATATTAGTAACTTGAACAACTCATTGCTAAGTGAAATAAAACTAGAATCAGAAGAAGATGTTTTGATCGATTTGAAGAGTTTACACACAGAAATTAAAATTGAAGATGAAAATTTAACCGAGGACATAGCATTGGACACATTAGATGCCGCTGTACCAGTTGGAAAAGGGGTTAAGTGCAACACATGTTTAAGGATATTTAAGACGCAAAGTATTTCAAATACTGAAGAAAGACTTTATATCGATGAAGAATCATTTAAGTGTAATAAATGTTCTAACTTGGAAAATTTGGACAGTGACGAACCACTACAATGTGATGTTTGTTTTAAATCATTTGATAAATTAAGTTCTTTAAACAGTCATAAAAAAATTCATAAACGTGGAAATTTATATAAATGTAATATTTGTTCTAAAACATTTACCTTTAAAAGTGTTTTAAAAAAGCATGAATTTACTCACGCTGGTGAAAAATCATTTCAGTGCAATATCTGCTCAAAAACATTTTATCGAAAAGAACACCTAAAAACACATAAAAGAGTCCACACAAGTGAAAAATCATATAAATGTGATATATGTTCTAAAACATTCAATCAGTTACGTAATTTAAAAATACATGAAAGAACTCACACAGGTGAAAAACCATATAAATGTAACATATGTTCTAAAACATTTAGTCAGTCGGCTCATTTAAAAACACATGAAATACATCATACGAATCCAAACTCATATAAATGTAACATGTGTTCTAAAACATTTAATCAGTTAAGTAATTTAAAAACACATGAAAGAACTCACACAGGTGTAAAACCATATAAATGTAACATATGTTTTAAAAAATTTACCAATACGCGTAATTTTAAAGTACATGCGAGGATTCATACGGGTGAAAAACCATACCTATGTAACATATGTTCTAAAACATTTAGTCACTCAGATTATTTAAAAAGACATCAAAGAACCCACACAGGCGAAAAACGCGAAAAACCATTTAAATGTAACATATGTTTTAAAATGTTTATTGGTTCGTCTCAACTAAGAATACACGAAAGAACTCACACGGGTGAAAAACCTTATAAATGCAATGTATGTACTAAAAGATTTGGTAATGTAAGTGCTTTAAAACGACATGAAAAACTTCACACAAATGAAAAACCATTTAACTGTAACACATGTTCTAAAACATTTGCTCGAGCAGGTTATTTAAAAACACATGAAAGAATTCATTCGGGTGAACAACCATATAAATGTCACATATGTTCTAAACCATTTAGTCAGTTAAGTAACTTAAAAGTACATAAAAGAATTCATACAGGTGAAAAACCGTATAAATGTAACATATGTTCTAAAACATTTACTTACTCAGGTCATTTAAGAGCACATGAAAAAACTCACACGGGTGAAAAACCGTATAAATGTGACATATGTTCTAAAACATTTAAACTTTCAAGTTCTTTAAAAATACATAAAAGAAGTCATTCAGGTGAAAAACCGTATACATGTAACACATGTTCTAAAACATTTACTACTTCGGGTAATTTAAGAAAACATGAAATGATTCACACGGGTGAAAAACCATATAAATGTGACATATGTTCGAGAAGGTTTGCTCGTTTGCAACATTTAAAAGAACATGAAAGAACTCACACGGGTGAAAAACCTTATAAATGCAGTATATGTACTAAAAGATTTAATAATTCAGGTAATTTGAAAAGACATGAAATAAATCACACGCGTGACAGAATATATAAGTGTGATGTATGTCCTAAAATATGGGCTACATCATCCTGTTTAAAAAGGCATGAAAGAACTCATACGGGTGAAAAACCGTATAAATGTAACATGTGTTCTAAAACGTTTAATCAGTCAAGTAATTTAAAAACACATAAAAAAAGAATTCATACCAGACGTAATAATAAACGTAATAATTAGTGTTTTATAAACTCGTACATAATTCCATACAAAAATAATTTTTTTTTTTTTTTTTTGAAATGTAGTACAAAGCAGATGAAGAAAGATATGCTACATTTGAGACTAAAATAAATTTTTTCTGCTCAGGTTGCCATCTACGTCATAATTACGTTACATATTTGAACTTTTAAAAAAAGACAACATTTACAATTATTTATTATAATTATTATTTAAATTTGCCGCTATGAGAAATTCGCCATCTATGTATGTCATCACGATTTGCGTGTTGGCATACGTTGGCATACCTTTTTCAATCTGCTTTGATATAGAATGTAATTACTAATTACAAAAAATATGAAATTATTTTATATTGATAATGGTTTGTAGGGGTTTTACCCTTCGTAAAATTAAATGAATATATGTACCGTAAAATGGCCTTGACTCGGTCACTTTTTTACTATTTTTAGGTATAACTCCTTCCTGCTGTTGAATACATCAATAAATACGTTTCTATTTCATAAAGTATGTTTCCTTTGCTATATCCCTGACCCTTTAACCTATTTGTGTGTGTAAATCAAAATAATAAAAAATAAATAAAAGTGACCGAGTCAACATGGTAAAACGTTGTTGAGTCGGTCACCTACTTAAATTGCATTACAACGCCGAAACTAACCTTTTCAGTCCGAATTCGGGCACATATTTAGACACCAGAGCTTGTTTACAACAGTTGGTGATTGATTGCAAAGCTTACAAAGTCAGATGTAAAACAAATATGGGAAAAAATTAATGACACACCACATACAAAGAGTAAAATATTTTATTGGTTAACATAGAAAAAGGGTTAGTGTTTTACAAATTAGTGTGATGTAATAAAATAACATAGGCCTATTTTAACATTTCAAATTATGTTATATCCATCAAACGAATTGGCGACGCAAAGATTACGCGAGCGCTCCTGGTTTTTTTAAATTAGAAGCTGTATCAAGTAAAAATTTTTGTGTACGATTAATTGTCGATAGAAAAATGTACTATACAAATTATGCGCGGATTACTAAGTTTTATATCACCCATTAATCGTATGCGTATATTTTTACTTGATGCTAGTTATAATTTTGCCACCAGAGTGCGTCGCCAATACTTAAATTTAAAATAAAATACCTCTGTCGCAGCACCTGCATAACATAGCGAATTTCCGATCATAAAAGTTACTTTTTCTCGAAAACCCGCTTACCTAGAATAATGGTTCAAAGTGTATCTTCTGTGATTTTCTTCGTTCTTTACAATAATGTAAAAAAAAAAATTGGAAAAACTTTTAAATTTTGGCAAATTTTTGCAAAAAACTAATTTTTTTGAGGTTTCCGGAACTGGACGTGTCTGGCTGGAGAACTCATCCAAGATTTTTGGACTTCTAACATTTTACTGTTTTATTATATTCAAATCCTAAAGGTATCCTATTATTATAACAAATTTCCTATTATCCTATCCTATTATTATAACAAATAGAAATAGTCCTCACTAGTTATATGAAATTTTGTATTATGGAATATTTCGATGTTAAAAACGTCCTTCAAAACTAATGATTCAAATTATTATTTATTAGTAGAAATGCTGTAAAATGGAAAAAATTTTTATTTTTTAAGACGAAATTTGTTGTAAAGTTATTTTTTATTTAATTTATGGCGAATAAAAAAATTAAATCAGAATTCTGATATTATATATTATTAAGTGAAAAATGTGTTCTACTTCATTATTATCCAAGAAGAAATTCAACAAAATTTCTGATTTCTCGCTTGTGACATGGTTAACATATTTATACGTACTATAATTATGTGTAAGGAATTCCTTTGTTAAATACTAGCTGTACCCGCGACGTGTTTCGCGCATAAAATAAATGAGAAGTATTTGTAGTGAACAATAGTTTTGCGTAATGCATTCACATGCTCAAAATGATTTTTGTATTTCCCCGAGGGAAGGAAACATTTCCCTGTAATAAAAAGTATCCTAAATGTTGGCGCAGGTAATAAGTTATCACCACACAAATTTCATAAAAATCCGTTCAATAGTTTTTGCGTAATATGTGCACATGTTCAAAATGGTTTTTCTATTTTCCCGTGGAGATGACACTTTCCCGGAATAAAAAGTATCTTAGATGTTAACTCAGATAATAAGTTATCATCACACTAAATTGCATCAAAATCCGTTCAATAGTTATTGCGTAATGTGTGCATATGCTAACATGGTTTTTCCATTTTCCCGTGGAAATTAGACATTTTGCCGGAGTAAAAAGTATCTTAGATGTTGATCCAGGTAATAAGTGATCAGCAGCCCAAATTTTATTAAAATCCGTCCAGTAATTTTTACGTGATGCGTGAACAGACACACACACACACACACATACAGACAGACGGACAGACAAAAATTTTAATAATCGCTGTTTTGATATCTACATTGATAACTATTTACAGTACCAGCAAAATTTTCAAAAAGAATTCCATGTACAGAAACGGTCTTCAATTGTGTACTTACGAATATAAGATGAAAATAAGAAATTAGTAGTTTGAAAAACTGGGAAAAATGGACGTCCCAAAAAAATCTCTCAGGACACCGGGACAACGTAGTTAAAGCCGTCATAAATAATTAACAATGTGTGTGGAATACATGTGTTTATAAAAATTCAAATATAAGTAAGGGTTAGTGTTTTACAAATTAGATAATTTTAATTTTTATTGTTATTAATTATTTGGCTTTTTTAATAAATTAGAATTTTCTGTGAAATGAATAAATTCTGAAAATATGAATTTATAAAATGTGTAATATTTCAGTGTAAGTGATAAAGAAATTTTTTACTCACAGGGTTTAGAAAGATAATAAATTTTCAAAGTACATTATACGTAGGTAAGTATATATAAAAAAAAAAAAAAAAAAAAAAATTACGAATCTATTTTTATTGAAACTGAGTTAGCACCTTGTAAACGATCAAATTTGTTTGTCAAACTTCACGTTTACATCAAACAATGGCTTAAACGATCAAATCAAAGCTCAAACAAATTTTACAAACTTGCCCGTAGTTTGTCACACTAGTGGTTCTCCATAAAATAATCTTATTAGATACAACTTGGCCAAACATAGAATAAATAATGAAAATTACAGAAAAAAGGTTGCTCGTACAGAAATTCGCAAAAATTTTGTCAAATTTGCTATTCATTTCAGGGCAATTTAAAGCTAAAGGCTTAGATGTTGAATATGATATAATAGAGCTTGTTTGACAAAAACAACAAACACTGTCGCTCACCTTCAAAGTTGTTAGTCAAACACGTCAAACAAGTTGATCAATCAAGATTTTAATCAAACAAGTACATTATTTGACAAACGGATCAAACAGCGCTACTATCAAGTAACTACTTTCAAATATCAAATATAAACTATCAAAAAACTATCAAATAATTTGACAAACACGTAAAATTTGACAAACAATTTGATAATTTACAGGACACTTTAAGATTACATATACAAATGCATGGTGAATCGACATAACTTCCTAGAGTTGGCAACATTGTAGACATTGTATACCTTGTATACACAGATGAGACAGATCAAGCCTACATACAAAAACATAGAGCATCTAGAGAGAAAATACATATTTCTGTACTACTGGAACCTGTGTAACCACTTGAGATAGAAAATATGTTGTATACGTGCACGGTGTTTACTTTGTATTTGTGCGATAAACTCTGTTTGTGTGAGTGTTGATAGCCGTCACGTGACCTTTGGTTCACATACATGTATGTGATGTGTGTGATACCACAACGCTACTTGTGCCGGTTCAACAATCAAATTTATTGTTGTTTGACTGACTTACACTGAGTGACGGGTACTGAGCAACTGACACCTAAGCAACCTAAGATGCACATACTTCCACATAAGTGATTGCAGAAAAGAGACAGTTATATTCGTTCTATTTGTTCTGTGTACAAAAAAGTGTGATCCGAAAGTTGCAATAAGTAGCAATTTATACTGCTTACCGATTAAGGCCCGGTCCGACCGGTACGGGCGATCGTAACGTACCCGCAATTTGCCCGCAATATGGCACGTAGCACAATGCGGTCAAATTCGGCATTCAGACTGGTGCGGGCACTACATAAAAACTATTTTTATAAAAATACAATAGAACCAACAAGTGGACAAACGTGTCAAACATAAAAGGCTTTGAAATTGTAGGTATACAAGGCCATAAAATTATGTATATTTAAAAAAAAACATACTTTGTGTCTATTTACAGTTAAACGCAAGTTTTTTGATTGTATTAAAATCTATATACTTAGCCATGAAAATAGTACAGAGGTATATTTTTCATAAAAAAAATTATAAATATTTTAAATACTTACAAAAATCAGTACCGTCACCTTTTATTTAATAAATTTTAAAGAGTACAGTAAAACCTCGTTATTTCGGACTTCACTAATTCGGAACTTCCATAAATTAAACTGACAAAAAAAAATTTATATATGGTTCATTTCAGTTAAATTTAACCATGCTTCGTCACTTTGAATTTAAATAATTTCCGTTTTCTTGGCTTTATCTCTTTTATTATTGCATTTATGTAAATTTTAAATTTGCGGTTTATTTTTAGAAAAGAATAGAAGATTGATTTGTTTGGAATATAAGAATTATTTGATTTTTTAACGAAAACTCATGATCAATTGTATCTGAAACGAGGTATAGTCAATTAGAGTGTAGTATACATTATGTAATTAATTTTTATTAAAATTAAACATTTTTGATTTTTAAACTTCTTATTTATTACTGAATTCATCGATTTAAATTATTATATACACTCACGCTTTGAAATTTATCTAAGTACAGGATGTCCGTAAAAGTGAGGATTACACGTGATTTTTAAATTTTTCTATAATTTGGAATTTTCGCTAATTCGCACCGGCCGTGGTCCATATTAGGTCATAATAGCGAGATTTTACTGTAGTTAAATATGTATTCACTTAATGTCATACCCAAAAGATGAAACAAAATTATAAAAAAATTTACGAATACGTGACCTATTAAAAAGATTTAAAATTGTGTATTATTTTTATTGCACTTCATTGTAAAAGCATTTGTGTTTAAATTTTGTACCTATCAGTTTGTTAGAAAGTAAAAAAAATTTCAAGAGGGGTTTGGCCACTTGAAATATCTTTTTTTTTGTTAAGTATTTTATTACCTACCCACTTCAATAGTTCGCAGGATGCCCGTAGAAAGATTGTCCGCAAAAACTAGTTCGTATTGGTCTGAATACGTACTATCGTATTGAGACTAAAAAAAAGCTCGAAAACTGAGGTACGGAGTAAGGAGGGTGTTCGACATATTTAACTATAGTAGATTATATATCTATGTATTTAACCTCTTTAGCGGATTGTCAATTTATTTTAAACTGACAAAAAAAAATAACATCCAAGTTAACCACCTTATAGATAACTATGTTAAAAAGGTTTGATTCTAGGATAAATAAAGCTCTCTATAATGTATTCTTTTTTTTATTCAAATAGCTGGCAGCACAGACAGTTACCGACATGAGAACGAGTGTCACTCGTCGTGTCCGCTAGTTGTTAGAATTACGGACCCGAGTGAGACTCGGGGTATCCGCTAAAGTGGTTAATACTATTCGGAGCTATTCTACAATATTTTGAATTGCTTATAGTATTTTAAATTAATATTTGCTTAGTTTTATCAAAAAATTATACGACAATTTTATTTAAATTGACTTATTTGTAAGTATGTATAAAATAATTATCAATAAATTAAATAATATAATAGTATTTTGTTAAAAAGTCACTGGTTCACTATAGAGATATAAATCTGCTAATTTATTTTAGAAAGAGAAGAGTAATAATAAAAAGAGACAAATCAAAAGGATGGCCATGATATTTTTTTAGTCTCAACACTTTTGTACATCTGTACATTTAAATACATGTATTGAATTGTTCGTGCGGGAAGCCGCACGGGCAATGGGGCGGGCGCCCGTCACGGTCTGTCCACACACTTAGTCGTCCATCGGCTCTTCAAGCGTACACATTCATTGTTAGGTCGTGGCCACAGTGGTGGCTGTTCATTGTTACATCATTAGTAGCAGGTACATGCATATGGTTGTTCGAGTATACGTACCCATTCCCACCTTGGACCACCGCTACATACATACAGAGTATGTATGTAGCGGCTATCCTGTAATAGCGTGTCCCAAACTTTGTGTCAATATCTCAAAACGGTTTTGAAATATTTAGGAAAATATTAAAAAAGACAAGAAACTGAACACCCTGTATCTTGGAAACTAAGCGTTTTCGGACATGGGTTTATATGAACTTTTTTACATAAAAGAACCTCAGTAATCAACTGTTAAAATCTTTCGCACTTATTCAGTAACACCCTGTATATATATCAAAGCATTTTGAGCCACCATATTGCAGTACGAGTTAACTCGTCTTAACCTTTAAATGATTAAGACGAGTTAATTCGTCCTGCAATATGGCGGCTCAATATCGTACGTTGTAAATTCCTAGAATTCTATTTTTTGATGTTGGGATCTTTTATATTTTTCCTCTTTCTTTTTTTGTAACCTTATCTATTGTACTTATCATTGGCAGTAAAAAGTCCGGCATTTTGAGACAAAAAATTTTTTTCCATATGGTTTGTTTAAAAGGGTTAATCATTTAAAGAGTTAAAAGAAAATGATTATTCAAAATTATGTGATATGGATCTCTGTTTTACTTAAAGAGTTTTTGAAATTAATAAAAGTAAATTCGATTTAACAATTTATTTATTCATATATAACATTCTTTTATGATCCATCAAACGATTTGAGTGGCCAAATGTCTTAAAACATATTATATTACATTCAAATGGTTTCTTCCCTGTGCAATCTTTCATGTGTCTTCAAATTGCCTGACGTACAAAATGTTTTAAAACATATATCACATTTAAATGGTTTTTCTCCTGTATGGATTCTTTGATGTGTTTTCAAGTGGCTTGACTGTGAAAATGTTTTAAAACATATACCACATTTGAATGGTGTTTCCCCTGTATGTATTCTTTCATGTCGTTTCAAATGGCTTGGTTGAGAAAATGTTTTAAAACATGTACTGCATTTGAATGGTTTTTGTCCTCTATGTATTTTTTCATGTGTTTTCAAACAACTTAACTGTGAAAATGTTTTAAAACATATATTACAGTTGAATGGTTTTTCCCCTGTATGTGTTATTTCATGTCTACGTAAAGCAGATGAATCAGAAAATGTTTTAAAACATGTGTTACACTTGAATGGTTTTTCTCCTGTATGTACTCTTTCATGTAATTTCAAACTACTTGAGTGAGTAAATGTTTTAAAACATATATTACACTTGAATGGTTTTTCTCCTGTATGTGTTCTTTCATGTAACTTGAAATTATTTGACTGAGTAAATGTTTTATTACATATATCACACCTAAATGGTTTTCCTCCTGTATGTATTGTTTCATGATCTTTTAAACTATTTGAGTGAGCAAATGTTTTATTACATGTATCACATTTGAATGGTTTCTCCCCTGTATGCGTTCTCTCATGTGACTTCAAACCACCTGACTGAATAAATGTTTTAAAACATATATTACACTTGAATGGTTTTTCCCCCGTATGTGTTCTTTCATGTTTCCGTAAAGCAGATGAATCAGAAAATGTTTTAAAACATGTGTTACACTTGAATGGTTTTTCTCCTGTATGTATTCTGTTATGTGTCTTCAAATTGCCTGACGTAGAAAATGTTTTAAAACATACGTTACACTTGAATGGTTTTTCTCCTGTATGTGTTCGTTCATGTGTTTTTAAACTACATGACGTGGAAAATGTTTTAAAACATATATCACATTTGAATGGTTTTTCTTCTTCTGTACGTATTGTGTCATGTGTTTGGTCAATGGTACTCTGTGTGTTAAGTATTTCTGAATTTTCACTAAATAAATTACAATTTTCCGTTAACATATCCTCGTCATCATCTTCTAATTTAATTTCCGTATGTAAACTTTCCAAATTTATTACATCGCCAGTATTACTTTCTTCGAGTTCCAATTTTATTTCATTTCCAGAACATGAAGATTCCGGTTGTTCCGTTTTTGTTACATTTAAAAATGGGTTGTCTACACTATTGGAATTTTCCTCCTCTTTTACTTTAACAGTAAATGCATCAATCTTTAATGCACACACTTTATTTTCCATTTTCTTTTTTCTCGGGAAATTTAATTTTAAAATTATTTTGAGGTTTTGACAAATTCACAATTATCAAGTCTGAACGTTTTGTTTGACCATAGATTAGATAGATTATGTACGCCATGTACGCAGATGCCTCTGATTGCGAGCCATCATAGACAGTGATGCATAGGCTCGAATTTAGATTTTACACCGTATCTTTTTGTAATTATGTATTTTATGAGTACGATGAAGTACCTAACTATATACATACCGCGGTTTTCCGATATCCGTACTACCATTATGCGTACCGTTTGTGTGTGTTTGTGTATACATACACAATCTACGTGACAAAATTTTTAATGTAAATAAACATTTTTATGTAAATAAAACTTCAATTTTTAACATATACAGGCGATTATTTTGAAAGTTAACATAAATATATGATAATAGTAATAATAAAAATTATTAATACACATATATATTATAATTTCTAAGCTTACAATTAGAAATAAATATTATGTAGCTAGAAAATATGACTTAAAAATTTATTTTTATAAACATATTTTAATTTTTATTAAAAAATAAATTGTCTAGAGAAACATCCTGTATATGATTCCGTTAAGGGTACCACGTGTATGTATTGTCGTACGGTTAACGGAATATCGGTGTAAAACATTTACGCGAAGATGGTCACTTTATCACAGTATTCAAAAAAAATTTGAAAATGTCGGTACTTTTTGAAAAATTTTTTCAAAAAGTACCTTTCCAAAGTTTATTCTCAATGGTAAATTGGGGTTAAAACGCAAAAGAGACAAAAAGGCCGACCATATACATTCCATTCCAGTTGTAAGTTAGAGTTTCGAATCGATTCGAATTGTCAAACCAAAAATTGATGTAGGACAAAATCGGCTTACAAAAGATCGATTTAACGAAAATCGATTCAGTTTTAGTATTTACAGAAAAGAAAAGAAATGTAAACTCTTTTAAACAAACCATATGGCAAAATTTTGTTGTCTTAAAATACCGGGCTTTTTCCTGCCAGTGATAAGTACAATAGATAAGATTACAAAAAAAGAAAAAGAAAAAAAAATCAAAGATCCCAATATCAAAAAAGTGAATTCTAGGAATTTACAAAATATAAATTAACCCTTTGCGCTTATAAGACATGTACAGCATGACAACGTGGTTTGTCCATGGACATGTACCACACCACATGACACACTGAATGTTGAACTGTAATGACTGCTCATACTTCACATTACATGAATATTTTATTTAATAACTGCAAACACATTCATTTATTAGAAAAATTGTAAATACAATAATACAAAATCATATTGAATTATCTTTTTAAAATTAAAAACTAATAAAAACAGCATTGAGGACGTATTTAGCGCATTTAGTATTCAACTTTTGGGAAACAAGGTTAGAACGTCAAAAGAATCTGTCAAAAAAAGAACGTCGGTCGTTGTCATGTGCTACATGTCTTATCAGCCTATTTACAACTCACTTTTTTTTTGCTTGAGTGCAAAGAGTTAATACTAAACATAGATATCAGAACGTGTATGTACTAAACAATAGATGGAGTACACATTATCTTTTTTGAAGCAAATCGCCACATTGGTAAACACTAAACACCACGTTAACACCTTTCATAACCTATAAAGTATCAGTGGTAATAAATATTTTTTAATTTGTACACGATTTTTGTTGTAATTTGAGCCTGTTTATTAATAAATATTCTAACAATATTTATAGCAACAAATATAATATCAATAAATATAGAAAAATTTTAAATTAAACCTTGTTTAACCGCCATATTGGTCAACACTTTAACCCTTTTTTTGACTTCATTTTCATATACAGTGAATATATATCTGTACTCCCTCTAATACTAAACTATTGTACGTGCAAAGTTGGAAGTAATCGAAAAGCCAGTCTGTATCTGTAGGTACCGACATGTTAAAGATATTTTTACCTGACTTGTTTAAGAATAAATTAAACTAGGGGTGTCCAAAAATGACTGAAAGCTTGATGTGATTATATTCGTTCAGAAATTTATTTCCAGTAAAGAGGAATTATTTAGATCATTTTGATCGTTTAAAACTTCTACTTGTGGGTCACTGTTCAATCTATTAATTTCAGAGCCTCTGAAAGATTCAGTTTTATACCCTTTTGACAAACGTGTAGAACTTTTGGTTTATGGTCTGTTTTGGGGCAATAACCTGTTTCCAAGATATGTAGACCGAAATTTGAGCTGAGCATTTGTGAACCAATGTGTTCCATATATCTTGTGTCGAAACTTCGTCCCGTTTATCCCACATAGTTGGCGTTACATTAGGAATAGTCCAAGTGGTAGACCCCACTCTTTTTTAGTTCCCAGTGTCCTAACAGAGCCTAAATTAACCAGTTATATATTTATTTAGCATAATCAATTTGTGATAAGTAATTCGATAATCTTCGATAACGAAAAGTAAGTTTTAACAGTCGTAATACGTTTCGAATACCCATAACTTGCTTCGCTTCAACCTTCAAAAATTTCATTATTTTTTCGCTACGACGCACCGCTACGAGATATTTACGATTAAAAGTTTACGTTTACGAAAAGTAATTTTTTTAAAATATGTTGACCAACTCAATCGGACTAATGGAGCCTAAATTAACCAGTTGTAACCAATTTATAATTAATTCGATATGAAAAAGTCGGAAAAATAGATTTTAACAGTCGCAATAGGTTTAGAATAACTATAAATTGCTTCGCTTAAACGTTCAAAAATTTCGTTCTTCTTTCGCTGCGACGCATCATTTATGAGGTATTTACAATCAAAGTTTTCGATTACGAAAAGTATCGTTTAAATACAAACAATAAAAAACATATAAATTTTAGAATAGCGTAACTTTAAAAGCACTTTTTATGACTCCTACCTATAGACAGTGTGTTAATAATAATATAATGAGTACAAAAAAACTACTTTATTGATAGCCTGGCCGACCTTAGGATTTCTCTACAAATCTTACCCCTAATGCCTACCGTACGTTTTTGTTTTTTTTTTTGTTTTTTTTTTTTGTTTTTTTTTTTTTTTTTTTTTTTTTTTTTTTTTTTTGTTTTTGTTTTTTTGTTTTTGTTTTTTTTTTTTTAATTACGCGCGCCACCCACCGACGCCCAAAATTTACATAAATCAAACCAATCTATTGATATAGTGTAAACCGTATAATTCTATGTTGTTTTTTATTTATAAATTTTTGTATAAAATTTTTCGGCTGTACTAAAAATAAATAATTTTATAAAAAAAACCATTTTATAATTTTTTTAAACTTATGCAGTTTTGAAAAAACGGTACTCAGTTTTGTATACGAAATAAATTGCAGGTGTAAATATATATGTATTACTATGTTGAACTACAAACACCCTTACCTTACACCCTTGCCGTTATTTATTAACACAAAATCAAATTTTATTATACATCATAAAATTATATGCATTTATCTTTGTTAGTAACCACGACCTAACAATGCTTGTTTGCTCTGCAGAGCTGATGCACGACTAGTCACCTTAAGCTGTGACAGACCAACAAATGACTCCAAGCAATTTACACTTTTTTTTATTTATTTTAATAATTTTAGTTTGCTTCTAGTGTTCTGTGAGTACCTATGTGCTGGATATTCTCTATGGTATTAATGTTGGGTATGTATGTTAGGATATGTCGTAATTAAAATAAAATTTTTCTATTTTCTTTTTTAAAATAAATTTTTTGTTTTATTTATTTTACTAGTAATATGTAAGTGTCTTTCGTAGTGTTTTGTTATTTTTACCGTTTCCTTTAAATAAATTATACACTAACTTGCTTTAAAATATGTGCTATATCGTATAGTTGTCATTATAAAAATTGTGAAAAATATCAATAAATTTGAGTTTTCCAAAACAAAAATATGCTTCCGCGCTTTAACTTTTCATAATTTAAAATTTCCACCACTATTGCTTCGTTTTTATCGGTTCAAAAAAAAAAAAAAATCGCATATGTCCGAGTTCTGCAAATTTCCCCTATGAGCAATTCCATGTATAAACCGATCACCCAAAAATGGCATGTTCTCCAAATTTAATTTCCCTGTGTATATAATAAGTTTAAGTGGTGTTGAGCAATGTACTCGAATATTATTGAATTATCTTCTACTTTGTCGGAGTTATAATTATTCAAAGTTGCGTTCAAGGTCACAAAATGGGGATTCCCCAGAATATTTTATTACTTTTTTCAGAGTCTAAGAATAATTAAAAAATGATTACATGTGGCATTGAATGTACTTTACATACACTTTCAATCTGACCGATTTCCATTCCAATACATGCACATATGTTGAAGTAATTGCATGTTTTAATTTTTTCTTTAATTGCTTATACTGAAAATACCTTATCTTCGATTTTCGATTTTCTTTTTTTAAATTAAAGTACTCAGTCCCCTCTATAACATGGTACTCGATTTTCTTTGTTTTTTTGAGTTTTACGGATTTTACGGGGCTTAGTTTGGAAAATACGTGAATTTTTTAACTAATTGATCAAATAAAGTACTAATTGTAACATTACCCCACCTTTGATTTTCGATTCTCTTTCTTCAAATTAAAGTACTCAGTCCTCTCTTTAACGTGGTACTCGATTTTCATTGTATTTTTGGGTTTTACGGATTTTACGGGGCTCAGTTTTAAAAAAATACGTGAATTTTTTAACCAATTGATAAAATAAAGTATTAATTGTAACATTAGCCCACCTTTGATTTTCGATTTTCTTTCTTCAAATTAAAGTACTCAGTCCCCCCTTTAACGTGGTACTCGATTTTCTTTGTTTTTTTGAGTTTTACGGATTTTATGGGGTTCAGTTTAAAGAAAATATGTGAATATTTTAACTAATTTTTAAAATAAAGTATTAATTTTAATATTGTTTCATCTTTGATTTTCTTTATTTATATTTTAAATTGGAGTTTAGTGTCCCCTTTAAAACGTGTTACTCAATTTTCCTAGTTTTTTTGAGTTTTACGATTTTTACGATACTAAATTTTAAAGAAACGCGTTCATTTTTTTATTAATTGATAAATTAAGGTATTAATTTCGTTATTACCTTAACTTTGATAAATTCCGAAAAACTAAGAAAATCGAGTAACATTTTATAAAGGGGACTCTAAACTTCAATTTAAAAGATAAATAAGGAAAATCAAAGATGAATCAATTATTAAAATTAATACTTTATTTTAAAAATTGGTTAAAAAATTCACGTATTTTTTTAAAACTAAGCCCCGTAAAATCGGTAAAACTCAAAAAAACAAAGAAAATCGAGTACCACGTTAAAGAGGGGACTGAGTACTTTAATTTGAAGAAATAAAATCGAAAATCAAAAGTGGGGTAATGTTATAATTATTACTTTATTTTAACAATTAGTTAAAAAATTCACGTATTTATTTAAAACTGAGCTCCCTGAAATCCGTGAAACTCAAAAAAAACAAGGAAAATCGATTATCACGTTAAAGAGAGGACTGAGTACTTTAATTTGAAAAAAGAAAATCGAAAATTAAAGGTGGGGTAATATTCAAATTAATACTTTATTTTATCAATTAATTAAAAAATTCTGGTATTTTTTAAAACTGAGCCCTATAAAATCCGTAAAACCCAAAAAAACAAAGAAAATCGAGTACCACGTTAAAGACAGGACTGAGTACTTTAATTTGAAGAAAGAAAATCTAAAATCAAAAGTGGCGTAATGTTACAATTAATACTTTATTTTATCAATTGGTTAAAAAATTCACGTATTTTTTTAAAACTGAGCCCCGTAAAATCCGTAAAACCCAAAAATACAATGAAAATCGAGTACCACGTTAAAGAGAAGACTGAGTACTTTAATTTGAAGAAAGAAAATCGAAAATCAAAGGTGGGTTAATGTTACAATTAATACTTTATTTTATCAATTAGCTAAAAAATTCACGTATAAGCCCCGTAAAATCCGTAAAACTCAAAAAAACAAAGAAAATCGAGTACCACGTTATAGAGGGGACTGAGTACTTTAATTTAAAAAAAGAAAATCAAAAATCGAAGATAAGGTATTTTCAGTATAAGCGATTAAAGAAAAAATTAAAACTTGCAATTACTTCAACATATGTGCATATATTGGAATGGAAATCGGTCTGATTGAAAGTGTATGTAAAGTACATTCAATGCCACATGTAATCATTTTTTAATTATTCTTAGACTCTGAAAAAATTAATAAAATATTTTGGGGAATCCCCATTTTGTGACCTTGAACGCAACTTTGAATAATTATAACTCCGACAAAGTAGAAGATAATTCAATAATATTCGAGTACATAGCTCAACACCACTTAAACTTATTATATACACAGGGAAATTAAATTTGGAAAACATGCCATTTTTGGGTGATCGGTTTATACATGGAATTGCTCCTATTTTTTAACAAACTTCTCGCCAAAAACATATTACAACGTTACCTTTATATCAGAATTTTATCCCATACTTCATATATAACTTTTTTCGTCAAATTTTCCATAAAATTCCAAATCTGGCGATATTTTGACTAAAATTTTATTTTACATACATTTCTGTTGCGTATTAGTGCATCATAATGATACATAACCACACTAATCAAGAAAACCGCTCGCTGAATTATGCAAGTGCGCGTGTTGTCATATATTTACACGAGTTACAAAAGTTACGCGTTTTTTTTTCAGCAAAAAAAAAATGTAACTTTTTGCGTTTTTTTTTTTCCGCCGCTGAAAAAAAAACGTAGTGCGTTCGCTTATATGGAGTATAATGCTTCACATTTTTTTGCTGAAAAAAAACAGCGGCGGAAAAACGTAGTGCGCGCTTAGCCTTAGGTTCACTTTTTTAATCTTGGGATCTTTGATTTTTTTCTTTTTTTGTAGCCTTATCTATTGTACTTATCACTTGGCAGCAAAGAGTCAAGCATTTTGAGATAAACAAATTTTACCATATGGTTTGTTTAAAAGTGTTAACAATTAAATAATTAATTAACTAATTAGTCACAAACGAAAATAATAGCGTCACAAACATTCACAAACGATTGATTGAAGCAAAAATAAAAAAATCTCATTTTTTTAAATTTATGTTGGCTATTTGCACGAGGGTCCTTGTTTTTAAACAAGCCATATGGTAAAATTTTTTTGTCTCAAAATGCCAAACTTTTTACTGCCAAGTGATAAGTACAATAGATAAGGCTACAAAAAAAGAAAAAGAAAAATATCAAAGATCCCAACATTCAAAAAGTAAACCCTAGGAATTTACTATGGAGGGTAGATATTAGGAGCACCATCTCTGTATCAAAAAGTGTCCATAAAAAGGCGTACATACTGGCGGCGCTACTGTAGCAAAGGGGTAAATTTAGAGAAGTAAACAAGGAGAGGAAAACATCCGCGTTGTTATGTAATTATTTTTCTTTTTTTTGTAATTGTTACATATAATAGTTTTATTATTTTAAAAATTTTTATAAAACTCAACACAAAAAAATCACTATACTCTTTTGCTACTCTAGCGCTATTCTGGCGAGTTTTTGAACTGTTACTTAGTGCTTAAAACGGGACACTGTCTTAACTATTTTTCTATTGTTTTCCGGCCAAGATAGTCCTCCTGATATCTATCCTCCATAGGAATTTACAAAAAATAAATTATACTAAACACGTGATTCTACTAAACATGTTGATAAAATTGAACAATATTTAGAATTATACCATATTGTCACAGATGGCGGCACCTGTACCAGTGAATATATATACATGTGACAGCATTTTGAGCCGCCATATTGCAGGACGAGTTAACTCGTCTTAATCATTTAAAGACTTAATTTGTATACGATTTTTGTTGTAATTTGAGACTATTTATTAATAAATATTCTAACAATATTTATAGCAACAAATATAACAGCAGTAAATATAGAAAAATTTTTAATTAAACCTTGTTTAACCGCCATATTGGTCAACACTTTAACCCTTTTTTGGCTTCATTATCATATACAGTAATTAGTGAATATATACCTGCACTCCCTCTATCACTTCGATACTCAAAGGCACTCAAAGGCCATCGTAGACAGTGTAGAATATAAGGAGGACTATCTTGTACGGAAAACAATAGAAAAATAGTTAAAAAAGTGTCCCGTTTTAAGTACTAAGTAACAGTTCAAAAACTCGCCAGAATAGCGCTAGAGTAGCAAAAGAGTATAGTGATTTTTTTGTGTTGAGCTTTATAAAAATTTTTTAAATAATAAAACTATTATATAGGTATAACAATTATAATAAAAGAACAATAATTACATAACAACGCGGATGTTTTTCTTTCCTTGTTTACTTCTTTAAATTTACCCTTTTGCTACAGTAGTGCCGCCACTATTTACGCCTTTCTATGGACACTTTTTGATACAGAGATGGTGCTCCTGATATCTACCCTCCATAGTAGATAGGGATAAATAGCGTATGAACGTGGTATGGACCGTATGAACGGCATGAACCACAGAGCAGAGGTACAGCATCTATCTCTATCATGATATCTGCAGTGTGCACTTCTGTGTACGTTAGGCTTCTTAATAGTCACACGCTCATCGGCAGACGATCAGTGTAAGTTAATCGCAGTACAATGGATTAGATTGTTGTTTGCATTGTTACATTGCCACACGGAGCGTCGTGGTATCATACATATGTATGTGAATAATGGTCACGTGACGACCAGTACCACCATAGAACATAAGAGGGAATACAACTATCTCTTTTCTGCAATCACTTATGGGCAAGTATGTGCATTTTACAGAACTATGTTGGCATTCACTTACTAGCTTCCAACTGGTGTGTTTTAATTATTGTCATATTGTTGTATATACGTATGCAAGACACGCATACACATAATCATATATCGCACTACCACACACAACTCCGCGTGCACATATATAAGATAGTGGTGGTGGTATTTTTTATCCTTTAGCGTTACGCTGGTTTCAGTAGTATAGAGATACTACCGTTCGTTCTGTATTCTGTGAGTACCACCAAGGATCACTAACACAAATACACAGTATCGCACGAATACAAAGTAAACACCGTGCACGTATATAACATATTTTCTATATCTTACTGGTTACACTGGTTTCAATAGTATAGAGATACGTATTGTATCTCTATCCTCTGTGGTATGAACGTTGAACGGTATGAACGGTATGAACATTGAACCGTATGAACCGTATGAACTGTGAACGTGATCCGTGTGAACGCACCGAACGCCTATTAGGCCCATTCATTAGTGTTAAAATAAAGGTTGTATTTTTAAAACTGTATATTAAAATTATTTTACCCTTTTATAACAAATTCTGGGGTAATTTTCAGTTTTTTTTTTTTTTTTTTTTTTTTTTTTTTTTTTTTTTTTTTTGTTAACGTATTCTACCAAAAAATAGCACGATTAATTGTCTTATAAAATATGTACATAATATCATACAGTTCATCGACTTAACTTTTTACTTTGAGAACTGAATAGAACATGTAACATAAACTAGTGTGCCAGTTTTAACTTACAATTTTTAAAAAAATATATACGGTCTCACCGAGGATCTTTTGGATCATATCCAGTACATTAAAAAATTTTGGCGTCCAACTATACCGAGAAATTGTCGAGAATGGAAACCAGAAAATCTACACCAACTGTTGAATCTACATTGACTGATATTAAAGTTGAGGAAGACTTAGAGGATCTAAGTAATCAACTTCCAAATGTACTGAAGAAGGAATTATCCGATTCTTCAAGTTACCACGAAATAAAATTGGAGTTAGAAAACTGTAGTGCTGTTGATTTATCAAGTTTACATACGGAAATAAAACTGGAAAATGATGAGAGTGATATATTAACAGAAAACAGCATATTATTTGGCGAAAATTGTGAAAATTCTGTTGGAGAAAATATATTTGAAAATATATGCGAACAGTTTGGCACAACAGAAAATAGTGAGACTAGTGTAGGTCCTGAAACTTCAGTTAAACAAGTCAGTTTAAAGAATTATAAAAAAGCTCTTTCTAGTGAAAAAAAATTCGAGTGTGATACATGTTTTAAAACATTTAAAACGTCAATCGGTTTAAAATATCATGAAAGACTACACACCGGCGAAAAACCATTCAAGTGTGATACATGTTATAAAACATTTTCTGCATTAGGTAATCTAAAGACACATGAAAGAATACACACTGGCGAAAAGCCATTTAAGTGTCATACATGTTTTAAAACATTTACTACATCAAGTCACTTAAAGAGACATGAAAGGACACACAATGGCGAAAAGCCATTCAAGTGTGATACATGTTTTAAAACATTTATTACGTCAAGTAATTTAAAAAAACATAAAAGAATACACACTGGCGAAAAACCATTCAAGTGTGATACATGTTTTAAAACATTTAAAACGTCAATCGGTTTAAAATATCATGAAAGACTACACACCGGCGAAAAATCATTCAAGTGTGATACATGTTATAAAACATTTTCTGCATTAGGTAATCTAAAGACACATGAAAGAATACACACTGGCGAAAAGCCATTTAAGTGTCATACATGTTTTAAAACATTTACTACATCAAGTCACTTAAAGAGACATGAAAGGACACACAATGGCGAAAAGCCATTCAAGTGTGATACATGTTTTAAAACATTTATTACGTCAAGTAATTTAAAAAAAACATAAAAGAATACACACTGGCGAAAAACCATTCAAGTGTGATACATGTTTTAAAACATTTTCTGACTTAAACCAGTTAAAAATTCATAAAAATGTACACACTGGCCAAAAGCCATTCAGATGCGATACATGTTTTAAAACATTCTCTGATCCAAGCTCCTTAAGGGTACATAAAAGAACACACACTGGCGAAAAGCCATTCAAGTGTGATACATGTTTTATAACATTTTCTCAGTCAGGTAGTCTAAAGGCACATAAAAGAATACATACTGGCGAAAAGCCATTCAAGTGTGATACATGTTTTAAAACATTTAAAACGTCAATCGGTTTAAAATATCATGAAAGACTACACACCGGCGAAAAACCATTCAAGTGTGATACATGTTATAAAACATTTTCTGCATTAGGTAATCTAAAGACACATGAAAGAATACACACTGGCGAAAAGCCATTTAAGTGTCATACATGTTTTAAAACATTTACTACATCAAGTCACTTAAAGAGACATGAAAGGACACACAATGGCGAAAAGCCATTCAAGTGTGATACATGTTTTAAAACATTTATTACGTCAAGTAATTTAAAAAAAACATAAAAGAATACACACTGGCGAAAAACCATTCAAGTGTGATACATGTTTTAAAACATTTTCTGACTTAAACCAGTTAAAAATTCATAAAAATGTACACACTGGCCAAAAGCCATTCAGATGCGATACATGTTTTAAAACATTCTCTGATCCAAGCTCCTTAAGGGTACATAAAAGAACACACACTGGCGAAAAGCCATTCAAGTGTGATACATGTTTTATAACATTTTCTCAGTCAGGTAGTCTAAAGGCACATAAAAGAATACATACTGGCGAAAAGCCATTCAAGTGTGATACATGTTTTAAAACATTTTCTCGGATTAGTATTTTCAAGACACATGAAAGAACACACACTGGCCAAAAGCCATTTAAGTGTGTTATATGTTTTAAAACATTTACTCGGTCACACTCTTTAAGTAGGCATAAAAGAGTACACACCGGCGAAAAGTCATTCAGGTGTGATACATGCTTTAAGACATTTTCTCGATCAAACGAATTGAAGAAACATAAAACAATACATGCTAAAAAGAAGAAAAAGCTAATGAAGTAAAAGTCAAAGTAACGCTAAAAAAATTACAGGGTACGTTCAAGATACCAAGCGCTTGCAAGTAGTTTGCAGTAGGGTCGTGAGCGTGGACCATGTCCCTGCCGCTTGTTTTCAAGGACGGACCTTTTCATGTCACAGTTTGCTACGTTTGCTACGTGGCGCTAATGGTATAGGGGGCATACTAAATAGAGTTGGGACATGTGAGCATTTTTCATCAAATAGACGTCAAAATTAATTACCATATGATTGAGCACAATAGTATCGTCACCAAGTTATGTGTTAACGAAGAATTAAAATTTTTTAATTTAATTAATCTTTCTAGGTTGAATTAAAGTATTTTTTTAAATATTTAATTTATTTCCAATTTATTTTAGATGAAAAAGAGCGAACTATTAAACCTCATGTCTCGACTTTAATTTTATCCCCTAGTAAATCAACGCCATCTGGTATATTAGTTACAGCGACGTCAGAAAACGGTCCATTTTTTTATAATAGACTAAATGGAGAGTAACAGGGACATGGCGTGGACCATGTGCCTACCACTCTCCATATATCTTTTATAAAAAGAATATACCGTTTACTGTCACCGCTGTAACTAAATTATTACTAATTTTTTTGTATTAATGAAATTAATACATTGTATTAATAAAATTATATAATAAATTATAAAATATATAATATTAAAAAATAAAATAGTAATGTAATTTTTATATTGTATATTATAGTAGAATCTGTACAAAAATTTTACCTAGTAACTGATTTTCAAATTCTACGTAATTTTAATATATTGTATTTGTATCAAATTTTTATCGTTTATTCTGAATTTCATGTTAGTCGTAGATAAAGTTCTGCCTAATTCCCAAATTATGTGCCAACCTATGAACCTATGAATAAAGCTGTCAGATTTTTCATTTTTTTATTTTTTATTAATTTAGTATTAAAAGTATTAAAACAAATAAAAATGACGATAAAAGTCTTTTGCACATATTTAATGTTCATTAAAAAATATTAAAAAACCTATTTTTATTTATAGGAAAGGGCTTCATGTAATAGTACTTTTTACTATTCCTCTTAGAAATTATATACCTACTTTAAATATTTTTATAAATCTTTATTGGATTTAATTCGTCGTTTTTATTATTTAGTTAATTAATTGCTATATTTAATTCTTTTTAATTTAAAAACACATTAGAGTAATTAGACACAATGATTTTATCTTTTTTTTGATGATTTAAAATCATTTTTATTTATTAAATAATATGACTTGTCATCTACTGATTTTTCTTGTCATTTAGAATATTGACTTTTGATAACTAAAATCTATGTATTGCAAGAAATCTATCAAAATTTATTTATGTACGGTTACTCCCCCGCCCGTTCCTCAATTCATTAGTCTGTGCACCACAAATTCGATCATAGCAAGAAGTATAACATTGTAATGAACGGGTCTTTATTTTCAATATTTATGTTCTAGCATTGTGTTGTTGTAATATTTCAATATTTTTATTTACGTTGTTTATTTACAAATTTTTGTTGAAGTATGCACACAAATAACATAAACTTGTATTATTATTATTATTTCTGTAAAATGCATATTTCAGCGAAATATTTTACTATAAAAATATTCGTTCGTTCGGTCCAAGGGCAGTCAAGGCAGGCCAGTCAACACCGCTAGATAGCCTTGGCTCCCAAGGAGTCCAGTCCGAGGTCAGTTTCATATACATACGCAAAAACGGTACGCATTTCTTTCTCTAAAAGTAATTTCTTTATATTTTATTTATTATTTAATTGTAGGTAATGCTATTAATAAACTGTGATATTTTGTTTCTTTTTATCTATATATAATGTTTGTTTCACTCCCCCTCAGCACCTCAAAATCCTCGAATTGGGCGTAATTAACGAGTTCGGACCTCAATGCCTCTTGCCAAGGATAATATCCTTTAAGGCACCCTGCTAACGTTAACAACATGTCCTTTTTGTGACGTCAGTGCTTCCTTTTTTTGTCAGTGGCGGCTCATAATATTTTTAGCAATTATATTGGGTATTTTCGTTAACATTGTCAATATACCAAGAACACGAAGTCTTTAAAGTGTTTAGTTATGAGTAAAAAGTAAATAAAACGATATATTTCAAAACTAATGAAAAACGCCGGATATCGTAATTTAGGTGAATATTTTGGGGTATTACAAGCCACGGTTTCATCATTTTTTTTGTATTAAATGCAAATTCAAATTAATTTCCATAGTTATGTTTGTTAACCGGAATTTACGTAGCGACCCTAGTAGCGACAGTGTTGAAATTAAGAGAAAGCAACGTCACAGCCCATTTCTGCTGACGTAATTTATAGCTGAAGAATATTAATTTTTTTTAAATTAAATAATGATAGAATGAATTAACATAATAAATTGCTGTTTTTTATTACCAATTTTCATTAAAATTTGTTTTTATTGTTTTCCTTTGATACTATTAAATACCCCATTTGTCTGTAAGGCGATGTTCTCTAATAGCAGGACGAAGGGAAGAGGAGAAGCAATTAACGCCAGAGATGGGCATTTAAAAACTTAAATCTGTTATAAATACTCTCGATTAACCCTTTTAAACAAACCATATGGAGTAATTTTTTTGTCTCAAATTGCCGGATTTTTTACTGCCAGTGATAAGGTTACAAAAAAAGAAAAAATCAAAGATTCCAATATGGACCATTTAACATCTTAACGATAATTGACATCAAAAGACGTCAATTGGAACTTATACAAATACAAATTATTTTCCTAGGATTAAACTGAATGTAAAAAAAAGTAAAATGAAATAAATTTATACACCATAGATTTTCATTTAATATTAATTTTATTACTGTATTAAGATTTGTTTTTTAAAATGTTTTCTATTTACGCATGTCTTCAAAATTTCTGACCTAGAAAATACACACACACCGGCCTAATTAGCGGAAAACATACAAAATATCTGCAACAATCAAACAAACCATTTAATTTTAAGACAATATTAGTCTTATTTAATTATTCACTTAAAATTACATGTTCACAAGTCGATATACCTTTATTTTTGGTAGTAAAAACAAGTAACCATATAAAATGGCAAATTTTTGGAATTTTATGTCGTCTAGGATTAATTTAAGTTAAAGATTATATAACAAATAGAAAATGAAGAACAGCGTTTTAATACCGCCTGGTTCCTCCCGTGCTCTAAAAATGTGTTGTTAATTATTTAGAATTTAGCTAATTCACTTGAATGAACCCAGCCCTGGTTTAACCTATACAGGTGAATAGGTCTTTTAAAGAGTAACATTTCATCAATTTAAAGTTTTCCTCTATCTCTTACAGTTTTCGAGATATCTTAAGAAATACGATTTGAACCCCCAACTTTAGAGGCATGTTTCACCCCGTAAACGTGGAAGATGGCCGATAAAAAAAGATACGGATCCCTTATTTTTGCCTATTCTACACATCAGCGAAGTTTTATCAAAATCCCGAATTTCGCTCTGGGTACATCTCCTTGTCAGAATGATGTTATCTATATAGTTTCCTGGGACAGTCTTTACCCTCGTGCGAATAGCCAACATAAATTTAAAAAAATGAGATTTTTTTATTTTTGCTTCGATCAATCGTTTGTGAATGTTTGTGATGCTATTATTTTCGTTTGTGACTAATTAGTTAATTAATTATTTAATTGTTAATTACGAGTGTGTGAATAGTCAACATTTTTTAAAATTTATTGCATTATTGACTTCCGGGCACTTGATCGATCGAAAATCGTTTGTGAATTCCAAATATACCATTAAAAAAATTTGTGACAGCGTATTTTTAAAAAAAAATAATAAAAAAATCAATTATTTTTTGTAGTAATGAAGTTTTTTTATATTGGCCACCCTGTTTAGTTGCACTCCAATGCCCTCTAGTGTGAGAAAAATAACTATTTTGTAAATGACAGCAGTATACAGAATTTTTTTTTATTATTTTTTTTTTAAAAAATACGCTGTCACAAATGTTTTTAATGGTATATTTGGAATTCACAAACGATTTTCGATCGATTAAGTGCCCGGAAGTCAATATTGCAATAAATTTTAAAAAATGTTGGCTATTCAGACACTCGTAATTAACAATTAAATAATTAATCAACTAATTAGTCACAAACGAAAATAATAGCGTCATAAACATTCACAAACTATTGATCGAAGCAAAAATAAAAAAAGCTCATTTTTTTAAATTTATGTTGGCTATTCGTACGAGGGTACAGTCTTTGCCATTCTTCAATTACGGCAATTTAAAGCTCGACCACATTGAGAAGACGCGCTATTTGAATTCGAAAGTGACGGGCCTCTTAAGAAGATTTGTATCAATAATAAATAAATAAATTCTATGGAAAGTCAATTGATTCATTAAGTCAAGATTATTTTAGGTAAAAATGAAAAAAAAAAAACAGCCAACTATGCTTAATAAATAAGTTTTTATATTTTCTTTATGTTCCGCTAATTATGCCGGTGTGTATATTTTTAAACATTATCACATTTAAAAGGTTTTTCTCCCGTGTGTATTCTTTTATGATCCGTCAAACGATATGAGTGGCGAAATGTTTTAAAACATATATCACACTTGAATGGCTTCTCGCCAGTGTGCGTTCTTTCGTGGGTCTTTAAGTTACTTGAGTTAGTAAATGTTTTAAAACATGTATTGCATTTGAACGGTTTTTCTCCCGTGTGTACTCTTTCATGTTTCCGTAAAGCAGATGAATCAGAACATGTTTTAAGACATGTACTGCATTTGAATGGTTTTTCTCCCGTGTGTACCCTTTCATGTTTCCGTAAAGCAGATGAATCAGAAAATGTTTTAAGACATGTACTGCATTTGAATGGTTTCTCTCCTGTATGTGTTCTCTGATGTAATTTCCAGCTGCTTGACTGTGAAAATGTTTTAAAACATATATCACATTTGAATGGTTTTTCTCCCGTATGTGTTCTTTCATGTGTTTTCAAAATACTTGCCCGAGAAAATGTTTTATTACATATATCACATTTAAATGGTTTTTCTCCTGTATGTATCGTTTCATGTAATTTCAAATTGCTTGACGTAGAAGATGTTTTAAAACATATTTTACACTTGAATGGTTTTTCTCCTGTATGTACTCTTTCATGTAATTTCAAAATACTTGACCGAGAAAATGTTTTATTACATATATCACATGTAAATGGTTTTTCTCCTGTATGTATCGTTTCATGTAACTTCAAATTGCCTGACGTAGAAAATGTTTTAAAACATATATCACACTGAAACGGTTTTTCTCCGGTGTGTAGTCTTTCATGTGCTTTCATATGGTGTAACAGAGATAATGTTTTAAAACAAATATCACACTTAAATGGTTTTTCTCCGGTGTGTGTTCTTTCATGGGATCTTAAATTACCTAACTGAGAAAATGTTTTAAAACATATATCGCATTTAAATGGTTTTTCTCCTGTATGTATTATTTCATGTGTTTTCAAACTGCTTAATCGAGAAAATGTTTTAAAGCATGTATTGCATTTAAATGGTTTTTCTCCTGAATGTGTTCTTTCATGTGTTTTTAAATTACCTGATGTGGAAAATGTTTTAAAACATACATCACATTTGAATGGTTTTTGTCTTGCTGTATGTATTGTGCCATGTGTTTGGTCAATGGTACTCTGTGTGTTAAATATTTCTGAATTTTCATTAAATAAATCACTATTTTCCGTTAACATATCCTCGTCATCATCTTCTAATTTAATTTCCGTATGTAAACTTTCCAAATTTATTACACCGCCAGTATTACTTTCTTCCAGTTCCAATTTTATTTCGTTTCCATAACATGAAGGTTCAGGTACTTCCGTTTTTGTTATATTTGAAAGTGAATTGTCTAAATTTTGTAAATTTTGCTCTTCTTTTATTTTAAAAGTAAATGTATCAATCTTTGATGTACACACTTTATTTTCCATTTTGTTTTTTTCGGTTAATTTAATTTTAGAATTGTATTAAGGTTTTGACAAATTGACAATTATCAAGTCTGAACGTCATATACAGCGTGAGTTTTTTGAGAATTACCATTTTTATTACAGCCAAACCGTTGATTTAATCGAAAAATTGTTCAAATAAGAGTTGTAGATATCGACGGGGGCAACAGACTGCTATAGTTAGGAGCTTTGCAGCTCTTGTGGTTTTCGAGTTATGATGCAAACTTATAGTTTTTTAAATAGGACTGTATATTAATTTGTTCATAATATTGATCTGGAAACATAAATGAAAAATTTTACGCAAGTATATTTTTTAAATTTTTCTCCATATTCCATTGATTGTAAAAGTCACGGGGTAGCTCTAGCTACGAAATCCTTATAGATGCATCATATCTGTCGTCATTTGATTACTTTGTCAGTGTCGAACCATACCATGTCCCTGCCACTTGTTTTCAAGGACGGACCATTTCATGTCACAGTTTGCTACGTTTGCTACGTGGCGCTAATGGTATAGGGGGTATACTAAATAGAGTTGGGACATGTGAGCATTTTTCATCAAATAGATGTCAAAATTAATTACCATATGATTGAGCACGAAAATATCGTCACCAAGTTATGTGTTAACGAAGAATTAAAATTTTTTAATTTAATTAATCTTTCTAGGTTGAATTAAAGTATTTTTTTAAATATTTAATTTATTTCCAATTTATTTTAGATGAAAAATAGCGAACTATTAAACCTCATGTCTCGACTCTAATTTTATCCCCTAGTAAATCAACGCCATCTGGTATATTAGTTACAGCGACGTCAGAAAACGGTCCATTTTTTTATAATAGACTAAATGGAGAGTGACAGGGACATGAACCATACGAAAGTTAAGAGATAATGTAATGTTGATGTGTAAATTAAATCAACCAAATTAACTCCGGCTACTAAGGGACTTTCCGATAAAAACTTATTCTGGGAAATTTTCCGGTCAATAAAAAAAAATTTACGCATTTGTTTTATAAATGAGACCTTTATTTTTTTTTTATATTTTTTCAATAAAAAAAAGAAAAACAGATGATACAATAACAAATATATTTTTAAAACATGGACAATACAATACCTGTTTAATAATTAATTAATTAATATAATAATTAATAATTGATACATTATCTACGTCTTAACTTTCATTTTTCGAGAGAGTTAAAATTATATGTAATCTTTTGCAAAAATATAATATGTATATATTATGTATATCAGCAAATTGGCTATAATATTTCGTAATGACAGTGTGTTCAGAGACATATGAGGCAAGTACCATAAAAATACATAATTAGTTTAGGACTAGTGCTTCATATGACTTTGAACACTCAATATAATGAAAATTTAAGCTACTGGTTTTTATATATTTTAAATATTTTTATAAATATTTATCGGATTTAATTCGTCGTTTTTATTATTTAGTTAATTAATTGCTATGTTTAGTTTTTTTTAATTTAAAAACACATTAGAGTAATTAGACACGATGATTCTATCTTTTTTTTTGATGATTTAAAATCATTTTTATTTATCAAATAATATGACTTAGTCATCTATTGATTTTTCTTGTCATTTAGAATATTGACTTTTGATAACTAAAATCTATGTATTGCAAGAAATCTATCAAAATTTATTTATGTACGGTTACTCCCCCGCCCGTTCCTCAATTCATTAGTCTGTGCACCACAAATTCGATCATAGCAAGAAGTATAACATGTCCTTTTTGTGACGTCAGTGCTTCCTTTTTTTGTCAGTGGCGGCTCATAATATTTTTAGCAATTATACTGGGTATTTTCGTTAACATTGTCGATATACAAAGAACACGAAGTCTTTAAAGTGTTTAGTTATGAGTAAAAAGTAAATAAAACGATATAATTATAATTCAAAACTAATGAAAAATGCCAGATATCGTAAATTAGGTGACTATTTTGGGGTATTACAAGCCACGGTTTCATCATTTTTTTGTATTAAATACCCCTGTCACTAGTACTCATGTTATTGGTGACGAAAAAATTACGCGTGCGCCTCTAGTGGTGAAATTAGAGGTTATATCAGATAAAACATGTACATGTACAAAATATTACCAAATCGCTACCTTTCTGTCTTAACCTCGTATCTCCAAAACTACAGTTTTTTGGAAAATACTATATTTTCATCACTATGAATTTAAGATTTATGTATGTTACACTTTTTGATGTTTGCTATCAATGTGGACATGAAGCAGACATTTAAATACTTCAAATTACAAGCTTCCGTTGTTTTTAGTAAATACGACTTTACGATCCACTTTTTTTTGTACAGAATTATCACGATAGAACGTTATGAAATAAATACACAATGATTTAAATTCAAGGTCGGTAAAACAGATTTTACCGACTCTGATATAAATCAGCGCTGGCGAACTCTAGCGTCCAAAAGTTGTATCTTGATCAAAGAAGAGTTATAAACAAGCCCTAAGCGTTTGTGTAAAAAATTGTGGATAGTAGTGTGCCTGTGAGTGGTTCGATACCGCTTGTGTGTCAGTCACACAACAACTATAGCCGTGTTCAGATCGATTGTTATCAATCACTTTCAACAATATGCGAATACATATATAGTAATATGCAGGTACCGAAACACTAGCATACATATGCAGAGCAGTCGTCTCGCTCCACGGGCAGAGTGTGACGTTGATACACATACTAGCATACATCAACGTATACATTTATACGAGATTTATGTTGTAACATGTTGTGCGTTTGCAGTGGGAGGAAATTAGGTCATTTGTGATGTAAGCTGTTGTCCACATTGAGAAAGCTAGTTTTCTATTAACTATTTTGCAATATTTCTTAGTGCATCATATGAGGGAGTGAATTATGTACATGTATTCTTTTTAACCCAAAACGGCCAAAAAACCACATACCAGGTTAAGACAGAAAGGTAGCAAAATGTACAATTGTTTTCAGTTAAGTGAAGTTAGCGCCGCGAATTTTTTTTCTTTTTTGATGTTTTTAATTTTTTTCTCACTAATTATATAATTAAATCAAAAAAGAATTTCGCGCTTCGATAGGGCAAATTTAAAAGTATTAGGAAAAAATATTTTGACGATTAAAAAACTTTTTTTATTGTTTTAATGCTAATTTATATGTTAAAATGTTTAAATAATATATATAGTGATAACTTATTATTGCTAAAAGACACAACTAAGGCAATTTTATATTCGGAAAGGGCATTTAAATGGCAATTTTTTAAGCTATCACACATTCATTTAGAAGTTGATCTAAAAAAGAAAAAAAAATTTCGTGGCGCCAACTTCGTGTTGCTATTTTTTCCAAGAGAAATAGGTGCATGCGCTAGTTCAGTTTGTCACTTATGGCTTAGGTATTTTAAAATGATTAACGGGAAGAGAGTAACCAAAATTCATAATCAGAATTCGAGGTTTAGTATTATTCGGAAAATTGGAAACATATTTTCGTTAAAATGTATTTACAAAAATAATATTACTAACTGTCCTTTGAATTCGTAAAAAATTAAACAAGAAATAAAATCGAATAAATTATTTTATACATTTTTTTTTTTTTAAAATATGTATTTGTACAATAAACTTTCAAGAGATGTCGTTAGCTTTCATTTTTCTAAAATTGGTGATTTCTACGTTTTTAGTTTTCTTTTTTTACAAAGGTGATACAGATATCTACTATTAGTTTAAATATCAAAGTATTTTTATCCCTAGAAAATCATTTTTTTAAAATTATTAAACCTAAGGATACAGATCATTAGGTAACTTTACTAATTGTTGACGAAAAAATCTTACATAGGAAGATTATTTTTGTGCCTGACATCCTTAACTTTATTTATTTTTTTTTTTATTCATATAAAAATATGTAACATTTATTTACTTTATTTTATTAGAAATATTTTTTTTAAGAAATAAAAAACGAATTTTAAAATAAAAAATTATTGCTGCAGATAAAAAAAAAAAAAATAAAAACTTATGCAGATAAAACGGATGTCACATCAGTGCATGCGCCTGCCACTTGATTTATTTGGAGCATGCGCAGACGTAACTTTGCGCAAATGTTTCAGAATTTAGCAAAAAAAAAAATATTAAGCTATTTGTATGTACAAACACAATATGGTAAAGAAATAGTGCGTCAAAATTTGTTAACACTTTACGATCCGAGTACACATCATCTGTGTAGTAAGTAAAAAAACCGTAGAGGCCGATCATGATCAGTAATCAAACATGTGTGTGATGTTACCGCAAACAGGTGTTCACACACTCTCTGTGTGCTAATTTCTGTAAATATTTATAGACGGATAATTTTATATTATCATTTATTTTTATTTTTTTGTAATTGTATTGTAATTGTATTTTTATCAGTTTATTATTATTGTATTTCCTGTTATCGTTTTTTTTTGTTAAAAATGTCTATGTTTACATATGCTGAGTTGTTTAGTGATTTATATAAAGTTTATTTTTTTTTAATTTAATTCTTTAAAAATATTGCCTGCCCTGGGTAAATTTCCTGTGTAGATGTGTGGACCGTATAGTGTTAAAATATTTGAATAAGGTAAAACATCCAATACATGACAACTTAAGACACATTTTTGTAATCATAGTAATAGTATCTCCGTCACATATATAAAGCTAGTGTTTAACCTAACATCTAGATTTTATAAAATAAGGGGCGTGGCTTAAATTTTATGTAATCGTAGATGTAACATACTTAAAATCTAGACTTTATAAAATCTAGATGTTATAAAATTAGAATTTTTTTAGTAATTGCCTTTTTATTTTTTTTTAAGTAAATGTATTAGTAGTATTCAAGAAATAATTTTTTTTTCTTTAAATTGACATTTGGCGCCATTTTTTCTTATATTAAGTAGTCGTTTTTTTTAATCGGTTGTAGTCGGCTTATAAAATCTAGATTTTAAATGAAACACCTTCTAAAATATAATTTTACAATAAAATTATAATCTTAACATAAAATTATAATTTTATAAAATCTAGATGTTAGGTAAAACACTAGCTTAACAGTTATTAAGGAAGATGGTTTCTATTCGCAAGAACGTTTATTAAAATAATTTTTGTAAGAATATATCAACTGTCAGCTTTGGATGTTTTTACCATATACTGAATTAGTTTATAATACATATTTAATTTTTAGAAATTCTAGTCCAAGAACTGGTTCAACACTTTTTTGAACACTGGTGCGTAAAACAACTTGTGTCACCCATTCAGTTACCCTTGGATACATGAAAAAGAACTATTATACAACTGCTGTAATATGATGTCATAGTTAGTCTTCATTGACAAACGCTTGCGGGAGTTCAGAATTATTTTAAAAACTGATAATAATTTATAAATGGAGAGTCACTGTTCCTCGGTCTGTTGAACTACGTAAATAAAGACAACCCACGTATTAGAAAATAATAAATAAATTTTTAGAGGATAAAGCGGCAGTTTCACACAACAGTAGACTGGTATCATAGCGACAGTTTAATGGGCGTGGCTGCACTATTACGTAATTTTTTGTATGAAACTTGCTGTTATCACAATTGATTGTTGTGGAAGTTACTGTTCCAATTAGTTTTTTTTTTCAGGGATCCTAGTAACATTGTATTGCATTGAAGATGGCCTAATCCATAAAAAAAATGGGTTCTCGGAAGAGGAACTTTTCAACTTAATCCAGTTTATTATACCTTGAAAATGAGTGTTTGTGGAACACAAAATCGTTTGATTATAAAAATAATATAAAAACGAGCATATGACGCCATTAAACTAAACCACATTTGTAATATGTGTCAGAACATTTAATTCTGTTTGTTTTGATGAACGAAGTACAGTTCCTGGACTTTTAAAAAGGCTCCCTGTTAAAATTTGTAAAATTTTATTGCAGTTGGTAACACTTCTATACTTACATTTCTTAAAAAATCTTACTTGCTGTTAACTGAATTCCAGAACTGTTCTAATCTGATTCCTGTATTGCACTTTTTTAAACGAAAAACTTTTCATTGGGTTTTTCCGATAGTAAAGGATGGTTATCAATGGGTTTCAGTGGTTTGAAATAAAAGAAAATTCAAATATTTAAGAAATTTTATACTATTATTTTTAGTAATCTAAGAAATATAAGTATAGAAACATTATCCGATTATTGAATCCCATTTAAATCAACAAAACATGTCCACATATCAGAAAATCAATAAATCATATTGGTATATTTAAATTTTGTTCAATAAATTGCCGGGAAAATTAAAAAAAAAAGATTTACGTATTGCTTTATAATTTAAGACCATTTTTTCCATTTTTCCGTGCAAGGTGTCACTCATGAATCCTCGAATTTATTGAACATATAATAATATACAGCGTGTTTCAGAATAACTTTAACAAAACATTCTAGTACGGATCTTTTTGTGTTCTGGAACACGTTGTACATGAGGTTGAGAGTCATGGATTAGTAATATATTTAAAAAAAAATTAACAATTCTTTTTGGAATATGTATTATAAAATACTTTTTTTTTTAACTTTAACGCTCCAATTAACGTTCAAATTTTGTGATTTTGACGTTTTCTACTTTTTAAATATATTTTTTTTTCTCCAAACAGCACATAAACAATTTGAATAACATTGTTTCTTAGGGTTGTTCTACAATAATCACAATTTGTATTGCAAAAAAAAAAACACAAATAATGTGTTGTGTCACTTAATAATTTGCTGACTGTCAGTTAAAATAGAGAAATATTTAATAACATTTTTTTTTATTTAAAAAAACTTTTTTTTTTCATATTCTAAATAATAAATTTTAACTATTTTTAAAATTTTCACTCTAAATCAGCAACGGTTTTAAACATGTGCAATTAGTTTTATTTTTACAAGATTTGAAAACATTTTGATGATTCCAGGTAAAATTTTCGAATGAAAACGGAAGTTTTTTAATTAATTTTATTTATTTTTTATAATTTGGTAAATATAATTTTGTACAATTTAATTTTTTTACATAATCATACACATCTTGTAAGTGGGACATACTGTAAAATTCCAAAAAAACAAAAATATCAATAGAGATACCATGAATTATTCATAGATGGCATATCAATTGGATCATCTGTAAAAATCACTGAATACTGAAATCAGAACATAGAGGGAGTACTGTCATTAAAACATGAAGCCATGTGTTGTGAGAAACTGCAAAAATAACACAAAAAATCAGCAAATTTTGACATTTCAAGAGTACGTACTTAATTATTTATAAAAATAAATAAATTTTTACGACGTCCATGTCCGAACGCCATTAAACTCAACCCATGAATCTCTGTTTTTTGTTTCAATCTCTTAATGTATTCGCAATACAAGGCTTCTCTCTATTCTATTCAATTCTCAGTGAGTTCCAACATCCGCTGTTTCATTGTTTTTTTTTTTTTTTGAGATACCAAATTTTTTGAAAATTTTACAATTATATCTCACTTCTGATTTAATAAAAAATATTTTAAAACATTAAAAAATAATGTTATTTTAGTAATTAAAATTATATTAGCATAAGTGCATTAAAAATGATTATATTAAAAAATTTGTAACTAGAATCATTCGAATTTTCAAATTTAAAAAAAACAATATTGATTTTATTCGTTTTAAGAAAAAATTGTCAACAATTTTAAAATTTTCGTATTTGCTTAAATAACGAATATTAATAATTTCTCCATTTAAATGTGTTTTTGTACTTCCACAAAAGTTAGAAATATAATGTTTTTTTTTTTCAGATAAACTTATTTTCACTTCCCGAAAAACAAAAAAAGACCAAACACACAAAACAAAATTGAGTGCATTTATTTCGACAAATGTATCAAAAATTTGAAATCCGGTTAATTTTAACGTTTACAGAGGGCGCAGCAGGGGGTTAATAGTAAATAATAAAATACTGATTTGATTTTTTTAGAAAAATCTCTAAAGTTTTAAAACCGATTTTAATAAAAGTCCAGCGTAGCTGTTCTTCAAATGTGCAATGCTATGCTATGATTAGTTCGGAAACAAATACAACAAAATATATTTTTGTAAGTTGGTACGTACACCACAAATTCAATTTTACGTAGTGGTCAGTGAAAATTTAAGGGGAAGTACGTAAAATCGGTAAATTAGGGGTGTCGGTAAACTTTTGTTTCGGGGGTTGGTAAATATTATTTATCTGAATTTGTTTAAAACAATATTATCTTAAGAGACAATTTACACCTAAAATTCGGATGTGTAGACAAAGGAAATCGAATGTTATACTAACGAATATGAGTGACGACTTTTAGAAAACTGTAGAAAAATCAACTTCACTATCGCATTCATCAGCGTAAAAGACGCCAAATACCGGAGGCTGACAAAAATTCTAGAATATTCTACTAGTGAACTAGCAAAGATACCAAAAAACAAACTTCACTATTGAATTGGGCACTAAAAATTAGATTAAGCAGCGCATTTTGACAAAAATTCTAGAATGTTCTATTCGTCAACTAACAAAGATATCGAAAAATCGATTGCACCATTTAATTGGTCATCGAATAAAAGACGGAACAGCACATTTTGATAAATGTTCTAGAATATTCTATTTGTCAAATAGCAAAAATTGTTTGTCAAAATCGGACATTTGGTTTACGTTAGTTTAATTTCGGTTAAACAATTAAGTGGTGCAGTAGATTTTCCAATATCTTTGTTAGTTGACGAATAAAATATTCTAGAACATTTCTCAAAATGTGTTATTTGGTCTCTTTTTTGGTAGCCAATTCAATGGCGATGTTTATTTTCGAATATCTTTGCTAGTTGACGAATAGAATATTCCAGAACATTTGTCAAAATGTGTAATTTGACCTCTTTTTCAATGGACAATTAATTGGTACAACTGATTTTTCAATATCTTTGCTAGTTGACAAATAGAACATTCTAGAATTTTTGTCAAACTACACTGCTGTTTAATCTTTTTTAATGACCAATTCAACGGTGAAGTCTGTTATTTGATATCTCTGCTAGTTGACGATTAGAATATTCTAGAATTTTACGTTACTCATTTTGCATTTGCATTTTGCATATTACGTATACAGAATATGTGCATATATATCTGCAGTGAAATTTTAAAATTTTTAAAGGCTACGAGACCTTCAGACAGTATTACCTACGGCTATGACTCTGGCTTGGTACATAAATTTTTACCAACACAGACAAACAATAGCATATCTGTGAGAGGAGAACCCCACTAAATCGCTGACGTCACTACGTAAAATCGAAGTACGTACCATTGGATGGCCACTGTATGTAATATTGTGAGCATGGCGCTCACTGTCCACGAAATTGATTACTAATAGAGAATAGTTATTATTTATGGGTACATATTTTTCATTTTCGGTTAATTTGTGGATTTACAAAAAAAATTGTACTATAAATAATAACTATCATTTATTAGTAATAAATTTCGTCAACAGAGCGCAGTATAATCACAATAATGCAATATTTCTTTGTGTTTGTTTCCGAACTAATCACAGCATAGCATAGCATAGCACATTTAAAGAATATGTATCAAGGGGTAAATGATCAAATGATTGGTAATATTAATTACTAATCACTACTAACATGTTGAAAACTATTAGTTTTCATAACTAAACGATTTATCGGGCCAGTTTAAATCGTTTTATTGATTTTACTCGAATTTAAGCATAGCGTATATTTTGCTTACTTGTATTTTGTCTTATTGTCTTATTCGTCTGACGTTAGTGTTACTAATTAGTAACTAATTGTGATCATAATCGTCCATCACTCGTAAAAATGCACTCAATTTTGTCCGAGTTTAAAAGTGGTATAAATTATTCGCTATGCCTCTCTGCCTGGAAATGGTATAAAGTCCGAATACAGCGCTCATGGTGGACAAATTATCAATTTATTAAGATAACGCTGTACAAAAATTTTATTTTAAAAAAAGTACTTTTTTTAAATATCTCCTAGTTAGGATGGTAGTTCCAACAACGAAACCTTTATGCTTTCGTGTCATGTGTCGTTCGTATTGGGCGGTCAAATTGCACTTCACAAACCTGCGCGGAATTTTTTTTTAACTTAAACTAACCTTACTGTCAAATGTCACAGTGACATTTCGTCTCTTGAAATGTACTACGCATGATCATAACGACAATGATGACATCTCGAGACGTAATAATAAAAGATTCATTGATAAACTGATAAACTGACAAATAATCATTTAATATAGATGGCTCCAGTTTCGGGTCACAGCGAATACAACAATTAGGGGCCTCTCACAATGAATGAGGTATTGCCATCTAGTAATCTTGGATGGAACTTCGTGTAGTTTCTTAACTTAGCCACTCGTAATAGTGGGTAAATTCACGCAATCGAAACAGTTTGTAGCTAGAGTGCCTGTAATAAATAGAGTGGTGACATGTGTGCTGAATGCTGATTGGTTCCGGCATTTTCTATCCAAAGTTTTCGTAAAATACATTGGAAATAAATTAAATGTTAACAAAAATCATTTAGTTTAACCTAGAAAGAATAATTAAATTAAAAATTTTTAATTGTTCATTAATTCGTAACTTATTAAGAATAATTATGTACTCAAAAATATTTACTCAAATATGTGATAATTAATTTTGAAGCTTCCCGCTCTGTTTTGGACCGAAAATGGATGACATGTCACGACTCTATTTATTATAGGGATTCTATTTGTAGCAGTCTAGCACTGACATCTGTTGGAAAAGTTTTATTAAAAATGTTACTGATAATATTATAAATTATTAAACGCCTAACTTAAGCTTCTTATTTAAGAATGCTTTTCCATTTCTCAAAACTATTCTCTTTATAATACGGTACTTGACTGTATTCAAAATTTCTTTTAAATGTTAAATAATTTTATGTATTATCCTCAAATGTATTCAATTTTAGCAGTGACAAATAAAAATATTCTTTAGCTCAGGGGTGGCCAGCCTAAATGATCTTGCGGGCCACTTTGGAAGCGCATCATAACTCCGCGGGCCGCATCTAAATTATGTATTCCCATATACAGCAAAGATTCTTTTTATAATACACCCTGATCAGATAGGAATGCAATTATATTTCTAGCTCTTTTTTAATACAAATTCAGAATATACAGGTTGATAACTATGACTTGCGATTTCGATGTGTATAGAATACAAATGTATATGATAATTGTTTGCAATACATTTTAGTGTAAAATATTTAATAATCAGTCAAAAACTTATACTATTATAAAAAATAAATGCAGAGGTGGATTCCAAAAGGCGCTAAGTCATTTTTTGCAATTTTTCAGGAAATGTAAAAAACTATCTAGATAGGCAAATGTAGTAATCTGTTTAAATTGTTTTCAAGTTCTTAGATAATAATTATTATTGATGTTATTTATTTGTTCTTATTTATACATATAATTTTCAATAGATTATATTGAAAAAAAAAACTCCTTTTAAAGATTGGGTTGAGTTGGTTAAAATAAACCTAGTTTGTTTAAATAGAGATATATTTTATTCAAGAAACATTTTAAACAGTGCATTATGAGCAATATTTCATATGTTTGACATAATAGAAAATCTGTCTACAAGCAAATTTGGAAAAAAATACCAGCTATTATTGAAAAAAAATTCAATGGTTTACAAGTAAATTTGACTTAGAGCAGTTTGAAATAAAACTGTCACTGACTTAGCGCTTTTTTGGAAAACATTTCATTTTTCATCATTCATTTTACAATAGACTAAGCTCATTTTAGAGGGTGGCACTATGAGAATCGTGTAGAGCTGGACTTGAACATTCTGCATCAACTAAAATCTCACATTAGACAAAAAATGACTTAGCGCCTTTTGGAATCCACCTCTTCAAATGTATTTTGTATTAAAAATGTATTTCATATTTAATACATGAAACATTCTGTATACAAATTATATATTTGTAGTACATGCTTAAAAGGAATAAAAAATATATTTCTTTCTTTCTTAAAAAAATTACGAAATATGTTTCTTTCTTTCTCGCACGTGTATTATAAAAAGAATCCTTGGTATATTATGTATTTTTTTTTAATATATTGGTTTTCACTACCTTAGTCATTATAAAATAAATATATTTTGTATAAGTGTGTTGAATCTCGCGGGCCAAAGAAAGTTCAAGGCGGGCCACATGCAGCCCGCGGGTTGGCCACCCCTGCTTTAGCTATTCAAAAATTCTATTTTGAAAATTATAAATTTTTAGCCTTCATTTAAATGACTAAAAACGCGGTGATATTTGAAAATGACGTCATTTTTTGTAGTAAATTATTACCGTAGTTACATCTTGTTTATGACAAATTGCATTTTCACAATTCTAATTGACCAAGCAAAGTAGTTTTTCTTTATAATTTATTTTGAATTTTTTTCGTTTGCAATTAATTTTGCACTCAAATTAGATTGATGGAAAAAATACATCGTCACTTAATACGTAAAATATCCTTATCAACTTGCTTTAAATATTATGTTAAAAATGTTTTTATTTTTTGCTACAATTTTAAAGTTACGTAAAACTGTTTTCTTAAAGTGCATTTAATACTTGTAGGGCTCATGAAAATCTTACGGTAATGATGCTACTGCTTACATCCAATTGAAACCAGAGGGGATCATCTGTACTGTTAAGTGTAAAATTTTACTTGAAGATAAAATAAAAATTCAGAATATATTCTGTTACATTAGCTGTAAATGAAGAAGATAACAAAGCAGAAAGCTGTAAATGTCACTAAAACTGAGCATGATGACTGCTGAAAATTGTGTACAAATATAAAATCGTGCTGACATGACTGACAATGACATTTTATTGCAATAAATCGTGACGTCATTGCACACGTCACTACGACGAGTCGTTTTTCGCGCCATTTGGTTCATTTAAAATTGAACAGTGGTTTTTTCATGATTTTTAAAAATTTAACAAAAATTAACTAATTTATACGTAAGAACAAAGCATTTAGAATCACTTTTCAATTGCAGTTAAGTATCCTATTGAAATATACTTTTATGAGCTAGCTTTTGGTTGATTTAATCATTTTCACGTAGACTTGAGCTACTTCGATTTCACGAATTATGACTACACTAGAAAACTGCACAAGTTTCATTCAAGATCGCTAGATGGCAACACTCGTGAGAAGTCCTTTACTAATAATATTTCTGTACACAACATTTGTAACAACAATTACAAACGTTAAAATAACTAAAAGAAATCTCTTAAAACGAATAAAAAAACCTTAAAAAACGAAAAAACCTAAGTAACCGTGCTGTTTTTTTTTATTATCTACATAAGTATTATATTTAGATAAACACGTTATAAAATTATTATTTTTATTTTCAATGAAAATAACCACACTCGGTCCGCACAACAAATTTTAACGTTGAGATTTCTCACTTTTTTGGATTTTGCGTGCCCATTTTTTTTTCTTTTTTTTTTTTTTTTTGGTTCAACCAAAATAGTACACACAGAAACCAACCACACATACCACAACCAACCACAAACCACCAAAACATCGTTTAATTCATCACAAAAGTTCGCGTTCAACATCAATTATTACTTTCAAGCATTAAACTTAATTGGTCAACAGGTGTCACTACTAGTGAGGAGTGTTCCGCGTGCTCATCGTATTCCATTGATGACGGCGGTGACGTCATTGGCGACGTGTCTTGTTGATTTTCGGTGATCGGTTTTGCGTCTGTGTCGGGTTTGTGTTCGTCTTCCGACGGTTGTTCCGGTGATGTCGGTTTTTTCGGTTTCTCTTCGAGGCTTGCGAGTAGTTCGGCAACTTCGGCACCTTCGTACAAGCGTTTGATGCCGCGTGGAAGTGCACGGCACGAGGAGAGATTGATCGAATTCAGGTGGCGACATTTTTTTAGTACCGCTTTGACCGGTTCGAGGCTTACGGATGATCCGCATAGGTTCAATATTCTGGGACAAAAATTTGATAAGTTGCATTGATATAGAAAACAAGAGGTATAAAAGGGAGAGAAAAAAATACCGTAAGATGGAATGAATTGGGGAATATTTGTATTGATTTATATTGTATACTAGCTATACCTGCGACGTCGTTCACGCGACGCATTGTTATAAACTCAATGACAAGTATATAAGTGTAATAACACAGGTCTACAATGGTTTTCCCCTTTGAGAAATGACAACTGATTTTGATAGATTTTAGGGCGCTGATTACGAAAAAAATATTCAAAAAATTCCAACACGTCAGAATTTTTAGATATTAGGTCTTAAAATTTTTGATTAAAATTACCTAAGTCGACCAAGTCAAGAATATATTATGAATTTTTATTTATTTCCTACCTAATAAAAAGTCATTACATAGTTTCAATTGCCTTCTAAGAGCACATTCTCATCAATGGTATGTTAAATGTAACCTAATTAACCACGTGACATCTTTATTTTGCGAAAAAAGGTGAATTTTAAGGTCATCCGCTAATGAGCTCATTACTGAGGGTAATTTATTTTTTTTCTATTTAGTTTTAATTTATAACTAAACCTCACAAGTTTACGGTGCTAAAAGGACCGCTGTACTTATATTTTAAAAATTTAAAGGATATTAAATAGGTGTAAATACTATCTAAAAAGAAAAAAAAATATTGTATGGATATATTTTCTATTAAGCTATTAATAAAAATTAGTTTAAGGCAACTAAAAAGCACAAAAATTTTAACTTTTTTAAATTAAAACTGTTGAAAATTTAACTGGCTGACTGTATTTTAAATGTTGTTAATAAAAAAATATTTCTTTTTAAAAAATAATTTTAACAAAATAAAACGACACAAACAAAATTCGATGAAAAAATAAGTGACTATGAATTGGATGCTCGAAAATATTGTAAAGAAGTAGTGAGGAATGTCGTAGGAAACTATAAAAGTGCTAACTATGAAAATGTTGTGAAGAAAATAATAGAAAATTTTGGAAAAATGGGATGTTCGATGAGCATTAAGCTCCACTTCCTAGATTCTCACTTAGACTACTTTCCCGATAACTTGGGAGCTGTTAGTGAAGAGCAAGGAGAAAGATTTCACCAGGACTTGAAAGAAATGGAAGGTAGGTATCAAGGAAAGTGGAATACCCGAATGATGACAGACTATTGTTGATTGCTAAAGCGAGATGATCCAAACAGGAATTTTAAGAGGAAACCTCACAATCGAAGCTTCAGCGAAAAAAAAACCCGATACCACAAAAATATTTGATTATTGTTATTTATGTATTTAGGTCATATAAATACATTTATTACGCTTCTAAGTAATTTAATACATTTTTGTTTCTAATATAATTTTATTTTCGTGAAATGGTGTGTATTTTTGTGATTTATCTCATAGGGCTTTTCCACAAAAACTAAGGGTGATAGCGTAAAATTAAGTACATATTCGTAATTAGCGCACCAAAATACCGTAAGATCAGTCATCAAATCCAAAAGGGGATGACATAACTTAAAAACGCCGTGAGCAGCGGGGCCCCATCACGGTAGTCGAATTTTCCCCTTCATCTTCGGTATTGAATGTGTACAAGCGAAATGTGATTGAAAGTCTACAACCGAATTGTCATTTTGTTGGTTTCAAAACTGATGATGAGTGTTCGGCTGATCGAGGCTTTAAAAAAAGGTTTTAAGTATTTAAGGGCTGTATCTCAGTAAATTTCAATTTTGTGCCGAAAACAGGTAGCAGAAAAAAAACCAACACAATTCGTACGAGGACATTCCTGCCCATGTTTATCCGCTAATTGCCTTTATGTTTTAGTTTTAAATATTAAAAAAGGACCTTAAATAGTAAACTGGAAGGCCTTTATAAAGATATTTTTTCTTTCAAAAAAAAATAAATAAATAAATAAAAAATAAAAAATTATTTTATAAATAGACTTAGAATAGGAATAGAATTACCTATATGTAATATAATATGTATGTATGCAACTACCTATATGTATGTATTGCTTTTGTAAAAAAAGTAAATTCATTTTTTTTAAAATTTTTTAAAATTACTATTCGCCTACTGTGTGTTAGAATAAAAGTAATTCATTTAAAACACATTTACAATACCACTGAATTCCGATGTAAAAATGGGAGAAGTGGGGGGAAAAGTAATGTTTAATCCCTAAAAGGCACTAGCTGGATACTAACTCAATACACGTACAAAATTTCACCTCTGTATGTGTTCTTAGAAAGCTTCTAGACGTGTTAGAAAAAAAGCAAAAAAATCAAGGAAATATTGGCGTAAAAATCGTGGGGGTAAGGGTTAAAAGTTGAAACCTCCAAAAAGCAGTGGCAAGCTATTAACTTAACTTGTAAACAAAATTTCAGCCCTCTAGGTTTATTTGGGTGACCTGTGCGAGTGGTACAAACTTCGAAAACGTCAAAAAAGCATGAAATTGTAGCTTAAAAATGAGGGGGGTGGGGGTAAAATATTAAAACCTCCAAAAAGCATAACCTAGGTATGAACTCTATCAACACACCAAATTTCAATCCTCTACGTTAATTCTGGGGGGCTGGGGGCGTGTTAAATCCAGCGAAAATCGTTTTTCCCCTCCCTACTCCCTCCAAATCACTCTAGGAAGCTGAATTTTGGATATGTTGTAAATAATTGATCGAAACATTATTTCAAACCGGTTTAGAAAAGTTTTATTGTTTTGTTACCCCCCACCACCCCCTTAAAGATCGGGTCGGAAAAAAAATTTGCCCAAAATTTGACCCCACTTTGATAGTATGAGGTGCCTCGAAAATGAGCCCCATTTACCAAATTTCATCTCTTAACTTCCATAGGGGACCCCTATACAAATTAAAAGGTGGCGGGAATATATATATATATATATATATATATCAGACATCTTTTTTTTCTACATAATCGTGTTCCACGGGTCCGAAAACGGATAGCGCCCCTACTCTCGCCTCTCGCAGCTCTTATCGTATAGACTGTATAAGTCTAATTTTTCGGAGAAAATTCGACTAGAAATTTGCAGGCCTGTGTAATTATACAGAACTTGCATAGAACAATAATTTTTGCGTACTGCATGCACATGCTCAAAAACTTTCCCGTGGGAATGAGACATTTTCCCGTAATAAAAAGTATCCTAAGTGTTGACGCAGGTAGTAAGCTATCACCCCACCAAATTTCATCAAAATCCGTTCGATAGTTTTTGCGTAATGTGTGCACATGCTCAGAATGGTTTTTCTATTTTCCCGTGAGAATGAGATATTTTTCCGGAATAAAAAGTATCCTAGATGTTGACCCAGGTAATAAGCTATCATCACACCAAATTTCATTAAAATCCGTCCAACAGTTTTTGCGTGATGCGTGAACAAACAGACAGACAAAAATTTTAAAAATCGCTGTTTTGATATCTCCATCGATAACTTGTCGTGGAATGTCAATAAACACGACAACATCTAAAAGTATTATGCAAACGACATAACTCAGATGTTATGAACAATTAACCTATTAAATTTGATGACGTTATAATAGATTTTGAATATAATATGTATCTACATGTGTAAAAGGGGAATACCCGAATTGTATTGATGGCTAAAGATGAGAGGAGAGATGGTGATGCCAACCGCGCCGCTAGGGGGAGAGATGTTTAAATCGTGAAACTAAACGGACGTATTTTTGAAGAACTAATTTTTGATTTTTAAAAGCTTTTATTTAACTTGCTATGTTAGTATGTTGGTTTAGATCAAATCTTGGAATCAAAATTTAGACAGGTTCTAATTGAGCTAGAGGTTTCAAATTTTGCATACGTGTCTAACCTTGATGACAATGCAATATTGTATAATTAGTTTTTCCCTAAATTGCCCCAAACCAAAATTGTTGATTTTTAGTCCTATACAACTTTTTGACATTTCGAATTGTCAAATATTGTCCATTGATTTTACATTGCAATTTTTTGTTTCCATAGTTATGTTTGATTAGGGTAAATTAACCGATTAAAATATAGGTAAAAAAATTACTTCTTTATTTTTTTTTTAAATTAATTGTAATCAGACTAAAGAGTAGAAAATAAAATAAAGTAAAAAAAATGTTTTTTAAGAAAAAGCTTTTATTTAAAAATGGGCTAAAAAAATGAAATAACTACTGAGTGAAGTTTGAAGCAATATGCAACATAATTTATAAAAGCTTGAGGCGTTTTTTCTTCGAAAATCGATTTTTCTTTTTTGTATATTTTTAAAGTTTAGAGGAAGGAACGTTGTACGAGGCAGGGATCGCTGATTTAAAAAAATGAAAGTATAATACACCATAAATGACTCAGATAGCCCGAAGCGAGACTTCGAATTTGAAACTCGTTTTTCTCGAAATTATGTTTTTTGAAACGATTGACATGATATCTCAAGTTCTAGTGGACCTGGATTGCTTTGAAATTTTGTACAGAGCTTCTTAATATATTCAAAATTCACTTGACGAGAGGTTTTTTTAATATTTTTTTTTTTTACTCTTTTTTAAAAAAATTCCCAAAATTGAAAAAACGATGGGAAAAATTTTTTTCACATGGACGCCATTTTACCAAAAATATTTTTTTTTAAATCGGTCCCGTCAAACGAAAATGACATCCTTACTCTTTAAGAATTCACTAAAATTTTGTGTTTCAGATCATCAAGGGGGTCGGAATCATGTCAACCAGCAGCTTATTTTTGAGTCTTTTTTTTTTTACTTTTTTGTACTTTTCAAATGTTAATAAAAAGCTGATAAAAAAACCGATAGTAAAAATATTTGAGGTTTTTTTATTTATTATGTCTAGAAAAATACCAAAAATTTGGCCGTCCAGACCAGAATACCCCCTTACGGCAGTCAGATTTTCTTGTTAATAAATCAACATTTCTGAAAGGAAAAATCTAGTAGGTACTGAGGCACTTGGTAAAGCAATGCTCATTGCCTACATTCAGGATAAACTAAGAACACTACCCTAAATATATTAAATACAATGATGCGATGATAATTCGAATTAAAAATTATTGATGATCTGTTAATCACCGTTGTATCTCTATTGATCTCACTGACATTCCTATTCACCCCTGTTATCATTCCTATTCGCCCGAATTATGTGTCAATTAACGTAGACTAATAATACAAATGTCAAATACTGGTAGAAAATTAACATAATTTTACACATTATTGATAAATAAAGACACTACAATATGAAAATTACTATAATTTTGAACTTAAAAACGCAATTTAACTAAATTTCGAACGAGCTTCACCTAAATTTTGCAATTTTTCACTATGAACTTTTATGTTTAATTTTTCTAATGATCTTACCAGTCTGAACATTAATTTAAACTATTATTCATTAATAGTAGCTCATGATAAACTTAAGGGGAGGTTTACTTGAGAGTCGTTAAAAAAAATCGATTTTTTTTTTTGCAGAAATTGGTAGCTAATTATGTGTAGAATATGTTCCCAAAGTGATTTTGCTGAAAGTAATTTAAAGGAAGCTTTACTTGAGATTTGATAAAAAAATCGATCTTTTTTTTGCCGAAATTGATAGCAAATTATGTGTAGAATATGTTCCCAAAATGATTTTACTGAAAATAATTTAAAAACAAGATTCTTGCACATTAACCGAATCCAGCTTTCTATAAAAAAAAAAAAAAAAAAATTCAAAAAACGTAGTTCACGCAATAATGAGTATTAGGGTAAAAGCCCCCTTTGTGGAACGGTATCTAATTATGAACATTTACATATTAATGAAGTTATTTCTGAAAGAAACGTCTGATAACAAAAATTATTATTAATAGAATGATTGTTTTTCAATTTAAATTCACCTCGCATTTAAAGTTTCCTTACTTAATTAAAGAAATAAATATGTAAATGTCAAAACTGTTCCAGTATTAGATACCGTTCCATAAAGGGGGCTTTTACCCTAAATATAAAATTTTTAAAATACGTTTCTTTATATATATTTTATAATATCTCGGAACTACATTTTTGGAACTGATGGACACGATAACTCAAAAACTATTCGATGGATCCTTTTTTTAAATTTTTTATTTTAAAGATAATTCAATTCTTCGGCACCTCTACCTAAGTTCGATACACTTTCAATATTTGCTTTATTTTTAAATTTACTTTGAAGAGCGAAAAATAAGACAAAAATCGCAATCAAAAGTTCAAACATCCGCCATTTTTTTTTCTTTCAGCAATTTATTGATATTATAGGTAGAGGTGCCGATACTCTTCATATATTTTATAAATCTTTTTTGTTTTTGGATTTCGGTGGTTTATTACCGGCGCTAGGATGTCCACCAACAAGGCCTTGAATTTTCGGATCGTCACATTGCACTATCTATAAAATGGACACTTTTTTATATTTTTCCTTGAAAAAATTTTTTTTTTGTTTAGTTTAATATTTGATAAATATGTGCACAAAATTTGAAATTGATATATACTTCCGTTCTTGAGAAAAAAATTCTAGAAAAATACATAATTTTTAAGAATTCTCGAGTAAACCTCCCCTTAAATACAAACATCTTCAAACTGTAAATTACTAATTATAATAATGACAATAAATTCTGACCGAACTTACCTCAATCTTGATTCATCCTCTTTTTCCGCGAGTGCCATCACGGCCGCATCTAGCGGTTCCGTGGCGGTGGACCATGCCAAATCAAGTTCCAATAAACTATGACTCCATTTTTGAACGATCAATTCCAAACCAGAGCCGATGAATCGAGTCACATAACAACCTATAATAAGAGAACCGGTTAAATATGAGCCTATGTAATGCACGGCAAGTTCTGATCGATAATTACCACTCAAGAACAGATGTTCCAAGTCCCAAGCGGGGACACGAACTAAACTAGAATCGGAAATTCGAGTACAACCGCGGACATCGAGTAATCGTAACTTGTGGCTGGTTTTTAGGATACGTTCAATGGCGTTATCGTCAATAAATGTTGTGTCAATGGTGCCAGTGGCTACTGATAATTCTTCAAGATTTGGAAATCCAGGTGATTCAACCTTCAAAAACAATTATTACACATTATTGTGCACTAATTAACCATAAATATTTTTTGTAGGTACAGTAGAACCTCTGTTAACTGGAGAACAGTGTCACACAAAAATTTGTCCAGCTAACAGAGGTGTCCGCTTAACAGGGGCAGATAAATTCAAAATTTTCTTAATTTTATAATTCAAATCAATTTCATGAACGAATTTATGTATTTATACAAAAATATAATGTTTACAAATTCATCGTTACATTCGAATCATTGTTAACAAGTTAAAACATGAACAATTATACCTAACTCATATAGGTATACATACGCACTAGACGTATTAGCGTCCGGTTAATGGAGGTAATAATGTGCTAAATAATATGTCTTCGTCAAAGAATATTCTGTCCGCGTCCGGTTAACAGAGGGTCCGCTTAAGGTTATTATGGCATGAGGTTTATTTTTTTAAATGTGGTGATACTGAGTCCTATATTAAAGCATTGCCAACGAATGCCAATGAAAGTATTGCCAACTGTATCCAACGAAATTTCAAAGCGAAAATTTATTAATTTTTAATATATGGCGATATAATTTTAACATTAAAGTATCTTATCTTTACGCAATTATTTAAATATTATATCTTTGTATAAAATATTGCAACATTGAAATCAACCAATGACCAGTAAGTCCTGCCATCTATTAACAATGTTCTTTAGTTTTCGAACTCAACCACTATTTCGTCGGTAACATTGAAACGCATATGGGATTTTAGATTGTTTTTAAAACTTTTCAATAAATAAAAATACATAAGAACATCAGAATGTATGTAAAATACTATTGTATTTAAGTTTATTTAAGTGTTTTATGTCTATGTGATAATAAAATATTTATGAAAAATTATGAAAATAAGTTTATAATTCTCTAGCAAAAAAGTGAATAATTTTTTTTTAGTTTGTTTTCTGGTGTCTGTGATTTTTAAAAACGTATGTAAGTGTTATACAAAAATTTCATTAAGTATTAGGTATTTTTATTTACTGTAATGAATTTATATACCTGCTTTACTGTTAATAAATTTTGAAAAAAACAATTGAACTTTTATAGAAAAAAGGTTTGATCGTATTGTTTTTTGTTATTAGCACCAGTTACTAGTATGCACTGTTTTATACTTTCAAAAAAAGTTATATTTTTATTTTCAGAAGTTTTATAAACAAATAAAATGACGTTAAGTAGATTCAACGAGACCTGTAACCCGTCTCACATTATTTTGATTTCAAATATATAACAGTGTTGCCAATGTTATCACTATTTTAGACGTTTTCGATACTTTAGATCAAAAAATCTAAAGTTCAGTCGACCGGATCGCAACTGAATTTTGAGTATCGATTCTTTATTGGTTAAACTATATCAAATCAGTTTTTTATTTAATTCTTTTTATTAGAACTATTTTTTTTTTTTAAAATTCGAAACAAAAAAATTCACATGTCTTCATAAGCACCCATGTATTTTTACTCAATTTTGGTAATTTTTTTCTCGATTCTCAGCGACTAAATTTTTTTGTTCTTTCATAGGATGATAAATACCTTTTTGAGAATCTGTATGCAAATTTTTATTATTTTTTCTCTAGTCAGCCCTCATGCCACAACAACCTTAAGAGAGTGCTGAATGCATTGGCTTTAGTATAGCATGCGACCGTCATAAAAAATTTGTCCGGCTATAGAAGGGATCTGTTTAAGAGGGGTGTACGTAATTAGAGGTTCTACTGTAGTAATAATTTAACATTAGCTCCAAATCCTCGTTCCCCACCACTTTTCATGTCCTCAACTCACATCATAAGTTAAAATGACAAATAATGATGTGGGTGGCGTTTGATATAGACGAGAAATCTTGAGAACGGACTTTAAATCACATTATTATTAATATAATTATAAAAAAATTTAAATAATAAAAACTGAACTAGGTAGTTTACATAGATGGCAGCAGTGACTAGTGTTATCATATTTTCTTAGTTTATTGTTTGTGTTACATGATCGCGAATTAGTGAACTATAAAACGTATATGTAATATGTATATGATTCAATGCTTTGCGAGCACAGAGGACAGAGACCCCGCAACTATCTCTTTTCTGAAATCACGAGTGTGTACTTCTGTGCTCGTTAGGCTTCTTAGTTGTCAGTTTGTCAGTAGCAGTCGATGATTGAAGATCAACCACACGATAATGGACTTGATTGTTGTTGGTATTGTTACATCCCCTAGTACATGCGTATGCTGTCATAGCTATGTATGCAATAGCTGAGCCACGTGACCGCCCCTACTAACTCCGTTACTCACACAAATACACAAAATCGCACTAATACAATGTAAACCCAGTGTGTGTATACAACATATTATTGTCTATCTCTTACATGTTACACTGGTTCCAGTAGTGTAGGCATACATATATTGTCTCTATTACTCTATGTTTGCGAGCATTCATAAACTACGTACTCTAGTCTAGGGAAGGAGGGTTATGTAAAAAGTTATATAATGTACCACGTGAGAGGAGAGCCAGTTAGAATCGAACCATGTAATTTTATTTGATGTAATTCTCATGTGAAATTTCATGAATAATCTTGAATTACTGAGACGTGCTTATGAAAATTTGAAATTACACAGAACTACCTCAAACGGATTATGTTACCATATGGTCACACCATCTGGAGATGTGTTTTATAAGGAAATATTTAATTAAACTATAATAAAGGTCTAAATTTTCATATTTTATAAAAAAAAAAAAATGTTCCATTGAGGAGAGAGAGATCAAAATACTTCCTTTTTCAGACAGTAAACAAAATTCTTTTGTTTTTGTTTTTTTTTTGGTATGTGATTTTTTATCAAAACTTTGAAATACAACTACACCCTTTCTTATACGGTTTCTTTATTGTGTGGATTTCAAAAAAAAAAAAAAAAAAAAAAATGGCCATTAAAGTGCATAATGTGAATCAAAAGCAAGAGAGAGTAAGAAACCTAAACATTAATTATAATAATTTACTTTGATAAAATTACTTACTGATGATTTTTAAGCACTTAATCAGTACATTGCATAAGAATATAAATTATTGCATCATTAAATTTTTTTACAGATGTACACACACCGGCATAATAGGGTACTTGACTGCTATTAAAAAAAGATTCAAAATGGTTTGTTTTTACGTATGAATTAGTTAATCTTTGATAAATTTTATAAAAATTATCAAAAAACCACAGTTTAATTTTAAATGAACTAATTGGCGCGAAAAACGACTTGGCGTAGTGACGTATGCAGTGACGTCACGATTTAACTCAAACAGATGTCACTTCAGTCATCTGTACACGGTTCTATATCTATAGTTCTATATTTGTACAAAGCATTACCAGTGAAGAGAGACGTATAATAGAAGTTTAATTCTTATGGACCAATGTGGACGAAAATTTTAGTTGATTTTGTTTCTATTAGATGGCAGAACGATCGAGGTTCAAACGTTTTCAAGTTGTCAGACGGAGCTTTAGTTTAACAGGAAGAGGTAGGGAACGTATATTTCAATCTGTGTATTTCCATTTTTCTTCCATAAACAAATTTCTCTTTGCAAAAATACAATTATCAAGACATAACAGTGCGTATTGCTTGCCTGCACAGCACTGCCATCTGTTGATGGGGTACCAATATTACGCTTTGGGGTGCTCTAAAACTGTCCACAAATTTAACACAGGATTGAAGTTCTATATACGTCTCTCTTCACTGGCATTACTAACATAATTAACATGTATATGACTGGTTGTCATAGACAATTTATCTAGGGTAGTCATATTTATATACATATTGTCTATCTTGTCTATAGTATTCATATATAAAGCTTATAAATCGTGACGTCATTTTAATATCTCGGTGCGTTTTAGTCATTTAAATAAAGGCTAACAATTTATAATTTTCAAAATAGAATTTTTAAAAAACTAAAGAATATTTTTATTTGTCACTGCTAAAATTGAATATATTTAAGGATAATACATAAAATTATTCAACATTTAAAACAAATTTTGATTACAGTCAAGTACCGTATTAGCGGAACATAAAAAAATATAAAAACCTATTTATTAAACAAAGTTGGCGATTTTTTTTCATTTTTACTTAAAATAATATTGAAGTAATGAATCAATTGACTTTTCATAGAATTGTTATTATTTATTATTGATGCAATTCGTTTTAAGAGGTCTGCCACTTTCGAATTCAAATGCCGTTTCTTCTCAGTGTGGTCGAGCTTCAAACTGCCGTAATTGAAGAATGGCAAAGACTGTCCCAGGAAACTATAGATAACATCATTCTGAGTATAGAAAAATGAATGGAAGCTTTGACAAGAGCACGGGAGGAACTAGGCGGGATTAAAATGCTGTGTTTCATTTTCTATTTGTTAAATAATCGTTAACTTAAATTATTCTTAGTGACATAAGATTCCAAAAATTTGCCATTTTATATGGTTACTTGTTTTGCTGTTTTGCTACCGAAAATAAAGGTATATCGACTTGTAAACGTGTAATTTTAAGTGAATAATTAAATAAGATTAATATTTTCTTGAAATTAAATGGTTTGTTTGATTTTTACAGATATTTTGTATGTTCCGCTAATTCTGCCGGTGTGTGTATTTATCGCAATTTTCATAATATTATAAAAGTGAAATGAAATGTTCTCATGTATAAATTGATGCTTTATCTTGTTTAGAAAAGCAATTTTGTAAGTAGATTAAGACATTTTGAGCGTTTTGAGTTATGTATTTTCTATGAAACTTTTTTTATGCTGTTCCGATCCACCGCATAAAAAAGGTTTTTTTCACAATCTAGACCGAACTATACTTTTTATAGCTATTTATGAAGTTTTTGAATATTTTTTTTTTATTCTGTCCATATCTACCGCATAAAAAAGGTTTAGCTGTATAATCACAATTTTATTTTTATTCAGAGGGAGGGAGCTATTTTCAATTTGAGACCAACAACTTAAGTACGACGCAATTCTTCTCAATATGGGACGTTATTTTAACTCAATAATATTTTTTTTTAAAAAATCCTAAATTTGGCGCAAAAGATAGACGAATAGATTTAATTTTTAAATAAAGCTATAAGAAAAAATTTAGATTAAGGTAAAAGACCCAGTAATTGACCCTGGCCCAGTTTCTGAACTTTTCAACTTTGTTATAAATTAATAAAAAAACTATATTTTAAATAAGAAAAAAAATAAATTCTTAATTTAAAGTAATCTATTCTGTGTCTAATGAACAGCAATTTAAAAAGTTTAGAATATATTAACTAAATAAAAAAAAATTTTTAAGTTTAAAATGTGTGTAAAAACTATTTTTTTGGTAGTTTACTAACAGTTTATGTTACAAAGTACTCATTTTGATCTGTGCAATATTCATCATGTAAGTATGAAAATTTAATTAAAAATATATGAGCAGGTTGATATTTGTTTAAAATTTATTTTAAAATATTCATAAAATACCTTAGAATGATTTTTATTATTGAAATATGAGGGTCAATTACTAGGCTCACTTCTAAAGTGGTATGGCCCAATTAAATTCTAACCAGTTTTTGTTAGTTATTTTGTTATTTGTAGTTATCTTCGATTAGTTTTTGTTATTTTTCATAACGTATATAACATTAAACATTCATTTTTATCAATAAAAAATTATTTATAAATTAAATTTTAAAAAACTGTATTTTTAAATTTAAGGATCAGAAACTAGGCCACTGTCAGGGTCAAAAACTGTCACATGAGAAATTTTGAAGGTCAGAAACTGGGTCCTTTTTGTCAATTTTTAAAACATTAATTTAAATTATTAATTCAATTCAAATAATTATTTTACTTGTATGACTTTATTTTGAAAGCCATAAACTAGTTGATAAAATTATTAATTGTCTCTTAAGTTTAAACTTAAATTTATTACTGTCGTTTAACCTCAGCCGTCTCTCTTAAAAGGTCAGAAACTAGGCCCGTTACCTTACCTCCTCTATTAAAAATCTAACCGCATGCCATTGTTTTACAAAATGGAAAATCTTACCTGCTCCTTCAGCGAAGCATTGGCCAAAACACACTGACTATTTGTGATACGAAGAACTCGAAGTTTGCTACAGCCCTGTTGCAGCTTCTCAATATTTAGTGGAGCCGTTGTGTGAGACAGTGTCTTAATGTTTGACAAATCCAATAGTTGTAAATTGGGGCAATTTGACTGAAAACGAACATTTTTTTATCAAAACTCAAAAAAATCATGAACAAGTATCCAAAAGTCTATCGATCCAAAACTTACCGCGATTGCGGAAATGATGGTTTGGAAACCGGAAAGTCGATTATTTGCCAACACTAGATGCGTCAAACGTTCTCCCATATCTTCGGTGAGTTGTACCAGAGGTTGGGAGCCAATTGCACATTTTGTAATAGTCGTTTCCGACTGGAAAAAATTAATTGTGTTAGAAAAAATAGTTTTAGTGAATTTCCATAGGGAAAATTCAGCTATAACAACGGGTAAGAGGGTGAAGTATTTATGTATAACAAATGTTAGTACGACAACTGCCGAATCAAACATCCAACTTTTATTAAATTTGGTGAGAGTTTTCTTCGGAAAAAAAAGTTTTCGATCAAAATAAAAAAAGTTTTACCACAATCGGGTATTTGACAAATTTCAAAAGAGGGTTTTAAATATCCCAAATGATTTAAATGTAAATTTAAGAAAAGAACTTTTAACTCTTAAAAGATTTAAGAAAAAAACTTTTTATTTAATTGAATTTTGATGCAAAAACGTGTCAATGATGTAACATCCCAAACCAGTTCATCAAATGGCAACAAGATGTCGCTCTACTTGCTTTCATATAAGTAGTGTAATTATGTACTTCATTATTGTCGTATCCATGACATTATAATTTTATATCTATCTTGGGTTGTTTCTTTGCGATTTGTTATTAATTGTCTCATTTTTAATTTTAAAATTTGGAGGACCGGTCTACCCACACTGTCAACTTCCCATTGGATTTTCTTAAAGACTAGAGACTACTGTACATAAATAATTCTTTTTCCATTTTAGGGAACTCCTCGCCTGGACCCCCGATAGAGGCTTTGCCCCTTGCACCATACCGGGGGCTTCGCCTTCTGTACCTAAGGATGGGGGCTTCACTCTTATCAAACAAATGATAACATCATTTGTTTTCAAGATATGCGAGACAAAATATATTTTAAATAAAGTTTATTTATTTATTTATTTATTTTTTTTTTTTTTTTGAATTTTATAATAAAATACTGGCGTTTTTAACATCAAGGAAGGTTCTTAGGCCATTATATAATAATGTTATGGTAAAAAATTTATATAATCTGTGTTATGTTAATAAAGTTAATTCGTTTTGTACTACAAAAAACAAACCGCTAATCCGAATTTGCTGAAAACTTTATTCGGTCTTCATTTTTTGATTACGCATCTAATGAAATTAGTCCGGAGTTATCATCATTTGTTCTCGATATATGCGAGACGAAAAAAAATTCACGAATGAACTACCGAACGTACACACAGACATCACGCTAAATCGCTATGGATTTGGATTCTAGTGACCTTGAAACGTGGAGATATGTCAAAATTAGCGATTCGTAAAATCGGACCCATTACAATAACTTCCAATGAGAAGTTAATAAAAATGAGAGAAAGTCAAATACCCAATTTTTATTACATTATCATAAAGGACGGAAAAATCACATAAAACAGGTTTTTGAACTGTTGCAGTGTTGCCACTGGGGGCTATTTAGCGCCAATGTGGCTATTTTTCTTACCAAACAAATATATTTTGTACTGTATTAGATAAAGACAAAATATAGTATAGGAGTTTATAAGAACTTAAATGATTGCTACCATCTTTTTCTGTAATGACAATGATGGGGCTACATGCGCGCCGCGCCAGGCGGCTTCGAACAACAAAAAAACTGGCAACACTGAACTGTTGTTCTATGTTAATTAGTTTTCGAGAAAAACTAAATAATAGAACATTAGCTATAGATCAAATCAACTAAAGTTGGCGTGACGTCATCAAACAAATGCAACAAATGATCTAAAATTAGACGTACCTAATTTTCTGGTCTCTTTTCCTTTTTGTTATTTTTCTATTCAAGTAACTATAGTAACTTAAATTTGTACGTCTAATTTTTCTTCATTTGTTAATAGCGTGAGACCAACTTTCATTGATTTAACCTATATGTATATCTTTATCTATGACCTATTTGCTTTTAGCGAATTTTCGAATCGAAAATTCAGCTATTACAGCCACTGTCATGGCACGACTTGAGCCCGGCACTTATTTTGAGGTCCCTAGAAACCGAAAGCGATATTCATTAAAATTTATATTTATATGTATGTATTTATTTGTACGCGCGATAACTCTCGAACGAAACATCCTACTTCTGCGAAATTTGGTGAACACGTTGAAAGTTCAAACAAAAGTCTTGGACGAGTTCTTCAGCCAAATACGTCCGATGCCAGGAACCTCAAAAAAATATGTTTTTTGTAAAAATTTGCCAAAATTCGAAAACTTTTTGACACCATTCACAAAGAACGAAAAAAATCACATAAGATACGCTTTTGAAACATTGTCCAATGTAAACGGGTTTTCGAGAAAAACTGATTTTTGAAAATGAAAATTTGCTATGTTATGCAGGATGCTACGACAGAGGTATTTTATAATCTTGGAGGAAACTCCATTATTACTTCGAAATTTTTTTGGCTGAAGGTCCTGGGAAATTGGGTATTTGACTGATGTAGCATTTGATAGTAAAATATAGTGAATAATACAGCGTATGATTCAGTAATAATATTTATATTAATTTTAAAAATACCCCTGTCGCAGCATCCTGCATAACATAGCGAATTTCCGTTTATAAAAATTCGTTTTTCTCGGAAACTAGTTGACATAGCAAAAAAGTTTAAAGACCTTTTTTATGTAATTTTTTCTCCTCTTTTAAATGATGTAAAAAATTTCGCAAAAGTTTTTGAATAAGTGGAAATTTTGGCAAAAAACTAATTTTTTGCAAGAACAAAAACCATGTTCCTGGCATCCGACGTGTTTGGCTGAAGAACTCATCCAAGATTTTTGGATTTCCAACGTTGTCACCAAATTTCGTAAAGCTAGCAGTTTTTCCTGAAGAGTTATCGTGCTGATACATGTATACATACATACATACATACACACACACACATATATATATATATATATATATATATATATATATATATATATATATATATATATATATATAAATTTTAGTGAATATTATTTTCGGTTTCTAGGGACCTCAAAACAAATTTCTGCCATAGTCCCGGGCTCAAGTCGCGTCATGACACCTACTGTAATAGCTGAATTTCCAGAATTCTTTCTGAAAATTCGCTAAAAATATAAATATTTTTCTAAATAAAAATTACGAATTTGGAATTAGCGGCTGACATTATTAAAACGATTTATTTGAGCATGTGACGTCACAGCACGAAAGATTTAATATTGCAAAAAAAAAAAAAATGTTCTTAAAAAAGGTACTCACATTTTAGTTTTTGGGATTCGAAGCAAAGAAGTTTGTTACAATAAACGAGCCTATTCTTGGTAAATTTGTGTTATTAGTTTTAACAGAACCTTATTCCATTTTTATTAAATTAAAAATGAGGCAATATGTAATTAATGACAGATCAACACAAAATATATATAAAATTTAATGTCATGGATACGACAATAATGAGTATAATGACTATACCTACTACATAATTATAAAGTATAAAAAGCGAACTGGTTCGTGATATTACGTCACTGATACGTGACTAAGTGGTTTCGCAACAAAATTCAATTAAATAAAAAAGCTCTTTTTTTACAAAAATCAATTAGGGTAAAAGCCCCCTTTGTGGAACGGTATCTAATACTGGAACAGTTTTGACATTTACATATTTATTTCTTTAATTAAGTAAGGAAACTTTAAATGCGAGGTGAATTTAAATTGAAAAACAATCATTCTATTAATAATAATTTTTGTTATCAGACGTTTCTTTCAGAAATAATTTCATTAATATGTAAATGTTCATAATTAGATACCGTTCCACAAAGGGGGCTTTTACCCTACTGGAATTATATTTAAGTCATTTGGAATATTTTAAAACCCTCTTTTGAAATCTGTCAAATACCCAATTCTCTATGTTTTCAAATAAAAACTTACGTTTATACTTGACAGATCCAGTCGCTGTAATTTTTTACACTGAGTGCTCAAATGTTTCAGATGATCGGACGTTAGGGCGTTCCATCCACCTAAATTGAGACCCTCCAATTCTTGACACCGTTCCGTCAAATTTTCGCAAATTAACGATATGTTGTTCACTTTCCAGTTGCCTAAAAAAATTTTCCGGTAATTAATTGTGCGCGTTCAAATGGTACGCGGTTGAAAATCAGTTCCTTACTTAAATTTAAATCTTGACAATACGTTAGCCTATTCTCAATCAACCACTGGAGTCGGAAGTCGGTCTTGTAGCGTTCTTTGTACCACGAACTGAGATCAATTACGGTCCACAGTTGCGGATTTTGTGCGACCGATTTCCAAAGTTTACAAACTTTGGATAATCTGAAAAATAAGATGAAAAAAACAATGTAAGAAATAAAGTAAAAAAAATGTTTTTTAAGAAAAAGCTTTTATTTAAAAATGGACTAAAAAAAATGAAATAACTACTGAGTGAAGTTTGAAGCAATATGCAACATAATGTATAAAAGCTTGAAGCGTTATCATTAATTATTTCTGTTTTGGATATAAGTGTAGCTATTTTACTTTTCAGTACTAACCAAACTTAATTAAACGCCTTAAGCTTTTATAAATTATGTTGCATATTGCTTCAAACTTCACTCAGTAGTTATTTCAATTTTTTTAGCCCATTTTTAAATAAAAGCTTTTTCTTAAAAAACATTTTTTTTACTTTATTTTATTTTCTACTCTTTAGTCTGATTACATTTAAAAAAAAAATAAAGAAGTAATTTTTTTACCTATATTTTAATCGGTTAATTTACCCTAATCAGACATAACTATGGAAACAAAAAATTGCAATGTAAAATCAATGGACAATATTTGACAATTCGAAATGTCAACAAGTTGCATAGGACTAAAAATCAACAATTTTGGTTTGGGGCAATTCAGGGAAAAACTAATTATACAATATTGCATTGTCATCAAGGTTAGACACATATGTAAAATTTGAAACGTCTAGCTCAATTAGAACCTGTCTAAATTTTGATTCCAAGATTTGATCTAAACCAACATACTAACATAGCAAGTTAAATAAAAACTTTCAAAAATGTCAATTACAGTGTGAATTCGATCATAGCAGTATGTGTATATGTGACCGACATTCCTTCGGCGATTTAAAAACTTTTTTGTATGAATTTCTTTTATTATTTTAATTAACAATTTGCTTATAAGTAGACCCCACAGACCAATGAACACTATTATATTATACTACTAGACAAAGCGCAAAGCCAGTTTGTAGGCATTTCTCTTGAAGCAGGTAACCGGGTGGACGGGTGAGATTTAAGGAATATAATGTGTTGTCCATTTTTGAGCAAATGCGACTATAATTATTGCTGGACATAATTTGTAGACGTACGTTATTTCGAAAATAAAACGAATACCACTCTTTTTCTTTCAAAATTTTGCAGTTTCTTCTCACAAAAGTAAAATTTGATTATCAATATATTACTTATATTTTGACGATAATTATTTGAAAACGTTACCACGGATACTACTAATTAGTCTATATAATATAATATATATGTTCATTGGTCTGTGGTAGGCCCACATCCCAGTTACGGCTGCTATTCGTGATACAACAACTTCGTGGGTGACTTCTATCGATTTTCCGTTTATCGACTTAATCTGTTCAAAATTTACTCGTGTTTCAAATGGACTATTCAGCCATTCTTTTGTTACGCACGTGACATTTTCATGCCGTTTACACGTCTTCTTCTAAGAAAAAAAATATAAGTTATTTTTTTCTTATAAATTTTCAATACTAAGCAGATAGACAAATGTGTAAACAATATTTGTACTGAATGCTAGAGCTAATAAAGTTTGTGTTACGGACGTGACAAAACAGACACTTTATTGTCACGTACGTAACACAGCTAACATTAAAACTAATGATGTTATGTATTTTATATTCAATACAATCTTGTTTACACATTTGTCTATCTGCTTAGTATTGAAAATTTATAAGAAAAAAATAACTTCTATTTTTTTTTCTTATAAGAAGGCGTGTAAACGGCATGAAAATGTCACGTACGTAACAAAAGAATAGCTGTGTACTGTGTGAGTTTTTCGAGAGTTGCCATTTTTATTACAGCCAAACCGTTGATTTAATTGAAAAATTGTTCAAATAAGAGTTGTAGATATCGACGGGGGCAAGCGATTGCTATAGTCAGGAACTTTATAGCTCTTATGATTTTCGAGCTATGATACAAACTCAGTGCTGTATAGTATCTAGATACAAGTATCTGAAATCGGTATCTAGATACAAATTTACGTATCTTGTATCTGTATCTAGATACATTTATTTTTAAGTATCTGTATCTAGTATCTAGATACATTTGATCTGTATCTTGTATCTTTTTTATAAACTTTAGATACAGATACATTTTATAACCTTATTTAGCAATTTTTAATATAAAATCATGGTTATTTTAGTAATATTCAACAATGAAAATTATGAATTCATTGTAATTAACAAATTTAAACATTAAGTTTCAATATCAATGGATCTGTTCATGACTTCTTATAATTGTATTACGTCACTGAAAATTCCTATGTTAATTCACCATCAATTATATAATTAAAATTTAAATATAGTCAGAAAAGATAAAAAATGTAAGGGAACGAGTTCCTAGTTTCTATTTTTATTGTGCATTGGATGTTTTATAATTTTTTATAGTACGGGAACAGACCTAATATTTTGATTCTGTTGTGGTAATGACATTCCGTAATGACTAATGTGTGCATGTGGAAAAAGTATCTAAATTCTTCATTGGTCAGTTGGTCCATTCTTTAATATGATTGCACACATAATTTAAAACAAATTCTAATTCAGCAGAGGTTGAAGCTCTTAGATTTTTACAAGAAAAATTTATCTACATTGCCCCAATTTCCAACAGTTTATTCAATTTTTTAAAAATATAATACAATTTTACCATCAAGTGCTCCAGTTGAACGACTATTTAGTATAGCTGGACAAATTATTACCGCGAGAAGAAATTTTCTATCAGAGAATATGTTGGAAACTTTATTGTTTTGAAACATAAGAGTTGGTTGAAGGCATAATATATTAGAGAAACTTACGGCTTAAGCTAGTTTATTTACTTATTTTTCATCTGGTTTCCTTTCTTTTCCTACAGTACAATTAATGAAATTTTTAATATATGTGTGATTCTTATGTGTAATTAATGTTACAAAATAAATCGAATAATTTTTTTTTTAAATATATAACGTAAAAGCCCCTATACCGGAACACTATTTTTAGGTGTGTAATTAAACTGGCTTATAAAAATTAATAAATAAATTAAACACCCATTTTTTTTTTCTTAATAAGTATGAAAGAAAGTTTTTTTAATCCAATGAATATGTTTTTAAAAAAATACAACCCAAAGATATTTATTTATAAATGTTTTTCTTTTACAAAATGTCGACATCTATATCCAAACAGAGAAATATTAATGACACTAGGAGTTGGAAACCTATATACAAACAGACGTGTAATATGAGTAATATGACACAGAGTGACATTTAGACGTCAAAGTAGAGAACACAGAATGGTTTAAGTATCAGACGTAAATAAAGGATCAAAATACTGTATTCAACAAAAATTGTTTATATATGTATTTCTTTAATTAAGTAAGGAAACATTAATATATAAATGTCAAAACTGTTCGGACATATGATCGCGTTCCAGTATAGGAACTTTTACGTTAATTAAAAATTAGTTGTTTTTTTATCTTCTCATATTCCATATTTTGAATAATACAAATGAAACTATTTTGTATATTTAATGGCATTAGCGAAGGAATATACTCTAGTTATTACTAAAAAGTATCTAAAAAAAAGTATCTGTATATCAGTATCTAGATACATTGTATCTAGATACAAATTTATTTTGAGTATCTGTATCTGTATCTAGATACAAATTTACTCGGAGTATCTGTATCTGTATCTAGATACATTTTATACAGTATCTATACAGCACTGTACAAACTTATAGATTTTTAAATGGGACTATATAATAATTTTTCGATAAAACTGATCTAATGCATTAATTAACAACATAAATGAGCAAAAAAATTTTCTTTACCCAAGTTTAATTTTTTAATTTTTCTTAAATTTATCAGTTAAGCGGTAAAAATATGCATATGTACTTGAGGCTACTTCAACCGATAGTGTGTTTCTTGGTTACATTTCTATTACATCCAAGAAAAGAACCTTTTCCAGTACCATTTCTATCATAAAAATTTGGTTGTAATAGAAATGGCAACTCTCAAAAAACTCACATGGTATATATGAGTTTGAATATTTTTAGGTAATTAATTTTACCTGTCAGTAGGTAACACGTCGGGAGCGAACTAACCTACGACCCTTTTTCACGATAAGATTAAAATCTGACCGCGGGAGCGAACTAGAATGCACCATTTTGACTGCAAGGGGTACGTTTAAAAAGAATGGCTGTATTACTTATACTCAGTGCCTAATATTTGCAATTATGAATTCTTATTATCAATTATAAATGTGAAAGTAAGTAATACCCAAACCAATCGACTTAAAACTTTGCACAGAGATGCTTATAGGCTACTTTATACACCGGAAAAACATTCTTAACCGCGGGTAAATGCTAGTTATTAATAAAAACCAAAACTCGTATCACGGAATTAAATTTACCCCGGTACATTGTGATCAGAACTTGTTGAAAAGTACGACTTTAGGTTATAAATCAGTTGTAAAATTAACAAAATATAACTAGTGCTAAAAATGTAATTTCAATAATTATTACTGTCGTAAAAACGTAATTTTATTAGGTTATCAAATAGTTTAAAACAGCGTAAAAATAAACACGAGATAAAGCTGAAATACAAACCAAGTAACTTTTAAATAATAAAAAAAAAGATTCTATGTGTGATCTGTCACTTTCTAAATATTTCACGACTAAATCGAGACATCAATCTCGTATCTTATAGAAATGATTAAAAATTCACATACAAAACGATTTTGTAGAGTAATATAACTTTAATTATACAAAAAATTACTGTTTAACGAAAGAAATAAATAAATTATTCAGTTTTCTGTATTTCCTGAAAAGTTGTCATTTCTAAGACACAATTTATTTATTTTTCGTAATACTCAAGCACTTAAAGGACTTCGTATTCGTTGCATATCGATAGTGTGGACAAAAGTGCTCAGTTATAGTTATACAGATACATAAGTCGTCACTGGTGAAAAAAGGAGACACTTACGTCATAGAAAAGAACAAACAACTTGCTATGATCGAGTTTACTGTGTATCATACTTAACCCTAGAATCATACGTTGGTCTACGAGTCAAGTTAATCATACATCGGCGTCGTTTCGACGAATGGACTTTTTACGGGGAGTTTTAGAGTTTATTTGCAAAAAACACTTTTTTTACATAACAATACTACAAAAGCGAACAAAATATTTAAAAAAATTGGATTTGGAAAAATTTCTTAATATAAATATTTATTAATTTTTTTAATCTTTTTATCAAAGCATATTTTCACTATAAAAATTAAAAAATATATAAATACATCAATTGTATTATAAAACATGTCTTTCAAATAATTAATTTATGAACTATTATGAGTCAGTGGACATGTGTGACTTTACAGAATGTGAAATTTCTCAGTCATAAATATTCCTATAGATATGTAGTTATTTCACCATTAGGTACATTTGTAAATTTTCTAAAATTTGTTAGTAATTTTTAGAATAAAATCTCAAAAAATAATAAAAATTAAAATATTTTCCACAAAATAAATTGTTAACCTTTTATTAAGTCACTTGAAACGCATTCTTTAGTTTTCGATTCCATATATTAAAACTTCAGTATTATGTCGTCTCTATAAGTCAAACAGCTGTAATCATCTTTCACATTATCATAATCATTCAGTATAAAAAAACGACAATAGCTATAAACAAAATTTATACGTCTTATGTGTTATAATAACAAATAAATTAGATAACAGAAGTTTCACAGCAAGCGGGCACCGACACGATGTAGTATTGGAGCAGGTAGAGAAGTTCGTTCGTCGTTTTGACGAGTACGTATGATTCTAGGGTTAACATTATAAATGTGAAAATAAGTTTTTTGTCCGTCTTGGCTGCTTAACCAATCAAAATTTTGCACAGAATTAGTCTGAAGGACTGAAAAGTATTCAGGCTACTCTTTACCCCGATAAAACATCCAAATTTCCGTGTGAAAATGTATTTAAAAAACAAAAAATGAAATTACAATAGTTTGCCGACGCAAAGATTCTCACTTGCGCCTCTGGCGGTGGTAAAATTAGAACTAGTATCAAGTAAAAATATACGTATACGTTTAATCGGTGATAAAAATCTCGTAATCCTCACATAATTTGTATAATACATATTTCTATCGACAATTAAACATATATAACAATTTTTACATGATACAGCTTCTAATTTAAAAAACCAGAGGCGCTCACGTAATCTCTGCTTCGCCAATCAACAAAAAATGAACCGTTAACAGAGGGGGGCGGGAACGGTTAACGGATACAGACTACGTTTTACTTCGGAAAATGTGTGATTCCCGTGCGAAACTAAGTATATTTAAAATTTAAGGGGAGATTCGCTAAAAAAAAAGAGTAATCGAAAAGAGTAACGAACGTTATGTTCTCACGAATTTTGATGTACAAAAATATCTACACATACTTATGAGCAGTTAAGTAAAAGTTCCATTCAACGTAACTAGATGGCAAACTCCTTATTTCTTATTTCATTGTGTAGAAGTCATTAAGGTAGTAGTCGGGTAACTCGGATTGAAAAAATCGAAATTTTTTTTTTCTTTGCTTAATTCGAAAGTACAATATATTGAGAATATACTGTGAAAATTTTAGATCAAAATTCGAAATAGGAACTGAGTTACAACGAATTTTCCAGAGCGCTTCATAGGTGTGCGCCGGTTGGGCATCGACGATTAATGTAAGTAGGAGTTTACTTATGAAAATTTGTTACTGAAGCTTTAAACGTGTTTTTCTCAAAACAGCGTTTTTACGGTCGGCTCGGGTCATAACTTTTATTCTATTCAATCGATTGTTCTGAAACTTAAACTGGTTATTCGACACACTTGTAGTTTTCGTCGGAACTAGAATTAAATTTTTTTCCCCCCTAACTTTCCATTTGACAATTCTTTTTGTGCGACAAAAAAATGATTTTTTTTTTTCTCGAAATCCGCTATTTTGTTATTTTTCGATAAAATTTTATAATTCTAGTTCCGACCAGAATGACATAGCGTAGCTTCGCTAGTTACCCGTCCAGAGCCAGTTTTCGTCCATTTTACTGTACAATAGCATATAACAGAATTATAAAAACAGATAACCGAGCAAGTTTGATTTTGTTACATTCCTGACCATAAACAGTGACAACACAGATAAAAAATATTTACTTGATAGAGTTGTGTATTTAAAAAAAATTATTAATTAGCCAGTTGTTTTCATGTTGGACAGACAGTGTGTAAATTAACAAAAAAACTAGTGACATGATGACATTTCACGGTTAGTTTTAATACTGTTATGGCATGATTAAGTTTTATTTTTTGTTTTTATACTAATATTTAAGAAACATTGAACGTAATTAGAAGTGAAAATTTTTTAAAAATTTAAACTGAGTTGTAAAAATTTGATGGACAGTAATCAATTCCTTAAAAACTTCAGTTTTCGTCCACTTGGACGAAAACTGAAACAATCAAATGAAATTTATTTTATTTCTCAATCTAGCTAAATATTGTGAAATAGTAAAAAGCTTTATTTTGGACAATTATCATTGGCTGCTTAATTAGAGATTTAATTTTCGTCCACTTAATTATTTGCGTAGAATGAATTACAAAAGTTTAAATTACATGGACGAAAACTGAAAATTGCATTAAATTGTACTTTTCAGTTTTCGTCCATATATTTTTCTGTAGGTATGTGAATTATATTTTCAAATTTTTAGATAACCTCCTTAGAATCAAAAAAGTTATAAAATAAAATAAAGTAAAAAGGTTTAAGAAGGAAGATAAAAGGTTCTGAATACATATAAGCATTTGCTTTTTATTAAAATTAATTTTTTTATAACATTTTTTAACCTAAATGGTGATCGAAAACTAACTTTTTTTGACGAAAACTAGCGAAATCTGTATATTTATCATTATTATTTTTTTATAAAAAAAAAACAGTGAACGTAATTAGTCATCATTTTATGTCAACTTAAAATAGACTATGTAAGCAATAAATAGCAATACAGTGCTGTAACGAAATTACCACACCATCGGGACCAAAGAGGAGAAGTGTGGTTATTTCGTTACATCAGTGGCGACTTCATTAAAAAATTAAAGCTGCTGTGCATTGCTTAAATATTTACAAAGCATATTATTAAAAACTTAAAATTTTTAATAATTTTTTAATAATATGACAAAATTTTCTTTTTCTGGGATTTTCCATTACCATAATATGTTTTCTTTTTTTAAATTAAGAAATAATAAAGTATTCAGAGGTAATGAATTCCAATATCACTACCACTCAGATAATATTTTATCGGAGCGGTATCGGAACGATATCAGACCTATATCGGTAGTGTGAACACGTTTTCGATTCCACTCCGCTCCCTTTCTCAGCCTTCTCCATTTATTTGAAAATTATTGTATTAAGAAAATATGATACAGCATAACTACAACAAATAATGTATATGATAATGTATTGTCTTGCTACAATACATTATGATACATCTTAACTAATTAACTAATAGACATATTGTATTATGATATTGTGTTCTCCTAATACAATAGTGTTCAAAATATGGGAAAAAATTTTTATCGGAGCGAAACCGGAGCGAGAGCGGCACCATAGTGTGAATAGAGAGCGAGCAGGTACGAGCACTGTAATGTGAACATAACAAAATTATATCGGAACGAGACTGGGGCGGGAACATATTGGTATCGGCACTATAGTGTGAATCGGGCCTAATAATATTTTATTTATTTTTTATTTAGACATCTTCGTTACACAAAGCAAGCTATAACTTTGACTAATACATATATATTTTACTAGCTTTATTGTTTTGTATTTATAATACGACAACCCTTTTCAAATGGTCAGAAATCATACTTATGTGTTTCTAATATTTCTATTTTAAGAATAAATCATTAGGTAAATTAATGTGAATAATTTGTGAATATATATATATATATATATATATATATATATATATATATATATATATATATATATATATATATATATATATATATATGTACATATATGTATTATCTACTAGATTAATTTTCGTATATGGATTCTAACAATGTTTACAAAAGATGTAAAAAAAATTATTATTTAATGTATACACACATACATACATATATTGAAATAATGCATCTATAAAGAATGCATACATATATACATGAGTATTACATTCGCCACTGATATGTAACACTAACACACTGAAGAGATAACTCACTATGTATGTGAGGGTATCCCCTCCAAAACATGTTGAGTGTGGTTATTACGTGTGTGCTTATTTCGTTACAGCTCTGTAGAATTCATTAGCATTAGATCAGTTAAACATATTCTTTTTATGTCGCAAAGCTATCAACTCCACTAATTAGACGAAAACTAGCGAACCTCCCCTATCTGTAGATTAAGAGTAATTAAGAATTTTTGATTTCAGATGTCCCAACGAGTCAAAATCACCCGGGTCATCCATGTGCTTTTTTTGAGGCGCCAACTTCAAGTGATAATAATAAAACAAAATTTAATTTATTCAAAAAAAAAAAATTTAAGATGTAAATAAAAACATTAAAAATTCAAAACTTTTCATATGTACTTTTTCAAAAAAATGCCCCTAAAAATAGGCATGAAAAACAGCGGGAGTTACCAGACTACTACCTTAAAGTTCCATTCAACGTCACTAGATGGTGACACTCCTTATTTCTTATTTCATTAGTTGTGTGAAAGGCGTTACGAATATTTGTCAAATAGGTTATGGACCCACTTTAGTTTCAAAAAGTCCAAAAATTTTCAAATAGTTACCTGACCAGCGTTGGTAAACAGCCCACATCGTTACAGACTTCTTGAAAAATTCGAAACAAAATATGTTCGGGCACAGATGAACCCCAAACCGTTTGTTCAACCGGTTCCACGCAATCCTCTTCCTTCATCTCTTTATTCACCACTTTCTCGCGCGATTTCCCGGACGATCGTCTCTTCGATGTGCTGTAACTTTCAAAATCCGATCCCTCCGAATCCGTGTATCTTTGCTTTCGTCGTTTACGTGATTTTTTATTTGTCGACGCAAATGTTTTCTTGATACAGATTTTAATTGCATTCTTATCGCCGCTAATTTGCGAATGATATGTGGTTGTGACTGTCGGCTCTTTCTGTTTTGGGGGCCTCCCTCGACCCGACGACGAGGAGGTGTTATTGTTGATACGTTTCTTACTCTTTGAACTCTCCGATGAGGAGCGACTTTTTGATTTCTTTTCCGCGCCATTTTTAACATCTAGTGCCGCGTTTACGTCCAAATTTTTATCTTTGTTTGGTAGTGATTCGGTTTCATTCAGTTTTCGTTCGCTACGCCGTTCCGATTTTGGACTACGTTCTGGTCGGGGACTGGCCTCGGCTGATTTTGGACTGCGACCACTGCGGTCCGAGCGTGGACTGCGTAATTCGCGTGGACTTTTCTCAAATTTCGGACTCACGTCCGGTTTACAGAAAATCGTTTCGTCTGATTGAACTTTTGTGACGGTTTCGTCCACTTTGGCGTCTAGCGGTAGATCATTTGAGTTCGAATTTAAGTCGTGCTGAACATGATTTGTTAATTCTGATGGGTCTACGTCGATTTTAAGTTTTGGATCGGTACTGTTTTGGTCTAACATACATGCACCTTCGATATGACAGAGCCGCGTTTCGGATACGTTGTTATTTGGAAAATCGGTTTCGGTCAGATTGCCATTTTTCTTCACCTCGTTACTTTGGTTTACAAAACTTGGACTTGCCTTGACGTCGTAGGTGCTTGACGGGGGTGTTTCACTGTCGGACAGTGGACTGTTGTACGATATTGACGAGTTTTCCGAATAGTTGGCAGGCGATGCGAAACTGTCTTTAACGACAGTCTCACAATCCGTAGGCATTGATTCAGCCATTTCAAAAAAAACCGTTCCGATACGATTACATCATATTTAACTGAATTTATTCTCAACTAATATTGTTTATAATGTGATTGGATGTTGATTTAATGTAACGAATTAAATGAAAACACTGAGACATGTTTAAATTTGGCGGCTCATCATATGTCTTAATCGTAAACAATCAAATTTGACAGATAGATATATGATGTCAAATTGTAATGTAATAATTTATGTCATTTTGTATTATTTTATATATATTTAAAAATTTATCACATTCAAACATTATTAACTGGTGTTAGTTGGTTTAAATTATATGTAGTAAAATGTATTATAGGTCACTACACAATATGAAAACACATCTTCGATTAAATATCGAACGAAACTGATCATTATTTTTTATATATATAATAAACCACTATTACATGATAAAACGTAAAAATAAATTCACGACATTTGAATTTTTTTGTTTAAAAATAAAACGTTTTAAAATATATATTTTATTTTATTTTATTTGCAATTGTATTTAGTGTTGTTGACCTTGTTGCCAAGATGCCGTCTAATATTTACTTTTACCTATAGATAGCGTTAACGGACAATGAGCATCAAGAGACATCACATACATTATGAGGCACCAATCTTTAAGAGTAGGGTTGTTATATTTATAGACCAAGAGCTATTAAACATTTTATTTTAACAAATTTGCATCTTATGTCTGAAATTGTTTATAATATGCCAACAATCTCACGTCCATAAATAGTTATTACAGCCTGTTCACATTATTCCAGTAGTATTCCAGTCCAGCGATCGAAACCAGCGTTGGAATGTCACTGGAATAATGTAGACCGACACTGAAATGCACTGGAATGTACCACTGAGCACTGAATCGAACATATTAACATATGTTTTCTAGAGATACCACAGGCATTAAATTTTGAAGCATGACTCCATGTTAGTAAGCCCAACTTGTAACCATGGAGACTTGTTTATAAATATTAGATAAACTATTATATTAATGGTTTGATCGCCATTAAAGTAATCCCATCAGTCAATTTTTTTGCTTCAATTTCTTAATGTATTTGTAATACACAGCATTCTCTCTAGTCGGTTCTCTCCTCAATGGAATGTACCCATTCCAGTAAGCACTCCAGTCCAGTAATAGTGTAGACGGTGTAGACGGCTAATCCAGTGCTGGATTAAACGTTGAAGAGTGGACACACATTATTTTTTGTAATGTAATTGAATAACTGGAACATAGAACACTAGAAGCCAACTAATATAAAAAAAAGTGTAATTCGCTTGGAGTCATTTGTACGCCAGTCACAGCTTAAGGCAGGTAGTCAGTCAGTGTCCGTCGCCGAACGCACACTGCATTGTGTTAACAATGTTACCATTGTTACTTAAATTGGACAGCTTGGTCCGTCCCATAATACGTGTGTTGTGGTGGTATGTGTGAATACGCACACAAAGGCAAACAACAAACTAACACAATTGCAAGCGGTGTGTACCTACACAACATGGTGGGGGAGATTTTACGTCACAAACTCATTACAAGTGGAACAGAGACATAGACCACCTAGTTTGTCCCCTTGGACTGGAATAATATAAACGATATTACGGGGTCTCCACTAGACATAATTGATGTCAAGACATATGTCTTAACATAATTTATGTCTTAACATATAATCAATAGTGGGAACTTTTTTGTCTTGACGTATTTAATTTCTAAAAACAGAAATTTTATGGGGAAGTAAACAACTGTCAAGATATCTACAAAAAATATTTTTTGGTCTTTATAAAATTCTAGATTATTCAGCCAGGTTGTATGCGTATGTTTTAAACATACACAAAATACATACCTATATAGGAAAGTTCAACTGTGGTGTAAAACTCTTTAAATAAGATGTTTGCTAGCTCTTGGACTATTATGTATCACTTTTATACACATTAACACACACACTGATACGTGTTATGTTGCATTATCTCTATCTTTCACTTCCTTATACCTATTTCTTATCTCTTATTTCTTTTACTTTCAATTCACATATTATGTATGTATATGATATTTGAACCAAATTGATTGCAATTTCATTCTTAAAAATACATTTTAAAAAATAATTTGGATGGTCTAATCGTTTAAAAAATAAAAATTTAAATACTCATTATTGAATTACTACATTATAATTATTGTAAAATAGTAAATGTTCATTGTTTTAAATGCTTTTTTATGTACACATATATCCGGAATAATTTTTTTTTATATGTGTGCATACGCATACATAAATACACATTATCATGTGTATGTTTATTAAAATAAAATTAATTATAAAAGTATTATCTTATTCAGAGACTATTTTTAAATATTTATTCATAGAAATGTGAATACATGGTGAATAGTTACATATTTTGTTTCCCGCCCCTGTTTTGAATTATGTGAACCAGATTGTTTCCGCTAACATGTACATAGGTAGATTTAAATGATTTTTTAATGAATTTTTTCGTAGAGAGCGCTCAATTTATTATTTTAACTCAGTAATTTTCCATTTGTAGTCAAATTTTTTTAATAAAATTATTCATTTACGTTATAATATATTATACGTACCTATTACGTCATTTACGTTACGTTTTTGTAAGAATTTCAAATATTTACAAGTCTCACGCATCGTTCTGAAATATCTTACTAGTGATGTATCTACAGTCGAACTCATGTATTTTCAACCTGTCGGGACTAATCCGCTCATGTATTTTCAACTTCTCCTTTATCCTCACTCCATGGCAATCATAGAGCCACGTGACAGACATAGAACCAATCACAAAAAGCCCGCGCAAATCTTTACACAGTAGCCACGTGTACTTCCCCAGTGAATAACCTTAAAATGACAAATTGTCAAGTAACATATGATAAACAAAAAAGTGAAACATGAAAAAAGTGTAATAAACTTGTAATAAAATTATTTTTTAAACAAATGCAAATGAAATAAAACCATATATTGTAGGATAAAGCCACAAGTGATCAATCGATTAATCTGACAGTTATTTTTCTGTATTAAAGTATTGCGTGAGAAGTGGGGACCAAAAACTTGAAAATACGTGAGTAAAATCAGTTGAAAATAGATGGTGTTGAAAATACATGAGTTGAAAATACATGAGTCCGACTGTATCCCGGTTTTAATGAGGGGCTCAGAACTTTAGTGGTGTAAGGCAATTTTTTCAAGATTGGAGATATTGTGAAATTATTGTTATTTAACCCGATCTTTATTCAGTGCCAAAACGACAAAGTCATTACACTTATACAATAAACGCGGTAGAGACCATTATTTTATTATAGTTCCATATACTTACTATGCTTCACTCAAACTTTAACGTTAAATAACTTAAAACAACATATTTTGACTTACACCGCTATAGTTCTGAGCACCTCACATATAATTTCTATATTCGTTAAATGCATAAGATAATTAACAAATTTAATTTGCATAATAATAAAGTTTTTCCCCTTAAAGACCCACAAAAATATACACAATTAGTATATAAGATATTCGCTTGACCGGTTTCGGCTACTTTTGTAGCCCTCTTCAGTAGCATAAAATATCATAAATATAAAAACCAGAATTTGTGGGTTCTTAAGGGGAAAAATTTTATTATTATGTATAATTCAGTCCACAGTACAGCTTAATAGAGTGATGTAACTTAGGGATGATCGATATTCATCGATGGTAGAAAAACATCGATGTTTTTACATCGACACATCGATGTTATGAGAATAATATCGAAACATCGATATTACTCTAAGCTATCCAAAACAAGATCCATTACTTTTATGGCAAGTTCTGGGATCCACTTACCCAAACTTGAAAAAAATTGCCATTAAATATTTGTGTTTCACAGCAATTTCAACAGCTTCAGAGAGACTTTTTTCAAAAACTGGGCAGCATTTGTATCAACAAAGGAACAGATTAAAAGGGAAACTTCTAACAAAGTGATTTTTTTGCAAAGTGTACCAAATAAATACTGGCAATGTTAATTTTTAATAAATAAAATAATAGATTATAATGGTTGTTTATTTTGCTACATAGACATCGATGTTTTCGAACATCGATGTCTTTCTTTCGATATATATTGTATATCGATATTCTTGAATCGATGTTAACATCGATGTTTTTCTAATATCGATCATCCCTAATGTAACTGATATTTAATTACATAATTTGATAAGAGTTTTTTAGGCTCCTAAACGACTAGCTTTAGCGGAAGCGTTTTAATACGTTTATTTTGTTTTTGTCGTTTATACGATTTAAATTTAAATAAGAAAGACCTTTTCGCAGATACTTACATTGAAAATTTTTTAAGCACTTTGATTTCCGACAGATCCTGAGGTCTCGAGGCTCTGGAGAACATTTCCGAACTTGCGTTAATTTATTTCAGAGTCTTAATAATAGTTGAACAAAATTTGGTTAAGATCCGTCCAGCCGTTTATTTTAGGCGCTTTTTGGATCCGCAGAACCCTAGACGGCAATTTAGCTTCTCGTTCATTTTCTCCAGAATCTCAATACTATTGGTAGAAAATTTGGTCAAAATTCGTTCAGCCGTTTATTTTGAGCGTTTTTTGGATCCTCATGATTTTAGGGGGCAATTTTAACCTTACATTCATTTTAGTTAGGATCTCAGTACTATTTAAACAAAATTTGAGTAAGATCCGTCCAGCCATTTACTGTGAGTCCTTTTTGGGACCCTAGCACCCTAGGAATCAATTTTTTTCAAGATTTAAATAATATTTGCGCAAAATTTGAAAACGATATATCTCGCTGTTTTATTCTAACGATATAACTTAAGCTTTTTTGGGGACCTAAAATCTTGCGGGATAATTTTAACTAATCGTACACCAATTTTACCAATAGGCTACCTGTACACGATCAAGTAATACTGTCAGTATTTAGAAATACTGACAGTATTACTGATCGTGTATTGATAATACTGAAGTATTCGTATATATAATTTATATTATAAAAAAAATGATTCATTATTTTTGTCATTAAATACTGACAGTATTGCTGATCGTGTACAGGCAGCCATAGTTGTTCTCATCATTTTTTTTTCTATTTACTACCGTTTTCTCCGAACAAATGGGAAGGGATCAAATGATTTGGACAGAAAAGGTTAAACCTAGTTATAGTTGCACAGAACATTATCTATGACTAGTTGCTCATTGAACGCTTCAATCTGCCGAACGCACAATCTACATATGTAATGTGTGGTATATGGATCTGTGGAGTAAAAGCACAACATACTTACCTCCATGATCAATTGTAAATTATCTTTTTTTACTTAAATTACACTATTTTCGCTAAATTTTATGATTAAATATAAATACTTACTTTTGCTGATACAACAAGTCTTTATTTTATAGCTTTACTACATTTTTATAATAAATATACATTTATTTCACAACAATTAAAGTTTAAAAAGGATGATACTTTTACTTTATTACAAAATAACATAATTTAATAAGCGTATATTTTTATTAAATAAAACCAAACTTAAGTAAATTTTCTAAGAACATACAGTTATATCGAAATTAAATACAATTAAAAATTAAATAAACTTAAAACTTTTACAGTTTTGGTGTTCAATAACTCTAATATTCTGAACGAATCTGATTCGTTTTAAGTAAGCGATGACAAAATTTTTTAAATACTAATTGTCAAATCACAGGTAATTTTTTACTTTGAATTTGATAAATATTCACTTTAATAATGACAAATATATTAAAAGGTAAAAACGTCATAGTTGTATAAAAATTTTTTGATAAATTTTTGGAAATATAGGTTATAAGACAATTTTTTTTATAAAATGTATAAAACATTACAAAAAAATGACAGAAAATTCGTGGATTGTATAAAAATTTACCAATCATTTGGGCACTATATTTGTCTAAAAAATAATTGAGGTTAGGTACAAGTGATCTACAGTTAAATCAAAAAAGTCTATGGTGCACTTTACTAATAATTCAGCTCAAGTTTTGATAGCCACCGTTTTTTTGTAGGCACACCTTATAGAATAGATATAGATTTAAGATTATATATACAGAGTGTTTAATGAAACGTCTGTATTTTTAAAGTGGAAAAAGAGAGAAAATAACCGAAAACTAAACTACATTTTATTTTATTTAATTTAAATGTTTATTACTGAAATATATTTGGCACATATTTTCTTTTAAAGCATTCTGTACCTTCGTTACCAAAACGTTTTACATATATCTTTCAAATTTCAGTTCAAATCAGTTTATAAACATGTCACTTTAATACGAATTATTTAAATATTTTTTTTTTTTAGTATAATAATGATATTTAAGACAAGAAGAAAAAATGTACCAAGATTTTTTAAAGATATGTAAGGTTATGTTTTTATTTTACTAATTTTGGCACTAATAGTTTAATGATTCGTCTATTCAATTAACAAAAATGGCTGCCATTTGTAATAGGTTATGTTAAATGTCAAAATTACATTTTTTCTACTCTGTCTTTTATAGAATTTGAATAAATAATTTTTCAAATGACAACAATAATCATTATTAAAACAGTATTATGTCCATACTTACTTATAACAAAATCAAAAGCCTTTATTTGCGCGAATAAAAAACAAATTTTCCATTTTGCTTTGTTAATTTTATTTACAATTTTATAATAATTATTAATTTGCTAAAAACATTTTAAAATATTTGGATTTTATATTTTTATTATCAATAAATAGGTTTATTATATTTATTTATATTATTTCCAAATTCAGATAACAGTTGCACCCGCATTTCAATGTTCTATTTTTTATTAAATTATTCTATTCTTATTCTAACGATTGGTGTTTGAATTTTTATGAATAAAGTTTCTTTAAATATTTTTTAAACCAAAATCATGCTAACAAAAATAAATTTTTATGTAAATACTAATTTTAGCACCAAATACTACTAAAAAAATATATAATTCTTAAAAATTCAAAATTTTTAACCTTTTGAATACAATATTAATTTCTTGTTCGTATCCAAACGGTGAAAAAATAAAATTAAAATGCTCAAAAATGCAAATAATTTATGACGTATGACTTTTAATACAGTTATATTATGATTATCAAAATTTAATATTTTTGAGACAATATTTTTTTTTTCTGAATGATCAAAAAAAACTCATTTTGATCAAAAAATTATCAAATGGGGATAATTCACACATACATTCCCACTAATTGTAAGTAAAAAGGCAGAGAAGTTGACGAATTTGTCGTACACAATAAATTCGATCATAGCAGGATGCTTTTTTAAGACGGAAATGCTTCCTTTTTTAACCAGTAGCGGTTTATGAATATTACGTATATGGTATTAAATCTGTATAGTCGTAATTGGGATGTATAGTTAAATGAGGATTTTCTTTCACATTGTCAATGCAGGAAAAATACATCAGATTAATTATTAAGTCTTTTTGTTTATGTAAGTTTGTTACTGTAACATTTGTATATACCACATATTGAAAATAATCATATACTTTTGTAAACGACCACATTTGTAACTGAAATGTAATATTGTTAAAAAAAAAGTGTAAAAAAGTTTTTAAACCGCCCATGGAATGCCTATCTGTCGATCGCCTGCAGTGATCGGAGTTACTATGATCAAATTCACAGAGTAATTAGTGTTTTTTACTTTTTTTTTAAATTCTAAAATTTAAATTTACTGTACAACTAACAAATAAATACATTTAATAATTCACAATTAAAATTAAAAAAAAATTCTAAAATCTACTCTCTTTAAGGCACTAAGCTTTATTATCCGTAAATGTCATGAGAAATAAATCTGTGGACGTAAATTTTATGAAATGGTATTTTGTCTTTTTGTAAATAAATATATTTTATTATTTTTGTAACAAAAATAATTTATTTTTAAATAAATATTTTTTTGTAAATTTTGTTACGTGATAGGAAATTTAATTGTATTTGTCATATTTCTACATCACATTTTTGTTATATTATTTTTATAAATATTTAATATTTTGCCCTTATTTTGAAATTATTTAGTGAAATTACTGGATAGAATAGCAAAATTATTGAATCCAATTATTTTTGGTTTAATACTGTCAAGTTAGCGATTATTCTGTTACAAAATGGCGAATAAAATTGAATCAGCTGATAATGATTACTGAGTGATCTTGTAACAGATTTTAAAATACTTTAAAAAAATTAAAATACGTAAAAGATTTGGAGAACAATGCAATTAATTAATTTAAGACTAAAATTGTAAGTTTTTAATATTTGCTGTTAGTGGTTTTTAAGTTATTAGGGTGGTAGAATGGTATGTGAGTGAATGTTATATGTGAATTATGGGTAATAAACTTTTATTTCAAATAATAAATAACAATTAACACGATAAATTACTTTTAAATCATTAAACAAGGCAAAATTTATTAAAGGACCGAAGACAGTAGTACTGGTATCGGTATTGCCTACGCTATTTACTGACTCCTGTTTCAATTTGACACCAGATGGCAATGATGCAAAGTTCGGTCCTTATAAGAGGGCTGTTATCTTTTTAAACTAATTTATCAATTTTAGATATGTAAATATTTCAGGGATTAGAATTAAAATATATTCCTAATATACACAAAATGTCTTAACCATAGAGATATAAAGATAGAACTCGTAAGAAGCTGAGTGCTGCATTACAGTTAAAGAGAGAGATAGTTGACGCAAATGCCCGTTCTGTCTCTCTTTAGCGGAGGCTCCTTCCAACACTTCTCGAGTGGCAGTAGAGGCAGCTAGCTAATAACAGTTCTCCGTTAGAAAGAGACACAACGGACAGTTACGTCAATTATCTCTCTCTCTGCCAGTGATGCTCCCATCAATGTATTGGGAGCTGACATAGGGGTGGGACTAGTGTGGAAGAAACAATTTACTACTGTCAGTGCTTATTTATTTAAATTATGTTATATTTAAGTGAAATATTTAATTTGACTGGTTCGAATCCAGTTCAAAAGAATTTTATTAATATTGGGAGAAAAATCTGCCAACAGGTCATTTAATAAAACGTGAAAAAAAATAAAGACTGTTTAAACAATGAGTTTTACTGCATTTTTTTTTACAAAGTTCCTATTTAAAGTCGATAAACTCAGCTCTTTTTTTTGCTACGCAAAGGTAATTTTATAACATCCATAAAATTAAAAAAAAAAGCAACATTTACTTTTTTATGTTGATTTAAACTACTGTCATTTAATAATTTACTTAAGAGTACACTAAAGTTAATATCTTTCTCGGCCACCAGATGTCATAATCAAAGTGGTTAATTCGCAATAGGCAATTAATCATCAGCGCACTATACTTCTTATATCTCAATGGTCTAGACTCTTGATCTAAAAGATACCATTTTTACTTTTACATACGGTACTGTCAATTTTCAAGTTTTAAAAGTAATTTATCGATTATAAAATTTTTATTTTAGTAATTTACACAATATATTTATATTATTATTATTAGTATTATTATTATTATTTTATATCAATAAAATTTGAAAAAATTTATTTAACTGATATTTAAATAGATAAAAATATTGTCATTATTAAATAATATACTAAACATATATATCGTACACTTAATGTAAGATCAATGTAAGACTACAAAATCTTGTATTAAGAGTGAGATATATGATATTAATTTATATAAATCTGTCTATTATTATATAATTTTATTAAGGTGCGTATTTTATGTTGTTAATAAAGCCTCTGTTATAATATATCGTCTATGATTAAATTTAACAAAGCTTGAATTTTGACCATAGATAAAATATACGTTAAGAATTTAAGTGTTTTCATAACCACACTTTTTTCCTAGTATTTTAAAAGACTAGAAGTACTTACTTCTTGGTCAAAAATGAGCCTGTCCCTTTTAAACACATTGAAAGCCGTCCTGTCTTGTAAGTTTAATGTTTTGATGTTTGTTACAAACGTATAATACGGTTGCAATCACAGCTGTTGCTATGGCAACGATTAATAGCTACTTTAAGAGAAACGAAGTGATTCGCAACTTACGTTCCTCCTTGTTCAAAGTTTAGACTCAAACTCAAGATAAAATACGCACCCTTAGTGTATTTCATCATTAGGTTGTTTTATTATTATTATTATTATTATTATTATTATTATTATTATTTTAAACTATTCTGTTTCATTAAAAAAAATTATCACTTATTGTAAAAAGTAAAAAAAAAACATATATGCGCAGGACACACTTAAGTCACTTTTAAACGTCAAAACAATAAGGTAAGAGTACAATTTTTGATCCCCACATGGGTGCGTTTGAAATGTAGTATTACCTTAGTTTTTAATTTTCAAAATAAAAAATGTTTGGGTCAATAAAATAATAAATACAAAAAAAATTTATTTTAACTGTTCTTCACTGGTAACGTCAATTGCTTGAAATCGCGAACTGTCCGTAGTAGGAACAAGATCAAGTTTATCCGATCCGTCAGCGTCCGGCATTATAATACACATGAAATTTTTCCCTGAGGAGCTATCCTTTGGATAAACAGTGACGGGCGTAAAACGATCACTAGCACCCTCAACGTAAGCACGTAATTTTTGATAAACGTCCGGAAAATGTCGCCGTAAACTGATACCACGTTGTTTCAATTGTTGTTGAATATTTGTAAAGCTAAGTTCGCGCGTTTTTTTGACAGTTTCGTCGCCGCCATTTTGATTGTCAGTGTCGTGCGTTATGTTCAACGGTGATGTGGGTCGTTGCGCAGCGGGTTTTGCGCTTGTGTCGATTTGTATTGCTTTACTTAAACGTAATTTTGCACATCGGGACACCAACTGACGTTCCCATTTAATGGTGCCGGCACTGGGCACCTCGGAGACAACACAAACGGCCACGTATAGTACCAATCGCGTGTCGGGATTGTAACTTTTGCATATTTTGACGAGTTCTGAAAATAATTCGGGACCCATCTCTAATGGTAACAAGTCGGGCCATCGAATGTAGATGGGCTCGGAGAGTTCTGGCAGTCCGTGTTCGATGAATCGCTCCGCGGCTTCTGGGCTCGGGAAGAAACATTTTACCACTCCTGGACCGTGGGAGAGATAACCTTGACGTGCGATTAGTGATATGTGTTTCAAAGAGTCCGCGTCATCTTTCGCTTTGGCCAATATTTGACGACAGAGGGTGCTGGCGCGCGAATGGAGACACGTTTTACGATGTTTCTCCCAATGGGCACGGCGACACTCTCGCGAACAATACGTATAATTACAATTGTGACAATTTTTGAAATATTTTTTGGCTTCTTCGTACGGTGCTTGAATTGTGCATTTTGTGTAACGACACTTTACCATTGACGTGTTCCAATTGACGATGCCACTAGCCGAGTCTGGTGTAACATGAAAACTAACACGACGTGGTTCACTATCTGTTTGTAATGTCTTATCATGATCAGCAGTGTTGCTTCCTTCACTGCGTCTACGAAAGGTGTCACAGTAAGAAGGCTTTGAACTACTAACACTAAGAAGGCGATTTTGATCACTTTTCGATAAATTTTCACTCATAAAATGTCCCGGGCTGCTATTAACTGATACCGTCTCTGAAAAAATAAATGAAAAAATTACCAAAAACAAAATTCAAAATTCCGGATTGCCTACTGAAGATGATCCAAAGTCTGTTCTTTTTATGAAAAAGCAATTCGAAAGGGTGGAAAAGCAGAAAGATTTTAAGGGTGTGTATTTTATCTACCATTTTAAAAAATGTAAACGTGTCGTTTATGTCATTCTATTTTTTCACTTGAAAGTTGCTACTAAAGTGTTAACCTAAAAACCTTGGTACGTATTCCATTTCTGTTTTTATTGTTAAAAATATTATCAGTACCATTGGGAAATCAAATGGGCGCCAAGTTTAATGCTTAGCCATCTTTTGACAAATGGGCCAACTACTGCGAGTAAGCTAAAGCTGGCAGTTAAAGCAACGGATGCAATTTGGAATCGCCTGTTTAGAAAACAAGTTATTATGAAAAAATAAGAATGACAATGAAAAAATATGGCTAATTTGCATTTTACAAATCAAACAGCATAATTTTGTGGACTGTCAAAACCTAATGAACAAACTTTGCCTGCTAATAGTAATTTTTTTTAATTATTAGGTCGTATATCTAAATTTTACTATTCTCAATATTATCCACCATATTGGTTTCACATTCTATAACTAAATAAAGTTATCTGATTCTTAGCTACTTTAGGAGAGGCTTTAAATTATTCTTAATTTCTTCCTTTCTTAATTTTTATGTTTAATAACAGGATAAAAAGAGCCATATAAGAATCAGTTTTGTAGCAAGATAAAATACACACCTTAAAGCAGACGATCAATTTTCCGATAAGGTTCGAGAATTGAGACTGCTAGAAAATTAATGGTCTACCTAACTCATATATCTAACACTCCTATATAGCTAATTTCCGTAAGTGGAAGTATTGCCCACTAAGAAAGACAGCAACTACATATGTAGTTCTATCTCACTTACTTATACTCGATTCGTTATGCGCAAGCGTTGCGACGGTAGTGGGAAAAATAAAAATTTGACAGACGATAAACTACAGATCTGTGCGATAAACTGACAGATGATTTGTAAACATGTAAACATGCTCCATTCTCGGACATGCGCATAACATTTGAAGTTTAAATGACAGAGACAGACGTATGATGGACGTATGTATGTCTGCACCGTTGAGTCGTCATCCTCTTTCGGACTCCTATTAGCAATATAGAAGTGTTAGATATATCACCTAACCTTAACACAAAAACAATAAAAATTATTCTGAAATGAAAATAAAAGAAAAATAATAATTCGCAAATGAAAATGAAATTAAGTCTTTTCGGTTGAATTAAGAAGAAGAAATCAACAATTTGTGTGGTGATTGTGAAAATGTACGTTTTTCTTTGGATAGATATAATGATACAGCGTGTCACAATGGTGGTGTTAATGTGTGTATCGAAAACAAAACATAAAGAAATAAAAAAAGGTTGTAAATAACCCCCGTTACAACCTCATTTACGAAACTTACACATGTCTCCTACCTTGGAGACTTGGGGATGGGGCTCGTGTTGATGGTGGCAATCCTAATAATGAATCTAATACGTCCTCTAACGTTGTCGAACCGGGAGACGGTCGTACGGTGGTCGTCGTGGTCGAACGCGCTAAACTACCCGAACTTGAATTAACATACGGGTAGAAATTCTCTGAAAGAAATTTGAAAAAAGTATATTAAATCGTTTGGCTTTGAAACGCGTTGTTGAAACATAACAAATTATTAGAGAGAAGCTTTAAATTTGACAGGAGGGAAAATGAATTAAACAATAAAAAATATGAAAATGTTTCCTTTTTCATTTTTCACCAATAAATTATAAGATTACGAGTCGACTTTCGGTTTCATATCGTCTTTAGAAAGATAACAATTGAAGCTTTCTGTGCACTAGAAATGGTTTGCATATAAGGTGATTATTTGCGAGACATATCTGCTGAAGTGAGACAGTTTAGATGGAAAAACTTATTGAAGTAAATAAACCAACCATGAAAATGGAAAAACCGAAAACTTTTATAATGTTGTAACTGATAACGGATATTTATTTATACAGAAGAGAAAAAGTATGTGAATAAAATTGCGTAAAAATAAATTTTTGAATACAGTAAACCGCACAAAAATAATGGAAGTTTAAAATAGGTTATGTTTTAAGAGAAAATTATTTTTATAGTCACAAAAAAAGGAAAAGAACTTTAGATTTTAAGGATTTTTTTCTACATATATTCAGGTATACAATTTTTTTTTAATAGAAAGGAAAACAAAATGATGGTCCAAACGCGATTATCTCGAAACTACATCTTTTAAACATAGTAAAATTAAAATTTGAGTACTTTTCATTCGATGAACTTGAAATTATTCAACTTATTTAGTTCCAGAACTTTCAAAATATTAAAATTACGATTTTTTGGACAAACGTTTTTGGTTACTGATCTTTTATGATTGAATGGGCTGTTTCTAATCAATGTATGCCAAATTTAGAATTATGTCTTTGGGGGCCAATATTGTGTTTTTTATATTTGGTTTCGAAAGTTTGACCCGTTTGGCTTATATAAGAAGTGTTGCATTCTATGCAATCTAAACGATACAATTCCATACTTTTTCATAAGATCTGATTATTTTTTTGCGTTGCAAAAGAGACCGATTTTTTGGGAAATATTGCCTAAATATGGAAGAAAAATGTGTTTTGGATTTAAATGACTTCTTTTACGGATTTGTTTTTGGATTGAATTTATAGAAAATGGGAGTTAACGGTAAATTTTATTGGAGAAAGATGAAATGCGATAGTCGACTCATAATCTTGATGAAAAGTGACAAAGAAAATATTTCCATATTTTCCAGTATGGATTCTCATATAGTAAATTTTTCAAATGTTAATTATTCAAATATAAAAAGCTACAGTATTCAACATAGGGTTTACATAGACAAATTACTTGAAAGCAGATATTTACATTAACGTTTCTTAAAAGCGAGTCTAGAATATGATAAAAAACAGGTTTTAGTACCAGGAGCAAACTAATTAATTCAATTCTTTAAATATATAACCTGCCTTGCCGTCATAAAAGAAAGTATCTTGATCTTTTTAATGTTGGTAATAGAAGGATAGATTGGAAATGTATGAAGTTATATGCAAGTAAAAGAAGTAGTTTAAAAATTTTATTAAGTTGGTTAAATTCGATGTTCCACACACCAAATTCGAACATGCACAAAATCGTAATAATTTGCAAAACTTACCAGCAGTGTTGATAACTAAAAAAAACTATACTTTTTTTTTTTTAAAAAGGTCTTCAAAACTGAAAATCTGAAGAACTTACAATCATTGTTAAAGACAAAGAATTTAAATGGGACTGGTTTTTTTTGAGTACATACGAAAAATGGGGAATCCCATAAAAATTGTATCAATTAAAACTACTTCGAAGTAGGTATTTTTGTCCCACTCTAATACTGGACATGTTATATCTTCCACGAAGAATTTTTTCAACCTTCTCCCAAATTGCGTGGACTAGCTTTATAGAAGGATGGACATAATGAAACCAATATCTTCTATTTCATAGCTTTTCTTTATTAAAATTGCCAAAATATTTTCGATATGTTTAATATCATCTTCAGTGGCTAAACATCAAAAAAAAAAAAAATTTTTACAACGTAATAATAAACAATAACATCATTTTTATATATTTACAATTCTTCGTTAACTTATACTATTATTTTTTAGGTTATAAGCTACATATTGGATAGGAGGATTATTTATTTATTTTTGTAAAAACAACAAGAATTTGTGATTTAGTTGATATATAGGAAATTTTATGTTTGGAAGAATATCTATTTGTGTTAACGAAACAAACAAAACCTATTTTTTAATATTAGCGGATTTGAGACAGGACAAACTGAAACAGTATGTATATTAAAATGTTAAAAAATTTTTTTTTACAATCTTACTCACCAGAAATTATCTAAATTTCAGATTGTCATTCTTGGATAACAACCAACCATACCAACAATCCATTAGAACAATTTAACTAGTTTTTTTGCATTTCACATGGAAATTTGTCAATCGAAAAAATTTTTTATAAAATAATTACTTTAATTTAAAACAATTAAAAAAGTCAAACATATTTAAAATGTAAAATCAAAAAAAATTTTTCAAGAGAATTTTTTTTTAAATTATCACAGTTTGTACAATGTACTCCTCAAGTACATTGTTATTGGTATGGTAGCACAGTGATCAACTGAACTAAATTTGTAAATTTTTTGTTTAAAGATAAATTTCTCGAAAATTCTAGACAAAATTAGTTCGGTCTCAATTTACATATTGGTATGTGTTTATTGTTTATGTTTTTTGATTACAATGTATTATATAAGCATCTTTTGGAAATATTGTTTATTGATTTCTATTATTATTATTATTTTATTTTTTTAATAATCGGTAAATAGGCATTATCTAGAGCTAATGATTCTATCTGCTTGTTGCAATTTTTTGATTCATTCAGTTTTATGTAAAAACCTTCACTTAATAATCTTTTTTGGTATTTATTTTCTCTGTCTAATATTTCGACTTGGTCGAAATTAAACCTGTGATCATTATTTATCGAATGTTCAGATAATCCAGTTGCCTCTTTGCCCCTTTTTATGTCATATTTGTGTTGGGCTAATCTATTATTCAACGACTGTGACGTTTGTCCATAGTATGATAATTCGCAATCTTGGCAGTTTATTTTATATACTATATTGTAATCTTGTTTTATATCTGTTTTTACTCTTTTTTTAGTGTAAATGTTTGAAATTTTATTGTTAAAAGAAAAAGTTATTTTATTTTTGCTATTTTTTTCTATTATTGGTTTTAATTTCTTAGTTAAATTATTATAGGGTAAACAAATTCTATTTTTATGTTCATTTATTGTATCTACATTAGTTTTTGTTGTATTATATGCTAAATGTATAACTTTTTCTTTTATCATGTTAATTAAATTTATAGGATAGTTATTTTTAGTTAGAATGGAAACAGCTAATTTTATAGATTCTTTTCTATTTTTTATGCTACTTAAATGTACCGCTCTATGCATTAGATTATGTATCATGTTATTTTTTATGTATTGTGGATGATTCGAGTTGTAATTAATGATTCTGTCAGTGTAATTATCTTTTTTATGCCATATTGTGTTAATCACGTTATGCTTATCTTTTTTAACTAAGGTGTCAAGAAAAGCTATTTGGTTATTTTCTTCTATTTCAATGGAAAACTGTAAAGTTGGATGATGACAGTTTTCCATACCTCTGGTGAGAAGACTCCACAACCTAAAATATAAAAAAATTTTTTAACATTTTAATATACATACTGTTTCAGTTTGTCCTGTCTCAAATCCGCTAATATTAAAAAATAGGTTTTGTTTGTTTCGTTAACACAAATAGATATTCTTCCAAACATAAAATTTCCTATATATCAACTAAATCACAAATTCTTGTTGTTTTTACAAAAATAAATAAATAATCCTCCTATCCAATATGTAGCTTATAACCTAAAAAATAATAGTATAAGTTAACGAAGAATTGTAAATATATAAAAATGATGTTATTGTTTATTATTACGTTGTAAAAATTTTTTTTTTTTTTTTGATGTTTAGCCACTGAAGATGATATTAAACATATCGAAAATATTTTGGCAATTTTAATAAAGAAAAGCTATGAAATAGAAGATATTGCTTTCATTATGTCCATCCTTCTATAAAGCTAGTCCACGCAATTTGGGAGAAGGTTGAAAGAAAAAATTCTTCGTGAAATTTATATATCCCAAAAAAAATATTGTTGTAATGTTATATCTTCTTTACATTTAGATAGCGACTACTTTTATGTACTAAAAAAATACTGTTTTACTACTTGGAACCTGATCATAATACTTCAAAATATTAAAATATCAAAGAGAAGGACAAGAAAACTCAGCACAACGATACCTAGTGGCACTAGGTTAAAACTATTGTAAGCGTTGTAAGTCTAAAAAAAGCTTGGATTTACGTTTTTATTACTTTCTTAAACAGAGTTAAAGCCTGCAATATTTTGGATTGGGAGGGGAATATGGATATTATTTCTCTGTTGAAAATATATACATTTGTTTTGAAATACATATTCATATATATCAGTAATAAAATTTTTCCCTAATTCGATTACTGTATACCCCAACAGTGTTAGGAAATCATTTTTATTTGGTCCGCAAAAATTATTTTTTGAAGAAAGTACTGATGTCGCGAAATTTCAAAATGTACTACGTCTACAGTTTTTATCCTTCTCTTTGATACTATTAAAATAAAGCGGGGAACTGTTTTACAAAAGAAAAAAAAAACAATAAATAAAATAAAAAATAAAAGTTATAATTATATAAAATAATAAAATAATTTATTTAAGATCTCTCTTGGATGATCTCCGTACATGCATAAAATTTATGGTAAAATTAAAAATTAATATAATAACAATCAAAATAATATTTCTTAATCTACTTAAATACAATAATTAATACTTATTACGTTTAATCAAAATAAAAAGTAATTACAAAAAAAAATATTGGAGTTGCAATTAAGTATTTAGAAATTCTTTAAAAAATATTTATATTTTTTATAAAAATACCTCGAGAACTGATATAATTTTAAAATATGTAAATTTCAAATATTGCACCAAATAGAATATCAGTTAGCACCAACTTTAAGACTTTTGTTGTGAAGTGAGAAACAAATGAAAGGAAATATCACAACAGCCATAATTTACACATTTGATAAACTATGCGGTGACGTTTATAAAACAAAAACAAAAAAAGAATTTATAATAAAAAAGTTTATTTTTAAAATGAATGCAAAAAAAAAAAAATAATAAAATTTTTTTTAATCTAATCCTTTCAAATGTACAATAAAAATAACAGCAGGAATTAAGGTTAAATACACGTACTGGCTAGAAAATTCGTTTCTTTCGAGTGTAAAGCGTTCGATTGTTTTTAAAAATATATTGCCAACTTAAAATTTGTAACGTCAAATAATTACAATTTTTCAACAAAAACATTTGTCAGTCAAAAAAAATTTTAAAAAGTTAGTGAATTATCCAAAAAATACAATTTTTTCAAAAAGTATCTATAAAAAAAATTAGGCGAGCATTAACTCACCGGTAGAATTGACACTATTTTTGGTTTTAAGATCAAGATGTAGCGCGGGATAATGCGTGTTTCGTATCGTATCCATATCGGACGATGGTCCATCGGTGGGTATTCCTATGGGCGTTTCTGGTGAATCTAACGGTCGTGTACCAACAAATGAACTCTCTAACCAACACAATTTCCCGCTTCCACGGCTAGCTGGACTAATGGATCGTTGACTTGTTGTCTCATAGTCGTGCAATCGATCTTTTTTCACGTGTAACCCATCGCTGGGATTCGTGTCAGGCGTCAGTCCGCTTACGTAATGTACGATTGCTGAGGTGACCTCTTTGATTGAACTTTGTATTTCACTGTTGGCGCTAGTTGTCACAGGTGGCGGTAATAGGGTGGTTGCTAGTCGTTCGGCTGGCGTTCGCGGTTTTGAGAGGCGCTCTTGCGAACGCCAACCCAAGTAGGGTTGTCGATAGTTGAAACTGCTTCGGGTTGAACTACACGGCGACGTAGTGCCGTTCACTGTCAATCCAGTGATTGGTTGTCGATAATTAAAGCTACTTCGTGTCGAATTGCACGGCGATGATGCCGTGGAATTGAGTTTTGACGTGGACCATCGCGTAAAACCGCCGATTTGTCCGGTGGTGTTTTGCGGCGAGGGGCTAAGTAAGATGGGCGATTGCCTGGAGCCGCCTAGACTGCTCAACGATGTGGTTTTACCGGATAGACCGGACCATTTGTTGGTATCACGTTGTTTTTTAAGTAAGAATCCCTCGCGTGGAACTTGTGATTGTTTGAACCAATCGGGTACGTTGAGTTTTTGTAGGGAACGTTGTACACGAAGTTGATGTTCGGACATGACTCGTTCGCCGGTTCCTCCTTTTTGTAATTCGTTCTCTGGTGGCTGAAACAAAACAAAAATAAAATTACTAATCATTTTTTGTTTGTTTATTTAAGAATTTAACAGTTGGCAGTCTTGGAGGGAAAGGTTACCAGCATTAGTCTAATTTTTAACAATTAAAATGACACAAAGTCAATCCTTCACTAATGAAGACACGTTTACTAACAAATGGGAACTGATTTTCAATAAAAATTTTACCGGTATGTGTTTATTTATAATTTAATTATCAAGAATGTATTAATTAACGTTATATAAACAACAGTGTTAATTAGATCTGTGTTTTTTTTTTCAAAGTATCCCACAGTCAAGGGAAATTTTTAATTTGTAAGAATTAATATGAGAAAAAAATCATAAGAAATGTGTTCAATAGTTATTTATGCAACAAGTTACAAAATGAGGATATTTTTTTCACTTGTCCTAATTTCCCATCTCTCCTGCGGTCTCGTTTGACAAACTAACGACTCGTAAAAAAACTCTTCATTTGGCACGTGTTGTATACAATAATTTTTGCAATTTTTAATTAAAATTAAAAAATTTAACGGAAAGTGGACAAATAATCTCAAATTATTAAAAAATTGACAGCTACTCGTACATTAAAATAGTTATTTATGCAATAAGTTGCAAAATAAAGACGTTTTTTTCACGAGCCGTAAATTTGTCAAATGAGGCAGCAGGCCAAGTTGGACAATTGTGACGAGTGAAAAAAAAAACATTCATTTTGCACGTGTTGCATATAATATTTTTTGCAATTCTGAATTAAAATGAAAAAATTTAACGAAAAATGAACAAATAACCACAAATTATTAAAAATTTAACAGCTACTCGTACATTAAAAAAATTATTTTAACCCTGTTTTGAATTATTGATGGATGAATTATAGCTTGTATTCAGAGCCGGACTAATATAAGGGCACTTGGGGCACGTATCTCGGGGCCCCCACACAATAGGCGTCTCCACAAAATCGAATAAAATCTCAAAATTAAGGAAAAGAATAGAAAGGATAAGCGCTTTTTTGTTTTTTCTTTTCTTTTTTTTTTGCTCCCCAACCCCATTTTTGGGAAAGTTTTAAGAATTTCGAAATTCTCCAAGGCGGTCTCCACAAGAGTACTCAAGGACCTCCACATGTAAAGTATTCAGGGACCACCACATTAGAAGTGCCCCGGGGCCTCCATAGAGGTAAATTCGGTCCTGCTTCTATTGTATCGTTACTACAGAAATGAATTTGTTTATTTACTTTTTGCACGCGTGAAAAAATTAATCCATTTTGACACTATTACAGGCAATTATAAAGTTGAAAGTGATTTAAATTAAGATGATTGATTGAATTAGGCTAATTTGTGTGTAAACTTTTCATTTTTGCTAGAGATGTCGATTCTCCAAAAAAAAAAGATCGATTTTTGGATCGATTTAAATCGAAATTAAAAAAATCCGCTAAAAATAATCGATTCTATGAGATCGATCTAAAAAATCGAAATTTTGAAACGTTTAATAAAATTAGCTGATAATTTTATTATGGGTAATATCGTGTAAAAACATCTTACATTATATTTGTAAAGGCGATGAGTTAACTTTTCAATTATAATTATATAGCAAATAACGCAATTGAATATGTAGGACGAATACTACGGAATGAACCAAGCTTATTCAAAAATTTCAAACAAACTGACAATAAAATGTTTTCTAAATAAGTCGCTTTTGTGGGAAAGGATAGTTTGCTAGATAGGTGGTCTTCCTTCCTTTTGTATTAATAGTCTTCTACTGGACAAGATAGTGCGTATATATATGTAGTTATATAGAGCCATATGAGGGGTTCGTTGATAACAAGGAGTAAAAAGTGACAATTAACAATAACATTTTTGGTGTTTCATTTTAACACCTTTCTTTGTAAAATTACAATTAAAATGAAATTATTTTTGAAACAAATCGGTTATCGATATCTTACTTTTAATAATCGATTCATAAATCGATTCAAATGAAAAAAATCGAAAAAAGAATCGATTTTTTAAGCTTCCATAAATCGATTTAAAATTGACATATCTAATTTTTGCTATTAAAGCAACAAAATTCCTTTTAGAAATCTGCCTTACAATTAGTTGACAGAAATCTATTTTTTAGTGACGATAAATGTTTAATTTCGATAAAAATCAAAAGAACGATTTCAAAAACCGTTAATTCGTTTCTCTTGTATGCGATTTTAATTTTTAATAAGACCATAATATTATACTTGTTATACTTGATATAATCCCACTTTTTCTCTCCTTTTCATTTGTGCTTCCCACAGGCACAATTCTTTTTATTAATGTATGAATATGGATACAAATGTTTTCTGTTTTATCAAAGTAAGTGTTGATTGTGTTGAATATTTTTACACGAAACGGTTGCCTGCACTTTTTTTATTAAAAAAAAAAACTTTTCACTTGTGTTCTACAACACCACACGAACTAAGTTGTCAATGTTTTTATTTACGCTCTAAAAAATTTGTCGTTCGCGCCGACATTACAGTGAAAATAATTTGACGATTTTTAATTAAATTACTTTTGTATGGTGTTGTCGACAATAGACAGACATTTTCAGTTTCATTTTATTATTTTAATTTTACTTTTTACATAAATGTTATGCAATAAAAAAAATTACGAATGAATTACATACATAGATTCAAATATAGGCAAACGATTTAACAGACGTGTAGTACAATTGCATGATGACTATAAAATGTGTTTTTATGTCATAAAAACACAAAAAAAATGTTGTGTTTTAAAAGTTTCGAAATTTGATCAACCGTGATGTTCTTTTTTTGAATGATCGATGTCAAAATATCAGATAACATCCATTTGTTGGTTAAAATTTCAATATCCCTAAATTCTCGCTTGTTAGATAATATATCAAAATATTTATAGCCATTTCAAGGGTACATGGTCCACAAGACGTTTTTAAACTAAATGAAATGTAATTGTCTGGCAATGATATGAAGGATAAACCTTTAATTTTTGTAAGCAAAATATTACAATTTCAAAAACTCAATTCAAAGTTTGAAAGTAATCCTTTTTGTCGCCCCTTTTGCGGGTTTCATGAATTTTATTTAAAAGTGATCCCCAAAAGGGGCGAAAGTTTTGGTCACTTTTTTTTATACTAATTTTACACGTATATTTCTGTCAAAAATGAAAAAAAAAAAAACGTGTCATAAATGCTGACGATGTCATCAAAAATCGAGTTCAAAATTTCACTTTTTCATTTCGGTACCTTTGAGGTACCTTTCTGTATTAACTCTTTTAGTACCACCGTATATTCCAATATTTTAGATAAAAAATTTAATATCTCTATAAGTATAATTGCAAGTTTGGTAGGTTTCGCTTAAATTATTTACAGCCTCCAGTTACCGATATAAGACAATGCACACTGTTCAGTTGAATTTTTTCTAAAAATTAGTATAACGAGCTGAGCTCGTCATTAGTCCTAAAGGGGTTAAGAAGGGAGCATAAAATTTTTTTTCACATACTGCATTATGTGCGGTATCATTAGGAAGTATTCTTAAAATAAAATGAGTTTTTTTTTGCTGTTTTTCATTTTTAAACTTCATTTGTGAAATATTGAGCTTCAACGTCAATTTTTTTTCGAATTATACAACCTCAGGAGATAGAGGCAAGGCCCCATTACCCACTAGGCCTACCTAGACCATGGCCTAGGGGCGGAAAATTTTGAAAACGGAGCGACAAAAGTTGTAATTGATTTTTTTTTGTTCATCAGTTATTTTTTTAAGAGAAAGTTCGAAAAAAAATAGTCACGGTACCTAGGGCGGGTTAAGATGGCCCAGGATAAAGGATCAATATATTTCCTAATCGATCTCCATTGTATAAGTAACGTTGTGAAACGTTCCATAAACTATTAAAATATTTATTAAAATTTGCTGTATTTTACCTCGATTGCTGTGAAAAATTCTAGCTACTAACGACACAGCTCTAGCTTAAGGCGTACCAAAGACGTGTCTGGTGAATTTTCTTGTCTCTTGAACCATTTATTTTGGAAATTCTTTTCGATACACTGTATTTGACAATATGCATGTCATAAAAAAATAAAATTGATTTCAATATACAGGCATCCCCCGAAGAACACGGTACTAGAAGAACACGGGTCTCAAAGAACACGGGTACCCTTCCCCCAAATTACACGGTTTCAAATAACACGATTTTTAAGTACATATATTATATATTTGATATAAAGTTACATCAGTCCTCAATGTACGCGAATATGTATATCACATGTGGATTCGATTTATGCCGCTGCTACACGATGCTACGAACACCTTCCAACATTCGACGTTGGATGGTTCATAGCATCGTGTAGCCGTTGTTCGAACCTACGAGTGTCCAATGTCGAGCGTCAAACATTCGCATTTGGTCGTGTCCCGTTCGATGTCGGTATTCTTGCACCGAGTCAAAGGGATGCTTCGAACGTTTGAAGGTCAATGTTGGTTGTGTTCGTTGGTTGCGCACGACTCGTTCATGTGAAGAGAGACAACATCAGTGTATAACATTAGAGATAACATCAGACAGATAACATCTTCGTCACGTTTGTCCCAACACATTATACAAGAGAGACATCAGTGTATAACATTAGAGATAACATCAGACAGATAACAGCGTTATCGACTGAGTACCAACGGTACCAACACATCATCATTCGTATTGGATCAAACATTCGACTCACCGTGTAGCAGATACATTCGTCGCACCAACTATCGAACTTAATTGCCTCAAACGTTCGATCGAATGTTGGAAGGAACGTTCGTAGCATCGTGTAGAACCCGCTTTACACGAATAAAAATCGTGTAAATTGAATCTGTCATTATAAAAGAAAAATGCTGGAAATAAAAACTACTAAAATTTTTGAGAATTTTATAATAGAAATGGTAAAGAATATGTAGAAATTTTACATATTTAAATTTTGAAAATGTTATTTTCGACATCGATAATTTTCGATAACGAAAAGTAGGTTTTGACAGTCTCAACATGTTCGGAATACCCATAGCTTGCTTCACTTAAGCCTTCAAAAATTTCGTTATTTTTTTGCTACGACGCACCGTTTACGAGATATTTACGATCAAAAGTTTACGTCTAAGTTTACGTATACTTTTGATCGTAAATATCTCGTAAACGGTGCGTCGTAGCGAAAAAATAACGAAATTTTTGAAGGCATAAGCGAAGCAAGTTATGGGTATTCCGAACTATTGAGACTGTCAAAACCTACTTTTCGTTATCGAAAATTATCGATACCACGTAACTTATCATAGATTGGTTATAACTGGTTTCTTTAAGCTCTGTTAGCTCCATTGATTTAGTCACCAATAGCATATTTTCGAAAAAATTAGTTTTCGATATTTTTCGTAACTTTACGAAAAGTATCGAGAACTAATTTTTTCGAAAATGTTCTATTGGTAACCAAATCAGAGGGACTAATAGAGATTAAATTAAATAATTATAACCAATTTATGATAAGTAGTCCGTTAAGTAGGTTTTAACAGTCGCAATATGTTTGGAATACCCCCAACTTGCAAATTAAACGGAATGTTTTTTTTTATATTTTTTTATTTTCACACTTGTAATAAAAATGCCTATCTTTTGGTGGTCTCGAACTACACGGTTTCAAAGAACACGGAACTAATTAATCGTGTTCTTCGGGGGATTGCTGTACATAGTATGTTATACATTATACATTTTATTAGGATCGATCATCACGCTATTATGCATTTAATCTGGCTCAAACTGCTCACATATGTGCTGTCAAAAAGATGAAGACACTTTCCTGTCAGCCATTATTGAATAATATCATCAGAAACTGGTAATATTGGTAACATATTCATTACCATCAAACAATGTTACCAACCACATTATGATTATTTTAACTAAAAATAAATTCTATACGATGTTATCTTTTTATAGATTAGTATCGATCTTTTCAACACAAAATAAACACATATTATGTTTTGTTTAAAAAAAATTATATTTTTTTTTTATAGTTTTAGGTTTTTGTATTTTGTTTTTTCTTTAAACAACCTGAACCAACGCCCAACGGTCTGACCACATATGGAAAATTCAAAACAGAGATAAAATATAAACTGAATTTTACATTTTTTTAAAATTCTATTGCACTTATATTTCCACAAATCTTTGTAAGAAATGGAATATTATTCAGAAAGTTATGTGTATTTAAAGAAGGTACATAACTGTGCTGTTGAATAAAGCTAGTATATTCATTTGGGACTGACCTTGGGACTCATGATTTTGTGTAAGTTAAAAATTTAAAAAAAAAAAATTGTGCCGAAATGTGAACTTCTATGGCAATCTCGTAACCGGTTCGAAGTAACATAAGTATATTTTATAGAGAGAATTTTATTCGATTCGTGGTTACAAAGGACGTGCGAAGTCAATAATAACAAAAATGCGGAAAATAAATAATAATACATTATTTTCAAACGAATTTAAGAGTAAATGTCATCAGATGAAAATCAGAAATTGTCTATAATTTAGGATAAAATAATGTATGTCAAAAGGTTGGCCTCGAAAGGAAGACTTACGGAGGATTGTAAATTTTCTTTTTGTTAACGGCTACGGCTACAAAAATAAATTTACGGGCTAAGTATGAGTAAGTTATTTTTTCAACCAAAACAAAACGAATAAATACTTTTTTGAATTTTTTTTTTGGCAATTTTTTTTTTTTTGGATAATTATTAAAATATTTTGTTTATTTATAACAATATCCATCTGTCAAAATCCACTTATCCTTAAATATATGCAAACATCATACAAATGTATGTTTGATTGTCTATATGTTTTAACAGTTTAACCTAATTACAAATGTATTTGTATTTTAATATATTTTAATTATGTATTATTCAGAAAAAGTAATATTTAACTTTTAAATTCGATGGAGCAAATTGGGGGAAATTTATTGGTGTAAAGAAATCATACATATTAAGAAAAAAACGCCGTGAGCAGCGGGGCCCCATCATGGCTGTATAAGTCGAATTTTTTCAAGAAAAAATTCGACTAAAAAAAACATTATTTGGTAAGATTTTCATGATTAAAATACCGAAAAAATAGGTAACTGAGTTTCTGGGTGGAGCAAATCGGGCGCAATTTTGCCATTTGAATAACAAATAGATTTTCCAAATTCCAGTGTCAACTTTTTTCTGATGATACAACTGGGCTGCGTTCAGAAATGCTTACCCGGTGACACCCGGGCGATATCTGATTACCCAGAACGTTCAAAAATCACTTAGGTCAAATTAAAGACATTACCAACACTCGTTCAAAAATAACTATAATTTTAACCCAGAGTGACTTTTAATCGCCGCGGTCTGGACTGGAGTGACTTAGGGTAAAATGTTAACTCATGCGCAGTAATGCTATACTTGACATTTCAACATATGTATAACATAATTATATGCGTATTTCAAACGGTTTAATGTTTTATTATTATTGTATTAGGGTAAAAGACCCCATTGTCGATCGGGGTTATAAGTCCGAACAGTTTTGACATTTATATCTTAATGAAGTTATTTCTGAAAGAAACCTTTGATAAAAAAAATTATTATTAATAGAATGATTATTTTTCAATTTAAATTCACCTCACATTTAATGCCTCCTCACTTAATTTAAGAAATACATACATATATATATATATATATATATATATATATATATATATATATATATATATATATATATATATATATATAACAATTTTTGTTGAATTCGTGAATTTTTAATATGATGGATGATCATTATTCAAAACACATGAGTTATAAATTGTAACATTTTTCACCGAATTTTTAAAGTTATTAGCATAATAAAAGTATACAAATAATTGTTATTAGTCCACTTAAGAGATTAGAATAGCTAAATTAAATTTTATATGCGTTAAATATTATTTGTATGACTGATTCTTCTTGGGATCCGAGTTTTAGAGTTGGGTACCGCATTTTGAGAATTATATATTGCATATCTATTTTATAAACATTTTTAATTAATTTTTGGGTTTAAAACACTTAACTAACCGTTTTTATAATTTTACTTTAATATTTTATTTATTTCAGAACGTAAAATCAATTGAAAAATAATTAATATTGAATTAAAACTTCCAAATTGTTATTTATATATTATCAAATAAAAACGTCAAACATAATACATATGTATGATATGTATTAGATCTGAAACGACACATAGAGATACAATATAAACTTAATTTAACTGTTTAAAAATTCACAATGGTTAACGGCTAAGTCAGAACTTACACAATGTTTTTTTAAAACATCAGCAGAGAGCGAAACGAAATTGTGATTTTAGTGGTTTATTTTATCGAATATTTAAACCATTCTTGGCTTTTGCTTTGACGTTCTATGTTTCACTAGATGTCACTCTATGATAATACTCTATGACATAGAGCCTCACCTAGTAGTGGATAGAGTGTCAAAGTGGCTGGAAGAGAATGGTTCAAATATTCGATAGTAGAAGATTTGTAGTACTGTATGTTATGTACGTTAATGCGCGATTTTTCATAGGGGTCAGTGTATTGATCTTTCAAAGGAGGTTAATATATTCTGTCCGTTTTTTCATAGACGTCAACAAATTATAAAACAAAAACATTAATAAATCAAAATTTTTGGGTTATATTTTCTTAAAAACTTGGTTTCATACTTATTAAGAAAAAAAAAATGGGTGTTTTGTTTATTTTTTAATTTTTTTAAGCTAATTTAATGATACAGCTAAAAATAGTGATCGGTCATCGGGTCTCTTACCCTATATTATTAATTTTAGTTTATTAGGATTTTAAATACAAAAACGACAATTACGTAGAAATAAAAAACTGATAGTGACAAAAAGAGGTTATGTTATATTTGTAATTCTCGAGATCGTTCAAATATTAACACATACGATGTGACATCCTAAGGTTATTCCGACAATTACCCTATCAAAACACACTCTACCTTCACCTTTTATTTCTGAACGCAGCCCTGCATTATAACCCCTTAAATTATACTTTCAGTATAATATTACATAACCTCTAATAACAAATGAGTCTCTTCTTATATTATAATAAAGCCAAAGAGTTACAGAACAATATCGGATGACACGTAAAGTGTATATGTATGTATTTATGTATAATCGTCGTATCCCTATGTGTATTGACTTTTATTTACGCATCTACTTCCTATCAAAATCTCCATGTTTTACAACATTTTACAACAACAACTACTGCATTGCGTAAGTCTCGCCACATGAAACTCAAATCAATTGAAATAGATACAATTGAGCTTTCCTATTTATCGTGTGACGAGAAATTTTAAAAATTCCTTTTAAAAGTACGACTGATGCGTCAGAAGTCTTATTTCTAATGGTCCTACATGCTTAATTTTGGTAAAAATGATAAGAACGATTTCGAAAATCCATAATTTGCTTCCAGTTTTATTATTATATCATTTTATTTACAGTTTTTAAAACACTAAAAAATTTTAGTAACCTTTATGACGCCACCATATTAAAAAAATCTGTTTTTTTCATATGAAGTTTTATGGAAATGATTTGAATTAGAATGATCGATCGAATTTGGAAATTTTGGTATGAACTTTTCATTTTTGTTATCAAAATGACAAAATTCCTTCTAGAAATATGACTGATTCCGCATAATTTTTTTTTTTCGAGATCCTACATATTCAATTTTGGTAAAAATTAAAAGAACGACTCCGAAAACCTATGATTTGCTTCCAATTTCATCATTCTATCATTTTATTTACGGTTTTTATTTAAGACACTGAAAAATTTTGATAAGCCTGATGACGTCAACAAAATGAAAATTTTCTTTCTTCTTAAATCAAGTTTTATTAAAGTAATTTAGATTCTCTGAGTATTGAATAGATAGAGGGAGTACGGGGATAAATACAAGGTATATGAAAATGAAGTCAAAAAAGTGACAGGTGTTGACAAATATGGCGGATAAATAAGGTAGGATTTACAATTTTTCCATATTTATTGATGTTATGAATATTGTTAGAATATTTATTAATAAATACATATTAATAAATAGTCTCAAATTGCAACAAAAATCACATACAAATTAAAAATATTCATTACCACCGACGCTTTATAGGTTATACAGTGGCCATCCAATGGTACGTACTCCGATTTTACGTAGTGACGTCAGCGATTTAGTGGGGTTCTCCTCTCACAGATATGTTGTTGTTTGTTTGTGTTGGTGAAAATTTATGTACCAAGCCAGAATCAGGGCCGTAGGTAATATTGTCTGAGGGTCTCGTAGCCTTTAAAAATTTTAAAATTTCACTGCAGATATATATGTACATATTCTGTATACGTAATGTGCAAAATGCAAATGCAAAATGAGTAACGTAAAATTCTAGAATATTCTAATCATTAACTAGCAGAGATATCAAAAAACAAACTTCACCGTTGAATTGGTCATTAAAAGTGAGATTAAACAGTGTAGTTTGATAAAAATTCTAGAATGTTCTATTTGTCAACTAGCAAAGATATTGAAAAATCAATTGTACCATTTAATTGTCCATTGAAAAAGAGGTCAAATTACACATTTTGACAAATGTTCTGGAATATTCTATTCGTCAACTAGCAAAGATATTCAAAAACAAACATCGCCATTGAATTGGGTACCAAAAAAGAGATCAAATAACATATTTTGAAAAATGTTCTAGAATATTCTATTTGTCAACTAACAAAGATATTGGAAAATCGACTGCACCACTTAATTTTCCAACCGAAATTAAACTAATGTAAACCAAATGTCCGATTTTGACAAACAATTTTTGCTATCTGACGAATAGAATATTCTAGAACATTTATGAAAATGTGCTATTCCGTCTTTTATTCGATGACCAATTAAATGTTGCAATCGATTTTTCGATATCTTTGTTAGTTGACGAATAGAACATTCTAGAATTTTTGTCAAAATGCGCTGCTTAATCTAATTTTTAGTGCGCAATTCAATAGTGAAATTTGTTTTTTAGTATGTTTGCCAGTTCACGAGTAGAATATTCTAGAATTTTTGTCAGCTTCCGCTATTTGGCATCTTTTACGCTGATGAATGCGATAGTGAAGTTGTTTTTTCGACAGTTTTCTAAAAGTCGTCACTCATATTCATTAGTATAACATTCGATTTCCTTTGTCTACACAACCGAATTTTAGGTGTAAATTGTCTCTTAAGATAATATTGTTTTAAATAAATTCAGATAAATAATATTTACCAACCCCCTAAAACAAAAGTTTACCGACGCCCCTGATCTTCCGATTTTACGTACTTCCCCTTAAATTTGCACCGACCACTACGTAAAATTAGATTTGTGGTGTAAAAGGTGTTAACCAATATGGCGATTTTTCTTCAAAGAAAAATAATGTATACTCCATCTATTTAAATGGTACATACGGTACATACTGCATAGATATTCTAATATGTATCAGTGTTTCAATTAAACTGACGGGTTGAAGCAGGATAATTTAAGTGTGAACTTTTCATTTTTGCTATCAAAATGGCGAAATTCTTTTTAGAAACATGACATATTCGATAGAAGTCGTTTTTCTGGAAGTTTTATATGTCTAATTTTGATAAAATAGCTTCGAAAACCTACAATTTGCTTCTAATTTCACTTACATTACTTTGAAACTTCCGATTTGACAGTTGGGCGGTTCTATGTTATTCTATTGAAGAACAAAAGATAAATTTAAATATGTATGACCCAGTAGTGCTAACTATATACACAGGTAAACATAAATACACTGGTAAATACATGTGTACCAACCCAGTATATAATTTAAGTGAAAATTATTCCACGTTTCTGTGGGAGTTAAAGCCATATTTACACTGTCACTCACTGACTGTGTGTTATTTGAATATATTGTAATTTACACAATGTAATTTCGTTGTTGCAATTTCAACTCATCTGGATCAATTTACATATTAATTTAGTGGTTCGGTTATAATTAAAACAATTAAAATTTAAAATATAATTTAACATATGAGAACGAACTGACTGCTGAGATGAAACTCTCACTAACTACATATTTGATAATATAATTATTTCTAACAGCCATTAAATTTTCATGCTGTTTAAAATGTTACGCACATCACTCAAACGTGGTCTATTTTAAGTTTTAATTACCTCGAAAATTTCATCAAACTCAAGACGACATCGAATATTTAAATTGTTTAAAATAGGTAAATAGTGTTTGTTATGTATGTAATTAATTGAAAATCAGAGCCCGGAATTTAAACTTCTGCTAAATAAACCGTTCTGTCAAAATTCAAGACACACAATCGATCTATTTTTCATAAATACAAATATCATTTTTAGTGTTCCGTACCAAAATTGGCACAATGGAACACTTATGCAATCATTTCGGTGTCTGTCCGAGTGTCACAGGCCATTTCCTCTGAAACTACTCGACGCGAAAATTTGAAAGTTAACACGAAGATAGGGTGGGGTGGCCCGAGTATAGAAGTGAAATTGAATTTCGATTCTTAGGGTTAATTTCAGGGGATAACCTGGAATGTGAAAACAAATTTTTTTCCCAAGGATATCGAATAGGGTATCAAATTAAAGCATATTAAAGCGCGAATTCAGTTATATATATATATATATATATATATATATATATATATATATATATATATATATATATATATATATATATATATATATATATATATATCATTAAATATACATATAACTACATACTTTTGTTCATTTCTTTATTTTTTTTGAAAAAATATATAAAAATTGATTTTTCCGACTCAATACCACAAAAAATACTCAGAAATATCTGAAAAACTTCACGAACATTAGGATTGGGGTGTAGATTGTGCAAAAATTATCAAGACTGAATTTTTCCTTGCACAACTTCCTTGGTATAATATAAAAAGAATAGTTGATGATATACTTTGCTTTAATCAACATGTTGTTAATCAATAATTGTATTAATAGTTTGTTAAACGGGTATTTTGGTATTTTTTTTTTTTATAAAGTGACTTTTAGAAATTAAAGAAGGAATAACTGATAAATCTGTACACGAAAAATATACTACAATCTCTGCTCTTAAATATTAATTATCTAATATTTGTAAAACAAACGATCACAACTTGTTTTGTTCAATTACGTCATATTTATTACGTAAATACTCACAAACCTAAATAATTGTTTTTTTCAAAAGTAAAATTAATCCTAGAATCAATCATCCGTTGGTCTACGAGTCAAGTTAATTATACATCGGCGTCGTTTCGACGAATGGACTTTTTACGGGGAGTTTTAGAGTTTATTTGCAAAAAACATTTTTTTTTTACATAACAATACTACAAAAGCGAACAAAATATTTAAAAAAATTGGATTTGGGAAAATTTCTTATTGGGTTTAGGCAGGGAATTAGGTGATTTGATTAAAAGCAATAAAACACAATAATTATGTTTATATTTAATGTGTATCCTTTCGTATTGGAGATCGACTTGAAAACTGACTTACTTTAAAAATCAAAATCAAATTATATATACCATTTTTCTAATACTTGCATTTAAAAAAAAAAAGCTTAGATATGTGTCTTATGATACTTATGAATTTTACCCTAGTTCATTGAACTGTATATTCATTCTTTTAATATAAACATCCAAATATAAATTATAAAAAATTAATGTGACACTATCAAGTGCTTAACAGTAGACGTCGTAGACGATATTACATCATATTACATATATCGTAATCGAATATATTTTTGCTTTAACAACACTAATTCCAATACTCCCACTCAAAAATATAATCGATCAATGCAAAAGAAAGAATACACAATTATAATTTTATTTAATATATCTTTGGGGAAATACAATAGTAGTCCAACATTTGTTGCGTGGATTGGGAAAACCCCAACAAAACCCAATCAGACTACTGTATATATAAAAAAAAATAATCATAAATAGTTTTCATTTATTATATGATTATGATTATTTATTACATATTAATTATTTGTGAATAATTTTAATTATTATTTATTATATATATTGGTACATATTTATACTTGCACCTTCTTATTATTATGTATTTATTCTATTTAAATATGTAGAAATATTGATAGATACCTATATATTTTTTTTATTAATTATTACTATAATTATTTTATTTTAAAAGTTACCAAAAAAATAGTTTTTATTATTATTTTATTAAAATCATTAATTTTATTATTAATTAAAGGTATAATTAAAGGTATCCTTAGTCTTCTAATCCAATTCCTTGTCTGATGCTCAAGAATCGGGTGGCAGGCAGTGGCTTCGTGAAAACATCCGCCAACTGTTCATCTGTAGAAACATATTTAAGAATTATTTGTTTTTGTTCAATCTTTTCTCTAGAGAAATGATATTTAACATCAATATGTTTGGATCGTTTATGATCTGTAGGATTATTAGCTATTGCTATACAGCTATTATTGTCTTCGTAAATTGTTATTGGATTTGTTAATTCCAATTTTATACTTTTTAAAAGCGATTTTAACCAACACGCTTCTTTGACTCCTTCATAAAGAGCCATATATTCTGCTTCAGTCGAAGACGTGGCTACTGAATTTTGTTTTCTAGAATTCCAGGAAATTGTATTTAAATCATATAGCCTGAATAAATATCCCGTTGTACTTTTACGATCTAGTTCGTTACCTGCCCAATCAGAATCTACAAATCCTGTTAAGATTTCTTTATAATCATTTTTCTTATAAATTAATTTTAAATTCAGGGAACCTTTTATATACCTTAATATTCTTTTTAAATTTTGCCAAAGTTCAATATTATTTTTATTTTGGTATCTACTTAATAAATTTAAAGCGACACATAAATCTGGACGTGTACATAACATAGCATACATTAGACTACCGATAAGATTTTTACAAGGTGCTTCATAGTAAGTATCTGAATTTAAACCTGTATAATTTAATTTAATTGGTAATGGAGTGCTGACACTTTTACACTCACTCATATTAAATTTATTTAAAACTGTTTTTAAATATGAACTTTGATCTAATGAAATTGTATTTTCTTTTCTTTCAATATTTATATTTAAAAAATATTTTATTTCTTTCATGTCTACCATTGAAAATTGTTTTGTTAAGTATTGTTTGAAATTTACCATGGTATTATTATCATGAGTTACTATTAATAGATCATCTACATAAAGCATTACATAAATATTTTTATAAATATCATTTTTATTAAGAATATATAAACAACGGTCTGCTGATGAACTTTCAAAATTGTATTTCTTCAATACTTGATCAAAATGTTCAAACCAGCATCGAGCTGATTGTTTTAGACCGTATATTGCTTTATTGAGTTTGCACACGTGATTATCTTTTGCTTTTATCCCTTCCGGAATACGCATATATATTTCTTCCTTTAACAAACCGTTAAGAAATGCGGTTTTTACATCCATATGATGTATTAATAAATTGTATTGATTTGCAAAAGCTATAATCATTCGAAAAGTAGTTATGCGAGCAACGGGTGCAAAAGTTTCAAAATAATCTGATAAATATTCTTGGTTAAAACCTTTTGCCACTAACCTTGCTTTATACCTAAATAGATTTCCATGGGAATCATTTTTTATAGCAAAAACCCATCTACAATCTACTATATTTTTATTTTTTGGACAAGGTACTATATCCCATGTTTTGTTTTGTAAAAGAGATTTAATTTCTTCTTTTATTGCATTCTCCCACTGAGACCTATCATCGCGGTGTTTTATTTCTTGATATGATTTGGGAACATTATAAACTATCGACTGTGCACTTACATGGAAGTTACTATCTTCCTTATAAGATACATTAGGCTTGTTTTGAAGCCGTGCACTTCGTCGTAGTTCTTTTTCAATTGACTGAGAGTTTTTGTCATCACGGTTACATGATTTAGTATTAACTTCTTCTGTTTCTGAAACAGATTTGTTAATATTTTGACTCTCTTGATCATTACTGATTTTTAAACTTTCATCAGTTTTCTGTCTTTTATTAGAGTTTTGATGTTCATTTTCTTCTATTTGCACAGACGGTCGCGTAATTTTGAAATTTGTTTCATCAAAAATAACATCACGAACTATTATGAATTTGTTCGTTTCTACATTCAGTACCTTATAGCCATTTTGTAAATACCCTACCAGAATCCCTTTAAAGGATTTTTTATCAAATTTATCCTTTCTTGTTTTGTCGTGTACATAAACTGTACAACCAAAAATTCTAAGAAGATCTAATCTAGGCTTTTTATTGTGCCATAGTTCGAAAGGAGTTTTATTTTCTTTAATGGCTTTAGTAGGTGTTATATTAAGTAAATATGCTGCAGTTAACACTGCTTCTCCCCATAATTCTTTTTCTAAACCTGCACCGTGTATCATTGCACGTGCTTTTTCAGATAAGGTTCTATTCATGCGCTCGGCAATAGAATTTTGTTGAGGAGTGTATGGTACTGTTAAATGATACTGTATACCTTTCTGTGCACAAAACTCTTTAAAACTATTTGACAGATATTCGTTCCCATTGTCGCAATATAAATAAGCTATTTTTAAGTTAAAGTGATTTTCACTTTTAGCGACATAATCTTGAAAAACTTTAAATACTTCTGATTTATGAGAAATTAAGTAAACTACCGTATAGTGGGTATATTCATCTATAAAAGTTACAAAATATTTTTTCTCATCTATTGTCATGGGAATAATAGGGCCACACACATCAGAATGAATAATAAATAATGGTCTCTTTACATGGTTTCTATCCTTTTGTTTTGAAAAAGGGAGTCTGGCTTGTTTTCCGTACACACAAGCTTCACATAAATCGTTAGTGGGATTTATCGATTCTAACAACTGCGTATCAGATAATAAATTATTTCTTTTTAATTCTAAGAATTTTGACTGACTAATATGTCCTAATCGTTCATGCCACAATTTATATGTATTTGAATGATTTTTATTTAAATTTGTTTGATTTGAAAACATTTTATTAATGTTAAAAATCACACAAATTAAATTGTTTTGTGACTTACCAGTTATTATAGTCTTACCACCTTTTGTAATCGTCACCTTTCCAGTTTCACTGAATATTACCGTCATTCCAGCTTCCTGAATTCGGCGAACTGATAATAAATTGTAGGGCATCTCAGGTGCATAATACACATTTTCTAGGACTCCTGTTATTCCTTGATCTGTGGTCACTCTTATTGTTCCTTTCTTCAAGGCATGGACAACTTCGTTTCTTTTGGCAATAGAAACTTGAAGAGGCTTTTCCAGATCTTTCAAATGAGTAAAAACATCCTCACGATTGACAAAATGATCTGTTGTTCCGGAATCCAATATGAATGTTAATTGATTTGATCCATTCATTTTATTATTTGTAAAATCTGTTCCATATCCGGTCATAAAGGCGAAACTTTCATTTTCATCATTAACTTGAACATTCTGAATTGTTCTTGGGCGCTCTTCTTTTTGAATCATTTTCTTATAATAATAACATTCTTCTTTTTCATGGTTTTTTCTACCACAATAGTCACATTTTTTAAAATTATGTTTATTATAATTATTATAATTTTTATAGTTTTTATTATTTTTATTTTTTTGATAATTATTATATTTTGAAAATTTGTCAAATGGTCTTTGTTTAACACTCCATTTATTGTTTTTCCATTTTCTTCGTAAATCACTATTTTGTTTTGTTATTTTATTTTGATTTTTAATCTCAACATTTAACACTTTACCACTTATTTCACTTCTTTCGTTTTTTAATTTTACTTCATAGTCTAGTAATCTTGTTTTCACGAAAGCAAGACTTAAATTATCGTCTGATAATGTTTGAATTGCAGTAACAACCGAATCATATGAATTTGGTAGTGTTAATAACAACCTAGCAATTTTACTAGTTTCGTTTATGATAGCACCAGCCGCTAATAATTCAACAACCATTTCATCAAATAATATAAAATGTTTTGCTAGAGGAATGTCTTCTTTGAATTTAAAACTTAATAATTTCTTTTCAATTGCAAGTTGAGTTGCCAAACTTTTTCTTTCATAAATACCATCAAGTTTTTTAATTATCTCACGAGCACTATCACTTTCCTGAGCGAAACCAATCATAGAATCACTTAAATGTTCGATTATGATTCCTTTGGCAATCCTTTCACGTTGTTGCCAATCACTTTCATTCATTTCATCAGGACGATTTTTATCAATCACTAATACTGCATCTTCTTCGGCTAATAAAGCTCGAATTCGAAATTTCCATATGCTGTATTTATCACCATCAAATGGTTTAATGTTTCTTTTAGATTTCTTTGTTTCATTATTCATTTTCACAATTTAATTCGTCTATGTTATTTATTTTATTTATTTATTTTAATTGCTTATTTTTTTTATTTATTTTTTTTACACAAAATTTGCGAAACTTATCACCTTTAGTTCGGTGCCTGGGCCCATAACCTATTGGGTTTAGGCAGGGAATTAGGTGATTTGATTAAAAGCAATAAAACACAATAATTATGTTTATATTTAATGTGTATCCTTTCGTATTGGAGATCGACTTGAAAACTGACTTACTTTAAAAATCAAAATCAAATTATATATACCATTTTTCTAATACTTGCATTTAAAAAAAAAAAGCTTAGATATGTGTCTTATGATACTTATGAATTTTACCCTAGTTCATTGAACTGTATATTCATTCTTTTAATATAAACATCCAAATATAAATTATAAAAAATTAATGTGACACTATCAAGTGCTTAACAGTAGACGTCGTAGACGATATTACATCATATTACATATATCGTAATCGAATATATTTTTGCTTTAACAACACTAATTCCAATATTTCTTAATATAAATATTTATTAATTTTTTTAATCTTTTTATCAAAGCATATTTTCATTATAAAAATTAAAAAATAGATAAATACATCAATTGTATCATAAAACATGTGTTTCAAATAATTAATTTATGAACTATTATGAGTCAGTGGACATGTGTGACTTTACAGAATGTGAAATTTCTGTCATAAATATTCCTATAGATATGTAGTTATTTCCCCATTAGGCACATTTGTAAATTTTCTAAAATTTGTTAGTAATTTTTCGAATAAGATTTCAAAAAATAATAAAAATTAAAATATTTTCCACAAAATAAATTGTTAATCTTTTATTAAGTCATTCAAAACCCATTCTTTAGTTTTCGATTCAATATATTAAAACTTCAGTATTATGTCGCTTCTATAAGTCAAACAGCTGTAATCATCTTTCACATTATCATAATCATTGAATAAATTAATTATAACATCCATATCTTGAATAAATTTTAGAAAAATTGGGAAAACTTTTATATGTGGAGTACAAATTCTTAAAAAAAAAAAAACATCGGTTAATCATACATCGTCGTCCCTTTGACGCACACTATTTCAGTATAAAAAAAAAAACGACAATAGCTATAAACAAAATCTATACGTCTTATGTGTTATAATAACAAATAAATTAGATAACAGAAGTTTCACAGCAAGCAAACAACGACAAGTTGTAGTATTGGAGCAGGTAGAGAAGTTCGTTCGTCGTTTTGACGAGTACGTATGATTCTAGGGTTAAAAGAAAGTGTTAAAATTACAGAAACGCAGTCTTCTAAAATTTTCGAAAGTTGGGAATACTTGCGTCTCTAGTATCAATATCAGGAACTCGATATATCATATGATGTCACGCGACGCGCGATTTTTAAACTATAGCAGAATAAAATAAAATCATTTGTGAACACATTGTTATTTTATGTACAGTAAAACAGAACATAATATATAAAATATTCATATAATTGTTAAAGTATGATACAGGCGGGACTTGGTGGGACGTATTCGGAGTTTCATGACGTAAATACGTAAACGTTTGGTGATATGTGTGTCCCCATCGGGAGTTGTTAAACTATTACATCCTGTTGAAATATAGTTCAGGAACTTTCATCGCAGACAATGATCAGCGTGTAATAGAAAACAGTGTTTAGTTCTGGCAGAGTTTATGTTGGTATCTACACCATACGAGTGTAAATTGCAAACTTTGATGTAGTTAAAGAAAGATTCAAAGAAGATAAAGTTTGTAATTTTTGATGTCTGTTAGTGAATGCTGAGAAAGAACTTATTTTTATTACTTCTACTATTCTGAAGCTGAAAACTGAGGATGTCTAAGCAAAAATACCCCTGTCGCAGCATCCTGCATAACATAGTGAATCTCCGTTTATAAAAATCCGTTTTTCTGTGATTTTTCACCCTTTTAAGTGATTTTTCCCCCTCTTTCTAATGATGTAAATAAATGTCGCAAAAATTTTTTAACTTGAGACAATTTTGGCAAAAAACTAATTTTTTTCACAAAAAATTACCAAAAAAACCATATTCCAGGCATCTGCCATGGTTGGCTAACGAACTTGTTCAACGATGTGGGACTCAATATAAATATAATATATTTATAATTCGGAGCTCTAAAAATAGGACTTTCTTCGGAACCCTAAACAAAAAGGCCTATAACATGCAAAACATATACATATGTATATGACTCTACAAGCTATATTGTTGTACAACATACAAGTATGTACAAGTACCAACATACGTAGGCACGTTCATATAATATTATAATTATATACCCCTGTCGCAGCATTCTGCATAACATAGCGAACTGCCGTTTATAAAAAATGTCGCTAAACTTTTAAGCTTGGAAAAATTTTCGCAAAAAACGTATTTTTTTTCATGAAAAATGCCCAAAAAATCATGTTTCAGTCATTAGACGTGTTTGGCTGAGCAACAAGAGTTTTGGACCTTTCACCAAAGGAGTTTTCACAAAATTTCGTAAAAATAGGATGTTTCGTTCGAGAGTCATCGCGCGGACACATATATACATATATAACATAAATATTTATATGTATAATGTTTTCATCTAATTTTAGTGAATGTCATTTTCGATTTCTAGGGACCTTAAAACAAAGGGTCTGGAACCATTACCATAGGTGAATTTGCCCAAGAAATGAAATTCAACGATATGTATGCGATTGTGTAGCTTAGTGAAAGAGTAAACCATACGTATGGATTTTTCCTCAATATATTTACATTTTGCGGAGTTATGATGCCAAATACTAAAAAATAGTTATCTTATTCAAACTTTTTTTTCTCGTAAACTATTACAGATAAAACGATGAAACAAAATCCATATTGTTTGCTATGTCCAGTACTTTATTATATATTTTTTTCATTTAAAATGGACATTAAGTACCCTTTATAAAATATGAAAAAAAATTCAGTAGATTTTTTTAGCTACTTGTACAAGAGTGACCACTTTCTTATTACTACCAAAAGAAAGCTCGCAAGCACTTCCCTCATTTCCCTGAATTTTATTTTTGTCAAAAGGGTGGAACATACTGAAAAAAAAATAAAAGCATATATATTTGGTGATGTTCATGGTATGTGTATGTGCAGGTACAGGTCAACATATCTGACTTTACCTCTTCAAGGTCATTAAAAATGCATTTTTAAAGAATGACCTTGAAGCGGCAAAGTCAGATTTGTTGAACTGTACCTACTTGTTTTTGAATTATGTTTTTAAGAAATATTTTGAATAAATAAATCATTGAGGCCCAGTATTATAAAGGACAACTAAATCAACGAATAACTATTCTACGAATAAAAATAGTTGTGAACTAAATATTGGTTCAGTATTATAAACGTATCTCATGATTAAATTTTTTAGTAGTAGATTAACCTATAATATGTTACAAATATGTTTTAATTTCCATATATATAATATAAAAATTAATTCTGTACCTCTAATTTGTATTACAATGTATATAAAACCTGTTTAATATGTATAAATAAAACATAAATAATATTTGTAAAAATCTTTCAGAACTGTCAAATTAATCTCCGAATAAAATTTAGTCGGTAGATTTTCTGTCAACTAAAATTTAGTTGTCTACTTAATTTATTTCAGTTTTATAATACTGACATCTATGAATAAAATTAATTTAGTTAACAAATTTAGTTAGTTGTCTTTTATAATACTGGCCCTGAATGTTTTTTTTTTTTTTTTTTTTGTTTTTTGTTTTTTTTTTCTTTTATTACATGAGAATCTGATGCCTGCTCTACACTCTCGATCGAAGTTCCTCGACGAAGTAATCGCTAAAGTTGGCTGAAGTCGGAATACCGTTATAAAACCAGCTACGAAGAACCATGAAATGACCTTCTACACTCTCGTACTCGGTCCACTTTGCGAGAATTGAGAGTAGGCATAAGGAATCTAATATGTTCTATGTTCAAAATGTAGACTCATTCCACATAGGAGTTTTAAAAAATAATCAGCTACGAATCAAGAACTAATTTTTTTCATTGCTTTTAACATACTTCTCAAGTCTACAATTTTAAATTCACTGATGAAGTTAAATACATCACTAATTGATCAAGTAAACAGTTTTAGTTTACCTAACGGGTAAGTAAAAATGTTAGTTGGATTTACTTGCGAAATAATTGTAGAACTGAGTAATACGTTAAAAACAATAAGAGAAGTTAGTTCTTTTTTCGTAACTAATTGTTTTTTAGAACTCCGAAAAGTCTACATTTTGAAGATAAAACATATTAGATTCCTTATGCCTACTCTCAATTCTCGCAAAGTGGACCGAGTACGAGAGTGTAAAAGGTCATTTCATGGTTCTTCCTGGCTGGTGTTATAACGGTATTCCGACTTCAGCCAACTTTCGCGCTTACTTCATCGAGGAACTTCGATTGAGAGTGTAGAGCAGGCATCAGATTCTCATGTAATAAAAAAAAACATTCAGTGATTCATTTATTCATTCAAAATATTTCTTAAAAACATAATTCAAAAACAAGTAGGTACAGTTCAACAAATCTGACTTTGCCGCTTCAAGGTCATTTTTTCTTTATATTAAATACTATCTCACTTCTTTAAGAATGCATTTTTAATGACCTTGAAGAGGTAAAGTCAGATTTGTTGACCTGTACCTGTACATACACATACCATGAACATCACCAAATATATATCTTCTTATTTTTTTTAAATATGTTCCACCCTTTTGACAAAAATAAAATTCAGGGAAATGAGGGAAGTGCTTGCGAGCTTTCTTTTGGTAGTAATAAGAAAGTGGTCACTCTTGTACAAGTAGCTAAAAAAATTTAATGAATTTTTTGTTCATATTTTATAAAGGGTATTTAATGTCCATTTTAAATGAAAAAAATATATAATAAAGTACTGGACATAGCAAACAATATGGATTTTGTTTCACCGTTTTATCTATAATAGTTTACGAGAAAAAAAAGTTTGAATAAGACCACTATTTTTTGGTATTTGGTATTATAACTCCGCGAAATGTAAAGATATTGAGAAAAATCCATACTTATGGTTTACTCTTTCACTAAGCTACACAATCGCATACATATCGTTGAATTTCATTTCTTGGGCAAATTCACTTATGGTAATGGTTCCAGACTCTTTCTATCATAGTCTCCGACTCAAGTCGTATCATGATAGTGGCTGTAATAGCTAAATTTTTGATTCGAAAATTCGCCAAAAAATAATACAATTTAGTATACAAAAATAGTACTTTTTTTCGGTCAGTAGAAATTTTTAAATTACGAAACAAATAAGCATAAAAGACACGTTTAACAGGAATTTTGATAATTGGATAAGATACGCACCCTTAGTTGTTTAAGACGATTTAAGTAACAGGTAAATACTTAAAAACGCATTTTTAAAAATAATTCCTTCCTGAGAAAAAATGTTTTTTTTAGAGTGTCACTTATTTGATGTTTGTACCTCATTCAGCATTAAAAAGGTTGTCTCTGCTGTTTCTATATATGTCTACATCACACTTGGACACTTGTATGTTAATTCTACTGTAATAACTTCTTCTTGAAGTATTTTAAAAAGTCGTAAGTGGCACAAGACGACAAGAGTAGTTACAGAGGCGGTAGTCGGGCCTTATATGTAAAGTAGCAAGTGCAAGTATTAAAAAAAAAATATAAAATAATTTATAGATTCATAAACATGTGAAGAAATAAATGCAGATGTAATTTCACAGAACTAGTTTGTTGTTTTCGTAAATAGAGAAAAAATTTGAAGAGTTATCTGCCTGTCTATAGTAGTGTGGGTTAAGGGTTCGATGTTCAGATTAATAGTCCAACATTACTGTGTTCAATAGAAATAAAATAATATCTGTAATACAATTTAATTTTTTAACTTTTCATCCTTCAGATTTTATTCAAGACTTGAGCTACACTTTAAGGGGATAATTCTAGTCTATGTAGAAATTCGAAAAAATTGTTTTTTCTTTTTTCTTCATATTTTCAAAGTTCAGACCTTTAAGAATAAGCCTCTAAAAGGATTTACGGAAATTCGAATTATTTTCGGAGTTATGATTATTTTTTCCCTGTGTACTACGTATCTTTTCAGTGTGAAATTAAAATTTTTAATATAAATTATTCGAAACTACTTTTTTCGATACGGTTGACATGATATCTTAAGTTCTAATGCACCGATTTACTTGAAATTTGGTAGTACAGACCTTCTTAACACTTTCAAAGTAGGGGTTTTTGGAAATTTTTTTTTTACTATTTTTAAAAAATTTCCAAAGTTGAAAAAAGGAGGCGAAAAAAAGATAACGGGTATGGGTTCGCTTCAATAAAAACAGGATACTAACTACTGACCTCTCAATATGCTCGTAAACTTAATAAAAAGAATTTAAGAAAGTGCCAACTCGGGTAATCCAAAAGAATATTGTTTTAAATGAGTGACTTGGACTAACTCGAATTTTACGAAAATCGGTTTCTATAGGTACTAATTTTACCACGTTCTGTCAGAAAATCATGGTATCATTCTTGATCCGTGACATCTTCATATTTTTACAGCACATCAGGTACAGTTTTCTGCACGTGATCTTGAAATGATTTTCAATATACACCAAAAATTAGCTCTCCCTCTGTTCTATATGCACGTCGATTTTGAAAAAGATCCGAGCAAACATTGAGGAAAAACTTGGGAATACTTAAATTTCACTTAAAGTGGTTTTATCCGAAGACGATTACGTTTAAAGCGCTAATCCTTACTAATATTATAAATGCGAAAGTGAGTTTGTTTGTTTGTTTGTTTGTTTGCTTGACTGGCTTTCACGCCTCAACAGCTTAACCAATCAACTTGAAACTTTGCACAGACGCTGCTTGCGGGCCAGAGATGGTTATAGGCTACTTTTTATTTCGGGAAAATATTTCATTCCCGATGGAAAATGCATTAAATTACAACAGCTGACTATTAAAAAACGGATAAATGATTTCAAACTTTGTATATTGCTAACAGAAGGGATGAGAAAGGACACAAACTACTTTATACGCCGGAAAATTTCCCGTGGGAAATTTCATTTCTGTGGAAAAATATATTTTAAATGAAACAAAAATTATGATAGACAAATATGACGATATACAGCGATAAACATAGGTTATTTTTTATCTCGATAAAATATCTCATTCCCGAGGGAAAATGTATGTAAAACGAAACAATGAAATAACAACTGACTATTAAAAAAAGCATGATTGATTTCAAACTTTGCATATTGTTTACAGAGATGATGAGAAAGGACACAGACTACTTTCTATCCCGGGAAAATATCTAACTCCCGTGGAAAGTCTTATTCCCGTGGGAAAATATATATTTAAAACAGTATAAAAAAGAATCATTGATTTCATTTGAACTTGGTATGTTGTTAAAGGAATGTTATAGTCTATTTTTTGCCCGGGGAAAATATTGTATTTCTGTGGGAAAATTTCAAAGAAAATAATAATAATACCTACTCGACGCGTAATAGCGACGTGATGAAAGTTCACTTTATATGTTTTAACTAGATGCCATAATTTCAAATTCCACGCGAGCGAAGCCGCGGGTAAATGCTAGTATTTATATATAAGACTAACTGTCACATAGTGCACTTAATGCTACTATTTTAATTTCCCATTTAGGCACTTTTACCCCTCTTTACGTCGAAGAGGTCCAGTTTTTTCACTATATCAAAGCAGAACAACAACCTTAAAAAAACTGCAAACGTTTTTGTTTGGGTTTTATTTCGATACAGACAAAATATTACCCGAACGAACGCTTGCACATATTTGGCATACAAAATTTTCAATAATACTGCATTGTAATCAAGTTATTTAATAAGTTAAATAAAAATATTTTTGAGGTTAATGGCCCTTGTAGGAAGTCAAAACTTCAATTATTAAAAAAAAGAAAAAACAAAAAAACAACTGTACTGCAGTAGTTAAAAAGAAACAAGACATCCAAGAAACCGTCAAACTGCCTCTATAAATGTACATATAATTACAAGAAGTACCAGTATAATAAATGTGTAATGTATGTAGTATTCATGGCACTCGTATTGACAAAATTAACAATGAATTAAAACTGTTTTATTTGTATAGCACGTTTTTGTAAAGTGCAGCAAGCACAAACGCCCCTGCCTACTCGAAGAACATGAATGTTTGCGTGCTTACCATAACTGAACATAAAGCCGCATTCACAACCCGCATACATGGTGGTATTATAAATATAAAACGCTACGTTAAACTTACGCTCCTTTCACATTGTACGGTTTTCGCCGTACGGTAAAAAACCGTACGACTTTTTGCCGTGATATTGTTGCTTTCACATTGCACGGTTTTTTGCCGTTGTAAACTGAATATCTTCATTTAATTTGCAACATTATACAAGTAACAAGTGTGATTAAAGTTAAACAAGTGTGATTAAAGAGGAAATAGAAAGTAGGATTATTTATTATCACACAGTTTGAAGACCTGAAAAATGACAAAAATAAGTTTTTCAACTATTTTCGGATGTTTACAGACTCCTTTGCTTAATTTCTTGGCGAACTTAACATCAAAACACGCAATTTCAAAATTACATACAATCTATTAAAATACTGGTTATCTCATTCAACATTAGTTTCATCCATTTCACAAATAAAATTAATAATTAACATGAAATTCAACAAAATATTGTTAATGCCGTACGTTAAAAAACCGTGTAATGTGAAAGTATCCATTTAATTACATACACTACTGAGTTAAAAACGCCGTACGGCAACCGTCAAGTCCAGTGGCAAGAGACGGCTGCTACACGGCACGGCAATGGCATTTTGCCGTGACCGTGTAATGTGAAAGGTCCAATGCTCCACTAAAAAAAAAAACCCACTAAAAAAAATGCTTCTTCACTCCACTAAAAAAAATGCGACCGTACGGTTTTTTGCCGTACGACAAAAACCGTATAATGTGAAAGGAGCGTTATACTTTGTTTAACAATATACTTGTAGGTGCGTGTAAGTTCAGCCATACACAGCCGAACCTCTTTTTAAGCGGTGAAGAGGAACCGCATAAAAAAATCTCACAAAAAAAAATACATCCCAAAATATCATAAATAGCAATAGAAAGTTTAGTTCGATCCACACTGAAAAAGAAAATTTTTTTATGGGGTGGATCGGGATTGCATAAAAGGAGTTTGATTGAAAATACGTAACTGAAAACGCTCAAAACCTCACGATTTCCTTAGAAGTTGCTTTTCTGAACAATATAAAGCATTAATTTACACATAGAAACATTTTATTTCATTTTTATAATATTATAAAAATTATGAAAAATACATCTCTAAAAAAATTAAATGATGCAATAACTTATATTCTTATGCAATGTACTGATTAAATGCTTAAAAACCATTGAAAAGTATTTTTATTAAAGAAAGTTATTATAATTAAAGTTTGAGTTTCTTACTTTCTCTTGATTTTGATTCACATTATGCATTTTAATGACCATTTTTTGAAAACCGCATCACAAAATCGCACAAAAAAGGACGGCTTAAAAAAAGGTTTAGCTGTACATATTACCACACACAGCATAGAGCAGGGATAGTGTATTCTAATATTGCAAAATAGTTTAAAATTTAAGTTTGAATAAGCTTAGGACACTTTTTTTAACTTTATTTACGTGATTTAATCTTAAAAAAAGTAAAAATATTAAGTTATGTATGACAGTGGGTTTTCGATTACGTAAAATGTGGTTGATATGAATACGGCTTTATTGTAGCTTGTAATCGATACAAGTGCTTACCAATTTTTTTTTTATTGAATTGGCATATTGTTTAAATATTTAATACGTTTGCGTTTTCATATTTTATTAATGTTATGTGGTTGTAATTGGTTTTGTAAATATCACTTGAAAATAGTTATTTTAATATTTCATGTATTTACCTATTTATAATATTTTACAAATATTTATATAATTTATAATCAATTGCATAAATTTCCTTCGAAATTTTATTAATAGATATAACAATTTTTTTGTATTTTGTAAATATAGGTTGTTTTTTTTTTAATCCTCTAAATGCATAGAACACTAGAAGCCAACTAACATAAAAAAAGTGTAATTCGCTCGAAGTCATTTGACACCAGTCACAGCTTAAGGCATGTAGTCACTTATTGACCGTCGTCGAGTTCGCACTGCATTGTATTAACAATATACCCATTGTTACTTGAACACGTTGAACAGCTCTCTCTGGTAATACGTGTGGTGAGGTAGTATGCGTGAATACACATACTACTACAAAAAACCAAACTAATACACTGCAAACAGTGTGTATGTACACAAACAGAGTACGTCACAAACTCATTACAAGTGGAACAGACACAAAACCAATCTAGTTTGTCCCCTTGTCTAAATGATTAAGACGAGTTTAGGCTGTCTACACAATCAGTGAAATAAGGACTAAGAAACAAGAAATAAGGAATAAGAAGTATGTCATCTAGTGACGTTGAATGGAACTTTAACGAAAAACGAAATAAGGAATAAGAAATAAGAAATAAGGAGTATGCCATTAGTGACGTTGAATGAAACTTTAAAACTTCACTGCTCATGGGTAAATGTATTTAGGTATTTTTGTACATCAGAATTCATGAAAAAGTAACGTTCGTGATGACTTTTTTGTCACTAACAATAAGTGAAAAAAATCACGAATTTTGACCTAAAAAAATACCTACATATTTATATCTATGACTAGTTATTTGTTCTGTGACTAGTTACGTTAAAGTTCCATTCAACATCACTAGATGGCATACTCCTTATTTCTTATTCCTTATTTCATTAAAGTTCCATTCAACGTCACTAGATGGCATACTTCTTATTCCTTATTTCATTGATTGTGTATACAGCCTTACTCGTCATGCAATATGGCGGCTCAAAATGCTTTGATATGTACATATTCACTGGTACAGGTGCCGTCATCTGTGAGTCTGTGACAGGTTTTTCGAATTTCAAAATAGGCTAAAATTGTAAGTAATGTTCAATTATACGAACATAGTTTAGTATAATTTCTATTTTACAAATTCCTAGGGTGTCATTTTTTGATGTTGGCATCTCTGATTTTCTTTCTTTTCATGTAATCTTATCTATTACAATTGTCACTGACAGTAAAAGGTTCAGCATTTTGAAACAAAAAAATTTTCTTTATGGTTAAAATAAAAGGGTTAACAATTTGACTGGTTTTGAGAGAGCCTTTTAAAAAAATGTTCTCTTGAAAGGAAAAAAATTTATGTTTCGACATCGAAAAGTAGATGATTCAAACTTTAAAATACTCTTTTAAAACAAACGAAGATCATCTGCTTCATGATTTTTCTGAAACGAATTTCAGTTTTAACATCATTTTCAGCTGATTATAATTAAAAAAAAGCATTTGTAGATTTTGTAACATACGATAATCCAACTTCAGAACCACTTATTGTGACATTATTACCCACTGTCAGTGTATTAATAGTAAAAATGAGTGTATGTAAACTAGTATGTAATTTAAAAGGGTGACTCACCCCCTCTTCAATGCTGCTCAAAGTGAATTTTGAATTCGAGAATTTCATTTTTACGTTATTCTAATTGTCTTTGAACTACCCAAATAGTATGACTATTCGATACAGTCACCCCCTCGTTAACTACCCCTAGACTTAATATTAGGACATTTAGCATAAACAGGTTAGTCAGATTTTTTGGCGTAGATTTCAAATCTGTAAACAAAATTTTTATATTGTTTATTTTTCACCCCCTTTTTGCAAAATTAACCCCCAACCACCCCTGTTGATGTAAATTGAACAAATTGCGTATCACTAGATAGCTCTGAAAAAGAGCAATATCGCCAATTTAAACTTTTGCTCTATCTCTTACTGTTTTCGAGATATTTGTAAAATTAAATTTTACTCTAATTTTTGAAGGGCGATTTCACCCCTTCAAATCGTTTTTTTGCAGATAAAAAAAAACGTGTCCCTTAGTTTTTACTGTCTACAACATATTTAAGATTCACCAAAATCGATAGGTTCGGCCTTGGGACCTTTACTTGTGAGATAATTATTATATCGTCTCTTGAAAAAATAGAAAAATTTTTTAAATTTCTGACTTTTTTTTAAATTATTTTGATACGTATAAAATTAAATTCTTTCTTAAGGAGTTGAGTACAAATTCTTTAATGAAAAATTTAAGCACTTAGCCTCGGATTGATATAAAACCAGCAATATTTGAACAATGAATCATAGGTGTTGATGAAAATAATTATGTAATAATTAATTTGTGATATGAATATTAAGAAATTTAATCCTCTCTAGTATGTGTACTCGTATTTCTAAGTGTGACACATCAACACCACATCTAAATACCGATGTAACGATGTTCACGTTGTTATAAAAACAGTATATGATATCATATTTAATTATATGCAATTTTATGTAAAGGTTATAAAAATTACATTACTACAAGAAAGTATGACCAAATTATACGTTCTACCTTAGAATATCAAAACAAATTGAATAAGATTTTAATTTTTTACACTATAGTTAACCTATTGTATCCCAGACTTACTTCTATACTTGTTAAATTTTGATAAAATTTTACACGCAAAGATACGTGTTTTTACAGAATACGATTATTAAACACATCACTAAATTAAAAATATTTGAAATTATACACAGGAGGAGAGTTAAAAGCTGAATTGAAGTTATTCTATTATTATTTCGTATTTTAAAATTCCTTTAAGGGGAGATTCACAAAAAAAAGAGAAAAAGAAACCGATTTTTTTAAAATTATGTTCTTTAAGGTGTTAGAAAAATTTTATTTAAAAAAATGAAAAATCAAAAAGTTATGGGCATTTTAGTGCGCGCACTTTACTATAATTCATTGACGTTGTAAAACTTTAAATGCTTTTCTCTGAAAACTATGTTTTTCAACATGGCTCCGCGTGTTTCACAAAAAGTATTTGAGGTATCGACATAAATCAAAATGCATATTATTCCTCGATAGTTCGCATTTTGGCAGGAACTAGGATCTTTTGATTCCGTAATATATTTTCAAAATGGCGGCTGTTTATAGTCGAGAAAAAACGGTGATTTTGACGCGATTTATTTTCAAAATGCGATTACTCGCTGATTTTTTATTTCTTTTCTTAGATCCTAGTTAGTGTCGTAATGGTATACCTATGTATATTTTCAGAAAATTCTTGATTTTTTGATCTTAGTTCACTGGGAATTTCAGAACGCACGGAACCATGAAGGTGGAAAAATCTCGCAGTGTTGACTTCAACGCCATTTATACGCAACTATTTTTGAATTAAAAAAAAATGTAATCTCAAGACGTAGAAATAATTTTAATAATACCTATTTAGTTTTTTAAAAAAATAATAAAAACGGTTGATTTTTGATGTTTTTTTTTAGCGAATGTTCCCTTAATAAAGAAAACTATTCTTAAAGATGACTATTACGTGTAATATCGTGGTTACTAATGGGTTAACAGACTGTACGTCCCAAATATACGATATACGAATGTATCTTCACCGATAAACATCTACCCCTTTATTTAGTATGCTCTGAAATAGGGATGTTATGGATATGAAATTTCGGATACGGATACGGATACGGATATTCAAAAACATTTTTTTCGGTTTCGGTTTCGGTTACGGATATGTAATAATATCGGATAATGCTTTGGATACGGTTACGGATAATTTTTTTCAGTGAAAATTTTTTTTAGAGGAAAGGGAAAAATTTTCCCTGAAAAAGTGAACGCCAAACACAAATCAATGCAAATCTATCAAGAGAAATACATGGAGCGAAAACTTGCTTTGATTTAACCTCAGTTTTCTAACGGCAGTTGTCTGTTATTACCCGAAACAAATCCGAAACTTTTATTTTCGGATACGGTTTCGGTTTCGGATATGTAATTATTTCGGATATCCGGTAGTTTCGGTTATGGTTACGAATATCCATAACATCCCTACTCTTAAATAATTGAATTCTGTCATTTAGAGCACAGCGACAGCACAGTAGGTATATAATTCATGGCGTTCATAGTGACTGACATAAGCAGATATCAGATGCAAATGGAATCCGTAATTTATGTAAATTGCATTTGTTATCCCCGCCCCGGATACCTTCGATCGATCTTAACTGAATTTTAATTGAAATATTAATCTGTTTATCTAATTACGTTTTGTTTTTTTCAATGTTTTTTTTTGTATTAAACATGTAAAATTGGATAATTTAAATGTATTCATTGATTGATTAGGTAATTTATTGTTAAATCAATATAAAAGCAGGCAAATATACTTGACAAAAAATTGGAATTTATGTCAAGTTAAAGAAAGTTATTACTTTATTAGGATTACGTAATTTATATTTTTAATCATTCAAATGGTAAGTTAGCATTTACATAGCCAGGTACTGATTGCCTGAGTGATGAAGAGCCCTAATAACATGACGAAGAGAAGAGGGGAAAAAACTGACGCCAGAGATGGGCATTTAAAAACTTAAATCTATTATAAAGATTCTCGATTAATACATATTTTATCAACAGAATTTATTTTTTGTTAATAACGGTAAAAACGTACTTTATATAACAAAAATCATATGAAATTCCAAAAAAAAAAAGTATGAAAATTTTAAAATTCAAGAAAGAATATGTTGTTTTTTATACTATAAACTAATATAAATTTTAATTACCTATGTCGTTTAAAATTAATAATATATCTGTCATTTGTCATTAAATTTTTAACTGCTATCTATTGGAATTAATATTTAAATATAAAAATCCTTTAATTTGTAAATTAATGCTATTAATTATTAAAATTTTATTAAAGTACGTATAAATTTTAATATTTTAATTAAAAAATTGTATTATAAAATATTACTTGTTACTTTTATAGAAAAAGATATTTTGTTAAAAAAAGGCAGATAACGATATAGGCAATGATAGCGTCAGGGCTCTTCGTCGCTTAGACAATCAGTAACTTGACGTGTACCTAAGTATCATTTACCCATTTTGTTTTCTGGTTCTACGGTTACAAAAGATAACAGATCAAAAAAGTTCACTTATTGTAGGATTAGTGAAAGTTTGCGCTTCGGGTATACACTCGGTTTTTGACCCCTTCCACTTAAAATTTATGTGCATGTATGCGTGTTGTTTATGTATGTATTCTTATGCCAGGCATGGGCATTGGGTTCGTACGTAAAGGCGAGAATTCAATTTTGATAACCATGTTACCTAAAAAATAAATTCCCGAAGTTCTCGATAATAAATAACCCATTTATTAAACGACACGTCATCAGAGCAAAACTACTATGTACTACCAAATTATTTTGTTTTGATATTTCAGGCACTATTTTTTTTTTTGGCGTATTATCATGTTATCAACAGTGTGTGCCGACTGAAAGTAAACTGCGCATGCACATAAATAAGTTTTATAGGAAAGGGCTAAAAAGCCGAGCATACACGACGCGCAAACTATCGCTAATCCTATTATAGAAGTAATTGCTTAGGTACTGTTTGTCCGGGAACTAAAGGCATTCGATTCAGCGTCGCCTTAGTTAGAATCTCTCTTTATCTATGTATATCATTTTATTATGTAAAGTAAGAAAGATAAACTATAAACTGTAGTTCTCTTTACCCTTTTGAACCGTTTTAAAACAGTCGTGAGTTCACATATAAGCAACATGTCTGAACAAGACGGACCATTAGTTTGCGAAATTTAAAAAGAAATTTTCTTGTACGAAATTATGCCAGAATACTATCCACTTTAAATGTTTAAGGTAGTTGGTCGATAAAACGATTTTTTCAAAGGAATTTAACGAAACTTCTCTAGATATTTATTTAATCCATTATCAATAATTCGAGCCCTTACTCAAAAAAAAAAAAAAAAAAAAAAAAATTGGCCATCCCAATTTTGAGAAAAACGGTTTCAAAGTTTTGTAATTTTAACGTAGTTGCTCTGAGATAGTCAGGTACAAAAGTATATCTCAGCAAAAAAATGTTCTTTTATCAAAAATAAAATAATGTATTAATATTCTTCAGTTATTATATTGGTATATCACTTGTTTTTTTGAATTTCCGCGCGCTTATGCTGTAACAATTTAAAAAAAATTGTTGAAAAAGCATTGTAAAAACGTTATAAAATGATGTTTTTAAATTATATTTAAAAAACGGCGTGGTCAATAACTTTTATTTCTTATTAAATATGGTTTGTAATTTTGTATTAAATAACATATTAAATTTTTATCAAATTCCTTTGACACGTTTTCATTTTATTCAAAAAAAATAGAGTTTTCCCATAAGAGCCCATGTTAAAATTGCAAAACTTTGAAGTCATTTTTCTCAAAATTGGGGTGGTCAATTTTTTTTTGGTAAGGACTCGTATTATTGGTATTGGATTAAATAAACATCTAGAGAAGTTTCGTTAAATTCCTTTGAAAAAATCGTTTTATCGACCAACTACCTTAACACAGGCTCTTACGGGAAAACTCTATTTTTTTGAATAAAATGAAAACGTGTCGAAGAAATTTGATAAAAATTTAATATGTTATTTAATACAAAATTACAAACCATATTTAATAAGAAATAAAAGTTACTGACCACGCCGTTTTTGAAATATAATTTAAAAACATCATTTTACAAAGTTTTTACAACGCTTTTTCAACAATTCTTTTAAATTGCTGCAACATAAGCGCGCGGAAATTAAAAAAAACAAGTGTTATACAAACACAATAACTGAAAAATATTAATACATTATTTAATTTTTGATAAAGGAAAGTTTTTTTGCTGAGATATACTTTTGTACCTGACTATCTCAGAGCAACTACGTTAATTAAAATTTAGACGCAATTATATAATTAAACAACACACCTATTAATAAATATTTTTGAAAAGCCAATTTCTTACTTATTGCTAATGCATTCGATTTTAAAATTATTATTAATGAGTGTCAATTTATAATAATGATAATACAAAATGAATGCAAATTATCAATTACGCATAATATGTGTATACCGGGTATCCCGTCTGGATGTATACATACGGTTCACATCAGGGGTGGCCAACCCGCGGCCCACCTAGAATTTTTTTTTGGCCCGCGAGATTCACCACACTTATACAAAATATGTTTATTTTATATTGACCAAAGTAGTGAAAACCAGTGTATTAAAAAAATACGTAATATATAGGAACACATAATTTTATATGCGGCCCGCGGAGTTATGATGCGCTTCCAAAGTGCCCCGCAAGATAATTTGGGTTGGCCACCACTGGTTTACATGTTAATTGATAACATTGGATTCCTGTAAGGAAAAAATTATGTCACAAGAATGCTCTGAACAAACTAATAATACTAATTTAATATTGTAACTATTGTTACTATGGTTTTAACAACAATAATGCAATAAAATAAAGAAATGAATGTTGCAATTTTCAAGCAATTCACATTTTCACATAATTATTTGACATATTTGTGTCATTTTCTGTAAATTCAAAAGGTATTTTTTTTATTTTCTTAAAATAATAAAAATGTCGAAAAAATATTCTGTTTAAGAAATAGTGCAGACAATTTGGTGGAAAAAAAATATTTTATAAGAGAAAATTATCAAAAATATAAAAATATTTATCCAAAACACTCTTGTGACATAATCATTTCCTTATGGGAATCCAATGTTATCAATTAACGTGTAAATCGTATGTACACATCCCAATGGGACACACAGTATATGTTACTTACTAAGTAATGAATTAAAGAAATTATTTTTAGTACATATTTTCATATTTAATTTACATAAATAAATGAAAAGCTATTTATTCGTCAAGGCCAACACACTCGTGAAAAATTAAATAAAGAAAAATTCCACTGCATACTCCTTCGAAAAACATTTTAAACAAATTGTTTTAATCACAAAAATATTACAAAAATTATTGTTATTTTTGGGATTGTATTAAAACTATTGCCAAATTTTACATTTAATCGAAGCTTTGTTAAAATTTTAATCGAGAGGCACACATTTGCCGAAATCCTTTTATCATTTAAGTACGGAATTCTAAAAAGAAATCATTTTTTAATACAAATATTGAAATTTTCGGGTACTGTTCAAAAAATGAGTCCACAATGATGACCTTCCGAGCAGGCAATCTATATTTTGAAAAAATAATTTTTTAAGATATAAGAATTTTTAAATTTTTCGACTTAGGGATTAAAAATTCTTGGATTCTAAACAGATCTAATCGTAACTTTCTTGAAAGCTAGTATTGATGGCCTAGGGGCGGCAAATTTTTAGAAGAGGGCGGCAAAAGTTGTAAAGACGATTATTTTTTTTTTGCTCGTCAGTTATTTTTTGTAGGGAAAAGCTTTAAAAAAAGTAGGAAACGTTAGATTCTTTTCTTTTTAAGCAAAAGGTTGGAGCGGAATTTTTCCTCAGGGTAAATCTGGCCCTGGTTTGCCGTGAAGGTTAGTTTTATGGCGGTCAATCTATGTGGATTCATTTTTTGAACAGTCAATATTTTCACACAATTTTCTGATGGGATTCTAACTTGTTCAGAATTAAACGTATCCTATGTCTATCAAAAAATAATTACAATTTTCAAACATTAAAAAAATTTTCAAAATCCATCCAGTAGTTTTTGAGTTTGTTCGTTAAAAAACAAGCAAATTCACATTTTCAATTTATAATGTTATTATAGTGTAGCCCAAAAGTATGTGAAGGGTTGAAAAACAATTTAATTAAATTAAAATATGCCATGTAGTTATCCTAACCGACATTCTATAATATGTATATCTGTATCGAACGCAATATTCTGAATAAATTAAAAATATTTCTGTGTTGCACCTAAAATTATTTGAATACCGAAAACATTATGAGAAATAGTTTTATGAAGGAATTTCATATTGGATAGTAAAAAAAAATATTTCTGATTCGTCGTCTATTTATTTAATTCCAATGAAATATTTACGTATGTTTTACCCACCCCTGGGGCGTCAATATTCACTCACTCCTTGTGTGAACTTGCAATATAAAGACATTCCTTTTATTCACATAAGATGTCGTGACTTTAAATAGGAAAAAGTCAATACTGATTTGTAGAAAGATTTTTAAATCTAAAGAAGTAAATAAAAAAACTTTTTATTATTAAAAACTGAATATGTACATTTCAAGAGGACTGTTCTCATCATCAGACATATAAATGATTTCATTTAAAAGTAGTAAGTAACTTGGTATACAGCTGAACTCGTTTTTATGTGGTCGTTTTTTGTGCGATATTTTTTATACGGTTTTTAAAAAAATGGCCATTAAAATGCATAATATAAATCAAAATCAAGAGACAGTAAGAAACTTAAGCATTTACTATAATAACTTTATTTGATAAAAATACTTTTTAACGGCTTTTAAGCATTTAATCAATACATTGCATAAGAACATAATTAAGTTATTGCATCACTTAATATTTTTACAAATGTATTTTTCAAAAATTTCATAATATTATAAAATTGAAATAAAATGTTTCTATGTGTAAATTAATGCTTTATCTTGTTTATAGAAGCAACTTCTAAGTAAATTTCTAAGTTCTGAGCGTTTTGAGTGATGTTTTTGAGTGAGTCACCGCACAAAAAAAGCATCAACTGTACGCGTATGAAGATTCTTAACTCACAGTGATCGATCTAAAAAACTGTACGAATTTTCAAAATTATAAAGTGAATACTGCGTGACGTAGAAATTTGAAATTCCGAAATCCGATAAAAGTTAAGAATTTTTAAAAAAATATTATTATTGGGGATTAGCTTGGCTTCCTAAAAGAAAACTGAATTTATTGTATCGTGTGGGGGTATTGTCAGAAAGAACTACTTTTTTTGGATTTCAAGTACATTTTTTACAAATTCTTTTGGTGAATTGGTTATAAAGATATAGCCTGATTTTCTAGGTCACTCACCATTCAGTTTCTTTACATGTAAATGTATTGCAATTTTTGTAATAGGTAGGGGAAGGCTCGCTATAGTGGCCCAGGCAGGTAAAGTGGTCACCACTAGTTTGCAAATGAACTAATAGCTGTCATCTCTTGTTATTTAGTTTAAATTATAGATTGACAGTTTACATAGTGTCACGGTGCATATCAACTCGTTAGGTGTTACTTAGAAAATTTTATTTAAAAAAAAGTGTTTCTTGTGCCCTCTGATCTAAGTACTTACAAATATTGTATAAAATATATTGTATTATAAATACTTGGTTTTTGTGAATATTCCCTGTGTCTGTTGTAGTTCTGAAGTAATTAAATTTATAATAAACAATTATGAATCATACGTTGGGGCGGAAATTATTTCAGTTTTCCTATTTTACTTAGTTTCGGGTAATGTGGCCCATTATGTATAAAGGTAAAGTGGCCCAGTGGATCTAGTGGTGGTACCAGAATTGTGGCCGGAATCAATAGCAGAAGATGGCTGAGTACGATGTACGATATGCAAAAGATGTGTCTATGAAGTCTGCTCTGGTTGCAATGAGGAAGATGGCGATTTTACTTGTGAGTTTTGTTTTAAAAATAAATAGTTACCATCTGAGTACTTTGGATAATTAAAAATTGTTTTTATGATTGCTAACTAGTAGCAAATTGTAATATTTTTGATTAAAAATTGTAATTTCATCTAAAAATTAAAAAGCCAGTTTTAATCTCTGTTAACTTTTAATATTAATAATACTATGCCACTTTACCTACCCAAGGTGGGTAATGTGGTCATTTTGTCACTTACGAAATAATTGATAATTTTTTATTACTGTGAATATGTAAACCGTATGTATATTATAAAATAAAGACTTTATTAAATTTGCAATTTTATTATATCAAGAAATATCAATTAATTAAAACCGTTTAGAAAATATATCAATTCAAACCTTAGGGTGGCCACATTGCCCTACCTTCCCCTACTATATAAATTAAATATTTAAAAATGATTCCATGTGTAAACTAATTCTTTATCTTGTTTAAAAAACCAATTTTTAAAACCAATTAAAGGATTAAGTTATTTATTAAAAGCTAAAAGTTCTCTATAACATACGTGCATTTCGAGAGGACTGTTCTTATAACACTCTTTCAAATAATAATCTGAGTATACGCAGTTTTTATAGAACACTTTGGCATAGAAACGTCCGAAAAAAAGTTAAAACCCTTAACTCCTCTCCAAGTTTATTAATGCTTGACCGATATTTTATGTAATTTAAAATCACGACTATAATGTAATTTACGAAAAAAATGAAATCTGATTGGTTTTTCTAGAACAGAATACATTTGTTCGAAATAATCGTATTTACCGAAGCACTTAGTGCCCTGCAGGAAATGACGATAATGATGAAGACGACGAAATAAAATCAATAATAATAGGCTGATGTGTGGTGAACTGAACTTTTTTTCATAAAGTGGTTTTCGTCTTTTACAATAAAATGAAAATGAATAAATATATATAGAAGAAGAATTGTTGCTGAATAAGTACCGTTCCCGGCCAATAAATTACAACCTCGAAAGACTTTTAACTTATCAATCAATTTGTAAAAATAGTGGAAGGTCTTGAAAATCACGTCAAAACGAGTGTCTTGCTAATCTAGAACGTTATTCTGATCACTCTCGCTACTATTAAATTTAAATATTTGTCATACGGTTTTTAATTTAGTGAGCTGGTACTGTAGAATATTTAAACCTCGAAAGCTAAACTCTAGCTATATATAAATTGACTTGTGTATAGTGGTTATGGTGGTTCCAGTTGTTGACAGACGATAGCTTTCCTTCTGCCGCTCCCCTTACCCCACTCTGTTTCCAGCGCTCTGGACGTTTAAGTCTTTTGTTTGTTATAAAATATTTTCCTGCTATAATACGTGGTACGGAACGTTAAGAATTAAGTATAGACAACAAGTCGATGAAGATAAGTGCTTATGTTGTGTTTGCTGCTATGAAAGCATAAGTATTAGAAAAATTATTTACTGGGAATTTATTTTATAAACGTTTTTTTTAAGGTTATGCTAACCCAGATAGTTTAAATGCACAAGGTCATCAAATACAGAGGGAGCGAAAAATTCTGGAATTTAACATTTTTCAACTGTAAAAATGGTAATTAGGTGCGTATTTAATCCTGTTTATACCTTAAAAGTTGCTACTAACCTAGGAAACAGTACCGTAAAACCGTTTAGACCCGGACACTTTTTTACATTTTTTGGTATAATTTTATGTATATACATGTTTCCTTCATATATATCACCAATAAAAGTATTACCATTAGAAAGAGCGTATATTATTTGTTACATCTCTGACCCATTTGTTTCATTATAAGTAAAAATAAAAAAAATAAAAAATAATTAGTAAGTGTCCGGGTCTACACCCCAAATCCGTCTTGACCCGGACACTTACTTAAATAATGTACATAATAACATGCAAACTAACCTCTCCCGTCAGAGTTAGGACAGTGTTTTATATCGTCTGATGTCTTTGAACCTGTCAAAGGCTTCAAAACATTTTGTGGCAAGGGAGAGGGGTCAATACATAGTATGCCTCTCTATGAAGTAAACATGCGATGTGACACCAGAAGGAGGCATAAACCGCGTAATTCTGGCGGGAATATAACGTATGGATACTGGAAGTTACTGCCAGTGCGAATCGTGGCCATAGTGTAATAAACTGATGTGTCCGGGTCTAAACGGATATATGTATATAGCATGTATTTTTTTATATGTACATCGAATATAACTTCAAACATCATTAAATGATGCGCGATAAAATTCTGGACACATACATATCAAAATTAAAACAATATGGCATTTATGACGAAAATTACATGTCTAAGTTAGACACACATTTTATTTTTTTGAAAACTGTAGGATAGTAATCCTGTAAAATGAGATAGTAAAAGTTGAAATCCGTAGTTTTTATTGGTACAGCTGTTTAGAGGATGTTTTTCTCTCTCTAATGACGTCAAGAACAAACGTTTATTGTAGCAGGTTAATGTAGAAATTATTTACTTTGAAGATTGGTGCAAAGTGTCCGGGTCTAGACGGTTTTACGGTATTATATTTCAGATGTTGAACGTTCGAAAGTTTATACACAATTGTTTCAAGGTTTCAAGGCCATACATTTCGAACAATACAATAGAGCTGCGAAAGTCGACGTACTGCTGATATTATATTACACCGAGCTATAACTTCGGATCTAATGCTCCAATCGTTACGAAATTCGGTAAGAATATTCTCGAGATAATGAACTTACAGAATATGCAATAAAAAAGTTTCCCGACCATCACAACCGTATATGTATACCGGCTGTAACGTAAAAGCCGCCATTATGGAACGGCATCTAATACTGGAACAGTTTTGGCATTTACATATTAATGAAGTTATTTCTGAAAGAAACGTCTGATAACAAAAATTATTATTAATAGAATGATTGTTTTTCAATTTAAATTCACCTCGCATTTAATGTTTCCTTACTTAATTAAAGAAATAAATATGTAAATGTCAAAACTGTTCCAGTATTAGATACCGTTCCATAATGGGGGCTTTTACGTTACAGCCAAACTTTTTTTATGCGGTTTGTAAAAAATGGCCATTATAATGCATAATGTGAATCAAAATCACGAGACAATAAGAAACTTAAACAATTACTATAATAACTTTTTTTGATAAAAATACTTTTTAACGGCTTTTAAGCATTTAATCAATACACTGCATAAGAACATAAGTTATTGCCATCAGTTAATTTTGTTAAAGATGTATTTTTCAAAATTTTCATAATATTATAAAATTGAAATAAAATGTTTCTACGTGTAAATTAATGCTTTATCTTGTTTATAGAAGCAACTTCGAAGGAAATTTCTAAGTTTTGAGCGTTTTGAGTGATGTTTTTTCGATGCAACTTTTTTTATGCGGTCCCGACCAACCGCATAAAAAAAGTTTCTTGTACAATCTGGATCGAACTAAACTTTTTATAGCTATTTATGATGTTTTTGAATATCAGCTGTATTTGAAGTTCAGCTGTATTTATAAATTTCAGTAACAGTAGTTCTATACAAAAAGTAGTAAGGTTACAGCGATTCTGGTCGTGTTTTGATAGTAACAAGAAAAACAAAGAGTTCATTTCATGCATCCGGCATTAACATATTTTAAGTTTGCGCATACACAGTAACCAACCATTATTACCCCCAAATACTCTCACAATTTGAGCGAAATGCGACTGGTAGTAAAATATCGACATTTAATGGAATTTCACAATAGCGCCGTGGCTACCATTATTCTGATTGTGATGAAATTCGTCGAAGATCATTCACGAACCAAATCGCATAATCTCTGAAAATTTCACTAAAAATGATCGAACAGTTTCGAAGTTATGCCACTTGGTGAAATTTTCGGACACACAGCGCGCCATTTAAGAATCTCTAAAACGTGAAATGCGCGTGCCAATTTTCATTTTCAAAGGGGAAAAATTTTTTTCTACAATCATAGTGGAAAGTAGGCTTTTGCGCTTGGTGAATAGAGCGCAAAATATGTATTTGCCGAAGATTCTACTTGTCGAGCAACAAAGTACTACTTTTCGCTTTAAAGCGGAAAAGTAATACTTTGTCACTCGCTCAACGTACATTTAATTACAAGTCGGGTAGGCGTTGTTTATATTTTCTATGGTAACAAATAAACAGATTCTAAAATTATTATTTTAATAGTAATCAAGTGAAATATTAATTTTTTATTACTCATGCGGGAGAAGTACTAACTTGGCGCACACATTTCTGTACGCAAAATAGCTGTTTGCCCACTGTACTCTTCCCGCATACTTTTTTGCGTGTGGAAAGTAACTTTTCACATGGAAATTAACAATAAAATACGCAAAATTTAATCAAAACACGCAAAGCCGCCTCTTAATTTTTCATTTAATAAATATTTCATAATTATTTCTATAGAAACCAACAACAAAGTAATTTAAACGATAATTAATTCAGAAAAAAAAGACGAACACTTAAAAATATTATTTTAAAAAGTAATAAAAATGTCAAAAATAGTGATAATAATAGAAAAAAGTATGTGAAATTCCTAATAAAAATGAATGTGCAACTCGTGTGGGATTGTCGATTGCCCCACTCAAGCGAATGAGTGGGCAATCGACAATTTACCGCACTTATTGCACAATACACTATTATCAAACTTCAAAATAACAACAAAATATTAACTAAAAATAATAAATAACTATAATTAATAAATAATAAGAATAGAAAATTTAAAAAAATATGTACATATATGATGAAAATACGTAATAGAGACAGTGATTTCTCAAGTACACCTCCAGATATTTCTGAAGCTGCAAAAATTATAATATTAAAGTAAATATTAACGTCCATTATTATTTTTTCAAGTATCTTTTAAATAAAAAATACATTTTATAAGACTGTAGAAAAAATTTTGAGTGTACTTCCAGCACAAAATGACATTGCCGCTCTCATGCGAATAACGCGCTCCGCCTGGCGGCGTCGAACGTCAATATTCTCAATCGAGCGGCAATGTACCATTTTGCGCTCTTAATACGCAAATAACTATTATAATATTGATGGTAAAAATTAAAATTTGAATCACGTTTAAAAATTATAATATTTCAAGTTGGTTATAGACAGAACCTTCAACTTAAAAAAATAAAAAAAATGAATCAATTTACTTGTTAAAAATTGCTAAAAACCTTTTTTTTCTCAAAATAATTAAAATTCACCGGGATGTTTCAGTTTCACTTAATGCTAAATTTTCCAGTTCACTAATGACATGTATTTTTCAAGTGGGTAAACATGCTAAAGAAGTTGGACATGCCATAGGTATGTAACATTCATCTAGTAAACACGTACCGGTACGGTACCACTGATGAAGAAGACGAAGTTGTTTGCATATTACATCATCCTCTTTACCCCTTTTCTACGCCTCACCCCACCTACTCATCCCTTTGATGTACCCCATTTACAAACATTACAATGAGAGATGCGAACCGTGTTGAAAATCATATAAATAATTTTATTCTTAAACTAAATTATTAATATTTTTGGATATAAAATATTATATTACTTCTACCTTTTCTGTTGCTCTCTCACTGTTACTCGATCGTGTAAGATGGTTATAAGAATGAGATGGATTTACTAAATGGTATAGTAATATTTCTGAATGACTGCCATGTTATAGAAAATTTATGTTACCTGAAACAAACGAAAAAGACGAAATTAGTTGAAAAGTTTTTTGATGAAGTACGAGGAGTTAAAACCAACAAAAATTTTGATATAAATTTTGAATAATATTAACTAGGGTAGGTATAAACGACGTGGAGGAAGATAAGAATGACTTCAGGCTCCTTCTAAAATAGTTAATTAATAATCGAATATTATATTTATTTAGTTAAGAATAAGAAGCTGGTACAGTAGATAATCTGGTGAATTTTACATATGTTTTTAGATCTTTACCTATCAAATGTGATACAAAGTATTCTTGCTTCCGAGGCTACTAAAGTAGCGGAAGCATTGTGATCATTTCTGAAAAATAAAAAATTTCTTTCTTCCTGAACAATTTTGGTTTGGTGTCTGTCCGTCTGTGTGTCACCAGTTTGCACCAAGTGACATAACTTCTGAACTATTCGATTGTTTTTAATGAGATTTTCAGAAATTATGCAGTTTGGTTCCGAGATGGTTCTCTATGAATTTAATTGAAATCGAAGTAACGGTAGCTACGCCGCTACCATGTCATTCCAATATTCAATAACTCAATAACTATTCAATTATATCTTATGAAATTGTTAGGAATTATGGGGTCTGGTTCCTAGATGGTCCCCTGAAAATTTCATTGCATTCGGAGTAATAGTATCCACGGCGCTACCATGAAATCCCATTAAATGTCAATATCTTCTTTATTGCTAGTAGTGATGAGCAAATGCAAGACCAAGACCAAGACTTTGCAGTCTTGGTCTTGTTCTTGCATTAAGAGTCGTGGTATTGGTCTTGCTAGAGCAGTTTGAGTCTCGGTCTTGGCCTTGTTATTGCTAAAAAATCTTGTACTTTCTTACACTTTTTTATTAGCTAATTTTTTTTTTTTTTAAATCAGAATTTTTACTATCTTTACGTATTAATTATACTTTCAAACTATTTAAATAGTTTAGCAAGAGTCTTGCTTTTTTCTTGCTTTTGTCTTAGTCTTGCTCACTTGAGTCTTGGTATTGGTCTTGCAGCCATACTTATAGTCTTGGTCTTGCTCTTGGTATACATAGTCTTGGTCTTGGTCTTGCAGAAAAATGCAAGACCAAGACTAATTTTGCTCATCACTAATTGCTAGTCCCACTTCGCACTTTTTAAAGTATTTTGAGGGTTAGTTTCTAAAATATTTTTGCTATTTTTTTATAAATTAGCCTTTAAGTATCTGAAGTTATAACAATTTTTTATGAACTTTAAGGCGAAAATATAATTTCACGCTCGTATATTTGGTAGAATAATGTTTTGAAGTCTTTTACGAGCATGAGAAATCTGTGTGCCACACCCCATTGGCATTGTATTTTTTCTTTAAACCGTAAATTATAATAATAAAATATCCATTAAAAAGCACTCATATTGATAAAAAAATTATATAAAAAAATCATTGAGCGTTTTAAAAGTAACACAAAATTATATCTACATTAAAAAAATTGTTGAACAATTATGGAAATAAGGACCATCCGGACAGCTCGAAATAGGTACTGTAGGGTGTAAAGTATATAAATCTGACTACAAAAACAGTGGGTTGAACAAAATTTGAACCAAAACTGTTCTTAGCCGAAAAAAATTGATACAAAATATGAGTCAAAAAAGGGGCTCTTAAAATTTTTTTTAATCCGGCGCTGACTATCTTATTTTTGTAAGATAAATTTTGTTTTCAAAAAAAAAAAAAACACCTGGGAAACACGTTTACGACCTAAACATAATCTAACCATAACCTAGTCAATAAAATTATTTTCTATTTTCGATATTAAGAAGGTATTTATGTATAATTTAAACAGGGCCGTACTTTAAAACGCTATACAAAATTTTGAAACATTATGTAGCCAGTTAACTTGCGATTTTTTCAAACTGTTAATTCCGAAAAAATTCCTGTAGTTTTAGTATCTACAGGGTGCAATGAGTCACCCCTCAAAAGGACGAGAGTTATTCTTTTACACCCTGTATAGTCTATGCCCACACCTCCCCTACATGTTACTACACTTATTTTAAATGCTTTGAAATTATTATTTTTATTTTTTGTGTAATGATTCTTGTTCGACTGAGAAAAATAAAATAAAAATTATATTTTTGTAAAAATAGAAATACTTTTTATGGAACAATAATTGCTTTTTAATAATTTTTTATTTTCACATTAGGGAAAATTTTTAACGACACATTTACATTGAAAATTGGAATAATACTGTTTGGGAATTAATTTTTGAAAGGTAAATTTTTATAAAAATATAAAAAAAATTCAAATTGACTTTTTATTGTTAAAAAAAATTTCTATTATAATTTTAAATAAATACACATTATACAAATGAAATAGTTTTAAAAGTATTGTATGTCTGGTTGAATTTTTTCAGTTTTATTAATTTATTACACTAATTGATGAAATCATCAAGTTTAATTAATTGAAACGACCAAGGAAATTACGATTTTGCACATAATACAACAATTTTTTAATTGTTTGTCAAGGGCGGGTGACACAAAAGTGTTGAGTATGCAATAATGTATTTATTTCTAATATTCTGTTAAATTTTGAAAATACCGACAGAATACGGTACTTGACTGTATTTAAAATTTGTGTCAAATGTTAAATAATTCTATGCATTATCATTACATATGTCCAATTTTAATGATGAAACATAAAAAAATTTGATAACTAATTACAAATTTTATTTTGAAAATCGCCATTTTTCAACAAATATTCAAATTAGTGAAAACGCGCCATTTCTTGAATATGACGTAACATTTTGTAGCTAGATATGTCGATTTTGATAATTTTCATCGATGAAGTGAAATTATGTTTTGAATATTTCTATTAGTTTATATATGTATACATAGTAATAAAAATCGACCAGAATTCCAATAAATACTTGCTTTTACTTTGAGATTTTATGAATATAATCAAAGTTTGTAGGTTATAAATTTTGACATTGACGTTTAGTTGTTTCAAACTGTGACGTCACTATAGTAAGGTGTTTTTCCCGCGTTTTTCTCATTTAAAATTGTAGGGTTATTTTGTTTGATAATTTTTTACAGAATCTGTCGAAAATAAAAAAATCACTTAACTGATATGGAAAAACAGTGTTTTTAGAATATTTTTGTAACTTCAGTCAAGTACCCTATTATTTGATATACAAAGTTTCAAAATACGGAATTAAAAACTAGATACTGGATGTTCTGTTTTCTGAAAACTTTAAATTATTTTGAACAAATAATAATCATCCAAATATTTTTTTGTTTATATAATTAAAATAGAAGTAATTAGTGATGAACACGTAAAAATAAAAATAGTTTTTTAATTGATGCTACATAATTTACAGCAATTAATTAAATAGATATAAAATTATTTTGGAATTTTTTTTTTTGTAAATTAAAATATAATTGTTTTAATTAGCTACTAGTTTTTTTAAACACATTAATTTTATAATAATTTCTTAGAATTTTAATTATAAATACGTTTGTTTTAAATTCACTTTTTAAAACTGATGTACCTCTAGTGAAAATATAATTTTTTATTTTTTCCAAGTTCTGAATCTAAAAAGAAAAGGTGAAACCCTTATAAGATCACTTTCATGTTCGTCTGTTACAGAGGATTTGTTTGGCATAATGATGGCACATATATCGCCAGTAAAAGATTCGAAAAAAAATTATTCAAGATTAAAAGGGGCGGAGTCAATTTAGTCCAAAAAAAAGTTTTAATCACCGAATACAGAAACAAAGAGCTGTTATCTCTGTACTAGCGATACCAACGTGGACAAAAAACCCCTACCACTTCCATCCACTATGTTATGTAGGTACACACTGTTTGTAGTTGTATGGGTTTGATGTTTGCATGTGCGTGAGTGGTCACACACACACAGCCACATATGCACGTACTGCGACAGAGCAACATGCAGTGTAACCAACACTGATCTTAACAATACAATTGAAGTGCATTGGCTCACCGCTTCCGAAAGAATGATCAGCTAAGCAATGAGTTGATCTAGTTTGACCTACTACTGTCCATAGATTTTTATATTTACGCTTAACGTAGTTGCTCTGAGATAGTACAAAAATATATAAAAAAAAAGAAATTATCAAAAATTAAATCAAAAATTAAATAAATGTATTATTCTTCAGTGATTATATCTGTGTACCACTTGTTTTTTTTTAAATTTCCGCGCGCTTATGTTGTATCAATATAAAAGCATTATTTAAAAAGCATTGTAAAAACGTGGTAAAATGATGTTTATAAATTATATTTCAAAAACGGCGTGGTGAATAATTTTTATTTCTTATTAAATATGGTTTGTAACTTTGTATTTTATAACATACAGTAAACACTATGAAAGTGTTACGGCACGGGACTAAAATCACAGTTTCATAGTGAGATTGAGATACAAAAAAATACGTAGACGCCAGTAACTATAACTAAACGCAGAATTCTTAAGGTATGAAAGTCCTACAAAAAGGAAAGATATATTTTTAGTAAGAGACATACATATTTTGTGACATTAAGAAGATAAAATACTTTTGCAATAAAGATGGATATAGAGTAATTATATCTAAACTCCTGCTATTAGTTTTTATATCTCTCACTCAAGTAATATTGCACTGTATAAACATACATTACGTTGTAAAAAAAGTATTAGATCTTGAAGTAGTTTGCTTATTTATATAGTAATACAATGATATACCTACTTAAATAAGTAATTTTAAATTAAATAAATAATATTAAGAAATTTTATAATAATAGCAACATTACAAAGGTAGATTTTATGATTGTATTAGGTAGTTCAATAAAATTGAATACATTTCATTTAGGTATTTATAAATACGGGTTTTTTAATGGTGTAGATCCTTACTTTCATTTATTTAACGGAGTACTGTAAAGTGGACTTTGATCGCTCAGAAACTTTGCATTTAGTTATAGTTTACTGCCATATACCTGTACTACGACAATAACAAAACAAACGTTCTGCGTGTATTTACATGCAACGTTTGATTGTGTTTGCCACACCAGAGTGGTTGAAGTAATATTGGTTGTAACACTTTGATAGTGTACAGTTTCATAGTGGCTACTGTATTAAATTTTTAACAAATTCCTTTGACACGTTTTCATTTTATTAAAAAAAAAAAAAGAGCTTTCCCATAAGAGCCCGTGTTAAAATTACAAAACTTTGAAATTGTTTTTCTCAAAATTGATTCTCGAAATTTTCTCAATTTTTTTTTTTTTTTTTGGTAAGGGCTCCTATTATTGGTATTGAATTAAATAAATTATCTAGAGAAGTTTCGTTAAAATCCTTTGAAAAAATCGTTTTATCGACCAACTATCATCTATTGATCTATGGTTTTAATTAATATATCGTGTGAGGTATAATAGGGTATTTGACAGTAGTTGAAAAAATATCTATTTTGATTTTTAAATAATTACACGAGTCATAATGACACTGAATATTGCTTATTTACAGGTTATTTCATTCAAAAATATAAAAATTTTAATTAAATAAAATTACAAAATTTACGTTAAAAATGACGTAATCAAAAACATCAAGCAAAAGCAGCTTACGTCACAAGCTCGTTCGAATATGTAGGTATTATATTGTAGTTAGGAAAAAAATGTTTACTTTTTTGGTAACTATGAAAGAAATTTTTCATTAGGTATTAATTTTCATTACTAGACAATTAATGTTTTAGAGCCAATGACGTCATACGATTTGAAAGAGACAGAACGTATCGTTTTGGCGATCTTTTTAAAAACTGAAATTTTATCGCTGACTTTTATTAAAAATATAGTACAAAATAATTTAAAAATGTGTATTATGAGTTTAGTAAGAAGTAATAAACACACTAAGATGGTTTTTAAAAAATTGTTAAATATCCCATTGAAAAGAGCTATCTCTAAGAATTCTAAAAATACTTTTTTTTATAATTTTTAGTCCAGTGGTTTTAAGAATATAGCCCAAAATTTACTAGAAATGACTCCCTCCCCAATCTCGTAGGTTTATAAAGCTAAAATTTTGATTTCGACAACATGTTAATGGTCATGAATGCTGCGCTGTAGAGCTTCAAGTGAAATTGCATAACTGCGACACAACGCTATACCACGTCAACAATTCCATGTTAAATGTATTAGTTGTCAAAATAGTGTACCAGTTGGTCGTTATGTCATTATAGGTTATAATTTTTAATGGATTTATATGCAATACTATACCATTTAGACAAAAGCATTTGCTTGTAATTTGTACCATTGCAACTACATATTTTTTTTTTTATATGATAAATAAATCATTTTCAAATGATTTTTAACTCTTTGCACTCAAGCAAAAAAGAGTGAGTTGTAAATAGGCTGGTAAGACATGTAGCACATGACAACGACCGACGTTCCTTTTTGGACGGATTCTTTTGACGTTCTAACCTTGTTTCCCCAAAGTTGAATACTAAATGCACTAAATGCGCTAAATACGTCCTCAATGCTGTTTTTATTAGTTTTTAATTTTAAAAAGATAATTCAACGTGATTTTGTATTATTTTATTTACAATTTTTCTAATAAATGAATGTGTTTGCAGTTATTAAATAAAATATTCATGTAATGTGAAGTATGAGCAGTCATTACAGTTCAACATTCAGTGTGTCATGTGGTACATGTCTTATGATTCAACAGACAAAACACCTTTAAATATGGTAGAGTTAATGGACAAACCACCTTGTCATGCTGTACATGTCTTATAAGCGCAAAGGGTTAAAAAATAAGATCTATATTTGTTACGCCATCTAACAGTAACACTACAAACAATAATAGTCAATGTTATACTTATATGTAATAAAATAAGTATGTATATCAGTGATTTCAAAATATGGAAAACAAATGGCTTCTTTATATGTAATTCTCTTTCTGATAAGAATGGATAAAAAATTGTTATGAAATGATGAAATTATAAGTAAGATAAGAACCCAATGAACCCATTTAAATGAAGTCTGTATGTTAAGACCTACATTCCATATTTCTCATATTTCATAAATCATGTAGCCTGGCTAGTCTCGTTATTAATATGCTAATCAATTGACGTATATATGAATGCCTCTTTTGTTAATCAAAATCACAAGTCAAATACCGGATAAAGGAAATGGTTATTGAGTACGATGAATAAAAAAAAAGTAAAGAATGATTATAAAGTCTTCCATCATATTTGCCTGAGATTTAGTAGCAACTATTTACGGATTTTTTTAAAGATTCAAATTAAATGCGTTCTTTGTTTGTGTATCTACGCTTGATTAAAGCTTTATTTGAGAATAAAATTTTTAACCTCTTCGCTACAGACTATCAATGAGTCGCGTCAATGAGTATACCTTTGTCCAGCATACTGGACATTACTTTAAGCAAGCTTTTATTTTAATTAAAATTTTTAATCTTAAATCTTTAAATAAACGTAATTTGGTGATTTTAAATAATATTAATGAGTTTTAAATTTTTTATTACTCATGCGGGAGAAGTACTAACTTGGCGCACACAGTTCTGTACGCAAAATAGCTGTTTGCCCACTGTACTCTTCCTGCATACTTTTTTGCGTGTGGAAAGTAACTTTCCACATGCAAATTGACAATAAAACACGCAAAATTTAATCAAAACACACAAAGTCGCCTCTTAATTTTTCATTTAATAAATATTTCATAATTATTTCTATAGAAACCACCAACAAAGTAATTTAAACAATAATTAATTCAGAAAAAAAAAGATGAAAACTTAAAAATATTATTTTAAAAAGTAATAAAAATGTCAAAAATAGTGATAATAATAGAAAAAAGTATGTGAAATTCGTAATAAAAAATAGTATGTGCAACTCGTGCGGAACTGTCGATTACCACACTCAAACGAATGAGCGCACTCACTATGTTCGTGCGCTCAACTTCGCTTTCGTGGGCAATCGACAATTTCCCGCACTTATTGCACAATATACTATTTCTCAATTAAAAAATTATGTTAACATACCCTTAAATTTGGTGTACAATATATTGTCCATCAGTAGTGAATTAAAAGGTTAAGTTTAGTAAAATTGTTCTTAAGGTTAAAAATTGCAGGTAAAATGATAGAATGATGAAACTGGAATTGAAGCATATTATGTTTTCGAAGTCGTTCTGTTCATTTCTATCGAAATGAAACACGTAGGATGAATAGGAAAAAAATTCGGTAATGGAATGTGATATTTCTAAAAGAATTTTGTCATTTTGACAGCGTAAATGAATCCAAATTACCCAAATTCAACCGCTTACTCGTATTTAAATTATTCCCATAAAGAGGGATTTGAGGAAAAAGAATTATTTTAATTTGATGACGTCATTAAGTTAACTAAAATTTTTAATTTCCTAAAAACCGTAAATCAAATGATCAGATGACGAAATTGTAACGGTGTTATAGATTTTTGAGGTCGTTCTTTTCATTTTTACCAAAATCAAGCATGTTGGATAAATAGAAAATTAACTTCTCTTGAATTTGTTCTACTTCTAAAAGGGGTTTCGTTGTTTCGACAGCAAAAATAAAAAAATTTCACATCAAAACTACCCTAACTCAAGCAGTCACCCAATTTTAAGTCACTTCCGTAAAGACTGATTTGGACAAAATGAAATTTTTAAAATTTGGTTTACAAAAATTTTTTAATGCGCTAAAAACCGTAAATAACATGACAGAATGATTAAACTGGAAATGAATTGTGGGTTTTGTAAAGCAAAATTCTTGTCCTTCCAACGATTAAAATAATTTGTTTTTTCTACTCCTGTTGAAGAACACACTCCTTACATATCCGTTAATTGTTGAGAAAGTTAAGCATTATTCAAAGGTGTGGAGGAATTTTCATTACTCACTACCTAACCTAACCTAAATACATATACCTATGGGCAGTTACCTTAAAGTTTCATTCAACGTCACTAGATGGCATACTTCTTATTCCTTATTTCTTACTTCTTATTCCTTATTTCATTGATTGTGTATGACCCATAATAGCTATCATTACCAGCTTGTTGAATAATATACTATTTATCATATTAATTGTATCAGCACATTTAATCAACAAATAATATTACGCGTTTAATATTTTAAATCAGAGAAAAAAAACATCCCTGTAGAATATTCTAACAGAGAGTTGACAATAAGGGTAATAACATTTTACAAGTCAGTTTCACACTGAAAAAAAAAATTAAGTCAAACATTGTTCTGAAAGTTCTTACAAGAGTAGGTATATGGAGACAAAATTTAAAAAATGTAAGAAATCACGATTGCTATTTTATTTTATTTTGTTATTTTTAATGTATGTATAAAATCCAGTTTTTGAAGTCATAGAATTTTTCAAGTTTTATTGTTGTTTCAGTGCCAACTCGTTCTTGTCGAAATTTAAGTAAATAATGCTGTTAAATTTTCTAAAGATTTTAAATTACATTCAAATTTAAATAAGATAAACACTGTATAGCGTAAAGAGTACTAGAGGCACAAGATCGATAACGGGTGATAGTAGGATTGTTTAACGAGCAACATAAAAGTTTTTTTTCATTTTTTTCCTTTCTTTTTTTTTGAAACTCATTTATAAAATAACTTTTGTTTAAAAAGGTTAAGATCACGGGCATGAATGACTTGCAGTAAAAATACCAGTACACAAAGTACGTAATGTAAAGTGTATTTAAAAATGAAAACTACAATAAAGTATAATCATTTCTAAGGTAAATGGTTCCACAGAAACATAATGATATCAAAATACATATTAAAATAAAAATACATAGTAGGTACACTTGAGTTTTATATTTTTTCTGAATAAATTTGTATTTTCTACAATTCAAATTTCTTGCCTAAAAGCAATTGAACACGAAGAACTTTCAACCCAAAAATGCTTCAGCTTCACTGTCGCGTATTATTTTTTTTTTTATGATAGTTCTCGTTAAATTGCTAGGCAATAAATTTTCATTAGACAACCGCATCGAAAAAATGCAAACCTCTCATGTTATAAATAAGCGATAAAATTAGATGATTTAATGGCGTCTAGCAGGACCGTAACTAGGCAGCCGGGATATTGCCCCGGAGCCCCCAGCCAAAGGGGGCCCCCAAGAGAATACAAGAATTATTTCTTGGCAAATTTTAAGGGCGATATTTCTGTAAAATTAAACGACTGGTAAGTAAAAAAAAGGTCACCGCTTCCTTTTGCCGACGAGCGGAATTTTTCGTTTTTGCCCAGGGCGGAGTAGAAGCCCTGAATGTACTTTCTGCCCCGGGGCCCCTGAAGTCCTAGTTACGGCCCCGGGCGTCTAGATACAATTCAGTTTGTATGACGACATTTTTTTTATGTTATTTAACACTAGAATCATACGTTGGTCTACGAGAAACGTTAATCATACATCGACGTCGTTTTGACGGATGGACTTTTTACGGAGAGTTTTAGAGTTTATTTGCAAAACACATTTTTTTTACATAACAATACTACAAAAGCGAACAAAATATTTAAAAAAATTGGATTTGGAAAAATTTCTTAATGTAAATATGTATTTATTAATTTTTTTAATCTTTTTATCAAAGCATATTTTCATTATAAAAATTAAAAAATAGATAAATACATCAATTGTATCATAAAACATGTCTTTCAAATAAATAATTTATGAACTATTATGAGTCAGTGGACATGTGTGACTTTACAGAATGTTAAATTTCTCAGTCATAAATATTCCTATAGATATGTATGTAGTTATTTCCCCATTAGGCACATTTGTAAATTTTCTAAAATTTGTTAGTAATTTTTCGAATAAGATGTCAAAAAATAATAAAAATTAAAATATTTTCCACAAAATAAATTGTTAATCTTTTATTAAGTCACTTGAAACGCATTCTTTAGTTTTCGATTTAATATATTAAAACTTCAGTATTAGTAATCATCTTTCACATTATCATAATCATTGAATAAATTAATTATAATATACATATCTTTAATAAATTTTAGAAAAATTAGGAAAGATTTTATATGTGAAATACAAAATCTTAAAAAAAAAACATCGCGTAATCATACATCGACGTCCTTTTGACGGACACTATTTCAATACAAACAAAACGACAATTGCTATAAACAAAATAAATACGTCTTATGTGTTATAACAACAAATAAATTAGATAACAGAAATCTCACAGCAAGCAGGTACCGACAAGTTGTAGTATTGGAGCAGGTAGAGAAGTTCGTTCGTCGTTTTGACGTGTACGTATGATTCTAGGGTTAAACGGACCGAGATGACGATTGGACAAATTTCTTTGGATATTACTATATGTTTTATAGGTTATTATTTTGAACTGTGATCGACATTATTTTTATAAATATGAGACGTGTTGAGTCTTGGTGTTATAGTTAATTTCGTTTTTTATGAATTTTATGATCTTTTGATACGATAAACATGGAGGAACACAATATTTTAATATTAAAATACCTTTGAAACGTTTATTATCAATAATTTCCACTATTATAGGTGCACCCATAAACCTACTTACATATTTTACCGACAGATTGTAGTAAAATTTGAAGCTATTACTTTTTATGAGATTTTACAAAAAGAGCATATTCGTTACCGCTATTAAAAAGCGGAAATTTCCAAAAATAAAATTTAAATATACTGAAACAGCCGCAGGCTAGTTACATTGTACCTACACAAGAATTCGAGAGAGGCTGAAAAAGGTAGTTTTAAGAAAAACGTGTTTAAGGTTTTCAAGCGAAATTTCAAGCAGCGTAACGCCATCTATGTCGTTTGAAGACTGAAGCTAAACTGATTGAAGATGATCATTTGATTCGCACCATTATAGCATTTTTAGTGTTCCCTAGTCATAACTACGGAACACTTATAGTTTCGTCATATCTGTCATCGTTTTGCGTGGGTTGACACGCAATTGATTCGTTTTTAATAGACAGTGTTATATCCATTTTCAAAATTGAAAAATAAAAATAATATAAAGAAGTTTGTCAAGTGTATGCTGAACACGCATTAAATCAGGGTTCCGTAGTCAGCTGTTAGAGTTTTCTACAATTTTCAAAAGAAAATATGTATAAGGAAATTTTAGTATATCCACAACGAAAGTGACTACGGAACTCTAATTTTCCGTGGTTCAGCACGCACTTGGTGAACTGGTGAGTTTTTTGAGTCGTCATCTGTACATATGGTGAAATGAGGTATGTACGAAGAATGTATGTGTATATAGAAAAAACCCACATAGAATGTCGCTCAATGGCATCTCGAATACTGAAATTCTCTTGTTTTGTTATTTCTTTTGTCTTCAATGTTCTTTTGTTTCCAGCTTTTTTTTTTTTTTTTCAAATAAAACAAAAAAAAGTTGGTTAGGAAATGACGTAAATAATACCATTTATACATTTTCATTTTAATTCGTTTGGTATTATTCATCGGATATTAATTCTCAAGATGAGAGTTTAGAACGTTTTTTTTTTTAAACTTTTTCAAATCATTATTCTATGAAAAATTGATTCGCTATAAGCTTTTACGTAGAGGGGATACGAAATTTAACTACAGCGTTTAAGGTAGACAAATATGTCAGTTTATCAGGATGTTGTACATAATTTTATTATTTTTTTTAAGAAGTATTTTTTTTTAAATACTGTTTAATTTTTTCAAAGCGAGTACTTATTACGATGTCTATTTATCAGATTCTACAAAATAATGATAATAAAAAAAAAATTATTTGTAACTCTACTATCAAACGTCACTTTATTTCGAAATTTTCAAAAAAATTTCTTAAAAATTACCTCTTATGCTTTTTCTTGATTAATTATTGAAAACTATTCCATTCTAAGACATTTTCAAGATAAAATGAGCAGATGTATGGCTTTTATTAAGGTACCATCACAGTGTAGAATTTTGAAAAAAAACAACTTTTTTTTGGTCTTATCTTAAAGTACACTTATGCATGTTCTCTTAAAATTTTAAAATGAAATTCGAATTATTACGGTAGCTACGACCACGGATCAATGGATTCAGTCTAAATATAAAACTCTGTGGATCGATTGGCGCCTTTTGACGGGATGTTATACCACTTTACATTCAGTCTTTCCACAACTATTGAACGTATAATATCAATTATTATTACCACAGTAGCACATTTTTGTTGAAACAATGATTGGAAACAATTTTGCGACAAACTTTAAACGCGTATATCACGAAATGCTCTTTTTAAAAACGGTAGCCACTCTTAGAGGGAAAGTTTCCAAGCTATAAGTTTGAAATTTTGACTGTTTGAAGTTTGAAACTGTTAAAAAATTTTTTACTTTTTATTCAAACCGCCGCCATTTTTTCAAATTTCAAAAAAAAAAAGAAAAATCCTCCATAGGAACATAGCGGCTTACCACACAGATTGATAATTTATTTAATTATTTTTCTCAGATGAAAACTGCGGCCGCAATCGTGGGCACCAATAGCCGCCTTTTATTAAATACAATTTTCTCAAAAAATTATAATAATTATAAAAAATAAATAAAAATGAATAAAGAAAATATTTTTGTATTTGTAATGTAGTGATATTAATCGTAAAAAAAATTCATCCCCATTCCCGCATCCTATCCATCCGAAAAAAATTGCGAAAAATGAATGTTTTTCGGCCGGTCACACTGTGATAATACCTTAAGGGGGGAGGGTCCTCCAGACAACAGGTTTTTTAAGAATTTTTTTAAAGAAACTGGATACATTTATTGTATCAAATGAAGTTACATAGTATAGTACATGTTATGGTGTATTCACTCATAAATTTTTATGCAAAAAAAAAGAAAAATTGGCGGCGCTACAGCTGTTCTAAGTTGACTCTTTTAATTTGCGCCGTTGAATGCCCAGCCCCTTGTAATCAACTGAATTCAATTGGACAAAAAAATTTTTATTAAAATAAGTCATTACGCTTTGCATATTTCTGATGAGGAAAATTTTTTTTTCACAATTTAATATTAAAAAGAAAAAATTTAACTTTTTTTTTTTTTTATAAACAAATTGTTATAAACAATATTTATAGTAATATAATTTATGCAAAATTTTAGGTATATGCAAAGGCCAATATCTTAAAGAATATCTGTACAAAATTTCAAGCTAATACCTTAATAACTTTTTAAGTTATGTTCCACGGTGCGGAAAAAAACCTGTTTTGAGAAAAACGCTATTAAAAAGTTTTCGTTCTTGAAAAGTAGACTTAAAAGCAGTTGATCGTTATCTAAGATAATCTTTCTGTTGGGATTCTTTAAGGTTCAAATGAACTTTTAAAGCAAAACAAAAAATGAAAAATTTGAAAGTTCTGGAGGACCCTCCTGCCTTAAACAAATTTCAGTTTTTTTTAACCCTAGAATCATACGTACACGTCAAAACGGCGTACGAACTTCTCTACCTGCTCTAATACTACGACTTGTTGTTACTTGTTGTTACTTGTTTACTGTGAGATTTCTGTTATCTAATTTATTTGTTATTATAACATGCCACATATATTTATTTTGTTTATAGTCATTGTCGTTTTGTTTGTATTGAAGTAGTGTCCGTCAAAAGGACGTCGATGTATGATTAACGTATGTTTTTTTTTTTTGAAGATTTTGTACACTACATATAAAAGTTTTCCTAATTTTTTTTAAAATTTATTAAAGATATGGATGTTATAATTAATTTATTCAATGATTATGATAATGTGAAAGATGATTACAGCTGTTTGACTTATAGAGACGACATAATACTGAAGTTTTAATATATTGAATCGAAAACTAAAGAATGCATTTCGAATGACTTAATAAAAGATTAGCAATTTATTTTGTGGAAAATATTTTAATTTTTATTATTTTTTGAGATCTTATTCGAAAAATTACTAAAAAATTTTAGAAAATTTACAAATGTGCCTAATGGGGAAATAACTACATATATATAGGAATATTTATGACTGAGAAATTTCACATTCTGTAAAGTCACACATGTCGACTGACTCATAGTAGTTCATAAATTAATTATTACAATTGATGTATTTATCTATTTTTTAATTTTATAATGAAAATATGCTTTGATAAAAAGATTAAAAAAAATTAATAAATATTTACATTAAAAAATTTTTCCAAATCCAATTTTTTTAAATATTTTGTTCGCTTTTGTAGTATTGTTATGTAAAAAAAATGTTTTTTGCAAATAAACTCTAAAACTCTCTGCAAAAAGTCCATCCGTCAAAACGACGTCGATGTATGATTAACGTTTCTCGTAGACCAACGTATGATTCTAGGGTTAATGTATTTTTCATTCATTTATAATAGTAAAATGTCCTGATAAATTATCGGATAATCACTTGATATAGGTGGCTATAGTTTGGGCTCGGAGCCAATAGGTATAATAAGTAGGTATACTTACAGTAATGAAATAATGCTGCCCCCTTACATACTGAATTTTTGATGGAATAAACAACACAATGGGCAAACTTTATTTTAAAAACAAACAAATTTTTTATTTTGTAAAAACTTTTTTTTAAAAATTTTGAACTGATTTTTGAAACACGTACACAAAATACAATCACAACAATACATATAAAATAAACACAAATTCTAAATAATAAAACAATGTACCGGAAAAAAATGAATTAATCTTATTACGCAATACGAACGAATAAAACAACACAGATAAATTTTGTGCAGGAGAGAGGAATACCTAGACATATGAGAAAGTTGAACGTCGTAAATTGTTATTATCAATTTTCAAATATTTAAATTTACAATAATAAAAGTATATGATATGTAATATTATTTTTACAGTTGAACCTTCTCTGACTGGTACCACCATTGTATTTTGTACTACAGATGGTGTAATTGAAGATTTAAATGTACATGATTTAAGAGGTTACATGCACTTATTTTTTCTCGAAAACATGCTTTCTTTATTGCATGATCTGATCACAAAAATTAGAATATTATTTGGTCATTCGGAAAGTTCGCGCCGTTTTTGGTGTAAATGACCATCCCGATTTTCTTCAAATGGCCAAAAAATGTGGATTTTGAATGCTTAAAAGTTGCCAATCATTCTTGACAGTTTGCCTCAGGTTTCATTTTTTGACGCTTTGTTTCATCGTCAATACACACAGGTCGACCGGAGGGGGATTCATCTTCCAAAGAAAAATTACCCTTTTGAGATCTAGCAAACCACTTTCTACAAGTTCTGTCAGAAAGCGCATCGTCACCATAAACACTACAAATATATCTTGTTGAGTCAGTTGCATTGGTACCTTTTTTTGAACTCGTATAACATGACATGATGTTCCTATTGATGTCTAAGATTGCTCATTGTTACTAACAAAAAAAAAAAAAAAAAAATTAAAAAAATTACTTTTTGTAAACGTAAAATTTTGATCGTTAATATCTCGTAAACGATGCGTCATAGCGAAATTTTTTGGCGACTGAAGCGAAGCAAGTTGTAGGTATTCCAAATGTATTGTGAATGTTAAAACCTACTTTTCGTTATCGAAAATTATCGATAGCAAGTTATTTATCATACATTGGTTATGACTTGTTATAATTTAGGTTCTGTTTTCCCGTTGATCAGCAATAGAACATTTTTTTAAAATTATTTTTCGTTAATTTTCGTTATCGAAAACTTTATTCGTGAATAAACGGTGTGTCGTAACGAAAAAAAAACAAATTTTTGAAGGCTTAAGCGAAACAAGCTGTAAGTATTCTAAACATATTAAGATTATTAAAATGTAGTTTTCGCTATCAAAAATTATCGATATCGAAAATAACGATATTTTTAAAATTTAAGTATTTGTAATGCTATTCTAGTATTTATTTGGTACTAATATACCATACTGATCATGTTATAAGACGATATTCTTTATTTCTCTCTCCTTTTACAAATCTTCAGAGGTAAAGTGAACCAAGTCCAGCATGTCTGATTAGTAGAGAGCGGAATTATATGCACAAAAATATTGAAAAATATGCAATATAATATGCACGATTTTATGGTAAAATATGCACCAATTTTTTCAAAATATGCACAAATATGCAGTAATAAATGTAAAAATAGGGCTTAGTAATTTTGATGTAGGTAATAATTTTGATGTAAAATAACAAAAATAGAATTTTTTCTAAAATCTAAAACAGAAATAAGAGCATAAGGTACTTGCCTGCCTTTTGCTTAAAAAGAAAAAATCGTAACTTTTCCTACTTTTTTTCGAATTTTTCCTAAAAAAAATAAGTCTAATTTTTTCAAGGAAAAATTCGACTAATAACTGACTCGCAAAAAAAAAAATAAACGTACGCCTAGATAGGCCTAGTGGGTAATCCGGCCCTGCTTACAGGTTTTTCACAAACTTTACAGAAAGCAGTGTTATTTCTTGTATCAAATTGAAGTTCTGGGATAGATTTTATCCAAGAATTTACTGAATTAGTAACATCTTTATTTTTGGGATTTTAGATAAATTTTTTGCAAGCTCCGTTACAAAACGTTTTGGAACAAAATTTTCTTCAAGAACAAAAGCAATATTAACGCTTTTGTTTCCAAATTTTTTTATTTTTAAATATTTTTGGCATTAACACGTTCATTGCCAAGCTAAAAATATAGACTTTGTGGGATGGCCAAATATTTTATGTTAAATAAGTAGGTCCTTATATTTGGCACACGATATCGTGTGATTGGCCATATTGTAAAGTAACTCCATCATGCGATATCGCGTAATCGTCAATGATCGTTAAGTGAGTTTGATAAAATTTGTAAATATAAAATTGCTATATTTTTTTCTTGCGCGCCAAAACTTTAGGAGTAGGTACTAAATATTTATTTCTCAAGAATTATTCTGCTGATTTCAGTGTAAAATAGCAAAGCATAATTCTATGTTTTGTTAAGAAAATTTGTATTTCTTTTATGAAAAGTGCTAAATTTGATGAAAATATGTATATTTATGCAAAAAACTTGAAAATATGCAAAATTTTGTCAAATATGCAAAATATGCAAATTTTAAATAGTCTTAATCAATTCGAAAAGTGGAGATTCGGATACATCCGAAGTTTTATTGATATATGACCAGAACTTATCGATATGCAAAATATGCAAATTCCGCTCTCTACTGATTAGTATGTGATGTAACTTGTTGCGTATTAAATATTAAGAAGTAAATTAGCATACACATACAGTTAAAGATGGGCTAGTCTGACTTTACTGTAAAAATATGTAAAATCATAATGTGTAATTAATTACAGCTCTTAAACTTTAAAAGCATTTTTCTCAAAATTTACAATTATCGACTTGGTTCACTTTTACACTGAGCCCTCCATATTAGTACAGGAGGTACTGGCGCATGAGTACCGAAAACTATTCGACCTCAATTTTTTTATGCGATTCTGTTGACATTGCCCTACTGATGATATAAATGCATGTTGTCAGGGGGCAACCCGGGGCCATATTGTTTAAACCGAAATTTTTTATACAATTGCAAGGAATTATTATTTTTCAACCGGATAAATTTTTTTTATATTCTTTATTGAAATACAAATAAAAAAGGTCCTATGACTTTTCACGATAAAGGTAATATTTTTAAAGATATGAATTTTTAAAGGTTCGAAAAATCTCGAACCTTTAAAAGCTCATATCGCCTCCCCCCTGAGCTGAAGGCTGGATCCGCCCCTGGACATCGGACGTTTTTGGCTTAAGAACTCATCCAAGGGAATGTTGTGAATAAATTAAATAATTTGAACAATATAAAATATTAATCACTTGGCAATGATCAATTAATTTTTAGCGTTTTGTTTCACCTTACAACCATTACAGATTTCGTTACAGTCAAAGCATTATTACCGTTTTCGATTCACACTCTCATGCAGAGTTGAGCTATCCTGGCTATACATAGGAGTTTTCACTTCAAAAAATCAAGATTTTCTCATAAGAAAAAAATAACTTTTTGATAAAAGTGCCACGTTTCAAAAGCCAAATAGAACTTTTTCTAAACTCTTCGTTCATGAACCGGCCACTGTATAATAATGAGTAATAACAGATAAATGTCCAAAATTTTAACAAAATAAGTTTAGTAGTTTTTGAGAAATCATACTCACCGCAAAACACTTACTCAAAGAAAAGACATTTTGGTACTTCGGTTGTAAAATTTTTGTATTCCAATGTTTTTTATCACTATAAGAAATTATATTTTTCATCAAAATAAGTGTATATAGCCTCTTAAATGTTATCTAGAACCGAGAATAATCGAAAAATTGTTTGCCATTTTTGTACCACCAAACCCCTTTCTCCTCCCTTTGAAGGTAGCACCGCCACCAATTCGATTCAAAAGAGTTATGTAAAACATCATAGTATCATGGGTTCAAAAACAACAATCGACCATTTAGTCAAAAAAGATGATATTCACAAACTTTTAATTAGAAATGAGTTAATTAATATTTTATGTAATGTTATTTGTGTAATGTGTACCTTTTTAAGACAGTACTAATAACCTTTTATATCAAATTTTAATTATATTATACAAATACACATAGGCACTTCAAAGAAAGTGATTTTTTAATTAAGGTATGTAATTAAAAAAAATGTTTTAATAAACTTTCATTTAACGGAATAATTATAACCAGCATTTTACTATCAAATTTTAATCAGCCAGTAAAATCAAGGATGTCGAATTTATACGAATATTACATTAATTCTTTTGCAATAAATTCTTTTGTTTTTAAACGATTTACTGAATTATCTTCAAAAATCGATTTTTACATTTCACAGTGGTCCAGCTTCCAAAAAAAAGCGACAAAAATCAAAAATTTAGTACGGTGCAGTTATTAAAAAAAACGGCCTAACCTCAACATCCAAAGTAACAGTTTGACTCCAACTCCAAATTGTTCTATACGGTCCACATATTGTTTGGCAAAAAGTTACACCATTTTGAGCGTCGGGTTGTGGGGGAGGGGGGTTGAAGTAGGCAAATTAACGGCTTTTTTAAAATATTTCGGAGACTATGGGGTTTAGCGTAAAAAGTGTCATGTACAAAAATAATCGACATTAAATTGCGAACAAAAATGGTCCTGTGCATAATCTTCCTAAAGTGAACAGTTCCAGAGTTACGGAGGGTGTAAAAGTAGCAATTTTTAGTATTTTTAACCACTGCTGCACCAATCACCAGGTGCAGCAGAGGCTGAATAAGAAGAAGAATTCGCTCGAGTGGGGGGTGAAAGAAGATTGACGAACACCTGAGACCAATTACCTACAACAGCACATCCTGTAGCTCCCGAGGAATTACTTTCCCTCGTAGTGTGCGCTTGCAAAAATGAATGCGTCGGTAACTGCGAATGCAGAAAGAGTGGTCTAAACTGCTCAAGCATATGCGGTATTTGCTCAGGAATTAAAAAAAAATTAGTTTCCTTAGTGATAATGTGTCATATTTTTTCCAAAAAATTTAAAAATACCAAAAATTGCTACTTTTACACCCTCCATAACTCTGGAACTCTTCACTTCAGCAAGATTAGGCATAGGACTATTTTTGTTCGCAATTTAATGTAGATTATTTTTGTATAAGCACTTTTTGCGTTAAATTGCATAGTTTTCGAAATATTTAAAAAAAACTTACGAAAACCGTTTTTAATATATTTTTCATTCATTTATAATAGTAAGGCGTCCTGATAAATTATCAAATAATCACTTGATATAGGTGGCTATAGTTTCGGCTCGGAGCGAATACGTTTACGATATTTTAAAACTTTTGTTACCAAGTTGAAATTTTATAATTTAAATAAATTTTGAAACAATTTTCATCAACTGTCTCTCCCTTCACATGCTTACGTCTATTCTTGATTACAATAGTTACGACGATGACGTCACAGCACGTTTCCATGAACTATATGAAATATATTGTGTTCTATTTTAAAATAAATAGGACAAAATGTTATAATATTTTCTTCGTTCTGGACTACAAGTAGCTTTTGATGTGTTATGTTTTGTTATTCTTCTAGGTACGTTTACAGCAGGAAATTTCCATCCATTTAATGTTTATTAGCCCGTAACGTAGTGCATGCGCATGCGTCATTTATATACTTTTATACTGTAGACATTAAATATATGTAATAATAAATTTAGATATTTTATTATTAAAACATTATTCACAAAATGTTACGAAAAGTATGTTTGATTTGATGGTATGTGTTTTTGTTATTTTTGGAAGTTATATGAGCGATAGAAAAGTCAGTCTGACTCAGTATTATTAGTATGCCTGTCTTTCAAAATATGTTTATGAAAATATTTTTATTAGAAATTCGATTGGTGGAGTCAGTTATTTGTGAGAGTCAGTCATATCTTAATAGTTGGTAATAAAGATGTCGAATTATCTTGTATAGTAAAATTCTGGAAAATTAAAACACTTGAATATTTTTGATATATTTGTATGGGTACAATATTTTGGTAAATTAATGGTACAATACGACTTTTCCATCATATCGATGACTTTTTTCAAAAATTACAGCCATTACTATGAGCGTCGTAATAATTTGGGTCTCTAAATCTTCCTTAAAGAAAAATATTTTTTGTAAATGTATGAAATATATAGGCCACCGAACAAACACTTATATTAGTACAGTAGAACCTTTATTTACGGATACTTCTCTTAACCGGACTCCTCCTATAGCCCGACAAAATTTTTTATGACGGTGGCATACTGTGCTAAAACCAATGTATTCAGCACTCTCGTTAGTGGACCCTCTGTTAACCAAACACGAACACAATATTTTTTAACGAAGACATAAATATAATATTTAGTACATTATTACCTCCATTAACCGGACGCGAGTCCGTCTAGGCGTATTTTGAAAATATACCCGAAGTCACTGACCGATCTAGGATCGGGTATAATTTACGAAACAGAAACTAACAAAATGACTCTTTAAAATATACCTCATTTCAGAGCCAAAATCGGGTATATTTTCAAGTACAAGACTACTACTATGATAATTTGAATATATACCCGACAATAAATTAGTGTAATCTTATACAGTTACTAACAAGGTACAATATATATATTTTCAAACTTATTTCAACTGTAATTTATACTCGATTTTCATAAAAAAAATAAATAAATATGCACATATGATTTGAAACAAGCGTTACTTTGTTGCAAATAAAAAATACCGTTACAATTTTTTGAAACAATTTTTAGCTTCTTCTTATCTTAATTCTTAATTGTTAGCGTGTGAGTTAAACGTGCAAAATTTGTTTAAAATTGAATAATGATTAATAAAACAGATTTAGAAAGGTTCTTTTTTTATAAAAGCGGATGAATATGGACGGATAATATTATTTGAATTCGAATCCGCTGAAAAATATTTGGTGCAATTAAAGTAGTAGTCTGGTAACTTGGATTGAAAAAATCGAAAATTTTTTTTTTTTATTTAATTTGAAAGTACAGTATACTGAGAATATACTGTGAAAATTTTAGACCGAAATTCAACGAAAACAAAACAAAACAAAATGAAAAATTTTTGAATCCGTTGCTATTTTATGAAAAAAATATAAAGAAAACCTATGCATAATAATAGCTACAATTATGTACTTTAATAATTTTTTTCTTCTTTTAATTTGAAATGATTCATCATTGCAATATCGTTGGTATAATTTGCAATTTTTTTAGGTGCATTTGCATTATTAAGTTTGCAAATATTTAATATTATTCTATAAAATTTTAGATGGACAAATGGATACTCATTAAAGTCTTTTTAATTCGACCTTCATATATTCACACACATTTGCAAAAAAAATTCGCTAAAATTGTCAATTTTTTGCGGCGTCACAGTGCTGTTTTCCCTTAACTACTTGATTGAACCATTTGTTTACCAATAAATTGAAAGTGGATATGCTTTTCATACTATTCTTATTAAATATTGAGTTTGAAAATATACCCGAGCTCAGTGCTTTTAATGGGGATATTTTCAAGTATCGAACTATGCTTATTAAAACTTGAATGTATACCCGGGTTCAGATACATTGAGTTCTGAATACCCGGGTATATTTTCCAAATACGCTACGTCCAGTGCGTATGTATATTTATAAGGGTTAGGTGTAATTGTTCATGTTTTAACTTTCTAACAGTAATTCAAATGTGACGACGCATTTGTAAAGGTTTTATTTTTGTATAAGTACCTTAATTCGTTCATGAAATTATTTTGAATTAAAAAATTAGTTAAGAACAACACTACATTATTTGTATGCTATTATTTACTCTGTCCCTGTTAAGCGGACACCTCTGTTAACCGGACAAATTTTTGCGTGACACTGCTATCCGGTTAACAGAGGTTCTACTGTATACTGACTAAGGTTCTACTGTATATGACTTGATATTTGAAACGAAACCATTCTCTTCCATTAAAATTTATTTTGGAATTTTCGAAAATTTGATTGTTTTTATCTTGGAAAGTTTCTGACAAAACAATTATATTTAAACTTTTTTTTTCAAGTGTTATTGTATAATTAAGTGCAAGGCCAATACTGAAAAAATTATGGGCGAGTAAATCCCAACTCTTCCTTTAGAATCCTAAAAACCATACAATTTGTACGGTACCAAAAACCTACGACCCTATTAAATTCATATTTCATGTACACCATCAAAATTTTGTCTTCGTGGGCTCAAAAAAGCCTTCACTGTACTTTCCGACGTCATTACCGTAAATTACTGACTAACATTTAATTGAAAAAATTTAGAATTTTAACAGTATTTAATCACAATTTAAATTTTTTAATAAATATTTGCACAAACTGAACATATACGAGTATTTATATTTCCGGCAGAAAAATATTAAATACCGAACATGCCATTTCCTTGAACTTTTTCGATAAATACTTCAATTTTGTTTAAAACTGAACATTCATTACATTTTTTTTCTTTTAATTGTGTAAAATTTATTTTTAGTAAATTGGACTGCCAACGAACGAGTGTATGGTTTATTTACAACACAGTTAAAACTATAAAATATACCCCTGTCGCAGCATCCTGCATAACAAAGCGAATTTCCGTTTATAAAAATTAATTTTTCTCGGAAACTATTTGACAGAGAATAATAGTTTAAAGACCTTTTTTATGTAATTTTTTCTCCTCTTTTCATTGGTGTAAAAAAATTTCGCAAAAATTTCGCAAGAACAAAAACCATGTTCCGGGCATCGGACGTGTCTGGCTAACGAACTTGTCCAACGGTTGCGGTTGGGGACTTCCAACATTTTCCCCAAAGTTCGTAAACCTAGGATATTTCGGTCGAGAGTTATCGTGCGGCCACACCCACACCCACACATGTATATATATATATATATATATATATATATATATATATATATATATATATATATATATATATAGGGTGGACCACGTTAACCTATGCATCTAAATATCTCGCCAAGGGTGCCACCTATCAAAAAATGACCTTTACAAAAGTTGTTTGGTACGAAGGCGGACATTAAATGGTGACCTTAAATTTGACCTTGACCTTCATTCTCAAGGTCATTTTGAGGTCAAGTTGTATCTTTTAAATGGAAAGGCCTATTTTTTATTTCGGATTCTGAAAAAGCGTGAAATTTCACGTCGAAAATGCTATAAAGGAATTTTTTTATTATTGGCCTTAAGAGATGTAAAGGCCACCAAAGAACAATAAAAAATTAGATTTTAAAGGAAAAACCTAACTTTAAAGTGCCGGCATCTTTTGGAGACGTAAAATAGGAGCTACTGTTCGTTTTTAATGACCTTTGAAAGTCATTCTAAGGTCAAAATCCAGAAAAAAATTACACAAAAAAGTTATGAAAAATTAATTTTTCATAACTAATAAATTTCATAACTAAAAACTAAAAAATTAAAGGTAAATAAAAAAAAAAATTGGTTTATAGCATTTTCGATGTGAAATTTCACGCTCTTTCAGAATCCGAAATAAAAAATAGGTCATTCCATTTGAAAAATACGACTTGACCTCAAAATGACCTTGAGAATGAAGGTCAAGGTCAAATTTAAGGTCACCATTTAATGTCCCCTTTCGTACCTAACAACTTTTGTAAAGGTCATTTTTTGATAGGTGGCACCTCTGGCGAGATATTTAGATGCATAGATTAAAATGGGCCATCCTGTATATAAATTTTAGTGAATATTATTTTCGGTTTCTAGGGACCTCAAAATAAATTTTTGCCATAGTCCCGGGCTCAAGTCGCGCCATGACAGTAGCTGTAATAGTTGAATTCTATTTTGGAAATTCGCTAAAAGTTTTTAAATGATTATAATAATAAATTAATTTCACTCAAGCGTTGTGTGTTTTTAGCACACTTAAACACGCTAAAAACATGCTAGCTACACTGTTGGAATTATATTATATCTGATTTTGTAGCTTTTACAACTTATTGCCACAATAAATTTTTTGATAATTTTTAAACACGAAAGAAAATTTACGAGTTTGTTAGTTTGTTTTTAGCAAAAATTATTGCTTAAGTTGTGATAATACATAATTAAAATATTTAAAGTGTATATTTTATTCTAATAGGGATTTTGAGGGTAAAAAATTTGTTTTAATGTTTTTGAGGGGCATATTGGAATAACTGGGTGGGGATGGAAATTTTTTTTTACGTATAACATCGTGTGGGATATCATTACAAGGGGATTCGTAAAATGAAGTTGAGATTCCTTTTACCATTTACTTCAAACTGACGAATAGCTTGCCGCCCAAAAAAATCTGAATAAAGTACAAACATTAACACTTTTGCTAAACGAAGAATTTATGGCTGAAGAATTTATCCAAGGGTTTAACATTTCCACCATTTTCACCAAATTTTGTAAAAGTACAATGTTTCGTTCGAGAGTTATTATGAGGACACATAAATACACATAAATTTTATGTAAATTAAAAATCACAAAGTGATTCAAAAAATTATCCGGATCGGCCGGAAATCGAACCCAGGATCTCCTGATAACTAGCCAGGTGGGCTATCCATTACACCATCGATCCTTTGCTCGACAGGCGCCCGATACAGACAACATTCAACCACTTATGTGTATGTACTCTCTATAATGCGAGAAGCAGTTCTAATTGTTCAATTTCAAATATTATCGAGTGCTTGTGAAACACTACTACGTATGACAGACTTTTGTCTGCATTTAAACACACGCAGTATTAATATGTTCATTTATCGTTCAGCTAAACTGAAACTTTAAGCACTCAACTTCCTTGGTTAACATGACTAAAAACCACATATGTAAATTAAAAATCACAAAGTGATTGAATAAATCAAACTTTGGATAAATCAATCGAATTGTACAATACAATATATAACTGTCTGACTTTATCTACAAGTTTGAATTTGTTTATTATTTTCAATTACCTAGCAATGCTATGTAATTTAAGTTAAATTTCTGTAAATTGTGCTTGCTGATTGGTTTAAAAGCGGAAGTAAAATAATTTTTTAGTCCCTTGAGACTAAAAATGGCACTTTACTCCCTACTATGAAGGGTCTAGATCATGTCTATTAATGCCGGAATTGCAAAGCAAAAAATTTATTACAATCCTGGCCTCAAGTCTTACCATGACATCTGCTTTAATAGCTCAATTTAGGAAGATAGGAATCACTGTACATAATTAAATTTGTACATTAAATAGTAGTAACATATTAGAGAGATAGAGACAGACAAAACAAAACGGGTTGTTGTATACACCCTTTCTTTTTCTTTCACTGTCTCTACATTGTAAACACTTTTCCTGTTTACGAATTTATTCCCTAATGACGTCAGAAAAAACTTCTTTGTACATATAAACTGTATACGTAATATATTTCAACTTATTTCCAAAAAAAAATTACTGTTTTATAAGCAAATATGTACTGTTTTGTAAGCAAAAAGTCCTTTGTATGATAAAGCTTCCTCGGTTATTTAATAATAATAAAAAGATTAAAAATAAATTAATTTTTTCTCTGTTTAATAAAAGTAGATTATAAAAAAAATTTAAAAAAAAATGTTGAATTCCTTCCGTTAATGACTTTCTTTATTGACTTAGACGATTATAAATATATTAAATAATGCTACATAATCATAAATTATTAATTAATTATTAACAATATGCATTATCAATTTAATAATTAATAAATATCTTTTTTTTTATTACCTTCAATTTCATCAAGAATATCTCTTTCTTTTGTTTCGTAAAAGATGTGAAATCTGTAATGATAATCAAGTATCATCAACTGTTTATGAAGTATAAGAGAATGTGTAGCTACTTTCAAGTAAGATGTAGATATTATTATGTATATTTTTAGCATTTCGTAGAGCGAAAGCAACTCTACGAAATGATACCTAATAACATCGTGTCAATGTTTGCTAAAACTTCAGAATATACACAAAAAAAAAAAAAAAAAAAATAGATAAGAGGACAGTTGTAGATTTTTGGTATCCTATTTTGTGTTTCCGACAAAATTACAAGCCTAGAATTACGAAAAAATCGACTTTCATCGTAAAAATTGCATTTCTTTTCAAAATACTACGGTCCTGATATCCATTAAAATCATCTTGGTGACATTATCGTGCATAAAAACTAGGACCAATGTAAAATAGTTTTCACTATTAATATACTATTCAACAATTTTATTATTATTCCGTTAATACGAGATATTCACTATCAAAAATTTTCGATATCGATAAATATGTAATTGTATATTAGAGATATACTAGCATAAACTTCCTTTTCCGAGTATTTTACAAATTTTTCTTATTTTTACCGTAGGAGACACTGTCTAAGAGATTTGCTATCGACCATTTTTGATATCGATAAATGTATAATTGAATAGTTGTAATAAGTTTGCAATACCTTCTATTATTCTACTTTTTCATAAAACTTAAGAGATATCTGTTCTCAAATTTAATATTAATAGTGTCACTGTTTACGAAATATTTATTGTCGGAAATTTTTGATATCGATAGAGGTGTAATTGAATACATATCGTCGGTCCAATGCCAAAAGCACGAATGTGCCAAATTGCAGTATTGAGAAAAGGCCGTTTTAAATATTCAGAATGGTGTCTAAAATTGAAATTTTATTTTATTAAATTTATTACTACCAAAAAATGTTCTGTTTAGAATGCATTAAACTATGTTAGTATCAAAATTTTTGAATTAGGTTTTTTTTTGAGTAAAAAATTGTGTACATAAGCGGATAAAGGTAAATTTGCACATTCGTGCTTTTGGCATTGGACCGACGATATATTAAGTCTGTGATATCTAAATCGAATATTAATACTGTTAGCTATTTTAAGGTCTCAGTAAATTTTTACTAAATTTAGAAAATCGATTTACCAAAAACTATTTACGAAATTCGAATGAAATAAATACAACAATGTCCATAATACTTTCAAAAATATTTTTTTTTTCTAAAATCAGGACACCAAAGCGTTGATTAAAATTATTGTTTACTAAGTTTACCAGTACCCATCAATAATAACGGTTCGTTGATTCTGTGTTTCACATCTAGATGTACAAATTATAACGAAACCTAAACATGATAATTTAAGCGTAAAATTAGTTTCCACATATAATTAAAATCGTACAGGTATAGATTTAATAATATGTAGGATTCGCATTCGCACGATTTACATGAATTTTAATAAGTAGTTATGGTAGTGTATGTGATACTACCTATTAGAAGTAGAGAAAAAGAAATTGCAAATAGCAAATATAAAAATTTTATTGATGATATACTAAAGTAAAGTAAGTAATGAATGTATAATTACACATATATGTATGTATATTTTAAATGCAAACAAAATACTCGACGGCTGAGTATAAAGTCAACGGGAATTGTAATAAATTAAAGTAAAAAAAAATGTTTTTTAAGAAAAAGCTATTATTTAAAAATGGGCTAAAAAAAATAAAATAACTTTTTAGTGAAGTTTGAAGCAATATGCAACATAACTTATAAAAGCTTGAGGCGTTATCATTAATTATTTCTGTTTTGGATGTTTTGGATATAAGTGTAGTTATTTTACTTTTCAGTAGTTACTAAACTTAATTAAACGCCTCAAGCTTTTATAAATTATGTTGCATATTGCTTCAAACTTTACTAAAAAGTTATTTTATTTTTTTTAGCCCATTTTTAAATAAAAGCTTTTTCTTAAAAAACATTTTTTTTTACTTTAATTTATTTTCTACTTTTTAGTCTGATCACAATTAATTTTAAAAAAATTAAAGTAATTTTTTTACCTATATAATATTTTAATCGGTTAACTTACCCTAATCAAGTATAACTATGGAAACAAAAAATTACAATGTAAAATCAATGGACAATATCTGACAATTCGAAGTGTCAAAAAGTTGCACAGGACTAAAAATCAACAATTTTGGTTTGAGGCAATTTAGGGCAAAACTAATTATACAATATTGCATTGTCATCAAGGTTAGATCGGTATGTAAAATTTGAAACCTCTACTCAATTAGAACCTGTCTAAATTTTGATTCCAAGATTTGATCTAAACCAACATACTAACATAGTAAGTTAAATAAAATCTTTTAAAAATTGATTTAAATTCAATAAAAAACATTTCTAAGAACAGTATTAAGTTTGTGCAGTGGCGAATTCAGTTCTCAAGTCTGGAGGAAATCATATTTTTTTAATGATATCATAATACTTTTTTGACAGCGCAAATTTTTAAAATTGTACTGCATTTTGTTCTGATAGAAAGTCTACATAAGAAAAACATTTACATTTGCAGTACAAAATAAAGTTTGAATATTATATTTCTATTAGGGTAAAAGCCCCTATACCGAAACGCGATCCAATACTGGAACAGTTTTGACATTTATATATTAATGAAGTTATTTCTGAAAGAAACCTCTAATAACAAAAATTATTATTAATAGAATGATTATTTTTCAATTTAAATTCACTTCGCATTTAATGTTTCCTTATTTAATTAAAGAAATACATATATTTATATATTAACCAATTTTTGTTGAATACTTACAGTATTTTGATCCTTTATTTACGTCTGATACTTAAACCATTCTATGTGTTCTACATTGACGTCTAGATGTCATTCTATGTGTCATATTACTCATATTACACGTCTGTTTGTATATCGGTTCCAAACTCCTAGTATCATTAATATTTCTTTGTTTTTATATATAGGTGTCGACATTTTGTAAAAGAAAAACATTAATAAATAAAAATTTTTGGGTTGTATTTTTTTAAAAACACATTCATTGGATTAAGAAAACTCATGCTTATTAGAAAAAAAAAATGGGTGTTTAATTTATTTGTCAATTTTTATAAGCCAGTTTAATTACACACCTAAAAATAGTTCCGGTATAGGGGCTTTTACGTTATACATACTTTGAAATTTTAATTTTTCTTTCTCAAAACTACATTTTTTAAGCTGGTCAACATGATATCTCGAGTTCTATTTACCCAATCGATTTCAAATTTGACATGTACCATCAATACATGTTGCCGTATGATAGATGTTGACTACTGATATTGCAAAATTTTAATTTTTATACTGTTTTAAAAAAAAAAATAAAAAATAAAAATACTGAGAAAAACATTAAAAAATATTTTTTTTCAAAATTTGTAGTTCCTGCCAGAATTACAACCTTTTGTAACCAGAATTTCTTTCGTTTTTTTTTTTTTTTTTTGGGGATTTCTATATTTAAACTTTTCTTGGATTGCTATATTTAAACCGCTGTAAGTTCTTGAATTTTCATTTTTTTTATATGTTCTTAGAATACCAATAAATAGATGGTAAAGAAATTTTTGCTCCCTAGACTAGAAGACCACCTTAAGAGGGAAAAAGTAGTAATTGGTAACAAAAGCAACAGACTAAACTGAAGTTTATCTTTGATACTAATATTAAACTATTGAATTATCGCTGAATCTCACTTGCCCTCTCGACCATCGACTCTGGCGTTGTGTATAAATTTTTCTCAATAATAATCTATTCGTATGTAAATATTAAAAAAAATATACTTACAAATAACAAGTAAATACCTTATGTATGTTACTTTCTATTGTTCATTACACATTGATTTGTTTGTATGTGGTATACGCTTATTTATTAATAAAACTATACTATACATATAAGGCGAGTAAATTAGGCCATGCTATGATGTATTTCTATATTATATATCATAATAATATATAGCTAACTATTATAGTGAGGTTATTTGTGTTTAGATATTGAATAGTAGGTTATTTACAAGTCGTGTACAGCAGAAGTGTACGGAGACCACTGATTGGGTCGCTTCTCTATATACAGTAGAATCTCTGTTTAGCGGACAGCAGTGTCACGCAAAAATTTGTCCGGCTAGCAGAGGTGTGCATTTAACAGGAGCAGAGTACATAATAGCATTAAATAATGTACAAAATTTTTTTTTTTTAAATTTAGGTACTTATACCAAAATATAACGTTTACAAATGCATCGTCAAATTAGATTCATTGATAACAAGTTAAAACATGAACAAATATACTTAATACATACAGGTATACATACGCACTAGAGGACTCGCGTCCGGTTAATGGAGGTAATAATGTACTAAATATTGTCTTCGTCAAAAAATATTGTTTCCACGTTCGGTTAACAGAGGGTTCGCGCTACCGTTATAAAAAATTTGTCCGGCTATAGGAAGGGTTCGGGAAGAGAGGTGCTCGTAATCAGAAATTCTACTGTAATATGTATAGGGATACACAAAATACAATATATTATAATAAATTAATGGGCAATTCCATATGTGACTGACTCTACATTTGACACAATTTGCGTTTTATTTTGTCTTATATTACGAATAGTACTATGTTTACAGTTTCAATTTTAGCATGGTTTTATAGTTGATCCTCCAATTATGCCTCTGTAGTAAAAAGTGTGCACATACAAAATTGTGAAATATGATTTATTTAATAAAAAGTAAATGTGACTGACACTACATGCAAAAAGAAATCGCCTTCGAGAGTGTTTTTAAACTTCGAAAATCTTCCTCTGTACAGGTGTTATAATTTTAAATTATATCTTTAACCGAAGTATATGAAACAAATTATTGGAAAATGATAAAATAAAAAGCTTTACTTTCTTAGGAAATTAGTTATTCGAAAAACAAAACGTGACTGACACTACCGTCACTTTGCATTGCAAAATAGTAGTATTTTTAAATAAAATCTTAGAAATTGACATTACAGGACATAAAATAGGAACTTTAAAATAATTTTAAAGGTACACAAACGTACTAAAATGTTATTTTTTTAATTAAATCACAACATACAGGAAGTCCTTAATAAAATGTTGAAAACCAGCACTTAAACTAAAATAATTTAAATCAAAATATTCTTAGAAACATGAATAATAAAATTCTTTTCAAAAACTTAAACATTTTCTTTAACAGCGAATAAATTTTTTTTTACAGAAATACAAAATTTCTTAAGATTTTTTAAAGACCTCCAGACTTTTAGGAAACTTATAATAGATTCTGTTCCCCCTAAGAATCATGTTAGGATTGGGTAAAATCTTCAATATGTCTTCAAAAGACACAAAATGCTACAATTCACTATGATGCAGTTGTGACTGACTCTACATTGTGACCGACACTACATGTTTCAACCTGTTTAAGGATTATTTAAAAAAATAATAGATTTTTGATATTGGCATCCTGTAAGTAATTCTGTCAAGTAGGAAAATTTAATTTTTCCTTGATGAAGGATAAGTTTTACTAAAGTGAGAGAGAAAATTCTGTTTATTCTGTGACTGACACTACAACTGAACACTACAGTCTTATCATTTTAATATCTCTTAAAAAAAAAGTGTTTACATAAATTACGGACTATTTATCGGTAAATCGTTACTTGACTTATCAGTATGTAGTAAATAATTACAAAAACTCAAAGTACTTATCGTGAAAATGTAATTAAAACTCCATTACAAATTCACTGTTACCTTATACTCACGACACCACTTCGAAAATGACAGTATTGCCAGAAAATAAAAAACAAATGTTGGCTGCAATTCAGAAAACTTAAAAGGACTATAGTGCTACTATCATACTATAGTGTTTTTACTGCCAATATCAATTAATTATTTTTTTCATTTATGGAGACTTTTGCATGGAATTGCCCTAATAATGAATTATTTGATTTCATCTGAAAACAACTGTTATAAACCATGAAGGCTGAAGAGTACAAGGAAAGAACTTTTATTGACCCATACCGTGGGAAAGTTGACTTGGCGGACAGTTTTTTTTAAGGGAAGAAATACTTTTAGATAGTAAATAAAGACAATTTCGGTAATTTTTTTAAAAAGGAAAAATTGATCTATATTTCTGAGATTTGAAATTTATTTACTATGGCCTTAAAGTCTTAAGTACATCATATTTTTTTTTTAAATATATATAAAAATGGCGACTTCAGAAGTTTTTCCGTGTTGCTAACATAATATGTAGAATGTTGGGACCAAGAGAATTTAAAAAAAAAGTAAAAAATTTAAGACAGAAAATAAATATATTAGCAAAATGTTTTTATACCAAAATAATATAAATTATCATAATTTGTTTTCATTCTACTGTACAATTTATAAAGTGGGGATTTATCCAGTTCTTTCTTTATACCCTTCATTTTCATATATTTATTGGTTTGATTCATAGCTGGTATATCGTTAATTTAGAATAGTGTTCCGGCATTTTAAATCATAAAATATTGAAATTTTTGAAAGTGAATTTATTAAAAACATTTTTAACGATTAGTTCATTGTTTATTTTTGAAATGATTGAATAATTTGGCATAATTTGCGAGAATACATAAATTTTGAAGAATAGCATTTCGCAAACGAGGCTTAAAAATTAAAAGTGGTTAAATGAATTTCAACTTAATTTTTAAAGATCTTTTTAACAGGATCCCTGCAGGATAGAACGGGATTATTTCTGAAGTTATATTTGTGAAAAACGAAAATTTTATCCATTTTTCAACATTTCCCTTAACGATTTGTACCTGAATTTTTGGGGAATATTTTCTAGTACTGAAAACAGTCTGATGCAAAATTTCATTTAATAGCAACCATCTGATGTTTTTGTTTTTTTGACTTTTTCGAAAATTTGGTTGTCTATTGCTCTTAAATTTACCAACAAAACTTAATAGAAATAAATAAATTGTAACCTCTATTTTCGACAAAAAATTTTAAACTTGTAATTCCATTATTTGACTTTATTTGGCGATAAACCTCAATATTAAGACCAGCAAATAGGTGATTCATAAGACGATTTGTGGCTTTTACAGATGTTTTTTTCTAAAAATGATTTTTCGTTTCTTCTTTTACTTTTTCTGTTCTCTATTGCAAGTTTGGTCTTCAGATGTTTTTTTGTTGTTTCACATTTCCGTTTTCGTATATCATTTTTAGTGATGTACGTATTTCCTTTTTTGCCACCAATGAATTGCTATATTTGACATTGTTTGATTTGATTGGTATTGATCCAAACTAAAAGGTTTTTAGTTTCTTTTGTTTATGAAAAAATTTTTTAAATTTTTTCATTTTTTATTTTTATTTTTATTGATTTTTATATTCTTGTCTTGATAATGGTGTTTTGAGACATCGAAACCGGTCGACATGTTGAAAATTGGTTAAAAAATTCTGTTTGGTTTTTTGCTGGTCTTAATATTGAGGTTTATCGCCAAATAAAATAATGAATTCCGAGATTTTTTCGAAACTATCAAAACATACGATTCTTCATACTAACTAGATAAAGAGATCTGACTCTTAACCACTTTAAGAGGGACTTGAAGTCATTCTTGTTTGCCCCCTATCTTAAAAGTCACATTAATATTATAAGAATCAATTTAATGATAAGATAAAATACATAACCCTAACCATACATACCAAATTATAACGCTAAATTAAGTATATTTATTCAAAGTAAGTTATAGTAAAAGCTTCCAACTATATATGATCGACGAAGGGTACGTCAGTCAAGTACTTTATTCATGCTCAATTAACGTAAGGGTCGTAAAAAGAAATATGAAGGGTGCCCTAATGTATATTGTAAATAGGTATATTTTAAATACCCCGTTGAAATGATACGGTTTAAAAATATTATTCACGACGACATTAGAACTACACGTGTATACATATTCTATGAAAAATGATTATCTATTGTAATTACTTTTGTAAAAAAAAAAAAAATGTTACTTTTATTCTGAAGCATTTCACAGAAATTGCAATTAAAAAACAATAATGAATTTAGAAGAGCTCTTAGTGAAACCAATTTAGACAATAATTATTATTACAGTGCAATTGCAGTTATTTCCTATGATTTCTTTTTGTTACTAAACAATTTAAAAGGAAAATTATAATACAATTAAATTATAATACGTTCCCGAGTATTGAAACCGACAGACAAATCAGTTGCACCAAATATATTTTACACAATATTGATTTTGATACATTTTTTAAATGACACGATAAAAGTTTCTGATTAATTTAAATCGTATTTCAAATAATTTTGATAAATTGATTTGTGTCCACAGGACCATTTATACTGGAAATTATTCTACATGATTTTAATTATTGATTAGATGCTTATAGTGTGGAAAATGTGTAATAATACACAGAGATGTAATTTTAATAGACTTTAGAGTAAGTATACATTTAAAGTGAACAGGGTAGAAAGAAAATAGGTATGCATTTGCATTCCAGAACAATGATGTCGCCACGTATACATACAGGCACTCGTTGCAGGATAATGAAAACTTAAATTAGGTTAATTAAAATGTTGAAATGTATGTAACAACTAAATGAGTCTGTCTGTTCGTCTCTCATTTTAATAGTGGTACGTATTTGGTATATATTGTTTGAGTTATGAATGAGTCATGGATGCTGTAGGGATTGTTCAACAGGATATTTACAGGATATCAGGACAGAGGATTTTTTAAAACTGTCGTAACTACAGTCCTTTTTTTGACATGTTTAATCTATATGGTATATTGGTATGCTTTCATATATACGCATTTAGAGAAGACATTTAAATTACAGAAACAGGGCGAAAAGGACCAACCACAACACTTAAGTGCAATAAAGGGATATTTCTATAATTATATTAGGGATAATAAACAAATATTTTACTTTGCAATATACCACTTTTATTTTTGAAACTGTGACAATATTGTTTCGAATCGAAAAGTTCTTTTTCCAGGGCCCCCTACTCAAGTCGAAGTTCTCGGGGCTGGAAGCCCAGCTACCCTACCCTCTCGTACGGCCTGCCAACTATACATCAAACTATTTTTGCGCCAACTACGTTAAATTAACAAAATTCTCTCATATGATGTAATAAATGATGGGACATCTTTATAACATCCTGTACCTACACTGTTCGTGTATCCTGTGCTGGTTATAAAAATATCAAAAGAAATACATCGTAAAGTAGTGACACCACACATCTTGATTAAATTAAAACCACATGTGTGACACAAATTCGTTCTTACCGTCGTTCCAACTTATTCCAACATCAAAGACACTTAACAAGAAAGGAACATGCATAGAGACTTCGTCTGTTTTCGATCTTATGCGAAATTATTTAATATTTATGTTACTTAAAATATTCACAGAAAGGTGTGTTTTATTTTTATCGCTAAGTATCAAAAAATAAAAAATTTTTTTAATAATCTTTTAAATAAATACTTTTTGATGGAATTCTGGAACATTTGAAGGTAAAAATGGGCTTTTCGATATCAAAATTCCGAAATTTGACGTTGAAAATACGGTACATATTTTGAAACTCAATTTTTAATTAATCTTACAGTTTTGTTTCTTTCAAAAATGAAGAGAACATCACCAAAAATTTATAATTAACAAAAAGTATTTATGTAGATGATTTATTGTCAATTTAGTGATGGGTTTTTGGTAATTTGTGCGTAAAATTTTCATTTTTGGTATCGAAATGATGAAATTCAACTTAGAAATATAACTTACGTCCTAAAACTATACATTTACAATTAATTCTATGGCTTTATTTTTTTCAAAAATGAAAAAATCGCTACAAAAATTTCAAATCCTAGGTAAACTATGACTTTTTGTGTGTCTAGTCATTTCGCTACTGCCAGTGAGATTGGAATAGGAAACTACATTATTTCTTTTTAAAAGCAATTTTTCATAAATACAATGAATCATAAAAGAAATCGTTCAGCCAGTTTAACCCAAAAGGAATGTTTGATATTAAACCAACACGTAAAAATAACCAAAAATGTTATTGAAAATAAGCAAACAAATAAAATTTTTATTTTATTCACTTATGGTACGAATATTTTATAGAAAAATTATGCTTATAAACAAAATTCAATAATAATAATCGACAATAACAAATATGTTAAAACCGACTTTTAGCAGTAAAAGTCGAGATAATTCTTACTTTAGTTTAAAGTCGACTTTTACACTAACGGAGCTTTAAATTTGATTGTAAAACAGTATCAAAAATAAAATCAGTTTTAAAGTTGTCTTTAGTGTTAAAGTCGGCTTTAAGTGTGAATGTAAAACCGGCCGTTAGAATGATAGACCAGAGTTGAATTTGCGAAAATACTTCAAGAATCAGCTATTTAGTAATCAATTTTTGAATTACTTTTTCAAATTTGTTTAAAAAAAAGAAAAAGCTAACATCCTTTTATGGTTAATAAAACCAACAAAAATAAATTAACCGATAAACCTATTTAAAAATATCTGCGTCCCAGTTTTTTTTTTATTATTTATTATTTTCAAATACATAAATTCCAAAACAAAAAATTTATCAATAGCTAAAATATTCTTTTATTAACTTTCCAATTCACTACCTATTATTGTGTGAAGGGGGCACCGCCTATATAACTCTATAGCGTATACATATATGCGATAAAAAACTTTTTTCGAGTGAGCCTGTTTAATTGATTCACAACGATGCGGTGTACATACTACGGTAGGTCGGTATGCGACGTGTCTATCCGTCCGTCCGTCTGTGTGGGTGGGTGTTATTAATGCAAGCGAACGAACGAAGTATGTAATGGCATCATGGCATTGTATGGTAAAATGGGAACCGGTAGTACGGAAGTCACGCGCATTAAGAACATTAGACATTTCTCTTACTACCAATATGAAACGAAGCCATGTACAAGTTATAAACATCATAATATAATTTAAACTTTATTATTACTATTGGTCTGTGCGTTTACTAGTCTGTCAATTTGGCCAACAAACGATTTCGATCGATCAATTATGAATTTGATGTGATAACTTTATTTGGTTATAAAGTGAAAGACAATTAAAAATTACCGTTTTATGAATTTATCTTAAAAACTAAGCCTGTCCATGCTCTTAAAGTACGAAAACCTACTTAAAAAAGTATTTTTAGGGTTCCGAAGAGACCCTCGGAACCCTGTTAGTTTCATCAGGTGCGTCTGTCGGTTCATCTTTCGGAAATACAAGCAATTATATTTTCAGGAAGTGAAATTTGGTATCGATGTATAAAAAAATCGGTCAAGACCGAATTAACTTTTTTTATGTGATTACGTGTTCGTACAGCGAACTTAATTATGACGATGCTTTTTGAGCAAAAGCTATAAAACCATACATAATAAAAGTAAATCGACCAGACGTTTATTACACTATAATTAAATTCGCTGTACGAACACACGCTGTACGAACACGACACCTTTTACGTATGTAGTATGTTTAAATCTTACTCAAACTGGCTTGTTATAACTGGAAAATGCATGAATTATCTGTTCCACATTACACTGATATACCAAAAAAAATTTTTTTCAGCAGTTATCACATTATCGAAAAAACCCGTAATTTTCCAATAATCTATGATTTCAAAATTTTAACTTTAAAAATCTAAAAGGTCAAGTGGGAATGATCATTTCTAGCAAATTTTGAGCTATATCATGATAAGACCATTGGACCAAAAAAATATAGAAAAAATATTTCTAGAATCTTTGGAGATGGATATATTAATTCGAATTTTTTTTTTTAGAATTAAACTGACCCCTCATTTTAATCCAAAATATTTTTTTTTAAATCATTGACTGGGCGTTTTCAGGACCTAACACTACATCAAATTTCAAATTCCTATGTCACATAATTTTTGAGAAAAACCTCTGTGAAAAACGGACAAATGGATTCGTATCCATTTGAGTGATCTTATAAGGGTTGCGTTCTTCCATTTAATGTACGAAACCCTCAAAAGATTACTTTACATAGCCCCAAAATACAGTCTCATTACTTTTTAACCGCGCTAAGTATAGGGTAAACGGTATAGTTATTGGACAGTTAAGAAAAATGTTCAAAACAAAGTACTGAAAAAGTACGTGTTGTAACTTTATTTTTAACGAAATAATTCATAAATAAAGTAAGATCTGTCTACTTTAATGTACCATTTAAAACTTTCATATTAGATACTGGTAAGTCTCTGAAAAAAAAAAAAAATATTAAAGTGTGCGTGTAGAAAAATAGTTATTGGACAAAAATTTCATTTATTAATTTCTGGCGTATTTCCACAATCCACAAGTCCTGTATCATGTACACAGCCTTTATCCACTCCTTGTGATCAACCCTTTACGATGATTCACAATTTAGTAGGATATTATTAAATGATTCTAGCCTTGTCACTCACTAGACGCAGTAAAGTTTTTTAGCAAACGACCTAAGACCACGCTTAGAATGGCGTAGTTACAAGTTTCTGTAAATTATGGTTAACTCAGAATGCATTTTCTTAAAATAAATACTAGAGGGTTCTGTTTAACCCTAGAATTATACGTTGGTCTACGAGTCAAGTTAATCATACATCGGCGTCGTTTTGACGAATTGACTTTTTACGGGGAGTTTTAGAGTTTATTTGCAAAAAACATTTTTTTACATAACAATACTACAAAAGTGAACAAAATATTTAAAAAAATTGGATTTGGAAAAATTTCTTAATATAAATATTTATTAATTTTTTTAATCTTTTTATCAAAGCATATTTTCATTATAAAAATTTAAAAATAGATAAATACATCAATTGTATCATAAAACATGTGTTTCAAATAATTAATTTATGAACTATTATGAGTCAGTGGACATGTGTGACTTTACAGAATGTGAAATTTCTCAGTCATAAATATTCCTATAGATATGTAGTTATTTCCCCATTAGGCACATTTGTAAATTTTCCAAAATTTGTTAGTAATTTTTCGAATAAGATCCCAAAAAATAATAAAAATTAAAATATTTTCCACAAAATAAATTGTTTATCTTTTATTAACTCACTTGAAACGCATTCTTTAGTTTTCGATTCACTATATTCAAACTTCAGTATTATGTCGTCTCTATAAGTCAAACAGCTGTAATCATCTTTCACATTATCATAATCATTGAATAAATTAATTATAACATCCATATCTTTAATAAATTTTAGAAAAATTAGGAAAACTTTTATATGTGGAGTACAAAATCTTTAAAAAAAAATATGGGTTAATCATACATCGTCGTCCTTTTGACGCACACTATTTCAGTATAAAAAAAACGACAATAGCTATAAACAAAATTTATACGTCTTATGTGTTATAATAACAAATAAATTAGATAACAGAAGTTTCACAGCAAGCAGGCACCGACAAGGTGTAGTATTGGAGCAGGTAGAGAAGTTCGTTCGTCGTTTTGACGAGTACGTATGATTCTAGGGTTAACCAAAAAATCAGGAAGTTTGCTTTACTATAAGCCTTATAATCTCTAAACGAGAGTGTCTTGTCCAATAACCGTCAATGTCCAATAACTATTCCGTTTACTATTTAAATTTAATTTCCGTGAAATTTCGAAAATATTCGAAATATTTTGATCTGAATATATAACACTATAATATGTACATATTTTAAATGTATCATACTTATAAAATTTTATGTTTTTCTTGTATGTTTTATGAATAGGCAAAAGACCACCACATTTATTAATGATTGTTGAAAAAGCTTGCCAAGTTTACTTTACTACTTATCGATGCGGTTTGGTTACGTAACGACTAATAACGCGGCAACACAGTGAGTCTCGCCAACACTTTTTTTTTATGACAATCGACCGCAAACATTATAGTAATAATAATACGTGCATATATTTGCCTGTGAATGTGGTTTTTAAAAATTAAACAACTATAACGACTTATAATGATTCTAGTATTGCTATAAGAATTTGTTTTTATACCCGAGACCAAATGTTGTAATCATTCCATTATTCTATCACAAATTTAGTTTGTTTACAATCGTTTTTAATATTTTATTTTCAGTATCAACAATTTAAAAGAAAAAAATATAATAAAAATATTTTCTTTTTTTAAATATTATAAATAGAAGTTGATTAAATATAATTAAAATTTAAACAATATACAGTTTTGACGATAATAATGGTCTATTTACTATTTAACCCTAGAATCATACGTACTCGTCAAAATCACGAACGAACTTCTCTACCGGCTCCACTACTACAACTTGTCGTTGCTTGTCTGTTCGGAAACTTCTGGTATCTAACTTATTTGTTATGATATCACAGCAAACGTATTAATTTTTTTTTTTTTTTTACATATTAATTAAAATAGTATGCGTCAATTAGACGTCGATGTATGATTAACGTGTGTTTTTTTTTAAAGATTTTGTACTTCACATATAAAAGTTTTCCTAATTTTTCTAAAATTTATTAAAGATATGGATGTTATAATTAATTTATTCAATGGTAATGATAATGTGAAAGACGATTATAGCTGTTTGACTTATAGAGACGACATAATACTGAACTTTTAATATATTGAATCGAAAACTAAAGAATGCGTTTCAAATGACTTAATAAAAGATTAACAATTTACTGTGTTGAAAATATTTTAATTTTATTATTTTTTGAGATGTTATTCGAAAAAATACTAACAAATTTTAGAAAATTTACAAATGTGCCTAATGAGAAAATAACTACATATCTACGGAAATATTTGTGACCGAGAAATTTCACATTCTGTAAAGTCACACATGTTCACTCACTTATAATAGTTCATAAATTAATTATTTGAAAGACATGTCTTATGATACAATTGATGTATTTATCTATTTTTTAATTTTTATAATGAAAATATGCTTTCATAAAAAGTTTAAAAAAATTAATAAATATTTATATTAAAAAACTTTTCCAAATGCAATTATTTTAAATATTTTGTTCGCTTTTGTAGTATTGTTATGTAAAAAAAAAATGTTTTTTGCAAATAAACTCTAAACTCTCTGTAAACAGTCCATTCGTCAAATTAACGCCGATGTATGATTAACGTTTCTCGTAGACCAACGTATGATTATAGGATTAAAAATGTGTAAAAATAACTAAATTGAAATGCGTTCGTTCATTAAACGAATGTAAACAAGGTATCACAAAAATTAAAGTATAGTATTGTTGGTTTGGTCCAAAACGTATGTGTCGATGATGACCAATACTGTTTAATGCATGAACGATAAGCGTAGGTAGTATAGTGTGTCGTTACTAGCATCATTCACTTAAAAATGATTGGAATTTCAAAAATGCCAAGAATTCGTTCTACATTTGGTAATAACTATATTATTCGTTTATTAGCTTTTGTCTGCGTGGTTTTTAAAAAATTATGACGACAAATTAGCCAAACTCTTGCAAACAATATGGAAAACTGGAGTGAAGTCGATGATGCATTTCATTATTGCGGTTTAAATACATTTTCCCTCGGGAAACAGATGTTTCCCGGATATAAAAAGTAGCCACTGTTCTTCACCATCATCACAGCTATATCTGTGAAAGGTTTCAAGTCGACTAGTTAAGCTGTTGAGACGTGAAAGTGAGATAAACAAACAAGCAAATTTTCGAATATTACATTGTTAAATAATTTGTTGAGTTTGACAAGGGCAAAAAATTTGCCCTTTGTGTCTATAGTACACGCACTATTACAAACACACGATGTGGTACGTGAAAAAAAATATTTTCATTTCTATTTTCCGATACGAAAAAGCGTCTCAATAAATTCAGGAAAAATTTTTTTGCTGTGAATTTTATTGCTCATAAGCCGAAAGACATAGGAATTATGGGAGTGTAACGAATTGGTTCCGTGACGTTTCTTTGCAACCCTAAAAAAAATGTTATCCCTGTTTTCATTCAACGTCCCATTTCTGTTTGGGGATGTTGAAGAAAGTGCAAAGATTTTTAATCTTGCGTTTTTAACAAACCAAAAATTCATAAATAAAATTGTTTGGCTATACATAAACGCGTATCACCTTGGGGAGGATTCGAACTTACGTACTCGCGTAAATAAATCTACTTGCTTCACCACATAACCAACATCGTCTACTGAACACAGCACAAAATTATCGTATTTAAAACAACAGTTTGAACAGATGAATAAACTTTGGTCTCACGGAACATTATAGAAGTAGTGTACATATAAAAATCTGTTGTCCGTAAGGTGCAATGTTGTGTCAATTTACAGTTTACACCACTTGTGCTTTAGTCTGTTACTGTTCGTCATAAGGGTCACATCGTTCTTAGTGCCATTATTTTCTTAATCAACTCGTGAAATTTAAACAGAAAAAAAATATGATGTGTCGTATTTAAGGGTAAACAAAAAATTTCTTACAATAAGGGATATCTTTCTTAAAATAAGTAAATTTATTTTTAATTGTTGGTTGTTAATCACATCGGTCAGCCATGACAGTATATTATATATATATATATATATATATATATATATATATATATATATATATATATATATATATATATATATATATATATATATTAGGGATGTTATGGATATCAAATTTCGGCTACGGATACGGATACTTAAAAACATATTTTTTCGGATAATGCTTTGGACACGGTTACGGTTACGGATAATTGCTTTCAGTGAACATATTTTTTAGAAAAAAAGGGGAAAGTTTTAACTCAAAAAGTGAACGTCAAAAACGAATCAACGGAAATCTATCTTGCTTCGATTTAAACTCAATATTCCAACGGCAGTTGTCTGTTATTATCCGAAACAAATCCGAAACTTTTATTTTCGGATACGGTTTCGGACATATAATTATTTCGGATATCCGGTAGTTTCGGTTACGGTTACGGATATCCATAACATCCCTAATATATATATATTGCATATATATATGTATATATATATGCAACGTGCGCAGCTATACATACAGCATATTTCACAAACACATTCGCACGTTTGTGTAGATACAAATGATGTGTTTTGTTGTATGTATCATAATCGTTTGGTAGGAGTAGCGGTGTCCACGTCATTTGCCGGTGACAGCGGGCACGGTAGTTATGAGATAGGACATTTAGATTTTGTATATCTATGTTTGGTCTAGACCAGTGATTTTCAAAGTGGCGGTCACGAAATCTATTTGAGGGGGTCGCAGAAACAATTAATTGCAGATTACATACCTATTTTCTACATATTTCCTATCCATTTCTACATATTTCGGGGTTTTTTGAAATTTTCAAGTGCACAGGGAGGTTGTAGACCAAAAAGTTTGAAAACTACTGGTCTACCATATATTCATATTACGCAGTCTAACTAATTTGAGTAATAAACTGTAAAAAATATGTATTTAATGAATCTGAAAGTTTTGTTTTATATGCTTTAATGTGCCATAAAATAATCGCATTATAAATGAATACCGTTTTGTTTTACGGCAAAATGCGTCATTTGTATACGAGAGTTTGTAACCAGCATATTCGCGCGTTGGCTGTCTCTACCTCGTATATCAAAAGCTACATGTTTTAGGACACACAAAAAACATATTAAATACTGTATTTACATATATACTTATCTATATATATTTACATATATGGGTAGCCAACATCGAAGGGTGTAATTAGCATAAATCTTAGGCTCATAGTGATGAAAACACGGATTTAAAATATGTTTTTTTTGTGTCCAAAAATTGGGAGTTTTCAGATACGAGGTTGAGACAGAGTACGCGCGAAATTCGATTTATCGAATAATTCTCTCTTGTCAGTATCAGAGGCGTAACTACAATGGAGCAAGGGGAACAGTCGCTCCACGGGGCAAGACGAAAAGCGGAGCAACAGGTAAAATATGGGCACAAAAAGTAACTTTTTATTGGAAAACGGTTTTAAAGTTGTAGTTCTTACAGCCTGTGAAAGAAATTTGGATTTTTTTCAATTGCCGGCGGTGTTTTTTACGGAAAAAAAGAATTTTTGAGACAGCAGTGCTTGAATCAAATTCGTTCCAGGGCGTAAAATTTGTAGTTACGCTTGTGTGCTCACTGGTCAGTATCGTTGTCGAAGGCTTTAAGAGCGGATTCAACTTTCAATTTAGGAAGGGTCATATCTTTTAATGGCTTCGTAAAGCATCTAAATTATTTTTTGCAGTAGAACTAAGGTCATGGTCGCTCCTTGTATCCGTGCTTGCCTAATTTTGATAAAAATAAAAAGAAGGACTTCGTAAACTAAATTAGAGTACTGTTTGAACTGTTTGAATTAGGGTAATTTTGGTATGAACTTTACATTTTTACTATGAAAATGAAGGAATAATCCCTTTTAGAAAAACGATTGAATCGACAGAAATTCTAATGGCCCTAAATGCTTAACTTTGGTAAATCTGATCCCGATCTGTATCCACGCTTATATGTACATAATGTTATCAAAAATCTGACAGGGACAATTATGTTTTTAACCCTTTGCACTCGATGGGTGCCGCCACGGCGACACAATAAGTATTTATTCCACTCGGTAGGCGCCGCAGCGGCGCCATAAACAATAGGTACGTATTTTATTATTTACAACACGCTAGGGGACCTAAGGCCCGATTTACATTAACGCTCCGCTCTCAGTACGATATCACTCCGCTCCCGGTTCGATAAAATATTCTTACATAATAAATAATGAGTGTATTCCCATCATCGCTCTGATATCGATCCGATATCAGTCACAGTTCGCTCTCGCTTCAATACCGCTCCAATACCAATAACCACTGAGATAATATTTTATCGGAGCGATATCAGACCCTATATCGATAGTGTGAACACGTTTTGATTCCAATTCGCTCCGTTTACAACTCAGCCTTCTTCATTTATTTGAAAATTATTATATTAGGAAAACATGATACAACACAACGACGCGACGTCTTGCTACAATCCATTGTGATACATACTACTAATGAACTAATAGATACATTGTATTATGATATTATGTTCTCCTAATACAATAGTGTTTGCAGCGTTTTAAAACTACTGTCGAGTAGCTGAGTACCCATACTAAAAAATGGTTCGAGTGCAAAGGGTAAAATAGCGATACAAAAAAGTGAATGGTTATCTTTAAACGCACAATTACATTTATCAAAGCGATTCAGGTTACAATACCATTTTTCAATTTGTCTGTAACTCTTCAAAGGTATCGTCGAGTCAATCCATTTTTTTCCATCTCGTAAATAACAGTTTGAAGAACTTAAATTGATTTTCGTTTGTTTTTATCCTTATCAATGGAAATATTATTTATTTTAGGGATTAAATAAAAAGAACGTTTTTGAAGATTTTATTCGCGCACAAAACAACAAAGTCTTCACTAAATGAAGAAATCATATAAAGCAAAAAAAAAAAAAATGAAAGCTTTGAATTTATCACAGAGACAGGCAGACTGGAAGACAAATAGGTGTACATAATTGGACTTACGTAAATAAATAAATATCTTTTTTATCTTTTTTTTGTGTAATAAAAGATAAAAATATAAAAAAAAAATTTGATAAAATATAAGAAAAATATAATAGGTATTTCTTTATATAAAATAAGTTTATTACTTTTATTTCGAATGTTTGTGTTTTAAACCATTTTATTTTTCCTGTTGAAAAATAAGGTTATGTTAACGCTGACATTGCGAAAAAATAAACTATTTTGTGCAGTAAATACAATTACGTATGTACATCCAAAAACGGATAAAGTATTGATACTGAAAGCTCAAAAGTTACATAAGTATTTATAAGATGTTAAAATGGCTGAAACAAACCATTCTATAATCCCTTATAGTCCAGAATGAGTCCTTTGAGAGTTTTTATTTTCATTACGACAAAAAACTGTTTAGCTAAGAATTGTAGTTATCGATTGAGGCAATCGATTGCTGTAGTCAGGAGCTTTACAGCTTCATTCGTTTTCGAGTTCTGACTCAAACTGATATTTTTTTAATGGAACTATGTATTAATTTGTTAACAAAACTGATCTAATTATGTAATGATTCTCAAAGTAGGGGTCGCAGAAACAATTGCATACCCATTTCCTACACATTTATTGCCTATATCTCCATATTTCTTGGGGTCCTTTGAAATTTTTAAATAGAAAGGGGGATCGCGGACCAAAAAAATTGAGAATCACTGATCTAATCCATAGAAAACCTAAATAAAAAAAAAAGACTTTAATTTACAAATGTTTTTTTAAAAGATGCCCACTAAAATTAATGAGAAAGGGAAGCAAGAAAAAGCAAGAAATTTGAACACTAATTTGCGATAAAGTTACTTATTGATTGTTTATAAGCATTTAATCAGTACATTATTTAAGAATATAAATTATTGCATCATTCAGTTTCTTTATATATGTATGTATTGTAATTTTTATAAAATTATAAAAGGAAAGTGACACTTTATTTACGCCCCCTTCTAAAATTTTAAAAATTTTCAGGTAGTAGAACGGTGTATTTAAAATTTCGGAAAAAATTCTTTCTTGTAAATTTGTATTTTAAATTTTTCCCTAAAAATTGCTTTAACGACTTTTCTTTTGCTCTTCACGTAACAAAATTCTAATTACAGACACAAAAAAAATTAAAGTAATAGCGCCCCTCCTATTAGCTTTTGACGCTCCTCTTATTAGCTATTGGCGTCCGAGTCATGATGGTACCCCTTACACCCCTCTCGCTACGCCACTGCCACCCGAATCGTTTTAATTTTAATTAATTAACACAATCCACTGATGACAAAATAGTATTTTACAATATAAGTTCGGTAAGTTGATTTTACTGATCGAGAAAATGTTGCAAAAATGAGACCCGCAGGATCGAGTTTTTTCAATTTTCGAGATCAGTAAATTCACTTAACGCATCGTGTACCGTATAATGTTTTTTGCACGATCGATTTAAAATAATTAAAGAATAAAAATATATTTAATAAAAAATAAAATTCGGATAATATAGGTGAAATTTATATTTCTATGTTATGACATAGAATGCCATGAATAAATATTATAAATATTAATAGCAACTAATACGAATCTTTGTAGTGACAATTGACAACTATATTTGTAAATAAAAAATTTGGTGTCAATATTTCATTGGCGCGAGTATTTCTTTTTTTTTTTTGAATTTTCTATTAAAAAATTGAGGAAAATAGTTTGTTAAACTATAATATTAGTGAGAATAATGAAGTTGATGAAGAATTTTATTTTGGGCTGCAAATTTATTCTCGTAAAATGAAAGGAAGATTATGAAAACCACAGAAAATTTTAATGATTGAACGACCTTTTGAAATGTCAATAAAATATCAAGACTAATGCCAACAATAATAATAATAATGTGCAAACTAGTGAAAATTTTCATATTAATCGATTTATTTTCCTAATTGTTCAAGTTGTACTTTTATACGGGGTTTACATTTACAATGATTTGCTGGCCCCAATACAAAGTGGCACGTCAGTAAAAGCAAAATGAACGTGTAAACATCTACTGGCGTGCAAGGTAAATCAGTGCATGCACGGATGAAAAAAGTTAGGAACCTTTTAACTTTTCTGGCGCCAGTAATGATTCATGCGCCACTAAAATTAAAACATGCAAATGTAAACTTGTATTGGCGCCAGTATCATTTTTAAAATAATTGAATGTCATTTTTACGCATTTATTCAGGTCTGAATATCATTTTTAGGTACCTATGATGTTTTTACTCTTCTAATTCATTGTTTGCTATACATTTAGATATAAAAAAAGCTATATATGACAGTTATTTATCCAGTTCAGCCATTTGTGACCTGCGCAGTACTTACCAAATTATATACCATGCAGATCATCTATAAACGGAGATGCAAGTAGTGCAAACTTAAAAGTGGCGCCAGCAAATCATTGCAAATGTAAACCCGCTATTAGTTTCAATATAATTAAATAATTACAATCATTTTTGAGCTAATTTCATTTACCACACGCCTATTCACTTACCACGCATCTATTTCACTTACCGCACTGTTATTTTTTCGTTTCCATGGTGAATAAACAAACGTTCGGGAAATGTAACTTACCAACATTGTCAACAGCATCGGTAAATGCATGAAAATACACGATCGTGCAAAAAATTTAAATTCGTGCTGTTTAGAGGCAAATTTATTCTTATTAACATATCAATATATAATAGTAAATCGCCATACATTTTTGTTTATAATACCGCAACATCCACAGGCAATATTGGCTTAAATAATAAAATTTATTGTGTATATTTTAGCCAGTGAGGCAGCAATACTACATATATATTGTATTGCCTGAACGACTAAACAACTACTTTGGTTTATGGTCCGCAGTGCATCTGGTGCAGGCAGCATATCATTTTCAATCACAATAATTGTATTATCTATCCCGTGTGTCCCTGACCCCGCCCTACCCCCCGAATAGTCCCACAATATTGAAAAGTGCTTCTAGTATTTCTAGTAGTAAAAGAGGATAATAGTATCTCGTTTTTATCGGGTAAGTTTAAAATAACAATAGAAAATACAATATTGAATGTTAACCTAATTCTAGTTTTTCTTCTATTTTTACTATTTTCAACAGCGGAAATGGAAAACGTAAATCAACAACGATAGAAACAATAAGATCACAGATTGTGTTACCTACGGAAGGTTTTGTGTTGGATTCTAAATATTCAACCACTTTGAAAAATCTAGTGTAGTAAGTTGAAACTACTTGTAGGCCATCATAGAACACTTATGGTTTCTGTGATGGCCTACAAAAAGTGCAACAATCGTCCCCAATCCATAAATTTGTTTATACCTGGCTTTATGACTCATTGTATTTGACCAGATGTTAATTACCACCAGTGACAATCGCTCCCAGTATATTAGTTTGTTTATACCTGGCTGTGTGACTCACTGCGTTTACATCCAACAGGTACATGGAAAATAGTAAACTTAGATGGTAATACTGTGTGTCGCTATGTAAGAAAAGCAAATATAAAGATTCCAATAAATTAACTTTTATCTAACCGACGTCATTTAAAAAGTTATACAGACATATTGTCAGCTGAGAATTGCTTTGTACCAAGTCAATTTTTTAAAAAATTTTTTCTGATAGTGGTTTCGACTTCCTCAATGCCCAAAACTAACAAAACAACTATCTAGAAAAAATGTTTAAAAAGTTGACTTGATATAAATCAATACTCAGCTGACGATTTGTAAAAAGTAATGGATTAGTGATAATTCATATGAACATTCAAATAATAACATTATGAGATTACTGTTTTAAAATATTTGATATATAGGGTAAAAGTCCCCTTTGTGGAACGGTATCTAATACTGGAACAGTTTTGACATTTACATATTTATTTCTTTAATTAAGTAAGGAAACTTTAAATGCGAGGTGAATTTAAATTGAAAAACAATCATTCTATTAATAACAATTTTTGTTATCAGACGTTTCTTTCAGAAATAACTTCATTAATATGTAAATGTTCATAATTAGATACCGTTCCACAAAGGGGGCTTTTACCCTATTTTTTAATATAATATTTTGTTCCAGTGTAAAACTAACTTGTAAAATTTTATTACTAATGTCCTCGTGTTAAATAATATGTAGGGACAAGTTGCTCTCTACAACGACCAAAAATAATAATAAAACTGGTGATTGTCAGGGGTGGCGATTTTCCGGACACCCTTTTTACAACCATCGAAAATATAAAACTGGGGGCAATTGTCAATGGGGGCGATTGTCCGAACACCATTTGACACGCACTTGGCTAGAGTTTAATCGACAGTGTCGTATTTTATCAAAAAAACAAAAAGGATAATTTAAAAATTTCGTCTGTAGTCAATGGTTAGACCTTTTCAGAATTTTTGGGATAAAATATAGAAAATTTGAGTACATAGCAAACTCCTATATCGCACGCTCCCATTTAACAATTTCGTCGCACACAAGATGTGTATAACGGCACCCCTTCGTGTTTTAGGGCAAATATGTTTGAATGTGTTAGTGTCTAAGTAATAGTTCGTAACAGTAAATCATACAAATATATAAATCAGAAACATTGACGCTCATGACCTTTGACTTTCTCATTTAGCAATTTGGTGCCACTGGATTGCGTAATGGGAGTTTCCTATGTATATTTATTACGATTTATTATTCTTATAATTTCCTTTGAAATCCAGTCCATCCAGTGAACGACTTCGAAAACCTAAAATCTCTTTTCAATTTTATTATTCTGTCATTTTATTTACGGTTATTAGGGCACTGAAAAATTCTAGTAGACCTGATGATGTCACCAAATTAAAAAATGTCGTTCTTCTGAAACCAAATTTCATTGAAGTGATTTTAACTGGGATAATTGAAGACATTAAATGCTATGTAACATTTTTATAATTTTACAATACAAGCGTTTGAAAGATTTTATTTACATCTACTTCCCATGCAATAGCACATGTTTATTATCGAATTTCTACAAAACTATTGGACCCAATGAAACCAAATTTTAATATATTATATGATACGTCAGCATAGAATATTTCAAAATTTTGCAAAAAATGACTTTTTGAAACACCTACATCACACATAACACCTTCATCCACTCACGTCTTCAGTTGGTTGAATTAGCATAATTTGGATGTGAACTTTTTATTTTTGCTATTACTATGATCAAAATTCCTTTTAGAAATATGACTGATTTGACAGAAGTCCTTTACCTAGTGGTCCTTTTCTTAGTGGTCATCCTTGCTTAATTTTGGTAAAAACAGACAAAACGACTTTCGAAAACCTATACTAGTGGCTTTCCTTTATATCCGCAATTGCTTTCTTTTTTAACCCTAGAATCATACATACACGTCAAAATGACGAACGAACTTCTCTACCTGCTCCAATACTACAATTTGTCGTTGCCTGCTTGTTATGAAACTTCTGTTATCTAATTTCTTTGTTATTATAACACAGCAAATGTATAAATTTTGTTTTTGTTTGCTGTCGTTTTGTTCATATTGAAATAGGGTGCGTCAAAAGGACGACGATGTATGATTAACCTATGTTTTTTTTTAAAGATTTTGTACTTCACATATAAAAGTTTTCCTAATTTTTCTAAAATTTATTAAAGATATGGATGTTACCTATAATTAATTTATTCAATGATTATGATAATGTAAAAGATGATTACAGCTGTTTGACCTATAGAGACGACATAATACTGAAGTTTTAATAATATTCAATCGAGAACTAAAAAATGCGTTTCGAATGACTTAATAAAAGATTAACAATTTATTTTGTGGAAAATATTTTAATTTTTATTATTTTTTGAGATCTTATTCGAAAAATTACTAACAAATTTTAGAAAATTTACAAATGTGCCTAATGGGGAAATAACTACATATCTATAGGAATATTTATGGCTGAGAAATTTCACATTCTGTAAAGTCACACATATCCACTCACTCATAATAGTTCATAAATTAATTATTTGAAAGACATGTTTTATGATACAAATTACGTATTTATCTATTTTTTAATTTTTATAATGAAAATATGCTTGGATAAAAAGATTAAAAAAATTAATAAATATTTATACTAAGAAATTTTTCCAAATCCAATCTTTTTAAATATTTTATTCGCTTTTGTAGTATTGTTATGTAAAAGAAATGTTTTTTGCAAATAAACTCTAAAACTCTCCGTAAAAAGTCCATTCGTCAAAATGACGCCGATGTACGATTAACTTTACTCGTAGACCAACGTATGACTCTAGGGTTAAAAAGATTAAGGAATATATTTCTTTCTCTTTCCCATCGGTATTACTAAACGAACCGATGCTGTATATTGTATATAATACATACATACCAATTTAACTTGTTGATTTTCATCGATTTCTTCAAGTCAATAATGAGGTTATATTCAAAATAGTTGAACCAAGTTAAGCGTTATTCACTCATCGAATCAGTTACTAGTAGTTCATTGTGATCATAATAATCTATTTTGGTTTAATTAAATTTAATTGGGATTTATCTCAATGAACTACTCACTCTTGTAGTAATCATTTGAACAAATCAGAATCATATGTTTGATATAGTTAGTTGTTACTACATTCGTCTGCTGATAAATCGTATTGTCTAGTAAATGATTCAGTGTCTTGCTATGTAAATTATAGTCAATTACTCGTTGCAAGTTGTAGAAGATGTTTATGCATCCGTTTCTATTAAATTAGACCGATTATTTAAATGTTTGAATCGAATTTCGATTGTGTCTTTTGGTGAGTAGTCCTAACAAATCTCTATTGATAATTTAAAATATTGCCCTTTGACACAACTGATGCTTAGAACATGATTTTTTGGACAATTTTCGTTAAAAAAGATGTGTTTTGTACTAAAATTTACTACAATTCAAAGGGAAAAGAATTATAAAAAATTGATTTTTGAATCATTGCTTTAAGTAAACTAGTTTTCGAGAAAAAAAATTAAAAAACGAATTTTCAGAAACGTCAAAATTTTTTGATTATTTTAATACATCATCGTAAAAAAAGGAACACGTCACATAAGATAAATTTTTGAATCATTATGTAAATTAGTTTTCGAGAAAAATTAAAAACTTGGCTTTAGTTTGTTCACATTTAGTTTATACAGGGTCTTAGGAAAATAAGTCGCGAAATCCAAAGGGCAGACAGACTTCATTGCGGGTCATTACACGCCACTTCATCCAGGTCATGTCACCAATGACCTCAGATTTAGCTGAAAATTTTTTTATTTGTTTATTTAACCATCCTAATCATCTGTACAAAATTTAAAAAAAATTATCTCTAATTGTTTTCAAGTTATGAATTTTTGAAATTTAGCAAAATAGGGTTAAAATGATGTTTCCGTGGTATCACTTTCGGTGACGTTATTATATTAACCCTTTACGCTTATGAGATATGTACCGCATGACAAGATGGTTTGTCCATTAACTCTACCATATTTAAAGGTGTTTTGTCTGTTGGATCATAAGACATGTACCACATGACACACTGAATGTTGAACTGTAATGACTGCTCATACTTCACATTACATGAATATTTTATTTAATAACTGCAAACACATTCATTTATTAGAAAAATGTTGTAAATAAAATAATACAAAATCACGTTGAATTATCTTTTTAAAATTAAAAACTAATAAAAACAGCATTGAGGACGTTTTTAGCACATTTAGTATTCAACTTTGGGGAAACAAGGTTAGAACGTCAAAAGAATCCGTCAAAAAAACAACGTCGGTCGTTGTCATGTGCTACATATCTTACCAGCCTATTTACAACTCACTTTTTTTTTCTTGAGTGCAAAGAGTTAAAAAATCCATAACTTCTGTAATATTTAACATAAAGCAATAATTTTTTCATCAAAATCTTCAGAAAAGTCAGGAGATTACAGGAAAAAAATAATTTGGCTAATTATCACTTCATGTTTCTATGTAATGCTTTGTTAGACTTAAATTTTGAGACATTTTTTAATCGATAAACAAAAAACCTTTCAAAGTGATTATTGACCAAAGGACCAAACGCATAGCAGTAACCGTAGAAATTTTTTTTTTTAAATTTAACCTAAAGATGTAAACTAAAATAATCTGGAACAAAAATAATGGTTTTTTACCCGCTAATATTTTTCAGACACGTCCGACGTCTGGAAGCTCAAAAAACGAGCTTTTTGGAATAATTTCCCAAAATTCAAAATTTTTGTTTACACCATTGGAAAGAGGAGAAAAAATCACATAAAAAAGGTCTTTAAACTATTATTCTACGTCAACGAGTTTCCTAGAAAAACTAATTTTTATAAAGTTTCAGCTAAATCTCAGGTAATGGGTGACATTTTATGTTTTTATTGGATGATTTGAAATGAAATGACCCTTGCACTTCAAAAATTATTTTATAATATAAACTCCAAAAAATAATAATATACATACACGAATTAAAAATTTTGAATGTTATGATCTTGTAGAATGTTTTATTACAAAATTCTTGTTTATTTTTTGACAATACTGAGATGTGACGTCAAGGAGTGTTTCAGCGGGAACTTTAAAACTAATACTTAACAGAAATAATTCAGTTTCAATACAAATACCTGAGTAATTTTCTGTTGAATTCGTAAAAAATTTGAACACAATATATACGTTTTATCACAAATTTATCTCACGTTTTTAAGTCTAGATTTTCCACACTGACAATGACCAAACCGTATACTGAAATTTTAGTCATTGGCAGGTGTGTTAGACGAATTTTGGAAAAATTTACGTATATTATCTTATCAAAATTTTATCACTTTAAAAATTATTGGATTATTGTATATTCTTTATCAGTATTTCTTTTATCAATTTACAATTTACAATTATTGGCTTATAAATCTGAGACATTCGCGAATACGGTAACGTTTAAAAGAATTGCAAAGTATTGAAAACGATACCAGAATTGGAATTACAAACGGGAATGGTGATTTTTCATTCACAGGGTCTTTGTAAGTGACCCTCAACAACGACTAAAGTCAAGTCCATCACAATTTGTATATGTTCCAGTTATTTTTCACCAAATTAATGAATTATTTCCTGCTAATAAAACGCAAATAAATTCTTGGTTCAATAAATTTCTGGTTACTTTAGCATATAAATACAACAAAACTGGTGTTTCAGTTTAAAACGCAACATGAGCTATGCCTAGATAATGTTTTTTAAACAATTATTTATAAATACAATGGATACATAATTTATGTAGAGGTTTTTATTATGGTAATTCAATTCATACAATAGATAATTTAGAAAAAAAAAATATGTCACACGAAAGCCAAAACAGGGTCTATCATTTAATCTATAATATAGTATAAAATAAAGCGCCATCTGCTGTCTACTATATACTTATGCACAACTTTCTCAGTGACTACTGAACGGATTTTGTTCCAATTTTCAATAATGGATAGGGACGTTCTCAAAATTTGATGTTGGCACGCCAAAGAAAAATTTTTAAATAAATAAGGACACGAAGTGAAAATGAATTTGTTTACATAGGTAAACTTCGTCGTTCTTCTTCTTCTTCTCCTCTTCTAATTTGCGAACTGAAAATTGAGGTGGAGCTTACCAGACAAATCACACTGAAAAAATAAATTACATTTTCTGAGCGAACTTGGCGCTAAAATCTGATACGAATTCCGTTACGAAGTTATCCGAATTCCACCAACAGATCTGATTCATATCATTCTTGTAATTAATAATCTTTAAAAAAAATTAAACTTAAGAACATTATCATGAATAAAAAAATTTTTAAAAAATTAAAAAAACCGTGATTTTGATGTTAGAAACATTAAGGGGAGGTTTACTCGAGAGTCCTTAAAAATTATGTATTTTTCTAGAATTTTTTTCTCAAGAATGCAGGAAAATATCAATTTCAAATTTTGTAGACACATTTATTAAGTATTAAACTATACAAAAAATTTTTCAAGGAAAAATATAAAAAATTGTCCATTTTATAGATACTGCAGTGTGACGATTCGAAAATCCAATGCCTTGTTGGCGGACATCCTAGCGCCGGTAATAAACTATCGAAATCCAAAAACAAAAATTTTTTATAAAATATATGAAGAGTACCGGCAAAAGAAAAAAAAATGGCGGATGTTTGAACTTTTGATTACGATTTTTATCTTATTTTTCGCTCTTTAAAGTAAACTTAAAAATAAAAAAAATATTGAAAGTGTATCGAACTTAGGTAGAGGTGCCGAAGAATTGAATTATCTTTAAAATAAAAAATTTAAAAAAAGGATCCATCGAATAGTTTTTGAGTTATCGTGTCCGCCAGTTCCAAAAATGTAGTTTCGAGATATTATAAAATATATATAAAGAAACGTATTTTCAAAATTTTATATTTAATACTCATTATTGCGTGAACGACGTTTTTTAAATTTTTTTTTTTTTTTATAGAAAGCTGGATTCGGTTAATGTGCAAGATTATTGTTTTTAAATTATTTTCAGTAAAATCACTTTGGGAACATATTCTACACATAATTTGCTATCAATTTCGGCAAAAAAAAATCGATTTTTTTTTATCAAATTTCAAGTAAACCTTCCCTTAAATTACTTTCAGCAAAATCACTTTGGGAACATATTCTACACATAATTAGCTACCAATTTCTGCAAAAAAAAATATCGATTTTTTTAACAACTCTCAAGTAAACCTCCCCTTAACTAAGTTGCTCATAGATTTTTAACAAAATCACACCTAATTAAACGATAACACAAAAATCGCAGGCGGAAATTAAATCACACTTCCGGAATGAATTTAGCTATTTTTAACTCAGAACCTGATTTATATATAAAAGTAGATAACCAAATAAATCATAACAAAAAAGTAACTCGCATGGAAGCAAAGTTAAGATCCTAATAAAATGGACATGTCAAAATGTTTCAACTAAAGACAGTTGTTTAGGTTGGAAAGAAACAATACGTTTTATTTTTCGTATTACCCGATAACATTACTTTATTCCCATGTATTCAGTTCAGTAGTAATCTCTGTATATACATATATGTTCACATTAGTACTTACACAGGTATATTATAATTTTATTGAATTTTTTACAGAAAAAAAGAAAACAATGGATCTGGTTAGCATGGATGACCAACAAACAGTCCGTGTGTCTGTGAAGTCCAAGTCAGTGGTGTATGACGTAAAAAAACTGTATAAATTGCTTACATCAGCGCAAATATATTTTTACCGCTAGCGCATTATTTGTCAATAATATTGTAAATAACATAAAAGTACCCATACCGGAACGCGATCATATGTCGGAACAGTTTTGACATTTATATATAACACTTTCAGTTCCATGGCTTCGGCATCCGAAACCAAACAAAACATCCCCAGAGGCCGACCGCGAGCAATGATTAGTTGATTAGTTGGTTACGCATTATGTGTGCGATGTTTATCATCACTCATCACACGGATGTGTTCCTACTCACACAAATACATACCAACATACACTACTCTTTTGGTTTCTATGTATACAAAATTTTAAGATAAACAAAAAATACATAAAAAATATAATTTATATTTTTAAAAAAATTGATTTGAATGTCAGTGTATATGTAGCATATACGTATCACGTACGTATGTTTACAGTTTTACACATACATGTTGAACTGTGTTGAATCTATTCAATGTTTGAATCATTTTATTTTATGTATTTGTTTATATAAAGTTTTCTTTTTAAATATTGCCGGCTTCCGGAGAAGTTTACTATGAAAGTGCTCGAGCCTCATAGTGTTAATGAAGTTATTTCTGAAAGAAACCTCTGATAACAAAAATTATTATTAAAAGAGTGATTGTTTTTCAATTTAAATTCACCTCGCATTTAATGTTTCCTTACTTAATTAAAGAAATACATGTATATATTAAACAGTTTTTGCTGAATGTGTTTCTTTTGCTTTTGATGAATACTTACTAATAGAAACACAAGCCTTATAAATTTCAACATTTTCCAGTTAATTTTCGAAGTTAGCACAATAAAACTATACAAATAATTTTTATTAGTCCAGTTAAGAGATTATAAAGGCTAAATCACCTTTTTATTTGGTTAAATATATATATATATATATATATATATATATATATATATATATATATATATATATATATATGTATTTCTATTGAGTACAAATATAACCTCTTGTATGTAATTTATATCATGTACGTAAAATAACTAAATATTTATATTATAAATAATTTCTTTTTGAGTCTTTAAAATATTTACTTACTGCTTTAAAATCGTAAAACTTTTAATATTTGTTTATTTCGGAGCGTTTATGAATGAAAAATCGGGGCCATTTTGACATATTAGTGTTAAGTGGTTAAAACTGAACTACATAAATTCCACTGTCGCTTTTTACAACATCACTAGATGGCGAAACCATATTTGTACAAAATACAGTATTTTGATCGTTTATTTACATCGAATATTTAAACCATTCTCTGTTTCCTACTTTGACATTCTATGTGTCAGCAGATGTCACTCTATGTGTTATATTCCACGTGTTTCCTAACACATTCTGAATTATTGGGGTTAGTGATTTTCGATATGGGTGCTTACGGATTGTAAAAAAAAAAACATTACTAAATAAAAATTTTTGCGTTGTATTTTTTTAAAAACATATTCAATGGATTAAAAACACTATCTTTCATGCTTTATTAAGAAAAAAAATTGGTGTTTAATTTATTTATTAATTTTTATAAGCCAGTTTACCGACACACCTAAAAGTAGTGTTCCAGTATAGGGACTTTTACGTTAAATACAATACATAAATTCAATAAAAACATTCTTGTAATTCAGTCATCCTCATTTAGAAATTATGTATTGTATATGGAAAAATTTGTTTGCAAACATGTTTAGAAACAACTGTGGATTGTTATTGCTAAAATAGATATTGCTCAATTATGTACCATTGTCTGGCGTGACTCTATGAATGAGGTCTTGTTTGCAGCAGTTTAGTACCGTCAACAGGGCCGGACCTAGCCTAAGTGGCGCCCGGGGTACGGTGCAAAAATGGCGTCCCTGTCTTTTCCTAAAATGATAAAATAAATATTTCTATTTAACTCTTTTCCCTACAAAAAGCAACTGGTTAGCAAAAAAAAAAACTTGCGTCCGGGGCACGTGCCCCCGCTGCCTTCCTTAGACCCGGCTCTGACCGTCAAGTCTCCTTTACCTACTGAACATAATTTGCTCATAAAAAATGACCGTTTTCCCCTTGAAAATTTTGATTTTTATAGGCTTAGCAGATACTGAGTCATAGATTACAGGAAAAATGCGGTTTTTTGACAGTGTAATAGATGCTGAAAAGTTTTTAAATTTTAAATTATTATATTTTGTAACAACTACAATATCTGATGATGACTCAATTTGCGTAGCAAAATTGCAATTTAAGGATAAATTTTTTCAGGATTACATAATACCTATATTTATAAATCATGTTTGTGTTTACGAATTTATAATTATCATTATTTTCTCTGACTGAGTCATTTTATCGCAAAAAAATTTCTTATCTTGCATTGTTTACAACAAGAAATAATCGTTTTTTTTGTGCTACAAACACAAGAAAAACGAAAATAATCGTTTATTATTGATAAAATTTACAATCGAAAAATCCTGTTTATTCAAATTATGTTCAAAAATAATATCTAAGCGGACCAAATTTCAAAAATTATCTTTTTAAAAAAATCTGCCAAAAAGTCAAAAATTTCACTACGGGGAATATACATACATATTTAAACAGTATAAATACATCGAGATATACTAAAATACAATATGTATGCATATACTTTTAATTTCAAATGTTATCGAGTGCCTGTGAAACATTATTAGTGTATGGCGGATTTTTATCCGTATTTAAACATACACCAATATTCATATGTTCACTCAATGACCAGCTTTGGCTGATACTTGAACACTCGATGTACTTTGGCAAATGGCCAATTCATTATGTTAATTAAAATTGACATAGTGTTTGAAAAATTACCTCGTGGCACTCGAACAAGTGATCGGTGGCCTAGTTGGTAAGGCGCTTGGCTGGTAACCAAGAGATCCGGGTTCGAGTCCCAGCCGATTCAGTTTGGTAATTTTTCAAACACTATGTCAATTTTAATAATTCAAAAAAATTAAGATTTAGCTTTTAAATTAAATAGAGCAAATTGGGAGCAATTTATTGACGTAAAGAAATTATATAAAAAAGTATTATTTTGGGAGATTTTGATAACTTAAATAACGGAAATTATTTTTTTTTTCTTATAAATAACTAATTAAATAATTAAGTTTCAGGTGGAGCAATTACTGATTTCAAAGGAGCAATTTGGGAGCAATTTAACCATATAAAAAACAAAAAGATTTTTCAACTATCGGCGCTAACTTCTTTCCGATCCAAATCGCACTTTGCGTTTTATAATACACATACTGTACAAATATATTACCTCCTATGACTGGTATTGTTTACATTTCACAAATAAGGGTAAAACGGGATGATAAGAAACAATGTGCACGATCACGGTCCGTGCTTACGGAGCACTGCTATTATTTTATAACACACATATTTTAATACCTACTGCCTTACATTATACACACAATACTTATAAAGATTTAACGCGCGCTTAAATTACACATTTGTATAAGTATTAGCCTACTATTTTGCCACGATCAGTCTTGTTTGATACAATATATAAACTTGATACTTGACCTTGAAATAGCACCACAACAATGCCGACCCACGCGATATGTGTAAAGGGTGTAAGGGGGGAGAAGTGGATCAATTATTTTATGAATATGAATAAAAATTATTTTATAGATTGCATGAGTTTTTGCAATAGAACCGAAAAAAGAGTATCTGATAAAGTACATGCGGAAATATTATTACAATACAAATGATTTGGTTTAAAAGTGTATTTAAAAATCTTCTTTGTCATCTTGTGATAAATTGTTCATATTTGTTATTATTAAAACTAACAAAATTCGGAACAAAAATGAAAAAAGGGGTCAGTATCAAGTTTCTGTGGATTAAATTATAAATTAAATAGTCGGAACACGTTTGAATGTACCTGATGACGTCATAAAAGTAAATTTTCACACTTGATTCAAGTAAATCAGTCAGTGTGACTGTTGTTTATGACATTTTGTTAATTACATTTTAATTAATAGCATCAAAAATTTACTTCTACATATTTCTATTTTAATTAAAATACTACACAATCAGAGACCAAAGAACATATATCCTATAGACTCACAGATATGACCTAATAGGATTCTGTAATATAGTAATCAATGCAATAATCGATTGTATCCGTAGTAACGTTTTCAAATAATTATTGTCAAAATATAATATTGATAATAAAATTTTACTTTTTGGAGAAGAACTGCAAAATTTGTAGGTAAATATTTTTTTTTTTTTTTTTTTAAATGGAAACCTATGTTTAATTTTTTTGAAAAATTAGTTTATGATTTAAAATTAGGAAAAATAGACTCAAAACTTTGCGGTTTCTTGCTAATTTAAATGTTGATAAAAGTATATACACCTAATTGTCATTTAAAACTATAGTGAGGTTAAATTTACTGAAGTAAAACAGTAAAAAACATACATAACTTTCAATGAATTAATAAATATGCGCAAAATTATTAAATTAACAATTGATTTAGAGTTGCCAACCATCCTTTATAGTAAAGTATCCTACTTTATCTTTCACAAAAATACTTTATACTTTTGCATAAAAATAAAGTATGCTAAAATACTTTATTTTGAATTTTGACTGTGATTTACACTAAACAAAACTTTCCGATACATAATTCCCAAGCGATTTATTAAATATTAAGATGGATGATTTGCCTATATTCTGAATCAATAATACTTAAAGAAATTCAAAAAAAAAAATTTACTATTAGTAACAAAGAATTTGCAAAGAAAAATACTGTTCAAAAACGGCAATATATACTTTACGTGATAACTTACCAAATATACAAAAAAAATAATTTCTTATTTTTTCTCTGTTCCCGCAACCCTAGCTTTCACTGAGAGAGCTTTTTGGGGTTGAATGAGAATTGGAGAGCAAAGAGAAATAGAACCTTCAATAATTTTAATAGAAAATGAATTATTTATTTATTTAAAGCTAAACTTAGATTGTAAAACTAGCTATAAAGCGTTCATAGATAACAAAAATTGTTAGCATGTGCTATAAAAAAAATGTAAGGCAATAAGAACTTAAATTTCTTATTCGAAAGATTAGATACTTTATTTTTCTCAAAGAAAGTTGGCAACCCTAAATTGATCTGAATGCTATAGCCTTTTAAATTTGTCTGTTACAAAAAAAAAAAAAAAAATTAAGTCGCTGAAAAAATTACAATTACTGTGTTTGTAACATTTTTGAAATGTGTTCTCCCACTTTTAAATTTCAAATACCCATTTCGGACTATTTTTCGAATACACAAAAGAAAGTATTTCTGAAATTTTTAAAAGCTTTTATTTAACTTGCTATGTTAGTATGTTGGTTTAGATCAAATCTTGGAATCAAAATTTCTACAGGTTCTAATTGAGCTAAAGGTTTTATTTTGCATACGTGTATAACCTTGATGACAATGCAATATTGTATAATTAGTTTTGTCCTAAATAGCCCCAAAACCAAAATTGTTGATTGTTGTCCTGTGCAACTTTTTGACATTTCGAATTGTCAAATATTGTCCATTGATTTTACATTTCAATTTTTTGTTTCCATAGTTATGTCTGATTAGGGTAAATTAACCGATTAAAATATAGGTAAAAAAATTACTTCTTTAATTCTTTTTTTAAATTAACTGTGATGAGACTAAAAAGGAGAAAATAAATTAAAGTAAAAAAAATGTTTTTAAGAAAAAGCTTTTATTTAAAAATGGGCTAAAAAAAACAAAAACTTTTGAATGAAGTTTGAAGCAATATGCAACATAATTTATAAAAGCTTGAAGCGTTTAATTAAGTTTGGTAACTACTGAAAAGCAAAATAGCTACACTTATATCCAATACATTCAAAACAGAAATAACTAATGATAATGCCTCAAGCTTTTATAAATTATGTTGCATATTGCTTCAAACTTCACTCAAAAGTTATTTTTTTTAGCCCAAAAAACATTTTTTTTTCACTTTAATTTTTTCATCTAGAATAGAAGCTCGAAATTTCAATTCAATAAAAAAAAAATGGCCATGACATATCAACGGGCAAACAAAAACTATCCGTATGTCAATTTTTCCTGACATCTAAGACTTCACAGGCGATAGTAATGCCCTCTAAAAATCAAAGAAAAATATTATACTAATGAAATGACGCACTTTATTGTAAACATTTCCGATTCAACTCTAATTTTGTTTATTCATAAACACATTTTTTTTTACTTTTCTTTTGTTTCAACACTTTCAAAGTTCTAACAACCAACCATGTTTTTTGAGTCAAGAATTAAAAGAGTATCGTAAGCGTACACGTGTTTACAAGCGACAACATCTTTCAAAACATTTAAATTCAAACAAAACGACTTCAAAAAATAATTTTAAATTGGTTATATATGTATACGAAATACGTAAAACCGTACACAGCTGAGGAAAACGATTATTGTGGCGTTTGTGAATGGGTTGAATGACCAGCGCGATTACGACGATTAGAATACGAGAAGCGTATATATTGTATGCATTTAAATGAGCATTTGGTGCATTACACAACAACATTAAACAGTACCCTACCTATTTAAAGAGTGGCCTATTGTCTTTTTTTAATTCTTATAAATCAACATACATATTACAAAACTTACATTACAAAACTATTTTTATTTATTAATTTATTTATCAATTACTTGGATACAGTCATTTGCAAAATAAAGCGAACAGTATAGATAACAGGTGTAACTTGTTCGTAATAATCTATAAAATATTTTGAAAAATTCATTGCCCATTCGCTGATCTGAACGTTACTTTATGGTATTCCATATTTGTAAATAATAAAACAAACACTTAGCAAAAAATACCACGCTCATTTTTTAACCCTATAGAATCATACGTACACGTCAAAACGACGAACGAACTTCTCTACCTGCTCCAATACTACAACTTGTCGGTACCGGCTTGCTGTGAGATTTGTGTTATCTAATTTATTTGTTGTTATAACACATAAGACGTATTTATTTTGTTTATAGTCATTGTCGTTTTGTTTGTATTGAAATAGTGTCCGTCAAAAGGACGTCGATGTATGATTAGACGATGTTTTTTTTAAAGATTTTGTACTTCACATATAAAAGTTTTCCTAATTTTTCTAAAATTTATTAAAGATATGCATGTTATAATTAATTTATTTAATGATTATGATAATGTGAAAGATAATTACAGCTGTTTGACTTATAGAGACGACATAATACTGAAGTTTTAATATACTGAATCGAAAACTAAAGAATGCGTTTCAAGTGACTTAATAAAAGATTAACAATTTATTTTGTGGAAAATATTTTGATTTTTATTATTTTTTGAGATCTTATTCGAAAAATTACTAACAAATTTTAGAAAATTTACAAATGTGCCTAATGGGGAAATAACTACATATCTATAGAAATATTTAAGACTGAGAAATTTCACATTCTGTAAAGTCACACATGTCTACTGACTCATAATAGTTCATAAATTAATTATTTGAAACACATGTTGTATGATACAACTGATGTATTTATCTATTTTTTAATTTTTATAATGAAAATATACTTTGATAAAAAAATTAAAAAAATTAATAAATATTTACATTAAGAAATTTTTCCAAATCCAATTTTTTTAAATATTTTGTTCGCTTTTGTAGTATTGTTATATAAAAAAAATGTTTTTTGCAAATAAACTCTAAAACTTTCCATAAAAAGTCCATCCGTCAAAACGACGTCGATGTATGATTAACGTTTCTCGTAGACCAACGTATGATTCTAGGGTTAATTGTGACAATTGTTTCAAGCTTAACTGCTTATTTTTAAATAAAGTTTGAAAAAATTATCAAAAATGGTTAAACTAAATACTGAAAAGATAAATCTAACCTAATCATAATGCTCATCTCAATCCCTATTAACACTATGAGGCCCGAGCACTTCCATAGTAAATTTCCCCGGAAGCCGGCAATATTTAAAAAAAAAAAAAAAACTATATAAACAAATACATAAAATAAAATGATTCAAACACACAACACAGTTCCACACGTATGTATGTGTAAAACTGTAAACATACGTACTACGTGATACGTACATACATACTACATAATATACACTGGCATTCAAATCAATTTTATTTAAAAATATAAATTATATTTTTTATCTATTTTTTGTTTATCTTAAAATTTTTTATACATAGAAACCAAGAGAGTAGTGTTTGTTGGTATGTATGTGTTTGTGTGAATGGGAACACATTCTTCATGATAAACATGAATATCTTGAATTAGTTGATTACTCATTATGAGTGCGATGTTTATACATCGCACTCATAATGAGTAATCAACTAATCAATTAATCATTGATCGCGGTCGGCCTCTGGGAAAGTTTTGATTGGTTTCGGATGCCGAAGCCGTGGGACTGAAAGTGTTAATGAAATCCCTCATTTTCAAGATATTACATGCATGATTAGCTTGAAAATAGTTAAAAATACTAAAAAAATACTTTGCTTAAGTAAATTACTACTTTAATTACTTATATGATGCAGACAAAAAATTTACTTGCAATTTATTCGCTATGAGCTTTTACCTGGAGACGATAAAAAATTCGACTACAGCGCTCAAGATGGACATATATGTCAGTTTATCAGGACGTTGTTTATACATAATTTTATTATTACGATGTCTATTTACCAGATTCTACAAAATAATAAAATACCCCTGTCGCAGCATCCTGCATAACATAGCGAATTTCCGTTTATAAAAGTTAGTTTTTCTTGGAAACTAGTTGACATAGCATAATAGTTTGAAAACCTTTTTTATGTGATTTTTTCTCCCCTTTCCAATAGTGTAACAAATTTTTACAAAAATTTTTGAATAAGAGGAAATTTTGGCAAAAAGTTAATTTTTTTCATGAAAATTGCTAAAAAAGACATGTTCCAGGCATCGTCTAACGGTTTTGGACTTCCAATATTTTCACCAAATTTCATAAACGTAAGACATTTCGTTCGAGAATTATCGCGCGGACACACACACACACACACACACATATATATATATATATATATATATATATATATATATATATATAAATTTTAGTGACTATTTTTTTCGGTTTCTAGGGACCTCAAAACAAATTTCTGCCATAGTCCCGGGCTCAGTCGCGTCATGACAGTGGCTATAATAGCTGAATTCCATTCGCTAAAACTGTCAACAGTTATGTACTTATTTGAAAAATATGTATATTAGAGGTACAAATACATTCACACACATAGATATAGGTATATATACATTTTGTACTATATGTATAAGGCGTTAAATTGGTTCCATACCAATATACCTATCAATCTATCATCAATGACACAAATATGAAATAATGCATTTAAACAAAATATCTAGTAGTGTTTCTCAGCCTATGGGGTAGACGTACCTAAACTGGATCTATATTTTTTCTTTAAATAATAATAAATTTATAAACTTTATATTAAGTTTCTTAGGATAATACAATTACGTATATGTTTTTTAAACCGAAGTTCCCTATTTTTATGGACTAGTTTCCAAAGGATATTAGTCCATAAAAATTGAGAACTTCGGTTTAAAAGAACTTATAAATAAGAAATTTATTTTCTATAAATGTGTACATGTCTGAAAGCAGATGATTTTATTAAAAGAATCCTCAATTTGATACATTATAAGCACTAACTGGTTTATTTCGGCTTTTTCAGATTATTATGAATAATTTTGTAGATTTATATATTAACATTAAATACGTCTAGAAAGTATTTTTCGTCTCCAGATCAATATTTTATTTGAGGATTGTTCACTTTTTACGGCAAAAATTAAACCAATTCTTTCAAAGAAATTAAATTCTTTTTTATTGATTGCCATCAATTAGTAGTACCTACTCATGTTAGTATTCATCTTATGCAACTAATAAACGTTAACTTTTTTAGCGTAGGTCAATCTTAAGGTCAAAAATATCCAAAACTAGCAAGTAGGTCAATCTTAAGGTCAAAAATATCCAAAACTAGCAACATGACACATGTGACCGATTTAGGGAAAAAGTAAACAGGTTTATTAATCAGTCTTATAATTTAATTACTTATTTTAAGATTTCACTTGAATTGAACTACCTGGAAACGATTCTACAATGAAATTGATAAGTAATCCGTAGATCCTCTATTAATTGAAATATATAGTTGTTTATATAATTGATTTTGTATTTTAAAAGTACCAAAAGGCTTTACTGACCAACTTTTGGTACATTCATCCTATAAAGATTTTGTTTCATCAATACATTCAGATGCAGAGGACATCTTTTAACCAATATGAGTAGGTATGTATATCCACATACGTATATCTCACTATTGCAGTTATATATACATACATACATACACATTATATGATTATACACATTCAACATAGTTGTAAACACACTAAAATTATAGAAAATAAATTGACTTTTTTTTTCTTATTTTCTCAAAAACTAGCAAACGTAGAATAAAAGTTTAAAAACCTTTTTTATGTGATTTTTTCCCGTCTTCGCAATGATGTAAAAAAATGTGGCAAAAACTTTTAAATTATAGCAAATTTTGGCCAAAACTCATTTTCACGAAAAATGCTCAGAAAACCATGTTCCTGAGCTCCGACGTTTTTGGCTGAAGAACTCATCCAAGATTTTTGGACTTCCAACGTTGTCACCAAATTTCGTAAAACTAGCAGTTTTTCCTGAAGAGCTATCGTGCTGATACATAAATACATATATACATATATATATATATATATATATATATATATATATATATATATATATATATATATATATATATATATATATATATTTTAGTGAATGTTATTTTTGGGCTCTAGGGACCTCAAAACAAATTTCTGCCATATTTTCGGGCTGAACTTCGACTATGGCTTACACCATAATAGCTGAATTTCCAGAATTCTTTCTGGAAATTCGCTAAAAAGAATATTTGTACCCTACTATCAAACGTCACTTTATTTTGAAATTTTTAAAAAAATATCATAAAAATTACCTTTTATACTTTTTCTTGGTTAGTTATTGAAAACTATTCCATTTAAAAACATTTTTAAAGTAAAATGGGCAGATGTATGGCTTTTATTAAACAAATTTCAGTTTTTTAATATATTTTTTATTCATTTATAACAATAACGCGTCCTGCTAAATTGTCAAATAATCACTTGATATAGGTGACTATAGTTTCGGCCCGGAGCGAATATCATTGCTGCCGTGTAATTGTTTATTAAAACGCTGAAGTGACTACGTTTTGTACTGAATTTCAGTTTTTTTTTATTTATGTGTAACAATATTTTTGACCACCACTGTATATACACCACTTTTAATCAAGTTATCTAATATTTTTAATATATTTAATGAGGGTATTATTATCTTTGTTTAAGAAAAAACAATTTATTAATTCCTACAGACTATTATATAATCGAGTAATATCCATCAATTTCCGAGCAGTATTTATAAAATGAATTTTTAAATTACACATCTACAAAGAACGCATTTAATAATTAAAAAAAAAAAATACTTTCACAAAGCGGTTACTTTTAAGAAGAGCCCACGTTTAAATCTCAACAATGATAATTACACTTTATTTCTATTTAAAATTTTAAGTCTTAGTTAATTAAAAATAAACGATTTCACGAATCATCCGACATTTTAAAAAGTGAACAATTATTTTCGATCTTAGTTGTGTACGTTATGATTTTAGGGCCGTCATTTTTTTTTTAAGGCATTCTAATTTTCTGTGATAACACAAATATACCTCCAAAAAATTTTGATAACCACAATTCTAAATATTTTCTAATAAACATAGAAATGCAATTTTTATAATTCTAAAACTCTAGTTGCGAAATTTTGAAATTCTAAACGAACAAAAAATTGAATATTAATTGCTAAATTTTTTTCTTTAAACAAAAATATGTGCCTCACCTTACATTAAACCCACGATTTAAGTGAAAATTCTATTGGGAAATCAAATGGAGGTGTGGTTTAACACTTTAACCTTACCATCTTATTTTGTAGTGTTTTAACTTGCTAAAAAATTTAAAATAGGAAGAAGATAAGTTAAGAATGACTTGAAACATCTCCTAAAGCAATTAAGAATCTGTTATCTTTATTCAACTGGAGTGGAAAATCAATATGGTGGATATAATTTGGTAGAAATAGTGGTGTTTTTGACAGTTCAAAAAATAAAAATAAAAACACAAATGGAATTGTCAACTAATGCTGTTTTATTACCTACAACATAGAAATTTCATTCTGAAATGTCTTGAGCGTAACCCCATTTACTAAAAATTATAAAAGCACGCTCTGCTACCAAATATGGGATCGTTTTTCGTCAACTACAAAAATAGGAATATTTTTAAAATACCGCGCGTCATTTTAGAAAGAATTTAAAATTTTGTTTGACAAAAATACGCAATTTAAAGAAAATTCCCCAAATATTAATTTACGAAATTTTTTCGCTACATTTATGGTTACCTAATAAAAATAAATTTAATTATTGTTGACATTAGCGTAGCCCCATTTAACATGTTTACATTTTTTTTTTTTATTTTACTATAAATTCCAAATTAATTAAATCTAACATCACTCTGTCTGGTAATCACATAAAATTTCTTTCGTAAACTTAATTTAAATGTTAATTAAATCTTAATAGATTAGAAAAAATTCACCCGACACACACTATTAGGTACAGTTTTAATTAAACACACAGATTAAATCTGATTAAAACAGTTTGAATTCTTTGAAAAATTTTAACCTGTTTTCTTTCAATGTCCTACTTAAGGTAGTTAGTGCAGTAACGTATTTTAATGATTAAAAAAATATTTTTTTTTTTTTTTTTGTATTTAAAACATAAAATGTAAAAATTTGAATCAATTATAACGTCATTTTGTGGAGTAAAACTTTTCTAATTATTTTTGTTATGCAATAAATGGGGGAATCCCTAAAACAAACCAAAAATCAACATTTATTCGAATTACCTTCTGTCAACGATTAAAAAATTAAAAAAAATTATTTTAAAAATCCTTAACTTTTTAGAAACGTTTAAAGAATAAAATCAACAAATTCTAACGTACAGTATTTTAATAATTTAATTTTATAAAATGGAGATTTTTTTTTAATTATAAAAAAAACAAACTTTTTTCATGAAATTTTAAATTTAAAAAAAAAAATAATAAAAATTTTTAAAAAGTAATTTTGGGGAAACGTGCTAATTACCGAAAAGTGAATCAAATGGTCCCTAACAAAGTCGGGGTATACAATATTTTAGATTGGGGGAAGCCTGATCATAAAACGTAAAAATATTTTTAATTTTTTTGAAAAAAGTCCCTTCTATTGCCATCTACATTTTATATGTATCCGTATTTCCGAACAGATGAACATATTTTCAATAAAATATTGTGTACCTCAACGCTGTTTTAGGGACCATTTGTAGAAGCAATTGTAAGTGTTTGTAAATTGTGATATTTTCGTATTCATTATCATACAATCCGAGAAGCAGGACGGATGAGAGCAACGGGGGCTATCATCCCTGAATCCGGATCCAAAAAGGGGGCGTGGGAAAGGGACCCGTCAAAAATTTTTGAAAAGGAAAAAAGTATTTTGGTTGTCATTGGGACCGTGCCATAAAGATACAGCGAAATCATTTTAACAGTATGTTTTTCGCTTTTTTCATCAATACGAAAAAAGATTACTTAAGTCCACTCATGGTCTCTGATGCGGCAGTCACCTTAATCACTCTTTAGAAACATTTTTTAAAAAAAAATCAAAACCATTTCTAACGTATAGTATTTTAGCAATTTAATTATGATTTTTTTTTAATTATATAACAAACTTACACCTCCCCCTTCTAAAAAAAGAACACTATATAAAGTTAATTTGTAACAACAAATGACACTTGAGACTCAGGTTCTAATTGCACCAATGTTAAATAGAACTGCAAAAAAATGGTGCAATCATGTAGGGCGTTGACTTTACTCGAAAAACAAAAAGTTTAAACTTGAATTATTTTGCTGTCTCAAAAACGAAAACATTTTTGAAAGTTTTGGAACGAAAAAAACTGAAAGTTTACGTATTATATAACATTAGAAAATCGACATTATTTACAGTGTACACTCAAATGTGATTAAATTTGACAGTGTACCATAAATATTGGTAAATAATTATGTTTGTACGACTGTTACCTTGGAAATGCGTGGACAATTGATATATTTTTTTTTTTTATATGGAATCCAATCAATTAATATGTGAAGAAACTCAAGGTTACCTAATAACATATTTCCAAAAAAAAAAGCATATATCGACTCACCTCTACCACTTTGAGATTCTCTTTATCCAGAAGGAATTCCATCGATTTGTGCGGTCGCACGGTGACCTGGTGATCACCGCCAACACGTAAATGTTGATCGGTTTGTCCGGACGACGATGAGGATGATGTATTTTTATCAACACCAGCACCAGTCACACCAAGGTTCATTAAACTACGCGTTTTATGACCATTATTTTTCGCGACCGGATTATGATTGACCACTGTGATATGCGTGTCCAGGTCCGTTTCAATCAGACCCAACGGTTTCTGTTCCATTTGCGCGTGATGATGCCCGCTACCGGATGATGAGCGCCCGTTAAACGCCTCCCTATGAGTGCCAACTGCTCCGGTTCCGGACGAGTGTAATGCCACTGCTGCTGCATGTCTATCAATTCCCGTACTACCACTACGATTGCCGGACTTTTGTATACTAACGCCACTGCCAGTACTAATGTCGCCGGAATCAATACTAGATGCGACCGGAGTTTGCGTCGTTTGTTGTTGATTTCGTTGCTTTACACTAGCGCCAATTATGCGTGGCGGTAATTTTGGTAAGGGCGGTTTACTTGTTACACTCGCTGGATTGTTACACATTAATTCACTCGGTGTGGTTTGGTTTAACGGTTTACCGTCAACGATAACTTTCGAAATGACACCACTAGAGGGAGCACTGTTTGAATCACTATTTTTTGAATTTTCGCGCGGTGGTCCTTTTAACGGGATATAGATGTAGTCGGGTTTGTTGTCATCTTTACCGGTCGCGCCGGTCGAGACACCGGAATTTTTTGTCTGTTTTGTTTCTTGCACTTGTTGCTGCGTTTTTGCCGATTTCTTTTTATCATGATTCTTGCTACGTGTTGAAAATCGGAAATTGGTAAATCTGGACAGGAAACCACCAAGTTTATTTACGCCACTGGTTTTTGTGTGTTTCGGTTTCGATGAACTCTGCTGTTGATCCACGGTTTGATTTGGTGCGACACTGTTACTGTTCGAATCCATTTTGTTTGCCGTAACCGTTGCTGATGTAACATGCTCTTTCACTACATTTACTGATGATGAGTGTTGCCGCTTATGATTGTTGACTGTTGTCGCTGTAGCACTCGTGGCACTCGTACTACTACTGATCGGCTCTTGCGGAACTTCAATACGAGTCACCAATCTCTCCACCACTTTTTCAGCAGCTGGCGTCACGTGATTCGGGGGCGTTCCATCATCCTCAATCGCACGCTGATTAAGTCGGTTTGTGATGGCAGTATTGGTTAAGTACGTTTGTTTACTATTGCCCTCCTTGTCTTGTGCACTCGTCACAAACACACTATTATATTTCTGTCCCTCTTTTTGTTGTTCAATTTGATCGGCAACTTTAAGCATAATCTCTTCAAGGTCGTCATGTTGCTCAGCAGCTTGTTCTTCCTCCTCGTCTTCTTCGGCGGGTGCTTCATTGTTGTCGCCAATGCTGTCCACGGAATTTGAACGGGAATTTGGATCGTCGTCGGAATAGCTCACTTCACGCCAACTCACTTCCGAGACAATTTCACAAAAATGGACACCTTTTGTCGTGCTTCCGGATCCGGCCAGACTGTTACGATGCATCAGTATCCCGCCACCAACATTTTTACCCTCCGAGCCGGATAGACGTTTCATATAACTGTCCGAATCGGTGTTTTTCAATGGGACATGTTGCATTGAACCCCTGTTTGTAAGGATATCATCAAATGTGTCCTTTTCGGAGGTGATTGAAGATAAATTCGGCGTGCTGCGTACATTTTGGCTACGATTCATCGGTGTCGAATGGAAAAAGAAGTCGGCTTTATCCTTAAAGCTGGGTATACTTGAATTTGATATGGCTTTTTGTAGATTACTTTCAAATTCGAGGATATCCGAATGAATGTCCAAGTTGTAGCAGCGATTGTCCGCTGTGACGTCCAGTAGTTTTGAGACGCCATCGTTGGTGCTGAAACTAGATTTTTCCACGTCCGCCTCGACGATGGAGACGTCGGCGTCTACAGCGTCGCTGGAATGTTCAACACCCACAACAGTTCTATTTTCACTACACAAATTGTCCATGTCTGAACCTTTCAAATGGATTATGATTGTATTATTGTCTGTCGAAATATTCGCTTTATCATTATTTTCCATTTTCACACAATTTTTCTCGCAATTTTTCGCACAAAATAACTCGTCCTGTTTCGCGAAATCACACAAATCGATATTTTTAAACGCCACGGAAACTTTATTTGCCGTATCCGTTGTTTGCGAATTTACGACACCGATTAAATTTAAATTTTGTGGAACACTTGAACTCACTGAAAAATCGCCATTACTACAATCCGTGTATAGATCGGTGCTGTATAGATCATGATAACTGCCGTTGTTACGTGCACGCGTCGTAAATGACGATTGAGCGTCGCCAGCGCCGCGACGACCAACAGCAGCATCCACTGCATTCAATAGGTTTGGTTCACTCGCCGATGACGCGCCACTAAATTTAGGCGGCTTTGGCCACGTGAACTCGGACGCAATTTCTAATTTAAGACTCTGCGTCTCGCGTTCCAATTCATCGATCTCGTTGAATTCGTCGTCATTGTCGTCGTCAAATTGATTTCTCGACGCGCGTTTACCACGCTTCTGGTATCGACCCAATTTTTGGAGGTTGTTTTTGAATTGAATGTTGATCTTGTTCGGATCGAAAATGCTGAGATCCTGGTAGCTGGTGCCGAAATGTGAGGCGGTGTTGCTGACGAAGTGGGTTTCGCCGTCGTAGGCATCGAAACCGGTGTGATTTTTGCGAAAAACTGTTGCGGGTGGCTTGAGGGTGGTGTGTTTTGTGGTTGGTTCGTGTTTGGTCATCGTCTCCTCGGGAATTATGATGCCTTGCACGTGGAAATTTGGGATGCTTGAGGATTTCTGTTTCAACACGAGATGATCGCCACAGTAGCCGCTGTCCTCGCTCAAATTTTCCGCGGACATTTTCTCCTTTTTGTGTCCATTGTTGTTGTTGTTGTTGTTGTTGGTGTTGAGTGATTCGAAACTACGGTACGTTTTTAAATTGCGCGCCAACGGATAGTGCGTGTGTTCGTCACTCTCCGTGCTACTGTTTTCCGAATCGGCGTCACTGTTTTTCGTTTGTAGAATCTTCGTTTTGTACAGTAGCGAATCGCGACCACGATGTCGTTTGATTTTACCGTCGATACGGATTGTGCGATAGTATTCGCAATCGTCCCCGCTACGATACGAGTCCTCGGTGGACTCTTGATCACTGTCGGAGGATGTTGAATGTTGATGTACGTTATTCAAACTGTCCGGACTCAAACGATTTTTCGCCTGTTGTTGATTTTCTAACGAATCGTAACTGAACGTGGATAGAATACTGGGTGAACTATTGTACATATCCTCTTGGCATCGTTTCTCTAACGTTTCGAATTGCAGGAGGCTACTAGAACGGCTCAGAGATGGCAGGGACGCGGTATCCTCATCACAACTATTGTAATTATTATTTATTTGTGGCGTCGTGTTCAATAGGTTATTATTAGATGGCGTTGTGATTGTCAGTGTGTCATGATGGCGTCGTCGGCGTTTCGCGGGGCATACAATGTCACATTCGGAGGCACTTCCGTCGCTACTGTTTCGATCGTCACCGTCATCTAGAAAAAAATCAAAATAATATATAAATTTAATATGAATAATAATAAAGGACCTTCGGTGCCTATTATTTTTAGGGATCCGTAGCAGAGATTACAATTAATAAGCAATAAAAGGTTGGAAAGAGTTTTTACCACTTTTCATTTTTAAGGCTCCGTTTGTGAAACACTGCGCGTTAAAGGATTCTGAAGCTAAAATCTTGGAATATTTATAATTTCGCAATGTGAGTCTGTTGATATTTATGGGTCTGTGATGATCAAATTTTGTACATACCTGCTATCGATAAAGCCACGGAACAAAACCGAATTAATCCATTTTTGTAAATTTTACAGGATAGGTCAAAATGTAACTAAATTGTAGATTTTTTTGTTTCATTTTCTGAAATTCTAGACCTTTAAAAACATGTTTTCAAAAGGAAATTTAAAAATTTGGAAGTTTACAAAGTTATAGCCATTTTAATACGGTAGGTTCAGGTAACAGGTATTATACTTTAAAACCATAAAGGTATTTTTCTCGAAACTACATTTTTCAAGATGGTCGACAAGATATGTCGAGTTCTATTTATCCAACTAACTTCAAACTTCAGTACATCTTGCTTTATTTTTACTATTTTTTAAAAATAAAAAAGTTTTGAAACAAAACCTTAAAAAAACATCTTTTTTAAAAAGCCGCCATTTTTAGATATTCTAATTTTTTTTCACTGTAGTTCTTGCCAAAATGACAACCATTCTAAACCAGAATCTTATTCTGTTTCAGATGAACACAAATCTCAAAATCATGTCAACCAGGATGACTATTTAAATCGCTATAAGTCATTAAATTTTCGTTTTTTTTTTTTTTTTTTTTTTTTTGTATTAAACTCTTAGTGAATTTCCAGAATGGAATTCAGCTATTACAGCCATTGTCATGACGCGATTTGAGTCTGGGACCATGGCAGAAATTTGTTTTGAGGTCCCTAGAAACCGAAAATAATATTCACTAAAATTTATATATATATATATATATATATATATATATATATATATATATATATATATATATATATATATATGTATATATGTGTTCGCGCGATAACTCTCGAACGAAATGTCTTACATTTATGAAATTTGGTGAAAATATTGGAAGTCTCAAACCGTTGGACGAGTTCGTTAACCAGACACGTCCGATGCTCGGAACATGTTTTTTTTTGGCAATTTTCGTGAAATTTTTGTGAAATTTTTTTTACACCTTTGGAAAGAGGAGAAAAAATCACATAAAAAAGGTCTTTAAACTATTATTCTATATCAACTAGTTTCCAAGAAAAACTAACTTTTATAAACGGAAATTCGCTATGTTATGCAGGATGCTGCGACAGGGGTATTTTTATTTATTCTTAAAATATCAATAGCTAAATCAATAGTACAAAAAAGCACAATAAAAATATTAGTAGATTGTTTTTTTATTCAGCCGTAAAAAAAGCCAAAATTTTTGGTCTCTAGACTAGAATACCTCCTTAATAAAAATACTTAAACTTTCTGCAATTTATTCCCGAAACTTGTGAAAAATTCTAACTACTGACTATGGAACCCTAACTTAATGTGTTTCCAAACACGCACTGCGTAAATTTTTATTTTTAGAACTTGGTAAAAACAGATGGTTGATTTACGTGTTTTTATTCGGAAATATGTCAATTACTTGTGTGCAAAATAAAATTTATTTTTACAATTTAATCGCAATGTAACTGAAAATGTAAATATTTAATTGGTAATTTCTACTAATTACATAAACAAACAGGTAGAGGTCGTACTGTAAACAGATGTAGTTACAAGTTTGTAATAATGTTTACATAAATCTTTAAAATTTTTTATAGTGTGTACTTTAAACATTTTTTACTCTTTTTTTTCCTGTTATGAAAATAAACGATTTCATTAACCTCTAAAAATGATTTAATTATCTCCTGACTCTGGTATAGTAATAATCAAATTTTTTAAATTTTTATTAACAGAGAACTTAAAATATGTAAAAAAAATATTATAATAAATAAAAATAAATATATACAGTTACGTAAATTACCTCATACACTAACTATTTATGCAACAAATACAAGCTGAAAAACTTTATGTACGAGTAGGCCCGGATTTACACATATAGAGGCCCCTTAGTACTTCTGTGGAGGCCTCGACTAAAACAATAAGGATATCTCTGAAACATTTTAAATTTTCGCGAAAAATAGATTTGAGGAGCACAAAAAAAAAAACTTTTAAGGGATTCATTATTAATTTTGTGGCGGCCCGGGGGCGTTATATAGGAGTCGCGTTAATAAAAAAAAAGGACAAGTTCGTAAAGTCAAATTATGTATAAACAACTTTATCTTCCAACTCTAAAATCCCTAATTATTGAAAAAAATCGAATTTATAAATTTGACGTGAAGATAAGTTAAAAATTTGGGTAATAAAAACCTTAAAAGTTAGGTAAAAGCCGCGTAGTGGCGAGTGCGTAATTGCTCGAGTGTATAATATGCCTTACAACCGAGTTGCATACTATAAATTATCTACGATTAATATGAAATTTACAATAAATAATATTTAAATCTGATACAAATACAAAAGGTACATTAAAATTATGTAGAAATTTTGTATAGGTTTTAATATAACAATATAATATAAAATTTAGTGTAGTAAGCTGCAGTTCTTTACACATAGTCGTGTGTAAAATTCGAAATTTCATACTCTGCGCCTGTACGTAAAACATAGCTTACCTGTACAGTATTCTGTACAATAAATAAGCAAAATTAAGCAATGAGTGTGTGTGTCCGCGCGATAACTCTCGAACAAAGCATCCAATTTTTACGAAATTTGGTGAAAACATTGGAAGTCCCAAACCTTTGGATGAGTTCGTCAGCCAGACACGTCGGATGCCAGGAACATGGTTTTTGTTCTTGCAAAAAATTAGTTTTTTGCCAAAATTTCCACTTATTCAAAAATTTTTGCGAAATTTTTTTTTGCACCATTTAAAAGAGGAGAAAAAAATTACATAAAAAAGGTCTTTAAACTTCTTTTCTATGTCAACTAGTTTCCGAGAAAAACTAATTTTTATAAACGGAACTTCGCTATGTTATGCAGGATGCTGCGACAGGGGTATTTATTGTGACTTACTTCAGTTTGGACGTTATTCTCAAAGTGTACGATCACGAATCAGGCTGACTGTGTTAAAAATCGTATTTTTTAATGAAAAATTACAATTTTTTTTTTTTTTTTTTTTTTTTAGTTTGAAAATCACATAAACTACTTTATTTCACATAAGAAAACAACGCACGTGACATTACTAATTTTACTTTCACTAAAACACAATTACACAAATCAATATTTTTTTTTTAATTAATTTAAATAATTATTAATTAAAATAGTAAAAAAACTTCATAGCAATAAATTACGCTAATAAACGAGTTGATTAAATATTGAATAATATTGCAATTGCATTCAATGAAATGACATTAGAAAAAAAATTTAAATACAAAAGAAAAAGTAGACAGATTTTTATTTAGCACTGATAGTTGGAGACAGTTAGTGGTGAGACTGTTCTTGTGATCGCTGCTACTGAAAACACTGTCACTTACAGAACAGAGCAGAGCAAAAGCTGATTAATAAAAGTAATTACAGTAGAGGCTCCCTAATCTTGACAAGCATGTCCAGAACCATTCTCTAGTCTTTAGATTCCCACTATTTACTATCCCTATGCGCACTGAATGCGCAACATACGCAATTTAAATCTAAAAAAAGAGATAGGTAGAGAAGGACACCAAATATACGCTATACGCGTCATTAATTACGAATTTAAGTGGTTACGGAAGAATCATGGTGGGAAAAAATATTGTCAAGAGTAGAGAAATTATCCAGTCAAGATCAGAGAGACAGCAAGTTTATGGAGCGCAAGTTTACGGGGCTTCTACTGTATACAATAACAAAAAAAAGACAAGACAAAAAACTGTTATAGATAGCAAAAACTGTTTTTATGCGGCCTATTTTGTGAGTTATTTTTGTGCCTTTTTTATGCGATTTTTTTAAATTTAAATTTCCAGCCATTTCCGCCGACTTATCGTAAGCGACATATATCAAATTGTACAGGACATATTTTTACACAGAATTGTGCTATTAAATTGAAACTTAACATACCGTCAGCTGAGTATTGGTTTGTACCAAGTCAATTTTTTAAAATTTTTTTCTGATAGTGGTTTCGGCTTCCTCAATGCTCAAAACTAACAAAACAACTATCTAGAAAAAATGTTTAAAAAGTTGAATTACAGTTAACGCTGTAATTAATGAATTTTGCAGGGAAAAGTTAACAATGCTAGGTCCGTTACAATTTAAAATGTTACTTACAATAAAAATCTCAATTTCGATAAAAGTGTCGCTTACAATAAGTCGGCGACAATGTTTAATCTGTTTTTTCTTGTTTTTATCTTTTCTTTTTTTTAAATACCCATTAAATGAATAATATGTTTCTTATTAACTAAGAAAAGAAACGAAGAAATATGGACATTAATTTGCGATAAAGTTACTTATTGAATGTTTTGAAACATTTAATCCGTAAATTTCATAAAGAATATAAGTATAAATTAATATTTTATGTTGTTTAGAAACGCAACATCTAAGAAAATCGTGAGGTTTTGAGCGTTTTGAGTTATGTACTATCTAATACGAAATTTTTTTTACATTCTGGAGTGAACTTAGGGTAAGGCGGGGTAAAAAAAGACAAAATCAAATCTTTTCATTTTTCATGTAGAAAATATTTGAATTTTTAGAAAAAAAAAATACTGTATGATGTTAAATTGTTTGTATTTTGAGATTTTGCATGTTTTTTCACTGAAACTAATGACGTAAATCTACAAAAAAATAAAAACCTTGTCTTTTTTTTACCCGCCAAATGAGGTAAAAAAAAGAAAGTGGAGGGTAAGTAAAAGACAGACCTCTAACTAATGGGATACTGTAAGTACATGATTGGAAGGGTAAAAAATAGACAGCTTGGGTAATTAGCAGTAGCAACTCGATCTCTACTACAAAATTTTTTATAGATATATTTAAATTTTACGTATTTTATCAGAAACTTTAGCTAAGATTAAGTAGTAACAAAAGTCAGAAAAAGTTAACTGATGCAAAAGCTTGACTCATAAGAAATTTCTTTGGTCTTTAAATATTAAAACAGTTTTTATTTCACAAACGTACAACTAATAAAAAAATTTATTTTAGCTCATAAACTAAATATGCTAATTCGATAATATAAAGTAAAAAAATAAATCAAAATAATCTGTGAATGAGTTAAAAATACTAAATGTGTGCAGTAAAGCATAGTTATACATTATGAAAACAAATAAATTTTCATGGGTCAAAAATACAAATTTTCGAATAAGCTGAAATTGATATCCATGAAAACCGTCTCCTCACTAACAAAAAAATTGTTTTATTGAAGAATTAGTATTTTTTTAATCCATAAAATATACATAAACGTGTCATAATATAGTTTTAAAATGAAAATCCTTGTCAATAATTTTTAATTTTCTTAAATGTTAACCCCTTGTTTTGTCTTCTTTTTACCCCATATTTTTCTTTTTTAACATATAAAAAAAATTACAAGCAGTTGGATTATTTAAATAAAACTTTGTATTTTACATTACAGCATGTAGAATAACAAGAAAAAACTACAGCACTCTATCTTATCAGATTTTTTATTTACTGAAAAAGTTTATCGTCGCGGAATGAAAGTTTTTCGCTCATGAACAACAGAAGTTTGGGAGAAAATTTTTTATGTTATAAAGCCCTCTCCAAAAAATAATTTTTTGGCCCAGACAGCTTAAAATACTAATGTATTTTGTTGTAATATTTTTTATTTTTCGAATTTAACACTGCTGAGTTTAATATAAGTATGTCTTTTATTTACCCTACTCGAGCAGTGTCTTTTTTTACCCCGCCCAACCCTATACTTTTTCTAGCTATTTACGAAATTTTTGAATATCTTCTTGTCGTACGATTTTTTTATGCGATTATTTTTAGCCATGATCGTTGCTCTACAAAACAAACTACTATTTAGCTTAACTTTCTCAATGATCGCTTCTCAACAAAAATCGTTGTTAAGCCCACCTCTAGAGGCAGCGCTTACCGAGTTTTACGTTGGTTTATCCCATTTACGGAATCAACATGTACTACCCATACAATACAATACAATACAACTGATAAATTGCTTCCGTGTAACTTATACACACTGCCATGTGGCCATAAATAACACTTGGACAGACAGACTGACTGACTGACTGATAGACTGACAGACATACATACAAAATGATTGTTAATGAGATAAAGTAATATAAAAAAAATACCCCTGTCGCAGCATCCTGCATAACATAGCGAATTTCCATTTACAAAAGTACGTTTTTCTCGGAAACTAGTTGATATAGAGTAATTGTAAATAAAAAACCTTTTTTATGTGATTTTTCCGCCTCATTCCGCCAAATTTTTTTCACGAAAAATGCCCAAAAAACCGGATATTTAGTAAACATATATATAAATCTGTCCGCACGATAACTCAAGAACGAAACATCTTATTATTAAGAAATTTCGTGAAAATGTTTACGGTTTTTTGGGCATTTTTCGTTAAAAAAATTTGGCGGAATGAGGCGGAAAAATCACATAAAAAAGGTTTTTTATTTACAATTACTCTATATCAACTAGTTTCCGAGAAAAACGTACTTTTGTAAATGGAAATTCGCTATGTTATGCAGGATGCTGCGACAGGAATATTTTAGTTTCAGAATAAATCAATTTGGCACCAACAAACTCAAAAAATCATTTTATTTAAAACCAATATTTTAAACAAATATGAGTCTCCACCCACCGCCGGAGGTTTCTAGAACCGCCCCGGTAGTGGATGGTGGGTCCAGAACTTGTTTTCTTATTTTCTCAAAAACTAGCTAACCTAGAATAATAGTTCAAAAGCCTTTTTTATGTGATTTTTTTCCGTCTTTGCAATGGTGTAAAAAAATGTGGCGAAAACTTTTAAATTATAGCAAATTTTGGCAAAAAACTAATTTTTTGCAAGAACAAAAACCATGTTCCTGGCATCCGACGTGCTTGGCTGAAGAACTCATCCAAGATTTTTGGACTTTCAACGTTGTCACCAAATTTCGTAAAGCTAGCAGCTTTTCCTGAAGAGCTATCGTGCTGATACATATATACATACATAAACCGATACATACATACATATATATATATATATATATATATATATATATATATATATATATATATATATATATATATATATATATATAAATTTTAGTGAATGTTATTTTTGGGTTCTAGGGGCCTCAAAACAAATTTCTGCCATAGTCACGGGCTGAACTTCCACCATGAGCAAGGCTGGAATAGCGAGTTTCCATTCTGGAAATTCGCTAAAAGTCAAGTAAGTATGGGAAGTGTTTTCAATGAAATTGTTTTATTTTAATCAGATTTGATAGAATTTGATGAAAATCGATTGATAAAGGAAAGGAATAATCAGACAAGAAAAAATAATCGTGAATCTAATGGCATTAATAAATTATAAATCGATCTATACAAGTAAAAGAATAAAAGAAAATTTTGTGAAAAGTATACAGCCAAGCAGGGCCGGACTTACAGGCGCTGGGCACCGTAAAAATGCCACCCCTGTCATTCCTTAAAAAATAAAAAAATCTAACTTTTCTTTTTTGTTAGAACTTTTTCCTATGAGTAAGTGAAGGACGAAAAAAAAAGTCAAATTCCAACTTGCCGCAAGATCACTTATTAACAAGGGTGGCCTAATGGAGTCTGAATTTTGAAATTCAGTTTTGTTTTTGAGTTAAAGTTCAGAGTTGTTTTTGTTTTAGAGAAATTAAACCTATAAGTGAAATTGTAGTATACCTCTTTTCAGATAAAATTGATCATGAGTTTTCGTTAAAAAATTAAATAATTCTTATATTCGAAACAAATCGATCTTCTATTCTTTTCTAGAAATAAACTGCAAATTTAAAATTTACATAAATGCAATAATAAAAGAGATAAAGCCAAGAAAACGGAAATTATTTAAATTCTAAGTTACCGAGCATGGTTAAATTTAACTGAAATAGACCATACTAATATACAAATGGAAAAGGTTTCTAAATCTTCTAAGTAAACTGTGACAATATTTTCGAATAGATTTTTGTACATTACACTTTGTTTACGGAATACAAGTGGATTACTTGAAATTATAATAATATACATATGTAATAAAGAAGTAAAAGGGTATGACGGGATAAGAATGGCCGGTTGGCCCCCAGACGAGATCTTCAACGGCACTTTGGCTACTATAAGGGCAGCTGATAAGAAGTCTTGTGTGCAAGTTTTAGCCTCATATCTTGGGTAGTTTAGAAGTTATTTGTGATAATATGTATTAAGGCCATGATTTTTTAAACCTTTATATCTCGTAAACTATTACAGATATTGAGATAAACTAAAAACCATTGAGTAGGTCTAAGTTAGTACTATAATATATATTTCTTTCAAATTTTTCCGTTAGTAAACAATCATAGAAAATTCGAGAAGAAAAATAGAAAAACATTTTTTTAGTGGTTCCTTCAGAGTGACAATCACGAAAAAAGTCTCAAATATTGCACATTAGGTCCTGTTTAAGTACTGCAAGTTTCGTTAAAAACAAAGGGGTGGAACAGGGTCAAAAAGGAGAAACTTCGATCGAAGCCACCATCGGAAAGGTGAATTTCATCATTCCGTTACGTTTTTATGCCGTGCGCACAAGATTAATTAAGAACCTGGTGATGTTTTAACGATATGCACTGATATACCTATCATGACTTCCAAATATACAGTGTGTTCAAGGTCATGTGAAGCCAATATATAAATATGTAAAAAAAATTGTTGGTAGGATAGCGGTCATATTTCTTGACCGATAGAGCTGCTATTTGGTATTGTGAGTGTTTATGTGAAGTTCTAGGCTAAATTCATAGATGGAGTTGATTGTTAATATGGGATGAATTCAAAATGGTGACTTTTCATTATTAATGAATTTATTATTATATTATTAAATTATTGCCAGTTTGAAACTATTCAGCGAAAAGAGCTAGTCTACAAACAACTTAAACATTGACCCCAATTATAATTATAATAAAATTAAGCTGTCATCCGATAAAAAGGTAACCGCTGCCACAACTCTCATACTTCAGTATACATTTCGGAATTTGCCTGCGATACTATGATTGTATATCTATCTAAAGTTAATGATAAGTAGCTATTAACTAAAACTGAAATTTACCTCGTAGATAGGTACAATTGATTAAATAGTTTCTCAAATGACAATAATTTTAAACTTAACACAAGACTTCTTATCAGCTGCCCTTATAGTAGCCAAAGTGCCGTTGAAGATCTCGTCTGGGGGCCAACCGGCCATTCTTATCCCGTCATACCCTTTGTAACTTTGTTAGTTTAGACTAATTTCGAAGACTATTCAATCGATTTCAAATTTTTTTTCACTAGTGTGTAGTTGATATCCTACATTTTAATATAGACTACACTTTAAAAGTTAAAATTTTTAAGCCCTTTTTGGCAGCCCGAGTATATCCAAAATGGACCTAAAATTAAAATACTTCTAAAACTGTTAATATGGATATTTATAAAATGGTCTCAATATGTGGAAATTAGGTATGCTCGGGACCGGCGAGAAAAGGAATTAAGTGAGGCAATTGCCCAGGGGCTCGGGTCTAAAAACGGGGCCCGCAGCCCCTGTTAGGGGCCCCAACAAAGTGAGAAAACGTTTTTCTTTGCTAACTGTATTTTTGGAGAAAAAAATGTTTTAAAATTTTTTTTTTGTGCCCGGGGGCCCGTCATTTCTCTCGCCGGCCCTGGGTATGCTGTTGAAATATATGTAAATATGATTACTAGTATAGAGTTGTTTATTACTAGTACAGAGCAAGTGGAGCGAAGCCCCATGAGAAATCAATTTTGTACAGAATTTTGGAACATCTGATTGAAAGTAATTTAACCTTCGCCGCGTCAGTAAAATTGCAGGGTACAGTTAGCCCTCCCCCAAAAAAATTTATTTCCAAAAAATTTTTCGAAAAAAGTTGCCAGAGACTAAAAATATGGTAAATTCATTACGTATACGACAAATTTGAATTCAATCCACGAACTATTGAATTATTATTATTCCTGATATTTGGGGACACTTTCAAAACACAAAACTAATAATTTTCAAAACGTTTTAACACACTCACCTTCATATTTGGTCTCATCTGTCCCACTATATCACACTAACACATTTAATTCGAATCAAAAACTTACATTTAATCGAATTTTTTTACACTACTTCAACAATAGGATGTTCAAAACACAAATTATCAATAAATTATGTAAATATATTAGCAAATTTACAGAATTCTGCACGAATTATTATAGTAATCTGTGTGAAATTATTAAATTTCAATGAAGCCATATACGTTTGAATTTAAATTACTTATTAAATTTTTTTACGACGTTAAAAAATGTCGACATACACAATACATACATCAAATTACTCTTGAAATTACATATTCAAGGTCACATGTGCTCAACTGCTCAACTAATACCTTGTAATTTTTGTAATTTTATCTGAGGATTGTTTACATTTCGGTTTTTAGTTAACAATGTGTATAGATCTTTTCCAAAATTTTTGGCCCGATAGGCAATACGGTACTTGACTGTATTTAAAATTTGTGTCAAATGTTAAATAATTCTATGCATTATCATTACATAATTATGTCCAATTTTAATGATGAAACATAAAAAAAATTTGATAACTATTTAGAAATTTTATTTTGAAAATCGCCATTTTTCAACAAATATTCAAATTAGTGAAAACGCGCCATTTCTTGAATATGACGTAACATTTTGTAGCTAGATATGTCGATTTATATAATTTTCATCGGTGAGGTGAAATTGTGTTTTCTTTTGAATATTTGTATTAGCTTATATATATAGTAATAATAATAGGCCACAATTCTAATAAATACTTGCTTTTACTTTGGCATTTTATGAATAAGTACAATCAAAATTTTGAGGTTATAAATATTGACATTGACGTTTAGTTGCTTCAAACTGTGACGTCACTATAGTGAGGTGTTTTTCCCGCCTTTTTCTCATTTAAAATTGTAGGGTTACTTTATTTGATGATTTTTTACAGAATCTGTGGAAAATAAAAAAATCACTTAACTGATATGGAAAAACAATGCTTTTAGAATATTTTTGTAACGTCAGTCAAGTACCCTATTAATTTAGTTAAATAACTGTGAAAAGATGTAAGTCCTAGGATTTGTTTTTCAAGAATAGATGGGGTATTTTTAACCAAAGTTGTCGGGAACAAAGCTGTTGTAAGTTGAAGTTTCTAGAAGTTATATCATTTACAAAATTTAAGTGGCAAAAACTCATATTTCATGTTATCCCCCCCCCACTGTGACGCAATTTTGAAAAAATCAGTTATGGATTAAAAGTATGCAACTAATCCTTTCTCGCTGTAAAATTGCCAAATTTTTTTAACACGAATATGAAAAATTTAAAATTTTCGAAAGTAAAATCTTAAAATAATAAGGACCATTTATACCATCTTTCATTCGACTATCATCGATTCTCATCAATGGAGTTTGGAGAAAATTGAAAGAAAACCAACATTTTCCGAATTTTTTGAAATATTAAAAAAATGGAAATTGCTCCAAAATCATTGGATAAAATGGGACTAAATTTTAGGATTTACACTACGGGCATGCGGGGCACTGACCCCGGGCGGCAAAATTTTTTTTTTTCTTTGGTCATCACTTATTTTCTGAGAGGAAAATAAGAAATGGGAACTATTTTTTTTTTTGCTTGTCACTTATTTTTTGATAGAAAAAAGTAAAAAAGTGGGAAAGTTAATAAGAATTTTTTTTTAAATTTTTGTCAGGGGCGGCATTTTTTCACAGTGCTCTGGGCGGCACATAAGGTAAATTCGACCCTGCCCATATATAGAATAATTTTGAACCAGATTTTATCTCCAACTATTGTAACTCTAATCTTAAGCCCTAAGACGTCAAGACCCAATAAAATTGGCATTTACTCAAATTGGTCCATTCTATATGGGCAAGAAAATAAAAGTAAGAAATCAAGTCTACGATAACTGCTTTGTAAGTACAAAATAAAAAATTAAATATACTTTTTATAATTTTTAAAATAATATATTTTTTGTTTTTAACCTACTAGCCATTTACGTTGGAGAGACTATTAATCAAATAAGTATGTATTTAAATTTTATTGGTATAAATAACGTATTTTTTGTTTACAATACATACACCCACGCAACAAATTTGTTACTGAAATTATTTATAAACACAAAATGGAAATCTCGTGTAAGTACAATCAGAAAAAATGAAAATGACATACCCGAAAAAAACAACTAAGCGGAAGCTTGCTCTTTTATTTTTATCAAAATTTACAATAAAACAATGGCAAATGTTACAAATTTTATGTCTTCTACGTTTTTTTTAAATACAAATGACACGAGACAGCGTCGACATTTTCGAATTGTAACGGAAATATAAAAATTATTTATAGAACTCAACCTGAATAACCTGAAAAATTAAATACCTTGATTTATTCAACCAAAACAACACGATTAAGTCAACGTTTCCAGATTCAAAAATAGCACTGTGACTAATATAAATATTGTCATTTCGAAAATACATGCTACTGCAAAGAAAACATTGCGAAATTTAAAGGCGTATGTCCACGAAACGTCATTTCCCTACAAGTTCGGCAATTGAATTAACATAACTGTTACGCAATTGCATCACGAATAAGATTAACGCATATTTACACAGTAAGAACTGACAAAATATCTAATATTTTAAAGAAAATTTTGAATGTCAAAAATCCACAAGGCAAGAAGCAGTGGCGATTTTAGCAGGTAGGTCGAGTAGGCCCGAGCCTACCCAAAAATTTTGAAAAAATGAAAAAAAGCATGATATGAAATGTCGTTTCCCGACCACTTGGCTGATTATGTAATCCAGACAAATATCGACACGTTTTTAGGGATTTTAGATCGTGTAAAATGAAATGTCGTTTTCCGACCATTTGGCCGGCCATGTAATTCAGACAAATACTGTTACTTTTTTAAGCATTCGAGAAATGTTTCAAAATCAATTCTTTAATTCTGAACAGATTTCCCGTAGCTTGGAATCATTTTCGCCATTATCTGGAATAATTTTAGGTCGTGTAATATGAAATGTCGTTTTCCGACCACTTGGCCGATCATCTACTTAATCTAATTAGGACAAATATTGATACTTTTTTGAGCATCAGAGAAATGTTTAAAAGCAGTTCTTTGATTTTAAATATATTTCTTGTAGTCCGGAATTACTTCGACAATTATCTGTAATATTATTATTAGGTCCAGCAACGGATCATCGCATAAGCAAATTTGGCAAATAGCTAAGGCCCGATATTTTGAAAGGTCTGGTCAAACTGTCTATTTTAAATATTTGTTTTAATTTCTCACATTATTTAGTTTGGTTTTATTTACTGTTTCATAAATTGTGTGCTATATCTTGTAAGAGCGAGAGGGAACCTCGTAACAAGAAAATATCTAGGGCCCCAAAGTGAGTTAATCCATCCTTGGTTACATATAGGCTCGCTTAAGTGGTATGTGATTACCTGTAATGGCTTGTAAATGTTACTAAAAACAACATTTCGTACAGTTTAAAATTATGCAGGGCTGGGAAAAATGGTTCATAGAAACATATTTAAAATTGAAAATGGAAAATAGTTATTTAAAATGGATTATAAAATGCAAAATGCTTTTTTTACTTTAAATTTATTCTATAAATTTTTTATCATTATTTATATTAATTAAAAAAAAAAGTTAAGAAAATATCAAACGAAATTAAGAAAGAAACTTAACTCTTCAAATATTGCTACTTAAAAATATTGTGAAATTTAATTCGGCCTTGACATATTCAAACCTTGACTATGCTACGACTCTTCTAAATAAAATTATGAAAATCATCTACTCCAAATACAAAAAAACATTTCTTTTCGACGTGTCTTAAAGATAGTAGTACACAACTTGAGTCAGAAAAGTTTGATTTAAGAGAACTGCAACTCTAGTAACAAATTTAACTCAAGTGACATTGTAACTTTAGTTATAAAAAATTTGAGTCAATTAAATCAACTTACATTTAACTTACAATTTGTTAGACTCCAAGTCCTATAATTAATATTGTATACACATAAATTTGAGTATACATGCATTTTCATTTTAAATGTAAAATGGATTCAAATTTCCATTTTAAATAGAAAATGAAAAATGGTTTGACCGAACTTATTTAAAATAGAAAATGCAAAATGCCATTTTGTATTTTAAATACATATTTAAAATGAAATCATTTTAAATAGTTCCCAGCCCTGAAATTATGCAATAAAAAATATCCATACCTTCAAGAAAAATGATACACATAAGTTATACCTATGTTTACAATACAGAAATACCCCTGTCGCAGCATCCTGCATAACATAGCGAATTTCCGTTTATAAAAATTAGTTTTTCTCGGAAACTAGTTGACATAGAATAATAGTTTAAAGACCTTTTTTATGTAATTTTTTCTCCTCTTTTAAATGATATAAAAAAATTTGGCAAAAATTTTTGAATAAGTGGAAATTTTGGCAAAAACTAATTTTTTGCAAGAACAAAAACCATGTTCCTGGCATCCGACGTGTCTGGCTGAAGAACTCATCCAAGATTTTTGGACTTCCAACGTTGTCACCAAATTTCGTAAGCCTAGGACATTTCGTTCGAGAGTTATCGTGCTGATACATATATACATACATACATACATACATACATACATATATATATATATATATATATATATATATATATATATATATATATATATATATACATATATATATATATATATATATATATATATATATATATATATATATATATATATATATATATATATATAAATTTTAGTGAATATTATTTTCGGTTTCTAGGGACCTCAAAACAAATTTCTGCCATAGTCCCGGGCTCAAGTCGCGTCATGACACCTACTGTAATAGCTAAATTTCCAGAATTCTTTCTGGAAATTCGCTAAAATTCGGGCCTGTCCAAAATAAAAATCCTAGAATCGCCCCTGGCAAAAAGTACGTTAATACTGTTAGTCTTTAACAAAGTTTTGTACCCCATACCATATTGTTCGTAATCATGGGCAGATTTATTTTAAAGCAAGGTATTTTGTTGAAATAATCAATTCTTTAACGTTATAGCTACATATTTAAATATAGCAGAAATTATGCTGCGTCGAAATAAATTAGGACAGAGACTCCCAAACTGTACGCTACGATTAGCTTGTTAAAAAAGGAGAAATAATGTTAATAGCTTCAGGTTGGATGAAAAGGTAAAAAAATTAATTTCCTTCAGACAGTGCCATTTTTCGAATTTTCTTTTTTTGCTTTTAACCATTATTGACATTAGTTTTTATTAAGGGGGGGGGGGGGTAAGGTTTTTAAACTTTTTTTGCATTTTTTTTAAATTTTTTTTCTGAATGTACAACATGTCGAGCGTGTTGTGTCAAAATTTCAAGTAAATCCGAACAAAACTAATGAAGATACAGCGTTTCAAGCGACCGGCCCTCATGCTCGATTTTTATACCTGCCTGATAGCTGCGCGACGCGCCTACCTGCTAAGTATAAAATTTACTTTAATTTTATACTTACAAATCTTATACAAAACAAATACTTACTATAATTACCCGCGTAAGTATAGTTACTTACTATAATTACCCGCGTAAGTATAGTTACTTACTATAATTACCCGCGTAACTTAGTTTTTTGTTTTTGAGTATAAAAAACTTTAAATCCATTTTCTCGCAAACAACATTTTTGAAGTTCGTGAACATCATAACTCAAAATCTACTTCACCAATTTTGTTGAAATTTTGCACACTATTTCTATACATAAATCAACAGGTAATCAGGTCGAGTTTTTTTTTTTTTACTATTTTTTTCCAGTTTATAATAACAAATTAACCGAAATTTTTAGCAAAAATTGCGTTTTTCACTTCAAAATGCGGCCAAAAATTAAAAAATCGAAAAAATACAAAAAACTCTTCCTGACTCCCTAGGGAAACATATCGCCTTTTAAACGCATTTCAATTTTTTTGTCTCGGATCCGGTACCTAGTTATGATGTTCACCGCAAAACAACTTTTTTTCGAGGCGCCTCCGGAAATTCGCTGTCACGGACTTATTTATCGATATTTGTAATTGATAATTTTTTCAAAGATACTTCAAATGTTATACTATAACGTGTATATGAAATAAATAAGCCAACATTATTCATATCTCTAAAAAAAAATCATGAAAATATGCCTTTTTTTCGCTTTTAAAACCTTCCCCCCATAAGAAATTGTGTATGAGTCTTATTTCAGATTTACGAAAGGAATAAAATAATGTTGATCAGTTCAGTTTCTTTTTGTTACAATAAGATAATCGATTTAATGACGACTTAATCGATTTTTTTTGTAAATCATCATTTATATTATAACAACTGATAGCACCTTTATTATTTTATTATTATTATTATTTTCTTTTCAAAAATTTTTTTTATATATTTTCAAAACATCAATAAACATACTGTTAATGTATGATATTTTTTTTATCTTGTTTAGTAAAAAAAACGGCCGAAATTCGCATCTTTAGCCAAAAATATCAACTTAAACGTATGAACGTACGTAAACAATTTGCATAATATAGGCAAACACTTTGACATACTTGTTACGGTATTTACATACCTGCCGCGGTAACGTTGACGCGTATGACAGACCCCGACTCGCTGTCGGTCGCCAGCCAACCAAGACGATTTCGTTCATCCTCTTCATGGGAACCGCGCGATGCAGATCGTTCACTGTCCGTGCTGCGAAGATCATCTGACGTCTCCTCCACAATCGTCTCCAAAAATACATATGGATGCGTCGGTCCGCCATTTAAAAATAGTGCAGCGTCTGCAAAAAATTACATTCTTTTTAGACGATAAATTTCAAAAATAGATTCGACTAGACAGTTTCAAGACGAGGATTCGTGGATTTTAAAGAAATTGTGTGTTGATAAAGTAAAAATTTGGTATAGAGGCCATCGCTATATAATATAATTATTAAGAATGTAGTAAAGCAGGATTAAGGGGCGAGGCTTTATGTAAATCAGAATAATAATTTGACAGTTTGTTGCTATTTGATACCGATATAAGGAGAAGGTACCAATTAAATGTATACCAAATTTGACCCTCGATGGGGTTGGTAGGAAATCTAAACAGTTTCGTTCTTCCTCCTACACAACAGCTTAATTACGTTCATTTTTTAACAAACTAATTATTTTTTTAATTTTCCTAGCCTAATATTTATATATAAGACTACCACATTGTGCATTCAATGCTACTGTTTTTAGCGAATTTTTGAATCGAAAATTCAGCTATTACAGCCATTGTTATGACATGACTTTAGCCCAGAACTATTAACCCGGAAATTTGTAGATACGTCGAATGCCCGAAATCATTTTCTATTGAAAAAATTAGTTTTTGCCAAAATTTCCCAAATTCAAAAGTTTTTGCGACATTTTATTACACTATTGGAAAGAGAAAAAAAAATCATTTTTGAACAATCATTTTATGTCAACTAGTTTTCGAGAAAAACTAATTTTTATAAATGGAAATTCGCTATGTTATGCAGGATGCTGCGATAGAGGTATTTTTAAATATCCCCTTACTCTAAAAGATTCTTTTGTAAAAAAAAAAAGAAAAAAATGAATGAATGAAAAAGCAGAGATTCGAACCCCTAACCCTACTACATATACTTATCATTCTTAACCACTAGCCTACTCACCAGTTCACTACACAATATCTCGGGTGTTTTTGAGATATTCTACTCGTAGACGAAACCCCTTCTTTAGACTAGACCCCTAGACCCCTCTTTGCGAGATTTTTTTATATTGTTATGTACCGTAAAACCGTCTAGACCCGGACACTTTTTTGCATTTTTTGGTACAATTTTATGTTTATACATGTTTCCTTCATAGATATCACCAATAAAAGTATTACCATTAGAAAGAGCGTATATTATTTGTTATATCCGTGACCCATTTATTTGTTTCATTATAAGTAAAAATAAAAAAAATAAAAAATAATTGTGTAATAAACTGATGTGTCCGGGTCTAAACGGATATATGTATATAGCATGTATGTTTTTATATATACATCGAATACAACTTCAAACATCATTAAATGATGCGCGATAAAATTCTGAACACATACATATCAAAATTAAAACAATATGACAATTATGACGAAAATTACATGCCTAAGTTAGACACATTTTATTTCTTTGAAAAACTGGAGAATAGTAATCCTGTAAAATGAGACAGTAAAAGTTGAAATCCGTAGTTTTTATTGGTACAGTTGTTTACAGGATGTTTTTCTCTCTCTAATGACGTCAAAAACAAATGTTTATTGTAGCAGGTTAATGTGGAACTACTTACTTTGAAGATTGATACAAAGTGTCCGGGTCTAGACCCCCTGTCCGGGTCTAGACGGTTTTAGGGTACATAATATGTCACCCCAATAAACTGGCGAAGTTACAGATTTTTTTTTTAAATTTTCGACTGATTTCCCTTAATCCGGTCCTGATTACTGTTGCGACAAAGGCAAATATATTCTCAATACTGATAAAACCGCAAAACTGATACAGTAATACGCATTTAATTACATTGAACTTGTTACCATTTACGGATCCGTAGAAAAAAATTCACTCTAAAACAAGAACTTATTTACAACCAAATCGGGTTTATTTACATTTTCATTTCACCGCACAAAAAAACAGTTAGGTATAAACAAAAATTTATTTACAGTGAAAAAATGCATTACGTTATGCAATCAATGTACTCTGAATTCGTCGAATTGCAATTTATGAAAAACAATAAATTATGTAAAAATTACAAGCCTGAATTATAATGAAACCTTGCTTTTTCCTAGGAAACCTTCTAACACTGATGTTATTATGTATTCAATTAGTAACTACAACAGAAAAATAAGTATCGGTCATTGATCATTAGCGTCAACAGAATCACTGTATAGAATGTTTAGTTATGTAGAGGCGCGTAGTTAAATATTTTTTTATGGGGGACCGTTCGTTACTGACTTTTTTTTGTGAAGAAAACTTGTAATAATCATTAAAATGTTTTATTTGCCAAACATTTGAACAGATTGCAGAAGCTCCAGTTTAATCCCAACTAGTCTACGCCCCTGAATATTGTAACGTCGCAAACGTGGGAAAAGATCTCACTACGGTGTTATTTTGCGATGCACAGAGGATGGTAAACTTTCCAGCGTGGGTTCGGTTTTTCTTCTCCAAGACGAATAGTTTTTTCACAAATAAAACACTTTTAATTGGTTTTTTAGTTGATTAGTTTATTGAATAAATGTAGAAAACTTGTATAAAAATAATTTTCTTATATAATTTTATAAATTATAAATTTTTTAAGTATAAAAAATAATGCGCAGTTGTTCCACTGGCGAGGATTCTGATGTTGTTCGTTTTAATATTACCTTACAACTAACTTGAAACAAGTTATATCCTTATTCTTAAAACAAGCGTTCCTTAATTTCATTTCCAAGAATCGAAAGAAAGTTCTATTGGTTTCTATATAGAGATAGAAATATTTGTATACATTAACTAGAAAGAAATAATAAGTGTTGTTTTGAAGTATTCCTTTATGTCACCACCTGGTACGACAGAAATATTCAAGTGATGCTTAACCCTGATTGGTTGTTGCATCTCTGGTGTCCAAACGTGACCACAGCACCAACAGTTCTTTCTGTTAAAAACTTGACAAAAGTCATAGTCTGTTCGTTTAGGCAATCTACACTACAGATATGTATTATTATCTGCAGCGCTAATCATTATTTGAGTTTTTATGATAAAATTTTGTGTTATATAATAAAATTTATTTTTACTAGAAAGTTTTGATGAAAATTTGTTAATTTTTCACCTGCGCCTGTACCATGGTGGTTACATATCCCCCCCTCAAAAATTTCTATGGGAGAGTGAAACTCGAAATAGAAATTTTTGATCAAAACTCAAAAATTTCGAAATTTCTTGGAAAAATTTTTTTTTTTTTTTTTTTTTTTTATAAAATTAAGTAAAATTGAAAAATTTTTAATAAAGTTTTTTCATTGAGTAACAAAAATATATAAGATAAATGTAGGGAGCAATGACCTTTAATAATATTATTATAGAAATGATAAAAATTTGATTTTAATTAGAAAATTTTAATGAAGTCATTTTGCTACCTTCATTTTCACAAAGATTTAACATTCTTTAAACAAAATAATAAATATAAATTCTTAATTAAAGTTCATAAAAGTTTGTTTTATTTTAATATGCACTTTGGTTTTAATCACTATCACAAGTATTTTAAATAAATATTTTTTAATTTTAAGGTATTATGTTAGTATTAGTTTGGTTGAGCGAATATTCTTACTAATACAAATAAAATATAATAATACATTAGTTTTTTAATTTTCTTTGAATCACATCTAAGTATCAAAATTAAATATAGGTGATTATAAAGTCATCATTCGTATATTTGTCATCTGTTTAACTAAAGAAATGTAAAAATTTTAATGAAAATTTAATAATATTTTGTAGATTTATTTTTTTTTTTTTTTATTCTTTAAAAGGTTTAAGATGTATCGCATTATACACACCTTTTATTATATTTGAATCTGGGTAATAAAGAATGTATGCATTTATATTTTTTATTCCACCTACTAAAAAGGGTCCACAATAGAGTAAATTAAATTTTTTAACAATTTTGTTCCTAGCTGAGGAACGTGTATGAGTTTTAAGCAAAACCTTATCACCTATATGATAAGTTTTTGTGTAATGTAAATTATGACGTAATTTTCTTTTATTACCTTTTTCAATAGTATTATTCAATGCTAACTGCCGAATTTGTTGCAAATTAGATTGATCATTTTGAGGAAAAGAAATAAGGCGTGTTATAGGGTTAGGAGGTTTATTTCCAAAAAGTAATTCATAAGGTATAAATTGAGTAGTATCATGAGGTGTGAAATTTAAACAATTTTCGATAAAAGTTAAATAATCTGTCCACGAACTATGTTTTTTATGACAATATGTTCTAAATAATCTATTTAATTCACGGTTTACACGTTCTTCCGGATTTGCTCGCGGATTGTAAACGCTAATTGTATAAACGTTAATTCCAGCATTTTTAAGAGTATCTTGCCAAATTGGAGATACAAATTGACTTGCATTATCGCTATAAATATTTTGCATTTTACCTATATTGGGTATAAAATGCTTAACAACTCTGTCAACACATTGTTGAGCAGTTGCACCCTTTAATGGATATAGTTTTACAAATTTTGAATAGTTATCCTTAATTATAAAAATCATGTTAAATCCAAATTTTCCTTTAGGTAAAGGACCATATAGATCCACAAAACAGTCCTTAAGAGGATATTCTGATATAATATTTTGTAAAGGACCTTGTGTAAAATAATTTGGAACCTTACATTTTTGGCATATATTACAACTTCGTAAATTTGACTCAACACGACGATAAATATTTTTAATGAAAAAATATTGTTTTAAATATTCAGTGATTTTACGAGACGAAAAATGACCTAAATATTTATGGAAAAATTGTATTATTTCATTTATTTTATTTTCAGGTAGATAAATTTGATAATTGTAAGGGAAGTTGGTATTTCTATGAAAAAGTATACCATTATGTACCATAAACCGGTTTTGATATTCTTGAATATTGTTAATTATGTTTTTACAAAAAGGGTCAACATGTTGGTACCTGCGAATGTTATTAGCAAATTTTTCAAGAAATTTATTTTGAAAATCAAGTTTTAAAATATTACATTTAACTGAAATGTTTGTAGAAAAATTATTATTTATAGATAAAGAATTTATCATTAAGTTCGTTTGATTTGATATATTATTTAAGGTATATGGATTTCGAGAGAAAAAATCTGCTATAAAATTTTGTTTTCCAGGAATATATTCAATAGTGAAATTGAATTCACTTAAAGCTAAGAACCAACGTAAAATTCTATTATTTGTTATTTTTGCTTCATGTAAAAATGATAATGATTTGTGATCACTACGAACTATTACTTTGTGACCTAAAATGTAATGTCGAAGTTTGTTGAAAGTAAAAACTAGACTTAATAATTCTCTTTCGGAAATAGTATAGTTCAATTCAGAAGTTGTTAAAGCGCGTGAAACAAACGAGATTGGATTATACGTATTATCATCATTGATTTGATATAGACAACCACTTAAAGCTTTGTCAGAAGCATCTACATCTAAATAGAAAATTTTGTTAAAATCTGGAAATTTAAGCATAACTGACTTTGCAAATAATGATTTTAAAGTATTAAACGTTTTTTGTTCTTCACTTCCCCAATTCCAAATTGAGTTTGCTTTTAATAAATGCGAAAATTTAGAAGTTAATTCACTAAAATTAGGAAAAAATCTACGATAAAAATTCATAATACCTAAAATTGATTGTAAAGATTTAATATTAGTGGGAGGTTGCAATTTTAAAATAGCTTGAACCTTATCCTCACATAAACTAATACCATTTTCAGAAATTTTATGACCCAAAAATTTAATTTCTGTTTTGAAAAAGTTACATTTAGAAAAATTGATGGTTACACCAGCATTAAAAAGTTTATTTAATACTATCTCAACATGTTTAAGGTGAGATTCAAAATCGTCAGAGCCAATGACTATGTCATCGACAAAGACATGACAAAAATCGTTTATGTCACTTCCCAAAATTTGATCAATACATTTTTGAAATATACCAACGGACAAATTTATCCCGAAGGCTAAACGGGTAAACTGATAACATTTGCCGTTAAATAAAAATCCTGTGTATTTTTTACTATCTGGGTGTAATTGGATTTGCCAATAACCCGAAATTAAGTCAATAGAAGTGAAAAATTGTTTTTTCTGAAATTTTCCTAGGATATATTCAATAGAAACTGGCGTTTCTCGGTCCGGTATTACTATTTGATTGATATTCCTACTATCTAAAACAATTCGGATTTGCCCATTTGGCTTAATTACTGTATGCAAAGGACTTATATAAGAAGTATATGACCTTTCTATAATTTTCCATGATAAAAGTTTATCTATTTCCTTTTGAACTGCGGGCAAACGCGAATAAGGTATAGGATAGCATTTTGACGAAAATTCTTTATGTTCTCGAATTTTGAATTTACAATAAAAGTTTTTTACTAACCCTGGTTTGGTAGAAAAAATGTTTTTAAATTTATTAAGCATCGATAAGATTCTATTTTGTTCGATTTTAGATAAATGAGTTAAATTAGAAATTGAATTTATAACGTCGTCAAAGGGTGTAATATATTCATTGTCGTCAAAGGGTTTAAATGAAAGATTATTAATTTTATAAAATTCTTCCGTATTAAGATTTTGTTCTTTGTAAACAATACTTTTAATGTTTGAAATTAACATATTACTGGATTTAATATCATTAGATGAGATTTGTGAAATGAATTTAATTTCATGTATTTTACTATCAATTTTAAGTAACAACGACTTATTGAAAATATTTATACTAGCGTAATATTTTTGTAAATATTCCATACCGAGAATCGCTTCGACAGCTAAATCTGGTACGATAAGAAAATTTAAGGGTATTATAATATTATTGTAACTAAATTCAATAAAAGTTTGTTTATCAATAGTTTTAGATTTTTTGTTTGTCGCAGTAACTACCTGACATTTTATTGTAGGTATTACGGGCAATGGTTTATTTGTATTTTTAATATGAATTTGATTTAATTTATCAAATGTTTTATCATTTAGAACCGTAATAACGCTTCCAGTGTCTATTAAAATATTGATAAAAGTGTCAAAAAAGTTTACTTTAATAATTGGCAAAATATCGTTAGAGATTTTTGTATTTGAAAAACGATTTTGATTATTCTCTTCCGTTAGATCACCAAAATGATCGTTTGAAAAAATACTACAAAGGAATGTACCCCTAATATTGTAACAATTCTCAGAATTGAAATTGTTAACATTACTATCTAATAAATTAATTTTATTATTAACAAAAAGATTGTCATTCTTAACATTTTTACTAATATTCTTTTCATTAATTTGAAAATTGTCATCTATTAAGGTTGATTTCCTTATAGATGTTCTATTTAGTTTTCCCAATCATAAGAAAATTCAGGGAATTTTGGATTTATTGGACCAATCGCACTGGTAGTACCAGTGGCGTGATCCCCGTTATTCGTGCTAACACTATGTGTAGACGAACACGGTTCCTCATTTGAAAAAGTTACTTTAGATTTTTTAAATTTATCAGTTTTCCAACTTTTATTTCTATCTAAATATTGATTATTACTAGTTACATTACCCCAACCATTATTTTCTGAAGTTGTAGGATTATTTTTAGAAATAGGACTATTTGGACGGTTATAATTTGAAGCATTTGGATTAATAGGAACGTTACGATAAGGAGTTTTACTGTAATGATTATCGAATTCCTTTAATTCATCATAAAGTTGTTTAATAGTTAAACAATTTTTTAAAATTCTACGCGTTTCAAAATCAAAATGTTCTATAAAAATTTCAATAAATGTTTTTTCAGGTATTTTGTCACTTAGATGTTTGATTCTTTTATACCAATAAAATAAGTGTTGTACATATTTTTGTTTAATAACAACAGATTTACCCTGATTAGAATAAAATTCTATCAGTATTTGATTTTGAATTTTACTATTCCAATATGTATCTAAAATCCAATTTTTTAATTGTTCAAATGTTAAAATAGAATCTTCAAATAATATTAAAGTATTTTTAATAGTATCAGTTAATTTAGATTTTGTATATAAAATTTTATCATTTTCAGAAAAATTTGTTTCTTTAAAATAATATTCTAATGAATTTATAAAATCAAGAGGATGTAAATAATTTATATTTCCATTAAATTCAGGAATATTAAAAAGATTATGAGTATTATTATTGAAAAAACTAATATTAGATAGATTATTATTTGGCAAAACAGTATTATTAATATCATTAATGTTAATAGATTCAAAAGTATTGATTTTCTTTTCTAAAATATCAATAGATTTTAATATAATATCATATTTCTCAAAAATATTTGTAATTTCAGTTTCGTTTTTTGTTAAATGTTCCTTAATACTGGAAATTTGTTGGTTAATAACTTTTGTTTGTTCATTATAAGCATCAAATTTTTGATTATTAATGATTTCGATATCATTAATTTGTTTAATAGTTTCAGAGTTTGTATTTTTACATTGCAAAGAACAATTGTTAATTTTTTCTTCTAAAGAAATTTTAATATTTGTTATTTCAGTTTTTAATTCATTTTTTAATTCGCTCAAACCGTTATGAACTTCTGTTTTAAGTTCGTGTTTGAAATTATTTAATTCGTTAGTAAATTTTAAGAAAAATGCATTAAACATACCGGTTATTTCACCTTGAAAGTTTTGTTGAGACGACGTTGCACCAGAAGGCCGCACGCTGATCATCTCCTCCATAGATTCACGAAGTTGATCTTCCGTTTTCGTAGAAGATGCTTCCGCTTCAAATATTGTTTCACTGAGGGCGTTTTCTTCGTTGTCCATTGTAATGTTGTAGTAAATGATTGTTGTTTCGAATGAAATTCCTTGAAGAAGTTGTCCACCAAAATTCGTATACTTCTTTTCTTCTCTTTTCACGTAGATTATTCGTCGGAAAATTTATTTCCACTGACAGGGATGTCAATAATTATGTAACGTCGCAAACGTGGGAAAAGATCTCACTACGGTGTTATTTTGCGATGCACAGAGGATGGTAAACTTTCCAGCGTGGGTTCGGTTTTTCTTCTCCAAGACGAATAGTTTTTTCACAAATAAAACACTTTTAATTGGTTTTTTAGTTGATTAGTTTATTGAATAAATGTAGAAAACTTGTATAAAAATAATTTTCTTATATAATTTTATAAATTATAAATTTTTTAAGTATAAAAAATAATGCGCAGTTGTTCCACTGGCGAGGATTCTGATGTTGTTCGTTTTAATATTACCTTACAACTAACTTGAAACAAGTTATATCCTTATTCTTAAAACAAGCGTTCCTTAATTTCATTTCCAAGAATCGAAAGAAAGTTCTATTGGTTTCTATATAGAGATAGAAATATTTGTATACATTAACTAGAAAGAAATAATAAGTGTTGTTTTGAAGTATTCCTTTATGTCACCACCTGGTACGACAGAAATATTCAAGTGATGCTTAACCCTGATTGGTTGTTGCATCTCTGGTGTCCAAACGTGACCACAGCACCAACAGTTCTTTCTGTTAAAAACTTGACAAAAGTCATAGTCTGTTCGTTTAGGCAATCTACACTACAGATATGTATTATTATCTGCAGCGCTAATCATTATTTGAGTTTTTATGATAAAATTTTGTGTTATATAATAAAATTTATTTTTACTAGAAAGTTTTGATGAAAATTTGTTAATTTTTCACCTGCGCCTGTACCATGGTGGTTACAATATGTAGGTATAACACAGAGAAACTTGCATTATACACTTATTTGCATTAATCTATAAGCACTAAATTTTATACTGAAATGACAATCCGTTCCAAGAATAATCAAGTGTTGTAAATTGTAATGTTTACTAACACAAGCATGATTAATTAAATAGACTGCGACGTCAAAAATTTACGATTATAAATAATTTTATGTACAAACCACAGACCAATGAACACTATTATATTTATTTATATTCAAGGGGTCAAACTAGTATGTCTACCAAACTGTGCCCGCTGTAACGAGTGAATGACGTAACCACGGAGTAATGGCGACACAGCAACTATCTCTATCATGAAATCTGCAGTGTGCATTTTTGTGTACCTTAGGCTCGTAGGTAGTCAGTGCCTCAGTGGCACTCACCGAGTGTATGTCAGTCAAACAATAATAGATTTGATTGTTGTTAGCACTGTAGAACCCCCACACGTAACGTTGTGGTATCACACATATATATGCGAAGCAGGGTCACGTGACTGCCACCTCTATTCGATTACGCACACATACACAGTTTAGCGCGCCAATACAAAGTAAACACCGTGCACGTATATAACATATTTTCTATCTCTTACTGGTTACACTGATTCCAGTTGTGGAGAGATACGTATTGTACCTCTGTCCTTTGTGGACGTAACACAGCACACGCACGACCAAAACACATGATTTGACATGATGTATGGACACGAATATACCAATGTGTTAGTATGATATGTTGATGATGAGTATGCAGTTCGCATACATACAGTATAATATACTATGATGACCACCGTATGTTACCACTAGTCAACAATTAAAAATAAATTTATTTATTTTAAGAAGATATCCCTTTATTTTGAGAAACTTTTTATTCAATAGAATTTTAATACTTAAATACGATACACTTCATATTTTCTTCTGTTTAAATTTCACGAGTTGATTAAAAAAGCATGGTATTTATTATGACGTGAACATCACGACGGTCAGTAACAGACTAAATCAGTAGTGGTGTAAATTGCTACTTATTGCAACTTTCGGATTACACTTTTTTATACGTAGGCTTGATTTGTCTCATCTGTGTTTATATTATACTACTAGACAAAGCGTAAAGCCAGTTTATAAGCATTTTTCTTGAAGCAGGTAACAGAGTGAGACGGGTGAGATTTACGGAATATAATATGTATAATGTCAATTTTTGAGCAAATACGACTATGATTATTGCAGGAAATAATTTGTATACGTACGTGTTTTGAAAATAAAGCAAATTCCACTTTCTTTCTTTCAAAATTTTGCAGTTTCTTCTCAAAAAAGTAAAATTTTATTATCAATATTATATTTTGTCAATAATTATTTGAAAACGTTACTACGGATACAATCGGTTATTGCATTGATTACTATATTACAGAATGCTATTAGGTCGGAACTTGATCGTATCCAGCTGCCTCAATTATACCAGTTATATAATTAGTCTATATAATATAATATATGATATGTTCGTCGGTCTGTGGTACAAACATCAGTTGAAATTTGACAAAGATTTGATATTTGAAACTTACGATACCCTACGCTATGTAAGGTTTTTTTTAAAGCGAAAAAGATATGAAGATGATATTTCTAGATAAAATTTCGATATTTTGGTGACAAAAATGAAAAGTTCACCGTCAAATTACGAAGATTTGATCAAAAACTTAAAAGTAAATCACTTTAATAAAGTTAAATATAAAAAAAAATTGATCAAGAGTGAATCAGGCTCGCACAATTAGGGTTCTGCAGTCAGACTAATTTTTTTTTTTCATTTATGTATTGCTGTTACTTAAAATATTTTTTTCCAGCATCTATTACACTGCCGAAAAAAGCCGCAAAAATTGTAGTTTTACAACCTCGGAGATTAAGGGGCGAGGGAGGAACGGTCATTATGAATTTTGAACTAACGTAAAAGTCCCCTTTATGAAACGGTATCTAATACTGGAACAGTTTTGACATTTAAATATTAATGAAGTTAGGTATTTCTGAAAGAAACGTCTGATAACAAAAATTATTATTAATAGAATGATTGTTTTTCAATTTAAATTCACCTAGCATTTAATATTTCCTTACTTAATTAACGAAATAAATATGTAAATGTCAAAATTGTTCCAGGATTAGATACCGTTCCATAATGGGGGCTTTTACGTTATATCGTTAAAACTACTGGACCAAAATATATAAAAAAAAAAATTTTAGAATCCTTGGAGATAGGCTCTTTTAAACTTTCTTGGGGAGTCAAACTGATCCGCCATTTTAGTTCATTTTAAAGTACGAAACTAAACGAAGTGAAAATTTAATATTAGTAAATAAAAATACTTGACTTTGCAAAATACCACTTTTATTGAATATAGAAATTATTGTGACATGTTTCGGTCAATATGTTTTCGGTCAAATTCTTATGACACGTTTCGGTCAATATGAGAATGGTCATATTGTCCGAAACATGTCACAATAATTTCTATATTCAATAAAAGTGGTATTTTGCAAAGTAAACTGTTTTTATTTACCAATATTAAATACGGAATACCATAAAGTAACGCTTAAAGAGAAAATTTACTTTTGTGACATCATTAAATATATTATTTAATAGTTTCTAGGATTCCGTAAAAAAAAAATCTCAGAACTCTTACAATTTCGTCAATGTCTGTTTGTCCATCTCAATTAGTATAGAGCAAAAAAAATTTGCGCCCTTTTTTTAAGATACTTTCCTGTACTGGAAAGGACCTTTAAAATGAAATTGAGGTTACGTTTCAATTTAGGTGCTTCAGTTAAAATAATTTCGACTAAGTTGTCTCAGAAACTTTTGACGATATAGGTAACTAAAGTTTCGCCAATCAAGTAAAGAAAATCAGAAAAATATCAGAAAATTTCTCTTAAAAAATCAACTTATTAGAGCTTTTCCGTCATGGGTTTTTAAAACTTTTTGATTAACTCTAAACTTCTTAAAAACTTTCACACTAAACGTGCGTTTGTGATTGGCGCTGTACCTGTACCAATGTGTGTACTTCTAACTGTAAATTACAATAATATAAATCAATACATACTTAATAATTATGTATCGCAGTAGTATTTGATTATTAATAGATTTTAGTAGTTATTCCAGTTATATTGGTATTTAATATGTTTTTAATAAAATATAAAACAGGCCTCCGTAATACACTATTCGTAAAATTCGTAGTATAAATTGTAAAAACCATAAAATACATAGCACTTACGTTATACATTAAGACACTTTTCTTAGAAATTAAAAGCATAAAAAAAATGGCGCCAATACGATATGACAGATATTTTAATGTTATATTTTTATTAGTATAGTTTATTATGTTACGGTACATCAAACAGAAATAAATATATACTTCTAACTCATTCTAACTCGTTCTTACTACACTGAAATGAACCAAACCTTTTTTCAGAAGGACAAGGAAATACAAAGACGTCGAGAAATAAAGTTTACGTCTTAATTGTAAACTAAATTTGCTCATCACTGCGTTTATTGACCTAACTCGAAAAGTTTATTTCTTGGCAACATACTAAAAATAATCACTGTTCGATTTCGAAGATAATAAAACAACTATCAAAGTACACCGTTAAGCGTGCAATATGTACCATAGTTACCCCATAGTATAATATCCGAGTTACGAAGGAATAGATTGGTGTAAATTTTATCAAAATCGGTTCAACAGTGTTTCAGTTAAATGAGTCTAAAACTCCAAACATATTTACATACATACACTGTCCATGAGTATAACTGAAAAACGTCATATTATTCTTATCTGTACAGAGTATAATAATGTATATCAGTGATTCTCAAACCATTTGGTCCGCGACCCCCATTTGTACCTCAAAGAACCCCCCAAATATGTAAAAATTGGTAGGAAATGTATAGAAAATTGGTATGTAATCTGTAATCAATAGTTTTCGCAATCCCCATTTTGAGAATCACTTTGTATATGGTTTAAACCGGTTTTTTTCACCTCTTTTTCAGTTACGGCCCGGTAAAATCTCGGATAATTTTGTGCGAACTGGTCACATATAGGATGGTATATGACGATTATCAATTTTTTAAATTACATTTAAATTTGAAAAATGGCTTTCCGACTAGTTAGATAGAATAAAATTAGGTCATGTAATATGAAATGTCGTTTTCCGACCACTTGGTGGACCATGCAATTCAGGAAAATATTGACACTTTCTTTGGTGATAGAGAAATGTTCAAAAGCCATTCTTTAACTCTAACTAGATTTCTTGTAGCTTGGAATCATTTTCACTATTAGTTGGAATAAAATTTGGTCGTGTAATATGAAATGTCGTTTTCCGACCACTTAGTCTACCATGTAATTCAGATACATATCGACACCTTCTGAAACATTAGAGAAATGTTTAAAAGCCATTCTTTAATTATAAATAGAATTCTTGTAGCCTGGAATCATTTCTGCAATTAATTTGAATAATGTTTGGTTGTGTAGTTTGAAATGTCGTTTTCCGACCACTTGGTCTATCATGTAATTCAGATAAATACTGACATTTTCTTAAGCGTAAGAGAAATGCTTAAAAGCAATTCTTTAATTTTAAATAGAATTCTTATAGCCCTGAATCATTTCCGCCGTTAATTGGAATAATATTTGGTCGTGTAATATGAAATGTCGTTTTCCGACCACTTGGTCTACCATGTAATTCAGATAAATATCGACATTTTCTTAAGGGACCACTAGTGTGACGTTTTCAAAAAATTGGGAAAATTTTTTTTGCATGTTTCGATAGTCTATACCTTTAAAAATAACATAATAAAATTTCAAATGCATCTCTCAAATAGTTTTTGAGTTACAGCCATCCGAAGAGTGGATTCTGATTTTCATTGCTAACTTTGAGGTATTGAGAAATGTATGAAGGTTGATAGTTGGGGAGTTTCTGGACGTGGCTGCCAGTCACATGTTATGGAGCAGCTAGACCCTGGTACATTTAAACGACTCATCTAGTTTTACTATGACCGTTATAGTCAGTACATCTTAAATAACTTTCGTAAAAATTGTCAGTGATTAATACTAAAAGGCAAACTTACGAAAAACTACATTTTTCAAATTTGCTGCAGTTATAACTCGAAGACAAATCATTCGCTCGATTTGATTCTTACTGCAGCTTCTTTTATATATATTTCTTCGTACCATGAACGTCCAGTTTTCCGATCGAATAAAAAATGTAATTTTCACACGCCAAAAACAATCAAATTTTCGCGCAAAATTTGAAACTTTTTTTTCGATTGAAGTTCACGGTACGGACCGTACCTTCTAGTTTAATAGGCTTTTTGGTTTTTTTGATTTCAGGCAGTGTGAAAGCCGCTATCACTGCAGCAGTGGGGGAACTTTTTTCTTTGGAGCCTTGGGAGATCTCGAATAACTCACTGAATTTTCAATTTTTTGGTCCAAAAATTTTATCATGAATTTATTATATATCAACGAATATATCCTTAAAATATTAAAACATTCCATATAGTAGTTTTCTTTGAAAAAATTCCCAAAAATCATCTTTTTTTCAGGCGGTCACACTAGTGGTCCCCTTTAAGCATTAGAGAAACATTTAAAAACCATTCTTTAATTTGAAGTAGTATTATTGTATCCTAGAATCATTTCCGCCATTAATAGCTGCAATAACATTTGATCGTGTAATATAAAATGTCGATTTCGATAATTTTTGATTGATAAGAACTTAAAACTGTCTTTCTGAATAGTTAAATTACGTTTGTTGTTTATAGGTGCGCAGTAAACGTAACTAGATGGTTTGTGTTAAGCGCAAAAAAAACGGATTTACTTGCTGAATAGTTTGATCAGTGTTACTTAATTGTTATAAATAGCCATGGGATACACTTGGACCTTGGATGACTCGCTACCTATTTTTCTTGCTCGCAAACTGTTTCAATTTGGCGTAATCATAATTTTATGTATTAATCACTATATACAAAAAAAAAATCACCGAGTGCGTGTTTGGCACGCATTAATTCAGAATTTCGTAGTCAATAGCTAGAGTTTATCACAATATTCAGAATAAAATATAGGAGATTTAAGTATATTATTGCAATTTATGTAACTGTTTGTATTTATCTATAGAAGTTTGAATTTGTTTAATATTTTCAGTTACCTAGCAAAGTTATTTAAGGGGGTACCCCGTGTGATGGGTTCAAAAAAAATTTTTTTCTACTTGAAAAAAATTCACTTTGAAAGACTTGCAAGAGGAAGGGGAAGCAGTACTATATGGACAAGGTATCGCAGATTGATGGTAAGTTAAGATATTCATAATTTAACCGTACTTGAAACTTTAAACGCATTTTTCTCAAAAGTGTATTTTTCAAATTTTCCTCCATCATATCTCGAGAACGATTTGACCGATTCTCTTGAAATTTATAGCGTAGACTCAGCACATGTAGATGCATGGAGTGAACTACAATCATCCAAAAATTCCGAGTATTTCTATTTTTTTCGTAGCCAAATATTTAAAAAAAAATCATGAAATTTGAAACTTTTTGTTCAGAAGTCTGCCAAAAACCCAATTTTCAATATTTTCAAATGATTCTAATTCACTCGATGCATTTAGGCTTACAGATTAAAACGCCCTTTTTTGTTTTCTTCTTAAGATAAGCCAATCAACCAAAATCGTAGAGGAAGTGAGAGTCCTTTCTTTCGAGGCGGGTGTCTTCGGAGTGGTACATCTTACGTTCTAATGAAGATTTTTACTTTAAATTTGTTTTACATATTCTTGAGATAGTCTATACATATCATAAAACTGTAAATCTGTCTCTGTCTGTCTGTCTGTCTGTTCACGCATCACGTAAAAACTACTGGACGGATTTTAATGAAATTTGGTGTGATGATAACTTATTACCTGGGTCAACATCTAAGATACTTGTTATTCCAGGAAAATGTCTCATTCCCACGGGAAAATGGAAAAACTATTTTGAGCATCTACACACATTACACCAATTTACATATTTCATAAAAAATTTCATAACTATAGTAACAAAAATTGTAAATAAATTTTGTAGTTTAGAAATTTTTCTGAATTTTAAATAAAAAAAAATGTTGCTAATTGTGTACCGAAAAATACAATAAATACACAATTGTCAATTTGGAGACAATTTAATGCATTTTGTGTTGCAAAAAACTACAAATTGGAAAAAGAAACTACTCAACGTTTCGCGTGAATAACGTCACGGGTACGGCTAGTAATAAATAAATGATAAAATACCCCTGTCGCAGCATTCTGCATAACATAGCGAATTTCCGTTTATAAAAATTCGTTTTTCTCGGAAACCAGTTTACATAGAATGATGGTTTAAAAACCTTTTTTATGTAATTTTCCATCCTCTTTCTAATGGTGTAAAAATGTTGGAAAAACTTTTGAATAAGTGGAAATTTTGCCAAAAAGAAGAAGAACAAAAACCATGTTCCGGGCATCGAACGTGTCTGTGTCTGGCTAACGAACTTGTCCAACGGTTTGGGATTCCCAACATTTTCACCAAATTTCGTAAACCTAGGACATTTCGTTCGAGAGTTATCGTGCGGACACACATACACATACACACACACACATATATATATATATATATATATATATATATATATATATATATATATATATATATATGTGTGTGTGTGTGTCCGCACGATAACTCTATATTTCTGCCATAGTTCCGGGTTCAAGTCGCGTCATGACAGTGGCTGTAATAGCTGAATTCCATTCTGGAAGTTCCCTAAAACTCAAAGTTCTATCCTTTTCATTGGTCGTCAACAAAAATTCCCCAAAAAATGATTAAAAAGCAAGTCGTCACATGGAAGAACCCCCTTAAGCTAAATTTCGCTTGCTAATTGGTGATGCCTTGTAAATTCTGCTTGTTGATTGGCTTAAAAGCGGCAGCAAAAATATTTGTAGTCCCTTGTCTATTATATATATTTTAGTCCTGGAATTACAAGAAAATTATGAGTGGAGACTCAATTTTTTTGAAAAAAATCCTTTTTAATCGAATCTAATTTTCATATTTTTATAGTAACTTAAATTTCTTTTCTTTTTACCCGAGATTTACAATGAATCCATCGACTTTGTTACACAAAAAGATTACAAAAATACATTTTTGTAATTCATTCAAACCTTTTGTTTGTTTTTTTTTTCAATTTCAATACAGTTCTTAATATTTCACATAATTAATTATGTCGAAATCAACTTTATTGTTAAACTGAAAAGAATTTATTTAGTATTTGAGAAAATGCAAAATACGAGTAATTACTACATATATTCAGTTCATATTTAACTAAATGCTAAATTAAACAATACTAAAGATAGAGCCAGTACCACCAATAGGTAGGCGGGAAATGAAGACTTGCGGGAAACATGGACTTACGCTTTTGCAAAGATAGTTAAATTAAACAAATTTATTTTAATTATAATAACTGTAGTGATTTTTATCAAGAAGTACACATTTCCAAAATAGATGGGCCACAGGGACGACCAATTTTTGTTTCAAAATGTTATTATTCATCATATATAACACTGTTTTTCAAAGTGGGGAGTCGTGACTCCCTGGGGGTCGCAAAAACTAATGGAGGGGATCGCAGAAACAATTGATTAAAGTTTACATACCCGTTTTCTACACATTTCCTACTCATTTCTTCATATTTCGGGGGTGTTTTAAAATTTTTAAGTGCAAAGGGGAATCGTGGACCAAAACGTTTGAGCGACACTGATATATAAAGTTATATCATTCGATCATTCAAGTTCAAATCGAGATTAGCCTAATTCAATTAATCACCCTAACTCAAATCACTTCAACAAAGCCTGATTTCAGAAAAAAGAAATTTTATTTAATTTGATGACATTATTAAGTTTACAAAAATTTGTCAATGCCTTAAAAATCGCAAGTGAAGTGATCGAACGATGAAACTGGTATTCTATTGAAAAATTATATTCTATTCCATATTCTTAAAAATATTAAAAATATTAAGATTTAAAAACAGGAACATACATTTTTCGAACAACAATAAATTACTCACAATTTTTTTTTTTAAAAAGTAGTAAAATGAATCGAAGTTATTAAAATATAAAATTAAATTAAACATTTATAAAACTAAACACTTAATTTTTTTAAGTCAATTTGTTAAAATTAAAAATTAAAAACAGACAATATTTTAAAATAACAAAATAAAATGAAATACTTTTTAATAGTATCAAATCAAAATAATAAATGAATTAAAACGAAAAATTTTTTACCAAAATTATAGAGACAAAAATTGAGTATACATAGATGTATTTCAAAAAGAGATTTTTTATCTATTTATTTTTATAAAGAATAAACAAGTAGCTGCAAAAATGAATATTGTTTATAGTACTAAGTTAGTGTTTGTTTATGTTTTTTTGAATATTTTGACATAATGATTGGTAAAATGTCAGATTATCATTTTCTACTTGAATATTCACATTTTTTGTAGAAAAAATCCACAAGATCTCCAGGTTTAGTCTTTCCTTGTAGTTCCTAAAATTTTTTCAATAGAATACGGTGATCAATTATTCCAAAATTCCCTTTTTTAACCCTAGAATCATACGTTGGTCTACGAGTCAAGTTAATCATACATCGGCGTGGTTTCGACGAATGGACTTTTTACGGGGAGTTTTAGAGTTTATTTGCAAAAAATATTTTTTTTACCTAACAATACTACAAAAGCGAACAAAATATTTAAAAAAAAATTGGATCTGTAAAAATTTCTTAATATAAATATTTTTAATCTTTTTATCAAAGCATATTTTCACTATAAAAATTAAAAAATAGATAAATACATCAGTTGTATCATAAAACATGTCTTTCAAATAATTAATTTATGAACCATTATGAGTCAGTGGACATGTGCGACTTTACAGAATGTGAAATTTCTCAGTCATAAATATTCCTATAGATATGTAATTATTTCCCCATTAGGCACATTTGTAAATTTTCTAAAATTTGTTAGTAATTTTTAGAATTAGATCTGAAAAAATAATAAAAATTAAAATATTTTCCACAAAATAAATTGTTAACCTTTTATTAAGTCACTTGAAACGCATTTTTTAGTTTTCGATTCAATATATTAAAACTTCAGTATTATGTCGTCTCTATAAGACAAACAGCTGTAATCATCTTTCATATTATCATAAACATTGAATAAATTAATTATAACATCCATAACTTTAATAAATTTTAGAAAAATTGGGAAAACTTTTATATGTGGAATACAAAATCTTTAAAAAAAAATATAAGTTAATCATACATCGTCGTCCTTTTGACGCACACTATTTCAGTATAAAAAAAACGACAATAGCCATAAACAAAATTTATACGTCTTATGTGTTATAATAACAAATAAATTAGATAACAGAAGTTTCACAGCAAGCAGGTACCGACAAGTTGTAGTATTGGAGCAGGTAAAGAAGTTCGTTCGTCGTTTTGACGAGTACGTATGATTCTAGGGTTAATAATCCAAAATCACCAAAACTCTCCCTATATCTATATTTGACTTTTATTTACAATATTTTTTTTAAGAAACATAATTTTTTATTTAAATTGTTGATACTGAAAATATTAAAAACGATTGTAAACAAACTAAATTTGTAGTAAAAGAATGGAATGATCACAACATTTGGTCTTGGGTATAATTAATAAGTACCGGGTTTCTTCGGACAGGTCAGGACCGTACTTATTTCAATAAAATTTTGCAACTAAATTACATTAAATTATGCACATTTGAATGAATATAATTGGTCAAAAATTACATTTCTCACCATTTAGCATTTTTTATTTGATGAAAGTAAGAAAATTCAAAAAATCGGAAAAAATTTTTGTAAAATATATTGAAAAGTTGTTGAATATTTAAACGGTCCACTATAATAGCTAAGACGTACGTATTTACTAAGATTTTTTATTATTGAAAAACAAATTTTTAACAAGCAACTATACTCCTATCTCTCAAAATTGAAAACAATAAAAAAGATGAATTTATTTAATTTAAATGACATGTCACATAAATCACATACATAATATAAACAAAAATTTTTGATAGTCAATTAAAATTACAGTGGCACTTTTCAATTGTGCAGGTAATAAATAAAAGAAAAAAAGGATGTTTACATAAAATACGTATAATATTTTGATACACATATGTATGTGTGTGTGTGTGTGTAACTTGTGTACGTTATTTTTATGAAAATATTTTGAACTTTTAGTCACATTGAATGCAATATGTACCTGCATATGCTAAAGACGAAACTGTCTGATCCGAAAGAAATCCGATACCTGATAATTAGAGTTGGGAGAACAGTGGTCCCGAACAGAATCGCCATATAAAATATTTTGAATTGGGGGGCTATAAATTTTATTAGAAGGCTGAGGATTTTCCCCTGGATTTGATGACTAGCCTAAGGAAGCTTTAAAGAACAAATCAGTAAAAATTAAAAATTACCCATTTTTCATAATATAATATATAATTTTAATTTTAAAAATAATTTAAAAAAATTAATGTTGAATAAATAAGTGGTCGACTGTAATAGAAATTAATTTAAACGAATTCAAAACATTTATATTGTAAACAATATCTCTATTTCCGTTGTGATTATTTTAATAATATGTACATGTCACCTTCTTTATACCTGCTTTAACGTAAACAAAATTGATTGAATTAGTAGATTGTATCACTCTAGTAGGTCGCTCACAAGACTGAACATGGTTTTGTTTTTGCATTAGAAAAATATAAAGATATGTATGTACATATAACAAGCAAAATGATTCATAATATTGGCAATTAAAAAACACAAACAGACACAAAATAACATTAACGATGTGGTATTAATAGAAAAACGTCGTAAAACTGATTTTTAAAAAGATTGATAATATTTTTACGTTTTATGACAGCCCTCCAGTTCTATTCGTAGCCCCCCAGTACAAAATATTTTATATGGCGACTCTGTTAGGGACCTTTTGTTCCCATCTTTGCTGATAATTAACTTACTTCCAACGTATAATAACAACGAATTTTACTTTTTTTATTTTATCGTCTGGACCATTTACATTGGAAACCATTATATACGATGAATTATAATGAATTTTTATATAATAAAATATGGAGTACATTCTAGAATTCGGTTGGATTCACACGAATGATTTATACGTTAAAAAGTGTTTTATTTGTATGATGAAAAACTTCAACTGTATTAACCGCTAACAGTAACAACAAAAATACAATATTAAATTGACTGTTTACAAAAAAATACATAATTTTGTGATAAATTAAAATGAATTATGTAACTTTCATTATACATTTACATTGTGTAAATTTATTTACACGGGGAGTGTCAAATAAAGTATCGTTATGTAATTGTCAGTAATCATATTTCACCGTTATGTCATGTGTTTTATGAAACGTGCAATAAATCGTCAATTAACAAATTAATATTTTTGGGTGTTATATAAGAGATGATGGAATTTAAAGTGAGAAAGGGCCAATAATATAGGTACAGTAGAATCTCTGTTAACCGGACAGCAGTGTCACGAAAAAATTTGTTCGGCTAACAGAGGTGTCCGCTTAAGGGAAGAGTAAGGTTAATTCGTACAAAAAAAGGCATATTTTCGTTATTTTTTTGTGACGATAACAGATAAGATAATATTTTACAGAAATAATACATTAGGTCAGTGTTTCTCAACCGCCGGTCTATGGACCGGTGCCGGGCTGTGAAAGTACCTCACCGGTCCCCAGAAAGATGTGTAAGTAAATTACAATAAATTACAAAAATGTTAAAGAAACATTTTTGTAATTTATGTGCTTAAAAAGTGTCGATATTTATCTGAATTACATGATCGACCAAGTGATCGGAGAACGACACTTCATATTACACGATTAAATGTTATTCCAACTAATGGCCGAAATGATCTCTAGCTAGAAGAATTCCATTTAGAATACAAAAATTGCTTCTAAACATTTCTCTAATGCTTAAAAATTGTCGATACTTTGAATTACGTGATAAACCAAGTGGTCGGAATACGACTTTTCATATTACACGACTAAATGTTATCCCAACTAATGACGGTAGTGATTCCATACAACAAGAATTCTGTTTAAAATTAAATAATTGCTTTTAAATATTTTTGTAATTCTTAAAAAAGTGTCGAAATTTATCTGAATTATATGGTCGGCCAAATGAATACATACAAGGAAATGGTGAATTTAGCTTTCAGAAAAAATAAAGATGTACTGTTATTATCTTATCTTTTTCCTTCGCTTAATAAAAAGATAAGATAAAAGATAACTTCTTTTGAAAATATCTAGATAAAAGATAATAGATAATGAAAACGTTATCTAGATAAAATTTCAGATAACGTTATCTGGATAAGCACAACACTGGTCCCTACCATAAAGCAACACGTATTGAAGGTACAGGCCCAATTCGAATTCTACTGGATGAATAGAACTCGAGATATCATATCGACCAGCCTTGAAAAATGTAGCTTCAAGAAAAATGAATTTGAAGTTTGTATAATACCTGACCTGGTACCGGGATCTACCGTATTAAAATGGCTATAACTTTACAAATTTTCAAATTTTTAAATTTCCTTTTGAATACACATTTTTAAAGGTCTTTCCTTTCAGAAAATTAAACAAAACAAAAATTCGAATTTTAAAAAATTCTAAATTAGAATACTGTCTTAAGGCTTAGTACTGGTACTGGCTTTGAAACCCTTTGCTTATCGCATACTTCCACCAGTAACATTTAAAATACGCCTAATCAAGCCCGACGAAAGGGTGGAGTAGTCGGAGTTGCAGCCCCGGGGCCCGGGCTTGAGGAAGGGGCCCGTATCTCTCGGTAGAGAGCCCGTGAAAAAAGTTAAGAATTTTTTTTTGCTCACCACTTACTTTTTTGGGAGAAAACTTTTAAAAAATGCGGTTTATTCCCTAATTACCCCTAGTTATTACCCCTAATTACCCTTTATCTAACTTCTCCCTAAAATGGTTTAGCAATTAAAAGGGTGTATCATTCAAACAGCAAGACACCGTCGTTGTAACGACTTTTTTTTTAAAAAAAATAGGTCACAAACAAGTGTTATTATTCTCAATTATGTTTTTATCAAAAGAAAATAAAATACCATACAAAGTACAACAATTAACAATGCAATAATTTTTTGAACAAATGGCGTGAACGGTTAGTAATAAAAGACGAACACACACAACAGGTTTCAGTTCACCTGTTCCCCCTTTTTTTTTAATCGTGTATACATACTTCCGGTCGGGCTTTGATCTGTTTCACTTCCGGTCCATTTACAAAACAAACGTATGTAAATTTATTTTGTGTAACGAGCTATTGATGGTAAGGTTTGCGCGTATTGTGCAAAAATACACAACACTTCAAACAGAGAGAGTTCGTACGTGGAGAAACGTTGTTTTCATTGATGTTCAATGAAATACAAATAGATGACACTAGTGTACGGAATGCTTTTCATGTGGTTACATTACATGAAAATATTTGTTACCACAGTGATAAACAAAATTTAAAGCTGGACAGTTTGTTTACATCATAGACCAATGAACATACGTTTTCGCTTCGAGCCGAAACTATAGCCACCTATATCAAGTGATTATTTGACAATTTATCAGGACATTTTACTATTATAAATGAATGAAAAATAACATTTAAAAAATTGAAATTGCTTCAGAACCACTTATTGTGACATTATTTTACCCACCATCAGTGTGTTAATAGCAAAAATTAGTGTATATAAACTAGTATGTAATTTAAGAGAGTGACTCACCCCCTCTCCAATGTTGCTCAAACTCAATTTTGAATTCGAGAATTTCATTTCTACGTTATTCTAATTGTCTTAAGCTATTTTCCATGAAGAAGAACTTCTTGAAATACCCAAATAGTACGATTATTCGACATAGTCACCCTCTAGTTAACTACCCCTAGACTTAATACTAGGATATTGAGCAAAAACAGGTCAATTAGATTTTTCGACATAGATTTCAAATCTGTAAACAAAATTTTTATATTGTTTATTTTTCACCCCCTTTTTGCAAAATTAACCCCCAAATTTTAACCCCCAACCACCCCTGTTGATGTAATATGAACAAATTGCATATCAATAGATAGCTCTTTAAAAAAGAGCAATATCGTCAATTTAAACTTTTGCTCTATCTCTTACTATTTTCGAGATATTTGAAAAATTAAATTTTTATCCCAATTTTTGGAGGGCGATTTCACCCCTTTAAACCGTTTTTCCGCAGATAAAAAAAAATACGTGTCCCTTAGTTTTTAGTGTTCTACAATATATTTAAGTTTCATCGAAATCGATAGGTCCGGCCTCGGGACCTTTACTTGTAAGTTAGACACACATTTTATTTCTTTGAAAAACTGGAGGATAGTAATCCTGTAAAATTAGATAGTAAATGTTGAAATCCGTAGTTTTTATTGGTACAACTGTTTAGAAGATGTTTTTTTCTCTCTAATGACGTCAAGAGCAAATGTTTATTGTTGCAGGTTAATGTAGAAATTATTTACTTTGAAGATTGGTGCAAAGTGTCCGGGTCTAGACGGTTTTACGGTATATTTAAATACACAATAGACTCCGTTACTATGTTAATTCAAACCTGCGATAATTCGAACCTCTCTATAATTCAAAGGTATCACGAGTTCCCTACAAAATCTCTTTATATTTCGAACTAAAACAATACATTTTTATACACTTGGTAATTCGAACGAAAAATTCATTGCTACGTAACAAAACGACGCGTTAATTCGAACTCATCGGCGTCAAACACTCGACAATTATTCAAAGTTGCAGAGATAAAGAGACAGAAAGATTGTAAGTACAATTTGAGACAAGTTCAAGTTCATTCATCGCAAATGCTTAAAAATTTAAAATTGTTACCTGCGATAATTCGAACCTCTCTGTAATTCGTAATATTGTAAGAGTCCCACGAGTTTCGAATTAACGAGAGCCAACATGCATATAAATTTTAGTGAATGTCATTTTGGGTTTCTAGGGACCTCAAAACAAATTTTGTCATTAGTCGCGACATGATAGTGGCTGTAATAGCTGAATTTTCGATTCGAAAATTCCCTAAAACCAGAAATTAAAGAGGAAAGACATTGTACGCCACTTGGAAGCTTAATATTTCAGGAATTAAACTTAAAAATTAGAAATGGCAAATATTATACCCATAATCGTTTCTCGATATAAAAATAAGAAACTACCAGTGGCGTAGCTGAGGTGGCTGGCGCCCCTGGCCAGACTTGTAAGTGGCGCCCTCTTTTTGATAAAAAGACGGGGGAGTTTAGTAACTTAAAAATATCCGTTCTTACCCACAATCACATCAACGTCTCTCCGCTCCTCATTTGCACAAACTACAGCCCCTGGGCTTCTGGACGATAACGACGCTCAGTTCCTTTGTGTTCCAGACTTGTAGAAATACTAGAAATCTTTTTACTTTCAAATTGTAGCCTAGTTTAAGACTAACCAGTGTAGCTTAATTGTTATCTCAGTTTATGTTTTTGAATAATTTTTTTTTTCAATGTTCTTAGTATCAAAATATGACGCCTATACCTTGACGATTAAGCGAAACCGTCAAGGCGCGGCGCCCCAGCTCCAACGCCCCTGGCGGGAGCCACTCTACCACCCATTTACTACGCCACTGAAATTACCATAACCTTTTAAGAATTAATTGATGTACAGTGTATCAGTTTTCATTTGAATACGTCGAATTATTTTGATAAGAAAATTCTAGGAAGAAATTTAATGCAATTTGCAATTAACTTTATCTATCCCAATTAATTACAAATAAAAGATTCGTTACATAACGCATAAAACTTAGTAGTGATGCAATTTTTAAAAAAATATCTTAACGTACACTCCATAAACAAAAGTCATGAATCACTTTTTCTAACATTCTCAAATTGATTTTATAATGAGTGTGAAGGGGGACCACTCGTGTGACATTTTTAAAAAATTGGAAAATTTCTTTTTGCATGTTTCGATAGTCTATACCTTTAAAAATAACATACTACAATTTCAAATGCATATCTCAAATAGTTTTTGAGTTACAGCCATCTGAAGAGCGGATTCTGATTTTCATTGCTAACTTTGAGGTATTGAGAAATGTATGAAGGTTAATAGTTCGGGAGTTTCTGGACGTGGTTGCCAGTCACATGTTGTGGAGTAGCTAAACCCTGCTACATTTAAATGACTCATCTAGTTTTACTATGACCGTTATAGTGAGTACATCGTAAATAATTTTAGTAAAAATTATCAGTGATTAAAACTAAAAGGTAAGGTAAAGCAAAACTACATTTTTTATGTCTTCGAAGGATGACATATTAAAATCGTTGTGTGATCATAGTGGGGGAAACATTATTATAGAGTTGTATATCCATATTGAATAATTATAGAGTTGTACATCCATATTGAATAAACGCAAGAGGGCTATAGAGTTAACAACTATAGAGTTAACAAAAAATCATAAATTAACGCTTTCACTGAGGTGACATTACTTAGTGCGTGTCAAAAACACGCACTTAACGAATTTTTCAAATTTGCTGCAGTTGCAACTTGAAGACAAATCATCCGATCGATTTGATTCTTATTACAGCTTCTTTTATATATTATGTTTCTTCGTACCATGAACCTCCAGATTTTCGATCGAATAAAAAATGTAATTTTTGCAGGCCAAAAATCACCAAATTTTCGCACAAAATTTGAAACTTTTTTTTAAAAACTCCGCCATTTTGTTAAATTTCAATTTTTTTTTTCGATTGCGGTTCACGGCACGCGCAATACCTTCTAGTTTAATAGGCTTTTTGATTTTTTTGATTTCAGGCACTGCGAAGGTCGCTATCACTGCAGCAGTGGGGGGACTTTTTTTGAGCCTTGGAAAATCGCAAATAACTCACTGAATTTTCAAATTTTTGGTCCAAAAATTTTATCATGAATTTATCATAATATCAGCGAATATATCCTTAAAATATTAAAACATTCCATACAATAGTTTTCTTTAAAAAAATTCCCAAAAATCACCTTTTTTCAGACGGTCACACTAGCGGTCCCCCTTAAGAAAATTTTTGTTGACTAATTGTACAACATAAGGCCAATTAAGTACACTAATAAAATTAGTTAAAAAGTGTAATAAAACAAATAGAAAACAACAAGACAACATATGGTTTACAGGTCAACAACCATATGTTAACCCTTTGAACGCCCCGCTAATTTTGCATGTACTACATTAGGAACATATTTAGGAATCACCGATGTTTGAAATAATGATAATCATACTGAAAATAGTATATTATTCAACGAGCTGGTAATGATAGCTATTACCCACGAAGATGAAATTGCGACACAAGCCGAGTTTACGAGGCGAGTGTCGTAATGCATCTGAGTGAGTAATAGCCATTGCCAGCGAGTAGAATACTATAATTTTTCTACGACTTTTTTCCTTTTCGATTTAAATAAAATTGAATATAAATTTTAAATCAAAAAAATAAAATTTTTAATCTATCTCTAATTTTATTAAATGTTTTTGTATATGTATCTAAGGAAACGATTAAAATATAAATTCAAATTGTTTTGTTTACTTACACGTTACTACGCAACATATATGAAATTAAAACTTATAGATATATTATTCACAAAACAATCGCAAACCCATTGAATAATGGTTAGTATGGTGATCTCATTGGTCGAAAGGTATTGAGTAATGATCATTCCTCCACACCTTTGAATAATGCCTAACTTTATAAACAATTTACGGATATGTAATGAGTGTATTCTTCAACAGGAATAGAAAAAAATTCGTCAAGTGCGTGTTTTTGACACGCACTAAGTAATGTCACTTCAGTGAAAGTGTTAATTTATGATTTTTTGGCTCGTTTTTTAAGTACAGTGAAAATACAGCCCTCTTGCGTTTATTCAATATATGCATGTACAACTCTATAGTACAGTGAGAATACAATACAGTCCTCTTGCGTTTATTCAATATATGCAGGTACAACTCTATAATTATTATATTATATATTTTTTTTATTTATTTATTTTTTTTTGATTAAAATTGGGGTACTGCTGCCGGTAGATGGCGCGGTCAGCAGCACCCGGCGGCATCGTCTACTAAGGGCATGCGCCGCCAAACACGATAAATAAAAACAACACGTAAAGACAGGGACACATAAATGCATTAGACAAAGGACAAACATACACATAATAAAAACAAACGATGAGCCCTGCCATCCCAGGGCTATATATTATTTATTATTATTATTATTATTATTTTTACGCCAACCTGGCGCTCACTACTCAGTAGGACAGTACTGGGTAACATTCACCTATACCGGCATTATGCAAGGTATTATTATTATTATTATTATTATTATAGACTTTTACGCCAACCTGGCGCTCACTACTCAGTAGGACAGTACTGGGTAACATTCACCTATACCGGCATTATGCAAGGTATTAGGCTCTGTGGAAGGGTAATGTGCCAAACCAATCCGTAAAAGTACCGTAGTACATTCACGAACGGGTTTGTCACATCACTCCTTATTTTGTTGTTGTTGTTGCTTGAAACGAGGTGTTATGCGTCTATTTTGGTGTACACTGGTTCGTGCGACGAGACTTTTGTGGGAGCGTAGATGTTGGCTCAATGACAGACGGCTGTGAATGCCTAGTTCGTTTTCGTGTCCTCAGAGAATAGGTAGGATTAGGGACAGAGGGAAGGGAAAGGACTGTTTGTGTTTGTGTGTGTGTTCGTGTATGTGTGTGGATGTGTCGTTCTATTTTTCGTTTCTTGGTGTAAATGTGTTCTGGTTCATCAAATTGCTCATTAAGATCGGGTATTCCTGGAATTGCGCGTTTAGATGGTACAGAGGTTGACGGACCTTGTGTGTTATTGAGTTGGGGTGGATTGTGCACCAGAGCGGTAACAGTTACAGTGCGGCAGTTGGTCGATCCTCCCTCTCCATCAGACGAATCTGGATCTGTATGTGTGTTAGGTGTTTGCGGTTCTGTGTTAGCGTATTGTGTGTTTATGTATGTGTGTTGTGTGTCTGTAAGATGAGTGTCAGTGTGTTGTTCACTCACTGTAGATGGCTCAGATGGAGTACAAGCAGATCTTGTGCTTTCACATATCGCAGTCGGATTCGTATTACTGAGGAACTTCCGTACTATACGACATGTGTTTATGATCACTGCCTTTTGCATAGTGACATATGTGTATTTTGGGAGACCCAAGAGGCTCAAGCTATTGTGTAGTGTGTGTGGAATGACCCCGGTGGCACTGAGTACTATTGGAACAATGTGGACATGTTCCATTCGCCATTGTTGTTTTATTTCGGCTGCGAGGTCAGTGTATTTCTCCAATTTAACTGCGTGTGTTTTTTGTAAGTTATGTGTATTCGGAACCGCAATGTCGATCAGATAGGTGGTCTTAGTTTGTTTCATTACGAAGGTGATATCTGGTCGATTATGATTTATGGTCTTATCTGTAATAATCGACCGATCCCAGTAAAGTCTACAGGAGTCATTCTCCGCTACTACTTTTGGTGTGAGCTTGTAGTAAGGGGTTTCATCGGTTATAAGGTGGTGCTTAACCGCTAGTTTCTGATATATAATTTTGCCAACCTGGTCGTGACGGTGTTTATATTCGGACTGAGCTAGCTGAGTACAGGCAGCTGTGATGTGTTGGATCGTTTCGGGTTTGGAATGGCATCTCCGGCATGAGTCAGATGTTATTGACGAGTCACGAAGTATGTATTTTGAGTAATTCTTTGTATGAATTACCTGATCTTGTATAGTCAGCATGAATCCTTCAGTCTCCGGGAAAAGACTTCCTTGACTCAACCAGGCGTGCGACGCTGCTTTGTCGACGTTACTCTGGTTAAGGTCATGTGGATGTCTCCCATGTAGAGGCTTGCGCATCCATTGCTGGATTTTGTCCTCCTTCGTGACCAATGGGCAAAAACTATCTGGCATTTCTGTGTGTGAGAGGTTTAATGGTGTGTATGCCTTGTCGGCTTGGATTATTGCATTGTGTAAATGTGATGTGTGTGTTTTGGTGTAAAAATATTCTCGCAAGTTATGAACCTGTTTATTATGCATGTTCCTTATGTCTATAAGACCCCGACCCCCTTCGGCTCTTGGCAGCGTCAATCGTTCTATCGCTGCTTTGGGATGATGAATTCGGTATTTGGTCATAAGGACGCGGGTCTTGATCTCGATGTTTGTCAAGTCCGTAGGCGTCCATTTGATTACCCCAAATGAGTACGTTAGCACCGGAACTGCGTAGGTGTTAATTGCTTTGATGGTTTTTTTTCCATCAAGGTGGGTGTTCAGTAATCTCCGTACACGCGTTAGGTATTGCTGCATCAGGTGTTGTTTTACAGCACTGTGATCTATACGTTCGTCCTGATTGAATCCGAGATACCGGTACGACTTTCCCTCGTCCATGGGCTGCATAACAGACTCTGGTTCGAGTTCGAATGCGACCGCATCTCGTTTTCCTCCAGAACGACATTGTGTTCGACATTTATCGATTCCGAACTCCATACAGAGGTCTCGCGAAACCTCGTTGGAAAGTCCCAGCAGCTGCTGTAATTGATGTTTAGTAGCTGCATAGATCTTAATATCATCCATATACATCAGTTATTATTATTATTATTATTATTATTATTATTATTATTATTAATTTTTCCCCCACTATAATCACACAACGAGATTAATATGTCATCCTTCGGTGACATAAAAATTATAAATATTTACCTTAACTTACATTGCTTATGTTTTTTTTTTTTTTTTGTACAATTTTGACTTTTTCGACCATCAGTGAACTCCGTGGTATTCAATAGGTCAAAATAAATGAGAACCAAAACAGAAGACATGTGGAGAAGATTTATAATACTATGTGAAATTGTTATAATAAAATAATTTATACATTTTCTTTATTATTTTGGATTTTTTTAAAACAGCGTACGTAAAACCGTTAGTGTTTGAATAACATTGAGGAGAGAATCGACTAGAGAGAATGCTGTGCATTACAAATACATTAAGAAATTGAAGCAAAAAAATTGACTGATGTGATTACTTTAATGGCGGTCAAACCATTAATTTAATGCTTTATCTAATATTTATAAACAAGTCTCCGTGGTTACAAGTTGGGCTTACTAAAATGGAGTCATACTTCAAAATTTAATGCCTGTGATATCTCTAGGAAACATATGTTAATATGTTCGATTTAGTGCTCAGTGTTGAATAAGGTATATTATGTACTAGGTTACTACATATTGGTACAGACTACTTCCAGTTTTACTGTACATAGATAATAATCAATAAAAAAAGTTACAACCATAAAAATAATTTTAAAATCGGATTTTTGGTGTATACTACGGTTCAATTTTATTGAAAACCAGTTTACCCGGCAGACGTTGTTTTGCCTTTTCCGGTAGATGGAACGATAAGTCTGATTTTGATTAAAGAGCATGAGTTGTCTGTCTGGTTACGAACCATCGTTTCGATAAAATAAATATATTGTGCGAATATGATGTCGATTGTAGATCGATCAAATCGTTCAAAAGTTAGACAATTTCAGTTACATCAAAGTAAAGTCAACTGTAGATATTATCTCATATTTTTATAATTATATATTTTTAATAATTTTTCTAGAGTCGCTATAATAAATGAATCGGTCCATGCAAAAAAGGCTTCAGTCCTAAATAAGTGTTTTTGAGAAAAACACAAAAAACTGTTTGTGCCATAAGACTTTAATAATACAATAACTTTTTATTTTATATGGTACCTAATGCTGTCACCACTCATATGAATTACCTATATTACTGTTCTTGTACATAGTTTGTCAAAAAAAAAAAAATTATAATATTTGTTGGACTGAAGCCCTCTTTGCATGGAAAAGTGTTTTACTGCACATATTATTATTTATTACATTATTATTTACATTATTATTTTATTTACATTATTATTTCGCATAGTAATGTGTATCTACCTTCTTAGATAAAGTTTCATATTCAAACTGAAATTACGGAATAAATGGACTGACGGCCGGTTTTACATTCATAATTTTAAAGGTTCTTTAACTAAAGTTACTTTTAATTTAAAGTTGACTTTATTTTTTGCACTGTTTTACAATGGTTAGGTCTGATTACTTTTGTTATAGAACTTTTAAGTGTTGCATAGATAAAACGAACTGTGAATGATCGTAGCCAATCTTACATTTATATGAAATAACTATAGAAACGAAAATGTCAACATGATTAATTTCAAAAAAAAGTTTTTCATTTATTTTGCTACTGCCAGTGAGATTGGAATAGAAAACCGCATTACATACTTCTTTTTAAAAGAAACAATAAAAGAAACTTATAAATATCATAAATATAGTGAACCACAAAAGCAACTGCTCAGCCAGTTTAACCCAAAAAGAAGGTTTGATATTAATTCAAGACGTAAAAATAACCAAAAATATTATTGAAAATATCCAAACAAATAAAATTTTTATTTTATTTATTTAAGGTACGAATATTTTATTTAAAAATTATGCTTATAAACAAAATTCAGTGATAATAATCAGCAATAACAGATGTGTTAAAACTGACTTTAAATAATAAAAGTAGAGATAATTCTTACTTTAGTTTAAAGTCGACTTTTATACTAACGGGGCTTTAAATTTTATTGTAAAACAGTATAAAAAATAAAATCAATTTTAAAGCTGGCTTTAGTGTTAAAGTCGGCTTTAAATGTGAATGTAAAACCGGCCGTGAAGCCCTTTCTGCATGGAACAGTTAAATCAATGCTCTGTTACTATGGTAACAGTGCATGGAACTGAGGTCTTTTTCGCACAGAAATGTGCATCTACTTTATTAGATAAAGTTTCATATTCAAACCGAACATACGGAAAAAATGGACTGAACCCCTTTTTGCATGGACCGATTCAAATAGAGTCGTGGCATGTTTGCTGAACGCTGATTGGTTCCGGCATTTTCTGTTCAAAATTTGCGTAAAATACATTGGAAATAAATATTAACAAAAATTATTTAGTTTAACCTAGAAAGAATAATTTAATTAAAACTTTTTAATTGTTCATTAATTCATATGTAGGTTATTAACAATAATAATGCACTCAAAAATATTTACTCAAACACGTGATAATTAATTCTGAAGCTTCCCGCTCTGTTTTGGAAAGAAAATGGCTGACATGTCACGACTCTATTTATTATAGGGACTCTAACTTTTTCGACACTACTAGCGCCATCCTTTTGCAATATTTTGTATTAACAACGTTAAGGGAGGAGTTCACGCCAGAAACGGCTAATAAACTAATTTTTTTCGAATCTCGTTTTTTGTTTTTATTTTGTTCTGTGGTTCTTTACAAACACGGTGATATATAAAACATGGCCAAAAATTTTTTTTTCAAGTAGAAAAATATTTATTTGTGAGCCGCTGCACAGCCAAGTTGCTGCTCCTTTCGCGCCCCCCTCGCGATTTGATCAGTAATATTTAGTTTTGGTGTGTACATGAGTTATAGTATCCACTGAGATAATGTTCTTTTATTTGTATACCTTTGTAGACGCTTTAATAAACAGTGACTAAACCGCTTCTTTTGTTATTATTTTTGTTTTTTACCGTTTCCCGAAAGTTGTGTTTTTTCCGACAAAGAAAATCATATCTCCAGTTCTAGAAAAGATAGAGACTTAATTTTTTTTTAATTTTGTTCGTAAACATATTGCGCATAAAGTGGAGTATGCTTTTTCCATTTGAACAATTGTAACTATTTTTAAACATTTTTTTTTAATAAAAAATTGGGTTTTATAATTTTTAGAAGTTTGGGATTACAGTTTTATAGTTAATTTTTAAAATTACTTGAAACCCATACTCAGCTTTATGGACAGGTCCTTTAGGAATAAAATAATGAAAAAATATTTAAAAAATATTCATTACTTTTTGAGATATGGCATTCCTTGTAAACGCTTAAAAACTTGCGAAAAAGGGCCCCCCTCACAGGGAAGAGTAATGAATGTTTCAAAAACAAAATTTTCTATTTGAAACCCTCCCTAATTTGAAAAAAAATTTCAACAAGCAAAATAATCATAAATGAAAAAGTTGCTTTTTTATTTGAACTCCCCCCTTAAGGGAAACACCTCTGTCTATATAATGAACTAATCATGAATTCATGGATGTATGTTTAGTAAAACTGGAAACAGTCAGTGCGAAATGCTAATAAAATCTATTTATTTGAATTTTGTTTTATTTTAGTAATTAACGTTATTTTTTTTAATTATTTCCAGTAAAACTATACGGTCATAAAAAATGAATATCGGTTTTAAATCAAAATGAACATTTTTTTAATACATTCTAAATGTAACTGTAATTACTATATTCAGGTCAAAATTTATTATATAAGACACTACACAGTTTTAAATTACAAATTAAATCTTGTATGGACTATTAAATTTTTTTAATAATTTCAAAACAATTAAAAGAATATTATTGAAAAAGTTACGAGTTACAAAAAATATAAATGATTAGAAGAATCGTTTAATGATCATATTACCTCAAATCTTTTCTGCCTGAGTACATTTTATTTAAACTGGCGCCATACTCATCGGCGTATTTACAGGAATGGTGGGGCTCAGTGCGCTATATCCCGAGGCGGCAAATTCTAAGACATTCAATGCTTTAAAAAGCGCAAATAAAATGATAGAATGATAAAACTGAAAGCGGATTATACGTTTTCGAAATCGGTCTTTTCATTTTTATTAAGATTACCCAAGTAAGAAAAAACCATTTAAGAAAAAAATATTGTTTGAAAAGAATTTGATTGCCAAAAAATTAATTTTTATTGTGAAAACTGCATTTCTTAATCCAATTGGAAAATTTGAATGCCGCAAATGAAAAATTTACTCTCAGTTGTTTTTAAAAGCTACAATAGACACTTACTCCTAGATAAATTTAGATGGCTTTTTTTTTTATTACTCATGCGAGAAAAGTACTAACTTGGCGCACACATTTCTGGATGCAAAATAGCTGTTTGCCCACTGTACTCTTCCCACATACTTTTTTGCGTGCGGAAAGTAACTTTCCACACGCAAATTGACAATAAAACACGCAAAGCCGCCTCTTGATTTTTCATTTAATAAATCTTTCATAATTATTTCTATAGAAACCCCCAACAAAGTAATTTAAACAATAATTAATTCAGAAAAAAAAAGACGAACACTTAAAAATATTATTTTAAAAAGTAATAAAAATGTCAAAAATAGTAATAATAATAGAAAAAAGTATGTGAAATTCGTAATAAAAAAGAGCATGTGCAACTCGTGCGGCATTGTCGATTGCCCCATTCAAGCGAATGAGCGCACTCACTACGTTCGTGCGCTCAATTTCGCTTTCGTGGGCAATCGACAATTTCCCGCACTTATTGCACAATATACTATTTTTGTATTTTGTTATAAATTTAAAATTAATACTTGCAAATCAATTTTTGGCAACAAATCGATCAAAAATCATTAGAATCGTAGAGTTGAGACGGGCGCCATAATAGTATTGAAAAATTTAAGGTTTTTTCAAAGACGCTTAAATTTTTTCCTTCTAGACTCACCGAACCACCTGTCCCCTCTCCCATTGGCCAAGTTTAACCCTTTGTACTCGATGGGCACCGCCACGGCGACACAATAAATATTAATTCCTCTCGTTAGGCGTCGCAGCGGCGCCATAAACAATAGGTACGTATTTTATTATTTACAACACGCTAGGGGACCTAAGGCCCGATTTACATTAACGCTCCGCTCTCAGTACGATATCACTCCGCCCCCGGGTCAATAAAATATTCTTACATAATAAATAATGAGTGTATTTCCATCATCGCTCTGATATCGGTCCGATATCAATCACGGTTCTCTCTCGCTTCAATACCGCTCCAATACCAATAACCACTGAGATAATATTTTATCGGAGCGATATCAGACCCTATATCGATGATAGTGAACACGTTTTTGATTCCACTTCACTCCGTTTCTCAGCCTTCTTCATTTATTTGAAAATTATTATATTAGGAAAACATGATACAACACAACGACGCGACGTCTTGCTACAATACATTGTGATAAATACTACTAAAATTAACTAATAGCTATATTGTATTATGGATATTATGTTCTCCTAATACAATAGTGTTTGCAGCGTTTTAAAACTACTGTCGAGTAGTTGAGTACCCATACTAAAAAATGGTTCGAATGCAAAGGGTTAAATCCGGTAAATTTTAAACTCTAGCTACCGCAGGGTTCTATATACGCCTGAAAATCATCTAACAAATCAATCTTAACGCGCTAATTATACTTACACATAAACAGCAACAGAAAAACAATAACAATCCAATTAAAATCGACACTCGGTACTATAATACTATCATACATGCTAATAATAATAATAATAACACACTACACATATGAGCGTAAGCAGGTACGTTGGACCACGTAGGCCAAAAGAACTCAATCGAACTTAACTCAAGAGCAACAGAGCAGCGCGGCAGTGGATAGACACACGGGAGCAAACGCACACGAGTTGCGAACACACTGTGGTGAATGGCACACCTTGAAGCCAGAAGAATGAATGGAATGTTATTCATCGCTTTAAATTTTTATTTCTTTTATCAGTTAGTTGTACGATATACACGATTTCAGAGTCTGTGGTCCAAACGTGACAGATATTAAAGTTTTCCTACATCCAAAAGAACGGAATACACAGTAGAGATGTCGATTTTTGAATCGATTAATCGAAAATCGATTAATCGAAGCTTAAAAAATCGATTCTTTTTTCGATTTTTTTCATTTGAATCGATTCATAAATCGATTATTAAAAGTACGAGATCGATAACCGATTTTTTCCAAAAATAACTTCATTTTAATAGTAATTCTACAAAGAAACATGTGTTAAAATGAAACACCAAAAACTCTATTGTTAATTGTCACTTTTTACTCGTTATATCAACGAACCCCTCCTATGGCACTATATAAGTCAGACTATTAATACAAAAGGAAGGAAAAGACCACCTATCTGTGCAAACGACGATCCCTTTCCCACAAAAACGACTTATTTAGAAAACATTTTTTTGTCAATTTGTTTGAAATCTTTGAATAAACTTGGTTAAATTCGTGGTATTCGTCCTACATATTCAATTGCCTTATTTTTTATAATTATTATAATTGAAAAGTTAACTCATTTATCGCCTTTACAAATATAATATAAGGCGTTTTTACACGATATTACCGATATTACCTATGTACTATCAAGTAAGTCCCTTAAACAAAAATTATCAGCTAATTTTATTAAACTTTTCAAAATTTCGATTTTTTAGATCAATCTCACAGAATCGATTTTTTTTTAGCCGATTTTTTTGATTTCGATTTAAATCGATCCAAAAATCGATCTTTTTTTTGGAGAATCAACATCTCTAATACACAGTATGTAAAATGATTTTATATTTCTTCACCAGAATGATAAGCTTCATGGGAGACTTCTTTCTAAACATATTTTAAAGATACAGTCAGTCTTACAAAAAAAGGTCAGATATGCCTCTCACCGATTTCAATTAAAATTCATGTAATCACAACCATATTAGTGATGTCAAGTCGAGGAGCAGTTAGTCGATTAATCGACAAAATTTTTACTTGAATTAATGAGTAGAGTAACCTATGTAATTCTTTCAAAAACAATGTTTTGTTTTGAATTTAATTATTAGATTTTAATTTTTTTTTTTAAAGAAAAAGAAAAGTGTGATGTCTCACATTGTGTTAATGGTAAAAAAATGGAAAATCGTAAATACGGATAATTTTTTAGTTTTTGATTTTTCGAATTTTACAAATAATGCAAAAAAAAAAAATAAAATAAAATAAAATAAAATAGTCACATTTAGCCATTAAAATAAATTAAAGTAAAAAAAATGTTTTTTAAGAAAAAGCTTTTATTTAAAAATGGGCTAAAAAAATAAAGTAACTGTTGAGTGAAGTTTGAAGCAATATGCAAAATAATTTATAAAAGCTTGAGGCGTTATCATTAATTAGGTATTTCTGTTTTGGATATAACTGTAGCTATTTTACTTTTCAGTAGTTATCAAACTTAATTAAACGCCTCAAGCTTTTATAAATTATGTTGCATATTGCTTCAAAATTCACTCACAAGTTATTTTATTTTTTTAAGCCCATTTTTAAATAAAAGCTTTTTCTTAAAAAACATTTTTTTTACTTTAATTTATTTTCTACTTTTTGGTCTGATTACAATTAATTTAAAAAAAAAAAATTAAAGAAGTAATTTTTATTACCTATATTTTAATCGGTTAATTTACCCTAATCAGACATAACTATGGAAACAAAGAATTGCAATGTAAAATCAATGGACAATATCTGACAATTCGAAAATTTGAAACCTCTAGATCCATTAGAACCTGTTTAAATTTTGATTCCAAGATTTGATCTAAACCAACATACTAACATAGCAAGTTAAATAAAAGCTTTTAAAAAGTTAAATATTTTAACCCTTTTAAACAAACCATATGGAAAAATTTTTTTCTCAAAATGCCGGACTTCTTACTGCCAGCGATAAGTACAATAGATAAGGTTACAAAAAAAGAAAAAGAAAAAATATCAAAAATTCCAACATCAAAAACGTGAACCCTAGAAATTTACAAAATATAAATTATACTAAACTATGTTGATAAAATTGAACATTATTTTCCGAAATACGGTATAACATGCATATCTTTAACAAATTTTAGGAAAATTAGGAAAACTTTTATATGTGAAGTACAAAATTTTTAAAAAAAACATCGCGTAATCATACATCGACGTCCTTTTGACGGACACTATTTCAATACAAACAAAACGACAATACTATAAACAAAATAAATACGTCTTATGTGTTATAACAACAAATAAATTAGATAACAGAAATCTCACAGCATGCAGGTACCGACAAGTTGTAGTATTGGAGCAGGTAAAGAAGTTTATTCGTCGTTTTGACGTGTACGTATGATTCTAGGGTTAATGTAGATCGGGCCTAATCATTCAACCTTCTAGACCGTTTACATTGTAAATTACTATAAACTAGATACATACACCCGTTCAAATACAAGTTTTTCGCGTTCAGATGTGTGTACTATTTAGTTGCGTGGCTCTGGGAGATTCTGACAATGTTAAAAGATGAAAATGTGCATTTATTAAAACAATACATAGTATGACTATAGAGACGGGTCGGGTATAGTAAAGTATCTAGTCAATTACAGAAATTTTTGTACTATGCAATTCTTAAACGCAATTTTCTTGTAACTTTACAAGAAAGGAAATACCTGAATGAATTCCAGAATTCTTTTTTTCTTATGGCAACGGAGGTTAGAGTGAATGAACTAAGTAAGGTTTGAAGGCTGATTACTTTTCTGTGCGAGGAATTGTCACAGAAATCTTGAAAAAGAGATTGAAAAGTTGGAAGGATGGAATAATTCAGTGAAGAATGTACGTCAAATAGCTTCAGCAGGTTAGAAAGGGAAGTGGTGAAAAGGACAATTGTGTAATGATGGAATATTAATATATAAATATTCGTTAAGTGCGTGTTTTTGACACGCACTAAGTAATGTCACCTCAGTGAGTGTTATTTTATGATTTTTTGTTAACTCTATAGTTGTTAACTCTACAGCCCTCTTGCGTTTATTCAATATGGATGTACAACTCTATAATAATGTTTTCCCCACTATGATCACACAACGATATTAATATGTCATTCTTCGATGACATAAAAACAATCAAGGTAAAACCCCTATACCGGAACACGATCCAATAAAAAAACAGTTTTGACATTTACATATTAATGAAGTTATTTCTGACAGAAACGTCTGATAACAAAAATTGTTATTAATAGAATGATTGTTTTTCAATTTAAATTCACCTGACATTTAATGTTTCCTTACTTAATTAAGGGCGGGGTAAGGTTTTTAAACTTTTTTTTTGCATTTTTTTTTAAATTTTTTTTTCTGAACGTACAACATGTCGAGCGTGTTGTGTCAAAATTTCAAGTAAATCCGAGCAAAACTAATGAAGATACAGCGTTTCAAGCGACCGACCCTCATGCTCGATTTTTATACCTGCCTGGTAGCTGCGCGACGCGCCTACCTGGTAGGTATAAAATTTACTTTAATTTTATACTTACAAATCTTATACAAAACAAATACATACTATAATTAATCGCGCAAGTATAGTTACTTACTATAATTACCCGCGTAACTTAGTTTTTTGTTTTTGAGTATAAAAAACTTTAAATCCATTTTCTCGCAAACAACATTTTTGAAGTTCGTGAACATCATAACTCAAAATCTACTTCACCAATTTTGTTGAAATTTTGTACACTGTTCCTACATATAAATCAACAGGTAATCAGGTCGAGTTTTTTTTTTTCTTTTACTATTTTTTTCCAGTTTATAATAACAAATTAACCGAAATTTTTAGCAAAAATTGCGTTTTTCAATTCAAAATGCTGCCAAAAATAAAAAAATCGAAAAAATACAAAAAACTCTTCCTGACTCCCTAGGGAAACATATCGCCTTTTAAACGCATTTCGATTTTTTTGTCTCGGATGATCCGGTACCAAGTTATGATGTTCACCGCAAAACAACAGTTTTTGCTGAATGTGTCTCTTTTGCATCTGATCAATGCTTATTCATAGAAACACATGCCTTATCAATTTTAACATTTTCCAGTTAATTTTCGAAGTTAGCGCAATAAAACTATACAAATAATTTTTATTAGTCCAGTTAAGAGATTATAAGAGCTAAACCACCTTTATATTTGGTTTAAATATTATTTATATATATGTGTATTTCTATGCAGTACAGATATAACCTTTGTTTGTAACTTAAATCATGTACGTAAAATAACTAAAAATTTATATTATAAATTGTTTTAATTTCTTTTTGAGTCTAAAATATTTACTTACTGCTTTAAAATCGTAAAATTTTTAGTACTATATTTATATTAAAAAATTTTTCCAAATTCAATTTTTGTAAATATTTTGTTCGCTTTTGTAGTATTGTTATGTAAAAAAAAAAATGTTAAGCTAAATGATTAAAATGATATGCACTTTTTGGTATAGCCTTGAGTTCTTCCGGCGATGCAGTTTTTATCTCCTTAATCGTTGCAAATCTCCATCCTTTCATGGGTTTCTTCAGTTTTAGGAACAGAAAAAAGTCGCAGGGAGTCAAATCCGGTGAATATGGTAGCTAAGGCATGATTATTGTGCTGTTTTTGGGCAAAAAATTACACACAAGCAACGATAAGTGAGCAAGTGTTTATCGTGATGAAAAAGCCATGAATTGTTTTCCCACAATTCCGGACGTTTTTTTTTTCGTATGGCTTCTCACAAACGGTGTATGACTTGAAGTTAATACTCATCAGCTTCTCTAATGGTGATTCGACGATTTCCCAATACCATTTTCTTCACTTTTTCAACGTTTTCATCAGTTCTTAACGTGCTGGGGCGTCCAGAGCGAGGTTCGTCATTGACATCTTCTCGGCCTTCTTGGAAGAGCTTGTAATACTTATAAACTTTTTTTTTTACTCAGAGTAGACTCACAGTACACCACTGTTAACATTTCGAGTATTTTGGAGCACTTAATTCCATTTTTCGCACAAAATTTAATGCAAATCCTTTGATCCATTTTTTTCGACAGCAGAAAATCGCCGAGCACACCAAACACTTCTAACCTTTATGCCTCTCACAAATGAACAAAGAATGCTATATAGCTGAAACTGTGAATATAATATGTTCGGGACGAGTGTACTAACGCAACAAAATAAAAAAATTGAAAAACGAATGTACGTAGCTTGCGAAATTTGAAGTCACCTTACTTTTTGAACACACCTCGTATACTACTTTTCGTAATTTTCGCGCGCTTATGTTGCAGCAATATAAAAGCATTGCTAAAAAACGATGGTGTTTTTAGCAGAAAAAAACTAGCAGAAAAAAACCATGCGTCAACACCATGCGTTAAAAATATTCTTTGAGAATAAGAAAACGATATTTGAATAGCCGAATAGTAGGCACATATCGACTAAATGAACTACCAACATCACGTTTCGTTTATACTATGTACGTACTCACAACATATTGAATGATCCAAAATCATCTAATATTTTTGTTCCAAGGTTAGAAGTGTTTGGTGTGCTCGGCGATTTTCTGCTGTCGAAAAAAATGGATCAAAGGATTTGCATTAAATTTTGTGCGAAAAATGGAATTAAGTGCTCCAAAATACTCGAAATGTTAACAGTGGTGTACTGTGAGTCTACTCTGAGTAAAAAAAAAAGTTTATAAGTATTACAAGCTCTTCCAAGAAGGCCGAGAAGATGTCAATGACGAACCTCGCTCTGGACGCCCCAGCACGTTAAGAACTGATGAAAACGTTGAAAAAGTGAAGAAAATGGTATTGGGAAATCGTCGAATCACCATTAGAGAAGCTGATGAGTATTAACTTCAAGTCATACACCGTTTGTGAGAAGCCATACGAAAAAAAAAACGTCCGGAATTGTGGGAAAACAATTCATGGCTTTTTCATCACGATAAACACTTGCTCACTTATCGTTGCTTGTGTGTAATTTTTTGCCCAAAAACAGCACAATAATCATGCCTTAGCTACCATATTCACCGGATTTGACTCCCTGCGACTTTTTTCTGTTCCTAAAACTGAAGAAACCCATGAAAGGATGGAGATTTGCAACGATTAAGGAGATAAAAACTGCATCGCCGGAAGAACTCAAGGCTATACCAAAAAGTGCATATCAGAAGTGCTTCGAGGATTAGAAAATGCGTTGGCACAAGTGTATTGTATCTTAGGGGGATTACTTTAAAGGGAACAACATGAATATTGATGAATAAATACAAGGTTTTTGATAAAAACATAAAGTCACCTTACTTTTTGAACACACCTCGTATAAATATAATAACTGAAGAATATTAATACACTCAATTTTTGATAAAAGAAAATTTTTTCGCTGAGATATATTTTTGCACCTGACTATCTCAGAGCAACTACGTTAATAACAATCGAAAATCGTATTTTTTTGCAACAAAAATATAAGTAGACATGCAAAATTTACCTCCCATATTTCACAAGTATTTGCATTGTTAGTCCAAAAAGACCCACACAAATTTTTATACTCACACACTTCTAGCAACTATTTTTTTTTTTTTTTTTTTGTTAACTACACTGACACAACACAAAACAACAATGCTATGACATCATAATATTTGATCCATAATAATCACCACCTTAAATGCACCTTGAGTAGTCACACACACTCAAACTATCAAAGAAAAATGAATTTATTATTGGAAAAATTCACAACACAAGAAAAATAATATTGATTCTGTTTTGTATAAAAATCAAGTGTGTGTTGATCAGTCACTGACTAGACTAGCTCAAATAAAGTAAAGCGCGGGGATTTGCCCCGCAGTGTCTCAAGTCGCTCAAGACCACCTGCGTCTATTACCACCTCTTAAAAACAGTGCGCGAAATTACAGAAAATTATATACATAAATTGTTTTTGTTCTATTAATATTAAGGCTCCTCTACACGATGGGCCATCATGGGCCACTAAATGATTGGCCATCATTGGCACCATCATTGTGCTGTTGTACATATACCTCTTTTCAGATAAAATTGATCATGAGTTTTCGTTAAGAAATTAAATAATTCTTATATTCGAAACAAATCGATCTTCTATTCTTTTCTAAAAATAAACTGCAAATTTAAAATTTACATAAATGCAATAATAACAGAGATAAAGCCAAGAAAACGGAAATTATTTAAATTCAAAGTTACGAAGCATGGTTAAATTTAACTGAAATGGACCATATTATGATCCGTTCAAGTTCATTCACGCATTATATACAGGATCGTCTCAACGATTGACCATGTTGGGCCATCAAGCGATTACCATCATCACCACGATAACCATTGTGTATACGTCCTATCCTATTGTAATCAGGCATCATTGCGAGTAGTTGTGGACGATGGCTGTGTTGTCGGTTTTTCGTGCACAAATCAAAGGAGTTCAGTGTGTATCCACATTTGGCAAATAATTCAGTTTGTAAATTGACTGCTGTAGTGTAGGGGAAACCTGTACAAAATCGTATACCAGGGTAAAACAGTATAGTAGGTCTATTTTCGTTATTAATTAAAATTTCCGGAACGCAAGCTGCTCAACAATGTCCACCAATGAAAGCTATTTGCCAACAAATACTTGTAGCGGCAAGCACGAACATTTTTAAAATATTCCATTTTAGTGTTTTTCGGTAGACTTGATTTTATTTTTGTGAAAATTCAAGTAAAAATAGTTAAGTTTGTGTGTATTACAAGTTAGTCTCCAAAAAATGTGTGTATTTACTCGTAATTTACAATATTTGTACCGGCGAAATCAATTTACATATGTAGTAGTGAGTTATATGTTTATACATAGGTCTTCGGGTCAAAACTGTACAGGGTAAAACCGGCCTATATACAATTTTGGCTTGGATGTATGAATATGAAGTAAACTAATTTTTTTATTAGGTATTAGTTGCAAAAAGATGCCACGTAATCATAAAAGGACTACTACTGGTAAAATAAATGGGATTAGAATAACATTAGAAAAGCCGTTGAAGCTGTTTTTGATGGAACCATGGGGTACTTCAAAACTGCTCGGAAATGTCAGGTATAAAAATTAACATTATACAAGATTGAGTCAACAAATTCAAACAAAAAAGTGGGATTTGGGTTCTTCAACATGCAAAGGCTTAGGACGATTTAAACCGATTTTTTCGGTGTCGCGTATAGTATTCGATTTTGTCCATGTGTCGGGGTAAAACCGTAATAAATAGTGATTTTAATTTTTTGTGTTATTTTTGTTTAAAATTGTAATTATCCAAAATATGTTTATATGACTATGTTCCTTATGAAACTGACTAATTGTAAACGTTGGTTTCATACATTTATTTTTTCAAATGAATGATCTACAACCCTAAATCCTTAGCTATACGGTTTTGACCCGGTCTCCCCTACATGTGCTTTTTAACGATGACAGCGTGGACACACGAGGAGACTTATCCCCAGTAGCTAAAAATCGTAATGTGACTGCAAGTCTTATTTTAACTGGTATTGAGTCTCTCCAATCAGCGTTCTGTTTCGCAACCAGTGGTGATATTTTTTTTACTAAATATTCAAAATCGCTTAATGACATGCGAATAAAGTTGCCAAATTCTCCAGACGGCTCTGCTAAAAGCTCAGCAAGCTGGTTATCCATAGTTTCCCTGAAAAACAAGACATGTCTTATGAGTGCTTAGTGCACTCATAAAGAGTGCCCTATATGAATTTTATCTTATCTATGACTCAAATTAATAACCGTCTTTTTTTAATTCGATTGTTCTGTTGCGATGAATGGTTAACATCCACCATCTTCTTTTCTTCCATTTTCTTTTTACCATTTTTCTTTCATACACATTCATATGATGATTATAAGCACTAATTAAATAAAGTCCGGCAGCCGTAATTAACTCGACAATAATTTACACAATATTAAACTGAACACGGAAATTTTATGGATGATTATATCAACCACTGAATAATGATGGTGCCAATGATGGCCAATCATTTAATGGCCCATGATGGCCCATCGTGTAGAGGAGCCTTTATGATTCATAATGGTTAGAAAAAAATGCATTCAATTTTTTTTTTTCGTAATTAATCTCATAATTATTAATGAATAGAGCGATTACGTGAAATAAATTATACATACCAACCATTTGAAAAAAGGTTTTTATGTTTTTGTTGTTTACTATAAAATGTATTCGTAAGTATACACAATTAAATACAAGGTTCGTTCCAGCAAATACGGGAATTAATGATCGTTTTAACCAGGTTAAAGTAAATTAAAATTTGGGTATCTTTGGACTACAGCGCGATGTTTAAAATTATTACACAGTTTAACTCTTCTTTGTGCGGTGGATAGGGACCGCATAAAAAAAAATCGCACAAAAAAAATATAATCAAAAATATCATAAATAGCTATAAAAAGTATAGTTCGATTCAGATTGTACAAAAAACTTTTTTCATGCGGTCGGTCGCGACGGCATAAAAAGTTTCATCGAAAAAACATCACTCAAAACGCTCAAAACTTAGAAATTTCCTTAGAAGTTGCTTCTATAAACAAGATAAAGCATTAATTTACACGTAGAAACATTTTATTTTAATTTTATAATATGAAAATTTTGAAAAATACATCTTTAACAAAATTAAATGATGCAATAACTTATGTTCTTATGCAATGTATTGATTAAATGCTTAAAAGCCGTTAAAAAGTATTTTTATCAAAGAAAATTATTATAGTAATTGTTTAAGTTTCTTACTGTCTCGTGATTTTGATTCACATTATGCATTATAATGGCTATTTTTTACAAACCGCATAAAAAAGAGTTCAGCTGTATTGTCGACTGATCATCACTCGATCAACAATTATATTAATATAGGTACAGAGCGTTCATAAAGTTGCGAAACAGCTGAAAATCTCAGTTAATATTGACTTTATCGAAAAATAACCCGGACAAAAGTTTCATGGGAAGAAATGAGGAACTAGAAAATGACCTCGAAATTGACCTTAACCAAAATTTGGAGGTCAACTTTGTTTTTTTAAATGGAAACCCCTATTTTTGACCTCGGATTCGGAAAGAGTAGAAAATTCTACGTTGAAAACCATATTCATACTTCATATCCCAAAAACGCAAAAAATATGATACGGGTTGGTCAAAATCATGTTTAAGGTCAAATTCGAGGTCATTTTCTAGTTCCTCATTTCTTCCCATGAAACTTTTGTTCGGGTTATTTTTCGATAAAGTCAATATTAACTGAGATTTTCGGAACTTTATAAATGCTCTGGAACAGCTCCGCAAAAGTTCCACAAAATCTCCAGATTCTAAAAAAAAAAAAACTTTTTTTATGCGGTGAATCGGGACCATAGAAAAAATGTTTCATCGAAAATATACAACTCAAAACGCTCAAAATCTCACAATTTCTTCAGAAGTTGCTTTTCTTCATTTTATTTCGTTTTAATACTATGAAAATTTTGAAAAATACATCTGTAAAAAAATTAAATAATGCAATAATTCGTATTATATAGAGCTTTGCTCTTAGAAAAAATATATTTATTTATTTTATTTTATTTTATTTAATTCGCATTATGCATTTTAATGGCTATTTTTTAAAAAACGGCATAAAAAATATCGTACAAAAAAAATCGCACAAAAAAGGACCAAATAAAAAAAGATTTAGCTGTATGTAATTACTTTTGTTAATGTTTCAAATTTTGTTAGTTATCTTGTGTCAGAGATAGGTAATCTAGTTATTTTAATTAATTTCATTAAGAGCTGTTTTGAAAATCATTAATGCAGGGCCGACATTTAAATTTTCTCTTATGTATTTATATAATAATGTCTGGTATACGATGTCCTACGCCAAGTTGCGCAAATTCATGGTATAAAATGTTAAATAACGGCGTCAGCCATTTTTTACACACAATTCCATAAGAGATGTGGCTGTGTAATCGCCGAGGTGCGATACCTTAATTTGGTAACTGTTCCGTTGCTTCTTAACAAATAGCAAACTTTTGACAATGGCGAGTCTGTCGATGATGGTCATAACCGATAATGACAAAACGACCAACTGGTGCACTATTTTGATACCTAATACATTTTGTAGAAACTGTTGACGTCCTCCGACATGGTGTGTCAGTTGTAAGGTTTCACTTAACACCTAATTACGTTAAAGATCGTCAAGGTGAATTCACAATATTGAATATACAAAAACAAAAAATCATCCCAACTGACCCTACTGTATTCATTCAGACTAAAAATTCCAGTATTTACTGGAACAAACCTAACACTAGTATAGACGAATTCAACATTTTTCTCAGTGATCCCACCATAATAAATATTTTTTCGATCGCTAAGGTCAAATTGTAACAAAACAGCTGTTTTATAAAAACGGTGATTGAAAAAAAAAATTCAATAAAATAATCAATTAAACTGCTTATACATTGATTAGGTATTTTTTATTACAAAAATTTACAATAGATTACAATGTTATAAACAACTACAGTAGAATCTCTGTTAACCGGATAGCAGTGTCACGTAAAAATTTGTCCGGCTAACAGAGGTGTCCGCTTAAGAGGTGTAGAGTAAATAATAGCATTAAATAATGTAGTATTCATAACTAATTTTTTAATTCAAAATTTTTTTAACGAATTTAGGTACTTATACAAAAATATAAAGTTTACAAATGCATCGTGACATTAGAATCATTTTTAACAAGTTAAAATATGAACAATTATACCTAACCCATATAGGTATATGTACATACGCACTAGACGTACTTGCGTTCGGTTAATGGAGGCAATAATGTACTAAAAAATATTGTGTCTGTGTCCGGTTAACAGAGGGTCCGCTGAATGCATTGATTTTAGTATAGCATGCCATCGTCATAAAAAAAAATGGTCCCGTCTATAGAGGGGTCCGGTTAAGACAGGTGTCCGGAATCAGAGGTTCTACTGTAGGTACAATACAGAATTATGACATATTTCTTTTTATAACCGTAGCCCGTATAGACTTAATACTGTGCGAATTAATAATAAAAACAATAATTACATGAATGTATGCGTAATTATTTGTATTGTACTTTTAATAACATTCCTAATATATGATTAACGCATAGACGCAAAGCGTATTTTATTCCGTTTAACGTCAAGAAAAAGATACAAAAAAAAAAAACGGTTCATATGTATATTTTAATTTACGTGCAAACACGTAATAAATTACAGTGAAACGTATTTAAAACCGCAACTAGCTTGGGGTGTTCACACGTTTCAGGTTTCTCGGATTTATCTTCATATCCTAACCAATGCTTTTGGGAGGTAACTACAATGGAGTAAATGTAGCAAAAAGGAAAAATAATTAATTATTTGGAGTAGTGATGAGCAAAATTAGTCTTGGTCTTGCAGTCTTGTCTTGGTCTTGCATTTTTTTGCAAGACCAAGACCAAGACCAAGACTATGTATACCAAGAGCAAGACCAAGACCAAGACTATAAGTATGGCTGCAAGACCAATACCAAGACTCAAGTGAGCAAGACCAAGACAATAGCAAGAAAAAAGCAAGACTCTTGATAAATTATTTAAATAGTTTAAAAGTATAATTAATACCGTAAAAAGAGAAAATTCTGATTTTAGAAGGAAAAATTCGCTAATAAAAAAATGAAATAAGAAAGTGCAAGATTCTTTAGCAATACCAAGACTGGATTTTGTAAGACCAAGACCAAGACCCAAACTGCTCTAGCAAGACCAAGACCAAGATTCTTAATGCAAGAACAAGACCAAGACCAAGACTGCCAAGTCTTGGTCTTGGTCTTGCATTCGCTCATCACTAATTTGGAGATGAGTTTGCGGCTCAGTTGCGAGGACCTAATATTCATACTCACAAAGAAAGAAATTCAAAAATTCTTTCGATTTTTTTTCTCGTCAGATGCATTTTTGAGGGAAAATTTTAGGTTGTTGAGGTGAGGGTGCGTAAATCAAAATCGCTTAAGGGCATGATGTGAGTCATTGTCAGTAAGCATCGTACTGAAACAACCAACTATATATTTTGAGCAGGTAGCTTTTTTCCTAGGATTCCGTGAGTGTAAAACTAAATTTCCGGGACTGGTGGTGTTGTAGGTTGGTCAAATTCTTGGAAATAACTTATAACCTTAAATTTGTCGTCGCAAACAAATCAAGGTTTGACAAACAATTCAGTTAAGGATTCTTTATCAAGATGTACATAATAGTATCTATAGTATTTCACAAAAGTGTTTAGACAAAAATCCTTTAAAAATTTTATTTAATTTTTTACGAGATCTTTTGTACAAAAGAAAATAGAAATAAGGGAAATAAATTCTTCAAAATCTGCACTATAAAATCATAATAATTAAAATCACAGCAAATATTATAACTCTGTTTAAAAAAATAATATTAAATTGAGACGTGTATTATAGCACTTACAAAAGTCTTTAGACAGAACAGTAAACAAAAAATTACAAGTTCGGAACATAGGATAATAACTATTTTTATATTTCGTTACACATCCCTTTGGTTTAATTATTGCTTGCAAGCGATTGGGTATTGATGCGATTAACTTTGTTGTACAATCCGGACAACACAACTGCACAACATTTGAAATTTGTAAGAATATTCAGGAAAATAGTCTACAGTTGTTTCATTGCAAATTGAGCACCAGAGCATCTTGTTTAACCAGATTTCACTGTAGCTATTTTCGAGTCAAACGTGGTTAATTTAAGCAAACAATATTATAAACTGAATGATTACTTTGCATACAAAGTATTTTACATACATGTCTATATTTACTTTAAAATATCGATACATACAATCAGTTATCAAAAGTGATGTATCAGATATGCACCAGTGATGTACCAAATTATTTAGTAATTACAGAGCACTTCTTTAATACATACCATGAACAATCGTCGCTGAAACAAATAGCCAGGATAATCAGTTCAAGAAGTCTAGGAAAAATGGTTTACAACTTCCCATAATTGTCTGTACTTACATACCAATCATGAAATTTCAAATGTACAAACATATATGTTAATAAAATTATTATGCAACGAGCAATAATGAACATATTCTTACAGAGTATGTAAAATATTTACACTAATGTTTCGTTTAAGTATCAATTTATTAATACAGCAGAAACGGTTTTTAGCAGAAAATATAGTAGAAAAATGCATAATGAGAAAGAAAAGTAAGAAAAAGTAAGAATATTAATAGATTTGAACGTTACTTTATGCTATTCCATATTTGTAAATAATAAACAAATATTTTACTTTGCAAAATACCACTTTTTATTTTTGAAACTGTGACAATATTCTTTCGAACCGTTAGTTCATTTTCAAACAGAATAAAAATTATATTCGATACATGCCCTTATATACTAATTTTATCTACCTATACTTATAAAGGGGAGTGGTATATGGTGTGGAAGTAGAAGGGCGGGGGTAGTCGGAGAATGCGAAAAACAAGAAAAACAAGATTACATTACATGTGACAATTTTAAAAGTTTAATTAAATTATAATATTGAAAATAAAGTTGAACTGTAGATATCGGTGTAGTCATTTAAAAGGTGATCGGAGTTATGTTTATTTATTTCTATTGCTTCTAGGATTATTAACTTCTGTCCTTTGTTTGCCTCGTGTAGCACGGCAATTTCCCGTTCTGGTGTGTGTCCGGTGTCAGTTAAATGCCTCGCAAAACCAGAGTCGGATTTCTTATTCCTATAGGATCTGAAATGCTCTGCTCTTCGGGTTTCAAAGTTTCTGCCAGTTTGACCGATGTAAAAACTATTACAGTCTTGGCAGTTTTATTTGTAGATACCCGATTTTTTAACTTTATCAATTTTTGTTTTATTGTTATATATTAAGTTTCCTAGATTAAAGCGTGATTTAATGATCTAGAACGCTCGTGGTCATGTTTGGTTAAAAATTTGAATTAAATCGCTAGCCTATATAGGGGGTAAAAGCGGTACAGCTTGACAGGAAGTTACAGGATACACATCACTGACAGTTTAGAACATTTTTTAAACTTATTCCTACCATTACTGTACTAAAACTTTAGACGTGTACCATATGATTAATATTTGAATTAACCGCGTTCGTACATGTACAAGAACACTAACACTACATCAACTATGGCAGATTGATTTGTTTATTAATAAGGAGAGATCACCTAGGCACTGACTGATTGTGAGTAAGGTATGTACTTCCATATTAATTTCTTATGTACCTAATACATATGTAACATATGACATATTGTGAAAAATATCAAATAGGTAGTATACGGTATATGTAGTGAAAAAATTATAGCTGCTGTCAAATTGTGAATGCATACCATTAATTATTATTTATTGTATTATACAGAAAGTTTACTTAATAATTTCAAAAGTAAATATTTTAAGTACACACATTTTCAACGTACATGGTCCCTACTGATACAAAAATTATAGTAGGAGAACCACTGACCACCAATTTGCCATGGATTTTTATCTCAATTTATATTTCAATCAAAGTGAGAAGATAGAATCTAGGATAAGTACTCAACATAGAAACGTATAGGCGAGAAGCTTACTCTTAAAAAGATACTTAGAAATTGAAAAAGTGACCACGAGTGTTCTAGTGGCTGGCTTTTTACCAAATTTCCAGAATGGAATTCAGCTATTACAGCCACTGTCATGACGCGACTTGAGCCCGAGACTATGGCAGAAATTTGTTTTGAGGTCCCTAGAAACCGAAAAGAATATTCACTAAAATTTATATATATATATATATATATATATATATATATATATATATATATATATATATATATATATATATATATGTGAGTGTGTGTCCGCGCGATAACTCTCGAACGAAGTATCCAATTTTTACAAAACTTGGTGAGAATATTGGAAGTTCCAAACCCTTGGATGAGTTCGTCAGCCAGACACGTCGGATGCCAGGAACATGGTTTTTGTTCTTGCAAAAAATTAATTTTTGCTAAAATTTCTACTTATTCAAAAATTTTTGCGAAATTTTTTTACATCATTTAAAAGAGGAGAAAAAATTACATAAAAAAGGTCTTTAAACCATTTTTCTATGTCAACTAGTTTCCGAGAAAAACTATTTTTTATAAACGGAAGTTCGCTATGTTATGCAGGATGCTGCGACAAGGGTATTTTTTTAATCGATGCAAAATTTAAAATAAAGTAAAAAATTCCAATACTATTTTTTGATTAAATCACGACGTCAATGTTAAAAATTGATTAACATAAATAATTTGACAAGTATTCTTATAAACATTTGCTTTTAGTGTAAGTATTACTCGTAATTCTAAAATATCATATTTTCATTAGTATTCCCTCTATCTAAAAAAATGTTATAAATATTTTTTTATATATCAACCGTGCTTATAGAATACTACTAATACAAAATTTATACATGCATCTTACTTATTACTTTCAATAATTTCAACTTTTCACAGTGACGCCGGCATTGGAAAAAAAAATATTGGAATTTTTTATTCCTTTCTAAATTTTGAATCAATTAAAAGAAAAATCAGCCGTTTTTTGTTAAAAATTAGGGCTAAAATTCCTGCTGTAGTGGTTCTGACAGTCCCATTCGGCTGGATTGCGTCATCGCTAACGTTCAAAGAGGGTAAAAAACAAGGTCCAGTTTAAATAAAGTAACAATTCGTGCATTTTGATGTATGAACGTTATTTTTTGAGGTTTTTTTTTGAAATAGTAAAAATTAAAATTTTGCAATATCCGTACTTTCTACCATAACACAATATATGTTGAAGGTACACACCAAATTTGAAGTCGATTGGATAAACAGAATTTGAGATGTCATGTTGACCAACTTAAAAAATGTACACGGAAAGAAAATTCCTATAAAAATTACTGTGGTCATACTACAATCGACGTGTAACAGGCGAACATATCCAATTTTTGTACGGTAAAATTATAAAAATTACAATAATATAACTACAATTTTTATAATTTTACCGTACGAATTGGATATGTTCGCCTGTTACACGTCGATTTTAGTATGAGCACAGTCATTTTTATAGGAAATTTCTCTCCGTGTAGTTTCAATAAATACATTGAAAGTTTTGAAGTAAAATACCTACCTAGTACCAGAACTTACCGTATTAAAATGGCTATAACTTTGTAAATTTTTTGTAAACTTTTAAATTTCCTTTTGAGGACTATACTGTCAGAAATTGAAACAAACAAAAAAAAAAATCGAATTTTAAAGAATTCTAGACTAGAATACTGCTTTAACTATTTCATAAATTAAAACTTCAAAACTGTGTTTAATGACGTAAGAGAGGACAAATTTGAATTTTTCAACAAATATCTAAGTTGAAAATCATAGTACCACAGTTCCAAATTAACCTTTTAATATTAAAGAAAACCTTTTTCTGTTTTTTTTCTTCAATTAAACACTACATTTACTGTTACCCACCACTAAAAAAAATAATGTTTTCAACCAGTACTCTTCAATATACCTTACTGGACCAATCGGTCATTTACTCTGGCACCTAGTATGCATTCATTACACACACAAAAAATGGAAATTTCACAATGATGAAATTAATATTTAATTTATTTTGAGAATAATGAAATTTTTTAAATTACTTTGTGGTACAAATTTTATTAAAAATATTATTTAAATAATAACACACAAAGCAGAGAGGAAAAAAGATTAAACGACAAAAAAAAGTTATGAAGAAAAAAATGTATAAACTAAATTCTCGAGTTTTCCTTGAAATTATTTTTAAATTGATACCAGAGGCAATGTCTTTGACGACCTCTAAAACGTACATTATGATTTCAATTTTTTTTCAAACAAGTTTTAAAGTCTTTTAAATATACAAACTCAAGTTATGTGATCTATTTTAAATTTCATTTTCAAGTTGAGTCAGTACGTAGTTAATAGCCTTTAAATTTGAAGTCGCCCGACAAGTCTGTCGTCCTGAGAACATTTTTTTTTTTTTGCTATTCACTAATTAAAATCTCGATCTGTAAGTAAGTACGCACTAAAATGTCGACATTATGAGGGTGTAACGGATGAAATTATAATATTTTCAAAATTTTGACTCCCGTACCCAAAAAAAATACCCGAGTCACCCAGTCGCAAAAGACCATCCATAATATTTGGCTGGGCAAGTTACAAAACCGAAAAATTACAAAACAACATTCTTTTCAATATTTAAAGCAGACAATAATCAGTTTAAAATGATCTACAGTTTAGTTGTATGACCATTTTTAGGGTTCCAAAGAAAAATCCCGGAACCCCTAAAATATCGGCACATTTGTTCATACGCGGAGAGAAAATTCATATAAAAATTACTGTGCTCAGCACTACAATCGACATGTAAAAGGCGAACATATTCAATTTTGTACGGTAAAAATATAAAAATTATAATTAATCATAGAAAATTTAAAGGATAGAATATTGTTTCCGTAATATTAGCTCCGTAAAATTTGTAAAACAGCACAGTAAAAAGTTCCATTGCCGACAAAAAAATATTTTTTAATTGTTTTTCTTACAAAAATTACCATGCTGTATTATAATATTTGAAATGCGATCTGCTAATAGTAGAAAGAAAAAAAGAGAAAGAAGGTTGTGTGTGTTGTGAACGCTGTTGAAATGTACCTCACTCATAGCAAGTCGCATAGCCAACCATAGGTTTGGACGACCAAATTGGTCGGATGAGTCGGACCAAGCACCTTGATCAATTAGAGTCTTACAAGCAGCAAGCAGTATTCATTACACTGTGTTAGAGGACGGAGATGTCACCGTTTAATTCATCATTTTGTTACTTCACTATCTTTAGTATTAGAATATATTGTTGGCAATCATTTTTGTATGCATCATAAAGTTCTTACAGGTTCGAAGTTTTTACAGGTACCGCCCGAGCAACATAAGGTTGCGGGTCAGATGCGCAAATGAAAGAGTACGACAACAAGAATTAAACTATAACATATATGCATAAGAGTGTGATAAAAGTTGTGTTAGCACATTAAATTTTACCATGCTAGCACACAGTTTTTATTTTGGTCGTCGATCGCGCACGCATTATAAGACAGCATGGTAATTTTTCTGAAATTTTATCTACAAAAATTATATGATTTTTCTCTCCGTGTACGTCTGTCTGTCTGTTCGTCTATCACACTCCTATAATTCCTATATTATTAGAACTTCGTAGTTCTAACCACGAAATCCTTATGAATTCGCGATTTCTGTCATCGTATTAATAGGTGTCTTCCTGCACTTAACCAGTGTATAATAGTCAGTGTCGGATTTTACGCAATTTAAGAGACAGTGTCGATTTTTAAAAACTATTGAAAGCAAACCGTATTGAAATGATTTGAATTAGTGTGATTGGTTAAATTAGAATATTTTGAGTGTAAAGTGAACTTTTCGTTTTTGCTATCAAAATGACTCAATTTCTTTTTGGCACTGATTCCAATAGAATTTTTTTTCTTTTGCTAGTGGTCTTACGTGCTGAATTTTGATGAAAATAAATTTATTTACGACTAGCCGTACCCGCGACGTCGTTCGCGCAAAGCGTTGTTATAAACTCAATGAGAAGCATGTAAGTGTAATAATTATACAGAACTTGCAAAGAATAATAATTTTTGTGTAATGCATGCACATGCTCAAAATGGTTTTTCTATTTTCCCGTGGGAATGAGGAGTTTTCCCGGAGTAAAAAGTATCTTAAATGTTGACCCAAGTAATAGGTTATCACCACACCAAATTTCATCAAAATCCGTCCAATAGTTTTTGCGTAATACGTGCACATGCACAAAATGTTTTTTCTATTTTCCCGTGGGAATGAGGCATTTTCCCGGAGTAAAAAGTATCTTAAATGTTGCCCTAGGTAATAAGTTATCACCACACCAAATTTTATTAAAATCCGTTGAATAGTTTTTGCCTAATGTGTGCACATGCTCAAAATGGTTTTTCCATTTTCCGGAGTAAAAAGTATTTTAGATTTTGACCCAGGTAATAAGTTATCATCACACCAAATTTCATTAAAATCCGTCCAATAGTTTTTGCGTGATGCGTGAACAGACAGACAGACAGACAGACAAAAATTCTAAAAATCGCTGTTTTGGTATCTACATCGATAACTATTTACAGTACCAGTACAATTTTCAAAAAGTATTCCATGTACAGAAATGGTCTCGTTACAATTTTATTATAATATGTATAGATTCCTAAATCGCTAAAAATTGTAGTAAATCTAATGATGGCACCAGATAAACCATGATTAAAGGCCACTGAGAAACCCTGACTTAATGCATGTCCAATACGCACTTGGTAAATTTACTGATAAATCTTTGTTGCAACGATTGTGATTTCAACAATGCCACTACTGTTCTGTCGTGTCTCTGTTCTTTATCACGCAAACGCACACATATAAAGTGCGTACACAGCACACACATACTTACGTAATATCCGTTGAATGGTTTCCACTGTATTGAAATTAAATTAAGCATTAAAAATTGAAATTTATTCTAATCGGTTTTGAATACAATCAAAAAAATTGTTTCGTTAATATTCGTACGTAAATAAACTTGGATTTAATAATCCATAACAAAAAAAAAAATAAAAAAGAAATATTAATCTTGATTTATTTAATGCCTTATATGTCAACGACCCGACTCGAATCTAAAAGTACGTATCATCAGTGAATGTGCCCTTCCCAGCAGGGCTACGACCATTAAGTTTATAAGCCAACGCAACGTTCAAAATTAAACAAGGGTGCGTATTTTAGGGTGCGTATTTTATTCAGCTACTTAACTATTTCCGGAGGCATTGAAAGTCATTCTTAACTTATCTTCCTTCGATTACGTGTTTTGAGAGCGCGTGTCGACAGAGCGCAAGTAAATACGGTGTTTTAGGAGCGTATAAGAGTCATAAAACCATACACAATAAAATAAACTGACTAGGTACTATATGGCACTGTATGGAATATCGAACAAAATACATATTTACCTATTAAATTATGTTGGTGAGTAGTAAACATATATTTTCAGCATTTGTCAAAATCAAAATAATTACCTCTAGTACGGTGCAAAAAGACCCAAACCTCAACATCCAAAGTAACAGTTTCACTCCAACTCCAAATTGTTCTATACAGTCCACATATTGTTTGCTAAAAAGTTACACCATTTTGAGCGTCACCTGGTTTGGGAGGAAGGACAGTAGAAGTAGGCAAATTAACGGTTTTCGTCAGTTTTTTTTAAATATTTCGAAAACTATGCAGTTTAACGCAAAAAGTGCCTATACAAAAATAATCTACATTAAATTGCGAATAAAAATAGTCCTACGCATAATCTTGCTGAAGTGAAGAGTTCCAGAGTTATAGAGGGTGTAAAAATAGCAATTTTTAAATTTTTTGGAAAAATTATGACACATTATCACTAAGGAAACTAATTTTTCTTATACAGGATTGTTTCGTAAAAGGAAATTGCGATTAGTCCTCTTCAAACATAACACCCTCCTCTTCTAAATCTTCGTCTATGATGGTCGTATCCCTGTTATCACATCCTAGCCCTGAGCAATTACCGCATATGCTTGAGCAGTTTAGACCAGTCTTTCTGCATTCGCAGTTACGGACGCATTCATCTTTGCAAGCGCACACTATGAGGGAAAGTAATTCCTCGGGAGCTGCAGGACGTGCTGTTGTAATTGGTCTCAGGTGATCGTCAGTCTTCTTTCACCCCCACTCGAGCGGATTCTTCTTCTTATTCAGTCACTGCTGCACCTGGTGATAGGTGCAGCAGTGGCTAAAAATACTAAAAATTGCTACTTTTACACCCTCCGTAACTCTGGAACTGTTCACTTTAGTGAGATTCTGCACAGGACCATTTTTATTCGCAATTTAATGTAGATTATATTTGTATATGATACTTTTTACGCTAAACCCCATAGTTTCCGAAATATTTAAAAAAACCGTTAAAATGCCTACTTCTACCCCCCTCCCCCCAAAACCCAACGCTCAAAATGGTGTAACTTTTTGCCAAATATGTGGACTGTATAGAACAATTTGGAGTTGGAGTGAAACTGTTACTTTGGATGTTGAGGTTAGGCCGTTTTTTTGAATAACTGGACCGTACTACTCATTACTTTATTTTTTAAGTTTAAAAAAATCAGATCATACATAGTAACTAAAAATCAGTTTTTCAATTATATATCTTTGGTGAAACATTACGAATTTTTCAATTTTCCTTCAAATTTGGACACTTCCGATGAAAATAGCATTAAGTTAATGGTAATTTTAAAAATAAATTTTTCCTGTAAATGTTTCCAGAAAAGTATATATTTTTTTAACTGAAATCGATACAGAATAATTTATTTAATATTTCAAATTTAGGTAATAATCTCTAAATTTATAAATGTTATGTATATAGGTAAATCCTTAAAATTATTGTTCCTCTGGCTGTAAGAGCTAATATTGAAAATTACACATTAAAATACAACAAAGGTTTACGTGGTCAATATAAAGCTATTAAATATAAATAAATTATTACTTATTCAGTTAGTAAAATAACAAACTAGAATTTTCATTCAAAATTTAAATTTTGTTAACAAATTGAAAATTACAGAACGACAATATCATTTTTGGCATGGCACTGTATTATCAATGTATATTATTTGTACATCTGGTCAGTTTATTTTTATTGCACCAAAATTATGTTCGCTTTGTGAACAAGTGTCATCAAAACACGCGCTGTCCGGACACGACACCCTTCCTTCTTTCCTAAATACGTTAAATAAGAAATTAAAAGACAAAATAAGATAACAGTAAGAAGGGAGCAATACATTAAAAAATATATGTCTATTTTTTAAGAATAGTTAATCTTTTGTCCAATAAAATCAGTTTATTATGGATAGGTGGATAAGTTAGTTAACCATTATAATTTATTAAGTGTTTCTATTATAAATGCACAAGGTTGTTTAATAATTTAAAGTTTACAATAAAATTACCTTACATTCTTCTTTTTAAACCAGTTTTATAAAATCAGATTTCATCATTTTAAGGGCCAATATCCCCCTATGTTCACAAATTTACATAAGTAGACATATTTTAAAATTTATTTAAGGGAAGATTCGTTAAAAAAAAAATCGTTGTTTTCTTCCTCATTATGTTCCTTAAGGTGTTAGAAATATTCTCCTAAAATTTTATTTTAAAAAAATGAAAACCAAAAAGTTATGGACATTTTAGTGTAAAAATTTTTAAAAATTACTGGAAGGACTCGGCCTCGATCCCGTAACCTCAGGACACGGAGCAGATTCTCTAACCACACGTCTATTTTAACTCTGACTGAACACTACATTAAATTCGTATAAAAGATATTAAAAAAATTTTTAAAACTAAAGACATTTTTTTCGAAAATGGCTGGCTAGTGCGTTTTACTATTTTACTATGTTCACACCCTAAAGATATAATATTCCAAGTTTCATTCAAAAGTGAATTTCCCAACCCAGAACCTCTCCTTGTAAAACAACATGGGTAGGTAAAGTTATGAATTCGTGGACATATTAACCAATTACTGCTTTTTTTTCTCTGAAAGCTGAATTTACAGTAAGGAGTCGCAGAGCCCATGCCCAGGGCGCAAATTTTTAGGAGGGCGGCAAAAAGGTGGTGATTTGGTGATTTTTTTTTTTAAATTTTTGCTCGTCATTTATTCTTTTTAGAGAAAAGTTGATATGATTTTCTTCTAGGAGTGACATTTTTCACGGTACCCAGGGCGGCACTTAAGGTAAATCCGGCCCTGATGAGTTAGATCGAAAATTATTATCATTTTATAATTTCATCTTCATTTTGGTCAAATCTGAATCGAAAATTATGGCAAAATTATCTAATTTGACGGTATTCTTTTTGTTTTTTTTATTTCGAAAGACTCTTACATTAATTTTATTGTTCTATGTTTGGTGAAATAAAAGATGTACGGTATTCATACTCTTACAAAAAAAAAAAAAAAAAAAAAAAAAAAAAAATTCATTTAGCTTACGTAATACTGGTAATACACACATGTATGCATATTCTACATATATACCGTAAAACCGTCTAGACCCGGACACGTTTTTACATTTTTTTGGTTAACTTTATATTTACACATGTTTCCTTTATAGATATCACCAATAAAAGTATTACCATTAGAAAGAGTATATATTATTTGTTATATCCCTGACCCATTTGTTTCATTATAAGTAAAAATAAAAAAAATAAAAAATAATTAGTAAGTGTCCGGGCCTACACCCTAAATCGGTCTTGACCCAGACACTTACTTAAATAATGTAATAACATGCAAACTTACCTCTTCCGTCGGGTTTAGGACAGTGTTTTATATCGTCTGATGTCTTTGAACTTGTCAAAGACTTCAAAATATTTTGTGGGGTGAGGGGGCAATGCATAGTATACCTCTCTATGAAATAAACATACGATATGACACCAGAAGGAGGCATAAACCGCGTAATTCTGGGGGAAATATTAACGTAAGAATAGTGGGAGTTACAGCTGGCGCGAATCGCGGCCATAGTGTAATAAACTGATGTGTCCGGGTCTAAACGGATATACATATATAGCATGTATTTTTTTTAATATATACATCGAATATAACTTTAAACATCATTAAATGATGCGCGATAAAATTCTGAACACATGCATATCAAAACTAAAACAATATACAATTATGACGAAAATTACACGTCTAAGTTAGACACACATTTTATTTCTTTGAAAAACTGTAGGATAGTAATCCTGTAAAATGAGATAGTCAATGTTGAAATCCGTAGTTTTTATTGCTACAGCTGTTTAGAGGATGGTTTTCTCTCTCTAATGACGTCAAGAACAAATGTTTATTGTTGCAGGTTAATGTAGAAATTATTTACTTTGAAGATTGGCGCAAAGTGTCCGGGTCTAGACGGTTTTACGGTACATATTATATAATTTTTTCTTACAAAATTTAACAGTCAAAAATTAAGGAAATAAAAATTGATAAAAATCACAATAACCACAAAGTATCAAAGAGCTGTTAAATTCTATAAACACTCAAATTAATGTCTTGCTATAAAAAAAAAACTGCTAGAAATTAACAAAACATTTATTAGATAGAAAAATTTTAATTTTACAGTGACTAATAAAAAAACTTATATGTACACTTGATTAGTGGCACAAAGAAAGACACAGACGAGGTTCTATGTACATGGGACGCCACCCACACCATTATTTATATGAGTGAGGAACAAGTGAAGCATGATCTCCGCTATCGCCCAATTCACCTATCAGTGCTTTAATCTCCAAAGACCGTAGACCTCGGTAACCCCAACCAAAACACTAAACAGGAAGTACGATTATAAGTAAAAAAAAAAAAATATGAATTGAATTCATCCACAATGTACTTATTTAGAAAGACAAATCTGTACAACGTTTTACAATGATTTATTAATTAATTCAGTTTTAATAATAATTATAAAGAGGGCACTGATATAATATGAACCAATTTGTTTCAAATGAATAACAACTTCCATTCAGTACTTAACTCAGTACTTCATCAGTAATAACAACAAAATAATGTATTAATTCACAGCATGCCAATTAACACTATTAATAATTTAATAAAATCATTTTACATAAAAATATTCATATCTGTATTAAAGCACTTTCACAAATGCTACATATTGTATTAGATTTAAAAAATTTTGAAACAAAGGTTACCGTTATCAAGAGGCTATTTAAATGCATCTATTTACCATAACAGCAGTAAAAATGTAGACAAGTTTAGAGGAAAAATAAAAAAGAATTCAAGGGGAATCACCAACAAAGTTAAATAATAAATACGCATGCGCGGGTAGTGTCAAATTAATCATTGCGCATAGTCGTACACTAATACCAGGATCAAAGTTATTAAAATACATAGATTTTTATGGATTTGGTATAATTTTTTCAATTAATTAATTTTTTAAATTTTGCAAGTGGAATGATCAATTTTCTTTGAGTTGTACAAACTTAATTTAGAGCCAGAACTAAAAAAATTCCGCACTGGACAAATAAGAACTGAATAAGGAAGAAATCTCTATGAATGAAAGTAATCGTTAGATCCTGCAATTTTCACCACCAATCTCTGCAAATGAGAAAATTTAAAGCTCTATATATAAGGCAATAGTTTTTCACGTTTGGGTCACCGTAATTCAGTCTAAACTTATTTTTGGATGTTGTTTTCTCGAATTCTAAATTGCCCTTTTTATACCTCTGCAAGTGGAAAACTTACTCATAGAACTTTTCGAGAAAAAATAAAGATATGAATTGTCCATTTCTACAATAAAAAGTTTTTGAAGTTACAAAAATAAAGAAGGTAATACTGAAAATCTAGACCCGCGGAGAAGAAGCCATGCTAGCACATGGTCTGGTGACCTTCAGCAGCAAAAAAATAAAAACTTCCTTTAAACAAAAAATTTAATGAAGTTAAGGGGAGGTTTACGTAAGAGTCGTTAAAAAAAAATCGATTTTTTTTTTGCAGAAATTGGTACCTAATTACGTGTAGAATATGTTCCCAAAGTGATTTTGCTGAAAGTAATTTAAGGGAAGGTTTACTTGAAATTTGATTTAAAAAAATCGATTTCTTTTTGCCAAAATTGATAGCAAATTATGTGTAGAATATGTTCCCAAAGTGATTTTACTGAAAATAATTTAAAAACAAGATTCTTGCACATTAACCGAATCCAGCTTTCTATAAAAAAAAAAAATTCAAAAAACGTAGTTCACGCAATAATGAGTATTAAATATAAAATTTTGAAAATACGTTTCTTTATATATATTTTATAATATCCCGGAATTACATTTTTGGAACTGGTGGACACGATAACTCAAAAACTATTGGATGGATCCTTTTTTTAAATTTTTTATTTTAAAGATAATTCAATTCTTCGGCACCTCCACCTAAGTTCGATACACTTTCAATATTTTTTTTTATTTTTAAATTTACTTTAAAGAGCGAAAAATAAGACAAAAATCGTAATCAAAAGTTCAAACATCTGCCATTTTTTTTTTCTTTCAGCAATTTATTGATATAGGTAGAGGTGCCGGTACTCTTCATATATTTTATAAATCTTTTTTGTTTTTGGATTTCGGTGGTTTATTACCGGCGCTAGGATGTCCACCAACAAGGCATTGGATTTTCGGATCGTCACACTGCACTATCTATAAAATGGACACTTTTTTATATTTTTCCTTGAAAATTTTTTTTTGTGTAGTTTAATACTTAATAAATATGTGCACAAAATTTGAAATTGATATTTACTTCCGTTCTTGAGAAAAAAATTCTAGAAAAATACATAATTTTTAAGGACTCTCGAGTAAACCTTCCCTTAACTGTTTCTGAATTTCAAAATGTTATTAAACATTCTAACAGAATAAAAATTATCAAAAATCTTCCTAATATATTTTACATTTTATCAGTGAACATTTCGGAGGCTCAAGAAATACTTTCCAATCTTAGAAAATAGCAACAAGTTACTGTTCTAAGAACAAAATGGTGGTCGCAAAACCAAAACTAATACTGTCGTAAGGCCCGTCTAACCTCTCTACAGTCCTGCGGAAATCAATAAGTAAATTCAATCTGGATTAAACAAATATGTAATTAGCGACTGGTCAATCTACAGAATATGTTTCTATTTACTGTCGCCATCGATAAATTTAATAGAAAAAAATACTTCTCTATGGTTCTTATAACTTGTATTTCCGTATATAATATATCAAAAATTTAATATATCATTATGAAAATGAAAGCAAATTTTAATTAAATAAAAATAATAATTTTACTTCCTGTCAAAATAGATTTTACCGCTGCATTGCATGCTGGGTAATTAACAGTAGCAGAGCTAGTACACTCATTTTTCTCTTCTTTTTTTTGTGGGAATTACATAAAATACATAAAACGGAATTAACAAAAGTGAGATTGTTTACTGCTGCTAATTAATCGGAAGATGTATAAAATCGTGTCTTAATTAGTTTTATTTATGTATTTAGCTAATTTACTTATGTATCTTGTAATAATAACAAAATGTCGCATATTAATTTTGTATTGTTTAAATCTGATTTCATCTAATTAAATTGTCTGTTTTGTGATATATGATATTAATTTTTAGATTTCTAGGACATTCCATGCATGATTTATTAATTTTAGTAAGTAGTTCAAACCAGGGTGTTACCATATCTGCACAGCGGAAAAATATTTTTAAATCGGAACTTTATTTCGCGGCGGTTCTCGAAGTTCACTGACAAAGAAACAAGTTTTCGGTGAAAACTTTACTAGATCTAGAATCAGCAATTTATTCTAAGAGAGTTTAGTACCAACAACTTAACTCATGTGTATTCTAAGCCCCTTAAGAATATCGTAGTTTTTAGCGAATTTCCAGAATGGAATTCAGCTATTACAGCCGCTGTCATGATGCGACCTGAGCCCGGGACTATTAATTTGTTTTGAGGTCCCTAGAAACCGAAAATAATATTCACTAAAATTTATATATATATATATATATATATATATATATATATATATATATATATATATATATATATCTATGTATATATATATGTGTGTGTGTGTGTCCGCGCGATAACTCTCGAACGAAGTATTCAATTTTTACGAAACTTTTTTTACACTGTTTAAAAGAGGAGAAAAAATTACATAAAAAAGGTCGGAAATTCGCTATGTTATGCAGGATGCTGTGACAGGGGTATGTTTTATTTTATTAATAATGAGGTGCTAAAATTTTTGAATGACCTTGAAAAACTTCCATCTTTAATAAAAAATTTCTATCACTGATCAGTTGATGAAACCAATTGACCTTTTATGATCACTTCTTGTAAATTCGAATTTTCACATATGAGATACTAAATTTTTGAATAATCTTGAAAAACTTGAACCCCTAATAAAAAATTTTCCATCGCTGACCAATTAATCAAACCAATTGATCCTTTATGACCATTTTCTGACCTATTAAATGATCTAATTGGTCATTTGAAATTTCACATTTGGGGTGCTAAGATTGCCAAGCCGAATAAGACACTTTCTCACAATAGAAATTATCTTAGACGTTGACCCAGATAATAAGTTATCACCACACCAAATTTCATCAACATTCGTCCAGTAGTTTTCACGTGATTGGTGGACAGACAGTTAGACAGACAAAAAAATTTAAAAATCGCTGAGTACCAGTACAGTTTTTAAAAAATATTCCATCTGCAAACACGGTCCTGTTACAGTTTTATTATATCATCGTCCTGTACTACCCCGTTCAATAAAATTTCATTGCAACACTATAGCAAAACATAACCTAGACAATACATAAAATGGAAGGTATATTTTAAAAGAAAAATTTACATATTATGTTTGGCTTCTTTTATACGGTTTCAGATTCTTTTTAATAAAGAACATCGAGCAATAGTGAATGATCTACATTCTATAATATATTATGTAGGTGATACACCTTTGTGTGAAGACGAGCCTCTTCGTCTTCAGCCATGATACCTTTAAGTGAAACATGAGAGGGCGTTTACCCCTTTACATACTTCATTATAAACATAATATAGTATAAAGGTCGCCTTCGAACAAATACAATCGAATTTAATTTAAAAACAATACAGTGCGTCCCAAAAGTATAACACATTCACCGTAGGTACTTTTTAAGATTTCGAAGAAAGATCTACGCACATGAAATTTTGTATGTATATGCTACAAACAGGGATCTCAATTAATCCACAGCAAAAAAAAATTTTTTCTTGCTTCTTTAACGAATTTTCCTGTATTAAAAAGTGGGGATGAAACATCGTGTGAGACATCGTTAGAAACGAATCTGAAATAAAGTTGAAGTTCCGTTTACCGTTTCCGTTATTTTAAGCCCCCCCCCCCCCCCACAACTGTAACTTTTCGACCATGGGTTTAAAAAATTCGAAAAAAAAAATACAATAAGGTATTTGGTGTGAGATAGTCAGGTACAAAAGTATAGCTCAGCGAAAAAAATTAAATAATATATTAATATTCTTCAGTTATTATATTTGTATACCACTTGTTTTTAGCGAATTTCTAGAATGGAATTCAGCTATTACAGGCACTGTTATGTCGCGACTTGAGCCCGGGACTATGGCAGAAATTTGTTTTGAAGTCCCTAGGAACCGAAAATAATATTCATTAAAATTTATATATATATATATATATATATATATATATATATATATATATATATATATATGTCCGCACGATAACTCTCGAACGAAATGTCTTACTTTTACGAAATTTGGTGAAAATATTGAACGAGTTCGTTAACCAAACACGTCCGATGCCCGAAACGGGGATTTTTTGGCAATTTTCGTGAAAAAACTTAGTTTTTACCAAAATTTTCCCTTATTCAAAAATTTTTGTGACATTTTTTGAAACGGGGAGAAAAAATCACATAAACAAGGTCTTTAAACTATTATTCTATGTCAACTAGTTTCCGAAAAAAACTAGTTTTTGTAAACGGAAATTCGCTATGTTATGCAGGATACTGCGACAGGGGTATTTTGAATTTCCGCGCGCCTATGTTGTAGCAATATAAAAGCATTGTTGGAAAAGCGTTGTAAAAACGTTGTAAAATGATGTTTTTAAATTATATTTCAAAAACGGCGCGGCCAAAAATTTTTATTTGTTATTAAATATGGTTTGTAACTTTATATTTTATAACATAATATTAAATTTTTATCAAATTCCTCTGAGCCGTTTTCATTTTAACCGTTTTCATAAAAAATCGTGTGAATATGTCAACTTCCCGTAAGGGCCCGTGTTAAAATTACAAAAGTTTGAAATCGTTTTTCTCAAAATTAGGGCGGTCAATTTTTTTTCGGCCTACGCTCGTATTACTGATATTGCATTAAATAAATGTCTAGAGAAGTTTCGCTAAAATCCTTTGAAAAATTGTTTTTCGTACTAACTACCTTAATGAGAAGACTCAATAAAAATTATTTCGACTAAGTTCTGTTGGAAAATTTCCAACAGATATGGTAAACCAAATTTTCGAAAATGTTTAAAGAAATTTGAAGTGAAGAAAATGGACCTAAGTAAATGAAATTTTATATCGACAAAGGTATACACATTTCGGTATTAGAAAAATACCTAAAAATATTCAAATCAAATCAAATCAGGGAAATGTGTTGGAAAATTCACAAAATTTTCATTTTTCGTAAATAATTCCAGTCCAAATTGAAGTTCCCTTGGCCATTATTAATTTTTAAGCCTCGTTTACGAAATATTGGAATTCAAAGTCTATGTATGTATACCTTTTAAGAGATATAGGGAACCAGATTACATATTAAGTAATTGACTCTCATCGTAACACATGTACAACAGTACAAATAACATTGTCGAATATACTTAAAGCTCACTTATACTTTATCCCGAAAACTGTGAAAAACTCTAGCTACTTAGGCGCCCTGACTTAATGCGTGAACAACACGCACTTGGCAAACTTTTTTGTTTAATTTCGAAAGGCCTACACGATCATATATCACAATAAAAATTCGTGATTATGTGATTTCTCACGCTTCACATAAATATATGTAGTAAAAAAAAAAATATATAGAACCTCCTAATTTAAATTTTTATTTTTTAACATTTTAATTATTTAATTATAGATAGATAGCCGCAACACTTTCAAATATTTGCAATTATTGGTGTGGTGCTGAATTGAGTGACCTTCGATCAATGATTGACCGTTAATTTTAAAATTAACTAAAATCTATACTTAGAGCCCGGACACTATAGTGTACTATAAATCATCCTGTCAAAAAATTGAATGTTCTTCAGTAGCGCAAAAACAAGTATGAGGGGTTAAAAAATGAAACTGTAATTTCAAAATCTATAGTCATTTACAAATTTTAATTGTTATCATGTAAATGCAAAGAAAAATGATACTTTCAGTGAAGTGTAGCACACCTTATTAACATATTAATTTTCAACAAAAGAGTAGTCCAATACTGGCTAGATGCCTTGATGTTAGTTGCAACTAATAATTAATAACCAATGACAAAAATATTTTTTTTTTTGCAACTAATGACTGAAAAATTCAACTATTAGTATTAACTACAGTGACTGTATAATATTCTTTATAACAGTGTGGCCATTGGAACCATATCCGCCATATTCAGGCCAAATTTGAAGTGAGTAACCGTAGTAACAGAATAAACAAGGTATACAAATTCAATGCATTTGGCCTGTTAATGGCGTCAACCAATAAAAAACTAGACCTACTAATGGCCACACTGTTATCAAGTATATTATAAAGTCACTGTAGTATTAACTACTAAGTAATTTAGCTTTTAGTTGTAGTTGTTAGTTATATTAAGTAGGTATGAAGTTTATTGAAATTATCGTAGAAGCAAAAAAGTAGGAAAATATTTTATCTTCTGATTATTTATTGAACATAAAAACGTAATAAACCAACATGAGTAACAATATAAAAAAATCACAACTGTAAGTTTAAAACAATTGGATACTATTTGCAATCTGTTTTCGATCGAAAGATTTTGATAACGAAAAATAAGTATAATTTATAGTACATATTATATATTTGAAAGAATACTTCCTTTCCTTATATCATCCATTTTGGAAATATCGTTATTTTCGATATCGATAATTTTCGATAACGAAAAGTAGGTTCTGACAGTGGCAATACGTTCGGAATACCCACAACTTGCTTCGCTTAAGCCTTCAAAAATTTCGTTATTTTTGGGCTACGACGCACCGTTTAGGAGATATTTACGATTAAAGTTTTCGATAGCGAAAGTTAACGAAAAGTAATTTTTTATAAAATTGTTCGGTTACTGACCAGAGGAATGGGACTAACAGAGTCTAAATTAACTAGTTATAACCAATTTATGACAAGTTACGCGGTATCGATAATTTTCGATAACGAAAAGTAGGTTTTGATAGTGGCAATACGTTCGGAATACCCACAACTTGCTTCGCTTAAGCCTTCAAAAATTTCGTTATTTTTGAGCTACGACGCACCGTTTAGGAGATATTTACGGTTAAAGTTTTCGATAGCGAAAGTTAACGAACGGTAGTTTTTTTAAAAATTGTTCTGTTACTGACCAGATCAATGGGACTAACAGAGCCTAAATTAACTAGTTATAACCAATTTATGACAAGTTACGCGGTATCGATAATTTTCGATAACGAAAAGTAGGTTCTGACAGTCGCAATACGTTCGGAATACCCACAACTTGCTTCGCTTAAGCCTTCAAAAATTTCGTTATTTTTGAGCTACGACGCACCGTTTAGGAGATATTTACGATTAAAAAGTTTACGATTGCAAAAAGTAACGATTTGTCATTTTTTTTAAAATACACTATCGTTGACCAAATCAATGGAACTAATGGAGCTTAAATTCATCAATTATAACCAGTTGATGATAAATAATTCATTATCTTTGCCAGTTCTCGAACAGAACATTCTAAAACTTTTGTTAAATATCTTTATTTAGCTTTTATTTCAATAATTCTTCTAATAGGGGTATTCGTTTTTCGACATCTTTATTAATTTTCGAATAGAAACTTTTGTCAAATCTTTTCACCTGTATTCAATCTGTTTTTCGATGACTAAAAAAATCGTGAAGTAAATTTTTCCTAATCTTTGCTGATTTCCAGATAGAACATTCTCGAACTTTCCATGTAGATTTCGCTACATGGATCCTTTTTAACTAACTAATTGGATGGTGAAATCAAGTTTTGGTTATCTTATCTGATTTTCACATAGAATATTCTAGAACTTTTACCGAATTTCATTTTTTGGTCACTTTTTTGATGAACAATCTGATGGTGATGCCAAATTTTCAATAATTTTTCTGTTTTCCAAAAAGAATATTCTAGAACTATTGACGAATTCTGGTATTTGGACACTTTTTTGATGCCCAAACCGATGGTGAAGTTGGTTTTTGGATATATTTTCTATTTTCAGAATAGAATATTCTCGAACTTTTGCCGAATTCCGTTAATTGATCGCTTTTTGATGAAAAATTTAGTGGTGGAATTAGATAGTCGATATTTTTTCTAATTTCCAAAAAGAGTATTCTAGGACTTATTCTAAATATCGGTACTTGGTTACTTTTTCGTTGGTCAATCCATTGATTAAGGATTTTTTATATCTTTTCTGATTATTGAAAAAATATTCTAGAACTTTTGCCAGATTTCGCTATTCAAGCATCTTTTCGATGACCAACCCAGTGGTGAAATCGAATTATGTAATAGTTTTAATTTATCTGTATCTTTGTACAAGAAATATCCCCTCATAAAAATTTACAAGACACGCTCCTCTCATATATGTTTTTTCAACAATTCAATTTTTTGACAGGATAATTTATAGCTTCAGTGTATGAAAAAAAATTTTTTCTTGAGATGGTTGTTTATATAATTCACATGCAGTTGATCAAATTAAACTGTGTTCGTTCGTCGCGCGAGTGATGTTACAAACTTAAATTGAGCGACTATGTTGTTCATATGAAATTTTATTGTTTTCAAAACAAAATATATATGTAGAGTACCTGTTTAGTTCGTGACACACAAACTACGGAGCGCATTTAGAAAAAAATTATAAATGCATTTATGAAAAATAGAGAAATTATGTGCCGCTTCTAACGAATGGTGATACGTTTTTCTGGCAATTTTTGACAGGATAATTTATGAGCTGCACTATAAGTCCGGGCATTATCTATACTATACGAAAATAAATCAGTAAATCACTATTAATTTAGAGGCGCATAAATCACCAAACATAAAAGTTATAAATAAAATGCCAACACAAATTTAAAACTAATTCAAATATGGAATGTTCAAATTAGTTATGGTGTTATGTAATAATATCGTACAAATTGAAGGGAATGAAATAGAATACACTGTCAATGGGGGGTGGTACACAGCTTCCTCGTACTCATGATAGATTTTTATCCAGTGGTTAAACTGCATCTTAAATTTATGTTTATAATACTACTAGCTGTACCCGCGACATCGTTTGCGCCTACGTTCAATGAGAAGTATATAAGTACAATAATTATAAAGCATTTGCATGGAACACTAGTTTTGCGTAATGCATGCAGATGCTCAAAATGGTTTTTCTATTTTCCCGTGGGAAGGAAACACTTTCCCGTTATAAAAAGTATCCTAAGTGTTAACGCAGGTAATAATTTTTCAAGACACCAAATTTCATCAACATCTGTTCAATAGTTGTGTCGCCTAGTATCAAAATCTACTAAATGTACATTTCGAATTTTTTGATTTTTTAGGTAAATAATGAAATCGTAGATGTAAATGAATTACTAACTAAGCACTTTGGTTTTAAGTGACAAAATGAAAATAGTTTACAATATTACAAAACCAATTGTATCGTTTAACATAAAACATTTTTCCGGAGTAAAAAGTATTTTAGATGTTGACCCAGGTAATAAGTTATCATCACACCAAATTTCATCAAAATTTCCCTTATAATTTTTGTTTTAAGACGCACTTTATATAAATGTTACTATCAAAACCTAATAAATTCAAATAATTTTGATTAAAAAAGGGGTAAAACGATAATTTTGTTTTTTGATAATAGTACTAATCATCTTTTTTACCTTGTTAGTTAATATAATTATGATCATTAATACAATAATGATAATCATTAATACAATCATTAATAATCATTAATACAAATGATCATTAATAATTAATACAATTATAATCGAAAAATTAATTTTGAACTAAGTTATGGTTTTTTGCGATTTCCCACGATCTTTATAAAGTGGAATTAGTAGATTTTGATACTAGGCAACTCAGTTTTTGAGTAATGTGTGCACATGCTCAAAATGGTTTTTCTATTTTGCCGTGCGAATAAAACATTTTTTCGGAGTAAAAAGTATTTTAGATATTGACCCAGGTAATAAGTTATCATCACACCAAATTTCATCAAAATCCGTCCTGTAGTTTTTGCGTAATGTGTGCACATGCTCAAAATGGTTTTTCTATTTTCCCGTAGGAATAAAACATTTTCCCGGAGTAAAAAATATCTTAGATGTTGACCCAGGTAATAAGTTCTCAAGTTCTAGAAAAGATAGAGACTTAATTTTTTTTTATTTTGTTCATAAACATATTGCGCATAAAGTGGAGTATGCTTTTTCTATTTGAACAATTGTAACTATTTTTAAAACATTTTTTTTAAATAAAAAATTGGGTTTTATAATTTTTAGAACTTTAGGATTACAATTTTATAGTTAATTTTTAAAATTACCTGAAACCCATACTCAGCTTTATGGACAGGTCCTTTAGGAATAAAATAATGAAAAAATATTTAAAAAATATTCATTACTTTTTGAAATATGGCGTTCCTTGTAAACGCTTAAAAACTTGTGAAAAAGGGTCTCCTCCCCCCACAGGGAAGAGTAATGAATGTTTCAGAAATAAAATTTCCTATTTGAAACCATCCCTAATTTGAAAAAAATTTCAACAAGCAAAATAATCATAAATAAAAAAGTTGCTTTTTTATTTGAACTCCTCCCTTAACGCAATATCGGTGTACAAAATAATCGTTTGAATAAAAACTTTTAATTTTCACAAATGGCCGATCGTTTCTCACCTCCTTTCATTCAATTCTGAACTCCTAATTTATTGAGTTTTTGGTAAATTATCTAACAGAACGATTTAAGGGACACACTGTAACACACCCAATAAAAATATTCTCAGTATTCACTTACCTAAATTGTGCGTTTTAATTTTGATAAACTTTGTAAATATCAAAACGTATTTTTAATGGAAAAAAATTCTTTTTAAATATTTTTTTTTTAATTTTAATTTATTTTTTATAATCAAATCACCACTTTCTTTCCGTTTGTTTGTGCACAATTTTTCAATAAGATTTACGTACGTAGGCAGTAAATAATAAATAAATACTAATAAAAAATTGAATGGGGAGACCCATAGAGCCCCCCGCGCAATCCGCACAGTATCGTACATGTTGCTCCCATTATGTATGTAGACTGTACCTACATAAGTAATTAAATTTGGAAGTTGTAAACTTTCACTTGATAAATAAACGGGACGATTCGAAATCAATACGTACAAATAAATACAAATTACGATTTCATTTGAATATAAAGTATGTAATAACAATCAATGATTTTTTGTGGGGGTTCAGGTGCGGCACTGACCATAACGTGAAATTGTTACGCATAAGTACATACTACGCATCATCATGTCATACATTGCTCTCATCTATCTTAGGTTTGTTCCAACAAACACTTGAATCAGTTATCGTTACGAGTGTGTGCACAATTAGGGTAACTTCAAAAATGTGAACTTTACCGCATCGATGCAGCATCATGACTTTTCTGATGCGTCTAATACTACATGATGCGCTGCTGATGCTCTCTTGAAATTTGATGCACATTAGATATTTTTGAATGGGATATTGGCATCATGATTAATGTAGCATAATAGACACACAATGTAGCCAATGTAGCATGATGGACTATAGATAATATAGTAATACAGCCCTTGTATAGGTATATTATCTTTGAATTTCAACTTGAACTTACTTGAAATTGAAAATATTGAAATTATTTGAATAAAAAATATTACATACCTATTTTGAGTGCAAGATGTATTCAAATAGTTTAAACAATTTTAATCAAAGGTAAATGCATTCATCTTTTTCAACAGTTTCTTTTTCGGAATTATTCCTGTTGGTGTTAATACCTACATAATATGGCAAGTAGTTATAATTCTACATTATACACATGACAAGCATCTTGGACACGCATCACCAAATTTCTTGATGCATTGTTTTGACGCATCAAATGCAAAAATGAACTTTTGATTTTTCGTTGTGATACGTCTGATGCGTTTCTGAACTTTTGACTCTGCCTCATGCAAGCAGTGATGCATTTTTGAAGTTAGCCTTACTCTATTCCAGCTAGAAGAGAAATGTATACAATTCAATAAAAATGACGAATTTCCATACAAATTTTCATTCCCTATTTAACACACTTAGGGGACGAATTTTCAAAAATCCTTTCTTATAGTGCTCACCTATACTGTAGGCTCTCGTTAATTCAAACCTGTGACAATTCGAAACTCTCTATAATTCAAAGGTATCACGAGTTCCCTACAAAATCTCTTTATATTTCGAACTAAAACAATACATTTTTATACACTTGGTAGTTCGAACGAAAAAATCATTGCTACGTAAGAAAACGACGCGTTAATTCGAACTCATCGGCGTCAAACACTCGACAATTCAAAGTTGCAGAGAGAAAGAGACAGAAAGATTTTAAGTACATTTTGAGACAAATTCAAGTTCATTCATCGCAAATGCTTAAAAAATTAAAATTGTTACCTGCGGTAATTCGAACCTCTCTATATATAATTCGTAATATTTTAAGAGTCCCTCGAGTTTCGAATTAACGAGAGTCGACTGTATTACATAGGGAATTCCTGTGCAAAATTTCATTCTTCTAAGCTTAACGGTTTAGGCTATACGTTGTCTGTCAGTCAGTCAGTGTTAGAGATTTATTAAGTAGATTTAAATTTCGCGTTCCATTAGATATACGTATAAATATAATTCTGAGCTCATGAGAATTAGTGTCTGAAATTTTTGCTACACAATATTTCAAATTTAACATGTGGTTTAACGAATATCTTTAAAAATTTAAACAATATATCTACGAACAAATTTTAAGCTTGAACTGACCTCAACCATTTAGCGCCAATCGACTTGAAGCTTTGCACAGAGATAACTTGGTAGATAGAGAGAGATATCGGCTACTTTTTACCCCGAGGGAACATTTTATTCTTGTGTGAAAAATGAGAAAAAAAAAACAACTCTCAATAGTGACACAATATTCAGCATCGTGTCACTATTGAGAATTGCTACTTAACACGATAACTTGATGTCATAATTTCAAATACCACGCAAGCGAAGCCACGGGTGAATGCTTGTCATTTATATGTATATTGTTGAATTCATGCGTCCACAAGTTTTTTTCTGACATTCTACACGATACCCTAGAAAACTTTATTTTTTAAATTTCCCAATTTATCGCCTGAATGGGTGCCCAGAACCAAATTTCAACTTTTTATACCTACTTCACGTCTATAACTGGGTGATGACACACTATCTTTGTGCTAAATATTTATTCAAGAGAATACCGGAAATTTAAAAAATATTCTGTAGTGAGAATTTCGAAAAAAAATTCTAGTGAGTTAAAAATTAAATTTCTAACCGATTACGCCACTTGAAATTTTGTGTAAACTCAAATTACAGTTTTTCCTGGTTGAAACAGTTAAATAATTGTGCGCATACTCATTAAAATGTGTTGGTTGGATACTAAATAGATGGGAAAAAAAGGTCCCTAACAGAGTCGCCATATAAAATATTTTGTACTGGGGGGCTACGAATAGAGCTAGAGGGCTGTCATAAAACGTAAAAATATTATCAATCTTTTTAAAAATCAGTTTTACGACGTTTTACTACTAATACCACATCGTTAATGTTGTTTTGTGTCTGTTTGTGTTTTTTAATTGCCAATATTATGAATCATTTTGCTTGTTATATGTACATACATATCTTTATATTTTTCTAATACAAAAACAAAACCATATCTTCAATCTTGTGAGCGACCTACTAGAATGATACAATCTACTAATACAATCAATTTTAATAGATTTGAGCGTTACTTTATAGTATTCCATATTTGTAAATAATAAACAAATATTTTACTTCGCAAAAATACCACTTTTGTCTTTTATTTTGAAACTGTGACAATATTGTTTCGAATCGTCAGTTCATTTTCAAACAGAATTCTGTTTGAAAATGAACTGACGGTTCGAAACACAGAGGACAGAGACGCCGCAACTATCTCTTTTCTGAAATCACGAGTGTGTACTTCTGTGCTCATTAGGCTTCTTAGTTGTCAGTTTGTCAATAGCAGTCGATGATTGAAGATCAACCACACGATAATGGGCTTGATTGTTGTTGGTATTGTTACATCGGTTACATCCCCTAGTACATGCGTGTGGTGTCTGACCCACGTGACCGCCCCTACTATGTGCGTTACTCACACAAATACACAAAATCGCACTAATACAATGTAAACCCAGTGTGTGTATACAACATATTGTCTATCTCTTACATGTTACACTGGTTCCAGTAGTGTAGCATAGATATGTTGTCTCTATTACTCTATGGTTCGAAACAATATTGTCACAGTTTCAAAATAAAAGTGGTATTTTTGCGAAGTAAAATATTTGTTTATTATTTACAATCAATTTTGTTTACATTAAAGCAGGTATAAAGAAGGTGAGACATAGATATTATTTAAATAATCATAAAGGAAATAGAGATATTGTTCACCTTGTTTACATTATAAATGTTTTGAATTCGTCTAAATTAATTTCTATTACAGTCGACCACTTATTTATTCAACATTAATTTTTTTAAATTTTGTTTAAAATTAAAATTATATATTAAATTATGAAAAATGGGTAATTTTTTATTTTTACTGATTTGTTCTCAAAAGCTTCCTTAGGCTAATCTTAAAATCCAGAGGAAAATCCTCAGCTTTGTAATAAAATTTATAGACCCCCAATCCAAAATATTTTATATGGCGGTTCTGTTAGGGACCACTGTTTTCCCAAGTCTGCAGTAATAAATTACAGTAAGCGTATACATACAACCATACTGGTCATATTATTCTGGATCAAGTACGCTTACGAAATATCGCAAGTCAATGAATGATCATTAAATTATGAAATCTAAATAATGTCGATTGTCGATTGTTGTTGCTGTAACCACATTAGCGACCTTGTCAATCTGTTAAAGTTATTCTTGTTCTATTCTTTTGTGTATTTATTAATTAATTTTTAATTAATAAATTTAATACATAACATCTTTCAAATTTTATTTATGATGTAATATTGGGGAAGTTAAGTATTAACAAAATTAAAATAATAACATTTGTCCCTAATACGATTTCATATGTAATTAATTATCATACACAATACCCAAAATATTTTTGTCTATATAGCTGAACCTTTTTTTATGCGGTGGATAGGGACCGCATAAAAAAAATCGCACAAAAATATATATTCAAAAATATCATAAATAGCTATAAAACGTTTAGTTCGATCCAGCAGACTGTAAAAAAAAACTTTTTTTATGCGGTGGATCGGGATCGCTTAAAAAAAGTTTCATAGAAAATACGTAACTCAAAACGTTCAAAACCTTACGATTTTCTTAGAAGTTACTTTTCCAAAGAAAATAAAGTCTTAATTTACACGTAGGAACATTTTATTTCATTTTTATAATATTATGAAAAGTGTGAAAAAAACATCTGTAAAAAAACTTAATGATGCAATAACTTATATTCTTATGCAATGTAATTTTATCAAAAAAAGTTATTATAATAAATGTTTAAGTATCTTACTGTCTCTTGATTTTGATTCATATTATGCATTTTAATGGTCTTTTTTTTAAAAAACGCAGAAAAAAATCGCACAAAAAAAGACAACATAAAAAAACGTTTAGCTGTACTTATGCAATCAATACATATTTATAAAAATCTTAAATAAACGTAAGAATTTTTCGATTTTTGACGAAAGAGTAAGATTCTTGAATTTTCTTCCAATTTGAGGTGTTTGGCGAACTAGAGCACTTAAAAGATTAATGAGTGAGTTTTGAATATTTTATTTTTACTCCCCCTCTTTAGATTTTGAAGCCAAAGAAGCCGAGAAAATCAATAATCCGGATGAAAATATTCCAAGCCTGAATTTGAAAAATCATCTCCGCACCTTGTTTATAAAAATCGACGAAACCTAAAGGAAGGATATAGCAAAAGATCCCAATTATTTTAAAAGGCAGAATTTTTCTTTTGAGTCACATGGAGATATTTGACTTTTTGGTATTTTTATTTCGAATTTTTTGAAATTCGTTGCAAGGCAGTAGTCGTAGCGTACTTCAAATTGGCAATTAATTTTTTTTAATTGACATCACAATTAGTAGGAGTCACTTATATATATATATATATATATATATATATATATATATATATATATATATATATATATTTTGAGTGAGTTTTTCGAGAGTTGCCCTTTTTGTTACAGCCAAACTGCTGATTTAATCGAAAAATTGTTCAAATAAAAGTTGTAGATATCGACGAGGGCAACCGATTGCTATAGTCAGGAGCTTTATAACTCCTATGGTGTTCGAGCAATGATACAAACTTATAGGTTTTTAAATGAGACTATATATTAATTTTTCGATAAAACTCACCTAATGCATTAATTAACAACATAAATGAGCAAAAAAAAATTTTTTACCCAAGTTCAATTTTTTAATTTTTCTCTATCCGTTAGGCGGTAAAAATATGCATATGTACTTGAGGCTACTTCAACCGATAGTGTTTTTCTTGGTTACATTTCCATTACATCCAAGAAAAGAACCTTTTCCATTACCATTTCCATCATAAAAATTTGGTTGTAATAGAAATGGCAACTCTCAAAAAACTCACGTGGTATATAAAATATCAAAGTTGAAATTAATTCTAACACAATTAATTTTTAAGACACAGTTAATGGGGGAAATCCCCCAAAACATACCGAAAACCTACGCTTTTTGTAATTTGATAGTTATTTAATCTCTAATGCACCATTTTAATTGCATAATTTTAACGATAACGACTTCACTTAACGAAAAAGAGTGGTAGAAACGTCATCAAGTTTCCACATTTCCGAAAGAAAATCAATTTTTAATTTCCAACACAACCAAGCAGTGACTTTCATCTTTTATATATCCAGGAATTTCAAAAAAAAAAAACACAACCAAACACTTCATATCTCTATATACAGTGACCTTCAAAAATAATTGTATTTTGTATAATTAATGATCCATGAAGTATACACGGACATACACACACCAACAAAAGTATAGTCGAAACACGCAATTGAAAAGGCAAGTGAATGAAGGTGTTATGTGACATTTTTTACCCAAATGCGCAACAACAAAAACAGGGTTATGTTTCTCACGCGTATTTGAGTATATTCTATGCGATTTTTTATACCCTCGAAGCACCCCTGCGATGTCTATCGATTCATCTAAACCGTATGATCGTTATCAGCTAGATTTTGTTTTTATAAAATCAAAATGGCGTCCATAAAATACAAAATGGCGGTGAAGACGAAAAAAATTGTGTATCATATTGAGTGGCGTATTATTGAATATAGGTTTTTGAAAATCAAGATGATGTTTTTGTAGAATATTTTACAACCATAAGCTCCGGTTAAGAATTACGCAACAGCTGAAAGTTGTTTAGGCAGAATCTCTACAAATTTTCTAGCATAAATAATTACAAAAGTCTTGTACATATTTTTCCTCGAAATAATTAAATAAGACTAATAAGACCTAAATAAAAAATGTTAATTTAAAAAAATACCCGACTGCGTAAAGCGTAAACTAAAACGATGAAAACAAGATGAAATGGAAAAAACAGAAAAATATTTGAAAGTTGAACAGAAATATCTGATGCCTCCGCAGCCGGGTATTTGAGTAATGGTCCATTCAAAGGAAGTTTCCCTATTATTTTCACGGCAGCACATGTTTTTACTACCTATACGTTACTTCACCATAAGGTAAAAGACCCGGTAATTGACCCTGGCCCAGTTTCTGACGTTTTCAAATTCTTTATAAATTAATAAAAACACTATATTTTAAATACGAAAAAAAATAAATTCTTAATTTAAAGTAATTTATTCTGTGCCTAATGAATAGCAATTGAAAAAGTATAGAATATATTAACAAAATAAAAAAAAAATTTAAGTTTAAAATGTGTGTAAAACCAATTTTTTCGTTATTTTCTAAATGGTTTAGTTTAGAAGATACCTCATTTTGATCTGTGCAATATTCACCATGTAAGTATGAAAATTTAATTAAAAATATATGAGCAGGTTAATATTTGTTTAAAATTTATTTTAAAATATTTATAAAATACCTTAGAATGATTTTTATTATTGAAATATGGGGGTCAATATTACTAGGCTCAATTCTAAAGATATGACCCAGTTTTTCATCCTAAAATTCTAACCTAAAACAAGCGAGGTTACCTGTTTTTGACATGTGAATAAAATGTAAAAATAGTTATTTTAAATTAATTTTTGTTAGTTATTTTGTTATTTATAGTTATCTTCGATTAGTTTTTGTTATTTTTCATAACGTAGTGACAAGTTAACATTAAACATTCATTTTTATCAACAAAAAATTATATTGTCTTGAAAGTACATTTTGGAGTGATACAATTATTGTTAAAATAATGTCAATTTCGTTAGTATTTAAATTATTACAACAGTTTTAGTTAAATAATATTTTTGTAACAAAATTTTTATGACAAAATTAATTTTTTTTCTTTTTTCATAAGTTAATTATAATTAAATTTAAGGATCAGAAACTAGGCCACTCTCAAGGTCAGAAACTGTCACATGAGAAATTTTGAGAGTCAGAAACTGGGTCCTTTTTGTCAATTTTTAAAACATTAATTTAAATTATTAATTCAATTCAAATAATTATTTTACGTATATGACTTCATTTTGAAAGCCATAAACTAGTTGATAAAATTATTAATTGTCTCTTAAGTTGAAACTTATATTTATTACTGTCGTTTAACCTCAGCCGTCACTCTTAAAAGGTCAGAAACTGGGCCACTTACCTTAGTACATACAATATTTCTAAATGTTATAAAATATACGTTTTCGAAAAAATGTCACATAACACCTTCATCCACTTACCTCTTCAATAATGGATTGATTCTAAACTTATTTTATGGTCGGTTTTGTAGATTGGTTTATCTTCGTCACATTCCATTTTTCTTATTAATTTAAAAACTTTCTTTTTTCACAATTTTTAAATTACCTATATGATTATATGTATAGAACACGTCATCTTGTATTAAGTGATAATTGTAAGTACTATAGTAATTACATAAAGTACACCAATAGGTAAAATTGGGGTATAAACATTTACTAATGGAAAATTATATCCTAAATCCTACACTTTTCAGTATTTTCGGTTAGTTTTACAAACTTCTGCTTGTGACAGACAGAGGCATTATTATCACAGCTAATTTTAAAAAATAAATTTCCTAAACTAGCCCTAAGGTAGTTGGAGCGTAAAACGATTTTTCAAAGGATTTTAACGAAACTTCTCTCGATATTTATTTAATTCAATTCCAATAATACAAGCCTATTCCAATTAAAATTTACCACCCCAATTATTGAGAAAAACGGTTTCAAAGATTTGTAATTTTAACACGGGCTCTTATGGAAATGAAAACGTGTCAAAGGAATTTAATAAAAATTTAATATGTTATAAAATACAAAGTTACAAACCATATTTAATAAAAAATAAAAATTATTGGCCAAGCCGTTTTTGAAATATAATTTACGAAAATCATTTTACAACGCTTTTATATTGCTACAACATAAGTGCGCGGAAATTCAAACAAACAAGTGGTATACAAATATAATAACTGAATAATATTAATACATTATTTAATTTTGGATAAAATAAAATTTTATCGCTGAGCTATACTTTTGTACGTGGCTATCTCGAACCAAATATCTTAAGAAAACTGTATTGAAATTTTTTGATATAGAAATCCTATAAAAAAAAAAATTATTCATATTTGTAATAAAATTAATGTTTGAAACTATCCTATAACTCTTTGATCCCACATACCTAATTTTGTTAAAAATGAATTTTTAATGAATTTCAAAGCACTGAAAAATTTTAGTAAACTTGATGACGTCACAAGATTAAATAGCGAATTTCCGTTTATAAAAATCAGTTTTTCTGTGATTTTTCACCCTTTAAAGTGATTTTTCCTCCTCTTTATAATGGTAAAAATTTTTTAACTTGAGAAAATTTTGGCAAAAAACTATTTTTTTCACGAAAAATCACCAAACAAACCATGTTCCAGGCATCCGACATGGCTGGCTAATGAACTTGTCCAACGGTGTGGGACTAAATATAAATATAATATATAAATTTTAGTGAACATTATTTTCGGTTTTTAGGGACCTCAAAACAAATTTCTATTATAGTCCCGGGAGATTTCTTTCGGAAAATTAGGACTTTCGTCGGAACCCTAAACAAAAAGGCATATCGCGCGTTCTCTGTCTCAACCTCGTATATCAAAAACTACATGTTTTAGGACACACAAAAATCATATTAAATACTGTATTTATACATATACTTATCTATATATATTTATATATATAGGTAGCCAACATCAATGGGTGTAATTAGCATAAATCTTAAGTTCATAGTGATGAAGATACAGATTTAAATACGTTTTGTTTGTGTGTCCAAAAATTGGGATTTTTCAGATACGAGGTTGAGACAGAAAACGCGCGATATACTAACATACAAACATATACATATGTATGTACATATATGACTATTTACGTAGGTACTTATACATACTTTACGTAGTATGTATAAATTTATATGTTCATGTTCATATAATTATACATACTCCTGTCGCAGCATCCTGCATAAAATAGCGAATTGCCGTTATTAAAAATTAATTTTTCACGGAAACTAGTTAACATAGAATAATAGTTTAAAGACCTTTTTTAAGTAATTTTTTCTCCTCTTTTAAATGGTGCAAAAAAATTTCACAAAAATTTTTGAATACGTGGAAATTTTGGCAAAAAACTTTGAACTGGTTTGTAGCCCTAACTGACCAAAACAAACGGCAATGTCATTCGTCTGAAACCGTTGCCTATTTAAAATGCAATTTAAAACGTTCCATTCAAAATAAAACATTAAAATTCGCGTTTGATACTGACTATAAATTCGCGCTATAAAAATACAGTTTTATGACTGACTTTTTCAACAAAAATTCTAACGGGATCATTCAGCGTGCTAGGCTAGCTAGCTGGCTAGCTAATAGCTATAGATATGTGTAGAGTTTCAATTTACCTTGCTTGACTAAATAATTTTAAACAGCAGAGTGAACTAATGTATTATGACAGAACTGAGAGAGTTCAGCATCGCCTAACCTAGCACATATCTTTAAATATCATGTATCTATTCTCGTAGATATAATTTTGTTCTTTAATAACACACACTCTAATTAAAAGTAATACCAGTATACATAGTCAATTCCAACGTACATGGTCCTTCGAGTTTGAATAGTTCATTTGTTTTTTAATCAACAAAGTATGATGTTCATGCTAAAAATACTAGTAAAACCAAAAATATTACAAGTATAACGTATAACTCACGGGCGATTTTAGGATTTTTATTTTCGGTAGACCCAAATTTTTCTGTATTATAAACATGTAACTTATGCTCATTTTTCTTGAAGCTGGACATTTTTTATTGCATAATTTTAAACTGAACAAAATGCATCCAGCTAGTGATGTGAGAATCGAATACAGAATCGAATAAATATTCGAATACACAAGAAGTATTCATATATCCGAATACTTCACATTGTATTCGGATTCTTTTAAATGAATACTTTGTATCGAATACCTCCGTATTCAGATCGGTTGTATTCATTGATTCGTTTGTTGTATTCATAATTTATTATTGTATTCGAATACTTTTTTTAAAATTTTTATTTCTTGGAATTATATAATAATAATCAGGTATCGGATTTCTTTCGGATCAGACAGTTTCGTCTTTAGCATATGCAGGTATACATATTGCACTCAATGTGACTAAAAGTTCAAAATATTTTCATAAAAACAACGTACACAAGTTACATACACACACATACATATGTGTATCAAAATATTATTTATACGTATTTTATGTAAACATCCTTTTTTTTCTTTTATTTATTACCTGCACAATTGAAAAGTGCCACTGTAATTTTATTTGACTATCAAAAGTATTTTTGTTTATATTATGAATGTAATTTATGTGACATGTCATTTAAATTAAATAAATTCATCTTTTTTTATTGTTATTGTTTTCAATTTTGTGCAAATATACTTACTTCTTTGGCTGCCATGACATGCAAGCGCGATAATCTGGAAACAAGAATAGCGAGATTGGCGGGACTAAAAATGTAAGAAAAAATTGTAAATGTTAATAATGGGACAGTTAGCGTCCCGCCACTACGTGTGTCGGGACGCGGGACACATAGGCTTAAAATCGGGACAGTTGGCAACCCTAGCCCACGCCCACGGCCCCTCACACTTAAAGGGGTCTCGCAAGTGACTGTTTTTCGTTTTTTTTTTTTTTGATTGTTGCCTAATTTTTAAGACAGAAATTTTAAAAAGAAAATTAAAGGGGGGACTTACAAAGATTATCTTCTCCGCTCCTCATTTTCGTCTTGCGACGCCACTGCGGAGAATAGGGATCGCATAAAAAAAATCCCACAAAAGCAAATATTAAAAAATGTCATAAATTGCTATAAAAAGTGCACTTATCGATCCAGACTGTAAAAATTTTTTTTTACGCCAAATCGCATAAGAAAAGTTTCATAGAAAATACGTAACTCAAAACGTTCCAAATCTCATGATTTCCTTAGAAGTTTCATTTCTAAACAAGATAAAGTATTAATTTACACATGAGAACATTTTATTTCATTTTTATGATATTATAAAAATTGCTGTAAATACATCTGTAAAAAAACTTAATGATACCATAACTTATATTCTTTTGCAATATACCTACTGATTAAAGCTTAAAAACAGTCAATAAGTTATTTTATCAAAAGAAAATTTATTATAATAAATGTTTAAAATTTTTAATTTCTTTTGCATTTTATACACATTCTGCATTTTAATGGGCATTTTTAAAAACCGCACAAAAAAGACCGTATAAAAAAATGTTTAACTGTATATTATTTCCGTGGCGGTTGTGAAAAAAATATGCGCTCTGAATCAGATTGCTATAGAAGTTTTTACTTCGCTCGTGAGATCTGGAAATAAACACTTCTGATGTTTTTATTGCAATTTTTTGGATTTTCATATTTTTTTTATTTCAAGATAAACTGAAATAATTATTAACACTTTGACGGTCATTGACGTCATGTCATACTAACTCACACATAACGTCACAGGACGTCAACAATCCCATATAAAGTGTATTAGCTGTCGAAATAGTGTACCAATTGGTGTACCAATTGGACATTTTGTCATTGTACAGGCGATGACCGTTATGGTGTTAAAATACTATATGAGCACATAGTATATGTATAAAAATTGCCGATGATGTTTAAATTATACCACCAATAAATATATACAGCCACCTTGAAACTAAAAACACGTATGCACTTTGAAAAATAGAGAAAAAAAGTGTAGTGTAAATGGAGCCTTCATGGTCGTTCATTTATTTGCATGCAAATTGTTTGTTTTTTTTTATCAACAAATGATAAAAAAAACATTTCAGTCTTAACCGGAGAGAAAAATCTTACTTTATAAGAATTTTAAAAACTAAAAATTTAAATTGTCAAAAAAACTTATAATGAAAATTAACGAATCAGAAAAATTTTGAAATTCTTATTTGAAAAGTGATCACAATGCTTCCGTTACACTGATAGTTTCAGAAGCAAAAAATGAATTCAGTTTCTTTTCCTAGTTATAAGAAAAATAAAGAATTTTTATCTTAATTACAAAACATAGCTTGCTATTTAGAGAACGTAACGAAATTGACAGCTAATAAACGTTTTCGCGAAAATTTTGGGATCAAATATTCATTTTATCTATGACTACCATGAAAATTGTTTATTTATTATACAAAATACTATCTAGATAAGTTAGGTTTTACATACAACCGTACGAAATTTGGTACTTTACTCGAGACTGTGTGTAAAGAACCACAGTTTACTACACTTTTATTAATTTTTAGAAGTTTTTTTTCTAAGTTCGCCATTTTGTTATTTTTCGATAAAATTTCATAATTCTAGTTCCGACCAGAATGACATATCTATAGATTAAGACTCATTAAGAATTTTTGATTTCAGATGTCCCCAAGAGTCAAAATGTTCTCTGTGGTCAAAATCTCCCGGGCCATCCACGTGCTTTTTTTTTGAGGTGCCAACTTCAAGTGATAATAATAATAATAAAATAAAATTTAATTTATTCAAAAAAAAAAAAAAAAAAATTTTTGTTACCTTAAGGAGAGGGTAAGGTTAATTCGTACAAAAAAAGGCATGTTTTTATTATCTTTTTGTGACGACACAGTTAAAATGTCTTTATTAAAACCAGTGGTACATTAAAGTATAACATTCAAAGAATATTGTGTAAAATTTTCACGAAGAAATATTAAAAAATACAGTAATGGCAGCAATTATTCGAACGTGTCTCGAAGACTAAAATGAGAAAGTAGAATTGCGGTGCCCCTCATAACTTGGGGCTAGATCATCCGAAATAAAAAAAATTAAAATTCATTCGTTAGATAATAGTTTTCCTCAGGTAACGCTGGGAGGGTTTGTCGAAATTTCAATTTTTCACGTTTTTGGAACACTTAGACCGGAAAAACACGATTTTTGCGAAAAAAAAATTGGCTAATTTGTTATTGTAAAATAAAAATTATTAACAATTTAAAAAAAAAAAACCTCTCCTGCGTTACCTCGTAAATTATGTACAGAAATAGTGTTCAAAATTTCAAATGGATCGGTGCTGTAGTTTTGAAGTTATGAGGGGCACCGACTTTGAAAACGTGAGCTGTGGGGAAAACGTTTTAAAGTTTTGAACACTTAAAAATTCTTGTATAAAACTGATATAGAATACTTACTGCTAAACTAAATTTTCTACCCTACACTGACAAAATATACAGTATAGGTATAAACACGTTAGTACTTCCATTGCAATTTCTATAATATAACTGAGAGAGAGTGAGATATATAGAGAGCGAAACATCTGCCAGGTAACAACAAAAATGCTTATAACTTCGTCAATTTTGCTCCAATCAACTTGAAATTTTGAGACAATATTCTTGAGATATTATGCATTCAGTTAAAAAAATAAAAAAATAAATAAAAAATAAAAAACTATTTTAACATCTTATCCTGCCCTTAACATGTAAATAAAAACATTAAAAATTCAAAATTTTTCATTTGTTCTTTCTCAAAAAAACAAAAATGCCCCTGAAAATAGGCATGAAAAACAGCGCCAGTTACCAGACTAGTCACTACCTCAATAAATTTCAAATTTTACATAATTTTAATGTATTGTATTCGTACCAATTTATATTATTTACTGTAAATACCATGTTAGTCGTTGATAAAGTATAGTGCACAACTCGATTGTAACGTATACTATACTTTCGCGCAACTATGCATTCGCCGTTGCGCGACTTTTGCGTAATTTTTTCACTCGTATGTAATATACCACTTAGAACCTCAATCACAGTTTCCCAAAATTAGTCAAATACCCAATTAAAATTTAACGCTAGATTCACACTATTCTGCGTTATATTCATCAAAAAACTTTTACAATTTTCTACTACTATGTGTCCTAATAACTTTCACTGTTCTAAGATGGATATTTTAGGTGAATTATGCCCAGAACCATTACAGCACTTACTATTAGCGTTACAACAGGCAACAAGCGGTTCGTAAACAGATCGTAAACTTTAATCAGATAATTGTAAACAGGATGTCTCTATAATTTTGTAATTATAGTAAATTTGCATGAAATTATACTAGCTGTGCAGCAGTAATTTAAAAATTAGTTACCAATGCGTACAATGTTTATCTATCAACAGTACAATCAAGGGTGTGTAAATTCCACGCAGATGATTTCGACCAAAATAAAAAAACATAAAACGTTGCTAATTATTATTGTTAACCCTTAACCGGTAAGGTGAATTCTTATAATACTCACGGTAAAGTGATGTCTGAGAGACATCAACAAATTAACATAGCGCGGGCTGGTAACATAGACAGCCAAAACTGGAGACCACACGTATATGCATGTATCAAACACTCCCCTTACGCCAACAGGGTAAAATTTGCCCTAAATCATAAAAGAATACACAAACGTTCAGTTAACAAAAACAAGCAAGGAGGAAGAAAACTGAAAGAATATTATTTGTATACGACTCACAGACATCACCTTACCAGTTAAAGGTTAATTATTTCTGAAGATCATAAAAATACAAAGAGTTCCCCTACCTTTACTATAGCGAAGGAAATATTCTGATTGACGTCTAAATCAATTAGTAGCTGCAAACCTACTGAGATTCAAGCCATAAAATCGCATTAAAAGGAGAGCAAAATTTGGACTGATTTCATTCAACGGTTCTGGAGTTATCGCCATTTTTAACTTTTCGAAAAAATCGAATAATTTTGATTTTTTCGATTTTCTCCGAGCGTTGTCTATGAAAATCAGCGAGATTTGTACAGTGACAATTCAAGAAGTACAACGAAATGTTCCCTTGCCTTCTTCAACTGCAGTTCTGGGAGTTCCATGCTATGGAAACTACGCTACGACTCCTTCCTTGCTGCAAAATTTCAAAAAATTTTTAATTTTGATAAGAGAGATGAGAGTCTTCAAAAAAAGTCAGGTGACTTATGAGAAAATTTGCCCTTAAAATACAGTGGAACTCCAAGAAGTACAATAAAATGTTCCCTTGTTTTCTTGAGTTGCAGTTCTTGGAGTTCCTGTGAATATCTAAAAAAATTATATATTTTGACATAACATAAATTTTTTTAGACAGTCACAGGAATGCCAACAACTGCAACTCAAGAAAACAAGGGAACATTTCGTTGTACTTATTGGAGTTCCACTGTATTTTAAGGGCAAAATTTTTCTCATAAATCACCTAACTTTTTCTGAAGACTCCCATCTCTTTTATCAAAATTACAAATTCTTTGAAATTTTACAAGGGAGGACCATGGGGAACCAGAAACAAAATTTCGAAAAAGTTTATAAAATATAATTTTTAGAAAATTAGATTTGCAACAACTTTATTCCATTAAAATTCACATATTGTTTGAAAAATTGTCAAATTGGATCGGCTGGGACTCGAATCCGGATCTCTTGGTTACTAGCCAAGCGCCTAACCAATTTGGCCACCGACCGCTTGTTCGAGTGCCACTCCAATCTGATAATCAATCAAACACAACCTCTCTTTGATGCGAGACACAGTTTATATTTTTTATTTCAAATGTTTCAAACATTAAGTGAACATATGAATATTGGTGTATGTTTAAATACGGACAAAAGTCCGCCATACATTAATAATGTTTCACAGGCACTCGATAACATTTGAGATTAAAAAAAAAAAACTTTATTCCAAACAACTTCCCTTAACGACGCTCCCATCTGGCTCTAAAAACGCAAAACAAATTTTGGTAACCCAAATTTTTATTCTTTGTAACTTATATGAATTCAGAAATACAGCTGAACTGTTTTTTGTGCGGTGAAAAGGATAGAGACCGCATAAAAAAATCGCACAAAAAAAATATATTCAAAAATATCATAAATAGCTATAAAAAGTATAGTTCGATCCAGATTGTACAAAAAACTTTTTTTGTGCGGTTGGTCGGGACCGCATAAAAAAAGTGTCATCGAAAAAACATCACTCAAAACGCTCAAAACTTAGAAATTTCCTTAGAAGTTGCTTCTATAAACAAGATAAAGCATTAATTTACACGTAGAAACATTTCATTTCAATTTTATAATATTATGAAAATTTTGAAAAATACATCTTTAACAAAATTAAACGATGCAATAACTTATGTTCTTATGCAATGTGTTAATTAAGTGCTTAAAAGCCGTTTAAAAAGAATTATTATCAAAGAAAGTTATTATAGTAATTGTTTTAAGTTTCTTAGTGTCTCGTGATTTTGATTCACATTATGCATTTTAATGGCCATTTTCTTACAAACCGCATAAAAAAATCGCACAAAAAAGGACCGCATAAAAAAGAGTTCAGCTATACTCATATTGCATCTCTGGAACAAAATTCACGTAATTCCACGTAACTGATTGTTTAATATATGTATATACTGATGTTAGCAATATAGACTCACAACTTTGTCTACTTGCATGTACTAGTGATGTCGAGACAAGGAGCTGTTAGTCGATTAATCGACTAACGTTATTTTTCAGACAAAATTAGTCATTAGTCGAAAATATCGATTATGGAGTAGTCGACTAACCGACTAAATTTTTAATCGAATTCATGAATAGGGTAATCTACGTAACTCTTCTAAAAATGACGTTTCTAAATAAAGTTATTTTTCAGACAAAATTAGTCATTAGTCGAAAATATCGATTATGAAGTAGTCGACTAACCGACTAAATTTTTAATCGAATTCATGAATAGGGTAATCTACGTAGCTCTTCTAAAAACGACGTTTGGTTTGGAATTTAATTGATAATATCAACGGTTTTTTTTCGACTAAATCGACTAATCGATTAATTATTATTCGACATCACTAGCATGTACCAACAAAACTATACTTTACAGTGTGTTAATACAAAGTGATGAACTTGTAATTACGTGTATTTTACTCCAAACGTGCGATATATCAGTCGCGTACCATTTATTGACCGTGACAAAATGACACGGGAAAGTTCTACAACTGTGTTGTTAACCTTTTTTTAAAAGAATTTAATGATTTAAAAATATTTTATAATTAAGAACGGTCACGGGAATACAAATACAGTAACTTACAATTCCCTAAAGGAAACCACTTTCTCTGTCTTTCTCACTCGCATATATAAATCTACAAAGAGTAAGTGAGAGAGAGAAGAGTTCTATTAAAAAATAAATACTGTTTTAAAAATTATTAATGAATATTTTAATAGTTTTCAGGTGGCCGTTGAATAAACGCGTGTCCTTCAGGTGACCATGTCTTATCAAAAAATACAATCATACATCGAAAACAAAAATTAGGTATAGTTTATATGAGCTTTGTTCCAACAAGTACTCGAATTATTTATCGTTTTAATAAGTAGGCGCACAATTATTTTACTATGCCAACTAGGAAAAGCGTAAATTTAATAGATTTAAGCGTTACTTTATGGTATTTCATATTTGATATTAGTAACTAAAAACTCTTTACTTTACAAAATACCACTTTTATTGAATATAAAACTCTTATGAGATGTTTCGGTCAATATGACACGTTTGAGAATGGTCATATTGTAAAGTGGTACCAATAAAAGTGGTATTTTGTAAAGTAAAATGTTTTTGTTTACTAATAGGAAAAGCCTGACGAAGTGTTAATTCGAACTAACATAGAATTTCAAATTCGGTGTACCATCAGAGATTTAATTTCCTTTGAAATTTCGAAATTTAATTTTCATGCCCACAGGTGAAGGATTATAATATTAAGAGCGAAACTGTGGGTTAGTTGTACAATAATAATATATTTGTACCCCTTTCCCACAAAAAATGTTTTTTCTTCTTTTCTTCTTTCTTCTTACTATACTAGACCGATTTCGATCACTTTTATGATTCTCTTCAGTAGTTTTTTCGCTGAAATAAAAAGGTTATTAATTACGTACCTAAAATAGAATATATATTAAGAACCTAAAAGAGAAAGAAAATTATGTTCCTAAATAGAAAAGAGAAAAATAGATTATGTACCTAAAAAAGAAGAGAGAATGAATTAAGTACCTAAAAGAGAAAAGAGAAAATTAAGTGCCTAAAACAGAAGAAGAAATGAATTAAGTACCTAAAAGAAAAAGGAAATTGTACCTAAAATAGAAAAGAGAAAATTAAGTGCCTACAAAGGAAGTAGATTATGTACCTAAAAAAGAAAAGAAAATGAATTAAGTACCTAAAAGAGAAAAAAGAAAATTAAGTGCCTAAAAAAGGAAAGAGAAAAAGATTATGTACCTAAAAAAAAAGAGAAAATGAATTAAGTACCTAAAAAAGAAAAGAGAAAATTAAGTGTCAAAAAAGAAGAGAAAATGAATTAAGTACCTAAAAGAAAAAGAAATTAAGTACCTAAAATAGAAAAGAGAAAATTAAGTGCCTAAAAAAGAAAGAGAAAATAGGTTATGTACCTAAAAAAGAAGAGAAAATGAATTAAGTACCTAAAAGAAAAAAGAAAATTAAGTATCTGAAAAAGAAAAGAGAATTAGGTAAAATACGTGAAAGAAAAAGAAACGTTAAAAATTTTAAATAATCTGGTCGCAAATTGCAATAATAGATCGATCCTTAGTTGAGTATTGTTAACAAAAATGTCAACCAACACATTCAACCAAAAATCGATTTAAACGCTCATTCGATGAAGTATGCCTTCCGTTCAACTGGTTTGTTAAGTCGATTACCAAGTTGGACCAAATTACAGATAGTTACCAAATTTGATCAAAATCGGTTCAGTAGTTTCGGAGTTATCGTAGCCAAACATGAGATTTTTATACATATATATATATATATATATATATATATATATATATATATATATATATATATATATATATATATATATATATAGATAGATAGATAGATAAATATATATTATTTATGTATTTATGTATCAGCACAATAACTCTCGAACGACACATTAGTCCTTTATGAAATTCGGTGAGAAATTTGGAAGTTTAAAAATTTTGAAACTTCAGCGAGACACGTCCAAAGCCTGGAACATGATTTTTTGGGCACTTTTCATGAAAAAAATTAATTTTTTGCCAAAATTTCCCCAAGTTTAAAAGTTTTTGAGACATTTTTTTACACCATTAAAAAAAGGAGAATAAATTACATAAAAAAGGTTTTTAAGTCATTATTTTATGTGAGCTGGTTTCCGAGAAAACTAATTGTTATAAACGGAAATTCGATATATTATGCAGGATGCTGCGACAGGGGTATTTTATTATTCATTTTTTTCGGTTGAAAAAATAACATACATAAGTTTATTTTTGTTGCCATAGATGCTTAAGAATTCTTCGTTTCAAGCCTCGGATTCTCAAACTGCACAAAAATAACACTTACAGTCCTTGCCAAGTAATATACTAATATTCCATTTTTATCGTGTTTTTATCTACAATAAAATGGCCAACCAAAAAATTTCCTACCGTTTTTTTCTGCTGTAAAAATCTATGCTAAATTTGTTTCCACAGCAAAAATGAAAAAACTACAATAATTCTTAATATGCGGCTAAATACACACATGAATCAAACTGTCATGCAAATTAAATATGAAATATTTGAAATTTCAAGGCAAAATGTTAATTTGTATGTAAAGAATGTTTAAAATAATTTAAATTTTACTTTAGTAATTAAACTGATTTTGTAATTACAACAATTACGACTGTTACGACGGTAACACTGGTAACACTGATAATAAATAATTGAATTATAGGCCAAATCCATTAAAAATGGTCTGACGTAAAAAAAAGGAACAAATGAAGCAAAATTAATGGGTCTCTTTTTAAGCAAATTTCCTCGATTTTGGAAATATAAACACTACTTTCAAGCTTAGAAAATTCCATGTAGTTTAGAAGCTTAGCCCAAAAACCCAGAAATCCAAATTTCCTTTTTTACCAGCAACTTCCTACCGATACGAGCTATAGTATAATTCGCACGTTCTCTGTCCCAACCGCGTATCTGAAAACTCCCAATTTTTGGACACATAAGAAAAACATAAGAAAAATCTATGTTTTCATCACTACACGGAGGGAAAAATCATATAATTTTTGTAGATAAAATTTCAGAAAAATTACCATGCTCTCTTATAATGCGTGCGCGATCGACGACCAAAGTAAAAAATATTTTACGATCAACTTCTATTACAACTTCTATCACACTCTTATGCATATATGTATGTTATAGTTTAATTCTTGTTGTCGTACTCTTTCATTTACGCATCTGACCAGCAACCTTATGTTACTTGGGCTGTACGCACTGAGGAACAATCGATGCATACAAAATGATTGGCAACAATATATTCTAATACTGAATATAGTGAAGTAACAAAATGATGAATTAAACGGTGACCGTCCTGTAACACATTCTAATGAATACTGTTTGCACATCACAGTCATCACACCACACCAGCCTGGCTATGTTACTTGCCACACCAGCCTGGCTATGTGACCTTCATGTATGATTGTGTTGATACCTTCTGCAGCCCGCCTGGCTATGTGATACCTTCTGTTTCTTTCTTTCTACTATTAGCAGATAGCATTTGAAATATTATAAGACAGCATGGTAATTTTTGTAAGAAAAACAATTAAAAAATATGGTGTACGATACCTACACTTTCTGTCAAGTGTAATACGCATACGTCAATTAGTTTTAAAGTACTGGGCGAAAATAGTTTTTAAATTTTTAAATAAAACTCAGTAAGGACTAAGGAGTCACATTTTATCTAAGTAATTTGAGTTAAATCTTCATATTCTGAGACCAGGATTCTTCAGTTAAAATATTTCCAATTATTAATGAAACAGACTGTATACAGAATTTGAATATTTTTTTGGAATTTTTCTACAACTATCCGTTTTTAAGTAATGGTCCCGAATTTTTTGTTTTTCTTATGGAAAATAATTCATGAAAAAATCATTTTATAAATAAAAGTTTTTTTAGAAAAAGATTTCACGTTCTGTATAAAAATAAATTGACCCAAACATTAAAAAGGTTACGTTAAATAGACTCAATTATACCATTTTTATGATTTTTTAAATAGATATAATCACCTAACTTTAATAATAATTTACATAAAAATTAAATTTCAAAATAATGAAAAAAAAAATTTCATACAGTCAAGCAAGCACCTTTCTCTTTACTATTTAAGAAATTATCGGATTTTATTAAATAAATGAAATATAATTGACTACCGTACAAAAAAACTACTTATTTTATTTTATTATAAAAAAAAGTAATTTTTAAGAAAGTTAAGAAATTTTATACATACGTTTACAATGCCTACGTTAGGAAAAATATTTATGCATACATACCGTAAAATCAGACACCTCTAACGTATAGTTTTCGATTCAAATTTGAATAAGGCTGAGTTCAAATGACCCGCAAAAACTGCGCGGAATGTCCGAGTGGTCGTACTAAATACACAGAATCGCGCAGTTTTTCTACGCCGCGCCGGTAAGGTAGTGTTTGACTATATTTAAATGAAATGACTTTTCAAGTACAGCAATAATCAGCACTACTGTGCGCGGCAGGTTATCTACTTATCTATGTAAGTGCTAAAAGAAACCGTCACTGGTAAAACAGGTGATAAATTTAAATACAATTGGAGTGAACATAGGGTGGTATTTATTGTAAACCAGTGTTTTTCAACCTGTGGGTCGTGACCCCCTGAGGGGTCGCGAAGCCTTTCTAAGAGGGTCGCAGTACTTTAAAAATAAAACCACTCCAGTTCAATATATGATATTTAATAAAGAGAAGGTTAATTAATGGTTACATTAATATAAGAGTTTCATACTTTGGCGCGATAAAGTTTCAAAACTGCGACTTATTTTCAATAACAGTAAATCCGAATTTTAAATAATTGTCGTTATATAAACACTTTTTCTTTGGTTTTGTTTTATTACTCTCATTCGAACTTGAAGTTGACGGTTGTGCATATGTTTCCAAAAACTTATCCATTTTCAATAATTACAATGAGCATAGAATTTTGAATATTAGACAATAATAAGTGAGCAACTACTAAACAAGGCAATTCAATAAATTTAAACACTAACGCGAGTTCACAATTCAAAGAATTCAAATGGATTACTCTCAGAAGAGTTAAACAGTGACAACAGTCGTGCGTGCACATGTCACTTTTTACGCCACGTGCGCCTTCAGAAGCTACTATAAGTCGTCAATTTTGATGTCGATATAAAAATACGCCTGTTTTAAGTCCTTAATTACGTATTTAATCGATACCTAACTATGAAAATAATTAATAATGATGAACGGATTCGATATTTATAACATAAAAAAATAAAAATTGGTAATGGCGGACGGTAGGGGGTCGCGAAATATTTTTCCATACTAAGGGGGTCGCGCCATGGAAAAGGTTGAAAAACACTGTTGTAAACAATAAAATAATTTAACTTTTTGAAAGTTATAACACCCTCTCAAAAAGTCATCCCAAAAATTGTTGGATAAGGTATATAAATTTGTTTCTTGTACCACACACTTAGCGTATGGTACTATGGTGGTCGGGTAAAGTTGGCTTTAATAGATAAATTTGTCTCATTTTACGGTATTTTATATGACAATTTAAATATGTAAGATAATGCTACTGTTTATTTATAATTCTCAGCCTGTGATATGATGAAATCACAGAAGAATTATACTGTTTTGCAAAAAAAAAAATTATTATTGTCATTTTTATTATATTTATTAGTTTATTTGTTAAGTTAATAAAAGGTTTATGAAATTTTATTTATTCCCAAGATTTAATCAAAAACTTATGTATATAAATATTTAAATTATATATATTATAAATTTCGTAATTTCTATACTACATGAATATTCAAATCTTTCTTCAATGTTGCATAAAGGAATATAATTAATTAGAAATTAATTAATAATAAATTTCTTAATATTTTTCTTCATGAAAATTCAATTTCGGCATTTTAGCATGGAAAACACAAAAGAAAAAAAATCTGGACCAAAAAATTGACCCCCAACATCCATAATATTGATATTTAAACTCCTCCGAACTCATATCAATTGATAAAATGCGGTCCTTTGTACCTGAACGAAGGGTTTTAAAAAAAATTTTAATTTTTGACAGCGTTTTAAACAAAAAATTTTGATTTTCGGTAAAAATTGTAGTGTTTTCCGTTGATTTTCTACTTGTAAAATGAGATGTAGTGAACAGGAAAACGAATCCTTCATTCAAATACAAGCCATAAGCATCTACTAATAGAAAAAATTTTGTTTTTTGATGTCAGATATCTAAGGATTTCACGAGTTACTCTGCCTACGGCGAAAAATCAGCGAAAAATTACATGAGAGGTTTGGTATTTTTTCGAATAAATTTGTGTTTATATATAACGAAAATTTGTTGCCTAGCAATTTAACGAGAAGAACTGTCAACTAACAAAAACACGACAGCGGAGCTGAAGCGTTTTTGAATTGACAATTCGGTATTTGACAATTTTTTAAAAACCATCTTAGTCTGTTTACTACTTCTTACTAAACTCATAATACACATTTTTAAATTATTTTGTACTATATTTTTAATAAAAATCACCGATAAAATTTCAGTTTTTAAAAAGATCGCCAAAACGATGCCTTCTGTGACGTCAAATCGTATGACGTCATTGGCTCTAAAACATTGAGTAGAAGTAGTAGGTCTAGCAATGAAAATTAATAATGAAAAACTTCTTTCAGAGTTACCAAAAAAGTAAACAGTTTTTTTCCTAGCTACAATATAATACCTACATATTCGAACGAGCTTGTGACGTAAGCTGCTTTTGCTTGATGTTTTTGATTACGTCATTTTTAACGTAAATTTTTTAATTTTATTTAATTAAAATTTTTATATTTTTGAATGAAATAACTTGTAAAGAGGCAATATTCAGTATCACTATGACTCAAGTAATTATTTAAAAATCAAAATAGATACTTTTTCAACTACTGTCAAATACCCCATTCTTCGAGTTAAATTGCTTTTAGGCAAGAAATTTGAGTAATAGAAAACACAAATTTATACAGAAAAAGTATAAAACTCAAGTGTAATACGGTAAGACAATTTAATGAATCAAATAAATTAGTAAATAATTCCTATTATTATTTAATACATTGTTACTATGGTTCTGAAGTCAGTTAAATTTACCAATACGAATTTTTGTTTCGATTTTATTGTATTTACCTACAACTAATAACTAATGAAATGTTTTGTACCATTTTTTCCGCTGTAAAAATCTGTCCTAACTTTTTTTCCATGGTAAAAGTGAAAAAATTACAATATTCTTATGGGTCTTAATATGAGTTAAATTGTCTATAAAAAAAATTTTTAAAAAAATTTTTTTTTTTTGGCTATAAAAAACCCATGTCTTAAATCATAAGGAGGTAAATTAAATTTTTGTAAAAATATTCAAAAAATTCTAGATCTAATCACTGTCAAAACGATTTTAGCGAATTTCCAGAATGGAATTCAGCTATTACAACCACTGTCATGACGTGACTTGAGCTCGGGTGTCCGCGCGATAACTCTCGAACGAAATATCTTTTATGAAATTTGGTGAAAATATTGGAAGTCCCAAACCGTTGGGAACATGGTTTTTTTGGCAATTTTCGTGAAAAAAATTAGTTTTTTTTGCCAAAATTTCCCCTTATTCAAAAATTTTTGTGAAATTTTTTTACATCATTAGAAAGAGAAGAAAAAATCACATAAAAAAGGTCTTAAAACTATTATTCTATGTCAACTAGTTTTCAAGAACAACTAATTTTTATAAACGGAAATTCGCTATGTTATGCAGGATGCTGCGACAGGGGTATTTTTAAATTTAAAGCAATATTTCTTGACTACTGCAAAAAAAAAATTAAAAACATACTTTTCTATTTAAAAAAAAAAAAAAAAAGTTTTTGAAACAATAAAATATTCAAAAATGTTTTTTATTCAAAGAACTTTTTAATCTCTGAACAATGAAATCATTTTGTGAGCGAAAAATTGAGAAAATTGATTGGAATCTTTATCTAACATTTTTTTTTTACATTTAGAAGTTCTAATTTCAAAAATTCTGTTGCGAACAGATAACAGTTATTTCAAAAATGTTGAAGAAGTCATTGTACATAACCGTGCGAAATCAATTAACCGATTAATGACGACCACTGTTTGATGAAATTAATGTCCATCACTCATTCGGTTTTTGTAACCAAGTTAATGTACTTTCCATTTTTTTACCGTCACAGAAGTTTCTAACCTAACTGACTGACTTAAGTATTTACTATATACTGGCTAAGTAAATAAATGAACTGTAAGAATTAATGAACCGAAACTAATTGTAAAATAGTGAAGGTATTTTTAATTTTTAGGGTTCCAAAGAAAAATTTCCGAAACCCATATATAATAATTTCATTACGTCTGTGCATCCGTCTCTTACACCTTCATAACTGCTATATTTTGTACTAGCTGCACCCGCGACGTCATTCGCACATAAAATCAGTAAGAAGTAAATAAATATAAGTATAATAATTAGTAAAGCATTTGCATAGAACAATATTTTTGCGTAATGGTTTTACGATTTTCCCGTGGGAATGAGACATTTTCCCGGAGTAAAAAGTATCTTAAATGTTGACCCAGGTAATAAGTTACCACCGTACCAAATTTCATAAAAATCCGTACAATAGTTTTTGCGTAATGTGTGTACATGCTCAATATGATTTTTCTATTTTCCCGCGGGAATGAGATATTTTTCCGGAGAAAAAAGTATCTTAGATGTTGACCCAGGTAATAAGTTATCATCACATCAAATTTCATTGAAATCGGTTCAGTAGTTTTTGCGTGATGCGTGAACAGACAGACAGAGAGGCAGACAAAAATTTTAAAAATTACTGTTTTGATATCTACATCGATAACTATTTACAGTACCAGTACAATTTTTAAATAATATTCCATGTTCAGAAACGATCTCGTTACAGTTTTATTATATACTCGTACCCGTGACGTTGTTCACGCGAAACGTTGAGTAGTTTCTTTTTCCAATTTGTAGTTTCTTGCAACACAAAATGCATTAAATTGTCTCCAAATTGACAATGGTGTATTTATTGTATTTTTCGGTGCACAATTAGCAACATTTTTTTTTTTTTGATTTAAAATTCAGAAAAATTTCCAAATTACAAAATTTATTTATAATTTTTGTTACTATAGTTATGAAATTTTTTATGAAATATGTAAATTGGCGTAATGTGTGTAGATGTTCAAAATAGTTTTTCCATTTTCCCGTGGGAATGAGACATTTTCCCGGAATAAAAAGTATCTTAGATGTTGACCCAGGTAATAAGTTATCATTACACCAAATTTCATTAAAATCCGTCCAGTAGTTTTTACGTGATGCGTGAACAGACAGACAGACAGACAGAGACAGATTTACAGTTTTATTATATGTATAGATGTATAGATGTACTTACTACAGATGTATCTAGATTTCAATTAATATAGGGCAAAAAATTTTCTTAATTTCTTAAGGTTTTTTCCCGTACGTAAAAGTGGAGATGAAAACTTTTTGCACGTACCACATCGTGTTGGATATCGTTAGAAAGGGTTCTTAAAATGAAACTGAGGTTCCTTTTACAATTTTTCATTTTTAAGTCTCAAAGTGATAACTTTGAACCGTACCGTAAAACCGTCTAGACTCGGACACTTTTTTACATTTTTGGTATAGTTTTATGTTTATACATGTTTCCTTCATAGATATCACCAATAAAAGTATTACCATTAGAAAGAGCGTATATTATTTGTTATATCCCTGACTCATTTGTTTCATTATAAGTAAAAATAAAAAAAATAAAAAATAATTAGTAAGTGTCCGGGTCTACACCCCAAATCCGTCTTGACACGGACACTTACTTAAATAATGTAATAACATGCAAACTAACCTCTTCCGTGGGGGTTAGGACAGTGTTTTACATCGTTTGATGTCTTTGAACCTGTCAAAGACTTCAAAATATTTTGTGGGAAAGGAGAGAGGGCAATGTATAAAGTAAACATACGATATGACACCAGAAGGAGGCATAAACTGCGTAATTCTGGGGGGAATATTAACGTATGGACAGTGAGAGTTACAACTGGTGCGAATCGCGGCCATAGCATAATAAACTGATGTGTCCGGGTCTAAACGGATATACATATATAGCATGTATTTTTTATATATACATCGAATATAACTTCAAACATCATTAAATGTTCCGCGATAAAATTCTGAACACATACATATCAAAACTAAAACAATATGACAATTATGACGAAAATTACATGTCTAAGTTAGACACACATTTTATTTCTTTGAAAAACTATAGGGTAGTAATCCTGTAAAATGAGATAGTAAATGTTGAAATCCGTAGTTTTTATTGGTACAGCTGTTTAGAGGATGTTTTTCTCTCTCTAATGACGTCAAGAACAAATGTTTACTGTTGCAGGTTAATGTAGAAATTATTTAATTTGAAGATTGGTGCAAAGTGTCCGGGTCTAGACGGTTTTACGGTAGGTACAAAAAAGATTAAAAATCTAGATACCAGAACTTGATAACAAGTTATGTCGGTAGCGTCCGGAACTACAGACAACCAAATTTTCGAAAATTCACAAAGAAATCTGAAGCAGAGAAAATGGTTCTCAGTAAAAGAAATTTTGTACGGAGGCATGGTTTCGGTATCAAAAAACATTTCCCAAAAATTCAGATCTAAGTAAGATTTTCGTTAAAAACTCCTCAAATAATTCCACTTCCTACTGTTTTTCCCATGTTGAAGCTTCGATCAGATACTACCAGCCATTGAGGAACCCTAACTCAATGCGTGACCAATAAGCACTCAACCAGTTTTTATAGTATTTAATCATTGGTTGCTCGGAAATTTCTATATTTTTGTAAATATCTGACATCATGATTAGTAAAAGTGTTTTATCTTTTCCAGATTTCCCAGCAATTGTGAAATCTCTTAACACTACTGTATTTTTAGCGAATTTCCAAAAGGGAAATTCAATTATTACCGCCAGTCTCACGGTGGTCCCAAACCATCTTGGATGAGTTCTTTAACCAAACACGTCCGATACCCAGAACCTCCAAAAAATGAGTTTTTTTGCCAAAATTTGCCAAAATTCAGAATTTTTCGAATTTTTTTTTACACCGTGACAAAGAGTGGAAAAGTAGATTTTCGTGAAAAAGTAATTTTTGTAACCGGAAATTCATTTCTTCATGCAAGATACTGCGACAGGGTTATTATTTTTTTATAATAATATTCAAAATGTGGAGTGACAATTCAAAATGTGTTTTGTCACAAAAAATTCAAAATGGAGTTATACACATCATTTGATTCTTCTCACTGATTCCTATCAGACTAGACAATTCTAAAAAGTCGTCAAAAATCTTTTCCACATTAAAATTAAAGAAGAAAATCAAGAATTTATTCAAACCTTGTTTTGTGAAGTGCTCTTGTTGGTTCACTGGATCACGTGATCGACACATACTGGCGGTGAGGTTATACACACAGAAATGACATTTACAATATTTTTGAAACAGTATTTGTTCAAAGCGTTCAAAGTGTGTTTTGTCCACAACTAAACGAATCAAAACGTTTTTTGTCCAATCCACCTATTCAAATACTATTTTGTCCACCATATAAAAGCATTTTTCTCCATAAAAAACGACCTTTACATCGTGTAACCTGTAAAAATAACAGCCAGAAATAATTCACTGAATAATTTTTGATGATCTCCTAAAATTTTGATAACTGTGACAAAACACATTTTGAACTATCACTCCACAAATATAAATGGGTGTTTTCAGTAAGAAATTTGTGTTTTAAGTATAATTGACAATAGGTACTATAGAAAAGAATTATCATTTTTTTTTATTTTTTTATTTATTTATTTATTTTTTTTTTTGTAACAATCTATGAGTGGGCTGCGTACAACAAGGCTACAAACATTTTGGATTAGCAACGGATCTATTGTATTTAGATTTATTATTTTTCAATTGTTTGTAAATATTTTAATTTCCGCTGTGGGGTCAACTAAACGTATACATCAACACAGAAGCAGTGATACAGTAAATTAATGATTTAATGGGGACCACTAGTGTGACCGCCTGAAAAAAAGGTGACTTTTGGGTATTTTTTTAAAGAAAACTACTGTATGGAATGTTTTAATATTTTAAGAATACACCACAAATCCAATTTTACGTAGTGGTCGGTGCAAATTTAAGGGGAAGTACGTAAAATCGGAAGATCAGGGGCGTCGGTAAACTTTTGTTTTGGGGGGTTGGTAAATATTATTATCTGAATTTATTTAAAACAATATTACTTAAGAGACAATTTACAGTTAAAATTCGGTTGTGTAGACAAAGGAAATCGAATGTTATACTAATGAATATGAGTGATAACTTTTAGAAAACTGTCCAAAAATCAACTTCACTATCGCATTCATCAGCGTAAAAGACGCCAAATAGCGGAAGCTGACAAAAATTCTAGAATATTCTACTCGTGAACTGGCAAATATACCAAAAAACAAACTTCGCTATTGAATTGCGCACTAAAAATTAGATTAAGCAGCGCATTTTGACAAAAATTCTAGAATGTTCTATTCGTCAACTAACAAAGATATAGAAAAATCGATTGCACCATTTAATTGGTCATCGAATAAAAGACGGAATAGCACATTTTCATAAATATTCTAGAATATTCTATTCGTCAGAAAGCAAAAATTGTTTGTCAAAATCGGACATCTGGTTTACATTAGTTTAATTTCGGTTGGACAATTAAATGGTGCAGTAGATTTTCCAATATCTTTGTTAGTTGACAAATAGAATATTCTAGAAGATTTCTCAAAGTATGTTATTTGGTCTCTTTTGTGGTACCCAATTCAATGGCGACGTTTGTTTTTGAATATCTTTGCTAGTTGACGAATAGAATATTCCAGAACATTTGTCAAAATGTGTAATTTGACCTCTTTTTCAATGGACAATTAAATAGTACAATTGATTTTTCAATATCTTTGCTAGTTGACAAATAGAACATTCTAGAATTTTTGTCAAACTACACTGTTTAATCTCATTTTTAATGACCAATTCAACGGTGAAGTTTGTTTTTTGATATCTCTGCTAGTTGATGATTAGAATATTCTAGAATTTTACGTTACTCATTTTGCATTTGCATTTTGCGTATTACGTATACAGAATATGTGCATATATATCTTCAGTGAAATTTTAAAATTTTTGAAGGCTACGAGACCCTTAGACAATATTACCTACGGCCCTGACTCGGGCTTGGTACATAAATTTTCACCAACACAGACAAACAACAACATATCTGTGAGAGGAGAACCCCACTAAATCGCTGACGTCACTACGTAAAATCGGAGTACGTACCATTGGATGGCCACTGTATATTCGTTGATATGTAATAAATTCATGATAAAATTTTTCGACCAAAAGATTGAAAATTCAGTGAGTTATTCGCGACCTTCCAAGGCTCCAAAAAAAAAGTTCACCCACTGCTGCAGTGATAGCGATCTTCACAGTGACTGGAACCAAAAAAATTAAAAAGCCTATTAAACTAGAAGGTATTTCCCGTGCCATGAACCTTAATCGAAGAAAAAAGTTGAAATTTAACAAAATGGCGGAGTTTTAAAAAAAAAAAGTTTCAAATTTTGCGCGAAAATTTGATGATTTTTGGTCTGCAAAAATTACATTTTTGATTCGATCGGAAAACTGGAGGTTCATGGTACGAAGAAATATATATAAAAGAAGCTGCAATAAGAATCAACTGGATTTGATAATTTGTCTTCGAGTTATAACTGCAGCAAATTTGAAAAATGTAGTTTTTCGTAATTTTACCTTTTAGTTTTAATCACTGAGAATTTTTACTAAAATTATTTAAGATGTACTGACTATAACGGTCATAGTAAAACGAGATAAGTCGTTTAAATGTGTCAGGGACTAGCTTCTCCACAACATGTGACTGGCAGCCACGTCCAGAAACTCCCGAACTATCAACCTTCATACATTTCTCAATACCTCAAAGTTAACAATGAAAATCAGAATCCACTCTTCGGATGGCTGTAACTTAAAAACTATTTGAGAGATGCACTTGAAATTTTAGTATGTAGAGGTAATTTTGTACCATTAGAGTAATTTTTATGATATTTTTTAAAAATTTCAAAACTATGTGACGTTTGATAAGTAGGGTTCTAAATAATTTTTTTTATTATTTTGCAGAATCTAATAAATAGACCTCGTAATAAGTACTCGCTTTGAAAAAATCAAACACAATTAATACTTTTTCTTAAAGAAAATATGTAGTAAAATTATGTACTAACAACCACAAACAACGTCCTGACAAACTAACATATTTATCCACCTGAAGCGCTGTAGTCGAATTTCGTATCTCCTGCAGGCAAAAATTCATGGCGAATACAAAGAGTGACCGCCAAAAAAAAAAACATTTTTCGCCTATTTGGCAGCCCTTGAAATCTAACTTCAAATGTATGCTAAATGATAGTGTATTATGAGACTTTAACCTCCTGAAAATTTCAGATTGAGGCTGCATTCGGTTCTCGAGATATCGAGAGTCAAAGTTGTCAATTTCGCATGGGTTCACACACAATTCGTTACATTCAGGAGATAACACAAGTCAACATTTAATATACCGAGTATCTCTAGATCCCACTAGGGTACTCTAGGGTTTTTGGTGTCGCTGATTCCGAATCCGAGGTCGTTTGACCTCTGTCACGTCAGATTCAAGGTCATTTGAAGGTCAAAGGGCGAATAATTGCTTTAAAAAATCTGAAAAAAATCAGGTAGAGGTTATTACCGAGGTCATTACTCAGTAATTTCTCTTAACGGGATATGAGAGCTTAGAATAGAACTTCGACCTAGAATACCTCTACCTGAATTTTTTTCAGATTTTTTAAAGCATTTATTCGCCCTTTGACCTTCAAATGGCCTTGAACCTGACGTAATAGAGGTCAACCGACCCGAAATTCGAAATCAGCGACCCCAAAAACCCTAGGATACCCTAGTAAGATCTAGAGACACTCCGTGTATCAAATGTTGACCTGTGTTATCTTCTGAATGTAATGAATTGTGAACCCATGCAAAATCGACAACATTGACCTTCGATATCTCGAGAACCGAATGCAGCCTCAATCTGAAATTTTCAGGAGATTAAAGTCTCATCATAAACTATTATTTAGCATACATTTGAAGTTAGATTTCAAGGGCTGTCAAATAGTCGAAACTTGCGGTCACTCTTTCTAACCACTATATCTGGGAAAGCAGTGATTTTTTCAAACATTTTCTGTAGCTAAATAAATAAACTTTGTTCTATATCAGTAACAGTTTTTTAAAACGGCGGTTCCAAAATCAACATTAAATGCAAAGTCAGCAGTAAGTATTACATGGTTTAGTTTTTGCGACAATCAATTTCAACAACATTTCCACTTTTATTCATAAAAAAAAAAAGAAAAAAAAATTGGTTTGAGAAAAGATAATACGAACGGTGTATTATTTTTTCGTTTTAGTTCAATGTGCTCAAACGACCCGGAGGCAATGGATGGTCCGTCTTCTCGCGATGTTGTAGTATAGTTGCCGATGATGGAAATAAACATTTACAGAGACTACAGGGAGTACTAGTATATTTATAAATATGTTTTTTACATTATTGGTTATCGACTTATGTATATTATATATTGAAAAATGCTGTAGAATTGTAGATAATGAAGATCTCTGTTCGTAAGAGGAAATCATGTCATTTAAAAATATATATTATCATTTGAGGCCTCGAGAGCAAGAATGGCCTAACTGCAAATTACTCATATCGAGATAACGACAGTTAAAGTTATGCCAGTAAATATTTTTGTTTTTCCACCAAAGTCTTAATAAAATTGTGGACGTTTACTAATGTATCATATTTTGAATTAGATATGTCGATTTTAAATCGATTAATCGAAAATCGATTAATCGAATCTTAAAAAATTGATTCTTTTTTCGATTGTTTTCATTTGAATCGATTCATGAATCGATTATTAAAAGTAAGAGATCGATAACCGATTTTTTCCAAAAATAACTTCATTTTAATACTAATTCTACAAAGAAACATGTGTTAAAATGAAACACCAAAAACTATTGTTAATTGTCACTTTTTACTCGTTATATCAACGAACCCCCCCCCCCCATGGCTCTATATAAGTCAGACTATTAATATAAAAGGAAGGAAGAGACCACCTATCCGTACAAACGACGATCCCTTTCCCACAAAAGCGACTTATTTAGAAAACATTTTTTTGTCAATTTGTTTGAAATTTTTGAATAAACTTGGTTCAATTCGTGGTATTCGTCCTACATATTCAATTGCCTTATTTTTTGATAATTATAATTGAAAAGTTAACTCATTCATCGCCTTTACAAATATAAAGTAAGGCGTTTTTACACGATATTAGCGATATTACCTATGTACTACCAAGTAAGTCCTTTAAACAAAAATTATTAGCTAATTTTATTAAACTTTTCAAAATTTCGATTTTTTAGATCGATCTCACAGAATCGATTTTTTTTAGCCGATTTTTTTTTTAATCGATTTTTTTGATTTCGATTTAAATCGATCCAAAAATCGATCTTTTTTTTGGAGAATCGACATCTCTATTTTGAATACAATGTCAAATGCATGTATGGGTAAAATTAGAAGGTCTAGCATCTTTTCCTGTACACCTATGTGCAGGAGTTCATAGGTGTACATTCTGTACACCTATAGGTACAGAATTTAGTATCTTGTAAAAATGCATTTTTTTTTTTGGCAAAAATTATAACATTTTTACAATATATAGGATTAACTAAATACAAAATAAAATAGTAACAAATTTTTTTCGTGAGTGGCAATACTTTCTAGTAATCACGAAAATTCACTTCAATAAAACTTAACTCACGTTCACGTTTACTCACGGCGGTAACTTCAAATTTTACTCACAATCACGCGTGAGCGTCGTGAGCAACATCGTGACACGAAAAAATCACGCACGGACAACATCTCTAGTTGACAGTTCTTCTCGTTCAGGCAACAAATTTTTCGTTAGGCAAACCTAAATTTATTCGAAAAAATACAAACCTCTTGTCAAATAATAAGTGATTATCGCATATAGTAACTATTATTAGACTATCTATTACCTTTTGGGTATATGTAAGTTACATAGCACACTTGGATTGGAACAGGTTTTGAATGAAACAAGTAGAACTTCATTTGAACGTGTAATATTTGATTTGTAGGTAATTGGTACATAATATTAGTTTTTGATACCTGACAAAATAAATACATATAAAAATATAGATAAATGTCTATGATTAGAGGTACAGAGCAGTGTTTCTCAATCGCTTGTCCGCGAAAATATCTCACCGATCCGCAGAAAGATGTCAGAATTACAATAACTTACAAAAATGATTATAATTTTAAAAAAAAATGGGCGGACTAGCTTAAGGAGGGGTAAGGTTTTTAAAATTTTTTTTTGCATTTTTTTTTTAATTTTTTTTTCTGAATATACAACATGTCGAGCGTATTGTGTCAAAATTTCAAGTAAATCCGAGCAAAACTAATGAAGATACAGCGTTTCAAGCGACCGGCCCTCATGCTCGATTTTTATACCTGTCTGGTAGCTGCGCGACGCGCCTACCTGCCAAGTATAAAATTTACTTTATACTTACAAATCTTATACAAAACAAATACTTACTATAATTACCCGCGTAAGTATAAAAAATTATATCATTTTATTGATGCTTAATTTTGGATTTTTGAGTAAAAAAACTTTAAATCCATTTTCTCGCAAACAACATTTTTGAAGTCCGTGAACATCATAACTCAAAATCTACTTCACCAATTTTGTTGAAATTTTGTACACTGTTTCTACACATAAATCAACAGGTAATCAGGTCGAGTTTTTTTTTTTGCTATTTTTTTCCAGTTTATAATAACAAATTAACCGAAATTTTTAGCAAAAATTGCGTTTTTCACTTCAAAATGCTGCCAAAAATAAAAAAATCGAAAAAATACAAAAAACTCTTCCTGACTTCCTAGGGAAACATATCGCCTTTTAAACGCATTTCGATTTTTTTGTCTGGGATGATCCGGTACCAAGTTATGATGTTCACCGCAAAACAACTTTTTTTCGAGGCGCCTCCGGAAATTCGCTGTCACGGACTTATTTATCGATATTTGTAATTGATAAGATACTTCAGATGTTATACTATAACGTGTACATGAAATAAATAAGCCAACATTATTCATATCTCCAAAAAAAAATCATGAAAATATGCCTTTTTTTCGCTTTTAAAACCTTACCCCCCCTTAATGAAAAAGGAAGGTATTTTGGCGATAAAAATCACATATTCTGGAATTTAGTATTTTTATTTACGGCACATGATAGCACATACCTAGCATAGTATGGCGCAATTTTTTTGTTTGAAAAAAGAAAAACTTGATGAATACATGATTGACCAAGTGATCGGAAAATAACATTTCATATTACACAATCTAATGTTATTCGAACTAAATCTATAAGAAATCTATTTAAAATTAAAGAATTGCATTTAAACATTACTCTAATGTTTAAGAAAGTGCCGATATTTGTTTTAATTCGTAGGAGAACCAAGTGATCGAGAAACGACATTTCATATTACACGACAAAATGTTATTCCAACTAATGATGTAAATGATTCCAGGCTGCAATAACTCTACTAAAAATGAAAGAACTGCTTAATTAAACATTACTCAAATGCTTAAGAGAGTGTCGATATTTGTCTTAAGGGGGACATTTTTTAAGAATTGAAAAAATTTTTCTTGCATGTTTCGATAGTCTATACCTTCAAAAATAACATACTAAAATTTCAAGTGCATATCTCAAATAGTTTTTGAATGACAGCCATCCGAAGAGCGGATCCTGATTTTCATTGTTAACTTTGAGCTATTTAGAAATGTATGAAGGTTGATAGTTCGGGAGTTTCTGGACATGACTGCCAGTCACATGTTGTGGAGAAGCTAGACCCTGGCACATTTAAACGACTCATCTAGTTTTACTATGACCGTTATAGTGAGTACACCGTAAATAATTTTAGTAAATATCCTCAGTGATTAAAACTAAAAGGTAAATTTAAAAAAAACTACATTTTTCAAATTTGCTGCAGTTATAACTCGAAAACAAATCATCCGATCGAGTTGATTCTTATTGCAGCTTCTTTTATATATATTTCTTCGTACCATGAACCTCCAGTTTTCCGATCGAATAAAAAATGTAATTTTTGCAGGCCAAAAATCATCAAATTTTCACGCAAAATTGGAAACTTTTTTTAAAAAACTCCGCCATTTTATTAAATTTCAACTTCTTTTTCCGATTGAGGTTCACGGTACGGACAATACCTTCTAGTTTAATAGGCATTTTGGTTTTTTTTGATTTCAGGCACTGTGAAGGTCGCTATCACTGCAGCAGTGGGGGAACTTTTTTTTCTGAGTCTTGGGAGATCGCGAATAACTCACTGAATTTTCAATTTTTTGGTCCAAAAATTTTATCATGAATTTATTGTATATGGACGAATATATTCTTAAAATATTAAAACATTCCATATAGTAGTTTTCTTTAAAAAAATTCCAAAAAATCACCTTTTTTTCATGCGGTCATACTAGTAGTCCCCCTTAATCAGATGAAGAACCAGGTGGTCGGAAAACGACATTTCATATTACACGACCAAATGTTATTCCAACTAACGGTGGAAATTCAAGGCTATAATAATTCTATTTAAAATTAAAGAATTATGGGTCATACACAATCAATGAAATAAGAAATAAGAAATAAAGCATAAGAAGTATGCCATCTAGTGACGTTGAATGGAACTTTAACGTAACTGCCCATAGGTATATGTATTTAGGTATTTTTGTACATCAAAATTCATAAAAAAAATAACGTTCGCGATGGCTTTTTTTGTCACTAAAGTGAAAAAAAACACGAATTTTGTCGTACAAAAGTACCCACATATTTATATCTATGAGCAGTTACGTTAAAGTTCCACTCAACGTCACTAGATGGCATATTTCTTATTCTTTATTTCTTATTTCTTATTCCTTATTTCATTGATTGTGTAGACACCCTTACATGGTAAAGAAAGTGATCGGAAAACGACATTTCATATTACACAGTCCAATGTTATTCCAACTAACAGTGTAAATAATTCCAGACGACAAAAATTCTATATGTGACCAGTCTGCACAAAATTGTACGAAATTTTACCGAGCAGTAAGTAACTGAAAAGAGGTTTGGAAACGTTGGTCTCAAAGTGGAGGTTGCGAAATTATCTGACAGAGTCGCAGAAACAATTCATTACAGAATATATACCCATTTTCTACACATTTCCTACTCATTTCTACATATTTCGCGGGTCCTTTGAAATTTTTTAAGTAGAAAGGGCGGTCACGTACCACAAAGTTTGAGAACCACTGGTATAGAGTATAAAATATGATAACACCTTTTGCAACCCACGTAAATAGAATAATGTCACACATAATATGCAAGAAAGAGCACAGATGTTAGCACTGAACGGATCAAGTGGTCATTGTCACAGAAATCACAGAAGGTGTGGATTTCGAGTAGTCGAGTAGCTAATTGAATGACGTCATTAACTTTACAAAAATTTTTCAATGGTTTAAAAATCATAAATAAAAAGTCGAAATAATAAAACTCGAAAAGAATTAAAACTTTCCCAAAACATTCTTTTCATTTTTACTAAAATTATGAACCCAAGACCACTAAAAAACAGACTTCTATCGGATAAGTCATATTTCCAATAGATATTTCGTCATTTTGAGAACAAAAATGAAGAGTTTACACCCAAATTACTATAACTTACTCAGTCACTCTAACTCAAATCACTTTCGTGATGCTTGATTTGACTCAACAGAAATATTTTAATTTAATTAACGTAAAAACCGGAACACTATTTTTAGGTGTGTAATTAAACTGGCTTATAAAAATTGACAAATAAATTAAACACCCATTTTTTTTCTTAATAAGCATGAAACAAAGTTTTTTTAATCCAATAAATATGTTTATAAGAATACAACCCAAAAATTTTTATTTACTAATGTTTTTCTTTTACAAAATGTCGACATCTATATCCAAACAAAGAAATATTAATGACACTAGGAGTTGAGAACCGATATACAAACAGACGTTTAATATGAGTAATATGACACATAGAGTGACATTTGGATGTCAAAGTAGGAAACATACAATGGTTTAAGTATCAGACGTAAATAAAGGATCAAAATACTGTATTCAACAAAAATTGTTTAATATCTATATGCATTGCTTTAATTAAGTAAGGAAACATTAAATGCGAGGTGAATTTAAATTGAAAAATAATCATTCTATTAATAATAATTTTTGTTATCAGAGGTTTCTTTCAGAAATAACTTCATTAATAATATATAAACGTCAAAACTGTCCCAGTATTGGATCACGTTCCAGTATAGGGGCTTTTACCCTACATCAAGTTGATCAAAAATTTTTCAGTGACTTAAAAACCGTAAATAAAATGTTAGAATAATAAAACTGAAAGCGAATTATAAGTTTTCAAAGTCGTTCTTTTCATTTTTACCAAAATTAGACAGGTAAAATCAGGGCCGGACCCAGAGTTATTAGGAGGGCGGGCAAATTTTCGGCGCCCTGCGCGGCAAAAATTGCAAAATAAGAAAATTTTGGCGCAGCGAAATTGTAAAAATTTTTCCACTACATTTTTTAGATTCACCTGGCAACTGACCTATTCCATGCCAATTCAACACACCCATTTTATCACACCACCTTAGATTTTCTTAAAATTTGGTATACTCATACTAGGTACTAAGACTAAAAAAAGTGCCAATTTTTAAATATGAAATGGTGAAGTAAAATTTCTTTCAAAAGTGTGTTGATTTGGCATGGAATTGGTCCCCTATCAGAAATGGACAGTGTTGACCTTTTTTTTTTTGCTCATCACTTCTTTTTGCAGGGAAAAATTCACCTGGCCCCTATCACAAATGGACCGTGCTAGCCTTTTTTTTTTTGGTCATCACTGCCTTTCCCTGGGAAAAATTTTTAAAATATCACTACGCCAAAAAAATTTTAAGCATTTTCACCGTTTTGACGCCCCTCAGCTTACGTTTTTGGCGCCCCTGAAAACTTGCAGAGGGGGCACATGCCTCCGCTGCCCCCTCCTAGATCCGGCCCTGGGTAAAATCACCAGAAAATACCTCCCTACGACATACCAAGTGAATAATTTTTTTTTAATTATTTACCAAAAACAGTGTCATTTATAAGATAGGAGCAGGCCCGACGAAAGGGTGGGGTAGCTGAGGTTACAGCCTCAGGCCTCGAGCTTTAGGAGGGAGCTCGTAGGTGTCGGTAATGGGTCCAGTAAAAAAATTAAGAGTTTTTTTTGTTCATTACTATTTTTGGAAAAAAATTGAGGCTTATTTCTGGAGCCCTTTTCTCTCCGCGGCCCTGGATAGGAGCAAGTTCGATTTGAAAAATATGGACAATAAACTTAGTTATTTACTTGCTCGAATAACAACAACTAGATCTTGTTTATGATTAAATTTCGAAAAATATACATTATTTAAACGGAAATGGCATACATGTAATTAGCTTTAGTATACATTACATATTTCCACAATAATACATATTATTATGTTCTATTAGAATCAATAGACTGATATTTCTGTGAATTCTATATCAAATACAGACTATTCATTTCAAACTGTAATATTGGCGACGCAAAGATTCTCACTGGCGCCTCTGGTGGTAAAATTAGAACAAGCATCAAATAAAAATATACGTATACGATTAATGGGTGTTATAAAATCTAGCCCTAGAATCATACGTTGGTCTACGAGTCAAGTTAATCATACATCGGCGTCATTTTGACGAATGGACATTTTGTGGGGAGTTTTAGAGTTTATTTGTAAAAAACATTTTTTTTACATAACAATACTACAAAAGTGAACAAAATATTTAAAAAAATTGGATTTGGAAAAATTTCTTAATATAAATATTTATTAATTTTTTTAATCGTTTTATCAAAGCATATTTTCATTATACAAATTAAAAAATAGATAAATACATCAATTGTATCCTAAAACATGGCTTACAAATAATTAATTTATGAATTATAATGAGTCAATGGACATGTGTGACTTTACAGAATGTGAAATTTCTCAGTCATAAATATTCCTATAGATATGTAGTTATTTCCTCATTAGGCACATTTGTAAATTTTCTAAAATTTGTTAGTAATTTTTCGAATAAGATCTCAAAAAATAATAAAAATTAAAATGTTTTCCACAAAATGAATTGTTAATCTTTTATTAAGTCATTCGAAACGCATTCTTTAGTTTTCGATTCAATATATTAAAATTTCAGTATCATGTCGTCTCTATAAGTCAAACAGCTGTAATCATCTTTCACATTATCATAATCATTGAATAAATTAATTATAACATCCATATCTTTAATAAATTTTAGAAATATTAGGAAAACTTTTATATGTGGAGTACAAAATCTTTAAAAAAAAACATCGGTTAATCATACATCGTCGTCCTTTTGACGCACACTATTTCAGTATAAAGAAAACGACAATAGCTATAAACAAAATTTATACGTCTTATGTGTTATAATAACAAATAAATTAGATAATAGAAATTTCACAGCAAGCAGGTACCGACAAGTTGTAGTATTGGAGCAGGTAGAGAAGTTCGTTCGTCGTTTTGACGAGTACGTATGATTCTAGGGCTAATAATCCGCGCATAATTTGTATGGTACATTTTTCTATCGACAATTAAATGTATACAAAAAATTTTACTTGATAGTTACAGCTTCTAATTTAAAAAGCCAGGAGCGCTCGCGTAATCTTTGCGTCGTCAATACACGGGGTCCACGGAGAAAAATTTTTTTGTGCTACAAAATAGTATATTGTACAATAAGTGGGAAAAGAGGCTTATTTCTCATGAATATTAGTTTGTTGCGCGAGCCCGCAGGGCGAGTGCAACAACTCATATGAGTGAGAAATAAGCTTTTCCCACGTATTTTACACTATACTTTTTCTACGAGCACATTTTTTCTCGTAAAATTTAACATAAGTAATTAAAATAAAATTTAAATAAGTAGTAAAAATTTTTTTTTATAATGTCAGTGGTAAGATGTTCAAATTTTTGCCAAAGCATACTTTGAAACTATGGAAACAATAATAAATAATCAACTTACATGTGTATATTCTTAGAATTATTTATATAATTATATATTAAATCAAGGACATAGCCAACTTTTTTATTATATTAAGCCGTGGGAAATTATTTCGCACGGCAATTTCTGCACAGTGTGGGCAATTGTTAACTTTTACATATAGTTTGCCGTGCGCAAAATGTTACTTTTAATAGTAGGAGTAGAAAAAGTAATACTTATTAATCCTAACTATCCTAATCCAAACTATTATATAAAATGAGAAAGTAAATTTGTTTGTTTGACTGGCTTTTGCTTAACCAGTCAACTTAAAACTTTGCACAGACGTAGCCTGCAGGACAGAGACAATTATAGGCTACTTTTTATCTCCGGAAAATATTTCATTCCCGAGGGAAAATGTATTAAATTACAACAGGTGACTATTAAAAAACCGACAACTGATTTCGAACTTTGTATATTGTTAACAGAAGGGATGAAAAAGGACACAGATTACTTTTTACCCCGGGAAAATATCTCAATGCCGTGGGAAATCTCATTCTTGTGGAAGAATATATTTTAAATGACACAAGAAAGATTCTTTGAGTTTGTTCGAATTTAGCATATAGTTTTTACCCCTAGAACATGTCTCATTCCCGAGGGAAAATGTATTTAAAATGAAACAATGAAATAACTGTTTAAAAAAAAGGATGATTTATTTCAACAAACTTTGCATATTGTTTACAAAGGGGGCGAAAAAGGACACAGACCACTTTCTACCCCGGGAAAATATCTAAATTCTGGGGAAAGTCTTATTTCCGTGGGGAAATAAATTTGAAACGTTATAAAAAAAAAGAATCATTGACTTCATTCGAATTAGAATGAAGTGCCGAAATAATTCAAGCAAAGTAAATATTGATAATTCATGTTAAAATTTAGTCCGCTTCTATATAAGATTTCTATATGTAAGTACTGGCTGCGTTTTAGTGCCGCCCCCATGTCGGTTGTCAATACTTCTCACTGATTCGATATCGACAAGCACACTGCACGAACGACGTCGCGAGTACAGCTAATATTATCATATCTAGCGCAGGCAGACAAAAGTAGTTAAGTCCAAAATATCAACTTTACAGTAAAAACTAAAATGAAATGCAGGCAACATCAGTTTATTTGAATTATCTTTAAGTTTACATGACATTTTGTAAATTTTTTTTTAATCAATTACTTTCTTAACATGTAACACAGTAAATCATAAAAAAATAAACCTTAAACTAAAATTTTTTAAGACATTTTTATGGACTTAACATATAAAAAACAACAATAAATTTCATTATTAAAACCATTTGTGGACTGTTTTAGCGGAAACTATGTACTTATTTATTTTATTTTATTAAGAATTTTAAGAACTTTTTTTGTTAGTTTCTGAAAAGAATTTTTTATAACAAATGCATAAATAATGATGTTAGGGGTGGAACTGACTTTTGCCCTTTTGGAAATATATGAAATAGACTCTCTTGGTCCTTATTATAAAACAAAATTAAAAAAAAAATCAAAAATGGACTTAACTACTTGTCTGCCTGCTCTAGATATATTACCAACAAGGGACCATACTAGTAACCAAATTACACTGTTCCACTTGTCGCCAGTGGGTGACGTAAAATCTCCCCACTCTGTTGGTGTAGATATACACTGTTTGCAGTGGTATTGGTTTAACAGTTGCGTCTGTGTGCGTATTTACACATACTACTACAACACGTATTACCAGAGAGAGAAATGTGTGCTGTTCAACTAACAATGTCTAACAATGTAATACAATGCACTGTGCGTTCGGTGACGGACAGCGACTGACTACATGACTAAAGCTGTGACAGGCCTACAAAGAGCTCCAAGCAAGTTACACTTCGTTGATATTAGTTGGCTTCTAGTGTTCTATGATTACCAATAATACATGCAACCAAAAACAATCTGTCAAACTTTAACTACTACATAAGATACCAATTAGTCACATAATGCATCTGAACGAACTGGATTGAAAGATATACCCAGTATGTAAATTACTGATATAACAAAGTGACTAAACAAGTCGCTCAGTAAGTAAGTAAGTAATAGGCGTAATACGCCCCATAATCGCTAACGGACTTATACTTTCTTACAGTAATTCAGTTTAATAGCCACAGACAACACTGTGCATCGGTGAGTGAAAATAACAAACATTCAAAAAGACGCTTTTTACTTAAAACGTAAGTATTTTTTCTAAATATTTTATTAAGGGGAGAGTCGTTAAAAAAAAATCGATTTTTTTTTTGCAGAAATTGGTAGCTAATTATGTGTAGAATATGTTCCCAAACTGATTTTGCTGAAAGTAATTTAAGGGAAGGTTTACTTGAGATTTGATAAAAAAAATCGATTTTTTTTTGCCGAAATTGATAGCAAATTATGTGTAGAATATGTTCTCAAAGTGATTTTACTGAAAATAATTTAAAAACAAGATTCTTGCACATTAACCAAATCCAGCTTTCTATAAAAAAAAAAAAAAAATTCAAAAAACGTAGTTCACGCAATAATGAGTATTAAATATAAAATTTTGAAAATACGTTTCTTTATATATATTTTATAATATCTCGGGACTACATTTTTGGAACTGGTGGACACGATAACTCAAATACAATTCGATGGATCCTTTTTTTTAATTTTTTATTTTAAAGATAATTCAATTCTTCGGCACCTCTACCTAAGTCCGATACACTTTCAATATTTTTTTTATTTTTAAATTTAAAAAGCGACAAATAAGACAAAAACCGTAATCAAAAGTTCAAACATCCGCCATTTTTTTTCTTTCAGCAATTTATTGATATTATAGGTATAGGTGCCGGTACTGTACATATATTTTATAAATCTTTTTTGTTTTTGGATTTCGGTGGTTTATTACCGGCGCTAGGATGTTCACCAACAAGGCATTGGGTTTTCGGATCGTCACACTGCAGTATCTATAAAATGGACAATTTTTTTATATTTTTCCTTGAAAATTCTTTTTTTTTTGTATAGTTTAATACTTAATAAATATGTATACAAAATTTGAAATTGATATTTACTTCCGTTCTTGAGAAAAAAATTCTAGAAAAATACATAATTTTTAAGGACTCTCGAATAAACCTTCCCTTAAAATTCCCTTTTTAGAGCGTTTCAATTATATTTATACTAAAATAATCAAATCATAGTAAACATAATTCAAACGTCCAGTAACAAACCAAAAAAAGCATTTTCCTTTTTATTATAGACTAACATTTACCCGCAGCTTCGCTCGCGTGGTTTGAAATTATGATATTAAGTTAATATGTAGGTATAAAATATATCGTGTTACTATTGAGGGCTGTTTTTTATTTTTTTATTTATTTAATTATTTATTTATTTATTTTGATAATTTTCCCACCGAAACAAAATGTTTCCCCGGTGTAAAAAAGAACATGTGTTCTTTTTTGTTCTCTCTGTTAACAATATACAACGTTTGAAACCATTCATCCGCTTTTTAATACAGCAATCCCCCGAAGAACACGATTAATTGGTTCCGTGTTCTTTGAAACCGTGTAGTTCGAGACCACCAAAAGATAGACATTTTTTATTACAAGTGTGAAAATAAAAAAATATTAAAAAACATTCCGTTTAATTTGCAAGTTGTGGGTATTCCAAACATATTGCGACTGTTAAAACCTACTTTTCGTTATCGAAAATTATTGATAACGGACTACTTATCATAAATTGGTTATAATTGTTTAATTTAAGCTCTATTAGTCCCTCTGATTTGGTTACCAATAGAATATTTTCGAAAAAATTAGTTTTCGATACTTTTCGTAAAGTTACGAAAAATATCGAAAACTAATGTTTTCGAAAATATGCTATTGGTGACTAAATCAATGAAACTAACAGAGCCTAAAGAAACCAATTATAACCAGTCGATGATAAGTTACGTGGTATATATCTCGTAAACGATGCGTCGTAGCGAAAAAATAACGAAATTTTTGAAGGCTTAAGCGAAGCAAGTTATGGGTATTCCGAACATACTGAGACGGTCAAAACCTACTTTTCGTTATCGAAAATTATCGATGTCGAAAATAACATTTTCAAAATTTAAATATGTAAATTCTACATATTCTTTATCATTTCTATTATAAAATTCTCAAAAATTTTAGTAGTTTTTATTTCCAGCATTTTTCTTTTATAATGACAGATTCAATTACCACGATTTTTATTCGTGTAAATCGAATCCACATATGATATACATATTCGTGTACATTGAGGACTGATGTAACTTTATATCAAATATATAATATGTACTTAAAGATCGTGTTGTTTGAAACCGTGTAATTCGGGGGAAGGGTACCCGTGTTCTTTGAGACCCGTGTTCTTCGAGTACCGTGTTCTTCGGGGGATGCCTGTAATCAACTGTCATAATTTAATATATTTTCCTTCGGGAATGAAATATTTTTCCGGGTAAAATGGTGGCCTACAACCATCTCTGTCCCGCAATTTATGTCTGTACGAAATTTCAAGTTGACTGGTTAAACCGTTGAGGCGTGAAAACAAGTCAAACAAACAAACAAACTCACTTTCACATTTATAATATTAGTTAGGATTAGTTTTATTATTCTTTTTTTTTTTAAAATTATTTTAACAAATGAATATTGTTTCTCGTTATGGTGTTTCTAAAACGAAAAATCACTGTTATGGAACCATTTTTATCAATTTCTGCTTTTTTTTCGAAGAACAGTGAATAATGTAAGTTGGTAACACTGATCGGATAAAACGATTTTTTTTTGGTATTTTTTTGTTGGCAATGGATGTTGTGTGTTTCAATAATTCGAATAAATATGATGCGATCTTATGCTAGAGAATTTTTTCACGATAAGCAAATGATCAATTTTGTATTAAGGGGAGATTCGTTAAAAAAAAAAATAATAAATCGATTTAATTTTCCTTTTAAAATTATGTTCCTTAAGGTATCAGAAACATTCTCCTAGAATTTTATTTTAAAAAAATGAAAAATCAAAAAGTTATGGGCATTTCAGTGCACGCACTTTACTTACTATAATCCAATTTAAATAAAAAACTTTAAATGCTTTTTTCTCGAAAGTACGTTTTTCGACATGGTTCCTCATATATGTATCTCAAAAAGTATGAGATATCGACATAAATCAAAGTGCATATTATTCCTCGATACCGTCATTTTGGCAGGAACTAGGATCTTTTGGATTCGTAATATATTTTCAAAATAGCGGCTGTTTATAGTCGAGAAAAAGCAGTGATTTTTGAAAATTTATTTTCAAAATGCGATTTCTCGTTGGCTTTTTATTTTTTTTTTCTTAGATCCTAGTTAGTGCCATAACGTATATTTTCAGAATGTATATTTTCAGAAAATTCTTGATTTTTTTATTTTGGTTCATTGAGGATTTCAGACCGTGAGGAACCATTAAGGTGGAAAAAAGCGCAGTGACGACTTCAAAGCCACTTATACTCAGAGTTCATTTTTTAATTTTCTTTTAAAAAAAATTTTTTGTTATCTCAAGACATGTAGAAACAATGTTCTAGCTATATTTAGTTTCTTCAATAAAATATTTATTTGTATAAAAAAATAAAAATAAAATAAATTAAAGTAAAAAAAATGTTTTTTAAGAAAAAGCTTTTATTTAAAAATGAGCTAAAAAAAATAAAATAACTTTTGAGTGAAGTTTGAAGCAATATGCAACATAATTTATAAAAGCTTGAGGCGTTATCATTAATTATTTCTGTTTTGGATATAAGTGTAGCTATTTTACTTTTCAGTACTTACCAAACTTAATTAAACGCCTCAAGCTTTTATAAATTATGTTGTATATTGTTTCAAACTTCACTCAAAAGTTATTTTATTTTTTTTAGCCCATTTTTAAATAAAAGATTTTTCTTAAAAAACATTTTTTTACTTCAACTTATTTTCTACTTTTTAGTCTGATCGCAATTAATTTAAGAAAAGAATTAAAGAAGTAATTTTTTTACCTATATCTTAATCGGTTAATTTACCCTAATCAGACATAACTATGGAAACAAAAAATTGCAATGTAAAATCAATGGACAATATTTGACAATTCGAAATGTCAAAAAGTTTCACAGGACTAAAAATCAACAATTTTGATTTTGAGGCGATTTAGGACAAAACTAATTATACCATATTGCATTATCATCAAGATTAGACAGGTATGCAAAATTTGAAACCTCTAGCTCAATTATTAGAACCTGCATAAATTTTCATTCCAAGATTTGATCTAAACCAACATACTAACATAGCAAGTTAAATAAAAGCTTTTAAAAAGGTAGATTTTTGATGTTTTCTTTGGCGAATCTCCCAAATTGCAAAAAATAATAGTATGTTATACAACAAGAGATTACAGTAAAACTTTTGATCCCGAGTGTGAAATCTGTTGCGAAAGGGCCTTTACAGGCCCTTTCGCAACAATTCACACAAAAAATCAAAAGAAACACTTTAGTCCCGTGACGTATACACATACTATTTTTTGCAATTCCGAATAATTTAAAATTATAAAAATTAAGAAAAAAATCATTTAAACGTTATTTAAATGGTTTTAAAAGCCTTAGTTTAAAAATTTTATTTTTCTACTCCTGTTGAAGAACACACTCATTACATATCCGTTAACTGTTGAGAAAGTTAGGCATTATTCAAAAGTGTGGAGGAATTTTCATTACTCACTACCTTTTTGACCAATGAAATCACCGTATTAACCATTATTCAATGGACTGCCTTTTGTTTTGTGTATAATATACGTATCAATTTTTAATTTCAAATATGTTGCGTAGTAACATCTAAATAAACAAAGTAGCTTGTATTTTGTTTTCATCGTTTGTACATATATATAAATGGGCGGTAGTAATTTCCGCACCAAACAAAATATTATAGGTAAATTCCGCACTCATATTTTGAAACTATCATAATCCTATGTGTATTTTCCGCACTAAACAATTGAAAATAAAACTAATTATTTTTTGATAAAATTATATTTAACTGGTGTATATGATACGTAAACAGGGTGTCAATTTAAAAACAAGCCAAGCCTTGTATCTTTAGAACGGTAATAGGTAATTAAAATCTGTTAAAACAGTTTCTAGAACATGAAGGGGGAACCATTATGACCGGCATGGGAAACTTTTACAACCAACTCCTTAGACTTCAGCCACCTCAATCCTATTTTTTTTAAATTGGAAGACCCCACTTATGGTATATCATTAAAAAGTTCTTTAAAAATGCTGATCATTAGTACCAAACACGTAACATTAAATTATGGAATATTTTTTGAAGATAGGTTAGGTTAGTTTAATTAGTTTTGACAATATACTTCGACTTTGATATAAAGCTAGGTGGTAAGGTTGGTTAAGGTTAGGCTAGTTTAGTTTAGTTTTGACAATATATTTCGACTTTGATATAAAAACTAGGTGGTGAGGTTAGTTTAGGTTAGGTTAGTTTAGTTTCCCTTTGCCCGAATTCTTATGAAATAAAAGCAGTTAATTAAAAATGAGTCACCTGTCTGATTAGCATTTTTAGCATTTTCCTTTGTCTAAATTTTCATGATAATAAGGAGCTAGCTGAATATTAATCATCTTCATAATTAGCATTTCCTTTCGTCCGAATTTCTAAAAAAGTAGTTTCGTTTTTTTGTGAATATTTTAGGAATAAATGGAATGGTAATTCTCAAAAAACTCACCCGGTATATAGGTTTGTCGTGTACATACTTATGTTAATTTTCTGATTAGTGCGGAATTTACCACATAAATTAACAAACAGTTGATGCATTTTAAAAAAAGTGCGGAAATTACATGCGCCCATATAAATATTTAATGAAATTAGATATAGATTAAAAATTGTATTCTTTTGATTTAAAAATATTCAATTTTATTTAAATCAAAAAGGAAAAAAGTTGTAGAAAAAATATCGTATTCTACTCGCTTGCAATGGCTATTACTAAAGAAAATGCATTAGGACACTCGCCTCGCAAGCTCGGCTCGTGTCGCAATTTCATCTTGGTGAGTAATAGCTATCATTACCAGCTTGTTGAATAATATACTATTTTATATTTTAAATACAGATTGCGCCTGAAAATATGTTCTTAACGTACATGCTTGGGCGCCAAATTTAAATGAATTTTTTGGCGTATTTTTATCTTTTGAATCTTTTATCCAAATAATTTTTGTATCAGCAAAGCTAATTATAATTTGACCATTTAATTTAAGAAAAATAAATATTTAATCCACTAAGTAACATCAGTGCTGGATTTATACAATGGGCACGAGGAGCTAGTGCTCCGAGCGGCAAAATTTGGAATAAGTTGTTTTTTTTTTTTGCTCCGTTTTTTTGTAGGAAAAAGTTAAAAAAGTTTGTAAGAAATTTTTTTTTTCGAGAAAGCCAGGGGCGGCATTTATTACGGTGTCCAGGGCAGCACTCAGGATAAATCCGGTCCTGTCTAACATTTTAAAAATACAAAACTTATTTTAAATTAAGGAATTCACAGTTTTTGTCGTAGACATTAAATTTTAACGGTTAGTTAGTAGTTTTTCGTGCCATTCTTTTGAATTTTGATAAAATTAAGGCTGCCAGGTTAACCAAAAGTCGAATTTTTAAATTGAAAACCATATTTTTCCGAACCAAATTTCGATATTTCGAAAAATCTACCAACAAATCACAAAAATATCATTTATTACTTACCAGGTGATCCTAAAAAGTCATCTTTCTCCAAAATCGGTTGCTGAAACCCATACGCGGGCAACCACGGATTACTACCGGACAAATCGACCGATTGCCCGGGCCAATCACTAAATGCAATGTCTTCCATTCTCACAGATGGCTCTGGTTTTCAGGAAATTTGAAAATACACTATCGCCACTGTTCTTTTTTTACTGCCGCATTCATTGATAAAAACATTTTCATTAGTGCAAGTGAGATAAAAAGAGAAACATACAAACACGTGGTTTAAATATAAAGTACACTAGAACACCACACTTGATACACTTAAACACATAGGTTTTACGGTAGAAAATTAATAAAACAGTGCAATAAGTGTTGAAGCCATTGTACTGACGTGTAATGCGATCTGAAACCAAAAAAAAAAAATGCATTTTATTAAAAATTTTTGAAAATGCATTTTATTAAAATAGACCTAAATTAATAAAGGTCAAGAAATTTTCTCTCAGAGATCACAACAAAAGAATATTTGTAAATGAAAGTAGATTAAGCAGATACAAATTTTTAATATTTAATATAATAATAATATGTACAACCTATATTACTCCGACAATTGGTTTTCAAAGATTTGTTTGCGTCAGTTACTAAAGAATATATATTATGTTAATTATTGTATTTTAATCTGATTTTAATTGTTTAAAATATAATAAACATAATTGTTTATACAAAATAAAAAACATATTCCAATTCGAATACACAAAAATTATTTTAAATAACAATAGAGTACTTGGTTAAATATCTACCAACATTCTTAATTTTGACCCAATTGTGCTTACTAGTATTTTTTCAACACTTCCGCCATAACAGATTTGAAAATAACAGTTAAAAGTTAAATTATTCCCCTTTTTCAGTGTATTCATCACGGATTTCAGTTCATATATTAATAAATAATAAATTTAAATAAAAAAATAGTTTTTTAAAGCAAGCTTTTACTTATTTAAAAATGAACTAAAATGTACAAAATAACTTTTGAGTGAAGTTTGTAGCATTGTACAACATAATTTATAAAATCTTGGGGAATTATTAATTTTTTTTCAGATGTGACTAACTACTTTACTCCTTAGTAGTGATGTCGGATAATTAATCGATTAATCGGTTTAGTCGACTAATTTTGTTTACATTTAGTCATTTTTTAGTCGACTATTTCACCCTCGACTAAATAACTAAATTGATTAATTTTTTTTTTAAAATGACTAAATACGACTAATTTAATAATTTTTGTTTGGTTTAGTGGACTCCAAATGAAAAAAAAAAAATAAAAAAATAAAAAAATTATCTATTTGTATGATTTTTCACTTTTATGCGATACCCATGTTTTTCTTTTTCTTAAATTAAATTCAAAAGAAAACGTCAATTTCAATAGCAAATATGGAATACCATCAGTAACGCTTATACTTATATCTATTAAATTAAAAAAAAATTAATTTTTTATATTTTTTACATTTTTCAAAGTTTTTTACATGTAAAAAACTGTAATTTACCCGAAGTAAATTACACGCACAACTCTGAAGGTTACCCTATTCATGAATTCGACAAAAAATTTAGTCGATTAGTCGACTATTCTATGCCCGATATTTTCGACTAATGACTAATTTTATCTGAAAAACAACTTTAGTCGATTAATCGACTAACTGCTCCTCGGCTCAATATCACTACTCCTTAGTAGTTACCAAACGTAGTTAAACGTCCGCCTCAAGTTTTTATAAATTATATTGCACATTGCTTCAAACTTCACTCAAAAGTTATTTTATACATTTTAGTTCATTTTTAAATAAAAGCTTGCTTTCAAAACTATTTTTTCACTTAAATTTATTTTATACTTTTTAGTCTGATCACAATTAGGTAATTAAAAAAAAAAAAAATTAAAGAAGTAATTTTTTACCTATATTTTAATCGGTTATTTTACCCTAATCAAACATAACTATCGAAACTAAAAATTGTAATGTAAAATCAGTGCACAGTATTTGACAGTTTGAAAAGTTGCACAAGACTAAAAATCAATACTTCTAGTTTTAAGGGAATTTAAGACAAAACTAATTATACAATATTGCATTGTCATCAAAGTTATACACATGTGCAAAATTTGAAACCTTTAGCTCAATCAGAAGTTGTTTAAATTTTGACTGTAAGATTTGATCTAAACAAACAAACTAACATTACAAGTTAAATAAAAGAATAAAAATAATTCGGAAATAGTTTGATAACTCAATAATTCTTACTATTGTATTCGCCTTTCTGCAAGAAAGTGCACCAAATTTCCCAAAGTGTACCAAAAAAATGAATTTTTTTACAAATATTTACCAAAATTCTAAAGTTTTTGCAATTTTTTACACCTTGGCAAAGAGCGAAAAAAATCACGTAAAAAAAGTAATTTTTGTAATGAGAAATCCGCTATATTATGCAGGATGCTGTGACAGGAGTATTTATTTTTTAGATACGAAACCCTAAAAACCCTACTTTTAATAAAATTTTGTCTCCAAATGTACCGTACATTTTAATTGATTCAAATTATATGCAACTTGTGCATATTATGTTAAAAATGCAATAATTGCAAAATTATTTATTTTAATTCGATAAAAAAAAAAAAAAAAAAATTATCTCGCAGTTTTATATTTCTTTAAACAGAAAAAAGAGTTAAATTTAACCAGTTCAGCAACTTTATTTATCATTATAAGAAAAAAAGCTTGTTAGCGAATTTCAACATAATTTTTTTTAGAAAATACAAACGTTTGGAAAATTTAGTATTACAAAATATGTGGCAATTTTTACAAAATATTGTCATATTTTGATTTTTTCCAAATAAAATGTGCACAAAATATTGAATCCCTAAAGTTGAGAATCATGCAAATACCAGAAAGTAATTACCATTCCAAATCGTTTTAATTCTACAAACAGGAATAGAGAATATCACCTTAACAGTTAGATAAAACACAAACAAAGAGGCTAAAATCGTAAAAACTACTTTTATAATACTTTCACACTACAAATAAAGGATTTTCCATGGCACTATAAATACAAAAACGCAACTTTTCAGTGAATTCTTATATTAAAATCATGATTCATTCTTTAAGGCACGGTTAATTACTCATAAATTATTTAATTTTCATTTAAAATTAAATGATGATCGAATTCTCCACCTTTCTTTTAATTCCGGGCCGATAAACGTAATTTGAACTCGAATGAACTAAGACTTAAGCCTTAAGGTGGGAAATTCAAAATATTTTTGGTACTTCTTTCCCAATTCAAACCAAATAATCAAAAAATCTCAACTTTAAGCTCAATTTTGAATAAAGCGAAACTTACTTTGTATTAAACTAACCAAACATCCCCGAATAATTCCAATATTAATAATGTTGACTCAAATTTAACAATAAACCAACTCAAAAAAACGTTAAAAATACACATCACACTTATTGTAAACTAACACACCTGTTATTCAAATAAAAACACTGTCAGTTTTTGTACAAAAAATTTTATTAAGTCAAAAATATTTATTAAAATTTGATTCAATAATCATTTTTAGATGATTCCCAAAAAACATGTTATTTTTAATGAATAATTTTTATAAGACAACGAAATTTTTATTCAAAAAAATTGACACTAGGTTTCGTAACGCCTGAACATGATTCTTGTGTCGATCAACGACCAAACAAGAAACGCAAGAAACAAAACAATTCTAGCAGACCGCGACCGCATGGGCCCCCACTCCAAGTCAGAATGTTGTTCAACCACCTTTATAATTTTTAATAGTACCTTTTTTCATACATTTTTTTTAACGTATATCATGGAATATCTTCCAAAACGTATAAAACTACATATTTAGGAATTGATTTCATAATATTTAAAAATTGTTAAAAGTTATCGGAAGACGATAATGTACGTTTAATTAACGAAACTGGAAAAGTTTATAAATATTTATATATGTAAAAAGTACTTTTACAAAAAAAATTTCAATATATAAAAACAGTAATTATTCAATTAGGAATATTAATTAATTAATTGCATAATTAATTCCGGTAATTCCGTAATGTTATTTTGGAACGATAATTTTTGAATTTTAAATTAGTACACATGAATTCAAAAAAATTATTACTTACTTCATTCTTTGGAAGTTTTATTTACTTTTTAAAGAGTTAAGTGAAAATTCTGACTTTTCACTTTTCAATTTGAAATCTTTAATAAAATGAACTCTATGATGTCAAAACCTATGATTTGTACAGCATTGACATCTATTGGTAACGATTAAAACAAAATGTTTATTGATAATAAAATTTATTAAATAATAAATTTATAAAACGAAGGGAAGGAGTATTGTGAATGTTATGAAGTCATGAAGCATTCTTAAGTAAAAAAGCTTCATAGCTTCGTAATACTTTTTTTTTGCTTTTATAAAATTAATACTTAATAATAACAGTTATGGATAACATGTTTTAAAACATCACCAATAGATGATAATGCTAAGTTGCTACAAATGCTGCAAGCTGCTTTGGTTTCATGAATTTACCCTACGTTTCTATCCCATGTATTCTGTGACTTCTGTGATCTCATGTTTTAAAGGTTTTATAGTTCGAAAATGTACTTGATGACGTCTAAAAAAAGTCTGGCTCTTTTTAAAATTTCAAACTTTGTAAATTATTTGATTTGAATGTTTTTTCATAGATTCTCTCTAATTTAATATATTGTAATTAAATACATTAAATACTAAAATTAAAATTTTTTTGAAAAGAGAACTTATTCTTAAAATCCTTTGTGAAAATTTTGGACATCAGCAAATAAAAAAAATCAATAAAAATTTTTTATTTTAAATTATTTTGTGCTGCCACCCTTTAGAAAAATGAACGTATTGTTCGATAGTAATTACTAGATGGCCGTACCGATCACAACCATATTTCATACATATTCTGCGTTTACAATTACAAAATTTGCCAGAAACTACCTCGTCAATAATTTAAATAAATAAAATTAGTTAATAAAATTAAAGAAAATTATTACTTTGATTAAAAAAATTAAAACTTTTATTGACGCTGAAAATAATATTTTAATAATTTGAATGTTTTAAATTCGCAAATATTTTTATATCTTATTTCATATTGATGTTTTACAATCTGTTTCATTGGCATACGAAAACGAATTTTCACACATGACTTCTGACATTAAACGTTACATCGAATCACCTCAAATGTCACCTCTATTTCTCGAATAGAAATCTACCTTTTTTGTGCCTTCTCGATTCTAACCGCAACATCAAAGGAAATTCTTTTAACAAAAAAAAATTATTTAAAAGGGAATCACAGTAGCCAGAAATGTATGTGAAAATTATAAAACATGACAAAAAAATTAGCTTTTAAGTAAATGCTAGAAACTATTTAGCTAAAATGTTTTTTTAACAAATAAATATTGATGTATTCCTATTACGAAGTATTTTGTACTAATTTTAATTGCAAGATTTGGATTTGTAAATTTTATAATTAGTTGCTAATAATACGTAATTTTTATAATATTAATCAAATATTACATTTTGTAGTATGATTTTTTTTTATAAAATTTATAAATCAGAATTTTTATTTATTTTTTAATCGATGCTTATATTATATAATGAGTATGTAAACGCAAACAATGAAATAAAAATACATATTGTAACATTTTATAATTAGATAAATCCTCCCAAGTAGATAAGATTATTTAATTAAAGTAAATAGGTACTTAGAAGTTAAAAGTATATAAATTTAGTTTAAATGTTAAAAACTCCCCATGACTCTTTACCAGATTTAATATTAAAAAAAATTTCAAAATTTCATTTTGGATAAAAATAAATATTGCTCAAACCTCACATAGGACCTTGGCATAAAAATAAGACTTATATTCATTCGGCAATAAATGACTTTATTATTGAATAAACAAATAATATTGATAAAAAATTTTTGTTGTAAACATGTTTTTAATAAAATTTTTAATTGTTTAATAACAATTTATTATTTAATTTTAGTTTTCATCATCTAGATTAAAGCAGAGGTTTAAAAAATGTTTCGTGACTACAACGATTCGTTACATTTATACTTCAAAACGTGAGTACTTTAAAATATTTAATTAATTTTTTTGTGTAACAATGTAATTTACATTTGGCGCATATTTGTGCGTTTTTGATGAATTACGGAAAGATGGCGTAAGTAATTAAAAAATTGCTTGTAAGCAAGATTGACATAAAAAAGCACTAAAAAAGCGATAAAATATTTATAGTAGTTGTAACTGGAGAATTGAATTTTTTTGAATTTTACCAAACAAAAAAAAACAACTAAATGGCTGAAAATTCAATTCATTTACGTAGGACCAGCGATGGATGGAATCGCACAAATAGTAAGGTGAATGGTGTGGAAGGAAAAACTCCATTTCTGATTGGAGTGGCCGGTGGAACAGCAAGTGGAAAGGTTATTTTGTAAAATCACATTTTTTTTTTAATTTACCAAAATTAAAATGGTTTTTTTTTTGGGGTGTTATAGTCGACTGTGTGTAAACGAATTATGGAAAAATTGGGACAAGTGGATATGGACAACGAGAAACGGCAAGTGGTTTGTATATCGCAAGATAGTTTCTATCGTGAATTGACACCGGCCGAAAAAGCGAAAGCCGAGAAAGGCCAGTTCAATTTTGATCATCCGGACGCGTTCGACGATGAGCTAATTTTATCGACATTGGAAGATATTCTTGCCGGTCGCAAATGTGAAATTCCAAGCTATGATTATCGTACAAATTCTGTGTATGTATTTTCGTGGGAATCATCTCCATAGGTTTTTGTGATAATTGATTTGTTTCAAAAAAAAATTAGGAAACGTGGTGAAGTGACAACAATTTATCCGGCTGATGTGGTCCTGTTCGAGGGTATTTTAGTATTTTATTTCCCGAAAATTCGAGATTTGTTCCATATGAAGTTGTTCGTTGATACGGATTCTGATACACGTTTGGCACGACGAGTCCCGCGGGATATTAATGAACGGGGTCGAGATTTGGATCAAGTTTTGAATCAATATATGAATTTCGTGAAGCCAGCATTCGAAGAATTCTGTTTTCCCGTAAGTGAATGAATTTTTAGTGTTTCTTATTCGACGTTGCTTGTAAATTCTTCGTAATTTTGAATTTCAGACGAAAAAATTTGCTGATGTAATCATACCCCGCGGTGCAGATAATACAGGTGAGTGTATTTTTGAATTTCATTATGTGAATTACAAAACGATCTTACACCTTTAATTGTTACGTCACACGAGCCCACGAGGTGTAACAATTATAGCTGATGTGTTCCATTGGCAAGACTACGATTCGTACGGCGCCAAAATTTGATGACACTTCCTTGTAGAACTCCACCAAATAAAACGAAAAACAAAAATAAAATTTTTCGATATCTCGCTTCGTTTTCGAGATATTGAACGTTAAACTTGTTTTTATATTGTATAGTATGTGTAATATTTTGACATTGAGCGTGTTCCATTTAGAAAATACAAACAACACTATGCGACAAAGTTTTTATATCAAAGTTGAAGTATATTGTCAAAACTAATTAATCGTAACTAATATTGTCGAGTGTCTGGTAAAAATTTAAGTAATTCTGAGCAATACTATTTTCAAAACTCCAGCCAAAAAACAAATCATTTCTTTTATTTTTATTTTTATTTATTTATTTATTTATGTATTTATTTATTTTTTTTTGTGAATAAAGAAAGTACAAAAATCACTGGAATTTGGTTGCCATCATGGCATACACATATTAGTTATGTTATTAGACAAGGCATTCTATTTAATTTTTTGATAGATAAATGTAACGTCATCCTTACCGATCTATTGAATGTGATATATGAACGTATACACAAAAACTACCAAACAAAGAATCAAAAATGTTAATTTATTTCATTTTATTTTATTCGTGCCTTGGAATTTATTAATTAACCTTAAAAATGTTAAATAAATACCCCCTGTCCCAACACCCTGCATAACATAGTGAATTTCCGTTTACAGATATTAGTTTTTCTCGAAAACTAGTTGACATGGAATAATAGTTTAAAGGCTTTTTTGTGTGATTTTTTCTCCCCGTTACAATGGTGTAAAAAAATGTCGCAAAACTTTGAATAAGGGGAAATTTTATATTTATATTTATATATATATATATATATATATATATATATATATATATATATATATATATATATATATATATATATATATATATATATATATTTCTAGGGACCTCAAAACAAATTTCTACCATAGTTCCGGGCTCAAGTCGCGTTATGACAGTGGGTGTAATAGCTGAATTCCATTCTGGAAATTCGCTAATAAAAAAAACCCCTATCCGATATTTGTATAACTTGCGTATTTTGAAATACAAATTTTTTACCTTCAGTGGTAAATCAGTAATTATGTGATGAATTACCAAGAAGATAATTTATAAAATATTTATCAGTCTGTATATGATTTTTATTTATTAATCCAAAAGTGCAATTTGTAAGTAAAATGTAAACTAATTTTAAGAATATTTACTCTGTTTGCACACCAATGTCCTTAAATTTAACCTCATTGTTTTTAGTATTATGTTGTGCTTTAGTTTCCTTTGCATCATGTTTGTAATTATTACTTTTTATTAAATTTAATATTAAAAACGCATAATTTTAAAAGCAAACCTTTCATTAATTTCCGACACTTGTCTCGAATTCTCTCTTTTCCGTTTTCTGTTTTCTCTTTCAGTAAATGTATTAAGCTTGAGAAGATTTTTAGATGGTAAAATACCTTCAGTTAAATGTCGTTTTTCTACTGGAGCATTTAATAATTTATCTTTTAAACTAATGTAGTCTGACTCTTCAAATTGATCAGAGCAAATTTTTGTTGTCGCTAAATTAAAAACGAAGTTTTCCCCACATGCTTTTACCCATTGTGCACAAATAATCCCATCAGACGGAAACGCAAAAAATTAATTTTTTTTATTATTTTCAAATTTTTCCATTATAATTTTTGCATGTATTTTCCGCAAATTTAATCATTTTAAATATTTTATAAATTTTTATAATTCAAAATACTTAAATAATTTAAACTCAAAGTATTTAAATAATTTTGACATAAGTTAGATTATTTGTCTCGGTTGTAATGACGTCACAAAATGTATCCAATGGCGACTGTAAGCTTTTAATAACAATGCCTTCTATCCGTAATATAATATGTGTATGCCGTGGTACTGTGTCACACCTGCACACAGTATCGTTTGTGCTTTCTAAATGGAACACGGTCATTGTCAAAATATTACACATACTATTGGCGACGCAAAGATGACGCGAGCGCTCCTGATTTTTTAAATTAGAAGCTGTATTAAGTAAAATTTTTTGTATACGTTTAATTGTCGATAAAAAAATGTACTACACAAATTATGCACGGATTACTAGTTTTTATAGACCCTATTAACCGTATACGTATATTTTTACTTGATGCTAGTTCTAATTTTACCACCAGAGGCGCGAGTGAGAATCTTTGCGTCGCCAATATGTACATACAATATATCCGAATTTAAAGACAAGTTTAACGTTCAATATCTCGAAAACGAAGCGAGATATCGAAAAATTTTATTCTTGTTTTTCGTTTTATTTTGCCGAATTCTACAAGGAACCGTCATCAAATATTGGCGCCGTACGAATCTCAGTATCCTCGGCCCATAAAATTATAAATTTAATAAATAAAAATATTCGGCACTGATCAGTAAAATTTGAAACTACAGTAAAATCAAATTTGATTTATAAATCTTGGGGAAAAGTTGTGCTACCAACACACAGAAAAATATTTTGGCGGTAAAAAATGTTACACATGCACTTCTAGTGGTGAAATCAGAAACTGCTGCAGATACAATATTTACGTATGCGTGTAATTTGCGATAAAAATACGTATTATGTAAATTAGATGCATAATACCAAGTCTAAAGTATTTGATTTTGACAATACTGAGTCGTGACGTCACTAATTCTATTTTGTATTCATAACTACATCATTAGTAATGCACTTATTTGAATTTTATTCAGTTAAAATTTTTATAATTTTGCTACCAATTTAAAACAAAAATAATTTTAATGTCATTAACAGAATATGATTCTTTTTTGAAACATGTATAGATCAAATCAACTAACAGTGGTCTGATCTCATTAACAAACGAAGCAAAGTTAGATGCAAAACTTTAAATTACTCTAATATAAAAATAACAAAAAAGAAAAGAGACAGAAATTGCTGACGTTAGTCCATTTTTTAGTTGATTTGACCTAAACTGTTGCTTCAAAAATTAAATTTGAAAAAATATTAGGGGTACCCATAAGTAATCAATTATTTCATCGATAACCAAATAAACGAACCAAATTTTTTATTTAATTATACATTTAATCAATTATGTAACCTCCCTTCAGTCCCAGAGTTTCAATCCCTTGTTTATAAAATTCGATTGGTTTCGACGAAAGGAATGATTCTAGGTGAGCTCGCACATGAATGAAGTTTTTAAAATTTTTATTTCTTAGAGAATGTTTCCTGGATCGGAATAAATGAAAATCAGATGACGCTATATTGGTAGAATAAGGAGCATGTGATAACATTTCCCAATTCAGCTGCCTTATTTTTAAAAGCTTTTATTTAACTTGCTATGTTAGTATGTTGATTTAGATCAAATCTTGGAATCAAAATTTAGACAGGTTCTAATTGAGCTAGAGGTTTCAAATTTTGCATACGTTTCTAACCTTGATGACAATGTAATTTATTGTATAATTAGTTTTTCCCTAAATTGCCCCAAACCAAAATTGTTGATTTTTAGTCCTATGCAACTTTTTGACATTTCGAATTGTCAAATATTGTCCATTGATTTTACATTGCAATTTTTTGTTTCCATAGTTATGTCTAATTAGGGTAAATTAACCGATTAAATAAAATATAGGTAAAAAAATTACTTCTTTATTTTTTTTTTAAATTAATTGTAATCAGATTAAAGAGTAGAAAATAAAATAAAGTAAAAAAAAATATTTTTTAAGAAAAAGCTTTTATTTAAAAATGGGCTAAAAAAATAAAATAACTACTGAGTGAAGTTTGAAGCAATATGCAACATAATTTATAAAAGCTTGAGGCGTTTAATCAAGTTTGGTAAGTACTGAAAAGTAAAATACACTTATATCTAAAACAGAAATAATTAATGATAACGCCTCAAGCTTTTATAAATTATGTTGCATATTGCTTCAAATTCTCCCCGTAGTTATTTTATTTTTTTAGCGCATTTTTAAATAAAAGCTTTTTCTTAAAAAACATTTTTTTTACTTTATTTTTTCTTGAGTTAATTTTGCTGTATGAAGCCTGGCATTGTTGTGCTGTAGTATGACACTTTTTCAAAAGTAACGAGAGCTGGCCGTTTTATCAACAATTCGTTATGTAATCTATCTAATTGTTGGCAATACAATTCAGTTGTAACTGTTTCCCCCGGTTTTAGCAGCTCAAAATGAATTATTCCTATCACTATCGAATTATTCGTTCATTATCGGAGAAGTTAAAATCACCACTATCGAATTTTCTAAATCAACGCTGACACTTACTGACTTTCAGTACAGTTCCCATACATATCACAATTTTTTTGTTGTTGCAATCGTTCTATTAAAACCCGATCGAAAATGAAAAAGCATACAATGACGTAAATGTTCTTTTGTTGGTTGATCGTCCTCCATTTTGCACTAATGTAATAAAAACTTAAATTTTTATTATGAACACAAAGTCAAGGTCGCGTGTTACAGTATTACGCACAGTATTACGCAAAACGGGTATTAACCAGAGCTGGGAACTATTTAAAATGATTTAATTTTAAATGTATATTTAAAATACAAAATGGCATTTGGCATTTTCTATTTTAAGTAAGTTCGTTTAAACCATTTTCCATTTTGTATTTAAAATGAGGATTTGAATCCATTTTACATTTAAAATACAAATGCCTGTATACTCAAATTTATGTATATGTATGACACTTATGAGTTATGACTCATATTAATCATAAAACTCGAGTTGAACGCAGTCTAACAAATTGTAAGTTAAATTTACAATAGTTGATTCAATTGACGCAAATTTTTTATAACTCGAGTTGCAGTGTCACTTAAAAATTTATTACTAGAGCTGCAGTTCTGTCCAGTCAAAGTTTTCTGACTCAAGTTCTGTGTTATTATCTTTAAGACACGTCGATAAGAAATGTTTTGATATTTCAAGTAGATGATTTGAATATGTTAAATCTAAATTAAAATTTTACAATATTTTTGAGTAACAATATTTCAAGAGTTAAATTTCGTTTTCATATCATGCAAACTTTATAAAATTTTCTCAAAGGACTGCTCTTATTTGATTTCAGTACGTTTAACATTTTCTTAACCTTAACTTTTTTTTTACTAAAAATCAATATAAAAAATTTATAGAATAAATTTAAAGTAAGAAAAAAGCATTTTACATTTTATAATCCATTTTAAATAGCTATTTTCCATTTTCTATTTTAAATATGTTTAGCAAAACCATTTTCCATTTTGTATTTTAAATGCATTTTTGGAAATCATTTTCCATTTTCTATTTTAAATGGTTTCTATGAACCATTTTTCCCAGCCCTGGTATTAACAAGTCAACATTCTGAATTAAACTGAAGCAAAACTTCCTAAGTAAAATTAATTGATTACTTATGGGTAATGTAAAAACCCCCATTATGGAACGGTATCTAACACTGGAACAGTTTTGACGTTTACATATTAATGAAGTTGAAAGAAACGTCTGATAACAAAAATTATTATTAATAGAATGATTGTTTTTCAATTTAAATTTACCTCGCATTTAATGTTTCCTTACTTAATTAAAGAAATAAATATGTAAATGTCAAAACTGTTTCAGTATTAGATACCGTTCCATAATGGGGGCTTTTACGGTACCCCTAATACTTATTTTTCTGGATTCAGTGGTTCAAAACAAACGTCATATTTTTTGGCCATCTTAATTTTGTATGTCGTTTCTCTTCAAGACAATAGTCACTGCAAACTTGATCAAAATTTTTTTGTTAGAACTTAAGCAGTGATTCTTAAGTAATTTTTGTTTCCCCATAAATAAAATTAAGATTAATAATTTGTACGGAATTTGTGTTGCAGTGGCTATTGACTTAATTGTCCATCACATCTGGGATATATTACACGGAGGTGGCAATCAACGACATTCGAATGGTCAGCGCCGTCCTAGCACCGGTTCTGATACACTAAGTCGATGAAACATAACTTTTTGATGGATTTTTAAACATGTTTCATTCCGTTGCATATAAGATTAATCTCTTCCAATTTTTTTTTTATATACATTCGTATTTAAGTTTTAAGATATGAACCGTGGACAAATAAAAAACACCTCCCCACTCCTACAAAAATAAGAAAAATCCCTATTTCTGTTTATCAGAATTCGTGAGAAACAAAATTACCGCCAAAAGTATTAATCATTAAGACGCCATTTTGATTTAATCGTCAAAACATATCACCATTTTAACTGTCAAAACGTACCACCATTTTGAATTAACTGTCAAAACATGCCGCCATTTTGATTTTTTAAAGCGGGAATTTTGTTTCATATATCATACTGTCAAACCACCTAACTTTAACATAATTTTTAGTTCATATTTGAATAAATATCAAAACGAAATCAATCAATGACTCGCAAATTTTTTTTTTTTGTACAGTAATAGCTAATAGTGAACGTAGTAGATTGGAAATTTTGGCCAGTAGATCTAATTTCTACAAAATTAAGGTATAAGTTTTTACCATTTCTACAAAACGTGCCATTGGTAATGGTATGAGTTGTTAAAGTTGTTAAATCGTAACTTTACCTAACCTATAGTAAACGAATTATTCGATAATGCGAGAATAAATAAATGTGAAAATTAATTGACGGTCATTAACGTCATAATACGTCAAGTACACCCTTACTAATGGACACATTACGTCGAAGGACGTTATCAATTCCATCGAAAGTGTATTAACTGTTAAAATAGTGTACCAGTTGGATGTTTTGTCCCAACTGCTAAAAAAAAATGGCTTCAAACCTTATAAGTCATGAAATTTTTATTTTTTGTTGACACAAGGTGCGTTACAGTACGGTTAAGTAAGTAAAATTGGGTGGTGTTGACGGTAACGAGTATTTTTGGTAAAGTGTGTTCGTATTTATAATAAAAATATATCATTTTACCAATCAAGTTCCTAATTTTTTATAAAACAGACTACTGTGTAAGGGCTCCGCCCCACTTTTCTGTAATGATTATTAATTAATTGTGCTCTTTACCCTAACGTCAATAGCTAACAGGGAAACGTACAATACATACCATCCATTATTATACAGGGTGTTTACATATTTCAGTTATCGAACACAATCGATATTGTATACTCATAGGCGTAGCCAAAAATTAATTAATGAAAATCTTGACTACGCTTTTGTGTATAAGATGCACAAACAGATATTCGAAAATCTGTTCCAGAATCAAAATCAATTATTTTAAAAGACTGCCAAAAAAAAAAAATACCAGCATTTAAAATGTGTTCGCACAAAATGCCATCAAATTCAAACACTTCAAAGAAATCTCACATTTTTCATTAAATAAAAGTCCGAAATCTTTTAAAAATTTTATTAAATGTTTTTGTAGTTAGTCAAATCTAAAATTATATTAAATTTACCATAAAATGGTGCATTGTAACAGTTTTACTGTAATATTTGTATTATGTTACGAGTTGGTATCTGGTCCCACGTTGGGCGCCAAATATCAATTTGTCACAATAGAATAGTTATTTTTATTTATTATATAATATACATATATTTTAATGTACGATGAGTGAAGAATAAAATATAATTGAGCAAAATTTAACTTAATTTGATAATTTATTTTTTCGAAAACGCACATGGGGCCACTTTTTGAGCCAAGAAAATCTATATATTGTCTTATTTATTTCAGTGGCAATTGACTTAATTGTACAACATATACGTGATTTTCTGAATAATCGCGTTAAAACTACTAATAGCGAGATTTCACGACCAGTGATCATATCGTCACCAGAAACATCAAGTCCTGGACGTTCACCCGCACATCAGTCAGCTCGACGTGTCAATTCGTCCGATGCACAACTTTCACGTCCACATTGAATAATTTACTTAGACTAAAAACCAAAAATTTTAAATGTTTTTAATTTTTTTTTAAATTATTACTTAAAAAATAGTAAAATTGTTGAGTTGAAGCTAGTGGGAATCCCATGCATGTATATATTGCGTTGACGCATGCGTGAAGTTGTTTTTTATTGTTTATTTTTTTTTAATGAGATGTTTTTTATGTGTTTATTAATTTTTTTAATTTTTTTCAATGTCGATTAGAATTATTCAAGTAATTTAGAGATCAAAAAAAGAAATAAGTAGTGGCAAAGTCAGATTTTGCTGTCCAAAGATTTCCAAAGAATCATGTATATCACTTAAAGAAAAGCGTGTGTCAGTTTGTACTTATTGAGTACCTAAATTTATTTTTGATAAGTTCTAGGCGGATTTTAAACGATTTCAAAAATTATTTAAAGTATATTTTTGATAGGTACCCGCCATTTTGTGTGAAATTTAAAATGGCGAAAATTTAGTTTTAAAAAGTCTAGTCATTATTTTATATTGTGCTGTTTTTGAATTTTTTTAACGTTAATTATTGACTTTTTAAAATGAAACTATTCTAGTTGGTTCAGAATTTTTAATGTAACACCAAAGAACAAAAAAATGTTACCCAAGATAGAATTAGTGAAAATAATTTATGTTCCTGCTTTTACATTTTATTTTTATATTTTATTGTAAAACAAAACGAAATAGTTATTTATTTATAAATAAAAAAGGTTAGAAAAATCAGTTTTTGTTCTATTATTATTAACAGCCTAAAATTTGCTATGATCGTGACATTAGGTCAGACCACAGAATAATACAGAACAAATGTAAGTACAAAAATCTGTCGTTCGTACGGTGTCAGTTGGTGTCGGTTAGAACACCACAATTAAGAAACTATGTCAGTATGAACATCGATTGTTTGGCATTGTTGTCATTTATCAACAATGATCGAATAAGTGGATGTCACAATTGTCACATGTATGCACTGATGTCATCACAGATGTGATCCATCCGCAGTGTGTGTGTACGTGTCTGTGTGTGCGCGGTATGAGCGGCGACGCATACACATGCACATATCATACATATACAAGCACAAACTCTGTGTACCTACATAACATGTAGGTGGGGTTTCTACATCATTCACTTGATACATCTTTTGAAGACGCTGGTTTCGCTAGTATAGAGATACGAATGTACGTTCTATACACGGAGAGAAAATTCATAGAAAAATTACTGTGCTCAGCACTACAATCGACGTGTAAAAGGCGAACATATTCAATTTTGTACGGTAAAAATATAAAAATTATAATTAATCATAGAAAATTTAAAGGATAGAATGTTCTTTCCATAATATTAGCTCCGTAAAATTTGTAAAACAGCACAGTAAAAAGTTCCATTCCCAACAAAAAAAAAAATTTTTAAATTTTCTTACAAAAATTACCATGCTGTCTTATAATATTTCAAATACTATCTGCTAATAGTAGAAAGAAAGAAAGAGAAGGTATCAACGCTGTCACATAGCGAGGCAGGCTACAGAAGGTATCAACACAATCATACCCGAAGGTCACATAGCTAGGCTGGTGTGGCAAGTAACATAGCCAGGCTGGTCACTGCTAGTGTGGTGTGGTGTGCAAGCAGTATTCATTAGAATGTCTTACAGGACGGTCACCGTTTAATTCATCATTTTGTTACTTCACTATATTCAGTATTAGAATATATTGTTGCCAATCATTTTGTATGCATCATAAAGAATCGAAGGTCGGAAAAGATGGATTGTTCCTCAGTGCGTACAGCCCAAGCAACATAAGGTTGCGGGTCAGATGCGCAAATGAAAGAGTACGACAACAAGAATTAAACTATAACATATATGCATAAGAGTGTGATAGAAGTTGTGTTAGCACATTAAATTTTACCATGCTAGCACAACAATTTTTATGAAGCCATGACTAATACTTTTTACATGATCGTAAAATGTTTTTTACTTTGGTCGTCAATCGCGCACGCATTATAAGAGCGCATGGTAATTTTTCTGAAATTTTATCTACAAAAATTATATGATTTTTCTCTCCGTGTAGTGTTCTGTAGATCAGACCCAATCAGACCTACAATAAGCATATTGACAGTTTCTTTCGGTATTTTTGTAAACACATAATTGGCATAACATATCGTTTATTTCTACGATTTTACGTTTATTTCTACAGAAAATCGTCGAGTATTATTTCTTTTTTGAATATATAAATACATGGCCTACCAATTCGATACCGTAGACAGGGATTAATAGGCACGAATTCAGACTTCACACAATATTTTTTTATATTTATTTTATGAGTACCCCTAATCTGTTATATTTAAAATTTACATAAGAATGGTCACTTAATCACATTATCCAAAAAAATTTTTAAAATATCGGTGGTTTTTGAACAAATAACAAAAATTATTTAATTTCATCTCTATAGAAGAATTGGGGTCAAAAGAAACGATAAAAAGGTAAATGGGGACGACCCGTAGAACTGACCAAAATTGAAATTCAAATATAACATAATCTAGAATTTTTTGTATTTATACATTCAAAAAAGAAATAATACTTGATGGTTTTCTGTACAAATAAACGTAAAATCTAAAGTTTATAAAGTATAGAAATATTATACTGAATGTGTTTATAAAAATATCGAATTGCTTGACGACCTTGAAAGCGCTCTTTCTAAGACACCCTTTATCCGTCCCTAATCACTCTAAATTCATCCCTTTGTACTTGATATAACGTCCCTATTCACACCTTTTCCGTCCCTATTAACCTCCAACTTAGCTCAAATATCAAGTCTTCATTATTTTCTCTTAAAAAAATAAAAACAACTAAAAGTTTGCAGTCTTCTTTTTTCAGATATGTTTCAAAATAACTAAATTTTCGATTAAACAAAAATTTACTCATCAGAGCACCAAAATAAATAGTTCTTAGATAAAGTTTTTAGTAAAAGAAACAAAAAATAGCGCTGTTTGAAGACGTCAATCTAAACTGATTTTTTAATATTTTTTATCCAACTTCACTCTTAGTCACTATTGTTCCTTGAAAGAATAATTATACTACTATATTTTAAGCAAGATTTTTTGTTTCGTTCCTATTCACCCGGCTGTTCCGATTGGGCCCTCTCTACGGTAACTTTCCATTTTAGTAATGTTTAAGCTGAGCGTCCACTAAGTCGGAAACGCGCCGCGGTCCAGTCCCGCTCTCGGAGATAAATACATCTGAATGAATGCAGGTTCGTCCACTAGGTCGACAGAGCGGCGCGGCACCGCCCCGGAGATCTTATTGCTGTAAAACCGCGCCGCGTTTCCGACATATATGTATTATAACTATATGGCCAATCCCTATAAGAGGCAGTGGTTCCGATGAAGTGAGACGGATAGACATCGGGTAGAGGAACTTCAGTTGTTTTGCGCAGATGCATCAATTAGTGTTTACCGTGTTTACTCTTCAGATTGGTTCATATTACCACCAAGAAAGTCGCATTTGCGCAAAACGAACAAAATACTTCCAAATCTGCACCGTGATGTTGGGACGTTTTTTTTAGCGAATTTCCAAAACTGGAAATTCAGCTTTTACGCCAGGTGTCATGGTGCGACCTAAGCCCGAGACCATATCAGAAATATGTTTTGAGGTCCCTAGAATACGAAAATGATATTCACTAAAATTTATATATATATATATATATATATATATATATATATATATATATATATATGTATCCGCGCGATAACTCTCGAACGAAACGTTTAATGCTTATGAAATTTTGTGTGCGAATTCGATTTTCCAAATCGTTGGATGAGTTCGTTAGCCAGACACGTCGGATGCCCAGAAGTAGGTTTTCCGGGCGTTTTTTGTCAACAAAATGAGTTTTTTGCCAGAATTAAGCAATTTTTCAAATTTTTTTTTACACTAAGCCATTGTAAAAGGTAAAACGCATAAAAAATGTTTTTATACCGTTACTCTAAATTACTTACTTTTCGAGAAAAACTAGGAAATATGTCGTTCTCCATTTCACTCGCACTCGCATTCTTTTTTTTTCTGTCTCATTTTTTGCGAGCTAAATTCGAAAAAAGCCGCTTTATAAGTAGCGTGTCATGATTTTTTTAATCCAATGGGGAATTTGACTAATTTTGGGAAACTATTTTAAAATACGCATATTTATGTATTATGCATGTATATAATTTTAATTTTTAAAAATAATGCCAAAAATCGTTAGAAAAAATTAATTTAATATTTGTTCCCAAAATTTGCACGAAAACGTTCATTAGCTTCAATTACGTCACATTCTCTAGATAGCAACAGGTGTCATGTAACTAAGAAAAAAAACTGTTTATTTTTCTTATAACTAGGAGAAAAAATTGTTGCTTTTTAAAAAAATTAATAAAATTCATATTAATTTCCATAGTTATGTTTGCAAACCGGAATTTACGTAGCGACCCTAGTGGCGACAGTGTTGAAATATAAGAGAAAGCAACGTCACAGCCCATTTCTGCTGACGTAATTTATAGCTGAAAAATATTAATTTTTTTAAAATTAAATAATGATAGTTAGGATGAATTAACATAATAAATTGCTGTCTTTTATTATCAATTTTCATTAAAATTTGTTTTTATTGTTTTTCTTTGATACTGTCAAATACCCCATTTAACGATTCGGCTATATTCTATTTCTCTGTCAGTTAAATGTTTTTATAATGTATCTCTGTTCCATTTTTTTTTACAAAAAAAATCCCGACGATATCTGTTATGTGATATGATCAGAATTTAGATTATATTTACACCTTCCTAAAATTAATAAGAGTTTGCTTCAATCGTATAAAAATTACGTTAAATCATATTCAAACAATAATATTTTTACGTAATTTTTTATCCAATTGACAATACAGTTATGATTAGAATTGTATAATCAGAGCATTCTAATATTAAATAATTTTGCACATTCAATTTTTTTTTTTAACAAAGAAAAATTTTTTTAAATTTTGACACATTCTTTTATGAAATTTCGATTAAGAAATATTAAAAAATTTTAAAGTGAATCATTTAAAAAGAGTTAAAAATAAATTAAAAAGGAAACATTTCTCTATTTTAACATATTTGTAAAGAAAATTTTACAGTTTACTTACAGTTTTTTGAAAAAATGTAATAACATTTTTACATACAATAAAGATACATACAATAAAGATCATATTTGAACGGTAGGAAATCCACAAATTTTTTTTTATTTCTTTAATTAATTATTAAATTTGGTTTTAGAAGAAAATCTTCGTCTAATTCGCTCCAAGCCGAAAGTATAGCCACTAATAAGGACATTCCACTGTTAAAATAAATGGAAAATATATTGAAATTTATTTAATGAAAGCCATTCATACACATTTTTAAAATATCCTTTTGAATTATATAACAAATAAAATCTGTGTAAAAAAATCTAATTGACGTGTTTTTTCTCAATTTGCTAATATTAAGTCAGGCTCGTTAATTAGGGAGTGATTGTGTTAAAATTTTAATATAAAATATGGTAATTTTAACCCTCTTTAAAAGAACATTTCGATTTTAACAATAAAAAAATTTTAAAAAGTGTTTTCGTTTTTCCCGGATTACCAAAAACTGTTCATAGGCATATCTGTGACTAAAGTTGCCTCCCTTTCTTAAGAAAATAAAGTATTTTTAAAATTTTGTGCAAAAGAATAAAACACAATTAACGAAAAAAAAGTACGCGTTTCCATATTTTTAAGATTTTGTAGTACAAGAAAATCCTTATAAATTCATCATATCTGTTATTGCATTTACTAGCTTTTACGCAATTTAATAAACAAAAGTCTGAAAATGGACGTAGAATCTCACTGTTATTAATTATTATGTCTTAGTCTTTTGAAAAATTATTTTTTGAACTAAAATAAGAATAGGAGGAATATAAACTTAGGGGTAAACGACAGGAGTATATAAACTTTATTTTAGATTCTACGTTTATTTTTACAGAAAATCATCAAGTACCTATTATTTCTTTTTTGAATGTATAAATACAAAAAGTTCGAAATTATTTTATATTAGAATTTCAATTTTGGTCGACCCTACGGGTTGTCCCCATTTACTCTTTTCTCGTCTCTTTTGACCCCAATTTTTCATAGAGAAGAAATTATACGATTTTTGTTAATTTTTCAAAAACCACCGATATTTTTAAATTTTTTTGGATACTGCTGATAAAGTGACCATCTTCGCGTAAATTTTTAATATATTAAAGATTAGGTACTCATAAAATAAATACAAAAAAATACGGTGTGAAGTCGGAATGCGTACCTATTCATCCTTGTCTACGGTAGCACATTTTTTATTGACATAAATATTAGAAACGCAGGAAAAGAGACCAGGAATCAACATAGAAGTGGATTATGGTACGATATATTTTCTGAAAAAAGTGCTTAGGACCAAAGTTATAGAGTTCAAAGTGATGCACTTGATGATCTTGAAGCACTTGACTCTCGTGATGCACTTGACTTTGAAGTTGACCTTGAGGTCAATTTCCAAAGTCATTTGAAAATCATTTAATATTTTTCAAAAGGAGTAGTTTACTTTTCATCCCTAAATGGTTCAAAGTATATTCGAACGAATTTCACATGCAAGATAGAAAATAAGTGAGCAAGAAGTAATTTTGAAAAATACTTGCTCAATCGCAATCGGAAAAATAATAGTTAATCATATGTTGAATTGAATTCCTAATATGATAACTATAGAGTAGCAATAAAAATTTTAAAAAATTTTGAAAATTTCTAATATAACATAAAGTTAATGTTTAACTTACAATTGGAGTGATATTAAATCTTTTCTTAACTTCTAAAATTACTTACAAAAATGTTTTCTTCTAATTTTTTCTATAAATTTGCGCCTATTTTTTCATTTCGTCAGGTTTTTATTTTTTTTATTTTAGAAAAATAACGCAACAAATCAATTTTGAAGATAGATTGAGTCAATACATGAAATTACTGCTTATAGGTACAGGATATGGTCAAAGTTCGGCAATGGCTAATCATTTTCAACTGACCTTGAAAATCGATTTCAGGGTCACTATCAAGTGCATCGCTTTAAATTCTACAAATTTGGTACTCAGCCCTTTTTTCAAAAAATATGCCGTTTCAAAAATATTTAGCTATAACTGTTTTCATCTACAGAGGTTGAATGGTATTTTCTACCCCTAAAAAGCGTATTTAGCCGAAATAAAAAAACACGTATTTAATATTTTTCGCTGTTTAATAAGTATGTTAAGTTTCATTCAAATTGGCAAGTATTAGTTGGGTAGTGTTATTTGTCAGAATGTTTTGCCGATCTAGTTTTTTCAATATTTCTTTGCTCGTTTTCAGAATTTGTATTTTAATTTCTACGGACAAATAACTCATTCTTTTCTTCGATTTTAGTAACTTTTATTTGCTGATGTTGACCATTAATTGATCGAAACATATCAAATATTTTTCAATGATTTTTTTAGCGAATGTCGAAAATTTTGAAAATTTTTTCACCGTTAGTAAGTTAAAGTATTTGAATTCATTAAGTAATTAAATGATGTCCACAAGAACCTTACGAACTACCATAAGTTATATGAGATCCCTAGGACCCGTTTTTTACTGTTAGGATAAACTTTTTACTAAAATTATTTTAGATGAATAAAGGTTATGTTGTATGATTTCCGCCAGGGTTTACTGTTCCCATTATTGTAAAAAATAAACTAACCGACCGATTTTGAAAATTTTTTCACTGTTAGAGAACTAAATTATTTTAGATGGATACAACTATGCTGCACAAAGTCCGTTCGGGTTCTTGGGTTCCAAAAATATCAAAACTAATTACCCAGCCGATTTTAAAAAATCTTTTACTCTTAGAAAGCTAAACTATTTTAAATAGGTACAGTTCTTAGATGAGATCCGCCAGTCCCCAAAATTTGGAAATTCGCTATGTTATGCAGATGCTGCGACAGGGGTATTTCATATCCATTTGGCTATACATATATGTATACTACATATATGGTTTCCGATCTAGTGGACGCTCAGCAAAACCATAACAAAATGACAGCATCTTACAGTTGCCAACATGAGAAAAATTTAGTTCGAGATGGCCATTCAAGCTTTAAAATTCAAAATTATGACAAGCTACACACTACACTCGGGATAGCCGCTAAAAGGTTAACGATTTAGATACTCATAAAATAAATACAAAAAAATACGGTGTGAAGTCTGAATTTGTATTAACATCAGTATTTTGAGAATATTAACGCCACGACTGATAAAAAAAGAAAGCCTAATATTATGCCATTTCGTGGCCAATTTTGTCAATTCTTCCCATATAAGTACGATCTCCAACTTACATTAGTCCATTTCTTCAACACTCAGAGTATGGAGATTAGACAAGGAGACGAAACTCAGTGTATTCAAAATAGTGTCTAAATCAAAGATGGCACTCGTGTTCGTAAGATATGAAAGCGGTACAGTACTTATTCTCAAATGGAACACTCTCAAATGGAAACGCGAGCTTCTATGTACATTATCTTTATTAGTTTCTGAATAGAATCTTCTGGAATCTTTTTCAATGTTCAACTCAGTTATAAAGTGGGTTTTTCGATCGTTTTTTAAAATAAACTTAACAGTTTTTATTTTGCGTCGCGTCATTTATATTGTATATTATATAATTCGCTGACGTCACTATGTAAAATCGGAGTCAGTACCATTGGATATCCGCCGTATAAAGTAATTTAAACTATAAGAGTTTATTTCATACATATGTAATTTCTATGTATTTCCTTATTATTAAATATCATTAACCGACATTGGTGATTTTCAAATTTAATGGAAACACTCACTTCCCCAGTCCCGACGGGGACGGTATTTACTTTCTATTTTATCCATTTTATGTTACTATATTCGCTATTTCACATCAGTATTCGAGCATTAGTAACGCCGCGAGTGGTAAAAAAAGAAAGCCTTATATTTACCATTTTCCTGACCAATTTTGTCAATTCCTCTCATATAAGTTTCGTCTCCTTGTCTAATCTCCATACTTACCATGTTACTATAGGTGTTTTCCAACTACCAGAGCACAGTGCGCATTAATGCCGCACAATGCCGCATTTGCGAGCATTAGTTGGAACAGATTGGTTGTCAAATGACATAAAATGTATTTTGATAATTAATTTCAGTGTTATCAAACATTAATTAACAATTGTGTATGATAAAAATACGTCAATGATGGCCAACTTAAAAGAAAAAAAACTTAAGATTTCATGTTTACTTGTTGGTATAGAGCAAAAAAGTAGAGAGCAAAAAAGTTATCAAATGCCCAATTGTGCGAGGCGTTGCGGTAATTGGAACACTCAGTGCTGAGCATTATGCCGCATAATGCGCTTTTGTGCCGTAATTGGAAAACACCCTATATTCGCTATATTCACATCAGTATTCGGGAATTATTAACGCTACGAGTGGTAAAAAAAGAAAGCCTTATAATTATGTACCATTTTCGTGACCAATTTTGTCAATTCCTCTCATATAAGTAAGATGTCCATGATTCCATCTAGATTCCATCTTATAATACTCCATTACTTCACAATCAGAGCTTAAAGGCGACGATTTATATGATTTATATCCTGGTGTATTTCATCTATAGTATGTACACCCAAAATTGTATGATTCCTTTTGTGCAGTTTTGTGACGTGTTATACAAGTTCCTAGCCAGTCGCTTACAGCTTATGTTAGGTATAACATGGTATGAAATGTCATTGTTTTTCTAATTTGTTAACTTTTTAAAATTAAATAGAAGAAAATATGAAGTGTATAGTACCTAGTTGTGGAAACTACAGTGACCAAAAACCTAAAACTAAAGGGCGATTATGTTTCTTTACGTAAGTAAATATATTCTTTGTATTTTTTGTTTGACTTTCTAAAAATTAAAAACTAGCATAAACACAATTGTTTTTATTTGATATTGCTGTAAATATATTATTTTTTTTATTGAAATTATATTTATAATAGTGACGTGATATTATTTTTATTAATATAAATTTTTCCAGATTTCCTAGAGATATAGAAGTTAAGTTAGCCTGGATTGATGCAATTAAAAGACCTGCCGGGTGGATTCCATACAAGCATTGCCGGATTTGTTCCAAACATTTTACAAATGATTGCTTTTATGTAACAAAGGGGGGACTGCATAGATTGTTGCCTACAGCAGTTCCTACATTATATTTACCAGTAAGTGATATTACCATATTTGAATCGTTTATTTTTGAAAGGCCTCTTCTTACAAAATCTAAATTTTCGGTGAACAAAAAAAATTTTTTTATTTCTTAAACATTTTAAAAAAATGAAGAAGTTTAAATTTTTACTACGACTTTTAATGTTCTCAGAATTCTCAATTTTTTTTGTTTTGAAATTTTGTCTTAACATTTGGACCATTTTTTATTTTTTTAAAATGCATTGACATGATGCATTTCATAAACAAAGGTGAAAAAAATTATGATACACATGATTTTTTTAGAGTAAATTGTTAGTTCAAGTTCAAATACCCTTGTCTCAGCATTCTGCATAACATAGCGAATTTCCGTGTACAAAAATTAGTTTTTCACGGAAATCAGTTTACACAGAATAATGGTTTGTGATATATAGTGTCTTTCTATATATAATGATATATAGTATTTTTCTATATATAGTGATATATACCCAGTCAACATTCTGACGTCTTAATGAATTCATAATGAATTCATATTTCTGATTTGGACGTCAGAAAACAAGTTCAGAAAGATATCTTTGTGAATTCATAAAGATATCTTATGCGTCGATTTAGGAACAGTTTATGAAGTCTTAAATATGATGTCTGAAATAATTCTTTTTTTTGACTTCAGAATTGTGATGTCTTAAACAGCTCATATTTCTGATGTCTGAAAAAAGATATCTAAATTGCGAATTCATTATTAAGAAGTCATATTTCCGACTTCTGATGTCAACATATTTCTGATGTCTTAAACAGCTCGTATTTCTGACGTCTTAAAAAAGATGACTTTAAGAAGTCTATATATACCAAGAATTCATTGAAAGTAAGCGTAATTTACGAAATAAGAGAAATATAATTAATTTAGTTAATTTTATTTATTTACATAATTGTATATATTATGTACAACGTATATTAAATGTATTTAAAAATTAACATTTAAGATTAAATTTACTCCAGTATTTTATCAGGAATGTCACAATTTGTGCACTATTCACAATAGAAAGAATCCAAAACACTAACCATACCCTACACCGCTTCAAACCACAAATTATTATCATACCTTCTTAAATTAACACTATCACAAATTCACTTCTTTCAATTCATTTTCACTTTAAATAATTTTCTTTAAGCTACCATATTTTATTTTTGTTTAGTATCACTATCACCATCATTTCCATCTTGTGCCAAATTTCTCTCCTATTTTAATCTCCTATTTTTTTGACTTTTGAATAAGTCTTGAAGTGGTTTTCCTTTAGGCATTTTGTTGTTAACGTTGTCAAAAAAATGTTAATTTTAATATTATAGAAATATAGATTGTTTGTTTTTTGTTTTTTTCTTACATCCAAAATATGAACTAATTAAGATGTCTTAATAATGAAGTCAGAAATAAGAGCTGTTTAAGACATCAGAAATATGAGTTCAAAAAGTAGTCAGAAATAAGAACTGTTTAAGACATCAGAAATATGAATTCATAAAGTAGTCAAAAATAAGAACTGTTTAAGACATCATATTTCTGATGTCTTAAATAAGACTTCTTTATGAATTCATTTAGATGTCCTAATATTGTTTAAATTATTTTTGTTAGTGGTTTCTATAGAAATAATAATAATATATTTATATGATATTTTTTTAAGACATCAGAAATATGAGTTAATTCTGAAGTCAGAAATATGAATTCTTTAAGACATCATATTTATGAAGTCTTAAACAGCTCCTAAATCGACGCATAAGATATCTTTATGAATTCATAAAGATATATTTCTGATAATGTTTTCTGACATCTTAAATATGACTCCTTAAGACATCTTTAAGAAGTCTTATTTAAGAAGTCCGAAAGATGTCTTTAAGAACTCTTATTTCTGACTTCTTAAAAGTGATGTCTTAATGATGTCATATTTACAGTTCAGAAAGATGTCAGAAAAAAGACTTCATAAAGACATCTTTTGTGCTCACTGGGATAGGATATACATATAGTGTATATCCTTTCATAAAATTCGCACCATATGATAAACTTTCTTACTGTTGATATTTTGAAAAATATTTTAGTGGGATTAGTTGGTGCATTGGTTGGAATGAAAGGCAACTAAACACATTTCACCCTCCACTTGTTATTTGGCGGGAAACCGGAAATTTTAAATTTGTGAATTACGAAAATAGGTAATAATTTCAAAGTTATTGGTCACTTTGGCATGAAATTTTGGGGTCGGCGTCGTATCAAAATTTGGTCTAGTAAACATATTCCAACAGTTAAATAGGCACTATAATCTGCAAAAATAACGTCCAAAACTCAGATTTTCCAAAATACGACTTTTAGTGGCCCTAAATTGAAAATAATTTTACGTATTCTAGCAAAATAAAAATTATACCATTCTTTGAGATCTACTTATTCATAAAACCACAATTATCGTCAAAATATTGTCACAGATATTGGTCTCTCAATAGAAAAATTTAGTTTTGTATAAGCATAATAAGCATGAACAATTATTATTACTGTATTTTCTTTATAGTTAGTAGCAAAGATCCTTATTACGTTAATTTCATAGAAAAATTTCCTAAGAATAATTCAAATAATATCCCAGTCCTTTAAAATTACTAGAATTTTTGGTAATATCTAATATCTTATTAATAAAATTTATTATCAATATAGCCATGATCAGACATGGGAAAAAATGGTCCCTAACAGAATCGCCATATAAAATATTTTGTACTGAGGGGCTACGAATGGAACTGGAGGGCTGTCATAAAACGTAAAAATATTATCAGTCTCTTTAAAAATCAGTTTTACGACGTTTTACTGTTAATACTACATCATCTATGTTGTGTGTGTCTGTTTGTGTTTTTTAATTCCCAATATTTATGAATCATTTTGTTTGTTATCTATACATAAATTACATATCTTTACATTTTTCTAACGCAAAAACTAAATCAGGTTGAAACATGTGAAGGAGCAATTGGAGTGATACAATCTACTGATCAATCGTTTTTGTTTATATTAAAAGTAGGTATAAAGAAGGTGAGATATACATGTTATTTAAATAATCACAAAGGAAATAGAAAAAGGTTTATATTATAAATATTTTCAGTTCGACTTAATTAATTTCTATTATAGTTGACCACTTATTTTTTCAACATTAATTTTTTAAAGTTAGAATTATATAGTAAATTATTAAAAATAGGTAATTTTTAATTTTTACTGATTTGTTCTCAAAAGTTTCCTTAAGCCGGTTCTACACGATGCTACGAACGTTTCTTCCAACGTTCGATCGAACGTTTGATGCAAGTAAGTTCGACAGTTGGTGCTGCGAATGTTCCTGCTACACGGTGAATCGAATGTTTGATCCAATTCATATGATGATGATGTGTTGGTACCACGTGCTACAAACGTTTATTCAGTGGACGAGGATGTCATCTATCTGATGTTATCTCTAATGTTATACACTGATGTTGTCTCTCTTCATATGATCGATTCGTGTAGTCGTTGAGTCGAACCAACGAACATTGTCCTTCAAACGTTCGAAGTATCCCTTTGACTCAGTGCAAGAATACCGACATCGGCTGGAACATGGCCAAATGCGAACGTTCGGCGCTCGACATTGGACGCTCGTGGGTTCGAACAACGGCCACACGATGCTACGATTCATCAAACGTCCAATGTTGAAAGGTGTTCGTAGCATCGTGTAGAACCGGCTTTAGGCTAATATTCAAATCCAGAGGAAAATCTTAAGCCTTGTAGTAAAATTTACAGCCCCCTAATCCAAAATATTTTATATGGCGATTCTGTTACGGACCACTGTTTTCCCAAGTCTGGCCATGATACACAAAATTTACAGCAATAATGATAATATTAGTAATAATAAGTTAAATATTAAGAAAATTTCTAGCAGTTTTAAAGGATTGGTGGCCATTTATTTAATTTATTCTTAAGAGATTTTTATATGGAATCAGCGTACTGCATATCTTTACTGCAAATTACAATGAAAATAAAGTGATGATAATTGTTCATGCTTATTAGAACTCCAATGTTACAGAGACGTGTCTTTTTGTAGCAAAATTAAATTTTTTTACTGAAAGACCAATATCTGCCGCATTATTTTGATATAATATATAAGCAGATTTCAAAGATTAGTATAATTTTATTTTGCTAGAATTCATAAAACAGTTTTAAATTTAGGGTCACTTAAAGTCGTATTTCTAAAAAGTTAATTTTTGGGCTTTATTTTTCCAGACTGTGGTATTTAGCTATCGGGATATGTTAACTAGATCTAATTTTGATAGGATGCCAAAATTTCATGACGAAGTGATCAATACTTTTCAAATTATTACCATTTTTCATAATTCGCAATTTTGAAATTTCCGATTCCCCGCCAAATAGCAAGCAGGAGGTAAGATATGTCTAGCAACTTTTCAATTAAAATTGATGCACCAACTAATCCCACTAAAATGTCATTTTTGGTTTCTACGGACCCCATAAATAAATTTCTGTTATATGGTTTCAGACTCTAGTCACGCCATAAGAGTGGCTGAGGGTGGCTGTAACAGGTGAATTTACAATTCAGAAATTTACTGAAAGAAGATGTTTTTAATAAATTCACTCTTATTTTAACAAATTCACTTTCATGTGAAAATAAAAATCTTAATGCTTCCATCCATTATTTGTTTATGATCTAATATAATAACTGTACTGGATTATGATCTAATATTCGCTCCGAGCCGAAAGTATTGCCACCTACATCAAATGATTATTATTTAACAATAGGGAATATGCATGTTTTTCATTTATTTCAAAAATAGTTTAAGTTGATGTCAAAAAATCACAAAAATATATTACGAGTACAATTTGCGCCTTTATTTCAGAAAAATAAAAAAATGATTTTTCATTTTACATTATCATTATTTAAACATCACAATTTGGCGCGCTGACGTCACTTGAAGATATTAAAATAAGAAAGTTATTACCACCCAGGTCAGCAGCATTGTTATATAATTCGTTCTGTAGATGGCACTGCTTCTGATAATATCAAAAATCTAATCGTTTATTCTCCACTGCTTTCCATATCTGCCAATATTTTAATTTTTTTGACGAATAAAATTTAGCAAATATATTAAATAGTTAATCAATTAAATAATTAATTTTCAATTTAATTTTTAAGAATGTTTACTCTTACGATCTTTTTCAAAAATTAAAATCAATGAATATTTTTTTTTTCATAGCAACTCCTTTTTAAAAAGATAATGACCAATATTTAATATTTTCCTAGTTACCTAAATCAATTTATTTTAACAATAAGTATTGATTGTGGCAAGTTACAAAATATTTAAGTATTCAAAAATTAATTTGATATATGTTTTCGTATCAGTGACAAAGTTTATAGAGTGTATCCTATTATTTATGGTACTCATGTTATACCTTTAGTGCATATTTCATTCAGTATATATATCTGGCATATTTGGTGAAACTGGGTGAAACTTATAATACACATTAAACGTCACAACCAATAGGATCGCTCATTGCTCAAATGTACCGTTTTGGCGGAATTTTTATTTAAGGTAGATAATTTACATTAATTTCGTTATGAAAACTAAAATTAATCAAACAAAAAGAACTGTCATAAGAATTTGTGACATGTATAGAATATTCTAAAAAATGTTTCACAATTTTCTAAAAAAACATGCATATTCCCTATTTATCAGGACATTTTACTATTACAATGAATGGAAAATATATTAAAAAACTGAAATTTGTTTAATAAAAGCCATACATCTGCTCACTTTACCTCAAGAATGTCTAAAAATAGAATATTTTTCAATAATTAACCAAGAAAAAGCATAGGAGGTAATTTTTATGATACTTTTTTGAAAATTTCAAAATAAAGTGACGTTTGGTAGTAGGATTACAAATATTTTTTTTTTTATTATTTTGTAGAATCTAATAAATAGACATCGTAATAAGTACTCGCTTTGAAAAAATCAAACAAATATTTAACTTTTTCTTAAAGAAAATAGTAAAATTATGTACAAATATCGTCCTGATAACCTAATATATTTGTCCACCTTGAGCGCTGTAGTCGATTTTTGTATCGCCTCTAGACAAAAGCTCATAGCGAATAATAACTGTATTGGAGCAATGGGAGAAGAGATCTTTCATAAACAAACAATGTATGGAAGCATTAGGATTTCTTTTCACAACAAGGTGAATTTATTAAAAAATGTGGCAAGAGGCCTTCCATAAATAAGCGATTCATTTATAGCAGCATTAAAATGTAGTTAATATTTACGTGTAAATTTTAGGCTCAGTGTACGGCTAAGCAGTCTACCGATAAGGAATCGACAAATAAAGATAAGTCTACACAAACTGATTTTAAAGAAAACCCATCTCTGCTGTCCGAATTTAAACAGGAATGTTGTTCGCCGTCTTTATCCGAAATGGATGTAGATATGACGTCAACATCCACAGATTCCGTATCCCTTGATTCAGCTCGAACAATATCTCCAGTATCTTTTACGTCTGACACCGGAACATCACCAACATCATTTGTTGAAGAAATTAAAACGGAACCATCAATTTCAGCGATATTTTATGATGACCAATTTACTAATATCTCAAATGAAATTGTACCAAGAGAAACAAAACTAAACCGTAAAGTAAAACGTCTCTCTAAGATTTGCTCAAAACTTAAAAAAGTACGAAACCGTCTCGACGCCAATAAACAGAGAAGTAAGAGAAAACTAAACGATTTGGAAACTCTACTAGATAGTATTAGAGATCAAAAATTCTTAAATGAAGATGAGATAATATTTTTGACCAGTATTACCGATAATTTACCTCTTTCTGAAATCGTTTCGAAACAGATTTCAAAAACAAAAGGCCTCCCGCTTAAACATCAATATTCACCTGCCCTTCAGTCGTTTGCCCTTACCCTACATTTTTATTCTCCCAAGGCGTATGAATTTGTCCGTAACACATTTAAAACGTGTTTGCCTCATGTTGGTTCGCTGCGTAAATGGTATCGCGTAGTTGATGGAAATCCAGGTTTCACTACGGAAGCATTTCAAGCTTTAAAATTAAAATCACAAGCCGCAAATAAGATTATTGCAAATCTGGTAATCGGCGAGATGTCCATCAGACAATACGTTCAGTGCGATGGTAAAAGTTATACAGGTTTTGTTGATTTTGGGGCTTCAATTGATACCGATTCTGCTCCGGTTGCAGAAAAAGTATTTGTTTTGTTTTTAACTTGTCTCACTGAAAATTGGGCGATACCTGTTGGCTACTTTCTGGTTGATGGTCTCACGGGAATTCAACGTGCATCTTTAGTACGACAGTGTCTGGAGGAAGCACATGACGCTAACGTTGATGTGGTTTCTATGACGTTTGAAGCCTGTCCGGCAAATATTTCAATGTTAAGACAATTAGGGTGTTCATTGGATTTAAATAATCTTAATACAGTTTTTAAACATCCCACAAGTAAGAAGGATGTCGCCATTTTTTTTGACGCATCTCAAATGTTAAAATTGGTTAGACATTGTTTTGAATTTGAAAAAGTTTTTATCGATATAGATGGAAATTCAATTGATTGGAATTATTTAATAAATTTACTTAACACTGAAATTAAAGAAATGAAATTAAGAAGCGGACATATTAATTTTTTTAATAATAAAATTAAAATTAAGCATACAAATCAACTGTTGAGTGATAGTGCTGCTGATGCTCTAGTGTTTTGTGAAGAAACTTTAAAATTTCAAGAATTTCAAAATTTTACTGGAACAGTGGATTTTTTAAAATTAATAAACAGTCTGTTTGACATTTTAAATTCTCGAAATATTAAAAATTCTGGTTATAAAGCTCCTTTAAATGTATCAAATAAAAATGAAATATTTCAGTTTTGGGAGTATTGCCAAGTTTACTTATTAAATTTAAAAACGGCAGATAATATTCGATTGGTCGATACAAAAAGAAAAATGGGTTTTATTGGATTGTATTGTTGCATTGAATCAGCTAAAACTCTTTATGAAAATTTAATCGAAAGTGGATTAATGGATTATCTACCAATGTATAAATTTTCCAAAGATCATTTAGAATTATTTTTTTGTAATGTAAGATCAGAAATAGGTTTTAACAATGAACCAACGGTTCAACAGTTTAAAAGTGCATACAGAAAATTATTACTTCATATGGAATCAACATCATTACAAAATATATCAATAATACATTTCGCATCAGCCATAAAAAAAATAAATTTTACCTCCGAAAAATATAGATCGTTTGAAATGATTGATGATAATATTGATCTAGATAAATTTAAATTGTACGCGAATTTTAATATGTCAATTAATTCATTTCAACACTCCGAGTACAACAAACAAATAATGATTTACATTTCCGGATTTATTGTAAAGATATTAATTAAATTAATTAAATGCGAATATTGTATAAATAGTTTGATAGACACAAATAAAATATTTGCACATAATTTAACGGACGAGTATGGACGAGATGGACTAATTTATCCATCTAATGATGTCGTAAAAATTTGCGAAGAGTCGGAGAAAATACTAAGAGTAAATTTTATTGAAAATGATGGCATTAAAGCATTATCAAAATTGAAAAAACTTAATATTATATATAAAATTTCAAAAAAATTTATCGGCGTTAAGATATTTGAATCATTAGAATTACATCAGTTTGATCAATATCCAATTAACGCTAATCATATAATTGAACTAATAAGAGCTATTAGTGAAAAATATATAGATCTAAGATTGTATTATTTCAAGGAAAATAGAGTTATGTGAATAAAATAATTATAGTTTATAAATAATTTTTGGTATTATTTTTTCGCCCTGAGCCGAAGCTATAGCCACCTATATCAAATAATTATTTGACAATTTATCAAGACATTTTATTATTACAAATGAATGGAAATAATATATCAAGAAACTGAAATTGTGTAATAAAAGTTATACATCTGCTTATTTTACCTTAAAAATGTCTTAAAATGGAATAGTTTTCAAGAATTAATCAAGAAAAAGCATAAGAAATAATTTTTATATATCCTTGCCATAGCATCCTGGGTAACAGCGAATTTTCAATTAAGAAAGTATTTTTTCTCGAAAACCCCCTCACATAGTATAATAGACCTACAACTTAGTCTATGTGATTTTTTTACTCTTTACAATGGTATAAAAAATTTCAAAAAACGTTTGAACTTTGTAAATTTTGGCAAAAAATATATATTTTTTTTTTTTTTGGAGGATTCAGGAATCGGACGTATCTTGTTAAAGAACTCATCTACGATTTTGGACTTCCAAATAACCAAAAATAACAGATAACATGTTTCGTTCAAGAGTTTTATATACACCCCCCAACAGAAAGTTTAAGGCTTCTTCAATTTTTTTTTTTAAATGGTTTTATCTATGCAATGAAAACTTATTTAAACAACGTTGTGTATAAGATTTGATTACACATTTAGCTTCAAATCCATGCACTTGTTTAGATTATTTAGGCATTTCTTTGACGATCACGTCACATCAAAGAGTGAAAGTGAATATTCTCTATTTTTTTTTTTAAAATTGAAATATAATTTTTTTAATAGATAGAAATTATTTTCTCTTAATTAACGTTTCTATCATATTAAACAACATATTTTTTTTAGCTTTCTAACGATCACCGAAAAATTTCCATACGATGATTAGTTACGAAGTTATGAACAGTCAAAGTTTAGTGTGTGTTCTACCTTTTGAATTACTCGGTTAAAAATTATCGTAAAAAAAAGTTTTCTTTTGAATTTGATTATTGATTCTTAAGATTTTATTATTATTTTTTTTTAAGAAAAATAAAAAATGAGAAATCGTACCAATGGATAATTTTTTAATTTTTGATTTTTCGAATTTTTTATAAATAATACACGAAAAAGATTAAATTAGTTGTTTTTAGTCATTTAAAAAAAAATTAATCATTTTAGTCATTTAATCGAGGGTAAAATAGTCGATTAAAATTCGTTAAGTGCGTGTTTTTGACACGCACTAAGTAATGTCACTTCAATGAGTGTTAATTTATAATTTTTTGTTAACTCTATAGTTGTTAACTCTACAGCCCTCTTGCGTTTATTCAGTATGGATGTACAACTCTATAATTATTCAATATGGATATACAACTCTATAATAATGTTTCCCCCACTATGATCACACAACAATATTAATATGTCATCCTTCGATGACATAAAAAACTGTCTAAATTTAAACAAAATTAGTCGACTAAACCGATTAATCATCCGACATCACTAATGTCGAGCCGACAAGCAGTTAGTCGATTGTTTAATTGACTAAAGTTGTTTTTCAGAAAAAATTAGTCATTAGTCGAAAATATCGAGTGAACAATAGTCGTCTAATCGACTAAATATTTAATCGAATTCATGAATAGGGTAACTTATGTAACTCTTCCAAAAACAATATTTTCTTTTGAATTGAATTATTGATTTTTAATATATTTTTTTTTAAAAAAAAGGAAGATATGACGTATCACAATGTGTCAATCACATAAAAGTAAAAAATCATATAAATAGATAATTTTTTTAGTTTTCATTCTTTGAAGTCCAATAAATCATACAAAAAAATTAATAAATTGGACGTTTTTAGTCATTAAAAAAAAATTAATCATATTAGTCATTTAGTCGAAGGTAAAATAGTCGACTAAAAAATGAACAATTGTAAACAACTAAACCGATTAATCCATTAATTATTTGACATCACTAGTGTCCGCTTAACAGGGGCAGACTAAATAATAGCATTAAATAATGCAGTATTCAAACCGAATTTTTTAATTCAACATTTTTCTAATTAGGATTTTGCAGTTCATTTTATGAATTTAGGTACTTATACCAAAATATAACGTTTACAAATGCATCTAGGGTTGCCAACCATACTTTATAATAAAGTATTCTACTTTATTTTTCACAAACATACTTTATACTTTTGCATAAAAAAAGTATTATAAAATACTTTATTTTGAATCTTGACTGTGATTACTCTAAACAAAACTCTGTAAATATTAAGATGGATGATTTACGTATATTCTGACTCAAAATAATATTTTAAAAAATCCAAAAAAAATCTACTAATAATACAAAGAACTTGCAAAAAAAAAATAATAAATAAATAAACTACTGAAAACGATAATATATGTATATACTTTAAAATATGAGTATGATAACTTACTAAATATAATAGTATATTGTGCAATAAGTGCGAGAAATTGTCGATTGCCCACGAAAGCGAAGTTGAGCGCACGAACGTAGTGAGTGCGCTCATTCGCTTGAGTGGGCAATCGACAATCTCGCACGAGTTGCACATACTATTTTTTATTACGAATTTCACATACTTTTTTCTATTATTATAACTATTTTTAACATTTTTATTACTTTTTAAAATAATATTTTTAAGTGTTCGTCTTTTTTTTCTGAATTAATAATTATTGTTTAAATTACTTTGTTGGTGGTTTCTATAGAAATTATTATGAAATATTTATTAAATGAAAAATTAAGAGGCGGCTTTGCGCAGTGGCGTAGTGAACATAACCGGCGCCCGGAGCATGACACTTTATTAGCGCCCCTCAGAGCCGGACCTAGCCTAAGTAGCGCCCGAGGCAGAATCAAAAAATGGCGCCCCTGTAGAAAAAAATATTGCCTTTTTCCTCCCAAAAAACAAGTGACGAGCAAAAAAAACCTCACATACCTCATTTTTTTGGTGCCCCCAAAGACCGGCCACCCTTTGGGGCACATTTGACACCCCTCTTTGGCGCCCCTCTACGAGTGGCGCCGGGTGCATGATAGACCCTCTTGCACCCCCGTCGCTACGCCTCTGCCTTTGCGTGTTTTATTGTCAATTTGCGTGTGGAAAGTAACTTTCCACACGCAAAAAAGTATGTGGGAAGAGTACAGTGGGCAAACAGCTATTTTGCGTACGGAAATGTGTGCGCCAAGTTAGTACTTCTCCCGCATGAGTAATAAAAAAAAAATATTTCTTATTTGCTTTCTGTTCCCACAAACCTAGCTTTCACTGAGAGTTTTTTCGGTGATGAATGTGAAGTGGCGAGCAGAGAGAAATAGATCCTCTATAATTTTAATAGAAAATGAATTATTTATTTATTTAAATCTAAACTTTGTAAAATTAGCTATGAAACGTTTATAGAGATAACAAAAATTGTTAGCATGTACTAAAAACACAAAAAAATACGCTGCCAATAGAGTGGGCACACAGCTTCCTCGTAGTCGTAAAAGGCTTTAAAACAGTATTCTACCAAATATACATATTATATACCGTGAAATTATATTTTCGCCTTGAAGTTTATAAAAAACTGTTGTAACTCAAAAGGCTTAAAGGCTAAATTATAAAATAATAGCAAAAATATTTTAGAAACTAACCCCCACAATACCCTAAAAATTTGAGCGAGATAGGACTAGCAGTAAATAAGATATTGACATTTAATGGGATTTCATGGTAGCGGCGTAGCTACCGTTACTCCGATTTCGATTAAATTCATAGGGGACCATATAGGAACCAAACTACATAATTTCTGAAAATTTCATAAAAAAGAATTGAGTAGTTCAGAAGTTATGCCACTTGGTGCAATTTTGGAATGACATGGTAGCGGCGTTGCTACCGTTACTCCGATTTTGATTAAATTCATAGGGGACCATCGCGGAGCCAAACTGCATAAATTCTGAAAATTTCATTAAAAACAATCGAATAGTTCGGAAGTTATGCCACTTGGTGCAAAATTGGAGACACACAGACGGACAGACAGACGGACGGCCCAAACCAAAATTGTTCAGGAAGCTCTAAAACGTAAAATGTGCGTAAAAAATTTGATTTTGGAGAGAAAAAATTTTTTATTTTTCAAAAGTGATCACAATGCTTCCGCTACTTTAGTAGTCTCGGAAGCAATATATATTTAAGGCATAAAAACTTAAATTTGGAATATACTTTTTTTCTTGACAAAATATACTTTATTTTTTCGTATTTAAAAGATAAGATACTTTATTTTCCTCAAAAAAAGTTGACAACCTTAAATGCATCATCACATTACAATCATTGTTAACAAGTTAAAACATGAACAAGTATACCTAATACATATACACTAGACGCAGTGCCTGATTAGCCTATAAGCAAATTAAGCAATTGCTTAGGGCATCACGTGTTGGGGGGCACCAGAAACAGCACAAAAAAAATTTGCTAGTACGTAATGATCTATCTCGTTGTATGAAATACGTAACTTTTTTTTAAAGACCGATACTAGTTTACTTATGGATAGGGGGGCCCACAGGCGTGTATTGCCTAGGGCATCAAGTAGTCTTAATCCGGCACTGACTAGACGTATTCGCGTCCGGTTAATGGAGGAAATAATGTCTTCGTCAAAAAATATTGTGTCCGTGTCCGGTTAAGGTAGTTACCGCGATATTCAACTTTTCGACAGAATATTTTCAAATTTTAATAGTATAAAGAAGAATGCTATATTTGATTGTCCTTGTAATTTGAGAAAGATTGATCGCTTCTGAGTTAAGATAATTAGGGTTAAACTTTGTATGTACTCTATGTATTAGATTTTAAAATTCTGACTACTTCCCCTTATATAACAATATAATGACTCGACAGAATTCAATAAAAAACTAGGGAAAGAAAGATTAATATGTCCTGAATGTAAAGAAAAAATTGAATTATTTGATGATCGTTTTGAATTGAAGATATCATCAGAGAAATTATAGTATTTTAATAAGAATTTAACATCGACACCAATTTCAGGCAACTGAACCTAAGCAGTTTGGCAACGCTGTATGACACTACAACTCGCATACAGCAGTGCGAATTTCAAAATTTCAATTACAAATCAGCCAGATCAGTATATTAATAAATAATTTTTTTTTATATTATAAAATCTTTTAAAAAAGATATTAACACTTTCAGTCCCACGGCTTCGGCATCCGAAACCAAACAAAACATCCTCAGAGGCCGACCGCGATCAATAATTAATTGATTAGTTGGTTACGCATTATGTGTGCGATGTTTATCATCATTCATCACACGGATGTGTTCCTATTCACACAAATACATACCAACACATACCAGTTTTTTGGTTTCTATGTATAAAAAATTTTAAGATAAACAGAAAATACATAAAAAATATAATTTATATTTTTAAATAGAATTGATTTGAATGTGAGTGTATATGTAATATGTACGTATGTTTACAGTTTTACACATACATGTTGAACTGTATTGAATCTATTCAGTGTTTGAATCATTTTATTTTATGTATTTGTTTATATAAATTTTTTTTTTTAAATATTGCCGGCTTCCGGGGAAGTTTACTATGAAAGTGCTCGGGCCTCATAATGTTAATAAAAAATATTAAATACCGTTAATTTGTGACTCAAGATTATAAATAATAAATTGATTATTATTACAAATAAAATTATTTAAATTAAAAAAGGTTATTTAAACGTATAGTACTAAAATAACTGGTTTACTGGTACATAATATTTACTTGTATACAATACAGATGTCACACAGAATACTATCATGTATTGAAAATTATATATGTATGTAGTATTAAGACTTTATTCAGTGGTATGTATGGATAGAGAAATAATGTTTGTTGGGTAAATTACGATGATGTCATAGTACTTATCATAAAAAAACTTTGATGGTATAAATGTGTATGCACAGACTACGTTTGAAAGTATGCATATATGATCTTAGGAAAAATAGTAGGTGGCAACATCTATCCATAAATACAGACAATAATGACTTAAAGTAAATTTGGTTTGCATTTTTTTCTACTAGCATGTCACACGGTGACTACCTTAACAGAGCTCCCGCATAAAACTGCTGAATGTATTGATTTTAGTATAGCATGCTACCGTCATACAAAATTTATCCGGCTATAGAAGGAGTTCGGGTAAGAGAGGTGTCCATAATCAGAGGTTCTACTGTACAAGAAATTAAAAGCTCCTATTGAATTTTTTATTGAGTTTTTTTATTACTGTTTCTTACTAAAACATAAAAAATACAGTAAACTCTTAAGTCCCATATTAAATTCTATATTATAATACACAATTAATTACAAAATCTTAAAACAAAATCATTAAAGTATACAATTATTAATTAATTATTATATTAATTTATTGATAATATAATTCGATATTCATCCCGTCATGGATTTCATCTGAAAACAACGTTAAGGAAAATTTACATAAACCTTATCTTTGAAACTATGTATAATATTTTTTTTTTTAAAGGATACAATCAGACACTTGAATATGATCCTTAAAAACGGTGTACCATTTTTTTAAAACAATCTTATCCCATCGTGTACCAGTCTGAGCGGCAATAAGTTTTTTCAGGTCACCAATTGTATCATCCGGATTACATTTCACTCGTACTTTTTTACCAAGACGATCGTTACAAGTGATTTCTAACATTTTGAATTCGAAATTCTAAAATTCTTTTTTGTAAACACACCTAAAATATCAGAATAGAATATTCTATTAAATTCCATAAAAATGGTAATGACAAACATGACAAATTTATTAAAAAGATCATTCAATTTTGGAAATAAAGGATTTTAAAAGATTTATATGAAATGTATTTTTTAAAATGTACTCACCTGCTTTTGAAATAAAATTGGAAAATTTAGTTTTAAAATGTGACAAAGCTGTCAAATACTGCTGGTGCAATCTACTTTATGACCTTATAAATGATGATAAGTCTTCGATCACTGATCAGAGAGAATAAAGAGAATACGTAATGCTTGTCTTCGCCAGAAAATTTTATTAGCCTAACATTAGCTCTCTGATTATTGAATAAATAGAGGGAGTGCAGGTACATCACGGAGGTGGAGTGGAGATGGCATACAGTTTATGTGAATATTACAGAAATGAAGCCTACACACATATTCACACATATTAACACACATGTAAAATAAAACGAGATACAGATATTTTGTCAATGCAAACAACACACACACTACTAAAAAACTGACAGTAGGAGCACCAGTGTTTGGCTTCAGATCATCTAACAAAATGACTAGTCCACCTACGTCATTGAGGTATATATTCAATGTCATAGAGGACAGAGGTCAATGAGCCATTTTCTCAAAATATCTACATCTCTATGATTGAAATTTTAATTTAAAAATTGCTATGTAACCGCATGAGAAAACTGTTTAACACCAGGGCGGCGACATGGGTTATTCGAAACTACATATCTATAGTTAGAATATTAACCACTTTAGCGGATACCCCGAGTCTCACTCGGGTCCGTAATTCTAACAACTAGCGGACACGACGAGTGACACTCGTTCTCATGTCGGTAACTGTTTGTGCTGCCACCTATTTGAATAAGAAAAAGAATACATTATAGAGAGCACAGAACAAATAGAACGAATATAACTGTCTCTTTTCTGCAATCACTTATGTGGAAGTATGTGCATCTTAGGCTGCTTAGGTGTCAGTTGCTCAGTACCCGTCGTTCAGTGTAAGTCAGTCAAACAACAATAAATTTGATTGTTGAACCGGCACAAGTAGCGTTGTGGTATCACACACATCACATACATATATGTGAACCAAAGGTCACGTGACGGCTATCACCACTCACACAAGCAGTTTACCGCACAAATACAAAGTAAACACCGTGCACGTATACAACATATTTTCTATCTCAAGTGGTTACACAGGTTCCAGTAGTATAGAAATATGTATTTTCTCTCTAGATGCTCTATGATAGAGAGCTTTATTTATCCTAGAATCAAACCTTTTTAACATAGTTATCTAGAAGGTGGTTAACTTGGATGGTATTTTTTTTGTCAGTTTAAAATAAATTGACAATCCGCTAAAGAGGTTAATTTCTAAAAAATAAACAATATTCCTAGGTAACCAAATTGGAAAATTTCGTTGCTAAAGTAGAATTAACAGAAGGTGATTTTTGGTTGGTTAAATTAATATCTCGATTATAGACATGTAATCCCAAATACCTGTGTCGCCGCCCTGGTGACAGATTGCTACATATTTGAGAAAATGGTCCATTATAAGTGAAGTGAAGTATGCTAAAGGGAAATACTAACTGTTAAAAACAATAAAAATTGAATTAAAAGCAATAAAAATTGAATTAAATATAAAAACAATAAAAATTGAATTAAATATAACAGTTAAAACTGTTAAAAACAATAAAACCTGTTGTTTCAGTTTTAAAATTTTCAGCGCTTAATTTTCAATTTAAGAATTTTACTACACTAGCGCCATCTTAATTTCATCCACTTTTGGGGCCACTTTTTATATATGGAGATACTTCTCCTGATACTCTACCCTCCATAGTATTGGCGACGCAAAGATTCTCACTCGCCCCTCTGGTGGTTAAATTAGAACTAGCATCAAGTATAAATATACGTACACGATTAATGGGTGATATAAAGTGTAGTAATCCGTGCATAATTTGTACAATACATTTTTCTATCGACAATTAAGCGTATACAAAAATTTTTACTTGATACAGCTAATTTAAAAAACCAGGAGTGTAATCTTTGCGTCGCCAATTTATACCGTGAAAAATTATGAATAAATATTTAACGTGTATTAATTTTTTTGAATCAGAGCCTTCTGGTTTGTAACGGTGCAAGCTCCGTTAGCTAACGTTAGGCTAACAAAATTTTCTGGCGAACGCGCAGTTTGCTCGTTCAGAGCACGTTCAAAGATTATAAACTCCATAAACACCATCTATAGTGTCGTTCGTTTGGCGTCTGGCGTTCTTTGGTGGTAAACAAGGGGCCAAACTACTGTTTAATAATATGCATCCCGACTGTAATCAAAATTTTACGTCATCAGACTGCGCAGAGAGGTGGAAAGTTGTATACGTATTTAGAGTTTGTGTTGGTATGTGTAGCGTTGTGGATGTTTGTCTGTGTGATACTCTTTATGTATGCAGCTAAATGGTCTAAGGTGGGAGTGGGTACATACACAAGAACAACAGCATGTATGTACCTGCTAACAATGAACAGTGAACAGCGTAATAATGCACACTCAATGCTTGAAGAGTCGATGGACGACTAACTAGTAAGCTGGTTACATTGTTAACACAACGCAGTGTTCGTTCGACGAAGGACACGACTGACTAATGCCTTAAGCTGTGACACGACTCCAAATAACTCCGCGCCAATTACACGTTTTTAATATTAGTTGGTTTCTAGTGTTCTATGGTGGTAAACGTGGTAAACGTCGTAAATTACAGAATCCGTTAATCAGTTGTTCAAAGTTGATCATCTCAATTACGTACGTTAGTTACGGTATTGTTTTTCAAATTAATTTATGAAATTTTGAAATTTTAAAAAAATAAAATAGAAAGTTATGAAATGCGTTATCCCGAGCTGCGGAAGTCTTAGCGGAGAAAAAAATATTAAAAATAAAGAGATATCTTTCTTTAGGTAAGTAAATATATTTTTTTCTTTTTAGTTTTGACCGCTACCCAAAGTGATGAGAATTACAGGATTTGTGTAAAAATTAAATTAAAATTTTCCAACAAATTCCATAAGAGAAATTTATTTTGTTGTTTAATATATTTCGGCACAGTTGGCGCCATTTTCAAGAACATACATCATGCAATTTTTCGCATTGAGTTAACTTAATAAAAATATCAGAAAATTATATATTAAAATATATACTTAAAAGACATGATCTGACTCCCTCATAATAGGAAGTCAAGTGCCACTTTTAGCCCCAAAAGACTAAAAAATTATTTTGCTCCCGATTTTAAACCAATCAGCAAGCACAATTTACAGAAATTTAACTTAAATAGCGTTGCTACGTAATTGAATATAATAGACTAATTCAAACTTGTAGATAGAGACAAACAGTTATATTGGGTTATATTGTATTGTACACAGACCAGTGAACATACAATCTGTATGTTCGTGATATTGTACAATTCGATTTATTTACCCAAAGTATACTTGATGGAATATTATTACATTACTTACAATTTGAATGACGGAAATCCGGAATTGAAAAAAAATTGTATAAATACGCCATAGGACTAACGGCCGGTTTTACAAACGGAGTTTAAGCTTAAGCTTAACTAAACCTAGTTTAAAAGTTAAACCCAGTTTATCTTCGCGTCTGTTTTACAATACAGTTTAAAGGAAAGTTTAAGTAAGCTTGTGTTGGCGAACCTGCTTTCAATCATTTGCTCATTTCATTCACTACATGTATGTATCTGTATCCGGCAAAGTCGGTAAAATAACTATTTTACCAACCCAATTACCAACCGTATGTATCCGGATATACTTCGTACGCGATATACGCTACAAACATAACCTATATAGAAGTAACGCTATAAAGAAAAAAATTATTATAATATATATTAAATAAAATTAAAAAAAGAAATTTAAAATAATAAATGACACAAATGAAAAGAAAAGATCAGTAAATTTTACGAGTAATGAAATTGACGCATGGTGGCCACAGATTTTTAAAGATCAAATTCACTGACTTTTCCAGGTTTTCCAGAAATTTTATTAAAAAATTCCCTATCTATTTTGTGAAAAATGCCGCCCCTACTTTATCCCAAAAAGCTAAAAAAAATTCTTAACTTTATAACACTTTCTTAAAAAAGTAAATGACGAGCAAAAAAAAAAAAGAAATCCGCGCCAATTTTTAAATCTAATCTCAAAACAAGTGAAAAATTGATTGAAGTTTTTTCCCTAAATAAACAAATTATAAAAATCAATTTTTTCTAGTCTTCTGGTAAAATTCTTTGACTATTCCCTGATTTTTCTAGAAAGTTTAGAATTCCCTGACATTTCCAGGTTTTCCAGTAATGTGGTCACATGATTGAGTATTTAATTGCTCTAGTAGAGAAATATAAAAATATAATCGAATCCCTAAAAACGACCTCAACCATAGAGAAGATCTTAAGTAGTTATATCTTTTCTATGATCTTAAGTAGGTAAGCTTAGTTTAAATGATTTAAGCCACCTTGATTGGTAGTTTAAATATAAGCTGAGTTTAACAAATAAACTCAATATGTAAAACGGTCTGATTTACTTAAACTTGGTTTAACTAATAAACTCAGTTTAAACTCGGTTTGTAAAACCGGCCGTAAGTATTTTTTTATCCCTCGTGTGAATTTTATTATGTACTTATTGCCGTCGGGCCCATAGATTAGACAGATACAGCGTACATTATATAAAATTGTGTCGTTCGTCTGGCGCCTTTCGGTGGGCTGCTACACAAATAATGTGTGACAGAAATGAAGTGAATCATTCGATTACATTCATGTTAGGAATAATATCGTATGTAGTAATCATTTCATTGTAGGTATAAACACGATAAAAATGAAACAAAAAGTACTGGTAAAAAATGATTTCGCTGTCGCGTTTTTGTTGGTTGACAGTTCTTCTCGTTAAACTGCTAGGCAACAAATTTTCGTTAGACAAACTCAAATTTATTCGAAAAAATACAAACCTCTCGTGTAATAATAAGTGACCAATATATTATTTGTGATAAAAAAATACGGTGAATAATTTTGTTACGAGCAAAGTAATAAGTTTAAATCAGATTTGAATTAATCTCCTTCAAAGTACTTCTCTCGGTTAGCGATACACTTATCTCAACGTTAATTCCAAGATTGGAAGAATTTCTGAAAGGCTTCTTTTGGAGTGGTCTCGAATTACTCTGTCGTGGGCCGTGGCCCTCTTAATGAAGAGAATGGTATCAAAACATTTTCCTTTTAGGACGATTTTTATTTTCGGAAAGAGCCAGAGATCGGATGGTGCTAAATCCGGAGAATAAGTCGAATTTTGACAAACAAGAACCTTATTCTGTGCGAAAAACTCGCGGATTAAAAACGAGGTATGAAATGGCACATGTTCATGATAAAGTGGAAAGCCATTCTTTTGGCCTCTTTCTTCGTACCTTGTTTTGAAAACGTTACTATAGGCCCACATATTATTCGGAGTTTAAAGTCTTTCCGCTTGGAACGAACTCGGAACTTTTTTTAAGGTCAAGGCACTTGCCGCCCACTGATCGTCTTCAGCCGACCCATTTCCGGTTTTGAATCACTCATATCACTTGTAAACCGTCTTCAGAGTCACCACATTATCGCCATTCACTGATTTTAACATTTCATGGCCTTATTTAGCGCCGTCTTGCGTGACGGAGACGGTAAATACGATCTCACTCTTCTTGCTCTGGAAATCATAACTTGTTCTAACGTGGCACCAACCGTCTCAACGAATCAGGCTATTGAATTGATTATTTCAAATTTAATTTCAAGGCACGGTGCGAAGTATATGGTGGGGACCATTAAATTGATTGCAGTGTGAGTAGTGGAGAAAACAAGCATTAATACGGGCTCATATGTGTTTATAGTGTAATAAACTAATAAAAAATATTAAATAAAAATATTTGCATTGATCCACTTTGATTATAAACGCAGTTGCAACTAGTATGTGGTTCCTTATTTATCTGCCAACAGTATTAACGTCTACACGTCAATCCATAAATACAGAATTAAAAATATTTGATGTGTTTTAACTCACATGCAATGATGTTTCATAAGGAGTTAAAGTTATTGATGTTTGTCTTATGGCTTTATAATACTGTCTTGATAATTATATCCATGTTAACGTCGCAAATTGTTTACTTTTTTAATACAACTATTATACTTCATCCAATAATTTATACCTCAAATTGTTCTTTATTTATTAAAAAAAATTAATTGTAAATAGTAAATATTTGTATTCAGATTTTACGGTTTTCTTAAAAATATTTTAAATTTATTTATTTCCACGGTTACTATTACTTATATTCGTTAAGCCCGGAAAAATGTATATTATAGATGTCGTTGCCATCACGCAACCAGCCATACTTTACAGGCTAGCAACTTACCCGTAAAAATATGCTTAGAAATCGAAAAAGTGATCACGAACGTTCTAGTGGCTGGTTTTTTTTTTAATCGATGCAGAATTTAAAATAAAATATAAAATGCAAATACTATTTTCTGATTAAACCACGGCTTCAATGCTAAAAATTGATAAAAATAAATAATTTGACAAGTATTCTTATAAATGTTTAATTTTAGTCTACGTATTCATTCTAAAATATCATATTTGTCAATAGTTTTGTCTCTCTCTGAAAAAATGTTATAATTTTTTTTTATATCAATTGTGCTTAGAGAATACTACAAACACAAAAATTATACATGTATCTTACGTATTACTTTCATTAATTTCAACTTTTCGCAGTGACGCCGGCATTTGGTAAAAAATTAATATTGGAATTTTTTATTCCTTTTTAAATTTTGAATCATTTAAAAGAAAAAAAACCCCGTGAGCAGCGGAGCCCCATCACGGAAGTCGAATTTTTCCTTTCATCTTCGGTATTGAGTGTCTACAAGCGAAATATAATTGAAAGTCCACAAGCGATTTGTAATTTTGGTGGTTTCAAAACTGATGATGAGTGTCCGGTTGATCGGGGCTTTAAAAAAAAGGTTTTAAGTTTTTAAGGGCTGAATCTCAGTAAATTTCAATTTTGTGCCGATAGCAGTTAACAGGGAAAAAGCCAACACAATTCGTACGAGGGCATTTCTACCCATGCTTATCCGCCAATTGCCTTTGTGTTTTATTTTTAACTATTAAAAAAGGAACTTAAATAGTAAACTGGAAGGCTTTTATGAAGATATTTTTTCTTTCCAAAAAAATCCAAAATTTCTATTTTATAAATAATAAAAATCCAAAATTCCTAATTTATAAATAAACAGTGACTTTAATAACATTTTCAAATTACTTAATATGTATGTATTTCATTTGTTAAAAAATTGTATTCACTTTTTTTTAGTCGAATTTTCTCCGAAAAATTAGACTTAAGGTAAAAGACCCGGTAATTGACCCTGGCCCAGTTTCTGAACTTTTCAACTTTGTTATAAATTAATAAAAAAACTATATTTTAAATAAGAAAAAAAATAAATTCTTAATTTAAAGTAATCTATTCTGTGTCTAATGAACAGCAATTTAAAAAGTTTAGAATATATTAACTAAATAAAAAAAAAATTTTTAAGTTTAAAATGTGTGTAAACACTATTTTTTTGGTAGTTTCTTAACAGTTTATGTTACAAAGTACTCATTTTGATTTGTGCAATATTCATCATGTAAGTATGAAAACTTAATTAAAAATATATGAGCAGGTTAATATTTGTTTAAAATTTATTTTAAAATATTTATAAAATACCTTAGAATGATTTTTATTATTGAAATATGAGGGTCAATTACTAGGCTCACTTCTAAAGTGGTATGGCCCAGTTAAATTCTAACCAGTTTTTGTTAGTTATTTTGTTATTTATAGTTATCTTCGATTAGTTTTTGTTATTTTTCATAACGTATTACATTAAACATTCATTTTTATCAATAAAAAATTATTTATAAATTAAATTTTAAAAAACTGTATTTTTAAATTTAAGGATCAGAAACTAGGCCACTGTCAGGGTCAGAAACTGTCACATGAGAAATTTTGAAGGTCAGAAACTGGGTCCTTTTTGTCAATTTTTAAAACATTAATTTAAATTATTAATTCAATTCAAATAATTATTTTACTTGTATGGCTTTATTTTGAAAGCCATAAACTAGTTGATAAAATTATTAATTGTCTCTTAAGTTGAAACTTATATTTATTACTGTCGTTTAACCTCAGCCGTCACTCTTAAAAGGTCAGAAACTAGGCCCGTTACCTTATACAGTCTATACGATAAGAGCTGCGAGAGGCGAGACCAGGGGCGCTATCCGTTTTCGGACCCGTAGAACACGATTATGTAAAAAAAAAGATGTCTGATATATATATATATATATATATATATATATATATATATATATATATATATATATATATATATATATACATATATATATATATATATATATATATATATATATATATATATATATTTTCCCGCAACCTTTTAATATGTGTAGGGCCCCCCTATGGAAGTTAAGAGATGAAATTTGGTAAGTGGGGCTTATTCCGATGCACAACAATACTATCAAAGTGGGGTCAAATTTTGGGCAAATTTTTTTTCGGACCCGACCTTTAAGGGGGTGGTGGGGGGCGGAAAAGCAATAAAACTTTTCCAAATCGGTTTTAAATAATGTTTCGGTCAATTATCTACAACATATCCAAAATTCAGCTTCCTAGGATGATATGGTGGGAGTAGAGGGGGGAAAAACGATTTTCGCTGGATCTAACAGGCCCCCAGCCCCCCAGAATTAACGTAGAGGGTTGAAATTTGGTGTGTTGATAAAGTTCGTACTAGAGATGTGCCAAACTCGTGAATTCACGCGTGACCCGACGGGTCACGCGTGACCCATCGTGATCGTGAACAATTTTTTATGATCGTGCGTGAGTGGGCGTGATCGTGACATTTAATTTCTTGCCGTGAATAATTCGTGAGTCACGAAAAGTTAAAGACCATGAATAAAAAAATTTTAAAAAAATTTTTTTTCAATTTTAGGGAATATTAACTAAACCAATTTGACTTTTTAACTACAAAAAAAAACGTTTCTTTTATATTAGGTACTTTTTATGAGTACAAGTAGGTAGAAATCCAATAACCCTTTGTACTAACACTTTCCAGTTTTTTATCGAGATACTTGGAATGTATAGAAAATGATTTACAATTTAGAAATGTCCAACTGTGTTTATGATGTTGTCCTGATTATTTCTTCCGTTTTTAAATAATTCCTTAAATTCTTAAAATTGGCCTGTTTACATATATTCGGTCTCAGTCAATGGGTATATTTGAAAATATTACAAGGTCAGTTTTACAGCTTTCAATAGTATGATCTATCATTCTATGAAGGAATAATATAAAGAACATATGGGTTAATTTTAAGGAAATATTATCTTTTTCAACATTTTAAGTTGTTTATTGTCATTATTATTTTTTTTTTTTCAATTTTATTATTTATGTATGTATTTATGGGTACCTACTAAAAAAAATATTTTGTCACAATTTTGTTAAAAAACTACATATATTATTTAGTTTGGTTGCGCGAAATATCATATTTATATACAAATACAGTACCTACAATAAGAACAAAAATTAAACAATAAATCACCAGATGAAAAATTTTGAAAATTTTCTCACTTTCCAGAAAAAAATAAATAGCATGTAACTTGCATCAGTATTAATCTCAGTGAACCGTACTAACCCTATTTCTGATTTTATCGTGAGGACATAAGTTTTACTGACTGTTAAAACGCTAGTGATTTTTACTCAAAATTCAAACGATTATATTGAAAAGTTTTTATGTTTAATTTCGTGATCGTGCGTGAGTGTGAAAGTATTAATTTTTTTGTTCGTGATCGTGCGTGAGTGTGAAAAGAAATAAATCTTTTCGTTCGTGATTGGGCGTGAGTACAAAACCTATTTCGTGACTGTGCGTGATCGTGAGTAAAAATGTACTCACGAGCACATCTCTAGTTCGTACCTAGGTTGTGCTTTTTGGAGGTTTTAATATTTTACCCCCACCCCCCTCATTTTTAAGCTACAATTTCATGCATTTTCGACGTTTTCGAAGTTTGTACCACTCGCACAGGTCACCCGAATAAACCTAGAGGGCTGAAATTTTGTATTCGGATTGAGTTAGTATCAAGGGGGTGCCTTTTGGGGGTCTCGACTTTTAACCCCTACCCCCACCATTTTTATACCCAAAAGAACATGATTTTTCTTGTTTTTTAACAGTTTCGTTCGGGTCAAAATCTCCCCAAATAAACCTAGAGGGCTGAAATTTGGTGTACAGGTTAAGCTAATAGCCAGACACTGTTTTTTGGAGGTTTCAACTTTTAACCCTTACCCCCACGATTTTTACGCCAATATTTCCTTAATTTTTTTGCTTGTTTTCTAACACGTCTAGAGACTCCATAAGGAAACCTAGAGGGCTGAAATTTTGTACGTCTATTCAGTTAGTATCCAGCTAGTACCTTGTAGGGAGTCCACATCACTTTTCCCCCCACTTCTCCCATTTTTACATCGGAATTGAATGCTATTGTTAAATGTGTTTTAAAAGCATTATGTTTATTCTAAATACAAGTAGGCGAATAGTAATTTTAAAAAATTTAAAAAAAAGTGAACTTACTTTTATGACAAATGAAATACGTACATATTAAGTAATTTAAAAATGTTATTAAAGTCACTGTTTATTTATAAATTAGGAATTTTGAATTTTTAGTATTTATAAAATAGAAATTTTGGATTTTTTTGGAAAGAAAAAATATCTTTATAAAGGCCTTCCAGTTTACTATTGAAGGTCCTTTTTTAATATTTAAAACTAAAACATAAAGGCAATTAGCGGATAAACATGGGCAGGAATGTCCTCGTACGAATTGTGTTGGCTTTTTTTCTGCTACCTGTTTTCGGCACAAAATTGAAATTTACTGAGATACAGCCCTTAAATACTTAAACCTTTTTTTAAAGTCTCGATCAGCCGAACACTCATCACCAGTTTTGAAACCAACAAAATGACAATTCGGTTGTAGACTTTCAATCACATTTCGCTTGTAAACATTCAATACCGAAGATGAAGGGGAAAATTCGACTACCGTGATGGGGCCCCGCTGCTCACGGCGTTTTTTTTAAATTTTTTAAAATTACTATTCGCCTGCTTGTTTGTATTTCGAATAAAAGTAATGCATTTAAAACACATTTAACAATAGCATTCAATTCCGATGTAAAAATGGAAGAAGTGGGGGGAAAAGTAATGTGGACTCCCTAAAAGGTACTAGCTGGATACTAACTGAATACACGTACAAAATTTCAGCCCTCTAGGTTTCCTTAGAGAGTCTCTAGACGTGTTAGAAAACAAGCAAAAAAATTAAGGAAATATTGGCGTAAAAATCGTGGGGGTAAGGGTTAAAAGTTGAAACCCCCAAAAAACATTGTCTGGCTATTAGCTTAACCTGTACACAAAATTTCAGCCCTCTAGGTTTATTTGGGGAGATTTTGACCCGAACGAAATTGTTAAAAAACAAGAAAAATCATGTTCTTTTGGGTATAAAAATGGTGGCGGTAGGGTTTGAAAGTCGAGACTCCCAAAAGGCACCCCCTTGATACTAACTCAATCCGAATACAAAATTTCAGCCCTCTAGGTTTATTTGGGTGACCTATGCGAGTGGTACAAACTTCGAAAACGTCGAAAATGCATGAAATTGTAGCTTAAAAATGAGGGGGGTGGGGGTAAAATATTAAAACCTCCAAAAAGCACAACCTAGGTACGAACTTTATCAACGCACAAATTTCAACCCTCTACGTTAATTCTGGGGGGCTGGGGGCCTGTTGGATCCAGCGAAAATCGTTTTTCCCCCCTCTACTCACACCAAATCATCCTAGAAAGCTGAATTTTGGATATGTTGTAGATAATTGACCGAAACATTATTTCCAACCGGTTTGGAAAAGTTTTATTGCTTTTCCGCCCCCCACCACCCCCTTAAAAGTTGGGTCGGATCAAAAATTTTCCCAAATTTGACCCCACTCTGATAGTATGAGGTGCCTCGAAAATGAGCCCCATTTACCAAATTTAATCTCTTAACTTCCATAGGGGGGCCCTACACAAATTAAAAAGTGGCGGGAATATATATATATATATATATATATATTCCCGCCACTTTTTAATTTGTGTATATATATATATATATATATATATATATATATATATATATATATATATATATATATATATATATCAGACATTTTTTTTCTACATATTCGTGTTCTACGGGTCCGAAAACGGATAGCGCCCCTACTCTCGCCTCTCACCGTTCTTGTCGTATAGACTGTATAAGTCTAATTTTTTCAAGGAAAAATTCGACTAAAAAATCAGCCACTAGAACGCTCGTGGTCGCTTTTTGTTAAAAATTAGAGTTAAGTTGCTACTCTATTAGTTTATACATGGTATAGCCCTACAATCGCGCACAGAGCGAATAAAATTAATATACCGTATTTTTTAATCACACCTCGTATATAGAGATATTGGCTTGATTTCATTTTCATTCATTTGATTTAAATTTTTCCAGATTTCCTAAAGATATAGAAACTAAATTTGCATGGATTGACGCAATCAATCGACTTGCCGGGTGGATTCCATACAAAAATTGCCGAATTTGCTCCAAACATTTTAAAAATGAATGTTTTTATGTAACAAATGCGGGAAAGCGTAAATTGTTGCCAACAGCAGTTCCTACTTTATATTTACCAGTAAGTGATATTACCATATTTATAGCAACATTAAGAAAATCTACCTCTGCTGACCGAATTTAAAACGGAACGGTGTTCGCCATCTTTATCCGAAGTGGATGTAGACACGACGTCAACATCCACAAATTCATCTCCAGCAACGTCTCCAGTGTCTTTTACGTCTGACACCGTAACATCACCAACATCATTTTTTGAAGACAACGAAACGGAACCATCCAGTTCAGCGCTATTTTACAACGGCAAAACCACAAAACTAAACCATAAAGTAAAACGTCTCCCTATGATTTGTTCAAAAATGAAAAAAGTAAGAAATCGTCTCGATACCAGTAAACAAAGGAATAAGAGAAAACTAAACGACTTAGAAACTCTGTTCGATAGTATTAGAGATGGAAAATTATTAAATGAAGATGAGATAATATTGTTGGCCAACATTACCGATGATCTACCTCTTTCTGAAATTGTTTCAAAACAGGTTTCAGAAACAAAGGACCTCCCGCTTAAACATCAATATTCACGTGCCCTTCAGTCGTTTGCCCTTACCCTACATTTTTATTCACCCAAGGCGTATGAATTTGTCCGTGAAACATTTGAAACGTGTTTGCCTCCTGTTGGTACGCTTCGTAAATGGTATCGCGCAGTTGATGGAAATCCAGGTTTCACTACGGAAGCATTTCAAGCTTTAAAATTAAAGTCACAAGCCGCAAATAAAAAGATCATTGCAAATTTGGTAATTGGCGAAATGTCCATCAGCCAACACGTTCAGTGGGACGGTACGAGTTATACGGGCTTTATTGATTTTGGCGCTTCGATTGATACTGACTCTGCACCGGTTGCAAAGGAAGCATTTGTTTTGTTTTTAACTTGTCTCACTGAAAATTGGACGATACCTGTTGGGTACTTTCTGGTCGATAGTCTCACGGGAATTCAACGTGCATCTTTAGTACGACAATGTCTGGAAGAAGCCCATGACGCTAGCGTTGATGTGGTTTCTGTGACGTTTGAGGCTTGCCCGGCAAATAAAACAATGTTAAGACATTTAGGGTGTTCGTTGGATTTAGATACTTTTAATACAGTTTTTAAACATCCCACAAGTAAGAAGGATGTCGCCATTTTTTTTGACGCATGTCAAATGTTAGAATTTGTTAAAATTTGTTTTGAATTGGAAAAAGTTTTTATTGATATAGATGGAAATTCAGTTGACTGGAATTATTTAATCAAGTTAGTTAACATTGAAATTAAAGACATTAAATTAAGAAACGAACATATTAATTTTTTTAATAACAAAATGAAAATTAAGCATGGAAATCAATTCTTTAGTGACAGTGCTGCTGATGCTCTAGTGTTTTGTGAGGAAACTTTAAAATCCAAAGAATTTCAAAAAGTTACTGGAACAGTGGATTTTTTAAAATTAATAAACGGTCTATTTGACATTTTAAATTCCCGAAATATTAATAATTCCGGTTATAAAGCTCCTTTAAATAAATCAAATAAAAATGAAATATTTCAGTTTTTGGAGTACTGCAAAGTTTACTTAATAAATTTAAAAACGGCAGATAATATTCGATTGGTCGATACAAATAGAAATATGGGTTTCATTGGATTGTATTGTTGCATTGAATCAGCTAAAATTCTTTATAAAAATTTAATCGAAAGCGGATTAATGAATTATCTACCAATGTATAAATTTTCCAAAGATCATTTAGAATTATTTTTTTGTAATGTAAGATCAGAAGTAGGTTTTAACAATGAACCAACGGCTCAACAGTTTAAAAGTGCATACAGAAAATTATTACTTCATATGGAATCAACATCATTACAAAATATATCAATATTACATTTCTCATCAGCCATAAAAAAAATAAATTTTACGTCCGAAAAATATAGATCATTTGTAATGATTGATAATAATATTGATCTAGATGAATTTAAATTATACGCGAATTTTAATATGTCAATTAAATTGTACACGAATTTTAATATGTCAATTAATTCATTTCAACATTCCGAGTATAATAAACAAGTAATGATATACATTTCCGGATTTATTGTAAAGATACTGATTAAATTAATTAAATGTGAATTTTGTGTAAATAGTTTGATAGCCACAAATAAAATATTTGCACATAATTTAATGGACGAGTATGGACGCGATGGACTGATTTATCCATCTAATGATGTCGTAAAAATTTGTGAAGAGTCAGAGAAAATACTAAAAGTACATTTTATTGAAAATGATGGTAACGAAGCATTATCAAAATTGAAAAAACTTGACATTTTATATAAAATTTCAAAAAAATTTATCGGCGTTAAGATATTTCAGTCATTAGAATTACATCAGTTTGATCAATATCCAATTAACGCTAATCATATAGTTGAACTAATACGAGCTATAAGTGAAAAATATACAGACCTAAGATTGTATTATTTCAAGAGAAATAGAGTTACCTATGTAAATAAAATGTAATTTATAAATAACTTTTATTATTAGATATTTATAATGTTATGGTACAGGAATAAGAGGATTTTTCTACAATTTTAGCAGAGAGTACGCTTTTGCGCTCTGTGAAGAGAGTGCAAAATGTGTGTTTACCGAGGACTGTTACTTTGCGCTTTAAAGTAAAAAGTAGTATTTTGTCGCTCGCTCAACATATATTTAATTACAAAAAGCGTAGGCTTTGTTTGTATATTTTATGGCAATAAATAAACAGATTCTAAACTTCATATTATTTTTATCGTGATCAAGTGAAATATCAGTTTCATTTAATTTCAAAATAACTAACACGTACATATGATGGATATATGCAATAGTGACAGCGATTTCTCAAATACACATCCAGATATTTTTGATGCTGCAAAAATTATAACGTTAAAATAAATGTTAACGTCCATTATTATTTCTTCAAGTATTTTTTAAATAAAACGAATACATTTTACAAAATTGTAGAAAAAATTATGTGTGTAATTCGAACACCAAGTAATCCGCTCTCATGAAAATCTAAGAAAAGTAACGATAAAAGCCCCTATACTCCCCTACTTTTTTGTAAGTGTCCAGTTAAACTCGATTATAAAAACTGATAAATAAATTAAACACCCATTTTTTCTTTATAAGCATGAAAAGAAGTTTTTTTTTTAATCCAATGAATATGTTTTTAAGGAAATATAACTCAAAAATTTTTATTTATTAATGTTTTTCTTTGATAAAATGTCAGCATGAATACTGGGACATAGAAATTTTATTAACACTAGTAGTTGGACACCCTAAAATCGAACAAATGTCTAATTATGAAATAAATTCTTAAAATGTTGACACAAATAGTGACATCTTTTGACGTAGGTGTCAACATATTAATTAAAAATAATGTATTTTATTGAAACTTTTTATTAAGTACTTTATTAAATAAATTATTAAAATCAAATACATAAGTACGTCAGTACATAAGTACAATCAAATTATACGATTTATAAATTAAATCAGTTATATTTTATAAATTGTATTTATAATATTGTGTAATTTCCTAATTTAATCACACCCAATTGGGATTTTTTAAATAATTGCTTTAAAAATCGCTCATAACTCAATATGGTTACCATTTTCCATTCATAATAAAAATATTTTTGATTTATCAGTGATTATACGTTCCGGAATAAATAGAATATTAAACATCATATCATCATAAAAAAGTAGGTAAGTGTTTTAGGCGCAAAAAGAAATTAAAAATGTTTATAATATACATATTTAAATACATTGTTACATACGTCAATGCTTAATTGCTAGGAATACTAAGACAGCTACTTAAGGATGTATACCCAAAAAGAAAATTACAACTTTTTCCACTGAGTTGAGTGTAATTCATGTAATGTGAAGTATGAGCAGTCATTGCAGTTCAACATTCAGTGTGTCATGTGGTACATGTCTTATGAACCAACAGACAAAACACCTTTAAATATGGTAGAGTTAATGGACAAACCACCTTGTCATGCTGTACATGTCTTATAAGCGCAAAGGTTAAGAAACTGTGCCCGCCACTTTCGACGACAAATGTGGTAAAACATATAATAAAAGTTTTCTATTTAGGAAACACAGACGACACAGTGCATTTTTTTTTTTGCACAAAAAACTAATTTTTTTAAATTTTAACCTTTTAATTGCTTTTAGATGCAATTAAAAGATTACTTTTGCAATAAAATTTAAAAAAAATTAGTTTTTTTTTTATGAAAAAAAGAAAATGCATTATGTCACACAATGTTTTCTAAATGGAACATACTCCATACGTCAACTCAGGATAATTCCGATAGGTGCTAAATCCAATGTCAACCATAGTCAAATTAAATCTTTATTTTATAGAAAAAATTTATTAATTGATATAATTTTTTTATACAGTACACATCTTAATTCATAAAATAAGTGTTTCTAGTAATAATTTAACATTATGATTAATTTTCAAAAAATTTTAGATGTAGTACTCGATTTGACTAGGTATATATCCTAAAACAATATAAACAGTCGTTTGTGTTTTGTAAATGGAACACGCTCATTGGGAAAATCACGGTAAAATATTACACATACTATACATACAATATATCCGAATTTAAAGACAAGTTTAACGTTCAGTATCTCAAAAAATTTTCTCACGTGTCTCCGGGCGTTATGACTGAGAACGCGTGTCTCTTTTTTCAGACTGAGCGATAATTTCCGCTACGTGTAGCCACGTAGATTCATATCAGTGTTGTCTATATTTCTAGCGTTATTTAATGCTAAAAACTAGGTGTTAGAAAACGCTCGTGTAACCTTAGCCTTATATCTACTGCATGTTAATTTTTTTGAATGCGAGTTCTCTGGTTTTTAACGGTGTAAGCTTCGTTACGTAACTGTATGCTAACAAAATTTTCTGGCGAACGTCCAGATATACATACAAAATTGCGTCGTTCGACTGGTGCTGTTTGTTGGCCTGTTATACACATGTTGTGAATCAGTCGCTTACACTTACGGAATGACAGTCGCTTACACTTAATGATATTGCTTTTCTAATTAACGTTTTAAATTTAAATAGGAAAAAATATGAGGTGTATCGTACCTGGTTGTAAAAATATCAATGAACAACAAGAAAATACTCAAAATAGAAGACTATCTTTATTTAGGTAAGTAAATACATTTTATTCTTTGTTTGTGTCATGATTAAGTAGGGACATAGGAATCGCCTAATTTCAAAAACGTCTATACATACTAGTCGTATACCCTATGGAATTTCCCATCGGCAACATCTTTTTATTGGGTAACCACTGCTCACTTTCAATGTTTTTCAAAAGCCTAAATACCAATTTCCAATTCTAATTTCAAAAATGACGAACTTTCTATACGAACTTTCATTTCCTGTTTTAACCACTTAGGGAATGAATTTCCAGAAACGTTTACATAACTGACTTTTATTTATAAATAGAAGCCTAAAGATCAATCTTCATACGTATCTTCTGTGCTAAATTTCGTCATTCTAAACCCAACAGTTTAGGCTGTGCGTTGTCTGTCAATCAGTGTATAAAATATTATTTATTTGAATAGTCATAGTAACATATTTTTATATATCTAACTTCAAAAATGTCGAATTTTCATAAAAATTTTCATTCCTTATTTAACCCACTTAGGGGGCGAATTTTCAGAAATCCTTTCTTAGTGGGCACCTACGTTACATAGGGAACTCCTGTGCAAAATTTCATTCTTCTATACCCAACGGTTTAGGCTGTGCGTTGTCTGTCAGTCAGTCAGTGTTAGAAATTTATTAAGTAGATTTTCAAATTTTTTTAAAAATAACATACATATTTAGTTAAAACAATAACAGTTAAAACATATGGCACTCTTATTTCATTTTCTTTGAAAATGTTTTATAGTGGTTTTCTAAACTAGACGATTATATAAATATATTAATGTAGGATTTATGTACATAGTAGATTTGGACGCAGGTACATATACACACATACAGTCCGTCTCATAATATAGCCTCACCAAGAATTTTTATACTTAATATTTTAGAGAAACAGGTAAACAAATACTGCATATTTTTATTTACACAATAAAACATTTTCAAAATATACGACTAACGTATTACTGGCTAACCTGTAACAGGTTAGCCAGTAATACGTTAGTCGTATATTTTAAAAATGTTTTATTGTGTAAATAAAAATATGCAGTATTTGTTTTAATAAAATAAACGCATAAACAAATCACAAAAGTTATATCAAAAACATATAAAATTAATATAATTTTTTGTCCCATAATATAGCCTCACCTTTCAAAAATTACGTATTATTTTAATAATTAATAACTGGTTGAGCTTCCTTTATTTTCGACTATTTGTGAAATTTTTGTTGGAATATTTTTATATGAATTCCTCGCATATTCCAGTGTGATTTGGCGCCAGTTACACCTAAATTTTCTTTCAATTTTTTTTTTTTTTGAAATTGTATTGTTTCTCGCCGTCGTGTACTTTACGGGACGAATAACTCGATACGTTTTCGAAAATATTGAGATCAGGTGATCTTGCTGGTCGTGCAAAACAGATCAGTTTATTTGTTTAACACCTGTACACACTTAACATTGTTAATTGAGACATTATCCTGCTGAAATATCCACTCTCCGCCCTATAAAACCTCATTTATTTTTGCTTCTTGTCGAAAAAGAGTGCCTGTGTATTTTTTTGAATCCTACCGTCCTTTTAAGGTAACAAGATCGATAACTTCGTTGAAGTAAATCGCTCCCAAAACATTATTGATCCATCATCCATTTCTCTTCGACTCTGAAAAGTTTGTGTTTATCAACATAAACTTGACCGTTTGAATTTTGCACGTCAGTATAAGGGCCGGACAGCGGAATGGCATAAGAAAAGTTAAACTTGACGGACCAGACTCACACATATTACTATTACGATTTAGATAAATAACAGTTTTATTTAAGTCGAGAGAAATGGGTGATGCATCAATAATGTTTTGGGAGCGATTAACTTCAATCAAGTTATCGATCTTGTTACTTTAGAAGGATGGCAGGATTCGAAAAAATACGCAGACACTCTTTTTCAACGAGAAGTAAAAATAAACGAGGTTTTACAGAGCAGAGAGTGGATATTTCAGCAGGATAGGGTCTCAATTAACAATGCTAAGTGTGTACAGGAGTAGTTTAAACAAAGAAACTGATCTGTTTTACACGACCAGCAAGATTACCTGATCTCAATATCTTCGAAAACGTATCGAGTTATTCGTCCCATAAAGTACACGACGGCGAAGAACAATACAACTTCAAAAAAAAAATTCTTGTACGAGAATTGATTCGTACGAGCTCGTACGAAATTCATTCGTACGACTGTGTGGTTACTTTGGATACGGAATTGTAATACGAATTCGTATTTAAATTTAAACTGAAAACCGTTAGTACATACTGCATGATAAACAATGGCTCCAGCTACCGAATCTTATTTATTAAAATCATCGTTTTCAAAATTTCTAATTATAGAAAACAAACAATTCTGGGTAAACGATTATTTATTATTCATGTAGAGCAAAAAAAGTTGAGTTCTGGAATTGCTTAAAGAAGTTTTTCAAGACGAACAGAAATTTTTAGAGTACTTGAACATGTCACAACTTCACAAGTCACATTCAATTAGATTTTAAAATCTACTGAATTTCAGCTTCGAATAGACGTAACTGGCGCCAATCCCACTGGAATATGTGAGGAATTTATATGAAAATAATCCAACAAAAATTTCACAAATAGTCGAAAATAAAGAAGGGGACAAAAAATTATTTTAATTTTATATGTTTTTGATATAACTCTTGTGATTTGTTTGTGCGGTTATTTTATTAAAACAAATATTACCTATTTTTACTTACACAATAAAATATTTTCAAAATATACGACTAACGTATTACTGCTAACCTGTTTCTCTAAAATATTTTAAGTGAAATATAAAAATTCTTGGTGAGGCGATATTATGAGACGCACTGTACAACTACAAATTCCTTGCGCCACATAACGTCATATCAGTAAACCAGAGTTGGCTTCGGTATAATAAGTGAAATTTGTGTCTATTTCGTTTTTCATTAAAATTAATATATATCATGTTTCCCTTAAAATAATTGTATTTAAGATATTTTTCCCTAATAATTATTGTTATTAAATTTTTATGTAAAAATATAATTTTCTAGACTTTCTAAAAATAAAAATAAAAAAACTAGCATAAGCACAATTATTTTTATTTGATATTGCTGTAATTATATTAATTTTTTCTTGAAATTATTATGGTTATAATACTGGCATGATATTATTTTCATTAATTTAATGTTTCCAGATTTCCCCAAGATATAGAAATTAAATTTGCATGGATTGATGCAATTAACAGACCTGCCAGCTGGATTCCAACTAAAAATAGCCGAATTTGTTCAAAGCATTTTAAAAATGAGTGTTTTTATAGAACAAAGGGGGGACTGCGTAAACTGTTTCCTGAAGCAGTTCCTACATTATATTTACCAGTAAGTGTTACCATATCTATAGCAGAATTAAAATGTAGTTAATATTTACGTATAAATTACAGGTTGTGTCTACTACTGCGCAGTTTTTTGAGCAGTCTTTTGAAGAGACAACCACTGAGCAATCAACAAGTAGCGATAAATCTACCCAAACTGATTTTAAAGAAAATCTACCTATGTTGTCCGAATTCAAACCGGAACGTTGTTCACCATCTTTATCCGAAATGGATGTAGATGTGACGTCAACATCCACAGATTCCGTATCTGTTGATTCAGCTCGAACATCTCCAGTGTCTTTTACGTCTGACACCGTAACATCACCAACATCATTTGTTGAAGAAATTAAAACGGAACCAGCAATTTCAGCGATGTTTTATGATGACCAATATATTAATCTGTCAAATGGAGATATACCAAGAGAGACAAAACTAAACCGTAAAGTAAAACGTCAGTCTATGATTTCTTCAAAACTGAAAAAAGTAAAAAATCGTCTCGACGCCAATAAACAGAGAAATAAGAAAAAACTAAACGACTTAGAAACTCTGTTAGATAGTGTTAGAGATCAGAAATTCCTAAATGAAGATGAGATGACATTTTTGACCAGTATTACAGAAAATCTCCCTCTTTCTGATATTGTTTCAAAACAGATTTCAAAAACAAAAGGCCTCCCGCTTAAACATCAATATTCACCCGCCCTTCAGTCGTTTGCCCTTACTCTACATTTTTATTCACCCAAGGCGTATGAGTTTGTCCGTAAAACATTTAAAACGTGTTTGCCTCCTGTTGGTAAGCTTCGTAAATGGTATCGCGCAGTTGATGGAAATCCAGGTTTCACTACGGAAGTATTTCAAGCTTTAAAATTAAAGTCAAAAAAAAATAAAAAGATCATTGCAAATTTGGTAATTGGCGAGATGTCCATCAGACAACACGTTCAGTGGGACGGTACAAGTTATACGGGCTTTATTGATTTTGGCGCTTCGATTGATACTGATTCTGCTCCTGTTGCAAAAGAAGTATTTGTTTTGTTTTTAACTTGTCTCACTGAAAATTGGGCGATACCTGTTGGCTACTTTCTGGTTGATGATCTCACGGGAATTCAGCGTGCATCTTTAGTACTACAATGTTTGGAGGAAGCACATGACGCTAACGTTGATGTGGTTTCTATAACATTTGATAATTGTCCGGCAAATATTTCAATGTTAAGACAATTAGAGTGTTCATTGGATTTAAATAATCTTAGTACAGTTTTTAAACATCCCACGACTAAGAAGGATATCGCCATTTTTTTTGACGCATGTCGTATGTTAAAATTTGTTAGAAGTTGTTTTGAATTTGAAAAGGTTTTTATTGATATAGATGGAAATTCAATTGATTGGAATTATTTAATCAAGTTACTTAACGTTGAAATTAAAGAAATGGAATTAAGCAGTGAACATATTAATTTTTTTAATAATAAAATGAAAATGAAGCATGGAAAACAACTGTTTAGTGATGGTACTGCTGATGCTCTAGTGTTTTGTCAGGAAACTTTAAAACTCCAAGAATTTCAAAATGTTACTGGAACAGTGGATTTTTTAACATTAATAAACAGTCTATTTGACATTTTAAATTCCCGAAACATTAATAATTCTGGTTATAAAGCTCCTTTAAATGTATCAAATAAAAATGAAATATTTCAGTTTTTGGAGTACTGCAAAGTTTACTTAATAAATTTAAAAACGGCAGATAATATTCGTTTGGTCGATACAAGTAGAAAAATGGGTTTCACTGGATTGTATTGTTGCATTGAATCAGCTAAAATTCTTTATAAAAATTTAATCGAAAGCGGATTAGTGGATTATCTACCAATGTATAAATTTTCCAAAGATCATTTAGAATTATTTTTTTGTAATGTAAGATCAGAAGTAGGTTTTAACAATGAACCAACGGCTCAACAGTTTAAAAGTGCATACAGAAAATTATTACTTAATATGGAATCAACATCATTACAAAATATATCAATATTACATTTCTCATCAGCCATAAAAAAAATAAATTTTACATCCGAAAAATATAGATCATTAGAAATGATTGATGATAATATTGGTCTAGATGAATTTAAATTGTACGCGAATTTTAATATGTCAGTTAATTCATTTCAACACTCCGAGTACAACAAACAAATAATGATTTACATTTCCGCATTTATTGTAAAGATATTAATTAAATTAATTAAATGTGAATTTTGTATAAATAGTTTGATAGCGACAAATAAAATATTTGCACATAATTTAACGGACGAGTATGGACGAGATGGGCTAATTTATCCGTCTAATGATCTCGTAAAAATTTGTGAAGTGTCAGAAAAAATACTAAAAGTACATTTTATTGAAAGTGATGGTGATAAAGCATTATCAAAATTGAAAAAACTTAATATTTTGTATAAAATTTCAAAAAAATTTATCGGCGTTAAGATACTTCAATCATTAGAATTACATCAGTTTGATCAATATCCAAACAACGCCAATCATATAATTGATTTAATACGTGCTATAAGTGAAAAGTATATAGACATAAGATTGTATTATTTCAAGAGAAATAGAGTTATGTAAATAATATATATATATATATATATATATATATATATATATATATATATATATATATATATATATATATATATATATATATATATATATATATATATATATATATATATATATAATTTTTGTGCGGATTTGCAGTCTTTTGATTGTCATGCGATATTTTTTTTAACTGGTAAAAACGCACCAAAGTTGGGGGAAATTTGTAATTGTGAAAAGTTAAAGCCGGCACATATATTTTTGTTCTCAGGAACTCAAATTTATTAATATTAAAGATTGTAAGATTTACAATATTACAAATATTAAAGATTTACAATGCTCTAAGTATTGAAGAGATAGGGGGAGTACAAGTATATATTCAATGTATGTATATGAAATTGAAGCCAAAAAATGGGTTTAGGGGGTTTAGGTGTTGACCAATATGGCAGTTAAACAAAGTTTAATTTAAATTTTTTTTATATTTACTGATGTTATATTAGTTGTTATAAATATTGTTAGGATATTTATTAATAAATAGTCTCAAATTACAACAAAAATCGTATGCAAATTAAAAAATATTTATTACCACTGACACTTTATAGGTTATGAGAGGTGTAATTAACGTGGTGTTAACCAATGTGGCGATTTGCTTTAAAAAAGATAATGTGTAATCCATCTGTTGTATGGAATACATACATTCACATTCTGATATCATTGACCGTGTTCCATTAGCAAACACAAACGACACTGTGTAACACAGTACATTTAGGGGAAAAGTAATACCAACCAAATTTTCGTGATTTTTGTACTTTCTTTTTTCACAAAAAACTAATTTTTTTAAAATTTTACTACGAAACTAACTTTTTATCTGCTTTTAATTAAATTCTACATGTAACTGGGAATCACAAAAAGTATACCAAGTAGATCGAATCTATTTTTTTTTTAATCTAGTAACTTTGTCTATGCTGCCCTCTGCAGAAACACAATAAAAGTTGATGTTCCATTAGTGAAAAAAGTAGACACAGTGTAACACAGTGTCATGCACTGTGTAAAATGTTTCCTAATGGAATGCGGTCAACGATTACAATGTATATGAATAGGCTGGAGACATTCATCCTGATTTGAGGACCCAATTATGAAAATTCTTTTAACTAATTCGTTCAGTCACAAAAACTACCTGTTTTTATGCCGTGATAAGTAATTTTTCGATAGAAAAATGTTTGTAATAAGCAATGTAAAAAATTAGTTCCATTATTTTTAGTTATACATATTTGAAAAAATAAAATTATAAATGTAATTGTTGAGAAGATAAGTGGTCTACTGTAAAGCAGTAAATCAAAAAGATGTCAACTGTGATATAACAATTTTTAGTTGTTAGCTAATATAAACATTTATATTTCTCTTATAATTATTTTAAAAACATATATATATATATATATATATATATATATATATATATATATATATATATATATATATATATATATATATATATATATATATATATATATATATATATATATAGATATAGATATATATATCAGTTGCAAAAACAAATACACTTAAACCTGCAGGTAACGAGAATCACAAACTACTTACAACACATAGGCTGCCTTTACACGATCAGTAATACTGTCAGTATTTACTGATAAAAATAATGAATCATTATTTTTATTACTTCAGTATTTTTATGATACCGTACACTATCATTATTTTTTTCAGTATTTTAAAACAAACTGTCAAATTTAATTTTTCGGAATTTTTAAATTAATAAAATTTTGGAATTGTTATTATTATGGAAGAAGCGTGTTTAGCTATAGTACTAGCGTTTGCAACTCAAAACAAGAAATCAAAGAAGAAAAAGCGTTATGTTCGATCTGTTCGATTTTGTTTTTCTAGCTTAACCATACATATACGCATGTATGTACAATGTACATACGGTACATATCGTACATATTGTACATACTAATCAATAATAATATGTACAGGCCTACTTTTCCATGAAGTACATATACGATCTACAATCGATTTGTATTTATCTCGGCTGGTACCGCTGGTACATATCGTACATATACCTATTATATGTTTTAACAGTTTTAACTGTCATTAATGTCACTGTCCCCTCCACGTCTTAGTACTGAAGTGAATACTGATGGAATTATAAGCCATTCTTCAATACTTTCATCATTATTTCAGTATCGTCAATACACGATCAATAAAAATGTCAGTATTTTGAAATACTGACAGTATTATTGATCGTGTAAAGGAAGCCATACAGTCGCCCATTTGTGTGGTAATGACTAATGAGCTCATCGACTCAAGTATATAGGTACACATAAACATACATAATGTGAAGTTATCCAAGTACCTACCGTAGGGTGGACTGAATCGAGACAGGCGGGTGAATAGGGACGAAACGAAAAATATGATTCATGAACTTATAGGCCAGTGACCAGACCGTTTTGGCTGTCGATTTTAAGAAACAGCTCCGATTGTCATGAAATTTTAACAGTAGATAGGGGATAACTTAAGAAACAAAAGTTATATAGTGCCGATGTGCGCTTTTACCCGGGGGTGGATGCCACCCTTTCTACGGGGTGGAAATTGGCACCCGTAAATTAAATGTAGAAATCTAATGCGTAAATTAAATGCAGAAATGAATTCTAATCAAAAAATGCTCTGTGCATATTTTTCTATATATCAATATTTTCCGAGTTATCTGCCATTAAAATTGTTGATTTTTCATCTAAAAAATGCATGTTTTGAAGCGGTTTTTCACGAATAACTTAAAAACCGTTCGTTTTTAAAAACAAACTTAATGAAGTAAAAATGAAGCTTTTAAAATAACGAATCGATTGGTTTTTTCTTCCTTTCGGCAGATGAAACAATACTCGAGTTTAGAGTCGTTAAAAATGATTGTTTGGTCGCCGAAAACTAAATTCGAACCTTTTGGCGTTAAATAACGGGAAAACAGCGTATTTTTGGAGGAAAACTTATCTGACGTTATTTACAGAACTTGAAAAGGCCTTCAAAATGAGCTCTGGTATAAGTTATTTGCGTCAAAAATGACGGAGTTATGGTGAGAAGAATGCGGCTGTCTCATTTTTCCAGAGCAAAAAGCAACAACAAAACCATTGGCGTCGCGACAAGAATATTGATAATCAACAAAATTCAAGTACAGTTACTTTCATTTAGGTACTAACCATATATTCTGGGAGTTTGAGTGCTTTAGAATGCTTATTTTTGATAATAGGTTTCATTTACCTTAGCCACAGATTTTAAAATTTCAGAAAAAATTTCCTTTTTTCTCCGATAACTAAAAAACTATGTAAGATGCGAAAAAAATGCATCTGTATAAAATTGCAAGTCTTTAATTGCCCGACATTTTGGTTCTTTTTTGGTTTTTCAACAATAATAATTATTTGAGATATCGTCGATATAAGTTCACAGGTTCACAGGATATAAGTCCACAGGTACCTGCGCCGGAAGATTTGTTGCGAATGATTTTTTGCAACTATAAGAAAGGGTATGGCATTACGTGCACGTGTCGAAACGTTGCGTTATTTTGCAACGCTACGTGTTGAGCGTGCTGGGGCTCCAACTGGACCAATTGTCCACTCATTGTTGACCAGGAGGAGGAGGAGGAGAGGCCGATAGCGACGATGGCTCTCCCACCGATTAGATTTATAAATCTGCTTTTGGTATGGGGAATGCAGGCAACACTTTTTATTTTTAAATTGCAAAAAAAATTATTATTATTAGAACGATGTAATATAAGGGGTGGTTTTTAGGGGTTGGAATATAACTCTAATTTCAAGATTATATTTTTAATCATTCAACAATATTTGTTCCGTGCAAATATACACGATTTTAACATAGGTAGCGTTTCCAAAAATGCTTTTCATTATTCTTGCAAAAGGGGCTGTTTTCACCCCTTAAAAATTTAAAGCGCCCATCAGGGCTATGTAACTTTTAAAGGATAGGGTTTCAAGGAAGTTTCATCAAAATCCGTGCTGTTTCTCAAAATCGACAGGTTAACAAATATTTTTTGCTCGGATTACTGGCCTATTAATTTAAAAATAAAATGTAAATGTGAACATATATCTTACTTAAATTATAGTATAATCATTATTCTTTCGGGTAATAATAGTGACTAAGTTTGAAGTTGAATAAAAAATATTAAAATTTGAGTTTAGATTGACGTTTTCAAACAGTGCTATTTTTGTTTCTTAAAACTTTATCTTAAAATTATTTATTTCGGTGGTCTTATGAATAAATTGTTGTTTAATCGAAAATTTAATTATTTCGGAACATATCTGGAAAAAGAAGACTGCAGACTTTTAGTTGTTTTTATTGAGGACTTGAGATTTGGGCTAAGTTAGAAGTTAATAGGGACGGAAAAGATGTGAATAGTTACACTGTATAGGTTAATAGGGACGTTATATAAAAGTATAAAGGGACGAATGTGGGGTGATTAGGGACGGATGACGCATGTATTGGAACATAGAAGAGAGCACTTTCAAGGTTATCAAGTCATTCAATATTTTTATAAGCACATTCAGCATAACATTTCTATGCTTTATAAACTTTATTTTAGATTTTAGGTTTATTTCTACAGAAAATCATCAGTTATTATTTCTTTTTTGAATGTACAAATACAAAAAATTCGAAATTATGTTATATTTCAATTTTGGTCGGCTCTATGGGTTGTCCCCATTCACCCTTTTATCGTCTCTTTTGACCCCAATTTTTCATAGAGAAGAAGTTAGATATTTGTTATTTTTTCAAAAACCACCGATATTTTCAAAATTTTTTGGATACTGTGATAAAGTGACCATCCTCGCATACATTTTTAATATATCAAAGATTAGGTACTCATAAAATAAATACAAAAAAATACGGTGTGAAGTCTGAATTCGTGCCTACACACACCAATCTACGGTATGTATTTTATTATTTTAAATATTTTTAATAAATTAAATTTCAGTTAATTTTTACCTAAAGATGCAAATATGTATATTATTAACATAAAATACGACATTATTAACGTAAAATAAGTATTAGTCATCAAGTATGTTGTATTTATTTATTGATTATTAAAACCATAGAAAAACTAAGATATCTTTACAAAAAATTTAAATTTTTAGAAAAACAATGTATTCTTAATGGTTATTATTTTTAAAGAAAGTCTTTCTAATGACTTTTATATGTCATAATATATAAACATTGACCCAACAATATACTGTACCTTAAAAAAACAAGTTCACCCCTGTTAATCCGGATGAATGTCTCCACTCTCCAGCCTGTATTTACTAGATTTACTATTTGAAAATGAAATGAAGCCTAAAAAGTGACAAGTGTTGACAAATATGGCGGTTAAATAAAACTGAATTTAATAATATTTTTCTGTATTTATTTATGTTATATTTGTTGTTCTAAATACATATTGGTAGAGTTTTTAGTAATAAATAATCTGAAACACAGATCATTATAGATTCACTGGATACGTATATATAAAATTCTGTCGTTCGTAAGGCGCAATGATTTGCAATTTACACTGCTTATGATTTAGTCTGTTACCAGCCATAACAGAGTACACATCGCGTTCTGCATGTAATGTCATTGTCTTTTTTTAATTAATTTGTAAAATTTAAACAAACAAAAAAATATGAAGTGTATCATACCGGGTTGTAAAAGCTACAGTGAACCAAAAAATACTCAACATGAAAGAATATCTTTCTTTAAGTAAGTAAATATAATATAAGTATTCTTTTTATTTTTGTTTGTTACAGTCAGGCATGATTATATAGGTTAAATAGTGTACATTGTGTACATATTGTACACTCATCAATATATACACACATGCAACTACAAATATGTATTGCTTTCTTCCAACACAGCGTTGTATTAGTAAATCAGGGTTGGCTTTGGTATGATAAGTGAAATTTTTGTTAATTATTTTCTTATTTAAATACATATATTATACATTTTTAAGGTATTTTGTTATTTATTTATTTATTTATATATATATATATATATATATATATATATATATATATATATATATATATATATATATATATATATATATTATGTTTCTCGTAAAAATAATTATATTTAAGATATTTTTTACTAATAATTATTCTGTTATTAAATTTTTATGTAAAGATATTAATTTATTAGGTTTTTTTAAAACTTAAAACTAGCATAAGCACGATTATTTTTATTTGTTTTTGGTGTAATTATATTGAATTTTTAATGAAATTATTATATTTATAATATTGGCTTGATATTATTTTCTTTAATTTAAATTTTTCCAGATTTCCTAATGATATAGAAATTAAGTTTGCATGGATTGATGCAATCAATAGACCTTCTAGCTGGATTCCACACAAAAATTGCCGGATTTGTTCCAGACATTTTAAAAATGATTGCATTTATATAACACAGGCGGGAAGACGTAAATTGCTTCCTGAAGCAGTTCCTACATTATATTTACCAGTAAGTGTTACCATATTTATGCAGTAAGTGTTACCAGCATCAAAATGTCGTTCATATTTACCAGTAAGTGTTACCAGCATTAAAATGTCGTTCATATTTACGTATAAATTACAGGTTATGTCTTCTACTGCGCCGTCTTTTAAGCAGTTTTTTGAGGAGTCAATCACTGAGCAATCGACAAGTAGTGATAAATCTACCCAAACTGATTTTAAAGAAAATCTACCTATGCTGTCCGAATTCAAACCGGAACGTTGTTCGCCATCTTTATCCGAAATGGATGTAGATGTGACGTCAACATCCACAGATTCCGTGTCTGTTGATTCAGCTCGAACATCTCCAGTGTCTTTTACGTCTGACACCGTAACATCACCGACATCATTTGTTGATGAAATTAAAACGGAGCCAACAATTTCAGCGATGTTTTATGATGACCAATATATTAATATGTCAAATGTAGATATACCAAGAGAGACAAAACTAAACCGTAAAGTAAAACGTCAGTCTATGATTTCTTCAAAACTGAAAAAAGTAAGAAATCGTCTCGACTCCAATAAACAGAGAAATAGGACAAAACTAAACGATTTAAAAACTCTGTTAGATAGTATTAGAGATCAAAAATTCTTAAATGAAGATGAGATAACATTTTTGGCCAACATTACCGGTAATCTACCTCTTTCTGAAATTGTTTCAAAACAGGTTTCAAAAACAAAAGGCCTTCCGCTTAAACATCAATATTCACCCGCCCTTCAGTCGTTTGCCCTTACTCTACATTTTTATTCACCCAAGGCATATGATTTTGTCCGTAAAACATTTAAAACGTGTTTGCCTCCTGTTGGTACGCTTCGTAAATGGTATCGCGCAGTTGATGGAAATCCAGGTTTCACTACGGAAGTATTTCAAGCTTTAAAATTAAAGTCACAAAAAAATAAAAAGATCATTGCAAATTTGATAATTGGCGAGATGTCCATCAGACAACACGTTCAATGGGACGGTACAAGTTATACGGGTTTTGTTGATTTTGGTGCTTCAATTGATACTGATTTTGCCCCGGTTGCAGAAAAAGTATTTGTTTTCTTTTTAACTTGTCTCACTGAAAATTGGGCAATACCTGTTGGCTACTTTCTGGTTGATGGTCTCACGGGAGTTCAGCGTGCATCATTAGTACAACAATGTCTGGAGGAAGCACATGATGCTAACGTTAATGTGGTTTCTGTGACGTTTGAAGCCTATCCGGAAAATATTACAATGTTAAAACAATTAGGGTGTTCGTTGGATTTAAATAATCTTAATATAGTTTTTAAACATCCCACAAGTAAGAAGGATGTCACCATTTTTTTTGACCCATGTCAAATGTTAAAACTGGTTAGAAATTGTTTTGAATTTGAAAAAGTTTTTATTGATGTAGATGGAAATTCAGTTGATTGGAATTATTTAATTAAGTTACTTAACATTGAAATTAAAGGAATGGAATTAAGAAGTGAACATATTAATTTTTTTAATAATAAAATGAAAATTAAGCATGCAAAACAACTGTTTAGTGATGGTGCTGCTGATGCTCTAGGGTTTTGTCAGGAAATTTTAAAACTCCAAGAATTTCAAAATGTTACTGGAACAGTGGATTTTTTAACATTAATAAACAGTCTATTTGAGATTTTAAATTCCCGAAATATTAATAATTCTGGTTATAAAGCTCCTTTAAATGTATCAAATAAAAATGAAATATTTCAGTTTTTGGAGTACTGCAAAGTTTACTTAATAAATTTAAAAATGGCAGATAATATTCGTTTGGTCGATACAAATAGAAAAATGGGTTTCATTGGATTGTATTGTTGCATTGAATCAGCTAAAATTCTTTATAAAAATTTAATCGAAAGTGGATTAATGGATTATCTACCAATGTATAAATTTTCCAAAGATCATTTAGAATTATTTTTTTATAATGTAAGATCAGAAGTAGGTTTTAATAATGAACCAACGGCTCAACAGTTTAAAAGTGCATACAGAAATTTATTACTTCATATGGAATCAACATCATTACAAAATATATCAATATTACATTTCTCATCAGCCATAAAAAAAATAAATTTTACGTCCGAAAAATATAGATCATTCGAAATGACTGATGATAATATTGATCTAGGTGAATTTAAATTCTACGTGAATTTTAATATGTTAATTAATTCATTTCAACACTCTGAGTACAACAAACAAATAATGATATACATTTCCGGATTTATTGTAAAGATATTGATTAAATTAATTAAATGTGAATTTTGTATAAATAGTCTGATATCGACAAATAAAATATTTGCACATAATTTAATGGACGAGTATGGACCAAATGGGTTAATTTATCCGTCTAATGATGTCGTAAAAATTTGTGAAGAGTCAGAGAAAATACTAAAAGTATATTTTATGGAAAATGATGGTAATGAAGCATTATCAGAATTGAAAAAACTTAATATTTTATATAAAATTTCAAAAAAATTTATCGGCGTTAAGATACTTCAATCATTAGAATTACATCAGTTTGATCAATATCCAAACGTTAACCATATAATTGAACTAATACGAACTATAGGTGAAAAATATGTAGACTTAAGATTATATTATTTCAAGAAAAATAGAGTTATGTAAATAAAATATAATTTATAAATAATTTTTGGTATTATTTATTCGCCCCGAACCGTAATTATAGCCACCTAGACAACTGATTATTTGACATAACATTTTAAGAATAATGGTCATTTGTATATATATAATTTATATTAGTTTCTTATACTTTTAAAATTTCCTTACTTTTACCCTGATAAATTTATGTAAGGTAACGGGCCTAGTTTCTGACCTTTTAAGAGTGACGGCTGAGGTTAAACGACAGTAATAATTATAAGTTTCAACTTAAGAGACAATTAATAATTTTATCAACTAGTTTATGACTTTCAAAATAAAGCCATACAAGTAAAATAATTATTTGAATTGAATTAATAATTTAAATTAATGTTTTAAAAATTGACAAAAAGGACCCAGTTTCTGACCTTCAAAATTTCTCATGTGACAGTTTCTGACCCTGACAGTGGCCTAGTTTCTGATCCTTAAATTTAAAAATACAGTTTTTTAAAATTTAATTTATAAATAATTTTTTATTGATAAAAATGAATGTTTAATGTTATATACGTTATGAAAAATAACAAAAACTAATCGAAGATAACTATAAATAACAAAATAACTAACAAAAACGGGTTAGAATTTAATTGGGCCATACCACTTTAGAAGTGAGCCTAGTAATTGACCCTCATATTTCAATAATAAAAATCATTCTAAGGTATTTTATAAATATTTTAAAATAAATTTTAAACAAATATTAACCTGCTCATATATTTTTAATTAAGTTTTCATACTTACATGATGAATATTGCACAGATCAAAATGAGTACTTTGTAACATAAACTGTTAAGAAACTACCAAAAAAATAGTGTTTACACACATTTTAAACTTAAAAATTTTTTTTTATTTAGTTAATATATTCTAAACTTTTTAAATTGCTGTTCATTAGACACAGAATAGATTACTTTAAATTAAGAATTTATTTTTTTTCTTATTTAAAATATAGTTTTTTTATTAATTTATAACAAAGTTGAAAAGTTCAGAAACTGGGCCAGGGTCAATTACCGGGTCTTTTACCTTAGTTGGCTTAAGAAACAACACCGCCTATGTGACATTTCCATAATTTTCCAGGGGAGCAATAAAACATCGTAAAATGTTTAATAATACTAGATGTACTATAAAATATTGTAGTACATCTTGTACTATAATACTTGTTTAATAATACAAGATGTACTATATTATAGTACATCTTGTGTTATTAAACATTTTACGATGTTTTATTGCTCCCCTGGAAAATTATGGAAATGTCACATAGGCGGTGTTGTTTCTTAAGCGACGATATATATTTAGGCTGGTCCAGAATTATACACCGTAATTGCTAGAGCTGACAGTACGTTCAAAAATAATGGTACCTTTTCATCTACATTTTTTTCCAAATTTCAGTAATCATGGAGATACAGTAGAGGGGTGGAACGAAACTGACTTCTTTTTCTTTTTAAATTTTTTTAACTCGTCTTAATCATTTAGCCTTTAAATGATTAAGACGAGTTAACTCGTTCTGCAATGTGGCAGCTCAAAATGCTGTGATATGTATATATTCACTGGTACAGGTGTGACAGGGTTTTCGAAATACGGTATAATTCTGAATAATGTTCAATTTTATCTACATAGTTTAGTATAATTTATATTTTGTAAATTCCTAGGATTCACTTTTTTGATGTTGGGATTTTTGATTTTTTTCTTAATTCCCAAATCGAGTGAATCCAGTATTTTAAATTCGATATTGTCATTTGAAGATCAAATCAAATTCAATTCAGAACTTCAGTTCGGTATTTAATATGTAGGAACGTTTATATTAATTGTTAGGAATTTCAAAAGATGTCTCTACTAAAGACTTGAGTTATGTATTCTATGAAGAATATTTCCAAATAATATATCCACTAAAAAATTATTATGTACTTTAAAATACGTTAATTTAATTTTTAAATAAAATGTACGAACTATTTTTTTACTTTATTACTTACTAAAATAATATAATATAAATATTTATAAAATAAATAATTAAAATATACCTGTTTGCTAATTAAAAAAAAATATACCTATTAACGTAAAAGCCCCCATTATGGAACGGTATCTGATACTGGAACAGTTTTGACATTTACATATTTATTTCTTTAATTAAGTAAGAAAACGTTAAATGGGAGGTGAATTTAAATTGAAAAACAATCATTCTATTAATAATAATTTTGTTATCAGACGTTTCTTTCAAAAATAACTTCATTAATATGTAAAAGTCAAAACTGTTCCAGTATTAGATATCGTTCCATAATGGGGGCTTTTACGTTATAGCAATTAAAGTCAAAAATTTGAAATTTGTCTTTTGACAGAACAATTCAGATTTAAAATTTGTCTGTTTATTATTTAAATTTTCAAATTATAAGTAGGAATAGAAAAATCTGGTGCTGAAACAGAATCGCCATACAAAATATTTTAGATTGGGGGGCTATAAATTTTATTACAGGGCTGATTATTTTCCTCTAGATTTGGTTAGCAGCCTAAGGAAGCTTTTGAAAACAAATCAGTAAAAATTAAAAATTAGCTATTTTTTATAATAAAATATATTATTCTAACTTTAAAAATAATTTTGTAAAAATTAATGTTGAATAAATAAGTGGTCAACTGTAATAGAAATAAATTTAGACGAATTCAAAACATTTATAATGTAAACAATATCTCTATTTGCTTTGTGATTATTTAAATAACATGTATATCTCACCTTCTTTATATACCTGCTTAATATAAATAAAATGTATACATAATGTATTAATCAGGTACTCTAGTTGTTCACTTACGAGTTTGAACATGTTTTAGTTTTTGCGTTAGAAAAATATAAAGATATGCATGCATAGCTAACAGACAAAATGATTCATAAATATTGGGAATTAAAAAACACAAACAGGCACACACAACGTAGATGATGTGATATTAACAGTAAAATGTCGTAAAACTGATTTTTAAAAAGATTGATAATATTTTTACGTTTTATGACAGCCCCCCAGTTCAATTCGTAGCCCCCCAGTACAAAATATTTTATATGGCGATTCTGTTTCAGCAACAGAGGTTCGCTAGCTGATTATAAGGTTAAAAATTAAATTTTCGTTAATACGCATGTCTAGAATTTGAAATACTTACTCGGAGTTCAAAATTAGATTTAAATACTTGTTGGAACACAGAATTTTAAATTGTATGTAAACTGGAATTACAATTCTGCCTAGTTGGAACAGTAAAGTGAACTATGCGCATGCTCATTAAAACGAGAACTAATTCGAGTATTTGTTGGAACCATATCCCTGCCACTTGTTTTCAAGGACGGACCTTTTCATGTCACAGTTTGCTACGTGGCGCTAATGGTATAGGGGGTATACTAAATACAGTTGGGACATGTGAGCATTTTTCATCAAATAGATGTTAAAATTAATTACCATATGATTGAGCACAAAAGTATCGTCACCAAGTTATGTGTTAACGAAGAATTAAAATTTTTTAATTTAATTAATCTTTCTAGGTTGAATTAAAGTATTTTTTTAAATATTTAATTTATTTCCAATTTATTTCAGATGAAAAATAACGAACTATTAAACCTCATGTCTCGACTCTAATTTTATCTCCTAGTAAATCAACGCCATCTGGTATATTAGTTACAGCGACGTCAGAAAACGGTCCATTTTTTTATAATAGACTAAAGCGGCCCCTACACGCTCAATAATATTGCACAAAATCTGAGGTTGTACAATATTATTAATCGTCTGTAGGTTATATTGAAGAATTGTACAATATATTGTGCTGATCAAAAACAGTTTGAAATATATTGTACAATGAATGAATATTGTAACGTCTGTAGGCTCTGAAGATATTTTTGCGCAATACCACTTTATTTGTTTAAGTTTCGATTTGTTAATTATTTTGTAATGTCATATTTGATGGCTATTATTTGAACCAGTTTGACTTATTAATTTGTAAGACTAATTATTTATTTACTGCTTCGCAACGTCTTTATCATTTAATATCTTGAATTAAACAACAATTGGATTAATGTACAATTTCTACATTCAATTTATTGTACAAATTTCTTTTAAAAATTATTGAACTGTCTGGAGGGAAGTTCAATAAATTGCACAAGTTGATTGCACAATATTATTGAGCGTGTAGGGGCCGCTTAAATGGTAGGGATGTGACATGGAGTGAAAAAAATCGATTACTAAATAATCGATTTTTCTTTTTTTAATTGATTTGTAAAAAATCGATTTTAGAAGAAATAATCGATTTTTGCGAAAAATTCGATTTTTTTAAATTTTATTCAAAAAATTCCAGCCTTTTCTATAACTATAATAACAAAACTACCAGATTAATATTAACAATTACATATGTAGAGTGAAGATTAGTTAAAATAACCAAAATGACAACCTTCTGGTTTTAAAACTAAAAAAACAAACCGTTTTTCTTTTAACTTTTAACTTAAATAATAAGGAAATAATAGAGTGTAATTTATATAATCGATTTATTAAAAATCGATTGTTATCATTTAGAGAATCGATTATTAAAAATCGATTATAAGAAAAAAATAATCGATTAGTATAAAAATCGATTATTTTTTCACATCCCTACTAAATGGAGAGTGACAGGGACATGGTTGGAACGGTTGGAACATACTTCTTATCTATTGTACTTATCACTGGCAGTAAAAATTTTCCATATGGTTTGTGTAAAAGAGTTAAAAAATTATATATAATACGGGCCTTTACTCTTATGCTGGGAAGGATACAAGGATCATCTTTGGGGATTTACTTTATATTGCCATTCTAAATCTTTGCATGAAATTTCATCAGAATCTGGTCGGTAGAAATAGGAGTGGAATCGAATGGTTTAAAATCATTAAAATATCACATCTGCAACAACCCTGGTCTTTTCATACATATACAATGTATCCTACATATATGAAAATGAAGCCTAAAAAGTGACAAGTGTTGACAAATATGGCGGTGTTGTAAAGAAGAATTTAACCCTTTCGCTACTAGTGGTACTTACAAGTCCAGTTTTTTTCTGCACAAAAAATACCAGAAATATGTACTGTTTAAATTTTCCTTGAAGTCGTACATTATTGGGATTTAAATCATATCATTTTATCTATATCATAGGTTAAATACGAGAAAAAACTTAATTTATGGGAAAAAAAATTTTGGACTCCAAAGTACCACTAGAGTAAATAAACACGATAGTTTTTCCGAATTCAGTTTATTTATATTAATGTTTAACATTTAATTTTTCATTAATCTAAATTCTAAAAATTAAATAATAGAACAAACATTTTACCTAGCAAAAAATACCACTTCATTTTCTTAATTGTGATAATTTTTTTGAGCTTAATTACTCATTTTCAAATAAAATTGTTCTGTTATTTACAAATATGGAATACCATAAAGTAATGCTCAAATCAGTGAATATTATATAAATTAATTCAGTAGAACTCAAAGGAAAAAAAAATTATTTTACATGATAATGTAGAAAACGGTTTTTTCTTTATTATAACAGAAGTATACTTCATATGCTACACATTTAGAAAATGATATTGAGTAGAGACCTAATGCACGGCAAATTTCGCATCTTTGTGATTGTTGTCTATCTCTAAAATACAATTTCGGTTTCACATTGTTAAAAGCAATAAAAATTGGTGTATAAAACACTTAGTGGTACTTACCAGTCCACTTCGTATTTTTGTTAAAATTTTAAAAATTAAGTTGTCAATTTTGTTACTCTTGATATACTTAAAAATAACAAACCATATTTTAACAGAATAACACAAAAAACGGCAACAATATCACCAAATTATCAAATAATAACAATTTAAAAAACGTTAGTACAATAACTTTTTTACACTTGTGCCCCTAACAAGTTTGAATTTTATTTATGTGTAGCTAGTACATACAATACTATTAAAAATTTCAGAAATAATATGTTAAATGATTCTACTTTCAAGTGTTTAAAAGTTTTTTGTATAAAATCTAATAGATATATTTTAAATATGTTAATAAAGTTACTGGTACTTGTAAGTACCACTAGTAGTCTACCGACAAAATACATTCGGTAGTTAAGGGGTTAATATTTTTCTATACATATTTAGGTATTGATGTTATATATATATTTGTGTTGTAAATTCATATTGGTAGAATATTTATTAATAAATAGTCTCAAAACAGATCACTATAGATGCTATAGATTTACTGCATATATAAAAATCTATCGTTCGTAAGGCGCAATCAGTTGCAATGTATCTCTATGGTTGCAATTTACACCGTTTGTGATTTAGTCTGTTTCTGTTACGTCGTAAAATTTTTTAACCTTGCATGTAGTGTCATTGTACATATTTTAATTGATTTATAAAATTTGAACAAAAAAAATATGAAGTGTATCATACGTGGTTGTAAAAGCTACAGTGACCCAAAAAATACTCAACATAAAGGAATATCTTTTTTTAAGTAAGTAAATACATATATTTCATTTTATTTCTGTTTGTTACAGTCGGCCATTAATGTATTATATGATGTATATCTATTATGTATTAAGTATGTATACCGTGGGTATGTTCTGAAATATAATTCAGTATACTGGCCAGTGTTAAAGACGTCATGACTTCGACTCCATATGATCAACAGGTATCGGATTTCTTTCGGATCAGACAGTTTCGTCTTTAGCATATGCAGGTATACATATTGCACTCAATGTGACTAAAAGTTCAAAATATTTCCATAAAAACAACGTACACAAGTTACATACACACACATACATATGTTTGTTATTCAACACCAATCATAGTCAAATTAAATCTTTATAGAAAAAATTTATTAATTGATATAATTTCTCATAAAGTACATATCTTAATTCATAAAATAAATGTATCTAGTAATAATTTAGCACCATAATTAATTTTAAACAAATTTTAGATTTACTGCGCGATTTGACTGGCCAGGCATCCTTAGGCTAAGCGCCCACTACGTTTTTTTTCCGCTCGGCGTTTTTCCACAAAAGCTGAAAACGTGTCATCAGCTCGCACTACGTTTTTTTTTTCAGTAGCGGAATTGGCGGGACTTAAAATTATTTCGAAAATGGACGTTCATTTAGCTTGCTGCACTGATGCTTTACATTAGTAATATGACGTTATAAAATTAAAAATAATTTTAAAGTATGTAAAATTTTGAATGTTTTAATTTTAATACTTTTTTATTTTTAAAAAATTATTAAGAAATAAAAAATGATTCAATATTAATTATCAAAATATGTTAAACTTATGAACACATTTCCATTTTCTTCCACCATTTACATATTTTAGATAGTACCCACTCTTCTTTTTAAATAATTAAATTTGTAAAAATATTCATTCACCAAGACCTAAATTATCTTTTTTACCTATAATGCAGTCCAATTTATTAAATTAACTATTTTATCAAAATTAGGACGTTCGTTAAGCTTCTTTTACTGGGGCTTTACGATGGCAACATAACATAAAATCAAAAACACTTTTTCTACACAAAATTCTGTATAATTTAATGACTAAATAAATAAAAATACAAAACAATAAACATATTAAAACATTTTGTTTTCAAAATACATAATTATTATAATTAAATACAAATAATTCAAAATTAATTACTAAAATGTCAAACCTGTGAATGGATTCTCATTTTTTCCCGCTTTTCCATTTACATATTTAACAAGGGATTTAACCAATCTTCTTTTCGGATAATTATATTTGTAGAAAGATTTATTTACCAAAACCTAAATTACATTTTCTATCTTTAATGCAGTCCAATTTATATGTTATTTTTTAGCAAACTTTTCGCCAAAAACATTTACAATATTCTTAAATACCTTAATATTAGAATTTTATCCAATACTGGGGGGCTTTTGTCTATTTCATATATAATTTTCTTCCTCAAATCTTCTATTAAAATTTCAAATCTGGCGATACTTTGACTAAAATTTTATTTTACATACATTTCTGTTGTGTATTAGTGCATCATAATGTGATACATAACCACACTAATTAAAAAAAACCGCTTGCTTATTTACGCAAGTGCGCGTGTTGTCATATATTTATACGTGTTACAAAAATGACGCGGTTTTTTTTCAGCAAAAAAAAAAATGTAAATTTTTGCGTTTTTTTTTTCCGCCGCTGAAAAAAAAACGTAGTGCGTTCGCTTATATGGAGTATAATGCTTCACATTTTTTTGCTGAAAAAAAACAGCGGCGGAAAAACGTAGTGCGCGCTTAGCCTTAAACGGGAGTGCACTGCTGGTCGGTATATTTCGGAACGAATCAACAGTATGGTCTCAATTCATGACGTCATTAACACTGGCAAGTATGCTGGATTATATTTCGGAACATACTCTGTACAATATTGTACACCTTGTACACTCATCTACCCTACTCATCAACTATAAATTGCTTGCGTTACACACAGCGTTAGGCTAGGGTCACATTGGAAGCGGGTACGTACGACAAATCACTCGCGCGTACTTGTACGTACACGTCAGATTGAAACAAATAATACAAATGAACGAAGATGTTCATACTAGATACGAGTTATTCTTGCGCGCACTTACGTAGTCGTCAGTGTTAAAAATTGAAACAAAAAAGTTTTTTTCGCACTAGTCGTACGTGTAGAAGATAAAGAAGATAGGCAACTTAAGTAAAAGTAATACAATTTATGAATATTATTTGAATTTTAACGGATATTTTCATTTGTTACAATTTTTGTAGTACCAAATTACAATTTTATAAAACTTATTATTTGATAAATTAAGGATTTGATAAATGGATATAGAAAAATTAATAATTCTCGTATTTGAAAGGGAGCAAAAAAAAAAAGAGTAGGCACTATAACAGAGAAATTTGTAGAAAATTTTGGTTAGAGATTGCGAAAGCATTAAATCTTCCTTCATTCATACGAAAATATTGAAAAAACTTGTTTTTGTCTATTTTCAAATGTGGAAATAATTTCCTAAACTCACCACCAGTAGATCTTCTATTGTTATAAACTCAAAAATTTCGATTCGCATTTTTCATCAAATAATAATTAATTATATTATTACCGAGAAACAAATAATCTCTTAACAGATTCATTTTTAAAAGAAATTTACGTAAGTATACGCTAACACTGTGACCATTTTATCTGACGACAATAGTCTCACGACTACATCAGGCAAATTAAGTCGTACGTACTCGCTTCCAATGTGATCTTAGCCTTATTTAGTAAATCAGGGTTGGCTTTGGTATGATAAGTGAAATTTTTGTTAATTATTTTCGTATTTAAGTATTTCATTTTTCATTAAAATTAATACATTTTTAAGTTATTTTGTTATTATACTTTTAATTTCAAATGTTATCGAGTGCCTGTGAAACATTATTAGTGTATGGCGGATTTTTATCCGTATTTAAACATACACCAATATTCATATGTTCACTCAATGTTCAGCTTTGGCTGATACTTGAACACTCGATGTATTTTGGCAAATGGCCAATTCATTATGTTAATTAAAATTGACATAGTGTTTGAAAAATTACCAAACTGGATCGGCTGGGACTCGAACCCGGATCTCTTGGTTACCAGCCAAGCGCCTTACCAACTAGGCCACCGATCACTTGTTCGAGTGCCACTCCAATTCAGTAATCAATCAAACACAACCTCTCTCTAATGCGAGACGCAGTTTTTATACTTTTAATTTCAAATGTTATCGAGTGCCTGTGAAACATTATTAGTGTATGGCGGATTTTTATCCGTATTTAAACATACACCAATATTCATATGTTCACTCAATGTTCAGCTTTGGCTGATACTTGAACACTCGATGTACTTTGGCAAATGGCCAATTCATTATGTTAATTAAAATTGACATAGTGTTTGAAAAATTACCAAACTGGATCGGCTGGGACTCGAACCCGGATCTCTTGGTTACCAGCCAAGCGCCTTACCAACTAGGCCACCGATCACTTGTTCGAGTGCCACTCCAATTCAGTAATCAATCAAACACAACCTCTCTCTAATGCGAGACGCAGTTTATGTCAATTTTAATTAACATAATGAATTGGCCATTTGCCAAAGTACATCGAGTGTTCAAGTATCAGCCAAAGCTGAACATTGAGTGAACATATGAATATTGGTGTATGTTTAAATACGGATAAAAATCCGCCATACACTAATAATGTTTCACAGGCACTCGATAACATTTGAAATTAAAAGTATAAAAACTGCGTCTCGCATTAGAGAGAGGTTGTGTTTGATTGATTACTGAATTGGAGTGGCACTCGAACAAGTGATCGGTGGCCTAGTTGGTAAGGCGCTTGGCTGGTAACCAAGAGATCCGGGTTCGAGTCCCAGCCGATCCAGTTTGGTAATTTTTCAAACACTATGTCAATTTTAATTATTTTGTTATATTTATATTATGTTTCTCTTAAAATAATTATATTTAAGATACTTTTTACTAATAATTATTATGTTATTAAATTTTTATGTAAATATATAATTTTTTAGACTTTCTAGCATTAAAAACTAGCATAATTAAGCACGATTATTCTTATTTTTGATATTGCTGTAATTATATTAATTTTTTATTGAAATTATTATATTTATGATATTAGCTTGATATTATTTTCATTAATTTGAATTTTTCCAGATTTCCTAAAGAGACAGAAATTAAGTTAGCATGGATTGATGCAATTAAGAAACCTGCCGGCTGGCTTCCACAAAAAAATTGCTGCATTTGTTCTAGACATTTTGAAAATGATTGTATGTATATAACACAGGCGGGAAGACGTAAATTGCTTCCTAGAGCAGTACCTACATTGTATTTACCAGTAAGTGTTACCATATTTATAGCAGCATTAAAATGTAGTTAATATTTACCTGTAAATTATAGGAAAAATCGACAAATAAATCTACACAAACTGATTTTAAAGAAAAACCGTCTGTGCTGTCCAAATTTAAATCGGAACGTTGTTCGCCTTCTGTATCGGAAATGGATGTAGATGTGACGTCAACATCCACAAATTCTGTATCTCTTAATTCATCTCCAGCAACATCTCCAATATCTTTTACGTCTGACACCGTAACATCACCAACATCATTTCTCGAAGAAATTAAAACGGAACCATCAACTTCAGGACTATTTTACGACGACCAATTTATTAATATTTTAAATGAAGATGTACCAAAAAACACAAAACTAAACCGTAAAGTAAAACGTCTCTCTAAGATTTGTACAAAACTTAAAAAAGTACGGAACCGTCTCGACGCCAGTAAACAGAGAAGAAATAAGAGAAAACTAAACGATTTAAAAACTCTGTTAGATAGTATTAGAGATCAAAAATTCTTAAATGAAGATAAGTTTACATTTTTGTCCAACATTACCGGTAATCTACCTCTTTCTGAAATTGTTTCAAAACAAATTTCAAAACCAAAAGGCCTCCCGCTTAAACATCAATATTCACCTGCCCTTCAGTCGTTTGCCCTTACCCTACATTTTTATTCACCCAAGTCGTATGAATTTGTCCGTAAAACATTTAAAACGTGTTTGCCTCATGTTGATACGCTTCGTAAATGGTATCGCGCAGTTGATGGAAATCCAGGTTTCACTACGGAAGCATTTCAAGCTTTAAAATTAAAGTCACAAGCCGCAAATAAAAAGATTATTGCAAATTTGGTAATTGGCGAGATGTCTATCAGACAACACGTTCAGTGGGACAGTACGAGTTATACGGGTTTTGTTGATTTTGGTGCTTCAATTGATACTGATTTTGCTTCGGTTGCAGAAAAAGTATTTGTTTTGTTTTTAACTTGTCTCACTGAAAACTGGGCAATACCTGTTGGCTTCTTTCTGGTTGATGGTCTCACGGGAGTTCAGCGTGCATCATTAGTACGACAATGTCTGGAGGAAGCACATGACGCTAACGTTGATGTGGTTTCTATGACGTTTGAAGCCTGTCCGGCAAATATTTCAATGTTAAAACAATTAGGGTGTTCGTTGGATTTAAATAATCTTAATACAGTTTTTAAACATCCCACAAGTAAGAAGGATGTCACCATTTTTTTTGACCCATGTCAAATGTTAAAACTGGTTAGAAATTGTTTTGAATTTGAAAAAGTTTTTATTGATATAGATGGAAATTCAGTTGATTGGAATTATTTAATTAAGTTACTTAACATTGAAATTAAAGAAATGAAATTAAGAAGCGGACATATTAATTTTTTTAATAATAAAATGAAAATTAAGCATACAAATCAACTGTTGAGTGATAGTGCTTCTGATGCTCTAATGTTTTGTGAAGAAACATTGAAATTTCAAGAATTTCAAAATTTTACGGGAACAATGGATTTTTTAAAATTAATAAACAGTCTATTTGACATTTTAAATTCCCGAAATATTAATAATTCCGGTCATAAAGCTCCTTTAAATATACTAAATAAAAATGAAATATTTCAGTTTTTGGAGTACTGCAAAGTTTACTTAATAAATTTAAAAACGGCAGATAATATTCGGTTGGTCGATACAAATAGAAAAATGGGTTTTATTGGATTGTATTGTTGCATTGAATCAGCTAAAATTCTTTATAAAAATTTAATCGAAAGTGGATTAATGGATTATCTACCAATGTATAAATTTTCCAAAGATCATTTAGAATTATTTTTTTGTAATATAAGATCAGAAGTAGGTTTTAACAATGAACCAACGGCTCAACAGTTTAAAAGTGCATACAGAAAATTATTACTTCATATGGAATCAACATCATTACAAAATATATGGATATTACGTTTCTCATCAGCCATAAAAAAAATAAATTTTACGTCCGAAAAATATAGATCGTTTGAAATGATTGATGATAATATTGATCTAGATGAATTTAAATTGTACGTGAATTTTAATATGTCAATTAATTCATTTCAACACTCCGAGTACAACAAACAAATAATGATATACATTTCCGGATTTATTGTAAAGATATTAATTAAATTAATTAAATGTGAATATTGTATAAATAGTTTGATAGACACAAATAAAATATTTGCACATAATTTAATGGACGAGTATGGACGAGATGGGCTAATTTATCCATCTAATGATGTCGTAAAAATTTGCGAAGAGTCGGAGAAAATACTAAGAGTAAATTTTATTGAAAATGATGGTATTAAAGCATTATCAAAATGTGAAAAACTTAATATTTTATATAAAATTTCAAAAAAATTTATCGGCGTTAAGATATTTGAATCATTAGAATTACATCAGTTTGATCAATATCCAGTTAACGCTAATCATATAATTGAACTAATAAGAGCTATTAGTGAAAAATATATAGACCTAAGATTGTATTATTTCAAGAAAAATAGAGTTACGTAAATAAAATGGAATTTATAAATAATTTTTGGTATTATTTATTCACCCCGAGCCGAAATTATAGCCTATCTGTATCAAGTGATTATTTGACATTACATTTTAATAATAACGGTCATTTATGTATACAATTTATATTATTTTCTTATATTTTTAAAATTTCCTTACTCCTACCCTGATAAATTTATGTAGTTGCCTAACAAAATCATTTAGTGGTGGCTCTGAGTTTATCTACTTTGCTTTGTGTATTGCCAGTGTATAGAACTTCAATCCTGTGTTAAATTTATGGACAGTTTTAAAGCACCCCAAAGCGCAGTGTTGGTACCCCGTCAACAGATGGCAGTGCTGTGCAGGCAAGCAGTACGCACTGTTATATCTTGATAATTGTACTTTTGGAAAGAGAAATTTGTTTATGGAAGAAAAATGGAAATATACAAATTGAAATATACGTTCCCCTGTTCCTGTTAAACGAAAGCTCCTCCTGACAACTTCATAACGTCTGAACCTCGATCGTTCTGCCATCTAACAGAGGCCAAATCGACTAAAATTTTCGTCCACGTTGGCCCATAAGAATTTATTGCATGACTTCTATTTATTTCATTTGTGGGTTATAGAAGGTGTTAACCATAGAGTAATAGAGACAACATATCTATGCCCACACTACTGGAACCAGTGTAACATGTAAGAGATAGACAATATGTTGTATACACACACTGGGTTTACATTGTATTAGCGCGATTTTGTGTATTTGTGTGAGTAACGCAGATAGTAGGGGCGGTCACGTGAGTCAGACACCACACACATGTATTATATTACAACTCTAAGAAAAAAGTAAACGTAATAAAATTTTACAAGTTGGATTTACACTATAGCAAAAAATGAAATAAATTATTTTCAGTACGAAACTGCCCTGTTGCAGCAACATTCATAAAAATATTACTTTTCAATTCAAAATAGAATATGGCAATACAGAATACGATTTAGAAATGTTAAATTATAATCTAAATCAATAGTTTTAAGAATTATATATTTAACATTTAACATTTGACACACTTTATACATTTAACTTTTTGAATTATGAAGTTTTTTTTAGCTATGTAAATCCGACTTAGTTTGTCACATTTTTGTGTGAGAGAGATAAATAAATTAAACTGTCACTGTACAAGCTACTTTTTTATCTTTGTCACCTTTTTTAACCAATCATATTTTTTTCAAAATTTTATTACCTTTACTTTTTTCTTAGAGTTGTAATATAATACTAGGGGATGTAACCGATGTAACAATACCAACAACAATCAAGTCCATTGTCGTGTGGTTGATCTTCAATCATCGACTGCTACTGACAAACTGACAACTAAGAAGCCTAATGAGCACAGAACTACACACTCGTGATTTCAGAAAAGAGATAGTTGTGGCGTCTCTGTCCTCTGTGGTGTTAATCGATATGGCAATTTTGCTTCAAAAAAAATAATGTGTACTCCATTTACAATATTTTATGGTTCCTACCACAGAATACAGAACGAAAACAAAATTGTGTAGTTGGTACTGAGCAAATCAGACAACTTTCTATTCACTCGCTCAAAAGCAGTGTCCGAGTATGCATCAATTATTGATGATACACAAGCACAAACTCCAGTTTATACATAACATATAAGTTAATGTGGATTTTTGGGTGACGCTGGTTTTGCTAGCATAGAAATAGGAATGTACGCAGTAGCGGCGCTAAGGCCTTCGGGGCCCTCCCGCAAGATTTTCGTAGGGGCCCTTTTTTAGGGGTGAAAAAATGTTTGTAATCAGCAGGATAAGTCGGCAGGAAGGGGGAGTGGTAACAGAAGGGGCAAAAGGCAATAGACCGTTAGGTGAGCCGCGGGGGTAGCTAACGGTACACATTAAATATACATATACCATGCATGATTCACATAAATAAAATCTATCTTGACCAATTTATATATTTATCCGACAAAACTGATTAAAGTTGGGGCAATAAAACATTTCAAAAAATATGTACGTTTAGTTTAGGGTAATAAAACTTGAAAGTACTGAGACAAATAATTATATACAGCTGAACTCTTTTTTATGCGGTCCTTTTTTGTGCGATTTTTTTTATGCGGTTTTTAAAAAAATGGACATTAAAATGCATAATGTGAATCAAAATCACGAGACAGTAAGAAACTTAAACAATTACTATAATAACTTTATTTGATAAAAATACTTTTTAACGGCTTTTAAGCATTTAATCAATACATTGCATAAGAACATAAGTTATTGCATCATTTAATTTTGTTAAAGATGTATTCTCCAAAATTTAGTAATATAAAATATTATAAAATTGAAATTAAATGTTTCTACGTGTAAATTAATGCTTTATCTTGTTTATAGAAGCAACTTCTAAGGAAGTTTCTAAGTTTTGAGTGGTCTTTTTCGATGAAACTTTTTTTATGCGGTCCCGACCAATCGCACAAAAAACGTTTTTTGTACAATCTGGATCGAACTATACTTTTTATAGCTATTTATGATATTTTCGAATATATTTTTTTTGTGCGATTTTTTTTATACGGTCTCTATCCACCGCACAAAAAAAGTTCAGCTGTACAGTTTGATTTTTTGGCAAGTAAGAAAATTTTCAAAATTTTACATCTGGTGCATTGTTGTTTAATTTTTAAAATTCTAAATCTACCGTTTTTTTTATATAGTTATGTATTGTTAATATTATTTTTATTGTTTTATGACCTACTGGCTGCAAATATCATATTTTACTAAAAACGTGTCAAACGAACTTTTTTAGTATCTATTTAGATATGAACAATAAAATCAGAAAGATCTGGAATTTTTATTCAAGGGTATAATAGTCCTTTGAAATTAGCCTATATGCTTGTCATGTGTTTTCTTCTTCAAAACTGTAAAATTTGTAAGTGAAATGAATATTTCAACTGATACACCCCGTTGGAGCATTAATGCAATATTTTCATATGCAACTGTTAACTGAAACCGTATAAACACTGCTGGACGTCTCTAAATGACATTTTTTTTATGTACGCCGCAATTACGTTTGTTCGGAGAACTGGAATCTGTTAGTAAGTTACTGGTTGTCTACCTATTGTCCATGAAAAATAAAAAAAATAATATGAAATAATATGGATCGGTTAAAAAAGATTGAATTGGTACAGTTTGAATTAGAGATGCCGATTCTCCAAAAAAAAGATCGATTTTTGGATCGATTTAAATCGAAATTAAAAAAATCGATCCAAAGAAAATCGACTAAAAAAAAATTGATTCTGTAAGATCGATCTAAAAAATCGAAATTTTGAAAAGTTTAAAAAAAAATTAACTGATAGTTTGCTAAGGAATTTAATTGATAGTACATGGAAGGTATACCTATGTAAAAACGTTTTATATTATACTTGTAAAGGCGATGAGCTAACGTGGATTAGTGAAAGTAGGAAAAAATTAGAATGATGCAACTGAATATATAGAACGAATATCACGGAATGAACCAAGTTTATTTAAAAATTTCAAACAAACTGACAAAAAAACTTTCTAAATATGTAAGTCCTTTTGTAGAAGAAGCATCACTTGGAACATGGGTGGTCTGCCTTTCTTTTTGCATTCATGGTCTTCATAGTAGTACACATAGTACATATGGTAGGTAAATATATGTTATATGGTTATAGGGTATACATATTGGCTATTGGCACATTGGATACTACTGGAACTAATTAGGAAAGATAATGCGTATATAATTATACATACGAATATAGCCACATGGGGAGTTTTACCCATTGTTATCACAAAGGGTAAAAAGTAACAACTAACAATAACATTTTTGGTGTTTCTTTTTAATACATGTTTGTTTGTAGAATTAAAATAAAAATAAAATTATTTTTCAAAAAAATCGGTTGTCGATCTCTTACTTTTAATAATCGATTCATGAATCGATTCAAATGAAAAAAATCGATTTTTTAAGCTTCGATTAATCGATTTAAAATCGACATCTCTAGTTTGAATACAATAAAATTAAAATCTATAAAACCAGTACAGTTAATATAAAAAAAATATTTTTTCCTGCTGTCTTGGGGGCCCCCAATATACCCGGGGCCCACCCGCAACACGGGCCCTGCGGACCCGCTATCGCCGCGACTGAATGTACGTTTTAGTGTTCTGTGTATACATACATATTCTAATCTCAATGAGTGGAGGCACCTCTCTTGCGTCTTCTCTTGGCGACAGTGGTTCGTCTACATATGTAATGGACGTAAGTCTGTATTGATAGTTGCCTGAGTTTTATTATTTTTCATATAGGTAGGTAAATTAAAATTCACATAGTGTTTGAAAAATTATCAAATTGGATCGGCTGGTTCTCGAACCCGGATCTCTTGGTTGCTAGCCAAGTGCGTAACCAATTAGGTTATCGATCGCTTGTTCGAGTGCCATTCCAATCTAATAATCAATCAAATACATCCTCTCTTTAATGCGAGACGCAGTTATATTTGTACATGTCAAAGTAAATCGAGTAGGTATTCAAGTATCAATTAGAGCTGGACATTAAGTGAACATATGAATATTGGTGCATGTATAAGTACGAACAAAAGTCCGCCATACATTAATAATGTTTCACAGGCACTCGATAACATTTGTTATTAAAAATATAGGTAGGTATTTATTTATTTATTTATTTTTTTTAAATACAAAGGTGCTCAGTACAGCTATACATTTTTTTTTCATATATAAAGACCGGTCCACACGCTCAAACTATACCGCCGGCTAATGTTTTCACACAGTAAAATTTCGTAAGATATAAGGAGGGCCGCTATCTAATGGCCCTGAATGAAGCTTTATGTAGTTTTCTAATTTAACCAAATAAATATTTTGGTTTTCAAATAACAGAGGACATTTCCAAATTGCTACCAATTTTTGTCAACTTTAACCATCTAAATCGAATAAAAAAACTATTGCCAGTAGCCAAATATTAAACCACCTCCATTTGATATCTCAAAGAACATTTTTAGAAATATGAAAAATTTATTTTACAATATTTACAAAATATTTTTACGCGCCATAAAATTTTTTGTAAAGTGACAATTTTTTTTCATAATAATCTATTTCAAGTTGTATAGATTGTTGCTTTAATTCCGATTGTCGCATTTTCAGTTTGAATATTTCTTCGTCTAATTCTAATTGCCGTTTCAATAATCGAATTTGTCTTTTCTTATTGTTCTTTTCTTCATTTTTTTCTTCGCGTTCTTCATTTTCTTTACTGGTTTCTATTTCAACATTTTCTTCTTTATTAATTTTGACCTCAATTAAATCTAATTGTATTGATAAAAAATTTTACAAAAAAAGAAATAAAATAATTCTGTTTAAAAATAATTTACCTTCAGAAGATGTCTGGCATGTTATGGGTTCTTCTTTGACTGATGTATCTGATTGTTCAGGAGATTCTGATTTTATTTCCAAATCATAATTCGTACAAAACGATTTTTCATTTATACTTATGTCAATAGGTGTCTCTACTATCTCTATTTTAATATCTTCTGGTTCAAAATCCTAAACAAAAATAATGATTATCAAATAGATATTTAAAATTTAAATCAATTTAATTACAGTTTCGTCGTCCGAATTTTTGCTAAATTCAGGTTTAAGTTCGTTTTGATCAACAACTGCTAATATTCGTATTTCTAACGGATTTAAAAAATTCTGTACATTTTTAATACCGGGTTGCCCCATTAGCTTTTCTCTCTTATACCGTGTACTCCTTTTCATATCTTGCCAAGTCTAAAATTCAGATAAATATTCTTTTTTAATATATTCATTTAAGTAAGTTAATTGCATTTTTACTTTTTTCAATTCCTCAACAGTTTTACCCTTTGGACCGTTTGGACATTTCTCAATTTCACTAATTAATTGATTCCATAATAGGAAAATTTCTGAATATTTGAATGGTGGTTTTATTTTTCCAACTAATTCTGGGTGTTCTTCCATAAACTGAACAATCACTTCTTTTTGTTCGGTGGTTATCTTTTTCATCCGTTTAGACATCTTTCAAAAATATCTACAAAATAAAATGCCGTTGTAGGCATATTATGCCTTTTACACAATCAAAGAAATCAAAGTGTCTAGTCGTCCGATAAACGTACGAATAAAAAAAAACTTAGTCGTCCGACTATCGGACGAATAAAATAACCTAGTCGTCCGACTATCGGATGAATAAAATAAATTAATCGTCCGATAAATCTAATTCTTTTAGGAATGGTATGCTTACTATTTTATAATTAATAATTACATATTTTATTATAAAATATGACAGAAGGAATTAAATTTATAACATTTTAAATTTGGTTAGGTTAGTTTAGTTAATTTTGACAATATACTTCGATTTTTGATATAAAAACTAGGTGGTGAGGTTGATTTTGGTTAGGTTAGTTTAGTTAATTTTGACAATATACTTCGATTTTTGATATAAAAAATAGGTGGTGAGGTTGGTTTTGGTTAGGTTAGTTTAGTTAGTTTTGACAATATACTTCGATTTTTGATATAAAAACTAAGTGGTGAGGTTGGTTTTGGTTAGGTTAGTTTAGTTAGTTTTGACAATATACTTCGATTTTTGATATAAAAACTAGGTGGTGAGGTTGGTTAAAAATTTGAAATTTCACGAATAAATTTAAAATGTTATAAATTTAATTCCTTCTGTAATATTTTATAATCAAATATGTAATTATTAATTATAAAATAGTAAGCATACGATTCCTAGAAGAATTAGATTTATCGGATGATTAATTTATTTTATTCATCCGATAGTCGGACGACTAGGTTATTTTATTCGTCCGATAGTCGGACGACTAAATTTTTTTTTATTCGTCCGTTTATCGGACGACTAGGTTATCTTATTCGTCCGATAGTCTGACGACTAAGTTTTTTCTTATTCGTCCGTTTATCGGACGACTAGCAACACCCCAAAGAAATAAGAATTGTGCCATCTAGTGACCTTATTTCTTATTTCTTATGTCATTGATTGTGTAAAAGGGATTAGTAAGGGTTATAGTATCATCCTGTGTTTTAATATTTTTAAATTCACATGGTCATAGTTCTTAAATTTACTTAAAAGAAACGAAATGATATATAATTCTGTTTGGTAAACATGGAAGTAAAAGATTCATCAATTAAATATACTATATTTTTAAAAAAACAAAATAGCCACATTTTTAGCCTTTCAAATTTTAACTGTAGCGCAATAATGGATTTCCTCATTACATATTCGTAAATTTAAAGTAATTAACAAGTTAACTAAAGTGGCGCAAAAAATAGTCATACTAGGCCATTTGTTGTTTTCACTATTATACTATTGTAAAGGCAACTAGTCACTAAAGTTTGCTCCAAGAGAAAACTAATTTTTAGTAGCGAATGTCTTGACGCGACTTAAGCCCGGGATTATGATGGAAATTTGTTTTGAGGTCCCTAGAAGTTAAAAAAGCTTTTTTAAAAAACCGACTTCAAAAAGTAAAAAATAATTTTAATATTTTTAATAGCACGAATTTTGAAGTCAGGTGGGGTGTCGTATAAAAAACTGCGATCGGACGTTGTTCTTGCAAAATTTATGAATTCTTCAAGATCTACATTTTTTATACTACGCGCCCCACCTGACTTCAAAATTCGTGCTATTAATTATTTTTTACTTTTTGAAGTCGGTTTTTTAAGAAAGCTTTTATTTCATACCTTTTAGTGACTATGCTTATTAGCCCTTATAGTGATAATTGCTTAAAAGAAGTATTCCAAATTTCATACGTTTAGCTGGAATAGCTTCAAAAATTTCATTGTTCAAAAATCATAATTTTGGGTACTCCACTGACTGCTTTGAAATTTGGAACAGAAACAGTGTTTAAAGTAAACGATGGTTAAAAAATTACTCAACCAGTGTTAATAAAATTTTTATGGGACCACCTGGAAATCTACTAACCAAACAAAGAATGGCGTAAATTGGCCCAGAAATGTGGGAGAAATCGATGTACATACATAAAAAAAACATAGGAGTTAAATTGAGAACCTCCTCGTTTTTTAAGTCGGTTAAAATTTAAATTCACTAAAATTTATATAATATAAATATGTATGTTCGCGTAACTCTCGAACGAAACATCTTATTTTTACGAAATCTGGTGTGACGACATTAGAATTCTAAAAATTTTGAATGAGTTCCGATGCCCGCAACACGATTTTTTGAGCATTTTTCATAACAAAAATAAGTTTTTTGCCAAAATTTCCTCGAGTTGAAAAGTTTTTGCGACATTTTTTTACACCATTGAAAAGGGAAGAAAAAACCACATAAAAAAGATTTTTGAACAATTATTCTATGTCAACTAGTTTCCGAAAAAAAAAAACTAATTTTTACAAACGTAAATTCGCTATCTTCGCTATATTAATACCATTAATACTGCGACATGACAGCGGTATTTTAGTAATCTAATGGCCTAGTGTGACCCGCGCTTAAAATAATACTCTCATGTTTTCCCAAGGGACTCAACAGAAGATGATATTAACCGTTAAGTAATTTTCATATAAAAATATCGACTGGGAACCACACTATATAAAAACTATCTTATTCACCAATTATTTTTGAACTATAAAAATTTTCCGTCAACTTGTGTATGTCTACGAAAAAAAATAAATGATAATCAACAAGTTTGAATTTGTTTTCGAAAACGCGCCATATTTAACCGACTTAACTAAAAAAAAATGTTATATGTATTACTTTTTTATTTACATTTACGTAGAATAGATTAAAACTGAAGAAACATAACTCTTTATCAAATAAATACATAATTTAGTCACGTTTTTCTTTCTGTTTAGAATTTATTAATTATACAATAAATAAAAATATAATAAAATTAATAGGTAAATGACGAAACAACACATTTGATAAAAGTAGTGTTATTTTATCACTTTTAAATAAAATACTTATGTTAAAGAAATATAACAACTATTTTCTTACTTACTTAAAAATCTTCTAATTTTATCGATAAGTTCAATTAATTTATCATAAATCTTAATTAAATAACACTTCAAATTTTAACCGTTGTGTCACTACAAGGTTAGAAATTAGTTACTTAATCCAGAATTCCAGACTGCAACATTTCCCAAATGTATTCGTGTGGTAAAAAGTACAGACTATACACAACTTCTAGTCCAAGAGCTCTCCAACATATTTCTTATTCAAAAAGAGATTGGTTATATATAGTTAACAATAAGTGAAGTTAGCGCCTCGAAATTTTTTTGCTTTTTTGATGTTTTTAATTTTTTTCTCTGTAATTATATAACTAAATCAAAAAAGAATTTCCCGCTTCGATGGGGCAAATTTAAAAGTATTAGGAAAAATATTTTGATGAAAAAAAAACTTTTTTTATTGTTTTAATGTTAATTTATATGTCAAAATGTTTAAATTATATAATGATAACTTATTATTGCTACAAGATACAGCTAAGGCAATTTTATATTCGGAAAGGGCATTTAAAGGGCAATTTTTTGAGCTATCACACGTTCATTTAGAAGTTGATTTAAAAAAGAAAAGAAAATTTTCGAGGCACCAACGTCGCGTAGCTGATTTGTATGATTTGAAATTTTGTGTAAACAAGTTGTTACATTTTATTATTATATTATGGCCCATTTCACTTAAATTTAACCATGCTTCATCACTTTGAATTTAAATAATTTCCATTTTCTTGGCTTTATCTCTTTCATTATTGCATTTACGTAAATTTTAAATTTGCAGTTTGTTTTTAGAAAAGAATAGAAGATTAATTTGTTTCGAATATAAGAATTATTTAATTTTTTTTAACGATGACTCCTGATTAATTGTATTTGAAATGGAGTATACATATACAGGATGTAAAACAAATAACTCTCGTCCTTTTGTGGGGCGACTCATAGCACCCTGTAGACACTAAAACCGCAGGAATTGTTTCGGAATTAATAGTCGCGTCACCCCTCAAAAGGATAAGAGTTATTTCCCTTACACCCTTTATATACATATATATATATATATATATATATATATATATATATATATATATATATATATATATATATATATATATATATATATATATATATATATATATATATATATATATATATATAAATTTAAGCTGTGCGTTGTCTCTATTGTCTATCAGTCAGTCAGTGTTAAAAATTTATTAAGAAGATTAACAGCTTTTTCTATCAAAGAAAAAAAATGAATCGCTTATTTATCTAAATTTTCGGTAAACAAAGGAAGACTATTTATTTCTTAATTATCTTAGAAAAAATGAAATTTAAATTTTTACGATTTTAGATGTTCTCCGAATTCTCAATTTTTTTGTTTTGAAATTCTGTCTTAAGATTTGGACTATTTTTTTATTTTTTGAAAATCATTGACATGAGGCATTTCATAAACAAAGGCGAAAAAAATTATGATACACAGTTGATTTTCTCGGAGTTAATTGTTAGTTCAAGTTCAAAATGTTCAGATACCCTTGTCGCAGTATCCTGCACAACATAGCGAATTTCCGTTTACAAAAATTAGTTTTTCTTGGAAATCAGTTTACACAGAATAATGGTTTAAAAATCTTTTTATATGATTTTTTCTTTTCTTTCAAATGGTATAAAAAATGTCGCAAAAATTTTTAAATCTGAAGAAATTTTGACAGAAAATTAATTTCTTTCTTAAAAAAAATGCCCAAAATGTCATGTTCCAGGTATTGGACGTATCTGTTCTTGAGTTATAGTCAGGGCCGGATCTAGAGATATTAGAAGCGGGGCAAAGTTTCCTGTCGGCGCTCCAGTGGCGTAGTGAACATAACTGGCGCCCCACCCCCATTCCTACTAAAACACGTATAGTTAATATTTGGCACCTCTTTGGTACACATTTGGCGCCCTTCTGCAAGTGGCGCCCGGTGCATGATAGACCCCCTTGCACCCCCGTCGCTACGCCTCTGCGGCGCCCCCGGAACAAAAAATTTTTTTTCCTGGAAGTGATGACAAAAAAATGTCAACTGGACCCTATTATAAATGGTCTCTGTCGACTTTTCTTTTTTTCTTTTTTAGTCATCAGTTCCTTTTCTAGGAACAAATTCACCTGAAGGCTATCATAAATAGTGTCTGTGGACCTTTTTTTTTTGGTCATCAGTTCCTTAAGGTAGTTGGTCGATAAAACGATTTTTTCAAAGGAATTTGACGAAACTTCTCTAGATATTTATTTAATCCAATACCAATACTTAATTCGAGCCCTTACCCAAAAAAAAATTGACCATCCCAATTTTGAGAAAAATGGTTTCAAAGTTTTGTAATTTTAACACGGGCTCTTATGGGAAAGCTCTATTTTTTTGAATAAAATGAAAACGCGTTAAAGGAATTTGATAAAAATTTAATGTTATTTAATACAAAATTACAAACCATATTTAATAAGAAATAAAAGTTATTGACCACGCCGCTTTTGAAATATAATTTAAAAACATTATTTTACAACGTTTTTACAACCCTTTTTCAACAATTCTTTTAAATTGCTACAACATAAGGGCGTGGAAATGCAAAAAAACAAGTGGTATACAAATATAATAACTGAAGAATATTAATACATTATTTAATTTTTGATAAAATAAAATTTTTTTGCTGGGATCTACTTTTATACCTGACTATCTCAGAGCAACTACCTTAACGCTCTCATTAATACTCACTGTTGACCTTTTTCTTTTTTTGGCTCGTCACTTCTCGTCACAATCTAAATTTTCTCAATTTTACTGTGTCAAACAAATTTTCACCACTTTGGCGCCCCTAAAACCTTACAAGGGGGGCACGGGCCCCGGCTTGCCCCCCCCCCCCCCCTAGATCCGGCCCTGGTTATAGTGCGGAAACACATAAATACATATGGGGACAAGAGGCCTTTCATAAACAAACGCATATTTCATATCGCCTAATAACTGCATTGGAGCAATGGGAGAAGAGATCTTTCATAAACAATGTATGGAAGCATAAGGATTTCATTTTCGCAAAAAAGTGAATTTATTAAAAAAAATGTGACAAGAGACCTTTCATAAATAAGCGATTCAAATTTGAGTTTCGGAAAATAATATTTTGAAAAAAATATGAAAAAAAGTATTTAATAAATCGTATAATTAATTAAGTAAATAAAATTATGTTTATTTAAGTATTTTAAAAGTTGTAGAAACAATAAATATTTAAATTTAATAAAAATTACCAGCAATACATTGTTGACATTTGAAACTTTAAAAATTCGCTCAATTTCAATTTAAAATCAAATGAATAGATGGCGCGCAATGACTTGAAATATGTTAATTGTTACGAAGCGAAAAACACATCACAACTGGGCAAACCTAGCAAACGCCAAACGGTGATATTTCGTTATACATGTGTCGAAGACACCTCATGTAATTTTTAAACAGTTCTAAAAACGTTGTGTGCCTGAATTAAACTATCGTATTTGGTCGGTGTTCAAAATGAACATCCCGAACGAATATGTTTCAACAGCTGAAGATGTTGCTGATCAAGTAAGTGTTTTAAATAAAAAGAAAACCAATCCAAAAAACAGTCCGGATAAAAATCATCAACTTTTTTTGAGTTATGTCACGTCATCTTCGCCACTTGAAACGTCTACAACATCAAAATTTCGTAAACATATTGTCGAAAATGATTTTTCAACGCCCCAAGACATGATAACTTAAATTTTAATCCAATTCCGCGTAAGCTTTTGTCATTTTTATTTTTTTTTATTTTTTGAAAACAGGTCGTACGAAAGGGAAAGTATATTTTACCAACAGTGGCTCGACTGTGTCTGATCTCAACATTTTTAGAGGATGGTTTACGTATGTGGTTCCAGTGGTCCGAACAGAGGGAATATATGGACATGTCGTGGGGATGTGGACAATTTTTGGCCACTTTATTCGTTCTGGTCAATTTAATTGGACAACTTGGCGGTTGTGTGATGGTGATAGCTCGTTATAGAGTGTCAATCGCTTGTGGGACATTATTTTTTATTGTGGTTTTACAGGTGTGTACGATTTTTCGGGTCGTGATAAAATTATTAAGGTACCGTCACAGTGTGATTGGCCGAAAAATAGTTAATTTTCGCGATTTTTTTTCGGATGGATAGGATGGGGGAATGGGGATGAATTTTTTTTTACGATTAATACCACTATTTAACAATATAGAAATATTTTTTTTATTCATTTTTATTTATTTTTTATAATTATTATAATATTTTTAAAAAAAAAAGTGTCTTTAAAAAAGGGCGGAAATTGGTGCCCACGATTGCGGCCGCAGTTTTCATTTGGTAAAAAAAATTAAATAGATTATCAATCTGTAGGTAAGCCAATATGTTCCTATGGGGGCTTTTTTTGAAATCTTCCTATTTTTTCACACGAAAAACTATAAAAAATTTTGTACTTTTTATTCTAACCGCCGCCATTTTTTCAAATTTCAAAAAGAAGCTCCCATAGGAACATAATTGCTTACCAACAGATTGATAATCTATTTGATTTTTTTTTTTTCAGATGAAAACTGCGGCCACAATCGTGGGCACCAATATCCGCCCTTTTTATTAAAAGCTTTTATTTAACTTGCTATGTTAGTATGTTGGTTTAGATCAAATCTTGGAATCAAAATTTAGACAGGTTCTAATTGAGCTAGAGGTTTCAAATTTTGCATACGTGTATAACCTTGATGACAAAGCAATATTGTATAATTAGTTTTGTCCTAAATCGTCCCAAACCAAAATTGTTGATTTTTAGTCTTGTGCAACTTTTTGACATTTCGAATTGTCAAGTATTGTCCATTAGTTTTACATTGCAATTTTTTGTTTCCATAGTTATGTTTGATTAGGGTAAATTAACCGATTAAAATATAGGTAAAAAAATTACTCCTTTATTTTTTTTAAATTAGTTGTAGTCAGATTAAAAGTAGAAAATAAATTAAAGTAAAAAAATGTTTTTTAAGAAAATGCTTTTATTTAAAAATGGGCTGAAGTTTGAAGCAATATGCAACATAATTTACAAAAGCTTGAGGCGTTTAATTAAGTTTGGTAACTATTAAAAAGTAAAATAGCTACACTTATATCCAAAACAGAAATAATTAAGGATAACGCCTCAAGCTTTTATAAGTTATTATAAATTATGTTGCATATTGCTTCAAACTTCACTCAAAAGTTATTTTATTTTTTTAGCCCATTTTTAAATAAAAGGTTTTTCTTAAAAAACATTTTTTTTTTTACTTTAATTTATTTAAGACACTTTTTTCAAAAAATTATAATAATTATAAAAAAATAAATAAATATAAAGTAAAAAAAATGTTTTTTAAGAAAAAGCTTTTATTTAAAAATGGACTAAAAAAACTAAAATAACTTTTGAGTGAAGTTTGAAGCAATATGCAACATAATTTATAAAAGCTTGAGGCGTTATCATTAATTATTTCTGTTTTGGATATAAGTGTAGCTATTTTACTTTTCAGTAGTTACCAAACTTAAATAATTAAACACCTCAAGCTTTTATAAATTATGTTGCATATTGCTTCAAACTTCACTCAAAAGTTATTTTATTTTTTTAGTCCATTTTTAAATAAATGCTTTTTCTTAAAAACATTTTTTTTACTTTAATTTATTTTCTACTTTTTAGTCTGACTACAACTAATTTAAAAAAATTATAGGAGTAATTTTTTACCTATATTTTAATCGGTTAATTTACCCTAATCAAACATAACTATGGAAACAAAAAATTGCAACGTAAAATCAATGGACAATACTTGACAATTCGAAATGTCAAAAAGCTGCACAGAATTAAAAATCAACAATTTTGGTTTGAGGCGATTTCGGATAAAACTAATTATACAATATTGCATTGTCATCAAGGTGAGACACGTGTGCAAAATTTGAAACCTCTAGCTCAATTAGAACCCGTCTAAATTTTGTTTCCAAGATTTGATCTAAACCAACTTACTAACATAGCAAGTTAAATAAAAGCTTTTACTGAATAAAAAAATTATTTTTTATTGATAAATAGTGGTTTAATTAAAAGAAAATTCATCCCCATTCTCCCATCCTATCCATCCGAAAAAAATCGCAAAAATTGACTATTTTTCGGTCGATCACATTATGATGGTAACTTAAATTTCAAAATAATATTTGGACGATTTTTTTTTTTTGTTTTCAGACATTCGCGTATAGTATATTATGGGATTTACAATTCTTATTTAGAAACTTAGCATTAATTGGTGCCCTGTTGTTAGTATTGGCGGAATCGCGCGTTGAAGGGCGTAGCCTGTTTGCTGGTGTTCCGTCACTTGGTGAAAACAAGCCGAAGAATTATTTACAGTTGACGGGACGTGTCCTGCTAGCGTTTATGTTCATAACATTAATACGATTTGAACTTAGTTTCCTGCAGGTTTGTACCAGTTTTAATATGTTCACAGTCGCTTTACGTGGATCCGTGTATACAGGGTGTTCTGAATAAAATTTGAAGTACGGGAATCTCGTAAACGCAATCTCGACGCATATAGGATCGTTGGTGTAGTGGTTAGCACGCCTGGCTAGTTACCAGGAGATCCTGGGTTTGATTTCCGGCCGATCCGGATAATTTTTTCAATCACTTTGTGATTTTTAATTTACATATGTGGTTTTTGGTCATATTAACCAAGGCAGTCGAGTGCTTCAAGTTTCAGTTTAACTGAACGATAAGTGAACATATCAATACTGCGTGTGTTGAAATGCAAACAAAAGTTTGTCATTCGTAGTAATGTCTCACAAGCACTCGATAATATTTGAAATTAAATTTGTTTTTCTTATTGATATATTGGAGAATAACCTCAAAAGGCTATAATTCCGAAAATGGGAACCCTCAGAATCACTTGAAATTTTGTAGGTACACCCAAATATATGTAAAACGAATGTATCTGAAACATAGACCAATGAACAAATATATTATATTATATAGACTAATTATATAAATGTATAATTGAGGCAGCCAGTGGACCATTTTCTCAAATATGTAGCAATCTGTCACCAGGGCGGCGACAGATTGCTACATATTTTTTTGGGATTTGGGATTACATGTCTATAATCGAGATATTAATTTAACCAACCAAAAATCACCTTCTGTTAATTTCACTTTAGCAACGCAATTTTCTATTTCGGTTACCTAGAAATATTGTTTATTTTTTAGAAATTGATATTCCAACTATAGAGACGTAGTTCCGAATAATCCGTGTCGCCGCCCTGGTGTTAAACAATTTTCTCATGCGGTTACATAGCAATTTTCAAATTAAAATTTCAATCATAGAGATGTACTGTAGATATTTTGAGAAAATGGCTCATTACGACCAAGTTCCGACCTTAATAGTATTCTGTAATATAGTGATGGATGGTATCCGTAGTAACGTTTTCAAATATAATATTAATAATAAAATTTTACGTTTTTAAGAAGAAACCGCAAAATTTTGAAAGAAAAAAAGCCGTATTCACGCGTCTCAGCCTGTTACCTGCTTCAAAAAAAATGTCTAGAAACTGGCTTTATGTTTAGTCTAGTAGTATGATATAATAGTGTTCATTGGTCTGTGGACTCCACCTATTTTTGGCTCTAAAAGAAAAATTAATGATCCGATTTTAATGATTTTTTTTTAATGTTCGATGCTACAGCGGATTAGTTAAAAAAAAATACTACAACTCGATATCAGTACTGTAAATGCTCGGGAACTGTCGTTAAATTTGAAAAAGTTCAATTTTTTTTAGGTTTTCTCTTTTTATTTTGTATGCATGTGTCAAAGTCGAAGTATATTGTCAAAACTAACCAAACTACCCTAACCTTAACTAACCTTGCCACTTAGTTTTTATATTAAAGTCGAAGCTTTTTTAGCTTTCTCCGACCTGAATTATCTTTTTTAATATCCTAAACATACTGCATTTGTTTTTTTTTTGTTTTTTTTTGTTTTTTTTTTTTAAATTGGGCTGGCACCTCACTAATGCACAATTTCCAAATTTTATATTTAATTAGTTACTGGTTTTGTAATCTGTTTATTTCACGATCGAAACTTTTCAAAATACAGTGTTTGAGGTCATTTTCGAAGATAAAATTTGACTTATGGTATGTCTATAGACAGGGGAGAGAAAAATCCATTGAATTTTTTTCAAAATCTACTTCATATTCCATAAGAAAAACAAAAATTTGGAGTCACGGAAAAATATTTAAATTTTACGTAAAAAGTGCTATTAAGCACACTTAATTAAGCAGAATTTAGGGTTTTTTTCGGCTATAGCTCGTAAACTACATAGAATTCGGAAAGTTTGAAGTTTCGGTAGTATTGAACGCGTCTAGTGTCTCGATGTAATTCATAGCTTAATTTAACTGAAATTGTATTTCTCACCGTTTAAGGGATTCCCATAATGGAAATTTTATTTGGGACACAAAGTAGAAATAGAGCAATTAGAGCAGAATAACCGATCGAAATATAGCTAAAAAAATTAGCTTTTTAATTAATTTTTTTAAAATTAATTTCGATCATAGCAAGTTAAATAAATCTCTAATCAAACATAACTATGGAAATTAAAAATTACATCAACAATTTTTTTGTAATGTAAAATCAGTGGACAATATTTGACCGTTCTAAATGTCAAAAAGTAGCGCAAAATGAAGCCCGCTGTCTCTTTTAGGTCCACCGCGGGTGCGACGATTGACGTCCGTTTTGATAATTATAAGGTACTAATCTAGTATTTAAAGTAGAATTCATTCGGCCTAAAATCACTAATGAAAATACAACGCAACCTCCCGTACTATAAATATGTGAGTTTTAAAATAATAGGGTACTTGACTGAAGTTACAAAAATATTGTAAAAGCATTATTTTTCCATATCAGTTAAGTGATTTTTTTATTTCCGACAGATTCTGTAAAAAATCATCAAAAAAATAAAAAATAACCCTACAATTTTAAATCAGAAAAAGGCGGGAAAAACACCTCATTATAGTGACGTCACAGTTTGAAGCAACTAAACGTCAATGTGAATATTTATAACCTCAAAACTTTAATTATATTCATAAAATGTCAAAGTAAAAGCAAGTATTTATTAGAATTCTGGCCGATTATTATTACTATATATACATATTAAGCTAATAGAAATATTTAAAACACAATTTCACCTCACCGACGAAAATTATCAAAATCGACATATCTAGCTACAAAATGTTACGTCATATTCAAGAAATGGCGCGTTTTCACTAATTTAAATATTTGTTGAAAAATGGCGATTTTCAAAATAAAATTTCTAAATAGTTATCAAAATTTTTTATGTTTCATCATTAAAATTGGACATATGTAATGATAATTCATAGAATTATTTAACATTTGACACAAATTTTAAATACAGTCAAGTACCGTATTTTCTAAAATTACTCAAATTGCCTGCGTTGTCATCAAAGTTCTACACGTACGCAAAATTTGAAACCTTCAGTTCAATTAGAACTTATCTAAATTTTGGTTACAAAATTTGACCTAAATAAACTATTTTTCCGCAGATTGTTCAAGATATTCTAGGATCTGCGCTGATGGTCCTCGTCACAGTGGGTTACAAAACCAAATTATCAGCACTAATACTGGTCCTGTTATTAACAATATTAAATTTCTACCATAACGCGTGGTGGAATATACCATCGTATAAGCCTCTAAGAGACTTTTTGAAATACGATTTCTTCCAGGTAACTTCAGTAACGAGACACTTCAAAAAAAAAAAAAATAAATAAATATACTTTTTCTAAATAAAACTTCGATTTCAGACTTTATCAGTGATTGGTGGATTGCTGATGATCGTCTACCTTGGGCCTGGTGGCGTCTCCATGGATGAACACAAGAAACGGTGGTAAAAATCATTAAAAAAAATTCGATTTTAGTTATCATTCCTACACACAGAGAGCTCCAATCTCATTCATCGAGTCTCACCATTAATCATTTTTTGTTAATTTTTTGTTGAAAAAAAATATATAGCGACATCTCACTATAGCGAAAATGTTCGATATAGTGAAGTCTCACTGTACGAAATGCGGGAATTTCAAAATAAATATGTAGGTTCAGTATTTTTTTCTCTTCCAATTCAAATTGAAAATACCACTATTTTTTTGATTATGGTGGAATATTTTATCTATGATTTTCGTTTTCTTGTCGGACTGATATTTTTAATGACAAAACACGTAATTACGATAAGTAAAACAGTTTTAGTATCACTGACTTTATCAAAATATTTTATTTCAAATGATATTATGTTTTAATAGCTTGAATTTTTAAATTAAAATTACAAATATTTATAAAAAAAAAAATTACGTCAAAATGCAAATCTTCTTTTTCTTTTTGGAAAATTTTGACATTAAATTAATTAATGAAAAAATAAAATTGTTATATTTATTATTAGAATGCGTCACAATTAGTCATTTTATTAAAAATCAACTTTGAGTACCGTCACTGTTTATTTTAAAGAATAGCCAGTCATTATATTTTTAATAATTATCATTAATTAACCTTGAGTGGTCACTGATAATTTTTTATATCAATTTTTTTTAATTACGTAAATGATAATAATTTGCATTCATCATTTTTGATAAAATAAAGACAATACACTTCACAAGACTTCCTCGTACTAGCTTTCAACGAGCTCCAAGCTACAAAATTTATCGAACGAATAGTTAAATAGGAACACTCGAACACAATATTTTTCATTTATGTCACATCAAGGCGCCACTATCGGCACAAGTGCTACCATCTATAGTTCAGACTTGGTTCTTATATTGGCCCTTAATGGATTCTGTGTGTGCGCATGCACACACAATTGGGATGAAAGGGACAGAATACTAACTAGAGGTCGATCTGCATAACCTCTGAAAATTTCATCAAAATCGATCGAATAGATCCGGAGTTGTACGCGTTGGAAATTTTTACGAACACACACAAACTGACAGACAGACAGACATTAAGGGGAAGCACAAATTGTTGAGGGAGTTCTAAAATTTCGAAAACGAGTAGAAATTTTGATTCTAGACACAATTTAATTCTTTCTTTACCTTGGTTCAAACAAACTCAGAAACAAGATAACAATCATTTAATGACATAACCTCAAATGACAAAGAAAATAACAATTTTATTTTTTCATATGAAAATATAAATGTGTTTAAATATTTTCAAAAATAAATTGACACGATTTTAAAATGAAAATGGCTGATACGGTTACGTTATCTAGTGGTAAAAATTAAAACTACCTAAAAGAGGTTATATTATTAACAACTGTCAGAACCAATTGGTACTTTTCATTTTTCAAAAATTGTGAAATTGAAACCTATATTTAGACGGTCGAAAATTTTACATGTTGAATTGTGTCGATTTATTTTAAAAATATAAGCACTTTCTACACGTGGGCTCCAATTTTATGAATGTTTCTTGAGCTGACTCGAGTTCGTAAAATCGGAGTGTTTAAAATTAGTTGTAATTGTAATTTTTCTGTTTTGAAATTTAATAGGGACCGAGTTTGACAACATTACTGCCATCTGATGTCAAATTAAAACAGTAGCTAGTGGGTGCCATAGACAGTATATTTTTAAGGAGTATTCGAGTCTGAAGAACGATAGTTTTGGCTTTTTTTAGGGATTTTTAAAAAAAAAATCAAAATTTCTTTTTTTTTTATCATCTGTTTGTCGATATTTTAAGAATATACAAAATAAAAAAAGAAAATGAAAATTCAAGGACTTAGAGGGATTTAAACATGGCCATAAAAAAGTGAGGTACTGATTTTGGGGTTTGTATTGTATCTTAGCCAAAAAAAAATGATTCCTGTTTAAAAAAGTCATCATTATGACAGGAATTACAATAAAAAATGGCGGCTCTTTGGAAATTTTTTTTCCCTTTTCAACATTTTTTTGAAGTTTTTTATTTTTTTTTTTTATTTTTAAATTGCAATAGTTAAAATTTTACAATATCCGTAGCTTCTACCATAAAGCAACATATACTGAAAATAAATGCCAAATTTGAAATCGATTGGGTAAGCAAAACTTGAAATATTATGACTTGAAATAAGTAGTTTTGAGAAAAACGCACTTAATCTGTTTGAGGTAAAACATGTGATATCTGATCCGACCGTATTAAACTGACTATAACTTTGTAAATTTTCAAAATTCTTAAATTTCTTTTTTTGGGACATATTTTCAGAAAATGAAACAAAACAAATTAAATTTTTCAGAATTCTAGAGTAAAATACTACCTTAACACTACTTGCGTATCATATAGTAAAACTATTATAACACTCACACACAATATTTCTCATTTATGTCACATCAAGGCGCCACTATCGCTGCCAGTGCTGCCACTTATAGCTCAAGCTCGATCCCTATACTTTTAGGGTAAATTAGAACCAATTTTTCTTCCCTACTATATTCTATCGTGTTGTTAATCGCACATATTTATAAGAAAATTTTGAAATCTTGCTGTATGGAATAATTACATATATTAATTAGATTTATTATGTTATACTTTGTTTATTTGTATAAAAATTTTATTAAAAGTAACAGTCAAAAAAATATTTTACTAAAATAAAAAGTGATTGTATTTTTTTATAAAAATTCAAGAAATAAACGTACAATTTCAGGTATGACAAATACTTCCTTTTATATCACTTCCCAGTAGAAGCATTTTTAAACTAAAATAATCCTGTCCCAGCATTCTCCATAACATAGCGAATATCCGTTTATAAAAATTAGTTTTTCTCGGAATCCAGTTTACATAGAATAAAGTTCAAAAACCTTTTTATGTGATTTTTCTCCTCATTCGAATGGTATAAAAAAATGGCGTGAAAACATACGAATTTGAGGTAATTTTAGCAAGAAACTAATTTTATTCACGAAAAATGTCCATAACACCATGTTTCGGGCATCGGACGTGTTTGGCTAACGAACTCATCCAAGGGTTTGGGATTTCCAACATTTACACTAAATTTCCTAAAAATTAGAAATTTCATTGGAGAGTTATTGTATGGACACAGGTATAGATACTTATATAAATTTTAGTGAATGTCATTTTCGGTTTCTAAGGACCTCAAAACAATTCTGTCATAATTCGGGACTCAAATCGTTTCGAATTTTCGATTCACAAAAATATTACATAATATAATTATGTTTGAAATCTTGTTAAATAATTCTTTCACAAAATACATACATAATCATAAAAATTCATGTATGTAAAAAAAAAAACGCCGTGAGCAGCGGGGCCCCATCACGGTAGTCGAATTTTCCCCTTCATCTTCGGTATTGAATGTCTACAAGCGAAATGTGATTGAAAGTCTACAACCGAATTGTCATTTTGTTGGTTTCAAAACTGGTGATGAGTGTTCGGCTGATCGAGGCTTTAAAAAAAGGTTTTAAGTATTTAAGGGCTGTATCTCAGTAAATTTCAATTTTGTGCCGAAAACAGGTAGCAGAAAAAAAGCCAACACAATTCGTACGAGGACATTCCTGCCCATGTTTATCCGCTAATTGCCTTTATGTTTTAGTTTTAAATATTAAAAAAGGACCTTCAATAGTAAACTGGAAGGCCTTTATAAAGATATTTTTTCTTTCCAAAAAAATCCAAAATTTCTATTTTATAAATACTAAAAATCCAAAATACCTAATTTATAAATAAACAGTGACTTTAATAACATTTTTAAATTACTTAATATGTATGTATTTCATTTGTCATAAAAGTAAGTTCACTTTTTTTTAAATTTTTTAAAATTACTATTCGCCTACTTGTATTTAGAATAAACATAATGCTTTTAAAACACATTTAACAATAGCATTCAATTCCGATGTAAAAATGGGAGAAGTGGGGGGAAAAGTGATGCGGACTCCCTACAAGGTACTAGCTGGATACTAACTGAATACACGTACAAAATTTCAGCCCTCTAGGTTTCCTTATGGAGTCTCTAGACGTGTTAGAAAACAAGCAAAAAAATTAAGGAAATATTGGCGTCAAAATCATGGGGGTAAGCGTTAAAAGTTGAAACCTCCAAAAAACAGTGTCTGGCTATTAGCTTAGCCTGTACACCAAATTTCAGCCCTCTAGGTTTATTTGGGGAGATTTTGACCCGAACGAAACTGTTAAAAAACAAGAAAAATCATGTTCTTTTGGGTATAAAAATGGTGGGGGTAGGGGTTAAAAGTCGAGACCCCCAAAAGGTACCCCCTTGATACTAACTCAATCCGAATACAAAATTTCAGCCCTCTAGGTTTATTCGGGTGACCTGTGCGAGTGGTACAAACTTCGAAAACGTCGAAAATGCATGAAATTGTAGCTTAAAAATGAGGGGGGTGGGGGTAAAATATTAAAACCTCCAAAAAGCACAACCTAGGTACGAACTTTATCAACACACCAAATTTCAACCCTCTACGTTAATTCTGGGGGGCTGGGGGCCTGTTAGATCCAGCGAAAATCGTTTTTCTCCCCTCTACTCCCACCATATCATCCTAGGAAGCTGAATTTTGGATATGTTGTAGATAATTGACCGAAACATTATTTAAAACCGGTTTGAAAAAGTTTTATTGATTTTCCGCCCCCCACCACCCCCTTAAAGGTCGGGTCAGAAAAAAAATTTGACCCCACTTTGATAGTATGAGGTGCCTCGAAAATGAGCCCCATTTACCAAATTTCATCTCTTAACTTCCATAGGGGGGCCCTACACAAATTAAAAGGTGGCGGGAATATATATATATATATATATATATATATATATATATATATATATATATATATATATATATATATCAGACATTTTTTTTCTACATATTCGTGTTCTACGGGTCCGAAAACAGATAGCGCCCCTACTCTCGCCTCTCGCAGCTCTTATCGTATAGACTGTATAAGTCTAATTTTTCGGAGAAAATTCGACTAAATATATATTACGTATCCATAGCTAATCTCTAGTTCACTAATGACGGCTATGATATACCCGTGGAGATGGCATCCAACTGATGTGAATATTACAGAAATGAAGCCTACACACATGTAAAATAAAAATAAAACGAGACGCAGTGATTTTTTTAATGCAAACAACACACACGCTACTAAAAAAAATTGACAGCTGGAGCACCAGCGTCTGGCTACAGTTCATCTAAAAAAATGACTCGTCCACCCTACGTCATTGGATGTCTCCTAAGAGTATATCTCTATAATATTAATAGATTTGAGCGTTACTTTATGGTATTCCATATTTGTAAATAATAAACAAATACTTTACTTTGCAAAATACCACTTTTATTTTTGAAACTGTGACAATATTGTTTCGAAAATGAACTAACGATAACGGGGTACACTTCAAAACAAGTGTAATGTTCTTAAAAGTAAGAGCAAGACACTTTGGCTCGTTGCGTTACGAACGCTCCCATTATGTCTGTTATATAATTTAACTTATAACATCAATCATTTTTTAATAATAAATGATTTAAAAAATGAAAACCATATATTTTTTTTGGTGGACGTGTGAACGCCAACTAAAGTGTTAAAATTAAGGTTATATTTTCAAAATTGTAATTTTTTCATATATGTATTATAACTATATGGCCAATCCCTATAAGAGGCAGTGGTTCCGATGAAGTGAGACGGATAGACATCGGGTAGAGGCACTTCAGTTGTTTTGCGCAGATGCATCAATTAGTGTTTACCGTATTTACTGTTCAGATTGGTTCATATTACCACCAAAAAAGTCGCGTTTGCGCAAAACGAACAAAATACTTCCAAATCTGCACCGTGATGTTGGGACGTTTTTTTCATATCCATTTGGCTATATATGTATACTACATATATGAATTTTTTACACTTTTATAACAAATTTTGTTTTTTATTTTCAGTTTTTGTCGTATTCGACCAAAAAACAGCGCGATTAATTGTTTTTAAAAAATTTGTAATATCATACAATTCATCGACTTTTTACTTTGCGAATTGACTAGGCCCTGTAACATAAATAAGTATACCAGTTTTTAACTTATGATTTAAAAAAAAAAATAAGATTTCTCTGCCCTGAAGAAACTCCCCTGCCTAGTCCCTTCTCTCGCCGGCCCTGGTTACGTTCATGATACCAATTGTAGTAGCTCGGCACTTGACATCTGTTGGTGAAGTTTTCAAGTATCACCTTATTGATAATACAGTTTATTAAAAAATATTTTTATAAAACTAAAACGTAGGTCACACTAGACCATTTTAGTGGACTCCAGTAAGTGGAGTCCATTAAAGTGGATTCCACTTGCGAGTCATACTACAACTTGTTTATGAGACGATGATCTCTGACGCCGTCGTTGTCTTCATTGTGATCTGTCTCTTTTTAGCATAATATGTATTCGTGATATATTCCGTCTGTCTCTTTTTAGCATAACAGTTCGTGTCAATTCTCCTCTTCCCTTCGTCCTGCTATTAGAGATCGTCGTCTCATAGACAAGTAGTAGTCGCCTTGTTGCGGCAACTAGTTGAGTCCACTTGTCAGTTCAAAATGGTCGATTAAGTAACTGTTCACATTAAAATTTCAATTTTGCATGGTATTTTAACCGAAGTAACTCAAAAAATCTTAATAAAATTCTCTGTTTGAATTAAAAAGTGAATTCAAGAAGAAATATGTTAAGTACCAACGAATATATTCAAAAAAATTAGAAATATAACGTCATATATCTGTGATGTTATGAAAATAGCTGAATTTGAAGAATTATTTGAAAAACTTAAAACCTGCGCGATTAATGTACCTAAATTTATAACAATTTAATAAATTATATAGTTACTTTACATTACAGAAAATAGAAGAAATAAAAGATGCTACAAATTTGTAAAAAAAAAAATGAAATAATAAAAAAAATACGTTATGTAGCAGTAAATTTAAATAGAACTATTTATTTTCCTATTTTATATTTTTATATTCTCTTCAATGTAATTAGTTTTTAAATTATTCTGTTTTTCAAACAATTAAATAAAATATTTTTGAATTGAAATTGTATATTTTTAGGATAAAAAATATTCACAATAAAATTAATTATATTATCATAAAATACTTTTACAAATTTATTTCAATCAAAGAACATAAAGCAAATCGTTAAATTTTATTCGAATTTTTAAACTATTTGGCAAGGCAACTAAAGATGCGGCAACAAACAGGTTACACGCTGATTACTATTGGGAATTGTAAAATAATTTGCAAAATACAAACTGGCATATTTTTTTCAATATCATTCTAATTTTTTCATAATAATTTACTGTTTTCAAATAAAAACAGACAATTCCAGACTGCTACCATTTTTTTAAGATATTAACTCTTTAAATGATTAAGACGAGTTAATTCGTCCTGCAGTATGGTGACTTAAAATGCTGTGATATGTATATATTCACTGGTACAGGTACCACCATTTGTGACAGATTTTCCGAAATACGATATAATTCTAAATAACGTTCAATTTTATCAATATAGTTTAGTAAAATTTATATTTTGTAAATTCCTAGGGTTCACTTTTTTGATGTTGGGATCTTTTTTTTCCTTTTTTGTAACCTTATCTATTGTACTTATCACTGGCAGTAAAAAGTCCAGCATTTTGAGAAAAAATAATTTTCCATATGGTTTGTTTAAAAGGTTAAACCTACCAAATATACATACCGTGAAATTATATTTTCGCCTTAAAGTTCATAAAAAATTGTTGTAACTCAAAATACTTACAGGCTAAATTATAAAATAATAGCAAAAATATTCTAAAAACTAACTCCCAAAATACTTTAAAAATTTGAGCGAAGTGGGACTAGCAGTAAATAAGATATTGACATTTAATGGGATTTCATGGTAGCGCCGTGGATACTATTACTCCGAACCAGACCGCATAATTTCTGACAATTTAATAAAAAAAAATTGAATAGTTCAGAAGTTATGCCACTTGGTGCAATTTAGTATATTAATGGAATGACATGGTAGCGGCGTAGCTACCGTTATTCTGATTTCGATTAAATTCATAGGGGACCATCTAAGAACCGAAGTGCATAATTTCTGAAAATTTCATTCAAAACAATCGAATAGTTCAGAAGTTATGCTACTTGGTGCAAACTGACTACACAAACGGACGGACGGACAGACACCAAATCAAAATTGTTCAGGAAGCTCTAAAACGTAAAATGTGCGTAAAAAAATTTATTTTGGAGAGAAAAAATTTTTATTTTTGACAAGTGATCACAATACAGTACACGAGGAATATTAGCGCCACGGGTGGTGACAAAAGAAAGCATAATATGTACGATTTGCGTGGACAATTCTGGCAATTCCTCCGTTTGAGTTTGTTGTCCTTGTGTAGTGTCCATAATAAAAGCGTTAATGCACTTTTTCGTCAGCCATTCTACTTAAGCTCCGCCTATTGACAAATCCCAATAGAGTTCAGGGTTAGGTTAACATATAAAGAGTTATTTATACATGTCTTTTCATGTGTAACGTTAAATGGTCGGACCGACTAAAGCAACGATCACACCATCGACATTTAAACGGTTTGACACCGGTATGCGTGCGATAGTGACGTGTTAACTCGTCCGAACGTGGAAATTTCCATTCACAGCCGTCCCACGAACACTTGTACGGTTTTTCACCAGTATGTATTCGTTCATGCGCTTTCAAATGTGAACTTTTCGTGTACGTTCTTGTACATCCGAGAAATCGGCATTTGTATTTTCTTTGCTTTGAGTTCGTTGAGTCTGCGTGATCGTGAGATCCGGACGTGGTGATGGCAGCACCGTCGAGTGTATCTGATGTAGTATCATCCTGTGCTGTTGTAGTAACGGAAACTAAATAGGTCACCGCGGTGACATGTGTCCGTGGTTGACGGTAAGTAAATCGTTTTTTGATTGTGTGAGTTCTTTCATGTTTTTTTAAATCACTTAACCAAGTAAATGTTCTAGAACATCTGCCACATTTGAATAGTGTTTCACCGGCACATAAAATTTTATGTTCGGTTAGATCTTCGGGATGATTAAATGTTTTGAAACAAGTATCACAATTAAATGATTCGTCGTCGTCTTCGATTTCATGCGGTTCGATTTTTATTTCCGTATGTAACCCGTTTAAATCTGTTAAATATATTTCCGGCTCCTAAAATGTGATATAAGTATGTACCTTCATACATAATTTTTTGACTTAGGGTAACTTCAAAAATGTAAACTTTACCGCATCGATGCAGCATCATGACTTTTCTGATGCGTCTAATACTACATGATGCACTGCTGATGCTCTCTTGAAATATAATGCACATTAGATGTTTTTGAACGGGATATTGGCATCATTTAGCCTCTGATTTTGCTACAGATAGACTATAGATAATATAGCAATACAGTCCTTGTATAGGTTCTTATCTTTAGATAGTAAAGATAGTCCTTATCTTTGAATTTCAACTTGAACTTGCTTGAAATTGAAAATATTGAAATTATTTGAATAAAAAATATTACACACCTATTTTGAGTGCAAGATGTATTCAAATAGTTTAAACAAATTTAATCAAAGGTAAATCTTTTTCAACAATTTGTTTTTCGGAATTATTCCTGTTGGTGTTAATACCTACATAATATGGCAAGTAGTTATAATTCTACATTATACACATGACATGCATCTTGGACACGCATCACCAAATTTCTTGATGTATTGTTTTAGCGCATCAGATGCAAAAATGAACTTTTAATTTTTCGTTGTAATGCGTCTGATGCGTTTTTGAACTTCTGACTCTGCCTCATGCAAGCAGTGATGCATTTTTGAAGTTAGCCTTATTTATTAGTCCAGTCAAGTGAGGCCTAAAATGGCAATTTTTCAACCTCGAACAAACTTGGCTGAAATATTCCTAGGCATACTAGATTTGACTAGGGATAGTTTTAAGGGGGTTGAGAACCCAGCGTCAGGGTGAAAAAGGGGTGAAATTGCTCAAAAAGCCATTTTTACACATTTTTCGCGTAAACTATTATAGATATAGAGAAATGTTTCAAATAAAAGTTGTAGAGAATGTTAAGATCTACAACTTTTGTACGAAATATTTTTTTTGCATCTATTGCAGTTTTCGCGAAAAATCAATTTAAAGTTTAAAATCGTTGAAATTAATTTTTTTTTAAAACGCAGTTTCTTATTCAGTTCAAAAAAATTAATAAACATAAAATTTTTCACGAAACCTGTAATGGATGCAAAAAAATGTTTCGTACAAAAGTTGTAGATCTTAACATTCTCTACAACTTTTATTTGAAACATTTCTCTATATCTATAATAGTTTACGCGAAAAATGTGAAAAAATGGCTTTTGGACCAATTTCACCCTTTTTTCACCCTGACGCTGGGTTCGCAACCCCCTTAAAACTATCCCTAGTCAAATCTAGTATGCCTAGGAATATTTCAGCCAAGTTTGATCGAGGTTGAAAAATTGCCATTTCAGGCCTTACTTGACTGGACTAATAAATAATTTAAATCTACTTACCAGTTTTATATTTTGCTCTTGGAAGTTGATGAGATGTTTCATATTTGTTAAGCCATTATTTTCTTGTGATATTTCAGTTGGTTCAAAAATTTCATTTCCCGTTAGCAAAATTAAATTGTTCTCAGAATTCATTTCATCCATTTCATCTTTCTCAATTTTAATTTCAAAAGTATGTAAAATGTCATGGACTGGTTCCTCCATACAGAGTTTCTACTTTATTTAACATACTGTAAAATTCATTTTATAAAAACTGACCACTTTTCTTATGTCAATTCAACAGTAAAAGGCGTAAAAGCTGTCAACTCATTTTAAATGAACTTTACATGGACCGTATTCCATTAGAAAAAATATTGCACATTTACACGATTTACACTGCATGAATCGCATGAATATATCTGTGGTGCAGATATCACTGTGGACGCGTTCGGCAGAAAATTTTGTTAGCCTAACGTTAGCTAACGGAGTTGCACCGTTACGAACCAGAGAGCTCTGGTTCAAATAATTAATGTACCGGACCATTTCGATATCCGTACTACCATTATGCGTACGGTTTGTGTGTGTTTGTTTTTATGTAAACAAATCTTCAATTTTTAACATATACAGGCGATTATTTTGAAAGTTAACATAAATATATGATAATAATAAAAATTATTAATACACATATATATATATATATATATATATATATATATATATATATATATATATATATATATATATATATATATATATATATTATAATTTCCAAGCTTACAATTTGAAATAAATATTATGTAGCTAGAAAATATGACTTAAAAATTTATTTTTATAAAAATATTTTAATTTTTATTAAAAAATAAATTGTTTAGAGAAACATCCTGTATATGATTCCGTTAAGGGTACCACGTGTATGTATTGTCGTACGCTTAATGAAATGGTCCGGTACGTTAAATATTTTTTCATGGTTTTTCATGGTGTAAATACTTAACTTTTAAGTACAGCCACATTTAAATACTACGAAATAAAAACAATCAGTTACCATGTTAGAAATTGTTGTTTTAACCTTTAAATCAGCGGTTTCCAAACTTTGTGCACTAACGCCCCCCTAAAAAAATCTTACCTCTGCCGTCCCCTCTTGAAAAAATTTGTAAACAATTCGTAAATTACTTTTTTACTGAAAAAACTCATATTCTTGGCAGACGACAGGTCTATACGACACCTGAGAGGAAACCGTTGATCAGACACGTTATTCGATACTGACGCGCTAACATGGCTCTGACCGCTTGAGAACTGTTATTGTTAAAATATTACGCACAGTAGCGAGTAAAAAAATCAGTGTTAAGAGGTTACATGGCTTTTTTTTAGCAAAAAAAACTAATTTATTCCAATTTTTGGCAATTTTTTTCTATTAGTAAATGCTTATGGCTTGTACTTGAACAAAGGGATTTAAAAAAAATGAAATTTCAACTTTTGACAGTGTTTTAAACAAAAAATTTTGATTTTTGGTAAAAATTTTCGTGTTTTTCGTTGATTTTCTACTTGTAAAATGAGGTGTAATGAACGGAAGCAGTAATAAAGTACAAGCCATAAGCATCTACTAATAGAAAAAGTTTTGTTTTTTATTTTAGGTAAGAATTTTATGAGTTCTGCCTACGACGAAAAATCAGCGATTTTCGAAAACTTGCTGTCAGTGTCCTAATTTTTTTTTTTTTTTTTTTCATGAAAATTTTTTTACAATGTCTCAAAATAATATATAGGTAATAATATGCCAAAAGTTGAAATAAATTATATTTTCTTATAACGTAAAAACCCCTATACCCGAACGCATTCAATACTCAAATATTTTTAATATTTATTGGTTTTTTTTTTCAGAAATACCTTCATTATTGTATAAAATATCAAAACTGTTCGAGTACTGAACGCGTTCGGGTATAAGGGCTTTACCTTATTGTATAAAAAAAAAAATCTAAAAAATAATGTTAAAAAAGACCTATGTGTATGTAACTCCTTAATATAAAATTGTTTGGTCCATTGTTTGTTAATTGTTTGGTAATTATGTTTGAGCGCTTATTCTTAAAACCATGATTTTATTAAAACTACGACGATATTTGGAATTAACCTGTGCCCCTGGTGAACATTGCGCGCCCCCCTGAGGCCCCCTGTTTGGAAACCGCTGCTTTAAATGATTAAGACGAGTTAACTCGTCCTCAGTGTTGGCAGCGAAAAAGAGGACTTCGATAGTACCAAACGTGCGAAATTATCCTATTCTTCGTATTTTCGAGGTAAATTATCAATTTCATACACTTTGACCGTGTTCCATTAGCAAACACAAACGACACTGTGTAACACAGTGCATTTAGGGGAAAAGTAATACCAACCAAATTTTCATGATTTTTGTACTTTCTTTTTTCACAAAAAACTAATTTTTTTTCAAATTTTATTGCGAAACTAACCTTTTACCTGCTTTTAATTAAATTCTACATGTAATTAGGAATCACAAAAAGTATACCAAGCAGATTGAATCTATTTTTTTTTTTAAATCTAGTAACTTTGTCTATGCTGCCCTCTGCAGAAACACAATAAAAGTTGATGTTCCATTAATGAAAAAAGTAGACACAGTGTAACCCAGTGTCATGCACTGTGTAAAATTTTTGCTAATGGAATACGGTCACTATAACTTATTGTTAGTGAATTTGACTTGCTTTTGATATGTTTGTATCTTTCTGTCTCATTTTTCATTTTCTAGAGAGAAGGGTCAAGTATTAGCGTTCTGTATACCTGGTATACATAATGCGTTCTTATCATATATGTAGTATACATATATAGCCAAATGGATATGAAAAAAACGTCCCAACATCACGGTGCAGATTTGGAAGTATTTTGTTCGTTTTGCGCAAATGCGACTTTTTTGGTGGTAATATGAACCAATCTGAACAGTAAACACGGTAAACACTAATTGATGCATCTGCGCAAAACAACTGAAGTGCCTCTACCCGTTGTCTATCCGTCTCACTTCATCGGAACCACTGCCTCTTATTTTATAGGGATTGGCCATATAGTTATAATCGTTATAATACATATCGTGCGTTTTCTGTTTCTAGCTCGTATATCAAAAATCACAGTTTTCAGGAAACACAAAAAACATATTAAATACTGTATTTTCATCACTATGAATTTAAGATTTATGTATGTTACACTTTTTGATGTTTGCTACCTATGTAGACATGAAGCAGACATTTAAATATTTTAAATTACAAGTTATCGATGTTTTACTAAATACGAGTTTGCTGTCCACTTTTTTTTTCAATATACGAGTTTGTGAAATAAATCCATTTTTTTTTTTTTTTACATATTCCGATAGTCTAACCAATAACTTAAATTTTAAACGCGTTTTTCTCGAAACTACATTTTTCCTGATAGTTTTCTGACAAAACCTGGTATATGGTATACGAGTTTGTGTAAAATTATTTTTTGAAATAGTAACATTTTTATCAGCATACCCAAGTATACTATATACACAAACTCGTATACCATATACCAAGTTTTGTCAGAAAACTAAATTTAGTTCATGTCGTACACGTTTCTTCAATTTCAAATATTATCGAGTGCTTGTGAAACACTACTACGTATGACAGACTTTTGTCTGCATTTTAAACACACGTAGTATTAATATGTTCACTTATCGTTCAGCTAAACTGAAACTTTAAGCACTCGACTTCCTTGGTTAACATAACCAAAAACCACATATGTAAATTAAAAATCACAAAGTGATTGAAAAAATTATCTGGATCGACCTGGTTTGCGCAAGTAAATCGGTGATAAAGCTTGAGCGTGTGGACGGACCCTTAAGCGTATGTTTAACCGATTCAGTGCCATTGGCATGTTAACATGCCAAAGGAAACGAAGAGGGAAATATATGTTGCAACAAAAGACAAGACTATATTTTTAAAGTCATTAATCATTTTGACATTTTTAAGCTGCACTGGAATGGTTTAAATTGAAAAATATTGTTTCTCAGTTCTATAATAAAAATCATAGAACACATAAAAATAAATTACAAGTACACTAAAAATCCACACTGGGTTATTTTCTAATAAAAATTTTTCCCAAAAAATTGTTAAATTAAAATTAAACTGATGCCTCTCTAGTTGTCCAACTTGCTTTAACCCCTTAACTACCGAATGTATTTTGTCGGTTAACTACTAGTGGTACTTACAAGTACCAGTAACTTTACTAACACATTTTTTTTTTGTTGAATAAAATTTTAATATCTAGTTCAACAAAATGTATGTTATATCATAGATCTGATAATAAGGATACATAACGATTAAATGGGATTAATGGATTAACATACTTATAATGTATCTATTAGATTTTATAGAAAAAACTTTTAGATACTTAAAAGTAGAGTAATTATTCCTGGTATTTTCAATGCAGAAAAAAACTGGACTTCTAAGTACCACTAGTAGCGAAAGGGTTAAAATGAAATAATAATAAAAAATAATACTGTGAATAGTTTTATATATAGATATTTACAGAAATATATAAAATTTGCTTCTAATAATTTTTATTGAATGTTTTAACATAATTGAATTTATAGTGTACTATAAGAACATGAAAAAATTTGTTTATTAGCAAAAAAATTTTCGACGGTTTGACTAATACTCATACACATAGACATACTACATACATACATATGTACCAATACCAAATCAATAAATTATTTAAATCAACATTCATTGTCAACTATAAAAACAACTTAAGCTTCTTATAAAGTCAGTGTTATATACTATAATTTAATAAAATTAAAAGTACGCAAGATATTGTGTGATACACAGAATGTCAAATTATAAGAATGGTAGATAATGGTTTCTTCATTCTCTTTACTTAAGTTTTTATAGAATGTATTTTACTTAAAATGAATATCATAATGACATCTGACATAATTTTAAAAAAATTATTACATTTTCCAAGAAGTAGTTTAATAACGACTTTAATGCTATATGTACCGTGTATAGGAAAGGATAAGATACTCGATGTTATGAAAAACATAACAATATTTATATTTTATGAAATTAAGGATACAAAAATCTTAACCCTTTGCGCTTATAAGACATGTACAGCATGACAAGATGGTTTGTCCATTAACTCTACCATATTTAAAGGTGTTTTGTCTGTTGGATCATAAGACATGTACCACATGACACACTGAATGTTGAACTGTAATGACTGCTCATACTTCACATTACATGCATATTGTATTTAATAACTGCAAACACATTCATTTATTAGAAAAATTGTAAATAAAATAATACAAAATCACGTTGAATTATCTTTTTAAAATTAAAAACTAATAATAACAGCATTGAGGACGTATTTAGCGCATTTAGTATTCAACTTTGGGGAAACAAGGTTAGAACGTCAAAAGAATCCAGGAGAAACAAGGTTAGAATCGTTGTCATGTGCTACATGTCTTACCAGCCTATTTACAACTCACTTTTTTTTTGCTTGAGTGCAAAGAGTTAGGAATTAAAATATTTCCAGAAGTACGCAGATAATATGTAAACAATTTTCTCTCTTTATCAATGTTTTTCAACCTCTTTTACAAACAAAAATTATTTGGCAGCCATTGAATTAAATATTTGTATTATACCGTATTATATTTTTATTTAATGAATGTCGTAAAATGTTAGTTTAATACCGACTTTATAAAGTATTATACCTATACATATGTACATATACTGTGTAAACGGTGTATACGATCTTCAACATTATTATTTTTATTTATTACCCCTAACCCCCCTAACAATTAGGAAAATAAAAAAATTCTACACATATGTACGTAATATAAACAATTTTCTGTTTCTTTTTATGTTTACACATTCTCTCTTTTACAAGGTATTTTACACAGAGGGCAGAGACCCCGCAACTATCTCTTTTCTGAAGTCACGAGTGTGTAGTTCTGTGCTCATTAGGCTTCTTAGTTGTCAGTTTGTCAGTAGCAGTCGATGATTGAAGATCAACCACACGATAATGGACTTGATTGTTGTTGGTATTGTTACATCCCCTAGTACATGCGTATGCTGTCATAGCTATGTATGCAATAAGTGAGCCACGTGACCGCCCCTACTATGTGCGTTACTCACACAAATACACAAAATCGCACTAATACAATGTAAACCCAGTGTGTGTATACAACATATTGTCTATCTCTTACATGTTACACTGGTTCCAGTAGTGTAGGGAATGTAGTCTGTTGTAGTCTATCTTGTAGATATGTTGTCTCTATTACTCTATGGTATTTTATTTCGGCATGGAAAAGATTAAAAAAACTGTGGATACGGTGCATACGGTGGATACTGGATAGCAGTGTGGGCAGTGTGTCTGAGGTCTGAGTGTGTCAGATACGCAGTTTCTTATTCAGTTGTTACTGAGTCGTTATCGAGTGCAGTTCGTGCCTAGTTCGGATTTTTTAAATAATCAGTGAAGTTTAAATAAAAAAAATATGAAGTGTATTGTACCAACTTGTAGAAACCGATCAGAGAAAAAAGGAATATCTTTCTTTATGTAAGTAAATATATTTATTTATTCTTGATTTGTCAAAGAAGAGTCGGCCATGTTTAATGTATATGTGCACACATACACGAACAAATTGCTTACGTCACACGTGGTCTCATATCAGAAAACCAGGGTTGGCTTTGGTATGATAAGTGAAATTTTTGTTAATTATTTTCTTATTTAAGTATTTTATTTTTCATTAAAATTAATAGATTTTTAAGTTATTTTGTTACATTTATATTATGGTTTCTCTTAAAATAATTATATTTAAGATAGTTTTCACTAATAATAAAATTATTATATTATTAAATTTTTATGTAAAAATTTCATTTTTAATTATATAACGTAAAAGCCCCCATTATGGAACGGTATCTAATACTGGAACAGTTTTGACATTTACATATTAATGAAGTTATTTCTGAAAGAAACGTCTGATAACAAAAATTATTATTAATAGAATGATTGTTTTTCAATTTAAATTCACCTCGCATTTAATGTTTCCTCACTTAATTAAAGAAATAAATATGTAAATATCAAAACTGTTCCAGTATTAGATACCGTTCCATAATGGGGGCTTTTACGTTATATGTATTAATTTTTTCTTGAAATTATTATATTTATAATATTGGCTTGATATTATTTTAATTAATTTAAATTTTTCTAGTTTTCCTAAAGATATAGAAACTAAGTTTGCATGGATTGATGCAATTAATAGACCTGGCGGCTGGCTTCCAACTAAAAACAGCCGGATTTGTTCGAAACATTTTAAAAATGATTGCATTTATAGAACAGAGACGGGAAAACGTAAATTGCTTCCTGAAGCAGTTCCTACATTACATTTATCAGTAAGTGTTACCCTATTTATAGCAACATTAAAATGTAGTTAATATTTACGTATAATTTACACGTTATGTCTACTACTCCGCAGTCTTTTGAGGAGTCAACCACTGAGCAACCGACAAGTAGTGATAAATTTACGCAAACTGATTTTAAAGAAAATCTAGCTATGCCGTCCGAATTTAAACCGGAACGTTGTTCGCCATCTTTATCCGAAATGGATGTAGATGTGACGTCAACATCCACAGATTCCGTATCTGTTGATTCAGCTCGAGCATCTCCAGTATCTTTTACGTCTGACACCGTAACATCACCAACATCATTCCTTGAAGAAATTGAAACGCAACCATCAACTTCAGAGCTATCTGACAGTGACCAATATATTAATATCCTAAATAAAGATACACCAAGAGAAACAAAACTAAACCGTAAAGTAAAGCGTCTCTCTATGATTTGTGCAAAACTGAAAAAAGTAAGAAATCGTCTCGACGCCAATAAACAGAGAAATAAGAAAAAAATAAAGGACTTAAAAACTCTATTACATATTATTAGAGATCAAAAATTCCTAGATGAAGATGAGATGACATTTTTGACCAATATTACCGATAATTTACCTCTTTCTGAAATTATTTCGAAACAGATTTCTAAAACAAAAGGCCTCCCGCTTAAACATCAATATTCACCTGCCCTTCAATCGTTTGCCCTTACTCTACATTTTTATTCACCCAAGGCGTATGAATTTGTCCGTAAAACATTCAAAACGTGTTTGCCTCATGTCGATACGCTGCGTAAATGGTATTGTGCAGTTGATGGAAATTCAGGTTTCACTACGGAAGCATTTCAAGCTTTAAAATTAAAATCAGAAGCCGCAAATAAAAAGATTATTGCAAATTTGGTAATTGGCGAGATGTCTATCAGACAACACGTTCAGTGCGATGGTAAAAGTTATACGGGTTTTGTTGATTTTGGCGCTTCGATTGATACTGATTTTGCTCCGGTTGCAGAAGAAGTATTTGTTTTGTTTTTAACTTGTCTCACTGAAAATTGGGCGATACCTGTTGGCTACTTTCTGGTTGATGGTCTCACGGGAATTCAACGTGCATCTTTAGTACGACAATGTCTGGAGGAAGCACATGACGCTAACGTTGATGTGGTTTCTATAACATTTGATAATTGTCCGGCAAATATTTCAATGTTAAAACAATTAGGGTGTTCATTGGATTTAAATAATATTAATACAGTTTTTAAACATCCCACAAGCAAAAAGGATGTCGCCATTGTTTTTGATGCATGTCATTTGTTAAAACTAGTTAGAACTTGTTTTGAACTTGAAAAAGTTTTTATTGATATAGATGGAAATCCAGTTGACTGGAATTATTTAATTAATTTACTTAACAGTGAAATTAAAGAAATGAAATTAAAAAGCGGGCATATTAATGTTTATAATAATAAAATGAAAATTAAGCATACAAATCAACTTTTTAGTGACAGTGCTGCTGATGCTCTAGTGTTTTGTGAAGAACCTTTAAAATTTGAAGAATTTCAAAATTTTACTGGAACAGTGGATTTTGTAAAATTAATAAACAGTCTATTTGACATTTTAAATTCTCGAAATATTAAAAATTCTGGTTATAAAACTCCTTTAAATGTATCAAATAAAAATGAAATATTTCAGTTTTTGGAGTACTGCAAAGTGTACTTAATAAATTTAAAAACGGCAGATAATATTCGGTTGGTCGATACAAATAGGAAAATGGGTTTTATTGGATTGTATTGTTGCATTGAATCAGCTAAAATTCTTTATAAAAATTTAATCGAAAGCGGATTATTGGATTGTCTACCAATGTATAAATTTTCCAAAGATCATTTAGAATTATTTTTTTGTAATGTAAAATCAGAAGTAGGTTTTAACAATGAACCAACGGCTCAACAGTTTAAAAGTGCATACAGAAAATTATTACTTAATATGGAATCAACATCATTACAAAATATATCAATATTACATTTCTCATCAGCCATAAAAAAAATTAATTTTACTTTTGAAAAATATAGATCATTCGAAATGATTGATGATAATATTGATCTAGATGAATTTAAATTGTACGCGAATTTTAATATGTCAATTAATTCATTTCAACACTCCGAGTACAACAAACAAATAATGATATACATTTCCGGATTTATTGTAAAGATATTAATTAAATTAATTAAATGTGAATTTTGTGTAAATAGTTTGATAGCCACAAATAAAATATTTGCACATAATTTGATAGACGAGTTTGGTCGAGATGGACTAATATATCCGTCTGATGATGTCGTAAAAATCTGTGAAGAGTCGGAGAAAATACTAAGAGTACATTTTATTGAAAGTGATGGTAATGAAGCAATATTAGAATTGAAAAAATTTAATATTTTATATAAAATTTTAAAAACATTTATCGGCGTTAAGATATTTCAGTCATTAGAATTACATCAGTTTGATCAATATCCAAACCACGCTAATCATATAATTGAATTAATACGAGCTGTAAGTGGAAAATATATAGACCTTAGATTGTATTATTTCAAAAAAAAATAGAGTTATATGAATAAAATTAAATAATGTTTGGTATTATTTATTCGCCTCGAGCCGAAATTGTAGTCACTTATATCAAGTTATTATTTAACAATTAATCAGGACATTTTACTATTATAAATGAATGAAAAATATATCAAGAAACTGAAGTTTGTTTAATAAAAGTCATACGTTTGCTCATTTTACCATAAAAGTATCTTAAAATGGAATTGTTTTCAAGTAATTAACGAAGAAAAAGCATAAGGTAATTTTTGTGATATTTTTTTGAAAATTTCAAAATAAAGTTACGTTTGATAGTAGGGTTGCAAATAATTTTTTTTTACTATTTTCTGGTAAATAGACATCGTAATAAGTATTCGCGTTGAAAACATCAAACACAGTATTTAAAAAAAATAATACTTTTTCTTAAAGAAAATAGTAAAATTATGTAGAAAACAACGTCCGGGTAAACTGACATGTTTATCCACCTTGAGCGCTGTAGTCGAATTTCGTATCCTCTCCAGGCAAAAGCTCAAAGCGAAAAAAGTTAGTGTTACCCTACCGTAACTCGCGTGTATACACTTCTCGCTAACTTTCAAGCCCGTGAGGGTAATTGTATCAATCATTTGTTTTACCCTTGCGGGGAAGAGTAAAAGAAAATCAAGTTGTTTGTCTATCCTCAGGTCTACACTGGCAATCATTTATTGAAAACAATATTGAAACATAATTCAACTTACTTTTCATTTTTTTTTTTTTTTGAACATTTGTTTTTAATTTTATTTATTGAAAATATCAGCTAGTGAACACTTTAATGTTATAAATAAAATAACATAGTTAAGAAGGGCTGAATTAAGTCTGAAATCTGAATTATTAGCGAATTAGTTTTGGTTATGTTGTATCTGTTGCTGTCGTTGATACAGCGGATACACATGCATGTAATCCATCTAACGAAGATATATATATATATATATATATATATATATATATATATATATATATATATATATATATATATATATTCTTCCTTTTTCAGTTTTCGCCATATTGGATAATGAAACGTCAAAATTCTTGAAATAAAAATTTGCTACAGAGATGGAAAGCAATTTTTGTTTCCATCTAGGAGGCAATATTGAAAACTCTTTCAATATACTCGCCTACATTAGCAATTATGTTTCATTTCAATATTGCTTTCAATAAATGATTGCCAGTGTAGACCTAGGGTTATATGTAGAAGTTTACTGGTCGCTAACAACGAGACAGACAATGCAAAAATAGTGTACCTTTTCTGTTCTGCTCATGTATAGCAGTTTACTTGAAAAGTATTAAACAAACTCATTAATTTTTTTAACATTTTATTGTTTGAATTTTTAACTGACGGGTGACAATTTTATTTGTCCAAAAAATAAATAAATAAATTTATTGCTTACTAATAAAATTTACTTTGTTAAATTTTTACTCGTACTTGATAATGATAAGCATTTTTGAAGTTTTCGACGTATGCGCACAATGAAAATAGGTACACTAAATAAAAAAAGAGAGTAATATCGTCTGCACTCTAATGTTCGTGACCAAAAATGAAAAAATGCTATATTACTATACATATATTATATGGTTTACCCTAGTGTTATGTATATGACGTATTCGGATATGACTACGTGCTATGTACTATTGATTACGAAACGTAAACATATAAAGGGCGAAATTAAAAATTTCCCCGCAGGCCAGAAGTTTATTTTGCCCGCAAAATTTAAATGTACTTTTATATGTATAAATATTATATAGAATTAAATGTTACATAAATAAAACAATTTTTTTTTTAAAGAGTATTTATTTAAAGTTGATCAGATTACATTACAAAATCATTAATAATTAAAAAATAATGTAAATAATATAAGTAAATTATAAAATATAATTTCTTACTTTTGAGCAGAAATAGTTCGAAAAATTATTTATAATAAATTCACAATATAGGAAGGAAAAATTAAATTTATTGTAAATTTGTGACAGTAAGAAACATTGTATTAATTATATTTTAGTTTACATATGTATGGTACTTTTAAGTACTATCAGAACACAAGTAGACTTTTACTATCGAGACAGAATTGGTTAATATAATAGTATATTACGTGATTGAGGTTGTAAGTTGCATATCATACATGAGCGAAAAAGTTACGTAAGAGCCGCGCAGCGGTGAGTGCGTAATTGCGCGAGTGTGTAATATGCCTTACAACCGTGTTACGTACTATACTTTATCTACGACTAACATGAAATTCACAATAAACGATAAAAATTTGGTAGAAATCTTCAAATACCAATACATTAAAATTATGTAGTAACTGAAATTTGTTAAAAAAAAAGTAAACGTAAGCATTCAGTTGCTAGCTAAAATTTTTGTACAGATTCTAATATGTATTGGAAAATCGAATGGAGGCGTGGTTTAATATTTAGCCTATCCGCAGTAGTTTTTCGATTTGTCACCAGATGGCAGCTAAATAAATAGTGGCAATTTTGAATTGTCCATTTTTGCTTGGCAACAATAAATTATTATAAAAAAAATAGGAACAGCATTCCAAAAATTTGATAATTTTTTTTTTCGTTAATTTTTCAGTAGTAGTTAATGTTTGAAATGCTAGTTGCAATACTTAATTCGCTATCAGATATAATAAACGTAGAAAATTTTGGGAACACAAAATCGCTAGAAACATGTACTTTGAAGTCAGTCAATTCCTTTATGACACTGGTAATATTCGATTCAATTGTAAATTCGATTTCATTAATTTTTTCTGTCATGACATTAAATACATACATTGCCTTCTTCATCTCCTCTTTCTTTTTTTCTTTTTTCTTCTAGATTGTTAATTGCTTCTAGATTACCGTGAGAAATAGTCGATTATTTCTTATTTGAACATTTTTATGAAAAAATCTTCCTTAAATGTTTTCTCTTTTAATAGGGCTCGAGTTTCTCTTAATGAATCAAACTTTGTATTGATTGTATAATATTGAAGCTTGAAAGATGGGACAGATATTTTCTTGATGTATATTACTACCTATAGTTAAAATCTTGTGGTTTAAAATGAACTGGACAAACTCTCATTGAAGGCATAACTTTTTTACCCATTTTCTGAATGTTTATCTATGCTAATCAGCGACCAACCAATTCTTCTTTGTTATATTACGATTGTAGCAACATTTGTATATAATTCTTGGGACCTTCTACTGCTATATTCAAACACACAACGGTATACTTTTACTTTTTCGTGATGAAAATTCCATAATTTGAACAATTTTCATGTATTACATTTGATTAAATTAGGGTAAAATATTTTTAATGACAAGTCATAAAAAAAATTACAGCTGATTAAAGTTCACTTGATTTATATGAAATGTACACATAGCCTTTCCGCAGTAGTTTATTTTCGGGCCACCAGATAGCATATCAAAATTCTCCGTTTTCCAATAATATGTGTATCACTGTATAATATATAATATATAAGAATTAATAAAAGTGTAGTAGGCGTTGGAATTTTTCATGTACGTGCGTATACTTTTTAATTTCAAATGTTATCGAGTGTCTGTGAAGCATTATTAGTGTATGGCGGATTTTTATCCGTATTTTTTAAACATACACCAATATTCATATGTCCACTAAATGTCCAGCTTTGGCTGATACTTGAACACTCGATGTACTTTGGCAAATGGCCAATTCATTATGTTAATTAAAATTGACATAGTGTTTGAAAAATTACCAAACTGGATCGGCTGGGACTCGAACCGAAGAGATCCGGGTTCGAGTCCCAGCCGATCCAGTTTGGTAATTTTTCAAACACTATGTCAATTTTAATTAACATAATGAATTGGCCATTTGCCAAAGTACATCGAGTGTTCAAGTATCAGCCAAAGCTGGACATTTAGTGGACATATGAATATTGGTGTATGTTTAAAAAATACGGATAAAAATCCGCCATACACTAATAATGTTTCACAGACACTCGATAACATTTGAAATTAAAAAGTATAAAACTGCGTCTCGCATTAGAGAGAGGTTGTGTTTGATTGATTACTGAATTGGAGTGGCACTCGAATAAGTGATCGGTGGCCTAGTTGGTAAGGCGCTTGGCTGGTAACCAAGAGATCCGGGTTCGAGTCCCAGCCGATCCAGTTTGGTAATTTTTCAAACACTATGTCAATTTTAATGTACGTGCGTGTAAAAGGCCATTTTTTGTACAGCTGGATATGTGGCTGTATGTAAAAGGTAGCTTACTTAGATAGTATTTTGTACAATAAACAAGCAATTTTATGGTAGTCGTAGATAAAAATTATTTATGTACCTGTAACGCATATAAAACCTGTTTGATATGTATAAATATAAACATAAATAATATTTGTAAAAAATTTTTACACCTGTCAAATTAATCTGTAAATAAAATTTAATCGGTAGATTTTCTATCAACTAAAATTGAGTTCCCTACCTAATTTATTTCAGTTATTTCAATTAGAGTCCCTATAATAAATAGAGTCGTGACATGTCATCCATTTTCGCTCCAAAACAGAGCGGGAAGCTTCAAAATTAATTATCACACGTTTGAGTAAATATTCTTGAGTATATAATTATTGTTAATAAGTTATGAATTATTAAACAATTTAAAATATTTGATTTAATTATTCTTTCTAGGTTAAATAAACGATTTTTGTTAATTAATTTATTTCCAATGTATTTTACGAAAACTTTGGACAGAAAATGCCGGAACCAATCAGCGTTCAGCACACATGTCACGACTCTATTTATTATAGGGACTCTAATTTTAGTTTTATAATACAGACATCTGTGAATAAAACTGGTAATTATGCAGAAGCACGGCTCCACCTATTTTTGGCTCTAATAGAAAAACTAATGATCCGATTTTAATGATTTTTTTTTAAAATTGTTCGCCGCTGTGGCGGATTAGTTAAAAAAAATTCTACAACTCGATACCAGTACTAGAAATGCTGAGAAACTGTCGTTAAATTTGAATAAAATCAATTTTTTTTACATTTTATATTGTAATGATTGTATGCATGTGGGTCAAATTTGAAGTATATTGTCAAAATCGTCAAAACTAACCTAAGATTTAATTCACAAATTTAGTAGGCTCTTATAATACTGGAACTCGATACCAGTACTGGAAATGCTGGGATCGTTAAATTCGAATCGTCAAAACTAACTGAACTAACCTAACCCAAGATTTAGTTTACAAATTTAGTGGACTTTTATAATACTGGAACTCAATACCAGTGCTGGAAATGCTAGGTCGTTAAATTTGAAAAAAATCAATTTTCTTAGCTTTTCTTTTTTTATCTTGTAAGCAGGTGGGTCAAAGTTGAAGTATATTGTCAAAACCACATATTACATATTCCAACTACGTATCTCTTATACTAGCAAGATTTTTGTGGAAGAAAAGTGACGTAAAATTTTTCTCCCACTCTAAACGCACATGTTACTACATAAGTCTCGTATCTATGTATGTGTAATATGCGCTGGTATGTGTGTCATGCGTCACATTCTATCTGTAGAAAGTGGGGATTCTATGTACAGTCGAACTCATGTATTTTCAACCTGTCGGGACTAATCCGCTCATGTATTTTCAACTTCTCCTTTATCCTCGCTCCATGGTAATCATAGAGCCACGTGACAGACATAGAACCAATCACAAAAAGCCCGCGCAAATCTTTACACAGTAGCCACGTGTACTTCCCCAGTGAATAACCTTAAAATGACAAATTGTCAAGTAACATATGATAAACAAAAAAGTGAAACATGAAAAAAGTGAATAAACTTGTAATAAAATTATTTTTTAAACAATTGCAAATGAAATAAAACCATATATTGTAGGATAAAGCCACCAGTGGTCAATCGATTAATCTGACAGTTATTTTTCTGTATTAAAGTATTGGGGACCAAAAACTTGAAAATACGTGAGTAAAATCAGTTGAAAATAGATGGTGTTGAAAATACATGAGTCCGACTGTAGGCGTACAGCTCCTGCATATATTTTATATGTATTCGCATATATTGTTGGGAAGTAGTTGATAACAATACAAACAATCGATCTTTACCATCTTTACACAGCTACAGTTGCTGTGTGACTAATCAGCTTAAACGGTATCAAGCACACACCGGCACACAGCTATCCACAGTTTTGTAGAGAAACGCTTAGGGCTTGGTCAAAACCATGTCCCTGTCACTCTCCATTTAGTCTATTATAAAAAAATGGACCGTTTTCTGACGTAGCTGTAACTAATATACCAGATGGCGTTGATTTACTAGGGGATAAAATTAGAGTCGAGACATGAGGTTTAATAGTTCGCTATTTTTCATCTAAAATAAATTTGAAATAAATTAAATATTTACAAAAATACTTTAATTCAACCTAGAAAGATTAATTAAATTGAAAAATTTTAATTCTTCGTTAACACATAACTTGGTGACGATACTTTTGTGCTCAATCATACGGTAATTAATTTTGACATCTATTTGATGAAAAATGCTCACATGTCCCAACTCTATTTAGTATACCCCCTATACTATTAGCGCCACGTAGCAAACGTAGCAAACTGTGACATGAAAAGGTCCGTCCTTGAAAATAAGTGGCAGGGACATGGTCAAAACTAACTAACTAAACTAAACTAACCTAACCTAACATTTAATTCACAAACTTAGTAGGCTTTCATAAGGGTGTCTACACAATCAATGAAATAAGGAGTAAGAAGTATGCCATCTAGTGACGTTAGTGGAACTTTAACGTAACTGCTCATGGATATAAATATGTAGGTACTTTTGTACGTCAAAATTCGTGATTTTTTTCACTTTAGTGACAGAAAAGTCATCACGAAAGTTATTTTTTCATGAATTTTGATGTACAAAAATACTTAAATACATATACCTATGGGCAGTTACGTTCAAGTTCCATTCAACGTCACTAGATGGCATACTTCTTATTCCTTATTTCATTGATTGTGTATGACCCATAATATTGGCCCTTAGTAATTTTATTTTATTTATTTGAATAAAGATTTTAAAACATTGTATTACGCCCGAATGACTTTTCGCCCGTATGTATACTTTCATGTCTTCTCAAAGCAATTAGCTGCGAAAATGTTCTAAAACATGTTTGACATTCGAATGGTTTTTCACCGGTATGTGTCCGTTCATGTATTTTTAAATTGGTCGAAACCGTAAACGCTTTAAAACAAATATTGCATTTAAACGGTTTTTCGCCGGTATGTGTTCGTTCATGTACCGTCAAATCATTCGATTGAGAAAATGTTTTAAAACATATATTACAACTGAATGGCTTTTCACCGGTGTGCATACGTTCATGTTGTTTTAGGCGACATAAAAATGAAAATGTTTTAAAACATGTTCCACATTTGAATGGCTTTTCGCCGGTGCTATGAATTCGTTCATGCGCTTTTAAATTACTCGAGTATGAAAATGTTTTAAAACATATTTGACATTTATAGAACTTTTCACCCGTATGTATAGTTTCATGTTTCTTTAGAGCACTCAATTGAGTGAATGTTTGAAAACATTCGGCGCATTTGATTGGTTTTTCATCGGTGTGTGTTGTTTCGTGATACTTTAAACGGTTTGAATGTGAAAATGTTTTAAAACAGATGTAACATTTGAATGGTTTTTCACCGGTATGTGTCCTTTGATGTATTTTCAAATTACTCGATGTATAAAATGTTTTAAAACATGTTTCACATTTGTATAATTTTTCGTTTGTGTGTATTCTTTCATGTATTTTTAAACTGTTTAAAATAGCAAATTTTTTAAAACACGTGTTGCATTTGAATGGTTTTTCGCCAGTATGAATTCGTTGATGTGTTTTCAAATTACTTGACTGAGAAAATGTTTTAAAACAGATATCACATTTGAATTGTTTTTTACTTGATTGAGATTTTTTAAAATTTTTTAAACTATCACTAATTCCGCTATAGTCTGTTGAAGCAAACTGATCACAATTATTTAATTCAATAGAATTTTCACTAAATAATGTGCAATTTTCTCTTGATGTATCACTTTCTTCATTATTTTCCAATTTAATTTCGGTATGTACACTTGGTAAATTAACGAAACTGAATTTTATTTCACGTTGATTTAATGAATCGCTTGACTCCTTTTTTATTAGACTATTTGAAAATGGATTATGTAAATCCATCAGTAAGTTTTCCTCAACTTTAACAGTAAATGTAGTCTCATTTTCCATTTTCTATTACCTATTTATTGGAACTGAATACCAAAATTAAAATTTTTTTTAATGTACGGGATATGAAAATGTTTAAAAATAAACACTAAAGTCCTTAATAAAATTTAATTTTTATAAAAACTGAAATTAAAAATTAAATTGTTGAATGTTGATAAATGTCATAATTCATAAATGTCATTGACCGCGTTCAGCAGAACGCAACAGTTGCAAAACGGTTTATGATTTTCTGCTGAATGGTACTTATTTTTCCGTTGAGTTGCAACATGTTTACTCAGCGGTCGCCATGTTTTCCATCATATTTAAAATACGCTGTAAAAAAAACGTAATGTGTTGTCCGACATAGTCAATACTGATTGGCTGACTGCTTGTCAAACGTTAACTGTCATCGACGTTGTATAAAAAACGTTCAGCAGAATAAAAAAAACTGTTGCAACTGATCACTAATCGCTTATTGATCGCTGAAATCTGCTGAACGTAACCATTTATTACCGTAGAGAGGGATGAATAGGCACGAATTCAGACTTCACACAATATTTCTTGTACATGGTGGTTGCAGATTTTTAAAGATCAAATTCCCTGACTTTTCCAGAAATTTTATTAAAAAATCCCCTGACTGTTTTGTGAAAAATGTTGCCGCGCCTTTATCCCAAAAAGCATAAAAAAATTTCTTAATAACTTCTTAAAAAAGTAAATAAATAGCAAAAAAAAAAAAAATGATATCCGCGCCAATTTTTAAATCGAATCTCAAAACAAGTGAAAAATATTGATTCAAGTTTTATCCTAAATAAACAAAATTATAAAGATCAATTCTTTTCCAGTCTTCTGGTAAAATTCCCGGACTTTTCCAGAAAGTTTAGAATTCCCTGACATTTCCAATAATGTGGCCATCATGATGTATTTATTTTATGAGTACCTAATTTTTAATAAATTAAAAATTTACGCGAGGATGGTCACTTTATCACAGTATCCAAAAAATTTTGGAAATATCGGTGGTTTTTGAAAAACTAACAAAAATCATATAATTTCTTCTCTATGAAAAGTGGGGGTCAAAAGAGACGATAAAAGGCTGAATGGGGACAACCCGTAGTACCTACCAAAACTGAAATTCAAATGTAACATAATTTCGAATTGTTTGTATTTATACATTTAAAAAAGAAATAATACTTAATGATTTCCTGTAGAAATAAACGTAAAATCTAAAGTTTATAAAGTATAGAAGTGTTATGCTAATTGTGTTTCTAAAAATATCGAATGCCTTGACGACCTTGAAAGTGCTCTGTTTTGTACCCTCGTTCGAATAGCTATGATATAAATTTTAAAAGATGAATTTTTTTATTTTTGCTTCGATCAATCGTTTGTGAATGTTTGTGACGCTATTATTTTCATTTGTGACTAATTAGTTAATTAATTATTTAATTGTTAATTAAGAGTGTGTGAATAGCCAACACGATCGAAAATCGTTTGTGAATTCCAAATATACCATTAAAAACATTTGTGACAGCGTATTTTTTAAAAAAATAATAAAAAAATTTCAATTATTTTTTGTATTGAAGTAATGAAGTTTTCTATATTGGCCACTCTGTTTAGTTCCGCTGAATCTATACTCCAATGCCATCTAGTGTGAGAAAAAATAACTATTTTGTAAATGACAGCTGAATGACAGCAATATACAAAATTCTTTTTATTATTTTTTTAAAAATACACTGTCACAAATGTTTTTAATGGTATATTTGGAATTCACAAACGATTTTCGATCGATTAAGTACCCGGAAGTCAATATTGCAATAAATTTTAAAAAATTTTGGCTATTCACACACTCTTAATTAGCAATTAAATAATTAATTAACTAATTAGTCACAAACGAAAATAATAGCGTCACAAACATTCACAAACGATTGATCGAAGCAAAAATAAAAAAATTCATTTTTTTAAATTTATGTTGGCTATTCGAACGAGGGTCTGTTATGTGTTCTAGTACATGCTTTATCCGTCCTTAATCATTCCACATTCGTCCCTCTATACTTGATATAAACGTCCCTATTAACCTATATACTGACCCTATTCACACCTTTTCGGTCCCTATTAACCTCCGACTTAGTTTAAATGTCAAGTCTTCATTATTTTCTCTTAAAAAGATGAAAACAAATAAATTTTCGATTAAACTACAATTTATTCATAAGAGCACCAAAACAAATAGTTTTTAGATAAAATTTTAAGAAACAAAAAATAGCACTATTGGAAGACATTAAACTGGTTTTTTAATATTTTTATCCAACTTCAAACTTAGTCACTATCGCTACCCGAAAGAAAAATTATTTTATTTAGGAAAGTATATGTTCGCATTTACGTCTAGTATTTTTAAACTAAGCTCATGAATAATATATTTTGTTTCGTCCCTATTTACCCAGCTGTCTCTATGTGTTCCGATCTACGGTATATAGAAAAAAATTAATGAGTGAGTTCCATTTAGAAAACACAAACGACACTATGTGACGTATGCATTTTTTCTGTGTTTTCTAAATATAAAACACTCTGTATTAGGCGCCAGTCTCATAGTCCAAGAACCAGTAGCCAATTTGCGATTGGCTACAGTCGTCAAATTGAGAAGATAAAATCTAGACTACCGACTCTACAAAGAAATACAGCAATTCAGTTCTGCCAAGCCTGTTCGGCCGGATTGAGTTGCCCCTAACGTTCATTTTAACAGTTTTTAACTCACTTTTTGTTTTTATAATTTTTGAATGTAAGTGTATTTAAAAATATGTATCAATGTATTTAATGAAAAACCAGAGAAAAGCCATGATAAAATACTTGACACGCGTTAATTTTTTGGAATCAGAACCCTCTGGTTTGTAACAGTACAAACTACAAACATTCTTAAAATTATGAAATTTCTTTTTGGGTACGAAATAAATATAATGTCGATTCTAAGTTTGACCAAATTACCCAACAAAAGGATGAACAGGATTTATGGAAACAATTCAAATCCATCAGAATTCAATAGAAATTTTTTTTTTAATTTCTTTTTGACCATTATATTTCGGTATAGTTGATACCTTTTTCAAGTACGTTTATCTACAAATTATACAAAAGATATTGTGTTTAAAACAAAATATTTTTTTACAAAAGTATTTATTACAAAATTGAAAGTAAAAAATTACAATTAGAATTTATAAACATCAAAAATTATTATTAATTTTATCGTTTTTTGTATTGTAGGGAAAGCTACCTTCTAAAAAAGCAAGATTAATTAACTACATAAAGCTCAATGAAGTTTTCTTAATTTATACATTTATCAATTTAGTGGTAATTTGAATACAAGCCAAGAATTATTAAATTAAATTTGTAAAGTTCGATTAATTAGTGATTAGAAAAAAAAAGACAGACAGAACAGAAAAAAGTGCAAAACAAGGGATTAGAACATAAAAAGTTTTTTATTTAAATTAAAAATTTTTAAATTTACTCTCCATGTAAAAACTGAATTTATTACACAGAATTATATTGTTAAAATATTCGAAAATTATATATTGAAAAATATAATTTTATTATCGATAAAATCAAAATTTTAAGGTTAAAAAGATTGACACTGATATTTCAAATTGTGATGTTATGGCAGTGAACCGTCTTCGCGCCATTTTTTTGTTTTATTTAAAACTGAGCAGCAACTTTTTGATGATTTTTGACAAGATTTATAATAAATGTTTAAGGCCTCATACACAATCAATGAAATAAGGAATAAGAAGATACCATCTAGTGACGTTGAATGGAACTTTAATGAAATAAGAAATAAGGAGTATGCCATCTAGTGACGTTAAATGAAACATTAACTTAACTGCTCATAGGTATATGTATTTAGGTATTTTTGTACATCAAAATTCATGAAAATCATGAAAAAGTAACGTTCGTGATGACTTTTTCTGTCACTAAGTGAAAAAAATCCCGAATTTTGACATACAAAAATACCTACATATTTATATCTATGAGCAGTTACGTTAAAGTTCCATTCAACGTCACTAGATGGCATACTCCTTATTTCTTATTCCTTATTTCATTAAAGTTCCACTCAACGTCACTAGATGGCATACTTCTTATTCCTTATTTCATTGACTGTGTATGAGGTTTAAGAATATATATCACATTCTTATGATTTTTCACCACTGTGAGTTTTTTTATGAGTTTTTAAAGTATGTGACTGACTATATGCTTTAAAACAAATATTACATTTGTAAGGTTTTTCACCACTGTGAGTTTTTTTATGAGTTTTTAATGTATGTGACTGACTATATGCCTTAAAACAAATATTACATTTGTAAGGTTTTTCACCACTGTGAGTTCTTTCATGTTGTTTTAGATTACCTAAAAAAATAAATTTTTTAGTACATATATTGCATTCGTATGATTTTTCACCAATGTGAGTTTTTTGATGGGTTTTTAAAGTATTTGACTGACTAAATGCTTTAGAACAAATATTACATTTATAAGGTTTTTCACCACTGTGAGTTCTTTCATGTTGTTTTAGATTACCTATAAAAATAAATTTTTTAGTACATAGATTACATTTGTACGGTTTTTCACCACTGTGAATTTTTTCATGTGTTTTTAAATGACTTGACTGTTTAAATGTTTTCGAACATATGCTGCATTCAAATGGTTTTTCACCACTGTGAAATATTTCATGTTTTTTTAAATAACTTAAATCACCAAATGTTTTAAAACATATTGCACAATTATATTGTTCTTTACCACTATGAATATTTTCATGTGTTTTTAAATTACGTAAAGTATTAAATGTTTTCGAGCACACATCACATTTATATGATTGTTCACTAGTGTGAGATTTTGCATGGGTTTTTAAATTACCTAACTGACTAAATGTTTTAAAGCAAATATTACATTTATAAGGTTTTTCACCACTGTGAGTTCTTTCATGATTTTTTAGACTACCTAAACACCTAAATTTCTTGGGACATATATTGCATTCGTACGGTTTTTCACCACTGTGAATCATTTCATGTGATTTTAAATTAACTAACCAACTAAATTTTTTGGAACATACATTACATTCAAATGGTTTTTCTCCACTATGAACTATTTTATGTTTATTTAAATAACTTATATTACAAAATGTTTTAAAACATACAGCACAATTATATAGTTTTTCACCACTATGAATATTTTCATGTGTTTTTAAATGAGCTAACTTACTAAATGTTTTCAAGCAAATATTACATTCAAATGGTTTTTCACCACTGTGAGTTTTTTCATGGGTTTTTAAATATCTTGACTGACTAAATGTTTTAAAACAAATACTACACTTATAGGGTTTTTCACCACTATGAATTACTTCATGTTGTTTTTTCGCCATGGATGCGGTTTTTTGTTTTGTTATATCTGTCGAATGATCTTCATCTATTTCATTTTGTTCAATTTTGATTTCCATATGTAAACTGTTTAAATCCTCTAAAGATTCATTCGAATCCTCTAAAGATTCATCCTAAAATATTATAAGTATTTTGATTAGAACATTTGCATAATTTAATTTTGAAATTCATAACCGAGACAAAATAACCAAATGACAAAATAAGATCAAAAATAACCTTACATACATAAATCAATGTATGACCCGAACAGGGGGTCTAGATCCGGACACGTTGCTCAAATCTACAAAGTAAATAATTTCTACACTAGGGATGAGCATCGATCATCGATGTTTTCAAAACATCAATGTTTTGTTGTCGATGTTCGATGTTTTTGACATCGATGGTAACTCGTCGATGTTTTTCGTTCGATAATAAGTCCTCGATGTTTTTATATACACTATGGATAATATGAACTTTGTATGAACGAAAATATTACATCACAAGCTATAAAAACTATAAAAATATTCACCTTTATTCTAATTCCCAATTTACAGTTGGCAATAGTTTATATATCATATTTATTTTCTGTATTTATATTTTGAAGATCGATGTTTAAACAATACAAAACATCGATGCTCAAGACCGCAAAATATCGATGTTTCGCGATCGATGTTTTTGATATATCGATGGTTTACACTCGATGTTAACATTGATGGTAAACATCGATGTTTTCTTATCGATGCTCATCCCTATTCTACACTAACCTGCAACAATAATCATCTATTCCTTACGTCATTAGAAAGAGAAGAACATCCTCTAAACCAGTGGTTCCCAAAGTGGTCTCTACGGACTCCCAGGGGTCCCCGGGATCATTCAGGGGGTGTCCGTGGAAAATTAAAATTGATTTGGTGGTCCCTGAACAACGTCAGGGGATCCGTGCAAGGTTTAATATAAAATGAAAACATTATGACAAATTTTTATTAATATGGAAGCTAAATAACAATGAACAAATTATGTATTAGCGGTTTTTGACGTCCTAAGTAAAGTATAAAAGAAAAGTTATACTCTTGTTTAAGTTGATTAAAAAAATTATATATCACAGTTATCAATACAGTAAGCCCTTAGCATTCATTAAAGATTTCTTTTTTATTAAAAACCGAAGAAGGGATTGTGAGTTTTTCTAACACAGATATGTTTCTAAAAAATATACATATTACAACAATATTTTTTTGGGATATATAAATTTCACGAAGAATTTTTTCAACCTTCTCCCAAATTGCGTGGACTAGCTTTATAGAAGGATGGACATAATGAAACCAATATCTTCTATTTCATAGCTTTTCTTTATTAAAATTGCCAAAATATTTTCGATATATTTAATATCATCTTCAGTGGCTAAACATCAAAAAAAAAAAAAAAAAAAAAATTTTTACAACGTAATAATAAACAATAACATCATTTTTATATATTTACAATTCTTCGTTAACTTATACTATTATTTTTTAGGTTATAAGCTACATATTGGATAGGAGGATTATACACAAATAGATATTCTTCCAAACATAAAATTTCCTATATATCAACTAAATCACAAATTCTTGTTGTTTTTACAAAAATAAATAAATAATCCTCCTATCCAATATGTAGCTTATAACCTAAAAAATAATAGTATAAGTTAACGAAGAATTGTAAATATATAAAAATGATGTTATTGTTTATTATTACGTTGTAAAAATTTTTTTTTTTTTTTTTTTTGATGTTTAGCCACTGAAGATGATATTAAATATATCGAAAATATTTTGGCAATTTTAATAAAGAAAAGCTATGAAATAGAAGATATTGGTTTCATTATGTCCATCCTTCTATAAAGCTAGTCCACGCAATTTGGGAGAAGGTTGAAAAAATTCTTCGTGAAATATACATATTATTAATGATCAAAGATGAGGCTTATTTAAGATACAAGTATTTGAATTACAAATACAAGATACAAAATACGTATTTTCATCTTGTATCTTTGTATCTTGTAATGTATCATTATGGGTTATTGTACAGAAGCTGTTGATTACTTTTCCGTCTTCCTATTTGGTAAAACGTGGATTCAATGCCGTTATAAGTCTCATCACAAAAAAAAACCGACTAGAAATTAGTACTCGTGGGGATTTGCTGTTGTTACTCACAAACATTGAGCCGGACATAAATACACACATAACATCCCATTAGGTTCATCCAAGTCATTTTTTTTTTTTTGTATTTTGAAAAAAAGTTATAATTTCAATAAATACTTCTTCAACAAAATGTTTTATTTATATTTTATTTTTACGCCACCAATTACCATTCAAAACATCAAAGTTAAATTTTTTTTTAAATTATGCATTTATATAGTTTTTCACCCAGGGTCCCTAAGTAAGTTTTGACTATGAAAAGGGGTCCGTGAGCAAGTTTTGACTATAAAAAGGGGTCCGTGGGCCAAAAGAGTTTGGGAACCACTGCTCTAAATAAATCTACCAATAAAAACTACGGATTTCAACTTTTACTATTTCATTTTACAGGATTACCATCCTCCAATTTTTCAAACAAATTTATGTAAAACCTGTGTCTAACTTAAACATGTAATTTTCGTTATAATTGTCATATTGTTTTAGTTTTGATATGTCTATGTTCAGAATTTTATCGCGCATTATTTAATGATGTTTGAAGTTATATTCGATGTATATATAAAAAAATACATGCTATATACATAAAACCCCAAAAAACAAAGAAAATCGAGTACCACGTTAAAGAAAGGACTGAGTACTTTAATTTGAAGAAAGAAAATCGAAAATCAAAGGTGGGGTAATGTTACAATTAATACTTTATTTTATCAGTTAATTAAAAAATTCACGTATTTTCCAAACTAGGCCCCGTAAAATCCGTAAAACTCAAAAAAACAAAGAAAATCGAGTACCACGTTATAGAGGCGACTGAGTACTTTAATTTAAAAAAAGAAAATCAAAAATCGAAGATAAGGTATTTTCAGTATAAGCGATTAAAGAAAAAAATAAAACTTGAAATCGGTCTGATTGAAAGTGTATGTAAAGTACATTCAATGCCACATGTAATCATTTTTTAATTATTCTTAGACTCTGAAAAAATTAATAAAATATTTTGGGGAATCTCCATTTTGTGACCTTGAACGCAAATTTGAATAATTATAACTCCAACAAAGTAGAAGATAATTCAATATGTAACCAGCGAAGTGGCCGAGCGTGCTTAAGCACTAACTGGCACTTGCAGACTGGTAGGTCGAGGGTTCGAATCCGACGACCGGCTATGTTCGTGAAGGTTTTCTGCAGTTTCCCTTCACAATTCCAGATGAATATCGGCATAGTTCCTTCAGAAGACGGCTGCAGACGCATACCCACCAAATCCTAGCTCTCACCCACTTTCCTTCTCCTCCACCCACATCATAAATGTATGTATAATGTAACAAATATAATGTAATGAATAAATAAAAAAAATATACAAAATAATGATGTGGGTGGCGTCTGTTATGGACTGAATTGTCCGGAAAACGGACGTTAAACGCATTATTATTATAATTATTATTATTATAATTCAATATGTATACATGGTTTATACATGGAATTGCTCATGTATATATATATATATATATATATATATATATATATATATATATATATATATATATATATATATATATATATATATATATATATAATTATATTTATTATTGTATATGACCCAACCCTGGGTCAAGGTGTACCCATACCAATGAAGAGAGACGTATATACAACTTCAATCCTGTGTTAAATTTATGGACAATTTTAGAACACCCCATCTACAGATGGCAGTGCTGTGCACGCAAGCAGTACGCACTGTTATGTCTTGATAATTGTACGTTTGAAACGAAATATTTGTTTATGGAAGAAAAATGGAAATATACAAACTGAAATATACGTTTCCCACCTCTTCCTGTTAAACTGAAGCTCCGCCTGACAACTAAAAACGTCTGAACCTCGATCGTTCTGCCATCTAACAGAAACAAAATCGACTAAAATTTTTGTCCACATTGGCCCATTAGAATTAAATTTCTATTATACGTCTCTCCTCAATGCCCATACTTTTGACGACGTAGTGTGTGTTAGAACCCGCTATAAGAAATTGGTCACCCCTTGGAAACGCGTTTGTGCTCACTCCAATGTTTTCACTCTATTACTCATACTATATCTACACGTATTCTAACTCGAAACTGTCACTAATTATCCGTGGTTACTTTGTGGTTCGGTTATTTTGTCCCGGTTGTTTTCTTTGGTAAGTTAATTGCGGTACCAATCCAAATCTAGTACTTACCCGTTTAATTTGATGCCCCTGTAAATCTGTTAGGTTTTTTCTATCTGTCAAACTATTATTTTGTTGTGACAATTTAGTTGATTCACAAATTTTTGTTTCAGTCAATAACACCGAATTATTTTCATTCATTTCGTCTTGATTCACTTTAATTTCGACTGTATGAAAATTTTCATGGTCTGGTTCATCTTTCTCCACTTTTATTTCCACTGTATGAAAATTTTCATGGACCGGTTCATTCACTTCATCTTTTTCCACTTTAATTTCAACTGTATGAAAATTTTCATGGATTGGTTCATGCACGTCACCCTTCTCCATTTTTATTTCGACTGTATGAAAATTTTCATGAGTCGATTCATCTTTCTCCACTTTCATTTCAAAACTTTCATAAATCGATTTCTCCATTTCTAATTTGTTTTATTTGTATATAAATTACGATATGTCTGAAATGCCTAAAACTATATATAAAGACGGCTATTTTTTTTATGATGAGAATGATGGCTACGTTTGACGTCTATTAATTCTGTCACTCTGTTAACATGGTTAACATCGCTATAATGACGTCAACATTAAATCAGTGTGGTCAATTGCAATTTGTAAAACACGTTCGCCAGAAAATTTTATCAGTCTAACGGAGCTTGCACCGTTACAAAGCAGAGGGCTCGCATTCAAAAAATGAACATGCATTAGATATGGACCATTTTCTCAAATACAGCGTTCTCTTAAAATAAGCAAACCTAAAATAAGGAAATATTGTAAACAAACACACACACATTCAAACATGTTTATATTAAAAAGTAATAAAAATATTGTCAAAAAAATAAAAAATGTTAGTATAAATGGTGTGACAAATAATAAAGTGTTCATGAACTTTTTAATCATTTATTCAGAAAAATTAAAAATTTTGCAATTTGTACATTTACTTATGAGTTTGAAATGAAATGTTTAAAACGTCCAAAACCCTACAATTGTCTATAATTCTATATAATTATGCATATATAAACATATCCATGATTTGATTATTTAATAGTATCAGGTAGTAGGCATATATGCATATAATGCTTGTGAATGTGTTGTTGGGACCGTTGGGACATTATGAAGTGGTGATAAATTAAAATTTAATAGCTTACTTGACATTCACTCCACAATATGTATCTGTACGTATTTACTTTTTGTTCTGTACTTTAGCAAAGAATATTCTTAAAATGGTCTCATTCGGAACATACAAACGTATTTTCTTATTAATAATAATAATAATTGTTATCAATTTATTATATGTATTTATTGTGTACAGTTGTTATTTTAAATAGAAAAAGTTAATTACTTAATGTATGTAGTTAAGTTATGTACTTATTTTATATAACTAAATAAACTGTATTTTTAATATGACAGGGGTTATTAAGAAAAGAAAACATTTAACGTGAGAAAATAAACTAGAAATATTTGGAGAACTTATATCAGTGACCTAGTAAATATATGTATATGCATATACATAGATATTTAGTTCATCCTGTATGTTACGCTTAAAATAGGGAAAGTGACTTGTTTACTATTCCCTATTTTGAGCGGAATCTGTATGTAGCAATCTGTCAACACAGGGCGGCAACACAGGTATTTGGGATTACATGTCTATAATCGAGATAGTAATTTAACCAACCAAAAATCACCTTCTGTTAATTCCACTTTAGCAACGAAATTTTCCAATTCGGTTACCTAGGAATAGTGTTTGTTGTTTAGAAATTAATATTCCAACTATAGAGATGTAGTTTCGAATAACCCGTGTCGCCGCCCTGGTGTTAAACAATTTTTTCATGCGGTCACATAGCAATTTTTAAATTAAAATTTCAATCTATGGAGGGTAGAGTTAAAGAAGAAGTATCTCATAGAGCCAAGACACACGAACCACGCCACGACCACTTTTTTGTGGTTGTCGTGTGGTTGTACTGTCGTTCGTGTGTCTTAGACGACGACTTGCGAGCCACTTTTTAGTGGCCGAATGACGTACAGCACGTACAGTCACTGCTAGGAGGCATCAAAGCCACTTAAGGCTAAGCGCGCACTACGTTTTTTTTTTCCGCTCGGCGTTTTTCCACAAAAGCTGAAAACGCGTCATCAGCGCGCACTACGTTTTTTTTTCCAGTAGCGGAATTGGCGGGAAATAGAATTATTTCGAAATGGACGTTCGTTAAGCTTGTTGCACTGGTGTTTTACGTTAGCAATATGACGTTATAAAATTAAAAATAATTTTAAAATAGTTATGTAAAATTCTGAATGTTTTAATATTAATAATTTTTTATTTTTAAAGTATTATTAAGAAATAAAAATGATTCAATATTAATTATCAAAATATGTCAAACTTATGAAGAGATTTCTATATATTCTTCCATCATTTACATATTTTAGATGATACCCACTCTTTTTAAATAATTATATGTGTGAAAATATTCTTTCATAATGCGGTCCAATTTATTAAATTAACTATTTTATCATATGCAGGACGTTCGTTAAGCTTGTACTATTTTTGTACGTAATTTTCTGTATGTTTTATTGACTAAATAAATAAAAATACAAAACAGTAAAGATATTAATACTTTTTTATTTTAAAAATACAATATTATTGTGATTAAATGAAAATAATTCAAAATTAATTATCAAAATGCCCAACTTGTGAATAGTTTTTCATTTTCTCCCACCATTTACATATTTTAAACAAAGGATTTACCCAATCTTCTTTTTAAATAATTTTATATCTGTAAAAAGATTTATTTAATGAAACCTAAATTATCTTTTTTACTTGTAATGCAATCCAATTTATTACTATTTTCGAGCAAACTTCTTTCCAAAAACGTTACAATGTTCTTACCTTACAAGCCTTACAATTTTATCCCATACTGAAGCTTTTCTACATCACATATAATTTTTTTTTTTTTTTTGAAAGATTTTGGTCAAATTTACCATAAAATTCCAAATCTGGCGATATTTTAACTAAAATTTTATTTTATATACATTTCTGTTGTGTATCAGTGCATCATAATATGACATAACCACACCAATCAAGAAAACCGCTCGCTGAATTACGCAAGTGCGCGTGTTGTCATATAATTTTAATTACACAAGTTACAAAAATGTCGCGTTTTTTTTTTTTGGCAAAAAAAAAATTTAACTTTTTGCGGTTTTTTTTTCCGCCGCTGAAAAAAAAACGTAGTGCGTTCGCTTATATGGAATATAATGCTTCACATTTTTTTGCTGAAAAAAAACAGCGGCGGAAAAACGTAGTGCGCGCTTAGCCTAATACTGTTTGTTATATACAGTGTCTGCGTTAAGTATTCATACAATAATTGATTTATCAATACTGAAATTTAAGGAACTTAAAATTTTGCAGCGTGAAGTAGGTACGCTAGGATAAAAATAAACAAAATTAATCAGAGAGGTGATTCTTCTTTTAAATAATATTTCTTTTAAAATACATATCGGTATTTTGGTATTACATATTTTTGCAGATTCAATTTTTAAAATTATTTGATGAAACAATTCAAAAATTTTCAGCTCTTTATTTCTTTGAATTTTTAATTTTTTTCTATTATTATAAAACTAAAAAGGTTTAAATAATTATATAGCTTATTTATCTAATAATAGTCAATAATCCACGTTCAAACAGCAGGAGAGCTTCTAGTACATGCTTTTATTCTTAACCGAAGGGTTTTTCCATGCCATAAAAATGTTTCAATTCTGTTGACCAATTTGCCTTTATAATAATTATTTTGCATTACATAAATAATTCTGCAAAAATAAATCAATAAACAATATATATACAGGATACGTTTATAACAGCGGTACCTTTATTGTAAATAAAATGTGTCATAAAAAGGTTTATATTCAATTTTTTTCTTTCTTTTCTTTATTTTCAAAGTTATCATAAAATTTGAAGCAAAGATGTTCCCATGCCTTTACTTTTTCCATCCGGTTACTATATCCCGAATATGTGTAATCCCAGATTGCGGGTAAATTCCGGATTTCCTCAATAAATAATTCCGTATCAAATGAATCTTCGTTAACCATTGCCATTTTTTCAAGAAAATAAAAACAAAGAAACAAAAACAAAAAAAATTAAAAAAGACCAAAAAAAAAAAAGAAAAAAACAAAACAAGAAAAAAACAAAAAAACAAAATAATAACAAAAGAACAAAACAATCAAAAAAGACCAAAAGAAATAAAAATACACACAATTAAGAAAACTAAACAAAACAAAAATTACAAAACACCTGCTTGAGTCGTATTATTCAATGATTTCTTGTAATGTTCGAGAGACACTGTAGTACTAGTAGTACGTATCTGTCGCTTATAAGTGGTCCACTGGTCGCAAGTTTTAGCGACTAAAAACGACAATACGACGACACATTGCGACAGTGTCCGATTACGACGACAAGCTGTGGCTCGTGTGTCTTGAAATTTGTGTTTCCATAAGAAAAGTACATGCATACATACCCGGCCACAGAATAGCCACTATTTTGTCGCTGTCGCGTGGTCGTGGCGTGGTTCGTGTGTCCTGGCTCATATGGGACTTGAATCGAAAAAGTGGTCCCTGAATTTGATGAAATAATAGTTCAATAATTACCCAGAACGGCGCTGATAAGCAATCAGGGTTCGATCTGAACTTAGCGATTATAAGTGAAGTGAAGTATGCCAAAGGGAAATACTAACTGTTAAAAACAATAAAAATTGAATTAAATATAAAAACAATAAAGATTGAATTAAATATAACAATTAAAACTGTTAAAAACAATAAAAACTGTTGTTTTAGTTTTAAAATTTTCAGCGCTGAATTTTAAATTTAAGAATTTTAGTACGCTAGTGCCATTTAATTTCATCCACTTTTGGGGCCACTTTTTATATATGGAGATACTTCTCCTGATACTCTACCCTCCATATTTCAATCATAGAGATGTAGATATTTTGAGAAAATGGCTCATTAACACTTCCAGTCCCATGGCTTCAGCATCCGAAACCAAACAAAACATCCTCAGAGGCCGACCGCGATCAATATTTACAATAATAAACAAAACACTTAAAAATATTTATAAAAAAGATTTTATATTCTGTATTCTTATAAAAATAATTTATTATGTGCTACGTACCGGACAATTTTCAGTTTTTGTACAAATACATACATAATATGTTTTATCTAAGCTCTAAAGTCAAAATATTTAAGCTTGTTTATACAATATTTTTATCCACATATGTATGGATGTGTGTGTTGTATCCTTGTATGTATATGCGTGTTACTCATCTTTTGACCTGCATAAGTAACACATACATATTGAATCCTTTAGTGTTTTGTGGAATCATTTTATGTACTTGTTTACATAAAATTTGCTTAAAAATATTGTCGGCTTCCGGGGAAGTTTACTGTGAAAGTACTCGAGCCTCATAATGTTAAAATAATTAAAACAACAATTTCTAACATGGTGACTGGTTGTTTTTATTCCATAATCTTTGAATGTGGATGTACTTCAAAAGTTAAGTATTTATACCCTGAACAACAATGAAAAAATATTTAACGTGCATTAACTTGGTGAAACGGATCCCTCTGGTTTGTAACGGTATAAACTCCGTTAGCTGACAATTCTCGACAATGCGCCTTACACTGAGTGGTCTCCATTTAGAAAACCCAGACGACAAAAAAGAAAGAGTAATGCCAACTTGATGCCAACTAAATTTTACTAACTTTTATACTTTCTCACAAAAAAGATTTTTTTTAATTTTGTTGCAAAACAAACCTTTTAACTGCTTTTGACTAAATTATACATGTAAATGTGAACCATAAAAAAATATATGAAGCAAACTGAATATTTTTTTTTTAATCTAGTAACTTTGTCTATGCTGCCTTCTGCGGAAACAGACTAAAAGTTGATGTTCCATTTACACAGTTCATGACACTGTGCCACACTGTGTCTACTTATTTTATAAAAGGAAAACCAAACAAAAACAATAACTTAGTACACACCTATAAGTATGTAGGACGTAAAACATGGTCAAGTTCATTTTAGATAAATTAACCACTTTTCGTAAGTGAATTTAATAGTAAAAGTACGCAGTTCATTTAAAATGAACATTTATCTTGAGCTAACACAATTTCTGCTTCAATAAAATCATTTAGTTACAGGTCTTCTTATTGGCGATGCAAAGATCACATGCGCGCCTCTGGTGGTACAATAAAAACTAGTATCAAGTAAAAATATACGTATACGCTCACAGGTATAGAAATATGTATTATACTAATTATGTACGGATTACTAGATTTTATATCACCAATTAAACGTATACGTGTATTTTTATTTGATACTAGTTCTAATAATACATATATACATTTTTTTTTACGTCTTTGGTACTTTCTTGTACTTATCGATGCTGTTACCAAAATGACAATGCTACATTTATTTCCCGAACGTTTATGTATATCCATGGTAACTAAAAAGTAACAAAATGGTAAGTAAACAGCAGTGTGGGAAGTGTAGGAAGTAGAATTAATTTAAAAATAATTGTAATTACGTAGTTATTTTTATTAAAGAATATTTTTTTAAGTACACATATATTAGTTATTTTCGATACATATGCGTAAAGAGAGGTATTCTAGTAGGCTTAAATTCGGGCACGAGTCTAAGGGACTGACGTATTCACAACGAGATCGAGTGCGTAAGCGCACGAGATCTCGTTGTGTATACGTCAGTCCCTTTAGCGAGTGCCCCAATTTAAGCCTACCGAATACCTCTCTTTACGCATACGTATCGAACATAATTTTTTATAACGACGGCTTCTAAAGTTTAATAGAGAGAAAAAAATTAATTATTTTTAAGCAATTTTTATTAATTTGTAGAACGTTGTTGTTTTTTTTTATTAATTTGTTGATCGTTTCCATGTTAATTTGAATATGATTATCATTGATAAATTAATATCATTATTTTCTCGCATAGTTTTAGCTACTTTCACGCACACTTGTACTTTCGCGCACAGTTACTGTCATTTGTTTTACAATGATATAAAAAACTGCTCTTTACGCTCACTACACAACGCTCGAATATTGAACTTTAGAAGCAGGTGTTATAAAAAATATATTTAGTACATAATTACATATATATTGCATAGCATTAGTGGTATATAAAAATATGTTACTATGGCTATTAAAATAAATAATACCTTATTTAATAAATCTTTAACATTAACTGACATCCTGAGATGTTGCCAAAATTGAATCCTATCGAGTGGGTGTACGGCTAGTAAAGTAATAAATGTTTTAGAATATTCCGGGTGTCCCGGCCGGATGTATGCATACGATTTACATGTTAATTGATAACATTGGATTCCCATAAGGAAAAAGTTATGTCACAAGAGTGCTTTGGGTAAACGTGCTTATATTTTTGGAAATTTTCTTTTATAAAATAATTTTTTTCCATCAAATTATTTGCACTATTTCTTCAACAGAGTATTCTTTCCGTATTTTTATTATTTTAATATTTATTTCTAAAAAAAATTAAAAGATGCCTTTTGAATTTACAAAAAATGACACAAATATTTACGTGAAAATAAGAATTGCTTGAAAATTGCAACATTCATTTCTTTAGTTTACTGCATTATTGCTGTTAAAGCGATAGTAACAGCAGTTAATATTTAAATTGGTATTATTAGTTTGTTCAGAGCACTCTTGTGACATAACTTTTTCCTTATGGGAATCCAATGGTATCAATTAACAGGTAAACTGTATATACATATACATTCAAACGGGACACCCAGTATATCACATTCTTATAATTTTTCATCACTGTGAGTTTTTTTATGAGTTTTTAAAGTACGTGACTAACTAAATGCTTTAGAACAAATATTACATTTATAAGGTTTTTCACCACTGTGAGTTCTTTCATGTGGTTTTAGATTACCTATAAAACTAAATTTTTTAGTACATATATTGCATTCGTATTGGTTTTTCACCACTATGAATTCTTTCATGTGATTTTAAATAAACTGACCGAATGAATGTTTTGGAACATATGTTTCATTCATATGGTTTTTCATCACTGTGAATTGTTTCATGTATTTTTAAATAACTTAAATCACTAAATGTCTTAAAATATATGGCACCCTTATATTCTTTTTCACCACTGTGAATTTTTTCGTTTTTTTTTTTTTTTTTTTTTTTTTTAAATAATACCGATTATGAAATGTTTCAAAATATATAGGACAATTATATTGTTTTTCTCCACTGTGAATTATTTCATGTTTTTTCAAATAACTTAAGTCCCTAAGTATGGTTTTTCACCGCTGTGAATCATTTTATGTGATTTTAAACTAACTGACCAATTAAATTTTTTGGAACATATGTTACATTCAAATGGTTTTTCATCACTATGAATATTTTCATGTGTTTTTAAATAATCTAATCGACTAAATGTTTTCGAGCAAATATTACATTTGTATGGTTTTTCACCACTGTGAGTTCTTTCATGGACTTTTAAATTATTTGACTGACTAAATGTTTTAGAACAAATACTACATTTATAAGGTTTTTCACCACTGTGTATTATTTCATGATGTTTTAGATTACCTATAAAACTAAATTTTTTAGTACATGTATTGCATTCGTATGGTTTTTCACCACTATGAATCCTTTCATGTGCTTTTAAATAAACTAACCGACTAAATTTTTTGGAACATATGTTGCACTCATACGGTTTTTCACCACTATGAATTATTTCATGTCTTTTTAAATAACTTAAATCGCTAAATGTCTTAAAACATGTTGCACAATTATATTGTTTTCCACCACTATGAATATTTTCATGTCTTTTTAAATGACCGGACTGACTAAATGTTTTCGAGCAAATATTACATTTAAATCGTTTTTCACGTTTTTCACCACTGTGAGTTTTTTCATGGACTTTTAAAAGCCTTGACTGACTAAATGTTTTGGAACATATGTTGCATTCAAATGGTTTTTCATCACTGTGAATTATTTTATGCCTTTTTAAATATTTTAAATCGCTAAATGTTTTAAAACATACATCACAATTATATGGTTTTTCACCACTATGAATATTTTCATGTGTTTTTAAATGGGCTAACCGAGTAAATGTTTTCGAGCAAATATTACATTCAAACGGTTTTTCACCACTGTGAGTTTTTTCATGGCTTTTTAAATATTTTGACTGACTAAATGTTTTCGAACAAATACTACATTTATAGGGTTTTTCACCACTATGAATTCTTTTATGTCCTTTTAAAGGACTTGCCTGACTAAATGATTTAGAACAAATATTACATTTATAGGGTTTTTCACCCGTATGAATTCTTTTATGTTCTTTTAAATGACTTGAATAACTAAATGTTTTAGAACAAATACTACATTTATAGGGTTTTTCACCACTATGAATTACTTCATGAAGTTTTTTGTCCACAGATGCAGTTTTTTGTTTTGTTATATCTGTCGAATTATCTTCATCCATTTCAACTTGTTCAATTTTTATTTCCATATTTAAACTGTTTAAATCCTCCAAAGATTCATTCGATTCCTGAAATGTTATAAGTGTTTTGATTAGAACATTTGCATAATTTAATTTGAAATTCATAACCGCGACAAAATAACCAAATGACAAAATAAGCGTAAACAAAATAACCTTACATACAGTAGAATTTTAACTAAAAGAAAGAGCATAAATTCCTCTTAGTTACAATTTATCTCTTTTTATTGAATATAAAAGATATATAATTATCTCTCTTTCATTTATTTGTCAGTGTTGCCTTGGTTAACATTTAAAATATTTGTAATCCCTTTACCTCAGAATTCCCCTTAAAAAACTTTATTTTAGTTAAAATACTACTGTACATGTGTGTTCTAAATGCAGACAAAAGTCTGTCATACGTAGTAGTGTTTCACAAGCACTCGATAATATTTGAAATTGAAAAATTGTAACCGTTTTTCGCATTATATGAGAGTACATACACATAGGTGATTGAATGTTGTCTGTATCGGGCGCCTGTCGAGCAAAGGATCGATGGTGTAATGGATAGCACACCTGGCTAGTTACCAGGAGATCGTGGGTTCGATTCCCGGCCGATCCGGATAATTTTTTCAATCATTTTGTGATTTTTAATTTACTTACATACATAAATTAATATACCAATACCATGAGTTTTTTGAGAGTTGCCATTTTTATTGTAGCCAAATTTGTATGATAGAAATGGTACTGGAAAAGGTTCTTTTCTTGAATGTAATAGAAATGTAACCAACCAGAACACTATCGGTTGAAGTAGCCTCAAGTACATATGCATATTTTTACCGCCTAACTGATAAAGAAAAATTAAAAAATTAAATTTGAGTAAAAAAATTTTTTTCCTCATTTATGTTGTTAATTAATGCATTAGATCAGTTTTATCGAAAAATTAATATATCGTCTCATTTAAAAGTCTATAAGTTTGTATCATAGCTCGGAAACCATAAGAGCTATAAAGCTCCTGACTAGAGCAATCGATTGCCCCCGTCAATATCTACAACTCTTATTTGAACAATTTTTCGATTAAATCAACGGTTTGACTGTAATCAAAATGGCAAAACTCACACGGTATAATTTAATTTCATCTTCTTTTTATGGCCTCAGATGCAGACTAAAGACTAAGAACCAAAAGCTGGAAGTCGAAGATTCGTATGCATTCATGAATCATGACCACAAAAATAACGCTTAGGAGCCGACTACGGATAAGTTACTTTTTGCAGCAAAGAATGCTGAATAAATTGGAAAAATGTTTTAAATATTGAATAATTTTATGTATTATCCTTAAATATATTCAATTTTAGTAGTGACAAATAAAAATATTCTTTAGTCACTTAAAAATTCTATTTTGAAAATTATAAATTTTTAGTCTGGTGACTGGTAACTGAACTTTTTTAAAGCTGGTAAATTCGTTAATTACTACGGATACGACAATCTTGAAATTTTTATCTTTTACAAGTTCAAAATTTTCACGTTTTAAGACGTCATTTTTTGAACTTTTGAAGATTCATAAATATTATAATAAAAAAAAAATAAATAATTTTTTAAAAATATTAAATCCATGGTATTTTAACATGATTAAATAAAAAAAATATTAAAGTAAAAAACACTTTGGTGTATTTAGTTGCAGCACCAATCCAAATCTAGTACTTACCCGTTTAATTTGATGCCCCTGTAAATCTGTCAAACTATTATCTTGTTGTGGCCATTTAGTTGATTCACAAATTTTGGTTTCAGTTGATAACATCGAATTATTCTCATTCATTTCACCTTTCTCCACTTTAATTTCGACTAAATGAAAATTTTCATGGACTGATTCATCTTTCTCCACTTTCATTTCTACTGTATGAAAATTTTCATGGACCAGTTCATTCACTTCATCTTTTTCCACTTTAATAGTATGAAAATTTTCATGGGCTGGTTCACGCACTTCATCTTTTTCCACTTTTATGTCGACTGTATGAAAATTTTCATGAATCCGTTCATTTATTTCATGTTTCTCCATTTTAATTTCAACTGCACGAAAATTTTCATGGACCGATTCAGGTACTTCATCTTTCTCCACTTTAATTTTAAAACTTTCATTAACCGATTTCTCCATTTCGAATTTGTTTTATTTTTACATAAATTACGCTATGCCTGAGACTATAAAGCACCTATAAAGACGCCTGTTATAATTTTAATTTTATTCTACTTATTTAAGGATGTTTTTGGCATTTGTTAATTCTGTCTGTTATTATTAATTAACATCGCTAATGGCAACAGACGTCAACATTAAATCCATGGTGACAATTGTAACTATACAAAGAGTACGAACTCCACGTATGCAAAAAAGGGTCTAAAAATAAGAGGGCATTAGTGTTCCGTGTGTAACAAAGCGGCGAAGGAGTGAAACGGCAGTTTGAAATAGGAAAAATTATAAGTCATTTAGGTTGTTTAAATGTAAATAAAATCAATAATTATTAATTATTGATTAATTATTATTTATTTATTAATTAATTATTCACTGATTTGAGCGTTACTTTGTGATAATCCATATTGTAAATAAAACAAATTTTTATTAGGTACTTTGCAAAATATCACTATTTTATTTTTGATGTTCATATAGAACGAAACATGTCAACTGTATAAAACTTTGTAACAATTTCTGTCAACTTTGTAACAAGTTTTGTCAAAATAAAATAGTGATATTTTGCAATGTAATAAAAATTTGTTTTATTTTAATTAATTATTGATTAATTAAGCAATAATTAGCGCCAAGAGTGGTGAAAAAAGAAAACGCAATATGTGCCATTTTCGTAGCCAATTCTGGCAATTTTCCGTTTAGTTTCGTCGTCCTTGTCTACCGTCCATGATTAACCTTTAAATGATTAGACGAGTTAACTCGTCCTGCTATATGGCGACTCAAAATGCTGTGATATGTATATATTTACTGGTACAGGTGCCGCCATCTGTGACAGATTTTCCGAAATATGGTATAATTTTAAATAATGTTCAATTTTATCAACGTAGTTTAGTATAATTTATATTTTGTAAATTCCTAGGGTTCACTTTTTTGATGTTGGGATTTTTGTTTTTTTTCTTTTTTTGTACCCTTATCTAATTTTCATGAATCCGTTCATTTATTTCATGTTTCTCCATTTTGCATCTTGCACGGACGTGCAAGTAGTGTAAACTTTACAGACATGCAAACTTAAAAGTGGCACCAGCAAATCATTGCAAATGTAAACCCGCTATTAATGTTCTCATTTATCATGTGTTGTTTGAACCGGAAATAGCATAGCTACGAATAAATTTGTAAAATTTATCATATTTTATCCAACTTTCGTGAGAAAAAAAAAAATAGTTTTATGAACCTTATACTTTGTATTATTTTTTAATGAAAAAAAAAACCGAACCCACCGGCCTATCTTTTTCGTAAAAATTAAAATAAAAATTAGAAGCCGGAACCACGCGATATTGACATTATTTCAAAAAACTGTGCCCGTCATTTTCGACGACAAATGTAGTAAAACATATAATGAATAATGCTTCGTGAAAAATGCCGCCCTAAAAAGCTAAAAAAATTTCTTAATACCTTTTTAACACCTTTTCTTAAAAAAAAGTGACGAGCAAAAAAAAAAACTTTAAATTCTAAATTTTGCCGCCCTAGGCTCCAGCCTAGTCAGCATGCTGGTAAATCCACCACTGGTAAGTATAGCCGCTTTACTTCAGTAGTTACCAAACTTAATTAAACGCCTCAAGCTTTTATAAATTATGTTGCATATTGCTTCAAACTTCAGTCAAAAGATATTTTATACTTTTTAGCCCATTTTTTAATAAAAGCTTTTTTAAAAATATTTTTTTTACTTTATTTTATACTTTTTAGTCTGACTACATTTAATTTTAAAAAAATTAAGGAAGTAATTTTCTTACCTATATTTTAATCGGTTAATTTATCCCAATCAAACATAACTATGGAAACTAAAACTTGCAGTATAAAATCAATGGACAATATTTGACAGTTCGAAATGTCAAAAAGTTGCACAAAATTAAAAATCAACAATTTTAGTTTGAGGGAATTTAGGACAAAACTAATTATACAATATTGTATTGACATCAAACTTATACACATTTGCAAAATTTAAAACCTCTAGCTCAATTAGAACTTGTCTAAATTTTGACTGCAAGATTTGATCTGAACAAACATACTAACATAGAAAGTTAAATAAAAGCTTTTAAAAAATTAGCAAATTTCCTGAATGTTGTTCCTATTTTTTCACAATAATTTATTTTAATAAATTGCCACTATTTCTTTGGCTGCAATCTGGTGACCACGCCTCCATTCGATTTCCCAAAACAAACACAAGGGTAAAATCAAAACAACTTGGAAATTGTTAAAAAAATTATTTGTATTTTTCTTTTTTTATAAAAGATTTTTTGAAATTATCAGTTGTATTTTTTTATTTTCTTTTTCTAGTTTTACCACCTATAATTCTTCTTTTTTTATTTGAAATTCCATTTCTTTTATTTGAAATTCCTTTTTTTTTATTTCCATATCTAATTCTAGCAAGTCCTTTCTAATTTCTAATTCTTTATATTTCAGTTTCATTTCTTTTTCTTTCATTTCTTTTTGTGTTCTTATCAACTCTAATTTTCCCGTCCGAATATCTGTACATATTCTTTTTGAATCTACAAAATAAACTGATTTTGTAAAAAATTCTTATGGTTAAAAATTCTCTTGATAAATAAACTTACTTCTGAGTGGACTCGAAAGTTTTCTTTTTAAATTTTTCCGGTTCCACGTATTCCAAGTCGCAAACGTACTTGGCTGATCTGGAAAATAATTGAAACGTAAATTATAAAAATATACAACTTTTGATAAAAGTATGTCAAAAATTTCAGTTTTTTTATTTTGTATATACCTTGCGGTGGTTTTGTTAAAATCGCTTCCACATCCTCCCTTTCGTCTGCTGTTTCTTCTTCCTCTTCCGTGTTAACGGTTAGATTTTCTAAAAAAAAAAAATTGTTTGAAAATGAAATATACCTTCTGATTATATTGATCACCCCAACTAAGTAATATTATAAATGCGAAAGTGAGGAGTTTGTTTTTTTGACTGGCTTTCACGCCTAAATAGCTTAACTAATTAATTTAAAATTTTACCCAGACGTATTTTGCGGAACAAAGACGGTTATAGGCTACTTTTTATCTCGAGAAAATATTTAATTTCCATGGGAAAATGTATCTTATTATACTATTATTAAACGACCAATTTTTCATTTGTTACTAAATGGTTACTAATTAAATGTATATTACAATATTAATAAATATTTCTATAGATACCACCAATAATAATATTTGAGGAGAACATTTGTGCAAAATGTGAACTCCCGGAAATGTTTTTTTATATTGTTTAAACAATATTGAAAATTCATGAATAACGTTTTTTGACCTTTTACCGCTTACGTAGCGAAAACGGTGATAGATACATTAAAAAGTGTTAAGACCTTTTTTATAGATTATCGAATTCCCTACAAAAAAGTCCGTGAGAGCACCTGTCTATCTTGTACAGGTGAAAAAGTGAATTTTTGAGTGCGCGTTTGGAGCGTTGTATCTTTTCACCTGTACAAGATAGACAGGTGCTCTGGTGGACTTTTTTGTAGAGAATTCGATTTTCTACAAAAAAAGGCCTTAACACTTTTAAATGTATCTATCACCGTTTTCGCTACGTAAGCGGTGAAAGATCAAAAAACGTTATTTATGAATGTTTAAATATATAAAAAAAAAAAAAAAAAAAAAACATTTCCGGGAGTTCACATTTTGCACAAATGTTCTCCTCGGCAATTCCTACAAGAACTTATTTTTAAAAAATTTTTATGTATTCTAAAATTAATGTGTAGCTAAAATTTAGTGCTATTGGACTACTATAATATACTAAAATTTCAAATTCTAAACTTCAAAAATTTCTTGTATTCGATTCACCTTAAGTCTACCAAATATTTCAGTTATACATATATGTACCTTGTGTTGGTTCTATCAAAAACGCCTCCACACGTTCAGTTTCTTCTTTCGTACCTTTTTCTGCTCCTGTATTATTAACTAGATTTTCTAAAAAAAAAAATTAAAAATTAAAGGTTACCTTTGGATTACATTAATTATCTATTTTAATTTCACCTTTATCACTTGCATCTCCATCACCTTCAACAGGAGGTAACCCGTCAACAGAAATATTTAATATTTTCAATAATATTAATTCGGATTTCGTATAGGATTTTAGATCAGTCACGCCGCCGCCTCCAGTTTTAAACTTCTGCCGTCTGTTATATGAAAATTTTTTTCTTAGCTTTGATTTTAAAGTTTCATATTTATGACGCACATTTTTTTCGTTTCGATAACACTGAGCGTGGCTACTATTAAATTCTGCGGTGATCTTCTTCCAACATTTTTTATTTTCAATTATTGAAGCAAATTTTATTACTAGTTTCAGCAGGCACTCCTCTTCTTCATTAGAAAAATTGAGCGAACGTTTCTTTAATATTTCCATTTTCATAAAATTATTTAATTTAGGTATGTAAGAAAATTTGACTTTATCAGTTTATATTTCAAAATTCGGCTAATTCCCAAATTACGTGCCAACGAAAAAATAAATTGGTAAAATTTTTTTATTTTTTTCGATTGATTTAACGTAAAAGCCCCCATTATGGAACGGTATCTAATACTGGAACAGTTTTGACATTTACATATTTATTTCTTTAATTAAGTAAGGAAACACTAAATGCGAGTTGAATTTAAATTGAAAAACAATCATTCTATTAATAATAATTTTTGTTATCAGACGTTTCTTTCAGAAATAACTTCATTAATATGTAGGTAAATGTCAAAACTGTTTCAGTATTAGATACCGTTCCATAATGGGGGCTTTTACGTTAGTATTAAAACTACAGACCAATGAACACTATTATATTACACTACTAGACAAAGCATAAAGCCAGTTTCTAGACATTTTTTTTTTTGAAGCAGGTAACAAGGGTGAGACGGGTGAAATTTAATGAAATAATATAATGTCAATTTTTTCAGCAAATGCGACTATAATTATTGCAGGACATAATTTGTATACGTACGTATTTTGAAAATAAAGCGAATACCACTTTTCTTCTTTCAAAATTTTGTAGTTTCTTCTCAAAAAAGTAAAATTTTATTATCAATATTATATTTTGACAATAATTATTTGAAAAGGTAACTACGGATACGAATCCATTACTATATAACAGAATCCTGTTGAGGTCGGAACTTGGTCGTATGTGGTTGCCTCATTATACATATTTATATTATCAGTCTATATAATATAATATATAATATGTTCATTGGTCTGTGATTAAAACAAATAAAAATGACGATAAAAGTTTATGCACATATATAATTTTCACTAAAAAATATTAAAAACTTATTTTTTATTTCTAGGAAATTTAGGTTATGTTAATATGATTTTACTATTCCTCTTAGAAATTATATTATTCAGTAATAAATAAATGTAATAATTAAATTAAATTGTTTGTTTTTCTTTCTAGTATTTCTCTTAGCCCAAATTTAAAAAAAAGAAAGGAAAATTGGTTATTTACTGACTAAACGCAATGCTTAATATATTAAATTTTAATATTTTTTAACGGAAATTAAACGTGTCCCCCAATTTTTATCTACTTTTTTACTTTTTTTACCCTCAAATCAATCAAGAAAAACAGAAAAAAATCTACAAAATTTCGTTGGCACGTAATTTCGAAAATTGTCCAAAATTCAAGTATTGGCTGGGTGCGTGATGGCAATGACATCTATAATATACATTTTTTCCGAGTTCATTAACGAATATAAATAATGGTAACCGTGGAAATTAATAAATTTAAAACATTAAAAAAATAGTATATTGTGCAATAAGTGCGGGAAATTGTCGATTGCCCACGAAAGCGAAGTTGAGCGCACTCACTACGTTCGTGCGCTCATTCGTTTGAGTGGGGCAATCGACAATCCCGCACGAGTTGCACATACTATTTTTTATTACGAATTTCACATACTTTTTTCTATTATTATCACTATTTTTGACATTTTTATTACTTTTTAAAATAATATTTTTAAGTGTTCGTCTTTTTTTTCTGAATTAATTATCGTTTAAATTACTTTGTTGGTGGTTTCTATAGAAATAATTATGAAATATTTATTAAATGAAAAATTAAGAGGCGGCTTTGCGTGTTTTATTGTCAATTTGCGTGTGGAAAGTCACTTTCCACACGCAAAAAAGTATGCGGGAAGAGTACAGTGGGCAAACAGCTATTTTGCTTACAGAAATGTGTGCGCCAAGTTAGTACTTCTCCCGCATGAGTAATAAAAAAAAATTGCGATGGTCATTTCAACACGCGTTAAATTGAGAGGATAGAATCTTGGATACTTACTCTACACAAAAATTCAGTTCTGACAAGCCTATTCGGCCGGGATGAGTCCCTCATAACAGGGACTAAAGTGTTACCATAATTTGCCGTGGTTAGTTTGTGGTTCGGTTATTTTTTTCCTTGGTTATTTAGTTGTGGCACGAATCCAAATCTAGTACTTACCCGTTTAAGTTGATACCCTTCTAAATTTGTTAGGTTTTCTTTATCTGTTAAACTATTATTTTCTTGCGACAATTTAGTTAATTCACAAATTTTAGTTTCTGTTGATAAAACCGAATTGTTCTCATTCACTTTATCTTTCTCCACTTTAATTTCGACTAAATGAAAATTTTCATCGACTAGTTCATGAATTTCATCTTCTTCCACTTTAATTTCGATTGTCTGAAAGTTTTCATGAACCGATTCAAGTACTTCATCTTTTTCCACTTTAATTTCAAAACTTTCGTTAACCAATTTTTCCATTTCGAATTTGTTTTATTTATACATAAATTACGATATGGCTGAAACTTTAAAGACTACAAAGTGACTTTTTTTTATTTACGATGGCTACTTTTTGACGTTTGTAAGACGCTAATGACGTCATCATGTCAATATTGAATAAGTGTCACCAACTGTAGTTTGCAAAATTCTTACTATACCTAAACCTCTGAGTTAGGGCTCTGAGTATTCAAAAGATAGAGGAAGTACAGTTATGTATATATTCAATGCACGGAGGTATGTGGAGATGGCATTTCGTATCTGTGAATATTACAGAAATGAAGCATTACACACACATTTACAATTGCATACGTATCTAAAAAATACCATTGTGATCTCTTAAAAATTGTAGCAAAAAATAAAAATTAAAAAATTAAAAATTAAAATATTATTATAATTATTGATTATTTATTGATATATTTATTTGATAGGGGGTTATGTTTTTGGGTTTGAATTTGGGTGCTACTTTTCGGGTTGGTTGGGGTTTCGATCAGCAGAGCATTCTCCAGGTGTTACGGAGACGAGAGTGTGTGGCAGTGGAAGGTTATGGTCGCAGATCGTTTTCCCAAAACCACAAGATCCCCAAATAACCTGAAATTTTCTTTTCGACAACCAAAAGGGTGGCTTTAAATTAGAAATACGAAAGTTCATCAATTACAATTTATGGACCTATTCGTACCGCACGAAGTCAAAGTGTCTTGCTCTTACTTTTAAGAACATTATACTTGTTTTGAAGAACTTTTGTCTTACTTTGGAGATATTTGTATGTTCCTGTCTCACTTTCCGTGTTCTTGAGAGAAGGGTGAAGGATATGTACGATGTATACCGAACGCTATTACTGACTATAAACTATGTATGCTACAATCATCGTATCATAGAGATGTACACGATATGATTTTACTCACAGAGTACTAATTTAAATACAAGAGTAATATTGTACTAGATTTTAGATAAAATTTCTTGTTAATACAATAATACGTGAAAGTTTTTAAAAAATGTGTTGTTAATTATTTAGAATTTAGCTAATTCACTTGAATGAATTTTTTTAATGAAAATAAGTTGCGTTTTTAATGACAATAGGAATATTCTTATTGGAACGAGAAAAAATTAAAAAATAAAATAACAGAAAATTCTCATATAATTTTTATTTGTATAAATTGAATTATATAATTCATTTTATTTATTTATACTATTATTATTATTATTATTATTATTAATTTTTTTTATTATAATAAGAATTGTACAGAATTTTGATAAGAATTGAATGTAAAATGTTGAACTGGCAAAAATTTTAATAGGTATAAAGAAATTAGCATTATGAATAATACAATTTTGTTCGTCATTGGCCTGGCCTTTATATAAGGTTAAAACTATTCATTAAGAATTTTTTAGTACATCAAACATGTATACGAAGTATCCCATGATTTAAATACCTAATTAAAGCCGGTTACACACGGTCTGATCTCATCGGCCAATAAAATAGACATTATTGACGACGTAAAGATTCTCTCTCGTGTCTCTGGTGGTAAAATTAGGACTAGTATCAAGTTAAAATATACGCATAAATGTTTAATTGGGGATATAAAATCTACTAATCCGCCCATAATTTGTATAATAGGTATTCTAATGACAATTACACGTATACAAAAATTTTTACTTGATACAGATTCTAATTTAAAAAAAAAAAAAAAAAAAAAGAAAAACCTGAGATGCTTGCGTAATCTTTACGTCGCCAAGAATCAGCTACCCACGCGATGATAATATGATAATTTAGTATTTCAATAGTCATGGACGCTGTTCAGTAACTGTGACACAACCTTGTAACTCGTTAACAATTCCACATAACTCCATATAACGTATACTAGTTGTCAAAATAGTGTATATATAAAGGCCAGGCCAATGACGAACAAAATTGTATTATTCATAATGCTAATTTCTTTATACCTATTAAAATTTTTGCCAGTTCAACATTTTACATTCAATTCTTATCAAAATTCTGTACAATTCTTATTATAATAAAAAAAATTAATAATAATAATAATAATAATAATAATAATAATAATAATAATAATAATAATAATAATAATAATAATAATAATAATAGTATAAATAAATAAAATGAATTATATAATTCAATTTATACAAATAAAAATTATATGAGAATTTTCTGTTATTTTATTTTTTAATTTTTTCTCGTTCCAATAAGAATATTCCTATTGTCATTAAAAACGCAACTTATTTTCATTAAAAAAATTCATTCAAGTGAATTAGCTAAATTCTAAATAATTAACAACACATTTTTTAAAAACTTTCACGTATTATTGTATTAACAAGAAATTTTATCTAAAATCTAGTACAATATTACTCTTGTATTTAAATTAGTACTCTGTGAGTAAAATCATATCGTGTACATCTCTATGATACGATGATTGTAGCATACATAGTTTATAGTCAGTAATAGCGTTCGGTATACATCGTACATATCCTTCACCCTTCTCTCAAGAACACGGAAAGTGAGACAGGAACATACAAATATCTCCAAAGTAAGACAAAAGTTCTTCAAAACAAGTATAATGTTCTTAAAAGTAAGAGCAAGACACTTTGACTTCGTGCGGTACAAATAGGCCCTTTGGTGTGGCCATACTTTCCAAACTGAGGCGTACAATATTTAGGCATATTGTATGCACTATTTTTAGAAATGTATTACCACGCCTTTTTGGTAAAAATATACAATTTGAAATTAAATATAAGATTAAAGTTTTGAATTTATGGAATGATTTTAAATATCGTTGCGAAATACTTTCCTTGAACATATGATAACAAATAATGAATATAAGATTTAAATTAATTTCATTAATTTGAAATTTTATTATTGCACCAATTTTACGCTTTGGAATCATGACTAGAATAACATGTATACGAGTTTTCATAAATATCAAACTTTCTCAAATTGTAACTTAGTCTATATTATTATTATTTTTTTTTTTTTAATTTTACTTACAAAATTACGATTGAAATTGAATTGAAATAATACTGAAAGTTACGTTATAAGTTATATTTCGCAAATAAATTATACGATTGGAAAGATTATACCAGATATCGAAATATTAGTGAAGGTCACACGTGCTTTTTAAATTTTTTAAACCGGAAATAATTACGTAATTGAAAGAACATTAAGTTATCAAGACAATATTTAAATATTTGAAAACTTACTTAATAATGAATTAAATAAATTTAAATTAACTTAACCTATACTGGCAGAACTGATGTTCGCCGCATCGACCTACGTGTCGGAAAATTAAATTTAGATTAACTTTAAACTATACTGGCTGAACTTTACGTTCGTCGCATCGACCTACATGTCGGAAACTAAATTTAGATTAATTTTAAACTATACTGGCTGAACTTATGTTCGCCGCATCGACCTACGTGTCGGAAACTAAATTTAGATTAATTTTAAACTATACTGGCTGAACTTATGTTCGCCGCATCGACCTACGTGTCGGAAACTAAATTTAGATTAATTTTAAACTATACCGGCTGAACTTATGTTCGCCGCATCGACCTACGTGTCGGAAAAACTAAATTATAAACTTATCAATTTAAACTATAATATTCATATTTCTAACTATAAGCTATTTTTAGTCGTAGACTTTTTTCGCTAAATCCCCAGGAAATCTTTTGGAAATCTGGATGAATGCGAAAGTACAAACGACGTTAAATATTTAAATATAAATTATTTTTACATGCTACATTTAATTATTTTGCCTTTATATATCTAATATAAATTATCTTTTATTTTGTTTAAATAAATTTCCAAAATATATTTATCTTAAATAAATCATACGATTTTTCAAAATTTAAATTTATCCTACATGCTACGTTTAATTATTTTCTAATCATTTAAATATAAATTATTCTTTGACTACGTTTAAGTAAATTTCCAAATACATGTTATAATAAAATAATACTTATCTTAACTACGAGGAGTTTCTCCTTTTCAACAATACACTTAAACAAATAATACTTAAACTAATTTTAAAATACATATATTTTTTTCCTTTCATTTTTGATGTGAGCGGCCCAAAGGCCACGCGAGAAGAGAACTTCTCCCTAACTGTGTGTCTTTTTAATTAGTATCAGTTATTTTTTTAGTTATGTAATTTGTTTTGTTAATTATCTCTTTGAAAAATAAATGTTTAATTAAATAATGTACGCACTTGGTATAAATTTAAATTTCAGATTTCTGCAAACGTGTAATTAGTTTTTACATTGTGCCTAGATATCAATTTGAAACTATAACACTAGATGTCGTTAATATATATATATATATATATATATATATATATATAATTGATTTTTATTGAATTCTATGATTTGATATATTGGACTGATATTAACTTCAAACATAAATGTTAGATGTCAGTATTTTCACATCTTTACGAATCGATTAATTATTAATTAGATTAAAGTTTTATTATCGTTTTCCAAAGTAAATGTTGAATTGATTCATCACATGTAGCAATAATTATTGCTACAAAATTTTAAATAGGGGATATTTTTATAAAAGTAATATAGGGAACAAAGGAATATTTAGCAAAGTAATTGCCAGTAACAAAAACTTTTTTTGGTTTTTTGAGAGTTATATGTATAAAAAAAAAAATACATAAAAAATATATACATAAAAAAATTTTGTTTAGACACCCATGTGTATAACATTATAAAATGGCGGATACCCAGATTTAATTTTTAAAACATGATTTCTACTCATCTATGAAACGTAATTGGGTTTTTTCCTTCTGTTTTTACTCTATTGTCGCTTTTGCACGATAAAACACAATAATTAACCATTTTGGCTTCCGATGGAAAACGTTGTAGTCAGTTTTAATTTCACGACAACTTTTCAGACATCCCACGTGACGCACACACACAACTAAACAATGACAGGAGAAATACCAGTGCTTGGCTTCAGACCACCTAACAAAATGACTAGTCCATATACGTCATTGAGTTATATATTCAATGTATGTATATAAAAATGAAGCCAAAAAAGGGTTAAAGCGTTGAACAATATGACTGTTAAACAAAGTTGGATTTAACATTTTTCTATAATTACTGATGTTATATTTGTTGTTATAAATATTGTTAGAATATTTACTAATAAAATAATTTCAAATTACAACAGAAATCGGATACAAATTAAAAAATATTTATTACCACCAGTGTTGGCATTTGTAACATAATTATAGTACGCTTGATATAATTATCAATGAAACATCTGAAAGAATTTTTTCTTTTTCTTGCTCCTTTAACTGTATTTTTGGCCTGTTTCATAATTTTTCAAGAAATATTACGAAATACTCCAATTTGGCGAGCCTGATCACATAACTTAAAAACAAAAATCCCAACATTGATTACCACTGACACTTTATAGATTATGAAAGTGTGTTAACATAGTGTTAACCAATGTGGCGATTTGCTTAAAAAAAGATAATGTGTACTCCATCTATTGCATGGTACATACATATTCTGATATCAATGACCTAAACGTTTGAATCATAGAGATGCATTTGAAATATTCATGAAATATCTCATAGGGTATTTGACTTAAATTAAAACATTTTTCTAAAAGCCTTGTGTCTGTATATCAGTTAAGTGATTTTTTTCGGTAAACTCTATAAAAATCATCAAAAATTACAATTTTAAATTAAAAAATTGGCACGAAAAACACCTCACTATTGGATCATTAATGACATATTGACTATAAGCTAACAGAAATATTAAAAATAGAATACAATTTACTTCGCCGATGAAAATTATCAAAATCGAGACGTTTACTTAATAACCAAACAAAAAATAATAAAATAGTAAGTAAACAACAGTGCGGGAAGTAAAATTAATTTAAAAACGATTATGATTATTTATTTTTATTGAACGATATTTTTTTAAGTACACATGTGTAATATATTTGGTACATAATTATATATTGCACAGGAAGGGATTTTCATCAGTCACATAATTTAAATACCAAGCATTAAAAAATTCCCTAATTTTCCTCGGTTTTCAAAAAAGTGGCCACCCTGTAAAACATTAGACACTTTGGAACATATTATATGGTTTCTCACCACTGTGAATTGAATACTTGACTGATGTAGCATTTGATAGTAAAATATAGTGAATAACATAGCGTATGATTCAGTAATAATGATTAAATATTTAATTTTAAAAAAATATAAATACTTTATTTTTCTAAATAAAAATTACGAATTTGGAATTAGCGGCTGAAATGATTAATACAATTTATTTGGACATGTGACGTCACAGCACGAAAGATTTAATATTGCAAAAAAGATGTTTATAAAAAAGATACTCACATTTTAGTTTTTACATTTTTAAAATTTCGCTGAACAAAATTTGGGATTCGAAGCAAAGAAGTTTGCTACCAAAAACGAGTCTATTTTTGGTTTTGTGCTTATCAGCTTTAACAAAACCTTATTCATTTTTATTAAATTAAAAATGAGGCAATAACAGATCAACAGAAAATATACTTATATAAAATTTAATGTCATGGATACGACAATAATGACTAAACCCACTACATAATGATATAATATAAAAAGCAAACTGGTTCGCCTGGTTCGTGACTAAGTGTTTTCGCACCAAAATTCAATTAAATAAAAAAAGCTTTTTTTTTCCTTAAATCGCTTTTTTTATACAAAAATCAATTACTGGGATTATATTTAAGTCATTTGGAATAGTTTAAAACCCTTTTTCCGAAATCTGTCAAATACCCAATTGTCTCACGTTATTTTAAATTACACAAAGTAAAATGTTTTAAAATATAATGTATCACATTCTTATGATTTTTCACCACTGTGAATTTTTTTATGGGTTTTTAAATTATTTGACTGACTAAATGCTTTAGAACAAATATTACATTTGTAAGGTTTTTCACCACTGTGAGTTCTTTCATGTTGTTTTAGATTACCTATATTACTAAATTTTTTAGTACATATATTGCATTCGTATGGTTTTTCACCACTATGAATCCTTTCATGTGTTTTTAAATAAACTAACCGACTAAATGTTTTGGAACATATATTACACTCGTATGGTTTTTCACCACTGTGAATTGTTTCATGTCTTTTTAAATAACTTACGTCACTAAATGTCTTAAAACATATTGCACAATTATACTCTTTTTCACCATTGTGAATTTTTTCATGTTTTTTTAAATAATACCGATTATGAAATGTTTCAGAACATATCGCACAATTATATTGTTTTTCACCACTGTGAATAATTTCATGTCTATTTAAATCCCTTAAATCGCTGAATGTTTTAAAACACGCAGGACACTTAAATTCTTTTTCACCACTGTGAATTATTTCATGTCTTTTTAAATAATGTGGATTATGAAATGTTCTAAAACATACTGCACAATTATATTGTTTTTTATCACTATGAACCTTTTTATGTGTTTTTAAATTACCTAAAGTACTAAATGTTTTCGAACACGCATCACATTCAAATGATTTTTCACCAGTGTGAGATTTTTCATGCGTTTTTAAATTACCTAATTGACTAAATGTTTTAAAGCAAACATCACATTTATAAGGTTTTTCACCACTGTGAGTTCGTTCATGATTTTTTAGATTACCTAAACACCGAAATTTTTTAGTACATATATTGCATTCGTATGGTTTTTCACCACTGTGAATCATTTCATGTGTTTTTAAATTAACTAACCGACTAAATGTTTTTGAACATATGTTACATTCAAATGGTTTTTCACCACTGTGCATTATTTCATGTCTTTTTAAATAACATAACTCACTAAATGTTTTAAAACATACAGTACAATTATATTGTTTTTCACCACTATGAATATTTTCATGTGTTTTCAAATGAACTAATCGACTAAATGTTTTCGAGCAAATATTACATTCAAATGGTTTTTCACCAGTGTGAGTTCTTTCATGCACTTTTAAATTACTTGACTGACTAAATGTTTTAGAACAAATATTGCATTTATAAGGTTTTTTACCACTGTGAATTATTTCATGATGTTTTAGATTACTTAAACAACTAAATTTTTTTGTACATATATTGCATTCATATTGTTTTTCACCGCTGTGAATCCTTTCATGTGTTTTTAAATAAACTAACCGACTAAATTTTTTGGAACATATGTTGCATTCAAATGGTTTTTCACCACTGTGAATTATTTCATGTCTTTTTAAATAACTTAAATCACTAAATGTTTTAAGACATATTGGACAATTATATTGTTTTTCACCACTATGAACCTTTTGATGTGTTTTTAAATGACATAAATAAGTAAATGTTTTTGTACAAGTATCACACTGAAACTGTTTTTTGGCCACACATGCAGTTTTCTGTTTTGTTATATCTGTCGAATTATCTTCATCTATTTCATCTTGTTCAATTTTTATTTCCATATGTAAATTGTTTAAATCTTCCGAAGATTCATTCGATTCCTAAAATGAAATATTTTGCATAATAAAAAAAGGTTTTCCTTTTAAGGACCCACAAAAATATAAAATATTCGCTAGACCGGTTTCGGCTACTTTTGTAGCCCTCTTCAGTAGCACAAAATACAAGAACTAGAGATATAATGAATATAAAAATCAGCAATATGATAAATATAGAAACCAGAGAAATAAAAACAATCAGAAATATAATAATAATAAAATGAAAAATAAAATAAAGAATTATGAAAAATACTTTCCTTCGTTAAAAATATGTAAATATAAAAATAATAATAATAATAAAGCAACCAATAAAAATAAAAATAAATATAAAAGTAAAAATACGCTGGCAATGGGGTGTGGCACACAGCTTCCTCATACTCGTAAAAGCACCTTTGTAATTTAATGCCCAATATATCTTTGTATAATTTAATACAGGTATATAAATAAAAATCAATAAACAAAACGATTCATAAAAAATTGAGCGAAGTGGGACTAGCAGTAAATAAGATATTAACATTTAATGGGATTTCATGGTAGCGCAGTGGATACTATTACTCCGAATGCAATGAAATTTGTAGGGGATCATCTAGGAACCAGTCCGCATAATTTCTAACAATTTCTTACAAAAGAATTGAATAGTTCAGAAGTTATGCCACTTGGTGCAATTTAGTATATTAATGGAATGCCATGGTAGCGGCGTAGTTACCGTTACTCTTCGATTAAATTCATCGGGGACCATCTATAGGAACCAAACTGCATAATTTTTGAAAATTTCATTAAAAACAATTAAATAGTTCAGAAGTTATGCCACTTGGTGCAAACTGGCGACACACAGACGGACGAACGGACAGACACCAAACCAAAATTGTTCAGGAAGCTCTAAAACGTAAAATGTGCCCAAAAAATTTTATTTTGGAGGGAAAAAATTTTTTATTTTTCAAAAGTGATTACAATGCTTCCGCTACTTTAGTAGTATCGGAAGCAATATATAAATATAAAAATAAAAACAGCAATAAAAATAAAAATACTATATCCAGAACCAACCAGATCTCCTCTTGATTTTAAAATTTAATTATATTATTATTATATTTCTAGTTTTCATTTTTATTATACCTATTTCAGATTCTTTTTTAATTCTGGTTTCTATATTTATCATACTGCTGATTTTTATATTTATTATATTTCTGGTTTTTATATTTTATGCTACTGAAGGGGGCTACAAAAGTAGCCGAAACTGGTCTAGCGAATATTTTATATATTTTTTGTAGGTCCTCAAGAGGAAAAACTTTATGTATAATCTAGCCCACAGTACGGCTCAATATAGTGATTTAAGGGGAGGTTTACTTGAGAGTCGTTAAAAAAAATCGATTTTTTTTTTGCAGAAATTGGTAGCTAATTATGTGTAGAATATGTTCCCAAAGTGATTTTACTGAAAATAATTTAAATACAAGATTCTTGCACATTAACCGAATCCAGCTTTCTATAAAAAAAAAATTCAAAAAACGTAGTTCACGCAATAATGAGTATTAAATATAAAATTTTGAAAATACGTTTCTTTATATATATTTTATAATATCTTGGAACTACATTTTTGGAACTGGCGGACACGATAACTCAAAAACTATTCGATGGGTCCTTTTTTCTTAATTTTTTATTTTAAAGATAATTCAATTCTTCGGCACCTCTACCTAAGTTCGATACACTTTCAATATTTTTTTTTATTTTTAAGTTTACTTTAAAGAGCGAAAAATAAGATGAAAATCGTAATCAAAAGTTCAAACATCCGCCATTTTTTTTTCCTTTCAGCAATTTATTGATATTACAGGTAGAGGTGCCGGTACTCTTCATATATTTTATAAATCTTATCTCATCTCTTATCTCATAATAGGGAATAAAGACCGGAATTCGCCGTGGCTACCACAGAATTCAGAAACGAATTTGCTATCTCTGTACTGGTGATACTAGCGTAGACAAAAAATCCCTTCCACTTCTCCCCATTATGTTTTGCAGGTGCACATTGTTTGTAGTGGTGTGGGTTTGATGTTTACAAGTGTGTGAATGGTCACACATACAACTACATAACACGTATATGCGGACAGAGCAACGTACAGTTTAAGTAATAATGGTCTCAACAATACATAACAATTTATTATCGAGCAGTCGGTGACCGTCACCGAACGACTAAATGCCTTTAGCGGTATCTGACACACTGCTGATACACTACTACCCACAGTTTTTTATACATACGCTTAGGGCTTGGTAGCTACTTTGCGGTTCGGTTATTTTGTCCCGGTTATTTTTTCTTTGGTAAGTTAGTTGCGGTACCGGCCCAAATCTAGTACTTACCCGTTTAATTAGATGCCCCTGTAAATCTGTTAGCTTTTTTCTATCTGTCAAACTATTATTTTGTTGTGAAAATTTAGTAGATTCACAGATTTTGGTTTCTATCGATAACACCGAATTATTCTCATTCAATTCATGTTTTTCCACTTTAATGTCAACTGTATGAAAATTTTCATGGACTGGTTCATTCATTTCATCCTTTTCCACTTTAATGTTGACTGTATGAAAATTTTCATGGACTGGTTCATTCATTTCATCTTTTACCAGTTTCATTTCAACTATATGAAAGCTTTCACTGACTGCTTCATGCACTTCATCTTTTTCCACTTTAACTTCAATTATATCAAAATTTTCATGGTTCGATTCATGGACTTCATTTTTCTCCACTTTAATTTCAACTGCACGAAAATTTTCATGGACCGGTTCATTCACTTCATCTTTCTCCACTTTAACTGTATGAAAATTTTCATGGACTTCATCTTTCTGCACTTTAATTTCAACTGTATGAAAATTTTCATGGACTGGTTCATTCACTTCATTTTTCTCCATTTTAATTACAAATATATGAAAACTTTCATTAACCGATTTCTTTTTGACGTCTGTTAACGACACTAATGACCCTGATGACGTCAATCATATCAATATTAAATCAGTTTGGCCAACTGCAGCTTCACACAAAATATTTCATAGGGTACTTGACTTAAAATAAAAAAATTTCTTTAGCCTTGTTTTTGTTTGCTTATCAGCGTTTTTCTTTCGATAAATTCTGTTTAAAGATGGTAAAAATCATCAAAAAAATAACTCTAACTTCTCACTATAGTGACATCACGATCTGAAGCACCCAAACGTTAATGTCAAATAGATATTTATCATAGATAAAGTACACCAGAAGTTTATTTCTGCAAGATAGCCAACTTCAATACATTTTTTTGTCCCTCGATTACCGCTCTATGACACTGAGAACGGGGGTCCTGGGTATAGATGTCACCGTTGTCGTAGTCATTATGCGTAGTACACTTGAAAAGAACAGAGATGTCACTATAATAACTTTAAATTATCTTTAGCCTTTGCCGATAATGTAGGTAACTACTAGTAAGATAATCCACTAAAATTCTCCTAATTGCATTTTATTTTAATCAGTTTTTCAAGTTTAAAACTCATACAATAATTATAAACTCATATATTTGTTTAAAAACTCAATTTATTTTTATTCAAAATTATACATTAATCAAATATTTCGTAAATGAAAACCACTCTCACTGATTTTAATTTCTGACAAGTGTGCTCCCATTTTTCTGCAACAGATGAAATGTATTCTAATTTTCTAATTAATTTACTGTGATAATAAAATAAGTAATTATTTTCAAATAAAAATAAAGTAATAAATGTTAATTATACATACCTCCAATAATAATTAAATAAAATTATTAAATGTAATATTGAACTCAAAAAAATAGACGAATTACTCATAAATAATTCGAAAAAAATGAAAATTTCTGGATAGAATTTTTTATAATTGTTACTATAGAAATGTTACAAATTATAAATTTCTAAAATAATAGAATAAGTTCTATGAACAGTAAATTCGACAGATATCAGCTAGTAGCACCGTCTACAATTACACATATTTTTAAATATGTTGTGCAGTGCTACTGCACTGCCCTCTGAATTCAGTACCTTAATAACCACCTGCTAAGAAAAATCCTATAATTTAAGTGAGTGCTCTTCTATATATATAGTGTTATTCTCTATGGTATTTATAAACCTCAAAACTTTGATTAAATTCATAAGTCAAAATGGAAGCAAGTATTTGTGGTCGATTATTTATTATTACTGTAGGTGTAAGCCAACAGAAATAATAAAAATAAAACACAAAATTTCACTTCGCCGGTAAAAATTATTAAAATCGACAAATATACTTAACCAAAAAATAACAAAATAGTAAGTAAACAGCAGTGCGGGAAGTAAAATTAGCCCTTTGCGCTTATAAGACATGTACAGCATGACAAGATGGTTTGTCCATTAACTCTACCATATTTAAAGGTGTTTTGTCTGTTGGATCATAAGACATGTACCACATGACACACTGAATGTTGAACTGCAATGACTGCTCATATTTCACATTACATGAATATTTTATTTAATAACTGCAAACACATTCATTTATTAGAAAAATTGTAAATAAAATAATACAAAATCACGTTGAATTATTTTTTTAAAATTAAAAACTAATAAAAACAGCATTGAGAACGTATTTAGCGCATTTAGTATTCAACTTTGGGGAAACAAGGTTAGAACGTCAAAAGAATACGTCAAAAAAAGAAGGTCGGTCCTTGTCATGTGCTACATGTTTTACCAGCCTATTTACAACTCACTTTTTTTTGCTTGAGTGCAAAGAGTTAATTTAAAAATGATTGTAATTATTTATTTTTATTGAAGAATATTTGTTTTAGTACACATGTATAATATATTTAGTACATAATGTAAATACAATTATTATACGAATCATATGAATAACGCTGCATATTAAATGATTAATTTATACATAATTTTTCCCTACTTATAGAAATTAAAAATAATCTCTATTATACATGTACCAATGAACTTTAAAACAACTTTTAAAAACTATTAAGTCTTTAAGATGGTTATATAAGGAACATCTACTAAAAGGCTTTGTAGAAATTTATTTAACTCTGTTGTAAATTTTAGTGCAAAATAAATATTTTATTTATTTATTTTTATACATAATTGTTGTTGAAAAGAATAAAAAATATATATCTTTCTTTCTTAAAAAAGGCAACAATATAAACTTATTTTTTTCTTAACGCTTTAAATGATTAAGACGAGTTAATTCGTGCTGCAATATGGCGGCTCAAAATGCTGTAATATGTATATATTCACTGAAACAGGTGCCGCCACCTGTGACAGATTTTCCGTAATACGGTATAATTCTAAATAATGTTGAATTTTATCAGCATAGTTTAGTATAATTAAAATTTGGGAATTCCTAGGGTTCACTTTTTTGATGTTGGGATCTTTGATTTTTTTTCTTGTTCTTTTTTTGTAACCTTATCTATTGTACTTATCACTGGCAGTAAAAAGTCTGGCATTTTGAGACAAAAATTTTTTTCCATATGGTTTGTTTAAAAAGTTAAAAAGACTACGAAATATATTTCTTCTTTTCTTGCACCTGTATTAGCAAAAGAATAATTCCTGTACTTTCAGAGTAGATAACCAAAAAGACAGGAAAGTAGCAAAAAATTACGTATATTTAAAGAATTATATCAATTTAATTAAAATTTGTTACAAAAGATCAGAAATCATTTTTTTATTACAGTTTAACAATTTCTTAAATAAAATTAACTTTTATTTCTAAGTTTCTAGTAAACTACTGTATTTAGTATTAACACTATGAGATCTGAGCACTTTCACAGTAAACTTCCCCGGAAGCCGACAATATTTTTAAAGAAACTATAAAAACAAATACATAATATGATTCAATATGTGCATATATGTGTTTGACATTCAAACACATTCATATCAATTAGAGAATTACAGAAAGTTTAGATAACAAATTGGTAAAAAAAAAAAAAATTATTAGTTTTTATATTGTTTATTTTAAAAATTTTTATAGAAACCAAGAGAGTAGTGTGTGTTGGTGTTTGTGTGAGTTGAGTGTATGTATACACATCGGTGTGGTAACATTGCATACATACATAATGCGTAATCAATTAATCACTGATGGCGATAGGCCTCTGCGGTTGTTTTGATTATTTTCGGATGCCGAAGCCATGGGACTGAAAGTGTTACTAAGGCATTGCTTCAAACCATCGTCAACAGATGTCACGTAAGAGGCTACTGCAAGCTCCCAGCAAGCGCTTAGTATTATAAACATACCCTATAGTTCTTTTTTGCGTTATTACTTTTTTTACTTCTTTAGTTTGTTTTTCTTTTTAGTATGTACTATTTTATGTCTCTTTAAGTCTTCTGATCGAGCAAACGTTTTGAAACATGTCTCACACTTGTACGGTTTTTCGCCAGTGTGTAATCTTTTATGTAACCTTAAAGAGTTTGACACAGAAAATGTTCTAAAACATATATCACATCTGAATGGCTTTTCGCCAGTGTGTACCCTTTTATGACTACTTAATTCAACCGACTGATTAAATGTTTTAAAACATGTGTCACACTTGAATGGCTTTTCGCCAGTGTGTAGTCTTTCATGGGTCTTTAAGTTACTTGACGAACTTAATGTTTTAAAGCATGTCTTACACCTGAATGGCTCTTCGTCAGCGTGTATTCTCTGATGACGCTTTAAAATATGTGACGTACTATACGATTTAAAACATATATCACATTTAAATGATTTTTCATTGGCGTGTATTTTTTCATGTGCTATTAAATATTGTAACTGAGTAAATGTTTTAAAGCACACATTACACCAGAATGGCTTTTCGCCAGTGTGTGTTCTTTTATGTCCCGTTAAGTAACTTGACGTAGTAAATGTTTTCAAACATGTATCACACTTGAATGGTTTTTCACTAGTATGTATTTTTTTATGGGTCTTTAAGTTACTTGGAGTAGTAAATGTTTTCAAACACGTATCACATTTAAATGGGTTCTGTCCAGAATGTGTTTTTTTATGATACGCTAAAGTCCGTGACGCAGTAAAAGCTTTAAAACATATATCACACTTGAACGGTTTTACGCCAGTATGTACTTTTTTATGTATTATTAAATTACTTGAATAAGAAAATGTTTTTAAGCAAATATCACATTTAAATGGTCTTTCGCCGGTATGTTTTCTTTCATGGATTTTTAACTCACTTAATAAACGAAATGTTTTAAAACATGTGTCACACTTGAATGGCTTTTCGCCAGTGTGTACTTTTTGATGAGACTTTAAAATATACGAGGTAGTAAATGCTTTAAGACATGTATCACATTTAAATGATTTTTCAGCGGTGTGTGTTTTTTCGTGTACCTTTAAATGTTTTCGTGCAGTAAATGTTTTAAAGCAGACATCACATTTGAATGGTCTTTCGCCAGTATGTAGTCGTTCATGACTCTTTAAAGCCTCTGACGTAATAAATGTTTTCACACATGTACCACATTTAAATGGTTTCTGTTCAGAATGTGTTCTTTTATGATTTTCTAAATTGGATGATGAAATAAAAGCTTTAAAACATATATCACATTTAAATGGCTTTTCGCCAGTGTGTATATTTTCATGGTACTTTAAACCGCTTAACTGAGAAAATGTTTTAAAACATATATCACATTTAAACGGCTTTTCGCCCGTATGTATTCTTTTATGTATCCTTAAACAGCTTGGGTCAGAAAATGTTTTAAAACACGTATCACACTTGAATGGCTTTTCGCCAGTGTGTATTCTTTCATGATTTTTTAAACCGTGTAGCGTAGTAAATGTTTTAAAACATGTAAAACATTTTGATAGCTTTTGCCCGGTATGTATTCTTTTATGACACCTTAAACCGGCTGACGTAATAAATGTTTTAAAACATGTATCACATTTAAATGGCTTTCCGTCAGTGTGTAGTCTTTTATGTGCCTTTAGCACACTTGACGCAATAAATGCTTTAAAACATGTATCACACTTAAATGGCTTTTCGCCAGTGTGTAGTCTTTCATGATACTTTAAACCGGTTGACGTAGAAAATGTTTTAAAGCATGTATCACACTTGAATGGTTTTTCGCCAGTGTGTAGTCTTTCATGATACTTTAAACCGGTTGACGTAGAAAATGTTTTAAAACATGTGTCACACTTGAATGGCTTTTTGCCAGTGTGCGTTCTTTCATGGTCTTTTAAGTTACCTGACTGAGTAAATGTTTTAAAACATATATCACACTTGAACGGCTTTCCGCCAGTGTGTATTCTTTCATGAATCTTTAAGTAACTTGGCGTTTTAAATGTTTTACAACATGTATCACACTTGACTTTTCCTTTATTGGAATGCACTTTTTTATAATTCTTTAAACTGACTTGTTCTACTGAAGTTTCAGGACCTACACTAGTCTCACTATTTTCTGTTGTACCAAACTGTTCGTATATATTTTCAGATATATTTAGTTCAATCGTATTTTCACCAAATACGCTTTTTTCTGTTGATATATTACTCTCATCATTTTCCAGTTTTATTTCAGTATGTAAACTTGATAAATCAACAGCACTACAGTTTTCTGACTCCAATTTAATTTCACGGTAATTTAAAGAATCGGGTAATTCCCTCTTTACTACGTTTGGAAGTTGGTAACCTGGATCCTCTAAGTCTTCTTCTTCTTTAACAGCAAATTTAGATTCAACACTCGGTGTAAATTCTTTGTTTTCCATTTTCGATAACTTGTGGGCAACTTGTGATCACCAAAATTTTTGAATACACTGAAAATAATGTAAGATCCTCTTAAGACCTAATTTTTTAAAAATTGAAATTTAAAACTGGCACACTTGTTTGTGTATTTACACCAAAGACGTAATAAATAATATAGGGTGTGTTTATTTTAATGCAACGTTTCAAAACGTTGTAAAACATATATGACGTAAGCAAACATATTATGGTGCATGATTTTTACGCATGTGCGAACGTTTTATTTCGGCTGGACACAACTGTTGCAAATGTTGCAAAACAAAAAAAACAACCTCTGTTGTAAATAAAGAAAATCTTAATAGTTTTTTATTTTATATTTTTTTATTAATTAAATAACATTAAAATTTTAGGAAAATGAACAATTTGTATGATGTTATAATAGACGAATACGTCTATCTTGATGTTATAATAGACGAATATGTCTATCAAATCTTGATTTCCGCTGACAATAAACTTTTCGTATTTATTATTATTATTATTTACTAGATAATATGTTTTCAAAAAAACACAGTTATGGGACATTATTTATTTGAAATCCGATTGTAAAATTATCTGTAAAATGAATAAATAAACGCCGTAATTGAATCATACGGTAACAATAATGATAGCTAACCTAGCTAACTATACACGTGATACACGTGCGTTAGACACACACTATGTACCCTATGTAGTTCATGTACGTATGTAAATGACGTCAAAGCTATTTGCAACAGTTCTGTCCCGCCTAAGTGAACATAAAACATGTTTTTATGGCGTAAAACGTTGCATTAAAATAAACACACCCATATATAGATTATAAAGGACCAGTAATTTATGTTAAGTGCACGTTAAAAAGAAACAAGTATTATAAATACTATAAATAGCATGTAAATTGCCAATATACCGTGTGAGTTTTTCGAGAGTTGCCATTTTTATTACAGCCAAACCGTTGATTTAATCGAAAAATTGTTCAAATAAGAGTTGTAGATATCGATGGGAGCAACCGATTGCTATAGTCAGGAGGTTTATAGCTCTTATGGTTTTCGAGCTATGATACAAACTTATAGATTTTTAAATGGGACTATATATTAATTTTTCGATAAAACTGATCTAATCTGTGAGAGGGGTACCCCATCACTCACTACGTTATATTGGAGTCCAAGTCCTAAGCGTAGGTGTAAAAATCTGTAGCTAGTAGTGTGTTCAGAGTGTGTCAGATATCGCTTAGGTGATTCAGTCGTCCGCACCACTTGTACCGGTACGGACATTGATTGTTACAACAATGTAATACATGAGTCCGTAAGCCTAGAAATACATACATATTACACCAGACGTTATGTGTACATACCGTTGTCGAGTGTGTACGTATGATGTATGTATCACTAGTGATACATACATCGTACGTACACACTCGACAACGGTACACTAGTGATACATAGATCATACGTACACACTCGACAACGGTACGTACACATAACGTCTGGTGTAATATGTATGTATTTCTAGGTTTACGGACTCATGTATTACATTGTTGTAACAATCAATGTCCGTACCGGTACAAGTGGTGCGGACGACTGAATCACCTAAGCGATATCTGACACACTCTGAACACACTACTAGCTACAGATTTTTACACCTACGCTTAGGACTTGGACTCCAATATAACGTAGTGAGTGATGGGGTACTCCTCTCACAGATTTGAAGACGTGAGATTGTATTTGTCTAATGTACACATAATCGTCAATTCAGGAGCCTAGCAATTTTATGTGAGGGTCTGGGAAGTTGCCATATTTTTTCACATATACACTTATGGCATTCATACCTAGCCATAGATATTTATACAAAAATAAACATAGTCAGTATGAATATATACACATATGAAACTATGAAATTGTTCAAAAATATTCACGTCTCTGTGAATTTTTACACTAATTTTACCAACACCATTTTTTTTACACTTAAACAATTATGTAAATTACAACATATTAAAATTTTAGCCTTGTGAGAGTGGCTTAATAAAAAAAATTGTTTTAATTTTCAAAAATTTAAGGGGAGATGACGCAACCGCAAAACACCTGCCAGAACGGTACTTGCTTATTGACCGATAAAAGAACGTCAATTAAAAAATTTTCTAATTTTATGGGAAACGGATTAGTCGGATGGTTCACTAGCTCTTATGCGGCCCATACACGGTTCGACTTGTTGTAGTACCTAGTTGTACTACAAGTTGAACTGTTTGCCATACACTATTAAACTATTCATTCAACTTGTTGTCCAACTTCAGTTATTCACAATTTTTGAAAAAGAGAACTTCGTTAAAATTCAAGATAAAATTCTTGCCTTAGCAGTAATTGCAGAAAGTATAGTGAAGAAAGCGTGAGTAAATGAAAAAAAAGAAAATAGAGCAAAAAGTGGTTGGGAAAAAATTTTCTAATGAAAAACTATTTAAAAACTTAATGAATGTGAACCAGACGATTACAAAAATTATATGCGAATGAACGAAAAAATTTTTAATGATATTTTAGTAAAAATAACACCTTTAAGAAGCAAAGAAAATACGTTTATGCGTGATGCAATTTCTGCAAAAACACACTTGGAAATTACATTAAGGTTTCTTGCAACGGGAAATTCTTTCAAAAATTTAAAATTTTCAAATGCGGTATCACGGCAAGCTATTGGAAATAACAAACAAAATCAAATATTTAAACTTTCCAATTGTTACCGCTGTAAATATTTTGTTGATTACACTCTTTACAGCATACATGTACTGGTTTTGTTGTTCAACTACCCCACATACAGTACAACATGTTCATAGACCATTTGCTCCGTCCACGTAAAATCAAAATGTTTTTATTTTACTTCAACCGTTTATGCAACCATCAAAATAGTTGACCAACTGCCCCACACACGATTCAACATGTTGTACAACTCAACCAAGTTGTACAACATGTTGAATCGTGTGTGGGCCGCATTAGACTAATACGTTTTTCTGGTAGAGGAGGGGGCGCCAATATGGCCAATATAGTGTCGTACTCCTGGCGTCAGTTATGTTCGCTACGGTCTACGCCACTGAGTCCACTTAAAATAAATTGACCACTTTTCTTATGTGAATTCAATAGTAAATGTAGTCAACTTATTTAAAATGAATTTCTACATACATATATAAACATTTAATTTTGTTGCCGCCATTGTCTAGAATTAGCACAACTTCTGCTTCAATAAAACAATGAATGTATACAAGTCCATTTATAATACATAATATATATTCTTATGTCTTTGATTTACACAAACATTTAACATACCGTCTATAACGCCTATAACCATGAACCAGACACGATAAATATGGCACAAAACGATAATAAATGAACTTAAAACTTGTCCGACGAAGCTTAACTTTTATAAAAATTTTAAAAAAATCTTGGCCTTTGACAAATTATTTGAGAAATTCCAAATATATGCCCGTTTTTCTCGAACTATTCCACGAAACAATAAACAGCACAAAAAGTTCACTTGCTGAATTGTATGATTATGGAGATTAGACAAGGAGATGAAACTCAATGTACATATTCAAAAAAGTGTTCAAATCAAAGATGGCACTCGTGTTCGTCGGATACGAAAGCGGTACAGTACTTATTCTCAAATGGAACACGCTCAAATGGAAACGCGAGCTTCTATATTATCTTTGTTAGCTTTTGAATATAATCTTCTGGAATCTTTTTCAATGTTCAACTCAGTTATAAAGTGGGTTTCTCGATCGTTTTTAAAATAAACTTAACAATTTTTATTTTGCGTCGCACCATTTATATTGTATAATTCGCTGACGTCACTATGTAAAATCGGAGTCAGTACCATTGGATATCCGCCGTATAAAGTAATTTAAACTATAAGATTTTATTTCATACATATGTAATTTCTATGTATTTCCTTATTATTAAATATCATCAACCGACATTAGTGATTCTCAAATGGAAACACTCACTTCCCCAGTCCCGGCGTGTTTCTATTTGAGAATAAGTACTGTAGTTTGATTCTGTTTAATTAGGCTAAGCGCGCACTACGTTTTTCCGCCGCTGTTTTTTTTCAGCAAAAAAGTGTGAAGCATTATACTCCATATAAGCGAACGCACTACGTTTTTTTTTTTCAGCGGCGGAAAAAAAACGGAAAAAGTTACATTTTTTTTTTGCTGAAAAAAAATCTCGTCATTTTTGTAACACGTATAAATATATGACAACACGCGCACTTGCGTAAATAAGCAAGCGGTTTTTTGGATTAGTGTGGTTATGTATCAAATTGTGATGCATTGCTACAGAACAGAAATGTATATAAAGTAATATTTTAGTCAAAATATCGTTAGATTTGAAATTTTATGGAAAATTTGACGAAGAAAATTATATATGAAATAGACAAAAGCCCTCAAGTATGGGATGAAACCCTAATATTAAGGTAACAACATTATAACACGATTTTGGCGAGACGTTTGTTAAAAAATAGTAATAAATTGGACTGCACCACAAATAAAAAACGTAATTTAGGTTTTGGTAAATAAATTAATCTTTCTACAAATATAATTATTTGAAAAGAAGATTGGTTAAATACCTTGTTAAATATGTAAATAGGAGAAGCGGGAGAAAATGAAAATCCATTCATAAGTTTGACATTTTAATAATAATTAATTTTGAATTATTTGTATTTATAAAGATAATAATGATGTATTTTGAAAATAAAATGTTTTAATATGTTTATTGTTTTGTATTTTTATTTATTTAGTCATTAAATTATACAGAATTTTGCGTACAAAAAGTATTTTGATTTTATAATGTTATGTTGCCATCAATGTAAAGTAAAAGAAGTTGGCAAACGAACGTCCTGCATTTGATAAAATAGTTAATTTAATAAATTTGATTGCATTATAGGTAAAAAAGATAATTTAGATCTTGGTAAATTAATATTTTTACAAATTTAATTATTTAAAAAGAGTGGATACGTAGTGGATACTATCTAAAATATGTAAATGGTCGAAGAAAATGGAAATTTGTTCATAAGTTTGACATATTTTGATAATTAATATTGAATCATTTTTATTTCTTAGTAATATTTTAAAAATGAAAAAGTATTAAAATTAAAACTTTCAGAATTTTACATACTTTAAAATTATTTTTAATTTTATAACATTATATTACTAAAGTAAATCACCAATCCAACAAGCTTATCGAACGTCCAGTTTCGAAATAATTTTAAGTCCCGCCAATTCCGCTACGGAAAAAAAAACGTAGTGCGCGCTGATGACACGTTTTCAGCTTTTGTGGAAAAACGCCGAGCGGAAAAAAAACGTAGTGCGCGCTTAGCCTTATCCGTTTCATGTTACTATATTCTCTATATTCACATCAGTATTTTGAGATTATTAACGCCGCCAGTGGTAAAAAAAGAAAGCCCTTATACATATTTACCATTTCCCTGACCAGTTTTGTCAATTAATTCATCTCATATGAGTTAGATCTCCATCTTATAATACTCCATTAGTTATACTGTCAATATTAAATAATTAAATAAATCAATATTTTAATAATATAAATTATATATAGGAATACATCAGTATAATTATTAATACACGATCAGTAATAATGTCAGTATTTCTAAATACTGACAGTATTACTGATCGTGTACAGGCAGCTTAAAAGAAAGTAGGTAATTAAAGAGACAGGAAAGTAGCAAAAAAATAACGTATATTCAAAAAATTAAATCAATTTAATTAAAATTTGGTAAAATAGATCAGAAATCATTTTCTAAAACAGTTTATTAAAAATAGTTTTATAAAAGCAATAAAGGCCAGTATTACAAATTTCATAAGCCGTTCTTAAATAAAAGTACTGTATTACAACTCCAAGAAAAAAGTAAAGGTAATAAAATTTTGAAAAAAATATGATTGGTTAAAAAAGATGACAAGGATAAAAAAGCAGTTTGTACAGTGACAGTTTAATTTACTTATCTCTCTCACAGAAAAATGTGAAACTAAGTCGGATTTACATAGCTAAAAAAAACTTTATAATTCAAAAAGTTACATGAATGTATATAATTTTTAAAACTATTGATTTAGATTATAATTTAACATTTCTAAATCGTATTTTGTATTGCCATATTCTATTTTGAATTGAAAGGTAATATTTTTATGAATGTTGCTGCAAGAGGGCAGTTTCGTACTGAAAATAATTCATTTCATTTTTTGTTCTAGTGTAAATCCAACTTGTAAAATTTTATTACGTTTACTTTTTTCTTAGAGTTGTAGGATAGTAACTTCAGTTTTTAGTAACTGTATTATGTATTAATAATAAGGCGTTGCTTTAAACCGTCGTCAACAGATGTCACATGGTATACTTTACTTATGCGTTATTATTGACCTTTACTTCTTTAGTTTGTTTTTCTTTTTAGTATGTACTGTTTTATGTCTCTTTAAGTCTTCTGGTCGAGCAAATGTTTTAAAACATATATCACACTTGTACGGTTTTTCGCCAGTGTGTACTCTTTTATGTAACCTTAAAGAGTCTGACAGAGAGAATGTTCGAAAACATATATCACATCTGAATGGCTTTTCGCCAGTGTGTACCCTTTTATGACTACTTAATTCACTCGACTGATTAAATGTTTTAAAACATGTGTCACACTTGAATGGCTTTTCGCCAGTGTGTAGTCTTTCATGGGTCTTTAAGTTACTTGACGAACTCAATGTTTTAAAGCATGTCTTACACTTGAATGGCTTTTCGTCAGCGTGTATTCTCTGATGACGCTTTAAAATATGTGACGTAATATACGATTTAAAACATATATCACATTTAAATGGTTTTTCATTGGCGTGTATTTTTTCATGTGTTATTAAATATTGTAACTGAGTAAATGTTTTAAAGCACACATTACACCAGAATGGCTTTTCGCCAGTGTGTGTTCTTTTATGTTTCGTTAAGTAACTTGACGTAGTAAATGTTTTCAAACATGTATCACACTTGAATGGTTTTTCGCCAGTATGTATTTTTTTATGGGTCTTTAAGTTAGTTGGAGTAGAAAATGTTTTCAAACATATATCACATTTGAATGGCGTCTGTTCAGAATGTGTTTTTTTATGATACGCTAAATAGTATGACGCGGTAAAAGCTTTAAAACATGTATCACACTTGAATGGCTTTTCGCCGGTATGTACTCTTTCATGTCGCTTTAAAGTAGTTATTTGGGAAAATGTTTTTAAACATGTATCACATTTAAATGGCCTTTCGCCAGTATGTTTTCTTTCATGGATTTTTAAGTTACCTAATAATCTAAACGTTTTAAAACATGTGTCACACCTGAATGGTTTTTCGCCAGTGTGTACTTTTTGATGAGACTTTAAAATATACGAGGTAGTAAATGCTTTAAGACACGTATCACATTTAAATGATTTTTCAGCGGTGTGTACTTTTTCATGTCCCTTTAAATGTTTTGGTGTAGTAAATGTTTTAAAGCAGACATTACATTTGAGTGGCCTCTCGCCAGTGTGTATTATTTCATGACTCTTTAAAGCCTTTGACGTAATAAATGTTTTCACACATGTACCACATTTAAATGGCTTCTGTTCAGAATGTGTTTTTTTATGATATTCTAAACTGGGTGAAGAAATAAAACCTTTAAAACATATATCACATTTAAATGGCTTTTCGCCAGTGTGTATATTTTCATGGTACTTTAAACCGCTTAATTGAGAAAATTTTTTAAAACATATATCACATTTAAACGGCTTTTCGCCTGTATGTATTCTTTTATGTATCCTTAAACAGCTTGGGTCAGAGAATGTTTTAAAACACGTATCACACTTGAATGGCCTTTCGCCAGTGTGTATTCTTTCATGATTTTTTAAACCGTGTAGCGTAGTAAATGTTTTAAGACATGTAAGACATTTTGATAGCTCTTGCCCGGTATGTATTCTTTTATGACCCCTTAAACCGGTTGACGTAATAAATGTTTTAAAACAAGTATCACATTTAAATGGCCTTTCGCCAGTGTGTACTCTTTTATGTGCCTTTAGATCATTGGACGTAATAAATGTTTTAAAACATGTATCACACTTAAACGGCTTTTCGCCCGTGTGTAGTTTTTCATGATACTTTAAACTTTCTGATCGAGAAAATGTTTTCAAGCATGTACCACACTTGAATGGTTTTTCGCCAGTGTGTAGTCTTTTATGTAGCTTTAAAACAGCAAACGTAACAAATGTTTTAAAGCATATATCACACTTGAATGGCTTTTCGCCAGTGTGCGTTCTTTTATGGACTTTTAAGGTACTTGACGAACTAAATATTTTAAAACATGTATCACACTCGAATGGCTTTTCGCCAGTGTGTACTCTTTTATGTGTCGTTAGATCACTTGACGTAACAAATGTTTTATAACATGCATCACACTTGAATGGCTTTTCACCAGTGTGTAGTTTTTCATGATATTTTAAACCGTTTGACGTTTTACATGTTTTAAAACACGTATCACACTTGAATCTTCTGTTTTTGGAATGAGTTTTTTTATAGTTCTGTAAACTGACTCGTTTACCTGAAGTTTCAGGACCTACACTAGTCTCACTGTTTTCTTTTGCACCAAACTGTTCACATAAATTTTCAGCTACATTTAGTTCAACAGAATTATCAGAATTTTCGTCCAATAATACGCTGTCTTCTGCTGATATATCATTTTCGAGTTTTATTTCAGCATGTAAACTTGATAAATCGAGAGCACTTGAGTTTTTTGACTCCAATTTAATTTCACGGTAATTTAAAGAATCGGATGATAATTCCCTCTTTACTACGTTTGGAAATTGGTAACCTGGATCCGCTAAGTCTTCTTCTTCTTCTTTAACAGCAAATTTAGATTCAACACTCGGTGTAGATTCACTATTTTCCATTTTCGACAACTTATGGGCACAACTGATCACCAAAAATTTTGAATGGACTGGAAATGATCTAAGATTCTCGTGAGACCTATTTTTTTTTTTAAAATTGATATTTAAAATTGGCATACTTGTGTATGCATTTACACAAACATTTAAAACATACCTATAACCATGAACCACACACGGTAAATATGGCACAAAATGATAATGGGTGAACTTGAAACTAGCCAGGCGAAGCTTAACTTTTATAAAAATTTTAAAAGCCTTGGCGTTCGACAAATTATTTGAGAAATTCCAAGTATGTACCCGCACCTCAGATTTAAATTATTCCACGAAACAACAAACAGCACAAACAGTACACTCTATGAACTGGATGATAATTGGTATTTTTTAACACAATTAATCGTACTGTTTACTAGTAGAATACAATAAAAAAAAAAAATTAAAAAAATCAGAACTGGTTATAAAAGGAGAAAATATGGATTTTTTGTCTTAAAATGCGAACTTTTTACTGCCAGTGATAAGTACAATAGATAAGGTTACAAAAAAATAAAAAAAATAAAAGATATAAGGTAAAAGACCCTGTAATTGACCCTTGCCCAATTTTTGACCTTTTCAACTTTTTTATAAATTAATAAAAAAACTATATTTTATATAAGACTTAATTTAAAGTAATCTATTCTGTGTCTAATGAACAGTAATTGAAAAAGTATAGAATATATTAACTAAATAAAAAAAATTTTTAAGAATTGAGTGTGAAAGCTATTTTTTAGTTGTTGTCTAAACTTTTTACGTTAGAAAGTACGTCGTTTTGATCTGTGTAATATTCACCATGTAAGTATGAAAATTTAATCAAAAATATATGAACAGGTTAATATTTGTTTAAATTTTATTTTTAAATATTTATAAAATACCTTAGAATGATTTTTATTATTAAAATATGAGGGTCAATATTACTAGGCCCAATTCTAAAGGTATGACGCAGTTTTTCACCCTAAAATTCTAACCTAAAACATGCGACGTTATCTGTTTAGTGACATGTACATAAAATGTAAAAATAGTTAATTTAAATTAGTTTTTGTTAGTTATTTTGTTATTTATAGTTATCTTCGATTAGTTTTTGTTATTTTTCATAACGTAGTGATAAGCTAATATTAAACATTCATTTTTGTTACTTATTATTACACGAGAGGTTTGTATTTTTTCGAATAAATTTGGGTTTGTCTAACAAAAATTTGTTGCCTAGCAATTTAACGAGAAGAATTGTCAACTAACAAAAACGCGACAGCGGACATGCCGACATTGGTATTGGCGATGATAAGATTCTCTAGCGACAAGTCGCGGAACTAATATATGATAGATAATTTTCATACAGTTGAATTTTCTAATAGCGATTTAATAAAGTTTTCACGTAAATTGTGCATATAATTACGTGATTTAAAGTGTTGAGATGAACACTAGTAAACACGAAAAAAAAGGGAGTACTTACTGCTGTGTTCCACAGTGCAGGAATTAGAAAAGGGGAGGACTGAGTTTTCGTCATTTTCCTACCTTAAACTTCATTCCTACCTTCTTAACTTAAAAAACATTGGGAAACTATTCTTAAAATGAAAACTTCATCAGTGTTTATGCGTGTTTCCTCAGAACATTTTGAGGTATCAACATTACATTCCACTTCATGTGGATAACTTAATACTCCAGAAGTTTGTGCAGCTAAACCCAGATATTTTATGTTACTGAAATTTCGTTCTTTAACACCAACACACATTAACATTCCACTTTTAAAATATTTTTCACATTTGCGAAGAGGTCTCGTAGTATTTTTTACTCTTTCATAAATGTCTAACAAAGAAATCATCACAAAATTTTCATAAAGCAATGAAATAATATTAATTATATGTCATATGCTAGTTCCACAAACGCTCACCAGGGAAATTTTATCATCGCCAATAACGCTTTTCGTCGTCGGAATCATTAATGTTTTTATTTTTCGTAGTGTTTTGTAGCATGACTTAAATTATCTGTAAATTAAATTTTAAAAAACTGTATTTTTTTAATAAATAAGTATTTAATTTATTAATCTAAGTAATGATTTGATTTGATTTAAGCTTAGTAAGTACTCCATAAGCTAATCATAATTGAATTTAATGGTCAAAAACTAGGCCACTGTCACGGTCAGAAACTGTCACATGAGAAATTCTAAGGGTCAAATCTGGGTCCTTGGATGTCAATTTTTAAACATTAATTTAAATTATTAATTCAATTCAAATAATTATTTTACGTACATGACTTTATTTTGAAAACCATAAACTCATTGATAAAATTATTAATTGTCTCTTAAGTTAAAACTTATATTTATTTGTGTCGTTCAACCTCAGCCGTCACTACAAAACGGTCAGAAACTAGGCCCTTTACCTTATGTACTAACAAAAAAAATGAACCCTAGAAATTTACAAAATATGTATTATGGAGGGTAGATATAAGGAGGACCATCTCTGTATCAAAAAGTGTCCATAGAAAGGCGTAAATAGTGGAGGTGCTACTATAGCAAAAGGGCAAAATTTAGAGAAGTAAACAACGAAAGAAAAACATCCGCGTTGTTATGTAATTATTGTTTTTTTTATTATATTTGTTACATATAATTGTTTTATTATTTTAAAATTTTTTATAAAACAACACAAAAAAATCACTAACAGACATTAAAAGTTTATGTAATTATGAATCACTTTCAACGTGTTTCACAGCGAGTTTCTTGTAGGTTATTAAACAACACACTTCACTCCCTCGACAACTACAAAGTTCACAAAAGTTTATTTCATACCCTTTTGCTACTCTAGCGCTATTCTGGCGAGTTTTTGAACTGTTACTTAGTACCTAAAACGGGACACTTTTTGAAGTATTTTTCTATTGTTTTCCGGCCAAGATAATCCTCCTGATATCTACCCTCCATAACTTTAATGATGTAAGTAACCGTTCATTTTCAATATCACTGAGGAGTCTGACTAAATATAATATGTAGAGAGAGGCTGATATTTTTAACCCATTAGTCACCACAATATTACACGAAATACCGTGAGAAAGTCAACTTTACGGGCTGTTTTTTTAATTAGAGATATTTAAATATATAAAATTACAATTAAAATACGCTCTTTGAACCTGTCTTTCTCCGCCTGTCTAAAAATTATCATTAAAAAGCTTCCAGTTGAAAGTATTTAAAAGGGTCTGCAAGGCGCAATGCAGGTTGCTACAAATTTTTGCATTGATTTTAAAATTTATTAAATATTAATTTAAAAGCCTTGTCCGAGTGTTAGTAAAATATATGTTTAAAGTATTAAAAATGAAATAATTGATAAATATAAATATTAAAACTGAGAATTTCAGCAGATACATAAGTGACAAATATGTTTTAAAATACGCTCGGTTGTAGTGTAATCAAAAAGTATTAAAGTATGATTAAAGTAATACCTCGTAGAGATTATTCTACGTATTTTGTTACAAATATCGTGACTAACTTCGTGAATGAGAGATAAAGATAATTAGTTGTAAAATAGTTAAACAAAAAAGGAATGATATGCGATATGCGACTTACAGGAAAATTATTAGAATATTTCGAAAAGATTTTGTATAACTATTTTCCTGGACATAATAAAAATTAAATATTCTCAATAAAAATAACATGATATTGGGGTGACAAATACATTTACTTTTAAGCATTGTAACCACTTTTATTTTCGTAGTATCAGTTTTAAAAAGTCCAAAATAATAAATTAGTTTTAAAAAAGAGGATCAATAACCTTTTCATTTAGTTTTTTTAATGTTATCAATATTTACTTCTGATAAATTCATTTCATATTTCCCGCCAGAGTTTTTATATACACCACGACCCAGGATATATATAATACGGGCCTTTTACATTATCCTGGGAAGGATACAAGAATAATCTTTGGAGATTTACTTTATAATGTCATTTTAGATCTTTACATGAAAATTCATCAAAAACTGACTATTAGAAACAGGAGTGGGATCTAACGGATTAAGAGGTATATACAGGAATTATTCTTTTGCTAATAAACTTGGAATATATAAAAATGAAATTATATTTCTTCCTTCTGTTAACCAAAAATTTTGAAACATGCAGCCTTGTAACTGCTGGTAACTTTAGTTTGCGAATTCTACATGTACATACATAATACAAATACTATACATATATTATTGCAATATATTTTAATGTAAAATATTTAGCATATTCAGTAAGCAAATCCAAAACTGAAAATATATTTTTTATTTATTATTTTATAATACATACTGTATTACATACCTATTATATTAATCACGCTGTATACTAAATGATGTGTTTATACTTTATACTATTATTACTTGAAAATAATAAAAAATATTTTTCTTTCTTTCTTAAAAAGATTCCGAAATATATCCTTTTCTCGTACCTGTGTTCACAAAAAATTAACTTCTGTAGTTTTAGAGTAAGAGACCAAAGTAGATAACCAAAGAGACAGGAAAGTAGTAAACAATTATGTATTCGAACGATTATATCAATTTAATTAATTAAAATTTAATACAAAATATCAGAAGCCATTTTTTTATAACAGTTTATTAAAAAAATAGAAAATGTTTTAAAGCATGCATCACATTTTAATAGTTTTTATCTAGCATGTGTTCTTTTATGTGTCTTTAAGTGACTTGATTGCGAAAACGTTTTAAAACATATATCACACTTGAATGGCTTTTCGCCAGTGTGTGTTCTTTTATGGATCTTTAAGTTACCCGGCGTAATAAATGTTTTAAAACATATATCACACCTGAATGGATTTTCGCCAGTGTGTGTTCTTTCATGGGTCTGTAAGGTACTCAACAAATTAAATGTTTTAAAACATGTATCACACTTGAATGGTTTTTCGCCGGTATGTGTTCTTTTATGTGCTATCAAATTGCCTGACTGAGTATATGTTTTAAAACAGGTATCACACTTGAATGGTTTTTTGCCAGTATGTACTCTTTTATGTCTACTTAAACAGCTTGGATCAGAGAATGTTTTAAAACATGTATCGCACTTGAATTGCTTTTCGCCAGTGTGTATTCTTTTATGTGTCTTTAAGTGACTTGACGTAGTAAATGTTTTAAAACATGTATCACACTTGAATGGCTTTTCGCCGGTGTGTATTCTTTCATGCACCTTTAAGTTACTTGACGTAGTAAACGTTTTAAAACATGTACCACATTTGAATGGTTTTTCGCCAGTGTGTATTTTTTCATGATACTTTACACCGTTTGACGATTTAAATGTTTTAAAACATGTATTACATCTGAATTTCCTTTCACTAGTATGAGTTTTTTTATAGTTCTTTAAATTGACTTGTTTAACTGAAGTTTCAGAACCTACACTCGTCTCACTATTTGCTGTTGTGTCAAACTGGTCGCATATGTTTTCAGATATATTTAGTTCAACCGAATTTTCACAATTTTCTTCAAAAAATATGCTGTCTTCTGTTGATATATCATTCTCATCTTTTTCCAGTTTTATTTCCGTATGTAAACTTGATAAATCAACAGCACTTGAGTTTTCTGACTCCAATTTAATTTCATGGTAATTTAAAGAATCAGATAATTCCCGTTTTATTACATTTGGAAATTTATCACCTACATGCTGTAAGTCTTTCTCAATTTTAACAGTCAATGTAGATTCAATAGTTAGTGTAGATTCTCTATTTTCCATTTTCGACAACTTCTGGACACAACGGAATATCAAAATTTTAATATATTGGAAATGATCTAAGATCCTCGTAAGACCTAATTTTTTAAAAACTGAAATTTAAAACTGACACACCAGTGTACGTATCTATACAAACAATTAATAAAACATACCTATAAAATGTACCTGACACGGTAAATATCGTAAATATGGCACAAAACTATAATAATGGAACTTAAAACTCGCTCAGAAAAGCTTAAATTTTATAAAAAAAAAAAAAAAAAAAAAAGTTTTAAAACAAATTTTAAGTCTTTTACAAATTATTAAAGAAATTCCAATATTTAATAGAAACAAAGGAATACAACATGGATCCAAATTACTACAAATGGAGTATTATAAGATGGAGATCTAACTCATATGAGAAGAATCATGGAAGAAGGAGAGGTATATAATATTGTAAAGGAAGGAGCATTTGCCAAAATACTGATCAACATATTATGAATATTAAACGTGCGTATTATGAATGACGTCATTTTGTCAACAAACAGTAGCGGTGTTAATTTAATTAAAACATTGCCATTGCTTTTAAAACAATATATTTAGTATATTTTTATTATAATTGTGATTTTTATATAAAAACAAAAAAATTAATTAATTATTTTTAATATCTTTTCTATTTAATTCAATAATCAACTCCTTAAGAATGCTGTTCGACTATTTTATCAATTAATTTTTCGAATTCTTACTTGTCTACTAAATTATTGCATTTTTTAACGCTGCTTAAAGAATATTATAAATTACTATAAACTCAAAACAAAAATTGCTCAAATTAATCGATTATTTACAATTTATAACTATTTCTTTAAAAAGATTACGTTTTGGTTTATAATTTTCCATCACTAATAAGACATATCTTTTTGATAAAAGTAGACACAAACATAAATAAAACTATATGTTTATTAAATTATCATTTTATTAATAAATAAATAAATACAAACAAAATACATAATCTTGAAGTTAAATTTTTATATGCTCATTAATTTTACATATAAGACGCTACTGAAATGAAGGGTCCAACTAACCTATATTTTGATTTTTACATAATTTTATTTTTTACAATATTTTTAAAATTTTTGTCGTTATTATCACATATTTTAACTAAAAAACGAATTCCTTATTTATGTAGAATGATTCCTTTTTCGATCTTTCCTTTACTTTGTGTAATGTCAAAATTGGTATTTTTACGCTTATTATAAACCTGTTTTTTTAAATGAAAAATTTAGAAAAATTAACAAATTTTCGCTAGAAATGGTTGCATTTATTGATAAATACAATATTTACTTACCCAAATATTATATTTACGATGTATTGCGTTATCTAATATTTTTTTAAATTTAATTTTTTGTAGGACTGGATGTTTAGTGCTTATTTGCACGTGTTATCGTGTATATTTACTCTTTTGTTTTTATTTTTTGTGGTACATTCAAAGGAATATACGTATTCATTCTAACATATCATATTATATTATATCTTGTCTCTCTCTTAAGAAATGGTCTCCATCCATATTCTTCTATATCAATGGAGAAGAATTGACAAAACTGGTTAGGAAAATGGTAAATATAAGGGCTTTATTTTTTTACCACTCGTGGCGTTAATAATCCCCAAATACTGATGTGAATATAGCGAATATAGTAACATAAAACGGATAAAAGAGAAAGTAACTACAGTACTTATTCTCAAATAGAAACACGCTGGGACTGGGCAAGTGAGTGTTTCCATTTGAGAATCACCAATGTCGGTTGATGATATTTAATAATAAGGAAATACATAGAAATTACATATGTATGAAATAAACTCTTATAGGTTAAAATACTTTATACGGCGGATATCCAATGGTACTGACTCCGATTTTACATAGTGACATCAGCGAATTATATAATATATAATATAAATGACGCGACGCAAAATAAAAATTGTTAAGTTTATTTTAAAAACGATCGAAAAACCCACTTTATAACTGAGTTGAAAATTGAAAAAGATTCCAGAAGATTCTATTCAAAAGCTAACAAAGATAATATAGAAGCTCGCGTTTCCATTTGAGAATAAGTACTGTACCGCTTTCGTATCGTACGAACGCGAGTGCCATCTTTGATTTGAACATTTTTTTGAATACAATGAGTTTCGACTCCTTGTCTAATTTTCATATTACTACACTTGAAAAGTGGTACATACATATAAATCATATGTATTTTAGGCACAGATGAGACAGATCAAGCATACGTACCAAAAAGTGTGATTCGAAAGTTGCAATAAGTAGCAATTTATACTGCTGACTGGTTAGTCGTCCATCGACTCTTCAAGCGTACACTTGCATTGTTAAGTTATGGCCACAGTGGTGGCTGTTCATTGTTACATTATTAGTAGCAAGTACATGCATAGGGTTGTTCGAGTATACGTATGCATTCCCACCTCGGACCACCGGTACCAGCCTACCGTAACTCGCATGTATTCACTGTCGGTGCCTATCATTTGTTTTACCCTGGTACGGAGGAGGCGGGGTATAAAGTCGTATGCTTATATATATTAGCATAGAACACTAGAAGCCAACTAACATCAAAAAAGTGTAATTCGCTTGGAGTCATTTGTAGGCCTGTCACAGCTAAGTCATGTAGTCAGTCGCTGTCCGTCACCGAACACACAGTCCATTATATTACATTGTTAGACATTGTTAGTTAAGCAGCACACATTTCTCTCTCTGGTAATACGTGTGGTGTAGTAGTATGTGTAAATACGCACACAGACGCAACCATTAAACCAATACCACTGCAAACAGTGTGTATCTACACCAATAGAGTGGGGAGATTTACGTCACAAACTCATTACAAGTGGAACAGAGACATAGACAATCTAGTTTGACCCCTTGTATATTAGTTTTACCTTGGTATTACGCGTGTTATTTCCCCACAGGCCAGGACGTTTAATTTGCCCGCGAGATTTAAATATACTTTTATATATTTATTATTATGAATACATATATAGGATTAAAATAAAATATCACATAAATAAAACACAATTTAAAAAAAAATGTTAGCTTTATTTAAAAATAATCATATTTACATTATAAAATTGTTAATAATTAAATAATGATAGAAATATTACAATAAGTAAATTTTAAAATATAATTTGCTATATTTGAGCAGAAATAATTTGAAGAATTATTTATATTTCACAAAATATTAGGAGGAAAATTACAATTTATTATATTGAAAGAAAGAAATTTATTATACTGAAGGATTTGGACACATTTTTCTTTTTATACCATAAATACATTAATTATGGTATATAAACATTACAATTAAATTGTATAATTCGTATATTTGAAAAAACGCCGTTGGAAAAATGATTTGCTATTAACAATACATTGAAAAATATTTAATACGTACTTTTTAATTTCATTCTACAATAAGTGTAGAAGAGAAATATTAAAATAGAAAAAACAATAAGATCAAAATGAAATGTATGCATTAAAATTTTCTTAAATGTTTCATTTCAATTTTCATTTTTTAAGTTTCATTTTTGTCTTACAATTTAATTATTATTATTATTTTAAGATATTGGAAAAATATAGATATCTATCCATATTCTTTAAAATGAGTATTTTTCTTCTTTAACACTTTCAGTCCCACGGCTTCGGCATCCGAAACCAAACAAAATATCCCCAGAGGCCGACCGCGATCAATGATTAATTGATTAGTTGGTTACGCATTATGTGTGTGATGTTTATCATTCATCACACGAATGTATTCCTACTCATACAAATACATACCAACACATACTACTCTTTTGGTTTCTATATGTACGCATAAAAAATTTTAAGATAAACAAAAAATACATAAAATATATAATTTATGTTTATATATAAAAATGATTTGAATGTCAGTGTATATGTAGTATGTACGTATGTTAACAGTTTTACACACACATGGGTGTTGAATCTATTCAGTGTTTGAATGAGGTTTGAATCATTTTATTTTATTTATTTGTTTATATAACGTTTTTTTTATATATTGCCGGCTTCCAGGGAAGTTTACTATGAAAGTGCTCGGGCCTCATAGTGTTAATATTAAAACATGTAATCCTAATACATGTAATTTCTCTCCAATACAGTACACCGTTCTCTTAAAATAAGCAAATCTAAAATAAGGAAATATTGTAAACAAACACACACACATTCAAACATGTTTATATTAAAAAGTAATAAAAATATTGTCAAAAAAATAAAAAATAATAATATAAATGGTGTGACAAATAATAAAGTGTTCATGAACTTTTTAATCATTTATTCAGAAAAATTAAAAATTTTGCAATTTGTACATTTACTTATGAGTTTGAAATGAAATGTTTAAAACGTCCAAAACCCTACAATTGTCTATAATTCTATATATAGTTGAAAAAATATTCCCAGACACTTTTGTAGGTTTCCTTCTTTCTTGTCCTTGTCATACACTTTTCAACACTATACCAGTGTCCTTAATCAGTGGTTTTTATTTAGTTTTTTAAATATTTGACATAATAATATTTCATCTTCACAAAGTTAAAAAAATGATCAATACTGTAAAGAAAAGTGAAATATGTTATTTTCAATTAGAATAAACTATTTTCGTTTGATTTTAACTGATTTGAAAATTCTAAGCAGTACATATTGACATCCACTGATTTTTGTTTTTCAAAATTATTTTTTAATGGTATTAAATATTTTGCAATGAATCCAGTCATTCAGTTATTTTATGTATATACTTAGAGTTAAGTTATAATATATCATAAATGTCATTTATTTTCGGTTTCTTTAAGAAATATTCTTCTCCAATCAAATTATTATTGAATAAACAGAATTTACATAAAAATATAAAATAGTGTTATTATTTATTATTATTTTGTAACCGGGTAACCTAATGTTCAATTAGTACCTTATGCACTATTTATTTGTTTGATTGGAATTAGAAAAAGACAATCATTCGTTGACAAAGAAACTATCAAAAGTATCTGGGAATATTTTTTCAACTATAATTATGCATATATAAACATATCCATGATTTGATTATTTAATAGTATCAGGTAGTAGGCATACATGCATATAATGCTTGTGAATGTGTTGTTGGGACCGTTGGGACATTATGAAGTGGTGATAAATTAAAATTTAATAGCTTCTTTGACATTCACTCCACAATATGTATCTGTACGTATTTACTTTTTGTTCTGTACTTAAACATTAGCAAAGATTATTCTTAAAATGGTCTCATTCGGAACATACAAACGTATTTTCTTATTAATAATAATAAAATAATTGTTATCAATTTATTATATGTATTTATTGTGTACAGTTGTTATTTTAAATAGAAAAAGTTAATTACTTAATGTATGTAGTTAAGTTATGTACTTATTTTATATATTAAGTTATGTACTACTTTTATATACTTATTTTATAAACTGTATTTTTAATATGACAGGGGTCATTAAGAAAAGAAAACATTTAACGTGAGAAAATAAACTAGAAATATTTGGAGAACTGGGCATCGCAGCATGTCTTAGCTTTTGGTTACGGTATATCAGTGACCTAGTAAATATATGTATATGCATATAAATAGATATTTAGTTCATCCTGTATGTTACGCTTAAAATAGGGAAAGTGACTTGTTTACTATTCCCTATTTTGAGCGGAATCTGTAATTATAAATTATATGTATATTTTAAAAACAAAAAGTCATTTTAATAACAAAAATATGACCAATTAACGAAATAAAATATGATTTATGGTTTTTTTCTCATAAAAATTCATTTAGGCTAAGGCTACACGTGCGTTTTTTAACGCCTAGTTTTGAGCGTTAAATGTGATGCCTCGTAGAGATTATTCCACGTATTTTGTTACAAATATTTCGTGACTAACTTCGTGAATGAGAGATAAAGATAATTAGTTGTAAAGTAGTTAAACAAAGAAGGAATGAAATGCGACTTACAATTTACATAGTAGTTTAATAACACTGGGCAACACTAATAGTTGACAATTCTTCTCGTTAAATTGCTAGGCAACAAATTTTCGTTAGACAAACCCAAATTTATTCGAAAAAATACAAACCTCTCGTGTAATAATAATAAGTGCAAATTTCTGAGCATTAATACAATAGAAGGATCACAGCCACAATTTTTGTAATATACCATATCTGTTAATGGCATATGGGCAGAGTATCCAACGGCCAATTGTTTTTAATAATCATCAGTTAATAATACATATAAATTTTATAATAATTTTTAATGAATTAAAAAAATGACTAGTGTCTTAATAAATGTGGCGCTTATTTAAACCAGGTTGTACTTAAAATTTTTAGTCGAATTTTCTCCGAAAAATTAGACTTATACAGTCTATACGATAAGAGCTGCGAGAGGCGAGAGTAGGGGCGCTATCCGTTTTCGGACCCGTAGAACACGAATATGTAGAAAAAAAAATGTCTGATATATATATATATATATATATATATATATATATATATATATATATATATATATATATATATATATATATATATATATATATATTTTCCCGCCACCTTTTAATTTGTGTACGGCCCCCCTATGGAAGTTAAGAGATGAAATTTGGTAAATGGGGCTCATTTTCGAGGCACCTCATACTATCAAAGTGGGGTCAAATTTTGGGCAAATTTTTTTTCTGACCCGACCTTTAAGGGGGTGGTGGGGGGCGGAAAAGCAATAAAACTTTTCCAAACCGGTTTTAAATAATGTTTCGGTCAATTATCTACAACATATCCAAAATGCAGCTTCCTAGGATGATATGGTGGGAGTAGAGGGGGGAAAAACGATTTTCGCTGGATCTAACAGGCCCCCAGCCCCCCAGAATTAACGTAGAGGGTTGAAATTTGGTGTGTTGATAAAGTTCGTACCTAGGTTGCGCTTTTTGGAGGTTTTAATATTTTACCTCCACCCACCTCATTTTTAAGCTACAATTTCATGCATTTTCGACGTTTTCGAAGTTTGTACCACTCGCACAGGTCACCCGAATAAACCTAGAGGGCTGAAATTTTGTATTCGGATTGAGTTAGTATCAAGGGGGTGCCTTTTGGGGGTCTCGACTTTTAACCCCTACCCCCACCATTTTTATACCCAAAAGAACATGATTTTTCTTGTTTTTTAACAGTTTCGTTCGGGTCAAAATCTCCCCAAATAAACCTAGAGGGCTGAAATTTGGTGTACAGGTTAAGCTAATAGCCAGACACTGTTTTTTGGAGGTTTCAACTTTTAACCCTTACCCCCACGATTTTGACGCCAATATTTCCTTAATTTTTTTGCTTGTTTTCTAACACGTCTAGAGACTCCAAAAGGAAACCTAGAGGGCTGAAATTTTGTACGTGTATTCAGTTAGTATCCAGCTAGTACCTTGTAGGGAGTCCGCATCACTTTTCCCCCCACTTCTCCCATTTTGACATCGGAATTGAATGCTATTGTTAAATGTGTTTTAAAAGCATTATGTTTATTCTAAATACAAGTAGGCGAATAGTAATTTTAAAAAATTTAAAAAAAAGTGAACTTACTTTTATAACAAATGAAATACATACATATTAAGTAATTTAAAAATGTTATTAAAGTCACTGTTTATTTATAAATTAGGAATTTTGGATTTTTAGTATTTATAAAATAGAAATTTTGGATTTTTTTGGAAAGAAAAAATATCTTTATAAAGGCCTTCCAGTTTACTATTTAAGGTCCTTTTTTAATTTTTAAAACTAAAACATAAAGGCAATTAGCGGATAAACATGGGCAGGAATGTCCTCGTACGAATTGTGTTGGCTTTTTTTCTCCTACCTGTTTTCGGCACAAAATTGAAATTTACTGAGATACAGCCCTTAAATACTTAAAACCTTTTTTTAAAGCCTCGACAGCCGAACACTCATCACCAGTTTTGAAACCAACAAAATGACAATTCGGTTGTAGACTTTCAATCACATTTCGCTTGTAGACATTCAATACCGAAGATGAAGGGGAAAATTCGACTACCGTGATGGGGCCCCGCTGCTCACGGCGTTTTTTCTATATTTATTGTTGTTATGTTCGTTGTTATAAATATTTTTAAAATATTTACTAATAAATAATTTCAAATTACAACAAAAATCACACACAAATTAAGATATATTAAGTAAGTATACTTAGGTGAAATTATCTAAACTTAGACTGACGTCATTAACAACTGAATTAAAATTAGACGTACAATTGTATATTACTACTGTAATACAGAAATAACAAAACAAAAAAAAAGAGACAGAAAATTTTGGTACATCCAATTTTGATGAATTTGTTGCGTTTATTTAATGACGTCAGTCCAAGTTTAAATAATAACAAACGTAAATATGTAATAAAAATAATTTCATTTTACTTTCATTACTATTACTTATCAATTAGTTTCTGTCCTTGTCAGGCTATTAAAATTCAACAAATGTATGAAAATCAAAATATAAAATAAATTTTAAAATTAGAATAATTGAAACCATATTTAATATGCATTTAATTGATGTAAAATATATTTGTATTTGTAGTATATTTGAGTATGATGCAATATCGTAGCACTTGACATCTGTTGGTGACGTTTTAAAGCAACGCAACGGTCTACTGATGACAAAATTATAATACTTACAAATACTGTCAGTAGTTTTATAAAGGCAAAAAAGGGAGTTTTGCGAATGCTATGAAGCCATGAAGTATTTTTAAACAAAGAAATTTTATGGCATCGCATTTTCCTTAGTTTTATAAAAATATTTTTTAAAAATTTGGAGGGATATGTCCAAATTAGCGATTCGTAAAATCGGACCCATTACAACAACTTCCAATCGGAAGTTAAAAAACTAAATTATCAATAAGGTGATACAGTGGGCATTCTGAATATTTCCGCTCTCAATAGTTCCGCTTCCCCAGTTTGAGACTCGAGCGTTACCCCCACTTTGCCACCTATTATAATATTTATTTCATAAGAGCTAAAAATGTTTTGTTTATATTAAGTGAAAGAAAAATTACCTAAATTGAATAAATATAGTAAGATGATTTAAGTTTGTAACATCATTATTCGACTAACTGATTAGCATTGTTTATACTGTTCCACTGTTTCACTGATATGTATCAATTAGTGTCCTCATTATGTAAACAGATAGACATAAATTATTATGTGACATATATCGGTGTTATGCATGCAGGTATAAAAATTAAATTAGAAAAATACATTTAGAGATGCGAGCGTATTCTTGCAAAACTTTATGAGGAGATACATATTTGATCAGTAAAAAAAAAAGGTTACACAATAGTCAATACTTTTTAATTAATAATTAGATTTTTAAAAATAAATAAAAAAGAAATAAAATAAACTTATTAACTGCGTACATAAATAGATGATTATAATGAAAATGATATACCACTAAGTAATTATACCTAACTGTAAGTCTCACACCGTACACAGGTACATTATACTCATATAGTACAATTATGCATATCAGCATATCTATACATATGTTAAACGTAAACCACTAGTTTCGTTACATGGTTATATAAATATTAATTTAACTTTTTAAGTTACATTATTATTTTTAGACCCCCGTATTTGTTTTGACGCTCTTGGAAAAATTTTCAATTTTGACACAATCATAAATTATTGAACTACAATTTCTGAATTTAGACATAAAGAAATTTATTACCTTGCTAGTGAGCAATTGGAATTCGGTGGGGGAACAACAATTACTGGAAAAGCTATTCCCCTCGTTTCATTCTGCGGAACTATTGGGAAGGAACACTGTACTTGAAAATTTCACCAATAGATGTCAAGTGCTAAGCTACTACACTTGGTATCATGAACGTAACCAGGGCCGGCGAGAGGGGGGATCAGGTAGGGCAGTTGCCCGAAGCCTTTGTCAGGGCCCCAGGAAAAATGAAGAATCTTTTTTTTTACTCGCTCTCAATTTTTTGGAAAAAATATTGAATTTTTTTTTTCGCGTTATTTCTCTCGCCGACCCTGAACGTACCCTGTAGTTTTCTTTGGCGTTATTATCGACTTTTATTTCTTTAGCTTGTTTTTCTTTTTAGTATGTATTGTTTCATGTCTTTTTAAAGAGTCTGACGTAGTAAATGTTTTAAAACATGTATCACACTTGAATGGCTTTTCGCCAGTATGTATATTTTTATGAGTTTTTAAACGATTTAAGTAAGAAAATGTTTTAAAACATGTATCACACTTGAATGGCTTTTCGCCAGTGTGTATTCTTTTATGTGTCTTTAAACCATCAGATGTAGTAAATGTTTTAAAGCATGTATCACACTTGAATGGCCTTTCACCAGTGTGTATTCTTTCATGTCGTTTTAGATCACCTGGTATAATAAATGTTTTAAAACATGTATCACACTTGAATGACTTTTCGCCAGTGTGTGTTCTTTCATGGATCTTTAAGTGACTTGACAAAGTAAATGTCTTAAAACATGTATCACACTTGAATGGCTTTTCGCCAGTGTGCGTTCTTTTATGCGCCTTTAAGTTACTTGACAAACTAAATGTTTTAAAACATGTATCACACTCGAATGGCTTTTCGCCAGTGTGTGTTCTTTTATGTACCGTTAGATCATTTGACGTAATAAATGTTTTAAAACATGTACCACATTTGAATGGTTTTTCGCCAGTGTGTATTTTTTCATGATACTTTACACCGTTTGACGATTTAAATGTTTTAAAACATGTATTACATCTGAATTTCCTTTCACTAGTATGAGTTTTTTTATAGTTCTTTAAATTGACTTGTTTAACTGAAGTTTCAGAACCTACACTCGTCTCACTATTTGCTGTTGTGTCAAACTGGTCGCATTCAACTGAATTTTCATAATTTTCATCAAATAATACACTGTCTTCTGTTGGTATATCACTCTCATCATTTTCCAGTTTTATTTCCGTATGTAGACTTGATAAATCAACAGCACTTGAGTTATCTAACTCCACTTTAATTTCATGGTAATTTAAAGAATCAGATAATTCCCGCTTTATTACATTTGGAAATTGGTAACCTGGATCCGCTAAGTCTCCTTCTTCTTTAACAGCAAATTTAGATTCAACACTTGGTGTAGATTCTTTGTTTTCCATTTTCGACAACTTATGGGTACAATGGAACGCCAAAATTTTTGAATATGATCTAAGACCCTTGTCAAGCACTTAAACGTACCTAAGTGATTCACAGACAGACACGATAAAAATGGCACAAAAAGATCACAAATGAGTTTGAAACTCGCCGGGTAAAGCTCAGCTTTTTTAAAAATTTAAAAAATAAACTTGGTCTTATACAAATTATTCGAGATATCACAAGCCTGTGTTGACATCTCAAAAATTCAATGGAAAAAAAATGTCTATAAGTAAACATATCTATGGTTCTATGGCCTATAACGCCTTATAACTTCTATTCCCTACAGGTTGGCATTTTTTTTTTTTTTTTTTTTTTTTTTTGGGTATATTATGCGACCAGGCTTGCCAAATTACAGTATTTCGTAATATTTCTTGAAAAATTATAATACAGCCCAAAAATTTCGCAAAAATACAGTTGGATGAACAAAAAAACAAAAAATTGTTTTCAAAATTTTTGACTAACGAGCAAAAAAAAAAAAAAGCGGACAACAGACAATTTTTATAATTTTGTAAAAAAAAAATTAAAAAAAAAAAAGTTACAAACGATCGAAAATTTACTTATTTTGGTACATTTGGTGAAATTCTAATCACTAAAAATTATAGTACTTTTTCGTAACATAATCAAAACTCTATGTTACATAGTAAAATTCATAAAATTATGTCAGATGTACTATAATTATGATTCTGTGTGATTCTTTAGTTACGGATATGACATTCTCATGCACATTTACACGCCTTCTCATAAGAAAAAAAAATAGAAGTTATTTTTTTCTTATAAATTTTCAATACTAAGCAGATAGACAAATATTGTGTACACATTTGTCTATCTGCTTAGTATTGAAAATTTATAAGAAAAAAATAACTTCTATTTTTTTTTCTTATGAGAAGGCGTGTAAATGTGCATGAGAATGTCATGTCCGTAACAATATTTGTCTATCTGCTTAGTATTGAAAATTTGTAAGAAAAAAATAACTTCTATTTTTTTTTTCTTATGAGAAGGCGTGTAAAGTACGAGAAAATGTCATGTCCGCAACAAAAGAATGGCTGAAGTATAAAGAACTGGCATTGTCACCATTGTCACTTTAAAGCGGAAAAGTAATACTTTATTGCTCAGCAACTAGAGTCTTCGGCAAATATACGTTTTGCGCTCTCTTCACAGAGCGCAAAAGCCTACTTTCCACTAAAATTGTAGAAAAAGAGTTTTACAACTCAATTTTAAAAGAAAATGAGCTTTTGAAGCAGACGTCTCGCGTTAGAGAGGGTATCAATACACATAAGTGGTTGAATGATTGTCTGGCTCGGGTGGTTGTCGAATACAGGGTCGTTGGTCTAATGGTTAAGACACCTGGCTAGTTACCGGGAGATCCTGTGCTCGATTCCGGCCGTTCCGGATATTTTTTTCAATCACTTTGTGATTTTTAATTTACAATAGTAGTTATGGCAGTTACTACTAACTACTATTACCATTCAATTATTGAAATTAATATTGTAATGAATATTGAATGATTAATAATAAAGAAAACTGATTCATTCAATTTTATTGTTGTTTCATTAGAATTCAAGAAAATTTCATGGTAATTGATAAAAAAAGCCTTGTTTTACTTTAAAAAAAAAATAGTCGTGTTATACTAAAACAAAAAAATTAAGGGTGTCCGGCTTTTTTATCCAAATGTCCGGCTAAACTGGCTGATCTGTTCGGCTTTTCGATTTTGGCAACCCTACATGTAATAATAAGTGATTAATTAAACCTAGAATCATACGTACACGTCAAAACGACGAACGAACTTCTCTACCTGCTCCAATACTATAACTTGTCAGTACCTGCTTGCTGTGAGATTTCTGTTATCTAATTTATTTGTTGTTATAACACATAAGACGTATTTATTTTGTTTATAGCTATTGTCGTTTTGTTTGTATTGAAATAGTGTCCGTCAAAAGGACGTCGATGTATGATTACGCGATGTTTTTTTAAAAGATTTTGTACTTCACATATAAAAGTTTTCCTAATTTTTCTAAAATTTATTAAAGATATACCGGAAAGAAGTTAGCGCCGATAGTTGAAAAATCTTTTTGTTTTTTATATGGTTAAATTGCTCCCAAATTGCTCCTTTGAAATCAGTAATTGCTCCACCTGAAACTTAATTATTTAATTAGTTATTTATAAAGAAAAAAATTTTTTTCCCGTTATTTAAGTTATCAAAATCTCCCAAAATAATACTTTTTTATATAATTTCTTTACGTCAATAAATTGCTCCCAGTTTGCTCTATTTAATTTAAAAGCTAAATCTTAATTTTTTTGAATAATTATTAAAATATTTTGTTTTTTTATAATGTTATTTAACTTGTCAAAATTCAATTATCCTTAAATATATGCAAACGACTTAAAGGTATAATGGATTGCCTATACGTTTTAATAATACATAACCTAATTCATAATATTTTTTATTTTAATATATTTTAATTATTATTCAGAGAAATTAATAATTAACTTTTAAATTAGATGGAGCAAATTGGGAGCAATTTTTTGATATAAAGTAATTGTATAAAAATGCATTATTTGACAAGATTTTGATAATAGAAAAAGTCAAACAAAAAAAATTTTTGGTTTGTAAATAACTAATTAAATAATTAAGTTCCAGGTGGAGCAATTACTGATTCCAAAGGAGCAATTTGGGAGCAATTTAGCCATATAAAAAACATAAAGATTTTCCAACTTTCGGCGCCAACTTCTTTCCGGTTAAAGATATGCATGTTATAATTAATTTATTCAATGATTATGATAATGTGAAAGATGATTACAGCTGTTTGATTTATAGAGACGACATAATACTGAAGTTTTAATATATTGAATCGAAAACTAAAAAATGCGTTTCAAGTGACTTAATAAAAGATTAACAATTTATTTTGTGGAAATTATTTTAATTTTTATTATTTTTTGAGATCTTATTCGAAAAATTACTAACAAATTTTAGAAAATTTACAAATGTGCCTAATGGGGAAATAACTACATATCTATAGGAATATTTATGATTGAGAAATTTCACATTCTGTAAAGTCACACATGTCCACTGACTCATAATAGTTCATAAATTAATTATTTGAAACACATGTTTTATGATACAATGGGGTATTTGACAATTTTTTAAAAACCATCTTAGTGTGTTTATTACTTCTTACTAAACTCATAATACACATTTTTAAATTATTTTGTACTATATTTTTAGTAAAAATCACCGATAAAATTTCAATTTTTAAAAAGATTGCACAAAACGATGCTTTCTGTGACGTCAAATCGTATGACGTCATTGGCTCTAAAACATTGAGAAGTAGTAGTAGGTCTAGTAATGAAAATTAATAATGAAAAATTTCTTTCATAGTTACCAAAAAAGTAAACAGTTTTTTTCCTAACTACAATATAATACCTACATATTCGAACGAGCTTGTGACGTAAGCTGCTTTTGCTTGATGTTTTTGATTACGTCATTTTCAACGTAAATTTTGTAAATTTATTTAATTAAAATTTTTATATTTTTGAATGAAATAACTTGTAAAGAAGCAATATTCAGTATCATTATGACTCGAGCAATTATTTAAAAATCAAAATAGATATTTTTTCAACTACTGTCAAATACCCCAATATGCTTTGATAAAAAGATTAAAAAAATTAATAAACATTTACATTAAGAAATTTTTCCAAATCCAATTTTTTTAAATATTTTGTTCGCTTTTGTAGTATTGTTATGTAAAAAAAAATGTTTTTTGCAAATAAAATCTAAAACTCTCCGTAAAAAGTCCATCCGTCAAAACGACGTCGATGTATGATTAACGTTTCTCGTAGACCAACGTATGATTCTGGGGTTAATGTGGTTTTTCATTTATATGAGTCCTTTCATGCGTTTTAATACTGCTTGGATTACTAAATGCTTTACAACATATACCACATTTATATGGTTTTTCACCCGTATGACTTCTCTCGTGTATTGTTAAATCAATTAATTGATAAAATGATTTAAAACATAGATTACACTCATATAGTTTGTTACCAGAGTGACGTATTTCATGATTTTTTAAATTACGTGTTGTAGTAAATGTTTTCGTACATGTTTTACATTCGTACGGTCTTTCACGGCTATGAATTAGTTCATGTTGTTTTAAAATTGCCAATTGATTAAATGTTTTTGAACACATGTTACATTCGTATGGTTTTTCACCGGTGTGAACTCTTTCATGTGTTCTTAGATTACCAGCTGTAGTGAATGTTTTAGAACATGTTTTACATGTATACGATTTTTCACCCGTATGAATCCTTTCATGTATTTTTAAATTTCCTAAATAGCTATACGTTTTCGAACATATATTGCATTTAAATTTTTCACCCGTGTGAATTACTTCATGCGATTTTAAATGGCCTAATTGAATATATGTTTTAAAACATACATTACATTTATACGGTTTTTCACCGGTATGTGATCTTTTATGGATTTTTAAATTACATATTTTTGTAAAGACTTTCGAACATATATCACATTTATGTAGTTTTTTTCCAACACATACAATTTTATGTTCGGTTAGATCGTCGGGATGATTAAATATTTTGAAACAAGTATCACAATTAAATGATTCGTCGCCATCTTCTATTTCATCCGGTTCGATTTTTATTTCCGTATGTAAACTGTTTAAATCTGCTAAATATATTTCCGGCTCCTAAAATGTGATAAGTACTTTTATTTGAAATATCCAGCAAGGAGATGCACCCAGAGTTAAATTCGTAATTTTGATGAAACTTTGCTGGTGTATAGAATAGGCAAAAATACAGCTTGGATACCAGTATTCCGGTACTACCGAAAAACCGGAATTTTTTAAACGTTTTGTAAAACCGGTATTAAAATTTCAAATACCGGTATTTCGGTTTCGGTATTAACAAAATCAAATACTTTATATATTACATATTTTGAATATTTTTTTTTTACGTTAGATTTACAACATAAATTTTATTACAAGTTTTGCTTAATGTTTTCCATATGTGCAGATGACCAGATATCTTATACTTATTCATAATTCTGGAATATTTTTAAGTATTTTTCTACAAGAAAAAATACAAAATTATGTATTTAAATTTTTAAAATCCAAAGATGATGTAGTTTTGTTATTATTACTGTTACTAATTAATTTTATTAAATGAATTTTAATGTTTTTTCCTTTTTTCTATACTATCTTCATTCAATACCGAAAAAATACCGAAATACCGGAATTCCGGTATTTTAAATGCTAATACCGAACAAATACCGGTATTTTAAATGCTAATACCGAATAAATACCGGTATTATAAAAAGACACCGGTATTCCAAGCCCTAGGCAAAAATAAGGGACCCTTACCTATTTTTTTTATCGGCCGCCGCCCACTTTTACGGGGTGATACTAGCCCTTAAATTTGGGGGGTTTAAATGGTATTTATAAATTAAGATATCTCGAAAACTATGAGAGATAGAGAAAAATTTTAAATTGATGAAATGTTCCTCTTTAAAAGACCTATTCACTTGTATATGTTAAACCAGGATCGGGTTTATTTAGAGAGACTGAATGGGTGAAAATAGGGGTAAATTTTCTTGTACAACCTGAGTGGTTCAATGTATCAAATTTTTACCATCATAAATAGAAAGAGCACCAAAAATTTACATTTTCATGATGAAACAAACATTAAAATAAAAATACGCTGCCAATGGGATGTGGCACACAGCTTCCTCGTACTCGTAAAAGACTTTAAAACAGTATTCTACCAAATATATATACCGTGAAATTATATTTTCGCCTTAAAGTTCATAAAAAATTGTTGTAACTCAAAATACTTAAAGGCTAAATTATAAAATAATAGCAAAAATATTTTAGAAACTAACTCCCAAAATACTTCAAAAATTTGAGCGATGTGGGACTAGCAGTAAATAAAATACTGACATTTAATGGGATTTCATGGTAGCGCCGTGGATACTATTACTCCGAACGCAATGAAATTTGTAGGTGACCATCTAGGAATCAGACCGCATAATTTCTGACAATTTCATAGAAAAGAATTGAATAGTTCAGAAGTTATGCCCTTTGGTGCAATTTAGTATATTAATGGAACGATATGGTAGCGGCGTAGCTACCGTTACTTCGATTTTGATTAAATTCATAGGGGACCATCTACGAACCAAATTGCATAATTTCTGAAAATTTCATTAAAAACAATCGAATAGTTCAGAAGTTATGCCACTTGGTGCAAACTGGCGACACACAGACGGACAGACACCAAACCAAAATTGTTCAGGAAGCTCTAAAACGTAAAATGTGCGTAAAAAATTTTATTTTGGAGGGAAAAAATGTTTTATTTTTCAAAAGTGATCATAATGCTTCTGCTACTTTAGTAGTCTCGGAAGGAAAATATAGAAGGTACAGCGTTCTCTTAAAATAAGCAAACCTAAAATAAGGAAATATTGTAAACAAACACACACACATTCAAACATGTTTATATTAAAAAGTAATAAAAATATTGTCAAAAAAATAAAAAATAATAGTATAAATGGTGTGACAAATAATAAAGTGTTCATGGACTTTTTAATCATTTATTCAGAAAAATTAAAAATTTTGCAATTTGTACATTTACTTATGAGTTTGAAATGAAATGTTTAAAACGTCGAAAACCCTACAATTGTCTATAATTCTATATAATTATGCATATATAAACATATCAATGATTTGATTATTTAATAGTATCAGGTAGTATGGTAGTATGCATACATGCATATAATGCTTGTGGATGTGTTGTTGGGACCATTGGGACATTGAAGTGGTGATAAATTAAAATTTTATAGCTTGTTTGACACACACTCCACAATATGTATCTGTACGTATTTACTTTTTGTTCTGTACTTAAACATTAGCAAAAATTATTCTTAAAATGGTCTCATTCGGAACACACAAGCGTATTTTCTTATTAATAATAATAATTGTTATCAATTTATTATATGTATTTATTGTGTACAGTTGTTATTTTAAATAGAAAAAGTTAATTACTTAATGTATGTAGTTAAGTTATGTACTTATTTTATATAACTAAATAAACTGTATTTTTAATATGACAGGGGTTATTAAGGAAAGAAAACATTTAACGTGAGAAAATAAACTAGAAATATTTGGAGAACTGCGCATCGCAGCATGTCTTAGCTTTTGGTTACGGTATATCAGTGACCTAGTAAATATATGTACCTATATGCATATACATAGATATTTAGTTCATCCTGTATGTTACGCTTAAAATAGGGAAAGTGACATGTTTACTATTCCCTATTTTGAGCGGAATCTGTATTTGCAATCAATAATAATGCAATAAACATATAATAATCTATCCTATATTTTTCTTCCTTAAGCGGCCCCTACACGCTCAATAATATTGTGTAATCAACTTGTGCAATTTACTGAACGCTTCTCCAGACAGTTCAATAATTTTGTTAAAGAAATTTGTGCAATAAACCGAATGCAGCAATTGTACTTAATTAAACTGTTGTTTAATTTTAATTATTAAGTGATAAAGATGTTGCAAAGCAATAAATAATTATTTTTGCAAATTAATAATTCATACAGGTTCAAATAATAGCCATCAAATATGACTACAGAATAACAAACAAATCAAACAAATAAAGTAGTATTGCGCAATAATATCTATAAAGCCTACAGGCGTTACAATATTCATTCATTGCACTATATTTCAAACTATTTCTGATCAGCACAATACATTGTACAACCCTTCAATATAACCTACAGACGATCCATAATATTGTACAACCTCGGATTTTGTGCAATATTATTGAGCGTGTAGGGGCCGCTTTATATGTCTTGAATACCACACATATTTCGGAAAAACGCAAAAACTCGTATCCCCTAATTTTTGGTGCTCTTTCTATTTATGATGGTAAAAATTTCATACATTGAACCACTCAGACTGTACAAGAAAATTTACCCCCATTTTCACCCCTCCAGTCTCTCTTATAAACACAACCCTGGTCTAACCTAAACAGGTGAACAGGTCTTTTAAAGAGGAACATTTCGTTAGTTCAAAGTTTTCCTCTATCTCTCATAATTTTCGAGATTTTATGAAATATGATTTGAACCCCCCCACTTTAGGGGCTGGTTTCACCCCGTAAAAGTGGTCGGTGTTAGATAAAAAAAAAATATGGGTCCCTTATTTTTGCGTATTCTACACACCAGCAAAGTTTCAAAAAGATTGGCGATTGACACTTGGGTAGTATTACTTGTAAGCAGGGCCGGATCTAGGGGTGGCAGCGGGGGCACGTGCCCCCTGTAAGTTTCTAGGGGTGCCAAAAACGCAAGTTGAGGGGCGCCAAAATGTTTAATTTGGTGTTTTTCTCGGGAAGGGCACAAACAGCAAAGTTTGCCCCCTCGTAATAACTGTAGGTCCGGCCCTGCTTGTAAGTAATTTAAATCTACTTACCATTTTGATATATTCCTCTTGTATATTTGTGGGATCCTTTATGTTTGCCAAGCCATTATTTTCTTGTGATACTTCAGTTGGTACAAAGATTTTATTTTCTGGTAACAACACTAAACTGTTCGTATTCATTTCATCTTCTTCCATTTTAATTTCTTTATGAAAAATTTTATGGTCCGATTTCTCCATTTCAAATTCAATTTTATTTATTATAAAACTAATTAGTCCAAAAATAAATTTCGTAAGTACCTAGATTTCATCGTTTGATAAATGAACTGTCAGAGTGACGTCTGTGTTTGCCATTCACGTGTTACCGACGTCAGCCAATCACCTTTATAATATTTCTATTTATTTTACACAAAATTATGAAGTATTGTCCCTTTTTAAATGTTAAATCGTATAAATCTAAAAATTTTATCTAAATATTTTATTTTAGTTGCAATTTTGATCAACCATACAGTTCGTTCCAGTTTAACGTCCTTTTGACCCCAATTTACCGTAAATAGAAATTACATAATTTGAAACAATTTCTGATTACACTAATAAAAGTAAATATGCTGGCGTAAATTTATAATATATTAAAGAGTAAACTTCTAAAAGATACACAAAAAAATACAGTGCGAAGTACGAATTCGTGCCAATTCACCACGATTCACGAAAATAATAGATAAATACCGTAAAGAGTCAAATCTGAACAGGTGGGTGAATAGGTACACAACAAAAAATGTTATTCATGAGCTTGGTTTAAAAATAGGTGTGAATAGGGCCAGTATATAGGTTAATAGGGACCTTATATCAAGTATAAAAAGACGAATGTGGGGTGATTAGGTATGAATGAAGGATGTATTGGAACCATGTCCCTGCCACTTGTTTTCAAGGACGTACCTTTTCATGTCACAGTTTGCTACGTGGCGCTGATGGTAGGGGAGCATACTAAATAGAGTTGGGACATGTGAGCATTTTTCATCAAATAGATGTCAAAATTAATTACCATATGATTGAGTACAAAAGTATCGTCACCAAGTTGTGTTAACGAAACATTAAAATTTTTTAATTTAATTATTCTAGGTTGAATTAAAGTATTTTTTTTAAATATTTAATTTATTTCCAATTTATTTTAGATGAAAATTAGCGAATTATCAAAACTCATATCCCGACTCTAATTTTATCCTAGTACATCAACGCCATCTGGTATATTAGTTACAGCGGCATCAGAAAACGGTCAATTTTTTTTATAATGGACTATATGGAAAGTGGGAGGGACATGATTGAAACATAGAACAGAGCACTTACAAAATCGTTAAGTCATTCGATATTTTTATAAACACATTCAGCATAATATTCCTGTACTTTATAACCTTTAGATTTTACGTTTATTTCTACAGGAAATCATGAAGTATTATTTCTGTTTTGGATGAACAAATACAAAAAATTCAGAATATTTGAATTTCAATTTTGGTCGGCCCTACGGGTCGTGCCGTTTCTCTTTTTTATCATCTCTTTTGACCCCAATTTTCCATAGGGAAGAAATTATATGATTTTTGTTATTTTTTTCAAAATTTTTTGAATACTGTAATCAAGTGACCATTCTCGTGTAAATTTTTAATAAAGATTAGGTACTTATAATAATAATAATAAAATACGGTGTGAAGTCGTGTCTATTCATCCCAGTCTACGGTACATCTCTGAATGAAACAAAATATAACATTTTCAATTTTTTTTTATTTAATATTTGACAAAAAAAGTCAATAATATATAAATTATATTTATCCTTGTTTTTGTGCCAACTCTCTTGCCTTCGCCTTCTCCAATTTGGCAATACGAGCGGCTGACTTTGAGCCCAACATACCACCGCCCCAATGACGTCTGATTTCGTCACCGCGATCATTAAAGTTGGTCTTGATAGCTTCAATCAATTTATTAAAGTTAGCACGATCTCCGGAATCAACCTACAAATTAAAAATCAACATTTCACTACTTGATAATGATCGATCATATCGATCGAAACATGTCACAAAAAATACTTACCTGCGTTAAAGCAATTGCTGAGCAAGTTTTTCGTCGCACCAAAAGACCCAAACGTGCTTTACCTTTTACAATACAGTAGGGGACTCCCAATTTACGGCATAAGGCGGGTAGGAATAATACAAGCTGAAACAGAAAAACAAATTTTAAGAAATGCCTTCAAAAAAAAAATTCAAGTTTTGAAAATATTTTTGGGCTCAGAGTCAAATGTCTACACGTTTAATAGTAACGAATGTCACGATTACTTCAGGTGAAGAAATTCGGAAACATCATAGCGAAATTTAGATCAAATGGATTAAAATTCGAAGAAGATAATTCTTACCTCCAATGGGTCTACATCATGCGCGATGACAACAAGTTGCGCCTTCTTTTGTTCGACTAATCTGGTCACGGTATTTGTACCGGCACGAATTGTGTTCGGTCTTTTTGTTGGTACATCGACTTTTTTGCCGACTTTAGCCTCGGCGCGCGCCTTTAGTCTATTCTTCTTCTGTAACGGTGTTTCTGGGCGATATTTTTCCAAAAGTTTAAATAATTGTACGGCTAAAACAAATATTTCAAAAAATGTTAGCGTGTCTGAGCTTAAAAATTTAAAATTTTGCGATTTTTCGCGTAAAATTTCGTCAGATATTACTTGGTGGTAAAGGTTTGTCCGCATAACACTATCGGATAGCAAATACTGTGTCATCATGCAACCCATAAGGATTAAGAATGTCGCTTGGTAATACTATGATTAGTACGGCGCCAAGATTTGATGATTGTTCGTTGTAGAACTCGACAAAATAAAACGAAAAACAAGAATAAAATTTTTCGATATCTCGCTTCGTTTTCGAAATATTGAACGTTAAACTTGTCTTTAAATTCGGATATATTGTACGTATAGTCTGTGTAATATTTTGACAATGAGTGTGTTCCATTTAGAAAAACACAAACGACACTATGAGACACAGTGCATAGGGCAAAAGTATTGCCAACTGTACTGCCAACCAAATTTCAGTGATTTTTGTACTTTCTTTTTTCACTAAAAATATTTTTTTTTTTGGCTGGAGTTTCGAAAATGGGAATGCTCAGAATCACTTGAAATTTTTACCAGACACTCGACAATATTAGTTACGACTAGTCAGTTTTGACAATATACTTCAACTTTGATATAAAAACTAGGTGGTGAGGTTAGTTTAATTAGTTTTGACAATATACTTCGACCATGATATAAAAACTAGGTGGTGAGGTTATTTAAGGTTAAGTTAGTTTAGTTAAATTTAATAGATTTGAGCGTTATTTTACCGTATTCCATATTTATTAGTAAATAAAAACACTTTACTTCGCAAAATACCACTTTTATTGAATAATAGAAACTCTTATGTTTCGGTCAATATGACCATTCTCAAACGTGTGAGAATGGTCATATTGACCGAAACATGTCATAAGAGTTTCTATTATTCAATAAAAGTGGAATTTTGCAAAGTAAAGTGTTTTTATTTACTAATATAGTTGTTAGTTTTGACAATATACTTCAACTTTGATATAAAAACTAGGTGGTAAGGTTAGTTAAAGTTCGGTTAGTTAGTTTTCACAATATACTTCGACTTTGATATAAAACTAGGTCACACAGTGTTTGTGTTTTCTAAATGGAACACGCTCACACATACTATACATCCAATATATTGATTAAGACTAGTTAGTTTTGACAATATACTTCAACTTTGATATAAAAAACTAGGTGGTGAGGTTAGTTAAGGTTCAGTTAGTTTAGTTAGTTTTGACAATATACTTCGACTTTGACATAAAAAATAGGCCACAGTGTCGTTTGTGTTTTCTAAATGGAACACACTTACTGTCAAAATATTATACATACAATATATCCGAATTCAAAAACTAGTTTAACGTTCAATATCTCAAAAACGAAGCCAGTTATCGAAAAATTTTATTCCTATTTTTCGTTTTATTTTGTCAAATTCTACAAGGAACCGTCGTCAAATCTTGGTGCCGTAGGAATCGTAATCTTGCCAATTTTTAATTTCAAAACGACATTCCTACCAAAGATTTGATTCGAACTCAAAAAAAAAAAAAAAATTACCTGTTTGTTTATCCACCGTTTGGGTGAACTGGTTTATTGGCGGTGGAACCTTCAACCTCTTCTGTAAAACGGCTTTCTGTCGTTGAATACGAATGTATTTGGGCCATCTTACAAATCTAGATAAATCTCTAACTGGTTGAATATCTTGACCTGAAATTCAGAGAAAAAAAATCCCGAAATTAGTAACTATAAAAACAGGAACTTACAAAAAAAAACGCATAAAAAATTGTCAGAATTAAAAAGCTCGATTTAACTACCCACACGGTTATTTCAGGGTTAAAAAATAAAATCATCATAAACATTATAAAAAAAAAAATTTAAAACACCCGGTACTTACCGATACCAAAATTACGGGGTCGTTTTTCGAATAATGGATTTACAACTTTCTTAACTTCTACTTTTTTAACAGCTAGTGGTGGAGCTGCTACTTTTTTTCCTCCCTTCTTTTTGGGCTAAAAACAAAATTTTTCGTTTTAATTGAAAAAAAAAGCTGGTGTATGTATTTATAACCTAACAATACGATTATCGACAATTTCGAAAATCAATAATTAAATAGAAATTCTATTGGACGTGAGTTGAGCTATTTTGAAAAAAAATTAAACCACATGCCTCAAATCCATGAATTTCTATTTTACAAATCAAAAATTTACCAAAACTTTAAAAACAATTGCATGTATGAACTAACCAAAAAAATATTGAGTAACAACACTTCTCCGTATTTAACTGTTTTAATATTAGAAATTTTAAATAAAATATTTTACCTACTTTTTTCTGAACCATTATAACGAATTTATCTCATACGATGTAAAAAATGAAAAGGGATTTTCTTTTAGTCTCTTTTTCAAGAGACTATTACACGCCACACACGAACGTCAAAGGAACTAAACACACATTTCCTTGTAAACACAAAATGGTGGTAGTTCCGTGATTGGTTCACGAATTCACGATTTCAACGCGGTAATTTTAAATGAATTCGTTAATTATATTCGAAGAAGGTATGTATATTGTAATTAATTTTAGAGAAAGTTTACTATTTTGCATTTGAAATTTTTATTCGATTTTATAAGAATATAAAGAAATTAGGGAAAGTAAATTATCTTTTAAGAATTCAAAACTTTTTAATAATTTTATTGTAAAAATATTTATGTGTAAAAATAAGACTTTAAACGCAAAAAAACTTTTCCCCTTTTTCCTTTTTAGTGCTTCGATCCCAAATAAAGAAACGCGTGTGGAACCACTTCGATTTAAAGTTGATAATTTCTAATTTCATAAGATTAAATAATAAAATTATTTTACTTCGTATTTTATTTTTAAATTGTAACAATGTGTCCATTGAATAATAATAAGTAAAACCTTATTAAGTAGTTACTTATGCAGACAAGTAAATACTTTTTAAGTATTACTTCATTTTACTTGAAGAAAAGATACCTTTTACTTAAAAATAATTCTTGGAAAAAGTTAAAACATTTAAATATATATTTATAAATATTAATTTTTACTTGTAAGTAAACTATTAATTTTGGAGAATTATAACAAATGCCAAATTAACTTATTTATTTAAGTCATTACTTGGTTTTATTCAACTTAAAAATATCGGTAAATACTTCCACATTAAGTAAATGCTGGAAATTATTTGAGTTTACTTATTTTCTGTAAGTAAACTCTTTTTTTAAGTATTTACTTATGTTTTTATTTAAGTAAGAACTTAAAAAATATGAAGTGAATACTTCTTTTTATTCAAAAGACCAAATTATTTCGAACTTTGAAAGTGAACTAATGTTCGAAATAACTGACAAATTTAAAAAAAAAAAGTGGTATTTTCCGGAACAAAATATTTATGATGTTTTCCTGCCGTAAAAAGCAGTCTGTGTATCGCAGTTACTCAGGTTTCACTTGACGCTATACGGCGTCCATGACCATTAACGTTTAAACACTACGATCTACGATGATCGTATGACAAACTGGTTCACTATCTTGACAGCTAATAGACCTTATATGCCTTATATGCCTTATATGGAATTGTTGACGTCGTACATCAGTAAGGTTTCACTTGGCGTTTTACGACGTCAATGACCGTCAAGGTCTTAATAAATAAAACAACATTTCTTTTTTTTTATATAAAATGATTTATTTTTCTATACACTTAACAAATAAAATATTTTGATAACCATTTTAAGAATTATTAATAATAATTAAGGTATAAATAAAATTAAGTTTAGTAATTTTATCTTATTATTACCTAATTCTTCCACATTTCTTCAATCAGTTAAGGACCGTCTAAAAACTAGGACACGTCGGATTCTGTCAAGTAAAACACTTTAAAGTTATTTTGAAGTAATTTATTAGAAATTTGATATAAAATACCTCCAGATATTCTGATTATGATTAGAATTCATTACTAATAAGTGGTTATCGGGCATTTTTCGGGCCAAACAGGACTGTACTTTGTACATGCAGGTATATTGTATTTGATGTGATTAATGTAAATAAAAGATGAATACAAATTTTGACAAAATACACGTATTTTATGTAAACAAATTGTTTAATTGTTGTTATTTGTGGTAGCATAATTGAAAGATTCGACTGTATTTTGAATGAACGTGTTTTTGTTCATATTATCCTATTTTAATTTAAATAAATCCATCCTTTTTTATTGCCTTCAATTTTAAGTGATAGAAATAATTTTTTATTGGAAATTTATTTATCAATAATAATTAAAATTTTAGCACATATACGTATTACAGTGGACCATCTAAATTTTCAACAACTTTCAGTTTTCTGAGTTTTTTAAATTTTTATTAAAAAAAACGTTGTTACACCTGAAATCCAATGGTACGCAGTGTTCGGTACAAATTTAAGGGGAAGTAGGTAAAATCAAAATATCAGGGGCGTCGGCAAACTTTTATGTGGGGGGTTGGTAAATATTTATTTGGATTTATTTAAAACAAAACTATTCTAAGAAACAATTTAAAAATTGGGTTGTACAGATAGACGGAATTGAATGTTATATTAATGAATATAAGTGGAGACTTTTAGAAAACTAGCAAAGATGTCGAAAAACCAATTTCACCATCGAATTCATCAGCATAAAAGACGCCAAATAGTGAAAGCTGGCAAAAATGCTAGAATATTCTATTCGTCAACTAGTAGAGATATCAAAAAATAGACTTCACTATTGAATTGGTTATTAAAAATTAGATTAAGCAGCACAATTTGACAAAAATTTGAAAATGTTCTATTTGTCAACTAACAAAGATATCGAAAAATCGGTTGCACCATTTTATATGTCCGCGCGACAACTCTCGAACAAAACATCCTATTTTTATGAAATTTCGTGAAAATGTTGAAAGTTTAAAAATCTTGGATGAGTTGGTTAGGTAGACATGTCCGATGTCCGGACACATGGTTTTTTGGGCATGTTTCGTGAAAAAAATGAGTTTTTTGCTAAAATTTCCCAAATTTTAAAAGTTTTTGTGACATTTTTTTACACCGTTGGAAAGAAGAGAACAAATCACATAAAAAAGGTTTTTGAACAATTATTTTCTGTTAACTAGTTTCCGAGAAAAACTAAGTTTTGTAAACGGAAATTCACTATATTATGCAGGATGCTAAGACAGGGGTGTTTTTGAAATGTGAACGTAGTCTTTGGACAGTCCCCGACAAGATTTCAAGTAACAATAAAAAAAAAAGTATAATTATTAAATAAAATAGCTATTTAGGTAATTTAAAAAAAAAATTACAATATTTTTATGTATCACTCTTCCATAGTTTTATCGTTTTGTCATTTTCCAATGCGGCGGATGCGATGATATTCTCTGATGGGTGACAAGAAGTGCATAAGACGACATCTATAAACAAAAAAAAATTAAATAACATTTACAATTTATAAGTGAATTTTTTATGCGACTTTTTTATGCGGTTTTTAAAAAAATGGCCATTAAAGTGCATAATATGAATCAAAATCAAGCAAAAGTAAGAAACCTAAACATTAATTATAATAATCTATTTTGATAAAATTACTTATTGATGATTTTTAAGCATTTAATCAGCACATTGCATAAGAGTATATAAGTTATTGCATCATTAAGTTTTTTATGTCACCGAAGGATGACATATTAATCTCGTTGTGTGATTATAGTGGGGGAAAAATTAATAATAATAATAATATATAATATAATAATTATAGAGTTGTACATGCATATATTGAATAAACGCAAGAGGGCTGTATTCTCACTGTACTTAAAAAACGAGCCAAAAAATCATAAATTAACACTTCCACTGAGGTGACATTACTTAGTGCGTGTCAAAAACAGATATATTTATTACAATTTTTATAATATTATAAAATGAAATAAAATGTTCTCATGTGTAAATTAATGCTTTATCTGGTTTAGAAAAGCAAATTTTAAGATAATCGTGTGGTTTTGAGTGGCTTCGATCAACCTCATAAAATTTCTAAATATTTAAAATTTCTTTACAATCTGGGGCGAGCTATACTTTTTAAAATTATTTATGAAGTTTTTGAATATTTTTTTTTTGTGCGATTTTTTTATGCAGTCCTCATCGACCGCATAAAAAAAGGTTCAGCTGTAAAATATATAAATTTTGTAAAAATCATCAATAAATACTACTGGCGACGAAAGGTTGCGCGAGGGCCTCTAGTTTTTTAAATTAGAAGTTGTATCAATTAAAAAAATTTCTATACATTTAAATTGTCAATAGAGAAATATCTATTATACAAATTATGTGCGGATTACTAGATTTTATATCACTAATTAAACATATACGTATATTTTTACTTAATACTAGTTCTAATTTTACCACCAGAGGCGCGAGTGAGAATCTCTGTGTTACCAATACTGAACTCTTATTTTAGGAACTCTAATTGGCACGCCATCTATGAAATAAAATCAAAATAATCATGCAGTAGAACCTCTGATTACGGACACCTTTCTTAACCAGACCCCTTCTATAATCGGACAAAGTTTTTATGACGGTGGCATGCTATACTAAAACCAATGTATTCAGCACTCTCTTGAGTGGACCCTCTGTTAACCGGACGCGGACACAAAATTTTTGGACGAAGACATTATTTAGTACACTATTACCTCCATTAACCGGAACGCGAGTACGTCTAGTGTGTATGTATAACTATATGTACTAGGTATATTTGTTCATGTTTTAACTTGTTAACAATGATTCGAATGTGACGATGCATTTGTAAACGTTATATTTTGATATAAGTACCTAAATTCGTTCATAAAATTGATTAAAATTGTGTTTAAAAATTTTAAATATTTTGAATTAAAAAATTATTTATGAATACTAGATTATTTAATACTATTATTTGCTCTGCCCCTCTTTACCGGACACCTCTGTTAGCCGGACAAATTTTTGCATGATACTGCTGTCCGTTTAAAAGAGGTTCTACTGTACTACTACTTCTAATAAGGAAAGGTATCGAACTGTATCTCTTAAAAATTTTTGAAAATTTGGTGGATTGTAGATCTTACTAAAAGTAATTACGAGCCATATTTCGTTCGTGCCCATAGGCAGTTTAAGGGGGTGAAATTCACCCCTGAAAATTTGAGCTTTTTTTTCAATTTTCTTAAATATCTTGGAAATGGTAAGAGCCTTGGTAGGGAAAGTATATATATTTGTAAATGGCATTTTAAAATCTTTATTATGAAACCAAAATTAAAGTTATAAAATCATTGGGGTTTCAATACAAATCTTATTTATTTACTTACTTATTTTTATTTATCGATACAGTTTTCAATATTTTAAGGTTTGTAATCTACACAATAATGATATTGTTCATAAAAATGTTCAAAACAAAAATATTGTCCACACCAAGTATATCGTATAAAAGCGGGGTTACCACATACACTACACTTTGATGCTTCTCTTTCTTCTTTGAAAAAGCAATATGTTACAGGATTTTCAAGTCTTTCTGGTCGTTGGTCAATATATCCACTTTTATACCATCCATACTTGAACAAATTTTGAAAACGAGGCGACGAAAACTGATTGTGAGCTTGAGAACATTGTTACGGCGATGTAAATCAATATCATACTCATTTAGAATTACATTATCCGAAAATACTCTGATGAGTTGTTTCCAGAGTCAAAATCCATAGATATCCAAAGGTTAAAATGTTGAAAATTGTATAGATATATAAAAATAAATAAATAAGTAAATAAATAAAAAAGATTTGTATAGATATCAGTAAAGCAGGGAGGGGGGGGGGGGTGCAGTGTATTATTTCTTTCTAAACTATGTACTTTAAAGTATATCGTAAGTTTGTAACAATTAATTACTAAAATACGAGATTTTTTTTGACTATATTTTTGCTCATTATTATAATTATCCAAAAGTTATAATTTTTCCCAAGTTAATATTAGCAAAGGGTGTATTTATGCAAAAAGAAATAAACTGGTGTGATGTAAAATATATTAATTAAAAATTACACATAACAGCCTCTTCTTTTACCAAAATATACCTGATAAAATTAGGGGTTGGGGGTGGGGGATGAAACCCCAACGATTTTATAACTTTAATTTTGGAATCATAATAAAGATCTTAAAGTGCCATTTAAGGAGCTTCCACATTCTCGCCGAGGTTAGACGAAGTAGTTCCTCGCGAAGTTGGCCGAGGCATAAGAATAGCATTGAAACACCAACCGCGAAGCACAACGAAATGACCCTCCACATTCTCGACTCGTCCAACCTCGGCGAGAATGTGGAAGCTGCTTTACAAATATATATAGTTTCCCTACCAAAGCTCTTACCTTTTCCAAGATATTTAAGAAAATTGAAAAAAACTCACATTTTCAGGGGTGAATTTCATCCCCTTAAACCGCTTATGGGCACGAACGAAATATGGCTCGTGATTATTTTTAGTAAGATCTACAATCCACCAAAGTTTCAAAAATTTTTGAGAGATACAGTTGGATACCTTTCCTTATAAGTTTGGTTTTTTGCCAAGAATGTGCTAATTACCTGTGTGACCTTGAAGTTTTTGAACAATTTCTTTCGTCTGTAAATTCCAAATATAGACCATACTGTCCTCTGATCCGCTCACGATCCATTTACCGCCGGTAACCGAAAAATTGGCAAATATACAATATTTTTCGTTTCGATGTCCCGTATATGTCTTTAAACATTTGCCTTTCGAGTAGTCCCATAATTTCAATGTGTTGTCTAATGTGGCAGCTAAAATGTACTTGCCGTTTGGTGAAAATTTCACAAACGAGACCGGTGGATTGTCATCGTCGATCAGTGTTTTCAAACATTGTCCCGAAGCTGGATCCCATACACGGCTAAATAAAAGACACATTAATGAAATTTTTTTTAAAGAAAATGGCGGTTTTTCAAACGTTCGACCATCGATTAAAAAAGTTGGGGTAATAAAACTTTTCAAAAGTATGTTTAATACGTTGACGGTCAGTTAGCTGCTCTGAGTATTGAATAGATAGAAGGAGTTGACAGATATGACGGTTAAATAAGGTTGGATTTAATATTGTTCCATATTTACTGATGTTATATTTGTTGTTAGAATATTTATTAACACTATGAGGCTCGAGAACTTTCACAGTAAACTTCCCCGGAAGTCGGCAATATTTTTAAAGAAACTTTACATTAACAAATACATAAAATGATTCAACATGTATGTGTATTGTGTAAACATACGTACGTGTCACGCACATACACATATTTAACATTCAAATCAATTACAGAAAGTTTAGATAACAAACTGGTAAAAATAAATAAAAAAAAAAAAACAAATCGCGCGTTAGCTGTCTCTACCTCGTATATCAAAAGCTACATGTTTTAGGACACACAAAAAACATATTAAATACGGTTTTTGCATATATACTTATCTATACATATTTATATATATGGGTAGCCAACATCAAAGGGTGTAATTAGCATAAATCTTAAGCTCATAGTGATGAAAACACGGATTTAAAATATGTTTTTTTTTTTGTATCCAAAAATTGGGAGTTTTCAGATACGAGGTTGAGACAGAGTACGCGCGAAATACTTTTATTATTATTATTAGGTTTATTAGTTTTAATATATTTTTTATGTATTTGTTTATTTTAAGATTTATTATGGAAATCAAGAGAGTAGTGTTTGTTTTGATATATCTGCCTCTATCTCTAACATCCCCCACCAATACATTATTCACTTCATTTTTATAATATAATTAGCTTCGCCTAAAAGAACAGTTTTTAGCTGTGTTTTTCACCTGAGGATGGCGTAATGGCCGAAAGTCGACTCGTGTTTATACGATTCATGTTGTGAAAAGTGACAAAGCAACGATCCCATGTTTTTTTAACATGGATTTTCACAAAGTAAACCTTTCCAATATTAATTATTTAGAGTAGTGTCTATTCTGTGGTAATGTGTGTTGGTGTTTGTGTGAGTACACATCGGCGTGGTAACATCGCACACATAATGCGTAATCAATTAATTATTGATCGCGTTCAGCCTTTGCGATTGTTTTGATTATTTTCCGATACCGAAAACGTGGGATTGAAAGTGTTAATCAATAGTCTCAGATTACAACAAAAATCACATATAAATTAAAAAATATTCATTACCACTGACACTTTGTAGGTTATAAAAGGTGTTAACCAAGATGGAAATTTTGCTTAAAAAAAAATAATAATAATAATATGTACATACAAATTCTAATATCAGTATGCTATAAGGTACCGTAAACCGTAGGTATGAATAGGTACGAACTAGAGATGATCGATATATCGGTAACTGTTATTTTGTAACTAGTATAGAAAGATAACAGTTATCGTGAATAACTGGAATACCCAGTAACTGGTTACTTAAATAACTCCTTTGGAAATATCGATAACAGAGGTCAATATTAATATATTCGAAAGCAAGGATCACAGTAATTTATTTTAACCACCTACGGAGAATTTCAAAATAATAACGCCCCAGGCAAGTTACACATTTTCTATTGTAGCACATTTAAAAAAACCCTTAAAAATGAACTATTGTCTATTATACAGTTATCTATTTGTATAGACAAGTATTTGAACAGATATTGCAGTACAATAAAGCAAAAAATGTTCTTTAGTATCCGTCAGTATTATAGATCTGTGCATATTTCACCAACAGAACCGTTTATACGCATATCGAATATCTTACAATATGTTAAAATATCCAAATACCATACCAGTTATTATAATAACTGTTATAAATAACAGTTATTTTTCAGTAACTGTTATTGCAATAACAGTTATTAGAAAATAACCGTTTAGCTCATCTCTAGTACGAACTCACACTTCATATCGTACTTTACGAATACCTATTTTTTATTATATTAAAAATTTACGTGAGGATGGTCAGTTTATTACAGTAATCAAAATTTTTGAAAATATCCGTGGTTTTTGAAAAAGTAACAAAAATCATGTAATTCCTACTCTATGGTAAATTAGGGTCGAAAGAGACGATAAAAGAATGAATAAGGCTGACTAAAATTAAAATTAAAATATAATTTCAAATTTTCTATATTTATACATCTAAAAAACAGAAATATATTTCATAATTTTGTGTAGAAATAAATGTAAAATCTAAAGTTTATAAAGTATAAAAATGGTCATGTTAAATGTGTTTATAAAAATCTTGAATGACTGAATAATCTTGAAAGTGTTCTGTTTTGTGTTTCGATACATTCTTCATCCATTCCTAATCAACCCATATTCGTTCCTGTATACACGATACTAAGTTCCTATTAACCCATATCCTATATCTATTCACCCCTTTACCGCCCTATTAACTTCCAACATCGCCCAAATGTCAAGTCGTTATTACTTTTTCTTAAAAAAATAAAAATTGCTAACTGTTTGAAAATTTCTATTTCAAAATAACTATAATTTCGATTAAACAACAATATTTATTCATAAGAACACCAAAATAGATTAATTATTGTATTGGTTAGGTGTTTTGTCATAATCCCTTATGACCGTTAACGTGTTAAAATTTTATTACCTTAACTTTTTCTAGTTGGTAGTCGGAATATACATACCATAACCCATCGTAACTGCTGGAGATAATTAACGATCCATCCCTGTTGAAATGTACCGCACTGACCGGATCTGAATGTGCCGGCAACGTCTTTAAACACTTCCCGGTACGTACGTCCCAAATTCTCACCGATTCATCCATCGATCCGGACACAATCAAATTCGATTGTGGATTGAAATTACAGCAAAACACATAATTACTGTGACCCTTCAACGTTTTTAAACATTTACCGGATGAGAGCTCCCATATTTTGAGCGTTTTGTCGTCACTGGCCGACACTAATAGACGACTGTCACTGGACCATGCCACGTCACTGATGCCCAATTTGTGACCTGATATGGTTTTTTCGAATTTTCCATCGTACGCGCCCCAAATTTTTATTAGTTTGTCGGCAGCTGTAAATAAATATTAACTCATAAGTTACACGTAATATTGTGGGAAAGTAATATTTAAAATAATTTGTCAAATATTCTACGAGCTAGCTTTCGACTAATGAAATCATCATCACGTAGAAGTTGAATTGAACCAAAAATTTTATTCAGAGTATATGTGAATCGGGGACTACTGAGAAATGGGAAATCAATTATTAAGGAATGGAAAAGTCTAGAACAACAAATAAGCAAAAACGAACGTGTACAGAAAATAAGACGTCTGTGACGTCATTATGTTAATGTGTTTTTACTTACGGTATAGTTAGCCCGAAAAACGTTTTTCAAAGGATTTTAACAAAACTTCTCTAGACATTTATTTAATTCAATACCAATAATACGAGCCTACACCGAAAAAAAAAATTGACCGCCCTAATTTTAACACGGGCTCTTATGGAAAGTTGACATATTCACACGATTTTTTTTGAATAAAATGAAAACGTGTCAAAGGAATTTGATAAAAATTTAATGTTATAAAATACAAAGTTACAAACCATATTTATAAATCTTTAAATGATTAAGACGAGTTAACTCGTCCTGCAATATGGCGGCTCAAAATGCTGTCATATGTATATATTCATTGGTACAGGTGCTGCCATCTGTGACAAGACGGTATAATTCTAAATAATGTTCAATTTTATCAATATAGTTTAGTATAATTTATTTTTTGTAAATTCCTAGGGTTCACCTTTTTAATGTTGGGATCTTTAATTTTTTTCCTTTTCTTTTTTTGTAGCCTTATCTATTGTACTTATCACTTGGCAGTAAAAAGTCCGGCATTTTGAGACAAAAAAATTTTACCATATGGTTTATTTAAAAGGGACAATAATAACAAATAAAAATTACTGACCGCGCCGTTTTTGAAATATAATTTATAAACATCATTTTACAACTTTTTTACAACGCTTTTTCAACAATGCTTTTATATTGCTACAACATAAGCACGCGGAAATAAAAAAACAAAAACAAATGGTATACAAATATAATAACTGAAGAATATTAATACATTATTTAATTATTTAATTTTTGATAAAAGAAAATCATTTTGGCTGAGCTATACTTTTGTACCTGACTATCTCGCACCAATTACCTTAACTACTGTTGACAACTCGTACATATTGTCAAAATTATTAAAATTCGGTACGAAAAATTACTAGTGGTTAGTGAATTAATTAGCAATATGCGACAAAGGCTAATTCTGGACACAGAATATCTTAGCATCTTTGTATTGTTACCACGTAATTGTACAAAATAAGTTTGATAAATTGTTTAATTAGACATTTTCAATAAGTTATTCAATACAAAAATGTTTATAGCTTATAACAGTTATAACTAATGTATGTTCAAGCAATATAAACATTATGACATCACATATGCGTTCGGGTGGTTTCAGGAACTGTCAGCTCGTTATCGGTACTTTTTCTTAAAAATTATTTTCAATTTGATGTAGGTAACTTTTTGAATATTACGTAAAATAAAATAAAAAAAGTTTTTTATAAAAATATATGATCCTTCCATTTATGACTAAATAAATAAATATGTATTTTTTACTTGAAACAATTACTAATTTTACCATTCAATTCGAGTTGTATAAGTGTGAATTTAGCTTTACAATATGAAAAAAGTGTTATTTCACCCTTACACGACCAAAAAGTTCTGCATTTATAAAAACGTTTGTTTTGAACCGATCTTAAATTTTTATTAAAATTCCGTTACTTATTAATAATTGACATAACAATAGATTTTAAATACGTCGCAATTGTAGCCTCTAAATAAATTTTTCACATCTAATAAACAATTTTGTACAAATTTACTAAATTTACTTACAAGAACTCGCTAACCACTCGCCATTTGGACTGAATTTAACCGCTGAAACCGCTCGTGTGTGTCCCGCCAAAGTGAATTTCAATGTATAATTCGGTTTCTAAAATTAACACATAAGCGTAAAGTACCATCGACAATATTATCGATAATTGCGTGAAAATTTTTGATTACTCACCACACTACTCGATTTATTCGATGTATTTGATGCCATTGTTGAACTTTGTGAATTACTCTGAACATTACTTTGTGCATGTCCTGGTGACGGTCCAATCGGAACCATTGCGTGCGTATCTTAACCTTTTCGCAAGATACGCGTTCACTTAACACTTTTTAAATTGAAATAGTTCGATAACGTCAATTGACGGATACGTAATTGTACGACGCACTATATTTTACGTTCAAATAATCGCTTTACATTCAAACGAAAATAAAAATCCATTTAGAACAACGTAAACAACTGGCCAATACGCTAGAAATTATTTGTACACCTTTAAAATACACATTTCAATGAAGTTGTCGGCGAAAAAGAGTTCATAGATAAAATATGAAATTTTTAGTCTACGAATATAGAATAGATGGCAACACCCGAAAACGTAGCTTACGATGTGCTTACGATCTTATAATGAAAGAGATCTACGCATTTATATACAAATATGCCCTGTTCACATTATTCCAATATTTCCAGTCCAGTGCTGGACTGGATCATATCGTTTACATTATTCCAGTTATTCAATTATGCCCTGTTCACATTCCAGTAGCATTCCAGTCCAGCGATCGAAATCAGCGCTAGAATAATGTAAACCGGTACTGGAATGCACTGGAATGTACGGATTCCAGTAAGGAATCCAGTCCAGTGATTGGATTGACAATCTAATTTTTCATTCCAGTTTTCATTCCAGTGCTGGATTAAACGTTAAAAGTGAACACACATTGTTGTTTTTTGTAATGTAATTGAATGACTGGAACGAACCATTGAGTGACTGGAATAATATAAGCGATATGATCCAGTTCAGCACTGAACTGGATTGAACAGGGCATTACATTACAAAAAACAACAATGCGTGTTCACTGTTCAACGTTTAATCCAGCACTGGATTGGCCGTCTACACTATTCCAGTGGCACTGGAATGGGTAAGCTGGAATGAAAAAGTAGACCGTCAATCCAGTCACTGGACTGGATTGCTTACTGGAATGCGTATATTCCAGTGCATTCCAGTGTCGGTTTATATTATTCCAGTGGCATTCCAGCGTTGGTTTTGATTGGTTGGAATGCTACTAGAATAATGTAAATAGGGCATTAGTATACTACTACGCTACTAGATCAATAACGAAAGTAGGAGCGCAGAAAAATTTTTAATAGAATTCAAAGTACATAAAAAGCTTACGGTTTCATGGTTAAACCGCTATGTAATTCAATATTTTATATTGTTTAACTTATTTAATTTGTTCACAGTATTCTTGATGTCGTATTATTTCTAACTATTTGAATATAAAAAAATATATTATAACCTCGTGGAACCTAATGTGCACATCTGTGGACAAAACCATTTGAGGTTATGAAGTTGAAGGTTTAAGATTTAACTGGACATCAGTAAAACAGAATAAACATTAAAAGGTAAATTTAAATCGTTAAATACTCCGATATATGTATAGTTGAAAACATCTTAAAAACAACTTCACTAAAAAAATCGACTGAATCGTTCTAAATGACAGATAGGTTAATTTAAGTGTCAGGACTCAAGAGGACAAAATTCATAAAAATAATACCAGATAATACCCAGCTTTCCTTTAGCCTTTGGCTCATCTTGTACTTGTTACCTGACTGTATCCACGGTATCCACTACTTACTATGTCTATGAATCCATAATTTTCTACCTAGCTTGTAAAAATTGGATCAAATATGATTTAATATTTTATATTATTCTAATCTTCTGTAGGAGGATCTTTTAAAATATTTATTGTAAACTTTTAAACAAATTTAGATCTCTCTGATTACAAAGACATTACATGGTCAATTATTTTCCTGAGTGAATTACCTCGAAATATTCCGTGTTTTAGATCTTTGTTTTTTGAGGTGTAATTTTTGCTAATATTTTAAAGTTGGCCTCCTATTAAAATAATATTATAGGTACGTTTTCCTAAGTATATTATTTTTAAAAAAATCGATGAAAAACTACTTTTTAATCTTTCTATTTAATTAAATAAAAGTTTTATTCAATTAATGTAAATAATATTGAATTATCTCGATAAAATTTTTGTGACAGTGAAACATAAAATTTATGACGGAAGAATAAGTACGATTAAGTACTACAGTTATTTTGTGCCTGTTCCATGTTTTGCCTTGCGTAAGATTTCATAATTGGAAAAATAATATATAACAGTTGAATTAAAAAATCCAATTAAAATATTTTGTGTTGTGAATTTTTCTAGTTATTTTATTAAAAATCATTTAAATAGTGTAAAATATTTATTGTATTGTTCTATTTAGATGTCAAGAAATCTCATTTATATGATAAAGTAGAAGTCTGTAAATGATTTGTCTTTTCGAGGAGTAGTGTTAAGCGTGGCTAATCAGGGAACGAAAAGGTAATATTTATTTAATTATTATCATTTTTAATTGATGAAATGTGAATTTTTTGCATGTTAAAATGTTTATTTAATGTTTTTTTTGAATTTTTGATGATTGAAATTTAGTCCAATTTTGAGTATTTTCAAAGTGTATACATCATTTTGGTGATGAGATAGTTTTTTTAATTTACAAGTTCGTTGAAAATCGTTGTTGAACGCATTGTTGAAAATTGTTACAGAAAAATGAGCAGTTCAGAGGAGGTTTCCTGGATAACGTGGTTTTGTGGATTACGGGGCAATGAATTTTTTTGCGAGGTACAATACCTAAAACGTTTTATACGTCATATTATTTTCAGTTGAGATATTCACTCTTGTTTTCGTTTGATTTTTAGGTAGATGAAGATTATATTCAAGATAAATTTAACTTGACGGGTTTAAATGAACAAGTTCCACATTACAGACAAGCTTTAGATATGATATTAGACCTCGAACCAGGTAAATTTTTTATTTTTACTCGTTTTACTTTGCCTTGGTGTCTTCAGAGATATTTTACGCTTTCAGAACCACTTACGTTGTTTTAAATGTTTTATTGTAAACATATTATGATTATTTCCTTTGCCATTGTCTACCCTATTTTGTCTTTGTTGTTTTGAGTCCATTTCCTAGGGCTTGGTTTCAGTTTTCATTTGTTTTTTATATTAAATTATTAATATAAATGTAAACTTACAAAATACAGATTCTTTAGAAAAATTGTCCTTGAAGAACATATTTAATACCTTATATTTATTTTTTTAACCCTTTGAGTATGGTTGGGACTGAAACTAGACACTCTCCGAGATATTCTAAAAAGAAATTGAATAAAATATTAACATCACAGACCAATAAACACTATTATACAGATCTGCCGTGACTAAAAGGACCCGATACCTTATCTCTATACTTTGATCTATCCTTTTTTTGCAGTTTGTCTTTTTTTATATTTATATAGTTGCCACAGTTAGATTCCAGTGACCACCAAACAGTTGTGAATAGAAATTTAAAAAAAAAAAAATAGATTACTCTGATTTGTTAATTTACTGTTCCTTATATTCTTACTTTCATAAAACACAGTATAGTAAAATATTAAGTATTATTTTATAAACTCAATTTCATAAAGTAACGTTAATATCCATTAAATATTAAAAAAAGTTTCGTTTGAAAACGAATTAAAATAAATATTTGCACATCAAAATCATATTTACAAAATAAACAAAAACCACAAAAATATCTTCAAGTTAAAAAAATCAAAAAAATTTCTGCTGAAAAAACTTATGATAAATATGTTAAATATAATCTTTGTTCAAATATTCTAAAAACGAAAATGAGAAAGACAAGAACATTTTATAAAAATGATATTATTTAATAAAAAATTAATAAATAAGAATTTGATTTAACTTCAAAATCAGTATTCCAGCTTATTATTGATAATACATATGTTATTGATAATATGTACAGCTGGCCCACCGATTGGTAATCACAGATACAATGTTTGGTGTACGCTGTTGGGGGTTATTCATACTTGTATTCACTATTTAAACTGTTCATAATTTTATAACTATAGTAACATACATAAAGGCTATGTATAGCTGTATAAGATTACAAAGCAAATTAATTAAAAAGGCCTAACTTCAGTTAGAAAAATACTTTTCGCAAGACATACTACACCCATAAGTTAAATAAAATTGGTTTTTAACCGTTTCCTTTTGTAATTAAAGTTATATTTATAAACGTAATTGGAAAATACATTAACTTTATGTGTAAGTGTACAAGCAATTCTGTAAGACATTATTTTCTATGTTATGTATGGTTGCTTTACCTCCTCTCTTTCGTCACTCACCCGACGAAATCGGGTCCAAATAGTCACGGCACATCTGAACAACTAGATAAAGCGTAAAGCCAGTTGTAGACATTTTTCTTGAAGCAGGTAATATTATTGTAGGATATAATTTGTATAAGTACGTATTTTTAAAATAAAGCGAATATCACTTTCTTTTTTTCAAAATTTTGCAATTTCTTCTCAAAAAAGTAAAATTATTTATTATATTTTGATAATAATTATTTGTAAACGTTACTACGGATACCATTGGTTATTGCATTGGATTACTATATTACAGAATAGGTACTATAGGTTTCCTGGTCGTATCTGGATGCCTCAATTGTACATTTATATAATTAGTCTATATAATATGTTCATTGGTCTGTGAATATGATGCTAGGTTTTCATAACGCGCATATAATTCGATAATCAATGATTGTAAACGTACGGAATCTTGATTGCGCGAGCCCAACCCGCTTTTGACTGATTTTATTAAGTGAATTTCCATTTTGGAAAAATTCACTTATTTTTAATTATTTGCCGTATTTTCTGACTTTGTCACTATCAATTTTTAAATATTTTTAGAAAGTAGTTTTTGTACTTTTATAATTTTGTGAAATTTTTGAATTATTTTAATCACAAAGAACATTTGTTTTTCTGAACAGATTAGTTGATAAATTTAAGGTACCATCGTAGTGTGACCGGCCGAAAAATAGTCAATTTTTGCAATTTTTTTGGGATGGATAGGATGGGGAAATGGGAATGAATTTTTTTTTACGATTAATACAACTATTTAACAATACAAAAATATTTGTTTTATTTATTGTTTATAATTTTTTGTAAAATGTGTCTTTAAAAAATTAAAGTAAAAAAAATGTTTTCTAAGAAAAAGCTTTTATTTAAAAATGGGCTAAAAAAAAAATAAAATAACCTTTGAGTGAAGTTTGAAGCAATATGCAACAATTTATAAAAGCTTGAGGCGTTATCATTAATTATTTCTGTTGTGGATATAAGAGCTTTTATAAATTGTTGCATATTGCTTCAAACTCCACTCAAAGGTTATTTTATTTTTTTTTAGCCCATTTTTAAATAAAAGCTTTTTCTTAGAAAACATTTTTTTTACTTTATTTTCTACTTTTTAGTCTGATTACAATTAATTTGAAAAAGAAAATTAAAGAAGCAATTTTTTACCTATATTTTAATCGGTTAATTTACCTTAACCAAGCATAACTATGGAAACAAAAAATTGCAATGTAAAATCAATGGACAATATTTGACAATTCTAAATGTCAAAAAGTTGCACAGGACTAAAAATCAACAATTTTTTTGGGGCGGGGGGGCAATGTAGGACAAAACTAATTATACAATATTGCATTGTCATCAAGGTTAGACACGTATGTAAAATTTGAAACCTCTAGCTCAATCAGAACCTGCCTAAATTTTGATTCCAAGATTTGATCTAAACCAACATACTAACATATCAAGTTAAATAAAAGCTTTTAAAAAAGGGCGGCTATTGGTGCCCACAATTGCGGCCACAATTTTCATCTGAGAAAAAAAATCAAATAGATTATCCATCTGTAGTTAAGCCGCTATGTTCCTGAAGCTTTTTTTTTTTAAATTTGAAAAAATGGCGGCGGTTTGAATAAAAAGTACAAAATTTAGGCCTTTTTTTCAACAGTTTTCCGTATGAAAAAATACAAAGATTACGAAAAAAAAAAGCCTCGATAGGAACATGGAGAGTGGAATAAAGAATTTCAAATTTATAGCTTGGATACTTTTCCTCTGAGAGTGAGTACCGTTTTTGAAAACGGCATTTCTAGACAAATACGTTTAAAGTTTCTCTCGAAATTGTTTCAAATCATTGTTTCAACAACAATGTGATACTGTGGTGATAACAATTGATCTTATACGTTCACTGATTGTGGAAAGATTGAATGTAAAGTGGTATAACATCCTGCCAAAAGACGCCAATCGATCCATAGAGTTTTGTATTTAGACTGAATCCATTGATCCGTGGTCGTAGTGACCGTAATAATTCGAATTTTAATTTGAAATTTTGACAGAACATGCATAACTGTATGTACTTTATTTTAAACCAAAAAAAATTGATTCTCTGATCAAAATTCTACACTGTGATGGTACCTTAAAAAAATATAAAATAGATTAGTAAAGGAAAAGGAACACAGGTTATTATATTTCTCTCATGTGAGATTGCATCCTTTGCACAGTATCGGACATTTCTTCCGCCATATTTAATTTTCAAAACGAATTTATGTTATTTCGAATTATTTTAATTTCTAATTGGCGACGCAAAGATTCTCACTCGCACCTCTGGTGGTAAAATTAGAACTAGTATCAAGTAAGAATAGGCCTTTTCATCATGTGACGAGCGCAAGCGCAGTCGCCATGTTAAAATAGTGGTATTTCAAAAATTTCGTACTGTTTTGGTCAGGAATAGCCAGGAAAGCAATATTATCTCAATAAACAAATGAATTATTGGAAAAAATCGTCGATGGTGCTTTACTTGTTTATAATTCAGTTGAAGCCCATAATCACCCATAATTGTGAACAATTGAAAAGGTGGCTGAAATGTTATGGACGTCCGCAAAAACGGAAAAAAAGTGAGCTGATTGAGAGGTTAGGCCTCCATACTACTTGTTTACTATGTCAAAAATAATAATAAAAACAAATAATATCTATAATTTTATTCTAATTAATAATGTCAAACAATTTTTAGTACAACTTTAAATGATTTATTGGATTTATAGCATGTATCACCCTTACAAACTCCATAATAACACCGTTTCTTTGCTCCTTTTCGTACAGATAACATTATAGTAATGGATTGAAAAAATTTAATTTTCAATTAAAAACACTTATTTTTTATTTTTTCTTACTTTTTTTTCAATAAATATTTTTTATTTAATATTTTTTAATTTTAGTTATTTGTAGATGGGTACTTTAACATGGTTGTTTACAAAAAACAGTACGAAAAAAATGGCCGATATTGACACATGCGCACAAAAAAAATTTGTGATGAAAAGGCCTATATATGTATACGTTTAATTGGCTGTATAAAATCTATTAATACAAACATATTTTGTATAATACATATTCCTATCGAAAATTAAACGTATACTAACATTTTTACTGGATACAGCTTCTAATTTAAAAAATCAGAGGTGCTCGCGTAATCTTTGTGTCGCCAATAGAAAACGTAATAATCATTTCACACATCTACTATCAAAGAGTGATAGGTATAATACTTATGTATTATGACTGCTCCAATCATAATACATACTCATAATGCACTTCATCTTGTTTGCTTAATGAACGGTAACATAACAAAATTTAAAAATAAGATGTTTTTTTATGAAAATTTTAAACTTCTTGTGAATACGATTTCTTCAGTTTTGTTGGTATGCAAAGGGTTAATTCAGTTGAAACTGAAAAATTTATTTAAATATTTATTCATTTATTTAAATGTATAAAATTTTTTATAATGTTCAATTTTTGATATTTTTATTATTCGTCTCATATCAAAGGAAAATTGAATAAGAAATCAATATAATGTCTGTCTGTCTTTTAGATCAGTGATTCCCAAACTTTTACGTTCAAGCAACCATTTAAAAATATTAAAACATTTCCCAAATAAATCAGTTTCATGTATAATTGTAAATAAATGTAAAAATATATAACTTTAGGTATTGCTGGTTCGCAGACCACACTTTGAAAAACACTGTTCTAGATCTTTTTACGAAAATTTTATCAGGTCGGGAATCAGATGAATTGTTTAGAAGCCAATATGACTAAAGTCCAATCTTTTTGCTTTAGTTCTACTAAATGCCCCAAAAATATGTAGGGAACAAATTTTGTTTTGACAAAAAAAAAATGTAATTTAAATAGAGGAGTATCGTGCATAACCCATTATAACCCATACTTACCACATAATGGGTTACACTGATCTAATTTAAGAAACAATCACTGCTATAAAAGAGTACTTTGTTCTATTTCGAGGATAATAAAACGACTATCATAAATAGGTGTGAATAGAAAAAAATCAATAATTTATTTTGATTATTGTGGTTAACAGAACCGGATTTACATAGCCGGGTCTCCCACCCAATAGGGGCCTCCACAAAATCGAATAAAATCTAAAAACTTTTTGGTTTTTTTTTGGCTCGTTAATTCATTTTTTGTGAGAAAATTAAAAAAAGTTTCAGAAATTCTCCAAAATGGCCTCAACAAAAGTGCTCAGGGCCCTTCCCATGTGAAATATTCAAGGGCGGCCACATTAAGTGTCCCGAGGCCTCCACAGAGGTAAATTCGGCCCTGATAGTTAATAGTTTATAGTTTGAAGGTGGTTTGAAATTTGGATGGTTTAAAAAGTTTGAGAACCCCTGATATATAACGTAATGTAACCACACAGACGCTTATACTGTGCTGGAATGTGTCTGTCGACCTTGTACGGCTAGTTTGGGTGCATGTCCCGAAACGTACAGACAAAATTCGTGGAATTTATTAAAAAATTTTCGTTTTATATCAATTTAATGAAGTACAAACAACGAAAAATACGCTTAACGCTGCTAATAGGGTGTGGCAGACAGCTTCCTCGTATTGGCAATAGACTTTTATACAATATTTAAAGTGATTTTGTGCCTAATTGCTTCTTAAATTTTTATGGTTTATCATATAGTTAACTTTAAGATACAATATTTCCAAAATTCCCATCAAATATATATCCTGAAATTATATTTTCGTCATACAGTCCATGAAAATTTGTTGTAACTCAAAAAAGGTTAAATTATAAAATAATAGCAAAATATATTTTATAGATTAACCCGTAAATATTCCCAAAATTTGAGCGAAGTAGGACTAGTAGTAAGAAAGATATCGACATTTAATGGGATATCCTGGTAGCGCCGCGGCTACCATTACTCTGATTGTGATGAATTTCGTTGGGGACCAACTAAGAACCAAATCGCATAATTACTGAAAATTTCATTAAAAATAATCGAATAGTTCAAAAGTTATGCCACTTGGTGCAAACTAATATCTAAATGGAATGTTAAGAAAGCGGCGTCGCTAGCGTTATTTCGATTGCGATGAAATTCGTAGGGGACCATCCAGAAACCAAACAGCATAATTTCTGGAAATTTCATTAAAAACAATGGAATAGTTCAGAAGTTAGCCAAGCCAAAAATTGATGTACTGGTTGACATGATTTTGGGATTTGGGTTTATCTGCAACAAAAGAACAAAAAGATTCTGGGTTTGAAAAATTGTGATTTTGACGAGAACTACAACGAAAAAAATTTTAAAAAATCTAAAAATGGCGGTTGGTTGAAAAAAAAATTATGTTTAGTTCGTTATAGATTGTAAAAAAATTTAGTATTGACCACGCAAAGATAACGCGAACGCCTCTGGTTTTTTAAATTAGAAGCTGTATCAAGTAAAAATTTTTATATACATTTAATTGTCGATAGAAATATCTTATTATACAAATTATGTGGGGATACTAGATTTTATATCACCAATTAAACGTATACATATGTTTTTACTTGATACTAGTTCTAATTTTACTATCAGAGGCACCAATAAGAATCTTTGGACCTTTTGAACATGAGACACAATTTAAATAAATTACAAAACAAATTTTAAAACCGAATTTTGCACTGTTTGACTATTAATTTTTCAAACTTGATTTTTTTTTTAAAATGCAACAAGTTTTAACATTAAATATTATAGTTGAAAAAATATTCCCAGACACTTTTGTAGGTTATCTTCTTTTTTGTCCTTGTCGTACACTTTTCAACACTACACCAGTTTCCTTAATCAGTGGTTTTTATTTAGTTTTTTAAATATTTGACATAATAATATTTCATATAAAATGATGCGATACTGTAAAGAAAAGTGAAATATGTTATTTTCAATTAGAATAAACTATTTTCGTTTGATTTTAACTGATTTGAAAATTCTAAGCAGTACATATTGTCATATTGACATCCACTGATTTTTGTTTTTCAAAATTATATTTTTAATAGTATTAAATATTTTGCAATGAATCCAGTCATTCAGTTATTTTATGTATATGCTTAGTTAAGTTGTAATATATCATTAATGTCATTTGTTTTCGGTTTCTTTAAGAAATATTCTTCTGTAATCAAATTATTATTGAATAAACAGAATTTACGTAAAAATATAAAATAGTGTTATTAACTTATTATTTATTATTATTTCGTAACCTAATATTCAATTAGTACCCTATGCACTATTTATTTGTTTGACTGGAATTAGAAAAAGACAATTATTATCCGTTGACAAAGAAACTATCAAAAGTGTCTGGGAATATTTTTTCAACTATAATTTATTAATAGTAGCTTATGATATACTTAAATACAATCATCATTAAATTATGAACTATTAATCATAGTAATCGCAAGAAATTCACGTCTACACGTTTTCCATGAGAAAGTGTATGAAAATTGAATATAAAATACAAAAATTCAGCCCGTTTTATGATTTGGACAAACGAATTTTTTGAAATTGCACACAATTAATATGTTTTTGTGTGTGATAGACGATGAACTGGACGACAACGTGCACCAATCCGATTTGATTGAACAGGCGGCGGAGATGTTGTATGGATTGATCCACGCTCGTTACATTCTAACAAATAGGGGAATAGCTCAAATGATTGAAAAGTATCAAGCCGGCGATTTTGGACATTGTCCACGCGTATATTGTGAATCACAGCCGATGTTACCATTAGGTAAGTTATTTTTTTTTGTAAAGAGTAAATGTAGACTTGATTATTATAGTAGAACCTCTGATTACGGACACCTCTCTTAACCGGACCTCTCCTATAGCCCGACAAATTTTTTATGACGCCTAGCATGCTATACTAAAGGTGCCTGTACACCGAAAAAATAGCAAAAACATGTTGAAAACAAAAATGTTATCGACGTTTGTTTAAATATCTTTTGAAAATGCTAACATTCATTTGTTAATAACAATGTTTTTGATATAAAATGAATAACACTTTAAATTACTTCAATGAGTATAGTTGTGGCATTGTTAATAACATTGTTATTCACAAAGTTAATAACAGTGTTACTAACATCGTTACTAACGGTGTTAGTTAGAAACAAAACATATGCTATTAACATACTTCTCTTTGAACTTTCTATACTTTTAATAGAACTGTTAGTACTTTTAGTTTAAAAATGATTTCGTAGCTTGGTAGTGTAGGAGCTCCTGTGATTATTAAAGTAAAATGAAAAAAAAAAATTAAGGATTCGTCCGTATCTTCAAAAAAGAGACACACATAATGGTATTAGGTTGTTCGGATCAAACCCGTCCATACAGAATTTTGAATAAAAGACATAGTTTTCATATGTTAGTCTGTATATTTAAGGATCAATTAGATGTAGTCACCCGACGCATTTATAAAAGCTTGCCAGCGTTCAGGTGGTTTTCTTACTGACTGATACCTTCCATGTTGATTGCCATCCATTATTTCTTTATCCAAAGCTTTTCGTAAGGCATCAGCATGAGGGTAAGCAACGCCACCAATTCTGCTCTTAAGCTGATGAAAGCAACCGTAGTCGTATGGATTTAAGTCGAGGGAATAGGGTGGCTGGATCCAACGCTCAATGTTATGTTGATCTATCCAGCCTCCACAGATGAATGACGATGAACCCTTACGTTGTCATCTAACAGCCATATTGAGTGCTCGTAATTTTTGCCCCATTGATCCATCAGATGGTCCAAAAATTAGTCTAATGCGCAGAGTGACTACACTAATAAATGTGAATAAACTAAAATATGAAAACTATGTCTTCTATTCAAGATTCTGTATGGACGGGTTTGATCCGAACAACCTATTATATTAAGTAGTTTAAAAAAAAAAGAATGATAAATGAAACTAGGAGACTTGTCAATTGAGAATTTTCATTTTCTTTAGAATGTCAAATATTGCATAATTAATAGTCATAAATATTATCATATAATTTATTTTTACAAGAACTAATAATTAAAATTGACATAGTGTTTGAAAAAATTACCAAACTGGACCGGCTGGGACTCGAACCCGGATCTCTTGGTTACCAGCCAAGCGCCTTACCAACTAGGCCACCGATCACTTGTTCGAGTGCCACTCCAATTCAGTAATCAATCAAACACAACCTCTCTCTAATGCGAGACGCAGTTTTATACTTTTTTAATTTCAAATGTTATCGAGTGCCTGTGAAACATTATTAGTGTATGGCGGATTTTTATCCGTATTTTAAACATACACCAATATTCATATGTTCACTCAATGCCCAGCTTTGGCTGATACTTGAACACTCGATGTACTTTGGCAAATGGCCAATTCATTATCTTAATTAAAATTGACATAGTGTTTGAAAAATTACCAAACTGGACCGGCTGGGACTCGAACCCGGATCTCTTGGTTACCAGCCAAGCGCCTTACCAACTAGGCCACCGAGCTGGGCATTGAGTGAACATATGAATATTGGTGTATGTTTAAAATACGGATAAAAATCCGCCATACACTAATAATGTTTCACAGGCACTCGATAACATTTGAAATTAAAAAAGTATAAAACTGCGTCTCGCATTAGAGAGAGGTTGTGTTTGATTGATTACTGAATTGGAGTGGCACTCGAACAAGTGATCGGTGGCCTAGTTGGTAAGGCGCTTGGCTGGTAACCAAGAGATCCGGGTTCGAGTCCCAGCCGGTCCAGTTTGGTAATTTTTCAAACACTATGTCAATTTTAATTAACATAATGAATTGGCCATTTGCCAAAGTACATCGAGTGTTCAAGTATCAGCCAAAGCTGGGCATTGAGTGAACATATGAATATTGGTGTATGTTTAAAATACGGATAAAAATCCGCCATACACTAATAATGTTTCACAGGCACTCGATAACATTTGAAATTAAAAAAGTATAAGAACTAATAAAAAAATAAATTTACAAGAAATGTGCAGAGACATATATTTTGTAAATATATCTACAAAATAATAACAGCTGATATGTAAGCAATCGCCTATTACAAATTAACTAACCGAAAAATGCACGTAGAATGTTGTTAACATGTTTCATTCACAATTAACTTGTTTTTAACATTTTGTTATTGACATCCTTCGCTTTCAGATCGATAGCAAAAATTGTGCTGCTAACAATGTTATCAACAACTTTTTTAACATGTTAGTGAAAAATATAACAAATGCGGAAAGCAAATGTTATTAACAAAAGTTAATAGCAAAAATGTTATTAAATATTTCAGCAAATTTTAACATGTTAATTGCAAATGTTATTAACAAATGTTATTAACATTAATTTAACCAATATTAAAAAAATGTTAAAAACATTGCTAAAAACACGTGTTATTAGCAATGTTACCTTCGGTGTACAGCCACTTTAAAACCAATACATTCAGTATTCTTTTAAGCGGGGATCCTCTATTAACCGGACGCGGAGGCAATATTTTTTGACGAAAATATATTATTTAGTACATTATTACCTCCATTAACCTGACGCGAATCCGTCTAGTGCGTATGTATACCTAGTGATGTGCCAAACTGTTCTTTTTACGGAACAGTTCCGAAGAGAACAGTTCCGAAAGAATAGTTTGCAAAAGAACAGGTTTTCTAAAGAACAGTTTCTGAAAGAACAGTTTTATGTATACTCATACCTGTTCATTAAGCGAGAACTGTTCATGATACAAACAACAGTTTGTAGGACGACATCGTTTTAGTAATATGTTCAACTAGGTATGTCACTTACAGTTTTATTGGTGCCCAAAAATAATTTCGTTGATATTTACAAAAAATATAAAATTAATAATTGTCAAGCTGCAAATGCAAAATAAATAATGAGTCTCAAATTATAAATATCAGTTATGTTTTATTCTAAATTCACACATTCATCGATTATTTAAAAAGTTACTTTTGGAGATAAATTGTTAGTTCCATTTTTTAATAAACCACATTAGTATTTTTTTTTTAAATAAAATATTTTTTGGACACATTTGGTTTTCAAACCACTTTTTTGGTTGTTTATTATTGTGTCCGCTTTTGTAAAAATTCATTCTGATGGAACTGAAGTTGCCAATATACAACCATTTTTTATCAAAACATTTATTTCTGGATAATATATTTATTTCTACTATATCAACCGTCGATTAGTTTTTTGGTTTCACTGAAATTTACTAGATTAATTTTTATTTTTTGTACCATTGCAGTATTAATTATAGTTTACTTATTAGTATAATCTTCCATAGAAATGTTGAATTTTATGCTGAATAGCTGAATGTCTGTCTGACAATAACCATTATATTATAATACACATATATTATTTAAATTCAAAATTTAAATCAAACTATCTTCATCTATAATAATAATAATAAAAAAATATATAACATTTTTTTTTTCATTTTTATGGGATATATTTGGGACAAATCATATATAAATATAATAAAAGGTCGAACCAACAAGTCAGTTCAAACATAAATGTCACATTTTTTTCTGATTAAATCGCTTATTAATATATCTGATATATTTTTGTAGTGCACAATGAATTTATTGACAACTATGTACCATTTTTAATTGAGTTTTACTAGGTTATGTACAGTGGCGTAGTGAACATAACCGGCGCCCGGGGCACGACACTTTATTAGCGCCCCTCAGAGTCGGATCTAGCCTAAGTAGCGCCCGAGGCAGAGTCAAAAAATGGTGCCCCTGAAGAAAAAATATTGTCTTTTTCCTCCCAAAAAACAAGTGACGAGCAAAAAGACCTCACATACCTCATTTTTTTGGCGCCCCCAAAGACCTGCCACCCTTTGGGGCACATTTGACACCCCTCTTTGGCGGACATTTGACGCCCCTCTACGAGTGGCGCCCGGTGCATGATAGACCCCCTTGCACCCCCGTCATTACGCCTCTGGTTATGTATTACTACTTCAACTAATACTAAATCAATTTACTAAATTGTGTTTAGGCAGCCACTAAACAAAAAAATTATTCAATTTAGCTACTTGCTTTAGTTACTAAACCCGTGTAAATTCGGCCTAACTCAGTTATACATGTAATTGTAAACCATAGAAAAGATATCAATCAACTTCTCTATTTTTTTTTAAATCTAGTAACTTTGTCCATGCTGCCCTCTTTCGAAACGCAGTAAAAGTTGATGTTCCATTGTCATGCACTGTGTAATATTTTTTAAATGGAATACACTCATTGTATATTATGCGTGTTGTTGTAACATTTTTGTAATTTTTTGTTGATTAGGTTTATCGGATGTGCCCGGTGAGGCTATGGTTAAATTATATTGTCCAAAATGTATGGATGTTTATACACCAAAATCATCTAGACATCATCACACGGACGGCGCTTACTTTGGCACCGGTTTTCCACACATGCTTTTTATGGTGCATCCTGAATATCGACCAAAACGCGCTCAAAATCAATTCATTCCAAGGTATGTCTCAAAAAATTTCAATCGACTTAAACGTTTATCTATTCGTTAAATTTATTTGATAATGAATATAGAATTTTTCACGATATAGAAGTATTGTGAAATTTCTTGGGTTTTTCACCATAACTCAAATGTTTTTAGTGAATTTCCATTCTGGAAATTCAAGTATTACAGCGACTTTCATGGTAAGAAACTTGAGCTTGGAACTAATAACGGAAATTTCCTTTGAGGGTTCGGAAAACCGAAAATAACCTTCACTAAAATTTATATATACATATACATATATTTATGTGTCTGCACGATTACTCTCGAATGAAGCATCCAATTTTTACGAAATTTACTGAAAAGGTCAGAAATCCAAATCCCTTGGATAAGTTCGTCAACCAGACACGTTCGATTGTTAAAAGCCAAAATTTTGGCCATTTTTCGCTAGTTTTTGTGGTTTCTTGAAAAAATTAGCTAGAGTTCAAAAATTATACCATCGAAAAGAGCGTAAAAAATTACATAAGGTTAGCTTTTTTGAGAAAAATTAAAAAATTTGCTGAATTTCTTTACGATAAATGCTTCATCGTTTTTGTCATTACAGTAACAATATTTATATCGGTTTCATTTTTCAAAATAAAAATTAACTAACTTTTCAAGAACCCCAACATCACAGATTTTGAAAATTTGTTCACTTTTAAAGAACTAAACTATTTTAGATGGATATAGATTATGTTATACGAGGTCTGCCAGGATCCTGCGGTCTCAGAATCCAAATATAGAATTACCCAATCGATTTTGAAAATTTTTTCGCCGTTAAAAAGTTAAACTATTTTAAATGGATATATATTGTATGTATTAAACTAGATCCGCCAGGGTCCTAGGCACCTAAAAGCGCTAAAAATAAACTACCCAATCAATTTTGAAAATTTTTTCTATGTTAAGGAGCTAAATTTTTTTACATGGATACAGACAGCTTGTTATATGAGATCCATCAATATCAAATCCTTAAAAATTCGCTATGTTATGCAGATGCTGCGACACGCGTACTATTCTCATTTTAGTCAAGGTGCGAAAAGTGGCAAAGACAGCTATATCTCATGTTTATTTTGTAATATGGATTTTCACAAAGTAAATCTTATAAATGGTAATATTTATGAGATATATCCATTGTAAATGAAAAAAGTTGGATTTAAAATTTTTCTATATTTATTGATATTATATTTGTTGTTATAAGTATTGTTTAAATATTTATTAATAAATAATCTCAAATTACAAGAAAAATTACATACAAATTAAAAAAAAAAATTCATTACCACCGACACTTTCTAGGTTATAAAAGATGTTAACCAATATGGCGATTTTGCTTCAAAAAAAAAAAAAAAAAAAATGTGTACACCATCTATTGTATGGTACATACATATTCTAATATCAATGGTCATCTCTTACAGATTATATGGTTTTAAAATCCATCCACTGGCATATCAGATTCAACAGCAGGCAGCCGCATCTTTTAAAGGACCCATGAGGCCACTCAACTATAACAACGGCAAGCGCTAATACACTAACTCTACAGTAAATAGCATAAAAAAATTAAAAAAATTACATATTATTTAACTAGTAAACAAAAAAAAAATTAATTAAAATAATTCAGACATTTTGTTATCTATCAAATGAAACATCGTCGTTTTGTTTTGTCCTTTTCCAGAAAGACTACGAACCACAACCGAACAACCGGAAGAGAATAAACTCTATAAATGCCAGTAACAAAAAAACAAAGCAAAACAAAAAACCAAATGTCACATGCAAACCGAAAATCACATCTGCTCGATTCAAAAAAGTGTTTGTTCATCACTCACATTGAAACAAAATAAAAAAAAAAAAAAATTGAGAAAAAAAAATAAAAATATTTTTTTGAAACATTTGTAATTTTGGAATTAGTTTAATTTATATTATATAATCAGTTTGGATAATGTGTTTCTTTTTCTTCTAATTATAATAGTTTAAGAAATTACGTTTCATCTTTTATTTGTGATTTGTTTCATAGAGAATAATCACCAACAACCTTATTTATAATTTCCAAGTGCTTAAAAAAGAAAAAACTAAAAAAAAAAAACTATTATTTTTTAAAATAATATGTCAAAAATATTGTACATGTAATATATAAAATATAGTTTTCAAGGTAATTATAAATTAGGGGAAACCCATTTTACACGCCCATACGCAAAAAAGAACAGTACGCATGTACAACGCATGCGTACATTCCAGTACGTACGGACGTGTAAAGTGTTATATTGTCATTAAATTAGCCCATTATGTTATATTATGAAAAATAAACCTATTAATATACGCTAGATCTTACATTTTCAACAATTAAAATATAATATATAATATATACTTTATATAAAATAAATTAATTTAAAAAAAATATATTCATTGTGGTAAAGTTATTTTTTTTTTTACACGAATCCACGAATGCGCATGAGTGAATATTTTGTAAGTTGTAGCTAATTTCATTGGGTTTCAATATTTAATAATCATGAAGTTAGAAGTTTAGGAAAATGGCGACTGTTTCTGTATTGGGTGGAAACTTACGGTTGCTATGGTTGTAGCAAAAATTACACCGAATATTGTGACTTAAGATGATAGGGGGCGACACTTTACAGATGATAGAATACGTAAGCAGCCATCTTGATGAATATTAACGTCAAAATGTCAAACGATAAACACTTTTATATTTATTAATAATTTTTTTTTTTATTTTTATATTATATAATTAAAAAATTAATTTTTCAATTAAGGCGGGCATTCTAGTCTAGAAATGTGAATTTCGGACTTCTTTAGACTAAATAAAATTTTTTTTTGTAATATTAAAGTTAGTTAATTGATGCTTTGAGAATGCCCAAAAAAATTTTAAACAAAAATAAAAATTCAAAAACTTATCAGCTGTGTTGTGTCTTGTAAAAAAAATTCGCCAAAGCATTCAGTCAGGATTTTGTAGTCAGTAGCTTTTCCTTTAAAGACGTTCGAGCGCGTCCACAAAACACTACAGAATAATGTTATGTAGCTACCACAAAACACTATACCTGTATGTTATGCATACAGAGCTTGTATTTGTTCATGTATCATGATGTGTCGTGTTGGTCGTGTATATGGGTGATACTGATCTCTGACATCAATGCATACACAGTTGTTGATTGAAATTTAGTCGTCTGATTTGACCTTGTATGTCGTGTACACATCAAAATCTACCCGAATATTAATTTCAATAATTAATATTTCATTTTAACGTTCGTCAACACCGATGTTTTTTGTGCAATTATATAAGTTGCATATTTCAAAAAATATTTTTCAGCATTCTTTATTATGGTATCTACTCTTATAATATACTTACTATAATTTTTAAAATGAAAAAATGCTGAGAATGTTTTTTGCAATGGCTCTGTGTTAAAAATTTGATTTTTAATCCTCAATTACTTTAAGAAATGGTCTATGAAGGCCTTAAAATTTTTGAGAGAAGATAACTATGTAATTGAACTTGTCAATTCTCTAAAATTAAAATTTTTATCTACTATTAGGTTTGACGCACAAACGTCCTTAATTAGTTACGTGGTCGACAAACAACCACGTAACTTATAGGATCATTAACGCCGGAAACTGTTAAGGACGCCAAGTGCGTGAAGTGGGCACGGATGAATTGTAACACGTCCCATGTACAATTTTTTTGTTAATAGTATGATTATCTGAATTTTTGAATTTTATATGCGCTAAAAAAAAACCAATAACAATTTAAAACAAAACGACACTATTAAATTGCATAAGGTTCGACACTGTTTATTTAGAAGTCCGTGTAAATCTAAGAGACATGACGAACTTATAAGGGTTTCGTTGTTGTACTACAAAATCCTAAAAAGGGGGTGAACTGGTCAACATGATTGGAGCCTTTTCTTAAATTTGAAACAAAAATCATACACAAGTTCTTGATAAGAACTAATATCGTTATGGTTGGAACCAAAAAAACGTAGAAAATAATTCGTAAAATGACAGCTGTCAAAAATTTTTTTTTTTTTTTAAATAAAACAATAGTTTTGAATTTGAAACAATGGATTGGATTGAAAATCGGGTCGAAAAATGTGGTTTCGAGAAGAACGCGTTTAAAGTTGTGAAGAAAATTTTCGGCAGCCACGACAGTATAAGTCTACATTGGTTGAAGATCAATTGTTTCAAATTTCTAAACTAGAGTACAGCCTTAAAGAAGAGACATGTATTTTTTAAATCGATTTCTCAATTTTTAAGAAAAATAAAAAAGCATGCACAAACATCATAAAACTAACTATTAGGATTTCGAAGAAGTGTTGCTGCTTCGGAACCCTTTCAGAGATTACTGTTTTAATGATCTAGTGTATATTTTATAGCCAAATGATCATATTCTAAAATGTATGTTAAAATTTACTCTCATGTCTTATATGATATAATAATTTTAAGATTTCTGTTCATACTTAAGAACGGTTTCTTTTGTTCCAATTTTTTTTTCTTTTTTTTTTTTTTATATATAATATTAAAATTAAATAGTTTATATTAATATGTGCAAAATTTAACTTATTTCGTGTCTCGATTTTCAAAAATAAAGTTTAATTTTTTCATACATCTAATTGACTATATTTTTATTTCTCCGTGGGACAGGAATAGGGGACAGCGTTGGTATATTTGCTACAGTAGAACCTCTGATTACGAACATCTTTCTTAACCGGACCTTTCCTATAACCGGATAAATTTTTTATGATGGTAGCGCGGACCCTCTGTTAACCGGATGTGGAAACAATATTTTTTGACGAAGACCTATTATTTAGTACATTATTACCTCCATTAACCGGACACCAGTACATCTAGTGCATATGTATGTATACCTATATGGGTTAGGTATAGTTGTTCACGTTTTAACTTGTTAACAATGATTTTAATGTGACGATGCATTTTTAAAAGTTACATCTTTGTATAAGTATCTAAATTCGTTCATAAAATTGATTTGAATTAAAAAATTAGTTAATTATTTAATGCTATTAATTTACTCTGCCCTTATTAGGTGGACACCTCTGTTAGCCGGACATATTTTTGCATGACACTGCTGTCCGGTTAACAGAGGTTCTACTGTAAAAGTTAAGATTTATTATGCTAGTGAGACAAACTTAAGAAAAAAAACTTTGGAACATATTTTTTTTTGGGGGGGGGGAGATTTGAGTTAATTTCCGTAATTTGGCGTGTTCGTTGCTGAGTTTTTCTGCTCAAAGTGAGTTGTTAGCGCATGCGCAAGAACATTTTTATGAAGTACGAAATACTTGTGTATTCCATAAAAAAAGTTCTTGCGCATGCGCTAACAGCTCACCTTGAGCAGAAAAACTCAGCAACGAACACGCCGATTAATTTGATAAACGATATTTAAAGTAGCGACTCTGGTGGCGATAGTGTTGAAGTATAAGAGAACATGATATCATAGCCTATTTTTGATCACGTGGTTAACAGCTTAAAAAATTACTGTTTAATTAATTTTTTTAACCCTTTTAAACAAACCATATGGAAAAATTTTTTTGTCTCAAAATGCCGGGCTTTTTACTTCCAGTGATAAGTACAATAGATAAGGTTACAAAAAAAGAAAAAGAAAAAAATCAAAGATCCCAACATCAAAAAAGTGGACCTAAGAATTTACAAAATATAAATTGTACTAAACTATGTTGATAAAATTGAACATTATTTAGAACTATACCGTATTTCGGAAAATCTGTCACAGATGGCGACACTTATACCAGTGAATATCTACATATCACAGCATTTTGAGCCGCCATATTGCAGGACGCGTTAACTCGTCTTAATCATTTAAAAGTTAAATTGAATAACAATAATATAATTAAATTATTGAAAATTACTTTTTCTTTCTTAATACTGTTAAATTCCATTAATTATTTTTAAGTAATACAGATTGAGTTTTTTGAGAGTTGCCATTTTGATTACAGCTAAACCATTGAATCAATCAAAAAATTCGTTAAGTGCGTGTTTTTGACACGCACTAAGTAATGCCATATCAGTGAAAGTGTTAATTTATGATTTTTTGTTAACTCTATAGTTGTTTGTTAATTCTATAGTTGTTAACTTTACAGCCCTCTTGCGTTTATTCAATATGGATGTATAACTCAATAATTATTCAATCACGTGTTCAATTCAATCACACAACGATATTAATACGTCATCTTCGATGACATAAAAATTGCTCAGATAAGAGTTGTAGCTACCGCTGAGGGTAACCGATTCTACGTTCAGGAGCTTTATAATAGGGTACTTGACTGAAGTTACAAAAATATTCTAAAAGCATTGTTTTTCCATATCAGTTAAGTGATTTTATTTTTGACATTATGTAAAAATTCATCAAAAAAATAACCCTACAATTTTAAATGAGAAAAAAGCGGGAAAACACCTCACTATAGTGACGTCACAGTCTGAAGCAACTAAACGTCAATGTCAATATTTATAACCTCAAAACTTTAATTATATTCATAAAATGTGAAAGTAAAAGCAAGTATTTATTAGAATTCTGGCCGATTATTATTACTATATATATAAGCTAATAGAAATATTCAAAAGAAAACACAATTTTATCTCATCGATGAAAATTATCAAAATCGACATATCTAGCTACAAAATGTTACGTCATTTTCAAAAAATGGCGCGTTTTCACTAATTTGATTATTTGTTGAAAAATGGCGATTTTCAAAATAAAATTTCTAAATAGTTATCAAATTTTTTATGTTTCATTATTAAAATTGGACGTATGTAATGATAATGCATAGAATTATTTAACATTTGACACAAATTTTAAACACAGTCAAGTACCGTATTCTTGTGGTTTTCAAGATATTATGATGTAAACTTGAGGTGGAGCTGCAGACCGCGGACCTGGGTAAGTACAAAAATTTTACTCGATTGTATTTTTTGTGAGGAAAAACTAAAATTTTTTGTTCGTTCCTGGGGCCTGTCATATTTTTTGCCGGCTCTAATACTGATTGAAGTTTGGTGATGAAAAAATTCCAAATTTGGAGAAATTTTATCAAAAGCTGACAAGCAGAAATAGACATGGGTTAAAAAAAAAAAAAAAAAAACTTTCATTTTTAATTATAATATATTAAATATGATAAATCACAAAATAGATACATATTTTATTGCTTTATTATCAAATTCATACCCAGCAGTAGGAAAAAAATCGACTCGTAACGTCTTCATCTTGAAATATTATACAACCACTTTTGTGAGGTAGGTTTTTTGAAAGCTGGATAAAAGATATGTGAAAAATTTGAAAAATTCTTGGATAATAGGTGGGTATGAATTTGAGAATTTTTTTAATAAAATTACATTCAAAACAAAATTTGAAATAAAACATTTGTACATTTTCTAGAACGAAATAACGGAATAACATTAATTTTGAAATAAACATTTAACAAATATCAAAGGTCAGTCACAAGATGGGGTTCAAATTATTCCCTAAGTGATACAAAAACTTGGTGATCAATGGGCAATCAGTTTTCACCAATAGGAGACCTGAGTTCAGTTAAAAAAAATTCGAAACTCATCTTGGAACTTCCCCTAATTAGGTACATTACTTAAACACAGTAAAAGCTCTACTTTATTCATGCGCATATACATTTTTTTTTTTTAAATTACATTTAAGTAAAAATTCTACATTCTTCCTCCATATTTTTGGATGCAAATTCCAAAAAACCGAGCATGATTACTAAAATTTTAAAAGTTGAGCGCGATTACAGACACATAATTTATATATGAGCATTTTTGAGTTTATTTTGGCGGTGCCCCACGCAATTGTTTCTGTTGTTCTAAAAGTCGTTCAAGCGGCGAAGGCCCGGGTCCCGAGAACAATGACTGTTGACCCAACAGTGGACCGCTTGGTTCATTTTGATTCACTGTGGGACTTGCACTGATCGATCCGCTCGAAAAATTTGGCGCCCAATTTGAATTGAATAGGGAATAGCCGGGCGGCGATACTGATTGATTCGGGGGCGGTTGCTCGAACGGTTGATTTTCGGAATCCATTGGTTTTCTCGCGTATAATTTGCGATTTTCTTTCAGAATTTTTTGACGCATCGTTAACCCTTGATCGTTCGGTGCGGATTGAGTCTTGTTTTGGTTTGGTAACATGATTTGATGATATGGGGGTGGTAAATTGAGGTTTGGCGTTGAGGGTAATGTATTATTCCAAGGTATATTGTTTTGTCTGGACATACTGTCGTTGGGTTTCGGTAATTCTGATTTGGTCTGGTAATTATCGCCAAGAAATGACGCTGAAGATGGTGTCGACACCTTTAGATTATTATAATGATCGTACGTATTCGTGGTGAATCGATTGGTATCGTGATTACTGACGTTTTGGTTTGGCCACCATCCATTTGGCGGCATTGGTAACTTATTATCAATTTGTGAATTTGTCACCGCGCCCCATAAATTGTTGTTTTTCATCAAATAGTTACTTTGTGCATACTTTTCATTATTATCGATCGAAATATTGAACTCAGGTCCCATCGCTATTTTATTGTTGTACGGAGTTGAAGGATTTGACGACAGCGGAGATTGAAATTTGTTATTAAATTGTTGGAAAGAATTTTGTGGATACATTACGTTTGGATTGTTAAAGCTAGAGGTCGTTTCAAAGGGATTTAATTGTGGCGGGAAATTTGGAATTGGATTTTGCGGGGGTGGGGGACAGTAATCGAAGCCTTGTCCCATGTTTGTGGTAGGGAATTTTTGCGATTGTAAACCTTGATTTTTCATGAAGTAATGTTGAAGTTGGGCCATTTCTTGGCTGTTCTTGAGTGTATTTGAGGAAGATTGTGGAACGAATTCCGGTATATTCCGGTAAGGATTGTTTGAAGGATTCGACGAAATAAATGTACTGGTTGAAAAATTATTATTGGGATTGTTTGTGGATGAAAATTGTGGATCGTAGATAACAGAGGGGAAACCCAACGATTGGATGTTGGTTTCTGGTTGATTTAGATGCATCGTGGTTGGTAATTTTTGGTCATTGGATAATTTTCGTTGATTCGCGCCATAGTCTGTGCTTGGAGCTTCGTTTGTTTCTACCAGGTGGGGATATCCGCTTTGGTTCTTTAACGACAGGATACCCTTTTTCGAATTGCCTTCTTCTTTTGTTTCTAGAACTTCTTTTGCCCGATCTGTGGCTTCAGAATCATCATCAGTTTGAAATTTAACCTGTTTTGAGTTCTCCTCAACTTTTTTCAGGATGGCTTGCATTGCAACATTCTGTCGAACTTTTTTACCGGACTTAACGGCCCCATTTGTACTTACTGACGCCTCGGTGGTGATAATTCGATTCGGCACACTAGCCACGGAAGTTGCATTCGACGTGTCCGAATTACTACTTCCGCTAAATAAACTGTTCTCGCTGGAGCCGGCATTCAATAAGAGTGCTTGTTCCCGTTCTTCGCGAGCCCGTTCCAGAGAACCTTGGGGTTTTAGTATGCCTGTACGCAGACGTTGATGAGCTAGAAATGATCCAAAGAATAAAAAAATTAAATCAAAAAGAATTTTTTAGAGGTTTCAAATTTTGCGTACGTGTATGTATAACTTTGATGACAATGCAATGTTGTATAATTAATTTTCTCCTAAATTTCCTTAAAACTAGAATTGTTGATTTTTTACTTTTGTGAATCTTTTTTGACATTTCAAATTGTCAAATATTGTTCATTGATTTTACATTGCAATTTTTAGTTTCCATAGTTATGTTTGGTTAGGGTAAAGTAACCGATTAAAATATAGGTAGAAAAAATTACTTTAGTTAATTTTTTTTCTAAATTAAATGTGATCAGACTACAAAATTTAAAATAAAGTAAAAAAAGAAATTTTTAAAGCAAGCTTTTATTTAAAAATGGGCTAAAAAATATAAAATAAGTTTTGAGTGAAGTTTGAGGCAATACGCAACATAAGCTAACTTCAAAAATGCATCACTGCTTGCATGAGGCAGAGTCAAAAGTTCAAAAACGCATCAGACGCATCACAACGAAAAATCAAAAGTTCATTTTTGCATTTGATACGTCAAAATAATGCATCAAGAAATTTGGTGATGCGTGTAATGTGTATAGTGTAGAATAGGGTACTTGACTGCAATTGAAAAATGATTCTAAATGCTTTGTTCTTACGTAGAAATTAGTTAATTTTTGTTAAATTTTTTAAAAATCTTGAAAAAATCACCGTTTAATTTTAAATGAACAAATTGGCGCGAAAAACGACTTGTCGTAGCGACGTATGCAATGACGTCACAATTTGACTCAAACTGATGTCGCTTTCATTCATGTCAACACGGTACACAGTGTCATGTCAAATTTTTACACAATATTTAGCATTCATCATACTCATTTTTAGTGGTATTTACAACTTTTTACCTTGTTATCTTCTTTATTTACAGCTAATGTAACAAAATATGTTCTGGATTTTTATTTTATCTTCAAGCAAAATTTTACACTTAACAGTACAGATGATCCCCTCTGGTTTCATTTGGATGTAACCAATAGCATCATCACCGTAAGATTTTCATAAAGCCCTCCAAGTATTAAATGCACTTTAAGAAAACAGTTTTACGTAACTTTAAAATTGTAGCAAAAATTAAAGCATTTTTAACATAATATTTACAAGTTAATAAAGATATTTTACATACTAAGTGACGGTGTATTTCTTCCATCAATATAATTTGAGTGCAAAATTGATTACAAACCAAAAAATTCAAAATAAATTACAACGAAAAACAACTTCATTTGGTCAATTAGAATTGTGAAAATGCAATTTGTAACTATGGTAATAATATTTGTTAAAAAAAAATGACGTCATTTTCAAATACCACCGCGTTTTTAGTCAATTAAATGAAGGCCTAAAATTTGTAATTTTCAAAATGGAATTTTTAAATAACTAGAGAATATTTTTATTTGTCACTGCTAAAATTGAATATATTTAAGGATAATACATAAAATTATTTCACATTTAAAACAAATTTTGAATACAGTCAAGTACCGTATTATAACTACTTGCCATATTATGTAGGTATAAACACCAACAGGAATACATAATTCCGAAAAACAAATTGTTGAAAAAGATTAATGTATTTACCTTTGATTAAAATTGTTTAAACTATTTGAATACATCTTGCACTCAAAATAGGTATGTAATATTTTTTATTCAAATAATTTCAATATTTTCAATTTCAAGTAAGTTCAAGTTGAAATTCAAAGATAATATACCTATACAAGGATTGTATTGCTATATTATCTATAGTCTATCATGCTACATTATCTGTCTTATCTATAGCCAAATCAGAGGCTAAATGATAACAATATCCCGTTCAAAAACATCTAATGTGCATCAAATTTCAAGAGAGCATCAGCAGCGCATCATGTAGTATTAGACGCATCAGAAAAGCCATGATGCTGCATCGGTGCGGTAAAGTTTCATTTTTGACGTAGCCCAAAATTTACTTCCGTTTTAGATGTCATTAGCTACTTTACTTCTTAGTAGTTACCAAACTTAATTAAACGCCTCATGCTTTTATGAATTATGTTGCGTATTGCTTCAAACCTTACTTAAAAGTTATTTGATACTTTTTAGCCCATTTTTAAATAAAAGCTACCTTTAAAATTTTTTTTTTACTTTATTTTAAATTTTTTAGTCTGATCACATTTAATTTAGAAAAATAAAAAAAAAGAATAAAGTAATTTTTTCTACCTACATTTTAATCGGTTATTTTATCGTAATCAAACATAACTATGGAAACTAAAAATTGCAATGTAAAATCAATGGACAATATTTGACAGTTCGAAATATTAAAAAAGATGCACAAAAGTAAAAATCAACAATTCTAATTTTGAGGGAATTTAGGACAAAACTAATTATACAATATTGTATTGTCGTTAAGGTTATACACGTTTGTAAAATTTGAAACCTCTAGCTCAATTAGAAGTTGTCTAAATTTTGATTGCAAGCTTTGATCTAAACAAACTAACATTACAAGTTAAAAAAAAAAAACTAAGATTTTCAGGAGAAAATTTTTACCTTTAGTTGGTTGATCGATCACAGTGATTTGTGAGATTGGTGGAATGTCGTCCTCTTGGCTATTTTCTTTACTTCCCGAGGATACGTCGGTGGTTTCGCTGCCAATTTTCATTTGTTCCAATTCTTTCAGTAAATCGGACACGTTTGAATCTTGTTTGGAAACCGGTTCGAAAATGTATTCAGTTTTATCTTCAGACATCCTAAAATTTTTTTAAAATTTAATTTTTAGAGTTACAAAAAAAAAAATTGAGGGCCGAAATGAAAGCTTCTATATTCGAAATTAAGTTAGTCTGATAAGTACACAGCGTGATAAACACGGATTTCGTTCATTCGATCGCGATCAGTAATCACACATGTGTGCAATGTTACCGCATATTTCTGATATGTATTTAATTATTATGGTGGCTTAAAATGTCTGGTGATAACTTTTGTGCTGCTAAATTTTGTTTAAATCATTCAAAACAAAATTTCAATTTATGTTTTTTCTGAGTGCCGTTTGATGCAAATTTTTAAGTATTATTATAATTTGAATGCTTATGTAAAAATACGTTAAATAATAAATAATTATTAATATTTTATAATAATTCAGTTAATATTTTCGATTTCAACAGTGGTTGGTGTTAATAGGTCGTGACGATCTAAATTCTTGTGTTGAATACTGTCATCAATTTCGCGTTTGCTCAATTCATTTTGAAGAAAGTTGCTTTTAGTTGTTCATATATAATTTAACATGTCCATTATCAACCCTCAATCTCACATGTACAAACACATACAATCACATAAGTAAAAAAGGACATACATAATTGTTTGTACTTATATCAAAAAAAGGATAGAAAGTGCGTTTCGCTACTGCCTATGGTAATAATCTTTTATTTATACTGTGGCTGTATAGTATAATATAATTAAAATTGACATAGTGTTTGAAAAATTACCAAACTGGATCGGCTGGGACTCGAACCCGGATCTCTTGGTTACCAGCCAAGCGCCTTACCAACTAGGCCACCGATCACTTGTTCGAGTGCCACTCCAATTCAGTAATCAATCAAACACAACCTCTCTCTAATGCGAGACGCAGTTTTATACTTTTAATTTCAAATGTTATCGAGTGCCTGTGAAACATTATTAGTGTATGGCGCTCGAACAAGTGATCGGTGGCCTAGTTGGTAAGGCGCTTGGCTGGTAACCAAGAGATCCGGGTTCGAGTCCCAGCCGATCCAGTTTGGTAATTTTTCAAACACTATGTCAATTTTAATTAACATAATGAATTGGCCATTTTGCCAAAGTACATCGAGTGTTCAAGTATCAGCCAAAGCTGAACATTGAGTGAACATATGGATATTGGTGTATGTTTAAATACGGGTAAAAATCCGCCATACACTAATAATGTTTCACAGGCACTCGATAACATTTGAAATTAAAAGTATAGTATAATATACTAATCAAACAAATGATCTTGCGTTACCCTGATCCGCCAACCTTGTGAATTACAAGACTTATTTAACTTACACCCTATATAAAGCAACAGCCTAAACTTTGAATTTGATTTCCTTGGAAATTATAAACCATTATCGCGTATAAATGAATAAAATCCGTGATTTTCAAAGTGCTTACGAGTTTACCCGAATAAACTTTTCACCTTAAACCGTGACAAATATATAAATTTTCACTTCAAACTAGAGATGTCGATTTTAAATCGATTAATCGAAGCTTAAAAAATCGATTCTTTTTTCGATTTTTTTCATTTGAATCGATTCATGAATCGATTATTAAAAGTAAGAGATCGATAACCGATTTTTTTCAAAAATAATTTCATTTTAGTTGTAATTTTACAAACAAACATGTGTTAAAATGAAACACCAAAAACGTTATTGTTAATAAATTGTCACTTTTTACTTGTTTTATCAACGAATCCCCCATGTGGCTCCATATAAATACGTATATATACGCACTATTTTGTCCAGGAGAAGACTATTAATACAAAGGAAAGGAAGACCACCTATGGGGCTAACGATCCCTTTCTTCAAAAGCAACTTATTCAGAAAACATTTTTTTGTCAGTTTGTTTGAAATTTTTGAATAGTAAACTTGGTTCATTCCGTGGTATTTGTCGTACATATTCAATTGTGTTATTTGCTATAATTATAATTGAAAAGTTAACTCATCGTCTGACAAATATAATGTAAAGCGTTTTTACACGATATTTCCCATGTATTATCAATTAAGTCCCTTAACAAAAATTATCAGCTAATTTTTATTAAACTTTTCAAAATTTCGATTTTTTAAATCGATCTCACAGAATCGATTTTTTTTTAGCCGATTTTTTTTTTTAATCGATTTTTTTAATTTCGATTTAAATCGATCCAAAAATCGATCTTTTTTTTGGAGAATCGACATCTCTACTTCAAACAGGTGCAAATACTTACTTTGCGGTGATCAAATAATTCCCATTGACCTGACAAGTGGAAAGCCAATAGCCAAGTTGAATTAATCGCGCGGCACGTAATTTATTCAAAAAATTCACATCTTGCTTATAATCCTCCGTGGTAAAATCCAATTTCTGGAACGCCTTGTCCAACGGTAAAAATGCCTGTAGGTCACGATCCTCTGGAAGCGGTATCATGGCATACTTTTTCTCCTCGAAATCTTTAACAAATTTTTGTACGGAATTCAACAGAAGGCACAAACTTGGCCATATTTGTAATTTTGACGTAAAAACCGGATTTTCTAAATATTTCGGCGCCAATTTGATCCATTCCAAAATCAATTTCACCGCTGGCAACGAATGATACTCTAACAAATTGGACGATTGTAATGTGTAAACGGGCAACAAAAATGCATTCAAAAAACCGGCCATTAAATCCAAAACAAAATTTCGTATCCGTTTCTCATCTTTCGTCAATTGTTCCTCCGTAAAATTGTCCGTGGCTTCTCGTAACGCGTACAAATTAATCGCCAACATTTGAATCAATCGATGCGCGCTAAAACTTTCCGTTGCCGCTAGTGCAGTGAGCGCAGACGTCAAATTTTTCACCATTATTTCCGCTTTATTCAAATCGCAACCGATTTGTAATAGTCCATGTAATTTTAAAAATACTGATATATATTCGGAAACGGACATTTTTGTACGCGATTCGGAAAATGAATCGTTTGTGGCCATTTCTAATGTTTTCGATAAGTTTGTGGACGCAGGCGGAAAGGGGTACGTTAAGGAGACACTTCGCACGTAGTAGAATACGGTTGAAAGGCGATCACCACGACTGGCTTGAAGAAGTGCTAGTTGGTTATAGGGTTGGCCACTACTTGGCGACAATAAAATCGCTTGTCTGAAAAAAACAATTATAAATATACTGAAACCTTTCTTGTGCGATTTTTTTTATATGGTAGCCCCTATACCGGAACACGATCATATGTCTGAACAGTTTTGACATTTATATATTAATAAAGTTATTTCTGAAAGAAACCTCTGATATAGATGTCGACATTTTGTAAAAGAAAAACATTAATAAATAAATTTTTTAGGTTGTATTCTTTAAAGACGTATTCATTGGATTAAAAAAAACTTTCTTTCATGCTTATTTAAAAAAAAAATTGGTGTTTAATTTATTTGTCAATTTTTATAAGCCAGTTTAATTACACACCTAAAAATAGTGCTCCCCGGTATAGGGGCTTTTACGTTATATCAAATAAATTTTAAAGTTTTATTTAAAAATTGAGCTAAAAAGTATAAAATAACTTTTGAGTGAAGTTTGAAGTAATATGCAATATAATTTATAAAATTTTTAAGGCGTTATGTTATTAGTGAACATATCAATACTGCGTGTGTTGAAATGCAAACAAAAGTTTGTCATACGTAGTAATGTCTCACAAGCACTCGATAATATTTGAAATTAAAATTGTAACTGTTTCATCAGAGAGAGTACTAATACACATAGGTGATTGAATGGGTGTCCGGCTCGGCCGCTTACCGAGCATGGGATCGTTGGTGTAGAGGTTAATACGTCTGGCTAGTTACCAAAAGATCCTGGGTTCGATTCCCGGCCGATCCGGATAATTTTTTCAATCACTTTGTGATTTTTAATTTACATGTGGTTTTTGGTCATACTATACCAAAGAAAATCGAGTGCTTAAAGTGTCAGTTTAGCTGAACGATTAGTGAACATATCAATACTGCGTGTGTTGAAATGCAAACAAAAGTTTGTCATACGTAGTAGTGTCTCACAAGCACTCGATAATATTTGAAATTACCATTATTTCTGTTTTAGATGTAAATAGCTTTACAACTTTACTTCTCAATAATTACCAAACTTAATTAAACGCCTCAAGCTTTTATAAATTATATTGCATATTACTTCAAACTTCACTCAAAAGTTATTTTATACTTTGTAGCCCAATTTCTAAATAAAAACTTCTTTTAAAAAGTATTTTTAGTCGAATTTATCAACTGAAGAACGGGACAAGGCAAGAGTAGGGGCGCTATCTGTTTTCGGACCCGTAGAACACGATTCTGAAGAAAAAAAATGTCTGATATATATATATATATATATATATATATATATATATATATATATATATATATATATATATATATATATATATTTATGATGAGTAGCTCTGATGAAGAATCCCTTGCATAACACCGAAAGTTTCAATAAAATATGACCAGAAATATAACAAACTCTGGGGATCTAACCCATTGTATAAAAGTTGGTTATGTATGAGCAAAAAAGGGCCTTTTTATGTCATCGAAGGATGACATATTAATATCGTTGTGTGATCATAGTGGGGGAAACATTATTATAGAGTTGTATATCCATATTGAATAATTATAGAGTTGCACATCCATATTGAATAAACGCAAGAGGGCTGTAGAGTTAACAACTATAGAGTTAACAAAAAATCATAAATTAACACATTCACTGAGGTGACATTACTTAGTGCGTGTCAAAAACACGCACTTAACGAATTTTTTTATGCATATTGTAGAACATGTGACAATGACATAATAATAAAATTTGGAAAACAGCAATTATGATACATATATACTATGGAGTGTAGAGTGTCAGGAGAAGTATCTCCATATATAAAAAGTGGCCCCAAAAGTGGATGAAATTAAGATGGCACTAGTGTATTAAAATTCTTAAATTTAAAATTAAGCGCTGAAAATTTTAAAACTGAAACAACAGTTTTTATTGATTTTAACAGTTTTAATTGTTATATTTACTTCAATTTTTATTGTTTTTATATTTAATTCAATTTTTATTGTTTTTAATTCAATTTTTATTGTGTTTAATAGTTAGTATTTCCCTTTGGCATACTTCACTTCACTTATAATCGCTAAGTTCAGATCGAACCCCGATTGCTTATCAGCGCCGTTCTGGGTATATATTGAACTATTATTTCATCAAATTTAGGGGCCACTTTTTCGATTCAAGTCCCATATGATATACTTCTCCTTTAACTACTCTCCATAATATATACACAGGTATATCCGCTCATACTTTGAAATAACGATAGTTTAGATCTCCCGCTTTTTTCCTACGGCTACTGCTTTTTAGAGCTGCCACCTACAGTTTTTTTTGAAAAGCTGTCTGACAACACTGATATTCATTCAAATATAGTCAAATCCTAATCGATCTACGTCATAATTGGTCAAATCCACTCTCTTTATTTTCAAATTTGTCTAAATCCCTACCTAATAAACAAAATTAGTCAAATCCAACTTTAAATTCCTTTTTTTCCTGTAATATCTGTAAATGTTTATATTTTTTATAGTTCTTTATATTACTTGATGTTTAAATAACTCAAACAAATTTTTACTAGCAAGCCTAACTTTTTTTTAAAGCTCGTACAAAAACTTGTGATTTTCTCTTAATATCATAAACTGGAGATGACCACTTTTGAAAAAAAATAGGCTCCTGACATTTTGTACGATCGAAATCCTCTTTTTGGCTGCCAACACTGATTCACTCACTTTTAATGCCACTCTAAAAAGTTTTAACTTACTTGTAAAAGCTTTCGGCTTGTTTCCGTTGATTTCTATACCGTGCAATATCGCCCAAATGCACCAAACAATACTGACATATGTAGAGGCACGATGAACGTTGCGGCGTGACCATCGGCTGTTCAACCGACCGTCCCACTATACTCCCGTATGCGATACCACGACGCCGAAACGGTAAATCCAATTGAAACGCTTCACACAACTCTTGAAACAGTGTCAAATAGAAACCGGTCGCCGATTCCAGACACCAGGCGAGTAACGCCTGTAATTCCGAACGTTTCGGATTCTTTTTATCGCGTGCAAGTGACTGTAGCGTGGCAATGTAGTTTTTAAATCCATGCGTCCACAATTCCTGTTCAACTTTTTGATCCAACGCGTAGTCCAAATCGAGCACCAGCACCTGATGTAGCGCGTTTGTCAACTGTTGTCGTGCACTCCAAGTGGCCGAGTCATTTAAAAGTATATTGACACAGTTTGTTTTATCATTTTGTAACGCTGCATTCGCTTGGGCTGCTTGCGCTTTTAACACGTCAGCTTTTCTAAAAAAAAAAAAAGCACAAAAATTAACATAAAATTTAAATAATTACACCGTTCACAGTTTACACTCACTTCAGAGCCTGAACTGCAGCTTTTAAAACCATTCTGTCAAATCATACTAATTACGTTTTTTTTTATTTTTTGTTAGAAATAAAAGATTTTTTGGCAAAATACTAAATTTTAATGGTAATTTTATCGTGTATGTAATTACGAGTAATGAAATTGTCAAAATTATGTTTTGCAACAAATTTCATCACTTCTTTGCGATGAAACTTTAAATAAAAAAAAAAATTCTGGAAAGTGTGAAAATTACAAGTACTCGCGTCAAAAGTCAGATCACATCGAACTGATCAAAATTACATGTTTTTTTTTGGTAATTTTTTTCAAAAAAAAATTAATCAAAATGACATGTATAATGTCCGGGAAATATATAAGTAGAAACTTATTGAGAAAACTTATTGGAAAATCTGTACGTAATTTATTTTTTATTGGAAATTTAGGTTAACTTTTTAGTAGTTTTGTTTTTCTCCAATTCAACTAAAAAAGCGGGATTATTTAAATAGTGTTGTTTTTTTTTTTAGTTAAATCAACGTTTTTTTTCGCACGATCATAAAAATCCGGACGTTTTAGCGAAAAAAAGACAAGAATTACTGTCGAAAGGATTACCAAAACGAAAACCAATTACTGGTGTGAAGGATGTAATTTTAGTATCGAGCGGAAAAGGTGGAGTAGGTAAAAGTACGATCGCTGGTAAGTTATTTTTTACAAAAATTACTTAAAAAATTTGAATACCTACTTAAAAATTTAATTTTAATTGTTTTGATAGTTAATCTCGCCGTAACTATGAAAAATTTATATATGGATAAAGAGATTGGTCTATTGGACGCGGATATTTTTGGTCCTTGTGTGGCATTGATGATGAACGCAAAGGATAAACCGTTTACCGATGAGGACTCCAAAATGATACCTATACGAAATTGGGGTATTAAATGGTAATTTACGTAATTTATTTATACAGGAGTGAATAATCTGAGAGCCATCATTTGATTTATTTCTAAAATATTTATATCATAGAAAAAAATACCCCTGTTACAGCACCTGCATAACATAGCGAATTTCCAAAAATTTTTTACATTCCATCTAAAATAGTTTAACTCTTTAACAGTGAAAAATTTTCCAAAATTGATTGAGAAGTTAAATTTTGGTGATTTTGGGTCCCCAGGACCCTGGTGGATCTCATATATAGTATAGCATATGTACATTTAAAAGAGTTTTTTCAGAATCGGTTGGGTTGTTTATTTTTTACACTTCTGAGACCCCCCGCACCTTGGCGGACCTCATATAACATAACTTATATCCATCTAAAATAGTTTAGCTCTCTAACTGTGAACAAATTTTCAAAATTGGTGATGACGCACTCTTAAAAAGTTACTTATTGTAATGACAAAAACGGTTAAGCATTTATTATAAAGAAATTCAACAAATTTCTTAATTTTTCTCAAAAGCTAGTTCATTTAGAACAATGTTTTAAAAGCTTAAGTAATTTTTTACGGTCTTTCCGATGGTGTAAAAAAATTTTGAAATTTGGCCAATTTTTGCAAAAACCCACTAAAAATGGCGAAAATTGGCCAAAATTTTTGTTTCCAAAAATCGTACGTCTCTGGCTAACGAACTCATTCAAGCTTTTGGGACTTTTGATCTATTTCTATCTAAAAATCTTGATGAAAGAGACCTATGTTTAAAAAGGTTTTAAAAATTAGTTTATGATTCAAAATTGCCAGTAATATCCAAATTTTCAGTACTTTATTTAATGTTTGTGAGTAATTTAATTTTAAAAATCCATTTGTTAAATGATTAAAAAACGAGTTAATTCGTCCTGCAATATGGCGGCTCAAAATGCTGCGATATGTATATATTCACTAGTCACTGGTACAGATACCGCCATCTGTGACAGATTTTTCGAAATACGGTATAATTATAAATAATTTTCAATTTTATCAACATAGTTTAGTATAATTTATATTTTGTAAATTCCTAGGGTACACTTTTTTGATGTTAGGATTTTTGATTTTTTTTCTTTTTCTTTTTTTGCCACCTTATCTATTGTACTTATCAGTGGCAGTAAAAAGTCCGGTATTTTGAGACAAAAAAATTTTCCCCTATAGTTTGTTTAAAAGAGTTAAAAAACACGCTGGTTTCGTTAAACGCTAAGTTTAAACGATGTCGAAATATACGGTATTTGTTTGTACAACATGAAGTCAGTCCGTATACTGAAGTGATTTTCATGCAGAGTAAATAATGAAATTAATTAAATAAGTGAAAATTTTAAATAATTATCAGTGAATTAATGAATATGTGTCAAGTTAATTTATTAAACTGTATAAATTTTGATATTTTGATAGCATTTAATAACGACAATTCTCAAATTATTCACGTTTGATTCATTGAAACTTGGGTAATCCCAAACAACCTATCATAAAAATTATGCACATGCGTAAATCTTTTTTTCTAGTATATCAATGGGACAGTTTCTTGATAGCGATAAGGCGGTTGTCTGGAGAGGTCTTATGGTAATGCAAGCGTTAGAAACACTATTGCGAAAAGTGAATTGGGGCACATTAGATTATCTAATTATAGACACACCACCAGGAACTGGCGATACTCATTTAACACTGATTCAAAATATTCCAATTTCTGGTAATTATATTTTTGGTAATTATGCAGAAGCACGGCTTCACCTATTTTTGGCTCTAAAAGAAAAACTAATGACTCGATTTTAATGATTTTTTTAAATGTTCGCCGCTATGGCGGATTAGTTAAAAAAATACTACAACTCGATATCAGTACTGGAAATGCTGGGAAACTGTCGTTAAATTTGGAAAATTCACTTTTTTTAGATTTTTTTTTAAATTTTTGTATGCATGTGTGTCAAAGTCGAAGTATATTGTCAAAACTAACTAAACTAGCCTAACCTTAACTAACCTCACCATCTAGTTTTTATATCAAAGTCAAAGTATATTGTCAAAACTAACTAAGCTAACCTAACCTTAACTAACTTCATCACCTAGTTTTTATATCAAACTCGAAGTATATTGCCAAAACTAACTAAACTAACCTAACCTTAACTAACCTCCCCACCTAGTTTTTATATCAAAGTCGAAGTATTTTGTAAAAACTAAGTAAACTAACCAAACCTTAACTAACCTCACCACCTAGTTTTTACATCAAAGTCGAAATATATTGTCAAAACTAACTAAACTAACCTTAACCGTAACTAACTTTACCACCTAGTTTTTATATCATCTCTTATTTATTTTGATCTATTTTACCAGAATATGCTCTCAAATCACGGCGTTGAAGTAATAGTCGTTAAAATTAAGTCAATTTTTCTAATTTTCGCGGTTAATATTTTGAAAATGCAACGAGATATCAATTTTTTTTATTCTTGAAAAAGTATTTATTTTGATCAGTTTTTGCTAGACTATGCACTAGAGATGTTGATTCTCCAAAAAAAGATCGATTTTTGGATCGATTTAAATCGAAATCAAAAAAATCGATTAAAAAAAAAATCGGCTAAAGAAAAATCGATTCTGTGAGATTGATCTAAAAAATCGAAATTTTGAAAAGTTTAATAAAATTAGCTGATAATTTTTGTTTAAGGGACTTACTTGATAGTACATAGGTAATATCGGTAATATCGTGTAAAAACGCCTTGTAAGGTAGTATATTTGTAAAGGCGATGAGTGAGTTAACTTTTCAATTATAATTATAAAAAATAAGGCAATTGAATATGTAGGACGAATACCAAGAAGTGAACCAAGTTTATTCAAAAATTTCAAACAAATTGACAAAAAAATGTTTTCTAAATAAGTCGCTTTTGTGGGAAAGGGATCGTCGTTTGCACAGATAGGTGGTCTCTCCCTTCCTTTTGTAGTAATAGTCTGACTTATATAGAGCCATAGGAGGGGTTCGTTGATATAACGAGTAAAAAGTGATAATTAACAAAAGAGTTTTTGGTGTTTCATTTTAACACATGTTTCTTTGTAGAATTTTGAATTACTATTAAAATGAAGTTATTTTTGGAAAAAATCGGTTATCGATCTCTTACTTTTAATAATCGATTCATGAATCGATTCAAATGAGAAAAATCAAAAAAACAGAATCAATTTTTTAAGTTTCGATTAATCGATTTTCGATTAATCGATTTAAAATCGGCATCTCTACTATGCACTCAAACACACATATAAACGCACACACATTAAATGGCAAAAGAAAATTTCAAAAAATTGAATTTTATCAAATTTTAAAACCATTTCCCAACCTTTTTCGGTTATCAAATTATCGGTATCGATTTGTAGTATTTTTTTTAAACTAATTCGTCGTAGCGACGAACATTTAAAAAAAAATCATTAAAAAATCGGATCGTTAGTTTTTCTTTTAGATCCAAAAATATGTGGAGCCGTGCTTCTGCATAATTAAAATATTTATTTTTTTTGAGGCAAATTTTTGCTGCGTCGAAAACGTGACTAATTTTTTATCATATGTAGCCGTAGTTTTGGTCACAACTCCACAGCGACCGGCACTCGAGGTGACTGGACGAAGTATTGCGATGTTTCGTAAGATGAACGTGAATATAGCCGGTGTTGTTGAGAACATGTCACAAATAATTTGTCCACATTGTGGTCACGATTCTAGTTTGTACGGCACGGAAACGTTTGATTTTTGTAAAGATCAAGGATTACCGATTCTTGCAAGTATACCGTTAGAGTCGGATATTTCGAGCGCATCGGATACCGGAAAACCGGTTGTTGTGTCGAAACCGGATAGTAGTGCAGCGAAAAAATTCGAAGTACTCGCGAACAGAGTGCATCAATATGTGACGGATAGGGCGGTTGAAGCGAACAGTATGGAATCGAATGATAAGTCGTGAGATTAAAAAATTTTTCGAAATATGGATGTTTATAAAATGAACGCGTAATTGTTATGTTTTAATTATTATTAATTTATATATTTTTTATTAAAATATTTATTGAAATATAATCAACGGCGGTTTTTTTTTCATTGTTTTATTTCAATATTTGGATATTCTAAATCAGGGCTTCTTAAACTGTGGGTCGCGACCCCACTTGGGGCCGTTTAGCGAAATCTTGAAGTCATAGCGAAAATTTTTTTATTAGGGGTGTGCGAATAATGCTCGAATCGAATCGAATCGAATAGTGCTATTCGATTCGATTTCGAATCGAATAATTCGAGGTTTCGAATAATTCGATTTTTCGAATTATTCGAAAGAAAACGAACAATTCGATTTATTTCGAATAATTCGAAAAATCGAATTATTCTTTTTTTTTCGAATAATTCGAAAAATCGAATTATTCGTTTCATTTTTTTGGAGAGCTCGAACTTTTATTTCAAAGACTCAAACATACCAAGAACTTTAATAATATAATTCATATCTGTTAAATAGTTTTATTTACAGAGCAGATTCATCCAAAAAATAATTAAGTATTTTTTGAACTTGCAGTGGGTTTTTTTATCGCATTTTTTCATGTTTTAACGAATTTTCGAATCGAAAATTCAGCTATTACAGCCACTGTTATGGACGACTTAAATCGGAGGAAACAATGGCAGAAATTTGCTTTGTAGTCCCTGAAACTCGAAAATGATATTCACTAAAATTTATATAGGTATAATATAATTATTAATCCATCGTTACATAAGTTTTTGTAACAATAAACTTTTATTATTACTGATTGATTTATTCTGTTATTAGGCATATTTAGATTTATTCTATTATTCGGTTATTTTTTTTATTTCAATAAAATATTTAAAAGTCTCTAAGAATCAAAAGAAAACACAAAAATTCGAGCTATTCGAAAAAAAAACGAATAATTCGATTTTTCGAATTATTCGTTTCCTTTCGAATAATTCGAATATTTTTCGAATAATTCGATTCTTCGAATAATTCGAAAAATCAAATTATTTGATTCGAAATTCGAATCGAATATTACTATTCGATTCGGTGCGAATTATTCGACATTTCGAATAATTCGCACACCCCTATTTTTTATATGTGTATATACTGTTACCTAATCAATAAACCCTTACAAAATACTTATATATCTCTATTTGGGATCGCGAATGAAAAAAGCTTAGGAAGCCCTGTTCTAAATGAATATCTCCACATTTATTGCGGCTAGAGAAATGGAATCAGTCTTAAAATAATAGGATACTTGACTACAATTGAAAAATGGTTCTAAATGCTTTGTTCTTACGTATAAATTAGTTAATTTTTGTTAAATTTTTAAAAATCTTGAAAAAACCACTGTTCAATTTTAAATGAACAAATTGGCGCAAAAACCGACTCGTCGTAGTGACGTTGCAATGACGTCACGATTTATTGTAAGAAAAATTTTATTGTCAGTCATGTCAGTATGGTTTTAAATTTTTACACAATATTCACCAGTCATCAGGCTCAGTTTTAGTGGTATTTACAACTTGCTACTTTGTTATCTTCTTCATTTACAGCTAATGTACCAGAATATGTTATTTTCAGGCAAAACTTTACTCTTAACAGTACAGATGATCCCCTCTGGTTTCAATTGGATGTAATCAATAGCATTACTACCGTAAGATTTTCATGAAGCCCTACAAGTATCAAATGCACTTTAAGAAAACAGTTTTGCGTAACCTTAAATTTGTAGCAAAAAATAAGAACATTTTTAACATAATATTTGAAACAAGTTGATAAGGATATTTTACGTATTAAGTAACGGTGTATTTCTTCTATCAATCTAATTTGAGTGCAAAATTTATTGCAAACCAAAAAATTCAAAATAAATTACAAAGAAAAACTACTTCGCTTGGTCAATTAGAATTGTAAAAATGTCAGTGTGAAAATGCAATTTGTCATCGACAAGATGTAACTACGGTAATAAAATATTTACTACAAAAAATGATGTCAGTTTCAAATATCACCGCGTTTTTAGTCATTTAAATGAAGGCTAAAAATTTATAATTTTCAAAACAGAATTTTTATATAGCTAAAGAATATTTTTATTTTACTGTTAACATTTGATAATACATAAAATTATTTAACATTTAAAACAAATTTTGAATCCAGTCAAGTACCATATTGTCTTCGGAACCTCAAAAAGCCGTGCTTTAGAATAATTTATAGTTTATAATTAACGGAAAGTTTATAATTAAAATTTTTTTTTTAGTTTCTTTTAAGATTATGTTCGTACTAGGAAAATTCAGGGGTTGGAAGGAAATACTGTCTAGATAATTATATCCATGTTAACGTCGAAAATTGTTTAATTACTTTTTTAATACAACTATTATACTTCATCCAGTATTTTATACCTCAAATTGTTCAAATTTATTTATAAAAAACTTAATTGTAAATAGCAAATATTTGTATTCAGATTTTACGGTTTTTTTAAAAAATATTTTAAATTTATTTATTTCCACGGTTATCATTATTTATACTCGTTAATGAACCCGGAAAAAAATATATTATAGATGTCGTTGCCATCCATATATCCCGCGTTTTCTGTCACAAACTCGTATCTCAAAAATCACAGTTTTCAGGAAACACAAAAAACATATTAAATACTGTATTTTCATTACTATGAATTTAAGATTTATGTATGTTACACTTTTTGATGTTTGCTACCTATGTAGACATGAAGCAGACATTTAAATATTTTAAATTTCAAGCTATCGATGTTTTTAGTAAATACGAGTTTGCTGTCCACTTTTTTTTTCAATATACGAGTTTGTGAAATAAATCGATTTTTTTTTTTTTACATTTTCCGATAGTCTAACCAGTAACTTAAATTTTAAACGCGTTTTTCTCGAAACTACATATTTTCTGATAGTTTTCTGACAAAACCTGGTATATGGTATACGAGTTTGTGTAAAATTTTTTTTTGAAATAGTAACATTTTTATCAGCATACCCAAGTATACCATATACACAAACTCGTATACCATATACCAGGTTTTGTCATAAAACTAAATTTAGTTCATGTCGTACAAGTTTGTTTTAAATTGAATAATTATTTTTCCATTAACTATTTTGCGATATTTCTTAGTGCATCACATGGGGAAGTGTATTATGTACATGTATGACTTTCTAACTCAAAACCGTCAAAAAACCTTATACGAGGTTGTGACAGAAAACGCGCGATATGTATTATAACTATATGGCCAATCCCTATAAGAGGCAGTGGTTCCGATGAAGTGAGACGGATAGACATCGGGTAGAGGCACTTCAGTTGTTTTGCGCAGATGCATCAATTAGTGTTTACCGTGTTTACTGTTCAGATTGGTTCATATTACCACCAAAAAAGTCGCGTTTGCGCAAAACGAACAAAATACTTCCAAATCTGCACCGTGATGTTGGGACGTTTTTTTCATATCCATTTGGCTATATATGTATACTACATATACGTTGCCATCACGCACCTAACCAATACAAAATCTAGGAAATGTAGTATCTGCACCATATCTGCACATAATTTATTTATATTTATGTATTTTTCTATGCCAACTAAACTTATACGTTATACGTTTATTTTTACTTGATACGCTTGATACTTATCAGTTCGAATGCCGAATTTACATGGGTTTAGTAACTAAAGCAAGTAGCTAAACTGAATAATTTTTTTGTTTAGTGGTTGTCTGGTGGTTGTCTACACATAATTTAGTATGTAAATTGGTTTAGTATTAGTTGAAGTAGTAATACATAACCTAATAAAACTAAATTAAAAATGGTATATACCAAGTAAGTTTTTTGAGAGTTGCCATTTCTATTCCAACCAAAGTTTTATGATAGAAATGGTACTGGAAAAGGTTCTTTTCTTGGATATAATGGAAATGTAAACAAGAAAAACACTATCGGTTGAAGTAGCTTCAAGTACATATGCGTATTTTTACCGCCTAACTGATAAAGAAAAATTTAAAAAATAAACTTGGGTAAAAAAAATTTTTTTGCTCATTTATGTTGTTAATTAATGCATTAGATCAATTTTATCGAAAAATTAATATATAGTCCCATTTAAAAATCTATAAGTTTGTATCATAGCTCGAAAACCATAAGAGCTATAAAGCTCCTGACTATAGCAATCGGTTGCCCCCGTCGATATCTACAACTCTTATTTGAACAATTTTTTGATTAAATTAACGGTTTGGCTGTAATAAAAATGGCAATTCTCGAAAAACTCACACAGAATTGTTAATAAATCCGTTGTGCACTGCAAAAATGTATCAGATATATTAACACTATGAGGCCCGAGCACTTTCACAATAAACTTCCCCGGAAGCCGACAATATTTTTAAGCAAATTTTATGTAAACAAGTACATAAAATGATTCCACAAAACACTAAAGGATTCAACATGTATGTATGTGTTACCTATGCAGGTCAAAAGATGAGTAACACACATATACATATAAGCATACAACACACACATACATACATATATATGTGATAAAAATTTTATTGTATAAACAAGCCTAGATATTTTGATGAATTGATGATAAAACATATTATGTATATTTATATGTACAAAAAATGAAAAGTGTCCGGTACGTAGTAATAAATTATTTTTATTAGAATAATATAAAATCTTTTTTATATGTATTTTTAAGTGTTTTGTTTATTATTCTAAATATTGATCGCGGTCGGCCTCTGAGGATGTTTTGTTTGGTTTCGGATGCCGAAGCCACGGGACTGAAAGTGTTAATAAGCGATTTAGTCAGAAAAAAACGTGACATTTATGTTTGAGCTGACTTGGTTCGATCTTTTAATGTATTTATATATGCTTTGTCCCAAATATATCCTACAAAAATCGGAAAAAAATGATAAATTTTTTTTTCGATTATTATTAGATGAAGAGTGATTGCCAGACGAGTTTTAATTTTTTATCGAGTTGCCTTCAGTGACTTTTTTTGATATTTATAATTTATATAATACAATAAGTACAAAAATTCCCAAAAAAAATAATAAATATTTACACGCCTATATTTGTATATTCAAAATTTACTAAACACTTTACTGAACTCTCAATGACTAAACTAATATGTTTACACTAGGGATGTTATGGATATCCGTAACCGTAGCCGAAACTACCGGATATCCGAAATAATTAAATATCCTAAACCAAAACCGTATCTGAAAATAAAAGTTTCGGATTTGTTTCGGATAATAACAGACAACTGCCGGTTGGAAAACTAAGCTTAAATCGAAGCAAGTTTTTGCTGCATGTATTTCTTTTGATATTTCGTTAATTCCGTGTTTTACGTTCATTTTTTGGAATAAAATTTCCCCCTTTTTACTAAAAAAAATTTTTTTACTAAAAGCAATTATCCATAACCGTAACCGTATCCGAAATTATGCGATATTATTACATATCCGTAACCGAAACCGAAAAAAATGTTTTTAAATATCCGTATCCGTATCCGAAATTTCATATCCATAACATCCCCAGTTTACACTGGTACAGATAACAAGTTCAAAAAAATAAAGTGGGGGTAAGTTACTTGCACAAGTAAATAGAACAGGCTTCTATTTACTTGTCTAAACAGATTACTAAATTTTTTACTTGCATTTGCACTAAATACAACTGTCTACATGACAAAAGTAACTAGTAACTTGATTATATGTATTTATAACCCATATAACCTGCTTTAGCTACTAAACACGTGTAAATTCGGCATAATTTCACCACCAGAAGCGCATGCGTAATCTTTGCGTTGTCAATTGTTTTGACACTTTGATCCTTTTATAACCAATTCTTTCTTAGTTTTCAGTTTTTTATTGTATTTTATAAAAAACAGTACGATTAATTGTCTTAAAAACTGTATAATATCGATAATATTATACAGTTCATTGACTTAACTTTTTAAAACAATAATTGAGACTCATGTACGTTTATTTTTTTGTGCAACAGATTAAATTCGGAATGCCGGCATAGACTTGAAATTTCTCAAATAATTATTTATAAAAGGCCAAGTTTTTATTCAATTTTGACAAAAGTTAAACTTCGCCGGGTAAGTTTCAAGCTCATTTGTGATCATTTTGTGCTATTGTGTTTACCGTGTCTGTGATTTATTATAGGCATGTTAGGACTCCGAAGAGATATCTTCGGTGTCCTTATGCGATCGATCTAAACAGCCAAGTGCGTGTTTGGTGCACAGTATTTCACAATGAAACTAAAAGTACAGTTTCTAAGCGGGTTTTATTTTTTACAAAAATAAACAAATTTATTAAACTAATGTTCGACATTACTGCTAATTATTTCAGTTAGTGTTTGTGTTTACTGATAACATATTAAAAGTACTTATGTTAATTTTTACTTTCAGTTTTAAAAAACTTAGGTCGGCAATTTCCCAAATTACGTACCAACGAAATTTTATAGTTTTTTTTCTATTTTTCTTGATTGATTTGCAAGTAAAACAAGTAAAAACGTAGATAAAAATTGGGGGACACGTTTAATTTCCGTTAAAAAATATTAAAATTTAAAATATTAACCATTGCGTTTAGTAAGTAAATAACCCATTTTCCTTTTTTTTAAATTTGGGCAGAAGGAAATACTAGAAAGAAAAACAAACAATTTAATTTATCATATTTATTTATTTCTAAATAATATAATTTCTAAGAGGAATAGTAAAATCATACATAACCTAAATTTCCTACAACTAAAAAAAGTTTTTAATATTGTTTAATGAAAATCAAATATGTGCATAAACTTTTATCGTCATTTTTATTTGTTTTAATACTAAATTAAGAAAAAAAAAATAAAAAAATTTGACAACTTTATTTATAGGTTGGCACATAATTTGGGAATTAGCCCTTAGGTCTTACGAAGATTTTAGATCATTTCCAATATATTGAAACATTTTGGTGTTTAGTTGTCGAAAATGGAAAATAGAGAATCTGCACCGAGTGTTGAATCTACATTTACTGTTAAAGAAGAAGAAGAAGACTTAACGGAACCAAGTAATCAATTTCCAAACGTAATAAAAAGAGAATTATCCGATTCTTTAAATTACCATGAAATTAAATTGGAGTCAGAAAACTGTAGTGCTGTTGATTTATCAAGTTTACATACGGAAATAAAACTGGAAAATGATGAGAGTGATATATCAACAGAAAACAGCATATTATTCGGTGAAAATTGTGAAAATTCTGTTGAATTAAATATATCTGAAAATATATGCGAACAGTTTGGTACAACAGATAATAGTGAGACTAGTGTAGATCCTGAAACTTCAGTTAAACAAATCAGTTTAAAGAATTATAAAAAAACCTATACCAGTGAAAGGAAATTCAGATGTGATATATGTTTTAAAACATTTTCGCAGTCAAGCTATTTAATAATACATAAAAGAATACACACTGGCGAAAAGCCATTCAAGTGTGATATATGTTTTAAAACATTTACTACGTCAGGTACTTTAAAGGTACATGAAAGAGTACACACTGGCGAAAAGCCATTCAAGTGTGATACATGTTTTAAAACATTTTCTCAATCAGTCTGTTTAATAATACATGAAAGACAACACACTGGCGAAAAGCCACTCAAGTGTGATATATGTTTTAAAACATTTGTTACGTCAGGTTACTTAACGGTCCATAAAAAAATACATACTGACGAAAAGCCATTCAAGTGTGATACATGCTTTAAAACATTTATTACGTCAGGTTGTTTAAAGATACATGAACGAATACACACCGGCGAAAAGCCATTCAAGTGTGACACATGTTTGAAAACATTTATTACGTCAGGTAGTTTAAAAGTACATGAAAGAATACACACTGGCGAAAAACCATTCAAGTGTCATACATGTCTTAAAACATTTATTACGACAGGTAGTTTAAGAGTACATGAAAGAACACACACTGGCGAAAAGCCATTCAAGTGTGACATATGTTTAAAAACATTTACTACGTCAAGTTACTTAACAGAACATAAAAGACTACACACTGGCGAAAAGCCATTCAAGTGCGATACATGCTTTAAAACATTTTCTCAATTAAGTCATCTTAAAACACATAAAAGAATGTACACTGGCGAACAATCATTCAAGTGTGACAGATGCTTTAAAACATTTCCTCACCCGGGTGCTTTGAAAAGGCATGAAAGAATACACACTGACGAAGAAAAGTCATTCAAGTGTGACAGATGCTTAAAAACATTTTCTCATTTAAGCAATTTAAAAAATCATCGGAAGATACATACTGGTCAGAAGCCAGTGTTCAGATGCGGTAGATGTTTTAAAATATTCTCTAATCCAACTTCTTTGTGGATACATAAAGGAGTACACATTGGCGAAAAGCCATTCAAGTGTGATACATGCTTTGAAACATTCTCAGACCCAAGCTCTTTAAGGAGACATAAAAGAAGGCATACTGGCGAAGTTATTCAGGTGTGAGACATGTTTTAAAACATTTTCTAGGTCAGACTCGTTAAAAAGACATGAAACAATACGTAATACATAAAAAGAAAAATAGGCTAAAGAAGTAAAAGTCAATAATAACGTCAAAGATAACTTTAGGGTACGTTCATGATACCAAGCGCGTGCAAGGAGTTTACAGTAGCCCAGCACTTGACATCTGTTGGTGACGTTTTATAGCGACACTTTATTGAAAACACAGTTTATTAAAAAATAGTTTTATGACGTTAAAAAAACGCAGTATAACGAATGTCATGAATTTTCTTTATTTAAGAATACTTTATAGCTTCAGAGAATTCATAATACTCCATTTTTTGCCTTTATGAAACTAGTTCTTAAGGACGTTCGTGCGCGTCCACAAAACACTATAGAATAATGGAATGTAGCTATCACAAGCTACCACAGAACGTAATACCTATATGTTATGCATACAGAGCTTGTACTTGTTCATGTGTCATATTGTCATATGATGTCTCGTGTATTATAATACGTAGAGATGGGCAACAGGAAAATTCCCATCGAAAATTTTCCCGGGAATATTCCCATTAGGGTAATTATTGGGTATTTTCCTGGGGAAATTCCCGAAACCTGGGTAAAAACGATTAATTACAATTAGCGGTACTATTTTACAAGTACGTTTTTAATCATATATATATATATATATATATATATATATATATATATATATATATATATATATCAATATCTGTTCCACGGGCATTCAATTTATGCGGATAAAAAATCGCGTAAATTAAATCCGTCATTATAAAAGAAAAAAATACTGGAAATAAAAACTATTAAAAATCTTAGAGAATTTTATAATACAAATAATAACGAATACGTAGAAATTTACATGCTAAAATTTTAAAAATATCGTTATTTTCGATAACGAAAAGTAGGTTTTGATAGTCCCAATTTGTTCGGAATACCCACAACTTGCTTCGCTTAAGCCTTTAAAAATTTCGTTATTTTTGAGCTACGATGTATCGTTTACGAGATATTTACGATTATATATTTACAAAAATATTAAGGTTATTTTAATGATAATATAAAATACCTGAGCCAGGCTTTTAAAAATAAAGAAGAAAAAAAGAGTGACATAATACTTTCAGTTAAATGTTTAATTACTTTTACTACTTAATGTCTGACCAATTATTATAAGTTGATTATAATGGTTTAATTTATGCTCCATTAGTCCCATTGATCTGGTCAGCAATAGAATATTTTCAGAAAAATTAGTTTCCCATAGTTTTCGAAAACTATGGGAAACTAATTTTTCTGAAAATATTCTATTGCTGACCAGATCAATGGGACTAATGGAGGATAAATTAAGCCATTATAATCAACTTATAATAATTGGTCAGACATTAAGTAGTAAAAGTAATTAAACATTTAACTGAAAGTATTATGTCACTCTTTTTTTCTTCTTTATTTTTAAAAGCCTGGCTCAGGTATTTTATATTATCATTAAAATAACCTTAATATTTTTGTTCACTTCAATATGTTAGTAATATTGCTTCCGAGACTACTAAAGTAGCGGAAGCATTGTGATCACTTTTGAAAAATAAAAAATTTTTTCCCTCCAAAATAAAATTTTTTATGCGCATTTTACGTTTTAGAGCTTCCTGAACAATTTTGGTTTGGTGTCTGTTTGTCCGTCCGTCTGTCTGTCCGTCTGTGTGTCTCCAATTTTGCACCAAGTGGCATAACTTCTAAACTATTCAATTGTTTTTAATCAAATTTTCAAAAATTATGCAGTTTGGCTCCTAGATGGTCCCCTATGAAATTAATCAAAATTGGAGTAACGGTAGCAACGCCGCTACCATATCATTCCAAAATTGCACCAAGTGGCATAACTTCTGAACTACTCAATTCTTTTTTATGAAATTTTCAGAAATTATGTAGTTTGGCTCCTAGATGGTCCCCTATGAATTTAATCGAAATGGGAGTAACGGTAGCTACGTCGCTACCATGAAATCCCATCAAATGTCAGTATCTTATTTACTGCTAGTCCTATCTCGCTCAAATTTTTAGGGTATTTTGGGGGTTAGTTTCTAAAATATGTTTGCTATTTTTTATATTTTAGCCTTTAAGTATTTTGAATTACAACAATTTTTTATGAACTTTAAGGCGAAAATATAATTTAACGGTATATATATTTGGTAGAAAATTCAGGAATCTTGTACATAACATAATTTTTTATGAATCAAAATGTAATTAACAAAATTTTACTAAACTTCAGCCAATTTATCATCAATTTTTGCTATTTGTAGTTGCGGAAGTATTTTTGTTATTTTTGTTCATAATTTTTATAATGGTATTGTAAGCTCCATTCTGTGGTATTATCATAAACATTTGTAATTAACAAATTGACGGTATTTAGTATGTATGAACTTCGAATACTACATACCAGAAAAAATACATATATTACTGTTTTACAGTCTTTTATGATTACGAGGAAGCTCTGTGCCCACCCCATTGGCAGCGTATTTTTTTATTTTGATATCTACTCTTTATAATATACGTACATATTATAATTTTTAACATGAAAGAATGTTGTTTAGAATGTTTTTTTCCTAATGACTCTGTGTTAAAAATTTGATTTTTAATCGTCAATTACTTTAAAAAATGATCGATGAAGGCCTTAAAATTTTTGAGGGAAGATAACTATGTAATTCAACTTGTCAGTTCCCTAAAATTAAAATTTGTATCTACTATTAAGTTTGACACATGAACTTAATAAAGTATGTTATCAGTAAAATATATCTTTAAAAAGTCACCAGCAGATGTCAGGTGCTGGTGTTTGCCGGCGCTTGGTATCATGAATATACCCAGACCCATGTAGCCCGAATACAATGGAAACATTGTATATTTGGATTTGCAAAATAGATTCATACTCAGATATACTTAATATACCACATAAAATTACTCCTTTGATTTTAAACACAAATTACTGTTCATAAAGAGCGAATTAAAAAAATTAAAACAGAAAAATTTTATAAAAAAAGTAAAGGAATCGGAGGCATACGTGCTGCAATAAGTTGAATAAAAATATCTTTGACTGTTTTACCCGTTTATTTATTTTAATAAAATTAAGAAATTATTATAAATTGAATGTAAAACTTTTAGTACAAGTGTTTGTGATCAAAATATAAATGTACCTCGTAAAATTAAAAAAAAAAAATACAACTACCATGTTGTAAAATCTAAAAAAAAAATTCACCTCGTAAAATTTAAAAAACAAAAATACAACTACCTGATATTTGTTTAGATATGTAAAATAAATTTGTATTAAAAGAATTTCAGTAAATTAAAATTAAAAAAGTAGCTAACCTTGTACTTCTTATTATGTTCAACAACAATATTATTACAGCTATTAAAAATTTTTTGTTCCACCAAGACTCAATACAATAGACAGGTTAGTCGAAAGATGTCGGGATAATTTTCTCATTAATATATTTTTTGAAATTCCGGTACTAAAAGACATGATTTAGTCCCTCATAATAGGGAGTAAAGTGCCACTTTAGTCCCAAGAGACTAAAAAATTATTTTGCTCTCGCTTTTAAACCAATCAGCAAACACAATTTATAGAAATTTAACTTAAATAGCCTTGCTAGGTAATTTAAAATAATAAACAAATTCAAACTTGTAGATAAAGACACAGTAGTATTGTACAATAGGGAATATGTAGGTATGTTTTTTGTTTATTTCAAAATAGTTTAAGCCTATGACAGAAAATCACAAATAGTATATTATTCAACGAGCTAGTAATGATAGCTATTACTCACGAAGATGCGACACGAGCCGAGCTTGCGAAGCGAGTGTTGTAATGCATCTGAGTGAGTAATAGCCATTGCAAGCGAATAGAATACGATATTTTTTCTACGACTTTTAGCGAATTTCCAGAATGGAATTCAGCTATTACAGCCACTGTCATGACGCGACTTGAACCCGGGACCATGGCAGAAATTTGTTTTGAGGTCCCTAGAAACCGAAAATAATATTCACCAAAATTTATATATATGTATATATGTATATATACATATATATATATATATATATATATATATATATATATATATATATATATATATATATATATATATATATATATATATATATATATATATATGTGTGTGTGTGTGTGTGTGTGTGTGTGTGTGTGTGTGTCCGCACGATAACTCTCGAACGAAATGTCCTAAGTTTACGAAATTTGGTGAAAATGTTGGAAATCCCAAACCGTTGGACAAGTTCGTTAGCCAGACACGTCGGATGCTAGGAACATGGTGTTTGTTCTTGCAAAAAATTAGTTTTTTGCCAAAATTTCCACTTATTCAAAAATTTTTGTAAATTTTTTTTACACCATTTAAAAGAGGAGAAAAAATTACATAAAAAAGGTCCTTAAACTATTTTTCTATGTCAACTAGTTTCCGAGAAAAACTATGTTGTTTAGACTGTGATAGTTTTCTCGTAAAAAGTGTGAAGTTATTCACAATCTAAGCACATATTCGATACAATATGTATATATTGCATATATATCGTATATTATACCCGTATACATAATATACCAGGTGTCCCATTTGGATGTATACATACGATTTACATGTTAATTTTTAACATTGGATTCCTATAAGAAAAAGTTATGTCACAACAGTGCTTTGAATAAACTAATACCCTCGTCGCAGCATCCTGCATAACATAGCGAATTTCCATTTACAAAAGTACGTTTTTCTCGGAAACTAGTTGATCTAGAGTAATTGTAAATAAAAATACCCCTGTCGCAGCATCCTGCATAACATAGCGAATTTCCATTTACAAAAGTACGTTTTTCTCGGAAACTAGTTGATATAGAGTAATTGTAAATAAAAAAAAACCTTCTTTATGTGAATTTTCCGCCTCATTCCGCTAAATCTTTTTCACGAAAAATGTCCAAAACACCGTAAACGTTTTCACGAAATTTCTTAAAAATAAGATGTTTCGTTCTTGAGTTATCGTGCGGACACTTAGTAAACATATATATAAATGTGTCCGACGATAACTCAAGAACGAAACATCTTATTTTTAAGAAATTTCGTGAAAACGTTTACGGTGTTTTGGACATTTTTCGTGAAAAAGATTTGGCGGAATGAGGCGGAAAATTCACATAAAGGTTTTTTTTTTATTTACAATTACTCTATATCAACTAGTTTCCGAGAAAAACGTACTTTTGTAAATGGAAATTCGCTATGTTATGCAGGATGCTGCGACAGGGGTATTTCTTGATTTCAGTTGCGATGGTTGCATGCTTACGTAGTCAACACTTGCTTAGTTAGATTGCGCGTGCAGACAACCATGCAAACAGTGAAAACCCCCTAAATCAAAATAAACTATGAATGAGTAAAAATAATAAATGTGTATTATGGGCTGTTGTAATTCTCGCACAGTGAATTGATCCAGAGAAAATATTAATTATTTGTTACAATCTAACTTTATTATTTTTTTATTTTAAACAAAAATATAGATTCAATTTATCAACAACTTTCCAATAGCAGACAAAAAACTAAACTATTTATAACAAAATTTGTGGCTGTTGTTATAGAAAAAATTACAAGCATACTATTAATAAAAAATAAAATAATTATTATCAACATGGGCGCAAGCTAAAAAGAACTTTTTTTATCTACATCTGCATTTATCTTTGTCTATCATATTAATAAATAGAAGTTTACTCACTCACTCATATAAAAACATAATTACTTGGTTTGGTTGGTAACTATGGAAATAATATAATTTGTGCTCCCCTCACCCCAATTTCTGGAGGTCTTTTGTGCTTGCGCCCATAAGGCTAAGGCTACACGAGCTTTTTTTAACGCCTAGTTTTAAGCGGAAATTAACGCGACGTTTTTTAACGCTGATCCCCGGCTACCGTAGCGTTTTTTAACGCCTAATTTTTGAGCGGAAATTAACGCGACGTTTTTTAACGCTGATCCGCGGGTACACGAGCGGTAAATAACGCCATTAGTGTTTTTGAACTTCAAGAATTAATAGTTCATTGTCGACAAATTCCATTTCATATCTTGATCATCTTGAAAAAATTATTTTTTCGTCAACAAATCCATTAATATCAAAAATTATTCTATGGAGACGCTATGTAGATGATGTTTTCATGATTTTTAAAGGTACACAACCAGAAATTCTCAATCTTTTGGAATTCATAAATAGTCTACACAATAATATTCAATTCACCGTAGAATTTGAAATTAACAGTTCTTTAAATTTTCTGGATCTCACAATTACTAAGGACATATATTCTAGCCGTTTTATCTTCAAAATTTTTAGAAAAGCCACACACACTGCAAGTTGTATACATGAAAATTCCAATCATTACATAGCTCATAAAAGAGCGTTTTTCAACCATTCAATGAATCGCCTCTTTACAGTTCCACTAAATAAAACTGCATTTATTTCTGAATTATCCAACATTATACATATTGGAGTTTTAAATGGTTACGATTTAGAATTTATATTTAACATTTATAAAAAAAAATTTCTATTCAAAACTTTAGATTCCACCTTATTGCCCAACTTAGAACCTCATGACGATTCCTATAGTTTCAAATTTGCTTCAATACCATATCACAACAATAAGTTAAATACATTCAGAAACTTCTTTAAAAGTAATAACTATAAATTAACTTTTTCGACAATCAATACGCTCTCTAATTTATTAGTCAAGAACAAAAGTAAAATAGATATCTCAAGGAAATCTGGAGTATATATTTTTTCTTCTACAGATTGTCAGGCGATTTATGTAGGTCAAACTAGCCGCAGTTTTTCCGAAAGGTGGAACGAACATAGAAGATCCATTATTAAAGGAAACATCAATCAATATTCCTCAATTGCCGAACACATAATCACTACTGGACATAATTTTAATATAGACAACGATTTCAAATGTTTACACACCTGTAAAAAAGGAAAATTCCTAAATTCTCTAGAATACTTAGAAATTGCATCAGCCCTTATAACATCAAAAAATAATTTAAATGATATAAACACAATTCCACAGTTAGATAATTTAATTGAAGCGGCAAAAGTTATTAACTCAAATTTCCAATAGAGACCTCCACATTACAGCTGTCTGATATAGTAATAGCTACATCTTTTCTACACTTCCCTGCACAGAATAAACAGAACGAGCGGTAATATCTCTATACTACTGAAACCAGTGTAACGCTAAAGGATAAAAGATCCCCACCGCTACGTTATATATGTGCACGCGGAGTTGTATGTGGTAGTGCGCTAAATGGTTACGTGTATGCGTGTCTTGCATACGCATATATTAAAAAAATATATAATATGTATGCGCTACGTAGATGTACGTATACACGGTAACACAACACCAACAATATTACAACAATTGAAACACACCCATTGATAGCTTGTAAGTGAATGACAACATAGTTCTGTAAAATGCACATACTTGCACATAAGTGATTGCAGAAAAGAGATAGTTATATTCCTTCCAGTCTTCCATGCTTCCCTGTCTTATGGTCCTCCACACAGCTCAAGCTTTACCACCGACTTACTTGCGCAAACCAGGTTTGTGCAAGTAAACATGTACGTATGGACGGGAAAAAACGTAGCGACTTACTTGCACAAACCTGGTTTGCGCAGGTAAGTCGGTGGTAAAGCTTGAGCGTGTGGACGGGCCCTTACTTATTACTAGAGTTGGGAGAACAGTGGTCCCGAACAGAATCGCCATATAAAATATTTTGAATTGGGGGGCTATAAATTTTATTAGAAGGCTGAGGATTTTCCCCTGGATTTGATGACTAGCCTAAGGAAGCTTTAAAGAACAAATCAGTAAAAATTTAAAATTACCCATTTTTCATAATATCTACTTAATAAATTTCTAACACTGACTGACTGACAGACAACGCACAGCGTAAACCGTTGGGTTTAGAAGAATGAAATTTTGCACAGGAGTTCCCTATGTAACGTAAGTGACCACTAAGAAAGGAATTTTGAAAATTCGCCCCCTAAGTGGGTTAAATACGGAATGCAAATTTTTATGGAAATTCGTTATTTTTGAAGTTAGAAAAATGTGTTACTATGACTATTAAAATAAAAAAATATCTTATTTAATGAATCTTTAACTTGACTGACAGACAACGCACAATCTAAACTGTTGCGTTTAGAAGGACGAAATTAAGCACAGGAGTTATGAAAAAAGGCGTTTAGGCTTCTATTTATAAATAAAAGTCAGTTGTTTCTGGAAATTTATTCCCTAAGGAGTTAAAACAGAAAATGAAAGTTCATATGGGAAGTTTTTGAAGTCAGAAACGTGGATATTGATTTAAGCTTTTGAAAAACATTAAAAGTGAGCAAAAAGTGAGTACCTAATAAAAAGATGTTGCCGATGGGAAATTCCATCGGGCATACGGCTAGTAATATATAATTTTAATTTTAAAAATAATTTAAAAAAGTTAATGTTGAATAAATAAGTGGTCGACTGTAATACAAATTAATTTAAACGAATTCAAAACATTTATATTGTAAACAATATCTCTATTTCCGTTGTGATTATTTTAATAATATGTACATGTCACCTTCTTTATACCTGCTTTAACGTAAACAAAATTTATTGTATTAGTAGATTGTATCACTCTAGTAGGTCGCTCACAAGACTGAACATGGTTTTGTTTTTGCATTAGAAAAATATAAAGATATGTATATACATATAACAAGCAAAATGATTCATAATATTGGCAATTAAAAAACACAAACAGACACAAAATAACATTAACGATGTGGTATTAATAGTAAAACGTCGTAAAACCGATTTTTAAAAAGATTGATAATATTTTTACGTTTTATGGCAGCCCTCCAGTTCTATTCGTAGCCCCCCAGTACAAAATATTTTATATGGCGACTCTGTTAGGGACCTTTTGTTCCCATCTCTGCTTATTACAAAACTGTACTGGCTCAGAATTGCGCATGTACAATATCCCTTCTAACAAACTCTTATTTCAAAAATGTTAAAGATAATAATTAGCACACAAAATGTACTGTTTTGGCGTATAAATTTATTCTGTTAATGGTTTTCTAAATTCAGCAAAAACCTAATAATGAATTTTTAATAAAATATCAATTACAGCGGCATTTCATTATCCGTACTACCATTATGGGTACGGTTTGTGTGTGTTTGTATATACATACACAGTCTACGTGACAAAATTTTTATTGTAAACAAACATTTTTATGTAAACAAATCTTAAATTTTTAACATATACAGGCGATTATTTTAAAAGTTAACATAAATATATGATAATAGTAATAATAAAAATTATTAATACACATATATACTATAATTACCAAGCTTACAATTAGAAATAAATATTATGTAGCTAGAAAATATTACTTAAAAATCTATTTTTATAAAAATATTTTAATTTTTATTAAAAAATAAATTGTCTAGAGAAACATCTGTATATGATTCCGTTAAGGGTACCACGTGTATGTATTGTCGTACGGTTAACGGAATATCGGTGTAAAACTATAAACTAAAAACTAAATTTGAAACAATTGACAATTTTACAGTTCGGCTAGTGTGAATTTTAAAACATTAAAAAAATTTTTTAAAAAAATTCTAAAAATTAACCATTTAATTGTAAAATAAAGTGCATTTGTGTTGGTACATTTGTGATCTAAAATTGTTTCTTCAGTTTAATTTCAGAAATCTTCATAAATTCCTTCCTTTTTGTTTAAAAATTGTGCATATTTTCCATAACGTTGATGCTTCCATTGTTTAAATATATTCAAAATTTAAACTATTAAAGTCATAATTCAATATGATGCATTTCAACATAGTGATAAATCCATTTTGTGATCTGATTTATTCTTCATTTAACAAAATATAAAAATTTTTCCTCACATTTTCCTCAAAAATGAATTTTCTGCTGTTCAAATAATCATACTAAAAATTGCATCAAATTTGTTTTTCAATATGGATTCATCAGTTATGCTGTAAGTAAAATATTTGTTTTATTTTATTTCATTTTGTTTGCTTAAAATCTTCTTCTTCAAATGTAAACAAACTCTTTATAATTTTTGAGTGTATAAACCATATATGTAATACTTCTATATGGCTAATGCCTATAAGTGGCAGGGTCACGGTAAGAGTGAAACAGAATGAGGGACGTAGCCTATTGTGCGCAAGTGCGACGGTTCTGTCAAATTGCATGTATCCAATGAATATCCACATATTTAATAATTTAAATCTTACATATGCGCATTAGGTACTATGTACTTACTGCTGAAGTGAAACAAACAGATCGTCGGTACTGTAGTATTTTCGCCTATTTCTTTATACGATTAGCTATATAGTAGTAGTACATATATGGTATAAACTCTCGAAATTTGGATATTTTGATGTGTTTGATTTTGTTTTCGGTCTGTTAGACCATGCGATATATCTTTCCTGATGATGACGCTAACTAGGCGTTGAAACCGGTCGAATAATTTTTACAAGAAAATAAATTTTCTAATTTATCGCCTCTTTTAGTCAAAAATTACTTGAATACTATGATTAAAATTCTATACACTGAAAATTATTGTATTTTCTTGTAAATTATCGTACTTTTTCGTAAATTATCGTATTTTCACGTACGATAATCAAGTGTTATCGTACGTCGTACGTCACCACCGAATTATCGTACACCTGCCAACACTGTTATGTGATTACATTAATGCGACATAATAACTTAGCAGCACGACTACATCCGAACTTATCCGAATCGAACACAAGCGAAACAATGAAATAAACGGAAACATTTAAATATAACAAACCAACTTAAATCGACTTAATGCTGGATTTACGTAAAATCCACACATATGATAATTAATTTTGACATCTATTTGATGAGAAATGCTCACATGTCCCACCTCTATTTAGTATGCTCCAATACCATTAGCGCCACGTAGCGAACTGTGACATTAAAAGGTCCGTCCTTGAAAACAAGTGGCAGGGACATGATTTTAACGAAGATCTCTTTTTCAAAAATTGTGAATAACTGAAGTTGAACAAGTTGAATGAATAGTTTAAAAAGTGTATGGCAAATATGTAGTTCAACTTGTTGTACAACTAAGTTGTACAGCAAGTTGAACCGTGTATGGGCCACATAGTGGGGATTTTTTACATCTTTTTTTGGTAACACTAGTTTCGCTAGTACGGCTAGTACCGCTAGTACTATTATAGAGATAGTGGAGATAGTAGTGTACATGGATGGCAATGGATGGTATACGGGGTATACGGCTCACGTTTAATGCACGTTTATGTGTTACCAACCTGATGGTTTCTTCCGTTTATTCCATGTTTATTCGAATTCCCAGGTTTTTTTGAAGTTTTGTGGGTTGCAGGAACAAATTAATTTCGCCTAGCCATTCGTTGTACTTTATATGTATGTATAAAACCAAGTTTTTATTTAATTTTTACAAAAGTTAAGCTTCAAGCTCATTTATAATCATTTTATGCCATGTTTATCGTCGTACCGTGTCTGTGGTTTATATTACTTAATAATAATAGGTATGTTTTAAATTTTTGTGTCCGTAAAGGCATAAATATCATACATAAGTACTTACATACCAATTTTTACTTTCAGTTCTTAAAAAGAATTAGGTCTCACCTAGGATCTTAGATCATATACAATACATTCAAAATTTTGGTGTTCATTTGTGCCAAGAAATTGTCGAGAATGGAAAATAAAGAATCTGCATCAACTGTTGAAGCTACATTGGCTGTTAAAGTTGAGGAAAACTTAGACGATCTAAGTAATGAACTTCCAAATGTAATAAAGAAGGAATCATCCGATTCTTTAAATTACCATGAAATAAAAGTGGAGTTAGAAAACTGTAGTGATGTCGATGTATCAAGTTTACATACGGAAATAAAACTGGAAAGTGATGAGAGTGATATATCAACAGAAAACAGCATATTATTTGGTGAAAATTGTGAAAATCCGGTTGAACTAAATATATCTGAAAATATATGCGAACAGTTTGGCAGAACAGAAAGTAGTGAGACTAGTGTAGGTCCTGAAACTTCAGTTAAACAAGTCAATTTAAAGAAAAGGAATTATAAAAAATTTAATTCCAGTAAAGGAAAATTCAAATGTGATACATGCTTTAAAATATTTACTAAGCCAAGTAACTTAAACGTCCATGAAAGAACTCATATTGGCGAAAATCCATTCAAGTGTGATACATGTTATAAGACATTTTCTCAGTCAAACCATTTAATAATATATAAAAGAACACACACTGGCGAAAAGACATTCAAGTGTGATACATGTTTTAAAACATTTTCTAGGTTAGCTAATCTAAAGATACATGAAAGAATACACACAGGCGAAAAGCCATTCAAGTGTGATACATGTTTTAAAACATTTAGCACGTCAAGTATTCTAAAGGTACATGAAAAAATTCACACTGGCGAAAAGCCATTCAAGTGTGATACATGTTTTAAAACATTTTCTCAATCAATCTCTTTAATAATACATAAAAGAATACACACTGGCGAAAAGCCATTCAAGTGTGATACATGTTTTAAAACATTTTCTCGGATTAATATTTTGAAAATACATGAAAGAATACACACAGGCGAAAAGCCATTCAAGTGTGATACATGTTTTAAAACATTCTCTAATCCAAGCTGTTTATGGAAACATAAAAGAGTACACACAGGCGAAAAGCCATTTAAGTGTGATACATGTTTTAAAACATTCTCTGATCCAAGCTCTTTAAATAGACATAAAAGAATACACACACGCTAGCAAAAAACCATTCAAGTGTGATATATGTTTTAAAAAAAATTCGTACTCAGGGGATTTAAAATATCATAAAACAATACATATCGGTGAAAAACCGTTTAAATGTAATACATGTTTTAAAACATTTTTTCGATCACAAGAATTAAAGAAACATAAAACAATACATTTTTTTTAACAGTTATGGGGTAAACAATAGAATTAAATTTTAATTGTTTACCAATAACCCCAGGATAAAATTTACTTAACTCCAATTAAGAAGTCGGGAGAATTCCATGATAAACAAGGAGTAAATTTAATACACAACATTCCACTGCTTACTCATTGCTTTCACTGCTGAGTAAGCAGTAGAATGTTATGTATTGAATTTACTCCTTGTTTTTCACGGAATTCTCCTGACTTCTTAATTGGAGTTAAGTAAATTTTATCCTGAGGTTATTGGTAAAAAATTAAAACAATACATACTAAAAAGCAAAACAAGCTAAAGAAGTAAAAGTTAATAGTAACGCCAAAGAAAACGATAGGGTACGTTCATGATACTCATCGCTTGCAAGAAGCTTTCAGTAGCCCAGCAACTGACATCTGTTGGTCACGTTTTAAAGCGACACTCTATTGAAAATACAGTTTATTAAAAAAATAGATTTATGAAGTCAAGGAAACGATGTATAATGAATGTCATGAAGTTTCTTTATTTAAGAATAATTTATAGTTTCAGAGTATTCGTAATACTCTCTTTTTTTGCCTTTATGAAACTAGTTTTTAATGAAGTATGTTATGTCAGTAAGATGTTGCTTTATAAAACGTCACCAGCAGATGTCAAGTGCTAGGCAAAATGTTTACAAGCGCTCGATATTGTGAATATACAATGGTAACATATTATTGTATATTTGCAAAATTGATTCATACTCAGATATACCATATAAAATTACTATTTTGATTTTAAACACAAATTACTGTTCGTAAAGAACAAATTAAAAAAAATTAAAACAGAAAAATTTATAAGAAAATTAAAGGAATCGGAGGCATACATGCTGCAACAAGTTGAATAAAAATATCTCTGACTGTTTTACCCCACTTATTTATTTTAATAAAGTTAAGAAATTGTTTTAAATTAAATGTAAAACTTTTAGTAGGAGTGCTTGTGATCAAAATATAAATAGGCCTCGTAAAATTTAAAAAAAAATACGACTATCATGTTTAATAAGGTATTTTTAATAGTAATATTTGTATAGATATGTAAAATAAATTTGTATTAAAAGAATTTCAGTAAACTAAAATTAAAAAAGTACTGTAGACCCACGTATTTTTATTTTTACCCATAATTTTTTATTCAAATTTGAATAAAATGAAGGCGGAATTAATTTAGTTGTACATATTAAACTGTTTTAATAAAATCAACTGATAAAAATCTTTAATTTGATTCATAAATAAATTTTCCAGAAACTTAAATTACTAGTGAAAAAAAAAAAGTTGTAACTAAAGATGTCCACGAACCCCTATCTTAAACCAGCCCATGTTTTTCAATGAAACATTGAAAACCCTCGTGCAAATAGCCAACATAAATTTAAAATACCCCTGTCGCAGTATCTGCATAACATAACGAATTTCCAAATCTTGGGCACTGGCGGATCTCATCTAAGACCTGTACCTATTTAAAATAGTTAAGCTTTCTAAGAGTAAAAGAATTTTTAAAATCGGCTGGGTAATTAGTTTTGGTATTTTTGGGGACCCAAGAACCCGAACGAATTTTGTGCAGCATAGTTGTATCCATCTAAAATAATTTAGTTCTCTAGCAGTGAGAAATTTTTTAGCATCGGTTCGATAGCTTATTACTGGCGTTTTCGGATCTGCAAGATCCCGGTGGACCTCATTAAAAAATCAGCTCGACCGTATATTCTAGGCGGACTATATATATATATATATATATATATATATATATATATATATATATATATATATATATATATATATATATTCAAAACCCGTTGTGTAGCATTCTACGCCGCATTTGCATCCGCAGGACAGTTGTGGATCTCAGATAACACAACCTGTACCTATCTAAAATAGTTTACCTCGGTAATAGTAAAAAAGTTTCAAAATCGGTCAGTTATTTTATTTTTGACACTTTTAGATCCTACTGACACTGTCAGACCTTACATAACGTAATCTATATGTATCTAAAATAGCTTAGCTCCCCAACAGTGAAAAAATTTTCAAAATCGGTCGGTTAGTTTATTTTTGACACTTTTGGATCCGATGGACCCTGGCAGACTTTACATAACGTAATCTAAATTTATCTAAAATAGTTTAGCTCTATAACAGTGAAAAAATTTTCAAAATCGGTCGGTTAGTTTATTTTTACCACTTTTGGATCCCATGGACCCTGGCGGACCCTAAATAACGTAATGTATGTCTATCTAAAATAGCTTAGTTCCCCAACAGTGAAAAAATTTTCAAAATCGGTCGGTTAGTTTATTTTTGACACTTTTGGATCCCATGGACCCTGGCAGACCTTACATAACGTAATCTATATTTATCTAAAATAGTTTAGCTCTGTAACAGTGAAAAAATTTTCCAAATCGGTCGGTTAGTTTATTTTTGACACTTTTGGATCCCATGGACCCTGGCAGACCTTACATAACGTAATCTATATTTATCTAAAATAGTTTAGCTCTGTAACAGTGAAAAAATTTTCAAAATCGATCAGTTAGTTTATTTTTGACACTTTTGGGTTCTATGGACCTTGGTGGACCTTACATAACGTAATTTATATTTATCTAAAATAGTTTAGCTCTGTAACAGTGAAAAAATTTTCAAAATCGGTCAGCTAGTTTATTTTTGACACTTCTGGATCCTATGGACCCTGGCAGACCTTACATAACGGAATCTATATTTATCTAAAACAGTTTAGCTCTGTAACAGTGAAAAAATTTTCAGAATCGATCAGGCAGTTTATTTTTGACACTTTTGGGTCCTATGGACCCAGGCGGACCTTACATAACGTAATCGATATTTATCTAAAATAGTTTAGCTCTGTAACAGTGAAAAAATTTTCAAAATCGGTCAGTTAGTTTATTTTTGACACTTTTGGGTCCTGTGGACCCTGGCGGACCTTACATAATGTATTCTAAATCTATCTAAAATAGTTTAGCTCTGTAACAGTGAAGAAATTTTTAAAATTGGTCGTTTAGTTTATTTTTTACAATTATGGGATCAATAAATCCTGGCGAAACTCATACAAGTCTAGTACTCTAACAGTAAGAAAAGGGTTCTAAGGATCTCATATAACTTATGGCAGTCCGTAAGCTTCTTGCGGACATCATTTAATTAATTAATTCAAATACTTTAACTTACTAACTGTGAAAAAATTTTTAAAATCGATTGGTTAATTAATTTCGGGCCTTTTTAGATCCCGAAAACCTTGACCTCACATAAAATACCTTAAATCCATTTGAAATGGTTTAATTTTTTAACATTATTAATTATTAGTGAAAAAATTTTCAAAATCGATTCAAAATATTTTTCCGTGCATACATATGTACATTGTATATATTTTGTTTTGTATCATATTTAATAATATTATATCATAACATAATCTTCAATTTCTTGTTTACTTAAAAATTCAATAAAAAAAAAAAATTCTTCATTACATTAGCTTAGAAAATCTGTTTAATTTTCATTTTTTAACTTGAGATAGAACCATGCTAATTACAATGCAATAAATGAGAAACAAAACTCTATACATGTATGTGTGTTATAACACATGTATGTGAATAGACTTCACTTGTTCTCACAAAATTCTTTAATAAAAAAGTGAAATATTTTTATACTTCATAAAGAACTGAGATATAAATATAAATTACTTATTAGACTAACAAAGAAAGAAAACTAATATAATGGTGAAAATTTACATTTTCTCGAAAAATACTTAAAATAGAAAGAAAATTATAAGAATATTTTCTTCATAATTTTTTTTTCCTTTTCAACGATGTAAAAATCGAACTGTCTTATGATAGGATCGAATGATAAAAAATGGCCAGAAAACCTACTTCTGGGCATCCGACGTGTCTGGCTAACGAACTTAGCCGAGCCAATTCAGAATCCAGCCCGCACACAAAATTTCATAAGCATCAGACGTTTCGTTCGAGAGTTATGGTGGCGACACATATATACATATATATATATATATATATATATATATATATATATATATATATATATATATATATATATATATATATAAATTTTAGTGAATATCATTTTCGTATTCTAGGGACCTCAAAACACATTTCTGTTATGATCCCGGGCTTAGGTCCCGTCATGACACCTGCTGTAAGCATTAGACGTTTCGTTCGAGAGTTATCGTGGTGACACATATATACATATATACATATATATATATATATATATATATATATATATATATATATATATATATATATATATATATATATATATATAAATTTTAGTGAATATCATTTTCGTATTCTAGGGACCTCAAAACACATTTCTGTCATGACACCGGGCTTAGGTCCCGTCATGACACCCCTTCCAGTTTCACTTTTGGAAATTCGCTAAAAATTAAATTTTTTTATTTTTGCTTCGATCAATCGTTTGTGAATGTTTGTGACGCTATTATTTTCGTCTGTGACTATTTACTTATTTAGTTAATTAATTATTTAATTGTTATTTAAGAGTGTGTGAATAGCCAACATTTTTTAAAATTTATTGCAATGTTAACTTCCGGGCACTTAATCGATCGAAAATCGTTTGTAAATTCCAAATATACCATTAAAAACATTTGTGACAGCGTATTTTTTAAAAAATAAAAAAAATTCTGTATACTAGCTGTCATTCACAAAATAGTTATTTTTTCTCACACTAGAGGGCATTGGAGTGCAACTAAACAGAGTGGCCAATATAAAAAACTTCATTACTACAAAAAATAATTGATTTTTTTTTATTATTTTTTTAAAAAATACGCTGTCACAAATGTTTTTAATGGTATATTTGGAATTCACAAACGATTTTCGATCGATTAAGTGCCCGGAAGTCACTGCCCTCTGAACTCAGTACCAAAATAACCACCTGCTAAGAAAAATCCTATAATTTAAGTGAGTGCTCTTCTATATATATATATATATATATATATATATATATATATATATATATATATATATATATATATATATATATATATATATATATATATATATATATATATATATATATAGTGTTATTCTCTATGTTTTATCCTAACTACAAAAAGAATGTTCATGACACCTTACTTTTCGTATAGTGCTGACGTTCCAGACAAAAATTTTGTTAGCCTAACGTTAGCCAACGGAGCTTTCACCGTTACAAACCAGAGGGCACGCATTCAAAAAATTAATATACATTATATATTAAACAACAATTTCTAACATGGTGACTGATTATTTTTATTCCATAATTTTTAAATGTGACTGTACTTCAGAAATCAAAGTATTTATACCGTGAAAAACCGTGAAAAAATATTTAACGTGCATTAATTTTTGAATCAGAGCCCTCTGATTTGTAACGGTGAAAGCTCCGTTAGCTGACGTTAGGCTAACAAAATTTCGTTTGGAACACCAGCAATGACGTTTATACCTATCTACCCTATTTATACCCACGGCCCCCGTTCTCAGTTCCTAAGAGAGTAATAGAGGGTCAAAAAATTGTATTGAAGTTGGCTATCTTCCAGAAATAAAATTCTGGTGTACTTTATCTATGTTCATATGTATGGTAAAAAACCGTTTTTATTTTTTAATTTTTACAAAAGTTAAGCTTCAACCTCACTTGTCATCATTTTGTGTCATGTTTCAATTTCAAGGTGTTTGGTCATGTTTATCGTCGTACCGTGTCTGTGGTTTAGCCTTAATAGGAACGTTTTAAGTGTTTGTGTCCGTAAAGGCATAAATATCACACATAAGTACTTATGCCAATTTTTTACTTTCAGTTCTTAAATAGAATTAGGTCTCCCCAAGGATCTTAAATCATATACAACACATTACAATATTTTGGTGTTCATTTGTGCCAAGAAATTGTCGAAAATGGGAAATACAGGATCTACATCAACTGTTGAAGCTACAGTGGCTGTTAAAGTTGAGGAAAACTTAGACGATCTAAGTAACGAACTTCCAAATGTAATAAAGAAGGAATTACCCGATCCTTTCAATTACCATGAAATAAAATTGGAGTTAGAAAACTGTTGTGATATTGATTTATCAAGTTTAGATACGGAAATAAAACGGGAAAATGATGAGAGTGATATATCAACAGAAAAAAGCATATTCTTTGACAAAAACTGTGAAAATTCGGTTGAAAATATATGTGAACAATTTGGCACCACAGAAAGTAGTGAGACTAGTGTAGGTTCTGAAACTTCAGTTAAACAAGCCAGTTTAAAGAATTATAAAAAAACTCATTTTAGTGACAGAAAATTCAAGTGTGATACATGTTTTAAAATATTTACTACGTCAAGTAACTTAAAGACCCATAAAAGAACACACACTGGCGAGAAGCCATTCAAGTGTGATACATGTTTTAAAACATTTACTACGTCAACTGATCTAAAGGCACATAAAAGAATACACACTGGTGAAAAGCCATTCAAGTGTAGTACATGTTTTAAAACATTTTCTCGGATTAGTATTTTGAAAACACATGAAGGACTACACACTGGTGAAAAGCCATTCAAGTGTGATATATGTTTTAAAACATTTTCTCGTTCAACCTATTTAACCGGACATAAAAGAACACATACAGGAGAAAAGCCATTCAAGTGTGATACCTGCTTTAAAACATTTTCTCAGTCAAGCAATTTGATAACAAATGAAAGAATACATACCGGTGAAAAACCATTCAAGTGTGATATATGTTTTAAAACATTTTCTCAATCAATCTCTTTAATAAGACATAAAAGAATACACACTGGCGAAAAACTATTCAAGTGTGATACATGTCTTAAAACTTTTTCTCACTCAGACAATTTAAAAACTCATAAAAATATACATACTGGTCAAAAGCCATTCAAATGTGGGACATGTTTTAAAACATTCTCTGATCCAAGCTGTTTAAGAAAACATAAAAGAGTACATACTGGCGAAAGACCATTCAAGTGTGGTATATGTTTTAAAACATTTACTACGCCAGGTACTTTAAAGATACATGAAAGAATACACATTGGCGAAAAGCCATTCAAGTGTGATACATGCTTTAAAACATTTACTACGTCAGGTAATTTAAAGGTACATGAAAGAATACACACTGGCGAAAAGCCATTCAAGTGTGATACATGTTTTAAAGCATTTACTACCTCAAGTGATCTAAGGACACATGAAAGAATACACACTGGCGAAAGGCCATTCAAGTGTGATTCATGTTTTAAAACATTTACTACGTCAGGTAATTTAAAGTTACATGAAAGAAGACATAAAACTCATTAATAACGCCAAAGAAAATCACAGAGTACGTTCAGAGTATCAAGCGCTTGCAAGTAACTTGCAGTAGCCAAGTACTTGACATCTGTTGATGATGTTTTAAAGCGACATCTTATTGAAAATACACTTTATTAAATGAATAGTTCTGTGAAGCCAAAGAAAAAGGTATTACGAATGTCATGAAGCTTGTTTGTTTAAAAATATTTCAGGGTTTCATGACATTCGAAATATTCCCATTTTTACCTTCAGCAGATGTCAAGTACTAGACGACTGCAAGTTGCTTGCCAGTGCTTGATATCGCGAATATACCCGTAGCAGTTTTAATTTTATTAATTTAATTAACAATCGTATTATTATATTAAGGTGCCTGTAAACGAGCAACATTTTACGGCAATGTGTGGCCGGTAACAATGGCTGGGCAATATTGCTTGAGATTCAGAAATATTTCCGGCAATATATTCGTATGGTCCGGCAATGTGTCTGTATGGCCGGGCAATATATTTCATATTGCAACTACTGGCTTGCGTGTTGCCGGTGTTGTCGGTGTCTGAGCGAAAATACACAGAACAAATAGAACGAATATAACTGTCTCTTTTCTGCAATCACTTATGTGGAAGTATGTGCATCTTAGGCTGCTTAGGTGTCAGTTGCTCAGTACCCGTCGTTCAGTGTAAGTCAGTCAAACAACAATAAATTTGATTGTTGAACCGGCACAAGTAGCGTTGTGGTATCACACACATCACATACATGTATGTGAACCAAAGGTCACGTGACGACTATCACTACTCACACAAACAAAGTTTACCGCACAAATACAAAGTAAACACCGTGCACGTATACAACATATTTTCTATCTCAAGTGGTCACACAGGTTCCAGTAGTATAGAAATATGTATTTTCTCTCTAGATGCTCTATGCGAAAATATATAAACATTGCCCGATCATATCACTTTTATTTAGAGGTTATTAGCCTAGTCTGTACTTATTCAGAGTGTCTGAACAATCAGACACTCTGAATAAGTGCATTAAAGACTGATAGAACTGTCCAGTCGCCAAGAATCGTAACGTGATTGCCAAACTTGTTACTGTTATTGGTTCTCGCATTACTGTCGACTGTTTTTGAATTTCAGGTCCAGTTTTTTGAAGTAAGTATTCAAAATCGTTTTTTGACATTCTAGTGAAGTTTTTGAATAAATAATACACTATGTATACAGCGCTAATTAACATTTCTTCAGAGTCGGCCATTATTAGTTTCGTGTCGGCCATGATAGATGCCGAGATATATTTGGCCACATGTTGGCCACATGTTGGCCACATGTTGCTGACAACATATTGCCGGCAAATATTTCCGTGCGGCGTTTACAAACGTCTTTAAATATTAATTTAATTGTATAATTTAATTAACATTAAAAAAAAAAAAACGAAAAGATTATAGATACTTTTTTTAAGGCTAAGCGCTCACTACGTTTTTTTTCCGCTCAGGCCTTTTCCAAAAAAAATGAAAACGCGTCATCAGCGCGCACTTAAACGTATTTTTAAATGGAGTTCGTTAAGCTTGTTGCACTGGTGCTTTACGTTGGCAACATGACGTTATAAAATGAAAAATAATTTCAAATTTGTGTGTAAAATTCTATATGTTTCAGTGACTAGATAAATAAAAATACAAAAGAATAAATATATGAATAACTAGTTACTTTTTATTTTAAAAATATTATTAAATAAAAATAATTTAAAATTAATTATAAAAATATGTCAAAGTTATGAACATATTTCCATTTTTCCTACTATTTACATATTTTAGATAATACCATCTCTTCTTTTTTTTATAAAAAGATTTTATTTAATAATATTTTTATTTTACCATACACATCATTATAACATACATATCAATAGCAAGCCAAATGTGCTTGTTCTCAAGCGAATATTGCTTACACTTGAGCGCAAGCCGCTTTCGTCGTTAGGAATTGGCGCATATATTTTTTAAAACGTTTCCCTCAACGTTACGTATTTAATTAAAAAACACCTGAAATAATTCACTCACGATGAAAATCATATGAATTTGGTAAAAAATCATTATTTATGGACTGTCTATAAAATACGTACGCGAAAAGGAGTGGGAGGGGTTAACTTCCTACTTTGATACGGAGGGGTAAGGAGTTTGAACAAACGTGACATGACGTTTAAATACGTATAGTACCTATTTCATCCATAGCACCTATGCGGCTATGCACATATAATCCATTTCACTTAAATTTAACCATGATTCATCATTTATACCTTTCACACAATCAATGAAATAAGAGATAAGGAGTGTCGCCATCTAGTGACGTTGAATGAAACTTTAACGTAACTGCTCATAGGTATAATATGTATTTAGGTATTTTTGTACATCAAACTTCATGAAAAAATAACGTTCGTGATGACTTTTTTGTCACTAAAGGCCTGTACACAATTGGGTGTGATAGTGATAGTGACAAGAGATAAGAACGAGGATAAGAGTTTTCACTTGGTGTCATCTAGCGGTTAAAATAAAAATTAAAAATAGTAGATTACTTCTATATAGCGGCCTACAGTGGAATAAATAGAACTGATTGAGAGGTTAATCGATTCATGGCTATTGACGCTGTAGCACATAAATTTTTGTTTCTCTAGTAAATTTTTGTTATGAATCATCATGAATCATAACAAATTTTACTTATTACACCGCTTGACCGTGAATCAATTAACCTCTCTCTCAGTTCTATTTATTCCACTGTAGGACGCTGCCCGCTACATAAAAGTAATCTACTATTTTTAATTTTTTTTTGAACCGCTAGATGGTACAAGATGAAAAATCCAATAATAGTTCTTAATTAATTCTAATAATAGTCCTAATAGTACTTGTCACTATCACTATCACACCCAATTGTGTACAAGCCCTAAGTGAAAAAAATCACAAATTTTGACGTACAAAAATACCTACATATATCTATGAGCAGTTAGTAGTTACGTTAAAGTTTCATTCAGCGTCACTAGATGGCGACACTCCTTATTTCTTATTTCATTGGTTGTGTGAAAGCTATTATGAATCTAAAGAATTTCCGTTTTCTTGGCTTTACATCTTTCATTATTGCACTTGCGTAAATTTTAAACTTGCAGTTTGTTTTTAGAAAAAAATAGAAGATCGATTTGTTTCGAATAAAAGATTTGTTTAATTCTTTAACGATAACTCATACTCAGGGTATACATTAATTTTATTAAGCATGTACATGACTATGTATAATTGTATATACATGGATGACGCAATAATTTATGCGTATAAATAAGTAGTGAGCATGTCCCTGTCACTCTCCATTTAGTCTATTATAAAAAAATGGACCGTTTTCTGACGTCGCTGTAACTAATATACCAGATGGCGTTGATTTACTAGGGGATAAAATTAGAATCGAGACATGAGGTTTAATAGTTCGCTATTTTTCATCTAAAATAAATTGGAAATAAATTAAATATTTAAAAAAATACTTTAATTCAACCTAGAAAGATTAATTAAATTAAAAAATTTTAATTCTTCGTTAACACATAACTTGGTGACGATACTTTTGTGCTCAATCATATGATAATTAATTTTGACATCTATTTGATGAAAAATGCTCACATGTCCCAACTCTATTTAGTATACCCTCTATACCATTAGCGCCACGTAGCAAACGTAGCAAACTGTGACATGAAAAGGTCCGTCCTTGAAAACAAGTGGCAGGGACATGGTAATGAGCATGAGCCATTTTCCCAAAATATGTAGCAGTCTGCCACCAGGGCGGCGACACAGGTAGTTGGGACTACACCACAAAGCCAATGGTACGTAGCGGTGGTTGCAAAATTAAGGCGAAGTACGCAAAATCGGAATTTCAATTCGTAGGTTTTTTAATGATTTTTTTGAAGTTTCGTGTGATGGATGAATAGGTGGGAGAGGTGGCCTACAACGCCAATAATAATCTGGGATCTTTTTATGTAACGACGCCTATCCATTTCAATCGTTGTACTCCCATACGTATGTATAAGGCCAAGTTTTTATTTAATTTTTACAAAAGTTATGATCATTTTCAAGCTGACTTATGATCATTTTGTGCCATGTTTACTGTGTTTGTGATTTATTATAGGTATGTTTTAAGTTTGTGTTGATGAATAACACATAAAGTATGTTAATTTTTACTTTCAGTTTTTAAGAAAAATTGGGACTCATCGAGGATCTTAAATCACATCCGGTACGTTGAACAATTTTCAATTTTACCGAGAAACTCTCGACTATGGAAAATAAAGAATCTACACCAACTGTTGAAGCAGCATTGACTGTTAAAGTGGAGGAAGAATCACAGCATCTAAGTAATCAACTTCCAAATGTAATAAAGAGGGAATTATCCGATTCTTTAAATTACCACGAAATAAAATTGGAGTTAGAAAACTGTAGTGCTGTTGATTTATCAAGTTTACATACGGAAAAAAAAATTGGAAAATGATGAGAGTGATATGTCAACAGAAAACAACACATTGTTTGGTGAAAATAGTGAAAATTCTGTTGAACTAAATATATCTGAAAAAATATGCGAACAGTCTGATACAACAGAAAATAGTGACACTAGTGTAGGTCCTGAAACTTCAGTTAAACAAGTCAGTTTAAAGAATTATAAAAAAAACTCATTCTAGTAAAAGAAAATTCAAGTGTGATATATGTTTCAAAACATTTACTACGTCAAATAGTTTAAAGGTACATAAAAGAACACATACGGGCGAAAAACCATTCGAGTGTGATACATGTTTTAAAACATTTTCTCACTCAAATTCTTTAAAGACACATAAAAGAGTACACACTGGCGAAAAGCCACTCAAGTGTGATACATGTTTTAAAACATTTTCTCAACCAAGTTATTTAAAGACACATAAAAGAGTACACACTGGCGAAAAGCCATTCAAGTGTGATACATGTTTTAAAACATTTTCTCACTCAAATTCTTTAAAGACACATAAAAGAGTACACACTGGCGAAAAGCCACTCAAGTGTGATACATGTTTTAAAACATTTTCTCAACCAAGTTATTTAAAGACACATAAAAGAGTACACACTGGCGAAAAGCCATTCAAGTGTGATACATGTCTTAAAACATTTTCTCAGTCAAATTCTTTAAAGACACATAAAAGAGTACACACTGGCGAAAAGCCACTCAAGTGTGATACATGTTTTAAAACATTTACTACGTTAAGTCACTTAAAGGCCCACGAAAGAACACACACTGGCGAAAAGCCATTCAAGTGTGATACATGTTTTAAAATATTTACTACGTCAAGTCACTTAAAGGCCCACGAAAGAACACACACTGGTGAAAAGCCATTCAAGTGTGATATATGTTTTAAAACATTTTCTCGTTCAACGTATTTAACCGGACATAAAAGAACACATACAGGAGAAAAGCCATTCAAGTGTGATATCTGTTTTAAAACATTTTCTCAATCAAAGTGTTTAAAGGCACATAAAAGAACACACACTGGCGAAAAACCATTCAAGTGTGATACGTGTTTTAAAACATTTTCTCGGCCAAGTTGTTTAAGGATACATAAAAGAATACACACTGGCGAAAAACCATACAAGTGTCGTACATGTTTTAAGACATTTACTTTGTCAAGTCACTTAAAGACCCATGAAAGAACACACACTGGCGAAAAGCCATTCAAGTGTGACACTTGTTTGAAAACATTTACTCGGTCAAGTTGTTTAAAGACACATAAAAGAATACACACTGGCGAAAAGCCATTCAAGTGTGATACATGTTTTAAAACATTCTCTGGTCCAAGCTCTTTAAGTAGACATAAAAGAATACACACACGCTGGCGAAAAACCATTCAAGTGTGATATGTGCTTTAAAACATTTTCTCACTCAAACTCTTAAAAAAAACATGAAACAATACATAACTAAAAAGAAGAACAGGCTAAAGAAGTAAAAGTCAATAATAACGCCAAGGAAAACGATAGACAGATTGCAAGAAACTTTTAGTAGCCCCGCACTTGATATGTTGGTGACGTTTTAAAGCAACACTTTATTGAAAATGTAGTTTATTAAAAAATAGTTTTATGAAGTTGGAGGAAAGGATGTATAACGAATGTTATGAAGTTTCTTTATTTAAGAATAATTTATGGCTTTAGAGAATTCGTAATGCTCCATTTTTTGCCTGTATGAAACTATTTTTTAAGTAGGTTATTAGAAAAATGTTTCTTTAAAACGTCACCATCAGAAGTGCTAGACTGCTAGGCTACTGTCATCTGTTTGCAGACACTTGATATCGTGAATATACTCGTAGCCATGTAACCAGAATAGTTACGCGACGTTGGCGCCTCGAAAGTTTTTTTTTCTTTTTTAAATCAACTTCTAAATTAACGTGTGATAACTTAAAAAATTGCCCTTTAAATGCCCTTTCCGAATATGAAATTGCCTTAGCTGTATCTTTTAGCAATAATAAGTTATCATTATATATATTATTTAAATATTTTGACATATAAATTAGCATTAAAACAATAAAAAAAGTTTTTTTTTCCATCAAAATATTTTTTCCTAATAATTTTAAATTTTCCCCATCGAAGCGCGAAATTCTTTTTTGATTTAATTACATAATTAGAGAGAAAAAAATTAAAAACATCAAAAAAGAAAAAAATTTTCGAGGCGCTAACTTCACTTAGCTAATCAGAATACAATGGAAACATATTATCGTACACTTGGACTTGCTAGCAACCAAGAGATTCGGGTTCGAGTCCCAGCCGTTCCAGTGTGATAATTTTACAGACACTATGTGAATTTTAATTATAACAATGTAATAAATGTTTTAAAACATTAAGCTACTTAAAGTATTTCGAGACGTCTTATTTATCTAGTTCTAGTGGATCTCAAATGAAATCTGTTGTATTCATAGTTGTATTAATACTGGGCGCATTCGTAGTGCATCTAGCCAAAGTGTCTTGCTCTTACTTTTAAGAACATTACCCTTGTTTTGAAGTGGTTTTGCCTTACTTTTGAAATATTTGTATATTCCTGTCTCACTTTCCATGTTCTTGAGAGAAGGGTGAAGGTATATATACGATGTATACCGAACGCTAAGGTGGAGGTATGTATATGATGTATACCGAATAGCGTTCGGTATACATCGTATACATACCTTCACCCTTCTCTCAAGAACATGGAAAGTGAGACAGGAATATACAAATATTTCAAAAGTAAGGCAAAACCACTTCAAAATAAGTGTAATGTTCTTAAAAGTAAGAGTAAGACACTTTAGCTAGATGCACTACGAATGCGCCCGTTACAATTTCCGTCTACTAAACTTAATAAAAAAACGTAAAAAAACAAGCAGAAAAATTAACAGTTTTTTGAAAAAAAGTAACAGTTTTTTTAATATTCATTTGAGGTAATTGTAAACAATAAAAAATGTATTGGAGTGAAAACTTTGTAGCGAGGGTAACTCTGCATGAGAGTGTATTGAAATTTGTAATGTGAGAGTGTGATGAAATTTGTAATGGTTGTAATGTATCAATTACATTCTTGGCGAGGTAGGACGAGGTTCCTCGCCGAGGTTGGCCGAGGCATATGAATAACGTTATAACACCAACCACGAGGCACAACGAAGTGACCATCTACATTTTCGTACTGCGGTCAACTTCGCGAGAATGTAGTTGGTTTATTAACTCTCTAATGATTAAGACGAGTTAACTCGTCCTGCAATATTACGGCTCAAAATGCTTTGATATGTATTTATTATATTCGCTAGTACAGGTGCTGCCATCTGTGACAGATTTTCCGAAATACGGTATAATTCCAAGTAATGTTCAATTTTATCAACATAGGTTGGTATAATTTATATTTTGTAAATTCCTAAGCTAAGTGAAGTTAGCGCCGCGAAATTTTTTTTCTTTATTAATGTTTTTAATTTTTTTCTCTCTAATTATATAATTAAATCAAAAAATAATTTCGCACTTCGATGGGGAAAATTTAAAAGTATTAGGAAAAAATATTTTGATGAAAAAAGAGCTTTTTTTATTGTTTTAATGCTAATTTATATGTCAAAATGCTTAAATAATATATATATATATATATATATATATATATATATATATATATATATATATATATATATATATATATATATATATATATATATATATATTATTTAAGCATTTTGACATATAAATTAGCATTAAAACAATAAAAAAAGCTCTTTTCATCAAAATATATATATATGTATATATATATATGTATATATATATATATATATATATATATATATATATATATATATATATATATATATATATATATATATATATATAATGATAACTTATTATTGTTAAAAGATACAGCTAAGGCAATTTTATATTCGGAAGGGGCATTTAAAGGGCAATTTTTTAAGCTATCACACGTTAATTTAGAAGTTGATTTAAAAAAGAAAAGAAAATTTTCGAGGCGCCAACGTCGCGTAGCTAAATTCCTAGAGTTCACTTTTTTGATATTGGGATATGATTTTCTTTCTTTTTTTGTAATCTTATCTATTGTAATTGTCACAAGCAGTAAAAGGTCCGGCATTTTGAGACAAAAAAATTTTCTCTATGGTTAAAATAAAAATAAAAGAGTTAAAGTGAATCGATTATTAGTAATTCGAAACTAATTTTAAGTCCTGTCTGTATTAGTATTGCAGTTGTCGGTATCAAATACAAAAATTTAATGTAATTTGTTTATTTAATTATTAAATAATTAATAAAATAGTACATTTAGCAATTTAAGAAGTTTTTTTTAATCTCCAGCTTTCTTCGCTTTTTAGGAGATATTACTGCATTTTAAAAAAAATGCGTTGCCAGTTATGTTTTGTTGGGAAATGTTTTGCAACATTGCAAATAGGAACCATGTAGGAACATATCGAACACATCTATAAACGATAACAACACTTGTGTTCGTGAGAAGAAAATTTTGTTGCAAAACTGATTTAAAAAAAAAAACAATTACCGCGCCTTAAATATTTCTTCAAGAATTTTCTCTGGTTTTTCACGATATAAATTTTTAACTTCTAAAGTACATTCACATTCAAAAATTATAGGATAAAAAACAAAAAACAGTCACTAATGTTATTAAAAAATAGAAACCCGTAATTTTAAAATCAAAACGCCTATTATGTAATTTTTTGAATCAAAGCTCTCTTGTTACTAACGGTGCAATCTACGTTACAAAACGTTTTGTAACAAAATTTTCTTACGAAGATAAGCAGCGATACCAACCAAATCAATTATAATTCGTGACCCTCGCGCCTCGCGACCATGTCCCTGCCACTCTGCATATAGTCCATTATAAAAAAATGGATTGTTTTTTGACCCGTTGTAACTAATATACCAGATGGCGTTGATGTACAGGGAGTTAAAATTAGAGTCGGGACATGAGTTTCGATAGTTCGCTATTTTTCATCAGATTCATCTAAAATAAATTGGAAATAAATTAAATATTTAAAAAAATACTTCAACTCAACCTAGAAAGATTAATTAAATTAAAAAATTTTAATTTTTCGTTAACACTTAACTTGGTAACGATACTTTTGTACTCAATCATATGATAATTAATTTTGACATCCCTTTGATGAAAAATGCTCACATGTCCCAACTCTATTTAGTATACTCCCCTACCATCAGCGCCACCTAGCGAACTGTAACAGTCATTGGTCCGTCCTTGAAAACAAGTGGCAGGGACATGCTCGCGACTGAGGCGCCTGGCGTCATCGGCGTTATCACTAGACATGGGAAAAAATGGTCTCTAACAGAATCACCATATAAAATATTTTGTACTGGGGGGCTACGAATAGAGCTGGAGGGCTGTCATAAAACGTAAAAATATTATCAATCTTCTTAAAAATAAATTATACGACGTTTTACTTTTAATACCACATCGTTAATGTTGTCTTGTGTCTGTTTGTGTTTTTTGATTGCCAATATTATGAATCATTTTGTCTGTTATTTGTAAATACATATCATTATATTTTTCTAATGCAAAAACTAAACCATGTTCAGACAAGTGAATGGGCGATTGGAGTATACGTACCTGATACATATAACATAATATAATACATTTTGTTTATATTAAACAGGTATAAAGAAGGTGAGATATACATGTTATTTTAAATAATCACAAAAGAAATAGAGATATGTTTACATTATAAATATTTTCAATTCTGCTGAAATAATTTCTATTACAGTTAACCACTTATTTATTCAACATTAATTTTTTAAAATTATTTTTAAAATTAAAATTATGTATTAAATTATGAAAAATGGGTAATTTTTTATTTTTACTGACTTGTTCTCAAAAGCTTCCTTAGGCTACTCCTCAAATCCAGAAGAAAATCCTTAGCTTTGTAATAAAATTTATAGCCCCCCAATCCAAAATATTTTATATGGCGATTCTGTTAGGGACCACTGTTTTTCCAAGTCTGGTTATCACAAGGCGTTATACACGTTATACCCGTTATACAGCCGTTATATGTACATATCAACACATTTCAATAACTCAAAAAGACTCAGAAAGTAAGTGGTTAGGTTATAAAATTCACATTTTGGATAATAAATTAGTACATACATTAAAAATTCGAAATGGAATGGTTATTAGCAGAAACTGAAATCTTTGAACCCACTATATTGTCACAAGAAAAAGAAAAAAAAATTGAAAATTTACCAGAACAAAGTATAAAACTGGTATGCCGAATTACATCTTGTATATTTCAAAGAAAATTATACAAACGCTCTAATTATAGTACTTATCACATTTTAGGAGTCCAGAGACAGTTTAACAGTTTCTCATAAATATGATAGTAAAGTGAAGATAAAAAATGAGGTGAATGAAACCAATATAGAGTTATTAGCGGGAACTAAAGTTTTTGAACCAACTAAATTGTTGCAAGAAAATAATGGCTTTGCAGATAAAGATCACCCTGAAAATTTACAAGAGCAAAATATAAAATTGGTAAGTATACTCATTTAGATTATGTATTTAAAAGGAAATTTAGTAGGTAATTATGCAGAAGTAAGGCTCTACTTAGTTTTGGCTCTAAAAGAAAAGCTAATGATCCCATTTTAATTATTTCTTTTAAAAAATGTCCGTTCCTACTGCGGATTAGTTTAAAAAAAATATTACAAATCGATACCGATAATAAAAAGGCTAGGAAACTGTTTTAAAATTTGATAAAACTCAATTTTTTCAAATTTTCTTTTGTCGTTTAGTGTGTATGCGTTTATATGTGTGTTTGGGTACATAGTCTAGTAAAACTGACCAAAATAAATACTTTTTCAAGAATAAAACAAATCGATATCTCGTTGCATTTTCGAAATATTGAGCGTGGAAATTAGGAAAATTGGCTTAATTTTGACGACTACGATTACTTCAACGCCGTAATTTGAGTGCATATTCTGGTAAAATGGATCAAAATAAATAAAAGATATAAAAACTAGGTGGTAAAGTTAGTTAAGGTTAAAGTTAGTTTAGTTAAGTTAGTTTTGACAATATATTTCGACTTTGATATAAAAACTAGGTGGTGAGGTTAGTTAAGGTTTGGTTAGTTTAATTAGTTTTTACAATATATAGATATTTTTCGTTATCTATTATCTTTTATATAGATATTTTTCAAAGAAGTTATCTTTTATCTTATCTTTTTATTAAGCGAAGGAAAAAGATAAGATAATAAAAATAAAAATACATCTTTATTTTTTCTGGAAAATAGAAAATTGAAGCTAAATTCACCGTTTCCCTATATGTATTCATTTGGCCGACCATGTAATTCAGATAAATTTTGACACTTAAGAATTCTTGTTGTCTGGAATTATTGCCGTCATTAGTTGGAATAACATTTAGTCGTGTAATATGAAATGTCGTATTCCGACCACTTGGTCTACCATGTAATTCAAAGAAGTATCGACATTATTTGAATGTCGATAAGAGAAATGTTTAGAAGCAATTTTCGTATTTTAAATGGAATTCTTGTAGCTAGAAATTATTTCGGCCATTAGTTGGAATAACATTTTATCGTGTAATATGAAGTGTCATTTTCCGACCACTTGGTCGATCATGTAATTCAGAAAAATATCGACACTTTTTAAGCACTTTTTTAAACAAAAAATGTTGTACTCTATTGTGCTAGACGTATGCTATCATGGATCGTAAATAAAATAACTAAATTCGAAAACATGCGATTTTCATTGCCAAAAACGTTTGTTTAATATTTTTGTAATTTATTGTAATTTACACATCTTTCTGGGGACCGGTGAAGTACTTTCGCAGCCCGACACCGGTCCACGGATCGGCGGTTGAGAAACACTGGCCTAATGCATTATTTCTGTAAATATTATCTTATCTGTTATCTAAAATTTTATCTAGATAATGGTTAAATTATCTGTAATCTTTATCTAGACATTTTAAATTATGTTATCTATTATCTGTTATCTAGATAATAAAATTCGGTAGCTGTTACAATATACTTCGACTTGGATAGAAAAACTAGGTGGTGAGGTTAGTTAAGGTTAGGTTAGTGTAGTTAGTTTTGACAATATACTTTGACTTTGATATAAAAACTAGGTGGTAAGGTTAGGTTAGTTTAGTTAGTTTTGACAATATATACTTCGATTTTGATACATAAGCATACAAAATAAAAAAAAATGTAAACAAATTGAATTTTTTCAAATTTAACGACAGTTTTCCAGCATTTCCAGTACTAATATCAAGTTGTAGTGTTTTTTTTTTTTAACTAATCCGCCATAGCGGCGAACATTTAAAAAAAAAATCATTACAACCCTATCATTAGTTTTTCTTTTACAATTAGAGCCAAAAATATGTGGAGTCATACTTCTACATAATTTCCGAATATTTTTAAAAATGCTTTAAACAAATTACTTATCACTGCTTATCACATTCTAGGAATTCAGTGAAAATTTAATGGATTTAACCAATTTACATACAGAAGTAAAAATTGAACAAGACGAAACAGATGAAGATGAAGAACTGTTTAATTGTGATACTTGTTTTAAAACGTATAACTATCCAGAAGACTTAGCGAAACATAAAATTGCATGTGGTTTTGAAAAACTATTTAAATGTCCTAGATGTATTAAAACATTTATTACATTTAGTGATTTAAGAAGACACAAACGAATTCACACGGGTCGAAAATCACATAAATGTAACATATGTTCTAAAACATTTACCAGGTTTTACAATTTAAAAAGGCACGAAATAATTCACACAAATGAAAAATCGTACGAATGTGAAATATGTTTGGAAAAATTTACTAACTTAAGCTATTTCAAAACGCATGAAAAAATACACACCAGTGAATATAAATATAACAAATGGCCTGAAAGATCTATTTCTTTAAGTAATTTAAAACGCATTCACGCGGATCAAAAATATGAATGTAGAACATGTTCTAAAACTTTTACTAGGTTAAGTTGTTTAAAAACGCATATATATGAAAATAGCACATGTTCTAAAACATGTACTAGGTCAAGCAATTTAAAAAGACACACGAATGCAAAACGCAATATCAAATCATATAAATGTAGCACATGTTCTAAAACATTTACTAGGTTATACAATTTAAAAAGACATGAAGTACTTCACGCCCGTGAAAAACTGTATGAATGTGGCACATGTTCGAACAAATTTACTAGGCTATCGAATTTAAAAAGACATGAAGTACTTCACGCCCGTGAAAAACTGTATGAATGTCGCACATGTTTTGAAAGATTTACTACGTCAAATAGTTTAAAAACACACGAAAAAATACACACCGGTGAATATAAATGTACTAAATGTCTTGGAAGGTGCACATGTTCTGAAACATTTACTGAGTTAAGCAGTGTAAAAAGACACATGCGTGAAAAACGGAATAAAAAATCATTTAAATGTAGCACATGTTCGAACAAATTCACTAGGTTATGGAATTTAAAAAGACATGAAGCAATTCACACCCGTAAAGAACTGTATGAATGTCGCACATGTTTTGAAAGATTTACTACGTCAAATAGTTTAAAAACACACGAAAAAATACACACCGGTGAATACAAATGTAGTAAATGTCTTGGAAGGTGCACATGTTCTGAAACATTTACTGAGCTAAGCAGTGTAAAAAGACACATGCGTGAAAAACGGAATAAAAAATCATTTAAATGTAGCACATGTTCGAACAAATTCACTAGGTTATGGAATTTAAAAAGACATGAAGTACTTCACACCCGTGAAGAACTGTATGAATGTCGCACATGTTTTGAAAGATTTACTACGTCAAATAGTTTAAAAACACACGAAAAAGTACACACTGGTGAATATAAATGTACTAAATGTCTTGGAAGGTGCACATGTTCTGAAACATTTACTGAGTTGAGCAGTGTAAAAAGACACATGCGTGAAAAACGGAATAAAAAATCATTTAAATGTAGCACATGTTCGAACAAATTCACTAGGTTATGGAATTTAAAAAGACATGAAGTAATTCACACCCGTAAATGTAGCACATGTTTGAAAAAATTTACTCGATTATCGAATTTAAAAAGACATGAAGTACTTCACGTCAGTATTTCAGTAGAAAACTAATATATATACCAGCAATAGTAAAATTTGGGTACGCGAATCAGTGATAAAAAAAAGAAATTATTAAACCTTTTCATGTATCTAGTACATGCTTTTTTCTATTTAAATATTATAGTTTTATTTGCCGTAAAAATTTGAATTTTTTAAATAAAGATTGATCTGATTGTGAATCCATTGGGTTCGCTGATACTGCCACATTTCTGTAATGCAACGAAGCCTTGTGACAAGTTAATGCATGATATTTATCGCTCTTTGAAAGTAACCGCGTTGTCGTTGTCTCCACTCTATCACTAGTTTGTGCTGACATCTGTTGATCATACTTCATATTTATGTAATTTAAAATACCATATTTCATTTAGAAAATTAATTTTTTCATAAATTTCCTTAACACTATGAGACCCGAGCACTTTCATAGTAAACTTCCCCGGAAGCCGACAATATTTTTAAAGAAACTTCATATAAACAAATACTTACATAAAATGATTCAACATGTACATATGTATATGTGATACGTACATACATATATTTGACATTCAAACACATTCAAATCAATTACAGAATTACAGGAAGTTTAGATAACAAACTGGTAAAAATAAATAAAAAAAAACACTTTTATTAGTTTTTATATTGTCTATTTTAAAATTTTTTATAGAAACCAAGAGGGTAGTGTGTGTTGGCGTTTGTGTGAGTTGAGTATATACACATCGGTGTGGTAACATCGCACACATACATAATGCATAATCAATATTAATCATTGATCGCGATTGGTCTCTGCGGTTGTTTTCATTATTTTTGGATGCGCAATCCGTGGGACTGAAAGCGTTAATATTAATTTTGAATTTATTGTATAAATTTAAATTTGATATTTCATATTATTACTTTTCTATAAGTTATTCTAGAAAAAAGAAAAATGTTACATAAATGTTTTTTATTCATTTAGTAGAGGTAGTTTTTTTTTACCACTAAATTTTAAAAATATGTGTAAATAGATATTTTAAAAAATTTTATACGTTTTAAATAAAAATAAATATTACTATTTAATCTTTTTCTATTTGGAAATAGAATTGCAAGGTATTTTTATTTTCCTTTTTATTCTTAAAGTTTTTGTTATCTTTTGAAATGATTCATCTGACAGAAGAAAACAGTTAAATAAATCATCTAAATCATACTCATCTTCGTTTGGGAATGAATGGAAATAATGTCTATATTTGTAACATGGTAGAAATAAAAATAAGTTACTAAAAACAATATTCCAGGTATGTACATACAAAAAATTGGAATTTATATTTTCCGGGGATTTTTAGTAAACTAGGTTGTGGCAGTACTGAATTGATGTTAACCAAGGGGCCAAACTACTATATGATAGTATTCCGACTGGAGCAGAAAGGTGACGTAAAATCCCGTCCATTTGGCACCACTATGTTGTGTAGGTACACACTGTTTGTAGTGGTGTGAGTTTGATGTTTGCTTCTGTGTGAGTGTTCGCACACACAACTACAAAACACGTATTATTGGACAGAGCAACGTGCAGCTCAAGCAATAATGAATGGTCTTACAATACATAACAATCGTAGTGTATTCGAAGACCGACACCGACCACATCGATTGACTAAATGCCTTAAGCTCTGACAGACCAACAAATTACTCCAAGCGAGTTACACTTTTTTGATATTAGTTTGCTTCTAGTGTTCTATGATGTTAACAATGACAACTATGGCGACTTTAATCATCTTTTACAGGGATGAACAAATAATAGACTAAAATAGTCCAGTTTTTCTGTGCTTAAATAGTCGATGTCGGTTACGTGGATTACGTTAGTAGATCTGACATAGAAAATGTAGACAATATAAGAATTTGTCAAATAATAAATAAACAAATAACTGAAATTGTTATTAAGTCCATATAATTCAAGACTTATGAGTTCATGAACAGTCCGTTTCTGGAGACTACTTATTTTCTTAATTAAGAAATTTGATGGATAAATTTTGTGTTTTACAACGTCTAAAGGGAATTAAAAACGTCCTCATATTTTTATCCAAAATTTAAAAAAAATATATTTAGTCCGACTCTGCTTACTTTTCATTTACAATTCAACAAAGAAAATCGCTTCTACCTCGAAACTGGCGTCTTAATAGACAACGAAAGTAAATTTAGTATAGATTCACTATTACATGTTAAGCGGAATACGAAAATACTTTTGTCGCAGCACCTTGCATTAGAAAGTGATTTTCCCTTTTTGGCAGTAAAAAATCTTTGAAGTACATCTTTATTAGTACATATTTAATGGGAAACTTAATTAGTACAATGAAAATTGTTTGGCGTTTGGATTTCAAAATTTTTTTGAACGGTGTAAGTATACTAGAACTAGAACTATACCAAAAAATTAAAAATTTATTTTTTTATACAGTTATTTTTAAGGATTCTCCTCTATGGTTAATACATACCATCATAGAACACCATGGGCTTGTTCCGAAATATAATCCAGTATACTGGCCAGTGTTAATGACGTCATGACTTCGACGCCATATTGTACTGGTGAGCATTTATATCTATTATATCTATGATTCACAACTGAGGCTGGTCGTCCATTGGTTGCGTAGGCGTACGAAATTTAATGCGGACGAATACGCATGAAACGGACGAACGTTCCAAGCAGCTGTGAAGCAATACATCCTCGTCCATTGAAAGCGTCTCTCTCAATGGACGAGGATGTATTGCTTCACAGCTGTTTGGATCGTTCGTCCGTTTCATGCGTATTCGTCTGAATTAAATTACGCACGACTATGCATCCAATGGACGACCAGCCTATAAGTGTAAAAGTTACGAAAATGCATGGCCAAGCTGGCCAGTGTATTTCGGAACGATTCACCAGCATGGCGTCGATTTATGACGTCATTCACACTGGCCAGTATGCTGGATTATATTTCGGAACACACGCCATAATTATTACTCAAGACAAGGTAAACAATATTCTATACTTTTTTGAAAGGTGTAAGTATACTAGAACCATACTAAAGAATAAAATAAATTTTTTATGCAATTATTTTAAACTTTTAAAATTTAGGGAAAAATGTCAAAAAATATAATTATAATATTGTCCCAAGCTCCCAAGTATTACCTAAATTTTGGCGTCGGTTTTGTTTTCCTAGGTGTTATATTTTATAAGAAAATTGAGTTTTAAAAATTACAGCACACCTAATTTTGGTTAATATCTCAAAGATAAGTCAAGGTTGAGGGTCAATGACCCTATGTTTGGTAATCATTTGGGGTACCAATGCTACTACATATATTATTAAATACCCCTGTCGCAGCATTCTACATAACATAGCGAATTTCCGTTTAAAAAAATTAGTTTTTCTCGGAAACTAATTGACAGAATAATAGTTTAAAGACCTTTTTTGTGTGATTTTTCTCCTCGTTTCAATGGTGTAAAAAAATGTCGCAAAAATTTTTGAATAAAGAGAAATTTTGGCAAAAAACTAATTTTTTTCACGAAAATTGCCAAAAAAATCATGTTCCGGGCATCGGACGTGCCCGATTAACGAACTCGTCCAACGGTTTGGGACTTCCAATATTTTCACCAAATTTCGTAAAAATAGGACCTTTCGTTCGAGAGTTATCGTGCGGACATATGCATATATATATATATATATATATATATATATATATATATATATATATATATATATATATATATATATATATATATATATATTATTTTCGGTTTCTAGGGACCTCAAAAGAAATTTCTGTCATAGTCCCGGGCTCAAGTCCCGTTATCCCATTCTGGAAATTCCCTAAAACATCGGCTATGGGGGCCATTTCCCTATTCTTATCTTGCTGTACCTTTTATTTTTTTTTTTTTAATAATTTTGAAACAGTTTACTTATTATAACAGTGGTTCAAAAACCGATCTTACGTAATTTTTCAAGAAAATTTCTTAATTTTTTGAATTATAGTAATTTCTGGTAACAAAACTCATGTTTTTCCTAAACTTCCTAAAAACGTTTCGTTCGAGCTTTATGTATAAATGACTGCAAGTTTATATATCTATATTAGATTGTTGTGTAATACAGATGTCATCCACATCATTTTCTTTCTCCAAGATTTATCAATATAAGAATAATTTAAATATAATCTATTTCACTTCAATTTAAGCATGATTCATCATTTACGAATTTAAGAAATTCCCGTTTCCTTAGCTTTATCTCTTTCATTGTTGCAAATGCATAAATTTTCAATTGGCAGTTTGTTTCTAGAAAAGAATAGAAGGTTGATTTATTTCGAATATAAGAATTATTTAATTTTTTTAACGATTACTCATGCTGAGTTGTATTTGAAACGGGGTATGTATATCACTTGGTAATGATAAAGATTCCCTAGTGACGAGTCGCGGAACTAATGTATGATAGACAAGTTTCACATAATCGAGCGTATTAACAACAGTTTTATAAAATTTTTATCTACATAATTCATGCGTATAATAATATCATATTACTTCCAAGGGGCGCAACAACCGAGGGGGTCCAAGGAGTCCGACTCCCCTCTAAAATTATGTGGACTCATAAAAGTACATAAATTTTCCTTCAGTTTATTTATTTATATTAAAAAGTAAAATTTTTAGTGGTATACTGATATTTTTTATTTGAAAATCGAATTTTTTGAGACGATATTTTCGATAATATTTTTCAGTTTTATCGGAGAATTGCATTCTTAAGAAATTGGGTTATTTAAATTTTTGTTGGACCCACCCTGCAAATTTGTAGTTGTTGTGTCCCTGTTAGTTCCGCAAATGCTCATCAGGAAAATTTAATCGTTCCCAGTATATATAGATAATACCCCTGTCGCAGCATCTGCATAACATAGCGAATTTCCAAATCTTGGGCACTGGCGGATCTCATCTAAGACCTGTACCTATTTAAAATAGTTTAGCTTTCTAAGAGTAAAAGAATTTTTAAAATCGGTTGGGTAATTAGTTTTGGTATTTTTGGTGACCCAAGAACCCGAACGAATTTTGTGCAGCATAGTTGTATCCATCTAAAATAATTTAGTTCTCTAGCAGTGAGAAATTTTTTAGCATCGGTTCGATAGCTTATTACTGGCGTTTTCGGATCTGCAAGATCCCGGTGGACCTCATTAAAAAATCAGCTCGACCGTATATTCTAGGCGGACTTTATGTAATATATATATATATATATATATATATATATATATATATATATATATATATATATATATATATATATATATATATATATATATATATATATATATGTATTCAAAATCCGTTGTGTAGCATTCTACACCGCATTTGCATCCGCAGGACAGTTGTGGATCTCAGATAACACAACCTATACCTATCTAAAATAGTTTACCTCGGTAATAGTAAAAAAGTTTCAAAATCGGTCAGTTATTTTATTTTTGACACTTTTAGGTACTACTGACACTTCAGACCTTACATAACGTAATCTATATGTATCTAAAATGGCTTAGCTCCCCAACAGTGAAAAAATTTTCAAAATCGGTCCGTTAGTTTATTTTTGACACTTTTGGATCCGATGGACCCTGGCAGACTTTACATAACGTAATCTATATTTATCTAAAATAGTTTAGCTCTGTAACAGTGAAAAAATTTTCAAAATCGGTCGGTTAGTTTATTTTTACCACTTTTGGGTCCCATGGACCCTGGCGGACCCTAAATAACGTAATGTATGTCTATCTAAAATAGCTTAGTTCCGCAACAGTGAAAAAATTTTCAAAATCGGTCGGTTAGTTTATTTTTGACACTTTTGGATCCCATGGACCCTGGCAGACCTTACATAACGTAATCTATATTTATCTAAAATAGTTTAGGTCTGTAACAGTGAAAAAATTTTCAAAATCGGTCGGTTAGTTTATTTTTGACACTTTTGGATCCCATGGACCCTGGCAGACCTTACATAACGTAATCTATATTTTTATCTAAAATAGTTTAGCTCTGTAACAGTGAAAAAATTTTCAAAATCGGTCAGTTAGTTTATTTTTGACACTTTTGGGTTCTATGGACCTTGGTGGACCTTACATAACGTAATTTATATTTATCTAAAATAGTTTAGCTCTGTAACAGTGAAAAAATTTTCAAAATCGGTCAGTTAGTTTATTTTTGACACTTCTGGATCCTATGGACCCTGGCAGACCTTACATAACGAAATCTATATTTATCTAAAACAGTTTAGCTCTGTAACAGTGAAAAAATTTTCAAAATCGATCAGGCAGTTTATTTTTGACACTTTTGGGTCCTATGGACCCAGGCGGACCTTACATAATGTATTCTAAATCTATCTAAAATAGTTTAGCTCTGTAACAGTGAAGAAATTTTTTAAAATTGGTCGTTTAGTTTATTTTTTACAATTATGGGATCAGTAAATCCTGGCGAAACTCATACAAGTCTAGTACTCTAACAGTAAGAAAAGGGTTCTAAGGATCTCATATAACTTATGGCAGTCCGTAAGCTTCTTGCGGACATCATTTAATTAATTAATTCAAATACTTTAACTTACTAACTGTGAAAAAATTTTTAAAATCGATTGGTTAATTAATTTCTGGCCTTTTTAGGTCCCGAAAACCTTGACCTCACATAAAATACCTTAAATCCATTTGAAATGGTTTAATTTTTTAACATTATTAATTATTAGTGAAAAAATTTTCAAAATCGATTCAAAATATTTTTCCGTACATACATATGTACATTGTACATATTTTGTTTTGTTTCATATATTTAATAATATTATATCATAACATAATCTTCAATTTCTTGTTTACTTAAAAATTCAATAAAAAAAAAAAAATTCTTCATTACATTAGCTTAGAAAATCTGTTTAATTTACATTTTTTAACATGAGATAGAACCATGCTAATTATAATGCAATAAATGAGAAACAAAACTCTATACATGTATGTGTGTTATAACACATATATGTGAACAGTTTTCACTTGTTCTCACAAAATTCTTTAATAAAAAAGTGAAATATTTTTATATTTCATAAAGAACTGAGATATAAATATAAATTACTTATTAGACTAACAAAGAAAGAATAAAAGTGAAAATTTACATTTTCTCGAAAACTACTTAACATAGAAAGAAAAATATAAGAACATTTTCTTCATAATTTTTTTTTCCTTTTCAACGATGTAAAAATCGAACTGTCTTATGATAAGATCGAATCATAAAAAATGGCCAGAAAACCTACTTCTGGGCATCCGACGTGTCTGGCTAACGAACTTAGCCAAGCCAATTCAGAATCCAGTCCGCACCCAAAATTTCATAAGCGTTAGACGTTTCGTTCGAGAGTTATCGTGGGAACACATAAATATATATATATATATATATATATATATATATATATATATATATATATATATATATATATATATATATATATATATAAATTTTAGTGAATATCATTTTCGTATTCTAGGGACCTCAAAACAGATTTCTGCCATAGTCCCGGACTCAGATTGCGTCATGACACCTACTGTAATAGCTGAATTTCGAGTTTTCGAAATTCGCTAAAAAACAAAAAACAAATGAGCGTTGTAGCTAGGCAGTACAAAACATATTACAGTAATTTTGCCGTAACAATAATACTGGACAAAAAAGACATGCTTTTTCATTTTTGATAAAAACCTGTTTACAGAGAATAATGGTTCAAAAACGTATCGTATGTGATTATTCCGTTATTTATGACAGTATAATTAAAAGTATAAGAAAATTACCTAATATTTTTTTTTTAAAAATACAAAAAATTATTTAATTTTACGTAAGTACGCCTTTTTAAAATAGTGAACCAGAGTACACATATTTCTATTTTACATGTCTATGTCTATCGATTACACGAAATGTGTGTAACAATGTAGTTTATAGAGAAAGACATAAAGGTAGTGATTATTATTTATGTTTGAATGTTGAAAATTTTTATTTTGAAAATGATTTAATAATTTGTTGTGAAAATTTGTGATTTAAGTGAAATATTTATTAAAAGATATGTTGAATATTTAAAAATATGTAAAATATTGAAAATTTTTTTCTAACACGGTTAAATTTTGTACCAGTATTCATATCTGCAGTTCCGTTAGGCGGGTAATTTAAAAATAGACCAAATTCACATATCTGACATCATTATCATAATTTACGTGAGAAATATAACAAAAATTATGCAATTATTATTTTTAGAAACATTAATTTATTCATTTTCTAATAAATTGTAGTGTAATGCCGTTATTATTCAATATAACTAATTGAAACCGTAATTTTGTGCGTTTTAATTTGATTTAAGTAATTTTGAGCGTGACGCTCGTTATCTGACGGATCTGATGATGATATGATAAATTAGATGTTTAGTTATGTGTGAAAACGAGTGTCGTGTATGGTATTGTGGTGGTTTTACAAGGTTGGTAATACTTTTGTTATTTTTGAATGTTAGGACATGCGCATATAGAAAAAAAACGACAGGGAAAGGGTTTAAACAATTACATACATAAATGAATTATGTGTGAACAAGCAATTTATTTCGTACAATATTTTTGACTTGAGTTAATTCAATTATCGTCTATATAAATAAATTTAAATGTTATCAATTTATTTCAAATTACGGCTCATTTTGTAAAATTAAAACATAATATTATGGTTGATGGTTTAGTTGTCGAGTTGTAGGTCAGATCAGCGGTCATGGTGACAATTTGATTCAATTAACATGAATAAACACTTAAATATAACAATAGTAATTTGCATTTTACTGTAATAATGCATAAGTATTGCGTACATGTTGCAATAAATTAAACTGATTTTTATTTTATTAAAATATGAAAATAACATATTAAACTACATGTAAACTAATTATAAATTATTATATATTTTTGTATTATTTTTGACAGATAAAATACAACAATGCCATCATTTTAAAAAAAAATCCCGCCATTGCTTAAATTTTGAATTTCAATGTTTATTTATTTATTTTTTTTTTTAAACACTTTTAAGGCACATGGGGGTCACCAGTGACTGACACGAAGTTTATCTTTAGCGCCTGTATGTCTGGAGCATGTTAAAATTACTAAAAATTACAAATTTTTTTAATATCGTTACAATATCATCGTTACAATAACCACTGGTAATCCCCAGTAAAAGAAACCTGTTATAATTGTGAAGTAGTCGAACAGAAAGTAACATTTCCATCGTTGCTTTTTGTTCAGAAATCACTAAAATGTGATTAAAGAGTAAGAATTTATTTTTAAAAATATACTGTTTATGCAGAATTGTACATTGAAAAAAGTTACCTTACGTCACTGTTTTGTCAATTTAAAAACTTTCATATTACAGGAGATAATTGAGTTTGAATTTTGGAAATGTTACCTTTTGTCAGTAAAACTTGAAAATGTCACTTTTTGATAATCATTGAATGGAAATGTTACCTTTTTTACAGATAGTGGTAATGAATGATGATAAAACAGTCGTTCAAAGAAACTGATTAACTTTCTCTAGTGTTTTCAGCTAGTAAATCTAATAATCTAAATCTAATATTACATAAGAAAATGGCACTTTTTGTTGGAACTAAAATAATACTTTTATAAAGAAATGGATATGTTCCTTTTTGTTCGAAAACCGAGATTGGGACTCGTTTTTAGGGGAGAATTATTGCTATTTAACACGCCAAATTCAACTAGGACGCGTAATTGATAGATATATGTATGTAAGTACGATTCTGCAAAAAAGCAAAAAGCCAAAAAGTGGAAATGTTACTTTTTGTTCGACTACTCCACAATTGTTATGAATATAATTATGTTTGATGTTGTGAATAATAGTCCATTACAATTTTTTGGACGCCATTGGTAAGATTTAAAGTTAGTATGACTTTCAAAGAGAATAAATGACAAATTTTAAAATTCATAATATAAATCATATAAAGATTTTTATTTCTGATGAATTCAAAGTCTTAAACGTATAAAAATGATTTTAAATGTATTACAGATTTCAAATTCAACGTGTACTCTTGATTAAAATAAAACGAGTTCACAGACTTTTTTTGTCAATATAGGCACAGACTACGCTATCTAGGCGATCAGCCCGATGGAGAGATTTGAATTTATTGTTTGTTATATTTAGTTCCTAGAAATAACAGTTGAACAATACGTTATTAACTTTATGACATATCAAATCATAATTATGCTGTTAAGAGTGTTAAGTCCAGTTCATTTTTCTTTTAGAGTTAAGGCCCAGTAGCTCCAAAGTTTTTGCTATTGTTATTTTCATTTTTGAAAGGTTGTAAACTTTAGGATTGTCCGGAAACAGAGTTTGAGCTGTATTTCAACATTAATTTCTTTCTAAAGATGATAGAAACGTCGTGACCATTTTTTTAAAAATCTATGCTTTGATACATAAGTATGAATTTCAAATAAAGAATAATTTTCTTTAATCTTCTATCTGTCGTAAACAAATTTTACTGTACAATTTTACTGGTTACGCCATTATGTAGATGTAAATCTTTTTAATTTATACCAGTGTTTTTCAACCTTTTTCATGGCGCGACCCCCCTGGTATGGAAAAATATTTCGCGACCTCCCTAGTATAGAAAAATATTTCGCGACCCCTACCCTCTGCTACTTCTGACTTTTGTTCTATATTATAAATATCGAATCTGTTCATCATTATTGATTATTTTCAGTTAAGTGTCAATTAAATACGTAACAAAGGACTTTAAACAGGCATATCTTTATATCGACATCGAAGTTGACGACTTATAGTAGCTTCTGATCGCGCACGTGACTTGCGTGAGCGAGACGTAGCGCAACGTGATGAGCGCTGCGTGGAGCATCAGACGAGTAAAGGATGAGACTTTTGAATTCTTTGAATTGTGTTTAAATTTATTGAATTGACTTGTTGTTTAATAGTTGCTCACTGTCTTTTATTGTCTAATACCCAAAATTCTGTGCTCATTGTAATTATTGAAAATGGATGAGTTTCTAGAAAGGCTTGCACAGCCGTCAACTTCAAGTTCCAATGAGCGTAATGAAAGAAAAGCAAAGACAAAGCGTCTATATGACGACAATTATTTAAAACTCGGATTTATTGTTATTGAAAATAAGCCGCAGTTATTTGTTTTGAAATTTTATTAAGCGAAAGTATGAAACCATCACATTAATGTAACCTTTAATTAACCTTTTCTTTATTAAATATTATACATTGAACTAGAGTGGTTTTATTGTTAATAAGTAACTGCGACCCCCTTAAAAAGGCTTCGCGACCTCTCAGGGAGTCGCGACCCACAGGTTGAAAAACACTGATTTATACGATGAAGTCGTTCAGAATGTCTGGTGTAAAAATGTGGTTGGTATCCCATACTTTCCCATGCAAAGTAAATAAGGATGATCTCACACTTTTAAAATAACTCGATTATAACAGATTTAATAAAAGATTTTTTAATAGGAGTTTATTATACTTATAAAGAACATAACAGAGAACTATAAATAATATTATACATATATTTTATTTATTATTGTATTTATTATTTTATAAATTAGCATACAACAAGCTTTGTGACCAATTTAGCGTAGTAATTTAGTCTCACAATGATTTAATAAATTCAATATTGCAGTGGATACGGTATTTGACTGAAATTAAAATACTGTATGCCTCGTTTTTTCATATTATTTAAATCGTTTTGCTAAAATTATTGATAAATCTTGTAAAAATCATAAAAAATAACTTTTCCAAATGAAAAAATTGGCGTGAAAAACGGCTCATTATAATGACGTCACAATTTGAAGATAAACAAACGTCAGTTTCAGTCTTTATAACCTAACAATTTTTATTATATTCAAAATAAGTAAATATTAACTTCAAGTCGAATTGGTTATTATAACTGTGTATTCAAGTTAATAGAAATATTTAAAATAAAACATAATTTCGCTTCATAGTTAAAAATTATCAAAATCGATGTTTGTTAACAAATTTTAATCGTTGAAAATTAACGATTTTTAAAATTGAAATTTCCAAATAATTACCAAATATGCCAAATATTATGGCGTTTTATTACTAACACAGATTTCAAACACAGTCGAGTACCCTATTGCAGTGAAATACCCCTTATAGTCTTGCACTTTTTTCTAGTCCTCAAAAATCCTACCAACTTTTGTAAAAAGTTTTAAAGTTGCTTTTTTTATGTCTTTTTTCCAATATTGCAGTAGTTTAAGAATGATCTGTCGCGTATTCTACTGAGCGAATAATTATTTAACAAGGTCATAGTTGATTGAATCAAAAGGTCATATGATAGTATTTTGATCCGATCCTTTGATCTTGATCCTAATAAATTAAATATGCATTACGTTGTATAATATAAAATTATTACGGAAATCGGAATGTGTTTTGATGAAACATAAAAATACAGGTTTAACTTTTTAAACAAACCATATGGTAAAATTTTTTTGTCTCAAAATGCCAGACTTTTTACTGCCAAGTGATATGTACAATAGATAAGGCTACAAAAAAGAAAAAGAAGAAAATCAAAGAGCCTAACATTAAAAAAGTGAACCCTGTGAATTTACAAAAAATAAATTATACTAAACTGTGTTGATAAAATTGAACATTATTTAGAATTATACCGTATTGTCACAGATGGCGGCGCCTGTACCAGTGGATATATACATATGACAGCATTTTGAGCCGCCATATTGCAGGACGAGATAACTCGTCTTAATCATTTAAAGAGTTAATAAAAGCTCCTTGATAAAAGCGACTTCAAAATGTAAAAATTAATTAATAGCACGAATTTTGAAGTCAGGCGGGGAGTAGTATAAAAAAAATGTAGATCTTGAAGAATTCATGAATTTTTCAAGCACATCCAATCGCAATTTTACATACGACGCCCCGTCTGACTTCAAAATTCGTGGTATTAATTATTTTTTACTTTTTGAAGTTGGTTTTTTTAAAAGAGCTTTTATTTCATACTTTTTAGTGATACCTAATGCTTATGAGTCCACCCCATTACAATTTTTTATTTGGTTTTTAAATTTTTTTTTATTAAATTTCAAATTTCATACACTTAGGTGGAATAGTTTTCAAAATATCAATGTCCAAAAATCATAATTTTGGGCATTATCGAATTGCTTTGAAATTTGGAACATTAACAATGTTTAAAGTAATAATTACTAAGAAAATAAGAAATCAAAGAAAATCCACCAATTTTTAAAGAATTTTTTAAATTAGGTACTAACACAAAATTATTTTTAGGATAATTGGGTAAACGTAAATTAAAAAAATATGTTACTATAGATATTAAAGTAAATAATTTTTCATATACAAATTTTAAATCCACGTAAGCAGAAACGGGCTGTGACGTTGCTTTCTGTTATATTTCAACACTATCACCACTAGTGTCGCTACTTAATTTCCGGTTAGCAAACATAACTATGGAAATTAATCAAAATGTAATTAATTTTTTTTAAAATCAACAATTTCTTTTCCTAGTTACAGGAAAAATAATTTTTTTTTCTTAGTTACAGGACACCTGTTGCTATCTAGAGAATGTGACGTAACTGACAGCTAGTAAACGTTTTCGCGCAAATTTTGAGAACAAATACTAAAATAATTTTTTCTAACAATTTTCGACATTATTTTTAAAAATTAAAAACGTATACATGCATAATACATAAATATGTTTTAAAATAATTTTCCAAAATTAGTCAAATTCCCCATTATTCATATTATTATTTATTACAGGGACTCTAGTTCATATTATTGAAGATGGTTAAAAAATTACTCAACCAATGTCAACAAAATTTTTATGGGACCACCTGGAGAACTTTATCTACTAACTAAAAAAGAATGGCGTAAATTAGGCCAGAAATGTGGGAGAAATCGGTGTACATATATATAAAAAAAAAAAAAAAAAAAAAAAAAAAAAACAAAACAAAATACAAAAAACAAAAAACAAACAAACAAAAAACATACGGGTTGGATTGAGAACCTTCTCGTTTTTGAAGTCGGTTAAAAAATCCCCATTCGCGTACTCAATACGTATGCAACATGAATATTATACAATATACAGTCGACTCTCGTTAATTCGAAACTCGAGGGACGACGATATAATAAATATTACGAATTATAGAGAGGTTCGAATTATCGCAGGTAACAATTTTAATTTTTTAAGCATTTGCTATGAATGAACTTGAACTTGTTTCAAAATGTACTTACAATCTTTCTGTCACTTTTTCTCTGCAGCTTTGAATTGTCGAGTGTTTGACGCCGATGAGTTCGAATTAACGCGTCGTTTTGTTACGTAGCAATGATTTTTTCGTTCGAATTACCAAATGTATTAAAATGTAATGTTTTAGGTCGAAATATAAAGAGATTTGGTAGGGAACTCGTGATACCTTTGAATTATAGAGAGTTTCGAATTATCGCAGGTTTGAATTAACGAGAGTCTACTGTAATAATATTTGATTATTATCATTATTATCCATATTTAGGGAATGCTTCCCTTGTTTTCTAGAACTGTACGCCACTGGCACTACACCACTACACGCTTAGGGGTCATACACAATCAATGGGAGCATTCGAAACGCACCTAGCCAAAGTGTCTTGATCTTAAGCGGGTTCTACACGATGCTACGAACGTTCCTTCCAACGTTCGATCGAACGTTTGAAGCAGTTAAGTTCGACAGTTGGTGCGACGAATGTATCTGCTACACGGTGAATCGAATGTTTGATCCAATACGAATGATGATGTGTTGGTATCAGTGGACGACGCTGTTATCTGTCTGATGTTATCTCTAATGTTATACACTGATGTTGTCTCTCTTCACATGAACGAGTCGTGCAGCTGCTGAGTCGAACCAACCAACACAACCAACATTGACCTTCAAACGTTCGAAGCATCCCTTTGACTCGGTGCAAAAATACCGACATCGAACGGGACACGACCAAATGCGAACGTTTGACGCTCGACATTGGACACTCGTAGGTTCGAACAACGGCTACACGATGCTATGAACCATCCAACGTCGAATGTTGGAAGGTGTTCGTAGCATCGTGTAGCAGCGGCTTTACTTTTAAGAACATTACACTTGTTTTGAAGTGTTTCTGTCTTACTTTGGAGATATTTGTATATTCCTGTCTCTCTTTCCATGTTCTTGAGAGAAGGGTGAAGGTATATATACGATGTATACCGAACGCTATTCCGTATACATCGTATACATACCTTCACCGTAGCGTTCGGTATACATCGTATACATACCTTCACCCTTCTCCCAAGAACATGGAAAGTGAGACAGGAATATACAAATATCTCCAAAGTAAGACAAAAGCACTTCAAAACAAGTGTAATGTTCTTAAAAGTAAGATCAAGACACTTTGGCTAGGTGCGTTTCGAATGCTCCCAATGAAATAAGGAATTAAGATTTAAGAAATAAGATTTAAGATTTAAGAAATAAGAAATAAGATTTAAGGAGTATGCCATCTAGTGATGTTGAATGGAACTTTAACGTAACTGGTCATAGATATAAATATGTAGGTATTTTTTTACGTCAAAATTCGTGATTTTTTTCACTTAGTGACAAAATAGTCATCACGAACGTTACTTTTTCATGAATTTTGATGTACAAAAATACCTTAATACATTTACTTATGAGCAGTTAAGTTAACAGTTTCATTCAACGTCACTAGATGGCATACTCCTTAAATCTTATTTCTTATTTCTTAAATCTTAATTCCTTATTTCATTGATTGTGTATGACCCCTTATTCAGGAATAAGTTGCTCCACTTTTTCAATTGTGGTGGGAAAATACCTGAAGCCTTACGTGAAAAATTGCACGAATGCACGAAATATATCCAGTAGAATAATGATATTGTAATTTCACAGTATTATTTCATAATAATTATAAAATTTTTTACTCATTACTAATTCGAATGAATAATCGTTTTAGCACTTTTAGCAAATAAAAAATATTTAAAACAGATTATTCCTTTGAACTAATTACCTACAATTTTATATTTAATATTTTATTTAATAATTAACACAAAGTGAAAATTGTTTCCAGGAATGTCAAATTAAATTTAATGAGATAATAACTGAAAATTACAAAAATTGGTTAGATGCTTACTAAAAATTTAGTTGATTAATTTCTAATTTTAAGAATTTAGTCGGCTATTTATTTATTTTAATAGTTACACGGGGACATCACATTTGGATGACATATTAGGTAGAGCCACGTTCACATTTGTCGTGAAATTTGGTGTGTATCGTGTGTATACTGAAAATGTTAAAATAATTTTATTGAATGTGTAAATGGATCTTTAGAGATTCATCATGGTTAGATTTATTATCTATTTCACAATTGAAATATGTTAATAATTTCCTCTTTCGAAGGAAACAGAAATTTTTCGTTTACAAATTGTTTTTGATATTTATTTTATTATTCATATAAGTATTTTTATATAAAATTCGTAGAAGCATATTCATTTAAAGGTACAAAATTTTTAATTTTATTGTATTTTAACATCTGTTGAAGTATATTTATATTTTACAATTTATGAACACATTTTGATTTTTAACAGCGCCGCATTGTTAACTCCGAAATATTTTATAATTTGCAACAATTTTTTTTTTTTTAAATATGATTCCTAAAGTTTTAGAATACATAGGTACATATTGTTATTTTTTTTTTTTTGAATTAATATTGTTTGCGTTTAGGCAATCACCTTTACATCAATGTATAATAATTGTATATGTGACACGAAAAGTATTGTTTTAGGAAAGCTTCCATAGCATGAATTCATAAAAAAGTCACGCATTATTGCGTGAAAAGAAAATAGTTCACCTACTATTTCTCCATGAGTTTTGATAAATCAATAAAATTTAAATTATAGGATAATTATTTTAATTAAAAATGAGGTATTGTTTAAAAGATGGAATCGATAGGTATTTTCCGATTAAAAAAAACATATTGAGAAGTATTTGTTTGGACCTTTAAAATACCGTTATTTATATGAACAATATTAAATATATTTTAAAACTTGAATTTTTTAAAAGAATTACCTAATGCATCAATAATTTTAATTAGTTTCTTAATTTATTCAGAATATTGTAATTATAATGTCATTGTTTTATTTTATTTTTACAATAATTTCTCTTACGTAACCCATTTACAATTAATGAAATTCCTTAATTCCTTTTAACCCATTAGGAACCATGATACTACACGTAATATTCTGCGAAAGTCACTTTTACAGGCATTTTTCTGACCACACGTCAAAAATTCCATATAAAGTGTATTAGTTGTCAGAACATAAAACAGTATATCAGTTGGTCATTTGCTCCGTATGTAATTCTTGATGACCAGTGGCGGATTTACCCTAAGTGCCGCTCTAAGCTCCGTAAAAATTGCTGCCCTTGCTTTATCCGAAAAAGCTAAAAAAAAATTCTTAACAACTTTCTAACATTTTCTCTTAAAAAAAAGTAAGTGACGAGCAAAAAAAAAGACAATTCTAAATTTTGCCGCCCTTTTAGCTCAAATTTTACGTCCTTAAAACTGCCGCCCTAGGCTCTAGCTTACTCAGCCTGCTGGTAAATCCACCACTATTGGTGCCCATTATCCTGTTAATAATCCGGTTAGTAATCTGTGCGGGATAGAATATGTTAAAAGATGTAAAGAATTAGAGACAGTAAGAATGGTGACGTTCGGAACGAAAATTTTGTTAGCCTAACGTTAGTTAACGGAGCTTTCACCTTTACAATCCAGAGGGCACGCATTCAAAAAATTAATATACATTATACTGTGTGAGTTTTTCGAGAGTTGCCATTTTTATTACAGCCAAACCGTTGATTTAATCGAAAAATATTGTTCAAATAAGAGTTGTAGATATCGACGGGGGCAACCGATTGCTATAGTCAGGAGCTTTATAGCTCTTATGGTTTTCGAGCTATGATACAAACTTATAGATTTTTAAATGAGACTATATATTAATTTTTCGATAAAACTGATCTAATGCATTAATTAACAACATAAATGAGCAGAAAATTTTTTTTTGCCTCAGTTTAATTTTTTAATTTTTCTTTTATTTATCAGTTAGGCGGTAAAAATATGCATATGTACTTGAGGCTACTTCAACCGATAGTGTTTTCCTTGATTACATTTCCATTACGTCCAAGAAAAGAACCTTTCCCAATATCATTTCTATCATAAAAATTTGGTTGTAATAGAAATGGCAACTCTCAAAAAACTCACATGGTATATTAAAACAACAATTTCTAAAATGGTGACTGATTATTTTTATTCCACAATTTTTAAATGTGGCTGTACTTCAGAAATTAAGTATTATACCGTGAAAAACCATGAAAAATATTTAACGTGCATTAATTTTTTGAATCAGAGCCCTCTGATTTGTAACGGTGCAAGCTTCATTAGCTAATGTTAGGCTAACAAAATTTTCGTGCCGAACGCCACCAATATGTTAACGAATTTAAATAATCGTATCTTATCTTGTTAAGTACAAGTTTAATTAGCATTAAAATGGGTAAATATGCAATTAAAGAAGTATTATAATTTAATAAAACTAGCCTAGACGTAAAAAAATCATTAGCAGATAGAGAGGGGGTAAAAAATGTTTGAAGTAGAAATTTTATCGTAGGTGTGATCATTTTACTAACGCATGTATATAAGTACAAGTGGTTAGCAAACTTTTTTGCGAGTGGGCTGTCAAGTTGTAGTGGTTAAGGTTTATGCAATAATAACTGGTTATATTTCACGCATATGGCAATGATAGGCTACAAAAAGTGATCGCTGGTGATAGACAATAAATTGAGTTGGAATCTTTTTTTTATTGTCATTTAATGATATAAATATTCATAAGATGATTATCTTACATGAGATAATGCCGCATTCACATTGCGTGATAAAATTTGACGCAACTTAAAATTGTTTTTGTTTGAGGTTAAGTTGTATGTTTAGTTGCGTAATAAAGTTTGGTTTAAGGAACATCTACTAAAAGGCTTTGTAGAAATTTATTTAACTCTGTTGTAAATTTTAGTGCAAAATAAATATTTTATTTTATATTTATTTTAAGTTTGGTTTGAAAGTGTGAATGTAGCTTCAAAAGTGTAAATATCATTTTAGTACACTGGTATTCAGTAGGTTTTTTTTGATAATAAAAGTGTTTGTAGTTACCATATTTGTTTAGAACAAGAAATTTGTTTTTTTGAAAGGATAGAAAATGTCAATATTGTTTACAAGACGTTCAACAATTTAGCAATTTTGCAAACAGTTTGCTTTTAAATATTCGTTGTAGATGATTGTAGGTTTTCAACCTACTTTTCCGTGTTCCAATCAAGTTTTTTCAATTTAATGACGTAATCTAGCTGAATATTTTGATTTCATTTGTCTGTATGTCTGTCACACCCCCTTAATTCTCATATTTTTTGGTATGTGAAGGGAAATTTATATGTACATACTATATAGGTATAGAGTCAATTACGAAAACAATGCTCTAAATTTCTGGGGAAAGAGGGGGATGGAAATCTTTTTTCACGTACCACCTCGTTTGGAATATCATTAGAGGACTCTTAAAATGAAGCTGAGATTCCTTTTACCACTTCAAAGTTTCAAATATTTTTTTATACCCCATGATCCCCTGATCCCCCTCCTCGTGGAACAGAGATTAATTCAAATTTCATTGTGGTTTATTTGAGGGAATTATCAACTTTGCTAAAATTTGACAAAATGATGAAACTGAGAACGAATTATAGGTATTCCAAGTTGTTATTTTCATTTTTACCAAAATTTGACAAGTAGGACCACTAGGAAAATTTTTTGTCAGATCAGTAACATTTATAAAAGGAATTGGTTCATTTTGATGGCAAAAATGAAAAGTTCACATCCAAATTACTTAATGAATCTCAAGCTGGCAGCTCCAGCTAATTAATCGTGTAATTGTTGCTTCTTTAAAATTCAAAGTTATTCAGGAAGATAATGTTGAAAGGATCAGCTCTGAATTTTTTTATAATTTTTGGGGTGGTTTTGGAAGAGGTTAGAGGCCCAGAGTTGTAAAAAGATAGCCTCCGCTGGCTCTCTTTTTTTATAATTAATCGTGTAACTGTTGCTTCTCTGAAATTCAAAGTTATTTACGTAGAGAATGTCGAGAAGATCATCTCTGATTTTTTTTTATAATTTTTGGGGTAGTTTTGGTGGAGTTTAGAAGCCAAGAACTGTTTATAGGCTCTTTTAAACAGTTCTTCGCTTCTAAACTCCACCAAAACCACCCCAAAAATTATAAAAAAATTCAGAGCTGATCCTTTCAGCATTCTCTACGTAAATAACTTCGAATTTTAGAGAAGCAATAATTACACGATTACTTGTAAACAAAAGAAAGCCAGTGGAGGCCATCTTTTACAACTCTGGGCCTCTAACCTCTTCCAAAACCACCCCAAAAATTATAAAAAAAATTCAGAGCTGATCCTTTCAACATTATCTTCCTGAATAACTTTGAATTTTAAAGAAGCAACAATTACACGATTAATTAGCTGGAGCTGCCAGCTTGAGATTCATAATTACTTACCTTAATTCAACCAATCATCCTAATTCAGACTACTTCAATAAGGCTTACTTTGAGAGAAAGAAATTTTTTAATTTTGTGATGTCATCAAGTTTAATGAAAGTTTTCAGTTCCATAAAAACCGTAAATAAAATGATAGAATGGCGAAATTGGAAGCGAATTACAGGTTTCCGAAATCGTTCTTTCCATTTTTGCCAAAGTTAGGCAAATAGGATCACTAAAAAAAATCTTCTGTTGGATCAGTAATTCATTTGATCATTTTTTTTGGCAAAAATGTAAAACTTATGCTCAAATTACTTTAAATCAATCAGTTACTCTAATTCAAATCATTACGTTTACTAAAATTTTTCAGGGCTTTAAAGTCATGAAAAATTTCTTACGTATTTAGAAATAATTTTTCACACTTATTTATTTGCGGATTGTCGAATAATTCGTTTAAGTAATGGTTACTATAGGTTAGGTAAAGTTACGATTCTTTAACAACTCGTTACGTTACCAGTTACATAAACATGTAGCAACTTGATGGATCGCTCGAAATTTCTATTCTACTACGTTTTATTGTTAGATTGTTACTTCGAATCAACAACAAAATTGCATATTTAATATTTTTCATCATATTTCCACCAAGAAACATGGGTAGGTAAAGTGATGAATTCGTTGAAATCCTAACCTATTATTATTTCTTTGATTTCTGACTAGTAATTTAAGTCTCTGGGAAATTTATTTATGAGTCAAATCAAAGATTTTTGTCAGTTTATTTCATTGAAACAGTTAAATGTAACTAAATTAATCTCGTCTTCATTTTATTTATATTTGATTCGAAATTTATGGTTCCGTTGTCTGCTCATCAGTAGCCTGATCGTCACTAAAGCGGTTCAGCGACAAGATAACCGCGACAAAATAACCGTGGACAAAATAACCGAATGACAAAATAACCGCACGACAAAATAACCTTAGACAAAATAACTGTGGACAAAATAACCGAACAACAAAATAAACAAACGACAAAATAACCTTAAAGTTCATTTATTTATTATTTTGTTAAAATATTAAATCTAAATTACAAAGATAAAACTGTAGCAATATCTTGTAAATACTTATGTTTTTGTTCTGCCTTATATTTAATCACAAAGTATATTGTCAAAATTAACCTAACCTTCGGGCAAAGGGTAATCGTACCTAATCTCACTACCTAGTTTTTATATAAAAAATCGAAGTACATTGTCAAAACTAACCTAACCTTCGGGCAAAGGGTAACCTTAACTAACCTCACTATCTAGTTTTATATATAAAAAATCGAAGTATATTGTCAAAACTAATCTAATCTTCGGGCAAAGGATAACCTTAACTAACCTTACTACCTAGTTTTCATATAAAAAATCGAAGTATATTGTCAAAACTAACCTAACCCTCGGACAAAGGGTAATCTTAACTAACCTCACCACCTAGTTTTTGTGTCAAAGTCGAAGTATATTGTCAAAACTAACTAAACTAATCTAACCTTAACTAACCTCATCACCTATAACCTTAACCTAATTAATTTTTATAGCAAAGTCGAAGTATATTGTCAAAACTAACTAAACTAACCTAACCTTAACTAACCTCACCACCTAGTTTTAGCGAATTTCCAGAAAGAATTCTGGAAATTCAGCTATTATGGTGTAAGCCATAGTCGAAGTTCAGCCCGAAAATATGGCAGAAATTTATTTTGAGGTCCCTAGAGCCCAAAAATAACATTCACTAAAATTTATATATATATATATATATATATATATATATATATATATATATATATATATGTATATATGTATTTATGTATTTATGTATCAGCACGATAGCTCTTCAGGAAAAACTGCTAGTTTTACGAAATTTGGTGACAACGTTGGAAGTCCAAAAATCTTGGATGAGTTCTTCAGCCAAACACGTCGGAGCTCAGGAACATGGTTTTTTGAGCATTTTTCGTGAAAATGAGTTTTTGGCCAAAATTTGCTATAATTTAAAAGTTTTTGCCACATTTTTTTACATCATTGCGAAGACGGGGAAAAATCACATAAAAAAGGTTTTTAAACTTTTATTCTACGTTTGCTAGTTTTTGAGAAAATAAGAAAAAAAACAGTCAATTTATTTTCTATAATTTTAGTGTGTTTACAACTATGTTGTATGTGTATAATCATATAATGTGTATGTATGTATGTATATAACTGCAATAGTGAGATATACGTATGTGGATATACATACCTACTCATATTGGTTAAAAGATGTCCTCTGCATCTGAATGTATTGATGAAACAAAATCTTTATAGGATGAATGTACCAAAAGTTGGTCAGTAAAGCCTTTTGGTACTTTTAAAATACAAAATCAATTATATAAACAACTATATATTTCAATTAATAGAGGATCTACGGATTACTTATCAATTTCATTGTAGAATCGTTTCCAGGTATTTCAATTCAAGTGAAATCTTAAAATAAGTAATTAAATTATAAGACTGATTAATAAACCTGTTTACTTTTTCCCTAAATCGGTCACATGTGTCATGTTGCTAGTTTTGGATATTTTTGACCTTAAGATTGACCTACGCTAAAAAAGTTAACGTTTATTAGTTGCATAAGATGAATACTAACATGAGTAGGTACTACTAATTGATGGCAATCAATAAAAAATAATTTAATTTCTTTGAAAGAATTGGTTTAATTTTTGCCGTAAAAAGTGAACAATCCTCAAATAAAATATTGATCTGGAGACGAAAAATACTTTCTAGACGTATTTAATGTTAATAATATAAATCTACAAAATTATTCATAATAATCTGAAAAAGCCGAAATAAACCAGTTAGTGCTTATAATGTATCAAATTGAGGATTGTTTTAATAAAATCATCTGCTTTCAGACATGTACACATTTATAGAAAATAAATTTCTTATTTATAAGTTCTTTTAAACCGAAGTTCTCAATTTTTATGGACTAATATCCTTTGGAAACTAGTCCATAAAAATAGGGAACTTCGGTTTAAAAAACATATACGTAATTGTATTATCCTAAGAAACTTAATATAAAGTTTATAAATTTATTATTATTTAAAGAAAAAATATAGATCCAGTTTAGGTACGTCTACCCCATAGGCTAAGAAACACTACTAGATATTTTGTTTAAATGCATTATTTCATATTTGTGTCATTGATGATAGATTGATAGGTACAGAGCTGTAACGAAATAAGCACACACGTAATAACCACACTCAACATGTTTTGGAGGGGATACCCTCACATACATAGTGAGTTATCTCTTCAGTGAGTTAGTGTTACATATCAGTGGCGAATGTAATACTCATGTATATATGTATGCATTCTTTATAGATGCATTATTTCTATATATGTATGTATGTGTGTATACATTAAATAATAATTTTTTTTTACATCTTTTGTAAACATTGTTAGAATCCATATACGAAAATTAATCTAGTAGATAATACATATATATATATATATATATATATATATATATATATATATATATATATATATATGTATATATATATATATATATATATATATATATATATATATATATATATATATATATATATATATATATATATATTTACAAATTATTCACATTAATTTACCTAATGATTTATTCTTAAAATAGAAATATTAGAAACACATAAGTATGATTTCTGACCATTTGAAAAGGGTTGTCGTATTATCAATACAAAACAATAAAGCTAGTAAAATATATATGTATTAGTCAAAGTTATAGCTTGCTTTGTGTAACGAAGATGTCTAAATAAAAAATAAATAAAATATTATTAGGCCCGATTCACACTATAGTGTCGATACCGATATGTTCCCGCCCCAGTCTCGCTCCGATATAATTTTGTTATGTTCACATTACAGTGCTCGTACCTGCTCGCTCTCTATTCACACTATGGTGCCGCTCTCGCTCCGGTTTCGCTCCGATAAAAATTTTTTCCCATATTTTGAACACTATTGTATTAGGAGAACATAATATCATAATACAATATGTCTATTAGTCAATTAGTTAAGATGTATCATAATGTATTGTAGCAAGACAATACATTATCATATACATTATTTGTTGTTGTTATGCTGTATCATATTTTCTTAATACAATAATTTTCAAATAAATGGAGAAGGCTGAGAAACGGAGCGGAGTGGAATCGGAAACGTGTTCACAATATCGATATAGGTCTGATATCGTTCCGATACCGCTCCGATAAAATATTATCTGAGTGGTAGTGATATTGGAATTCATTACCTCTGAATACTTTATTATTTCTTAATTTAAAAAAAGAAAACATATTATGGTAATGGAAAATCCCAGAAAAAGAAAATTTTGTCATATTATTAAAAAATTATTAAAAATTTTAAGTTTTTAATAATATGCTTTGTAAATATTTAAGCAATGCACAGCAGCTTTAATTTTTTAATGAAGTCGCCACTGATGTAACGAAATAACCACACTTCTCCTCTTTGGTCCCGATGGTGTGGTAATTTCGTTACAGCAGTGTATATTGGTATGGAACCAATTTAACGCCTTATATACATAGTACAAAATGTATATATACGTATATCTATGTGTATGAATGTATTTGTACCTCTAATATACATATTTTTCAAATAAGTACATAACTGTTGACAGTTTTAGCGAATGGAATTCAGCTATTACAGCCACTGTCATGACGCGACTGAGCCCGGGACTATGGCAGAAATTTGTTTTGAGGTCCCTAGAAACCGAAAAAAATTGTCACTAAAATATATATATATATATATATATATATATATATATATATATATATATATATATATATATATATATATATATATATATATATATATATATATATATATATGTGTGTGTGTGTGTCCGCGCGATAATTCTCGAACGAAATGTCTTATGTTTATGAAATTTGGTGAAAATATTGGAAGTCCAAAACTGTTAGACGATGCCTGGAACATGTCTTTTTTAGCAATTTTCATGAAAAAAATTAACTTTTTGCCAAAATTTCCTCTTATTCAAAAATTTTTGTAAAAATTTGTTACACTATTGGAAAGGGGAGAAAAAATCACATAAAAAAGGTCTTCAAACTATTATGCTATGTCAACTAGTTTCCAAGAAAAACTAACTTTTATAAACGGAAATTCGCTATGTTATGCAGGATGCTGCGACAGGGGGTATTTATATCATCTACCTAAAATTTGAAAAAAAAACTTATAACCTTAACCTAACTAACTTATAATCTTACTACCTAGTTTTTATATCATCTACTATTTAATTTTTGAAAATAATGTTTCCCAAGCTTAGCTTTTTAAATATAATAGTTTTCACCCATTAACGTTCGTTTTTAAATGCATTAGTTTAAATACCAACATCTAAGGTCTATTGAAATTTAGCCATCTTTTATATATGGGGAGCAAAAAAAATCTTAATCATATCACAGTCGCATGTACCCTAACTAAAAAGAATAATTAAAGATATTTTGTTGTTCGGTTATTTTGTTGTACAGTTATTTTGTCGTTCGGTTATTTTGTCTAAGGTTATTTTGTCGTTCGGTTATTTTGTCGCGGTTATTTTGTCCACAGTTATTTAGTCGCGGCACCCACTAAACCTACTTTTTGTTTATTCTGTTTTTAATCATACCATTTTATTTTGTGTTTCTATGACAAGATGTAAAAAGAAATTGATTTTACTTAAAATTAAAAAAAAATTTTCGTTATAAAAGAAAAAATATAAACAACAAAATTGATAAAAAAATGATAAATTAGTAATTTTGAAAGTCAGAATAAAAAGTCTAACATTGGTGAGAATAAGACTTCCGACAGTATACAAACCAAAAAGAAACGGAAGTGAGGAAATAGGATACAGTTTGAAATGAAAAAAGCAATAGACTCAGTCGTTAAAGAAATCGAAGAAAAAATAACAGATACTTCAAATATTACAAATCTTCTACCACATCAAGTCAATGAAGCAATACACTCATTTGTTACGGCAATTCGAGAATGTCAAACCGATATTTCGAATATTTCGAATGCTATATCACCAGAAATGAAAGCCGTGTTAGAATCCGCAATTAAGGAAATACACAAAACTAATACAGATACATCTTCAAATGTTGTACCAGCAAAAATGAAGGAAGCAGTACACTTGGTACTTACGGAAGTACAGGCAAGTAAAAAAGGTACACCAAGCGTTATTTCGCCGGAAATGAAAGAAGCACTGGAATCAGTGGTTGAGAAAATACAACAAAATAAAATCACTGCGTCAAGTGTCGTATCACCAGGAATGGAAAAATCAGTCGAATTAGTCGTGACGGAAGTGTTAAAAAGTAAAAAAGCTACTATGACGGTTGCATCACCAGAAATGAAAGTAGCGCTAAAATCAGTGTTTAAGGAAATACACGATGGTAAAATAGATGTAAAAGATAGCAATAAAAATGTGGAATTATCAGAAATGACAAAAGCAATAAAATTAGTTGTTATTATTTTGCTCCTCCTGGGAAGTGGGGCGCAGCCCACGCATTGATTTTTCGGTGGAATCGTCCAAATTCTGAGCCTCACTGCACTTATCATTAACACCTGACGTAAATCGAGAACAGAAATGATATAATATGTAAATCAAATTGTCTATGCTGTTATTTTCGTATTTTAATAAATAATACGGTTTAATCTCCGCTTTTCAAGTTCTTTGTCGATCACAGAGACCACCTGAAACATCATTTATTTTTTCTTGTTTTTAGTCGAATTTTCTCCGAAAAATTAGACTTATACAGTCTATACGATAAGAGCTGCGAGAGGCGAGAGTAGGGGCGCTATCCGTTTTCGGACCCGTAGAACACGAATATGTAGAAAAAAAATGTCTGATAAATATATATATATATATATATATATATATATATATATATATATATATATATATATATATATATATATATATATATATATATATTCCCGCCACCTTTTAATTTGTGTAGGGCCTCCCTATGGAAGTTAAGAGATGAAATTTGGTAGATGGGGCTCATTTTCGAGGCACCTCATACTATCAAAGTGGGGTCAAATTTTGGGCAAATTTTTTTTTTTGACCCGACCTTTAAGGGGGTGGTGGGGGTAACAAAACAATAAAACTTTTCCAAACTGGTTTTAAATAATGTTTCGATCAATTATTATCTACAACATATCCAAAATTCAGCTTCCTAGAGTGATTTGGAGGGAGTAGGGAGGGGGAAAACGATTTTCGCTGGATCTAACACGCCCCCAGCCCCCCAGAATTAACGTAGAGGATTGAAATTTGGTGTGTTGATAGAGTTCATACCTAGGTTATGCTTTTTGGAGGTTTTAATATTTTACCCCCACCCCCCTCATTTTTAAGCTACAATTTCATGCTTTTTTGACGTTTTCGAAGTTTGTACCACTCGCACAGGTCATCCAAATAAACCTAGAGGGCTGAAATTTTGTATTGGGATTGAGTTAGTATCAAGGGGGTGCCTTTTGGGGGTCTCAACTTTTAACCCTTACCCTCACGATTTTTATACCAAAAAGAACATCATTTTTCTTGTTTTTTAACAGTTTCGTTCGGGTCAAAATCTCCCCAAATAAACCTAGAGGGCTGAAATTTTGTGTACAAGTTAAGTTAATAGCCAGCCACTACTTTTTGGAGGTTTCAACTTTTAACCCTTACCCCCACGATTTTTACGCCAATATTTCCTTGATTTTTTTGCTTTTTTTCTAACACGTCTAGAAGCTTTCTAAGAAAACATACAGAGCTGAAATTTTGTACGTGTATTGAGTTAGTATCCAGCTAGTGCCTTTTAGGGATTAAACATTACTTCTCCCTCCACTTCTCCCATTTTTACATCGGAATTCAGTGGTATTGTAAATATGTTTTAAATGAATTACTTTTATTCTAACACACAGTAGGCGAATAGTAATTTTAAAAAATTAAAAAAAAAATGAATTTATTTTTTTAACAAAAGCAAATACATATAGGTAGTTGCATACATACATATTATATTACATATAGGTAATTCTATATGTATACATACATATAAAGTAGGAATTTTGGATTTTTATTATTTATAAAATAATTTTTTATTTTTTATTTTTTTTTTTTTTTTGAAAGAAAAAATATCTTTATAAAGGCCTTCCAGTTTACTATTTAAGGTCCTTTTTTAATATTTAAAACTAAAACATAAAGGCAATTAGCGGATAAACATGGGCAGGAATGTCCTCGTACGAATTGTGTTGGTTTTTTTTCTGCTACCTGTTTTCGGCACAAAATTGAAATTTACTGAGATACAGCCCTTAAATACTTAAAACCTTTTTTTAAAGCCTCGATCAGCCGAACACTCATCACCAGTTTTGAAACCAACAAAATGACAATTCGGTTGTAGACTTTCAATCACATTTCGCTTGTAGACATTCAATACCGAAGATGAAGGGGAAAATTCGACTACCGTGATGGGGCCCCGCTGCTCACGGCGTTTTTTTTTTTGTGAAAATCTATATTACAAAATACGAGAATCATTTTTCTTTGCTACTTTTCACTAAATTAAACTGTTCGGTTACGAGTTAGCTTTCGAGTAATTTCACTTTAGTGAAAAGTGACAATGAAAATTATGGTCAGATTTTGTAAGACTATAAGGCTAGCATTTGGAAGCTATGCGTTTTAAACTGTTTTCTGAGAGAGTTATCCATTTATATTCATTAAAGTTTATATTGTGAATGTAAAGCAAAAGAAAGTAAGAAATTTAAACATTAATTTACAATAAAGTTACCTATTGATTGTTTTCAAGCATTTAGTCAGTACGTTGTATAAAAATATAACTTATTGCTTCAATAATTTTTTTTACAGATGGATTTATTGTAGTTTTTATAATCTTATAAAAATAAAATAAAATGTTTTTATGTGTAAATTAATGCTTTATCTTGTTAAGAAAAGCAACTTTTAACACTTTCATTGCCAAGCTAAAAATATAGACTTTGTTAAAGTAAAATTTACTAAGTATATCGGATAGATAATTACGGTATATTACGGCTTTTATTGATAGAAGTAAGTGGAAAATGGACCGGACAATATCATTGAAACCTCATTTTCAGAGCGTTTGTACCAAGTCCATTTTTAAAATTTTTTTTCTGATAGTGGTTTCGACTTGCCCAATGTCCAAAACTACCAAAACAACCACCTAGAAAAAATTTTTAAAAAGTGGACTTGGAACAAACCAATACTCCTCAACTGACGATATGTGTACATATGTGTGTGTAAAATATACAATCCATTACCTCGTTATAGTAAGTTTTAGAAATACGACACGTATTATCTCGAAAATTAAACACTAAAATATCCTAGATAAGAAACTGCCTTTAGTTTTTATTACCATAGTAACGGAAATCTTTTTTTAGTTGTGTCTGTATTCAAAAGATTAACGTTTCTAAAAATACTTTTGACCAAAATTTCTAAAAATTAATTTAGAAAATAATTTCTTACTGTTAGGCCAAAAAGAGTATATAATAAAAATACGCTGCCAATAGGGTGGGCACACAGCTTCCTCGTAGTCGTAAAAGGCTTTAAAACAGTATTCTACCAAATATACATATTATATACCGTGAAATTATATTTTCGCCTTGAAGTTTATAACTCAAAAGACTTAAAGGCTAAATTATAAAATAATAGCAAAAATATTTTAGAAACTAACCCCCAATATACCTTAAAAATTTGAGCGAGATAGGACTAGCAGTAAATAAGATATTGACATTTAATGGGATTTCATGGTAGCGGCGTAGCTACCGTTACTCCGATTTCGATTAAATTCATAGGGGACCATATAGGAACCAAACTACATAATTTGTGAAAATTTCATAAAAAAGAATTGAGTAAATAATAAACAAATATTTTACTTCGCAAAAATACCACTTTTATTTTGAAACTGTGACAATATTGTTTCGAACCGTCAGTTCATTTTCCTTATAAGGCATGTAAAGAATGTAATATCTATTTTGTTTGAAAATGAACTGACGGTTTGAAACAATATTGTCACAGTTTCAAAATAAAAGTGGTATTTTTGCGAAGTAAAATATTTGTTTATTATTTACAAATATGGAATACCATAAAGTAACGCTCAAATCTATTAAGAATTGAGTAGTTCAGAAGTTATGCCACTTGGTGCAATTTTGGAATGACATGGTAGCGGCGTTGCTACCGTTACTCCGATTTTGATTAAATTCATAGGGGACCATCGCGGAGCCAAACTGCATAATTTCTGAAAATTTCATTAAAAACTATTGAATAGTTCGGAAGTTATGCCACTTGGTGCAAAATTGGAGACACACAGACGGACAGACAGACGGACGGCCCAAACCAAAATTGTTCAGGAAGCTCTAAAACGTAAAATGTGCGTAAAAAATTTGATTTTGGAGAGAAAAAATTTTTTAATTTTCAAAAGTGATCACAATGCTTCCGCTACTTTAGTAGTCTCGGAAGCAATTTAGTTAAGTCGGAGGTATCCTATAGTATATTTGCCTATATCTCTTATACTAATTCTTACTACTTTAGTTTAAGGGATAACTTTTGCCAATTGCGTATACATACTGTATGTATAAATAGCCAATTGCGTATACATACTGTATGTATAAATAACCACATTTTTTTTTTTTATGCGGTCCCTATTCACCTCACAAAAAAGGATATGCTGTATGTAGTAAAAATTATGTCAAAACTAGTACATGCAAAATTAAGATAGACAAAGTAAAACTTAATACAATGTTGCGAATAACAGCCAGTGCAGTTATATAAATTCTTTTTTTGTTACAGAAAAACTATAAAAATTGTCTTATATCATTATAAAAATATTTAAATTAAGTGGGAAGTGGTCCGAGCCGCCCGAGTCTCATACATATAATTTACAAATTAACGCCACCTTGTCTACTGTTGTTTTCATCAAGCCACCAAAGTAATACCTCCAAAACCTACAAAACTATTTCGAATACGTAATATTTGGTATTAATGTGGGTTTGTAGTAGCAATAAATAAATAAAAATCATCAAGTGTGTGTTGAATCACGTAGAAATTAGGGTTTCGTTGTCATTTCAAATTTAAATTAGTGATTTCTTTATCGAAAATTAGTCAGTTGCAGCGCCGCCACAATTGTGAACTAAAAAACTGGCGTATCGGCGTAAGCCAAAGACAGTTGGGCTCATTTTGAATCAATTTGCACTTGTTTTGAATCACATTTGGCTTGCTTTTGACATTTTTGTATATTCCTGTCTCACTTTCCATGTTCTAGAGAGAAGGTTCAAGTCATAGAACACTAGAAACCAACTAATATTAAAAACGTGAAATTGGCGCGGAGTCATTTGGAGTCGTGTCACAGCTTAAGGCATTAGTCAGCGCGTGTCCGTCGTCGAACCCACAGTGCATTATATATACATTGTTACCATTGTTGGTTGAACACGTTGAACAGCTCTCTCTGGTAATACGTGTATTGCGGTGGTGTGCGTAAATACGCACACTACTAAAAAACACCAAACTAATACACTGCAAACAGTGTGTATCTACACAAATAGAGTGGTGAGATTTACGTCATAAATTCATTACAAGTGGAACAGAGACATAGACAATCTAGTTTGACCCCTTGGTTCAAGTATTAGCGTTCGGTATACATCGTATACAGTATACGCAGTATACGATGTAGCGTATTTTGAAAATATACCCGAAGTCAGAGCTTGTAACGTCACTGACCGATCTAGGATCGGGTATAATTTTCAAAACAGAAACTAACAAAATGACTCTTTAAAATATACCTCATTTCAGAGCCAAAATCGGGTATATTTTCAAGTACAAGAACACTACTATGAGAATTTGAATATATGTATACCCGACAATAAATTAGTGTAATCTTATACAGTTACTAATAAGGTATATTTTCAAACTTATTTCAACTGTAATTTATACTCGATCTTCATAAAAAAAATATACACATATGATGTAAAACAAGACTTACTTTGTTGCAAGTAAAAAAAAACCGTTGCAATTTTTTGAAATAACGTTTAGCTTCTTCTTATCTTAATTTTTAATTGTTAGCGTGTGAGTTAAACGTGCAAAATTTGTTTAAAATTAAATAATGATTAATAAAACAGATTTAGAAGAGTTTTTTACAAAAGCGTATGAATATGGACGGATAATATTATTTGAATTCGAATCCGCTGAAAAATATTTGGTGCAATTATATAGGTAGTAGTCTGGTAACTTGGATTGAAAAAATCGGAAATTTTTTTTTTGTTTAATTCGAAAGTTCAACATATTCAGAATATACTGTGAAAATTTTAGACCAAAATTCAACGAAAACAAAACAAAACGAAAAATTTTTGAATCCGTTGCTATTTTATGAAAAAAATATAAAAAAAACCTGTCCATAACGATAGCTACAATTATGTACTTTAATAATTTTTTTTCTTGTAGAAACTATGAGGATGTGACAGATGGACATGACGAAATTATTGAAGTTTCGAAGTGATTTTGACTACGAAACTTTAAAAATCAAAAGGAAATCAAAGAGATGAAATTAAAAATGTTAAAGACCTACGCATGATTCACAAGCTTCCTCAAATTTTAAAATATGATATAGGTACACCCAAGTATTTTCATATGTAGAATTTTCTCAAATTTTCTAGTCAGATGGTTTGCCCTTTTAGTAGTTCTCTATATTTTAATTGATGTTTATCTACTGTTATCTAGTCTGATGTTGTAATCATATAATAATTATGTAAATATTCAACTTGTCGTTTACATAATCTATTTTTTTTTATGATTATATAATTTATACCTAGTCTTAATTCAGATTTATTGTATTTGTCTGGGGATTTAATAAACTAGAGCCTAACTATTTGCAATTTTATATATTGTACGTGTACGATTTACATAATTTCATAGAGAATTTATTTGTCATAAAATAATTTAGACGTGTCAAGGTACAGTGATTCTCAAAAGTTTGAAACAGTTTCATTTATTGTATTTTGTAATTCAGCAAATTTGTATGTATTTATGCAAACTAAAATCAAATAAGTATGGATTTTAATTTTCGCATATCATCGTAGAATAAGATCTGTCTGGCCTTGGTGACTAATGAATTAGTAATTTTTGTTTCAATGCATGCATTGAGCTGGTTCATTTCTAAAACAAATCACCCTAATTCTAATCACTTTCATAAAGTTTTATTTGAGAAGAAAAGAAATTCTTTGATTTTAATGGCGTCTTTATGTTCATTGGAATGTTTCAGTGCCTTAAAAACCGTAAATAAAATGATAGAATGATGAAACTTGAAGCAAATTGTATGTGTTTCGAAGTCGTGTAGATTTATTGAATCAGTCATGAAAGTCAAAAATACAATTTGACATACCCAAATTATTCTAATTCAACTAATAATCCTAATTCAAATTACTTTTATAAAGTTTCATTTGAGTAAAATAAATTTTTAACGTGATGACGTCATCAAGTTTACTAAAATTTTTCAGTGACTTAAAAAATGTAAATAAAATGATAGAATGATTAGGTTGACTACAATAATATTATGTATTGTGTTAGACAGATAATAATAATTTGTTCAAGAAGTGATGACACGGATACCGGTAGCTGTCCGCAGCCAACAAAACCCTAAATCCACCTCTGGTATTTAATATCCGTCAAGCCGTTTAGGCTGTAGATTGCGCCACAGAAACAGACATAATCAGAGAATACATACATACTTTCGAAACACATCACCCTCCTTCTGATGCAGTCGCGTAAAAACTAGTTTTCATATAAATTTTCAACCATTGTCCTACCGCTTTAGGGTATGAAATTTTAAAAATCTGTTCCATCTATTCATCTATTCCAGTAATCTGAAATAATTCACTTTTTTTCGACAAAGCGTTTCCAAAACATTTTGAAATTTTGTGTACGTGTTTACACAGATTTACCGGTCTACTATGCAAAATTTCAGATTTTTATCATCATTTTTCATTGAAATATAACAAAAATTCGCTTTCCCATAAGAGTACATGTATTTTGCCATATATTAAAATGCATTATATATATATATATATATATATATATATATATATATATATATATATATATATATATATATATATATATATATATATATATATATATATATATATATATATATATATATGAATAGAAGAAAAAATATGTCTGATATATATATATATATATATATATATATATATATATATATATATATATATATATATATATATATATATATATATATATATATATATATATATATCAGACATATTTTTTCTATATAATCGTGTTCTACGGGTCCGAAAACGGATAGCGCCCCTACTCTCGCCTCTCGCTGTTCTTATCGTATAGGCTGTATAAGTCTAATTTTTTAGTTGAAAAATTCGACTAAAAATTCTAGACTGGAATAACTGCTTTAACAATTGTATTTTTTTTAGTCGAATTTTTCCTTGATAAAATTAGATAAATCTAATGCGAGGCGAGAGGTGAGAGTATCAAAAGTGAATAACAATAACAAATGAAATACATACATATTAAGTAATTTAAAAATGTTATTAAAGTCACTGTTTATTTATAAATTAGGAATTTTGGATTTTTATTATTTATAAAATAGAAATTTTGGATTTTTTTGGAAAGAAAAAATATCTTCATAAAAGCCTTCCAGTTTACTATTTAAGTTCCTTTTTTAATATTTAAAAATAAAACACAAAGGCAATTGGCGGATAAGCATGGGTAGGAATGGCCTCGTACGAATTGTGTTGGCTTTTTCCCTGTTAACTGCTATCGGCACAAAATTGAAATTTACTGAGATTCAGCCCTTAAAAACTTAAAACCTTTTTTTAAAGCCCCGATCAACCGGACACTCATCATCAGTTTTGAAACCACCAAAATGACAAATCGCTTGTGGACTTTCAATTACATTTCGCTTGTAGACATTCAATACCGAAGATGAAAGGAAAAATTCGACTTCCGTGATGGGGCTGCGCTGCTCACGGCTTTTTTTCTTTTTGATAAAAGACAAAAAACAATTGAAAACAAATTCAAATAATGGAATGGAAGTTTTTTGAAATTTTTGTAATAATTACAAAATAGAACGTGACACTTTGACAAGAAATGAAAACATTTTAACGACCTTTATCGTCTGTTTTCTTTTATATCATATCAAATTCCGTTGGTGTAATAATTAAGTTTATATTATAATACGCGTAGTACGTAGTGTAAATAATATAAATTTTTTTTTCTTTTATATCACCTGTAATATTACATATTGGTAAGTACTATGTTCATTTCATACGTTATCCAAAAGAAGTGTAGGCGTACACGACATAGGCTATTTTAAGCCATTACATCATATCTAGTATATAAGTATAATTTAATATCAAATATATAAATTTATAGTATTTTTATTATTAAATTTATAAACATTTTAATTTAGTGAAAAAAAAAAACCGATACGTACTGCCTGGAGTTTAGTTTATTAACTTGTTTACAGGATGTTACAAAAACTGCTAGTTGCAACAATCTTAGCCTGGCGCATACAGTCGATTTTTATCTCGATTAAACTACTTAATTAAGGCTGGTCGTCCTTTGGATGCAGAAACGTGCGATATTTAATTCGGATGAATACGCATAAAAATGGATGAACGATCCAAACAGCTCTGAAGCTATACATCCTCGTCCATTGAAAGCGTCTCGTTCGTCCGTTTCTGTGCGTATAATTGTAACGTGCGAACAGATCCAACTTTGTTTGGATTTTGTCGCGCGAAGAAGCTTGAGAAAAAGAAAATTAAAAAGAAAAATACTAACGAATATTGGGCTAGTGGACGAACAGTAGACATATCATTTCGGACGAACGACAAATGTGCGTAATCGTCTGAATCAAATATCGCAGTTATCCGCAACCAATGGACGACCAGTCTAATGGACGACCAGCGCAAGAATGTATGGTTCATTTCAGTTAAATTTAATCATGCTTCGTCACTTTGAATTTAAATAATTTTCGTTTTCTTGGCTTTATCTCTTTTATTATTGCATTTATGTAAATTTTAAATTTGCAGTTTATTTTTAGAAAAGAATAGAAGATTGATTTGTTTCGAATATAAGAATTATTTAATTTTTTAACGAAAACTCATGATCAATTGTATCTGAAAAGAGGTATATATATTATATTATCGTATATGTATATGTATTACCTGTCGATCGATAATATTATTGTCCGACTTTTTAGCCAAAAAACAATCAATATAGTTTTCTATCAATAAGTCAATATAGTTTATAAACTCGTAAGAAGTTGCCCTAAATCAAGATCCTTAATATCATGCAAAGTAATTATTATAAAATACAAAATCCTAAAAATATATATTCTTTTATTTTTTATTTTTTAAATTATTACTATTTTTTTACTATAACTAAATCTTAAATGTTTTTGCAATTTGGTTTTATTTTTGTTAATTTCACTTTTTACACTTGATTACGCTACTTAATGTAAGCCACCCCTGTGAAGGCGACGAGCCCCATGGAAGCATTTGGATAGTTACATTAGGCGCCATATATATATATATATATATATATATATATATATATATATATATATATATATATATATATATATATATATATATATGAGCCATATAAGAGTAACAATAATACCTTACTACATTACGTGTTTCAAATATTTATGCTGGTGAAGCTAGTCCAATTTTCGTTTGGGGGATAAGCCTCAGAAGCCCGAGATGTCATTGTTTATCTACAAAAGGAAATTCTTTAGAAATTTTTTGTGAAGCCTCACAGATACGGTTCTAACAATAAGTCACGAAAATTTAATAATATTATACTCATAGCAGACTCTCCTACGAATAAAAAAAAATCATTTCAAAATTATGTTTCCTTTGGGTAATTGGACAGTAGAAATTTGACGGCCTGATTTAGACGTAATTCAGTTATTCGAGTTCATGATTTGTACAATAAAACCTTCTTTAGATTTTGACCCTAACCGGAAAATCACGAATAAACATAATATTTATGTATTATGGGCGCAAGCACAAAAGACGTCCAGAAATTGCGGTGAGGGGAACACAAATTGTATTATTTCCATAGTTACCAACCAAACGAAGTAATTATGTTTTTATATGAGTGAGTGAGTAAACTTCTATTTATTAGTATGATAGATGCAGATGTAGATAGTAAGATAAATGCAGATGTAGGTAAATACCTCTGTCGCAGCATAGTTGACATAGAATAATAGTTTAAAGACGTTTTGTATGTAATTTTTTCTCCTCTTTTAAATGGTATAAAAAAATTTTGCAAAAATTTTTGAATAAGTGGAAATTTTGGCACAAAACTAAATAATTTTTTTACAAGAACAAAAACCATGTTCCTGGCATCCGACGTGTCTGGCTGACGAACTCATCCAAGGGTTTGGGACTTCCAATGTTTTCACCAAATTTCGTAAGAATTGGATTCTTCGTTCGAGAGTTATCGCGCGGACACACGCACACATATAAATAACATCATATAAATTTTAGTGAATATTATTTTCGGTTTCTAGGGACCTCAAAACAAATTTCTGCCATAGTCCGGGGCTCAAGTCGCGTCATGACAGTGGCTGTAATAGCTGAATTCCATTTTGGAAATTTGCTAAAAGGTTCTTTTTGGCTTGCACCCATAATATACGCATCGCTCATCCGAAATCCATATTATCTTTGAAGACGATTTAATTTCAACTTGACCGTTTATTTTTCGATAAAAAAAAATTTATGGAAAATAACTAGTTTTTCTTAGCTGTGTGTAATTTCCACAGTTACAAAATTTTTTTTATAGCTTGTGAAAACTTTATATACTACCTATCTGGTTTTTCTAAAACATGGTAGCGAACAAGAAAATGTTTCCAATAATTTTGTATTGTATCATTCGTATTTTTATCGATAAGATAAGCACTTTTTAATCGTAATTTATAATTTTTATATTCTTAAGTCACATATATTTTTGGAAGTGAAGTAATATTTAATTCGCTTTGGCTTTTGGTACTGCCAATTCGTTTATATAATAGTAATAAATGACTTTTTCTTTCTTATAAAATGAAACTTGTTCTATAAAATTTAGAAGTTACATTCAAAGAAGGGTTAGGAATATAAACTTTTCAAAACTTTATTTTAAAAAATTATATAAATATATTATGGTCATAGTTTATAAATCAATTCTTTATGATTGACCACTTGAATTAATTATTCTTTTGTATATATGTACACAATTAAGTAATTTTTTTTTTGCAAATTATAGCCATTTCATATCATGCTGCGTGATGTAAGCTTTATTTTTAAACTTTTATTTGTCAGAATTTTTTTTATTAGATACTCAATTAAATTTATATTGTATCTTCTAATTTGTTTTTTCAAAAGTCATCAATAAATAATAATTGATAATAAGATTGTAATTAATTATAAATTCGTTAAAAAAATCTCTTAAATAACAAAGAGATAAAAATTTAAATCATTCAAGTACCCAAATATACTTTATGGTTTACAGTAGCCAAAAAAAAATTTAACGCAGATTTATTAATTTGATTGAATTATCATAGAGGCCACACCCACAATTGCAAGTTTATGACATTTTGTAACACCAATGTTGCCAGTTTGATGGTTTTACCATTAAAACTAGTGGTTTCAAGCCAATAAGCAAGCAGAATTTATAAAATGTCACCAATCAACAAGTGAAATTTAACTTAGCGCTGCTAGGTAATGAATTACTTATTTAAATTATCAAATAAATTCAAACTTGTAAATAAAGAGAAACAGTTATATTGTATTTTACAATTTGATTGAATTATCTACACTTACAGTATACTTGATGTCATGTTAATTCACAGAATTTAAATGCATTTAATTCCGAAAGCTGTGATGAACTGTAGCTACTGAGGAGCCCTAACTTAATGCTTGCCCAACACGCATTCGACGTCTACATTGTTCTGATTGTGAGAAGAAAATAAAAAGGTATTAATTAAGTAAAATATTTACTTTCGCTAATCTACACTGACAATTTTTTTTAAAGAAAAAAGAAGAAATAAAGCTAGTCTAAAATACTAAAATAATGCCTTCAGAGTCATAAGACTTTTTGTCGTGAAATGATTCCAAACTCATGACAACTTACCGAACAAAATCGTTCAAAATCAAAAATTTTTGATTTAAAAAACGAATTCAAAGAAAATCTGTTAAATACACCAGAAAAATGATTATAAAAAACAAATTGTGGGAGTTACATAAATTTGGTCCATATCCAAAAAATTTTCTATTCATATGACTCTGAGAGAACAAAATTTTTAGCAACACATTCAAAAATGATCTTGTAATTGCGATGTGCACAATGAATGTTTGTTCACATTCAAAAACAATTTCAACAATGAAAAAATTCTACAAGATACTTTATTTTATCAATAGATGGCTACACCAATAAAGAATTAAATATACAATCGGTAATTGTTAATGTTTTTAGTGTTATGAAAACGTGTTTATTAAGTGAAAAGGTGTTAGTGATGGAAATTGTTTGGTGAAATCTATGTGAAAATGATATGAAAACTTATTCTATCCTCCCGAAGATATTTAAAAAACGATGCATGTTTCGAGCTATAAATAAAACTTTATTGATTTGCTTGTACACAGACATATGTAGTATGTTGTTTTCATACTATTCATTGACGTTCTCAACCTTCGTGTCGCACAATGTCTATCTACCCGATGTGTAGAGAGCCAAGTTTCTCCTACTCCGTTCACGGCGTGTATATTTTATCGCAGTTTCATATTATTATTATGTGCATTTCAAATCACTAAAACGGTTTTTGTATATACAAATAGAATAGAATATGTCTGACTGTCAACAAGGAACAGTGTTTGTTTGAATTTTTTCCCGATACAACAAAAAAAGATCGTAAACAAACGAATATATTCAGTTTCGGGAATGGAATACAATAATGAATGCTTGAGACGTGTGCGTAAAGATGGTGTTACGTAAAACTAACCTCAAAAAATAAATTCACACAAAAAAAAACACTTTTTATTTTGAAATGTCGTGTTAGTGCATCACAATTTTCAGTTCCTAATAGAAATTTATTTACCTACTAACCTGAAAAAATGTTAAAGTAACGGTTCTGTTTTCGTTTTTGTTTGTTTATTTGTTTTTGTTTTTTTTGAAGTTGTCAAAATGGATAGCGGCGTGATGGGTTCACGATTGCGTAGTGCTACTCGTGTCCGTAATGCCGTTTGTGCGCGAACTTTAAAAATGTCACCGAAATCACCGAATTCGAATACGCACCGGACTCATCATCATCAGGTGAATAAAAAAAATGGTTCGAATAATAATCATCACGGTAATGGATTGACGCGAAATAATTCGATACATCGAAGTAATTCAATCCATAAACATTGTAATAATAATTTAATTCGTAATCAATTGAATCAGTTAGATCGTAATGCTAATCAACAAAAGGGGGCCGTTTTGTCGCCCGTGTCTTCCGCCGTGCAGTATGAAACACCGTTTTTGGCTGGAAAATTTTCTAGGTATGTACACGGTTTGGTTGAGTGGAAAGAAATGTAATAGTATGTTTATGTTAATTATAAAGTTCTATTTATAGCCGTAACAAATATAATTATGAGATAATATATTAAATAAGTGATTATTTGTATTTAAAATTTAAATTGACTATTTACCGGGTAATTGAAGATGACATTTTTAATTGTTTAACTCGTTGAATGTAGCCTGGGGGGAACATTTTTTTTGTTTGTTTGATTTCATTGTTAGTAAACTGAAGTAAATGCAACGTAATTCCGTCGAAAAAATTTAAAAAAAATACATAAAAATTTTACAGTTGTATTTTGTTTGAAAGAAATCAGAACGTTTACATGTTTCTAATTAAGCGTATGACCTGTTTGGATGAATTTAAAATTACTACAAGACTTGTATTGACGTATTCAGTACTAGTTTTTAAATTTTACCTTCCCTACAAGTAAACATCAATTAAAGTGCGATTATAATCTTAAAACTTAAATTGAATTTATAAGACTAAAAATAATTTATTTTCATTAACCCTAGAATCATACATACTCGTCAAAACGACGAACGAACTTCTCTACCTGCTCCAATAATGTGACTTGTCGGTGCCTGCTCGTTGTGAAACTTCTGTTATCTAATTTATTTGTTATTATAACACATATAAATTTTATTTATAGCTATTGTCGTTTTTTTTATACTAAAATAGTGTGCGTCAAAAGGACGACGATGTATGATTAACCTATATTTTTTTTTTAAAGATTTTGTACTCCACATATAAAAGGTTTCCTAATTTTTCTAAAATCTATTAAAGATATGGATGTTATAATTAATTTATTCAATGATTATGATAATGTGAAAGATGATTACAGCTGTTTGACTTATAGAGACGACATAATACTGAAGTTTGAATATATTGAATCGAAAACTAAGGAATGCGTTTCGAATGACTAAATAAAAGATTAATAATTTATTTTGTGGAAAATATTTTAATTTTTATTATTTTTTGAGATCTTATTCGAAAAATTACTAACAAATTTTAGAAAATTTACAAATGTGCCTAATGGGGAAATAACTACGTATCTATAGGAATATTTATGACTGAGAAATTTCACGTTCTGTAAAGTCACACATGTCCACTGATTCATAATAGTTCATAAATTAATTATTACAATTGATGTATTTATCTATTTTTTAATTTTTATAATGAAAATATGCTTTGATAAAAAGATTAAAAAAATTAATAAATATTTACATTAAGAAATTTTTCCAAATCCAATTTTTTTAAATATTTTGTTCGCTTTTGTAGTATTGTTATGTAAAAAAAATGTTTTTTGCAAATAAACTCTAAAACTCCCCGTAAAAAGTCCATTCGTCGAAACGACGCCGATGTATGATTAACTTGACTCGTAGACCAATGTATGATTCTAGGGTTAATGAAAATCAATATAGGAAGTTGTTACATACAGTATTAGTGAGATATTTTTCAGATTTAGTTTAATTCGTGTAGTGTCTTAATTTAGTTCTTATTGATTCTTTAATTTTATTTTCTTAAGTTCTTCATTTTTAGGGTAATTATGCAGAAGTATGGCTTTGCCCATTTTTGGTTGTAAAAAATTAACCTATTCTACGACTTTTTGGAATTCATTATTTAATTACACCTTATCGTAGTGTCGGTAGTAAGTGGTCTTAAAATAAAATTGAGGTTCCTTATACTTTTTTTTTCATTTTTAAATGCCATTTGCGATTTGTGTCGTACCTTTTTTTAATAAATCAACTCCTAAGGGCCTTTTAGACGGTCATATCAGTTCTCAATTCAGTTTCAGTTTCAGTCGAACTGTCAGTTTTTCCTACGTGTAAAAATCAACATCGGAAAGGAGAACTGAAACGGAGACTGAAAACTGACAGGATGGATAGACCTATTTGTTTCGTTTCAGTTCTTAAAATTCCTATGTGTAAACAAGCGCGGCATGCCTCAATCCGTTCGCTCACGTCAGTTTTCTTGAAAATCTGACAAAGTGCACATTTTATATAGGCAACTGTCGCTATGTCCAACAAGGATCACGATTTTGTTGTTGAATTTATTAAAATTTCTAAAACCTTACCATGTTCATGGAATAAAACAGATGTAATCACTATGGTAAAATCTAAAATAAATTGCCTACGCTCAATTTACAACAAAAAAGATAAGAAAGTTAGGGATAGTGAAAGAAGTGAAGCAGGAACTGGGGAAGTATACAAACCATCACTATGGTATTATGGTCTCCTTTCGTTCGTCAGCGACCAACAGCCGACTGTAACAAGTGTTAGTACCATGAACGGCGAGGATGAAAATCCGGAAGGAATAAGAGATACGTATCCTTATTCATTCGTAAATAATTCAACCAATCACATGGTTCTAAGCGAAGTGCCTTTATTAAATTTATATGCGACAATGAATTTCTTTTAAGAAGCCGAGCTTTACCCCACTAGCTTCTTTTCTTCCGCTCTTTCTTCAGCACCAAAGCTAACGCTATTGCAGTGAAATAGTCTTCATCGATAAGTTATTATATTAGCACTTTTAAACTAGTATAAGAATATAAGTTGAAGACTTTTAAAATGAAACACTTTGTTTAGGGTAACTCAGATTATACAAAGAACTGAAACGACTGAGAACAGTCAGAACTGAATGGACCGTGTAAAAACAAAGCTTTTTCCGAACTGAAATGAAACGAGAACGGAAACTGAGACTGAACTGAGAACTGATATGACCGTCTAAAAGGCCCTTTAGACGGTTATATCAGTTCTCAGTTCAGTTTCAGTTTCCGTTCTTGTTTCGTTTCGGTAGAAGGTTTGTTTTACACGGTCCGTTCAGTTCTCACTGTTCCCAGTCGCTTCAGTTCTTTGTTCAGTCCAATTACCCTGATTTTCAAGAAGAAATGAAGTTTTGAGGCATGACTCGCTTTCTTACACATAAGAATTCTAAGAACTGAAATGAAACAAATAGGTCTATCCATCCCGTCAGTTCTTAGTCTCCGTTTCAGTTCTCCTTTCAGATTTTAATTTTTACACGTAGGATACCTAAACAGATAGTTTGACTGAAACTGAAACTGTACTAAGCACTGATATGACCGTCTAAAAGGCCCTTTTAACGGGGTGAAATTAGGGTTTTGGGTTTTTCGCGCTAATCCCTATAATCATATGTCCGACTACAAGAGAAAAGTAAAAGGTGTTTTTTTTTGTTCGTCACTTTTTTGAGGGGAAAATTTTTTAAAAATGTATCTTTTTCCCAGGATTCGCCATTTTTCTTCACGGCTCTGGCTGTATATTATAATATTTAAAAAGGTCTCAAAATAAATTGTTGAGCGAAAATTTTTTTAAAGATTGCAAAGATCCTGGGAGAAATAAAGATGGAACTTTAGAAAGGGTCTAAAGGAAACGGCTGAACGGATTTTTAACAGTCTGCGAAATTAAAATTTTCTCCCAAAGTCCCAGAGTTTCAAAAGGAACTCACAAGGGGATGGCACAGCCTTGGGGTTGGTGATTTAGCTGAAAATCTTTTTGGTGATAGAGTATACTTACTATGTTAATATCCTAAAATAATAGCTCGCACTATTTAGAAAAACTTGTAAAAAAAAAAAAAATTTAAAAATTTTAATTCAGCTGGTGTAGTTAATAAGCTTAAAAAAGATTGAAGTACGTAACAGATGGAGTAGTGTAGATTAGAGATGTCGATTTTAAATCGATTAATCGAAAATCGATTAATCGAAGCTTAAAAAATCGATTCATTTTTCGATTTTTTTCATTTGAATCGATTCATGAATCGATTATTAAAAGTAAGAGATCGATAATCGATTTTTTCCAATCATAACTTCATTTTAATAGTAATTCTACAAAGAAAGATGTGTTAAAATGAAACACCAAAAACTATTGTTAATTGTCACTTTATACTCGTTATATCAACGAACCGAACACCTCCTATGGCTCTATATAAGTCAGAATATTAATACAAAAAGGAAGGAAGAGACCACCTATCTGTGCAAACGACGATCCCTTTCCCACAAAAGCGACTTATTTAGAAAACATTTTGTTGAACCAAGTCGGATTCGAACGTAGGACCATTCTATTAAGAACCGTTAACGGTACCTCTACACTACTTCACCTGTTACGTACTTCAATCTTTTTTAAGCTTATTAACTACACCAGTTGAATTAAAATTTTTAAATATTTTTTTTACAGCTTTTTCTAAATAGTGCGAGCTATTATTTTATGATATTAACATAGTACCTAAGTATACTCTATCACCAAAAAAATTTTCAGCTAAATCGCCACCCCAGGGCTGTGCATTCCCCTTGTCAAATGCACAAATACTACTGTGATTCGTGAAAAAAGTAAACATGAGATTAAAATTGTTCTTCAGGGTTCTGGAATTCCAAAAGAGGGCTGAAATTTATACTTTAGAGTGATTTGGCGAACGGAGTGAAGTTTTATAAAGAATTGATATTGTACAGAATTTTGGAATATCTGATTTAAGAGTAATTTAACTAACCTATATCTAATTAAGATAATTTTACGTGGGTAGAACTGGGGGGCACAGTTAATGAACGAATCTTGTTCGTTTGAATTTAGCCAAGTTTAAAGAGATGAATTTTCCGGAATTCAGTTTTCTCTGCTCTTGAAAATAAGCTTAGGTACAGTAATATTCCAATATTTGTTTAACTGTTTTCATAGTTTTGCTTTTTTGTCAATAATTCCTAGAAAAAATGTTCGAAATAAACAGTTCAGATACACGAAAATCTTGACGCACTCGACGCATGAATTATAATAACGCTTGACTGACTGACTATCGTTGGCGTCTATTTTAAACTAAAATGACATTCCGATGCGTCATATCCTACAAATTTTCACAAATATCTTCCTAATTAAAAGTATAATGCTCTTTGTGTATGATTTTTAATTATTTATTCTCAATTTCATCACTTGACTCATAAAAAGTTATTGTAGGGTAAAAGCCCCCTTTGTGGAACGGTATCTAATTATGAACATTTACATATTAATGAAGTTATTTCTGAAAGAAACGTCTGATAACAAAAATTATTATTAATAGAATGATTGTTTTTCAATTTAAATTCACCTCGCATTTAAAGTTTCCTTACTTAATTAAAGAAATAAATATGTAAGTGTCAAAACTGTTCCAGTATTAGATACCGTTCCACAAACGGGGCTTTTACCCTACTTTTCTCTAAGTTTTAACAACAATAATAGTATATTGTGCAATAAGTGCGGGAAATTGTCGATTCCCGCACGAGTTGCACATACTATTTTTTATTACGAATTTCACATACTTTTTTCTATTATTATCACCATTTTTGACATTTTTATTACTTTTTAAAATAATAAATTAAGTGTTCGTCTTTTTTTTCTGAATTAGGTAATTATCGTTTAAATTACTTTGTTGGCGGTTTCTATAGAAATAATTATGAAATATTTATTAAATGAAAAATTAAGAGGCGGCTTTGCGTGTTTTGATTAAATTTTGCGTGTTTTATTGTCAATTTGCGTGTGGAAAGTTACTTTCCACACGCAAAAAAGTATGCGGGAAGAGTACAGTGGGCAAACAGCTATTTTGCGTACAGAAATGTGTGCGCCAAGTTAGTACTTCTCCCGCATGAGTAATAAAAAATTATTAAAAATATTAGGCCAAATGCAAGTTAAATACACATTAAATCAGGCTTCCCTAATCAGTAGGGTATTTAAGTACCTTGAAAATACCGTTGAAAAAAGTCACAGCTCGGTTCAAAGTAGATTTATCAAGTTTTGTTTCGCGGTTTCTCAATTCTAGTTGAAAATTACTACTATGTGCAGGGCCGGATTTACCCAAAGTGCCGCCCGGGGCACTGTGAAAAATGCCGCCCCTGCTTTTCCGTAAAACAAAAAAAATTCTTAATAACTTTCTCACTTTTTTCCCTGTTCCTATAAAAAAATAAGTGACGAGTACTTAAAATAAAAACCTCAAATTCCAAATTTTGCCGCCCGAGGCCAGTGCTCCACGTGCCCATAGTGTAAATCCAGCACTGACTATGTGTAATGTTTTGAGTTTCTTTTTGCGCGTACAACTAAAAAGTTAGCGATAAACACACATTATACGCCATTTTGAAATTTGTCAGTATTTTGTGATCTGTTAGCTTTTAGGGATTTGGGTTTGAAGTTCTGGGGGACATTTTGTCATACTAAAACATGCCTGAAAATCGAATTTCATTTACAAAGGACCATTTTTTTTTTTTGCGGAACCCTGACAATTAACAAGCGTGTGCACACGTTTATATTATATCACACACGCTTGCAAACGTCCTATATGATCACCGCCTAACTTCCTTTGTGTCTAATTTCTAATTATTTATTCTTAATTTCATCATTTGACTCACAAAAAACGTTATTGTACTTTTTTTCTAAATTTCTCAATAATCAATAGTTATTAAAAAAAACCCAAATATTTTAATAAATTAAAAATAAATTTGTTGTACAAATTTTACTGGCGTTTGTTCAAGCTCCCATAAATGGTACATTAACGTTTTTTTTTTTTGCACTAACATTTTCAAACTATTGACACATACCCCAAAAATAATTATACAAATTTAGTGGTATGATCTCATCCGAGTATCCAAGTACGTGTTATTAAAAAAAAGACATTTAAACGGATATTTAATAAAAAATCATTAAATTAAAGAGAAAAAAACTTTTGATACGGATTCTGTTGTTGTATGTTTATGTCTTGTGACCTTTAGTTGTGGCTATTAAATATCATAATAGAAAGTAGGCTTTTGCGCTTTGTGAAGAAAGCGCAAAATATGTGTTTGCCGAGAACTGTCACTTTTCGCTTTAAAGCGAAAAGTAGTATTTTATCGCTGGCTTAACATATATTTAATTATAAATCGGGTAGGCGTTGTAATCTTGTAATGTATTTCTACACGGAGAGAAAATTCCTATAAAAATTACTGTGCTCATACTACAATCGATGTGTAACAGGCGAACATATCCAATTTTTGTACGGTAAAATTATAAAAATTACAATAATATAACTATAATTTTTATAATTTTACCGTACAAAAATTGGATATGTTCGCCTGTTACACGTCGATTGTAGTATGAGCACAGTAATTTTTATAGGAACTTTCTCTCCGTGTACGGTAACAAATAAACAGATTCTAAATTTCATATTATTTTTATCATGATCAAGTGAAATATCATTTTTATTAAATTTCAAAATAACTACAAAATATTGTAGGATGGGTCGAGCGGGTTTTAATTAAATTAAAAACAATATTTAGAAAAATTAACAGTTTATTTGTCAGAATGATACACTTAAATGTCTATCTCAAGAGGCTCAGACCGCGACTGCCGGTTTGAATTCGACCGTCACATCAGTAACATTTAGTTGGTGGGCTTAGGCCTTCAGGCCACCTATAATATTAATTAAAAATAATAAATAATAAGTTGATAAATAATTTTTAAAAAAAATTCATACAAATGTGATGGAAATATGTAATAATGACAGCGATTTCTCAAATACACCTCCAGATATTTCTGAAGTTGCAAAAATTATAACATTAATAAATGTTAACGTCCATTATTATTTTTTCAAGTATTTTTTAAGTAAAACGAATACATTTTACAAGATTATAGAAAAAATTATGTGTGTAATCCGAGCATAAAGTAACATTGTCGCTGTCATGAGAATGACGCGCTCCGCCTGGCGGCGTCGCACGTCAACATTCTCAATCGAGCGGCAGTGTACTACTTTACGCTCTTAATATACAAATAACTATTTTGTTTAGGCTGATATGTTCTTAAGTGATCCATTTAAGGAGCTAAAACTACCGCATTTAGATGAATTTTTCGAATTTTTAAAATCTCAGTAGCGTAAAATGAGACTAGTGGCATGTGTTACTTATTTGAAACCCGTGCTTTGATTGGATTCAAATCACAGACCAATGAACATAATATGATACGACCAGGATACGACCTATCAGTATTCTATAATATAGTAATCATTACAATAACCGTTGGTATCCGTAGTAACGTTTTCAAATAATTATAGTCAAAATATAATATTGATAATAAAATTTTACTTTTTTAAGAAAAAACTGCAAAATTTTGAAAGAAAAAAAGTGGTATTCGCTTTATTTTCAAAACACAGCTGAACTCTCTTTATGCGGTCTTTTTTGTGCGGTTTTTTTATGCGGTTTTTTTTATGCGGTTTGTAAAAAATGGCCATTAAAATGCATAATGTGAATCAAAATCACGAGACAGTAAGAAACTTATACAATTACTATAATAACTTCTTTGATAAAAAATACTTTTTAACGACTTTTAAGCATTTAATCAACAATACATTGCATAAGAACATTTTGCAACATGCAATTATTGCATCATTTAATTTTTTTTACACATGCATTTTGCAAAATTTTCATAGTATTATAAAAAGGAAATAAAATGTTCCTACGTGTAATGTTCCTACGGCTTTATCTTGTTTATAGATGCAACTTCTAAGGAAATTTCTAAGTTTTGAGCGTTTTGAGTGATGTTTTTTCGATGAGACTTTTTTATGCGGTCCCGACCAACCGCATAAAAAAGTTTTTTGTACAATCTGGATCGAACTATACTTTTTATAGCTATTTATGATATTTTTGAATATACATATATTTTTTTTGTGCGATTTTTTTTATGCGGTCCCCTCCACTGCACAAAAAATGAACAATACATTATATTCCTAAAATTTCATCCGTCTCACTCCGTTACCTGCTTCAAGAAAAATGCCTACAAATTGGCTTTACGCTTTGTCTAGTAGTATAATATAATAGTGCTCATTGGTCTGTGATTCAAATTGATTAACTCATAAAATGTATGATTGTTCATGCAAATGTAAGCCCGGCTTTATCTTCTCTGATGATGAAGAAATAGTAGACATTTTTCTGAATGTAGAGAGGAACTCGTTTCTATTAATAATAGCACGTAAACGACGTAAACTATTAATTAATGAGTTAAAATTTCATGAATGTATACTTGTGAAAAAAATAAAGTTGAACTCGTATATATATATTTAAGATAATTAGAGTATAGAGAGGATCAGGGACGAATGTAGTTCTCAAATCAAGAGGAGGTTACATATTATTTACATTTACGATAGAACTGAGTTAATACTTAATTGAAAAAACATTTAAAATTCAAATTAACTCTGTTTTGACTTTGAAAATCTATAACTCACTTCTATAGTTTCATTATTCTAACATTTTTAATGTACTTTAATTTTTATTTATTTATTTTTTTTAATTTACAGTTTTTAAGACACGGAAAATTTTTTAGTAAATTTGATGATATCATCAGAAGTGATTTCAGTTGAGGTGATTGGTTGAGTTGGGGGTAATTTGGATGTGAATTTTTCATTTTTACCATTAGAGTGACGAAATTTCTTGTAGAAATATAACTAACTTGACGGAAATAGTTTTTATAATCAGTTTACATGTTTAATTTTGGTAAAAATGAAGAGAACGATTTCGAAAACCTATATCCCATTTTCAGTTTCATTATTCTTCAGTTAAAATGCAACTATATTTGCAGTAATACCTGAAAAATGACGATAAAATTTAAATTTATCTCCGTTCAGAGAGGGTGTCATAACCCCCGCACTACGTCCCTATATCTGTGCTTGGTTAGGATTAGATAGAGTTTCGTATGATTTCTGCTAAAAAGTTTGATCGATTTCGTCTAAATTCAAAGTCTTATGTCGTGTTGTAAACGTTTTTTGGATTTTTTCTTGTCAAGACCGTAGAGAAATGAGGTCGATCTTACGACAATAACATTTTTTTCTTTCGCTACCTATTCAGCTGTTACGGTAGCGATGGTGGCCCCACGTTGGGCGCCAAACTATTTGATTCTATAGTAGCATTATCAGTTTTTGTCATTTTAGTGTACTTTGTCTAAATTCGAAGTCTAATGTGGTGTTGCAAACACTTTTCGGATCTTTTCTTGTCAGGACCGTCGAGAAATGAAGTTGATCTCACGGCAGTAACATTTTTTTGAGCTTTTTTAAGCTTGTATGGTTTTTATTAAGTTTATCTTCTTTCGCTACCTATTCAGTTGTTACGGTAGCGATGGTGGCCCCACGTTGGGCGCCAAACTATTTGATTCGATAGTAGCGTTACCAGTTTTTGTCAGTTTAGTGTACTCCGGCACTGTCAGTATTAGTGAAGTGGACTACCGCATGATATTTGTAGCTATAAACATCAATCAGTGTTCATAATTGACTCAACCTTTTGAGTAATTTAATGAAATAAATAAAATTTAATTGTATTGTCACTGTAGTTAGTTCCTTTTTACGGTGGACAGACAAACATTTATAATAATAGTTGGTGAGTCTGTCCGTACGTTTGTCTAATCGTCTATATTCTGATCTTGTCTAGTTGGAGGTTACATTTATTTTTATTTATATTAATTTATTAATTCATTAAAATTTGTTACGTATTCATTTGAACAGATGTATTATTAGTAATTGTTAAATTTAAAAGGAAATTAAAGTTGGTCTTGTGATCTTTTGCGGTTTTGAGATAATTTATAGATTTAGTACAGGTAAATTTTACAAAGAAAAAACTTTGGAACAAAAAAAATTGAAATTGCGATTAACATTATACAGTCCGCGTACTTTTACAGTAAACTTCCCCAGGGACTGGCAATATTTTTAGAAAACTAAAAAAAAATTAATTAAATGAATTCACGAAATGATTCAGCATGTGTAAACATACACTTTTATAATAAAACCAATATCAATAACATACAAACACACTGATTTTTGTGATTGTATTGAAATGTACGCATTTCAATACAATCACAAAGAAATAAAAAATGATAATATAAAATTATATTTTTAAGCGTTTTTTTATGTTATTCGTTTATAAATTTTTTGTATAACCAACACACAAAGAGTGTGTTTAGTGTAATTCAATACCTGTTTGCGCACACATGTGCCATTACTGGTCGCGATCGGCCTCTACGATTGTTTTGGCTATTTTCAGGTGCTGAAAACGCGAACTGTAAAGTGTTATTTTTGGTTATGTATAGTCTAAATAATGTATCTTTTATCCAAAAATCCCAAAATACTAGTGGATCGATCGAACTTGATGTGTGTTTCAAAGGAATAAAGAAATAAACAAAACATATGTTTAGATTTTGTTACTTTGAAGGTATTTATGTATCTACATATCATATAATTGAAGACATCAGTAGATGAAGGTGTTATGTAACATTGTTTCAAAAAGTCATTTTTGCAAAATTTTGAAATATTCTATGCTGAAATATCATATACTAAAATTTGGTTTCATTACGTCCAATAATTTTGTAGAAATTCAATAATAAAAACATGTGCTATTGCATAGGAAGTATGTGTAAATAAAAACTTTCAAACGCTTCTGTTGTAAAATTATAAAAAGAATGTTACATAACACCTTCATCCACTCATGTTTTCAGTTATGACCATTATGACTTGTATGCAGGTTGTATGTATTTGGCTCACTATGACAAAAGTTTATCTACATTTTGCATAAAATTACAACCAATAAAAAAAAATTAAATGATTTAAATACATACAACATTCTAATTATAGTATTTATAAGTACATGATTGGTTATAAATACGAGTCAGACCACATGTCTTTTTTGCTATCATAATTATAGAATAGTATTGGATAATATGCAGAAGAGATATTTTTGCTGAATGCATTTTATTTATTATTTAGAATGCTTTTTATTGAAGTTTTTGTTAGGATTTTCGTCATATAAAGTTTGATGTCTAAAAAATATCTGGATAATAATCTAGTCATCATAATGAAATTTGGCGTCTTAAAAAATATCAACATTTATTCAATTTACTTACGAATGTAAAGTTATTCCAGTTTGTTTCTTTGTCATATTCACACTATTGTTTTTACAGGTTGCAATGCATCTAAATTAATTACGCGAGGAATTTACCTTTAAAAAGACGCTTAGAAATTGAGAAAAAGTGATCACGAGCGTTCTAGTGGTTGGTGTTTTTTTTAATCGATGCAGAATTTAAAATAAAATATAAAATTCAAATACTATTTTTTGATTAAACCACGGCTTCAATGCTGAAAATTGAAAAAATAAATAATTTGACAAGTATTCTTATATTATAAATGTTTGATTTTAGTCTACATATTCATTCTGAAATATCATATTTGTCAATAGTTTTTTCTCTCTCTAAAAAAATCTTTCTCTCTCTCTCTCTCTCTCTCTCTCTCTCTCTCTCTCTATATATATATATATATATATATATATATATATATATATATATATAAATATATCAAATATATATCAATTGTGCTTATAGAATACTACAAAAACAAAATTTATCCATGTGTATCTTACCTATTACTTTCATTAATTTCAACTTTTCACGGTGACGCCGCCATTTGGTAAAAAAATAGTATTGGAATTTTTTATTCCTTTTTAATTTTGAATCGATTAAAAGAAAAATCAGCCACTAGAACGCTCGTGGTCGCTTTTTGTTAAAAATTACGGTTAAGTTCCTACTCTAAATCAAATACAAATTCCTTAGGTAATAATAAGTGACTACTCGCTATGAGCTTTTGCCTGGAGGGGATACGAAATTTGAATACATCGCTCAAGGTGAACAAATATGTCAGTTTATCCGGCCGCTATTTGTACATAATTTTATTATTTTTTTTTTAAAGAAGTATTTTTTATTTTTATTTTTTAAATAGTTACTGTGTTTAATTTTTTCGAAGCGAGTACTTATTACGATGTCTATTTACCAGATTTTACAAAATTATTTGTAATCCTACTATAGTTGAAAAAATATACCCAGACACTTTTGATAGTTTCTTTGTCAACGGATAATTGTCTTTTTCTAATTCCAGTCAAACAAATAAATAGTGCATAGGGTACTAATTGAACATTAGGTTACGAAATAATAATAAATAATAATTAATAACTAATGATATATTATAACTTAACTGTAAACATATACATAAAATAACTGAATGACTGGATTCATTGCAAAATGTTTAATACTATTAAAAGTATAATTTTGAAAAACAAAAATCAGTGGATACCAATATTAACTGCTTAGAATTTTCAAATCAGTTAAAATCAAACGAAAATAGTTTATTCTAATTGAAAATAACATATTTCACTTGTCTTTATAGTATTGCCTCATTTTTTTAACTTCGTGAAGATGAATTATTATTATCTCAAATATTTAAAAAACTAAATAAAAACCACTGATTAAGGACACTGGTGTAGTGTTGAAAAGTGTACGACAAGGACAAAAAAGAAGGAAACCTACAAAAGTGTCTGGGAATATTTTTTCAACTATATTTCAAAAAAATATCATAAGAATTACCTCTTATGCTTTTTCTTGGTTAATTATTGAAAACTATTCCATTTTAAGACATTTTTAAGCTAAAATGAGCCGATGTATTGTGGCTTTTATTAAACAAATTTCAATTTTTTAAATTTATTTTTCATTCATTTATAGTAATAAGGCGCGGCGTCCTGATAAATTAACAAAAAATCACTTGATATAGGTGGCTATATTTTCGGCTCGGATCGATTCTTAAGCACCAGTGAACGTCCATTTATGACTGTTGATGTACAATACGAATATGTAAATTGATATCGAAGTTGATTATGTATTTAGATACCTTAACGTACTTACCGTACTTACAATACATACATACATACATATTTTGTTCAATTTTTATTGACATGCGAGAAAGTGACAGAATGATAGAAGGAACTGTTTACCGAATGATGTCATTTCTAATTTTATCGTACATATCGTACATATCGCGCTATAGGCACCGCAGCAGCGATAGTACATATTGTATGTATGTGTGTGTACAATCGGTTCAGATAAGTTGTATGTATGTATAGTAAGTACCACATAATGTGTTATTGATAATGTATGCATTTGTAGGTACCTACAGTAGAACCTTTGTTAAGGGGTTGAACGATTTTTCAAAAGATTTTAATGAAACTTCTCTAGATATTTATTTAATTCAATACCAATAATACGAGCCTTTTTCGATTAAAATTGACCACCCCAATTTTGAGAAAAACGATTTCAAAGTTTTGTAATTTTAACACGACCCATTATGGGAGGTTGACATATTCACACGATTTTTTTGAATAAAATGAAAACGTGTCAAAGGAATTTGATAAAAATTTAATATGTTATAAAATACTGAGTTACAAACCATATTTTAAAATAATAAAAATTACTGACCACACCGGTTTTGAAATATAATTTATAAAAATCATTTTACAACGCTTTTCAACGCTTTTACAACGCTTTTTCAGCAACGCTTTTATATTGCTCCAATATAAGCGCGCGGAAATTCAAACAAACAAGTGGTACACGAATATACTTAATAAATGAATACATTATTTAATTTTTGATAAAAGAAAATTTGATGCCTGAGCTATACTTTTGTATGTGACTGTCTTGAACCAACTATCTTAACCAAACAGTAGTATCATGCAAAAATTACAAATTTTTTCAATTTTTTAATTCAAATCAATTTCATAAACGAATTTAGGTACTTATACAAAAATATAACGTTTATAAATGCATCGTTACATTAGAATCATTGTTAACAAGTTAAAACATGAACAATTATACCTAACTCATATCCGTTTATGCCCAAATTAATTTTTTTTTTTTCAAATTTCGTTTCCCTCTTAGTATTTTATTATTTTGGGTGAAAATAAGAAGTTTTTATTGTTTTTAAATTTTTTTTACTTATATTTATAAAAATTATAGCACGTAAACAAATGTCGACAGTGGGTACGTAAATGTCAGTAAGATCGATAGTGAGTGTGAACTGGTTTGTAAATGCACAAAAAATATAATTTTTTAATTAATATTAACAAAAAAATATGTTGCTATGGACAAAAGGGAGCAAAAAAGTGGACAAATTGAAAAGTGTATTAGCCATATAATTATGAAAAACTAACAATTATTTACAAAAAGTAAAAATTTCAAAAATGATACCAAAATACTACAGTAAATACAGTTCCATCATTTGAAAGAAATGACGGCAAACGGTATAGTGGTGTAGTAGGGATAGTTACCAACGTGATACAAAATAATACCCTCGGCTGTCAATGTCCGACTATGCCCAAAATGAAAATTCCCAAAGTTAATATCGACAAAATGTCGACAGTGGTCACAAATGGGTTAATATGCCTAAATAATATGTCGTCGTGAAAAAATATTGTGTCCACATCTAGTTAACAAAGGGTCCGCTTAAGAGAGTGCTGAATGCATTGGTTTTAGTATATCATGCCACCGTCATAAAAAAAATTGTCCGGCTATAGGAGGGGTTCGGTTACGAGAGGTGTCCGTAATCAGAGGTTCCACTGTAGGCACTTTTTGTACACATAGACCACATCAGTCTATTTTAAATACATATAAATATGTAAAATTTTTCAAACTTCAGTCCATTAATATGTATTTAAATAGGTATTGTTTTAATATGTATATTAATATTATTTAATAATAAGTTAGGTATATGTATGGGTAATATATGTGTATTTAAGTATATAATTATACCTGTTTAAGAAATTTTTAAGTATTTTTTTTTTAGCGAATTTCGAAAACTCGAAATTCAGCTATTACAGTAGGTGTCATGACGCAATCTGAGTCCGGGACTATGGCAGAAATCTGTTTTGAGGTCCCTAGAATACGAAAATGATATTCACTAAAATTTATATATATATATATATATATATATATATATATATATATATATGTGTCGCCACGATAACTCTCGAACGAAACGTCTAATGCTTATGAAATTTTGTGTGCGGACTGGATTCTGAATTCGCTCGGCTAAGTTCGTTAGCCAGACACGTCGGATGCCCAGAAGTAGGTTTTCTGGCCATTTTTTATCATTCGATCCTATCATAAGGCAGTTCAATTTTTACATCGTTGAAAAGGAAAAAAAAAATTATGAAGAAAATATTCTTATAATTTTCTTTCTATTTTAAGTATTTTTCGAGAAAATGTAAATTTTCACTTTTATTCTTTCTTTGTTAGTCTAATAAGTAATTTATATTTATATCTCAGTTCTTTATTAAGTATAAAAATATTTCACTTTTTTATTAAAGAATTTTGTGAGAACAAGTGAAAACTATTCACATATATTTGATATAACACACATACATGTATAGAGTTTTGTTTCTCATTTATTGCATTATAATTAGCATGGTTCTATCCCATGTTAAAAAATGTAAATTAAACAGATTTTCTAAGCTAATGTAATGAAGAATTTTTTTTTTTTTATTGAATTTTTAAGTAAACAAGAAATTGAAGATTATGTTATGATATAATATTATTAAATATATGAAACAAAACAAAGTATGTATAATGTACATATGTATGCACGGAAAAATATTTTGAATCGATTTTGAAAATTTTTTCACTAATAATTAATAATGTTAAAGAATTAAACCATTTCAAATGTATTTAAGGTATTTTATGTGAGGTCAAGGTTTTCGGGACCTAAAACGGCCAGAAATTAATTAACCAATCGATTTTAAAAATTTTTTCACAGTTAGTAAGTTAAAGTATTTGAATTAATTAATTAAATGATGTCCGCAAGAAGCGTACGGACTGCCATAGATTATATGAGATCCTTAGAACCCTTTTCTTACTGTTAGAGTACTAGACTTGTATGAGTTTCGCCAGGATTTACTGATCCCATAATTGTAAAAAATAAACTAAACGACCAATTTTAAAAATTTCTTCACTGTTACAGAGCTAAACTATTTTAGATAGATTTAGAATACATTATGTAAGGTCCGCCAGGGTCCACAGGACCCAAAAGTGTCAAAAATAAACTAACTGACCGATTTTGAAAATTTTTTCACTGTTACAGAGCTAAACTATTTTAGATAAATATCGATTACGTTATGTAAGGTCCGCCTCGGTCCATAGGACCCAAAAGTGTCAAAAATAAACTGCCTGATCGATTTTGAAAATTTTTTCACTGTTACAGAGCTAAACTGTTTTAGATAAATATAGATTCCGTTATGTAAGGTCTGCCAAGGTCCATAGGATCCAGAAGTGTCAAAAATAAACTAACTGACCGATTTTGAAAATTTTTTCACTGTTACAGAGCTAAACTATTTTAGATAAATATAAATTACGTTATGTAAGGTCCACCAAGGTCCATAGAACCCAAAAGTGTCAAAAATAAACTAACTGACCGATTTTGAAAATTTTTTCACTGTCACAGAGCTAAACTATTTTAGCTAATATAGATTACGTTATATAAGGTCTGCCAGGGTCCATGGGATCCAAAAGTGTCAAAAATAAACTAACCGACCGATTTTGAAAATTTTTTCACTGTTACAGAGCTAAACTATTTTAGATAAATATAGATTACGTTATGTAAGGTCTGCCAAGGTCCATGGATCCAAAAGTGTCAAAAATAAACTAACCGACCGATTTTGAAAATTTTTTCACTGTTGGGGAACTAACTATTTTAGATAGACATACATTACGTTATTTAGGGTCCGCCAGGGTCCATGGGACCCAAAAGTGGTAAAAATAAACTAACCGACCGATTTTGAAAATTTTTTCACTCTTACAGAGCTAAACTATTTTAGATAAATATAGATTACGTTATGTAAAGTCTGCCAGGGTCCATCGGATCCAAAAGCGTCAAAAATAAACTAGCCGACCGATTTTTAAAATTTTTTCACTGTTGGGGAGCTAAGCTATTTTAGATACATATAGATTACGTTATGTAAGGTCTGAAATGTCAGTAGGACCTAAAAGTGTCAAAAATAAAATAACTGACCGATTTTGAAACCCTTTTACTATTACCAAGGTAAACTATTTTAGATAGGTACAGGTTGTGTTATCTGAGATCCACAACTGTCCTGCGGATGCAAATGCGGCGTAGAATGCTACACAACGGGTTTTGAATATATATATATATATATATATATATATATATATATATATATATATATATATATATATATATATATATATTACATAAAGTCCGCCTAGAATATACGGTCGAGCTGATTTTTTAATGAGGTCCACCGGGATCTTGCAGATCCGAAAACGCCAGTAATAAGCTATCGAACCGATGCTAAAAAATTTCTCACTGCTAGAGAATTAAATTATTTTAGATGGATACAACTATGCTGCACAAAATTCGTTCGGGTTCTTGGGTCCCCAAAACTACCAAAACTAATTACCCAGCTGATTTTAAAAATTCTTTTACTCTTAGAAAGCTAAACTATTTTAAATAGGTACAGGTCTTAGATGAGATCCGCCAGTGCCCAAGATTTGGAAATTCGCTATGTTATGCAGATGCTGCGACAGGGGTATTTAAATTATAAGTACAAATAAATGACTGCATTGAGAAATACTTTTTATCATGTAAGTAAAATAACATATTTATACATTATAATTGTATACACAAACAGCTGATTATACTTCATATCATATTACTTTTGTATATTATGTACATATATATAATCGTTGGTGCATCTGTTAGTGATTTTTTCATTTTTGATTTCCAACGTCTTTTAATTTCATATTTCATATATTTGGGAAAAATTTTTTTCTTTCATTTTACAATAGATTTAATTTTATGAGCGCCATATTGTTTTTTTCTGTGACGTCACACATTATTTTGTTGTAGAAAAACTGCGGTTACATGACATCCTGTATATACATAGTACCGAACCTATACCAATGTTGAACATGTGATATTAACACCTAAATACGGATATAAATAACATATACAAACAATTTCGAAACATTTCCTAGAAATTTTTATTCAAAATTTCAAAAGTAAACACAAAAACATCACGTTTTTTTTTTTAACCCTAGAATCATACGTTGGTCTACGAGTCAAGTTAATCATACATCGGCGTCGTTTCGACGAATGGACTTTTTACGAGGAGTTAGAGTTTATTTGCAAAAAACATTTTTTTTACATAACAATACTACAAAAGCGAACAAAATATTTAAAAAAATTGGATTTGGAAAAATTTCTTAATATAAATATTTCTTAATTTTTTTAATCTTTTTATCAAAGCATATTTTCACTATAAAAATTAAAAAATAGATAAATACATCAATTGTATCATAAAACATGTCTTTCAATTAATTAATTTATGAACTATTATGAGTCAGTGGACATGTGTGACTTTACAGAATGTGAAATTTCTCAGTCATAAATATTCCTATAGATATGTAGTTATTTCCCCATTAGGCACATTTGTAAATTTTCTAAAATTTGTTAGTAATTTTTCGAACAAGATCTCAAAAAATAATATAAATTAAAATATTTTCCATCAAATAAATTGTTAACCTTTTATTAAGTCACTTGAAACGCATTCTTTAGTTTTCGATTCAATATATTAAAACTTCAGTATTATGTCGTCTCTATAAGTCAAACAGCTGTAATCATCTTTCACATTATCATAATCATAATCATTGAATAAATTAATTATAACATCCATATCTTTAATAAATTTTAGAAAAATTAGGAAAACTTTTATATGTGGAGTACAAAATCTTTAAAAAAAAATATGGGTTAATCATACATCGTTGTCCTTTTGACGCACACTATTTCAGTATAAAAAAAAACGACAATAGCTGTAAACAAAATTTATACGTCTTATGTGTTATAATAACAAATAAATTAGATAACAGAAGTTTCACAGCAAGTAGGCACCGACAAGTTGTAGTATTGGAGCAGGTAGAGAAGTTCGTTCGTCGTTTTGACGAGAACGTATGATTCTAGGGTTAAATACTGTTTTAATTCATTCATAAATTTTCATTTTTTTGACATTTTGTTACACTGATTTATAAATTACAAGAATTATTCCTAAATTATTTGTCTAATATGAACAGCAACTGGTACAAATGATGTCAGAATACAGTACTGTGATTGGTTAAAACAGTAAAATATGTTGTTATTGTATACGTTCACTTTTCTGATTGGTTAAATATGATATCAGTGTTTATAGTATAGTTAAGTTTTTATTAAACAAAGTGTAAATAATTATAATTCATTTAAAAGCAAACAAGATAAAAAAACAATTAAGGAATGAAATTTAAAAGGCTAATTGAGGAAATAAGAATTGTATTATTGTAATTTTTTTTTAAATTTGTATTTTTTTGTAATTGCTTAATCACTTAATCAGTATTGCACACCCCATTTGAATTATTTGATAAGATTTCATTGATCGATTTTATTGCAGTGAATAATCAGGACTTTGAATTGTGACGATATGAATTACATATTGGAATTTTTTTTATTTTTTAAATTGCTACATAGTATTTTGTTAGACAATGTCATATCCAGATAAGGCCTTGTTTATACAGGCTTCGTACTAATTATTAATAATCGCTACAAACACGCAGAAAATTACGTTTAAACACATCGAAACGATACTTTAACGTAATTTTTTTGCGTGTTTGTAGTGACTAGTGAATATTAGTACTAGGCCCGTCGTGTAAACAAGGCCTTACAAGTAAGGATCCCTAGGCTGAAGTTTGATAAAATTTGAGTATGTTGTAGAACACTAAAAAAAAGGCGACACTTTTTTATTTTATCGGTGAAAAAACGGTGAAAAAAAAAACAAACAAACAAACACGTACTCTTATGGAAATTCGAAAACAGAACAGATTAAATAACTTTTTAACGGCTTAGTGAATCGGTTTGAAATTTTCACAGGGGCCTTAGTATTTAATGAGGAACATTATACTAAATTTTCAATCGTCTCGTAGCATTTTGAAATTCCTCCGAAAAATCCTCAGAATGTACTCAGCTCTTGTAGTCAGCTGAGAGCTATAGTTTGATGTATTGTACAATCAGTTGTAGTGATAGCTATTATTTAACAAAGATAACTATTTATTGACCTCATAGTTTGTTATACAACGCAATTATTCACGAGTTTCTAATTTCATGTACTTTTATCTCCGATTGTACCTCCCAAACATCCTTAAAATGAGTCTTTTTTTTCACTTCACTCGCTAATTAATAGTACCTTAAATAAATTTGCAATTTGTTTTTGATAGTGTCAACTACCGCATTCGGGGCCAATACGTAAATAATAATTTTGTTTAAATAGTTTTTTTTGTAGTTAATTTAGCTTTACCCAATCCCTTAATTTCAGTCTTACACGTATCTATTCGATAAAATAAAAAATTATGTATATATTAAAATTTATGTAGGTATTAAAATTTAAATATATGTAAAAATCGTGTGTTTGGACATTTATATTTCTAACCATTAATGGGAAACAAAGTAATGGTCAGGGAAAATCGAACCTAACGTCATGGAAAGTCCGGGATTTTTTTTTTATGATGGGCTGTGGACACCTTGTTTTCGTTCTATGAACTACTAGACGGTATGAAGTTTCTGTTGGAACTGCAAATCACAGAGACATAATAATTGCCTTGTATGTTCTGTAATTTATGCAATTATTTCTATTAAATCATAATACATATCATTAATTCATTACTATGCTGATATTTATAATAATATCGCGTATACTTAATCATATAGTTACTTCCTTTTAAATAAATTATATTTTTTAAATAACTAACATAATATTATGGTATGGAGCTTGTTACATTGTACGCAATATAATATTTTGTATATCACAAACGACACAATGGTATTGAGAATTCAACGAAACCGTCAATGTTGTTTAAAACAATCATATTTTTAAATAATAATATAATTATGTAAATTTGTTTATAATAAATATTCAATATTTAATACTGTTTGGGTCTGTCACTACCACGTAATTCAAATGATTTAGGTCAAAATTTAAAATTATTATGTGTTTTGATTCAGACTATATGTAATGTTAATTGCAAAATCTGTAAATTTGATTTAAATTTTTTTATTGTTTTGATTTTTTTTGACAAATGTATAGTGGAACCTTTTTTTATGCGGTGGATAGGGGCCGCATAAAAAAAAATCGCACAAAAAACATATATTCAAAAATATCAATAGCTATAAAAAGTTTAGTTCGGTTCAGATTGTAAAATTCAGAAAAAATTTTTTATGCGGTGGATCGGGATCGCATAAAAAAAGTTTCACCGAAAATACATAACTCAAAACACTCAAAACCTAACGATTTCCTTAGAAGTTGCTTTTCTAAACAAGATAAGCATTAAATTACACGTGGGAACATTTTATTTCATTTTTATAATATTATGAAAGTTTTGAAAAATACATCTGTAAAAAGAAAATGAATGATGTAATAACTTATATTCTTATGCAATGTACTGATTAAATGCTTAAAAACCATTAAAAAAGTTACTATAGTTAATGTTTAAGTTTCCTACTTTCTCTTAATTTCGATTCACATTATGCCTTTTAATGACCATTTTTTTTAAAAAACCGCATAAAAAAAGGTTCAGCTGTAGTTTGTGCTGAGAAAGTATTTTATTATTAAGAAAATTTAAATTTTGTTAACAAATTCGAATCACAGGATGACAAAACCATTTTTGGAGCGAGATTTATATTATCAAACTACACGTATATTTGTGCATTAATTCAACTTTTTTTCAAATAGCGAACTTGATACCAATTTTGGTGTCATGAGTGCACAGGTCTTGATGGGAGGGTGGAGGGACGTATCTATAAACAATATTGGTCGGTTTACTTTTATTGCGTATAGTTTTATGGATTGGGTTGTTCGCTGTGACAGCACGATCTTTGCGTTCGCTGAACAGTACCCGCTGTACAAGCACGACACCGTTGGTATAGTCATAGAGGAAAAACCACAGCAGAGGAATAACAATTGGGTATTGTTAAAAAAAAATATTAATATTTGTAAAATATATTTCCAAGTTATGTCTTGTTTCAGGAATTCTAAAAATTGTTTTTTTGGAATTTTTTTTATTTCGGTTCGCTTATAATTTTATATTCACTTATTATTACACGAGAGGTTTGTATTTTTTCGAATAAATTTGGGTTTGTCTAATGAAAATTTGTTGCCTACACGGAGAGAAAAACCCTTAAAAATTACTGTGCTCATACTACAATCGACGTGTAACAGGGGAACATATCCAATTTTACCGTACAAAAATTGGATATGTTCGCCTGTTACACGTCGATTGTAGTATGAGCACAGTAATTTTTATAGGAATTTTCTCCCCGTGTAGCAATTTAACGAGAGGAACTGTTAAATTGCTTTTAGGCAAGAAATTTGAGTTGTAGAAAACGCAAATTTATTCAGAAAAAATATAAAACTCAAGTGTAATACGGTAAGACAATTTGACGAATAAAAAAATTTGGGGGACAGGTCTACCCACACTGTCAACTTGCCATTGGGTGTCCTTAAAGACTAGAGACTACTTTACATAAATAATTCTTTTTCCATTTCGGACAACTTCTCCCCTGGGCCCCCGATAGAGGCTTTGCCCCTTGCAGCATACCCGGGGCTTCGCCTTCCGTACCTAAGGGTGGGGGCTCCACTCTTATCAAACAAATGATCATTTGTTCTCAAGATATGCGAGACAAAATATATACTTCTTATTTCGTTTTTTTTTTTTTTTTTTTTTTTTTTTTTTTAATTTTATAATAATATACTGGCGTTTTTAACATCAAGGAAGGTTCTTAGGCCATTATATAATAATGTTATGGTAAAAAATCCATATAATCTATGTTATCTTAATAAAGTTAATTCTGTTTTTTTTACCACAAAAAACAAACCGCTAATCCGAATTTGCTGAAAACTTTATCCGGTCTTCATTTTTTGATTACGCATCTAATGAAATTAGTTCGGAGTTGATAGGTATCACCATTTGTTCTCGAGATATGCGAGACGAAAAAAAAAATTCACGAACGAACGAACGAACTAACGAACGCACGCACAGACATCACGCTAAAAACGATGGATTCGGATTCTAGTGACCTTGAAACGTGGAGATATGTCAAAATTAGCGATTCGTAAAATCGGACCCATTACAATAACTTCCTATGGGAAGTTAAAAATGAATTAGTATAATTCATATTATTATTTAATACATTGTTACCATGGTTCTGAAATCAGTTAAATTTACCAATACGAATTTTTGTTTCGTTTTTATCGCGTTTACCTGTGGTGAAATGACCAATGAAATGTTTGGTACCATTTTTACCGCTGTAAAAATCTGTCCTAACTTTTTTCCCCATGGTAAAAGTGAAAAAACTACAATATTCTTATGGGACTTGATTGATACACATGAGTTAAATTGTCATATCTAAATATAATTTTTCCGTAAAATTAAAAATTTTCGCATTTCACATCTGGCACCAATTTTAATATTAATTCATATTAATTGATTACTATTATTATGACAAGGTGAATACTTCAAACAGCATATATTTTTGAACCAAGGTTCAACGAAATTATTGACATTTATAAATTAACACGTCTCGTCGCGTCACTCGGCCATATTGAAAAAAAAAAGAAATTAAGTATAGCCATTTTGAAGGTAATTTCTACTGCTAGCGAAATTGTTATTATTTACTCACACACCGGAAGCACATACGTCACATTTTTCAACAAAGAAAATTGCGAAAAGGTCACAAATTTAAATACTATGATTCACAGACAATTTCGAGGTTACATTTACGCATGTGTCATATCGACAATACATATATTATTAAAAATTGTTATCCTGAATATTTTGATCAAGGTTGTATATACTCGTTGTTACTGTACGCTTGTCAACTGTTTGGTACTGTGACATGTGGGCGTGTTTTTTTTTGTGCGGAGGAAAAAAAAGGAAGTGAATGTGTAATTTTAATAAATCGTAAACAACAACAAAATAATAAAAATTTTCAGATGGTCCAAATGAAAATTTATATGTATGAGTACAGATGGTTCGTATTTGATTGTGGCATTGAGAAGTCTGTATCATTAATTTTTAGGTTTTTGTAAATATAGAAACAGTAAAATCAAAATCTGGACAGGTTTTCTATCGATTTGGTAGTGGAATTTTTGATAAAGAAAGCATAAAATTGTCATTTTTGTAATCAAAATATTGAAATTACCATTTCGAAATGGGGTCTAGGCTTTCGAAATCGGTTTTGGGTTATTTCCTAAGGTGTTAATTTTACCAAAAATGATCCTGTATTTAATTGTAAGCAATATGTTTTAAGTTACAAATTTTATAGCGTAAAATAAATGAATGTCCTTTTTATGCGATTTTTAATTAAAAGCTTTTATATAACTTGCTATGTTAGTATGTTGGTTTAGATCAAATCTTGGAATCAAAATTTAGACAGGTTCTAATTGAGCTAGAGGTTTCAAATTTTGCATACGTGTCTAACCTTGATGACAATGCAATGTTGTATAATTAGTTTTTCCCTAATTCGCCCCAAACCAAAATTGTTGATTTTTAGTCCTATGCAACTTTTTGACATTTCGATTTGTCAAATATTGTCCATTGATTTTACATTGCAATTTTTTGTTTCCATAGTTATGTCTGATTAGGGTAAATTAACCGATTAAAATATAGGTAAAAAAATTACTTCTTTAATTTTTTTTAAAATTAATTGTAATCAGACTAAAAAGTAAAAAATAAAATAAAGTAAAGAAAATGTTTTTTAAGAAAAAGCTTTTATTTATAAATGGGCTAAAAAAAATAAAATAATTTTTGAGTGAAGTTTGAAGCAGTATGCAACATAATTTCTAAAAGCTTGAGGCGTTTAATTAAATTTGGTAACAACTGAAAAGTAAAATAGCTACACTTATATCCAAAACAGAAATAATTAATGATAACGCCGCAAGCGTCTGTAAATGTCTGCATGATGTTGGATAATTTGATGCTCTCAGAAAATTTCCAAAACTGATGTTTTCATTATCGGTGCTATACTGTATTAGCCGTATTAGCTGTCAGATGGTCTCAGATGTCTTAGGTATCTTCTGTTCATATTTGAATGTATTTTCAATGTTTTGGTGATGTCAAAACTGTCTGTATTATGTTGTTAATATGGTGTGTACTTATTTGAATAGTAATGAAAATGTGAGTTGAAGGTAAAGTTGGGTCAAATGTTAACCTGACTGCCTCATGACTTTATTTGTGTGTTGAATCATCTGTAAAAATACTTCTTACATTAAATTTATAATAATGAAGCATATCTTTCTTTACATATCCATATGTGTATTCTGCATGTATTTTTAACATCACCTATATACATAGAAATTTTCTTACATATTTTCTTAATTACAAAATAAAAGATGTAAGTAAAAAGGACGCCTTTGTGTCTATTTGTGAAGTGTAGCATCATCAAATAATGTCGTTGATGTCAGAATTTTTGACGTGTATAACAAAATTGGCACTGTACAAACTCGTAAAATTTTGAGTCATTTTTAGTATTTCCTAGCGGAAAATAGTTTCGATGAAGTGCGAGTCTGGTTCACGCAACGAGGGTTTCATACAATTTTCAAAATAAATATAGGGTAGGTTCGCTAGTTTTCGTACAATTAGTGGAGTTGATAGCTTTGCGACATAAAAAGAATATGTTCAACTGATCTAATGCTAATGAATTCGATTGCTATTTATTGCTTACATAGTCTATTTTAAATTGACATAAAATGATAACTAATTACGTTCACTGTTTTTTTTCTTTTATAAAAAATATTAATGATAAATATACAGATTTCGATAGTTTTCGTCCACATGTCGGCTAGTTTTCGACCACCATTTAGGTTAAAAATTATTATAAAAAAATTAATTTTAATAAAAAGCAAATGCTTATATGTATTCAGAACCTTTTATCTTCCTTCTTAAACCTTTTTATTTTATTTTATTTTAGGAAATTAAAACATAATTAAATAACTTAAATTATGCCTAAATATAATTATGTCCTTGCTGTGACCGCTGTGCGCTCTTTTCAGTCATAAAAAATAATTTTTGTGCATATTTGTCACTGTTGTACTGACCACTGTGCGCAAATGACCCATACGGAAATTATGGAATTTTTTAGTTCACAGCACGGAATCTTCCCAAATTTTTAATAAACACAATTTTAACGTGCATCCGGTTTAGGAATGCGTGAAATTTTAATAATAATTCCGTTCGTAATTAGTAATTAGTAACTACTTACCGTAAAATACTGTGTGGTATATTAGTTAAAACAAAAATTAAATTAGTAGTGTTTGTTCCCATAATATTGTTTGCTGTTCAATTACTGTAATAAATTTTTCAATTTGTTTGCGTAGTGACTTCAATTCAAATGGTGACTTAATTTTAAAATTAGTTTAAATTTAATTCATTTAGGAACTATTACGTTCAATTATCGTAAAGATCTCACTTATTGTTACTTGCTCTATGGCTGTATCTCTTTATTTTATGGATGGACGTCAATATTATATGTATAGACTGATATTAAAGTCTAATTTACACTATCTCTTTTACTGGCTTGTCTCTGATTGTCAATTTCAAAAGATTTTAGAGAATTCAGCGTGGCGATCGACCTGGAAAACCTGGAAAAGTCAGGGAATTTCGAATTTTTGGAATAGTCAGGGAAAAATCAGGGAATTTCAGTCGTAGTCAGGGATTTTTTTTCAGTTTTTGCCCCAGCGAGAGCGTCGACTGATAGTTTTTCTAAAAAGTTTTGGACGACCTTTTTTTTGCTTTTTAGTTGTATTATTTAATTGACGAGTAAAAAAAAAAGGTCGTCAAAACTTTATTTTTAGAAATAATTTATAAACATTTGAACAATATTTTTTCAGGGGAGTCAGGGAATTTAGAAATTGGTTTTCAATCGCCACCCTGGAATTGTAATACGGAAATGTTGAAAAGATAATTTAAACTGTAACGTAAATAAATTTGGATCAAAATTAGAATAGATAAATAAAGTGACGGTCTTCTGAAGTGAAAAAAAAATATTGGTTGGAAAATCCAAAAATTTTTTTTTTTTACATATTTTAATTAAGTATGTTACGTAGAAAAGCTGTTTCAAAATACAGAATTATAAAAGTAAAGAAAGAGATTCACGAACTGATTCAATATGTCTAAACATACACTTTTTTTATATAAACAATATCAATAACATACACAAACTGATTTTTGTGATTGTACTGAAATATACGCATTTCAATATAGTCATTATAAAATTATATTTTTAAGTGTTATGTTTACTCATATGTTATTCTTCTATAAATGTTTATACAAAATCCAACACACAGAGACTGTGTTTGTTGTAAGTCAGTACATATATAATATGTACCTGTTTGCGCACAAATGTGTGATCACTGGTCACGATCGGCCTCTATTGTTGTGTGGCTATTCGCAGACGTAGAGAACGCGGACTATAAAGTGTGAATACAAAAAAAAAACTTATATTAGTTTTAGTCCATTTTTTTTGAGAAAATGTGAAAAATAAAATATTTCAAAAATCGTAACACTTTTGATTGGGATATTTGAATTTTGAATTGCAGGACTTTGAGTCGCTAGGATCAAAATGATAAAAATCAGTCGGTAGCAACAAAATCGAATGGATTTTTTGAATAAAAAAAAAAATCCTTTGAAGATTCATGTTGATTAGGCAAACCCATTATTGAGAAGTGGTATTATAATATTTCGCAAAATACTCTTATGGAAAATAGAGTATTTTTTGCTATACCTCAATGAAAAATGATACTGAAAATCTAAAATTTCGCACAGTAAGCAGGTAAATCTGTTTAAGGGGAGGTTTACTTGAGAATCGTTAAAAAAAATCGATTTTTTTTTTTGCAGAAATTGGTAGCTAATTATGTGTGGAATATGTTCCCAAAGTGACTTTGCTGAAAGTAATTTAAGGGAAGGTTTACTTGAAATTTGATAAAAAAATCGATTTTTTTTTGCCGAAATTGATAGCAAATTATGTGTAGAATATGTTCCCAAAGAGATTTTACTGAAAATAATTTAAAAACAAGATTCTTGCACATTAACCGAATCCAGCTTTCTATAAAAAAAAAAAAAATTCAAAAAACGTAGTTCACGCAATAATGAGTATTAAATATAAATTTTTGAAAATTCGTTTCTTTATATATATTTTATAATATCTCGGAACTACATTTTTGGAACTGGTGGACACGATAACTCAAAAACTTTGATGGATCCTTTTTTTGAATTTTTTATTTTAAAGATAATTCAATTCTTCGGCACCTCTACCTAAGTTCGATACACTTTCAATATTTTTTTTATTTTTAAATTTACTTTAAAGAGCGAAAAATAAGACAAAAATCGTAATCAAAAGTTCAAATATCCGCCATTTTTGTTCTTTTAGCAATTTATTGATATTATATGTAGAGGTGCCGGTACTCTTCATATATTTTATTCGGTGGTTTATTACAGGCGCTAGGATGTCCACCAACAAGGCATTGGATTTTCGGATCGCCACACTGCACTATCTATAAAATGGACACTTTTTTATATTTTTCTTTGAAAATTTTTTTTTTGTGTAGTTTAATACTTAATAAATATGTGCACAAAATTTGAAATTGATATTTACTTCCGTTCTTGAGAAAAAAATTCTAGAAAAATACATAATTTTTAAGGACTCTCGAGTAAACCTCCCCTTAAACACACATACAAAATTTCAAAATGATTGGTGAAAGTGTTATTAAAAAGAATAAATTCAAATAATTCTTGAAATAAATAAGATATTAATCTAAAATCTGGAAATACCTAACAACGTCCCGTTAAGTGGGGCATTGCAGGAAATTCAAAAATAAAATAAAGTCGTAAACATAACTTACAAAGTCGCATTTCAACGTACAATTTTTTTCCAAAAATCCTAAGGTTTTTTACCGACTGTATATAAAAATCAGATTGTACAGAAAATTGGACTCACCGTCGTTAATTTTACTTGCAAATAGATGATGGAAGCCTTTTTGATGTAATAAACCGTTTGGTGACATATTAAAATACGTACTCTTATCTGTTTTAAATTATTTCCTTGAGTTTTTACGCTACTTGTACGTTACTGGAAGCAAGTAATTCATAAATCATGTAATCTAGTATTTATTTCTTCATATTCACATCACATATGACTTAACATACGTAGCATATTTACATACATATGTATAGTTATGTTGTTATATTATTTGTTATAAACTTTATAACAAAAGGTTATATGTATGATTTGATTATGCATTAGTACATTACGTACATCACTATAATTTTTATTAAATAAGATATCATCAATTAATGTCCAAGTGAATTTAAAATAATGACCTCAGTGGTGATCTTTAATCATTTAATATTATTTATTTTATTAAACTTGGATATTTTAATTAATTATACTATAAGTTGTATACATAGACATACATAATATACTTACTATTTTTTCAGAAATTATTATAAATGACTTTTTTTTTAAAGAATTTAATTTTTACAGATGTTGGAATTAATATTACGAATATCCTAAATATTTCTAATTTAATTGGCATAATGTTTTTTTAATTTTTTGATTCTGAGAATTTGTTTCGTCTAAAAATTGTTTTCGACTAACGTAATTTTTAGTCAATTGATATTAAAGTCAGAGTCATTTAAGTATCTGTGTAAATTCGACAGAAACATTTTTGGAGACTTAAATAAAAAAATTTTCCATTGATTTTCTTTTGGAATACAGTTTAATATCTGGTTAATCATTTATCGTTAAGGTAGTTACCTTGTGACATGCTAGTAGTAAAAATTGCAAACCAAAGTTATTTTATGTCCTTATTGTATGTATTAATGGATAGATGTTGATGCATACTATTTTTCGTACGGACATGTACGCTTTTACGCATACATTCAAACATAGTCTGTGCATACACACTTATACTATCAAATTTTTTTATAATAAATGCTTTGACATCATTGTTATTTTCCCAACAAACACATTAAGTGGTATGCATATGCGTTTGGAGCGATTTATTTTTTCACCTGTACAAGATAGTCAGGTGCTCTCGCGGACTTTTTTTTGTAGAGGATTCGATTCTCTGCAAAAAAGGTCTTAACACTTTTTAATGTATCTATCACCGTTTTCGCTACGTAAGCGGTGAAAGATCAAAAAACGCTATTCGTGAATTTTTAATATTGTTTAAACAATAAATACGAATAAACCAGTTATCTAACAGACAGGGTTGCCAGACTGTTTCGGTTCAGTTGCTTGAAATTGGTGTATTTATTAAAATACTATAATTTCTCTGATGATATCTTCAATTCAAAACGATCAACAAATAATTCAATTTTTTCTTTACATTCAGAACTTATTAATCTTTCTTTCCCTAGTTTTTTATTGAATTCTGTCCAGTTATTATATTGTTAAATACAAAATAAGGGTACGTAGTCAGAATTTTGAGATCTAATACATGGAGTAGATACAAATTTTAACCCTAATTATCTTAACTCAAAAGCGATCAATCTTTCCCAAATTACAAGGACAATCAGATATAGTATTCTTCTTTATACTATTAAAACTTGAAACTATTCTGTCGAAAAGTTGAATGTCGAGGTAACTACCTTAAATAGCACCAGTAGTGTCAACATAAAATTTGATTTTCACAAAATAATGGTTTGGTGTCAAAAGTTTCTTTCATACAGTTTATCTGAAGAATTTCAAAAGTTATAACAGATATAGTGGACTGAAGCTTACTCAAGCAGAAGAAAATTTTATGTACCTATGTGAGAAAGAGGGTAATCTACGGAAGGTCCTTACAAGGACAAAATATGAAAATTTAAATTTCGTTGGAAGAATTGATTGTCAAACTTAAAGCCCGTTTTTCTTGAAACTCTCTTTTTCAAAATGGTGTACAGCAAGGGTTTCGAAACTGTGCACTGCGGCATCACAAGGGGGGTCACGGCTGCCTCGCTAGAAAAGCGGAATTAATGCTGAAATCGTGAAAAAAACATGAGAAAAGAGAAAATGAACACTATTCAGAAGTGTTTTTTTTTTGGGGGGGGGGGAGGTGTCTAGTTATATATCGAGTGTAAATTTTTGAAAAATAAATCAAATCTTCGGGGCCGAAACAGTAGTTTCAATGTGACTGAGGATTTTATTTATATCAATTTTTGTTTAAAAATTATAAAAATAATAAAAATAATAATTCACAAATTATTTACGAAAAATCCAAAAAGAAAGTAACAGACTTTTCTCTATTGACCGGAAAAATATTGAATGATGAATATGTTTTATAGTTTAATAGGTACACATAAAGATAACAGTACTCTGTCGCAGCATCCTGCTAAACATAACGAATTTCTGTTTATAATAAATTAGTTTTTTGCAAACGTGTTGAAATTTTGACAAAGAACTAATTTTTTTCACGAAAAAGGTTCAAAAAAGAATGTTTCGCTCGAGAGTCATCGTGCTGATACATAAATACATACATAAAGATATATATACATATATATATGTATATGTATATAAATTTTAGTGAATGTCATTTTCGACTTCTAGGAACCTCAAAACAAATTTCTATCATAATCCCGAGTAGTAGGTTTTGGCCGGTTTGGAGCCCACCTTCCCACCTGCCGACTTTTTGAGCGACCTCGACAGGAGGTAGGTAACCTATGTGGGTTCTAGAAGCCTGCGGCGGTGGGTGGAGCAAAATTTTTTTCTAGCCTAGCGGAACTTGATCCAACCTAAGAGAACCTAAGGAAATTTGGTGTAACCTAACAAATATTTTCTAACCTAAGAATTCCCTAATAGATGGCGCAGCCACCTTCGAGCCCTGTAAATTCCCTAATAGATGACGCAGTCACCTTTGATAGCGTTGCTGGTCTGGATTCCTGTGTGTAAGTTTGAAAATTGTCAATAGATGGTGCTGAAAATCCTTTTTGATAGTTAAAAGATGGCGTAGCTAGTACCGCGAACATTGTACCTTGATTCATAATTTTATCATATTTTTATCTGAAAACAGGTTTATACAGGTTTCCTCTAACTAAAAACACATTTTTTTTAAATTTTTAATTTTTATTTTTTTATTAAATAAAACACATTTTTAATTTTTTTTAATTTTTTTTTAATTTTTCTTATTTTAATAAATTTATTTAAAAGAAATATTTTACAGTAAAAATGTTTAAATGTTATTACGGTAATATTTGTATATGGATATGACATTTTCCATGGCGCAAGTTGCTCTGGAATGATGGTCGCATCGAGGACTAGTGTATATCGATTTATACATATTTTGTAACAATATTTGTCAATGGATTATATTGAACCACACGATCATGTAGTAGAAGGCAAAATGCTGATGTATTCTCCGGCACCTCCTTCAACGTTTTAAATTCAATTCGAATATCCACTGGTCCACTTTTCAAAGTTTCGTTTTGATGAGAACAGTCGATGAATATAATTGGCGCGATATTCTTGAATTGCGTTTTGCTTAAAAGTGGTTCATTCTTCTTACAATCATAATATGCTTGTTGAAATTTCGAATACATGTGATATGCTACTGCATATCTATCATTACTGAAATCCAAATTCAAATCCATGTACGGGTATTTCGCAGAATTTAAATAAACTTTGACGTCTGAAAGTTCACAGTGATCGAAAATACTGGAATCTTTATCTTTTTTATTTCGTCGATTCGTTTGTAGAGCGAATATAATGTAGCGTGGTTTCTCCAGTTGAGTCGATGTTTTCACCGTCCAAATGTTTTGTCTCGCTGTTGGAATCGTTGGCTGTATATGCATATCCCATGATCGAAAAGCAATTGTAATATCTCGACTATTTTCCACATATTTCAACAACTTCAGTTTCTGTTCATCTGCAACCGTAACGTGTGGAACCATCCATTGAATTTTATGTATATGGAAAGTGACGTCATCCGTTGGTGATATGACTGCATCGTGATCCGTCCGAGCTCGAGTCAGAATTAGCTGATGTTTCGCATTGATGATAACTTTCTTGTAATGGTTAAGAAATCCAAACATCCGCGCCAATGGTAGACAGAAATTGAAGTAGCCTTTTTCCGTTACTTTAATTCTTTCACCTGGACACCATCCGGCGTTGTAGAGTAGTTTGCTTTCATTTTCGTTTAATGCCAAATAATTGATTAACGTTGTTGTCGGTCCCACGTACTTGCATTGATCGATTTCCACGTCGTTCAGTTCATATCGTATTTCTTCAAACAGGTATGCCACTGAATTGTTGGATAATTCCGCTGTAGTCGATACTGTTTTATCACTCTTCAACAATTGTCCTTCCACATACAGACAACTTTCATGCGGCAGCAGGATCAGATCTTGGTTTTGACAGCAGATTCGTATTTCGTCGCTGTTTCCAAACGCATTTAGAAACGGTGAATAGCAGTGATACTCGATGTTTGAAATGCTCTCATCGAAATCGATTCCAGTATTGATGCTTAAAATGCTGCTCATTTTCTCCTCTTCAGCTTGAAACCCAATTGTCGAAGAAATTGTTTGTTCTCTCTTGTTAATGGTGGTCGTTGTTGCTTCTTCCTCGCCGATCCGTTCACCTTGGTGGCAAGTTGTAGACTGATCGGTCGCACCACATTTTCGTCTTTAAATACCAACATTTTCACGCCAGCTTCAAATGCAACTTTACTGTTATCGTTTCACCTCGAAAATTCACTAAATTGCCGTCTTGATCCACAATTCGTAAAACTAGAGATGTTATCCGTCTCACGGTCACCGGCATATAAATAACTGTATTCGGTGATTCGCTTATTTTATACCCAGGTTCCACTTGAATCGAAAACGAATAAATATTATGTGCTGGAACGTTGTTCAGGTAGCTGTTCGTTGTAATGTTTGTTTCAACTTGTATCAGATTCACTTTCATGATATTCGTTGGTTTATCCGAATAGTGGTAATGACCAGCTGCAAGTTTTCGCTTACTGAAGCCAAGTAGCGAGCCAATTGTTCGTTCTTGATCGAAATGAATTGTTTCCGTACATTTTATTTCACTTTTTAGCGTATTGTTATTCGCACGAAGTATAAGTTGCGGGCTATCACCCGGTTTTCTCTTCTCTAGTATCCGATCTTCTATTTGAAACTCCAAATCTTCCAGATCATAATTGCCGACAGGTATCTCGATGCATTTCACTTCATCATCACCGTAATGGAATAAATTATTTGTTTCGTCGATATTTGGTACTGCATTGTATGTTTCAAAATTGACCAACCCGCATACATAATCACCCGGCAAATCGATGGGTGGAAAATACTCAGCTGTTAGTATAGATGAATCACCACTTAATGTTAATGTTAACGACATGGTGACTAAGATACGAATGACAGAAACTTCTTGCCACGGGTATATTTAAAGTATAGATGAGAAGTGCAACAAAATTATTGAAAATAATTTGTATTCCATAAAAATTCTAGACATAAATGTCCGCAGTTGTACTGTTCATAATTTTGGTATCTGTTATAATTATATTTAATATTATTGCCATGTAAATATTGCACAACTTCTGCGGGTGGTGACAAATTTCCAAAACTATCAAAATATTCGACGTTCTTGTTATCTTTGGCGTACGCTACCCAATGGCTTCCTAGTCCTGATGAATTATCCAAATTGACGACTCCACACTCCTTTCGCCTTGGCCGTTTCGGTAAATCATCTCTCATGAACACGCCACGAAAATTGGATAAATATTTGTTTCCAAACTGATAAATGTCGCGATCAGTTAATGGTCGATCGGGTAGCTCGCTTAGCGGTTTTTTGATTCGATGTAAAGTCCCAAACCTCTTCTGTATGGTTTCAAATAAAGTCCAGTTCCAGATTTGGATCCAAGAGCAATTGCTTCCATCATCCTGTTATGACGTTCATTTTCATCCAATTGTTTCTTTGCTGTTTTATAAGCATTCACTGCTTTCGCAACACCGGCAGCACCTCCGGCAAGTGATCCTACAGCAGACAGGCCAGCAAAAAGTGGAACCAGGAATGGTAAAATTCCGCCAGTTTTTGGTATTGGAATGATTCTCGGTGTTGTAAATTGACTGTCCTTCTTCTTCTTGAAAATATTCTTCGCAGCTTTTAGTGCAAATTTTATCGCATTCTTAATAGTTTTCGGTTTCTTTTTCTTCAATATGCTTCTCAAATCACGAATTCCGGCACCAAATATTAATTTCTGTCCTTTTTTGTTCTTCTTCTTTGAATGACCCATTCCTAGTTTTACTTTCGACTTCATCGCGTTCGTTACAGTCCAAGCAGCAGCTCGCTCGCCAAGATTTGCGTCCGACGATTTAACTCGCTCCCACGCTTTATCAGCTAGTATTAAATCAGCTTTATGTCGATCTTCAATATCTTTAAACTGTGAATAGGCGATGTCGTGTTCTTTGCATGCAGCGTCCAATTTGTTGATACCCGGATCACCTCGTAACAATCGCTGGCGCAGTCTAGTTCCAGGTCCACAATACTGATAGCCAGGTATATGAAGTTCAAATGGTAATTTGTTGATTATTCCGTTTACTATACCACAACCAGATCTTCTCACACCGCTTGTCTTCTCACGACTAACTGCTAGTTGTTTCCGCGTCAACATTTAAAAGTGAACTGAAAACAAAAGAACAGATGCTGTACTATTTATATATGTTATAAATATGCTGGAAATTTACTCAACTTTATTAGTATGTCACAACCGGATCTTTTCACACCGCTTGTCTTCTCACGATTAAATGCTAGCTGTTTCCGCGTCGACATTTAAAGTGAACTGAAAACAAAAGAACAGATGCTGTACTATTTATATATGTTATAAATATGCTGGAAATTTACTCAACTTTATTAGTATACCACAACCAGATCTTCTCACACCGCTTGTCTTCTCACGACTAACTGCTAGTTGTTTCCGCGTCAACATTTAAAAGTGAACTGAAAACAAAAGAACAGATGCTGTACTATTTATATATGTTATAAATATGCTGGAAATTTACTCAACTTTATTAGTATGAGAGATAGTGTTATCTGATCAACATCGACGACGATGTCTTCTTCATTCGTTAAACAACCGGAGACGTTACCAGTCCAAAATTTCGAGTTTTTTTTGGACGAGACTAATATCAAGAAAAATGGTCCACTGTTGCCGACGAGTATTAGAGCGATCATCTGCGGTCCAAGTGGATGCGGCAAAACGTCACTTCTACTATCACTTATCCAGGATCCTAATGGTGTGGCATTTGAAAACATATACATCTATTCCAAATCATTACACCAACCGAAATATCAATATCTGAAACGAATCATTAAAGGTGTTAAAGGTTTGGGTTATTTTACATACTCTAATAACGATGACGTCATACCACCGAAAGAAGCGCGACCAAATTCGCTGGTAATATTCGACGATGTATCTGCGCGGGAGAAAAAAGCCATAATAGAAGAATATTTTAGCCACTCTCGACATTACAATGATGATTGTTTCTACTTGACGCAAACGTATACAGCGGCACCCAAACATCATGTACGGGATAATGCGAATCTTGTTGCAGTCTTCAAACAGGATGATCTCAACCTCAGACATATCTACGATGATCATATTAACTCCGACATGTCGTTCAATCAATTCAAAGAATTATGCAGAGAGTGTTGGCGTGATAACTATGGATTTTTAACTATTTGCAAAGAAGATGATATACGCAATGGAAGATACCGAAGCAAGTTTGACCACTTCTGGAAAGGATCAACATCTGAAAGCCGCTTCTAAGCTGGTTCTAAGCCGCTTCCAAGCTGGTTCTAAGCTGCTTCCAAGCTGGTTCTAAGCTGCTCCTAAGCTGCACCTAAACTGCTACCGAGCTGCTTCTATACTGATACAAACATTTTTCGAACTGGTTTCGGTAACCGGTATAGCAGTTTCGAACTGATCCGCCTAAATACGACCATATAAATACAGCAGTCGCATGCGATAGAGCTTCAGTTTTTGAGAAATCGTTCTAAGAAGCAGTCATCGAGATGGATAAAAAGACGATTAAAAAGAACATTATAAAAGCGACAAGCAATATACGTAAAAAATTTAATGCTTTACGATCTGGAAAACTGGAGTCAAATATGTTGCTTCAAAGTACACTGGAACCAGTCACTACTCCGCTTAAAGAAATAGCTACAAAGTTAAATGGTGACAAGAAGAAACATCCTATTAAAGTGGAAATAAAAGAAGAAGAAGATGCGCAAGTATCGAATGCGTTCACACCTAAAATTAAAAAGAAAAAATTGGGAAAACAAACGGCAAACTACTATACTCTACCAACAAAGGAGGAGGAAGATACTTCAATACAAGATATTCCAGAAGATGTTTTTGAAGCGTATCCAGAAGAAGAACAAAATGTATTTGAAACACCGAAATTTCTTGGATCAGCGCAAAGTGTTGCTCGAAAATTGATGCCAGCAGCTGAAGATTTACCAAAACAGTTTGGTTCAATAGCAAGAAAATACTTACAACTATACCTTCATCCCAACAGCGGAATTGATGTGGTATACGGACCATACAAAAAAGATGATGAATGGATGATTGGAAATCAGTTGTTTCAAATAGCTGGTGATGATATAATAATTGGTGATATTGTGTACGAAGGAACACCTGGATTATATGAATTGATTTTCATGAACTCGCCAAAAATTGGTTCATATCATACCAAAGATTTAAATGCGTATAAACAAATTTTAAAGCAAACAAATGCACACAGACGAAATTACAGTCCAAACCAGCAAATAAAAGGGAGCTCGAGTTATAAATACATAAACATTATTAGTCAGTTGTTCCCAATCAGTTCCGTTAAAAAACATATACCAAGAAAAATATATGATACAAGAAGTCGCGTCGGTGGTGCTCCAAAATCTGCTAGTGTCGGCGGTACTCCAAGATCGGGACATGGTTTGATGCAGTTTAATAACTTGAAAAAAGACTATATATACTGGGACAATGCGAATGAACTGGTCAGTAGACTGCGATTATTAGTGGCGTCACAAGAAGCTGGACACAGCGGTCACAATAACGAAATAATATCCATCATTGAAGAACTGAAAGAAGCAGATATCATCGAGTGAAAATGGACAAATTCGGTCGTGTGCGTAACAGAAACATAACTATTGACAAATTCGGCCGGGTGCATGATAAAAGTATTAAGAAGCAGTTGCTTAAAGACATTGGTTTGAAGATGACGCAATCGGGGAACTATGATTTTGGAAACAGACAACTATCCAATATAAAGGATCCGACTGATGATCAAGATGTGGTGAATCTGAAATTTTTAAAGAGTTTTACAACAGAGAAACTTGCTGAATTAACAGAAACAGTCGAAATCATCAAAACAAAGATTGAAAATGCTACGCACCTGCTGACCCAGGCAATGCAGCTTTCTACGCAGAATAAATTATGGATGAATCGAGAAATTTTCGCATTTAATCGTCGAATGTCGAGGACTGAAGAACGTCTTGATAAATTGCTGAAACCTGCTGAGACGCAAAATGAGCAAAGCACAAGTGGTTCGTGAACTACATAAACCAGCGCGAAAAAATTTTCCACGGAGACGTGTGATTGTGAAAGGAATTGACGATCTCTGGCAATGTGATTTAATTGAGATGGGTGCCTACGCTTCAGTGAATAAAAAATTCAATTATCTGTTGACAACAATCGACGTATTTTCAAAACATGCATGGGCGGTACCCGTTAAAAATAAAACTGGAAAAGAAGTAACAGCGGCATTTGAATCGATACTTAAACAAGGACGGAGGCCAGATAATTTGCAAACGGACGACGGCAAGGAATTTTATAATCAGCTGTTTAAAACGCTCATGGATAAATACAACATCAACCATTATTCAACATTTTCAACCAAAAAAGCGTCAGTGGTGGAGAGATTTAACAGAACGCTGAAGACTGAAATGTGGAAGAAGTTTAGTTACAATGGATCGTATCGATGGCTGGATATACTAGACGACTTAATGGACAGTTACAATTCACGGAAACATAGAACAATAAAAATGCGACCGCGTGATGTTACACCGAGCAAGGAGAAATTGCTCCTTTCAACTGTTTACAATCATATAAAAGTTGTGGATCTACCGAAATATGACGTTGGCGATGTGGTTCGCATTAGCAAGCATAAATCTCAATTCGATAAAGGATATCTACCATCATGGACGACGGAACTTTTTAAAATCAATAAAGTGCGATTAACCAATCCGGTTACGTATCTGTTAGAAGATTATCATGGTAATCCGATTAAAGGTGGATTTTACCAAGAAGAATTACAAAAAGTTAAATATCCGGATGTATATTTAGTGGAAAAGGTGTTGAAAAAAAAGAAAGATAAAGTATACGTGAAGTGGCTCGGCTTCCCAAGTAGCGCCAATAGCTGGATTGATAGCAAAGACTTGGTATGATATCCCCACCACTATGGAGCAGCGAATACGCATGATGGGTCGGAGCAGTTGCAGTATCCCCCACCAACATGGAGCAGCGAATACGCATGATGGGCCGGAGCAGTTGCAGTATCCCCCACCAAGAGATCGTGACATTTTTTTTCTGAAAAAATAACATCAGCTATAGAATGGGTTCGTCTGTGGAAACTTTTGATCTTCTATTCACACTTACCTTCAACGAATCTGATATTGGAGAAGACCGCCTAGATGGATTCGACACGCTGACATACTTTCTTACGTTGTGGATGCGAAAAACGATAACATATGCTCGTCCGGAACTGCTGGATCGTATATTGAAACTTGTGGAAGAACATGATATTCCTCGATTGTGCTTCAATCCAAAGAGCGTAGAAGAAGACGGTGAATTGTTGGAGTGGATCGTGCAGAACATTGAAAAAAGGCACAGCCAATCAATCGGCACTCCTGGGCTGGGAAAGTGGTCCAGATACGGGCGCGTGGCCGTCGACAAACTTACAAGACTACTTAGATATATACAAAATTTTGAATACGAATTTCAATATCTAAATTTTTTCATGTATTTTTTTTTTTCATGATGTATTTTTTTTTTAATTTTTTTCATCATGTATTTTTTAAATTTTTTTATTTTTTTATTTTTTTTTTTCAAATTTTTTTTTGTATTTTTTTTGATTTTTGTAAATTTTTTTTGGATTTTTTTTGTTTTTTAAATTTTTTTGTATTTTTTTAACATGTTTTATGAAATTATAATATTTTGACATGTACATATTTTATTTTTAATAAAACTAAAATTTTGAGGTAATAATGACCATTATTATTTTACAAACTATTATTTAATAAGTATAACTTATAAAACTAAAACCATGGTTTTAAGAATATTTACAAAATTAACAAAATATTTACAACTTAACAAAAAAATATATACAAAGTTAGCAAAAAGATATATACAAAATTAAGAAAAATATATACAATATTAACAAAAATAAAAATCGTCTATTTTGTAGTGCCCCCATGGGAGAGTTTTAAGTTTATTGTTGGGTACTATGAACCGTTTATCATCGTCATTTGATAGTGCGGCCTTATTCACTAAGTGTGTGTATAGTCGATGTTTTAAGCTGCGGAAAACACTCATTTGTTTATACAACACAGCACTTGAATCTTTGCTCATAACACAATTTATATAGTCTTTAACGTCTATTTCGTTTTTCACCACATCTTTCTTTACACCTTTGAGTTTTTTAATTGGGGGCACATCACCGTCTTTCACTATACAGTAGGATTTAGCTTTAACACCAACAAATTGTTTAATTATTGTCCCAGAACACTCATCTTTAAATTTCCCGAGCACTTTTTTGTTTAATTGTGGCAGTCCATAGATGTTATCCGCGGCATAATCACTCGTGTCAAAGTACTCACTAATTTCCGGTTTAATATCGGCGTAAAAATCGTTCGTTTCTATCCGGTATATAAAACTGTCGGTATCCATGTACAGTAAATCCACTCTGTCACTGTACTTTGGTTTTATATAATCGTAGTGGAAATCATACATTAAAGTTTTGGATAACTCGAGCACGCTAAATCCTACGTAAATCGGCTTGTCGTATTTCACTTTCAAACGGTCCATTTGTATCGCGACCAGATTTTCATTGATAATCGAACAACTGTGAAAGTTCGGTCTGCTTATCAAATTATTAGCACCCAACTGTTTACGAATGTTCTCCCAATGAGTCACTAGCCGCACATCAACACGTTTGTCCACATTTTCCATCGTTTTCCCGAAAACACTATTATTTTTCAACTTGAAATAGTCCTTTTCGAAGATATTTGTTGCCTTAGAACGGAGCTCGGTGTTCAAATCGATGTATTTCTTCAGCCACGGAGATTGATTAAACTGGAGCGCACGATGTATTTTCTTTAACTTTAGTCCATATTTTAAACACTGTTTCAAATTCCGATAATGGATCACATATTTCTTCTTATCGTAAACGTTGGCGAGTAACTTGCTGTCTTTAGATGTGATGTATGGCGGCTTCATCTGCTCCGGACAGAATGGTAGATCTTGATGGTAATCGTGTAGTGTTTTCGGGTACTCGAGGTCGACTTCCAAAATGTATCCAACATCAGCGTCATCCGGAACCATTGGTATGTTGATGTTATCCAATTCGTGTTCTGGGACCCACCGGAAATGTCTGATCGGCAAATGTTGCGACATGGCCCATCCGTACAAGTTGTTGGCGTCCAGATATTCGATGTAGATCGACGGCTTCGTGGGGTCGTAGTCCGACATGTATTTATTGTTTGCTTCGCTAAAACGACCGCAACATTGAGTCAATCCACCACGCATACCCTTTTTGATGAAGTGAATCATGTCGATGTCCGTTAGTAGCTCCAGTTCCACTTTTGTATATTTCAACATGGCGTCCCAGCTCAAGCCTGGTGCGGTGTAGTATTGGCACGGATCCAATTTGTACGTGTTCAGGCACAGGTTCCGGAAATTTTCAAAGACATCAGCCAGTAGCAGCACGTCCGTTTTCAAATACAAGTCCGAATACTGTCCCAAACTTTGGATGTTGAATTCATTCCATACTCGCTGTGCACGCTGGTATTCTTCATCGGTAATACTGGATGACTTCAAGCTGCTGTGGAATGCCGCTTTTGGTGGTAGAGCGCGTTCATTCAGTCGTTCAACACTGTTGACGTATTCGTACGGGAATACTCCTTTTTGCTTGATTAGATTGAAAAGGCGGTCTTCAGGAAATGCTCGGCGAACTTCGGTGAACTGCTCCGGCTTCAAATTCTCAGCAAGTTTGTCTAAACTGCTTGCCATAAACCGGAACGAATCGATAAAACGCAGCTGGATGGTTTTAATTTTGAATTTGTTGTCATCTTCTTCATCTTCTTCATCATCTTCGTCATCCAGATCTTCCACTTCTTGATTGGCGTCGACTGGTAAATACTTCGTGAAAGAAATGTAGCGTTCTTTGTTGTTCGGTATGACATCGATTCGTTCCCTGGAGACTCCAAATTCCCGTACGATAAAGTGCGCATCATATCCAGATAAATTATGGAAAACGATCGGGATGAATTTCGGTAGTCTGTAAAGCCGATTACACTGGTTATGTGCGGCACCTCGAAATTCACCCGTTAGATGGTCATGATCCCGCACACGATCCTTGCCCAATTTATTGCCGCATATGGAACAATCTTCGACTAATCCAAATGCTAAATGATCCAGCGCTGTTAATGGTTTCATCGGAATTTCCTTTCGTAAAATTTTATGTAGTCGTTGGGCATCTTCTTCCAATTTTTCCATAAACACTTTCGCACAGTTCGGCCCGCGATACGTTTCGAATTTGTTTAATGATTCATCATACGAACACTTGATGTAATATGCGAAGCTGAATGGTTCGTGGATATGCGTGGTGTTCGTAAACGATCCATCGGGATTCGGCACGCATGTATCGCATGGTTTCAATACTGATTCGAAGTCCGCATAGATGGTAAACGGGACGCGCATCTGCTTCGCATAATTTTGAAATTTCAGAATGCTGTCTTTGCCAGGACTTGGTATTACAGTGTGTACTTTGTTGCAGTCTTCTTTAGCATGTTCCGTAAGCCGCTCTTCAGTTCGAAAGAATTGGAGACACCCATCACAAATCCACTGCTTATGTTCACGTTTAGTCAGCTGATTACTCACTAATTTGCTTAGATTTTTAATCCAGCAGTAGTGACTGTTTTCGCCATTTTCAATGTACAGCAAATTCACGTGAGTATTCCGTTTTTCCTTGGTGTAGTGCAGCGGTCCAACAATACTTTTTTCTTCCAGTCCATAAACATTGACGCTGATGTTGTTGAGCGATTCAAACAATTTTATGTCTTTGATCTTCATTGGGAACTCAATATCGTCGAAATTTAAAATTGTCGAATAATGCGGATATGAAGCGACTCGATGCGGGTGATTGCGATGATCGACTGGATGTAAAGCCGATGTTATTGCCCATGCGAAGCAAGCCTGGTCTTCATTTTGGATATTGATAACCGCCATTTTTCTCTTGATCCATGCCGGAAGCTCGATATATGACGAAGCCCGAAGCGGATTGTATTTATTAACGTTCACTTCTAAATATCGGACTTCCAGAAGCGACCAGCCACTATCTCGTTCCTGGAATTCTTCGCTCTTGCGCACTACCGTTGACATCATGCTTTGATAAATTTCCTCCAGATTGATGGATTCCGAAACAATGGTATTTTTGGTGTTGAACGACTTTACATCCAGTAATAGATTATCTTCTTTATCGAATTTCGCATATAATCCAAATAATTCGAAATTAGTTTTAAATGACGTATGTTTCGCCAGTTCCATTCGCAGCAGCTGGAGCACATTTTCCTTAACTTCATCCAAAAATTCTTCAATGGACTGGAAGTACTCGGAACTCTTCACTCGGTAGCTGATTATTCTGGTTTTGAACGCGCTGTTGATAGTTTCCACATTAACGTTTCCAGTTCCACAGCATAATTTATTTTTATGGGCTGCGCTTCGTAAATGCCCATTGAAAAATAAGATTGGAATATCCACGTCGCATACTTCGCAGCGTTTCGTTGGCCAACCTACTTTGAATTTTTTGGATGGACCACCATTTTGTTCACCGGCTGCGCGCTTCCTCGAAATAGGACCGCTGCTGGTTGAGGGCTGCTCATGATCAGGTTCGATGTTGGTTGCGGGTTGTCCGTGTTCATTAGCCATATGCCGCTCTAGATCACCTTCAACATATTCGCCGCAGTAAGCACACAACGCCGCCGTTGAATGGAATTTTTTCAGATGTTGTCGTAAATTATCCATTCTCGTAAACATGACCCCACACCGACCGCATTTTAAAGATGAGCCATTGTTGCCATGCTTCGTCTTCATATGTCTTGCCAAAGCATCCCGACGGCTGAATCCTGCTGGACACATTTCACACTTGAACAAGGCCATTTTTCCTAAATTCACAAAAAATATTGTATTAGTTTTAAGTTGTTGCATATAAAAAAATAGAAATTATTATTAAATGTTTCTTACTCACCAATATTGAAAAAAAAATGTAATAAAATTTTAAGAAATTAAACTTTGAAATAAAAAGCTAACTTTAAAAATTCGCAAAATACGATATGATGACACGAAGCACACTATACTTTATGAAATCAGAAGACGTAATGGTTTTAAGACCGTTTATCACGCGTATTTATATACTTTTTCGATTGATGACGTCATATAACTTTATACAGATACATACACATACACACACACACACACACACACACACACACACACACACACACACACACACACACACACACACACACACACACACACACACACACACACACACACACACATACACACAATGTATGCATTCCAAAGCGGCGACGATTTCATATGTAAAAATGTACTTTCAAGGTTAACTTTTGCATTCTAAAACATATTTCTTGTAGATATTATTATAACTTTTAAAAATAAAATTATATTTTCAAATATTCATAAAACGTGGTTAAATTTGAGCGAAAAAAAATATTTTACATTTTATTCACGGAATTCTCCTAGCCCATCCTGTAAATTCTAAAAATTGTAAAAGAAAATTGTTTAAACTAGAATTATTGTAGTCTGGAATCATTTTCACCGTTAGTTGGGTCGTGTAATATGAAATGTCGTTTTCCGACTACTTGACCTACTATGTAATTCAGATAAATATCGATACTTTTTAATTTTAAACTAGAATTCTTATAATTTGGAATCATTTCTACCATTAATTGAAATATCATTGGGTTGTGTAATATGAAATGTCGTTTTCCGACCACTTCGTCTACTATGTAATTCGGATAAATATCGATAATTGAGCATTAGAGAAATGTTTGGAAGCAATTATTCTTTAATTTTAAATCGAGAAGAATGTTTTAAAATAACTTAAAAGAATAAAGTATATTAGATACTAGATAGTTTTAAGGTATCTTAAAGAAAGTTTCCAATAAATGTTATCAGCCAATAGTGCGAAATATTTATAATTTGCTTTTTAAAATTTGACTAAAAAACTTATAAATGCTAAAAAAATTCAGCGAAAAAATAATTTAAATTTTATGTATGGATTTTTTCTGGTACAACCTGTACATTTTTAAAAAAAATTATAATAATTTTACTTCTAATATCACTTTAAAAAGAAAAATTATATTTTAAAAAAGTTACTAATATGAAATTACGCCTTTAAAAACTTAAGAAAAACTATTAAAAAGAAAAATTTTCTACTGTTAATATTGTTTAAAACTATCTTATGAACAAAATGAAAATTATATTTTTCAAAGTTGCTGAACTAATTTAAAAACGAGATTAAAGAAAATTTTTTGTTTTAATATGTAAAATAGCTAATTAAATTTTTAGAAAAACACTAAACCTGTATTACGTTTATTGAATACCTAATACCAAATACATTACAATACTCTATATCAGTCCGAGTTATGAAAGAACATTAAGCGAGTATATTGTATATGATTACCATGCGTTAGGTAGCTATAAGAAGTACATTTTAAAACGTTAAAAACACGAAATTTTTCTTTTAGGATTCATAAAGCAATCTCAAAAAATTTCTAACGACTGTTAAAATTGATACTACTCAGCGCTACTCTATAAAAAAAATCTATAACGATCGTTATATATCGAACTATTGCTTTCGTTACAATCATATAACGAATATTATGAATTTGGTATTCAGTAACCCTTTTCGTTAGATTATACAAATTTGTTATAAAGAAGATACACATTCGACTACAACACACTGAAATAGAGTTCGATGTATATATATCTCATCTTTGTTTATTATTTATTCAACTTTGTTGAAATGTTTGGCTAACTTTTACAAAAATTTTATATTCGCACATGGTTACTGCGGTTGCTGCTATACAAAAAATTTATTTAAAAAATTACAGTTTGTTTCGTTTATTTACTTTATAATAGTAAAGTAATCTTTATACAAACGAAAAGTTGAAATTTTCGTTCAGACAACGAAGATCGTCATAGCTATAACGAATATATTTCCGTTAGCGAATCGCATTTTGATATACTTTTCGTTACAGAACGAATTTTCGGTATATAACGTTCGTTATGCAGTTAGTGAATAAGCAAGTAAGAAAGAATTAAATGTGTTTTTCCGCTTACCTGTAGTTTTCAAATAAAACAAAAACAGTGAATGAAACAATCAAAAACCGCACACAAACCAAAAAAACGAAAAAACAAAAAAACTGTAGTTTTCAAATAACGCAAAATTCACACAAACAAATCAAAAACACACAAAAAACTGGTTCTTAATTCACTATTATACTTAAAAACAAAAAATTGGTTCTTAATTCACTAAATAAAACTAATTAAATTGATTTAACTATTACAATTAAAACAAAAAACTGGTTTTAAAATAACACAAATTTTTTTTTTGCTTTTTAAAAGTTTTCAGTTGTTTTAGTATCTAACAATACTATCGCTGGAAATAAATTTTCTAATATTAATAGAATTTTCAATTGTTGAAGAAGAAAATTTCCCTAGTTTTTACAATCAAATTTTCATTTGGTATAATACTCATATGTATAAATCACAAGTCGCCTATTTTGTATGTATGTATATAACATGCAGACGATATAATTATAAGGTAATGGAATTCGCTTAATATGCAGTTTTGTCGTATGTTTTATAACTTTGTGTTCGTTAAAAGATATATAAAATATACATACATATCTAGTTCAGAAATTATTTTTTTATAAAATATAAAGTTTTGAAATTATTATGAAAAAATTTAACTTTTTCATTTTGGGGAATATTAACCACTAATCAATCTTGATTTAAAGATGAGTATGAACAAAGAATCGATTTTTGAATTTTTTATTAAACACCAAAACTGTTTAATCTGCTATAATCAATTAGAATGTAAAACACGGTTTAGAGACGGGTATCAACAAAGAATCGATTTTTTAAATTTTTTATTAAACACCAAAACTGTTTAATCTGCTATAATCAATTAGATTGTAAAACATGGTTTAGAGACGGGTATCAACAAAGAATCGATTTTTTAAATTTTTTATTAAACACCAAAACTGTTTAATCTGCTATAATCAATTAGATTGTAAAACATGGTTTAGAGACGGGTATCAACAAAGAATCGATTTTTTAAATTTTTTATTAAACACCAAAACTGTTTAATCTGCTATAATCAATTAGAAATGTAAAACATGGTTTAGAGGTGGGTATCAACAAAGAATCGATTTTTCAAATTTTTATTAAACACCAAAACTGTTTAATCTGCTATAATCAATTAGATTGTAAAACATGGTTTAGAGACGGGTATCAACAAAGAATCGATTTTTTAAATTTTTTATTAAACACCAAAACTGTTTAATCTGCTATAATCAATTAGATTGTAAAACATGGTTTAGAGACGGGTATCAACAAAGAATCGATTTTTTAAATTTTTTATTAAACACCAAAACTGTTTAATCTGCTATAATCAATTAGAAATGTAAAACATGGTTTAGAGGTGGGTATCAACAAAGAATCGATTTTTTAAATTTTTATTAAACACCAAAACTGTTCAATCTGCTATAATCAATTAGATTGTAAAACATGGTTTAGAGACGGGTATCAACAAAGAATCGATTTTTTAAATTTTTTATTAAACACCAAAACTGTTTAATCTGCTATAATCAATTAGATTGTAAAACATGGTTTAGAGACGGGTATCAACAAAGAATCGATTTTTTAAATTTTTTATTAAACACCAAAACTGTTTAATCTGCTATAATCAATTAGAAATGTAAAACATGGTTTAGAGGTGGGTATCAACAAAGAATCGATTTTTTAAATTTTTATTAAACACCAAAACTGTTTAATCTGCTATAATCAATTAGATTGTAAAACATGGTTTAGAGACGGGTATCAACAAAGAATCGATTTTTTAAATTTTTTATTAAACACCAAAACTGTTTAATCTGCTATAATCAATTAGATTGTAAAACATGGTTTAGGGATGGGTATCAACAAAAAATCGAGGTAGTCATAACATCAACATACACTAGTCCTCAATGAGACCATCATTCCAGAGCAACTTGCGCCATGGAAAATGTCATATCCATATACAAATATTATCGTAATAACATTTAAACATTTTTATTGTAAAATATTTCTTTTAAATAAATTTATTAAAATAAGAAAAATTAAAAAAAAATTAAAAAAAATTAAAAATGTGTTTTATTTAATAAAAAAAAAATAAAAATTAAAAATTAAAAAAATGTGTTTTTAGTTAGAGGAAACCTGTATAAACCTGTTTTTTCAGATAAAAATATAAAATCATACGATAAAATTCATTTTTCGCATATTAGACAGAAATCTTCTAATGACGTCAGCTAACAATTTATACAACTTTAAACCTGTTTTCAGATGAAAATATGATAAAATTTGAATCAAGGTATAGAGTTCGCGGTGGTTCAGACTAACAGTGTCATCTTTTAACTATCGAAAAAAGGTTTTCGATGCCATCTATTGACAATTTTTCAAACTAACACACAGGATCTAGACTACGAGAGCCATCTTTTCATGGAATTTTGAATCTAGGTACAGAATTCGCGGTGGTTCCGACTAGCAACGCCATCTTTTAACTATCAAAAAGGATTTTCAGCACCATCTATTGACAATTTTCAAACTTACACACAGGAATCCAGACTAGCAACGCTATCAAAGGTGGCTGCGCCATCTAGCAGTGAATTTACAAAGCTCGAAGGTGGTTGCGCCATCTATTAGGGAAATTCTTAGGTTAGAAAAAAATTTTGTTTAGGTTACACCAAATTTCCTTAGGTTCTCTTAGGCTGGATCAAGTTCCGCTAGGCTAGAAAAAAATTTTGCTCCACCCACCGCCGCAGGCTTCTAGAACCCACATAGGTTACCTACCTCCTGTCGAGGTCGCTCAAAAAGTCGGCAGGTGGGAAGGTGGGCTCCAAACCGGCCAAAACCTACTACTATCCCGGGTTCAAGTCGCGTCATTACAGTGGCTGTAATTGCTGAATTTTTGATTCGAAAATTCACTAAAAAAACATAATCTACTTATTTGATTTACTTACTTACGATCAACTATACCCCGGCAAAAAAAAACATATCCATGTTAAAATTTAGATAAAAATTAAAATGCTAATTAAATTTGTGGAATAATATGGCATCAAATATACTCTGGTTAAATTAGATAAACTATAAACAATTGTTTGAATTTGTTTATTATTTAAAGTAACCGTAGTGCTGCCGTGTCACACTAATCTCACGTATCTCCGAAATGATAGTTTTGAGAAAACTTGATTTGAATAAAATATCGTATTATCTTAATTCTCTCAAATATTATTAAATATCTAAGATAATTGATTTTTATTATGCGTTATTGATTCAATGTTGCAGTATTGATTTAATAACGTATAAATATACTATTTGAAAATATAAGAAATAAGGAATGTGATACAATCAAAATAAAAATTTAAAAATACAATAGATTAATTATTATATTATTATTAACAAATTAATTAATTTTATTGTCAATATACATATATACTAGGGATTGAGTAGAATCCTTTAAACGTTGTTACGCGAAATTGCTGTATCTAAAGATACATGACATTCGTGTGACACGGCAGAGCGTACGTAGCCCCTTAATCTGTTTCTATTAACTTACAACAAATTGTGTAATTCTATAATAAATTTTCTCCTAATGACGTCAAAGGGCGTCACAGATATAGAAAATTTTTTCAGTGATTCAATTTTCGTAGAACGGCAGTTTAGTTGTGGTGGGCTCGTAACTATCGAACTATTAGAATATACGTTTTAAATTTCGCTTTGTTCTATCTAAACATTTGGTGATAAAATTACATAGTGAAAAAAAAAAACCACAGGAATGATGGAATGGCGCCTATCAAATAGTTTTAAATACATGTGCGCCAAATGTGTGGATGTATTTGTGTAATTTTATTGTAATGATGTAATACGAATAAGGAAACGTCCTCTAAATATGGTGACCTACAGAAATTTTAACTAGATTAATAAAATATTGTAGGAACAAATGTGCAGGTATACGAAATTCTCGAGTACAGGAACCTTAGCGGCAAGTTGGTTATTTTAATTTCTTGTTACGGTTAAGAAATTTCATAGAATACTGACGATTAAAATAAACTGTCATTTAAATTGTACAATGGAGAATTTGACTAATTTTGGGAAATTATTTTAAAACACACATATTTATGTATTATGCATTTATACGTTTTTAATTTTTAAAAATAATGCCGAAAATTGTTAGAAAAAATTATTTTAGTATTTGTTCTCAAAATTTGCGCGAAAACGTTTACTAGCTATCAGTTACGTTACATTCTCTAGATAGCAACAGGTATCCTGTAACTAAGAAAAAAAACTTTTTATTTTTCTTGTAACTAGGAAAAGAAATTGTTGATTTTAAAAAAAATTAATTAAATTTTGATTAATTTCCATAGTTATGTTTGCTAACCGGAAATGAAGTAGTGGTAATAGTGTTGAAATATAAGAGAAAGCAACGTCACAGCCCGTTTCTGCTTACGTGGATTTTGGCTAAAAATTTACTTTTTTAATTAAACTTTTTTAAATCAAATAATAATAGTTAAGATGAATTAGTATAATAAATTGTTGTCTTTTATTATAAATTTTCATTAAAATTTGTTTTAATTGCTTTTCTTTGATACTGTCAAATACCCCATTTTTGAACGAACATTGGTTTTTCCAGATTATTTACACAGTGCTGCCACCGTGGTAGTTTATACATGATTTATTTTTTCAAGTGTTGTATTACTAAAAAGTTTTTTTCAAGTATAATAAAATTTTCGAGAGAGAAATTTGACTTACATAGTGAAAATTGAGAATACTTTTAGTTTTATCTTTCTATCATTTAAATTACGATTTTTTTAGAGCTTGGAAAATTTTAGTTCATCTAATGATGTCACCCAGTACTCCCAAGAAACATACACTTTCAATTTTACCGAAAATGAAAATTATTTTACCATAAACCTATGATTAACTTTTTGTTTCGTCCATTGATTGTTTTAACTACGATTTTTAGAGCTTGGAAAAATTTTAAAAAACCTTATTGATGTCAAGTTCAAAATTTTTATTTGTTTTTTCTTACGAATAGGGTAAAAGTCCCTATATACGAACGCGTTCAGTACTCGAACAGTTTTGATATTTTATATATTAATGAACGCGTTCTGGTATAGGGGCTTTTACGTTATTACAAAAGTAATATTTGTAAGATTTACGTTACCAAAATCCATTCTAGAAAATACTGGAGTGTTTTTTTTTTGTCACTTTTCATAACGATTACAAGTCGACTTTGCAGTTTTATCCCATCATTAGGACAAATACAATTATTGGTGCAATATGACTTATGAATTAGAAATATGAATTTTTAACAGAATTCTAAAAAAATGGTCAGATTAGCTTGAGAAATATAAGTAATTTGAATGTCAATTTTTCATTTTTGCTATCAGATTTGTAAAATATTTTTCAAGAAAATTTTTAAGCATTTAATTTTGATAATAATAGAAAGAACAATTTCGAAAACTTACAACTGTTGATTATGGTAATATTTCACGACAAATCATTAAGATCAGATTTATATTCAATCACAACAGGACCATATACATTGGAAATTATTATTCTATCATAAGTACAAAATTAATGCTTAAGTCATAATATGAAAATTAAGTAATACATATTTATAAATATGTATTTTTATAATTTATACGATTTTGATAAAAAAAAAAGATTGGAACAAATATCTCACAAGGTTATAATTACTTTTGACTGGGAGACGAAAATAAAAAGTAACACTCAATTAACAAAAGTAGTGAACTAGATATTTTAGATAAAGTAGTGGATTCATTCTATTTTTATTTGAAAAAAGTTAAGAAAAATGATTAAGAATTTTTATAAACGAACTGTACCATGGAACGAACGAAATTTAATTATTAGTATTTAGCAGTTGTTTACAAATGATTAATTGGAAACGTGACAATTTTTAATATTGAATTTTGTAACCTAACAATCACGATACTGATCTATTCGATCAGTAATTAGTAATTAATTACTCAGATATGGTATATTCGTGAAAAAAATTAAGTTTACTATACAAGAAAAATTTATCAAGCCCATGTTGAGCACATATTTAGTTAAAGTCTCTCGCAAGGGGAGAACAAAGCCTTGGGGTCGGCGATTTAAGTGAATTTTTAACTTCCCATTGAAAGTCATTGTAATGGGTCCGATTTTATGAATCGCTAATTTGGACATATCTTCACGTTTCAAGGTGCCGAGAATCCGAATCCATCGTTTTTAGCGTGATGTTGGTGTGTGCGTTTTTATGTAATTTTTTCTCCTCTTTTAAATGGTGTAAAAAAATTTTGCAAAAATTTTTGAATAAGTGGAAATTTTGGCAAAATACAAATTTTTTGCAAGAACAAAAACCATGTTTTTGGCATCCGACGTGTCTGGCTGAAGAACTCATGCAAGAGTTTGGGACTTCCAACGTTTTCACCAAATTTTGTAAAAGTATATATATATATATATATATATATATATATATATATATATATATATATATATATATAATATATATAATATATATATATATATAATATATATATATATATTATATATATATATATACATATATATATATATATATATATATATATATATATATATATATATATATATATATATATATATATATATATATATATATATATATATAAATTTTAGTGAATATTATTTTCGGTTTGGGACTTCCAACGTTTTCACCAAATTTTGTAAAAGTATATATATATATATATATATATATATATATATATATATATATATATATATATAATATATATAATATATATATATATATATAATATATATATATATATTATATATATATATATACATATATATATATATATATATATAATATATATATATATATATATATATATATATATATATATATATATAAATTTTAGTGAATATTATTTTCGGTTCCTAGGGACCTCAAAACAAATTTCTACCATGGTCCCGGCCTCAAGTCGCGTCATGAGAGAGGCTGTAATAGCTGAATTCCATTCTGGAAATTCGCTAAAAACTAAGAAACTTTTTGTGAAATATTTTTTGTTTCGCGTATCTTGAGAACAAATGATGTTATCATTTGTTTGATAAGGGTGGAGCCCCACCCTTAGGTACGGAAGGGGAAGCCCCCAGTGTGGTGCAAAGGGCAAAGCCTCTCTCGGGAGTCCAGGAGAGGAGTCCCCTGAATTAAAAAAAAGTTATTCATGTACAATAGTCTTTAAGGGCATCCAATGGGTCAACTACAGTATGGGTAGACCTGTCTCTCCAATTTTTTTTTTTTTGGTGATAGAGTACACTTAATAGTTAATCTACTAATCTTCTCTTACGAGCTTGTTGGCTCGTTATAGAATGGTCCTATGTTCGATACCGAGTGTGTTCAACAAAACTTTTTAACTTAAATCTTATTTATTTATATTTTATTTAAAATATGTATATTTTGTAACAAATCTTTAAATATAAAATGATTATATCTTCAATTTTTTCAATACTTTTTATTTACAATTTATGATACATATATAACTTTTACAGTCTTTCATAATACAGTCATATTTTTCTTGGATTCAAGGATTTATATTCTAAATAAAATGTTTTATAAATAAATAAGATTTTTATAAGATTTCTTTGTTAATAAAAAAAAAAATTAATACAAAAAAAATTTCGTTGAACAGAGTCGGTTTCAAACGTAATGGCCATTCTATTACGATCCAGTAACGTTACCACCAATCCACTCGATATGTTACATACAAGAATCAAATCAAATTTTTGTATCATTACAAATTTTTTAAGCTTATTAAGTATACCAGCTGCAGCTGCAAATTTTTTAAACAGGTTTTTCTAAATAATGCACGCTATTATTTTAGTATATTAACATAAATTAAATGTACTCTATCACCAAAAAGATTTTTAGCTCGATCGCCGACCTCAAGGCTGTGCGTACTCCCCTTGTCAGTGATTCGACCATTTCGCAATTGTCAGTCTAAAACAATGGTTTCCAAAGTTTTGCGTTCAGCAGAGACAGACAGACTGATTTGACGAAATTATTTTTAAAAAAATTTATTTGAAAATTTAACTGTCTTGATATTTGTGAAACCCAATTCTTAATTTTAGTTGAATATTGATTGCTCTGTGACTTTAATTAGCATTCGAATGTACTTTAATAATTTTTTTTTTTTGAAAACACGATACACTTTTGTACCAATTTATTAATCCGTACCAGTCAAGGATTTTGTTTTTAAGTTTTCGTAAAAATTAAAATCGTGATTCAGTCGGCGATTACACAATCTCGATGATGTAAAAATTCTGTAAGATTTTCCTTTGATTATCAAAATTTTTGGTTTTTAAAAGATTTTGTATTATCAGAATAACTTTACTCAATGTCAGATATTATATATTGGCAACGAAAAGATTAGGCTTGCGCCTCTGGTGGTGAAATTAAAAGTTGTATCAAACCGTACATGTAATATACATCTAATTGTCAATAGAAATACAAATTATTCTTTTAGCGAATTTCCAGAATGGAATTCAGCTACTACAGCCACTGTCATGACGCGATTTGAGCCCGGGACTCAAACGGCAGAAATTTATTTTGAGGTCCCTAGAAACCGAAAATAATATTCACTAAAATTTATATATATATATACATATATATATATATATATATATATATATATATATATATATATATATATATATATATACATATATATATATATATATATGTGTGTGTGTGTGTGTGTGTGTGTGTGTGTGTGTGTGTGTGTGTGTGTATATATGTTCCCGCGATAACTCTTGAACGAAATGTCTTACGTTTATGAAATTTGGTGAAAATGTTCGAAGTCCTAAACCGTTGGACGAGTTCGTTAATCAGACACGTCTGATGCCCGGAACATGGTTTTTTGGCAATTTTCGTGAAAAAATATTAGTTTTTCGCCAAAATTTCCCCTTATACAAAATTTTTTGTAAAATTTGTTTACACCATTGGAAAGAGGAGAAAAAATCATATAAAAAAGGTCTTTAAACTATTATTCTATGTCAACTAGTTTCCAAGAAAAATTAACTTTTATAAACGGAAATTCTCTCTGTTATGCAGGATGCTGCGACAGGGGTATACTTAAATTGAAGATTATTAGGTAATAAAGAAATAGGAGACATTTGGGACAAATAACAGTTTAGTTCCACCCTAAATAATTTAATTCTATATTTTTATGGTTTTAACCAAAAAAATTGGTCCTTGCACACCTTATTTCATAATTTCATCATTTAAATTTTCTAAAGGTCAGCATCTTTGAAATTTTGAAAAATTTTTATCGCCAATTTTTACTAATTTGCATATTTGTATACAAATCCCCGTTTAATTACTACTGACATCAGATTCGCGAAATTTGGAACATATGACTCAAAAATAATAATTTGGTCCAACTTAATAAAATTTTAGTAATTATACAGAAATATACGTATGCATACATTATAATGTATTATAAGATTTGTTTCAACTGTTTAAATTTTTTAAAATTAATAGTAGCATATGAATCATTACTAGCGTCAGAAAAACTAGAAGGTTGCTGTCTTTTTCATTCGTGGATGCAATGTTTCAGTTTACACGGCAGTAGATTTTTAATTTCAAATGTTATCGAGTGCTTGTGAAACATTATTAATGTATGGCGGACTTTTGTTCGTATTTATACATACACCAATATTCATATGTTTATTTGATGTCCAGCTTTAGCTGATACTTGAACACTCGATTTACTTTGGCATGTATGACCAACTCATTATGTTAATTAAAATTCACATAGTGTTTGAAAAATTTTCAAACTGGATCGGCTCAAGGTCAAAATATGATAAATCGAGTGTCCAAGTATCAGCTAAAGCTGGACATTAAGTGAACATATGAATATTGGTGTATGTATAAATATGAACAAAAGTACACCATACATTAATAATGTTTTACAAGCACTCGATAACATTTGAAATTAAAAATATAACTGCGTCTCGCATCAAAGAGAGGATGTGTTTGATTGATTATCGGACTGGAATGGCACTCGAACAAGCGGTCGGTAGCTTAATTGGTAAGGCGCTTGGCTAGCAACCAAGAGATTCGGGTTTTAGTCCCAGCCGATCCAGTTTGATTTTTTTCAAACTTTATGTGAATTTTAACGCCAATAGATATTTAAACATATATATTTTGCTTTTACTGGAATGCCACTTCGTACTGGCGCCAGTGTACAAATTACGTGTGTAAACTCGCCTATTTACAATTTATGATATTGAAGGGGATTTCTTTGACAATGAATATGGCATAGATTATCCACTTCAAATCCTCTTCTAAAATTGCACAGAATTGTAATAGTACCGTTTACTCATACGTAGTCTTTCAATTAGAGAGTTGGTTTTTTTCTGCACACAAACCGATTCACGAATAAAGCGGGTTCTACACGATGCTACGAACGTTCCTTCCAACATTCGATCGAACGTTTGAGGCAATTAAGTTCGATAGTTGATGCGACGAATGTATCTGCTACACGGTGAATCGAATGTTTGATCCAATACGAATGATGATGTGTTGGTACTCAGTGGACAACGCTGTTATCTGTCTGATGTTATCTCTAATGTTATACACTGATGTTGTCTCTCTTCACATGAACGAGTCGTGCGCAACCAACATTGACCTTCAAACGTTTGAAGCATCCCTTTGACTCGGTCCAAGAATACCGACATCGAACGGGACACGACCAAATGCGAACGTTTGACGCTCGACATTGGACACTCGTAGGTTCGAACAACGGCTACACGATGCTATGAACCATCCAACGTCGAATGTTGGAAGGTGTTCGTAGCATCGTGTAGCAGCGGCTTAATTCGATGAACAGTCCAGGAAGAGGTACAGTTGAAACATACCTATATACTGTATGGAGCGGTAAACCAAACGTTGTTGACCACAAGGAGATGACCTCATAACATGACAATGCAAGGTTCTTTCAGTTCCGTATTTTTTTCCTATAGAGTACAATCACCAAGTTTGTACTACATATTATGTTTAATAGAGGAGTATTTGTTCATTTTATGAATAAAATTTATACATATTATTTATTATAATTATTATTTTAATAATTATGATTTTATGGATATTTTTAGTTATTAATTAGTTACTATGATTTATTTTATTTTTTACGAGTTGTTTCATAAACATGTTTACCTACAAAAGGTTGTTTACTAAGATATTATTTTTATTTATATATGGGAAGGGTGTCGGATTTTAATTGCTCATATTTAATTTATGTTTTTACGCTAATTAAGCCATCTAAGTCGTAATTGTAGACGAGAAAACGGAGTACATTGGTGCCGGACAGAGTTTGAGTATATATTTTGGAGGGGGGTCTGTAACATTTACATACAATAAAAATAAAATATAATTTAAAATGCATTAAAACTCACTTTTTTAAAAAAATAAAAAATATTCGACATTTTATTATGACAAAACAATAAAATCGATAGCTCCCCCAGTCCAAACTATTTTATACACCGACTCTGTTAGGGAGCATTTTGACAATAGATACATATTTAAAAATAAAAGGATGTTTGGAATTATCTTGATTATAAATTGATAGTTTTAGCGAATTTCCAGAATGAAATTCAGCTATTACAGCCACTGTCATGACGCGACTTAAGCCCGGGACTATGGCAGAAATTTGTTTTGAGGTCCCTAGAAACCGAAAATAATATTCACTAAAATTTACACACACACACTAACACACACACATATATATATATAATATATATATATATATATATATATATATATATATATATATATATATATATATATATATATATATATATATATATACATATATACAATATGTGTTAGCACGATAACTCTCGAATGAAATGTCCTAGGTTTACGAAATTTGGTGAAAATGTTGTAAATGCCAAACTGTTGGACAAGTTCGTTAACCAGACACGTCGGATGCCAGGAACATGCTTTTTGTTCTTGCAAAAAATTAGTTTTTTGCCTAAATTTCCTCTTAATCAACAATTTTTGCGAAATTTTTTTACACCATTTAAAAGAAGAGAAAAAATTAAATAAGAAAGGTCTTTAAACTATTGTTCTATGTCAGCTAGTTCCGAGAAAAACTAATTTTTATAAACGGAAATTCGCTATGTTATGCAGGATGCTGCGACAGGCGTATTTTCGTCTTTAGAAGTCTCGTAAACCAAAAAAGTAATCAGATAGCGTATTTCCTCGAACTTACAGAATTCGTTTTAGACTTCCGTAGTTGTTACACCCTCGTAATTTTCACGTAAGTGGAACTATTAAGAGTGGAACTATTAAGAGAGACAATGGAAACAAAAATTTAAATGAGACCTTTGCAAAACAGTAATTATTTATTTAATGAAAGCTAATTTTGTTATCGAGTTTTGTGTTCTAGTAAATATAATCAAATTTTGTACTGAAATTATATAATTAATATAAAAATTATATTAACTGTACCAATTAGACCAGTGATTCTCAAAGAGCGGCTTGCGACCGCCAAAGTGAGTCACAAAAACTATTTGTTGAGTCGCTGATACAATTGATTACAGAGCAAATACTCATTTTCTTCTATATATTTCCTACCCATTTCTACATATTTCGGGGGGCCTTTGAAATTTTTTAGTGTAAAGGGAAATTGGGGACTCCCCAGAAGTTTGAGAACCACTGAATTAGTCAACTGTGTACTAGTAATGTCGGACCGAGAAGCAGTTAATCGATTAATCGACTAAAATTGTTTTTCAGATAAAATTAGTCATTAATCGAAAATATCGAGCACAGAATAGTCGACTAATTGACTAAATTTTTAGTCGAATTCATGGTAAGGTAACCTATGTAACTCTTCCAAAAACGACATTTTTTTTTTAAATTTAATTATGGACTTTTAATATTTTTCTTTTAAGAAAAAGAAAAATATAAAATATCATAATAATATATTAATCACATAAAAGTGAAAAATTATACAGATAGATAATTTTTTAGTTTCCATTTTTTGAAGTCTAATAAATAATACAGAAAAATTGTTAAATTAGTCGTTTGTTTAGTTATTTAAGAAAAATTAATCATTTTAATCATTCAATCGAAGGTAAAATAGTCGACTAAAATATGACTAAATGTAAACAAAATTAGTCGAATAAACCGACTAATCGATTAATTATCCGACATCACTACTGTGTATCGGGCTCCGCTTTCGTTTAAGCTGCCCCTGGCTATAATAAGATTTCAGTTAATAACAGGCCGAAAAAATTTTTTGTCCGAACGCCCCATTATGTAAAATATCGCTACAAAGAACTTGTTGTTAGTAATATTAATTCACAACTTAGTATGCTTACGTATCCTAATATGTAGAATAACATTAAATATTCTTTAATTTTACCCTGAAAGTATTTTTTTTTTTTAATTTCATTTATGATTTCAATAACATTTGAAATTAAAAATATAACTGCGTCTCGCATTAAAGAGAGGATGTGTTTGATTGATTGTCGGACTGGAGTGGCACTCGTACAAGCGGTTCGGTAGTCTAATTGGTAAGGCGCAACCAAGAGATCCGGGTTCGAGTCCTAGCCGATCCAGTTTGATAATTTTTCAAGCACTATGTGAATTTTAATCCTGAAAACTATGAAAAACTGTAGCTACTAAGGAATCCACCTTAATGCGTGTTCAGTGTGCACTTGTCCAATTTCTTAATCTTTACTGTAATACGTACATAATAACCTAAATGTTTCCGTTAACTTAAACTGATAAAAAAATTTTTGAACAACAAAAGAAAAATTATTGCACGAATTTATATGTATGTACACATTCTGCAATTTGTACGTAATAATAGCTCTCTAAGTTCATGACTTTAAGATTAGATATTAGCTAATACAATTCCAAGAATAACACACTCACTAACAATTAATTACAGGTGTAATTTACTTGAATGTAAAATAATTACAATCGCGAAAAAATCATATTTTATTCTCAAGTCGTGAGTTCATTTCATATTCATAAACGTATCAATTGATCTTTATCGCTTATGAGATTATATAATACAAATGTTGTCTTTGTCTATCGCAAATTGTAATTTATATAAATCGAACAGAGATGACAGAGAAGTGTTTGTTAGCAATGATGTGAATTGGTGCTGAAAAAAAAATTAGGGTGTAAATTTATTTCATGCGAAATTTGTTTATTGCAATTTTTGTATCCTACTTAATTAGTTTCATTATGTCAGTGAATTTTGAATTATTTATGTTTTAAAATATTAATAATTATAATTATTATTAAGGCGAAGCAAACAACATAACACAGTATATAGAAACCTTGAATTGAAAATTTTTGCGAGGTTTTCGCTTCGATTTAATGGGTTTGTTATTTAAATTTTTTTTTGTGGTAATGAAACGATATGCTTATGACATTAGATTTATTTTTAGGTGTTTTAAATCACCTAATTGACCCCCTTTCGATATTTTATTAGTCGTGAAACACGTGATTCTCTTGAATCCTGATGAAATTTTAATATGGATATGTTTTTTGAGTTGGGGTATGTATAGTGGTCTAGAAGAAAAAAATAGTGACGCTTAAAATTCAGGACGCGAAAAATGTAATACCCCTGTCGGAACATCTGCATAATATTTCTTCCAAAGATTGGGCTTTCATACAATAACCTGTATCCATCCAAAACAGTGACAATTTAACTAATGTATCAAGTCCCATAAGAATATTGTAGTTTTTTCACTTTTACCATGGAAAAAAAGTTAGAGTAGATTTTTACAGCGAAAAAAAATAGTACAAAATATTTCGTTGGTTGTTTCATTGTAGATAAACACGATAAAAATGAAACAAAAATTCGTATTTTTAAATTTAACTGATTTCAGAACCACAGTAACAATATATTATTAAATAATAATATGAATTATATTAATTTATTTTATTCGTTAAGTTGTCTTATCGTATTACACTTGAATTTTATATTTTTTCTGAATAAATTTGTGTTTTCTACAATTCAGATTTCTTGCCTAAAATCGATTTAACTCGAAGAACTGTCAACCAACAAAAACGCTTCAACTTCGCTGTTGCGTTTTTGTTAGTTGACAGTTCTTATCGTTAAATTGCTAAGCAACAAATTTTCGTTAGACAAACCCAAATTTATTCGAAAAAATGCAAACCTCTCGTGTAATAATAAGTGAAAAGATTTTCAAAATCGGTTGAGTAGTTTATTTTTGGCGCTCTTGGGGCCACAGACCCTTGGCGGACTTCATTGAACATAAAATTAAGTTCTCTAGCAGTGAACAAATTTTCAAAATCGGTGATGGCGCACTCTTGAAAAGTTAGTTATTTTTTATTTTTATAAATGAAACCGATATAAATATTGTAATGACAAAAACGATGAAGCATGTATTGTAAAGGAATTTAGAAAATTTCTTAATTTTTCTCAAAAATTAGTTCACAAAAGTATATGCAATTTTTTATGTTCTTTTCGATTATGTAAAGGAAAAGTAAAACTTGTTGGATTCTGGCCATTTTTTGCAACAAAGTACACGGAGAGAAAATTCATATAAAAATTACTGTGTTCAGCACTATAATCGAACATATTCAATTTTGTACGGTAAAAATATAAAAATTATAATTAATCATAGAAAATTTAAAGGATAGAATATTGTTTCCGTAATATTAGCTCCGTAAAATTTGTAAAACAGCACAGTAAAAAGTTCCATTGCCGACAAAAAAATATTTTTTAATTGTTTTTCTTACAAAAATTACCATGCTGTATTATAATATTTGAAATGCTATCTGCTAATAGTAGAAAGAAAAAAAGAGAAAGAAGGTTGTGTGTGTTGTGAACGCTGTTGAAATGTACCTCACTCATAGCAAGTCACATAGCCAACCATAGGTGTGGACGACCAACTTGGTCGGATGGGTCGGACCAAGCACCTTGATTCATTAGACTGTCTTACAAGCAGCAAGCAGTATTCATTACACTGTCTTAGAGGACGGGGATGTCACCGTTTAATTCATCATTTTGTTACTTCACTATCTTTAGTATTAGAATATATTGTTGGCAATCATTTTTGTATGCATCATAAAGAATCGAAAGTCGGAAAAGATCGGGCATCTTCGAAGTTTTTACAGGTACAGCCCAAGCAACATAAGGTTGCGGGTCAGATGCGCAAATGAAAGAGTTAAAGAGAAAGAATTAAACTATAACATATATGCATAAGAGTGTGATAAAAGTTGTGTTAGCACATTAAATTTTACCATGCTAGCACATATTTTTTATTTTTGTCGTCGATCCCGCACGCATTATAAGAGAGCATGGTAATTTTTCTGAAATTTTATCTATAAAAATTATATGATTTTTCTTTCCGTGTACTTGCGCAAATACAACTTGTATCTGATGACAACTTGTTATTTGAACTATGAATGTGACTGAAAAATTCGCTGTTGCAGGATATTGTAACAGTGAATTGTCGACGAAATCATCCTGCAACGATCTCGGATATGAGATCATCCAATTTACGTTGTCAATTTGTTGGCAGTTTTACGGTAATTACTGAAAGTATCGTTTGAATTTTTTAACGCTGTAATAGTACAATTTGTAATGGTTAATTTAGATTCACGGTAAATTATCGCTAAAGCTTAAACGATTTTGATAGCATAAAACATATTAATTGCTTCATTAACTGTGAATCAGTTTTGAAACTTTTAATGGAAAAAAAAATAGGCGAAAAATATTTTCATTGCCGGAAAAACCCATCTGTAACTTGTTTATGGTGTATACTTTGTGAAACGCACTGTATTTTGGGAAAACTATGACATAGTCAGTCAGTGTCGGGCGGCTCAGTGTTTGAATGATTTCATCAATAGTTTTTAGAAGTTCGAACAAAGAATACAACCTTTTTCCCTTCACCCCAACCAGTCATTCAGTAATTTATTTGTATAATTCTAGGTAAAAACCCAAATGATGGTGAACAAATTTTTACTGTATGATAATTAGTCCTTTCAAAATTTGATGATGACAACATTTATGGATGATGCAATCCATAATTTCCATTTTAATAAAAAATGAGCATGCATTTTTGAGATAGGTCAAACTCAGCGTCTTGTAGCCTAGCTCGCTAATTAGCTTAGTAGACTACTAAGCGGACTAAATAAATAAAAACTCAGTAAATAATGTAGTAGTACTGATAACTAATATATCGAGCCATTACCGCCATTGTAGCGTAACCGACAAATATCAAATTTTACAGGCGAAGGATTTTTTAAATATTTGTATGGCGCTTGCGATATTTCTGCTGTCTTAATTTTATTACGCCTGAGCGTATTATTCCTATTATTTTATTAACCTTACGATAAGGATGGTTATTGTCGGTTACGCTAAAATATGAAAATTTAACGATAAGCTAACCAGTTGCTATAACTCGTTAATTAACGAATTTTGGAGAAAAACGTTAACACTGCTTGGTCCGTTACAGTTTAAAATGTTGCTTGCAATAAAAATCTCAATTTCGATAAATCGTCGATAAATCGGCAGTAATGGCTCGATATTAATTCAAAATTTTTTTAATTTCTTAATTCAAATCAATTTTCTGAACGAATTTAAGTACTTATATTCAAAAATTTATAACATTTACAAATGCATCGTCACAACAATCATACCTAATACTCATATAGGTATACATACGCACTAGACATACTCACGTCCGGTTAATGGAGGTAATAATGTACTAAATAGTATGTCTTCGTCAAAAAATATTGTGCCTGTGTCCGGTTAACAGAAGGTTCGCTTAAGAGAGTGCCAAATGTAGTAGTGAATTTCCAGATTGGAATTCAGCTATTACAGCCACTGTCATGACACGACTTGAGCCCGACACTATGGTAGAAATTTGTATATATATTTCGATTAAATAATATATATTTATTTAAAAATATATATTTCGATTTCTAGGGATTTCAAAACAAATTTCTACCATAGTGTCGGGCTCAAGTCGTGTCATGACAGTGGCTGTAATAGCTGAATTCCAGTCTGGAAATATATATATATATATATATATATATATATATATATATATATATATATATATATATATATATATATATATATATATATATATATATATATGTATATATATCGCACTGGTGTTACAAGACTGAGACAATTTGATTTTTTTAGTTTCGAGTAATTTACGTTTGAAATATTTTTATGTTAGAAAAAAAACCTTTTTTTTAAATAAAATAGAGAATTTTAACCGCATCCATTTGAAATTTTATACTTAAGCTGCTAAATGGCAGGACTTCACACCTGAAGACTAAAATTGATATTCATTTTAGAATTTCGAGGTGTATCGAGGTAAAATATAAAAATAAAATGTAAAATATCCCAGTCTTGTTTTCTTTTATTGAATTGAAAAGTGAAAAATCTCTATAAATATAAAATTTAACTACAAGTTCTACCTGTACATGTCCCATTTTAGTATAAAAATTATGTATCTGTTTTATATTTACTTAAAGAACCTTCTAAAAATTACCGGTTAGTTTATTGGCGAGGATAATGGGATTCTATGCAGGGGAAATTTTCAATATAATTTTTAGCATTTTTGGTTAAATCACACTGTTTTCTTTTGTTTCCCATGCTTTTCTTTTTCCATAAAACCCAAATTATTAATTTTACTTAAAATAGTACCTAATATTTAAAATTGTTAATGTTGATATAAAAAACTAGACCTGGCACCATGTCCTTTAGAAATTCTAGAATTATTTCTAGTTTCAAAACCATTCCAAAGACAGTAACTTTTAAAGTAATATTCATGCATTATTTAAAAAGTTAAGGAAATATTTATTTAATTATAATATATATATATATATATATATATATATATATATATATATATATATATACATATATATATATATATATATATATATATATATATATATATATATATATATATAAAGTTGCGACAAAATTTTGATTATGGTACCCTATCATGATTGTTTTCGACACTCTCTTGACCAACTTTTTAATTGATGAAAAATTGAATTCTAAACGGATGTACATATTTCTTTCATGTACACAATAACATCATTCAATAATTTCTAATTAACAATTAATTAAATGATGAAATAATATTATTATCAAGACTATGGACAAACAATACAATCGAGCGGGGCCTCGTAAAAAAAAAAAAACAATATATGTAGTAAAAATTTATTGAATAAATGACACGACTTTTCCACAATCAGGAAAATTAAGTTCGACGTAATTTTCTTTTAACATTCGCATTTTATATTCATAATTGATGTTACATATGTACTTGGTACAGTCGAGGACAACATAACGGTAATACGCATCGAAAAAGCAATTAGCAATTTTTTTTTAAAAAAAATTGAAGAAAAGTTGAGGGATTAGATTTGTTTCTCTTTGCGGACTTTTAATGGCTTTCACATAATAAATGAAATAAGAAATAAGAGATAATAGGTGTTCGCCATTGAGTGATATTGAATGAAACTTTAAGGTATTTTTGTACATTCAAATTCATGAAAACAAAACGTTCGTGATGACTTTTTTGGTCACTTACTGACAAAAAAAAATCACGAATTTTGATGTACAAAAATACCTACATATACCTATGAGCAGTTAAGTTAAAGTTTCATTCAACGTCACTCAGTGGCGAACACCCATTATTTCTTATTTCTTATTTATTATTTCATTCATTGTGTGAAAGCCATGACTCCTTCTAACTGTAGCTGAAGAATAAGTTCCTCTACTGCTCTTTTAAGTGACTAACTTAAAACGTTTTCGATTAGTTTAATTAATTGGTCGATTTTGTGAAAGATTTAGGTACAACGTTTTTTCGGAAAAAATTGTTTTTCTACAAGTCCACGTCTATTTTGTGAAAAATTAGTTAATCATTATTAAAAATTCATTACTAAGCCACAATTGAAATTTAACGTCATCCGGATAAAAATTTAAGAAGTAAAGATCTACCGTGGGAGAAAAAAAGTGATTGTTTGGCGAGAGTTGTTGGTTCGCCATTTTCTTTTCGAAATACGTAATAGAGAGGACTATGTGAATTTGGGAACCCAAGTTGATGATGCTATGATTGCTTAATTTAAAAAAAAATAACCTGATTTAAAATAATAATTCCGATATTTCTAACTCTTTTTTTTATAAATGATTTCTTTATCAAAAAAAGACGGGTAATGGTACGTTTGTGTTATATGTAGAGTACTTGCGACTTTGGTATGATTTTTTTGCTCACAATTTGTAAAATTTCCCATCAGACGGGGATCAGAAATCCAACAGACGGTTTTTGATCTACACGGAGAGAAAATTCATAGAAAAATTACTGTGCTCAGCACTACAATCGACGTGTAAAAGGCAAACATATTCAATTTTGTACGGTAAAAATATAAAAATTATAATTAATCATAGAAAATTTAAAGGTAGAATATTCTTTCCGTAATATTAGCTCCGTAAAATTTGTAAAACAGCACAGTAAAGTTCCATTCCCTACAGAAATTTTTAATTGTTTTTCTTACAAAAATTACCATGCCGTCTTATAATTATTCAAATGCTATCTGCTAATAGTAGAAAGAAAGAAAGAGAAAGAAGGTACCAACGCTGTTGAAATGTACCCCACTCATACATGCAAGTCATATAGCCAGGCTGATGAGTGGTGTGACGACCAACACGACCAACTTGGTCGGACCAAGCACCTTGATTCATTAGACTGTCTTACAAGCAGCAAGCAATATTCATTACACCGTCTTACAAGACGGACTGTCACCGTTTAATTCATCATTTTGTTACTTCACTATCTTCAGTATTAGAATATATTGTTGCCAATCATTTTTGTATGCATCATATATTGTTCCTCAGTGCGTACAGCCCGTACAGCCCAACCAACATAAGGTTGCGGGTCAGATGCGCAAATGAAAGAGTACGACAACAAGAATTAAACTATAACATACATGCATAAGAGTGTGGTAGAAGTTGTGTTAGCACATTAAATTTTACTATGCTAGCACAACAATTTTTATGAAGCCATGACTAATACTTTTTACGTTTCAATTTATTAATATTTACATGATCGTAAAATATTTTTTACTTTGGTCGTCGATCGCGCACGCATTGTAAGAGAGCATGATAATTTTTCTGAAATTTTCTCTACAAAAATTATATGATTTTTCTCTCCGTGTAGGTTTCGAGTTGTTCGGAAAGTATACACAAATTATTTTGTGTGTGACTGTAACTTTTTGTTATTGTATGTCTCTTTGTTTATTACAAGCAATTGGCGATGAGATCATCGATATTTCTATTTCACTCCGTCTTTTCATTTATGTATTGTTAAGGCCGTGTATAATACGTAGATATGTACTGTATTGTTAGACTTAACATACGTAGTACATACATATTATATGCAAATGTTAAGATTTGAAGAAAACAAATCAATCAATTTTGCGATTACGATAAATCAAAAGTTTTTTTTTGAACTTGCAAATTGAAACGGGAAATCGCGTCATCAACGTATAATTATATTTGAATTCTATACCCTGTTTACACCGAATGGTTTAGTAGTTAACAGTTAAGTGACTGGTAGCAAGTAGGACGCATTAGGTCTGACATGATAGGATTAGGAGAACAGAAAAATATGTACATATAACTACTAAACGGACCTGAAGTGAGTATTGAATAGATAGAGGAAGTACAGGAATATATATACAATGTACATATGAAAATCAAGCCCAAAAAAGTGACGGGAGTTTACAAATATGGCGGATAAATTAGGTTGGAATTAAAATTTTTCTATATTTATTGATGTTTTATTTGTTGTTATAACTATTGTTAGAATATTTATTAATAAACAATCTCAAATTACAACAAAAATCACATACAAATTTAAAAGATATTCATTACTATCGACACTTTATAGGTGATACATAAAATATATTAACAAATATGGCGATTTTGCTTTTAAAAAAAAAAATGTGTACTCCATCTACTGTATGGTACTTGGTACATACATACTGGTCAAATGTAAACGCGGTATTAAATATCGGGATTTGAAAAATGGAGAAAATGTTATATTGTTGACGCAAAGATTCTCACTCGCGCCTCTGCTGGTAAAATTAGAACTAGTATCAAGTAAAAATATACGTATAAGTTGAATTGCTGATATAAAATCCAGTAATCCGTACATAATTTGTAAAATACTTATTTTTATTCCACAGTTAAACGTATACAAAATTTTTTACATGATACAGCTTCTAATTTAAAATACCCCTGTCGCAGCATCCTGCATAACATAGCGAGTTTCCGATTATAAAAATTAGTTTTTCTCGGTAACCAGTTTATACACAATGATGGTTTAAAATCTTTTTTATCTGATTTTTCTCCTCTTTCTAATGGTGTAAAAAAATGTTGCAAAAATTTTTGAAATTGGGAAAATTTTAGCAAAAAGCAATTTTTTTCACGAAAAATGCTCAAAAAAACATGCTTACGGCATCAGACGTGTCTGACTAACGAATTTCCAACATTTTCACCAAATTTCGTAAAAATAGGACATTTCATTCGAGAGTTATCGTGCGAAAACACACACACACATATATATATATTTTTGCAAAATTTCCGAGCATCACATTTATGGCAAGATTTTTGGAGAATTTCCAGAATGGAATTCAGCTATTACAGCCACTGTCATGACGCGACTTGAGTCCGGGACTATGGCAAAAATTTCGTAAAAATAGGACATTTCATTCGAGAGTTATCGTGCGAAAACACACACACACATATATATATATATATATATATATATATATATATATATATATATATATATATATATATAATATATATATATATATATATATATATATATATATATATATATATAAATTTTAGTGAAGGTTATTTTCGGGTTCTAGGGACCTCAAAACAAATTTCTGCCATAGTCCCGGGCTCAGGTCGCGTTATGACAGCGGCTGTAATAGCGTGTATCCATTCTGGAAACTCGCTAAAACCAGGAGCGCTCGCGTAATCTTTGGGTCGCCAATTTACAATTCTTTTACTGAATTTCTCTCACAACTAGACGCCGTCAATTACAAAACATCGTGATACAGCGTACTTGAAATCAAAAATGCATTTTCAAGTCATACGGGTCATTTAATTACACAATCTAAAAGTATATTGAGCTGGTAAGAGGTGCATACGATGCATACGGTGCATATATGCAATAAAAACACATATTCACAAACAACAATAGCATTCGAAGGCTTCAACACCAATATCATTTGATCAGTTCCTTGTATATAATATGTACACAGTTTATATACAGTGTCTTTCATAAAGTACGTTCCATTTGGAAAAATTTATTACTATTGATTTTTTGATGGTGCATCGACTAAAAGAAAGAATAAGTTGAATAAGTATCATCGCTTCGTTTACTGCCGAAACCGGAAAATCGCAACTGAAAAATATGGGAAATTTTAATAAAAGCATACATATATTGAAAAGTACACTAGTTTTAAGGAGTCTTTTACAAGTGATATGCTAAAGAAAAATATACTTTTTGAGAAATTTTTTTTGGAGAAACTATTTATTGTAATGAAAAAAAATCCTTTTTCATTATACTACATACATATAATTAAGTGTATCTTGAAATTTTTTTCTTTTTTTTGACTTTCCATCTGCCCTTGTAAGCCTGTTAAAGGTCACAGGCCAAAAAAAAAAACGGTGCCAAAGATTTAAAAAAAAAAAAAAGACTATAAGCCTGATTGGAATAAAACTTGATACATTCTCTTTAATATGCTTTTTTGTAAGACATCTAGAATCAGCCCTGAAAATAAAAAGGTCGATTTTTTAGAATGTCTGAAAGTAAAAAAATTTTTCGTATCTTTTTTTCAAAATAGGGCTAAAAAATTAAAGTAAAAAAATGTTTTTTTAAGAAAAAGCTTTTATTTAAAAATGGGCTAAAAAAAAAATAAAATAACTTTTGAGTGAAGTTTGAAGCAATATGCAACATAATTTATAAAAGGTTGAGACCTTATCATTAATTATTTCTGTTTTGGATGTTTTGCATATAAGTGTAGCTATTTTACTTTTCAGTAGTTACCAAACTTAATTAAACGCCTCAAGCTTTTATAAATTATGTTGCATATTGCTTCAAACTTCACTCAAAAGTTATTTTATTTTTTTTAGCCCATTTTTAAATAAGAGCTTTTTTTTAAAAAAACATTTTTTTTACTTTAATTTATTTTTTACTTTTTAGTCTGATCACAATTAATTTAAAAAAAATTAAAGAAGTTAATTTTTTTACCAATATTTTAATCGGTTAATTTACCCTAATCAGACATAACTATGGAAACAAAAAATTGCAATGTAAAATCAATGGACAATATTTGACAAATCGAAATGTCAAAAAGTTGCATAGGACTAAAAATCAACAATTTTGGTTTGGGGCGAATTAGGGAAAAACTAATTATACAATATTGCATTGTCATCAAGGTTAGACACGTATGTAAAATTTGAAACCTCTAGCTCAATTAGAACCTGTCTAAATTTTGATTTCAAGATTTGATCTAAACCAACATACTAACATAGCAAATTAAATAAAAGCTTTTAAAAATAATAGTAGGTCTTGATGGGCTGATTCTAGATTCATTGTCTTATAGTTTTTAGTATTGTGTTTCTTATGAACTAGTTTTTTCAGATGGGTATATATGTTTTACAAACTGAGAAATCGTTGGCATCGTTTTGATTTACAAAATTGACATATGACTTTCAACAGGCCTACAAGGACAAATGGAAGACTAAAAAAAAAAGGAAAAGAAAATTCAATATAATACAGTATACACTGAAATTATATATGTACTTTAATCTACAAAACTTTTTTTAAAATTACAATAAATCGTTTCTCCAAAAAAAAAAATTAAAAAAAGTGTTTTTTTTAGCACCTCACTTGTAAAAGATCCGTTAACGGAGTCAGTTTATTTATTTTTTATGTATTTTTCCATTTTGAACGAACTTTATGAAAGACACTGTATAATTTTATGAATGTATTTTTACCGTGATGTAAGTTTAATACTTAAGTAAGAGGTAAGTTTTGTGTATTGATGAGAGAGATGAACAAAATAATAAAGTTTATTGACCTCTTCATCTTTCATCAGTGAGTGCTACACGCGTTTTGGTTTCTGTTTTGTGGCACCGCACGTTTACTTTACGGTACAAGTGCTCGCTCGTACAAATAATACGAAAGATGCGAGTTCTAAAATTGGAACTTACGTCATGCATTTATTCTCTCGTATGTTGTGATGGGGGCATTAAGTATACAGAGCTACAGAGGGGCAGATAATTTAAAAAATTGAATGAAAATGTATTCAAATTAACAAAGTGTTGAAGAAGTAAACACAGATTTGCTGTGACCTTCATCGACCACAAAAGGTATTTTCGTTATTTAACACGTTAATGGTCATGGATGCTGTACAGCGTTAAATGAAATCTACCCGACTGAGACACAACGCTGTACCACGTCAACAATTCCATATCAAATGTATTTGTATATGTTGGTCGTTTCGCCAGTATATATATATATATATATATATATATATATATATATATATATATATATATATATATATATATATATATATATATATATATATATAATTTAGTGATGTCGGATCGATTAGTCGGTTTAGTCGACTAATTTTGCATACTTTCAGTCGTTTTTTAGTCGACTATTTTACCCTCGACTATGACGAAAAAGATTAATTTTTCTGTAAGTGACTAAAAACGACTAATTTGACAATTTTTCTGTATTATTTATTGGATGGACTTCAAAAAATGAAAACTAAAAAGTTATTTATTTGTATAATTTTTCACTTTTATGTGATTAACATACTGTGATATGTCATTGTTCTTAAAGAAAAGGATTAAAAGTCAATAATTAAATTCAAAAGAAAACATCGTTTTTGAAAGTATGACGTAGGTTACTAGTGATGTCGAGAGAAGGAGCTGTTAGTCGATTAATCGGCTAAAGTTATTTTTCAGACAAAATTAGTCATTAGTCGAAAATATCGGGTATGCAGTAATCGATTAATCGACTAAATTTTTAGTCGAATTCATGCATAGGGTAACCTGTGTAACTCTTCCAAAAACGACGTTTGCTTTGGAATTTAATTGATGACCTCAACGATTTTTTTTTTTTTAAAAAAAAAGAAAAATTATTATGTTCTATCACAATTTGTTAATCGTATAAAAGTGAAAAATCATACAAATAGATAATATTTTTCGATTTCGAAGTTACTAAATTAGTCGTTTTTAGTCAACTAAAAAAAAAAATTAATCATTTTAGTCATTTAATTGAGGGTAAAATAGTCGACTAAAAAATGACTAAATATAAACAAAATTAGTCGACTAAATCGACTAAACGATTAATTATTCGACATCACTATAGGTTACCCTATTCATGAATTCGATTAAAAATTTAGTCGATTAGTCGACTATTCTATGCTCGATATTTTCGACTAATGACTAATTTTGTTTCAAAAACAACTTTAATCGATTAATCGATTAACTGCTTCTTGGCTCGACATCACTAATATACATATATATGATTTTCAACGTGTTAAAATTAGTGATGAGCAAATGCAAGACCAAGACCAAGACTTGGCAGTCTTGGTCTTGGTCTTGTTCTTGCATTAAAAATCTTGGTCTTGGTCTTGCTAGAGCAGTTTGAGTCTTGGTCTTGGTCTTGGTCTTGCAAAATGCAGTCTTGGTATTGGTCTTGGTCTTGGTCTTGCTAAAAATCTTGCACTTTCTTGCATTTTTTTATTAGCGAATTTTTTCCTTCTAAAATTAGAATTTTCTCTCTTTACGGTATTAATTATACTTTTAAACTATTTAAATAATTTAGCAAGAGTCTTGCTTTTTTCTTGCTATAGTCTTGGTCTTGCTCACTTAAGTCTTGGTATTGGTCTTGCAGCCATACTTATAGTCTTGGTCTTGGTCTTGGTCTTGCAAAAAATGCAAGACCAAGACAAGACTGCAAGACCAAGACTAATTTTGCTCATCACTAGTTAAAATATTCCAGTGGTTCAATATCAGCGTTCTTTGTTTTTTCGTTTGAAACGTTAGTTATAAGTGAATTAACTTTTTATAAAATATCAAGGGGACATTAAATATACAAATTGAAATAAAATTAGACCACAAAAGACTTTACTTAACTGAGTTATCATTTTTGACTGAAAATAGTCGATCCTCGAATCGACAGTTTCATCTAAAAATTTACCTCCGAAACGATTTTCTTGGCGATTTGGACCGGAAATCTACTTTTTAACACTTTGAAAAAAATTATGCTTCCTTTTTTATTCTACTCATCACCTTTTGCGGAAATCGTCATAACGGAAAACCGACTTCTAGTAACCCCAAGATTTAGACATTTAAAGTACACCTCCGGTTCGAATCACCAAAAAAGCATTAGGGGGTAATTTCGTAGATGAAATAGACTGTGCAAAAAAATTTAGCCAATTTAGGGATGAGCCATTTTCGGAAGTGTAGCGTCAGTTCAGTAAACTGTTTTCAAATAAAATTTACTTACCTAAACCAGTATGCATTTTGCTGGAAGGAAATTGTTTTACTAGACCGGAAAAAATTTTCTATTAATATATAGAAAGTATATTTTATTAATTTTATATTATTTAATTATATTTCTAACTACAAACTAGTGATGGGTTAATTCGAATCAAAAATAATCGATAATCTACTTATTCTTTTTTTTCGAAATATCTAATTCGAATTATATAATTCAGATACAGTAATGCAATACAGAAGAAACTGTATGTGTACCTGTTATGAATGCACTAGTATGAACAAATTATGATTGTTGGTTCTTTTTAGCGTGAATGAGGTAAGGGACAAAAATATCTAGCACACATATGTATCAGGAATGACGGGCCCCCGGGCATAACAAAAAGTTTTGAAACATTTTTTCATACCTGAGGTGTTCTCACTTCTTCCGGGCCCCTTACCAAGACTGCGGGCCCCGTATTTTTAGATCCGGGCCTTCGGGAAATTGCTCCACCTGCCTTTATTCTCTCGCCGACCCTGCTCTTAGAATTATAAGAATACTAGCCGTATGCCCGATGGGATTTCCCATCGACATCTTTTTATTAGGTATTCACTTTCTGCTCACTTTTAAAGTTTTTCAAAAGCCTAAATCAATATCCACGTTTCTAACTTCAAAACTGACGAACTTCCCATATGAACTTTCATTTTCTGTTTTAACCCCTTAGGGAATAAATTTCCAGAAACAACTAACTTTTATTTATAAATAGAAGCCTAAACGCCAATTTTCATAACTCCTGTGCTTAATTTCGCCCTTCTAAACCCAACAGTTTAATTTGTGTGTTGTCTGTCAGTCAAAATTAAAGATTCATTAACCGTAGAATCATACGTACTCGTCAAAACGACGAACGAACTTCTCTACCTGCTCCAATACTACAACTTGTCGTTGCCGGCTTGCTGTGAAACTTCTGTTATCTAATTTATTTGTTATTATAACACATAAGAGATATAAATTTTGTTTATAGCTATTGTCGTTTTTTTTTATACTGAAATAGTGTGCGTCAAACGGACGACGATGTATGATTAACCGATGTTTTTTTTTAAAGATTTTGTACTCCACATATAAAAGTTTTCCTAATTTTTCTAAAATTTATTAAAGATATGGATGTTATAATTAATTTATTCAATGATTATGATAATGTGAAAGATGATTACAGCTGTTTGACTTATAGAGACGACATGATACTGACATTTTAATATATTGAATCGAAAACTAAAGAATGCGTTTCGAATGACTTAATAAATGATTAACTAAATGAATGATTGAGATCTTATTCGAAAAATTACTAACAAATTTTAGAAAATTTACAAATGTGCCAAATGGAGAAATAACTACATATCTATAGGAATATTTGTGACTGAGAAATTTCACATTCTGTAAAGTCACACATGTCTACTGACTCATAATAGTTCATAAATTAATTATTTGAAAGACATGTTTTAAGATACAATTGATGTATTTATCTGTTTTTTAATTTTTATAATGAAAATATGTTTTGATAAAAAGATTAAAAAAATTAATAAATATTTATATTAAGAAATTTTTCCAAATCCAATTTCTTTAAATATTTTGTTCACTTTTATAGTATTTTTATGTAAAAAAAATGTTTTTTGCAAATGAACTCTAAAACTCCCCGTAAAAAGTCCATTCGTCAAAATGACGCCGATGTATGATTAACTTGACTCGTAGACCAACGTATGATTCTAGGGTTAAATAAGATATTGTTTATTTTAATAGCCAAAGTAACATATTTTTATATACCACTAACTTCAAAAATAACGACTTTACATACAAATTTTCATCCCCTATTGAACCCACTTAGGGGACGAATTTTTAAAAATCCTTTTTTAGTGCTCACCTACGTTACATAGGGAACGCCTATGCAAAATTTCATTCTTCTAAACCCAACGGTTTAGACTGTGTGTTGTGTGTCAGTCAGTCAGTGTTAGAAATTTATTAAGTAAATGTATAAAGCATAAGTGTGAGAAATATATTCTTTGGTATATCGTCAGTTGAGTATTGGTTTGTTCCTAATCCACTTTTTAAAAACATTCTCTAGATGTTTGTTTTGTTACTTTTGGGCATTATGGAAGTCGAAACCACAATCAAAAAAAAAATTTTTTTTAAAATTGGACTTCGATCGATATTCAAATTATTTTGATTTTTTAAATCGTCACTCATAATTCAAATTATGCCCATCACAGCTGTAAACCACGATCTAATTTTATAGAAATTCATATTATTTAAAATAAGTAAAACATTATTTTAATGCTATTTTTAAATTCTTCAATCAAAATTTTAACTACATTTTTTAATATTTCTAGTAGGGTAAAAGCCCCCTTTGTGGAACGGAATTTCTTTAATTAAGTAAGGCAACTTTAAATGCGAGGTGAATTTAAATTGAAAAGCACTCATTCTATTAATAATAATTTTTGTTATCAGACGTTTCTTTCAGAAATAACTTCATTAATATGTAAATGTTCATAATTAGATACCGTTCCACAAAGGGGGCTTTTACCCTACATAATGAATATAATTATTACATACTTACATATATATATATATATATATATATATATATATATATATATATATATATATATATATATATATATATATGTATATATATATATATATATATATATATATATATATATATATATATATATATATATATATATATATATATATATATATATATGTATGTACATAGAGGAGTTCAAGTCATAAACTTATAGAAATTACAATTTAAAATGTTTTAATTATGTTCATGTTTCTACTTTATAATTAATTTATATTACCGATGCATTTCAATTAAGTTAAATATCTGTAATAGTTCTGTAATATGTAATTTGTTGTACTGTATTAATTAATTATTCTATTTAAAAATGTTTGAACAATTATAGTTTTTTTTTTTTTTGTTTTTATTTAAATTATTTTTTAATTAATTGTTCTGAATATTTAATTAATTGCTCAGAAAATAATAATATAGATTGAATTTTTGCACATTTACAAATTTTATAAGGTATACAGGGAATTTTTTAAACATTATTTTATGCCTCAAAACTACCAGTAACGCTTAAGTTTCTATTGTTTTTTCTGATATTTTTGTGTAATTACTTTAAGGTATTCGGTGCGAGATAGTCAGGTACAAAAATATAGCTCAGCGAAAAAATTTTCTTTTTTTAAAAATTAAATAATATATTAATATTCTTCAGTAATTATATTTGTATACCACTTGTTTTTTTTAATTTCCACGCGCTTATGTTGTAGCAATATAAAAGCATTGTTGAAAAAGCGGTGAAAAACGTTGTAAAATGATGTTTATAAATTATATTTCAAAAACGGCCCGGTCAATAATTTTGATTTGTTATTAAATATGGTTTGTAACTTTGTATTTTATAACATATTAAATTTTTATCAAATTCCTTTATACGTTTTCATTTTATTCAAAAAAATCGTGTGAATATGTCAACCTCCCATAAGAGTCCGTGTTTAAATTACAAAACCGTTTTTCTCAAAATTGGAGCGGTCAGTTTTTTTTTCGGTATAGGCTCGTATTATTGGTATTGAATTAAATAAATGTCTAGAGAAGTTTCGTTAAAATCTTAATTGAAAAATCGTTTTTCTGACCTACCTTAAAAACCACACTTTTAAAATTCGTACTCAAGTGATTGCAAACGATATAGGAATTTACGTTGCTTAAAAATACTTTAGCTTATTGTAAGTATGGCTAATTTTTCAATCGATGTAATTATAAAAAAATGACTATTTCGTTTTTCATTGGAAATTAAAATTATTAAATAAAGCAAATTATCGCGTAAAAATGACAGCAAAGTACAATAAAGAAATAGAATTTCACTTCTGGAAAAAAAATATTTTGAAGTATGTGTTTGACAGTTACATAAGCGTCTATAAACATAATTTTGTAAAGAGTACCTATTTTCAAAGAAAATAAAAGGTTTTTTTTTTTTTTGTAAAATAAGTTGTACTTTGTAATTTTGTTTTGAATAAAAACAAAACTACCGAATATTAAATATTTCTATACTTTTCGACTATATTTATTAGTAATATTTTCGATTCCAAATTACCTCTTTTTAGAATTATAATGTTACACCATTGAGTATTATTTGGACAAGACAATGTAATTAAAATATTGACAGTCGCCATTATAAACATTTGTGACGTCATCAATGCAGATTCATATTATTATATGTTATAATAATTATGTTCATAATATTTAATTATTTTAATAGAAAAACTGTTTCTTATTAATTAAAAATTATTTAAAAGCAATAATAAAAGTTTAAAGTAAATGAATAACGTGGGTTAAATTATTTTTTGCGAATTGATGGCGTCACAGATATTTACATATAATGGCGACTGTCAATATTTAATTACGTTGCCTTGTCGACAACATAATATTATATTATAAATGTATGTCGTGAAGTACACCACAAAAACAGTCATTCTAATTAATAAATAAAGCACTGTAAAAATATCAGTTTCCTTTTATTATAGACTTTATGATGTGTTTAATTGATACTGTACTTGTTTGATAATCATTATGTTGATCGAAACATATCACAAACTCAATATAATTTATTGTTTATTAATATCAAATACTAGGAGTATCATATAGAGTGACAATCAAATCTATTACTTTTTTTAAACATTTTAATATTAATATTTTGCATTTTGTTCACCGAAAAATTACTGATAAAGTTTTTTCTTTTTGTTTCAGGTATGTGTTGTGTGTTTTTTTTACTTCTAAGTTGGTAAGTTTAAAATATTTTTGATCTTAAGTTAAAAATTTATTTAACAATAGTTTCGAAAAAACTATCGTCAACTTTCACACCCGAGATACAAAATTGTAAAAATTAATCCGATCTGTTTAATTTGTAGATTTCCATATAATATTGGTACTTTGGTAGAGTATTGTAAAAGTCGACCTGTATTGTCAACTTATAATATCATATTTCGAATTTTAGATTTATTAGTAACAGTAGTAATTATGTAATTCTATTTAATGTTCTATACATTCCTTATCAAAAACTGAATACTGAAGAATAGTAAGTTAACTAATAATAGAATAATAACAGAATAAGTTAATTAATAAAAGAATATTAGGTCGTGTACACGACTAACACAATATGGCACAGCTTTTTTGTTCGAGAAAAAGAAATTGGTCGCGAAACGACATTTCATATTACACGATCAAATGTTATTCCAGTTGATGACGGAAATGATTCCAAGCTACAAGAGTTCTATTTAAGATTAAAGAATGGCTTTTAAACATTTCACTAAGCCTCTAAGGCTTAAGAAAGTGTCGATATTTATCCGAATAGGGTACTTGACTGAAGTTACAAAAATATTCTAAAAGCATTGTCTTTTCATATCAGTTAAGTGATTTTTTTTTATTTTCGACAGATTCTGTAAAAAAATCATCAAAAAAATAACCTTACAATTTTAAATGAGAAAAAGGCGGGAAAAACATCTCACTATAGTGACGTCACATTTTGAAGCAATTAAACGTCAATGTCAATATTTATAACCTCAAAATTTTGATTATAGTCATAAAATATCAAAGTAAAATCAAGTATTTATTTGAATTCTGGTCGATTATTATTACTTTATATATAAGCTAATAGAAATATTCAAAAGAAAACACAATTTCACCTCACCGATGAAAATTATCAAAATCGACATATCTAGCTACAAAATGTTACGTTATATTCAAGAAATGGCGCGTTTTTACTAAATTGAATATTTGTTGAAAAATGGCGATTTTCAAAATAAAATTTCTAAATAGTTATCGAATTTTTTTATGTTTCATCATTAAAATTGGACATATGTAATGATAATGCATAGAATTATTTAACATTTGACACAAATTTTAAACACAGTCAAGTACAGTATTACATCGTCGCCAAGTGGTCGGAAAACCACTTTCCATATTTTGTATATTTAAATGTAATTTAGAAAATTGATAATCGTCATATTTATACGATCCTATAAATGTGATCGGTCCGTACAAAATTATCCGACATTTTACCGGACCATGAGTGTAAAAAAGCTGAAAAACGCTACACCAGATTGTGTTTATTTTCAATATTGTACGAAATCCATTTCCTCGATATACGAAAAATTCGAACTTCACCAAACTTGGCTTTTATATTTTAAATTTTATTTATACGTAGTTTATAAATAATATTTTAAAAAACATGCGGGATCGTTGCTTTGTCACTTTTCACAACAAAAATCGCATAAACACGAGTCGACTTTCGGCCATTACGCCATCCTCAGGTGATCGTGTTTATACGATTTTTGTTGTGAAAAGTGACAAAGCAACGATCCCATGTTTTTTAATATGGATTTTCACAAAGTAAACCAATTTCCAATATTAATTATTTAAATAATATTTCGTACATAAATAGTGACATTTGCTCATGCGATACTTTGGTAATATCTAATATTTTATGATGCCGAGAAAATTTAATTTTTCGATTACATTACATTCATTTTACGATGTTTCGAAAATGTAAACATGATAATTATCCAATCTCAAACTACATAACATTCACATTTCTAAAAATAAAATTAATGCTCAATGTTTTTTTCTTGATGTTTAGTGTATAGATTTAGATATAAAAGTACAGTAGTGGAAAAAACGATATTACACATTATCTAATTTTATCAAAATAAATGGTAAATAAAATTAAAATTTTAAAATTTGAACAATTGAAATCACATTTAATATGCATTTAATTTGGTATCAGTATACTTGTATTTATATTACTTTAAGGCCAACCTTCCAATATAAATTATTTTATGGTAAATAGACAATTCTGGTTCTTGGAAATTAATGTTGAACTCGGTTTGAAAATAGTTTACATATTATTATTTGCTTTCCGTATTTTTGTTGCTGGCTTCGCACGTTCATCAGATTATATAGGATGCGAGTATTTTTTTTTTAATCAGTCGTACTTTAATATTTTTGTTTGAGACTGTACATTTTGGAGATGTTGAAATTGAAAATTATTTTCAGTGTTTTGTACCACGTGTGAGATATATTTATGCCTATTTATTTATACCGCCTTAATTAATAAACTTATTTTTTATTTTTATTTTTTGAAATCCACAAAATGGTACAGCCTTGGCCAAAAGTATTGAGCACCCCCCATTAAACACGTGTAACTCTAAAATTAATTTAAGACTTTTCTGTTTAATAATAGAATGAAAGGCAATACTAAGAGATAATTTTAAACAATTGATAAAGGATTTTAAGGTACCACAAAACACCTGGCCCACAAAATGTGAAATTTGAAGTTTTTGGAAAAATAATGTAACTTATTTGTTAGCCTGTTATTAACCCGGCGTGTGTACACTATATTTTCAAGAACACGGTGTGTACACTGGGTCTTTCAGGGAACGGTCGTGTTTTCCCGAAAAATCGTTTAGAATGGGCTTTAAGACACCAGCATTCTTCTGAAGAAGATAGGTCCAATGTTTTTAGGATAATTGGATCAACATAAAAAAAATATGTTACTATAGTTTTTAAAGTACCTAAATAATTTTACATATATACAAATTTTAAAATTGCCATAATTATTCATATTATTGAAGATGGTTACAAAATCACTCAACCAATGTCAATAAAATTTTTATGGGACCATCTAGAGAGCTTTATCTACTAACCAAAAAAAGAATGGCGCAAATTGGTTCAGAAATGTGGGAAAAATCGGTGTACATACATGAAAAAAAAAAAAAAAAAACGGGTTGAATTGAGAATCTCCTCGTTTTTGAAGTCGGTTAAAAATGAAAGTGGTTTTACGGATAAATGCCATCTTAGATTTAGGGAATTCGATTTTCACGTAATTACATAACAAGTTAATGAGGATGTTAAAGCGTGACCAACACGCACTTGGTGATTTTTTAAAAATAATTTATTATTAATTTGTTATTTTTATAATTTTTTTTTAAATATTTACTTGGGAGTACAAATAAGCGCAAATATGTAGCATTTAAAAGGCCAACACTGCCATTTTTGAAATGACAGCAGCTTGAAGTTAGGGTCGAATGAGTTAACATTTGTGTTATGGTGGGATTTGTAGTTAGTGCGTGACTCTGGCTTTAAACGTGTCCAATCCACACTCGATGACTTTTAAAAAAAATAATTTTCATTGAAACGCAAAATTTGAACGGATCTAGTTATTACTAGCTATGCAAATATCACTACTAGGTACACAGTTAATATATTTTGTTTATAATAAAATAATTTAATAATTATAAAATTAGCAAGTGAACTAACTGCAGAGAGGGAGCTGTGACGTTATCAATACTTTAAATTTTAATGTGACTGGCCTCCCTGACTTGCGCACTAGTGCGTTTACCATATCTGTATTTGACAAAACAAAAAAAAAAATTTGTTATGATTTTTTTTTTTTTGTTTCTTAGATATTAATCACAAATTAATAATACGCTAAAAATAGTTGGCCTCATATTTTATTAATTATATAATTATTACCATGCTTACGATTTATTTATTATGTTATGCGAATGAATTCGTATTTGTGTATGTGTAGTACATGACATAAATGTGTTTATGTGCGAGGCACTAATTTTTCCCAAGAATTAAAATTTCCATTTCAGTAGTTTCATGAAACGTAACACTCTACAATTAATTGAGATATCTGATGTAATCTTAGTTAATGCGAATAATTAAAAAAATTACTTATTCAAGTGTATAGAATTAATAAAAAAAAAACCTGTCGCAGCATCCTGCATAACATAACGAATTTCCAATTTGAAAAAATGTCTCGTTTTTCAAACTCAGTATTTCGCAAACAATATCCCGGTAAACTTTTGAATTTTGATAAGTTTTTTTTTTGATGAAAAAGACTCAAAACACACGGTTCTGAGAATCGATCAGGATTATTGATGAGCTAAATTAGTCTTGGTCTTGCAGTCTTGTCTTGGTCTTGCATTTTTTGCAAGAGCAAGACCAAGACTATGTATACCAAAAGCAAGACCAAGACCAAGACTATAAGTATGGCTGCAAGACTCAAGTGAGCAAGACCAAGACAATAGCAAGAAAAAAGCAAGACTCCTGCTAAATTATTTAAATAGTCTAAAAGTATAATTAATACCGTAAAGAGTGAAAATTCTGATTTTAGAAGGAAAAAATGCACTATTAAAAAAATGCAAGAAAGTGCAAGATTCTTTAGCAATACCAAGACCAATACCAAGACTGCATTTTGCAAGACCGAGACCAAGACTCAAACTGCTCTAGCAAGACCAAGACCAAGATTCTTAATGCAAGAACAAGACCAAGACCAAGATTGCCAAGTCTTGGTCTTGGTCTTGCATTTGCTCATCACTAGTTAGGATTGGCTAACAAGCTAGTCCAAGATTTTCAGATTTCCAACGTTTTCACCAGATTTCGTAAAAATATAGGATGTTTCATCCTATAGGTTCCAGTCTCACCATGACAGAGGCTGTAATAGCTAAATTTTCCAATCGGAAATTCGCTAAAAAAAAACTTGGCCACGTGCGTACTGGACACGCATTAAGTCAGAACTGTACAGTTACTATAGGCTTTTCCATAAATTTAGGATTAAAATTTACGTCATTAAAATTTTTACAGATTATTGTAGAAATCGATAAATATATTCGACAGTGCTATACCTCATTTCAAATGCAATTGATCATGAGTTTCGTTAAATAATTAAATAATTCTTATATTCGAAACAAATCAATCTTCTATTCTTTTCTAAAAACAAATTGCAAATTTAAAATTTACGTAAATGCAGTAATGAAAGAGATAAAGCCAAGAAAACGGAAATTATTTAAATTCAAAGTGACGAAGCATAGTTAAATTTAAGTGAAATGGACCATACTTACGTATGTGTCACTAATGTTACTATGAGGATCAATCAGGTGATAATTTGGTACTCTGTATCTCCTTTTTAGAAAAATACATTTTCTTTAAGAGTGTTGGATTTTGGGGTTAACATCAAAAATTATGTATGTAATAGCGAGATACAAACATTTTATTTATTTTTCAACATTTTCCATTTAGCAATGATTGATTTTTCAATTGATTTTTTCTAGGAATTTACTTACTAATATCTGTATCTTTCCAATTGGACTTGCACCCACAATTGAAAAATTGCAAGGGGGTACAAAAAAATCTCCTTTTAAAACCCATTATTTTTAAAATGGAACTTAAAAATGAAAAATAAGGAACTTCAACGATGTCCTACATGTTATGGTACGTAAAAAAAATTTGTCCCTGCTTTCCAATACGGGAAAATATCTCAAGAAATTAAGAAAATTTCCACGTAGACAGGTAGACATAACAAAATTATAACAACCCCAGATTTTTTCTCCGGAATCCTAAAAATGAGAGTGATATTTTAGAAATAAAAAAAAAAAATTATAATACGCCAAAAATTTTAATTTCAAAATTATTTCATCAATCCGCTATCAGATTTGTTTGTCCACTTTTGTTTTTGTAATCGCACAGTGGAAAATTAATTTTGGATCATGATCAAATCTTTATTGTCATTTAAAAACAATTAGCTAAAAATATTGGAATTCGTACAATAGATAGACTTTTTACAGATTCTAATTAAAAAATATACAACATTTTTAATATTTTGAATTTTCCCCAAGGTACTATGACTTCAATCAGGTATACTGAATCACCGTTGAGAACACCGCAACTCAAATTTTGACTCAACAATTTTCACGAAATTTTCGTAAATTTCTCAATAGAATAATATTTTTTCAAACAAAAAAAACTTCCGTTGCTGGCATTGACTCAAGGCCACCGTAATATATTATTCGTAAAAACTAAAAACTTTTCCTTATAATAATAACAACTCAGTCGATCCTCAAATCGGTCAATGTTAACTTTCGCATGTACGCACCCGAGAAAAGAAACAGGTCAGGTATATAGTTCTATTTAATCGCACACTGCGCACTGCTCCTCTGAGGTCATTAACCAAAAAAATATTTTTATATTTTGGTGGGTTGATGTCCTTTGGGCAAGGTAGACCGAAACGATCATTATATTCTCGCGTAAATCTACATATATAATGGATGGCCTATAGGATAGGATGATTGTCGACCCCACGTTTGGCTAGGACGTCCGTATGTAAAATATGTAGGTACATGCTATGTATATGCTCTATCCGTTTCTAATTTAAGCGATGAAGTAATTCACTCAAAATATATTTACAACAAACTGTGAACTACACCGGTTAGGTTAGGTGTACGGTGTGTCTACGATTTAGACACGACGTGGACACGACATATTACCACCTCCTGGTGAACGTGTGTTGCATACACATCCGATTGCGATCGGCGAGGCGTCTGTGTGAATGCTATAGGGCCGTAAATGCAAATTAATAAACAAAGTTGATTGAAAATTATAGCAACAATGAAATTGTTGAATCAAATCTTTTTGAATTATTCTGTTTTGAGTACATTTTAGCAATAATTTAGTAGTACTGATCTTTAGGATAGCAAAATAACCGAGTGCTGTAAGAGCCCCTTGACACAAGAAAATAATTAGTATAATACACACTATTAAAAATCTAATATATAGGTCCATATTTAGTGGAGATGGGTAATTAAGTCCATATTCGTAATTATTTTGAAATTACATATACTGTGTGAGTTTTTCGAGAGTTGCCATTTTTATTACAGCCAAACCGTTGATTTAATCGAAAAATTGTTCAAATAAGAGTTGTAGATATCGACGGGGGCAACCGATTGCTATAGTCAGGAGCTTTATAGCTCTTATAGTTTTCGAACTATGGTACAAACTTATAGCTTTTTAACCCTAGAACGACAAGTCGGTGTCATACATGACACCTACATTTATTGTTTCAGCGCTCTGAATACCACTCCTTTTCTTTTAAAATTTTGCAATTTCTTCTCAAGGAAGTAAAATTTTATTATCAATATAATATTTTGACAATAATTATTTGAAAACGTTACTACAAACACCACAGGTTATCGCATTGATTACTACATTACAGAATACTATTAAATCGTATACTGGCCGTATCTGGCTGCTACATTTATAAATTGATAGAGTGAGTCTATAGGATATACAGAATATGTTCTTTGGTCTGTGGTCAGGAGCAAGTGCGTTTGATTTTTTTTTTTAACAATATAATTTCCGCGGAATCAAAGATGTTGCTAGGTGAAATTGTCCTGCTGTTTCCAATCCATTGTAAAAACTGAAGGATTGAACTGTACGTGTGTGTGCTTCTACAGTGTACAGTTTCACCTGACAGTTTAAACTATTCAGTTCAAACTGTCAGTTGGAACTGTACGTGTGTGGCGGGCCTTAGTTTCAAAGTCGTTTTTTTAATGTCAACTTAAGCGATTTTTAATAAATCTAATAAATTTGCAATTTTAATGCCCATAAAGGTTCAGTGTTAAAAAAAATCACGAAAACTGTGCAAATCCACACTGGCGATTGTTGTCGATTCAAATAAACAAAACAATAAATTGATCAATACCTATTTTGTAATTGTCTCGATATTGAATTATACAGAATTCACTTGATTATATGCAGATATGTATAGTAATTTTGTAGACTTGCAGACAGTAACATTTACAAAACTACATACATATAACTACATTCATCCATATTGTTGTATAAACACAATTTTAAAACACCTTGTGGAAAGTTTAGCTTCAATTAACATTTGGCGGCTAATAAATTTACGGCCGACTGCATCACATACATACAGTATCTGACAAAAGTGTTTAGACAAAAGTTTCTTTAAAAATTATATTTCATTTTATACAAAAGAAAATAGAAATTAAGGAAAATAAATTCTTCAAAATCTGTACTACAAAATCATAGTAACTAAAATCACAGCAAATATTATAACTCTGTTTAAAAAAATAATATTAATGATTTCGTTTTAACCAATTACCCAATGATTTAGGAACCGGATATTCAGGACCCCAATAATTAGAGTTGAATTCCAGAAAAACAATTTATTTTTTCATTAGTCAAATGTACATTTCGGAACATATGTCCCTTCTTCAGTGACCTATTTAACAATTAAAAATAAGTAAGTTACAATTGTGTTAGGTGTTTTGTAAAAAGAAAAAAAGATTGACAATGTATTTTTCTTTTAGTCTAATACATACATGTTATGAACATTGCATAAAGAATAAACATTTTATTTGAAATCTTAAAGGAAAGAATTTATTTAATTTCACAAAATTAACTATGGAAAATATAATAAGGTATATTGAAAAATTTTTTTGTATGTTATAAATATTAATATTAATCGATATTTACTTATCAAATTTTATTTTATTTGTAGTGGAGGTATACACTATATGGTCTATCTATATCATTGTCGATGTATAAGGGAAATTAGCAGAAAAAACCAGCTTATTTTCAGTATTAGGAATTAAAAAAAAGTTTTTGTTTTTTAATTTAAACAAACATCCGGACAGACAATAAGAATGTAAGTCAAAAAAGACAGAAATTATAAGAGAAAAAAAGATTATAATAGAAAATTCAAGAGTTTACTCACCAAAATTTTAATTAATTATATTCAAGTTCCTTTCATTTAAACTTTTGCATATACATTTCTGTATATTTTTGTCCAAATATGCATTTCATAAGAAAATTGTCAAAAATTGATAAAAAGAAAAAACAAGGAACTTTTTATTAAAAAGTTTTATATATATAATAATTGACTTTAAAGATATTAAACTTAATAATTAAGTCTTAAATAAAATAATATTTTTTTAAAAAATTATATTGTGAGTACATTGTAATTGTACTGTTGTTTGACAGTAACTAACTGTTGTAATTGGTTCTATTGTTAAAGAAACTATCGTAGAAAATTCTAGACATTAAAAGTTTTTGTTTGATGTTTTTGCTTTCTTTGTCTGTCCATGTTTTCTAGAATAAACTATTGTTTACTTTAAATATATTATTGATTATGTAATGCTGTCCGTGTAAACAATGCGATCAGTTCAAATGTTTGATGACTGGTAAATAAGATTCGTCCAAAAAGGAAGACTCAATTTGTTTATTACAGTTAGTTTTATTGTTTAGTTGGATGAAAAAACTTTCACTTAGCAATCTTTTCCTGTAGTTTGCTTCCTTATCCAAAACTTTAACTTTTTCAAAATCAAAGATGTGATCATTATTAATTGAATGTTCCGCTAAGCCTGTGGATTCTTTTCCTCTCTTTATGTCATATTTATGTTGAGTTAATCTATTATTTAATTTTTGACTAGTTTGTCCAAAATAACAAAGGTCGCATTGTTTGCATGGAATTTTATAAATTACATTGTGCATTTGTTTATTTTCAATTTTTGATCTTTTTTTATTATATGTTGATTCTATTGTGTTTGTAAAAGAAAAAGTTACTTTGTTATCACTAAATTTTTCTATAGCTGGTTTAATTCTTTTTGTGAATCTGTTATATGGAAAGCATATTAGGTTATTATAGTTTATTTCTTTTTCATTGGAATTTGAATTAAAATTATTTGTTTCTGTAGAATTATATGCTTTATGAATAACTTTTTCTTTTATTGAATTTATTAGATTTAGTGGATAGTTGTTTCTAGTTAGTATTGATATTGCTTTTTTTATTGCATATTTTCTGTTTTTGACACTGCTTAGATGTACAGCCCTATGAAACATATTTTGTATTATATTGTTTTTTATATATTGTGGATGATTGGAATGGAAATTAATTAATCTATCTGTATAACTAGTTTTCTTGTGCCAAGTGGTATTTAAACAATTGTATTTATCTTTCTTAATTAACGTATCTAAAAATGTAATTTGATTATTTTCTTCAATTTCGATAGTGAACTGTAGGGCTGGATGGTAATTATTAAAAGTGTTTTTGATTTTTTCAATTAATGTTAATGGGGCACAAGAAAGAATATCATCTACATAGCGAAAGAAAAAAGAAGGGTCCCATTCTTTAATTTTATTTATGCTGATATTACAGAGATAGTCCATAACATAAGATGCTAAAACAGGACTCAGTGAATTTCCCATTGGACAGCCAAAACATTGTTTATAGTATTTATCTTGAAATTTAAAAAAGTTATTTTCTACTATCAATTCTATTCCTTCAATAAAAGTTTCTTTAGTTAAGTTAGTGAATTCTTTAATTTTATTCCATTGTTTTTTAATGATTGCTGTTGCTAATTTAATCGGAATGTTAGTAAATAAAGATTTTACATCCAATGAAAACAGTTTTTCTTCAGAATTTTTTAATTGTATGTTTTTAATTTTATTGACAAATTCATATGAGTTTTTTATGGAAAATTCACTGTGTTCAGCTTCGCTAAGTATTTTAGAGAAAAATTTGGATAATTCTTGAATTGGAGATTCAATTTGACTTACTATGGGTCTTAAAGGGATTCCCTCTTTGTGTATTTTAGGTAGAAAGTAAATTTCTGGTAATGTTTTTCCTGATTTAATTATTTTAGTTTTTGTTATGTTGTCAATGTATTTACATTTGTATAATTTTTCAGTGAATATTTTGACTTTTTTAGAAACAACTTCCACAGGGTCTTTTCTTATGTTTAAGTATGTATTTTTGTCATTAAGATGTATTTCTGCTTTTTCATTATATTCAGATCTATTTAAAATAACTGTGCAATTTCCCTTATCTGAGACTGTAATGATAATTTCATTTTTATTATTTTTTATAAAGTTTTTGGTCTTCTTGTAACAGTTTCCAATGTATTTTTGTAATGGATCAATGTATTGGTTTTTGTTTATGTTATTAAGTAATATATTTACTATTTTTTCCTTTAAGGGTTTTTGTTTTTCTTTTGGAAATTTATCAATATTAGCTTCAATGGCTTTTAAAATATTTAAAATAGTATTTTTATTATCTTTGTGGTTAAAAATTTTATCGTCAATAACAAATTTCGGACTTATGGCAAGTATTAGTTGGACTTCATTCGGAATAATTATATTTGAATAGTTTTTAATCCATTCTTTATTGATTGAAATATTATCTATTATTTGATTTTCAAATCTATTGATTTTCTTTAACTGTTTCCGCCTGAAGCGTACATCCGTTTTGTCTATTATGCATTGAGAATCTGTCACAAGCAGACCAAAATCCTTTGTGTTCATCAAATTTATAAGGTTATTTTTAATTTTATTGATCTGTTTTATCAATTTATTTTGTTTTATGTATAAATTATTAATAAATATTTTTGTGATTGAAACTAAAAATTTTCTTTTTGCAGATGTCAATCTTTTATTACACCCTACATCCTCTAAATATGGAAGGGATAACCTAATATTATTCTTAATAAATTTGGGAATGAAATTTTTTCTTTTACAATTTAGTAGAAAAAGAATATGATTTTTAATTTTTGTAAGTTTTACATTTATATTTATATATTCATTAATAATTTTATTGGTATAAAGGCTATACTTCCTTTTTATGTCTTTCAGGTTTGACATTTTAAATTTAATCAACGTAGTTTTAATTGGGATTTCAAGAGTTTAATGATTTCGTTTTAACCAATTACCCAATGATTTAGGAACCGGATATTCAGGACCCCAATAATTAGAGTTGAATTCCAGAAAAACAATTTATTTTTTCATTAGTCAAATGTACATTTCGGAACATATGTCCCTTCTTCAGTGACCTATTTAACAATTAAAAATAAGTAAGTTACAATTGTGTTAGGTGTTTTGTAAAAAGAAAAAAAGATTGACAATGTATTTTTCTTTTAGTCTAATACATACATGTTATGAACATTGCATAAAGAATAAACATTTTATTTGAAATCTTAAAGGAAAGAATTTATTTAATTTCACAAAATTAACTATGGAAAATATAATAAGGTATATTGAAAAATTTTTTTGTATGTTATAAATATTAATATTAATCGATATTTACTTATCAAATTTTATTTTATTTGTAGTGGAGGTATACACTATATGGTCTATCTATATCATTGTCGATGTATAAGGGAAATTAGCAGAAAAAACCAGCTTATTTTCAGTATTAGGAATTAAAAAAAAGTTTTTGTTTTTTAATTTAAACAAACATCCGGACAGACAATAAGAATGTAAGTCAAAAAAGACAGAAATTATAAGAGAAAAAAAGATTATAATAGAAAATTCAAGAGTTTACTCACCAAAATTTTAATTAATTATATTCAAGTTCCTTTCATTTAAACTTTTGCATATACATTTCTGTATATTTTTGTCCAAATATGCATTTCATAAGAAAATTGTCAAAAATTGATAAAAAGAAAAAACAAGGAACTTTTTATTAAAAAGTTTTATATATATAATAATTGACTTTAAAGATATTAAACTTAATAATTAAGTCTTAAATAAAATAATATTTTTTTAAAAAATTATATTGTGAGTACATTGTAATTGTACTGTTGTTTGACAGTAACTAACTGTTGTAATTGGTTCTATTGTTAAAGAAACTATCGTAGAAAATTCTAGACATTAAATTCTAGACATCTTATGTTATGGACTATCTCTGTAATATCAGCATAAATAAAATTAAAGAATGGGACCCTTCTTTTTTCTTTCGCTATGTAGATGATATTCTTTCTTGTGCCCCATTAACATTAATTGAAAAAATCAAAAACACTTTTAATAATTACCATCCAGCCCTACAGTTCACTATCGAAATTGAAGAAAATAATCAAATTACATTTTTAGATACATTAATTAAGAAAGATAAATACAATTGTTTAAATACCACTTGGCACAAGAAAACTAGTTATACAGATAGATTAATTAATTTCCATTCCAATCATCCACAATATATAAAAAACAATATAATACAAAATATGTTTCATAGGGCTGTACATCTAAGCAGTGTCAAAAACAGAAAATATGCAATAAAAAAAGCAATATCAATACTAACTAGAAACAACTATCCACTAAATCTAATAAATTCAATAAAAGAAAAAGTTATTCATAAAGCATATAATTCTACAGAAACAAATAATTTTAATTCAAATTCCAATGAAAAAGAAATAAACTATAATAACCTAATATGCTTTCCATATAACAGATTCACAAAAAGAATTAAACCAGCTATAGAAAAATTTAGTGATAACAAAGTAACTTTTTCTTTTACAAACACAATAGAATCAACATATAATAAAAAAAGATCAAAAATTGAAAATAAACAAATGCACAATGTAATTTATAAAATTCCATGCAAACAATGCGACCTTTGTTATTTTGGACAAACTAGTCAAAAATTAAATAATAGATTAACTCAACATAAATATGACATAAAGAGAGGAAAAGAATCCACAGGCTTAGCGGAACATTCAATTAATAATGATCACATCTTTGATTTTGAAAAAGTTAAAGTTTTGGATAAGGAAGCAAACTACAGGAAAAGATTGCTAAGTGAAAGTTTTTTCATCCAACTAAACAATAAAACTAACTGTAATAAACAAATTGAGTCTTCCTTTTTGGACGAATCTTATTTACCAGTCATCAAACATTTGAACTGATCGCATTGTTTACACGGACAGCATTACATAATCAATAATATATTTAAAGTAAACAATAGTTTATTCTAGAAAACATGGACAGACAAAGAAAGCAAAAACATCAAACAAAAACTTTTAATGTCTAGAATTTTCTACGATAGTTTCTTTAACAATAGAACCAATTACAACAGTTAGTTACTGTCAAACAACAGTACAATTACAATGTACTCACAATATAATTTTTTAAAAAAATATTATTTTATTTAAGACTTAATTATTAAGTTTAATATCTTTAAAGTCAATTATTATATATATAAAACTTTTTAATAAAAAGTTCCTTGTTTTTTCTTTTTATCAATTTTTGACAATTTTCTTATGAAATGCATATTTGGACAAAAATATACAGAAATGTATATGCAAAAGTTTAAATGAAAGGAACTTGAATATAATTAATTAAAATTTTGGTGAGTAAACTCTTGAATTTTCTATTATAATCTTTTTTTCTCTTATAATTTCTGTCTTTTTTGACTTACATTCTTATTGTCTGTCCGGATGTTTGTTTAAATTAAAAAACAAAAACTTTTTTTTAATTCCTAATACTGAAAATAAGCTGGTTTTTTCTGCTAATTTCCCTTATACATCGACAATGATATAGATAGACCATATAGTGTATACCTCCACTACAAATAAAATAAAATTTGATAAGTAAATATCGATTAATATTAATATTTATAACATACAAAAAAATTTTTCAATATACCTTATTATATTTTCCATAGTTAATTTTGTGAAATTAAATAAATTCTTTCCTTTAAGATTTCAAATAAAATGTTTATTCTTTATGCAATGTTCATAACATGTATGTATTAGACTAAAAGAAAAATACATTGTCAATCTTTTTTTCTTTTTACAAAACACCTAACACAATTGTAACTTACTTATTTTTAATTGTTAAATAGGTCACTGAAGAAGGGACATATGTTCCGAAATGTACATTTGACTAATGAAAAAATAAATTGTTTTTCTGGAATTCAACTCTAATTATTGGGGTCCTGAATATCCGGTTCCTAAATCATTGGGTAATTGGTTAAAACGAAATCATTAAACTCTTGAAATCCCAATTAAAACTACGTTGATTAAATTTAAAATGTCAAACCTGAAAGACATAAAAAGGAAGTATAGCCTTTATACCAATAAAATTATTAATGAATATATAAATATAAATGTAAAACTTACAAAAATTAAAAATCATATTCTTTTTCTACTAAATTGTAAAAGAAAAAATTTCATTCCCAAATTTATTAAGAATAATATTAGGTTATCCCTTCCATATTTAGAGGATGTAGGGTGTAATAAAAGATTGACATCTGCAAAAAGAAAATTTTTAGTTTCAATCACAAAAATATTTATTAATAATTTATACATAAAACAAAATAAATTGATAAAACAGATCAATAAAATTAAAAATAACCTTATAAATTTGATGAACACAAAGGATTTTGGTCTGCTTGTGACAGATTCTCAATGCATAATAGACAAAACGGATGTACGCTTCAGGCGGAAACAGTTAAAGAAAATCAATAGATTTGAAAATCAAATAATAGATAATATTTCAATCAATAAAGAATGGATTAAAAACTATTCAAATATAATTATTCCGAATGAAGTCCAACTAATACTTGCCATAAGTCCGAAATTTGTTATTGACGATAAAATTTTTAACCACAAAGATAATAAAAATACTATTTTAAATATTTTAAAAGCCATTGAAGCTAATATTGATAAATTTCCAAAAGAAAAACAAAAACCCTTAAAGGAAAAAATAGTAAATATATTACTTAATAACATAAACAAAAACCAATACATTGATCCATTACAAAAATACATTGGAAACTGTTACAAGAAGACCAAAAACTTTATAAAAAATAATAAAAATGAAATTATCATTACAGTCTCAGATAAGGGAAATTGCACAGTTATTTTAAATAGATCTGAATATAATGAAAAAGCAGAAATACATCTTAATGACAAAAATACATACTTAAACATAAGAAAAGACCCTGTGGAAGTTGTTTCTAAAAAAGTCAAAATATTCACTGAAAAATTATACAAATGTAAATACATTGACAACATAACAAAAACTAAAATAATTAAATCAGGAAAAACATTACCAGAAATTTACTTTCTACCTAAAATACACAAAGAGGGAATCCCTTTAAGACCCATAGTAAGTCAAATTGAATCTCCAATTCAAGAATTATCCAAATTTTTCTCTAAAATACTTAGCGAAGCTGAACACAGTGAATTTTCCATAAAAAACTCATATGAATTTGTCAATAAAATTAAAAACATACAATTAAAAAATTCTGAAGAAAAACTGTTTTCATTGGATGTAAAATCTTTATTTACTAACATTCCGATTAAATTAGCAACAGCAATCATTAAAAAACAATGGAATAAAATTAAAGAATTCACTAACTTAACTAAAGAAACTTTTATTGAAGGAATAGAATTGATAGTAGAAAATAACTTTTTTAAATTTCAAGATAAATACTATAAACAATGTTTTGGCTGTCCAATGGGAAATTCACTGAGTCCTGTTTTAGCATCTTATGTTATGGACTATCTCTGTAATATCAGCATAAATAAAATTAAAGAATGGGACCCTTCTTTTTTCTTTCGCTATGTAGATGATATTCTTTCTTGTGCCCCATTAACATTAATTGAAAAAATCAAAAACACTTTTAATAATTACCATCCAGCCCTACAGTTCACTATCGAAATTGAAGAAAATAATCAAATTACATTTTTAGATACGTTAATTAAGAAAGATAAATACAATTGTTTAAATACCACTTGGCACAAGAAAACTAGTTATACAGATAGATTAATTAATTTCCATTCCAATCATCCACAATATATAAAAAACAATATAATACAAAATATGTTTCATAGGGCTGTACATCTAAGCAGTGTCAAAAACAGAAAATATGCAATAAAAAAAGCAATATCAATACTAACTAGAAACAACTATCCACTAAATCTAATAAATTCAATAAAAGAAAAAGTTATTCATAAAGCATATAATTCTACAGAAACAAATAATTTTAATTCAAATTCCAATGAAAAAGAAATAAACTATAATAACCTAATATGCTTTCCATATAACAGATTCACAAAAAGAATTAAACCAGCTATAGAAAAATTTAGTGATAACAAAGTAACTTTTTCTTTTACAAACACAATAGAATCAACATATAATAAAAAAAGATCAAAAATTGAAAATAAACAAATGCACAATGTAATTTATAAAATTCCATGCAAACAATGCGACCTTTGTTATTTTGGACAAACTAGTCAAAAATTAAATAATAGATTAACTCAACATAAATATGACATAAAGAGAGAAAAAGAATCCACAGGCTTAGCGGAACATTCAATTAATAATGATCACATCTTTGATTTTGAAAAAGTTAAAGTTTTGGATAAGGAAGCAAACTACAGGAAAAGATTGCTAAGTGAAAGTTTTTTCATCCAACTAAACAATAAAACTAACTGTAATAAACAAATTGAGTCTTCCTTTTTGGACGAATCTTATTTACCAGTCATCAAACATTTGAACTGATCGCATTGTTTACACGGACAGCATTACATAATCAATAATATATTTAAAGTAAACAATAGTTTATTCTAGAAAACATGGACAGACAAAGAAAGCAAAAACATCAAACAAAAACTTTTAATGTCTAGAATTTTCTACGATAGTTTCTTTAACAATAGAACCAATTACAACAGTTAGTTACTGTCAAACAACAGTACAATTACAATGTACTCACAATATAATTTTTTAAAAAAATATTATTTTATTTAAGACTTAATTATTAAGTTTAATATCTTTAAAGTCAATTATTATATATATAAAACTTTTTAATAAAAAGTTCCTTGTTTTTTCTTTTTATCAATTTTTGACAATTTTCTTATGAAATGCATATTTGGACAAAAATATACAGAAATGTATATGCAAAAGTTTAAATGAAAGGAACTTGAATATAATTAATTAAAATTTTGGTGAGTAAACTCTTGAATTTTCTATTATAATCTTTTTTTCTCTTATAATTTCTGTCTTTTTTGACTTACATTCTTATTGTCTGTCCGGATGTTTGTTTAAATTAAAAAACAAAAACTTTTTTTTAATTCCTAATACTGAAAATAAGCTGGTTTTTTCTGCTAATTTCCCTTATACATCGACAATGATATAGATAGACCATATAGTGTATACCTCCACTACAAATAAAATAAAATTTGATAAGTAAATATCGATTAATATTAATATTTATAACATACAAAAAAATTTTTCAATATACCTTATTATATTTTCCATAGTTAATTTTGTGAAATTAAATAAATTCTTTCCTTTAAGATTTCAAATAAAATGTTTATTCTTTATGCAATGTTCATAACATGTATGTATTAGACTAAAAGAAAAATACATTGTCAATCTTTTTTTCTTTTTACAAAACACCTAACACAATTGTAACTTACTTATTTTTAATTGTTAAATAGGTCACTGAAGAAGGGACATATGTTCCGAAATGTACATTTGACTAATGAAAAAATAAATTGTTTTTCTGGAATTCAACTCTAATTATTGGGGTCCTGAATATCCGGTTCCTAAATCATTGGGTAATTGGTTAAAACGAAATCATTAAACTCTTGAAATCCCAATTAAAACTACGTTGATTAAAAATAATATTAAATTGAGACATGTATTATAGCACTCACAAAAGTCTTTAGACAGAACAGTAAACAAAAAATTACAAGTTCGGAACATAGGATAATAACTATTTTTGATATTTCGTTACACATTTACACTGTTTTGGCTCTATTCATCAATTTAATGCTTTAGTTAAATCCTGTTTATTAGAAATATTACGTTTTCTTATTTGAACGCCTAGATATTGGCCATAGATGTTCGACAGGGCTTACATCTAATCACTGTGGAGGTGCACGAAGTAAATGAGGCACATAATACAAGAAATACTGCTTCACTACAATGCCGAATGCTTAGGGTCCTTGTCCTGTTGAAAAATTAGTTCTTGGAAAGCTTTCGGATAAATTTAATTTTCTGGTGCTTGCACGCCTAGTTCTTTTTAAAATATTCCGATAAACATATTTATCCTTAATTTGATACAAAAAATGTATCAAATGCGGCGTGGTCAATAATTTTTATTTCTTATTTAAATATGGTTTGTAACTTTGTATTAAATAACATATTAAATTTTTATCAAATTCCTTTGACACGTTTTCATTTTATTCAAAAAAAATTGAGTTTTCCCATAAGAGCCCGTGTTAAAATTAGAAAACTTTGAAATCGTTTTTCTCAAAATTGGGGTGGTCAATTTTTTTTCGGTTAAGACTCATATTTTTGGTACTGGATTAAATACATATCTAGTGAAGTTTCGTTAAATTCATTTGAAAAAATCGTTTTATCGACCAACTAACTTAAAGAAACTTTTGTCTAAACACTTTTGTGAGTAACTGTAAGAATTTATCTAATAAAAATTGTATAATAGTAATGAAAACTCATTTTTTTCCTACAAAGCTACTTTTTTTTATTGATTTGAAATTTTATACACCATTATTTTAATTTATTACGTCAGGTTCGGTCAGGTCATTTAAATTTATTAAATAAATTATTTAATAAATTTTCAAATAAAAAAATAAATCCTGGTATGTATTTAGACGATTGATTAATTACTTTTCATGAAAATTACATAATATTTCGTAGAAAATGAAGGAAATTTTATTCTATTGAGCTCCCGGACATGTAGTAATAGGGCGGGAGGGAGTAAAACGGGTTCTAGTTACATTATCACGCCGCCAGAGCGCACCAATCGTAAGCAAATGTACATACGTTCGGTCTGTTGTCTCAATTAAAGTTAGTTTATAGGTATAACGGTGAAAATTATATTTTCTTTTAGCAACATATTTTTAACGATCTATAAAAAATCGAATTTTTTTATTTAAAATTTTAGATTAGGATATTGCCTTACTATAGTGGCCTCTATATGTTGTGTAATTTATTCTCTCTACTGCATTAAAGTGAACAGGCCCATTTATTTCTTTTTGGTAAATTTAAATAATCTTATGATGATTTATGAGATTACCTCATTGTTAATCAGGTGTTGAAAATGTAGATAATGATGTACAATTTATTTAAATGAAAAAAAAAAAATAATTATATATTATCTACTTGGATTTTTATTTAATTTTTATTTTTAACAACGCAATTTATAAACAAGAATATTTAAAAACATATTTCTAAATATTTCACAAATTAAAATCCTTTTACAATATTTCATAAGTATTTGCTAACAGCATAGAGCATTGACGTTACTTGAATTAATCAAAAAATAACAATTTTTAACATAAATCATTTTTCAAGTATATTCTCAGACTTTTTTATTAGGTAAAATATTTACGAAACTGGTGAACAAGACGCCAGTTTCGCTTGATGAAAAATTCCTTTCTTGAAACATTGCAGACAGGACTTGTACATTGTAACAAAACGCAAAAAAATGCTGGTGTCTGCATTTTCGTAATAACAGTATCTTCAAGTTTTTAGTTACGTGGTCCAAAAAAACCACGTAACTTATGCAGTCACTCATTCGTCTTCATAAGTGATCATTAATTGTCACCTATGCACATCGGTGACGCTTTCCACTAAAAAAAGTTAGGCAGTGAGATATTTTTCATTCAAATGTACATTATCAGTGCACCACTAAATCGTTGTAGTATGTTTGCTCTTGAATTATTTTTAGTTACAAAAATGACCGATCGTTTTTGGACGGATTTTGGTGGCAGCACGTGGTGGTAAGATATATATCATTAAAATCCATATATACCAACATACCTAAATCTATATTATACCGACACAATTAGACCTACATACCGACACAATTAGATGGCACTATATATATACAATATACCTGTATATATCACTATCTTTGTGTCGTTACCTAATGATCTTTTACATCGACCTCCAGTAAGACATCGCTAGATGGCAATACTGACCATCTGTTAGAAATACTATTTTGACATAATTGAATGCAGTACCTCGTATCTCACAAAATTAGATAATTCTCTGTATTAGAATTTTTATTTTGTTTTAAGCATCCGCTTATACAAAAAGAGTTCGGTTACAATTATCTTTCTTTTTTTTATAAATTGGTACTATAATAGTAATAATAATAATAATAAATAAAATAATAACAATAATGAATATAATAAAACAATAATAAATATAATAATAATAAAAAATTAATTCGCCAAGTGCGTGCCGGACACGCATTACCACAGTTACGTGGTCAATAGCTAATTTTTCACAATTTCTAGTATCAAATGTAGGAAATTTAATAGTACGTATCGACGACTTACTACTACTAGAACCACGTATGTCGATTTTTCACTGTTTTGAGATAATTAGATATAAATGTTCAGAATCATCTTATACTGATCACAGGCTAATAAAAATTTCATTTTATTTATCAGAATGAAAGTTATTTAATAATAACAAAACCTCGTACCTCCAAATTTCAAATTATGTCATAATTTAATGGTATGTTACCATACGCGGGTCGGTACAGAAGCGCTCAGTCGTTTAGTCGAATTTTTCACAGAAAAAATTAGAATGTATACAGTCTACTCTATACGATGAGAACGGGACGAGACGAGAGTAGGGGCGCTATCCGTTTTCGGACCTGTAGAACACGATTCTGAAAAAAAGAATGTCTTATACATATATATATATATATATATATATATATATATATATATATATATATATAATTCGCGGCTCCTTTTTGCATATAAAGTGGTGGTGGAGGGCAACAAATCAATAAAACTTTTCCATACCGGTTGAAAATAATGTTTCGGTCAATTATCTCAAAACAGTGAAAAATCGACATACGTGGTTCTTGTAGTAATCCGTCGATACGTACTATTAAATTTCCTACATTTGATCTTAAAAATTGTGAAAAATTAGCTATTGACCACGTAACTCTAAAATGCGTGTCCGGCACGCTCTTGGTGAATTTTGTTTTAAATTTCAAATAAGGAATTTTTTTAACAAAAAAAAAAAACATATAAATATGTCTTATTTACCGTTACTTGAAGTTTTTTAGTACAATAAGTGTGAGAAACTTAAACCTGATCTCAAAAAAGAAATCTTAAAAATTTCTTGAAAACAATAGGAGCAATTGATGTAAAAACGCAAGGTCTTTCACGGCAAAAAACAAATTTATTTATTTATTCGTCAAGATGTCTTTCTTGAAACTTGTGTGAATTACAACATTCCAAAACTGATTCCGTTAAGACTTTTTTTCGCGGTGTGCGAAACCCGTTATGGAATTGTAAATTCTGATCAACTTGTCGTTCCGTCGTATGTGATGTAGCAAAAATTTTTTGAATACCAGAATACCAATTAAATAGCATGGGAATATGAAATTATTATTTTTTTGGATTCTGCATTAATTTTTCCCAAGCTGTTTTTGGTTAGGTATTGGGATGTACTCCAGTATCGTCAATACCTCTAATTTTATCGTTAAATTACCATCAAGATTAAAATTGTCTCTTAGTGTTTTGGGACTCTGAAAAGAGTTCAAAATAAACGACTGAAAGGATTTTGATCAAATTTTGCTCAAATACGATTTAGATTCCGGGAAAAATATGTCCGAAATTAAAATTATTTTCCGGGGCCTTGGCACACCAAAAACGATCCGAAATAAATTGTTTTTGAACGATCAAATTTTACTTAAATTGAGATCGCGGGAAAAATGAACAATCAATTTCTTCAGGATTCTAGCCCCTTCCAAGGAGGGCCTAAAATTAGAGTACTTCTAAAACTATCAGTATTGCTACCTACTGAAAGGTCTCAAGGTGTGGAAATTTTTATGTTATTGAATTTTGAAGATGCGGTTACTTTACAGTTGTCTAGTAAGCGGAACAAAACATTATAAGAATCGAATTTAAATACAGAATTTCGGAATATCTGATTTAAAAGTAATTTAACCCCTGAAGTAACGTAAAAGCCCCTATACCGGAACGCGATCATATGTCCGAACAGTTTTGTTATTTATATATTAATGAAGTTATTTCTGAAAGAAACCTCTGATAGCAAAAATTATTATTAATGGGATGACTATTTTTCACTTTAAATTCACCTACCATTTAATGTTTCCTTACTTAATTAAAGAAATACATATATATATTAAACAATTTTTGTTGAATACAGTATTTTGATCCTTTATTTACGTCTGATACTTAAACCATTCTATGGTTCCTACTTTGACGTCTAGATGTCACTCTATGTGTCATATTACTCATATTACACGTCTGTTTGTATATCGGTTCCCAACTTATAGTGTCATTAATATTTACCTGTTTGGATATAGATGTCGACATTTTGTAAAAGAAAAACATTAATAAATAAAAAATTTTGGATTGTATTTTTTTAAAAATATATTCATTGGATTAAAAAAAACTTTCTTTCATGCTTATTAAGTAAAAAAAATGTGTGTTTAATTTATTTGCCAATTTTTATAGGCCAGTTTAAAATTACACACCTAAAAATAGTGTTCCGGTATAGGGGCTTTTACGTTATTTAATATAATGTAATAATATCCGTTTTTAAGACTTGTCGTCCATAACAGAAGCTACCTACCTAATTATTTGTATACTTCATTTAAACGTTTATACTTTTTACAATGCTTTTTACCAGTGTTCCTCAAGCTTCTTAATCTCGAACCCCCTTTTGCATTTGAAAATTTCAAAAGTTCATCTTCCTCAAGAATGGATATGTGATCTGTAATCAAATTTTTCTGCGACCCCAACTTTGAGAGTTACTATTCAGTACATTTTATGATGTGTATGGTGGCCAATAAAACTGGGGGGGGGGGGGGTCTAAAATTTAATAAGTGTACGTTTGCAGCTGTCTTTTAAAAAAAAAAACTGTAGAAAATCTTCACGAGCATAGCCGGCCGTGGGAACCCTCGACCTACTAGTCGACAAGTGCCAGTGCCCAAATACTCTTGGCCATTCCGTTGGTCATTTCTAAATAATACCTAAATATTACTGACATAATTTCTAAACGATTTTGTGTCTGTCGATTGTAATTTTTACTTTTTTTTTGCATATACATAATAATTATCTAATGGCCTTTAGTGTGAGATAATTTTGGCGCCGATACACACAAAGAGTCATTGTGTTTACTTTTTTTGTGGTGTTTATCATAATAATTTTCATTTCATATTATTACGGCTACTCCCAAGTTATTTTTAATAAAGAGAAAAAAAAACTTGTGTAAGTCTACACGCCCGATTGAACAACATAACTGAATATGTATTTATACTTGTACAAAGAATTTCAGGCGTTTTCTGCTCGGTTGTTAACTTGTAAAACTAGTTATATGTGGTTGTAACTTATTAATCAAATCAGAAAATAATAAATTGTTTTTTTTTTTTTTTTTTTTTTTCTTAAATCAAATTCAATTTCAATGAGTATGATTAAAATTTGTTTGTTAATTTTTTTTTTGAATTTTTGTTATTTATTGGTTTTTAGTATGGTAATTCATTTAATGTTTGTTATTTATTATATAACGTAAAAGCCCCCATTATGGAACGGTAGCTAATACTGAAACAGTTTTGCCATTTACATATTAATGAAGTTATTTCTGAAAGAAATGTCTGATAACAAAAATTATTATTAATAGAATGATTGTCGCATTTAATGTTTCCTTACTTAATTATAGAAATAAATATGTAAATGTCAAAACTGTTCCAGTATTAGATACCGTTCCATAATGGGGGCTTTTACGTTACCTATATAAATATTATACAGATGAGTTTTTTGCAAGTTGTCATTTTTATTTATTACGGAACAATTAAAAAATTGTTTAGATAACAGTTGTAGATACAGCTAGAAACAATCTATTTGCTATAACCAGGAGCTTCATAGTGCCTTTAGTTATCCTTTTTTAAATGGGACTAGGGTAAAAGCCCTATACTCGAACGCGATTCAATACTCGAACAGTTTTGGTATTCTATAAATTATTGAAGTTATTTCTGAAAGAAACCGATAAATATCAAAACTGTTCGAGTATTGAATCGGTTTTTACGTTATTATATAAATTTTTTACAAATTTATGATTTGTACGACAGAGATACATATCTGTATTGGCTAAAATAAATAAATTTTAAATATTAGCATTTAAGTTAACTACCAACTTAATAATTTTAACTATATTTATTAATTAATTAAAAATTATTTACATGACAGGAAATGTATATTATATTTTTGTCAACAGTACATTATCGTTAATCAGAAACTGTATCTTTTTATGCTGTTTGAGCTCAGCCGCAGAAGGGAACAGTTACTCAAGAACATGACAGAAGATAATTTGAGTAGTATCTGTAGTTTTGAATTATAAACTAGTTATTTAAAAACTTTTAAATAATTTACATCATAGCTCGAAAAGTAAAGGAGCTATGAAGTTCCTGGCTATAGCAATCGATTGCGCCCAGTGGTAGCTACAACTGTTATTTGAACAATTTTTTGATTAAGATAATAGTTTGGCCGGAATCAAAAGGACAACCCTCAAAAAACTCGCCCCATAGTTTATTTAAAAATAATATAGAATTTCAACGGTTAAATCGGTACCAAAAAGGGAATAAACTCAAAAACATATTGGATCGATTTTGAACATTCTTTTGGTGTTAGAAATAAAACAGTTGTGTTGAAAATGACCAAAAATGTTATCCTTGTTTTCATTCAGTATCCTATTTTTATTCGGGATGCTGAAGAAATTGCAAGAATTTTAATTTTGCGTTTTTAATGAACCAAAAATTCGATATACAATTATTTGATTATACATGAAACGCGTGTACAAAAACTGAGCAGGATTCGAACTTACGTACTCATGAATACAGTTCTGCACATTTAACCACTCAACCAACATCAATCATCTCAACTGTACATCACACAGTACTACAGTATAATATATGTTAGTTATATATATATGTATTTAGAATAACAGTTTGAATAAATGAACAGAGAAAAGGTTATGCTAACTATTTAGGGTTCCGAAGAAACATTTCGAAACCGAAACGAGGTTGACGTTCCTTTAACCATTTTTTAAACCTCGTTTGAAAATTACTATACACTACAGTTTAAGTGTTCCGTTAAGAGAAACAGAGAACTAAATATTCAAATAACATTGTCGAATATATTTATCTATTTTTATGATAAACTATAAAAAATATATTTGTGTGTTCTTTGTTTTGCCCCACAAGTAGGGTTCCCAATCGTTCCGATTTAATCGGGATGTCCCGATTTGAGGCGTATGTGTCCCGTGTCTGGACAACAGTAGTCGCGGGACGATAATTGTCCCGATTTTTTACGTTTTTAGTCCCGCCAGCCTCGCCAGTCTCGCTATTGTTATTTCCAAACTATCGCGCTTGCATGTAGCCCCGGATCTACGATTTTTTAGAACCGGGACAGAAACTTGAAAATGGCGCCCCCCCCCCTTTTCCAACGTTTGACATAAATTGTCAAAAACACTCATAAGTATATAAGTCCTTTATAAAACTCCAATTTTTCCCGTTGCGACAATGATAAAAATTGAGGGTTTTGTAAAGGATCAATATAGTTACAAGTTTATTTTTTATTTTACAAAATCTACTCTGAAAGTAATACAAGCTGTGTAAATTTCAAATTTTTATTACAAGCTCCATTAGAGATAAAGGGGCGCAAAATTCCAAAATTTGGAAAAAAGTCAGTTTTCGAAAGTTTGTAAAAATTAAAGGATACAAGTCTCACAATTGAAATAGTGTACACTTGTTTCATAATGGGTAGTTGTACCCGTATAGCTATTCTCATAAAAAATACTAAGCGAGGCTTAATACATTCCTTCTATAAGAAAAAAAAATGTTCAAAAAGTGAATTTTGCTAAATTTTGACATTCAACTTTAGGTAAAGTTTTCTTATGGAAGGAGCGAATATAGGTTAAATATGGACATCACTTAAAATAAAGAGACATTTATTACCTTTAAAATGGTTTTTATTTCAACCTTTTAGGATGAACGGTTTATGAAATATGTGCATTGGCATAAATGGCTGCGAACACAAAAATCAGCGCAAATTGGAAAATAAAAATGGCTACCACGCTTAAACGGTTCAAGATAATTTTTTTTTAAAAATTGTTCTCAATACTTCAAATATAAAAGAAACAACTGGAAGAATATTAATTTTTTCTAAAATGGTCGAGCAACAAATTTTTTTTTAGACCATTTGATATAGACTGACCTAGTATGATTTTGGCGCCCCCTGAAACTGACGTTCGGGGCAGGGGCCCCGGTTTGCCCCCCTTAGATCCGGGCCTGCCCTGTCTACTGATTTATAACTTATATAGCTTATAGTGTTGTCAGATTAACTCATTAAAATCCCTCCAAAAAATGAGAGATATTATTTGACGTACATGAAATACGTCAATTCCAAAGACGGTAAACTTTATGAAAAATGTTTTTCTCCAAAAATAATACAGTTGATAAGCAAAAAAGAAAAATTAAAAATCTAAAAATTAAAAAACTTAATTTTTAATTTAATAAAATAAAATAAAGAAATATTATTGTAATATTATCTTCAAGAAATTGTTTTGGCTAAAGGTTTGTAAGATCATGGTTTAAATATGTAGCTGTTAGTAACAAACAAAAAGAATATCTTTCCTACTGGCTGATTCAAAACGTTTGTTTTTTTTTTTAACAGTCCCGATTTTACTTGTCCCCTCCCGATTTTTTCCCCATTAAATCCCGAAATATTCATTGGTAGAGTTGACAACCCTACTCACAAGCTACGAAAAACTAACTACTGAGAAACCCTGACTTAGTGTATACTCAACACGCATTTGCCGAATCTTCTTATAAAACATAAATCAAATGGTTTGTCCTTTTTAATTGATGCATATCTAATTCGGACAAACAAACGTTAAAATAATCGCCGGGCGATGATACAATCTCAAACAATAAACTTCACTTTCAAAATAGACGACAACCATGCGCTTTTATTAATAGAAGACAAAATTCACCAACATTGTCAGTTCAAAAATAAAGATTACCAAATAATGTTTTTAATTCTTCATCATTATAATATTGTATTTGTGAAACGAAAAAAGACATAAGTATCATAAATAAAACAATAATCACCCGATCTGATGAGTAACCCCCCCCCTCCCCGCCCCACTGTACTAATTGCCAAAACAAAAATAGCATGTTCCAGTTCAGTGCCACAAACAAAAACAATGAATGACTTAAGTCACATATGACATCAACAATCAAATTGAAAGATGACAGACTAGAGCTAGCAATAAGTTAAATATGGCCACAGCAAATAGGTACCGCATCGCATATGAAATAATAATGTAAAGTTGATATCATTTTTATATAAAGAAATGATCAAAAAAAAAAAAAAAAACAAATCAGTAAATAACGGTGCATAAGATAGTAATAAGCACGACCCCACGTGACCGATGTCCAAATTAATAAATTCTGTTTGCTAAAATTAAAATTGGTGTCATTTAATTTGCCGGCGTGGCGATGCCATTTAAAAAAAAAAAATTAACAATTCATAATTTATTACCTGCTATTTTATTTTTCAAATTTTCAATTTGGGGGGTAATGTAGGTCATGCCCGGCCCGGCGGTGCGGCCCGCAAACATTGCCAAATAATTTATAAGACTTATTTAGAATGTTTGGTAATTTCTAAATTTTCGTCAGTGATGTCATTATTAGAAAATTTTCATTCGTGTAGGTATAATATGTATATGTAAAATCAAATGACATTTTTATAAATAACCAACATTTGAAAGCTTTATTTTGTGGAAATTTATATCTTTTTTTACGGGTTGTAATTCGAAATATGCAATTCAAAAACTAATCCGTAAGAAACCAGAGAAAGGTTAACCATAGAACAAATCGAATTCTTCCATTCAAACAGATTCAAATTTAAAACATTGCATTTCTCTTATCATTAAAAATACTAAAAATTCTACAATGAACAAGTATGGAGTTTATCGTTTACGTTGCACTGATTGCGATGCTTCCTATGTTGGTCAAACCGCCAAACCATAAAGAGCGTACATATTGGTAGCCAAATATATAATTCCAGTTACATCTATTAAAAGTTATTATTACATAAATTATTATTTATTACTCAAAATAAAATTTTTATATAGTTAAATATTTTTATTGACAATGAGGTTAAACTTAAAACTCGATTTGTAGTCGACTTATTTTCTGTAAATATATTTATGTGCGTATTCTTATTGCTTCTGAAACTGCTAAAGTAGCACTGTGAAAGCATTGAAACTACTAAAGTAGGAAAATTAAAATTTTCATCCACACATTTTAAAGCTTCTTGAACATTTTGGTTTCCTATCTGTCTGTCTGCATGTTCGAAAATTCCACCAAGTGACATCATTTCGGAACTGTTGTTTGATCATTTTTGATGAAAGTTTCAAAAATTATGCGTTTTCATTCGTAGATAATCCCCTACGAATTTCATCGCAATCGGAATAACGGTAGCCACGATACTCCCATGAAATCCCATTAAATTTCGATATCTCACTTACTACTGGTGCCATTTCGCTCAATTTTTTAGAGTATTTGGGGGATAGACTATATATGGTCCCCTATAAATTTCAATATAATCAAAGTAATGATAGTTACTGAGCATGCGCAAACGTCAAGTATGTAAGCGATGCGTGCATGCAATGGACTCCTTGTATTTCTTGTCACAAGTTATGTGTTCTTATTCAATAATATGATAAGACACGAAACTTAAGATGCAGTTAGATAGATAAGGCGCAGTTTAAGTATAAAAAGTTTGTTACAAGTACAAGGAAGCTACGTGCCAGCCTCCATTGGTAATTTTGTTGCATCTTGTAATTTTTTATTTACAAAAATAAAACAATGATTTTATTTTGAAAACAAACTACTTAAACAAAATTAATTAATGTTTGTAACAAAACTATACACTATTGTTTATATTCGTGTAAATTAATTTTTACCATCCTTTTTAATTATAAATTATAATAATAATAACAATAACAAATAAAAAACAACAACAAACCAACGAAAACAGTTATGTACTGAATAGAGTAAGCCGGACGCAACGAGAGCACCCGCTAATAAGAGTAAATCAACTTAACTGTTTAACTCTGAAATTAGAAAAAAAAACTTATGAAACCTTCAATTTATACGATGACTCCGTCTACTTTGGACTTCGCTACCGTGGAAACACCTAACTTTACATGATTTTCGATTGAAATTTAAATAAAAATAAAGGCAAACAGTTATAGGTTAAGATTCCAACTTGAATTTATAACTTTACCCTATCTATGTTTCTTATTAAAAATATGAATGATACTGTAAAATTGTTAAATATTCCATTAACACATCGCTGTCAATTCCAAGTAATATATGACAATAAAACGTCATAGATTGGCAATTTTATACAGTTGTTTCGCAATGTTTTTAAAAGCTTTTATTTAACTTGCTATGTTAGTATGTTGGTTTAGATCAAATCTTGGAATCAAAATTTAGGCAGGTTCTAATTGAGCTAGAGGTTTAAAATTTTGCATACTTGTCTAACCTTGATGACAGTGCAATATTGTATAATTAGTTTTGCTCTAAATCGACCCAAACCAGAATTGTTCATTTTTAGTCCTATGCAATTTTTTTGACATTTCGAATTGTCCAATATTGTCCATTGATTTTATATTGCAATTTTCTGTTTCCATAGTTATGTCTGATTAGGGTAAATTAACCGATTAAAATATAGGTAAAAAAATTACTTCTTTAATTTTTTTTAAATTACTTGTGATCAGACTAAAAAGTAGAAAATAAACTAAAGTAAAAAAAATGTTTTTTTAAGAAAAAGTTTTTATTTAAAAATGGGCTAAAAAAAATAAAATAACTTTTGAGTGAAGTTTGAAGCAATATGCAACATAATTTATAAAAGCTTGTAGCGTTTAATTAAGTTTGGTAACTACTGAAAAGTAAAATAGCTACAGTTATATCCAAAACAAAAATATCTAATTAATGATAACGCCTCAAGCTTTTATAAATTGTGTTGCATATTGCTTCAAACTTCACTCAAAAGTTATTTTATTTTTTTTAGCCCATTTTTAAATAAAAGCTTTTTCTTAAAAAAACATTTTTTTCACTTTAATTTATTACCGTTTGTATTAAGCGGGTTCTACACGATGCTACGAACGTTCCTTCCAACGTTCGATCGAACGTTTGAGGCAATTAAGTTCGATAGTTGGTGCGACGAATGTATCTGCTACACGGTGAATCGAATGTTTGATCCAATACGAATGATGATGTGTTGGTTCTCAGTGGTGAGGCTGTTATCTGTCTGATGTTATCTCTAATGTTATACACTGATGTTGTCTCTCTTCACATGAACGAGTCGTGCAGCTGCTGAGTCGAACCAACCAACGCAACCAACATTGACCTTCAAACGTTCGAAGCATCCGGCCAGTGGCGTAGCGAACATAACTGGCGCCCGGGGCACGACCCTTTATTGGCGCCCCCTTCTCCCTCCAGAAACACATATAGTAATATATGGTACGCTATTAGTACACATTTGGTGCCTCTTTGCAAGTGTCGTCCGGGGTATAATAAACCCTCTTATCCCCCCCTCTACACTACTGTATTTATTTTCTATTTTACAACGAAAATGAGACCGTAAAACCGTTGCACTTACAATTGCACCTTCCTGGCCTTCTGCGATGCAAACATATCGATGATGTTTCCGATGTTTTATCTCTTCTCGCTCTACACTGAGCAAAGGTAGGTCATATAACCTTTCTTAATCCATTGTAGCCCTCAAATACGAAAGTATTTATTTTAACTTACTTGAAGATCTCTCACAACTTGCGATGAATACTGCAATTGTGAGCAGAATTTGAATGGAAATGCACAAATTCTGAAATACGCTTTCATCTCCATACTGCACAATAAATTCAAGTAGCTCTTCAGCGCACCTGAATTGAGCATACCATTCACTCTCTCTCGCTCATTAGCGAAGTGCGGGAACTCTGAACGGGATTGTTTGATATGAATTAGTTTATTGTACTATATTTTGATTTTTAAATTTAATAATTGGCGATTTTGCGCGCCCCCCTTAGAAAGGCGCCCGGGGCACGTGCCCTACTTGCCCCACCCTAGATACGCCTCTGAGCATCCCTTTGACTCGGTGCAAAAATACCGACATCGAACGGGACACGACCAGATGCGAACGTTTGACGCTCGACATTGGACACTTGTAGGTTCGAACAACGGCTACACGATGCTATGAACCATCCAACGTCGAATGTTGGAAGGTGTTCGTAGCATCGTGTAGCAGCGGCTTTAGACGTATCATTGGTAATGTTACGAGTTACTATAAAGACGGTGACTTTACCTAACCCATAGTAACCATTTCTTAAGCGTATTATTTGATAACGCGCGAATAAATAAATATAAAAATTATTTCTAAATATGTGAGAGATTATGTAATTTTTTATATGACAAAATTACCTATCTGAGTTTTATATCAAAGTTTCTGAAATACCAGTTAAAGCTTGTACACGTATTAAAACCAGAAATCTACCACTAATGATTTGAAAAAATGACGGTAGCTTCTGTCAAAAAAAAAAATTATATAACCCCAGCAGTTTGTTAAAGATATCCCTGTCAATAAGAAAAAAATTGCTACAGACATTATAAACCATGAAAGCCTAGTATGATAACGTTGGGTTCATTAGATGCTTTGACGGTACATTGTACTGTAGAAAGTTTTTATTTCTATTGTAGTAAACATAGAAAACGGGACTGATGTAGTTGTTGTGGCTTAATTTATTTTATATGTATTGTAATACCCGCATCATTATTTGTCATGTCATAATCAGCTGATCTGATTGTTTTTATTCCGACGATAATGTCCGTCTGTCGGCTTGTTCTGTACTAGCGTACTCTCACATGAAGATGACATCATAATATTTAATCATCTGTGTACACTGTATTCACTCAACTTATGGTTTGTACAGTTTATAGGAACAAAATAGTTATTTGTGTATTATTAAGAGTGAAAAATGGTGGCTTGCCGCTCGATTGAAAATGTTGACGCGCGACGCCGCCAGGCGGAGCGCGTTGACGGAAGCGCGTTATTCTCATGAGAGCGGCAATGTCATTTTGTGCTCGAATTACACACAAAATTACACACAATCTTATAAAATTTATTTTTTATTTAAAAGATACCTACTTGAAAAAATAATTAATGTTAAAATTTTTGCAGCTTCAGAAATATCTGGAAGTGTATTTGAGAAATCACTGTCACTATTACATATTTCCATCATATATGTACATATTTTTTTAAATTTTTTATTCTTATTATTTATTAACTATAGTTATTTATTATTTTTAATTAATATTTTGTAGTTATTTTGAAATTTAATAAAATTAATATTTCACTTGATTACGATAAAAATAATAATTTTAGAATCTGTTTATTTGTTACCATAGGAAATATAAACAACGCCTACCCGATTTGTAATTAAATACAGGTTGAGCGAGCGACAAAATATTACTTTTTCGCTTTAAACCGCAAAGTAGTACCTACTTTGTTGCTCAGCAACGAGAGTCTTCGGCACATACACGTTTTGTGCTCTCTTTACAGAGCGCAAAAGCCTAGTTTCCACTAAGATTGTAGAAAAAGGTTTCCTTTTGGTTTGATCTGTTTATTTGATTATACAGACTATACCACAATGATTGAAATCTCGATGACCTAAATATTGGTAAAGTGGTGTCTAGTGATTAATCGATTAGTCGATTTAGTCGACTAATTCAGTTTACATTTAGTTTTTAGTTTTTTAGTTTTTTTTTATTCTTGTCTTAAATTACAAAGAAAGTAAATAGACGTGTCAACACCAATAAATCATTTTATGTTATAATTTAAAAATTCCTCTATGGAATAGAAAATATTATTTTTTAAAAATATTTTTATTTTACATTTAAATTTTTCCGCCGGTAACTCCCTCCAGTGATGGGGCAGCTTATTATAAAATCTAATCCCATTATAAGTCGTTTGTTGGGTTTTTTTAATTCTGTGGAAGGGTATACACATATCACCACAATGTCGTGTGTTATGTTTATGTTTGTCCTTATTTAGACAAAATTTGTTATTATTTTCATGTACGAAGACAAGGATTTTAAATATGTAGATCTCTGCAATGGTAAGAATGCTTAATTTTTTAAAATGCTCTCTACAACTATCGTAATTTCCAAGATTGCACATCACTCTGATACACTTCTTTTGAATTTTAAATAATCTTTCTATTTTCCCATTTAGTCATTTTAGTCGATTATTTTACTCTCGACTAAATGACTAAAATGATTAATTTTTTTTTAAATGACTAAAAATTACTAGTATTATTTTATTGAACTCTAAAGAATGAAAACTATAGAAAATTAATTATTTATTTGCATGATTTTTCACTTTTATGGAATTAACACAATCAGTATGTCATCATATTCTGCTTTTTCTTTAAAAAAAAATTAAAAGCCAATGATTAAATTCAAAATAAAACATCGTTTTTGAGAGAGTAACATTGGTTACTCTGTTGGTACCCTATTCATAAATTCGACTCAAGATTTAGTCGATTAGTCGGCTATTCTACGCTATTTTCGACAAGTGACTAATAACTAATTTTGTTTGAAAAACTTTAGCCGATTAATCGATTAACGGCGCCTCGACTCGACATCAATAGCGTAAACGTCATTCTTCTTTGCAACGTTTATGGAAAGAGAACGTCCATATACTACATAGTTCCATTTTAACTTTCTTTAAACCCCCCTCCCTTCATGTAGATTACAGATGGCTTTTTCCTTGACCCACCCTTCATAGTAGAATGTAATTTTTTTTATTAAGTATAAAATATGAAAATAAAAATATTTTTTTTATAGTTTAGCAAAATATTTTCTCATAAAACACGTCTCCTTACTGTAAAAATTTTAGTGTGAAAACTGCGTGATTACATGGCAACATAATCCGTTTGAAGTAGTTCCGTGAAATTTCAAAATATCATAAGCACGTTATAAACAGGTATCGGATTTCTTTCGGATCAGACAGTTTCGTCTTTAGCATATACAGGTATACATACTGCACTCAATGTGACTAAAAGTTCAAAATATTTTCATAAAAACAACGTACACAAGTTACATACACACACATACATATGTGTAACAAAATATTATTTATACGTATTTTATGTAAACATCCTTTTTGTTCTTTTATTTATTACCTGCACAATTGAAAAGTGCCACTGTAATTTTAATTGACTATCAAAAGTATTTTTGTTTATATTATGTATGTCATTTATGTGACATGTCATTTAAATTAAATAAATTCTTTTTTTTTTATTGTTTTCAATTTTGAGAGATAGAAGTATAGTTGCTTGTTAAAAATTTGTTTTTCAATAATAAAAAATCTTAGTAAATACGTACGTCTTAGCTATTATAGTGGACCGTCTAAATATTCAACAACTTTTCAATATATTTTACAAAAATTTTTTCCGATTTTTTGAATTTTCTTACTTTCGTCAAATAAAAAATGCTGTTAGTATTCTAAATGGTGAAAAATGTAATTTTTGACCAATTATATTCATTCAAATGTGCATAATTTAATGTAATTTAGTTACAAAATTTTATTGAAATAAGTACGGTCCTGACCTATCCGAAGAAACCCGGTACCTAGTTATAAATAACTCATGATTATTCCCTCACGTAATCCCACGTAACTTCCTACATAACCCCCCTCCCTCACCTACTATAATACGTAGACCTCTCCTAACTGTCAAGTCGTTATTTCAAAAGTTATTGATTTTTTTGATTTATTTAAATTATATTTGTTTAACTTCTTGTGTGTTTGTGTTATTTACATTAATACATTATTTTACAGTCAGAGATCTATTTAATCCTCCCCCCTTTAAACAGTTTAACCCCTCCCCCACCTTTTAAGTTTAAAATATATCATGTTTGCTTGCGTCGATTATACTTTAATCATGCGTTTTATATTTTATAAGTATAACGTATCAGATTAACATAGAAATTACTGAGGGGCGTAAAGTCAATGTTAATTGTTATATACGTTTTGTCGTACTAATTATGAAATAAAACAAAATAATAGAGTGGTCAGTATTCCCGACAATCTGAATTCGAATCCTCTTTTAATGAAAGATCTCACAGACTAGTTCATAGAAGCCTATATAAGAAAATCATTAAGGTTCAGTTTTGTTTTTTTTTGTTTATAATATTTGCATTTCAATGTTTTTTTTTTTTTGGAATTTTTGTTTCTTTTTTGGAACTAATTTGGCGGAAGAAATATCAAAGAATATAGGAATACTATATGTAATCCTTTACGACAGCGTTTCTCAACCTTTTTTCCGGTCATGGCTTGGTAAGATCTCTGTATAATTTTGTACGAACATTAGACCGCGTAGTAGGAAATGTCGTTTCCCGACCATTTGATTCTTCATTTAAGGGGAGATTTACTCGAGAGTCCTTAAAAATTATGTATTTTTCTAGAATTTTTTTCTCGAGAACGGAAGTAAATATCAATTTCAAATTTTGTATACATATTTATTAAGTATTAAACTACACAAAAAAAATTTTTTCAAGGAAAAATATAAAAAAGTGCCCATTTTATAGATAGTGCAGTGTGACAATCCGAAAATTCAATGCCTTGTTGGTGGATATCCTAGCGCCGATAATAAACCACCGAAATCCAAAAACAAAAAAGATATATAAAATATATGAAGTGTACCGGCACCCCTACCTATAGTATCAATAAATTGCTGAAAGAAAAAAAAATGGCGGATGTTTGAACTTTTGATTACGATTTTTGTCTTATTTTTCGCTCTTTAAAGTAAATTTAAAAATAAAAAAAATATTGAAAGTGTATCGAACTTAGGTAGAGGTGCCAAAGAATTGAATTATCTTTAAAATAAAAAATTTAAAAAAAGAATTCATCGAATAGTTTTTGAGTTATCTTGACCACCAGTTCCAAAAATGTAGTTCCGAGATATTGTAAAATATATACAATATAAAGAAACGTATTTTCAAAATTTTATATTTAATACTCATTATTGCGTGATCTACGTTTTTTTAATTTTTTTTTTTTTTTTTTATACAAAGCTGGATTCGGTTAATGTGCAAGAATCTTGTATTTAAATTATTTTCAGTAAAATCACTTTGGGAACATATTCTACACATACACCACAAATCCAATTTTACGTAGTGGTCGGTGCAAATTTAAGGGGAAGTACGTAAAATCGGAAGATCAGGGGCGTCGGTAAACTTTTGTTTCGGGGGTTGGTAAATATTATTAAAACAATATTATCTTAAGAGACAATTTACACCTAAAATTCGGTTGTGTAGACAAAGGAAATCGAATGTTATACTAATGAATATGAGTGACGACTTTTAGAAAACTCTTGAAAAATCAACTTCACTATCGCATTCATCAACGTAAAAGACGCCAAATAGCGGAAGCTGACAAAAATTCTAGAATATTCTACTCGTGAACTAGCAAAGATACCAAAAAACAAACTTCACTATTGAATTGGGCACTAAAAATTAGATTAAGCAGCGCATTTTGACAAAAATTCTAGAATGTTCTATTCGTCAGCTAACAAAGATATCGAAAAATCGATTACACCATTTAATTGCTCATCGAATAAAAGACGGAATAGCACATTTTGATAAATGTTCTAGAATATTCTATTCGTCAAATAGCAAAAATTGTTTGTCAAAATCGTACATTTGGTTTACATTAGTTTAATTTCAGTTGGACAGTTAAGTGGTGCAGTAGATTTTCCAATATTTTTGTTAGTTGACAAATAGAATATTCTAGAACATTTCTCAAAATGTGTTATTTGGTGTCTTTTTTGGTACCCAATTCAATGGCGACGTCTGTTTTTGAATATCTTTGCTAGTTGACGAATAGAATATTCTAGAAAATTTGTCAAAATGTGTAATTCGACCTCTTTTTTAATGGACAATTAAATGATGCAATTGATTTTTTAATATCTTTGCTAGTTGACAAATAGAACATTCTAGAATTTTTGCAAACTACACTGCTTAATCTCAATTTTAATGACCAATTCAACGTTGAAGTCTGTTTTGTGATATCTCTGCTAGTTGACGATTAGAATATTCTAGAATTTTACGTTACTCATTTTGCATTTGCATTTTGCATATTATGTATACAGAATATGTGCATATATATCTGCAGTGAAATTTTAAAATTTTTAAAGGCTACGAGACCCTCAGACAATATTACCTACGGCCCTGACTCTGGCTTGGTACATAAATTTTCACCAACACAGACAAACAACAACATATCTGTGAGAGGAGAACCCCACTAATTCGCTGACGTCACTACGTAAAATCGGAGTACGTACCATTGGATGGCCACTGTAATTTGCTATCAATTTCGGCAAAAAAAAATCGATTTTTTTATCAAATCTCAAGTAAACCTTCTCTTAAATTACTTTCAGCAAAATCACTTTGGGAACATATTCTACACATAATTAGCTACCAATTTCTGCAAAAAAAATCCCTTTTTTTAACGACTCTCAAGTAAACCTCCCCTTAATTAAAACAAATATCGACACTCTCTTAACTTTTTTAATTTTAAATATAGTTTTTGTAGCCTGGAATCATTTTCACCATTAACTGGAATAACATTAGCTCGTGTAATATGAAATGTCGTTTTCAGACCACTTGGTCTACCATGTTAAGCATTTCAGGAATATTGAAAAGCAATTCTTTAATTCTGAATAGAATTCTTGTATGTTGGAATCATTTCCGACATTATTTCGGATAGCATTATTTCATGTAATATGAAATGTCGTTTTCAGACACCGAATCGACTATGTATCCATAAAGTTAATCTGGCCATTTTCGTTTTTTCAAACAATAAAAGTTAAGTTTTTTACAGCCAAAAACCAAGATACATAAATCTGACACTATCTGCTATACAGGTGAGCCAGTTACATGTTATTGTCCTATACCCAATTTTCTTACTACAGCTTACTACGGGCAAGCCATCTCCGTAGTTAGAAGAGTAAACAAACTTTTAATTACCATAGTAAATACAACAATTACACAAAAATTCTGTAATTTTCATATATTTTACCAGTGACGTTCAACTAGGTAAAAAGTATAGTTTAAAAATTAAAAGCAGATTTTGTATTTAAAGTAAGTAAATATTCGCCAATCCACCTTCATCAAGACGAAGTTAGCTATTTTCGATTTCCAAAAGCACACGTTTGTAAACATTTTTCTTTTATACGTACGTATATCATATAAACCCATTTAGTTTGCAATTTTTTAATAATTAATTTCTACGCCACTAAGTTATATATGCATTTAAAAATTGGAACCAAAAAACTAGAGAAACTGGCTAACCTGTATAGTATAATATACTAATCAATCAAATGATCTTGGCCAAAAACTATTTTTGGATATCAAATTAGCCACGCCGTTTTCTTTTAACGAATTTCCAGAATGGAATTCAGCTATTACAGCCACTGTAATGATGTCCTAGGTTTACGAAATTTAGTAAAAATGTTGGAAGTCCCAAATCGTTGGACAAGTTCGTTTTTGTTCGTAAAAAAAATTAGTTTTTTTACCAAAATTTCGACTTATTCAAAAGTTTTTCCGACATTTTTTTACACTATTAGAAAGATGAAGAAAAATTACATAAAAAAGGTTTTTAAACCATCATTCTGTGTAAACTGTTTTCCGAGAAAAACGAATTTTTATAAACGGAAATCCGCTATGTTATGCAGGATGCTGCGACAGGGGTATTTTTTTAGCAAAAAAGATTGTGCTAGACTTGTGGCATCATGGACCGTAAATAAAAAAACTAAATTCCAAAACATGATTGCCATTTTCATCGCCAAAAATTTTTAAATTCTACGATCATGTTCTACGATATTTCCCACGAAATCGCGAAGAAAAAATTTTGTACATTCTTTCTCGTTTCTACGACTTCTAACATTAAAAGCGAATTCTATTGGAGCGTAATTGCAAATACAAATTCTACATGTATATACATTCTCTACAGAAAATCAAAAATCACATTTTTTGATTTTTTCAAACCTGTGAATCATCTGTCTTCCCTTGAACTGAACAGTCCCCGAAAATTTGATATTGAAAATGATATTCAAACTGAATTATAAAACTTTTTTTATTTTGAAAAATATTTTCAGCTTTACATTTTTTCGTTTGTTTGTCACATAAATTTTGAAAAATTAAAAAATTTATGTATGTCAACATACAACTTTATTTCTTTTCGCTGAAAAAAAAATGCGAAGGCACACGCGTTTTATTTTAATCCACTTTTCTTGAAAGAAAAAATTTTTTCTTAATTATCAATAAATTATAACCCACCTACGTGCTATCTTTTAAAATAGGGGAATGTCTCCAATACTGAAACAAAAGCTGTGTGGATAAAAAAATTATTTATTGTAAACAATATTTTATTTGGCAATGGAATTGTGTATACCAGTTTCATATTATTTTTTTAAAATTTGAATGATCAAATCAGGGGACATTCCCCTATTTGAAATAATGCACACAAACATAAAAATAATGTTTACAAGGGCAGTTATTGTTATTTTGATCTTACGATAACCCTGAAATAAAATTACCCGTTTTTTTTCTTTTGTTTGTTAAATAATTATATTTTACAATAATTTTTACCATAAACAAATGATGCATTTTTTAAAAATATCGGCAAATTGTACGACCGTCTGATGCCTTGAAAATGATTTCTTTTGAGTGCATTGGCCCGCGTGTTTTTACCGCATTGCGCCAATTAAAAATTTACAAAAAAAAAAAATGTAAACAATTTAGAAAATATTTTAAATGGAGTGATGTTTCACCACAGAACACTATAGAAGCAGTGTACATATAAAAATCTGTCGTTCGTAAGGTGCAGTGTTGTGCAGTTTATATCGCTTCTAGTTTTGTCTGTTACTATTCTTCATAAGGGTCACATGTCACATCGTCGTTCTTAGTGTCATTTTTTTTTTTAATCAACTCGTGAATTTTTGAACAGAGAAAAATATGAAGTGTGTCGTATTTAAGTGTAAAAATTCTATTGAACAAAAAAATTCTCAAAATAAAGGGATATCTTTCTTAAAATAAATAAATTTATTTATAATTGTTGGTTGTTAGTCACATAGGTCGGCCATGGCAGTATATGCTATATAAATGCAAGGTGCGCAGTTATACATACAGCATATTGCACAAACACATTCATATGTTTGTGTAGATACAAATGTAGCGCAGGAAGACAATGAATGACAATGGTAAAAAATGAAATGTAGACAATAGTAAAAAATAAAATGTAGGCAACATCGGTTTATTTGAATTATCTTCAAGTTTACATGACATTCCATAAAAAAAATTACACACAAAATTTTTTCTACAATCTTATAAAATGTATTTTTTATTTAAAAGATACTTGAAAAGTAATAATGGACGTTAATATTTACTTTAATATTATAATTTTTGCAGCTTCAGAAATATTTGGAGGTGTATTTGAGAAATCACTGTCACTATTACATATTTCCATCATATATGTACATATTTTTTTTTTAAATTTTTTATTCTTATTATTTATTAATTATAGTTATTTATTATTTTTAATTAATATTTTGTTGTTATTTTGAAATTTAATAAAATTAATATTTCACTTGATTACGATAAAAATAATAATTTTAGAATCTGCTTATTTGTTACCATAGGAAATATAAACAACACCTACCCGATTTGTAATTAAATACAGGTTGAGCGAGCGACAAAATATTACTTTTTTGCTTTAAAGCGAAAAGTAGTACTTTGTTGCTCGGCAAATACACCTTTTGCGCTCTCTTTACAGATTGCAAAAGCCTAGTTTCCACTAAGATTGTAGAAAAAGGATATTTTTGCCATGACTTTAATGGTTTTCTTTTGGTTTGCCTTAAACCAAAATTTTTTCCTTTTAAACCTTAAACTAAAATTTTTTAAGACAATTTTATAGACTTAACCTATAAAAAACAACAATAAATTTCATTATTAAAACCATTTGTGGACTTAACTACATAACTAGTTTTAGCGGGTAGTTGCTGCCATAAAAATACATTTCTAATTTGATCAAACTGTACCTATTTATTATTTTATATTTTATTAAGAATTTTAAGACCTTAACTTCTTTTGTTAGTTTCTGAAAAGAATTTTTTTTATAACAAGTGCATAAAGAATGATGTTAGGGGTGGAATTGGCTTTTGCCCTTTTAGAAATATATGAGATAGACTCTCTTGGTCCTTATTATAAAATAAAAACAAAAAATCAAAAATGGACTTAATTACTTTTGTCTGCCTGCGCTAGAAATGATGTGTTTTGTTATATGTATCATAATCGTTTGATAGGGGTAGCGGTGTGCACGTCATTTGCCAGCGACAGCGGGCACGGTATAATTATAAAATAGGAAATTTAGATCTTGTACATATATCTATGTTTCACCCACAAGTCGGCGCGGCGAGTCGCTCGCTCACTGTGGATGGATGACTTCATCCACAGAGCCAAAATCGTGCAACATTTTCTCTACTATGTGTACAGAAAACAATAATTATTAAATTAATGATATGATACAAAGTAATTGGATGTGTACAAAATGAAATTGCGTATTTTTTTTGTGTATTTTTTGAGTCTTGCGTCATTCGCGTTTGTTTAATTGAGTTTATTAGCCGTGGCGTGCGGTTATGTGAATGTTAAAGTCGTGTCTTGACAATCACTCTGTTCCAGGATGTGTTTTTTTCGCTTTGTTTTGATTTTTAATTCAAGGAACTTAAGTTAGTTGATGATTGGACTAAAACGTAAAAAAAAAATGATCTTCCTCTAGCTCCCTCATCTAGCTACTAGGGATCTCTATATGTTTTAGTCTTATTTGACAAAGGGAACTTTGAATGTTTTTTTCATTACAATTTGTGTTAGCAGGAAAATTTTTACTCCCTTTTAGCGAATTTCCAGAATGGAATTCCACTATTACAGCCCCTGTCATGACACAACTTGAGCCCGGGACTATGGCAAAAATTTGTTTTGGGGGCCCTAGAAACCGAAAATAATTTATATATATATATATATATATATATATATATATATATATAGATATATATATATATATATATATATATATATATATATATATATATGTCCGCGCGATAACTCTCAAACGAAATGTCTTACTTTTATGAAATTTAGTGGAAATATTGGAAGGGTTCGTTAGCCAGACACGTCCGATGCCCGGAACATGGTTTTTTTGGCAATTTTCGTAAAAAAATTAGTTGTTTGCCAAAATTTCCCCTTACTCAAAAATTTTTGCAACATTTTTTTTACACCATTGAAACGGGGAGACAAAAACACACAAAAAAAGTCTTTAAACTGTTATTCTATGTCAACTAGTTTCCGAGAAAAACTAATTTTTTTAAACGGAAATTCACTATGTTATGCAGGATGCTGTGACAGGGGTGTCTCTCTTTTTTGGCGACTACATTCAACATTTCAAGTTTTTGACAACATTCTGAAACAGAGCCGGATTAGTCTTTAGGCCTACCTAGGCCACTAATAAAAACGCTTCAGCAGCTTCGCTGCCGCGTTTTTGTTAGTTGACAGTTCTTCTCGTTAAATTGCTAGTCAACAACTTTTCGTTAGACAAACCCAAATTTATTCGAAAAAATACAAACCTCTTGTGTAATAATAATAAGTGAATAAAACTAATAATATCAAATTTTGGTAGATAAGTGTGGACTTTTTATGTCCTAAGAGTCCAAAATTTTATATTATTCTTCCTTCCAATTAAATTACAGGTTAATATAGTCATTTCTAGTTCAATGGTAGTGCGTTAATGACATGACGAAACTTGACTCGGATGTCATAAAAAATCAACTAAGGTCGATTACATTTACATCCAATTTCCTTCTTATAAATCACTCTCTTAATATATTAACACACGTCTCAAAATATTGTTATAAATTATGTTAAAAACGGATAAAAATTTAAAATTTAAATACATACATCGATAATGTAAATTAATGAATGATTCAAGCCTGTCAAATACCAATTGATTGATTTAGCAATAAAATCGTGAAAACATGTTGGTAAAAAATTTTTACATACCTACCGTAAAGGCATACAACTTTGCGTATTGGAGACAATTTTACCATATCACACTTTATGTTAAAAATATTAAAATTTCACACTTCATAACGTCTATTGGGATCTGTCAAATGGGTAGAGCTTCAGAAAAATGGCTGACGAAAGAGTGCATTAACATTAGTTTTATATATAGTAATCAGTGCTATATTAAGAAAAAATGATAAATATTAGAACTGTTTGTATTTGGGTTGACACAAGTCCGAAGCAAAGGAATTATGAAAAAATGCATGAATGAGTTAGTGAATATTATAATTTAGAATATACAAACGTCAAATTTAAATAGCAAACGTCATAAAATAACTGGAGAACTGAAAATGAATGGTCCAAATTAAATCAATTGTATGTATTTTCAGATCTACAAAATTCAGCTCATAAATGACATTTGAGCAAATGCGCTTTAAGAATAGTCTGATTTTTCAACACCAGATGTCATACCGTCATTAGACAGATCCCCATAGCATTTTTTGTTAGTGACAGCTATATTTCTAACAAACTACATACAAATATGCATACTTTGGTTGGTATTGCAGAAACTATAAAACTGAGGTACGTAGATAATTTTATCATATGAAAAATTTCATAACCTCATAAATAATCAGAAATAATTTTCAGTTATTTATTCGTGCTTTATCGAATAATGGTTACTATAGATTAGGTAAAGTTACAGTCTTTTTTTAATAACACGTAACATTACCAATGATATTCCTAGACAAACAGTAAAAACATTGCATTTTAACATAAGATATGTAGCACAGTGGCAATTTTAGCAGGTAGGCCCGAGACTACCCAAAAATTTTGAAAAAATGAAAAAAAGCAAGAAGAAAATGTCTAGGGTCTCAAAGGGGATTAATCCGCTCTGTCGACACTTTATGTTTAAAGACACTTTATGTCAATTGTTTCAAAACAATTCTTAAACTCGGAATAGATTTCTTGTAGCTTGGAATCATCTTCGCCATTATCTGGAATAATATTAGGTCGTGTGATATGAAATGTCGTTTTCCGACCACTTAGCCGACCATCTAATTCAGACAAAATAATATCGACACTTTTTTAAGCATCAGAGAAATGTTTAAAAGCAGTTCTTTAATTTTAAATATAATTTTTGTAGCCCGGAATTATTTCCACCATTATTAATAGATTTGAGCGTTACTTTATGGTATTCCATATTTGTAAATAATAAACAAATATTTTTGCGAAGTGAAATATTTGTTTATTATTATCTGTAATATTATTATTAGGTCCAGGATCAGATCATCGTCTAGGCTTAGACAAATAACTAGGGCCCGATATTTTGAAGGGTTTGGTCAAACTATCTATTTTGTATATTTGAATCAATATTTCTATATCTATTTTGAATATTCGTTCTATTTTCTCACATTATGTTAAGTTTTGTTTTATTTATTGTTTTATAATTTGTGTGCAATATACATATCTTGTAAAAGAGGAAGTGAGCCTGGTAACAAAAAAAAATATCTAGGGCCCCAAAGTGGGTTAATCCGTCCCTGGTTATATATAGGCTCTCTTAAATGGTATGTGATTACCTGAAATGGCTTCTAAATGTTGCTAAAAACTACATTTTGTTCAGTTTAAAATTATGCAATAAAAAAATATCCGTTCCTTCAAGAAAAATGATACAATATTGAAAAATTCGGGCCTACCCAAAATAAAAATCCTAGAATCGTCCCTGATGTAGCAACTAGATCTACCGGTCAGAATTTCCTGTCTATACTATACAGTATATTAGTTTAGGTATTATTTAGAATTAACAACGAAGTAGAATTTTGTGATTTTTTATTTTTAAAATTTATCGTTTTATTAAAAACTTGTATTTAACTTGCTATGTTAGTATGTTGGTTTAGATCAAATCTTGGAATCAAAATTTAGACAGGTTCTAATTGAGCTAGAGGTTTCAAATTTTGCATACATGTCTCACCTTAATGACAGTGCAATATTGTATAATTAGTTTTGTCCGAAATGTTGATTTTTAGTCCTGTGCAACTTTTTGACATTTCGAATTGTCAGATATTGTCCATTGATTTTACATTGCAGTTTTTTGTTTCCATAGTTATGTCTGATTAGGGTAAATTAACCGATTAAAATATAGGTAAAAAAATTACTTCTTTCATTTTTTTTTTCAAAATTAATTATAATTAGACTAAAAAGTAGAAAATAAATTAAAGTAAAAAAAATGTTTTTTAAGAAAAAGCTTTTATTTAAAAATGGGCTAAAAAATAAAATAACTTTTGAGTGAAGTTTGAAGCAATATGCAACATAATTTATAAAAGTTTGAGGCGTTTAATTAAGTTTGGTAATTACTGAAAAGTAAAATAGCTACAGTTATATCCAAAACAAAAATATCTAATTAATGATAACGCCTCATGCTTTTATAAATTATGTTGCATATTACTTCAAACTTCACTCAAAATTTATTTTATTTTTTTTAGCCCATTTTTAAATAAAAGCTTTTTCTTAAAAAACTTTTTTTGCTTTATTTTATTGAAAACAGTTTAAATATAACTAATTTCGTCTTTATTTTATTTAAATTTGAATCTAAAACTATATAGCAATGTTGTCTAATATTACGGTAATATAATTCTCTAATCATGGTCAAACTGATCGCGACTAACAGCGCGCGCCAATTTGACCATCATCAATAAATAATGAGCTAATACCGCGCATTTGCAAACTCGGTCTGTTGTTGTAAGGAATGATCTCATCCTGCCAGCGTGACTGCCAATGAGCGACTGTAAAATAATCTTATGTCATCGAACTTTTACTTATATGATGTACATATATGAATAAAAAAAAATACATAAAATTATTAATGACCAAATCAAAATATAATAATTAGAAAATTTTATTAGAAAATTTAATTGTGTTTTTAATTGCATTCAAAAAAATAAAATAAATTATAATAAATGATGTAAAAATTGACTTATTATGTCACAACAATAAATATTCACTGTACAGTACAAGTACGATTAACCGGAAGTTTTTTTTACAAAGTTTATAAAAATTTTTTCAAATTTTGAGTTAAAACTAGTTAACTTTATAGTTGCCTATGATAGTGTAAAAATGGCTTACTTTTTTTCACGCGTAATAAAAAGTAGATATAAGTAAACAAAGTAAACAAATTCATTTCTATAATAACGATCAGGGCCGGATTAAATCTAAGTGCCGTCCTCAGGGTTACAAGCCCCACAATACAAACCATAATCATCCATGAATAATTCAAAACAAATATGTATGTTAACCCTTTGCGCTTATAAGACATGTACAGCATGACAAGGTGGTTTGTCCATTAACTCTACCATATTTAAAGGTGTTTTGTCTGTTGCATCATAAGACATATACCACATGACACACTGAATGTTGAACTGTAATGACTGCTCATACTTCACATTACATGAATATTTTATTTAATAACTGCAAACACATTCATTTATTAGAAAAATTGTAAATAAAATAATACAAAATCACGTTGAATTATCTTTTTAAAATTAAAAGCTAATAAAAACAGCATTGAGGACGTATTTAGCGCATTTAGTATTCAACTTTGGGGAAACAAGGTTAGAACGTCAAAAGAATCCGTCAAAAGAAGAACGTCGGTCGTTGTCATGTGCTACATGTCTTACCAGCCTATTTACAACTCACTTTTTTTTGCTTGAGTGCCAAGAGTTAATAGTATATTATTATTCAACGACCTGGTAATGATAGCTATTACTCACAAAGATGAAATTGCCTAAACTCGGCGAGTACCGTAATGCATCTGAGTGAGTAATAGCCAGTACAAACGAGTAGAATACTATAATTTTTTTACGACTTTAAATAAAATTGAGTATAAATTTTAAATTAAAAGAATAAAATTTTTAATCTATCTCTAATTTCATTAAATGTTTCTATGTATCTATGGAAACGATCAAAATAAAATTCAAATTTTTTTTTACTTACACGTTACTACGCAACATATTATATGAAATTAAAACTTATAGATATATTATTCACAAAACAATTGCAAGCCCATTGAATAATGGTTAATACCCCTGTCGCAGCATCTGCATAACATAGCGAATTTCCAAATCTTGGGCACTGGCGGATCTCATCTAAGACCTGTACCTATTTAAAATAGTTTAGCTTTCTAAGAGTAAAAGAATTTTTAAAATCGGTTGGGTAATTAGTTTTGGTATTTTTGGGGACCCAAGAACCCGAACGAATTTTGTGCAGCATAGTTGTATCCATCTAAAATAATTTAGTTCTCTAGCAGTGTGAAATTTTTTAGCATCGGTTCGATAGCTTATTACTGGCGTTTTCGGATCTGCAAGATCCCGGTGGACCTCATTAAAAAATCAGCTCGACCGTATATTCTAGGCGGACTTTATGTAATATATATATATATATATATATATATATATATATATATATATATATATATATATATATATTCAAAACCCGTTGTGTAGCATTCTACGCCGCATTTGCATCCCCAGGACAGTTGTGGATCTCCGATAACACAACCTGTACCTATCTAAAATAGTTAACCTTGGTAATAGTAAAAAGGTTTCAAAATCGGTCAGTTATTTTATTTTTGACACTTTTAGGTCCTACTGATACTTCAGACCTTACATAACGTAATCTATATGTATCTAAAATAGCTTAGCTCCCCAACAGTGAAAAAATTTTCAAAATCGGTCGGCTAGTTTATTTTTGACGCTTTTGGATCCGATGGACCCTGGCAGACTTTACATAACGTAATCTATATTTATCTAAAATAGTTTAGCTCTGTAAGAGTGAAAAAATTTTCAAAATCGGTCGGTTAGTTTATTTTTACCACTTTTGGGTCCCATGGACCCTGGCGGACCCTAAATAACGTAATGTATGTCTATCTAAAATAGTTAGTTCCCCAACAGTGAAAAAATTTTCAAAATCGGTCGGTTAGTTTATTTTTGACACTTTTGGACCCATGGACCCTGGCAGACCTTACATAACGTAATCTATATTTATCTAAAATAGTTTAGCTCTGTAACAGTGAAAAAATTTTCAAAATCGGTCGGTTAGTTTATTTTTGACACTTTTGGATCCCATGGACCCTGGCAGACCTTACATAACGTAATCTATATTTATCTAAAATAGTTTAGCTCTGTAACAGTGAAAAAATTTTCAAAATCGATCAGTTAGTTTATTTTTGACACTTTTGGGTTCTATGGACCTTGGTGGACCTTACATAACGTAATTTATATTTATCTAAAATAGTTTAGCTCTGTAACAGTGAAAAAATTTTCAAAATCGGTCAGTTAGTTTATTTTTGACACTTCTGGATCCTATGGACTCTGGCAGACCTTACATAACGGAATCTATATTTATCTAAAACAGTTTAGCTCTGTAACAGTGAAAAAATTTTCAAAATCGATCAGGCAGTTTATTTTTGACACTTTTGGGTCCTATGGACCGAGGCGGACCTTACATAACGTAATCGATATTTATCTAAAATAGTTTAGCTCTGTAACAGTGAAAAAATTTTCAAAATCGGTCAGTTAGTTTATTTTTGACACTTTTGGGTCCTGTGGACCCTGGCGGACCTTACATAATGTATTCTAAATCTATCTAAAATAGTTTAGCTCTGTAACAGTGAAGAAATTTTTAAAATTGGTCGTTTAGTTTATTTTTTACAATTATGGGATCAGTAAATCCTGGTGAAACTCATACAAGTCTAGTACTCTAACAGTAAGAAAAGGGTTCTAAGGATCTCATATAACTTATGGCAGTCCGTAAGCTTCTTGCGGACATCATTTAATTAATTAATTCAAATACTTTAACTTACTAACTGTGAAAAAATTTTTAAAATCGATTGGTTAATTAATTTCTGGCCTTTTTAGGTCCCGAAAACCTTGACCTCACATAAAATACCTTAAATCCATTTGAAATGGTTTAATTTTTTAACATTATTAATTATTAGTGGAAAAATTTTCAAAATCGATTCAAAATATTTTTCCGTACATACATATGTACATTGTACATATTTTCTTTTGTTTCATATTTAATAATATTTATATCATAACATAATCTTCAATTTCTTGTTTACTTAAAAATTCAATAAAAAAAAAAAAAATTCTTCATTACATTAGCTTAGAAAATCTGTTTAATTTACATTTTTTAACATGGGATAGAACCATGCTAATTATAATGCAATAAATGAGAAACAAAACTCTATACATGTATGTGTGTTATATCACATATATGTGAATAGTTTTCACTTGTTCTCACAAAATTCTTTAATAAAAAAGTGAAATATTTTTATACTTAATAAAGAACTGAGATATAAATATAAATTACTTATTAGACTAACAAAGAAAGAATAAAAGTGAAAATTTTCATTTTCTCGAAAAATACTTAAAATAGAAAGAAAATTATAAGAATATTTTCTTCATAATTTTTTTTTCCTTTTCAACGATGTAAAAATTGAACTGCCTTATGATAGGATCGAATGATAAAAATTGGCCAGAAAACCTACTTCTGGGCATCCGACGTGTCTGGCTAACGAACTTAGCCAAGCCAATTCAGAATCCAGTCCGCACACAAAATTTCATAAGCGTTAGACGTTTCGTTCGAGAGTTATCGTGGGAACACATAAATATATATATATATATATATATATATATATATATATATATATATATATATATATATATATATATATATATATATATATATATAAATTTTAGTGAATATCATTTTCGTATTCTAGGGACCTCAAAACAGATTTCTGCCATAGTCCCGGACTCAGATTGCGTCATGACACCTACTGTAATAGCTGAATTTCGAGTTTTCGAAATTCGCTAATACGGTGATTTCATTGGTCGAAAGGTAATTGAACCAAATGACCATTCCTTCACACCTTTGAATAATGCTTAACTTTCTCAACAATTTACGGATGTGTAATGAGTGTGTTCTTCAACAGGAGTAGAAAAAATAATTTTTTTTTTTAAATGTAGGTACCTGTTGTTAAACTTAGAAATTTGAGATTATTTTTCCATTTTTCGTTAACTTTTTTCATTTTAATTCAAAATTGTAAAAAATATTGTATGCAACACGTGTAAAATGAGTGTTTTTTTCACTCGTCGCAATTGTTCAACTCAGTCTACGACTTCGTTTGACAAACTTACGACTCGTGAAAAAATACCTTCATTTTACAACTTATTACATAAGTAACTATTAAATCATTATAATTCGGTCACTTTGGTAGCAAAAATGAAAATTTTATACCCAAATTACCTGAATTCAAATCACTCCTATAACGCTTGATGTAAGAGAAAAGAAATTCTTTAACTTAATAACGTCATCAGATTTACTAAAAATTTTCAGTGGCTTAAAAATCATGAATAAAATAATAGAATGATAATACTGACAAGGAGAGGTTCCTAGGTATCCGCCTCCGATTTCAATGCCGCTGAAATATGTTAAGCGGGTTCTACACGATGCTACGAACGTTCCTTCCAACGTTCGATTGAACGTTTGAGGCAATTAAGTTCGATAGTTGATGCGACGAATGTGTCTGCTACACGGTGAATCGAATGTTTCATCCAATACGAATGATAATGTGTTGGTACTCAGTGGACGACGCTGTTATCTGTCTGATGTTATCTCTAATGTTATACACTGATGTTGTCTCTCTTCACATGAACGAGTCGTGCGCAACCAACAAACGCAACCAACATTGACCTTCAAACGTTCGAAGCATCCCTTTGACTCGGTGCAAGAATACCGACATCGAACGGGACACGACCAAATGCGAATGTTTGACGCTCGACATTGGACACTCGTAGGTTCGAACAACGGCTACACGATGCTATGAACCATCCAACGTCGAATGTTGGAAGGTGTTCGTAGCATCGTGTAGCAGCGGCTTAATTCTACGTCGACATCTAAGAGACACGTATTTTTTTTATCGGCAGAAAAACGGTTTGAAGGGGTGAAATCGCCCTTCAAAAATTGGGGTAAAAATTTAATTTTTAAAATATCTCGAAAACAGTAAGAGATAGAGCAAAAGTTTAAATTGGCGATATTGCTCTTTTTTAAAGAGCTATCCATTGTAAAAACCTTACCTTATAAAAACCTTACATACGATAGTCCAACTTCAGAACCACTTATTGTGACATTATTACCCACTGTCAGTGTGTTAATAGTAAAAATAAGTGTTAGTAAACTAGTAAATTTAAGAGGGTGACTCACCCCCTCTCTAGTGTTGCTCAAACTGAATTTTGAAATCGAAAATTTCATTTCTACGTTATTCTAATTGTCTTAAACTATTTTCCATCAAGAAAAACTTCTTGAACTACCCAAGTAGTACGATTATTTGATACAGTCACCTCCTAGTTAACTACCCCTAGACTTAATATTAAGACATTGAGCGAAAACAGATCAATTAGATTTTTTGACGTAGATTTCAAATCTGTAAACAAAATTTTTATATTGTTTAATTTTCACCCCCTTTTTGCAAAATTAACCCCCAAATTTTAACCCCCAACCACCCACCCCTGTTGATGTAAATTGAGCAAATTGCATACCAATAGATAGCTCTTTAAAAAAGAGCAATATCGCCAATTTAAACCTTTGCTCTATCTCTTACTGTTTTCGCGATATTTTAAAAATTAAATTTTTACTCCAATTTTTGAAGGGCGATTTCACCCCTTCAAACCGCTTTTCCACCGATAAAAAAAAATACGTGTCTCTTAGATTTCAACATAGAATAACATATTTCAGCGGCATTGAAATCGGAGGCGGACACCTGGGAACCTTTCCTTGTGAGAAGGGAATTATAGGTCTTGAAAAATGTATTTGCAAACGTTTGCGTATATTTGCAAACATTTTATATACTTGATGAATACATTCCGTAAAAATTTCTAAACCGTCAGACGATCAAATTAATCTAACGACTTTCTCATATAATTATGTATATAGAACTTTCAATTTCCCACTTCTAGAGGTAAAAATCACAAAACCTTACAATTACTCTCACTTGTCGCTAATACAGGTTCTACTGTACCTTTATTTTTAATACGTAATATGTATATTGTTTCAAGATATCTTTTATACTGTTGCCTCAGTGCGTCTGCTTTGAATGACAGACGCATAAATTAATGATTATATATTAATTATTTGTATTGTGTTCTTAAATTTCATGTAATTAACACTTTTTTATCGTATTCTATTTTTAATTTGAAGAGGACAAAAAAAAAATAAAATTTGAAAAAATGATTAATAGTTCTTTTTTGTCAAACAGTAATTCTTTATTTTTATGATTTATGACTTTATGAGTGACATTTTATTAATAAATCTGTGCTACTGTTCGTTTTAGCGAATTTTCGAATCGAAAATTCAACTCTGGCCACTGTCATGGCACGACTTGAGCCCGGACTATGACAGAAATTTGTTTTGAGATTCCTAGAAGTCGAAAATGACATTCACTAAAATTTATATATGTATACAAATATATACGTATATATGTATTTATGTATCATCAGCACGATAACTCTCGAGCGAAACATTCCGTTTTTATGAAATTTCGTGAGAACATTGGAAATCCAAAAATCTGGAATGAGTTCTTCAGCCAAACACGTCCGATACCCGGAACATGGTTTGTTGGGCATTTTCCATGAAAAAAATAAGTTTTTTGCCAAAATTTCACCACCATTGGAACCACCATTGGAAAAAGCAGAAAATAGTATATTGTGCAATAAGTGCAGGAAATTGTCGATTGCTCACGGAAGCGAAGTTGAGCGCACGAACGTAGTGAGTGCGCTCATTCGCTTGAGTGGGCAATCGATAATCCCGCACGAGTTGCACATACTATTTTTTATTACGAATTTCACATACTTTTTTCTATTATTATTACTATTTTTGACATTTTTATTATTTTTAAAATAATATTTTTGAGTGTTCGTCACAGACCAATGAACACTATTATATTATACTGATTATACTACTAGACAAAGCGTAAAGCCAGTTTCTAGGTATTTTTCTTGAAGCAGGTAATAAGGGTGAGACGGGTGAAATTTAATGAAATAATATAATGTCAGTTTTTGAGCAAATGCGACTATAATTATTGCAGGACATAATTTGTATATGTACGTATTTTGAAAATAAAGCGAATACTACTTTTCTTCTTTCAAAATTTTGCAGTTTCTTCTCTAAAAAGTAAAATTTTATTATCAATATTACATTTTGACAATAATTATTTGAAAGTGTAACTACGGATACGAATCAATTACTATATAACAGAATACTATTGAGGTCGGAACTTAGTCGTAACTGATTGCTTCAATTATACATTTATATTATATGTCTCTATAATATAAAATATAATATGTTCACTGGTCTGTGGTGTTCGTCCTTTTTTTTCTGAATTAATTATTGTTTAAATTACTTTGTTGGTTGTTTCTATAGAAATAATTATGAAATATTTATTAAATGAAAAATCAAGAGGTGGCTTTGCATGTTTTGATTAAATTTTGCGTGTTTTATTGTCAATTTGCGTGTGGAAAGTTACTTTCCGCACGCAAAAAAGTATGTGGGAAGAGTACAGTGGGCAAACAGCTATTTTGCGTACAGAAATGTGTGCGCCAAGTTGGTACTTCTCCCTCATGAGTAATAAAATAGTATTTTACAATATAAGTTCGGTAAGTTGCTTTTACTGATCGAGAAAATGTTGCGAAAACGAGACCCGTAGGGTCGAGTTTTTGCAATTTTCGAGATCAGTAAATGCACTTAACGCATCGTGTATTATATAGTATTTTTTGCACGATCGATTTAAAATAATTAAAGAATAAAAATATGTTAAAAAATAAAATTCAGATAATATAGGTGAAATTTATATTTCTATGTTATGACATAGAATGCCATGAATAAATATTATAAATATTCATAACAACTAATACGAACCTTTGTAGTGACAATTGACAACTATATTTGTAAATAAAAAATTAAGTGTCAATATTTCAATGGCGTGAATATTTTTTTTGAATTTTCTATTTAAAAAATTGAGGAAAATAGTTTATCAAACTATAATATTACTGAGAATAATGAAATTGATGAAGCATTTTATTTTTGGCTGCAAATTTATTGTCGTAAAATGAAAGGAAGATTATGAAAACCACAGAAAATTTTAATGACTGAACGACCTTTCGAAATGTCAATAAAATAAGAAGATTAATGCCAACAATAATAATAATAATAATGTGCAAACTAGTGAAAATTTTCATATTAATCGATTTATTTTCCTAATTGTTCAAATTGTACTTTTAATTTCAATATAAATAAATAAATACAATCATTTTTGAGCTAATTTCACTTACCGCACTCCTATTAACTTACCACGCATCTATTTCACTTACCGCACTGTTATTTTTTGGTTTCCATGGATATAAACAAACGTTTGGTAAATATAAATTACCAGCATTGTCAACAGCATCGGTAAATGCATGAAAATACACGATCGTGCAAAAAATCATATTTCAGTTTTTGAACTATTATTCTATGTAAACATATTTCCGAAAAAAATTAATTTTTGTAAACGGAAATTCGCTGTTATGCTGGATGCTGCGACAGAGGTATTTTTTTAAATTTATATTGAAAAGTGGGGATAAAAATTTTCTTTTCCCGTACCACGTCGTGTGTGATACCGTTATTAGAAAGGATTCGTAAAATGAAGTTAAAGTTCCTCTTACCATTTACGAAATATTGAGCTTCAAAGTTGCAAGTTGTTGATCCAAGAAAAATCGGAAAAAATTACAGATATGTACTATACTAGCGCTTGTTATACAAATGCTCAATTAACCCTTTCCAATCTTTTTTTTTTGCTAAAGTGTTGCCACCAGGTCTGAATTAAATCTAATCTGACATACATCCATCTCACTTCTACACTAACATGCCACCTATCCTTCAATCAATTAAATCAATAAAATTATAAAGTGCCATCTATTAAATATCAAAATAAAATATTTCTACTTTACAAAATTCTAAATACAGAAGAAATTGATTTGCATAAATATAATTACTATATCATCATTTAATCAAAATTTATATTTCTCAAGTTTACACAAAAAAAAATCATACAATTATACATATAACGTGTGTACAACATGCTATCTAATGGCTAAACATGAAACTAACTCAAAATAGGTCGGCAATATAGATTGCAGGGAATAATAAAACTAATAAAGGAAAGAAAACGATCAAAACGATGTCGGACATGTTCCGACAAAGGATAGAAACGGAAAAAAGACAATGTCGGAAGACGTCCGACACATTATTGGAAAGGGTTAAAACTCTTTCGGAGACATTGGCAGCGAAATTTGCGAAAATTCAATTTAATTTTAAAGAAATACAATTAATTGCGTTTGATTATGGATAATTTTTTTGCTTATCTAATAAATATTCAAAATAAGCTTAAAAAACAAATTTTTAACATTATATTTAAAAAGCTGAATCAAGCATTTTTCCCGCTGATATTATGAATCTATGTGCATAAATTGGCTCTTACATTTTTGTTGTGCATCAAAAAAAAAAATGCAATCAAAACAACAAGATTGTCTTCAGACAGCACTTCCGTAACCGGAGATCTTTACATAGTTGTAATGGATACTTTAAATAACCTTGAATTATTTTTATTTTTTAAATGATAATTGCAAAAAATTGAAAAAAGTTAATTTACCCATCAAAAATAGTTGTATTATCAGCGATTCTTTTATCAGACGTTTGTAAATCACGTTGTTCTAAGAAAAAATACACACCTCCAGAGTTTTATAAATAAATACCAAAGTCTTCAAAAGTTGTTAATATAATCAGACAAAAAAAGAAAATGTTTGTACTACTCTTTTAGACCTTTAAGTTAATTCTCCTGGGATACGTAAATATACAAAGTTGTGATATTTCTAACATCAGTATTAGAGTGATTGTTTGTTACTTTTAGCGAGTTTTCGAATCGAAAATTCAGCTATTACGGCCACTGTTATGGTGCAAATTAAGCCCGGGACCATGGTGACTATACAAGGTGTACGAACTCCATGTATGCAAAAAAGGATCTAAAAATAAGAGGGCATTAGTGTTCCATGTGTACCAAAGCGGGAAACGAGTGAAAGGCAGTTTGAAATGGAGCTAATTTGGAGATAATAATTTAAAGTTATTGAGGTTGTTTAAATATCAGCTAAGTCATTGAGGTTGTTTAAATATAAATAATGGAAATAAAATCAATAATTATTAAAAAATAGTCAGAAATAAAGAAGTAAACGATAATAATAAATTTCAAATTGGAGTACAAACAGAAATTAGCGCCACGAGTGGTGACAAAAGAAAACGTAATAAGTGCCATTTTCGTGGACAATTCTGGCAATTCCCCCGTTTGAGTTCGTGGTCCTTGTGTAGTGTCCATGCCCGGGACTATAAAAGAAATTTGTTTTGAGGTTCCTAGAAGCCAAAAATGACATTAACTAAAATTTGTATATATTATATGTATATGTAAAATTGTGCTATTACAGTATAATGGTGACGCGCACTCAGAAAATTTTACCCATTCAAAAAGCGTCCAACGCGCACATAATACAGTCAGTGAATATATGTATGTGTGTACGTGTACACGTCATACTCATAGCTACAGATAGGGTTGCCAGATCTTAAAACCGAAAAGCCATCAGTTTAGCCGGACATTTGGATAAAAAAGCCGGACACCCTTAATTTTTTGGTCTTAGTATAACACGACTATTTTTTTAAAAGTAAAACAAGGCTTTTTTTATCAATTACCATAAAATTTTCTTAAATTCTAATGAAACAACAATAAAATTGATTGAATAAGTTTTCTTTATTATTAATCATTCAATATTCATTACAATATTAATTTCAATAATTGCATGGCAATAATAGTTAGCAGTAACTACTATCGCAATTTACAATGAAAAACAAAATTGAGCAAAACACTAATGAACTAAATAAACTTTAAATTAATTGTAACATAAAATTATTAATATTTTTCACTAGCAGACATCTGCTTTAAAAGATCATATTTTCTTTTAAATTTGAGTTGTAAAACGCTTTACAAGTCAAATTTTTAAAATTAAATTGTACAACCAACATTTTGGCTATAGTATCGACATTTAATTTGCTGCGTTCTTTTGACCAATGTTGACCTACTAAAGAAAAAACTCAAATAAAATTGACAAATAGTAAGGAGTTCCGAAAAGCAATCTGAATTACAAAAAAAAAAAAAAATTAAAAAGGATACATGAATCAAATCACGGGCGGGCAATGTAAAAAAGAAAAAAAAAATTGTTAAATTTAAAAAGCCTAACAAAAGCCAGACAGGCCGGACACGCAACCAAAAAGCCTGACTGTGTCCGACTTTATCCGGACGTCTGGCAACCCTAGCCACAGATATACTGTGACGCGAACCCATAAAATTTTCCCCTACCAAAAATTACTCAACGCGCCTAAAGAATAGTCTGTCATTTTGAAACAAAAAACAATTGAAAGATGCAGTTGATTCAGTAGAAAGTAGTATTGTAATCCACATCAGTTTAAAATGATTTAAACTGCAAGACTACATATAATTCTGTTAAATTATTGTTATTATATAATAATTTATTCGTCATAATAAAATATAATAAAACTTAGTCATATTATGATGTCAATATAATGATTTGCTATATAAAAATAAGATCATTGGTTAATTAGGGATATTCCGTAATAATAAAATCATCCATTTTCTGTATTATATTCATTGTAATTATTGGTAACGGTAAATTATAGTGAAAAATCCATTAATTGTCTCATAGGCGGCTTAAAACTAAAACACGGAGTGGGCAAGATCATTTTCGCGAGGCTCCCTTCTTGGATTTTTTAAATTTCTCCTTAAAAATTAGGCGACGAGCAAAAAAAATAAATGAATTAATTTCTCAAACAACCGCTATAATCACTTTTGCAAGGTTCGTTTTCTCTACTTACTTTTTCAAAAAATGTCTCCCTAAAAATTAGGTGACGAGCAAAGAGCAAAGAAACAACCTCAACAACCTTAATTAAGTTCTACCAGCTTTCATACACATGCGAAACCGCCAAGGGGGCGAGGTTATAAGCGGTGGCCCACTTTGCCCACCCTTTGCGCCGTTTCTGAATTGTCTTTCATTAAAAGTACCAAGGAAACCGCCAGAAATCGAAAATTCAAAAAATTTTGAAACTTCGCCAGTATGTAGAGGGTGACTGTCTACTAACATAAAAAGTATCAGTTGCTGTTAAAAAGGATTTTAAGCGGTGAAACACCCCCTTAAAGTTGGAACTCAAAAATTTAAAAATTGATGAAATTTTGTTGATATATATGGGTAGTTCTCCAAACGAAAGAAGAAAATGGACTTAATTCCGGCCCGATATTTTTTTCATGCGTAAGCTTTGGCAAGTAGTTTTATTTCAAGTTGATGACATTTTTCACACTGTTTCAAAGTGGCCAGTCAAAATGTCTATTTTGAATATTTGTTTTAATTTTTCATATTATTTACATAGTTTTGTTCTATTATTTTATATTGTGTACTCTATCTGTCGGAGGAGCGAAGGGGCTCGGTAAGAAGAAACTGTCTAGGGTCCCATGGTGGGTTAATTCGTCCAGGGCCGGATCTGAGGGGGGCAGCGGGGGCACGTGCCCCCCTACCCCCTGCAAGCATTTAGAGGCACCAAAACGGTGAAATCCGATGTTTTTAATTTTTATTTTTGCAAAAATGCAGTTGTGACATTTTTTTTTGCTCGTCACTTACTTTTTGCAGTGTTAGGAACGCCAAAAACCTAAGTTGACCACAAAAATGCAAAGAAATCACTTGCATTTTGCAGGGAAAAATTCAAAAAATATCGGTGCACCAAAATTTTTTCATTTTGCATTTTTGTCACGGGAGGAGGCCAACAGCAGAGTTTGCCCTGCACTCCTCGTAATAACTGTAGGTCCCGGCCCTGAATCCGTCCCTGCAGAGGACAGATCTGACTGAACAAATTAAATTTTCTTAGTAAATATACATATATGTATCGATAGTTTTGCTTCAAAAATTTTTGGTTGCCATAGGGACCTTCGATGTTGTTACGCAGGATGTTGTTGCGATAGGGGTATTTTAAATTATTTAGTTTTTATTGAAGTTACAAACTTATAAAACACCTTGTATTACTTGCACTAATAATGTATTCATTGCAATTTATGCAAGTAACGGCTGACTACGAGACTACATGGCTACACGCTAATACCACTAAAACAGACAGACATCGCAAGAACTTCATATTTGTGCTTAATTCAAAAAAAAAAAAAAAAAAAATTTCACCGTCAACTCTGCAAGTACGCATTCTGGCTTGTTCAACTTGCTCCGTAATAATCAACAGGTGATTCTTTTTTTTGTTGACGCTGTAACAAAAATGACACTTGCGGTTTAATAAGTGTACAATAATTTAATAAAAGCAATGTCAGTGATGACAATGGTTCAGTTAGTTCTGTTCGTTGTATCTGTACTGATCACATGGTTTGTTTGTTAATTGTTTTATATACTTACTGTTTGTTATTGTTTTTATACACTTGTTTAAGTAACTAGTTTTTGTTACTTAAGTTGAATAATTTCATCTTCAGTCGAGTTTGTGTGACTGATACAGTCACATCAGTCTTGTGTGTAATCTGTAATGATGAGTTGTAGCAGTTTTAGATTAGTATTTTTTTAAATGTTTTATAAAAATTTTTCAAAAAAAACTAAAGTGTTGATTTTGTTGTGATAATCTACTGAGACAGTTAAGCCGGAAATAATACTTACGGACGGAAATATGGTAGTTTTTCGTGCGTCTGAACAAATGTAAGTAAAATTGTTTTTGATACTGATTTGAAAACAATTATTGTCAAGAATTACAGTTTTCAATTGTTAGCTAAAAATTAAATTTAATCAACTTCAAGTAAATTATTATATGTATACTTATTGGGAAATTAGGTTTATTTCAAAGTTAAAACTCTTCAAGAAAATATGATGATTTTTTACTTTATAGCGTTGGAGTAAAACTCGAAAGTTAACTTAGAATTTGATAAATTATTGATAAAAAGTGACAGAGATGATATTCTTTTATTTCGATATGTATTTTCACATTTTTACGCGTGAAGACACAGCTTATTCTCTATGCTTTATAACAGGATGGCTGTTATTATTTTTTTTTTTTGGCAATGGTGAAAATAAAGGGTTTTGTAAGTACGGAACCAATATACAAGTTGATTTTGTATTTTAATAAACATACTCCAAAAACACTTCAAGTGGCGTAAATTTGAGATTTTTATCACCAGCCCTATCAGAACTACAGGAACACAAAGTTCCGAAATTTGGAAAAAGTCAACTTTTGAAAATTTTTGGGTAGTGGGACCTACCCATATACAGCTATATCTATAAAAAATACCAAGCTCTGAATAACACTCCTATGAGAAAAAAATGTTCAAAAAATGAATTTCGCTTAGTTTTAATATCCAACTTTAGGTGAAGTTTTCTTGTGGAAGGAAAGAAAATAGGCTAAATATGGACATAACTTAATGTAAAGAGTGGTTTATTACTTTTAAAGTGGTTTTTGTTTCAACCTTTTAGAATGAATGGTTTATGAAATATGTGCATTGGCGTAAAAGGCTGCAAACACAAAAATCAGCGTGAATAGGAAAACAAAAATGGCCGCCACGCTTGTAAATGCTTTAGATTTTTTTTTAAAGAATTGTTCTTAATACCTTAAATAAAATAGAAACAACTAGGAGAATATTAATTTTTTCTAAAATAGTCAAGCAACCAACTTTATTCTTTTTTGGCCATTTGATAATTGTAGACTGGCCCATTCTCGAGATATGCGGGACAAAAAATATTGATTATAATAAATTATTTCTCTGTGTTCAAGCTTCACTGATGGAAATTATTAAAAATCGACATGTTGGTTTACAAATTGTGACGTCATTTTTAAATAATGGCGCATTTTTAGTTACTTGTATTGTTGTTGAAAATTAACGAATTTTTAAAATAAAATTTCTATCTACTTATCAAATATTTTTGAGTTCCACCAACTTAAAATCAAACTTTAACATTTAACACAAATTTTAAATCAAGTACGGACGCTATTATTTGAAATTCAATATGTTATGGTGGAATCGTCGGGGAAAGTTATATCTCTTATAACAATGTTTTGTTTTTTTTTTAACAGTACTTAATCTCAACATTCTGTAATACTTTCTGATATCATTAACAAATAAAAATTTATCTGGTTTGTTCAATCGAAATATTATGCCATACCATAATTTTACATATACACAACTCAAAATTCAATATTTATTTAAGCACCAATTGATAATAATAATTTGATAAATTTCTTAATTGTCAAAAAGTTGGTTTATTTAAAAATAACAAAAAAACAATGCAACAGATAAGATTATGTATTATATTACAAAACTGCAAACAGTTTGTTTAAAACACCTTGAAACGTAGTTGTTTTCACGTAAAACTATCTTAAAAAATAAAATAGAATACAAATTACCCAATAAAAATGAAATTATGTATTAACAAATAAAATTCAAACAGATTTACTAATTGTTTTTCACACGTTTCATTATAATTTTCCATTTTCCATACGTGTCCAGATGATCAAATAAATTATTCCAAGTATTACAACGTAATTACTTAGAACTGATTAGTATATTTGATCAAAGTATGTATGTATATGTATAATCACACATATGTATAGTCCAAGAGCTATTGAACAAATTTCGTAAAGTGTTTCCTACCGGACGAAATTAACACTTCATTTATTTTTGGATGAACGATCAGAGGCGGCGCAAAGGATGGGCAAAGTGGACGACCTCCTATGGCCTCGCGGCAGAGCCTCGCATGTGTAAGAAAGCTCGTAAAACTTCACTAAGGTGGTTGTTGAGTTTTTTTTTTTTTTACTCGTCTCCTAATTTTTAGGGGAACATTTTTAAAAAAATCCGAGAAAAGGGGTCTCACAAAAGTGATTAAAGCGGTTGTTGAGAAAGTTTTAAACGCGTCGTTTAATTTCGGAAGAGCAATTTTAAAAAAAAAAATCAAAAATAATGGCCTCGCAAAAACATCTTGCCCACTTTCCATTTTAGCCTTGCATCGCCTTTGTGAACGATCATGAATTTAAGGGACAAGTGGATGAAGGTATTATGACGTTTTTTTTTTTTTTTCAGAAAATTATGTTTTGTAAAATTTAGGAATATCTTATGCTGAAGAATCTCGTATTAAAATTTGGATTCATTACGTTCAATATTTTTGTAGAAATTCCTTAACAAACATGTGGCAAGTAATGTAATTACTTGCCCATTCAATTATTTATTTCGTAACACATAATTTCTGAGATATTTACGTGACTATAAAATCGACAAATTAGTGCAGATTTGCAGTTATCACCTTGTTAAATAGATTTGCGAATTTTAAACAATTATGTACCTGAAACTGTTCATTTTACGAGGAAAAAATATTTACAAAAAATTTGTTTTTACAAACATGGAACTAAAGTGCCTTGTAACAGGGAGTAAACTGTCATTTTTAGTCCCTAGTGAGCCACAGTGCATTTATTCCCAATTTTATAACCAATCAACAGACGGAATTTAAACAACAACAAGCTAATCAGCAAGCAAAATTTAATTTAAATTATGTTCTGAAGTATTGAACCACATTTTTAAAATAATAAAAAAAATTAGACTTATAGATGAAAACCAACATATTATATTGTTGAATTTTTACATTTTGTACACAGTTTACCCAATGTCATATTATTCTACAGTGCCATTTAAATAATTGTTTTTCTTAATTTTAATATTTGTGTATAATTTTAACTTGCTTAGAATTACATGCTACAGGATTAAGATTATTGCCCTCGGAACTTTACAGGCCCTCTGGCAACCAATTTCACATTCAGGATCAAAGGTCATATTTTAGCCCCGTGGTTTATAATATACTATAATCTTTACAAAACCGGTTTATAATCTTTACAAAACCGAGGTTATTCTGAATCAGATTTTCAACGTATATTTCAGTCACACACAAAATTTAAACCGATAAAACACTTCAGATAAATCAGTCAACAGCTCCCCGTCTAGTACATATGTACATATATTGACATATGATCGAATGGAATTGGTGGGGGTAACAGAACACCTACTTGTCTATAAATATATAAATGTTTAATTATCTTTTCACCATTTGATATTAAAAATGTTGAAAACATAGTTTAGTTTGTTCGTTTTTTTTTAATTGTTTAATACTTTTAAACGTTTTTCTTTTTTTTGGAAAATTTACAAAAATGGATTCGTCTATATTGATTATTATTTACTTTTACATTGATTGGGAATTTGTTAAAAGGTTGGTACATAAACATTTTGTAAATATGTCAAAATAAAAGGCGGTAAATTTAAAATTCGCATTGTTTGTATTGTTTACATTGTTCGGCCATGTTTATTCAAGCCGTTTTTGACAGTACGTGCTGTTAGACATAGAGATGTCGATTCTCCAAAAAAAAGGATCGATTTTTGGATCGATTTAAATTGAAGCTAAAAAAATCGATTCAAAAAAAAATCGGCTAAAAAAAATCGATTCTGTGAGATCGATTTAAAAAATCGAAATTTTGAAAAGTTTAATAAAATTAGTTGATAATTTTTGTTAAGGGACTTAATTGATTGTAGATGGGAAATAAGTATCGTATAAAAACGCTTTACATTATATTTGTCAAGGCGATGAGTTAACTTTTCAATTATAATTATAGCAAATAACGCAATTTTGATATGTAGGACGAATAACCACGGAATGAACCAAGTTTACTATTAAAGAATTTCAAAGAAACTGACAAAAAGTTTTCTAAATAAGTTGCTTTTGTACGAAAGGGATCGTTAGCCCCATAGGTGGTCTTCCTCTCCTTTGTATTACTAGTCTTCTACTGGACAAAATAGTGCGTATATACTCGTATATGTATTTATATAGAGCCATATGGGAGATCGTTGATAATAATGAGTAAAAAGTGACAATTTATTAACAATAACATTTTTGGAGTTTCATTTTAACACATGTTTCTTTGTAAAATTATAACTAAAATGAAATTATTTTTGAAAAAAATTCGATTATCGATCTCTTACTTTTAATAATCGATTCATGAATCGATTCAAATGAAAAAAATCGAAAAAAGAATCGATTTTTTAAGCTTCGATTAATCGATTTTCGATTAATCGATTTAAATCGACATCTCTAGTTAGACATGTAATAACTATTATCTTCAATGCTATATAAATTGTTCTGTGTATATAAATATATATCACGTGGTACAGCGATTATAGAGGTTGTAATAGCATTTTCAATAATTTAAAAATGTAAATACAGTGTAAACTCTATTCAACGAAAAACTCCTTAAAACGTAGAAATTACAAAGGTTTGTTTGGTTTACATTATCATTCGTATATTGAAACACTCTTTATAACGTAACAGCCACTTTCAATAGCGAAAAATACGTCATTTTTTAAGCCAAAAAAAATTTTATTTCACTGACTTTCAAACAAAATAATGATACAGAGTCGTAAATATTTCGTTAGCACAAAGGGATTCTTAGAAATCCGTTTATTTGTTTATTGTAGTTGCCTAGCACATGTTTTTGCCTACTGTACTTCCGTACTACTGTCTTATTGCTGTCTTGACGTTATCATATTCTTAGTTGCTTTTAAACTTTTTAACTGTAAATATGGCAAGTAAAAGAAAGAGTTTGTGTATTGACGAAAAAGTGTCATTTAATTCAGTCAAAATTAAAACCACTTACTAAATTCGTAAGTTGTATTCGTAAAATTATAGTTTTCTTTTACTCTCCATATAACGAAAACTCTTTATAACGTAATAAAATACCCGGTCCCTTCAATTTCGTTATACGGAGTTTACACTGTATGTAATACCTTTTGGGATAAATACAAGATGAAAAATCTTTTCCGTGCTGCTTTTCGATGCAAGAAGATTACAAAAGTGATCAAAACTCAGTCAAATTGTTTGATGGCTATAAAGTCTTGACTAATAGGGCTTGTAAGAGTAGAAATAAGTTGGTTTTTTTTTTATAGTGTAAATGGATATTTTTCCAGGTAAATATTTACCAAAAAAGAGATTTTTTAGAATATGTGTGACACTTTGAACTCGCTCTCGATTATTATTTAAATCTTGACAATTTTTAGATTTCAAAAATTTTAATTTTTTTTTTTCTTTGTTGCAGAGAAGTGCATAATATGTGGTGTGAGATTGTGGGTTCGTCAAAATGTATCATTCCGGTTGAATCGATCCAAAAATTACTGAACGCTTTACATTTATATCCGTCCAATACGCAAGGTAAGTTTACCCCCCCCCCCCCAAAGTTATATTATTCTGAAGTACGTATTTTATTATATATGTCTTTTATGCTATTTAGAGAGGCTACTACTAACCAAAAAGAGAGTACAACATTTCATTCAAAAATCTTAAAATCTTATTGTTGCAGTATCCTGCATAACTTAGCGAATTTTCGGTTACAAAAGTTATTTTTTATTACTCATGCGGGAGAAATACTAACTTGACGTACATATTTTTGTACGCAAAATAGCCGTTTGTTCACTGTACTCTTCCCACAACTTTCCGCACGCAAAATTTAATCAAAATACGCCAAGGCGCCTCTTGATTTTTCATTTAATAAATATGTCATAATTATTTCTATAGAAACCACCAACAAATTAATTTAAACAATATTTAATTAAAAAAAAAAAAAGACAAATACTCAAAAATATTATTTTAAAAAGTAATAAAAATAGTAATAATAGAAAAAGTATGTGAAATTCGTAATAAAAAAAAATAGTATGTAAAAAATAGTATAGCGGGATTGTCGAGTGGCCACTCGAGCGAATGAGCGCACTCACTACGATCGTGCGCTTAACTTCCCTCTCGTGGACAATCGACAATTTCCCGCCCTTATTGCACAATATACTGTTTTCTTAAAAATCCGATTTTTTCCGCACTTTGCCTTGAAAAACTTTTGAATTTCTCTCATAGTTCCGGGTTCAAGTCTCTCATCATTATAGTAGCCGTAATACATAGTTGAATTTTCCATTCGGAAATTCGTTAAAAAGTGTATTTTTTGAATTGTCAAAAACATATTAAATACCATATTGTCTGCCATATTGATTTCTCACTCTAATTGAATAAAGATACCCGATTCGTAACTACTTTAAGAGAAACTTCAAGTCATTCTTAACGTATCTCCACTTGAATATGAACTCCACTCATATGTGGCTAATTTCACACTCTAAAATGTGGCTAAAAAAGAAACTTCCGTTTGATATTATTTTATATAATAAATTAAAATTCTATCTATCTCTCCTAATAATTCATATAATTCAGATCATATATGCTATAATTATCCATTTTTCCAGTATTTTAGTAAATTATCATTTATTAAAATAAAATTATAAATTGAACGTAACAATTTTGAGGGCGGAATATTTTATTTATAGTGGGCGCCACCAATCGGCTGGGAGCATTATTAAAATGCTTTTGGCGGTAACGTGTGTTAAAGGTTTTTATTGATTTTAATTATGGATTGTCTATTTGTGTGATTATTTATAATTTTATTTAATTTTATATTATTAACGAATTTCAAAAGATGTAATTTTAAATGTGGGATGAAATTAGAGTTTTCGTATATTTTTGAGACTATTTTAAAAATTATTTTTAACACCATGACGGGCACGGGAATACCTAACCTATAATAACAAAACGTCTAACTGATACATTAGTTTAAGCCAACTAAAGTTCGATTCACACTATACGTCCCGTCACGGTTACGTTACGTTACGTCAAAATATTGTTATATGGAAACTAATCCAGTAGTCCACATTATCAGTCACCGTTCAGGAACGTCCACGTTCCGTCCGGTCAAACATTCTCGGAGAGAATGTTTTGACGTGACTGAACTGAGCTGTGATGTGTTTGAATGTACAATGTGAATGAAATTACAACACATTAGTACGTCGAAGTTTGTTTGTATTCATTATAACCATTATAACAATTCATATTTTGCAGACATATTTGTAGTTTGTACCATATTTTTGATCATTTCAGATACAGATTTGTAATTTTATTATTTCGGAAAAAATTTACATTTAGTAAAAGTTACCTTAACCAAACCATTAATTTTTCTATTGAAACTACGACTTTTCTAAAATTTCATTTATAATTTTTTTGTAATATTATGTTTTACTAGCCGTATACCCGACGGGATTTTCCATCGACAACATCTTTTTATTAGGTTCTCAATTTCTACTCACTTTTAATGTTTTTCAGAAGCCTAAATCAATATCCACGTTTCTAACTTCAAAAATGACGAACTTCCCATACGAACTTTCATTTCCTGTTTTAACCCCTTAAGGGTTAAATTTCCAGAAACGTTTACACAACTGACTTTTATTTAGAAATAGAAGCCTAAACGCCAATTTTCATATCTGCTGTACTAAATTTCGTCCTTCTAAACCCAACAGTTTAGACTGTGCATTGTCTGTCAGTCAGTGTTAAAGATTTATTAACTAAGGTATTATTTATTTTAATAGCCATAGTAATATATATTTTTATAACTTCAAAAATGACGAATTTCCATAAAAATTTGCATTCCCTATTTAACCCACTTAGGGGGCGAATTTTCAAAAATCCTTTCTTAGTGGTCATCTACGTTACATAAGGAACTCCTGTGCAAAATTTCGTTCTTCTTAACCCAACGGTTTAGGCTGTGCGTTGTCTGTCAGTCAGTCAGTGTTAGAAATTTATTAAGTAGATTTACGGATATACTTTACCGAAACGGGACGGAAACTGAACTGAAAGTGTAAATGCACATCAAAATTGACGGAACGTAACGTAAACGTGACGTGGCGGTGACGGGACGTATAGTGTGAATCGAACTTAATACATTTTAAATGGAATTCTTGACGTCTTATAACAACAATGACCGTCAGAGTGTTAATAATAGTGATAATTTAACTCATATGTATTAAGCCCCATAAGAATATTGTAGTTTTTTCATTTTTACCATGGGAAAAAAAGTTAGCACAGATTTTTACAGCGAAAAAAATAGTACAAAACATTTCATTGGCCATTTCACTGTAGGTAAACACGATAAAAACGAAACAAAATTCATATTGGTAAATTTAACTGATTTCAGAATCATAGTACCAATGTATTAAATAATAATATGAATTATACTAATTTATTTTATTCGTTAAATTGTCTTACGGGTAATTCGATGGTCATTTACTCTACAATTTGATTTAAAATTGGGATTAAAATCTTTTTAATTTTCGTATTTAATGAGTAAATCCACTAAAATTTAGTCAAATTAAATCGAATGCGATTTGAACTTTTAAACAAAGGAAATCAAACAACAAAAAATGCATATAATTTTTTTTTTTTATACAAGATAAAGTAGGTGGTCACCTACATTACTCTAAAAGGAACATAATTTTTCATCTTGTACACAATGAGAATTTTCTGTTCTGTTTTGATAACAAACAGCTTCATTTAAGTAAATGTAAACAAATAATGTTTCAATATATTATTTTAATAATAAATTTCATAAAATCTACTTAATAAATTTCTAACACTGACTGACTGACAGACAACGCACAGCCTAAACTGTTGGGTTTAGAAGAACGAAATTTTGCATAGGAGTTCCCTATGTAACGTAGGTGAGCACTAAGAAAGGATTTTTGAAAATTCGTTCCCTAAGTGGATTAAATACGGGATGAAAATTTGTATGAAAATTCGTCATTTTTGAAGTTAGAGATATATAAAAATATGTTACTATGGATATTAAAATAAACAAAATTTAATAAATCGTGGAAGTTGGTATTTAGGCTTTTGAAAACACTGAAAGTGAGCACGAAGATGATGCCGATGGAAAAGCCCATCGGGTATACGGCTAGTATTATATATTTTTGATAAAAATGTAACTTTTAATCGGTCACTTACATTACACCTCTTTGGTCACTTACATTACAGTCACTTTAAAACAAGTTTCATTAAAAAGTAAGCAGTTTATTAGTTTGATTTTTTGGAAAATATGATAGATAACAAAGATAAAAGTTTATTTTTAGTAATTAAAAAAAACGTCTGTCGGTTTTGATAGCCTCCATTGCTCGAATTCATAGCTTGACAAAAAATCAAGATAATACTCAAAAAGAGTATAGTAATTATTTCAGCATAAAGAAAAAGGTAAATTTAGCTGTATTTTAATATTCATTTGAAAAAATCACAAGCTACAGTATTTTTTTATTTATTAAGTAATACATTTTTAAGCTAAATTTACAAAATAAAAACAATTAAAGGTAAAAAAAAAAAAAAAACGTTGTATATCAGTGATTTAGTCTTTTGAGTATCAAGTAGGCTTGATTTTGATTAATTATTTTCATTTCTTAATTTTTACTAAAATTCCATCATTTCATGGAATTGCCCTTACCGTATTACACTTGAGTTTTATATATTTTTTTTTTTTTTTTTTTTGAATAAATTTGTATTTTCTACAACTCAAATTTATTCGAAAAAATACAAATCTCTCGTGTAAATAATAAGTGAAAAAAAAACCATTTCGACGAAATTTTTACAAAAATTTCACTAAAAGTCCCGTTTTAAAGATATACTACAATTCCTAATAATTATAAACTACATTTTTGTACACGTGTATGTATATGTATTTTTGCGTGTACCTGTACTCGTTAACTTTCCACTACCTAATTAATAATTTATTTACCATTATACACATTTATAGTGATATCGCAAGTAGGTCTTTCTTTACACACGGCAAACACTGACATAATGCATTCTATTATTTTTTATATTCAACCATTATGTCAGTACCTGTGTGAACCAATCATAATTCAACAAAATGACGGCATACATTACAATAGACCAATCATAAACGTCCTTTATGACATCACCTTTCAACCAAATAAACCAATTATTTATCGTATTTATGAATCTAGAGTGGGTATAATACATTTATGTTTTGGTTATCTTAAATTATCGTGAGATACCCTTTTACTCTCAGATTGGTGACGTAATCATTTGACTAGTGGTTGCACCATTTGAATAATATTAGATTTTATGACGTGTCCCTTCGTTGGTTAAATCATAATTCTGAAAAAAAAAGGATTAGAATTACGTGCTGATCGAGTCAAACAAACAGATTTGATTAAATTGGTTTTGATACACTGAAAATTTTATATTTTTGTATATTGAGATATACAGTAGACTCTCGTTTTACACGGTTTTAACGAAAATTTAATACGAAATATCCAATCTGATATAATTTAAAGACAAACCGGAATTGGTAAATCGATAACCCATCTTTTGAAGTGCCATTCTAGTTTTTTTACCGCTAGAACAAATACATGGATATATTTACCCCTACTGGACTTTTAATTGTATCTACACGAAATACCCAGCAAGATAAGCTGGGGGTTAAATTCTTATAGTCGAAATTTTCCAGGAATTGAGAAAAATTTATAAGTTTGAATAATTATTTTGAATAAAATTCTTTATAAAGATAAATTAACTCGTGCATATTAAATCCCATAAGAATATTCTAGTTTTTTATGTCATCGAAGGATGACATATTAATATCGTTGTGTGATGTGTGGGGGAAACATTATTATAGAGTTGTATATCCATATTGAATAAACGCAAGAGGGCTGTAGAGTTAACAACTATAGAGTTAACAAAAAATCATAAATTAACACTTTCACTGAGGTGACATTACTTAGTGCGTGTCAAAAACACGCACTTAACGAATTTTTCACTTTTACCGTGATAAAATATAAGGACTAATTATTATTAAAGCAAAAAAAATGGCACAGAACATTTCACTGATCATTTTATTGTAGGTAAACACGTTTTTATCACTTACTATTACACGAGAGGTTTGTATTTTTTCGAATAAATTTGGGTTTGTCTAATGTACATTTGTTGCCTAGCAATTTAACAAGAAGAACTGTTAACTAACAAAAACGCGACAGCGAAGCTGAAGCGTTTTTGGGTTGACAGATCTTCGAGTTAAATTGTTTTTAGGCAAAAAATTTGAGTTGTAGAAAACACAAATTTATTCGGAAAAAATATAAAACTCAAGTATAATACGGAATGAAATAAATTAGTATAATAACTCATAATATTATTTAATACATTGTTACTCTGGTTCTGAAATCAGTTAAATTTACCAATACGAATTTTTGGTTCGTATTTATCGTGTTTACCTACAATGAAATGACCAATGAAATGCTTTGTACCATTTTTATCGCTGTAAAAATCTGTCCTAACTTTTTTTCCCATGGTAAAAGTGAAAAAACTACAATATTCTTATGGGACTTGATATATGCACATGAGTTAAATTGTTATGGTAAATTTAACTGATTTCAAAACCATAGCAAGGAAATATTAAATAATAATATACTATATTATTTTATTCGTTAAGGGGAGGTTTACTCGAGAGTCCTTAAAAATTATGTATTTTTCTAGAATTTTATTTTGATTACGATTTTTATGTTATTTTTCGCTCTTTAAAGTAAACTTAAAAATAAAAAAAATATTGAAAGTGTATCGAACTTAGGTAGAGGTGCCGAAGAATTGAATTATCTTTAAAATAAAAAATTTTAAAAAAGGATCCATCGAATAGTTTTTGAGTTATCGTGTCCGCCAGTTCCAAAAATGTAGTTCCGAGATATTATAAAATATATTAGGTCAATTCATTCAAACTTGACTATCGAATTATTTTTTTATCACAAGTATAAACACAGTTCAAGTAATTATTACTGCGTCAGCAAGTTGCAACATATTCTGATGTTTGATAGATAAATAAAAATATTCTGTATCATTTAGTTATGGATAGACAAAAAGGTATAATATCGTCTGTTACTGATATTGAACAGCGAGGATTCATTAAAATTCATGTGCTTGGTGGGGCTACTGCTTCCGAAATTCATCGGCTGCTGCAGAAGAGTATTGGCAAGACTGCGTACTCTCTGTCTACAGTGAAATTTTGGGTGAAGTGTTTTCCTGAAAATCAGTGGGATGTCAGAGAGGGCAGAGGTGGGGCTCACCACTTTCACCCTAATCGCGATAATCGTATTGAAGTTGTGAGGCGGGCACTTGAAGACAAAAGAGATTGGTCGGAGATGGAGCTTGCCGAGGAGCTGAATATTCATCAGGCCACTATTCACCGAATTTTAACTAACGTTTTAAAATTAAGCAAGAGGCTTGGAATATTTGGTCCTCATGAATTAACCCCAGAAAACCGAGCAGCTAGAATTGCAGCATCACAGCATAATCTACAACTGCTGAGGAAGCATCCACGACTACTTCGGCAAACTTTGGCTTTAGATGAGAGTTGGGTGTTTTTGAGAACCCCAAAGGATCGGACCCACTCTAAATACTGGCTAGCGAAAAATGGGCCACAACCAAGTTTGGTTGCTCATAATACTCTTGGTCCTAAGCACATGCTTGTTCTCGCCTTAGACTGGAACGGGATCGCTTTTTGGGAGTTGTTACCAACCAGGAAGAATGTAACTGCTGACTACTACCATGGCTTTCTCAATCGGAATATTGACTCGTGGCTTTCTGGAAAGAATCATAAGAGGGTAATGATCCTACACGACAGTGCAAGGCCACACAAATCGAATAAAATTAAGGAGTTTTTCGTGACTATGGGTATTATGGAGTGGGCTCATCCCCCCTATTCTCCCGATCTTTCGCCTTGCGATTACGGTTTTTTTGGCATTTTAAAGAATAATCTTCGTGGTACTAGATTTCAATATTGGGAAGAGCTAGAATTACAACTGGCCAGAGAAATAGAGGAGGGTAATACTGCAGGTAGATATGCAGCTCTACAGAGGCTTGAGGAGCGCTGGACCCGGGTGGCAGAAACAGAAGGAGAGTACTTACAGAATTAGTATTAATTATGTTTCTGTCGCTATTTATTGTAATAAAATAATTAAAAACACTTGGTCAAGTTTGAATGAATTAACCTAATATATAAAGAAACGTATTTTCAAAATTTTATATTTAATACTCATTATTGCATGAACTACGTTTTTTGAATTTTTTTTTTTTATAGAAAGCTGGATTCGGTTAATGTGCAAGAATCTTGTTTTTAAATTATTTTCGGTAAAATCACTTTGGGAATATATTCTACACATAATTTGCTATCAATTTCGGCAAAAAGAAAAATCGATTTTTTTTATCAAATCTCAAGTAAACCTTCCCTTAAATTACTTTCAGCAAAATCACGTTGGGAACATATTCTACACATAATTAGCTACCAATTTCTGCAAAAAAAAAAATCGATTTTTTTTAACGACTCTCAAGTAAACCTCCCCTTAAATTGTATTGTCGTATTACACTCAAGTTTTATATTTTTTCTGACAAAATTTGTGTTTTCGACAATCCAAATTGCTATACTGTCATGTTTTTGCTCGTTGACCGTTCTTCTCGTTAAATTGCTAGACAACAAATTTATTCGAAAAAATACTAACCTCTCGTGCAATAATAAGCTAAAAAAAAGTTAAACATCTCTGAAATTTCGTTATAAGAAGTTTCGATGTATGTATTTCTAATATGTAAATATTATTCATGAAATAACAGTTTTTTTGTTGGACTATGACATCATTCCGTGTGTTATTGTCAGGATTGTTTGTCACTTTATTTCAGTGAAAGAGGCTTCATTTAGGAAAATTATCTGATTATTTTAATTAGTAATTCGTTTAAAAAGGTAATGATAATTACGCTGTATTTTTTTGGATATCTAATTCAATTTCGTAGAAAATGTTACTCTTAATTTGGTTAGATCCGTAATCTTAACCACAGTTTCGTTATAATCGGCTTCTCTCAGCGTGGCAAATAAAGATTATTGACTTTTATTGTTTATAAAAATTTATTGATTTTATCGACCCTTTATTTAAGTATCTAGTCATCAAAAATTTTCAATTACGCTAGCAAAAGTATGTGAAATTTTTTTGAAGTAAGCATTTTGCATAAAAAATTCTGATCGAACATTTTATAAACGCTTTCCAATCACAACCATAGAGTATCAAAAATGAATTACAATTATTAACAAATTAATTTACTGTTTTAACTCTAGAAAGGACATCTGAAAAAAAAATCGTATAAAAGGACACCTTATGTCTAATAGGCCCCTAGTACATTGTAGAGTTTAAAAGTTTAACTTTCAGTTGATTTATTATTAAATAATTTTTTATTACTCATGTGGGTGAAGTACTAACTTGGCACACACATTTCTGTACGCAAAATAGCTGTTTGCCCACTGTACTCTTCCCGCATACTTTTTTGCGTGTGGAAAGTAACTTTCCACAGGCAAATTGACAATAAAACACGCCAAATTTAATCAAAACACGCAAAGCCGCCTCTTAATTTTTCATTTAATAAATATTTCATATTTCATAATTTAACCGATAATTAATTCAGAAAAAAAAGACGAACACTTAAAAATATTATTTTAAAAAGTAATAAAAATGTCAAAAATAGTGATAATAATAGAAAAAAGTATGTGAAATTCGTAATAAAAAATAGTATGTGCAACTCGTGCGGGATTGTCGATTGCCCCACTCAAGCGAATGAGCGCACTCACTACGTTCATGCGCTCAACTTTGCTTTCGTGGGCAATTGACAATTTCCCGCACTTATTGCACAATATACTAAAATTCAATTTGAAAAGGTACACAAAATGTAAAAAATTTTGTATTAAGATGGCTGGTACATTACAGATTAAGAAATTTATTAAATCCCAGAAAAGTCTTTAAAATCTTTGTTTTCGAAATGTGTTTCCCTTCTTTTCCTTTCTTAATTTTTTTTTTTTTTTTCAAATTATTTAATAAGGCAAATTTTGTAAATTAAAAAAATTACACCGCTAATGAGATGAGGTATACAGCTTCCTCGTACTCGTAGCAGACTTTTATCCAATCTTTCAAGTGATTTGTTTTCGTAGTAACAAGAAAAACGAAAAGTCAAACAGGCTGATTCCACACACCTAGCGTTAACATATTTTACATTTGCGTAAGTAGTTTTCCCTCTCTCAAAAATGTGTTAAATAATTTTTTTCTATATCAGTGGCGTTTGCTGAATACTGCTAATACAAAATTTATACATACCGGGTGTTTCAAGCAACTAAGAACATATAAATTTTAACATAGGGAAAATTTGTTATGATCAAGGGGTGCTTTATTTTATTATTATTATTAAATACTTAGCAAAACTTTAAATAATATCGCGTCAAAAAAATGTTTAAAAGTAATTAAAAGACAGTAGCAGTAAATTTATTAAGATAACTATAAATAAATCTTAATCTAATGTTAAAATATTTATTAACAAATAATACTGCTTAGTAGAAAATTGGACACCTGTTGTTTTGTTTTCAAATTTATTTTTTTGCAATTAAAGAAAATTTTAATATTTGATAGATTTGAGCGTTACTTTATGGTATTCCATTTTAAAATAAAAAGGCAATTTTTTACTTTGCTAATACCACTTTATTTAGAGTTTTAATTGTCTGTGACATGTTTCGGCCCGTATGGCCATTGACGAACAGTTCAACATTGGGTTAAGTACTTTATTTTACAATCTACTTACCTACTCTAATCAATTTTTAATATTCTAAAAATAAAATTTGCAATTATGATTGCAAATTTTTGTAAGTGGCGTGTGTTACCACGTGTACTATTAAATGGGGAATTTGACTAATTTTAGGAAACTATTTTAAAATACGCATATTTATGTATTATGCATGTATATAATTTTAATTTTTAAAAATAATGCCAAAAATCGTTAGAAAAAAATAATTTAATATTTGTTCTCAAAATTTGCGCGATAACGTTCATTAGCATCAATTACGTCACATTCTCTAGATAGCAACAGGTGTCATGTAACTAAGAAAAAAAACTGTTTATTTTTCTTATAACTAGGAAAAAAAATTGTTGATTTTAAAAAAAATTAATTAAATTCAAATTAATTTCCATAGTTATGTTTACTAACCGGAATTTACATAGCGACCCTAGTGGCGACATTGTTGAAATATAAGAGAAAGCAACGTCACAGCCCATTTCTGCTGATGTAATTTATAGATGAAAAATATTAATTTTTTTAAAATTAAATAATGATAGTTAGGATAAATTAACATAATAAATTGCTATCTTTTATTATCAATTTTCATTAAAATTTGTTTTTATTGTTTTTCTTTGATACTGTCAAATACCCCATTACTATGCGTCTTCAAATACTACTATACGTATAGTAGACACTAGACAGTTAGGGCAGTTAGGCATATTAAATAACCTCGAGGCGCCTTAAAAATTTTCTGCTGACCCCGTCCCTTTTTACGTTGAATAGTATCCAAAGAGGTGAAAGAATAACACGCTTATCTTGCATTATTCCAAGAAATCATATATTACTTAAAATCTGTTGTTACTTAAGTCAGTTCAGTTACTCGAAACAAGTGCAGTAGTGTTTAACGTTTCATTTTTTTGTTGCAGTGTACAAAATATTACAGTATGCCCATATGTGTCGAAATCACAGTAATGGTCAAAATGATTCGTTAACGTTAACTAATAGTAAGATGCCTGCGTCGCAACAGTTCCTAACGTTTGGTGAATTTTGTGTGATAGCTGGTGAATTGCGTCGCCACGCGCATGTCCATCAACGAAGAAATAGTCTAAAGCAGCTGAAACATACGACGACGAATAACGTTAATAACAGTTAGTATATTTATATTTGACATTTTTAAATGCTAAAAGGGGATTCCCCTAATTTTTTTTTTTTGTGACTTTATTACAGAAATTCAAACGAAATATGAAGTATTTTTGGGTGGATCGTGTAATCCGACAACTTGGAGGGCAGACACGGCCATACCTACACTTAATAAATTCGGAATTTCGTATTATAATCCTGTAAGTATTTTGCATGGTTTTTCGAAGTGAAAAGGGAATTTTGAAAATGTGAAAAAATACAATTTTGCCTGTCAATTTTTGAATACTAAAATGGGACAACTTGTGATACTGTCTCATTTCGTAAATTTTTGGATTATCACCCGCTTCTCAATGCCGCCCAAAAATATTCTGTTAGAGACTCGTCAGTTTTCATTAAGATCAACGTCCACAAAACTGTTCTGGAGTCATTTTGGCTTACTACAACTTAGGACTGTTTTGGGAACATTCATTATACAAAAAATTGAACATCTTGAATTTCATTCGGGATCAGTATATGACCAGAAAAAATCATAAATTGAAAAACTAACAACACAATTGTAGGAATTTGCTGTTCCATTTTTATTGGAAACCTACCGAAGGGTTGACATTGGATTTAGTAACTGATAAAGAACTAGAATTACAATAAATCAAAATTCATTGCGTTTTTAAGGGCGGGACAAATTTTTCAAAATTTCGACTCAGTTGAAACTTGATTCCAAAGTTTATATTTCAAATCACTCCCCCCCCCCTACGACACCATTTTGAAAAAATCGATTTCCGATTAAAGGTATGCTGCAAATTTCAAAAATTTTTCAACACTGATAAGAAAAATACGGGCCTTTGGAAACACGGAAAATTCTTAATTCTCCTAAATCACGTAACTTGATACGTAATCAAATTTTTGCTTTTAAGGTAATAGGGACCTTTTGTATCAAGTTTTATCGATTTCCATACATGAAATTTGACGAAAATCGATTAGGACCAAAATGTTTCTTTTTCCAGAACTACTGGACAAAATCTGATTAAATTTTACTCTTTTTAATGCCCAGTGCATAAATAGAATTAAAGACTCTAAGACTAGACTTTTAAGACTGATTTCATATCTTTAGCCCCAGTAGATGTGAAAATATTCATTAATTTACATATCCGAAAAAATTGTCATCCAGTGTTTTTTGGTTTTCTGGGTTCTTTAAACCCTAAAATATCAAGATCCGTTCCCATCGTTGTATTCTACCGAACGTGAAAATAATTGAACGAAATGCCAGGGATTTGTCAAAGAAAGACATAAATTTTATCTTTTCCGTACTATTTTGAAATTTTTTTGATCAAAAAATAAATATTTTTCAATTTTTCTTGTCAATCGTAAAAAAAAAAATCATTAAAAAAAACGAGTAAAAGAAATTAAATTTAAATAATTATTGCAAGATAAAAAAAAAGTATTTTTGTAACTGAAGTGCGAAATGTTTTCTGAAGGTTTTTCAGCGGCAGGCGAGGGCACAAATACATGTCAGTTCAAACGTCAAATTTAAAAATAGCTATGAAATCATTCGCACATTTACATCTCTTCTTTTCTTTTAAAACAATTTTTGATAAAAATAAAAGCATACAAAACACTCTTTCACACGTTATGTTAATTTAAACGTAAACTTTAACATATCGGTACAGAGTACTAAAGTAATATTTTAACAATTTTTATGTCTCGGCATTAGCATTTATAAATTATTCAAATTTGAATTTATTTTTTTGAAATAAAAAATAAGAAAAAACGTAACAAATGTAAATATTTATGTTAAATACGCAAAAAATTATTTATCTTATCCAGTAAGATTAAAAAAAAAGAAACTTAAGTCGTAAAATCTTCAGTTTAGAAACGTCAAAAAAGTGTTTAAGGTTACGATGTATTTTTTTACCAAAAAAATAATTTTTAACTCCTTTAATGATGCATCTGAAAAAAAATTCAACCCAAATTTGTACACTTTTCATGACAGATTAGTATGTAATATAATCTCTGGTTAGAAATCATTATTACAATGGTGGCGTTCGCCACAAAATTGTTAGCCTAACGTCAGCTAACGGAACTTGAACCGTTACAAACCAGAGGGCTTTCATTCAAAAAATTAATGCACGTTAAATATTTTTTCATGGTTTTTCACGGTATAAATACTTAACTTCTGAAGTACAGCCACATTTAAAAATTATCAATAAAAACAATCAGTCACCATTTTTTGAATCCGAGCCCTCTGGGTTGTCACGGTGTAAACTCCATTACGTAACGTTAGGCTAACGAAATTTTCTAGCGACCGCCAGCACTATTATATTCTAACATTACCTGCACAAGTTAGGTTTTATTCAGGGTTGCCAACTTAGGGGTTTTCTCCCTAAATTTAGGGGGGAAAAATTGCATTGAGGTTTCTTTAGGGTGAGAAAATGTTTAGGGTTTTTTTAGGGGTATAAAGCCCTCTGGATTGTAACGGTGTAAACTCCATTACGTAACGATAGGCTAACGAATTTTTTTGGCGAACGCCAGCACTATTATATTCTAACATTACCTACACAAGTTAGGTTTTATTCAGGGTTGCCAACTTAGGGTTTTTTTCCCTAAATTTAGGGGGGAAAAAATTGCATTGAGGTTTTTTTAGGGGGAAAAAAATGTTTAGGGGTTTTTTTAGGGGTATAAAATTTTTTTTAATAGCATTAAAAAAGTTAACGATTTAAGTTTTAAAAAACTCAGATTATAATATGAAATTGAATTTTAATTCTTTTCTAAAGAGAAGTTTTAAAGAGTATTTTGTTTTGTAACCAATGCCTACAAAATTTAAAAACGGAAATAATTCAAACTTTTATCGTTATTTAATTTTGACAAACAAATTTCAGTTAATAAAACACCATTGAAAAGAAATGCCTATATTAAAATGGCACAAAGGAAAAAGAAACAAAAACTTGGTACATCTACAATATGTTGATTCTGTAGAGGTAGACTATATAGGCGACAATTAAGATAACTTCAAAAATATTTCATAACATGAAACCTCAGAAGATACCAAGACTCTGTTTGAAATATTGAATACGTTATAAATAAAGAATGTTTCAAAACTAAATATAGTTGTATTTTTTTAACACGTTCAAGAACATTGACGTCATAAGACGTCAAGGGAATTAGCAAACTCACACACCACGTCGTACGGCGTCAATAATTCCATATAAAGTGTATTAGCTGTCAAAATAGTGTACACGTCTGCTGTATTTTATCTATTCTTGTGTCCGCTAACGTGTTAAATTTATTATTTTAGGGGATTTTAGGGGGATTTCAAATTCTATTTAGGGGAAATTTTTTTTAGGAGTTGGCAAGCCTGGTTTTATTTATCATTTCCTTGCAAATAAAAAACTGGAAAGGACGGACTGATTACAATAGGACACAATGAATTTTTATATATACTCCATATACACATTTTTCATGGACGAAAAATGTGCCTAATCGTCACCTTAAAAGAAATTCGGTTAAACACATTTTTCATTTCGGTTAAACACAATTACATACACATTTGGTTTTAAATTCGGTTAAACTCGGATTGAAAAGTCAAAAGAAAGGATAACTTTTTCAGTTAAAAAAAATTCTCAAATCTGTAGCTTTGAAGTGAATTTAAAAAAAAAGAAAATATTACTTATTTATAAAATAATCAAATGAATGATTGATGAAGATGATAAATTCGCCATTTTACTTTGATTCCTGGCATTTTTTAACCTTTTGAGGATAAATACATTAAGCGACACCTCAAAACAGACTTAATTACAGATTTTTGTTGTTTTTTTGCATTATAGCAAGTGCCTTCATGGAGTCCCGAATTGATAGCACTCGAACACAAAGCGAAACAATCGGCTGACGTTCTACTATTTGTGTTGGACAGCGAAACACGATGTCTGGCCGGTATGGCAGAAGTTGCACAATTAGCAGCAGCTGAACGGTGTCTGGTGGTCGCTGTGTTACCGTACAAACCACGGCAGCTTATTTGTAACGAGGAGATATCACCACAGTAAGTTTCCACAAATTTCTGTAACTCCAATCAAAATTTGGATTGTATTGATTTTGATTCATTCCTGTAGGGAATATTTAGATCTTTGGTATGGACAATCAACTTTATTAGCATTAATTCATCGTGGATCAACACCAGTGTTCAATACTGTCAACTCAGCGTTACAATGCACCGTGCACATGTTACGTGACACAACAAATTTAGGTTATGATTGCGCGGGAGATTTGAATTTGGTCGATCGATTAAAGTAAGTTGTAGTTATATTGTATGTATATATGTAGAGGAAAGAACTTTGACACCTTATGCTCGAATACACCAAGGATTCTTTTTATAATACACGTGCGAGAAAGAAAGAAACATATTTCGTAATCTTTTTAAGAAAGAAAGAAATATATTTTTTATTCCTTTTAAGCATGTACTACAAATATATAATTTGTATACAGGATGTTTCATGTATTAAATATGAAATGCATTTTTAATACGAAATACATTTATTTTTTATAATAGTATAAGTTTTTGCTTGATTATTAAATATTTTGCACTAAAATGTATTGCAAACAATTATCATATACATTTGTATTCTATACACATCGAAATCACAAGTCATTGTTATCAACCTGTATATTCTGAATTTGTATTTAAAAAGAGATAGAAATATAATTGCATTTTTATCTGATCAGGGTGTATTATAAAAAGAATCTTTACTGTATTTGATTTATCTTTCTCTAATACATGTGCTGTCTTTATTTATATAGTTAGACACATAAAGGCACAGTGACTCTCAAACTGTTCTACATATAAAAGGCACAAAAAATATGTTTTTAGAAATAATTTTATTTTTAAATACAAAAATATTTACATGACACTAGAACTAGCCATTACTTCATTTAAAATTTTTAATTATAATTAATTTAATAATAAAATAAAATAAAATAAAAAAAAAAACAATATTTAAATTTTTTCTTAAACACTGCTTTATAAATAATTAATGTTAAAAGTTTGGTTATTCGCTATGAACTTTTACCTGGAGGGGATAGGAAATTCGACTACAGCGCTCAAGGTGGAGTGGTGGACAAATATGTCAGTTTATCAGGACGTTGTCTTTGTCTGTACATAATTTTACTATTTTCTTTAAGAAAAAGTAATTTTTTTTAAATACTGTGTTTAATTTTTTCAAAACGATTACTTATTACGATGTCTATTTAACAGATTCGACAAACTAATAAAAAAAAAATTATTTGTAACCCTACTATCAAACGTCACTTTATTTTGAAATTTTCAAAAAAAAAAAAAAATATCATAAAAATTACCTTTTATGCTTTTTCCTGGTTGATTATTGAAAACTATTCCATTTTAAGACATTTTTAAGGTAAAATGAGCAGATGTATGGCTTTTATTAAACAATTTCTGTTTTTTAATATATATATATAGGGTAAAACCCCCCTTTGTGGAACGGTATCTAATTATGAACATTTACATATTAATGAAGTTATTTCTGAAAGAAACGTCTGATAGCAAAAATTATTATTAATAGAATGATTGTTTTTCAATTTAAATTCACCTCGCATTTAAAGTTTCCTTACTTAATTAAAGAAATAAATATGTAAATGTCAAAACTGTTCCAGTATTAGATACCGTTCCACAAAGAGGGCTTTTACACTATATATTATTTTTCATTCATTTATAATAGTAAGGTGTCCTGATAAATTGTCAAATAATCACTTGATAGGCCGCTATTACATTGTCATAGATATATGTCAAAGATCTTTGATCAAATCTATGATCAAATATTAAGAAGTATCTTTAACTATGGTTACAGAAATTTATATTATAAAAGTTGACTTATTACACTATAATATTTCTTTGATTAAATAAAACTTTGACATATATCTATGACAGTGTAATAGCGGCCATACAGGTGGCAATAGTTTCGGCTCGGAGCGAATAAATTACACATCAACACGTGAATGTTTGAAGTATTAAATATCAATGTACTAGGGGGGGGGGGGGTGGCTGTGCTTAAGTAACAAATTTAATTAAAAGTAGATTGAAATGGGAAAATGTTGTTCAAGATTGTATTCATTTATTATAACTCCTTTTTAAAATCATTCATAATTTCCATAAACGTTCCCTACCTACCGCACCCTTCCCCGTACAGCAGTTACGTCAAAGTTTTTTTTCATACTATACATTTATACATCAATTTTTCGAAATATTAATTTTTTATGTTTTTTACCTTCTAGTAAATTACGAGACGCCTTCAAAGCAGCCGATCACACGAAATCCGATAATTTGTCGCTGTTGGAAGTGTGCGAAGCGTATCATATGGTGACCGGAGTCTCATTAAATCTCTCGGATCTGAAGTTAATTGTACGTAACAATCAGAATCATGCCAACGGTGTCAATATCGATGACATGCGCATTACGTTCGATCAGTTTTGTGGCATTGTCACGGAGTTTACGATGTCTCAGTCGCTGCAGTCCAGTAAGTCGCTGATGAACAATTTGGACAATCAGGATAATAGTTTGGATATACACAACAGTAATAGAGGTGTGGGCTCAAATTTACGATCAAATTTATATTTGAATTGGAAATTAACGTTTATTAGGACACAGCAATTGTTAAGGATTTATGTGCTAAAACCACTAACGTCTTTCATAGGTATTTGAAAAAATACAAAGTACATACACATTTGGTTTTATTTTCGTTCTTTGTTTTGCACATTAGTGTCTCGCTTGTTCGATCTCGCTCTAATATGATGAAATTTTTGATTAAACACGTACTGACGAATGGAAACAAAGGAAGCAACCGAAATATGTACGCCGCATGCGCGCCGTTCACTTCGTGCACTTTCGTACAATGGCGGACACATTTATTTCAGTTATTTTGAATATCAACTGTCAGTTTATTTGTTTGTTATTTTCTTGAAACATTTATTGAAAATGAATTAGTTTCGGTTTTTATCATTTAGTGTAATTTTAGAAAGTGCAATCGATTTTTGCCGGTCATTTCAGATCATTCATCGTACAGTTCGGAACACTAGCGTCACCAGCATCAGTAGCAGGAACCCGGTAACCACAGTTTTTTTCATAGATTTCCTTTTCTAGAAAGAGAGAGATTTACTCAAATTAGAGTGAGAGGAAGCGAGTCATTTTATTGAAATGTAGTACTTTTATTTTTATTTTCCATTTTTGTTTATCCTTAAAATTGCTGCTTATTTTATTTATTTTTTGTCAAACAGGGAGAGTACACAACTTCAGAATCATGAATTTCATTCATTTTTACATATTTTATATAATTTAATTAGAAATGGTATCACGTCATCAAACAAATGTAAGAAAAGAAACAAAATTAGAAATACCTAATTTTTTCCTTTTTGTTATTTTTATATCAGAGTAATTGATGAGATTGTTCGTCTAATTTTGTTTCATTTGTTAATGAATGACGTCATGCCATTTTTAATTAATTTGAAGTGTAGTATTAGTTCTGCGGAGCTAAAAAAAAAATTGTTGCTCTGAATGGGATTCGAATCGCGGTCTCTCGTATAGAAACCCGATACTGCACCACAAATTTACATGTATACAAACTACAGCTTGAACTTTACCCTCGCTTTGGGCTGGATTTTCTTGGGAGCAAAATATAAAGGGAACCAGTACTACAATTTTGGCGACATAAAGATTACGCGAGCGCCTCTGGTTTTTTAAATTAGAAGCTGTATCAAGTAAAAATTTTTGTATACATTTAATTGTCGTTTAAAAATGTATTATACAAATTATGTGCGGATTACTAGATCTTTTATCACCAAATAAACATATACGTATATTTTTACTTGATACTAGTTCTAATTTTATCATCAGAGGCGCGAGTGAGGATCTTTGCATCGCTAATATTTAAAATTGAATGAAATTGGGTTGTGTATTGCCCTTGTAAACACAAATTTTGAATTTTAATTTACATATTATTACGGAAATTCGAGTATAGACTGTGTCATCTACGAGCTTGCGAATATTCTGAACATGACAACGTCCGCCTGTGATGAATGAAGTGAAACAATTTTTTGTTTTTTTCGTATTTATTGATATCGTTTAGAAATATTTAAAACTTGTACTATTTGTCTGTGAAACGAAGAGCCCTGACGCTGTCATCTGTCTTTTTTTAACATATTTTTTCTATAAAAGGAACAAATAATATTTTACAACAGAATTTGTTAATTAAAATATTGAAATTTATACGTATTTTAATAATTAATAGCGTTAATTTGTAAATTAAATGCTTTTTATATTTAAATATTAATGATTCCAATAGATAACAAAAATTTAATGACAAATATGACATATATATTAATTTTTAACAACATCGGTAATTAAAATCTTTATTAATTTATAGTATAACAAAACAACATATTTTTTTTTTTTTTTAATTTTAAAATTTTCATACTTTTTTTTTAGAAATTTATATGATTTTTATTATATAATACGTTTTTAGTATTTTCCATTATTAACAGAAAATATATTCTGTTGATAAAATATGTATTAATCGAGAGTATTTATAATCGATTTAAGTTTTTAAATGTCCACCTCTAGCGTCATTTTTTTCCCTCTACCCACCGTTCTGCTATTAGGGATCAAAACTGCCCAGACAAATCGTATTTTTATTGAATTTTTTGGTAATAAGTACTGTTAAAAATAAAAAATGTTATGAATTATTTCAGAATATCCTGGCAAGATCGCCAATATACAACTCGAATTTCTTCCGCTCAGTTTTTGGTTTAATTTTTGAAAATAAAATTAATAAAATACTAAAAATCGATTTTACTTTTTCTAGATTGGGCCTCAAATCAATCGTTACAGCGACAATTCTCCGGAAATAATAATTCAAACTACAACAATTTGATGGATAACGAATCTAGCGGGCAAATTACGAACTATCAACGCAACAAAGTTGTCATCGATAATTCAGTGATCATCAACAATTATCGTGATATCTATTTGGGTGGCACGTGTGCCGATTATACCACGTGGCGTGACGAAATCGCGTTGCCGATAATCAATCAGTACGAGCTTACGTATCATTCGAGTGATTATCACGAGATCACCGATTCCATACGGAATATTACGAATATTAACGATGACGAATTGGATACGGTGTTGGAGAATATTAAGAATCAGGTGAATGTGGAGGCAGATATTGATCGGGAGATGAAAATGATAAATAATAGTCGTGTGTTGTTGTTTGTGATCACGTCGAATACACGGTCAATTGCGCCGATGCTGTTGGTAGCGCACTGTCTGGGATTACGGAAATATAATATTGTTTTGTGTGTTCAGAAATTACCGGAGGAGAATTGTTGGCTTGGAAATGAAAAGGTCAGTTGATTTTTTTACGAATTACGAATTAAAAATTGTACTAATTTTATTATTTTCCTATTATAATGCCGTATTTACACGTGTTTAGTAGCTAAAGCAGGTTATTTAATCAAATTACTAAATTTAGTTACTTTTGTCATGTAGACAGTTGTATTTAGCGCAAGTGCAAGTAAGAAATTTAGTAATCTGTTTAGTCAAGTAAATAGAAGCCTGTTCTATTTACTTGTGCAAGTAACTTACCCCCACTTTATTTTTTTGAGCTTGCTGTTATTTGTACCAGTGTAAAACACATTCGTTTAGTAAAGTGTTTAGTAGATTTCGAATATACAAACATAGGCGCGTAAATATTTAATTTACTGCAAATATTTTTTTGGGAATTTTTGTACTTATTGTATTATATAAATTACAAATATCAAAAAAAGTCACTGAAGGTAACTTGATAAAAAATTGAAACTCGTCTGACCACCACTCTTCATCTAATAATAGTAATAAAAAAATATTAATAAATTTTTTTTTAATTTTTATGGGATATATTTGGGACAAATCATATATAAATATAATAAAAGGTCGAACCAACAAGTCAGTTCAAACATAAATGTCACATTTTTTTCTGATTAAATCGCTTATTAATATATCTGATATATTTTTGTAGTGTACAACAAATTTATTGACAACTATGTACCATTTTTTTAATTTAATTTTAATAGGTTGTGTTACTACTTCAACTAATACTAAATCAATTTACTAAATTGTATGTAGACAGCCACTAAACCAAAAAATTATTCAATTTAGCTACTTGCTTTAGTTACTAAACCCATGTAAATTCGGCCTAACACTAAATGGCAACCCAAGTTTATTTGCAAATAATAACTTTGGGCCGATTCGTATCGGTGTAAACCAAAGCCGCTTGCTCTCGTTTTGAATCAATTTGCACTTGTTTTGAATCACACTTGGCTTTCTTTTGACATTTTTGTATGTTCCTGTCTCACTTTCCATGTTCTAGAGTGAAGGGACAAATTTAGCGTTCGGTATACATCGTATACTGTATACGATGCATATCGAACGCTAATACTTGACCCTTCTCCTAGAACATGGAAAGTGAGACAGGAATATACAAAAATGTCAAAAGCAATCGTATGATTCAAAACAAATGCAAATTGATTCAAAACGAGTGCGAACGGCTTTAGCTTACACCGATACGAATCGGCCCTTTATTAGATCGATAGTGGAATTCCTGAAATTTTTTGATGCAAATATGTAAAAATATTAAATTTTTTTTCACACAAGATACGTTTTTGAACCATTGTCCTATGTAAACGAGCTTTCGAGAAAAACCGATTTTTTAAAATGTAAATTCGCAAAATGTTATGCACGATGCTGCGGCAGGGATATTTTAACGCCTTTAGCGGATTATCAATTTATTTTAAATTTGACAAAAAAATACCATCCAAGTTAACCACCTTATAGATTACTTTGTTAAAAACGTTTAATTCGAAGATAAATAAAGCTCTCTATAATACATTCTTTTTTCTAGTCAAATAGGCGGCAGCACAAACAGTTACTGACATTACTGACATGAGAACAAGTGTCACCCGAGTGAAACTCGGAGTATCCACTAAAGTGGTTAACTTTAGAGTTACAAAGCAAAATTAAAATATTTGATAACGTGTTATCGGTCAGTATTTAAATTTTTGCGACCATTTCGCAGAATTATGACTTTTGGGTAATAATTTTAGTGTAAATATTTCATTTTTTCGATCAAATCGGTAAAATGTCATTAACGAATGGCCACTTCTATTCGATCAAATTGATATTCTCGGATTTTGTTAAATTACCGGAACCAATCAGCTTCCAATCACACATGTCACGACTTTATTTATTATTGGAATCTGTGAAATAGGCGTGGCTTAATAAAAATGGCGGACGAAAAAGCGCATTGGCATTAGTTTTTTGTATGCAATAATTTAAAATTTTGTTAAAAATCAAAAGAGTGTTGCTTAACCAATTTTTTGTTTTTTTATTTACAGTTAACGTCATACGCCATCAAAGACTATAACCGAAGTCGAACGTACCTAGCCGACATGGCACGGCGCGAAGGTGTACCAGTATTTGAATCAGTCGAGGAGGCCACCCAGTGCGCTGTTAATATCAGTTTACAACGATAGAACGCGGGAACTGTGTGCCCCGTGAAAACGGGACTGAAAGTTATTGAACATGCTTTAATAAAAAAAAAAACGTATTTCACAAATAAGAATTATTTTTAGATTTTTTTTTACAATTTTAAACAAAAGTTTCGAAAAAGATGACCCTTAAATTTGTGTGATACGCCATTTTATGAATCTGAACATTAGTTAAGTTAATCATAGAGATGTGACAACACTGTTACATCATCTAAATAAGGTACTTGCCGATAATAACATCCACTTAACATTTGGACGTTATTATCCCCGAGTACCTTATTTGGTAATTTTATTGTAATATTTAGGGCAAAATAACTGATTTTTTAATTGCATCACAAGTAAATATTTATTGAAAATTTGGCTTTATTGAAAAAAAAAAAAAAGAAAATTAAAAATGTTTATTTTTTATAATTTTAATCAAAACTAGAAAAATTAAAATATTAACATTTTGAAAAACTTGACAGTTTAATTTTTTTTAATTTTGAAACGGCACGTCTTCGAAACAATAAGGTTGCGATAAGGTTTGTCTAGTACCTGATAAAAGTGGACTTTGTGTGAATTTTTTTTGATTTTGAAAAAAGTTTGGTTATGTATGAACTTTGTAAATGTGCAAAGAATTATTAGAATAAGTTTTTTTTATATATATTAAAATCTAGCGATACTTTTAAGTAACTAAATAAAGGCAGGATAAAGGGGTAAATTTTTTGGCGAGACGAAGTAATCTGTAATCTAGTCTAACAAATAAAAAAGTGACAGATATTTAAAAAAAAAAAGTATATATAAACGATTTCATTCCACTCGATGTCAAATCGATTCAACTCTTTGAAAACAGTTGAGAACGTACATAATATTGTGAATCGCAAACGTATTCAAAGGGTATAAATTGTATATTTTAATTTGTGCTATTAATTTTATTAATAGTTTGCTTTGTGGATTTTGTGAAAAAATTGTTGTATCAAATAGTTTAATTTTATTTTTTAATGTTTAAAAAAAAAATATTAAGAGTACTTACAACTGAAATGCATTTATTCCTAATAATTTGAAACCGATAAACGGTTTCACTGTAATATTGCAAGTGATTTTTTCAAGAAACGCTATTAAAGTAAATAGTATTATTGTATAAACTAGATTTTGTTTTTTCTTGAGAAGTGTCAGATGTCAGATTGTAATTTTTTTTTTTTGGAAAATGGCAGCAATTGAAGTGTTTCGTTTTTTCTTTCTGGTTTTTTTTTTTTTTTTTTTGTAATTTTTCGTTCTGACCGAAGTGAAGATAAGTTTGCTCATTTATCGTATAGTAAAGTTTGTTAATCAATTTAAAAAAAAAAGAAAGATATTTATCTGTTTTATTTAACGAATTAATAAAAAGTGACGCTAATGAACTAAATGATGTTTTTTTTTTGTAATCTATACCCTATTTACTTTGTTTATTTTCAGATGGAAGTTAACCACAGTCCAATGAACACTATTATATTATACTATTAGACTAAGCGTAAAGACAGTTTGTAGGCATTTCTCTTGAAGCAGGTAACAGGGTGAAATTTAAAGAATATAATGTCAATTTTTGAACAAATGCGATTATAATTATTGCAGGACATAATTTGTATACGTACGTATTTTGAAAATAAAGCGAATACCACTTTCTTTTAAAATTTTGCAGTTTCTTTTCAAAAAAGTAAAATTTTATTATCAATATTATATTTTAATAATAATTATTTGAAAACGTTACTACGGATACCATCCATTTCTATATTACAGAATACTATTAAGGTCGGAACTTGGGCGTAACTGGCTGCCTCAATTATACATTTATGTAATTAGTCTATATATATAATATGTTCATTGGTCTGTGAAGTTAACCTAATATAGGCGAGCGACTTAACCGTAATTTTTAACAAAACCTGACCACAAACATTCTAGTGGCGGATTTTTAACTTCCCATTGGAAGTTATTGTAATGGGTCCGATTTTACGAATCGCTAATTTTTACATATCTCCACGTTTCAAGGCCACTAGAATCCGAATCCATCGTTTTTAGCGTGATGTCTGTGTGTGCGTTCGTTAGTTCGTTCGTTCGTGAATTTTTTTTCATCTCACATATCTCGAGAACAAATGATGATATCAACTCCGGACTAATTTTATTAGATGCGTAATCAAAAAATGAAGACCGGATAAAGTTTTCAGCAAATTCGGATTAGCGGTTTTTTTTATGGTAAAATAATTATTTTCCCCCACTATGATCACAGACCGGGATTATAATATCACCGAAGATGTCATCCTTCGGTGACATAAAAACCGAATTAACTTTATTAAGATAAAAAAAAAATGAAATAAGAAACTTTTTTTGGAATATATTTTGTCTCGCATATCTTGAGAACAAATGATGTTATAATTTGTTTGATAAGGGTGGAGCCCCCACCCTTAGGTACAGAAGGCGAAGCCCCCGGTATGGTGCAAGGGGCAAAGCCTCTATCGGGGGCCCAGGGGAGGAATCGCCTGAAATGAAAAAAGAATTATTTATGTACAGTAGTCTCTACTTTTTAAGGACACCCAATGGGAAGTTGACAGTGTGGGTAGACCTGTCCCCCAAATTTTTTTTTAATCGATTCAAAATTTAAAAAGCAATAAAAAATCCCTAACTATTTTTTTTTATTAGATACCGGTATCACTATCAAAAGTAAGATTAATGAAAATAATAGGTAAGTTATATGCATAATTCCATAATAAATTTTGTGTTAGTTACATTTTGTAAACATCGCTGATACGGGGATCTGTCGAATGAGGGTATAACACTTTAAAGACCAGACTATTCTTAAAGTGTATTTGCTGAAATGTCATTGATGATTTGAATTTTATAGTTCTACATTTACATACACAGTCCGTTCTCAGTCCAATCTCGCTCCGGTAAAATATTCTTAAATGAGAAATAATAAGTGTATTCACACCATCAACACCAATCCAGTTACGATCCAACACCGATTCATTCCAAAGAATGAGAATGGAGTTGTCCATAGAGAAACAATAACGCAATTTCTCTATAGATATGTACGTTATATTGCTATGGTTTCACTGGCTTCAGTTAGTCAGTGTCACTTATAATATTTGACAGTTATGTCTAATTTAAATCCTGAATTTTTATTCATTATAATTTGGCAATATGACAACTGAAAAGTACTGAAATTTTTAAAAAAGGTAATTATTTGTTAATTAAAAATTAATAAATTAGTAAGTGAATGATAATATCTATGAATATGGTAAAATGACATTGGATCGAGAACGAACCGTACCATTCATGAAACATAAATGTGAATGAAATAGTATTTTACCGAAGCGCAACTGGCCTGAGAACGGACTGTGATTGGCACTATAGTGTGGATCAACCCTTACAATTGAAATTTGACGTTTGTATACTGTATAAATTGTAATATTCTTTAACTCATTCACTTATTTTTTCATATTTTTACCACATCTTAACTATTTCTCAGATAAAAATCCTCTCTCCCTCAACAAAATTTCTTTGCTTCGAACTTGTGTCAACTCATGTACAAATAGTTTTAATATATATAATTTTTTCTTCATATCGCACTAACTATTGCATATAAAACTAATGTCATTATGCACTTTTCCGATAGCCATTTTTATTAAGCCACGCCTATTTAACAGTTTCCAATAGAAAAATTTATTATTAACATATTTCTTTAGAAAGATAAGGGAAAACTATTGACAATATGGTGTTTTAGAATGAATAGCTCAAGTAGTGCGCTTTAGTGGCATTTTTTGTCAAAACGGGCGTTTGACATTTAAAAATACTAATGTAAAAAATTTACCAAAATAGATTTAAGCGGAAAAAATAAAAAATAAAAATCTTCAATGACAATTAAAATGAATAACTTAAGGAATTTTATTTTACCATATTAAAAATAAAACCGGAAAAAATTAATTAAAAATAAATTACTGAAATTTAAATTTTTTTTAATTTAACATACAGCTGGAGGGTTAACATACAGGAGGCCTAGGTTCGAATCCCGGCTGGATAGAGATTTTCTACTCTGTACTTTGGATGTCTGGGGTACATTCATACTTTGTGACGAATAATGAGTAATTATACTTGTATGAGTGGCGGCATTACTAGAGTAAAAAAGAAATAATGTTAAGGATATAGAAAAATGATGAGGCTCTTTGTAATACCCACAAAAATTGTGAAGAAGCTTTTCCTTCACCACAAAGAATTCATAGTTTATACTTACTTTTAATCAAAAGTGATGGACATGAAAAGGAATTGAAACAAAATGAATACAATAATAATGTTCAGCTTTCTGTGGAAATTAGTATTTTCTGCATTTTACAGATGGATTTATTTTTTTATAAAAGTTAACAATATAGTGTGTAAATTTAACATAACTAAACAACAAACTAGGTCAACTCAGGACATCGTTCGCATAAGATCTTATCAACATTATTTGATTCTTGATTCTGTTTAGTTGATATTGGAGATTGTCGAATTTGTTATGAATTACGCATGGAGATTGTAGTATTTGAAATGAACGGCAATGTTTAAGCTTACAAGGGGAGTATCAAACATGGGAATTATGGATTGGGAAGAAATTAATATATGTTGTAGAATATATTTCTTTGAGTATTGTAGTAGTAATAATTTAGGCCAATGCGCCTTTGTTTGGAAATTAAACGCACGAAAAGTTTCCAATAACATATCGTGTTTGACATGTATCAGTTAGTCGGTATTCTCTGCAACAGTGGCGCTTGGTGGTGTGGTTAGAGTATGCTCTCATATATGTAACTTTTTTTTAATTACAGACGGAAAGGTTCTATGTTCGAATCTATACCTTTCCAACAAAATTCTCTTTTCAATTTTTTTTTAAACTTTTGCAATATTGTACGATGCTATATTTATTTTCTAAAAAAGGAGATATAATATTTTTTGTACATGTTGTACATTATATTTACATAAAATATATGTTTACATACATTTTTACATAAAATTAAAGCGATGTTTATTATAAATTAATTATACTTTTTTTTAGACATTCTTCATTTTATCCTTATTTAAAGTATGGCAATTGTAAATTGTTTTGTAATAATGACATAAACAAGAATACCATATCTCCGTTTAAAAAATAATTGTAGCATCGTCAATGTAATTGAGCATTGTACAATATTGAAAATGCTAAAAAAAATTGAAAAGAAGAATTTTGTTGGAAAAGCATAGATTCGAGCATAGGACCTTTCCGTCTGTATATTAAAAAAAGTTCCATACATGAGAGCAGACTCTAACCAAACCGCCAGCGGCCGCTCCTGCAGGCAGTACCAGCTAACTGATACGTATCAAACACGATATGTTATTGGAAACTTTTCGTGAGTTTAATTTCTAAACGAAGGCGCATTGGCCTAAATTATTATTACTACAATACTCAGAGAAATATATTCTACAACGTATATTAATTTCTCCCAAATCCGTGATTCCCATGTTTGATACTCCCCTTGTTAGATTTCACCAGGATCTAGGTAACTTTTAAAAGAACTAAATTTACTAATCGATAGAGGGGGAAAAATAGTATTATTATCCATTTTTATCTCATTTTTTTTTTTTTAAAGTGGAGATTGCTGACTTTGGAATGACAACCTTCATATAGTCAAAGCGCAAAGGGCTAATTGTCACAATTAAGAAAATGAAGTGGTATTTTCTGCTAGGTAAAATGTTTGTTCTATTATTTAATTTTTATAATTTAGATTAATGAAAAATTGAATGTTAAACATTAATATAAACAAACTGAATTCGGAAAAATTATCGTGTTTATTTACTCTGGTGGTACTTTGAAGTACAAATTTTTTTCCTCATAAATTTTTTTCTCGTATTTAGCTTATGATACAGATAAAACGATGTATTTAAATCCCAAAAATATACGACTTCAAGGAAAATTTAAACAGCACATATTTCTCGTATTTTTCGTGCACAAAAAAAACTACTTTTAAGTACCACTAGTAGCGAAAGGCTTAATTAAATTGATAAATTTTGATACATTTATTACAAACTTCCCGCCAAAGTTTTTACATACAACAAACTGTTTTCATTTTTTTAGTTCACCCTTTACGCAGAACAATTTGCAATTAAAATCAAAATGGTAATTTTATATATTTGAGTATGAATCGACTTAACAAGTCCAAGTATACGATAACATGTTCCTATTGTATTCTAATTATGTGGCTACGAGTATCTGCACGATATCAAGCGCTTGCAAGCAACTTACAGTCCTTTAGTACTTGACATATACTGAAGGTAAAAAAGGGAGTATTTCGAAATTTCGAATGCCATGAAATCATGAAGTATTTTTAAATAAACAACCATCATGACATTCATAATATCTCTTTTCTTTGGCTTTACAGAATTTTTCTTTTAATAAACTGTATTTTTAATTAGGTGTCGCTTTAAAACATCACCAACAGATGTCAAGTAATTCTGTTTGGAATTATTATTGAGTTTTACTTCTTTAGCTTGTTTTTCTTTTTAGTATGTATTGTTTTATGTTTTTTTAAAGAGTTTGGGTGAGAAAATGTTTTAAAACATGTCTCACACTTGAATGGTTTTTTGCCAGTATGTACTCTTTTGTGTCTATTTAAACAGCTTCGATCAGACAATATTTTACAGCATGTATCACACTTGAATGGCTTTTCGCCAGTGTGTAGTCTTTCATGTGTTTTCAAGATACTAATCCGAGAAAATGTTTTAAAACATGTCTCACACTTGAATGATTTGTTGCCAGTGTGTACTATTTTATGTTTACTTAAACAGCTTGGGTCAGAGAATGTTTTAAAACATTTATCACACTTGAATGGCTTCTCGCCAGTGTGTGTTCTTTTATGTACCCTTAAAGAGCTTGAGTCAGAGAATGTTTTAAAACATGTATCACACTTGAATGGCTTTTCACCAGTGTGTGTTCTTTTATGTATTACTAAACATCTTGAGTAATAAAATGTTCTAAAACATGTATCGCACTTGAATGGCTTCTCGCCAGTGTGTGTTCTTTTATGTATCCTGAAAGAGCCTGGGTCAGAGAATGTTTTAAAACATGTGTCACACTTGAATGGCTTCTCGCCAGTGTGTGTTCTTTTATGTATCCTTAAAGAGCTTGAGTCAGAGAATGTTTTAAAACATACATCACACTTGAATGGTTTTTCGCCAATGTGTATTCTTTTATTATGTGTTTTTAGATTACTTGACTGGGAAAATGTTTTAAAGCATGTATCACACCTGAATGGCTTTTCGCCAGTGTGTGTTCTTTCATGGATCTGTAAGGTACTTAACAAACTAAATGTTCTAAAACAGGTACCACACTTGAATGGTTTTTCGCCAGTGTGTGTCCTTTCATGTCTCTTTAAGTGACTTGACGTAGTAAATGTTTTAGAACATGTATCACATTTGAACGGCTTCTCGCCAGTGTGTGTTCTTTCATGGGTCTTTAAGTTACTTGAGTTAGTAAATATTTTAAAACATGTATCACACTTGAATTTTCTTTCACTAGTATGAGTTTTTTTATAATTCTTTAAACTGATTTGTTTAACTGAAGTTTCAGAACCTACACTAGTCTCACTATTTTCTGTTCTGTCAAACTGTTCGCATATATTTTCAGATATATTTAGTTCAACCGAATTTTCACAATTCTCGCCAAATAATATGCTGTTTTCTGTTGATATATCACTCTCATCATTTTCCAGTTTTATTTCCGTATGTAAACTTGATAAATCAGCAGCACCACAGTTTTCTGACTCCAATTTAATTTCAGAATCGGATAATTCCCTCTTTGTTATTACATTTGGAAACTGGTTACCTACATCCTCTAAGTCATCCTCGACTTTAACAGTCAATGTAGGTTCAATAGTTGGTGTAGATTCTTTATTTTCCATTCTCGACAATTTCTTGGCACAACTGGACACCAGAATTTTTGAATATATTGGATAGGATCTAAGATCCTTCTGAGACCTAATTTTTTTAGAAATTGAAGGTTAAAACTGCCTTACTTGTACAAGTTATCTACAGACACCAACATTTAAAACATACCTGTAAGAAACTCGCTCAGCGAAGTGTAACTTTTGTAAAAAACTAAAAAAAAGACCAGGACCCCAAATCTTGAAATTCGTTATGGTAGGTTATGATATCACTAGTGTAATTTACCGATATCACTTACCGGTGTCGTTATGATGCCGTTGCTAATCTTGAATCTACGTGAAGTGGTATTTTGGAAACGAACCTATTTTTTTAAGTTGGTATTTCAACATGGTACTCTGGCGACAGAATTTATTACTATTTTATATATCGGTCAAATCTATGGTCCCATATTTACACCTTTCTATTTTCGTTAATTATTTAGGCGTGTGACTCTTTACGTGTAAAATATATTATTTTATTTAAATATGTAAATTAATTGTTTTTACTTTAAGTATTCGAAGTATTTAATTATTTAAATAATTATTAGTAGCATTTCTGTTGAAATAAAAACGAAAGAATTAAATTTATTTTTGCTTTACAAAAATTACCTATAAAAAATTGTATTAAGTGTAACTACATAATTTTTCTTTAGAAAAAAAAGAAAAAACATACTGACAAACGAATAAAATACAAACATTACTCTTCGAAAAATTTATTTTTTAAATGTATTAGCAAAAACTACTTTTATAATAGCAGTTTTTGTGTCATTCACAAATTGAACTTCTTAAAAGTTAAGTATGTACCTACATGACCTACGTGGTTGTAAAATGTCTGTTAAATGAAGAGAGTAAATTTTAACTAAACACATACTCGAAAAAGTGCAAAAATACTTACATTTACCCAACTAATTTCTTAAAATTTAGGTTATTTTTCTTTTAACTTGTAAAGTTATAAAAAATAAATATTCTGTGAGTTTTATTCATTCCCTAATTTTTTTCTGAAAACTAAACTTTTATTCAACTGATAATTAACATTACTTATTTACATCAAACATATTCGATTTTAATTTTTTTAAGGTCAAATCAAAAAATTTAATATTTTAATTAAAAAATTTCTATTATAACATAACCTACGAAAAACCATATAATATGTACCCATTATATTCGTCATACATGTACATCGTCTTGTACGCAAGCAAGGTCGATAAAGGTGTTAACTACTTTACCCAGTGCATATTGTCCATATTATACCACCAACCAAATTGATAGTGAAAACATAACGTCAGTCAAGACAAGAACCATATCAGTTTAATCGGTAACAGAATTCAAGATTACCATTTTTGAAATAAGTGAAATTATAACGGTACCACGTCTCATAACACATTTGAAGATTCGGGGTCCTGGCCTTTTACAAATTATTTGAGAAATTCAAAGTCTGTGTTGGCATCTCGCATTTTAACTATTGCACAAAAAAATTATACTTGGATCCAAATCGTCTAAACCATACCTCCGTGGTCTAAACTATTGTATTTTAAAAAGTTAAGAATTCTATGAGTTCCACAGAACGCACAGAACTCATGTCATAATAATACACACTTTTTAATTTACTTGACATTAATGACGCTTATTGAATAGATCTCCATACGGTAGAGTTCCTATATAATAAGAGTCAAGACACCTCGTAGTCCATTTTTGATTGGTTGTTTGATCCGCTATATGCACATATAATAGGGAAAATGAGAGGGAATATTTGAACATAAATTATTAAGACATAGTTTAATAAAATAATATATTTTCTGATAAAAATAAGATATACAATGATAATAATATATTTATTAAAATAATTATTTAAATACTAACGTCCCGTCCTAGCTTCGCTCAGGCTCAGGCACAGATGAGACAGATCAAACCTACGTACCAAAAAGTGTGATTCGAAAGTTGCAATAAGTAGCAATTTATACTGCTGACTGGTTAGTCGTCCATCGACTCTTCAAGCGTACACTTGCATTGTTAAGTTGTGGCCACAGTGGTGGCTGTTCATTGTTACATTATTAGTAGCAAGTACATGCATACGGTTGTTCGACTATATGTATGCATTCCCAGCTCGGACGACCGCTGCATACATACAGAGTATTAACACACACAAACATCCACTACCTTACACATACCAACATAAACTCTAAATACGTATATAACCACAGAATAAACTCTGTGTATATAACCTTCCACCTCCCTGCCAAGTTTGATGACGTAAAATTCTGATTACAATCGGGATGCTAACTATCATAATAGTAGTTTGGCCCCTTGCGCTCAGGTGTCTGTTTTGTTTTCATTTTGGTGTTTTATAAAATTTCCTGTAACATTTAGACCGGCCGCATACATTCCGGTTTTGACCGGGCCGGGCGCCCGGTCCGGGTACCTGGAGGTGCAAATAACATAGTAACTCCATTTACTGCCGCACACTTTTCTTATTCTTACCGGTCAGAACGGCCGGCCAGAATGCAACCGGCGACGCCCGGACCGGGCAATCAGAAATAGAGGAAATACACCAAATAAAAGAATAAAATATGTCAGAAACATTAATACGTCGTCGTCCATTTTATTTCATGAAATCGACAATAATGCAGTCGATACAACAATACCGAACTATCAAATAAAACTGATATATTTTTTTAAGAATTGAATTAACCGGAATGTGTGCGCTAATACGACCGGTTGTCTGGCCCGGGCGCCCGGCCCGGTCACAAATGGAATGTATGCGGCCGGCCTTATATACTTTATAACTCTGACCCGCAGTTTCACTTACGTAAAATTATCAGAATCAGAAATCTAATTATTTTTAAGTCAGATATCCTGACATTTTGTACGAAATTAGTTATTTATAGTGACTGGCTTCGCTCGCCAAACGACTCGCCGAATCCCGAAATGGAGTTACATTATCTTTAATGTCATTCCCGTTCGTTTATTAATAGAATAAAATTTTTCGAGATCTCGCTTCGTTTTCGAGTTTAACTTGTTTTTGAATTCCAATATATTGTATGTATGGGATGTGGGCACGAGTACCATATCCGAGGCGACAAAATTTGACAAGGGGATCTGATAGATTTTGGCATTCTAAGCAAAAAATAAAAAATAAAAAATTTTGAAATTCGCTTTAGTTTTCGAGATATCGATCGTTAAACTTGTATTTAAATTTTCATGAAATTCGGATATATTGTATTTGGCGAAATATTGGTGAAATATATTTATATCAAAAATCGAAGTTTATTGTCATAACTAGCCTAACTTTCGGGCAAACAGTAACCTTAAATACAAGTTTAACGATCAGTATCTCGAGAACGAAGCGAGACCTCGAAAAATTTTATTCTTGTTTTTCGTTTTATTTTCTCAAGTTCTATAAGGAAGTGTCATCAAATCTTGGCGCTGTACTAATCGTAGTATCCCCTGAATTCGACGTTCAAAATCTTGAGGGACGTTTTGTCCGGATTTATTTTTGTATTGCTATCACAAAGTGGTACAAAACAAGCTCGATATTTCTTTAGTTTCATAGCAAGCAATAATTTGGATAGAAACAACAATTTCACAGCAACAGTAATTTCATAGCAACAATAATCTGATTGAAAATAAAAGGATGAGCTCGCGTTCATAATATATGTTCAGGCCATATAACCTTTATTACGTCACATAAGCGCTCGGGAACTATCGGCCCGTTATCGGTTCTAAGTTTAAAAATTTATTTTTAATTTAATATGACTTCTTAATTATTACGTTTAAAAAAAATAAAAGGAGTTTTCTTATAAAATTATATATGATCTTTCCATTTATGACAAAAAAAAAATTTTCTTCAAAAACCTAATTGTCACAATTACGAAAATGAAGTGGTATTATTTGCTAGGTAAAATGTTTGTTCTATTATTTAATTTTTATAATTTAGATTAGGTAATGGAAAATTGAATGTTAAACATAAATAAACTGAATTCGGAAAAATTATCGTGTTCATTTACTCTAGTAGTACTTTGGAGTCCAAAATTTTTTTTCCTTATAAATTAAGCTTTTTCTCGTATTTAGCTTATGATGCAGATAAAACGATGTATTTAAATCCCAAAAATATACGACTTCAAGGAAAATTTAAACAGCACATATTTCTGGTATTTATCGTGCAGAAAAAAAATGGACTTTTAAGTACCACTATTAGCGAAAGGGTTAATTAGATTGATAAATTCTGATATATTTATTTCAAACTTCCCGCCAAAGTTTTTACATACATCAAATATTTTCATTTTTTTAATTCACCCTTTACGCAGAATAATTTGCGTTTAAAATCAAAATAGTAATTTTATATATTTGAGTATGAATCGACTTGACAAGTCCAAGTATACGATAATATGTTCTTATTGTATCCTGATTACGTGGCTACGAGTATCTTCACGATATCAAGCGCTTGCAAGCTACTTGCAATAGTCTAATTCTTGACATCTGCTGAAGGTAAAAAAGACAGTATTTCGAATGCCATGAAATCATGAAGTATTTTCAAATAAACAACCATCATAACATTCATAATATCTCTTTTCTTTGGCTTTACAGAATTTTTCTTTTAATAAACTGTATTTTCAATTAGGTGTCGCGTTAAAACATCATCAACAGATGTCAAGTAATTTTGTATGGAATTATTATTGAGTTTTACTTCTTTAGCTTGTTTTTCTTTTTAGTATGTATTATTGTTTTATGTTTTTTTAAAGAGTTTGGGTGAGAAAATGTTTTAAAACATGTCTCACACTTGAATGGTTTTTTGCCACTATGTACTCTTTTGTGTCTACTTAAAGAGCTTGGATCAGAGAATTCTTTAAAACATTTATCACACATGAATGGCTTTTCGCCAGTGTGTAGTCTTTCATGTGTTTTCAAGATACTAATCCGAGAAAATGTTTTTAAGCATGCCTCACACTTGAATAGTTTGTTGCCAGTGTGTACTCTTTTATGTCTACTTAAAAAGCTTGGGTCAGAGAATGTTTTAAAACATTTATCACACTTAAATGGCTTCTCGCCAGTGTGTGTTCTTTTATGTCTACTTAAACAGCTTGGGTCAGAGAATGTTTTAAAACATGTCTCACACTTGAATGGTTTTTTGCCAGTGTGTACTCTTTTATGTCTACTTAAACAGCTTGGGTCAGAGAATGTTTTAAAACATTTATCACACTTGAATGGCTTTTCACCAGTGTGTATTCTTTTATGTATTACTAAACATCTTGAGTAAGAAAATGTTCTAAAACATGTATCACACTTGAATGGCTTCTTGCCAGTGTGTGTTCTTTTATGTATTTTTAAAGAGCTTGGGTCAGAGAATGTTTTAAAACAGGTATCACACTTGAATGGCTTTTCGCCAGTGTGTATTCTTTCATGTACCTTTAGAGTACCTGATGTAGTAAATGTTTTAAAACACATATCACACTTGAATGGCTTTTGGCCAGTGTGTATTCTTTTATGTGTTTTTAGAGCACTTGACTGAGAAAATGTTTTAAAACATGTATCACACTTGAATGGCTTCTCGCCAGTGTGTATTCTTTCATGTACCTTTAGAGTACCTGACGTAGTAAATGTTTTAAAACATATATCACACTTGAATGGCTTTTGGCCAGTGTGTATTCTTTTATGTGTTTTTAGAGCACTTGACTGAGAAAATGTTTTAAAACATTTATCACACTTGAATAGCTTCTCGCCAGTGTGTGTTCTTTTATGTATCCTTAAAGAGCTTGGGTCAGAGAATGTTTTAAAACATGTATCACACTTGAATGGCTTTTCACCAGTGTGTGTTCTTTTATGTATTACTAAACATCTTGAGTAATAAAATGTTCTAAAACATGTATCACACTTGAATGGCTTCTCGCCAGTGTGTGTTCTTTTATGTATCCTTAAAGAGCCTGGGTAAGAGAATGTTTTAAAACATGTGTCACACTTGAATGGCTTCTCGCCAGTGTGTGTTCTTTTATGTATCCTTAAAGAGCCTGGGTCAGAGAATGTTTTAAAACATGTGTCACACTTGAATGGCTTCTCGCCAGTGTGTGTTCTTTTATGTATCCTTAAAGAGCTTGGGTCAGAGAATGTTTTAAAACATACATCACACTTGAATGGTTTTTCGCCAATGTGTATTCTTTTATTATGTGTTTTTAGATTACTTGACTGGGAAAATGTTTTAAAGCATGTATCACACCTGAATGGCTTTTCGCCAGTGTGTGTTCTTTCATGGATCTGTAATGTACTTAACAAACTAAATGTTCTAAAACAGGTACCACACTTGAATGGTTTTTCGCCAGTGTGTGTCCTTTCATGTCTCTTTAAGTGACTTGACGTAGTAAATGTTTTAGAACATGTATCACATTTGAATGGCTTCTCGCCAGTGTGTGTTCTTTCATGGGTCTTTAAGTTACTTGAGTTAGTAAATATTTTAAAACATGTATCACACTTGAATTTTCTTTCACTGGTATGAGTTTTTTTATAATTCTTTAAACTGACTTGTTTAACTGAAGTTTCAGAACCTACACTAGTCTCACTATTTTCTGTTCTGTCAAACTGTTCGCATATATTTTCAGATATATTTAGTTCAACCGAATTTTCACAATTCTCGCCAAATAATATGCTGTTTTCTGTTGATATATCACTCTCATCATTTTCCAGTTTTATTTCCGTATGTAAACTTGATAAATCAACAGCACCACAGTTTTCTGACTCCAATTTAATTTCAGAATCGGATAATTCCCTCTTTGTTATTACATTTGGAAACTGGTTACCTACATCCTGTAAGTCATCCTCGACTTTAACAGTCAATGTAGGTTCAACAGTTGGTGTAGATTCTTTATTTTCCATTCTCGACAATTTCTTGGCACAGCTGGACACCAGAATTTTCGAATATATCGGATAGGATCTAAGATCCTTCTGAGACCTAATTTTTTTAGAAATTGAAGGTTAAAACTGCCTTACTTGTACAAGTTATCTACAGACACCAACATTTAAAACATACCTGTAAGAAACTCGCTCAGCGAAGTGTAACTTTTGTAAAAAACTAAAAAAAAGACCTGGCTTTTTACAAATTATTTGAGAAATTCAAAGTCTGTGTTGGCATCTCGCATTTTAACTATTGCACAAAAAATTATACTTGGATCCAAATCGTCTAAACCATACCTCCGTGGTCTAAACTATTGTATTTTAAAAAGTTAAGAATTCTATGAGTTCCACAGAACGCACAGAACTCATGTCATAATAATACACACTTTTTAATTTACTTGACATTAATGACGCTTATTGAATAGATCTCCATACGGTAGAGTTCCTATATAATAAGAGTCAAGACACCTCGTAGTCCATTTTTGATTGGTTGTTTGATCCGCTATATGCACATATAATAGGGAAAATGAGATGGAATATTTGAACATAAATTATTAAGACATAGTTTAATAAAATAATATATTTTCTGATAAAAATAAGATATACAATGATAATAATATATTTATTAAAATAATTATTTAAATACTAACGTCCCGTCCTAGCTTCGCTCAGGCTCAGGCACAGATGAGACAGATCAAACCTACGTACCAAAAAGTGTGATTCGAAAGTTGCAATAAGTAGCAATTTATACTGCTGACTGGTTAGTCGTCCATCGACTCTTCAAGCGTACACTTGCATTGTTAAGTTGTGGCCACAGTGGTGGCTGTTCATTGTTACATTATTAGTAGCAAGTACATGCATACGGTTGTTCGACTATATGTATGCATTCCCAGCTCGGACGACCGCTGCATACATACAGAGTATTAACACACACAAACATCCACTACCTTACACATACCAACATAAACTCTAAATACGTATATAACCACAGAATAAACTCTGTGTATATAACCTTCCACCTCCCTGCCAAGTTTGATGACGTAAAATTCTGATTACAATCGGGATGCTAACTATCATAATAGTAGTTTGGCCCCTTGCGCTCAGGTGTCTGTTTTGTTTTCATTTTGGTGTTTTATAAAATTTCCTGTAACATTTATATACTTTATAACTCTGACCCGCAGTTTCACTTACGTAAAATTATCAGAATCAGAAATCTAATTATTTTTAAGTCAGATATCCTGACATTTTGTACGAAATTAGTTATTTATAGTGACTGGCTTCGCTCGCCAAACGACTCGCCGAATCCCGAAATGGAGTTACATTATCTTTAATGTCATTCCCGTTCGTTTATTAATAGAATAAAATTTTTCGAGATCTCGCTTCGTTTTCGAGTTTAACTTGTTTTTGAATTCCAATATATTGTATGTATGGGATGTGGGCACGAGTACCATATCCGAGGCGACAAAATTTGACAAGGGGATCTGATAGATTTTGGCATTCTAAGCAAAAAATAAAAAATAAAAAATTTTGAAATTCGCTTTAGTTTTCGAGATATCGATCGTTAAACTTGTATTTAAATTTTCATGAAATTCGGATATATTGTATTTGGCGAAATATTGTATTTGGCGAAATATCAAGGAAAATTTAAACAGCACATATTTCTGGTATTTATCGTGCAGAAAAAAAATGGACTTTTAAGTACCACTATTAGCGAAAGGGTTAATTAGATTGATAAATTCTGATATATTTATTTCAAACTTCCCGCCAAAGTTTTTACATACATCAAATATTTTCATTTTTTTAATTCACCCTTTACGCAGAATAATTTGCGTTTAAAATCAAAATAGTAATTTTATATATTTGAGTATGAATCGACTTGACAAGTCCAAGTATACGATAATATGTTCTTATTGTATCCTGATTACGTGGCTACGAGTATCTTCACGATATCAAGCGCTTGCAAGCTACTTGCAATAGTCTAATTCTTGACATCTGCTGAAGGTAAAAAAGACAGTATTTCGAATGCCATGAAATCATGAAGTATTTTCAAATAAACAACCATCATAACATTCATAATATCTCTTTTCTTTGGCTTTACAGAATTTTTCTTTTAATAAACTGTATTTTCAATTAGGTGTCGCGTTAAAACATCATCAACAGATGTCAAGTAATTTTGTATGGAATTATTATTGAGTTTTACTTCTTTAGCTTGTTTTTCTTTTTAGTATGTATTATTGTTTTATGTTTTTTTAAAGAGTTTGGGTGAGAAAATGTTTTAAAACATGTCTCACACTTGAATGGTTTTTTGCCACTATGTACTCTTTTGTGTCTACTTAAAGAGCTTGGATCAGAGAATTCTTTAAAACATTTATCACACATGAATGGCTTTTCGCCAGTGTGTAGTCTTTCATGTGTTTTCAAGATACTAATCCGAGAAAATGTTTTTAAGCATGCCTCACACTTGAATAGTTTGTTGCCAGTGTGTACTCTTTTATGTCTACTTAAAAAGCTTGGGTCAGAGAATGTTTTAAAACATTTATCACACTTAAATGGCTTCTCGCCAGTGTGTGTTCTTTTATGTCTACTTAAACAGCTTGGGTCAGAGAATGTTTTAAAACATGTCTCACACTTGAATGGTTTTTTGCCAGTGTGTACTCTTTTATGTCTACTTAAACAGCTTGGGTCAGAGAATGTTTTAAAACATTTATCACACTTGAATGGCTTTTCACCAGTGTGTATTCTTTTATGTATTACTAAACATCTTGAGTAAGAAAATGTTCTAAAACATGTATCACACTTGAATGGCTTCTTGCCAGTGTGTGTTCTTTTATGTATTTTTAAAGAGCTTGGGTCAGAGAATGTTTTAAAACAGGTATCACACTTGAATGGCTTTTCGCCAGTGTGTATTCTTTCATGTACCTTTAGAGTACCTGATGTAGTAAATGTTTTAAAACACATATCACACTTGAATGGCTTTTGGCCAGTGTGTATTCTTTTATGTGTTTTTAGAGCACTTGACTGAGAAAATGTTTTAAAACATGTATCACACTTGAATGGCTTCTCGCCAGTGTGTATTCTTTCATGTACCTTTAGAGTACCTGACGTAGTAAATGTTTTAAAACATATATCACACTTGAATGGCTTTTGGCCAGTGTGTATTCTTTTATGTGTTTTTAGAGCACTTGACTGAGAAAATGTTTTAAAACATGTATCACACTTGAATGGCTTCTCGCCAGTGTGTGTTCTTTCATGGATCTTTAAGTTACTTGAGTTAATAAATATTTTAAAACATGTATCACACTTGAATTTTCTTTCACTGGAATGAGTTTTTTTATAATTCTTTAAACTGATTTGTTTAACTGAAGTTTCAGAACCTACACTAGTCTCACTACTTTCTGTTGTAGCAAACTGTTCGCATATATTTTCAGATATATTTAATTCAACAGGATTATCACAATTTTCACTAAATAACATTATGCTTTCTGTTGATATATCACTCCCATCATTTTCCAGTTTTATTTCCGTATGTAAACTTGATAAATCAACAGCACTTGAGTTTTCTAACTCCAATTTTATTTCATGGCAATTTAAAGAATCGGGTAATTCCCTCTTTATTATTACATTTGGAAACTGGTTACCTACATCCTCTAAGTCATCCTCAACTTTAACAGTCAATGTAGGTTCAACAGTTGGTGTAGATTCTTTATTTTCCATTCTCGACAATTTCTTGGCACAGCTGGATACCAGAATTTTGGAATATATTGGATAGGATCTAAGATCCCCGTGAGACCTATTTTTTTTAGAAATTGAAGGTTAAAACTGGCTTACTTGTACAAGTTATCTACAGACACCAACATTTAAAACATACCTCTACGAAACTCGCCCAACGAAGCTTATCCGATTCTTTAACTTTTGTAAAAATTTTTTAAAAAAGGCCTAGCCTTTTACAAATTATTTGAAGAATTTAAACTCTGGCCGGCATCTCGCATTTTAACTATTACGCGAAAAATCATACCTGGATTCAAATCACCTAAATTATCGTATCTTAAAGAGTTAAGAATTCTATGAGTTCCACAGAACTCATGCCATAATATACATCATATACATCATATATTATACATCATATACATCATATACATACACTTTTTAATTTACTTGACAATTGACATTAATGGCGCATGGATCATGGAATACGATAGAGTTCTATTATGGAGGGTAGATATCAGGAGCACCCTCTGTGAGGAGCACCAGCTCTGTATTAAAAAGTGTCCATGGAAAGGCGTAAACAGTGGCGGCGCTATTGTAGCAAAAGGGTAAATTTAGAGAAGTAAACAAGGAAAGAAAAACATCCGCCTTGTTATAAAATTATTGTTTTTTTATTAGAATTGTTACATATAAGTAATAGTTTTATTATTTTAAAAATTTTTATAAAACTCAACACAAAAAAATCACTATACTCTTTTGCTACTCTAGCGCTATTCTGGCGAGTTTTTGAACTGTTACTTAGTACTTAAAACGGGACACTTTTTGAACTATTTTTCTATTGTTTTCTGTTGCTTTGATCCTCCTTATATTCTACACTCCACAGTTCCTATAATAAAACTAATGCTGGCGTTCCAGACGAAAATTTTGTTAGCCTAACGTTAACTAACGGAGCTTTCACCGTTACAAACCAGAGGGCACGCATTCAAAAAATTAATATACGTTATATATTAAACAACAATTTCTAACATGGTGACTGATTATTTTTATTCCATAATTTTTAAATGTGGCTGTACTTCAGAAATTAAGTATTTATACCGTAAAAAAATATTTAAAGTGCATTAATTTTTGAATGCGTGCCCTCTGGTTTGTAACGGTGGAAGCTCCGTTAGCTAACGTTAGGCTAACAAAATTTTCGTCTAGAACGCCAGCAATTACACGAGGGTTTATTTTTCAACGGCTGGCAACCCTGTATTCAAATTCATCGTAATGGCGTGTTCGATATTGTGATATTAACGCAACGTTTTACAACATAAAAACGTTAGCGTTATTAACGTTGTTTCATAATAAATATTTGGGATATTTGGGACTCATAACTCATTCGTGTTATAAAGGTCATTAGTTCCAGGCTTTGTGTATAGGTAATAACACAAAAGTAGTAATAAAATAAAACAAATCCAAAAATGGAGAAATCGGTCAATGAAAGTTTTTATACATGTGAAATTAAAGTGGAGAAAAATGAAATGAATGAAACTGATCGTAAGTTTGAAATTAAAGTGGAGAAAGATAAAGTGACTGGACCAGTCCATAAAAGGGAAAGGGAGGAAACTGAAGTGAATGAACCAGTCCATGAAGGTTTTCATGCTTTTGAAATTAAAGCGGAGGAAGCTGAAGCGAATGAGGCCAATTTAGAGTCACCAACAGAAACTAAAATTTTTGTACTAACTAAATTGTTCCCAAAAAATGATAGTTTAACAGATAAAACGAACTTTACAGACTTACAGGAGCAAAATATCAAGTTGGTAAGTACTAGATTTAAATTGATTTGGATTATAATTTTTGATAAAGTAAAAAGTGGAAAAATTGATCGGTTTTTGTCTAATGGGGAGTGAGTAAAACAGTGGTTGTTAAAATTTTTGATGTGTAGAACCTAAAAGCAACAACTTTAAAGTGATACTAGTGTACTAATATTAGGGTAACGAACCCTTAAGGTTGCTAAGAAGCAAAAAAATTTTAATGACAGCTTCTTGAAAATTTGACAGTTTATTATTGAAATAATAAAGAATGTCCTGTCAAATTTTGAAGTCGATCTTGTTCTTAGTTAGCGAGTAAAAAATTTTGGAAGTTACACTTTCACATAGGTTAACACACATTTATATAAAAAGCTGTATCTTGACAGTCAGAAATGTTCGTTTTACAAAAAATATGGGTAATTATGCAGAAGCACGGCTCCACCTATTTTTGGCTCTAAAAGGAAAACTAATGATCCGATTTTAATGATTTTTTTTTTAAATGTTCGTTGCCACGGCGGATTAGTTAAAAAAAATACTACAAATCGATACCGATAATGGAAATGCTGGGAAACTGTAGTTAAATTTGAAAAAAAAAACAATTATTTCCAGATTTTCTTTTTTTATTTTGTATGCATGTGTGTCAAAGTCGAAATATATTGTCAAAACTAACTAAACTAACCTAACCTCACCACCTAGTTTTTATATCAAAGTCGAAATATATTGTAAAAACTAACTAAACTAACCTAAACTTAACTAACCTCACCACCTAGTTTTTATATCAAAGTCGAAATATATTGTAAAAACTAACTAAACTAACCTAACCGTAACTAACCTCACCACCTAGTTTTTATATCAAAGTCGAAATATATTGTCAAAACTAACTAAACTAACCTAACCTTAACTAACTTCACCACCTAGTTTTTATATCATCTACTCTTATTTATTTTGATCAATTTTACCAGAATATGCACTCAAATCATGACGTTGAGATAATCGTAGTTTACAAAATTAAGTCAATTTTTCTAACTTCCACGCTTAATATTTCGAAAATGCAACGAGATATTGATTTTTTTATTCTTGAAAAAGTATTTATTTTGGTCAGTTTTACTAGACTATGCACTCAGACACACATATAAACGCACGCACACTAAATGACAAAAGAAAATTTGAAAAAATTGAATTTTGTTAAGTTTTAAAACAGTTTCCCAGCCTTTCCATTATCGGTATCGATTTGTAGTATTTTTTTAAATTAATCCGCCGTAGCGACGAACATTTTAAAAAAAAAATCATTAAAATCGGATCATTAGTTTTTCTTTTAGAGCCAAAAACAGGTGGAGCCGTGCTTCTGCATAATTACCAAAATATGCATAGCAATTATCACAGGTTTACGAATACCTGCACCAAGTTTCAAAACAGTCTTGTTCTTTGTTTCTGAGATAAATATTTATATCGAATCATAATATTAATAGTACAGGAGGTACTGGCGCATGAGTACCGAAAACTAGTCCACCTCAATCCTTTTAATCCGATCCTGTTGACATTGCCCTACTGATGATATAAATGCATGTTGCCAGGGGGCAACCCGGGGCCATATTGTTTAAGCCGGAAGTTGTTTAAACAATTGCAAGGAATTGTCATTTTTCAACCGGACAAATTTTTTTTATATTCTTTACCGAAATACAAATAAAAAAGGTCCTATGACTTTTTACGATAAAGTTAATAGTTTTCGAGATATGAATTTTTAAAAGTTCGAAAAATCTCAAATTTGGGTACTTTTGGCCCCTGAAAAAATATTTTAAAAAAAAAAAATATAAATAATATTTTTTTTTTAAATTCTTTATAGAATAGTTAATAATATCCTTAATAGAGATTTAAAAAAATTTCATTGTTTATTCCTTTTTTTTTTAATTGTTAATTTCGCGCGCCGACAAATATGCGCCCCTACCTTTAAAATACCTTTATGTATTTTTTCAACCGGACAATTTTTTTTTTATATTCTTTATTAAAATACAAATAAAAAAGGTCCTATAACTTTTCACGATAAAGTTAATATTTTTACAGATATGAATTTTTAAAGATTCGAGATTTTTCGAACGTTTAAAAATTCATATCTCTAAAAATATTAACTTTATCGTGAAAAGTCATAGGACCTTTTTTATTTGTATTTCAATAAAGAATATAAAAAAAATTTGTCCGGTTGAAAAAATACATAAAGGTTACATAAAATATACAAAAATACATACAAAATGGCATTTATTCAAAACTTTGTTCGTTTAAATTAAAAAAAAAAAATTTCAAAAATTCATTACGCATTCATAAAAATTTTCGTTAATTTTTATTTTAAAAGTTGAGACAGAGAAATTGTCATTATACTATAATTTTTTTATATTATTTAAAAATATTGTTTTATTTTGAAAATTGAGAGAGAAAGAGAAATGCCTTATTATATTAATAAAGATAGTATTAGCGGTATTAGCAATTTTTGAAAACTGCTTTACATAGAAAAATAGTTCAAGAACTTTGCTTTTATAATTTTTTTCACTCTTTCCAGCGGTATGAAAATTTTGACAAAAATTGCGCCAAAAGCCTACTTCTGGGCATCCGATTTGTTTGGCTAACGAACTCATCCAACGATTTCGGGTTCAGGGTGGCGATCGACCTGGAAAACCTGGAAAAGTCAGGGAATTTCAGTTGTAGTCAGGGATTTTTTTCAATTTTCGCTCCGGCAAGAGCGTGAACTGATAGTTTTTCTAAACAGTTTTTTGACGACCTTTTTTTTTACCCTCCAGTTGTATTTTTTGCAACTGACCAACAAAAAAAAGAAAGATCAAAAAACTTTATTTTTAGAAATAATTAAATTTAATAAACATTTTTTTTCGGAGTAGGCCCTGGAGTTTTATTCAGTCATGGAGAAGTCAGGGAATTTTGAAATTTGTTTTCAGTCGCCACTCTAGGTTTCCAACGTTCTCACCAAATTTTATAAATATTGGGTGTCTCGTTCGAGAGTCACCGCGCAGATACATAAATTTGCTAAAATTTAAATTGCTTTGTCTAGTAAGAAGCTCGCTATATCGTGCTCGTATATCAAAAGGTATAAGAAGTATTAAAATTTCACCCTGTATACATATATAATGATTTGTTTACACAAAAGAATTTTAATGTTTTTTTTATATCCGTGTGACCAATACATACGCATTTTTCTTTTTCTCAATCGAATCACTAGTGTATTAATAAATGGGAACTATGTAAAAAAATCTACTTTATTTATTTTTTATTTATATATTTATTAACTTCCCATAGGAAATTATTGTAATGGGTCCGATTTTACGAATCGCTACTTTTGACATATCTCCACGTTTCAAGGTTACTAGAATCCGAATCCATTGTTTTTAGCGTGATGTCTGTGCGTGCGTTCGTTCGTTCGTTCGTTCGTTCGTGAATTTTTTTTCGTCTCGCATATCTCGAGAACAAATGATGATATCAACTCCGAACTAATTTCACTAGATGCGTAATCAAAAAATGAAGACCGGATAAAGTTTTCAGCAAATTCGGATTAGCGGTTTGTTTTTTGTGGTAAAAAAGCAGAATCAACTTTATTAAGATAACATAAATTATATGGATTTTTTACCATAACATTATTATATAATGGCCTAAGAACCTTCCTTGATGTTAAAAACGCCAGTATATTATTATAAAATTAAAAAAAAAATGAAATAAGAAACTTTTTTTGAAATATATTTTGTCTCTCATATCTTGAGAACAAATGATGTTATCATTTGTTTGATAAGGGTGGAGCCCCCACCCTTAGGTACAGAAGGCGAAGCCCCCGGTATGGTGCAAGGGGCAAAGCCTCTATCGGGGGCCCAGAGGGGAAGTTGCCCGAAATGGAAAAAGAAATTATTAGAATCCAACTGCAGGTAAAATGAATAATGAAAAAATTTTTAGCGACAGCCTGCATATAAATTATTAAGAAAGAACTAAAAGAAAAGAAAATTGTCATTGAAGATGGTCATTTAAATGACCATCTTCAGGAAAAATCAATAATTCAGTTGTGAAACAACTGAGAAAAAATATCAAAAGGACATAACCTCCAAATGTCAAATGGATGTCAAAATGACAGACGAAATTAAAAGAAATTAAAAATCACCCTACGACTACTATGAAAATCGGAAAAAGAATTATTTATGTACAGTAGTCTCTAGTCTTTAAGGACACCCAATGGGAAGTTGACAGTGTGGGCAGACCTGTCCCCCAAATTTTTGATTTATTTATTTGTTGCTCTGTTAGTAGAATTAACCATGTTCAATTTTTAGGATTTGACCCTTTTGCAAAAAAAGCTTGCCAACCTTTAGTTTAGACGATTATCTCCATTTCTGAGAATGTTGCCTTGCAGTTATACTTTTTTAATTGTAATTTTTGAACTTTACACATCAAAAACTGCAAAAAAAACCATTGTTTTATTTGCTGCATATTGGCCAAAAATCGATCATTTTTTCACTCATTCGTTATGTGAATGTTTTCATCAAAATACTACTTTGTAACATTTTAGGAGTCGCCTAAATCTTTGCTGTATTTAAACAGTTTACATACGGAAATCAAAATTGAAGAAGATGAAATGGATGAAGATCATTCGACAGATTTAACAAAACGTGAAATTGCATGCGTTGAGAAAAAACTATTTCAGTGTGGTATATGTAATAAAAAATTTACTACTTCAAGTTATTTAAAAACACATGAAAGAATTCATAGCGGTGAAAAATCATACCATTGTAATATATGTACTAAAACGTTTGTTACTTCAATTAATTTAAAAAGACATGAAACTGTTCACAGGGCCAAAAAACCATATCAGTGTAAGACGTGTTTTAAAACATTTACTACTTCAGCTGAACTAAAAATACATGGTAGAATTCACAGTGATAAAAAATCATATGTGTGCAACATATGTACTAAAACATTTACTCAGTCAAGTAATTTAAAAGCACATAAAAGAATTCACAGTGGTGAAAAACCGTACCAATGTAACATATGTACTAAAACATTTTCTCAGTCAAGTAGTTTAACAGTACATAAAAGAATTCACACGGGTGAAAAACCACACGAATGCAGTATTTGTTCTAAAACTTTTACTACTTCAACTGACTTAAGAAGACATGAAAAAATTCACAGTGGTGAAAAACCACATGAGTGCAAAGTCTGTACTAAAAGATTTAGTGAAATTAGTGATTTAAAAAGACATGAAAGAATTCATAGTGGTGAAAAACCGTATGAGTGCAGTGTCTGTGCTAAAAGATTTCGGGAAATAACTAGTTTAACAATACATAAAAGAATACACAGTGGTGAAAAGCCATATGAATGTAAAATATGTTCTAAAGCATTTACTAATTCAAGTGATTTAACAAAACACATTAGAGTTCACACGGGTGAAAAACCATATGAATGTAAAATATGTTCAAAAGTATTTATTAGTTCGAGCAATTTAAAAACACATGAAAGAACTCATACCGATGCAAAGCCATAAATGTACATGGGTGGTTCTACTTTTTAGGTCTCAACCAGAAAAAAAAATTGACAGCCATTTCGTAGATTTCATGCGACTAGAATGTAGGAAAATTATCATAGATTCGGTATCTGCAGACCAGCAGCTCGGTTTCATATTAAAACCAATATTTTTTTGCGGATTATTGAATCCAGACAGAAAAAAATGGTTAAATTAAATTTAAATAATAAAATTAAAATTATTATTTAAATAATATTTATATTATGTTCTCCTAATACCATTTAAAAAAAATTTTAAAAAAAAGTTGGTCTTTTTTGTCTGATTTGCGAAAAATTGAGAGTGTTTTTTGTGTTTGTTGTTTTGTGTTTTATGATATAATAAAATAAAGTAAAAAAATGTTTTTTAAGAAAAAGCTTTTATATAAAAATGGGCTAAAAAAAAATAAAATAACTTTTGAGTGAAGTTTGAAGCAATATGCAACATAATTTATAAAAGCTTGAGGCGTTATCATTAATTATTTCTGTTTTGGATATAAGTGTAGCTATTTTACTTTTCAGTAGTTACCAAATTTTATTAAACGCCTCAAGCTTTTATAAATTATGTTGCATATTGCTTCAAACTTCACTCAAAAGTTATTTTATTTTTTTTTAGCCCATTTTTATATAAAAGCTTTTTCTTAAAAAACATTTTTTTACTTTATTTTATTTTTTACTTTTCAGTGTGATTACATTTAATTTAAAAAAAAAATTAAAGAAGTAATTGTTTTACCTATATTTTAATCGGTTAATTTATCCTAATCAGACATAACTATGGAAACAAAAAATTGCAATGTAAAATCAATGGACAATATTTGACAATTCGAAATGTCAAAAAGTTGCATAGGACTAAAAATCCACAATTTTGGTTTGGGTCGAATTAGGGAAAAACTAATTATACAATATTGCATTGTCATCAAGGTTAGACACGTATGCAAAATTTGAAACCTCTAGCTCAATTAAAACCTGTCTAAATTTTGATTCCAAGATTTGATCTAAACCAACATACTAACATACCAAGTTAAATAAAAGCTTTTAAAAAAATTGGTTAGGAAAGTTGACCAAATTAATCAACTTTTAACTAAAAAATTTAGTTGATATACAAACAAACACTGATATAATAAATATATACTTATTTTGTTATCGTATCCTTCGCCATTTTCATATTTCCCATCGTCACATTCTACCGTGACGAAGGATACATCCGTGACGAAGGAGACAATTTTCCAACAAAATCGTTATTAATTGTGAACAGCGATCATTTAGTTCGAAAACTTGAGTTTATCGTAAAGCTTACATTATTACAAATAATATTTACGTAAAAACGTTTTGAAATTCGTTAAATACATACCAGAAAAAGCCGTGACGAAGAATACACTCAATAAACACACGCAGCCGGTTTTCTTGCTTGATCTAAAAAAATAACAAGCTCTCTATCTCAGTCAGTTGATTTGACTTTCGCTGTATGTTCTACGGTCTTTGGGGTTTCCATTTTACGAAAAAACATGATCCTTTGACCTATTTTTTTTAAACTTATAGCAATATTTGGCAGTCGTGACGAAGGATACTCAAATTTTCGCGACAATTTTTCGTCCCGCCAAAAAAATAATTCTGCAGATAAATAAAATTTAACTATCATAATTACCATGCGTAACAATTTAACTCTCTTTTTTATTTATAAAATTGTGTGGTTTCAGTAAACTTATTTTTAAAAAACGTTATAGTTCCAAGCAATATGTAATAGGGACCACATGCGTTTTAGAACTGCAATAAAAGTTTGACACCATTTTTATAAAAAAATTAAATTAAAAATTAAAGTAAATGTAGGTAGGTCATCTAAATAGGAGTTATTAATTTTATTTAAATAAAATAAATGACAGTATCTTCATTCTGTATATAGTTTTAACCTTCCTTATCGTGGAGACAACTTTAATTTTTTGAAGGGCCTAAAAAGTAGAATCACCCACATAGTACTCTCCCATAACGCACGCTCCCATTTAACAATTACGTCGCACACAACATGTGTATAATGGCACCACTCCGCGTTTTAAAGCGAATATGTTTGAATGTGTTAGTGCCTAAACTCTAAGTAATAGTTTGTAATAGTAAGGCCCGGTCCACATTAACCCTCCGCTGTCGGCACATTATCGCTACGCTCCCGATTCGATAAAATTTTACTCACACAACAAACAATGAATGTATTCACATCATCGCTCCAATATCGGTCCGATATCAGTGACGGTTCGCTCCCTCGTCAATGCCGCTCCAGTACCAATACCTTTCAGGTAATATTTTATCGAAGCGATATCAGACTTATTATGACTTGTACCTATAGTGTGAACACTTTTTTGATTCCACTCCGCTCCGCTTGCATTCAGTTGTTACGAAAAGATATTTGTATCGAACTGGGAGCGTACCGAGAGTGGCATTATAGTGTGAATGGAGAACGAATAGGTACCAGCATGATATCAGCACTGTAATGTGAACACAACAAGATTATATCGGAGCGAGAGTGGAGCGAAATATATAAATCAGGAACATTGACGCTCATGACCTTTGACTTTCTCATTTAACAATTTCGCCCCAGTGGATTGCGTAATGGGAGAGTCCTATGTAATTTGTGTTGTAAGACTTTTAGGCAGTAAGAAGACATGAAAGAATTCACAGTGCTGAAAAACCTCACAAATGTGATGTATGTTTTAAAGCGTTTGCGACTTCAGCTCGCTTAAAACAATATGAAAAAATTCACAATGTGGAAAAATCACAAAAATTTAATTGATTAGGTAATTTAACAAGACATAAAAATCTCCAAAGAGATAAAAAAAAACCATAAATGAATGTAATGTTTTAGTTACGAAATGTGGCTATGCTGGACTCATTCGTGCGCAGTGTTGCCAGATTGGGCTATTTATATTTTTGATTGGCAGTAAAATTTTACTGTTGGCGGCAAGTAGCCGTTTGGGCTATTTTTAATTTTCCCATTTTAAGCTTCCCATGTTAATGGCTCTTGCCCGCATCCATGCTCATATGAGTGCATTTAAACTTTGTTGTAGCACTTATGCTCTCTCATAGTTTATGTTACAACTATTAATAGATTTGAGCGTTACTTTATGGTATTCCATATTTGTAAATAATAAACAAATATTTTACTTTGCAAAATACCACTTTTATTTTTGAAACTGTGACAATATTGTTTCGAACCGTTAGTTCATTTTCAAACAGAATCAATAGAAATACTTATTAATAATTAATAAGTATTTCCCTACGACTACTATAAAAATGACTACTCTGTTTGAAAATGAACTAACGGTTCGAAACAATATTGTCACAGTTTCAAAAATAAAAGTGGTATTTTGCAAAGTAAAATATTTGTTTATTATTTACATGTTACAACTATTTAACAGTGATATTTACCAAAATAACAAGACTGATGATGATGATTCTAGTTTGCTGGAATCGATTAATTTAATAGAACTAACAGATGATTAATTTTATCGAAATAAGTTTAAATTTCAGAAAGATTAAGTTTCAAAACTTTATGGTTGTCATAGTTGCCATTTCAGTGATAAAAACAAAAACAAAAAAACAGTCATTCCAATTATTTGACTTTTTGTGATTATTTTTATGATTGTTATAATCATAAAAAAATTTAAATTTAAAAATAACATTGTTAAATTTGATTAATAATAAAATTTGTGTTTAATGTGTAAGGATTAAAAAAAATTGTCGTATTTTATGGTATTTAAACATTGATGTTGATAAATATTTATTATAAAGTTAACATATTTTTAAATAGTTTGTATTGCCTGTTTATTAAATTTAATTAAGGTTTGTTTAAGCAGCAGCTTTAGAAAGTAACAAACTGTCAGGATTGTGCGCAAAGCGTTTTTAGTAATTATTAAGATCGCTCTGCGCATGCGAAAATTGCTTTGCGCATAATCCTGACAGTTTGGTACTATCAAAAACTGCTGCTTAAACAAGCCTTTAATAAAAAATGAAATTTTTTTAAACAGTCATTATTAATATAAAATTTTATTAAACGTCATTAAAGCTCGTGTAATTTCATCGAAAATAAAATTCAAAAAATATATAAGTGCACTTTGCTCCGGAATGGGCTACTTTTGGGCTACTCGAGCGCCTCTCATCGGCGGGTTTTGTTAAAATTTTTCTGGCAACACTGTTCGTGCGTTCTATGTGACTACTTTTTTTTACATTTATACCATGTCCATACAGTCCGGTGTTGATGCAGAAGCGATTACGTCCTGTCCTCTAGATATGTGTATGTCCAGTGTATAAAAACATTTTCTGATAATAATGATTACACCGGATCACATTTATTCCTGTAAAATAAAAGAAAGATATGAAAACACAACAATCTTTTGAAATGTCAATAAATTATGAAGACAAATTTAGTGGCAATAAAAATAATAGATTATGTAATAAGCTAGTAAAAATACTAATATTAACCCTTTGCGCTTATAAGACATATACAACATGACAAGATGGTTTGTCCATTAACTCTACCATATTTAATGGTGTTTTGTCTGTTGGATCATAAGACATGTACCACATGACACACTGAATGTTGAACTGTAATGACTGCTCATACTTCACATTACATGAATATTTTATTTAATAACTGCAAACACATTCATTTATTAAAAAAATAGTAAATAAAATAATACAAAATCACGTTGAATTATTTTTTTAAAATTAAAAACTAATAAAAACAGCATTGAGGACGTATTTAGCGCATTTAGTATTCAACTTTGGGGAAATAAGGTTAGAACGTCAAAAGAATCCGTCGAAAAAAGAACGTCGGTCGTTGTCATGTGTTACATGTCTTACCAGCCTATTTACAACTCACTTTTTTTTTTGCTTGAGTGCAAAGAGTTAAGTAATTTTTATAATTATTTAAATTGTACCTTTAATTTTAATATAAATAATTATAATCACTTTTAAGTTGATTTTACTTCCCGCACTTATCCACATACCACATCGTTATTTTACTTAGCACACTGTTATTTCTTGGTTTAGCATGGATGTAAACAAACGTTCGAGAAATGTAACTTACTAGCATTGTGGTAAGGTGATAAGGGTGAGAAGTAGAAGTATATGTATAACCATGTTCACTATAATACTTCTCACCCTTCTCACTAGAACATGGAAAGTGAGACAAGAATATACGTACATACCAGTAGCAAGCCAAGTGTGTTTGTTTTCAAGCATATATTGCTTACAGTTGAACGCAAACCGCTTACACCGATACGAATTGGCCCCATTGAGGGGATAATCGACTAGAAAGAATGCTATGTATTACAAATACATTAAGAAATTGAAGCAAAAAAATTGACTGATGTGATTACTTTGATGGTGGTCAGACCATTAATTTAATGTATGGAGGGTAGATATATTTAACTTTTAAATGATTAAGACGAGTTAACTCGTCCTCTAATATGGCGGCTCAAAATGCTGTGATATGTACATATCCACTGGTACAGGTGGCGCCATCTGTGACAGATTTTCCGAAATACGGTATAATTCTAAATAATGTTCAATTTTATCAACATAGTTTAGTATAATTTACATTTTGTAAATTCCACCCTCGTGCGAATAGCCAACATAAATTTAAAAAAATGAGATTTTTTTATTTTTGCTTTGATCAACAGTTTGTGAATGTTTGTGACGCTATTATTTTCGTTTGTGACTAATTAGTTAATTAATTATTTAATTGTTAATTAAGAGTGTGTGAATAGCCAACATTTTTTAAAATTTATTACAATATTGACTTCCGAGCACTTAATCAATCGAAAATCGTTTGTGAATTCCAAATATACCATTAAAAACATTTGTGACAGCGTATTTAAAAAAAAAAAATCAATTATTTTTTGTAGTAATGAAGTTTTTTATATTGGCCACTCTGTTTAGTTGCGCTAAATCTATACTCCAATGCCCTCTAGTGTGAGAAAAAATAACTATTTTGTAAATGACAGCAGTATACCGAATTTTTTTAATTTTTTTAAAGAATACGCTGTCACAAATGTTTTAATGGTATATTTGGAATTCACAAACGATTTTCGATCGATTAAGTGCCCGGAAGCCAATATTGCAATAAATTTTAAAAAATGTTGGCTATTCACACACTCTTAATTAACAATTAAATAATTAATTAACTAATTAGTCACAAACGAAAATAATAGCGTCACAAACATTTACAAACGAGTCACAAACGATTGATCGAAGCAAAAATAAAAAAATCTCATTTTTTTAAATTTATGTTGGCTATTCGCACGAGGGTGTAAATTCCCAGAGTTCACCTGTTTGATGTTGGGATCTTTGATTTTTTTCTTTTTCTTTTTTTGTTATCTATTGTAGTTATCACTGGAAGTAAAAAGTCCGGCATTTTGAGAAAAAAAAATTTTTCCATATGGTTTGTTTAAAAGGGTTAATTGAAAGCAGATAAAAAAGGTTAGTTTTGCAATAAAATTTTAAAAAAATTAGTTTTTTTGTGAAAAAAGAAAGTTCAAAAATCACGAAAATTTGGTTGGAATTTCTTTCCCTTATACACTGTGTTATACAGTGTCGTTTGTGTTTTGCTAATGGAACACAATCTTTACATATTTTTCAAACCAGCACATAACTCGGATTTTTAGCAAACTGCAGTTGGCGACACTGAGTGGGTTCGTTTCGTTAACAAAAGTCAAAAAGTAAAGTAGTAGTGGTAGTCGCTTTGGTTGTAACCCTAGAGTAGTTGTAAAGTTGTAACGATGTAAAATACATTGAGGAGAGAATCGACTAGAGAGAATGGTGTGTATTACAAATTCATTAAGAAATTGAAGCAAAAAAATTGACTAATGGGATTACTTTAATGGCGGTCAAACCGTTAATTTTATTCGGAAGCCAAAGGAATGGTGAGACCTCTGGCGAGAAATGCGCCGAACTGCTGTAAAGGGGGTTTTTGATAGGTAAATATTAGTAGATAAGTAATTTCATAGTAAGTAGTTGTAGGTAAAAATATTATTAGTGGTATCTATAGAAATACTTATTAATAAGTCTAGTCTACCTATTAATAAGACCAGTCTACTTGTACCCCAATTTACAGACACCTGATATATGAAGAAAATGGTAATAACTATCTTCACCTCAAGGTTAATTTCTACAAAATAAGATTAATTAGTCAATTAAGAATGTCGAATAAAATATGTACACAAATTTACTTCAAAGGTTGTAAACTGATTTTGAAACATGAACAAATTTGTCAGCAGTGTAATCTAGAAGTTAACGATCTTACGCACTTTCTTTTTAAAGTAAAAAGTATTCTTTGAAAAGGCATATCAGTGCTGGAGGTGATCCCATGACGAAGATTTTAACTATTAGAGAACTGGAACAGCTAAACGATATATTTTTGTATGTGATTGAGGCTTTTGAGCACAGATCTCGTATTTACCGCTTAATGTGTCACAGTCAATAACAATGTTCTATTCGAAGTTTTGCATGTATTTTAGTCACTCATGTAGCAGCAGATAGTTTTTTTTTTTGTTATTGTTAATGCTATTGGTTATTTGTTAATAAGATTATTTATTATATTTGTTATTAATTATTATGTATGTATTTGTTTATTCCTTGTTATGAATTGTTACGCATATTATTCCTGTTATTTGTATATTGTTTCTGTTATTTGGATTTAATTGTTATATGTAGAGCCCGGACTCTATAGTGTACTATAAATCATCCTGTCAAAAAATTGAATGTTCTTCAGTAGCACAAAAACAAGTATGAGGGGTTAAAAAATGAAAATAAACTGTAATTTCAAAATCTATAGTCATTTACAAATTTTAATTGTTATCATGTAAATGCAAAGAAAAATGATACTTTCAGTGAAGTGTAGCACACCTTATTAACATATTAATTTTCAACAAAAGAGTAGTCCAATACTGGCTAGATGCCTTGATGTTAGTTGCAACTAATAATTAATAACCAATGACAAAAATATTTTTTTCTTTGCAACTAATGACTGAAAAATTCAACTATTAGTATTAACTATTAAGTAATTTAGCTTTTAGTTGTAGTTGTTAGTTATATTAAGTAGGTATGAAGTTTATTGAAATTATCGTAGAAGCAAAAAAGTAGGAAAATATTTTATCTTCTGATTATTTATTGAACATAAAAACGTAATTAACCAACATGAGTAACAATATAAAAAATCACAACTATAAGTTTAAAATAATTGGATACTATTTGCAATCTGTTTTCGATCGAAAGATTTTGATAACGAAAAATAAGTATAATTTATAGTACATATTATATATTTGAAAGAATACTTCCTTTCCTTATATCATCCATTTTGGAAATATCGTTATTTTCGATATCGATAATTTTCGATAACGAAAAGTAGGTTCTGACAGTCGCAATAGGTTCGGAATACCCACAACTTGTTTCGCTTAAGCCTTCAAAAATTTCGTTATTTTTGAGCTACGACGCACCGTTTAGGAGATATTTACAATTAAAGTTTTCGATAGCGAAAGTTAACGAAAAGTAGTTTTTTAAAAAATTGTTCTGTTACTGACCAGATCAATGAGACTAAAGGGGCCTAAATTAACTAGTTATAACCAATTTATGACAAGTTACGCGGTATCGATAATTTTCGATAACGAAAAGTAGGTTCTGACAGTCGCAATACGTTCGGAATACCCACAACTTGCTTCGCTTAAGCCTTCAAAAATTTCGTTATTTTTGAGCTACGACGCACCGTTTAGGAGATATTTACGATTAAAGTTTTCCATAGCGAAAGTTAACGAACGGCAGTTTTTTTAAAAATTGTTCTGTTACTGGCCAGATCAATGGGACTAACAGAGCCTAAATTAACTAGTTATAACCAATTTACAACAAGTTACGTGTTATTGATAATTTTCGATAACGAAAAGTAGGCTCTGACAGTCGCAATACGTTCGGAATACCCACAACTTGCTTCGCTTAAGCCTTCAAAAATTTCGTTATTTTTGAGCTACGACACACCGTTTAGGAGATATTTACGATTAAAAAGTTTACGATTGCAAAAAGTAACGATTTGTCATTTTTTTAAAAATACACTATCGTTGACCAAATCAATGGGACTAATGGAGCTTAAATTCATCATCAATTATAACCAGTTTATGATAAATAATTCGTTATCTTTGCTAGTTCTCGAACAGAACATTCTAAAACTTTTGTTAAATATCTTTATTTAGCTTTTATTTCAATAATTCTTCTAATAGGGATATTGGTTTTTCGACATCTTTATTAATTTTCGAATAGAAACTTTTGTCAAATCTTTTCACCTGTATTCAATTTGTTTTTCGATGACTAAACAAATGGTGAAGTAAATTTTTCGTAATCTTTGCTGATTTCCAGATAGAACATTCTCGAACTTTCGTTAAATTTCGCTACATGGATCCTTTTTAACTAACTAATTCGATGGTGAAATCAAGTTTTGGTTATCTTATATGATTTTCACATAGAATATTCTAGAACTTTTACCGAATTTCATTTTTTGGTCACTTTTTTGATGAACAATCTGATAGTGATGCCAAATTTTCAATAATTTTTCTGATTTCCAAAAAGAATATTCTAGAACTATTGACGAATTCTGCTATTTGGACACTTTTTTGATGCCCAAACCAATGGTGAAGTTGGTTTTTGGATATATTTTCTATTTCCAGAATAGAATATTCTCGAACTTTTGCCGAATTCCGTTAATTGATCGCTTTTCGATGAAAAATTTGGTGGTGAAATCAGATAGTTGATATTTTTTTCTAATTTCCAAAAAGAATATTCTAGAACTTATTCTAAACATCGGTACTTGGTTACTTTTTCGTTGGTCAATCCATTGATTAAGGATTTTTTTATATCTTTTCTGATTATTGAAAAAATATTCTAGAACTTTTGCCAGATTTCGCTATTCAAGCATCTTTTCGATGACCAACCCAGTGGTGAAATCGAATTATGTAATAGTTTTAATTTATCTGTATTTTTGTACAAGAAATATCTCCTCATAAAAATTTACAAGACACGCTCCTCTCATATATGTTTTTTCAACAATTCAATTTTTTGACAGGATGATTTATAGCTTCAGTGTATGAAAAAAAATTTTTTCTTGAGATGGTTGTTTATATAATTTACATGCAGTTGATCAAATTAAACTGTGTTCGTTCGTCGCGCGAGTGATGTTACAAACTTAAATTGAGCAACTATGTTGTCCATATGAAATTTTATTGTTTTCAAAACAAAATATATATGTAGAGTACCTGTTTAGTTCGTGGCACACAAACTATGGAGCGCATTTAGAAAAAAATTATAAATGCATTTATGAAAAATAGATAAATTATGTGCCGCTTCTAACGAATGGTGATACGTTTTTCTGGCAATTTTTGACAGGATAATTTATGAGCTGCACTATAAGTCCGGGCATTAGTTATATGACTTGACCTTTCTATTGTAAAAGATTCTCTTAAACAATAAAATTATTATTATTAGTATTATTATTTTTGAAATTATACTTATTATATTTTGAAAAAAAAAAAGATTGTTTCTCTCCAAATAAAATTTTTTACGCACATTTTATGTTTTAGAGCTTGCTGAACAATTTTGGTTTGGTGTCTGTCTGTCCGTGCGTGTGTCTGTCCTTCTGTGTGTTGCCAGTTTGCACCAAGTGGCATAACTACTAAACTATTCAATTCTTTTTTATGAAATTGTCAGAAATTATGCGGTCTGGTCCCCTACAAATTTCATTGCATTCGGAGTAATAGTATGCATTATTATTTAACATCTTTATTTGGTCGACGTATGCGTCTGTTATAATATCATAAAAATGTTCCATTTTCCAAAAATTTTAATGTTATTTAATTAATTAACGTAAAAAGTATTAAGATTTTCTTTATTTACAATAGAGGTTAAGTTTTTTGTTTTACAACATTTGCAACAGTTGTGTCCGGTCCAAACAAAACGTGTGCACATGCGTAAAAATCATGCACCATAATATGTTTGCTTACGTCATATATGTTTTACACATATATGTAGTATACATATACTAGAAACTAAGCGACGCGCGCTGCGCGCGCGTTTTCCTATGCTATTTGAATCAAAACTATTGTTAAATAAATTTACTTTTAAATATAAAATAGTAAAAAAATGAAGATGACGTGCGTCTCTCGCGTGTTTTAAATATCATTTAGCTCAAAGCTTTTGCCAAGTAAATTTACTTTTAACAATAAAAATTAAAATATCAGTGAATTATCATCTTGAAAAAAAATAATATCGGTTTCGTTTGGTGAGACAGGTATATTTTGTATCAGTGCATTTTTTTTTAAATACTATAAATTTAATTTATAAATTAACTGATTCATTTTTTTGGATTGGAACAATAATTGTTCCAGTTTTCGATATTGCTGTCGAAAATCGTCATCTCAAATCCGTGGATAGCTTGCCAAAAAAAAATGTAACGTAACGAAACTTGCATCGTTACAAATCAGAGAGGTCTAGTTAAAAGAAATTAAACGCATTAAATATTACAATTATGGTTTCTAACTCATCGACTCCTCGTTTTTTATTTATTTCATAATTTTTAAATGCAAGAGTACTTTAAAAGTTAAAAATTTATACCATAAAAAACAAATGAAAGGATATTAACGCGCGTTAATTTGTTTGAATCAGACAGAATTCTCTAGTTTGATATAGTTTTCTCAATCAGTGCCCTCAGGTTTGTAACAGCGCAAGCACCGATACGTAATGTTAGGTAACAAAATTTTCTGGTGAACGCCGGCATTACTTTGATAAGTAAACTTATTCTATTTCTGTAGTGTCCCTATAATAAATAAAGTCGTGACATGTGTGCTGAACGCTGGTTGGTTCCGGCATTTTCTGTCCAAAGTTTGCCTAAAATACATTGGAAATAAATTAAATATTAACAAAAATCATTTAGTTTAATCTAGAAAGAATAATTAAAAATTTTTAATTGTTCATTAATTCATAACTTATTAACAATAATTAAGTACTCAAAAATATTTACTCAAACATGTGATAATTAATTTTGAAGCTTCCCTTTCTGTTTTGGACAGAAAATGGATGACATGTCACGACTCTATTTATTTTGAGATTCTATTCTTAAGTATTCTTAAGAGTCGTGACATGTGTGCTGAATGCTGATTGGTTCCGGCATTTTGTATCCAAAGTTTTCGTAAAATACATTGGAAATAAATAAAATCTTGACAAAAACCATTCAGTTTCACTTAGAAAGAATAATTAAATTAAAAATTTTTAATTGTTCATTAATTCATAACTTATTAACAATTATTATGTACCCAAAAATATTTACTCAAACATGTGATAATTAATTTTAAAGCTTCCCGCTCTGTTTTGGATACAAAATGGATGACATGTCACGACTCTATTTATTATAGGGACTCTATTCTTAAGTTCATACTTATGTCATCTAACGACTGGATTTAGCACTACAACAGAAATTCTCAGTAGTGACATCGGTACGTATTTGAATCTTGTACTACGTTCAGCTTGTACCGACTGCTTAAATTTGATATTACCGACGTTCACTTTATATTGAAGTTTTAAGTACCGACCATGTACCGACCTTGTACATTGTAATACATTACGCATTGTACATTACGCAATGGTATTCCCCTAGGTGTATCAAACAGAATTAAAGATTTTATTGAGATTATATACAATTTATTGTTTGTAACAAAAGAAAACCATAACACTATAAATATTTATCATATTATTGAATTGATTGGAATGTTTGGAATTATATTGACCAAACTTCCAACGAATATGTTGATAAAATAGACTACATATTGTATTAAATTCGAAACCCTATGTTTATAAATAATTATAGAAATGTTTTAGGTTGTTATATGTACTTTTAAGCAAAATGTTGTTATAAGTACTTTTTACCAAAAAATTATCGAAGAGATTTTTTATTTAATAAGTTTATTAATTATAATAAGATGTATATTACCTTAATTCTTAATTAAGTTGTACTGTGGTTGTACTATTATAATTATAAAATATACTGCGACATCTATAAGAATATTTTTAAATTTTAGAAGTCGATAATAAAGAGTAATAGTATAGTTAAATAATACATTACCATTGAATACAAATTGTATACTACTTAAACCCATAATTTTCATTTAACTAAAATTTAACTCCAGAAAACTATGATCAAACTAATGTTTCAATTACTTCTAAAAGCAAATAGGAAGGTTAGTTTTGCAACAAAATTTTGAAAAATTGGTTTCCTGTGAAAAACATTCAAAATGCACACAGTGTCGTCTGTGTTTTCTAAATGGAACAGACCCAACGAAAAATGGCTACCTTTCAATTCCAACATGGCCACTCTTCAATTTAGGTCACGTGACAATGAGTCTTAGATATTTTTCCATTATGTATTTTTCAAATTGAAATGTGTACATGTACAATACATACATACGAATACCACCGAGTAAAAATTGTATACTGCTAAATGCATAATTTTTATCTAATGAAACTTTAACTCTATAAAACTAACTTTTTAACCCGTTTAGTACCGCCATATATTCCAATTTTTTAGATAAAAAATTTAATATCTCTATAAGTTTAATTACAAGTGTGGTACATTGTGTTTAATTTATTTACAGTATGGCCGGTCTTTACTATACAGCCTCCAGTTATCGATATAAAACAATGCACACTCGTCAGTTGAATTTTTTCTAAAAATTAGCATGACGAGCTGAGCTCGTCATTAGTCCTAAAGGGGTTAATTGCTTCTAAAAGCAACTAAAATGGTAGTTTTGCAATAAAATAAAAAAAAAGTTTTTTTGTGAAAAAAAAAATTCACGTTGTCTGTGTTTTCTAAATGGAAACACTCTTTTAAATATGGCTACTCTTCAATTCAAACATGGCTACCGTTCAATTTTGGTCACGTGACAATGAGTTTTAATATATATGATATGATATGATGATAGTCACAGAACAAATATATAGCCAAATGGATATGAAAAAAACGTCCCAACATCACGGTGCAGATTTGGAAGTATTTTGTTCGTTTTGCGCAAACGCGACTTTTTTGGTGGTAATATGAACCAATTTGAACAGTAAACACGGTAAACACTAATTGATGCATCTGCGCAAAACAACTGAAGTGCCTCTACCCGATGTCTATCCGTCTCACTTCATCGGAACCACTGCCTCTTATAGGGATTGGCCATATAGTTATAATACATATATGGTTTTACAACGTTTCGAAACGTTGCGTTAAAACGAACACGCTCATTGATAACTTGAACGTCCTGAAAGTAAACAAAAGGACAAGGTAAAGGAGTAATTTAGGTAATTTATTTAAAAACAGAGAAGGTGGACAAACCGATTGATACATTTAGCTGCATTTAGCTATTGTGATTTGTGAGTTTAAAATGAATAGAGCGACCGGCAAACATTCATTAAACGTAAATAATGTAAATTATTCAGTACCTCCCGCAAAAATAAAAGTTGAACGAACGAAATCAGCAGGAAGAAATATACAAGAACGAAAAGAAATTGCAACATTTACAGACGTTCAGAAACCACAACCTATAAAAATTGTAAGCAGATTCAAATTTTATTTTCTAGTCAATTATATAGATGTCAATTATATATTTTAGGAGTCGGTAGATGCTGAATACGTTGACAGTAATACAATATGTAAAACGGAAATTGCCGAAATTATTATAAAAAATGAGAATTGGGTAGATTTGGACCCTTTAAAAACGGAAATAAAAACTGAACGAGATGAAATTGATGAAAAACGATTTGAATGTGACGAAAAATCATTTAAGTGTAAACAATATTCTGAAACATTTGCTACTACAAGTAATTTAAAAATAGATGAAAAACCACACACGAGTGAAAAGCGATACAAATGTGATACATGTTATAAAACATTCAGTCAATTATGCAATTTAAAAGCACATAAAATAATTCACACAGGTGATGGATGCTACGATTAGTACGACGCCAAGATTTGATGATCGTTCCTTGTAGAACTCGACAAAATAAAACGAAAAAGAAGAATAACATTTTTCGAGATCTCGCTTAGTTTACGAGATATTGAACGTTAAACTTGTCTTTAAACTCGGATATATTGTATGTAATAGTATGTGTGATATTTCGGCAATGAGCGTGTTTCATTTAAGAAACACAAATGACACTGTGTAACACAGTGCATAGGGAAAAAGTAATGCCAACCAAATTTCAGTGATTTTTGTACTTTTTTTTCACAAAAAAGTAGTATTTTTGACTAGATTTCTGAAAATGGGATTGCTCAGAATCACTTGAAATTTTTACCAGACACTCGACAATAATAGTTATTACTAGTTAGTTTTGACAATATACTTCAACTTTGATATAAAAACTAGGCGGTGAGGTTAGTTAGGGCTAGGTTAGTTTATAAATAATAAACAAATACTTTACTTTGCAAAATACCACTTTTATTTTTGAAACTGTGACAATATTGTTTCGAACCGTTAGTTCATTTTCTTAAAAATCTTGTTGTTTGAAACCGTGTAATTTGGGGGAAAGGTACTCGTGTTCTTCGAGTACCGTGTTCTTCGGGGGTTACCTGTACTATACATATAATGATTGTGTTCCATTAGCAAAACACTAACGACACTGTGTAACACAGTGCATAGGGAAAAAGTAATGTCAACCAAATTTTCGTGATTTTTGTACTTTCTTTTTTCACAAAAAACTAATTATACATGTAATTGGGAATCATAAAAAGTATACCAGGCAGGTTGAATCTACTTTTTGAATCTAGTGACTTTGTCTGTGCTGCCCTCTGCAGAAACACAATAAAAGTTGATGTTCCATTAGTGAAAAAAATAGACACTGTATAACACAGTGCCATGCACTGTGCAATATTTTTTCTAATGAAATACGCTCAATATATCCGAATTTAAAGATAAGTGTAACGTTCAATATCTCGAAAACGAAGCGAGATATCGAAAAATTTTATTCTTGTTTTCATTTTATTTTGTCGAGTTCTATAAGGAACTGTCATCAAATCTTAGCGCTATACTAATTGTAGTCTTGCCTACAGGTGAAAAGCCATACAAATGTAATAATTGTGATAAAACATTTACACGAAAAGAAAATTTGAAAAGACATGAAATAATTCATAACAGTGAAAAACCGTATGAATGTGATACGTGTTTTAAAACGTTTAATCGAAAAGAAAGTTTAAAAACACATGAAGGACTTCACACAAATGATTTGCCGTTTAAATGTGACACATGTTCTAAAACATTTAATCAATTAGGTAGTTTAAAAAGACATGAAAAAGTTCACACAGATGAGAAACCATTTAAGTGTAAAATATGTTCTAAAGCGTATACAACTTCAAGTAATTTAAAAATACATGAAGTAATTCATACCGGTGAAAAACCATACAAATGTAATAATTGTTATAAAACGTTTACGCGAAAAGAATATTTAAAAAAACATGAACGATTTCACACAGGTGAAAAACCATTTAAGTGTAATGTATGTTTTAAATTATTTGGTGATTCAAGTAATTTAATAAGACATGAAATAATTCATACTAATGAAAGACCATATAAGTGTAATATATGTTCGAAAGCATTTCGTGATTCAAGTAATTTAAAAGCTCATAAAGCAATACATGTAGATAAAAAATTATATAAATGAAATATGTACTAATATTATTCTAAAACAACTAATGAAAATTTATCATACGTTATATCCTAGTTCGTAAGAGCCATAGGTAAGAGGGGTTTTTTACCAAACGTTTTGTAATGGAGTTTGCACCATTACGAACCAGAGGGCTCTGATACAGACGACTATATATATATATATATATATATATATATATATATATATATATATATATATATATATATATACAGACGACTATATATATATATATATATATATATATATATATATATATATATATATATATATATATATATATATATATAGTATGGTCCACTTCACTTAAATTTAACCATGCTTTGTCACTTATGAATTTTTTTTGCACTTACGTAAATATTAAAATTGCAGTTTGTTTTTAGAAAAGAATAGAAGAGTGATTTGTTTTGAGTATAGAATTATTTATTTTTTAACTTTGACTTATGATCAATTGTATTTGAAACAAGGTATATAACATAATTATATTGCTAGCAGTTTGCATTTTTGCTCGCAAACATTAGAGTGCAGACGATATCTTTCTTTCTTGTTATTTAGTGTACCTTTTTCATTGTGCCAATGTGCTGGTAATTTCAAAAATGTCTCCATTTTAGCCAACTTTGTTATCATTGTCAAGTACGAGTATAAATTACAAAGAAAATTTTATTTAATAAGCAATAAATTTATTTATTTATTATTTGGGTAAATAAAATTGCCATTCGTGCGTTAAAAACCTAAACATTAAAATGTTAAAAATATGAATGAATTTGTTTAATGCTTTGCAAATGAACCCCTATACATGCGCAGAACAGAAAATGTACAATATTTTTGCATTGTCTGTCTCTGTTTTTTGCGACCAATTCCTCTTTAGGCTAGATACCTTGCTAGCAATTAGCAATATTATGTATACGTATATATACTACATATATGCAGACAACACTATGTGACACAGTACATTTTGTTTTTACACCAAAAACTGTTTAGTTGCGAGCGTTGCTTTGTGGAAAAGACTTTGCAAAAAGTTCACTTTTATTTTTCAACACAGTGTTAGAAAATGGTTGTACGAGTCGAAAGTGCACTCACACATTTTTAAACCTTTTATTTTAACCATAGAGAAATTTTTTTGTCTCAAAATACCGGACCTTTTACTGCCAGTGATAAATACAATAGATAAGGATACAAAAAAAAAAAATTAAAAGAAAAAGTCAAAGATCCCAACATTAAAAAAGTGAATCCTACTAATTTGCAAAATATAAATTATACTAAACTATGTTGATAAAATTGAACATTACTTAGAATTATACCATATTTCAGAAAATCTGTCAGAGATGGTGGCACCTGTACCAGTGAATATTACAGTCTCTATAATAAATAGAGTCGTGACATGTCATCCATTTTCTGTCCATAACAGAGCAGGAAGCTTCAAAATTAATTATCACATTTTTGAGTACATAATTATTGTTAATAAGTTATAAATTAATGAACAATTAAAAATTTTAAATTTAATTATTTTGTATGTTCAAGTAAATGACTTTTTGTTAATATTTACCAATCAGCGTTCAGCACACATGTCACGACTCTATTTATTATAGGGACTCTAGTGAATGTATACATATCACCGCATTTTGAGCTGCCATATTGTAGGACGAGTCAACTCGTCTTAATCATTTAAAAGAGTTAAAAATGTGGACTTTTTGCAAAGTAAAAATCGTTTTCAATTGTTACAAAAGAAAACTAATTTTTGAACAAAAAATACACTGTCTATTTTTAAATAAAATTTAAAAAAAATTAAATTTTTTGTGAAAAAAAAATAATGCAGTGTTGTCTGTGTTTTTTAAATGGAACACACTCAGATTGTAACGGCGCTTCATTGTGTGACATTTTTCTCTGGCGCATACAAGGGAGCATCGTACATGTCATACATATCAACATGTGATGCAAGTGGCTCTCTTAAAACAAAACGAACAAAAAAGTAATTGAGGTAAATAAACATTCAGTAAAAGTAAATTAATTAAGTAAATTGGGTATAGTTTTCATCAAAAATAAAAGTTAAATGAACACATTACAAAAAAATAATGAAATGGAAAATACGCAAGAACCTGCAACCCCTTCAGCGTTGAACAACATTCAAGAGCAAGAACAGCCTATAAAAATGGTAAGTAGTTTTCAGTTGTATTTTTTAATAAATATAATTTTCAATATTTTCATGTTCTAATTAAAGTAAATTATATGCTAGGAGTCAGTTGATGCTGAATATGTTGAAAATGATGCAACATTCAAAACGGAAATTTCTATAAAAAATGAGGATTTAATCAGTTTGGACAGTTTACATACGGAAATTAAAATTGAACAAGACGAAATTGATCAAACACAATTTGAGTGTGATACTTGTTTTAAAATATTTAATCAGTTTGAAGCTTTGGAAGAACATGAAATAGTTTGTGTTGGCGAAAAATTATTTAAGTGTGATATATGTCTTAAAACGTTTACTCATTTAGATAATTTACAAAAACATGAGAGGCTCCACACAGGTGAAAAACCACATAAATGTTCTACATGTTCTAAAACATTATGTCGTTTAAGTTATTTAAAAATACACGAAAGAATTCACAGCGGTGAAAAACCATACAAATGTGACATATGTTCTAAGAGATTTAACCAGTTAAGTGATTTAAAAGTACATGAAAGAACTCACAGTGGTGAAAAACCATACAAATGTGATATATGTTCTCAAGCATTTGCTCAGTTCGGTAGTTTCAAAAGACATGAAACAATTCACACGAATGAAAAACCATACAAATGCAACGCATGCTCTAAAACATTTAGTAAGTTAGTTAATTTAAAAATTCATGAAAGAATTCACAGTGGTGAAAAACCGTACAAATGTATTATGTGTTCTAAATCATTTAAACAGTTAAGTGATTTAGGAAGGCATGTGAAAACTCACAGCGGTGAGAAATCACATAAATGTAATGTTTGTTCTAAGACATACAGTCGAAAGGAACATTTAAAAAGACATGAAAGAACTCACAGTGGTGTAAAATCACATAAATGTAATGTATGTTCTAAAGCATTTTTTGAAAAGAAAGATTTAAAAAGACATGAAATAATTCACAGTGGTGACAGACCATATAAATGTGATTCGTGTTTGAAAACATTTAAGGAAAAAAGAAGTTTAAGATCACATGAAATACTCCATATACATGAAAAACTGTTTACATGTGACACATGTTCAAAAACATTTAATTATTTACAAAGTTTAAAAAGACATAAAGTACTCCACACTCACACAGGTGAAAAATCATTTAAATGTGATACATGTGATAAAAAATTTGCTCAGTTAAATTATTTAAGAAGACACAGAAAGATTCATACAGGTGAAAAACCATTTAAGTGCAATGTATGTTCTAAATCATTTGCCTGTTTAAGTCGTTTAAAAACACATAAAAGACAACACATACGTGAAAAATCATTTAAGTGTGATTTAAGGAGTCATACTGATGGAAAAGTATATAAATATAATACACGTTCTAAAAGTCGACTAGTTAGTTAAATAGTTAACGACATTAACAGTTAGCAGTTAAGGAATTAACGACATGAAACAGCTTACACAATATTGTAAGTGTTTGGAAATAATTAATCAATAAATCAAGTATTTTAAAAGGGTATCAAAATAGACATTCTGTTAGTAAATGATTTATATAAACGAAATAAGTATTCTAAAAAACATTTACGTTGTTTTTTGTATCAACTAGGAACATATAAATTTTAACATGGGGAAAATTCCTGATGATCAAAGGTGCTTGATTTTGTTTTTAGGTACTAAATAATTTCATAAGATGAAACGATGAAATAATTAAAAGTTCATAGCAGCCAAAGACGTAATAAATAATATATAGTATGAAAGGACCAGTAATTTATGTTACGCACGAAAAATATTGCGTGCACGTTAAAAAGAAACAAGACAGTACTATAAATAGGATAAATAGCATGCAAATTGCCAATACATATGTATACATATATTTCTCTTTCTAAGATACCTTAGACTTTAAAATTAAAAATGAAGCATAGACAGCCATGTTTAGTGTTGCAAATTTGAAAAGATAATGTAAAAATTTTCACTATTTTCACTTTTTAAATTGCGTTTTACATTATATTTCTTTAAAGAAAATATTATGGCAACTAGTTCTGCTTACAAATGTAAAAACCCTATTAGAAAGAAAGCACTAGGATTAACATTTCACCGATAAATTTTTTTGACATAATAGCCGTCTCTAAAAAAATATTTGCGTATATACATTATATTTTATGTTAAATAATAATTTAATATTACGTATCAAGTATGCAAAGGATGTAAAGCATGATAAAGTCCACTTAAGATAAATTGACCACTTATATGAACTTAATAAATAGTAAATGTAGGCAACTTATTTAAAATGAATTTATTTTTTTTGTCGCCATTGTCTTGAATTAGCACTATTTTTGCTTCAGTAGAACAATGTTGTTACAGCTCTTTTTATAATAAACAATATATATGTACATATATTCTTACGTCTTTGATAGCAGTAAATTCATTGTAATAAGTCAATATTAAATTAACGTTTAAATTTACTATTTAAAGTTTTTACATTTATCGTAATTATACTTTTTTTTTAAATATGCAGTTATGAGGACAGCCGACAGAAGTGAAAACTGAAAACTATGAAACAACAGATATACACAGCACTAATGTTGCACAACACGTCACCCGTATAGCTACGGATATACTACTATTACGTTATGTCGGTGACGCCAACTAATAAAATTTTACCCTTCCAAAAAGCGTTCAACCCCCACGTCATACAATGTGTTGGTGTATACATATATGTGTATTCGTGTACATGTCCATAGTCATGGCTTGTTCGAGCAGCAGTTTTGGATAGTACCAAACTGTTAGGATTATGCGCAAAGCAATTTTAGTATGCGCAGAGCGGTTTTAATAATGTCTAAAAACGTTTTGCGCACAATCCTGGTAGTTTAGTACTATTCAAAACTGCTGCTCGAACAGGCCTACCGTTACAAATATACTGTTAACATTAGCATGTCGGTGACGCGAACCGATAAAATTTTCCCCTACCAAAAATTGCTCAACGCGCCTAAATAAGTTTTCACTTCAAAAATCCATTCTACAATTAAATACTATCTATAAAAAGTAAGCATGCTCTGATTGCAACAATTTTTCCCATGTTAAATTTTGTTTGTTCTTACTTCTCTGAAACAGACTGTATATAATAGTATAATACGTGATTGAGGTTGTAAGTTGCATGTTACACACGAGCGAAAAAGTTACGGTGAGTGCGTAACTGCGCGAATGTGTAATATGCCTTACAACCGAGTTATTTAGTATACTTTATCTACGACTAACATGAAATTCACAATGAACGATAAAAATTTAATACAAATACAATACATTAAAATTATGTAGAATTTGTAAATTAAAAACAAATGTAAACATTCAGTTGCTAGATAAAATTTTTGTACAGATTCTAATATAATATTTCATACAAAAATTAATAAAAGTGTAGTAGGTTGTGGTATTTTATGCATACGTGCATGTAAAGAGCCATTTTTTGTACAGCTGTATGTAAAACATAGCTTAGCCTACCTAATAAACAAACAATTTCATGGTAGTCGTAGATAAAGACATTTTATCGAATAACCAAATTTTTAATATTTTGTAATTAGATTTATGTAAACTTTATTCACTATTTGATATAAATAATTAAAAAAAAAATGTTGGTTTTAATCGTTTTAATTTTGCCTTTAACACAGTTAGTGGAAATCGGATCATATTTCACACATAAAACAATTATGTATTTTTAGGTATGTATTGTATAAATATTTAAGTACAAAAATTATGTGTTTTTAGACCCGATTTACATTAACGCTCCGCTCTCGGTTCGATATCACGCCGCTCCCGGTTCGATAAAATAATCTTACACAATAAACAATGACTGTATTCACATCATCGCTCTGATATCGATCCGATATCAGTTACGGTTCGCTCTCGCTCCAGTGTCACTCCAATATTAATACCATTCAGCTAATATTTTATCGGAGCGATATCAGACTTGTTATAGCTTGTACCTATAGTGTAAACACATTTTTGATTCCACTCCACTCCGCTTGCATTCAGTTGTTATGAAAAGATATTTGTATCGAACTGGGAGCGTACCCAGAGCGGCATTATAACGTGAATAGGGAACGAATAGGTACTAGCATGATATCAGTACTATAATGTGAACACAACAAGATAATATCGAATCGGGAGCGTAGTGATATCGTACCGAGAGCAGAGCGTTAATGTAAATCGGGCCTTATTTTCATTTTTTCGGATATTGTAGAGAATGATACGGCCAAAATAATCACAATAGTATGTTTTCTTATAATGTAACCGTCCACTATGTCGCAATGACCGTTTGTATCAAATTAGACCATAATTGGATGGTTTCGAAACACTGTCATTCATAGTGCTAATTTTATGAATAAATTTTTAATAGCTAATATCAATTGAATGTCAAAATCAATTAATATTGTATTTTTTTTTATATGAATATTTATGAATCGAAGAGACTCTTGAAAACATTAGAGTAATTCAGTTATTCCGCCATTTAAATGACCAACCTGCACAAGCTTCCTGTAATTAAGTTTTACTATTTTCCGTTTTTACTTGTAAATAATTGCTCAACAAATGAAAAATAAGTTGAACAAACGATTTCCTATCGACTGGATGGAAAAAAATTGAAATGAAAATTTGTTCGCCAATTTCACATACAACAAATAAAACTGCATGAACAAATCGTCAACAATATAATTTAAAAAAATTTTTTTATTTATTTCACATAGGTAGTCTACAGGTCTGTTCCCGTACCCGTAGGAAAGTGAATGTATTAGCAGGAAAATGTAGGAAGTCGTTCCTGTACACCAAAAAGTCAGGTAGGGGTGCACTTCCCCTCCAGTAGGAGAATATAGAAATTAGCAGTGACTTCAAAGTTCCTGCTTTTTCCTTCCACCTCTCAAATTTAAATTTTTAAATTTATTAATCACGTTAATGAAAATTACTATAATATTTATTACCATTAACCGATGTAACTCTTTAGATAAATGTCAAAAAGCTGTCAAATTTATTTTAATGCAGTAAGGGCAGTAAGACTGAAGAAAGTCGTTTCTTTACTTTCATATTTTATCTCCACCATATAAAGTAGGAACTTGAAGAAATTAGCAGGTAAAAAAAAGTACGGGAACAGACCTTACATTAACCTGATTTTTTAAACTTAGAGCCACCTCGTTTGTAACGGTGCAGACCACAGAATAATGTGCAGACTCTGTTACGAAAAGTTTTGTAACAACATTTTCTGGCGAACAAATTTATTTGGAAGAGGAAATGTAAAACCATGGAGGTTATATGTATTTAAACCATATTTAAACTCATGCTTAAAAACGTTTCTAGCTTTCCAATCAAAACTCCCAAACAGACGAAGAATTATAATATCAGAATTCAGAATTATTCAATTATTACTAAACTGGAGAAGATGGATAAACCGAATCACCGTCTCTTCGGACTTCAAAATTAATAAAGGGATCAACAAATATTCATTAAAAGTAAATGAGGTAAATTATGCAGTGCTTTCATCAAAAATAAAAGTTGAATCAAAGAAAGATTCACAGGAAAATAATGAATTTGAAAATACAAGAGCCTGCTACATTTACAAACATACCGCTGCAACAAAAGCCTATAAAAATGGTAAGTAAATTCCAATTATATTTTAATCAGTTATATAAATGTTCTAATTAAAGTAATGATAATATAGGAGTCTATTGATGCTGAATATGCTGAAAATGATATAACATTCAAAAAAGAAATTTCTATAAAAAATGAGGATTTAATCGATTTGGATACTTTACATACGGAAATCAAAATTGAACAAGATGAAATTCATCAAACACAATTTGAGTGTGATACTTGTTTTAAAAGGTTTAATCAGTTTGAAGCTTTGGAAGAACATAAAATAGTTTGTGTTGGCGAAAAATTATTTAAGTGTGATATATGTCTTAAAACGTTTACTCATTTAGATAATTTACAAAAACATGAGAGGCTCCACACAGGTGAAAAACCACATAAATGTTCTACATGTTCTAAAACATTATGTCGTTTAAGTTATTTAAAAATACACGAAAGAATTCACAGCGGTGAAAAACCATACAAATGTGACATATGTTCTAAGAGATTTAACCAGTTAAGTGATTTAAAAGTACATGAAAGAACTCACAGTGGTGAAAAACCATACAAATGTGATATATGTTCTCAAGCATTTGCTCAGTTCGGTAGTTTCAAAAGACATGAAACAATTCACACGAATGAAAAACCATACAAATGCAATGCATGCTCTAAAACATTTAGTACGTCAGCTAAATTAAAAATTCATGAAAATATTCACAGTAGTGAAAGACCATACAAATGTGTTATGTGTTCTAAAACATTTAAGCGGTCAGATCTTTTAACCAGGCATAAAAGAATCCACAGCGATAAGAAATCACATAAATGTAATATATGTTCTAAGACATTTAGTCAAAAGGAACATTTAAAAAGACATGAAGAAACTCACAGCGGTAAGAAATCACATAAATGTAATGTATGTTCTAAGACATACAGTCGAAAGGAACATTTAAAAAGACATGAAATAATTCACAGCGATGAAAAACCATATAAATGTGATACTTGTCTTAAAACATTTAACCGAAAAAGAAGTTTGAAAGCACATGAAGTACTTCACACACATAAAACACGATAAATGTGATACGTGTTGTAAACCATTTAATTATTCACAGTTTAAAAGTACATGAACAATTTCCGTTTATTAAATGCACAGACCAATGAACACTATTATATTATACTACTAGACAAAACGTAAAGGCAGTTTGTCGGCATTTTTCTTGAAGCAGGTAACAGGGTGAGACGGGTGAGATTTAAGGAGTATAATGTATTGCCCATTTTTCAGTAAATTGGACTATAATTATTGCAGAACATAATTTGTATACGTACATTTTTAAAAATAAAGCGAGTATCACTTTTTTGTTTCTTTCAGTTTTGCAGCTTCTTCTCAAAAAAGTAAAATGTTATTATTAATATTTTATTCTGACAATAATTATTTGAAAACGTTATTACCAACTTGATTACTGCATTGATTACCATATTGCAGAATACTATTAGGTCGTATACTGGTCGTATCTGGCTGCCTCAGTTATACATTAATATAATTAGTCTGCATAATAATAAATGATCGTGTTCCATTAGCAAAACACAAACGACACTGTGTAACACAGTGCATTTAGGGGAAAAGTAATGCCAACCAAATTTTCGTGAGTTTTGTACTTTATTTTTTCACAAAAAACTCATTTTTTTTAAATTTTATTGCAAAACTAATCTTTTGTCTGCTTTTAATTAAATTATACATGTAATTGGGAATTATAGAAAGTATATCAAGCAGATATGCTGCCCTCTGCGGAAACACAATGAAAGTTTATGTTCCATTAGTGAAAAAAGAAGACACAGTGTAAAACAGTGTCATGCACTGTGTAACATTTTTTCTAATGGAATGCGGTCTATAATATGTTCATTGATCTGTGATTAAATGTGATACATGTAATAAAACCTCAGAGTAGATAATATACATATATACAGTATAACCAGAGGTAGCCATTTGTTCATTTTTGGTTACCTTAGTTATGGTAAAAAAATTGTGGTCAACAGTTTCAAATATATCTATTTATTAGTATCATTTCAGATGTGTAATGTAATAAAATCATTTTTTTAAAGGAAATATTTTAAATTTTTTTTAGACAAATAAAGGTTTGCTGTTGTATTGTAACTTGTAAAAGTAGAAGTTTGAAGGAAAATGTAAGAATATATGTGTGATTGTAATTTGAATAAATACATTAAATACTGATATTTTTGTAAACGTCAAATTTCATTGGGTAATTATTATGATTCTGATATTTTTCAGACATCAAATTTCATGTGACGATTAGCACAATCCTGACAAAAACTTAAATAAAAAGGATATGAAAGACAATCCTCTCGCACGTCTCTTGGCTACATTTTCTTTGCCTAGAAACTCAACTTACACTATCTCTAGTAAATATATATGTATTATATTATCTACTCTATAAATAAAACAATCAAGAATTAAATTGGCGACGCAAAGATTACGCGAGCGCTTCTGGTTTTTTAAATTAGAAGCTGTATCAGCTGTATGTCCATAGAAAAATATATTATACAAATTATGCGCGGATTACTAGATTTTATGTCACCCATTAATCGTATACGTATATTTTTACTTGATGCTAGTTCTAATTTTACCACCAGAGGCGCGAGTGAGAATCTTTGTGTCGCCAATACCGAGAGCACTGAGGCTTAAATGCCTGTAAACGTGTCAGATCTACCAAAAAGCACAAAAAGACGATTGAATTTTGGTGTAAAAATATAAGAAGTATATTTTATTATAAATAAGGAGGGGGAATATGGAATCCATAAAAGACACACCAGATACTAACTCAACCCATATACAAAATTTCAGCTAGGTAGGTTTATTTGGGTGGCTTGTAGATTTGAAAAACACGAAAAAAACATGACATTGTAGAGTACAAATGGTGTGGTTGAGGGGTAAAAATTGAAACCACCAAAAGGCACACCCTGGACACTAACTTAAGTGACACTGCACCCTCTATTATGAGGGATTCAAGTATGTATTTTAGGCCTGGAATTACAAAAAAATATTTTGTTTTTCTCTTTTTTTGATATATGTATGTCATTTTAAATGACTTGAAATAGTATGAGATCAAAAATGCTCTTGCCAAATTAAGTAATTTAAATAGTTTTTCAATAAAAAAATATGAAATTACATATCAATTGATCGGTCAAATATCACCGTTTCAGTTTGAATTTCGTTAAAAAAATTTTCAATTCATTACCCTACTATAGAAGTTTTACTTCAGTAAAATATTTATCTTGAAAATGAATACATAATCACTTATCTACTCTACGTTGTAGTCACTGAGTTCTTAGTTTTTCGTCGTATTTTAAAATAAGCAATATGTAATTGAAATAAATTTCTCTTCATTAGAACAGTGTTTTAATGATAGGTAAATAGTTAGAAACATGTCAGCAATTATTTAAAATAAATTGTGATTTTTGCCAAAAGTAAAAAAAGTTGTTTTATTTCAATTATGAATTATTACCAGGTACATAATATTCAAAATTATCGATACTCTCACATATCGCACCATTAGTTCAATAGGGTGATATATGCAAAAATATCTTTTTCGAGTTAAGAGTATTTTGGGATTAAGCATATTTTTCTACACTATCCTAACCCACAAGTATAAATAAATGTTAATAAGTAACAAAAATATGATAACTTTTAACAGTTATAACTTTATGGAATTTTTTCCCCCATTTAAATCTTATTAGGACAATTAGGACATATCTGACAATATTTTACTAATTTTTGACCTTTTTCTAACATTAGTTTATAAAATAAAGTCATATTAGTTAATATCACTTCATTGAATTGGTGAATATAGATACAATGCAATAAAATTTCAAGATCAATTAAGAAACGTTTGTTGTTATATCCACCGATAACTAAAAATAAAATTCATTTTATGTTTGAATAGTATATAGGTATCCTTGTCATACATACATAGGTAGCAATATTTTTATTTTTGTTATTAAGTTAGGCTACGATTTCTTCTCATGTATTTCATATTATTTATGTATTAGGTACCATAAAGGGTATGAAGGGTATTATGCGAGATAAACAGTATAGCTGTTGCATAGATACATATTATGTACATACTTGTTTTAACAGGAATAACTCTTCATTTTTGTATTGTTATTATGTATTTTATTGTATAGTTATAATTAAATTTTATATTTAAATATATTTTGTATTGTGTATAAGTAGTATAAGTTATTACTAGATTTAGGAAAATAGCGGTCCCTAACAGAATCGCCATATAAAATATTTTGGATTAGTGAGTTATAAATTTTATTAGAAGCAGGGCCGGATTTACCTTTCTGGAGGCCCCGGGACACTTTCATGTGGAGACCCCTTTTAAAGCAGTAAGGAAATTTCCAAAATTTTTTAAATTTCCCCGAAAAACTGGGTTTACGAGCAAAAAAACAAAAAAGTGCTTATCCTTTCTATTTTCTTCTGTTCTACTCTTTTAAGGAGGAAAAGTTACGTAAATTGCAAGCCGTTTATAGTTTTTAAAAATTATAAACATTGTTTTTTACCGAATACTTATAAAAAAATATCTTTCTAAGTGATTTTTTTTCAAAATCATTCTGATTATTTTTTTCTTTTTTCTTCATTATACAAATAGTTTTTATAAATTTGAACGATGGACATTTTATTTTTTGATTTTAATTAAGATTTGAGTCCCGTAGACTGCACGACGCGACGCAAAACTAAGGTTCCAACTTCCCGCAGCTGTAGCACCGCCATTTTGAAATATTTTAATCTAAAATTACAGACCTATACTCTGTATTTTAAGCTAGGTTTTATATCAATTCAATAAACTTTCCCATTTTTATTTTAAAAAACTTGAAAAAATGTGCCTTTACTTAACTTTTTCCCCTTAAGAGATTTATTATCAATTTTGTGGAGGCCCCTATTGTGTGGAGGTCCTTGCCTCTGGATTTGAAGACTAGCCTAAGGAAGCTTTTGAAAACAATTCAGTAAAAATTATAAATTACCTATTTTTAACAATTTCAATAATCAAGAAAAACTATTTGTAACTATTAAATAAAATAAGCGCAAAACACTTATATTTCTGTTTCATTTAAGTTAAGCTTATTTACAATAAAATTTAAAAAATAAAATGAAATAAAAAATAAAGAAATATGAGGATGTTATAATTTTAAGAAAAACTATTTAATTTTTAAATAAAATATTAGAATGTACAAGCCTTTATTTAAAAATGTATATCTAAAAATGTTATTTTAAATACATAATTTAACTTTTACATAAAATGTGAGAATATGTATGTATACATATATTTTGCCACATTAAGTTGATAATTTAACTTTTGAAAAATAAACACCACCTCCACATTTCCTTTTTCTTACATATCATATGTTTCCAAAAATTTTAAAAATAATTCCTTATACGAGGAAAATGATTGCATAGAAGTTACAAATGCCTTTGTAACCACATTGCTCTCACTATATAATCAATTTTCTTTTTGTTATGCTATTGATTTTCGCGGTTATAACTGCAAAAAAAATTTTCCTAATTGAACTAAAGAAAATTTAATTATTATAACAAGTAAGGAGCGAGTGTAAGAATAAATTGCAAAATTTTCAAAAAATTTCATGCACTAGGTTCATTTATATGAATTTTTAAAATCTTTATTCTCAAATATCTCAAAATTAAAAATTTGCACATATCACCCTATTGAACTAATGGTGCGTATAATTACCCTTTCAATACAAGTTTTCACTTTAAAAATTTCTAAAGTATAGCGGATGTGACGAAATTGTAATGGCTTCGAAGTTTGGTTACGAAAACCTCAAAAACGGAATAAAAAAGTTACGTTTAGGCATAGCCTTTTTGAAGCAGCGAGACATTTGATGAATGCAGCGACGAAGCTGCTTTAACGCATGAGATCATCCAATAATATACACTTACGGTAATAATGAAATAAAATTGTCAGTATGTCCAAGATTAGTGCTTTAAATTTGTTTTTCTACAATCTTAGTGGAAAGAAGGCTTTTGCGCTCTGTGAAGAGAGCGCAAAATGGCTATTTGCCGAAGACTGTCGTTGCCGAGCAACGAAGTACTACTTTGCGCTTTAAAACGTAAATACTTTGTCGGTCGCTCAACGTTTATTTAATTACAAATCGGGTAGGCGTTGTTTATATTGTCTATGGTAACAAATAAACAAATTCTAAAATCATTAGTTTTGTGGTAATCAAGTGAAAAAAATATTAATTTTATTAAATTTCAAAATAACTAGAAAATATTAATTAAAAATAAAAAATAACTATAATTAATAAAAAATAAGAATAAAAAATTTTAAGAAATCTATACATATATGTTGGAAATATATAATTGTGACGAGTGATTTCTCAAGTACACCTCCAAATATTTCTGAAGCTGCAAAACATTAAAGTAAATATTAACGTTCATTATTATTTTTTAAAGTATCTTTTAAATAAAAAATACATTTTATAAGATTGTAGAAAAAATTTTGTGTGTAATTCGAGCACAAAATGATATTGCCGCTCTTAAGAAATTAACGCGCTCCGCCTGGCGGCGCCGCGCGTCAACATTGTCAATCGAGCGGCAATATATCATTTTGCGCTCTTAATACACAAATAACTATTATTTTTGTAATAAAAAACGCCGCAAAGAAATTTTACTTTTAACGGCATTGCCCATTTGTTATATAATGCACGTCCAACACGAACTTGCCGTTTCGTGGAGAGTGCATAAGGTCTACGAAGCTATCGATCTTCGTAGCCCTAAAAATAAAATTGCCAAATATTTTAGAAATTCTAAATTTTTCAATAAGAATTTAATAATTAAATTTTATCTAAGTATTTCCTCCAATTCAAATTGGCAGTTTCTGAAAAACATTGTATAATGGCATCCGTGATATCTTTGGTTAGATTTTCTAGTTTGAAAGGCTTAAAAGTTTCATAATTAAGGAAGTAAAAAAATTATGTATTAAAGATGGATAAACCAGTTCAATTATTTGACTTCCGCGAGTTAAAAATGAATAAAGAAGTCGATAAGTATCCAATAAAAGTAAATGAAGTAAATTATCCTGTGCTCCCATCAGAAATAAAAGTTGAATCCACGGAATCAGCATTAGAAAATAATGAATTTAAAACTATACAAGGACTTACAGGTTTACAACAGGAACAACAACCAATAAAAATGGTAAGCCGATTCAAATTTTATTTGATAATAGATTATACAGATTTTCGAATCCAGGTAAAACATATTTTAGGAGTTCGTTGATGTTGAGTCTACTGAATATGACACAACACTCAAAACGGAAATCTCTATAAAAAATGAAAATCCTTTCATGGAACACGACGAAATTGATCAAAAACCATTTGAGTGTGATTTACAGAATCATGAAAGAACTCACACGAGTGAACGACCATTTAAGTATAACGCCGAAAAAAAGTGTTCTAAAACATTTAGTGATTCAAGTAATACAAAAAGTGATGACCCAAGTGAAAAACTGTATAAATGTGATACTTGTGCGAAAACATTTAATTATTCGTTCAGTTTAAAAACACATGAAAGACTTCACACCGGTGAAAAACCATTCAAGTGTAATATATGTTTTAAAACATTTTCACAGTCCGGTAATTTACAAACACACAAACGACTTCACACCGGCGAAAAACCATTTAAGTGTCGTGTATGTTTTAAAACATTTATTGCTGCAGTTAGTTTAATAAAACATGAACGAACTCATACGGGCGAAAGGCCATTTATATGTAATATATGCTTTAAAACGTTCACTGCTTCAAGTGACTTAAGAAGGCATGGAAGAAGTCACACCGGTGAAAAACCACATAAATGTAATATATGTTCGAAAGGATTTACTGATATACGGAATTTGAGGAAACATGAACGGACTCATACGGGTGAAAAACTTCAAAATAAGGTTGGTCAACCTTGATAGGTATAAACGAAGGTTTATACATATGTTAGAGGTAGATGCACTCCGTATACTGGGTATACTGCCTGTGTTATAAATATTTTGCTGTCTGGACTGCAGTCAGCTGTTTATATAGCGTCAACTGATCGTTACTTATTCTTCAACACTGAACTGTCATTTTTAAATTTTAAAGTATTATTTCTGAATAATTATTAGTTATTATAAGATAATATTTAGTTTAATATAATTATTTTTATTAATTTTTCACATTTTATTAGTTATTTTTTACCAAAGATAGGTTATTTAGTTATTTTAACTAATTTCATTAATACCTGCTTGAAAATTGTTACTTCAGGGCCGGCATTTAAAATTGTTCTTATATATTTTATATTCATGCCTGGTAAACGGTATTTTGTGCCAAATTGCAGAAGTTCACGGTATAAGACATTAAATAAAGACGATAACTATTTTCGATTTCCGAAAAAGGATGTGATAAGGTGAAATGAGTGAAATAGAAAAAGTGATCTTTAATAAACGAAATTTTGCATGAAAGTGTATATATTGGTATTAAAAAACATCTCCGAAAAATTTAAGTTCGAACGACTAAGAGAAATGCTAATAAATTAATAATTTTTTTTTCGTCACTAAGAAAATATAATTTCCCATACATGATTTCCCATCGTTAAAAAAGTCTTTTAAAATGAAACTGAGATTTATTCAATGACTATTCATCTTAAAATCCTGTTTGTGAAACACTGAACGTCAAAGTGGTGTAGAATTTGCTCCTCCACGAAGTTTTCAACTGTGGATCCAAAAAATCTGGAAAAAAGGTCACAGTAGCACTTCTAAGAACTTTTGACTAAAATTATTCCTGATCAGTTGAGTTAAAAACATAGAGAAACCCAAATTATCCCGTAATTAACAATTAAGGCAGGGTATTTCATTAATGCTTCATAATTTCCGAATTCTATGACATACAGAGAATGAATACAGACACGTGTAACATAACTGAATACCTATATTTATCTATTTTCAGGACAAACTGTAATAAATATATTTCATATATTTTATTCATATTTAATTTAAAAAATCATATTAATCATTTTTTATTCTCTTTTCTGAAAACTTGACTCGGGTATTTTATATTATCATTAAAGCAATTTAAATATTTTTGTTCACTTTAAAATTAATGACATAATAAAAACAAAAATAGTCCAGACCTGGCTATACTGCAGTCCACGGTAAAGCGTATGATGAGCGAACCTCCAAACATATAACAAACCTTGGGTATAAACATGTTTTACCGAAAAATGTCAAAAGAGTTTCTATATTCAATAAAAGTGGTATTTTGCAAAGTAAAGTGTTTTTATTTACTAATATCAAATATGGAATACCATAAAGTAGGTAAGGCTCAAATCTATTAAATTTTGGGCATATCCCCTTTTGTATAGCCCCATTTTGTAATTTATCGACACATTTTTGGGATTTTAGCGAATTTTCGGAAGGTAAATTCAGCTATCACAGTCACTATTATGGTAAAACTCGAAATTGTGACATATTATGTTTGTTTTGAATCGTGATTTCATTACATTAAGGTATTTGGTGCGAGACAGTCATCTGTACAAAAGCATATCTAAGCAAAAAAAATTTTCTATTATCAAAAATTAAATAAGGTATTAATATTCTTCAGTTATTATATTTGTATACCACTTGTTTTTTTAATTTCCGCGCGCTTATGTTGTAACAATATAAAAGCATTGTTGAAAAAGCGTTGTAAAATGATGTTTATAAATTATATTTCAAAAATGACACGGTCAATAATTTTTATTTGTTATTAAATATGGTTTGTAACTTTGTATTTTATAACGTATTAAATTTTTATCAAATTCCTTTGACACGTTTTCATTTTATTAAAAAAGATAGGGATTTCCCATAAGAGCCCGTGTTAAAATTACAAAACTTTGAAATCGTTTTTCTCAAAATTGGGGTAATCAATTTTAATCGGAATAGACTCGTATTATTGGTACTGAATTAAGTAAAATATATCTAGAAAATTTTTCTCTAAAATCGTTCTAAGCCCAATTACCGTAAATAATTATTTTTTAATATGTATAAATCGTTTACGAAAATAATACACTCTCAGCTAATTCAAGAACATAGATAAAGTACACCAGAATTTTATTTCTGAAAGATAGCTAACTTCAATACATTTTTTTGACTCTCTATTACCTCTCTATGGCACTGAGAACGGGGGCAGAGGGTATAGATGTCATCGTTGTCGTAGTCATCATGCGTAGTACATTTGAGAAGAACAGAGATGTCACTATAATAACTTTAAATTATCTTTAGCCTTATCCGATAATGTGGGTTAATACTAGTAAGATAATCCACTAAAATTCTCCTAATTGCATTTTATTTTAATCAGTTTTTCAAGTTTAAAACTCATACAATAATTATAAACTCATATATTTGTTTAAAAACTCAAGTAAATTTATTTTTAATATTAATAGGTTTGAGCGTCACTTTATGCTATTCCATATTTGTAAATAATAAACAAATACTTTATTTTGCAAAATACCACTTTTATTTTTGAAACTGTGACAATATTGTTTCGAACCGTTAGTTCATTTTCAAACAGAATCAATAGAAATACTTATAAATAATTAATAAGTATTTCTATAGATACCACCAATAACATTTTTACCTACGATTACTATGAAATTACTTATCTACTAATGTTTACCTGTCAAAAACCCCCTTTACAGCAGTTCGGCGCATTTCTCGCCAGAGGTCTTACCATTCCTTTGGATTCCGAATTGACATTATAAATTTAAAAAAATTTTACTACTTATTTAAATTTTATTTTAATTATTTATGTTAAATTTTACGATAAAAAATGTGCTTGTAGAAAAAGTATAGTGTAAAATACGCGGGAAAAGCTTATTTCTCACTCGCATTAATTGTTGCACTCGCCCTGCAGGCTCGCGCAACAAACTCATATTCGTGAGAATATGAGTTATTCCCACTTTTCCCACTTATTGTACAATATACTATTCTAAATATAATTCAAATCTTCTCATTCTTATCTACAAATTTTAGCAATAACTGTTTCTAAAAAAAAAAAAAACTATTTTTTCTAATTGTCATACAAAAAAAAGTCTGCTTCTATTATTATTGTAAATGTATGTTTATCTTTGTTTCCTTTTTGTTATTTTTATATTCGAGTAACTATGTATTACTAGAAGATTACAGAAACTGTACATCTAATTTTACTTCATTTGTTAATGACAACAAACCAACTTTAAATAAGTTCACGAAATAATTCAACATATGTAAATTTAAATATAGACATTTTTAATAAAAGAAAAAAGCAATAACGGGAAATACAATAACAATAAACTGATAAAAAAAAAAACAAAAACACAAACAATTAAATACTTTCATTACAATTACATTTATATATTTTAATACAATTACAGAAAAATAAAAAAAGTAAATGATAATAATAACAACCCATTCCATGTCAATTCAACACACCCATTTTATCACAGCACCTCAGATTTTCTTAAAATTTGGTATTCTAAGTACTAAGATTAAGAACAATACCAATTTTTAAATTTTTATGGCTATGTAGTCTTCAAAAACTTGCAAAAAAAAAACGTGTACGTTCATTTTTTTATCGCTCCAGAAGCTTTTCTAATTCAGCCAGACAGCTGAGAAATAGTATACCAAATTTTAAGAAAATCTGGGGTGGTGTGATAAAATGGGTGTGTTGAATTGACATGGAATAGGTCTAATATAGAATTACATTATGTATTATCCGTCTATAAATATTTACAGAGATCATCACACAGAGAGTGTATTTGTTACTGTTCAATACTTGCTTGCCGTAGCATCTGTCGAATAGTCTTCATCTATGTCATCTTGTTCAATTTTGATTTCCGTATGTAAATTGTTTAAAATTTATCAAAGATTCACCCCACTCCTAAAATATTATAGTATGTATGGTATGTATTTTGGTTAAAACACCTGCATAATTTTAGTATAAATCTACTATTTAACAGTTTTATATTTTGCTCTTGTAACTTTGCAATGTGTTTTTTATCTGTCAAGCTATCATTTTCTTGCAACAATTTACATAGTTGGTTCAAAAACTGTATTGGGATTTGTCAAATAGGCGGAGCTTAATAAAAATGGCTTACAAAAAAGTGCATTAACATCAGTTTTATATATAGTAATCAGTGCTACATTAAGAAAAAATGATAGATATTAGAACTGTTTGTATTTGGGTTGACACAAGTCTGAAGCAAAGGAATTTTGTTAAAGAAGAGAAAATTTTACATCTGTAAAACAGTTAAAATGTAAACATATGAGAAAATGCGTGAATGAGTTAGTGAATATCACAATTTACAGTATACAGACGTCAAATGTAAATAGCAAACATCATGAAATAACTGGAGAACTGTAAATGACTAAAAAAATCAAATCAATTGTACCTATGTATTTTCAGATCTACAAAATTCACCTCATAAATGACATTTTAACAAATGCATTTTAAGAATAGTCTGATTTTTCAACACCAGATGTCCTACTGTCATTCGACAGATCAGGGTATGGACACTAGATGCTCACCCCCACTCCTTATTCAAACGATGTGGAGTGGATCAGAGCGACACCAATAAGACCAAAATCACCAAAATTAAACCGTAAAAACTTATTTTAGTGGTATTACTGAATGAAAGTCCTATATTATTTTAGTGAATATTTTATTATTATGTTGGCCACTGTTTGATCCACACCATTCCACACTGACGAATAATTTGTCCGATAAACTATTGAGTATTTGAGTGTCCATACCGTCCATACCCTGCGACAGATCCCGAGTCCCGACTGTCTGCTGATAACACTAAATTGTTCTCATACACTTCATTTTTTTACACTTTAATTTCGAATGTACGATTAATTTCATGGACCGGTTCATTCACTTATTATGATTTATCTGTAATAATTTTATCACTGAGGCTGTGAATTCCTGCATGTTTTTTTAAATAACCTGAACTAGTAAATGTTTTAGAACACACATTACATTTGTATGGTTTTTCACCGCTATGGATTCTTTTATGTGTTTTTAAATCACTAGAAATATTAAATGCTTTCGAACACGAATTACATTTATACGGTTTTTCACCCGTATGGAGTCTTTTATGTACTTTTAAATTACTTACATCAGTAAACATTTTAGAACACATATTACATTCATAACGTTTTCCACCGGTGTGTTTTTTTAGCGAATTTCCAAAACTGGAAATTCAGCTTTTACGCCAGGTGTCATGGTGCGACCTAAGCCCGAGACCATATCAGAAATATGTTTTGAGGTCCCTAGAATACGAAAATGATATTCACTAAAATTTATATATATATATATATATATATATATATATATATATATATATATGTATCCGCGCGATAACTCTCGAACGAAACGTTTAATGCTTATGAAATTTTGTGTGCGAATTCGATTTTCCAAATCGTTGGATGAGTTCGTTAGCCAGACACGTCGGATGCCCAGAAGTAGGTTTTCCGGGCGTTTTTTGTCAACAAAATGAGTTTTTTGCCAGAATTAAGCAATTTTTCAAATTTTTTTTTACACCAAGCCCTAGTAAAAGGTAAAATTCATAAAAAATGTTTTTATATCGTTGCTCTAAATTGCTTACTTTTCGAGAAAAACTAGGAAATATGTCGTTCTCCATTTCACTCGCACTCGCATTCTTTTTTTTTCTGTCTCATTTTTTACGAGCTAAATTCGAAAAAATCCGCTTTTTAAGTAGCATGTCATGATTTTTTTAATTCAATTTAACGATTCGGCTATATTCTTTTTCTTTGTCAGTTAAATGTTTTTATAATGTATCTCTATTCCATTTTTTTTTAGATAAAAGATCACGGCGCAGTTTTTTATGTGATATGATCAGAATTTAGATGATGTTTACACCTTCCTAAAATTAATAAGAGCTTGCTACAATCGCATAAAAATTACGTTAAATCATATTCAAACAATAATATTTTTACGTAATTTTCTATCCAAATGACAATACTACGTTATAATTATATGTATAAACCCATCATTTTAGTGGTAAATAAATTTGCACATTCAGTTTTTTTTTTCTTTTGACAACAAAACAAATAATTTTAAATTTTGACAAGTTGTATCATACATTTTTGAAAATATTAAATATTTATTTTTTTAAGGGAAAAATGTATTAAAGATCTGAAATTTGTTTAACAAAAACCATACATCTGCTCGTTTTACCTTAAAAATCTCGGAAAATAGAATATTTTTCAATAATTAACTCAGAAAAAGCATATATGAGGTAATTTTCATGATATTTTTTTGAAAATTTCAAAATAGTAGGGTTACAATGTTTTTTTTTTTAATTATTTTGTAGAATTTGGTAAACACACATCGTAAAAAGTACTCGCCTTGAAAAAATCAAACAAGTATTTAAAAAAAAAATACTATTTCTTAAAGAAAATATTAAAATTATGTACAAATGCCGTCCTGACCAACTGATATATTGGAACCGATTTTGAGCAGCTGGATTTACTACAGGCAAAAGCTCATAGTGAATACACACATTTTTTAACATCCTTTTGAATTTTGTAATTCAATCATTACAAATAAAATCTAAATAAAAAAAAATCTATATGACCTGTTTTTTCTCAATTTTCTAGCATCAAATCTAGCGATAATTAACTAGCGAGTGATTGTATTGACCACACATTTTAATGTAAAATATATTAATTTTAACCGGCTTCAAAATAACGTTTCGATTTTAACAATAAAAATATTTAAAAAAGTGTTTAAGTTCTGGCAAGATTGTCAAAAAGGGACTGAAACATTTTTAGATATTGATATATAGAAAAAATATTAATGTGTTAAGTACTTACTAGACTTATAAACTTTCATTTTCGTATACGCTTTCGGTTTCGGATATTTAATTATTTCGGATATCGGTAGTTTTAGTTACGGTTACGAATATCCATAACATCCCTAATGTAAATGTTTGTCAATCCAACTTCATCGAGAGAAAGTTAATTAGGTATTTACGATTTTCGGAAGAACACGTATATAAATTTTATAAGTACGTATTATCATATAAACACATTTGGTTTGCAATTTTTTAATAATTAGTTTCTACGCTACTGAAATTATCTATCCATTTGAAAATTGGGATCCAGTGATGTACATTGACACTACAAAAGTGTGGGTGAAAAATTTCATTTTCACTTTTACTGAAATTATGTCATAAATTCATATTTTCAGAATTTATTCATTTGACAGAAAAATTCTAAATTATTAAAAAAGCCAAATAATTAATAACAATTAAAATAAAAAAAAAAAAAACAGAAAACATTTATTTATATTTGCATTTTTATAAAAACATGTAGGTATTATATTTTATATGCACTTTAACTAAAATGTCAAATTTCACACCTTGTTAATTTTCAATTTCACTCATAATGTGCTTAAAAATCAAAACTTAAAGTTTATAACATTCACAATCCGTGTAGAGTGTCCATACGTCTTGGTTTTCCCGGATTTGTCACGGTTCTAGCTCCGTTGCTCCGGTGTCCCGACAGACTTTTTCAAGACGTCGGTCGATTTGTTTCGGTTTTTCAAACTACTAATTTTTCATCATCTAATAAGTACACAATTTTTCATTTTAAATAATGAATAGTTCAGTATCATATTAAAAGATCAACAGTAGATTCATTTACAACCAAACCTAAAAATATTTAAAAAAAATTAATTACTAATTAAATTTTCCAAGTTTTTTCGATTTTACCTTAAACACGAACTTCCAAAAAAACATTTTCTTTTCTTAACTTTCCATCATATATGTATCTACATAAATAAATTGTAATATTATTTTGCTTGCTTTTATGATATTGAAGGTACTGAAGTTATTGAACAATTAAAAATTAAAATGACTGGAATTTTATTCGAACTTTTAAATAAAGTAGTTAACTAACGCGCTAGATAGATAACGCCACAATACAGAAATTGCCAACATTTAAATGTTCATGTTTCACATTAATACAAAATAAAATACATTAATACAAAATAAAATTGTCTAAGAAGCTCACTTTCATAAGAAATTTTATAAAAATTTAAAAAATATATATTTCCTAGAACAGGGGGCGATTTATTTTAAAAAAAAATTAATATTTTAAATAAAGAGCCATTAATAGGTATTCTATACATATAATACAAATGTAACGAGACCGTTTCTGTATAGGGAATATTTTTTAAAAATTGTGCAGATACTGTAAATAGTTATCGATGTAGATATCAAAACAGCGATTTTTTAAATTTTTGTCTGTCTGTCTGTCTGTCTGTCTGTTCGTCTGTTCACGCATCACACAAAAACTACTGGATGGATTTTAATGAAATTTGGTGTGCCGACAACTTATTACCCGGATCAACATCTAAGATACTTTCTACTTCGAGAAAATGTCTCATTCCCACAGGAAAATGGAAAAACCATGTTGAGCATGTGCATACAGTACGCAAAAACTATTGAACGGATTTTGATGCAATTTGGTGTGATGATAACTTATTACCTGAGTCAGCATCTCAGATACTTTTTATTTCGGGAAAGTGGCTCATTCCCACAGGAAAGTAAAAAAACTTTTTGAGCATGTGCACATATTACGCGAAAACTATTGAACGGATTTTTATGAAATCTGGTGTAGTGATAACTTATTACCTGCGTCAACATTTAGGATACTTTTTATTACGGGAAAATATTTCCTTCCTTCAGGAAAATTCAAAAATTATTTTGCTTATGTGCATGTATACTTAAAACTATTGTTCTATGCGAATGCTTTATAATTACTATACTTATATACTTGTCATTTATTAAATTAAATTTACCATAATACAAAATTTCTGGAGACTAACTCTATTTTAAATTAATTTAGAAATTTCGAAAATTTAAGTGCCTATATATCCGAAAAATTCATTTTGGATGAAACTTGTTATATTTATAGGATAGATACTAGTTTGGGATGCAAATATAATAAAACAATAAAACGTTGGAAGTCCAAAAATTTTGTATGAGTTCTCCAGTCAGACACGTCCAATTCCAAAAACCTCAAAAAAATGAGTTTTTTGCAAACAATTTGCCAAAATTTAAAAGTTTTTCCAATTTTTTTTACATTGTGGAAAGAACCAAGAAAGACACAGAAAATACATTTTGAACCATTATTCTAGGTAAGCGGGTTTTCGAAAAAAAGTAACTTTTATGATTGGAAATTCGCTATGTTATGCAGATGCTGCGACAGGGGTATTATGTACTTTTAAATTACTTAAATGTTTAAATGTTTTAGTACATATATTACACTTGTATGGTTTGTCATCACTGTGAGTCCTTTCATGTGTTTTTAAATTCCCTAAACCACTGAATGTTTTAGTACATATTTTACACTTGTATGGTTTTTCACCACTGTGAAGTCTTTTATGTGTTTTTAAAACATGTGACTGACTAAATGTTTTAGTACATATATTACATTTGTATGGTTTTTCACCACTGTGAGTTCTTTCATGTTTTTTTAAATCATTTAAACTAGTAAATGTTTTAGTACATGTGTTGCACTTGTATGGTTTTTCACCACTGTGGAGTCTTTCATGTGTTTTTAAAACGTGTAACTGAGTAAATGTTTTAGTACATAGATTACATTTGTGTGGTCTTTCACTACTGTGAATTATTTTATGTTGTTTTAAATACCTTAAAGCAGCAAATTTTTTAAAACATATTACATTTGTACGGTTTTTCATCACTATGAGATCATTTATGTGTTTTTAAAAAATTTGAATGAGTAAATGTTTTAGTACATATATTACACTTGTATGGTTTTTCACCACAGTGAACTCTTTCATGTCTTTTTAAATCACTTGAAGAAGTAAATGTTTTAGTACATATATTACACTTGTATGGTTTTTCACCACTGTGAACTCTTTCATGTCTTTTTAAATCACTTGAAGTAGTAAATGTTTTAGTACATACACTACATTTGTACGGTTTTTCACCACTGTGAATTCTTTCATGTGCTTTTAAATTTCCTTTTTGTGTAAATATTTTAGTACATATTTTACACTTGTATGGTTTTTCATCACTGTGAATTCTTTCATGTGCTTTTAAATTTCCATTTTTTGTAAATGTTTCAAAACATATATTACACTTGTATGGTTTTTCACCACTGTGAGTTCTTTCATGTGTTTTTAAATTACTTGAATCAGTAAATGTTTTAGTACATATGTTACACTTGTATGGTTTTTCACAACTATGGATTCTTTTATGTCTTCTTAAATTACTTGAATTATGAAACGTTTTAGTACATTTATCACATTTAAATAGTTTTTTACCAACATATGCATTTTCATGTTTTGTTAAATCTGTGCAGTAATCTTCATCTATTTCGTCGTCTTGAATTTTAATTTCCGTATGTAAACTGTTTAAATCTATTAACGATTCACTACACTCCTAAAATGTGATAATTAGTTATTTTCATTAAAATATCTGCATAATTTTATTCTGTTATTTATAAATTTATAATGAAAATTTAGTACTTACCAGTTTTATAGTTTGCTCTTGTAAGTTTGTAGTGTGTCCTTTACTTTCTGTTGATAACACTAAATTGTTCTCATCCACTTCAGTCACTGCACTTTTCTCCGTTTTACTTCCAGTGGTATGATCAATTACATGCACCGGTTCATTCACTTCAACTTTCTCCACTTTAATTTCCAATGTATGAAAATTTTCACACACCGATTTCTCCATTTCTGGGTTTCTGTTTTATTACACACAAAGTCCGTACAAAAAAATAATAATGATGCTTATCGGCGGCTATTTTTTTAACTTTTGTTTGCTTTGCTTTTATCACCGACGTGTTTAACGTCAGCTAATGGAGCTTTCACCGTTACAAACCAGAGGGCTCTGATTAAAAAAAATTAATACAGGTTAAATATTTTTTCATGGTTTTTTACTGTATAAATACTTAATTTCTGAAGTACAGCCACATTTAAAAATTATGGAATAAAAATAATCAGTCACCATGTTAGAAATTGTTGTTTTAATGTATAACATGTATAATGTATGTTAATATTTTGAATGCGTGCCTGCACTGGTTGTAACGGTGAAAGCTCCGTTAGCTGACGTTAGGCTAACAATATTTTCGTTCCGAACGCCACCAATGTTAAATCAATACAGCCGACTCTCGTTAATTCGAAACTCGAGGGACTCTTAAAATATTACGAATTATCGAGTGTTTGAAATATCAAATGCAAGGGGCCAAACTACTGTTTAAATAGTAAGCATCCCGACTGTAATCAAAATTTTACGTCATCAGACTAGACAGAGAGGTGGAAAGTTGTATACCATGTCCCTGCCACTTGTTTTCAAGGACGGACCTTTTCATGTCACAGTTTGCTACGTTTGCTACGTGGCGCTAATGGTATAGGGGGTAAACTAAATAGAGTTGGGACATGTGAGCATTTTTCATCAAATAGATGTCAAAATTAATTACCATATGATTGAGCACAAAAGTATCGTCACTAAGTTCTGTGTTAACGAGGAATTAAAATTTTTTAATTTAATTAATCGTTCTAGGTTGAATTAAAGTATTTTTTAAATATTTAATTTATTTCCAATTTATTTTAGATGAAAAAGAGCGAACTATTAAACCTCATGTCTCGACTCTAATTTTATCCCCTAGTAAATCAACGCCATCTGGTATATTAGTTACAGCGACGTCAAAAAGCGGTCCATTTTTTTATAATAGACTAAATGGAGAGTGACAGGGACATGGTTGTATACGTATTTAGAGTTTGTGTTGGTATGTGTAGGGTTGTGGATGTTTGTCTGTGTGATACTCTTTATGTATGCAGCAAAGTGGTCCAAGGTGGGAGTGGGTACATATGCTAGAACAACAGCATGTATGTGATGTATGTACCTGCTAACAATGAACAGCCACCACTGTGGCTACGACTGCAACAATGCAAGTGTACGCTTGAAGAGTCGATGGACGACTAACCAGTAAGCTGGTAACTGCTGGTAACATTGTTAACAGAACGCAGTGTGCGTTCGACGAAGGACACGGACTGACTAATGCCTTAAGCTGTGACACGGCTCCAAATGACTCCGCGCCAATTACACGTTTTTAAGATTAGTTGGTTTCTAGTGTTCTATGATCAAATGGTTCAAAACAAAGGCTCGTGTACGATGATAATATGTACAAGGTTGAACTTGTTTCAAAATGTACTTACCTCAGAGTACAGAGGTAATGCAACTATCTCTATCGTGTAGTCTGTAGTGTGCACTTCTGTGCACGTTAGGCTACTTAGTAGTCACTCTCTCGGTAGCAGTGGATGAGTGTAGATCAATCACAAGTCAATTGATTTGACTGTTGTTGGCATTTTAGAACCCCCAGACGGAGGTTTTAGAACCCCCAACGGCGTTGTAGTATCATAGATATGTATGCGAAGCACAGCCACCACCACCTCCGATTACTCACACAAAGACAGTTTACCGCACAAATACAAAGTAAACTCAGTGCACGTATATAACATATTTTTTTATCCCTTACTGGTTACACTGGTTTCAGTAGTATAGAGATAGATATGTTGTCTCTGTACTCTGGGATACTTACAATCTTTCTGTCTCTTTCTCTTTTGCAACTTGGAATTGTCGAGTGTTTGACGCCAATGAGTTCGAATTAACGCGTCGTTTTGTTACGTAGCAATGATTTTTTCGTTCGAATTACCAAATGCATAAAATGTATTGATTTAGTTCGAAATATAAAGAGATTTTGTAGGGAACTCGTGACAATTTTGAATTATTATACATAGAGGTTCAAATTATCGCAGGTTTGAATTAACGAGAGTCGACTGTACTACCAACAGCAGATTATAATAAAATCGTCAAGTCAACAAAAGTACCGTATTTTATTTTAAATTCGGAATGGAGAAATTGGTCCATGAAAGTTTCCATATATTTGAAATTAAAGTGGAAAAAGATGAAGCGGGTTATGAAATTAATCATACATTTGAAATTAAAGTGGAGAAAGATGAAGTTAATGAAAATAATTTTGGGTTATCAGCAGAAACTAAAATTTTTGAACCCACTCATTTGTCACAAGAAAATATTAGTTTGATGGATAAAAAATACTTTGCAGATTTACAAGAGCAAAATATAAAATTGGTAAGTATCAGATTTGGATTATAAATTTTAACAAAAAATTAAACCACAATCGTTTTCATCAAAATATTTGTAACATTTTAGGCGTCCCGTGAATATTTAACAGATTTAAACAGTTTACATACGGAAATCAAAATTGAACAAGATGAAAATTTTTTGGTAGATTTAACAAAACTATTTCAGTGTAATACATGTACTAAAAAATTCAGTAAACTAAGTTATTTAGAAAGACATGGAAGAATTCACAATAGTGCAAAACTTTATAAATGTAATGTATGTACTGAAACTTGTAATCAGAAAGGAAATTCAAAAAGACATGAAAAAATTCATAGTGACGAAAAATCGTACAAATGTAACACACGTTGTAAAACACTCAATCGAAAAGAAAATTTAAAAATTGAAAGAATTCACAGTGATAATCAACTATACAAATGCAATGTTTGTACTAAAACTTTCAGTTTTTTAAGTGATTTCAGAAGACATGAAATAATTCATAGTGATGACAAACCGTATGAATGCAATGTTTGTACTAAAAGATTTAGCGATTTAAGTGCTTTTAAAATACATAAAAAAATTCACAGAGATGAAAAACCTTACAAGTGTAATATATGTACTAAAACATTTACTGGTTCAAGTGATTTAAAAAAACATGAACGAATTCATACGGGTGAAAAACCATATAAATGTAACGTTTGTTCTAAAACATTTAGTCAGTCAGGAAGTCTAAAAACACATGAAAGAATTCATAGTGGTGAAAAACCATTTAAGTGTAATATATGTTGTAAAGCGTTTACTTGTTTAGGTGATTTAAGAAAACATGAACGAATACATACAGGTGAAAAACCATTTGTATGTGATTTATGTTCTAAATCATTCAATCGATTATATCATTTAAAAAGACATAAAAGTCTGATTCATACTGATTAATATTGTTAATTACTAATTTTGGAAATTTTGTATTTTAGCATTTTATTCTTTGTAAATTTATATATTATAAAATAATAATATACATTTGTAACATACATGTAATCGTAGGTGTAACATACTTAAAATTTAGATTTTATAAAATCTAGATGTTATGAAATCATAATTTTTCAATCGGTTATAGTCGGCATAATCGGCCTATAAAAATTAAAATCTAGATGTTAGACGAAACACCTCCTAAAATATAATTTTACAATAAAATTATAATTTTAACATAAAATTATAATTTTATAAAATCTAGATGTTAGGTGAAACCTTGAGGTGAAACATTAGCTTAAGGCTTGATTCAAATATTGTGTATTTGTTTAATATTAACAATAGTAATTAAAAGTCTAATTAGTAAAAAAACTGCTGTTCACACAGACCAATGAACATATTATATATTATATAGACTAATTAGTATAAATGTATAATTGAGGCAGCCAAATACGACCAGGATACGACCGGATAGTATTCTGCAATATAGTAATCAATGCAATAACCGATAGTATCCGTAGTAACGTTTTCAAATAATTATTGTGAAAATATAATATTGATAATAAAATTTTACTTTTTTGAGAAGAAACTGCAAAATTTTGAAAGAAAGTGGTATTCGCTTTATTTTCAAAATACGTACATATACAAATTATTTCCTGCAATAATTATAGTTGTATTTGCATCAAAAATTGACATTGTATTATATTCCTTAAATTTCATCCATCTAACCCTGTTACCTGTTTCAAGAAAAATGCCTATAAACTTCGTTTATGTTTTGTCTAGTAGTATAATATAATAGTGTTCATTGGTCTGTGGCTGTTCATTACTCCATAATAGTAATAAAAAAACTGACTCGACTGAACAAAGCCGTCGCGGTTTATTTAAAACAACAAAGAATGACAAAGAAAAATGATTAAAATAAAATTATTATTTAAATATACTTATTCTCAAAATTAAAATTATTTTTAAATACAGGGTGGTCCAGAATTATGTACCGTAATTGCTGGAGCTGATAGTATGTTCAAAAATAATGGTACCTTTTCATCTACACTTGTTTCCAAAACTCAGTAATAAGGGAGATAAAGCAGAGGGGTAAAATATAGAGGGGTGAAACGAAACTGACTTCATTTTTTTTTTAAAAATTTTTTAGGCGCTTTTGATTACTGGATTCATATTCTAGGGGCGCATATGAACATTAAGATAATTAAATTTAAGGTATCAATTATTCGATCACATATGATTAGGGGATAATTTGGAAACAGATAATTCTACTTTAAATTACTCGAAAACGGTAATATTTATCGAAATGTAACAAGTATACCTTTTTTGCGTGAAATTGTCTGAGGAATTATATTATCAGGGATTTTGTTTAAATAATTGCAAATTAAAAAAGAAAAGACGTGATAACTCATACCTACCACCCAAAACCAGCCCTTAGTTATAGGTGGTGGAATAAGTGTTGAGATAAATTTAATCCTTCTAATGCAAAATAAGTACCCCTAAAATATCAATTCGTTATTCAAAAGCGTTTGGAAAATATTTAAGAAATAATGGTTTTCGTTTTACCCCTTTACAGAGCTGTATCTCTCTTATTATTGAGTTTTGAAAAAAAGTGTACATGAAAAGGTACCATTATTTTTGAACGTACTACAATCTCTACCAGTTACGGTACATAATTGTGGACCACCTTGTATATTCTTTATTATTTTATGCATATTAAAAAAATAGTGCCATTTAAAAAATATTAAGTATGTATGTGTCATAGCGTACGTTGGAAAGGATAATAACTTGGGAAAACTAATTACTAGATCTCACTTGATCCCCTTGTGTATCTACGAGTATTAAAACACTGTCATTAATTAATCATTTCTTTTTAGCGTAGTTCTTTTTAGCTGCAGCTCGTATAACTTTCATATGAAAAGTCTTTTTCAAAAACTCATAATAAAAAAGTTATGGCTACCCAAACTTTCAACTGACTCACCTGTATGTCAGCATATGTATATTGTATATATTTTGTAAAATTATGTTAATGTAAAGCTTATTGATATAAATACATAATAATTTTTATTTATTGTTTTTTTAAATAAAAGTGTTTTTATTTTTCCCTTTAACACAGTCAGAGGAAAGAATATCTCAACATGTAAAACAATGATATTAGTAAATAAAAATACTTTACTTTGCAAAATACCACTTTTATTGTATATAAAAGTGGTATTTTGCACAGTAAAGTGTTTTTATTTACTAATTTCAAATATGGAATACCATAAAGTAATGCTCAAATCTATTAAATATATAAAACGTTAATATTTCAGGAACTGTGATATTTTTATTTTCATTTTATGAGATATTGTAGATTGGGTAGGTGTTTTTTGATAGGTTCTTCATCTATTCTGCTAGTTTCTCCTAATTATTAATATTTTATTTTAAAAAAATTAATTAAAATCGTTATTACGGTCACTACAAAAGATGTAACAAATGCTAATTTTTTTTTCAATATTCACGAATGCCAATGTTAATTATTAATGTTAATTTAATATTTGTGAATATACGTAAAGGACTGAAACCACGCGTGTTTATTTTTGTTTTAAAATACCCCTGTCGCAGCATCCTGCATAACATAGCGAATTTCCATTTACAAAAGTACGTTTTATTTACAATTACTCTATATCAACTAGTTTCCGAGAAAAACGTACTTTTGTAAATGGAAATTCGCTACGTTATGCAGGATGCTGCGACAGGGGTATTTATGTAATCTTTTCTCTTCTTTTAAATAGTGTAAAAAAATTTCACAAAAATTCTTGAATAAGTGGAAATTTTGGCAAAAAAACAATTTTTTAACCATGTTCCTGGCATCGGACATGTTCTGGCTAACGAACTTGTCCAACGGTTTGGGACTTCCAATATTTTCACTAAATTTCGTAAAACTAGGACATTTCGTTCGAGAGTTATCGTGCGGACACATATATATATATATATATATATATATATATATATATATATATATATATATATATATATATATATATTAGTGAATATTATTTTCGGTTTCTAGGGACCTCAAAACATATTTCTGCCATAGTCCCGGACTAAAGTCGCGTCATGACAGTGCCTGTATAACTGAATTTCATTCTGGAAATTCGCTAATAACAAATTCAGTTTATATAAATTATAGAACAATAAGGTTCAGTTAGGTTAGAAAAAATTTTGTTGGGTTCGGTTACGTTACAAAAAATTTCCTTAGGTTCGCTTAGGTTTGAGACCAAATTTTCTTAGGTTCGGTTAGGTTACATCAAGTTCCGTTAGTTCAGTTAGATTAGAAAAAATTTTCGTTCACATTACTCCACCCACCGCCGGAGGTTTCTAGAACCGCCCCGGTAGCGGATTTTCTTATTTTCTTATTTTCTCAAAAACTAGCTAACCTAGAATAATGGTTCAAAAACCTTTTTTATGTGATTTTTTTCCGTCTTTGCAATGGTGTATAAAAATGTGGCAAAAACTTTTAAATTATAGCAAATTTTGGCAAAAAACTAATTTTTTGCAAGAACAAACACCATGTTCCTGGCATCCGACGTGTCTGGCTGAAGAACTCATCCAAGATTTTTGGATTTCCAACGTTCTCACCTAATTTGGTAAACCTAGGACATTTCGTTCGAGAGTTATCGTGCTGATACATAAATACATACACATATATATATATATATATATATATATATATATATATATATATATATATATATATATATATATATATATATATATATATAAATTTTATTGAATATTATTTTTGGTTTCTAGGGACCTCAAAACAAATTTCTGCCATATTCCCGGACTCAAGTCGTGTCATGAGACCTACTGGAATAGCTGAATTTTTGAAAATTCGCTAATAAAAAGAAAATAATAAGTATGGTCTATTTCACTTAAATTTAACCGTGCTTCATCACTTATATATTTAAATAATTTTCGTTTTTTTGGCTTTATCTCTTTTACTATTGCACTTACGTAAATTTTAAATTTGCAGTTTGTTTTTAGAAAAGAATAGAAGACTGATTTATTTTGAATATAAGAATTATTTAATTTTTTAACTTTGACTCATGATTAATTGTATTTGAAACAGGATATACTAATAATATACTCGTTTAACTATACCTCATTTCAGATACAATTGATCATGAGGTTTCGTTAAAAAATTAAATAATTCTTATATTCGAAACAAATCAATCTTCTATTCTTTTCTAAAAATAAACTGCAAATTTAAAATTTACATAAATACAATAATAAAAGATATAAAGCCAAGAAAACGGAAATTATTTAAATTCAAAGTGACGAAGCATGGTTAAATTTAACTGAAATGAACCATAGTACTTTATGACAATAGCGGAATAAATAGTGAAAAATATACTACATAAACATAGTAATAAATTAACAAAAAATAAAAAAAATCAAATATTAATTTGAAAATTTCAATGCCATTTTTTTAATCACAATTCTGGTTACAGCGCCCGCTCCAGCGTTTACGACGACCCGGACAAAAAGAAAAATGCCGCCCCGGCAAATTTTATTTAGACGTTTTTTTTTTTTTTTTTTTTTTTTTTTGCTACCCAAAAAATACAACTAGTGACCAAAAGAAAAAAGGTCCTCTGACTTGAAATGCCTTTTTCTAAAATGTACAGTGATATTCGATGGTATTCGTGATATCCACGTGATATCTTTGGTTAGATTACCTAAACTGTAATCTCTGGTCTAATCTGCAAGACTAAAAATCGATCTGGCCAAAAAATTGATCTTGAGGATCGCTTTGAGTCGTCAAACCAAAGATCAATACAAATGATCGATCTGACGAAAATCAATTCAATTTTTGTACTTACAGAAAATAAAAAAAATATAAAAGTTTTAATGAAATTTCTTATATTAGGTAATTACAAATCAGTTAAAAAATTATCAATTTCCTTTGAATATGAATTGCTGAATTAATGTATAAAGTGGTTTCCAGTTTCCACTGAAAGTGTCACACGAATCCAAAATTTGACTCATATTTTTATAAATGAATCATTAAAATTTTGGTAAAATTATTTGACAATATAAATAGTTGAAATATGTATATTTTACAATAATTCCTGAAAAATATCATATTTTTACTAAAAATATTCTATACTTTTAATTTCAAATGTTATCGAGTGCCTGTGAAACATTATTAGTGTATGGCGGATTTTTATCCGTATTTTAAACATACACCAATATTCATATGTTCACTCAATGACCAGCTTTGGCTGATACTTGAACACTCGATGTACTTTGGCAAATGGCCAATTCATTATGTTAATTAAAATTGACATAGTGTTTGAAAAATTACCAGCCGATCCAGTTTGGTAATTTTTCAAACACTATGTCAATTTTAATTAACATAATGAATTGGCCATTTGCCAAAGTACATCGAGTGTTCAAGTATCAGCCAAAGCTGGTCATTGAGTGAACATATGAATATTGGTGTATGTTTAAAATACGGATAAAAATCCGCCATACACTAATAATGTTTCACAGGCACTCGATAACATTTGAAATTAAAAGTATAAAACTGCGTCTCGCATTAGAGAGAGGTTGTGTTTGATTGATTGCTGAATTGGAGTGGCACTCGAACAAGTGATCGGTGGCCTAGTTGGTAAGGCGCTTGGCTGGTAACCAAGAGATCCGGGTTCGGGTCCCAGCCGATCCAGTTTGGTAATTTTTCAAACACTATGTCAATTTTAATTAAAAATATTCTAATTTAAATTCGAAAAACATTGATCTTCGATCTTGTGAAGTTTCCACAATCTCTGTATCGATTTGGTCTCCAAGGAATCGATTCGAAAAATCGAAGATCGGTTATTCAAAAATCGATAAAATCGTATCGAAATTGGTAACCCTACTTGAAAGGGGGTAAACGGAGCCAACCGATAAGCCAAGCCAAGCCAACAAATTACATGTTGCGGATGGGCGACGCAGTCCAAACATTTAGTTCTTGTGAATTTAAACGAATAAAAAGTTTAATAAACTTTCATTAAAAGAAAATAAAGTAAATTATGCGGTGCTTTTATCAGATGTAAAAGTTGAACCAACGAAAATAATGCAGGGAAATAATGAATTTTGAAAATATACAAGAACGGCAAGAACTTTTAGCATTTATGGACTTATTACAACAACAACGACCTATAAAAATGGTAAGCGGATTCAGATTACATAATATAATTTTAACAATTCATTTAGATCAGTGGTTCCCAAACTTCTTTGTCTCGTCGACCCCTTGCGATGGTTTTCGATTTTACAATTAGATAGACCACCTGTACAAATTCAGTAACAACTTTGAAAATATTAAAATATAATTTCTTCAAAAGGACATGTCGATGATAGCCCTGCTGGAAAGGTCTCACAAAATATCATTAAAAAAAATGTTTATTTTATAAGATTGTATGATTTACTGGTATATTTATGAGCATGAAAATATTTTCCCTCGAACATTTTATGATATTTTATCAGTACTTTAGTAGTTCATAGATTCTGATAAAAACATTTTTTATCTTTTTTATAAGATCCTATAAGAAAAGTAATTAATTTCAATTGTCTATGAGACTTTTTGAGAGTTTACGAATTAAAGCACAATAAGTATTTCTATGAGATTTTACAACAAAAGTTGGAGTAGAATAAGCTCATAAGAAATCATTAGCAATTTATGAGAAACGATGGGCAATACTCTAACTGAATTTTTATGAGAATTAGGTGGCAATCCCTTGGACAAATACACATCCTTAATTTGATAGAAGATCATCATACTTTTATGTGGTTAACAAATGTGTGACTTAAATTATAAAATCTTATAAAATATATTTTGGTATATTAAGTATTTTGATTGCGCTTGCGCTCTAATGGTGTTTATATGTTTAGAAGAGTGGTATGCCTAAAGACTTATTTACACGTATCAGATTATTAAGAGATCAACTAAATTTTAACAATGTATAATTTAATTTCGATTGATCAGGTGTTTACAAGTACTGTACAATTTAGCTATTTATTTTGTTTTCGTATTCGAAGATTTAATTTTTGTATTAAGAAGTTGGGCGGAGTAACAGCGTATTTCTATAATGATTTTGGAATTTCATTATACAGTCGGACTCATGTATTTTCAACACCATCTATTTTCAACTGATTTTACTCACGTATTTTCAAGTTTTTGGTCCCCACTTCTCACGCAATACTTTAATACAGAAAAATAACTGTCAGATTAACTGATCGACCACTAGTGGTTTTATCCTATAATCCTACAATATATGATTTTATTTCATTTGCAATTCCTAAAAAAATGATTTTACTACAAGTTTATTACACTTTTTTCATGTTTCACTTTTTTGTTTATCATAATATGTTACTTGACATTCTGTCATTTTAAGGTTATTTACTGGGGAAGTACACGTGACTACTGTTATTGTGTAAAGATTTACGCGGGCTTTTTGTGATTGGTTCTATGTCTGTCAAGTGGTTCTATGATTGCCACGGAGTGAGGATGAAGGAGAAGTTGAAAATACATGAGCGGATTAGTCCCGACAGGTTGAAAATACATGAGTTTGACTGTATAATCTTCAAATGAAGACATAAGTGGATGAAGGTGTTATGTAACATTTTTTTTCAAAAATTCATTTTTTGCCAAATTTTGAAATATTCTATGCTGAAGTATCATATATTACAATTTGGTTTCATTACGTCCAATAGTTTTGTAGAAATTCAATAATAAACATGTGCTACTGCATGGGAAGTATATGTAAATAAAAACTTTCAAACGCTTCTACTGTAAAATTATAAAAAAAATGTTACATAACACCTTCATCCACTCATGTCTTCAAATATTTTTGAATAAACCTAAATGAGATGTCTTCTGTCCACTTCGATATTTTGAAAAATATAAAATATTTTTAAACAGAGGGAACAAATATAATTTTAAAAAAAGTGCTTAAAAATGACTATGGACTAACGACACAATTCGTTAAAATGCGGCGTTAATAAATTGTTCATTGATCAAACGTATGTATCAAGTGATTGATCAAACGTATGTATCAAGTGATTTGACAATTTATCAGGACACTTTACTATTATTTGATGAATGAAAAATATATTAAGGAACTGAAATTTATTTAATAAAAGCCATACATCTGCTCATTTTACCTTAAAAATGCCTTAAAATGGAATAGTTTTCAATAATTAACCAAGAAAAAACATAAGAGATAATTTTTTTAACTTTTTTTGAAAATTTCAAAATAAAGTGACGTTTTATAGTAGGGTTACAAATTATTATTTTTTTATTATTTTGTAGAATCTGGTAAATAGACATCGTAATATTATGTACTCGCTTTAAAAAAATCAATCACAATACCTATTTAAAAAAAAACCTTTTTCTTAAAGAAAATCGTAAAGTTACGCACAAATAACGTCCTGATAAACTGACATATTTGTCCACCATGAGCGCTGTAGTCGAATTTCGTATCCCCTCCAGGCAAAAGTTCATAGCGAATAAAAAATTATATGTTCCTAACTTATCATGAAAAGCTGTGACAATTTAAGATAAAAATTTTTTAACTGAAAATAGTTTATTAAAATATCCAAACATACGATAACGTTATCTTTTCTTATATAAACAAGGATTTAATTTAAACACCGGTAATTTTTTCTTATTCGCTAATGTCCGTTCTTTTCGAAAATCGAAAAAGTAAAATATCTTATGATTTAAATTTTTCGAAGTATTTTTAAAACCACATTTTTCAACACCTCTAACAAAATCTTCAACTTTCTCAAATCGACTTTCAACTTCAGCAATTTTTAATATTCCCCTGCAAAGCAAAAAAAAAAAAAATAAATACATTTTCAAGGTTGGTATTTAAACAAAATAGTTCTTTGTACCCTTTTTTCAAAACGCGATTTGCCTCAAACAGGTATTCGTGTAAATTTGTACCCATAAGTGATAAACAAAATACCACACAATCGACACTTTCGCTAGCCAAGGGGGTGTTTGCCATATCACATACGGTCACTTGAGAATTCAACGCGACCAAATCGAATGAATGTACTTTTTGTGGCACGGATCTCGATAATTGGGCGTCCCCGCATCCAAAATCTGCTACGATCCAATTTTTTGGTCTATCAACAGTTAAATATATTTTAGCAAAACTGATAAAATCATAGACCAATGAACATATTATATTATATAGACTAATTATATAAATGTATAATACGATACTTGACTGTATTTAAAATTTGTGTCAAATGTTAGATAATTTTATGCATTATCATTTCATATGTCTAATTTTAATGATGAAACTTAAAAAAATTTGATAACTATTTAGAAATTTTATTTTGAAAATCGCCATTTTTCAACAAATATTCAAATTAGTGAAAACGCGCCATTTCTTGAATATGACGTAACATTTTGTAGTTAGATATGTCGATTTTAATAATTTTCATCGGTGACGTGAAATTGTGTTTTCTTTTGAATATTTTTTTCTATTAGCTTATATATATATATAGTAATAATAATCGGCCAGAATTCTTAAATACTTGCTTTTACTTTGACATTTTATGAATATAATCAAAGTTTTGAGGTTATAAATATAGACATTGATGTTTAGTTGCTTCAAACTGTGACGTCACTATAGTGAGGTGTTTTTCCCGCGTTTTTCTCATTTAAAATTGTAGGGTTATTTTTTTTGATGATTTTTTACAGAATCTGTCGAAAATAAAAAAATTACTTAACTGATATGGAAAAACAATGCTTTTAGAATATTTTTGTAACTTCACTCAAATACCCTATTGAGGCAGCCAGATATGACCAGGATACGACCGGATAGTATTCTGTAAATTGGCTCCGAGCTGAAAGTATAGCCACTTATATCAAATGATTACACTGGCCAACAAAAAAAAATATTTTTTTTTGCCGTGGTTCGCAAATATTTTTTTTCATACCTTGACATGAGATTAATTAAAATACGTGTGTTAAAAAAAATTGAGACACCCATTGTTTCAGAAAATTTATGCCAATTGAGACACCCATTATTTTAGAAAACTTATGCCAAATGCATAGTTTATCATAGGCATTGAGGAGAGAATCGACTAGAGAGAATGCTGTGTATTACAAATACATTGAGAATGCTGTGTATTACAAATACATTAAGAAATTGAAGCAAAAAAATTGACTGATGGGATTACTTTAATGGCAGTCAAACCATTAATTTAATGGTTTATCTAATTTTATAAACACGTCTCCGTGGTTACAAGTTGGGCGTACTAAAATGGAGCATGCTTCAAAATTTAATGCCTGTGGTATCTCTAGGAAATAGTATATTGTACAATAAAAGGGAAAAGAGGCTTATTTCTCACGAATATGAGTTTGTTGCGCGAGCCCACAGGGCGAGTGCAACAATTCGTATGAGTGAGAAATAAGCTTTTCCCACGTATTTTACACTATACTTTTTCTACGAGCACATTTTTTTTCGTAAAATTAGCATAAATAATTAAAATAAAATTTAAATAAGTAGTAAAAATTTTTAAAATTTATAATGTCAATGCTAAGATGTTCAAATTTTTGCCAAAGCATACTTTGAAACTCTGGAAACAATAATAAATAATCAACATACATATATGTATATTTTTAGTATTATTTCTATATATTATATATTAAACTAACGGAACAGCCTACTTTTTTATTATATTAAGGCGTGGGAAATAATTTCCCACTGTATTTCCGTACAGTGTGGGCAATTGTTAATTTTTACATATAGTTAGCCGTGCACAAAATGTTACTTTTAATAGTAGGAGTAGAAAAAATATGTTAATATGTTCGATTCAGTGCTCAGTGATCATAGGTATATTTAGATATTTCGATATAATTGAATTTTTTTAATATTTTTCTATTAATACTTATACATGAGAAATACCGAAAAAATATAATTGAATTAACGGCAAAAAGTCGTATTCACCAGTGTTATTTAACAATTTATCAGAACATTTTACTATTATAAATGAATGGAAAATATATTAAAAAAATGAAATTTGTTTAATAAAGCCATACGTCTGTTCATGTGACCTCAAAAATGTCTGAAAATAGAATATTTTTCAATAATTAACCAAGAAAAAAAGCATAAAAGGTAATTTTTATGATATTTTTTTTTTTGAAAATTTCCATATAAAATGACATTTGATAGCAGGGTTACAAATAGTTTTTTTTTATTATTATTTTGTAGAATCTGGTAAATAGAAATCGATAAGTACTCGCTTTGAATAAATCAAATAAGTATTTAAAAAAAAAATACTTCTTAAAGAAAATAGTAAAATTATGTACAAATGCCGTCCTGATAAACTGATATATTTGTCCGCCTTGAGCGCTGAAGTCGATTTTTGTATCCCCTCCAGGCAAAAGCTCATAGCGAATATAGTAATCAATGTAATGATCAATGGTATCCGTAGTAACGTTTTCAAATAATTATTGTAAAAATTGCAAAATTTTTAAAGAAAGAAAGTGGTATTCACTTTATTTTCAAAATACGTACATATATAAATCATGTCCTGTAATAATTATAGTTGCATTTGCTCAAAAACTGACATTATATTATATTCTTTAAATTTCACCCGTCTAACCCTGTTAACTGCTTCAAGAAAAATGCCTACAAACTGCCTTTACGCCTTGTCTAGTAGTATAATATAATAGTGATCATTAGCCTGTGGATAAAATCAATTTTTTGGATTAAAATAAATTGTACTTACTGTTTTTTCAAATCTTGAATTATTATGTCCAAAGGATTGATGGGCCAGTGAGATACTTGCTGTTGATAACCTTCGTGGTACGTTTTGAAAGCTTCGGGATCGGATTCGAAAATTTTTCGTGCGTCATGACTGGATTTTGAATACATTTCTTCGTTTAGGTAACGAAAACGAGCCGCTTTTAATTTTTGCCACATTTTCTCGCGTAATGATAAATCTTTTGTTGACTTTTTGAAATTTGTATTCGATTCATTTTTTTCTAATATTAGGGCTAACTTTTTTAAATTTCCGGGTTTAAAATTGGATTTAGATTTCTGTAAGTTTAAATATTTCACTTTAATTTGTGTTTTTTTAGATTTCTGGTTAATATCTTCAGGTATTAATTCGTCTGGATTTTCAAATGCTTTCTTAATTTTGGCTTTCTTTTCTTTTTTTGCTTGTGTGTCTAATAGTTTTTTAAGCTGTTTCTGTTTTAATAATTTGACTTTTGCCTTTTTGACTTTATTTGTTTTATTTGGTTTATTTTTCTTTTTAGTTCCCATGTTCTTCGTTAAAATACTAGACTTTCCAAAAAAATTAGTTCAGGAAGCTTTTTCGTTTAAAATTTGACTCTTAATTCGTATGATTACAATCATAACCTACAAAATTTTTTTTTACATATTGTCAAAAATGTCAAATTGTAGTAGAATCCTGAATAAGACCGATTACTTATAATTTCGATAAGATTTCTACCGTAAAGACAGCCAACTTTGTCAGTTGAAGACAACTTTGCCATCCTACACTTTGTGTAAAAAAATTAATGGCTTCTAATATTCGTAGCATTTTTATTTTTTTAATAACTGGGATATTTCTAATAAACTATTGACCTTGTATACATTTTTTGGCATTGGAACCCTGATTTATTCAAATCAATTTTTTTAAAGTTATGATTCAGATCAAAGATTTTTGTCATTTTATTTCGTAAAACAGTTAAACTAAAATAATTTCGTCTTTTATTTAAATTGAAAATTTCGATAATGTTGGATGTGTTTACGGTACTGTTATTATTATAATCTTTGTATTTTTTTCAAAATATTTTGATTATTTTAATAAGCTTTTTCCACATTAAAAATTAATTTAACTGTTGCTAAAAATGTAGAAAATTTGAAAATAAGTTTCAGAAACAGAATACATACATATTATCCTGATGAATAATGTTCGCATTCGCCAGAAAATTTTGTCAAGTCTAACGTTAACCAACGGAGCTTGCACCGTTACAAACCAGAGGGCTCTGATTAAAAAATTAAGGGACTTAAATATTTTTTCATGGTTTTTCATGGTATAAATACTTAACTTCTGAAGTACAGACACATTTAAAGACTATGGAATAAAAACAATTTGTTAATATTTAATGCATGTCAACTTCTTCGCTACTGATTTTTAAAAATTTTTAACCCTTCCCAATCTTTTTTTTTTGGCCAAAGTGTTGCCACCAGGCCTCAATTAAATCTAATCTGACATACATCCATCTCACTTCAACACTAACATGCCACCTATCCTTCAATATTGAAAATTATTGATTTGGAATTATTATTAAATCAATTATAAAGTGCCATCTATTAAATATCAAAACAAAATATTTATATTTTATAAAATTCTAAATACAGAAGTAATTGATTTGCATAAATATAATTACTATATAATTATTTAATCAAAATTTATATTTCTCATGTTTACACAAAAAAAATCATATGATTATATAACGTGTGCACAACATGCAATCTAATGGCTAAACATGGAACTAACTCAAAATAGGTCGGCAATATAGATTTCAGGGAATAATAAAACTAATAAAGGAAAGAAAACGATCAAAACGATATCGGATGTGTTCAAAAGACAATGTCGGAAGACGTCCGACACATGATTGGAAAGGTTAAACGTCAATGAGTATACTTTTATCCAGCATAACAAAAATTTAAACAAGCGTTTATTTTAATTAAAATTTTTAATCTTACGTCTTTAAATAAGCGTAAATTAGAAATTTTAAATAACATTAAGAAGTTTTTAATTATTTCTCAATTAAAAAATAATGTTAAAATAACCTAAATTTCATGTACAATATATTGTACATCGGTAGCGACGAGGTTAATTTTTTTGAATCAGAGCCCTCTGGTTTGTAACGGTGCAAGCTCCGTTAGCTAACGTTTGGCTAACAAAATTTACTGGCGAACGCAAGGATTGATTCGAAATTGTCAGCCTTGTCACCTGTTTAAAATAAATATATGTAGTTGGGTAATTGACGACTAGATGTCAGTGGAGGTATTACATTTATTTGATTTTCAACTTAATGTTTCGATTTTCCTCACTGTTTTCAAAAACTGTTTATAATGTAATATTTTATATTTTTAGCATTTAGTTACACGTTTAAAATAAAAATAATTTTCCCTACTTTTAACACTTTCCGTTACAAATACTACAAAATAATAACACGTTTAAAATGTTTTTTCTTTTTCGATTTATTTCCTAAACAGTAATATCACGTATAGATAGATATAAAATATGCAAATTATAGGCGACTAGAAATAAAAGTAATTGCTAGTTAAAGGTAATATTTTAAACAAAGTGTTGCTTTTACACATAACTATTCTACCACCACACCTATTTTGTCTGCTAGTACCGGACACTGAGGCCATGTTTTATGATTTAGTGTTGATAAATAGTGCATAGAATCTTTATAGACAAATTTATTGTTACCTTTTCCGTTAACGACAAAATGATAGTGAGTTTTTTCTTTGACGCCTTGTGTTGGTCGATTCTTGTTAAATATCCCTATCATCATAACACCGGTAATATTGACGTTGCATACACTCTAGAAAGGATTTAATTTGCATATAATATGTACCCACATACATACATATTTTGATCCATGTACTTCCCCATGATAGACTGTTGGCCAAAGTAATTGGTTCGAGAAGTAAAACCAAAAATAAAAAAATTGGGGGACAGGTCTACCAACACTGTCAACTTTCCATTGGGTGTCCTTAAAGACTAGAGACTACTGTACATAAATAATTCTTTTTCCATTTCGGGCAACTTCTCCCCTGGGCCCCCGATAAAGGCTTTGCCCCTTGCACCACACCGGGGGCTTCGCCTTCTGTACCTAAGGGTGGGGGCTTCACCCTTATCAAACAAATGATAACATCATTTGTTCTCAAGATATGCGAGACAAAATATATTTCAAAAACAGTTTCTTATTTCGTTTTTTAAATTTTATAATAATATACTGGCGTTTTTAACATCAAGGAAGGTTCTTAGGCCATTATATAATAATGTTATGGTAAAAAATCCATATAATCTATGTTATCTTAATAAAGTTAATTCTGTTTTTTTACCACAAAAAAACAAACCGCTAATCTGAATTTGCTGAAAACTTTATCCGGCCTTCATTTTTTGATTACGCATCTAATGAAATTAGTCCGGAGTTGATATCATCATTTGTTCTCGAGATATGCGAGACGAAAAAAAATCCACGAACGAACGAACGAACGAACGAACGAACTAACGAACGCACGCACAGACATTACGCTAAAAACGATGGATTCGGATTCTAGTAACCTTGAAACGTGGAGATATGTGAAAATCAGCGATTCGTAAAATCGGACCCATTACAATAACTTCCTATGGGAAGTTAAATAATTTTTGGATTGGTTTTTTAAATAGTACGTGATATAATTTAGTTCAGTAAGTGTTGGCAGCCTTGTTTGGACCAAGATTAGGCATCTTTTTCTAGGATACGTAGGGAAGATTTCCATGAGTGTAAAACTTTGTTTTCGGGACCAGTAGTGTTGTAGGATAGTTAAAATAAATAATTTGATTAATTGCAACTTTTATTAGAAACTTTTCGACGAAAAACCAATACATAATAAATGAATTATGAGCCCACAGAAGACGGACAAACTAAGGGATAAAGACTTCTGAGGTTAAATAACTTATAATTTGGTTAATTCGCTACAAAAACCATCTTTTATTTATTCCTTTGAATTTATGGTCGCTAATAGTAATGGTTTAATGAATAATTCAATTAAAAAATGATCAAGGAGGTAAAAGTCTTTTTAATTGCTTCCGAAACTACTAAGCTAGTGGAAGCATTGTGATTACTTTCGAAATATATGAAAATTTTTTCCTTCCAAAATGTAAATTTTCACACGTAAATATTTGTTCTGCGTCTGTGTGTCCGAAGATCGCAAAAAGTGGCATAACTTCGGAACTATTCGATCGTTTTTGAATTTCAGCGCAAAATCTTCTATACTTCAAATTAACTAAATGATAGTTAACAAATATCATTAACAAACGAAGCGAAATTAGACGTACAATCTTAAGTTACTATAGTCACTTTAATATAAAAATGATAAATATGAAAAGAAACAAAAAACTTGACGTGTACTGTTGTAGTGCGCATACGTTCGACTAAGCTAAACTATACTAAGAAGGTTACCAATCTCTGTTCTAGAGACTTCAAAATAAATTTTTGTCACATCTTGCCTTCTCAGGCTGTAATAACTGAAATTTCCGTAAGAAAATTCATTAGAATGTTCACAGTGAAGGGCGTAGGAAAAATCTGTCAGTAAGATTTTTCGCTAAATTTCATTTAACGTAGTTGCTCTGAGATAGTCAGGTACAAAAGTATATCTCAGCAAAAAAATTTTCTTTTATCAAAAATTAAATAATGTATTAATATTCTTCAGTTATTATATTTGTATACTACTTGTTTTTTTGGATTTCCGCGTGCTTCTGTTGTAGCAATTTAAAAGAATTGTTGAAAAAGCGTTGTAAAAACGTTGTAAAATAATGTTTATTTCTTATTAAATATGGTTTGTAACTTTGAATTTAAATATGTTTAAATAACATATTAAATTTTATCAAATTTCTTTGATACGTTTTCATTTTATTCAAGAAAAATAGAGTTTTCCCATAAGAGCTCGTGTTAAAATTACAAAACTTCGAAATCGTTTTTCTCAAAATTGGGATGGTCAATTTTTTTTCGGTAAGGACTCGCATTATTGGTATTGAATTAAATAAATATCTAGAGAAGTTTCGTTAAAATCCTTTGAAAAAATCGTTTTATCGACCAACTACCTTACGTCGTATATGTTTTTATGTATCAACTAAAGCTTGTCAAAAACTTGAAAAACCGGGTAAAACAAAATGTTGAATTATACATTTATACACAGTTTTGTATACATATACAAATATCACACATCTATGTGTGTTTTAATCATAAATTATACTCATTTTGGTATCATTTACTACAATATTTTTATTTTTATGGAAATATTATTTATGAACTCTTGGTTTGTGTCTGTACTGGGTACAAGCATACTCTTTTACAGACACACAAACATATAAAATACATTCCTTTTTTCGAGTTATAGTAACGAGCGCGGTTTTTAACGAGGAGGCCGTTCTCCGAACGGACGGACAGGCACAGGAATAGCACAGCACACTCGATGTCAGCACTGGCTAGGTGGGAGGGGCCCAGTCGGTTTGGGGATCGGCGTTATGGGTGGTAAGTAGTATACTAACTAACAGCATTTATCTGGCCGAGTGTTAATTGAATTCAGTCACGAATTCAGTCATGGCAATACTACGTTTATCAAATTAACTAAGAGCCTCCTGCCACATCGTGCATGTATATTATAGGGATTTCCGTCATTTGGTGTATGTATGTGCGTACAGTGGAAACTTTTTATCCGGAAACTGAAACTCAAAACTCGAAGTGTGGTAAGGGAATAAAAAGTGTCTGGACACCTTGAGAGGGTATTTGCTTGAATACATATAACCGGGGCCGTTGAAAGAAATGGTGGACTCTGGGAACAAAGCACATTTAAATTTCTTCTCCAAAAAATAAGTGACAAGAGAAAAAAGCTTGGTTTTCTTTTTTCAAGGCCCCTACCGACCTGCTACGGGCCCGTTCTTACAGTCGGGGCCCTAGGACTGCAATCCCGGCCCCACTCTCTCGTCGGGCCTGCATATAACTAGGAATCCACCTTGGCATTTTAGTAATTTAGTTGCCTAAAAAGACGAGTTAATTCGTCCAGCAATATGGCGGCTCAGAATGTTTTGATATATAAATATCTACTTAATAAATCTCTAACACTGACTGACTGACTGACTGACAGACAACGCACAGCCTAAACCGTTGGGTTTAGAAGAATGAAATTTTGCCCAGGAGTTCCCTATGTAACGTAGGTGAGCACTAAGAAAGGATTTTTGAAAATTTGTCCCCTAAGTGGGTTTAACAGGGGATGAAAATTTGTATGTAAATTCGTTATTTTTTGAAGTTAGAGATATGTTACTATGGCTATTCAAATAAATAATATTTTATACACTGATTGATAGATAACGCACAGCCTAAACTGTTGGATTTAGAAGGACGAAATTTAGCACAGAAGATATGGAGATTGGTGTTTAGGCTTCTATTTATAAATAAAAGTCAGTTGTGAAAATGTTTCTGGAAATTCATTCCCTAAGGGGTTAAAACAGGAAATGAAAGTTCGTTATTTTTGAAATTAGAAACGTGGAAATTGGTATTAAGACTTTTGAAAAACATTGAAAGTGAGCAGTGAGTACCTAATAAAAAGATGTTGCCGATGGGAAAGCCCATCGGGTATACGGCTAGTAAAGTAATAAACACTTATATTTTAGTGTAGTGAAAATTTCAACTACAAGTTCTCTACAGGGTGTAAAAAAATAACTCTCGTCCTTTTGAGGGGTGACTCATTGCACCCTGTAGACACTAAAACCACAGGAATTTTTTCGGAATTAACAATTTGAGAAAATCGTAAATTAACTGGCTACATGATTTTTCAAAATTTTTCTTAGTACGGCGCTGTCTAAATTATGCATAAATACCTTCTTAATATCAAAGGTAGAAAATAACTTTATTGACTAAAATTTAATAAAATTTTGTAAACATGTTTAGATCGTAAACTTGTGTCGGAGATGTTTTTTTAAAAACAGAAAATTTATCTTACACAGATGAGATGGTTAGAGCCGGATTAAAACAATTTTTTAAGGGCCCCTTTTTTGACCCCTATTTAGTATCAAATTTTTTCTGTTAAAGAACAGTTTTGGTTCAAATTTATTGGCAAATATTAATTACATGGGTGAGATCTACCCACTGTTTTTGTAGCGAGATTTATATACATTACACCCTGTATATTGTCAAAAGTTAACTGAAATAATTTTTATTGCGTCTTCTCAGGCCCGGATCTGAGGGGGGCAAACCGGGGCCCCTGCCCCGGGCGTCAGTTTTAGGTGGCGCCAAAATTATGCTAGGTCTGTCTATATCAAATGGTCTAAAAAAAAAGTTGGTTGCTCGACCATTTTAGAAAAAATTAATATTCTTCCAGTTGTTTCTATTATATTTGAAGTATTGAGAACAATTCTTAAAAAAATTATCTTGAACCGTTTAAGCGTGGTAGCCATTTTTGTTTTCCAATTTGCAGCCATTTATGCCAATGCACATATTTCATAAACTGTTCATCCTAAAAAGTTGAAATAAAAACAATTTTAAAGGTAATAAATGTCTCTTTAAGTGATGTCCATATTTAACCTATTTTCGTTACTTCCATAAGAAAACTTTACCTAAAGTTGGGTATCAAAATTTAACAAAATTCACTTTTTTTGGTCATTTTTTTTCTTATAGAAGGAATGTCTTAAACCTCGCTTAGTATTTTTTATGAGAATAGCTATATCGGTACAACTATACCCTTTATGAAGCAAATACACATTATTTCAATTGTGAAACTTGTATCCTTTAATTTTTAGAAACTTCAAAATTGACTTTTTTCCAAATTTTAGAATTTTGCGCCCCTGTAAGTCTGATGGGGCTGGTGATAAAAATTTGAAATTTTCACAACTTGTAGTGCTTTCGGAGTAAATTTATTAAAATGAAAAATCAAATTGTACCTATATTGATCCTATATCAAACCCTCAATTTTTATCATTGCCGCAACGGGAAAAATTGGAGTTTTATAAAGGACTTATATACTTATGAATTTTTTTGACAATTTATGGTAAACGTTGGAGAGGGGGTGCGCCATTTTCAAGTTTTTGCCCCGGTTCTAAAAAATCGTAGATCCGGGGCTGCGTCTTCTTATCAAGTGTTGATATTTTTAATTTTTTAAAATTTCTTGGATTTACGATCGAAAATTACAGGATATGGTGGGACTTTGAAAAATGGTAAAAAGAACCTCAGTTTTATTTTAAGAGCCCTTTTTAGCCGGGATCATCACATAGGGCCGGATCATCACATAGACAAATTAGAAAAAAGGGAAGGGCTCGGTTTTTTGAAGGGCCCTGTCCAAGTGTCTATTCTGATTACTTGAATTAATGTATTTGAGATTTATTTCAGTTTTTTACAATATTTAGTTTTGTTTTAACTATTGTTTTATATTTTTTGTGTGTGATATATCTTGTGGGATTGGGAGGGACCCGGTAAGAAGAAAACGTCTAGAGCCCCACGATGGGTCTATCTGTCCCGTCGACACTTTTTTCAGCATTATAGAAATGTATAAAAGCACTACTTTAACTCTGAATAGAATTCTTCTAGGCTGGAATCATTTCCGCCATTAGTTGGAATAACATATTATATTGTGTAATATGAAATGTCGTTCTCCGACCACTTAGCCGACCATGTAGTTTAGACAAATATCGACAATTCTTTAAGCATTAGAGAAATGTTTAAGGGTAATTCTTTAATTTTGAATAGAACTTTTGTAGCCTGGAATCATTTCCGCCATTAACTGGAATAATATTAGGTAGTGTAATATGAAATGTCGTTTCCCGACCACTTGGCCGACCATGTAATTCAGATCAATATCTACACTTTTTAAGCATTAGAAAAATGTTTAAATTAGTGATGTTGAGTGGAGATGCAGTTAGTCGATTAATCGACTAAAGTTGTTTTTCCGACAAAATTAGTCATTAGTCGAAAATATCGAGCATAGATTAGTCGATTAATCGACTAAATCTTTAGTCGAATCCATGAATAGGGTAACCTATGTAACTCTTTCCAAAACAATGTTTTGAATTTAATTATTGACTTTTATTTTTAATTTTTTTTTTCAAAAAAAAAAAAGATAATAAAAGAATAAAATTACATATTACAATGTATTATTCACATAAAAGTAAAAAATCGTACAAACAGATAATTTTTAGTTTTCATTTTTTCGAGACTAATAAATAATGCAGAAACTGTTAAATTAGTCGTTTTTAGTCATTAAAAAAAAAAATCATTTTAGTCATTTAGTCGATGGTAAAATAGTCGACTAAAAAATGACTAAATTTAAACAAAATTAGTCGACTAAAGCCGATTAATCGATTAATTATCCGACATCACTAGTTTAAATGCAATCCTTTAACTCAAAAAAGATCTGTTGTAGCCTGTAATCATTTTCGCCGTTAGTTGGAATAATATTAGGTTGTGTAATATGAAATGTCGTTTCCCAACCACTTGGTTGAACATGTAATTTAGACAATATCGACAATTTAAAAGCAATTCTTTAACTCTGAATAGATCTGTTGTCAGGGCTGGGAACTATTTTAAATGATTTCATTTTAAATATATGTATTTAAAATACAAAATGGCATTTTGCATTTTCTATTTTAAATTAGTTCGGTCAAACCGTTTTTCATTTTGTATTTAAAATGGAAATTTGAATCCATTTTACATTTAAAATAAAAATGCATGTATACTCAAATTTATGTGTATACAATATTAATTATAGAACTTGAAGTGAACGATTTGAAGTTTAACAAATTCTAAGTTAAATGTAAGTTGATTTAATTGACTCAAGTTTTTTATAACTCGAGTTGCAATGTCACTTGAGTTAAGTTTGTTACTAGAGTTGCAGTTCTCTTAAGTCAAACTTTTCTGACTCAAGTTGTGTACTACTATCTTTAAGACACGTCGATAAGAAATATTTTTGTATTTCGAGTAGATGATTTTCATAATCTTATTTAGAAGTTGCAGTCGTAGCGTCGTTAAGGTTTGAATACGTCAATCCCGAATTAAATTTTACAATATTTTTAAGTAACAATATTTGAAGAGTTAAGTTTCATTTTCATATCATGCAAACTTTACAAAATTTTCTCAAAAAACTGCCTTTATGTATTTAATTTCAGTACGTTTGATATTTTTTTAACTTTTTTTTTTCTAATTAATATAAATAATGATAAAAAATTTATAGAATAAATTTAAAGTAAAAAAAAGCATTTGGCATTTTATAATCCATTTTAAGTAACTATTTTCCATTTTCAATTTTAAATATGTTCAGTAAAATCATTTTCCATTTTGTATTTTAAATGCATTTTTGGAAACCATTTTCCATTTTCTATTTTAAATGGTTTCTATTAAACATTTTTTTCAGCCCTGTTTGTTGTAGCCTGGAATCATTTCCGTCATTAGTTGGAATAACATTAGGTTTGTGTAATATGAAATGTCGTTTCCCGACCACTTGGCCGAACATGTAATTTAGACAAACATTGAAAAATTTTTAAGCATTAGAGAAATGTTAATTTTTGTAGCCTGGAATCATTTCCGCCATTAACTGGAATAACATTAGATGGTGTAATATGAAATGTCGTTTTCTCACCACTTGACAGACCATGTAATTTAAACAGATATCGTCACCTTTTTAAGCATTAGGTAAATGTTTAAAAGCAATTCTTTAACACTGAATAAATCGCTTGTAGTCAGGAATCATTTCCGCAATAGGGTACTTGACTGAAGTTACAAAAATATTCTAAAAGCATTGTTTTTCCATATCAGTTAAGTAATTTTTTTATTTTTGACAGATTCTGTAAAAAATCATTAAAAAAAAATAACCCTACAATTTTAAATGAGAAAAAAGCGGGAAAAATACCTCACTATAGTGACATCACAGTTTGAAGCAACTAAACGTCAATGTCAATATTTATAACCTCAAAACTTTGATTATATTCATAAAATGTCAAAGTAAAAGCAAGTATTTATTAGAATTCTGGCCGATTATTATTACTATATATGCATATAAGCTAATAGAAAAAAATATTCAAAAGAAAACATAATTTCACCTCACCGATAAAAATTAAATCGACATATCTAGTTACAAAATGTTACGTCATATTCAAGAAATGGCGCGTTTTCACTAATTTGAATATTTGTTGAAAAATGGCGATTTTCAAAATAAAATTTCTAAATAGTTATCCAATTTTTTTATGCTTCATCATTAAAATTGGACATATGAAATGATAATGCATAGAATTATTTAACATTTGACACAAAGTGCATAGCCGGGTAAGATAGGGAAAACGGCCCTTGACGCAAAATTGATTGTTATACTAATTTTGTAATACCCTTTATTATACTAATTTTTTTAAATTTTTAAATTTAAGAAAATTTTTTTTGGCACTTAGGCGTTAGCGATACCCACCATTTTTTGTTCAATAATTTGTCTCTTAGTACTCTATAACATATATTTTTACCGAAAACTTTTAGTTGGTGGAACATAGTAATATTTCAATACAAATGCATGCCATGTTCGGTACTACATATATTACTTATATATAAAAAGGACCATAAAGTAAAGCATCTGCCTTATTTCTAAAACACAGTAGCACTCTAAGCTGTGCAATAAAATGTTCTCTTCCCCCCTGAGTTGGAGTTACTGTGACGGTCTAAAAAAATTGATATTTTGACTTGTTATAAAAAATACGTTTTAACTTACTAAAAAATAATTTTCAAGGTTAATTTTACCATGAATCTGAATATTTGAATGAAATCAATCAAATTATCTCAGCATACTTACTAATTAAAATTATATCTAACTCAACAAAAATTATAAGCTTTAGTAACTTTATTCAAATAAAGATACTAATAATAACAATAATACGTCTTAAATGTTATATTGCTTTAATAATAATAAACATTAACTTCAATGTATAGTAATAACAATAATCCGGCTAAAACCTGTTGTAGTTATTACATGTACATATAACTAACTTGAAGAAAGTAGTGTACAATTGTACGCAATATGTAGCTCGTCCCTCTCACTTGATGTTTTTGTTACACTTCTTAAGGAGGTGCAGAAAGTGGATTTTTTCTGTAATGAAATTACATACGTTCATAACTACTACAAACAAGCTTAGACAAACGTCTAGCTTTATCTGGCTTCTGTCTTATTTTGCTAACACGATGACGGGTCATGGGGAATTATAACGAAATGATCAAATGGTATACTATTTTGACAGCTAATCAACTTTGTATGAAATTGTTGACATCGTAAGACGTGGTGTATGAGCTAACAAAGTTTCACTTGACGTCTTACAAAGGAAAAAATTCTAACAAAAGAGAAATCAATGTCTATTTTGTTTTATTGATAAAAAAAGACAAACGGCAGGTAGTGTTGGACTTTTGTAAATTTAAACTAGTTTATCGTAGTTATGAACGTATGTAATTATATTATTTTAGAAATAGGGTAGATATTTTACTTTATAGTCCTTTTTATACATAAGAAATATATATGTAGTACCGAACATGGCATGCATTTGTATTAAAATATTACTATGTTCTACCAACTAAAATTTTTCCATAAAAATATATGTTATAGAGTACTAAGAGACAAATTATTGAACAAAAAATGGTGGGTGTCGCTAACGCCTAAGTGCCAAAAAAAATTTTCTTAAATTTAAAAATTTTAAAAAATTAGTATAATAAAGGGATATAACGTTAATTTTTTTTTTACTACTTCGCCTAAGGTGGGTACACAATATATATTAAACTCAAATAAATCGGCTCAGTAATTTCGTCAAAAAAATTTTTTTTGAAAATTTTTGTTTGTGTATTCATAAACTATTAGCCTCGGACGGTTGAAATTTGGCAGGAATGTATCTGGGGCTAAGAAGTATTATTTCCTATAAAAACAATCAATTTTGCGTCAAGGGCCGTTTTCCCTATCTTACCCGGCTATGCCCTTTTAAATACAGTCAAGTACCGTATTAGCTGGAAGTAACATTTGGTCGTGTAATATGAAATGTTGTTTTCCGACCACTTGACCGATCATGTAATTTAAACAGATATCGTCACCTTTTTAAGCATTAGAGAAATGTTTAAAATCAATTCTTTAATTTTGATTATAAGTCTTGTTGGCTGAAATCATTTCCGCCATCAACTGGAATAACATATGGTGGTGTAATGTTTAAAAGCAATTCTTTAATTTTGAACAGAATTCTTGTAGCCTGGAATCTTTTCCGCCATTAACACTTTCAGTTCCATGGCTTCGGCATCCGAAAACAAACAAAACAGAGGCAGAGGCCGACCGCGATCAATATTTAGAATAAACAAAACACTTAAAAATATTTATAAAAAGGATTTTATAATATTCTAATAAAAATAATTTATTATACCTCATTTCAGATACAATTGATCATGAGTTTTCGTTAAAAAATTAAATAATTCTTATATTCGAAACAAACCAATCTTCTATTCTTTTCTAAAAACAAACTGTAAATTTAAAATTTACGTAAATGCAATAATGAAAGAGATAAAGCCAAGAAAACGGAAATTATTTAAATTCAAAGTGACGAAGCATGGTTAAATTTAAGTGAAACGAACCATACTACCTACGTACTGGACACTTTTCATTTTTATGTCACCGAAGGATGACATCCTTCCTTCGGTGATATTATAACACAGGTCTGTTATCAAAAATTTGAGAGAGGTGGCAATCGGTAATAATAATAATAAAATATAAAAAATAATTAATGAGTTGCACATGCATGTACTAATAAATGCAAGAGGGGGATGTATTTTCACTGTGCTTAAAAAATAAAAAAACCAGCCAAAAATCATAAATTAACACTTTCACCATTATATGTGAAAAATACATAAAGAAATGACTACAGCAATTTTGCGTTTTCATAAAAGAAAGCTATTTTTTTTTTTTTTACAAACAAATATATTGTGCTCTTGTTTATTTTTTGTTGCATATTATCTTTATGAATTGTGCAGTCGCCTTGTACATTGTATCTTTTATCCTTCTAATATAGATCAATTGTATATATAATCTATCTCGCTTGTCATTATTATTAACATGCAGACTGTGCAACGTAATGAAAAAAAAAATATTACTTATACATATCGATCGTGTTCCATTTAGAAATCCCAAACAACACTTACTAGTGCATTTGATGTTTCACAAAAAAAACTACTTTTTTAAAAAATTTTATTGCAATACTAACATTTTAAATGCTTTTAAATGCAATTAAAAGGTTAGTCTAGCATAAAATTTAAAAAAATTAGTTTTTTGTAAAAAAACAAATGCATTGTGTTACACAGTGTCGTTGTGTGTCCTTAATGGAACACGGCCATAGTATAACTAGGCAAAGAAACACCGTATGTGCGGATAACTCGGATTACAGTAAAATGGGACACATTTTACTGTATATTAAAATTAACGTTTTGAAGAAATTTAATTAAATTGAAATATTTTTATTAAAAATTAATGCGAGAATGTAACAATACTTACCTAATTAAACAGAATTTCTACAGTGTAAAAAAAATGGATTTGCAGTCAAACTCTTCACGGGTTTGATGAAATACGTTTAAACAGAATTAATATCGGTTCGTTCAAAAACAAATTAATAATTAATAATATTCCATTTAAGGTTTTTAAGAAAGTGGAGGGGGAAGGTTAGGTTGGCTATATTGTCCTATGTTAAATACATAGGATACCGTAATGGTTGCCAACTTTAAATAAATGAAACTTATGCCGTTAAAACTTATGAAATTATGTTTTTTTTTTTTGTTAAAAGAAATACAGTTATTAATAATGATATTTCAAATTTGATTGTTTCCAATACTTTTTATAATCTAAAATATTTTTAATGTATTTAAAACAATGCACAATATGATGTGTAAAGTACGGCAACAGTGTAAAGTTTTAATAGTTTTTCCCACAGAATATCACAGAACGAACGCTAGTATCTCTATACTACTGAAACCAGAGTAACGACAAAGGATAGAAAATATCCCACCAATATGTTATATACAGTGATGGGCGCGTAAACTGCTTACAGTGTTTACAAGCATAGTTTACACGTAAACACGACTTCTGTTTACAACATATTTTTTGGATGTAAATATGTAAACAGCGCAAACAACGTAAACAGGTTAAAAATTAAATTGTAAATTGTAATAATAAAAGAATTACATTACTTAATAAGCAAAACCCAAAAATGTGTTTTATAACTTCATATTTATTTTTCACAACTTCGTATTTATTAACAAATTCAAAATTCAATTGAACAAAATATGAACTGAAAAATGAAAATTTTAATATCAGATTTTTTTCTAACCTATGCACTTTTAATCTTTGGATGGCCACATTGGACAAAGTTTTTCTTACAAATTAAACACAAAGCACTATATTTTCTCCCTTCTTTTTTTAATTGAAAATTTAATTCTGTATATATATATATATATATATATATATATATATATATATATATATATATATATATATATATATATATATATATATATATATATATATATATATATTCCTTTTGGGAACTGCCATTTTTTACTTTATTTTTAAAGTTTTAAATTTAAATTACGTGTAATTTATGACTCTTTACGTGTTTACCGTGTTGACTTTACTTTACGGTTGTTTACTCTGTTTACATCTCTTTACAAGGTAAACGTAAACACCGACTGTTTACACGTAAACGCCCATCACTGGCTATATATGTGTATGCGAAATTGTATGTGTTAGTGCGATGGATGGTTGTGTGTATGGGTGTCTTGCATACGCATATACATAACATGCATGTAGCACGCATCATGCACGTATACCGTGTGAACATGACGGCAACAATATGACAACGATTGAAACACACCCATTGGTAGCTACTAAGTGAATGACAACATAGTTCTGCAAAATGCACATAAATACCCATAAGTGATTGCAGAAAAGAGATAGTTGTATTCCTTCCAGTCACAGATGAGACAGATCAAGCCTACGTATAAAAAAGTGAAATCTTAAAGTTGCAGTAACTAGCAATTTACACCATTACTGTTTTAGTCTGTTACTGACTGCCGTGGTGTTCACGTCAAAATAAAAATCATGTTTTTTTAATCAACTCGTGAAATTTAAACAGAAAAAAAATATGAAGTGTGTCTCTATTGAATAAAGAATTTCTCAAAATAAAGGGATATCTTTCTTAAAATAAATAAATTTATTTTTAATTGTTGACTGGTGGTAACTTACGGTGGCCATCATAGTATATAGTATGCGAACTGCATATGAAGGGCCAGGGAGAAAAAGGGGTTAAGTCACTGTAATCAATTTTTTCAGGAGATCAATAAAACTTAAAGAAACGTTATAAACATTGTGTTGTTTATTTGAGAAACAGCTGTAAGCCAAGTCAGCAACAGTACACAAAAGTTGTGGACTTGACTCCTTATTCCCTCTACGCGCTCGTTTGACCCCTTGTTCCCTCTACGCGCTCGACTTGACCCCTTGTTCCCTCTTTGCCTCTAGTTGCGAACGGGTTTTTTTAGGTGACTTGACCCGTTTTTCCAATAAATTGTTATAACACGTGATAATACTCTTGAAGAACTACAACAATCAATCAATAACTCATTTTTCAAAAAAATGTGACTTGCTCCCTTTTTCCCTTCGACCCGTCATATATAATCATCAAAATATATTACTAACACATTGGTATATTCGTGTCCATACATCGTGTGTTGTGATTGTAAGGGTGCTGTATTACGTCACTCATTGATTACAGCGGGCACAATTTGGTAGACATTCTAGTTTGACCCCTTGCGTCTAGTGTTCTATGGTTTTTGAATGTTGATGTTGAACTGAATGTCAACCTAACCAAAAAGTTTAAATAATTTATTACAGTTTGTTAATGAAATTTCGTCGTTAGTGAAATTAAATAGTTTAGTTTCTCAACAACGATGCTCCAAAAAAATCAAAATTACAAAATAATAATGACAGTGAATTTAAAAGTTTTTAAAAGTTCGGACATTATGAAAAAAAATACAAAATAATAATGACAGTGACTTTTAAAAGTTTTTAAAAGTTCGGACATTATGAAAAAAATAGCAAAAAAGTCAATTACATACGATATTATAAAGCAAAATTAATAACAAAATTCGTGTCACTCAAAATAAAGGAATATATACTAAATGTGTTAGAAAATGAAATAAAGAAAATGTGTTATACATATCTTAAATTTTTAAAGAATAACAATAATTTTAACTTAAAAGAAAAATATTAAGATTAATAATTTTATAAAAGTGTATAAACATATAAGTATATATTTTATAAAGTGTATATTTTATAAAAGTGTAATACTATGTTCAAATTGTGCGCGCCATCATCGCTTCTTTGTCACAGAGCAATATTGCCATATTTACTGCGGCTAATTACAATGTTCAATAACTTTAATATTAATATTACTTATATAAAGATTTTTATCTCAGAAACAAAGAACAAGACTGTTTTGAAACTTGGTGCAGGTATTCATAAACCTGTGATAATTGCTATGCATATTTTTTGTAAAACGAACATTTCTGACTGTCAAGATACAGCTTTTTATATAAATGTGTGTTAACCTATGTGAAAGTGTAACTTCCAAGATTTTTTACTCGCTAACTAAGAACAAGATCGACTTCAAAATTCGACAGGACATTCTTTATTATTTCAATAATAAATTGTCAAATTTTTAAGAAGCTGTCATTAAAATTTTTTTGCCTCTTAAATTTCTTATCAACCTTAAAAACAGTGTGCAAAAATATGATATCGAAAATTATCTGTTTTTCGTTATTACATGTTTAATTTTCTTTTTTATTAGAACAAATATCTTTCTAGTGATTTTATTAAAGAAATGATTCCCATCGTCGGTCGAAGAATAGATTTTGTACAGCACTGAGTAGCGAATTTCTACCTAAAAACAATAAAACCTCATCCCAGTAGGGATGTCGTTTTTTAATCGATAAATCGAGAAATCGATTAATCGGAAGTATGGAAACCGATTTTTAATCGATTATTGATTTTGAGATCGATTCACACATCGATTTTTATTTTATGGAAATCGCGAAACGATTTTTTTTTCAAAACATAAATTGCTTTTTTATTTTATTTACACGTTGCTATTTATTTATTAATTTATATTTATTATCGGTACCTATTACGATTATTAAATTTTAAGCATCAAACGCATCAAATGCATATAATCAGTTGTCTATGCATTTCAAATCAAATTGCTGACAACTGTACCATATACAAAACAATAAAGTTTATGCGGGAAATTTAAAGCAAAAAAAAAAAACTTTCATATTTTTTTTTATCCCTTAATCTATAAAAAAAACTTTGTATGTTATTAAATAAAAACTTCTCAACATTTAGTACAATTTAGATAATATTTATACAATTCTAGAGAAAGCAACGACAACTGCAAATGAGTCATTCTCATAAATGTATCTCTTAGACAGACTCGTAATATAGCTATCTCCCAGAAGATCTACTATCTAATATATTGAAAAAGGATAGTAGAAATTATATCTTTTATATGTGACAAAACTTTATTTTTTAAATGAGTCATTTTCTTTATATATATGAATTTGACTAAAGTGCCCTGTAAACGATCAAATTTGTTTGACAAATTTGTTTGTCAAACTTCACGTTTTCATCAAACAAGAGCTTAAACGATCAAACCAAAGCTCAAACAAATTTGACAAACTTGCGCGTAGTTTGTCACACTAGTGATCCCCATAAAATAATTTTGTTAGATTAAACTTGGCCAAACATAGAATAAATAATGAAAATTACGGAAAAAATGTTGCTCGTACAGAGATTTGCAAAAATTTTGTCATATTTGCTATTCATTTCGGGGCAATTTAATAGAGCTTGTTTGACAAACACAACAAACACCGCCGCTCACCTTCAAACTTGTTGGTCAAACACGTCAAACAAGTTGATCAATCAAGATTTTCATCAAACATGTCAAACACGTAGATTGTTTGACAAACGCGTCAGACAAAGCTGCATACTATCAAATAATTTGACAAACACGTAAAATTTGACAAACAATTTGATCGTTTACAGGGCACTTAACATTTTTATATCAAATGAAAACAAAAATTGTCAACTTTGTTGTGATGTTGTGATTCATCTCTGTACCATAGAATAAAATTCTAAGAAAATGTTGGTAATTAAGTACGTACAGGCTTAATATTTTTCATCTTAAAAGACTTCGAAAGTTCATCTTTCTGAATTATACATAAATTTTTACTTAAAAATTACCGCAACTTTTGCAACAGCAAATTTGAATCGATTTCTTGGAATCGATTTTGAATACAATCGATAATTTAAGTATCGATTCTTTTGTTGGCAATTACGAATCGATTCAAAAATAGATTTTTTTTTAAAAAACGGCATGCCTACATCCCAGTGTTGTCAGACAGTTTTTCCAAAAAACTGTAGGTGGCAGCTTTAAAAATTTGTCAAGTGCGTGTTTGACACGCACTAAGTAATGTTCCTCACAATCAGTGGTCATAACTAAAACTTCGTAAAATATAACAGTCCGGACACATACGTTCACGATGTGACACATACGAACACGATCGTTCTGAAATCAAAAAATAGGTTATACTTTAGGAATAAAATTCATTTATTAGGAAAAATATTTTATCCACCTTCATATCTCGTTATAAAAAATTCCTAGAAACAACTGATTGTACGGAACACTGTTAGCGCAAGTACAACTTGCACTTGACTTGTTTTTATTAAAGTTAATTATGTATATAATAAAAATTAGAAATAAATAAAGGTTTAAAAAATATTAACTACGATTTTTTTATTAGAAACACAAAATTACAAAGACAACGTATTTATTATATCATCGTTTTTTTTATTAGATTGTATTTTCAGATACCTCGTTTGTAGTACTTTTCTAAAAATAATTTTTTTTTTCAATGTAACTAAATCAAATATCAATCACAAATATGCGTATAAGAGTAAAAATGTAAGATGAAATTTGAGTGTAGTGGCATTTCAAACGCGCGCTCCTAAAATTTTGTTTTCTTCCGGACCGAGAGATGGCATGTAAATAGTGGTTTAGCACCGTTATACAGAGATAGTTATCTTTAGTGTATTTGATCTGTGTGTAAAACGCTAAAACGTGTTTCACGTGTTTTAGGCTGTATAAACAATCAATGAAATAAGATTTAAGATTTAAGAAATAAGATTTAAGGAGTATGCCATCTAGTGATGTTGAATGGAGCTTTAACGTAACTGGTCGTAGATATAAATATGTAGGTATTTTTTTACGTCAAAATTCGTAAACAGTTAACAGTTTCACTCAACGTCACTAGATGGCATACTCCTTAAATCTTAAATCTTATTTCTTAAATCTTAAATCTTATTTCATTGATTGTGTATACAGCCTTATACGTCCTCCTTTGTTTTGTTGAAATGGCGGAAACGGACAAACTATGACGAAACGAATAGGTATAAAATGAGCGAAAAAACGGACACTGAGAGCCATCTTACGGTTGGGGAGAAAGTACAATGATGTGCAATATGGCCCTATTTTTGATAGGATTCTCTATGTACATAATTTTTTCTGTGAATTATGTGGGCTTGTCGGTAAGTATGTAATTATCACAAATATGTAAAGATGGCTCTGTGTGTATTAAAATAAGTTATTAGACAAAGATAACAATTTTTAGAAGCTGTCCCATTATTAATAATTTTAAGAAAAAACAGCGAAAGAGTTTCAACTAGTTTTCCTCATTTTGATCCTAGGAACTCAAAGTCCTTGATTTACAGTTTGTACTTGATACGTATTTTTTATGTCACCGAAGGATGACATATTAATCTCGTTGCGTGATTATAGTGGGGAACCATATAATATAATAATTATAGAGTTGTACATGCATATATTGAATAAACGCAAGAGGACTGTATTCTCACTGTACTTAAAAAACAAGCCAAAAAATCATAAATTAACACTTTCACTGAGGTGACATTACTTAGTGCGTGTCAAAAACACGCACTTGACGAATTTTTTGTACATAGAAATATAATGTTTTATCATCAAAATATCTAGCTTCATCTTTTATTTACAATAAAAATAATATTTTTATCCACATAAGTATGTATGTGTGTGTTGTATGCTCCTATGTATATGTGTGTTTTATCAGAATAATAACAACTATGTACTCATCTTTTGACCTGCATAACACATACATGCTGAATCATTTAGTGTTCTGCGGAATCATTTTATGTACTTGTTTTCATAAAATTTCTTTAAAAATATTGTCGGTTTCCGGGGAAGTTTACTGTGAAAGTGCTCGGGCCTCATAGTGTTAATTGGACAGGCGCCTATGCAAGAAACTTTGAGAATGTGGGCTAACAAAAAAAAAAAAAAGAATTAACGATTATGTCAGAAATTAAATTTTTTAAATCAGTTTCGGAGAAAAATGTTGCAAATTCACTGTTTTCTTTACGGTAGAAAATCAACCTTTCGTTAATAGTGATTTTTATTGTATACCTTTAACGGCGATTCATGTTTTTTTCTCTTTGTCTTGTCCGATTCCGTTCCATTATTTATTCTCTTTTAAATACGTATCATTTCAGCTATAAATTTCAGCCGTGCCGGCGTATTTGTTGCGGTGGAGGCGGCAATACGGTTAGTAACTACGGTATAATGAAAGAAAAGTGAAGATAGGTGTTTGGGAATTAGGTATTTTTTTGTTTTTTTTTTGTTTTACATGAGAAATTATTTTTTAAATACATGAAATAACGGTAGATGGTTCTGAATTATTGTTTAGATTTGAAACGATAAAAACAAAAACATGAAATTAGGTAATAAGTATAAGGGTGGGAGTAAGAGGGTTGGTGCGAAGAATGGGAAAGAAGGAAATAACTAATGTTCTTTATATATTTTGATTCCTGGGTTTATTGTAGAGAAAAATGGGAATGTTTATTACTATTCTATTCAGAGAAATATACTTTTTCTGAAAATATAAAGAAATATTTGTATGTTACCAAATGTTTTCGGGTAATATTTCGTTTCAAAATGTGCAAAAATGGTAAATTCACAGTATTTGTGGCTTTGATATATTATTAAGGTTTAAGAGGAAACTGTGGTTAATATATAAAAAAGTTGTATGCATTTTTGAAATTAATTCCAATAAAATGCCAATTCGGTATTTGACATAATTTTTCAAAAAGTGTCTTAAATTGTTCACATGCATTTAATATAATAACTTTTGAGAATTTAGCATATTCTTTTTTTATACGGTTGATTAGTGATGTGAGTCTGATAATATTACCAAATTACCGTAATTTACCCGACAAAAATTACCACAGGGAATTTTGATCTTTATGACATAGCTATTATTTGAAATATTAATTACAGACATAATAGATAGTAGAGAGGCGGTAAAAACAACATTTTGTGTTTTACTCCCTAGCAAATGTTGTGTTACGATTTTTATGATTCTTACATTTATTTAATTAAATTTATTCTTATTATTTAATTTAAATTCAACAACGATTCAAATTATTGAAAATGGGCCATTATTTCAAAATGAAGTTGTAATAGGGTTGACCGAGGTAATTGTGAATTGGGGCAATTGTGAACGGCGCCTATAATTTCTAAAATAACATTAATATTGTTAAAAATCAACTCTTAATATGTTTTTCTGTCCTTTCTTAATATGCTATTAAAATTTCATAACAATTCCCCAAGTATTAGTATATCTTTTTTTTATTTTGAAAAAACCCTTGCAAAATTTTATGTATCTTACTTCGACCAATTCTCAAAAAAAAAATTTTTTTTAAATACATTTTCTTTTTTTAAAAGGTAAGAAATGGTTAAAAGTACTTTTAAAGAAGTGGTCTAAGCCCTGAGAGGGTTCCTTATTAATAGCTAAAGAAATTGGACAATTTATCATCAATTCACAATTACCCCATGATTTTAAAATTGTGTGGTAATTGTGAACGTCATTCACAAATGCCCCCATTCGGTCAAAAATTTCAGTAGTGTCCTTTTCAGAGTTGAAAATGTTGATAACAATACAAAAAAAAAATTGTTGTTTTTTATTCATGTAAACTAAATGTATTTCCTTGAAAAAGTCTTATTTTCCTTGTTTTTGTGTGAATACATGGAATTTTTTGATTTTTTATATGATAAAATGACAAAATATCATTTTTAGCTTGTAATAAATTTGGTCCTACAATTTTTGTTATTTTTCTTTAACCTTGATTTTTTGTAGAAAGAGGTATGCGTAACTTGCATTAAACAAAGAGAAATTGTGACCGCTAAAGTATGATGAAAAATTTGAAAGTGGAGTAAATGTGAAGAATTTGAGTTGGGCTTTACTCTGACGTACCACACTTCTCTTGTAATCTATTCTAAATAATTTTTCTGATGGCATTCATTTTTACCCCGAAATTCATAAGATTTGCAAAACTGCACCGGGGAAATGTGAATGGCTTATAAAATTTTTGTTTTTCATACGAATTTGCTCAAAATTTGTGTGGTGCATCCTGAATAATGTAGAATTAAAAATAAATCAACCATAATGTGATATATAAAATAAAAATTACTTAATATAACCCTTTTTTCTCAACTCATGAAAATCCATTCACAATTACCCCGGTCAACTTTACCATTATACCAATATTACCGAATTTTACCGAAAATTACCGTAATATAACCATTGGTAACGGAATTTTCAAGATTACCGGTAATTTTACATCTCTACGGTTGATAGAGATCGCATAAAAAAATATTCAAATATAGCTGAACCTTTTTGTATGCGGTGGATAGGGTCTGCATAAAAAAAAAAATGCACAAAAAAATATATATTCAAAAATATCCTAAATAGAGCTATAAAAAGTGGTTCGATTCAGATTGTAAAAAAGACTTTTTTATGCGGTGAATTGGAATCGCATAGGAAAAGTTTTATCGAAAATACATAACTCAAAACGTTTAAAACCACAAGATTTCCTTAGAAGTTGTTTTTCTAAACAAGATAACGCATTAACTTATTACACGTGGGAACATTTTATTTCATTTTTACAATATTATGAAATTTGTGAAAAATACATCTGTAAAAAAAGTTAAATGATGCAATAACTTATATTCTTATGCAATGTACTGATTAAATGCTTAAAAACTATTAAAAAGTATTTTATATCAAAGAAAGTTATTATAGTTAATGTTTAAGTTTCTTACCTTCTCTTGATTTTGTTTCACATTAATATGCATTTTAATGATCGTTTTTTAAAAAAACCGCATAAAAAAAATCGCACCAAAAAAGACCGCGTAAAAATAAGATGTCTCTGTATGCATAATATATTAATCGCGATCTACTCCTCTAGTATGCACATGCAAAATTTCATGATTACGACCATGTTCAAGAATGTAGGAATTATGAGGGTGTGGCACAGGGCTTAATTTCTAAAATTTGAAAAAATATATTTGGCGAGCAAAACCAAAAACAAAATAAAACTCGTTCTCCCAAAAATGACATTAACGAGTAAAAAAAAAACCACCTGCTCCCCTAAAAATGATATTGACGAGCAAAAAAAATTGTATCCTTGGTATTATGGGCGCAAGTCAAAAAGAACCTTTTTATCTACATCTGAATTTCTCTTTGTCTGTCATATTAATAGACAGAAGTTTACTCACTCACTCACTGGAGGTCTTTTATGCTTGCTCCCATAATACCCTTTTCAGCCAAAGTGACGAGAAAAAAAAAAGAGAAATACAAACTAAAAACACCACGGAGGTATGTGGAGATGGCATTTCGTATGTGTGAATATTACAGAAATGAAGCATTACACACACATTTACAATCGCATACGTAGGGGAAGGTAGGGCAATGTGGCCACCCTAAGGTTTGAATTGATATATTTTCTAAACGGTTTTAATTAATTGATATTTCTTGACATAATACAATTGTAAATTTAATAGAGTCTTTATTTTATAATATACATACGGTTTACATATTCACAGTAATAAAAAATTATCAATTATTTCGTAAGTGACAAAATGACCACATTACCCACCTTGGATAGGTAAAGTGGCATAGTATTATTAATATTAAAAGTTAACATAGATTAAAACTGACTTTTTAATTTTTAGATGAAATTACAATTTTTAATCAAAAACATTACAATTTGCTACTAGTTAGCAATCATAAAAACAATTTTTAATTATCCAAAGTACTCAGATGGTAACTATTTATTTTTAAAACAAAACTCACAAGTAAAATCGCCATCTTCCTCATTGCAACCAGAGCAGACTTCATAGACACATCTTTTGCATATCGTACATCGTACTCAGCCATCTTCTGCTATTGATTCCGACCACAATTCTGGTACCATCACTAGATCCACTGGGCCACTTTATCTTTATACATAGTGGGCCACATTACTCGAAACTAAGTAAAATAGGAAAACTGAAATAAGTTCCGCCCCAACGTATGATTCATAATTGTTTATTATAAAATTAATTACTTCAGAACTACAACAGACACAGGGAATATTCACAAAAACCAAGTATTCATAATACAATATATTTTATACAATATTTGTAAGTACTTACCTTAGATCAGAGGGCACAAGAAACACTTTTTTTAAATAAAATTTTCTAAGTAACACCTAACGAGTTGATATGCCCCGTGACACTATGTAAACTGTCAATCTATAATTTAAACTAAATAACAAGAGATGACAGCTATTAGGTCATTTGCAAACTATAGTGGTGACCACTTTACCTGCCTGGGCCACTATAGCGAGTCTTCCCCTACCTAAAAAATACCATTGTGATCTCTTAACAATTTTAAATAGGGGATATTTTTATAAAAGTAATATAGGGAACAAAGGAATATTTAGCAAAGTATTTGCCAATAACAAAAACTTTTTTTGGTTTTTTGATGTTTTTTAACGAAAATAAGAGTTACCTATATGTAAAAAAATAAAATGCATAAAAAATATATACATAAAAAAATTTTGTTTAGACACCCATGTGTATAACATTATAAAATGGCGGATACCCATATTTAATTTTTAAAACATGATTTCTACTCATCTATGAAACATAATTGGGTTTTTTCCTTCTGTTTTTACTCTATTGTCGCTTTTGCACGATAAAACATAACAATTAACCATTTTGGTTTCCGATGGAAAACGTTGTATTCAGTTTTAATTTCACGACAACTTTTCAGACATCCCACGTGACGCACACACACAACTAAACAATGACAGAAGGAACACCAGTGTTTGGCTTCAGATCATCTAACAAAATGACTAGTCCATATACGTCCATGAAAAACACTAACCCAAATAATCTCTAATAGGTGAAATGCCGTTCAGTGCCCTCAGTACCAGTCCAGTTGAGGTGGCAGAACACCATTCCACTGCGTTCCCGCCGAAATTAAGCCCCAGGTGTGACAGAACCGAAGTTCTGAAATGTTTCTTCGGTACGTCAAAAAATTGTTCCAAATCCATAGTACGGGCAGACTACCATACAAATTAAAAAAAAAATTCTCTGACGACTATGTTGCGCGATGCAGGTATAAAGATAAAATAAAGCTTCGTGAACAAGAAAATGATACATACGTTGATGTGGTACCGGTTAGGACGCGGGGCCGCGGGAAGGAGGCGGGTGGTACGGGGTAATGGCGGACGTACGTACACGGTGTGATGTGACGCAGTGCTGCTTATCTCGACACAGTTGTCTTCACTTTAGTTCTACATCATGTAGGTACGTATGTACCAAATACTCTGGTGTTGTATAGTAAAGTCTAACACGGGCATAGGAAGGCTAGTCATAGAAGAAGTTACCGGTAGTGTAGCTGGATTTAACAGATTCCACACACCGTATATCCCGTATATAAAGGCATGTTACAAAAACATGAAATCCCTAAGTTAGTTTAACCCTAGAATCATACGTTGGTCTACGAGTCAAGTTAATCATACATCGGCGTCGTTTCGACGAATGGACTTTTTACGGGGAGTTTTAGAGTTTATTTGCAAAAAACATTTTTTTTACATAACAATACTACAAAAGCGAACAAAATATTTAAAAAAATTGGATTTGGAAAAATTTCTTAATATAAATATTTATTAATGTTTTTAATTTTTTTATCAAAGCATATTTTCACTATAAAAATTGAAAAATAGATAAATACATCAATTGTATCATAAAACATGTGTTTCAAATAATTAATTTATGAACTATTATGAGTCAGTGGACATGTGAGACTTTACAGAATGTGAAATTTCTCAGTTATAAATATTCCTATATATATGTAGTTATTTCCCCATTAGGCACATTTGTAAATTTTCTAAAATTTGTTAGTAATTTTTAGAATAAAATCTCAAAAAATAATAAAAATTAAAATATTTTCCACAAAATAAATTGTGTCTTTTATTAAGTCATTCGAAATACATTCTGTAGTTTTCGATTCAATATATTAAAACTTCAGTATTATGCCGTCTCTATAAGTCAAACAGCTGTAATCATCTTTCACATTATCATAATCATTGAATAAATTAATTATAACATCCATATCTTTAATAAGTTTTAAAAAAATTAGGAAAACTTTTATACGTAGTGTACAAAATCTTCAAAAAAAGCATACGTTAATCATACATCGACGTCCTTTTGACGGACACTATTTCAGTATAAAAAAAACGACAATAGCTAGAAACAAAATTTATACGTCTTATGTGTTATAATAACAAATAAATTAGATAACAGAAGTTTCACAGCAAGCGGGCACCGACAAGTTGTAGTATTGGAGCAGGTAGAGAAGTTCGTTCGTCGTTTTGACGAGTACGTATGATTCTAGGGTTAATAAGGGGAGGTTTACTTGAACGTCGCTAAAAAAAATCGATTTTCTTTTTGCAGAAATTGGTAGCTAATTATGTGTAGAATATGTTCCCAAAGTGGTTTTGTTGAAAGTAATTTAAGGGAAGGTTTACTTGAGATTTAATCAAAAAATCGATATTTTTTTTGAAGAAATTGATAGCAAATTATGTGTAGAATATGTTCCCAAAGTGATTTTGCTGAAAATAATTTAAAAAAAAAAGATTTTTGCACATTAACCGAATCCAGCTTTCTATAAAAAAAAAAAAAAAAAACAAAAAACGTAGTTCACGCAATAATGAGTATTAAATATAAAATTTTGAAAATACGTTTCTTGATATATTTTTTATAATATTTCGGAACCACATTTTTGGAACTGGTTGACACGATAACTCAAAAACTATTCGAAGGATCCTTTTTTTTATTTATAATTAATAATTTAATAATTTATAAATCTTTGGATTTCAGTTTTTGGATTTCAGTGGTTTATTACCGGCGCTATGATGTCAACCAACAAGGTATCGGATTTGCAACCACACTGTACAATCTATAAAATGGACAATTTTTTATAATATTCCTTGAAAAATTTTTTTTGTATAGTTTAATACTTAATAAATATGTATGTGTACAAAATTTGAAATTGATATTTACTTTCGTTCTTGAGAAAAATATTCCAGAAAAATACATAATTTTTAAGGAATCTCAAGTAAACCTCCCCTTAAGGTAGTTGGTGAGTAGAACGATTTTTCAAAGGATTTTAACGAAACTTCTCTAGATATTTATTTAATTAGAAATTTTAAATTTAAATAAAAATTTAATATGTTATGAAATACAAAATTAAAAACAATATTTATATAAAAAAAAATTAAATTTTTTTTTCAAAAACTACGCCGTTTTTGAAATACAATTTATAAAAATTATTTTACAACGATTTTCAACGCTTTAACAAAGCTTTTTAAACAACGCTTTTATATTACTACGACATACGCGCGCGGAAATTAAAAAAAAACAAGTGGTATACAACTAAAATAACTGAAGATTATTAATACATTAATTCTTGATAATAGAAAATTTTATTACCGAGTCTTGGAGGAACTACGTTAATTTGATTTGTTGGTTTATCGAAAGAATTATGTGTAAAGTTCCTGTGAAAAAGATTGGGTTGCTATATGAAAAAATGACAAAAACCAATTGAAACCAGCAAAACTGGACAGACTTCAGAATAAAAAGAACTTCGTATGGCGTTCCGAAAACCACATACCTGCCAGGATTGAGTTAAAATTTTTTTTTTATAACACCCGCTTCTAAAGTTCAATATTGGAGCGTTGTGCAGTGGGCGTAAAGAGCAGTTTTCATATCATTGTAAAACAAACGACAGTAACTGTGCGCGAAAGTACAACTGTGCGTGAAAGTAGCTAAAACTATGCGAGAAAATAATGATATTCATTTGTCAATGATAATCATTTTCAAATTAAACATGGAAACGATCAACAAATTAATAAAAAAAAAAATAAAAACGATCTACAAATTAATAAAAATTTTTTTTTTCATAGTATAACATTATAAAATAAAATTAACCCTACTATTTTTTAAAATTACTTAAAATAATTAATTTTTTTCTCTCTATTAAACTTTAGAAGCCGTCGTTATAAAAAATTATGTTCGATACGTATGCGTAAAGTGAGGTATCCAATAGGCTTAAACTGGAGCACTCGTTAATGGGACTGACGCATGCACAACGAGATCCCGTGCGCTTACTCCCACTCGCCTGACGGCTCGTGGGGGTACAGCGCGCTCGATCTCGTTGTGTATGCGTCAGTCCCTTAGACTCGTGCCCTAATTTAAGCCTACTAGAATACCTCTCTTTACGCATATGTATCGAAAATAACTATTACATACACTTTTTGGCTCAAGTAGTAAGTAACCTTCTAAACGAGTTTTTGGCGACGCAATGTTAAAAATGATTAGCAGCATACATTGTTGAAAAATAAAATTAATTCTTGGAGTAAATGAACTGTCAAAAAATTTTTATTTTTGATGAATTACAAGCAAATCTCTGAAGAACTATTATTTCCTTTCCTAATTGTACGAATTTTCTGATTGTGAGGTGTTAAATAATTTTTAGTTTTTACTGCAACCTGTTGAATGGAAAATGAGACAGACACTGCCACACTCCATGCGCTGTTGAAATTAGGTATTACAAGGTTAATTTTATTATGAACTTGAATATTTGAATGAAATCAATATAATTATCCCAACCTACCTACTAAATAAAATTACATCTAACTTAATAAAAATTATAAAATAACCCAGTGAGCACAAAAGTCAGAAAGATGTCTTTATGAAGTCTTTTTTCTGACATCTTTCTGAACTGTAAATATGACATCTTTAAGACATCTTTTTTAAGAAGTCAGAAATAAGAGTTCTTAAAGACATCTTAAATATGAATTCAGTTTAATGATATCAAATAGACATCTTTTTTCTGACATCTTTCGGACTTCTTAAATAAGACTTCTTAAAGATGTCTTAAAGGAGTCATATTTAAGATGTCAGAAAACATTATCAGAAAGATATCTTTATGAATTCATAAAGATATCTTATGCGTCGATTTAGGAGCTGTATAAGACTTCATAAATATGATGTCTTAAAGAATTCATATTTCTGACTTCAGAATTAGCTCATATTTCTGATGTCTTAAAAAATATCCTATAAATATATTATTATTTTTTCTATAGAAACCACTAACAAAAATAATTTAAACAATATTAGGACATTTAAATGAATTCATAAAGAAGTCTTATTTAAGACACCAGAAATATGATGTCTTAAACCGTTCTTATTTCTGACTACTTTATGAACTCATATTTTTGATGTCTTAAATAGTTCTTATTTCTGACCACTTTTTGTACTCATATTTCTGATGTCTTAAATAGTTCTTAATTCTGATTGTTTTATGAACTCATATTTTGGATGTCTTAAAAAACTCTTATTTCTGACTACTTTATGAATTCATATTTCTGATGTCTTAAACAATTCTTATTTCTGAATACTTTATGAATTCATATTTCTGATGTCTTAAACAGTTCTTATTTCTGATTGTTTTATGAACTCATATTTTGGATGTCTTAAACAGCTCTTATTTTTGATTGCTTTTTGAACTCATATTTCTGATGTCTTAAACAGTTCTTATTTCTGACTTCATTATTAAGACTTCTTAATTAGTTCATATTTCGGATGTAAGGAAAAAACAAAAAACAAACGAACAATGTAATGTATTAAAATTAATATTTTTATTGACAACGTTAACAACATAATGTCTAAAAGAAAACCATTTCAGTATTTATTCAAAAACCGAAAAAATAGAAGATTAAAATAGGAGAGAAATTTAGCACAAGATGGAAATGATGGTGATGGTGATACTAAACAAAAATAAAATATGGTAGCTTAAAGAAAATTATTTAAAGTGAAAATGAATTGAAGGAAGTGAATTTATGATAGTGTTAATTTAAGAATTTATGATAATAATTTGTGGTTTGATGGGATATTGAGTATGGTTAGTTAGTGTTTTTGACTGTTTCTATTGTGACTAGTGTACAAATTGTGACATTTCCTGATAAAATACTGGAGTAAATTTAATCTTAAATGTTAATATTTTGAATACATTTAATATACGTTGTACATATACGGTTATGTAAATAAATAAAATTAACTAAATTAATTATATTTCTTTTATTTCGTAAATTACGCTTAATATTTTCAACGAATTCTTGGTATAGTCCTCTTAAAGTCATCTTTTTTAAGACGTCAGAAATATGAGCTGTTTAAGACATCAGAAATATGAGCTAATTCTGAAGTCAGAAATATGACTTCTTAATAATGAATTCTCAATTTAGATATCTTTTTTCAGACATCAGAAATATGAGCTGTTTAAGACATCGCAATTCTGAAGTCAGAAAAAAGAATTCTTTAAGACATCATATTTAAGACTTCATAATCTGTTCATAAATCGACGCATAAGATATCTTTATGAATTCATAAAGATATCTTTCTGAACTTGTTTTCTGACGTCCAAATCAGAAATATGAATTCTTTATGAATTCATTAAGACGTTAGAATGTTGACTGGGAAGTAAGTATTATAAGGCTTTTAAATAAAAAAAACCTTAAATGTTATACTGTTTTAATAATAATGAACATTAACTTAATAAATTGCAATAAAGTACTTCAACAATGTATGGCAATCCGGTTAAAACATATTGTAATTATAACAATATGTACGTAAATTACATGTGCATATATAATTTGAAGACACAGGAACCGTCTATGGTGAGCAATTGATTTGAACACTAATACATACTTAAGAACCTAGTGTACGTGTGTACGCAGTGTGTGGCTCGACCCTCTCACTTGATGTTTTTGTTGCACTTCTTGGAGTGTGCAAAGGTGGATCTCTTACATATTTGTTTTCCGTTTTTTTTTTTTGTTGTTGGCTTCGCACGTTAATTCCGAAGTCCAATTTATAGAATATAATTATTTATGTTACTTCGAATCGGTTACGAGATCGCCATAGAGGTTTTCACTTCGTCGCGTGGTCTTAAGCACACTCACAGTTTTTTTCAATATATCAGAGGGGTTTCGTTTATTTTTGTGATTATTTTTATTTAAACTTTAGAGTCACCCAATTAAAACACGTATTTACCGTATTTAGTTGTATATTATATATTTTGTATGGGATACAATATCTATTCTAGGGAATACTGAGATATATCCGGATAGGATAGGATAATACATAGATAGATACGCTTTATACAGTTTTCTGCAGACCTATTAAAACTTCGAACAAATAATTTTCATCAAATAAATTTAATGGCCCATTTTACTTTATCCACAGACAAACAAATTATTTCATTTTTTTCCAGTAGCTGGTAGTTTTTTTTTTGTTTTTAGTTTTGTTTTTGTGTCGTGTTTTGTAAAATAAGAAATTATATGACAAACAAAAAAAAATTGAATAATCTGATTTTAAAATAAAATGGCAACATATCGATCTTTGAGTTTGCGATAAAAATTTTTAATAAATGTAATTAAATAGTATTGTTCAGTAGTTTTTCGTTTTGTTAATAATTTTTGAATTTTGGAAAATTAAAAATAAATCTGTTCCATTTTTAAAGTTATAAAGTGCTTGTTAAACATCAATTAAGTCAGAATTTCGTAGTTAGTAGTAGGTAGAATTTTTCATAATTCTCGGATTAAGTGCTTACTTTTATTTAATCCTAGATTTATACCGTGGTCTACGAGATATGTACATAATTCATACGTACATCACAGTTTAAACTTTAAATAATAGTTTGTTCTACGTTTGTATGTTCTAATTGTTTGTACGTTTGGAATTTTAAAATTCCAAGGGTTATCCATGTTAGGTAAATAATGCATAACGATATCTATTGTTTTACAAAGGTTGTGTATTAACCTATACATTATACACTCAATTTTTGTTAATTTTATCAATGAAAATACTGTCACACACTAATTAAATTTTATTTAGAAAAACAAATTTGTAAGTCAAATAATTTTGTGAAAAATTACAATTGATAATTTACCATGTAAATTATTTATTTTGTTTAATTTTCACTGACATTTTTTAAAATTTTGAATAACGTAGGCAGTGCAATATTAACTGACCTTAAATTTGTATTATTTAAAAATTAGCTTTTTATTTTTGATATTATCGTGTAATTTAGTGTTTTATTATGATCTATTACGTTATTTTATTAAGATATTTTTGACATTTAATTATAAATTTAATTTTTTTATTACCTAAATATATAATTATAGTATTGAACACTGCCATAATTTTCGGGTATGTTCAACTCATTTTGAGAAAAGTTGTTTTAAAAGTGAAACGAATCAATTGAAGCCTGGTGCAGTGCCAACACTCCTGTTAATTAGGTCAGAAGTTACAAAAATATAATTATTTCCAACTTTGTTGAAACTCAAACATAATCTATACCCGCACTACGAGTTCTGCTGTTCAAACAGTTATAGGTTCTAGAAATAATATAAGTTTTCAAGACGTCACCTCCAAAGAAGTATTTTTGGAAGAATGCGAAAAACTTTGCCGCCAAACCTGGTGAGATTTAATCATTTAGTTTGGCTTTTTAAAAACTTTTTTTACAGTAAGGAAAATTTTAATAAATAAGTTTTATTAATATAACATGAACATTGCCAACCCTCAATCTCACGTACAAACACATACAATCGCATAAGTAAAAAAGGACATACATAATTGTTTGTACTTATATCAAAAAAGGATAGAAAGTGCGTTTCTCTACTGCCTATGGTAATAATAATCTTTTATTTATACTGTGCGTATAATATGCTTCTTGTCGAGCGTTCATTAATTCTGGCAGACCAAACGATTTGACAGAAATAGGTGTAAAAAATATAGAATAGGAGTAACCAGAAACACTTATAGTTAAATTACCAATTAAATAAATATAAAATTAAAAAAAATGTAGGAAGTATTTGCAATCGTTGTCGCATCAATAATAGATCAATATAATCTACCCTATTTTTTTCTTCCTTATATGTTTTGAATATGTTTTGTATATTTTGAAAAAACACAAAATCACGTATCCCCTAATTTTTGGTTCTTTTTCTATTTATGATAGTAAAAATTTGATACATTGAACCACTCAGGCGATACAAGAAGATTTACTCCCATTTTCACTCCTCCACCCCACCTTGTGAACTCGATCCCAGTTTAATCTATACAGGTGGATAACTCTTTCAAAGAGTAGCATTTCGATAATTTAAAGTTTTTCTCTATCTTTTATAGTTCTCGAGATTAAATACGATTTGAACCCTCAACTTTAGGGCCCGGTTTCATCCCGCAAAAGAGGAGGATGGCCGATAAGAAAAATACGGGTCCCTTATTTTTGTCTTTTCTAAATACCAGCAAAGTTTCATCAAAACTGTGAATTTCACTCTGGGTGTATCTTCTTGTTAGAAAGTTTCATATTGATTACATTATTTGTTACGTAGAAAAAATTTTCTCCAATAAAACCTTCTTTTCTGGCATTTCAGAATAATGTAACGCCTTAAATTCACAATTACTTACAATATTATATACATTCATCATTTAAAGTTGGGTTTATCGAATATAATAAGTACGCTATTTACGATTTATTTTCCATTTAAGGATTTTGATAACGAAAAGTATTGGGCAGGTGTGATATATCTGAATGTATACTTCCTCTCCTTATATTATCCTTCTTGAAAATATCTTTATTTTCGATATCGATAATATTCGATAATGAAAACTACATTTTAATAGTCTTAATATTATATTTGGAATACCCACAACTTGCTTCACTTAAACCTTAAAAAATTTCGTTATTTTTTCGCTACGAGGCACCGTTTACGAGATATTTACGATCAAAAATTTACGATTACGAAAAGTAACTTAGTTATAACTTCGAGAAATAAGTATTCTATTCCTGACCAGATCAATTGGATACTAATGGAGAATAAATTAACCAATTATAATCAATTTATGAAAAGTAACTTGGTATCGATAATTTTCGATAACGAAAAGTGGGTTTTAACAGTCGCACTACGTTTGAAATACACTTGACTGTACTAATATTTTTATTTATTGTATTTATTAGCGAATTTCCAAAACTGGAAATTCAGCTTTTACGCCAGGTGTAATGGTGCGACCTAAGCCCGAGACCATATCAGAAATATGTTTTGAGGTCCCTAGAATACGAAAATGATATTCACTAAAATTTATATATATATATATATATATATATATATATATATATATATATATATGTATATATATATATATATACATATATATATATATATATATATATATATATATATATATATATATATATATATATATATATATATATATATATATATATATATATATATATATATATATATATATGTATCCGCGCGATAACTCTCGAACGAAACGTTTAATGCTTATGAAATTTTGTGTGCGAATTCGATTTTCCAAATCGTTGGATGAGTTCGTTAGCCAGACACGTCGGATGCCCAGAAGTAGGTTTTCCGGGCGTTTTTTGTCAACAAAATGAGTTTTTTGCCAGAATTAAGCAATTTTTCAAATTTTTTTTTACACCAAGCCCTAGTAAAAGGTAAAATGCATAAAAAATGTTTTTATAGCGTTGCTCTAAATTATTTACTTTTCGAGAAAAACTAGGAAATATGTCGTTCTCCATTTCACTCGCACTCGCATTCTTTTTTTTTCTGTCTCATTTTTTGCGAGCTAAATTCGAAAAAAACCGCTTTATAAGTAGCGTGTCATGATTTTTTCAATCCAATTTAACGATTCGGCTATATTCTATTTCTCTGTCAGTTAAATGTTTTTATAATGTATCTCTGTTCCATTTTTTTTTACAAAAAAAATCCCGACGATATCTGTTATGTGATATGATCAGAATTTAGATTATATTTACACCTTCCTAAAATTAATAAGAGTTTGCTTCAATCGTATAAAAATTACGTTAAATCATATTCAAACAATAATATTTTTACGTAATCTTCTATCCAATTGACAATACAGTTATGATTAGAATTGTATAATCAGAGTATTCTAATATTAAATAATTTTGCACATTCAATTTTTTTTTTTAACAAAGAAAAATTTTTTTAAATTTTGACACATTCTTTTATGAAATTTCGATTAAGAAATATTAAAAAATTTTAAAGTGAATCATTTAAAAAGAGTTAAAAATAAATTAAAAAGGAAACATTTCTCTATTTTAACATATTTGTAAAGAAAATTTTACAGTTTACTTACAGTTTTTTGAAAAAATGTAATAACATTTTTACATACAATAAAGATTATATTTGAACGGTAGGAAATCCACAAATTTTTTTTTATTACTTTAATTAATTATTAAATTTGGTTTTAGAAGAAAATCTTCGTCTAATTCGCTGCAAGCCGAAAGTATAGCCACTAATAAGGACATTCCACTGTTAAAATAAATGGAAAATATATTGAAATTTATTTAATGAAAGCCATTCATACACATTTTTAAAATATCCTTTTGAATTATATAACAAATAAAATCTGTGTAAAAAAATTTAATTGACGTGTTTTTTCTCAATTTCCTAATATTAAGTAAGGCTCGTTAGTTAGGGAGTGATTGTATCAAAATTTTAATGTAAAATATGATAATTTTAACCCTCTTTAAAAGAACATTTCGATTTTAACAATAAAAAAATTTTAAAAAGTGTTTTCGTTTTTCCCGGATTACCAAAAACTTTTCATAGGCATATCTGTGACTAAAGTTGCCTCCCTTTCTTAAGAAAATAAAGTATTTTTAAAATTTTGTGCAAAAAAATAAAACACAATTAACGAAAAAAAGTACGCGTTCCCATATTTTTAAGATTTTGTAGTACAAGAAAATCCTTATAAATTCATCATATCTGTTATTGCATTTACTAGCTTTTACGCAATTTAATAAACAGTATCGTTTTGATTTTTTAAACTCATTTAAGACATTTATTGTTAGTGAGACATATTTGAATTATTTTCCTAACTAATAAATTAAATTCTGTAGACTGATGTTTTTGTAGATAAAAAAAATTCTAGGTAACGTCTGTATTAGACAAAAGTCTGAAAATGGACGTAGAATCTCACTGTTATTAATTATTATGTCTTAGTCTTTTGAAAAATTATTTTTTGAACTAAAATAAGAATAGGAGGAATATAAACTTAGGGGTAAACGACAGGGGTATATAAACTTTATTTTAGATTCTACGTTTATTTTTAAAGAAAATCATCAAGTACCTATTATTTCTTTTTTGAATGTATAAATACAAAAAGTTCGAAATTATTTTATATTAGAATTTCAATTTTGGTCGACCCTACGGGTTGTCCCCATTTACTCTTTTCTCGTCTCTTTTGACCCCAATTTTTCATAGAGAAGAAATTATACGATTTTTGTTAATTTTTCAAAAACCACCGATATTTTTAAATTTTTTTGGATACTGCTGATAAAGTGACCATCTTCGCGTAAATTTTTAATATATTAAAGATTAGGTACTCATAAAATAAATACAAAAAAATACGGTGTGAAGTCTGAATGCGTACCTATTCATCCTTGTCTACGGTGCTAGCACATTTTTTATTGACATAAATATTAGAAACGCAGGAAAAGAGACCAGGAATCAACATAGAAGTGGATTATGTTACGATATATTTTCTGAAAAAAGTGCTTAGGACCAAAGTTATAGAGTTCAAAGTGATGCACTTGATGATGACTTTGATGTTGACCTTGGGGTCAATTTCCAAAGTCATTTGAAAATCATTTAATATTTTTCAAAAGGAGTAGTTTACTTTTCATCCCTAAATGGTTCAAAGTATATTCGAACGAATTTCACATGCAAGATAGAAAATAAGTGATCAAGAAGTAATTTTGAAAAATACTTGCTCAGTCGCAATCGGAAAAATAATAGTTAATCATATGTTCAATTGAATTCCTAATATGATAACTATAGAGTAGCAATAAAAATTTTAAAAAATTTTGAAAATTTCTAATATAAGACAAAGTTAATGTTTAACTTACAATTGGAGTGATATTAAATCTTTCCTTAACTTTACTTCTAAAATTACTTACAAAAATGTTTTCTTCTAATTTTTTCTATAAATTTGCGTCTATTTTTCCATTTCGCCAGGTTTTTATTTTTTTTATTTTAGAAAAATAACGCAACAATTCAATTTTGAAGATAGATTGAGTCAATACATGAAATTACTGCTTATAGGTACAGGATATGGTCAAAATTCGGCAATGGCTAATCATTTTCAACTGACCTTGAAAATCGATTTCAGGGTCACTATCAAGTGCATCGCTTTAAATTCTACAAATTTGGTACTCAGCCCTTTTTTCAGAAAATATGTCGTTTCAAAAATATTTAGCTATAACTGTTTTCATCTACAGAGGTTGAATGGTGTTTTCTACCCCTAAAAAGCGTATTTAGCCGAAATAAAAAAAAAACACGTATTTAATATTTTTCGCTGTTTAATAAGTATGTTAAGTTTCATTCAAATTGGCGAGTATTAGTTGGGTAGTGTTATTTGTCAGAATGTTTTGCCGATCTAGTTTTTTCAATATTTCTTTGCTCGTTTTCAGAATTTGTATTTTAATTTCTACGGACAAATAACTCATTCTTTTCTTCGATTTGAGTAACTTTTATTTGCTGATGTTGACCATTAATTGATCGAAACATATCAAATATTTTTCAATGATTTTTTTAGCGAATGTCGAAAATTTTGAAAATTTTTTCACCGTTAGTAAGTTAAAGTATTTGAATTCATTAAGTAATTAAATGATGTCCACAAGAACCTTACGGACTACCATAAGTTATATGAGATCCCTAGGACCCATTTTTTACTGTTAGGATAAACTTTTTACTAAAATTATTTTAGATGAATAAAGGTTATGTTGTATGATTTCCGCTAGGGTTTACTGTTTCCATTATTGTAAAAAATAAACTAACCGACCGATTTTGAAAATTTTTTCACTGTTAGAGAACTAAATTATTTTAGATGGATACAACTATGCTGCACAAAGTCCGTTCGGGTTCTTGGGTCCCAAAAATATCAAAACTAATTACCCAGCCGATTTTAAAAAATCTTTTACTCTTAGAAAGCTAAACTATTTTAAATAGGTACAGTTCTTAGATGAGATCCGCCAGTCCCCAAAATTTGGAAATTCGCTATGTTATGCAGGTGCTGCGACAGGGGTATTTTAATATATTCACACTTTTAAAACTAATTAGAATCATTTATTGTTTTAGTGTATGAGCAACTTCAAGTAATTACCACAAACAAAGTATAGAGTGAAACATGTAACTAAATTCGCGACATAACGCGTCTCTACTGCCACGTAGGTATACACGTCGCGTTGCGCTTCGTTTGCAAAAACCCATAAAATCGTGATGAAATATATAAAATGATTTTCTTTATTATAAGTAAACTAGCAGCAGCATCTGCATTTTATAACATATTTCAACGGCTAGTGAATTGTGAGTCGTGTAAAGTTATGCAACTATAGGTTAGATCAAGTAAAAATGGTGTGACGTCATTAACAATTGAAACAAAATTAGACCTTCCACCTTAAAGTACTATGGTTATTCTAACATAAAAATATAACAGAAAGGAAAAGAGACAGACAACTAGGCGACGTTTGATTTGATTTTATTTGTTGCACTTATTTGATGACGTCCCAGCATTTTTCGTTGATTTGACCGATAATTCACAATTTGTCTCGTTCAGCGGAGCCAGGCTATAATAATGTGTGTACTTATGTACATAATAATATTATAACCGGCAACTTTTAATAGAATTAATGGCACGTTTTAAAAATATGGCCAGGGAATATAATAATATGTACATTCACTTTGGTCGTGAGTGAGATTGCAGCATAACTTTTAATAATATTATAATTTAATGTTGAAAAATTAATAATGTTTGTATTTTATTTATAACTAAATAACATGTTGTTTATTGTTTATTTTTTTAAATTTGGGAGAAAGCACTTGCTTCAATCTAGATGGTTTCTGGGCCACACTACGTAGGTACTAGAGATGTGCCAAATGTAACGTAACAGCAGTGGCGTAGCGAACATAGCTGGCGCCCGGGGCACGACCCTTTATTGGCGCCCCTTCTCCTTCCAGAAACACATATATAATATATGGTACATTATGGCTAGGGTTGCCAACTCTACCAATGAATATTTCGGGATTTAATGGGAAAAAAATCGGGACAGGACAAGAAAAATCGGGACTATTAAAAAAAAAAATGTATTTATAATCAGCGAGTAGGAAAGATATTTTTTTTTATTTTTATTATTTGTTACTAACAGTTACATATTTAAACCATAATCTTTTTTTTTTATTGAGGACGGGAAACTATAAGCTGAGTGTGGGATTTCCAGCCGGGAGGTGCAATAGCTGGTGTACCCACCAAAACCCCCCTCTCTTTCACTATCGTACCGGAACCGCGAAAGCAAACCCATGATCTTACAAACCTTGAAACAAAACAATTTCTTGAAGATAATAATAATATTTTCTTATTTTATTTTACTAAATTAAAAATCAAGTTTTTTAATTTTTAGATTCTTAATTTTTTTTGCTTATCAACTGTATTATTTTTAGAGGAAAACATTTTTCATAAAGTTGACTGTCTTTGGCATTGATTACTTTTAGGCTACTCGAACGCCGCTTACGCATTTCAATTACGTCAAATAATTTCTTCCATTTTTTGAAGGGATTTTAATGTTGGAGGAATTTTAATGAGTTAATCTGGCAATACTGTAAGCTGTATAAGTTATAAATGAGTAGACAGAGTATACTTTATCAGTAGGTACAGCAAATATACTTACTTCCTTGGTCGTCATGACATGTGAGCGCGATAATTTAGAAACAATAACGAGACTGGCGGGACTAAAAATGTAAAGAAATTGTATATGTTAAAAATCGGGACAATTAGCGTTCCGCCACTATTGTTGTCGGGACGCGGGACACATAGGGCTAAAATCGGGACATCCCGATTAAATTAGGACAGTTGGCCACCCTAGTTATGGCGCCCTTTTGCAAGTGGCGTCCGGGGTTTGATAGACCTCCTTGCCCCACCCCCCTCTTACCTACGCTACTGCATTTATTTTCTATTTTACAACGAAAGTAAGACCGTAAAACCATTACACTTACAAAGTTACAATTGCACCTTCCTGGACTTCTGTGACGCAAACATATCGATGATGTTTCTGATGTTTTGTTTTTTCTCGCTCTACACCGAGTGAAGCTAGGTCGTATAACCTTTCTTAATCCATTGTAGCCCTCAAATACGAAAGTATTAAATTTAATTTACTTGAAGATCGCTCACAACTTGCGGTGAATACTGCAATTTTGAGCAGAATTTGAATGAAAATGCACAAATTCTGAAATACGCTTTCTGAAATACCATACTGCACAATAAATTCAAGTAGCTTTTCAGCGCACCTGAATTGAGCACACCATTCACTCCCTCTCGCCGATTTGTGAAGTGCGGGAATTCTGAACGGGATTGTTTGATACGAATTATTTTATTGTGCTATATTTTCATTTTTAAATTTAATACTTGGCGATTTTGCGCGCTCCCCTTTGAAAGGCGCCCGGGGCACGTGCCCTACTTGCCCCACCCTAGATACGCCTCTGCGTAACAGTTACTTTGTAACTGTTTCAAAAATGTAACCGTTCCAAAATGGAACAGTTAGAAACAACATACTGTTACACAGTTACAAATTATTTTTCAGTTCCAAACAGTTACTGCAGCGTTTAGTACAAATGTACCTACTAAGGCCAATGGTTACTATAATACAAAATGTTACTTTGTTACTAATATAAATCTGTTTTGTACAACAAAATATGGTATACCTACAGATGTACCATTGTATACATTTTGTAGGTACTCAATTACTTATAAAATCATGCCCGCTTGCATAAAATTGTAACTATTTGAAACAAATTTGACTTTCGAACAAAGAAAATATGTATTAAGGGAGAAATGGATGTCATAAATCATTAAAACTAATAAAAAATAAAACGTTTTCTAAAAATAAGATTATTTTTTAAATATTTAACAGATATCCGCCAAAAATTTCGAAAATTTATAATTTTTAGAATTATCTATTATTATTTTCAAAATTATCCTACATTTAGATTTAAAAATTATATGAACGGTTTATTGCCTTCCTAGATTTTAAATAAAACCCAAACATTTTTTTTTTAAACTTCTTATTTTAAAATTGTAATCAGTAATCACATTCTCCAAGAAATTGATTATTGCTATATGATTATTCTTATCCAAAAATTTATTTAGTGCAAAAAATATTTTATGGAGTGAAGTGCTTAAGTATGTAAAACTCTAAAAGTGTAATTTGTGCATATTAGTGTAATTTTTATTTAGAATTTTTATTAATTAAACTCTTCTTATTAAAGAATGAGTAGAAAATCTAAATCGAGTTTTATCTGGAAGTATTTTAACCAGATTCAAGGGGAAAATTATAAAGCCAAATTTGTAACTTGTGTACAGAACGGTTGCGGAATATTGGAACAGTTACTTGTAATCGACATTGAAATGGTTACTTGTAGCCGATATTAAAACAGTTACTTGTAACAGTTGTAACAAATATTGAAATAGTTACTGTGGTTGCTTGTAACAGATATTGGAACGGTTACTTGTAACTGTTACTTTTATGTAACTGTTACGGTTGTAATGGTTACACAAAAATCTCTGTTTGGCACATCTCTAGTAGGTACGCCTCAATTCGTCCAGTTTTCGTACGTAAGTTGTTGTTATTAAAATTATTGCTTACTTCTTTGGGACGTTTTAGTGTAGACTCGGCCCCGCGGTTACAAAAATATTCTTGTAAAAACTAAACTCTTTGTCTAAATGGTATACAGGGTGGAATGTAAATAACTCTCATCGTTTGCTGGGGTGATTCATAGCATCCTGTAGACACTAAAATCACAGGAATTTTCGACAATCGAAAATAAACTGGCTCCACGTTGTTTCCAAATTTTACGGTACGGTCCTGATTAAATTATGTATACACCTTTTTAGTACCAAAGTTATAAAATAATTTTGTTGACCAAAATTCAATAAAATTTTGTAAACATAATTACTTCTAATTACTATTTATTGTATGTTGCTTTTTTAAAAACAGAAAATTTATCTTAAAATATAAGATGGTCACAGCCGTATTAAAAAAATTTTAAGGGCCCCTTTTTTTACCCATATTTAGTATCAAATTTTCTCTGTAAACAAACACTTTTGGTTCAAATTTATTGGCAAATATTAATTATATGGGTGAGATCTACCCATTGTTTTTTCAGCGAGACTTATGTACTTTCCACCCTGTAGATACATAATACGGTACTTGACTGTATTCAAAATTTGTTTTAAATGTTGAATAATTTTACGTATTATCCTTAAATATATTCAATTTTAGTCGTGACAAATAAAAATATCCTTTACTTATTTAAAAATTCGATTTTAAAAATTATAAATTTTTAGCCTTCATTTAAATGATTAAAAATGCAGTGATATTTGAAAATGATGTCATTTTTTATAGTAGATCTTATTACTGTAGTTAAGTATTGTCTATGACAAATTGCATTTTCATTGTGACATTTTTACAATTCTAATTGACCAAGAGAAGTTGTTTTTCTTACGTTTTATACGTAAAATATCCTTATCAACTTGTTTTAAATATTATATTAAAAATGCTTTTATTTTTTGCTACAATTTTAAAGTTACGTCAAACTATTTTCTTAAAGTGCATTTAATACTTGTAGGGCTTCATGAAAATCTTACAGTGATGATAAATGAAGAAGATAACAAAGTAGAAAGTTGTAAATACCACTAAAACTAAGCATGATGACTGCTGAATATTGTGTACAAATTTGAAACCATGTTGACAAGTGTTGACATGAATGAAAGCGACATCTGTTTGAGTTAAATCGTGACGTCATTGCATACGTCACTACGCCAAGTCGTTTTCCCCGCCAATTTGTTCATTTAAAATTGAACAATGGTTTTTTGAAGATTTTTAAAAATTTAACAAAAATGAACTAATTTATACGTAGGAACAAAGCATTTAGAATCATTTCTCAATTGCAGTCAAGTACCCTATTTCAAATTTCTTGTTTGCTAAATGCATAAAACAAAATACATAATAATAGGATGTTTCATTCGAGAGTTATTACTAATTACTAATGAAATAGTAGTTATTTATGCAACAAGTAGCAGAATAAAGGTGTTTTCTCACGAATTATAATAGTTGTCCAACGAAGTTTGCCGGGTTTAACAATTACGATCAGTGGAAAAAAAAACATTTATTTTGCACGTGTTGTACAGAATATTTTTTGTAATTCTGAAGTAAAAATGAAAAAAATCAATGAAAAATGGAGAGATAATTTCAAATTATTAACAATTTGAAATCTACATTAAAAATATTATTTAAACATACTAAATCTGTTTTAAATAATAGTTAACAAAGTTAAATTTAGAGAGTAAATTTGAATTTTAGATAAGTATTTCAGTATACATATAAACCCCAAATAGGTTCGATTAAATCTATACATAGGTAGCGTTATATTTGTGTCTCTGTGAGTTCCGTCAATTTCTGGATGATCATATTCCTGCTGTACTTAGCATAGTACATAAGTACTATTTAATTTTATTTGACAATTTCACATTTATATATATATATATATATATATATATATATATATATATATATATATATATATATATATATATATAAATATTTCAGCATGTATTAAATACAATATAACATGCTACATTTTCAAATGGAAGTTTAAATGAACTGTCTATATTATTATGTTGTTTATGATAATCACATGTCAATTCCTTCCCGTTAACCTTCCCAGCATCTCCCAGCATGTATTTTACATATCATAATTTCCATTTTCCAACTTGTAAGTATATATTTTCTAATTCATTAGTCATGCATTTTGGTTAGAAATTTACTAGTCATTATTATTTGGTGTTACAGAGTAGATATCATTATAACACCAGTCACTATAATGTACATGCAAGGTATAGTTTACGCAAGTAAAAATGGTATGTTTGAAAAGTATTGTGAACTTCATCAGAACGTCCGTAAATTGGACTGACTTGTTTCCTCACGCCGATTAGATACTTGATGTGGTTTTAAATACTGTGCTAAACTATTAAAAAAGTCTATATAAACTCTCATATTTTATATTTTATTTTGGTGGTTAATTTCACTGGGCAAACTGGGAACTGGAGAAGAAAATTTTTCGAGAGCGTCTCTGCTTGGCCGACCATGTAATTCAGAAAAACATCGACACTTTCTTAAGCATCAGAGAACATTAAGCAAACATTAAAAGCAATTCTTTAATTTTAAACAGCATTCTTGTAGCCTGGAATCATTTCCGCCATTAACTGGAATCACATTAGGTCGTGTAATATGAAATGTCGATTTGCGACCACTCGGTCTATCATACAATTCAGATAAATATCGACACTTTCTTAAGCGTCAGAGAAATGTTTAATAGCAACTCTTTAATTTTAAGTAGCATTTTTGTAGCCTGGAATAATTTCCACCATTAACTGTGTAGCGCCGTATGGAACAGGCGCTGGGTAAAATTAAATAGTTTCTATTTGAAGTTTTCCAAAATATGAAAATATTTATAATTAAACTAACAAGTAAAGGTCCCGAGGCCGGACCTATCGATTTTGATGAAACTTAAATATGTTGTAGAACACTAAAAACTAAGGGACACGTATTTTTTTTTATCTGCGGAAAAACGGTTTGAAGGGGTGAAATCGCCCTCCAAAAATTGGGGTAAAAATTTAATTTTTCAAATATCTCGAAAACAGTAAGAGATAGAGCAAAAGTTTAAATTGGTGATATTGCTCTTTTTTAAAGAGCTATCTATTGATATGCAATTTGTTCATATTACATCAACAGGGGTGGTTGGGGGTTAAAATTTGGGGGTTAATTTTGCAAAAAGGGGGTGAAAAATAAACAATATAAAAATTTTGTTTACAGATTTGAAATCTACGTCAAAAAATCTAATTGACCTATTTTTGCTCAATATCCTAATATTAAGTCTAGGGGTAGGTAACTAGAGGGTGACTATGTCGAATAATCGTACAATTTGGGTAATTCAAGAAGTTCTTCTTCATGGAAAATAGCTTAAGACAATTAGAATAACGTAGAAATGAAATTCCCGAATTCAAAATTGAGTTTGAGCAACATTGAAGAGGGGCTGAGTCACCCTCTTAAATTACATACTAGTTTACATACACTAATTTTTGCAATTAACACACTGACAGGGGGTAATAATGTCACAATAGATGGTTCTGAAGTTAGACTATCGTATGTAAGGTTTTTATTAGGTTTGGTTATTTTAGGTTAAGTTATGTAATTTTCGGTATCGATAATTTTCGATAAGGAAAACTATAATATCCATTAAAAAACAAACCTAATAAGGACCTTACATATGATAGTCCAACTTCAGAACCACTTATTGTGACATTATTTTACCCACTATCAGTGTGTTAATAGCAAAAATTAGTGTATATAAAGTAGTATGTAATTTAAGAGGGTGACTCACCCCCTCTCCAATGTTGCTCAAACTCACTTTAGAATTCGAGAATTTCATTTCTACGTTATTCTAATTGTCTTAAGCTATTTTCCATGAAAAAGAACTTCTTGAAATGCCCAAATTGTACGGCTATTCGACATAGTCACCCTCTAGTTAACTACCCCTAGACTTAATATTAGGGCATTGAGCAAAAATAGGTCAATTAGATTTTTTGACGTAGATTTCAAATCTGTAAACAAAATTTTTATATTGTTTATTTTTCACCCCCTTTTTGCAAAATTAACCCCCAAATTTTAACCCCCAACCACCCCTGTTGATGTAATATGAACAAATTGCATATCAACAGATAGCTCTTTAAAAAAGAGCAATATCACCAATTTAAACTTTTGCTCTATCTCTTACTGTTTTCGAGATATTAGAAAAATTAAATTTTTACCCCAATTTTTGGAGGGCGATTTCACCCCTTCAAACCGTTTTTCCGCAGATAAAAAAAAATACGTGTCCCTTAGTTTTTAGTGTTCTACAACATATTTAAGTTTCATCAAAATCGATAGGTCCGGCCTCGGGACCTTTACTTGTAAGAAAATTAACAAGTATCAGTTTTAAAAGAGATTAGATAATAGTTAGAACATTCATGTTATGTCAGTTGCATAGAAATTGCAGTAATGCAAATTATAATATCATGTATTAGTGAGAGTGAGAAAAAAGACAGTGTGACAAAGGTGCTTCAATAACAGATCTGGTTGGCCAAGAGAACACCACACAAGGGGTAGTTTTGAGAATTAATATTATGTACTTAAGTGATTTCACTCTTTAAAATGATGAAAAATATGTTTATCTCAAATAGAAGCTCATGGAATGTTCTATAGAAAAAACAATAAGAAATTTTATAACGAACTTGGAAAAAGTTGATTCATTCATTCGTTCTTTATGTTATGCAGGACGCTGCGACGGGGGTTATCATTTTTACTTGCGTTCACTATACCTGTACATATAGTATATTTATTTACATATGAGTTTAAGTAAGTAAGGATATTGTATTACAATATTAGATCCATTGTCACATATTATATTGTTTAAATAATTATTATGTTTAACTATAGTATGTTAATAATAATAATAATAATATCCATACTATTAAAGGTAGTATAATCGGTTTTGTAGCTATGTTAGTATAGTTAATATAGTTTGCTATCTATAAATTCAAGCATGTACATGTAAGTTATATATATAATTGTAAATAAATGCGTCAAAATATCATTCTGCCAATGTTGCTGTCGGTAAATTATTATGCATATTATACGTATACAGACATAATTAAAAATACACTGCTAATGGATGGTGGTACACAGCTTCCTCGTACTCGTAATAGACTTTTATGTAATATTTAACGTAATTTTGTGTTTAAACTATTGGCTGGGTGCGAGATGCCAACGACATCTATAATATACATTTTTTCATGCTATTAAATAATGGTAACCGTGGAAATAAATTTAAAATATTTTCAAAAAAACCGTAAAATCTGAATACAAATATTTGTTATTTACAATTATTTTTTTTTATAAATAAATTTGAACAATTTGAGGTATAAAATACTGGATGAAGTATAATAATTGTATTAATAAAGTATTTAAACAATTTTTGGACGTTAACATGGATATAATTATCAAGACAGTATTTCCTTCCAACCCCGGACTATGCAGAGGAAAAAGTTGCTGGTGATAGTGAAGCACGTCAGGGAAATTCGAAATTAAGAAATGCTGGCATAAGTCATTTAGTTGAATGTACAGTCCATACATAAAGCAAACATCAATAACTTCTTATGAAACATCATTGCATGTGAATTTAAAATACCTCAAATATTTTTAATTCTGTATTTATGGATTGACGTGTAGACGTTAATACGTTGACAGATAAATAAGGAACGACATATTAGTGGCAATTGCGGTTTATAATCAAAGTGGATCAATGTATTATATTTTTATTTAATATTTTTTATTACACTATAAACACATATGAGCATGTATTATTGCCTATTTTCTCCACTACTCACGCTGCAATCGATTTAATTATCCCCACCATATACTACGCACCCTGCCAATATCTAAAATTTCATGTCTTATATTGAAATACCGTTAACTGTATTTTATCTGACGATGGCGTAAAAACCGAAAGTCGACTCGTACAAATCTTATAATTTTATTGTGAAAAGTGACAAATTAAAGATCTCATATTGTTAATATATGGATTTTCACAAAGTAAACCTTTCTAGTGTTAATTGTCTAATTAGATATTTGTTTTCAAAATTTACGTGAAAATGTTCATTAGCTGTCAGTTACTGTCAGGTGTTTTGTAACCAAGGAAAAAAACCCTTTATTAAAAGCTGTTATTTAACTTGCAATGTTAGTTTGTTTGTTTAGATCAAATCTTACAATTAAAATTTAGACAACTTCTAATTGAGCTAGAGATTTTAAATTTTGCATATGTGTATGACTTTGATGACAATGCAATATTGTATAATTAGTTTTGTTCCAAATTCCCTTAAAACTAGAATTATTGATTTTAAGTCTTGTGCAAATTTTTTGACATTTCGAACTGTCAAATATTGTCCATTGATTTTACATTGCAATTTTTAGTTTCCATAGTTATGTTTAATTTAATTTAAAAAAAAAACCGATTAAAGTATAGGTAAAAAAAATTACTTCTTGAATTATTTTTTTAAAATTTTAATTAATTGTGATCAGACTAAAAAGTATAAAATAAATTTATGTAGTTAAAAATATTTATTTAAAAATGAACTAAAATGTTTAAATTAATTTTTGAGTGAAGTTTGAAGCAATATACAACATAATTTATAAAAGCTTGAGGCGTTTAACTAAGTTTGGTAACGACTGAGGAGTAAAATAATTAATAATAAAGCCTTAAGATTCTACAAAATAATGTTGCGTATTACCTCAAACTTCACTAAAAAGTTATTTTATACACTTTCAAAAGCTTGCTTTAAAAACTATTTTTTTACTTAAATTTATTTTTCTCATAACTAGGAAAAGAAATTGTTGATTTTTTTGGATTAATTAACTTTGGGTTAATTTCCATAGTTATGTTTGTTAACTGGTATTTCAAATAGCGACTCTAGTGGCGATAATGTTGAAGTATCTATGATGAATAGAATTAACAGCTAAAAAATAACTTCTTAAAATTTTTTTAAAATTCCTTAATACACCGATCAATTTAAACATGCAAGGGTACAAAAATTAGGGGAGAGCTGAAAATTGTTATGAATGTTCGGAACAGTATTATAAATAAGTGTTGAAAAGTCCTCATCGATCCTGTACGCGGAAAAAATTTTATTCAAGGTCAAAGGTGTCAAAAATGGGTTTTTAGCGTTTTTCAGCAAAACGGTAAGTTTTATCAAAAATTAGGTCAGACAAAAATTGTAGATCACATAGTTATCTATAAAAATGTCTCATTATTTTTTTTCCTAAAAGCCACCGTTTCTGAGATATAACTATTATAAAAAATCTCCCATCTCCACCGAAAAAACTACCAAACACAATTTTTTGTAATTGTAAAAACGGATGTAGTGCAAAATGTGGCTGCAAAAAAGTCAGATTGTTTTGTTCTCTTGCATGTACTAGTTGTCAAGGCCAGTCGTGCTCTAATGTTGAATCATCAACAGAAGAGGATTCGTATGATACCAACGAGGAGACATATGTGATACATCGCTATTGAGGCAATTTATTTGCACCCAACAAGAAGAACAAGAAGAAGAAGAAGAATAAGAACAAGAAGGAGAAGAACACGAAGAAGAGGAAGCTGAAATATTAGACGATTATGAATCTGACGAATAATTTCCCTCACTTTTTTATATCTGTACCGCTTTCATCATTCCCAATACTAATATTTTTTATTACTCAATAGTTTTCAATTAAACAGGATCACAATAGACCGTGAAATAGGCCTACCGGGGAAACCCTTTGAAAAACCCGCTAAGTACACTACCTCACAGGTGGCGTGGAAACGTGTGCATATTATGAAGATTACAACTTTTGTAATAGTTATATCTCAGAAACGATGCCTCTTAGGAAAAAAATATTCAGACATTTTTTATAGATAATTATATGATCTACAATTTTTGTCGGACCTAATTTTATGATAAAACTTACCGTTTTGCTTTTTATCTTTGTTTGTATCTTTACTACTATTTTTAGGGTTAAATTGATCGGATTATCCTGCAATTCCCTTTCAATTCTATCACGCTGTCATTTTATTTACGGTTTTTAAGACATTGAAATACTTTTGTAAGCTGGCACCAGTCAGTATTCGCCAAATATTCGACATTAGTTCGAAAAATTCCCCAAATATTTAGTATTCGGCTAGTTGTCGAATATAGTGTTCGTTACACGCCAAATAATGTATATACGAGTATGTATTATAGATATATTATGTTATAATATTGAAAACGATCTGGAAATTCTGTTAACTACCCTTTTACATTGACATTACCATCATCAAAAGCTAGCAAACGAGTCAGTCTCCGTACGAGAAGAAGGGATTGGTTAGGGGACCATGGCGCTGGGTGTCAGGTGGGTGCACGCTAGGACGAGGGCGGTGAAACGTGGTGTGTGTGTTCTTTAGTGGATTGTATTTTAGATGATTTATAACTTTCAAAAGCACACTATCATAACATAATGTATTTGTACATTTCACTTCCTATATAATACGATATATGCTATACCTACCTATATGACATATTATATGGATATGAGTATGTAGTATATAAGCATGTATCAATTTGGTGGTAACGGCAAGGTAAATGGTTTACGTAGGCGAAAACTATTTGAGGCACAGATATAAGATTAACCCCTTATTGCATGAATTATGAAGGAGGTGAAGAAAAAAATTTTTTTACTGAAAATGTCCCACTTCTTTTATTTTAGTAGTCAAATTAAGAAAAAAAAAATTAAGTCTTATTGTATAGAAATTACTCGCATACGAAGCCAAATATGACAATTTCAAAATAAGCCCCAAAAATCGAAGAAAACAAGAAAACACACACGAACCGCAACTGTTCCATGTTCTTGAATATATTGTCGTGGAATTTCAGCAAACACGACATTGTGTAAAGTATTATGCAGACGATATAACTCAGATGTTATAACAATTAAGTATTAAGTTTGATGACGACATAATAGATTTTGAATAAAATGCACATATGTATACGGGGAATACCCGAATTATGTTAATGGCGATGATGATAGGAGGTGCCGGTGCGATGAGCCACCGCACCAAGGCGAGAGAGATGTTTTGACCACTAAACAGAACAGACGTATTTTTGAAGAACTAATTTGATATTTTTAAATAATGTAATTTCAATAAGCATCTCTCATTTTGTGTTGTGTTTCGCGGTTAATAAACAATAAAATTATATGTAATTTTAAAAAATATTTAAATAAAATTAATTGAAATCAAGAACAATTCGACTTTTATTTATTAATTTAAGAAATTAACCAATATATCCGTTGCGCAATTCAGATCAAACACCGCGTTCCGCAACAATATAAAGAAATTTTGATTTTAGTACTTACCGTTTTATTGTTTTTAGTTTTCACAAATAAAATTAGCACCAATTAATTGCACTGTAACGGTCGGACACTCTGAACATAACTTCAAATAATTTGACAACCTGCACTTACCAAAGACAGCAAAAATTACGTTCCGTTACTCGAAAGAGTATAAAGTTAAGATTTAACATTAGTTTCAAAAAAAAAAAAATATATATATTTTAATAAGTTGAAAAAAAATAGTAAAACTTAGAATCCATATATGGCTTCGTATGCGATAAGAGTAGAATAGCTGAGCGGGTTCGGGAGCACCGTAAAACTAACCAACTTGAACCCTTTTGCCAGTGTTTGAAATCGTGTAACTTTACGGTACTACACATTCCGAACTGATGAGTCATCAAACTGTATCGATGTGCAAACCTTAACCTTTGACCCGGCACGTACAGAGTACATGTATTTAAAATTTGTTGTTGACATTTGACCCCAACACTCGCTCATACTGTTAGCCTTGAAACTCCAAAGACATGAGTCATCACCAGCAACCAAATTAATTTATGTTAACCCATTATGCATCATCACAATTTACTTATAACAATTTCATTTTGTGTTAACCCATTACCAGCCAAACCTAACGCATGCGCAGACTGAATTTAAGTACACGACGCATGCGCAGACTGAATTTTAGGTTACAATTTGATAGATGGGGCACACTACTGCGTCTAAAATGTGGGGAATACCCTAACTCGGGGGTGACCCCAAACTTTTGACGCCGTACTGTACTTAAATTTTTGGTACACTACCGTGTCAAAAGTGTGGGCCCCCCCTGACCAAAAAGGTATTCGATCACTTTTTGAAACGTACTGTACGTGCAAACCTTGGCCCCAACACGCGCTTGCCTTAAGTACGTCATCTTAAACGAACTATCACGTCAAAAAATGTGGGGAATACCCTAACTCGGGGGTGGCCCCAAATTTTTGACGCCGTACTGTACTTAAATTTTTGGTACACTACCGTGTCAAAAGTGCGGGCCCCCCTGACCAAAAAGGTATCCGACCACTTTTTGAAGCGTACTGTACGTGCAAACCTTGACCCCAACACGCGCTTGCCTTAATTGCGTCATTTTAAACGAAAGGTACATTACCAAGTCAAAAATGTGGGGAATACCCTAACCCAAGGGGTGGCCGCTAAATTTTGTGGGGGGCACTCTACCAAGCGCTAGCCGCAATCATGACTTCAGACTCCAGATTTCAGACTCCAAATTTCTGACCGCTACTGTACTGCCGGAAATTTGGGTGTCAATTGTACTTGAGGTTTTTTTTGTATATGAGTCAGCACTTTATAAGATGTTTATTTAATAAAAACTCGTGACTTTATACGGCTTGTCTTTGTTTATTTAAGATTTTTTAGCTGACTTAGGATGATGTAATTTCATAATATGTTTGCATCATAGTCAGAGAGGATTTTTATTTAAAAGCAAGTCTCAACTTGTCAGTTCCAGGAATTTTTATCAGTTTTAAAATAAACAAAGAACCAATATCTAAATGTTTGTTTTAGCTGAATGTTTATTTTAGCAGACCTTGAAATCAGATTGTAAAACCTCATTTAAAAATTTGAGTATTTCCAGCATAATTTATAAATCAAATGAAAATTATCTTAATATCTACACACCTGTATATTATGTATACACCCCTGTATAGTAAAAGAATAAATCCCTATTTAATTTTAATTTTATAAATACATACTAGTAAATGATTGTAGTCTTTATGTCAACAAAATCTAACTAAAATAATTTATCGCTTTTATCAGCATTGGAAAAATATTTGCTTAATTAGCAAAAAGTAATATGTTTGCAAATAAATTCGTATATATGTATTACTGTACAATAAATACCTGGATTATTTCTTAATGTGTATACTATAATTTAACTATGTTGTTTAATATAAAAATTCTAACAGCATTAAGATTTGCTAAATTTTTTTTATAAATTAGTAGTTTTGGGGTAAAAAATATATAGAATATCATCTTAAAACTTACATCACACATACATAATATAATTATTATATACAAATGCATGTATACATAGGTGCAGGTATAAATGCATGTATGCATGAGTGTATTCTTATACAGGGTGTATCATGAAATATGCTTTTCAATTAGAATAAAAAAATTTCATAAGATTTTTGTCAATACTTTTATAGGTTGATGAAAGTAACTTTTTGCTGTAAAAAATAGGGAAATTCAGGGTAACAATTAAATAAAACGCACATAATTTTTTTTTTTTTTAATTTTTATTTATAGAATAAATGTATACAAAAAATAAAATTGCTTAAATCTATATATTACTTAAAATCTATTTATTTTCCATATAAAAATTTTTTAAAAGAATACAATTTTCTAATGAACAAATTTTATCTGAATGAAGCATACAGCGTCTTGAATAATATTCATCTCGCAGAATAGAAATCTTCGGTACATCAAATATTTCTTCCAAATTCAGAATCCACGGCTGGTTTTCGGTACCATCAAACAAACTTGATATCCATTTCTTCTTTTCACCGCCCTTGACGTATATAACATCATACTTCTTTAATATAGGTTTTAATATGGTATGAAGTTTTTTGTATGGAATAAATCCATACGACCAAGGTATCCCATGCCAATTTCGGTAAAGCCAACTGGCTACTCGTTGATATTTCTTCGGCAACTCGTTGAAATCAAACGGTGCGTCGAATATAAGATGTAATATATCATCTGAATTTTCTGCAGCAATACCAACTTCTTTAAAATAAAATTCGTTGTTAGCTCCTTGATAGCCTTGTATGTCAAGAAACGCCATTTTTTACCGCCGCCGTAGAACTGAAATTATTCACACAATCCACAACTTTATATAGAATAATTAAAAGTGGTGGGGGTAATTAGGTATACTTTTTAACCAGGTTAGTTAGTGGAATGTATTCGAAAATGACATCATGAACTAAAATGGCTATTGCTGTCGTACCAGCCGGAATATCTTTATTACATTTAAATTCTAAACGAACATCAACTGAACCGCTTTTCAGTGACTCATTTTGATGTGAGCAATCGATAAAAACTATCGGAGCTATAGTTTTAAAATTTTCCCAATTTAAGAGCGGTTCATTGGAACGATGATAGTATGAGGATTGAAAGCGGGTATACATATCATAAAGTATTGCATACTGATTAATATCAAATTTAATATTCAAGTCATCATAAGGGTACACTTGTGAATTTAGGTAAACTTTGAAATTATTTAAATCACAATGATCAAACTTAGAAACATTTTTATCCTTTTTCTGTAAAGCGAAAATGATATATCGCGGTTTTTCTAGCTGTGTAGTTGTTTTTACAACCCAAGTGTTTTGTTGTGTAGTGGGTAATGCAGGTTGAATATAAGTTTCCCACGCTCTAAAACTAATCTGTATAGGTTCAGCTTTTTCAACATATTTTAGCAGTGATAATTTAATTTCATCTGATACAGTTACATGTGGAACACGCCATTCGAGTTTATTTATTTCAAATTTCAACGAATCCGATTCTGAAACAATTACATCGTTGTCAGTTCGTGCACGAATAAGAATTAATTCATGCTTTGCGTTTAACATAATTTTTCCGTAATCCTCAGCGAATCCCAATAATTTTCTAAGCGGAATGCAAAAGTTAAAGTTGGCTTGTGGTAATTTTATTGTACAATCATTATCAATCGACCAACCAGCATTTAGTAATTGTTTACTCTCACCATCGTTTAACGATAAATAATTTTTCAATGTCGATGTTAGACCAACATACCTAACACGTTCAAGTTCAACCCCATTTAATTCATATCTAATTTCATCGAATAGAAAGGCAATACAATTATTAACCAATTTTATATCTGGAACGGCATTTTCATTATTTAAAATTTTCCCCTCAATGTAAATAAAACTTTCACTAGGTAAAATGTACAAGTCCTGGTTTTGAATTAATATTCTAACTTCGTCATTATTCTTAAAGGATCGTAAAAAGGGCGCATATGTATGATATTCAAAGTTCGTAATGCTATCATCAATTTGTGAGCCACCAGGAATATTTAATACGTCGCTGTATACCATTTTCTTTTAACTTTGTGACCCAATGCTTCAAGAAATGCTAAACGTTCAGGTGAAATACGCTGTTGCTTAAATGCTTTACGTTTAATGGTATTCAACTGAATGAGCTCAGGCTGTAAAAACGCTCTATTATATAGCCTAGCGGCGGGTTGCTCCAGATTGTAAATTAACATGGTCTCAAATGCAAACGTACTGTGATTGTTTCACCGCGAAAGTCAACCAAATCACCGTCTTGATCGACAATTTTCAACGAAAGAGATGTTAACTCTCTAACGGTTACTGGTGAATAGATTATATTTCGCGGTATCTCAACTATTTTATACCCTGGCGCAACAAGAGGTGAAAATTCGTGAAGTGTGTGAGCTAGCATACCATTCATATAAGCATTACTCGTAATATTAGATTCAATGCGTATTGCATTCACCTTCATAATACTGACAGGCTCATTAGATGAGTGAAGTTTGTTTGGTTCCAATATCCGTTTAGTAAACCCTAAAAGTGAACCAATTGTATTAGGTTTAGTGAAATCAATAGCTTTATTGCTAATTATTTCGCATTTGAGTGTGTTATTATTAGCCCTTAGATGTATGTATGGTTTATCATTTTCGTTGTTATATATTATATTACCATACTTGTTGTAAATAGTTTTGTTTATATATGTAGCTAAATCATCTATTTCAAAGGTGCCGGTAGGAAATGATATTACATCATTATCACCGTAATGTAATAAATTATTTTTAGCAGTTACGTTAGGAATTGAATTGTATACTTGGAAATCTAATAGAGCACACTCATATTGATTTCTAAGTTGAATTGCCGGAAAATAGTGTGCAGTGAGTATAGAAGTATTTCCCGACAAAGTTAATGTGAACGCCATGACTTCGTCTTTCGAAATGACAAACATACGTGAGCGTTGATTTCTTTTATAAATATTTATCACCATCACCGTAATATTTATTATAAAGAAACTCCAAACATAAATGACCACATTTATAGGAATTGTAATCTTGATATTTATTATAATTGTATGTAATATTGTTTCCACTGAGGTAGCGAGCCACTTCAAGCGGTGGTTTTAAATTACCAAAACTATCAAAATAATCTACCTGATTACCATTTTTCCAGTAACAGGTCCAATGAGTACCAGGTCCGGTAGAACTATCTAAATTTAAAATACCGCATTCATTATACCACGGTCCACGTTTGGGTAAATTATCACGCATAAATACACCACGAAAATGGGGTAAATATTTCGCATATTTACGTAAATCTCTATCTGTTAGTGCCCGCTCGGGCAATTTCATTATAAGTTTTTTGGATACGGTTGCAAGTATAATCCTAATCCTTTTCTATATGGTTTTATATACAAACCCCGGCCATTACGTATAGCAATAGCCTCCATCGTTCGGTTATGGCGTTCACTTTCATTCAACTGTTTTTGTGCCGCTTTAGCATCATTAATAGCTTTCGCAATTCCTGATGCACCCCCGGCTAGCGCACCGGCTGCCGAAAGTGCCGCAAAAATTGGTAAAAGTGGTAGAACACCACCCGTTTTAGGTATTGGAATAATACGTGGTGTTTTAATTTTTTTACCCCTAGCTGCAACTTTAGCTGCTTTAAGAGCAAGCTTTACAGCATTATTAATTGGTTCACGTTTTAATTTTTTAACGGTACCGCGTACACTTCGTCGCACTTGACCGAGTGTAGCCTTTTTGTTCACACCCATACCAAGTTTTACTTTAGCTTTCATTGCGTTTGTTACGGCCCACGCAGCAGCTTTTTCACCAAATTTTGCGTCTGAAGATTTAACTCGATCCCAGGCTGCGTTTGCTAAAATTAAATCTGCCTTATGTCGATCAGGGAGATTTTTACTTTGCGAGTAAGCGATATCGTGTGCCTTACAAGCTTCGTCTAATTTATTGATCCCCGGATCACCTCTTGCTAATCTTTCTTGTAATTTTGTACCCGGTCCACAATACTGATAGCCAGGTATGTGAAGTTCAAATGGCAATTTGTTAATTAATGAATTAACAAGTCCACGACCACTTCGTTGTTGTTGCCGGTTGTGACGTAACATTAGAACTGAATGCTAATAAAATTTGATTCGAGCTATTTATAGATTCATGAAAAATTGAAATGAATCAATTTCATGAACAGCTAATTTACAATTTTGATCACTTTCAATCAAATAAATCCTCTTTTTACAACAATTAGAAATTATAATACATAGATGCATAATATCATCCTTTTCAATATGATTAAAAGTTATTGACAACAATGGTTCATCAGAATCGTTAAACCATTTAATTTCATTGTTGTCGGTAACTTGTGGATCACTGCAACAATTAAATTCATTGTTGACGAGTATACATTCAAGACCTAAGGTGCGCCAATCCACGCTGTAGTGATTCATGATGACTACTGCGCGTAAGTATATAAGGGGCTGAGCGCTTATATAATAAATCAGTAGCGTTAAAAATGCGTTTCGTAAAACAAGATGTTGAACTGCCAATCAAAAATATGGATTTTGTATCAATCACACTAGCTGAAAAAAAGCATGGCCCCTTATTACCGAATAGTATAAGATGTATAATCTCTGGTCCTTCGGGGTGTGGCAAGACTAGCATTTTATTAAATTTATTAGAACATCCGAATGGATTAAGTTTTGAAAATATTTATCTCTATTCAAAATCACTCTGTCAACCAAAGTATGAGTATTTGAAACGCGTTCTCAAACCGATAAGGGGTTTAGGATATTTTACTTTTTCTAATAATGATGATGTTATAGCACCAGAAGATGTAAAAAATAATTCAATTTTTATATTTGACGATGTTGCAACGGATAAACAAAATAATATTAGAGCATATTTCAGTATGGGGCGTCATAAAGATGTTTCAGTCTTCTATCTTTGTCAGACGTACAGTTTCATACCAAAACAATTACTTAGGGATAATGCTAATTTAATAGTTTTATTTAAACAAGATTTGACTAATATCAAACACGTTTTCCAAGAACATGTAGGTAGTGACATGTCATTCGATCAGTTCAAAGAAATTTGCAATGAATGTTGGCGTGAAAGGTTCAACTTTTTGGTTATAGATAAAGACAGTGAGTTGAATAGCGGAAGGTATCGTAAAAATTTCGATATCTTTATTCAAATTAAAAACTGATCTATAACATATAGATTATTTCTATATGAAATACCATTGTGTTTCGAACCGAAATAGACTAACTCATTTTACCATTTACATATAGTTCATTGCTAGATGATACTATACTTACTCAGCATCAATATTCAGATACTTGCCCCTGAATATAGGCAATTACACTGCGTTGCCAAGTGGCCCCATACCTACTGATGCAGTGCGGTTGGACCGAAATAGTGTGCGGTTCAACCAAAAACGTGTGCGGTTGGACCGAAATAGTGTGCGGTTGGACCGAAAATGTGTGCGGTTCGACCGAAATAGTGTGCGGTTCGACCGAAAATGTGTGCGGTTCGACCGAAATAGTGTGCGGTTGAACCGAAAATGTGTGCGGTTCGACCGAAATAGTGTGCGGTTCGACCGAAATAGTGTGCGGTTCGACCGAAATAGTGTGCGGTTCGACCGAAATAGTGTGCGGTTCGACCGAAATAGTGTGCGGTTCGACCGAAATAGTGTGCGGTTCGACCGAAAATGTGTGCGGTTCGACCGAAATAGTGTGCGGTTGAACCGAAAATGTGTGCGGTTCGACCGAAAATGTGTGCGGTTCGACCGAAATAGTGTGCGGTTCGACCGAAATAGTGTGCGGTTCGACCGAAAATGTGTGCGGTTCGACCGAAATAGTGTGCGGTTGAACCGAAAATGTGTGCGGTTCGACCGAAATAGTGTGCGGTTCGACCGAAATAGTGTGCGGTTCGACCGAAATAGTGTGCGGTTCGACCGAAATAGTGTGCGGTTCGACCGAAATAGTGTGCGGTTCGACCGAAATCTCTGTTCAGTTCATCAATTCGGTTCGAAAAAGCTATAAAATGGCTGTGTACACGTTCACACTGCACATTTGCTAGTAAACTGTAATAGCATAAGCACGCACACACTATGGATAGCGAACGGGAGCTAAAACGAAAAATCATCAATGCTACAAAATCTATACGCGCCAAATACCGTGCGCTCAAAGATAGTCAGTTTAAACGAGAGAAAAATTTACAAGAATCATTTAAGCCAATAACGGAGCCACTTAAGGAACTAGCTGCTGAAATAAGAAATGAACCAATAAAAAGTTTCTTGCTTAAAGATGAAAAACCTAAAATTAAAAAAGCACGTTTTTCAACCGATTCTGATGTCGATATAAAGTCACATTTTCTTAGTAATGATAATAATGATGATGATACTGAGATATTTAGGTCAACGTTTATGGAACAAAGTAGTCAACCTACAGCAACACCTTATGTGATGGAACAAAGTAGTCAACCTACAGCAAAACCCTATGTTGGTGCACTAGCTGAAAAATATCTGACGTTGGCAACCACACGTAGAGCTAAAAGAACCCTTGATCGTACCTATGGACCGCGTATAGATGAGCGAACAAATAAATGGATGATTGGTAATTCTGAATTGGATATAATTGATGATAATTTTATTATTAACAACATCGTTTACCCCGGTACTGAAGGTCTCTTTGAGTTAATGTTTAAAAAATATCCAAATCATCATGTATACACAGAGTCGGATTTAGATACTTATAAGACCATTTTAAAAAGTACTAATGCGCATAAAAGAAGTTATAATATTAATGCACCAGTTAATTCAAATCAAAGTTATAAGTATAGAATAATTATAAAAAAACTTTTTCCATCGTCACCAAGGTACACGTCAACACCCAAACGACAACCAACCGGTTCCGGTTTAATGCATTATGATGCTAATCAAACGATTGATTATCGTTATTGGAATGATATAGACGAACTTATCGATAGACTAATATTATTGGTTGCGTCACAGCAAGCTGGACACACCAATCATCAAAATGAGATACAAGCCATTTTAGAGGAATTGCGCGAGGCTGATGTAATAGAATAAATACAGGTGATCAACCTGATTAGATAGTCATTTCAAACATGAGCGTTGACAAATTCGGTCGATTCAGCAGTGGCGGAAAAGCCGCTTCCATTAATTTAACAACGAATGGTGATTACGATATGAAAGGTAAACGTCTGACAAACGTTCGCACACCTAAACATAAAGCTGATGCTGTTAACTTGGCTTTTCTTAATGAAGCGCTTGCTAAAATTTCGGACGGTATGACAACACTTGAAAATTCACATAAACAATTTGAATCAATTGTAACCGCAAAACTTAGTCATTTGGAGAACATGGATAATGAGTTGAAAATGGTAATGGAAACTATTGCAAATGCGGTATTTAAAGAGGAATTTCACGTTAAATTTAAGCAATTAGAAAATAAAATACAATTTATTTCGAACCTATATAAGCAACTCACTGTAAATACCATGCCAACAGTTCAAGATGAGTAAAGTTAAAGAACAAGTTGTAAGCGAATTACACAAACCGGCTCGTAAAAATTTCAAAAGGCGTCGTGTTATAACTAAGGGTATCGATGATTTATGGCAAGCTGATCTTGTTGAAATGGGTGCTTATGCGAAAGAAAATCATGGATATAGGTACCTGTTGACAGCTATTGACACATTTTCGAAGTATGCTTGGACTGTACCGGTAAAAGATAAATCTGGAGTGCTTGTTACTGCTGCCATGGAATCAATATTCAAACAGAGCAAGCGCACACCGATGCACCTTCAAACAGACGACGGCCGAGAATTTTTTAATAGTAACTTTAAGGCGTTAATGGAAAAACATAATATTAATCATTATTCTACATATAGTACGTTAAAAGCTTCAATCGTTGAACGTTTTAATCGTACCATTAAGAATAAACTTTGGCGTGCTTTTTCTCTAAACGGTAATTATAAATGGTTGCAATTAATTAACGATTTAGTTGATGAATATAATAGAACAAAGCATCGTACAATCAAAATGGCTCCACGAGATGTCACTGCTGATAATGAAGCATATTTATTATCTAATGTATACAGTAATATAAAAATTGCTGGTGCAGCCAAGTATAAAGTTAACGACTTTGTTCGAATTAGCAAATTTAAATCAATCTTTGAAAAAGGCTACACACCGAATTGGTCTACGGAAATTTTTAAAATCGTCAAAGTTAAACATACAAATCCGGTCACATATCTACTTGAAGATATCAATCAACGGCCTATCCGAGGCAGCTTTTACGAGTATGAACTACAGAAAGTTAAATATCCTGATGTGTACCTCGTGGAACGAATTCTGAAGAGACGTGATGGGAAAGTATTGGTCAAGTGGCTTGGTTTCCCATCGGATAACAACAGCTGGATTCAAGAATCTGATATTGTTTAAATAATATATTTTTTAATAATCTGTAAGATAAAAAGGTTTTTTTCAAATAAATAACACATATATGTAAATAATTATTGTTCTTTATTTTTTAAAATATAAGTATGAATACAAAATATTTTCACAATAAATGTATATGTAATATTTTTTACAATAAATGTTTTGTATATGAAATATTTTTTTACAATAAATGTATATGAAATATTTTTTACAATAAATAAATATTAAAAATTGTATGATTTGTTTATATATTCAATAACACCCGAACGTAATTGTTTCATGTTTTCAGGTAACTGATCCCATACTTGACAAATTCGTTGTGCATATTCGGGTATCATATATGCATACAGATGTTGCACCCAAATATCATATTTCAATAGTTGTTTTGTTAAGTATAATAACATATCGAAATTTCTGACTTTTGTATACAAATAAGGATGAGTCAGAAATATGTCTTCAACGTGTGAAATCCGTGTTGCAAATGTCAATGGTTCACCAACGGGCGGTTGAAAGTTTTCCTCCATTTTCACACCATTCTTGCACATTTCACAGCGAATTTTCAAACCAGGTGGTCCATCAATATGATCTTGTTGCCATGGTCGATTATAATGTTCAAAACATGGTTCACATTCTTGAAACATGGCTCGATAATCGGATGGTAACCAAATCCAGGCGCGTTGTATGATTTTCGCACCATAACTTTTCAACACATTCAAACTGATCCACTTGTAGATTTGAAGAAATGTTTCCAAAGTCAGTTCGTTCAGCAGCATTGGTTCACGTTCGAAAAATTCACCAATTGAAACATCCATTTTATCCCACTCCATTGATTCCGGTTCAGACAATTTCAAATTTTGCATTTTTACAATAGCATCAATTGTTTTTTCGTAGGTATCAACCCGTTTACGTAGTTTATCCAGTTCACTTGAAAATATTTGTAGCCGTTTCCAGTAAGCCGATGATGACGATGCCATTTCCACTTGCGTACTAATTTAATGAGTAATGTCCCCATGCTAAAGTATCCGTTTCCCCCTCCACAATATGTCGTTTCGTATCGTACGGGCTGAGCGCCACCTTGTTCTGAGTTACACTATACACGTTATGTTTTTTCGATTGTATCAGGTTTTGTTGTCGGTTTATGATTGTATTGTGTTTTAGACAGTCCACGTAATCGTTGAAAGTTATCGTTTTCTTAACCACAGAGTTCTTTACACCTTTCGCTTTCTTCGTGTGATCCTCGCCGTCCACTTGACAACTATACATTTTTGATCTTAAGCCCACAAATTTTGTAAAGATTCGTCCATTTAGCTCATCCTTCATTAACCCGGGTATTTTCTTATTGACTCTTGGCATGTTATATTGATTATCCGCGCTGTAATCCGACGTATCAAAGTATTGAATATCACGTTTCATTATTTCGTAAATATCTGGGCATTTTATCTCGTAAATCAATGAATCCGTGTCTGTGTAGAGTAATTTGCTGTTGTTCCCGAACGTTGGCTGTATGTAGTTGTAATGAAAATCGTAGACACATGTTTTCGAAATATCCAGAATTGCTTGCCCGACGTATATTGGTTTGTTCATAAACACTTCCGTTTTTCGTAGTTCCACTGCAATAAGATTCTCGTCAAATATGGTGCGGCTGTGGAAATTCGGTTTCGCTATCATAACTTCCGCACCATATCGTCCATACCATTTCGTTAACAATTTCACAATCGAGTGTTTCCGTACATTTTCCATCGTTTTCCCGAAGACTGCGTTGTTGAGTAGCTTGTAGAGATTTTTCTCGAATTCGTTTCCCGCCGTTTGTCGCAAAGCTGTGTTTAAATCTATGTAGGATTTGAGCCAAGGTGATTGATCGAATTGTAGCACTCTATGTATTTTCTTTAATTTCATCCCGTGTTGTAGACATTGTTTCAGGTTCCGATAGTGTATCACGTATTTCTGTTTGTTGTATAGCGTTGCCAGTAACATTTCCTGTTTAGTACCGGGTGCACACATTCTCTCTGGACATAATGGTAAATCGTTGTGTTTATCGTGCAGCTCTCTCGGGTATTCCAAATCCACTTCAAGTATGTATCCTGTAGGTGACTCGTCGCTTATTTCTCGAACATCTATCTCGGTATTATCCATCCATTTGAAATTTCCCGTTGGTAAGTATTGTGACATTGCCCATCCATATAAGTTGTTCACATCATAGTACATCAGGTATTTTGATTCCTCATCCGGATCGTAGGTGTTCATATATTTATTGTTTGCTGTTGCGTATCGGTTACTACACTGGCTCAATCCACCTCGAATACCACGTTCAATGAATAATAATTGGTCCACATCAGATATCAGTTCTAACTCTACTTTTGTATATTTTAAGGCTGCATCCCACGTAAGTCCCGGCGTCGTGTAGTAATGAGCTGGATCCAATCCGTGTGTGCGCATGCATGTATCCCGAAAATTCTCGAAAACATCCGCGAGTAGTAGTATGTCCGTTTTCATATATAAATCCGAGTATTCTCCAAGCGTCTGTATGTTGAATGTATCCCAAACTTTTTGTGCGTGTGTATAGTCATCCATGGTGATATCGTTGTCGTTGAGTTTATTGTAGAATTTCTCCCGTGATGGTAAACATGTTTCTTCCAATTTATCCCAGCCTGATATGTAGTCGTACGGAAAAACACCTTTGCGCGTAAGTAATTTGTAGTCGGTATCCGGAAATTGTGATTTAACTATGTTGAACTCGTTGAGATATGAAGATAATTTATCCAAACTTGATGCCATAAATCGGAAAGAGTCGATGAATCTAAATGTAATTTCGCTGCCCGTAACATGTTTAGTGAATGCAATATATCGTTCCTTGTTGATTGGTAGTAAGTCGACACGTCCCTCGAATGCTGTTGCTATATCCTTTATTACGAAATGTGCATCATAACCACTCAAGTTGTGGAATACAACAGGAATCATATGAAAATCCTTATAATTCAAGTTGCATCCTTTGTGCGCAGGTCCATTGTATTCGCCGGTGAAGTGGTTATGATCACGAACCACAATATCCTCAGGTTTGAATGGTTTCTCGCAGATGTGGCACCCGGTACTTCGTTGTTTAAGTTGCTGTTGTTCCTCTGGTGTTAACTCGTTCATTGGTATTATGTTGTCATATATGGGTTCCAAGATATTTTCACGTAACGTTGCCAGTTCTTCCGCGAACCATTTTTCGCAATTTGGTCCGCGGTATGATCTATAGTAGCTTAGTTGGTTGTTGTAGGAGCAGTGAAAGTAGTAACCGATACTGTATGCCCGATGTTGTTGATACGTTGTCGTGTTTTTCCGATTTTCGTTATCCGTCACAGGTTGTAGGAATGATTCGACGTCCGCGTAAATTATAAATGGAACACGTTTCTTGTTGCTGTAGTTCTTGAACGATATGTATTTGCTTTTCCCTTCTGGCATTATCACCCGACAGTTGTTCATGTTCACGCAGTCTTCCGTATGTTTGATCAGTTTATCTTCTGTGCGAAAGTAATTTAAGCATCGATCACAGATGTATTTTTTACTCTTGGTGTTTGCTAGTTGTCTTGACACAAGTCGCGATAAGTCCTTAATCCAACAGAAATGGTAGCGTAAATCTTGATCGTTGTCGTTATCCTGTTCGTTATCCTCATCCTCGTAATACTCGTTCTGGATCATTAGTAGATTTATGTGGTTTTGTTTCTTCTCTCTCGTTAGCGCAGCAGGTACGGTTTCGAAATGTCCATTTTGTTTTTTTAGTATAAACACGTTGACTGATATTGTTGGATTCTGTTTCTCGAATTTGCTCACTTGCTGAATTGTCATTGGAAATTGTATCCCGTCTAAATTTAGCACCGTTGAGTAGTGTGGGTACGCTGATGTTCTGTTAACACACCCTCGCTTTGCCGGATAAAGTGCTGATACCACTGCCCACGCGAAACAGGCATCATCGTCGAAGTTTTTAACGTTGATACATGCTTGTTTTCGTTTTATTTCCTGCGGTAATTCGATGTAGCTTGATCCACGGAAAGGTGTGTATTTATTCACGTTCACTGCTAGGTTGATTATACTTGATAAAGCCCATCCGCTCCCCGACTCGGCAAATTCGCTCAATTTTCTCAAAATTGGTTCCCGTACATGTTCCACGAAGCATTGTTTTAGGTTTGTTCCACGATCTATTATGATATTTGGTGTATTGAAATGTTTCATGTCGTATTTGTCCTCGTCACCATCAGTTTTCACAAATAACCCGCAAAACGTTGTGTTAACTTTTATCGTTAAGTATTTTTTTAATATATTTTGTATTCGCCGAGTGAACATCGATGTAGCGTCGTCTAAAAAGTCCTTTGGTTCTATGTGTGTTATGTTAGTAACCACTCCCGTTCGTATTCGACTTGCAAATGCGGATTCCACGTCAGCCCATTGAATTCTATCAGATCTTTTACGTTGATTTCGATTCATGCCGGCACCTGAAACAATCAACATAAAAAAATTATTTATCAAATTTATAAAAAATCATTAAAAAAAAAATTATATTTAAAAACTTACCATGTTGATATATCAAAATTATAAAAAAATCATTAAAAAATAAATTTATATTTGAAAAAACTTACCATGTTTTCGTAGCGCCTTCATTCTGATTCGAAATCCTTTCATTTTTCCCGCACATGATTCAAAATGTTTGCGTTGTCCCAAGTTTTCCGCTCCACGTATAGCCTTGTTGATTAGTCGTATGTTGGTATTTGTGTGTTTCATCCATTTTTCCAATTCATCTGCATCCCGGGTATCCATTTCCAGTAATGATAGCGCGTTTCGTACATTTTCCACCATTCTAGTTGCCACGTCGTTTAATGAAACCATTGTTGTATTTTAATTTTAAAAAAATCTCGATACAAATTCTTGCAACAATAACAATATTAACTGCTTGAAGTTTGCTGAAGAAGTGATTTGAGGGGGCACGCAGACCTCAATTTATACGAATTTGACTGCTCGAAAAATTCTGGAGGGGAATCACAAAAAATGCTGACTCAGAATTTTTACAACGCAAATAACCGAAGGTCAAATGTCAAATTCCGAGAAATTTATTTCGCATTTGAAACCTAATAAAAGAATTGCTGACTAATTTTAAATAAACAAAAATTAAAACTTATATAAACAAATTGAAAAAACCCCCGATTATTATTAGGCCATAAATTAAAAATTCCGAGAAAACTATTTCGTATTTGAAATCAAACAAAGAAGTTGCTGTGTTGTCAAAATCTTAAATAAACATTTTTTAAACTAAAACTTATATAAATAAACAAATTAAAAAAATATCTGAGTATGAGTCAGCAAAATCTTAAATAAACATAATAAAATTAATGATTTACGATGACATTAATGTAAACAAATTCCTGGAACTGACAAGTTGTGACTTGCTTTTAAATAAAATTGCCCTCTGGCTATGATGCAAACATATCATGAAATTACATCATCCTAAGTCAGCTAAAAAAATCTTAAATAAACAAACTCAAACCATATAAAGTCACGAGTTTTTATTAAATAAACATCTTATAAAGTGCTGACTCATATACAAAAAAAACCTCAAGTACAATTGACACCCAAATTTCCGGCAGTACAGTAGCGGTCAGAAATTTGGAGTCTGGAATCTGGAGTCTGAAGTCATGATTGCGGCTAGCGCTTGGTAGAGTGCCCCCCACAAAATTTAGCGGCCACCCCTTGGGTTAGGGTATTCCCCACATTTTTGACTTGGTAATGTACCTTTCGTTTAAAATGACGCAATTAAGGCAAGCGCGTGTTGGGGTCAAGGTTTGCACGTACAGTACGCTTCAAAAAGTGGTCGGATACCTTTTTGGTCAGGGGGGCCCGCACTTTTGACACGGTAGTGTACCAAAAATTTAAGTACAGTACGGCGTCAAAAATTTGGGGCCACCCCCGAGTTAGGGTATTCCCCACATTTTTTGACGTGATAGTTCGTTTAAGATGACGTACTTAAGGCAAGCGCGTGTTGGGGCCAAGGTTTGCACGTACAGTACGTTTCAAAAAGTGATCGAATACCTTTTTGGTCAGGGGGGGCCCACACTTTTGACACGGTAGTGTACCAAAAATTTAAGTACAGTACGGCGTCAAAAGTTTGGGGTCACCCCCGAGTTAGGGTATTCCCCACATTTTAGACGCAGTAGTGTGCCCCATCTATCAAATTGTAACCTAAAATTCAGTCTGCGCATGCGTCGTGTACTTAAATTCAGTCTGCGCATGCGTTAGGTTTGGCTGGTAATGGGTTAACACAAAATGAAATTGTTATAAGTAAATTGTGATGATGCATAATGGGTTAACATAAATTAATTTGGTTGCTGGTGATGACTCATGTCTTTGGAGTTTCAAGGCTAACAGTATGAGCGAGTGTTGGGGTCAAATGTCAACAACAAATTTTAAATACATGTACTCTGTACGTGCCGGGTCAAAGGTTAAGGTTTGCACATCGATACAGTTTGATGACTCATCAGTTCGGAATGTGTAGTACCGTAAAGTTACACGATTTCAAACACTGGCAAAAGGGTTCAAGTTGGTTAGTTTTACGGTGCTCCCGAACCCGCTCAGCTATTCTACTGATAAGGCGTTAAGTAGATTAAGTCTACATATAAAAATCTATCGTTCGTAAGGTGCAATGTTGTGCAATTTACACCGCTTCTGATTTAGTCTCTTACTGTTCGTCATAAGGGTCACATCGTTCTTAGTGTCATTGTTTTTTTAATCAGCTCGTGAAAGGACAATGGGCAAAACTATATGGGCAGCTGCCCCCTAGCGCCCAAGGTTGAGACCGGTGCCGATCGATAGCCCTGGTCAAGTAGTCTAACCTTTGTCAATGGGCACGTTCATGGAGAACCTGACATTCAAAAGTTATGTGACGTGGCCATAGCCAAACGGGATATTCTGTATAGGTACAAATGGGTTAGGAGACATGTCGTAGGCCAGCCTATCACTGTGTAAAACCATTTTCCTGGCAAGTGGCCTAACCTCGTTTTTTCACCTAGCCTATGGCAGAAGACGTACCGAGCGACTTCAAACCTGTACATTGGGAGTGTTCGAAGAGAAGTTTGAGAGTCCTACCGGTGGCGATTTCTGGCAGACCCCTTGGTAAATTGTCAAAATAAAGTAGTCCGCAGTGCACCCTCCCGAAGGGGACTCTAGTGCCCGCTGCAGGTCAACATACATCGTTTCCTTAAGAAATGGCCACGTGGAGTATGCAAAACCTACTGCACGTCAGAACTTTTGAAGGCCAGATTCTCCATACCTAAGATGGATATATTTGTGACTTACTAGGAAGGGGCTTTCAGAAAATACATATCTCACCAGTGGGCGCTGGGGGACAATTTTGCCCATTGTCCTTTAAACAGAAAAAAATATGATGTGTGTCGTATTTAAGTGTAAAAATTGGTACGTGTCTATTCGATCATTAAAATCTTTGGCCATCTACCTGGAATTAACTAGAATTAACCTACCCCTATACTTGGAGTATAACAGCCATAAAAATTAATGTTAATGATTTTTTAATGCTAACAGCCGCTAACAGTAATAATGTAGTTTCATAGTTATATTTTATTGTTACAAATAAAATTTTCGTTGTAATGTATATATTGCAAAATTAAACATTAATTTTCAAATAAAAATTATTTACATTGTGACTATCAGCATATATATATATTATATTATTAATTTCTATAATATTTTAAATTATATATAAAAAAAATTAAAAAAAATTACTGGGTTACCCGGCCTCGAACCTGGGACCTCAGGACACGAACCAACTCTTTTAACCACTGAGCTAGGCTTCGCTCTGACTGAACATCATATTAAATTCGTATAAACGACATTAAAAAATTTTTAAAACTTTAAGGGTATTTTTTTTGAAAATGGCAGGCTAGTGCGTTTCACTATTTTACTATGTTCACACCCTAAAAGTATACTATTAATATTCCAAGTTTCATCCAAAAGTGAATTTTCGAACTTCTCCTTGTCAGTCAGTGTTAGAAATTTATTAAGTAGATGTCAATACATCATCACCAACAAAAACGGAAAATTTATTTTAAAAAGTAATGTAACTCCTTATAATACGGTGCAATTAGACCCAAACCTCAACATTCAAAGTAACAGTTTCACTCCAACTCCAAATTGTTCTATACAGTCCACATATTGTTTGGTAAAAAGTTACACCATTTTGAGCGTCGGGTTTTGGGGGGACGAGGGCAGAAGTAGGCAAATTAACGGTTTTCGTCAGTTTTTTTTTTTTAAATATTTCGAAAACTATGCAATTTAACGCAAAAAGTGCCTATACAAAAATAATCTACATTAAATTGCGAACAAAAATAGTCCTATGCATAATCTTGCTGAAGTGAAGAGTTCTAGAGTTATGGAGGGTGTAAAAGTACCAATTTTTAGCATTTTTAAATTTTTTGGAAAAAATTTAACACAATTTGACACACACAAGGAAACTAATTTTTTTTTTATACAGGATTGTGTTTTATAAAACGAAATTGCGATTAGTCCTCTTCAAACATAGCGCCTTCCTCTTGTAAATCTTCGTCTATGATGTTCGTATCCCTGTTATCACATCCTAGGCCTGAGCAATTACCGCATATGCTTGAGCAGTTTAGATCACTCTTTCTGCAGTTACCAACACATTCGTCTTTGCAAGCGCACACTATGAGGGAAAGTAATTCCTCGGGAACTGTAGGTCGTGCTGTTGTAATTGGTCTCAGGTGTTCGTCAATCTTCTTTCACCCCCACTCGAGCGGATTCTTCTTCTTATTTAGCCACTGCTGCACCTGGTGATAGGTTCACTTTAGCAAGATTATGCACAGGACCATTTTTGTTCGCAATTTAATGTAGATTATTTTTGTACATGACACTTTTTACGCTAAACCCCATAGTTTCCGAAATATTTAAAAAAACCGTTAATTTGCCTACTTCTACCCCCCTCCTCCCAAAACCCGACGCTCAAAATGGTGTAACTTTTTGCCAAACAATATGTGGACTGTATAGAACAATTTGGAGTTGGAGTGAAACTGTTACTTTAGATGTTGAGGTTAGGCCATTTTTTTAAATAACTGCACCGTACTATTATTAGAACAATATTAAAACAAAATTCTATACCAGCAAATCTGTATAAAATCGGAAACTTTAAGCGTTAAAATGATTTTGTAAACTGGTAAACAGAATAATGAGTGATTCCCTTAATATAAAATGTATTTAGACAGAACGGATTTACAAGTACAAAGATTTTGATCGTGTTTTCTGCACCGTGGACCATATCCTTAGGGGAATAATTTATTGCCCATGTGCAGTGAATGCATGGTGGTATATTAGAGGAAAATGTGGGAACCTGGTAAGCGACTTGGTATATACGTAACAGTGAATAATCCACCAATGTTGCTCTTTGCTTCACTAGTTGGACTAACTGATTGTTTCCTTAACTATATACTCACCAATATATATATATATATATATATATATATATATATATATATATATATATATATATATATATATATATATATATATATATATATATATATATACCGGGTGTTTCAAGCAACTAAGAACATATAAATTTTAACACAGGGAAAATTTGTTATGATCAAGGGGTGCTTTATTTCATTATTATTAAATATCTAGCAAAACTTTAAATAATATCGCGTCAGAATAATGTTAGAAGTAATTTAAAGACAATAGCAATTTTATTAAGATGACTATAAATAAATCTTAATCTAATGTTGAAATATTTATTAACAAATAATACTGCTCAGTAGAAAATTGGACATCTATTGTTTTGTTTCCAAAGTTACTTTTATGTAATTAAAGAAAATTTTAATAACTATGGATACTTAAAAAAATAATGATACCCATAAATTAATTATAACATGCATATCTTTAATAAATTTTAGAAAAATTAGGAAAACTTTTATATGTGAAGTACAAAATCATCGTGTAATCATACATCGACGTCCTTTTGACGGACACTATTTCAATACAAACAAAACGACAATGACTATAAACAAAATAAATACGTCTTATGTGTTATAACAACAAATAAATTAGATAACAGAAATCTCACAGCAAGCAGGTCCCAACAAGTTGTAGTATTGGAGCAGGTAGAGAAGTTCGTTCGTCGTTTTGACGTGTACGTATGATTCTAGGGTTAAAAACGTAGTTTAAAGTTTACCTGGGGTAGATATCTACTCCGGTTTGTCGTTCTAGGGTTATCAAAAAAAAAAAAAAAAATTCAAAATTATTTTTCTACAGCATTCAAATTTTAATTAGAAGATAATTCCGTAAGCTCCCTATTTTAGTCCCTTAAACTCTAATATCTCCAATGTCTTATTTCATGCAAATACACTTATTGTGTTCGTTATGTCACTTTTGAGTAGCTTTTCGATTGTAATAACAAATAAGCTTTTTCAGGCTGATAGAATACCTGAAGATACTATAATTGTTGAAACTCTCGGTATATAGTTAACCAAACACATCTATTATTCTTACTATATGTAGTTATACTATTAATGTACATGCAAAATATGTGTATGTAAGTTATTATTGGAGATTGCCAATATCCGTTGAATACCTTCTTATTGAACAATTGCATACTGTCACAAGTTACATAATATACAATTCGACATATAGATACCTAGATATTCTATACGTTTAACTGGGTACATACCTTTGAGGATGAGTGTTCGATGAATGGGTAACCATTTACCTTTTCATGCCAAATATTATGAACGAACAGTAGTACTTTAGTAGTACCTAAAAGCGTCGTATAGGAACGCGTGGTTATCAAATTTCAAAATTAAATTAGTTTAGATAATTTATGTTCGGTTCGAGTCCTTTTCTTTACCCAAAAATTATTGTATTAATATTATTATTATTAATATTGAGAAATTTAATAACGAAATTCCTTAGGTAACAGCAAAATATTACCATTAATATTGGTAAGAAATTGCCGCTATAATTCAAATATATTTTTTTTTAATAGTAGGCAACGAAAAGAGGCTGACAATACAGTTTTGTCATTTCGGCCTTTTAGTGTGCAGTTGAAAACATTTTGCCCACTTGTTGAATGGGAAAATTGATATTTCAAGTCATCTTCACTCACTGTGACGCCATTTTAAAAAAAAAATCGATTGAAGATTAAAAGTTTTTCCACTAGTTTTACATTGTTACGAAATTTCAAAAATTTTTCCACAACATGGAGAGAAAAATCATATAATTTTTGTAGATAAAATTTCAGAAAAATTACCATGCTCTCTTATAATGCGTGCGCGATCGACGACCAAAATAAAAAATATGTGCTAGCATGGTAAAATTTAATGTGCTAACACAACTTTTATCACACTCTTATGCATATATGTTATAGTTTAATTCTTGTTGTCGTACTCTTTCATTTGCGCATCTGACCCGCAACCTTATGTTGCTTGGGCGGTACCTGTAAAAACTTCGAACCTGTAAGAACTTTATGATGCATACAAAAATGATTGCCAACAATATATTCTAATACTAAAGATAGTAAAGTAACAAAATGATGAATTAAACGATGACATCCCCGTCCTCTAACACAGTGTAATGAATACTGCTTGCTGCTTGTAACACAGTCTAATAGATCAAAGTGCTTGGTCCGACCCGTCCGACCAAGTTGGTCGTCCAAATTTATGGTTGGCTATGTGACTTGCTATGAGTGAGGTACATTTCAACAGCGTTCACAACAAACACAACCTTCTTTCTATTTTTTTCTTTCTACTATTAGCAGATAGCATTTCAAATATTATAATACAGCATGGTAATTTTTGTAAGAAAAAAATAGAAAGAAGGTTGTGTTTGTTGTGAACGCTGTTGAAATGTACCTCACTCATAGCAAGTCACATAGCCAACCATAGGTTTGGACGACCAACTTGGTCGGACGGGTCGGACCAAGCACCTTGATCCATTAGACTGCGTTACAAGCAGCAAGCAGTATTCATTGTCGGCAATGGAACTTTTTACTGTGCTGTTTTACAAATTTTACGGAACTAATATTACGGAAACAATATTCTATCCTTTAAATTTTCTATGATTAATTATAATTTTTATATTTTTACCGTACAAAATTGAATATGTTCGCCTTTTACAAGTCGATTGTAGTGCTGAGCACAGTAATTTTTATATGAATTTTCTCTCCGTGAATGATAAGATATAATAATCTTTGAAAATTGTGAGAGACATCAGATATTTCTGTTCAACTTCCTTATACCTTCAGCTGCAAGTATTTATTTTTTTTTTGGTTCACTTTTTACGCAATTGGGTTTTTTGATTTTTCTAATTTCCTTTTTCATTGATATTATCTTAATGTTAAGATATCTCTATTCATACATTCTGGATTAAGACAAATCTAATAACACCTCATTTATTAAAGTCCATTCAAAGCCGCCTGGATACTACGAGGGAATAAAAAATTCCACAAATACGTATATATTTACCTACGCGGAAAGACATAGCCCAACCTTTTTTGTGGCAAAATTGGGTAAAAACAAAAAAAAATTATGATCTACGAAAAAAATTTTGTTCATAAAATCATGCCCTTCCATCCAAGTTTCACTGATTTTCATAAAACCGAAAATTCCAAAAAATCAATATAATTCGATGAATGGTAAACGGAATTTGTATTAGACTGGGAGAATATGTTATCGAACTTTTGCCAAATTTGTCTAAATATGGAAGAAAAAAATTATAAAGTTTTGAATTTGACAATAAATCTGCTTGAATGGATTGTATTTGGAGAAAAACCATCGTTCTCTGTCTTAATTACGCAAAATAAACTTTCCGATTGAATTTTTCTTGATGATTAGGTGAATCTTGAAGGTTCGAAAGGCTTAAACTTCCGGAAATATATACATAAAGTCAATCTCAATTATATTAGAGCACTTAAAAATAGTTTATAAACACATTTTTTATCACTTTACCTATTACACGAGAGGTTTGTATCTTTTCGAATAAATTTGTATTTATATACAACGAAAATTTGTTGCCTAGCAATTTAACGAGAAGAACTGTCGACTAACAAACACGCGACAGCGAAGCTGAATATTCTATTCGTCTAACCGCAAATTTATTCAAAAAATATAAAACTCAAGTGTAATTACGGTAAGACAATTTAACAAATAAAATACGTAAATTAGTATAATTCATCTAATTATTATTTAATACATTGTTACTATGGTTCTGAAATCAGTTAAATTTATCAATACGAATTTTTGTTTCGTTTTTATCGTGTTTACCTGCAATTAAATAACCAATGAAATGTGTTGTACCATTTTTTTCGCTGTAAAAAATCTGTCTTAAACTTTTTTCCATGGTATAAAAGTGAAAAATTACAATATTCTTATGGGATTTGATGTACATGAGTTAAATTGTCACTAGGATTCATAATTAACAAATATTTATTCATATATTAATAATTATTCGTATCGAAATAAAACACCTGTTATATTAAAAGAAAAAAAGATTTGTCTTATTTTCTAATTCAGTATCGATTTCGTCCGTCACTCATTATGGAAAAATAAAAGAGGTAATTGAAAATCAACTGTCATTCATTTAAAGTAAAAAATATTGAATTACAAAATTCGTCTTATTTTGAAAAATTGCAAGACATTTTGTGGCGTAATCCTTTATATATGACCATAGGTCAGGCCCGGATCTAAGGGGGGGGGGCAAACCGGGACCCCTGCCCCGGGCGTCAGTTTCAGGGGGCGCCAAAATCATACTAGGTCAGTCTATATCAAATGGTCTAAGAAAAAGTTAACTGCTCGACCATTTTAGAAAAATTAATATTCTTCCAGTTGTTTCTATATTTGAAGTATTGAGAACAATTCTTAAAAAAAAAATTTCTTGAACCGTTTAAGCGTGGTAGCCATTTTTGTTTTCCAATTTGCGCTGATTTTTGTGTTTGCAGCCATTTATGCCAATGCACATATTTCATAAACCGTTCATCCTAAATGGTTGAAATAAAAACCATTTTAAAGCTAATAAATGTCTCTTTTTAGGTGATGTCTATATTTAACCTATTTTCGCCGCTTTCATAAGAAAATTTTACCTAAAATTGGATATCAAAATTTAGCAAAATTCACTTTTTGAACATTTTTTTTCCTTATAGAAGGAATGTTTTAAACCTCTTAGTATTTTTTATGAGAATAGCTTTATAGGCAGCGTGCGAACTATATGGTGGGGACAATTAAATCGATTGCAGCGTGAGTAGTGGAGAAAACCAGCATCAATACGGGCTCATATGTGTTTATAGCATAATAAAAAATATTAAATAAAAATATTTACATTGATTCACTTTGATTATAAACGCAGTTGCAACTAATATGTCATTCCTTATTTATCTGTCAACAGTATTAACACTATTAACGTCTACACGTCAATCCATAAATACAGAATTTAAAATATTTGATGTATTTTAACTCACTATAATCACATGAAATAATGTTTCATAAGGAGTTAAAGTTATTGATGTTTGTCTTATGACTCTACATTAAACTAAATGACTTATACCATCATTTCTTAATTCTCGAATTTCCCTGACGTACTTCACCGGCACCAGCAACTTTTTCCTCTGCATAGTCCGAGGTTGGAAGGAAGTACTGTCTTGATAATTATATCCATATTAACGTCGAAAATTGTTTAATTACTTTTTTAATATAACTGTTATACTTCATCCAGTATTTTATTATGTTCAAACTGAATAAATCAAATTGTTCAAATTTATTTATAAAAAAAATTAATTGTAAATAGTAAACATTTGTATTCAGATTTTACGGTTTGTTTAAAAATATTTTAAATATATTTATTTCCACGGTTACCATTATCTATTATCGTTAGTGAGCCCGGAAAAATGTATATTATAGATGTCGTTGCCATCACGCACCCAGCCTATACGGGTACAACTACCTATTATGAAACAAATACACACTATTTCAATTGTGAAACTTGTATCCTTCAATTTTTACAAACTTCCGGAAACTAACTTTTTTTTTCAAATTTTGGTATTTTGCGCCTCTGTATCTCCGATGGGGCCGGTGATAAAAATTTGAGATTTGCACAACTTGTAGTGCTTTTGGAGTAGATTTATTAAAATAAAAAATCAATTTGTACCTACAGTTATCCTTTACAAAATCCTCAATTTTTATCTTTGCCGCAACGGAAAAAATAGGAATTTTGTAAAGGACTTATATACTTATGAGTTTTTTTGACAAATTATGTTAAACGTTGGAGGCGGGCGCCATTTCTAAGTTTCTGCCCCGGTTCTAAAAAATCGTAGATCCGGGGCTGCCATAGGTATAAATTTATCGTATAATTAATAATAAATTGCACAATTTTTCCTGTAATTTATTTTAATTTTGATTAATTTTGAGGTACTCGTATTTTGTGAAATAAAAAATAGTTGTTTGCGCGAGTTAGACTTGCCATTTACTGAAGTTGCTTTTCATTAGATAAACGATAAGCGAAATTTAACCACAAAATAGTATTTGAATTCGTATATAAAATCTTCCTGAAACAAGAGAAAAAAGTGAATTAATGAAACGGGCATAAACTAGTTAGAGGATATAATAGGAATTGTCAGGAGCTGATAGTGCGAATTCATATCCCAATAAACGAGCTGAGAGTACACTCTTGCCGGGGTCTGTTGATGTGTTTGTTGGCTGGTATGGTGGGTATTGTGTGCGATACGGAGCTAGCTACCTATTTTATGTCCAATATCCGTTTAATATGTTATTCAGGTCACGATTCTAATAAAGCCGTTGTTCCTCTACTACTAATTATTTGTGATGCTTTCTCATAACTGGTCTGTTAGTGCCTAGGATATAATATGTATAGGATGTATAGAGACACATCTAGGTGCTACTATAGCAAATAGTAGATTTATCAAGATCGGATAATCTATAAAAATATTTGTTAATAATTTGTTAAAGTGTTACATACAGTTGATTTACCAAAAAATTCTTCTCTTATAAAAACGAAATAGCTGAATTCCATTCCGGAAATTCGCTAAAAAGCAAATGAAATGAGATATGAATGAAAAAATCAAATCAAAAATAAAAAACAAAACAAAATGGTGACATAACGAAACGGAAACATCAATTTGATCAGTAGGTATTTGGCACAAAAGAAAAATTTGCTTTGTTACTATGTAGACTACAAGTGACCGTTGCCTTGACAAAAGTTACACTTTTATCAAAAATATATAATATTTTATGAAATTTATTATTAAAATAATTTATTGAAACATTATTTGTTTAAATTTACTTAAATGAAGCTGTTTGTTATCAAAACAGAACAGAAAATGCTCATTGCGTACAAGATGAAAAATTATGTTCCTTTTTTTAACCTCTTTATCTTGTATAAAAAAAATTTATATGCATTTTTTGTTGTTTGATTTCCTTTGTTTAAAAGTTCAATTCGTATTCGATTTAATTTGATTAAATTTTAGTGGATGTACTCATTAAATACAAAAATTCAAAAGATTTTATTCCCAATTTTAAATCAATTTGTAATGTAAGTGACCATGGAATTACCCTAAAGACCTTTTTTATGTAATTTTTTCTCCTCTTTTAAATGGTGTGAAAAAATTTCGCAAAAATTTTTGAATAAGGCCCGATTTACGTTAACGCACTGCTCTCACTCCGATATCATTTCGCTTCAGGTTCGATAAAATATTCTATACTATAAACAATGGGTGTATTCACATCATCGCTCTGATATCGGTCCGAGCGATATCAGACTTGTTATGGCTTGTACCTATAGTGTAAACACTTTTTTGATTCCACTCCACTCCGCTTGCATTCAGTTGTTATGAAAAGATATTTGTATTGAACTGAGACCGAACTGGGAGTGTACCCAGAGCAGCATTATAATGTGAATAGAGAATGAATAGGTACCAGCATGATATCAGCACTGTAATGTGAACACAACAAGATTATATCGAGCGTAGTGATATCGGAGTGAGAGCAGAGCATTAATGTAAATCGGGCCTAAGTAGAACTTTTGGCAAAAAACTAATTTTTTGCAAGGACAAAAACCATATTCCTGGCATCCGACGTGTCTCTGGCTGACAAACTCATCCAAGGGTATATATATTTTTAAGGTTATTTTAAGATATTACAAAAGGTCATTTTTTGATAGGTGGCCCCTCTGGCGAGATATTTAGATGCATAGATTAAAATGGCCCATCCTATATATATATATATATATATATATATATATATATATATATATATAAATTTTAGTGAATATTATTTTCAGTTTCTAGGGACCTCAAAACAAATATCTGCCATAGTCGCGGGCTCAAGTCGCGTCATGACAATGGCTGTAATAGCTGAATTCCATTCTGGAAACTCGCTAAAAAAAATTGAAATTGTAGTGACGTCTTGTGCTCTAGAGCTTTCGGGATTTAGCCCCGAACGAAAAATTAACTGGCCTGTTCCCCGTAAATATCATAATATTAATGTCTGTAGTCTAATAGTAAGGTCTTGATAGGCGTGCCAAGTTGTTTGATAATAGTCATACTGATCGAAACATGTCATAAGAATTTCCAAAATAAAAATAATACTTTTGTAAAGAACATTTATTGACGCTTATCAACGTACACATGCTATTATAGTAGCACCACGGTATTAATACTACACATTTCAAATACAAAAATATTTCATATGTGTTCTGACTCAAAGATATTCATTTAGTTGAAATGATTATTGTAAAAATGTTTGTGTTTACTTGTTGTTAAATGAGATCAGATAAAAAATCTATTCGTGTGATGAAAAGCGATAATAGAGTTTGAAAAATTATTGAAAAACAACAAAATTTTCCGTTATTAAACTCAAACTTAAAACCAAATGATTTTTTATTGGTTTATTTTTAGTAATTGAATCAAAAATAGAAAGAGCGTTAGCGGAAGTTGTTAAATATCAGTAAACATCAAATTTTTATGGTTGAAATTATGATCGTAATTAAAGAGAGAGATTCCTGTTTAAAGTTTCAATTCTAGGTAGGCACTTATGGTTAAACCAAAGGTACGTAAAATCGGATAATTTCTTTTCGGCAGAAAAATTAATTTTTTGCTAACATTCGAAAGCTGTTCAAGATTCATATCACACCGATGGAGCGCATATAATTCTTATTACACACAGAGGCAAAATGGATTTTGGAACCATTGTCCTATGTAAACTGATTTTCGAAAAAATATATGTTAATTTTTTTTGTCTAGTGCTTTTACGGCCAACTATAACGTTTATTTGTTTGTCTGTTTCCATTGGTTTTACGTAAATTCGTTGTTCAAAATAAATTTGGGATTCTTTTAAATATATTTTATTGGTTGCATTCAGCATAAAAAATCTTTAAAACGCTTCAAACCAAAATAAAGAATAAAAATAATATTATTCTAAGAATAAGAAAGCACGAAAAAGTAAAATGTTATCGTACATACCTAAATAAAATAACCTCAATAAGAGTTATTCATGGTAAAAATTTGTTATATTTTATGTTTTATATAAGATGAATAAGATTATAAATCATATTACTGAAGAATCAGCAAAGTAAACGACAATATAGCGGAATTGTGTTAATTTAGCTCACAAGGAAAGGTATCCAACTGTATCTCTCAAAAAATTTTGAAACTTTGGTGGATTGTAGATCTTATTAAAACTAATCCAAAGCTATATTTCGTTCGTGCCCATAAGCGGTTTAAAGGGGTAAAACTTACCCCAGAAAATTAGAGTTTTTTTCAATTTTCTTAAACATCTTGGAAATGATAAGAGCTTTGGTAGGGAAACTATATATATATATATATATATATATATATATATATATATATATATATATATATATACATATATATATATGTATATATATATATATTATATATGTATATACATATTATATATTATATATATATATATTATATATGTATATACATATTATATATTATATATATATATTATATATGTATATATATATTATATATTATATATATATATATATATATATATATATATATATATATATATATATATATATATATATATATATATATATATATATATATTTGTCAATGGCACTTTAAGATCTTTATTATGATACCAAAATTAAAGTTACAAAATGATTGGGGTTTCATCCCTCACTCCCAACCCCTAATTTTTTCAGGTATTTTTTGGTAAAAGAGGAGGCTGTTAGGTGCAAATAAAAGAATTTTTAATTAATATATTTTGTATCAGACCAGTTTATTTCTTGTTGTATAAATATACCCTTTGCTAATATTAACTTGAAAAAATTTTAAACTTTTGACTTAATAATGAGCAAGAATATGGTCAAAGAATCTCGTATTTTAGTAATGAATTGTTACAAACTTACGATATACTTTAAAATACATAATTTAGAAAGAAAGATACACTGCAGACACACACCCCTCCCATGCTTGACTGATATCTATACAAATCTTATTTATTTGTTTTATTTATCTATACAATTGCCAATATTTAATTAAGGTTTCTAATCTACACAATAATGATATTGTTCATAAAAATGTTCAAAACAAAAATATTGTCCACACCAAGCACATCTTATAAAAGCCTGTTTACCACATACATTATACTTTGGTGCTCCTCTTTCTTTTATGAAAAAGCAATAAGTTACAGAATTTTTAAAACTTTCTAGTCGTTGGTCAATATATCCACTTTTATACCACCCATACTTGAACAAGTTTTGAAAACGAGGCGATGAAAACTGATTGTGAGCTAGAGACTGAAGTTTTAGAATATTGTTACGGCGATGTAAATCAATATCATATACTCATTTAGAATTACATTATCCGAAAATAATCTGATGAATTGTTTAGATAAATAAAAATAAATAAATAAGTAAATAAGATTTGTATAGATATGTAGGTACAGATTATAATTATAATAATTATAATATAGATTTGTATAGATATCAGTAAAGCATGGGTGGGGGGGAGGGGGGTCTGCAATGCATCTTTCTTTCTAAATTATGTATTTTAAAGTATATCCTAAGTTTGTAACAATTCATCACTAAAATACGAGATTCTTTGACCTTATTCTTGCTCATTATTAAATCAATAGCTTAAAATTATTTCCAAGTTAATATTAACAAAGGGTGTATTTATGCAACAAGAAATAAACTGGTGTGATATAAAATATATTAATTAAAAATTCTTTTATTTACACCCAACAGCCTCCTCTTTTACCAAAAAACACCTGAAAAAATTAGGGGTTGGGGTGGGGGATGAAACCCGAATGATTTTATAACTTTAATTTTGGTATCATAATAAAGATCTATATATAGTTTCCATTTTGATTTCCAATAAAGGTAATTTTTGGTTTCCAATAAAGATCTACATATATTTGCCATTTACAAATATATATAGTTTCCCTACCAAAGCTCTTACCATTTCCAAGATATTTAAGAAAATTGAAAAAAACCCTAATTTTCAGGGGTGAGTTTCACCCCCTTAAACCGCTTATGGGCACGAACGAAATATAGCTTTGGATTAGTTTTAATAAGATCTACAATCCACCAAAGCTTCAAAATTTTTTGTGGGATACTGTTGGATACCTTTCCTTGTCAGTAAAATTTCAACTTGGTACGAGATACCACTGCGTGTCACTTGATTTCTGTTCTGGAAGAAAATCATTCGGCAATAGAAAGCGACTTGAAGTCATTTAAAGAATTTTTTCTGCCGAACTCACCCATTCTTCTTAAGCCTTATATGTGAAATATTAAGCTCCAAAGGTATTTAACATTTAGTCTTTAACAAGGACATTCAATTGTTTGTTTAATATTTTTTAGGCAATATGGGTATAGTGGCATTAACATTATTTTTCTATGTCGATGATCTTGTAGATAAAAAGAAAATTGATGGGGATAGTTTGTGTATGTGTTATAGTCAAACATCGAAGCGCCGGCGTTCCTAGGTTTCACTAGTCAAACCTCAGGTCTGACATAACGTCTTAATCAAAGTCCAAACGAATAGCGCTTTTCTACCTTTGACTAACGAATTTTTGGTTAATCCTAGGAGAGACTAATTTGGGCAGTCAAACGCCAAAATTCAATTTGATGAAATTGCGGTTTGACCAGTCAGACCTAAATTATTTAATTATTAGATATAATAAAACAACATTTGTAATCTTAGTGTTTATTGTTTCTATATTTTAGGAATGAATTCATAAATAATCACAACAGCAAATAAAATTGGTTATTGTTATTTTGTATCATGACAATAGGTACCTAGTGTATGTAATTAATGAAAAAATGAAAAAAATTACTCTTTATTTTAACATGTTGATGCGTTATGACATTTTGAGTTGCACAATACGTTCGATCTTTTACATTTACACAATCTTGATGAGCATTTTTTATTAGAGTGGCATTTTATAAAACTTTGACGTGACTTGACGTTGACGTTGCGTCTCCGAAAAGGCGTTGTGTCTCCGAAACACACAACGTCGTAGCGTTTGGGACGGCGATACTGTAAGAATGTTTTCTTAGTAGATACTTTAACAGATTCGACTTTACATATGATCTCCTCAAAATTTCGTTCATTTCCAATATGAAATGAAGACTTATCCTTATTAAGATTAGATATTTTCTGCATAAACTTAGTTTTCAAAGCTTCTTTATTAAGGTTTTCAGTCACAACTGTGTTGTGACTGAAAATCTGAAAACCTTAATTCACTCATCTTTAAGCTTACATACCCGCACGTTCAATGCACAAATACGGAATGGCAAATAAATTTATTAGAACACCGCAAAGTTACGCTCGCATGCAAAAACCTGTTTAAACATGCAACAAAGTGCAGTATAAATCGACTTTTGACCGAATTTTCCTTAGTCGCTTCTAGGATAGACTAGGAAAATCCCGAAACAGATTATTTTACTTTCGACGTTTGACTAAAAAGTTAGATACTTCTAGGTTTGTCTAAAAAGATATCAGTCAAAGGCCGAAATAGGAACCTATTTCGGGATTTGCTGAAAGGCGTTGGTCAAATCTAGGATAAATGGGTTATTCCGCGAAGAGACTGCATATCGATCTTTAACTATAACATATGAAAAAAATATTTGAAAAATGCACGAAAAACTTCATTATCAATATAGGTTTTGTAATATCTTGAAAATTTTGTTTTTTGAACTAAAATACCCCCCTTTATTTTTGAATAAAATTTTATGGTAGCGTCTTTAAAAAATCCAAAAATACACAAAAAAAAAACATTTTTTTAGTTTCACATTAAGAACGAAAATGTTTAATTTTTTCTGTTTGCTATCAATTTCATCCGAACAGAAATATTTTTAAATTTCCTTTTTATAAAAAAAATACCCCTGTCGCAGCACCTGCATAACATAGCGAATTTTCAAAGATAGGACACTGACGGATCTCATATAACAACTTGTATCCATCTAAAATAGTTTAACTCTATAACAGTGATAAGATTTTCGAAATCGGTTGAGTAGTTAATTTTTTACTTTTGAGTCCCCAGGACTCTGGCGGATCACATATAGTATAGCACATATGCATTTAAATAAGTTTAACCAAAAAATCACTAAAAATGGTGAAAAATGGCTTCTAAAAATCGGACATATCAGCTAACGAACTCGTCCCAGCTTTTGAGACTTTTGAACTTCTAACAAAATTTCGTAAAGATTGAATGCTTCATTCGAGAGTTATCGCGCAGACACACACACAAATATATATATATATATATATATATATATATATATATATATATATATATATATATATATATATATATAAACAAATAACTCTCGTCCTTTTGTGGGTGACTCTTTGCACTCTGTAGACACTAAAACCGCAGGAATTTTTTCGGAATTAACAGTCGCGTCACCCCTCGATATAGGAAATAAGAATTATTTCCTTTACACTCTGTATATAATATATATACACACTTACATATATATATACATATATATATATATATATATATATATATATATATATATATATATATATATATATATATATATATGTATATATGTATGTGTGCATATATTATATACAGGGTGTAAAGGAAATGACTCTTATCCGTTTGAGGGGTGACGCGACTGTTAATTTCGAAAAAATTCCTGCGGTTTTAGTGTCTACAGTTTGCTAGGAGTCGCCCTCCACAAAAGGACGAGAGTTATTTGTTTTACACCCTGTATATATATATATATATATATATATATATGTATATATATGTATATATATATATATATGTATATATATATATATATATATATATATATATATATATATATATATATATATATATATATATATATATATATATATATATATGTTTTTAAACAAATTTCTGCCGTATAGTCCCGAACTCGAATCTTTCCATGACATTCTCCGTCATAAATTAAGTTCCAAAATGGAAAGTCGCTTAAAATAATAATTTAATAGTTAAATGAATTTTTACTTAAGTAACAGAAAAATTTATAATTTTTTTCTGCTTTCCGTCCTGCGGCTTCACTCAGGTGTCTGTTTTGTTTTATTTTTGTTTTAATTTTGATTTATATAATTTCGTGCAATGGAATACATTTTTGTATTTTGTAGCTTTAGTTTGAGACCTTTGCTCTGATATCCGTAATAATAGTTTTAGATATTCTTCAGTTTTAGACCCTTCTTGGAGAATAACAATTTTAATGCTACTTTCATCTTTTTCTGGAATTCCAATAATGTTTGAAGGGTAACTTGGGGATCGATTTAATTGTCCGCACTATTCAGCTATTTAATGTGATCCCTATTAGAAGGTTCTGGAAAACAATCTTAACCTTACTTCACTTTTTAATTCGCTATTCTGAAATTCTGTACAAAAACAGTTACTTAAATAATTAATACTATAAAAGCAAGTAATATTCATATTTCAGTAGCATATCTAATTTTCGCAACATCTTCTTGAGATCCGCCCAGCTGTTTAGTATGAAGAAGTTTTTTTGGGGTCCCAAGGTCCTGGGTGATAATTTTGCCCTCACTTATACTAACAAAATCATCTTATTTTAATTTAAATAATAATAGTACAGTTACCTGAGATCCGTTTATCCATTTCTATAAGAGAAATGAATAAACAATTTATTTTACTTTACGTGTAATTGCTTTGGAAAAAAATTAAAATTTGTGGCTCCGTAACTAACGATAACAACTAATAATGAAACCAAATTTGAAAATTCAGACTCTGTTGTGCCACCCCTGATATGATGCTCTATTCATAGACACTTCACTAGTCGAAATCCGTTAAGTAACCTATCCGTTAAGTGTGCTTTTCACAAAATTTTATAACATTTTTTCTAATTGTATTATATATCTATATATTGATTATTTAATAATAAATCATTGTTAAAAAGATTTAGATTTTAGTAATCAAAATTATTACTTCAATAAATTATAAATTAACACTTATTTAATTGACTAATTATTTTCTTAAATAGACTAAACAAAAAATTATAATTATTTATTTATTATTTAAATTTGCCGCTTTGAGGAATTTGCTTTGTTGTTTGTAACTTGTTGCCCTCTGCTGGGTTGTCTACACAATTAATATTTAATCTCTTTAATGGACACTTTAATGTCTATTCCTTAGTTCAGAAAATGGGCTATTACTTTTTTAGTTAGTGTGTAGAAATCATTTTCATTTGTAAACATTTTATCTAGTCGATATTGAATTACAAATTTAAAATTTGAAATAGGATTATTGTTCAACATTTTGAAAGGTTGTAACATATTTTGGAACTTATAACCCCATTCAGGTAAGATGTTAAATATTTCAAAAAATTTAATAATTAATTAATGTATTTTTTTATTTTTTAGATTGTTTTATGAGTATTTCAATTAAATTGTAGACAAACAATCTACTTACATCTACAGTAAAGAAATTTCCAATCTTTTGTGATGAATGTTTTCAACAACGAATTAACACTTAATCACAAATGTAAAAAATGTTTGAATAGCTAACTGTCGTGTGTAAAGAGGTTAAAATTCATTAACAATTATTAATGGAAATTAAATTATATGTGTAACAATGTAAAATATTTTAAGAAAGATTAAAATTTATTTTTAATTAAATGATACATAATTTTATTGGTGTTTTTACAAGTTCTTTTTTTGTGTGCAGCTTTTTACACCAAACAATCCGTTTGCATATATTTTCATACTTTACTATTTTAGCAAAAAGTCAATTCTGTCAAAAATGTCACTTATGTAGATTTGATTTAGCATTCAAATGTAAGTTGAGCCAAAACTCTTTTTTTTTCTATTTTTTTTTTTTTTTTTTTTTTTTTTTGTTAAATAACTCATGTTGTATGAATTTGTATTGTTTTTTTTGTTTTTTTGGACACAAGCGCGAGGCTCGTAACTGCTGGCTCCTGCTACATGGCTAATTTAGTTGTTCCGGCACTGTTTAGTTGCTCCAAAAACTTTATTTTCTGTTAAAAACACTATATTGTACCCATTCACTTTGTTTTTAATTCCAAAGTATACCAATTATATGTCATCAAAATCTTGTCAAATATATACTTTTTTTTATAAAATTTCCTTACCACCAATCAGTTTTTTCTAATTTAGTTCATCTTATTTAAAATTAAATAAGAAAATTTTCAAAATAATAAATATAATGTGTTAAAACAAAAATATTTATAATTAGGTTATATACATGCATGCATATTATATGCATATATTTAAAAATGATTCCATTTGACAGATTGTTAAAAAAAAAACAAAACAAAAAACTAACATTATCAAAATTTGTACTTCGTTTACAAATAGCTAAGGGCCATTCAACACCACAAAAAAAATATGTCAAAAGTTTATTTAATCAAATAAATAGTACAGTTTAATTGATTAACATTTATAATATAACTTTATAAATTTATTAAGACATTATTCATAATATTTAATTAAAGAAATCTGACATATATTTAGGTAATAGAAATAACTAGTGACGAAACACCCTTAGACACATTTATAAACACAATATATATTAAATAGAAAAATCAAACGAGGTAGAGTGAAATAACAAATAAAAAGAGACTTTTAAAAAGAGATTATTTTTGATTTTTCTTAAGAACGACGTTATATAGAAGAAAAGTATAAAAAGCTCTCTGATATAACTTCTTACGATATTTTTGATAATGTAATAAAATTTTTGAAAAAGTATTAAATTCTGATCAAAAACACAAAAAAAAGACTTTAAAGCCCAAAATATCCGGTCTGTGGCATCGGATGTGTCTGGCTAACGAACTTATCCAAGCGTTTTGAACAATTAACGAATTTACCAAATTTCGTAACAATTAAATGCTTCGTTCGACAGCTATCGCGTACACACATAAATACATATATATATATATCTATATATATATAAATTTTAGTGAAGTAGATTTTCGAGTTCTAGAGGCTCCAAAACAAATTTCTGCCATAGTCCCGGGCTTAGGTCTTACCATAAGAGCTGCTGTAATAGCTGAATTTTCATTCTGAAAATTCGCTAAAAATGTATAAACGATATACGAACGGTACAGTCAACCATATAGTTGCTACGCATATAAAGGCGCAACAACAAAATGAAAAACGAGCATACACCAAACAAGCTCACATAGCCACTGAAACAAATTTATCCACCATAATAGTATCCCACACCTGACACCATTCCTATATACCTCACCCACTGTCTCTATATGTACTGTAGAGAAGAGCGGACATAATGATTTCCCACAGTATTGGAGTATACAGTATTTTTGATTGGGGGGATAAAATTTTCTTTTGGGGGAAACATTTTCTTTTGTTTGTGTCTACATTTTTTATATGTATATGTATTTTAGAACTGATGTATCTATTTTCAATAAAGCAATAAAATAAGGCAGTGTTTTTCAGCCTTTTTCATGGTGCGACCCCCTTAGTATGGAAAAATATTTCGCGATCCCCTATCCGCTATTACACAGAGAAAAAATTCCAGTAAAAATTACTGAGCTGCCTCCGGTAAACGAGTCCTAAGTGACTAGTCCGTAGGAAATTATTAAGCAAAAATATAAAAAATGCGTTTCAAACATTATTTTTTACGATTCATTTGAAAATTTTTCCTGTACACCTTAAGAATTTTTCCTATACACCTTAAGAATTTTTCCTATACAGCTGCGTAAAATTCGATGGGCTAGTAAAATTTCAAGTGGACACCGGGAAAATTTACTTAATTATTGGTAAAATTATCTGGACATATGAATAATTTTTACTGAGTCGTTGTGCATTTGTTATTTGTCACACACCACTGCATAGCCAAGCATCACATAAACTGAGAATAACAAGCATGCGCAAGCAAAACAAGCATGCGCAATAGCACCGAGCATTGTCTAACACGGCCAACACGACTTCAGACAGCAAATAACCAGGACTCCCCAGTTTGTTCGTTTAGTTGTTCAAATGTTCAATAGCCAAGGTGACTGGATGTTTATATAGTGTTATTTTTTTTATAATAAATTTTTAAAACAAAAAATTGTTGTGTTTCATGAATTTTTGTTTAGTTTTGATATGTTAATTGAAATATGTTTTTATACAAATTATTGTAATGTGCTTATTGTTAACAATTTTTATCATGTAATATGTCAAATAAAGAATTTATATATTTTTTTCCACAAATAATAAAAAACCACAAAAAATTTTTTCTATATTAATAATTTGATTTTAATGCTTACCCTTCTATCAATATCCTTTTAAACTATTTTAATTCAATTATTTATTAATAAATAAAAAAAAGCCTTATTTATAAATAATACGGTAATTTTTACTGCGCTATAGGATAATTTAAAATTTTTACTATAAATTATCGTATTTTTTGCTTAGCCTGTCACTTATGTCCGCATTACCAGAGAGCTCAGTAATTTTTTACCAGAAATTTCAGTAAAAATTACTGTATTTTTTTCTCAGTGTACTAACTTTTATTTTTTATGTTATAAATGGGTAACTTCAAAAATGTAAACTTTACCACATCGATGCAGCATTATGACTTTACCGATGCGTTTAATACTACTTGATGCGCTGCTGATGCTCTCTTGAAATTTGATGCACATTAGATGCTTTTGAACGGGATATTGGCATCATTTAGCCTCTGATTTGGCTACAGATAAGACAGATAATGTAGCATGATAGACTATAGATAATATAGCAATACAGTCCTTGTATAGGTATATTATCTTTGAATTTCAACTTGAACTTACTTGAAATTGAAAATATTCAAATTATTTGAATAATAAATATTACATATTTTGAGTGTGAAATGTATTCAAATAGTTTAAACAATTTTAATAAAAGGTAAATACATTCATCTTTTTCAACAATTAGTTTTTCGGAATTATTCCTCTTGGTGTTAATACCTACTTAATATGGCAAGTAGTTATAATTCTACATTATACACCTTACAGCATCTTGGACACGCATCACCAAATTTCTTTATGCATTGTTTTGACGCATCAAATGCAAAAATGAACTTTTGATTTTTCGTTGTGATGCGTCTGATGCATTTTTAAACTTTTAATTCTGCCTCATGCAAGCAGTGACGCATTTTTGAAGTTAGCCAAAGTTTTTCAACCTTTTTCATGGTGCGACCCCCTTAGTATGAAAAAATATTTCGCGACCCGCTAACCGCTATTACTAACTTTAATTTTTTATGTGTTATAAATATCAAATCCGTTCATCATTATTGATTATTTTCATAGTTAGGTATCGATTAAATACGTAATTAAGTACTTGAAACAGGTATATTTTGAAATCGACATTGAAGTTGACGACTTAAAGTAGTTTCTGAATGCGCGCGTGGCGTAAAAAGTGACACGCGCGCATTACAATTCCGCCGTTTTACACTTCCGAGCGTAATCCATATTTTGAATTCTTTGAATTGTGAACTCACGTTAGTGTTTAAATTTATTGAATTCCCTTGTTGTTTGTTTAGCAGTTGCTCACTGTCTTTCATTGTCTAATATTCAAAATTCTGTGCTCATCGTAATTATTGAAAATGGATAAGTTTCTGGAAACATATGCACAACCGTCAACTTCAAGTTCCAATGAGAGCAATAAAACAAAACTAAAGAAAAACTGTCTATACGACGACAATTATTTAAAATTCGGATATATACTGTTACTGAAAATAAGCCGCAATTTTGAAAGTTTATCTCGCAAAAGTATGAAACTATCACATTAATATAAGTAATGTAACCATTAATTAACCTTCTCTTTATTAAATATTAAATATATTGAACTAGAGTGGTTTTTTTTTTTTTTTAATTTCAAATGTTATCGAGTACCTGTGAAACATTATTAATGTATGGCGGACTTTTGTCCGTATTTACATACACACCAATATTCATATGTTCACTTGATGTCCAGCTTTAACTGATACTTACACACTCGATTTACTTTGGTATGTATGACCAATTCATTATTCATAATTTTTATAATTTTTATAATAAGTTTTATTTTTAAAGTAACTGCGACCCTCTTAAATAGGCTTCGCGACCCCCCAGGGGGTCTCGACCCACAGGTTGAAAAACACTGAAATAAAGGGTCCAATTTTCCATACTTCTGCTTTTCTGCTAAACAGAATGATACTTTTTTTTATAATGTTATCCCAACTTTAGAGTACGATAATTTTTTAATATGTTTTTATTATTAGCGAATTTTCAGAATGAAAATTCAGCTATTACAGCAGCTCTTATGGTAAGACCTAAGCCCGGGACTATGGCAGAAATTTGTTTTGGAGCCTCTAGAACTCGAAAATCTACTTCACTAAAATTTATATATATATAGATATATATATATGTATTTATGTGTGTACGCGATAGCTGTCGAACGAAGCATTTAATTGTTACGAAATTTGGTAAAATCGTTAATTGTTCAAAACGCTTGGATAAGTTCGTTAGCCAGACACATCCGATGCCACAGACCGGATATTTTGGGCTTTAAAGTCTTTTTTTTGTGTTTTTGATCAGAATTTAAAACTTTTTCAAAAATTTTATTACATTATCAAAAATTTCGTAAGAAGTTATATCAGAGAGCTTTTTATACTTTTTTTCTATATAACGTGGTTCTTAAGAAAAATCAAAAATAATCTCTTTTTAAAAGTCTCTTTTTATTTGTTATTTCACTCTACCTCGTTTGATTTTTCTATTTAATATATATTGTGTTTATAAATGTGTCTAAGGGTGTTTCGTCACTAGTTATTTCTATTACCTAAATATATGTCATATTTCTTTAATTAAACATTATGAATAATGTCTTAATAAATTTATAAAGTTATATTATAAATGTTAATCAATTAAACTGTACTATTTATTTGATTAAATAAACTTTTGACATATTTTTTTTTGTGGTGTTGAATGGCCCTTAGCTATTTGTAAACGAAGTACAAATTTTGATAATGTTAGTTTTTTGTTTTGTTTTTTTATAACAATCTGTCAAATGGAATCATTTTTAAATATATGCATATAATATGCTTGCATGTATATAACCTAATTATAAATATTTTTGTTTTAACACATTATATTTATTATTTTGAAAATTTTCTTATTTAATTTTAAATAAGATGAACTAAATTAGAAAAAACTAATTGATGGTAAGGAAATTTTATAAAAAAAAAAAATATATTTGACAAGATTTTGATGACATATAATTGGTATACTTTGGAATTAAAAACAAAGTACATGGGTACAATATAGTGTTTTTAACAGAAAATAAAGTTTTTGGAGCAACTAAACAGTGCCGGAACTAAATTAGCCATGTAGCAGGAGCCAGCAGTTACGAGCCTCGCGCTTGTGTCCAAAAAAACAATACAAATTCACACAACATGAGTTATTTAACAAAAAAAAAAATAAAAATAGAAAAAAACGAATTTTGGCTCAACTTACATTTGAATGCTAAATCAAATCTACATAAGTGACATTTTTGACAAAAAAACACCAATAAAATTATGTATCATTTAATTAAAAATAAATTTTAATCTTTCTTAAAATATTTTACATTGTTACACATATAATTTAATTTCCATTAATAATTGTTAATGAATTTTAACCTCTTTACACACGACAGTTAGCTATTCAAACATTTTTACATTTGTAATTAAGTGTTAATTCGTTGTTGAAAACATTCATCACAAAAGATTGGAAATTTCTTTAGGTACTGGCAAGTAGATTGTTTGTCTAAAATTTAATTGAAATACTCATAAAACAATCTAAAAAATAAAAAAATACATTAATTAATTATTAAATTTTTTGAAATATTTAACATCTTACCTGAATGGGGTTATAAGTTCCAAAATATGTTACAACCTTTCAAAATGTTGAACAATAATCCTATTTCAAATTTTAAATTTGTAATTCAATATCGACTAGATAAAATGTTTACAAATGAAAATGATTTCTACACACTAACTAAAAAAGTAATAGCCCATTTTCTGAACAAAGGAATAGACATTAAAGTATCCATCGTATCCATTAAAGAGATTAAATATCAATTGTGTAGACAACCCAGCAGAGGGCAACAAGTTACAAACAACAAAGCAAATTCCTCAAAGCGGCAAATTTAAATAATAAATAAATAATTATAATTTTTTGTTTAGTCTATTTAAGAAAATAATTAGTCAATTAAATAAGTGTTAATTTATAATTTATTGAAGTAATAATTTTGATTACTAAAATCTAAATCTTTTTAACAATGATTTATTATTAAATAATCAATATATAGATATATAATACAATTAGAAAAAATGTTATAAAATTTTGTGAAAAGCACACAGCCAAGGTTACTTAACGGATTTCGACTAGTGAAGTGTCTATGAATAGAGCATCATATCAGGGGTGGCACAAGAGAGCCTGAATTTTCAAATTTGGTTTCATTATTAGTTGTTATCGTTAGTTACGGAGCCACAAATTTTAATTTTTTTCCAAAGCAATTACACGTAAAGTAAAATAAATTGTTTATTCATTTCTCTTATAGAAATGGATAAACAGATCTCAGGTAACTGTACTATTATTATTTAAATTAAAATAAGATGATTTTGTTAGTATAAGTGAGGGCAAAATTATCACCCAGGACCTTGGGACCCCAAAAAAACTTCTTCATACTAAACAGCTGGGCGGATCTCAAGAAGATGTTGCAAAAATTAGATATGCTACTGAAATATGAATATTACTTGCTTTTATAGTATTAATTATTTAAGTAACTGTTTTTATACAGAATTTCAGAATAGCGAATTAAAAAGTGAAGTAAGGTTAAGATTGTTCTGCAGAACCTTCTAATAGGGATCACATTAAATAGCTGAATGGTGCGGACAATTAAATCGATCCCCAAGTTACCCTTGAAACACTATTGGAATTCCAGAAAAAGATGAAAGTAGCATTAAAATTGTTATTCTCCAAGAAGGGTCTAAAACTGAAGAATATCTAAAATTATTATTACGGATATCAGAGCAAAGGTCTCAAACTAAAGCTACAAAATACAAAAATGTATTCCATTGCACGAAATTATATAAATCAAAATTAAAACAAAAATAAAACAAAACAGACACCTGAGTGAAGCCGCAGGACGGAAAGCAGAAAAAAATTATAAATTTTTCTGTTACTTAAGTAAAAATTCATTTAACTATTAAATTATTATTTTAAGCGACTTTCCATTTTGGAACTTAATTTATGACGGAGAATGTCATGGAAAGATCCGAGTTCGGGACTATACGGCAGAAATTTGTTTAAAAACATATATATATATATATATATATATATATATATATATGTATATATATACATATATATATATATATATATATATATATATAGGTAGTTGCAAAGTTTCTGAGCGACTAAAGTCCACTTCCAGTTTTACTACAGTACCGCGTTAAATAAATGAAAGTAAGGGTCTACACCATTAAAAAAATCGTATTTATAAATACCAAAATATGTTATTATTACTATGTAAGGGTATTTTTCATAAAAAATTTTCCTGTTAGTATTTAATATTTTAAAATTGGTAGCGTTAAGTCGTTTTGAAACATTAAATTTCTTATCATAGGTATTTCTAGTTTTAATTATATTACATATTTCTTGTAGTTTAGAAACGTTTAATTTTTAATGTTTTATACTTTCTGAACAATTTACTAAATATTGTAAGTAATAAAACGGTCTATAATTTTCTCTTTTAAAGTCTGTACTTTTCAGTGGTTAATTAATTGAAATGTATTCAATTTTATTGAACTACCTGATACAGTCATAAAACCTGCATAAAACCTACCTTTGTAAATATTGCTATTATTATGAATTTTTCAATAAAATCTGTTTATTAGTTTTACAAAATTTGTATGTTTACAAATAAATTTGTAATTTTTAGAATCAGTACTTTTACTTAGGTTTGGCTAGCCAAGTGCTTTACCTGCGAGATACAATTTTCGATATTTTAACAATTTTTTTTAACTTATCGTATTCTTGATTATTATTATACTTTTTTAATCGGGTTTTTATCTATTGATATTTAATTAATTTAAATATGGAAATGAATATGAGTATTAAAAATAAAATGTTAAGTCCACAAGCAAACTTATCATTTTAAATGTGTTAGTGTTTATGAAAAGTGAAAGTGATGGTGTGAAAATCCCATTAACTCAAGTTTAGTAATAGGTGTGTGAGGAAAGTTCAAGTGATAGTGACTAACAATAAGATAACAATAACAACTACTTAATTTTTTTACTTCGAAGTATTCAGAGTTAGTAAAGGTAATTTCTTAATATTATTTATTTAATTTAAAATTACTTATTTAAGTAGGTACATCATTGCATTACTATATAAATAAGCAAACTATTTCAAAATCGATTACTTTTTTTTACAACGTAGTGTATTTTTGTACATTGTATATATCGTTCAATATTACCTGAGTGAGAGATATAACAACTAATAGGGGGAGTTTAGACATAATTACTCTATATCCATCTTTATTGCAAAAGTATTTTATCTTTTTAATATAATAAAATATGTATATCTCTTACTAAAAATACATCTTTCCTTTTTGTTGGACTTTGATACCTCAAAAACTCTGCAACTAGTTATATATATATATATATATATATATATATATATATATATATATATATATATATATATATATATATATATGTTATATAATCTGTTGACGCAATCCATTCATGTATCATATGAAAATATGGAATAAAGTTTATTATTATTTATATATATATATATATATATATATATATATATATATATATATATATATATATATATATATATATATATATATGTATGTACAGGGTCTAAAACAAATAACTCTCGTCCTTTTGTGGAGGGCGACTCCTAGCACACTGTAGACACTAAAACCGCAGAAATTTTTTCGAAATTAGCAGTCGCGTCACCCCTCAAACGGATAAGAGTCATTTCCTTTACACCCTGTATATAGTATATGCACACATAAATATATACATATATATATATATATATATATATATATATATATATCTATATATATATATATATATATATATATATGTAGGTGTGTATATATATTATATACAGGGTGTAAAGGAAATAATTCTTATTTCCTATATCGAGGGGTGACGCGACTGTTAATTCCGAAAAAAATCCTGCGGTTTTAGTGTCTACAGGGTGCAAAGAGTCACCCACAAAAGGACAAGAGTTATTTGTTTATATATATATATATATATATATATATATATATATATATATATATTTGTGTGTGTGTCTGCGCGATAACTCTCGAATGAAGCATTCAATCCTTACGAAATTTTGTTAGAAGTTCAAAAGTCTCAAAAGCTGGGACGAGTTCGTTAGCTGATATGTCCGATTTTTAGAAGCCATTTTTCATCATTTTTAGTGATTTTTTGGTTAAACTTATTTAAATGCATATGTGCTATACTATATGTGATCTGCCAGGGTCCTGGGGACTCAAAAGTAAAGAATTAACTACTCAACCGATTTCGAAAATCTTATCACTGTTATAGAGTTAAACTATTTTAGATGGATACAAGTTGTTATATGAGATCCGTCAGTGTCCTGTCTTTGAAAATTCGCTATGTTATGCAGGTGCTGCGACAGGGGTATTATTAATATACTATGAAAATAAAAGTGATTTGACTTTGTGTTGCTTGTGATATCAGCAAGGAAGATGTAATAATACACAATTTCCTAAGAATATTTTAAGAAGGTTGAATTATCACGAAAAAATGGTAAAAACCAATTTATTGAAATCAACAAAATTCGATAGATCTTAGGACAAAAAACATCCCTTAAATCCCTACAAACAAGTAAATCTGCTTAGATTTGTATACAAACTTTCAGAATGATTAGGGTAAGCGCTATTGAAAAAATCCCTGCGCAGATTACACTAATTGTAAGTAATAATTCATGACGAACTAAATGAGAAATCATAATATCACTTGTTGTTGGGTTTTATCAGGGCCGATGCAAGATTATTTGGCACCCTAGGCGAAATATCTTTTGGCGCCTTTAAATTTGATAAACACTTATTTAGACATAATAACAGTTAAAAGTCATACAATGAATCTTCAATTTTTAACGTGTAAAAAAGTTTTTTACAATAAATTATTTATAAATAATTAATAAATACCCCTGTCGCAGCATCTGCATAACATAGCGAATTTCCAAATATTGGGCACTGGCGGATCTCATCTAAGACCATCCCATTTAAAATAGTTTAGCTTTCTAACAGTGAAACAATTTCCAAAATCAGTTCAGTCGTTAATTTTTTGCGCTTTTGGGTATTCAGGACCCTAACGAATCTCATATAGTGTAGCATGTATCCATTTAACAACATATTATTACATTACATAACTAGTTTTCGATTTCTTTTCTAGGTAGGTAAATATATATAAATTATATTTTCTCTCTAAAGGAGGACATCATACAAAAATTTCCTTTCCATAACGTACTCTTAAAAAATCTAGCTAATTTTAATTTAAAAAGATGAGACAGAGCTATTGTTATTATGACACATACATACATATTGAATAACTAACTAGCACTTGTTTTATCTAGAAAAGAATTGCTAAAACGATGAAACATTTATTGTAAAAAAATTCAGCAAATTTCTTAATTTTTCTTAAAAGCTAGTTCACTTAGGGCTCCGTGATGCTGGCACACCATCTAAAAAGTTGAACATTGAAAAAATTTTGTCTAATAGGTCACAAATTGGTCATAATTGGTCACTTAGTCCCACTAATTGGTCAGCAATAGAAAAATTTTAAACAAATTTTAAAAAATTTGTAAAAATTTCAAGGTCACTCAAAAATTTTGGCACACCATCTAAAGAAAAAAATAAAAATAATAAGAGCAATCGATAGGATTTTAAACTCTGATAATTGGTCAGTTAAAATAAAAAATTGGTCAAGTCTCCAGAATTTAAAAAAAAATTAAAAAGGCTTTTTCATTCTGTGGCACATGCGCAAAATCTAACTGTCTAATCTAACTGTCTGTCTAAATCTAACTGTCAGTAAATCTAGTCGATACGTTGAATTTTTCAATAGGGTCAAGCCACCAGTATTTGACCAGCCTATATTAACATTATTTTTATATATTAAGGCATTTTAATGAAGAATTAAATTATTAAATTAAGAAAGAATTTTCTTTCGCTGTCCAATTAATCAAACCAGTTGACCTTTTATGATCAATTTCTGACCTTTAAAATGATCTAATTGGTTATCCGAAATTTCACATATGAGGTGCTAAAATTTTTTGATTGACCTTGAAAGAACTTTAAACCTTAGTAAAAAATTTTCTATCGCTGACTAATTAATGAAACCAGTTGACTTTTATGGCCAATTTCTGACCTTTTGAATGATGTAACTGGTCATTCGAAATCTCACATTTGGGGTGCTATGATCGCGGAGCCCTAACAATGGGTTATAAGGAAATAACGTTTATTTTCCAAGAAATATAGTAGGGCAAATTTTTGTGGACAAATATTCCAATATTCCTTAATTAAAGATTTTATAGTATGGTTCATTTCACTTAAATTTAACCATGCTTCATCACTTTGAATTTAAATAATTTCCGTTTTCTTGACTTTATCTTTTGCATTATCGCATTTACGTAAATTTTAAATTTACAGTTTGTTTTTAGAAAAGAATAGAAGATTACATAATTTGTTTCGAATATAAGAATTATCTAATTTTCTAACGATGACTCATGATCAATTGTATTTGAAATGGGGTATACTTAAGAATGTGTATAATAAAACAATTGATAATTAAATGAAAAATTAAATTAATTACCAAAAAAACCAAAAATAAAGTTGAAATAAAAACAATAAATATATAATTAATGTTTGTTGATTATTTTCAGTTTTATTGAAAATTTTAATGAAAAGAAATAAATACATCATTTACATAGAAAAAGATGATACTTTAATTGCAATTTTGATTTAAAATCAATTTTTTTTTTTAATAAATGCTTCAGTATACAAACATAATGCTAATATAGGCTAATAGGCTGGTCGAATACTGGTGGCTTTACCCTATTGAAAAATTCAACGTATCGACTAGGTTTACTGACAGCTAGATTTACCAGTAGAGATTTCGCGCATGCGTCACAGTATGAAAAAGCCTTTTTTAATTTTTTTAAAATTCTGGGGACCTGACCAATTTTTTATTTTAACTGACCAATTATCAGGGTTTAAAATCCTAACGATTGCTCTTATTATTTTTGTTTTTTTCTTTAAATGGTGTGCCAAAATTTTTGAGTGACCTTGAAATTTTTACAAATTTTTCAAAATTCATTTAAAGATTTTCTATTGCTGACCAATTAGTGGGACTAAGTGACCAATTATGACCAATTTGTGACCTATTAGACAAAATTTTTTCAATGTTTATCTTTTTAGAGGGTGTGCCAGCATCATGGAGCCTTCACTTAGTACAATGTTTTAAAAGCTTATCTGATGCAATTTTTTAGGCCCTTTTCGATGGTGTCAAAAAAAATAAAAATTTTTGAATTTTAGCCAAATTTTGCAAAAAAACCACTAAAAATGGTGAAAAAGTCTACTTCTGGGCATCCGACGTGTCTGGCTAACGAACTTAGCCGAGCTGAATTTCCGAAATTGAATTTCGCTAAAAAAAAGATATGTAAACAAAAGAATAGAGAAAACAAAGTATAACAAAACAGAAAACAAAAAACTGAAGATTTTACTCTTTCTAGTCTTAAGCTTGGAAAGAAGAACTAGTTCGCGTTAAAGACGATGGTTTGTGCTAGTTCTTGTTCAAATGATATTGTCGCCAAGTGTACCAGTCTTTGATATGTCATTCTTGTAGGCTGGAATCATTTCTGTCATTAGATGGAATAACATTAGATTGTGTAATACGAAATGTCGTTTCCCGACCACCTGGCTAACCATGTAATGCAGATAAACATCGACACTTTTTTGAGCATTAAAAAAATTTTTATTGAAAGATCATAAAAAGAGATAATTAAGAAAAAGTTTGACTGACCTCTTTCTTAACACTTTCAGTCCCATGGCTTCGGCATCTGAAACCGACCGCGGCCGACCGCGATCAATGATTAATTGATTAGTTGGTTACGCATTATGTATGCGATGTTTATCATCATTCATCACGCGGATGTGTTCCTACTCACACAAATACATACTAACACACACTACTCTTTTGGTTTCTATGTATAAAAAATTTTAAGATAAACAAAATTACATAAAAAATATAATTTTTATTTTTAAATAAAATTAATTTGAATGTCAGTGTATATGTAGTATGTACGTATCACGTACGTATGTTTACAGTTTTACACACACATGTTGAACTGTGTTGAATCTATTCAGTGCTTGAATCATTTTATTTTATGTATTTGTTTCTATAAAGTTTTTTTTTTAAATATTGCCGGCTTCCGGGGAAGTTTGCTGTGCTCGGGCCTCATAGTGTTAATATCCTTTTTTTGGTACAATGTGTCCGATCAAATTTTTTGACATAAAGCGAAAAACACATGCAGTGCTTGTAAAATTTAAATTTTTACGACTCCGGATTTTTGGCGCTCCTCGATTTCTGGAACCCTAGGCGGTCGGCTAGTTCGCCTATATGGTCGCACCGGCTCTGGGTTTTATAGTTCCGAAGAAAATATCTTTTTTGGCAGGTTTCGTAAATGCAAATGATGCAAGTATCTTGCGATACAATTGTATCAAATTGACTTGTAGCATCAGAGACCTCCTGGAGAGACCCCCCAGTCTAAAATATTATATACTCCAACTCTGTTTGGGACCAATGTATTCCGCGCTCTCGCTACTGTATATGCATGTATAGTCAATGTTTATTCTCTATTTTATATTACGTTTTCGAGGTTTTCGAGGTAGTTTGCACGTTTGTAGCCACGAACGACCATTGTACAGCACCAGAAGAATATTATCAACCAGCATAGCTGGCGCGCGTAGAGGTTAATCGTCGTATACGAGAGCATACAATAAAAAAACTCACTGGTTGTGTCGCGGACTGACTGACAGACTGACATGACGTTGGCACTGGATGGCGGCAGTAGTTGTATGTATGTAGACGTAGGTAGGTACCCGAAACATCGGAAATGCTGACCGCAAATTTACAGACCGTATGATTTGTTATATGGCCAAACACCGGGGATACATATCGTTGAATGTTGTATATCGTATGACGTATTAGGATAGTTGTTTGTATCGTTTTTTAGTCGAATTTTCCAACTGAAAAAATTAGACTTATACAGCCTATACGATAAGAACGGCGAGAGGCGAGAGTAGGGGCGCTATCCGTTTTCGGACCCGTAGAACACGATTCTGTAGAAAAAATTGTCTGATATATATATATATATATATTCGCGCTACCTTTTAATATGTGTAGGGCCCCTTATGGAAGTTAAGAGCTTAAATTTGGTAAGTGGGGCTCATTCCGATGCACAACAATACTATCAAAGTGGGGTCAAATTTTGGGCAAATTTTGGATCCGACCCAACTTTTAAGGGGGTGGTTGGGGGGCGGTAAAACAATAAAACTTTTCCAAACCGGTTGGAAATAATGTTTCGGTCAATTATCTATAACATATCCAAAATTCAGCTTCCTAGGATGATTTGGAGGGAGTAGAGGGGGAAAAAACGATTTTGGCTGGATCTATCACGCCCATAGCCCCCCAGAATTAACGTAGAGGTTGAAATTTGGTGTGTTGATAAATTTCGTACCTAGGTTGTGCTTTTTGGAGGTTTTAATATTTTACCCTCACCCCCCTCATTTTTAAGCTATAATTTCATGCTTTTTCGACGTTTTCGAAGTTAGTACCACTCGCACAGGTCACCTAAATAAACCTAGAGGGCTGAAATTTTGTATTCGGATTGAGTTAGTAACAAGGGGGTGCCTTTTGGGGGTCTCGACTTTTAACCCTTACCTCAACCATTTTTATACCAAAAATAACATTTCTCTTGTTTTTTATCAGTTTCGTTCGGGTCAAAATCTCCCCAAATAAACCTAGAGGGCTGAAATTTTGTGCACAGGTTAAGTTAATAGCCAGCCACTGCTTTTTGGAGGTTTCAACTTTCAACCCTTACCCCCACGATTTGACGCCAATATTTCCTTGATTTTTTTGCTTTTTCTAACACGTCTAGAGACTCTCTAAGGAAACCTAGAGGGCTGAAATTTTGTACGTGTATTGAGTCAGTATCCAGCTAATGCCTTTTAGGGATTCCACATTACTTTTCCTCCCACTTCTCTCATTTTTATATCGGAATTCAATGGTATTTTAAATGCTTTATTTCTATTCTAATACAAGCAGGCGTATAGTAATTTTAAAAATTAAAAAAAAAAATGAATTTACTTTTTTTCAACAAATGCAATACATAAATATTAAGTAATTTAAAAATGTTATTAATGTCACTGTTTATTTATAAAGTAGGAATTTTAGATTTTTATTTATAAAATAGAATTTTTTTTTTTGGAAATATCTTCATAAAGGCCTTACAGTTTACTATTTAAGGTCCTTTTTTAATATTCAAAAATAAAACACAAAGGCAATTGGCGGATAAGCATGGGTAGGAATGCCCTCGTACGAATTGTGTTGCCTTTTTTCCTGCTAACTGCTATCGGCACAAAATTGAAATTTACTGAGATTCAGCCCTTAAAAATTTAAAACCTTTTTTTAAAGCCCCGATCAGCCGGACACTCATCATCAGTTTTGAAACCACCAAAATGACAAATCGCTTGTAAACTTTCAATCACATTTCGCTTGTAGACATTCAATACCGAAGATGAAGGGAAAAATTCGACTTCCGTGATGGGGCCCCGCTGCTCACGGTGTTTTTTTTATATGTATATTATATTGCTGCTATGTGTGAACACAATGGCGGAGACAAGCCATTTAATTGTGCAAGTTTTATGGTTGCAGATTTTTATTTTAACTCTTTTCTTTTTTTGAATAAATATACCTACATTTACCGTTAATTAAAAATGTTGACAAAAGATTGAATTCTATGGAATGAAATTCATATTTTCAAACTGAATGTTGAACTGTGAACATTAATAAAACGTTTCGTACGAGAATTTTGTTAATAAACACAGAAAGCAATATTTCTCCTAAGCTATAAGACTGACGGAAATTCTGGCAAAAGGACGTTAAGGAAGTTGGTCCGTAAAATGATTTTTTCAAAGAATTTTAACGAAACTTCTCTAAATATTTATTTAATTCAATACCAATCGTACGAACCCATTCCCATTAAAATTGACTACTCCAATTTTGAGAAAGACGATTTCAAAGTTTTATAATTTTAACACGGGTTCTTACGGGAGAAGTCTCTATTTTTTTTAATAAAATGAAAACGTGTCAAAGGAATTTGATAAAAATTTAATATGTTATAAAATACAAAGTTACAAACCATATTTAATAACAAATAAAAATTACTGACCGCGCCGTTTTTGAAATATAATTTATAAACATCATTTTACAACGTTTTTATAATGACTTTTCAATAATGCTTTTATATTGCTACAACATAAGCGCGCGGAAATTAAAAAAAAAAAACAAGTGGTATACAAATAGAATCCCCAATTTTGCTCCCCTGGAGACAGATTTTCAAAAGTCCCTTCTTAGTGCTCACCTACGTTATATAAGAAGCCCCTGTGTAAAATTTCACATTTCTAAGCTCAACAGTTTTCTATAAAAATTTTAATTCCCTATTTTAACCTGTTAGGGGACGAATTTTCAAAAATTCACTATTGGTGTTTGCTAAGTTACTAAAAAAACCCTTGTGCAAAATTTTACGTTAATAAACCTGGCGGTTTTCTGTATAAATCTTCATCCCCTATTTTAACCCCTTAGGAAACGAAATTCTAAAAATCCACTCTTGATGCTTGCTTGCGTTACTAAAGGAACCTTTGTACAAAATTTTACGTTTCTAAGCCCAGCGGTTTTCTATATAAATTTTCATCCCCTATTTTACACCCTTAATGGATAAATTTTTACAAAATTTCTCCCTCTTAATACTCATCTACATTATTAAAGGACGCCTGTGGCCCTATGTAAAATTTTACCTTTCATAAATTTTCATCCGCAACTTTATACCCTTAGGGGATGAATTTCCAAAAATCTTTTCTTAGTACTCCCCTGCGTTACATTAAAAACTTGTCTACAAAATTTCACGTTTCTAGACCCAATGGTTTACTAGGGGATGAATTTTGAAATTTCATATAGCCTATAGCAATGCCCAGATTAAGACGAATCCAGCGACACCTTCTATACCAAAATCCGTCAAGGCGTTTAGGCTGCAGGTTGCGCCAAAGAAACATAATTAGAGGATACAAACTTTCGAAAAACATTACCCTCCTACTGATGCAGTCGGGTAATAAAAGTAGAAAACACAGTAACTTCTGTAACACTGTGCAAGTAGGTATACTTTTTGTAGCAATAAAAATAATCAGTAATCTACAACTAGGCAACTACTAATTTTTCGCGGTGAATAAAATATCACCAAAACAACTAACAAGTACTGTAATTAATCGTTTAACACACGCTTAGTTTTTCACCAAAAATTCATTAACTAAAAAAGTTAAAAACATTAATTGTTTTAAATTAAATTATTGCGATGATAATTAAAAAAAATTACCGCGTGAAACGGGCCCCAAATGTGAGTTTATCAATGATTTTATCTTTTATTTACTATTTTATTATTATTACCTTTTTGTATTTTCAAGTAGGTACCTACCAAATTTGTTTATCAAACTTTTAAACAATAAAATAAAATGAAATTCAGGTTATGTAGTGTGTGTGTGTGTGTGTAGGTAGCTTGTCATATAGTCACCTGCAGTGGAGACACCTATGTACCTGTATATGACATAATAGATATGGTGACGTAATTTTTTTTTAAATGTTGTTTTACAAATTATTATTATAACGTTAAATTAAAATTATTTATATATGTTGTAAAAATATATTTTTTTATTTTATTATTAGAAACATTGTTATGAACAGTTGCGGAGAAAATTGTGTAAACTGTAAAATTAAACAACTTTCCAGAACATTTGAACGACGGAGCAGACCGATCCAGGTTCCCGAAACAATATTGTAATTTGATCGGATGGTACCACGCACCATAGTTAAATAAAAATATGAAAACAAACAAAAAATGATGGCTTACAAGGAACGGGAAAGAAGTCGAAAATTCAAAAAAATCAGAAACTTTGTCAGTATGTACAGGGAGACTATCTAATAATATAAAAAATATCAATTGCTGGCAAAAAATGTTTTTAAAGGTTGAAATCACCCTTCAAAAATTACAGTGAAAATTTAATTTTTTAAATATCTCGAAAACGGTAAGAGATAGAGCAAAAGCTTAATTTTGCGATAATGCTTTTTCTCTTTTGAAAGAGGTATCTATTGGTATATAAATTGTTCAAATTATATCAACAGGAGTGGTTGTGGGTTAAAATTTGGTGGTTAATTTTTTAAAAGAGAGTAAAAAAATAAAATATAATAAAATTTTGTTTATGGATCTCGAATCTACGTAAAAAAAAATCTAATTGACTGTGTCGACATAATCTTACTGTTTGAGTAATTCAAGAACTTCATGGAAAACAGTTTAAGACAATTAGAATAACGTAGGAATGAAATTCTCGAATTTAAAATTTATTTTGAGCAACATTGGAGAAGAGGGTGAGTCAGCCCCTTAAACTTTCACTCTATCTCTTCCTGTTTTCGAGATATTTGAAAAATTAAATTTTTACCCCAATTTTGAAGGGCGATTTCACTCCTTTAAAACGGTTATTTTTTATATTATTAGGTAGTCATCCTCTACATATTGATAAGGTTTCATAAATTTTTTTTGAATTTTCGACTTCTTGTCTTTTTCTTGTTAGATGAATATAAATGACCAAAAAAATTTCAAATACTAACAAAACGTAATAAATTCATTTCTACCAAATCCCATTCGACATAACCCAAAACCTCACGATTCCCTTAAAAACTGGTTTTCTTTTTAACCGCAAATTAACCTTACCGCAAATCTCATTATATATACAGGGTGTAAAAAAATAACTCTCCTCCTTTTGAGGGGTGACTCATTGTACCCTGTAGATATTAAAACCACAGGAATTTTTTCGGAATTAACAGTTTGAGAAATTTGCAAATTAACTGGCTACATGATTTTTCAAAATTTTTCGAAGTACGGCCCTGTCTAAGTTATGTATAAATGCTTTTTTAATATCAAAGGTAGAAAATAATTTTTTATTACTCATGCGGGAGAAGTACTAACTTGGCGCACACATTTCTGTACGCAAAATAGCTGTTTGCCCACTGCACTCTTCCCGCATACTTTTTTGCGTGTGGAAAGTAACTTTCCACACGCAAATTGACAATAAAACACGCAAAATTTAATCAAAACACGCAAAGCCGCCTCTTAACTTTTCATTTAATAAATACTTCATAATTATTTCTATAGAAACCACCAACAAAGTAATTTAAACGATAATTAATTCAGAAAAAAATGACGAACACTTAAAAATATTATTTTAAAAAGCAATAAAAATGTCAAAAATTGTGATAATAATAGAAAAAAGTATGTGAAATTCGTAATAAAAAATAGTATGTGCAACTCGTGCGGGATTGTCGATTGCCCTACTCATGCGAATGAGCGCACTCACTACGTTCGTGCGCTCAACTTCGCTTTCGTGGGCAATCGACAATTTCCCGCACTTATTGCACAATATACTATTTTCTACTCCTTTTGAAGAACACACTCATTATATATCTGTTAATTGTTGAGAAAGTTACGCATTATTCAAAGGTGTGGAGGAATATTCATTACTCAATACCCTCTTGACCAATGAAATCACAGTATTAATCATTATTCCATGGGTTTGCTTTTGTTTTGTGTATATATGTATGTATCAAGTTTTAATTTAATATATATTGCCTAGTAACGTTCAAGTAAATAAAGTAGTTTATGTTTTGTTTTGATCGTTTTATACATAATATTATACAAACTTTTAATGAAATTAGAAATAGATTAAAAATTTGATTTAAAATTTATATTCAATTCTATTTAAATCAAAAAGGAAAAAAGTCGCAGAAAAAATATCGTATTCTACTCGCTTGCAATGGCTATTACTCACTCAGATGCATTACGACACTCGCCTCACAAGCTCGGCTCGTGTCGCAATTTCATCTTCGTGAGTAATAGCTATCATTACTAGCTCGTTGAATAATATACTATTCTTGATTAAAATTCAATAAAATTTTGTAAACATGTTTAGGTCGTAAATGTGTTTCCCAGATGGTCTTTTAAAAACAGAGATTTATATACTTTACACCCTGTATATATTGATGGGCATTAAAAAAAAATAACTGCATAACTATACAGGTTTTTTAAAAATCGCGAAGCAAAAGATGGCATAAATACGTTGCTTTAGATTTACAGTAGTGATCTAAATTGACCCGCATTAATTTTCCCGATTGACTACATATTTATTTGTATACGTGTATGACATTTTCACATTTGAAAAACTCAATTTTTCCATTCCCTACTTACCTACATATACATGTATACCGTGTATAAGACTAGGTATATCGAGTAGACACACACACACGTATGCTTATGAATGTTTTGTGATATGAATCTGACTCACTCGCCTGCCTGCCCCCCTGCCGCCCCTCCCGCCCCTGTACGACCGTTTCAACGTTTTATGTAAATAGAACATTTATTTAACTCGAACACGCACTTTTGTTAATCTTAACATAAATAATACATTTTTATTATTATCTCAAACTATTTCCCTATCACATAAATTCAACAATATATGCAACAGCAACAACACAAGCACAAGCCCACAACGTAGTATATTAATATTATATATATATATATATATATATATATATATATATATATATATATATATATATATATATATATATATATATATATATATATATATATATATATATATATATATATATATATATATATATATATATATATATATATATATATATATATATATAAAGTTACAAAAGTTAGGTTAGAACGTGGGTATAAGAAAAGTAGACACGTAGTAGTAGAAGTGTTACACAATTGGTGAAATAGTATATTATTCAACGAGCTAGTAATGATAGCTATTACTCACGAAGATGAAATTGCGACACAAGCCGAGCTTGCGAGGCGAATGTCGTAACGCATCTGAGTGAAGCCCGGTTCAGACGCAGCGAGTAGTTTAGTCGAGTGGTCGAGTAATTTAGTACTCGCCCAGTTTGAACACATTCATTTTAGTCAAGTAAACTGGACTGTCGAGTTGAGCGGACGGTCGAGTTTAGTAAATAGAACTCTATTCTATTTTTATAGTCGAGTAGCATTCGCCCACTCTATTTTCAGTGAACTCGTATGCCAACTAAACACGTGTGGACAAAAATACACAAGTTGTTTATACATAATTATTGCAGTTATTGTTGTTTTTTAGTTATTTGGGTTATTGTTTTATTTGTCAGTTTCGGTTTTTCCTAAAAAAAATGTAAAATATTTTATAGTAATTTTACGTTAATGATAATTGTATTTAATAATTTTAATTTTATTTTTATAGATTTCTTATTGAAATAACAACAAATTAATTAACTAATTAAAATAGCAAGATGGTCAAAAGGCATCATTCTTAAACAGGGCCGGACCTACCCTAAGTGGCGCCTGAGGCACGGTGCAAAAATTAGCACCTCTGTCTTTCCGTAAAATGACAAAAGAAATATTTCTTTTTAACTTTTTTCCCTACAAAAAGCAAGTGGCGAGTAAAAAAAAAAAACATCAAATTCAACAGTTTGGCGGCTCCGAATTTGCAGTTTTGGCGCTCGGGATACGTGCCCCTGCTGCTCCCTAGATCCGACCCTGCTCTTAAATTCGTTACCGAACATGTTAAATACAAATAAATGTCTGTGGGACGTGAAAAATGACAAAATTAACAAATTTAGCAGCGTACTTGAAATTGCAAGAGCGATGGGTGATGGGTGAAAGTTTTGTTCAAAAAGAAATCGTAAAAAAATTAAAAATATAATATCGACATATTCTCAGCAAAGAAAGAAAATTAAGGACTCATGCACTCGACTTTATACTAATCGACTAAACTAAATACTAGCTGTATGTGAACGATTGTTTTGACTCGCAGTATTTCAACAAACTCTACTAAATTACTTGCCCTGTATGAACAGTATCTCCACTCGACTAAATTACTATACTCTACTAAACTACTGACTGCGTCTGAACCGGGCTTGAGTAATAGCCATTGCAAGCGAGTAGAATATGATATTTTTCTACGGCTTTTTTCCTTTTTGATTTAAATAAAATTGAATATAAATTTTAAATCAAATTTTTAATCTATTTCTAATTTTACTAAATGTTTGTATAATATGTATAAAACCATCAAAATAAAATATATACTACTTTGTTTACTTGCACGTTACTACGCAACATATATTAAATTAAAACTTGATACGTACATTAGTCACAAAACAATCGCATGGTTAATACTGTGATTTCACTGGTCAAAAGGGTATTGAGTAATGATCATTCCTCCACACCTTAGAATAACGCCTAACTTTTTCAACAATTAACAGATATACAATGAGTGTGTTCTTTAACAGGAGTAGAAAAAAATTACTAATACGTTTACTGCGACTATACACGGATCCGTGTATATTGTGTATATCATTAGTTGAAAGAGAGATATATGAACTGCTAACTGCAGAAAGGGAACAAGTCCAAAATTTTTCAAATGCTTTTTTTTGTGTCAAACTAAAGATGATGTATAGACGGATGATTTACAACAGAAAGGGAACTTTTCTATCATCTGTTATGGCCATAGTAAGTAGTTCATTTATGCATTTACTGCAGATAGAGTACAAGTCTATACACCATCTTGAATCTAAAACAACAAAGAATTTTAAAAATATTGGACTTGTTTCCTTTCTGCAGTTAGCAGTTCATATGTAAATGGGTGTTAGGTATAGATATAGAGAAAACAACGACAACTGGAAATGATTCATTCTCATAAATTTATCTTTTAGACAAACTCATAATATAGGTATCTTTCACAAGATCTATTGTCTAATTTACTGAAAAGGGATAGTAGAAATTATAAAATTTTTGAAATGATTCAATTTATTTATATATAAATTTGATATTACAAGCCTTTCACACATTCACCACCTTCCACATTTCCAATCGATAGCTGTCGCGCATGTAAGATAAACAGATTGTCAACAGTTGGCACCTTTTATATTCTTTATGCAAATACCACAGTATAAATAAAAGATTATTATAATTATAGATAGTAACGAAACGCACCTTCTATCCTTTTTTGATATGAGTGCAAACAGTTAAGGATGTTCTTTTTTGTTTATGTAACTGTATGTGTTTATACTTGTGAAATTCAGGGTTGATAATGGTCGTATAATATTATATGAACAACTAAAAACAGCATTTTCCAAATTAATTGAGCAAACGCGAAAATTTAGGTAGTTTTCAACACGAGAATTTAGAAGATTTTCATGATCTATTAGTACCAACCACTGTTGAGATCTAAAATATTAATTGAATAATTAATTCAAGTATATTTATTTTTACATAAGGATTCAATTTATAGTAAAATTTACAAATCCAGATCAGACAGCATTAAAAAAAAAAAAATTAAATTGTAAGTTTTTTTTTTTGAATGTTTTAAAGTTTAAACAAAATTTAGCAGCACAAGAGTTATCCGCCACACATTTTAAATATCAGAAATATCTCAAAGATCACAAAACATATTATTAAAATTGCAAGCAAATATCAAAAATAACTGGTGATAAGCTAATTTTTAAATAATACAAATTTAATGACAGTTAATATTGCACTGCCAACGTTGTTAAAAATTTAAAAAAATATCTATGAAAATTGGACACACTAAATAATTTACACAATTATTATCAATTGTACTTTTTCATAAAATTATTTGACCTGCAAATTTGTTTTTCTAAAGTTAATTTAATTTAATAATGATATTATATGTACATCGGTCAATACACAACTTTTGTAAAATAATAAAAATCGTTATGCATTATTTACATAACATTGAAAACCCTTGGAATTTTTAAATTCCATACGTACACTCGTGTGTAAAAACTATGTAAAATATATCACTTATTGCCGGGTTGTATAGTTTCGAAGATTGTTATACTTTCCCTTATTAAACAAAAAAATTAAACCTAAATTAAAATGTCCTCCTCAGTCCTATAGCTTGATTGATCGCTGCAATTTTGTCCAACACTGTATTTGTTCTATTTTATTTTTATAAAAAGTAACAAAAATAATAATAATTTAAATAAATAAAAATAGGTTCAATGAAGAAAGGCAATTTTTCTTTTCCTAAGAGAAAATAAATAATATATTAAATAATTATAAATCTATAAAAGCTTTTTTTTTATCATAGAAAACTCACACGAGAATGCGTTGGTGCATTTCTACCGATACCATGCAAGAAATTACATTATATCAGAATTGTTGAGACGTGTCCTTTAAATAAATAACATTTCTTTATTACGTGTTACCAAGTTGTAAACGATAAACAAATTGTTTCAACTCTAATGGTTACCAGGAATTTCTTAATCTAGAATTATTATTGTTATATAAATTACATGTACATAAATATTTTATTTCTTTATAAACAACAATTTTCAATTATTTATACACTTCTAATAAGGTAGGACCGGGGGGTGGGAAGCCAGGAACAGAGGAATTGAAAGTGACTCATATAATCGGTATTTAATTTTTTATATTGCTAACTTTTTATTAAATATCATTCAGATTAGTCGAGTGACTATATTTCCTTAAGGGGATGGTAACGTTAATTCGACATCAAAAAGGCCCATTCTTAAGAATTTTTTCAGACACTACAGGTAATACAAATTTAATTAATCGATCGTAACATTATAGTACAACATATGAATAACATTTCCTTAATTTTTTAAAATATAAATAATTGAGGCAACGGCAGCAAATCTTCGGGGGTGCCTCGAAAAAAAGTTGTCTGTCGGTGAACAATATAATTCATGAGTGGATCATCCGAAATAAAAAAAAATGAATGATATCATTAGATAACCGTTTTCATAAGGTATCCCTGAGAGGAATTTTTTTTCGATTTTTTTTATTTTTGGTGACATTTAGAAGTAGGGTTGCCACCTTTTTTTAAGGCAAAAAAAGTATTTTTCGGTTTTTTAGCAAAAATAAAAAGTACAGTTAGTAAAAAAAGTACGCATTAAATTTTTAAATTATTTATTTTTCTATAAGTAGGCATTTTTATTGCTCTTAACTATATTCAGCCCTGGATTTAAACTAAGGCCATGTGGGGCACTATCCTCGAGCGGCAAATTTTAAACAGGGCGGAAAAATTTGGAATTTAACGTTTTTTTTTTTGCTCGTCACTTTATGTTTACTAAGAAATTTTTTCGAAATTTTCGTTTTAGGAAAAACCAGGGGGTGGAATTTTTCACGATACCCCGAGCGGCACTTAGGGTAAATCCGGCTCTGGCTATCTGAATATTTGTCTTCTTTAAAAACATTTAAGGCATTCTTACAATCTATATCTAAATTAATATAAATATCTATCAGTAATTCATTTTTTATTAAGTGACGCCTTGTTCCTTTCCTCACGCCATTTAATATTCATTATTGAAAATACTCTTTTTATGAATGCTGAAGTAGTAGGAGTAGACAAAAGCTGACAAAAGATGGGCAGTTATTGTATGTATTTGGAAAATTATTGCAGTGTTAATTTTTTTGCAGTAGAAATATCTTTAAAATGTGCATAATTAATTAATTTTGCAAGAAATTCATTAATAAAATTATGTCGGATTATGTATACTTCTGAATACAAATCATATTATGTTAATACATGGCTAAAAATGAGATGAATGAATGAAAATTTAAAGGAGGAGTTCAAATAAAAAAGCAACTTTTTTATTTATGATTATTTTGTTTGTTGAAATTTTTTTCAAATTAGGGATGTTTTCAAATAGAAAATTTTATTTTTGAAACATTCATTGCTCTTCTCTGTGGGCGGAGGGGGCCCTTTTTCACAGGTTTTTAAGCGTTTACAAGGAACGCGATATCTCAAAAAGTAATGAATATTTTTTAAATATTTTTTCATTATTTTATTCCTAAAGGACCTGTCCATAAAGTTGAGTATGGGTTTCAGGTAATTTTAAATATTAACTATAAAATTGTAATCGCAAACTTCTAAAAATTATAAAACCCAATTTTTTATTAAAAAAAAAATGTTTAAAAATGGTCACCATTGTTCAAATGGAAAAAGCATACTCTACTTTATGCGCAATATGTTTATGAACAAAATAAGAAAAAAATTAAGTCTCTATCTTTTCTAGAACTTGAGATATGATTTTCCTTGTCGGGAAAAACACAAGTTTCGGGAAACAGTAAAAAACAAAAATAATAACAAAAGAAGCGGTTTACTCACTGTTTATTAAAACGTCTACAACGGCATACAAATAAAAGAACATTATCTCAGTGCATACTATAACTCGTGTACAAACCAAAATTAAATATTACTGATCAAATCGCGAGAGGGGACGAGAGTTATCTGCAAAGGAGTAGCAACTTGGCTGTGCAGCGACTCACAAATAAATATTTTTCTACTTGAAAAAAATTTTTTTGGCCATGTTTTATATATCACCGTGTTTGTAAGGAACCACAGAACGAAATAAAAACAAAAAACGAGCCGTTTCTGGCGTGAACTCCTCCCTTAAGATTTGTACAATCATATAAATCAATAAAAAAAATGAGAAAAAAAAATTTAATATGTTACCATCCCCTTAATAACACATAAACAGGATATTAGGATAACGCTATTAGGATAGAAGATGTATTCGTAGGAAAATAAAACTCGAAAAAACGGAATTTGATTGAAGTCAGTGTTCGATTTGAAGTAACGTAAGTATATTCTATAGGTAGAACGAGTCACGGTTGTGATGAACGTGCGAAGCCAATAACAAAAATAGGCAAAAACAAATAGTAATAAATTATTTTTAAATCGAGTTCAAAATTAAATGCCATCAAGTTAGAACCAGAATTGTGTATTTAACATAAAATAATTTATGTTAGGTGTTCTTTGAAATAATACAAATATAAATATTTGATATCAATTAAAGGCATACTAAATGTGATTTTTTAAATTGTTTTAATTAAGAAATTTATTCTGATTTATTTTGCTTTACATATTAAAGGTTATTGGCGGATAAGCATGGGTAGAAAATTATAACTTTTGAATGGCTTGACGGATTTGGTTGAAATTTTGATATGTTTTAGATACTTTTTTTGGCAGGATGCGAAGTACATGGTGGGGACAATTAAATCGATTGCAGCGTAAGTAGTGGAGAAAACAAGCATTAATACAGGCTCATATGTGTTTATAGCATAATAAGAAATATTAAATGAAAGTATTTACATTAATCCACTTTGATTATAAACGCAGTTGCAACTAATATGTCGTTCCTTATTTATCTGCCAACAGTATTAACGTCTACACATCAGTCCATAAATACAGAATTAAAAATAGTTGATGTATTTTAACTCACATGCAATGATGTTTGATAAGAAGTTAGTTATTGATGTTTGTCTTATGATTCTACATTCAACTAAATGACTTATGCCAGCATTTCTTAATTCTCGAATTTCCCTGACGTGCTTCACCATCACCAGCAACTTTTTCTTTTGCATAGTCCGGGGTTGGAAGGAAATACTGTCTTAATAATTATATCCATGTTAACGTCGAGAATTGTCTAATTATTTTTTTAATACAAATATTATAATTGTAAATAGCAAATATTTGTATTCAGATTTTACGTTTTTTTTTTTTTTTTTAAATATTTTAAATTTATTTAATCCACGGTTACCATTATTTATATTCGTTAATGAGCCTGAAAAAATGTATATTATAGATGTCGTTGCCATCACGCACCCAGCCAATAGTGTACCTCAGCAAAAATTATCAGCTTCAAAACAATTTTTAACCTCCCAAAAAGGCTATGGTACTAAACTTGTAACTATGGTACAATCACAAAAATTTTTTTGCAGGCTTCTTACTATGGGCATATTCGCGTTGTGGCTTTCATCGCTTCCGTGGGCATCACTTCGGATCGACGTAGCATTCATGTTCGCGTTGCATAAGCATTGCTCCTATGGTTACGCGCTATAGTTGTTCGCGTAGCATACAAATGTCATTCAAAATTTTTTTTGACAATATCTTAAAATGGTTGCAATTTTTAATGTAATGAAGAAAAATTTTATGTTTGAATTATTAAAATTAACGTGGCATAATACAAAAATTATTAAAACATAAACAGTTTGAAAAATTTAAATTTTTTTTTAAGTTATGTGGGTTATGTGCACGGTTATGTGTCAACGGGAGCCATATTGCGTTAGTCATGTCAAAATATTTTTAAACATAGCTCTAATGACCACCGGAATCAATGGTTGCGAGTACACGATCACAAAGTAGCGTCACTCCTCGCTACGGTAGCCCCAACGCGAAAACGCCCTATGACTACAACTCTTACTATGACTTTTTCAAAATTTTTTTCCGGGTGCATCATAGGAAAAAAAATTCAAGGTTATGTTTGTAGTAAATCACCAAAATATTTTTGCAGGTTTCTCACTATAATTGGTGGAAAATATAACTATTTCAGATTTTTTTTCCGGGTGCATCATAGTTAACAAAATTAAATGCCCGAAAATATTTAAAATGATTATTTTAGAGATAGGCAGGGCTGGGAACTATTTAAAATGATTTCATTTTAAATATGTATTTAAAATACAAAATGACATTTTGCATTCTATATTTTAAATATCCCTGTCGCAGCATCTGCATAACATAGCGAATTTCCAAATCTTGGGCACTGGCGGATGTCATCTAAGACCTGTACCTATTTAAAATAGTTTAGCTTTCTAAGAGTAAAAGAATTTTTAAAATCGGATGGGTAATTAGTTTTGGTATTTTTGGGGACCCAAGAACCCGAACGAATTTTGTGCAGCATAGTTGTATCCATCTAAAATAATTTAGTTCTCTAGCAGTGAGAAATTTTTTAGAATCGGTTCGATAGCTTATTACTGGCGTATTCGGATCTCCAAGATCCCGGTGGACCTCATTAAAAAGTCAGCTCGACCGTATATTCTAGGCGGACTTTATGTAATATATATATATATATATATATATATATATATATATATATATATATATATATATATATATATTCAAAACCCGTTGTGTAGCATTCTACGCCGCATTTGCATCCGCAGGACAGTTGTGGATCTCCGATAACACAACCTGTACCTATCTAAAATAGTTTACCTCGGTAATAGTAAAAAGGTTTCAAAATCGGTCAGTTATTTTATTTTTGACACTTTTAGGTCCTACTGACACTTCAGACCTTACATAACGTAATCTATATGTATCTAAAATAGCTTAGCTCCCCAACAGTGAAAAAATTTTCAAAATCGGTCGGCTAGTTTATTTTTGACGCTTTTGGATCCGATGGACCCTGGCAGACTTTACATAACGTAATCTATATTTATCTAAAATAGTTTAGCTCTGTAACAGTGAAAAAATTTTCAAAATCGGTCGGTAAGTTTATTTTTACCACTTTTGGGTCCCATGGACCCCGGCGGACCCTAAATAACGTAATGTATGTCTATCTAAAATAGTTAGTTCTCCAACAGTGAAAAAATTTTCAAAATCGGTCGGTTAGTTTATTTTTGACACTTTTGGATCCCATGGACCCTGGCAGACCTTACATAACGTAATCTATATTTATCTAAAATAGTTTAGCTCTGTAACAGTGAAAAAATTTTCAAAATCGGTCAGTTAGTTTATTTTTGACACTTCTGGATCCTATGGACCCTGGCAGACCTTACACAACGTAATCTATACTTATCTAAAATAGTTTAGCTCTGTAACAGTGAAAAAATTTTCAAAATCGGTCAGTTAGTTTATTTTTGACACTTTTGGGTTCTATGGACCTTGGTGGACCTTACATAACGTAATTTATATTTATCTAAAATAGTTTAGCTCGGTAACAGTGAAAAAATTTTCAAAATCGGTCAGTTAGTTTATTTTTGACACTTCTGGATCCTATGGACCCTGGCAGACCTTACATAACGGAATCTATATTTATCTAAAACAGTTTAGCTCTGTAACAGTGAAAAAATTTTCAAAATCGATCAGGCAGTTTATTTTTGACACTTTTGGGTTCTATGGACCCAGGCGGACCTTACATAACGTAATCGATATTTATCTAAAATAGTTTAGCTCTGTAACAGTGAAAAAATTTTCAAAATCGGTCAGTTAGTTTATTTTTGACACTTTTGGGTCCTGTGGACCCTGACGGACCTTACATAATGTATTCTAAATCTATCTAAAATAGTTTAGCTCTGTAACAGTGAAGAAATTTTTAAAATTGGTCGTTTAGTTTATTTTTTACAATTATGGGATCAGTAAATCCTGGCGAAACTCATACAAATCTAGTACTCTAACAGTAAGAAAAGGGTTCTAAGGATCTCATATAACTTATGGCAGTCCGTAAGCTTCTTGCGGACATCATTTAATTAATTAATTCAAATACTTTAACTTACTAACTGTGAAAAAATTTTTAAAATCGATTGGTTAATTAATTTCTGGCCTTTTTAGGTCCCGAAAACCTTGACCTCACATAAAATACCTTAAATCCATTTGAAATGGTTTAATTTTTTAACATTATTAATTATTAGTGGAAAAATTTTCAAAATCGATTCAAAATATTTTTCCGTACATACATATGTACATTGTACATATTTTGTTTTGTTTTATATTTAATATTTATATCATAACATAATCTTCAATTTCTTGTTTACTTAAAAATTCAATAAAAAAAAAAAAAATTCTTCATTACATTAGCTTAGAAAATCTGTTTAATTTACATTTTTTAACATGGGATAGAACCATGCTAATTATAATGCAATAAATGAGAAACAAAACTCTATACATGTATGTGTGTTATTACACATATATGTGAATAGTTTTCACTTGTTCTCACAAAATTCTTTAATAAAAAAGTGAAATATTTTTATACTTTATAAAGAACTGAGATATAAATATAAATTACTTATTAGACTAACAAAGAAAGAATAAAAGTGAAAATTTACATTTTCTCGAAAAATACTTAAAATAGAAAGAAAATTATAAGAATATTTTCTTCATAATTTTTTTTTTCCTTTTCAACGATGTAAAAATCGAACTGCCTTATGATAGGATCGAATGATAAAAAATGGCCAGAAAACCTACTTCTGGGCATCCGACGTGTCTGGCTAACGAACTTAGCCAAGCCAATTCAGAATCCAGTCCGCACACAAAATTTCATAAGAGTTAGACGTTTCATTCGAGAGTTATCGCGCGGATACACATATATATATATATATATATATATATATATATATATATATATATATATATATATATATATATATATATAAATTTTAGTGAATATCATTTTCGTATTCTAGGGACCTCAAAACATATTTCTGATATGGTCCCGGGCTTAGGTCGCCACATGACACCTGGCGTAAAAGCTGAATTTCCAGTTTTGGAAATTCGCTAATAAGTGCGGTCAAACCATTTTTCATTTTGTATTTAAAATGGAAATTTGAATCCATTTTACATTTAAAATGAAAATGCATGTATACTCAGATTTATGTGTATACAATATTAATTAAAGAACTTGAATTGAACGACTTGAAGTCTAACAAATTGTAAGTTAAATGTAAGTTGATTTAATTGATTCAAATTTTTTACAACTCGAGTTGCAATGTCACTTGAGTTAAATTTGTTACTAGAGTTGCAGTTCTCTTAAGGCACACGTTTCTGACTCAAGTTGTGTACTACTATCTTGAAGACACGTCAACAAGAAATGTTTTTGTATTTCGAGTAAATGATTTTCATAATTTTATTTAGAAGTTGCAGTCATAAGCGTAGTCAAGGTTTGAATATGTCAAGGCCGAATTAAATTTTACAATATTTTTAAGTAACAATATTTGAAGAGTTAAGTTTCGTTTTCATATCATGCAAACTTTACAAAATTTTCTTAAAAGACTACCTTTATTTAATTTCAGTACGTTTGATATTTTCTTAGCTTTTTTTTTTTTTAAAATTAATATAAAGAATGAATTTAAATTAAAAAGCATTTTGCATTTTGGAATCCATTTTAAATAACTATTTTCCATTTTCATTTTTAAATATGTTCAGCAAAACCATTTTCCATTTTGTATTTTAAATGCATTTTGGACACCATTTTCCATTTTCCATTTTAAATGGTTTCTATGAACCATTTTTCTCAGCCCTGGAGATAGGTATATACACATATAGGTTTCTGGGTACTCAGTCGATCGGAAATCGTTGTGAAGTTTGAATATGATCATAAAAACGTTTGCAAATGCATAGTTTTCGAAAAAAAGTATACGTATATACTTTTTTCTTTAAGATTTTATTCAGACCGATTGCATATTTTGACTTTTTATTCTATTTAAAATAAAAATTTTTACCCGTGCAAAATCATAAGTATTCTATTCTTGACATATTTAAAATAAATGTTCCCTAGCTGCGTCATAGCCTTAGCTTTTTATGTTCATGACGGCCTGGACGATTTATATGACTTTACCCATCGTTCAATTCTTATATTATGTAGTACAATAAATAAATAGTTGAAGAGTAAAAGAAAAAAATCTTTTGAAAAACTTTTTTGCCTCTTTTTGCTTTTTTATGATAAAAGTCAGCCAGCCAGTTGTATGCAATGAGTACCCACCCATAGCCATCCAGGTAAAAAGAAAAACTTTCGATTTATCTTTAAGAGTATTTAACTTTTTATCATTTATTTAAAGTGTTTAATCGTCTTGTTCATATTCTACCGAGCGGCAGCATTCGAACAAGTCAGTGGAGCCAGCTAGCGAGTGTACGAGTGACTTACAAAATGAACAAGTTATTCAGTTCTATAAAAGTTCGTACTAGTGTTTGGTGAAGCTCGAGTTTGACACCGTCAACACTGCTAACTTTACCGGCTGAATATATAAGTTTATACTATATCAAGTCCTAAGCGTATATATAAAAACAATGTGGACAATAGAAGCTCTTCTCATTGCTTAATTGATCATTCTTTCGGTGGCGGTTAGTCTATGCACGACAATTGTTATGTATTGTTAAAATCATTGTTACTCACACTGCATGGACCTCTGTCCGCATGTAGTTGTGTGTGTGACCACTCACATAGATGCAAATATCAAGCACACACAACTACAAACAGTGTGTATCTATATAACATAGTGTAGAGAAGTGGTAGGGATTTTTTGTCCACGCTGGTATCATTAGCACAGAGACAGTAAGGTCGTTTCTGTATTCTGCGTACTATATTATACTTTTTGTTAAAAAAATAATGGTTTATGATTTTTATTTTATTTTATTTTATTTTTTTTTAATTTCAAATGTTATCGAGTGCCTGTCAAACATTATTATTGTATGGCGAACTTTTGTTCGTATTTATACATACACCAATATTCATATGTTCACTTAATGTCCAGCTTTAGCTTACCAATGTCCAGCCTTAGCTTACCAATTAGGCTACTGACCGCTTGTTCAGTACTTTAGCTTGTAAGGCACCTTTCTAGCAATCAAGAGATCCGGATTCCAACTCCAGCCGATCCAGTTTGACAATTTTTTAAACACTATGTGAATTTTAATTAACATAATGAATTGGTCATACATGCCAAAGTAAATCGAGTGTTCAAGTATCAGCTAAAGCTGAACATTAAGTGAACATATGAATATTGGTGTATGTATAAATACGAACAAAAGTTCGCCATACATTAGTAATCTTTCACAGGCAATCGACAACATTTGATCTTAAAAATATAACTGCGTCTCGCATTAAAGAGAGGATGTGTTTCATAAATTGTCGCGCTGAAGTGGCATTCGAACAAGCGGTCAGTAGCCTAATTGGTAAGGCACTTGGCTAGCAACCAAGAGATCCGGGTTCGATTCCCCGCCGATCCATTTTGACAATTTTTCAAACACTATGTGAATTTTAATGGTTTATAATGTTTGTAGCATTTTTTTTTTTTAGTGACAGAGATATGTCTAATAAACTATTGGTGTTCTATAAATTTTTTTTAACAGTAGCAGTCATAGGGCTGGATTAATCAACTTTATGGCCCTAGACATTTTTTTCTTACCGGCCTCTCCCTCCGTACTTTTATGTTTTGTCGAATTTTTCCCGAAAAGTAGAGCGAACGAGCAAAAAAAAGAAAAACGTTTATCCTTCCTATTTTATTTAGAACGGTACTGACTGTATAATGTTAACACTTTATAGTCCGCGTTTTCAGCAGGTGAAAACAGGCAGAACAATCGTAAAGGCTGATCGCGACTAATGGTCACACATGGGTGCGCAAACAGGTATTGACTTATAACAAACACACTCTGTGTATGTTGGTTTTTGTAAACATTTATAGAAGAATAACATAAACATAACACTTCAAAACATAATTTTATATTATCATTTATTGTTTTTTTTTATGATTGTGCGTACATTTCAATACAGTCACAAAAATAAGTGTGTTTATCTGTTATTGTCATCTGTTTATACATATGTCGAATCATATATATATATATATATATATATATATATATATATATATATATATATATATATATATATATATATATATATTGTCGGTCCTTTGGGAAAGTTTACTGTGTAGACCTACGGACTGTATAATGTTAATTAGAGGTGGGCTTAGTAGCGGTTTTTACTGAGCAATGATCGCCGAGAGCAGTTAAGCTAAAGAGCAGTTTGTAGTAGCAGTGATCATAGTATGGTTCATTTCATAGTATGATTTGTTTCGAATATAAGAATTATTTAATTTTTTAACGAAAACTCATGATCAATTGTATCTGAAAAGAGGTATAGTGATATAATCACAGTGTTTCCTTTATATATATATATATATATATATATATATATATATATATATATATATATATATATATATATATATATATATATACCGTGTGAGTTTTTTGAGAGTTGCCATTTTTATTACAGCCAAACCGTTGATTTAATCGAAAAATTGTTCAAATAAGAGTTCGGGGGCAACCGATTGCTACAGTCAGGAACTTTATAGCTTTTATGGTTTTCAAGCTTTTCAACTAAAATTATGGTCAAGTTAGGCGGTTTGACGGTAGGTATGTATGTGGTGGATATTGTAGTTTATGATTATCGTGTGTAGGAAGCGACCGACGTAGTGAATTGTAGAAACGAGAGGTTGGTACATATAACCAACCTGGTGTCCTGGTGCACTTAAAGTCACGATGGAGTTGGTGCTTGTACGTAGATGAACATACGTAATTAGTTGATGTAATGGAAACTGTTTGCATGTACATCGCACCAAGCAAGCCGGGGATAAAATCTCTTTAATAAAAAGTCTATTGTATGAGATTTTATGCGGGTGTTCATTTTTATCACTAGAGATTATTTTCCATTCTTGACTTTTTGGTTTGAGCAAAAACAAAGATTCCAGCATTCAGTTTGGAAATGTACATTTTCAGATTAAATAAAAAAATTTTGTTTATTAATGTTTTGAGACACAGATCTATAGATACCATCTTATGGTACGAGTGGACTTGATACAATTGTAGCGCTACAAATCGTTTGTAGCGCTACAAATGTTGCAATGGTGTGTACATGAAAGACATGTTTCGCGCTACATTTGTATCTGCGACATGGTATCGAGGATTCGTGGTACAATCTGTTGCAATGTGTTGCACCAAGTGTGTACACTAGCTGCAACATTTGTATCTCGATACATTCATTTATTTTTTCTATTTAACTTTGCTTAGTTTTGTGTTGATATTTTATGTGTGTTGATCAGTGAAAAAAATGTCAAAAATAAAATTGCGATTGCTTTCGTTTTTGCCACGAATTTAAAAAGAAAATATGCCAATCAAAAACGTAAAAAAAAATTAGTACGATCTTGGATCGCTAAAAGTAAAATCAACAAGGCGCTTTTATAATCAATGACTGAATTACGCAATGGACTTCCTGATTTATATGAAAATTTTTTACGCATGTCCGCAGCAGATTTTAATTATGTATTTACTTATATGTTAATTTCAGGCTAATTTCGGAAAAGATAAAAAATAGGATACAAAAATGAGGGAAGCATACATATTTTTGAATCAGTTGGTCGAAATATCGGCATTTACTTTAAAATTTTGTCACCTAAAATACTTGAACTTTTTAAGAAAAAACTTCTTGGAAATATTTGTTTGAATGTGCCATATGTTTTTAAGTACAATTTATAGTTACTGAATCACTATTCAAACTGATCATATTATGACAAACAACCCCGGTTGTTTAGTTTCAAAAAAGATGAAAAAATAAATGTATTCTATGTAATATATATATATATATATATATATATATATATATATATATATATATATATATATATATATATATATATATATATATATATATATATATACGTATTGTATATACTGTTGTTGCAAGGCATTTATCGTACGAAAAAAACTTAGATTGTTTCGTACGATACATGCGTTGCAACGCAGATAAACCCGTGTACACTGAACGTTGTATCGCATCGACGTTTGTATCAGCGCAACATGATACCTTTGTTGCACGGCATGTTTCATGGCTGTGTCCACAGGAAACATGTGTTGCAAGCATGTTGCGCTACAGTGTAGCGCTACAATTGTATCAAGTCGACTCGTACCTTTAGGTTTGGTATATATAGGTGAGCCTGTATCGCTAAAATAAGACCCAAGAGGGGTGCCCCCACCAAACGATTATGGTACGCGCAACACTTTACTACATACACGTAATTGTGTATGTGGGTACATGACTGTATACATAATGCAGCGTTGTCGCAAATTGCCCTTTATATTATTAGTACGTATCTGTACAAACATTATATACGTTAGAAATTTGCCACAATCACTGCTGTTCGATTAATTAAATTATATAATTTATGTATGTACATTCTATTATCTTCTAGAATACCGTAATGCGCCTGCGACATACGTCACACGCCTTAGCTCCCATGTCCAGCTTTATAGAGAACTGCTGAGCATAGGTAGTCTGGTGTGATAGCTAGCCGGAAAAACATATCCGATAGCTACCTCGTCTGATTAGCTCTTCAGGCTCTTACAGACGTTTTTTTTTATAAATGTTTTTGTAATATACCATTATTGGTAACTGGGTGTTTCGATATTACGATGTTGTAACTTATGTTTCTTCATTAATAATTCAATAATTTAATAACACTTTTGACAGCACACAATTTTGGGTGAGTGTTATTGAATTTATATTGACATTTATTTGTTTCCATTATCAATTGTGTGTATTTATAATACTTTTTTCTCGTTGATAATTGGTGTACAAATTATTGTACTTTTCAAATAAGTTGTCAAGTTTATTTTTTTATTTTGGTTTCTTTTGCAACATCGTATATCGCACATCTTCACACCTAGTGGGTCAACCACCTTTACATATACGTATACACGTAATTAATAATTTTCTTAACCTTTGTTATTGTGTACGTTTACCTGGAGAAACCAGTTTAAGTGACATTTTATTTTATTTTATTTTTTTTTGGTACGGTAACGTATTGTGTCGTTCCTTTAGTTAATTTTTGGCGTTAAGTATTTTCATTTCAATTTAATTCATTATAAAGTAAATTCATACATTTCGTAAACGAATATTTTCAATTTATTTTGATACTGTTATGAAGCAGTTAATTTTGTTCCGATGACTGCGGCATTGTGGCTTCCTATCATCGAAACTACTTTAAATATCTCAGATCAAATTAATATTATCAATTTTTTGAAGGATTGTAGATAAGTTTTTCACTGTGTACTCTGTAACATTTCTTTTTTTTAGATTTAATAAATTGTTATTGTTTGAAAATTCATTTCTTTTCATTTTCTATACCTTCAGGAAACTTTCAGGGATTTCGATCAACGAAATAAAATTCTCCTCATTTTCTTTAATACCAGGATTGAGATCTCTATCAATGACAGAGTTGTGATATCCGGTGTAATTGATAAAATAACCTTTCATTTTCTTATGCCCAAACGGGTATTTGGGGATTTTATATCCGTAAATTCATGCACCTACTCACAGCTTTGTTGCAATAATATAAATATAACTATTCCATCATGGCTGACAAACAAAAAATAAATAATATATATTTACTTACCTAAAGAAAGATATCCATTTATTTTGAAATTTTTTTTTTGTCTAATTTGTATAAAACATTTTATTTTATTTAGCTTAAATTTCAGAAATTACTTAAAAAAAACAGTAATTAACCGCTAGGATGAACTGTAAGCGACTGATTAACAAGTTGTGTAACAGGCCGACAAAAGGCGCCAGACGAACGACACATTTTTGTATGTACATGGTATATACATTTGAGGATGTACGTACAATGGTACATACAAAAATGTATGCATATTGGAGGATGTAAAAAGAGGAATGAGTTAGTACACATTATTGGAGTCCTTTCCTAAATCCAAAACACAAATCGTCCACAATTTCTTGATAAGAATTAATGCTGAAACAGAAAGAAATGGCAGGCCACCGGAAATACAAAACATTTTTTGAAAATATTCTTTCAAAATGTATAAGTGACGAGCAGAACACAAAAGAAAGCTCTTTGGTACTCTTCCCCGGGCCTTCTACTGACAACTACGGGGCTCAAGGATGGGCCCCGAGGCTGTAACCTCGGCCGTCTTCCTCTCTAACCGGGCCTTTTTTTCAGTTTTTAAATTTCTTAGCAATTTTTTTTCGACAATTCCGGTACTAAAATACATTTTTCAGTCCCTCATAATGGTGAATAAAGTGTTACTTTTAGTCCGAACGGACTAACAGACTCAGGGCTGTGGAAAAGAATGGCGGGTTCAAGGAGTATACCAGATTTTTTAAAAATTTATCCCCAAAAATATAAGTGACTAGCAAAAAAAAGCTCTTTTTACTTTTTTTTCGGGCCTCCTCCAACAGCTCTCTCTTCAAGCCTGGGTCCCGGGGCTAGAATTTTGGCTAACCCGCCTCCTTGTCGGGCCTGAACAGACTAAACATAATTTGAATGTTTTTATATATTTATAATGTTTTTAAATACGGCTAAACCTTTTTTTATGCGGTTTTTAAAAAAATTGTCATTAAAATGCATAATGTGAATCAATATCAAGAGAAAGTAAGAAACTTAAACGTTAACTATAATAACTTTTTTTGATAAAAATACTTTTTAATGGTTTTTAAGCATTTAATCAGTAATCTGCATAAGGATATAAGTTATTGCATCATTAAGTTTTTCCACAGATCTATTTTTCAACAATTTTCATAATATTATAAAAATGAAATAAAATGTTCCTACGTGTCAATTAATGCTTTAAATCTTGTTTTGTAAAAGCAACTTTTAAGGAAGTTGTGAGGTTTTGAGCGTTTTCAGTTACGTTTTTTTTGATGAAACTTTTTTTATGCGGTCCCGATCCATTGCATAAAAAAGTTTTTTTTACAATCTGGATCGAAACTTTTTATAGCTATTTACGAAATGTTTAAGTATATTTTTTTATGCCATTTTTTTTATGCGGTCCCTATCCACCGTACAAGAAAAGGATCAGCTGTACACTATTAATAATGAAATTTAATAAATTTTAAAATAATTAAAAAGAATGCTTTACCGATCAATTAATATCACTTTCGTCGGTACCATTAACAAAATAATTAATTAACTGTCTTCAAATCATTCATATCAATATCATGAAAATACTCAAAGGGAAGCAGCCATACAGATCAAACGAGAATTAGTTTAATTTGATGAAAACCAAATTATATAATAATGAATTTCAATGAAATTGAAATCATTAATAAGTTAAGTGCCTTCATATTTTGTCGAAAATAATTATACGTTCGTCTAACCTTATCAGAAGTAGATTGTATTAATCATTAAATTCCCGTATTGTATTCATTAATCATGCTTACGCCACCCCCGGTACCCATTCTTATCTCATTCCTGGAAATGATAATTTTTCATTTTATTATTAATAAAATAATCATATCATTAAAATAAAAATAGTCGAAATACGTGAAATATTTTCCCGGAGTTTTCCGTAAAATTGTATATTGTTATTCTTTAATGTCATCAGATTTTCAAAACGGAAATTTATCACCTGTATTTACGTTACAAATCCCTTTGTAATCCTTTTCCGGTGATGGAATTTTTTCGGTTTAATCAAAAATCTATCGCATATATGTATGCATGTGGTATAATCGAATGTACAGGAACCAACAAAAAGTGTAAGACAAAATAGTTTGTTGCAATGCACGTTTGCGTGGTGCACCGTTTTTGCCACAACCGCGGCCACTATAGAGAAAAAAACCATTGCTACAAATATATATACCAAAGATATTGTAACATGTCACTACAGAGAGTTGTTGTTTTCTTATAAATGGCTGCGACTCAATTCACTAAAAATTAAAAAAAAAATTCTTAAGATCAGATAAATATCTAGTATTTTTTATACGTTTTTTCACGGAAATCAGAGGTTTTTTTCAAGATAAAAATCGATAGCCCATTACTTTTCAATAGATTTATTAATACAACTGTGCTCCAGAATTCATTTTCTGAAACCTAAAAATGTTTTACTACACGAAAAATATCTTCCTTTTAGTTTGGTGACCGATTTTCAGATAATTTTTGAGGTTACGTGTAAACAAAATTGTAGTTTCTACAAAAATCTTGAAGATTAGGATTCATTCGGCTTCTGTTTTTCTTCTCCCATATTCCAACATTTAAATTTTCCCAAAATTTGACTAGATCCCTTCAAAGCCATTCGACAAGCGCAAATTAAACAAATCCTATTTTTATAAAATTTTGTGAAAACATTGGAAATCCAAAAATCTTGGATGAGTTCTTCAGTCAGACACATTTAAATTTTGTTTTTAAACCATTACAAAGAGCGGAAACAGTCATATAATAATATACGTTTTTGAATCACTGCCCTATGTAAGCGGGTTTTCGACAAAAACTGATTTTTCTAAACAAAAATTCGCTATGTTGTGCAGGATGCTGCGACAGAGGTAGTGTGATTTTTTTTTCTTTTTAAATAAATTTTGATCTTAAACATGTTAGAGACAATAAAACTTACAGAAAGAAAAGAAAACAAAAATGTCTTTGTTTAAAATATTTTAACATCATTTTGTTGAAATTCACAAAAGGAAGTTCGGTTAGTGTATCAAGGAAGAATATGTCCCCGGAGATTGATCCCTCTACATTTTTTTTATCGTACTGTACGAAAAAATTCTAACGACTCGTAATATACCTACTCTTTCATATACATATCTCCATAGTTAAAATGTGTTAGCTCACACAAGGACAACTTTATAAAGCTGTATAAAACAATATTACAACTTTATATATACTACATAACACGGAGATTTTTTGATCCTATAAATGAGAATCATCTTCACAGCGAGCCTACTACTAACTTCATACAAATACGTTCTACCTATTTGACATTAAATGTCGACAATAATGAACGTTATTCAGGCGTCAGAAACAACATAAGAATACCATCATCACAGTCCTTTTAGTTGCCTTAGTTGGCAGCCTTGTTCCACGTTTTCATATTCCAACGGGATTTCGTTTGAAAAAAGTAAATATTTATGTAGTATTACCAAAAACGAAAAAAAGGAATGTAGTAAGATGAACAAAAAAGCTGGATTTATTCTTGTCTCAACATTTTTGACAAATTTTTCTTTTTTATATTTTTTTATAAAACAAAATGTTCAAAAGATATATCAAAATTGTTACAAAATTTTTGCTGTAAACATGTTATGTTTCTATGCAGTCAGTGTAAAATGCCACGGTGGAACCAGTGGAGCAAATGGTTAATTATTATAAGCTTGTACACATTTTCGAGTGCACGTCAGGTTACAATAAAATTAAAGTCAATTATTACCTTAGGTATTTTGTGTTTATAGCATGCTGTTGCCGAAAAACTAAACGGTATCGACCATTTAGCTAGCTTGAAACTTGCTACAGGATTTGGTACGGAATGACTGTCACCTTACTACCGATTTGGTACAGAATCGCTGTGATCTTACTACCGAAATCGGTACAGAATCGCTGTCGTCTTACTACCGAATTTGGTATACAATCGCTGTGACCTTACTATCGAATCTGCTACCGAAATTGGTCCAGAATCACTGTGACCTTGCTACCGAATTTGCTACAGAATTTAGTTCAGAATGACTGTGATTTTACTATCGAATGTGGAACAGAATCGCTGTGATACTACCGAATTTGGTATAGAATCGCTGTGATCTTACTACCGAATGTGGTACAGAATCACTGTGACCTTACTGCCGAATTTGGTACAGAATCGCTGTGACATTACTACCAAATCTGTTACAGAATTTAGCCCAGAATGACTGTGACTTTACTACCGATTTGGTACAGAATCGCTTGTGATCTTACTACCGAATGTGGTACCGAAATTGGTCCAGAATGACTGTGACTTTACTACTGAATTTAGTACAGAATCATTGTGACCTTGCTACCGAATCTGCTATAGAATTTGGTCGAGAATGACTGTGACCTTACTACCAATTTGGTACAAAATCACTGTGATCTTTCTACCAATTTTACTACAGAATTTCGTGCAGAATCGCTGTGACCTTGCTACCGAATTTGCTACAGAATTTAGTTTAGAATGACTGTGATTTTAGTATCGAATGTGGAACAGAATCGCTGTGATACTACCGAATTTGGTACAGAATCGCTATGACCTTACTACCGAATGCGGTACAGAATCACTGTGACCTTACTACCGAATTTGGTACAGAATCACTGTGACATTACTACCAAATCTGCTACAGAATTTAGTCCAGAATGACTGTGACTTTACTACGGATTGGTACAGAATCGCTGTGATCTTACTACCGAATGTGGTACAGAATCACTGTGACCTTACTACCGAATTTGGTACAGAATCGCTGTCACCTTACTACCAAATCTGCTACAGAATTTAGTCCAGAATGACTGTGACTTTACTACCGATTTGGTACAGAATCGCTGTGATCTTGCTACCGAACTTAGTACTTCTTACTATTCTTCTTAGTAGATCTTACTACCGAATCGCTGTGACTTTCCACCGTATCTGTTATAGAATAACTGCGTTCAACAGAAATAATTCTTTAAAATGCTTTAAAGAAAAAGCGCGATGTACCAAGAATAACAGAACAGCAAAAAACAAAATGTTGTCGCACGTATGTAAACTAAATACAGCTAAACCTTTTCTTATGCGGTCCTTTTTTGTGCGTTTTTTTTTGTACGATTTTTTTTATGCGGTTTTTTTTAAGCGGTTTGAAAAAAATGGCCATTAAAATGCATAATGTGAATCACAATCACGAGACAGTAAGAAACTTAGACAATTACTATAATAACTTTCTTTGATAAAAATACTTTTTAACGGCTTATAAGAAACTTCTAAGAAAATTTCTAAGTTTTGAGCATTTTCAGTGATGTTTTTCCGATGAAACTTTTTTTATGCGGTCCCGATCCACCGCATAAAAAAGTTTTTTTTTTAAAAATCTGGATCGCACTAACTTTTTATAGCTATTTATGAAATTTTAGAATATATATTTTTGTGCGATTTTTTTTATGCGGTCCCTATCCACCGTACAAAAGAAGGATCAGCTGTAACCTCAATAAGAGTTATTGACTTGAAAAATTGTTATTTTTTAAATCTTGTACAAAACAAATAACATTATACGGGTAGAGTTTTTTGAAAGTTGCTATTCATATTATGGCTAAATTATTAATCAAAAAATTGTTCAGATAAGATTCGTAGCTACCGCTGAAGGCAATCGAATACTATAGCCGGGAGCTTCATAGCTCCTTCAGTTTTCGAGGTATGATGTACAATTATATTTTTTAAAATGAAAATCTGTGATTGCGTATATATCCGTATCTACATACGTACAAAGGATCCGAAACATTTTCTTGGTCGGGATTTTCGACGTTCTGAGTACCTTAGGCCCCCAAAACGTCAAGATTCGGTGAAGACCGTATATGTCCAAATTCCCTTCTAATAGTTTCGCTATATTGTCTACATAAAGAGGAAAGAAAAAAAATCAATGCACATAAGGGTCGGTACATACTAGATAACTTTTTGTCGGGTGATAAAAATCGAACGACAAAATGTTGAACGATTGTGAAAAAGTACATAAAGCGAAGCACTTTTAATAAAACTAATTAACTAGATTTAATATCAACAAAAGCATATGAAAACGTAATAAAATACCTATTGATTGTTTAATTTAATATTAAAGTACCACTTCACTGAGTCGGGGGGTTACTTTATTGATATTTACCTATTAGTGTGCTTCTAATTAATTAGTTAGTGACTGACCATACAATCGCTGCGTGTAACACTGTATTGTACTCATTATACTCTCATTTGATTCAATTAGTTTAACAAATATACACTAGCGGAAATAATTAAAGAATCAAAAAAAAAAAAAAAAATATTCCAAATTTTTAGCGATTTTTTAAATGGCTGTATCTTTGTGAAAACTGGTCGTATCGGAGTCGTAAGCAAAGCAATTTAAAGTTAGAAGTTTCTAGTTTCGAGATCTTGCGATAAAAAAGTTTTCAAAGCAACGTGTGTGCCGCAATCCTAATAAATACACTGAAAAAAAATTTTCGAAACTTTTTCGTTTTTTTTTCTGGTCTTTCATAATCTTCAACAAAATAATGTTTCATAATCTTTCAAAAAAATTATTGAAAAATTTTAGAAAAAAAATTTTTTTTGAAAATTTTCTAAGAAATTTTCTTTTTTTTGTAAATTTAAATACTATTATTGATAAAAATATGAAAAAAGCTGAGAAATTTTTTTTTTCATTTTGTTGAAGATTATGAAAGTTTAAGATCAAAAAAATGATCCTTTAATTTTTTCAAAAATTCAATCGAATGAAACACAAAAACGGCTGGATGGATTAAACTGAAACTCGGTGGGGTTTTTGTGGGTATATTGAACTGTAAAAGGCACACTTAATATTAGTGGTTTTCTCGAAGTTTTTAATTCAGCGCTTGATTTTCCAAAGAGCCACCAAAAGCTCTTTTTTTCTTGATTTTTCAAATTCATGTAAAATATGCAAAAAAAACTTTCTCTGAAAAAACAATGGCTAATACTTGTAGAGAATTTATTCGAGTTTTTAAAACACCCATTCAATTTTCTGTCTGATCATTGGTTGCTGAGATATCGATGGTCCAAGATGAAATGATCCTTTTCCATTCAAAGTCCGATATTTCAGCGAGAAGTGGTCGTATAAAAGTCTATAAAAAAGCAAATTGAAGCTGAATGAACAAGTTATCCGGTCCATATGGTGGTTAAGTCGGAAAAATTGTTTCCAAGTCCGTGGACCAAAAAAAAAAAAAAAAAAAAAAAATCCGAAAAAATTTCGGAATTTTTTTTTCAGTGTACTTATTAGGATTGCGCCACACACGTTGCTTTGAAAATTTTTTTATCACAAGATCTCGAAACTAGCAACTTCCAGCTTTAAATTGCTTTGCTTACGACTCCGATATGACCATTTTTCACGAAGATACAGCCATTCGAAAAATCGCTAAAAATTTGGAATTTTTTTTTGATCCTTTAATTATTTCCGCTAGTGTATAATATAAACTTTATTATGCCTGTTAATAGATATATTGAAACTTCAGTGGCGTAACTTGTGTCTATTAATAATTGAAAACTCAATAAAAAATTTAAATAAAAGAGATATTGTGTTTACATATGATAATAACTGAGAATTATTTTTCCCAGTTTTTTGCCAAGTGCATGTTGGACACGCATGACGTCAGGACTTTTTCGTCAGGAGTTTTTCGTAGATTTCGGTATAAAATATCGGACATTTAAGTTATTACGAGATAACTCTGCGCTCTGTATTTCTCTTGATGGGAGATATTTTGTTTAAGAGCGTTGAATATAGGACAACAAACCATAAAGTACTAGATTACAAAATACATTTTGATGTTGTAAGGAACATTTTCTGATGCCAAAACATACCCTTATGCAGAATTTTCTCATTTCATTCAAGTCTACTTTTATCAAGTATCTTATTTTGACGTTCAATATTTCGCAACAGGGAGGAGGGTTAAAAGTGAAAAAAATTTAACTTCATTCAACTTCAAGAGTTCTTTCTAACGATATCTAACACGAGTTAGATATTATCTTTGGAGTTGTTTATAAATTATTTTCGTTTTTGTCAACTTTATTAATTTCGACCCTGTCTGTCCGCCATTAAACTAAGCTCACCAGTCATTTTTTTTTTTTGTTTCAACATTGTTATAGAATTGAAGTAATATTATTACGACGGTGCAATTAGACCCAAACCTCAACATCCAAAGTAACAGTTTCACTCCAACTCCAAATTGTTCTATACAGTCCACATATTGTTTGGTAAAAAGTTACACCATTTTGAGCGTCGGGTTTTGGGGGAAAGAGGGCAGAAGTAGGCAAATTAACGGTTTTCGTCAGTTTTTTTAAATATTTCGAAAACTATGCAGTTTAACGCAAAAAGTGCCTATACAAAAATAATCTACATTAAATTGTGAACAAAAATAGTCCTATGCATAATCTTGCTGAAGTAAAGAGTTCCAGAGTTATTGAGGGTGTAAAAGTAGCAATTTTTAGTATTTTTAAATTTTTTGGAAAAAATATGACACATTGTCTCTAAGGAAACTAATTTTTTTTGTACAGGATTGTGTTTTGTAAAAGGAAATTATTGCGATTAGTCCTCTTCAAACATGCGCCTCCCTCTTCTAAATCTTCGTCTATGATGTTCGTATCCCTGTTATCACAACCTAGCCCCGAGCAAATACCGCATATGCTTGAGCAGTTGAGACCAATCTTTCTGCATTCGCAGTTACCGACGCATTCGTTTTTGCAAGCGCACACTATGAGAGAAATTAATTGCTCGGGAGCTGCAGGATGTGCTGTCATAGGTAATTGGTGTCAGGTGTTCGTCAATCTTCTTTCACCCTCCCCCACCCACTAGAGCGAATACTTCTTCTTATTCAGTCTCCGCTACACTTGGTGATAGGTGCAGCAGTGGTTAAAAATACTAAAAATTGTTACTTTTACACCCTCCGTAACTCTGGAACTGTTCACTTTAGCAAGATTATGCACAGGACCATTTTTGTTCGCAATTTAATTTGTACATGACACTTTTTACGCTAAACCCCATAGTTTCCGAAACATTAAAAAAAACCGTTAATTTGCCTACTTCTACTCCGCTTCCCCCAAAACCCGACGCTCAAAATGGTGTAACTTTTTGCCAAACAATATATGGACCGTATAGAACAATTTGGAGTTGGAGTGAAACTGTTACTTTGGATGTTGAGGTTAGGCCGTTTTTTTGAATAACTGCACCGTACTATATTTAGAATTTTTTGAATAAAAAAAAATACACTTGAAAGCTCAATATTTCCCTCAAACGAGGCTTAAAAATGAAAACTGCTTAAAGAAATCTCAACTTCATTTTATGAGGCCCTTCTAACGATATGATACGAGGCAAAAAAATCTCCATCCCCACTTCTTAAGACGGGAATTCGAGAAATTAAGAAAATTTTTTTTATTTGAATTTTTTGTAAATTTTTTCTGCAGGAAAACCAACTAAAAAAGAAATTTTTTTCCTTGTACTTTCCTTGGGGCGATAAATAAATGAAATCCGGCCTTCTAGTTTGAATTTCACAAAATGTACATAACTCTCTTATGATTATGCAAAACTTTTTCTTTTTTTTTCAATAAAATTGATAATATTTTATGTCCACAATGTGAATTATTACTGGCTAAAAGGGTCACCAAATATTTGTGTTAATCGAAGCAAGTAAATACATCGTATATAAATATTGACCACTATACACTAACTAGTGCCCCCATACCATACATCCCAAATATTCGCACAGAACCGAACTGAACCTATTCAAATGTTTGTAGATACCCAGATCGGCAGGCTAGACCAGACTAGACCAAATATTATCTCCTCTACTCCTATAAATTGATATTGAACCATAACACTGTGAAATGTGTTACGCTGTTACGCTAACCATGGACACGAACACTGTTCGTACCTATATATATATATATATATATATATATATATATATATATATATATATATATATATATATATATATGTATATATATATATATATATATATATATATATATATATATATATATATATATATATATATATATATATATATATATATATATACAGGGTGGGCCATTTTAATCTATGCATCTAAATATCTCGCCAGAGGTGCCACCTATCAAAAAATGACCTTTACAAAAGTTGTTAGGTACGACGTAGGGGGACATTAAATGGTGACCTTAAATTTGACCGTGACCTTTATTCTCAAGGTCATTTTGAGGTCAAGTCGTATTTTTTAAATGGGAAGGCCTATTTTTTATTTCGGATTCTGAAAGAGCGTGAAATTTCACGTCGAAAATGCTATAAACGAATTTTGTTATTATTGGCCGTAAGAGGTGTAAAGGCCACCAAAGAACAATAACAAATTAGATTTTAAAGGCAAAACCTAACTTTAAAGTGTCGGCATCTTTTGGAGACGTAAGATAGGAGTTTCTGTTCGTTTTTAATGATCTTTGAAAGTCATTTTAAAGTCAAAATCCAGAAAAATATAACACTAAAAAGTTATGAAAAATTAATTTTTCATAACTAATAAATACCATAACTAAAAAATAAAAAATTAAAGGTCAATAAAAAAAATTCGTTTATAGCATTTTCCACGTGAAATTTGACGCTCTTTCAGAATCCGAAATAAAAATAGGTCTTTCCATTTGAAAAATATGACTTGACGTCAAAATGACCTTGATAATGAAGGTCAAGGTCAAATTTAAAGTCACCATTTAATGTCCCCCTTCGTACCTAAAAACTTTTGTAAAGGTCATTTTTTGATAGGTGGTACCTCTGGCGAGATATTTAGATGCATAGATTAGAATGGCCCACCCTATATATATATATATATATATATATATATATATATATATATATATATATATATATATATATATATATATATATATACCTATATATAGACACAACATCTGACAATACTTTATGGTATGTATTTTACCCTTATAATATAATATGTTACTGTATATTTGAGCATTAAATTTTGTTAATTAAAAACTCATATATATTGTTACACTAGTTGTGATGCTAGCATATGTTGCATGTGTTACCTATATCAGTATATAAATTGTATCTCCGGTACCTATTAGTTTGGGAGTTATAGCTTAAGGGTGGGGTAAGGTATTAAAATAATTTTTTTTTGTTCTTTTTTTATTTTTTAACTGAATGCATAATATCTCAAGAATATTGTCTCAAAATTTCAAGTTGATTGGAGCAAAATTGACGAAGTTATAAGCATTTTTGTTGTTACCTGGCAGATGTTTCGCTCTCTATATATCTCACTCTCTCTCAGTTATAGAAATTTCAATGCAAGTACAAACGTGTTTATACCTGTACTGTATATTTTGTCAGTCTAGTGTACAAAATTTAGTTTAGCAGTAAGTATTCTATATCAGTTTTATACAAGAATTTTTAAGTGTTTAAAACTTTAAAGCATTTTCCCCACAGCTCACATTTTCAAAGTCGGTGCCCCTCATAATTTTAAAACTACAGCACCGATCCTTTTGATTTTTGAATTTCTGTACATAATTTACAAGGGAACGCTGGAGAGTTTTTTCAAATTTGTTAATAATTTTTATTTTACAAAAACAAATTAGCCGATTCTTTTCTCAAAAAATCGTATTTTTTTCTTTCTGAAGTGAAAAATGTGAAAAATTGAAATTTCGAAAAACTCTTCCAGGAAAACTATTATCTAACGAATGAACTTTAATTTTTTTATTTCAGATGATCCAGCACCAAGTTATAAGGGGCACCCCAAATCTACTTTTTTCCGAGACACGTTCGAATAATTGCTGCCATTACTGTATTTTTTAATATTTCTTCGTGAAAATTTTATACAATATAAAATGTCATACTTTAATGTACCGCTGATTTTAATAAATAGATTTTAACTGTGTCGTCACAAAAAATAACAGAAACATGTCTTTTTTTGTACGAATTAACCTTACCCTCTCCTTAAAAACACCAATTCAAAATTTCTTATAAGTATTTTTTATTTACAGATTCGAAGAGCACCTTTTTATGCGGAATTTTGAATATTGATAATTTACGATAAGGAAAAGCACTTATATTACAGTAACCATTAGCATTTTGAAAATTTTCGTTATTTTTTCGCTATGACGCTGACGCACCGTTTACGACATATTTACAGTCAAAAGTTTACGATTATGAAAAGCATAGTTTAAAAAGAAACCATTATAAAATATAATAAGTGCTTTCAAACTAAAATACTTTTGGAAGCACTTATAATAATTTCTTACCCATTTTCGAAACCGAATATTTTGGAATTGAGCCAAAACAGGTCAACAAAATTTTTTGATCCAAAACAATAGATTCGATTATTTTCGAATTTTTCTTTATCTCCTTTCGCAAAACTAATCCTCAATTTTTAAGTCTTTGTTAACTCTGCTAATGTAATTTCAACAAATTACATATCAATAGGTAGTTTTCTTTAAAAAATAACCCAGTAGAATCAATTTAAACTTTCGTTCTATCATTCATTGTTTTCGAGATCATTGAAAAATTGAATAATTAACAAAAATTTAAAAGGACACGGAAAAAAACACGTGTACTTTACGTAATTTGGTTATTTCTTGACCCAAACTTAGGAAACCTTCTATCTCATGTAATTTTGTAAAACAGATTTGTCATTAGTTCGATAGAAAGGGGAGAAAAAAAGCATTTAACTGTATCAAAATTGATCTCATGTGCCATAATTCTCACCATTAAGAAGTAATTGAAAAAAAAAAATTTTGAATTATCGGTTTTTTGTTTTGGTTGTGTTTTTCAGCGAAATCAACATTATTATAATTTTAGTGAACAAAAATACTAACCGTTTAACATAATTGTGTTCACACGTATACTAGGTATATACGTACGGCAATTGTTAGGTATTCTATGACATTATTATATAAGTGTGTCAACATTTCATACATGTAGGTCAGAGGCGCATTTAAGTAGAGTGCTTAAGGCGTTCATTGCAGTAAATTATTTCATTATATTGAGAAACTACATACATATCCCTTACACAAAATATATGTATATTTTTAGTTAAAGATGATATTATGTACTGTATACATCATATACATCATATAATATACTATGTAGGGGAGACTGGGGTAAAATGGCCACTCTAAGACAAAATGTTATTTAGTTTATTTGTTTGAAAAGAAATACAGATTAATAAGTATTTCTTAGTAATCAGCAATATCTGGAAATGTGTTTTTACAATTTTTGCTTTTCGCAACAGGTGCAAAGTGACCACTTTACCCCACTATGGTGGGTAAAGTGGCCAGGGGTACCCATTTTAATCCAAAAAGAAATCTTGAAGTAATAAACATGTTTATATACAAAATCAAACTATGTTTGCGTCATTAATTATTATATATCAACGGACGGACAGGCGGACGGACATTGAAGTCTCATCATAAGGGTTCCTTTTTCACATTTTTTCTCGGAACCCTAAAAACTGATTTCAGACAATTCTTTTGTTTATAAAATATGAAGAACTAAATAAAAGTTCTGAATTTTATATAAAATGTTAAAATATTCTAAGAATTCAATTTGAACAGCGATCGGAGACACTGACCACTTTGCCTCATTATAAACCTGGCCACTTTAACCCGTTAGACGTCATTTCGGCAAACTACAACTAATTTCAAGAAAGAATTTTCTGATTCATCGATAACTATATTATTTTAAAGGTAATTAGACAGAGGCTTTTAGCTATCCCAATTAAAAAAATTGTATTCGTAATTAATAAAAAAATAATGAGAATACAACTTAAAACTTACTTTACATCAACACTCGAAAATTCAGAAAATTCCTTATAATTCATACAATCTAGGAAATTTGTTCAAGATTATGAAAGTTTAAGAGTAAAATAATGATCCATTAATTTTTTCAAAAATTCAATCGAATGAAACAAAAAAACGGCTGGATGGATTCAATTGAAACTCGGTGTGGTTTTTGTGGGTATATTGAACTGTAAAAGGCACACTTAACATCAATGGTTTTCTCGAAATTTTTAATTCAGCGCTTGATTTTCCAAAAAGCCCCCAAAAGCTCTTTTTTTCTTGATTTTTCAAATTCATGTAGAGTATGCAAAAAAAATTTTTTCTGAAAAAATAATGGCTAATCCTTGTAGAGAATTTATTCGAGTTTTCGAAACACACCTTCAATTTTCTGTATGATCATTGGTTGCTGAGATATCGATGGTCAAAGGCGAAACGATCATTTTCCATTCAAAGTCCGATATCTCAGCGGGAAGTAGTCGTATAAAGGTCTAAAAAAAAGCAAATTAAAGCTGAATGAACAAGTTATCCGGTCCATATGGTGGTTAAGTCGGAAAATTTTTTTCCAAGCCCGTGGACCAAAAAAAGAAACCGAAAATATTTCGGAAATTTTTTTTTTCAATGTACTTATTAGGATTGAGCGATACACGTTACTTTGAAAATTTTTTTATCGCAAGATCTGAAAACTAGAAACCTCCAGCTTTAAATTGCTTTGCTTACGACTCCAATACGACCATTTTTCACGAATATACAGCCATTCGAAAAATCACTAAAAATTTGGAAATTTTTTTTGATCCTTTAATTATTTCCGCTAGTGTATTTATTAAAAATTAACATTGCTAGTATCGTCCGATTAATGTGTTTAGACAATTACGTAATAAATAAACTCAACCCTTCAGAGTGACATCATATGAATTTTACACCAATAATTGAATACAAAATTATTAACACTCCTTAAAAAATTTCTTCTCTATTCAATATTACGAGTTAGAAAAAGATAATATAATAATTTAATCCAACCTAATTAAACCAAAACAATTGAAGTATGAATGATAATTATATAAATTATTTACTAAGAGGCGACTTACGTCGTTACCTATTTTTAATAACACTCCAGAAGAAGACGTAATTATAATGAGTTGTCTGCCAAAAGTTGCTCTTAATAAATGACATGCGCATCTAGGTATTGGTATAAATAATGTATCTTAAAAGTACACTGTTAAAATATTTTCAATTTCTTTTTTGTACTGCTGTATTTATTTACAATTTTGATATAATCAACTTTATTTATTATCTTTATTTTAAGAGCCAAGACACACGAACCACGCCACGACCACTTTTTTGTGGTTGTCGTGTGGTTGTACTGTCGTTCGTGTATCTTAGACGGCGACTTGCGAGCCACTTTTTAGTGGCCGAATGACGTACAGCACGTACAGTCACTGCTAGGAGGCATCAAAGCCACTTAATACTGTTTGTTATATACAGTGTCTGCGTTAAGTATTCATACAATAATTGATTTATCAATACTGAAATTTAAGGAACTTAAAATTTTGCAGCGTGAAGTAGGTACGCTAGGATAAAAATAAACAAAATTAATCAGAGAGGTGATTCTTCTTTTAAATAATATTTCTTTTAAAATACATATCGGTATTTTGGTATTACATATTTTTGCAGATTCAATTTTTAAAATTATTTGATGAAACAATTCAAAAATTTTCAGCTCTTTATTTCTTTGAATTTTTAATTTTTTTCTATTATTATAAAACTAAAAAGGTTTAAATAATTATATAGCTTATTTATCTAATAATAGTCAATAATCCACGTTCAAACAGCAGGAGAGCTTCCAGTACATGCTTTTATTCTTAACCGAAGGGTTTTTTCATGCCATAAAAATGTTTCAATTCTGTTGACCAATTTGCCTTTATAATAATTATTTTGTATTACATAAATAATTCTGCAAAAATAAATCAATAAACAATATATATACAGGATACGTTTATAACAGCGGTACCTTTATTGTAAATAAAATGTGTCATAAAAAGGTTTATATTCAATTTTTTTCTTTCTTTTCTTTATTTTCAAAGTTATCATAAAATTTGAAGCAAAGATGTTCCCATGCCTTTACTTTTTCCATCCGGTTACTATATCCCGAATATGTGTAATCCCAGATTGCGGGTAAATTTCGGATTTCCTCAATAAATAATTCCGTATCAAATGAATCTTCGTTAACCATTGCCATTTTTTCAAGAAAATAAAAACAAAGAAACAAAAAAAAAAATTAAAAAAGACCAAAAAAAAGAAAAAAACAAAACAAGAAAAAAACAAAACAAAAACAAAAAAACAGAATTAATAACAAAAAAACAAAACAATCAAAAAAGACCAAAAGAAATAAAAATACACACAATTAAGAAAACTAAACAAAACAAAAATTACAAAACACCAGCTGAGTCGTATTATTCAATGATTTCTTGTAATGTTCGAGAGACACTGTAGTACTAGTAGTACGTATCTGTCGCTTATAAGTGGTTCATTGGTCGCAAGTTTTAGCGACTAAAAACGACAATACGACGACACATTGCGACAGTGTCCGATTACGACGACAGGCTGTGGCTCGTGTGTCTTGAAATTTGTGTTTCCATAAGAAAAGTACATGCATACATACCCGGCCACAGAATAGCCACTATTTTGTCGCTGTCGCGTGGTCGTGGCGTGGTTCATGTGTCCTGGCTCTAAATAAGATTTTGTAAGTCAAAGTGTCAATTTTGAGGATGAGTCATTAGTTGTTTTAACGGAAGTAATTCCTTAAAAATGTCTAGAATTGTGTTGCAGGCCCAACAAGAGGGGGTAGTCGGGGTTGCAGCATCGGAAAAGGACTTTTGCTTTGTGAGCGGGCTCATAGCTATCGGCCTATCGGTAGGAAGCCCGGGAGAATATAAAAGGAGCTTTTTTTGCTCGTCCACGACCTTGATTGTGAGCGTGACTTTGTGGAAATTCAGCTCATAATAGCAAATAAATTACTTTGCGAGAATTTTACTTTATTAATATAAATTATTAATGTACTTTCGTCTCATGTAATCATTTTCTTCCATAGTGCTGGGAACAACTGCATGAGTTAAAAAGGCGCTTACCTAGTGTGGACTCAAATGCACTCAGTAGAATTTCATAAAATAATTTTTGTTTTATTCAAAAATCTTTCCTTCACACTTCACACAGGCTTAGGACTGCCAGTTCAATTAAATACTATCAAAATCAAATTTTATTAGTACTTAATATTACTGGCGTGTTTAAAAGATTTCAAGACGGACAGACAGACAAAATTAAATTAATACTAACTAGCTGCGACCCGCGGTGTCACACACATAAAATTATCTGAATTATAGGTATTTATAGGTCAATTCAATCATATATTCCAAAATTCTGTGCAAAATCAATTATTTATAGCACTTGACCCTGCTCGCCCAATGACTCTAAAATAACTATCTTGATATTTTATTAGCATGGGTAATTTCCGCACCGTAAGAACTTAGTATGGGTACCTATACCAGCAGTTTTAGAATTGTTTCTATTTTAGGTCCTTCAAGGCACCAAGGCCCTGGAAAATCATTTTAACGTCACTTTCATCTTTCGCAGATCTTGGCACAATACAAAATTTTATACAGTAATGGATCTATACTGTGGTGAATTTAGTTCAGTAAATAAAAATACTTAATTATATAATTTAAAAATTTAATTGAGCAATTAGAATAAAATTTCAACATATTTAAGCAACAAAGTTACAATTTTCTACTGAAAAGTATTTTGAAATAGCTATTACTTACTCAATTAAGTTATGATGTTAATAAGTGTGCTATGACTAACTTTAGTATTATAATAATTATATTATTCAGTTTTTTTTGTCCACAGTCTTTTTGATGTTATAAAATGATGTTTAGAAAAATGTTATAGTTTTATTTTAATATCTAATATTATGTGAAATTTCTAAAAAGTATCCAGATAATTTACAATGATGACACATACCATGTCGGTGCATATCATAAATGGTCCTCATAATGTCATTTTTTATAACTGAATCGCAGTCGGTAGTTTTGGGACACATTCTTTTTTGCGTTCCTTAGGCTCAGCTGGTTTTTTGCCACTTGAACTGCTCTTGCAATTGAAGATATACTTAAATCTAATGCTGAAGCTACTCTCTAAAACCGCGCAATATTGTATTTAATTAAAATGTTAAAATTAATCATGAGTGTTACTTAATAAATTAATATATTTGCAAAAATTTTATATTTACCTCTTGTACGGCAGTTAAAGGAATCAAAGGACCACCATTTTGCAATTCTAAAGTAAAATAGTTTATCAATTTTAAAAACACGGAATTCATTTCCTCATAAATGACTTTAGATTTCGGCATTTTAGAAAACGAGATAATATTCGCTAGATAACAATCACTAGATAACAAAACTCTTCAACAAAAATTTGAACAGTGTACTTGATATACTCTTCTTGTTAGCGTAAACAATCACACCACTGGAAGATTTCAAATGTTTCGAAGCATAGTACAGTAAGGCTCACACAAATAGTTCAAAATTATAACTGTTTAATTGCAAATAAATTAACCAAATGTTTCAATCGTAGTTAAACTTTTTTTTATCAATAACAGCTTATATTTGTTTTCTGACCCACAGCCCGCTATTGCCAGGGATACAAATAATTTTGACTACATAAAGGTTAATTATTAAACATGATAGGTACATTTAAAGCACCTAATTTTCGTCAGGTTACTATATTTATTTTTAGGTTTAAAAAAATTTAATAAAATTTAATAAAATATAACAAAATGGAATTCTGAGATAATCTTTTTATAATACTAAAACTTGACTTCGCTTGGTATAAAATTGTTTGAAAATTTATATCTTTATTTTATGTTTTTGAAAAAATCTTTTCGTATTAGAGGTATACATTTCCAATGCAAATGTAACTCCCCATGCAGGTGATTTTAGTGGATTGTATCATCATTCTAGAATTTGAATTAACCCATTTCTTTAAACTTTAAATAATTTATTTAGCTATCTTCTACTAAAAGTATTCATTCAAAAAATTCGCCATCAAAAAACATTATTAAAGTTAAAAAAGACAAAATATTAATTGGCGAACCGTCTTAAAAACAGCAGGTGGGTCAGATCTGGCCCGCCGACCGTAGTTTTCTGACGTCTGACGGGTTAGCAAATTAATGTGCTATTAGAGCTTGTACTAACAAAAATGAACAGCAATTAAAAAAAAGTCTGAAATTTAATTTCGTAAATAACAGTTAATCTGACCGTAATTCTTTAAGGACATAAAGTTTAATTACTATATAATTATAATAGTATTATAGTAACCCATATATTAAAACTCAGATATTAAAAGCCCACAAACTTAAATATGGCATGTTCATATTATTCTAGTGGTTTTGACAAAGAGACTAATTATTTATAAATTTTATAATACGCGAAAGGTTAAACTTATGATTAAACAGATGCGTATGATATAATAAGACCAATAAAACCCGCAAAATATTAAATTTATATCCAAAAAACCTTTAAAAAACAATCAATAAATTCCAAGTACATAATATATTTATTACTTATAGTGAAAACAACGACAACTGAAAATACAGTAGAACCTGTTTAAGTTGGACACCCGCGGTGCAATCAAAAACTGTCCAACATAAACAGGTGTCCAACATATGCAAAATACCAAAATCATCTACACTTAGTAATTTTAAGGTTAACACTAATTTAGAATATAATGCAAAATTATTTTTAAAGTAATACATATACACACATCTACGTATCAATATTTATTGAAATAAACTATCGAATAACAATCGTAATACATACATATTATAGATATTTAAACATTATCTTTCGTAAAAAAATCACTTATCTTAGTTTGTTTGGATACAATTTTTAGGAAAATTTTGCTTTCTAATTTGCTTTGAATTCTGAATAAATCTTCTAACAGTTCGCATGGGTTTTCAGTTAAATACTTAATGGCGGTATTTATACCGTTCAAAGCTTCTTCAGGGGTTGTTGGTTTCTCCGCTACTTTCTCGCACTCGTCACTAGATTCTTCGATTTCTTGTTCCTCGTCTAGTTGTAAAACATGTTGAAGAACGTCTTGATGTGTATTGAAGACATGATCGTGTACCTCCAAGTAGGCATCGGCGGTGATCATTTCTTCAGCAGTCTGTAACTGATTTTGAAACTCTGGAGGTAATAATTTAATTGCATCGCGAAGTTCTGAATCAGGGTCTTCATTATGATCCCCTTCATTTGCTTTTGGAATACTAAAACCAGCTCGTCTAAAACACTTAACAATTGTTTCCGTAGATACAGCTTTCCATGCTTCGCTGATCCATCGAATTGCATCCAAAACCGTGACTGAGTTGATAAATTCCTTGTGGTTGTTAGAAATTTCAGATTTAGCAACTAAACACATAAGCAAACTTTTACGGTAATAAGTTTTCATTGTTCGAATCACGCCTTGATCTAGTGGCTGAATTTCCGATGTTAGATTTGGCGGTAAATAAACAAGTTTAACATTCTCGAACGATTTCATAATCTTATGACTTGTAGCATTATCTAGTATGATCACAATTTTTCTAGCAGCCTTACGCATTTGCCTGTCAATATCTGACAAGCAACTTTCAAAAATATCAGTCGTCATCCATGCCCTTTTATTGTGTCGCCAAATAACGGGAAGCTCCTTACATCTCATTTGTTTAAAAGCTCGAGGACGTGCTGATTTCCCAATTACTAACGGTGTTAATTTTTCTCCGACCGAACTCGTACATAATAGAACAGTTAACCGTTCTTTAGACAATTTACCACCTTTGCATGGATCACCTTGTGCAACATAACTTTTTTTTGTCTAATAAACACCAAAAAAGACCAGTTTCGTCTGCATTAAACCGATCTTCTGGCGCATAATCTTGCAACAGATTTTCCAGTTTTCTTTTCCACTCTTCCGCCTCTTCTAAGTCTGCTGATGCTGACTCTCCACACAAAGTTTTAAATTTAATATTATGTCGATTTAGAAAACTTTCTAACCATCCATTACTTGCTTGAAAATTAATGTCTAATTTTAAGGCTATCGCTTTTGCTTTTTCTTGCAGTAGAGGACCGGATACTGGAAGATTCGATGAACGGCACTTAACAAAAAAGTCATAAACTTTTTGATTTATTGCTTCATTACCAGTTTTACGAATTTTTCGTTTTCGTTCGGCGCTCCAATTCTTTTCGTAAGCTTTCAAAATTTCGTCTTTACACGTCAAAATATTCCCAACAGTTGATTTGGAAATTCCAAATTGGTCGGCTGCCTTTCTTAAACTAACACCATTCTCTACTAAGTCTATAACATTTTTTTTCTTTTCAATGGTCAATTCTACTAAACATTTTCGCTTCGAACTCATGGTGCTAAATTTGTAACTAATAAATATTCAAGAGATCTGTACACATGAAATCACTGCTGATTATTGACTAATAACCATTGTGACTGCCGAGCTTTTATATTTTTAGGACATAACTAACACGTGTTTCGGTCACGTGTAAAAATTCAATTATTATAACTGTCATAACATAACTAACACGTGTTTCGGTCACGTGTAAAATACATGAATGTCCAACGTAAACAGGTCAAAATATCAAAAATCATTTTTAAAAACTCCAAATTAGACAGGTTTCCAACATATAGAGGTGTCCAACTTATAAGTATTAATATGCATTTAAAACAATGTAATTTCGCCAGGCCAATTGAAAAGTGTCCAACTTGAGCAGGTGTCCAGTATACAGAGGTGTCCAACTTGGCAGGTTTCACTGTAACTCATTCACATTAATTTATGTATCAGACAAGCTCGTAATATAACTATCTCTGACAAGATCTACTATCTAATATATTGAAATAGGATAGTAGAAATTATAATAACTTTTATATATGTTACAAAATTTTATTTTTGAAATGAGTCATTTTCAGTTCTTATAAATAAGATTATATTTAAAATGCAGTGCATTACTAATCTATATACACAATACACATATCATAAAATTGTAACGAGACCGTATCTGTACATGGAATGTTTTTGGAAAATTGTAGGTACTGATAATGTAGATAGTTGGAGATTTAGATACCAATATATTATATATACTATACTAAACATATAATATATATTTCTCACTGATTTTATACCAACGCTTCACGCAAACTACGTCCCGAGTACAGCTAGTAATAATTTTTCAATACCTTGTTTTGATGTAATGTTCTTATTTTAAAATTATTTACTTTTTGAGCTTATTATACTTTTTCATTTGAGCTGGTAGTGTACTGCTAAATATATTTTAAATTTTAAATTTTTATTTTATTATTTTATTCAAATGTTTTAATGAACTTCCAAATGAAAAATTCAGCTACTACTGCCACTGTCATGGGAAGACTTGAGCTCGGGACTATAATAGAAATTTATTTTGAGGTCACCAGAAAATGATGCCGATTCGCCAAAATTTGTATATATTATATATATATATATATATATATATATATATATATATATATATATATATATATATATATATATATATATAGGTGTTTCATTAATAATTGGAAATATTTAAATTGATGATTCCTGGGCTCAGAGTATGAAGATTCAACCCCAATCACTTAGATAAAATTGCTCTTTACTAAGCTACGAGTGTTTTATTTAAAAATTTAATAACTAATTTTTCCCAGTACTTTAAAACTATTTGACGTATTTCTATCATACTTAGCAGGATGTGTAGGTACCGTAAACCATACTAAACTATGTTAAATAAGATTTTCTAACTACTGTCACAAATAAGGTTAACTCCTCCTATATTCTACGCCACTGGCGAAATTGTCATTTCAGCACAATTATTCGATTCATTAATACTTTCTGTATAAACAACATATCAACATTTTATTAATGTTTAAATTAGAGATGTCGATTTTCCAAAAAAAAGATCGATTTTTGGATCGATTTAAATCGAAATCAAAAAAATCGATTAAAAAAAAAATCGGCTAAAAAAAAATCGATTCTGTGAGATCGATCTAAAAAATCGAAATTTTGAAAAGTTTAATAAAATTAGCTGATAATTTTTGTTTAAGGGACTTACTTGATAGTAATATCGTGTAAAAACGCCTTGTAAGGTATTATATTTGTAAAGGCGATGAGTGAGTTAACTTTTCAATTATAATTATAAAAAATAAGGCAATTGAATATGTAGGACGAATACCACGAATTGAACCAAGTTTATTCAAAAATTTCAAACAAATTGACAAAAAAATGTTTTCTAAATAAGCCGCTTTTGTGGGAAAGGGATCGTCGTTTGCACAGATAGGTGGTTGCTTCCTTCCTTTTGTAGTAATAGTCAAACTTATGTAGAGCCATAAGAGGGGTTCGTTGATATAACGAGTAAAAAGTGACAATTAACAATAGAGATTTTGGTGTTTCATTTTAACACATGTTTCTTTGTAGAATTCTGAATTACTATTAAAATTAAAGTTATTTTTGGAAAAAATCGGTTATCGATCTCTTACTTTTAATAATCGATTCATGAATCGATTCAAATGAGAAAAATCGAAAAAAGAAACGATTTTTTAAGCTTCGATTAATCGATTTTCGATTAATCGATTTAGAATCGACACCTCTAGTTTAAATACAATTTGTATAGAACATCGACTGGCAATTGAGCTTTTTCATAAATACAAAATAAGAATACCTATACAGTATCAAGTAAGGCCGGCCATACACGTTACGGTATACCTGCGCAGATAAACCTGTGCAGGTAAACTGTACAGGCAACGAGCTCACACACGTTAGAGTATACCGGAGAGGTATACCTGTACAGGTAAACTGCACAGATTTTACTCATGATTACTCATGACGCTTACTATGAAAGCGTATAAACAATTGAAATCAAACAGTAGGTGTTGTTTGACTCACATACTCGCTGCGGTATACATACCTGCGCAGGTAGAAAATACTGATTTTCAATTACCGCTGCAGTTTACCTGTACAGGTATACCACTCCAGTATACCGTAACGTGTATGCCGGGTCTAACAATTTTAGCTTAATGATTTAACAATTATGTACTTCTTGTGTTATCAAGAAGTGTTAAATAACATTTAACAATATATCTCTAGTGAAAAAGATAACAACATCAATAACAAATATTCAGTAATTTAAAGGAAGACGTTGTAACAAAATAAATTCTTATTTATAATTTTTTAAGTTTCTCGCTCTATGGGTTATTCTCCCAGGGCAAAATGTAGAAAAAAATATTATTCATTTGTTCTTTGGATTCAATGTTTAATAGTTTTAGATGATTGTTATTTTGAGTAATATCTTTCAATGTGTATTTGGCTATGTAGTGAATTCGGTATGATTGGACAGGGACACTCTGTCAAGAAGTGATACAAATTGTCTGCTTTATCTGTGTTACAAATATATGCTTGCATAATATCTTAATATTTATCATTTTACTGAAACTTGACGGCTATTGGGTCAGTGACGGCTACTGGTGCTCTTACCTTATATACATATATATATATATATATATATAAATATATATATAAATATATATATATATATATATATATATATATATATATATATATATATATATATATATATATATATAAGGTTTGCGAATCGGTATTATTTTCGGTTTCTGGTGAAAAATTTCAAGCATAGTCCTGAGGTCAAGTTTCATGACAGTTGTTGTAACAGCTAAATTTTCCTTTCGGAAATTCGTTAAAATAGTTGAATTGCCTTAAATAAACTAATTCTAAAACTACTTAGAAGTACACTACTAGGTCAAGTGAAAAGTACGCTAAACTCAAAAAGTAAGCATTTTTAAAATAAAATGTGAGTGAGTTGTTGTTGATAAAAAAAAATTTAGATAAGATTGGAAAGTTTGGTTGATTTGTTTGTGATTAAATAACTATAGTTCATAACTATTTGATCCACTTGCACAGTAAAATTTAATTAATAGTTTACCATTACGTTGAGCCTTACTGTCCAATATTCAAAATAATTGAAAATCTTATTAAGAGCAACTTTTGACAGACAACTCATTATAATTACGTCTTCTTCTGGAGTGTTATTAAAAATAGGTAACGACGTAAGTCGCATCTTTATATTGTAAGTTATTTATATTGTTATCATTCATATTTCAATTGTTTTTTTTTTTTAAATTAGGTTGGATTAAATTATTATATTATCTTTTTCTAATTCGTAATGTTGAATCGAGACGGAATTTTTGAAGGAGTATTAAAAATTTTGTATTCAATTATTGGCTTAAAATCCATATGACGTGACTCTGAAGGGTTGTGCTAATTTATTACGTCATTGTCTAAATATAAAAATTCAACTGTATTTATTTGGTACACTTTGCAAAAACGTCACTTTGTTAGAAGTTTCCCTTTTAATCTGTTTCATTGTTGATACAAATACTGCCCAGCTTTTGAAAAAAGTCTCTCTGAAGCTGTTGAAGTTGCTGTGCAACACAAATATTTAATGGCAATTTTTTTCAAGTTTCGATAAGTGGTTCCTAGAACTTGCTATAAAGTAATGGATCTTGTTTTAAATCAGCTACAGGACTTTTTAAATACTGGATAGCTTAGAGTAAAATCGATGTTTCGAAATTATTCTCGTAACATAGATGTGTCGATGTTATCGAGGACATAACATCGATGTTTTTACATCAATGTTTTCCCGCTAAACATCGATGTTTTTCTACCATCGATGAATATCGATCATCCCTACTAGGTGTGTATACCGATTTGGAGTAAATATTGTACTGATTTGAAGTGTTACACTCAGGGCCGCGCCAAAGGACATTTGCGCTGGGGTGCAAGACAAAAATTGCCGCCCCTAAAACGCCAAACTTATTTGTAATACATTTTTGATAATAAAATATATGCCTCCCGGCTACCAGTTTACTTACTATATATACTTCCTTTAATGAAATGCATAAAATATTATAAAATATTTAGGATTATAAATGGAATAAAACACTTAAACTTTTTTTAACAATTTAGTTCGCATAAATTTCAAGAACAAGTAAATAAAAATAAATAATTTTAGACAAAACAAAAACGAATAGTAACAATTTTAAAATTTTATATAAAATTCACTTTCCTTGCCTTTTTTATTGCAAATTCATTTATTAAATCTGACATGTCAATATCTGCAGCAATTTTGTTTTCTATGCTAATTAAACTTAAATACGATATTCTTTCCTGTGACATAGGTACTAGATCTTAAATAATTTTTTATTAAGTTTCGAAAAATTTCTCTCACCAGATGCCACTGTCACAGGTATTGTCAAAAATATTCTTAATGCAATTGTCATATTCGGAAACATTGTAGTAAGATCATTAGAAAATATATAATCTCAAGCTGTTAATGCATTCATGTCGGGATTAATACATGTTAAAAGAGTTTCTATTTCATCGCATAAATCTAACGCATTTATATCAGATTTGTTCCGCAGAGCCCAAAAGGGGATGTTTTTTACTTAAATTTCTGAGAAACGAAATAATGTAACTTTTCCAAGAAAAGAGTATGGAGTGCTCCAATTTAAAGAACATCCATAAATCTTATCCTAAGTGGAATAAGCAATATCGAAAGAAAATGTATATTTTAAACTAAATTGCTTGCAGATGTGGATAAGCAAATATTGAAAACAAAATTTATAATAACAAAAAACAGAAATAATAAATTAGGTTTAAGATATCAACCAAATAGGAAAAAGAAGATAAAATAAAAATGTTGGTTTTAAAACCAAACAATTGAAACCTTAAACTCTTTTAGCGAATTTCCAGAAAGAATTCTGGAAATTCAGCTATTACAGCCACTCTCATGACACGACTTAAGACCGGCACTATGGCAGAAATTTGTTTTGAGGCCCCTAGAACCCAAAAATAATATTCACTAAAATTTATATATATATATATATATATATAAATATATATATATATATATATATATATATATATATATATATATATATATATATATATATATGTATGTATGTATGTATATATGTATTAGCACGATAACTCTTCAGGAAAAACCGCTAGCTTTACGAAATTTGGTGACAACGTTGGAAATCCAAAAATCTTGGATGAGTTCTTCAGCCAGACATGTCGGATGCCAGGAACATGGCTTTTGTTCTTGGAAAAAATTAGTTTTTTGCCAAAATTTCCACTTATTCAAAAATTTTTGCGAAATTTTTTTACACCATTTAAAAGAGAAGAAAAAATTACATAAAAAAGGTCTTTAAATTTTTTTCTATGTCAACTAGTTTCCGAGAAAAGCGATGTTGTTTATAATGTGATCATTTTATCGTATAAAGTGTGAATCTAAGCACAGTCTGAGAACATATTCGACACAATATGGATATTTTGTATATAACATACATATATATGCATACGATAGATATCCTTTTTGATAGGATCACATAATTGTGATACATGTATAAAGGTACAGGACCATTTCATTATCCGTACTACCATTATGCGTACGGTTTGTGTGTGTTGTATATACATATACAGTCTACGTGAAAAAATTTTTAATGTAAACAAAGATTTTTATGTAAACAAGTATCAAATTTTTAACATATACAGGCGATTATTTTGAAAGTTAACATAAATATATGATAAAATTTCCAGAATGGAATTCAGCTATTACAGCCACTGTCATGACGCGGGGGGCATGACCTGAGCCCGGGACTATGGCAGAAATTTGTTTTGAGGTCCCTAGAAATCGAAAATAATAGTCACTAAAATTTATATATATATATATATATATATATATATATATATATATATATATATATATATATATATATATATATATATATATATATATATATATATGTGTGTGTGTGTGTCCGCGCGATAACTCTCGAACGAAGTATCCAATTTTTACGAAACTTGGTGAAAACATTGGAAGTCCCAAACCCTTGGATGAGTTTGTCAGCCAGACACGTCGGATGCCAGGGACATTGGTTTTGTTCTTGAAAAAAATTAGTTTTTGCCAAAATTTCCACTTATTCAAAAATTTTTGAAAACTTGAAAGTCGTCCAAGAATGGAATTCAGCTATTACAGCCACTGTCATGACGCGACTTAAACCCGGGACCATGGCAGAAATTTGTTTTGAGGTTCCTAGGATCCGAAAATAATATTCACTCAAATTTATATATATATATATATATATATATATATATATATATATATATATATATATATATATATATGTATATGTATTTAAATATATATGTGTCCGCACGATAACTCTCGAACGAAGTATCCAATTTTTACGAAACTTGGTGAGAACATTGGAAGTCCCAAACCCTTGGATGAGTTCGTCAGCCAGACACGTCGGATGCCAGGAACATGGCTTTTGATCTAGCAAAAAATTAGTTTTTTGCGAAAATTTCCACTTATTCAAAAATTTTTGCGAAATTTTTTTACACCATTTAAAAGAGAAGAAAAAATTACATAAAATACCCCTGTCGCAGCATCCTGCATAACATAGCGAATTTCCATTTACAAAAGTACGTTTTTCTCGGAAACTAGTTGATATAGAGTAATTGTAAATAAAAAAAACCTTCTTTATGTGATTTTTCCGCCTCATTCCGCCAAATTTTTTTCACGAAAAATGTCCAAAACCCCGTAAACGTTTTCACGAAATTTCTTAAAAATAAGATGTTTCGTTCTTGAGTTATCGTGCGGACACTTAGTAAACATATATATAAATGTGTCCGCACGATAACTCAAGAACGAAACATCTTATTTTTAAGAAATTTCGTGAAAGCGTTTACGGGGTTTTGGACATTTTTCGTGAAAAAAATTTGGCGGAATGAGGCGGAAAAATCACATAAAGAAGGTTTTTTTTATTTACAATTACTCTATATCAACTAGTTTCCGAGAAAAACGTACTTTTGAAAATGGAAATTCGCTATGTTATGCAGGATGCTGCGACAGGGGTATTATTATATTTCGACTGTTCAATACAGTGTTTACTAAGTCTTATTTAAAAGAATAATATTTTACTAAGAGATCCTCAGTCATCAATTTTTAGTTTGTTTTGTTTACTAATCGTCACGTACTATATACAACGTAACGCAACGAAAACTAAACAATTTTAAAGATTGATAAATGTTTTATGTGTAGAATTTAACGACGGTTTTTATAAAATTAAAGCGTGCAAGAACATGTTCGATCCCGATCCCGTTTGATCTCGCCGATTACCGCGCAAATGATTGTTGTCGCTGGTCGACAATCGGAATAATCGGATTACCGACGGGTCACAACAATCATAATAGACAAGTATTTAAGCAAAATGCGGGTAACATTTAGTGTCATCAAAATTACCACATAAAAATAGTAAAAATTTTATATTTTATTTGCCGCCCCCAAAGCCTGCCGCCGGGGTACTAGGCACCCCTAACACCCCCGCTTGGCGCGGCCCTGGTTACACTAAATTTCGAGCGTAAGAGTTTCATCTATAGATATTTCAATAGCAAAATTGTTCGTATCAAAACACTCACTGTTTACAAATAAACAGAGAAATATTTTTTAATAATTTTGCCAAGAAAATAACAAAATAGCAAATTCCAATACTACGTATCTACCTACGTGGGAAACACAATTTCTTACGAAATCCTTTTCCTATATTCGAAACATATTATTTTGAAAGGTTTATCCAAATAAATTTTTAAAGAAATAAAATCAAACGACAATCGAAATATAGATTCAATACAAAACCGTGACTTGCACATTTATTCCTTCATTACGAACAAAATATAAAAGAAATATATTTTGTAAAGGTAGATGTAGAAGATTTATTTGGTCCAAACTCCAAAGCAGTTGTGTAGGATTATTGAGGAAGCCACTAACGCCGGATAAATATATGTACATATGTATTTTGGTGCAATCGTATAATATTGTTGAAACTACAAAACAACAACAATTTATAAATAAAATTTGTGTGTTTTATTTTTCAAATATTTCTTTTTAGTGTTCCGTGACCATAGATAAAGTACACCAGAATTTCATTTCTGAAAGATAGCCAACTTCAATACATTTTTTTGACTCTCTATTACCTCTCTATGGAACTGAGAACGGGGGCACCGGGTATAGACGTCATCGTTGTCATTATCATCATGCGTAGTACACTTGAGAAGAACAGAGATGTCACTATAATAATTTTAAATTATCTTTAACCTTATTCGATAATGTAAATTTTTATGATTGAACAACCTTTTGAAATGTGAATAAAATATGAAGACTAATGCCAACAATAATAATAATAATAATGTGCAACTAGTGAAAATTTTCATATTAATCGATTTATTTCCCTAATTGTACTTTTAATTTCAATATAAATAAATAATTACAATCATTTTTGAGCTAATTTCACTTACCACACTCCTATTCCCTTACCACGCATCTATTTCACTTACCGCACTGTTATTTTTTGGTTTCTTTATTTCTTTATATCTTCTGATATTTTTTGCACGATCGTGTATTTTCATGCATTTACCGATGCTGTTGACAATGCTGGTAAGTTACATTTCCCGAACTTTTGTTTATATCCATGGAAACCAAAAAATAACAGTGCGGTAAGTGAAATAGATGCGTGGTAAGTGAATAGGAGTGTGGTAAGTGAAATTAGCTCAAAAATGATTGTATTGATTTATTTATATTGAAATCAAAGGTAAAATTTGAACAATTAGGAAAATAAATCGATTAATATGAACATTTTCACTAGTTTGCACATTATTATTGTTGGCATTAATCTTCTTATTTTATTGACATTTCAAAAGGTCGTTCAATCATTAAAATTTTCTGTGGTTTTCATAATCTTCCTTTCATTTTACGAGAATAAATTGGCAGCTAAAAATAAAATGCTTCATCAATTTCATTATTCTCACTAATACTATAGTTTAATAAACTATTTTCCTCAATTTTTTTAATAGAAAATTCAAAGAAAATATTCACGCCAGTGGAAATATTGACACTTAATTTTTTATTTACAAATATAGTTGTCAATTGTCACTACAAAAATTCGTATTAGTTGTTACGAATATTTATAATATTTATTCATGGCATTCTGTGTCATAACATATGTAGAAATATAAATTTCACCTATATTATCCGAATTTTATTTTTTTATTTAACATATTTTTATTCTTTAATTATTTTAATTCGATCGTGCAAAAAATATTATACAATACACGATGCGTTAAGTGCATTTACTGATCTCGAAAATTGCAAAAACTCGACCCTGCGGGTCTCGTTTTCGCAACATTTTCTCGATCAGTAAAAGCAACTTACCGAACTTATATTGTAATAGTATTTTACAATATAAGTTCGGTAAGTTGCTTTTACTGATCGAGAAAATGTTGCGAAAACGAGACCCGCAGGGTCGAGTTTTTGCAATTTTCGAGATCAGTAAATGCACTTAACGCATCGTGTATTGTATAATATTTTTTGCACGATCGATTTAAAATAATTAAAGATTAAAAATGTGTTAAATAAAAAATAAAATTCAGATAATATAGATGAAATTTATATTTCTATGTTATGACACAGAATGCCATGAATAAATATTATAAATATTCGTAACAACTAATACGAATTTTTGTAGTGACAATTGACAACTATATTTGTAAATAAAAAATTAAGTGTCAATATTTCCACTAGCGTGAATATTTTCTTTGAATTTTCTATTAAAAAAATTGAGGAAAATAGTTTATTAAACTATAGTATTAGTGAGAATAATGAAATTGATGAAGCATTGTATTTTTGACTGCCAATTTATTCTCGTAAAATGAAAGGAAGATTATAGACCGGGAGGCGGTAATAAGAAAGTGTTTACCCATCGAGTTAAAGAAAATTTCATTTTTCATCTAATAGTTTATCATTCGAAGTTACTAAAATGCTTTGTCGGCCAGGCCAACTCTTGTCCGGTTACGCGGGCCGACCTCAAAAAGTGGTCAATTTTTCGAGGCCCCCTTACCCATCGAGTTAAAGAAAATTTCTTTTTTCATCTAATAGATTATCATTCGAAGTTACTAAAATGCTTTGTCGGCCAGGCCAACTCTTGTCCGGTTACGCGGGCCGACCTCGAAAAGATGTCAATTTTTCGAGGCCCCCTGACCCATCGATTTAAAGATAATTTCTTTTTTCATCTAATAGATTATCATTTGAAGTTACTAAAATGCTTTGTCGGCCAGGCCAACTCTTGTCCGGTTACGCTGACCGACCTCGAAAAGTGGTCAATTTTTCGAGGCCCCCTTACCCCCCTTACAATGTAACAAATATGTTGGCCTGGCCGACAAAGCATTTTAGTAACTTCGAATGATAATCTATTAGATGAAAAAAGAAATTTTCTTTAACTCGATGGGTAAGGGGGCCTCGAAAAATTGACCACTTTTCGAGGTCGGCCAGCGTAACCGGACAAGAGTTGGCCTGGCCGACAAAGCATTTTAGTAACTTCGAATGATAATCTATTAGATGAAAAAAGAAATTTTCTTTAACTCGGTGGGTAAGGGGGCCTCGAAAAATTGACCACTTTTCGAGGTCGGCCCGCGTAACTGGACAAGAGTTGGCCTGGCCGACAAAGCATTTTAGTAACTTCGAATGATAAACTATTAGATGAAAAATGAAATTTTCTTTAACTCGATGGGTAAACACTTTCTTATTACCGCCTCCCGGTCTATTATGAAAGCCACAGAAAATCTTAATGATTGAACGACCTTTTGAAATGTCAATAAAATAAGAAGACTGATGCTAACAATAATAATAATAATGTGCAAACTAGTGAAAATTTTCATATTATTAATGGATTTATTTTCCTAATTGTTCAAATTGTACTTTTAATTTCAATATAAATAAATAAATACAATCATTTTTGAGCTAATTTAACTTACCACACTCCTATTTACTTACCACGCATCTATTTCACTTACCGCATTGTTATTTTTTGGTTTCCATGGATATAAACAAACGTTCGGGAAATGTAACTTACCAGCATTACCAACAGCATCGGTAAATGCATGAAAATACACGATCGTGCAAAAAATACTATTTAGGTATCCATAGAAATGATAAAATTCAAGCTATTAAAAAAATTGACAATTATTTAAGTAATTTTTTGACTATATTATCTAATACAATTTTTATAATAAATAGTAGGTACTGCTAATAATTTTTTATTATTGAAAAAGAAGATGACCCTTAGTATACATTTACATAATTCATTCAGTAAATATTACTGTTCATTTCCGGTAAACATAAACAGATAAAAATAACTAGACAATCTTTTGAAATCGAAAATATGGTTTACTTTAGGGATAAAATTTATTCATTAAGAAAAATATTTCATTCACTTTCATATCCTTTTACAACAAATTCATAAAACCAACAGATTGTACGGAACACTGTTAGCACAAGTACAACTTGCACTTGACGACTTGTTTTTTTTTCTTTAAGGGGAGATTCGAACATCAGAAACATCAGTCAAAAAAACATCAGAAATCGAACTTGTTTAAATTTTTTTTTTCTTAAATTCAAAAATGAGTTGTTTATAAATGATGTTGAAGTCGACACTGTGAGATTTTTCCACGTTGATGGTTCCGCGCGTTCTGCAATCCCTAGTGAACTAAAATAAAAAAAATTAAGAATTTTCTGAAAATATACATATACAGTTATGACACTAACTGGGATCTAAGAAAAAAAATAAAAAACCAGCGAGAAATCGCATTTTGAAAATAATTCGACAAAAATCACCGTTTTTTCTCAAATATAAACATTCATCATTTTGAAAATATACCACGGAACAAAATGATCTTAATTCCTGCCAAAATGAGGGTATCAACGAATAATATGCACTTTGATTTATATCGATACCTCAAATACTTTTTGAGATATATGAGGAACCATGTCGAAAAATATAGTTTCCAGAAAAAGGCATTTAAAGTTTTATAACGTCAATGAACTATAGTAAAGTACGCGCACCAAAATGCCCGTAACTTTTTGATTTTTAATTTTTTTAAAACAAAATTTTAGGAGAATATTTCTAACACCCTAAAGAACATAATTATAAAAAAATAGATTTTTTTTTCTTTTGGCGAATCTCCTCTTATTAAATGTACGTATTCAAGTAAATCATTTAAGTGCTCTGACAGTGTGCGTAGCGCGTGTATTAAATTACGTCATGATTTAGGGGAAGTACCTACAAAGTTTCCCACCACATCTAATCTAAATATATTTCACATTAATTTAATTAAACTGGAGAGTAATTATTTTTCACAAGTGTGGTTTTCAACAACGCAACACGAGTGTCCTATGGTTAGATTATAATAGCGATGTTAACGGAGATAGTTTTATCGATAAGAAGAGTCGGAGTCGGAGGTCTGTTATCGAACTGTGTGGAGTCAGTGGTGAATCGAAGTCGGAATCGAGGATGGTTGATTCAGTTGCATAAAGTGTAGAGTTAGTAGAAAATAGTCGCTTTATTATGAAACTAGCCGTATACTCGATAGGATTTCCCATCGACAACATCTTTTTATTAGGTACTCACTTTTTGCACACTTTCAATGTTTTTCAAAAGCCTAAATCAATATTCACGTTTTTAACTTCAAAAATGATGGATTTCCCATGCGAGCTTTCATTTCCTGTTTTAACCCCTTGGGGAATAAATTTCCAAAAATGTTTACACAACTGACTTTTATTTATGAATAGAAGCCTAAACGCCAATTTTCATATCTCCTGTGCTAAATTTCGTCCTTCTGAACCCAACAGTTTAGGCTGTGCGTTGTCTGTCAGTAAGTGTTAAAGATTTATTAAATAAGGTAGGGTCAAGTGGGGCAATTGCGAGTATGATAGCTAAATTTATAAATTCAATTGCATACTGCTCATTTACTTCTTAGAAATTAAGAATGAACATACATATCTGCCATAAAGCACATATGGAGGCTATTATTTTAAGTATTGAAAAAAAGATATAAGTAGATTTTCATAAACATGAAATTTGAAATTAAGTACCATGTCTCATTATTACATTTACCCCGTCAAAAGGGGCAAATGTAATAATCATAATTACTTTTTTAACAGTGTGTATAGACTGGATTCTGGGAAAATAGCAATAAAAGAGAAAAAAAAAATAATTTTTAGTTTTTATTTCAATGAGATCGGACAATTGTATCACAAGTTATGAACTTTTCAAAAATAAAAATGTTTTCATTTCTTAATTAGGTAGGAAAATATTTTGAAACAAAATTATGAAATAATCATATTAGGGAACTTAAAATCAAATGATATTATTCCACGTCTAGTTATTTCAGGGTTAGCCAATATCTGAACGATGGAGTCAGACGTAACTAGATTAGTGTCATCCATTATTGGCCATGCAAAACACTACCCTTGCGTCGTACAAATTTTACCTCCCAACGACCGTTCACTTTTTTCTGCACAACGCCTACGTAGTGCTTAATTCCTTTTTTGAGTAAATGTTATAATGCCTATATTGCAATTACTCCAAGGTAGCAAATTTCTGGGGCAAATGCAATAGCGGCATTACCTTGTAAGCTGTAGTAGATATGATAAAAATATATAATTAATTTATCTTTCTAACACAAGGCAACACCATTAGACAAAAAAAATAAATAAAATAAAAAACTTACATTAGAAATGTAGATGACACTCGATGAAAAGTTAGATTATAAATTTTGGAACCACGTTTCTTGAACACCTGCCGCGAAATATAATGGTTACTCATTCGTCCGTCGGTAAAACAGTGCTGACAGGTGGTTAGCTTTGAGTTAAGGTAATACTTTCTTCATATCAGAAATGGCAGCCCCATTTACAAAAAAATATGGCTAGACATAGTATGTTATCACATTGACCCCGTTATTGTAAATGCCCCACTTGACCCTATTATTTATTGTAATAACCATAGACACATTTTTTTATATATCTCTAACTTCAAAAATGACGAATTTTCATACAAATTTTCATCCTCTATTTAACCCACTTAGGGAATGAATTTTCAAAAATCCTTTCTTAGTGCTCACCTACATTATATAAGGAACCCCTGTATAAAATTTCATCCTTCTAAACTTAACGGTTTGGGCTGTGCGTTGTCTGTCAGTCAGTCAGTGCTAGAAATTTATTAAGTAGATTTTCGCACTCACGATCGGTACGATGGTGTCGGATCAGGTTTTCCGGAACGGCTCCCTTTCGGTCAGTGTTCTGAAGTAATGTTTGCAGTTCAAAAGTAATTTATTTTTACTGAAGTACTCATAACCTCATTTCTTAATAACATTTTATAATATTGTTCGGGTAGCTTCCTCAATCTGGAACATTTTCACAATCTTTTGAGACACTTCAGTTGAGTTTGAAATGTTCCAGAAATATTTTGAGACTTTTCGATAATTTCCTTCAGCTGTTTTTTATTTAGTGATTTTTTTCAAACTAATAAGCGTCGATAAATTCAAAAAGCTTTATCAATTTTTAATTAAAATACAACATTAAAAGTTATCAACGGATTATTGCAATATCTAGTTCATGTGTTGCGATTAGAGTGAGTCCATTTTAACGTTTAAATCATTATTATTATGTCTACAAAAAAACTGTTCTGTGTTGAAACAATGACTTCTTAATGTTTTTCTTGCGCTTACTTGAGTCTTTGGCTTTCTGTGGTTTCAAAGTTTGATAAATTTCCGTTTTAAAAGTATCCGAACTGGAGTCGGTTTTGGACGTGCAATTGGAATCGAAAGTTCCGATTTTTCGGAGTCGGAATTGAAGTGCCTTAAGGGGATGGTAACGTTAATTCGGCATAAAAAGACTCACTTTTAAGAATTTTTTCAGACGCTACCCGTAATACAAATTTAATTAATCGATCGTAATATTATAGTACAACATACGAACATTTCTTTAATTTTTTAAAACAAAATATAAATAATTAAGCCAACGGCAGCAAATCTTCGGAGGCGCCGCGAAAAAAAGTTGTTTGTCGGTGAACAATATAACTCAAGAGTGGATCATCCGAAATAAAAAAAATGAATGATATCATTAGACAACCTCTTTTCTAAGGTATCCCTGGGAGGAATTTTCTTTTTTCCGATTTTTTAATTTTTGGTGACACTTAGAATTGAAAACACCGATTTTCGTCTAAAAAATTGACCTATTTGTTATTATAAAATTAATAATTATGAAAAATAAAAAAAAGCTCGCAGGGATACCTGGTCATTTATGTAATGAAGCTGTATACAAAATTTCAAAACAATGGATCGAGTAGATTTTGATTTAACTGTTCACCGGTTTCAAAAATGACAAGTGTCAGGAAATCGCTTTAAAGTTTTGTATACCTGAAAATTCAAAATTAGATATGACAAATTTTTTCATATCTACGTCATTGGTTATAGTATACATTAGTATACTTACAAAGACCCATCCATGAATAAAAGAATTCAGGGATTCCGAGAGCACAAAGCCACGTACCTGCTGGGCAGGGATACGAAAACGTATCGGAGCAACAAACGCTCAAAGTTCTATATCTTAGTTAGTTTCACTCCGATTTGTTTTAAATTTTGACACAACAATCTTAAGATGCTGTACAATCATATGAAACAATAAAAAAATAATGAGAAAAAAAATTTAATACGTTACCATTCCCTTAATATCCCTACTTACTATTCTTCGACATATACATATACAGGTCGGCTTTTTGAGAGTTGCTATATTTATTACGGTTAAACAATTAATTTAAAGAATTGTGCAGATAACAATTGTTGCTACCGCTGAGGGCAATATTTAACAATAACGAGGAGCTTTATAGCTTTTTTAGTTTTAAGCTGTGATACAAACTTATACAAACCTTTAAATATATTAATTTCTTGATAAAAGTGAACCAATGTATAAATAAAAAAAAATAAACGGAAGAAATAAAATTTTTTGCAAGTTGTACTTACAGTTTTACTTAAAAATTTTTTTTGATTAACTCAATAGTTTAGTCGTAATATGTAAAAATGGCAACTCTCAAAAAACTCACCCTGTATTATTAAAAATATCAAGAGTGTTGGTATATATTTTTGAAGGATACTTTTAAAGTGTACTTTGAATATCAGAAAGCCTACACTTTCATTTTGTCCGGTGTAAATTTGGATCTGTGTATATTGTTACACTAGTTACGGCTTGTATATTATTAGTTGTAAGTTGATTAGATCGGTATCGAAGCATGGGTACACACACACTCACACACATTGCCTCTGTTACCTATGTCAGTATATAAATATTGTATAAGATAGCACTTTGACATTTATATGAACGAACTTCGTAGTTCGAATTCCACACTTACGGTGGTACTTAAGGCGTGGCACTAATATGCCACTGTTTATTCGACAGATGGCAGTGAACGTATTAAATTAAATAATTCAATTTTTTCGCGAAATATCATGATAGAAATGATAGAAAATATACTGGAGATGCAAATCTAACCAGAATGATACTTTAAGAAAAAAATTATAGCTGATAAAATAAAATTTTATTTGCTGGATCTAATGACGAAGACCAGATAGTTAACCTTTTGTAGAGCTATCGAAGAAGGGTTAACATGTTAAAACGTGGTAGAAATATATAATATTTTACGATAACAACAACACAATACCACAGTTTTATTTTCGAAAAAACTTTTCGAACAAAGTGGACACATTCTATTTCTTCAAGCAAATTTATATCGATATCATAAAATACATCTACTCTACCTATACACAGAAAAAAAAACTCACTGTATATTACAAAAACGTGAATTAATATTACAAAATTTTTACTCCAATAGAACCGTTTAGTAATATTACAAAACCACTTTTATTAAAAATCTGAGTACTAAAAGGTTCTATTAATTCAGAATAATTTTTGTAATTATCACAAAGACTTATTTTTGTGAATAAAACTCAACGTATGTTTTGTTGAACATTTAATAAACTTTGTTATAATTACTAAATGGAATTTGTAATTGGTATGATTTATTTATTAATAAATACTAAATTTTATAGTAAATTTTACTATATTTTTTTGTTGTACTTACAAATAACCCCTGTAAATATTATTAAGGATATTTGTGAAGGAAAGGAACTAATTGGATATACTTTGATAATTAATGTAAAAAACAAAACAGATGTGACTATAAAATATTTACAAAATTCAAGCTTCACATCTATTTTACACAGCATTACATTAATTATCAAAGTACATCCAGTTAGTCCCTGTAAAATAAGAAAAATTTTATTTTATATAAATGAATTTATTAATTAATTAATACAAAAAAATAAAAAGTTATGTTAAAATGTATTAACTTACAGGAGGTATGGCAAGTGTTTTAGAAATAATTCTAACATATTTTTATTCAGAACTAATATTAAGCAAATTTCAATAAAAGATATAACTGTAGTCCAATATTCAATTACATCTTCAAAATCCAGTGAAAAATTTTAAAAAACAAAACGAAAACAAACATGTTGTTTATCTGTAAAAAAGCATATTTTACTAAAATATGAAACATAAAAAATGTCTAACCAAATAATAAAAAACTTACTTGAATTTGAAAAAGAATCCTTTTAATTTGTTAGTAATTTACTTGACTGAGGTTTTTCACATATAGTCGAATAATGGATTACATATTCGATTCAGAATCAAAGTAAAAAGATAAAATAGGAGTACCTAGCATGTTTTCCACCTGTAAAAAAGAATATTTTACTGACTAAAATATGAAGCTTAAAAACATGTCTAACCAAAAAATAACCCTTACTTGAATTTGAAAAGGAATGCAAATTTGCTAGTGTTTTATAAATTTCTGAACTGAAGGAACTTTTCTTTGGTTATAAAAAAGTTTAACTGCAAATCTGAAATTATTTTTTCCATAATGTTCAAAATTGCTTTTAGTATCTGAAAAAAAAGAGATCAAATTTTAATAGGAATATTATTAATATTTGTGAGCAAAAAATAATTTATGAAAATACTTACTAGCCGTTGTCAGATTTTCGATAGTAAAACCATTAGCAAGTTTTCTTGTCATATTTCTAACGTACAAACAATCTTTTAAATTGAGATTGTATACTATGTTTTTTCATAAACTCTTGTCAGGTTATAATAAATATTTCTCTATCACAGAATGACGCTATGAATACTACACAACATTCTAAAAATCATAGAATTCGTTAATATTGCGCTTGCGTCAGTTATTTATTACAAAACTTTTTGTTATAATTACAAAACACAATTTTTAAATGAGAAATACAAAACTTTTTGATAATCACTAAATCAGGGTTTCCTTAAATGCATATATAGGTATTATGAACGTTTACAAAATATCACATAAACGTATCAACTTGTCAACTCTGCGCAAGCGTCATTTAATTATTACAAAAATTTTCGTTTTAATTACAAAAGAGACTTTTACTTTAAGCATGCGCATTTTGATTTTTAAAACAGTGTTATAATTACAAATATTTTTCTTATATTTACTTAAAATATTTAATAGAACTGTAATTAATGCTACAAAAATATACTACTAAATTATTTTTTTTGTTATTACAAAAGTTTTTGTAATATTTACAAAATTTTATATTAACAAATTAATAAAACGCAATTTGTAGGATTAATAAAACTTATATTAATCACTGAAAGCGAGTTTTGTTACAATTACTCAAATTTTAGTTCTAACAACGAAAGCTAAATACTAAAAGCGGTTTTGTAAATAAAATCACTGTTTTTTTTTCTGTGTACAGTTCGGTATATATTCTCTCTGTACAATTCTAGTTGACTATAAATAAATTTGATAAATTTATGATACACGAGTGAAATGGATGTTTCTCTTTATCTGTTTGCCCATTGTCACATATATCCGTTTCCGTTGGGATTATTATAGGCCGATGGCACGGTTGGTCCTTGGTCGGCGGAGATAAGGTGGAAACAAAAAACTATTTAGTTTTTATTATATAAATGAATTTTTTAACCTTGTCCTATTTTTTACTTGTGTAATAGTGCAATTTCTTTTACAATTTTGATCAATTTAGAATTATAAAAATTCGTTAAGTGCCTGTTTGACGCGCAGTATCAGAAATTCCTAATAGAACAAGAGCTAGTGGCAAATCTGTAGTGGTCATTTCAGCAGTCATCAAACTGATAGGATATTGAACACAGAAACGTAGTGCTGGTAATTCCGTTCGGCCGAGTTTGAGTTACCTCTAACATTCAAAATTTATATAAAGTAACAGTTCTGGCCTTTCACCAGTGAAAAACAATCTGGAAATATTTTCTCTTCGCCAGGTTGCCAGCAGAACAATCCAAAATTGCGACAAATTTTTGTAATTATTAATCAGGGGAGGATCCATCTCTCAAATTAGGAGGGGGTCACATTTTACTAAAGGTTTCATAGTGCCCTTTTCGACATTGCAAATTTTTAAAAAAGAAAGGGTAGTTTAGTTTTGAAAAAACGGCATTGAAAACCAATAATTCTCTTTCAATATTCTTACTTGTCCCTGAATATAGGCAATCTCATAGTCTTTGCCAAGTGGCCCCGTACCCACTGTCAAGAATACTGTGAACTTTCTCGGTCTCACGACAGGAAGTTTCACTTCAATAATTAACATTTTTCAAAACTTTCACTGTGACTGCTTTATCAATATAAATAATGATATACTCATAATTCTATAATAATAATAAAAATAATTGAGTCCCATTCTTTTTTTTAAGCTGTTTTTAATTAATTTAAATTCAACTGACAGAAATAATAAATATTATTATCTTTGTCTCCACTGCTCTCTCTCTCATTCCACGCTTACCCGTTTCCTTGAAAACAAAACACACTCGTAGAAAAAAAAATTAAAATATTCATTAATAAAAAATAATAAACAGAAACGTACCCACATTTTTGTATCTCTATTTACATATCGTATGCCAAGTCTGTCCGTCTGTTCGTGCATTTGTCTAGTCTGTTCGTTAGTGTCGTCTTCATCTGATTTCAAAACCGAATAGTGTGAAAATGAGATACAAAAAAATGACAAGCAATGAATCTTGAGTGGAAAATGTAATTAAGTAAAAAAAAAAACTGCGAGGCAATAATTAATCATTTTATAATGTAAAATATGTATGTGTAGGCAAAGATAATGATAATAATATTAGGTGCTAACTGTAAAGTATACTGTACATAGTATCAACCACGCAACCGGGGAACCCCACGATGGAATAGTGAAGTGTGTTTGTTGTATGATGCTCTCTCGGTTGGTAATGAACCGGCTATGTATGAAGTTGTCTACTGTTATAGTGTTCTAGGGTTGGTATCACGTAAACGCTTGAGTACCGTACGTTTTTATTTTTGTCAGACATATACACAAAAAACGCCGTGAGTAGCAGCGCCCCATCATCGGAGTTGAATTTTCCCCTCATCTTCGATATTTTTAAGATATCTAAATGTGATTAGAATTTATGTTTTTATTGATTAGAAAAGGATTTTAAAAGTGCATTGGTAGGACTTTTTGAGGTCGTTTTTTCTTTCCAAAACCTCAAAATTCCCATTTTACAAATAAATGTTGTTGATGCGTCTAGGTTTTTATGACAATTTGGTTGGGGGTGATTCAAAACTAAATTCTATAAATTTTGTTGCAAATCTAAACCGAAGATTAATAGACTGTATCGCGATGTTCACAAAAAATAATGATTACAAAAATGAGATTGTACTCACCGAATTTGTCCTTCTTCCGCTCTAGATTATTGATGTTTATTGGGTCAGGGAAAGATTTGGAAGGTTAAAGGAAGAAGGTTATGACCCTTATTGAATTTATTGGTTTTTTCGATTGAATTCCATGTAATTTTCCGTCAATGTGAATTTACACTACTATTTTTAAATGCGGTTAAAACTATTATTATTGCGAACAAACCAACGCGGAGTTTCTAATGCGAACAAAACTATCACCAGTGATTTGCAAATTAACCATTACCGATATAGTTGCGAACAAACAATCACTATGTATGTATATCTGAATTAACTAATTATTGCGCATTAACCGTTATCGATATGGTTGTGAACAAACTATAAAACTAATTATTTGCCAATTAACCAACTAAAGTGAACAAACTATTATGTAACAATTAAACTAAATGAAATTGGCGGTAATAAAAGCTACCGGTACAAGACCGGCAGCAATCGATTCGTACATCGATGGATCCAATCGATGACTAACTGTTATACCACGCCTATTCTATTTTACAAACAAAAACAAAATTCAAACGGCTCAGGAGAATAGACTAAGTAACTCATTATTCAACAGCACCATCTATTGACACTAAAGTATATTAAGGATCTCCCTTTTTTATACATACATACACAATCAACAGATGGCGCGAACAAAGGTGATATTAATAACATTTTTTAAATTACTTGTATATTACATTTCGATTACGGAATTTACTTCAATTCAAAATACCTTACGTCACTGGCCAGTATAACAAAAAGTTATATATAACCTTGACGCTTTGGATAATGGCGCTCTCATCGACGGAGTATTCACTAACTAAGATTTAAATGGTTATTCTACCTGTTCAAATGAAAATAAAGAACTTGTTTGTGATTGTGAACTAAATCATTTGTTCTGCTCTTAAGTTTGTAATTTACAAATGAAAGTTTAAGTGCAATTTCAGGTATTAATTTGTGCATTAGGGCAATACTATTACTTTAGTGATGTTTAATAGAATTCGGAATAGTATCAATAGAGTTTGGAATCAAATCGGATACATAGAAATTTCATTTTTTTCCCTAGACAAAATCCCTAAAGAAACAAAATTAGGCAAAAATTGAAATTTTCTCCTATGGTTGAGGGGTTCACCGTTTAAAGCGGTGTTCTAGAAATTTAAAAAAATCGATCTTTTGTGTGCATATTTTCAAAGTTTACAGGAAGGAACATTGTATGAGGCAGGCATCGCTGATTAAAAAAATGTAAGTATAACACACTATCACTATAAATGACTTAGATTGCCCGAAACGTGACTCCAAACCTTAAACTCGTTTTTCTCGAAACTATGTTTTTTCAAACGGTTGACATGATATCTCAAGTTCTAGTGGACCGATTGCTTTGAAATATTGTACAGAGCTTCTTCATGCCTATACTCAAAATTAGTTTGACGATAGGTTTTTTGAAATTTTCTTTTTTACTATTTTTAAAAATTTCCAAAACTGAAAGAACGATGGGAAAAACTCTTTTTTTCACATGGACGCCATTGTGCCAAAAAATTTATGTTTCAAATCGCTCCTGACAACCGAAAATAATATCATTATTCTTTAAGAATTCATTAAAACTTTGTGTTTCAAATCATCGAGGAGGTCGGAATCATGTCAACCAGGAGGCAGCTTTTTTTGAGTCCTTACTTTGTCCGCCTGTACTTATTTCAATTATTTGTACTTTTCAAATGTTAATAAAAAAACTGATAGTAAATTCGATTTTTATCGATAACTAGGAATTTTAACAGTCGTACATAAAGCTTTGTATGCAACTTGTACATAATTTGACTTTATGAACTCGCCTGTTTTTAAATAATAAACAAATACTTTACTTTGCAAAATACCACGTTTATTTTGAAACTGTGACAATATTGTTTCGAACCGATACTTCATTTTCAAACAGAATAAAAATTATAGTCCATACATGCCCTTTTGAAGTTTTTGAAGTTATTGAAGCTTTAGCTTTTGAAGTTATATTCAAAATTAGCTTAAGCTTTTGAAGTTATATTCAAAATTACATGCCAAATTCTATCGGTTCGAAACAATATTGTCACAGTTTCAAAATAAACGTGGTATTTTGCAAAGTAAAGTATTTGTTTATTATTTACAAATATGGAATACCATAAAGTAACGCTCAAATCTATTAATATCGCCTGTTTTTATTGGCCTCGCTCGCAAGCTCGCTCAGCCATAAACACGGCTCGTTCATAAAGATCTTCATTATGTACTTGTTGCATAAATAGCTATTAAGGTCTTTTATTTATTACGCCTGGGAAAACATTTAAAATTTGACCGTCTAGACCAGAATATCATCCTAAAGGGCTACGGTGGCAGACAGAAAAAAATATGGATCCGTCATTTTTGCTTGTACTACGTATATACCACGTTTCATCAAAATTACGAAGAATCAAGAAATATCGTCTCTCAAAATAATTTCTTATGTATTGAATCTTTTGACAAATCTAGTACACCACAAATAATTTAATACAGTTTAGTTATTTGCATATTGAAACTGTGTTTTGAAATATATACAACCAAGTAGTGTGTTATTTTGTAATACATTAAGATCAAACAAGTTAAAACAATAATCATTTATTTTGTTTTACTTTAAACTGTTTGTGTGGAATATTCTGCAATTTATTAATATTGCATAATTTTGTCGTATTCGTACATCATAAATTGAAATTTAATTCTTAAAGGACACGAACACTGAACAGTGCACTGACACTTAAAGGGTTTTCTTTGGAATAACTTAAGGTAAGTGCAATTTAAGGTGTTACACCATTTTGAAATGTCAGAAAAGAAGGTTTTATTCGAGTCGATATAAATTTTTTTAGAGTGTATTATACATGATTTGGGGTACCAAAGAAATTTTTTCCGCCAATTTACAAAACAAAATGGCGGTGCAGATGTGAGTCGAACACAGACGCTGTTTTCGAAGAGGTTCAAAGTGGGCAGCATAACAGTTTTCAAACAGCATCCAGAAGAAAATTTTTTTCACCGTTTGAAGACATGAGTGAATGAAGGTGTTATATAACATTTTTAAAAATTTTACAATAGAAGCGTTTGAAGGTTTTTATTTACATGTACTTCCCATGCAATAGCTCATGTTTATTATTGAATTTTTATAAAACTATTGGACGTAATGGAACCAAATTTTAGTATATGATATTTCAGCATAGGATATTTCAAAATTTTTCAAAAAATGAGTTTTGAAAAAATGTTGCATAACACCTTCATCCACTCACGTCTTTATTTACCTATATTTAGCTTATCGTCAAATGGTTGAGTTTGAAAAAAAATTTTGAAAATAGGCGAAAGAACTAGCTTTAATTTGTTTATAAGACATCTGTTTATTAATCAATTTCAAAAACCGTGTCTAAGAAGCCGCACATAAAATTTCAAGTCAATCAGGAAAAAAATTGCTGAAGTTATCTTGTCCACCGTTTTAGAAAACGTAGTTTCGAGAAAAATCCATGTATTTCAAAAGCTGTTTATTGTTTTGTGGATTTATCTTTATACTTACCATTTTCGAGTTATTTATGAGAATATAGCAAAAATAACGAAGTAATTAGATAATCGAACAAATTAATGAAAAAAAGTTGCTGACCAAACTGAGAGAGTCTTTAAATATTTTTGACCGCTTCAAGTAGGGTTGCCAACTCTACCAATGAATATTTCGGGATTTAATGGGAAAAAATCGGGACGGAGCAAGTAAAATCGAGACTGTTAAAAAAAAAAAAAAACAAACGTTTTTAATCATTAATAAACAAAAGGTAAAAATTTCCACTAGAAATTTAAACATTGTACAGAACTACATATTAGGCAAATACAATACGTTCAGTTTACTTTAATATTTGGTGCATTTCAAAAGATTGTTATTTTCAATTACGTAATCGTAAAATTTTTACAAAATCGTAAAATCAAGTTTTTTAATTTTTAGATCTTTAATTTTTTTTGCTTATCAACTGTATTATTTTTGGAGAAAGATATTTTTCATAAAGTTGACCGTCTTTGGAATTGATTACTTTTAGGCTAGTCGAACGCCGTTTACATATTTCATATACGTCAAATAATTTCTCCCATTTTTTGGAGGGATTTTAATGTTGAAGGGATTTTAATGAGTTAATCTGGCAACACTGTAAGCTATAATTTATAAATCCATAGACAGAGTACACTTTACACATACTTGCTTCCTTGGCCGTCATGATATGCAAGCGCGATAATTTAGAAACAACAATAGGGAGACTGGCGGGACTAATAAATGTAAAAAAATTGTAGATGTTAAAAATCGGGACAATTAGCGTCCCGCTACTACTGTTGTCGGGACGCAGGACACATAGGCCTAAAATCGGGACAGTTGGCAACTCTAGCTCCTAGTCGTTTCAGAAATGGAGTTCAAAACGATTTTTAAAATATTTTCGCAGTCGTAATCCCTTTTGAATGTCATTCGAGAGCTATGTTAATACATTATTAAAGCCAATTTTTTCTCCGAAGTGATGTAATGTCTTACAAGTAAACGTCCCGAGGCCGGACCTATCGATTTTGATGAAACTTAGATATGTTGTAGAACACTAAAAAAGAAGCGACACGTATTTTTCTTTATCGGCGGAAAAACGGTTTGAAGGGGTGAAATCGCCCTCCAAAAATTGGGGTAAAAATTTAATTTTTTAAATATCTCGAAAACGGTAAGAGAATGAGCAAAAGTTTAAATTGGCGATATTGCTCTTTTTTAAAGAGCTATCTATTGGTATGCAATTTGTTTACAAAAATTTTGTTTACAGATTTGAAATCTACGTCAAAAAATCTAATTGACCTGTTTTTGCTCAATGTCCTAATATTAAGTCTAGGCGTAGTTAACTAAGGGGTGACTGTGTCGAATAGGCGTACCACTTGGGTACTTTAAGAAGTTTTTCTTCATGGAAAATAGTTTAAGACATTTAGAATAACGTAGAAATGAAATTTTCGATTTCAAAATTCAGTTGGAGAAACATTGGAGTGGGGGTGAGTCACCCTCTTAAATTACATATTAGTTAACATACACTCATTTTTAATATTAACAGACTGACAGTGGGTAATAATGTCACAATAAGTGGCTCTGAAGTTGGACTGTCGTATGTAAGGTTTTCATAAGGTTTGTTTTTTAATGGATGTTATAGTTTTCGTTATCGAAAGTTATCGATACCGAAAATAACGATATTTTGAAAATGAATGGAAACCTAATAAAAATACGATAGTCCAACTTCAGAGCCACTTATTGTGACATTAATACCCACTGTCAGTGTGTTAATATTAAAAATGAGTGTATGTTAACTAATATGTAATTTAAGTGGGGGACTCACCCCTTCTCCAGTGTTGCTCAAACTGAATTTTGAAAAGGAAAATTTCATTTCTACGTTATTCTAAATGTCTTAAACTATTTCCCATGAAGAAAAACTTCTTAAAGTACCCAAGTAGTACGACTATTCGACACAGTCACCCCCTAGTTAACTACCCCTAGACTTAATATTAGGACATTGAGCAAAAACAGGTCAATTAGATTTTTTGACGTAGATTTCAAATCTGTAAACAAAATTTTTGTAAACAAATTGCATACCAATAGATAGCTCTTTAAAAAAGAGCAATATCGCCAATTTAAACTTTTGCTCTGTCTCTTACCGTTTTCGAGATATTTAAAAAATTAAATTTTTACCCCAATTTTTGGAGGGCGATTTCACCCCTTCAAACCGTTTTTCCGCCGATAAAGAAAAATACGTGTCGCTTATTTTTTAGTGTTCTACAACATATCTAAGTTTCATCAAAATCGATAGGTCCGACCTCGGGACGTTTACTTGTTAGTCCGTTCTTAAAAATTTAAATTTTTTCTTCAGTTTCAATGGCAATTGTGGCGGAAGCTCTAGAAAATTTTGCACAGTATAATCCTCGTAAAGCGTATTTGACTTCTTACACACGACAAGTAAAACCACAATTGATTTGAGCATCATCAAATCATTTTAAATAAACCCCAACTATTATCTTTTAATAAATGCATTTATACGTTACGTACTACAATCTTATCTACATAATCTGATTTTTGCATATTAAAAAAAGGAAAAGAAAGAAAAAGAAACGAAACGTTAGTGGGAAGTGGGGTGGATGGTTGGATTTAATTCGTTTTTTTCGTTCATCTTCTCTTTTGGTGGCAATAAAAGAAAATGATAAATGTATTAAGCACGATATAATATAAATAATAATCATAAAACAAAACCATTTACGACTTACGACACCGAGGACCGAATGAATAAAGTGAGCCTAAATCCACAGACATATAATTTTTATGACATTAAATGTATATCTTCATGATTCCCGTTTTTGGTTTTTTTAAATGTACCTATACAGTATAAAGATGGAGCTTTGTATCATTTTTCAAATCGCAATGCTACTTACATCGTCTAGTTTCTTTTTTATTTTTTATGTTGGTACGAGTGTGTTTAATACACGTTTTAAAATGTTTTAAGTTGTAATGAACGCTGGATGATGTTTAATTTTATGTCAGTCGTGAAAAGTGGATTTTCTTGAACTGTGTTTGACTATTAAAATTTTTTACGCGTTTTTCCTGTTTTGAATTGAAATTGTCACGGGGCGAGTTTAAATCTAATTTTTAATGGAATATATCATCATGGATGGCGTTTGAAAATGTAAATTTTTGAAGTGAAAATTTTTATAGGTGACCACATAGGCACACTTTAACCGTGCGAATTGAGCATATGCACGATGCGTCATGGAAAGTTTTCGATTACACTCGAATTGAAAAGTCCAGTGTAACAATGCACTTGAAATTGCAGTGGAAGTAAGTGTGAAGTGCATCGCTTTTATTGTGTAGGTGTTTATTCACTTTATTAATCCCGGTGGATTTATAACACTTTTATTAAACAGCTCCGTTCGGTTGAACAAACTTTTTCAGTTAAATAGACTGGTTAAGCAGCCGTGCTTAAAAAAAATGAGCTGCTCGAGTCAATGTTCTTACTTACTCCTGAATATAGGCAGTTACATTGCGTTGTCAAGTGACTCCATACCTATTATTGAATAGAAACAGTTGATGAGTCTGTTAGCTTGAGATTGTCTCGACAACTATCCTAGAACCATTTTCGAAAATTCCTTCATTAATGATAGATTACATTTTACAGGTTAAAGTCTTAGGCCAGGCGCACATTGAGGTGCGTGACGTAGTAAACACAGGGCAGAGTACAGCAGAGCAGCGCAGGGCAGGAAAGCACGAGAAAAAAACTGTGTGGCCGGGCGCACATTGAGACCCAGTTAACGCAGGCAGCGCAGCGCAGTTTCTGTGACTCTTGTTGTAGAGAGAGACAGCGCTAATTTAAAAGCAGAGCAGAGTAGAACAGCACTGTTTTTCTTCGTGTTACAATGTCGCGCAGTTTCTGTGTTGCATTCACGAGTGCCACATCGGTCTCGTGCGACGCAGGGCTGCTCTGCTCTGCTCGACGTATCAATTCGCGCTGTTCCGTTCTACAACACGAGTTACAGAAACTGCGCTGCCCTGCCTGCGTTAACTGTGTCTCAATGTGCGCCCGACCTTAGAGTCTTGATTTGAGCTTGAAATAGGACAGGTCCTAACTCGGTCTTGGTCGGATCAGGCTCTTCATAGAGCAAGCTTTATTAGTTAATTCGCATAAATCCGTATCAGGGCCAGATAAGGATTGCCTTAGTGAAATTCTGGTAAGAACTGCTTTGTTTGGAGCCTTAGGGCCTTACTATGGCTGAATTGATACGACTATTATTTTGTACTTCCATTTCCCCATTTGGAACAGGCGGCATGATCAGAACTCGAACCGATTTTGCAATGAATTTCACAATTTCTTCATACCCAAATAGTTTAATAATATTTCTACGTTTTTTTTATATTTTGTTCACTTATTTACCAAAATTAAAACTAATCGTTCAATTATGGATTAATTTAAATAATTTCTCCGCTTATTAGTTAATTAATGAACGATCTTGTACCTAAACCGTATATTACAGTAAGCATTATAAATAATAATTATTGGAAAAGTCACAACGGAAATTAGGTAACACCACAGTATAAATAAAAGATTATTACCATAGACAGTAGCGAAACGCACTTTCTATCCTTTTTTGATATAAGCACAAACAATTATGTATGTCCTTTTTTACTTATGTGATTGCATGTGTTTGTACATGTGAGATTGAGGGTTGATAATGGTTATGTTAAATTATATGAACAACTAAAAGCAACACTCTTCAAAATGAATTGAGCAAACGCGAAATTGATGACGGTATTCAACACGAGAATTTAGATCGTCACGACCTATTAGCACCAACCACTGTCGAAATTGAAAATATTAACTGAATTATTATAAAATATCAATAATTATTTATTATTTAACGTATTTTTACATAAGCATTCAAATTATAATAATACTTACAAATTTGCATCAAACGGCACTCAGAAAAAACATAAATTGAAATTTGGAATTATTTAAACAAAATTTAGCAGCACAAGAGTTATCACCAGACATTTTAAGCCACCATAATAATTAAATACATATCAGAAATATCTTACAGATCACAAAACACACTAAAATTACAAGGTAATATCAAAAATAACTGATGACAAGCTTTAAATAAAAAAAATTTAATGACAGTTAAAATTCCACTGCCATCGTTGTTAAAAATTTTAAAAAAGTCAGTGAAACTTAGACAAAATTAAATAATTTACATAATTATCAACTGTAAATTTTCACAAAATAATTTGACCTGCAAATTTATTTTTCTAAATTAAATTTACTTTAGTGATGATATTTTCACTGTATTAGTATGCATAATGTTATGCATTATTTAGGTACATAACATGGATAATCCTTTGGAATTTTTGAATTCCAAATGACACTCTTACGTCATCTCGTTTTGTAACTGTTTGTGAAACAAACTATTATTTAAACTGTGGTAATACTTTAGAAAAATTAAATATTAATTATTTATCGGGGAAAATTTTTGAATATGTAGTGTATAAATTTGTACTCTTTGTTGTTGCTTGTTTATCGAACGGTATGGAGGTGGGGCGTTTGCTTGTATAAAATTTGATTACCTTGTATAATAATAACAGTTTTGTATGCATATATAAAACAAGTTGCTAGTTTTGTAATAGGAATGAACTATGAATAGGTAAATATTTACCGGTACTTAAAACCGTACTATATGCTAAAATTAAATTAGACACTAAATGAAACTAAATTTTCGTTTTAATTGCATTAAAAAATTATAAATTTAATAATTTCAAAATTTATTAACACCGGGCGTATATAATTTAATCAGTGCAATGTCTCGCCTGTTTGATCCCTTGTTGATTCCAATAGGAATACAGTAGTCACTATGAAACTGTGCACTATCAAACTGTTACACAACCACCACTCGTCTACGACAAACACAATCAAACGCTGCATGTTAGTACACACAGAATGTTTGTTTTGTTATTGTCGTAGTACAGGTACAAGCAGTAAACCAGCCACTGGCGCCTACATATTTTTTTTTGTTTATTAAATTTAATAAAACTGAATTAATAAAAAACAAAAATTTAACCTTCTTACTATTGAAGGTCGGTTGAAAATTATTAAAAATACACCAGAAATTCAATGGTATGTAGTGGTCGGTGCAAATTTGAGGGGAAGTACGTAAAATCGAAAGATCAGGGGTGTCGGCAAACTTTTATGTGGGATATTGGTAAATATTATTTATCTGAATTTATTTAAAACAAAACCATTCTAAGAAACAATTTACAGTCTAAAATTCGGTTGTATAGATAAACGAAATTGAATGTTATATTAACACTTTCAGTCCCATGGCTTCGGCATCCGAAACCAAACAAAACATCCCCAGAGGCCGACCGCGACAAATGATTATTTGATTAGTTGGTTACGCATTATGTGTGCGATGTTTATCATCATTCATCACACGGATGTGTTCCTACTCACACAAATACATACCAACACACACTACTCTTTTGGTTTCTAGTATAAAAAATTTTAAGATAAACAAAAAATACATAAAAAATATAATTTTTTACATAAAATTGATTTGAATGTCAGTGTATATCTGGTATGTACGTATCACGTACGTATGTTTATAGTTTTACACATATATGTTGAACTGCGTTGAATCTATTCAGTGTTTGAATAATTTTATTTTATGTATTTCTTTATATAAAGTTTTTTTTCTTAAATATTGCCGGCTTCCGGGGAAGTTTACTATGAAAGTGATCGGGCCTCAAAAGGTTAATGAATAACGAAAAACCAACTTCATCATCGAATTTGTCAGCGTAAAAGACGCCAAATAGTGACAACTGATAAAAATTCTAGAATATTCTATTCGTCAACTAGCAGAGATATAAAAAAAATAGATTTCACTATTGAATCGGTTACTAAAAATTAGATTAAGCAGCACAATTTGACAAAAGTTCTAGAATGTTCTATTCGTAAACTAACAAAGATATTGAAAAACCGGTTGACCATTTAATTGATGATCGGAAAGAAGACGAAATATCACAGTTTGATAAATGTTCTAGAATATTCTATTCTGGCTGACGAAAGATCATCCTAGAATATTTCCTAAATTGGAACAATTAGTTTATATTAGTATCATTTTGGTTGGACAATTAAATGGTACAATCGATTTTTTAATATTTTTGCTAGTTGGCAAATAGAATATTCTAGAACATTTGCCAAAATGTGCTATTTGGTCTCTTTTTAGGTGACCAATTCAATGACGACGTCTGTTTTGGATATCTTTGCTAGTTGACGAATAGAATATTCCAGAACATTTATCAAGATATGCTATTTGGCCTCTTTTTCAATGACCAATTAAATGCTGTAATTTATTTTTCGATATCTTTGTTAGTTGACAAATAGAACATTCTAGAATTTTTGTCAAACTGTGCTGCTTAATCTCATTTTTAGTTACCAATTCAATAGTGCAATCTGTTTTTTGATATCTCTGTTAGTTGACGATAAGAATATTCTAGAATTTTACGTTACTCATTTTGCGTATTACCTATGCAGACAGAATATGTGTATAATATTTGCAGTGAAATTTTGAAATTGTTAGAGGTTACAAGACCATTAGACAATATTACCTACGGTCCTGACTCTGGCTCGGTACATAAATTTTCACCAACACAGGCAAACATCAACGTATCTGTGAGAGAAAAACTCCACTAAATCGCTGACGTCACTACGTAAAATCGGAGTACGTACCATTGGATGTCCAATGTATTCATAAATTTCTTAAATGTGTAATCAAAATTTTACTTTGGCGCCTATCTCACTATGAAACTGTTATTTTAGTCCCGTGCTATAACACTTTCATGGTGTCTACTGTACATATCACATACGAAATTTTAAACTTATTGTTAGTGTGCCCAGTGCGTGCTACATACGCATTATGTTAAGTTATCGTAGTCAGTTTTATATTGTAACTAGCCGTATGCCCGATGGGATTAATATTTAATTCTGAAATTGAGACAGGTAACATACAAATACAATTTAGAGGTTAAAAAGATATTTAAAGGAAATTTTACCCCTTGTATTTCAGCGGAAAGAGAGGTAAACAGGGATTTCTTTAATGACTCTGCTTCTGTAACTTAATTATATATGTATATTCTGATAAATAAGACTGTGTTCAGACCGACTGTTAAATGTTTAGTGTTAAGTGATTAGTAACACAGACCATACTATACAAATACATAACATCTTTTTATTAGGTAGTCACTTTCTGTTCACTTTTAATGTTTTTCAAAAGTCGAAATCAATATCCACGTTTCTAACTTCAAAAATGACGAGCTTCCCATATGAACTTTCATTTTCTGTTTTAACCTCTTAGGAAATCAATTTCCAGAAAAAACTGACTTTAATTTATAAACAGAAGCCTAAACGCCAATTTTCATAACTCCTGTGCTTAATTTCGTCCTTCTAAACCCAACAGTTTAGGTTGTGCGTTGTTTGTCAATCAAAGTTAAAGATTCATTAAATATCATTTATTTTAATAGCCATGGTAACATATTTTTATATACCACTAACTTTAAAAATAACAAATTTACATACAAATTTTCATCCCCTATTAAACCCACTTAGGGGACTAATTTTCAAAAATCCTTTCTTATTGCTCAGCTACGTTACATAGGGAACTTCTATGCAAAATTTCATTCATCTAAACCCAACGGTTTAGGCTGTGCGTTGTCTGTCAGTCAGTCAGTCAGTCAGTGTTAGAGATTTATTAAGTAGATGTTATGATTGTAATGAAAAACCATATATTATGTAATTTTGTTCGTTTTTGTAAATCTTTTGGTACAGAACCACTGTAACTTTATTGTGCTTTTAGTACAGAACTCCTTTAACTTTATTACTTTTAATATACAGGGTGGAATGTAAATGACTCTCGTCGTTTGCAGGGGTGACTCATAGCACCCTGTAGACACTCAAACCATAGGAATTTTTTCGGTATTAACAGTTTGAGACAATCACAAATGAACTGGCTCCACGATGTTTCCAATTTTTTCTCAGCACGACCCTGACTAAATTATGCATACACCTCTTTAGTACCAAAGGTACAAAGTAATGTTGTTGACCAAAATTCAATAAAATTTTGTAAACAATGTTTACTTGTAGTGACTATTTATTGTATAGTGTTTTTTAAAAACAGAAAATTGATCTTAATGTTATAAGATGGTCAGAGCGGGATTAAAAAATTTTTTAAGGGCCCCTTTTTGACCCATATTTAGTATTGAATTTTCTCTGTTAAAAAACACTTTTGGTTCAAATTTATTGACAAATATTAATTACATGGGTGAGATCTACTCACTGTTTTCGCAGCGAGACTTATATACTTTCCACCCTGTAGAACTGCTGTGATATTACTATTTTTGGTGTCAAATACTGTGACCTTACTACTTCTGGTATACAGGGTGTAAAACAAATAACTTTCGTCCTTTTGTGGGGTGACTCATAACACCCTGTAGACACTAAAACCGCAGGAATTTTTTCGGAATTAACAGTCGCGTCACTCCTCAGAAGGATAAGAGTTATTTCCTTTACACCCTGTATATATACTTTTAATTTCAAACGTTATCGAGTGCCTGTGAAACATTATTAGTGTATGGCGAATTTTTATCCGTATTGAAACATACACCAATATTCATATGTTCACTCAATGTCCAGCTTTGACTGGTACTTGAACACTCGATGTACTTTGGCAAATGGCCAATTCATTATGTTAATTAAAATTGACATAGTGTTTGAAAAATTACCAAACTGGATCGGCTGGGACTCGAACCCGGATCTCTTGGTTACCAGCCAAGCGCCTTACCAACTAGGCCACCGATCACTTGTTCGAGTGCCACTCCAATTCAGCAATCAATCAAACACAACCTCTCTCTAATGCGAGACGCAGTTTTATACTTTTAATTTCAAACGTTATCGAGTGCCTGTGAAACATTATTAGTGTATGGCGAATTTTTATCCGTATTGAAACATACACCAATATTCATATGTTCACTCAATGTCCAGCTTTGGCTGGTACTTGAACACTCGATGTACTTTGGCAAATGGCACAAGTACGAACGAACAAGTGATCGGTGGCCTAGTTGGTAAGGCGCTTGGCTGGTAACCAAGAGATCCGGGTTCGAGTCCTAGCCGATCCAGTTTGGTAATTTTTCAAACACTATGTCAATTTTAATTACCCTGTATATAATATATACACACACACACATATATATATATATATATATATATATATATATATATACATATATATATATATATATATGTATATATATATATATATATATATATATACATATATATATATATATATATATATATATATATATATATATATATATATATATATATATATATGTATATATATTATATACAGGGTGTAAAGGAAATAACTCTTACTCTTTGATGATTGATGCGACTGTTAATTCCGAAAAAATTCCTACGATTTTAGTGTCTACAGGGTGCTATGAGTCACCCCACAAAAGGACGAAAGTTATTTGTTTTACACCCTGTAGAACTGCTGTGACTTTATTACTTTTGATATAGAGATACTTTATATATGACCAAAACATTGTTTTAATTAAAAATCACATAGTGATTGAACTGGATCGACCAGGATCTGAACTCAGGATTTCTTGATTACTAGTCAAGCGCCTTGCCACGAGGCTCTCGATCCTTAAGGAACAGTTAGTAAAGTTGAATAAAGTAATATTAAAAAAAAAAACTTAAATTCAGTCTAGATCTTCGATTGAGTAGCATTAAATCATCGAACGAGTAACAATAAAAATATTATTCGAAAATAAAAATAAATGTAAAAAATTTCTATGCTGCAAATGAGAACAATTTAAAATACTATTTCCTGTACAACAGACCAAATGAATTATTGATTGAAAAAAAATTTATACATATAAAAAGAAACTTTTATAAGAATATAAATGGTATAATGTTAAGAGTATCAATTTTGCCTTACAACCATTGAAGTATCAAGCCACTCATGTGCAAGAAAAAAAATGTTTCTCCATTTTTATCCAGACATAATTATTATTTAATGCTATTATTATTCTACGATACAAAAAAAAGAAAAAAGTATATCAGTCTTTCAGTATTAGTGTAGGAATAAATGTAGTTGCTTATGTGAGTAGTTTTCGACTCTAGCAGTGCATCAGTTGAAGTGCAGCCATCATAGTATAAGTATAGTTTATAAATATCAGATGCTTTCGTAAATTGTTCATGTAATGGCCTTATAAATTGTTAATAGGTTTAATTTCGAACAAAACGTCGGAAGGAAATCTATTTTAAAACATGAGGAAATTATTTTTTTTAAAATGTGAATTTTAAAAGAAATATTGTGGACATATTTTAAGGGGTTTACTCCACCGTAGAATTCCGAAAAAATTATAAATTTTTAGGGTTCGTAGCTATCGATAACTTGAAAACTATGTAACGTTGGAATTTGAAATTTGGTATCATGTTAGGCCTTGATGAAATTTTTTAAAAATTTAAATGGGGGTCAGTTTGGTCCAAAAAAACCTATTTAGGTATTTTTCGAAGCTAGTCTTATATAGAATTTAAAAAAAAATGTTTTTTGTTTCAGGTTAAAATTAAAGACCGGAATCTTCGATCCTGTCGTGGGACACTATTCCGAAGAAAGGGGTTTTGTCTGAAGAACTCTACTGCTGCCATCTTCAAAATAAAAAAAAATTGAAGAAATGGACCCCAAATAAGAGACTGGGAGGTCGACTTCAATAACCAGCCAATGCCAGTGATTTTCAGTTCACGATGTTCAGCACAATCACAATATGCGTGCTCTTGGTTATTAAGGAATTTCGTAGGGTATCTCTGAAGTTCATGGTTAAATTCTGATATGGGACCAACTCGGAAGAATATCTTATCAAATTTCATAAAAATCGGTTTAAATATACCGAAGATATGAACATTTTTTCATATCAACAGTCAACCATCCCCAATTTTCTTACCATTAGGGGAGGAATCTTTTTTCAAATTTATATGAGACCAATTTTTGAGGTACATCCTATCCAATAAAAAAAGAATCATGAAAATCGAACTACTCTGTGAGAAGTTGTGCGTGGTTATACATTAAAAAAAAAAATAGGTGCGTGTCGAATGGAGAACCTTCTTCTTTTTTTGAAGTCGGTTAAAAATTAAAGATAGTCGTTCAGATTGTTAAATAGAGATTGCTTATAATTTCGAAAATATCGGCTTTTAATATAGGTAAAGTTAGTATAAATAGACGGAACCAAATTTTCCATTTAAGGGGTGATTCGACAAAAAAAATTGTTTTTTTTCGTAAGTATGTTCTTTAAGGTGTTTAGTGCATGCATTTTACTATAATTCATTGACGATATAAAACTTTAGATATTTTTTCGACATGGTATCGCGTGTATTTCAAAAAAATATTTGAGATATCGACATAAATCAAAGTGCATATTATTCCTCGATACCGTCATTTTGGTAGGCTCTTTTGGTTCCGTAATAAATTTTCAAAATGGCGGCTGTTTATAGTTGAGAAAAAAACGGTGATTTTTGACGACTTATATTTAATTCCTCCCTGGTTTTTTCTTTTTTTTTCTTAGATCCTAGTTAGTGTCATAACTGTATATGTATATTTTCGGAAAATTCTTAATTTTTTGATTTTAGTTCACTGGGAATTTCAAAACACGCGAAATCATCAAGGTGGAAAAATCTCGCAGTGTCAACTTCAACGTCATTTATACTTAGCATATTCTTGAATTAAAAAAATAATTTTTTTTGTAATCTCAAGATTTGTAGACATAATGTTGTATACAGCTGAACTATTTTTTATGCGGTCCTTTTTTGTGCGATTTTTTTATGCGGTTTGTAAAAAAAATGGCCACTAAAATGCATAATATGAATGAAAATTACGAGACAGTAAGAAACTTAAACAATTACTATAATCACTTTCTTTGATAAAAATACTTTTTAACGGCTTTTAAGCATTTAATCAATACATTGCATAAGAACTTAAGTTATTGCATCATTCAATTTTGTTACAGATGTATTTTTCAAAATTTTCATAATGTTATAAAATTGAAATAAAGTGTTTCTACGTGTAAGTTAATGGTTTATATTCTTTATAGAAGCAACTTCTAAGGAAATTTCTATGTTTTGGGCGTTTTGAGTGGTTTTTTCGATGAAACTTTTTATCCCGACCAACCGCATAAAAAAAGTTTTTTATACAATCTGGATCGAACTATACTTTTTGTAGCTATTTATCATATTTTTTTGAATATATTTTTTGTGCGTTTTTTTTTTATGCGGTCTCTCTCCACCGTACAGAAAAGAGTTCAGCTGTATTTAGTTTTTTAATAAAATATTTATTTGTATAAAAAACAAATAATAAATTTTTGTCGATTTTTGACGTTGTTTTGGCGAGTCTCCTCTTAATTATATCGAAATAATAGGCTATTCTATTTAAAAGGTACAACTAGCGCATTGTGGGCTCAATCTATCCATGGAACAACTATTCTACAGACAAATTTGAGGTGACATGCGTCAGAATCAGTACAAAAATGATATGATAATAATAATCGGATTCGATTTTTATGTCCAACTCTATTAGGCCCGCCACACACGTACAGTTTCAACTGACAGTTTGAACTGAACAGTTCAACTATACAGTTTAAACTCTACGTGTGTGGGTATTTCAGTCTCAGTTCAACACAACTGTACAGTTAACCTGAGATGAATGAAATTTCAGTTTTTTAAACTGAAAGGTTCAACTGATTGTTGCGTGTGTGGAGGTTCAACTGTACAGTTCTCAGTTCAATTTGTGTCAGGAGCACAGACCAACGAACACTATTATTATTATACAACTAGACAAAGCGTAAAGCCAGTTTGTTGGCATTTTTCTTGTGGCAGGTAACGGGGTGAGACGGGTGAGATTTAAGGAATATAATATATTGTCCAAGTTTCCGTAAATGGAACTGTAATTACAACGAATACCACTCTTTTTCTTTCAAAAATTTGCAGTTTCTTCTCATGAAAGTAAAATCTTATTATCAATATTATATTTTGACAATAATTATTTGAAAACGTTACTACAAATACCACAGATTATCGCATTGATTACTACATTACAGAATACTATTAAGTCGTATACTGGCTGCTTCATTTATAAATTGATTGTTCTTTGGTCTGTGGTCAGGAAGAAGTGCGTTTGATTTTTTGTTTTTTTTTAACAATATAATTTCCGTGGAATCAAAGATGTTGCTAGGTGAAATTGTCCTGCTGTTTCCAATTCATTGTAAAAACTGAAGGATTGAACTGTACGTGTGTGTGCCTCTACAGTGTACAGTTTCACCTGACAATTTAAACTATCCAGTTCAAACTGTCAGTTGAAACTGTACGTGTGTGGCCGGCCTTACGCTTTATTTTCAAAACTTAAGCTATAGTTTCATCCTTCCTCCACACGTTTTCGCGAAAAATTGTACCCCTTCATTTTGATTAAACAATTTCTTTTGAAAATCCCATATTCACCTCTTTAACCCTAGAATCATACATACTCGTCAAAACGACGAACGAACTTCTCTACCTGCTCCAATAATGTGACTTGTCGGTACCTGCTCGTTGTGAAACTTCTGTTATCTAATTTATTTGTTATTATAACACATAACACATATAAATTTTATTTATAGCTATTGTCGTTTTTTTTATACTAAAATAGTGTGCGTCAAAAGGACGACGATGTATGATTAACCTATATTTTTTTTTAAAGATTTTGTACTCCACATATAAAAGTTTTCCTAATTTTTCTAAAATCTATTAAAGATATGGATGTTATAATTAATTTATTCAATGATTATGATAATGTGAAAGATGATTACAGCTGTTTGACTTGTAGAGACGACATAATACTGAAGTTTGAATATATTGAATCGAAAACTAAAGAATGTGTTTCGAATGACTTAATAAAAGATTAACAATTTATTTTGTGGAAAATATTTTAATTTTTATTATTTTTTGAGATCTTATTCGAAAAATTACTAACAAATTTTAGAAAATTTACAAATGTGCCTAATGGGGAAATAACTACATATCTATAGGAATATTTATGACTGAGAAATTTCACATTCTGTAAAGTCACACATGTCCACTGATTTATAATAGTTCATAAATTAATTATTACAATTGATGTATTTATATATTTTTTAATTTTTATAATGAAAATATGCTTTGATAAAAAGATTAAAAAAAATTAATAAATATTTACAGTAAGAAATTTTTCCAAATCCAATTTTTTTAAATATTTTGTTCGCTTTTGTAGTATTGTTATGTAAAAAAAATGTTTTTTGCAAATAAACTCTAAAACTCACCGTAAAAAGTCCATTCGTCGAAACGACGCCGATGTATGATTAACTTGACTCGTAGACCAACGTATGATTCTAGGGTTAATAAAATATTAAAAACATCTTGATTATGTTGATTATAATACAGTATGTGTAAACTGAATTTTTTTACGCTAAAAATACTCGTTTATTGTTATAATATGTGTTGTATAACTGGGTCACCATTTTTGGATAATATTACTTACATTCCGTATAATATTTCCTACCTACTATATAATATTTGATATCAAAATACATACATGTGAAGAGAAAGTCGCGGTTTTGCAAGAACATCTGTTACTAAGTGATTATTTCAGTTTGGACTAGGACGCCACATCGTACCGCTACAACAGCGCTACCATTACCTAACTAACGTCGCCAACCGTTCCTATTCAATATTTAAAGTTTAAGAGTAGAAGAACATTGCCTGCCGACGAAGAGTGGATCTCAGGCTCAAGTTTAATCTGCTGTTGTTATTCCTGTTGGTTTGTTATTCAAGAGAATACATAGATACATACATATTGTGTGTATGTATGTATGTTATTAGAAATTGTTCATTTGGCAAACAACAATATGTAAATATAAGTATACTTGACAGCAAAATTTTATTAAATGTGCAAATAAATTTGATTTAATGTATATTACCCACTAGTTTGAATAGGTCCAGTCAGGACCATAATATACATATCATTACAGAAAGAAACATGAATGAGCACAACTTCGTTATTTTTTTTTTCATTTTAATTCAGAATTGTAAAAAAATATTGTATGCAACATGTGCAAAGTGAATGCTTGCAACTTGTTGCATAACTAACTTCTATAAACACGTAACTTTATTAGATTCTCAAAAAGTTTAAAAGTGTCTAGAAGGTTACAGTTCAAATTTTGGATCCAAATTAACACCTGCTTGTGAATTTGTAATATATGCATATAATAAAAATTGAAAGAATTTTTTTCCCAAATAATTGAATTGCTAACTGCAGAAAGGAGACAAGTCACTATTTGCTAATTTTACAGGAATCGAAAAAAAAAATTTTTAAATACTATATTTTCGGTTTCTTTTTATTTTTTTTAGCAAGAATTAAAATATATAGAGAATTTTTATTCATTATTTACTACAGATCAAATATATTACCATTTGATTATCCATTAAAGCGAATTTTATTTTTCAAGATATCTGCTTTCTGCAATTAAAGGGCGATATGTCCTTTTTCTGAGGTAAAGTAGAAAATTATGCAAACATTTTTCAGATTTCTTTTTCTATTATTTTTGAAAAAGTACATCCTTTTTTGTAATTAAAAAACAATAGGATGTCATTCTAAATCATTTTTTTTTTACTTGTGGTAAGCAATTTTAGGATTTTTTCCAAAATTCCATTTGGAAACATGGAATGAATTTTATGGTTTATATTCTTTTGTATTCATCTTCATTTAGAAAGCCCTTTTTCCTTTTTTCTTAGGAACATCTACTTCTGGTGAGCTTATTATAAAAATTTAAAAACTAATTCACTTATTTTCATAAAAATTTAAGAAAAAAAATCTTAGTATGACTAATTATAACCGTTACTTTTCGGCAGAAAAATGACATCTATGACCGTTTCTCTTAAGTTTGTCTCCTTTCTGAAGTAACCGAAAATTTTATACACGCATATACCTACTGTAAAATTGGATATTTTATTTTCTTTCTGCATTAAATCGTGCTCTATATTCATAAGAATTTAAAGATTATAATAGGTCAATTTTGAAAATAATTGAAAATGTCCCATTTTTGCAGTTAGCAATTCATATTATGCAATTGGATTTGATTTTTTAGTTCGGTAGGGAGCTAATTGTATTTTTATTGAAATCGGGACCCTAAAACTGACTATTTTTACACGGAGAGAAAATTCATATAATAATTACTATGCTCAGCACTACAATCGACGTGTAAAAGGCGAACATATTCAATTTAGTACGGTAAAAATATAAAAATTATAATTAATCATAGAAAATTTAAAGGATAAAATATTGTTTCCGTAACACTAGTTCCGTAAAATTTGTAAAACAGCACAGTAAAAAGTTCCAATGCCGACAAAAAATATTTTTTAATTGTTTTTCTTACAAATATTACCATGCTGTGTTATAATATTTGAAATGCTATCTGCTAATAGTAGAAAGAAAAAAATAGAAAGAAGATTGTGTTTGTTGTGAACGCTATTGAAATGTACCTCACTCATAGCAAGTCACATAGCCAACCATAGGTTTGGACGACCAACTTGGTCGGACCAAGCACCTTGATCCATTAGTTAGACTGTGTTACAAGCAGCAAGCAGTATTCAGTACACTGTGTTAGAGGACGGGGATGTCACCGTTTAATTCATTAATTAATTGTTACTTCACTATCTTTAGTATTAGAATATATTGTTGGCCATCATTTTTGTATGCATCATAAAGTTCTTACAGGTTCGAAGTTTTTACAGGTACCGCCCAAGCAACATAAGGTTGCGGGTCAGATGCGCAAATGAAAGAGTACGACAACAAGAATTAAACTATAACATATATGCATAAGAGTGTGATAAAAGTTGTGTTAGCAGATTAAATTTTACCATGCTAGCACATATTTTTAATTTTGGTCGTCGATCGCGCACGCATTATAAGAGAGCATGGTAATTTTTCTGAAATTTTATCTACAAAAATTATATGATTTTTCTCTCCGTGTACAGAAAGGATATTTAAGTATATTTTTAAGTATACATGTTAGATGAAAATTATAAATATACCATTTAATTTATTTTTCTTAACCTTTTACTAATAACGTATATGACATTTGAATATTATTTTTACATTTTCAATAAAGATACAATTAACTCTTTATTGAACTCAAAAATCAAATTAGATTATGTGTGTGGAAAAAGATATATTTTAAAATACAGGCCACTAGCGATGAGGGTATCATTTTATTACAATGTATGTGTTGCACATACACAAGCATGTTAATTTGGAGCCAAAATTTGAACTGTAACCGCCTAAAAACGTAATCAAGATATAACCAAGAAACAGGCCAAGGAACTTTTATTAAACAATAAACGAAAAATGGCGCAACCTTCCACTTTACAAAATATTTCATGCATAAATCTTGAGGTTGTAACCTCGTATGTTATGGTAATAATTAAAAATTCATAAACAGAAAGATTTCCAATAGTAGTCTACTTTAATTATACAAAATGCCAATATTGTCTATTAACTAAATTAACTTTTCTTTTTTTTGTGTTTCCTGAAAAGTTGTCATTTTTGAGTTACGAGGTTACGTCAGAAATCTTTATTATTTCACTTGTGTCAACGTTAATTACTTAATACACAACCTACACAATTTTATCCGTTCTTCGAAAAGAAATAACCAATTTTCATTAAATTTACTTCCGATCAAGCAAGCCTTGAACTTGACGACTGAAAGCTTTTGTTGTAAATACTTATTTCGACAAAATTAAAATGTAACAATATTAAATTCAAACAACGAATATTGAATGAATGGTGCGCAAAAAAGACAAGGATAATGCATGGAAGACAAAGACACTGGAGGGAGTGGGGTGGGGTGGGGTGGTACGGGACGAGGGAATGATCTCTCTCTCGTACTCTGCAGGAGTTAAATGAAATTAGAGTTATCTGAGAATACAAATTGTAAAATATGTTACATATTATTTTGATTATTAATTTATTCCTTGGGGAGAGGAAGTCATCTTTCAGTTAACACACTGTTTACTGTTAGTTTTAATGTATTCCTCCATAATCATATATATAATATTTTGGGGAGTGCGTATTGGGAATACTCACATAATATATACCTACAATACGGTACAGTAAAACCCCGCTGTATAGCGTTGTACGGAGAGAGAAACGTGTGATGTAGTGTTTAATTTGATTCGACATGTGGGGAGGGCATCACAGAAGGTAAATTTTCCGATCGTGATATAATGAGGTTCTACTATAGCTAGATAGAATAATATTTAAATACTAATAGGACATTAGATGAAGTATTGTGTTTTTGTAATTTAAGCCTAACATGATTGAAACTATTATAAAAAAAAAAAAAAATTGTTGGGTTAATAAAGGTTTAGATCCGAATTCATTGTTGGTATAACCGTTGATTTACTAAAATGGGCGTTGGCAAATTAATAGTGTTTCGAAAGTTTAAACAAGTTTTCGCAAAACGGTGGGTAAGGCAACTCTAGCAATTTTCATTCGATTAACTTGAAATTTCTCCTGTAGTTTCTTAGATAGATTATAATCTAGAGCAGAACAACTGATACAAGCCGGGTTTATTATTCAAAATTTAAATATTTTTTTATATTTTATATGGGAATAAAAGTAAATCTAAATTAAAATTAGAATCAAAATTTTAAGTTGGTACTAAAGCAGTACGTATGTACATATTCTAATCAGAGTCACACTTGCATAAACAACTAATTACCATAAAACCGTCTAGACCCGGACACTTTTTTAACATTTTTTGGTATAATTTTATGTTTATACATGTTTCCTTCATAGATATCACCAATAAAAGTATTACCATTAGATAGAGTGTATATTATTTGTTATATCCCTGACCCATTTGTTTCATTATAAGTAAAAATAAAAAAAAAAATAATTAGTAAGTGTCCGGGTCTACACCTCAAATCCGTCTTGACCCGGACACTTACTTAAATAATGTAATAACATGCAAACTAACGTCTCCCGTCGGGGTTAGGACAGTGTTTTATATCGTCTGATGTCTTTGAACCTGTCTTTGGCTTCAAAACATTTTGTGGGAAGGGAGAGGGGTCAATACATAGTATGCCTCTCTATGAAGTAAACATGCGATATGACAGCAGAAGGAGGCATAAACCGCGTAATTCTGGCGGGAATATAACGTATGGATATTGGAAGTTACAGCCCGTACGAATCGCGGCCATAGTGTAATAAACTGATGTGTCCGGGTCTAAACCGCGCTATGCCTTAATCAAAAAAATGTTGTTTTAAATTCTGTGTCGATTAAAATAAGAAACCATAGTCACTTGAACGCTTATGATCACTTTTTCAATTTCTAAGCATTCTTTTAAGGGTAAGTCGCTCGCTTATCGCCAATATTTCAAGTAAGTATCTTTATAGTTGCTACCCGCTCCCCACTGAGCTTAAATTTGTACGCTATGACCCTTTAAAAAAATTTCGCGACCCCTCTGCACTAAAACATTCTGTTTTTCTCAAAAAAAAAAAAATTGCTATATATATATATTTATCTATACGAAGGTAACCTATGTATAGTATGCATCAATACTTGAAAACAACAACTCATCAAAAATATATTTGAAACAATTCCTCAATGAGTTACGTTTACTACACATCCTTGTTTCTAAGTAGGCAGTGTTTATCCATTTTTAAATACCGCAACTAACCAACCAATTCAAACGAAACAAATATCTAAGATGGAAAAGGAAAATTGAACGCGTAAATATTAGATTGACTATTAATTATTTATTAACTTTCACCATTCACAAAGTAATTGGCTGTTTCGTTTTAACGTCGATACTTATTTACACCGAAACATCTTGTTTAATAACGTGTTAACCGATAAATACAATTTATTATGTATTAATAATTCAGTTATATTGTTTAACAAATTTCTTCACTACTTGAACGATAGAGAAAAAGCTTCCGCAGGTATCACTTCGTATTTATTTTTGTTAGTTATTTTAGGTGAGCGAATTACTCTTAAAAAGATGTTTAGAAATTGAAAAAGTAGTCATGAGCGTTCTAGTGGCTGCTTTTTCTTTTTAATCGATGCAGAATTTAAAATAAAATAAAAAATATACTACTTTTTGATTAAAAACCGGCGTCAATGTTAAAAATTGGTTAATATAAATAATTTGACATGTACCTATACTTACTTATCAATATTTAATATGAGTGTACGTATTCATTCCAAAATACCATAATTGTCAATAGTTTTCTCACTTTCTAAAGAAATGTTATTATAGTATATTGTGCAATAAGTGCGGGAAATTGTCGATTGCCCACGAAAGCGAAGTTGAGCACACGAACGTAGTGAGTGCGCTCAATCGCTTGAGTGGGGCAATCGACAATTTCCTGTACGAGTTGCACATACTATTTTTTTATTACGAATTTCACATACTTTTTTCAATTATTATCACTATTTTCGACATTTTTATTACTTTTTAAAATAATATTTTTAAGTGTCCGTCTTTTTTTTCTGAACTAATTATCGTTTAAATTACTTTGTTGGTGGTTTCTATAGAAATAATTATGAAATATTTATTAAATGAAAAATTAAGAGGCGGTTTTGCGTGTTTTGATTTAATTTTGCGTATTTTATTGTCAATTTGCGTGTGGAAAGTTACTTTTCACACGCAAAAAGTATGCGGGGAGAGTACAGTGGGCAAACAGCTATTTTGCGTACAGAAATGTGTGCGCCAAGTTAGTACTTCTCCCGCATGAGTAAGAAAAAATATTTATTCTTTTTTTATATATCAGTTGTGTTTACTGAATACCACAAATACAAAATTTATACATGTAATTTACCTATAACTTTCTCTAATTCTACTTTTCATAGTAACGCCAGCATTTGATCAAAAAAATAGTATTGGGATTTTTTATTGCTTTGCAAATTTTGAATTTATTAAAAGGGAAATTAACCACTAGAACTCTCTTGGTCACTTTTTGTTAAAAATTAGGGTTAAGTCGCACGCCTACTGTGGGTGGTTATAGTGATTTGACCAAGTTTCAATTCTTTGAGGGTCTTCTAGTCTAGAGAACAAAAATTTCGGATTTTTTTAGGAATTATTAAAAAAATTATTGATATTTTTACTGTCCATTTTTTACCACCTATTTAGTCATATTTTAAGAACATTTAACCCTAGAATCATACGTTGGTCTACGAGAAACGTTAATCATTTTGACGAATGAACTTTTTACGGAGAGTTTTAGAGTTTATTTGCAAAAAACATTTTTTTTACATAACAATACTACAAAAGCGAACAAAATATTTACAAAAATTGGATTTGGAAAAATTCTTTAATATAAATATTTATTAATTTTTTAAATTTTTTTATCAAAGCATATTTTAATTATAAAAATTAAAAAATAGATAAATACATCAATTGTATCATAAGCCATGTCTTTCAAATAATTAATTTATGAACTATTATGAGTCGGTGGACATGTATGATTTTACAGAATGTGAAATTTCTTGCTCACAAATATTCCCGTAGATATGTAGTTATTTCCTGATTAGGTACATTTGTAAATTTTCTAAAATTTGTTAGTAATTTTTCGAATAAGATCTCAAGAAATAATAAAACTAAATTATTTTCCACAAAATAAATTGTTAACCCTTTTATTAAGTCACTTGAAACGCATTCTTTGGTTTTCGATTCAATATATTAAAACCTCAGTATTATGTCGTCTCTATAAGTCAAATAGATGTAATCACCTTTCAGATTATCATTATCATTGAATAAATTAATCATAACATCCATATCTTTAATAAATTTTAGAAAAATTAGGAAAACTTTTATATGTAAAGTACAAACTCTTTAAAAAAAACATCGGTTAACCATACATCGTCGTCCTTTTGACGCACACTATTTCAATACAAACAAAACGACAGCAACTATAAACAAAATTTATACATTTGCTGTGTTGTAATAAAAAATAAATTAGATAACAGCAAGCAGGCAACGAAAAGTTGTAGTATTGGAGCAGGTAGAGAAGTTCGTTCGTCATTTTGACCAGTGCGTATGATTCTAGGGTTAAAAAAAATTATACAAAAAAAAAAATTAAAATTCAAAGACTTATAACGATTTAAATATAACCAAGTGATATGCTGGTTGACATGATTTTGGGATTTGTGGTCATCTGCAACAAAAATAGGAAAAGATTCTGGTTTAGAAAGGTTTCAACTCTAGCAAATAAAAAAAATTTTTGACGTGTTTTTTCAGCCTTTTACTTCGCAATATCCATAGTATAGCCATAAAGCAATATGTACTGAAATTACATGCCAAATTTGAAGTCGATTGGACAAAAGGAATTCGAGATATCATATCGACCAGCTTGAAAAATGTAGTTTCGAGAAGAATGCATGTAAAATTTTACCTGTACCTACCGTATTAAAATGGCTATAACTTTGCAAATTTTCAAAATTTTCTCAATTGTCTTTTGAGAGCATATTTTTAAAGGTCTACTTTCGGGAAATGAAACACACAAAAAAAAAATCGAATTTTAACAACGCAACGGTAATTTTTTAATAAAACAAAACCTTACCAATTTTTCTCAAATATTGACCCCACTTTTTCCAAAGTTTTCCAAGTTATACATGCATTTGGGAAAGAAAGTACAGAATATTGTGTGATTTTCAACTTATTTATTATTATTATATTGTCATGTTACCATTTACCAAACTCATTATTTTAATTTAACAATATCATTTTGTTGTTGTTGTATTCAAGAAATAAGAAAATATACGAAGGGCGACACTAGCGACACGTGGGGGCCGGGGGTAGTGGTAGTGGAAATTGTCGGGGGCGACAACGACGAAAGGGATCAGTAATAATTTTAGTTATAAAACTTTGCTGTTATCTTTTAAATACAACTTCATTATACAAAATAATATCCTTCTCGTGTACTTGTGCAGCATAGATTTGTACTCAAAGCGTTGTACAATATAAAAGTTTTCTTTTGAGAAACATTTAAACTGAATTAAAATGTTTTTATTTTCTTTTTGTTGAAGAAATAAATATGTTTGTATCTACAAAATGAGGACTTGTGTTATTTCTGTATGTATAAATGTATTTATAGTATTATATTTTAATATGGGATCACATAGTTCTTTCAAGATTTTTAAATTGATTTTAAATAAGAAAAATATCTGTAAGATTAAATAAAATTTTCAATTTAGTTTTGAGTCTTGTATGAAAAATTCATTCTTAAGGTGGTACATAGGTATTGTATCGTGAGCAGGATCATGCTGGGCATGGATCACTGCGATCGGATCACTAGTTTAGGTATTATTGTTTACGATAATGCACCGTATCATCCTTTTGAATAGGATCATCAGATAATGATGCTATCGCTACAGTGGTAGATATATTCATCGAAAGTGGTTGGTCACACAGGCCTTAATATTTTCGTAAGTTACGTGGTGGAAAACTTAAAAGTTGGCACAAAAAAAAACTATTGAAAAGGGCATAGCCGGGTAAGATAGGGAAAACGGCCCTTGACGCAAAATTGATTTTTATTATAGGAAATAATACTTTTTAGCCATAGATACACTCCTGCCAAATTTAAACCCTACAAGGCTTATAGTTTATGAATACACAAAAAGACAAAAATTTTCAAAAAATATTTTTTCTGACGAAATTACTGAGCCAATTTATTTGAGTTTAATATACATATATTGTGTACCCACCTTAGGCAAAGTAATAAAAAAAATTAACGTTATATCCCATTATTGTACTAATTTTTTTAAATTTTTCAAACCACTTGTTAAAAACTTTTCAAACCACAATTTTTTTAATTTTTTTAAATTTTTTAAGCCACTTTAAGTGAAATTCGAATATTTCCAAGTTTTTCCGCAATGCGTGCTCGGATCTTTTCCAAAATCCACTTGCATATAGAACAGAGGGAGAGCTAATTTTTGGTGTATATTGAAGGTCATTTCCAGTTCACGTGCAGAAAAAGGATGTAGAAAACTGTACTTGAAGTGCTGTAAAAATATGAAGACGCCACGGAACAAGAATGAGACCATGATTTTCTGATAGAACGTGGAAAAATTAGTATAGAGACCGATTTTCATAAAATTTGAGATAATTCAAGGCACTCATTTAAAACAATATTTTTTTGGATATGCCCGAGTTGACACTTTCTTAAATTTTTTTTTATTAAGTTTGTGAGCATATTGGGACGTTAGCTCAGTATCCTATTTTTCCTGGAGCGAACCCATACTCGCTGTCTTTAGCATTCCACCAGATTCAAAGGTGTCATTGTTTAACCTGACTGATCATAAAAAAGTACGCCTAACTTGTGATGTTCAGTATTTATGCAATTAATCATCTAAAAACCATTAAATAATAAAAAATTTAAAAAAAATAAGAACAATTGACAAAGCGGTAAGTTTTATCATAAAAGTAGGTCAGGCAAAAATTGTAGATCATATAATTATCTATAAAAAATGTCTAAATACTTTTTTTCCTAAGAGCCACCGTTCCTGAGATATAGCTATTATAGAAAATCTCCCACCTGCGCCAGCAAAACCCCTCAACACAATTTTTTGTAATTGTAAAAAGGGATGTAGTGCAAAATGCGGCTGCAAAATATTTGGATTGTTTTGTTCTCTTGCATGTAGCAGTTGTGATGGCCAGTCGTGCTCTAATGTTGAATCATCAACAGACGAGGATTCGTATGATACCAACGAGGAGACATGTGATGCATCGCTATTGAGGCAATTTACTTGCATCCAACAAGAAGAACAAGAAGAAGAAGAAGAAGAAGAACAAGAACAAGAAGGAGAAGAACAAGGAGAAGAGGAAGCTGAAATATTAGACGATTATGAATCTGACGAATAATTTCCCTCACTTTTTTTAAAATCTATACCGTTTTCATAATTTCCAATACTAATTTTTAGTCGAATTTTCTCCGAAAAATTAGACTTATACAGTCTATACGATAAGAGCTGCGAAAGGCGAGAGTAGGGGCGCTATCCGTTTTCGGACCCGTAGAACACGAATATGTAGAAAAAAAATGTCTGATATATATATATATATATATATATATATATATATATATATATATATATATATATATATATATATTTTCCCGCCACCTTTTAATTTGTGTAGGGCCCCCCTATGGAAGTTAAGAGATGAAATTTGGTAAATGGAGCTCATTTTCGAGGCACCTCATACTATCAAAGTGGGGTCAAATTTTGGGCAAATTTTTTTTCTGACCCGACTTTTAAGGGGGTGGTGGGGGCGGAAAAGCAATAAAACTTTTTCAAACCGGTTTTAAATAATGTTTCGGTCAATTATCTACAACATATCCAAAATTCAGCTTGCTAGGATGATATGGTGGGCGTAGAGGGGGGAAAAACGATTTTCGCTGGATCTAACAGGCCCCCAGCCCCCCAGAATTAACGTAGAGGGTTGAAATTTGGTGTGTTGATAAAGTTCGTACCTAGGTTGTGCTTTTTGGAGGTTTTAATATTTTACCCCCACCCCCCTCATTTTTAAGCTACAATTTCATGCATTTTCGACGTTTTCGAAGTTTGTACCACTCGCACAGGTCACCCGAATAAACCTAGAGGGCTGAAATTTTGTATTCGGATTGAGTTAGTATCAAGGGGGTGCCTTTTGGGGGTCTCGACTTTTAACCCCTACCCCCACCATTTTTATACCCAAAAGAACATGATTTTTCTTGTTTTTTAACAGTTTCGTTCGGGTCAAAATCTCCCCAAATAAACCTAGAGGGCTGAAATTTGGTGTACAGGTTAAGCTAATAGCCAGACACTGTTTTTTGGAGGTTTCAACTTTTAACCCTTACCCCCACGATTTTTACGCCAATATTTCCTTAATTTTTTTGCTTGTTTTCTAACACGTCTAGAGACTCCATAAGGAAACCTAGAGGGCTGAAATTTTGTACGTGTATTCAGTTAGTATCCAGCTAGTACCTTGTAGGGAGTCCACATCACTTTTCCCCCCACTTCTCCCATTTTTACATCGGAATTGAATGCTATTGTTAAATGTGTTTTAAAAGCATTATGTTTATTCTAAATACAAGTAGGCGAATAGTAATTTTAAAAAATTTAAAAAAAAGTGAATACAATTTTTTAACAAATGAAATACATACATATTAAGTAATTTGCAAATGTTATTAAAGTCACTGTTTATTTATTTATTTAATTATTATTTAGGAATTTTGGATTTTTATTATTTATAAAATAGAAATTTTGGATTTTTTTGGAAAGAAAAAATATCTTCATAAAAGCCTTCCAGTTTACTATTTAAGTTCCTTTTTTAATATTTAAAAGTAAAACACAAAGGCAATTGGCGGATAAGCATGGATAGAAATGCCCTCGTACGAATTGTGTTGGCTTTTTCCCTGTTAACTTCTATCGGCACAAAATTGAAATTTACTGACATTCAGCCCTTAAAAACTTAAAATCTTTTTATAAAGCCCCGATCAACCGGACACTCATTATCAGTTTTGAAACCACCAAAATTACAAATCGCTTGTGGACTTTCAATTATATTTCGCTTGTAGACACTCAATACCGAAGAAATAATTTTTTTTTTTTATTTTTTTTATTTTTTATTTTTTTTTTTTTTTTGAAAGAAAAAATATCTTTATAAAGGCCTTCCAGTTTACTATTTAAGGTCCTTTTTTAATATTTAAAACTAAAACATAAAGGCAATTAGCGGATAAACATGGGCAGGAATGCCCTCGTACGAATTGTGTTGGTTTTTTTTCTGCTACCTGTTTTCGGCACAAAATTGAAATTTACTGAGATACAGCCCTTAAATACTTAAAACCTTTTTTTAAAGTCTCGATCAGCCGGACACTCGTCACCAGTTTTGAAACCAACAAAATGACAATTCGGTTGTAGACTTTCAATCACATTTCGCTTGTAAACATTCAATACCGAAGATGAAGGGGAAAATTCGACTACCGTGATGGGGCCCCGCTGCTCACGGCGTTTTTTTATTATTCAACAGTTTTCAATTAAACAGGATCACCATCGACCGTGGAGTAGGCCTACCGGGGAAACCCTTTAAAAAACCCGTTAAGTACACTACCTCACAGGTGGCGTGGAAACGTGTGCATATTATGAAGATTACCACTTTTGTAATAGTTATTAGAGACGGTGCCTTTTAGGAAAAAAATATTAATTATATGATCTACAATTTTTGTCTGACCTAATTTTATGATGAAACTTACCGTTTTGCTGAAAAACGCGAAAAGACCCATTTTTGACACCTTTGACCTTGAATAAAATTTTTTCCAAGTACAGGATCGATGAGGACTTTTCAACACTTATTTATAATGGTGTTCCGAACATTCATACCAATCTTCAGCTCTCCTCTAATTTTTATACCCTTGCATGTTTAAACTGACCGGTGTAATAATTATCTCTTGGTAAGACGGTAGTTTAATAAAATTTGGAATATGGAATCCCAGCAGGCCAGGAATTTTAATTTATTGCAGACTATATCTAACAAAGAAAACTTGACACACAGTAATTTCAATATTCCAAAATGAATTTCTATCTGTCGAATCAAAGTAATCAAACCCATTCATTCATCCTATATTGTCAAATGTTTTTAACGTTAATAACTAATAATAAAACTTATAATAATAATAATGAACTTTATTCAGCCAAACATAAAATTCCATTATGACAACACATACACCAGCATTGGCCTCTGTGATAACTCGATAATATGCATTCCCTGTAACATATTCACCTAACACGACAAAGACTCGCCGTGCCATTGTCAGAACAGTGTAAAGGTCGTATATCATATCTCTAGCAAATACCTAGTTCAAGTTATACCTTACTATGGAATATTTGCATTGCTGTCTGATGTAATGATATTTTATGAAAGAGCAGTTTGACTCGTACAAACTTAAATCAAATAGTAATATTAAAAGTTTTTGGAAAGTTTTAATGCCTTTTGTCGCTGTGATATATAGATACCTATATACATTGCTCATTGGTAAAAATATTTCATGTGTTGTCAACAAAGAAGTTGAGCCACCTTTGGCGGGGAGAAATAGAGTCGAAACTAGAGGGGAAACTAGAAGGGAGAATATACGTGAGAGTTCTCTTGCCCGAAAGCGAGTGGTCCTACATCTTTACGCTGATAATTTTATACGATCAAAATTTTTCTTCTAGATTTTTCAAAAATTTTTCCCCAAAAATATAAGTAACGAGCAAAAAAAGAAGAAAACACTTTCTTTACTTTTTCCTTGGGCCCCCTACCAACACCTCCGGACTCCCTTTCCAAGCCTAAAATTGCCAAGTGCATGTCGGATATGTCAGTCAGATCTCACTTACAAGGAAAATTTTAAAATATATTGGATTTTAGCCTCATTTCACAAAATTAATATCCAAATTTTAAGGCTCAATCATTCCTGTTGATGTAATTTGAACAATTTGCATATCAATAGATCTTTCAATTTAAACTTTTGTTTTCTGTTTTCGAGATATTTCGAGAAAAATTAAATTTTTTCTTCAATTTTTGAACTGGCGATTTTACCCCTTCAATCCATTTTTCCGCAGAGAAAAAGAATCTATTGCTTATTTTTTTTTAATGTTTTTAATAACATTTCAATTCCATGAAAATTGGTAGGTCTGGCCTCGAGATTTTTACTTTCTGATAACTGATGGTCGGAAACATTTTGGTCGTATTCGTCTTCAAACTACAGACCAACGAACATATTATACTTATATTATATTATATAGACTAATTATATAAATGTATAATTGAAGCAGCCAGATAAGACCAAGTTTCGACCTAATAGTTTTCTGTAATATAGTAATCAATTCAATAACCGTGATTGTATCCGTAGTAACGTTTTCAAATAATTATTACTTTTACTTTTTTAAGAAGAAACTGCAAAATTTTAAAAGAAAAAAAGTGGTATTCGCTTTATTTTCAGAATACGTACGTATACAAATTATGTCCGGCAATAAATACAGTCGCATTTGCTCAAAAATTGACATTATATTATATTCCTTAAATCTCACCCGTCTCACCCTGTTACCTGCTTCAAGAAAAATGCCTACAAACTGTCTTTACGCTTTGTCTGGTAGTATAATATAATAGTGTTCATTGGTCTGTGCTTCAAACAAATTATTTTTTTTCAAAATCAAGAAAAGAAAAACCTTTTGAACATCCATAGTAACAGAGGAAATTAACATTTTTTTTTTCATTTACAAAAAAAAAAAGAATCATAAAAGTCAAGTATCCTTTTTTTGCCTTTTCCCTTTTTTGAAGGGTTTTAAGTATTACAACAAAACTTTTTATCATATAATAATATTCCTACAAAAAAAAGGAACAGATTTTTTTCAACATGCCTAATTGTATTACAACATAATTAATCAAAGTTAATAATAACACAGAAACGTTAAACATTAAAATGAAAGAGAATCAAAATCAGCCCCAGCCGTCTTTGTTTGCTTCCGACATTACAAAATTCATATTATATAAGGATAACTTTTCATAGAATAGACAGGAACGCGTACGTCAAGGATATGCTCAAACAGAAAAAGGATCAAAGCAAAAATCATGATAATACGAATCATTTTTACGCAATGGTTGAATTTTTTTTTTTTTGAAAGGAGATTATGGCTGTGTTTTTGACGGGTTGAAAGGTTTCTTTTTCTGTTTACAGACCAGACAAAATTGTCTGTAACCGATTTCTGGTGTGGAGTGTGATGTCAGCATCAGAGCACACGTGGTGATTTGTGTGCTTGTGGTCATGTTTGTACTATTTGAGTCCAGCAAGTCAAAGATTATTCATTAACATTGTTAGTCTTGGTTGAATGTTGATAATAAAATTACGAGTATTGCATTTGAGCTGGATAAAATAATATATAGATGAACGTACATATGTAGGTATTGTACGGTAAAGGGATATTCAAAAGTTTGGTCATACATGTCCAGTTACACTTTTGGAAGTTTAGTTGTTACTTGAAAGTTTCGTTTAAGATGTTATTACCACGGGAAACCAAGTTTTAGTGGTTAGTAGTTGCTACAGAAGTTTGAGAATCCGCAGTAAAGGACATAGCCGGGTAAGATAGGGAAAACGGCCCTTGACGCAAAATTGATTGTTCTTATAGGAAATAATACTTCTTAGCCCCAGATACATTCCTGCCAAATTTCAACCCTCTGAGGCTAATAGTTTATGAATACACAAACAGATAAAAATTTTCAAAAAAAAATTTTTTTTGACGAAATTACTGAGCCGATTTATTTGAGTTTAATATATATTGTGTACCCACCTTAGGCAAAGTAATAAAAAAAAATTAACGTTATATCCCTTTATTTTACTAATTTTTTTAAATTTTTAAATTTATGTAAATTTTTTTTTTTGGCATTTACGCGTTAGCGACACCCATCATTTTTTGTTCAATAATATGTCTCTTAGTACTCTATAACATATACTTTTATGGAAAAATTTTAGTTGGTAGAACATAGTAATATTTCAATACAAATGCATATCATGTTAGGTACTACATATATTACTTATGTATAAAAAGGGTTATAAAGTAAAATATTTACCCTATTTCTAAAATAATACAATTACATACGTTCATAACTACGATAAACTAGTTTAAATTTACTCAAGTCCAACATTATCTGCCGTTTGTCTTTATTTTATTAATAAAACAAAATAGATATTGATTTCTCTTTTGTTAGTTATTTTCTTTGTAAGACGTCAAATGAAACTTTATTAACTCATACACCACGTATTACGACGTCAACAATTTCATACAAAGTTTATTAGCTGTCAAAATAGTATACCAGTTGGTCATTTCGTTATAATTCCCCATGACCCGTCATCGTGTTAACAAAAGAAGACAAACAGCAGATAAAGCTAGACGTTTGTCTAAGCTTGTTTGTCGTTGTTATGAACGTATGTAATTTTATTACAGAAAAAATCCACTTTCTGCACCTCCTTAAGAAGTGCAACAAAAACATCAAGTAAGAGGGTCTGTTCAAGTTAGTTATATGTACGTACATGTAATTTACCTATATATTTTTATAACTACAACAAGTTTTAGCCGGACTGTTGTTATTACTATACATTGTTGAAGTTTTTTGTTCCAATTTATTAAGTTAATGTTTATTGTTATTAAAACAATATAACATATAAGACGTATTATTGTTATTATTATTATCTTTATTTAAATAAAGTTTCTAAAACTTATAATTTTTGTTCAGTTAGATGTAATTTTAACTAGTAAGTATGCTAAGATAATTTTATTGATTTCATTCAAATATTCAGATTCATGGTAAAATTAACCTTGAAAATTATTTTTTAACATGTTAAAACATATTTTTTATAACAAGTCAAAATATAAATTTTTTTAGACCGTCACAGGAACTCCAAGAACTGCAACTCAGGGGGGAAGAGAACATTTTATTGCACTCCTCAGAGTTCTACTGTGTTTTAGAAATCAGGCAGATGCTTTACTTTATGGTCCTTTTTATACATAAGTAATATATGTAGTACCGAACATGACATGCATTTGTATGGAAATATTACTATGTTCTACTAACTAAAATTTTTCCATAAAAATATATATTATAGAGTACTAAGAGACATATTATTGAACAAAAAATGGTGGGTATCGCTAACGCGTAAGTGCCAAAAAAAAATTTACTTAAATTTAAAAATTTAAAAAAATTAGTATAATAAAGGGATATAACGTTAATTTTTTTTTAATCACTTTGTTTAAGATGGGTACACAATATATATTAAACTCAAATAAATCGGCTCAGTAATTTCGTAAAAAAAAATGTTTTTTGAAAATTTTAGTCTATTTCTGTATTCATAAACTATTAGCCTCAGAGGGTTGAAATTTGGCAGGAATGTATCTGGGGCTAGGAATTATTATTTCCTATAAAAACAATCAATTTTGCGTCAAAGGCCGTTTTCCCTATCTTACCCGGCTATGCCCTTTCTGGATGTGTTGTGGACAATATTCTTTTTTTTGCAATTGTTAGCTGCTAAAACTAGTTATAGAGTCACTGTAACTGTCACACTACCCTTCCAATATCAAATGGACTATGGTTAAACATATTGTCAACTGATGGCGAAAATCTTTTGGAAAATCACCGGAAAATATTATTAAAATTAAGTTAAGGTTATTTAGCACTGTTCTTTTTTAAGTTCCGTTTACGAAATATTCAAAGCCAATTTTTTTTATTTGCTTTTGCAAATTTTCAGTCATGGATCCAAAATATTTTCTAAAATACAGAAACTAGCATTGGTGAGTGAGTAAAGCTGTATCAGTAACGTTCAGAGATATAGATCGAATTTTCGAAAATTTGTAAAGAGAATTGTCCCCAGTAAGTGACTGTGGTATACATATTTCGGTTTTAAAAAACATCCACTAAAAATTCGAGCCCAATAAACATTAAGGAAAATGATGAAAAATGGATAAAATTTTCATTTTTCGTACGTAACTCTAGAATTAATTCCAATTATCCTATCGTTCGGGATATCGCAAGAAAAATCTTTCAAAATAAGGTTGAGGTTACTTTAACCACTTCTCATTTTAAAGCCTCGTGAGCGAAATATTGAATATTAAATTTTATGTATTTCTTATCCCGAAAACTCTATGTAAAAAATAACTGGTTATTGAGGAACCCTGACATAATATGTGTTCAATGCGTCAATCCTTGAAAAAATTCGATTACGGTCGTCTAAACACAAAATACCCCTGTCGCAGCATCCTGCATAACATAGCGAATTTCCGTTTCTAAAAATTAGAATTTTTGGAAATTAGTTGACAGAATAATATGTAGTTTCAAGACCTCTTTATGTGATTTTACCTCCTCTTTCCAATGGTGTACAAAAATTTCACAAAATTTTTTGAATAACGGGAAAATTTGGCAAAAAACTAATTTTTTTCACAAAAAATGCCCCAAAAACCATGTTTCGGGCATCGGACGTGTTTGACTAATGAGCTTGTGCAAAGGTTTGGGACTTCCAACATTTTCACATTTTCATCAAATTTTGTAAAAGTAGGACATTTTGTTCCAGAGTTATCGTGCAGACACACACACACACACACACACACATATATATATATATATATATATATATATATATATATATATATATATATATATATATATAGGTATATATAAAAAACTTATTATATAGACGGAAATTCGCTGTTATGCAGGATACTACGATAGAGGCATTTTCTGTTTAGGGCACCGTAATCGAATTTTTTCAAGGATTAACGCATTGGACACATATCAAGTCAGGGTTCCTCAATAACTAGTTACTTTTTACACAGCTTTCGGGATAAGAAATACATAAATTTTAATATTCAATATTTCGCTCACGAGGCTTAACAATGACAAGTGGTTAAAGTAACCTCAACCTTATTTTAAAAGATCTCTCTTGTGATATTCCGGACGATGAGATAATTCGAATTAATTCTAGAGTTATGTATGAAAAATGGAAATTTTATTCATTTTCCATCATTTTTCTTAAGGTTTATTGGGCTTGAAATTTTAGTGGATCTTATATATATATATATATATATATATATATATATATATATATATATATATACATATATAAATATATATATATATATGTACATATATATATATACATATATATATGTACATATATATATATATATATATATATATATATATATATATATATATATATATATATATATATATATATATATAGTGAATATTATTTTCGGTTTCTAGGGACCTCAACCTCAAAACAAATGTTTGCCATAGTCCCGGACTCCAGTCGCGTTATGACAGTGGCTGTAGTAGCTGAATTCTATTCTGGAAATTCGCTAAAACACAGATTAAGTCCTAAGATTAAATCTAAACTTATTAAAATTTGTAAGGCTCTCAGATTTTCTTATTCTCCCGTAATAAATACACACGTTTAATGCAATATAAGATAAATGGTCCTTCGAATTAATACCTATTCTAAATAGAGCTGTTAAATACTTATCGTCGTAACAATTTCGTCCTTTCACGGACGGACGGACGGACATACAGCCAGTCGCACACAAACGAACAACTTACTCATAGATATACAAGATCTAAATTTCCTATTTTATAACTATACTGTGCTCGCTGTCGCCGGCAAATGACGTGGACACCGCTACCCTTATCAAACGATCATGATACATACAACTAAACACATCATTTGAATCTATACAAACATGCGAATGTGTTAGTGCAATATGGTGATGTATGACTACGCAACTGGCATATATATAGTATATACTATCATGGCCGACCTATGTGACTAACAACCAACAATTAAAAATAAATTTATTTATTTTAAGGAAGATATATTCTTTTATTTTGAGAATTTTTTTGTTCAATACAATTTTTACACTTAATACGATACACTTCATATCTTTTTTCTGTTTAATTTTCAGGAGTTAATTAAAAAAACAATGACACTAAGAACGATGTGACGAACGGTAGCAGACTAAATCAGAACAGATTTTTACATATACACTGCTTCTATACTGTTCTGTGAATTTACTTGTGACCATCGGTGACCAACGGATGGGCATACAGTATGTGGACACGGGGGTGGGTGGGTGTAAGCAATCGATAATCGAAATCTGATTACTTTGGGCCATCAGATTAAATTCAAATATTGACAGAATGCATTAATACCGGATATTTTGACCGCAAATATTGTACTATTAAACAAACCGAATTTGAATTATTCGATAACATTAACGTGGGTATAATACATAGATATCACTGAATGCTACCAACTAAGGTTGTTACACCTCGCGGCAAACTTGATATTTCCAGACGTATACATAGTATTATGAATGGTATAATATGTAAAGGTAAGTATTTATCTATATCCAATGCAAAAAACATTTGCTTGAAACGTTTAAGTCGTTGTTTACAAATGTAATCTGAATGTAAACTTCATGTAATCCTAATTATAGATACGCCCAAAGGCGTAACTAAGAATTTCTCTAGGGCTGGACAAAAACACTGAGTTATTATTATTACACACATTTACTCATTTATTGAATTTCTTTGAATCCAAAAAAAAAAATAAAATAAAAAAATAAATAAATATTGAAGACATGAGTGGATGGGGGTTTGTGTAGCATTTTTTTCAAAAAGTCTTTTTTTACAAAATTTTGGAATATCCCGCACTGAAGTATTATATATTAAAATTTGGTTTCATTACGCCTAATCGTTTTGTAGAAATTTAATAATAAACATATGCTATTGCATGGGAAGTATATGTAAATAAAAACTTTCACCTTCATCCATTCATGTCTTTAATTATTATTGTAAAAATAACTTTACAATAACGTAAAAGCCCCTATACCGGAACACTATTTTTAGGTGTGTAATTAAACTGGCTTATAAAAATTGACAAATAAATTAAACACCCATTTTTAGCGAATTTCGAAAACTCAAAATTCAGCTGTTACGTCAGGTCTTACGGTACAACCTAAGCCCGGAACTATGGCAGAAATTTGTTTTGAGGTCCGTAGAATACGAAAATGATATTCACTAAAATTTATATATATATATATATATATATATATATATATATATATATATATATATATATATATATATATCGCCATGATAACTTTCGAACGAAACGAAATGATATTTATGGGATATTTTTTTGTTACTTTTTTGCCAACGAATTGATTTTCTTTTGCCGCAGCCGTTACCGAGATACAAAGGCGGGGCTGACTTTAGATTGTATCTCGGCAACGGTCGCGACAAAAAAATTAATTCATTGGCAAAATAAGAGCAAAAAATTAGCAAAAAAATATCCCGTGAATATCATTTAAATAAGTGTAGCAGTTCCGAAGATATAGGGGTGGCGGAGCTGACTTAAGGGGTTATACCTAGTTGCCAGCCCAAAAAAACGCGTGTTTTTAAAAATTTTTTCTGAAGGAACTTTTTATTCAATAAATCTATGGAAAACATATATAGATAATATATTTCTTATATTTTGAAATCACATAGTCTGTCTTTTAAAATACAGTATTTTACTGCTCCTGTAGCTGATCTCCTGGAAGTCCTTCAAAAAAAGTGTCCGGCGGTGAGCAACATATCTCTGGTTTGGATTATCCGAAATAAAAAATTCAAAGAAAATTCTTTAGTGGAGACATGAATCCAGGTATTAATCGAAGGAATAGTCAAAATTTTGATTTTTGACAAAATGGCGACTTCCCCCAAAGAAGTTCCGATTTTCAAGAAAAATTTCCAATTTTAAGTGGTCTAAAAAATCGAAATAATTGTTAGAAATTTTATTCCTTCGATTAATACCTGGGGAATATGTTGACTAAGATTGTGTCAAAATTTGAACCCGATCGGTCAAGCCGTTTTGGAGAAATCGTGCTCATCCACTTTGAAAAGATCATTTTGAGAAAAACGCATTTAAAGTTCCTTTCGCCTACTTTCAACCATACGGAGACGGTCTACGAATACACATATATCTTTACGAATATTTGTCGGATCGATTTGAAATTTTCAGAGAATACACTCATATATAAGTATATTCTGAAAATGTCGATTTTTTGAAAATTCTAACTAGGTATAACCCCTTAAGTCTGAAGTCAGCCCCGCCATTGTATCTCAGTAACGGCTGCGGCAAAAAAATCAATTCGTTGGAAAAATATAGCAAAGAAATAGCAGAAAATATAGGAATCTCGGGGTTATGACTTGGCGGGGCTAGCTTTATAGACATTCCAATTCGGTAGTAAGGTCACAGTCATTCTGTATCAAATTCAGCATTAAATTCAAATTCAATATCTAAAGCAGTTATTTTTAACATTGTATTATTATGATAAGTATTCAAAAATACGTCTTAGATTCATTCGGTATACTCATGAATCAATAATTAGCTCGCCTTGGTATATATACAAAAAAATACTTAGGATGATAAATTTTATGTAAGTAGATATTTGAAATTGTTTGACAAGTTTCGTGACTGTTACTATCAAAAAAGTTTTTCTACTGATATTTGTAAAATCATAATATTATAATATGTTGCTTCAATGCCACTACATACCTATATAGTATTGTCGTCCCCTGTCCCCTCTAAAACCCCGCTTGCACTCCACACACAAGTCTATTTTGAATATTTCGCTATTAGTATTATTATCTTTCTGTCAATCTATCTAACTATTTATTTACCTATTTATCAGAAAGTTATTTGTTCGACAAAAGTAGTCGGAAAAAGTCGACGAAAATGTTTACAGACGAAAACTATGTATGTATATTTATTTAGACATAGTTATATGAATTTTGTAAAAGAAGTATTATCAATTTTCCAAATAAAAACAACAGAAGTAGAGAATATTTAAAATTAAGAGGATAATTTTATGTGAGTTTTTGTTGTTTAGTTTGACAGGAATAATTGTGTCTTTGACAATTATATGCGCAACTAACATTCTCAATTGACCAATACTGAGAGAGCGTCCATAAACTATGTAGTTGACCTTTTTTGAATACCTACCTTCTTTCCTTCCCCTATGTAAACTATATAAGTGGCTTTTGCGTTGAATATTCATAATAAAAATACAGCCGAATGCCCGTTATAAGACTATCTAGGGGACGTAGGGGAAATTTTTATCGGAATTTGAGTTACCCTCATTACCAGGATCTTAATTTTGTCGCTCAATTATTCCTTATAAGACTATTTCATTTCAGCGTTGCATTCCTATACTTAGTTTATAATTTAGAATTTTAGATAGTTCTAGCATAGTCTTATAAGGAATGGTCTGGCACAAAACTCGAAAAAGTGATTAAGTGTGCGAAGTTGCAACTGCCAATCGAGGGGAATAGTCTTATAAGGGGTATTCGACTGTATTTACAAAAAATATTTCATAATCTTTGTAAACTTTCACAAAAAAAGCAAATAATTTACACTCTCAAATTACTTCGTAAAAACTAAAGATTCCACTCCACTATTTCAGAGATCGGGTATTTATAAGTTTACATGTGACAACTGTCAATCGTTTTACGTGGGTCAAACGGGCCGAAAACTCTCAAATCGTTTTTCAGAACACCTGTCAGCAATAAAATCTGCTAATACAAAAAAACTTTTCAGCCATCGCCGATCATATTATAAATACAGACCATAATTTTCAGTTATCTGAAAATTTTAAAATCTGCCATTTTGCGAATAAAGGGCGCACCATGGACTGTCTTGAGTCGTTGTCTACTGCGCAATACTTACAACAACGCTACGTCACTATGAACAATTGTGCGCAGTTACATCATTTAGACGACTCTAGAAGAGTAATGCAACATTTTCTAAATTCATTTCAAACTAAGTGTTCATCATAATTACTTACTTATTGTTAATTATTGTGTTTTATAACAATCGCTATTAATAATTTGTTAACGATTTTTAAAATTAGCTTTTTAAAGCTAGTTTTTCAAAAATTAGTTTTTTCAAAAATTTTTATTAAAAACTTAAGTGTTTTATTTTGTGATTTTATATCATGTTGAATTTAATAATTTTGACCTTTGCGTCATGTTGTGTTTGTATTTATAAGTTTATTATTTGTATTTATACTTCGTTTTTCTTTGTTCTTTTGTTCTTATCAACTGGGTGTGTCTTGAATTCATATCCATTAATTTGGACATAGAATTTTCTAGAATCGTTGACCCCATTTTGATTTTTCTTAACTTAATATTAATTGTCGTTATGATTTCTTTGACTTTTTGCCATAATCTTTGTAAATGGCCTCGTTGACCTGTATGGACATGTAGCTCATAATTTTGTGATCTAAAACGTTTTTGGTTTTTGGTTTTATCTTGTTGCAGGAAGTCGGTCTTTGTTATCAGATTGTATCTTAATCTACCTGCAGTTGAATATATTTCAGGTTCAAGCAAATAATTTGATTATGTGAACCGACTTTCGGTTTTTACACTATCTTTAGAATGAATACAACGTCACTTTTTTGGTATAAAGCCATGCCCCCCCTGGGCAGGGACTAGGATACACTCAGTCAGTGCGCACAAGACTAGAAATCAGAATGAATACAATTAAATTCTTTGCTTTTAGTAAAACTGGAACTGGTTTACAGACAGGATGACTAATTAGTAGATGACTATATCCTTCGTAACTAGTCGTGGAAAAACCGAAATTTATAAAAACAAAAATCGGTAAAACGTACCAATTTTATACACGCTACGAAGACCTAACATGACAAAGACCCTACTATTATGATAGTACGGTGCAATTAAATCCAAACCTCAACATCCAAAGTAACAGTTTCACTCCAACTCTAAATTGTTCTATACAGTCCACATATTGTTTGGTAAAAAGTTACACCATTTTGAGCGTCGGGTTTTGAGGGGAGGAGGGCAAAAGTAGGCAAATTAACGGTTTTCGTTAGTTTTTTTTAAATATTTCGAAAACTAAGCAGTTTAACGCAAAAAGTGCCTATCCAAAAATAATCTACATTAAATTGTGAACAAAAATAGTCCTATGCATAATCTTGCTGATGTGAAGAGTTCCAGAGTTATGGAAAGCGTAAAAGTAGCAATTTTTCGTATTTTTAAATTTTTTGGAAAAAATATGACACATTATCACTAAGGAAACTAATTTTTCTTATACAGGATTTTGTTTTGTAAAAGGAAATTGCGATTAGTCCTCTTCACATAGCACCCTCCTCTTCTAAATCTTCGTCTATGATGTTCGTATCCCTGTTATCACATACTAGCCCTGAGCAATTACCGCATATGCCTGAGCAGTTTAGACCACTCTTTCTGCATTCGCAGTTACCGACGCATTCGTCTTTGCAAGCGCGCACTATGAGGGAAAGTAATTTCTCGGGAGCTGCAGGACGTGCTGTTGTAATTGATCTCAGGTGATCGTCAATCTTCGTTCATCCCCACTCGAGCGGATTCTTCTTCTTATTCAGCCACTGCTGCACCTTGTGATAGGTGCAGCAGTGGCTAAAAATAGTAACGATTGCTACTTTTACACCCTTCGTAACTCTGGAACTGTTCACTTTAGCAAGATTATGCACAGGACCATTTTTGTTTGCAATTTAATGTAGACTATTTTTGTACATGCCACTTTTTACGCTAAACCCCATAGTTTCCGAAATATTTAAAGAAAAAACCCGTTAATTTGCCTACTTTTACCCCCCCTCACCCCAAAACCCGACGTTCAAAATGGTGTAGCTTTTTGCCAAACAATATGTGGACTGTATAGAACAATTTGGAGTTGGAGTAAAACAGTTATTTTGGATGTTGAGGTTAGGCCGTTTTTTTGAATAACTGCACCGTACTATGATATTCAACAAAATCTATTGATTTCATTTAAATCTATTTCAAACACTGGTAAAATATCAAACACAAAAAATCAAAAAAAAAAAATACAATATTCCATTTGCTTTCCAGACGGGAATAGTTTTTATACGCTGGTTTTATCCTTTCGAAAGGAGTAAAAAAAATCCTTAAAAGAAAAGAAAAAAACACACAAAGACATACATGGTCCATTAAGATAAGTTCTACTATATAAAACTTATGTTGTTCAATTTCTAACAACGTACAATTCTCGTTCGAGTAATACTTAAGGGAATGTGCTACACATCGAACTCCGTCGTACCACGACAGAATGAAACCTTATCAGAATTCAGGCTATGGTTTCGGCTAATACGGGTAACGAACGTACATATCTATGTATTAGTGCCCGATGCGATGCTGTTCTCGTCTCGTCTAAGCTCGTCATCATGGATGGCATGAGTATATGTATGTACGAAGTATCAGCTCGCACTAACTTGTTTGAATATATATATTTAAATCAGACCACAAATTGTGGCCACACTACTGAATAATACAATACAATATACGACACAACAATTTAGTTTATTTGGTCGGTATTTGTAGAATATTGGATGTTGAAAACTTGTTTAAACGTTTTCTTTTGTAGAAAATTACGTAAGTAGTTGGTTAAGGCGTTACAAACTTGCAACTCTTTGGCTTAAGGGGGTATTCTAGTGTAGAGGTTCGATTTTGAGATGATTTTACGGGCGTAATAAAAAAAAAAAACAACAGCAAATATTTTTAGTAACCATTTTTTAACAGTTTTTTATTGAGATTTGAAATGTATAAAAATATACAAAAATTAAAAAAAAATTAAAAATTGAAATCGGTACAGGTACAGGCTGGCAAAGTGAGGACTCAAAAAAAGGTGTCTCCTGGTTGATGAGACTCCATCCCTCCTAGTGATCTGAAACATAAAATTTTAGTTAATTCTTAACCCCTTATTGTATGAATTATGAAGGAGGTGAAGAAAAAAATTTTTTTTACTGAAAATATCTTTCACTTCTTTTATTTTAGTAGTCAAATTAAGAAAAAAAAATTAAGTCTTATTGTTTAGAAATTACTTAACGAAGCCATATATGGCTTCGTATGCATTCTAGTATTATAATTATAATCGATATATGACTTCGTATGCGTTAAATAAAAAATACAATTATATTTTATGAAAATCTGTATGCAATTTTATTTGCCATTGTAACATAAATAAACTTGACACTTTCCACATTTGGCGAATGAACGGAATTTTGAGCAGTTTTTACATAATTGTCAATTTAGTTTTGTCCATTCGGGGAAATGGTCACCTTATCTGATCGCGCAGACTTCAAAGGGAGGTCTTGATGCCTAGCTGGAGTTTTTCGTGCTTTTTTATTGAGTATAGGTGAGCCAGGCAAGCTAGATGGAGTACCTTTTCGGCTTGTTGCAGTACGTTTTCTGGCCACCGAAGTTGATGGACTGCCTTGGCTGGTGGGAGTACTGGGGAATCAGAAGCAAAATCATCGTCACTCACGAAGCCATCACCAGGAATATAATTGACATGCCGGGATGTACCATAAAAGCGATATGAAGCCATATATGGCCAATAATAATTTGGATTAAACGCATACGAAGCCAAATATGGCAACTTCAAAATAAGCCCCAAAAATCGAAGAAAACAAGAAAACACACAGGAATCACAACTATTCCATGTTCTTGAATATATAAAGAATGTGTTTTGAAAATTTTTGATTTTAGTACTTACCGTTTTATTGTTTAGTTTTCACAAATAAAATTAGCACCAATTAATTGCACTGTAACGATCGGACACTCTGAACATAACTTCAAATGATTTGAAAACCTGCACTTACCAAAGACAACAAAAATTACGTTCCGTTACTCGAAGGAGTATAAAGTTAGGATTTAACATTAGTTTCAAAAAAAATTTTTAATATGTTGAAAAAAAAAATAGTAAAACTTAGAATCCATATATGGCTTTGTATGCGATAAGGGGTTAATAAACAAGGAAGTAAAATTAGCTGGACGTAGCCGATCTTCTTCAACTTTGGGAATTTTTTAAAAATAGTAAAAAATTTTTTTCTTTTAAAAACCCCTACATCGACCCAATTTTGATTATTTAGAAGGTCTGTACCAAATTTCAAGTAAATCGGTGCATTAGAACTTGAGATATCATGCTAACCATATCGGAAAAAGTAGTCTCGAGTAATTTATATTAAAAATTTTAATTTAACACTGAAAAGATACGCAGTACGTAGGGAAAAACTAACCATAACTCCGAAAATAATTCGAATTTCCATAAATTCTTTCAGACGCTTTTAGACGTAGATATTACATCTGATGAGAACCTGTCTAAGTCTACGGGCTATATAACGGTTATATAGACTTAATCGAATTATATTTTGTTATAATATTATTTTATTAACATTGTTAGTTCAATATCTGTAACAAATTCATGTCCACCACCAAGTCGACAATTCATTCTCGGTCATTAAATTCGGAAATTAATTCCAATCGTTAGCTGGCTGCTCGTCGGACTCTCTTATTCACTGATTGCCTAAGGGTGGGCAGCGGTGGAAGAGAGGCAGAGCTGAACGATATATGTACATATATAGTTAGATTTGTTCAAGCGAATTAATATGTCCAATAGCGCGGGACATATATCGAATAACACGGTCTGTGGATATTTTATATTGATAATTGTCATTAATTGTTGTATGTATGTTATTTTTTATGGTAGCTCCGGTAGTTCCTATAATAGATATGGAGTGAGAATAGAAAAAAATAACGATAAAATCGTGATCGAGAAACGACATTTCATATTACACGACTGAATGTGATTCCAGTTATATGGCAAAAATGATTCCAGCCTACGAGAATTATATTCGAAATTGAAGAATTGCTTTTAAACATTTCTCTAATACTCAAAAAAGTGTCGATATTTATCTGAATTACATACTCGGTCAAGTGGTCGGAAAAGGACATTTCATATTACATGACCTAATGCTATTGCAACTAATGGCCAAATGGAAATGATTATAGGCTACAAGAATTCCATTTAAAATACACTAGCGGAAAAAATTAAAGGATCAGAAAAAATTCCAAATTTTTAGCGATTTTTCGAATGGCTGTATTTTCGTGAAAAATGGTCGTATCGGAGTCATAAACAAAGTAATTTAAAGCTGGAAGTATAGTTTTGAGATCTTGCGATAAACAAATTTTCAAAGCAACGTGTATCGCGCAATCCTAATAAATACACTGAAAAAAATTTTTCGAAATTTTTTTTTCCAGGTCCAGGGACTTGGAAAAAGTTTCCCGATTTTTAGACCTTTATACGACCACTTCTTGCTGAGATATCGGGCTCTGAATGGAAAAGGACCATTTCATTTTTGACCATCGATATCTCAGCAACTAATGATCACACAGAAAATTGAAGATGGGTTTTAAAAACTCGAATAAATCCTCTACAAGGATTAGTTATTGTTTTTTCGGAAAAAGTTTTTTTGCACACTCTACATGAATTTGAAAAATCAAGAAAAAACGAGCTTTTGGTGGCTTTTTGGAAAATCAAGCGCTAAATTAAAAATATCGAGCAAACCATTAATGTTAAGGAGAGGGTAAGGTTAATTCGTACAAAAAAGGCATGCTTTTGTTATTTTTTTGCGACGACACAGTTAAAATCTCTTTATTAAAACCAATGATACATTAAAGTATAACATTCGAAGAATATTGTATAAAATTTTCACGAAGAAATATTAAATAATACAGTAATGGCAGCAATTATTCGAAAGTGTCTCGGAAAAAAGTAGAATTGCGGTGCCCCTCATAACCTGGTGCTGGATCATCCGAAATAAAAAAAAATTAAAGTTCATTCGTTAGATAATAGTTTTCCTCAGGTAGCGCTGCGAGGGTTTTTGAAATTTCAATTTTTCACTTTTTTGGAGCACTTAGAAAGGAAAAATACGATTTTTGCGAAAAAAATTGGCTAATTTGTTATCGTAATATAAAAATTATTAACAAATTTGAAAAAAACTCTCCAGCGTTACCTCGTAAATTATATACAGAAATAGTGCTCAAAATTTCAAATGGATCGGTGCTGTAGTTTTGAAGTTATTAGGGGCACCAACTTTGAAAACGTGAGCTGTGGGGAAAACGCTTTAAAGTTTTGAACACTTAAAAATTCTTGTATAAAATTGATATAGAATATTTACTGCTAAACTAAATATTGTACCCTATACTGACAAAATATACAGTACAGGTATAAACACGTTTGTACTTGCATTGAAATTTCCATAATATAACTGAGAGAGAGAGAGAGATATAGAGAGTGAAACATCTGCCAGGTAACAACAAAAATGATTATAACTCCGTCACTTTTGCTCCAATCAACTTGAAATTTTAAGTCAATATTCTTGAGATATTATGCATTCAGTTAAAAAAATAAAAAAAAAAATGCAAAAAGAAATTATTTTAATACTTTACCCTGCCCTTAAGTGTGCTTTTTACAGTTCAATGTACCCACAAATACTCCACCGAGTTTCAATCTAATCTAAAAAAAAAGCAAATTAAAGCTGAATGAACAGGTTATCCGGTTCATATGGTGGTTAAGTCGGAAAAATTTTTTCCAAGTCCGTGGACCAAAAAAAGAAACCGAAAAATTTCGAAATTTTTTTTTCAGTGTATTTATTAGGATTACGTGATACACGTTGGTTTGAAAATTATTTTATCGCAAGACCTCGAAACTAGAAACTTCTAGCTTTAAATTTCTTTGCTTAAGACTCCGATACAATCATTTTTCACGAAGATACAGCCATTCGAAAAATTGCTAAGAATTTGAAATTTTCTTTTGATCTTTAATTTTTCCCGCTAGTATACAAGAATTACTCTTAAACATTCTCTAATATCTTTCTAAATTACGTGATAGATCAAGTGGTCGGAAAACGACTTTACATATTACATGACTTAATGCTATTCCAGTTAATGGTATCGGAATGGGAATGATTCCAAGCTACAAGAGTTCCATTTTAAATACAAGAATTGCATTTAAACATTTCTCTAATGCTTAAAAAAGTGTCGATATTTATCGGAATTACATGCTTGGCCAAATGGTCGGAAAACGACATTTCATATTACATGACCTAATGCTATTGCAATTAATGGCAGAAACGATTCCAAACTAAATGAATTCTATTTAAAATTAAAGAATTGCTTTTAAACATTTCTCGAATGCTTAAAAAAAATGTCGATATTTATTATGAATTTTCTGGTAGACTAAGTGGTCGGAAAACGACATTTCTTATTAAAAAATACAAATGTAATTTAGAAAACTAGTAACTGTTCTATATGTGACCGGTCCGCACAAAATTTTCCCCACAAAAAAGGTTGAGAAACGCTAGTATAAGCAATCAGACATAGATTGTTTAATATGTCGTTTGCAGATATTTAGGGATATTTAAATTTTGTCAGTCTAGTTTAACTCTTTAAATGATTAAGACGAGTTAACTCGCCCTGCAATAAGGTGCCTCAAAATGCTGTGATATATATATATATATATATATATATATATATATATATATATATATATATATATATATATATATATATATATATATATATATATTCACTGGTACAGGTGCTGTCATCTTACAGATTGTCCGAAATACGGTATAATTCTAAATAATGTTCAATTTTATCAACATAGTTTAGTATAATTTATATTTTGTAAATTCCTAGGGTTCACCTTTTTTGATGTTGTGATCTTTGAATTTTTTTCTTTTTCTTTTTTTGTAACCTTATTTACTGTACTTATCACTGGCAGTAAAAAGTCCGGCACTTTGAGACAAAAAAATTTTTCCATATAGTTTATTTATAAGGGTTAATAATTATTCAGAAAAGTAAATGTTTAGTTTCTACATAAGATTTATTGGCGTAAAAAAATTCAAAAAGTCTGAAAAAGAGTCTGAAACACTAAAAATTTTTTTTTGTTTATAAATAACTACACCACAAATTCAATTTTACGTAGTGGTCGGTGCAAATTTAAGGGGAAGTACGTAAAATCGGACGATCAGGGGCGTCGGTAAACTTTTATGTGGTGGGTTGGTAAATATTATTTATCTGAATTTATTTAAAACAATATTATCTTAAGAGACAATTTACACCTAAAATTCGATTGCGTAGACAAAGGAAATCAAATGTTATACTAATGAATATGAGTGACGACTGTTAGAAAACTGTCGAAAAATCAACTTCACTATCGCATTCATTAGCGTAAAAAACGCCAAATAGCGGAAGCTGACAAAAATTCTAGAATATTCTACGCGTGAACTAGCAAAGATACCAAAAAACAAACTTCACTATTGATTTGGGCACTAAAAATTAGATTAAGCAGCGCATTTTCACAAAAATTCTAGAATGTTCTATTCGTCAACTAACAAAGATATCGAAAAATCGATTGCACCATTTAATTGGTCATCGAATAAAAGACGGAATAGCACATTTTGATAAATGTTTTAGAATATTCTATTCGTCAAATTGCAAAAATTGTGTGTCAAAATCGGATATTTGGCTTACATTAGTTTAATTTCGGTTGAACAATTAAGTGGTGCCGTAGATTTTCCAATATCTTTGTTAGTTGACAAATAGAATATTCTAGAACATTTCTCAAAATCTGTTATTTGGTCACTTTTTTGGTAGCCAATTCAATGGCGACGTCTGTCTTTGAATATCCTTGCTAATTGACGAATAGAATATTCCAGAACATTTGTCAAAATGTGTAATTTGACCTCTTTTTCAATGGACAATTAAATGGTACAATTGATTTTTTAATATCTTTGCTAGTTGACAAATAGAACATTCTAAAATTTTTGTCAAACTACACTGTTTAATCTCATTTTTAATGGCCAATTCAACGGTGAAGTCTGTTTTTTGATATCTCTGCTAGTTGATGATTAGAATATTCTAGAATTTTACGTTACTCATTTGGCATTTGCATTTTGTATATTTATTATGTATACTACAGAATATGTGCATATATATCTGCAGTAAAATTTTAAAATTTTTAAGAGAGACTCTCAGACAATATTACCTACGGCCCTGATCCTGGCTTGGTACATAAATTTTCACCAACACAGACAAACAACAACATATCTACGTGAGAGGAGACCCACACTACGTAAAATCGGAGACCGTACCATTGGATGGCCACTGTAGTTAAAAAAATTAAATTTTTTGTAGAGCAATTACTGATTTCAATAGAACAATCTGAGAGCAATTCCAGCACCAACTCATAAGGGTTCTCTTTTTCTTGTTAAGTTACAAAACCCTAAAAATGATAGTATGAAATAAAATCGTAGCTTATTCGTACATAAAATACGTTCGTTATTAATTATTAAAAACCTTTAAGATAACTTTTTGTATAGTTAAGAAATTTTTAATTACTTTTCAGATAGTTTTTAATTAATATTTTTAGTAATAGATAAAACTGTAACCAAATTGATATAAAATACTATTTTTCATGTTGATAGTATGTATGTATATTAGATGGTAGTTTTATATAAATAATAACTAGAAATGGATTTAAAAAGGAAATATATATACTAAAAACTCTTTTGAGAAATCTCAATTAATTTTATATTAAACATAAACAAACATGATACTAGTTAGTGGTATACAGTAATTTATAATATATAAATATTTTCAATAGTTAATACATAAATACAAAATAGAATTTTATAAAGAAAAGTCTATCAGTTTTATCATTCTGGGGTCCAAAATGTTGTATATTTTGTACAGAATATTCTAACTAATAGTTATTTATTATAAATGTGAAGGTGAGTTTGTTTGTTTGATTGTCACTTTTAGCGAATTTCCAGAATGGAATTCAGCTATTACAGCCACTGTCATGAAGCGACTTGAGCCCGGGACTATGGCAGAAATGTGTTTTGAGGTCCCTAGAAACTGAAAATAATATCCACTAACATATATATATATATATATATATATATATATATATATATATATATATATATATATATATATATATATATATTATATATATATATATATATATATATATATATATATATATATATATATATATATATATATATATATATATATATATATATATATATATATATATGTTCGCGCGATAACTCTCGAACGAAATGTCTAATTTTTTCGAAATTTGGCGAAAATGTTAGAAGTCCCAAACCGTTGGACAAGTTCGTTAGCCAGACACGTCCGATGCCGGAAGCATAGTTTTTTGGGCAATTTACGTGAAAAAAATTAGTTTTTTGCCAAAATTTCCCCTTATTAAAAAATTTTTGCGACGTTTCCTTACACCATCGAAAGGAGGATAAAAAATCACATAAAAAAGGTCTTTAGACTATCATTCTATGTCAACTAGTTTCCGAGAGAAACTAATTTTTTTAAACGGAAATTCGCTCTGTTATGCAGGATGCTGCAACAGGGGTATTTTATATATACGTCAGTTCAATAGCCACGTTCTTTTAAACGTTTCATTTCAAGGTTTTTATGTGTGCGCGATAACTCTCGAACGAAGCGTTCAATTTTTACGAAATTTTTGGCGAAACGATCATGTGCCAAACCTTGGATGACTTCTAACTGTCCGACGTGTGACACGTCCGATTTTTAGAAGCCAAAATTTTGGTCATTTTTTGCCAGTTTTGGTGATTACTTACAAAAATTGGTCATAAATCAAATATCTTTTTAATTTGTTTTACGTCATAGAAAAGAGTGTAGAAAATTACGTAAGTTTCTGAACCATTCTTATCTGTTTTTGTCATTGCAATAACAATATTTATATAGGTGAAATTATCTAAACTTGGGCTGACGTCATTACCAAATTAAATTAGACGTATAATTTTATATTACTGTAGTTACTCTAATACAAAAATAACAAAAGGAAACGAGAGAAATATCTATTTTATTTTTCAGAATAAAAACTCTTTAAAAATGCGTCATAATCAATTTTGAAAATATTTTCACTGTTAGAGAGCTAAATTATTATAGATAATAGGATATGGTATATGAGATCCACCAGGTCCTTGGGTCCCAAAAGCGTCAAACATAAACTACTCAACCGATTTTTTTTAAATTTTGTTACTGTTAGAGAACTAAATTATTTTAGACGGAATGGACAGGTTGTTATATGAGATCTGTCAGTATCCAGTCTTTGGAAATTCGCAATGTTATGCTAATGCTGCGACACGAATATTTTTACTTTCACCGTGAAAAAGCGAGAGCAGATTTTTACAGTGAAGAAAATGATTGGAAGGTTTTATTGGTCTTTTCATGAAAGGTTTTCATTGGTCATAAACATGAAAGTTTTTACTGGTAAACTTAGCTGATTTCAAAACCATATTAACAAAATATTAAATATTCGTGAAATTGTCTTATCGTATTACACGCGAATTTAATGTTTTTTTTTTCTGAATAAATTTGTGTTTTCAGCAACTCGGATTTGTTACCTAAAAACAATTTAAATCGAAGAACTGTCAACTAGAAAAAACACTCCAGATATATATAACCACAAATTTACTCAAAAAAATATAAACCTTCGTAAAAAATATTTAATAACATTAAGGGGAGATTTACTTGAGCGTCGTTAAAAAAAAATCGATTTTTTTTTTGCAGAAATTGGTAGCTAATTATGTGTAGAATATGTTCCCAAAGTGATTTTGCTGAAAGTAATTTAAGGGAAGGTTTACTTGAGATTTGATCAAAAAATCGATTTTTTTTGCCGAAATTGATAGCAAATTATGTGTAGAATATGTCCCCAAAGTGATTTTGCTGAAAATCATTTTAAAAGATGATTTTTGCACATTAACGGAATCCAGCTTTCTATAAAAAAATAAACTCAAAATACATAGTTCACGCAATAATGAGTATTAAATATAAAATTTTGAAAATACCGTTCTTTATATATATTTTATTATATCTCGGAACTACATTTTTGTAACTGGCTGACACGATAACTCAAAAACTATTCGATGGATGCTTTTTTTAAATTTTTTATTTTAAAGATAATTCAATTCCCCGGCACCTATACCTAAGTCCGATACACTTTCAAAATTTTTTATTTTTTTATTTTGCTTTAAAGAGCGAAAAATAAGACAAAAATCGTAATCAAAAGTTCACACATCCGCCATTTTTTTTTCTTTCAGCAATTTATTGATATTAGAGGTATAGGTGCCGGTACTCTTCATATATTTTATAAATCTTTTTTGTTTTTGGATTTCAGTGGTTCATTACCGGCGCTATGATGTCAACCCATAAGGCATCGGATCTTCGGATCATCACACTGCACTATCTATAAAATGGCCAATTTTTTATATTTTCCCTTGAAAATTTTTTTTTGTATAGTTTAATACTTAGTAAATATGTGTACAAAATTTGAAATTGATATTTACTTCCGTTCTTGAGAAAAAAATTACAGAAAAATACATAATTTTTAAGGACTCCCAAGTAAACCTCCCTTTAACCAATATCGATTCTCTAATTCATTTCCACAACTAGATGAAGTAGATGACTCTTTGTTTTCTAATTTCATAATAATATTTTCAGATAATTACGTTCCGCTCGAGGCAACTTACAAATACAGAGGAAAAATTAAAAGAAAATATTTAATAACCATTTATTTTATTTTCCTACTACAGTTGGCAACAGTTATAGTAAAAAAAAAATCGTTTCGGTTTTAATAACAACAGACAGACAGACAGACAGCCATGCCCCATTAGGAAGCGAATTGTCACAGACCATTATTGTAAATTGCATGTACCCTTCGCTGCACCTGTACCACCGTCCCCCACACCTCCCACTCCCTTGGCCCGTTCGGTTGCATTACACGATTGTACCGTGTATTGCAACCGTGTTTAGTTTGGTAGAATACGGTGCGACGGTACAGTATATATGTAGTTGAACGGTTGGAAAGTTGGTACTTACTTGTATTGTAATAATAGTTACGTACAGTATGCATTTGTGCCGGGTGGTAGGGATGCCAATTTGTAACGTGCAACTATCAACTTATAATATCACACAGCCTCACTATTTGAAACATTTTATTGGCTGTAGTGAAGCCGGAATATATATGAGTGTACGTGTATGTGCGTTGAGCATATGTGCACGGAGGATACGTCTTTCCAATGTTTATGGTTCCATTAGGTCAATTGAGTAGGCTAGAATCAAAGCGCACTTTCTCCAAAAGTATCGAAAATGACGTTTATTGTATATTTCAATGCGGAATTGTGTGAATAAAGTAATAATCTGGTCGGATGGAATATTTTTATTTTTTTTTTTTTGTAATATTGACACACTGACAGTGGGTAATAATGTCACAATAAGTGGTTCTGAAGTTGGGCTATCGTATGTAAGGTTTTTATTAGGTTTCCATTCATTTTCAAAATATCGTTATTTTCTGTATCGATAACTTTCGATAACGAAAACTATAACATCCATTAAAAAACAAACCTTATGAAAACCTTACATACGACAGTCCAACTTCAGAACCACTTATTGTGACATTATTACCCACTGTCAGTGTGTTAATAATAAAAATGAGTGTATGTTAACTAATATGTAATTTAAGAGGGTGACTCACCCTTTCTCCAATGTTGCTCAAACTGAATTTTGAAATCTAAAATTTCTTTTCTACGTTATTCTAAATGTCTTAAACTATTTTCCATGAAGAAAAACTTCTTAAACTACCCAAGTAGTACGACTATTCGACACAGTCACTTCCAGTTAACTACCCCTAGAGTTAATATGAGGACATTGAGCAAAAACAGGTCAATTAGATTTTTTGACGTAGATTTCAAATCTGTAAACAAAATTTTTATATTGTTTAATTTTCACCCCCTTTTTGCAAAATTAACCCCTAAATTTTAATCCCCAGCCACCCCTGTTGACACAATTTGAACAAATTGCATGCCAATAGATAGCTCTTTAAAAAAGAGCAATATCGTCAATTTAAACTTTTGCTCTATCTCTTACCGTTTTTGAGATATTTAAAAAATTAAATTTTTACCCCAATTTTTGGAGGGCGATTTCACCCCTTCAAACCGTTTTTCCGCCGATAAAGAAAAATACGTGTCGCTTATTTTTTAGTGTTCTACAACATATCTAAGTTTCATCAAAATCGATAGGTCCGGCCTCGGGACGTTTACTTGTAAGTCAGTGTTTCTCAGTCGCCGATCCGTATACCAGTACTGGGCTGCGAAAGTACCTCGCCGGTTCCCAGAAAGATTTGTTCACAGAATAGATGTGTTAATTACAATAAATTATAAAAATGTTAAAAAAAGGTTCTTGACGATAAAAATCGTATGTTTTGGAATTTGGCTTTTTTATTTACGGCCGATGATAGCACATGTCTAGCACAGTAGAGCACAACATTTTTTGTTGAAAAAAGTGCTTAAACAGTGTCGATATTTTTCTGAATTTAATGATCGACCAAGTGGTCGGAAAACAACATATCTAATTACACAACTAAATGTTATTCCAACTAATTTTTAGTGACAAAAATTAGTTTTTTGCCAAAATTGTCTCAAGTTAAAAAATTTTTGCGACATTTATTTACACCATTAGAAAGAAGAGGAAAAATCACTTAGAAGGGTGAAAAATCACAGAAAAACGGATTTTTATAAATGGAAATTCGCTATGTTATGCAGGTGCTGCGACAGCGGTATTTAAACTTTTATCTTTTAAAATTCAATATTCTGACGTTTTAAAATGTCATTTTTTAAACTTTTAAAGATTCATAAATAAATAATAAAAAATATTTTTTATTACTCATGCGGGAGAAGTACTAACTTGGTGCACACATTTCTGTACGCAAAATAGCTGTTTGCCCACTGTACTCTTCCCGTATACTTTTTTGCGTGTGGAAAGTAACTTTCCACACGAAAATTGACAGTAAAACACGCAAAGTTTAATCAAAACGCGCAAAGCCGCCTCTTAATTTTTCATTTAATAATTATTTCATAATTATTTCTATAGAAACCACCAACAAAGTAATTTAAACGATAATTAATTCAGAAAAAAAAGACGAACACTTAAAAATATTATTTTAAAAAGTAATAAAAATGTCAAAAATGGTGATAATAATAGAAATAAGTATGTGAAATTCGTAATAAAAAATAGTATGTATGTATATTGCACAATATACTATTTTATTACTCACGCGGGAGAAGTACTCTAACTTGGTGCACACATTTTTGTACGCAAAATAGCTGTTTGACCACTCTAGTATTCCCAAATGCTTTTTGCGTGCGGAAAGTGAACTTTCCGCACACAAATTGACAATAAAACACGCAAAGCCGCCTCTAGATTTTTCATTTAATAAATCTTTCATAATTATTAACTTCGCTTAACTTCGCTCTCGTGGGCAGTATAACGATGTAATGCTGTAATCAGAGTTGAAAGTGCTGCCATCTATGTTTAACATTTATAACCATCAGTATTTTATCAAAGCTCACTACCCGATTGAGTCACTGCCATCTATCATAATATACAATAACTACCAACATATCTCTTAACCGATGTCTGCATGTCTTTGATATTACCAGCGTTTAGATAACTTACAATCTTATTGTGATTAGAAAAGGATGAGAAGAGACGCGTGTTTTTCTGTCCTTATACTTGGTTGTGACGCGACTATTTTGATAAAATATAGACAAAGAAGGAACGTGACGCGTATGTTTTTATCCTTGTATTTTTGATAGCGCGCGCAGATTCGACTGAAATAGGAAATATGATTGGTAGATGTTTTTTAAGACGAAACTGTTTTTAAAAACGGATATAAAAATTTAGAATTGGAAGATTATCCTCCATTGAAAATGGAAGTGTAGAATTTTGTTAACATTCTTATAAAAAACTATTTATGTAATCTCAACATGTAAAATATAACAAATTTGTAATTTTTGCTGTGAATTTTATAATGAATTAGTTTTTCAAAATATTAAACGTTTTTTAAAAGAAATATTATCGTTTTATTGGGGAAAATTACGGACCTCATGGATAGAAACCAATAAGGGACACAAAACAAACATTTATCATATTCGTCGCGGTTTTTACAACATCAAATTCACAACGGGTTTTACCAGCGACGAACACCGAAACGCTCACAGCAGTCGACAATTTCCCCCACTTATTGCATAATATACTATTTTTAAATATTAAATCAATGGTAATTCAACATAATTAAATAAAAAAAATACTGTATAAAAGACACTGGGGGTTCAATTGTGCGAATATTTGACGTCACAAGCGAACTGCAAATCAATCATTCCGCCTTAAATTTTGATCGTCTATTTCTCTATTATTTGTTAACGGATTTCAAAAATTTTTCGACTAGTTTACTAGTTTGAATCTATACTTTAGTTAAAAGTAACTACATATTACATTATCCATACTAGGAGTTTCCTTCATTGGTGATAACCAAATGGACCTACCGGACCATGGACACTGGTGTCGACAATAGTGTTACCTGTATGTATATGCACTTGCGATCAAATATGTGTAACCAAAGAGCGTGTTTCAAATAAGCGCAATATTATTACTTCACCGGCAAGAAGACATGTACAGAGTACGGTCCATTATTAAAAGTTGTGAACCAGAAAATGTTTTACCACTGGATGTATATGAATGATGAAAATAAAAATAGCCAATTGAAATTGGAAATGATTTACCACATGTGTTGACTGACTGTACCTATCTATATAATATTGTTGCTGAATCGATTTTATATGTTGTAATTACTTGTTCCTACATACGTGAAGAGAGCATGTATTTTATGCAACGTACCGTACCAATAATAACATGTAGAATACTATATGATATAGATACCACGTAGGTGTAACATGAATGTAGAACACGAATCTCTCCACTCCCCTCCGACGGTCTATTTAATACCACCACACCACAACCCTTAGACACTCAATGTTCAAATTCTTTGTTAACAATTGGCAAATATAGAAAGTTGGCAAAATTCATTGTTGTTAAATGTGCGATTTAGAAAAAAAGGTATATATTTATTTTTATTAAAGGGGACCACTAGTGTGACATTTTGAAAAAATTGTAAAATTTTTTTGCATGTCTCAATAGTCTATACCTTTAAAAATAACATACTAAAATTTTAAGTGCATATCTCAAATAGTTTTTGAGTTACAACGTAAATAAATTTAGTAATAATTCTCAGTGATTAAAACTAAAAGGTAAAGAAAAACTACATTTTTCAAATTTGCTACAGTTATAACTCGAAGACAAATCATCCGATCGATTTGATTCTTATTGCAGCTTCTTTTATATATGTTTCTTCATGCCATGAACCTCCAGTTTTCCGATCAAATAAAAAATGTAGTTGTTGCAGGTCAAAATACATCAAATTTTCGGGCAAAATTTGAAAACTTTTTCTTAAAAACTTCGCCATTTTATTAAATTTCAATTGTTTTTTTCGATTGAGGTTCATAACACGGGCAATACCTTCTAGTTTAATAGGCTTTTTTGTTTTTTTGATTTCAGGCATTGTGAAGGTCGCTATCACTGCATCAGTGGGGGACCTTTTTTTTGGAGCCTTAAGGGGTCCCGAATAAATCACTGAATTTTCAATTTTTTGGTCCAAAAATTTTGTCATGAATTTATTATATATCAGCGAACATATCCTTAAAATATTAAAACATCCCATACAGTAGTTTCCTTTAAAAAAATTCCCAAAAAATTGCCTTTTTTTCAAGCGGACACACTAGTGGTCCCCCTTAAAATTACAAAGTTTGTCAAGTGCGTGTTGGACACACGTTTAGTTAGAGATACTCGAGTTTTTCTTTTTTAGTTTTCGCGATAATATATATGAAATTTAAGTATATTTTTTTGCGGTTTTTCTTCAAATTTGGGACCAATTATGGAATAATTTAGTTCTACATATTTATTAAGTTAAAATCAATAATACAAAAGACGACAAACCCGCAAATAATTTTTATTTGCGGGTTTGTCGTCTTTTGTATTATTGATTGTAATTTTCCCGCAGTTGGTTTTGATTGTGTAAGTATCTACTAAGTTATTTTCTTTAAGAGTGTTGGATGTAGACCATTGAACAAATATCGATTAATGGCCATTAATCATACGCAATACCAAAATATATGCCGCAGGGAGAAATAATTCTGTCCATTTTCCAGATTTTCCCTCGATAATCTTTGAAGGGATATTTTATAAAACCAAAGTGCACCTCCAAACAAAATTTCTGCTACTTGGGACCATTTTCTTACCTGATTTATCTTCTCTTGACTCGCAAAAATGTGACTGTCTATATTTCCAAAAGTTACCGATATAATTCATATTTTTTTCGACTTCTTTTTCTCCGGTTGAAAAGTTACAGGCTAGGGAGAGAAAAAATTTAATTTTGAAACTGTTTTTTATAAGCGTGGCTTGAAAAACTGTAAAAGAAACTTCAACGGCTCTCGAATAAGGATCGGGAGCTTAGTGGCAAAACACTTGACTGATTATCAAGAGATTCTGTGTTTGATGCAATTTGACAATTTTTTAACCAATATGTGATTTAATTTCATGTCGGTCAACGTCACAAAAAAACGTCAGCCAACGTAACCCGCGAAAGAAAAACTTCAAAACATATGTACGTATGTAGGTACATATGTACATGTATTACTTCACCCTAAATTTAGGCAAACTGCACAGCGTTTTCAAGTATCCTAATACCCACTAACTGTATTTGTGGTATACAGTTATATACACATGTAACCTTTCATGTTCATAGTTCAAAAGAAGTACGAATTGTGGTAATGTGACAGATGGACAGACGGACAGATGGACGGATGGATAGACAGACAGAGTTGACGAAACGATAAGAGCTTCGAAATTTTTTCTTTGAAGTAAGTTTTAAATTTAATTGATCCCCTATGAGACTTTGGGTTACAAAAGTGGAATGTTGGGTAAGAACTACTATGCAACAAGTACACAAATTAGTAATAGTCGTTAAACTTACTCAATAAATTAACTCCGGGGACGTGTGTAAATGAATTGACGCCATACACTTTTCAAAATATGACTGAAACCAATCTAATATAAATTTAATAAGAAATCCCTTCGTTTCCCGCATGTAAATGATATGTAATTTTCTCGACCCCATGCAGTGTTTTGTAATTAGATATCTTATTACAAGATCTATAAAGGTGGTATCGCGTCGCTGTCGGTAAATTCTCATCACCAGTGCAGTCACCACACGAAACATTTCAAGTCAGTTTTGAAAATAGTCAAGTTTTTAAAATCAAATTCACCGTTTTAACGTATTGCTCTGAGATAGTTAGGTACAAAAGTATATCTCAGCGAAAAAATTTTCTTTTATCAAAAATTAAATAATGTATTAATATTCTGAAGTTATTATATGTGTATACAAGCATTGTTGAAAAAGTGTTGTAAAAACGGTGTAAAATGATGTTTATTAATTATATTTTAAAAACGGCGCGGTCAATAAATTTTAATTCTTATTAAATATGGTTTGTAACTAGGTATTTTATAACATATGTGGCAAAGCGCATTTGTCACTCTTCTATTTAATTCAAAACTATAGATTTTCAATAAAATCATAAAATCTATAAAATCAGACATACAATGCCATCTTTTTGAAAAAAGAACAACTTCTGTTCTACAGAATTCTAAAATAGAAGAAAGAAATGGTTTTCACATAAGATAAACAATTATGTATTTCAAATTATTAATTATTTAATTAAAAACTTGTACTTGTTTACAAAAAATATTACAATTATATAACATCTGTACAAAACATCTAGAATTTTATAAAAACAGAACGAAAATTAAAGGTTCAATTTCTCATGATCGCTCTCTTTTAATTCAGTCGTCGGACTAGAAATTTCTCTTTTAATTTGGTCATCAGACTGAACGGATCTCTTCCGACTTCAACAACGGAACGGGACACGCCGTCTCAACGTACATCATAAAATAATTTTTTAACTTAGAGAACTCGTTTGAATTTCGTTCTGAACAAAATGTAAAATACTTTTTTTCGTGTTTAATTGTCGTAAAACTTGAACAACTATGTAAATTTTAAATTTGTGAAATTGATTGGAAATGTACCACTGGAAATAACTTTCGGAATTAATAAATTTGAGAAAAACAAATCATTTTATTTTTTTGGATTCGATTTTTTTTTTTTTTACATTTGAACATAAATCTTCGAATGGAGAAAATAGAGGAACATCTCCGGGAGGGGTTTTTATATTTATTTTGTACTGCCGGACATTCGTTGTTAAACCTTTAAAAAAAAATTTTTCAATCAACTAGTTTAGGGGATCAACATCACGGAAGTTATGATAAGTTAATTTTACGGCATGGGTTTTACGTCACCGCAGATCGCCTCCAACAAATTCCATTTACCTGCTTCCTCCAGCGGTCCTTCCCGTAAATTTTCACAATACATCTTACCTCAATCCAGACAAGAAGAGTTTTTTTTCATAAAAAAATTTCTATCTCTATTTTTGGCTTTGATTTTACAAAACATTTTGAAATACGTTGTAAAGGGTACGATTCTAAAAACTTTAATGTATTAAAATGTATCTTTTAGATTTTAGAAGATATAGGATTCGTGAAAAATTAAAATTTGGTCGTCCGAAAATTTTTGGACCAACAATATTTATTTAAAATTGGGGCTGTTGGTATCTGAGCGTTGCGTCGGGCGTAACTTTTGAAGGAGATATTTTTGTTAGTTATGTATATTCATAAAAATGTTGAGAATTTATTGTATACGGCCTTTATATTCCAATTTTGGAAAAATTTACGTTGCGATAGTAATTCGTCATAATTTTCGTTTGATGTATATTTTTAAAATCAACAATTTCGCACGATAGTTTGTTTTGATTTCAACTCTTTTTTGGATAATATCATAAAAAGCAATGTTTATTTTTCACATTTATATTTTTGATAAGATTGTATTTACAATAAAATTTCTATAATTATTTTAAATCTCAAAAATAAATAGTTATTATGGCAGTAAGCTCAAAAGACCACCAGAAACTGAGGTGAGCGGAACACAAATTGTATTATTTCCATAGTTACCAACCAAACCAAGTAATTATGTTTTTATAGGAGTGACTGAGTCAACTTCTATTTATTAATATGATAGACAAAAATAAATGCAGATGTAGATAAAAAAGTTCTTTTTAGCTTACGCCCATAATACAATCACTTAAAAAAAATATTAGTTGTATATCAAGTTGCAAAGATTTTGTAACAATATTTTTTTTTTTGATGAATTTAATAGCCAAATGGAAGTTACATAAATGTTTCTTCAAGTATTGTAATGAATTTATATTTGTACACCAATGGACACAACACGGAGACCAATATACTTTTATTTTTTTGCGTTCAAAAAATCAATTGCTTGTTTTAACATATTTTTAAGGATTGTACTTTGATATGGAAGGGAGGCTTAGACCCACTAACATTCAAGATACCAATGCCAACTGTAACTTTTAAAAAAATTTAAAACTTTATTGAATTAAAATTAATTATAAATTATATTTCGCTCGTACCCTAAAACCCTGAGACTTAGGGGGGGGGGGGGGGTAAAAACCTTCATTAAGAATTGAAGACTGTCCGGCACAAAGGCTGAAAGTACCAATTTTAATATTATCAGGAAATCAATAAATAGTAAATGAAATGTGAAAAAGTTTATCGAAAAGGAAAACAAAAATTTCGATTTATTCTGAACAAATTGTATAAAAAAAATTACGATGATACAGTGTAATGTCATTATTTCAAAGAATGTATTAAAGTTTAAAAATTCAAATACGGTGGAAGTACAATCAGTATATATGCATGAAATTAGACTGTGTACTTACATGAAATGCAATTTTTATATGACTATAACTATTAAAAGTAACAAATTTAGGACTTTCAGATTTTAACATGTTATTGATGATGGTATTTACAATATTTTCCACTAATAAATTCAATTTTGTAAATTATGACATTTAGAGCCTTTGTGCCGGACGGTCTTTCATTTGAATTTTCTTAATTTATTTTTTTAGCAGGGGTGTAACACCAGACACAGTTAAATGTAGACTAAATTTTATAATTTTTGCTGTAACTTATGCTTTAATTTTTTGAAATTTTATTACTTGGTCCTATATATGACTATAGACCGAGTTATGTGATCGTGAAAAAATTCGATGTCGGGTTTTTAGCGGAAATATACGTTTTGAGGTCGCCGGAGCTTAAATTAACCATTTCTGAATAATGTTTGTTTATCGGTGTGTTCGAAGAACTATTTTGATCTCTAATTTTGATGAAATTTGGTATGGGGATGGTAAGTTTATTAAGATTCACAACCTGGTGAGGTCAATACACCTAAAAGTTGTTGTGGGCGGCACTCTTAAATTTTGAAAATATCCTGAAAATGGACATATTGGCTCTAACCATTTTAATTAAACTTTAACCACATAAAGTAGATCACATTTGTGACCTAACCAAATAATCCGTACGTCTGGGGAAAATTTGGAAGCTGAGATATAGGATGTTAAAAAACAGTCTGACCATCTAGCCTTCCCCCGCTAGGACTAAATATTATACGAATATTCGAACAGTTTATTGACTCATTAAGACAACATTTATAATCGTAGTCATCCTCATTTTTCTGCACTTGAATGTACCCTGTGGGTAATTTTTTTTCATTACAACATATTAATTTGCATTTATGTATTTGACATGCGTATTTATTTATACATTTACTACATAGTAAGTAACCCCCATAACTATTAATACGTCCTATATACCAGCAGGAACTCCATCCAAACACATACACACACATACACACACAGTGGGATTGTAATAAAGACATAAACCACCCAGACCCTAAGTATATCCAATCTCATGTACCTAGCTAGCTAGTTGGATATGCATTATAGCGGTACATACTCCCACCTCCCCCTCCACCACCGGTAAACGGTTATATTATAATAATATACGATGTATTTATTAACAACACTACTCAACTGCAGATGACATGTACAACTGCCGGTTGGTTCGGTCGCTTGGTCTCTGGATCCGTTCGGTAGTCCCAACCAAGCATCAGAACACCGCTTGCTAACCTACTCTATAGGCAACAATTCAAGTTCTTTTGAAAATATTCATTAATATGCCATTATGGAAATGAAAAATGTTCTCTGTAAAAATAAACATTTTATTTATAGTATATACATGTACGCGCGGAGGGTAGGGTGGGGGTTAGTGGTGGTACTGGGAAATGCGAATGAATGGTTCGCGCTGACGTGGGTACTTAATATGTTTGTAATAAGTAAATGTATGGGTACTATGTACTTTAGAGGTTGGTTAAATTGGTACTATTTGTGTAAACCTAAAGTGGTGACGCACGCAGACATTGGAATTTGGAATGATGGGTCATGGATTCAATTTCTGCGATCGACTGTGTTTGTAAAGATTTTTTTCCTACAGTTGTTTGTAAAATTCGATATCAGTATCGGTATAATCCTTCAAGAAGATGGCTGCAGACAAATACTGATCTAAGGGCTCGGTAACTCCATAAAAATACATAGGTATTAGCTATGTCAGTTTCTCCAAATAGAAACAGATATTTTGTAATTAAGAGAAAAATTATCTTCATTTTTCTTGTAACTAGAAAAATAAATTATTGATTTTTTTGTATTAATTGTTTGATTAGACTAGAATTACTAATCGATATATCAGAGAAAGTAACGTCACAACCCGTTTCTTATTAATTAATTCTTTTAAATTAAATATAGTCCAGTGAAATTAGGGCTGAAATCGGGAAATCGGGGTATATGGATGAAAATTGGGGGGAATGTTCTTAGAGTCACTAAGAACAATTCTCCCTATGAAAAAAAGTGCTCTGATCCCGGACAAGGGTAGAAACAACCCCTAAAAAGTTTATTTTCCAATTATCTCGCGAAGTGTGCGAGATATGGAAAATTTTTTCAAATAAAAATTGTAGATCTTTCGATTCTAAAAAAAAGTATACCACCCTCTTACCCCTATCTCTAATAGTTTGTGGAGAAATCATCCCCCCCCCCAAAAAAAAAAAAGAAAAACAAATTTTTTTCGCCTAATTTCAATATTTTCAAACATTTAGAGAAAAAAAGTATTCTTGGAATTCTTCTCTAAAATTGAAAATAGAGAAATTAGGAAAAATAAAAGCCCCGATGGCACGGGACTGGTGTTTTCCATGAAAGAACTTGAATTGTTGCCTCTACAGTAGATTAGCAAGCGGTGTTCTGATGCTTGGTATCGTAGTAATAACCATTATTACGATAAATTAGCATTATTATTTTTTTTTTGTTAAAGTTGTTTTAATCATTTTTCTTCGATACTGTCAAATGTCCCATTATTTGGACGTGGACCTCAAAAGGATAAAATTTTCGAAAAAGATTCAAGAAACTAATTTTTAGAAATAAATTTAACGGGAAAGCTGAAAATGACATCTGAAATATTTTTTGAACCGTATTCTCAGGAAATTTCCATCGAATTTTAGTATTTCCTTACTAAAATCAACCAGTTTGCTTATCGGAACCATACTTGATCTTCAGTTAGTTCGGATACTTGAGGCTCTACTGTATTAAATTTTGAAGTGAAATATTTCTTCAAATCATACGCAGAAAAAAGTTTTTCATATGTCGAAAGAAGATGCTTTAAAACCTGAATCTATGTATCGAATGTAAAACGTTTCCACTGTAAAATATACTTTGTTCTGATTCTGGTTCATTTTAGTTTTAAACGTAATTCCTGAACGCAATTCTTTTGTACCATGTTGTAAATATAGTACATATTTGTAATTTGTATTGTATATTTGTATGTTTATATACATAAATACTTACGTAATATAAAAAAAAACTTTTTTTTTAATATAAAAAATTTTTTTCATTACAACTATTTTATTAATCTTTCATAATTACATTTGTTTCTAAAATAAAAATTTTGTCGAAATTTAAATATGTATACAATGATTTTCAAAAAGTATAAAAATTACAGAAGAATTCCACGAACTGCACCACTCCAAATAATATATAAGTGAGAAGTGGTAGGTATGCCTTGTTTACACACGTACACTTCCTACTATCTCTTTTAAATAAAACATAATTATATACTTTGCGTAAACGATACAGACGGTTGAGGTATCATTGCGCATCATGTACAAGTTATAGTGGGAGAAATTGTCAAACACTTTGAATCGTAGTACAGTAATGTTCAACGAATGATATATTATCCATTGTATTTTGTTGTGCAAATAGTTTAATAGTTATACTGAATTTTTTACTATCTTGTTGTTTGTTTCATCATTGTTTTAATATTTGATTTTTATGTAAAATAATATTCTTAAATAAAAAATTTTAATTTTGAATTCACTTTTTATACTTAACATAAAATTATTGAACGTTAGTACCATGTTTGTGTTCATTACGGTACATACTTACGTGGCAAGGAAGATAACATATATGCTCAGTACATTCTCTTTCAGCCGCTTGTACCGTTACAGTCGGTTATACGTACTGTAGAGAAGAGAACATTTTGTTGCATTTCTTGACTTGCTTCTGTACTTTATTTTCAGTAGCGTCTCCTATACTTTTGTAACTCATTGCGCTAAAAGGTTTGTTTTTCCAAACGCCTTATCATAATAATCTAATTATCCCGCTTTGAACAAACTTTTACTACCAATTATTTATAAAACACATGTATATTTGTACCAACTATAAGATATGTTGTATACATATACCAAACGGTATTCAAGAAATGACTAAATTCGAAAAGTTTTAATTTCCAAACATTTACTTTTGTTAATTTACAGAAAACAAAAAGTTAAATATGAAGTAACTGGCAAACACATAAATGCATAAGCCAGTCTGAGTCAGTCGAGTAAGCGAGGTACCTACGACGTAGATCTGAAATATTTAATAAAAACAAATATTTAACATAATTTGAAAATTTTCATATTTACAAAGAACCAATTACAGTTTAAAACTAGATACATATACTATATACTCTCTGAATAGTTTTTACCTGATTTCATGGTCCCGCAAGAGTGTGAAACCTAAAGGAGGAGGCCAACTTAAATTCAAAAAATAGGTAAGTATAGTCAAATTTATATTAAGGGGAGGTTTACTCGAGAGTCCTTAAAAATTATGTATTTTTCTAGAATTTTTTTCTCAAGAACGGAAGTAAATATCAATTTCAAATTTTGTACACATATTTAAATATTAAGTATTAAACTATACAAAAAAATTTTTCACGGAAAAATATAAAAAATTGTCCATTTTATAGATACTGCAGTGTGACGATCCGAAAATCCAATGCCTGGTTGGCGGACATCCTAGCGCCGGTAATAAACCACCGAAATCCAAAAACAAAAAAGATTTATAAAATATATGAAGAGTACCGGCACCTCTACCTATAATATCAATAAATTGCTGAAAGAAAAAAAATGGCGGATGTTTGAACTTTTGATTACGATTTTTATTTTATTTTTCGCTCTTTAAAGTAAACTTAAAAATAAAAAAAAATATTGAAAGTGTATCGAACTTAGGTAGAGGTGCCGAAGAATTGAATTATCTTTAAAATAAAAAATTAAAAAAAAGGATCCATCGAATAGTTTTTGAGTTATCGTGTCCGCCAGTTCCAAAAATGTAGTTCCGAGATATTATAAAATATATATAAAGAAACGTATTTTCAAAATTTTATATTTAATACTCGTTATTTTGTGAACTACGTTTTTTAAATGTTTTTTTTTTTTTTTTTTTTTATAGAAAGCTGGATTCGATTAATGTGCAAGAATCTTGTTTTTAAATTATTTTCAGTAAAATTACTTTGGGAACATATTCTACTATGCGAATTTTCTATCAATTTTGGCAAAAAAATCCATTTTTTTTTATCGAATCTCAAGTAAACCTTCCCTTAAATTACTTTCAGCAAAATCACTTTGGGAACATAGTCTACACATAATTAGCTACCAATTTCTGCAAAAAAAATCGATTTTTTTTAACGACTCTCAAGTAAACCTCCCCTTAAATGAAAATGACTCATACCAAAAATAAAATTTTGTCACATATAAAAGTTATAACTATTATAATTTGTACTATCCTTTTTCAATATATTAGATAGTAGATCTTGTGACAGATAGCTATATTACAAGCTTGTCTGTTACCTAAATTTATGTGCATGAGTCATTTTCAATTCATATAAATTCGAGTATATTTTTTTGATAGTGATTTTTTTATAAAAAAATTTCTTAAGTGTACGTTGAATACGAATCAAATTCGGGTTTCACAGTAGTAGTTTTCGCAATTTTCTGGATAAAATGTAAATCATTTAAGTATATTTTTTACGGTTTACCAAATAAATCGGTCAAGACCGAGTCGGGCTTACACAATTAGGGTTTCGTATAGTGAGCAGTCAATATACCAAAATAAACTGTTTTTATTTATGTACATGATTTAAACCTTATCCAAATTTTCGACCGCCTCAGTGTCCAAGGCTAGTTATGTTACAGGATTAAATTTTCTCGGGAAGGTTTAGGTTAACAGAAGGTATTTTTCCAAGTTAAATTTTATAATATGCTTAGGTGGAATAGTTTCCAAAATACTAGTGTACAAAAATCACAGTTTTGGGCATTCATTGACTGACTGAATAATAGACTATCAAAAATCTAGGGTAATTCCAATCGAGCTAGAGCTTTAGAATATGAAATAGATAGTGTTTAAGATAGTAAATACTAGAAAAATAAATAGTCTGTGAAAATCAACCAATTTGTAAGCTCATCAAAGATATTTCTGAACTAGCCTCCGACAAAAAATTATTTCCAGATAATTGGATCAACATTAATTAAAAAATATGGATAGAAAAATCTTAAAAACGGATGTTAAACACATTATTATTATTATTAATTAAAAAATATGTTACTTTGGTTATTTAAGTTAATAATTTTGTATACTATACAAATTTTAAAATGATTACTGTTTCTTTTTATTATTTAAAATCTTTTTTTTTTCAGCATTCATTACACTGTCAAAAAAGTTGCAGTTTTCCTGTAGTTTATGATTCAATGTCTATCAACTCTATAAAAATGAAAATTTTAGCCTTAGAAACCTCGAAAATTAAGAAGGAACGGCATTATTTGCGAATCTAAGCTTTATCATTTTCAAACCACTGGATCAGAAACTATATGGAGGTAACTCTTTTAAATGAAACCTCATACAACTTATTAATTGATTACAGTGGAGCTTCACTAAAGTTAAGAAAAATTTGGTAAACTTTAGTGAACCTTAACTTTAGTGAAGCAGATTGAGATCAGTGGCGGTCATTTAATACATGATCGGGACTAAATAATAATTTAAGTCATAGGTAACATACAAAAGCAAACTATTTAATAATTTGGATTCCAGTGGATTAATTGGATTTTATACTAATGTATAAATTTCATTAAAACTATTGCTTTCATAGAAAGTTCTTCATTATAGATATATCTGCTATAGAAATTTTTTTTTCTAAATAATAAGCAAATACTTTACTTTGCAAAATACCACTTTTATTTTTGAAACTGTGACAATATTGTTTCGAACCGTTAGTTTATTTTCAAACAGAATGAACTAACGGTTTCTGTTTGAAAATACCATATATAATATGGTATGATATGGAATACCATAAAGTAACGTTCAAATCTATTAATATTTTTTTTTCCTTGAACGGACAATTGGCAAGCATCGTATCTATTTTTTTTATAAGCAGCTACGATTTGCTTTGGATTCACCAAATTGGGTTCACGTGGTATTCAAGTATTTTGGTATTTATTATTTAAATTTATTTATTATATTAAGTGAAGAACTGAATTGAGTAAGTAGCCTTCAATCAAATCACTCACTTTGTATACATCTGAAAAAAATTTTCAAAATTCTGGAATGCAACATTATCAAATTCCGTTTGGATAGAGAAATATTTTTATTAAAAAAACACCACTGATTTGTTTACCTTTTTGTGTTTTAAGATTTTATAATTTATGAGTTTATAGTTCAACTCATAACCAATCTTAGTTATGTCATGAAAAATATGTAACTAATATTATTTCGCTTTGTTTTTGTTATATTGTTCGATTTTTCACTTTGAGTAAACATAATTCGTAACATTTATGAACTTTAAGTTACAAATGAAGTTCTAAAATTCAAAAGAGAAAAGTTTAAATTTGAATACTCTTATGACATCCAAACCAATTCTTTAAATCATACTATATGTAGTTTTTTTTTTTTTTTTTTTTTTTTTTTTTTTTTACTACATACACGTATATAATAGCTTTTATAGAATTTATAATATCTTTGTTTTAAAAATGTATAATGTAATAATATTGTTTCTTTCTTTTTGTATAAAATTCTCTTAACTTTAGTAAGAAAAAAGTGACGTCACTTAACAAAACTGATGTTAACTTAACTGAAGCTCTACTGTATGTTTTTCCTTTTAAGGTACGGAACTCAAAAATATAAAAAAAAATCCCAATTTTTCTGTTATTTTTTCGAAAAACAGTTTAAAATAATTCAGTTTTTGCGATGTATTCCACTAATCTTTTACTATTTCACTAACTACTTTTATTCCATTTACCTCGGAAACTGTATTAATGATCAGACTTGTACCTACCCGTGCCTTTTTAAATCACTCGTAGGTGTCTTTCTTTGACTTTATGTACATCGAAGCAAACAAAATATGGTGTGCAATAAATCACATTTTACATTCTACCAAACGTGTAATCACCGGCGCTAATGATTAAAGTGCAATTATTAGTATAAACTAATAAATTGTAAACGCTAATTGATCACTTGCATATTACCACGGTACCATCAGTTGGGGCGAACGGAGACAGTAGGGGCGAATCTAGACCGAGCTGTCTCTCGATATTTCTTCGTCAGTGTTATGACCGTACAAGGTCATAAATCAATTTATGCTACTGAATTTTGTCAGCTATGAGTTAGTCATCAAAGAAAAGCGGTTACCGTGACATCTTTGTATTTTGTTATTTTACAGGCGCATTGTTTATAATTTTTAAAAATAAGGCGCGTTTTGAAATCTTGTAAAGAAACTGCTGTACAAAAAAACAGTTATATATATACATATATATATATATATATATATATATATATATATATATATATATATATATATATATATATATATATATATATATATATAAAGTAAGGACTAGCAACAAAATGTTTGGCGTTTTTTTGACAATATATGTACCAAAAATGATAGCTGTATTGTGCTTAATTTTTTTTTTATAAATTAATTAACAAAAAATTGTCTATAGGTGAGGCGAATTCATACACCGTGTTGCGTCAGTATAAAAAGAAAGTGGGTATAAACTACATAAACAATAGTCTAGATAACATAAAATGGGCTCTTTGCGACAGAGGCGCAACAACCGAGGAGGTCCAAAAGGTCCAGACCCCCTAAAATTACCTGGAAATTTTGCTTCAATTTATTTTATTTATATCAAAAAGTAAAATTTTTAGTGGTTTACTAATATGTTTTATTTGAAAATCAAATTTTCGGACACCACATTTTATTACAATATTTTTCATTGTTATCGGAGAACTGCGTTATCAAAAAATATAATAATTTAAATTTTTGTTGGACCCCCTGTAGATATGTAGTTGTTGCGCCCCTGCTTTCCGATATTAAAAATAAAAGAAAATCGCTCAGACAAGCTGCTGAATATTTCCATGTTCCCAAATCGACCTTGCATGATAGACTCAAAGGCAAATCGAAATAAAATTCATTTAAATCCAAAATGTTTTATTTCACCCATCAAAAGTCATTCGCTGATGCAGTTATTTAGTTTAGCGAATTTTCAGATTGGAAATTCAGCTATTTTTATCTTTTTATGTCAGATTTTACCCATATGCATGACTGAATGTGATTTATATTGCAAATAAAGCACTGTCTAGATTCGCCCCACACATAGGGGCGAATCTAGACACTATATAACCAAAAAAAAAAAATGTTTCAGTACCAATTTTGATATTTTTATTACTGCCCTATATGCTCGTGATATTAAAGCATTTAAATTATTTTTTTAGAATTTTTTATATAAATTCGAAACAATTTATTGCCAAAAAACTGAAAAAATCGTCTACATTCGCCCCAACTGACGGTATCTAATAAACTTACACGTATTACACGAAATTACATACATACGTCATATGTGTACAATTGACGAGATATTTGCAGAGATATTGATATGCATGTGAAAACATTGAATTTTCCAGTATCAATAATTTAGGTATTCTAGAACCGGAATTTATGTGTATTTACCATAATTTGAAGCGTAATGTTATATTATGCTACGCCTCGGGTAATAATGTGTGTTCAGCGTTTAGTGATTTGAGTCAAATGAGTAAAATCGAAGAGTTATAGATAGGTGTACAAAATTCTGTGCTCATCAGTGAAAAATATTTACAAGGAATGTTACGGGGGTGTACCCCTCCGATTTTGTTTATTCTTTGATATGTTGTAGAACATCGAATATTAAGAGACACGTATTTTTTTCTAGCGGCTGTAAAACGGTTTGAAGGGATGAAATTAGCCTTCAAAAATTGAGGTAAAAATTTAATTTTTGAAATATTTCGAAAACGGTAAGAGATAGAGCAAAAGTTTAAATTGACGATATTGCTCTTTTTTAAAGGGCTATCTACTGATATGCAACTTGTTTAGATTACATCAACAGGGGTGGTTGGGCGTTAAAATTTAGGGGTTAATTTTGCGATAAGAGGGTAAAAAATACAATATATTAAAATTTTGTTTACAGATTTCAAATCTACGTGAAAAAATCTAATTGACTTGTTTTTATTCAAATTCATAATATTAAGTTTAGGGGTAAGTAACTAGAGGGTGCCTGTGTTGACATAATCATACTATCTGAGTAATTCAGGAACTTCTTCATGGAGAATAGCTTGAAACAATTATAATAAAGTAAAAATGATATTCTCGAATTCAAAATTCAGTTTGATCAACATTAGAGAGAGCCGAGGGTGAGTTGCCCTCCTAAATTACATTAGGTTTTCATACACTCATTTTTATATTATTGACATACTGACGAAAAATAATAATAATGTCAAAATAAATGCTTCGGAAGTTACACTATCGTATGTATTATTCATCTTGAAAATATCATTATTTTCTATATCGATAATTTTCGATAACGAAAACTATATTTTGATAGTCGTAATACGTTTGGAATGCCCATAACTTGCTACCCTTAAGTACTATATATACACTAATAGGGTGAATGCGGGAGAGATGCCGCACATTTTGAAAACACTTGATAATTCTTAAAGTATGCATTTAATTGATTTGAAATTTGGTACACAATAAATGTGAACCTTGTTCTTTAAAATTATTTATAAATAATTTTAAATTTTGATTTATAAAGGATTCATAATTAATATTTTTGTAGAGCGTGCAAAGCGGCGTCTCTCTCACACCTATGGGAGAGATGCCGCATCAAAGAAGGAGAGACGCTGCATAGTTCATATTAAAAATTTTGGACTTTACACACATCTCCATACATGATGCGTGCCATATGTAACCGTTTTCGGCACTTTATAATCTTAACCAGCCAACTTTTTTTGTTTCTGAGTACCTTTCAAAACATTCAATACACAGGCAATCATTATTATTGTTATCTTCACTAATATGAGAGCTCTTCCTGATCCATTAATGGATCTTTTATATTTACGTGGCATAAATTACGTGGCAAAATAAAAATGTGTAATATTGAGGCAACCAGTTACGACTAAGTTCCGACCTTAATAGTATTCTGTAATATATATATATATATATATATATATATATATATATATATATATATATATATATATATATATATATATATAGCAATTGGTTGTATCCATAGTAACGTTTTCAAATAATTATTGTCAAAGTATAATATTGATATATATACTTTTTTGAGTATATATATCAATGAGAAATATTACTTTTTTGAGCAGAAATCGCAAAATTTGAAAGAAAGAAAGTGGTATTTGCTTTATTTTCAAAACACGTACGTATCCAAATTATGTCCTGCAATAATTATAGTCGCATTTGCTCAAAAATTTACATTATATATTATTTCATTAAATTTTACCCGTCTCACCCTGTTATACCTGCTTCAAGAAAAATGCCTTGAAACTGGCTTTACGCTTTGTCTAGTAGTATAATATAATAGTGTTCATTGATCTCACTGAGTACTGAAACGAACATATTAACATGTTTCCTAGAGATACCACAGACATTAAATTGTGAAGCATGACTCCATTTTACTCACTGAGCACTGAATCGAACATATTAACATATGTTTCCTAGAGATACCACAGGCATTAAATTTTGAAGCATGACTCCATTTTACTCACTGAGCACCGAATCGAAAATATTAACATATGTTTCCTAGAGATACCACAGGCATTAAATTTTGAAGCATGACTCCATTTTAGTATGCCGAACTTGTAACCACGGAGACTTGTTTATAAATATTAGATAAACCATAAAATTAATGGTTTGACCGCCATTAAAGTAATCCCATCAGTCAATTTTTTTGCTTCAATTTCTTAATGTATTTGTAATACACAACATTCTCTCTAGTCTTCTCTCCTCAATGATTTTACTAAACTCAACTCGTAACCACGGAGACTTGTTTATAAATATTAGATTTTTTTATTTAAAAAAACATTGGCCGGTGGATCGATATAAATATTAGATAACCATTAAATTTAATGGTTTGACCGCCATTAAAGTAATCACATCAATCAATCTTTTTGCTTCAATTATCTAAATGTATTTGTAATACACAGCATTCCCTCTAGTCAATTCTCTTCTCAATGATTGGTCGTGGTTCTAACAATATGATTACATACATCTGAAATTTGTAATAAGTTTCCATAGAAGTTTTCTACTAACTTGACAACTAAGCAGTATTAATTTAAGATAATATTCGATAGACTCTTTTGGAATTTAATAGCTGCGTAATTTCTAACGCACCAATCATCTTACACAGGTAATTAATTTCATTCATATTTCTAATTCTACTTCTACGAAGCAACGACATAACTCTTAGATTTATTATTTCTTAAATGAAATTCGAATAATTCTACACAATAGCATATACACTCCTATAGCAATAATTCTAATATATCCATATGTACGTTTTACACGAAATTATCGAAACATATTTAACAATCTTATTGTCTGTCTTTTACACGAATAACCTATTCCCGTTACGTATATAGAAACTTCGACATTATATAATTTAAATTGTATTGAAGGTTTATAATCATCAAGATTGTTGAGGTTTTACTCACCATTTTAACTCCGCATCGGGGGCGAAGATAGAAAACTTACTTGTATAAGTTACTTAACAATAAACTAGTATAATACACAAAATGGTACTATCTCTGTTGTATGTAAAATATACATTGTATGTGATTTACGTTGTATGAGGAAACTTTTAGCTTGGATGCTTGGAAAACTTTATGGCACAAATCTGATCGTCCCTTAATGGTTAACTAAACTTATTAATTTACATAATACTAAAAGTCGATTGTTTTTGACGCTGTAGATGAGAGTATAATACTACATAAAGAAAATCACCATATTTACATTTTTATTCATTTTATTCGAAATAGGAGGGGTTAAGCTAAGACAATTGACCCAATATGTTTCTACGGATTTTAGTAAAATACAGGACCCTAGCTTAACACTGCAACAAATTAAAAGTAACTACGTTTTCTTCACAGGTCAAAATGGCTCTTTTTTTTGGAAAAATGTACTTTTTTTAGGTACGGGCGCATTTTTTTAGCATTTTAATTGTTGTATTTTTATATTTGTTGACGTATAAAGAAGAACATATAAATAAATCATAATGCTAAAAAAGTGTGCTCATCTGCTAAAAAAAAACTCGATATAGTAAAAAAATACCCATGTCGAATCCATCCTACCCATCCTGCATAACATAGCGAATCTCTGTTTATAAAAATTAGTTGACATAGAATAATAGTTTAAAGACCCTTTTTATGTAATTTTTTCTCCTCTTTTAAATGGTGTAAAAAAATTTCCGGGATATATATATATATATATATATATATATATATATATATATATATATATATATATATATATCCCGCCTGGCTTAATGAATTCAATTTTTAAAATATGTATTTAAAATATAAAAATTTAACCCAGTAGTAGTTTGACCTCAAAAGATCATGATCGAATTTAAGGTGTTATATTACTTTGAAATGTCAGAAAGGGAGGTTTTATTGGCAATTTTTTTACTCCATAAAAAATAATACATAATTAATATAAAACTTTTTGTAATTATGTAAAACCACGGCTCCACCTATTTTTGACTATGAATTTTAATACTGATTTTTTTTGTTTACTGAAGTTGTTCGGAATTATGGCGGGTTAGTTAAATATATAGGGTGTACGTATATATATATATATATATATATATATATATATATATATATATATATATATATATATATAGGGTGACTTTTTCGAGAGTTGCTATTTTGATTACAGCCAAACTGTTGATTTAATCGAAAAATTGTTCAAATAAGATTTGTAGATATCGACGGGGGCAACCGATTGCTACAGTAAGGAGCTTTATAGCTCTTATGGTTTTCGAGTTATGATACAAACAAAAATTTGTTTATGATTCAAAACTACCAGTAACACTCAAATTCTCATTGTTTTATCTCATATTTTTGAGTAATTACGTTTTAAAAATGACACTTTTAAATTTCGTACTCAAGTGCTTGCAAACGATTAGGATTTTACGTAATTTAAAAAAAATATTAGCTCAATATGGCCGCCATTTTAATCAATGTAGTAACGAAAAACTAAACGATTATTACGTTTTCCATCGGAAATTAAAATTATTGAATAGATTAAATTATCGTATAAAAATGATATCTAAACACAATAAAAAAAAATATATGTTTTTCAGTAAATTAATGAAATACCTCAAATTATTTTAAATTAAGTTACTTTAAATACTAATCTTTTAAAATAATTTGATTTTATTATGCAAAAATGTTAAAGACTTGAAATAAAGCCCGACATCTATATTCCAAGATCTGAATTACTCCAAAACTATACTCCAAAAACTACCACTTGTATTACAGAGAATGATACTACATAAGGTTCTTTTCTTGGATGTAATAGAAATGTTAGCTGCTTAAAACTCAGCTTGAAAGGTTGAAAGGGCCTCAAATAGATATATACAAATACATATGTCAAATACATACATACATATATACAAATACATATGTCAAAGACATAAATACAAATACATGTTTCTACTGTCTAACTGCTAAATTAAAAAAGAAATTCAAAAAATAAACTTGGGTAAAAAAATTCTTTTCTTCATTTATATTTTTAATTGATGCATTAGATCAGTTTTATCGAAAAATTAACATATAGTCTCATTTAAAAATCTATAAGTTTGTATCATAACTCGAAAACCATAAGAGCTATAAAGCTTCTGACTATAGCAATCGGTTGCCTCCGTCGATATCTACAAATCTTAATTGAACAATTTTTCGATTAAATCAACGGTTTGGCTGTAATCAAAATGGCAACTCTCGAAAAACTCCCCCTATATATATATATATATATATATATATATATATATATATATATATATATATATATATATATATATATATTGTTATGTTTTTGCATATCTAGTTAAATCAACTATTATTATAACTACATAATTCTACAATTTTGTTTTTGTTTTTTTTTGAAAATAACAAAAATGATATTAATCTTTGATATTGTCAAAAGATACCGAACAAATATAACTCTAGACACATTAATAAAAAAAAAATCCTATTAGTAATTCACAACAATAAATTGACCACCAAAACACTTGCGATTAAAAAACTTGTGAAACAAATAATTATTATTTTTATCCGCTTAATTTTAATTGTATCTATGTGTTTCTACAGTTTCGTCCACTACTGTATTCACAATGGTAACCCATACAATCCTCAACCCAACAAACGTATGTTGACAGTACAATATTAAATATTTAAATAAAAACATGCCAAAATGACATGCGTGCCGACAAACAATTGAAAATAAATAGATGCGTGAATAGAACTAGTAACTCTTCAAACACACTGCTCCCGTTTCCTCCCACCACTACGTTACCCCCACCACTAATCCGCACTTGTTGTATATATATGTAATAGTGTATATTTCAAATTGTGTCCGTTACAATTAATTTTCACGCGCTGATATCTGTTCCGTTGTTTTTTTTTTCGTTTTGTTTTTGTTTTGAAGTTGACCGGACACCACCGAATCGGACTCGACGGCAGTGAAGAATTACGATCAAAGTCTTAGCGTGGGCACGAAATATAACTATTTATAATGTTTTATTTATGAATTGTGGTTAGACTGTAGTTAAATAATTGTAACTTATTCGGACGGTGGAAAGGAGAATTTATTTATTTTTATTGTTGGTTATAATTGCTTCTACAGTGAAACTTCTTTTATAAATATAGTCCAGTTGTTTTTACCAACAATAAGAAAAATATGATATTATCCTACTAGACTCGATAAATCTTTACCCTCCAAAAAAATATTTGAATATTTCGACGAATTCCTGTTATAACTTTAGATTGTATGTACATTGCTTTGAAAAATTTTCCCACTGTTGTATTAACATCTCTGGAATGATATCTAAAACGAATTATAACTTCGGACATATTTAAAATTAATTTTGAATTCAATATTTGAAACCGCGCGAAGCCTCTTAGCTTGATCGATAACATTTTTTTAAAATTACTCACAGATGGCGCTACAGATAGGTAAAAACACACAAAATCATAAACACGCTTTGGAACTTTATAAGGTAAGAGCACCAGTAGCCGTCATTGACCCAATAGCCGTCAAGTTTCAGTAAAATGATAAATATTGAGATATTTAGCAAGCATATATTTTTTTGTGTTTCCTGCTACATGTTCTGGAAAGTATTTCCAACCATTATGTAGATATTATAACTGCTCATCTGAAAGTTAGTGTTTGTAAAATTTGCATATATTCACTAAAAGTCTAAGTTTTAGCTAAGGAAAGCACTAATTTAATTTTACTGCAATTTCGGTTTAACGAATAATTAGTTACATTTTTTGTTTTTTTTTTTAGGTGTTTTTATGAATTAAATTTTGTTAAAAAATAGTTTTTGGACCAGAAAACCTAACAGAAATTTATTATTTTTGATGGGAGCTACTGGTAATAAAATACAGGCATTTTCTAGTAACCGTCATAGTGACGGTTATTGGGGTAAAAAATTGTATTTTAAAAAAAGGATACATATTATCCTATGTTTTTACACTAAAATTTTAAAATCTGGATTACATTCACAACAATACGATAAAGCTACTGACCAGTACCCGTCATTATTTTCTGTAACAATTAAATTTTAGTAGTCCTTGTAAATTAATGTCGGTATTTGGTACCGTCTTTTTTGTAGGTAAATTTCAATATAAAATACAGTAATAAAGATTAAATAAATGCCTTTTATATGCTATTCATTGAAAAAAAAATGGCGTTTTTTTTGTAGTCAAACAATTTCGTATATCACAGATAACTGTCAGACCATATTGTCAGATAAATTAAAAGAAAGTAGCCCATATTATGCAAAAAGTGCCTCCACAATTATTTTAACTAACAAAAAAAATGAGAACATAATACAGTTGATGATACATTTGAATGAAATTGTGATCCTTAACTGCTAGACGCAGTAGCCAACTACTAATCCAAAACTTGAGAAAATCCATTTACTCATGGTCGACCTGGACGAAGATGATTCTTGTCTTTTTGCAATAGATATCCGGAGTTATTTAAGCGATTATCTCAAAATTTACGAAAATCAAGGGCTTCGGTAGCGTAAAATATAAAAAACTGGCTTAAGGAAATTGAAGAATATTTTAAGAAAGAAGAATTTATAGAAATTTTGAAAGATACAGAGCATCTGATGGAATTATGATGGATCAGTATCTTTTTGAGCCCGCGACTAATAACTATGTAATTGTATAGAAAGGACAAAAATCAGTACCTAATGTTATTAATTCCAATGAAAAAGAATGTTCAAAAACAGCATTTATGGATATTATGGATAATGCTTCTGAAGAATCAGCATCACGGATGGTCATACTAAAGTTAAAGAGAATTCTAAAAGAATTAGTTCAGTGGCAATCTAAGCAATATATCTGTAGGAATTGTAGAAATGAATTAACAGAATCAAATATTTTTTTTTAAATAAAGCTTTATCCTTAAGTATCTCAAATATATAGCTCAGTTGTATAAGATTAATCATATTTTGGGGTAATGACGAATACTGGGTCGCTCCTCTGACGGCTACTGGGACATCGTTAATTTTTTATTGACGGGTACATCTTTTGCTTAAATATACTACACTTTTTCCTTTATTTTATTTTTATTGATATATTTATTATAAAAATATTCAAATAAATTAAAATATTCCTGAAAGATCATAAAATTCTCTTTCGTTTCAGCTTTACTGTTGGTTATTTCGTATAATTACGAACGAAAAAATTTAATGTAAATTCCTGCTCATGTCTTAACATGAATGCTACTGGTGCTCTTACCTTATGTCTTTTTCTCGAAACTACGTTTTCCAAAACGGTGGGTAAGATAACTCCAACAATTTTCATCCGATTTACTTGAAATTTTATCAGAAGTTTCTTATACAAATAAATTTTTTAAAAACAAAGTTGATTTTTTCATGGATTTTCAATTTTTTTTTCGGATTTTCAATACGGTACTTGACTGTATTCAAAATTTGTTTTAAATATTAAATAATTTTATGTATTATTTCTAAATGTATTCAATTTTAGTAATGACAAATAAAAATACGCTGCCAATAGGGTGGGCACACAGCTTCCTCGTAGTCGTAAAAGGCTTTAAAACAGTATTCTACCAAATATACATATTATATACCGTGAAATTATATTTTCGCCTTGAAGTTTATAAAAAACTGTTGTAACTCAAAAGACTTAAAGGCTAAATTATAAAATAATAGCAAAAATATTTTAGAAACTAACCCCCAATATACCCTAAAAATTTGAGCGAGATAGGACTAGCAGTAAATAAGATATTGACATTTGTAAATAAAATATTGACATTGACATTGATTAAATTCATAGGGGACCATCGCGGAGCCAAACTGCATAATTTCTGAAAATTTCATTAAAAACAATCGAATAGTTCGGAAGTTATGCCACTTGGTGCAAAATTGGAGACACACAGACGGACGAATATGAATACCCTAGTTAAATTGTCTATGACAAACAGTCATATACAGTAGAACCTGTTTAAGTTGGACACCCGCGGTGCAATCAAATACTGTCCAACATAAACAGGTGTCCAACATATGCAACATACCAAAATCATCTACGCTTAGTAATTTTAAGGTTAACACTAATTTAGAATATAATGCAAAATTAATTATTTTTAAAGTAATACATATACACTCAATATTTATTGAAATAAACTATCGAATAACAATCGTAATACATACATATTATAGATATTTAAACATTATCTTTCGTAAAAAAATCACTTATCTTAGTTTGTTTGGATACAATTTTTAGGAAAATTTTGCTTTCTAATTTGCTTTGAATTTTGAATAAATCTTCTAACAGTTCGCATGGGTTTTCAGTTAAATACTTAATGGCGGTATTTATTTGGAAATTCTAAATTGGTTGATTTGGAAATTCCAAATTGGTCGGCTGCCTTTCTTAAACTAACACCATTCTCTACTAAGTCTGTAACATTTTTTTCTTTTCAATGGTCAATTCTACTAAACATTTTCGCTTCTACTCATGGTGCTAAATTTCTAACTAATAAATATTCAAGAGATCTGTACACATGAAATCACTGCTGATTATTGACTAATTACCATTGTGACTGCCGAGCTTTTATATTTTTAGGACATAACTAACACGTGTTTCGGTCACGTGTAAAATACATGAATGTCCAACGTAAACAGGTAAAAATATCAAAAATCATTTTAAAAAACTGTCCAAATTAGACAGGTTTCCAACATATAGAGGTGTCCAACTTATAAGTATTAATATGCATTTAAAACAATGTAATTTCGCCAGGCCAATTGAAAAGTGTCCAACTTGAGCAGGTGTCCAGTATACAGAGGTGTCCAACTTGGCAGGTTTCACTGTACATGTTAATTATGTTGGTTATGCTTTGTACAAATATAGAACCCTAGATATAGAATCGTGTACAGATGACTGAAGTGACATCTGTTTGAGTTAAATCGTGACGTCACTGCATACGTGACTACACCAAGTCGTTTTTCCCGCCAATTTGTTCATTTAAAACTAAACTGTGGTTTTTTGATGATTTTTATAAAATTTATCAAAAATTAACAAGTTCATACGTAAAAACAAACCATTTCGAATCTTTTTTTAATAGCAGTCAAGTACCCTATTTAATGACAAATCAATATTTTTTACTCAACTTGTGTATCACCTTCATAAAATTATAATGAAAATTTTCTTTCTAAATTTTCTGGCTGTTGTTTTTAAAAAATTGTTAAGCTGCTCACTATGAACCTCTTCAATCACATATATTCACCTAACTTACAATAATCAATGCAAATACCACACATACTACTAAACAATTGACAGATGGAGCACCAGTGCTTAATTTCAGTTCACCAGTCGAAATGACTATCCCATCAACTTCGTGGAATTCTGTGTTACTATGTTGTGTCTATACATATAATTAAACCAAACCATCAAAGTGTAAAAAATTACATCTTTTGCTTAAATATACCTACATTGTAGTATATTATTAAATACAATATATTTAAAGTTCCGTTTATGCTTCGAAAAATATTTTAAAATTGCTTCATTTCATTGTAAAAACTGGGTGACGCGACACGGTATGCGGCGTGAGGGAGGGACGGAGGGGGGGTTAGCGGGTGATATGGATAGCTTTAATTTATTTTATGTCTGATCAAAATTAATGATAGATTGGGTGTTTACGGAGAAATGAACTTTGTTCCATAATACCGAAACGAATAAATCCAGGTGATTTATGTTTTAAATATATATGTGAAATATATAAAAGAAATATAAAAATATTATAAAGTCATATATAAGGTAAGGAGGGTCACACATTGTAAAATTTATCATACGATTCACTTGTAGATTAATGAGTTGTTAAAAATAGTGTTTTAGGGGAGATTCGCTAAAAAAAAGAAATCGATTTTTTTTCTTCACAATTATGTTTCTTAAGGTGTTAGAAATATCCTCCTAAAAATTTATTTAAAATGAATGAAAAACCAAAAAGTCATGGGCATTTTAGTGCACGCACTTTACTATAATTCAATTTAAATAATAGTATATTGTGCAATAAGTGCGGGAAATTGTCGATTGCCCACGAAAGCGAAGTTGAGCGCACGAACGTAGTGAGTGCGCTTATTCGCTTGAGTGGGGCAATCGACAATCCCGCACGAGTTGCACATATTATTTTTTATTACGAATTTCACATACTTTTTTCTATTATTATCACTATTTTTGACATTTTTATTACTTTTTAGAATAATATTTTTGAGTGCTCGTCTTTTTTTTCTGAATTAATTATCGTTTAAATTACTTTATTGGTGGCTTCTATAGAAATAATTATGAAATATTTATTAAATGAAAAATTAAGATGCGACTTTGCGTGTTGTGATTAAATTTTGCGTGTTTTATTGTCAATTTGCGTGTGGAAAGTAACTTTCCACACGCAAAAAAGTATGCGGAAAGAGTACAGTGGGCAAACAGCTATTTTGCGTACAGAAATGTGTGCGCCAAGTTAGCACTTCTCCCGCATGAGTAATAAAAAAAACTTTAAATACTTTTTTCTGGAAAGTGCGATTTTCGACATGGTTCCTCATGCAGGTATCTCAAAAAGTATTTAAGATATCGATATAAATCAAAGTGCATATTATTCCTCGATACCATCACTTTGGCAGGAGTTATGATATTTTGGTTCCGTAATATATTTTTAAAATGCGGGTGATTATAGTCGAAAAAAAGCGGCGATATTTGAAAATTTATTTTCAAAATGCGATTCCTCTCTGGTTTCTTAATTTTTTTTCTTAAATCCTAGTTAGTGCCATATACTAAATATGATTATTTTCAGAAAGTTCTTGATTTTTTGATTTTGGTTCAATGGGGATTTCAGAACGCGAGGAACCATCAAGATGGAAAAATCTCGCAGTGTCAACTTCAAAACTATTTATACTCAGCTCATTTTTGAATTTTTTTAAAAAAGCAACATTTTCGATACATGTAGAAACAATGTTGTAAATTTAGTTTTTTAATAAAATATTTATTTGCATAAAAAAAAAATAAAAAAGGTTGATTTTTGATGTTTTTTTGATGAATCTCCCCTTAAAGTGTTTTCAACCGAGTGATATTTTGCTAAAAAAAACTGACAACACAGTCTTAGGACTTTCCCGTTCTGTTTTTATATTAAATCTATTGGAGGTGGGAGTTAAATTTTGTAAGTGGAAAACAAAAAAGTCCAAGGAAAAATTCCAAAAAATAAATATTCTGTTCAATGGTTACAAGAAAAAGAAATCTGTTTTGCATTTAAGGAAAACTATCGGTGATTAAGTTGTTGTAAATTAAAATTTCTAAAAATCAGACTTTACAAAATTTTCGAAACTTTGCCCTCAATTCTTCCCATATGGGAAAGTTTATATTTCAAGTAACGTTCACCCAATGTGACGTCATTTTGAAAAAAAATCAATTGCGACTGAAACTACGCTACAACTTCTCCCTTACTCTTAGCTACGCGAATTCCAAAAAAAAAAAAAAATTGCCTCAAAATAATCGAGATCATTTGCAGTACTTCTAGTTTAAGTCTCATCGATTTTCATAAACAAAGGTCGGAGAAAATCGAGAAAGACCAACAATACTGTCGTGCGATATGGTCCACTGATGCCCAGCGCTTGGCGTGTTCATTTTGAAAAATGTCTTTGGTGTGTATTGTGCTCCGTGTAAGCTGCCTTAATACGAATGTAATCGTCATAGATTTTTATTACATTTTAATTTTCCTTCTTTCTATTTTTTTTGAATTTTTTTTTAAACTTACATGTTATTTTTCAGTAATAAATGAAGTTATTATAACACTATCAAGATTATATTTTAAAAACATATTTACATGTTCGGCCATTATTATTTTGTGTTCGTAATAATAATAACATGATGTAACTGAACAGTACAATAAGGTACAGATATGGGGTGCAGATTTTATAAAAGAAATGAATAAGGCTAAGGTCACATTGGAAGCGGGTACGTACAACCTAATTTGTCTGATGTAGTCGTGAGATTATTGTCGTCAGATAAAGTGGTCACACTGTTAGCGTATACTTACGTAAATTTATTTTAAAAATGAATCTGTTAAGAGGTTATTTGTTTCTCGATAATAATATAATTAATTATTATTTGATGAAAAATGCGAATCGAAATTTTTGGGTTTATGAATTATACAATAGAAGATCTACTGGTGGTGAATTTAGGAAATTATTTCCACATTTGAAAATAGACAAAAACAAGTTTTTTCAATATTTTCGTATGAATGAAGAAAGATTTAATGCTTTCGTAACCTTTAACCAAAGTTTTCTACAAATTTCTCTGTATTATTTTTTTTTGTTCCCTTTCAAATACGAGAATTATTAATTTTTCTATATCCATTTCAATATCCTTAATTTATCAAATAATAAGTTTTTTTTATAACATAATATTTTATCAAGCATTTAATTCATTAGAATGTAAGAATGTATATTTTATTGTTTTAATGAAAATGAGTTTTGTTATTAATTTAGGTATATTTTAAAAGTACTGTATAAAATTTTAGGTTAGAATTCCGCACTATGCTTGCTATAGCAACATGCGGCATCTATCCCAACAAAAAGGAGAGATGCCGCATTTAAAGTTGGTATAGATGCCGCATCATATTAGATGTTAAAAACATAAACTTATACCTTAATTATGCAATTTTTTTTTTGGACTGTAAATTATACCACGTAAATATAAAAGATCCATTAATTGGATCAGGAAGAGCTCTTATATTAGTGAAGATGACCAAAATAATGATGATTGCCTGTGTATTGAATGCTTTGAAAAGAACTCAGAAACAAAAAAAAAGTTGACTGGTTAAGATGTATAAAATGCCAAAAATGGTTACATATGGCATGCATCATGCATGGAGATGTGTGTAAAATGCAAAATTTTTAATATGAACTATGCGGCGTTTCACCTTCTTTGATGCGGCATCTCTCCTATAGGTGTGGGAGAGACGCCGCTTTGCAAAAATGTTAATTATGAATCCTTTATGACTCCAAATTTAAAATTATTTATAAATAATTTTAAAGAACAATGTTTACATTTATTGTGTACCAAATTTCAAATCAATCAAATGCATACTTTAAGAATTATCAAGTTTTTTCAAAATGTGCGGCATCTCTCCCGCATTCACCCTACATATAATTAAGTCTATCTTGAATTTCTTTTTCTTTTTGTCTGAAGTTCCATCTGCTATTGCAGGCCTGTTGAATGTCACATGTAAATTTTGTAATTGAAAAGGGTACCAACGATTCAAAAAAAAAGAAAAAAAACTAATGGACTAAAATTGGATGCATTCTTTTTATCAAGGTGTTTTTTGTAAGATTATCTAGAATCAGATCATCAGACTTCATATTTGTTTTTTGGCGTCATTTTGAATAAAAAGTAAGAAAAATTGCTCCGTTTTTTGACCTTTCAGGCGTTCTAAAAAATCAAATCTCATATAAAAACCGATTCTAGATAGTCTAATAAAAAGACACCATAATGAGATTGCATCCAATTTTAGTCCAAGCTTTTTTGGGGGGAAGGCTGCGACCCTCGACAGGCTTACAAAGGCACATGGACATGGCTGATCAAAAATAAAAAAAAAAATATTAAAGAGATACACTTAATTAGATGTACTTTAAGGTACAAAAGTTTTTTTTTTTTATTACGATAAATTATAGTTTCCCCCCCAAAAAATTCAAAAAGTTTTTTCTTTTTTTTTTTTTAAATAGCTAATTACTTGTAAAAGATCCCTTAAAACAATGTCTAAATGACACTTTCTTTTATTTACCTATAAAATGTTGGTTATATCCATTTATTTGTCCATTGATGTACCCCATATAGCCAAGTGTGTCAATATATGAAGTAATAGTTTCATTTTATTTCTTACTAAAAACTTCAAGTGATTATATGATCGTTCTTATGGTGTAGTAATAATAGTATACCTATACCAATAGCTTACATGTCATGTATGAATTTTAAAAACGGCTATAAAAATCTAAATGGGCTAGTATTTTATTAAAATAACTATACATTTATGCTATAATTTTATTTCTAGTCGAACGAAACGCCAGTAAACAGAGTTAAGTAAGCAAGGAGCGATTTCGAATGGCATCAATGTGAAATTTGAAATATTTTTGCGATAAAAATCTTTCGAACTACATCGATAACTTTTTGAGGGTTCGGAAGAAAAAAGTGCGTACTTCTTATAAATTTTTTTTATGATCTGTCAATCACATTCTACAAAGGCGTAAACACTTTTTGAATTTTTTAAAGTTTTTCTTCTGTATGAGAATTTTTTTCACGTATCACATCGTGTGGGGTTTCAAGCAGGACTCTTAAAATAAAGTTGAAGCTGTTTTTACAATTTTTTATTTTTGATCCCCGTTTGTATAATAACGACCTTAAAAATGAAGAATTTTCTCAACTTCTTTAAAAAGAATTTGGTTGCCCGTGTTTGTGAATTGAGTCCTTTTATCTAATACTTTTTTCTTGAATGTTTTGAACTCACCATCGAAGCTCCAAATGTTTGACAATAACTCACCAAAGTTGATTCGCAGTAAACTGCATGAAATGCGCATATTTGTTGAATCGACTCGCACGCCACCTATTGTAAAATGGTGGTACTAATTCAGAAACCTTCACGCGGGCATGCGCACAACAACTCACCAGAGTTTCATCGACTATACAGCGCTTTTATAAATAAAATTTTTAGGGGGTTATTCTAGTCTAGAGACTCGATTTTGGGATGATTTTATGGGTGTAATAAAAAAATACCCCTGTCGCAGCATCTGCATAACATAGCGAATTTCCAAATCTTGGGCACTGGCGGATCTCATCTATTTAAAATAGTTTAACTTTCTAAGAGTAAAAGAATTTTTAAAATCGGCTGGGTAATTAGTTTTGGTATTTTTGGGGACCCAAGAACCCGAACGGATTTTGTGCAGCATAGTTGTATCCATCTAAAATAATTTAGTTCTCTAGCAGTGAGAAATTTTTTAGCATCGGTTCGATAGCTTATTACTGGCGTTTTCGGATCTGCAAGATCCCGGTGGACCTCACTAAAAAATCAGCTCGACCGTATATTCTAGGCGGACTTTATGTAATATATATATATATATATATATATATATATATATATATATATATATATATATACATACATATATATATATATATATATATATATATATTCAAAACCTGTTGTGTAGCATTATAAACAGTAAAAATTTAAAAATTTTTAGTATCCATTTTTTTACCAATTTTTTATTAATATTTGAAAAGTATAAAAATGTATAAGAATTCAAAAAAAAATTCAAAATTGAAATCGATACAGGTCGGCAAAGTGGGGACCCCCAAAAAGATGTCTCCTGGTTGACGTGTTTCCAACCCCTCCTGGTGATCTGAAACATAAAATTTTAGTTAATTCTTAATAAACAAAGATGTAGAATTAGCCAGACGTAGCCGATTTGAAAAAATAAATTTTTTCAACTTTGGAAACTTTTAAAAATAGTAAAAAAAAATTCCAAAAACCCCTACGTCGTATTTTTGATAGTATGGAGAAGGTCTGTATCAAATTTCAAGTAAATTGGTGGATTAGAACTTGAGATATTATGTCAACCGTATCGAAAAAAGTAGTTTCGAGTAATTTATAATAAAAAGTTGAATTTAACATTGAAAAGATACACAGTACGCAGGGAAAAAATCACCATAGCTTCGAAAATAATTTGAATTTCCGTAAATCTTTTTAGAGGCTTATTCTTAAAGGTCTGAACTTTGAAAAAATGAAAAAAAAATCGATTTTTTCAAATTTCTTACTAGAATACTGCCTCAAAATTGAACGTAATCTCACCTTTGAACTTATAAACGGGGATACAAAAACCCACAAAAATATTTAAATTAACGACTGTGCAAGTAACATTTATAAGAATTTTAGTAAACTTGAACGATACTGCGAGGAACCTTAATTTAATGTGTGTCTAACACGCACTCCACAAAATTTTTAATCGTATGATTTATGGTAATAAAATAATATGTGTTGGATTTATGTCAATGGTTGTTTTAACACCTCTCGTATGTAAATTTTATAACTTATAATTATTATCAATCTGAATATTATATTTTGAAACGTTCCAAATACGTTTTGATGAAAATTCATTTCGTATACAAGAAAAAATTATGTGATGAAAATTAAATAAATAAAAAAAAACGATAATAACGAATAACAAACAGAATAATTAAATACAACTTTGTTATCGGAAATGTTTTTGGTGTTATTTTTTTGTTTAATGACAAAAAACTGTGGCGCGCAGCGAATATGGACTTGAAATACACACACATACATAAGTATTGTGTGTGTGTATATGTTCCCACATTCGGAACAAAACGATTCGAAGTGACTACTTTAAAACTTCCTTCCCGTATTCTTAACTCGGTTGTTGCCACCCTATACTAGTTTCCGTCTGTTTATTTCCTGTGAATGATATATATGTATATTTTTGTCGGATATATTCTCTATATTTGGTATGTGTATATTTTTTGTTCTATTATAAATTGTGGAAACAGATTTTAGAAATGTGAGCACTTTTTTCTAAAGTGAAATTTCTGTGTGCACTGAGGAAAAAATACGGTAATTTTTGCGAAAATTTCTAGTAAAAAATTACGGAGCTTTCTGGAAATGTGGGCATAAGTGTAGGGCAAAGGAAAAAGTACGATGAGTATAGTAAAATTTAACTTATGGCTCCGTAAAATTTGACTGAGTGTAAAAATTACACTGTGACTCCGTAAAAATTTCGGCGCTGTACAGGAAAAATTCTACTCTCTTACCGTATTATTTATAAGGTCTTTTTTTTATTTATTAATAAATAATTGAATTGAAATAGTTTAAAAAGGTATTGATAGAACGGTAAGGATTAAAATCAAATTATTAATATTGAAAAAATGTTCTGTGGTTTTTTATTATTTGTGGAAAAACATGTTTCAACATCAATAGATATAAAAAATAAACAACAATTCATGAGACACAAATAACAGTTCTTGGTTTTAAATGTAAAGTCCATTAAATAGTTTATTAGGGTAAGAGACCCGATGACCGATCACTATTTATAGCTGTATCATTAAATTACCTTAAAAAAATTAAAAAATAAACAAAACACCAATTTTTTTTTTCTTAATAAGTATGAAACCAAGTTTTTTTAATCCAATGGATATGTTTTTAAGAAAATATAACCCAAAAATTTTGATTTATTAATGTTTTTGTTTTATAATTTGTTGACGTTTATGAAAAAGCGGACAGAAAATATTAACCTCCTTTGAAAGATCAATACACTGACCCCTATGAAAAATCGCGCATTAATGTACATGAAGTACCTTCTACTATCGAATATTTGAACCATTCTCTTCCAGCCACTTTGACACTCTATCCACTACTAGGTGAGGCTATATGTCATAGAGTATTATCATAGAGTGACATCTAGTGAAACATAAACCATTAAAATCACAATTTCGTTTCGCTCTCTGCTGATCTTTTAAAAAAACATTGTGTAAGATCTGACTTAGCCGTTAACCATTGTGAATTTTTAAACAGTTAAATTTAGTTTATATTGTATCTGTATGTGTCGTTTCAGATGTAATACATACATATCATACATATTATGTTTGACGTTTTTATTTGAAAATACCTATATAAATAACAATTTGGAAGTTTTAATTCAATATTAATTATTTTTCAATTGATTTTACGTTCTGAAATAAATAAAATATTAAAGTAAAATTATAAAAACGGTTAGTTAAGTGTTTTAAACCCAAAAATTAATTAAAAATGTTTATAAAATAGGTATGCAATATATAATTCTCAAAATGCGGTACCTAACTGTAAAACTCAGATCCCAAGAAGAATCAGTCATACAAATAATATTTAACGCATATAAAATTTAATTTAGCTATCCTAATCTCTTAAGTGGACTAATAGCAATTATTTGTATACTTTTATTATGCTAATAACTTTAAAAATTCGGTGAAAAATGTTACAATTTATAACTCATGTGTTTTGAATAATGGTCATCCATCATACTAAAAATTCACGAATTCAACAAAAATTTTTCGATATATATATATATATATATATATATATATATATATATATATATATATATATATATATATATATATATATATATATATATTTCTTAAATTAAGTGAGGAAGCATTAAATGTGAGGTGAATTTAAATTGAAAAATAATCATTCTATTAATAATAATTTTTTTATCAAAGGTTTCTTTCAGAAATAACTTCATTAAGATATAAATGTCAAAACTGATCGGACTTATAACCCCGATCGACAATGGGGTCTTTTACCCTATATAAAAAAAAAAAAATGATAACACTCCACTTAGTGTACATCCACTCACTACCATGGCTCGCTGCTACTAAACTGGTAATGGTCACACAATGAATATTTTTTACTACAAACTAAATAACATTCCGTGTGATCATCTAAAAATACTTCTAATAATTTTTTTGCAATGCACCAAACTCGACCTTTTCTGGATGTTATACACAACTGTTTATCGTCGGTTGTGTGTGATGTTTGTGTGAAAGAGATGCTGAAAGACAGGTTTCAAGGAGAAAATAGAGATAACAAATAGCGTCTACCGTCTAGCTTAGTAAAAATTACACTGTGGCTGCGCAAAAATTCTTCTATGTCTAGTATAATTTTACAAAAATTAAGTCAATTTTCCTGGTATCCACTTGAAATTTTACTAGCTCATCGAATTTTACGGAGCTGTATAGGAAAAATTCTTAAGCTGTACAGGAAAAATTTTCAAATGAATCGTAAAAAATTGTGTTTGAAAAGCATTTTTTATATTTTTGCTTGATAATTTCCTACCGACTGGTCACTTGAGCCTGGTTTACCGGTGGCAGCTACGTAATTTTTATTGTAATTTTTTCTCAGTGTGGTGATGGAATTTTAAAGTGAGATGTTTTGAATTTGTCAGGTTTTGTTTAGATTATTACCATGCGATTCAATGTTTCGTTTGAAGTTCTGGCAACCGATGATTCCCGGGTCACCAATAAGTTAACCGTTTGATAATTTCAAGGGAATGCAGGAGTGAATGGAGAATCGAGCACGAAATTATAGAAATTGGCTTAATATTAACGGTTACGATTTCCTAGACGCCATGATTTGAGTGTATATTTTAGTAAAAATGATCAAAATAAACACTTTATCAAGAATAAGCAAAAGTGATATCTCGCTTTGTTTTCGAGATATTGAGCGCCAAAGTTTGAAAATTGAATATGAGCCTTTACTTTTATACATAATTTGTCAATGTAGAACAGGGGTCAGAAACCTGCGGTCCGCGGACCGCATGCGGCCCCTTAGAAGCTTTCATGCGGCCCGCCAAGCAATCCAACTTTTCGAACAATTTGCTCTGTCTATGCAGAGTTGAGCATACTTTATACCTACTTTTTTTGTTCTCCGATGTTTTACAACATGTAAATAAAATTGTTACTAAAAATTTTTTCATGTTGATTTTTAATAATATTTATATTAATTTGTTTTAAAAAAAAGAAAATACCCCTGTCGCAGTATCCTGCATAATATAGCGAATGCCCGTTTACAAAAATTAGTTTTTCTCGGAAACTACTTGACATAGAATTATTTTTCAAAAATCCTTTTTATGTGATTATTTTCTGCTCTTTCCAACGGTGTAAGAAAATATGGCAAAAACTTGAGGAAATTTGGGCAAAAAACTCACTTTTTCCACAAATTTTTTTCAGGCAAAAATGCCTAAAAATCCATTCCGGGCATCGGACGTGTCTGACTTTTTGTACTTCCACTATTTTTACCAAATTTCGTAAAATCAGGAATTTTCGTTCGAGAGTTATATAAATTTTAGTGAATGTCATTTTTGGCTTCTAAAGACTTCAAAATAAATTATTTCTATCATAGTTCCGGGCTCATAGCTAAATTTTTGATTCGAAAATTCGTTAAAAAAACCTACTTAAGCCACATACTGCGTTGAAAAATATTTGACTGTGCGGCCCGCAAAAAATTATTTTTTTTTAAAATGGCCCGCCATCCAAAAAAGGTTGCCGACCCCTGATGTAGAACAACTATATTTTTAAATTGACTCGAAATGCTTTCCTATTCTATTAAATTATTTCAGATTTTCTATAAATTTATTTCAGTCAAGTAGTAAATATAAGATTAGATGTAAATTTTGAACTAGAGTAACTTCAATGTCTTGTAAGATCATGTACCAGGAAAACGGGTATATATCATACGTAACTCCCTTAATTGATTTATTAAGTACTTGTGTGTCAAACAAGATTATATAATGCATTCTGAGAACAAAACGTTTAAAGGTACAAACAGGTCGCCTAAAGCTAAGAACATTTCTCCTTTAAATTTGTCCCAATTTTAACAGTGACATGCAATATCTTTAACTTGGTTACGTTATTGAATATAGGTATACAAATATTTGAAGTCCCCAAATTCTAATAATAATAAAAACATTGACAATTATGAAATAATTATGCCATAAATTTAAATTTGATAGTTTTTGAGGTTGGTGCCATTTGACCATTTTGAGGAAGTAAAAGTCGTAATTCGCTCCGAGCCGAAACTACAGCTACCTATATCAAGTGATTATTTGACAATTTATCAGGACATTTTGCTATTATAGATCACTTTACATTTTGCTCACTTTATCTTAAAAATGTTTTGAAAATAAACCAAGAAAAAAGGCATAAGAGGTAATTTTTATGACAGTTTTTTTTTTTTTTTTTGAAAATTTCAAAATCAAGTGAAACAATTTGATAGTGGGGTTACAAACAATATTTTTGATGTTAATAGATTTGAGCGTTACTTTATGGTATTCCATATTTGTAAATAATAAACAAATATTTTACTTTGCAAAATACCACTTTTATTTTTGAAACTGTGACAATATTGTTTCGAACCGTTAGTTCATTTTCAAACAGAATAAAAATTTATATTTAATACATGCGCTTATATACTAAATTTTATCTACCTATACTTATGAAGGGGAGTGATATATGGTGTGGTAGTAGGAGGGTGGTGTAGTGGGAGAATCCGAAAAACAAGAAAAACAAGATTACATTACATGTGACAAATGCGAGCAAACACGTGACAAAAGATTGAAACTGACAAACAAACAATATTACAGAAAATACAATTTTAAAAGTTTAATTAAATTATAATATTGAAAATAAGGTTGAACTGTAGATATCGGTGTAGTCATTTAAAAGGTGATCGGAGTTATGTTTATTTATTTTTATTGCTTCTAGGATTGTTAACTTCTGTCCTTTGTTTGCCTCGTGTAGCACGGTAATTTCCCGTTCTGGTGTGTGTCCGGTACAATAGGGACATTCCCTGTCATTCTCGCTGTCGTCTTCATCAGTTGAAACTGTAAGAGAATCAGTTACATCGTCGTCACTTGAACTAGATCTAAAACAGCTAAACGCATCGAAAACTGAAACAAAATTTGTAGAGAGTTTTATGCTCTATAACGTTTATAAAAAATAAAAAAAACGATTTAAGGTGAGAAGAAAAGAAGCGAGATATTTCCATAAAACGATCTTTGACATTCAGTATCTAAGGACCGTTTCATTATTCCGTTTCATTAAATATTACTTACCTCTCATCATACAATTAGATGGAAAAGTAACACCTCCAAAATATTTGAAATCAAAAAAATTTAAAAAAAGTTTTACAAAAAATACTTTACCAATCTTGTTCAACACTTGGCCTCGTCTAATGGCTGCTAGAGGGCAAAGAGTTAGACTGATTGTCACCAGGATATAACACTTACGAACAGCAATATGGTGGTGCGCGATATTAGGAAGATGTACAATATTAGGTGCAGTTCCCCTATTATTATTATTTTGAAGTCGGTTAAATTTTTTTCTTATAAGCCCTTTTTATATAGATACATTATGAAATAATATATTTTTGCAAACTAACAAGACCAATGTAGTTAACAATATAACGACCAATATAATGTACGTAAAATAAATTTATTATTCCTATAATTAACTTTTATTTGTTTATTGGTGTATCATTTGTTTATATCGGTTTGCTATTGTTTTATTACACAATTATATTATTACCCCACCTATGTATAAATAAATAAATGAATAAAACTAACTTATTATCGGGTGGTATAGTTCATAGAGTTAAATAAAAGTAATAAGCTATAACTAGCTTATTACTTTTTATACTTCTTATACATTCATACTTCTTTATATATTCAAAACTCATACATTTATTATTCTTACTACATGATCCTTGTTAAGGATTATGAATAATAATCTAATAAAAACGTGCAACAATAAAGTAGTATCAAGATGGTACTTAAATAGTATAAATAGTATAAACAGTAATAATGTAATGTACATACAATAGAATGCAATTGTTGCAATCTAAATAGCATTCAGACATGATATAACTCTTATTGTAAGGTGTGTTTACAGTCTACTTGAATCTGAAACATTTTGTACAGGGGTTTGATACTTTTTTGATCCGTGGCTCCGTTAAGGTACAAATAATTTCGGGTGGCATCCTCTGATTCAGAAAAAACTGGATTTTTCAAAGATTTCTTTCCAAAATAAGTGATTTTCTGATTTTACCCCAAGAATATACACGGAGACAAAAATCATATAATTTTTGTAGATAAAATTTCAGAAAAATTACCATGCTCTCCTATAATGCGTGCGCGATCGATGACCAAAGTAAAAAATATTTTACGATCATGTAAATATTATTAAATTGAAACGTAAAAAGTATTAGTCATGGCTTCATAAAAATTGTTGTGCTAGCATGGTAAAATTTAATATGCTAACACAACTTTTATCACACTCTTATGCATATATCTTATAGTTTAATTCTTGTTGTCGTACTCTTTCATTTGCGCATCTGACCCGCAACCTTATGTTGCTTGGGCTGTACGCACTGAGGAATTCGATTCTTTATGATGCATACAAAATGATTGGCAACAATATATTCTAATACTGAATATAGTGAAGTAACAAAATGATGAATTAAACGGTGACCGTCCTGTAAGAGATTCTAATGAATACTGTTTGCACACCACACCACACCAGCAGTTACCAGCCCGGCTATGTTACTTGCCACACCAGCCTGACTATGTGACCTTCATGTATGATTGTGTTGATACCTTCTGCAGCCTGCCTTGTTATGTGACAGCGTTGATACCTTCTTTTTCTTTCTTTCTACTATTAGCAGATAGCATTTGAAATATTATAAGACAGCATGGTAATTTTTGTAAGAAAAACAATTAAAAAATATTTTTCTGTGGGCAATGGAACTTTTCACTGTGCTGTTTTACAAATTTTACGGACCTAATATTACGGAAAGAACATCCTATCCTTTAAATTTTCTATGATTAATTATAATTTTTATATTTTTACCGTACAAAATTGAATATGTTCGTCTTTTACATGTCGATTGTAGCGCTGAGAACAGTAATTTTTCTATGAATTTTCTCTCCGTGTAACAAAAAACAAAAAAGAAAAAGTTTTCGCAGCTACTTTTAAGCGAATTTCCATTTTAGAAATTCATTTATTACAGCGGGTGCCATGAAAAGACCTGAGCCCGGGACTATGGCAAAAATTTGTCTTGAGGCCTCGAGAAACCGAAAAAAACCTTCACTAAAATTTGGATGGATGTATATATGTGTCTGCGCGATAACTTTCGAATGAAGCATCCAATTTTTACGAAATTTAATGAGAAGCTCAAAAGTCCCAAAAGCTTGAGTGAGTTCCTCAGCCAGATACGTCAGATTTTTAGAAGACAAAATTCTGGCCATTTTTCTTTATTTAAGTGGGTTTTACAAAATTTGGCCAAATTTCAAAATTTCTTATTTACACTAAACGAAAAGAGGATATAAAAAATTGCAGAAGGAAAACTTTTAAAACACTGTTCTTAGTAAAATAGCTTTTGAGAAAAATTAAGAAATTTGTTGAATTTCTTTGCGGTAAATGCTTGCTTTATCATTGTTGTCATTACAATAGCAATATTTATATTTGTTTCATTTTTTAAAATAAAAATTTACTAACTCTTCAAGAACGCGTCATCATCGATTTTGAAAATTTGTTCATTGTTAGAGAACTAAACTATTTTAGATGGATATAAGTTATGTTAGATATATGAGGTTTGCCAGGGTCCCAGAGTCCTACAAGCGGCAAAAATAAACTACCCAGTCGATTTTAAAAATCTTCTCACTGTTAGAGAGCTAAAATATTTAACAGGTGGTTGGATTAGGTTGTTATATGAAATCCGCCAGTATTCAATCTTTGGAAATTCGCTATGTTATGCAGATGCTGCAAGAGGGGTATTTTTACTTTTACCGTGCTTGAAAGTTTTTCCTTTTCATACCGAGACAGCCGCGGTGCCTTTAGTGATGCAGCGCACAGAATGGTTTTGGTTTTCTAAAGTCCAATCTTGGTATCGGTTTTGGGCAAGACCAAAAATACTACAAGAATGCATACAATTATCAGGGGCATGGAGAAAAACGGCTGACCCTGGCGAAAAAACGCATTTTTAAAAAATTTTCTCCCTAATAAAAGTGACAAACAAAAAGAATGCTCCTTTTACTTTTTACCGGACCTGCTACCGAATGATACAGATCCCGGGGCTGTAATCTCAACTATCCTGTCCTCTTGTCGGGCCTGATAATTACATATAAACTTTACTGCTCTCTAAACTCTTAAGTGCAATAAGCAAATTAATAATATAGAAAATACCCCTGCGCAGCATTCTGCATAGCATAGCGAATTTCCGTTTACAATTCCGTTTAAATTTTCTCGGAAACTAGTTGACATAGAAGAATAGTTTAAAGACTTTTTTATGTATTTTTTTCTCCTCCTTTAAATGGTGTAAAAATGTAAAAAAATTTCGCAAAATTTTTTGAATAAGTGGAAATTTTGGCAAAACAACTAATTTTTTGCAAGAACAAAACCCATGTTCCTGGCATTCGACGTGTCTGGCTGACGAACTCATCCAAGGGTTTGGGACTTCCAATGTTCCCACCAAGTTTCGTAAAAATTGGAAACTTCGTTCGAGAGTTATCGCGCGGACATACGTACATATATATATATATCTATATATATATATATATATATATATATATATGTATATATATATATATATATATATATAACTTTTAGTGAATATTGTTTTCGGTTTCTAGGGACCTCAAAACAAATTTCTGCCGTAGTCCCGGGCTCAAGAACTCATCCAAGGGATTGGGACTTCCAATGTTTTCACTAAGTTTCGTAAAAATTGGATACTTCGTTCGAGAAAGGTACGCCACTGATTTTTTCCAATTCGAAAATATTTTTTTAAATGTTCCATAAATTGTTGACAAAAATGACCTCTTAGTATTTTGTCGGTCATGAAGCCGTTTTCAAGATAAAAATAATTTCCAGTTATTATTCGTACCAAAAAACCGGTCTGGGCTATCTAGTAGCACGTCTAATCTGTATCTTGGAAAGTAAGCGTCTTCGGACCGGGGTTTATATGAACTTTTCTACATAATAGAACCTCAGCAATCACCTGTTAAATTCTTTCGCACTTATTTACTATGTATATATATATATATATATATATATATATATATATATATATATATATATATATATATATATATATATATATATATATATATATATAAATTTTAGCGAATATTATTTTCGGTTTCTAGGGACCTCAAAACAAATTTCTGCCATAGTCCCGGGCTCAAGTCGCGTCATGACAGTGGCTGTAATATCTGAATTCCATTCTGGAAATTCGCTAAAAGACACCTTGTTCTACACGAAACGCTTAAAAAACTTTTGTTAATAATGCACAATACTTGGTTATAAAATCACATTTTATTGTCACATTATCATATCTAAAAAGTTCTTAATATTAGTTCGTGCAATTGATAATGTATTCATAGCTCTTTGGTTATGATGTATACACGCCATGCCGGCAATGAACCAAAACCATATTGAAAACTTTACAAAACGTTTAAATAGAGGTGAACGAATTTGTAATGAGAGAGCCTTCACGTTTTTCATTCGACAAAATCAACGTTCCATTAAAATAACTTACCGTAGAAGCTCCTAACTTTACTAATTGAACTTAATTTTACCACAACACATTTTGTTCTTAAAAAAAATCAAATTTCATGGCTTATAATACCTATAGCATTTTATTGTGTGATAGCTATTTCTAACAAACTATTAATGTTCTATCAATTTTTTTGATATTACATGGTACATTCCTGTTTTTAAAAAGTGTGCAAACTTGAGCTGATATCTCAGAAGCTATAAAACTCATAATTATCTCATAAGTATTTAGAAATAATTTTCACATATATTGATTATGGAATAATTTGTTTAAGTAATAGCTATAATAATATAGGTTTGGTAAACTTAAGATCCTCTAACAATTCCTAAGAGTACCAACGCCTAGTATAAACGGGAAAATTTGCATTTTGACATTGATATATAGTAATTGGAGCACCTGTCAAAAGTTTGGAGATATTACTTGGAACTAACAACAAAGTGTGAACAATAGGGGAATATTTAACAATTTTACAGTATCTTTCGCATTGGCATCTCGACCAATTACTGTTTGTTTAAAATTTTGACACGTAATTTAAGCGGAGGTTTACTTGAGAGTCCTTAAAAATTATGTATTTTTCTGGAATTTTTTTCTCAAGAACGAAAGTAAATATCAATTTCAAATTTTGTAGACATATTTATTAAGTATTAAACTATACAAAAAAAAATTTTTCAAGGAAAAATATAAAAAATTGTCCATTTTATAGATAGTATAGTGTGACGATCCGAAAATCCGATGCCTTGTTGGTTGACATCATAGCGCCGGTAATAAACCACTGAAATCCAAAAACAAAAAAGATTTATAAAATGTATGAAACAGTACCGGCACCTATACCTATAATATCAATAAATTGCTGAAAAAAAAAATGGCGGATGTGTGAACTTTTGATTACGATTTTTGTCTTATTTTGCGCTCTTTAAAGTAAAATAAAAAAAAAAAAAATATTGAAAGTGTATCGAACTTAGGTATGGGTGCCGGAGAATTGAATTATCTTTAAAATAAGAATTAAAAAAAGGATCCATCGAATAGCTTTTGAGTTATCGTGTCAACCAGTTCTAAAAATGTGGTTCCGAGATATAAAATATATATATATATATAAAGAAAGGTATTTTCAAAATTTTATATTTAATACTCATTATTGCGGGAACTTTGAACGTTTTTTGAGTTTTTTCTTTTTTTATAGAAAGCTGGATTCGGTTAATGTGCAAAAATCTTTTTTTTAAAATTATTTTCAGCAAAATCACTTTGGGAACATATTCTACACATAATTTGCTACTAATTTCTGCAAAAAAATGGATTTTTTTTAACGACGCTCCCTTAAGTTTCTGGAAAATTTATTTATGAATCAAGTAAATTTCATCTTCATTTTAACCAAATTTAAATCGAAAATTATGTTCAAGTTATATGTCTCTACGAGACCGTGTCTCTCTCATTACAAAATTCGTTCGACTCGCATATTTTTAAGTACCTGTAGGTACTATAGATATGGGTACTGTGTAGCATGTTCTTTTTGCTAGTTTGCTAATATAGTAGTTGGTTGTTACAAAGCAGCATATTTGCCGGGTATTGCCAGTTCGTGACTAGACACGTAAACGGAGTTTATAAAGTGAAATTAAACTATAAAATTATATAGTGAAGTTTAAACAATTTTTAATTAAAGTATTTTATTCTTTAATGCATTTTGAAATTTCTCATCCCGAACAAGATGAAAATAAAACTTAAACCAATTTATTATATAATATTTTAAATATTTTCATTTTTATTTTAAAAATTATAATCACAGTTGGTTAATTTAAGGGATTATATGCACTTACAGAATTTTATTATTATTATTATTTTTTTTTAAGCTGAAACTAAAATCTGTTAGGAGGGTACTCTTGTCTAGAGAGCGATAATATTAGCTTTTTCGGGGTTTAGTAAAAGTGAAAAAATTTTTTAATATTTTTAGTATCTGTTTTCCTCTCTTAAAAAATATCTTTTAAGGGGTTAAGGGTAGTCAGCGGTGTGAAAATTTGAGTATTTTCAATAATTTTTTTTTTTTTTTTTTTTTAAAGTAGTTTAATATATTTTATTAAATAAATAATTTCCGATCGATTTGATTCTTATTGCAGCTTCTTTTATATATATTATTCCTTCGTACCATGAACCTCCAGTTTTCCGATCGAATAAAAAATGTAATTTTTGCAGGCCAAAAATCATCAAAATTTCGCGTAAAAATTGAAACTTTTTTTTAAAAACCGTTTTGTTAAATTTCAACTTTTTGTTCGATTGAGGTTCATGGAACGGGCAATACTTTCTAGTTTAATAGGCTTTTTGGTTTTTTTGATTTCAGACACTGTGAAGGTCGCTATGACTGCAGCAGTGGAGGAACTTTTTTTTGGAGTCTTGGGAGATTTCGAATAGCTCACTGAATTTTCAGTTTTTTTGTCCAAAAATTTTACCTTGAATTTATTATATATCAACGAATATATCCTTAAAAAATTAAAACATTCCATGCAATAGTTTTCTTTAAAAAAATTCCCAAAAATCACCACTTTTCAGACAGTCACACTAGTGGTCCCCCTTAATGCTGCCTGGCAATCTCCCCACCACAACTTTTGAATAATTTTACGTGAACCACTTTTGGAGGAGCTTTGTCATAACTATACAAATCAGATTTAATGTAAGATGAATTAGTTGTTCATGTTAAACATATAAACACGTATACATATTATATTATGTTCGTAACTACTTCGTTTCTTATCCTGCTTAAAAAATAATCTTAATAAATTTTCGTAGATAAAATTTATCGTATAAAATATAATAATAAAATATCAGCCTTAAAGCTCGTAACATAAGAATTATTTATTTTGTAACTACATACATATGTACGTAACACATCCTCACAAGTAAAGTCGATTAATTCACTCTCTAAAACACGTCGCCAAAGTTTTTGATCAACCTTTACTGTTCTTGAAATACTTACGTATTTAAAAGATAAAAAGATAACAACTCGAATAGTGATTATTAATCTTGCTAAATAGAATTTTGATTTTTGTACATCTAAATATTTCAGAAGTTGCAGTAGGTAGTTGGGCAATTGAAAGTGCAAGTACGATTGCCTGAATTGAGGGGTAAACAAGAATGAAACGTCAGATCGGGTTAACAGCCGAGTTGAAAACTGATACTGCTCTGGTTTCAACTGGCTGTTAACCGCTATTAACTAAAGTAGTATCAGCTTTCAACTCGGCTGTTAACCCGAACTGATGTTTTGCTCTTGTTTGCCCCTAAATTCAGACAATCGTACGGGCATACTCAATCGCCCGAGTACTTACCAATAGCTCGTTTTACAAGGAAGCGATGGTAGACTGGGAGAAGAGCCATGCTCTTATTCTATTGGACATATTAAAGGTTAAATTTTTCTAAGAAAAGATATTGCATTTTTTAAGCTTTCATTGTCAGGTGTGGTTTGACACACACTTAACTAGTTTGTAATAGACGATAGATGTAGTCATCATTTGTAAATTTCTTGAAATTGCGCATATTTCGTAATCTGGCTAGACATACCGTGACATGTATAATTCGACGATTGGTCACTGACATATACACCAAGAATATTAAACACATGTGGAGCTTATTTTCAAAAAGCAATTTCTAACAAAATCTAATTTTCGAGTAAAATGAGATTTTCTATATCTAACGCTAGCAAAATTTTTATGGATTTTTTACCAGTGAATAACAAAGTTGGGATGCTATAGAGAAGAACCTCAGTCAGTATAAAAATCTAATTCAAATTAATTCCCTTAAAAATGTGTTCTCAAAAGAAAGAAAATTCATTTTGAAAATAAAACTTTATGATATTTCATTTCGAAAACAAAATTGCAAAAAAGTAATAAATTCATTGCCTAAAATGAAAATGAAAATAAATAATATTCAAGATATTTTTCCCAAGCAATTAGTATTATGTTAAATTTTCACCCTACAGGCTTCCCCAATGCAGTCACATTCTGCCGCTTTTTTTCATCTTCAACTTGATTTTCGTATTTCTCTTTTTTTTGGTATGGCTTTCTAAAAATTGTAAAAATTAAATTTTAAAAATTTTTTCTACCTTCATATAAATAAAGTTATCTTACTTTGTTTGAAAATGGGCTTTTAAGCCTGAAACAATTGTCACACATAAAAAATAAACGTGATTTTTTTGCTAAGTAAAATATTTGCTTTATTTTGTAAAAATATGGAATAGCATAAAGTAATTTAGACTTATCAATTTTTCTCTTTTCCTTCGGTTTGTAGCACTTTCTTCTTTTTACTTCCGGTATTTTTTTCAAGCACTAATGATAGTAACACGCTACTCATATTATCCATGATGCTATTGTGCAACAAAAAATGAGTTAAAAGGTTTAGAGCGTAATATTTTCTGTTGGGTTTTCCGTTCCAGGTGTATTTTTTCGTTACTAATGTACCTTTATGCACGTTAAAAATTTCAAAAAAATGGTCATTATTTAATTCAATAAATTAAAGATATTTCAGTTTGAAAATAAAATTTCAGAAATTGCGTTTTGAAAACAAATTTTTATTCAGATATTTCGTTTTAAAAATAAACTTAAAATTTGATGCCCTTTTTAGGTACTTTGTAGTCAGTTTTGGAAAAAGATTTCCGTTTAGAATAATGGCTTTCTAAATAAAGTTTACAACTCTATATTAATCTTAAAATCAGTTTTTTCTCAGAAATTGCTTTTTGAAAATGAAGTCCACACATACATTACCATTATACAGTCCATGTATTTTCACAGTAAACTTCACACAGGGACGAGCAATATTTTTAAAAAATTAAAAAAATATTTATATAAATAAATTCAGGAAATGATACAACACGTGTAAACATACACTTTTCTTAATAGGAACAATATCAATAACATACACACACATACTAATTTTTGTGATTGTATTAAAATATACGTATTTCAATACAATCATAAAAAAATAAAAAATGAAATAAAAGATAATATAAAATTGTATTTTTAAGTGTTTTAATGTTAGTCTTCTATAAATGTTTACAAATACCGACACATCGAGAGTGTATATATTTGTTGTAACTCAATACACATATGTAAACCTGTTTGCGCACATACATGTGATCACTGATCGCGATCGACGTTTACGGTTGTTATGGCTATTCGTAGATGTGATGAACGTCTGTACTGTAAAGTGTTAATGACATAATTTCCAAAACGGTTATACATACTACATTTCGGTAGTTACTTAATATTTTACGGACTAAAATTCGTATTATAAATACAATATGTAGATATTTTATATTCTTCAGCCAACCTAAGTATATCGGTATAAAGTATACAAGTACAGTTTATTATAAATAAGGAAAAAGGACTATATACACATACTTGAAAATGTAAATATATATTATATAATCGCAGCTGTAAAATACTTAATTATAATTTATAATGAGTGAAGAAATTATGGCGGAAAAAACAGACTATCAGACTGCTAGACTACTCCCTCTGTAACTATGGTTCTATATCTTATACCTATATTAGTACTCACTTGTTTGGTAATGTTCGCTTTCGCTACAATGGTAAATTTATTATAGAATATGAGTTTAAAATTAAGGATTTAAAATTTTATTTATTTTACATATCTAATATGTTATCAAAATGTTAATTGATTTTATTGATTTATAAGTAAAATCGGGTATATTTGACCCAAGTTACGGAAACAGTTACGAAACACAAAGAAAATATGTTGTAGAATAGGGTATCTAACTTCAAAATGTGCGGAACCAAATGGATACAGAAAGATACGCCGGGAAAACATATGAGATAATATATAGTTTCAAAATGTGCAAAAAATATAACAGATTGCGAAATTCATCAAATATTCATAACAAAAATGTTTCAAAATGATCTTATTAATTTTAGAACACAAAATTTTTATTCTCACCTACCGAGTACAGCTGAACTCTTTTTTATGCGGTCCTTTTTTGTGCGATTTTTTTATGCGGTTTGTAAAGAATGGCCATTAGGATGCATAATGTGAATCAAAATCACGAGACAGTAAGAAACTTAGACAATTACTATAATAACTTTCTTTGATAAAAGTACTTTTTAACGGCTTTTAAGCATTTAATCAATACATTGCATAAGAACATGAGTTATTGCATCATTCAGTTTTATTAAAGATGGATTTTTCAAAATTTTCGTAATATTATAAAATTGAAATAAAATGTTTCTACGTGTAAATTAATGCTTTATCTTGTTTATAGAAGCAACTTCTAAGGAAATTTCGAAGTTCTGAGCGTTTTGAGTGATGTTTTTTCGATGAAACTTTTTTATGCGGTCCCGACCAATCGCACAAAAAAAGTTTTTTGTACAATCTGGATCGAACTATACTTTTTAGAGCTATTTATGATATTTTTGAATACAATTTTTTTGTGCGTTTTTATGCGGTCCCTATCCACCGCGCAAAAAAGCGTCCAGCTGTAGTTGGCATGCGTTGTAATCAACCGCGGATACGGGGGGTAGTTAGGGGATCATTATTCAAATTTTATGTCATTTGTACACGGAGAGAAAATTCCTATAAAAATTACTGTACTCAACACGACACAAAAAGAAAAATTAATTATTTTTTTAAATAAATCCTGTGCGGAGTATACCTTGTTGAATTTCACAAAAGAGACACACCTCAAATTAGCTGTCCAATTGCTGGACTTTAGGCTTTAAATTTCAACTTTGAGCAAAAATAGGTAAACTAGTATTTTTCATGTAAATTTCATATTTCTGCTCCTCAAATTTTAATATACCAGAGTATATCCGCCCTATTTCAAAATTTACCCCCAATTTTGCCTAAACAGCCCCCTCAGTTGATTCGACCTTAGCTTTATATACATCAATAGAAAGCTCTTTAAAAATAAAGTGTTGTGTCGATTTAAAGTTTTTCTCTATCGGCCGTACTTTTCAAGTAATCAAGAAACATTGAAATTTTACTCAAACTTTGAGAGGTGATTTGGCCTCTTAAATGGCGACGGTGGCAGATAAAAAAATACGAGTCTGTTATTTTTGCTTCCTACTTTTGTGCGATTTTTAGTGTAGACACTTGAATAAGAATTTGAAGAATATACGGAGAGAAAATTCATAGAAAAATTACTGTGCTCAGCACTACAATAGACGTGTAAAAGGCGAACATATTCAATTTTGTACGGTAAAAATATAAAAATTATAATTAATCATAGAAAATTTAAAGGATAGAATATTGTTTCCGTAATATTAGCTCCATAAAATTTGTAAAACAGCACAGTAAAAAGTTCCATTGCCGACAAAAAATATTTTTTAATTGTTTTTCTCACAAAAATTACCATGCTGTATTATAATATTTGAAATGCTATCTGCTAATAGTAGAAAGAAAAAAAGACAAAGAAGGTTGTGTGTATTGTGAACGCTGTTGAAATGTACCTCACTCATAGCAAGTCACATAGCCAACCATAGGTGTGGACGACCAACTTGGTCGGACGGGTCGGATCAAGCACCTTGGTTCATTAGACTGTCTTACAAGCAGCAAGCAGTATTCATTACACTGTCTTAGAAGACGGGGATGTCACCGTTTAATTCATCATTTTGTTACTTCACTATCTTTACAATTAGAATGTATTGTTGGCAATCATTTTTGTATGCATCATAAAGAATCGAAAGTCGGAAAAGATCGGGCATTTTCGAAGTTTTTACAGGTACAGCCCAAGCAACATAAGGTTGCAGGTCAGATGCGCAAATGAAAGAGTACGACAACAAGAATTAAACTATAACATATATGCATAAGAGTGTGATAAAAGTTGTGTTAGCACATTAAATTTTACCATGCTAGCACATATTTTTTATTTTGGTCGTCGACCGCGCACGCATTATAAGAGAGGATGGTAATTTTTCTGAAATTTTATCTACAAAAATTATATGATTTTTCTCTCCATGTAGTGATTGACAATTCATTTAATTTCTTTTTCAGTGTAAAATTGAGTTCTAAAATTATTTTATTACTTTTACTATCAACTCGTATTTGTTAAACTTTATACTGACTTTCACTTAGCAGAGCATGTACTCAGACTCTTCGAGATAGAGTTAAAACGAGTTGAATTTAGAGCACACATTAATTTAACAATATTTGTCTTGCCACCAATATAATAGATTTATACGTACCTACTTACATAAGCTTGCAAACCTGTGAACACAGTCTCTTACATATTATAGATAGATATACCAATACGGTGAATATATCTATTCGTTGTAAATGCATGTCTGTACCATAAGTTGGAGAGAGAACGTTATAAATACATTATAATTTAAAAAGCATTTTGTTTTCTTTTTCAATTTTCCATTTTAAAATTTTCCAATTAAATTTATTTATCATTGGGAAAATAAATTTATAAAACAACGGGGCCATATTTAATTAAATGCAATGATTAAATAACGAAGCGACTGATATCTTGTAATAGACATTTAAACGATCATGTGTTTTATTTTTAACGGTTGTCGGTATTTGTGAGGTTATGTTTTCGTCTACTGCTTGCTTTGAAATACTAGTCTTAGTAAATTTAATTTATTATAGGGTTGGGCGGGGTAAAAAAAGACACTGCTCGAGCGGGGTAAAAAAAGACATACATTAAACTCAACAGTGTTAAATTCAAAAAATAAAAAATATTACAACAAAGTACATTAGTATTTTAAGCTGTGTGGGCCAAAAAATAATTTTTTGGAACGGGCTTTATAACATAAAAAAAAATTCTCTCAAATCTCTGTTATTCATGAGAGAAAAACTTTCATTCCGCGACGATAAACTTTTTCAGTAAGTAAAAAATCTGATAAGATAGAGTGCTGTATTTTTTCTTGTTATTCTACATGCTTTAGTAAACTAAAGTACAAAGTTTTATTTAAATGGTCCGACTGCTTGTAATTTTTTTTATATGTTAAAAAAAAGAAAAAAATGCGGTAAAAAAAGAGGGAGTTACAGTAATTCTGTACCAAATTCGGTAAGGTAAGGTTACAGTAATTCTGTACCAAATTCGGTAGTAAAGTTACGGTGATTCTGTATCTGACTCGGTAGTAAAGTTACCGCAATTCTGTACCAGTTTCGGTAGCAAGGTCACAGTGATTCTGTATCAAATTCGGTAGTAAAGTTACAGTGATTCTGTATCTGATTCGGTAGCAAAGTTACAGCAACTCTGTACCAGTTTCGGTACTAAGGTCACAGTGATTCTGTATCACATTCGGTAGTAAAGTTACGGTGATTCTGTATCTGACTTGGTAGTAAAGGTACAGCAATTCTGTACCATTTTCGGTAGTAAGGTCACAGTGATTCTGTATCAAATTCGGTAGTAACGTCACAGTTATTCTGTATGGAATTTGGTAGTACTACGTAAGGTTATAGCGATTCTATATCAAATTTCGTAGTAAAATCACGGTGATTCTGTATCTGATTCGGCAGCAAAGTTACAGCAATTCTGTACCAGTTTCGGTAGTAGGGTCATAGTGATTCTGCATCAAATTCGGTAGTAGTGTTACAGTGATTCTGTATCTGATTCGGTAGAAAAGTTACAGCAATTCTGTACCAGTTTCGGTAGTAAGGTCACAGTGATTCTGTATCAAATTCAGTAGTAAAGTTACGGTGATTCTGTATCTGATTCAGCAGTAAAGTTACAGCAATTCAGCACCAGTTTCGGTAGTAAGGTCGCAGTGACTCTGTATCAAATTCGGTAGTAACGTCACAGCTATTCCGTATCGAATTTGATAGTACTAGATAAGGTTACATTCGATAGTAAAGTTACGGTGAGTCTGTATGTGACTCGGTAGTAAAGGTACAGCAATTCTGCACCAATTTCGGTAGTAAGGTCACAGTGGTTCTGTATCAAATTCGGTGTTAACGTCAGTTATTCTGTAGTGAATTTGGTAGTACTAGGTAAGGTTACAGTAATTCTGTATCAAATTCGGTAGTAAAGTTACGGTGATTCTGTATCTGACTCGGTGGTAAAGTTACAGCAATTCTGCACCAGTTTCGGTAGTAAGGTCACAATGATTCTGTATCAAATTCGGTAGTAAAGTTACGGTGATTCTGTATCTGATTCGGTAGCAAAGTTACAGCAACTCTGTACCAGTTTCGGTAGTAAGGTCACAGTGATTCTGTATCAAATTCGGTAGTAAAGTTACCGTGATTCTGTATCTGACTCGGTGGTAAAGTTACAAGAATTCTGTACCAGTTTCGGTAGTAAGGTCACAATGATTCTGTATCAAATTCGGTAGTAAAGTTACAGTGATTCTGTATCTGATTCGGTAGCAAAGTTACAGCAACTCTGTACCAGTTTTGGTAGTAAGGTCACAGTGATTCTGTATCAAATTCGGTAGTAAAGTTACAGTGATTCTGTATCTGATTCGGTAGCAAAGTTACAGCAACTCTGTACCAGTTTCGGTAGTAATGTCACAGTGATTCTGTATCACATTCGGTAGTAAAGTTACGGTGATTCTGTATCTGACTTGGTAGTAAAGGTACAGCAATTCTGTACCAATTTCGGTAGTAAGGTCACAGTGATTCTGTATCAAGTTCGGTAGTAACGTCACAGTTATTCTGTATGGAATTTGGTAGTACTACGTAAGGTTACAGCGATTCTATATCAAATTTCGTAGTAAAATTATGGTGATTCTGTATCTGATTCGGCAGCAAAGTTACAGCAATTCTGTACCAGTTTCGGTAGTAGGGTCACAGTGATTCTGCATCAAATTCGGTAGTAAAGTTACAGTGATTCTGTATCTGATTCGGTAGAAAAGTTACAGCAATTCTGCACCAGTTTCGGTAGTAAGGTCACAGTGATTCTGTATCAAATTCAGTAGTAAAGTTACGGTGATTCTGTATCTGATTCAGCAGTAAAGTTACAGCAATTCTGCACCAGTTTCGGTAGTAAGGTAACAGTGATTCTGTATCAAATTCGGTAGTAACGTCACAGCTATTCCGTATCGAATTTGATAGTACTAGATAAGGTTACATTCGATAGTAAAGTTACGGTGATTCTGTATGTGACTCGGTAGTAAAGGTACAGAAATTCTGTACCAATTTCGGTAGTAAGGTCACAGTGACTCTGTATCAAATTCGGTAGTAACGTCACAGCTATTCCGTATCGAATTTGATAGTACTAGGTAAGGTTACAGCGATTCTGTATCAAATTCGGTAGTAAGGTTACAGCCGTTCTGTACTTACCAAATTTGGTAGTAAGATCCCAATGGTACTGTACCGAAATCAGTAACTAGAATACAGCCATTTTGTACCAAATTCGGTGATAATAGAATATTTTTAAGAAAATCTTTAAATTAATGCAAATATAGTCATTCTAGAAATTTTTGAAACTTTAAAATTAAAAAGAGGAAAAAGCAAAAATTTTCAAAATCAAGTTGTTTTGTCGTAAAATATATATATATATATATATATATATATATATATATAAATATAAATATATATATATATATATATATATATATATATATATATATATATATGACTGTTTTCTATTAGATTAAATTTTTTCGGTACTTAGAAAATTGATTTTGAGTTCTATTTTTTAAGTTTGTGTTCTTATTATTAAAATTCAAAAGTATGTTTCCTCGGTAATTTGGTGAAATCAACGATACTCTAAACAGTCTAAATCAGCGGTTTCCAAACTTTGTGCACTAACGCCCCCCTCCTGCAAAAAATCTTACCTCTGCCGCCTCCCTTTATTATTAAATTTGTAAACAACTTGTGAATAATTTTTTTACCGAAAGGTCTATACGACACTTGAGAGGAAACCGTTGATCAGACACGTTATTCAATACTTACGCGCTAACATGACTCTGACTGCTTGAGAATTGTTATTGTGAAAATATTACGTATAGTAGCGAGCAGAAATCAGTGGTAAGAGGTTATATGGCTTTTTTTTTTTAGCAAAAAAACCTAATTTGTTCCAACTTTTGGCAATTTTTTTTCTATTAGTATTAGTATTATTCTATTAGTACTTGAACAAAGGGACTTAAAAAAATTAAATCTTAACTCTTGACAGTGTTTTAAAGAAGAAATTTTGATTTTTGGTAAAAATTTTCGTGTTTTTCGTTGATATTCTATTTGTAAAATGAGACGTAATGAACGAAAACAGTAATTTTTCGTTCAAGTACAAGCCATAAGCATCTACTAATAGAAAATTTTTTTTTTCAATTTAGATAAGAATTTCCCGAATTACTCTGCCTATGGAAAAAAATCAGCGATTTTCGAAAACTAGCTGTCAATGGCCTCATTATTTTTTTTTCCTAAAAATTTTCTTACAGTGTCTCAAAATAATATAAAATTATATGCCAAAAGTTGAAATAAATTATATTTTCTTATATTGTAAAAACAAAATCGAAAAAAGAGTGTTTTTTTGCTAAAAAAGACCCATGTAACTCCTTAATATAAAATGTCCATTATTTGGTAATTATGTTTGAGCGCTTATTCTTAAAACCATGGCTTAATCAAAACGACAATGATATTTGCAACTAACCTGTGCCTCCTGATGTACATTGTGCGCAACCTGGGGGCCGCCCCACGTTTGGAAACCGCTAGTCTAAACCTTTTAAACTTATACATTAGTTAAATATCACAAGAAGTGTCAATCCATTTCTTGCAATTCTGAAGCATCACTTTACACACATTCATTCAACTTCCTAATTATTGGAAAAAATATAAAAATTTTGATCATAAGAACCGGTACATATATTTTCATTCATTAAAATTCATTTAATCATCATAATTTTCCGTCGCAAATATACGTAAAAACAGTGGGAAAACGGAACATAAATGACAATTAAGTAAAAACATAAAAAAAAGAATAAGACAAGATGAGACAAGATGAGTGAAAAGTGGAAAATATAAAAAAATACCGTCGGAAAAGTCATCATAAGTACATAAAACTATCATAAAAATCTCTTTTTTATATCTACACCAAAGTAATAAGATGGATATAAACATACAAGTATAATATGTATGTGAATGTACACTTTGTCACAAAAAGCTATTGTACCCACTTGTCGAAGAAGTAACTAGGCAATAAGTAGGAAAAATTAAGCACTCGACAAGCACTCGAAAATATTTGAAATTGAAAAATTGTAACTGCTTCTCGCATTATAGAGAGTACATACACATGAGTGATTGAATGTTGTCTGTATCGGGCGCCTGTCGAGCAAAGTATCGATGGTGTAATGGATAAGCACACCTGGCTAGTTACCAGGAGATCCTGGGTTCGATTCCCGGCCGATCCGGATGATTTTTTCAATCACTTTGTCATTTTTAATTTAAAGGAAAAATTTTAATTTACAAGGAATGTAACCTAGGTGTACCTGACCGATCTCTTTCATTTTGTGTTGTATACTTAAAAATATATTAGATATGTATTCTTTTTTAAGTGCTAACTAGTCGATTTAAGGGGTGAAAATCGCCCTTAATGTTCACCCCCCAAAAACCGTTTTTCTTAAATATCTCGTAAACTATTTGGAATTTTGAAATAAAACCAAGGCCAAAATGTTTTTTATAAAAAGGCGCTTATACAGGCGCAACTAGTTTATGAGATATTAAAAAAAATTGTTTTTGGAGGTGAACTTTAAGGGGGAGCACTAGTGTGACCGCCTGAAAAAAGGTGATTTTTCAGAATTTTTTAAAGAAAACTACTATATGGAATGTTTTAATATTTTCAGAATATATTCGTTGATATATAATAAATTCATAATAAAATTTTTGGACCAAAAAATTGAAAATTCAGTGAGTTATTCGAGATCTCCCAAGGCTCCAAAAAAAAGTTCCCCCACTGCTGCAGTGACAGAGGTCTTCACACTGCCTGAAATCAAAAAACCCAAAAAGCCTATTAAACTAGAGGGTATGGTCCGCGCCGTGAACCTCAACCGAAGAAAAAGTTGAAATTTAACAAAATGGCGGAGTTTTTAAAAAAAAGTTTCAAATTTTGCGCGAAAATTTGATGGTTTTTGGTTTGCTGGAAAACTGGACGTTCATGGTACGAAGAAATATATATAAAAGAAGCTGCAATAAGAATCGAATCGATCGAATGATTTGTCTTCGAGTTATAACTGCAGCAAATTTGAAAAATCTAGTTTTTCGTAATTTTACCTTTTAGTTTTAATCACTGAGAATTTTTACTAAAATTATTTACGATATACACACTAGAACGGTCATAGTAGAACTAGACGAGTCGTTTAAATGTGCCAGGGTCTAGCTGCTCCACAACATGTGTCTGGCAGCCACGTACAGAAACTCCCGATCTATCAACCTTCATACATTTCTCAATACCTCAATGTTAACAATGAAAATCAGAATCCACTCTTCAGATGGCTGTAACTCAAAAACTATTTGAGATATGCATATAGACTATCGAAACATGCAAAAAAAAATTTCCAATTTTTTCAAAATGTCACACTAATGGTCCCCCTTAAAAAAGAATACGTATCTAATATTTTTTAAGTACTCGAACATATCACAAAATGAAAGAAGTCAGTGAGGTACACCTGGGGTACCTTCCTTGTAATTGTCCTATATGAGAACTGGCCAAATGGAACACTTCAGTGTTCGTTCGCTGGTCCATCTTTCTGTCTAATTTCTCTGATACTTATATTAGGTGTAAAAAAACTGAAATTTAGTTAGTACAGTTACGGATGATCCAAATGGGATAGGAGAGATGACATTGTAACCATTTACACAGAAATAATTTTAATAATGAAACTGAAATTCGGAGCAAAAGAGTAGTAGCAAAACTGAAATAGCAAAAAAAATGTTAGGGCTCAGTCTACTTCAAATTCACTAATTTTTAAATTTTTTTGCAACGGCCAGTTGTTCTGGAATTTGGTGGAGAGTTTGTAAAGGATATTAATGTGTAAAGTTTCTAGTCAATTCTAAGGGCTTGAAAAGGGTATTAATAAATTTTTGAGAAGCTTGCATGACACAAATTTTAAGAAAGCAAGGATATTTACTAATTTTCTGAAAAATATTACGTACAGTGGAAAAAAGGAATCGATTTTTTTTCTTCATAATTATGTTCCTTAAGGTGCTGGAAATATGCTCCTAAAACTTTATTTTAGAAAAAATGAAAAATCAAAAAGTTATGGGCATTTTAGTGCACAAACTTTAAATGTATTTTCACGAAAGTACGTTTTTCGACATCGTTCCTCATGTATCTCAAAAAGTATTTGTGATATCGACATAAATCAAAGTGCATATAATCCCTCGATACCGCCATTTTTGCAGGAATTAGGGGGCTTTGGTACCGTAATATATTTTCAGAATGGCGGCTGTTTATAGTTAAGAAAAAGTGATGAGTTTTGAAATTTTATTTTCAAAATGCGATTTTTCGTTGGTTTTTATTTTTTTTCTTAGATCCTAGTTAGTGCCATAACTGTATATGTATATTTTCAGAAAATTCTTGAATTTTTGATTTTGGTTCATTGGGAATTTCAGAACGCGAAGAACCATAAAAGTGAAAAAATCTCGCACTGTCGACTTCAAAGCCATTTATACTCAGCTCATTTTCAAATCAAAAAAAAAAAAAAAAAAAAAAAAAACATCGGAATCTCAACACATGTAGAAACAATGCTGTATATTTAGTTTTCTAGTAAAATATTTATTCGTATAGAAAAAAAATAATAAAATAGTTCGATGTTTTGTTGGGGCGAATCTCTCCCAAAGCTTACAAATAATGGATCTGGAAGAAATATATATATATATATATATATATATATATATATATAGATATACATATATATATATATATTATATATATTATATATATATATATATATATATATATATATATATATATATTATATATTATATATATTATATATTACATATATATATATATATATATATATGTATATATATTATATTATATATTATATATATATATATACATATATATATATATATATATATATATATATATATATATATATATATATATATATATATATATATATATATATATATATATATATTACAAGTACTATATTAACAAAAATTTAGGCTAACGCTCTTTCGTTTAAAAATTAACAAATATTGTACTTATTTTATACTACTAAAAATTTTGTACATCTTATTTGAACCGCCGCCATTTTTTCAAATTTCAAAATAAAAAAATAGCTCCCATAGGTACATGGTGGCTTACCTACTGTTTGATAATCTATTTGATTTTTTTTTCGGATAAAAACTGCAGCCGCAATCGTGGGCACCAAATATCGCCCTTCTTTAAAGACATTTTTTTCAAAAAATATAATAATTATAAAAAATAAATAAAAATGAATGACAAAAAATATTTTTGTATTGTTAAATAGTGGTATTAAACGTAAAAAAAAATTTATCCCCATTTCCCCATCCTATCCATCTGAAAAAAAAAATTGCGAAGATTGACTATTTTTCGGCCGATCATACTGTGATGGTACCTTAAGTATATTAATTTGACAACTGAGTAGGATTGTTTTATAATTTTTGCCACAAACTGTACCCATTGCCAAAAAAAGAGATGGAAATAAAAATGAGAAAGAGCGTGAATAATATGATGACAACAACTCAGTTGAATGTTTTTCTCCAACTCCAATTCCAACAACTCCTTCCCACTGTAGAAATCAAAGTAAATGGAAGACGTTGTATTTGGTAGGTATATCTACAAGAAATGAAGAACATTAGACAAAATTATCCTGATGATGTGTCAGTCAGCAGTTAATGGGAGCCACTGACGTCTCTTCCCGACGACTTTCTTTGACGATTTTTACACACAAACACACACACATATTATAGATAATAACAATAATTATCAAAGAGTTTTGTTTGCTCTTGATATCTCAAGCTCAACTTTTCTGTGTATACTGTCTAAAGGTGTAAATTTCGTAAGGTATGTAGTCACCTATTGTGCAAGATAATGCTCGTTTGTATTCTTCATTTGGCAAAAATATAAAACTTTTCGGGGAAAATGGGAACACGGGAATTAGGTACGTTGTTAACTATTTACTACATAATTCTTGAATTATCTGTGTAGTGCAATAATGGGTTGAGATCGGAGACTAAAAGTTCGGTTACTGTCAAACTCTTTATCGATTTTTAGGACTACGTATCTTAAATAGAAAAGCAGAACTCTTATAAGATCACTCTCGTGTTCGTTCGTCCGTCTGTCTTAGAGTATTGATAGTGTTGGAGGTTAAAATCGGGGGGGGGGCGAGTTTAATCAAAAAAAAAAAAAAGTATATCGTGTGAGGTGTCATTTGAAGGAGCTACCTCCAAGGATTCGAAAGGTATTTTAGAACTGCCATCCCACTTCAACTATTAGGTCATCCGGAAGGTTTGTGCTAGTTTCAGAGCCGCTCCGATTAATTCATATTTCTTCAAGTAACAACCGCAAACAAAACATGCGATAACATGTTAGTGTTAGGCCGATAGTATTGCTTGCAATATGTATTATACACTTTTAAACGGTGTTTAAATAATTATTATTTTGTAAATAACGATGAGCAATCTTAGACATCAAGGAACATCATGTCACGTGATACTAGTTTAAAAAAGGTGCTAATGCAGCTGACGCAACGAGAAATATTTGTAGTGTTTAGGGTAATGATGCGCTTTCTGACAGAATTTTTGTAGAAAGTGGTTTGCTAGATTTTAAAAGGCTAATTTTTCTTTGGAAGATGAGGCTCCCTCCGGGCGACCTGTGTGTACTGACGATGAATTTATCCGTCAAGAAATAAAGCGAAACTCGAAACAAAATCTCAAGAATTAACGGTAACTTTTGAGCATTGAAAATCCACAGTTTTCGGCCATTTGAAGAAAATCAGGATGGTCATTTACACCAAAAACGGGACGAACCAACCGAATGACCCAATAAGCGATCCAAAAACAGAACTTAAAATATCGTGTCAACCAGTTACAAAAATGTGGTTCCAGGATATTATAAAATATATATATATATATATATATATATATATATATATATATATATATATATATATATATATATATATAAAGAAACGTATTTTCAAAATTTTATATTTAATACTCATTTTTCCGTGAACTACGTTTTTGCGTTTTTTTTTATAGAAAGCTGGATTCGGTTAATGTGCAAAAACCTTTCTTTTAAATTAGTTTCAGCAAAATCACTTTGGGAACACATAATTTGCTATCAATTTGGGCAAAATATAGATTTTTTTAATAATCTCAAGTAAACCTTTCCTTAAATTACTTTCAGCAAAATAACTTTGGGAACATATTCTACATTTAATTAGCTACCAATTTCTGCAAAAAAAATCGTTTTTTTGAACGGCACTCAAGTAAACCTCCCTTTAAATAACTTGCACCAAAGAGCATATCGGTTCTCAAAATATAAATACAATACATGTTTCAAACTCGGGTCTACATATTCTGGAAACGGGTCGTTTTTCCAAAATAAAAGCTTTCAGAATCGAAAAATTTAAAAGAGGTTTTAAATAACCAGAACGACTTCAATAATTCCCTTATATTAAAAATAAATTTCTAAACGATATTAATTTGCATCAACTTTTTCAATAATTTTTGCCACCTGTTTTTATTCGTAAAAAAATCATTGCATGTCTGTAGTTTCCTTACAACGCTAAATTTAAATATTTTTAACATCATGTATGGTACCTACAGTTATTGCAAAAAGTTTACTTGTTTTCCCAGTACCAATATTTCCTTTCCATAACATTACCCCCCCCCCTCACTTCCCTCATTTTAGATCTTAAAAAAAAGATTCATCGTATCAGTTTACTCTGATCGTGGTGGAAAAACTAAAAAGGCGTTAATTTTATTTTAATAGTAAAAAACAAAGTAATTATAACTATAACGATGTTTCCCGAAACTCTTATCTATTTATCCAATAGCACTTGAATTTGTGAATCTGTTTAATGTAAAGTTAGGTCAAAACCGAGCAGTAAAAATTCGGTCATTGTCAAGTTGTTTATAGGTATATATCTTTTGTTATTTAAAGTATAGAAGATACTTGTTTAACAGATGCACAAATACATAATTAAATGCAAACGTTGTCTGTAAGTTATTTGAACGTATTGTTTAAAGTTAGAACGACATATTTAAAACAATACCGTAAGTATATCATATTAGCGGACAAAATCAAGTTGAACTTGAAGATGAATTCTGTAGTATGTATAATAAAGTGAAAAGTATATAGTTAAAATGTAACGTTAGGATTAGAATTTCCAAGGAAGTAACATTTTCTTTTATATTGGTGTTTCAAAGAAAAAATCTCAGAAACTTTGTAATTTATGACTTCGTAAGTTACTTGAATTTTAGTCTACAATTTCTACTACACGGAGAGAAAAATCATATAATTTTTGTGGATAAAATTTCAGAAAAATTACCATGCTCTCTTATAATGCGTGCGCGATCGACGACCAAAATAAAAAATATGTGTTAGCATGGTAAAATTTAATGTGCTAACACAACTTTTATCACACTCTTATGCATATATGTTATAGTTTAATTCTTGTTGTCGTACTCTTTATGTTGCTTGGGCGGTACCTGTAAAAACTTCGAACCTGTAAGAACTTTATGATGCATACAAAAATGATTGCCAACAATATATTCTAATACTAAAGATAGTGAAGTAACAAAATGATGAATTAAACGGTGACATCCCCATCCTCTAAGACAGTGTAATGAATACTGCTTGTTGCTTGTAAGATAGTCTAATGGATCAAGGTGCTTGGTCCGACCCGTCCGACCAAGTTGGTCGTCCAAACCTATGGTTGGCTACGTGACTTGCTATGAGTGAGGTACATTTCTATTTTTTTTTATACTATTAGCAGACAGCATTTCAAATATTATAATACAGCATGGTAATTTTTGTAAGAAAAACAATTAAAAAATTTTTTTTTGTGGGCAATGGAATTTTTTACTGTGCTGTTTTACAAATTTTACGGAGCTAATATTACGGAAATAATATTCTATCCTTTAAATTTTCTATGATTAATTATAATTTTTATATGTTTACCGTACAAAATTGAATATGTTCGTCTTTTAGACGTCGATTGTAGTGCTAAGCACAGTAATTTTTATATGAATTTTCCCTCCGTGTAGAAATCCTTAAATATAAATGATTTAGTCCACTAAAATGTTCAAATTCCTTTTGTAGCTATCCTCTAACGCCAAGTATTTACCTGAATGTTGTTTGTTAGTTTACATTTGTATATATATTAAATTATTACTGATGTGGAAAATTACATGCAAAGTAAAACAGCAGTCGAAAATAGTTTACAAATGACAAACGAAACTAAACGTTTGCTTTAGTGGTAGCTGCACAATTCAGAGAGTTTCAAGAATCAGAAATAACATCCAGTAGGGTAGAGCGGGGCTAGTTGTGCTACTTTTCACTTAATCGATCATAGTTACTCAACCGTAAGTCCAAATTTATTGTTATGCATACTGATGTGTAGGTAATTTCTTCCTTTTCTAAAGTCGCCAAGTAACATTTTTTTAACAATTTACATTTAAGAGATACAACTGTTCAAGTGATGGCAATCCGGCATGCTCAACGTAGCCCATAGGTGAGGTAAGTTGAGTAAGGGTAGGGGGTAAATTGAGCAGTTAGAAAATATTGCAGTTAGAATTGAGCAGTTAGAAAAAAAAAACCAAATAACATATTTTGAGAAATGTTCTAGAATATTCTATTTGTTAACTAACAAAGATATTGGGAAATCTACTGCACCACTTAATTGTCCAACCGACATTAAACTAATGTAAACCAAATGTCAGATTTTGACAAACAATTTTTGCTATCTGACGAATAGAATATTCTAGAACGTTTATGAAAATGTGCTATTCCGTCTTTTATTCGATGACCAATTATATGGTACAATCGATTCTTCGATATCTTTGTTAGTTGAAGAATAGAACATTCTAGAATTTTTGTCAAAATGCGCTGCTTAATCTAATTTTTAGTGCGCAATTCAATAGTGAAGTTTGTTTTTTGGTATCTTTGCCAGTTCACGAGTAGAATATTCTAGAATTTTTGTCAGCTTCCGCTATTTGGCGTCTTTTACGCTGAAAAATGCTATAGTGAAGTAGATTTTTCGACAGTTTTCTAAAAGTCGTTACTCATATTCATTAGTATAACATTCGATTTCCTTTGTCTACATAACTGAATTTTAGGTGTAAATTGTCTCCTAAGATAATATTGTTTTAAATAAATTCAGATAAATAATATTTACCAACCCCCCAAAACAAAAGTTTACCGTCGCCACTGATGTTCCGATTTTACGTACTTCCCTTTAAATTTGCACCGACCACTACGTAAAATTGGATTTGTCGTGTATATAGATTATATATTAAATGAACGAAATAGTCTACTATTTTATTATATCAAGCTGTGGGATATTATTTCGCACGCTATTCCCGCACGCGGGGGGCAATTGTTAATTTTTACATGTAGTTACCCGTGCGTAAAATGTAACTTTTAATAGTAGTAGTAGAAAAGAGTTATTGTGCTTACTTTTTTAATTAGGAATACTATAGAAAATGAAATTAATCAATGATGCAAAGCTCGCTTGCGTTTTCAGTTTATTTATAAAATACTATGACTCAAAATATTTCTGTTGTATTTTGATGATCATTTAACAGAAAAAAATCTATTATCTCCACATTATTCATCTGTTTTTGGAATTTCATTGTTTTTTTTTCATTTTAAAAAATATACCACAGCGCGCTCTTGTATCATATATAATAATAATATTGTTTTTGTTTGTTGTATGAGTAGGGCTTTGTTTTATCAAAAACACAATAGGAATTATAAATAAATTTTGGCCACCATTCAGTTTGACCATAAACAATTAGGCCAGTTTAAAACAACAAATTATTTTACATATATGTTCAAATATTATAGGTATTTGCTGACAAGAATAATCTTGTTTATATAATAAAATATAAACTGAACAACAGGGTGTCGAACACGTCCGTATTAAGGTTCCGTAGTTAGATTTTGTCAAGTCTAATTAATAGAAATAATTTTCAATAAAGCGTTACCTTCATTCTAGCCTCTGCTCTTAGTGAATTTCCATTCTGGAAATTCACTCATTAGAAAGGGTCTCATGGAAGAACGTGAGCCCAGGACTGTGACAGAAATATGTATGTGTCTGCGCGAACGAAACCTCCAATTTTTATGAAATCTGGCGAGAAGATCAAAACTCTCAAAAATTTGGATGAGTTCGTCAGCCAGATACGTTCGACTTTTTGGAAGTCAAAATTTTGGCCATTTTTCACCATTTTTAGTGGTTTTTTTGCATAAATTGGTTAGATTTCAAAAATTTCTAAAATCTTTTTTACATCATCGAAAAGAGCGTAAAAAATTATATTAGCTTTTAAATATTGTTCTAAGTGAACTAGCCTTCGAGAAAAATTAAGAAATTTGCTGAATTTTTTTACGGTAAATGCTTCATCGTTTTTGTCATTACAATAATAATATTTATATTATCTGTTTCATTTTTTAAAATAAAAATTAACTAAATTTTCAAGAAGACGTCATCACTGTTGAGTGAAAATTTGTTCACTGTTAGAGAGCTTAATTATTTTAGATCGGTACAGGTTATTATATGCGACCGACAGTGTTCAATCTTCGAAAATTCGCTATGTTATGCAGATATTGCGATGGGGGTATTTAATTTTATATCACTCAACCAAAATTAACTGCTGGCAGTAACTTTTGGTTAAACTTTTGAAAAATTCAAAAAATTTAAATTCAATCGTTGGCGATGGTTTGTGAGGTATTCGACATATAGGGTAAGTGCGGGAGAGATGCCGCAGTAGCCATAGTTCGTCCGTTGATTGAAAGATAGCGCTATTAATGGATTATATGTTTAAAATAAGTTACTTGTTTAAGCTGTATATGGTAACAGTTATGATTAGTCCATCAGTTTAGTCATTGTCCAACTTTTTATTATTGATAAGTAAGTTCTTTAACATAATATTTTATCAAGCATTTAATTCATTAGAATTTAAGAATGTATATTGGATTGTTTTAATGAAAATGAGTTTTGTTATTAATTTAGGTATATTTTAAAAGTACTGTATAAAATTTTTGGTTGGAATTCCGCACTATGCTTGCTATAGCAACATGCGGCATCTATCCCAACAAAAAGGAGAGATGCCGCATTTAAAGTTGGTATAGATGCCGCATTATATTACATATTAAAAACATAGACCTATACCTTAATTATGCGTAATATAAAAGATCCATTAACCCTAGAATCATACGTACTCGTCAAAATGACGAACGAACTTCACTACCTGCTCCAATACTACAACTTGTCGGTACCTGCTTGCTGTGAAACTACTGTTATCTAATTTATGTGTTATTATAACACATAAGGCGTATAAATTTTGTTTATAGCTATTGTAGTTTTTTTTTATACTGAAATAGTCTGCGTCAAAAGGACGGCGATGTATGATTAACCTATATATTTTTTTAAAGATTTTGTACTCCACATATAAAAGTTTTTCTAATTTTTCTAAAATTTATTAAGGATATGGATGTTATAATTAATTTATTCAATGATTATGATAATGTGAAAGATGATTACAGCTGTTTGACTTATAGAGACGACATAATACTGAAGTTTTAATATATTGAATCGAAAACTAAAGAATGCGTTTCAAGTAACTTAATAAAAGGTTAACAGTTTATTTTGTGGAAAATATTTTAATTTTTATTATTTTTTGAGATCTTATTCTAAAAATTAATAATAAATTTTAGAAGATTTACAAATGTGCCTAATGGGGAAATAACTACATATCTATAGGAATATTTATGACTGAGAAATTTCACATTCTGTAAAGTCACACATGTCCACTGACTCATAATAGCTCATAAATTAATTATTTGAAAGACATGTTTTATGATACAATTGATGTATTTACTTATTTTCTAATTTTTAAAGTGAAAACATGTTTTGATAAAAAGATTAAAAAAATTAATAAATATTTATATTAAGAAATTTTTCCAAATCCAATTTTTTTAAATATTTTGTTCGCTTTTGTAGTATTGTTATGTAAAAAAAATGTTTTTGCAAATAAACTCTAAAACTCCGCGTAAAAAGTCCATTCGTCGAAACGACGCCGATGTATGATTAACTTGACTCGTAGACCAACGTATGATTCTAGGGTTAATGGATCATAAAGAGCTCTCATATTAGTGAAGATAACGAAAATAATGATGATTGCCTGTGTATTGAATGTTTTGAAAAGTACTCAGAAACAAAAAAAAAAATAAAAGTCGTTAAAAAAAAATTGTCGCTCATTGGACAAAAATCGATCATATTCTAAGCGTCTCATATCGTACAAAGGGTACCTACAACAAAATTTATTCTTAACTATACTAATCAGCGCCAACTTCACAACAACATAACTTCAATTTATCCCCATTGTAAAGTAATTTTTTTCCATTAAGAAACAACAGAAAAAAGAGAAACTAAAGTATTAAAACATTTATTTTCCAAATGCTACCACCACGATCAAACTAAAAAAAGTTTTATTTTAACATTTCCCTATTTATTATTTTTTTATTTTTTTTTATTTTATATGTATTTCAATGTTCACTATACGTTTTAGCATTTCCTCGTTCGTTGTGAACATCGTAACTTTAAATGCAAATGAAATAATTTTTTTTAGCCATTCTAATGCTAAAAAATGTTTTATTTATTTTTTTTTTATTTTTTTACAAATATTGAGATTTTTATCTCTCTTTTAAAAGGTATACGTACAGTGACGTTGAAAAATATTCGTACAGTACACAAGAGATTCGAATACGTTTCAATACGTTGTTGTCGTTTAATTATTAAGCCTTGGTAGAATATTTTTACTCAATTCGAGAGAATTCTTTTTAGATTATCACTTATAAAAATCAGTTAAGGGGCGGTTTACTTGAGCGTCTTTAAAAAAAATCGATTTTTTTTTGCACCAATTGGTAGCTAATTATGTTTAGAATATGTTCCCAACGTGATTTTGCTAAAAATAATTTTAAAAATAGTATATTGTGCAATAAGTGTGGGAAATTGTCGATTGCCCACGAAAGCGAAGTTGAGCGCACGAACGTAGTGAGTGCGCTCATTCGCTTGAGTGGAGCAATCTACAATCCGGCACGAGTTGCACATACTATTTTTTATTACGAATTTCACATATTTTTTTCTATTATTATTACTATTTTTGACATTTTTATTACTTTTTAAAATAATATTTTTAAGTGTTCGTCTTTTTTTCTGAATTAATTATCGTTTAAATTACTTTGTTGGTGGTTTCTATAGAAATAATTATGAAATATTTATTAAATGAAAAATCAAGAGGCGGCTTTGCGTGTTTTGATTAAATTTTGCGTTTTTTATTGTCAATTTGCGTGTGGAAAGTTACTTTCTACACGCAAACAAGTATGCGGGAAGAGTACAGTGGGCAAACAGCTATTTTGTACACAGAAATGTCTGCGCCAAGTTAGTACTTTTCCCGCATGAGTAATAAAAAAGATTTTTGCACATTAACCGAATCCAGCTTTCTATAAAAAAAAAAACTCAAAAAACGTTGTTCACGCAATAATGAGTATTAAATGTAAAATTTTACAAATACGTTTTTTTTATATATATTTTATAATATCTCGGAACCACATTTTTGTAACTTGTTGACACGATAACTCAAAAACTATTCGATGAATCCTTTTTCTTAATTTTTTATTTTAAAGACAATTCAATTCTCCGGCACCTCTACCTAAGTCCGATACACTCAATGTTTCTTTTCTTTTATTTTACTTTAAAGAGCGAAAAATAAGACAAAAATCGTAATCAAAAGTTCACACATCCGCCATTTTTTTTTCTTTCAGCAATTTATTGATATTATAGGTATAGGCGCCGGTACTCTTCATACATATATTTTATAAATCTTTTTTTTTGGGATTTCAGTGGTTTATTACCGGCGCTATGATGTCAACCAAGAATGCATCGGATTTTCGGATCGTCACACTGCACTATCTATAAAATGGACAATCTTTATATTTTTCCTTGAAAATTTTTTTTGTATAGTTTATTACTTAATAAATATGTGTACAAAATTTGAAATTGATATTTACTTCCGTTCTTGAGAAAAAAATTCGAGAAAAATATATAATATTTAAGGACTCTCAAGTAAACCTCCCCTTAAGACATTATTGCTATAAGTATTTCTGTTTTGAACATTTACCCATACATAGGTAATTCTGTTTGCAAGAGTTTCGTATCTTCGGATTCTAAAAAGGCGGATCTGAAAATAAACTCTTATTCATGATTTTAATGAAAAACTATTATTTTTCTTTATGAATTTGAGGCGGCGCGGGGTGACGTACCACCTATTTCAGATTTGAAGACTGCTGAAGGAAACCACTGTTCCAATCAAACATATGTACATAAGTTTTTCATTATCCGTAAATATTGATTTTATTGTAATGTACCTAGTACGAACCTTTTTGAGGGTTAGTGTATGTATATATTTATTCATGGTATAACCCACTTTATAAATCACAAATCACACTACAAAGTATAAAAAATTATATATACAGTTGAAAATTATCGGAAAAGAACTAATGAATTATAAATATTGGCTTTGCCAATTTGAAATAATATCTAATACAGTCAGTCGTTGCAAATACTCCTTCTATACACTATCGGTAGCTAGAATATTTATGTTTTTGACTTCAGTACATAATATAGTTCATTTGTTTAGGGAATTGTTAATCGAAAATGAATGTTAAGGTTGTGCACGTTGCAGTTATATAGGATCCTTGCAAGTGTCTGAATTCGAATGGAGTTTTTTGTTTATCTGTTTTTTAATCGAGTTGAAATTTTACGCATAGCTTTGGTTCTAATGACAATATAATATGATGATTCTGATATCTTTGTAAACCTAACGGCTGCCTGTACACGATCAGTAATACTGTCAGTATTTCAAAATACTGACACTTTTATTGATCGTGTATTGACGATACTGAAAGTATTGAAGAATATATATTCACTTCAGCACTAAGACGAGGAGGCGACAGTGACATTAATGACAGTTAAAACCGTTAAAACATATTTCTCGTATATTATTTACCAGCGTATGGAGGGTAGAGGTAAGGAGGAGTATCTCAATATATAAAAAGTGGCCCCAAAAGTGGATGAAATTAAGATGGCGCTAGTGTAGTAAAATTCTTAGATTTAAAATTAAGCGCTGAAAATTTTAAAACTGAAACAACAGTTTTTATTGTTTTTAACAGTTTTAATTGTTATATTTAATTCAATTTTTATTGTTTTTATATTTAATTCAACTTTTATTGTTTTTAGTTCAATTTTTATTGTTTTTAACAGTTAGAATTTCCCTTTGGCATACCTACTTCACTTCACTTATAATCGCTAAGTTCAGATCGAACCCTGATTGCTTATCAGCGCCGTTCTGGTTACTTATTGAACTATTATTTCATCAAATTCAGAGGCCACTTTTTCGATTCAAGTCCCATATGAGATACTCCTCCTTACCGCTACCCACCATAGTACCAGCGGTAACAGCCGAGATAAATACAAATCGATTGTAGATCGTATAATATGTACATCAAGTAGGCAGTAGGCTTGTACATATATTATTGATTAGTATGTACGGTAATATGTACAATATGTACGATATGTACCGTATGTACATACATGCGTATATGTATGGAATAATAGCTAGAAAAAAAAATAAAGAACATAACGTTTTTTCTTTTTTGTTTTCTTGTTTTGAGTTGCAAACGCTAGTACGGCTAGTACTATAGCTAAACACGCTTCTTCCATAATAATAACAATTCCAAAATTTTATTAATTTAAAAATTCCGAAAAATTAAACTTGACAGTTTGTTTTAAAATACTGAAGAAAATAATGAATAGTGTACGGTATCATAAAAATACTGAAGTAATAAAAATAATGATTCATTATTTTTATCAGTAAACACTGACAGTATTACTGATCGTGTACAGGCAGCCAACGTGGCGAAAGCACAGTGAATTGAAATTGGAATTTAGACGACACCTACTTAAAATTTTGAGGAACCAAAGTATCCATGTAATGGAACGAAATTGCAAAAAATGGTTTTTATAAAAATTTTCCGCGATGCATTATTAACAAATTTGGTAAAAAAGGACAAGAGAGGCACGGGAAACTAAAACGTAAAAAATACCTAAATAAAATAATTTTTTTTTTTTGCTAAATTAAATTGTACCAGAAATTGGAAAAAAATCTTTTTTCAGTATTTTAAAAATTTATTAGAGTTAATTCCAACATTTATAAAACGAAAATCATTGGCAGCCAAAATTATAGAGGCTATTCCGTTAAAATATTATTCTCAACTGAAAACCAAATTATGAGTTATTTGCGATACTCGCTGCAACAAACCCGTGCAAGCGTTTGTAAACATCTTACGGTTCTTACCTAACAGCAGCCTAACAACTATTGAAAAAATATCATGTTTGCTCACTTATTCTTTTGTTTTCTGTTTTGTTACATATAATCGTTTTTACTAGAGATAATTTTTTTCCCCATATTGTATAGGTATGTATGTGTATTTATACGAACTATTATTTGAAATCGATATTAAATATTAAAATATATACATACTTGGAAAAATTTACATCGATCGTTGGACATTTGTTGAAGTTTTTAATAGAATTTAGCTTTGTATCGACGAGTTGTATATTTAAATATCTACAATAAATTTTCATTTATAGTTTTACTTGTTTCAAAGTATTTCTTTTTTTATTTTATAAAGTAAAATAAATTATGTAAATTTTAAATTATAAACTGTATCTTTTTTTCACAGTATTTTTTTTTCTTTAAGGGGACCTGGTGGTCTAGAATTTTCGAAATATCAATTTTCTTTTCTTTTGATATTTCAAAAGTAAAGAATTTTAAGATTATACGGTCAAATTTTTGTAACGATGTTGACAGTATTTCAGAGTTTTCAGACTCATTAATAGGTAGCTATGTTCATATAAATATTTTTCATTTATTTAAAAACTACCTAGTTTTTTTTGTATGGTGTTTTAGAAAAATAAAAAACTATTCAGCCGAATCATCTGAATCGTCTATTTGATTATGTTATTCAGAACACCAGTGACTGTCGCCGGAACTAGAATCAAAATTTTATTTAAAAAACTTATAAGAATTGATAAGAATTCAATTTTTTTTCTAGTTTCGGCCATAACTGCACTTACCACAGACCAATGAACTTATTATATATTATATCATATGGACTAATTATATAAATGTATAATTGAGGCAGCCAGTTACGACCATGTTCCGACCTTCAGTAATGGATGGTATCCGTAGTGACGCTTTCAAATAATTATTGTAATAATATAATGTTGATAAAAGAATTTTACTTTTTTGAGAAGAAACTGCAAATTTTTGAAAGAAAAAAAGTGGTATTCGCTTTATTTTCAAAATACGTACGTATACAAATTATTTCCTACAATAATTATAGTCGTATTTGCTCAAAAATTGACATTATATTATTTTCCTTAAATCTGATCCGCGTCTCACCCTGTTGCTTGCTTCAAGAAAAATGCCTACAAACTGGCTTATGCTTTGCCTAGTAGTATAATATAATAGTGTTCATTGATCTGTCGCACTCACTTATACTGATTAATAGTCTCCTTGTATTTTATTTTTTACTTAAACAGAAGAGTTAACATCGACCAAATTTAAAAAAAATCCTTTTGTCGTCTTTCTTGTCTAAACATTCGTAAATTGACGTCTTTTTCGAAAGGATTAGAGATTTAAGAGTTGAAAATATTTATTTATTACAAATAAACTAATTATCTACACAGAGAGAAAATTCATATAAAAATTACTGTGCTCAGCACTACAATCGACGTGTAAAAGGCGAACATATTCAATTTTGTACGGTAAAAATATAAAAATTATAATTAATCATAGAAAATTTAAAGGATAGAATGTTCTTTCCGTAATATTAGCTCCGTAAAATTTGTAAAACAGCACAGCAAAAAGTTCCATTGCCGACAAAAAAATATTTTTTAATTATTATTCTTACAAAAATTACCATGTTGTCTTCAAATATAAGAAAAGTAGAAAAGAAGAAAAAAAGCTAATAGTACAATGAAAGAAAGAGAAGATATCAACGCTGTCACATAGCGAGGCAAGCTGCAGAAGGTATCAACACAATCATATATGAAGGTCACATAGTCAGACTGATGGTGTTGCAAGCAGCTGGTCACCACTGCTGGTGTAGTGTTGTGTCGTGTCGAAGCAGTGCTCATTAGAATGTGTTACAGGACGGATGGTTATCGTTTAATTTATCATTTTGTTACCACTATCTTTAGTATTAGAATATATTGTTGCAGTATTAGAATATATTGTTTACAGGTTTGAATACGTATATTGTTCCTCAGTGCGTACAGCCCAAGCAACATAAGGTTGTGGATCAGATGCGCAAATGGAAGAATACGACAACAAGAATTAAACTATAACATATATGCATAAGAGTGTGATAAAAGTTGTGTTAGCACATTAAAATTTACCATGCTATAATATATTTTTTATTTTGGTCGCCAATCGCGCACGCATTATAAGAGATCATGGTAATTTTTCTGGATTTTTATCTACAAAAAATTATATGATTTTTCTCTCCGTGTATGTGTAACTTGTTGGTTATCTGCTTTTTGAATAAATAATACTTATGCAACTGAGAGCTACTGTGGTTATAACTTCATTGTTTAGGAAATTCAATATATTCTGAATTACTGAAAATCTGATTTGCATTCAAAACAATAGATAAACAGCACCTACCTGCATTTTGTTGCGTTAAAATGTAGCTAAAATATATAGTAAAATAAATACTATTCATACTTGTGTATATTCTACTAGTAACATTATAATTTTAAAATTTATTAGGTAATTGCAAATAAAATATTCGAATAATTGTTTACAGTACCGTAACCTCTGTTAACCGAACAGCAATGTTGCGTAAAAATTTGTCCGACTAACAAAGGTGTTCGCTTAGCAGGGGCAGAGTAAATAATAATATTAAATAATGGATAGTTGAAAAAATATTCCCAGACGCTTTTGTAGGTTTCCTTCTTTTTTGTCCTTGTCGTACACTTTTTAACACTACACCAGTGTCCTTAATCAGTGGTTTTTATTTAGTTTTTTAAATATTTGACATAATAATATTTCATCTTCATAAAGTTAAAAAAATGATGCAATACTGTAAAGAAAAGTGAAATATGTTATTTTCAATCAGAATAAACTATTTTCGTTTGATTTTAACTGATTTTAAAATTCTAAGCAGTACATATTGACATCCACTGATTTTTGTTTTTCAAAATTATATTTTTAATAGTATTAAATATTTTGCAATGAATCCAGTCATTCAGTTACATTATGTATATGCTTACAGTTAAGTTATAATATATCATGAATGCCATTTATTTTCGGTTTCTTTAAGAAATATTCTTCTCCAACCAAATTATTAATGAATAAACAGAATTTACATAAAAATATAAAATAGTGTTATTATTTATCATGTATTTCGTAACCGGGTAGCCTAATGTTCAATTAGTACCCTATGCACTATTTATTTGTTTGACTGGAATTAGAAAAAGACAATCATACGTTGACAAAGAAACTATCAAAAGTATCTGGGAATATTTTTTCAACTATAGTATCCATAACTAATTTTTTAGTTAAAATTTTTTTAATTCAAATCAATTTTATTAACGAATTTAGGTACTTATACTAAAATATAACGTTTACAAATGTATCGTTACATTAGAATCATTGTTAACAAGTTAAAACATGATCAGTTATACCTAACCCATAGGGGTACACATTATACATACGCACTAGACGTACACGGAGAGAAAAATCCTATAATTTTGGTAGAGAAAATTTCAGAAAAATTACCATGCTCCCCTAGAATCCGTGCGCGATCGACGACCAAAATAAAAAATATGTGCTAGCATGGTAAAATTTAATGTGGTGCTAACACAACTTTTATCACACTCTTATGCATGTATATTATAGTTTAATTCTTGTTGTCGTACTCTTTCATTTGCGCATCTGACTCGCGACCTTACATTGCTTGCACTGTACCTGTAAAAACATGTATACAAAAATGATTGCCAACAATATATTCTAATACATATACTAAAGATAGGTAAATAACAAAAAAATGAATTAAACGATGACATCATCCTAAGAGAGTGTAAAAGCAACTGACTACTAGCTGCATCAAGGTGCTTGGTGCGAGCTATCTGACAAAGTTTCTTCCACAGTCCACACCTATGGTTCGCATGTAACCCATGTAACTCGCTGATTGAGGTACATTTCATTATAGCGTTCCCAACACAACCAACCTTCTTTCTGTTTTTTTTTCTTTCTATTATTAGCATGTTAGCATGAAATTTTTTTAATAAACACAATTAAAAATTATTTTTTTGTCGGTAATGGAACTTTTTACTGTGCTGTTTTACAAATTTTACGGAGATAATATTACGAAAAGAACATTCCATCCTTTAAATTTTTTATGATTAATTATAATCTTTATATTTTTACCTTACAGAATTTAATATGTTCGCCTTTTACACGTTCGCCATTGTAGTGCTGAGCACAGTAATTTTTATAGGAATGTTCTCTCCGTGTAGTAACGAGGGTTACTATTGGTTTTCATATAGCATGCCACCGTCATAAAAAATTTATCCGGCTATAGGAAGGTCCGGTTAAGAGAAGTGTCTGTAATCAGAGGTTCTACTGTACAGTCAACGATCATATTGGCCAAATATTTTTATAGGTCAATATGGTAATTTAGTTGGGTCTAACAATAAGACCGAATTTTAAAAGGGAATTTTGTAGTTTTTTACATCAGAAATTGAACATTTTTTCTCAAGTTGCTAAAATCACACCAGTAAATCTACGTATATATGAAAAGGCTCCAATAACGAGTATTTTTTTTTTGTTCTTTTTAACTATAAAAACCGCAATTCTGGTTGTAAAAGACGTGCAATCTGAGGCAACTTGTATGTTTTCAAACCCGCAGACAAAGTGTAGTTTTGTGCAGAACGCAGTGAATTATATAGCAATATTTTTAGAATTTCCGTTCTGGATAATCCAATATAATATGAAAAAATCGGAAATACGTAAGCAAAACTGTCACTTCACCGACAAATGCAGTCTGAAACATTATATCGCAGAAATATTATGGCGGACTTCGATATGAAAATTCGAATGGTAGACTTACCGTATGATATTTCATTTGCAACAACCTATTATTATAATATGCATTTTGCTAATATAACACTATTTACATAATAGATTAATAGAAAATATAATAATTCACGCTGAGTTCGGCGTTTTGATTGTTAAATAAAGTATAGAATATTTAAAATTATGCTATCTAATATCACCTTTAATTGTTACAGTAGTTTTTTTTTTTTTGGTAGGTAACCACATGAGCGGGCTCGCCATGTAGGTGTTAGTCGTAGCCAAATACATATTTAAATGAGGTTTCTCAATAGCTTAGAGTATCAAAAAATAATGAGTATGTATACGAACACTATAGCTGGGATCTAGGTCTTGCAAAAAAAATTATAGCACAGAATCTTCTATGCACGAGATAAGCTCACTTGATCTGTTTATTTCAATGTCGCTTCTATTCGGTACTCTCTACTCTTATATCGATTTTATACTCTAACATCTATAAAACATTATTGCACTACAATAGCTAGTTTTATAGCTAAACAATGTGTGCACACGGTGTGATGGTTAACTGTTATTTTGTAGCTGCTGCATACTTAACGCTCTTACCACTATCAATAGTTATACTAACCAGCATTAAAACTACCTAGAACTACTACCAATATATATATTGTCTATCTATCAGTGACGTTTAACCGGTTAATCACAAACTGGAAAATTGTGGCGATTTCTTGTTAACGTGTTGAAATTCGGGATGTAGTGTAAGAGAAAATAGTCATATCCACACTCTTAAGGTACCAACTTTTTTTGGTCCTATCTTAAAGTACATACAGTTATGCATATTCTCTCAAAATTTCAAGCTGAAATTCGAATTATTACGGTGGCTACGACCACGGATCGATGGATTCAGTCTAAATACAAAATTATGTGGATCGATAGGCGTTTGTTATACCACTTTACATTCAGTGGTTCCACAACCAGTGAACGTATAAGATCAATTGTTATCACCACACTATTATATTTTTGTTGAAACGATGATTTGGAGCAATTTCGAGACAAACTTTAAACGCATTTGTCTCGAAATGCCCTTCTCAAAAACGGTACCCACTCTCAGAGGGAAGGTTTCCAAGTTATAAGTTTGAAATTTTGACAGAATATTCTTTATTCTATTCTTTATGTACCTATGGAAGCTTTTTTTGAAATCTTTCTATTATTTCGCACGGAAAGCTGTTGGAAAAGGCTAAAATTTTATATTTTTTATTCAAACCGCCGCTATTCTTTCAGATTTAAAAAAAAAATACAATAAAAAACCTCCATAGATACATAGCGGCTGACCTACAGATTGATAATCTATTTGATTTTTTTTTTCAAAATAAAAACTGGGGCCGCAATCGTGTGTATCAATAGACGCTCTTTTTTAAAGACACTTTTTTCAAAGAAATATAATAATTATAAAAAATAAATAAAAATGAATAAAAAAAATATTTTTGTATTGTTAAATAGTCGTATTAATCGTAAAAAAAGATTCATCCTCATTCCCCTATGCTATCCGTTCGAAAAAAATTGCGAAAATTTTTCGACCGATCACACTGTGGATGATACCTTAAAACAATTTCTTTATTTAAATATTAAAAATTTTTTTGAATTGGTTTAAATTATGAAATTCAAAGTTAGTTCTAGATTTTCGGGCCTTTTTCTTACATTTTTGATCACATTTGAATCAGAACATTATAGGTGACAGAAAAATCTTATCTGAAAAATAAATTACATTTCCTGAACTGAAAATATTATTCACTAAACACTAATACTTCTTTTAAAGCTCCAAAAACCGTACAGGGCCGCGCCAAGGGACATTTGCGCTGGGGTGCAGGACAAAAATTGCCGCCCCTAAAACGCCAAACTTATTTGTAATACATTTTTGATAATAAAATATATCGCGCGTTTTCTGTCTCAACCTCGTATCTGAAAAATTCCAATTTTTGGACACACAAACAAAACGTATTTAAATCTGTATCTTCATCACTATGAACTTAAGATTTATGCTAATTACACCCATTGATGTTGGCTACCTATATATACAAATATATATAGATAAGTATATGTATAAATACAGTATTTAATATGATTTTTGTGTGTCCTAAAACATGTAGTTTTTGATATACGAGGTTGAGACAGAAAACGCGCGATATGCCTCCTGGCCACCAGTTAACTTACTATATATACTTACTTTAATGAAATGCATAAAATATTATAAAATATTTAGGATTATAAATGGAATAAAACACTTAAACTTTTTCTAATAATTTAGTTCGCATAAATTTCAAGAACAAGTAAATAAAAATAAATAATTTTACACAAAACAAAAACGAATAGTAACAATTTTAAAATTTTATATAAAATTCACTTTCATTGCCTTTTTTATTGCAAATTGATTTATTAAATCGGACATGTCAATATCTGCAGTAATTTTGTTTTCTATGCTAATTAAACTTAAATACGATAATCTTTCCTGTGACATAGGTACTAGATCTTAAATAATTTTTTATTAGGCCGGATTTACACGAGTTTAGTAACTAAAGCAGGTTACTAAAGCAAGTAGCTAAATTGAATAGTTTTTTTGTTTAGTGGCTGTCTACACACAATTTAGTAAATCGATTTAGTATTAGTTGAAGTAGTAATACATAACCTAGTAAAACTAGATTAAAAATGGTACATAGTCATCAATAAATTCGTTGTGCACTATAAAAATGTATCAGATATGTTTGAACTGACCTGTTGGTTCGACCTTTTAATGTATTTATATATGATTTGTCCCAAATATATTCCATAAAAATGGAAAAAATATTATATATATTTTTTTTATTATTATTAGATGAAGAGTGGTTGTCAGACGAATTTCAGTTTTTTATCGAGTTACCTTCAGTGACTTTTTTTGATATTTATAATTTATATACTACAATAAGTATAAAAATTCCCAAAAAAATATTTGCAATAAATAGATATTTACGCGCCTATATTTGTATATTTGAAATCTACTAAACACTTTACTAAACTAATGTGTTTACACTGGTACAAATAACAGCAAGTTAAAAAAAAAATAAAGTGGGGGTAAGCTACTTGCACAAGTAAATAGAACAGGCTTCTATTTACTTGACTAAACAGATTACTAAATTTCTTACTTGCACTTGCACTAAATACAACTGTCTAGATGACAAAAATAACTAAATTTAGTAACTTGATTAAGTAACCTGCTTTAGCTACTAAACTCGTGTAAATACGGCATTAACTTAAGTTTCGAAAAACTTCTCTCACCAGATGCCACTGTCACAGGTATTGTCAAAAATATTCTTAATGCAATTGTCATATTCGGAAACATTGTAGTAAGATCATTAGAAAATATATACTCTAAAACTGTTAATGCATTCATGTCGGGATTAATATATGTTAAAAGAGTTTCTATTTCATCACATAAATCTAACGCATTTATATCAGATTCGTTCCGCAGAGCCCAAAAGGGGATGTTTTTTACTTAAATTTCTGAGAAACGAAATAATGTAACTTTTCCAAGAAAAGAGTATGGAGTGCTCCAATTTAAAGAACATCCATAAATCTTATCCTAAGTGGAATAAGCAATATCGAAAGAACATGTATATTTTAAACTAAATTGCTTGCAGATGTGGATAAGCAAATATTGAAAACAAAATTTATAATAACAAAAAACAGAAATAATAAATTAGGTTTAAGATATCAACCAAATAGGAAAAAGAAGATAAATTTAGTTTGCTTTGTTTACTAATCGTCACGTACTGTATACAACGTAACGCAACGAAAATTAAACAATTTTAAAGATTGATAAATGTTTTATGTGTAGAATTTAACGACGGTTTTTATAAAATTAAAGCGTGCAAGAACATGTTCGATCCCGATCCCGTTTGATCTCGCTGATTACCGCGCAAATGATTGTTGTCGCTGGCCGACAATCGGAATAATCGGATTACCGACGGGTCACAACAATCATAATAGACAAGTATTTAAGCAAAATGCGGGTAACATTTAGTATCATCAAAATTACCACATAAAAATAGTAATAATTTTATATTTTATTTGCCGCCCCCAAACCCTGCCGCCGGGGTACTAGGCACCCCTAACACCCCCGCTTGGCGCGGCCCTGAAACCGTAACTGAACTACATGAAATATATAATTTTATTTTTATTTTTGATAAAATTAGAAATTATGGATCAAGCATATGGACTGCGAAAAATAAAATGTTTCCCAGACTTAACTCTTTATATTGAATGGTTTGGATCTGTGTACGTTTGCTTTTGTATTAATACAACAGTTTAAATCTGAGATTCCGCCACAGACTTAATCAAAATAGAATGTGATACACCAAGGGACTATCAATTACTTTTGATCGTGAGTGTGAAGTTTGTTGCCAAAAGGCTTATAAAGAAAAACTTTAGTCGCTCGGGTAATTTAAAAATTAAAAATTAAAAAACCATATAAATTGTGTGAAATAATATGAAATAAACTACACTGCGGACAAATTAAACAAATTCTACAATATAACACAAGTGCCTGTTTACCTTTATCAGCAAATTTGAATTTATTTATTATTTTAAATAGGTAGTTCATTACGTTTCAGTGCGTTTGACTGTAGTTATGCATAATCAGTTAATTAGGCTTAAAGATACTGATTCGGCATCATGACGCTGGCCGGAAGTTTTTTTGTAGTCAAAATTTAATAATTTCAATCGATTGTAGGCCGTTTGTAGATGTTTGTAGTATATTTATTTTCGTTTGTAGCCCTTTACTTTATTTGTAATTAACAATCAAAATTTTGTACTGAAGTTAGCCGGAAGCAATCGTGAAGGTAATTTTTTTTAGTAACAATAGAAACATTTTCGTTTGTAGTGTCTAAATATAACGGTAAAATGTTCGTAGGGTCGTCTAATAAAGCATAATTAATTAATAAAATTCACCAAGTGCGTGCCGGACACGCATTATCACAGTTACATGTGTTAGTTACAATATATATATATATATATATATATATATATATATATATATATATATATATATATATATATATATATATATATATATAGTGCGTCCAGTAGAAGATTACACATAGGAAGTCCAAGAGATAGTGTTTCTAGGGTAAATTAATAATTTCCCTAGAAACACTATCTTCTAACTTCATTTTTCTAAATTTTGTCAGAATATTCTAAAATAAATCATTTGCAATTAAAAGTAAAACATATCAATTATTAAATCTCAAATGAAAGAAAAATGGAAAATGAAAAAAATGTGTGTGGTACTTTAAGGCAAGAGAAATATTGGCTCGTTTTCACGGCAAATATCTCTATAAACACAATAATTTTAATTTTTGTTTCTTAAATAAATTATTCAATAAAATTTGCTATTCAGTAATACTAATGTGTAATTTTCAACTGAACACCAATACTTTTAAGAAAATAATAATTGAATTTTCATAGGAACACTATAAAATACCATTGAAATTTCCCTATGTGTAATTTTGAAGTGGACAGTCATATACTATATTATATTATGCAATGTGTAATCTTGAAATGAACGCACTGTATATATATATATATATATATATATATATATATATATATATATATATATATATATATCCTTTTGCATGTGTACTGTGTAGTGCCCCCTTATGAACGAACTGAGCTGAAATTTGGTAAGTGGGCTGACAAAATGGGGAATCAATACTATAAAAGTGGGGTCAATTTTTGGATCCGATCAAACCTTTAAAGGAGTGGTGGGGGGCAACAAGGCAATAAAACTTTTCCAAACCGGTTGAAAATAATGTTTCGGTCAATTATCTCAAAAGAGTGAAAAATCGACCTACGTGGTTCTAGTAGTAATCCGTAGATACGTACTATTAAATTTCCTACATTTTATCCTAAAAATTGCGAAAAATTAGCTATTGAGCACGTAACTGTGATAATGCGTGTCCGGCACGCACTTGGTGAATTTTATTAATTAATTATGCTTTATCAGACGACCCTACGAACATTTTACCGTTATATTTAGACACTACAAACGAAAATCTTTCTATTGTTACCAAAAAAATTACCTTCACGATTGCTTCCGGCTAACTTCAGTACAAAATTTTGATTGTTAATTACAAATAAAGTAAAGGGCTACAAACGAAAATAAATATACTACAAACATCTACAAACGGCCTACAATCGATTGAAATTATTAAATTTTGACTACAAAAAAACTTCCGGCCAGCATCATGATGCCTTCTGATTCATGTAACCGCGTAGCAGGGCTGGGAAAAATGGTTCATAGAAACCATTTAAAATAGAAAATGGTTTCCAAAAATGCATTTAAAATACAAAATAGAAAATGGTTTTGCTGAACATATTTAAAATTGAAAATGGAAAATAGTTATTTACAATGGATTATAAAATGCAAAATGCTTTTTTTACTTTAAATTTATTCTATAAATTTTTCATCATTATTTATATTAATTAAAAAAAAAAGTTAAAAAAATATCAAATGTACTGAAATTAAATACATAAAGGCAGTCTTTTGAGAAAATTTTGTAAAGTTTGCATGATATGAAAATGACACTTAACTCTTAAAAAGATTGTAAAATTTAATTCGACCTAGACATATTCAAACCTTGACTACGCTACGACTGCGACTTCTAAATAAAATTATGAAAATCATTTAGTCGAAATACAAAAACATTTCTTATCGACGTGCCTTAAAGATAGTAGTACACAACTTGAGTCAGAAAAGTTTGACTTAAGAGAATTGCAACTCCAGTAACAAATTTAACTCAAGTGACATTGCAACTTTAGTTATAAAAAATTTGAGTCAATTAAATCAACTTACTTTTAACTTAGAATTTGTTAGACTTCAAGTCGTTCAATTCAAGTTCTATAATTAGTACTGTATACACATAAATTTGAGAAAACATGCATTTTCATTTTAAATGTAAAATGGATTCAAATTTCCATTTTAAATACAAAACGGAAAATGGTTTGACCGAACTAATTTAAAATAGAAAATGCAAAATGCCATTTTGTATTTTAAATACATATCATTTTAAATAGTTCCCAGCCCTGGCGCGTAGATTGAAATTACTATAGAAAAGTAGTTCGTATAGTAAAAAAACAGGTTGAATACCACTGGTATACATCGTCAAAGTGAACATACTACCAACCGTACAGTTGTATATTCCACTAGCTAGCAGTCGCTATTGTTTTCTATATTTTATTGTAATGTCACTCTGCCCGTCTGCTATATATGTATATGTATGTATTGTTTCTTTCTTTTATTATGCACTATGTGGGGGAATTTGTTTATTTTCTAATTTTCATTTGTTTTAAATATAAACGTCACCCTTCATTGAATTGTTGGTCCGTCTATCCGTCTGTCGCTCCATTTGGTGTCTATTTTAAATTTTTTATTTTTTTTCTCACCAAATTCACTATTTCAATTGTTTTGTTATTTTTGTTTTGTTTTTTTGTTTCGGGAAAATAAAGTGAAATGTTAAAAAAAAACCGTGAGTAGCGGGGCCCCATCACGGAAGTCGAATTTTTCCCTTCATCTTCGGTATGGAAGGTCTACAAGCGAAATGTGATTGAAAGTCTACAAGCGATTTGTCATTTTGGTGGTTTCAAAACTGATGATTAGTGTTCGGCTGATCGGGCCTTTAAAAGAAAGTTTTAAGTTTTTATAAGGGCTGAATCTCAGTAAATTTCAATTTTGTGCCGATAGCAATTAGCAGGAAAAAAGCCAACACAATTCGTACGAGGGCATTCCTACCCCTGCTTATCCGCCAATTGCCTTTGGGTTTTATTTTTAAATATTAAAAAAGGACTTTAAATAGTAAACTGGAAGGCCTTTATGAAAATATTTTTTCTTTCCAAAAAAATCCAAAATTTCTATTTTATAAACAAAAATCAAAAATTCCTACTTTATAATAGTATATTCTTCAACAAGCTGGTAATGATAGCTATTACTCACGAAGATGAAATTGCGACCCGAGCCGAGCTTGCGAGGCGACTGTCGTAATGCATCTGAGTGAGTAATAGCCATTGCAAGTGAGTAGAATACGATATTTTTTCTACGACTTTTTTTTTGATTTAAATAAAATTGAATATTTTTAAATCAAAAGAATACAATTTTTAATCTATCTCTAATTTCATTAAATGTTTATACATGTACAAACGATGAAAAGAACATACAAGCTACTTTGTTTACTTAAATGTTACTACGCAACATATTTGAAATTAAAAATTGGAACGTATATTATACACAAAACAAAAGCCAGCCCATTGAATAATGGTTAATACGGTGATTTTATTGGTCAAAAAGGTAGCGAATACACCACATCTTTGAATAATGCTTAACTTTCTCAACAATTAACGGATATGTGATGAGTGTATTCTTCAACAGGAGTAGAAAAATAAACGTTCTTTAATACAGGGATGTTGATATTTTTAAAAGTATCGATATTTATAGTATCGATATTTTAAAAAAATATCAATATCGTGCAATGATATATCGAAAAAAAATATCGATATATCGATATATCGTTTTTTTTTGTACATTACTGAGGTTGATATTAGTAACTTTTTAGATAGTTTTGTTTTAACACTTTGACGGTCATTGACGTCATAAGACACCAAGTTAAACTTTACTAACTCACACACCACGTCGTACGACGTCAACAATTCCACATAAAGTGTAAGTATATTGACTGTCAATAGCATCAATATAGTGTACCAGTTGGGTGTTTTCTCATTATAGATTACGACCGTCATGATGTTAAAAAACCAAAGTTTTCAGACTTAAATAACAAAGTTTTCAGACTTAAAAAAAAAACACGCACCATATACTTTTTTAGTATGTATGCGACATAATATGTAGAAAATTATCTACTGTAGTTAGGTATTTTTGTTGAATATATTTTTAGGTATGTCATTTGTAGGTTTTTTCTATGTTTGTACCTACATTTGTACATGTCGTACATCTCGTACATGTTAGCTTGGAGAAAACTCCAGGGAAAAAAATATTGAAAAAAAAAAATGTCGATATATCGATATATCCTTACTAAAAGTATCACCAGAAATTATCGATATAAGTATTTGAAAAAAAATATCGATATTTTGATATATCGATATATTTTATACATCGCTACTTTAATAACATTTTTAAATTACTTAATACGTATGTAACTATTGCATTTGTTATAAAAGTAAGTTTATTTTTTTTAAATTTTTAAATTTACTATTCGCCTACTTGTCTTATAGTATAAATATAAAGGGTTTTAAACACATTTAACAATATCATTGAATTCCGATGTAAAAATGGGAGAAGTGGGGGGAAAAGTAATGTGGAAGGCACTAACCTAGAAGGCACTAACTGGATACTAACTCAATACATGTACAAAATTTCAGCCCTCTACGTTTACCCAGAAAGTCTCTAGGCGTGTTAGAAAAAAGGCAAAAAATCAAAGTTGGCATTAAAATCGTGGGGGTAAGGGTTAAAAGTTGAAACCTTCAAAAAGCAGTCGCTGGCTACTAATTTAATCTGTACACAAAATTTCAGCCTTCTAGGTTTATTTGGAGAGATTTTGACCCGAACGAAACGGTTCTTTTTGGTATAAAAATGGTGGGGGTAAGGGTTAAAAGTTCAGACCAAAAAAAGCACCCCCTGATACTAACTTAATCCGAATACAAAATTTCAGTCCTCTAGGTTTATTTGGGTGACCTGTGCGAGTGGTACAAACTTCGAAAACGTCGAAAAAGCATGAAATTGTAGCTTAAAAGTGGTGGGGGTGGGGGTAAGATATTAAAACCTCCAAAAGGCACAACCTAGGTATAAACTTTATCAACACACCAAATTTCATCCCCCTACGTTAATTGTGGGGGCTGTGGGCGTGTTAGATGCAGTCAAAAGCCTTTTTTCCCCCTCTACTCTCTCCAAATCATCCTGGGAAGCTGAATTTTGGATATGTTGTAGATAATAGACCGAAACATTATTTCCAACCGGTTTGGAAAGATTTCATTGTTTTGTTGCCCCCCCCCCACCACCCCCTAAAAGTTGGGTCGGATCCAAAATTTGCCCAAAATTGGACCTACTTTGATAGTTTAAGGTGCATCGGAAATGAGCTCTTAACTTCCATAAGGGGGCCCTACACATGTTAAATGGTAGCGGGAAAAAAATAAAATTATATATATATATATATATATATATATATATATATATATATATATATATATATATATATATATATATCAGACATTTTTTCTATAGAATCGTGTTCTACGGGTCCGAAAAAGGATAGCGCCCCTACTCTCGCCTCTCGCCGTTCTTATCGTATAGGCTGTATACGTCTAATTTTTTCAGTTGAAAAATTCGACTAAAAAAGGTGATAGAGTTTTTATAGTATTTTATTATCGTTTTTTTAAGCCTGACCATTAATGTGTCAATTAGTCATGGAAATAAGTGGTTTATAAGGTTAGTGGGTTATTCTTTAATTGATGAAAGTTATTATTGGATAGTCCCAGTATTGGACTAAGGACAAAAAAAGTTATTCTACAACCTCCTGTAGTCCATATGGACGAATCGCTACTGCCTCTTGTCCTTTTCGTTACTTTTTCTGAAATCTCCAAGGAAATTTTGTCACCAAAAAATTTAAAATTAAGAAAAGTACGAGAATGTCTGGGATGCAAAATTTACTTATGTATCTGTTAATATTGATAAAAATGGATTTAGTTTAAGGGAACTTTTACAAGTAATGTGCTAAAAAACACTTTTTTGGGGGATTTTTTTTTTTTGGAGAAAGTATTGCAATGAAAAAAAAGTTTCTTTTTGTCTGGCCTTCCATCTGCTCTTTTAGACCTGTTGAATATCACATGTAAAATTTGTAATTCAAAACGGTGCCAACGATTTAAAAAAAATACTATAAGATCGACTGGACTAAAATTGGATGCACTCTCTTTATTATGGTGTTTTCTGTAAGACTATCTAGAATCAGTCCATCAGACCTCATACTCTTATTAGCGTCATTTTGAAAAAAAAAAAAGTAAGAAAAATTGCTCTGTTTTTTGACTTTTCTGGGGTTCTAAAAAATCGAATTTTTTATACTAAGAGCTGATTCTAGATAGTCTTTTAAAAAACACCATAATAAAGAGAACGCATCCAATTTTAGTTCAACTGGACTTATAGTTTTTTTTTTTTTTTTTTTTTTTTATTCAATGATTGTTAATTTATCGACTTTTTCATTTACCGGTAATTCGGTAAATATTTTTAGCAAAACCGGTTTACCGGTAATTTATCGGTATTTTTAAAACACGGAAAATATAAGAATAAATATTAAAAAAAAAAAAAAAATTAAAAATTAAAACGTAAAATACGCGATTCAATACTCGAACAGTTTTGATATTTATCGGTTCCTTTCAGAAATAACTTCACTTATATACAAAATATCAAAACTGTTCGAGTATTGAATTGCCTTCGAGTATAAAAGCTTTTACCCTATACAAAATAAGATAAAAACCAAAGGACCACGCTACTATTCCGTAGCTTGTATAACATTTGTCGCCAAAAACTTACGTCACAGCGAGCATGCGCACCAGACTATTATGATACATACAACATATTTACTACATAAAATAATCAGGGTAGGATTAAGGAAAATTCAAAAATAAAACAAAATGATATAAACTGTATATGAGGGGACCATTATTGTTAAAATGTAATTTATCAAATAAATACATGTCGCACGCTTAATAATAAACCGAAATAAGTCAATTTCAGAATTCTAACTTTTTGTAATAAACCAAACTAACGTAGCTCCAAGAATGAGTACAATCCGACCGCCACGCGAAACAAAGCAATATTATATTATATTGCTTTTTCACGTGGCGATCGGCTTGTGCCTTGTACCCATTCTTTGAGCTATGTTAGTTCGGTTTATTACAAGAAGTTCGAATTCTGAAATTTTGACTTATTTCGGTTTATTATTAAGCGTGCGATGTTCTGCCACTCTATACAAATCTGACAAGTACTATTGACTACTGATGATATTTAAAAAACCATGTACTATATGAAACAAAACAAAAAAACGCCGTGAGCAGCGGGGCCCCATCACGGTAGTCGAATTTTCCCCTTCATCTTCGGTATTGAATGTCTACAAGCGAAATGAGATTGAAAGTCTACAACCGAATTGTCATTTTGTTGGTTTCAAAACTGGTGATGAGTATTCGGGTGATCGAGGCTTTAAAAAAAGGTTTTAAGTATTTAAGGGCTGTATCTCAGTAAATTTCAATTTTGTGCCGAAAACAGGTAGCAGAAAAAAAGCCAACACAATTCGTACGAGGACATTCCTGCCCATGTTTATCCGCTAATTGCCTTTATGTTTTAGTTTTAAATATTAAAAAAGGACCTTCAATAGTAAACTGGAAGGCCTTTATAAAGATATTTTTTCTTTCCAAAAAAATCCAAAATTTCTATTTTATAAATACTAAAAATCCAAAATTCCTAATTTATAAATAAACAGTGACTTTAATAACATTTTTAAATTACTTAATATGTATGTATTTCATTTGTCATAGAAGTAAGTTCACTTTTTTTTAAATTTTTTAAAATTACTATTCGCCTACTTGTATTTAGAATAAACATAATGCTATTAAAACGCATTTAACAATAGCATTCAATTCCGATGTAAAAATGGGAGAAGTGGGGGGAAAAGTGATGCGGACTCCCTACAAGGTACTAGCTGGATACTAACTGAATACACGTACAAAATTTCAGCCTTCTAGGTTTCCTTATGGAGTCTCTAGACGTGTTAGAAAACAAGCAAAAAAATTAAGGAAATATTGGCGTAAAAATCGTGGGGGTAAGGGTTAAAAGTTGAAACCTCCAAAAAACAGTGTCTGGCTATTAGCTTAACCTGTACACCAAATTTCAGCGCTCTAGGTTTATTTGGGGAGATTTTGACCCGAACGAAACTGTTAAAAAACAAGAAAAATCATGTTCTTTTGGGTATAAAAATGGTGGGGGTAGGGGTTAAAAGTCGAGACCCCCAAAAGGCACCCCCTTGATACTAACTCAATCCGAATACAAAATTTCAGCCCTCTAGGTTTATTCGGGTGACCTGTGCGAGTGGTACAAACTTCGAAAACGTCGAAAATGCATGAAATTGTAGCTTAAAAATGAGGTGGGTGGAGGTAAAATATTAAAACCTCCAAAAAGCACAACCTAGGTACGAACTTTATCAACACACCAAATTTCAACCCTCTACGTTAATTCTGGGGGGCTGGGGGCCTGTTAGATCCAGCGAAAATCGTTTTTTCCCCCCTCTACTCCCACCATATCATCCTAGGAAGCTGAATTTTGGATATGTTGTAGATAATTGACCGAAATATTATTTAAAACCGGTTTGGAAAAGTTTTATTGCTTTTCCGCCCCCCACCACCCCCTTAAAGGTCGGGTCAGAAAAAAAATTTGCCCAAAATTTGACCCCACTTTGATAGTATGAGGTGCCTCGAAAATGAGCCCCATTTACCAAATTTCATCTCTTAACTTCCATAGGGGGGCCCTACACAAATTAAAAGGTGGCGGGAAAATATATATATATATATATATATATATATATATATATATATATATATATATATATATATATATATATATATATATATATCAGACATTTTTTTTTTCTACATATTCGTGTTCTACGGGTCCGAAAACGGATAGCGCCCCTACTCTCGCCTCTCGCAGCTCTTATCGTATAGACTGTATAAGTCTAATTTTTCGGAGAAAATTCGACTAAAAAAAAATAAATAAAAAATAAATAAATAAATAAAACGTTTATAAAAGTATTTTATTTGAAAAAAAATTTACATCTGTTCTTACGTTCCTTGAAATAAAACTAATTTGTTATAAATATGTCTACGACTTTCTTTTGTACTAATTATTTTCGCAAAATAATGAAATCTAACATCGATGTATTTTTCACTTATAGCCCGTATTAATTCATTTACAGAGGTGTATTTTCTTGAAAATCTGTTTGTGTATATTTATCACATCTCGACGTCGGTTGTAGCCTTAAAGTAAAATTTACACGTAAATATTAACTACATTTTAACACTACTATAAATATGGTAACACTTACTGGTTGCAAATATAACGTAATGCTCCAGGTAATAATTTACGAATTCCCGTCTTTGTTGTATACATACATTCATTTTTAAAATGCTTCGAACAAATTCGTGAATATTTCGATGGAATCCAGTCCATTCTATTAATAGCATTAACCCACGCTAATTTAGTTTTAATATCTTTTGGAAACCTGGAAAAATTTAATGAAATTAATATCAAACCAATATTATAAACGTAATAATTTCAATAAAAAATTAATATAACTACAGCTACATAAAATAAAAAAAAAATCTGCTTAATTTTTAGAAAATCTAAAAAACGTTATTTTTACATAAAATGTAATAACATAATAATTATTAATGATAAATATCTTAAATATAATTATTTTAAGAGAAACATAATATAAATGTAACAAAACAACTTAAAAATGTATTAATTTTAATGAAAAAAACAATAAATAAGAAAATAATTAACAAGAATTTCACTTATCGTATCAAAGCCAACCCTGGTTTCCTGATATGGCAGTTGCATGTGACGTAACCACCTTGTGTTTGTGTGTGTGCACACAGACATTATGTAAATATGGCTGACTTGGCTTTGACAAACCAACAATAAATAAATATATTCACTTACTTAAAGAAGGAAATCCCTTTATTTTCATTATTTTTTTCCTCCGATCGATTTCTACAGTTTTGTACAACACACTTCATATTTTTTTTTTATTTAAATTTCGCTGTTAAATAAAAAATTAAAAGAAAAAAATTCCGATCCACACTCCACAACGATCGAATAACAACTAAACAAGAAACTGCGTGTTGGGCTCCCGCTGGGCTCCCAACTAGTTACAATTTTTTACACTTATGCTGACCACTTGATAAAAACTATGTCAAAATGATAATCTGTTTGATTTTACGACTTTGTAGGTCTCTACAGCTTCTTTCATAGAAATATACCGCCCATTGTTATTGTTTATTGAAAAAAAAATTTTAAAATTTGTTAAATAATCATAAAATATGAATCAATTATATATATCTACCTCTAATAAAAATTTACTTACCACTACTTACAATGTAATCCTTTTACGTAATGTTTAATTATTTTGGAAAAGTACAGCGGATTTAAATAATATGTAAGTATAAATACAAAAAAAGGACGTTTCATTGCATATAATTATATGCATTTTAAAACTAATCATTGCATTTGGTGATTTTATTGTATCAAAGAATAGTTTTTTATGGATACACAGTAAGGGGTAATTTGATTGTGTAGATTTACCTCAAGTTAGACGAATGATCAAGTTTACTGAAAGTAGTTCAATAAACTTGATCATTCTTCTATGAAATAAAATGAACTTATAAGAATTTCCAAATATATTATTTTTAATTTATCGAATTACCGGTAAAAAAATCAGCGATTTACCGGTAAAAATTTTAAGGAATTTTTTGTAATTTACCGGTAAACCGGTAAACCGGTTTACCGGTATTACAATCCCTAGTTTGCACCGCTTTTTTGGGTTTATGACTTTCAACAAGCTTACAAGGGCAGATAGCTGATTAAAAATAAAAGAGAAAATATTCAAGATACACCTAATTGTGCGTACTTTAATGTATAAAAGTTTTCATTACGATAAATAGTTTCCCCGAAAAAAATTCCAAAAAAGTGGTTAATTTTTTTTTTATAGCACATCACTTGTAAAAGATCCGTTAAATGAAAAAAAAAGTACAAACATTCTTCCACACGAGAAAGAAAAGTGAAAATTTATTAGGGTAATTTAAATTTAACAAGACAAAGTTAAATATTGGAATGGATACAATTACATCCTTTGTGTTTTGTTTTGTATACCTAACCTTTTTTTTATTGTTTTCCATGTAAATATACAAATATACAGCAAAAAGTTAAGCGTCGGTTAAAGCCACAATATATTTCTATGTCATTTGTTGAAAATTGTGGTCATTTTTAAATTTTATTATCTACTTGTTTTTTAGTACTTGTGTCTGAATATTTCGTAGCCATTGTTGACGGGATTCGAATGTGTGACGTTTTGAATACAGTTAGTGATGTTACTCATGTTCGTTTCAATAGCTTCATGATAAGAATTAAATTAACTTACAAATTGTAGGTAAATATAGATATATGTGTTTTTATATTTTTGTTTTAATTTATAATACTAAATGCATACAACATTATGTAATCTGCTTAGCGGGTACATTACTTCTTATATAAAAGACACTCTCTCCCAACTGAAAATGATTAATTGTTTTGAAAGTATGTTTAATAGTTACATAACTTTGAGTTAAGTATGTAAATACTGTACAAGTTACAACATTACATTCTACATTATTCATTTTCTCTACACAAAAGGTTTGTTCGAATATTCGAACTAATTCTAACCTGTACTCTTTTAGTTAGGAAGAATTTTAATTCAAGTTGACGTAAAATTTCAAATTTTCCTATTACATTATTCGTATAGACATTCGAGATTGACTTACTTCTTATATATAGGCAATTACGTTACCTTGCCAAGTGGCCCACTATCTTCTATGTTCCATCAGAAATTCAGTTTTAATTTGCGTAGATCACAATTTTTTTTCTTTTTAATCCTTGTTACAGAGTAACTATTTGAAAATATAGATAAGCGTTTTAACGAATATGTACGTCCCTTATTCTTAAAATAATATTTTAAAAATTTAAATATCATCGGACAAACTTTAATCCTAAGGGGGGTTGGGTAACGTATTTAAAATTTTTTTTCTCATTTTCTTTATTATTTCATATGAGATTGTGCAACATTTTAAGATTGTTGTCCCAAAATTTGAAACAAATCGGAGTAAAACTAACTAAGATATACAACTTTGAACGTTAATTGCTCCGATACGTTTTTGTATCTCTCCCAATAAGTACAAGGGTTTTGTACTTTCGGAATACCTAAATTCTTTTATTCATCGATGGGTCTTTCTAAGTATACTGATGTATACTACAACCAATGATGTTGGTATGAAAAAATTTTTCATATTTAATATTGGATTTTCAGGTGTAGAAAACTTTAAAGCGATTTTCTGACACTTGTCATTTTTGAAACCGGTGAACAGTTTAAATCAAAATCTACTCGACCGATTGTTTTGTAATTTTTTATACAGCTTCCATACATAAATGACCAGGTATCCCTGGGAGCTTTTTTTATTTTTCATAATTATTAATTTTACAATAACAAGTATGTCCAGTTTCGGACCGGTTTCAAATCGGTGTTTTAACTTCTAAGTGTCACCAAAAATTAAAAAAATCGAAAAGTAATTTCCTCCCAGGGATACGTAGGAAAATGGTTATCTAATGATATCATATTTTTTTTTATTTCGGATGATCCACTCATGAGTTATATTGTTCATCGACAGACAACTTTTTTTCGAAGTGCCTCCGAAGATTTGCTGCCGTTGGTTTAATTATTTATATTTTGTTTCAAAAACTTAAGAAAGTGTTGTTCACATGTTGAACTATAATGTTACGATCGATTAATTAAATTTGAATTACCTGTAGCGTCTGAAAAAATTTTAAAAAATGGGCCTTTTTTATGCCGAATTAACGTTACATACCCCCCCCCCCCCCCCAAGTTGCCTTCTAATAAATTTTTTGAAATTTTTTGTTGAAGTGGACTTTTATTTGTTAATTTCTTATATTGTTTTGTTTGAGTCTGAATTGAATTCGAACCTCCAGTGCTTGTTGGAACAACCCTAAAGTTTAAATAATATAATATTTTCCATAATATGTTGTATTCTTTGCATCTTTTGCAGTGTTTTAAAATAAATGTTATTCAAGTCTTAAAATTTTGTTCATTAGCGTCATATGATTGTAATGGTTTTTGTTTTAAATTGTTATACCAAGTGAAATATAAATTGTGTACGTATAAATTTTTTTTATGTCAATCCATTTAAATTAACAATTGATTAGCTATATATGAATCAACACCAGTATTAATTGCAATGTAAACAAGAACAAATGATGTACGTAAACAAAATACTAAACCCTGTAAACATTAACCTAATTTGATTTCTATGAATTTTTTAATAAAACAATAGCAAAAAAATGGGAAAAACAATAAAAAAAAAAGCTAAATATTTATATATTTAATAAATTGCTATTACGTACTGTATGGTGAGAATAGTGTTATAAAAGTAATATAGTGTATATTAAAATGTAATCTCCCCACTCGCTCATACTCCCACCACTAGAGTTCTCCCACCCCGCGACAATTCAGAGGAACATTGTAGTACAACATATATGAAATTAAATTGTACGATTATAAAGTTCTATTTATATTATACTTTTATATATAGTCCAGGGGGTATAGGCGCTTGAGTACCAAAAACTATTTCACCTCAATTTTTTTATACGATCCTGTTCAAATTGCCCGACTGATGATATAAATACATGTTGCCATGGGGCAACCCGGGACCATATTGTTTAAACCGAAATTGTTTAAACAATTGCAAGGAATTGTTATTTTTCAACCGGACAAATTTTTTTTATATTCTTTATTGAAATACAAATAAAAGTGGTCCTATGGCTTTTCACGATAAAGTTAATATTTTTAGAGATATGAATTTTTAAAGGTGCGAAAAATCTCAAATTTGGGTACTTTTGACCCATGAAAAATATATTAAAAAAATATATATATATAAATTATTTTTTTTTTAAATTCTTTATACAATAGTTAATATTATCTTTAATAGAGATTTGAAAAAGTTTTATTGTTTATACCTGTTTTTTAATTGTTAATTTCGCGCGCTCACAAGTATGCGTCGCCTACCTTTAAAATACCTTTAAGTATTTTTTCAATCGGACAAATCTCTTTTGTATTCTTTATTGAGGTCAAAAGTACCCAAATTTGAGATTTTTCGAATCTTTAAAAATTCATATCTCGGAAAATATTAACTTTATCGTGAAAAGCTATAGGACCTTTTTTATTTGTATTTTAATAAAGAATATAAAAAAATTTGTCCGGTTGAAAAATAACAATTCCTTGCAATTGTTTAAACAATTTCGGTTTAAACAATATGGCCCCGGGTTGCCCCATGACAACATGTATTTATATCATCAGTAGGGCAATTTGAACAGGATCGCATAAAAAAAATTTAGGTGGAATAGCTTTCGGTACTCATGCACCAATACCTCCTGGACTAATATGTATACAGATGCATTGAATAATATTATTTACATATAAGAGTATATAACTTGTTCTAGAATGACCACTCGTATAAGCGAGGACTTATATATTGTACGCTTTGATATTCAGAGTAAGTGTATTGTATAGTTGGGTTCAGATAAGTAAAGTCCGAGGTGATAGTGAGGATTAAAAAAAGCTGAACCTAAATTTATTCAGGTGGTAACTGATGGCCAGGAAATTGTCTGTTGTTAGCCGGATAACTAATCTAGATCAAACACCTAAAAGCTTCTCGGAATGAAGGTCAAAATTAACCAAAGTGTGATATTTCAAGACGACGATATTTTCATTTTAAAGGAACACAAAGCTACTCAAACCCACAACTCAAGTGGATCACTTGAATGGGTTGCGCTTGGAATATCGAATGGAATCCACAGATCTTAGGTTTCCTAGGTCTAGTCTAGATACTTGGTGAAATCCGAAATATTGGATTCTATTAGTGATACAGATACTAGGAATATATTTTAATCATTAGAATCTGATCGGTTTTACGGTTCTAGGAATAAAATTTCATGAACAATAATCTATTTTCGAGAATACTTTCAAAAAGTAGAATTCTGTAAAAATTCAAACTTGTGTTTTTGGAAAATTGGTACGTGAAGAAGTATTCAATGAAATTGTGACAATTATTAGGGTAACTTTCGGGTCAAATATTAATTTTATGGTTAAAATAATAAAATTCGCAAAAGTTACAGAGGTCGATTTTATGATAATCCCGAGAGTTTAAATTTTGTGCAAAGTAAAACGTTTATAAAAGTGATTTCGGTGAATGACCAAATTTAATTTTCATTTATGTTATCGAATTCAAGGCTGTATAGAGCATCGAGACGGATTCTACAACAATAACAGTCAAATTTATCTACCTCGAAGCTAATTTAAAAGTTTAAATGATTGAAACTGACCGAATTTCTGCGGTAAAACAATCTAATTCAAAAAAAAAAAAAAAAAACAAATTTTAGGGAACAGAAAGACCAATTAATTAAAGATTATATTTTGGATTCTATATAAGCCACATTATCCTAGCTGATTACTGCTTCTAATCATCATTGACTCTATTCTTATTCCAATTACTATATCACAAATCGATTTATTTGAATCGTATTTATTTGAATTCAACTACACAATATCCTATCCGTACTGTCTCTACTATATACAATAAATGCTTGTATGAACTGAATGAGTACTCAAAGCTATCCGACAGACTGCGCCAGTTGATTGGAATGAGTGAAATGCAAACAAACAATCTTTATTCCGATACAACAGTTTAACGTTACGCTATATCGTTTATTTTCACTCGGGATGTGCCTCTGGAGATTTCCTGCAGATGATGATATTACACATATACATTGATATCCAGGATATGGGATATATATTCATCTATTTTATATAAGTATAAATTAACTATGTTCATCAGGAGTCGTCGGAAAGATTTTGTTCGGTTACTTGCATAATAATATTAAAATGAGATTTGCATGGATTTTCAATGGATTTTGTTCGGGTTTCCAGTAATCAATGAAATGATTTAAGAGTGTAATTTAGTCGAAATCGTCGGATCATCGAAAAATACCTAGACACGCGCTGGAAACACACTTAGAGGCGTATTGCTCTGGTTTACACGAGACTGATGTTCGTTTTTGGAAATTCATTGTGATCCTCAGTCTCTATTCTGTGATTGAAAATTGGAATACTTGGATTTCAAATGTTCGAAAAAGGAAAAACCAGGAGCCATAACGGTCTGAGTCAATGACTGTTATGTGTAGGTAATACCTTCCCTACAACCGTCAAAAGAATGATATACCGATGTGTTCAAGATGGCGAAGGAGTGTTGATGTTTTTGGATTCTGAAGTCGATTAACCTACTTTCTTGAAAGCAGTTTTCCGTACAGACGAAAATGTTTGCAATTTCTGCCTGTATAGAATGGATATAAAGTAGACCTGGCTGGAAGGAACATTATATAACTTCTGTTCAATTAGCCAGGCTGTGCTCTTAACTGTCTTAACAGAATACTAAGACTAATTCCTAGATTGTCACGTGACTGGAACGCAAGGCTTTACTCAACTTTAATAGGTCTAGCCTTAAGAATATCATTTTAAAGAGTGAAGTGCGCTGTAAACGTCTAGGTCAGTGGTTCTGAAACTGTGCGCCGCGGCTGTCTCGTTGAAAATGGAATAAAATAAAGTAAAAAAAATGTTTTTTAAGAAAAAGCTTTTATTTAAAAATGGGCTAAAAAAAAATAAAATAACTTTTGAGTGAAGTTTGAAGCAATAGGCAACATAATTTATGAAAGCTTGAGGCGTTATCATTAATTATTTCTGTTTTGGATATAAGTGTAGCTATCTTACTTTTCAGTAGTTACCAAATTTTATTAAACGCCTCAAGCTTTTATAAATTATGTTGCATATTGCTTCAAACTTCACTCAAAAGTTATTTTATTTTTTTTAGCCCATTTTTAAATAAAAGCTTTTTCTTAAAAAACATTCTTTTTACTTTATTTTATTTTTTAATTTTTAGTGTAATTAGAATTAATTTAAAAAAAATTAAAGAAGTAATTTTTTTACCTATATTTTAATCGGTTAATTTACCCTAATCAAACATAACTATGGAAACAAAAAATTGCAATGTAAAATCAATGGAGAATATTTGACAATTCGAAATGTCAAAAAGTTGCATACGACTAAAAATCAACAATTTTGGTTTGGAGTGAATTAGGGAAAAACTAATTATACAATATTGCATTGTCATCAAGGTTAGACACGTATGCAAAATTTGAAACCTCTAGCTCAATTGGAACCTGTCTAAATTTTGATTCCAAGATTTGATCTAAACCAACATACTAACATACCAAATTAAATAAAAGCTTTTAAAAATAAGGCTGTGAAACTTTTTTTTGCTCGTCGCCAGTCACATTTTTTGGGGAGAAAAGGAAAAAATGGCACGAGTAAAAGTGTTTTTTTTTCTTGTTCGTCACTTACATTTTGGAAAATTTTGTTTTCGAGCCCAAAGGAGGTCGCCAGATATAACTTATACATTAAAGGAACCGTGGGTCTAAAAACTTTGGGAATCCGCCTAACTCTGTTGGCTCCAGAGGCTCGAGTCTTTATAGTTCTGCTTAGTTCTAAATGAGAAAAGCAATTACAATCATCTTTCAAGAGGGTAGAGTAGAGTCATTCTACAGGCTTGCTCACTAGGTAATTTGCCATGAAAAAGTACCTTTTTCATTTGGTGGACGAATCCTCGCTCCTTGAAACGCAACAAGTCTCTAGAATCTACAATACTGAGTTCCAAAAACATTAGGGGAACAAATTTTAGGGCATTCTTGACTTTTTACGAAGAACTCAGTGATAGCCAGTCTCTTCTATATCACATGTGGTAGAGTTAATACATTTTTTGGATCCACCAGATCCATATTTATCATTTATTCGTTCATCGAAGCAGATTAAATAAGTGTACGTTACAACAAATTCATGATTTTATCAGCCATTCTAAATAGATACAATCGTCTACATTAGTTGGGTTAATTTTGTTGTATTAAAATAACTAAACATTCGAAATCGAAATATATATTAAAATTAAGTAGAATAGGAGGGAAATAAACAGTAGGTAATGTGTATTTCAAAAATGATCGTTAACACTCGGCCAGACAGTTAACAATTTCATTTAATGTGGAAACTTTATATGTTTGATAAGAACGTGTACAGCTAACATTTTACCACAATAATAATTGTCTAGAACCTTTACAGACAGACACATCTTTAAAACACATAAAATTTCATTACCTGATCCCAACACCTGTATATATAATCGGAAAATATTATCCACAGACAATCGGTATAGTTATGAACTGGGTGTCTATTTTCATACGGCATACCATGAGACAATAATTGAGATACTGTTTGAGAGTTTGGGAGAAGTAATAACATCACAGACCAATGAACATATTATATATATCCTATAGATTCATTGTATCAATTTATAGATAAAGCACCCGACCAGTATACGATCTAATAGTATTCTGTAATATAGTAATCAGTGTAATAGCCGGTGGTATCCGTAGTAACGTTTTCAAATAATCATTATTATCAAAATTGAGAAGAAACTGCAAAATTTTGAAAGAAAAAAAAGTAGTAACCGTTTCATTTTTCAAAATACGTACGTACAAAAATTATGTACTACAATAATTATAGTCGCATTTCCTGAAAAATGGACAATAAATTATATTTCTTAAGTCTCATCCCTCTCATCCCGTTACCTGTCTCACGAAAACTGCCTACAAATTGGCTTTACGCCTTGTCTAGTAGTACACGGAGAGAAAATTCCTATAAAAATTACTGTGCTTATACTACAATCGACGTGTAACAGGCGAGCATATCCAATTTTTGTACGGTAAAATTATAAAAATTACAATAATATAACTACAATTTTTATAATTTTACCTACAAAATTTTTATAATTTTGCCTACAAAAAATTGAATATGTTCGCCTGTTACACGTCGATTGTAGTATGAGCATAGTAATTTTTATAGGAATTTTCTCTCCGTGTATAATATAATGTGTTCATTGGGTCTGTGAATATCAGACAAATATGGGAAAATTGTTAGGATCAGAGTGTGTTTATGTTTTTATGGGTATGTAATTTTAGTAAAGTATTTATTCGCTCCGAGCCGAAACTCTAGTCACCTATATCAAGTAATTATTTGACAATTTATCAGGATGCCTTAGTATTATAAATGAATGCAGCGGCGGATGTACCCAAGTGCCGCTTTAGGTTCAGTAAAAAATAGTTAAAAAAAATTTAATAACCTCTAACACTTTTTTTTAAAAAACGAGCAAAAAAAAAACAAATTCTACATTTTGCTGCCCCTAAAATCTGCCGCCCTAAGCTCCAGCCTACTCAGCTTGCTGCTAAACCAACAACTGAATGAATGGAAAAAATATTAAAAAACTGAAATTTAAACTTTAATAAAAGCCCTACATCTGCTCATTTTACCTTAAAAATGTCTTAAAATATAGTACAATTGTTTTCAATAACTAACCAAGAAAAAGTATTCGAGGTAATTTTTATATTTTTTTTTTTCAAAAATTTCAAAATAAAGTGACATTTGATAGTAGAGGGTTATAATTAATTTTTTTTTACTATTTCGTAAAAATTGATAAATAGATATCGTAATTAAGTATTTGCTTTGAAAAATCAAACACAGTATTTGAAAAATATTACTTTTTCTTAAAGAAAATAGTAAAATTAGGTACAAATAACACCAAAATAAACTGACATAGTTGTCCACCTTGAGCTCTGTAGTCAAATTTCATATCCCCACCAGGCAAAAGCTCATATAGCGGATAAACCAAATCAACTAAGAATGGTTAAAAAATTGAAACTTAACAAGACTGAAAGGTTTTTATGAATAAGAATTAAGTTTTTTGAAAATAAATAATTTTAATACTACGTTCATTCATATGAACACCCGATTTTGAAAAATACCACCTTGAAAATAATAAATTTTATAGGTATGGCTTTCGGCTTATTTTACGAACAAAACTGTGGTTTAGTTACCAACGTGCAAAAATAGAATATTATTCAAGACAATTTTAGATGCTAGCAGACTTATTACTACTTTATTCACTCGGTAACTCATCTTGTATCAGAGAGAATTTAAATTTTTTGTTATTGTACGGTGTTCAAGGATTGATAAAACGAAAAGTGCATAAATTTTAATAACTGAAAAGCTTCGCTTCAGCTTAGTTTTATAAATTATAGTAAATTTAAAAAAAATATATATATAACAAAAAGGTATGTATTTGGAATATCTTTTCCCAGACAGTCTATCTTATTAAAAATTCTGCAAGCACTTGTTAAACACGCACCAAGTCAGGATTTTATAGTCAGTAACTAATATTTTTCACAGTTCTCAGCATAAAATATTTTTTTCTTTTAGGGTTGACCGGGATAATTGTGAATGAATTTTCATGAATTGAGATAAAAGCGTTGTTTTAAGTATTTTTTATTTTATATATCACATTATGGTTGATTTATTTTTAATTCTACATTATTCAGGATGCACCACACAAATTTTGAGCAAATTCGTATGAAAAACAAAAATTTTATAAGCCATTCATATTTCCCCGGTGCGGTTTTGCAAATCTTATGAATTTTAGGGTAAAAGTGAATGCCATCAGAAAAATTATTTAGAATGGATTACAAGAGAAGTGAGGTAGGTACATCGGAGTAAAGCCCAACTCAAATTCTTCACATTTACCCCACTTTCAAATTTTTCGTCATACATTAGCGGTCACAATTTCTCTTTGTTTAATGCAAGTTACCCATACCTCAAATTTGTACAAAAAATCAAGGTTAAATAAAAATAACAAAAATTGTAGGAATAAATTTATTACAAGCTAAAAATGATATTTTGATGATATTTTGTTATTTTATCGTATAAAAAATCAAAAAATTACATGATTTTCACACAAAAACAAGGAAAATGAGATTTTTTCAAGGGAATACATTTAGTTAACATGAATAAAAAACAACAATCTATTGCGTCTAATACTGTAAATGAAAAAAAAAATGGTTTTGTGTTAATCCTACTGTCCTTGAACACTCACAGAGACATTGAAAAAAAAGTAATTTTCTGTCTTTGTAAGTTGCTATTTGGTAAGGGAGTACAGCAATGATTTCGTAGATTGGTACACAAAACATATCGCTCTTTACACAATTTTTTTTTTTTTTGTATTGTTTGTACAACGGAAACGTGTACAATAATGTCACCAGCATCTTCATCAACATTTTCAACTCTGAAAAGAAAACTACTGAAATTGTTGATCGAATGGGGGCATTTGTGAATGACGTTCACAATTACCCCACAATTTTAAAATCATGGGGTAGTTGTGAATTGGTGATAAATTGTCCAATTTTTTTGGAAACCTGTACCAACGGAAACCTGTACACTCATAAGGACATTGAAAACAAGTAATTTTTCTGTTTTTGTAAGTTGTTATTGGATAAGGGATCACAGCAATGATTTCGTAGATTGATACACAAAACATGGCTCTTTACACAATTTTTTTTTTTGTATTGTTTGTACAACGGAAACTTGTACAATAATGTCACCAGCATCTTCATCAACATTTTCAACTCTGAAAAGAACACTACTGAAATTTTTGATCGAATGGGGGCATTTGTGAATGACGTTCACAATTACCCCACAATTTTAAAATCATGGGGTAATTGTGAATTGGTGATAAATTGTCCAATTTTTTTAGCAATTAATAAAGAACCCTCTCAGGGTTTAGACCACTTCTTTAAAAGTACTTTTAACCATTGCTTACCTTTTAAAAAAAGAAAATGTCTTTAAATTTTTTTTTTTTTTTGGATTGGTGGAAGTAAGATACACAAAATTTTGCAAGGGTTTTTTCAAAATTAAAAAAAAAAGATACTAATACTTGGAGAATTGTTATCAAATTTTAATAGCATACTAAGAAAGGACAGAAAAATATACTAAAAATTGATTTTTAACATTATTAATATTATTTTAGAAATTATAGGCACCGTTCACAATTGCCCCAATTCACAATTACCCCGGTCAATCCTATGTAATTTCATCTGTTAATAATATGATTATCAAAACTTTTATTTTCTATATGACTTTAAAAAATGTCAACAATATTTTTAAAAAAAAAATGAGTGTTCTTAAATTGCATAAGATTGCAAAGTGGTCAAGTCCCGATAGACCATCTCTGTGATGACAAAAATCACGCATTCATAAAGATTTCGTTTTGCTAGAACTACGAAATCCTAAAGATGAACAGAACGATTTTAGAGTCCTACTATCCGCTTCTTTGGTGAAGTGATCAAATTAAAAAAAATTCTTATGTTATAGAAGTGATTTGAATTAATGTGATTAGTGGATTCGGGTGATTTAAGTGTGAATTTTTCATTTTTGCTGTCGAAATGATGGAAATGTCTTTTAGAAATATGGTTAATTCGACAGAATTTTCTTTTATAGTGACCATACATTTCTGATTTTGCTAAAACATGGAAAGAACGACCTCAAAAACCTATAAGTCGGTATCATCAAACTAAAAAAAAAAAAAAAAAATTCACCCAAACCAAGCTTTATGTAAGTAATTTGAACCAGTTACTTTATAAATTTGAATTGAAAAAAAAAATTAAATTTTTCAATAAAATGTACAACTGTTTTTAGAAAGAGCTTTTTTATGTACGAAAACCCCGGATGCTTCAAGTACGTTTCTTCTCGTTTCAAAACTATCATTCTAAAACTCGCTTTTTCTTTTTTATTTTCATCAAATTTAAATTTAAAATGATTTAAACTCGCTTTTAAAACCAATTTTCTTTCACCGACCAGAACGGAATTAAACGAGACAATACAAAGAAAATCTTCGGAAAAACTTTCTCAGAAAAACTTTCCGACCAACACCTAACAAAAATTAATCACTTAATGAAAAATTTTTCAAAATGTTAACATCAACATCCGATAAAATTTTCTACTGGAGCAAAAAATCCAAAAAAAATTTTCTCAACAACTTTCATAATTTTACTATTTTTATGACATTATACATATATTTTTACATGAATAAACAAACTAGAATAGGGTAAGGTAAGTCGAGTACGGGGAGTGGTGGGGGTAAATAGAGTAAGTTGGGTAGGAGTATGTGTCGGATGTGTCTACCCTATACATTAGGTACTTATACGTGACCCATCATATCAACGTTAGATTAAGTTCTTACGTTACAAATGCCAAAACAAATTTTATTTGCCAAATGGAAAATGAGTATGAGAAGCTCGCATTGATAGGTATAACTACTGAAAGAAAACACCAGTTAGCTCGGCTATATACACTTATATGGCAAATGTATTTTTCTGTACTCTTTTGTTATGTAGCTACGTCTAAGTTATCTAATGTGGTAATACTGGATATGAGGTATAACTGGGATCAATTACAAGTTTAACTTATTAATACTGATGAATCAATAAACACTATAGAAAATGACAAGTAAACTTTCAAATCAGTCTGATAAAAAACTCTGAAATTAACTTACTTGATGTTTGAGAAAACGTAGTTTCAAGAAAAAAACATGTAAAGTTTCTAAACGGCCATTCTTTTTAAACGTACCCCTGCAGTCAAAATGGTGCATTCTAGTTCACTCCCGTGGTCAGACTTTAATCTTATCCTGAAAAAGGGTCGTGGGTTAGTTCGCTCCTGACGTGTTACCTACTGACAGGTAAAATTAATTACCTAAAAATATTCAAACTCATACATATACAGCCATTCTTTTGTTACGTACGTGACATTTTCATGCCGTTTACACGCCTTCTTATAAGAAAAAAAATAGAAGTTATTTTTTTCTTATAAATTTTCAATACTAAGCAGATAGACAAATGTGTAAACAATATTTGTACTGAATATAAAATAGATAACATTATTAGTTTTAAGGTTAGCTGTGTTACGTACGTGACAAGAAATTGCCTGTTTTGTCACGTCCTTAACTTTATTAGCTCTAGCATTAAAACTAATAATGTTATGTATTTTATATTCAGTACAAATATTGTTTACACATTTGTCTATCTGTTTAGTATTGAAAAATTATAAGAAAAAAATAACTCGTATTTTTTTCTTATAAGAAGGCGTGTAAACGGCATGAAAATGTCACGTACGTAACAAAAGGATGGCTGTAAACGTATTTATCGTTTTCTTTGTTTATACTTACCATTAGCGCCACCTATGAGTTATATATGGAAAGACAGTTATCGACTAAGGTAAGTGACTCGAAAAGTTTTCATCCGGCTGAATTTGTTTCAGAAATCGGGTTCAGAACAGCTTTTAAAATATTCCTTCTGAAGTCATAATTCCTTCTGAAGACTATTTTAAAGAAGTTAACACATCATTTAAGCAAAAAAAAAAAAAAAAGAAAAAAAATATTTAAAGTGATGTATAGCCTCAATTACTACATCAGTATCATAGACCAGGAGTGGCCAACCCAAATGACCCTGCGGGCCACTTTGGAAGCGCATCATAACTCCGCGGGCCGCATTAAAAATTTTGCGTTCCCATATATTATGTATTTTTTTTAATACACTGGTTTTCAATACCTTGGTGATTATAAAATAAATATATTTTGTATAATTGTGATGAATCTTGCGGGCCAAAAAAAATTCTAGGCGGGCCACATGCGGCCCGCGGGCCGCGGGTTGGCCACCCCTGTCATAGACCAATGAACATATTATATATTATATTATATAGACTAATTGTATCAATATATAATTGAGGCAGCCGTATACGACCTAATAGTATTCTGTAATATAGTAATCAACGTAATAACCGGTGATGTCCGTAGTAACGTTTTCAAATAATTATCGTCAAAATATAATATTGATAATAAAATTTTACTTTTTTGAGAAGAAGGATAATTTTTGGAAATTAAAATTCACCACCTAAAACTTCCCTTTATAATAAAAAAACTTTTTTGAGAAGAAACTGCAAAATATTGAAAGAAAAAAAATGCTATTTGTTTTATTTTCAAAATACGTACGTGTACAAATTTTGTCCTGTAATAATTACAGTCCCGTTTTCTGAAAAATGGACAATATATTATAATCCTTAAATTTCACTCGTCTCACCCCGTTACCTGCTACAAGAAAAATGCCTAGAAACTGGCTTTACGCCTTGTCTAATAGTATAATATAATAATGTTCATTGGTCTGTGCTTAGCTATTTAAAATTATTATACATTAGTTATAGTAAACCATTGGTCTAACCTATAGGTAGATTACCTATGGTAGTACACAAGATTTTTGAAATTGGTAAGAAAACAAATTTTTTATAAACATATATTAAAGTCTATTTTTTATCGATTATCAGAATTTTTTTTCAAGCAAAAATTTTTTTGTATAGCTCATTATTCATAAATGTGTATCTTTTGTGATGTAATGTCTTAATAAAAATATACGATAATGGGGACGCAACAGGACCGGGGTAAGAAAATTTCGTGTTCTAGACCAAAAACAAAGAGCACCGATCGTTCCAATTTAATAATTTTTCAGTTTTGATGTAAAATGCAAAGTGAAAATATAAACTTTTAAAAGAGCGAGCCAAGTATTCAACTTCATTTTCTCCCCAACATTACTTTTCATATTTGATCTTATATATTTTTAGCGAAAAATATTTGAAATTTTAAAATCCTTTATTTACTTTATTCTTGTGTATTATTGACTACACTAGCACAGTTAAATGAGAAATTATATATATTTTCAGTCAATACGAAATCGAATTTTAAATTAAAAAGAAATCGAAGCTTTTCTAATCCTTGTATTAATACCACGGAAAATATTTGATAAAGTAAATATAAAAGCTTATACTTATTTACCTTTTAAACAAATACTTTTCTCAATCATTTCGTCCATTTTTGTTTTGAGTTGATTCATAATAATTGTTTTTGGTTGAAAAACAACTTTCTCATGTACGCCCGCCGGTTAGTTTACTTTTGCGGACATTAATACTTAAGAATCTTGGAAATCTCAAATTACATCCGATGCACGGCAGACAAGGCAATGTAACTAGATATTGACAATTGCTATTATAAACAATTGTGACGTCATCAATGATGGTCCATAACTATACTCATTAATACTCGTATTTAACAATAATTTCAGTCGAAAAACTGGTTTTTATTAAATAAAAATTACTTAAGAGTAAATAAAATAATATTCTTTAGCAATGATCACGTCACAAATGTCTATAATGGTGACTATCAATACCTACACGGAGAGAAAAATCATATAATTTTTGTAGATAAAATTTCAGAAAAATTACCATGCTCTCTTATAATGCGTGCGCGATCGACGACCAAAGTAAAAAATATTTTACGATCATGTAAATATTATTAAATTGAAACGTAAAAAGTATTAGTCTTGGCTTCATAAAAATTGTTGTGCTAGCATGGTAAAATTTAATGTGCTAACACAACTTCTATCACACTCTTATGTATATATGTTATAGTTTAATTCTTGTTGTCGTACTTTCTCATTTGCGCATCTGACCCGCAACCTTATGTTGCTTGGGCTGTACGCACTGAGGAACAATCGGATTTTCCCGACCTTTGATTCTTTATGATGCATACAAAATGATTGGCAACAATATATTCTAATAGTGAAATAACAAAATGATGAATTAAACGGTGACCGTCCTGTAACATATTCTAATGAATACTGTTTGCACACGACATCACACCAGCAGTGACCAGCCTGGCTATGTTACTTGCCACACCAGCCTGGCTATGTGACCTTTATGTATGATTGTGTTGATACCTTCTGCAGCCTGCCTCGCTATGTGACAGCGTTGATACTTTCTCTTTCTTTCTTTCTACTATTAGTAGATAGCATTTGAAATATTATAAGACAGCATGGTAATTTTTGTAAGAAAAACAATTAAAAAATATTTTTTTGTCGGGAATGGAACTTTTTACTGTGCTGTTTTACAGATTTTACGGAGCTAATATTATGAAAAGAACATTCTATCCTTTAAATTTTCTATGATTAATTGTAATTTTTATATTTTTACCGTACAAAATTGAATATGTTCGCCTTTTACACGTCGATTGTAGTGCTGAGCACAGTAATTTTTCTATGAATTTTCTCTCCGTGTATAATTACATTGCCTTGTCTACATCCACTTAATAAATCTCTAACATTGGACTGGCTGACAAAGGCCACACAGCCTAAACCGTTGGGTTTAGAAGAATGAAATTTTGTACAAGAGTTTCCTATGTAATGGAGGTGAGCACTAAGAAAGGATTTTTGAAAATTCGTCCCCTAAGTGGGTTCAATAGAATTTGTAAGGAAATCCGTCGTTTTTGAAGTTAGATATATAAAAATATGTTACTAGGGCTATTAAAATAAATAATAACTTATTTAATAGATCTTTGACACTGACTGACATCCTAAGATGTTGCCAATGGTAAATTCCATCGGGTGAGTTATACGGCTAGTAAAAAATAATTAGTTTTGAGCAGTTATATAAAGAGCAAATTTTAATAACCATGCAAATGGTAAATGATATTTTTATCAAAAATAGTGATCTAAAAATGATGTCAGTTGATAAAATGGACAAGGTGGTACAAACGAATTTGCTGAAGCAATCTAGTTGGAAAAATAAATACAGCAACCCCCGAAGAACACGATTAATTGGTTCCGTGTTTTTTGAAACCGTGTTGTTCGAGACCTAAAAAGATAGGCATTTTCTATTACAAGTGTGAAAATAAAAAAAAATAAAACACATTGCGACTGTTAAAATCTACTTTTCGTTATCGAACATTATCGATAACGAACTACTTATCATAAATTGGTTATAATTATTGAACTTTAGCTCTATTAGTCCCTCTGATTTGGCCAACAATAGAATATTTTAAAAAATTACATTTCGTTACTTTTCGTAATCGTAAACTTTTGATCGGAAATATCTCGTAAACGGTGCGTCGTAGCGAAAAAATAACGAAACTTTTGACGAATTCCCACAACTTGTCCCTATGTCTGACTCCAACAGTCTATTCTTTTTTATAGTTCAAACGTAATTTTCAACTGTTCGTTTTAGCGAATTTCCAAAACTGGAAATTCAGCTTTTACAGTAGGTGTGATGACACAACCTACGCCCGGGATCATAACAGAAATATGTTTTGAGGTCCCCAGAATACGAAAATGATATTCACTAAAATTTATATATATGTATATATATATATATATATATATATATATATATATATATATATATATATATATATATATATATATATATATATATACGGGCCACGATAACTTTGGAACGAAACGTTTAATGCTTATGAAATTTCGTATGGAGACTCAATTTTGATCTGGCTCGGCTAAGTTCTTTAGCCAGACACATCGGATGCCCAGAAGTAGGTTTTTCGGGCGTTTTTTGTCAAAAAACTAAGCTTTCTGTCAGAATTAAACAACTTTTTAAATTTTTTTTTATAAAATCGGAAAGATGAGCAAAATCTAGGTATGATAAGTGTTTAAACTATTATTTTACGTAAATTAATTCCAGAGAAAAATTAAGAAATTTGTTAGAAATGGATTAAAAAATTTCCAAAAGGATATTTGTTGTCTTTTTTTATTATATGGACAAACTATCTCCATTTCAATTTTTAAAATGGTACATTTTCAAAAAGGAAGCTTTTTCAGTGATACGTATTGAAAAAATTTTTTTAAGCAAGGCAGTCGACGATATACATTTGTTTCACTCCCTCACCCAGGATCCATACGTGTTTCTATCTCATGTTATTTTTTTAAAAAAGCTCAAAGTTTTGTGTTCTTATGTGATGACAATTTGAAATTGATATGTGGCCATTTCCACAATATATAAAGCGTAAAGTGTAAGGAATATTTTATGTAATATTCCTTATGTAATTTAATTCATTTTTTGTAGATATATTTAAATTTCACTAAAATTTGCTGAAAATGTAACTTCCGTTTAAATTTCTTTTTTATTTTATTATTAAGTTGAAAAAATATTGACAGATTTTTTATTTAATTGTGTAAAGGACCCATTATGTATTTTGACACATGAGTTTAGATAACTATGATTTTAAATAAGTATTCTAAGAAAATTTTATAACATTAAATTTTTCAATAAAAATTTATAAGTATTAATTACATTACATTTAGATTGCATTCAAATATTAAATAGGTAATTATGTTGATAAATTTAATATGTAAATAAATCATTAATTTATAACAATTAAATTTAAAATATGAATGTGGTAGAAATTTGAAAATTTGAATTGTTTTGTTTGTTTATACTGTTTATTCGAATTTGACAGTGGGGTTTAGGTTATTTGAATTTTGTTTATGGTGAATGACATAATAATTAAATGAAATAAATTTTTATTCAAATAAGAAAATATGAGATTGAAAATAGTAGCAGCAAAGCATATTGTAATTGAAAAAAATGGTAAAATTTTGCCAATAACATGCTTCTGTAAAGCTGTTGCTGTACTGTTCTAGGTAAGGAAATAACTTAAAGAAACTGTATTAAGTAATATCTTTTCAATATTTTTTTTTTTAACAGAATTGATATTTTCAGATATAACATAAGTATGCTTTTCTGTACCGAAACTGCAGATAGGCAGATAGTACGAATCTGCTAAAAATTGATTCAATGATGTTTGCAAAGTTCTTTGCATGTAACTCAGATTTCTGTTCTGCCGGATTTCAGAATGTTAAAATATCAATGTAAGTATTACTTGTTATACTGTTTTTGTGTGTAAGCGTCAGGTATACCTAATTAATAAAACAATAATATTGGAAAGTGTTAAGTTATGTTTTATTCCCGATGTTACTGTCAAATTAAGACTATATTGTTTTTGTTCACAGATCTACAAGAGAATCGTACGTGGATGGTTGGATCTTCAAGCAAAGGTTGGATCTTCAATGAAAATAACAACTAAAAGTATTGATACAGTGACAAGTGTGGTGGAAGATTTTTTGACAGAATCAAAAAAAGAAAAATTACTATATGTCAGTACTTTAATACATGAAAATGATTTTATTTGCAAAAAAATTAATATGTTCTCATTACATTACCTATTGTATAGTAAAAAAAGCAATGATTGTGATGAATTTTTGAAACAAATACCGTAGAACGGGATAAATTGGGACAGGCGGGTGAATAGGGACGAAACGAAAAATGTTATTCATGAACTTAATTTACAAATACTAAACGTAAATGCGAACATATATCTTACTTAAATTATAGTATAATTATTATTTTTTCGGGTAACAATAGTGACTAAGCTTGAAGTTGAATAAAAAATATTAAAAATTGGGTTTCGATTGACGTCTTCAAACAGTGCTATTTTTTGTTCCTTAAACTTTATCTAAAAATTATATTTTTCGGTGCTCTAATGAATAAATTGTTGTTTAATCGTTAATTATTTTAGAACATATCTGAAAAAAAGACTGTAGGCAATTAGTTGTTTTTATTTTTTAAGAGGAAATAAAGAGGACTTGAGATTTGGGCTAAGTTGGAAGTTAATAGGGACGGAAAAGGTGTGAATGGGGACAGTATATAGGTTAATAGGGACGTTCAAGTATAAAGGGACGAATGTGGGGTAATTAGGGACGTATGAAGTATGTATTGAGACATAGAAGAGAGCACTTTCAAGGTTATCAAGTCATTCGAAATTTTTATAAATACATTCAGCATAACATTTCTATACTTTATAAATTTTATTTTAGATTCTACGTTTATTTTTATAGAAAATCATCAAGTACCTATTATTTATTTTTTTACTGTATAAATACAAAAAGTTCAAAATTATTTTATATTAGAATTTCAGTTTTGGTCGACCCTACGGGTTGTCCCCATTTTCTCTTTTCTCGTCTCTTTTGACCCCAATTTTTCATAGAGAAGAAATTATACGATTTTTGTTAATTTTTCAAAAACCACCGATATTTTTAAATTTTTTTGGATACTGTGATAAAGTGACCATCTTCGCGTAAATTTTTAATATATTAAAGATTAGGTACTCATAAAATAAATACAAAAAAATACGGTGTGAATTCTGAATGCGTCCGTATTCATCCTTGTCTACGGTAGCACATTTTTTTAATGACATAAATATTAGAAACGCAGGAAAAGAGACCAGGAATCAACATAGAAGTGGATTATGGTACGATATATTTTCTGAAAAAAGTGCTTAGGACCAAAGTTATAGAGTTCAACGTGATGCACTTCATGATGACTTTGAAGTCGACTTTAGGGTCAATTTCCAAAGTCATTTGAAAATCATTTAATATTTTTCAAAAGTGTGTTATTTGTCAGAATGTTTTGCCGATCTAGTTTTTTCAATATTTCTTTGCTCGTTTTCAGAATTTATATTTTAATTTCTACGGACAAATAACTCATTTTTTTCTTCGATTTGACTAACTTTTATTTGCTGATGTTGACCATTAATTGATCGAAACATATCAAATATTTTTCAATTTTTTTTTTTAGCGAATTTCGAAAATTTTGAAAATTTTTTTCACCGTTAGTAAGTTAAAGTATTTGAATTCATTAAGTAATTAAATGATGTCCACAAGAACCTTTCGGACTACCATAAGTTATATGAGATCCCTAGGACCCTTTTTTTACTGTTAGGATAAACTTTTTACTAAAATTATTTTAGATGAATAAAGGTTATGTTGTATGAGTTTCGCCAGGGTTTACTGATCCCATTATTGTAAAAAATAAACTAACCGACCGATTTTGAAAATTTTTTCACTGTTATAGAACTAAATTATTTTAGATGGATACAACTATGCTGCACAAAGTCCGTTTGGGTTCTTGGGTCCCAAAAATATCAAAATTAATTACCCAGCCGATTTTAAAAAATCTTTTACTCTTAGAAAGCTTAACTATTTTAAATAGGTACAGTTCTTAGATGAGATCCGCCAGTGCCTAATATTTGGAAATTCGCTATGTTATGCAGATGCTGCGACAGGGGTATTTAAATTATACGTAGCCTGTACTCGATCATACGTAGGCTTTCACATCATATTGATATCAATAGATGTCAATTTGATGTCATAATTTCAAAAACCATGCAGCTGAAGTTGGGGATAAAAGCTAGTTTTTTTATGAAAATAGACGTTTTTAATTCATTTATTATTAAAGTTAGTTGTTTTTTGTGCTTTTCAAAACTAACTGCTTAAAAATCATATACCTAACATTTTCATTTAAATATTAAAATCATACATTGTAGAATTTCAACAAAAATGTACTTGCAGTGTATCATATGCGTAGTAATAAGTATTGTAACATGCCACGTCAAAATTATCAATATCACTAGATTAATGTTAAATGACAATTATACAATTCTAACTTTAAATATCTACAGGGTGTTAGTGTATAAGTGCGAAAGATTTTAACAGGTGATTGCTGAGGTTCTTTTATGTAGAAAAGTTCATATAAACCCCGGTCCGAAAACGCTTAGTTTCCAAGTTACAGAGTAGACGGGCTAGTAGATAGTCCATATCGGTTTTGTGGTAGGAACAATAACTGAAAATTATTTTTATCTTGAAAACGGTTCCATGAGCGCCAAAATACTATGGAGTCATTTTTGTCAACAATTTATGGAACATTTGAAGAAACATTTTTGAGTTGGAAAAAATCATTGGCGTACCTTTTTTTTCTTCGAAAATATGTCATCACATGGCCGTACGAACACCACTGGTTTGAATGGAAATATTCTGTCTACTTTAGAATATCGGTATTTATCCTGTCATAGCGTGTCTCAAATTTTGTGTCAATATGGCAAAACGTTTTTGAAATATCTAAGAAAACATTAAAAAAGGCAACTAAAACGCCTATATCTTGGAAACTAAGCGTTTTCGGACTTGGGTTTATATGAAATGTTTTACATAAATGAACCTGAGCAATCACCTGTTAAAATCTTTCGCACTTATCCACTAACACCCTGTATATGTGGCTTTCCCCGCCTATAGTAGTTCCTACTGATCGGTATAACTGAAGTAATATTTAACCAGGGTCGTATCGTACGATTGTGCAGACAGTGCGCAATAGTATGCAAAAAATTTTTTTCTGAAAAAACAAAGGCTAGTTCTTGTAGAGAATTTATTCGAATTTTCGAAACACACCTCCAATTTTCTGTGTGATCATTGGTTGCTGAGATATCGATGGTCAAAGACGAAACGATTCTTTTTCATTCAAAGTCCGATATCTCAAGTGGTCGTATAAAGGTCTAAAAAAAAGAAAATTAAAGCTGAATGAACAAGTTATCCAGTCCATATGGTGGGTAAGTCGGAAAATTTTTTTCCAAGTCCGTGGACCAAAAAAAGAAACCGAAAAAATTTCGGGAATTTTTTTTTCAGTGTACTTATTAGAATTGAGCGATACACGTTGCTTTGAAAATTTTTTTATCGCAAGATCTGAAAACTAGAAACTTCCAGCTTTCAATTGCTTTGCTTACGACTCCGATACGACCATTTTGCACGAAGATACAGCCATTCGAAAAATCGCTAAAAATTTGGAATTTTTTTTTTGATCCTTTAATTTTTTCCGTTTGTGTATTTTATTTTAAAAAATAGTAATTCTTTAAAACCTGAAAGTAAATAATTTTCATTCACTAGAAAATTTCCTTTTTTAGGGTTTAGTACCTTAAAAGGAAAACCGGAACGTTTATAGAATTACTCTCGTGTCTCCCTGACACAAAGATTTTTTTCGAAAACTATGTATACCTAACGTAGGATTTTAAAATTTAGTACAGTGACCCAATAAAAGTTTTCACTTTAAAACATTTTTTGAACAGCCTAGCGCCACCTATGGCGGCGCCACTGTATTTGACAATCTATAAATTGAAATTGACGTATTACTAGGTATAATCTATTTCACTTAATTTTAAGCATGATTCATCATTTACGAATTTAAGGAATTCCCGTTTTCTTAGTTTTATCTCTTTCATTGTTGCAAATGCGTAAATTTTAAATTTGCAGTTTGTTTTTAGAAAAGAATAGAAGATTGATTTGTTCGGAATATACGAAGTATTTAATTTTTTAACGGTGACTCATGCTCAGTTATATTTGAAACGAGGTATATGTGATGTTTAATTGAAATTTCGATTTTCTCTTTTTTTTATGTGTCCATTGGCAGTTGTTAAAAGCTAATTGGCAAAAACACATTTGCCGGACCAATTTGTTGTTGGTGTGATGTGATCACGAGCTGGTCACAATTGGTCATTGTAAGTGGTCAGTAATCGGTCACATGTCTATCTCAACATATTTTGTCGCACGTCATTCAAAATCAATTTAGTAGATTTTAAAATGGGATATATATAGAAACCTGTTCAATGCTATTACAATATTAATTTTTCAAAAAGTCATGTTAAAGTCAATTGATAATAATGGATGTTGGAGGTTGATGATACTGGGTTTGATTCTCTAAAGTTTAATCTATCAATTAGACACAAAAAGGTTTAAAGCAAGTTTGTATTGAGGTCGAAAAAACGCCCTATTAATAATTAAAATATACTCTTCACTGATAAAATATGTATTAGCAAGATTGTTAGGTTTTATAAGTACTTACAAGTAAAGGTCCCGAGGCCGGACCTATCGATTTCGATGAAACTTAAATATATTGTAGAACACTAAAAACTAAGGGACACGTATTTTTTTTTATCTGCGGAAAAAACGGTTTGAAGGGGTGAAATCGCCCTTCAAAAATTGGGGTAAAAATTTAATTTTTCAAATATCTCGAAAACAGTAAGAGATAGAACAAAAGTTTAAATTGGCGATATTGCTCTTTTTTAAAGAGCTATCTATTGATATGCAATTTGTTCATATTACATCAACAGGGGTGGTTGGGGGTTAAAATTTGGGGGTTAATTTTGCAAAAAGGGGGTGAAAAATAAACAATATAAAAATTTTGTTTACAGATTTGAAATCTACGTCAAAAAATCTAATTGACCTATTTTTGCTCAATGTCCTAATATTAAGTCTAGGGGTAGTTAACTAGAGGGTGACTATGTCGAATAGTCGTACAATTTGGGTATTTTAAGAAGTTCTTCTTCGTGAAAAATAGCTTAAGACAATTAGAATAACGTAGAAATGAAATTCTGGAATTCAAAATTGAGTTTGAGCAACATTGGAGGGGGGGGGGGTGAGTCACCCTCTTAAATTACATACTAGTTTATATAAACTAATTTTTGCTATTAACACACTGATAGTGGGTAAAATAATATCACAATAAGTGGTTCTGAAGTTGGACTAAAATGAAATTCTCGAATTCAAAATTGATTTTAAGCAACATTGGAGAGGGGGTGAGTCACTCTCTTGAATTACATACTAGTTTACATACACTAATTTTTGCAATTAACACACTAACAGGGGGTAATAATGTCACAATAGATGGTTCTGAAGTTAGACTATCGTATGTAAGGTTTTTATTAGGTTTCGTTATTTTAGGTTAGGTTATGTAATTTTCGGTATCGATAATTTTCAGTAAGGAAAACTATAATATCCATTAAAAAACAAACCTAATAAAGACCTTACATATGATAGTCCAACTTCAGAACCACTTATTGTGACATTACTTTACCCACTATCAGCGTGTTAAATTAAAAAAAATTAGTGTATATAAACTAGTATGTAATTTAAGAGGGTGACTCACCCCCTCTCCAATGTTACTCAAACTCAATTTTGAATTCGAGAATTTCATTTCTACGTTATTTTAATTGTCCTAAGCTATTTTCCATAAAGAAGAACTTCTTGAAATACCCAAATAGTACGATTATTCGACATAGTCACCCTCTAGTTAACTACCCCTAGACTTAATATTAAGATATTGAGCAAAAACAGGTCAATTAGATTTTTTGACGTAGATTTCAAATCTGTAAACAAAATTTTTATATTGTTTATTTTTCACCCCCTTTTTGTAAAATTAACCCCCAAATTTTAACCCCCAACCACCCCTGTTGATGTAATTTGAACAAATTGCATATCAATAGATAGCTCTTTAAAAAAGAGTAATATCGCCAATTTAAACTTTTGCTCTATATCTTACTGTTTTCGAGATATTTGAAAAATTAAATTTTTACCCCAATTTTTGGAGGGCGATTTCACCCCTTCAAACCGTTTTTCCGCAGATAAAAAAAAATACGTGTCCCTTAGTTTTTAGTGTTCTACAACATATTTAAGTTTCATCAAAATCGATAGGTCCGGCCTCGGGACCTTTACTTGTTAGTGATAGGATAATTCGAATTAAAAATAACGGATAGTTCGATTTTGTTAGTAATCGGTAATATTCGATTATATGGAAATAATTCAATTTTTTTCGATGTATGAAGTAAGGGACTTACATGTATGACACCATGGGTTTGCTTAGTATGTATAACATTATACATATGTATGCAATATTTATATTATGGCTGCATAAATACTTAGAATTTTTGAATGTTAGTCCCAAGTCTACCTGTACGAAATATGAAAGTAGGTGAAACGTATACTTTGGTATATGTATACGCAACTGTTGTAATAATATTATTAGCAGTTGCGGAGAGGGGCGGTCACCTCGGATCCACAGCATCGGGGGACCGCCAGGGGACTTTGCTGGCGACTCATCAGTTAAGAGACTCTGAATCAGATCGAGGAGCTCTAATTGGCTATTGGCTGATAGGGGGCTCGGAGTCATTTTAATTAAAGCATTTTGGAATTTTTTTTTGCTCACCATTACAAAATTCGAATCCAGGTAAAAAAAATTGACTGGTATGTTTCGGTTCAATTTTGAAAATTGAAAAAAAGAATAGACTTCGAAAATTTTGAATTCTAACCTTTAAAATGAAATTTATCCTGAAAACTGGATCTGGAAATCGTTAGAAATACTTTGCAACCTACTTATTTGTCTAACCTAATTATCTTTGAAGACATCATTGAAAACCCGAAAAATTGCTTTTTAGTCTATTTTGACCCCCATTTTTAAGAGCAAGGATTCAACTCTGCAAAAATCGTTCATCGAATTCTATGGATTTTTTTCTACTTTTTCCGTATTTTACCTTACAGGTACTATTTACAGCACATAAAAAACTAGTTCCCTTGGACTATAAGTTTTGCAAGATTCTTTTAACAACATTACTGCCAAAGAGTTATTAAATTAAAAATTAGGATATATGTAAATGTTGTTTCGGGCCAATAACCTTTAATAATATTCGCAAACACGTATATTACCCAAAAAGTTTTCCAAATATTCTTCCTTTAACCACTACGTAAGAAAGAATAATAGAAAATAACTTTATTTTTATTATTATCTCAAATTTTCATAAACTCTTTCGAAACACATTTTCAACACCGTTTTCAACCGATGAAACAATAAATCATAATCCAAATCAGTTTTTAAAAAACAAAAAAGATAAACCAAAAACCGTGTTTTTGTGGATCATCTTTCTATACTAATATATCATCTTGGTCGAATTTTCGAATTCAAATTCGATGCGTTTAGACAACGATTTAATGATGACAAATACTATTTTTATGATGCTTTCTGCCTGCCATCGCGGAAAAAACCGAATATTTAACACTCTCTTTCTATGCGTGTCTTCATATATTTATTTACATACAACTTGGTAGAAAAAACAAATCATTTTTTTTTCTACGAGGAAAAACTAGAAGAAAATGAACGCGGAAAAATAGTATGAATAATGTTTTGTGCATGCTGATCTTTAAAAATGAACTATTGCTCTACATCTTTCGTCATATTCATTTTATTTTAGGTATAATACTGTCCGAAGTAAATGGACCAAAAGGTTGAATAGTGTTATATCAACCAGTTGAGCAATGATACAAAAAATAGTCATCGAATTAGAATGGAATTTTGTATACAGAAACTTGATTTAGATTGTTTAACGGTACTTTCGGTCGCGCGAAAATTGTTGGATAAAACTGTTGGATCAGTTACTTTGGACATTATTATACACGTATTACACACATCTATGAAGACGTGGTCGCTTTATATAAAGCTTGTTTACATTCTAGTGCCATAAGCAACTTTTATAAAACTAAAACTTTTCATTATAAACTTTCTGTGGCGCGGTCATAGTTCATTACTTGATTACACTGACGAAAATTGCATCCGTAAATGTTACATATACAGTGAAAAAATTTGTGCTCTGCATAAAAACAACTAGCCGTTAAAATTTTTGTATTAAATAAGTAACACAACCCTGTGTTAATGTAACATTTAGTGTTTGTGTTAAATGAAAATATTAACAAAAATTTTGATTTAACAGAATTAAAATGTTAATCTGTTTTGAACAACACACAAATAACATAATGTTTGTGTAAAATGCGAAAAAATGTCATAAATACACGTATTCCTGTAATTACAACACCAATAAACTGGTTTCGCTCGCATCTATTGCTTTAGTTATAAGAGTGGGGGTAATGGTAACTGATACCATCGGTCCCATCGGTATAGCATCATTGCCATAATCATTGCAGTATTTGGCACTGTGCGACGTGCGTTCAATAGAAACATATCTTTGTATAGAAGCAGATAGAATATTTCAAAATCAAAAGCGTATTCCTAAGGTTAAATTGGTTTTAATTATTAAGATATTAAATATTGGTAAGTTAATTAAAAATGTTATAGATTGAATTTTTTTCTTTGTTTGCAGAATTTACTTCAATTAATTAAAATATTATCGAATATTCGGCGTTCCAGAACACATTCAAAGGGCAAAGATCAGGCAAAGAAGAAAGAGTAGTCGTTCCATTTTGCCTTCCACGTTCAGTTTGACAACGATCTTCACAATTTTTGGGTATTGCTTCAACATTATTTTTATCAGAACACAACTTTGTAGAAATATTAAATAAACAAGTTTAAGTACTGAAAAATTATTTTTGACTATTTCCTTTCATTTATATAATAAATAAATAAAAAAATACTAACTTAAAAAAATAATATACCAACACATTTACTGAGTAAACTTCTACATTCTAAATCAGTTAATTTTACACATAATTGTGGTAGAATTATAACTAAGTTATTGTGTAAAATTAACACACAATGTATGTCCTATTGTGTGTTAAAGCATTGACACAAATCTTGTGTAAAGATTTGACACATATGCTTTGTGTTAAAATAACAGAAAAAATTGAGCGGACCGTTCTGGACATGTGAAATGTGTTTCTTTTAACACAAATTTTCTCACTGTGTACATACATTTTAATACAAAATGCTTTTTGTGTGAGAAAACAACTTGGACATTTGTCTTGGAAATTTGTTTACAGATATAATTCGGTTTGCGCATAATAAAGAAATTGGGTTGAGCTTATGAGCCGGATCTTCGGTTTTCTTCACTCCATCGTCTACAAATCGAAGTTACCTCATTGCTAGAGGCTACCGGTTCGCTCTGCGCAATGGTAATTGAATTTGACTTAGCCGTTCATTTTCTTCGGCACTTCTGGAACTTCCCGTATCACTTGATGCCAGATTTTGAGATTCTTCTAGATCCAAAAGTTCGTAAGATCCTCATTTCCTTCGATTCTAAGCACAATTCCGCTTCAAATACGCCGACAAACTTCTCTTTTCAACTATAAAAAATTGGCAAGACAAGAGTCTCTTAAGGTGTCATCACAATGTGATTTGCTGAAAAATAGACAAATTTTCGCGATTTTTTTTCGGATAGATAGGATGGGGGAATGGGGATGAATCCTTTTTTACGATTAATACCACTATTTAACAATACAAAAAAATTTTTTTTTATTCATTTTTATTTATTTTTTTAAATTATTATAATTTTTTGAAAAAAAGTGTCTTTAAAAAAGGGCGGAAATCGGTACACACGATTGCGGACGCAGTTTTCATCCGAAAAAAAAAAACAAATAGATTACCAATCTGTTTAGGTAAGCCGCTATGTATCTATCGGCGCTTTTTGCTTTTTTTTCCTGAAATTTAAAAAAAATTGGTGGCGGTTTGAATAAAATGTTCAAAATTTTTTAGTTTTTCGTGTGGAAAAATAGGAAGATTTCAAAAAAAATGCTTCCATAGATACATAGCGATTTACCTACAGATTGATAATCTATTTGATTTTCTTTTTTCGAATAAAAACTGCGGTCGCATTCGTGTGTACCGATTTCCGCCCTTTTTTGAAGACACTTTTTTCAAAAAAATTTAATAACTATAAAAAATAAATAAAAATGAATAAAAAAAATATTTTACATTCCCCCATATACAAATACATTCCCCCATTCTATCCATCCGACAAGAAATGGCGAAAATTTGTCTATTTTTCGGCAAATCACACCGTGATGGTACCTTAAATGCGTTCTAAAGACACCTTGATCAACGGTCCAATATTACTTATTCGCAAGGTGTACGGATCTTCAAGTACGGATACCTCCAAAATATCGTCTCTCGCACGACTGAGTGCCACGCCCAGATATTACGTAATAGATTGGACTGTTTCAATGGTTTCAATTCAACCAGTCTGTTAGTCGCCAAGATAAAGCGAGACAAATTTCTAGGCAAAATTGTTACAACGAAAATTTTGACTTGGTTATCAAATCGAATTTATTTAGCCGCCCTTTTAAAGTTGTATATCAATTTATGTTGATAATGTAGATATCAATAAATAAAATACCCCTGTCGCATTATTTCTGCATAACATAGCGAATTTCCGTTTAAAAAAATTAGTTTATCTCGGAAACTAGTTGATATAGAAAAATACTTTAAAGACCTCTTTTGTGTGAATTTTTCTCCTCGTTTCAATAGTGTAAAAAAAATGTCGCGAAAAATTTTGAATAAAGGGGAATTTTGGTAAAAAACTAATTTTTTTCACGAAAATTGCCAAAAAACCATCTCTTGGGCATCGGACGTGCCTGGTTAACGAACTCGCCCAATGGTTTGAGACTTTCAATATTTTCCGTACGGACACACACACACACACACACACATATATATATATATATATATATATATATATATATATATATATATATATATATATATATATACAGTCGAATACCCGTTATAAGACTAGTCTAGGGGACGTAGGGGAAATTTTTCTCAGAATTTTAATGCCCTCACTACCGCGCACTTAATTTTGTCGCTCGACTACTCCTTATCTTATAGTCCGGAATGGATAGTGTAAGTCATAAATTATTCTGTCAAAATTAAATTATCTCCAGGAGCGTAAAAACAGGTATGGGGGACCAAAAATGATAGTAAATTGTAACTTCAAAATTTATAGTAATTTCCTTATTTAAGTTATTATTAGGTTTACGCAAGATAAATGGTTCACTTTCAGTGAAGGGTAGCTCGCTTTTTTGACATAATAGTACAAACAGATGCTGTATCCTACAAATTTTTATACTATTTTACAACAATAGGAAATTGTTTATTAAGAAGTTCACAATTAGTATTTTTTAATATTGATACAGCCACATACAAAGTAATGTCTACGATTGCTATTGATAACGTTAAAGATGCAAAGGTCGATATTCTGTAAGTGAATACGTATGTATGTAGAACGCGTTCTACCACTTCTGACTACCTACATATCTTACCTATACCTATGAATCCATACTCACAATCAATTTATCAATTCAATGCGACGCATCATTAATGGTACCACTTGGTACATCCGTACATATACTTATTTATATTATTTGCAATTTGTTTTCGATCGAAAGATTTTCATAACGAAAATTTATAGTAGATGTTATATATTTGAAAGAATACTTCCCTTCCTTATATCATCCATTTTGGAAATATCGTTATTTTCGATATCGATAATTTTCGATTACGAAAAGTAGGTTTTGACAGTCGCAATACGTTCAAAATACCCACAACTTGCTTCGCTTAAGCCTTCAAAAATTTCGTTATTTTTGAGCTACGACGCACCGTTTAGGAAATATTTACGATTAAAGTTTTCGATAGCGAAAATTAACGAAAAGTAGTTTTTTAAAAAATTGTTCTGTATCTGACCAGGTCAATGGGACAAACAGAGCCTAAATTAACTAGTTATAAACAATTTATGACATGTTACGCGGTATCGATAATTTTCGATAACGAAAAGTAGGTTTTGACATTCGCAATACGTTCGAAATACCCACAACTTGCTTCGCTTAAGCCTTCAAAAATTTCGTTATTTTTGAGCTACGACGCACCGTTTAGGAGATATTTACGATTAAAGTTTTCGATAGCGAAAATTAACGAAAAGTAGTTTTTTAAAAAATTGTTCTGTATCTGAACAGGTCAATGGGACAAACAGAGCCTAAATTAACTAGTTATAACCAATTTATGACATGTTACGCGGTATCGATAATTTTCGATAACGAAAAGTAGGTTTTGACATTCGCAATACGTTCGGAATACCCACAACTTGCTTCGCTTAAGCCTTCAAAAATTTCGTTATTTTTGAGCTACGACGCACCGTTTATGAGATATTTACGATTAAAGTTTTCGATAGCGAAAGTTAACGATTTGTCATTTTTTAAAAAATACACTATCGTTGACCGAATCAATGTGACTAATGGAGCCTAAATTCATCAATTATAACCAGCTTTTGATAAATAATTCGTTATCTTTGCTAGTTCTCGAACAGAACATTCTAAAACTTTTGTTAAATATCTTTATTTAGCTTTTATTTCAATAATTCTTCTAAGAGTGATATTGGTTTTTCGACATCTTTATTAATTTTCGAATAGAAACTTTTGTCAAATCTTTTCAATCTTTTTGTATTCAATTTGTTTTTCGATGACTAAACAAATGGTGAAGTAAATTTTTCGTAATCTTTGCTGATTTCCAGATAGAACATTCTCGAACTTTCGTTAAATTTCGGTACATGGATCCTTTTTAAATAACTAATTCGATGGTGAAATCAAGTTTCGGATATCTTATCTGATTTTCACATAGAATATTCTAGAACTTTTGCCGAATTTCATTTTTTGGTCACTTTTTTGATGAACAGTCTAATGGTGATGCCAAATTTTCAATAATTTTTCTGATTTCCAAAAAGAATATTCTAGAACTTTTTACGAATTCTGCTATTTGGATACTTTTTTCATGCTCAAACCAATGGTGAAGTCGGTTTTTGGATATATTTTCTATTTTCCGAATAGAATATTCTCGAACTTTTGCCAAATTCTGTTAATTGATCGCTTTTCGATGAAAAATTTGGTGGTGAAATCAGATATTCAATATTTTTTCTAATTTCCAAAAAGAATATTCTGGAACTTTTTCTAAATATCGGTACTTGGTTACTTATTCGTTGGTCAATCCATTGATTAAGGATTTTTTATATCTTTTCTGATTATTGAAAGAATATTCTAGAACTTTTGCCAGATTTCGCTGTTCAAGCATCTTTTCGATGACCAACACAGTGGTGAAATCGAATTATGTAATAGTTTTATTTTATCTGTATCTTTATACACGAAATATCTCTTCATAAAAATTTAGAAGACACGCTCCTCTCATATATGTTTTTTCAACAATTCAATTTTTTGACAGGTTGATTTATAGCTTGAGTGTATGGAAAAAAATTTTCTCGTCAAGTAGCTCTGTTTACATAAGACAGATGCAGTTGATCAAATTAAACTGTGTTCGTTCGTCGCGCGAGCGATGTTACAAACTTAAATTGAGCGACTATGTTATTTATATGAAATTTTATTGACTGTTTTCAAAACTAAATATATTTGTAGTGTACCCCTTTAGTTCCTGCCACAAAAACTATAGAGCGAATTTAGAAAAAAATTATAAATTTATTTATGAAAAATAGATAAATTATGTGCCGCTTCTAACGAATGGTGATACGTTTTTTCGGCAATTTTGACAGGATAATTTATGACCTGCAAAGGAATGGTCTGGCACAAAACTCGAAAAAGTGATTAAGTGGGAGAAGTTGGAAAATGTTAATTGAGGGGAAGAGTCTTATAAGGGGCAGTCTTATAACGGGTATTCGACTGTATATATATATATGTATATATAAACTTTAGCGAATATTATTTTCGTTTCTCGGAACCTCAAAACAAATTTCTGCCATGGTCCCGGGCTCAGTGGCTGAAAAAAGCAGCGTTAAAAATGGAAAATTAATTTTCGAGCAAAATGAATTATTAACCCAAAATCTGCCAATATCTGGTAACGTTCTATAAATTGAAGTGTGTCCGAAAGATCAAAAATTCAAAAATTGCACAATTTATCACAAAAATATTTCTAATGAGTTCGAAAATATTTTCAGACTGTTTGCCTACAGGGAATGATTCTTTTGTATTCAATTTATTTAAAAAATATAATATATACGAACTTCTAGCAAAACTGTTTTTAGAATTTTCAATATTTTCGATAGAGAATATTTGCTTTAGAAAAATCTCGAATGAGAAAAAAAATTATAAATCTGTTTACACTCGTGTTATAAAATAAACTGTTTTGTGTTTGTTGAAAGAGCTTGCAAAAATTTATCTTGAAATACATATATACACAATTCTGGTTGTGCGCGTAGGAATGTGCATTAAAATCGCTTTTTTCCGTAAAATGTTTAACGTATTTATTATATTATTATGTGAAAATATTTTTAAACCAACGTTTTCATATATGTATAAATAACATAGGAAAAAAAAATATCTACAGGCGTAGAAAGTGCAATCTAATTGTGGAAATTTAAAAGTTGGATTATTTTCCTCAAAAATGATTTACTCTTATGAAAAATACGTATGAAAGTATTAAAAGACATCACTTTTAAGTTTCCAGACATGTAGCAGTTGTGGAGTCTCCTACGAAACGAAATTTCCTAACAAAAATAAACACACATTTGGAAATATTTTAAAAGAGTAAATTTGTTTTCTATTAAGGAGGACCACTAGTGTGACGTTTTCAAAAAATAGAAAAATTTTTTTTGCATGTTGCCATAGTCTATACCTTTAAAAATAACAAACTAAAATTTCAAGTACATATCTCAAATAGTTTTTGAGTTACAGCTATCCGAAGAGTGGATTCTGATTTTCATTGTTAAGTTTGAGGTATTGAGAAATGTATGAAGGTTGATAGTTCGGGAGTTTTTGGACGTGGCTGCCAGTCACATATTGTAAAGAAGTTCCACATGTTTGTAATTGATTTCGCAGGTTCGTTTATAACCACGACTCGTTCAACAGAGTCCTATCTATAGAAATTTTTACTTCGATCGTGTGATTTTGTATCAGTGATTTTAGTTGTTTTAGGGAATCTTGTACACCACCTTCATTACAAGTTTCGTAGATTTTCATATAAGTACAAAGTCTGGAAAAAATCGAAAAAGTAGATATGAAGACGCCTGGAGGTGTAGTGGCAATTGCCTGAATTTAGGGGCAGCCTGAATATATAAAAAATAAACTCGATAGAAGTTTATGTTTAAAAAAAAATTTATTTCCACAAAAATTACAAGTTGAAAATAATAATAAAACAATTTCAAATTTTTATACAAGTTAAAAGTATTATAATAATATTTACTTTACCACCGCGCGGTGATCGAGTTAATACGTAGTTGACTCCGGTGAGCTTGGCTTGAACGACTGTTGATTGTCCTAATTTTGTCTTGACTTATATATAGCTGAATTTCCTGTTCCTTTTCGAAATGATATTGGTTGTGTATCCTGTAGGTATATTTAATGGATATTAGTTCATACGTTGGACTAGCTTTCTGATGTTCCATTAAGGTGGTTAGCCCAGAATTCATAACTTATATATATATATATATATATATATATATATATATATATATATATATATATATACCTATATATACCTGTATATATATATATATATATATATATATATATATATATATATATATATATATATATGTGCCGTTTCATAACCACTGTCGTCATCTGTCGGCTCCCACTTCTATGGGTGTCCATTTACATATTAAATTGGATAAACGATGTTCCTCCATTCTTTGCACATGCCCAAACCAAATTAACTGTTTTGTTTCGACAAGAAAGTAAATATATTAATCCCATCCAATTCAACCCAATACTCTGGAAATATGTCTATACAATCTGAAAAAACAATTACCGCTGATAAAATATCATATTATAAAAATTGCCACTGATATAGTGATATGTACCTACGGGGATTCCCGTATGGTGCGCCAACATATAAAATGTGTACTTTACCTATACTGACACACTGCCATATCGCACATATTACGTATTCCCCAGCTTCTCCAATACGTAGCACCATCAACTTGACAGAGTATAGGTACGACAATGCCAAACTGGAATCTCATGCTCTACTTTTCGATAGAAGTAAATGTTCCAATTTAACGATATCATCCTTCTGTGTGATTTTTCAAGAAGTTTACTCATGCAGGAGTTACATAGCACTGTCGATACTTATTACCCGTAGATATATACGTACGTTGCAATCGATTCCCACGGGAACTTATTCCCGTTCACTGAACACGGTGGTAAGCCGTATGTGTGTGTGTGTGATATTTTTTCAAACAAATCATTTATATTCATCACTTTACGGTAGTTAAAAGCATTAGTCTTTCTAGAGAAATCGATTTCAGTGTAAAATGGAACAGCAAGAAATTTAATAAGTTTAAAATTGATGAAATTCGAACGAAAACCAACCTGATAAATGCTTGATGTTTTTTCAGTTTTATTAAATTGTGAACACTGTTAAAGATGTTTCGAGAAGAATTTGATCTATGATTGACTGGTAGAGTAGCTTTGGGTTTTAAGGGGGAAAAGTTAAGTAAATGTACTTTCTTTCGTGATTTTTTGAAAAATCACGAAAACAGAAATTCTTAAAATGTAGAATCAAGGATATATTGCAAAGTGTCTACGCTACAGCTGCTGGAATTTGGAACCTTGGTTTTGCCCCGTGTAGACTACAGGTTTCAAATTTTAACCAAAACCAAAAAATCTTGTACTAGAACATCCTATGATAGCTAGTAAGTTAAAGAACATTCCTGTGAAGTTTCACACAAATCGGTTGAAAATTTGCTGAGCTACATTGCACTGGACGCGAAAAAGTCGGTTTTAAGAAAATCACGTTTAAAGTTGTTTACCCGTCCTCGGTAACATTTCGAGCGCTACACTTATATGTACTATAGAAACATCCATTCTTCGTATTCAGATCAAAAATACTTATTTTCGATACGTATGCGTAAAGAGAGGTATTCTAGTAGGCTTAAATTGGGGGACGAGTCTAAGGAACTGACGCATACACGACGAGATCAAGTGTGCTGTCAGGTGAGTGGGGTAAGCGCACGAGATCTCGTTGTGTATGCGTCAGTCCCTTTAGCGAGTGCTTCAATTTAAACTTACTGGACACCTCTCTTTAAGCGTACGTATTGAGCATAATTTTTTATAACGGGCTTCTAAAGTTTAATAGAGAGAAAAAAATTAATTATTTCTAAACAATTTTAGAAAATAGTAGGGTTAATTTTATTTTATAATAAGGTTATATGAAAAAAATTTCTTTTATTAATTTGTAGATCATTTTTGTTTTTATTATCCCTTTTTTAATTTCGATAAATGAATATCACTACTTTTTCGCACGGTCAGCTATTTTTACGCACGCTAGTGTACTTTCACGCACGCTTACTATCGTTTGTTTTACCGTGATGTGAATACGGCTTTTACGCCCGTCACACAAAGCTCGAATATTAAACTTTAGAAGCGGGAGTTATAAAAAGCATATTTTACAGATGTTAAACTATTTTTTTTATTAAACAAAAAAAAAAGAATTCCCAAAAATTTCATTTTATTAAATTTTTTCCTCTTAACGATAAAATATCTTGTATTGTGGGTAATTTCTCGAGAAATTCATTGCTAAGGGAAAGGTGACACAGAGCTTTCTCGTACTCGTAACAGATTCTCCTCCGATCTTTAGGGTGATTTTATGCTGACACTGCTTTCTGTGTTAAATTTCGCGTCCTTTCTTTTTTCTAGTTACCTTCAGAAACTAACTATCGGGTTGAAATTCAAATTTAACCCTAGAATCATACGTTGGTCTACGAGAAACTTTAATCATACATTGGCGTCATTTTGATGAATAGACTTTTTACGGAGAGTTTTAGAATTTGCAAAAAGCATTTTTTTACATAACAATATTACAAAAGCGAACAAAATATCTTAAAAAAAAATGCATTTGGAAAAATTTTTGAATATAAACATTTATTAATTTTTTTATCAAAGCATATTTTCATTATAAAAATTAAAAATAGATAAATTCATCAATTGTATCATAAAACATGTCTTTCAAAAAATTAATTTATGAACTATTATGAGTCGGTGGACATGTGCGATTTTACAGAATGTGAAATTTCTCGGTCACAAAAATTCCCGTAGATATGTAGTTATTTCCTCATTAGGCACATTTGTAAATTTTCTAAAATTTGTTAGTAATTTTTCCGAATAAGATCTCAAAAAATAATAAAATTAAAATATATTCCACAAAATAACTTGTTAATCTTTTATTAAGTCATTCGAAACGCAGTCTTTAATTTTCGATTCAATATATTAAAACTTCAGTATTATTTCGTCTTAATAAATCAAACAGCTGTAATCATCTTTCACATTATCATAATCACTGAATAAATTAATTATAACATCCATATCTTTAATAAATTTTAGAAAAATTAGGAAAACTTTTATATGTGAAGTAGAAAATCTTTAAGAAAAAACATACGTTAATCATACATAGTCGTCAAATTGACGCACACTACTTTAATATAAACAAAACGACAGCAACTATAAACAAAATTTATACCTTTGCTATGTTATAATAACAAATAAATTAGATAACAGAAGTTTCACAGCAAGCAGGCAACGACAAGTTGTAGTATTTTGGAGCAAGTAGAGAATTGGGCTACAACACTTTATCCCTGTGTTAAGTTTCAAATTCCCACGTCGAATACTTTTGGAGAAAATCGTCTGTGACCGACTGAAATGGACCTCGAAGTGAATCCATTTTACCAATTTTGGTACGGAACACTAAAAACAACTGAATAAAAACGATAATTATCCAGAATTGATCCTGAATCCAGTCCCCAAAACAAAAATCATTTCACAATAAAATAGCTCGAATCACATAAAACAATATTACCATTATAAATGAGATACTATCTAAAATTGCCATCATAATGTATTCTATAATAGAAGACGACGATCAAATAACAAAAAGTTCAGAAAGAACTCCTCAGTTCCCTCCTTCGCCCCTCCATTCCAATTGTATAAAATTAGTTTGTCATTGGTTCATTCATTCATTCATGGTCGGCGCTACTGCACATTGAACACCATCAGCGAATAATTGTACCGACATACAACAACTATAGTTTCTTTTGAATAGACATAATCAAAGACTAAAGGCCGGTTACCATCGACCTCCCCCCCCCTCTTGCCAATATGTAGTAACAAACAGAAACTGAACATTCACACAAACAGTATACATTTCACAATTTCTATTCATTGACAAGTTAGTGGGGGGCCAGCATTGTGGTGTGCCGGTGTGGGGTCTGGGAGATGATGTTCGAACTAATTCTACGGAATTCTATGCTCCAGGGGGGGTGCAATGAAAACTAAGTGAACACGGAATTCATGACTCGTTTACATATACCTTACACATATATATTATATTCCCCGTTTTACCGTTTTGTGAAAAGTTTACGAAGCGTTACGCCACTTCTGATGCTTTACCGCTGCTAAACTCTCTCATAAGTAAAACAAAACATTTTACAAGCGATAAAAATAATTCATTGAACTATGTGCAGTGCAGTCTACGGTAGTATCGGATAATACAAAGATGTAGGGTATGTGGTCCCGAAGGACAGGATCATGATGGAAGCAAGAATTTTGTTAGGGTTTTTGAAACACTGCTGGAATTCTTGAAAATATTTTAGAAATCTCTATCGCAATACAATTGAAGCTTGTAGTACTTTTGAACAAAACCAAAGCCATGATCGAGATCACCATCAAACTTTATCAATGAAGATTATACATGATTCGACGAAGCAAAAATAACAAAATTCTTAAGGTAGTAATCTAGTCTAGAAATTCGAAAAAATCGCTTTTTTCTCATATTTTAAAAGCTCAGGCCTTTAATAATAAGCTTCTAAAAGATTTACGGTAATTCAAATTATTTTCGGAGTTATCGTTATTTTTCCCTGTGTACTGTGTATCTTTTCAGTGTTAAATACAAATTTTTAATATAAATTACTCGAAACTACTTTTCTCGATACGGTTGACATGATGGCTAACTTCAAAAATGCATTACTGCTTGCATGAGGCAGAGTCAAAAGTTCAAATACGAATCAGACGCATCACAACGAAAAATCAAAAGTTCATTTTTACATTTGATGCGTTAAAACAATGCATCAAGAAATTTTGGTGATGTCGGATGCGTGTCCAAAATGCATGCTATGTGTATAATATAGAATTATAACTACTTGCCATATTATGTAGGTATTAACACCAACAGGAAAAATTCCTAAAAACAAATTGTTGAAAAAGATGAATGCATACGTATTTACCTTTGATTAAAATTGTTTAAACTATTTGAATACATATTGCACTCAAAATAGGTATGTAATATTTTTTATTCAAATAATTTCAATATTTTCAATTTCAAGTAAGTTCAAGTTGAAATTACAAGCAACCTATACAAGGACTGAATTGCTATATTATCTATAGTCTATCATGCTACATTATCTTTCTTATCTATAGCCAAATTAGAGGCTAAATGATGCCAATAACCCGTTTAAAAACATCTAATGTGCATCAAACTTCAAGAGAGCATCAGTAGCGCATCATGTAATATTAGACGCATCAGAAAAGTCATGATGCTGCATCGATGCGGTAAAGTTTACATTTTTGAAGTTATCCGATATCTGAAGTTCTAATGCACCGATTTACTTGAAATTTGGCACAGACCTTCTTAGCACTATCAAAATTGGCCTGACGTAGGGGTTTTTGGGATTTTTTTTTACTATTTAAAAAAAATTCCAAAGTTGAAAAAAGGAAGCGAAAAAATGATTTTTTTTTAAAATGGACGCCATTTTGTGAAAAAATTAATTTTTTCAAATCAGCTACATACGTCCGACCACAAAATATTCAGAAACAAACTCCGTATCTCTGTACTAGCTTTTTCAATTTGGACAGTAGCTTACGTCACAAATGACCTAATTTCTGTCCCCTCCAAACGCACAACGTGTTACAACATAGATCTCGTATCGATGATTGCGTGTGATGTACGGTTGTGTATGTACCAACATCACACGCTGTCCGTAGAGGGAGACGGCTGCAGTGTATATGTATACCGGTGTTAGAGTACATGCATATTATTATATATGTATTCGCATATTGTTGAAAGTGATTGATAACAATCGATTTGAACCCGACTACAGTTGCTGTGTGACTGACACACTTAAGAGGTATCGAACCACTCACTGGCACACTGCTATCCACAGTTTTTTACAAACACGCTTAGGGATGGCGTCCGGCTAAAGCGGGTTCTACACGATGCTACGAACGTTCCTTCCAACGTTCGATCGAACGTTTGAGGCAATTAAGTTCGATAGTTGGTGCGACGAATATATCGGCTACACGGTGAATCGAATGTTTGATCCAATACGAATGATGATGTGTTGGTACTCAGTGGACGAGGCTGTTATCTGTCTGATGTTATCTCTAATGTTATACACTGATGTTGTCTCTCTTCACATGAACGAGTCGTGCAGCTGCTGAGTCGAACCAACCAACGCAACCAACATTGACCTTCAAACGTTCGAAGCATCCCTTTGACTCGGTGCAAGAATACCGACATCGAGCGGGACATGGCCAAATGCGAATGTTTGACGCTCGACATTGGACACTCGTACGTTCGAACAACGGCCACACGATGCGATGAACCATCGAACGTCCAATGTTGGAAGGTGTTCGTAGCATCGTGTAGAACCGTCTTAATTCTACATCCTTGTTTATTAAGAATTAACTAAAATTTTATGTTTGAGATCACCAGGAGGGTTGGAATCACGTCAACCGAGAGACACCTTTTTTTTTGAGTCCCCACTTTGCCAACTATGCCAACTTGCATAATTTGTGGGACCATTTACATTGAAAATGAGTTTGGTTCATATTGATATGTAATAAAACATCGGAATAAGAGAACCAAATAAAATTTATACGCCAATAACAATAACATAATGTGAAGCGGACGGGAATACTTCCATAAAAAAGGAAGTATATTTTTATTTTTACTGAGATTACTACCATAATATCTCCTCGTATAGTTGAAAGAAGTAAAACTTTACATACAAATTTTTTCCCCGCTCCTTGTGTCTGTTTTGCTAAATATGTATGTACCAAAAGTTTTCCCTTTATATCGCCTTTGCAATAATTGCACCATATAACAGCAATACTATAGAGGTTATGTATACTAAATTTTTCCTGAAAATTCTTCAGTTCTTTGTTGGTTGTATTCGTTACTGATTTATATAATATAATGATATTAGTTATCGACCAGTGATTTTCAAACAAATAAATTTTGTGTGACTTAATAAATTGGTAATTGTGACTGTTAGAACTGCTCTTTCGGATTCCAATCAGTTTTCAATGATTGTTTGTAAACGTATTATATTTTATAGTATTCAAGCTCTAAAAGAAATTTGATAGAAAGGAGAAAATTTAATCTTTTTCGAGTGGTACGAATGTTATAAATTCTTTTCGGAACTCTAAGCACTTGTGTCCGCAGACATTAACGTGATAGTACCTACATAAACAACCTTTGTGTACTTTGGTTCATTGTAAAATTGTTGGCCTCATCGAAAAAAATGATTTTTTTTTGTACTAAAGCATGACGGTATTATCGATTATGAAAACAAGTCCTTGCATGCAATAGAAAATTTGTGCTACTTATTTTGAATCTTTTATTTTTTGAAACTTTCTCAAAGTATTTTGAATCTTTTATTTTTTAAAGCTACTATTCAAATTTGAAAAATTTAGTTTTTCTTTATCTTACCTTTTAGTTTTAATCACTGAGAATTTTTACTAAAATTATTTATGATGTAGAGGTAAGTGGGGTAAAGTGGGAAATGGCACTTTTCGGGTAAACTGTCATGCGCTACTGATATCTGTTAGTAATGACCACAAACTAATCTTTATGGTATACCCACACATGCATATGTGTTCGTGTGTTCTTTGACACTTGTTAAAGTTTTGAGGCGAATCGTAAATTTCATTTCAGTAGATAGGCTAGGAGAGAGCTGTGACACCGCAAAACTAAGCAACTTGAACCCTTTTGCCAATGTTTGAAATCGTGTAACTTTACGGTACTAGACATTCCGAACTGATGAGTCATCAAACTGTATCGATGTGCAAACCTTAACCTTTGACCCGGCACGTACCGAGTACATGTATTTAAAATTTGTTGTTGACATATGACCCCAACACTCGCTCATACTGCTGGCCTTGAAATTCCTAAGAGGTGAGTCATCGCCAGCAACCGAATTAATTTATGTTAACCCATTATGCATCATCACTATTTTCGTCACAATTTAGTTTTGTGTTAACCCATTACCCGCCATAGTTTTTGAATGCAAACCTAACGCATGCGCAGATTGAATTTAAGTACACGACGCATGCGCAGACTGAATTTTAGGTTACAATTTGATAGATGGGGTACACTACTGCGTCAAAAATGTGGGGTTACCCTAACTCGGGGGTGGCCCCAAACTTTTGACACCGTACTGTACTTAAATAATTGGTACACTGCCGTGTCAAAAGTGTGGAGCCCCCCTGGCCAAAAAAGTATCCTATCACTTTTTGAAGCGTACTGTACGTGCAAACCTTGACCCCAACACGCGCTTGCCTTAATTGCGTCATCTTAAACGAACTATCACGTCAAAAAATGTGGGGAATACCCTAACCCAGGAATAGCCCCAAACTTTTGACGCCGTACTGTACTTAAATTTTTGGTACACTACCGTGTCAAAAGTGCGGGCCCCCCTGAGCAAAAAGGTATCCGATCACTTTTTGAAGCGTACTGTACGTGCAAACTTTAACCCCAACATGCGCTTACCTTAATTGCATCATTTTAAACGAACTACCAAGTCAAAAATGTGGGGAATACCCTAACCCAAGGGGTGGCCGCTAAATTTTGTGGGGGGCACTGTACCAAGCGCTAGCCGCAATCATGACTTCAGACTCCAGATTCCAGACTCCAGATTTCTGACCGCTACTGTACTGCCGGAAATTTGGGTGTCAATTGTACTTGAGGTTTTTTTTTGTATATGAGTCAGCACTTTATAAGATGTTTATTTAATAAAAACTCGTGACTTTATACGGTTTGTGTTTGTTTATTTAAGATTTTTTAGCTGACTTAGGATGATGTAATTTCATAATATGTTTGCATCATAGCCAGAGGGGAATTTTATTTAAAAGCAAGTCACAACTTGTCAGTTCCAGGAATTTGTTTACATTAATGTCATCGTAAATCATAAATTTAGCTATGTTTATTTAAGATTTTGCTGACTCATATTCAGATATTTTTTTAATTTGTTTATTTATATAAGTTTTAATTTAAAAAATATTTATTTAAGATTTTGACAACACAGCAATTTTTTTGTTTGATTTCAAATATGAAATAGTTTTCTCGGAATTTTTAATTTATGGCCTGATAATAATCAGGGGTTTTTTCAATTTGTTTATATAAGTTTTAATTTTTGTTTATTTAAAATTAGTCAGCAATTCTTTTATTAGGTTTCAAATGTGAAATAAATTTCTCGGAATTTGACATTTGACCTTCGGTTATTTGCGTTGTAAAAATTCTGAGCCAGCATTTTTTGTGATTCCCCTCCAGAATTTTTCGAGCAGTCAAAATCGTATAAATTGAGGTCTGCGTGTCCCCTCAAATCACTTCTTCAGCAAACTTCAAGCAGTTAATATTGTTATTGTTGCAAGAATTTGTATCGAGGTTTTTTTTTTAAAATTAAAATACAACAATGGCTTCATTAAACGACGTGGCAACTAGAATGGTGGAAAATGTACGAAACGCGCTATCATTACTGGAAATGGATACCCGGGATGCAGATGAATTGGAAAAATGGATGAAACATACAAATACCAACATAAGACTAATCAACAAGGCAATTCGTGGAGCGGAAAACTTGGGACAACGCAAACATTTTGAATCATGTGCGGGAAAAATGAAAGGATTTCGAATCAGAATGAAGGCGCTACGAAAATATGGTAAGTTTTTTCAAATATAAATTTATTTTTTAATGACTTTTTTTATAATTTTGATATATCAACATGGTAAATTTTTTAAATATAAATTTTTTTTTTTTTAATGATTTTTTATAAATTTGATAAATAATTTTTTTATGTTGATTGTTTCAGGTGCCGGCATGAATCGAAATCAACGTAAAAGATCTGATAGAATTCAATGGGCTGACGTGGAATCCGCATTTGCAAGTCGAATACGAACGGGAGTGGTTACCAACATAACACACATAGAGCCAAAGGACTTTTTAGACGACGCTACATCTATGTTCACTCGGCGAATACAAAATATATTAAAAAAATACTTAACGATAAAAGTCAACACAACGTTTTGCGGGTTATTTGTGAAAACTGATGGTGACGAGGATAAATACGACATGAAACACTTCAATACACCGAATATCATAATAGATCGTGGAACAAACCTAAAACAGTGCTACATGGAACATGTACGGGAACCAATTTTGAGAAAATTGAGCGAGTTTACCGAGTCGGGGAGCGGATGGGCTTTATCAAGCATAATCAACCTAGCTGTGAACATCAACAAGTATACACCTTTCCGTGGATCAAGCTACATCGAATTACCTCAAGAAATAAAAACGAAAAAAGCATGTATCAACGTAAAAAACTTCAACGATGACGCCTGTTTCGCGTGGGCAGTGGTATCTGCACTTCATCCAGCTACATCAAATAAAAATCCAGCTCGAACCACCTCTTACCCACACTACTCAACGGTGCTAAACTTGGACGGGATACAGTTCCCAATGACGATCCAACAACTGAGCAAATTCGAGAAACAGAACCCAACAATATCAGTCAACGTGTTTATACTAAAAAAACAAAATGGACATTTCGAAACCGTACCTGCTGCGCTAACGAGAGAGAAGAAACAAAACCACATAAACCTTTTAATGATCCAGAATGAGTATTACGAGGATGAAGACAACGAACAGGACAACGATCAAGATTTACGCTACCATTTCTGCTGGATTAAGGACTTATCAAAACTCGTGTCAAGACAATTATCAAATCGTAATGGGAAAAAATATATCTGTGATCGATGCTTAAATTACTTTCGCACAGAAGATAAACTGATAAAACATACAGAAGACTGCGTGAACATGAACAACTGTCGGGTTATAATGCCGGAAGGGAAAAGCAAATACATATCATTCAAGAACTACAGCAACAAGAAACGTGTTCCATTTATAATTTACGCCGACGTGGAATCATTCCTACAACCTGTGACGGGAAACGAAAATCAGAAGAATACAACAACGTACCAACAACATCGGGCATACAGTATCGGTTACTACTTTCACTGCTCCTACAACAACCAACTAAGCTACTATAGATCATACCGCGGACCAAATTGCGAAAAATGGTTCGCAGAAGAATTGGCAACGTTACGTGAAAATATCTTGGAACCCATATACGACAACATAATACCAATGAACGAGTTAACACCAGAGGAACAACAGCAACTTAAACAACGAAGTACCGGGTGCCACATCTGCGAGAAACCATTCAAACCTGAGGATATTGTGGTTCGTGATCATAACCACTTCACCGGCGAATACAATGGACCTGCGCACAAGGGATGCAACTTGAATTATAAGGATTTTCATATGATTCCTGTTGTATTCCACAACTTGAGTGGTTATGATGCACATTTCGTAATAAAGGATATAGCAACAGCATTCGAGGGACGTGTCGACTTACTACCAATCAACAAGGAACGATACATTGCATTCACTAAACATGTTACGGGCAGCGAAATTACATTTAGATTCATCGACTCTTTCCGATTTATGGCATCAAGTTTGGATAAATTATCTTCATATCTCAACGAGTTCAACATAGTTAAATCACAATTTCCGGATACCGACTACAAATTACTTACGCGCAAAGGTGTTTTTCCGTACGACTACATATCAGGTTGGGATAAATTGGAAGAAACATGTTTACCATCACGGGAGAAATTCTACAATCGACTCAACGACAACGATATCACCATGGATGACTATACACACGCACAAAAAGTTTGGGATACATTCAACATACAGACGCTTGGAGAATACTCGGATTTATATATGAAAACGGACATACTACTACTCGCGGATGTTTTCGAGAATTTTCGGGATACATGCATGCGCACACACGGATTGGATCCAGCTCATTATTACACGACGCCGGGACTTACGTGGGATGCAGCCTTAAAATATACAAAAGTGGAGTTAGAACTGATATCTGATGTGGACCAATTATTATTCATTGAACGTGGTATTCGAGGTGGATTGAGCCAGTGTAGTAACCGATACGCGACAGCAAACAATAAATATATGAACACCTACGATCCGGACGAGGAATCAAAATACCTGATGTACTATGACGTGAACAACTTATATGGATGGGCAATGTCACAATACTTACCAACGGGAAATTTCAAATGGATGGAAAATACTGACATAGATGTTCAACAAATACCCGATGATTCACCTACAGGATACATACTTGAAGTGGATTTGGAATACCCGAGAGAACTGCACGATAAACACAACGATTTACCATTATGTCCAGAGAGAATGTGTGCACCCGGTACTAAACAGGAAATGTTACTGGCAACGCTATACAACAAACAGAAATACGTGATACACTATCGGAACCTGAAACAATGTCTACAACACGGGATGAAAGTAAAGAAAATACATAGAGTGCTACAATTCGATCAATCACCATGGCTTAAATCCTACATAGATTTAAACACAGCTCTAAGACAAACGGCGGGAAACGAATTCGAGAAAAATCTCTACAAGCTACTCAACAACGCGGTCTTCGGGAAAACGATGGAAAACGTACGGAAACACTCGATCGTGAAATTGTTAACGAAATGGTATGGACGATATGGTGCGGAAGTTATGATAGCAAAACCGAATTTCCACAGCCGCACCATATTTGACGAGAATCTTATTGCAGTCGAACTACGAAAAACGGAAGTGTTTATGAACAAACCAATATACGTCGGGCAAGCAATTCTGGATATTTCGAAAACATGTGTCTACGATTTTCATTACAACTACATACAGCCAACGTTCGGGAACAACAGCAAATTACTCTACACGGATACCGATTCATTGATTTACGAGATAAAATGCTCAGATATTTACGAAATAATGAAACGAGATATTCAATACTTCGATACGTCGGATTACAACGCGGATAATCAATATAACATGCCAAGAGTCAATAAGAAAATACCCGGGTTAATGAAGGATGAGCTAAATGGTCGAATCTTTACAAAATTTGTGGGCTTAAGATCGAAAATGTATAGTTGTCAAGTGGACGGCGAGGATCACACGAAGAAAGCGAAAGGTGTAAAGAATTCTGTGGTTAAGAAAACGATAACTTTCAACGATTACGTGGACTGTCTAAAACACAATACAATCATAAACCGACAACAAAACCTGATACAATCGAAAAAACATAACGTGTATAGTGTAACTCAGAACAAGGTGGCGCTCAGCCCGTACGATACGAAACGATATATTGTGGAGGGGGAAACGGATACTTTAGCATGGGGACATTACTCGTTAAATTACTGAATATCAACAACGTTAAAATTAGTACGCAAGTGGAAATGGCATCGTCATCATCGGCTTACTGGAAACGGCTACAAATATTTTCAAGTGAACTGGATAAACTACGTAAACGGGTTGATACCTACGAAAAAACAATTGATGCTATTGTAAAAATGCAAAATTTGAAATTGTCTGAACCGGAATCAATGGAGTGGGATAAAATGGATGTTTCAATTGGTGAATTTTTCGAACGTGAACCAATGCTACTGAACGAACTGACTTTGGAAACATTTCTTCAAATCTACAAGTGGATCAGTTTGAATGTGTTGAAAAGTTATGGTGCGAAAATCATACAACGCGCCTGGATTTGGTTACCATCCGATTATCGAGCCATGTTTCAAGAATGTGAACCATGTTTTGAACATTATAATCGACCCTGGCAACAAGATCATATTGATGGACCACCTGGTTTGAAAATTCGCTGTGAAATGTGCAAGAATGGTGTGAAAATGGAGGAAAACTTTCAACCGCCTGTTGGTGAACCATTGACATTTGCAACACGGATATCACACGTTGAAGACATATTTCTGACTCATCCTTATTTGTATACAAAAGTCAGAAATTTCGATATGTTATTATACTTAACAAAACAACTATTGAAATATGATATTTGGGTGCAACATCTGTATGCATATATGATACCCGAATATGCACAACGAATTTGTCAAGTATGGGATCAGTTACCTGAAAACATGAAACAATTACGTTCGGGTGTTATTGAATATATAAACAAATCATACAATTTTTAATATTTATTTATTGTAAAAAATAATTCATATACATTTATTGTAAAAAAATATTTCATATACAAAACATTTATTGTAAAAAATATTACATATACATTTATTGTGAAAATATTTTGTATTCATACTTATATTTTAAAAATAAAGAACAATAATTATTTACATATATGTGTTATTTATTTGAAAAAAACCTTTTTATCTTACAGATTATCAAAAATTAGATTGTTTAAACAATATCAGATTCTTGAATCCAGCTGTTGTTATCCGATGGGAAACCAAGCCACTTGACCAATACTTTCCCATCACGTCTCTTCAGAATTCGTTCCACGAGGTACACATCAGGATATTTAACTTTCTGTAGTTCATACTCGTAAAAGCTGCCTCGGATAGGCCGTTGATTGATATCTTCAAGTAGATATGTGACCGGATTTGTATGTTTAACTTTGACGATTTTAAAAATTTCCGTAGACCAATTCGGTGTGTAGCCTTTTTCAAAGATTGATTTAAATTTGCTAATTCGAACAAAGTCGTTAACTTTATACTTGGCTGCACCAGCAATTTTTATATTACTGTATACATTAGATAATAAATATGCTTCATTATCAGCAGTGACATCTCGTGGAGCCATTTTGATTGTACGATGCTTTGTTCTATTATATTCATCAACTAAATCGTTAATTAATTGCAACCATTTATAATTACCGTTTAGAGAAAAAGCACGCCAAAGTTTATTCTTAATGGTACGATTAAAACGTTCAACGATTGAAGCTTTTAACGTACTATATGTAGAATAATGATTAATATTATGTTTTTCCATTAACGCCTTAAAGTTACTATTAAAAAATTCTCGGCCGTCGTCTGTTTGAAGGTGCGTCGGTGTGCGCTTGCTCTGTTTGAATATTGATTCCATGGCAGCAGTAACAAGCACTCCAGATTTATCTTTTACCGGTACAGTCCAAGCATACTTCGAAAATGTGTCAATAGCTGTCAACAGGTACCTATATCCATGATTTTCTTTCGCATAAGCACCCATTTCAACAAGATCAGCTTGCCATAAATCATCGATACCCTTAGTTATAACACGACGCCTTTTGAAATTTTTACGAGCCGGTTTGTGTAATTCGCTTACAACTTGTTCTTTAACTTTACTCATCTTGAACTGTTGGCATGGTATTTACAGTGAGTTGCTTATATAGGTTCGAAATAAATTGTATTTTATTTTCTAATTGCTTAAATTTAACGTGAAATTCCTCTTTAAATACTGCATTTGCAATAGTTTCCATTACCATTTTCAACTCATTATCCATGTTCTCCAAATGACTAAGTTTTGCGGTCACAATTGATTCAAATTGTTTATGTGAATTTTCAAGTGTTGTCATACCGTCCGAAATTTTAGCAAGCGCTTCATTAAGAAAAGCCAAGTTAACAGCATCAGCTTTATGTTTAGGTGTGCGAACGTTTGTCAGACGTTTACCTTTCATATCGTAATCACCATTCGTTGTTAAATTAATGGAAGCGGCTTTTCCGCCACTGCTGAATCGACCGAATTTGTCAACGCTCATGTTTGAAATGACTATCTAATCAGGTTGATCACCTGTATTTATTCTATTACATCAGCCTCGCGCAATTCCTCTAAAATGGCTTGTATCTCATTTTGATGATTGGTGTGTCCAGCTTGCTGTGACGCAACCAATAATATTAGCCTATCGATAAGTTCGTCTATATCATTCCAATAACGATAATCAATCGTTTGATTAGCATCATAATGCATTAAACCGGAACCGGTTGGTTGTCGTTTGGGTGTTGACGTGTACCTTGGTGACGATGGAAAAAGTTTTTTTATAATTATTCTATACTTATAACTTTGATTTGAATTAACTGGTGCATTAATATTATAACTTCTTTTATGCGCATTAGTACTTTTTAAAATGGTCTTATAAGTATCTAAATCCGACTCAGTGTATACATGATGATTTGGATATTTTTTAAACATTAACTCAAAGAGACCTTCAGTACCGGGGTAAACGATGTTGTTAATAATAAAATTATCATCAATTATATCCAATTCAGAATTACCAATCATCCATTTATTTGTTCGCTCATCTATACGCGGTCCATAGGTACGATCAAGGGTTCTTTTAGCTCTACGTGTGGTTGCCAACGTGAGATATTTTTCAGCTAGTGCACCAACATAGGGTTTTGCTGTAGGTTGACTACTTTGTTCCATCACATAAGGTGTTGCTGTAGGTTGACTACTTTGTTCCATAAGCGTTGACCTAAATATCTCAGTATCATCATCATTATTATCATTACTAAGAAAATGTGACTTTATATCGACATCAGAATCGGTTGAAAAACGTGCTTTTTTAATTTTAGGTTTTTCATCTTTAAGCAAGAAACTTTTTATTGGTTCATTTCTTATTTCAGCAGCTAGTTCCTTAAGTGGCTCCGTTATTGGCTTGAATGATTCTTGTAAATTTTTCTCTCGTTTAAACTGACTATCTTTGAGCGCACGGTATTTGGCGCGTATAGATTTTGTAGCATTGATGATTTTTCGTTTTAGCTCCCGTTCGCTATCCATAGTGTGTGCGTGCTTATGCTATTACAGTTTACTAGCAAATGTGCAGTGTGAACGTGTACACAGCCATTTTATAGCTTTTTCGAACCGAATTGATGAACTGAACAGAGATTTCGGTCGAACCGCACACTATTTCGGTCGAACCGCACACATTTTCGGTCGAACCGCACACTATTTCGGTCGAACCGCACACTATTTCGGTCGAAACGCACACTATTTCGGTCCAACCGCACACATTTTCGGTCCAACCGCACACTATTTCGGTCCAACCGCACACATTTTCGGTCGAACCGCACACTATTTCGGTCGAACCGCACACTATTTCGGTCCAACCGCACACATTTTCGGTCGAACCGCACACATTTTCGGTCCAACCGCACACTATTTCGGTCCAACCGCACACGTTTTCGGTTGAACCGCACACTATTTCGGTCCAACCGCACTGCATCAGTAGGTATGGGGCCACTTGGCAACGCAGTGTAATTGCCTATATTCAGGGGCAAGTATTTGAATATTGATGCTGAGTAAGTATAGTATCATCTAGCAATGAACTATATGTAAATGGTAAAATGAGTTAGTCTATTTCGGTTCGAAACACAATGGTATTTCATATAGAAATAATCTATATGTTATTGATCAGTTTTTAATTTGAATAAAGATATCGAAATTTTTACGATACCTTCCGCTATTCAACTCACTGTCTTTATCTATAACCAAAAAGTTGAACCTTTCACGCCAACATTCATTGCAAATTTCTTTGAACTGATCGAATAACATGTCACTACCTACATGTTCTTGGAAAACGTGTTTGATATTAGTCAAATCTTGTTTAAATAAAACTATTAAATTAGCATTATCCCTAAGTAATTGTTTTGGTATGAAACTGTATGTCTGACAAAGATAGAAGACTGAAACATCTTTATGACGCCCCATACTGAAATATGCTCTAATATTATTTTGTTTATCCGTAGCAACATCGTCAAATATAAAAATTGAATTATTTTTTACATCTTCTGGTGCTATAACATCATCATTATTAGAAAAAGTAAAATATCCTAAACCCCTTATTGGTTTAAGAACGCGTTTCAGATACTCATACTTTGGTTGACAGAGTGATTTTGAATAGAGATAAATATTTTCAAAACTTAATCCATTCGGATGTTCTAATAAATTTAATAAAATGCTAGTCTTGCCACACCCCGAAGGACCAGAGATTATACATCTTATACTATTCGGTAATAAGGGGCCATGCTTTTTTTCAGCTAATGTGGTTGACACAAAATCCATATTTTTGATTGGCAGTTCAACATCTTGTTTTACGAAACGCATTTTTAACGCTACTGATTTATTATATAAGCGCTCAGCCCCTTATATACTTACGCGCAGTAGTCATCATGAATCACTACAGCGTGGATTGGCGCACCTTAGGTCTTGAATGTATACTCGTCAACAATGAATTTAATTGTTGCAGTGATCCACAAGTTACCGACAACAATGAAATTAAATGGTTTAACGATTCTGATGAACCATTGTTGTCAATAACTTTTAATCATATTGAAAAGGATGATATTATGCATCTATGTATTATAATTTCTAATTGTTGTAAAAAGAGGATTTATTTGATTGAAAGTGATCAAAATTGTAAATTAGCTGTTCATGAAATTGATTCATTTCAATTTTTCATGAATCTATAAATAGCTCGAATCAAATTTTATTAACATTCAGTTCTAATGTTACGTCACAACCGGCAACAACAACGAAGTGGTCGTGGACTTGTTAATTCATTAATTAACAAATTGCCATTTGAACTTCACATACCTGGCTATCAGTATTGTGGACCGGGTACAAAATTACAAGAAAGATTAGCAAGAGGTGATCCGGGCATCAATAAATTAGACGAAGCTTGTAAGGCACACGATATCGCTTACTCGCAAAGTAAAAATCTCTCTGATCGACATAAGGCAGATTTAATTTTAGCAAACGCAGCCTGGGATCGAGTTAAATCTTCAGACGCAACATTTGGTGAAAAAGCTGCTGCGTGGGCCGTAACAAACGCAATGAAAGCTAAAGTAAAACTTGGTATGGGTGTTAACAAAAAGGCTACACTCGGTCAAGTGCGACGAAGTGTACGCGGTACCGTTAAAAAATTAAAACGTGAACCAATTAATAATGCTGTAAAGCTTGCTCTTAAAGCGGCTAAAGTTGCAGCTAGGGGTAAAAAAATTAAAACACCACGTATTATTCCAATACCTAAAACGGGTGGTGTTCTACCACTTTTACCAATTTTTGCGGCACTTTCGGCAGCCGGTGCGCTAGCCGGGGGTGCATCAGGAATTTCGAAAGCTATTAATGATGCTAAAGCGGCACAAAAACAGTTGAATGAAAGTGAACGCCATAACCGAACGATGGAGGCTATTGCTATACGTAATGGCCGGGGTTTGTATATAAAACCATATAGAAAAGGATTAGGATTATACTTGCAACCGTATCCAAAAAACTTATAATGAAATTGCCCGAGCGGGCACTAACAGATAGAGATTTACGTAAATATGCGAAATATTTACCCCATTTTCGTGGTGTATTTATGCGCGATAATTTACCCAAACGTGGACCGTGGTATAATGAATGCGGTATTTTAAATTTAGATAGTTCTACCGGACCTGGTACTCATTGGACCTGTTACTGGAAAAATGGTAATCAGGTAGATTATTTTGATAGTTTTGGTAATTTAAAACCACCGCTTGAAGTGGCTCGCTACCTCAGTGGAAACAATATTACATACAATTATAATAAATATCAAGATTACAATTCCTATAAATGTGGTCATTTATGTTTGGAGTTTCTTTATAATAAATATTACGGTGATGGTGATAAATATTTATAAAAGAAATCAACGCTCACGTATGTTTGTCATTTCGAAAGACGAAGTCATGGCGTTCACATTAACTTTGTCGGGAAATACTTCTATACTCACTGCACACTATTTTCCGGCAATTCAACTTAGAAATCAATATGAGTGTGCTCTATTAGATTTCCAAGTATACAATTCAATTCCTAACGTAACTGCTAAAAATAATTTATTACATTACGGTGATAATGATGTAATATCATTTCCTACCGGCACCTTTGAAATAGATGATTTAGCTACATATATAAACAAAACTATTTACAACAAGTATGGTAATATAATATATAACAACGAAAATGATAAACCATACATACATCTAAGGGCTAATAATAACACACTCAAATGCGAAATAATTAGCAATAAAGCTATTGATTTCACTAAACCTAATACAATTGGTTCACTTTTAGGGTTTACTAAACGGATATTGGAACCAAACAAACTTCACTCATCTAATGAGCCTGTCAGTATTATGAAGGTGAATGCAATACGCATTGAATCTAATATTACGAGTAATGCTTATATGAATGGTATGCTAGCTCACACACTTCACGAATTTTCACCTCTTGTTGCGCCAGGGTATAAAATAGTTGAGGTACCGCGAAATATAATCTATTCACCAGTAACCGTTAGAGAGTTAACATCTCTTTCGTTGAAAATTGTCGATCAAGACGGTGATTTGGTTGACTTTCGCGGTGAAACAATCACAGTACGTTTGCATTTGAGACCATGTTAATTTACAATCTGGAGCAACCCGCCGCTAGACTATATAATAGAGCGTTTTTACAGCCTGAGCTCATTCAGTTGAATACCATTAAACGTAAAGCATTTAAGCAACAGCGTATTTCACCTGAACGTTTAGCATTTCTTGAAGCATTGGGTCACAAAGTTAAAAGAAAATAGTATACAGCGACGTATTAAATATTCCTGGTGGCTCACAAATTGATGATAGCATTACGAACTTTGAATATCATACATATGCGCCCTTTTTACGATCCTTTAAGAATAATGACGAAGTTAGAATATTAATTCAAAACCAGGACTTGTACATTTTACCTAGTGAAAGTTTTATTTACATTGAGGGGAAAATTTTAAATAATGAAAATGCCGTTCCAGATATAAAATTGGTTAATAATTGTATTGCCTTTCTATTCGATGAAATTAGATATGAATTAAATGGGGTTGAACTTGAACGTGTTAGGTATGTTGGTCTAACATCGACATTGAAAAATTATTTATCGTTAAACGATGATGAGAGTAAACAATTACTAAATGCTGGTTGGTCGATTGATAATGATTGTACAATAAAATTACCACAAGCCAACTTTAACTTTTGCATTCCGCTTAGAAAATTATTGGGATTCGCTGAGGATTACGGAAAAATTATGTTAAACGCAAAGCATGAATTAATTCTTATTCGTGCACGAACTGACAACGATGTAATTGTTTCAGAATCGAATTCGTTGAAATTTGAAATAAATAAACTCGAATGGCGTGTTCCACATGTAACTGTATCAGATGAAATTAAATTATCACTGCTAAAATATGTTGAAAAAGCTGAACCTATACAGATTAGTTTTAGAGCGTGGGAAACTTATATTCAACCTGCATTACCCACTACACAACAAAACACTTGGGTTGTAAAAACAACTACACAGCTAGAAAAACCGCGATATATCATTTTCGCTTTACAGAAAAAGGATAAAAATGTTTCTAAGTTTGATCATTGTGATTTAAATAATTTCAAAGTTTACCTAAATTCACAAGTGTACCCTTATGATGATTTGAATATTAAATTTGATATTAATCAGTATGCAATACTTTATGATATGTATACCCGCTTTCAATCCTCATACTATCATCGTTCCAATGAACCGCTCTTAAATTGGGAAAATTTTAAAACTATAGCTCCGATAGTTTTTATCGATTGCTCACATCAAAATGAGTCACTGAAAAGCGGTTCAGTTGATGTTCGTTTAGAATTTAAATGTAATAAAGATATTCCGGCTGGTACGACAGCAATAGCCATTTTAGTTCATGATGTCATTTTCGAATACATTCCACTAACTAACCTGGTTAAAAAGTATACCTAATTACCCCCACCACTTTTTATTATTCTATATAAAGTTGTGGATTGTGTGAATAATTTCAGTTCTACGGCGGCGGTAAAAAATGGCGTTTCTTGACATACAAGGCTATCAAGGAGCTAACAACGAATTTTATTTTAAAGAAGTTGGTATTGCTGCAGAAAATTCGGATGATATATTACATCTTATATTCGACGCACCGTTTGATTTCAACGAGTTGCCGAAGAAATATCAACGAGTAGCCCGTTGGCTTTGCCGAAATTGGCATGGAATACCTTGGTCGTATGGATTTATTCCGTACAAAAAACTTCATACCATATTAAAACCTATATTAAAGAAGTATGATGTTATATACGTCAAGGGTGGTGAAAAGAAGAAATGGATATCAAGTTTGTTTGATGGTACCGAAAACCAGCCGTGGATTCTGAATTTGGAAGAAATATTTGATGTACCGAAGATTTCCATTCTGCGAGATGAATATTATTCAAGACGCTGTATGCTTCATTCAGATAAAATTTGTTCATTAGAAAATTGTATTCTTTTAAAAAATTTTTATATGGAAAATAAATAGATTTTAAGTAATATATAGATTTAAGCAATTTAATTTTTTGTGTACATTTATTCTATAAATAAAATTAAAAAAAAAAATTATGTGCGTTTTATTTAATAGTTACCCTAAATTCCCCTATTTTTTACAGCAAGAAGTTACTTTCATTAACCTATAAAAGTATTGACAAAAATCTTATGAAATTTTTTTATTCTAATTGAAAAGCATATTTCATGATACACCCTGTATAAGAATACACTCATGCATACATGCATTTATACCTGCACCTATGTATACATGCATTTGTATATAATAATTATATTATGTATGTGTGATGTAAGTTTTAAGATGATATTCTATATATTTTTTACCCCAAAACTACTAATTTATAAAAAAATTTAGCAAATCTTAATGCTGTTATAATTTTTATATTAAACAACATAGTTAAATTATAGTATACATATTAAGAAATAATCCAGGTATTTATTGTACAGTAATATATACGAATTTATTTGCAAACATATTACTTTTTGCTAATGAAGCAAATATTTTTCCAATGCTGATAAAAGTGATAAATTATTTTAGTTAGATTTTGTTGACATAAAGACTACAATCATTTACTAGTATGTATTTATAAAATTAAAATTAAATAGGGATATACAGAGTGTATACATAACATATTCTTAATATACAACCGGTCAGAAATCTGGACTCTGGAATCTGGAGTCTGAAGTCATGATTGCGGCTAGCGCTTGGTACAGTGCCCCCCACAAAATTTAGCGGCCACCCCTTGGGTTAGGGTATTCCCCACATTTTTGACTTGGTAGTTCGTTTAAAATGATGCAATTAAGGTAAGCGCATGTTGGGGTTAAAGTTTGCACGTACAGTACGCTTCAAAAAGTGATCGGATACCTTTTTGCTCAGGGGGGCCCGCACTTTTGACACGGTAGTGTACCAAAAATTTAAGTACAGTACGGCGTCAAAAGTTTGGGGCTACTCCTGGGTTAGGGTATTCCCCACATTTTTTGACGTGATAGTTCGTTTAAGATGACGCAATTAAGGCAAGCGCGTGTTGGGGTCAAGGTTTGCACGTACAGTACGCTTCAAAAAGTGATAGGATACTTTTTTGGCCAGGGGGGCTCCACACTTTTGACACGGCAGTGTACCAATTATTTAAGTACAGTACGGTGTCAAAAGTTTGGGGCCACCCCCGAGTTAGGGTAACCCCACATTTTTGACGCAGTAGTGTACCCCATCTATCAAATTGTAACCTAAAATTCAGTCTGCGCATGCGTCGTGTACTTAAATTCAATCTGCGCATGCGTTAGGTTTGCATTCAAAAACTATGGCGGGTAATGGGTTAACACAAAACTAAATTGTGACGAAAATAGTGATGATGCATAATGGGTTAACATAAATTAATTCGGTTGCTGGCGATGACTCACCTCTTAGGAATTTCAAGGCCAGCAGTATGAGCGAGTGTTGGGGTCATATGTCAACAACAAATTTTAAATACATGTACTCGGTACGTGCCGGGTCAAAGGTTAAGGTTTGCACATCGATACAGTTTGATGACTCATCAGTTCGGAATGTCTAGTACCGTAAAGTTACACGATTTCAAACATTGGCAAAAGGGTTCAAGTTGCTTAGTTTTGCGGTGTCACAGCTCTCTCCTAGCCTCTCTACTCATTTCCCATCGTTTCAGTATCGTTTTTTTCACTCGTTTTAGAGGTAAAGAAATTGTAAGTACACTCAAAGTATTCTTTGTAGTCTTGATTTTGATAATGCATAAACGTTTCGTATAATTTATACATTGTAAAAAAATGACGCCTACATTTTTGCAAAATGTGGTGTCGGGGTAAAGTGGGAAATTTTGTATTGGGCAAAGTGGGAAATGTCATGAATCACGATTGAGGCGTCGTTTTGCATTCAAATTTTGCCGATTCATTGTTTATGATTTAAAAGAGTGTTACGAATGTATTTATGTCCCTCTAACCTCAAAATTTCGACTTCAACTCGGTTTTTTCGGTTACCGGAATATAAAATATCGTACGCACGGCGCGAAAACAAGATTTTTTAACAATTCACAAATCTAAATCAAGTTGCAAGAAGCAGCTGAAAAACGTTTAGCAAATAAACGCATCGAGTCTCAAAAATCAATTAAGTCATTTTTTTTTTATTTTTTTTTTTTTCAGCAAAAATTTTTTACTATACATTCTGTACTCTTTGAACCTTTTTTGTCTTGAAATATAGATATAATAACTTTGCTGCAAGATTTGATTGAATTTGTACAGTTTTTTAAAGTTTCCCACTTAACCCCACGATTTTCAATTTTGGCCATTTTTCACATGGTCGGTCAAAGCTCGGTAACTCAAAAGAAAATCAATATTTTTAGTTGGTATTTACCCACTTTACCCACTTACCTCTACTCACTATAGAGGTCATAGTAAAACTAGGTGAGTCGTTTAAATGTGCCAGGGTCTAGCTGCTCCACAACATGTGACTGGCGTCCACGTCCAAAACTCCTGAACTTTTAACCTTCATACATTTCTCAATACCTCCAAGTTAACAATGAAAATCAGAATTCGCTTTTCAGATGGCCATAACTCAAAAACTATTGGAGATACGCACTTGAAATTTTAGTATGTTATTTCTAAAGGTATACACTATCAAAACGTGCAAAAAGAAATTTTCAAATTTTTTCAAAATGTCACACTAGTGGTCCCCCTTAAAATCTAATAAAAATTGCATATACCCGAAATGGTCTGTCATCATATTTTCCTTTCATCCCTATAGTTTACATAGACGATAAAGTAAAAACTCTTTCTAACAGGCACTACAAAACATTCCACAATAATTAATATCACAAGAATTTTAATCAAAATTTCTTAAATGAAATATAAACATTACTATGACGACCCTGAATCACTTTACATCCTTTCCTCCCTTCACCGTACACTACAAATATTTCACATATTCAAAAGTTTTGCTAATGTCCCCGCCAGAAACAATACCCACAACCAGAATGAATGAATACACGTTGCATGATAATAACCATTAAATGTGGTCGTTTGCCCGGAGTCTCCGAGCCAGTCAACCCATCTTTCCACTCACTTTGATCGTGTTAAATAAAAAGAAAACCATAACTTGGCCGTTTGAATGGGAGCAGCAGTGAATCTGTTCGGGAAGCGATGAAAACAAACAACTATCTCAACTGTACAGTATGTACGACGTGCCCGAAACATAGAAAGACTATTCAGGTGAAATAATTACTTTTCAAACTTACAACAACTGTTAAATAGTTTTGTATAGTCGAAACTTGCACGGCGACGGCGAGGTAAGACGCGTGAATGGATTGTATAGGAAAAAGATTAATACGTTCTAATTGTATACAACACACAGTTCCACCCCCCTCCCCCCAACGTTCGTCTCTTTCCGGTTGTCAGTGGGTCGCCCTTGCGAACCACTCTTTCACAAAACATTTTATAAAGAAGTTAGTTGTAAGCTTTATAAATCGTCTATTATACAATATACCCGAAAACCACAACTATGGTCGGGGGGTGTTCAACTTCAACAGCCAGTGTTCATAAACAAGATCTTTTATTTCATTAAAGTTGGCAGCACTGTAGTAGTGTGTATAAAAGACAAATTAAAAATAATGAATCCGTTTTGAAAGTTATATAATTAATTAATGTTCGACTTTTCATATACGCGGGTTTGAACACGAATTTTACCCCAGTTAGTCGGCCGTGTTAGTGAACGGTAAACGAATTATGTATGTCGATATAACACGCAAATACTTTAACGAGAGAAGATTTTATTATTTTGATAGGTATCATATTTTTCCCTTCAAAAAAACCTTCAGGTACCATCACAGTGTAGAATTTTCAAAAAATTAATTTTTTTTTTGGTCTTATCTTAAAGTACGTACAGTTACGCATGTTCTTTCAAAATTTCAAATTGAAATTCGAATTATTACGGTCGCTACGACCACAGATCAATGGATTCAGTCTAAATACAAAATTCTGTAGATCGATTGGCGTCTTTTGGGGGGGGGGTTACACCACTTTACGTTCAGTCGTTCCACAACCAGTGAACGTATAAGATCAACTGTTATCACCACAGTATCACATTTTTGTTGAAACAATGATTTGAAACAATTTCGAGACAAAGAGTACATTTCGTTCGAGAGTTATCGTGCGGACACACACAAACATATATATATATATATATATATATATATATATATATATATATATATATATATATATATATATATATATATATATATATATATAAATTTTGGTGAATATTATTTTCGGTTTCTAGGGACCTCAAAACAAATGTCTGTCATAACGCGTCCCAGATCATGACAGTGGCTGCAATAGGTGATTTTTCGATTCGAAAATTCCCTAAGTAGGAATTTATTGTCTAAGATTTCTTTAAAAAAGCTACACTACATTAACAATATTATTTAAAGTACATCTAACGTCATACGCACAGAGCAGTAGAGACAACATATCTATCTCTATACTACTGGAACCAGTGCAACAAGTAAGAGATAGAAAATATGTTATGTATGTGCACTGGGGTTACTTTGTATTAGTGCGATATTGTGTATTTGTGTTAGTGACAGTTGGTGGTAGTGGTCGTAACGTGGTTGTACTGTTGCATACATATTTATGACACCACACGTATGTACTAGGAGATGTAACTATACCAACAACAATCAAATCCATTGTCTTGTGATTTACCTACACTCATCGACTGCTACTGAGAGGTTGACTACTAAGTAGCCTAATGTGCCCAGAAATGCCCACTGGTGACTACCGAAAAGAGATAGTTGCTGTACCTCTTTACTCTGTGGTCATATGTCCTTCGTCCTTCGTCTTACATCAACAACTACGACAAGTACTGTCCCATGCTCATCTAGTCAATCACACGCATATATACATACATATTGTGTCGTATATATGTCGTATGTTAGACTGTGACTAACTTCACACTTTATATGAGACAACGATCACAGTCTAAATAACAAATAGTGAATTTGGTTATTTTTAAGTTATTTTTCTCGAAAATTTGGTAACATAAAAATGGTTTAAAAGCTTTTCCGTACTTTGTAATGGTGTAAACAAATTTCGAATTTTTTTTAAATTTTGGCAAATATTGGCAAGAACTTATTTTTCGAGGTTCTAGGCATCGGATTTCGGAAACTAGTTGACATAGAAAAATAGTTTAAAGACCTTTTTTGTGTGATTTCTTCTCCTCGTTTCAATAGTGTAAAAAAATGTCGCAAAATTTTTTTAATAAAGGGAAATTTTGGCAAAAAAATAATTTCTTTTCAAGAACAAAAACTATGTTCCTGGCATCGGACGTGTCTGGGTAACGAACTTGTCTAACGGTTTGGGACTTCCAACATTTTCACCAAATTTCGTAAACCTAGGACATTTCATTCGAGAGTTATCGTGCGGGCATATATATATATATATATATATATATATATATATATATATATATATATATATATAAATTTTAGTGGATATTATTTTCGGTTTCTAGGGACCTCAAAACAAATTTCTGCCATAGTGCCGGCTTCAAGTCGCGTCATTACAGTGGCTGTAATAGCTGAATTCCATTCTGGAAATTCGCTAAAACTATTAATCTGATCAATAACAAATTTTTACTAGCTATTTGTTATGATTTTGAAATAGCTCGAACATCAAACATACTGTTGCTGGTACATGTTGAATTGATAGGACATGAGTTGGATTAGGACCCTATATGGCCGGGGTTATGTTTTGGAAATTTTTGCCATAGATTCCTTTCACAATTCCAAACAGATATTGACATAGTTCGCTCAATCATATGGATATAAACGTATACTCTCCAAACTCCAGTACTTCTGCCATAGTGTTCTCCACCCACATCATAAATATAATATAGTTAAATTTGTACAAGTGAGATATAAAAAGGCAAAATACTGATGTGTGTAACGTTGTTAATAGATGGAAAATCTATAAAATGGACGTAAAAATTCATTTTCCACAAGAGAAAACACATAATTGATCACGTTTTTGTAGCACCTACTGTCGCTTAGAAAGGAAATAGTTTCTACTATATAATTATATTAGGGAAAAAAATTTTAATAAACTTTGTTTACAAAATTTGCAATAATTAAAAAAATCTAAGTACGTGTTCTAACGACCAACAAAGACTAGCACTTTATTATTTTTAAAAATATTTTTACAACAAATTTGTTTACCATTCATATAAACTAACATAGATACAGGCCACCCCGAATTCCGTCGGTTCGAGTTATGTCAAATAATAATTAATATTTAATTTCGGATTCAATATTGTGAAGCTTCTTGGGTTTTCCCCTTAATATAATGGTCGTTTCTATATTAAATTATACATTTTATGACGGAAGTGATGGTCAAGGAAAGTGATAGAAGACCAGGATTTGGGAGGTATGCGCCAGTTTCTTGAAAGAACTATACCGATATTTGTCGGAAATTGTGAAGGAAAGCTTTAGAAAATATTCACGAGCATAACTAGTCGTAGAAACTTCGGCGTACAAATTCGCAGGTGCCAGTGCCTAAGCATACCTGACCACTTCGTTGATTCGAATTAAATAATTTATCACTCCAATTACTTTCTTTTCAATTTACGACACCAAGTTCGTGAAAACATGATGTCGCCAAAGCGAGAGTTACCTGTACTGCTAAATTAAAATTACCGTAAAACCGTCTAGACCCGGACACTTTTTTTACATTTTTTGGTTAATTCTATGTTTATACATGTTTCCTTGATAGATATCACCAATTACCATTAGAAAGAGTGTATAATATTTGTTATATCCCTGACCCATTTGTTTCATTATAAATAAAAATAAAGAAAATAAAAAATAATTAGTAAGTGTCCGGGTCTACACCCTAAATCGGTCTTGACCCGGACACTTAAATAATGTAATAACATGTCAACTAACCTCTCCCGTCGGGGTTAGGACAGTGTTTTATATCGTCTGATGTCTTTGAACCTGTCAAGATATTTTGAGGGAAGGGAAAGGGGACAATGCATAGTATGTCCCTCCATGAAATAAACATACGATATGACATCAGAAGGGGGCATAAACCGCATAACTCTAGGCGGAATATTAACATATGGATAGCGGGAGTTACAGCTGGTGCGAATCGTGGCCATAGTGTAATAAACTGATGTGTCCCGGTCTAAACGGATATATGTATATAGCATGAATTTTTTTTATATATGCATCGAATATAACTTCAAACATCATTAAATGATGCGCGATAAAATTCTGAACATATACATATCAAAACTAAGACAATATGACAATTATGACGGAAATTACACGTCTAAGTTAGACACACATTTTATTTCTTTGAAAAACTGGCGGATATAAATCCTGTAAAATGAGATATTAAAAATTGAAATCCTTAGTTTTTTTGGTATAGCTGTTTAGAGGATATTTTTCTCTCTCTAATGACGTCAAGAACATTTACTTTGTAGATTAGTACAAAGTGTCCGGGTCTAGACGGTTTTACGGTATATACAAATATGTTTAAAGAAAATGATAATATATGTACACAAACAGTCGATATTGTATATATTTGTAATTACCGACGTGATAGAATAAAGCTCGTGAAACTCTGGCACGGTCGGTGTATAGTTTAAATACTTGAACGCACATTCTGAGAGTTCCGCCCCTTGCACTTACAACACTGTGTGAGTAGGTACCTGTGTTGAAAAATGCACGAGTTAATTATATTGAAAATTAACATCTTTGTAAAATACGGCATCACATATTACGTCATATATTATTTTTGTGGTGTATAAACTATTTATATGTACAGTCACGTTCGTAAAGCTTAGGGGCATCAAAGAACTTTCACAGTGAAGGTAGGAAGCACAGAACACTATAGAAGTAGTGTACATATAAAAATCTGCCGTTCTTAAGGTGCAATGTTGTGCAATTTACACCGCTGCTGATTTAGTCTGCTACTGTTCGGCACATCGTTCACATCGTTCTTAGCGCCCTTGTCTTTTTAATCAACTCGTGAAATTTAAACAGAAAAAAAAATATGAAGTGTGTCGTATTTAAGTGTAAAAATTCCATTAAACAAAAAAATTCTCAAATTGAAGGGATATCTTTCTTAAAATAAATAAATATATTTTTAATTGTTGGTTGTTAGTCACATAGGTCGGCCATGACAGTATATACTATATATATGCAAGGTTCCCAGCAAGTCCTCAGCGTATGTGTAAAAAACTGTAGCCAGTAGTGTGTCCAGAGTGTCAGATATCGCTTAGGTGATTCAGTCGTCCGCATCACTTGTAGCGGTTTGGACACTAATTGTTGCAACAATGCAATACATGAATACGTAAGCCTAGAATACACACATATGACACCAGACATTATGTATACGTACCATTGTCGAGTGTGTATGTATGGTAGGTAATGTCAGACGAATTTTAGTTTATAATAGGGGACTCCCATCTTCCTTTTGAACGAAAATAAATTCAAATTTTATTATGGTATTTAATAACGTCACTAAAATTACTAAAATTTTTTGATATTTTAAAAATTGTAAATAAAATTTTCATTTGTGTGATCATGCAGGATTACTATAGAAAAAAATCCCCGTTAAATTCAGTGCCATCGAGAGGGTGGTGCAGATGAGGCAATTGCCTGGGGACCCGGGTCTAAAAAGGGGACCTGCAGTCTCGATTAGGGGTCCGCAGAAAATAAGAAGACTTTTTTTTGCTCGTCAATTATATTTTTTGTCGTGCCCGGGAGCCCGTTATTTCTCTCGTCGGCCCTGGTTAAATTAATTCCATTTCTAAACGGAATTTCCATATTTTGTCTGCAAAAATGAAATGTTGACATTAACTGAAGAAAAATTTGAAAAACTAAAATTTCATTAATTTTTATATAAAAGGTTAAGCTAATATATAAATTTATTGAAGAGTACTGTATATCTATTATAAATGAATTAATTTTAGAGAAGAGATTTAAACTTTTTACTTCATCACATTTATTATGAAAATAGTTTTTAACGATAGTGCATGTATGTAATTTTTTTTTTGAAAACACTATTAAAATGATTATACAGTACTGCACAAAAATATCGAAACACAACTGAAGTTATTTTTGTCCTAACACAAAATTCACAAACAACTATATTTTTGTCTACGACTGTAAATGTATGTACCTACATACGTATATATAAAAACGGTTATTAAAAGAAATAGTTTGAATTCAAAATATTTTGCTTTTAACGTAATTTACATAGACTATGTACATTTTTCTAATTACTAATTAAATGGATATAAATTGTATAATAGTACCCCCCGGCACTCTACACGTATGTAAACTATTTTTAGATTACTATTTTTAAAACTACGGTAAAATATTATAATATTTTTAATTCCTGCTAATAATGTAATTGGCCGAAATCTGCACAAGTAATTTATTAATTCAAAATCAGATCCGGTTCTGATTTCATTTAACAATCGTAGTTTCTCAAAATTAAACTCTTTCGATTTGTTTAAGTAAGTAGGGTTGACCGGGATAATTGTGAATGGATTTTAATGAGTTGCGATAAATGCAGTTAATGGGTGCATCGTTTTGGCGATCTTTTTAAAAACTGAAATTTGATCCGTGATTTTTATTAAAAATATAGTACAAAATAATTTAAAAATGTGTATTATGAGTTTAGTAAGAAGTAATAAACACACTAAGGTGGTTTTTAAAAAATTGTCAAATACCCCATTATATTATATTATTTACTTTTTGTTAATACAATTCAGTTTGCAATTCTCGCCCGTCTAAACAATTATTCCATATCTAATTAAAGTTCAAGTCAGTTAATAAGTTTTAAGTATTTTTTATTTTATATATCACATTATGGTTGATTTATTTTTAATTCTACATTATTCAGGATGCACCACACAAATTCTGAGCAAATTCGTATGAAAAACAAAAATTTTATAAGCCATTCACATTTATCCGGCGCGGTTTTGCAAATCTTATGAATTTCGGGGTAAAAGTGAATACCATCAGAAAAATTATTTAGAACGGATTACAAGAGAAGTGTGGTACGTCAGAGTAAAGCCCAACTCAGATTCTTCACATTTACTCCACTTTAAAATTTTTCATCACACTTTACCGGTCACAATTTCTCTTTGTTTAATGCAAGTTACGCATACCTCAAATTTCTACAAAAAATCAAGGTTAAAGAAAAATAACAAAAATTGTAGGAACAAATTTATTATAAGCTAAAAATGATATTTTGATGATATTTTGTCATTTTATCATATAAAAAATCAAAAAATTACATATGTTCATACAAAAACAAGGAAAATAAGACTTTTTCGAGGAAATACATTTAGTTTACATGAATAAAAAACAATTTTTTTTTTTTGTATTGTTTGTATAACGGAAACTTGTGCAATAAGATCACCAGCACTTTCATCAACATTTTCAACTCTGAAAAGAACGCTACTGAAATTTTTGACCGAATGGGGGCATTTGTGAATGACGTTCACAATTACCCCACAATTTTAAAATCATGGGGTAATTGTGAATTGGTGATAAATTGTCCAATTTCTTTAGCAGTTAATAAGGAACCCTCTCAGGGCTTAGATCACTTCTTTAGAAGTATTTTTAACCATTTCCTTTTAAAAACCTACCTACCTTTTAAAAAAAGAAAATTAATTTAAAAAAAATTTTTTTTGAGGATTGGTCGAAGTAAGATACATAAAATTTTGCAAGGTTTTTTTCAAAATAAAAAAAAGATACTAATACTTGGAGAATTGTTATGAAATTTTAATAGCATATTAAGAAAGGACAGGAAAACATATTACGAGTTGATTTTTAACAATATTAATGTTATTTTAGAAATTATAGGCGCCGTTCACAATTGCCCCAATTCACAACTACCCCGGTCAACCCTATATTAATTAATATTATTGAATCAATTCTGAGTCTTGATAAGAATAACTATACACCTGAATCTATAAAATGCGCATTAGATATTATAAAAAAGTTTGGAATTTATTGTTTAGATTGTACTGATTGTAATGCATCGTACGTAGGTCAAACCGGTCAAAGCTTCGATGCCAGTTATCCATAAGGAAAATTTTATATACATTTCTATAAGACATAGGCCATTCAATAGAAACAGATTAACAACCAAAAACACAGCACAATTGTTCACAAAACTGTGAACTCAACTTTTTGGAAGCTTTGGAAATTTGTAATTTGGATGAGCACTGAAATCATATAATTTTTGAATGACCAAATATTATTTATATATATACCTAATGGGGTATTTGACAGTAGTTGAAAAAATATCTACTTTGATTTTTAAATAATGCTCGAGTCATAATGATACTGAATATTGCTTTTTTACAAGTTATTTCATTCAAAAATATAAAAATTTTAATTAAATAAAATTACAAAATTTACGTTAAAAATGACGTAATCAGAAACATTAATAAGCAAAAGCAGCTTACGTCACAAGCTCGTTCGAATATGTAGGTATTATATTTGTAGTTAGGAAAAAAATTGTTTACTTTTTTGGTAACTATGAAAAAAATTTTTAATTATTAATTTTCATTACTAGACCTATTACTACCACTCAATGTTTTTTTTATAACGTCATATGATTTGACGTCACAGAAAGCATAGTTTTGGCGATCTTTTTAAAAACTGAAATTTGATCCGTGATTTTTATTAAAAATATAGTACAAAATAATTTAAAATGTATATTATGAGTTTAGTAAGAAGTAATAAACACACTAAGATGGTTTTTAAAAAATTGTCAAAAACCGAATTCAGTTTGCAATTCTCGTCCGTCTAAACAATTATTCCATATCTAATTAAAGTTCAAGTCAGTCCTTATCTTCTACTTTCGGTGACTATATTTTAACGATAGGTGCCGTATATTCCTTTATTTCTCGAATAATATAGTTAACACACCTTTCTTTTTTAAATATAATATTTTCTTGCGTAACTTTCAACTAGAGGCAAAATTACTCGTGTTAGCATCTTGTAGGTACTTTTACAAGGATCCATTCCGACAGTAGATACATATTGTAATATCACGAATTTCATGTAACTCCTAAAGCACTAAGTACCAACAACTAAAACAAAGATCAGTATATGGATATGCAACACGGAATAACAAAGGATAGATATACGACAACAATTTCACCGTCACTTGTTTTCATGACAACTCTTGTTTCTTGTCAGATATGTACATATAAAATATTATGCAAATTAGTATTCAATTCTTATACGTCGTTTCATCTGCATATTAACATTGCAAAACACAATATTCCACTAGGAATCAGTGCATGGGCTGACAGGACCCCCCCCCCCCCACCCGTAGGAAGAAGAAGAAGAAGAACATTGCAAAATCGTTGCATTTGGTATTTTCTAGAAGCAGACTAAACGATTCTAGTAATATCGATCAAATAGTGATGAAAGGGTATAGCCGAATAAGTATAGGTGTATCGGCCCCGGAAGTGAATTATTTTAATAACTATATTAGCGGTATGGTAAGGCTGTAAGTAATTGATATCTACAATTTTAGCGGCCAAAACTGACTAGTTATGGAGATAATTAAAAAAAAATTAAAAAATTATAAAAATTTTTTTCTTGGTAACTACTCAACATAGGAAAATAATTCCAAATCCACATGAAGGCAAACACTCTCAAGAATATTAGACATATTTATTATCCTATCAGTCCTCGTTATTAAGGACAATAACAAGGATAATATGCGATCCAATGCTATTTTATAGGGTTCCAACAGAGCGACTATTTCAAAGAAAATTCAGTAACTGTGCCCTAAAGCACTTAATTACTGCACCAAGTCTCATCAAAATTCAAGGGGTACAACATGATAAAAAAAATATTTTTCATTTCTAATCTGCTGAACCGCCTCTCCAATGAGTCCGACCCTGGAAGTGTATACATCAATCAAAAGTACTTTAAAAATAAAGTATTGTGTCTCATAAAGTGTTTTTTCCTATCACCTATAGTTTTCGAGATAATCAAGAATAATCGAAAGACGTATATTAAGATATAGGCTATCTGCCCCTGATAGAAAGTCCCAATAGTAACGTTCTGTATTGTCGTTTATGTGACACTGTAGGTACTTCGTATGTATAACTTTCCTAGATTAAAACAAAACCATTGTAGAAATATAAAATAGAAAATTCTCAAAAAATGTGGTGTAGTAGGCTTTTTTAACATGTAGAATATAATGCTCATTGGACTTTAATGGACGGACCCACTGGAGGGGCGGTTCAGCAGATTAGAAATGAAAAATATTTTTTTTTATCATGTTGTACCCCTTGAATTTTGATGAGACTTGGTGCAGTAATTAAGTGCATTAGGGCACAGTTACTGAATTTTTTTTTTGAAGTGGTCGCTCAATTGGAACCCTATAAAAATAACATTGGATCTCATATTATCCTATCAGTCCTATCTCATATAGGACTAATAGGATAATAAATGCGTCTAATATTCTTAAGAGTGTTTGCCTTCATGTGGATTTGTAATTATTTTCCAATGTTGAGTAGTTACCAAGAAAAAAATTTTTGTAATTTTTAAATATTTTTAGTTATCTCCATAACTGCTCAGTTTTGGCCGCCAAAATTGTAGATGTCAACTACTTACAGCCTTGCCATACCGCTAATATAGTTATTAAAATAATTCGCTTCCCGGGCCGATTCACCTATACTTATCCGGCCATACCCTTTGCATTTGGATATTATTTTCGACGTTCTCGATCAAATGATCCTCTACATGAGGGTCTTGTTGAAAATTTTGTTAGATAAGAAATATTTGAAAAACTGACAGGTTGATCAAAATAATATTGAAGCGATGGTTTTGTAATGCCACCTCGTAACGGACTTTTATCGTTTTTTCGTTTATTATGCAAATTTAAGTTGCTAGTTATGAGATAAAGTGTAGTGCTAATTCAAAAGAAATAATTAAATTTAAGTATTCAATATTTTGTGTTTGCTAAAAGATTGCCATTTATGAAATACAAATTTACGTTAAAAAGCAATCGATGCACATTTCGTAAAAGTATGAAAATATTTAAAATACCATTATAAATAGTAAAATAGGAAAATTATTAAAATTCATAGTGAAGAAAAATTACAACAATTTTCATAATAATTTTCAATTTTCCACACTTTTATCATTCAAGTAGTTTTTCTTAATTTATATTACGTGCATATGTATAGGAGTCAAGCCAATGTTGAATACTTACGTATGTACACATATTTAGGTCATCAAAATAAATCTAAATCTTTTTCTTGTATTGAAATAAAACTATTAAAACACACGGTGTGTTTAAAAAATCGCTAGACATTAAAACAGTTTGTCAGAATTGTACTGACATAATAATTGCATCTGAGTCTTATAAAAAAATAATAATTTAGAACTTACCAATGTTGTATTTTTTTTTTTTTTTTTTTTTTTTTTTTGTTGAATAATTAATATTTTTGAACTAAAATTATTTCTTTACCGCAAAAATTTTGTAAATATATCACAATTGAAAGTGAAAATAAAAAGCAACCAATAAACAAATACCAACATAGAAGATAAGTTTTGTTGAAAACATAATTTTCACTTGTAATTTATTCCTTCCAAACATTTTTTAATCACCTTTATACAAATATATGCAGCTTTCTGATGCTCATTATGCATCCCAATGCATAATCACCTTAGAGTATCAAAGAAGATAGTCTAGTATTTCACTGTGCTTTTTACCAACTTTAAAACAAAATGTTTAAAACATTTTTACCTTCCAAACGTTGGGTTGTTCTAAGTTTTTTTACATATAAAGAAATATTCTATGTATGAAAAACTTTTGAAAATTTTTATAGCTGATTTCTACAGCTCAAAAAGGAGGCTGAAGAGCAATATTTTGGCTTATAAGGGATGCCTTACGATCATGTGATAGCAAAATGAAGATGATAAAAATCAGCAAACCTATATTTATAAACTAGAACACATTTTGAAATCTTACTCGTCGTATCCTCGAATCCACTTGTATGGTTAAAATTTAATCAAAATCGTTGAAGCCGTTTTTCTGTAAATGGCTGTTCTGTTAATTTTCGTGGTATTTTCAAAATTCAAAAACGACTAGGTGCCGTCCAGGACCACTTTTTAGGTGTATTGACCTTACCAGGTTGTGTATTTTGACAAACTTCCTCCCCGTACCAAATTTCTTCAAAATCCCTCAAGTGGTTTCATAGTTAGAGATAAAAATAGCTCTCCTAACAGACAAATAGACTCAGAGGACCTTAAACCGTATATGTTCGCTAAAAACCCGACATTGAATTTTTTCACGATCACATTATTTGGTAGTCTATAGCCCTATAGGTCTGTAATGTATAGGATCAAGTAAAAATATGTCTTACGGTCAACACTCAAATTTTATAGGTATCTATTCTAAAAGAAATTGTGTTTTATGCAAGTTAAATTTGTTCCAGCTTCACTGTTCCATTTTTTATGGTTATGGTTAACAGTGTTCTTCTGGTTAAATTGCTAGGTAACAAATTTTCGTTAAACAAACCTAAATTTACTCGAAAAAATACAAACCTCTCGTGTAATAATAAATGAGTAATATCCTTTCTATATCATTTTTATCATTTTTAATACTCTATTTCCCGCTAAAATATTCATATCAACTCCTTGCCACCCGTCTCCTAACCCCTGATTCATATGCACGGTGAGTGTTAAAATTATTTGATTTGAATCACGACAGTTAAAAATCTCTTTTCTCTAGCATACTTCTTAACAACTAGTTAAGTATTCTGATCAACAAATAAGAAATTGTATTATTATTATTTCGATAACACAGTTTGTACCCCAGAGTACAGAGGTACAGCAACTATCTCTATCGTGTAATCTGCAGTGTGCATTTCTGTGCACATTAGGCTACTAAATAGTTACCGTCTCAGTAGCAGTCGCTGAATGTAGGTCAGTCAAACAACAATGGATTTGATTGTTGTTAGCATTGTAGAACCCCTAACACGTAGCGTTGTGGTATCACACATATGTATGCGAAGCAGGGTCACGTGACGGCCACCACCATCTTCGATTACTCACACTAACACAGTTTACCGCACAAATACAAAGTAAACACCGTGCACCTATACAACATATTTTTTATCTCTTACTGGTTACACTGGTTCCAATAGTATAGAGATAGGTATGTTATCTCTAGTGCTCTATGGTTTGTACTCCTCGACCCACGGTGAGTGCACTAAGCACACGAAGCTGGCGCTCCAACACTCTAAATCTCGTTCACTTCTCGTTCAAAAGTGCTGTTAGAAAAGTGAGGACGATGTACATATATAAGAAAAATGTAATAATAAAATTGATATGATAACTTTTATTTCAACTATTAAAATATATTTCATGAAGAAATTGAAATAACATTTTATCAAATTGATGCGAGTTGAAGTTGAGTTTGATTGCGTCACTACGACTTGCTATAAATGTTTGCAAATGTTTGCAACGTATTATTTTTTGATTGAAATGATGACATAATTTTAAACCAATTTTATAGTTAAAATTGAATTTTTATTACGACATTTAAGCGCGTACTGTTTGATTTGAAATTTCGAAAAATTCTTAAAGTTTTTATTTGTGGATGTTGTACCTAATAAAATTTCCAGGATGAAAATGTCGTAAATGGTAAAAAGTTACAGATTCGATTAAATTAAATGAATTGTGTAGAAGCACTAGATCCCCCCTGATATGACCCCCTGGACGGAGTATAATTCAAATGTTATCACAGATTATCTGAAGTTTACTAAAATTTTCAGTGATCTAGAAACCATAAATAAAATAACTGGAATGATACAACAGGAAACGAATTATAGGTTTTCCAAATCATTTTTTTTTCATTTTTATCAAAATTAGGCCCGTAGGACCACTAGAAAAAAAGACTTCTATTGGATCGATCACATTTATAAAAGGAATTGGATTATTCTGAAAACACGAATGAAAAGTTCATACACAAATCACCTTAATTCAAGCAATTACCTTAAGGGGAGATTCGCCAATAAAACATCAAAAATCGACCTTTTTTATTTTCATTTTTTTTTATACAAATAAGGCCCGATTTACATTAACGCTCCGCTCTCGATACGATATCACTCCGCTACCGGTTCGATAAAATATTCTTACACAGTAAACAATAAGTGTATTCACATCATCGCTCTGATATCGGTCCGATATCAGTCACGGTTCGCTCTCCCTCCAATGTCACTCCAATATCAATACCACTCAGGTAATATTTTATCGGAACGATATCAGACTTGTTATGGCTTGTACCTGTAGTGTAAGCACTTTTTTGAATCCACTCTACTCCGCTTGCATTCAGTTGTTATGAAAAGATATTTGTATCGAACTGAGACCGAACTGGGAGTGTACCCAGAGTGGCATTATAATGTGAGTAGAGAATGAATAGGTACCAGCATGATATTAGCAGTGTAATGTGTGCACAACAAGATTATATCGAATCGGGATCGTAGTGATATCGTACCGAGAGCGGAGCGTTAATGTAAATCGGGCCTAAACATTTTATTAAAAAATTAAATATGCAGCATTGTTTCTATATGTCTTGAGATTACAAAGAAAATTAAAAAAAAAAAAAAATATTAAAAAATGAGCTGATTATAAATGGCTTTGAAGTCGACACTGCGAAATTTTTCACCTTGATGATTTCTCGCGTTCTGAAATTCCCAGTGAACCAAAATAAAAAAATCAAGAATTTTCTGAAAATATACATATAGGTACAGTTATGGCACTAACTAGGATCCAAGAAAAAATAAAAAACCAGCGAGAAATCGCATTTTGAAAATAAATTTTCAAAAATCACCGCTTTTTCTCGACTTTAAACAGCAACCATTTTGAAAATATATAACGGAACCAAAAGATCTTCTGCACAAAATGAAGGTATCGAGGAATAATATACACTTTGACTTATGTTGCTACTTTTTGAGATACACGAAGAACCATGTTGAAAAACGTACTTTCGAGAAAAAAGCATTTAAAGTTTTTTTTTTTAAATTGAATTATAGTAAAGTGCGTGCACTAAACTGCTCAGCACAACTTTTTTATTTTTCATTTTTTTAAAATAAAATTTTAGGAGAACATTTCTAACACCTTAAGAAACACAATCATGAAGAAAAAAGATTTTTTTTCCCCTTAATTCAAATCACTTCAATATGGTTTGCTTTTAGGAAAAAGATTTTTTTTTAATTTAGTGACGTCATCAAGTTTGCTAAAATTTTTCAGTTCCTTAAAAACTGTAAGTAAAATGATAAAATGGTGGAACGAGAAGGAGATTACAGACTTTTGAAGTAATTTTTGTCTTTTTCACAAAAATTTGGCTAATAGGACAACGTTTTTTTAGGGAAAAATGTCCCCTTAATGAATCAAGTAAATTGAACCAGATTGTTTCTTGAATCAAAGATACAGCCAAGAATGCCCAAGATCTTTCCTAAAAAAAAAAAGATTTTTATAATCTATCGTACCTATTTTTTAGTGTACAGATAATTATATTATCTACATAAGTAAATTCGAAAACAAATTTGGATCACGTGATTGTGAGTATCAAAAACAAACTTATGTAAATCGTTTAGTATAAAAAAAAGTTTAAATTGTTGTTTCGCCTGAAAAGTTTGTAACCATTTTAAATATTATAGTATCCTATACTACCCACGTTCAATCGTAAATATATCTTGGTTAACAAACGACTATCGGGCATTAAAAAAAAAAACGCGCAGCAAAAAAGGCAATGCTCTGGCGGAAAGCGGTGAAAAACCGAAGAGTGAACACAGCACATGTTTAAATAATAGAAATTTTACTGCTTTTAAAAATATTAATTTTTACCATCTGGTTTACGTTTTGTGAAAGATTGGATTGCGTTATGAAAACAGAGAATAATATTTGTTGAGAAAACACAAATATTTCATTTTTGTTTTCAGTGTAGGTAGGTAGAAAGGTACCTCATAAACATGAGGCGGGGTCGGTGGAAATTTTCCAAAAAAAAGAAAAAAAATGCACATCAAAATAAATTAATTTTTTTAATTTTTTTTTTCGTGTTTCTTTTTTAAACATGGTATTCGATTTTTTAGAGCCCTCCAGAAGAAACGTGGCAATACTTTTGGTTTACGTCATATTTCTTTATCTGTCCGTCTTTTACTCCCTCATAATTCCTATATCTTCCGGTTTAGTAATATGAAATTCTTGCTGCAAGATTATTTCAACATAGTCTCCTAATAAGTAAATACATTTTGATCTCCTAAAATGTTTTTTCTACAGCGCATCATTCTGTTATTTATTTGTATTCAAATTTCTTTCTTATCCCTGAGCTGCCTCTTAAGCCGGAGAAAGAGATAAAAGTCATTGGCGTCAAATATGGAAACAGAATGCGTTCAGGCAATTCAGAACCCGCTTCTCGAACTTCATCTTTGCTCGTTTGTCTGTTTGTATTCAAATAATGTTTTTAATGAAGATATTGATTTCAATTATTGGCATTTCAAATGATTAATGGGGCCAAAATATATCGGAATTTTTTTACTATATAAATATTAAAAAAAAATTAATATTTGTTTAATAAGAGCTATTAAAACTAGGTATCTAAAAATAAAATAGTTTTGAATATAATTAATTTAAAAAAAAAATGTAAAATGTAAATTATTATGCTACTAGCCCTATACCTGATTGGACTTTCCATCGACAAGATCTTTTTATTAGGTACTCACTTTCTGCTCACTTTTAATGTTTTTCAAAAGCCTAAATCAATATCCATGTTTCTAACTTCAAATAATATGACGAACGTCCCATACGAACTTTCATTTCCTGTTTTAACCCCTTAGAGAATAAATTTCCAAAAACGTTTACACAACTGACTTTTATTTATAAATAGAAGCCTAAACGCCAATTTCCATATCTGCTGTGCTAAATTTCGTCCTTCTAAACCCAACGGTTTAGGCCGTGCGTTGGCTGTCAGTCAGTGTTAAATATTTATTCAATATTATTTATTTTAAATTATTAGAATCCAACTGCAGGTAAAATGAATAATGAAAAAATTTTTTAGCGACAGCCTGCATACAAATTATTAAGAACGAACTAACAGAAAGAAAATTGTTCTACATGTTTCAGTCATTTAAATGACCATCTTCAGGAAAAATCAATAATTCAGTTGTGAAACAACTGATTGTGAGAAAAAATAATATCAAAAGGACATAACAGTAGATAGGCTAGGACAGTTCTATGACACAGTAAAACCTCAATTATCCGGACTACTTTTTTGACCGTGTTAAGAACCGTGTAGTTTGGGGTCCTACTGTACCTAGTGTATGAAATGACCTTTGACCTGGCACGTACATGTATTAAAAAATTTGTTTTTGACCTTTGACCCCAACACTCGCTCATACTGCTGGCCTTGAAATTCCTAAGAGGTGAGTCATCACCAGCAACCGAATTAATTTATGTTAACCCATTATGCGTCACCACAATTTAGTTATCACATTTTAGTTTTGTGTGAACCCATTACCCGCCATAGTTTTTGAATGCAAACCTAACGCATGCGCAGGCTGAATTTAAGTACACGACGCATGCGCAGACTGAATTTTAGGTACAATTTGATAGATGGGGTACACTACCGCATCCAAAATGTGGGGATACCCTAGCTCGGGGGTGGCCCCAAACTTTTGACACCGTACTGTACTTAAATTTTTGGTACACTGCGGTGTCAAAAGTGCGGGACCCCCTGACCAAAAAGGTGTCCGATCACTTTTTGAAGCGTACTGTGCTTATTACGTGCAAATCTTGGCCTCACTTAACTGCGTCATCTTAAATTGGGTGCGGTCGCTAACGATAAATTTTGTCAGGGGCGCACTGTACCAAGTGCTAGATTTTAAAATCAGACTCCGGGGTCCAGATTTCTGACCGCTACTGTACTGTAAATCGAATGTCTACTGTACTTTTCAACAAGTTTAAGCCTGTTTTCAGCAAAGTCAGCACTTTTTTAATTTGTTTATTTATATACGTTTTAATTTAAAAAAAATGTTTATTTAAGATTTTGATGACTCAGCAATTTCTTTGCTTGATTTCAAATACGAAATAGTCTTCTTGGAATTTTTAATTTATGGCCTGATTGTTGAATTATAATTATAGTATGATTCATACAAGCGGGGATTTTTGTTATATTTGTTTATTTATATAATAATTTTGGATCATGTAATAATTTTAAAATTGTTTATTTAAGATTGGGAGGCCGCTAAATTTTGTGGGGGCACTGTACCAAGCGCTACCGCAAAACTAACTTCAGACTCCAGGGTCCAGATGTCTGACCGCTACTGTACTGCCGGAAATTTGGGTGTCAACTGTAACTCAGGGTTTTTTTTTGTATATTTAACCTTGGAAAATTCCAGGAATTTTTATCAGTTTTAACATAAACAAACAACTAATAATTAAATGTTTGTTTTAGCTGAATTTTGATCGTAAGACTCATATAAGGAGTTTTTTTTGGTATAAGAAAGATGACGTCATGGAATATTAATGAGTTAAAAAATTGTTTAGTAAAAAATATCACCCATTGTAGGCCTCAAGCAAGAAATTATTTTCATCAGTTTTAATACTTTAACATTTAACCTACAGTGACCAATTTTTTAGTTAACTAACAGAAGTTCTTGAAATTTTAACAAGTTACAAAAAATATTACTTCTTATGGTGCACAACATTTTTGAATTTGACTGTAGCACAAAACTGTTTCTACATCAAACGAAAATTATCTGAAATAATTCAGTATGTACATATGTATAGACTCTGTATATTAAAAATATTTTTAGTCGAATTTTCTCCGAAAAATTAGACTTATACAGTCTATACGATAAGAGCTGCGAGAGGCGAGAGTAGGGGCGCTATCCGTTTTCGGACCCGTAGAACACGAATATGTAGAAAAAAAAAATGTCTGATATATATATATATATATATATATATATATTTTCCCGCCACCTTTTAATTTGTGTAGGGCCCCCCTATGGAAGTTAAGAGATGAAATTTGGTAAATGGGGCTCATTTTCGAGGCACCTCATACTATCAAAGTGGGGTCAAATTTTGGGCAAATTTTTTTTCTGACCCGACCTTTAAGGGGGTGGTGGGGGGCGGAAAAGCAATAAAACTTTTTCAAACCGGTTTTAAATAATGTTTCAGTCAATTATCTACAACATATCCAAAATTCAGCTTCCTAGGATGATATGGTGGGAGTAGAGGGGGGAAAAAACGATTTTCGCTGGATCTAACAGGCCCCCAGCCCCCCAAAATTAACGTAGAGGGTTGAAATTTGGTGTGTTGATAAAGTTCGTACCTAGGTTGTGCTTTTTGGAGGTTTTAATATTTTACCCCCACCCCCCTCATTTTTAAGCTACAATTTCATGCATTTTCGACGTTTTCGAAGTTTGTACCACTCGCACAGGTCACCCGAATAAACCTAGAGGGCTGAAATTTTGTATTCGGATTGAGTTAGTATCAAGGGGGTGCCTTTTGGGGGTCTCGACTTTTAACCCCTACCCCCACCATTTTTATACCCACAAGAACATGATTTTTCTTGTTTTTTAACAGTTTCGTTCGGGTCAAAATCTCCCCAAATAAACCTAGAGGGCTGAAATTTGGTGTACAGGTTAAGCTAATAGCCAGACACTGTTTTTTGGAGGTTTCAACTTTTAACCCTTACCCCCACGATTTTGACGCCAATATTTCCTTAATTTTTTTGCTTGTTTTCTAACACGTCTAGAGACTCCATAAGGAAACCTAGAGGGCTGAAATTTTGTACGTGTATTCAGTTAGTATCCAGCTAGTACCTTGTAGGGAGTCCGCATCACTTTTCCCCCCACTTCTCCCATTTTTACATCGGAATTGAATGCTATTGTTAAATGTGTTTTAAAAGCATTATGTTTATTCTAAATACAAGTAGGCGAATAGTAATTTTAAAAAATTTAAAAAAAAATGAATACAATTTTTTAACAAATGAAATACATACATATTAAGTAATTTGCAAATGTTATTAAAGTCACTGTTTATTTATTTATTTAATTATTATTTAGGAATTTTGTGGATTTTTATTATTTATAAAATAGAAATTTTGGATTTTTTTAGAAAGAAAAAATATCTTCATAAAAGCCTTCCAGTTTACTATTTAAGTACCTTTTTTAATAGTTAAAAGTAAATCACAAAGGCAATTGGCGGATAAGCATGGATAGAATTGCCCTCGTACGAATTGTGTTGGCTTTTTCCCTGTTAACTTCTATCGGCACAAAATTGAAATTTACTGAGATTCAGCCCTTAAAAACTTAAAATCTTTTTATAAAGCCCCGATCAACCGGACACTCATTATCAGTTTTGAAACCACCAAAATTACAAATCGCTTGTGGACTTTCAATTATATTTCGCTTGTAGACACTCAATACCGAAGAAATAATTTTTTATTTTTTTTATTTTTTATTTTTTTTTTTGAAAGAAAAAATATCTTTATAAAGGCCTTCCAGTTTACTATTTAAGGTCCTTTTTTAATATTTAAAACTAAAACATAAAGGCAATTAGCGGATAAACATGGGCAGGAATGCCCTCGTACGAATTGTGTTGGTTTTTGTTCTGCTACCTGTTTTCGGCACAAAATTGAAATTTACTGAGATACAGCCCTTAAATACTTAAAACCTTTTTTTAAAGCCTCGATCAGCCGAACACTCATGACCAGTTTTGAAACCAACAAAATGACAATTCGGTTGTAGACTTTCAATCACATTTCGCTTGTAAACATTCAATACCGAAGATGAAGGGGAAAATTCGACTACCGTGATGGGGCCCCGCTGCTCACGGCGTTTTTTATGTATACACTCTGTATATTGAGAATAAGAAAGAAAATTTGTATATAATTTTAATTTTTATGAATACTAGTAAACGAATTGTATAGCCATTTATGAATAAGTATTAAATCTAATTATAAAATAATTTATAAATATTGCAAAAAATTTGTTTAATCAGCAAAATCAATGTATATCATTTTAATACTGATACATATTTATATTAGGGTATAATAGTATTGTATTTAACATTTTTAAACAGAATAAAAGTTCAATTTTTGGTTTTAAATTACTATAAGTTAAACACGTCGCTTAATATAAAAATGATAACAGCATTGAGTTTCACTAAATTTTTAAGTCTGTAAAATCAAAATTTTTTATAGACTAGAACATTTTGAATTTGCTACTCTATCATTAACATACAAATAATATCATGTATATATAACGGGTGTATATTTAGTATTTTTAATAAATATTTTAGTATACAGGGTGTATCATGAAATATGCTTTTCAATTAGAATAATAAATTTCATAAGATTTTTGTTAATACTCTTATAGGTTAACGAAAGAAACTTTTTGCTGTAAAAAATAGGGGAATGCAGGGTAATAATTAAATAAAACGCACATATTTTTTTTTTAAATTTTATTTATAGAATATGCATACAAAAAATTAAATTGCTTAAATCTATATATTACTTAAAATCTATTTATTTTCCATATAAAAATTTTTTAAAAGAATACAATTTTCTAATGAACAAATTTTATCTGAATGAAGCATACAGCGTCTTGAATAATATTCATCTCGCAGAATGGAAATCTTCGGTACATCAAATATTTCTTCCAAATTCAAAATCCACGGCTGGTTTTCGGTACCATCAAACAAACTTGATATCCATTTCTTCTTTTCACCACCCTTGACGTATATAACATCATACTTCTTTAATATAGGTTTCAATATGGTATGAAGTTTTTTGTATGGAATAAATTCATACGGCCAAGGTATCCCATGCCAATTTCGGTAAAGCCAACTGGCTACTCGTTGATATTTCTTCGGCAACTCGTTGAAATCAAACGGTGCGTCGAATATAAGATGTAATATATCATCCGAATTTTCTGCAGCAATACCAACTTCTTTAAAATAAAATTCGTTGTTAGCTCCTTGATAGCCTTGTATGTCAAGAAACGCCATTTTTTACCGCCACCGTAGAACTGAAATTATTCACACAATCCACAACTTTATATAGAATAATTAAAAGTGGTGGGGGTAGTTAGTTAATTTGTGGAACGTATTCGAAAATGGCTATTAATAGCTATTGCTAGTTTACCATCAAATTACAAACTGTTAATAATATTTAGCACATTTGTGAGTACCAGGTTCTCTTCACTTTAAGACCTAGTGATTTAAGGAATGCTAAATTTTCAGGTGAAATGTGTTGTTGCTCAAAAGTTTTACGTTTAATGATCTTAGGTTTCGAAAGTCCTTTGCTAGGTTCTCTAGCGGTGGACTGCGCTGAATTGTAAATTAACATGGTTCCAAAATGTAATTGTTTTACCACGAAAGTATAATTTTCAACGAAAGAGATGTTAACTCTTTGACAACCACCGGTAAATAGATAATATTTTATGTAAGTTCAACTATTTTATACCCTTCAACCATGATAAGGTGTATAAGCTTGAGTATAACTCAGCAAATTATATAGCGGTGGTGACGTAACACACAAATGCAGTGGTTGTGTTGCGGTTGTGGCGGTGGCGGTGTTTGTGTGGCGGTTGTGTGGTGGTGGCGGTGGTGTTTGTGTGGCGGTGGCGGTGGTGTTTGTGTGGTAGCGGCGGTGGTGTTTGTGTGGCGGTGGTATTTGTATGGTGGTTTCGGTGGTTGTATGGTGGTTGTGGGGGTGGCGGGATAGCAGCGGTGTTTGCGGCTGACGTGCACAACTTTATCATTAATTCATTCGAAGCAGCAATTTACTGTAGACAATAAATCGGTGGTGACATCTCGCGGTGTTTGTTGAACGCAATATCTAAATTAATCAATCTGGTGACGTTCCTCTTCCCTGCTCTTATACTGTAAGATTATTAGATATCGATTTTAGATAAAATATTGGAAAATTTCGGTTACAAAATACTATAAATACAACTGAATTACTAACCGGATGTCATTTGTTGGTTAAGTTCCAGAAGGTAAACAACAACAGCAACATGCCGATTTGTGGTATTTGTAAATTTCAACCACCACAGTGTAAGTGTTCCTTCCCCGAGTATTGTGATAGGTGTCGAAACGAAAAACGAATTTGCATGTGTTGTAAACGATGTATGATGCCATTTCCAAACTGTGTTTGCAATTATGTAAACTGTACCACATGTAAAAGCCGCTGCAATTGCGAATAATTTAGTAAAATCAATCACCTGATTGCCACATCATAAGTATTGACCAATTCCACGGTTGTTAAAACAAACATTAGCATTTATTTAGTAATGAGGTATAACGTATATTTTGAGTAACAGTGGAATTGACCAATAGCTATTAATCAGTATTAAAGTTTTTGTTGAATACTCAAAATATACATTATACCTCATTACTAAATAAATGTTAATGTTTATTTGATATTTTCCATTGGTTGTGGTGTATAAACACTGATCATATGAAGGTGTGGTTGCTTTAGAGTAACTTAATTTGTAGCTGTGTGGGAATAAACATATCGGTGGGGTAAAATGAGCAACTCAAATTTTGTAGTTGTGTTGGGGTGGTGGTGGTGGCGTTGGTGGTGGTGGTGGTGGTGGTGGTGGTTTTTGTGGTGGCAACTCATAATTTATTTAAGCGACGTGCTGTAACAGAAATTGGTAGTGTATTGGCAAAATGTCTGAACAACACGGTGTTGAGTTAAGTATAAGTGATCTGTCGACCACTTTTACTGCTACTGTTACAACAATGGATCCGGTTTTGGAGAAGTTGAATAAACTTGGTGCTGGTAAACCATTCAAATCGCTATCTACACTCAAACCGTATGAAACGTGGAAAATTCTTGATGTACGACGCATGGAAACTCGATATGGGCCAGCGGTTGCGGTGGAACTTGCAGATGCTCAAGTGTTCCTTCCAAAACGATTCGCGGATTTGGATGAGCAGACCATTCAATGTTTACGTACAGGACAATATTTTATTACATATAAAGGAACTGATTCTAGTGGTTTTTTACATATTGTGGAATTTAGTAAATAGCTATCACATGTATGATGTTAGATGTAAGATTAAGGTAACTGTCAGATATGAAAATGCATTGATTTACTTTTTAATTGTAATATTGTAAACGTATATTTCATTAAAAAATAAATTATTTTACGTATAAATTCTTATATTGTTCTTATTTTACAACACACAGAACCTCCCAAATTATATCTTGAATTATGATAAGACTCTCAGTAGGTATGGACCCAGTTGGCAACGCAATGTAATTGCCTATATTCAGGAGCAAGTATTTTAATGTTGGTGTTGAGTCACCTGACACTTGCATATAGCTTTTCATTCATTTTTCTGAACTAATTTCCAAACCGAAAGAGCGTAATGGGGGCAAAATGTGTAAGCCGGATGTCAACAGCTACTTCATGGAGTAAAATGAGCAACTCAGATGTGGTGGTTGCGGCGGCGGTGGTGGTGGTGGTGGCCGCAGTGGTGGTGGCTGCGGTGGTGGTGGCGGTGGCGGCGGCGGTGGTGGTGGTGGTGGAGTATATAAGTAATCGCTAACACAATTCTGAATTAATCTTGTAAGACTAGTTGAGCTTTACACATCTATTATAATGTTCGAGTGTACGTGGTGCTATAAAAACTTCTCGCGGAAAGATTCTCTTTCACGTCATATAAGAAATACACATATGCGGGAATTTTCACCAAAAAGGTTTGAAAATAGTTACTCTCTTGATCCGCTAAAAAGACAAACATTAGACACGGCTGATGACTTATCTAGTTATGATACCGGGAGGAATGATGTTGATGATGAATTTCTAAACAACAAAGTTGAAGAAAGGGTCAATCCACTTGAACAAAGAATTAAAGCTGCATCAAAAGCAATTCAAACTAAATTTAATAATTTAAGAAATCAAAATAATGTTTACACGCCCAGCGATGAGTCTAATAACAGGGTTTTAACCACTTCTGATAGTGGAACTGTTATCATTCCCAAGTTAACTACAGCTTTGCAAACCCTTTTGGATATTTTATTAATCAAAGAAACTCAAAATAAAGGTGAGGATTCTAATGAACGAATAGCAATAAAACGTCCAGTCAATTCAACGGACCAAGAGCTACTTGCTAAGCGTATCAAATACAACGACTCGGAAAATGCTAATGGCCAATCGAAAAAAATAAAATACTGGCATAATCCTAACACTTTAATAGATGAATTACGACGTTTATACGAGACTTCAGAGACTGGTGAAAAAACACTCAATATTATTCGGAGTATAGAGGAAAATAAAAACATATTGTTTAACGTTGACGATAGTGAAGCTTTAATCGAAGAGTTAGATGCTTTAAGAGAAACTACTGTCGGTCAAGAAATATTCTCTATACTTCGAGGAACGTCACCAGATTGATTAATTTAGATATTGCGTTCAACAAACACCGCGAGATGTCACCACCGATTTATTGTCTACAGTAAATTGCTGCTTCGAATGAATTAATGATAAAGTTGTGCACGTCAGCCGCAAACACCGCTGCTATCCCGCCACCCCCACAACCACCATACAACCACCGAAACCACCATACAAATACCACCGCCACACAAACACCACCGCCGCTACCACACAAACACCACCGCCACCGCCACACAAACACCACCGCCACCACCACACAACCGCCACACAAACACCGCCACCGCCACAACCGCAACACAACCACTGCATTTGTGTGTTACGTCACCACCGCTATATAATTTGCTGAGTTATACTCAAGCTTATACACCTTATCATGGTTGAAGGGTATAAAATAGTTGAACTTACATAAAATATTATCTATTTACCGGTGGTTGTCAAAGAGTTAACATCTCTTTCGTTGAAAATTATACTTTCGTGGTAAAACAATTACATTTTGGAACCATGTTAATTTACAATTCAGCGCAGTCCACCGCTAGAGAACCTAGCAAAGGACTTTCGAAACCTAAGATCATTAAACGTAAAACTTTTGAGCAACAACACATTTCACCTGAAAATTTAGCATTCCTTAAATCACTAGGTCTTAAAGTGAAGAGAACCTGGTACTCACAAATGTGCTAAATATTATTAACAGTTTGTAATTTGATGGTAAACTAGCAATAGCTATTAATAGCCATTTTCGAATACGTTCCACAAATTAACTAACTACCCCCACCACTTTTAATTATTCTATATAAAGTTGTGGATTGTGTGAATAATTTCAGTTCTACGGTGGCGGTAAAAAATGGCGTTTCTTGACATACAAGGCTATCAAGGAGCTAACAACGAATTTTATTTTAAAGAAGTTGGTATTGCTGCAGAAAATTCGGATGATATATTACATCTTATATTCGACGCACCGTTTGATTTCAACGAGTTGCCGAAGAAATATCAACGAGTAGCCAGTTGGCTTTACCGAAATTGGCATGGGATACCTTGGTCGTATGGATTTATTCCATACAAAAAACTTCATACCATATTGAAACCTATATTAAAGAAGTATGATGTTATATACGTCAAGGGTGGTGAAAAGAAGAAATGGATATCAAGTTTGTTTGATGGTACCGAAAACCAGCCGTGGATTTTGAATTTGGAAGAAATATTTGATGTACCGAAGATTTCCATTCTGCGAGATGAATATTATTCAAGACGCTGTATGCTTCATTCAGATAAAATTTGTTCATTAGAAAATTGTATTCTTTTAAAAAATTTTTATATGGAAAATAAATAGATTTTAAGTAATATATAGATTTAAGCAATTTAATTTTTTGTATGCATATTCTATAAATAAAATTTAAAAAAAAAATATGTGCGTTTTATTTAATTATTACCCTGCATTCCCCTATTTTTTACAGCAAAAAGTTTCTTTCGTTAACCTATAAGAGTATTAACAAAAATCTTATGAAATTTATTATTCTAATTGAAAAGCATATTTCATGATACACCCTGTATACTAAAATATTTATTAAAAATACTAAATATACACCCGTTATATATACATGATATTATTTGTATGTTAATGATAGAGTAGCAAATTCAAAATGTTCTAGTCTATAAAAAATTTTGATTTTACAGACTTAAAAATTTAGTGAAACTCAATACTGTTATCATTTTTATATTAAGCGACGTGTTTAACTTATAGTAATTTAAAACCAAAAATTGAACTTTTATTCTGTTTAAAAATGTTAAATACAATACTATTATACCCTAATATAAATATGTATCAGTATTAAAATGATATACATTGATTTTGCTGATTAAACAAATTTTTTGCAATATTTATAAATTATTTTATAATTAGATTTAATACTTATTCATAAATGGCTATACAATTCGTTTACTAGTATTCATAAAAATTAAAATTATATACAAATTTTCTTTCTTATTCTCAATATACAGAGTGTATACATAAAATATTTTTAATATACAGAGTCTATACATATGTACATACTGAATTATTTCAGATAATTTTCGTTTGATATAGAAACAGTTTTGTGCTACAGTCAAATTCAAAAATGTTGTGCACCATAAGAAGTAATATTTTTTGTAACTTGTTAAAATTTCAAGAACTTCTGTTAGTTAACTAAAAAATCACTGTAGGTTAAATGTTAAAGTATTAAAACTGATGAAAATAATTTCTTGCTTGAGGCCTACAATGGGTGATATTTTTTACTAAACAATTTTTTAACTCATTAATATTCCATGACGTCATCTTTCTTATACCAAAAAAAACTCCTTATATGAGTCTTACGATCAAAATTCAGCTAAAACAAACATTTAATTATTAGTTGTTTGTTTATGTTAAAACTGATAAAAATTCCTGGAATTTTCCAAGGTTAAATATACAAAAAAAAAACCCTGAGTTACAGTTGACACCCAAATTTCCGGCAGTACAGTAGCGGTCAGACATCTGGACCCTGGAGTCTGAAGTTAGTTTTGCGGTAGCGCTTGGTACAGTGCCCCCACAAAATTTAGCGGCCTCCCAATCTTAAATAAACAATTTTAAAATTATTACATGATCCAAAATTATTATATAAATAAACAAATATAACAAAAATCCCCGCTTGTATGAATCATACTATAATTATAATTCAACAATCAGGCCATAAATTAAAAATTCCAAGAAGACTATTTCGTATTTGAAATCAAGCAAAGAAATTGCTGAGTCATCAAAATCTTAAATAAACATTTTTTTAAATTAAAACGTATATAAATAAACAAATTAAAAAAGTGCTGACTTTGCTGAAAACAGGCTTAAACTTGTTGAAAAGTACAGTAGACACTCGATTTACAGTACAGTAGCGGTCAGAAATCTGGACCCCGGAGTCTGATTTTAAAATCTAGCACTTGGTACAGTGCGCCCCTGACAAAATTTATCGTTAGCGACCGCACCCAATTTAAGATGACGCAGTTAAGTGAGGCCAAGATTTGCACGTAATAAGCACAGTACGCTTCAAAAAGTGATCGGACACCTTTTTGGTCAGGGGGTCCCGCACTTTTGACACCGCAGTGTACCAAAAATTTAAGTACAGTACGGTGTCAAAAGTTTGGGGCCACCCCCGAGCTAGGGTATCCCCACATTTTGGATGCGGTAGTGTACCCCATCTATAAAATTGTACCTAAAATTCAGTCTGCGCATGCGTCGTGTACTTAAATTCAGCCTGCGCATGCGTTAGGTTTGCATTCAAAAACTATGGCGGGTAATGGGTTCACACAAAACTAAAATGTGATAACTAAATTGTGGTGACGCATAATGGGTTAACATAAATTAATTCGGTTGCTGGTGATGACTCACCTCTTAGGAATTTCAAGGCCAGCAGTATGAGCGAGTGTTGGGGTCAAAGGTCAAAAACAAATTTTTTAATACATGTACGTGCCAGGTCAAAGGTCATTTCATACACTAGGTACAGTAGGACCCCAAACTACACGGTTCTTAACACGGTCAAAAAAGTAGTCCGGATAATTGAGGTTTTACTGTGTCATAGAACTGTCCTAGCCTATCTACTGTTATGTCCTTTTGATATTATTTTTTCTCACAATCAGTTGTTTCACAACTGAATTATTGATTTTTCCTGAAGATGGTCATTTAAATGACTGAAACATGTAGAACAATTTTCTTTCTGTTAGTTCGTTCTTAATAATTTATATGCAGGCTGTCGCTAAAAAATTTTTTCATTATTATTTATTTTAATTGCCATAGTAACATATTTTTACTAACTTCAAAAATAACGAATTTACATACAAATTTTCATTCCCTTTTAAACCCACTTCGGGGACGAATTTTCAAAAATCCTTTCTTAGTGCTCACCTACATTATATAAGAAACTTCTGTGCAAAATTTCATCCTTCTAAACCCAACGGTTTAGGCTGTGCGTTGTCTGTCAGTCAGTCAGTCAGTGTTAGAAATTTATTAAGTAGATTTTATTGAAAATTTTGATATATGTCAAATTATTTAAGGTTGGTTTGATGTTATTGATAAATGAAACAGAATTAAACGAACAATTTTATATTACTATTATACTTAGTTACCCAAAATTTTTTCCCAAGTTTTTGAAGTAGGTATTGGTTTGTTGAAGAATTGTGAGTCTAAAAATACTCCAGCTGCGCTGTCGTATTTTTGCTAGTTAGTAATATATAAACACAAATTTATTCAAAAAAAAAAAAAAAAAAAAAAACTACAAACCTCTCGTGTAATAATAAGTGAAAAACGGATTTTTGAATCGAAAAACAATGGTAGGAAACTTTCCATTGGTCATTTTATTGCAGGTAAACACGACAAAATGACACCAAATTTTTTGTCCGATTTCGAAACTATCGCAACAAAATTTTAAATAATAACATAAAAATATATAATATAAACTTATTTTATTTGTTAAATTGTCTTATTGTATTACATCCAAATTTTACATATAAGTATTTTCTGAATAAATTTGTGTTTTCCTTAACTAAAATTTCTTGCCTTGAAGTAATTTAACAGGAAGAACTATGTCGACCACCGCCCTATCGTATTTTTACTAGTTGGCAGATCTCGTAAAATTGCTAAACACAAACTTTTCGTGTAATTTGTGATAGTATCTTGTTTTCACCTTTTTTTTTTTGAAAGCGTACTTTTGACTTTAAATTCTTTCCGTGAAAGAACAAATTTCACCCTCAATTGAAATGTAAATAAATACAAGAAAATTTTCATCTAAATTTCTACATATCTTTTTGACACATTTCAATAAAATTCATTTTCAACATGAAAAGAAAAAAAATACACCTCAGCAGTAAAAATAACTTGAAATATCTTAAAAGTGTATAAAATAATCTTCTTTATATAAAAACCTATTTCGTTTAATATTTATCCTGCAAATTTTTTGTTTCATTCCCACATAAACGACGCGCTCACAATCGCGCGACGCACAGTTCAAAGCGACGCTCACAGTGAAGTTATGTACTCAGGAAAAAAAAGTTATGTCATTTCGTTTAATTTTCTGTTTTTGACATCGACAACATCGACGACAGCAATATCCAAATATTTCTTTGAACCAATATAAAAATAACAGCTTTTTGTATATTATATAGGTACGAACCACGGACCGTTGAAGCTCGCAACGTACGTACACTTTTAACGGCATACTCATACGTAAATAGTTGTTAAAAAAAAGTTTTACTTTATGTGCCCACCTGCTGTGATAGCTTCCGCATATGAATGTTATATATAGGTGGTTCTACTTTTTAGGTCTCAATCATAAAAAAAAAATAGAGAAAGCCATTTAGTAGATTTCATGTGATTAGAATGTAGGAAAATTATCATAGATTCGGTATCTGCAGACCATCAACGCGATTTTATTTTTAAACCAATATTTTTTTGCGGATTACTGAACCCAGACAGAAAAAAATGTTTAAATTAAATTTAAATAAATAATAAAATTTAAATTATTATTTAAATAATATTTATATTATGTTCTTTTAATATAAATTTAAAAAATTAAAAAAAAGTTGGTTTTTTTTTGTCTGATTTGCGAAAAATTGAAGATGTGTTTGTTTTGTTGTTAGTGTTTTATGACATAAAAAAATTGGTTAGAAAGTTGACCAAATTAATCAACTTAGTTAAATAAAAAATTTAGTTGATATACAAACAATCACTGATTTAATAAATATATACTTATTTTATTGTCGTATACTTGGCCACTTTCATGTCTCCCATCCTCACATTCTACCGTGACGAAGGATACAATTTTCCAACAAAATCGTTATTAATCGTGAACAGCGATCATTTAGATCGAAAACTTGAGTTTATCGTAAAGCTTACATTATTACAAATAATATTTACGTAAAAACGATTTGAAATTCGTTACATACATACCAGAAAAAGCCGTGATGAAGGATATACTCAATAAACATACGCAGTTGGTCTTCGTTCTTGATTGAAGTGATGCCTTAAATAACAGCTTGAAAGATGTTCAAATGAAAGCATTTACCTTATTTAGGTATAAACAAAAATCTAAATTACTAATTAAAGTCATTTCTGCTTTACATGTAAACTCTCAAAAAAATTCTCCTGTTGTCTTTGTAAAATTATAAAAATTTGAAATTATTACTGACATAATTAGATTTTTATTATTTGTAATATATACGTTTTTGTATAATAAAAATTATAGATAGGTATTAATTTTATTCAGGCAGTATGAGAAATACTAATACCACATATTTGTCCATATATGTATGTATTAATATACTTTTTTCCGTGTAATGTTAACAGGTTTTATAAATGGAAATTGTATAAAAAATTATTTTTGTAGATAGATACGGGAATTTTTTTTATTTTTATTTTTTTTTATAAAATAATCACTAACAAATTTTTGTTCCTCAAATTTACTTCATCATAAATCGTTGTTGTTAAAATTCTAAAAGTATCAGTCACTTCATTCGAAAAAAGTGGTCCTTTAATTCTCAGGATTATGACAAAAGCATCCCAAATAAATAATTAGATGTTAATTTTAAAAAAAAATTAATCCTTTCTAATATTATAAATGCAAAAGTGAGTTTGTTTGTTTGTTTGTTTGTTTGACTGGCTTTCACGCCTCAACAGCTTAACCAATCAACTTGAAACTTTGAACAGACGTTGCTTGCGGGCCAGAGACGGTTATAGGCTACTTTTTATTTCGGCAAAATATATCATTCCCGAGGAAAAATGCATTGAATTACAACAGCTGACTATTAAAAAACGGATAAATGATTTCAAACTTTGTATATTGCTAACAGAAGGGATGAGAAAGGACAGAAACTACTTTATACCCCGGGAAATTTTTCGTGGGAAATTTCATTCCTGTGGAAAAATATATTTTAAATGAAACAAAAAATGATGATACGACAAATATGACGATTCACAGCGATAAAAATAGGTTATTTTTTATCCCGATAAAATATCTCATTCCCGAGGGAAAATGTATTTAAAACGAAACAATGAAATAACAACTGACTATTAAAAAAACACATGACTGATTTCAAACTTTGCATATTGTTTACAGAGACGAGAAAGGACTACGTACTTTCTATCCCGGGAAAGTATCTAACTCCCGTGGAAAGTCTTATTCCCGTGGGAAAATATATATTTAAAACAGTATAAAAAAGATCATTGATTTCATTTGAACTTAGCATGTTGTTAAAGGAATGTTATAGTCTATTTTTTGCCCGGGGAAAATATTGTATTTCTGTGGAAAAATTCCAAAGAAAAAGGTAATAATACCTACTCGACGCGTAATAGCGACGTGATGAAAGTACACTTTATATGTTTTAACTAGATGCCATAATTTCAAATTCCACGCGGGCGAAGCCGCGGATAAATGCTAGTTATTTATATTTTAAATATTAAAATAATTTAAAATAATTTCTTTATTAGTGTAATAAATAGTCTATTTTTCGTGTTGGTTTAAAACAACAAAATGCCTTAATATTTTATATTTAAAATTATCCCGTGTACAGGGAATTTTTGTTGGAAATGTATGGTATCATATATTTTCCTTATTTTCATTCCTCCAAAACATTTTTTGTTATCTGCCACAAAACATGTACGCATATCCTACGCGTATAAAATACAGTGACAGGCAAAGTCTTTGTTCCAGCAACAGTAATAAATGAAGACGTCAGTGGATGAACGTGTTATGTAACATTTATTTCCAAAAAGTTATTTTTTTCAAAATTTTGAAATATTCTATCCTGAAGTTAGTGTCATATACTAAAATTTGGTTTCATTACGTCCAGCAATTTTGTAGATATTCAATAATAAACATGTGCTATTGCATGGGAAGTATATGTAAATAAAAACTTTCATTCACTCATGTCTTTAAATTATATTTGTTATTGCAATGAATTGAGGAGCTGGGTGGAAAAAGGGCGTAAGTATGGAAATACCGTTTTGAGAAAAGATCATTTCAAAGTTTGGGTGCCTAGTACGAGGGTGAAGACTGAAAAACTGATAATTGTCGTGTTATCTCGTACAATTGGTAGTACTAATAATACACTATGTATTAAGATTAAAAAATCAGTGAATATCGGTTGCCATTACATATTTTTTTGAATTTTTTTAGAAGTATAAGTTACGCCCTTTTCGCCGATAAAATTTTGACTGAACAAAAATGAAGTTTTTCCCCTTTTTTGGAAATTCTAATTAAACTTTGTCAGCATATTTATTAAATTCTCAACCAAAACATTTGATTCCTGTTAATTTCATGAATATGTATATGTATACTTGTACAGTGTCCGCCTGAAAGTTGATTATATGTGAAAAACTTTCTTATATCAAATTTCTCAGAAAATTTTATTCTTGATAAAAATTAGTACTTGGTCTTAAGCTAAAAAAGCACCCACAGAAATTTAGATACATCTGGTTGTCTCGAGGGTGGGCTTAAAAATATAAATATGGTTTAAGAGTAAAATACTATAATTAATGAATACTGAAGAAAATATAATTTGAAAAAGTTGTTTATAAGGGAAAGTTAATTCAAAATACAGAATTAGAGCTAACTGCTTCAAAAAACGTTAGGTTTTTTGTTGTTTTTTCTGTATCACACTGTACATGATAGGACTAGAAGTACTTCTTAAAAGCCATTATCTATCAGGGACTGTAAAAATTCTTTCTTAGTTGTGAGTTACTAATTAGACATTTAATTTTATACACAGATGACATAATTATACGCTTCAAATTATTATGGTAGCGTAGGGGCATCAATTGATTTCCAATCGCTGTAAAATTTTTTTTACTATTAATAAACACTCTAAAGGATTAGAAAATACAATCTACCGAAAAAGGGCGTAAAGCGACTTACGCCCTTTTTCTACCCAGCTTCTCAAATATCGAAGTATATTAATTACTTCCTGTTCGTATAAAGTAAAGCTTTCAGATACCCCTGTCGCAGCATCCTGCATAACATAGCGAGTTTCCGATTATAAAAATTAGTTTTTCTCGGTAACCAGTTTATACACAATGATGGTTTAAAATCTTTTTTATCTGATTTTTCTCATCTTTCTAATGGTGTAAAAAAATGTTGCAAAAATTTTTGAAATTGGGAAAATTTTAGCAAAAAGAAATTTTTTCACGAAAAATGCTCAAAAAAACATGCTTACGGCATCAGACGTGTCTGACTAACGAATTTCCAACATTTTCACCAAATTTCGTAAAAATAGGACATTTCATTCGAAAGTTATCGTGCGAAAATATATATATATATATATATATATATATATATATATATATATATATATATATATATATATGTATATATATGTATATATATATATATATATATATATATATATATATATATATATATATATATATATATATATATATATATATATATATTAGTGAATATTATTTTCGGTTTCTAGGAACCTCAAAATAAATTTTTGCCATAGTCCCGGACTCAAGTCGCGTCATGACAGTGGCTGTAATAGCTGAATTCCATTCTGCATCGGAACATGGTTTTTTGGGCATTTTTCGTGAAAAAAATTAAATTTTGCAAAAATTTCCCCAAATTCAAAAATTTTTGTAACATTTTTTTACACCATTGAAAAAATCACATAAAAAAGGTTTTTGAACAATAATTATTCTGTCAACTAATTTCCGACAAAAACTAATTTTTGTAAACGGAAATTCGTTATGTTATGCAGGATGCTGCGACAGAGGTATTTTATATGCTACATATTACATTAAATCTATAATAATCACTGCTTGTACGGAACACTATTGGCGCAAGTACAACTTGCACTTGGCGGCTTGTTTAATTCGTAATTATGTACATACCATAGATATATGAATAGTATTCGTATATCAATGGTACATGCATAGGTCTTTGAGGAATATGTACATATATAGTATCTTACTACATACATATTTGTATGTACATACTAACTCTATAAGTCGTTATTTGACTTCAGTAACGAAATATAGTATATGGATAATCCATATCAAATATCTCCTTATTGAAAAACCATGTTCCAGACGTCAGACACGTGTGGCCGAAGAACTCATCCAAGATTTTTGGACTTCCAACGTTCTCACCAAATTTCGTAATCCTAGGACATTTCGTTCGAGAGTTATCGTGCGGACACATATATATATATATATATATATATATATATATATATATATATATATAAATACATATATATATACATATATATATATATATATATATATATATATATATATATATATATATATATATATATATATATATATAAATTTTAGTGAAGGTTATTTTCGGGTTCTAGGGACCTCAAAACAAATTTCTGCCATAGTCCCGGGCTCAGGTCGCGTTATGACAGCGGCTGAAATAGCGTGTATCCATTCTGGAAACTCGCTAAAAGGGAGAAAGAAAGGTATGCTAATTAGACCATTTCGGGCATATGCACTTTTCATCGAATTTCAATATTTTGGAACCTAAAAACCGAAAAGAAATTTTTCGAATGCTAATGTACGTGTATGTATGCAGAGAATATACATATTATTGGCGTTTAAATCAATGAATATCTTCAGACATCCTTACTGAAGCTGAAGACTTGAAACCAGGTTCAAAATAATCCTACATATAGGGCACCAAAAGGAGCAAATTTTAGTCACATTTTGTCCAGTGGTTCTGGAATTATCGTTATTTTTGAGACGCTATTTATGAAAATCAATATTTGGACAAAAAATATTCCCTTCCCAGGCAAAATGTTGTTTTTTTGTAAGTAACGTGACTAAGAACAATTTTAAATTATCCTCTCAATTCTACCCCAAAATGGCGTAACAGTGAGTGAGGGTAATTGGCACCTAACTTCAATTGGGGACCAAAATTTTTATAAAACGTAATGCAACTTGGATGAAAGGTGATACAAAAGGTTTCCAACATTTTAAGGGGTAATTTTTTCATTAATCATGGACCTAGCAAAATTTTAAATTTTTGTGTCTTTTCTCAAAAACCCTTGATTTCGTACCAGTGTTGAAAAATTTTCGAAATTTGCCAGCAAGATGAGATTGGTTGTATATTTTTACTTTCCTACTGATTTTTTTTTTTTGAAAATGGCATCACAGTGGGTTGGGCTCATTTGAAATATTAATTATCCCACTTAATACTTTGACTAGTGGCGGAATTTTCTCGACAACTTTTCCTAAAAGTATCCCCACCTACTCCTAAGTAGTGATGAGCTAATGCAAGACCAAGACCAAGACTTGGCGGTCTTGGTATTGGTCTTGTTCTTGCATTAAGAATCTTGGTCTTGGTCTTGCTAGAGCAGTTTGAGTCTCGGTCTTGGTCTTGGTCTTGCAAAATGCAGTCTTGGTATTGCTAAAAATCTTGCACTTTCTTGCATTTTTTTATTAGCGAATTTTTTCCTTCTAAACTCAGAATTTTCTCTCTTTACGGTATTAATTATACTTTCAAACTATTTAAATAGTTTAGCAAGAGTCTTGCTTTTTTATTGCTTTTGTCTTGGTCTTGCTCACTTGAGTCTTGGTATTGGTCTTGCAGCCATACTTATAGTCTTGGTCTTGGTCTTGCAAAAAATGCAAGACCAAGACAAGACTGCAAGACCAAGACTAATTTTGCTCATCACTACTCCTAAGAATGCAATAAATTTTGATTATTTATAACGAAATAGTCGTTTTTGTCAGTGTTCTTTTGGTTATTATTTGGCCGAACTTCCACCTTTCAGCAAGTTCCCAAATTGGACGGAAAAGTCCCGTAAATGTCTTGTCAGCCTTATTCGCGCAACATGTTTCAATTCTTTTCTCTTTGAGTGTACACGAGGCATGTAAAATTTGATTTAAATACACTTGTAGTTTTGTGTGCTTATGTCAAAATATATTGTTTCAGTATTCGCTCTGTTCCCTTTTCACAAATATTTCACAATTAATTTATTACTTTTAAACGCGCGACGTGTTTCAACGTTAAATAGGTACACCATTTTATGTTGACGCCAAGCGAGGGCGGGCGACGGGAGACAAAACCTAGATTTTGTTTTATGCTTATAAACATATATAAATAAATTTACGGTTAGATAACGTAACCAATCAACATGTCAACACTAAGACGTATAAATATTTAAAATCAAAGGGTTTGGATTCTTGATTAATTTCAGATAAATTGGTTTTATTAGCACGCTGAGGGGTGTAAGCAATTATTATAAAGTGAATCCCAGTTGATGCACCACTTTTTTTTTCAAATACAGCATACGAAAGGGGTATCAAAATAAATTTTTTAAGGGGGTATTCTGGTCTGGACGGTCAAATTTTAAATATTTTTCCTTTTTCCAGGCGTAGTAAATAAAAAAAAAACTTAAACATTTTTACTATCGATTTTTCTTATCAGTTTTCATTAAGGGGACCACTAGTGTGACCGTCTGAACAAAAGGTGATTTTTGGAAATTTTTTAAAGAAAACTACTGAATGGAATGTTTTAATATTTTAAGGATATATTTCTTGATAAATAATAAATTCATGATAAAATTTTTGGACCAAGAAATTGAAAATTCAGTGAGTTATTCGCGATCTCCCAAGGTTCCAAAAAAAGTCCCCCACTGCTGCAGTGATAACGACCTTCACAGTGCCCGAAATCCAAAAACCTAAAAAGCCTATTATACTAGAAGGTATTGTCCGTGCCGTGAACCTCAATCGAAAAAAAAAAGTTAGAATTTAACAAAATGGCGGAGTTTTTTAAAAAAAGTTTCAAATTTTGTGCGAAAATTTGATGATTTTTGGCCTGCAAAAATTACATTTTTTTATTCGATCGGAAAACTGGGCGGTTCATGGCACGAAGAAACATATATAAAGGAAGCTGCAATAAGAATGAAATCGATCGGATGATTTGTCTTCGAGTTATAACTGCAGCAAATTTGAAAAATGTAGTTTTTCTTTACTTTACCTTTAAGTGTTAATCACTGAGAATTTTTACTAAAATTGTTTACGATGTACTCACTATAACGGTCATAGTAAAACTAGATAAGTCGTTTAAATGCGCTAGGGTCTAGCTGCTCCACAACATATGACTGGCAGCTACGTCCAGAAACTCCCGAACTATCAACCTTCATACGTTTCTCAATACCTGAAAGTTAACAATGAAAATCAGAATCCGCTCTTCAGATGGCTGTAACTCAAAAACTATTTGAGATATGCACTTGAAATTTTAGTATGTTATTTTTAAAGGTATAGGCTATCGAAACATGCAAAAAAAATTGTTCAAATTTCTTCAAAATGTCACACTAGTGGTCCCCGTTAATATTTTAAAAGTACAAAAAAGTAAAAAAAAAAAGTAAAATTTGAAAAAAGTAAAGGTCGCAAAAATAGGGAAAAGCTGCTGCCTGGTTGACATGATTCCGACCCGCTCATTGTTTTGGAACACAAAATTTTAGTGAATTCTTAAAGAGTAAGGATGTTGTTTTTGTTTGAAGGGTGCGATTTGAAAAAAAAAATTGGCAAAATGGGCGTTCTTGTGAAAATGACAGTTTCCCATCGTTTTTTCAATTTTGGTAATTTTTTAAAAATAGTAAAAAAGAAATTTTTAAAAATCTTTTGAATATATTAAGAAGCTCTGTACCAAATTTCAAAGCAATCGGTCACCTAGAAATTGTCATATTATCATGTCAACCGTTTCAAAAGACCTATTTTCGAGAAAAGCGAGTTTAAAATTTAAAGTCTCGTTTCGGGCAATCTGAGTCATTTATGGTGGTTATACTTACATTTTTTTATTCAGCGATCTCTGCCTCGTACAATGTTTCTTCCACTAAACTTTAAAAATATGCAATAAAAATCGATTTTTTTTTTTGAATTTCTAGACCAGAATATCCCTCAAAGAGACCGACTAAAAAATCTAAAAAGTGACTGTTGCTTCTTAACCAATAAATAACTTGAATCGATAACTTGAATCGTAAGTTAAAAATCACAAAGTGATTAAAAAAATTATCCGGATCGGCCGGGAATCGAACCCAGGATCTCCTGGTAACTAGCCAGGCGTGCTAACCTCTACACTGACGATCCCATGCTCGGCAAGCGGCCGAGCCGGACATCCATTCAATCACCTATGTGTATAAGTACTCTCGCTGATTCGAGAAACAGTTACAATTTTAATTTCAAATATTATCGAGTGCTTGTGAGACACTACTACGTATGAAATGATAAAGTGTTTGGATAAAATAAATTGTAAAGAAATATGGATTTCCCAAGAAATAAATGTTGTCGAGTCAAAATTAAATTATGTAATTGATTGTTATAAAAAGTATTTAATTAAAGAAGATTGGGATAGAATCCAATGTTCATCTTATGTCTTGTATAGGAATATTAAACTTGATTCTAAAGCAGCTGAATATTTAATGTTCAATATAAATTTTAAAAAAATACGTGTTATAAGTCAGTTAAGAGTCTCGTCAAATCAGCAAATAAATGTTTTTGATCAAGAACAAAAATATAAAATAAATACAGATATGACTTGCTCTCTCTGCCATTTGGACCGGAATGAAACGTTCGAACATATATTTTATGATTGTCCGTTTTATAATGATGTTAGAATAAAGACAGACGTCAACCTTGAATACTATCATCATTTTCTTAATGTGGGTAATGTTGAGATGCTGAACTCTGTATACAATTATGTAATAAAATGCCTCCAAGTGAGGGAATTTGTAATGCGTCCTGAGTTTTAAATTTTGTTTTCTTCTACAAATTAAGTTTTATATTATAAATTTATAATAGTACTTTTCAATCTATTCTAAATATTATATTATATTATAGTAACAATAAATATAAATATTTATATAAATATTAAATATAAATATTTATATTTTAGAAATTTATTTCTATTGGATTATAATTAATGTAACTCTTGTGTACCCAAAACCAGCAGTGGTGTATGTTTTTATGATTAAAACTGCTATTTAACTGGTTTTGAGAAAGGTAAACTATGTATATACATTTATATTAATTTTTGTAGCACTTTATATTTTTGTACCAACCCCCTGTAATAGCAATATGCTAAATACAGTAAATAAATACATACACTACTACGTATGACAAACTTTTGTTTGCATTTCAACACACGCAGTATTGATATGTTCACTAATCGTTCAGCTAAACTGAAACTTTAAGCACTCGATTTCTTTGGTATAGTATGACCAAAAACCACATGTAAATTAAAGCTTACTAAGCTGAACGATTAGTGAACATATCAATACTGCGTGTGTTGAAATGCAAACAAAAGTTTGTCATACGTAGTAGTGTCTCACAAGCACTCGATAATATTTGAAATTAAAATCGTAAGTTGTCGTTTACATAGCAGACAACTTGACACGTAAGCAACATTTTCGAACAGTCGAAATTCATAAAAAATGAAACTTTTTGTACAATAATCACTTTTTTATTAGACAAATTAGATCAGTATTAAAAAGAACGTCTTTATAAGTATACAGGGTGTCAAAAAAATAAGTGACCATCTTTTGAGGGGTGACTCATAGCACCCTGTAGACACTAAAACCGCAGGAATTTTTCCGGAATTAACAGTCGCGTTACCCCTCAAAAGGATAAGAGTTATTTCCTTTACACACTGTATATATATATATATATATATATATATATATATATATATATATATATATATATATATATATATATATAGGGTGCAAGGGAAATAACTCTTATCCTTTTGAGAGGTGAAGCGACTGTTAATTCCGAAAAAAATCCTGCGGTTTTAGTGTCTACAGGGTGCTATGAGTTACCCCTCAAAAAATGGTCACTTATTTCTCTGACACCCTGTATATTTTGGATATATTCTGACGTAATATTTGTCTTAACTGTACGAGAAAACATATAGTATCTACATTAAACATTATCTGTGACATTATTTGAAGAACAAAATTGAAAATTCATTTAAAGTTTTTTCCCCCCAAGCAATATTCTGTTAAAACAGTTTCAATTTTCAGTTTTGAGTACACACATACTTACATACACACATATACATATATAAAACAAGTAGCTATGTGTGTCTTGCTTAGAACAATATAAAATACATTTAATAAAACATATGTTTTTAAACATGATTGTAGAGAATGTGTAAAAGTTTTCGCAGTATTTACTGTGTAGAAAACATTTATTTTAATTAATGCAATATTTTGTGAAAAACCATTTTAAAACCAATGGATATTTAGTGTGTTTCAATGTTAAATGTTTTATATACTTCAATCAGCCCCGGATCTACGATTTTTTAGAACCGGGGCAGAAACTTGAAAGTGGCGCCCCCCTCTCCAACGTTAAAAGAACTCATATGAATATAAGTCCTTTAAAAAACTCTTATTTTTCCTGTTTCGGCAATAGTAAAAATTACGGGTTTTGTAAAGGATCAATATACAAGCTGGTTTTTTATTTTAATAAGTCTACTCCGAAAGCACTAGAAGTTGTGCAAAATTCAAATTTTCATCACCAGCTCCATCAGTGATATAAGGGCGCAAAGTTCCAAAATTTGAAAAAAAGTCAATTTTCGGATGTTTGTAAAAATTAACGGATACAAGTTCCAATATTGAAATATTTTTGGATAATTGTACCCATATACAGCTATACCCATAAAAATACCAAGCTCTTTCTATAAGAAATAAAATGTTCAAAAAGTGAATTTTGCTAAATTTTAGGTAAAGTTTTCTTATGAAAGGGATGAAAATAGGTGAACTATGGACATAAAATTTAATAAATTGTATGTAACTTCGAAATTGTATGTTTTGACGTTAAGTTCGCCAAGAAAATAATCAAAGGAGCCTGTAAACCTCCGAAAATAGTTGAAAAATTTATTTTCGTCATTTTTCAGGTCTTCAAAGAGTGTGATAATAAATAATCTTACTTTCTATTTCCTCTGATTTATAGAATTAACTTTAATCACACTTGTTACTTGTGTAATGTTGCAAATCAAATGAAGATATTAAGTTTACAACGGCAAAGAACCGTGCGGCAATCATGGCAAAAAGTCGTACGGTTTTTTTTTCCGTACGGCGAAAACCGTACAATGTGAAGGGAGCGTTAATGCTCGTTACCGAACAAATACATAATATACATTATAATATATATTCTGGATAAATTTAAAGAACATAAACGTAAAAAATCCAGCACTACGAAATCTTGAAAATGTGTTTTATGATGTCAAATAATAATTGTATGTTTTACCTTATTTTTATCACAATGCCATCCAGACTTGTATTTCAAAATTTTCAATAAGTTTTCAAATAATAATTATTATAATAAGAATATTACAAATAAACATAATTATATTGTAATTATTATAACCCTTGTAGCGCCGTTACGGTCGTTTCCTCATTTCAGTAGCTGCTACATCGCATCGGTAGCTATTGAACCCGAGCATGTCAGAGTAGCATGAACTAGACAATAAAGATTAGAATTAGTTCTATAACAAATTTTCACAATAATATAATAATATAATAAAATTACTATACTTTCAGTAATAATTATAATTATCATACAATAATAATAATACCACTGTTGCAGCATATGCATAACATAGGGAATTTCCACATATTGGACATTGATGAATCTCACTCCAAAACCTAGATATCCATCTAAAATAATTTAACGCTCTAACAGTGGAAACATTTTCAAAATCGGTTGAAAAGTTAATTTTTGACGTTTTTGGGTCCTCAGAACCATTTGTGAATCATATATATCCATTTAAAATTGTTTAGCTTTCTAACAGTAAACTAAATCTCAAAATCGGTGATGACGGCGAAAAGCTAGTTGATTTTTGTTTTGAAAAATGAAACCGATGTAAATATTGTTATTGTAATGACAAAAACGATAAAGTTTTTACTGTAACGAAATTCAGTAAATTTCTTAATTTTTCTCAAAAATTAGTTCACTTAGATTTAGAACAATGATTCAAAAGCTTATCTTATGTAATTACGTTCTATCTGATAGGTCAAAAAAAAAAAATTAAAAAATTTGATTATTCTGGTCAATTTTTGTTAAAAATCACTAAAAATTATAAAACAATGGCCAATTTTTGGCGTCGGGAAATCGGACATGTCTGGCTGACGAACTCATCCAAGAATTTGGAACTTTTTAATTTTCTCACCAAATTTCGTAAAAATTGGACGCTTCTTTCGCTTCCTTCGATAGTTATATATATATATATATATATATATATATATATATATATATATATATATATATATATATATATATATATATATATATAATGTGAGTTTTTTGAGAGTTGCCATTTTTATTACAACCAAATTTCAAAACGGTTCTTCTGTTGGATGTAATGGAAATGTAACCAACCAGAACACTATCAAGCACATATGCATATTTTTACCGCCTAACTGATAATTTAAAGAAAAATTAAAAAATTAAACTTGGTTAAAAAAATTTTTGTTGCTCGTTTATTTTGTTAATTAATTCATTAGATCAGTTTTATCGAAAAATTAATATATAGTCTCATTTAAATATCTATAAGTTTGTATCATAGCTCGAAAACCATAAGAGCTATAAAGCTCCGGACTATAGCCCCCGTCGATATCGGAAATAGAAACCCCCATTTTTTATTGTAGATTCGGATTCTACGGGACAAAATACTCAACTTTTATACGAAACATTTTTTTCTATTCGTAACAGATGGCGGTATAATTGTAAAAATGAGTTTACATACTTGCATAAACATAAATTTATTTTTACAATTATAGCGCCATCTGTTACGAATAGAAAAAAATGTTTCGTATAAAAGTTGAGTATTTTGTCCCGTAGAATCCTAATATGCAATAAAAAATGGGGGTTTCTATTTTAGATTTCAAAATTACCCCCGCCCTCCCTCTCACAGGAGGCAGGGGGCTTATTTTAAGACAGAAAGATGTCCTCTTCAGAAATACTATTTTTTTGGTGAGGCAAAGTTTCCCTACAGGCTTATTTTTCAAGACATAGAAAATTCCAGGTTAAATGGATCACCCTGTATATATTCTATATATTTTTAAATTGTCCTCAAAACGTTGAGGAAAACTGTATATTTTTAACCAAAATTAGTTTTATGAAAATTTTTTTAAAACGTTACAGAACGTTTATTGTCCGCAAAAAAATGCGGTCATGCTTTTCAGCCGCCATATTGAAGCCATTATTGTGTGACGTCAATCATGCCACTCATATTTGAAAAGTAGAGTCCATAACCTTTAATTTGAGCTATTGTACACCTATTTTAAGCAACACAAATTTTGACCAGCAGGGGGCTCCCGTTCAGAAAGAATGCCCCGTATATATTAGTGAAGGTTATTTTCGGTATCTCGAGACGAGGCCTCCATACAAATTTCTGTCATAGTTCCGGACGCCAGTTCTTCCATGACACCCGCTGTAATAGTTGAATTTCCAGAATGGAAATTCGATAAAAGTAATTTTGTTTCCCCTAATATTATGGTTAGTGCCTCCTATCGCTTCGATAACTGTAACTCTCACCGTTTCGTTCAATGAGTTCATTCAGTTCTCTGTCGTGTATTAGTGTATTGTCTCAAATGCCTTTATAATATAAACAATAATATTAATAAAATCATTGCAATCTCTGGTCTCTATAGAGTGCAAGTATTAACATACCCTAGAGAGCAGGGGGGGGGGCAAGGAAGAGCGGGGGAAATATTAGCTGAATTGTTTTGTTGAATATTGACAATAATCAATATAGAATGTAAAGTATAAAGATTTCTTGAATATATTTTTTTTAGATCAGTGGCTTTTACAGGGGCTCATAGAGTGATGCATCTCGCCCTGATTGGACCCTGAATAAAAAATTCTTCGGGTATCTTTGTCGAAAAATAAATCTCGCATTAATAATATTTCGTTTGCAGATGTTGCAGCCCTGTAGCTCGGGGACCATGTATCATTTTTACAGTTGCTACTACGATGGTTCAGTGGTCTAGGGGGTAAGACACTTGACTAGTACCAAGTGATCCGGGTTCAAGTCCGGGCCGTTAGTTTGATAATTTTTCATAAACACTATGTGAATTTTATTTAACTAATTTGTTTATAAAAAAAATAGTATATTACGTGATTGAGGTTGTAAGTTGCATATTACACACGAGCGAAAAAGTTACGCAAGAGCCGCGTAGCGGCGAGTGCGTAATTGCACGAGTGTGTAATATGCCTTACAACCAAGTTACGTACTATACTTTATCTACGACTGACATGAAATTCACAATAAACGATAAAAATTTGGTACAAACCTACAAAAATACGACACCTTAAAATTTTGTCGTATTTGAAATTTATTAAAAACAAACGTAAACATTCAGTTGGTAGGTAAAATTTTTGTACAGATTCTAATATAATATGTATCATGTATATCACTGTATAATATATAATCCCAACAAAACACATTTCATGTTAAAAATTTAGCCAAGACTCACAACTATTTTACTCTTAAAAGGTTATGAGATCTAATATAGCGCCAAGTCCTGAATAAGTCGACATCATGGTTAACTCAAGTTATAAGGCTTGGCCGATTTCCGAAGCTATGGTAAATAGCCAATGGTCAATAGCACAATAATCTGCCATGAGCTGTTAATGTTTGGTTTTATTTACTATAGTTTCGCGAAACGGCCAAACCTTATAACTTGAGTTAACCATGATGTCGACTTATTTAGGGCTTGGCGCTACATTAGATCTCATAACTTTTTAAGAGTAAAATAGTTGCACGTCTTGGCTAAATTTTTAACATGAAATGTTTTTTGGTGGGATTTCAGTTCATTTTGTAAGTTGTTCGTGCTTTTTTATTATTTCTATTTTTACAGGGTGTATTTCCTGGACATAAGAAGCTCTTTTCAGTTCTTTTTGTAGGTTGTTCTTGTTTTTTTTTTTTCTTTTTACAGGGACTATTTCCTGGACATCAGAATTCTACTTACAATGTAATTTAAGTTATCAGATAGGATAGGTAAATTGCCGTCATTAAGCGAATAACACAGGCCAACGACTAAAAAACTTTTTTAATACTTTAACCATATTTTTATGGATTTTAGTGTGCTGAATCTGAAAATAACAATAAAATTGCTGTATCACCCACCATTTCCCAACATTTTACATCATAAACCTTTATATTCAAAAAATAGTTCAGAAAATTAATGTAATCAATATAATATCAAATATGCGAAAGCCAGCGATCCAATATCGTATAATGAATATAATATCTTATAATTCCAATATCTTAGCTCAAAGTTCCCGCATTTATCAGAAGCAAAGTTACAAGAGGGCGTCTTCATTGGCCCTGATATAAGAAAAATGATGTTTGACTCTGATTTTGAATTACATATAACAGTGAAAGAGAAAGACGCTTGGATTGCTTTCATGGAAGTTGTTAACAAGTTTTTGGGTAACAAAAAAGACCCAGACTATAATATAACCATTGTATCTAATATGCTTAATCGCTTCAAGAATTTGGGATGTTTAACGAGCTTAAAGGTTCATTTTTAAACAGCCAGCTAGACTACTTTCTGGACAATTTAGGAGCTGTCAGTGAGGAACAAGGAGAACGTTTCCACCAGGATATCAAGATAATGGAAAAACGCGATCAGGGACATTGGAACACCAGGATTATGGGTGATTACTGTTGGTCCTTTCACCGAGAAAGTCAGCAAGCGGCACACAGAAGAAGAAGCCACATCCGAAGCTTCAAAGAAAAGAGAGAAAGAAAATATAAGCCCATGGACTCTTAAAACCTTCATAAAACTTAGTATTAGGAATAAAAATATATTTTATGTGTTAAAATAAAGTTCTGTTTGTCTTGTACAAGTTATTTTTTTTTCCATTCCTATAGAATATTAGCATATTTCATTAAATCTGACATAGCCAAATTGTGACAAAACTGTGGGTGATACAAAATAATGAAATCCAAATTTCGATTTAGCACCCAAAAAAATATAAAGATCACCTATTAACATTAAAAAAGTTTTTTATGACCTTAATTTTGCAGGCCTGTGTAATCGGATAAAACATTTTTTGACGTCAAAAGTGTCAAATATTTTCAAAAATTTTAAAAAATCACTAATTTTTCTCATAGTAACAAGAAAAGTAAATAATTTCTTCCTAGTTACAAATACAAAAAATAAAACAAGAGCCATTTGATTTGATTTTTTAATTTTTTTTTTTATTTATCTATAAGTATAGGAACCTACAATATATTTTATTATTTATAAGAAGCTAAAAAGGGAAAATCACAGATTTATTAATTTTCTTGTTAATTGTATGCTAAACCCTGTCTACCTAAAAAAATTTCAACTTTCTAAGACTTCGGGAAGTACTCTATAATTTTGATGATCAGTGAGTGAGTGAGTGACGAATTTAATGAAATTTACATATTATTTAAATCGAAAGTAATAGAGCTACAAAATTAAAATTTGGTATATTTCATTAGACTGGTGACTATATTCCACGCTGACAATTTGAGCTCTTAAGTATTACCCAGTCCGAAGTTATCAGGGTCCAAAAATAGGCTGAATTGGTTCGAGAAAAGATACAGCAGTGCTCTTTTTTTTGTTTTGCCTCGTCTTGGCGGGGGCACTGCCGTGCCCCCAGATAATTATAAGAATTAATAAAAGTGTAATAGGTGTTGTTATTTTTAGCATACATACGTATAAAGGGTCATTTTTTGTACAATTGGATATGTGGCTGTATGTAAAACGTAGCTTATTTAGATAGTATTTTGTACAATAAACAAGCAATTTCATGGTAGTCGTAGATAAAATTATTTTTGAACCATTCCAGAATTTTTTTTTTAAATAAAAAATAATTTCTTGGAAATAAACAACTAAATAAATAATAATAAAAAAGAACATTTTAACTCTTCATAACATTTTTGTTTAAAAATAAAATCAAATTTTGTGTAAAATGTTGAATAATTTTTCAATCACATTTTTGATTCGCAATTAAACAATGAAAATACATTTTGAATAGGTAATGCTAATGTATTTTATAGTATGTATGTCAAAATATCACACCTACAGCAAATAATTTATTGTGTAAAAACATTTTATTAAATCTAACCAAAAATTTTATGTATAATATTGAATGTGTGTGTATTAGTAGTACGGGAGTGGTCCGTACATTTTATACAAAGAATTTTATAAACAAATACAGTGACTGTGCAATTTGCTTTCAATTACATCATTCGATTATGGAAGTCATTTATACCGTAGCCATTAATTGAATTTCGGTTAATTTAGGTGTGAACTTTGTATTTTTGCTCACAATATGACATTTCAAGCATCTACACTCAAATTTCATTACACATTTTCTCCGTTATAAGCAACTGCAGAAAATTGAAATAGAATATACGCTTTACTCTTTTTACGTACATAGGAATTTTATTATGTAAAAAGAGTAAGATATATAATTATATTTCAATCTTTTGAATTTGCTTATAACCGGGAAACAGTGCATTTTATTATTTTATTTACGAGCGTTGAATAGTTTTATTCAAATTAATGACGTAATCAAATTAATGACTTTAGTTTTTCAAATCGATTGACAAAATCGGGTAATATTGGTTGAAATAGGGTAATTTTGGGGTGGATTTTTGAGTTGGATTGAAATAACAAAATTTCTGATTCCAAAAAAGTCTTTTCTTTTAGTGTCCCTACATATCTAATTTTGGTAGAAATGCAGAGAATGATTTCGAAAACTCACAAATGGCTTCCGTGTTCATCATTTCATCAGATTATTCACGACTTTTATGACACTGAAAAATTTTAACTAATTTAATGATGTCCCCAAATTAAAAAATCCTTTTTTCTCAAATCAATCTTGATAGAAGTGATTTGAAAAGGGGTGTTTGATTGATTTAAGGTAATTTGGATGAATTTTCATTTTGCTTTTAAAATGAGGGAATTTTTGAAAATATGACTAATTCAACTAACTACAATTAATTCAACTAATTCAACTAACTACAACTAATTCAAGTTGTTTTTCAAGTAACTCCTACATGTCTAACTTTTATAAAAAGAAAATATAGGGACAGTTCTGGTGGTTTTGAATTATCAAAATGGGGAATTTTGGAATAAATGATCACCGCATTACACTAATAGTATATTGTACAATAAGTGGGAAAAGAGGCTTATTTCTCAGGAGCGAGCCCGCAGGGCGAGTGCAACAATTCATGTGAGTGAGAAATAAGCTTTTCCCACGCATTTTACACTATACTTTTTCTACGAGCACATTTTTTTCGTAAAATTTAACATAAATAATGAAAATAAAATTTAAATAAGTAGTAAAAATGTTTTAAATTTATTATGTCAGTGCTAAGATGTTCAAATTTTTGCCAAAGCATACTTTGAAACTATGGAAACAATAATAAATAATCAACATACAAATATGTATATTTTTAGTATTATTTCTATATATTGTATATTAAACTAACGGAACAGCCTACTTTTTTTATTATATTAAGGCGTGGGAAATAATTTCCCACTGTATTTCTGTACAGTGTGGGAAATTGTTAATTTTTACATATAGTTAGCCGTGCATAAAATGTTACTTTTAATAGTAGGAGTAGAAAAAAAAATTTTTATTTTATTTGGCTACGTACGTTTCGAGTGAAAACTCCTCTTTAGGCCATATGTTTAAAAATATTAAAAAATTTAAAAAACGGGAAATTACATTTTTCTGAGCAATAAAACACAATTTCTTTTTAAAAAAATAATAGAACATTTATATGAATGGAATCACAGTAAATCATTAAAATATAAAAATTAAATCAAAAGAATTTAAAAAATTTGACCCTTAAATCTTAGTCTTCTTTTTAAAATAAAATAAAATAAAAAAATAATTAAAAACAGACAATATTTTAAAGTAATAAAATGATAAATGAATTAAATAAAATATGAAATAAAAAGAAAAAAAACTGCTTCGAAAAGAGTGGTTTAATTAATCTTTCACACATATAGAAACGGCACAAAACTCTTTAAATAAAATGTCCTACTGGCTCCTTATCTATATCTATGTATCATACATATATATCCGATCACCATACATATATATCGTGATGATAACTACATCTATCGGTAGTACAATCCCGAAATGTTTTTCGTAGTAATAAAATTTTTTATGAACATTATAAAATGAATTTTACGATGACGATAATGTGATATTAAAAATAAATATTAATAATATCAAAATATAGTAAATGTAAACCTAAGTTATGCCATGTTCATACCTACATACATATCAGTCAGTAGGTATTTGTGTCGATAATAATAATAATTGCTTTTTCAAAGTATGTAATAAAAATCTTGTAAATTGTGCCTACCTTTTTTTTGGAGGGATTTTCTGATGCGATAATAAATCAAATGTTTTGATAAAGAAACTCTTTTGGGGCAACATCGTAGGTAAACGAATCTACTATCAGGGATTCACGAAATTTCACGGCACGGGATGTTTTCAGTTGTTTTTAATTTTTTTTCTGACAGTTTAGGTTTTGTTTCTGCTCATTCTAATTAAGTAATATTTTTTATTCTGGCTTAAATGTGGTACACTCCTAAAACGATTTACAGTCGGCACTATGAAAGTGTTACAGCACGGGACTAAAATAACAGTTTCATAGTGAGATAAAACAAGTATATAGACGCCAGTAACTAGTTTATTGCTATGTACCTGTACTACGACAATAACAAGACAGTCTGCGTGTACTTATATGCACCGTTTGACTGTGTTTGTCACATCAGAGTGGTAAAAATAATATTGGTTGTAACACTCTGGTAGTGCACAGTTTCATAGTGGCTACTGTATTTGTTTAAGGATAAAAAAATTTTTTGATTGTATTATTTTGAGGATTTAGGAGTTAGGTCATCGGATAAGAAAAAATATAAAATAAAGAATAAGGTTATATTTTAAATTTTGGCCGTACCATGGTTTCGTGCTAGTAGCACATCTTCAGGCGCTCTGTATCAAACATTAAAAACATTGTATAAATATAGATTAGAAATTGAAAAACATTTGAAAAAATAAATTAAGTACTTACGAGTGATTTTAAAAAAAGATTATGAAAAATATAAAAATATAAAAAAAAAAATTTATGTTGTTGACATTGTTATAAAAAATATAATAGTATAAAAATTTAAAAAAAAGTTTATCAGTAGTAACAAAGTTATAAACACAAAACAGAGTTTTTAAGTAACATGAAGGGACTCGAAAAAGACTGTTTATATAGGTTTTTGAAGTTGCTGTGGTGTGTATGTTTTAAAGATCCGGGAGCAGGCATCATCCAACTGAATTGAGTCCGTACATACGTCCGTACATTTGGCTTGATAGAGGTAATCCAAGCATGTTCTAAAATGAACCGCTTTCTAGAATTTTCTTCCTTTTGTAGTATAATCGGATGTTCTAGATCGAAATGGTGATTATGCTGCCACGCATGCTTGAACAAACCAGAGTGAAAGTCGTCGCGTTGAATATTCCTACGATGCTGGTTCATTCCCGTTGAAAGCTGCTGTTTTGTGGTTCCAATGTATGCCGCATTACAGCCTTTACATTGTACTATGTATACCACATTTTGGTTTTTCCGACAGGAATTGAAGGTTTAAGGTTTGAGTACCTAAAAATTGAGGTTGTTGGGACACTGAAAAAGAGAAGATTAATTATATTGATTTAAATTGATTTTTTCTACTCCTACTATTAAAAGTAAAATTTTGTGCATGGCTAACTATATGTAGAAATTTATAATTACCCATACTGTGTTGAAATAGGCGTGGGAAATTATTTCGCACGGCTTAATATAATAAAAATGTTGGCAATGTCTGATTTAATATATAATGTCATATGTAATTCTAAAAATATACATAATATGTATGTTGATTATTTATTATTGTTTCGATATTTTCATAAAGTATGCTTTGGCAACAATTTGAACATCTTACCGCTGACATTATAAATTTTAATACTTATTTAAATTCTATTTTAATTATTTATGTTAAATTATACGAATAAAAATGTGTTCGTAGAAAAAGTATAGTGTAAAATACGTGGGAAAACCTTATTTCTTACTCATATAAATTGTTGCACTTGCCCTGCGGGCTCGCGCAGCAAACTCATATTCGTGAGAAATAAGCCTCTTTTCCCACTTATTGTACAATATACTATTATGTTTTCAGATGACCGTCCCAAATATGGTATTGAGAGATATTTTTTCTGGTTGGTTGTGTATGTGGTATTTGTGATATTGTTAAAAGTTTAAACGTCAAGTTTTTGGTAATGTTGAAAATTAAATGTGAATTGAACAAAAAAAAAAAAATTTTTAATTAAGGAAATATTTTCTTACATCAGCAAAAGATATTTTTTTGAATTAAAATAATATTTCTTTGAAACAAAAGAATACGTTTTTTTTTAGTAAAAAGGAATATTTTTTTGAATCAAAAAAATATTTCTCTAAATTAAAAAAGATTTTTTTTTTTTTTAAATTAAGAAAAAAAGAAATTTTTGGTCTCTGAACAAAGAAATCGTTTTGAGTATGTACTTAGTAGAATCATTGTAAAAATAATATATATTCCTTAATCCAAATTTTCAAAAAAAAAAAAAATTGCAAAACACAATTTTCTTAAGTTTTCGAGATTATTTTCCAAGGCCATTTGTTTTCTGTCGATTAATTCCAGTTGCCACCATTAAATTGCTACAGTTTATAGCATGAAAAATCAATTAGGTCAATAAAGTAAGATACATTTTCGCATTTTCTCAGTATAATGAGTTCTCTATGTATTGAGTGTGGTGAAAAACTTTGTGTTACACGCGACATATTGTGTCTCAGACAATGGCAACGACAAATCAGTACATACAATATTGGCAAATTTAATATTAAAATTGACGATGTGTTAATAAAATATTTATGTATGAACCGTGTATACCACATAGCGTAAACGGGTGTTGTATATACATTTATTACATTAGGTACATAATATATTACGTATTTTTGTATAAAAGGTTTGGTTTTCGTATGGATTCAATGTTATTATGATTGAGGCGAAACCGATTGTACATTGGATTTTCAATTTATATTTTTTTAAATATATTTTGTTGATTGAAAAGAATCGGGAAGGATTGTTATTTTTGGCTTTTTTCAAGGTTGTGTAACCCTTTGTTCACCACAAGTCTTTGGTTGAGTAAAAAAAAAAAATGTTAAAAGTAAGTTTTCAGTCAGTTGACAACTGAACTATATTCAATAAGATTTGAAATACAAACCTTCTTAAGGTAGTTGGTCGATAAAACGATTTTTTCAAAGGAATTTAACGAAACTTCTCTAGATATTTATTTAAGGGGAGGTTTACTTGAGCGTCGTTAAAAAAAATCGATTTTTTTTTTTTGTAGAAATTGGTAGCTTATGTAGAATATGTTCCCAAAGTGATTTTGCTGAAAGTAATTTAAGGGAAGGTTTACTTGAGATTTGATTAAAAAATCGATTTTTTTTGCCGAAATTGATAGCAAATTATGTGTAGAATATGTTCTCAAAGTGATTTTGCTGAAAATAATTTTAAAAAGAAGATTTTTACACATTCACCGAATCCAGCATTCTATAAAAAAAAAAACGCAAAAAACGTAGTTCACGCAATAATGAGTATTAAATATAAAATTTTGAAAATTCGCTTCTTTATATATATATTTTATAATATCTCGGAACCACATTTTTGTAACTGGTTGACACGATAACTCAAAAACTATTGGATGGATGCTTTTTTTAAATTTTTTATTTTAAAGATAATTCAATTCTTCGGCACCTATACCTAAGTCCGATACACTTTCAATATTTTTTATTTTTTTTATTTTACTTTAAAGAGCGAAAAATAAGACAAAAATCGTAATCAAAATTTCACACATCCGCCATTTTTTTTTCAGCAATTTATTGACATTACTTATAGGTATAGGTGCCGGAATATATTTTATAAATGTTTTTTGTTTTTGGATTTCAGTGGTTTATTACCGGCGTTATGATGTCAACCAACAAGGCATCGGATTTTCGGATCGTCACACTGCACTATCTATAAAATGGACACTTTTTATATTTTTCCTTTTTTTGTGTAGTTTAATAATTAATAAATATGTGCACAAAATTTGAAATTGATATTTACTTCCGTTCTTGAGAAAAAAATTCTAGAAAAATTCAAAATTTTTAAGGACTCTCGAGTAAACCTCCCCTTAATCCAATACCAATAATACGAGCCCTTACCGAAAAAAAATTGACCACCCCAATTTTGAGAAAAACGATTTCAAAGTTTTATAATGAAAACTCTATTTTTTTTGAATAAAATGAAAATTTGTCAAAGGAATTTGATAAAAATTTAATATGTTATTTAAAAAAAAATTACAAACCATATTTAGTAAGAAATAACGTCGTCGTTTTTGAAATATAATTTAAAATCATCAATTTACAACGTTTTTACAACGCTTTTTCAAAAATTCTTTTAAATTGCTACAACATAAGCGCGCGGAAAAAAAACAAGTGGTATACTAATATAATAACTGGAGAATATTAATACATTATCTAATTTTTGATAAAAGAAAATTTTTTTGCTGAGATATACTTTTGTACCTGACTATCTCAGAGCAACTACGTTAAGGTATTTGGTGCGAGATAGTCAGGTACAAAAGTCTAGATCAGCGAAAAAATTTTCTTTTTTAGCGAATTTTCAGAATGAAAATTCAGCTATTACAGCAGCTCTTATGGTAAGACCTAAGCCCGGGACTATGGCAGAAATTTGTTTTGGAGCCTCTAGAACTCGAAAATCTACTTCACTAAAATTTATATATATATAGATATATATATATGTATTTATGTGTGTACGCGATAGCTGTCGAACGAAGCATTTAATTGTTACGAAATTTGGTAAAATCGTTAATTGTTCAAAACGCTTGGATAAGTTCGTTAGCCAGACACATCCGATGCCACAGACCGGATATTTTGGGCTTTAAAGTCTTTTTTTTGTGTTTTTGATCAGAATTTAAACCTTTTTCAAAAATTTTATTACATTATCAAAAATTTCGTAAGAAGTTATATCAGAGAGCTTTTTATACTTTTCTTCTATATAACGTGGTTCTTAAGAAAAATCAAAAATAATCTCTTTTTAAAAGTCTCTTTTTATTTGTTATTTCACTCTACCTCGTTTGATTTTTCTATTTAATATATATTGTGTTTATAAATGTGTCTAAGGGTGTTTCGTCACTAGTTATTTCTATTACCTAAATATATGTCAGATTTCTTTAATTAAACATTATGAATAATGTCTTAATAAATTTATAAAGTTATATTATAAATGTTAATCAATTAAACTGTACTATTTATTTGATTAAATAAACTTTTGACATATTTTTTTTTGTGGTGTTGAATGGCCCTTAGCTATTTGTAAACGAAGTACAAATTTTGATAATGTTAGTTTTTTGTTTTGTTTTTTTATAACAATCTGTCAAATGGAATCATTTTTAAATATATGCATATAATATGCATGCATATATATAACCTAATTATAAATATTTTTGTTTTAACACATTATATTTATTATTTTGAAAATTTTCTTATTTAATTTTAAATAAGATGAACTAAATTAGAAAAAACTAATTGATGGCAAGGAAATTTTATAAAAAAAAATATATATTTGACAAGATTTTGATGACATATAATTGGTATACTTTGGAATTAAAAACAAAGTACATGGGTACAATATAGTGTTTTTAACAGAAAATAAAGTTTTTGGAGCAACTAAACAGTGCCGGAACAACTAAATTAGCCATGTAGCAGGAGCCAGCAGTTACGAGCCTCGAGCTTGTGTCCAAAAGTGTACGAGCCTCGAGCTTGTGTCAAACATGAGTTATTTAACAAAAAAAAAAAAAAAAAAAAATAGAAAAAAACGAATTTTAGCTCAACTTACATTTGAATGCTAAATCAAATCTACATAAGTGACATTTTTGACAAAAAAACACCAATAAAATTATGTATCATTTAATTAAAAATAAATTTTAATCTTTCTTAAAATATTTTACATTGTTACACATATAATTTAATTTCCATTAATAATTGTTAATAAATTTTAACCTCTTTACACACGACAGTTAGCTATTCAAACATTTTTACATTTGTAATTAAGTGTTAATTCGTTGTTGAAAACATTCATCACAAAAGATTGGAAATTTCTTTAGGTACTGTCAAGTAGATTGTTTGTCTACAATTTAATTGAAATACTCATAAAACAATCTAAAAAATAAAAAAATACATTAATTAATTATTAAATTTTTTGAAATATTTAACATCTTACCTGAATGGGGTTATAAGTTCCAAAATATGTTACAACCTTTCAAAATGTTGAACAATAATCCTATTTCAAATTTTAAATTTGTAATTCAATATCGACTAGATAAAATGTTTACAAATGAAAATGATTTCTACACACTAACTAAAAAAGTAATAGCCCATTTTCTGAACAAAGGAATAGACATTAAAGTATCCATCGTATCCATTAAAGAGATTAAATATCAATTGTGTAGACAACCCAGCAGAGGGCAACAAGTTACAAACAACAAAGCAAATTCCTCAAAGCGGCAAATTTAAATAATAAATAAATAATTGTAATTTTTTGTTTAGTCTATTTAAGAAAATAATTAGTCAATTAAATAAGTGTTAATTTATAATTTATTGAAGTAATAATTTTGATTACTAAAATCTAAATCTTTTTAACAATGATTTATGATTAAATAATCAATATATAGATATACCGCGGTTTTCCGATATCCGTACTACCATTATGCGTACCGTTTGTGTGTGTTTGTGTATACATACACAATCTACGTGACAAAATTTTTAATGTAAATAAACATTTTTATGTAAATAAAACTTCAATTTTTAACATATAGAGGCGATTATTTTGAAAGTTAACATAAATATATGATAATAGTAATAATAAAAATTATTAATACACATATATATTATAATTTCCAAGCTTACAATTAGAAATAAATATTATGTAGCTAGAAAATATGACTTAAAAATTTATTTTTATAAAAATATTTTAATTTTTATTAAAAAATAAATTGTCTAGAGAAACACCTGTATATGATTCCGTTAAGGGTACCATGTGTATGTATTGTCGTACGGTTAACGGAATATCGGTGTATAATACAATTAGAAAAAATGTTATAAAATTTTGTGAAAAGCACACAGCCAAGGTTACTTAACGGATTTCGACTAGTGAAGTGTCTATGAATAGAGGTGGCACAAGAGAGCCTGAATTTTCAAATTTGGTTTCATTATTAGTTGTTATCGTTAGTTACGGAGCCACAAATTTTAATTTTTTTCCAAAGCAATTACACGTAAAGTAAAATAAATTGTTTATTCATTTCTCTTATAGAAATGGATAAACAGATCTCAGGTAACTGTACTATTATTATTTAAATTAAAATAAGATGATTTTGTTAGTATAAGTGAGGGCAAAATTATCACCCAGGACCTTGGGACCCCAAAAAAACTTCTTCATACTAAACAGCTGGGCGGATCTCAAGAAGATGTTGCAAAAATTAGATATGCTACTGAAATATGAATATTACTTGCTTTTATAGTATTAATTATTTAAGTAACTGTTTTTATACAGAATTTCAGAATAGCGAATTAAAAAGTGATGTAAGGTTAAGATTGTTCTGCAGAACCTTCTAACAGGGATCACATTAAATAGCTGAATGGTGCGGACAATTAAATCGATCCCCAAGTTACCCTTCAAACACTATTGGAATTCCAGAAAAAGATGAAAGTAGCATTAAAATTGTTATTCTCCAAGAAGGGTCTAAAACTGAAGAATATCTAAAACTATTATTACGGATATCAGAGCAAAGGTCTCAAACTAAAGCTACAAAATACAAAAATGTATTCCATTGCACGAAATTATATAAATCAAAATTAAAACAAAAATAAAACAAAACAGACACCTGAGTGAAGCCGCAGGACGGAAAGCAGAAAAAAATTATAAATTTTTCTGTTACTTAAGTAAAAATTCATTTAACTATTAAATTATTATTTTAAGCGACTTTCCATTTTGGAACTTAATTTATGACGGAGAATGTCATGGAAAGATCCGAGTCCGGGACTATACGGCAGAAATTTGTTTAAAAACATATAAGGTACCTAAGGCAATTAAGGCCCACCTAAGCAAAATATGCTTATTATTTATATATCTTATAAAATATCAAAAATACAGTATTTAATTATAAAAATTTACTTATTTTTTGATAAAAATTCCTGAAAAAATTAATGAATTTGTAATTATACAAGTCAAAAATTTGATTCTAAAAAGTGTCTGCAATTGGGCCTTATTTCCGACTGGTGTAGAAAATAAGGCCCACCTATTACAACTGCCTGAAATAGTACATTTATCATTTTTTTTTAAACTAATTGGGGGATTTTAATTACTTTAAGAATAACTTGAACTTGAAAATACTTTAAGAATAACTTGAACTTATATATCAAAATATTTTGTTATTTTTACACGTTCAAAAAAGTTTATCAAAAATCCTTGAATCCCGCTTGACTACGTGACTGTTATTGAAAACAACAAAAAAAAAATTACCTAAGTCATTATTTTTAATTTTTAATTTTTTTTATCATATTTTTCGAATAAGTCAAGTAGTGTTTGAATATATTAAGTCGAAATAAATAAATAACGAATCTCCTTGCAACCTCTCTTTGATTGCCATGTCGAGTAACATAGCTTAAGGCTGATGCCAGTGCTTACTCAGACCACAACGCTCTCTTCTTTTTATCAGCCATACTTTCCAACACTAAGGAATAAAAATAAAAATTCGACCAAACCAATTAAAACTGATCTGGCATCATTAAACAAATGCAACAAATAAATCAAAATTAAATGTACTTAGTTTTTTGTCCTTTTTCCTTTTTGTTATTTTTATATTAGAGTAACTATAGTAATTTAAGGTTGTGCGACTAATTTTGCTTCATTTGTTAATGACTTCAGACCTGTTTTAATTGATTTGACTTTGTAGTGTTTGATTTTAATTGTGTTGGTAATAAAGCCCAAACAAAATTTGCATGGGCCTTATTATCAACATGTCAATATTTATGCTTATATACATTTTAAATAAATACTTTAGAAATAAACTAAATTAATTGATGTAAAACTTAAAGAATATTAATTTTTTCAATTTTGATAACAATTTGAAAGAAACATACCTTTAAAAAATCATTAATATAACACTCACAATGTGCACAATTTTTATATCAACGAACGAAAATGTAACCTCTAAATTTGTTTGTTAAAATATGACATGAGTTTGTTACTCTGAGTAGCGCAACTTTTGTATCTGGTTTTGAGATGATTGAAAGTTCATTTTAAACTTGTTGATAAGTTAGAGAACTTTTCTTGGTAAGAAATATAGCTAATGGGCCTTATTACCCGCTGGGCCTTAAATGCCTTAGGTACCTTATATATATATATATATATATATATATATATATATATATATATATATATATATATATATATATATATATATATATGTTATATAATCTGTTGACGCAATCCATTCATGTATCATATGAAAATATGGAATAAAGTTTATTATTATTTATATATATATATATATATATATATATATATATATATATATATATATATATATTTATGTACAGGGTCTAAAACAAATAACTCTCGTCCTTTTGTGGAGGGCGACTCCTAGCAAACTGTAGACACTAAAACCGCAGAAATTTTTTCGAAATTAACAGTCGCGTCACCCCTCAAACGGATAAGAGTCATTTCCTTTACACCCTGTATATAGTATATGCACACATACATATATACATATATATATATATATATATATATATATATATATATATGTAGGTGTGTATATATATTATATACAGGGTGTAAAGGAAATAATTCTTATTTCCTATATCGAGGGGTGACGCGACTGTTAATTCCGAAAAAAATCCTGCGGTTTTAGTGTCTACAGGGTGCAAAAAGTCACCCACAAAAGGACAAGAGTTATTTGTTTATATATATATATATATATATATATATATATATATATATATATATATATATATATATTTGTGTGTGTGTCTGCGCGATAACTCTCGAATGAAGCGTTCAATCCTTACGAAATTTTGTTAGAAGTTCAAAAGTCTCAAAAGCTGGGACGAGTTCGTTAGCTGATATGTCTGATTTTTAGAAGCCATTTTTCACCATTTTTAGTGATTTTTTGGTTAAACTTATTTAAATGCATATGTGCTATACTATATGTGATCTGCCAGGGTCCTGGGGACTCAAAAGTAAAAAATTAACTACTCAACCGATTTCGAAAATCTTATCACTGTTATAGAGTTAAACTATTTTAGATGGATACAAGTTGTTATATGAGATCCGTCAGTGTCCTATCTTTGAAAATTCGCTATGTTATGCAGGTGCTGCGACAGGGGTATTTAAACATTAAAAAATGTATTAATATTCTTTATAGTTATTGTATTTGTATACCACTTGTATTTTTGAATTTCCGGGCGCTTATGTTGTAGCAATATAAAAGCATTGTTGAAAAAGCATTATAAAAACGTTGTACAATGATGTTTATAAATTACATTTTAAAAACGGGGCTGTCAATAATTTTTATTTGTTATTAAATATGGTTTGTAACTTTGTATTTTATAACATATTAAATTTTTATCAAAGTCCTTTGACACGTTTTCATTTTATTCAAAAAAATCGTGTGACTATGTCAACTTCCCACAAAAACCCGTGTTAAAATTATAAAACTTTGAAACCGTTTTTCTCAAAATTGGGGCAGTCAATGTTTTTTTTTTCGATATAGGCTTTTATTATTGGTATTGAATTGAATAAATGTCAAGAGAAGTTTCGTTAAAATCAGTTGAAAAATCGTTTTACGACCAATTACCTTAAGGAACTTGACCACTGTGATTTTGAAAATAAAAATTTGATGCCAAAATTATGGTGCCAAATTCCGTAAGCTCCTTAAGTCTGAATCTTAATTTAGCTTATTTTCAGAACGTAGAATTGATCAAGAAGAAAATGACATTTTTTAAATCTGCGTAAGTGGTAATTTTGATAACTGAGATTGAAAATTTGAAGATGTAGGTACAATTAACTAGAAAATGTCATCAAATAGAGCTCTTTTTGTCTTTTTTCTTTCCAAACTGTTAAAATATAAGAGTTACAACATCTACCACTCTGTTGTCTGATTACCATAGTTACAAAAAGTAAAAAGTCATAAAAGTTTACTTACCTTCTTAGTTAGTCAATAAGGTTTTTCTATGAATTTTTTTTTTTTTTTATAGACACTATTTGTTTGTAATAAAATTACATTTTTGATGAATTTTATTATTTTTATTCAGTTTTTTTTTTTTTTTTTTTTAATTTATTTGTCATTTTATCGGTAGAATAAATATCGGTAAAATAACTTATCTACTCATACTCGGCCCAAGTTTATTTTCGTGGCCATGGCTGCTTAAGCCATCCGACGCTACAAAAAGGTAAGCAATATACTATATTTTGTGACACTTCTTTTATTTTTAACCATAAAAATTAAAGATAAAGCAATTTTTTGCATTATTTTTAATGTACAGACAGAATGTATCACTTATTATTACACGAGAGATTTGTATTTTTTCGAATAAATTTGGGTTTGTCTAATGAAAAATTGTTGCCTAGTAATTTAACGAGAAGAACTGTCAACTAACAAAAACGCAACAGCGAAGCCGAAATGTTTTTGGGTTGACAGTTCTTCGAGTTCTTCAGGAAATTTAAGTTGTAGAAAACAAAAAAAATATATAACTTAAGTGTAATACGGTAAAACAATTTAATGAATAAAATAAATTAGTATTTCACATTATTATTTAATACACTGTTACTATGGTTGTGAAATCAGTTAATTTTACCAACACGAATTTTTGTTTCGTTTTTGTCGTGTAAAATGACCAATGAAATGTTTTGTACCATTTTTTTCGCTGTAACAATCTGTCCTAATTTAAAATGGTAAAAGTGAAAATACCACTGTCGCAGCTCTGTCCTGCATAACATAGCCAATTTCCGTTTACAAAAATTCATTTTTCTCGGAAACCAGTTGACATAGTATAATGGTTTAAAAACCTTTTTTATGTAATTTCTCTTCCTCTTGCTAATGGTGTAAAAAATGTCGGAAAAACTTTTGTGAAAGTGGAAATTTTGGCAAAAAACAAATTTTTCTCAAGAACAAAGAGCACGTTCTGGGCATTGGACGTGTCTGGCTAACGAACTTGTCCAACGGTTTGGAACATCCAACATTTTCACGAAATTTCGTGAACCTACGACATTTCGTTCGAGAGTTATCGTGCAGACACACACACACACACACACACATATATATATATATATATATATATATATATATATATATATATATATATATATATATATGTATATATATATATAAATTTTAGTGAATATTATTTTCGGCTTCTAGGGACCTCAAAACAAATTTCTGCCATAGTCCCGGCCTCAAGTCCCGTCATGACAGTGGCTGTAATAGCTGAATTCCATTCTGGAAATTCGTTAAAACTACAATATTCATATGGAACTTGATACACATGAGTTAAACTGTCTACGTAGAAAAGTAATTCTTTTTTTCAATAGCCAATTTTGTTATTTCCGCTTCTGTCTGACCGCTATTAAACTCTGCTCATCAGTTATTTTATTTGGTTCAATTTCTTAATGTATTTATAATATACGACATTCTCTCTATTCTATTTAGTCCTCAATGGTTAAAATATGATTTGACGTAACTCAAAATGACTGTGGACTATCTGCATAATTATTCACATGATTATTAATATTTATAATTTGGTTTATTAATTGCGTGCATAGTCAAGTTATGTGTGCCCATAATAAAACCATAATATGTGGAGCCATCTAGAAGATATTTTATTATAGACCCATTAAAAATTAATTATGGGCACCTATAACAATTATTAGCGCAATAAACAATCCACATTTTTGATATATGGATCCCACTCCCCCCGTTCAGCGCAGACTAAACACCATGTTCCAGCTGTGGTCGGTTTAGTTCGTAAATTACCATCTGAATTACCGAGCGGGATGCTAGACGAGAATGCATTTGAAATATATGTATTATTAATTTTATATTATTAGGTATTTACCAATTAGTAGACGGATATAAACATACTTATAGCGCTGTGACACAAATAATTTTGTCGCTATGTTGCACTTTGAGTTGTCCAGACCAGTGTTTTTTAATCGCAAGTCCGCAGAAATGAAAATGGCGGGACTAGTTTTATGCAAAAAGATGGTTTTGGCAATAAAAATTTTGTTTTGGAATCTAGTATTTTTATTTATGGCATATGAAAGCACATGTCCATAGGCGTAACTAAAATTTTTCAAAAATCAACCACCTTGTCCCTGCTTCCGGCTTGTTTCTTCCTTGTGTCTATATTTTTTCCTGTTGCGGTCCCTATTTAACATGCGCCCTTTAGCGACTGCTCCATCTGCTCCATTATAGTTACGCCTCTGTACACGTCTAGCACACTACAACACAATTTTTTTGTTTAAAGTGGAGCCAAATTTATGGACAAATGTTTGGAAGATTGCATTTCATATATTACATGACCTAATGTTATTTCAAATAATGGTTGAAATGCTTCCGGGCTTGAAGAAATCTATTTAAAATGAAAGAGTTACTGTTAAAAATTTCTCCAATGCTAAAGAAAGTATCGATATTCATTGGAATTATATTGCGAGTAAAGTGGTCGGAAAACGACATTTCATATTACACGACCAAATGTTACTCCAACCAACGGCGGAAATGATTCCAGGCCATAAGAAATCTATATAAAATTAAAGAATTGCCTTTAGACATTTCACTAATGCTAAAGAAAGTGTCGATATTCATCTGATTTACATTGTAGAGAAAGTGGTCGGAAAACGACATTTCATATTACACAACCAAATGTTTTTTCAACCAACAAAACGGTGGAAATGATTCCAGGCTATTAGAAATCTATATAAAATTAAAGAATTGCCCTTAGACATTTCAGTAATGCTAAAGAAAGTGTCGATATTCATCTGAATTATATGGTTGACCAAGTGGTAGGAAAACGACATTTCATATTACATGACAAAAGTTATTCCAACTAATGACGGAAATGATTTCAGGGCTACGGGGAATTCTATTTAAAATTAAAGAATTGCTTTTAAACATTTCTCTAGTGCTTAAAAAAGTGTTTATACTTATCTGAACCACATGGTCGGCCAAGTGGTCGGAAAACGACATTTCGTATTACATGTCCTAATTTTATTCCAACTAATAGCGGAGATGATTCCAGGATACAGGAATTCTATTTAAAATTAAAGAAATTGCTTTAAAAAACTTCTCTAATGCTTAAGAAAGTTTCGATATTAATCTACCTAAATTATATGTTCGGCCAAGTGGTCGAAAAATGACATTTCATATTACACGTTTTGATCTTATTTCAACTAATCGCAGAAATGATTCCAGGCTACGGGAAGTATATTTAAAATTAAAGAATTGCCTTTAGACATTCCCCTAATGCTAAAGAAATTGTCGATATTATTTTATCTGAATTATATGGTTGATTTCAGACATTCCTTTCTGGAGGTCCAAATGCCATTTCAGCTGATGATTGAAATAATTCCAAGCTATTGGAATAGATACCCTACTTAAATTTAACCCTAGAATCATACGTACACATCAAAACGATGAACGAACTTCTCTACCCTGCTCCAATACTACAACTTCTCGGTACCTGCTTGCTGTGAGATTTTTGTTATCTAATTTATTTGTTGTTATAACACATAAGACGTATTTATTTATTTGGTTTATAGTCATTGTCGTTTTGTTTGTATTGAAATAGTGTCCGTCAAAAGGACATCGATGTATGATTAACCTATATTTTTTTTAAAGATTTTGTACTCCACATATAAAAGTTTTCCTAATTTTTCTAAAATTTATTAAAGATATGCATGTTATAATTAATTTATTCAATGATTATGATAATGTGAAAGATGATTACAGCTGTTTGACTTATAGAGACGACATAATACTGAAGTTTTAATATATTGAATCGAAAACTAAAGAATGCGTTTCAAGTGATTTAATAAAAGATTAGCAATTTATTTTGTGGAAAATATTTTAATTTTTATTATTTTTGAGATCTTATTCGAAAAATTACTAACAAATTTTAGAAAATTTACAAATGTACCTAATGGGGGAAATAACTACATATCTATAAGAATATTTATGACTGAGAAATTTCACATTCTGTAAAAGTCACACATGTCCACTGACCTATAATAGTTCATAAATTAATTATTTGAAACACATGTTTTATGATAAAATTGATGTATTTATCTATTTTTTAATTTTTATAATAAAAATATGCTTTGATAAAAAGATTAAAAAAATTAATAAATATTTACATTAAGAAATTTTTCCAAATCCAATTTTTTTAAACATTTTGTTCGCTTTTTAAAAGCTTTTATTTAACTTGATATGTTAGTATGTTGGTTTAGATCAAATCTTGGAATCAAAATTTAGACAGGTTCTTATTGAGCTAGGGGTTTCAAATTTTACATACGTGTCTAACCTTGATGACAATGCAATATTGTATAATTAGTTTTGTTCTATATTGCCTCAAATAAAAATTGTTGATTTTTAGTCCTGTGCAACTTTTTGACATTTAGAATTGTCAAATACTGTCCATTGATTTTACATTGCAATTTTTTGTTTCCATAGTTATGCTTGATTAAGGTAAATTAACCGATTAAAATATAGGTAAAAAATTACTTCTTTATTTTTTTTTCAAATTAATTTTAATCAGACTAAAAAGTAGAAAATAAATTAAAGTAAAAAAAATGTTTTTTAAGAAAAAAGCTTTTTTTAAAAACGGGCTAAAAAAAATAAAATAACCTTTGAGTGAAGTTTGAAGCAATATGCAACATAATTTATAAAAGCTTGAGGCGTTTAATTAAGTTTGGTAACTACTGAAATGTAAAATAGCTCTTATATCCACAACAGAAATAATTAATGATAACGCCTCGAGCTTTTATAAAATATGTTGCATATTGCTTCAAACTTCACTCAAAGGTTATTTTATTTTTTTTTAGCCCGTTTTTAAATAAAAACTTTTTCTTAAAAAACATTTTTTTTTACTTTAATTTATGTAGTATTGTTATGTAAAAAAAATGTTTTTTGCAAATAAACTCTAAAACTCTCCGTAACAAATCCATCCGTCAAAACGACGTCGATGTATGATTAACGTTTCTCGTAGACCTACGTATAATTCTAGGGTTAAGGAATTAGCGAATCGCTAATTACATTGATAATATTGATAATGTTGAAATTACAATTATGCCTGTTAAAAATGCTCAACTCCACAAGCACAATAACTCGATAGATGAAATATGAATTATGCAATTCAATGTATTATTTATAGAAACATTATTGATTATGAATCGTTTGTGACCATACAGGACAGTTTATTTATATTGTGCTTGATATATATTCTATACGGCTACCTACCTCTATGACGCAGTATTAATATTTTCTTTCCAATTTGTGATTCGATCCATATTTGATTTAGTAATTAAATATATTATTAAACAAATAAAGATCAATGTTGAAACCAAACCAATGCTTTATTATCCAGAGACCAATTTATTTACAATAATAATAGTTATAAATATCGAGTGGACGTCATTCAGGCCATTTCAAAAAACACAACAGTATTGACATGCTTTCAAGGAATTCAACAAAGGATTAAATAAATTGGCTTTTAATTTATTAATAATACTATAACTATCTAAACCTTTTATTTACTATACGAGTTAAAAATATTTCAATAATGTAGTTTTTTCTAAACCTTTTTTATAGAAAGTAACTTGTTGCATAAGCAAGAATTACCATTCCAGTTTTTGGTTACCACAGTTACAAAGATAACAAGTCACAAAAGTTTACTTAGCTTCCTAGCAACGTAAGCATTCGCTTATTCTCAATTAAGGGAACATAATTTTACAAGCGCCTACTATCTATTTTTAATAAAAGCCATTTTTTTCTTCAGTTTATTCATAATTGTTTTCGATTGAAAAATAAGTTTTTTGCAATTTCAGGACTAAAATACATGATTTAGTCCTTCATAATAAGAAGGAAAGTGCAATTTTTAGTCCCAAGGGACTAAAAAAATTATTTTGCTTCCGCCTTTAAACCAATCAGTAAGCACAGTTTACAAAAATTTAATTTAAATTAAATAGCGTTGCTAGGTAATTGAAAATAATAAACAAATTCAAGCTTGTAGATAAAAACAAATCATCGGGGATTAGCGCAAATACGCGTAACTAGCATTGGATAATTCCGCATATCTGACAAATGTAGCCAATTGAAAAATTTCCAGGCAGTGAACGCGGGAACCTGATTAGTAGCTGCCTCTTTGATAGATACTTTGTTCGACTAACGGAGAGCAAGGAATCGCCCAATAGCAATACCGCAGATCCACTGCCGGCAAGTGGCGATCCCGCGTATGTGGTCAGGTCTTATGTAGATACGTGTTCTTTACCTATGGTATATATGCGGATTTGCACTATCCCCAACGAAATAGTTATAATTGCATTTTACAATCCGATTGATTTATCCAAAGTATACTTGATGGAATATTATTACATACAATTTGAATGACATTTTAGTAATTTTTTTAAATTTATATAATTTTAAATTATCCGGAATTGCAAAAAATACTATATACACCACAGGACCATAGAGTCTTTATTTCTTCCCTCGTGTTATTTGTTGCCCTTGGGCCTTTACAGGCTCTCTGACAACAAACTTCACACTCGGGATTAAAATTCACACAATTAAGAAACAGGTATAAACAATGCAATTTTTTTAAATCTCTATTAAGGATATTATTAACTATTGTATAAAGAATTAAAGAAAAATATTATTTATAATTCATTTTTTTTAAGCATATTTTTCATGGGTCAAAAGTATCCAAATTTAAGATTTTTCGAACCTTTAAGAATTCATATCTCGAAAACTATTAACTTTATCGTGAAAAGTCATAGGGCCTTTTTTATTTGTATTTCAATAAAGAATATAAAAAAAATTGTCCGGTTGAAAAATAACAATTCCTTGCAATTGTATAAAAAATTTCGGCTTAAACAATACGGCCCCGGGTTGCCCCCTGGCAACATGCATTTATATCTACAGTAGGGCAATGTCAACAGGATCGCATAAAAAAATTGAGGTGGAATAGTTTTCGGTACTCATGCGCCAATACCTCCTCTACTAAGTAGACGTATTCATAAAGGTTTCGTTGTTGGATTGGAACTACGAAACTTGAAAAAAATGAAATACACATTAAATCAAACAAGAAAAATAAATAAAACAGAATTAAAACAATATTGTTCGACGCTCCCTTCCACTTCTATACCCCTCCACACCACCCTAACCTAACAAATATTTAATTAAATAAACAAGCTGTATTATTGGAATATAATGGTATTATTCGATTATATAATGGAAAAAAAATATTGCTAAAACTTATTACAATAGGTATTTTACATAATATACCTACACTCTTTGCCAATTTTCTTTTTCCGTGGAAAAGCGAACGAATAATGGAAATTGATATAAATTATGGAAAGATAACTTTTCATTTATTATGGGGGAAATGTGATGTTTTCTTGTATGTCATTCATCATCATTCTATGTTGAAAAAAAATGTTTTTCGATGAAAAAAAATCAGATTTTTCTTTTGTGTTAAATTTTTTTTTTTTTTTTTTTTTAAAATTAATTTTAATGATTGGTACAGTATATTTATAAATATGTAATGTTAAAGATGAATGATGTGTTTGAGAAAATGTGTCATGTGACTTTTGCGTAATGAATCGTTTGAAAAATTTACACTAAGCTGGTACTTACTGAGTTTTTAACGTAGTTGCTCCGAGATAGTCAGGTACAAAAGTATATTATCTCAACGAAAAAATTTTCGTTTATTAAAAATTAAATAATGTATTAATATTCTTCAGTTATTATATTTGTATACCACTTGCTTTTTTTTAATTTCCGCGCGCTTATGTTATAGCAATATAATAACGTTGTTGAGAAAGCATTGTAAAAACGTAAAATGATGTTTATAAAATACTGTGTGAGTTTTTCGAGAGTTGCCATTTTTATTACAGCCAAATCGTTAATTTAATCGAAAAATTGTTCAAATAAGAGTTGTTTATAACTCGTATGGCTTTCGAGCTATGATACAAACTTGTAGATTTTTAAATGAGACTATATATTAATTTTTCGATAAAACTGATCTAATGCATTAATTAACAACATAAATGGGTAAAAAAAATTTTTTTACCCAAGTTTAATTTTTTTATTTTTCTTTAATTTATCAGTTAGGCGGTAAAAATATGCATATGTACTTGAGGCTACTTCAACCGATAGTGTTTTTCTTGGTTACATTTCCATTATTCTCAAGAAAAGAATCTTTTCCAGTACCATTTCTATCATAAAAATTTGATTGTAATAGAAATGGCAACTCTCAAAAAACTCACATGGTATATTTAAATATTTAAAAAGCGGCGTGGTTAAGAATTTTTATTTGTTATTAAATATGGTTTGTAACTTTGTATTTTATAACATATTCAATTTTTATCAAACTCCTTTTATTCCAAAAAAAAGGTCTTCCCATAAGAGCCCGTGTTAAAATTACACAACTTTGAAATCGTTTTTCTCAAAATTGGGGTTGTCAATTTTAATCGGAATAGGCTCGTATTATTGGTAGGTATTGAATTAAATAAATATCTAGAGAAGTTTCGTTAAAATCCTTTGAAAAAATCGTTTTATCAACCAACTTAAACTATATTTATAACATCTACTTAATAAATTTCTAACACTGACCGACTGACTGACTGACAGACAACGCACAGCCTAAACCGTTGAGTTTGGAAGAATGAAATTTTGCATAAACCCTAAGTGGGTTTAATAGGGGATGAAAATTTGTATGTAAATTCGTTATTTTTGAAGCTAGTTGTATATAAAAATATGTTACTATGGCTATTAAAAAAAATAATATATCTATACATATAATAAAACTGTAAATCTGTCTCTGTCTATCCGTCTGTCTGTTCACGCATCACGTAAAAACTACCGGACGGAATTTAATGAAATTTGGTGTGATGATAACTTATTACCTGGGTCAACATCTAAGATACTTTTTATTCCGGGAAAATGTCTCATTTCCACAGGAAAATGGAAAAACTATTTTGAGCATCTACACTTATTACGCCAATTTACATATTTCATAAAAAATTTCATAACTATAGTAACAAAAATTGTAAATAAATTTTGTAGTTTGGAAATTTTTCTGAATTTTAAATAAAAAAAAAATGTTGCCAATTGTGTACCGAAAAATACAATAAATACACAATTGTCAGTTTAGAGACAATTTAATGCATTTTGTGTTGCAAGAAATTACAAATTGGAAAAAGAAACTGCTCAACGTTTCGGCTGAACAACGTCACGGGTACGGCTAGTTATTGAATAAATCTTTAACACTGACTGACAGACAACGAACAGCCTAAACTGTTGGGTTTAGAAGGACGAAATTTAGCCCAGCAAATATGAATATTGGTGCTTAGGCATCTATTTATAAATAAAAGTCAATTGTGTAAACGTTTCTGGAAATTTATTCTCTAAGGTGTTAAAACAGGAAATGAACGATAAAACATTAATTTACACGTGGGTACATTTTATTTTATTTTTATGATATTATGAAAATTGTGAAAAATACATCTGTAAAATAAATAAATGACGCAATAACTTATATTCTTATACAATGTATTGATTAAACCCTTAAGAATCATTAAAAAGTATTTTTATCAAAGAAAGTTAGATAAAGATACTACAATGTTTAAATTTCCTACTTTCTCTTGATTTTGTTTCATATTATGCTTTTTAATGACCATTTTTTAAAAACCGCAAAAACATCGCATAAGAAGGACCGTATAAAATGGTTCAACTGTACTGACTCTGTGAATTTGATTATAAAATTTTTGTTGCATTTGAAAGAAACGCCCTGTATAATGTGTTTTAAATGTCGCACCTTATTCAGAGCTATTGAGTTTATTGACAGTTTCATTGTCAGTTTATTGAACATGAAAAATAAATATTGTATAAATCTTTTATTTATTTTACTTTATTTTTTTTTTTTTTTTTAAAAACTTTAAAAATAGAATCAATTTATTCTTAATAAAAGCTTATATAGCTTCTTATCTATTATTCCATACAGATATAATTTAGTATATTCAGTTATATTGATTTAGGAGCTTGTGCCCCAGCAGTGAAATAACTAACCAAGTTTTCGATTCGCTTTATCTTCGTCTACTGTTGCAAGTTTTTTGCTCTTGTTTTATAAAAGTATCTCTCTAATGATACCAGATATATGTATATATTTTTTTAGCAATTCCCGAACGGGAAACTTCAGCTATTACAGCCGCTTTAGCTAGTAAGTGCGTTTCGAACGAAACCTTCAGTTCTTACGAACGGTGAAAATCTTGCCAATGCCAAGCCCTTTAACTCATCAGTTATTTCGATGTCACGTCTGATGTCGAGGATAAGATTTTTTGGTTATTTTTTGTTAAAAAAGACTGTTTTGCCAATATTTACTAAAATTAAAAAGTTTTCCAATTTTTTTTTTACTCAAACAGAAGGAGCGGATTGATTTTTAAACCACTGTTCTAAGTAAACTGATTTTCAAGAAAAATTTCAAACTAAAGGAAATATCTTAATTTACATGAGAGACACGTTTCACTGTACTAATAAATTTTTTCGATTGTTAAAAACTTGTTAACCATGGATAATCAAAAATTAATTAGATTCTGATGTCTAATTCACTTTTAACTCGTTGTAAACAACATCAAAATTGAAATAGAATCATATGCGTTACTCTTTTTACGTATATGCAAATTTTATTATCTAAAAAGAGTAAGATATATGATTCTATTTCAAGTTGCTTATAACGAGTCAAAAGTGTATTTCTTCTGAATAAAAATTACCTAATTTTTGCTAGTAAAGTTTACGCATAGGGAAACTACATAAAATAAATTACTCTCGGCAAAATATTTTAAATATTTTGTTTTGCTTCCAAGACTACTAAAGTAGGGGAAGTAATGTGATAACTTTTGAAAAATAAAAAATTTTTTTCTTCCAAAATAAAACTTTTTACGCACATTTTACGTTCTAGTGCTTCCTGAACCATTTTGGATTGGTGTCTGTCCGTCCATCCGTCTGTGTGTCGCCAGCTTACACCAAGTGGCATAACTTCTGAACTATTCGATTGTTCTTAATGAAATTTTCAGAAATTATGCAGCTTTGTTCCTAGATGGTCCCCTATGAATTTAATCGAAATCGGAGTAACGGTAGCTACGCCGCTACCATGTCATTCCATTAATATACTAACTTGCACCAAGTAGCATAACTTCTGAGCAATTCAATTCTTTTTTATGAAATTGTCAGAAATTATGCGGATGGTCCCCTATAAATTTCATTGCATTCGGAGTAATAGTATCCACGGCGCTACCATAAAATCCCATTAATAGTAAATATCTTATGTACTGCTAGCCCCACTTCGCTCAAATTTTTAAAGTATTTTGCGGGTTAGTTTCTAAAATATTTTTGCTATTATTTTATAATTTTGCTTTTAAGTATTTTGAGTTACAAAATTTTAAGGCGAAAATATAATTTTACGATATATATATATATATATATATATATATATATATATATATATATATATATATATATATATATATCCTATATATTTGGTAGAATACTGTTTTAAAGTCATTTACGAGTACGAGTAAGCTGTGTGCCACACCCCATTGGCAGCGTATTTTTAATTAATATATGTACTCTTTTCAGGTGACAGGAAGTTATAAAAGTAAGTTTTGGGAAATTCGCGATGTTATGCAGGATGTTACGACAGGGGAGTTTTTTCTCTATATATGGATGTATCAAAAAGTAACATATGTTACATTCTTTTATTTTCGGATAAAAACTTTTTTTTATTGCATTCAATTTTTTGTATAGTGTTTTGTTTTTATGCCGAATCGTGGATTCAAATGGTCGTTGGAAGGTGGAAAAATTATTTCTCTTTTTACTAATATAAAAATTGATGTGATTTGTACGAGTTACTGGTATAATCAAAAAGTTTTTTAACTAATTCGCTGTGGTCCGTCGCTATGAGTGAATGTGATGATTTGACCTTAAGTTCTAACCTTTAATTATAAAGCGTTAAAGTACCGTTAGCGCAGACAACATAACCTAAATTTCCGATTGAAATGTGAATAGAATGAATCGGTAGAGTTTTAAGAGTTTTAACTGTTTTAATGAAATAAAATGATAAAAAATTTTAATCTGAATGAAATAATTATCTAAGCAAAAAAAATAATACACGGTAATTGGTTAAGAATTTAACGAATTAATAATTTTTTGCACGATCGTGTATTTTCATGCATTTACTGATACTGTTGACAATGCTGGTAAGTTACATTTCCCGAACGTTTGTTTATATCCATGGAAACCAAAAATAACAGTGCGGTAAGTGAAATAGATGCGTGGTAAGTGAATAGGAGCGTGGTAAGTGAAATTAGTTCAAAAATGATTGTAATTATTTATTTATATTAAAACTAAAAGTACAATTTGAACAATTAGGAAAATAAATCGATTTATGTGAAAATTTTCACTAGTTTGCACGTAATTATTATTATTGTTGGCATTAGTCTTCATATTTTATTGACATTTCAAATGGTCGTTCAATCATTAAAATTTCCTGTGGTTTTCGTAATCTTCCTTTCATATTACGAGAATAAATTTGCAGCCAAAAATAAAATGCTCCATCAATTTCATTATTCTCACTAATATTATAGTTTAACAAACTATTTTCCTCAATCTTTTTAATAGAAAATTCAAAAAAATTTTTACGCCAATTAAATATTGGCACTTAATTTTTTAATACAGATATAGTTGTCAATTGTCACTACAAAGATTCGTATTAGTTGTTATAAAAATTTATAATATTTATACATGGCATTCTATGTCATAACCAGTGTTGTGCTTATCTAGATAACGTTATCTGAAATTTTATCTAGATAACGTTTTCGTTATCTATTATCTTTCATCTAGATATTTTCAAAAGAAGTTATCTTTTATCTTATCTTTTTATTAAGCGAAGAAAAAAGATAAGATAATAAAAATAAAAATATATCTTTATTTTTTCTGAAAAATAGAAAATTGAAACTAAATTCACCGTTTCCCTTCCCTATATGTATTCATTTGGCCGACCATATAATTCAGATAAATTTTGACACTTTCTTAAGAATTACAAAAATATTTAAAAGCAATTATTTAATTTTAAACAGAATTCTTGTTGTCTGGAATTATTGCCGTCATTAGTTGGAATAACATTTAGTCGTGTAATATGAAATGTCGTATTCCGACCACTTTGTCTACCATGTAATTCAAAGAAGTATCGACATTTTTTACGCAATATAGAAATGGTTAGAAGCAATTTTCGTATTTTAAATGGAATTCTTGTAGCTAGAAATTATTTCGGCCATTAGTTGGAATAACATTTTATCGTGTAATATGAAATGTCGTTTTCCGACCATTTGGTCGATCACGTAATTCAGATAATTATCGACACTTTGTAAGTACTTTTTTCAACAAAAAATGTTGTACTCGATTGTGCTAGACGTATGCTATCATGGATTTGACACCAAAAAAAAAAAAAAAAAAAAATAAAATAAAATAAAAATAAAAAATTAAGGTGTAATGGTGGAATACATGTAATAAGATTTTAATATTGACTATTGGTTAATTAATTAAATCTAATGAAGGTGTTAATGAAATCTAAATTAAGTTAATGCGATCTTAATTGGCGGTGTCATTAAATAAAATTAAAATTATAAAGAAATTTGAATTGAATTAAATTAAGGGGAACCGGCTCCTCTACTATGAGAAGACACGGCTCCTGGACTAGGGACTATTCCCCAAAATCAACTGCTGGGCCCAAAACAGTATGTACATAGGGACGTAAAAGAATTAAAAAAAAGGTTTGAGAATGTAAAAAGGTTTTTTTTTTATCGAACGCCCCAAATTCTAAGAAATGGACTGGTTATTTTTCTGTAAATATGGTATGTGGGAAATCATAAATAATAATTTGGAAATCAAATTTAAAACTAACTTTATTTAATATTAAATAAGTTTTACTTAATTAAGTTACACAAACTTAAGAAGTAATACACATGTATTTAAACAACATTTTAAAATGCCTGAACTGGAAGAGTATGAACTTGTATTGAAAGATGCAAATGGTAAGAATTTTACATATATTTCAAATTTTAAAACGTGCTAACCAGATATTAGAATATCCAAAATGGCGAATAAGTTGCATAATAATTTGTTTTTAAGGAGAAATTTTATATTTACAATAAATAAATTTTGTTACTAATAAAAGAATTATACATAACTTCACAATACTAAATATACATATCGTAATTATTTTTCAACAGAAATGATTAATTACATTTAACTGAGAAAAAGACGATATTAAATAAGTTTGAAACACAGTAGTGCTTCAATGAATAAAGAATAGAATTGGTATAACGGAACCAATCCTATAAAATATTTATATTAAAATAATAAAAGAAATTTTTAGGTTATTACCCAAATCTGCTTCATGTTATAATTCGGAATTCCAAAACACGAATACGCCATATTGTAGAATGATTTGTTAAAGAAGATCACACAGGATTTGTAAAGTAGCTCGTTACATTATTTTGGATTAGAAATTTAAAATAAAATTATGTTTTTTTTTTCCTTTTTTAAAGGAAAATAAAATATGATATTGCATCATCCATGTTCAAATACAATAATAGTATTGTACCGAGCGGATGACGAAAAACGTCCTTTATCTTACTTGAACAAAAAACAAGTGAGTGTGTACCTGAGATCGTTTCTACGCGTAGATCCCATGCGTAATACGACTGTATTAATACACCAGGTTCAAATTATTACGCGTGCAAAAGCAGAGCCTACTTTATACTTTTATAAAACTTTATTTTCTAGTAAGTATCTTGAAAATCGAATATGCAATTTAATTTTAGTTTAAATATATACTGACTAACTATTTAAACGTTTCTAGCAAATTACCTTGTTGGTGAAAGATTCGTATGTAAAAACTAAAACTGAACTACTTTTTTTTTTTAAAAGGACCAGAGACGAAAATATGGCATGATCTTGGAGTTTGCGCACTGCATATATATGGTAGAACAATATCGAATATTTTTAATCAATACGAATCGATATCACACAAGATCAAAATTGTCAATAAAATATTATACTTTATGTACTCTACGCGCAAACAAAATTGTCACTTCCGTGACAGATTGTAAATAAAATAACTAAAGTCCAAAACATGCGATTTTCATCACCAAAAACTTTTCTTTAACATTTTTGTAATTTATTGTAATTTACACATCTTTCTGGGGACCGGTGAGGTACTTTCGCAGCCCGGCACCGGTCCACGGACCGGCGGTTGAGAAACATTGACCTAATGCATTATTTCTGTAAATATTATCTTATTTGTTATCTAAAATTTTATCTAGATAATGGTTAAATTATCTGTTATCCTTATCTAGATATTTTCAGTTATGTTATCTATTATCTGTTATTTAGATACTAAAATTCGAAATCTTGCCCAACACTGGTCATAACATAGAAATTTAAATTTCAGCTATATTATCAGAATTTTATTTTTTATTTAATATATTTTTATTCTTTAATTATTTCAAGTCGATCGTGCAAAAATATTATACAATACGCGATGTGTTAAGTGAATTTACTGATCTCGGAAATTGTAAAAACTTGACCCTGGCGGGTCTCGTTTTCGCAACATTTTCTCGATCAGTAAAAGCAACTTACCGAACTTATATTGTAAAATACTACTTGTTTTTTCTGAGCGAGACCCGAATTTTCTATTAAAAAAATTGAGGAAAATAGTTTGTTCAACTATAATATTAGTGAGAATAATAAAATTGATGAAGCATTTTAATACTGGTTGTAAATTTATACTGAAATTTTAAAATGAAACGAAGATTATGAAAACACACAGAAAATTTTAACGATTGAACCAACCTTTTGAAATGTCAATAAAATATGAAGACTAATGGCAACAATAATAATAATACTGTGCAAACTAGTGAAAATTTTCATATCAATTAATTAATTTTCCTAATTGTTCAAATTGTACTTTGAAGTGCAATTGTATTTTTGCATCGTTGGCATGTCTGATGACACTTCGATATTTTTAAATGGGTGCTAAACTGGTGGGTCAGTTAACTGGTACTCAAAAGTACCGTCGGACAGGAAAGGGTTAAAATTTTCCGTATAAAATTATCTAAGTTCTATTACTTCTGAAATACCAGTTAAAGTTTGCTGATTCGCTGGAAACACAAATTTACTATTTTAATTTCAAATATTATCGAGTGCTTGTGAGACATTGCTACGTATGAAAAACTTCTGTTTGCATTTCAACACACGCAGTATTGATATGTTCACTTATCGTTCAGTTAAACTGAAACTTTAAGCACTCGACTGCCTTGGTTAACATGACCAAAAACCACATATGTAAATTAAAAATCACAAAGTCATTGAAAAAATTATCCGGATCGGCCGGGAAACGATCTACACCAACGAACTACACCAACGATCCTATGCTCGGACGCTTGCCGAGCATAGGATCGTTGGTGTAGTGGTTAGCACGCCTGGCTAGTTACCAGGAGATCCTGGGTTCGATTCCCGGCCGATCCGGATAATTTTTTCAATCACTTTGTGATTTTTAATTTACAAATTTACTAAATTAACTGAAAAAACTAATGATTTGAAGAATTACTAATGCCAGCTAATGCCAGAAAAAATTATATAACATCAGCAATTTATTTAAAAAAATTCATGTCACTAAAAAAAATGCTATGGACATTATGAGCCACTGAATTCTAATGACTACTAGAATGGTGCAGGTGGTGCAATAATTCCAGTGCGCATGACAAAAGAGGGCGCAACAGAGCAAGAATGCAAGAATGAGAAAAATAATTTAAAAAAAATTTTTAGTGAGCATTATTTTTATGTTAGCGCGCTAAAACTGTAGTTACACAACTGACTTTAAATATTATTACAAAATCAGATATATGCTGGCCTATATTTTAAAATACTATTTAATATGATAATTAAATGAAATTTTGTTAATTACAATCGTTAAATGATAATTAGCAAATCAATAAATAAAAAATAAATAAATAAAATTAAATATGTTACACGTTTATTAGTATTCACCGTGAATATTTCAATTAATATGTGTTGTAGTAATTTGCCACTTTGTTTCTGTTAGCTGGTATATGCCAATTACTATGTTACAGTCAGTACTTAACTATAAATAGCATAATAATTATACTTTTAATTTCAAATGTTATTGAGTGCCTGTGAAACATTATTAGTGTATGGCGGATTTTTATCCGTATTTAAACATACACCAATATTCATATGTTCACTTAATGTTCAGCTTTGGCTGATACTTGAACACTCGATGTACTTTGGCAAATGGCCAATTCATTATGTTAATTAAAATTGACATAGTGTTTGAAAAATTACCAAACTGGATCGGCTGGGACTCGAACCCGGATCTCTTGGTTACCAGCCAAGCGCCTTACCAACTAGGCCACCGATCACTTGTTCGAGTGCCACTCCAATTCAGTAATCAATCAAACACAACCTCTCTCTAATGCGAGACGCACTTTTTTTGAAACTGCGTCTCGCATTAGAGAGAGGTTGTGTTTGATTGATTACTGAATTGGAGTGGCACTCGAACAAGTGATCGGTGGCCTAGTTGGTAAGGCGCTTGGCTGGTAACCAAGAGATCCGGGTTCGAGTCCCAGCCGATCCAGTTTGGTAATTTTTCAAACACTATGTCAATTTTAATTAACATAATGAATTGGCCATTTGCCAAAGTACATCGAGTGTTCAAGTATCAGCCAAAGCTGAACATTAAGTGAACATATGAATATTGGTGTATGTTTAAATACGGATAAAAATCCGCCATACACTAATAATGTTTCATAGGCACTCAATAACATTTGAAATTAAAAGTATAAAAAACTGTGTCTCGCATTAAAGAGAGGTTGTGTTTGATTGATTACTGAATTGGAGTGGCACTCGAACAAGTGATCGGTGGCCTAGTTGGTAAGGCGCTTGGCTGGTAACCAAGAGATCCGGGTTCGAGTCCCAGCCGATCCAGTTTGGTAATTTTTCAAACAATATGTCAATTTTAATTAGCATAATAATTGTAATTATTTATTCATAATAAATTAGTTATTTATAAGAAGATTGTATATAAATTAATTTGTATCTATAGTATAAATAAAACATGTTGTAAATACAAAATAAGTTCATAATATTTACAATATATAATGCCGCATTCAAGCACAAATAAAAAAATTGCATCGACCTTAGGGTAATGTAAACGGTGTAATGGTTTCTGAAGGCCCCACATCGTCAAATGATTTAGTAAAATCAAAAATCTTGTTTTATTGAATAAAATCAAAATTTCTTATGTTTTAGAAATGTGTTACAATATTTATTTAAAAATATGTAATTGTTTTGAACTGATCCAAATTTTGTTACTATTCTGAAAATTCGATTAACTTTATCAATTGAACAATTGCCCTTCTATCTACAGAAAGGTGTTTTGTACACTCTATAGTATAATAAAATGTTAGTTTGGACATACCACTAGTTGAGATCCATTTACATCTTCCCTAATTTTATCCATCTTTTTATAATACCAAAAGTAGTACGATTAAAGCAGCTCTGTACTAAAAGTAGTAAGGTCACAGCGGTTCTGTACCAAAACTAGTAAAGTCACAACAGTTTTGTATTGAAAGTAGTAAAGTCACAGCAGTTCCCTACCAAAAGTAGTAAAGTTACAGCGGTTCTGTACCAAAACTAGTAAAGTCACAACAGTTCTGTATTGAAAGTAGTAAGGTCACAGCAGTTCTGTACCAAAAGTAGTAAAGTCATAGCGGTTCTATATCAAAAATAGTAAAGTCACAGCGGTTCTGTACCAATACTAGTAAAGTCACAACAGTTCTGTATTGAAAGTAGTAAGGTCACAGCAGTTCCGTACCAAAACTAGTAAAGTTACAGCCAAAGGACCACGCTACTATTCCGTAGCTTGTATAACATTTGTCGCCAAAAACTTACGTCACAGCGAGCATGCGCACCAGACTATTATGATACATACAACATATTTACTACATAAAATAATCAGGGTAGGATTAAGGAAAATTCAAAAATAAAACAAAATGATATAAACTGTATATGAGGGGACCATTATTGTTAAAATGTAATTTATCAAATAAATACATGTCGCACGCTTAATAATAAACCGAAATAAGTCAAAATTTCAGAATTCTAACTTTTTGTAATAAACCAAACTAACGTAGCTCCAAGAATGGGTACAATCCGATCGCCACGCGAAACAAAGCAATATTATATTGCTTTTTCACGTGGCGATCGGCTTGTACCCATTCTTTGAGCTATGTTAGTTCGGTTTATTACAAGAAGTTAGAATTCTGAAATTTTGACTTATTTCGGTTTATTATTAAGCGTGCGATGATCTGCCACTCTATACAAATCTGACAAGTACTATTGACTACTGATGATATTTAAAAAACTATGTACTATATGAAACAAAAAAAAAAATAATAGATAAATAAATAAATAAAACGTTTAAGAAGTATTTTATTTGAAAAAAAAAAATTACATCTGTTTTTACTTCTTACGTTCCTTGAAATAAAACTAATTTGTTGTAAATATGTCGACGACTTTCTTTTGTATTAATTATTTTCGCAAAATAATGAAATCTAACATCGATGTATTTTTCACTTATAGCTCGTATTAATTCATTTACATGATTAGCATTGTTTGGATACTGGTCAAACTGATGTAATTCTAATGATTGGAATATCTTAACACCGATAAATTTTTTTGAAATTTTATATAAAATATTAAGTTTTTTAAGTTTTGATAATACTTTTTTATCATCATTTTCAATAAAATGTACTCTTATTATTTTCTCCGACTCTTCACAAATTTTAATAACATCATTAGATGGATATATTAGCCCATCTTGTCCGTACTGATCTTTCATTTCGATTAAATTATGTGCAAATATTTTATTTGTGGCTATTAAACTATTTACACAAAATTCACATTTAATTAATTTAATCAATATCTTAACAATAAATCCAGAAATATATGTTATTATTTGTTTGCTGTACTCAGAAAGTTTAAAAGAATCAACTGACATATTAAAATTTGAGTATAAACTAAATTCATCTAAATCAATATTATCATCAGTAATTTCTAATGATCTATGATTTTCGGACGTAAAATTTATTTTTTTAATGGCTGATGAAAAATGTAATATCGATATATTTTGTAACGGAATACAGTTTCCGGTAAATGATTTTCTTAACTCCATATGGGTTAATAATTTTCTATATGCACTTTTAAATTGCTCAGCCGTAGGGTTATTGTTAAAACCCCCTTTTGACCTTATATTACAAAAAAATAATTCTAAATGATCTTGTGACCATTTGTACATTGGTAAATAATCCATTAATCCAGTTTCGATTAAATTTTTATAAAGAATTTTAGTTGACTCAATACAACAATAAAATCCAATAAAACCTAATTTTCTATTTGTATCAACCAATCGAATATTATCTGCTGTTTTTAAATTTAGTAAATAAACTTTGCAATCCTCTAGAAACTGAAATATTTCATTTTTATTTGATTTATTTAAAGGTACTTTATATCCCAAATTATTAATATTTCTAGAATTTAAAATATCAAATAGATTATTCATTATTTTTAAAAATGTTACTGTTCCAGTAACATTTTCAAATTCTTGAAATTTTAAAATTTTCTGACAAAATACTAGAGCATCAGCGACACTGTTACTAAATAACTGTGTTGCATATTTAACTTTCATTTTGTTGTTATAGAAGTAAATATGGTCTTTTTTTAACTTATCAACTAAGTCGAATTTTTCTTTAATTTGAATATTTAGTAAATTAACTAAATAATTCCAATCAACAGAATTTCCATCTATATCAATGAAAACTTTTTTAAATTCGAAGCAATTTCGAACTAACTTTATCATATGACATGGATCAAGAAAGATGACGACATCCTTCTTGCTTGTAGGATGTTTAAAAACTGTATTAAAATTATTTAAATCCAGTGAACACCCTAAATGTCTTAACATTGATAAATTTGCCGGACAACCATCAAACGTTATGGAAACCACATCAACGTTAGCGTTGTGTGCTTCTTGCAGACATTGCTGTACTAAAGTTGCACGTTGACTTCCTGTAACTCCATCTACCAGAAAGTAGCCAACAGGTATCTTCCAATGTTCAGTGAGAGAAGTTAAAAGAAAAACAAGTGCTTCTTTTGCGACAGCCGCATTATCAATATCAATCGAAGCACCAAAATCAACATATCCTGTATAACTTTTACCGTCCCATTGAACGTGTTGTCTAATCGCCATCTCATCTATAACCAAATTCGCAATAATCCTTTTATTTGCATCTTCTGACTTTAATTTTAAAGCTTTAAATGCTTCAGTAGTGAAACCTGGATTTCCGTCAACTGCACGATACCATTTACGAAGGGTTTCAACATGAGGTAAGCACGTATTAAATTTTTCACGAACAAATTCATACGCCTTGGGTGAATAAAAATGTAAAGTAAGGGCAAATGACCGAAGATCAGGTGAATATTGACGTTTAAGCGGGAGGCCTTTTGTTTTTGAAATCTGTCTTGAAACAATTTCAGAAAAAGATACGTTATTTGTAATATTGGTCAAAAATGTCAACTCATCTTCGTTTAAGAATTTTTCATCTCTAATACTATCTAACAGAGTTTTTAAATCGTTTATTTTTTTCTTACTTCTCCGTTTATTAGCTTGGAGCCGTCTTATTGTTCTTTTTTTGTTTTTCACATATACGCTTCAAACGTCTTATTTCATGTTTTAATTTCATTTTTGTTGGTGTATCATCAACAGAGATTTTTATAAACTGAGCATCGTAAGAAGTTGACGGTTCAGGTGTGGGTGACCTAATTGGTTCTGGTGTAAAAGATAATGAAGATGTTCTAGAAGATTCAACAGTTTGTGAACCAGAGGATGTTGACGCCCAATCTACATTCACTTCTGATAAAGATGACGAACAACGTTCAAATTCTAACAGAGGTGTATTTTCTTGAAAATCTGTTTGCGTATATTTATCACATCTCGACTGGTCGGTTGTAGCCTTAAAATTTACACGTAAATATTAACTACATTTTAACACTACTATAAATATGGTAACACTTACTGGTTGCAAATATAACGTAGGAACTGCTCCAGGTAATAATTTACGAATTCCCGCCTTGGTTGTATACATACATTCATTATTAAAATGTTTCGAACAAATTCGAGAATATTTCGATGGAATCCAGTCGATTCTATTAATAGCATTAATCCACGCTAATTTTGTTTTAACATCTTTTGGAAAGCTGAAAAAATTTAAATTAATGAAATTAATATTAAACCAATATTATAAACGTAATAATTTCAATAAAAAATTAATATAACTACAGCTATATAAAATAAAAAAAATTCTGCTTAATTTTTAGAAAATCTAAAAAACGTTATTTTTACATAAAAATGTAATAACATAATAATTATTAGTGATAAATATCTTAAATATAATTATTTTAAGAGAAACATAATATAAATGTAACAAAATAATTTAAAAATGTATTAATTTTAATGAAAAATACAATAAATAAGAAAATAATTAACAAGAATTTCACTTATCGTATCAAAGCCAACCCTGGTTTCCTAATATGGCAATAGCATGTGACGTAACCACTTTGTGTTTGTGTGTGTGCACACAGATATTATGTAAATATGGCTGACTTTGCTTTGACAAACCAACAATAAATAAATATATTTACTTACTTAAAGAAGGAAATCCCTTTATTTTCATTATTTTTTTCCTCTGATCGATTTCTACAGTTTTGTACCACACACTTCATATTTTTTTTGTTTAAATTTGGCTGTTAAATAAAAAATTAAAAGAAAAAAATCCGATCCACACTCCACAACGGCCGAATAACAACTAAACAAGAAACTGCGTGTTGGGCTCCCGCTGGGCTCTCAACTAGTTACAATTTTTTACACTTATGCTGACCACTTGGTTACAGCGGTTCTCTACCAAAACTAGTAGTCACAGGGGTTCCGTATCAACAGTAGTAAAATCACAGTACTTCTGTACCAAAAGTAGTGTAAGATCATAGCATTTTTATACCAAAAGTAGTCAGATCATAGCAGTTCTGAACCGACACTAGTAAGATCATAGCTTTTCTGTATCAGCAGTAGTAAGATCACAGCAGTTCTGTACCAAAAGTAGTCAGGTCACAGCAGTTCCGTACCAAAAGTAGTAAAGTTTCAGCGGTTCTGTACCAAAACTAGTAAAGTCACAACAGTACTGTATTGAAAGTAGTAAGGTCACAGCAGTTCTCTACCAAAAGTAGTAAAGTTACAGTGATAAAATATTTATTAAATATGCGTTTTCTTTTTCATTAAAATTGTAACTTTATAATATAGAAAACGGGGGTAACCATATTAAAACAGAAGCATATTATTTTTCGTCATACGACTTTGATGAAGTGTTAAAAGATATATTGATGTACCGACTAAAATATACCTTTTGGAAATTATATACATATACCTATATGATTTACCCATGATTATGGTTATGATTATACCTAATTTACCATGCATATTTATTTTAGAAACTTTAAACAACAGTTCTTGTACATGTGGATCAGGCATTATAAACGTCATCTAACAGTATATGCCCTTTTGTAATCCTATTTGTTTATTCATTATTTATTCATAATAATTCAATTAGTTTATCAGATCTATTTAAAAACACTATTGACATTATGTCTTTAGAGTACTAACTAATCGTAGAGTTCACTAAGTCACTGATGAGTCGATATTTTTTAAATTTTATGCAAAGTTGAATCTAAAATGTTCAACTTTTTTTTGAAATCGGATTTTAGAAATATATTGAATGGAATAAGTATAAAATAATAGAAAAATCTTAAATTTTTTCAGGTAAACTTTTCTAAAATGCCCTTTCGATTTTTTTTGGTACTCTACGATCTAATTGCATAATATGTATATATTCAGTATTAATACGTATAGATAATCTAGATATTTTTATGGAAAATGAGTAATTTTTTATACGTACATAAAATCACAGAACGTAAAAAAAGTAACAAATACTCCTATAATACAGTATCAGCATTTTCTCTATTAGGTATATATTGTCCCTGTTGTATTCATGATATTATGTACTGAAAAAGTTACAATACTTAGTATTGTGATAAAAAAATTAATTTGAAAATATACCAATAATATTTGTTCAATAGAAAGAAAAATTGTTTTTTATTATGAGAAAAATAATTCATTTTTTCCTGCTTTAATTTGAAATTTTTTTAATGGGATCTCACTTTTATGGTTTCATAGACAAAACCTCGGTATCCTTATAAGGTTGATATGTCTGTCCGCTTGTTACCCCCTCGTAATTTCTACAACATAGAAAATAAGAAAATAAAGTATTTTTAAAGTTTTGGGCAAAAAAATAAAGTATACATTCGACTAGAAAACGTACATGTTCCTATTTTTTAAGTTTTTTATTTAAAAAGAAATAAGTGCTTAAGGAAAGGAATCCAACCCTTTTAGACAATATTTTTTACACTTAACAATGCTTTATAAATAAAATTTTTCTAAATATCTACTTAATAAATCTTTAACACTGACTGACTGACAGACAACGCACAGCCTAAACCGTTGGGTTTAGAAGAATGAAATTTTGCATAGGAGTTCCCTATGTAACATAGGTGAGCACTAAGAAAGGATTTTTGAAAATTCGTCCCCTAAGTGGGTTTAATAGGGGATGAAAATTTGTATGTAAATTCTTTTTTAATTTTGAGATATGTATGTCACTATGGGTATTAAAATAATACAGTCAAGTGCCCTAACTTGGGACAGTTTTGAGCTTTCACTTTCGTCAGTGTGTTTTTATTAAGTTTTATTTTAGAAATAAACCAACCATGTTTTGGAAGAGAGTTAGTACTTTATCTGCAAAAAGTTTCAAATTTATAAGTCCTGTCAATAAAATTTAAAAAAAATAAATGTCCACTGTCCCAAGTAAGGGATACCCCATCCTAACTTGGGACACCGTGTATTTTTACTTATGTACCACATATAGGAGAGTTGTAAATAACTTGAGACCCTTATAATCTCTTAAAAAAGTTTATTTCATAAATGATCATAAAAAAGAAGAAAAGCTACGTATTACACAGTCCGAAATTGCCTGAAAGTTAGGAGCGTTTTTATTGCTTCATTTTAAAACTTTGGGGATATGTATCTGCCTCTGAACACTTTCTAACGCCCATAATCCAATCAGAATTTATGCATGATCGCCCCAAGGAGCTCCACTATATACGCAGCTGATACAAATGTATTTGTTGATCCTAAATAATTCCCCATGTAGCTTATCTCAAAGCAGTCACTTTCTTGTTTCTTTACTTGGGACACTATCCCAAGTTAGGAGCATATTTTCCGATTTTTATATAAATATAAATAAAAAATTAAGGAAATTAGTTATATTTAACTGAAAGTGTACACGCGCTGCCCAAAAATATACACAAAAGAAATTTAGGATTTACTCAAATCTGATGTTGACGAGTCAATCAGGGCGATCAAAGTTATTTTCATATAAAAAAATTGTATTTTTTGTTTCAAAGTATAAAATTATTTCTCACCTATGACGCTGCGCAAATGAGGTCGAACAGACATAATCTCAAACAACAACTATCAGTCTAAAATATTCCACCACCTGTTTTTAGAAAATGAAATACAGACAGGTGTACTAGCCGTCAAAACAAAACTTAACAAAATATCCCAAGTTAGGGTGCTGTCCCAAGTATGGGAATTTGACTGTAATATCTTATTTAATAAATCTTTGACACTGACTGACATCTTGAGATGTTGTCGATGGTAAATCCCATCGGGTCGGTACACGGCTAGTTTGATAATAATTTCATAAAAAATTATTTTTTCTGGTCCGGTTGAAGATCACACTCATTATATATCTGTTAATTGTTGACAAAGTTAAGCATATTTCAAAGGTATCGAGGAATGACCATTATTCAATACCTTTTTGACCAACGAAATCACAGTATTAACCATTATTCAATGGGTTTGCGATTGTTTTATGTATGCGGTATGTATAAAGTTTTAATTTAATATATGTTGCGTAGTAACGTTCAAGTAAACAAAGTAGTATATATTTTGTTTTGATTGTTTTATACATATTATACAAACATTTAATGAAATTAGAAATAGATTAAAAATTTATATTCAGTTTTATTTAAATCAAAAAAGGAAAAATTCCTAGAAAAAATATCGTATTCTACTCGCTTGCAATGGCTATTACTCACTCGGATGCATTACGACACTCGCCTCGCAAACTCGGCTCGTGTCGCAATTTCATCATCGTGAGTAATAGCTATCATTACTAACTCGTTGAATAATATACTATTTAACTAGTGTACTATGAATGTTTTACATAAATGTGTGTGTTGTTAATATAAACTCAATTAAAACTTCTAACTGTATTCAGTTTCTCTCTAACTAATGAAATAAAATTCATTCATTTTATTAAATATGTCAAAAATGAATAGAATTAGAGGAATTTTTTTATTTTCTAGAATTTTCAGAACATTTATAAAAATATTTTGATGTTTTTATAAATAATACATTAGTACATAACTACAAAAAATAAAAATAAAAACTATAAATTATTTTAAATTGGAAAATTTATCTATTTAAAAACGTAGGTATATTTAGATTCATATAATACAGGCTGAATAATCAAAGATTTGCCATTTTTATAACGGCTAAACTATTAATTTAAAATATCTCCGTTTTTATACGGAATTTTTTTTGAAAATTGTACTAATACTGTAAATAGTTATCGATGTAGATATCAAAACAGCGATATTTAAAATTTTTGTCTGTCTGTTCACGCTTCACGCAAAAACTACAGAGCGGATTTTGATGAAATTTGATATGATGATAACCTATTACCTGGGTCAACATCTAAGATACTTTCTACTTTGGGAAAATGTCTTATTCACACGGGAAAATAGAAAAACCATTTTTCAAATGTGCACACATTTCGTAAAAACTATTGAACGTATTTTGATGAAATTTGGATTGTGCTAACTTATCACTTAGGTCAAAATTTAACACACTTCTTACTCTGGGAAAATGTCTTATTCCCATGGGAAAAGAGAAAATCTTTTTTGAGCATCTGCACACATTACGTAAAAAGTATGCAACGAATTTTGTTGAAATTTGGTGTGATGATAACCTATTACCTGGGTCAACATCTAAGATACTTTTTACTCCGGGAAAATAGCTCATTCGCACGGGAAAATATAATATCCCTGTCGCAGCAACCTGCATAACATAGCGAATTTCCGTTTATAAAAATTAGTTTTTCTTGGAAACTAGTTGACATAAAATAATAGTTTAAAGACCTTTTTTATGTGATTTTTTCTCCTCTATCTAATGGTGTAAATAAATTTTACAAAAATTTTTGAATAAGGGGAAATTTTGGGAAAAAACTAATTTTTTCACGAAAATTGCCAAAAAAGCCATATTTCCAGCATTGGACGTGTCTGATTAACGAACTCGTCCAACGGCTTGGGACTTCCAATATTTTCACCAAATTTCGTAAACGTAAGACATTTCGTTCGAGAGTTATCGCGCGGACACACACATACACGCACACATAAACACACATATATATATATATATATATATATATATATATATATATATATATATATATATATATATATATATATATATATATATATATATATATATATATATATATATAAATTTTAGTGACTATTATTTTCGGTTTCTAGCGACCTCAAAACAAATTTCTGCCATAGTCCCGGGCTCAAGTCGCGTCATGACAGTGGCTGTGATAGTTGAATTCCATTCTGGAAATTCGCTGAATTCCATTCTGCATGTATTACGCAAAAATTATGGTTCTGTGCAAGTTCTATATAATTATTACACTTATACACTTCTCATTGAGATGATAACAGTGCGTTGCGCGAACGACGTCGCGGATACAGCTAGTTTACATATATACTTATATCAATAGTGAATATCATTTTCGAGTTCTAGGGACATCAAAACAAACATCTACTATTGCCTCGGGCTCAAGTCACACCATCATGACAGTGACTACCGTAATAGCTGAATTTTCGATTCGAAAATTCGCTAAAAAAAAAAAAAAAAAAACGTCAAAAACCCATAAAACATTCTCGTAATTCTCCACACAAAACGCATTTTATGGCATTCTTATCATTTGTACCATAATTTTTTTCCCCAATACTTTTACCTCTAGCGAATGAAATAAAAGATTTTTTCAAATGTTGGTATTTATATTTAAAAAGTCATTTTGTTTAGTTTCGCGATAGTTTTTCAGTAAACAGAGCAAACTCCAACAGAAGTATGTTGTATGTTGTATGTTATGGAGTACCATGAATGGTGAACAAATCTCGGGAACAAAAAACAAAATGTTGGATTGTAGTATTGTATACAATAACTGAGCAACCTGGGTGAGTGCGAGTGCATTATGCACTTTTGTAGGTTTTGTACATTTTTGTCTATAGGATGAGCAATCTCATTCATGTTAATCGGGTGCATACAACGGCATCAGTTGTTTTTTGTTTTGTTTTGAATATGTGTAGTTTTATAATGGATTAGGAAGGTATGTAAAAATGGTATCTATTGCTGGCAGACAGGCAGGAATGTTAGGCATAAAACATCATGCATTGATGCGCAGAATGTATAGTCCAAGGTCGGTTAGATGTTTTATTTTAAAAATTTTGTACAAAAACACCTTTACATACATATGTTTACACTAGCCGTACACGTGACGTTGTTCATGCGAAACGTTGAGTAGTTTCTTTTTCCAATTTGTAGTTTCTTGCAACACAAAATGCATTAAATTGTCTCGAAATTGACAATTGTGTATTTATTGTATTTTTCGGTACACAATTAGCAACATTTTTTTTTGATTTAAAATTCAGAAAAATTTCCAAACTAGAAAATTTATTTACAATTTCTGTTACTATAGTTATGAAATTTTTTATGAAATATGTAAATTGGCGTAATGTGCGTAGATGCTCAAAAGAGTTTTTCCATTTTCCCGTGGGAATGAGACATTTTCCCGGAATAAAAAGTACCTTAGATGTTGATCAAGGTAATAAGTTATCATCGCACCAAATTTCATTAAAATCCTTTCCAGTAATTTTTACGTGATGCGTGAACAGACAGACAGACAGACAGAGACAGATTTACAGTTTTATTATATGTATAGATTAGGGTTGCAATGAGTTCTCTATTTGACCGTTTTATTGGATACCAAAGGTTCAGCCAGCACCCTAGGCAAGTAGCCCAATATTCAACAAATACTTTTAGGTATTTTATTTATTTATTTATTTATTTATTTTTTGTCTTTTTTTATTGAAAGGCCATTTAAGTGACACCATACATGATACATGAAAATGAAAAAAAATTTAGAGTAAGTACTTAATATTCTCTTTTCAAATGATAAAAAAATAAAATATGGTACAAATAATTTTAATTTCAAATATTATCGATTGCTGTGAGAAATTACTACGTATGACAAACTTTTGTTTGCATTTCAACACACGCAGTATTGATATGTTCACTTATCGTTCAGTTAAACTGAAACTTTAAGCACTCGACTGCTTTGGTTAACATGACCAAAAACCACATATGTAAATTAAAAATTACAAAGTGATTGAAAAAATTATCCGGATCGGCCTGGAATCGAACCCAGGATCTCCTGGTAACTAGCTAGGCGTGCTAACCACTACACCAACGATCCTATATGCTCGACAGGCGTCCGAGCCGGACATCCATTCAATCACCTATGTGTATTAGTACTCTCTCTGATTCGAGAAACAGCTACAACTTTAATTTCGAATATTATCGAGTGCTTGTGAGACATTACTACGTATGACAAACTTTTGTTTGTATTTCAACACACGCAGTATTGATATGTTCACTTATCATTCAGTTCACTTATCGTTTCGTTGGTGTAGTGGTTAGCACGTCTGGCTAGTTACCAGGAGATCCTGGGTTCCATTCCCGGCCGATCCGGATAATTTTTTCAATCACTTTGTGATTTTTAATTTACATGGTACAAATATATAAAATAACTAAATAAATTTTTTTGGAAAGTATTAACTACACATTTTTAAATCATTTAACGGTTTTATTAACTATTTAAAAATTAAAATTTTTTTTATTACTCATGCGGGAGAAGTACTAACTTGGCGCACACATTTCTGTACGCAAAATAGCTGTTTGCCCACTGTACTCTTCCCACATACGTTTTTAATCAAAACAATAAAACGCGCAAAATTTAATCAAAACACGCAAAGCCGCCTCTTGATTTTTCATTTAATAAATATTTCATAATTATTTCTATAGAAACCCCCAACAAAATAATTTAAACAATATCTAAATCAGAAAAAAAAGACGAACTCTCAAAAATATTATTTTAGAAAGTAATAAAAATGTCAAGAATAGTAATAATATTAGAAAAAGGTATTTGAAATTCGTAATAAAAAATAGTATGTGCAACTCGCGCTGGATTGTCGATTGCCCACGCAAGCGAATAAGCGCACTCACTCTAGGTTCATGCGCTATACTATTTCAATACGTATACTAAACAGTACGTATATGGTGACTGTGTAGCTGGATGTGTGTGTGTAAACAGTATGATGAGCATTTAAAAAAAATTAAAAATTACATTAAGGGGCGATTCCTAAAAAAAAAAGAAATCGATTTTTTTCCTAATTATGTCCCTTAAGGTGTTAGAAATATTCGCCTAAAATTTTATTTTAAAAAATTAAAAATCGAAAAGTTATGGGCATTTTAGTGTACGCACTTTATTATAATTCAATTAATTCCTCATGTATCTCAAAAAGTATTTGAGATATCGACATAAATCAAAGTGCATATTATTCCTCGATACTGTCATTGTGGCAGGAACTAGGATTTTTTGGTTCCGTAATATATCTTCAAAATGGCTGTTGTCGAGAAGAGGCGGTGATTTTTGAATGTTTATATCCAAAAATGCGATTTCTCGCTGGTTTTTTTATTTTCTTCTTAGATCCTAGCTAGTGCCATAACTGTTTATGTATTATACTTTCAGAAACTTATTGATTTTTTTATTTTGGTTCAGTGGATATTTCAGAAGGCCAGGAACCATCAAGGTGGAAAAATTTCACAGTGTCGACGTCAAAGCCATTTATACAGAGCTCCTTCACGAATTTCTTTCAAATAAATTTTTTTGTAATCTCAAGACATGTAGAAACAATATTGTATATTTAGTTTTTAATAAAATATTTATTTGCATAATAAAGATAATGAAAAAGGTCGAATTTTGATGTTCTTTGGTGAATCTCCTCTTAAAAAAGTTACAGATTTATTTAAAATCATACCCGAAAAGATCGCATAAAAACAATCTTTGCTGTATTTCTAAAATTCCGTAATTAGTAATTTTTTACAAATAACAGGTCTTTCTGGAATCACGACTGTTCAGTCAAATGGTCGGCATATAATTCGGAAAAATGGTGCGCCTGCACAAAATTCTTTGAACAAAATGCCCGGCAGCTCATGGACTATAATGTTTATCAAAAAATTGTTTTTTAAAAACGACTGTTTAAGATAAAAAAAAATTTTAACGTTAATATTCAAATCAAAGATGCATAAATATATGAGATTGATGAAATAAAAAAAATTTAATGTTTTGCATATTAGACACTGAAATGCATTTTAAGTGAATTTCCATTTTGGAAAAATTCACTCATTACAGCGGGTGCCATGAAAAGGCCCAGGTCAGCAGGTGCCCGGGACAATGGAAACCCGGGCCCCCTGAAACCGAAAATGAGGGTTATTAAAATTTATATATATATACATATATATATATATATATATATATATATATTTATATATATATATATATATATATATATATATAAATTTTAGTAACCCTCATTTTTGGTTTATAAGTATATATATATCTATATATATACATATATATATATATATATATATATATATATATATATATATATATATATATATATACATATATATATATATATATATATATATATATATATATATATATATATATACATATATATATATATTTATATATATATATATATTTATATATATATATATATATATATATATATATATATATATATATATATATATATATATATATATATATATATATATATATATATATATATATATATATATATATATGTCTGCGCGATACCTCTCGAGGGAAGCCTCCAATTTTTACGAAATTTGGTCTGTAGGTAAAAAATCCCAATGGCTTGAATAAGTTCGTCAGCCAGATACATTCTTTTTTTGGAAGCCAAAATTTTGGCCAATTTTCACCAATTTTAGTGGTTTTTTGCAAAATTTGGACAAATTTCAAAAATTTTGTTGATTTTTTTTAGACTATCAAAAAGAGCGTGAAAAATTACATAATACAAGCTGTTAAAAAATTAAGAAATTTATTGAAATTCTTTACAATAAATGCTTCATCATCTAAATAAAAATAAAAATTAACTAACTTTTCAAGAACATGTCATCACCGATGTTGAAAATTTGTTCCTGTTAGAGAGCTAAACTATTTTTAAAGGATATGTTGTATGAAGTCTGCCAGGAAATTATGTTGTATGAAGTCTGCCAGGGTCCTGGGGACCCAAAAACGCCAAAAATAAAACTACACAACCGATTTTGAAAATTTTTCACCGTTAGAGAGCTAAACTATTTTAGATGGATACAAGTCGTTATATGAGATCCGTCCAGTATCTGGAAATTCACTATGTTATGCAGATGCTGCGACAGGGGTATTTTCAATTGCGGAGTTAAATAGATTTATTTCTAACTCATTTTCGACAAATAGTGTATTACTTGGCAAGGACGGAAGTGTTACTTTTGTGGCCTCGGACGTAGTCTGAAAATTAGAGACTGAAAGCCAATGATTCTTTAGCATCCATGGCCACAGATATGGATGGGTTAAGTATAAGTATAAGTTGTTTTTTCAACCGAAAAAAATGATAAATAACTTTAAAAAAATTTGGGGGAAAGGTCTACCCATACTATCAACTTCCCGTTGGGTGTCCTTAAAGACTAGAGATTACTGTATGTAAATAATTTTTTTTTATTTCGGGGGGCTCCTAAAAAGTTTTTTTTCTTTTTTTTTTAATTATAATATTTTACTGGCGTTTTTAACATCAATTAGGTTTTTAGGCCATTATATAATCAAGACATGATAATAAATCTATATGATCTATGTTGTGTTAATAAAGTCAATTCCGTTTTTTATCACAAAAAAACAAACCACTACTAATCCGAATTCGCTGAAAATTTTATCCGCGCTTCATATTTTAATTACCCATCTAATGAAATTAGTCGGGAGTTGATATCATCATTTGTTCTCGAGACATGTGAGCAGAAAAAAAATTCACGAACGAACGAACGAACGAACAAACGAACGCACAAACAGACATCACGCCAAAAGCGATGGATTCGGATTTTAGTGACCTTGAAACGTAGAGATATGTCCAAATTAGCAATTTGTAAAATCGGACCCATTACAATAACTTTCAATGGGAAGTTAGAAACAAATAAAAAATAATTAAATTCATGGAAAATACAATTTTGTCTATTTATTTTATCTAAAATCTAGAAAGATTCTAGAAAGGTTTATATACTATTAACAGTAAGCGATTACTTATGTTCTTAGGAAGGTAAGTAAAGTTTTTATAACCTGTTATCTTTTGTAGATATATATAATAACCAAAAAATAGAATTGTAAGTGTTGTTTACGCGACAAATTACCGTAAGAGCATGAAATTTAAATATTACTGTAGAGTTTGGATATCATCCTTGGAGTTTTTGCAACTTTTATCAAAATTCGACCGCAAAAAATTTTTACCGTTAATAACCAATTGTATATTTTAATTTTCAGTATTCTTTAATCACGTTCTCCAAAAAAGAATATTTCTCCTTTCTAATGAAAATCGAAGTATAATAAATTAAAGTAAAAAAAAATGTTTTTTTAAGAAAAAGCTTTTATTTAAAAATTGACTAAAAAAAAATAAAATAACTTTTGAGTGAAGTTTGAAACAATATGCAATATAATTTATAAAATTTTGAGGCGTTATCATTAATTATTCCTGTTTTGGATGTTTTGGGATATAAATTGTAGCTATTTTACTTTTCAGTAGTTTCCGCCTCAAGCCTTTATAAATTATGTTGCATATTGCTTCAAATTTCACTCAAAAGTTATTTTATTTTTTTTTAGTCCATTTTTAAATAAAAGCTTTTTCTTAAAAAACATTTTTTTACTTTAATTTACTTTCTACTTTTTAGTCTGATCACAATTAATTTAAAAAAAATTAAAGAAGTAATTTTTTTACCTATATTTTAATCGGTCAATTTACCCTAATCAAACATAACTATGGAAACAAAATCAATGGACAATATTTGACAATTCGAAATGTCGAAAAGTTGCACAGGACTAAAAATCAAAAATTTTGGTTTGGGGCGATTTAGGGCAAAACTAATTATACAATATTGCATTGTCATCAAGGTTAGACCAGGTATGCAAAGTTTGAAACCTCTAGCTCAATTAGAACCTGTCTAAATTTTGGTTCCAAGATTTGATCTAAACCAACATACTAACATAGTAAGTGAAATAAAAGCTTTTAAAAATAAAATAAAGAAATTATTTTTCTCAGAATCGACTCCATCTTATAAACGAAAAATTGAGTTGTCGGTACCTACAACTTACTGATGTAATAAAAGTACAATAAGTTACAAACGGACCAAATACTAAATATGAAATATTGCAATTTTTATGCTTTTCGTTCAAAATTCAGTACACATATTATGTACAGTAGTACAGTGATAGTGAAAATAATGCTCACAATGCCGAAGAAAATAGCCCCCAAATTTTGTGCAACGACTATTCCAAAATTCTCAAAATACTTACTGTAACTTTAAATAATTTTTACAATATGTATCTATAATTTTGAAATGCAACCTTTTCAACAAATTTGAAACAAATGTTATTAGTAATGTTACAGTTGTTTTATCCACGACTGTATTTATGTATACAAATATAGTTGTATATTTAGATATTTATAAATATACTTACATATAGGTATATTCTATTCAAATATTGGCAATACATATTTTATTACATTGTCAAAAATGATATGTAATATATTAGCTATTGTAATGAACAAAAATATAAGGTTACTCATCCAGTTGAATGTAAGACACTTAGGACGTTTGCCTACATAGGTAGAAGGTGTTTCATTGGCTATCAAAAGATCTTTGCTTCGAATCCCAGCCGATCTATTTTCACAGTGTGATTTTTAGTTAAAATACAGAAATATTAAAAAAAAAAAAATCGAGAAATGCAACTTATATTTACGCAGATAGTGTCCCTTAAAAGTGGTTTTTATGGATTTAGTGTAATACAGCTGATCTCTTTTTTGTGTTGTGGAAAAAAAATCGCACAAAAAAATATATTCAAAAATATCATAAATAGCTATAAAAAGTATAGTTCGATTCAGATTGTACAAAAAACTTTTTTTGTGCGGTTGGTCGGGACCGCATCAAAAAAGTTTCATTGAAACAACATCACTCAAAACGCTCAAAACTTAGAAATTTCCTTAGAAGTTTCTTCTATAGACAAGATAAAGCATTAATTTACACGTAGAAACATTTTATTTCAATTTTATAATATTATGAAAATTTTGAAATATACATCTTTAAAAAGCTGTTAAAAAGTACTTTTATCAAAGAAAGTTATTATAGTAATTGTTTAAGTTTCTTACTGTCTCATGATTTTGATTCGCATTATGCATTTTAATGGCCATTTTTTATAAACCGCATGAAAAGAACCGCATAAAAAATCGCACAAAAAAGGACCGCATAAAAAAGAGTTCATCTGTATGTAGCATATGAATGTAGAGAAATTATTTTTTCTAATAAATATCTGGCTTGTTTTCGTTTACCAGAAAGAAAGAGATATTTACTGACAATGAATTACGTATACCTTTGACGACACTCTTAGTCATAGATAAAGAAAAATACCAATTTGCTATTCCATAACTATTGTGCCCGCTGTCGCCGGCAAATGACGTGGACACCGCTACCCCGACCAAACGATTATGATACATAGGGGTGGGAGGGGCAAAACGGGGTACTTTAGAAACCGTTATGATTTTAAGGACTGAAATATGCTGAATCTTTTATTTTCAGTCGTAATTAAAGTAAAATAATCAAATTTCGAACTGCCGTAAGAAAAAAAAATTTGCAGGCAAAATGGGGTACCCCTTAATAATGTAAGATTATAAATATATTCATAAGAAAATGAAGCTACTAAATAATAATATTTTTTTAGGAGTAATTTTCGTAAAACGAATCACCATTTATATTAGTAGTGGATGCAGAGGCGAAAAATAATTATTTTTTTTAATAATTCTTACTACATAAAGTTATATTATCAATATTTTTTGTAAATATTGATGTATTATAATATATTTATATTATATTTATTTGGTTTTCAATATTATCAAATTTGAAAATATAAAAAATTTTATCAAAATTTTGGGGTACTCCATTTTGCCGCCCCCCCCCCCGTTTTTTCCCCCCTCCCCTACAACAAAACACATGATTTTTATCTACATAAACATGTGAATATGTTTGTGCAATATGGTGTATGTATGACTACGCATTTTGACTATATAGTATATACTGTCATGGTAGACGTATGTAACTAACAACCAACAATTAAAAATAAATTTATTTATTTTAAAAAAGACATCCTTTTATTTTGAGATTTTTTTGTCCAATAGAATTTTCACACTTAAATACGACACACTTCATATTTTTTTCTGTTTAAAATTCACGAGTTGATTAAAAAAAAACAATGATACCTACTAGTTACGATGTGTCCCTTATGACGAACAGTAACAGGCTAAATCACAAGCGATGCAAATTGCACAACATTGCACCTTACAAACAACAAATTTTTATTTGTACACTGCTTCTATAGTGTTCTGTGCTCTAAGTTAATTGCCGTTACTCTAATTGTCCTCAGATCGATCACAGTGGCGTACCCCGACAAAAAGTTTAATGCAGGCAACTTAAATGTGATCTTAGTGTTGCACCGTTAAATTTTGCCACTCACTGCAATTACAAAAAATAATAAAAAAAATCAATTCCATACTCCCTTTGACAAAACTGACCAGTCAGTAGTAGTCAGTTGGCCGCCAAACGATTGAAAGAGCGAACTAGAACTAGAAACTGTACAATCCAACAAAGTGCCAACTAACTCTATGTAGGTATATACTATATAAATATAGTATTACGTTGGACAAATAACAAAAAGTGTACGAGACTTTGCATCATTCCCGTTTGCCTATTGCATGCTGCTGTTTGCTTGCACTCAAACGAAATATGGACGTCAAATGTAACCAAGATATATATCTATGATTTCCTGTGCTCGTGTCACTTTTACATCGTAACAGATAACTAAAACTCAATTTCCTTGTCCGAGCGCCGAAGAAAATAGTCAAATCGTTATGTAGAAGAGTAGGTGGTTTGACTGTGTCATAAAATGTAACATAGACATTAGACATAGGCGACATAGCAACATACATAACTATCATAATATGAATCAGATATGTGGGCAGAGTTTGATTTCAAAAACAAGTTCAAAAATAGTATATTGTGCAATAAGTGCGGGAAATTGTCAATTGGCCACGAAAGTGAAGTTGAGCGCACGCACGTAGTGAGTGCGCTCATTCGCTTGAGTGGGGCAATCGACAATCCCGCACGAGTTGCACATACTATTTTTTATTACGCATTTCACATACTTTTTTTTCTATTATTATCACTATTTTTGACATTTTTATTACTTTTTAAAATAAAATTTTTAAGTGTTCGTCTTTTTTTCTGAATTAATTATCGTTTAAATTACTTTGTTGGTGGTTTCTATAGAAATAATTACGAAATATTTATTAAATGAAAAATGAAGAGGCGGCTTTTCGTGTTTTGATTAAATTTTGCGTGTTTTATCGTCAATTTGCGTGTGGAAAGTTACTTTCCACACGCAAAAAAGTATGCGAGAAGAGTACAGTGGGCAAACAGCTATTTTGCGTACAGAAATGTGTGCGTCAAGTTAGTACTTATCCCGCATGAGTAATAAAAAATATTTAATTTTTGTTTTTAAATCTATCGAACTGTTTTCGGAGAAAATTTGTTGGAACTTTTTTCGCTGCATTAAAAGCAGTGTCGTTTTGAACTCCACATGGGCCTCAGGTACTTTTGTTCACTTGAATTTAACCATTATTCATCACTTATAAATTTAAAGAATTTTCGTTTTCCTGGCTTTATCTCTTTCATTATTGTACTTACGAAAATTTTAAATTTGCAGTTTGTTTTTAGAAAAGAATAGAATATTGATTTGTTTCGAATAAAAGAATTAATTAATTCTTTAAAGATAACTCATGATCAATTGTATTTGAAATTGGGTATACCTAATTAAATAGTATATTATTCAAGGAGCTGGCAATGATAGCTATTACTCATGAAGATGAAATTGCGACACAAGCCGAGCTTGCGAGGCGAGTGTCGTAATACATCTGAGTGGGTACCTAATAGCCATTGCAAGTGAATGGAATACCTACTATATTTTTTATAGGACATTTTTCCTTTTTGATTTAAATAAAATTGAATATAAATTTTGAATCAAAGGAATAAAATTTTTAATGTATTTCTAATTTCATTAAATGTTTGTGTATGTATCTATGGAAATAATCAAAGTAAAATTCAAAATGTTTTGTTTACTTACACGTTACTACGCAACGTATATGAAGTTAAAATTTGATACATATATTATTCACAAAACAATCGTAAGCCCATTGAATAATGGTTAACACGCTGATTTCATCGGTCGAAAGGTATTGAGTAATGGTCATTCTTCCACACCTTTAAGTAATATTTAACTTTCTCAACAACAAGCTCTTCAACAAGAGTAGAAAAAATAAATTTGTTTTTGGTATACCTACTAATGTACATTCCTAATTAAATTTTCAGTTTTGAAATTTCGAGGGCCCCAGTAGGTTTGTAAGACGTAGGCATAGTGTTTACTGAGCCTGTTGAATCCTGATTTAGAGGAATGATAAAGGATTAATAAAGGCAATAAGGCAACAATGATTTAACCCGATTGACCACTTGGTTAGAATAAAAAAAAATGTGTTCCCAAAATTAAGGATAAATAAGTTTTTGAAACTAAACACCACAGATGCAATTTTATATTATATTCTATATCATCCAAAGACAATTTCCCCTCATGACTTTATATGTACATAAAAATAACAAACATCAAATTTTCACTCTTTTATCTATATTTTCTCCGATATGAATTTTCCGATTTTCCATATAGAAAATTAATTAATATTTAAAAAAAAAATTCGCGAAAACACTAATAGATATACACAACAAAAAATTTAAATAAACTAGTGATAAAAATATTAATAAAAAAAATTTAGGAATTTGGATATAAAATTCTATCTCGAGGCTATAGATATATAAAATACCCCTGTCGCAGCAACCTGCATTACATAGCAAATTTCTGTTTATAAAAATTAGTTTTTCTTGGAAACCAGTTCACATAGAATAATGATTTAAAAACCTTTTTTATGTGATTTTGGGAAAATTTTGGCAAAAAACTAATTTTTTCACGAAAAATGCCCAAAAAACCATGTTCCGGGCATTGGACTGTCTGGCTAACGAACTCATCCAAGGGTTTGGGACTTCCAAAATCTTCATTAAATTTCCTGACAATAGGTTAGTGAATCGTAACAATAAATTTTAGTGAATGCTTTTTCGGTTTCTAGACACCTTATGGTAGTTCGTCCGAAGAATGATTTTTCAAAGGAAACTTCTTTAGACATTTATTTAATTCAATACCAATAATGCGAGCCTATACCGAAAAAAAATTGAGAAAAGCAGTTTTAAAGTTCTGTAATTTTAACGCGGACTCTTATGGGAAGTTGACATAGTCACACGATTTTTTTGGATAAAATGAAAACGTGTCAATGGAATTTGATAAAAATTTAATATGTTATAAGACACAAAGTTACAGACCATATTTAATAACAAGTAAAAATTATTCACTACGCTGTTTTTGAAATATAATTTATAAACATCATTTTACAACGTTTTTACAAAGCTTTTTCAACAATGCTTTTATATTGTTACAACATAAGCGCGCGGAAATTCAGAAAAACAAGTGGTAGACAAATATAATAACTGAAGAATTTTATTATTTAACCCTAGAATCATACGTACTCGTCAAAACGACGAACGAACTTCTCTACCTGCTCCAATACTACAACTTGTCGTTGCCTGCTTGCCGTGAAACTTCTGTTACTAATTTATTTGTTATTATAACAAATAAGGCGTATAAATTTTGTTTGTAGCTGTTGTCATTTTTTCTATACTGAAATAGTGTACGTCAAAAGGACGACGATGTATGATTAACCGATGTTTTTTTTTAAAGATTTTGTACTCCACATATAAAAGTTTTCCTAATTTTTCTAAAATTTATTAAAGAAATGGATGTTATAATTAATTTATTCAATGATTATGATAATGTGAAAGATGATTACAGCTGTTTGACTTATAGAGACGACATAATACTAAAATTTTAATATATTGAATCGTAAACTAAAGAATGCGTTTCAAGTGACTTAATAAAAGATTAACAATTTATTTTGTGGAAAATATTTTAATTTTTATTATTTTTTGAGACCTTATTCGAAAAATTACTAACAAATTTTAGAAAATTTACAAATGTGCTTAATGGGGAAATAACTACATATCTATAGGAATATTTATGACTGAGAAATTTCTCATTCTGTAAAGTCGCACATGTTCACTGACTCATAATAGTTCATAAATTAATTATTTGAAAGACATGTTTTATGATACAATTGATGTATTTATCTATTTTTTAATTTTTATAATGAATATGCTTTGATAAAAAGATTAAAAAATTTAATAAATATTTATATTAAGAAATTTTTCCAAATCCAATTTTTTTAAATATTTTGTTCGCTTTTATAGTATTGTTATGTAAAAAAAATGACGCCGTTGTATGATTAACTTGACTCGTAGACCAACGTATGATTCTAGGGTTAATTTTTGATAAAATTTTTTCACTGAGCCATACTCTTGTATCTGATTACCACGCACAAAATACCTTAAAATAAATTTTTGTCATATTCCCGGTCTCAGGTCGTGTCATGAAAGTGGGCGTAATAGCTGAATTTTCAATTCGAAAGTTCGATAAAAAAGAAAGTATTCATGCATTTGATAAAATTTGCGATAACGACATCCTCTGACGTCACACTCTGGTACACTATACTGCATCATAGAATGTGTAAGAAAAATACCGAATACCATTCGTACTACTGGCACTACTGGTGGGTAAGCCGTTATTGACCGCGGGAATTGGTAGTAGTTCATAGTTACAAAATAATTTATTGCATTCTGTAGTTTACTGACCGGTCCCAACAATAAATTTTAATGCACTCAAACGAGAATTTATTAAACAATAAACTTACCTAGCTCCAGTTCGGGCAAATGTAACATTATTTTTGTGTATACCTAAACTACATATAAAGTCTCGTAAATATTTCCACGTAAGCCAAAAAAACAACAGTGAACATTATTAAGTGAAATATGGAGTAGGAGCGATTAAAATGTCCATAAAATTTGGCATAATGAAAAATTAATTTGTTGAATGTGATCAAGATCGACTGTTGATTCGCTCAAATTATCTATAGTTTACCGTATTTGAGAATTTACATAAGCTATGCATGGTAAGGCTTAAGGGGAGGTTTACTTGAGATTCGTTAAAAAACATCGATTTATTTTGCAAAAGTTGGTAGCTAATTATGTGTAGAATATGTTCCCAAAGTGATTTTGCTGAAAGTAATTTAAGAGAAGCTTTACTTGAGATTTGATAAAAAAAAAATCGATTTTTTTTTTGCCGAAATTGATAGCAAATTATGTGTAGAATATGTTCCCAAAGTGATTTTACTGAAAATAATTTGAAAACAAGATTCTTGCACATTAATCGAATCCAGCTTTCTATAAAAAAAATTCAAAAAACGTAGTTCACGCAATAATGAGTATTAAATATAAAATTTTGAAAATGCGTTTCTTTATATATATATTTTATAATATCTCGGAACTACATTTTTGGAACTGGCGGACACGATAACTCAAAAACTGTTGAATGGATCCTTTTTTTTAATTTTTTATTTTAAAGGTAATTCAATTCTTTGGCACCTCTACCTAAGTTCGATACACTTTAAATATTTTTTTTATTTTTAAGTTTACATTAAAGAGCAAAAAATAAGATAAAAATCGTAATCAAAAGTTCAAACATCCGCCATTTTTTTGTCTTTCAGCAATTTATTGATATTATAGGTAGAGGTGCCGGTACTCTTCATGTATTTTATAAATCTTTTTTGTTTATGGAATTCGGTGGCTTATTACCGGCGCTAGGATGTCCGCCATAAAGGCATTGTATTTTCGAATCGTCACACTGCACTATCTATAAAATGGACACTTTTTTATATTTTTCCTTGAAAAATTTTTTTTGTGTAGTTTAATACTTAGTAAATATGTGTACAAAATTTGAAATTGATATCTACTTCCGTTCTTGAGAAAAAAATTCTAGAAAAATACATAATTTTTAAGGACTCTCGAGTAAACCTCCCCTTAAGTCCAAAACTGAGAACCAAATTCATATTAAAGTTTCTTGATAAAATTTTTACTTACAGTAGTGTAAAGAGCGGAAAAAATCATATTCGATTCTTTAATCATTATCCTCTGTCAATTGGTTTTTTAGGGCACTTAAAAAATACAATTATTTAATAAATTCCAGGCATCAAGATTGTGTTTTAACGAATTTCCAGGACAATTTAGCTATGATTGGAGCTGTCATGGTGACATAAGTCCGGAACTTTTGTTCCTATTTAAATATACTTATAATTTTGTATACTTACTTTTAATATTCAGCTAAACTGCAATTTGAACACATGATTTGCTTTCGTATATATGACAAAACTATTGTTTCAATTTAAAATCCAATAGTGATTGAAAAATTATTAAACTTTTAGGAAATTTTGTGAAGATGCTGGAAGACTCAAATCGTTGAGTGAGTTCTTCAGCCAGACACGTCACACAGGACACACATTTTTCATAAAGAAAACTGTATTTTTAGCCAAAATTTACTAAAAATTAAACATTTTCTAATTTTTTTCGTTACACCTTCGAAAAAAGTGGGAAAGATCACATAAGATGGATCTTTAAATTATTATTCAAAGTAAGCTCTGTCTTTTTTTTTGTGAAAGGAATATTTAGTAAAATAAGAAACTTTGGCCCTAATTTATTCATTGATTTATTAACTATCATCGTATAAATTCGGAACGATATTGTGAAATCATTTTTTCAGTCCACCGGACCACTTATGTTGGAAACGTGTTGAAAATCTCGGAATATTAGTATTTTTCGTAAAATATTATTCCCTATTTAAATTAATTTTTTTCTCGTGTATATGTTTTGTTTGTTTAAAATTCAAAACATTGTTGTTGGTAAAATCAAGGACAAACAAGACTCAAGAAAAGGTTATAACAATACTGCATGGCTGCCAACCTATATATATATATATATATATATATATATATATATATATATATATATATATATATATATATATATATATATATATATATATATATATATATATATACAGGGTTACCAAATTATTTATGTGCCTTATTCACATCGGTCTGTTTTTGTATGGTTACATATACATGTATATATGTGTGTGTGTGTATGCGTTTTTGTATGTGTGTAGAAGAAAATCTATTCACAAAATGAAAATAAACATTAGCTGGATGGAGTACAGACTGGTTGGTGGAAAACAGCAAGATGTAATTTATACATATTCGCATTGGGACGAAATGTATCAGTGGCGGTTTTAAACGATCAATTTTTGTGAGGCCTAAGAAAATATTTTTAACTAGCCGTATACCCGATAGGATTTCCTATCGGCAACATCTTTTTATTAGGTACTCATTGCTCACTTTCAATATTTTTCAAAAGCTTAAATACCAATTTCCACGTTCCTAATTTAAAAAATGACAAACTTCCCACACGAATTCTCATTTCCTGTTTTAACTCCTTAGGGAATAAATTTCCAGAAACGTTTACACAACTGATTATTATCTCTAAATTGAAGCCTAAACACTATATCTTCTGTGCTAAATTTGTCAGTCACTGTATAAAATATTATTTATTTGAATAGTCATAGTAACATAATATTTTTATATATCTAACTTCAAAAATGATGAATTTCCATAAAAATTTTCATTCCCTATTTAATTCACTTAGGGAGCGAATTTTCAAAAATCCTTCCTTAGTGCTCACCTACGTTACATAGGGAACTCCTGTGCAAAATTTCATTCTTCTAAACCCAACGGTTTAGGCTGTGCGTTGTCTGTCAGTCAATCAGTGTTAGAAATTTATTAAGTAGATATTTTGCAAACTTTATAGGATATTCTTAGGTGCAATTTTGAATTGTAAAATTGTTTCAGTAAGGTCTAACTGTATTAAAATTATCCAAAATCGAATGAAAGCTATACCCGTGAGGCATAAAAAAAATTTTTAAAGGATAATTCTAGATGCAATCTTGATTTTTGAGGTTGTTTTAGTAGATTCAGCGGCCTTTATTATTATCGAAAATCGAATGAAAGGTATCACACAAATTTAAAATTCTTTGTGGCAACATATTTTTTAGGGTTTAAATTAGAAATTTTTTGTGGGATTGAACATTTTTTCCCGTACCAAATCGTGCGAGATATCGTTAGGAAAACTTCTTATAGTAAAGTAGAGGCTTTTTTACCTTTTTCATTTCTACGCCCCGTTTAAAGAAATATTAAGCCCCGAATAGCTGTCGATAAATTTTAACATACTGTTCCGAAAATTTTGATAAAATTTTAGGTATGCCTATAATTATAAGGAATTTAACGTAAAATTATTTTGGATAACTTTGGTTACTAACTTCCAGAGTCGCAGCAGTCCAAAAATGAAATGATGACACTATAACCTCAAAATTTAGTAAAGGTAGATATAATCTATTGCACCTAAATTTAAGCATGATTCATTACTTACGAATTGGAGGAATTCCCGTTATTTTAGCTGTATCTCTTTCATTGTTGCAAATGTGTAAATTTTAAATTTTCAGTTTGTTTTTAGAAAAATATAGAAGACTAATTTGTTTGGAATATAAGAATTATTTTATTTTTTAGCTCAAGTGTATTTGAAACGGGTTATATTTGTTTGAATTTTGATTTAATTTCAAGCTAATAGAAATATTAAAAATAAAGTATCGGTAAAAGTTACTAGAATCTACACGTTCGTTTAAAAATTGTGAAATGTGTACCTCCTTTTGAAGTATAATAACGCATTTTCAAGAGCCTGAGTCATTTTAAAATAAAATTTTGAAAGGATTATCGAATATTTTTACATTAAACCATTAAAATTAAAAGTATTTTCTGATAACACATCCAATTACTTAACCCTAGAATCATACGTACACGTCAAAACGACGAACGAACTTCTCTACCTGCTCCAATATTACAACTTGTCGGTACCTGCTTGCTGTGAGATTTCTGTTATCTAATTTATTTGTTGTTATAACACATAAGACGTATTTATTTTGTTTATAGTCATTGTCGTTTTGTTTGTATTGAAATAGTGTCCGTCAAAAGAACGTCGATTATATGATTACGCGATGTTTTTTTTTTTAAGATTTTGTACTTCACATATAAAAGTTTTTCTAATTTTTCTAAAATTTATTAAAGCTATGCATGTCATAATTAATTTATTCAATGATTATGATAATGTGAAAGATGATTACAGCTGTTTGACTTATAGAGACGACATAATACTGAAGTTTTAATATATTGAATCGAAAACTAAAGAATGCGTTTCAAGTGACTTAGTAAAAGATTAACAATTTATTTTGTGGAAAATATTTTAATTTTTTATTATTTTTTGAGATCTTATTCGGAAAATTACTAACAAATTTTAGAAAATTTGCAGATGTGCCTAATGGGGAAATAACTACATATCTATAGGAATATTTATTTATGACTGAGAAATTTCACATTCTCTAAAGTCACCCATGTCCACTGACCCATAATAGTTCATAAATTAATTATTTGAAACACATGTTTTATGATACAATTGATGTGTTTACCTATTTTTTAATTTTTATAATGAAAATATGCATTGATAAAAAGATTAAAAAACTTAATAAATATTTACATTAAGAAATTTTTCCAAATCCAATTTTTTTAAATATTTTGTTCGCTTTTGTAGTATTGTTATGTAAACACAATGTTTTTTGCAAATAAACCCTAAAACTCTCCGTAAAAAGTCCATGCGTCAAAACGACGTCGATGTATGATTAACGTTTCTCGTAGACCAACGTATGATTCTAGGGTTAATATTTAATTTAAACATTGTCAAATAGTCTATAAGGTGCAATAGGAATGTTTTTGATTTTCTTACAATTACGATTTTTCGTATCAAAGTGCCAAAGTTGTACAAGCGATGTGATGTATCTTACAGAACCATAATTTCATTCAAACTTGCAACTCCATTTATTTATAATGTACCTATTTAAAGACTGTATAGGGATGAAAGAGACCACTGAATTTTTTTCTTGAGACCGTCACTGACTGATTGTTTTGTCCTGAACGTTGTTGAATACATTTAAAGTCATCATACACACAAGCTAAGAAACACAATAATTCTTCAACGCAGTAAAATACGTGTACATATAAGAAACAATAATACACTCATAGGCTCATACAAATGTATGCTGTGTTATAATCCTAGGATTTCCTAAGCAGTCTCTCTCTCTCTCTCTGTGTGTGTGTGTTTGTGCGTGTTTATGTTAAATTTTCCTCAGTCAAACATAAACTTTTACCTAATGTCAGCAAGCGGGTTATTTACTTCCAGTGTTTTCCATGCGCGTAACACGCAATTTGTTCTGGGTTGGACAAAAAAACTGAGGAAATGGTTTAGAGAAAAAAATTTGACTGGGTGCCTACATCCGAGAGATTCGGTTGTTCCACAAATTCCTACTGAAACTCACGTAGCAATATATTTTATACCGTTTATGCCCAGTGGCGTAGCTAGACGTAGGTGATACGGGCCCATGCCCACGGCCTTCCATTTAAAGGGGCCTCGCGAGTGTCTGTTTTTCGTTTTAGGACAGAAATATCAAAAATAAAATTAAAGGGAGCTTCGCAAAAATTGTCTTGCCGACTCCCCATTTTCGTGTTGCGACGCCACTGTTTGTACCCAAAATCATTTAAGCCAAGTTTTTTTCGCGTTCCCTATTGCGTTAATTTTCTAAATAATTGGTTGGAAACTACTTTTAAATGAGACTAAATTGCGCGTATTGCTTACTTACAAGGGGAGTGCACAGCCTTGGAGTCGGCGATTTCGCTGAAATTTTTTTTGGTGATAGAGTACACTTTTAAAATATGTTAATATACTAAAATAATAGTGCGGACTATTTAGAAAAACCAGTAACAAAAATATTAAAAAAATTTTAATGTAGCTAGTGTACCTACTTAATAAGCTTAAAATAGTATTTTACAATATAAGTTCGGTAAGTTGCTTTTACGGATCGAGAAAATGTTGCGAAAACGAGACCCGCAGAGTCGAGTTTTTGCAATTTTCGACATCAGTAAATCCACTTAATGCATCGTGTATTGTATAGTATTTTTTGCACGATCGATTTAAAACAACTAAAGACTAAAATTATGTTAAAATAAAAAATAAAATTCGGATAATATAGGTGAAATTTATATTTCTATGTTATGACATAAAATGCCATGAATAAATATTATAAATATTTATAACAACTAATACAAATCTTTCTAGAGACAATTGACAACTATATTTGTAAATAAAAAATTAAGTGTTAATATTTCATCGGCGTGAATGCTTTTTTTTGAATTTTCTATTAAAAAATTAAGGAAAATAGTTTGTCAAACTATAATATTAGTGAGAATAATGAAATTGATGAAGCATTTTATTTTTGGTTGCAAATTTATTCTCGTAAAATGAACGGGAGATTATGAAAACCTCAGAAAATTTTAATGATTGAGCGACTTTTTGAAATGTCAATAAAATAACAAGATTAATGGCAACAATAATAATATTAATGTACAAACTAGTGAAAATTTTCATATTAATCGATTTATTTTCCTAATTGTTCAAATTGTACTTTTAATTTCAATACAAATAAATAAATACAATTATTTTTGAGCTAATTTCACTTACCACACTCCTATTCACTTACTACGCATCTATTTCACTTACCGCACTGTTATTTTTTGGTTTCCATGCATATAAACAAACGTTCGGGAAATGTCACTTACCAGCATTGTCAGCAGCATCGGTAAATGCATGAAAATACACGATCGTGCAAAAAAGATTATTGCATGTAACATACCAAGTGGACTGGAGGTAAGGTACATAGCTCGCAATAGAATGGTCGTACGTTCAATACCGACTCTGTTCAACAAAACTTTTTCTATATTAATTTTTTTTTTTCCTTAACAAAAATCTTATTTATTACCCAATAAATGAACGCACTGTGCTGTATAAAGCTATTCTCTGTGGTGGAAGTATCCATCATGTGGGGGACGCCTTCCCCGCCCTTGCGACTCTTCTCTTTGACTACGCCCATGGTATTTTCACTGCTTAAACTCTTTAATGGTACCTCTATACTTGCATACTCGTATAACTTATTGTACTTTGTTCCTTTGGTATGTTTTTGTTGAAAATATTTCTGGGCGGGACGTTCTTGTGGAATAGCTTCAGCCTCAACTGAAGAAGCGGAAAATATTAATATTCAATATTCTTCGTAATATTCGAGGATATATATATATATATATATATATATATATATATATATATATATATATATATATATATATATATATATATATATATATATATATATATATATATATATAACTTAAAAAAAGTCGAGATTTTGTTTTCTTTTTATTTTATTCAGAAAAAAACTTTAGTTTGTTGTGATTGATTCACTCTCATATTAAATTTTTTTTCTTATGATACCACGATATTGTTAACATTGTTGGAACTATATTTAATTTTTTCCGTTGGGAGGAAACAGTTGCGGGAGACATAGACGTAAGTCTCTTTTATAGCCTGTTCAGTTGAAAACATATACATAATGTTATTTGATATTTACTAACCAAAAAACAAAAAACTTTTTATTTAATTGATTGTATGATATGTTTCGATCTATATGATCATTATCATACAAGTGAACATTTCAGGAAATTTTATATTTTATATGCTGAATAATATTCTACGCGGGGATAGTAGTAGTAGTGGAAAAAGAATTACTACAGCAAGTTTAATGGAAGGATTGAAAAATAACGAAAAATAAGGACAAGTTGATTAAATTCGATTACTTCAAAAGATTGAAATAGAATATATATTTAAACAAATAAAACCAACTGCGGAGAAACAAGTTACAATTAGTACTAAAAAGGAACGACAAGCCCGCGAAAAGCAAGTAATAACAATCACCACATAAAATCCACACCCAAGATAATTCCTTTGTCTGATGCTTGGGTGTGGTTTTTTTCGTATTTCCTTTGTTTCCAAACCTCTCTAAAAATTTAAAAATTTAAAACTTAAAGTGTAATTTAATTTCTAAAATTAACCATAGAATTTCGTAATGATGTAGCTAAAATTTGTTTTTTCACACCAGATACAAAAAAGAATTTTTACCGTTGACAATTTCAGAACGTTCTCTTAAACGTTACGTGTCATAGACTACGATTTGGGGTCTGCTGTTTTTGAAAATGACTGTTAATACAGTCGAAACCAGTCAAACGTGACCTCTATTTTTCCTTTGTTTATTTATTGCTTCCGAGACTACTAAAGTAGCGGAAGCATTGTGATCACTTTTGAAAAATAAAAAATTTTTTCTCTCCAAAATCAAATTTTTTACGCACATTTTACGTTTTAGAGCTTCCTGAACAATTTTGGTTTCGGCCGTCCGTCGGCCGGACAATTTTGCACCAAGTGGCACAACTTCCGAACTATTCAATAGTTTTTAATGAAATTTTCAGAAATTATGCAGTTTGGCTCCACGATGGTCCCCTATGAATTTAATCAAAATCGGAGTAACGGTAGCAACGCCGCTACCATGTCATCCCAAAATTGCACCAAGTGGCATAACTTCTGAACTACTCAATTTACTCAATTCTTTTTTATGAAATTTTCAGAAATGATGTAGTTTGGTTCCTATATGGTCCCCTATGAATTTAATCGAAATCGGAGTAACGGTAGCTACGCCGCTACCATGAAATCCCATTAAATGTCAATATCTTATTTACTGCTAGTCCTATCTCGCTCAAATTTTTAAGGTATATTGGGGGTTAGTTTCTAAAATATTTTTGCTATTATTTTATAATTTAGCCTTTAAGTCTTTTGAGTTACAACAGTTTTTTATAAACTTCAAGGTGAAAATATAATTTCACGGTATATAATATGTATATTTGGTAGAATACTGTTTTAAAGCCTTTTACGACTACGAGGAAGCTGTGTGCCCACCCTATTGGCAGCGTATTTTTTAATGTTTTAATTTTTGATTTCTTATCTTATTTGATGCTGGATTTTATGTGGTGATTGTTATCACTTGCTTTTTGCGGGCTTGTCGTTCTTTTTTAGTACTAATTGTAACTTTTTTCCCCGCAGTTGGTTTGATTTGTTTAAATATATGACTCCATTTCAATCTTTTGAAGTAATCGAATTTAATCAACTTGTCCTTATTTTTCTTTATTTTTCAATCCTTCCATTAAACTTGTTGTAGTAATTCTTTTTCCACTACTACTACTACTATCCCCGCGTAGAATATTATTCAGCATATAAAATATAAAATTTCCTGAAATTTTCACTTGAATGATAATGATCATATAGATCGAAACATATCATACAATAAATTAAATAAAAGTTTTTGTTTTTTTGTTAGTAAATATCAAATAACATTATGTATATGCTTTCAACTGAACAGGCTATAAAAGAAGCTTACGCTTTCGTTCTGTCTCCCGCAACTGCTTTCTCCCAAAGGAAAAAAACGCTGTGAGCAGCGGAGCCCCATCACGGAAGTCGAATTTTTCCTTTCATCTTCGGTATTGAGTGTCTACAAGCGAAATGTAATTGAAAGTCGAGTGCTTAAAGTTTCAGTTTACCTGAACGATAATTGAACATATGAATACTACGTGTGTTTAAATGCAGACAAAAGTCTGTCATACGTAGTAGTGTTCCACAAGCACTCGCTAATATTTAAAATTGAAAAATTGTAACTGCTTCTCGCATTATACAGAGTACATACACATGAGTGATTGAATGTTGTCTGTATCGGGCGCCTGTCGAGCAAAGGATTGATGGTGTAATGAATAGCACACCTGGCTAGTTAGCAGGAAATCCTGGGTTCGATTCCCGGCCGATCCGAATAATTTTTTCAATCACTTTGTGATTTTTAGCGAATTTCCAAAACTGGAAATTCAGCTTTTACGCCAGGTGTCATGGTGCGACCTAAGTCCGGGACCATATCAGAAATATGTTTTGAGGTCCCTAGAATACGAAAATGATATTCACTAAAATTTATATATATATATATATATATATATATATATATATATGTATATATATATATATATATATATATATATATATATATATATATATATATATATATATATATATATATATATATATATATATATATATATGTATCCTCGCGATAACTCTCGAACGAAACGTTTAATGCTTATGAAATTTTGTGTGCGAATTCGATTTTCCAAATCGTTGGATGAGTTCGTTAGCCAGACACGTCGGATGCCCAGAAGTAGGTTTTCCGGGCGTTTTTTGTCAACAAAATGAGTTTTTTGCCAGAATTAAGCAATTTTTCAAATTTTTTTTTACATCAAGCGATAGTAAAAGGTAAAATGCATAAAAAATGTTTTTATACCGTTGCTCTAAATTATTTACTTTTCGAGAAAAACTAGGAAATATGTCGTTCTCCATTTCACTCGCACTCGCATTCTTTTTTTTTCTGTCTCATTTTTTGCGAGCTAAATTCGAAAAAAACCGCTTTATAAGTAGCGTGTCATGATTTTTTTAATCCAATTTAACGATTCGGCTATATTCTATTTCTCTGTCAGTTAAATGTTTTTATAATGTATCTCTGTTCCATTTTTTTTTACAAGAAAAATCCCGACGATATCTGTTATGTGATATGATCAGAATTTAGATTATATTTACACCTTCCTAAAATTAATAAGAGTTTGCTTCAATCGTATAAAAATTACGTTAAATCATATTCAAACAATAATATTTTTACGTAATTTTCTATCCAATTGACAATACAGTTATGATTAGAATTGTATAATCAGAGCATTCTAATATTAAATAATTTTGCACATTCAATTTTTTTTTTTTAACAAAGAAAAATTTTTTTAAATTTTGACACATTCTTTTATGAAATTTCGATTAAGAAATATTAAAAAATTTTAAAGTGAATCATTTAAAAAGAGTTAAAAATAAATTAAAAAGGAAACATTTCTCTATTTTAACATATTTGTAAAGAAAATTTTACAGTTTACTTACAGTTTTTTGAAAAAATGTAATAACATTTTTACATACAATAAAGATTATATTTGAACGGTAGGAAATCCACAAATTTTTTTTTATTTCTTTAATTAATTATTAAATTTGGTTTTAGAAGAAAATCTTCGTCTAATTCGCTCCAAGCCGAAAGTATAGCCACTAATAAGGACATTCCACTGTTAAAATAAATGGAAAATATATTGAAATTTATTTAATGAAAGCCATTCATACACATTTTTAAAATATCCTTTTGAATTATATAACAAATAAAATCTGTGTAAAAAAATCTAAATGACGTGTTTTTTCTCAATTTGCTAATATTAAGTAAGGCTCGTTAATTAGGGAGTGATTGTGTCAAAATTTTAATATAAAATATGGTAATTTTAACCCTCTTTAAAAGAACATTTCGATTTTAACAATAAAAAAATTTAAAAAAGTGTTTTCGTTTTTCCCGGATTACCAAAAACTGTTCATAGGCATATCTGTGACTAAAGTTGCCTCCCTTTCTTAAGAAAATAAAGTATTTTTAAAATTTTGTGCAAAAGAATAAAACACAATTAACGAAAAAAAAGTATGCGTTTCCATATTTTTAAGATTTTGTAGTACAAGAAAATCCTTATAAATTCATCATATCTGTTATTGCATTTACTAGCTTTTACGCAATTTAATAAACAGTATCGTTTTGATTTTTTAAACTCATTTAAGACATTTATTGTTAGTGAGACATATTTGAATTATTTTCCTAACTAATAAATTAAATTCTGTAGACTGATGTTTTTGTAGATAAAAAAAATTCTAGGTAACGTCTGTATTAGACAAAAGTCTGAAAATGGACGTAGAATCTCACTGTTATTAATTATTATGTCTTAGTCTTTTGAAAAATTATTTTTTGAACTAAAATAAGAATAGGAGGAATATAAACTTAGGGGTAAACGACAGGAGTATATAAACTTTATTTTAGATTCTACGTTTATTTTTACAGAAAATCATCAAGTACCTATTATTTCTTTTTTGAATGTATAAATGCAAAAAGTTCGAAATTATTTTATATTAGAATTTCAATTTTGGTCGACCCTACGGGTTGTCTCCATTTACTCTTTTCTCGTCTCTTTTGACCCCAATTTTTCATAGAGAAGAAATTATACGATTTTTGTTAATTTTTCAAAAACCACCGATATTTTTAATTTTTTTTGGATACTGCTGATAAAGTGACCATCTTCGCGTAAATTTTTAATATATTAAAGATTAGGTACTCATAAAATAAATACAAAAAAATACGGTGTGAAGTCTGAATGCGTACCTATTCATCCTTGTCTACGGTAGCACATTTTTTATTGACATAAATATTAGAAACGCAGGAAAAGAGACCAGGAATCAACATAGAAGTGGATTATGGTACGATATATTTTCTGAAAAAAGTGCTTAGGACCAAAGTTATAGAGTTCAAAGTGATGCACTTGATGATGACTTTGAAGTTGACAAGAATTTTAATTAATAGAGAAACACTAAGTAAAAGTAAGTTGAAAAGAATTTTAATTAATAGAGAAACACTAAGTAGATTTTAAGAACTTCATCGTCATTGTTACTGTTAAATCAAACGAAAGTTCTTTTGCTCAACTTATCTCACTTAGACAATTTGATATAAAAGTGAGGTCATGAAAAATAACTGTTTGAATTAGAACCAAATCCTTTCGAGATATCAAAAATATACTAAATTTATAAAAGTTTAACACTTACTTGATTTAACATAGATACTAATTGCCTCGTATAGAAGAAATATTCACAAACAAAAGTTCTTTACTTTTTGTACGCAAAATAAATAAAGCGTGCGCATACGTCACTCGATCGACAGGTTGCAACTGGCAGTCGCGTAATGAGTTGCCCTCTGCTGCCCGCTTCTATTCACCAGTTAATGTATTAGCGTGCGATGTATAGTTTCTGAGATATTTCGATTGCTCAACTTACACCGATGCTCAACTAGTCCCGCTCTACCCTAATCAAATTTAGTATTGAATGGTTTATGCGGTTATACCCTCTTTGGACTGTTAAACATTTTTGTTTCTTTTGACAATAGCGAAACGGAAAAAACAAAATACAACCTAAAAAAACAACAAAAATATAAACAATAGAAAAAACAAACAATTTTAATTAAAATATACGAATCATTTAATATCATACGATATATTTAATAATAATGTACGGTTCCGATAGATCGCAGTACAAACAATAGTTTAAATAGTATTGAATTTTCAATTATTATTCGCTACATCTAAAACAAATTAATTACGAATTTTAATTTATCGCCGTTTAATAGCCTTTGCTATAGTTGGGCAATATAATATAGTAGACCGTTGGCTGTATAGCCGACTGGTTTGGTTCGTTGACTGGTGAATAAAGCCAGTGAATGGAAATTAATTTTCTACATCAAATACAGACCGTTTTTGAAGGGGCAATCAGCTAATGCGAACTGTATTTGGAAATAATTGTAAAATTTGTTGGTAAAAAACAAATTAATATTAAAGAGAATTTAGGAGGCCGTAAATGAACACACAACCTTCGTTGGAGGAACACAACTTTTTTTCAATTATTAGAGTCACTTTCCAAGAAAATTATTTTCCAGTGTACTTTATTTCGTCATACCGGGGTTTCGTAAGAATAGGCTCTTAAATTGAAGTTTGAAGTTACTTTTGTCATTTTGCATTTTTGAACTTTTTTGTGAAGTATTGAACTCAAAATTTTTTGCCTGCTACTGAATCTTATCGTTTTTGAAATCAGGAACATTAAAACTATAGCTCCAGAAAACGAAGATTCCAAATCTTGCATATCTAGTTTAATTTTTAATGGAAAGAAATTATCTCTTGAACTTATTAACTATGTATGAGTACTATGTTGTTAAAAACCACCACGTTGTTAAAAAAAAAAAGGTTTCCGAAAATTCTCACTTATTATTACACGAGGTGTTTGTATTTTTTCGAATAAATTTGGGTTTGTCTAACGAAAATTTGTTGCCTAGCAAATTATCGAGACAGTTCTTCGAGTAAAATTGCTTTTAGGCAAGAAATCTGAATTGTAGAAAACACAAATTTATTCAGAAAAAATATAGTAAAACAGTGTAATACAGTAAAACAATTTAACGAATAAAATAAATTAGTATCTATAATTTTCATATTATTATTTAACACATTCTGAAATCAGTTAAATTTACCAATACGAATTTTTGTTTCGTTTTTATCATATTTACCTACAATGAAATGCAAATGAAATGTTTTGTACCATTTTTTTCGCTGTAAAAATCGGTCCTAACTTCTTTTTCACGGTAAATATTCTTAAGAGGCTTGATACCCATGAGTTGAATTGTCACTGAAAGTTATATTTTGGTAACAAATATTTACAAGTTGAAGTAACGTAAAATTGAAGTAAATACCATGTTGAAAATTATTCTTGGAAATAATGTATTTAAAAATTTGCTAGTTTTGATATCGAGACAAAATTTTAACGGAAAATATATCATTTAGATAAAGGTTTTTCAGGTCGTCGATTATAATTAATTTGGCAGAAAGATTTTCGAAAAATGATTTTTCCAAAAAGGTCCTTTTAAAACCGATTTTTTAAAAATTATTTGCCCTAATTAGTAGAAATTAAAAAAAAATCACCTAAAATTAGCATAGTTAATTTAGAAACGTTTTGATAAAATTTTATCTTCCTTAAAATAACTTTCTTCACAGATCACAGCAGATTTAATAAAAATTTCCATAGGTATTGTAGATTTCAATAAATATACAAATAATTCTTAAAATTTCTTTATTTCGTGAGACAATTTAACTCATGTATAGCGTCAAGTCTTATAAGATTATTGTTGTTTTTTCACTTTTACCGTGGGAAAAAAATGTTAGGACAGTTACAGTGAAAAAGGTGGTACAAAACATTTCATTGGTTATTTTATTGTAGGTAAATACGATAAAAATAAAACAAAAAATCCTATTGGTAAATTTTACTGATTTCAGAATGTGTTAAATAATAATATGAAAATTATACTAATTTATTTTATTCGTTAAATTGTTTTACCGTATTACACTTGAGTTTTATATTTTTTTCTGAATACTCAAAGAAGTGTTAACCCAAAAACGCTGCAGCTTCGCTGTTGCGTTTTCGTTAGCTGATTGTTATTCTCGTTAAATTGCTATGCAACAAATTTTCATTTATTATTCCAGGAGAGGTTTGTATTTTTTCGAATAAATTTGGGTTTGTCTAACAAAAATCTGTTGCCTAGCAATTTAACGAGAAGAACTGTCATCTAACAAAAACGGGATAGCGAAACTGAAGTGTTTTTAGGTTGATAGTTCTTCGGGTTAAATTTGCTTTTAGGCAAGAAATATGAGTTGTAGGGAAAACAAGTTTATTCAGAAAAAATATATAACTTAAGTGTAATACGGGAAGACAAGTTAGCGAATAAAGTAAATGAGTATAATTAAAATTATTATTTAATACATTGTGACTATGGTTCTGAAGTCAGTTAAATTTACCAATACGAATTTTCGTTTCATTTTTATCATGTTTACGTACGTACAATGAAATGGCCAATGAAATGTTTTGGACTATTTTTTTCGCTGTAAAAATTTATCCTAACTTTTTTTGCCCTTGGTAAAAGTGAAGAAACTACAATATTTTTATGGGACTTGATACACATGAGTTAAATTGTCATTGGACAAACTAAAATTTATTCGAAATTATATAAACCTCTCGTGTAATTAGAAGTGAAACTTTGGAAAAATTCTGGAATATTTCTCGAGAAAATCTGTTTTTTGGTAACAAATTAATTGATCAGCAACTCTAAAAAATAATTTTGAATAATATTTTGTAATTTAAAATTTAATCTAATGTTCAAAATTTCAAATTTTGAATTAAAAAGTTACTGTGCCCGAAATATAATCTTTCTAATTTTAAATAATATATTATTATAATAACAATTTTTTACTTCTGCGGTGAAATAAGAAGTAAAAAGCTTCATTATTTTTGTATACAACTAAATATATACAAACTTACCATATGTACATACATATATTTGTTTATCTCTGTTCCATAATATATGTTTCTCTTATTATTTGCTCATACATTTTTATTTATTTTAATGAAGTGAAAAGCAAGACAGCACAATTGAAAGAGCAGTGGGGGGCACTCACTTGGGTAGTCGGGGAGGGGCAAGCAAGTACAAAGAGGGAAGAAGTAAAAGCAAGTTGGTTTGCGAGGAGTAAAGTTGAAAAATAACAAGAATACAAATTGCTTAGAACAAAAGCAACCTGTCACAACAGACTGTGCCGTTAAATTATACATACATACGTGTTGCGGGTAAGGAGGGGTAAAGTGGGAGCATGGGCGGGGGGAGTTAGTGCAGTCACATAAACATATCTGTTTCCTTTTTGCGGGTAACAAACAGATAACCAATATAGGTTAAATAAACTTCATGAGTATATGCTATGCATCTCTGTTATTAAGTAGCTTTTTAATATCAATCTCTTAGAGTCAAATTTGAAAGACACCGAGATCATACGTTAAATAATACAAATATATTAGTGCAGTGTTTCTCAATTGCCGGTCCTCGAAAGTTTTTAACCGGTCTGCACAAAGTTGTGTAAATTATAAAAACATTAAATAAATTTCTTGCTTTAGAAAAAAAGAAATGTCGGGGCTAGATTTATAAATAAAAAGCTTTTTAGCAATAAAAATGTAGGGTGAATGCGGGAGAGATGCCGCACATTTTGAAAACACTTGATAATTCTTAAAGTATGCATTTAATTGATTTGAAATTTGGTACACAATAAATGTAAACATTACTCTTTAAAATTATTTATAAATAATTTTAAATTTTGAGTCATACAGGATTCATAATTAGCAATTTTGTAGAGTCTGCAAAGCGGCGTCTCTCCCACACCTATTGGAGAGATGCCGCATCAAAAAAGGTGAAATGCCGCATAATTCATATTAAAAAATTTGCATTTTACACACATCTCCATACATGATGCATGCCATATGTAACCATTTTTGGCACTTTATACATCTTAACCAGTCAACTTTTTTTAGTCGAATTTTCTCCGAAAAATTAGACTTATACAGTCTATACGATAAGAGCTGCGAGAGGCGAGAGTAGGGGCGCTATCCGTTTTCGGACCCGTAGAACACGAATATGTAGAAAAAAAAATGTCTGATATATATATATATATATATATATATATATATATATATATATATATATATATATATATATATATATTTTCCCGCCACCTTTTAATTTGTGTAGGGCCCCCCTATGGAAGTTAAGAGATGAAATTTGGTAAATGGGGCTCATTTTCGAGGCACCTCATACTATCAAAGTGGGGTCAAATTTTGGGCAAATTTTTTTTCTGACCCGACCTTTAAGGGGGTGGTGGGGGGCGGAAAAGCAATAAAACTTTTTCAAACCGGTTTTAAATAATGTTTCGGTCAATTATCTACAACATATCCAAAATTCAGCTTCCTAGGATGATATGGTGGGAGTAGAGGGGGGAAAAACGATTTTCGCTGGATCTAACAGGCCCCCAGCCCCCCAGAATTAACGTAGAGGGTTCAAATTTGATGTGTTGATAAAGTTCGTACCTAGGTTGTGCTTTTTGGAGGTTTTAATATTTTACCCCCACCCCCCTCATTTTTAAGCTACAATTTCATGCATTTTCGACGTTTTCGAAGTTTGTACCACTCGCACAGGTCACCCGAATAAACCTAGATGGCTGAAATTTTGTATTCGGATTGAGTTAGTATCAAGGGGGTGCCTTTTGGGGGTCTCGACTTTTAACCCCTACCCCCACCATTTTTATACCCAAAAGAACATGATTTTTCTTGTTTTTTAACAGTTTCGTTCGGGTCAAAATCTCCCCAAATAAACCTAGAGGGCTGAAATTTGGTGTACAGGTTAAGCTAATAGCCAGACACTGTTTTTTGGAGGTTTCAACTTTTAACCCTTACCCCCACGATTTTGACGCCAATATTTCCTTAATTTTTTTGCTTGTTTTCTAACACGTCTAGAGACTCCATAAGGAAACCTAGAGGGCTGAAATTTTGTACGTGTATTCAGTTAGTATCCAGCTAGTACCTTGTAGGGAGTCCGCATCACTTTTCCCCCCACTTCTCCCATTTTTACATCGGAATTGAATGCTATTGTTAAATGTGTTTTAAAAGCATTATGTTTATTCTAAATACAAGTAGGCGAATAGTAATTTTAAAAAATTTTAAAAAAAGTGAACTTACTTTTATGACAAATGAAATACATACATATTAAGTAATTTAAAAATGTTATTAAAGTCACTGTTTATTTATAAATTAGGAATTTTGGATTTTTAGTATTTATAAAATAGAAATTTTGGATTTTTTTGGAAGAAAAAATATCTTTATAAAGGCCTTCCAGTTTACTATTGAAGGTCCTTTTTTAATATTTAAAACTAAAACATAAAGGCAATTAGCGGATAAACATGGGCAGGAATGTCCTCGTACGAATTGTGTTGGCTTTTTTTCTGCTACCTGTTTTCGGCACAAAATTGAAATTTACTGAGATACAGCCCTTAAATACTTAAAACCTTTTTTTAAAGCCTCGATCAGCCGAACACTCATCACCAGTTTTGAACCCAACAAAATGACAATTCGGTTGTAGACTTTCAATCACATTTCGCTTGTAGACATTCAATACCGAAGATGAAGGGGAAAATTCGACTACCGTGATGGGGCCCCGCTGCTCACGGCGTTTTTTTTGTTTCTGAGTACTTTTCAAAACATTCAATACACAGGCAATCGTCATTATTTTCGTTATCTTCACTAATATGAGAGCTCTTCCTGATCCATTAATGGATCTTTTATATTTACGTGGTATAATTTACAGTCCAAAAAAAAAATTGCATAATTAAAGTATGAGTCTATGCTTTTAACATGTAATATGATGCGACATCTATACCAACTTTAAATGCGGCATCTCTCCTTTTTGTTGGGATAGATGCCGCATGTTGCTATAGCAAGCATAGTGCGGAATTCTAACCTAAATTTTTATACAGTTCTTTTAAAATATGCCTAAATTAATAACAAAACTCATTTCCATTAAAACCATGAAATATACATTCTTAAATTCGAATGAATTAAATGCTTGTTTGTTAAAAAACTTACTTTTCAATAATAAAAAGTTGGATAATTACTAAACTGATGGATTAATCATAAACGTTACCATATACAGCTTAAATAAGTAACTTGTTTTAAGCATATAATCCATTAACAGCGCTATCTATCAATCAACGGACGAACTATGGCTACTGCGGCATCTCTCCCCCACTTACCCTATTAGAATTTAACTTTTTTATTTACAGCACACGATAGCATACTACTAGTACCATATGGTGGTAAAATTTGGGGGTGGGGGACATACGGTCGATTAAAATATCGATCATTGACGTTTCATACAACACGGTCTAATGTTATTCCAATTAATGGTGGAAATGATTCCAGGCTACAAGAATTCTACTTAAAATTAAAGAACTGCTTCGAAATATTATTCTAATGCTTAACCTAGAATCATACGTTGGTCTACGAGTCAAGTTAATCATATATCGACGTTGTTTTGACGGATGGACTTTTTACGGAGAGTTTTAGAGTTTATTTGCAAAAAACATTTTTTTTTACATAACAGTGCTACAAAAGCGAACAAAATATTTAAAAAAATTGGATTTGGAAAAATTTCTTAATGTGAATATTTCTTAATTTTTTTAATCTTTTTATCAAAGCATATTTTCATTATAAAATTAAAAAATAGATAAATACATCAATTGTATCATAAAACATGTATTTAAAATAATTAATTTATGAACTATTATGAGTCAGTGGACATGTGTGACTTTACAGAATGTGAAATTTCTCAGTCATAAATATTCCTATAGGTATGTAGTTATTTCCCCATTAGGCACATTTGTAAATTTTCTAAAATTTGTTAGTAATTTTTCGAATAAGATCTCAAAAAATAATAAAAATTAAAATATTTTCCACACAATAAATTGTTAACCTTTTATTGTCATTCGAAATGCATTCTTTAGTTTTCGATTCAATATATTCAAACTTCAGTATTATGTCGTCTCTATAAATCAAACAGCTGTAATCATCTTTCACATTATCATAATCATTGAATAAACTAATTATAACATCCATATCTTTAATAAATTTTAGAAAAATTAGGAAAACTTTTATATGTGCAGTACAAAATCTTTAAAAAAAAATATAGGTTAATCATACATCGTCGTCCTTTTGACGCACACTATTTCAGTATAAAAAAAACGACAATAGCTATAAACAAAATTTATATGTCTTATGTGTTATAATAACAAATAAATTAGATAACAGAAGTTTCACAGCGAGCAGGTACCGACAAGTCACAGTATTGGAGCAGGTAGAGAAGTTCGTTCGTCGTTTTGACGAGTACGTATGATTCTAGGGTTAAGAAATTACCGATATTTATCTGAGTTACACGATAGACCAAGTGGTTGGATAACGACATTTCATATTTTACAACTTAATGTTATTTCAACTAATGGCAGAAATAATTCTTAGCTACAAGAATTCTACTTAAAACTGAAGAAAGTGTCGATATTTATCAGAATTACAGGATAGACAAGGTGGTTGTAAAACGACGTTTCATATTACATAATTTAATATTATTTCAATTGATGGCGGAAACGATTTTAGGCTACAAGAATTATATTAAAAATTAAATAATTGATTTTAAACATTTCTCGAATGATTAAGAAAGCGTTGTTATTTATCTAAATTACATGATAGACTAATAGATTGAAAGCTGGCTACATAAAAAAGCTTGTTATCACTACGAGGCTGATTTTTTTGTAAATGGATCATTTTTTGTAGCCAAGTTCAAATAATCTTGTCTGCCAGCGCAATCACGTGGCTTAACGCAGGAACGGCCACTTAAATAGTTAAATTTCGATATTAATACATTCTTATAAGATGCATGTGTTATAACTATGGAAACAATTTTTATTTTCAAATTATTATTATTTTCAATTTATTCTTAGAAAACGCGGAAAATTGTTGGCGAAGAGTTTTTTAGTGATGAAAGTGCCGACAGACAGCGAGAAAGTGGCGTAAAATTGTGAATTAAAAATTCATCACATACTTGAATGTCGATTGATTGAATGTTATACCGTTTCTTTTTTTTGTTGATGAATTATCATAAAAAATATCCTCGAACAGACAATATTGTCACTTTATCACTTTATCAGGTACTTTTCAGATGCAGTAATAGTATATAATTATATATATATATATATATATATATATATATATATATATATATATATATATATATATATATATATATTATTTGGCAAGGACCGTAAGTGTTATTTTTGTGGCCTCGGATGCAGTTCGAGAAACCGAGGCTAAAAGCGGAGAATTCTTAAGCATCCATGGCTCCAAAAATAAATCTACGAACCGAGTATGAGTAAGTTACTTTTTCAACTGAAATAATTGATGAATAATGTTGAAAAAAATTAATAAAAAATAATAAATTGAAAATAATAATATAAATAATAATTTGCAAATAAAAATTGTTTCCATAGTTATAACCCATGCATCTTATAAAATTTTTAATATCGAAATTTAACTATTTAAGCGGCCGTTCCTGCGTTAAGCCACGGGATTACGCTGGCAGACAAGATTATTTGAACTTGGCTATAAAAAATGATCCTTTTACAAAAAAAATCAGCCATGTAGCGATAACAAGCTTTTTTATGTAGCTAGCTCTTAGACTATAAGTGGTCGGAAAAAGATATTTCACATTACATAACTGAATGTTATTCCAACTAATGGCAGAAATGATTCCGGGCTATCAAGATCCTATTTAAAATTAAATAATTGATTTTAAACATTTCTCTAATGGTTAAGAAAGGGACGATATTTATCTGCCGTACATGGTAGACGAAATGGTCGGAAAACGACATTTTACATTACACCACCAAATGTTTTTCAACAAACGCACAGTGGGGCCAAAGTAGGTAAAAGATGGCAAAAATTATTGGATGTGGCTATTTATACATACAGTATGTATAACTAATTGGCTATTTATACATACAGCATGTATACGCAATTGGCTATTTATACATACAGTATGTATACGAAATTGACTATTTATACATATATTGTGTGTATATGAAATTAGCTGTTTATACATAATTATGTGTATACTGAATTGGCTATTTAAACCTACAGTATGTAGTTATGTACTACCTAAAGCTAAACTGTATACGCAGTTGGCTACTTATACATACTGATTGAATGCGCTATTATTACAATTAATATTTTTTTAATAACTACACCATTATAATAACCGAATACCTCCGATTGAGCTGAATTATTTTTTTACATAATATTTTTGGCTTAAGAAGTTATCCCCTAAACGGATTTTTGGCGACGAGGACCGGAAGTGTATTTTTCAACCCTTCGAGTGTCAAGCCTAGGGATTTCTAAAAAATGTTTTCCGTTACCATAGCAAGCAAAAATTAAAGATCGATTCTTATGGAACTTGGTGAGTAGCAAAAAAGAAACAATGAAATTTTTCGATATTTTGCTTAGTTTTCGTGATATTACGTGTCAAATTTGAAAAACTTACTATATTGGATAAACAATTACGGTAGGTATATTACGGCTTGTATTGATAGAAGTAAGTGGAAAATGGACCGGACAACATCATTGAAACCTCATTTTCAGGCAAAGGGTAATTAAATAATTTTGAAGTCATTACACGCCGAAACATATTTGTAAATAATTACCCTTTACCCAAGAATGAGGTTTCATTGGTGATGTCCCGTTGATTTTTCACTAATTTCTATGAATAAAAACCAAAATATACCATTCAAAAATTATATTTAAAACTGAGTTTATATCCGTAAAAATTGATACTACGTATACGTATGTGTATGTGTGTAATATACAGTTCATTATCTCATTATAGTAAGTTTTAGAAATACAACACATATTATCTCGAAAACTAAACATGATATCGAAAAAATTTGTTCTTCCTTTTTTGTTCCATTGATCAAATTCTATAAGAATCTGCCTCTAATTTTTTATTACCATAACAAAGGAAACTTGTTTTAGTCCTCAGATATGCAACTTCCGGTTCGCGTCGCCAAAAATCCGTTCTTAAGCTAAAAAGATACAAAATTCAATCGGTGGTACGCGAGAATTTCGTTATTATTAGAATCGATAAATTTGTTATTATAAGTTATTTTACTGTCACCAGTGGAAAAGTCCATTTTAATACGCGCACCACGAAATTTTGACGATATTTTTGGTGCTCAATGTGCGCATTATACATCAGAAATTACGGTAATTCTGAATAAGTAGTCAACTGCGTATACATACTGCATGTTTAAACAAAATATTCCTTATACATACTGTATGTATAAATAGCCAATTTCGTATACATACTGTATGTATAAATAGCCAATTGCATATACATACTGTATGTATAAATAGCCAATTGCGTATACATACTGTATGTATAAATAGCCACATCCAAAATTATTTAGTCCTTTTATTGACTACAGAATAGTTATATAACAATATATTTTACTTTTACTTGGTATTTATTAATAAAATACTGGGTGGTCCACTATACAGGGTGTCCCATAACGGTTAGTCAAATGATATACCAAAAACCATTCGTCGCATGAATTTGAAATTTGCAGATTTTGTTTGACCCTAGGTTGAGACTTTTTTCATACAACTCGATTTCATTTCCGTTTACTGGTTTCTAGCCACGTGGTATCAACTTATAAATTTTAAATGGAATATGGAATTTTTGACAACGAATTTCGATGATACGCTTAATTTTAGCTTTAACTTAATTCGGTACCTACATAAATCTAATAAATTTGAGTGTTTTATTTAATTATTTGATATTTTATGCACCACTGAGAGCTTATATGAACTTTCTAGGCTTCTTATTGATGATTTTTGCTTAAACAAAATGAAAAGAAAATCAGCAAATTTTGAAAAAAGGTGCAATTTTGTGCAAACTCTGCAATCATAATACCAAAATAGACTAATTGCTTTATCAAATGCCACAAATATATCCGTTGGATACGTAACTAAAATTCTTTGAGAAATTAATTTTTACAGAATTTTTCTAGACAATTCAACCATGTTTCATTAAAGCTTGATAGTATCAATACGAGTACCAATTTTAATAAACAAGATACAAAAAAACAAAAATAACATACCATGGAGAACACCGCCCATTATATCCGATTTTAATTTATTTTTTTTATAATTTAAATAACCGTCCCGCAAAGCACTACTTTACATACAATGATATGGTTTAGAATGCAATCAGTTTATAGAAATAACAAATAATAGTTGACATATTTGCACTCTCCGCGCTATTTTACGTAAGTTAATTACAGAGGTCGCTGCTAGAATATTTTAGCTATTGATTTTTGCCACCTTTAATGGTATTTGGCCCCACTGTGAAACGGTGAAAATGATTTCAGGTTACAAGAATTCTATTTAGAATTAAATAATAGCTCTTAAACATTTTTGTACTGCTTAGGAAAGTGTTGATATTTATCTGGCTTACATGGCCGGTCAATGACAATTTGGAAAACTGATATGTGACCGTTTCGCACAAAGTTATTCGAGATTTTACCGGGACGTGACTGAAAAATGGTTGAGAAACGCTGTCGTAGAGCGAGAAACAAATACAGACAGGTTATAAAACCGATGCGGGTAGTACGAAGTAAGTGCTTTTTCTTTTTCAATGATGAATCAAAAACGAAAGAGTCACATTAAATTTATCTAATGCTGTGTTTGTTGCAACTGTTTTAAATATTGTTATAGAGTAAAAAAACAAAATAAATAGAAATATATGTAACTTTAATAAACGAATGTTAAAGAAAAATATAAACTCTACTTTATTTTTCAATAATGCATAATATATGATGTATGTGTATAGCAATTACATATAGAAAATTCTGAAATAATATTTTAAATATATTTTCTATAATAATATTTCTTTTCAAAAAAAAAATTATTTAAATTATCTTGAATGCTTGCAGCATTTAGAATTATATGAAAAATACACTTGTTTCTAAAATTGAAATAAATGGGTAATTGTATAGGGTAATGTAATGTAGACCCCCTCTTTCCCCGAAGCAGTTCAAATACCGTACTGAAACTTTAAGGATATGTTTAATAATATTCTCTGGCAAAAAAGTTTACATTTTTTTTTGTTCCAAAGGTACCTGATCTTTCCTTTAATCTACAGCAATGTTTTTCAACCTGTGGGTCGCGACCCCCTAGGGGATTGCGAAGCCTTTGTAGCCTTTCGCCAGCATCTTTATCAACATTTTCAACTCTGAAAAGAACACAACTGAAATTTTTGATCGAATGGGGGCGTTTGTGAATAACGTTCACAATTACCCCATAATTTTAAAACCATGGGGTAATTGTGAATTGGTAATAAATTGTCCAATTTCTTTAGCAGTTAATAAGGAACCCTTTCAGGGTTTAGACCACTTCTTTAGAAGTATTTTTAACCATTTCTTACCTTTAAAAAAAAGAAAATGTATTTAAAAAAAATTTTTTTTTGAGGATTGGTCGAAGTAAGATACATAAAATTTTGCAAGGGTATTTTCAAAATAAAAAAAAGATACTAATACTTGGAGAATTGTTATCAGATTTTAATAGCATATTAAGAAAGGACAGAAAAACATACTAAGATTTGATTTTTGACAAAATTAATGTTATTTTAGAAATTATAGGCGCCGTTCACAATTGCCCCAATTCACATTTACCCCGGTCAACCCTAAATAAAAACATAATAAAAATTCAAAACTTTTCATTTGTGCTTTCTCAAAAAAATGCCTCTAAAAATAAGCATGCAAAACAGCGCTAGTTACCAGACTACTACCTTAAACAAATATTGTAAAAAGTTAAAATTACCCTGTAAGCTATGAAGTTATGTTGGTCGTTCTATCAGGAGCAGGACGATACTATACTATATTATGTCGAATAAGTATAGTCAGATATAGTAAGATTCTTTCTACATAGTACTCTTGATATAGATAGGTATATATAGACAAACATTTCATAAATGTTTACCCACTAGCCTAGATTCTTCGTCTTCAACTGCTACTGTTGTATATGTTCGGTCTTCATTGTTGTACGGTCTTTAATCCATGATGGTATGTACTATAAATACATATCATTTGTAAATACTGGTACATATAATACCGTTTGTTACAGTCGTATATTTGTAATACGAAACCTCGTGTAGAATAATTGTGCCTTAGAAATAAAAGATGTGCAATGACCAATAGTAATATTTTAGTGGATTAACAAAATCACAGTAGACACTTTAGGGCCGGCCAAAGGGCGATGTAAACAGTATACCGCACTAGGCGCTGCGTTTCTGAAGGGCTCGCGCCGTTGACTGATTTTGACGTGAAATCAACAACTTGAATGTAACCTTTGAAGGACGATATTGATTAATTTTTTCGTGGAGTTTTGCGTTCCAGAATCACAATATTTATTCAAAAATATGTAAGTTGTTTCAACTGTATCCAAAATTTTGTTACTACAGTAGCCATCCAAGTTAGTCACTTCCGAGATAGTCACACTTCCAGTGAAATAGACATACACTTACGTCATCCACATACTATGTTTACTCTTGTCAATACGCACATATGCGTCACATGTAATACTTGCATACTCACTACATACATACCCCGTGTACCTGCCGTGTGGTACTTTGTGAAGAAGCTACCGTGTAATGTATGTCGTGTGTGATACGTATGTACGTATATTAGTCTAGAGTGAAGCCACTGGTCCGCACAAACGAGATCACACATTTTTTATAGTGGACTCTAGTACACACTACGTCGTCAAAAGTATGGTGACACCTTGACCCAGGGAGTGCCCACACTTTTGACGCGGTACTGTATTTAATGTTCTGGTACATTGCCGTGTCAAAAGTGTGGGACCCCCCGGGTCAATGTGTCACCACACTTTTATCGATGTAGTGTGTACTAGAACCTAGAACCCACTATAACGAGTGGAACGAGGGAACGAGTTTGTGCGAACCAATGTCCTTACTATTCATACTAATTTAAATAATAAATATTTGTAATGTTGTCTTTTTCTAAAAATTCAAATATGTGACGTAATTATGACGTAGATGGCGAATTGCGCAAAAAAAGCTTATTTTGGTTTCAAATGTAGTGTACCTTTCTCTGTCTACTTTGACTTGAACATAATTTTTTATAATAATATTGTTGAAAAAATTCCAATTTGTTATGTTAACTAAATATTTACTCCACCTGATGGACGTCTATGACTTCCAAGATAGTCACTAGAGGAACATTTGTGTAACTATCTTGGACGGCTACTGTATTATGAAAATTATACTACTACAAAAAATTAAGAGAACAAAAAAAAAAAAAAAATTGCTAATTTTTTAGTTATTTTTGAAGGGCTGTATTTACGTGAAAAATGGTCGTATTGAGATGATGAAAAAAGTATATTGAAGCTCCAAGATTCTAGTTTTGAGGTCTTTCGCCCAAAAAATTTTAGGACTGACAGTTATCGAGTAATTCTAAAGAATAACAACACTTGAAAATTGAAAATTTTTTGCTTTTTTTTCGGTCTAGGGGCTTGAAAAATTTTTGTACAGTAAAGCCATGGTATTAACTTGATAGCCTGATTATTCAGTTTCAATTTCCTTTTTTTATAATACAATTTTTTGGACGAAAGATCTCAAAACTAGAATCTTGGAGCTTCAAAATGCTATTTTTATCATCTCGATATGACCACGTAAATACAGCCCTTCAAAAATCACTAGAAAATTAACAATTTTTTTTTTGTTCCATTAATTTTTTTGTAGTAGTATATATTAGTTTTTCACAATTTAATTATTACCATTTTATCTGTAAATACCCCTGTTGTGGCATCTGAATAACATAGTGAATTTCCAAAGACTGGACACTGGTGGATCTCATACAACAATTTGTATCTATTTAAAATAGCTTAGCTCTCTAACAGTGAAAAAAATTTTAAAATCTGTTGAATACTTAAATTTGGCGCCTTTTGGGTCTCCAGGACCCTGGCGGATTTATATAATATAGTATATACAGCCGAACTCTTTTTTATGCGGTCCTTTTTTGTGCGATTTTTTTATGCGGTTTTTAAAAAAAATGGCCATTAAAATGCATAATACAAATCAAAATCATGAGACCGTAAGAAACTTAAACAATTACTACAATAACTTTCTTTGATAAAAATACTTTTTAACGGCTCTTAAGCATTTAATCAATACATTGCATAAGAACATAAGTTATTGCATCATTTAATTTTGTTAAAGATGTATTTTTCAAAACTTTCATAATATTATAAAATCGAAATAAAATATTTATACGTGTAAATTAATTTTTTATCTTGTTTATAGAAGCAACTTCTAAGGAAATTTCTAAATTTTGAGCGTTTTGAGTGATGTTTTTTCGATGAAACTTGTTTTATGCGGTCCCGACAAACCGCACAAGAACAGTTTTTTGTACAATCTAGATCGAACTCTTTTCATAGCTATTTATGATATTTTTGAATATATTTTTTTTGTGCGATTTTTTTTATGCGGCCTCTATCGACCACACGAAAAATAGTTCAGCTGTATGTATCTATTTAAATAAAATTAAATTTTTAACCCTTTGCACTCGATAGGCGCCGCCACGGCGACACTATAAATACCCTTTGCACTTGAAAGGCGCCTCTCAGGCGCCATCCTATTCTTTACTTCAAATATCACACTAAGGAAAATTATAAAATTTAATATTCAAATATAATGTTTGTAATATGCAAATAAAAATAAAATATGTAAGTAAACTACTTTTGTTTAAAATATTTATCTTTCATGTATTACAATTTTTTATTAAAACTACTGTCGAGTAGCTGAGTACCCATACTAAAAAAATGGTTCAAGTGCAAAGGGTTAATGGTGAAAAAATTTTCAAAATCGGTTGGATAGTTCTATTTTTGGCACTTTGGGACCCCCGGACCGTGGCAGACCTCATATAACATAACATATCCATTTAAAATAGTTAATCTCTCTCTCTAACAGTAAACAAATTTTCAAAATCGGTGATGACACGTTCTTGAAAAGTTGAATAATATTTTGAAAGCTTGTCTTAGGTAATTTTTTACGCTCTTTCCAATAATGTAAAAAAAATCAAAAAAATTTTTGAATTGAGACCAAATTTTGCAAAAAATGATTAAAATTAGCGAAAATTGGCCAAAATTTTGGCTTCCAAAAATCGGACGTATCTGGCTGACGAACTTATCCAAGCTATTGGGACTTTTGACCTACACACCAAATTTCGTAACAATTGGAGGCTTTCTGGAGACACACACACACACACACACATATATATATATATATATATATATATATATATATATATATATATATATATATATATATATATATATATATAAATTTTAGTGAACCTCATTTTCGGTTTGTGGGGGCTTCTAAACGGATTTCTGCTATAGTCCCGGGCGCGTATTTCCGTTTGCGTGTACAATAGGAGGCATTGTAGCCTCGAAACCCGCACGGTCTTGTGATACTAGGCTCTTCTTCCAAACACGTGCCTAATTCAAGTTCCCCGTCCTTTAAACGCCAGGGCTGGATCTTGAGATATTAGGAGGGGGGCAATGTTTCCTGCTGGCGCCCCCGCAACAAAAAAGAATTTTTTTCCTGGAAAAGGAGTGATGGCAAAAAAAGTCACCTGGACCCTATCAGAAATGGGCACTGTAGACCTTCTGTTTTTTTTTTTTTTTTTTTTGGTCATCACTTCCTTTTCCAGGAATAAATTCACCTGAACCCTATCATAAATGGTCACTGTCGATCTTTTTTTTTTGTCATTGCTTCCTTTCCCCTTAGCCTTTCCTTTCACCTTAACCCTATCATGAACACTCACTGTTGACCTTTTTTTTTGCGAGTCACTTCCAAAATTTTTTCAATTTTACTGCGCCAAAAATTTTTTTACCGTTTTGGCGCCCCTAAAACCTTCCAGGGGGGCACGTGTCCTGGCTTGCCCCCCCCCCCCCCCCAGATCCAGCCCTACAGTAAATGTTAACGGGTTTGCAACTCACATTGTTTTTTCAAAAACGTGTTCAGGGAAACGCTATGATTAGAAGGTTAGTCATTAGCGCTGGCAGCCAACACTAATAGTCATAAATGTTACACATTTGAGCCTAGTACAAAAATTGCCAAAGAGGGTCTGGTGAATTAAAAAAGTAAATATTTATCTTTAGATTTTTTGAAATGAGAACACTCACGTTGGAGAAAATATAATATTATAAGTTTGTACTCAAATTGAAGACTCTTCTATTCTTCTGACGTATGAATTTTTCTACATATTCAAATTGAATTTATATGCCCAATGGATAAAATGAAAGCTTTTATAAATTTTTATAAAGAATTATGTTATCGACAACGAAAAACTATAAGCTCTAATAACTTAAAAAAAATTATTACTTGAACCAAATAATATCAATTTTTTGATAAATCAGTTTTTATCTGAAGATGACGAAACCAAACGTGAAGAATTAGGCCAAGAAGAAAAAGTGAAGGTGTTTTTAAGATGGATCAGAAAATACTGGATTTTCTTGTTGGTAGAAGTTCTATCATTTCTTGTTCCCAATCGTTTAATTTAATTGGTTTGTTGATTATAATATTGGCGTAAGTATTTTCTTTTCACTATTGCTTTCATTTTTCGTAATTTTTTTTCTACTGGGCAATAGAAAGTATTTTGTCAATATTTCGGACATGAATCTCTTGGGCCGTAATTCAGGCGTTTATTACCTTTGCAAAATTATCCTTCTAATTATCGCGTTCCCTTGAACACGTGTTTGGAAGAACAGTCTGTATTACAAACCCGTGTGCGTTTAGAGGACGGGAGACTTGAATTGCACACGTGTTTCGAGTGTTACAAAGTCGTAGAGATTTCGAGGCACCGGTGCCTCCTAATGAACACGCAATAAGTGAATTTTTTACAAAATGGTAATTCACTTAAAAGATTTTTTTCACTTATTATTGCACAAGAGGTTTGTATCTTTTCGAATAAATTTGGATTTGTCTAACGAAAATTTATTGCCTAGCAATTTAACGAGAAGAACTGTCAACTAACAAAAACGTGACAGCGAAGTGACGTGAAGTTCTTCTTGTTAAATTGCTTTTAGGCAAGAAATTTGAGTTGTAGAAAACACATATTTATTCAGAACGAATGTAAAACTCAAGTGCAATACGGTAAGACAATTTAACGAATAAAATAGTGTATTTCATATTATTTAATCGCTGTAAAAATCTGTCTTGACTTTTTTTTCCATGGTAAAAGTGAAAAAACTACAATATTCTTATGGGGCTTGATACACATGAGTTAAGTTAATTAAAATTCACATAATGAATTGGCATTTGCCAAAGTCCATCGAGTGTTCAAGTATCAGCCAAAGCTGGACATTAAGTGAACATATGAATATTGGTGTATGTTTAAAATACAGACAAAAGTCCGCCATACATTAATAATGTTTCACAGGCACTCGATAACATTTGAAATTAAAAAATGAGTTAAGTTGTTAAAATTAAAAATAATAAAATAATTATAACTGAGTAATTTTATCTATCAAATTTTTATACTTTTAAAAGTAACGAGGTCACAAGAATTCTATACGAAAAGTAGTAAGACCACAGTGGTTCTGTATCAAAAGTAGTAAGTTAACAAACATTTTTCGAATGCTTAAAAAAGTGACAATATTTGTCTGAATTATATGGTTGGCGAAGTGGTTGGAAAACGACATTTCATATTACACAACCTAAAATGCTTAAAAACGAGTCGATATTTGTCTGGATTACATAATAAGCGAAGTGGCCGAAAAACAACATTTCATATCAAGCTTTTTTTCATTTTTTCAAATTTTTTGGGTAGGCCTGCGCCTACCTGGCCTATCCACTAAAATCGCCACTGACGTTACAGAAGTTCGGTATTAAAAGTAGTAAGGCTACAACGATTCTGTATCAAAAGTAGTAAGATTACTTTTGGTTCTATACTAAAAGTTGAAATTTGTAAAACTGAAATTTTGTATATAAAAATTTTGTACTTATCCTTGTCTCATAAGGGTCTATCGTTTGTTGGGAATTACTAAATCGTTTCCATGTGGGTCATTCTACGCTTTATTGTACGAATTTTTGTGCAATATAAAATTAATAAGACAGAACATATTGTTACGTTGTTGTACGGGATTTGTTTCAAGGTCCCGTAAGTTAATTTTGTAGCGGGCCCCACCTTTGGTTGGGTTGAGTCTTCCTCGCAAGTTATCTTAAGCCGCCGTCTACAATCTGGGTCATTTATGACACAAATGCAACAATTTATGGGAATATTTCTGAAACAGCTAAATGTGTGTGATTACTATCTATTCATAAAAAATGATTACAAAGGGTAGCTCACTTATACCAACTGACGTCGTCCGGTTTTCATAAGTATTTGGAAAACTGTTTAATAAAGTTGACGCAGGGTCATTAGTGACCCACATTGCAGACCGCGTTGATATTTTTTGTAGTAAGAAAAATTTTTATTATCGTTTTCGTAACTTTTTTGATACGTATTATTACAAAATGATACTGTTCTAATACCAGATCTAACATTAGAACATCGCTAAGCAATATAATGAGATATATTACGCTATTCATTTCGCAATCATCTATAGTATGTTATGATAAGGCCCCTGAAAACGATGCATAAAATGAAGAGAATGAAGAAGAACTTTTGATAAAGAAGTACATTTGACATTTAAATTTATCTTTCTTAACATTTTAATGTTGATATAATATCCCAAAAAATACTCCGTATTCACTCGGCCAATTAATTGCACTTTTTTTAGCTAATCCAGATAATACAGTTTTTTCTAAGGGAGCCTATACTGAAACAAAATACCTTATAACAGTTTTTTAAAATATTTATTTATTGCAAAGTTATTGACTTTTAGACAAAATCTGATTCCTAAATTCTTTTTAAAAAAATTACGCTTTGTAGTAATATAAGAATTGGCATTTAACTGTGTTAAGTAATCTGAAAATATTGTAGCTAATGTAGTAAATAACTGAACATTTTGCGGAAATTTTTTGGACACTTTATTTAGTGTATAACATAGGGAAGACATTAATCACCCAGTTTGCAGATGACGTAGGTAAAATTCACATTGCAGATGGCGGATTAATATAAATAGTACTTTTTTTAAAAAATAAAATTAGATATTTTTCCGTTGAAAAATTCCAAATTTTATATTGAATATACCTGCAATTCTTAGTAAAGTTATTTTTGTCAGATTCACTGAATAAGGAGACTCCTTAATTGTATCAAACTAGACTATAACACGTATATATAAGTAAAATATATCTAGATACAGGATACACAAAAGGATAACAGTGAATATACTGACTTATAACAGCAAAATATATTATTTCTGAAACGGTATTAAGAAAAGAGTAGTTTGCAAAATGACAATACAATTCTCTTGAACGTTCGAAGAAAACTGTCTCTCAAAATCAATTGCTAGATATTTCTAAATTGTTAAATGCTGAACGAACTTCCAATATCACAAGATATATATTTAATTAATGGTCCAGAATTGGTAGCTTTAACATACGAAATTCCTTTTAAAATTGGAGCTTGGAGCTAAAACAAAAACTCAAATTGCTGTTACTTCCACGTTTGTGGTTTTAACAAGAATGAAAAAAACGCTACCGAAAATATAGAAATTGCATCAGGTAACTTCATGTCTCGGCGACTAAAATTACGATTTTCGCCACAACAATAAGCTCATGCAATGACGTCATCGTGGTAAAATTGTAACGATAAAATATTATACACAGTTTTACGATGACAATATCTTATTGCAATAGAATTTGTAATAGGAATGTAATGATAATAGTAATGCTTCGAGTGAATTATATTATTCATATATTGTTATCATATTTTGCATAAAACTTTCACTTCAAGCACGTGACTTTTATACAATTACAAATTGTTTTAGACATTAAAATATTTAAAAAAATTGGATTTGGAAAACTTTCTTAATGTAAATATTTATGTCGCGAGATTGAAAACGCGTTTAGTAAATATTTATTAATTTTTTTAATCTTTTTATCAAAGCATATTTTCATTATAAAATTAAAAAATAGATAAATACATCAATTGTATCATAAAACATGTATTTCAAATAATTAATTTATGAACTATTATGAGTCAGTGGACATGTGTGACTTTACAGAATGTGAAATTTCTCAGTCATAAATATTCCTATAGATATGTTGTTATTTCCCCATTAGGCTCATTTGTAAATTTTCTAAAATTTTTTAGTAATTTTTCGAATAAGATCTCAAAAAATAATAAAAATTAAAATATTTTCCACAAAATAAATTGTTAGTCTTTTATTAAGTCACTTAAAACGCATTCTTTAGTTTTCGATTCAATATAAAAACTTCAGTATTATGGGGTCTCTATAAGTCAAACAGCTGTAATCATCTTTCACATTATCATAATCATTGAATAAATTAATCATAACATGCATATCATTAATAAATTTTAGAAAAATTAGGAAAACTTTTATATGTGAAGTACAAAATCCTTAAAAAAAATATCGCGTAATCATACATCGACGTCCTTTTGACGGACACTATTTCAATAGTAAGTAAGTAAGTAAGTAAGTAATGCTTTATTGTAGACTGACATTACATCATTACAATAGAGATTGGTATAAATGTATTATAATAAGTATTTTTTTTTTTTTTTTTAAAAAAGAAAAAAAAAAGAAAAACAATATCTTTAAATTAATTCAATACATAATTTGTAAAATAGGTAAATATCTATAAAGTAACTAAAATTATAATTACAAAAAGAAAGAAGAAAAAGGAGAAAAAAAAAAAAATACATAACATAAACATTTTTATTCTAACAAGGATAGGTTTTGAATTGAAATTCTTAAACTGCTGCATGGATCGTTCGTGGCGAGCTCTAAATAAAGTAACAGTAAATAAAAACAAAGGTCATGTTTTATCAGTGGAGTAATTTCATCCTTTTAAACTAGAACATAAATCAGTAAATTTAATAAATTCACTCGTTCAGCACAAATGCTCTCAACCGTAGTGTATTCTCTATGAAAGAAAATACATCACTTAGTTGACGGGCATTTTTAAATATCAGTAACATTTCCGAAAAGTTTTCTTCATTTGGTGGAGAAAAAATGTATTTATTGAGATAAAAGTCACGCAGGTGGTTGTATATCGGACATTGACTATTTCAATACAAACAAATGACAATGACTATAAACAAAATAAATACGTTTTATGTGTTATAACAACAAATAAATTAGATAACAGAAACCTCACAGCAAGCAGGTACCGACAAGTTCTAGTATTGGAGCAGGTAGAGAAGTTCGTTTGTCGTTTTGACGTGTACGTATGATTCTAGGGTTAATAAAAGAGTGCATTTTTTAATAAATTAGTATTTTTTTCTATGGTATTCAAAGGATAAACTAACTTAATTTCAAATGTTATCGAGTGCCTGTGAAACATTATTAATGTATGGCGAACTTTTGTTCGTATTTATACATACACCAATATTCACATGTTTACTTAATGTCCAGCTTTAGCTGATACTTGAACACTCGATTTACTTTGGCATGTATGACCAATTCATTATATTAATTAAAATTCGCATAGTGTTTTAGATCTAGCCGATCCAGTTCGATAATTTTTCAAACACTGTATGTGAATTTTAATTAGGATAAATTAACATTAAATTTATTACCAAAATTTATAAAACTGAAATGTAAATAACATGAAATAGTTGCTCTAACAACTTTTTATAATTCACTATATATTTAATGTCATCCAAAAAAATAAAAAATTAGTTGTGATAACTAAAACGATTCAAGTAAAAAATTTACTAATATTATATGTTTACAACGATAGATAGTGCTCTATTTTGCTAAGAAATAAAAATACTCGTATTTGTAAATGCAACAAAAAATATTTTTTAAAAAGTTGTGGTGCTTAAGACCACACGACCGAAGCGAAAACTCTCGTAATCGATTCGAAATAATATAAATATACAGTAAAACTTTTGATTACGTACACGTCTCTTAACCGAACCCCTCCTATAGCTGGACAAATTTTTTAAGAAAGTGGCATGCTGTACTGAAACCAATGTATTCAGCACTCTCTTAAGCGGACCCTCTGTTGACCGGACGCAGACACAATATTTTTTGACTAAGACATGTTTTTTGGTACCTTATTACCTCCATTAATCGGACGCGTGTACGTCTACTGCGTATGTATACCTATATGGGTTAGGTATAATTGCAGCCCCGGATCTACGATTTTTTGAACCGGGCAGAAACTTGAAAATGGCGCCCCCCCTCTCCAGCGTTTGACATAAATTGTCAAAAAAACTCATAAGTATATTAGTCCTTTACAAAACTCCTATTTTTCTCGTTGCGGCAATGAAAAAATTGAGGGTTTTGTAAAGGATCAGTATAGGTACAAGTTGATTTTTTATTTTAATAAATCTACTCGAAAAGCACTACAAGTTGTGCAAATTTCAAATTTTTATCACCAGCCTCATCAGAGATACAGGAACGCAAAATTCCAAAATTTGGAAAAAGTCTGATTTCGGAAGTTTGTAAAAATTAAAGGATAAAAGTGTCACAGTTGAAATAGTGTGTTTGTTTCATAATGGGTAGTTGTACCCGTATACAGCTATTCTCGTAAAAAATACTAAGAGGTTTAAAATATTCCTTCTATAAGGAAAAAAATGTTCAAGAAGTGAATTTTGATAAATTTTGATATCCAACTTTAGGTAAAGTTTTCTTATGGAAGGAACGAAAATAGGTTTAATATAGACATCACTTAAAATAAAGAGAAATTTATTACCTTTAAAATGGTTTTTATTTCAACCTTTTAGGATGAACGGTTTGTGAAATATGTGCATTGGCATAAATGGCTGCAAACACAAAAATCAGCGCAAATTGGAAAACAAAAGTGGCTACCACGCTTAAACGGTTCAAGATAATTTTTTTTTAAGAATTATTCTTAATACTTCAAAGTGGAAGCAACTGGAAGAATATTAATTTTTTCTAAAATGGTCGAGTAACCAACTTTTTTTAAACCATTTGATATAGATCGACCTATTATGATTTTGGCGCCCCTAGAAACTGACGCCCGGGGCAAGGGCCCCGGTTTGCCCCCCTTAGATCCGGGCCTGTATAATTATTCATATTTTAACTTGTTAACAATGATTCTAATGTGACGATGCATTTGGAAACGTTACATTTTTTGCACAAGTACCTAAATTGTTGCATAAAATTGATTTGAATTAAAACATTTAAAAAAATTTTGAATTAAAAAATTAGTTATGAATACTACATTATTTAATGCTATTATTTACTCTGCCCCTACTAAGCGGACACCTCTGTAAGTCGGACAAATTTTTATGTGACATTGCTGTCCGGCTAACAGAGGTTCTACTGTATTCGATTCTCTCGCGGCTACTACAAATTTTGCTGCCTATAGAAGTTTTTGTTTCAAATTAAGGATGTTTGGGAGGTAAGATCGGAGATAAAAGTACATGAAATTAGAAATTCGTGAATAATTGCGTTGTATAACAAACTATGAGGTAAATAAATAGTTATCTTTGTTAAATAATAGCTATCACTACGACTGATTGTACAATACATCAAACTATAGTTCTCAGCGTCTCAGCTGACTACAAGAGCTGAGTACATTCTGAGGATTTTTCGGAGAATTTCAAAATGCTACGAGACGATTGAAAATTTAGTAGAATGTTCCTCATTAAATACTAAGGCCCCTGGGAAAATTTCAAACCAATTCACTAAGCCGTTAAAAAGTTATGAAAAAAAAAAAACTAATTTTACACGTACTCTTATGGAAATTCGAAAACAGAACCGATTAAATAACTTTTTAACGGCTTGGTGAATCGGTTTGAAATTTTCACAGGGGCCTTAGTATTTGATGAGGAACATTCTACAAAATTTTCAATCGTCTCCTAGCATTTTGAAATTCCTCCGAAAAATCCTCAGAATGTACTCAGCTCTTGTAGTCAGCTGAGAGCTATAGTTTGATGTATTGTACAATCAGTTGTAGTGATAACTATTATTTAACAAAGATAACTATTTTTTCATCTCATAGTTTGTTATACAACGCAATTATTCACGAATTTCTAATTTCATGTACTTTTATCTCCGATTGTACCTCCCAAACATCCTTAAGACTTGTTTCTGATTTTTATGAAAACAATAGTACCTACATAAATAAGTACCTATATGGTAGACGCTCTTACAAGTGCTTGTACAGTAAATTACTTCAGTGATTCCTATATAGCGCCATATATGTTCTAACTCGACAATTATATGAACGATTATATATTTAATATGTAAAAGCATTTTGAAATAGGGAACGGTAGCGGGAAGACGACAAGAAAGGTCTTAAAATAATTTGAAAAGTTCTCATGACGTTGTAAAGCTGAAAGCACATACTTATTATAACACAAACAAACACACACAGTAGCTATCATAACTTTTTGGAATATGTAATAAACATTAAAATAATTTAATTGTTTTATATCTAAGTATGTGTATATACGTAGCGAAAGCTAAAAGGTACTGTGTAATAACCAACATCGACTCAAATATGAGCAAAAGTTATTATACATATTTAAGTATTATGAGTGTTGAGTTGGTATAGGTACAACATATTATATGGAGTATAATAAGAATTGTTCAATAAAATATGTATGTCAACGGAATATTTTTCGCGAAAGATCATAAAACATATTTATTTTTGAGAATATCTACAGTGAAAATTCGCTATAAAGATATTAGTAACTATAGCTGTGAGTAACTAATGAGAAGTTGACAGTGTGGATAGAGCTGTCCCCCAAAGATTTTTTTTTATTTTTGTAATAAAATACTGGCGTTTTGAACATTAAGGAAGGTTCTTAGGCCATTATATAATAATGTTATAGTAAAAAATCGATGTTATCTTAATAAAGTTAATTCCGTTTTTTTTACCACAAAAAACAAAATGCTAATCCGAATTTGCTGAAAACTTTATCCGGTCTTCATCTTTGGTTACGCATCTAACGAAATTAGTCCGGAGTTGATATCATCATTTATTCTCGAGATATTCGAGACGAAAAAAAATTCAGGAACGAAGGAACAAACAGACATTACGCTAAAAACGATGGATTCGGATTCTAGTGACCTTGAAACGTGGAGATATGTCAAAATTAGCGATTCGTAAAATCGGACCCATTACAATAACTTCCTATGAGAAGTTTAAAAATTGTTAAGTCGATGTTAAATTTTCATTATTTACCGTTCGACTAAACACTTTACAGGTAGATAGGAACAACTTTTTCTTTTTAGTCGAATTTTCTCCGAAAAATTAGACTTATACAGTCTATACGATAAGAGCTGCGAGAGGCGAGACCAGGAGCGCTATCCGTTTTCGGACCCGTAGAACACGATTATGTAAAAAAAAAAGATGTCTGATATATATATATATATATATATATATATATATATATATATATATATATATATATATATATATATATATATATATATATATATATATATATTTTCCCGCAACCTTTTAATATGTGTAGGGCCCCCCTATGGAAGTTAAGAGATGAAATTTGGTAAGTGGGGCTTATTCCGATGCACAACAATACTATCAAAGTGGGGTCAAATTTTGGGCAAATTTTTTTTCGGACCCGACTTTTAAGGGGGTGGTGGGGGGCGGAAAAGCAATAAAACTTTTCCAAACCGGTTTTAAATAATGTTTCGGTCAATTATCTACAACATATCCAAAATTCAGCTTCCTAGGATGATATGGTGGGAGTAGAGGGGGGGAAAAAACGATTTTCGCTGGATCTAACAGGCCCCCAGCCCCCCAGAATTAACGTAGAGGGTTGAAATTTGGTGTGTTGATAAAGTTCGTACCTAGGTTGTGCTTTTTGGAGGTCTTAATATTTTACCTCCACCCACCTCATTTTTAAGCTACACATGCATTTTCGACGTTTTCGAAGTTTGTACCACTCGCACAGGTCACCCGAATAAACCTAGAGGGCTGAAATTTTGTATTCGGATTGAGTTAGTATCAACGGGGTGCCTTTTGGGGGTCTCGACTTTTAATCCCTACCCCCACCATTTTTATACCCAAAAGAACATGATTTTTCTTGTTTTTTAACAGTTTCGTTCGGGTCAAAATCTCCCCAAATAAACCTAGAGGGCTGAAATTTGGTGTACAGGTTAAGCTAATAGCCAGACACTGTTTTTTGGAGGTTTCAACTTTTAACCCTTACCCCCACGTTTTTTAAGCCAATATTTCCTTAATTTTTTTGCTTGTTTTCTAACACGTCTAGAGACTCCATAAGGAAACCTAGAGGGCTGAAATTTTGTACGTGTATTCAGTTAGTATCCAGCTAGTACCTTGTAGGGAGTCCGCATTACTTTTTCCCCCACTTCTCCCATTTTTACATCGGAATTGAATGCTATTGTTAAATGTGTTTTAAAAGCATTATGTTTATTCTAAATACAAGTAGGCGAATAGTAATTTTAAAAAATTTAAAAAAAAATAAACTTACTTTTATGACAAATGAAATACATACATATTAAGTAATTTAAAAATGTTATTAAAGTCACTGTTTATTTATAAATTAGGAATTTTGGATTTTTAGTATTTATAAAATAGAAATTTTGGATTTTTTTGGAAAGAAAAAATATCTTTATAAAGGCCTTCCAGTTTACTATTTAAGGTCCTTTTTTAATTTTTAAAACTAAAACATAAAGGCAATTAGCGGATAAACATGGGCAGGAATGTCCTCGTACGAATAGTGCTGGCTTTTTTTCTGCTACCTGTTTTCGGCACAAAATTGAAATTTACTGAGATACAGCCCTTAAATACTTAAAACCTTTAAAGCCTCGATCAGCCGAACACTCATCACCAGTTTTGAAACCAACAAAATGACAATTCGGTTGTAGACTTTCAATCACATTTCGCTTGTAGACATTCAATACCGAAGATGAAGGGGAAAATTCGACTACCGTGATGGGGCCCCGCTGCTCACGGCCGTTTTTTTTTATATTAATATATTATAGATGTCATATTTAATTTATTATAACGACATAATCTTAAAAATATATACATTCATTAGCTGTAGATAACGTTTTTTGTAGAAAAACATTATGGTCCCCTAAATTGGACCTAGTATAAGTTCCTAAAATGGACCGGTTCAATTTAAGAACCATTTAACATTTACAATTTTTATTATTTTTAGAATGACATCACGAGGAAAGTACGGCCAATGGAAGCAAGAATAATTAGAATAAGCACTTCAGGCTTTGATAAAGGTGAAGAAATGATTTTTGAAACAGTAGCAAATAGAAATAGTGGTCAATCTAGCAAAAAAAAAAAAAAATTGAAAGTTGGTATTGTGGAATTTGTGAAGAAGATAGAATTGAGCCAATGATTCAGTGCATGATGTGCAAAGAATGGAATCACTTAATTAAAATGTGCAAATTCTTCGGAGAGAGTGAAAGAATACTTTTGTGTTTGCTGTAAAAAATAATTTCTGAGCTTTTAATCTTAGAATTGAAATGTACTTTTTGTTTCAACTATATATTTTTTTCCTACGTAATATTGATTTCTGTTGTAATACATGATAATAAAAGTAGACTAAAATCATAATTTTTTAATTTTTTCTTTTTTATTTTTAACTTTTGCTTGATTATGCTGTTATCAACGGTGGCCCAATTTAAGAACCAATCGGTCCAATTTAGCATACTAGTTTCCTAAATTGGACCAAATGACATTATTTTTTTTACCCAAGATAATATATATATATATATATATATATATATATATATATATATATATATATATATATATATATATATATATATATATATATATATATATATGTATATGCATGTATGTGTCCGTACGATATCTCTTGAACGAAATGTCCTAGGTTTACGAAATGTGGTGAAGTCCCAAACGCTTGGATGAGTTCTTCAGCCAGACACATCGGATGTCAGGAACATGGTTTTTGTTCTTGCCAAAAATTAGTTTTTTGTCAAAATTTCCACTTATTTAAGAAAAATGTGCAAAATTTTTTTACACCATTTAGAAGAGGGGAAAAATTACACGAAAATGGTCTTTAAACTATTATTCCATGTCAACTAGTTTCCGAGAAAAACTAGGTCTTTATAAACGGAAATTCGCTACGTTATGTAGGATGCTGCGACAGGGGTATTTTTTTACACCATTGAAAAGGGTTGCATAAGACAATCTTTTAAAACATTGATCTAGTGAACTAGCTTTTGAGGAAAATTAAGAAATTTGCTGAACTTTTTTACAATAAATGCTTTATCGTTTTTATCATTACAATAACAATAATTATATCTGTTTCATTTTTCAAAATAAAAATTAACTAACTTTTCAAGAACGCGTCATCGCTGATTGTGAAAATGTGTTTACTGTTAGAGAGCTAACTATTTTAGATGGATATAAGTTATGTTATATGAGGTCTGCCAGTGTCCAGAGTTCCCAAAAGCGCCAAAAATAAAACTATACTACCAATCTTGAAAATTTTTTCACCTTTTAAAAGTTACTTTTAAATGCATATATGTTATAATATAGGAGATTCGCTAGGTCCTGGGGTCCCAAAAGCGCTAAAAATTAACTACTTAACCGATTTCAAAAATTTTTTCACAGTTAGAGAGCTAAACTATCTTAGATGGATACAGGTTGTTGGAAATTCATTATGTTATTCAGATGCTGCGACAGGGGTATTTATATTACAGAAACTATTGTTAAAATCCAGTTTTGTTAAAAATACACGTAAAATTAAAAACCAAAGCCTTATTTTTACTGATACTTTACTTTATGAAAGCCTCAGTTTGGGTAATTTGTATGTATGACTTTTATTCCTGTTATTTGTAGATTTCAGATTTGCACAAAAATGAAAATTATATCCAATCTTTTCAGTATTAAAATAAATATACCTACCAATAATTTTCAACAGTAAATATTTATTTGTTTACTTTTATTTCATATTTCTAAATATTTTTTCGTATTTAGCATCATAAAAAAGCTTCATTTAGAATCGTCGCGTCAGTCGATATATTTACATAGATATTTTTGTACCGTAGCTCTACACGTTGCACCGTTCTTCGAATTAAATAAAAAAAAGTAGACATTTAGTCAGTCTGTCATAAATAGCACAAACGCGAAACTGTCTGTCAGTGTCACAGCGACATTTCGAGACGCTTCGAAACGCTCCATAAAGACAATCAACTTAATATATTCCATTCCCGTCTCTTAATAACAACACTACAAAAACTACAAAATAATCTTTTTTCCACGTCGAACTTCGAATCCGAAAATAAAAACTTCCAAAGACTAGCGTGTACACAAAACACACTCATATACATATACATCCATATACCTTCGTCGCAAGCTTAAAGCTCACAAGGAGCTTTTTTTTCTGTGTTCGCTTGTGTTGTGTTAAAGTTATTGAAAAAGCTCATCTACTCGAAAAGCTGTACCTACTATAACCATCAACCGCACGCCAAACATAAAGGACAATCGAATAGAGCGTTGCGTGCGTTAAAGTGAGACGACGCCAGAGTTTATACTGTTCGGTACGGCGTAGCGCCGACGCTCTGAATTGACGTTGGCACTTAGTTGCCTAACGGCATTCGAACGGATAACAACAACGCCGTAGTTTGGGTCGCGTGTATCTAGCACACACAGTAGTGCGGCATATTAGAAGTTTCTAAACAGGCAATTATTATTCGAATAACGAATAACGACGTTGTATTCGCATAATTCTTTCGCGGTCGAAAGTGAAACATTAAAAACAATTTCTTTTTCAAAACTGATGTGATTTGATAGATAGTTTAGAGAAGTTTTTGAAAATTAGTAAGTATATATAAAAAATTTAGTGTTTTAAAATTTAATATTCATATCTAAAACTAATATAATATTTGGTGTAAAAAACATATCTTAACAACTTTCGGTGATTAAAACAATCGTCAGTATAATCGTTCACGAGTTAATCGCTATACAGATTAACTATAATAATAAATAGTGTGTTAAGTGCATTCTTAATAGTGATTTAAATTAGTCGTTAATCACTGTGAACCAGTTTTAGCATTAAATTTTTAAAAAAAAACCTAACCATTGCTGTGTGTTTTAATGTTATTTTAAAGAATTGTTAGTGTAAATTGTTTTAGCAGTGGTGAGTTGTTTTTTTATTGAAATGTTTTATATGTTAAGTGGTTAGTGTCACTGATTACTATATGACAATTCATATGATTGATGTCCCGATAGTTTTTGAAAATTCCTTTGAGACGGAAGTGTAACGGATATTAGGGGAAAGGTGTGGTAATAGTAATCCCCAACTTAAAAACAAAATTACCCATGTCTCATAACTTGGCATTTTTTTCCAATCCGTAGCGAAACTAGGTTGAAATTTTAAAACTTTCGTCGAAAATTATCAGCTTCGACTTGACTACGTTTTACGATTACGAGTTATGAAAAGTTTAAATATTTTACAACCGGGCATTTTTTATATGAAAAAACTTGTCAAGAGCGAGTCGGACTCGCGCAGTCAGTGTTTCGTACAAAAATACTTATAATGTTTTCCTGTAAGTCAATTTTTAAATTTTAGAGACCTCTATCAGTCTTCAAGAAAAACGTCTGTGATTGACAGACGGACAGACACAAGAACGATTCCGTGTTTCTTTTTACGGCACGGAATTCTAAAAAGCCATTAAAAAGTTTTAAGAACGTTGAGTAAAAAATTTTTATTGATGTAGTAAAAAAAATTAAGGTAGGGCGCTTGGCTAGCAGCCAAGAGATCCGGGTTCCAATCCCAGCCGATCCAGTTTGACAATTTTTCAAACATTATGTGAATTTTAATAAGAAAACTGAGATACAAAATATACAGTGAAAAATTTTTTAATCAAATTACAATTAACACACCTCCCCCCTATTTACTTTGAATTTTTAATTTGGAGAAACTGAAACCAATTCTGTAAGACTTACACGTGGGAGGTTTCAGTGTGAGTTAACCCTCGACGGCTATAGGGCGAGTATCACTCAACAAAAATAGGGTGGCTGCTGAGAGTTAATTGAAAGTTATCCCTCTGAAATGGCACTTAGCCTTTGATTTTGAGGGATTCAATTAAGACAAAGTTCCTCAAAATGTTTTGAAATGAACATTGGAAACCCTTAGCGCATGCACTCTTTTCGTACTTTAAGTTAACTTTTTTGGTGTCCTTGTACAATTTAATACATTTCGTCGCCAACTTTTATGATTCGTGGGTAAAGATATAATTATTTTTTTTTTAAACAACTTATCTCACACGAAACACAAATTTTTGTCTGTCAAGCGAAAAACTGACTCACATAGAAAAGTAAGTTTCTTTGCTTATAACATTTCGAATTTCAGAATCATTTTGATTTTTATTGAAACGATTATAAAAGGACGAAAAATTTTTCATTAAAGGTCGTTAGTAGATGTCATCCAATTCATCTTTAAAATGAATTTTAAGCCAAAAATTATTCATTTTTTTCTTATTTGGTAGAATCTTAACGAAAACACGATTCAAAACGAAATGATAAATATCCGTTTTTGAAAATTCTTAGGTAGAACGACACAGAATTACTTAGACATAACTATTACTTAGACATAATTACTTAGACCACTATTACTTAGACATAATATTTTTAACAATTTTTGCCGATATTTTTGGGAAACTGACTCATATTTTCTGTTCTGTAACTTTTGAACTTACTGATTAGAGATGCTTTCTCGAAGATGAGTTAGAGAAACAAGCCTATTAACTTATTCGTTTCAGAACTTAATATAAATATTTCTACATTGTAGGATTTCATAGGAAATGGCTTATAACTTCTAACGGATATTGAAGTTCCCCCAACAAATTTTATATTACAAATTCAACTTAAAATTATTTCGAAAACTTCGTGCTAAAACAGCTTCATTTTTTTAATAACAATGATTTAATATCTTCTCACCTAAAATAATTACGTAATATTAAAACTTTTGAAATGTCGATTTTCGAGAATCGTAAATTTGAGCACATTATCCTAAAATGAATAAAAGTTTCGTTCTTAATACTTTTATTACATTGTATTTAGCGTAAGCTGTCATAATGTAAACTTTTCGCTTTAATACTATTAATATAATAAATTATATCAAATAAAACAGTTTTTGAAAATTGCGTTAAAATTTCATTCAGAATGCTAAATATTTCTTAGAATTCAAATAGACTTGTTGCACAGAATGTTTTGTTATTGTTGATGATGGTGATATTGCTCTTAAAATGTACATTAAATTGAAATTTTAGATAATATTTTTAAAAGATACGTATTAAGGCCGACAGAGATTATAAACCGGGACCCAACGATCGATGAAAGGTTGTGATATTCTTTTATCTGCCTTTTTAAGGAGCGGTAAACTCAGAGCGGTGACAATGAAGTCCACAGTATCTTAACGCAGGAATGGGAAATAGATTTTTTTGTAAACACATTTTGTGGGTTTTAACGTTTTCTTTTCAAAGAACTGGCAGGAGGTTTCCATTGGTCGAAAGGCTGGAATTGAAGTTAGAACATTTATTTTGAATAATTTATAGCTAATAAAGCTGAAACGCTTAAGCTTTAAGTAGTTAGAAAAAAGAAAAATGAGTTGTTTGGATATTATACCAAATGCGATCGTCCACAAAAAAGTTTCGCAAAAATTTTCCCCTGATTTTTTTATTTTATTTTAAACTAGCCGTAGCCGTGACGTTGTTCATGCGAAACGTTGAGTAGTTTTTTTTTTCCAATTTGTAGTTTCTTGCAACACAAAATGCATTAAATTGCCTTCAAATTGACAATTGTGTATTTATTGTATTTTTCGGTACACAATTAGCAACATTTTTTTTTTGATTTAAAATTCAGAAAAATTTCCAAACTATAAAATTTATTTACAGTTTTTGTTACTATAGTTATGAAATTTTTTATGAAATATGTAAATTGGCGGAATGTGTGTGGATGCTCAAAATAGTTTTTTCATTTTCCCGGAATAAAAAGTATCTTAGATGTTGACCCAGGTAATAAGTTATCATCACACCAAATTTCATTAAAATCCGTCCAGTAGTTTTTACGTGATGCGTGAACAGACAGACAGACAGACAGACAGAGACAGATTTACAGTTTTATTATATGTATAGTTAACCACTTATTTTTTTTTTACTTACCTGTTTTTAAGTGGTATATAAAGTGGAACCTTGAGGCTAGTAGTTGATGCCAATTCAGCATTCATAAAATCAAATTATGTACAAATTCGGCTTCTAATTATCGATAAAAATCGAATTTATAAATTTGACGTTTGTACGTATTCCAGACTAAAAATTATTTTACATAGGTATTGTTGGCATAATTATGGAAATTTATAATGTGTTAAAGCATGTTTTCGTCGTAAATATTTGTGATAAAATACTGTGACATTTTCTTGGAAGATTCTCGAATAAAAATGATTAATATTTAAAGAAGAGAGGAGAAAAAACTGCCTGAAATTGTGTAATTAATATTAATTATGTATAAATTTGTAGATTTTCCATAAACGGCACGGTTTTTGTTTCATTGTAAAATTAAAATTAAAATTTTTTAAGTAGACTGTTCTTTATCAAATTAGTTCTTATGCAACTATAGGCTAGGAACTTACCCTTAAAAAGATACTAAGAAATTGAAAAAGCGATCACAAGCGTTCTAGTGGCTGGTTTTTTTCTAATCGATGCATAATTTAAAATAAAATATAAAATTCAAATACTATTTTTTGATTAAACCACGGCTTCAATGTTAAAAATTGAAAAAAATAAATAATTTGACAAGTATTCTTATAAATGTTTGATTTTAGTCTACGTATTCATTCTAAAATACTATATTTGTCAATAGTTTTTCTCTCTCTAAAAAAAAGGTTACAAATTTTTTTTTGTGTATCAATAAACTGCGCTTATAGAATATCAGTAATACAAAAATACATGTATCTTAGGTATTAATTTCATTAGTTTCAACTTTTTACAGTGGCGCCGGCATTTGATAAAGAAACAGTGTTGGAATTTTTTATTCCCTTTTAAATTTTGAATCGATTAAAATAAAAATCAGCCACTAGAACGCTCGTAGTCGCTTTTTGTTAAAAATTAGGGTTAAGTTCCTACTCTACTAGTACCATAAATAACCTACTAATTTTCACATTGCTAACAGTGTAATAAAATAGGTTTTTGTGATTTGTGTAAAAACCCAGAAATGAAATCGAATTTCGAAATTCGCCGTTCGTTTGGTCACTCTTGGAGTTATTCTCAATTGATAAACGCCTAATTTGCTCAAATCTGTTAAGATGTTTGGTGCGAGATAGTCAAGTACAAAAGTATAGCTCAGCAAAAAAATTTTATCAAAAATTAAATAATATATTAATAATATTCTTCAATTATTATATTTGTATACCACTTAAGATTTAATTTTTTTTAAATTTCCGCGCGCTTATGTTGTAGCAATATAAAAGCATTGTTGAAAGAGCGTTGTTAAACGATGTTTACAAATTATATTTCAAAAACGGCGCGGTCAATAATTTTTATTTGTTATTAAATATGCGGTTTGTAACTTTGTACTTTATAACATATTAAATTTTTATCAAATTCCTTTGACACGTTTTCATTTTATTCAAAAAAAATCGTGTGAATATGTCAACTTTCCATAAGAGCCCGTCTTAAAATTAAGGCGGTCAATTTTTTTGTTTCGGTATAGGCTCGTATTATTGGTATTGAATTAAATATATGTTTAGAGAAGTTCGTTAAAACGCTTTGAAAAATCGTTTTTGGGAATAATTACCTTAAGTAACCTTGGCTGAGTGCGCTCTTCACAAAATCTTCACAAACTGACACGAAAAGTATAATTTTCACCCAACTGGGTGTCTTCTTTGCCCACATCATCTATATTTGTATCATTTTTCAACCCACACATGAATTATTCATAGAAAGAAAAGGCCAAAAAATTATAATCTTTCAATAATAAAAGTTTTTAAAATATCTATTTCCAAGTAGGTGGCTTCAGTGTATAAAAATAAAATAAGAATACGATATTGTATAATCCCGACTTGCAAAAGTATATATACTTAAATTTTAACTTTAAATCCATTGAATGAAAAAGTTATATCTGATCAATTTCTCGATATTATCCAACTCAGTTTTCGAAGAATTTTCTTGTATGAGAATGATTGATAGGTCTCTCTCTCTGTGTGTGTATGGGTTAGTAGTAGATTGTGGTTTTTGTTATTATACATACATCATCCTATATTTGTGTTTATAAAGCAAAGAAACTTTTAAGCCTAATAATTAACGGATTTAATGAAAGTTTTACATTAGACTTGAAAGTAAATTTTTAAGAATATTTTTTTGATTTTCTTTCGCGATAAAAGTTTGTTTGAAACTTATGTATGGCAAAGGTAGTTGTAAATTTTCAGTACAAAATTGTTGGAAAACAGTCTTCTAATAGTCTCACAATTTTTTTCTATTTTTAGCGAATTTTCATTTCGGAAACTCAGCCTTTACAGCGGGTCTCATGATAAGCATGGTAAGACTCGAACCCGGGACTATGACAGAAATTTGTTTTCACAGTATATATATATATATATATATATATATATATATATATATATATATATATATATATATATATATATATATATATATATATATATATATGTATATATACTGTGTGAGTGTTTCGAGAGTTGCCATTTTTATTACAGTCAAACCGTTGATTTAATCGAAAAATTGTTCAAATAAGAGTTGTAGACATCGACGGGGGCAACCAATTGCTATAATCAGGAGCTTTATAGCTCTTATCGTTTTCGAGCTATGATACAAACTTATAGATTTTTAAATGGGACTATACATTAATTTTTCGATAAAACGGATCTAATGCATTAATTGACAACATAAATGAGCAAAAAAATTTTTTTTTACCTAAGTTTAATTTTTAATTTTAAAAGACTGTAAATATCTACTTAAACTCTAAATGAACTAGATTTCGAGAAAAATTAAGGTACCATCACAGTGTAATTTGCCGAAAAAGAGTCAATTTTCACAATTTTTTTCGGATGGATAGGATGGGGGAATGGGGATGAATCTTATTACGATTAATACCACTATTAAGCAATACAAAAATATTTTTTTTATTTATTTTTATTCATTTTTATAATTATTATAATCTTTTGAAAAAAGTGTCTTTGAAAAAGGCCGAAATTCGGTGCCCACGATTGCGGTCGTAGTTTTTATCTGAAAAAAAAATCAGATGGATTATCAATCTGTAGGTAAGTCGCTATGTTCGTATGGGCGCGTTTTTTTTATTTATACAGCTGAACCTTTTTTTATGCGGTGGATACGGGCCACATAAAAAAATCTCTCAACAAAAATATATTCAAAAATATCATAAATAAAGCTTCTATACCGGAACAGGATCAATACTGAAACAGTTTTAATATTTATCGTTTTTTTTTTTTTTTTTTTTTCAGAAATAACTTCATTAATATACCTATAAAATATCAAAACTGTTCGAGTATTGAATGCGTTCGGGTATAGGGATTTTAAACTTAGCTATAAAAAGATTTGTTCAGTCCAGATTTTAAAAAATTTTTTTATGCGGTGGATCGTGACCGCATAAGAAAACTTTTCTTGAAAATACATAACTCAAAACGCTCAAAACCAGATTTCCTTACAAGTTGCTATTCGAAACAAGGTGAAACATTAATTTACATGTAGGAATATTTTTTTTCTTTTTTATAATATAAAAATTGTAAAAAATATATTTATAAAAAAATTAAATGATGCAATAACTTATATTCTTATGCAATGTACTGATTAAATGCTTAAAAACCTTAAAAGTATTTTTATTAAAGAAAGTTATTATAGTTAATATTTAAGTGTCTTACTTTTTCTTGATTTTGATTCATATTATGCATTTTAATGACCATTTTTTTAAAAACAAAAAAAAAAATCGCACAAAACAGATCGCATAAAAAAAGGTTTAACTGTGTCTAGTTTTTTTTTTTTAAAACTAACTTATTTTTTAGAAACACGAGATCACCAATTTTGGAAATTTTTTTACTGCTAGAGAGTTAAACTATTTTAGATGGATACAGATTTTAGTCGCAGAAATGCACTAGAATCCAATCGGTGAAAATTCGCTATGTTATGCAGATGGTGTAACAGGAGTATTTATTATGTTGTTACAAATCTTCTATCGTCAAAATCGTTTTATGCAGGTATCAAAAAATTTTTTTTTTTAAAATCTTACATAACGGAAAATTATTATCATAATTGAAAATTTTACACATCAATTAAATTTCGTTTCCGCCTTTCACGTAGTCGAAGATCAAGGGAAAGATTTAAGGGAAATTTTCATTTTTTTCATTTCCTCATCATTATTATTTTATTATTGTTTCCATTTTCAATTTTCTTATCTTTACGTTCTTTTGCCAAAATGTAATGTTTTACATGAAATGATAAATACCTATGTACGTACGTGTATTTGTGAATTAAGGAATGAAAACAGGGACGTGAGAGGGACACACGCCTTCAGTTATACACTGACGGGTGTCAGTTTATTAAATTTTCATATGCGGAAAATGATGAGGAGCCGGAATTGTTTATTTCGGCGAAAATTTTTTGTGATAAATAAAATAATATATTTAGTGTAAAATATTTTGATATTAAAATTTTATTTTTATCTTTTTTCATTGCTTCTCGTTGTGAACAATCGAATATACTATTTTTATTTTCCGCGAAAAGAAAAACAATTAATTTTCTTTTGATATTTATATGTAGATATGACGTTTTTCATATGTTTCTGGTTGTTGAATTGCGTCATATGGTTGTCACGGAGAATGAGAAATATTATTGGTAGCAGATAATGTTAGTCGTCAGTTATTATTGTTCTGTTTTTTTTTTTTTATTTGGGAATTGCTACTAATCAAAGAGAGAGTACCTACTATATTTTATTCAATTCTAGTTATTTATACATGTGGACAATTCCATGGTAACTTACACTACAATTGATTTGAAATTGTGATTAAAATTTTTTGATATTTTCGTACATAATGGGTAAATTCACTAAAATTTATTCAAATTAAATCGAATACGATTTGAACTTTTAAACAAAGGAATACAAGCAACAAAAAATGCATAAAAAATTTTTTTATATAAGATAAAGTAAGTGGTCACTTACATTACTCAAAAAGGAATACAATTTTCCATCTTTTATACAATGAAAATTTTCTGCTCTGTTTTGATTAAAAACAGCTTCATTTATAAATAAATTTTAACAAATAATGTTTCAATAAATTATTTTAATAAGAAATTTCATGAAATTTTATATATTTTTGATAAAAATGTGACTTTTAGTCGGTCACTTACATTACACCCCCTTTGGTCACTTACGTTACAGACACTCTAAAACAAGTTTTATTAAAAAGTAAGTAATTTATTAAATTGATTTTTTGGAAAATATGATAGATAACAAAAATAAAAATTTGTTTTTAGTAATTAAAAAAAACTTCTGTCGGTTTTGATAGTCTCCACTGTTCGAATTCGTAGCTTGACAAAAAATCAAAAAAATACTTAAAACGAGTATAATAATTATTTCAGCAGAAAGAGAAAAGTAAATTTAGCTGTATTTTAATTTTCACTTTTTAAGCTAAATTTTTAGAATAAAAACAATTACAGATAAAAAAAAAAATTAAAACACCTTGTAATCAGTTATTTAGTCTTTTGAATATCAAGTAGGCATGATATTGATTAATTATTTTAATTTTTTAATTTTTACTAAAATTCCATCATTTCATGGAATTGCTCATGTAATGGTTTCATTTATTGCATTCGCGGCCACTTACATCAAGTGATTATTTGACAATTTATCAGCAGGACATTTTATTATTATAAATGAATGAAAAATATGAAACTAAACAACTGAAATTTGTTTTAAAACAAAGCTATACATTTGCTCATTTTACCTTAAAAATATCTTAAAATGGAATAGTTTTCAATAATTAACCAAAAAAAGCATAAGAGGTAATTTTTATTACATTTTTTGACAATTTCAAAATAAAATGACATTTGATAGTAGGGTTACAAATATTCTTTTTTTATTATTTTGTAGAATCTGGTTAATAGACATCATAAGATACTCACATTGAAAAAATCAAAACAATATTTAAAAAAAAATACTTTTTCTTAAAGAAAATAGTAAAATAATGTACAAACACTGTCCTGTTAAAATGACATATTTGTCCACCTTAAGCGCTGTAGTCGAATTTCGTACCTCCACCAGGCATAAGCTCATCATAGCGAATAAAAGTCTTAAAAATTTATTAATTCTAATATCGTGCATAACATAGCAAATTTCCTTTTACAAAAATTAGTTTTTCTCGGAAATCAGTTTTCATAGAATAATAGTTCAAACACCTTTTTACCTATTATACGTGATTTTTCTCTATCTCCAATGGTGTAAAAAATGTCGCAAAAACTTTTGAATTTCGGAAAATTTTGATAAAAAATACGAAAAATGCTCAAAAAACCATGTTTGTGACATCGAACGCGTACGGTTGAAGGACTCATCCAAGATTTTTGGACTTTCAATGTTTCATTTCAGTGAAAATTTTCATTTTGGAAGTCAAAAATTTTTCAAGTTTCCAAAGTGATCACAGATGCTTCCGCTTCTTTAGTAGGTAGTCTCGGAAGTAAAAAAGAATTTTTACATTTTAACATTTCTTTTTCTACTCCTACTATTAAAAGTAACATTTTGTGCACGGCTAACTATATTATGTAAAAATTAACAATTGCCACACAATGCGGAAGAGAGCGTGCGAAATAATTTCCCACGGTTTAATATAGTAAAAATGTTGGCTGTGTCCTTGATTTAATATATATCTTCCATATAATTAATACTAAAAATAAAAATATACATATGTAAGTTGATTATCATGCGGGAGAAGTACTAACTTGGCCCACACATTTCTGTACACAAAATAGCTGTTTGCCCACTGTACTTTTCCCACATACTTTTTTGCTTAACTCCCACATACTTAATAGAAAAATTCGTAATAAAAAATAGTATGTGCAACTCGTGCGGGATTGTCGATTTCCCAATCAAGCGAATGAGCGCACTCACTACGTTCGTGCGCTCAACTTCGCTTTCGTGGGCAATCGACAATTTCCCGCACTTATTGCACAATATACTATTTTCCATAGTTTCAAAGTATGCTTTTGCAAAAATTTGACCATTTTACCACTGACATTATAAATTTAAAAAAAATTTTACTATTTATTTAAATTTTATTTTAATTATTTATATTTAATTTTACGAGCAAAAATGTGCTCGTAGAAAAAGTATAGTGTAAAATACATGGGAGAAGCTTATTTCTCCCTGCGGGCTCGCGTAACAAACTCATATTCGCGAGAAATAAGCCTCTTTTCCCACTTATTGTACAATATACTATATTAAAAAGTAATAAAAAGTTACTTAAAAGAGAACTTTTATTGTACAATCCAAATCAATACTTATCGTCTGTGTTGGGCTCTCGAACTGTGAGGGCTTTTCTTTTTTTTTCACGTGTACATTAAATATTCACTTTGTTTTCTCGAATAAGAAATTTACGCACATATAAAGTTAACTACCGTTCTCCCCTTCTCCCCCCTAGCGCTACGCCCATGTAATATATATTATACGTCGACTCCTTTTTGATTTACCTAATAAAATACATCATGACATTGTTATAAATCACATCATATACACACTACGAGCTAATAATAAATGACGGCGCTTTTAATAATGACGTTAGTTTTGAGTAAATTATCGGGCAATTAATGTTCTTCGAAGCTCAGTTATTGAGTGAGCTAACACTATTATAATAGATTAGCGTATTAGCAACACTTTGACGCGAATAATTTTATCTCTGATACGGCGCGCGGGCACAAAACAAGGCGTCAAGTGTAAGTTGTACTTGCGCTAACAGTGTCAATTACAATCAGTTGTTTCTATGAATTTTTTGTAACGGAATATGAAAGTGGATGAAAAATTTTTTCTAATGAATAAATTTTATTCCTAAAGTAAACCCTGTTTGTCGATTTCAGAATGATCGTATACTTACTTTGGTCTGTTTACGTTTACCAGAAACGAACAGTGATTTTTAAGGAATGAAGTAAATGTACTTAGAATCGCCGTTTTTTTTTAGCGAATTTCCAAAACTGGAAATTCAGCTTTTACGCCAGGTGTCATGGTGCGACCTAAGCCCGGGACCATATCAGAAATATGTTTTGAGGTCCCTAGAATACGAAAATGATATTCACTAAAATTTATATATATATATATATATATATATATATATGTATCCGCGCGATAACTCTCGAACGAAACGTCTAACGCTTATGAAATTTTGTGTGCGGACTGGATTCTGAATTGGCTTGGCTAAGTTCGTTAGCCAGACACGTCGGATGCCCAGAAGTAGGTTTTCTGGCCATTTTTTATCATTCGATCCTATCATAAGGCAGTTCGATTTTTACATCGTTGAAAAGGAAAAAAAAAATTATGAAGAAAATATTCTTATAATTTTCTTTCTATTTTAAGTATTTTTCGAGAAAATGTAAATTTTCACTTTTATTCTTTCTTTGTTAGTCTAATAAGTAATTTATATTTATATCTCAGTTTTTAATAAGTATAAAAATATTTCACTTTTTTATTAAAAAATTTTGTGAGAACAAGTGAAAACTATTCACATATATGAGATATAACACACATACATGTATAGAGTTTTGTTTCTCATTTATTGCATTATAATTAGCATGGTTCTATTCCATGTTAAAAAATGTAAATTAAACAGATTTTCTAAGCTAATGTAATGAAGAATTTTTTTTTTTTTTTATTGAATTTTTAAGTAAACAAGAAATTGAAGATTATGTTATGATATAAATATTATTAAATATAAAACAAAACAAAATCTGTACAATGTACATATGTATGTACGGAAAAATATTTTGAATCGATTTTGAAAATTTTTCCACTAATAATTAATAATGTTAAAAAATTAAACCATTTCAAATGGATTTAAGGTATTTTATGTGAGGTCAAGGTTTTCGGGACCTAAAAAGGCCAGAAATTAATTAACCAATCGATTTTAAAAAATTTTTCACAGTTAGTAAGTTAAAGTATTTGAATTAATTAATTAAATGATGTCCGCAAGAAGCTTACGGACTGCCATAAGTTATATGAGATCCTTAGAACCCTTTTCTTACTGTTAGAGTACTAGACTTGTATGAGTTTCGCCAGGATTTACTGATCCCATAATTGTAAAAAATAAACTAAACGACCAATTTTAAAAATTTCTTCGCTGTTACAGAGCTAAACTATTTTAGATAGATTTAGAATACATTATGTAAGGTCCGTCAGGGTCCACAGGACCCAAAAGTGTCAAAAATAAACTAACTGACCGATTTTGAAAATTTTTTCACTGTTACAGAGCTAAACTATTTTAGATAAATATCGATTACGTTATGTAAGGTCCGCCTGGGTCCATAGGACCCAAAAGTGTCAAAAATAAACTGCCTGATCGATTTTGAAAATTTTTTCGCTGTTACAGAGCTAAACTGTTTTAGATAAATATAGATTCCGTTATGTAAGGTCTGCCAGGGTCCATAGGATCCAGAAGTGTCAAAAATAAACTAACTGACCGATTTTGAAAATTTTTTCACTGTTACAGAGCTAAACTATTTTAGATAAATATAAATTACGTTATGTAAGGTCCACCAAGGTCCATAGAACCCAAAAGTGTCAAAAATAAACTAACTGACCGATTTTGAAAATTTTTTCACTGTTACAGAGCTAAACTATTTTAGATAAATATAGATTACGTTATGTAAGGTCTGCCAGGGTCCATGGGATCCAAAAGTGTCAAAAATAAACTAACCGACCGATTTTGAAAATTTTTTCACAGTTGGGGAACTAACTATTTTAGATAGACATACATTACGTTATTTAGGGTCCGCCAGGGTCCATGGGGCCCAAAAGTGGTAAAAATAAACTAACCGACCGATTTTGAAAATTTTTTCACTGTTACAGAGCTAAACTATTTTAGATAAATATAGATTACGTTATGTAAAGTCTGCCAGGGTCCATCGGATCCAAAAGCGTCAAAAATAAACTAGCCGACCGATTTTGAAAATTTTTTCACTGTTGGGGAGCTAAGCTATTTTAGATACATATAGATTACGTTATGTAAGGTCTGAAGTGTCAGTAGGACCTAAAAGTGTCAAAAATAAAATAACTGACCGATTTTGAAACCTTTTTACTATTACGGAGGTAAACTATTTTAGATAGGTACAGGTTGTGTTATCTGAGATCCACAACTGTCCTGCGGATGCAAATGCGGCGTAGAATGCTACACAACGGGTTTTGAATATATATATATATATATATATATATATATATATATATATATATATATATATATATATATATATATATGTATATATATATATATATATATATATATATATATATATATATATATATATATTTTACATAAAGTCCGCCTAGAATATACGGTCGAGCTGATTTTTTAATGAGGTCCACCGGGATCTTGCATATCCGAAAACGCCAGTAATAAGCTATCGAAAAGATGCTAAAAAATTTCTCACTGCTAGAGAACTAAATTATTTTAGATGGATACAACTATGCTGCACAAAATTCGTTCGGGTTCTTGGGTCCCCAAAAATACCAAAACTAATTACCCAACCGATTTTAAAAATTCTTTTACTCTTAGAAAGCTAAACTATTTTAAATAGGTACAGGTCTTAGATGAGATCCGCCAGTGCCCAAGATTTGGAAATTCGCTATGTTATGCAGATGCTGCGACAGGGGTATTTTTTTTTTTTTTTCAATAATTAGTACTAATAGCAGTATTATTTATATATATAAAAATTGTATTAGATAATATTTTAAGTCAGAAAATTACATATTTAAATATTATTGTCAATTTCTTCGAATAGCTTGGATTTTATTATTTCTATGGATACCTAACAAAATTTTGCAAATATTCATTGATATATTATAGAAGAATATGGATGGAGATTATTTCTTAAGAGAGAGACAAGATATAATATAATATGATATGTTAGAATGAATACGTAGATTTCTTTAAATGTACCATAAAAAATAAAAACAAAAGAGTAATTAGACACAAAAACACGTGCAAATAAGCACACAAGATCGAGTCCTACAAAAAATTAAGTTTAAAACAATATTAATAAACTTAATACTCCATAAATATAATATTTAAGTAAGTAAATATTGTATTTATCAATAAATACAACCATTTCTAGCGAAAATTTGTTAATTTTCTAAATTTTTCATTTACAAAAAGGGGTTTATAATAAACGGAAAAATACCAATTTTGATATTACATAAAGTAAAGGAAATACCGAAATATTATTCTACGTAAATAAGGAATTCGTTTTTTAATTAAAATATGTGATAATAACGACGTAAATTTTAAAAATATTGTAAAAAATAAAATTATGTGAAAATTAAAATATAGGTTAGATTTATCCTTCATTTCAGTAGCGTCTTTTATGTAAAATTAATGAGCATATAAAAATTGAACTTCAAGATTATGTATTTTGTTTATACTTATTTATTTATTAATAAAATGATAATAAATGTATAGTCTTATTTATGTTTGTGCCTACTTTTATCAAAAAGATATGTCTTATTAGTGATGGAAAATTATAAACCAAAGCGTAATCTTTTTCCTGAAATAATTATAAATTGTAAATAATCGATTAATTTGAGCAATTTTTGTTTTCAGTTTATAGTAATTTATAATATTCTTTAAGCACCGTTAAAAAATATAACAATTTAGTAGACAACTAAGAATTCGAAAAATTAACTGATAAAATAGTCGAACAGCATTCTTAAGGAGTTGATTATTGAATCAAATAGAACAGATATTAAAAATAATTAATTAATTCCTTTGCTTTTATATAGAAATCACATTTATAAGAAAAATATACTAAATATATTGTTTTAAAAGCAATGGCAATGTTTAAATTACATTAAAACCGTTACTGTTTATTTACAACATGACGTCATTCATAATACCCACGTTTAATATTCATAATATGTTGATCAGTATTTTGGGAAATGCTCCCTCCTTTACGATATTATATATACCTTTCTTTCACCCATGCAAATATTAGATAATATTCAAGTGCAGAGATTGTAATATATTTTTCGTGTACAGATTTATCAGCTATTCCTTATACTTTTTCTTTAATTTCTAAAACTCACTGTGTAAAAAAATTACCAAAATTCCCGTTGAACATAATATTAATACAATTACCTATTAATTAATAACAACTTGATCAAAGCAAAATATGTCATCAGCTTTTCTTTTCATATACCAAGAAAGTTGTGCGAGGAAACTCAGTTCTGATAATTTTCGCCCAATCTACACCTCATTCTTAATGTTCGTGAATTTTTTCAAATTTTTCTGAACAATTATTCTTGTAATAAAGTGATGTTTAGGAAGTTTTTCTAAAAAAAAAAAGAAAAAAAAGAAGGGAAAAAAATATGTAGTTATATATATTATTATTGAATTTAGGCTTTAATATACTTTCATTTGATACCTTACTCGGTGCTCTTGGCGCAAATTTAGTTTTCACTTTCCAAGTTATCCCTTAAAATTAAACCCCAGAATCGAAATTCACACATTTGGAATTAGGCTCTCTATGGTTTCAGAGAAATTGCCTGTGATACTCGGACAGACACCGAAGTGATTACATACGTGTTCCGTTTTGCCAATTTTGGTACGGAACACTAAAACTGAAGCTCTTGTTTTAATTAAGACGTTACATCACTTTGAAATGCAAGAAATGAAGGTATGGTTGGAGAAATATTTACTCCATAACGAATAATGCAATCTATATAAAACTTTCTAATAAGTAAGGATGCCGAAGCTGGACCTATCGATTTTGATGAAACTTAAGTACCGTCAGTTGGGGCGAATCTGGACGATTTTTTCAGTTTTTTAGAAATGAATTGTTTAGAGATTATTTATAAAATTCTAAAAAAATTACTTAAATGCTTAAATATCATGAGCATACAGGGCAGTAATAAAAATATCAAAATTGGTACTGCACCATTTTTATATAATGTCCTGATTCGCCCCTATGTGTGGGGCGAGTCTGGACAGTGCTTTATTTGCAATATAAATCACATTTAGTCAAGTATATGGGTGAAATCGGACATAAAATGATAAAAATAGCTGAATTTCCAATTTGGAAATTCGTTAAGATAAATATCTGCATCAGCGAATGACTTTTGATGGGTGGAATAAACCATTTTGGATTTAAATGAGTTTTATTTCGATTTGCCTTTGAGTCTATCATGCAAGGTCGATTTGGGAACATGGAAATATTCAGCAGCTTGTCTGAGTGATCTTCTTTTATTTTTAATATCGGAAAGCAGGGGCGCAACAACTACGTTTCTATAGGGGGTCCAACAAAAATTTAAATAATCAAATTTTTTGATAACGCAGTTCTCCGATAACAATGGAAAATGTTGTAATAAAATGTCGTCTCCGAAAATTTGATTTTCAAAAAAAAAAAAAAAAAAAATATTAGTAAACCACTAAAAATTTTACTTTTTAATATAAATAAAATAAATTGAAGGAAAATTTCCAGGTAATTTTAGGGGGTTCGAACGCCTTGGATCTCCCCGATTGTTGCGCCTTTGTCGACAAGAGCCGATTTTATGTTGTTTTGACTACAGTTCATGTAGTTTATACCCCCTTCCTTTTTATATTGACGCACCATGGTGTATGAATTCGCCTGATCTAAAGACAAATTTTGTTAAATAATTTATAACAAAATAAAATTAAGCACAATACAGCTTTCATTTTTAGTACATATATTGTCAAAAAAACTGTTTTTTTTTTGTGCAGCAGTTTCTTTAAAAGATTTCAAAACGCGCGTTATTTTTAAAAATTATAAACAATGTGCCTGTAAAATAACAAAATGCAAAGATGTCAAGTTCACCGCTTTTCTTTGATGACTAACTCATAGCTGACAAAATTCAGTAGCATATGTAGGTTGGTCTATGACCTTGTGCGGTGACGAAGAAATATCAAAAGGAAAGTCTGTCCAGATTCGCCCCAACTAATAATATGTTGTAGAATACTAAAAAATAAGGGCGACAAGTATTTTTTTTATCTGCGAAACAAATGGTTTAAAGAGGTGAAATCGCTCTTCAAAAATTGGGGCGAAAATTTAAATTTTCAAATATCTCGAAAACAGTAAGGAATTGGACAAAAGTTTAAATAGGTGATATTGCTCTATTTTAAAGAGCTATCTACTGATATGATATTTGTTTAAATTACATTAACAGGGGTGGTTGGGGCTAAAAATTTGGGTGTTTATTTTGCAATAAGGGGGTGAAAAATAGACAATAAAAAATTTTGTTTACAGATTTGAAATCTACGGCAAAAAATCTAATTCACCTGTTTTGCTTAAATATCTTAAAATTAAGTCTAGCGGTAGTTAACTGGGGGATGACTGTATCCAAATGTTATACTATTTAAGTAGTTCAAGAAGATCTTCCTCATGGAAAATAGTTTAAGACAATTATAATAACACAGAATTGGAATTCTCGAATTCAAAATTCAGTTTGAGCAACAATGGAGAGTGGGTGAGTCACCCCCTTAAATTGCATACCTACTAGTTTTCATACACTCATTTTTACTATTAACACACTGACAATGGGTAATAATGTCACAATAAATGGTTCGGAAGTTGAACTGTTGTATGTAAGGTTTTTATTAGATTTGTTTTTAGTGATACTTTTTGTTATCGTAAAATTTGATCGTAAATATCTCGTAAACGGTGCATTATAGTAAAAAAATAACGAAACTTTTAAAAGCTTTCAAGTAAGCTATGACAATATGATATTTTTAAATAAATTTTTATACATTAAATGATTCATTCGAAATTATCTAATGGGGTCACTAGTTAAAAAAATTATAGGTTTTTGGTTTTCCCATTATAATAGTCGGTTTGTTTACTACACAGTAGAAAAAATTCCTACCTAGTTTTGGTGTCGAGTAGAGCAGAAATTGATCGATTAATCAATTAAAATTGTTTTTCAGAAAAAATTAATCATTAGTCGAAAATATCGAGTATACAATAGTCGACTAATCGACAAAATTTTTAGTCGAATTCATAAATCGGGTAACCTATGTAACTCTTTCTAAACAATGTTTGCTTTTGCATTTAATTATTGACTTTTAATATATTCTTTAAGCAAAAGAATCATATGGTATATACAAGTTTAAAATCATACAAACACGTAATTTTCTAGTTTCCATTTTTTGAAGTCCAATAAATAATACGGAAAAATAAGTAAATTAGTCTATTTTAGTCATTTAAAAAAAAAATTAATTATTTTAGTCATTTAGTCAAAGGTAAAATAGTCGACTAAAAATTGACTAAATGTTAGTAATGTCGGATAATTAATCGATTAATCAGTTTAGTCGATTAATTTTGTTTACATTCCATAATTTTAGTCGACTATTTTAACATCGACTAAATGACTAATATGATTAATTTTTTTTAAAATAACTAAAAGCGACTAATATAATAATTTTTGTATATTATTTATTAGGCTGCAAAAAACCAAACTAAAAATTTATCTATTTGTATAATTTTTCACTTTTATGTGATTAATATTGACATTGTAATACGTCATATATTTATTTTTCTTAAAAAATATATTAAAAATCAATAATTAAATTCAAAAGGAAACACCGTTTTTGAAAGAGTTGCAGGGATTTAAGAAATTCGACTAAAAATTTAGTCGATTGGTCAACTACGGTTCGCTCGATATTTTCGACTAATGACTAATTTTGTCTAAAAAGTAACTTTAGCAGATTAATCGACTAACTGCTCGACAGCTCGACATTACTACTAAATGTAAATGAAATAAGTCAACTAAACAGACTAATCGATTAACCATTCGACACCGCTAATTCTTACTGAGTTATAAACATCAAATTAATATCAATACCTATAAATAAAATAGAACGGTCCGTCTGTGATTTTAGAATTTTTAGGTATTAATGTATTTTCCAGTTAGCAAATTCGACACATATATCAAATATAACTTAAAAAAAAGTCTGTCTGTCTGTCTATTTGTGCGAACCAATTTAACTCAAAAACTATTAAAATTATTGAGTCTAAATTTACAGGGAATATAGACATTAGCCTCTCGATCAATCTTAGCGACATTTTAATGTGATCTGCCAAATGGTTATGTACAGTATGATTCAGATAGAAACTTCATTAAAAGTTTATGATCTTCTAAATAAAATCGATTTTTGAAAATTTGGTTTTAGAAGCTATCAATTATGAAGATTTTAATTAAAATATTTTTAACTTTGTGCCATTTCCGGTTATACCGGAAGTTGACACCAAATTAGTTATTTGAAGTGTTTTTGACAGCAAATTTGAATTCGCTGGAAATTGTTAATAATATTCTATGTGACAGTGACATTCCAGCTTTCTGAATTGATACAGGGTGGTCACATAAAGCATTTTTTTAAATATTTTTTGTTTATTGTGCAATTTTTTTTTTTCAGATGAATCACCTATGTTTTTTATCATAACTATGTAGAAATATGTAAAGTCTATCTATTACTGTAAGATATTCTTATACCTAAAAATGATCAGTTAGGTTTTCGATGGGCCCGGCTGACACAAAAACCACGGGACAGATTGTAGTGAAACTTTCTAAATTTATTCCTTATACGCTTTACCATCTCAACGTCGACAACATTTCCAGCCAGAATTATCACAATTTCTTTATGTGGTTTGATATATTCAAGACAAAAGTTGATATATCAAAAATACTCCTTTAACAATAAACGGTAACAAAAAGAAAAAAAATGATTACGATAAAAATAATATTTAAAAATTTAAATGTTAACTTCAAAACTTTTTTACTAAAATTTCACTTTAGAGAAGCATAGTAGTAAAGCTTAACTACAGAGGAACTGGGCATAATTTTAAAAAGTCCATCAGGGTTCTGAGTTCCCGAAAAGGATCTGAAATTGAATTAATTTTAAAACCATCAATATGAGAATCTATGGAAAGATCTCAGAGTGTGAAAATTAGATATATTAATGGCTATTTCCGAGTCGTTTGGTGAGCGGAGCGAAGCATTAAATGGAATTAACCTTTTATAGAATTTTGAACTCTTGGGCGAGCGGAGCGAAGCACTTTAAAAAACTAATTTGAGACTAAATTTGTCCGATTTGTTTTGGAATAACTAATTTAAAGTAGTTTTACTCACAATTAGGATAATTTCACACGAATGAAACTGGAGGGCATAGTTGTCAAAAATAAAGTTAATGAGTACATGTTTCAACACTTTTTGAAAATTAATTCTGTAAAAAGTAAAATAGGAAAAAAACGCAAAAAGTTGGGGGAGAGGTCAAACTTTACATTTTCAACGCCTACTGTTCTAGCGTCTCCAACAATGAGTCAGTTACTTTAGGAAATGTTCAAATATAATGCAAACAGACTTATAGGGAATGTAGGGATTTAAATTTTCCAATAGGAATAGGGAGGATACTTATAGGGAGGATATAAAAATATATAATATTTGAGTATTTTAAATCAACATACTTTTTTGACTTCTATATCAAATTCGCTTACACTTTCTTAATAGGCTTACTTTAGATTTTTAATCTATAAGTATGCTTGAAGAAATGACCCTTTAGTTTTTGAAAATTTTCAATTGCTCCTAGATAAGTAGCCATAGGGAGAAATTAAAAATAAAGAGGATTGATGAGTAACCGTATCAATAAATAAAGCCTATCATTTCAGCTTATGATAAGAAAATAGGGGTGAAATATTTTAGCAAACTACATAAAAGTAATTACTTTTACTAAATTACGAAATTGACGCTTGCGAAGCCGCGGGTAACAGCTAGTTGTAAATAATTTATTAACAAAACAAGTTGTTCTATACTGCACCTCTATTGATCCTAGACACATTTATTCATGTAGTATGAGTAGAAAATCTTTTCCCAAAAGCATCACCTTGAAATTCCGTTGTGCGTTATCAGCACTGCCAGCAATACTAATGATAATAGCCGAATGAACAGTTTTTTTTTCGTCTTCTTTCGATTTGCCAAACTAAAGAAAATATATGATGACTGGTAAATACGTGAACGTACGTACCTAACCTAACTTTTTCACAACTATTAGATGGCACTGTTAATGTTCAGGTGCTCCTTACTATATTCCGTGTACTATATGCCGGAGACGTAATAAATAATTTAGCACATAAAAAGAAATCGTATGTTTTTTTATTATGTGGGATATGGGTTTGTTCGTTCGTCATAAATTATCTCTCTAACTGGTTGCAGTGAGTTGGTTCTTTAAGATTTTTTCTTTTCATGAAACAAACAAGGAAGTTGGTCGGCCATAGTGAATGTGTTTTGTTTTTTTCATACTCGTGTAACACATTTTTTGTTTTTCTATTGTTACCAAAAAAAAAAAGTTGAAAAATGTCTTAGAGTATAAAAAAAATTATAATATGGTAGTGCAGACTAGTTTTGATTGCGTGGGTGTTGCTACAACTCTTTTTTTTGATACTTTAAGATGTGATGTGGCAAAAAATATGATTTTTGGTGCAAAATAAAATATTTTATTAAATAATATTTATATAAATAACCCACTTTAGATGTAATATATGACGTTGGTTGTGTAGGTGCTCTTTGTTTAACATGTTTTTTCTTTTTTCATTTATTTAGCGTTGTGATTTGTATTAATTTTTATTCATACAGCTTATAAGACATTAGCATACAATCGAAAGTCTCTTTAAGGGGAGATTTTCAAAAAAAAAAAAAAGAAATCGACTTTTTTTCATAATTATGTTCTTTAAGGGGGACCACTGTAGTGTGACCGCCTGAAAAAAGGTGATTTTTGGGAATTTTTTAAAGAAAACTACTGTATGGAATGTTTTAATATTTTAAGGATATAGTCGTTGGTACATAATAAATTCATGATAAAATTTTTGGACCAAAAAATTGAAAATTCAGTGAGTTGCTCGCGTTTTCCCAAGGCTCCAAAAAAAAGTCCGCCCACTCCTGCAGTGATAGCGACCTTCACAGTGCCTGAAATTAAAAAAACAAAAAGCCCTATTAAACTAGAAGGTATTGCCCGTGCCATGAACCTCAATCGAAAACAAAAGTTGAAATTTAACAAAATAGCGGAGTTTTTTTTAAAAAAAAAATTTCAAATTTTGGGCGAAAATTTGATGAGTTTTATTTATTCGTTCGGAAAACTGGAGGTTCATGGCACCAAGAAACATATATAAAAGAAGCTGCAATAAGAATTAAGTCGATCGGATGATTTGCCTTCGAACTATAACTGCAGCAAATTTGAAAAATGTAGTTTTTCTTTACGTTACTTTTAATTTTAATTACCGAGAATTTTTATTAAAATTATTTATGATGTACTCACTATAATGGTCATAATATAACTAGATGAGTCGCTTAAATGTGCCAGGGTCTAGCTTCTCCACAACATTTGACTGACAGCCACGTCCAGAAACTCCCAAACCTATCAACCTTCATATATTTTTCAATACCTGAAAGTTGACAATGAAAATCAGAATTCGCTCTTCGGATGGCTGTAACTCAAAAACTATTTGAGATATGCACTTGAAATTTTAATATGCTATTTTTAAAGGTATAAGCTATCGAAACATGCAAAAAAGTTTGCAATTTTTGAAGTGAAAACTTCTTTAGCGGCGTTGTACACTTTTTTTGTAATGGGTAAAAAATGTTAAACTCGCGTCAGGTCACGTGACCTGATCGAAAATTCGTAAGACCTGATCAAAAATTCGTAAAACGGATGGAAAGTAGACAGTCAGTAGAGCAGACAATAAACTGCGTTGTACACTTTTTTTGTAATGGGTAAAAAATGTTAAACTGGCGTCAGGACACGTGACCTGATCGAAAATTCGTAAGACGACAGTACATAACAGTAGACAGTAGTACAGAATACAGAACGAACGGTAGTATCTCTATATGTACTACTGAAACCAGTGTAACGCGAAAGGACAGATAGATATATACGGGTTTACTCCAATAGCACTAATTTTAAGCCCTATCTCATTAAACATTAATTTTAGAATAGAGATAAAAAATTTTCAAAAAGAGATTCTTGTAGGGATTACCGAAGAGAACATTTGTGCAAAATGTGAACTCCCGGAAATGTTTTTTTATATTGTTTAAACAATATTGAAAATTCATAAGTAGCGTTTTTTGAGCTTTCACCGCTTACGTAGCGACAACGGTGATAGATACATTAAAAAGTGTTAAGACCTTTTTTGTAGAGAATCGAATTCTCTACAAAAAAGTCAGCGAGAGCACCTGTCTATCTTGTACAGGTGAAAAGATATAGCGCTCCAAACGCGCACTCAAAAATCCACTTTTTCTAGCGTTCCGGCAGGGTGTGCCGTGTACGATAGCGCAATAAATAAATATTGTATTCTACCACATAAATGATAGTATTTTTATACTGATAATTAAAGCAATTCGTGCAAAATTATTCCCTAACCATTCCAAAATATCAAAAATGCACAACGTTAATATTCAAGTTTTCACTTCTGCCGGCACTCCCGGAGTGCAACCCGTCGTTTTTTTTTTTTTTTTTTCAAAATATCACACTAGTGGTCCCCCTTAAGGTGTTAGAAATATTCTCCTAAAATTTTATTTAAAAGAAAATAGAAAATAAAAAAGTTATGGGCATTTTAGCACGCGCACTTTACTACAATTCATTGCAGTTATAATGTATAAAACTTTAAATGCTTTTTTTCTGGAAACTACGTTTTTCAATGTGTTTCCGCGTGTATCTCAAAAAGTGTTTGAGATATCGACATAAATCAAAGTGCATATTATTCCTCGATACCGTCATTTTGGCAGGAACTAGGATCTTCTGGTTTCGTAATATATTTTGAAAATGGCGGTTGTTTATAATCGCGAAAGAACGGTGATTCTCGCTGGTTTTTTATTTTGTTTCTTAGATCCTATTTAGTGCCATAACTGTATATATGTATATTTTCAGAAAATTCTTGTCTTGTCTTTTCTTTGTATTGTGGCTCATTAGGGATTTCAGAACGCGCGGAACCTTCACGTTTGAAAAATCTCGTAGAATCGACTTCAACGCCATTTATACACAGTTCATTTTTGAATTTAAAAAAAAAATAAAATAAGTTTTTTTGTATTTTCAGGACATGTAGAAATAATGTATATTTAGTTTTTTAACAAAATATTTATTTGTATAAAAAAATAATAGCAAAAAAGGTAGATTTTTGATGTTTTTTTTTTTTTTTTTTTTTTTGACGAATCAAGTTGAATTAAGTTAATGCAGTTTAAAAATGACATTACATGTAAAGTTTACTGGTAATGGGTGACGACTAGAGATGTCGATTTTAAATCGATTAATTGAAAATCGATTAATCGGAGCTTAGAAAATCGATTCCTTTTTCGATTATTTTCATTTGAGTTGATTCATGAATCGATTATTAAAAGTAAGAGATCGATAACCGATTTTTTCCAAAAATAACTCCATTTTAATAGTAATTCTACAAAGAAACATGTGTTAATAGAAACACCAAAGACTCTATTGTTAATTGTCACTTTTTACTCGTTGTATCAACGAACCCCTCCTATGGCTCTATATGTCAGACTGTTAATACAAAAGGAAGAGACCTATCTGTGCAAACGACGATCCTTTTCCCACAAAAGCGACTTATTTAGAAAACATTTTTTTGTCAGTTTGTTTGAAATTTTTGAATAAGCTTGGTTCAATTCGTGGTATTCGTCCTACATATTCAATTGTCTTATGTTTTATAATTATAATTGAAAAGTTAACTCATTCATCGCCTTTACAAATATAATGTAAGGCGTTTTTACACGATATTGCTGATATTACCTATGTACTATCAAGTAAGTCCCTTAAAAAAAAATTATCAGTTAATTTTATTAAACATTTCAAAATTTCGATTTTTTTTTAATCGATTTTTTTGATTTCGATTTAAATCGATCCAAAAATCGATCTTTTTTTTGGAGAACCGACATCTCTAGTGACGACACACATGTTTTTACAAAGTAAATCTTACAAATGTTAATTATTTAAACGATTAAACCGAGAAAAAGATATAATTTTTTTTTTAAGTAGTTAAACCAAGTTCCCACCTGAAACGTATAAATTATTGTACGTTGAAAGTAGCAAGGTCACAGTGGTTCTGGTTCACCATAACTATTTTTCGAAAATTACTTTTTATTTTGCGATTAATTTTGACGTGCAATGGTTCGGGCGATCGTACCAACCTATCGACCCTTAATATATATTACAGTGTGGTGCATGGAATTTTGTATCATTTTATGGACAAAATGATACTTTTAGATCATCCCTTGTGTGTTAATACTGTTAACAAAAGCCAGTACTATCCTTCATAATTTCACAAAATACACAATATATATGTACATATATTACATAAATTTTTTCAGATTTTCAGTAAATGCATGCTGGTGAAACAAAATAAGTGTAAATATTTCAGTTACAGTAGATTTTTGTCTAGTACTAAATATTTACAGTACGTAAAAATTCGTTTTGCGCCCAAAACGGTAAGTAAGTGGTACGCATAAGTAGATGCCATTATGGTTGGTTTATTCATTAGGTACTTTCTGCACGCGTAGCGAAGAACGTTAATAGCAGGGTGAAGAGAAGAGGGGAAAGAAAATTTGTACTAAATATTCAGAAATTAAAAGATAAATTGAATATTATTCATGATTTATATTTATCTCTTTATTATAAAAATAAATAATTTATTAAAAAACTAAATATGTTGTTTCTACATGTCTTGAGATTACAAAAATTTTTTTTTTTTATATTTAAAAGTTAACTGAGTATAAATGGTTTTGAAGTAGACACTGCGAAATTTTTCCACTGTGATGATTTCTCGCGTTTTAAAATCCCCAGTGAACCAAAATAAAAAAAATCAAGAGTTTTCCGAAAATATACATATACAATTATTACACTAACTAGGATCTACAAAAAATTAATAAAAACCAGCGAGAAATCGCATTTTGAAAATAAATTTTCAAAAATCACCGCCTTTTCTCGATTTTAAACAGCCGTCATTTTGAAAATATATTACGGAACCAAAGGATCCTAGTTCCTGCCAAAATGACTTTATTATAATTTAATTTTTTTAATTTTTTTATTTTTATTTTTTTTTTTTAATGAAAATATAGCAAAGTGCGTGCATTAACTGCTCATAACTTTTTGATTTTTCATTTTTTTAAAATAAAATTTTAGGAGAATATTTCTGACACCTTAAGGAACATAATTATGAAGAAAAAAATTCAATTTCTTTTGTTAGCGAATATCCCCATAATAACGGAAATACTGCGATAGTAATATACCTTCGTCTTCAGCTACTATTATGTTTTGCTCACTCTTGAAATTTTTTTAAACGATATAAAAAAGTACTTGAGTTTGTCTCTATAAAGTATTTATGTATAAACAATAAAAAGGCCGAGAGAGATAAAAAATTATATTTTTATGAATATTTACTTCAATTAATGAAAAATTCTTTCAAAAAAAAAAATTATTAAAGTATTTAATTAATAATTCATTCAAATACACGCAAAATATTACGAAAAAATGTCAGAAAAGAACAGAAATCATTATTAACAACATAGTAAGGTAGTTATCGTATCTTAACAATCCATATCTGATTGTAAAAATTTTGCAGACCAAAATATAAATACATTAATTTAATGGCATTTACTTAACCATTTGTATATCTAATAACTATGTATTGTACCTACTATGCTATTTTATTTTATTTTTCTATTTACGTATACATACATGGAGAGAAAATTCATAGAAAAATTACTGTGCTCAGCACTACAATCGACGTGTAAAAGGCGAACATATTCAATTTTGTACGGTAAAAATATAAAAATTATACTTAATCATAGACAATTTAAAGGATAGAATATTCTTTCCGTGATATTAGCTCCGCAAAATTTGTAAAACAGCACAGTAAAAGTTCCATTCCGACAAAAAAAAATTTTTTAATTGGTAGGTAAGAGAAGGTACGCTGTCAACGCGCTGTCAACGCTGTCACATAGCGAGGCAGGCTGCAGAAGGTATCAACACAATCATACATGAAGGTCACATAGCCAGGCTGGTGTGGCAAGTAACATAGCCAGGCTGGTCACTGCTGGTGTAGTGTGGTGTGCAAACAGTATTCATTAGAATGTCTTACAAGACGGTCACCGTTTAATTCATCATTTTGTTACTTCACTATATTAAATGTTAGAATATATTTTGTATACATCATCTAGAATCAATGGTCGGAAAAGATCGATTGTTCCTCAGTACGTACAGCCCAAGTAACATAAGGTTGCGGGTCAGAAGCGCAAATGAAAGAGTACGACAACAAGAATTAAACTATAACATATATGCATAAGAGTGTGATAGAAGTTGTGTTAGCACATAAAATTTTACCATGCTAGCATAACAATTTTTATGAAGCCATGACTAATACTTCTTACGTTTCAATTTAATAATATTTACATGATCGTAAAATATTTTTTACTTTGGTCGTCGATCACGCACGCTTTATAAGAGAGTATGGTAATTTTTCTGAAATTTTATCTACGAAAGTTATAGGATTTTTCTCTCCGTGTACTAGTTACTACTTACAAATTATCACTTCGGTGTGAACGAGCTGTCATAGATATGCCATGGCACGTGAATTTTTGCTTTATTACGCTATATTTGGAAAAAAAATTGATCCTGCCTTGAAAATTACGTAATCGTATGTTGATTTAAGTTGAATAATTAACTCTTTTTTTCAAATTTGTGTGTTTTATTTATTTATTTTTTTTAATTAACGTCAATTAATAATTGCTTAAACAAACACAAACACATGGAATGATAAACAAAAAGTTTTTTCTTTCACTCGCCGGAACGTTTGAAATTTATTTAGTGCGCTATCGTGTCAATTTTAGCAAACACATTAAACCCAAATCATTTATTTACACATACCATTAGGAACACCATAAATGTTTGGAAATTTCACTTACGTTTTTTTTTTTTATGTGAAATATAGTACGGTGCAGTTATTCAAAAAAACGGCCTAACCTCGACATCCAAAGTAACAGTTTCACTCCAACTCCAAATTGTTCTATTAAACCATTTTGAGCGTCGGGCGTTGGTTGGAGAGGAGTAGAAGTAGGCGAATTAATAGATTTAATCAGTTTTTTTAAATATTTCGGAAATTATGGGGTTTAGCGTAAAAAGTGTCATATACAAAAATAATCTACATTAAATTGCGAACGAAAATGGTGCTGTTCATAATCTTGCTAAAGTGAACAGTACTAGACTTACGGAGAGTGTAAAAGTACCAATTTTTAGTATTCTTAGCCACTACTGCACCTATCACCAGGTGCAGCAGTGGCTGAATAAGAAGAAGAATCCGCTCGAGTGGGGGTGGGAGAAGATTGACGAACACCTGAGACCAGTTACAATAGCACGTCCTGCAGCTCCCGAGGAATTACTTTCCCCCATAGTGTGCGTTTGTAAAGACGCATGCGTCCGTAACTGTGAATGCAGAAAGAGTGGTCTAAATTTCTCAAGCATATGCGGTAATTGCTCAGGCCTAGGATGTGGTAACAGGGATACAAACATCATAGACGAAGATTTTGAAGAGGAGGGTGCTATGTTTGAAGAGGATTAATCGCAATTTCCTTTTACAAAACACAATCCTGTATAAAAAATGATTATTTTCCTTAGTGATAATGTGTCATATTTTCTCCAAAAAATCAAAAAATACTAAAAATTGCTACTTTTACACCTTCCATAACTCTGGAACTCTTCACTTCAGTAAGATTATGTACGAACTATTTTTGTTCGCAATTTAATGAAGATTATTTTTGTATAGGCACTTTTTGCGCTAAACTGCATAGTTTTCGAAATATTAAAAAAAAGACTGATGAAAACCGTTAATTTGCCTACTTCTACCCTCCTCCCTTCCAAACTCGAAGCTCAAAATGGTATAACATTTTACCAAACAATATGTGGACTGTTTAGAACAATTTGGAGTTGGAGTGAAACTGTTACTTTAGATGTTGAGGTTTGGGTCTAATTGCACCGTACTAATAGAAATAAAATGCTTGTTCCAAATGTAAACATTAGAATTTTCAATTTGAGTGAATATAATGTTTTAAAGTTTAATGTTATTTAGTACGGGAGAAGTTTTATTTTTCCACCTAAAAAACGGTGAATTTTAATATACCGTATTTTTCGGCGTATAGCGCGTACCTTGAGCACCAAAAATATTGTCCAAATTTCGTGGTGTGCGTTATACACCGGATATAAAACTGAATAAAAATTATGATGGTTTTTATTTTAATACTAGCTGTTGCCCGCGGTTTCACAAGCGTGAATTTCGTAATTTAGTAAAGGTAATTCCTTTTAGGTTGTTTGCTAAAATATTTTGCCCCTATTTTCCTTTCATAAGCTGAAATGATAGGCTTTATTTACTGATAAGCTTACTCATCAATCCTCTTTATTTTTAATTTCTCCCTTTGGCTAGTTATCTAGAAACAATTGCAATTTTCAAAAACTAATTGATCATTTCTTCAAGCATATGACATAAACTAAAAATCTAAAGTAAGCCTGTTGAGGAGGTGTCAACGAATTTGGTATAGAGGTAAAATTTCAAATATTATATATTTTTAAAATAGTATCCTCCCTATTCCTATTGGAAAATTTAAATCCCTACATCCTCTACAAGTCTGTTTGCATTATATTTGAACATTTCCTAAAGTAACTGATTGATTGTTGTAGGCGCTAGAACAGCAGACGTTGGAAATGTAAAGTTTGACCTCTTTTCAATTTTTTTTGCGTTTAATCCCTATTTCACTCTTTATAGAATTAATTTTCAAAAAGTGATGAAACATGTATTCATTCTTGTAAAATTATCTTAACTGTGAGTAAAGCTACTTTAAATCAGTTATTCCGAAACAAATCGGGCAAATTTAGTTCCAAATCAGTTTTTTAAAGTGCTCCGCTCCGCTCGCCAATTTTTACATTCTGAGATCTCTGCATAGATTCTCATATTGATGGTTTTAAAATTAATTTAATTCTAGATGCTTTTCGAGATCCCAGAACCCTAGTGGACTTTTTAAAATTATGTTCAGTTCCTCCGTAATTAAACTTTACTACTATCCTTTTCTAAAGTGAAATTTTAGTAAAAAAGTTTTGAAGTTAACATTTAAATTTTTAAATATTATTTTTATTGTAACCTAGGTAATATTTTGTTTTTCTATCTTTTGTTTCCGTCTATTGTTAAAGGAATATTATTGATATATCAACTTTTGTCTTGAATGTATCAACCCCCATAAATAATATTGTGATAATTTTTGACTGGAGATGTTGCCAATGTTGAAATGGTGAAGCGTTTGAGGAAAAATTTATAAAGTTTCCTAAAGTTAAAGATACCTCATGTTCGGAGTCGTTGAGTGTCTCATATTAGGAAGTATTTAACACTGCAAGTTTTTAGGTTATGTTTTTTTTCTTAGGCAAAGTATTTAAAGGCATACGTGATAAATCATTAACACAATATGTGCACTTTTCGTGAGAAAAAGTTGCAAATAATTATACGATAAACAAAGGAAGTACATAATATAAAAACACAATATGTAATTTTTTGGCATTAAAAAACAAATTTTTGTTGGCACTGAATGTCCATTCGGCGAAAATTTAGGGAAACTAGCAAAAAGTTTGATGTTTCGATTCTGCTTATCTGTGCGAGGGACATAATTGTAAATATCTGGTCATATAAACGAAATAACCTGCTATCTCATATTAGGCAACTATCTCATAATAGGTAACTTTACCCTAATATAATTTATTTAAATGATAATATGAATTTAGTGCTCTCTTAATTGTAAGTCATGTACCTTTGTACATTTTCTTACGTCCTCAACTCTTGTACTTGGAGATTAATGATTTTATATTAAACATTCCTATGTATATTATGGGTAGGTATGTTACATACAGTAATCTTACCTAGGGGAATAATAAACTTAATTCCCACTAATAAGTTACTTAATGCGATAACTGATCGTTATAATATTATGTACCTATATGAAAATGTTGGTATGCGATTTTCATTGGTTTGGTGTGCAAAAATATACGTTTAAGAAGGAACAGTATGTTTGAAAAATTCCGCGTAAAATCGAAATTGTTCGTATAATGTTACGATTTAAAAACAAGTAGAATAAATAAATAAAACAATTTAATTTTATAAAGATTCATTTTCTTCACCGTTGTAATACTATCTTATAATGATAGAGTTACGCAATTTTTGGCACCCAACGTGGGGCTTGATCCTCGATCTTGTGAGTAAGAGTCTTATACCACAATATTGAGTGTGAATCGTGTAAATATACAAATTTTTTTCGAAAATTAAACTGAAGTGTTAGCTGATATTAGCACATCAATGGTCCTGCTGGCTGTATAGCATCAAGTGAAAAATCGTACGCCTAAAAACCGATCCAACTAATAAATATAATGAAGAAATTAAAAAATCAATTAACGATAAAAAAAAGCATCCTTTCTGACAGAGGTAGACATTATTTAGTGGAATTGAATCGAAGAGCTCCTAGAATGTACGAACTCGTAAAGACATACAAACCTGATAATCCAATAAGGTCTGTAGTTTCCCATGTCATGTCGGTTGTCCGTCACATAAATTAGCAAAACATTTAGACATTTTATTTAAAACAGAAACTCAGCTCAGCTCTACACATAGTGTTAAAAATTCTTTCGAACTAATAGATAAACTCAAAAGTACTCCTTTCTCAAATCGATACAAGTTAACCTCCCTAGATGTACGCGACATGTTTACTAATATTTCCATTAAAGAATGACTAAACTTAATTAGTAAAATAATAAATAACAAGATAAAAAATCCTTTAAAACAATCGGAATTAATTAATACATTTAATACAGTCTTAAAGCAAAATTACTTTGAATTCGGCAGTAAGCTTTTCCGACAGAAAAGTGGTTTTGCTATGGAGAAACCACTGAACCCTCTGTTGGAAGAAATTTATAACTATTTCGAGTTTAGAGGAAATAATAATGAACAACATTTTAACAAAATAACATGAAAAATTTTGGTATAGGTACGTGGATGATATAATTACAGGGTTTGATGGATCAATTCGCCAATTAGAAAATTCATAGATAGACTAAATTTAATAGACTCAAAAATACAATTTGATTTAGAATTAGAAAAGGATAATAGAATCAATTTCCTGGATTTAACAAACTGTCCGAGTAACTGAAACAAAAGTCGTTTTACTAATTTGCCCTGAATTATATATAATTTAAATTTGCCCGCTCTTTTCTACATACATTGGATTGGCCTCTCATACATAAGTATGTATGTCACGGAGTATAATGCAAATTAAGTGAAGTTACACAACGTTTCTTCATCATTACATAAATGAATGACTTCAACCAAATGTATTCGCAATAATGAAGTACAAATACAATTATTATTGGTTCAAAATTATGAATAAAAATTATTTTTAAAAATATTTTAACTAGTTTAACTACTTTATAATGAATAAATTTTGACTAATGGATTATTGAATATTCCATGTTATTTATAATGTAACTAATATGAAATGTGTTATTGACATTTAAACTTTCAAATGATAAACATTTTTATTTTAAAAATTTGTTGTTATCTCCAAAATTTAATTTAAAACTGTAGATGATGTGTAATTTACTTTTTCCTTTTACATTAATAGTTTATTCTTTGTTTTTTGGTGAATACATTCTAAAATTAAATCTTTTAAATTTTTGACATATGTCATTTAGATGACATAAAATTTTTTATATAAACTAAAAATTTTTACGCAAAATAAAAAAAATTTTTATTTGACATATTGATATTCAATGCTTTATGTGAAAAAATTTTTTACAATTTGACTTTAATTTTATTACTATATGACATAGAATGTTTAGTTGGCCCCTTTTATTTGAAGGTGACAAACATGTTACGGTTTTTCTAATTCTATTAAAAGTTTTTATTAAACTATGTATTTTTTGGATAGATTAATAAACTTGCCGATGAAGCTTTATAACTAAAGCGAAATATTCAAGATATTACACGATGGTTGAATACAACTTTTTCAATAAAATTGTGGACCATTCAATCTGTTCTTGTTTTCTTCAATGTTTTCCTGCAATTGGCTGTTTTTTCAGCGGTGTTTTGAAGACTGAAGTTGACTTCGTTTTTAAAGGGTAAAATTGGTCTAAATTCTCGTACTAAATTCTACTTTATATTCTGTTTTATAATTTTTGTATACGACTGTATTTCCTACTTTATTTGTTTATATGTCAGATGCTTCTATCTAACCTAAAATTGTTTTCCTTGTTTTTGACTCCGCCCGCTACTTCTATTACCACCAATTTCCCATCATGCGTTGCTACAATTTATAAGTTAAGATTTAGAATAAATAGGCATGTATCTGAATGTAATCTTTACACGTTTGAGAATGGTCATATTGACCGAAACATGTCGTAAGAGTTTTAATATTCAATAAAGTCATAATATCATAGGAGTTTTAATATTTAATATACATTCTAAAGATTAAAGTTGTCTCTCAGAGTTCTAGCACGTGACGCCGGAAGGCTAGATAGATTTTGAGCAAATCTTACTGAAATTCTGTTGAAATATTGGGAAAGACGAACGTTTCCCCTAAGGTCCTATAGTCCCAAAGAGAGCTCCAAATAAATGGCTTGATGGATCTTGAAAAAAATTTTTACAATTGGTAGTAAGACGCCAGAGATAATGATTGTCGATTCTAAAATCGTTGCCTAAGTGCCTGGAATCTCAAAAAGGATCAAGAAATGAAGTGCTTCTAAAAGTGTTAATATGAATACAAATACTACTTTAGACTCGTTTGGCGAGCGGAACAAAACACTATAAGGAACTGGTCCCGAACAGAATCATTTGATTTATAAATCAGATGATATATATTGATAAAAAGTATTAATGATGTAGTCCCCCCCCCTCCCAAGAAAAAATGTTTCCAACTATAAACTCAAACATTTTAAACCCATTATTAAAAGGTGATAAAAATCTATTCGAAAATACCCAAAAACAACCGCACAAAAATCACTAATCGACTAACTGTGTAACAGAAACGATAAAAACTTCCTTCTTAACACTTTCAACAAACAAATTAAAACATTATGAAATACGCTTAAGGGGATTCACTCACACGCACACACACACATATACACACATTTCATTCTCTATGATAAGTACCATTACTACAGATATGAATTAAATTTGTGCGAATTTTAATGGCCATTTACCGCGACAAAAATAGAATATTTCAATTATGTTTTCAAATTAAATTATCCAAATATTATCAACAGCCATTATGATAACTTTTTAATGCCACCATTAAATATATATTTACCTTCAGGCCATGCGCGGGTTGTTGTTGGTGGCAAATACTGATGCGGGGGAAGGCATTAATTTATTTTCGTTGAAATTTCACAGACTAAACAGCGATGTTCCATTAATTTTTATTAGGGTAAAATTTGTTGCATAAATACATCTTACGTTTTATACAGAGTGTTCCAGAAAAATTCTGGCATAAAATTTTTTTTGAAACGTTTTTTACCTACTAAGGTTCATATGTAATTCTATTGATTTGAAGTAACTTAAAGCCAATTTTTTTTTATCCTAGAAGTAACTTTTTACCCAGGTTTTGTTTTGAAGTAGGTAAAACTCTTAGTGTGAATTTCGTGAAGCTGGTGTTTTGCTAATTTTTGAATTTTTAATAATTCTATTGATATAACCTTCAACAGATATTATATATTTAACTGGAAATTCTTAAAAATTGACTTTAGATAACTATTACGAACAAAATGTACTTCTTTTATACAGGGTGGAAAGTAAATAACTCTCGTCACTTGGAGGGGCAACTCATAGCATCCTGTAGACACTAAAATCGCAGGAATTTTTTCGGAATTAACAGTTTGAGAAAATCGCAAATGAACTGGCTCCATGATGTTTCCATATTATCCAAAAGTACGGCTCTGACTAAATTATGCATAAATATCTTTTTATACAAAAGTAAAAAATGATTTTATTGACTAAAATTCAATGAAATTTTGATTTATGAAGTAAACATGCTTTCCAGATGTTTTTCTAAAAACAGAAAATTTATCTTAACGTAGTTGCTCTGAGTTTGTCAAGTATAAAAGTATACCTATCTCAAAAAAAATTTCTTTTATCAAAAGTTAAATAATGTATTAATATTCTTCAGTCATTGTATCTGTATACCACTTGTTTTTTTTTTTTTTTTTGATTTCCGCGGGCTCATGTTGTCGCAACATGAAAAGCGAATTGTTGAAAAGGCGTTGTAAAAACTTAGTTGTAAAATGATGTTTATAAATTATATTTCAAAAACGGCGTAGTGAATAATCTTTATTTCTTACTAAAGATGGTTTGTAACTTTGTATTTTATAACATATTAATCTTTTATCAAATTCCTTTAACACGTTTTCATTTTATTCAAAAAAAATAGAGTTTACCCATAAAAACCCGTGTTAAAATTATAAAACTTTGAAATCGTTTTTCTCAACACTGGGGTGGTCAATTTTTTTTTCGGTAAGGGCTCGTATTATTGGTATTGAATTAGATAAATATCTGGAGAAGTTTCGTTAAAATTCTTTGAAAAAATCGTTTTATCGACCAACTACCTTAAAAACATGAAATGATTAGAGCCAATGAATTAAAAACGTTTTTTTGGGGGCCTTTTGTTGACCCATATTTAGTATCAAATTTTTTCTGTTAGAAAACACTTTTGGCTTAAATTTATTAGCAAATATTAATTCGATGGGTCAGATCTACCCACTGTTTTCGCAGCGAGACTTACATACTTTCCACCCTGTAGGTATATACAGGTGCGTCACGAAATATTTCTTCTTCATTCGAAACCAGACACATTCGCGTTAAAAAACAATTTATTGTTTAGAAGCCTTCAAATTGTGAATATTTATGGAACACTCTGTATAGTTTACATTGAAGCAATAATATAGAAACCGGTTTATATTTTTCTTGTTATTTTGTAATTTTTTTCCTCCCAATAAACTGATTTAACAAATAGCATATGCCAGAGAAGAAAAGAATAATATTGTGTACGTCTATGTATATTCTCTGATCTGGTGGTACATAAGTAAGTACACGCATACATTCTATGTATTTTATAAACTATTGTAATTGAATTGTGAGACTAACGGACTAACAAAATAAGATTTTTCCTTCTATTAAATTTATTCACACTTGTCAACTGAAATTTTTCCATTGCAGAGAGTATTTAGTTACTTATACCAATCCTACGACTTATTCTATTTTTAAAAATACCGTGAGTCTACATTGATACAACATGAGACAGTATCGAGCTTCGTTAACATTTTTAACGAGTTTTCAATTAAATTTAACTCTGAGATATCGGCAACTAAATTTGACTTTTTTAATGGAACTTCGTTAGACCCGCCACACACGTACAGTTTCAATTGACACTTTGAACTGAACAGTTCAACTATACAGTTTAAACTCTACGTGTGTGGGTATTTCAGTTTCAGTTCAACGCAACTGTACAGTTAAACTGAGACGAATGAAATTTCAATTTTTTAAACTGAAAGGTTCAACTGATTGTTGCGGGTTCAACTGTACAGTTCTCACAATCAGTTCAATTTGCGTCACGATCACAGAACAATGAACACTATTATTATTATACAACTAGACAAAGCGCAAAGCCAGTTTGTAGGCATTTTTCTTGTGGCAGGTAACGGGATGAGACGAGTGAGATTTAAGGAATATAATAATTGTCCACTTTTCCGCAAATGGAACTATAATTAAAACGAATATCACTCTTTTTCTTTCAAAATTTTTGTAATTTCAAAACGTTACTACCAATACCACAGGTTATCGCGTTGATTACTACACTACAGAATACTATTAAGTCGTATACTGGTCGTATCTGGCTGCTTCATTTATAAATTGATAGAGTGAGTCTATAGGATATACAGAATATGTTCTTTGGTCTGTGGTCAGGAGCAAGTGTGTTTGATTTTCTGTTTTTGTTTTTTTTCAACAATATAATTTCCGCGGAATCAAAGATGTTGCTTGGTGAAATTGTCCTGCTGTTTCCAATCCGTTGTAAAAACTGAAGGATTGAACTGTACGTGTGTGTGTTTCTACAATGTACATTTCACCTGACAGTTTAAACTATTCAATTCAAACTGTCAGTTGAAACTGTACGTGTGTGGCGGGCTTTAAAGTTTACATAAATTCTTAAAAATTTTGGTAACTTTTTAAAAAATTAAACAAAAAAAATATTCTGTACTTTACATACACAAATATAGCAACCACAGCTATGTATTTATCTGTTAAATTAATGCATTCTGTGTGCTACTTACTATTTACTGCTAAATAGTTAGGTGTGAACGAAGAATTAAACAAAGAAAGCATTCTATAAAATTATTTTAAATAAATAAATAGTAAGTATGTTAACATTTTCACGTTTAAAAAGTAAGCTATTAGTTAGCATAATACCGAACTCGTAACATCGTGTACATTTAAGAGTACAAAATTTTTGATCGTTAAAATCAAAATGAATTATTCATGCTGAAACAATTGCAAAAAACTTTTACAATGATCACCCGGTATAAATAATTCATAGATTTTATTTAAATGGATGAAAACACTCACCGATAAATTGAGAAAACTTGTCGTTTACTTGTTATAGTTTAAATAAAATCGTTCTTCGTTTTAAAAAAAAGTTTGTATTTTTTCTAAAAAAAGAATTTCACTATGATTTTTTAAACATTAATAAAAAAAAAACAGAACCACAAACAAAGCACGAAAAAAAGAAATAAAACACTACTCGTGGATTTCAGTTATTTTTGTCTTTTTTTTAGAAAAAAATTGAACAACTTACTCTAGCTTTTGTTTTATTCAAATGTTTCCAGAATAGAAATTTCAATTAAATTTTTTCTAACGTTTGTATACTCACATGGAAAATTAAGTTGAACATTCAATTCAGCCCACGAAAACATCCACTTAAAATCCTGTACAACTGATTGATCCCGACAAAGATTCGAAGAAACGAAATTATCGTTCAACAAAATTGGTCGGTACATGTGTGTACCTACTTGCTACCTACGGACATTATGCTCGAGTAAATATTCTTCAATAAGTAGCTCTTGCGAAGCGGAAAATTGAAAGGCCCAAGTGTAATCAAAAAGAACGAATTGAAAGTGCGTGAGAGACATCTTTATTTCGTAATCCAAACGAAACGAAGCTAAGGGATCGAGGACAATGTAAATCCGGAAAATTGGTTGTTCAAATTTACGTAAATGCAAGAAAGAAAGGTTGGATGATTTGAACTGTATGCTATTGTGTGTACTTACAGGGGACAGGAGAAATTTCGGAGGTCAACAAAAATTAATTAAAAATAAATCGAAAATTTTAATTGACTACGTTATTACATTCATTATCGATGTTTTTTTGTTAATTACACAGCTTTTTTGGCGCACATATATATGTTGTATATTTTTTTTTTTTAGTAATTGTCAGTTACGTATAACTCAATACTTGTACACGTGTTATGAAGCCAATGCTATAATGAGTTCTTATAGATGTGTTCACCTATGTAGAGCATTTCCGATGTAAATGGTCCAGTAGGTTCGATATACACCACGAATCCAATTTTAAGTAGTGGTCGGTGCAAATTTAAGGCGAAGTACGTAAAATCGGATGATCAGGGGCGTCGGTAAACTTTTGTTTCTGGGGTTGGTAAATATTATTTATCTGAACTTATTTAAAACAATATAATCTTAAGAGACAATTTACACCTATGTAAAATTCGGTTGTGTAGACAAAGGAAATCGAATGTTGTACTAATGAATATGAGTGACGACTTTTAGAAAATTGTCGAAAAATCAATTTCACTATCGCATTCATCAGCGTAAAAGACGCCAAATAGTGGAAGTTGACAAAAATTCTAGAATATTCTACTCGTGAACTAGCAAAGATACCAAAAAATAAACTTTACTATTGAATTGGGCACTAAAAATTAGATTAAGCAGCGCATTTTGACAAAAATTCTAGAATGTCCTATTCGTCAACTAACAAAGATATCGAAAAATCGATTGCACCATTTAATTGGTCATCAAATAAAAGACGGAATAGCATATTTTGATAAATGTTCTAGAATATTCTATTTGTTAAATAGCAAAAATTTTTTATCAAAATCGGACATTTGGTTTACATTAGTTTAATTTCGGTTGGACAATTAAGTGGTGCAGTAGATATTCCAATATCTTTATTAGTTGACAAATAGAATATTCTAGAACATTTCTCAAAATGTGTTATTTGGTCTCTTTTTTGGTAGCCAATACAATGGAGACGTCTGTTTTTGAATATCTTTGCTAGTTGACGAATAGAATATACCAGAACATTTGTCAAAATGTGCAATTTGTCCTCTTTTCAATGGACAATTAAATGGTACAATTGATTTTTCAATATCTTTGCTAGTTGACAAATAGAACATTCTAGAATTTTTGTCAAACTGCGCTGTTTAATTTCATTTTTAATGACCAACTCAACGATGAAGTCTGTTTTTTGATATCTCTGCTAGTTGACGATTAGAATATTCTAGAATTTCACGTTACTCATTTTGCATTTGCATTTTCTATACAAAATATGTGCATATATATCTGCAAGGAAATTTTAAAATTTTTAAAGGCTACGAGGCCCTCAGACAATATTACCTACGGTCCTGACTCTGGCTTGGTACATAAACTTTCACCAACACAAACAACAACATATCTGTGAGAGGAAAACCCCACTTAATCGCTGACGTCACTACGTAAAATCGGAGTACGTACCATTGGATGGCCACTGTAAATATGAATATTTTGGTCATTAGTTGTAAAAAATTCTGAACTTTATTAATTTTGTTTAAAAGTGAAGAAATAATTACAAATTCTGAATTGGTATTTGTTTCATATTTAAATCTCTATTTGCGTTATCAGAGTTTTCCAAAGCGTGACCCATAAAAGCCTACTTTTCTCTGCCTTTTGGGTATCTTATGAATTTTATTTAAAGGTGGTCTAAATGACAATTTATGGTGCTACTTTAAAGGAGGCGAAGTTTCAAACTCGTTATCTAATTCATCTGATCCTAGGCGAATTCGATATTCTCGATATCCTCTTGTATATTAAAAAAATTATAAAAAGTCCAAAAAAACAAAATTAAAAAAAAAAAAAAAAAACGCCGAAACAAGAAAGAAACAAACTTTTTGCTGGATTAGTAGCATTATGATTTAGTGAAGAAGCTTATTTCCGTAATGTAACCAAATCTAATGTTTCTTAGACATATACATTTACTTTTTAATTTAAAGGCCGTAGGATGCAAGGTTTGGAGTATCTATTGAGATTTGATATGTCTCTAATATAAAATAGTAACGATTAATTCAGTATTATCAGCATAAATCCTGATTCTTCCCTATTAAATCGATTATACCTCACTTGAATAATCTTTTTAAATAAAATACAATAACAGATTCGAAAAGACTATAAAATTTTACCTAGAAAATGAGTTACACCTTGAGAATTTGAGAATCTTGGTGTGGGGAATGTTGAATTTATAATCTTGCCGTGAACAGGTTTAACTCGTCATTAGTTATGAGCAAATGCAAGACCAAGACCAAGACTTGGCAGTCTTGGTCTTGGTCTTGTTCTTGCATTAAGAATCTTGGTCTTGGTATTGCTAGAGCAGTTTAAGTCTTGGTCTTGGTCTTGGTCTTGCAAAATGCAGTCTCGGTATTGGTCTTGGTCTTGGTATTGCTAAAGAATCTTGCACTTTCTTGCATTTTTTTATTAGCGAATTTTTTCCTTCTAAAATCAGAATTTTCTCTCTTTACGGTATTAATTATACTTTCAAACTATTTAAATAGTCTAGCAAGAGTCTTTTTTTTTCTTGCTTTTGTCTTGGTCTTGCTCACTTGAGTCTTGGTATTGGTCTTGCAGCCATACTTATAGTCTTGGTCTTGGTCTTGCTCTTGGTATACATAGTCTTGGTCTTGCAAAAAATGCAAGACCAAGACAAGACTGCAAAACCAAGGCTAATTTTGCTCATCACTACTCGTCATATCTCCAAAACAAAAACTATGCTTAAGCTTAACGTGAAATTTTGTTTACATTAAAGTATCACCATAAGGTATTATTTAGATCACTTTTGAATTCATCAGGTCCTCAATGGAGATGACACATTCGTACTGACTTAGCTACATTTACTTAGCATTTATTTGTCTACTTTACGACTGCAGATTCCTTGTACATTGGAAATTTGTATTGTAATATTCAAATCAAAACTTTCTCCCCACTTCAATGATATTTTATATTCCGGTGAGTAATTGTATGCGCGAGTACCTACCTATATATGTATATGTTGGTAGTTTTAATAAATACCCATGATAATACCATGTCATTCGTGCTACCATATATGTTGGTCTGTAGTCAAATATTTTTAATTAATATTTCAGGAAATTTTTTCCTACACTCATTTCCACTGTGAGCATTTTCCACCTTGTTTTATAACATGCCGACCTAACCGCCCCTCCTACTCGTCGCACAAGAGACCACCAATTAATTCTCATTTTTTGTCAGAAAACGAAAATATGTAATTGAATAAGCCTCTTGAAGTTTTCCTGTTTTTGTTAATAATTAAAATACTATATATAATATGATTGTTTATTTATTTTGGGCATAAGTTTGAAAATTTATTGTGTTTTTTTTTTTTTCTTTTTAATTAAAACTTAATTACTTTTAAAATTTTACGGCGTCCACTTAATTTTGGGACACGGACTGAGAGGATATGGTATTTTTAATAAAAAAAGGTTCATTATAAAATAAAATATTTTAAAGTTCAAAGTATAAATTGGCTTTTAACGCAGATCCGTAACGGGAGTATTTGAGGTATGTGCTAACAGGCATAATACGTGATTCCCTCTCCTTCAAATAGTTAACTTACGATAACTAAACCTTGAGTGTATATTTTTAATTTTTCCCAAAAACATGGCTGGGTAACCATACCGGATAAAGCAGTGCCGGATGCATTTAGGACTTATAATCTTGTTATAAGATGGTTTAATCGAACGTAACTTTTTCCTGTATCTTCGATTTATCTTTATGAGATCTTTTTTTTGGGATTTTTCTGTGATTTTTTTATGCAGTTTTGAATTATTAATTTTTTTTAATGCTCATCAAAGTACATAATGAGAAAGGAAACTAATAAAAAGTAAGAAATTTGAAAGTTTACTGTCGCCTTATAAAGCAATCATTTTTTTGTAATATAAATTTTTATTTCTGATTAATCCCCTTGATCAGAAAATTTACCGAAAAGCCACAAATATTTTGTCCAAATAGTAGTTTTTACAAAAAGAAACCGCATAAAATTTATTATCATCTATGTAAAGAGTTTGGAACTAATTCACAGGAAATATACGTAAGTACGCAGAAGGGGAAACCCACAATAGACAATAATATGGTATTAAAAAAAAGTTTTGTCTCTCATCTTTTGTACATATTCATTTGTAGCCGCACAGTTAATTAAAAAAATATTTAAAACTTTTCCCAGTTCTCTTTCGCTTCCTCTCCACGTTCTCTCTGGTGTTCTTATTTTTCATAAAATTTTCCGTATTGTTAAAACATTAAACACATATTTCATTGTAGCTCATGACAACATCATAATTTTATAGTCAGTTGTTTTTTTGTTTGAAGAAATTTAAAACAAATGAAAAACAAATTTTGTTTTTTCTTTTTTATTAAAATAAAAAAAATGTTTTTTGTATTGTTTGATGTGTACTGAAGAGTGTTGGTGAATATGAACTGGCGCAGCATTTCGGATCGAGTCTCTAGTATCTCTGAATAAAATGTACAAAAAAATCGGACTGTATAAATGTAGCTTCTTTAACACTTCCAAAAAAGTAGTTGTAAATTCATACACTAAAAAAAAAACGGACAAATTTTTTTTTTAAATAAACTGCGACATTTATATAATAGGTACAAAATACAATTGACATAGTGACTACTATACAACACTCAGTTCGTTTAAACTATTCTACCAACTAGCACTTTTTTTATTTGACTTTTTTTTTATTTGATAATGCAACAAAACGTTTGAATGAGGTTGTATGTCCAACTATATGTATGAACTATGATGTAGATGGTGCCAGAGTAGCGGGACACGTTTTGAAAATGGTGCAAATATATGTAGTGTACAACGAAATTAGTTGTAGTTATTACAACAATACGAACAATAATAAAAAGTAAACCGGCTTTTTTTCCGCCATAAATTTTACACGATGACCTATTTTTCGATAGCGTACCTACCTACAGCAACGAACGAGTCCTGTGCATACGTCATTCATGTAACACAAAATAACTGTGTTATTAAAAATAAATTATGTAACGCACAGTTTTAAAAAAAGTTTTTTTTTTTTGTACAATGAATGTTTGTTGATTTGGGCATTATTAGTTACAGGTAAGGTACAGAAATTTTAAAAATAAAAAAAAAATAATTAAATTTCAAAACACAATTTATTTAACTAGCTCAGTTTACAATATAATTGTGTATTCTCAGGGATTCGCAGGATTTTAAAATAGAAATTTCAATTTGGCGCATTAATAAAACAATCAACCTATAATAAGTTAACAATTGTATTAAGATCACAGAATTTGAACCACTTTAACAGGCAGTTTAAGAAAGAATAGCAAAATGGTAAAACATTCAAACTTTAACAGTTGTATAAATATCACAGAATTAAACGTTCAATAGGTTAACAAAATTGTACAGAAATCACCGAATTAAACATTGGTTAAACACAACAATAAGTCCCGTTGAAACCCAAACAATTCAATAAAACAATAAAAGATAGTTAGATAAACGTATTTAATAAATACAAAAAAATTAGAATTGTTTAGTTTATACGACATACAAATGTATTACAAATTGAAATTACAGTGTTCCTTCTCAATAGTTCCGCAAAATGAAACGAGGGGAATAGTTTTTCCAAGAATTGTTGTTCCCCCACCGAATTCCAATTGCTCGCTAGCAAGGTAATAAATTTCTTTATGTCTAAATTCAGAAATTGTAGTTCAATAATTTATGATTGTGTCAAAATTGAAAATTTTTTCAGGAGCGTCAAAACAAGTATAGGGGTCTAAAAATAATAATGTAACTTAAAAATTTAAATTAATATTTATATAACCATGTAACGAAACTCTAGTGGTTTACGTTTAACATATGTATAGATATGCTGATATGCATAATATTATACTATATGAGTATAATATACCTGTGTACGATATTGGACTTACAGTTAGGTATAATTACTTAATGGTATATCATTTTCATTATAATCATCTATTTATGTACGCAATTAACAAGTTTAATTTATTTCTTTTTTATTTATTTTTAAAAATCTAATTATTAATTAAAAAGTATACATAACAAATGAATATATGAACTTGATAATGTATTGTATGATACTCACATTCACATTATATAATTTATTGTAATTTCTTTTTTTTTAGCTGCATAAATGATCACAGTTGTTAAAAATGCAGCTTAATAATAAAAAAAAAAAATTAAAAAGTATTGACTATTGTGTAACCTTTCTTTTTTTTACTGATCAAATATGTATCTCCTCACAAAGTTTTGGAAGAATACGCTCGCATCTCTAAATGTATTTTTCTAATTTAATTTTTATACCTGCATGCATAACACCGATATATTTCACATAATAATTTATGTCTATCTGTTTACATAATGAGGACACTAATTGATACATATCAGTGAAACAGTGGAACAGTATAAACAATGCTGATCAGTTAGTCGAATAATGATATTACAAACTTAAATTGTCTTACTATATTATTTATTCAATTTAGGTAATTTTTCTTTCATTTAATATAAACAAAACATTTTTAGCTCTTATGAAATAAATATTATAATAGGTGGCAAAGTGGAGGTAACGCTCGAGTCTCAAATTGGGGAAGCGGAACTATTGAGAGCGGAAATATTCAGAATGCCCACTGTAGTAAAAAGTGACAAGTGATAGCAAAAGAGAATTAATTAAATGAGAAAATTGAATACAAGATTGACAAATTTTGTTTTAAAACAGTTCGATTAGGTAATTTTGTTTTTGCACGATCGTGTATTTTCATGCATTTACTGATGCTGTTGACAATGCTGGTAAGTTACATTTCCCGAATGTTTGTTTATATCCATGGAAACCAAAAAATAACAGTGCGGTAAGTGAAATAGATGCGTGGTAAGTGAATAGGATGCGTGGTAAGTGAAATTAGCTCAAAAATGATTGTATTTATTTACTTATATTGAAATTAAAAGTACAATTTGAACAATTAGGAAAATAAACCGATTAATATTAAAATTTTCACTAGTTTGCACATTAATATTATTATTGTTGGCATTAATCTTCTTATTTTATTGACATTTCAAAAGGTCGTTCAATCATTAAAATTTTCTGCGGTTTTCATAATCTTGCTTTCATTTTACGTGAATAAATTTGCAGCCAAAAATAAAATGCTTCATCAATTTCCTGCTATTTTCCTCAATTTTTTTAATAAAAAATTCAAAAAGATATTCACGCCAGTGAAATATTGACACTTAATTTTTTATTTACAAATATAGTTGTCAATTGTCACTACAAAAATTCGTATTAGTTGTTAAGAATATTTATAATATTTATTCATGGCATTCTATGTCATAACATAGAAATATAAATTTCACCTATATTATCCACATTTTATTTTTTATTTAACATATTTTCATTCTTTGATTATTTTAAATCGATCGTGCAAAAAATATTATACAATATACGATGCGTTAAGTGCATTTACTGATCTCGAAAATTGCAAAAACTCGACCCTGCGGGTCTCGTTTTCGCAACATTTTCTCAATCAGTAAAAGCAACTTACCGAACTTATATTGTAAAATACTATTAGGTAAGCCATGAGTGTCAATTTAAATTATAAAAATAATCCAATTTCAATTGTACAAAAATTACATAACAATTATTTTTTTTGTTAAGTAAATTAATTAACACGAAAACAGATAGGGTAAACGTACAAACTATGGAAATCAAGATTTGTTAAGCAAAATTATTAATACTTAAAATTCAAGCAAAGCACTATAAAGGGAGTTCACAAGCTCGGGGCATTGAAGCATAAAGTTAGTTCGTAGTTACCTAATCAATTGTAAATATTCACAAAGCAAAAGATGGTGGAATTAAATTGAAGTAAGACTTATCTCACTGTTCAAGAAGTTGAGGAAACGATTATGGCCGTTGGTAGATACAGAATCTAAGCGGTAGTCACTGTAACGGTCATCATTCCAATTAACTAAATTCCACACATCAATGCTCCATGATATACTCCAGTTCGAATTTTAAGGGCGTTGGTTACTAATTTCAAAAACACATAATTCGTGGCTTGATAACGTATTACTTGATTAAATCACATAGTCCCCCTATTTTCAGAAAATTTATTAGAACTGCTCATTAATCACAAATTCAATATTAACAAGAATTTTGTCACTTTACCCTAATACCATAATTAAACATTTCTCAATACAAAAAAATGAAATATGAAAATTATAATTACAAAACAAAAGGATGCAATAATTAAATATAAATTTCAGCTCCAAACGTCGCAACAAGATAAATAAGAAAAGAGATTTCGGTTAATCAACTCGTGCTTTTATAAGCACATCTTCGCGCTAAAGCAGATCTGACAACTAATAAAATTATCATTCGTGGTTGAATAATATCTATACTCATTCGTAATTAATTTAATCGAACAAAGTTTTTTTTTGAATTTAATACAATTTAGTTAATAATTTTACGTGCAGAACGTAACAGTATAATTCAAAAGACTTGCGATTTACATGAAAGCCATCTGAAAATTTATTCATGAGCAAAAAGTGTTCTAATCCGTGCAGAGAAGTCTTTCGATTGCGTTCGCATACAGCGGGTGCTGTTTCTCAGCGAACGTAAATATCGTGCTTTTTCAGCGAATAACCAAAGTCATCCACCTCTCCCTCAAGACCACTTTTTGCACACCCAAAGTCTATATCATTCCGAACTTCTTTCAAACAGCTAATTTGATACCAGCCTTGATGTCTCGGGTGTACAAAGAGTGATCTTGAGGGATGGGGGTAGGTAGCACAGGTGTCTATAAACACCTGACCGGTTTACATACTTTTATTGTGTATGGTATTATGGCTTTGGTTGTTCGCTGAAGAAGCACGATATTTACGTTCGCTGAGACAGCACCCGCTGTAAGAGCATGGCACCAGTTTTTCATATCAGGCTTATTGCAGATGGAATATTTTAAGACATCTGTAGATACGGGTGAAGGTGCAATTTTAAAATGAATTTTTCAAGACTTTTGAAAAAGTAGATGAACTGTAGATGAAGTTTTTTGTCCTTTTCGCCAGTATACATTTTCACTGATATTACAATAGACTATTTCAAGACCTGACATCATAGAATATCTGTCGCTACTTGTAGGGTGTTAAATGAGATAAATAAGGAAGGGGACATTAGTGCCAGTTTCAATCTTAACACCATATAAATTAAACAATGAAAACAGAGAAAGTTTCGAATCCAATATCTCGAAAGTCAGTTCATTGAATTGCGTTCAGCTGGCATTCAGAAGTTCTCGATCCCCTTATACAGGGGTGGTCAACCTGCGGCCAGCGGGCCGCATTCGGCTCGCCTTGAACTTTTTTTGGCCCGTGAGATTCATTACACTTATACAAAATACCGTAAAACCGTCTAGACCCGGACACTTTCCTTCCAATCTTCAAAGTAAGTAGTTTCTTCATTCACCTGCTACAATAAACATTTGTTCTTGACGTCATTAGAGAGAGAAAAACATCCTCTAAACAGCTGTGCCGATAAAAACTACGGATTTCAACTTTTACTATCTCATTTCACAGGATTACTATTCTCCAGTTTTTCAAAGAAATAAAATGTGTGTCTAACTTAGACATGTAATTTTCGTCATAATTATTGTTTTAATTTTGATATGTATGTGCTCAGAATTTTATCGCGCATCATTTAATGATGTTTGAAGTTATATTCGATGTATATATAAGAAAATATATGCTATATACATATATCCGTTTAGATCCGGACACATCAGTTTATTACACTATGGCCGCGACTCACACTGGCTGTAACTTCCGCTATCCATACGTTATATTCCCGCCAGAATTACGCGGTTTATGCCTCCTTCTGGCGTCATATTGCATATTTACTTCATAGAGAGGCATACTATGTATTGACCCCTCTCCCATCGCACAAAATGTTTTGTAGCCTTTGATAGGTTTAAAGATATCAGACGATATAAAACACTGTCCTAACCTCGACGGGAGAGGTTAGTTTGCATGTTATTACATTATTTAAGTAAGTGTCCGGGTCAAGACGGATTTGGGGTGTAGACCCGGACACATACTAATTATTTTTTTTTTTTTTATTTTTACTTATAATAAAACAAATGGGTCAGGGACATAACAAATAATATACGCTCTTTCTAATGGTAATACTTTTATTGATGATATCTATGAAGGAAACATGTATAAACAAAAATTATACCAAAAAATGTAAAAAAGTGTCCGGGTCTAGACGGTTTTACGGTATATTTATTTTATAATGACCATGATAGTGAAAACCGATTAATTAAAAAAATACATAATATATAGGAACACTAGATTTTATATTACAACTAATCATTGTCAATTACAACTATACATAGGTACATGTTTTACTTGATGTAACTTTTAATTTCACCACCAGAGGCGCATGAGCGAATCGTTACGTCACCAATATTAATTAGTAGTTATCGGACATTTTTCGGATCAAACAACATCGTGTTTTGTATATGCAGGCAGATAGACAGATAACAGGTGTGAGTTGTATATATATGTATGCTTTATCAAAATGTCTATTCGTTTTTATTCACATTAATCACATCAAGTGCGATATATTTATCTGAATACACAAAACACGAATGCTGTTTGATCCGAAAAATGTCCGATACCTATTAATTAGTATACAAATAAAGTTAGCATGCATTCTGTTCATTATAAATTTAATATTATATTCTTTATGGCACTAATGATTTTTATTTTCCATTATGCAACTAGTGCCATAAAGCATCTATCATATATACTTTCACCTTTCTAACAGTGTAATAAAATAGGCTTCAATGATTCAGTTTTACATAAAAAAGATTCAATATTCATTCTTTAGGTATAATAAATGTGTTTTAAATACACACAAGATAGGTTAATGGTTATTATTCTAAACTATAGTCTTTTAATTTTATTGACTGTAATATTTTTCTTTTATGAATGTCTGTCTATAATGTAATTATATAGAATATGAATACACTATGATTAATTGTCTGAATACCACACTGTGGCAGCACCAGTACCGAATCAGTCAGTCAGTCAGTCAGTGCAGCGGTTTATTTTCATTCAATTTATTCTTTTAATGTTATTTTAATAGCGTCTTTTAGATTCGCATAATTTATAAAACTAATGAACTTACGATAAAAAATAATATAATTAATTATTTTTATATACTGTTCATGTATTTATGGTTGATTCTATTATTTTATTATTTCTTTTTTTATTTTTTTTTTAATTTTTTTAAATAATGATTCTTAATTTTATTATTTATTAGATTTTAATTATTGTAACAGAATTGTTTTGTAAAAGAATTCTAAAATAATTTAAATTTAATTTTCATTTTATATTACACGAGAGGTTTGTATGTTTTCGAGTAAATTTGCGTTTATACATATGAAAAAAAGAAAATTTGGGTTGATTGATATTGAAAACTGTTCTTCACAAATTTATTTAGAAAAAATTTAAAACTTGACTGGAATACGATAAACTAATTCAACCCATAAAATAAGTATAATTCATATTATTATTTAATATTTCGTTACTATGGTTTAGAAATCAGTTAAATTTATCAATAAAAATTTTCGTTTCATTTTTATCGTGTTTACCAGCAACTAAATGCCCAATGGAATGTTTTGTACCATTTTTTGTGCAATAAAAATTTGACCTAAATTATATCCACGCACAGAATATATCTTATGAAAATACAGATGTTGCTGGTTTGAATCGTAGATGTTTCAACAACATTCAATTTCAATTTTATTTTAAATACTTTTTGATTAAAACTCCAGCTCTGTTAGTGATTGAAAAATTGTCAAACTTGTTCGGTTTGGTCTCGAGCCAAGTATCGTCTCATATCCGGTCATCTGCTTTTACTACTAAGCGATCCAATCCTTGTTTGAGAGCCACTCCAGTTTGATTTAATTTTAATATTGTCAATGTGCTTTCTGATTGTGTGAAATTTCTCTACGTTAATTGCAGTTTCTAGACAAGTAGTATCCACTTTAACTGTACTTCTCAAGGTGTTAATTATTCATATTTGTTTAACTATACCAATTTTCTAAAATCCATATTTGCATTTTAAAAATATTTCCATAGCGAAAAACTTAATTTTATCATTAATATTTGGAAAAATTTTAAAATTTTAAAATTTTCACAATTTTATTGCACTCTGAAATTCTGAAATATACCTACTAAAAATATAATGTAAAACACTACAAGTATAAAATTCAAAAAATTGAATTTTAGCAACAACAAATTCGTTTACAACGACGAATACAGGGAACACTGCGATTGTATAAACAATTACTAGACACATTCATAAATAATTCATTTTCATTCAAATCGATTTTAATTTTAAACTCAGTTGTGCATAAATATAACGTAGGTGCTCTCCCTCTCCATTCACCATACCCCACTACCATAGTAATATAACTCCTACCACCATCAACTGTTTTATATATATGTGTACCGGCTAGAACAAAAAATGTATACCTACGTACATTGAAAAGTAGCAGATACACAATAAAAATTTGAAATGTGTTTTTTTCATTGTGTTTGTCATGTTGCGAGACAATTTATCGACAAATTGTCTGGCCCACACATCTTTGAAGTGTCAACACGATTTTCATGCAAGATAAATAAAAATGAGTATTTCAGTCATTGACAGTCAGAATTATTGTAATTATTTGTATACGAAATTCAATTTTCTTGTTCGTCCTACGCGCTCTAAATTTCGTCTAGAATGGGAAAAAAATTGGTAGGAGAAACATATGACTGGCTAGATTTTATGGCTCTGTTATTTGAACTAAAATTCTTATAAAATATGACGAATGATTAATTTACTTTGTTACTTTTCACTAAATTCAACTGTTTAATTACGAGGTAGGTTTCGAGCAAATAACTCATTCTTAGTTAAAATATAATTGAAGAATAGGTTAGGTGGTTATTAGTTGGGGGGCAGGGATTATCATATAGAAATATAAGATAGTGATGTAAAATCTTCCGTAACTTCGAAATATCTTTTTCGTTTCCTTTACATACTTTCTTTAATATATAAGACTTATCTATGTTTTTTTTTAATTTGAGGTGTTTTAAAAAAGCAGACGCGTAACTATAATGGAACAGGTGGAGCAATCGCTCCAGGGCGTATGACAAAGAAAGATGTAAAAAGGGAAAGTATGGGCACAAGGAGGGGAAGTAATTTTTCGATAGTGCTCAGTTCTTCTCAATTCATCAGAAAGTGGAGAAATCAGAATGACGATATTATTATTTTTTTTCTCTCGTTACCGCTATTCGTTGGAGAGAATAGTATAAAACAAGATAATGATATTTTTTTTGGCTCGCTAGCTACACTTTTGTGGGAAAAATGGATTTCCAGGAGGGGGGGCGTTTGATTTTAGATCGCTCCAAGATGCAAAATTTGTAGCAGTGCCTCTGTTAGACAGTTAATTCATTTCACAATTTAAAAATATACGTAGTTTCTTAACACTATGAGGCCCGAGCACTTTCATAGTAAATTTCCCCGGAAGCCGGCAATATTAAAAAAAAAAAAAAAAAAAAAACTATATAAACAAATACATAAAATAAAATGATTCAAACACACAACACAGTTCCGCACGTATGTATGTGTAAAACTGTAAACAGACGTACTACGTGATACGTACATACATACTACATATACACTGGCATTCAAATCAATTTTATTTAAAAATATAAATTATATTTTTTATGTATTTTTTGTTTATCTTAAAATTTTTTATACATAGAAACCAAGAGAGTAGTGTTTGTTGGTATGTATGTGTTTGTGTGAATGGGAACACATCCGTGTGATGAAGAATGATAAATTGATAAACATGATAAACATCGCGGGCATAATGAGTAATCAACTAATCAATTAATCATTGATCGCGGTCGGCCTCTTGGGAAGTTTTGTTTGGTTTCGGATGCCGAAGCCGTGGGACTGAAAGTGTTAATACAGAATGGCCGTTCAACTAATAGTCACTAGGCTTCATATAAATTTCGGAAATAAATTGCTAACACACTATACGTCAAAATTTGTTGGCTTCATTACTAAAATCTTCTAAAAAGTTAAGTTTTTCTTAAATAAGTTTTTTTTTTTTTATCGGTTCATTTTCAAAAAAATCGATCTATTCGATTAAACGTTGCTTTTCAACATGTTTTGAAGATTAGCTGTGCGTTCCAGAAAAAGCTTTTAAAAAAAAAAATTTTTGGAAAAAGTTGGCATTTTTTAACATTCTTATCTAAGGTAAATTAATTACTTACAATTTCACTAACCTGATGACGTTATTAGTTGAAAAATCAAAAATTTAACTGATAGTATTCGCCCGAAATTATTTTTGAAACGGTCTCCATTTTTCTGACCATTCTTGTACCTATTTTGGCACATGTTACGTTGTTACCTCTTGGTTCCATGTACCTACTGGCCGTTTAACATTTAACATAACATACCACACTCCGAATGTTCACTATATAGGTATCCACTGTACCTACTTCACCTCACCCATGTAACTGTATATATAATCGTGTTATATTTCAAACAAAAGTTGCAACAAAAGAGGGTGATGGTATCCAGTGTAGGGGTGGGAGTGAGGTGGGATGGGGTGGGGGCCTACGTAGAGAGGGAGGTATGCATATATTAATGAATCTGGGTAAATAGCGTGTATTACCATGTACAATGGTATGTGTAACCATGTAAATATCTTGTAGCGCGATGAGGGATTACAATTAAATTTTATTAATTAAACATTATTTATAAATTTGTTTACTCTAGTGAGTTTCATGTTCGCGAAAATCTGTTTTGCTGATTGAAATGTAAAAATATGGTTTGAACCATGTGGACTAAGAAGGAGGGAGTTGGATTATCCATATTAACAAGGAGGGGTCCAGATATGCCTCTTACTAATTTCGTCTATTAGTAGAGCACCACATTGAGGTAGTTGGTCGGTAAAACGATTTTTTCAAACGATTATAAGGACACTTCTCTGGATATTTATTTAATCCAATACGAATTATATGAGCACTTACCGCACAAAAAATTGTTTAATACCCCAATTTTGAGAAAAACGAATTCAAAGTTTTGTAATTTTAACACGGCCTCTTATGGGAAAACTCTATTTTTTTTTTTTTTTTTTTTTTTTTAGTAGAATGAAAACGTGTCAAAGGAATTTGATAAAAATTTAATTTGTTATAAAATACAAAGTTACAAACCATATTTAATAAGAAATAAAAATTATTCACTACGCCGATTTTTAAATATAATTTATAAACATCATTTTACAACGTTTTTACAACACTTATTCAACAATGCTTTTATATTGCTACAACATAAGCGCCCGGAAATTAAGAAAAACAAGTGGTATACAAATATAATAACTGAAGAATATTATTATATTATTTAATTTTTGATAAAAAAGGAAATTTTTTCGCTGAGATATACTTTTGTACCTGACCATCTCGGAGCAAATACGTTAATATAAACAATTTACAATATTAAGGTCCACCTCACAAAAACACACGAGAAAATTTAATTTAAAGTTTAGACCGAAATATAGGTGACATAAATATTATCCATCAACAGCGAGAAGAAAGTTGTCTGGCCATAAAATTTTAAAAATTATGATTGGCTGTTATTAATAAAGGACAGCGAATATGGCAAATCAGATAAATTCATCTTTGTCTAGCTGACCTAATTTCCAAGATTTACATACAAAAAAAATCGTGCAGAAATACATTCAAAAACTGATGTTTAAAATTTTTAAAACAAATTTTTCGAGAATAATAAGAAATAATTAATAAAATAAATTTGTGCACATACATACAATTTGTACAATACATTTGACACTTATGTGGCATAAATGAAAATTTTTAAATTAAAAATTGACCATAAATTTGAAAATAAACACAAAACAGGAACAAAAATTGATTTATTGGAATTAAATATACATTTGTTTCTGTACTGCCGTGCTAAGCGTAAGGTGGTAACTCGCTTTTTTTACGAAAATGAGTTATTAGTTTTAGGCAATACATAATTAATTTTGGAACATTTCTATCTTATAATTAAACGAAATAAATAATTATTTAATTAAATAAAGCTCTATAAAAATAGACGTACCTTACCTTTAGTCCCTAAATACTACACTGTTCTGCCGCATCTATCAAATACTAAGTAATTTTTGTCCTATCTTCAAAAAATTACGGTGAAAAGCTTTAGCATTTTCAAACAAACATTTAAATTTTGTCAGTCGAAAAGATTAGACATTAATTTAAATTTTGTTAGTCGAAAAGATTGCAAAACTAAAACTTCAGTTTTCTCAAAAACATCTTCATTCAAGTTACCACCTTTGCGCTTAGCACGGCAGTGTATTTGGTTAAATATTTACATTTGAATTAAAAAATGTAGCTTAAAGGTAAGTAGAATTATGACAAAATAAATAGCATATTTAAATCGAAATATATTTTAATATAAACTGAAAAATCAAAATACAAAATCGTAGCAAACAGTTACCGTAGTGACTGTAATTTTAGAACAGTTAAGAACAATGTAATGCCTGACAACACATACCCCATTTTATTTTTGCTAATCGATCACATTATCATATCGAAAACCACAATATAAAGAGAAAAAAACATCCAACATCCATTTATACCAATAACTCAATTTTATTATTAGGTTTATTACAGGATTTATACTGAAATTTGATATAAGTTTCGTGTTCGAGTTTACGCATTTAGTTTTATGTAAAATAAAATATGGGAAAGTACAAAATTATGGTTTTGTACATATTTTTTTAATCTAACTTACATACATGTGCTCACGTAGGAACTTAAAAAACGATGTTTAACTATATTCAATAAATATCTTGTAAATATCTTGTTCTAGTGTAAAACTGACTTGTAAAATTTTATTGCCCTTATTGTCAACTCAGATTTGCTATATTATAAATACAAATTAATTACAATTAATGTATTGTATCGAGTGGAGTGTACGCCAGCGGTTAGAGTATCAAGTATCCTTACGTATGGAAGTGAGGTGTCCGATTCGAATCCAGGTAGAACTAATTATTTTTATAAGAATACAATAGTATCTATAATAACCATAGTAAATGCACAAAAATACTGTCAGTTTTTTTGACCATTCTCATTTTTACGTTTGCCCAAGCACCGTAACTACTCTTACTCTAACTGTACTGAAATTTGTAGGGGACCATATATGGTTTGATTCTCAAATTCTCTCCAAATTTTGGTAAAATGGGACTAGTTGTAAGTAAGATATCGACATTAGTGGACTCTTGGTGGAACGCACTGGCAGATAGACAAACGGATCGGCAGAACGTGAAGAATTTCATTTCGGAGGGAAAAATTTCTCAAATTTTAAAAGTGATTACAATGCTTCCGCTGCTTTGGTAGTCGCGGAAGCAATATGTGTATCTTTTGTCCAATATTATTCTTACAGCAAAATTGCTACACTTGCGTGATTTGCATGATATTTATATTAGACAAAAGCCTTGTAATATTTTTAAAAAAATAACTCTTTGGACTGTTCTCTGGCGGTGAAAGTTCTCCCTTTAAAAGTAATTTTTGGAAAAGTCGTTTGGTAATGCAGGATACCACAACAGGAGTATTTTTAAAAGCTTTTATTTAACTTGCTATGTTAGTATGTTGGTTTAGATCAAATCTTGGAATCAAAATTTAGACAGGTTCCAATTGAGCTAGAGATTTCAAATTTTGCATACGTGTATAACTTTGATGACAATGCAATATCGTATAATTAGTTTTATGGGAATAGGTATGGAAGAGGTATAGCGTGTTCAATTAAACTCCTTGTTGATTTGGTAGAATAAACTTTATTTACAGAATTACTGTACACAGGATGTTGGGATATTGGATGTATGATGTTTGCGTAATGTCCACTTCCGAATGTCGTGGTGTATCGAAGAGGTGGTGATGTCAGTTCTTCTCTCACTGGTTGTCGCTTGTTCGTTCCGTATCGTGAAGGGGTAGTCCGACTTGCACTGACAACTGGTTCGCACGGTAATTGGCTGATGACGTTGAACGTTTAGCACTGACACTGCACAGACTGGTCGTCACTGTTACTACTGACGCACTCGTATTGGTTGTTTGTTGACGTCTCGCAACTGATCACTAATCGTAGGCGGATGAATACTGACTGACTCGCTGTAGACGACTGTTGACCGTTGATGCGGTTGTATAGACGGTTGTCCACTGACTGACTCCACTGGCACTGCACTGGTGTATTTATAGCGAGATGCGTCGTTTACTAGAAAGTTCCAATGCTAGAATATTCGTATGACGTACGAGGGTTGTTGTGGTATTGTGTAACTTGGCTGGAAAGTTCGATTGGTTGTGTGTGTATGCGTATTGTCGTCGTGGTATTGAATGAATGAATGTATATTGTTGATGTTGTATGCATGTACGTTGCTGGAAGGTTCCCATTCTGGAATATTCGGTTGTTTGGCGAGTATATGTATATATTTGTCGTCGCAGTGTTGAATGGGTGTATGTTGTATTTGTAGGTACGGTTAACGAAATTTTATTACGTCGTACGTGTGTGTTGTTTTGTTGTTGCTATACGCGTTGTTTTCAGAGTTTTCTGTTGCGCTTCTATGTGTATGTATGTGTTGTCGCCACAGTTTTGTCCTAAATCGTCCCAAACCAAAATTGTTGATTGTTAGTCCTGTGGAACTTTTTGACATTTCGAATTGTCAAATATTGTCCATTGATTTTACATTGAAATTTTTTATTTCCATAATTATGTTTGATTAGGGTAAATTAACCGATTAAAATATAGGTAAAAAAATTACTTCTCTAATTTTTTTTAATTAATTGAGATTTGACTAAAAAGTAGAAAATAAATTAAAGTAAAAAAATGTTTTTTAAGAAAAACTTTTATTTAAAAATAGGCTAAAAAAAAATAAAATAACTTTTGAGTGAAATTTGAACCAATATGCAACATAATTTATAAAACCTTTAGGGGTTTAATTAAGTTTGATAACTACTGAAAAGTAAAATAGCTACACTTATATCAAAAACAGAAATAATTAATGATAACGCCTCAAGCTTTTATAAATTATGTTACATACATTGCTTCAAACTTTACTGAAAAGTTATTTTATTTTTTTTCAGCCCATTTTTAAATAAAAGCTTTTTCTTTAAAAAAAATTTTTTTTACCTTAATTTATTACTTATTAAAATTATTAAAATTTTTAACCTTCTTAAACAATAAAATCACTACACCTGACCTTGTATTCTGTAAATAAATTTTTCAATGATGGCGAAAAATTGCCTCAAAGTTAGAAGGTAGATTATTTGCTTCTGGATAATATTTATTATCATACTAATGTTTATAATTATATAGTATTTTATTATATGCCAGAATAAAATACCGTTTTACATATTATAATAAACTGAGCTATAAAAATTTCGTGTTTTTTATTATCTTTACACACAGTGGGTGGTATAGCTCTGCACTGTTGGTTGTGTGGCTCCATGCACGTACTACCAACTGTAGATAGTAAAACGTTTTATTTTATTTCCATTAATTTTAAAGAAGACCCACTTTGAATTTTACAATTTTTCGTATAATAAAGTTAAATAAAATATAGATGGTACCTACTTACTTACTTATGCTCGACTCTATTCCGTTGTAATATTATATTTTTCGTAAGGAAATTTTTGCATGTTATGAGCCACCAAATTTTGTTTAAACAAAAAAAAGAAGGTAAACTTCATTCAACTTTTTTAATATGTGAAAGATTATTTTTGTTTGAAATTTTTTGTATAGGTTTCAGTTCAAAAAGTATACAAGTGTACTTCTTTTTTAGTGTTGCGTATCAAAATTAGTAAACGGAACACTTCTGGAATCACTTCGGTGTCCGTCTGTCTGTCGCAGGCGATTTTCTTGGTGGGCCAATGATAAATTTGAAGTTGAATTTCGATTCTGCGGGTTTATTTTCGGAGATAACCTGAAAAGTTGACAAAAAAAAACATTTTCCTCAAGAGCATTGACTAGGATATCAAAGAATAGTTTATTGAAACGTGAATACAACAATATTGTGTCAAACTGTGTTTCTTTTGCTCATTTTTTTTTTTTTGAGAAGGGGGACTAATATCTTAAAAATTGATGTCTTCCACCCAGGCCCAGATCTAAAGGGGGGGTTACCCGGGGCCCCTGCCCAGGGCGTCACTTTCAGAGGGCGCCAAAATCATACTAGGTCGGTCCATATCAAATGGTTTAAAAAAAAGTTGGTTGCACGACCATTTTAGAAAAAATTAATATTCTTCCAGTTGTTTCTATATTATATTTGAAGTATTGAGAACAATATTCTTAAAAAAAAATATCTTGAACCGTTTACGCGTGGTAGCCATTTTTGGTAGCCATTTTTGGTAGCCAATTTGCGCTGATTTTTGTGTTTGCAGCCATTTATGTCAATGCACATATTTCATAAACCATTCATCTTAAACGATTGAAATAAAAACCATTTTAAAGGTAATAAATGTCTTTTTATTTTAAGTGACGTCCATATTTAAACTAGTTTCGTCCCTTCCATAAGAAAACTTTACCTAAATTTGGATATCAAAATTTAGCAAAATTCACTTTTTGAACATTTTTTTTCTTATAGAAGGAGTGTTTTAAACCTCGCTTAGTATTTTTTATGAGAATAGTATACGGGTACAACTACCCATTATGAAACAAATACACACTATTTTAATTCTGAAAAAAGTATCCTTTAATTTTTACAAACTGCCGAAAACTGACTTTTTTCCAAATTTCGGAATGTTGCGCCCCTGTATCTCCGATGCGGCTGGTGATAAAAATTTGAAATTTGCACAACTTGTAGTGCTTTCGGAGTAGATTTATTAAAATAAAATATCAACTTGTACCTATATTGATCCTTTACAAAAGCCTCAATTTTTATCATTGCCGCAACGGGAAAAATTGGAGTTTTATAAAGAACTTAGTTATATACTTATGACTTTTTTTGACAATTTATGTCAAACGTTGGGGAGGGGGAGGGCGCTATATTAAAGTTTTTGCCCCGGTTCTAAAAAATCGTAGATCCAGGGCTGCGGCTTCGACCCTTATCACCAAAAGGATCGCTCAGAAAAATTCGAAATATTCGTGAACAGTATGAATGAGGTGTAGATCAAATTTTTGCAAAGCACCCAAAAAGGGTTATTAAAAGGAGCTCAAAGTAATGAATTGTTACCAAATTTTGCTTAAATACTATTAGATTAAAATTGATCTTTAGGGTGCCTGGGCTCCAAGAAGGATCCAGAATAAACAACTAAATCAACTTAAACAACAAACTAAGCATCTGGAAAAATTGATATGAGTTTAAAGTTGAGCCCTAGAGTCTTGAAACTTCAAATAACAAACAAACGATTGCATCGATTTTGACAAAATTTTATTCGGATGTGTTGAGATTTAGAAAAAAATAAGGTATGAGTTCCAATTTGCCCCCAGGAGCTTGGGACTTCAAAAAAGCTTAAAAAAATTATTCACATCTAAAACAAATCTTTTAACGTGAGGACACGAATCAAAAAGCTGCTGGAATCGTGAAAAAATTTTACCCAAATAATATTGAGATCCCGCAAGTGCATTTAAATCGTCCGCTAGAGCTCTGATATTCCATGAACGGTATAAAATAGAAATACTTCTAGAACTTGCTATAGATATCTACAGAGAGGTCTTAAGTACTTATAGAAATTAACCAAGCTATAGAAATCTGAAAAAAAAAATAGTCACTTTAGAGTCGTTTAGCGAGCGGGACAAAGCATAATAAATAACACAAAGTGAAGTTTTAAGATGATGTTAATCATTCTTTTTTTTGTATTTTCATAATAATTTGTAAAACAATTTTGAACATGATTAAACTAGACAGAGTACAACGGAATTTTCTCATCTGAATAGAAAAACTGTTGAGAATATAATTAATCAAAAGCAAATATTTTCACGAAAACTCTTCTCGTCATTCATTCGTTCCTCCAATAATAACATCATTACATAATACTAGCATATAATAGCTACATTAACGTACTCTACCATATAATATCTATACAAGACAACATTGTTTTGATATTTAGCACGGAGTAGAACGCGATGGAGATAAAGGATTTTTGTGAAGATAACAATCTCTCACTTTATTTTTAGTACTATAGCTAACAACTAGCTACGGCTGTTGCCAGTAATCCTTTTGTTTTGTTCTTAGGATACACATAAAAATGAACTATTGTTGTGCCAATAATAATGTTCAACAGAATTCACTCGTGAGAGCAGTCGGCGCGTCAGTCAGTGAATGAATAAGCGAATGTTATGATCGTGAAATTTGTGAATGATTCTGATAATGAAACAAGTTTGATGTAGGATATCTTTTGTAGATAATGTGTTAAGTATCTAGTATTGGTGTGAAGTATATGTATAGAAAATGAAACATTTCTTAGTTCAATACTGACATTTCTAGCAAAGATTTTCTTTAATAAATGCATTTAAAATAAGGAATGGCCTTATAGTGTAGAATATGGTGTGTTATTTAAAACGAATGGCATGCCGTGAAAGTCAAATTGTTCATTTTTTTTTAGTAAAACTTGTTGTGCCCTATAGTTTTTGGTAGCTTACGAGTGAGATTACCTTTAAAGTTAGATATTACGAAATTATATATTGAATCAATTTCATCCCGCTCCACAGTGGCCCAAATTCCAAAAAAAGCGGATAAAAATAAGAAAAGTGAAGTTTGTAATTTTTAACTTATTACCCCGTAATACCGTAGGGTGGACACCTCTGCACCTCGGTGCAAACAGATAGTCCATTATAGAAGGTCAAACACAGCTAACTGAGGACCGGACTCGTACACAACTTCACAAAATTAATAACTTTTGTTTACAGGTGTGTTTTTGAAATCAAAAGTAATGGAAGTTGAAAATGAAGTTGAATAATTATTATGGATATGTGATAAAGGGTAATGGAATATTTCTATAGAGTGTAATTATTACAGAGAAATATTGCATTTTTAATGTGTTTATTTATAAGAAATAGTTATGAGTTTGATCGAGTTGGATGGTTTTCTTTTTTTGCAACAAAGGATGAAGTATGTAGATTCTTTTAAAAAACAAAATTCTTGCCCCAATGTGCCCCTTCGTTTTTTACACCAATTTCAGTTTTTTCTTGTCCCACTTCATATTCATAATAAGCGACCATGAAAACCTTTCTATACCATTTTTTGTTTCAATAAAACTAATTTCTTATTTTTGTCCGCCATTTTGGACCCGTCATTTTGGATTTTTAAAATAATAATATCAAATTCATAATAAAACCTTTATATATCATTTTATGTTTTAATAAAACTAATCTTTTTATTTTTGCCCGCCATTTTGGACCTACCAGTTTGAATTTTCAAAAAACTAATATCAAACTCATAATGAGCGACCTTGAAAACCTTTATATACCATTTTTTTGTTTCAATAAAACTAATCTTTTTAATTTTGCCCGCCATTTTGGACCTGCCATTAAGAATTTTCAAAATAATAATACCAAATTTATAATCAGCGACCTCAAAAACTCTTATATACTATTTCTTGTTTTAGTCAAACTAATTTTTGATTTTAGCAAGCATATGTAATTTCAACACCCAAAAACCTTTCCGTAGGTACTAATATTGGTAGTTGGGGGAGTACTTTAATTTTATGCACTTTTGGGACGCTTCAAGACTTGGGTCGGTGGGGGGAGGGGTAGAATTTTAATCTAAAACTTATATTTTCCAGATTTTAATAGTGTTTAAGAAAAATTTGATCAAGATCTGTCTAGCTATTAATTTTGGATTCATTCTGATGCCTCAGGTCCTTGGGGAGCAGTTTTAACCTCACTTTCTTTTTTCCAGAGCGTAAGCTTTCTTTTTTTCCAGAGTTTAAGCTAAATTTTACCAAGATTAACCCAATTTTTATTTTGATACTTTTGAAACGTTAGGAACCTTGTACGTATTTTCCAGGATTTTAATAGTATTTGAGGAAAATTTGGTTTAGATTTGTTTGGCTGTTTATTTTGAGTCTATTCTAGTAAAATAGAGACTTCAGAGAAGGGAATTGAAATCTCACCTTCATTTTATTCCAGAATCTCGGTGGTGATCTGAGCAAAGTTTTATCAAAATCGATCCAGCTGCTTATTTTGGACGCTCTTTAAACATTAGAATCTTATTGGAAAATTTAAATCTGACCATTTTAACAGTATTTAAATAAAATTTGCTCAAAACTCTTCCGACTGTTCATTGTGGGTTGTCCTCAGGGCACTGGGACATTTTTTCTTGTATCTGGGCAAACTTTTTCCAAGATACATCCAGTTGTTTAATTTTGGTGTTTTTTGGGGTCCATAAACGTAACCTGTACTAGAATAAAGCACATTAGCTAATCGCCACTAAACGAATTTTAGAAATCCATTGGGTATTTAACGAGACTAGTACAAATTAACAAATCTATAAACTCACAAACTTTATTCTAGAATGATCGTTTTAATTTTTAATTAATTTTTACTCTGAAAAAATTTTCTAACAATTGTATATTATTGTTTAAGGCCTGATGATGAGTTATATGGTCTCGAAACGTGCATAGCGTAAAAATAAATTTAAAAAAGATCTTTCATAAAAACTGGCGATTTTTTTCCAAGAATTCATTACCAAATAAATATTTTGAAACAATAGAGACAAATATATAACATTAACAAACTTTCTTAAATGAGTTTTATAATTTCGACATATATTTTTAAAGAGGGCGTGACCTGATGCGACATGATGTGACTCCAGCATATATGTTCTAATATCATTTGTATAAATTGTGACTACATATTTTGTACAGTACAAGTTGATATTATTATGACGTTCCGTGTGCCGCCATGTTTAGAAACGTTGAGTTGAGGAGACAGAAGAACAAGAAGATGACTTTATATGACTCTAACAACATTCGGTTGTTGTAAGTTAATTTATGCATGACAAATGCATATGACACACTCGTATACATACATACATAATTATATATATATATATATATATATATATATATATATATATATATATATATATATATATATATATATATATATATATATATATATATATATATATATATATATATGCAAATACTTGCATTGTAGCTATGAATGCAATTTTGGATAAAATTTCATAAAGTTTTAAAGTGGCAATTAAATGCGCATTACATGAATCAAAATAGTTTTTGAGAGGAGCTATAAAATGTTTAATGGGTTATGCTAGTTTGTGGTGCTGGAAAACTTTTTTTTAGGAATTTCTTTTTGTACTACTCTAATAAAGTAATCAAAATAAAGTTTTCAAAATTGCTTATAATACTTATGTGTTTTTAGTAAAGTTTCAGAAGGAAAATTTAACCCCGGTCTGTGACAAAATTTTTCTTTGAAATCCATGGAAATCCGAAAATTCATATGTAGGTATTTATGTATAGGTGAAATAAGGCCTCGAGAGCAAGAACGACCTAACTGCAAATTACTCAAATCGAAATAACGAGAGTTAAAGTTATGTAAAAAAATATTTTTGTTTTTCCACCAAAGTCTTTATAAAATTGTGGACGTTTACTTAGGTATTATATTTTGAATAAAATGTTAAATGCATGTATGGGTAAAATTAGAAGGTCTAGCATCTTTTCGCTAATTTTTTTGTCACTTAGACCATTTTACACTCGTGGTTAATGAGAAATTAGTTAAAATATATTAGTTAGGTCATATTGTTTTCAAAGATTTTCTGCTTGAAATTGAGAAAAAAATGTGCTATTGGAAAAAATGTATCTTTTTATCCAACATAAGGAATAAAATTTTAAAATTTTATAAACTGAATAGAAAAATCTTTCAAACTATAAAAAAAATTTTAATTTATAGGTTCAGTCATCATCAGTTTTGTTACTTTCATCTACAATATCATTTGTATTTGTAAATTTCTAAGTGTTTCAATTGAAAATTTATAAGTGTTTCAATATTTTGATTAAGGAACTCAAAAAGTGTACAATTTTATTCATAATTTAAAATTAAAATTCCAAAATCACCTAAAATGTTTGCAGAAAAACTTAAAATTTCTTGTTAAGTAGGTACTGTAGTAAGTTTGAAAAAGCAGGATTTTAGATAAATACAATCTGGATAACTAGTAGTTTCACTGTATTAGTCTAAATGTCCTATGAAATATGACTTGAGCAACAAAAACTTGACTATCAGAAAATATCGAATCTCTATCGATAGTTTTAAGACTAACTATCCATAATTATGAATAGTTTCAATAATCGACAGTCTCTCACCACTACTGCAATTTAAGAAAACTACAATATTATTAGTATGAAAAAATGACCTACCCCGCCTATGTCATTTAAGCCGATTTTGCACTCAAATAAAATGAAAAGGTTATGATACAAGAAAAAGTTAACATGCTGCCATCTCTAGGTTCATATTAAAAAAAAAAACACACCTAGACAGTTTTAATTTCAATAATTAGACCTTTATGTATACTTATGCCCAATATCTCAATTTTATAAAATTTTTTAGTTAGGCCGTTCTTGTTCTCAACGCCTCAAATTATCTAAATTTAGACTGACGTCATTAAACATATGTAACAATTTCATAAAAATTGAACGTACCAAAATTTTCTGTCTCTTTTCATTTTTGTTATTTTTGTATTAGAGTAACTATAGTAATATAAAATTGTACGTCTAATTTTATTTCATTTGTTAATGACGTCAGTCCAAACTTAAATAATTTCACCTATAACAACTATTTTATAAAATTTGAAAAACATGTTAGATGTCCCAAACCTTTGGATGGGTTTTTCAGCTAGACACGTCCGTTAACAAAAACCAATAGTTTTTTAGACATTTTTCGTTAAATAAAATGAGTTTTTTGTCAAAATTTGCTATAATTGAAATTTTTTCGGAAATCATCGGAAAGAGCGGAAAAATTATGTAAGGCTGTTAAAAAATAATATATTGTGCAATTAGGGCGGAGGAAATTATCGATTGCCCACGAGAGCGAAGTTGAGCGCACGACCGTAGTGAGTGTGCTCATTCGCTCGAGTGAGCAATCGACAATCCTGCATGAGTTGCACATACTATCTTTTGTTACGAATTTCACATACATTTTTCCATTTTTATTACTATCTTTTATTACTTTTTAAAATAATATTTTTGAGTGTTTGTCTTTTTTTTCTGAATTAAATATTGTTTGAATTACTTTGTTGGTGGTTTCTATAGAAATAATTATGAAATATTTATTAAATAAAAAATCAAGAGGCGTCTTTCCGTGTTCTGATTAAATTTTGCATGTTTTATTGTCAATTTGCGTGCGGAAGGTATACTTTCCGCACGCAAAAATCATGTGGGAATAGTAGAGTGGTCAAACAACTATTTTGTGTACAAAAATCTGTGCGCCAAGTTACTACTTCTCTCGCATGAGTAATAAAAAATAACTTTTGCAAGTGAATTGTTTTTAAAAATATAATTATAATAATATAAAAATCGTAGATATGTCCACCGACAACCGATCTAAGAAGCAACAGTTAAAATTTGAAGTCAATCGGATAATAATTGCTTGAGTTACGCTGTCCACTAATTTAATAAACATGGTTTAAGTCTAACTTTTGCTATTTAGCTTCCTTTGTAAGCAATATTGTTGGCAGAGTGGTCTTTTTCAAACATTTTGGAATGCCGGGTGGCGCCTCGAAAGATCCGCGACAAATTTTTAAAAATTTCTTCCACCTATAATTTTAAAAAAATATTATTTTTAGATAATTTTTGCAAAAAAAAACATAAATTTACTAGAGACAGTTCACTGTAAAACTAATAGATTAAATAATTTTTCAATAAATTTAATAACGGAAAAGGGAAAAATAAACATTGAAACGATTATCATATTATTTATTTTTCGCAAACAGATACAATCATCACGAATTGTTATTCGAAATATTTACACCAATTTTTTACATTCTATAAATAGTCAAAAATAAATATGAGAAAAACAAAGAAAATTGATAATCTATTTGATATTGTGCTGAATGATACCTATAATCATTATATTGTTTTAAATTACTGCTATCTATTTACCTCGTAAGCGAATTGTATATATTATATATACATATGTAGATAACAAAATTGGTTATAATCAGCAGGTATCGGATTTCTTTCGGATCAGACAGTTTCGTCTTTAGCATATGCAGATATATATATTGCACACAGTGTGACTAAAAGTTCAAAATATTTTCATAAAAAACAACGTACACAAGTTACACAACACACACATACATATATGTATCAAAATATTATTTATACGTATTTTATGTAAACAGCCTTTTTTTGTCTTTAATTTATTACCTGCACAATTGAAAAGTGCCACTGTAATTTTAATTGACAATCAAAAGTATTTTTGTTTATATCATGTATGTGATTTATGTGACATGTCATTTAAATTAAATAAATTCATCTTTTTTTATTGTTTTCAATTTTGAGAGATAGAAGTATAGTTGCTTGTTAAAAATTTGTTTTTCAATAATAAAAAATCTTAGTAAATACGTACGTCTTAGCTATTATAGTGGACCGTCTAAATATTCAAAAACTTTTCAATATATTTTACAAAAATTTTTTCCGATTTTTTGAATTTTCTTACTTTTGTCAAATAAAAAAAACTGCTAGTATTCTAAATGGTGAAAAATGTAATTTTTGACCAATTATATTCATTCAAATGTGCATAATTTAATATAATTTAGTTGTAAAATTTTATTGAAATAAGTACGGTCCTGACCTGTCCCAAGAAACCCGGTACTTTATAATCAGGTACTGTATATACACAAGTTTCAAGTTTGTTTTGTTCCAAGGTTGTGTAATATTAAGGGTGATATATGGTGTCGTGCTAAAATTCATTAAATCAAATTTTCCTATAAGTATGTTACTTACTAAACGAGTTGGCTGTGATCTGCTTTCTTTACTTTCTTTATTTTGTTTACTTCGTTTCCTTTTGTTTTTTTCAGTAAACAAATAATCATGTTTTTGTTATTTTGATTATTTTTTATTTTAAAGAAGTAAACAGTGTGATTTAAATTATGTTCAAGCGTTTAATCCAGGGGTTCTCAATCTGTAGATAGAGATGTTAATGTAACGACACAAATTCCTGACACATTTCGGGTCTCCATTTTGTTTTATAATCTATAACTATTGGTCATTTTTTGAATGTGCGCATCTATTTTGGGGCGTAACGTCATCAAAGGTTATTGGTTTATCATAATACTAATTTTTAATTTTTAATTTTACTAATAATTAATTTTAGTATTTACGGGTTCGCCATTTTATAATATTATTTTTTCATTTTACGTCCAATTTTGCTTCTTATTATGCCCATTACAGTACCTAAGTGTACATTTATTTCTGTACGCCACTGTATTTATGGTTTATATTTGTGGAGTGACTAATCAAAAAGCATTATGTCACACTCACAAAAATACAAAACTTAGGCATATCTTCTGATTCTTACTTACTGCTTTCTATCAGACTATACAATTCAATTTCCGTAAAAAAAATTTTACTCCATTAAAATTAAGAAAGAAAATGATAAATTTATTTAAACCGCGTTGTTTTTATACTCATGTTTGATTCAAACAGTGTTTTATCCATCATACAAAACCATTTTTCTTTTCATATAAAAACAAATTAAGGAAAAATAAATTTAAATTGTATTCATCTAATCATGTAATTTATAAAAATAACTTGAAAAAGACAAACGCGTAAATGATACGTTGAATAGTTTTTGGTCATTTTCCGTTTTGCTAATTGAACTCCTAACTGCAGAAAGGAAACAAGTCCAAAATTTTTAAAATTTTTTTGTTGTTTTAAATTCAAGATGGTGTATAGACTTGTACTCTATCTGCAGTAAACGCATAAATGAACTACTTACTATGGCCATAACAGATGATAGAAAAGTTCCCTTTCTGTTGTAAATCATCCGTCTATACATCATCTTTAGTTTGACACAAAAAAACGAATTTGAGAAATTTTGGATTTGTTCCCTTTCTGCAGTTAGCAGTTCAATTGTCACAAAATACGTTTTGAAATGTCACTTCACACTTGCAATTTTGTTTTTCTAAGAATAAGACTTATATTGTTTATGACAATTAGTTATATAATTATTTGTTTAAATGCGAGAGAGATGAGTGTTATGCTCTAGTATGTTCAATGAATACATTTCATAGTACGCCATCATGAAGTGATTTATGTTGAGTAATAGCGAATTTTATGTATTGGTAGATTTAATTTTTGATAAAAGAAAATTTTTTCGCTGTGATATACTTTTGTACCTGACTATCGCGGCGCAACTACGTTAAAACGTTGTTTTCTTCGCCTTTAGATACCAATCGCTTAATCAATCAAACGAAAACTGCGCAACACAACATTCAAACAGAGTTGGCAGGACATAGGCTACCTCTTAGTATGAGAAAACTACCGGTTTCCTTGGGGGGAATGAATTTAAGATTCCATTTGATACCACAATTGCAAATATCATGCGGATAAAAGTTAACCGGATTATGACGTTTTTTTTCTTTTTGAGAAGATAAGAAACTACTAAAGAATAAAGTCACTTTTCCCTTGTACAAATTATTTTCTTATGTATTCGTATCCACTCTAATGTCAAACCTTGTATACTTACCTGTATTACCTTTATACATACATATTCATAAATGTAATAATGTTGGTATATACATATATAGAATCCGTGTGCGTACATTTGAATAACAAACTATCTACGAATTTAGTCAAACGTAACCCGGTAACAAATCGTTTGTTACATTTTGCACCCCCACCCCACCCCTTCAGCTCTCTTCCCCCACCACGCCATCGCCGCACTTTACTCGTTCACTTATCGTTTAACCCCACTTACTATTACTATCAGGCCTTCGTTTTTTTTCCAACCGTACCTAGTTTGTGAGTTTCGTTTCTCGTTCCGTTGTCGGAGAAATTTCAACAATTTAAATTTCGAATTGAAAATGAGATGAAAGAGCAAATACAATAAATATATGTACATGAATGTTCAAAACATTCGGGGATATTATTGGTGAACTTGTGGTCGATGATAATTTCGTAGGGAGTATTTCCATAGTTATCAGTTCGTTTGGATAAGAAAATATATACAAAACCCTCATTAAGCACGCTTCCATTTAACAATTAAGCCAGGTGTATAATTGCATCCCTCCGTGTTTCAATGTGTTGGTGTGTTGTTTACATGTTAACTCTTGTGCGTCCTTTATATTTTTTTACTTGATGTTATCTTGTGTTAAAAAAAACAAACAAACAATGATAAAAATTTATGTATTGAAGTTTTGTCATCTAAGTAATAGTCAGGTATCGGATTTCTTTCGGATCAGACAGTTTCGTCTTTAGCATATGCAGGTATACATATTGCACTCAATGTGACAAAAAGTTCAAAATATTTTCATAAAAACAACGTACACAAGTTACATACACACGCATACATATGTGTATCAAAATGTTATTTATACGTATTTTATGTAAACATCCTTTTCTTCTTTTACTTATTTCCTGCACCATTGAAAAGTCCCACTGTAATTTTAATTGACTATCAAAAGTATTTTTGTTTATATTATGTATGTGATTTATGTGACATGTCATTTCAATTAAATAAATTCATTTTTTTTTATTGTTTTCAATTTTAAGAGATAGAAGTATAGTTGCTTGTTAAAAATTTGTTTTTCGGTAATAAAAAATCTTAGTAAATACGTACGTCTTAGCTATTATAGTGGACCGTCTAAATATTCAACAACTTTTCAATATATTTTACAAAAATTTTTTCCGGTTGTTTGAATTTTCTTACTTTCGTCAAATAAAAAATGCTGTTAGTATTCTAAATGGTGAAAAATGCAATTTTTGACCAATTATATTCATTCAAATGTGTATAATTTAAGGTAACTTAGTTGCAAAATTTTATTGAAATAAGTACGGTCCTGACCTGTCCGAAGAAACCCGGTACCTAGCAATAGTTTGTAACAGTAAATCATGTAAATATATAAATCAGAAACACTGACGCCCATGACCTTTGACTTTCAAATTTAACAATTTCTCCTCCAACGATCCCAGTGAATTGCGCAATGTGGGTTTTGTATGTAATTAAGGAATTATATACAGTTGTAGCGGGTGAAATGACGACATTTTCTTGATTTTTTCTCAACAGTAAAATAAATATTTATTTAAAAACTGTTTACAACATCGATTAGTACATATTTTGGGACACTTTCTAAATTTTTTTCATAGAAAAATATTTGAAAATAATGGATCTACGGCTGTATTCCAGGAGCGCCTTTGTTAGGTATTAGTTGCTGTGTACATAATAACGGTTTATCTGAAATCAAAATTTCAAAAGTATTTCGTTAATATATTTTATTATCTAGTCGCTTACCGACGAATTCGTCACAATTTAAATTTAAAAAAAAAATGGGGAGGAATTTAACTAAAAGTTTATAATTTCAAGGTGTTAAATTTTTGATTTTTTTGCTCTAAGATAGTATGTTATACACCAAAGGAATAAAGCGTAAGTTTTAATCCCGAGTGTGAAGTTTGTTGCCAGAGGGTCTGTAAAGGCCCCATGGTAACACTTCCCACGAGGGATGAAAAAAAAAAAACACTTTAGTCTTTGTAGTGTATATACTATTTTTTGCAATTCCGGATAATTTAAAATTATAAAAACTAGAAAAAAATTACTTAAATGCCTTTCCAATTGTATGTAATAATATTCCATCAAGTATACTTTGGATAAATCAATCGAATTGTACAATACAATATAACTGTTTGTCTCTATCTACAAGTTTGAATTTGTTTATTATTTTCAATTAAAAGCGGAAGCAAAATATTTTTTTAGTCCCTTGTGACTAAAAGTGGCACTTTATTCCCTATTATGAGAGACTAAATCATGCCTTTTAGTCCCGGAATTGCAAAAAAATCTTTTTAAGAAAATTGAAACTCCTTTGGCAAGGACTAGTTATTATCATAATAAATAAATAGTATAAATTTAGTATTGATCGGACTGATAGTTTTTTAGTAATCGTGTCCACCGCAAAAGTATTTTTAAAAAAAAAAATGCGATTCTAAAATAATCGTTTTTAAAATGACAAGTCTGTTTCTTTCATAGTCGATGTTGAACGTCCGAAAGTTTATACATAACTGCTCCAAAATTTCAAGGCCATATATTTTCAACAAGACAATAAAGCGGCGAAAGTCGACGTACCACTTCTATTATATTTTACAGAGCGGCAGCTGCGCAAGAGCAGCCGCAGGCGCTACTCGAGGTAGTACGTTATAAATAGCCATAACTTCGGATCTAATACTCCGATTGTTACGAAATTTGATAAGAGTATTCTTGAGATAATATACTTAAAAAATATCCAATAAAAATAATAAAATTTTCCGACTATCACAACTGTATGTAACCCCTTAATTGGAAAGGGATGTTCTATTATGATGTCCCAACACTACAAACTAAACTTGAATCTTTTTAGCTCCGCGGTACCCAGTTACACTATGATAGATATATGAAATAGATAGATACGTTCCACGTTTAGCTTTCGATATATCTCTAGTTAGTTTTTTTTTTTTTTTTACCGTATACGCAAATGACTGACGGTTTAGGATCGGATCACACATGTGTATTGATCAATGTAAGAACGACATTTGAAAAAGGTTATAAATCTCTCCCTTGAGTAGCAAACTAGAAATCAAATTCTTATCGTTTCAATTTCTCCAACCTTCATTCTCGAACCAGAGGATAGATATACATAGATATATTACTCTATGCTGTGTCTATAGTTTTATTGATACGGATAACTATACCCTTAAGAATGACATGCACAGTGGACATCCATCTAAAACGCTCCTTGGTAGATATTCTTTAAATGTGCTATGCTATGTGCTATGATTAGTTTGGAAACAAACACAAAGAAATATATTTTTGTAAGTTGGTACGTATGCAACATTGTGACCATGGTGCTCACTAGTGATGTCGGATAGTTAATCGATTAGTCGGTTTAATCGACTAATTTTGTTTACTTTTAATCACATTTCAATCGACTATTTTACTGTCGACTAAATGACTAAAATGACTAATATTTTTTTAAATGACTAAAAACGACTAATTTAATAATTTTTCTGCATTATTTATAAGAGTCAAAAAAATGAAAACTAAAAATTATCTGTTTATATGATTTTTTACTTTTATGTGAATAATAAATTGTAATTAGTATTTTTTTTTTAAATAAAAATAAAAGTCAATAATTAAATTTTAAAAATTGTTTTTATAAGAGTTACCATAAGTTACCTTATTCATGAATTCGAATAAAAATTTAGTCTATGCTCGATATTTTCGACTAATGACTAATTTTGTCGGAAAAACAACTTAAGTCGATTAATCGACTAACTGCATCTCGACTCGACATCACTAGTGCTCACTGTCGACAAAATTGATTACTAATAAACGATAATTATTATTCATGGTATACAGGATGTAAAATAAATAACTCTCGTCCTTTTAAGGGAAGATTTATATATAGCACCTTGCAGACACTAAAATCACAGGAATTTTTTCGGAATTAACAGTTTGAGAAATTTGCAAACTAACTGGCTACATGATGTTTCAAAGTTTTTCTAAGTACGGCTCTGACTAAGTTATGCATAAATATCTTCTCAATATCAAAAGAACAAAATAATTTTATTGACTAAAATCCAATAAAATTTTGTAAACATTTTTTAAAAACAGAAAATTTATCTTACAAAGATGAGATGGTTATAAGGGCTTCTTTTTTGACCCATATTTAATATCAAATTTTTTCTGTTAAAATGCAGTTTTGATTCAAATTTATTGGCAAATATTAATCACATCGGTGAGACCTATCCACTGTTTTCGTAGCGAGATTTATATACTTTACATCCTGTATAGTTTTCATTTCAAAACATTTGTACCATATATACCATAAATAATGACTGTCATTTATTAGTAATAAACTTCGACGAAAGAGCACAATATGATCACAGTGATGCATACTCACCAACTTACAAAATATATTTCGTTGTGTTCGTTTCCAAACTAGTCATATCATAGCATATCACATTTCAAGATTGACTACTCTGATGATAAGTAGTAAAAGTGGGAAATATTGTACACGGGTGCAAAATTTTGACGAACAGTGCTTCATACAGAATAAGTTTCAAGTGAGTTGCAACTTAGTTGCAACTTGCAAGTGGGATGACGACGACTTTACTTTAAAATTCAGTGTTTCGTAAACAGGGTCTAAAAATGAAAAATTGTGAAAGTAACCTCAACTTCATTTTAAGAGCGGGAATTATGAGGGAGTAAGAGACAGAAAGAAGACGAAATTATTTGGGTCCCTCTTCGGGACTCTAGAAAAATACAATGAAATTTAAATTTCTAACTAACTAACTTAAACTAACCTTAACGGGAAAATATGTACTTGTTAATAATGCTACAGTAATATCAACCTGTCTCGTTATGAATTTTATATCGTCATGGGTCTACTATATGTATCACCAATTTTCGTTATTAGTTTATTATGTCAAAAGGGGGATTAGGTGATTTGGTTAGATAATTGAAGGATAAAGATTTGGAGAAAAATCACCAATAGTTACTAATAGAAATTAAGTATTTATTTATTTGCGACGTTTCGAAAACATTAAATTTTCATCATCAGGCAAGTATTTTGTTTAAAACCACCAACACCTACCAACATGAAAAATAATGTAGTCTACAAAGTGGTATGTCAATTTTGCCCAAGTGTATACGTAGGGCAAACCTCAGGGCTACTTAAAAAAAAACGTTTAAAACAACACCAATGGGACATCAGAAGAGGAGGTGAAAAAACTGGCCTGTCCCAACACTCCATCTCTAAGGATCATCGTTTTGATTTTGACAACGCGAGCATAGTACAAAAAGAAGAGAATTATAAAAGACGATGCAATATCGAGAATTTGTGGATTGCTACCGAGAGCCAGAACATAAATAACCAGAATGACACTTCATATATTAACAACTATGAGTCCATCTGTTGTTCAGCACGACAACTACTAAAATAAACCATGTGTTACGCTCATAAGCAAAAATCCAGGTTCTTTGTTCTAGCTTATTAAAACTCATTGTGTTGCTTTGTATTCAATACATTGGAAATGTTCCTCTTACTTATATTTCAATATTCAAAAAAATTTATAAATTTTATAATTTTTAATAATTTAACTTTTATTTTTATATTGACGACATTATAGTTTTTGTTTCTAATTTTATCATTTTGATTTCATGTGTATTTTTCTGTGTTTAATTATGACAATCTCTAGCACATGTAAGTATTTAATTTGGCATATATTCATTTTCTTTTTAAATTTCTTATAAATTATTTTATGTAATTAGTTTCTTCAAAACAAAATACTTGCCTGATGATGAAAATTTAATGTTTTCGAAACGTCGCAAATAAATACTTAATTTTTATTAGTAACTGTTGGTGATTTTTCCCCAAAACTTTATCCTTCAATTAGTTTACTATGTTAAACTGTTATATTTTGATATTAGTAAATAAAAACACTTTACTTTGCAAAATACCACTTTTATTATGTATAAAAACTCTTATGATATTTTCGGTCGATATAACCATTCTCAAACGTGTGAGAATGGTCATATTGACCGAATTATATCATAAGAGTTTCTATACACAATAAAAGTGGTATTTTGCAAAGTAAAGTGTTTTTATTATTTACTAATATCAAATATCGAATACCAAAAAGTAACGCACCAATCTATTATATTTTGAATTTTCAGATATTGCCATTAAGTTCTTTTATTCCTTCCGCCATTCCGAGGCAAAATTATTCCTATAGATTTATGGTTTGGTACATATTTGTACATATTGATAGCATTTTGTTTCTACTTCATTTCACGAAAATTCTAATCATCGTTTGGGCGTCTCTACGGATTATATCGGATACAATTAACCTTTTAAAAATTTGTTCCATTATTGGATGTAAATTACCCATATTGCTTTTTAGTTGATTTGTATCATGTATGTATATAATATAAAGGGTTATATACATGAAATTTCTTGCCCAAATATTCACAGTGCGGATAGAAATAAATTCTGAATTTCATTTAACATCGATGTATTTTCTGAAGCCATAACCGACCCGAGGGCTATACAAATGGAACGTTTTTGAAAGCACCGTGCTGCTGTCTGATTTTGGTAAAATCGAAACCTTAAATCTCACCTTTGAAAGACGGTACTTTTAAAATTATTTCAATTGTAGACGGATTTTCTTTACTATTCTTGAAAACTATATTAACTTATACTTTTAAAAGGAACAAGGTCACAGAAGTTCTATACAAAATATAATAAGGTTACAGTGTTCCTATATTAAAAGTAGTAAGGTTATAGCGATTTTGTACCAAAAGTAGTAAGGTTGCAGCGATTCTGTACTAAAAATAGTAAAGTTACAAGGATTCTCTACCAAAACTAGTAAGGTTACAGCGTTTTTTTACCAAAAGTAGTAAGGTTGCAGCGATTTTGTACCAAAAGTAGTAAGGTCGCAGCGATTTTGTACCACAAGTAGTAAGATTACAGCGATTTTTTACTAAAAGTAGTAAGGTAGCAGCGATTCTGTACCAAAAGTAGTAAGGTGGTAGCGGTTCTGCACCAAAAGTAGTAAGGTTACAGCGATTTTTTACCAAAAGTAGTAAGGTTGCAGCGATTTTGTACCAAATGTAGTAAGGTTGTAGCGATTTTCTACCAAAAGTAGTAAGATTGCAGCGATTATGTACTAACAATAGTAAAGTTACAAGGATTTGCTATCAAAAGTAGTAAGGTTATAGCAGTTCTGCACCAAAAGTAGTAAGGTTACAGCGATTTTTTACTAAAAGTAGTAAGGTTGCAGCGATTTTGAACCAAAAGTAGTAAGGTTGCAGCGATTCTGTACTAAAAATAGTAAAGTTGCAAGGATTCTCTATCAAAAGTAGTAAGGTTAGAGCAGCTCTGCACCAAAAGTAGTAAGGTTACAGCGATTTTGTATCAAAAGTTGTAAGGTTGCAGCGATTCTGTACTGAAAGTTACAGTAGTAAGGTTACAATAGTTCTGCACCAAAAAATTTACGAAAACGAATCACGAATGGGTGCTTTCGTCATAATTATAACTGTATAATATTAAAAACGGGAGCAACCGTGCGTTTCGTTCAAACCGCTTATTTTCAGCTGAAATTTTGCATAATATGTCGAAAACATGTGCCGGTGATTTTGTTGAACAACCAAAATTTTATCAGGGTCTACCATTTGTTCAGGCTTACCTACTAAATCGTTTCCATGTGGGTCATCCTACCCTGGACTCTACGAATTTGTAAAATATAAAAATAGCAAAATTCAAAAAATTGTTACGTTGTTGTATGAAATTTTTTTCAAAGCCCTGTTTTTGGTCGAGCCGGCTCTGAATGAAACAAACGGAGATATTCGACTTATGTTTATATCTCTTTCTGTATTGTCTACTTCTATTTCTGATAATTAAGCTGTATTGAGCTTCGATAAAAAAAAAAAAAAAAAAAACAAATACGTTTAGAAAAATAGAAAAACTATCAGATTTACAGCAAACATTGTTTATAATAAATTACTCCAGATGGCGTGGCAGTAAGAAACAAAATGCCAGTGAACTATTAATAGATAAGAATAAAAACTATTATCTGGAGACTAGAAGCAATATATTTATACAGTATCGTATAGTTAAATACGTTATTATATATCGAGCATTTCGGGTAGATAGTGTTTTTTTTTTTACATGTAATAATATTGTAAGTCTATCGTAAGTGTAAAACTGAGTAAGTGAAGCATATAAAGTATTCTTACTTTTTTTTAATTTGATACTTAAGCGAAAAAAAAGTTGGCAAGTAGAGTTTGCACTACAGAAATTATTGCAAAATAATCTGAAAATTCTGAAATTGATTTTTTCTTAATATTTCGTTTGCTTAATACTATACGGTCCGCGCAAGTAAGCTTCCTCAAGAGCTTCCTACAAATTTATATAAATAAATTTACGAAATAATTTATATATGTAACCTGTGTAACTGTAAACACACACATTTTTAATAAAAATAATAACAGACAAACATATTGATAATAATAAAAAATATAAGAAAACACAAATAACTTTTATTACATCTACGTATTTCAATACAGTTGCAAGAAAAAAGAAAAGAAAAAAAATAAATGGTAAAATAAAATTGTATTTTTGTGTTATTCGTCTAAATATTGATAGATATCCTCACACAAAAAGTGTGTTTGTCGTGATGGTTACTGGTCGGTGCCTGCTTGCGGTAAGATCGCACTCATGTGTGATCACTGATCGCGATGGGCTTCTACGGTTGTTCTGACTATGTTAATTACTAGAAAAGTAATCAATCTTTTTTTTGTTACAAGATATACATAAAATTGCAAGTTAAGTGTATATAAACAAATACAACTATTCACCGTAGCGCGGCGCCACATGCACGTAGGAATGGAAACATTATTGTATTTAATGAAATTGAATGAAAACAAACTGAAAAAACAAGAAAAAACCAAATAAAGAGAAAAACAAAAAAAAAAAAAACAAACAAAAAACGAACCAATCAGTTTAATTTAATTAGTTTATAACAAATCTCCATTTTATTTTTATCCGTTTGTCCGCTCACCGTTTGAATGTGCATTTATTGTTTTGTTTTGTACATATCTGACATGAGGTACGTACGTTCTTTTGTTCTGACGTTCGTCTTCTGTTCTTCCACGTATTGTATACTTTTATTTATTTTTAAATAATATGTTTTGTATGATACAATATATATTAAGTTGTAAAAAATTGAAAGACAATCCAAGATGTACAATTTCCGGGTGAATAAATAAAATAAAATAGAAAAAAAAATTGAATGGAAGATTTTTAATCAAATTTATAATCGCAAAATTCGTTTCGTACAGTGGATTGGTTTCGTGAGCTGTCATTAAATGAATCAAAAATAGAATTTTTGTGTTATTTTGTAAATATTTTGTCATTTTTTGTTGTAATATAAAATAGAGGAAAAAAAATTGTGATGTGTTATTAGATTTTTAGATTTCGATTTAGGTCAATAAACTTTTTTGTACTTTGATTATGTAAATGTTATGTTATCAACAAAGCCGGATTTTCAAAAGGGCACTTAGGGCACGCGCCATGAGGTCCACACATGACAGAGGTTTCCACAGATTCGAATAAAATCTCAAAATTAAGGAACAGAATAAAAAGGATTTGAAAAACTTCGGAAATTTTCCAGGGAGCTTTTACAAAAGTACTCAGAATCCTCCACATATGAAGTATTGGACGACCACCACTTTAGATGTTTCCCTGGGCTTCCATAGAGATAAGTCCGGCACTGGTCATCAAACTAAGAAAAAACTAAGAGCGAAAATGTAGTAAAATAGGGATCATTTAGCTGACAAATTTTCTTTCAAAATTTTTTTCAGGTTCCACTTGTTGTAGAATATTGTTAGAATGGCTTTGTAAAATAAAGTTGATGTTTTTCTTCCAAATTTTCAATTTTAATCGTCGTTTGCGAAACATCAAGCCCCAAAATGACAAATAGCTTGTTCCCCTCTACTGCAATTCTTAAAGTGTTGAGTAAAAAAATCTGAAAAACTTACAGTTACTAGCAATTGTTAAGAACACACAATTGAAGTTATTTCGGTTAAGTTGTGTTTGCAACTTTCGGAAATAAGGACAGACCAATTTTCGAAAATGTAAAAAGTAATTTACAGTTGAGAGAATGGTCCCCAATAAATTAAATTGTGCGTTGAGGTATATTCAGGTATGTGAGAACATCCTTCAATAACTAAAATCCAAATTATTAAGGGAAATGCACAAATCCTTTTTTTTCGGATTTCTTCGTCGCTTATATATTTATGAAAAAATTCATATTTTACAGTTGCATATAAATGATTTAGACCAGTAATTTTCAAAGTGGGGGTCGCGACCCCTAATAAAAGGGCCATGAAACTATCGCAGGGTCGCAGAAACAATTGATTACAGATTAGATAAGTACTAGCCGTATACCCGATGGGATTTCCCATCAACAATATCTTTTTATTAGGTTCTCACTGCTCACTTTCAATGTTTTTAAAAAATCTAAATACCAATTTCCACGGTTCTAATTTCAAAAATGATAAAATTCCCATACGAACTTTCATTTAATGTTTTAACCCCTTAGGGAATGAATTTCCAGAAACGGTTACACAACTGACTTTTATTTATAAATAGAAGCCTAAACGTCAATCTTTATATCTTTTGTGCTAAATTTCGTCCTTCTAAGCCCAACAATTTAGGTTGTGTGTTGTCTGTCAATCACTGTGTAAAATATTATTTATTTGAATAGTCATAGTAACATATTTTTATATATCTCTAACTTCAAAAATGACGAATTTCCATACAAATTTTCATTCCCTATTTAACCCACTTAGGGGACGAATTTTCAAAAATCCTTTTTTAGTGCTCACCTACATTACATAGTGAACTCCTGCGCAAAATTTCATTCTTCTAAACCCAATGGTTTAGGCTGTGCGTTGTCTGTCAGTCAGTTAGTCAGTCAGTCAGTCAGTGTTAGAAATTTATTAAGTAGATCTATTTTCTACATATTTTCTATTTCTCCATATTTTGGGGGTGTGTCGAAATCTTTAAGTGCAAAAAGGCTCGCGGACTAAAAACTTTGAGAACCACTGTGTTCAACGTGCTATAACTTCAAATTTTTTAAATAAACGTATCTCTTGCGTTGTGAAAATTTCATTATCTTTCACTGGAAACCGATTTTTTCTTTCTCAAAATAATAATAATTTTCGAAACTCAAATACAAAAATGTCGATTTTCTTTTAACAAAATATTTTTCCAAAAAAATCATAAATAGAAATAAAAATACATATAACAAAAAATGAAACCGGACTTGAAGCAACTGAATTTAATTTATTTTTACGATTCAAATAATCATTTTTCACATTTCCGAGATATTTCGACGTATTTCGAGAACGTCACGTCACCTATACGTAGATACACAACATAGTGATTGAATTTTATATTAGAAGATCAATTTTTCGACAAAAATAAATAATAATTTTTCGCCCAAAATATTATTCAACAGGATATCGAGACAAAGATACATACATATAAGTAGGTCAAATATATGAATATATTTCATACACCGAAGCTTCTATATTTGTAATTTAATAAATTTTCTATTTTTCCAGATACGAACTCTTGACTGTCGATACCGAACCAGAATTCGTTTTGTCTATTTCGTACGATAAGCATCTGTCTTGTCTTCAAAACCAGTTTTCTGCGAGTTGCATGCGGTAAGTTTTGCACACAAAATAAAAATTACGTCAAGTCTTCGACGACATAGTAGCGTCGTCGAAAGCGTCGGTGCTACAAAGACCAAGGAAATATAAAATATTGACTTATTATATATGTATATATACTTTTGTAATTTCTTATTATATATTTTGTATTACGCTTTATATCTTACATATGTATGCAATAAGAGAAAAAATTACTCTGGAATAATATCATATATGATGTATGGGGGAGTGTGGGGTAAGTAGAGGAGTATGTATAATAAAAGTTGTAAAGTAAGGTAGAGTAGTAACCTACTTTTTGAAATGTACACATTGACAACGAAATATTACGTCCGTTAAAAAGGGGAAGGGGGGTTGGACGGTAACAGAGACAGGATACGACCGAGTAATATTGTAGACAAGTTACGTTTTCAATGAGAATGATACAGTGAAAGTCTAAAATTGCTAAAAACACGGGTTAATATAGAAATAGAAAAAAAAACTGTTAGACAAATTCACCGAACTGCTACTCAGCATTCGAACTGACACCATCTGTGTTTTCATTAAATAAAAATCGCACCTTTATCGATAGGCTAAAGAGCCATTAATACTATTTAGTCTTAAATATATTATACTATAATTATAGGTAACGTAAAAGCCCCCATTATGAAACGGTATCCAATACTGGAACAGTTTTGACATTTACATATTAATGAAGTTATTTCTGAAAGAAACGTCTGATAACAAAAATTATTATTAATAGAATGATTGTTTTCAATTTAAATTCACCTCGCATTTAATATTTCCTTACTTAATTAAAGAAATAAATAGGTAAATGTCAAAACTGTTGCAGTATTAGATACCGTTCCATAATGGGGGCTTTTACGTTACTTGTGTTATTTATATGAAGAATACAATTGTTTTTCGCAAAACTGGACTGAATAATATTTTGTAGGTTTTATTGACTTAAAAATTCAAATAGATAAGTTGAAATATTGTTGAAATCATCAACTTGATTTACAAACTCATATTAATAAACTTTTATTTCAGAGTTTTCCTAAAATATTTTATAGCATTAACAATAATGCACTAATTACAGTAATTTTTAATCTGTTCTTGTAAACAAATATATAGTCAGTTAATAAATTATTCAAACGCTTTTATAAATAAAGTTGAAAAAATATTCCCAGACACTTTTGTAACTTTTCCTTCTTTTTTGTCCTTGTCGTACACTTTTCAACACTACACCAGTGTCCTTAATCAGTGGTTTTTATTTAGTTTTTTAAATATTTGACATAATAATATTTCATCTTCACAAAGTTAAAAAAATGATGCAATACTGTAAGGAAAAGTGAAATATGTTATTTTCAATTAGAATAAACTATTTTCGTTTGATTTTAACTGATTTGAAAATTCTAAGCAGTACATATTGACATCCACTCATTTTTGTTCTTCAAAATTATATTTTTAATAGTATTAAATATTTTGCAATGAATCCAGTCATTCAGTTAGTTTATGTACATATATGTTTACAGTTAAGTTATAATATATCATTAATGTCATTTGTTTTCGGTTTCTTTAAGAAATATTCTTCTGTAATCAAATTATTATTGAATAAACAGAATTTACATAAAAATATAAAATAGTGTTATTAACTTATTATTTACTATTGTTTCGTAACCTAATGTTCAATTAGTACCCTATGCACTATTTATTTGTTTCATTGGAATTAGAAAAAGACAATTATCCGTTGACAAAGTAACTATCAAAAGTGTCTGGGAATATTTTTTCAACTATAGTTATCACAGCTAATTTCGTTTGGTCTGCGTTGTGTAATGGTCCGGTTGATGGCGTGGTTGTATTGTTGACTAATTGTTTGTACGACGAAAATGTTTTAACGTTATTATAAGAATTTTCCAATTGATTGTCCCTAATAATTGATTTCCAAAGGTCGTAGGTGAAATAATTCGAGCCGTGTTTAGTTTAAAAATGTTTATTTGTTGAATTAAATCGTCGTCAATTTGGACCGTTACAGTTTAAATATACACTTTTATTATAATAATTTTAATTTAATTATTTATTTTAATGTTTCGTTATATTAATAATAATTGTTGATTTATTTTATTTAAATATTTTGTAATTTTATATTTTTAACAATTATAAATTTCCCAGACGGGATTCGTTACAAAATTTTACATGTTTCTTTTATTGAGACTAAATTACGTCTTTTTTACTTAATGTCTAGATTGCTAATTCTATTCTCCTGTAGATTCCTAATTAAATTCAAAAACCCCCCGTTGTACTTTTTCTTCATCATTTTTACTTAATTTTAAAACAAAATGGCTTCTTCTCTTTCATTGGTTGATTAGAAATCGTCACATCGTAAGCACCGCCTACAATGTCTTATGATGTAACTAGTTCACTAAAATTTAGCCAGGTGGCGATTTACATCTTTAGTTTTACATTTTCAAGTACTAAAATTTGCCACTAGGTGTCACCAGCCATATTACTTAATGGTTACAGTTGTTAGGGCCACTATTTCAAATTATCTAATTTTTTTTTTCTAGTGTTTGTTTGGTGGATTTTTGTGTAAAGTTCACTTATTAATTTTTAGGAGTTGTTCCACCGTGGTTGGGTAATTTAATTAAAGTTTATATACATTAAAATTATATCTTTACAATATATTTCGCTCATTTGAAGAGCTCATCAGGTACATGCTATAATTCAATACAAAAATAATTATAATTTGGATCATATGTTAAGACTTTACTTAGATATATACTTACGTAATTATGACTAGTTAAGTGTTATTTCTTATTAGTTAAATTGGTTAAAATGTATATTTTTATAAACGTTCTTATCGATTATGTACATTTTTGTAAAAAAGACGATATTTTTTTATATCTTTGTCATGTATTACATTCAACTGAATTAATAAAATGAAAATGGTTCATATCCATGTGGTTTGATTATGATGTTTGTTTCAAAACCTTATTAATGCCTGTGTGTGACAAAATTATTAAGTAATAATATGTATTTTATTATTTTAAAGCATTATTACCTGTTTTATTTGTAATTTTTTATGTTTGGTATCTGATGTTGTTTGATATTGTATTTATTTTTTCCTTTATCATATTGCTGACTTCACATGTACATATTACTTTGATTTAACATTTTATCTTTTTTTATTAATTTTTTTATATTATAATATAATTGTGTGGTTCGTTTAATTTCTTTTCTTTTAATTATTGTGTATTATTGAATTTAAGATGTGATTTTTGTGATATAACGAACTATTTTTGTTAAATCATTATTATACTACTATCAGTTGTATAATGATATTACATTGCCACACCTTAGCTGTGTGCTGTCTATTATTATTGCGCATGTCACTCTTTAGAGTTTCCGTATTTTTTGAATTTGAATATTTGAAATGTATATTATGTATTGTGTGAAGTCTGCATACTAATGTATGTTATATGTAACCATTTTCATTAATTGAATAAATTATTTTCGTTTTACTTATCAATGTAACATTATTTCATAATTTTCCTAAGTTAATGATTCGCTTTCCATTCAATTGGTATGGTTCTGATTTATTAGATTGATGGTTGTATTCATATATATTTTATGTATTATGCTTTGTTATATTGATGGTTGCGTTCAGCTATTTTTTAATTTAGGTATTTTATGAAAATTGTTAAAAAAGGTGTTGAATGGGAATCGAATCATTAGTACAATGTTATTATTATATATGTTGTTATATGTTATGTATGTATTTGTATTAGTTATTAATAAGGTTTTTGATTGTTTGTTTTGTTAGGATTTCTCTGATTTTTTGAATGCTAGTGTTATAAAATTTTTTAATTTGGGGGTTTTCCATTTCAGTTTGTATGTTACAGTTGTTATGTGTGTTTATATGTATTGACTCAGAGATTAATCTACGTTTCAAGTTAGCTTCAACGTCCAGTATTCTTGTGTTATTAAAATTGAACGTGTGATTTGTATTATATGTGTGCAAATTTCTCCAGTTTTTTCAAAATGTCACACTAGTGGTCCCCTTTAATATTCATTTTTATTTATTTTTTTTTAATCTTTATTCCTTCGACAGTAAAATAATAGTATAGAATGCGTCAAATTAGTATAGAAACAAAATATAACAACAATAATGCGCTTAGTGGCTGGTAATGCAGGAAGTCGTTTAAACTGTAAAAGATGTTTTCCAGAAGGAATTTTTTTGTGTTAGACTTGAATTTATTAAAATTTATGTTTTTCTGCTGGAATTTTATTAAAAATTTTTATGCAGGATTTTAGGGGACCATTTAAAGCCTTCTGCAATCTACATTGTGTGATTGTTAGGTTACCTTTAATTCGTGTATTATAATCATGATTTAAAATATTTTTAGAAAATATACTTTGATTTTTGAATACAAAGTGAGAGCACTCTTGAATATATTATAAATTATAGACTGTCAATATAGCTATTAAAATTCGGTTTTCGATTAGTTGTATGGTTGTAAATTTTGTCAAAATTTTCAGGCATATGACCAAAGACTTACTACAAGTAGTTAGTGTAAGTAGCTTTCAGTAGCTTCAAAATAAAAGCTTCAGTAATTTTTAGCAGATTCAATTTCCACTACCTACTTATTTTCTATCAAAATTCTGGATATTACTGTACGCAATCTTTTTCGCATAGATAGGTTGTATATCTACTTACTTTTTACCATTTTTTCATTTTTTATTTTTCGTCGCAAAATAATATGTAGGTAAAATACGTTTGTAAGCTACTTAAAAAGTTCTAATCTTTCGAATTCTTAAACATGTTTCAAGCTGATTTTAAGTTTTATATAGTTGTCGGCATTGTCGGAGACTCATTGTTGTTGTAGATTCACCGAACTGAAATTATTCAAATTAACTTTCGTCTCTATCGTACATTTTATATTTTGTTTTTCTAGTTCGTTCGACTTTTATGAAGGTCATGGTAAAATCTGTTTCTTCAAAAATTAAGTAATAATCATTCGAATTTATTTTGATGAAGATTCTAGTTGTTCCAAGTTTCTCTGAAAGATAAAAATATACATAAAAATTGAAGACTTTTTGAAATGTAAACTTCTATATAGACACACAACGTTCAATTTCTTGTGTGTTTCGGCTAAATTCGGGTCGAAAAGCCCAATATAATATTATTACAAAATAAAAATGTTAAATCTAGTTCTATTTTACCGGGAATAAAACAATTGTATATTATTCCACGAGCTGGTAATGATAGCTATTACTCACGAAGATAAAATTGCGACACGAGTCGAGTTTACTAGGTGAGTGTCGTAGTGCATTTGAGTGAATAATATTCATTCCAAGCGAGTAGGATACTATTTTTTTTCTACGAATATTTTCCTTTTTGTTTTAAATAAAATTGAATATAAATTTTAAATTAAAAGAATAAAATTTTTAATCTATCTGTAATTTCATTAAATGTTTATATATGTATCTGTCGAAACGATCAAAATAAAATTCAATATGTTTTGATTACTTACTGCATGTTACTACGCAACATATTTATATGAAATTAAAATTTGATAGATATTTTATTCACCGAAAAATCGCAAGCTCATTGAATTGTGGTTAATACGGTGATTTCATTGGTCGAAAGGTATTGAGCAATGATCATTTCTCCATACCTTTGAATAATGCCTAACTTTCTCAACAATTAACGGAAATTTAATGAGTGTGTTCTTTAACAGGAGTAGAAAAAAATAACATTTTATCATATTTTGTTTGCTTATTTACAAAAAATTGATACTAATTACTCAAGTATGAATAAATTCAGGAGAGAATCCAGCTCCCAAATTAGAAGGAGGTCACATTTTTTAAAGGTTTCATAATGCATTTTTAACATTACTTTTTTAAAAATACACCTAACAGCATTAAAAAAACGACTTTGAAAACCAATAGTTCTCTACCAGTTTCGTTATTTTATTACGTCATTACATTTAAAAAAAAGAGTTCTTTTCTCAAATGAAGCTTGATAAGAATGATTTGTATTACGGTGATTGATTGAATTACGGCAATTTGAGCGTAAGCTTCACATTTTCGTTATGAAAATGACCAAATTTTTTTTATAAATGTGACTGAACCAATAGAAGACCTATCTTTTGAGTGGTCCTATTTGTCTAATTTTGATAAAAATTTCAAAATCGAGGGATTTCAAAATCCTTCTGTCAATTTTTTTTTAAGGTTTTTACGAAACTGAAAAATTTTAATAAATCTGATGACGTCACAATATTAAAAACTCTCTTTTTCTCAAATTAAGCGTTATTGTAGTGATTTGAATTTGAGTGATTGGTTGAATTAGGATGACTTGGGTATGAATTTTGTATTTTTACTATCTTAATGATCCAATTCCTTCTATAAATGTGACCGATCTGATAGAGGTTTTTCTCTAGTGGTCCTACGTGTATAATTTTGGTAAAAATGTAAATAATGGCTTCGAAAAGTTTTCAATAAAATGACGTAACGCGTTAAATACGTATATACAGGGACGCAACAACTACAAATCTGCAGCGGGGGTCGAACAAAAATTTAAATAATCAAATGTTTTGATAACGTCATTCTCCTATAACACTGGACAATATTATGAAAAATTTTATCACCAGGAAAATTTGATTTTGAAATTAAAAATATCAGTAAACCATTATACACCGGTCAATTTAAACATGTAAGGGTACAAAAATTAGGGGAGAGCTGAATAATAGTATGAATGTTCGGAGCACCATTATAAATAAGTGTTGAAAAGTCCTCATTGATCCTGTACGTGGAAAAAATATTATTCAGGGTCAAAGATGTCAAAAATAGGTTTTTCGCGTTTTTCAGCAAAACGGTAAGTTTTATCATAAAATTAAGTCAGACAAAATTGTAGATCATATAATTATCTATAAAAAATGTCTCAATACTTTTTTCCTAAGAGCTACCGTTTCTGAGATATAACTATTACAAAAGTTGTAATCTTCATAATATGCAGACGTTTCCACGCCACCTGTGAGGTAGTGTACTTAGCGGGTTTTTTTAAAGGATTTCCCCGGTAGGTCTATTCCACGGTCTATTGTGATCCTGTTTAATTGAAAACTATTGAATAATAAAAAATTTTAGTATTGGGAATGATGAAAGCGGTATAGATTTAAAAAAGTGAGGGAAATTATTGGTCAGATTCATAATCGTCTAATATTTCAGCTTCCTCTTCTTCTTGTTCTTCTCCTTCTTATCCCTGTTCTTGTTCTTCTTCTTCTTCCTCTTGTTCTTCTTGTTGGGTGCAAGTAAATTGCTTCAATAGCGATGTATCACATGTCTCCTCGTTGGTATCATACGAATCCTCTTCTGTTTAGAGCATATTATGAAGATTACAACTTTTTTAACATTTGTAACAGTTATATCTCAGAAATGGTAGCTCTTAGGAAAAAATTATTGAGACATTTTTGATAGATAATTATATGATCTACAATTTTTGTCTGGCTTAATTTTATGATAAAACTTACCGTTTTACTGAAAAACGCGAAAAACCCGCTTTTTGACACCTTTGACCTTGAATAAAATTTTTTTCACGTACAGGATCGATAAGGACTTTTCAACACTTATTTATAATGGTGTTTCGAACATTCATACCAATTTTCAGCTCTCCCCTAATTTTTGTATCTTTAGTACTATTTTTAGAGCTAAATTAACCGGATTATTAGTTGCGTTCCAGCATTTACTTTTGGACAAGTATAAAACATGTTACGAATTTGTTTGTAACCATGCTAAAATACAAACAAGTAACGAACTTGTTTGTAATGTACAGGATGTACAGTGTGCTGGAACGGTTTAAATTCGTTTCTGACATTCTATAGACTTTCACTTCAGTGCCTTGGTAACACTAATTACAATTCATTAAATAAACAATTGGACAATTTGCCCATTCAAAAGTCCTCTGACAAACATGCGATGCTGGAGCACAACTATTAAGTTTTATTTTTTAATGTAAATAAAATAAATTGAAGGAAAATTTACATAATTTTGTGAGGGGCTCAGGTAATTTTAAGGGGAACCGGACCTCTTGGACCCCTCGATTGTTGCGCCCCTACGTATATATTATGTGATGTGTTGTATGTGCGGAATCCACCACGCACGAATTAGACTTCACCAAACTTTTCTAATAATTGAATATAGCCTATATGAATCTAAACTAGTTTAATATTCTAGTAGTGAAAAACTTTTCAAAACAGTTCCAGTAATTGTTGAATTTATTCCTCTCTTATAACAAATTTTACATCATTATAATTTTAATTGGTTAAAATTTCCTCGAAATTATTATACAATTCCACTCAAGCGATTCCCACTCTAATAATACCTGATTAAAACTATTCTGCTGAAAGATTTCCCATTGTCTCTAATTGATTCGATACAATGTCTAGAATTGCCGGTTGCCAACGGCTTAAATTATGTTTTAATTTGAATATATAATTCTGTGCTACACACAGAACATTATAGAAACAGTGTACATATAAAAGCCTGTCGTTCGTAAGGTGCAATGTTGTGTCAATTTACACCGCTTTTAATTTAGTCTGTTACTGTTCGTCATGGAGTTCACGTCGTAACGAGTATCATTGTTTTTTTAATCACCTCGTGAAATTTAAGCAGAAAAAAATATGAAGTGTGTCGTATTTAGGTTTAAAAATTCTATTGAATAAAATAATTCTCAAAATAAAGGGATATCTTTCTTAAAATAAACAATAATATTATTAATTGTCGCTTATTAGTTACATAGGTCGACCATGACAGTATATACTATATACTGTGTGAGTTTTTCGAGAGTTGCCATTTTTATTACAGCCAAACCGTTGGTTTAATCGAAAAATTGTTCAAATAAGAGTTGTAGATATCGACGGGGGTAACCGATTGCTATAGTCAGGAGTTATATAGCTCTTATGGTTTTCGAGCTATGATACAGATTTTTAAATGGGACTAGATATTAATTTTTCGATAAAACTGATCTAATGCATTAATTAAAAACATAAATGAGCAAAAAAAATTTTTTTACCCAAGTTTAATTTTTTTAATTTTTCTTTAATTTATCAATTAGGCGGTAAAAATATGCATATGCACTTGAGGCTACTTCAACCGATAGTGTTTTTCTTGGTTACATTTCCATTACATCCAAGAAAAGAACCTTTTCCACTACCATTTCTATCATAAAAATTTGGTTATAATAGAAATGGCAACATTCAAAACACTCGCATGGTATATGTATGCTGCGTAGTCATACAACACCATATTGCACTAACACTTTCGCATGCTTGTATAGATACAATGATGTATTTTGTTGTATGTATCATAATCGTTTGGTACAGGTAGCGGTGTACACGTCATTTACCGGCGACAGCGAGCATGATAGTTATGAAGTAGGAAGTTTAGATCTTGTATATCTGTGGTGCTATAACAGCCGTACAGACTGCTGTTTGTCATTTGTTCGTTTGGTTTAATATTTGCTTGAATTCGTAACAAGATCAAACGCCAGCCGTCACATCAAATTCTCTCCAACAAATTTTGATGTTTGTAATAAATATTTAATGTCTTCTTTGAATTAATTTAAATATCATTTTGTTCGCTGCGTAGTTAGTGAAATAATAGCCACTTTGTTGGGTACTTAAACTGTTACTGTACATCAATTCATTTGAATTTCTATAAAATATAAATAATAATTGAATTTCGTGACGTGTAACTAATTGTTTTTTTGTGAAATGTCGAACGTGTTACATAAGAAATTTTGTTTTTTTACTTTCTTTTATTTATTTTTTTATGTTTCTTTTTTTTAATCGGTAGTGGTTTACGAAATTTTTATACAGGATGAGTTGTTTGAAAGTTGTTTTTTTTTTTATATTACACAGTTAAACCATTGACTTAATTCAAGAATTGTTTAGCTAATAGTCCTGGCTACCGCTGGGACACTAGGGACAATCAATTTGCTATAATAACAAGTAGTTTCATAGCTCCGTTAGTTTTTGAGCTATGAAGCCGATGTCTACCTTTTTAAATGGAAGTCCCTTTTGACAATACTGAAATTAAAATAACGTTGTCAAACTGGAGTGGCTTTCAAACTAGAGTTAGTCCTGGGTTTGAGTTCCAGCAGATCAAATTTAAAATTATGAATTACAAAATTTGTGATTTTGAATTAATTTGTTGATAAAACGGATCCAGAGTATCGATAAAAAACATAATTGGGGGAAAAAGGGTTTATTTCTCAAGTTTAATTTTTAGTCGAATTTTTCCTTGAAAATATTAGACTTATACAGCCTATACGTTAAGAACGAGAAAAGGCTAGAGTAGGGGCGCTATTCGTTTTCGGACCCGTAGAGAACATGATTCTGAAGAAAAAAAAATAGCCAGCCACTGCTTTTTGGAGGTTTCAACTTTTAACCCTTACCCCCACGAATTTTACGCCAATATTTCCTTGATTTTTTTTGCTTTTTTTTTTAACACGTCTAGAAACTCTCTAAGGGAACCTAGAGGGCTGAAATTTTGTACGTGTATTGAGTTAGTATCCAGCTAGTGCCTTTTAGGGATTCCACATTACTTTTCCCCCCACTTCTTTCATTTTTAAATCGGAATTCAATGGTGTTGTTAAATGTGTTTTAAATGCATTATTTTTATTCTAATACAAGTAGGTGAATAGTAATTTTAAAAAATTTAAAAAAAAATGAACTTACTTTTATAACAAATGCAATACACAAATATTAAGTAATTTAAAAATATTATTACCTAAAGTCACTGTTTAGTCGTAAATTAGGAATTTTGGATTTTTGTTATTTGTAAAATAGAAACTTTGAATTTTTTTGGAAAGAAGAAATATCTTCATAAAGGCCATCTAATTTATTATTTAACGTCCTTTTTTAATATTTAAAAATAAAACACAAAGGCAACTGACGGATAAGCATGGGTAGGAATGTCCTCGTACAAATTGTGTTGGCTTTTTTCCTGCTAACTGCTATCGGCACAAAATTTAAATTTACTGAGATTTAGCTCTTAAAATCCTAAACCTTTTTCAGTTTTCAGTTGGGATTCAGCCCCGATCAGCCCCGGACACTCATTATCAGTTTTGAAACAACCAAAATGACAGATGGCTTGTAGACTTTTAATCACGTTTCAGATATTCAATACCGAAGATGAAAGGAAAAATTCGACTTCCGTGATGGAATCCCGCTGCTCACGGCGTTTTTTATTTATATTTATTAATTTTGTCACAATTAGATACGTATCTGTATAGGCTACGTTCAATGGGGATCGTTTCATTTTGTATCCCAGAAGCGAACTAGCGATTAATAAATAGCCCAACAGATAGTTCATCTTGTAAAATATAGATGTCACATCTCAAATTTTAATGCTTTTAATTTAAAAAAAAACCTAATCAAGTCGGCTTATACATAATATTTTTAAATTACTTTTCAAATAATTTTAGTTATGTTTGTTTTGGAGTTATTTCAGAATTGTTTTAAATTATTTTGATTCAAAGACTATTAAAGTAGTGGAAACATTCTGATCACTTTTGAAATATGAAAAATTTTGTCTCTCCAAAATGAAAATTCTTACCGACATTTTCGTTCCTGAACCAATTCGTTTTCGTCTGTTTATCCGAATATCCCGTCGTTTGGCATAACTTCGAAACTATTTAATCGTTTTTAATAACATTTTTAGAAATTGTGCGGTTTGGTTTCCAGATGATCCTCCACGAATTTCATCGCAATCAGAACAATGGTAGCCACACCCGTTTGATTACATAGTCTCATCTGATCGTAAAAATTTAGAATTGAATAGTTATTCCCGGGAATAAAATTATAAATTCTGAACTCAATTTTAGAAAATTGATGCAGTTATTGTCGCGAATAAACTATATTGATATAATAAAGTTATTAAGTTTTATTTTAAACTATTTTTATTGTAATACGAACCCTAATCATTTTCTCACAGCCAATTAATGAGGAAATTGACGGTAATCTTGTTGAAAATTTATGGCTTTTACAAGCAAGATTAAACACAATGTTACAAACACAAACCCACAGTCAAGCGAACCAAACTAAGCAACCACTCCGATTATTTATTATTATATATTATTATAGATTGTAATTGACACTATATAAATATGTATATTGCATGCATTGCGGGCGGGTAGCTCATTAAATCTCGAAAAACTCGATACACTATATAATTTAGTAACATAATTGGACTTGGAGAAAATAACTTTATTTTCCTTCGTCACTCAACATTCGACGATAATCATATAGTTATAATAATAATCATAGTGCAAGAGTGTGGTTGAACGGTTTATTGAACGAGTTTAGTATCATGTGCAAGTTTAATGTCACGTTAACAGAACTAAAAATTTACTTTCAACACTTAGCTATGTTAATTTAAACCGCAATTTTTTTTTTAAATTGATTATAAATTGTTGTATATAAAGAAGCTCTTGAAGGGAATCTAAGTTATATAGGATGAATCATAACCCCTATCCCAAATTGAAGCCAATGAAAATCTAAAATACTATATTGTGCCATAAGGGCGGGAAATTGTCGATTGCCCACGAAAACGAAGTTGAGCGCACTCACTACGTTCGTGCGCTTATTCGCTTGAGTGGGGTAATCGACAATCCCGCACGAGTTGCACATACTATTTTTTATTACCAATTTCACATACTTTTTTCTATTATTATCACTATTTTTGACATTTTTATTACTTTTTAAAATAATATTTTTAAGTGTTCGTCTTGTTTTTCTGAATTAACTATCGTTTAAATTACTTTGTTGGTAGTTTTTATAGAAATAATTATGAAATATTTATTAAATGAAAAATTAAGAGGCGGCTTTGCGTGTTTTATTGTCAAAAAAGTATGCGGGAAGAGTACAGTGGGCAAACAGCTATTTTGCGTACAGAAATGTGTGCGCCAAGTTAGTACTTCTCCCGCATGAGTAATAAAAAATAAATTATAATACCCTTTTCTTTTATGGTGCCATGTTTTCGAAAAAAAAAGTGATATTGAAATTTCTGAGACCATTGTTTGAGAGTCACTGTTTTAAGTACAATATTATTTTAAATCTAACATGTACCTAAACATAGGCCAATGTTTAAAATAACAATCTGCATTTTACTTTCGAGACTACTAAAGTAACGGAAGCATTGTTAAGATACCAAAAGAAAGTATCTAAATACAAGATACAAAATACATTTTTAAAAAAGTATTTCAGATACAAGATGAAAATACGTATTTTGTATCTTGTAACTGTATTTCAAATACTTGTATCTTAAATAAGTCACATCTCTGGCCACCATGATATCCCATTAAACGTCGATATCTTTCTTACTACTAGTTCGATTTCACTCAAATTTCGAGAGTATTTGGGGGTTAGTCTGTAAAATATATTTTGCTATTATTTTAAAATTTAGGCTTTAAATATTTTGAGTTACAACAAATTTTCATGAACCGTACGACGAAAATATAATTTTAGGGTATATATTTGGCGAAAAATAAAAAAAAAATTATCTTAAAGTTATTCTCATTTCAAACATAGCTTTAATTTTTTAAATGATTAAGACGAGTTAACTCGCCCTGCAATATGGCGACCTAAAATGCTGTGATATGTATATATTCACTGGTACAGGTGCCGCCATCTGTGACAGATTTTCCGAAATACGGTATAATTCGAAATAATAATGTTGGGATTTTTGATTTTTTTTTCTTTTTTTTGTAACCTTATCTATTGTACTTATCACTGGCAGTAAAAAGTCTGGCATTTTGAGACAAAAAAATTTTTCCATATGGGTTGTTTAAAAGGGTTAATAATATGATAAAACACAAAAATTTAAGAAGCAGTTAGGCATAAAATCACTAAAAGTCTATTACGAATACGAGGAAGCTGTTTGCCACACCCCAGTGGCAGCGTATTTTTCTTGTATATAGCTCATTACTCTTCTGCACTTAATCAAGGGAAATCCATATTTTCTGAACTTTAATGAAATAACATTAAAAAAGTCTGATTCAATTCAATTTTCAATTGAGTAATATTAATAAATTGTCGAACGACTAACAATAAAAAGATTGAATTCTTATTTTGTTTTTAAACTGTATTTTTTAAAAGTTTTATTTCTCATTTATTTAAAGTAAAATGAAAATTGATACAAAATAAAGATAAATATTAAAAATTCGCTTTACAAAGAAAAAAAGGAATTTTTTTTTAATTTTAATATTTTTGAGTAAATTTCGAAAATATTGGTTTTTTTAATAAAATATGATATAACAAAAATTGTTTCCTTTTTTACTAAATAAAAAAATACCTAATGGCTTTCTGATGTATCTACGTATTTGAAATCGTCCAGTAAGTGCAAAAAGTTTACAACTCGAATACAATTGTGACCTTGTTGAAACGATTTGTACTAAAAAGTATGTTTCAGGAAAATAAAATATTTGAATCTCTTTTATAGTGAAACTTAACGGAATAAATTTTTGGATATGTATTCTATTTTTCATTAAAACCAGGGTAACATGTCTTTATGTATGTTTTAACCGGTACAAAACTCTTAAAATAAAATGTTGATCTACTCTTGAACTATTAGCTGTGAACTGGTTGTGTTCACATGAAGCAATAAATCTTAAACAAAGACATATATATTTATTTTATATCTTTGTCTTGTATTGTTAAGTTTTTCATTTTTATTTTTACATCAAATGTTTAACTGGCTCTAGTGATTCTTGTAAACTATAATTTTCATAAATCAAATTTTCTTTCAGTTGTTTTTTGTTGAAAATTTTTTTTGGTTTTTATCTGCTTGATAAATCGTAGTAAATATTTTTTTGAGATGTTTTAATTCCGGTTTCGCTTTGTATAATTTTGTTCAAACTTGTTTTTTTTTTCGGGGGATGAGGAGAGGGAAGAATGATTAATGGGTGTTGTGTTCAATGTGGGACCTTCACCTAAATATTACATAAACTGTAAATTTTCGTTCATTTTGATATTTTAGTTTAAAGTTGAACTATTTTCTGCCAAGAGGCTCTCAGAATATTCAAAAGTTCAACACGAAGGCTATCATGTGTCTTTTATGCTGTTCTGCATCTTAATTTAAAAGTTTCTACTAACTTACGAGAGTATGTCACATTGTATTTAAATTTGGTTATTTACACATTATTAAAAAACTCCTACAAATTTTCAAATTCCGTTTGGTACTTGTTTTATTTGTAATTTGTTCACAAATACAGTCGGCACTATGAAAGTGTTACAGCACGGGACTAAAATAACAGTTTCATAGTGAGATAGGCGTCAAAGTAAAAATTTTGATTATATATTTAAGAAGTTTATTAATAAATTAAAATGTAAAGTTTATAAAATAAAAAAAAAAATTTACATTAAGTAAACAAATAAATTAAAAAAAAGAAAGAAAGTTAATATTTTTAAAATTTAAATTTTTGTTTCTTCTTGATTCAATTTTATTAATTTTAATGACCAAAAAGATACCAAGACGTCAGTGACTAATTTACTACTATGTACCTGTACCACGACAATAATAAAACAAACATTCTACGTATACAGACATGCAACATTTGATTGTTTGTCATACAAGTGTGGATTGGTTGTAACACTTTGGTAGTGCACAGTTTCATAGTGGTTACTGTAGATTTTCTGGGAGAACTGGGTAAAGACATCCGATTGTTTACGACTTTATTGTTAAAAATTATTAAAAAAAAATATTTCTATATTTCAAAGAAATATTTTTTTGTTTCACGAAACATTTCTTTGACCACAGAAAAAAAACTAGACAAAAAATATTTCTTTATTTCAAAGAAATATCTTTTTGTTTCAAAGAAAACAAAATCAAAGAAATTATTAATCTTTGAACAAAGAAATCATTATGAGATTACGATATAAAAGAAAAATTGCCCATCAAGTGCATAATGTGAATAAAAAGTAAGAAACAGTAAGAAATCTTAAGACTAAATTGTGATAAGGTTGACTGCTGAATGTCTAAACGTATTACCTACATTACTGCATCACCCAGTTTCTTTACATTTCGCACCTCGGCAGCGGCAAGGCCACATCAGAAATATAATTTACTTATAAATATGGTCCTGTTGCCGCCGAGGTGTAATACTTACGTATGTATTGCAATTGTTATAATATTATAAAATTGAATGAAAAAATCTTAAAGTGTTTTCATGTGTAAATTGATACTCCTAGTGACATCGTCTGGCATGAGGTTCAACAATCTGTTGCCAAAGTTTTTGAAAATCTTTTGCTTTTTTATGCGGACCCTATCCTCTGTACCAAAATAGGTTTCAGTGTACTTTCAATTATAAAAATATTGTAACAATGTATTGAGTAACAATTATTTGCAATTGGGTTTTCTAATAAAAAATAATTATAATTTTTTTTTTGGTTTAGTCAGTAACATGTAATAAATAATATTGATATCATAATATTGATGCAATAATTTCATAGGAACAATAAGGCCCTATTTACATTAACGCTCCGCTCTCAGTATGATATCACTCCGCTCCCGGTTCGGTAAAATATTCTTACACAATAAACAATGAGTGTATTCACATCATCGCTCTGATATCGGTCCGATATCAGTCACGGCTCGCTCTCGCTCTAATGCCATTCCAATATCAATACCACTCAGGTAATATTTTATCGGAGCGATATTAGACTTTTTATGGCTTGTATCTATAGTGTAAACACTTTTTTGATTCCACTCCACTCCGCTTGCCTTCAGTTGTTATGAAAAGATATTTGTATCGAACTGAGACCTAACTGGGAGCGTACCTAGAGTGGCATTATAATGTGAATAGAGAATGAACAGGTACCAGCATGATATCAGCACTGTAATGTGAACACAACAAAATTATATCGAATCGGGTGCGTAGTGATATCGTACCGAGAGCGGAGCGTTAATGTAAATCGGGCCTAATTCAAAATAAAAAGAATTATTGTGTTTTCAGGTAAATAAACATTATGACGTCACATATGCACTCGGGAATTCAGTATAAAAATTTATTTTTAATTTTATATAACTCTTTAAATATTACGTGAAAAGAAAAAGATGTAAAAAGGAATTTTCTTACAAAACTTATATATTATGATCATTCTATTTATAGCAAAAAAAATTTTTCTTCAAAAACCTAATTTTACGACCTAGTAATACAATATTTGTAATTTTTTTTGCTATTTTCGTAACATTTTGTTTAATTGTCATCAAGATTTATGTCACAACTTAAAAATAAACCCACCCAACATCACCCAACAGTACTAAAACAGTTTTTTTTTGTCTCTTTGTTGTTCTAATTTTACTACACAAAAACTAATTTTCGTCCATTAATTCACTAGTTAAATATTTATATATTAAAATAACATTACGGCTACAATGATACAGTAAAGTTATGGTTATTTTTAGTCGCACTTTGGTGGTAATAACACAATATTATTATTAATGGTGACCACACTATTATAATAACACAGTAATGTAATGTAATTTAATGTAAGTTTGTAAAATTGTTAGGTTAGGTGAATGAGCGAGTACCTTATTGCTTGGCAACAAAAATAATATGGTTATTTCTAAACATAAACTATGTAATAAGATGACGGCGACGGTTTTACGAAAATTTATTTTATATATTAGGCGCTCGCTACCCACCCACCTATACTCTAATTATAATTAAAATGTCCTAATATCATGCAATATGTATAATTTTATATGTATAATACTTAGATGACCGTAGAGACTACAATAAAGGTAGAGTAGGTTGAAAAGGTAACAATAAAAAATTGGTTCCCGGTGGAGACATCTGATTTAAAAGTTTTAATTTAATAGCGTAAATAAACTTAGACGTGGTCTGTTGTTTTTTCTTGTGTTTTTAGGGTTCCGAAAAAGAATCTCGTGAAATCGCAAACCCCGGGTATAAAGCAGATTTTTCAAAAAAAAAAAAAAAAAAAAAATGTACTCCGAAATGTAGACAACGGGGAAAAAAAAACTAAAGATTTTCACTTTTTACAATTTTACCTGGGATCTTTTCTATTTTCGCGCAAAAATTTAACTGACGAGCAAAAAAGAGAGTAAAGAAAAAGTTTTCGACTGAATTTCTTGAGGTACTTGTCCGTGTTGAAAAGTGGTGACAAAAATTTTTTCTGCCAAACTATTCGATAGTGTGGGGTATGTTATGAAGTTGTTAACGCTTGTAAAATGAAGTTGTTACCGCTTTCCATTTTGAAGCCAAATCTGTAAAATATTAAGCTTCTAAATAACTATTAATCTGCTGGTCAAAAAATTATTACTAAAAATTAGTTAACTAAAATTGTTTTGGAGATATAAGCAACGATATTTTCGAAAATTCAAAGTGATTTAAAGTATGGAAAATGATTCTCAGTAAACGAAACTTTGTATCGGGGTAGGTTTCGTTAGTCGTTGAAAATTCAAGTCTAAATCAAGAATAGAAATGCTGTAAAATTAATAAAATTTTCGTTTTTCATAATATATAAATAGAAATATTATCCTGCAGAAGAAAAAATTTTTGAATTCCACGTTCTTTTAACTTAAAAGTAACCGTCTTTAGATCATGCCGAACCATAACTGATTACGATACAACCTTTTGAAAACTTTCAAAAACAAGTCGAAAAATGTTCATCAACAATGACAACCCAATTACAAAAACTTTTTTTTTATCTTAGCGAATTTGCAGAATGGAATTCAGCTATTACAGCCACTGTTCTAACGCGACCTGAGCCCGAGACTATGGTAAAAATTTGTTTTGATGTCCCTAGAAACCGAAAATTATACATATACATATATATATATATATATATATATATATATATATATATATATATGTATAATTTTCGATATATATATATATATATATATATATATATATATATATATGTGTGTGTGTGTGTGTGTGTGTGTGTGTGTGTGTGCGTGTGTTGGCAATTTTTGTGAAAAAAATTTGTTTTTTAAATAATTCACTGTTGAGAGATTTACTTTGTGAAACTCCATTTTAAATATTGAAAAATATTTAAAGTTCGATTACTTTGTCTGTTTCACGAATTTTTTAATTCGTGAAATAGACAAAGTAATCGAACTTTAAATATTTTTCAATATTTAATAAGTTTTTTGCCAAAATTTCTCTTTATTCAAAAATTTTTGTGACATTTTTTTACACCATTGAAACGAGGAGAAAAAAATCACACAAAAAAGTTCTTTAAACTATTATTCTATGCCAACTAATTTCCGAGAAAAACTAGTTTTTTTAAATGGAAATTCGCTATGTTATGCAGAATGCTGCGACAGGGGTATTTTTACTTTATACTCTTTTGAAAATATTTTTTGCTGCAATGCAGATATTCCCGCCATCTCTTTCCTCATTTCTATAATACTCTAAGTTCACATAATAAATAATGCAAAATATATATGTGGACAATATACAACAGACTATTGTCTTCTTTATAAAACATACTCTATACCACATTAAAATTTGTTGCAAATCATTATATTATATGTTACATACGGTATAAACTGTTTAATATTTAAATACTTACAACATACAGTGTTCTACACACATCCATACAACACAAATACAAAATTTGCATAACAAAGATATAAAGATAATATGCGGGTGTTGGTATAGATCACTCACAACTGGTCGAACTGGTGGCACCGGGGACCCGAGGCCGGCCATATTAAATTATTGTTCAACTTCATAAATTAAATTTACAACCAAAATGAGCGGATAATATCACATTATAAATGTTATTATGGATATATTATGTAACCCGTACAGTCGAGCAGTGCGCGTGTGTGTTTTACCAGTCAACCGCCATTGTCGTAAATATTTACAATACGAGCGAGCACAAGCTAAATTTATTCACTACTGTTTGTTATAATTGCTGTTTTAATAGACATTATATTGTAGTTTGAGCGTTTTGAAGAGGGTAATATGTGATAATCGTATGTCATTTGTAAATGCTCAAAAATTATTGAGTTACAAATTAGGACGTATTATGAGTATTGTTATAGGGGTAGTATAATAGTTGGGGGTGGGGTGGGCTTATTGTACACGCGCATTAACCGGTTTGCGGTCATTGATGCTGTTAAATGTCAAGTGAAACCTGATTAAGGAGCGAAATACCTTTAAAACGAAAATAAAATTCGAATTTTTTTTCTTGTGGAATGTTAATAAAACATTTTTAGAATATAAAGCTAAACCTCTTTTTTTATATGGTCATTAAAATGCATAATGTGAATCAAAATCAAGTGACAGTAAGAAGCTTAAACATTAACTATAATTACTTTCTTTGCTAATATTACTTCTTAATGGTTTTTAAGTATTTAATCAATACATTGCATAAGAATATAAGTTATTGCATCATTAAGTTTTTTTAAAAGCTTTTATTTAACTTACTATGTTAGTATGTTGGTTTAGATCAAATCTTGGAATCAAAATTTAGACAGATTCAAATTGAGCTAGAGGTTTCAAATTTTACATACGAGTCTAACATTGATGACAATGCAATATTGTATAACTAGTTTTGCCCTAAATCACCCCAAATAAAAATTTTTGATTTTTAGTTCTGACATTTCGAATTGTCAAATATTGTCCATTGATTTTACATTGCAATTTTTTGTTTCAATAGCATAGAGATACAATCCCAGTTGTGTACAACTTACTTGCTTCAAAAATAGGTACATATTTGGCTATCCATGTATATCACTGTTCCATAGTTACATTTGATTGGGGTAAGTTAACCGATTAAAATATAGGTAAAAAAAATACTTCTTTAATTTTTTTTTTAAATTAATTGTGATCAGACTAAAAAGTAAAAAATAAATTAAAGTAAAAAAAATGTTTTTTAAGAAAAAGCTTTTATTTAAAAATGGGATAAGAAAAAAATAAAATAACTTTTTAGTAAAGTTTGAAGCATATAAATTATGTTGCATATTACTTCAAACTTCACTAAAAAGTTATTTTATTTTTTTCTTAGCGGATTTTTAAATAAAAGCTTTTTCTTAAAAAACATTTTTCTTACTTTAATTTTTACAGATGTATTTATCACGAATTTTCATAATATTATAAAAATGAAATAAAATGTTTCCATGTATACGTATAAATGCTTTATCTTGTTTCGAAAAGCAACTTCTAAAGAAACCGAGTGGTTTTGGACGTTTTGAGTTATGTATTTTCAATGAAACTTTTTTATGCGGTCCCGATTCATCCTATAAAATTAGTTTCTTTTACAATTTGGACCGAACTAAACTTTTTATAGCTATTTATGATGCTTTTTCAATATATTCTTATCCATAGCATAAAAAAAGGTTTAGGCTACACTTCTAAATTTTTAGAGCGATAGTTGAAGTCCCTCATAATATGTTTTAGCATCTGAACTTAAAACGTGCTCAAGACGCGCGTGTAAAAACATCTGTGGCTTATTCGTATAGCTGCGCCCTACACGGAGAGAAAATTCATAGAAAAATTACCGTGTTCAGCATTGCAATCGACGTGTAAAAGGCGAACATATTCAATTTTGTACGGTAAAAATATAAAAATTATAATTAATGATAGAAAATATAAAGGATAGAATATTGTTTCCGTAATATTAGCTCCGTAAAATTTGTAAAACAGCACAGTAAAAAGTTCCATTGTCGAAAAAAAATATTTTTTAATTGTTTTTCTTACAAAAATTACCATGCTGTATTATAATATTTGAAATGCTATCTGCTAATATTAGAAAGAAAAAAAGAGAAGGAAGGTTGTGTGTGTTGTGAACGCTGTTGAAATGTACCTCACTTATAGCAAGTCACATAGCCAACCATAGGTGTGGACTACCAACTTGGTCGGACGGGTCGGACCAAGCACCTTGATTCATTAGACTGTCTTACAAGCAGCAAGCAGTATTCATTATACTGTTTTACAGGACGGACTGTCACCGTTTAATTCATCATTTTGTTACTTCACTATCTTCAGTATTAGAATATATTGTTGCCAATCATTTTTGTATGCATCATAAAGAATCGAAGGTCGGAAAAGATCGGGCATTTTCGAAGTTTTTCGAAGCAGGTTTTAATACGTATATTGTTCCTCAGTGCGTACAGCCCAAGCAACATAAGGTTGCGGGTCAGATGTGCAAATGAATGAGTACGACAACAAGAATTAAACTATTACATATATGCATAAGAGTGTGATAGAAGTTGTGTTAGCACATTAAATTTTACCATGCTCTTATGATAATATTTACATGATCGTAAAATATTTTTTACTTTGGTCGTCGATCGCGCACGCATTATAAGAGAGCATGGTAATTTTTCTGAAATTTTATCTACAAAAATTATATGATTTTTCTCTCCGTGTATGCATTATTCTATATTCATACATTTGGGCGGGTCATATTTTTCGAGTTCGTGTAAAATGGTGTAAATGTTGAAATTAATAAATTCCAAGGTTTTAACTGCGGAATCTGAAAAAATTTAAAGACCAGAAAATACCTAATTGTGCTGCCTAAATAAGTAGACAGGACAAACATTTTTATATTTTTTGGATTTTTTAACAATTTATTAACATATTACAGTCCGATCACACCACTGTAAGAGCCGATCACAATAAGCATGCTCAATTCTGTGGTAAAGGTGAATTTTCATTGTACTCCCGGTAAACCAAAAAAAAATTGTGTATTTAATATTATGTTATAAATTAAAATAAATTCTAATTTTAAAAGTTGCTTAGTTGGCATAGTTTTATTTTATGCTAAATATGTGTATCATAGCGTTATAATTATAACTACATATATACAAGATTACAAACTGCTATAAGGCCTGCCAGAACTATACAATATAATATGTAATATATACTTAATTTATTTTTTTTATACATACATTATAAATATACATATACAGTGGAACCTCTGTTAACCGGACAGCAGTGTCAAGCGAAAATCTTTGTCCGGCTAACAGAGGTGTCCGCTTAACAAGGGCAGAGTAAATATTCGCATTAAATAATGTAGTATTCATAACTAATTTTTGAACTAATTTTCTTAATTCAAATCCATTTTAATCCATTTATAAATGCATTGTTACATTAGAATCATTGTTAAGGAGGGAGGGTTTTCCAGACAACAGAAATTTTAATAATTTTTTTTTAAGAAACCGGATACATTTATTGTATCAAATGAAGTTACATAGTATAGTATACGTTATGGTGTACTCACTCATAAATTTTTATGCAAAAAAAAGAAAAAATGACGGCGCTCCTACAGCTGATCCAAGTTGACTCTTTTAATTTGCGCCGCGGAATGCCCAGTCTCTTGTAATCAACTGAATTCAATCGGACAAAAAAATTTTATAAAAATAAGTCATTACGCTTTGTCTATACCTATTGCTAATGAGAAATTTTTTTTTTCCATAATTTAAAATCAAAAAGAAAAAAATTTCACTTTTTCTTTATAAACAGATTGTTATAGACAATATTTATAGTAATAATTTATGCAAAATTTTAGGTATATGCAAAGGCCAATATCTTGAAGAATATCTGTACAAAATTTCAAGTTAATACCTTAACTAATAACATATTTTAAGAAAAACGCTATTAAACAGTTTTCGTTCTTGAAAAGTAGAGTTAAAGGCAGTTGATCGTTATCTAAGATAATCTTTCTGTTGGGATTAAAACATTAGAAATATATTCCTTAAGATTCAAATGAACTTTTAAAGCAAAACAAAAAATGAAAAATTTGAAAGTTCTGGAGGACCCTCCCATTTAACAAGTTAAAACATGAACAATTATATCTAATCCATGTATAGGTATATATACGCACTAGACGTATTCACGTCCAATTAGTGGAGGTAATAATGAACTAAATAATATGTATTTGTGAAAAAATATTGTGTCCGTGTCCGGTTAACAGAGGGCCCGCTTAATGCATTAGTTTTAGTATAGCATTTAAATGTTTCGTAATCAGAGGTTCTACTGTATAACATGTATTTATATACACATGTGTAGTTTATGGCGTGGTTTTTATGCATATTTGCGTGTAAATTTAATATTTTTTATAGAAAATATACATATTCACTGTACGCATTTTACAAGGTTGATTTATGTTTTCGGAAATGTTCTAACCAAGACAGGGGTATCTTACCGGACCAACTTTAAATTAAAAAACAAGTAGTCAGGTGCAAGCTGCAGTTGCGTCAATAGTGTTCCGTACTATATTAGTTCTTATTACGAGTTTGGTGAAATTGCATATGGGAGTAAACAAAATATTTTTCCTGACGAAGACAATTTGATTTGTTAGGTAAATTATTCGATTTCAAATCCATCATTTTGTCCCATTTACACCTACCGGCAAGAAATAGGTACATTTATTGAATGTATCAAAAACTGTTTTTTCTTTTTTTTAACTTCCCATAAGTAGTTATTGTAATGGGTCCGATTTTACGAATCGCTAATTTTGATATATCTCCACGTTTCAAGGTCACTAGAATCCGAATCCATTGTTTTTAGCGTGATGTCTGTGTGTGCGTTCGTTAGTTCGTTCGTTCGTTCGTTCGTTCGTTCGTTTGTTCGTTCGTGAATTTTTTTTCGTCTCGCATATCTCGAGAACAAATGATGATATCAACTCCGGACTAATTTCATTAGATGCGTAATCAAAAAATGAAGACCGGATAAAGTTTACAGCAAATTTTGATTAGCGGTTTGTTTTTTGTGGTAAAAAAACAGAATTAACTTTATTAAGATAACATAGATTATATGGATTTTTTACCATAACATTATTATATAATGGCCTAAGAACCTTCCTTGATGTTAAAAACGCCAATATATTATAATAAAATTTAAAAAAAAAGGAAATAAGAAACTGTTTTTGAAATATATTTTGTCTCGCATATCTTGAGAACAAATGATGTTATCATTTGTTTGATAAAGGTGGAGCCCCCACCCTTAGGTACAGAAGGCGAAGCCATCGGTATGGTGCAAGAGGCAAAGCCTCTATCGGGGGCTCAGGGGAGAAGTTGCCCGAAATGGAAAAATAATTATTTATGTACAGTAGTCTCTAGTCCTTAAGGACACCCAATGGGAAGTTGACAGTGTGGGTAAACCTGTCCCCCAAATGTTTTAAATAATTATTAGCGGCAATATTTATTGTAAAAATTTATGTCAATTTTTTTTAAATATTTTAGATCTATTATGTTTATGGAGATGCTAACAAATATAAAATATGTAAGTATAAACTTTGCTTTGTTGGCGTACAAAAATCATTTGTATTTTTCCATTTTTTTTTTTAAACCTCATTGTCTACATTACACTCTGGAAGGAAATTTTTTCCCCGCTTTTCAGGTTACCCCCTGAAATTAACGTAGTTTCTCCAAGATAGTCAGGTACAAAAGTTTATCTCAAAAAAAATTTTTCTTTTATATGTTTGTATTTACTTTTACATATGGTTTGTAACGTCGTATTTTATAATATATTAAATTTTTACTAAATTCCTTTGACACGTTTTCATTTTATTCAAAAAAATCGTGTGAATATGTCAAGTTCCCATAAGAGTCCGTGTTAAAATTACAAAACTTTGAAACCGTTTTTTTCAAAGTTGGGGCGATCAATTTTTTTTTCGGAATAGACTAGTATTACTGGTATTAAATTAAGTAAATATCCAGGAAAGTTTCGTTAAAATCCTTTGAAAAATCGTTTTCCGGGGCAACTATGGTTCATTTCAGTTAAATTTAACCATGCTTCGTTACTTTGAATTTAAATAATTTGCGTTTTCTTGGCTTTATCTCTTTTATTATTGCATTTTTGTAAATTTTAAATTTGCAGTTTACTTTTAGAAAAGAATAGAAGATTGATTTGTTTCGAATATAAGAATTATTTAATTTTCTAACGAAAACTCATGATCAATTGTATCTGAAATGAGGTATACCTTAACTCCTATAATCGATTTTAACTTTCTTCACATTTTTTAAATTTGATGACAAAATTAAAAACACATCATTTTATCACCTTGGCGGTCATTAACGTCATATGACATCAGGTGAAACTATCCTAACTCATACACCATGTCGTACGACGTTAACAATTCTATATATCATGTGTATAAGCTTTCAGGATAGTGTAACAGTTGGGCGTTTTGTCATTATAGGTTATCAACGTCATGGTATATGAAAATCGAATCTATAAAAAAATAAAGATACTCTGACACCAACAATTTTTTCTGTGTTAAAATTTGTATGTTCTAATTTCTCTGAAACACACTGTATGTGATGTATATGTGACTAAAGTTTCGTTTCACTTTTAGTTTGGTATGTAATTACGTAAAAAAAAGATTGTACAACAAAATAAAACTATTCAAAAACAAAATTAACAGAAACAGATTTGAAATTAATTGAACCACAATGAATGTCTCTGTCCGGTTAACATCAAATTACATATCACACGTAAAATTTTGAAACAAACTTTTCTAATTTTCAAAACATGACGATGGTTTTTCTAAGCTGCTCCTATACTAAAACGTGTTAAACTGAAACAAATTATAAAATGAAAATTTTTTTCACGGGTCGTATCAATTCTTCAACGACGATTGTCGATTTTCCATGTGTTGCATACAATATTTTTTGCAGTTTTAGATAAAAATAGAATAGATAATCTCAATTTATGACCAATTTGTACTCTGTTACAGCAAAATCGAATATTGTTGATTAATATTTGAAAAATATTGTGCAATATATTGCAAAATGAAGATGACAAGTGAGAACAAGTGAAGTACGCAGTTGACTCTGTGCAAAATATTGAAAATAGACGGAATTAGGAAACAGCTGGCTTACCGCTTTTCAGTTAGTCAACTTTTGGTGAGAATGTACGTTAAATAGAATTACATAGTTATCATTGTTTGTCATAATTGAAGGCAGGACTTCAAAAAAAGGCTGTGCAAAAAAAAATGAGTTAAACCCGAAAAAGGAATCTAAGTGCCATTGCCAGCAATCTAGGTAGAATGCTAGGATTTCTTTTTTTTCGCACTATTACTACTATATATCAACAAATATCTAAACTTTGAACTTAAAGGATGGAGTTTGCCCCTTAAACGCAAGAAATAGAAGCTATACTATAATTTATTTGAACTGTATCCAAATTTTGTTAGTATTCAGAAAACTATATCAACTACGTCAATTAAGCTGTTATCATTGCATCTACAGAAAAGTCTTTCCCAGGACTAAGAATAAATTACTTCGTCGGACTTACCGTCACTCCAGATCAGTTTACCTCTTCAGTAAATATCCATCAAATATCTGTTTAAAAGTAGTAAGGTTACAGTAGTTCTGTACCAAAAGTAGAAAGGTTACAGCGGTTTTATACCAAAAGTAGTAAGGTTACAGCGATTCTATACTAATAGTAGTAAGATTACAGTGGTTCTCTACCAAAAGTGGTAAGGTTACAGCGGTTTTATATCAAAAGTAGTAAGGTTACAGCGATTCTGTACTAAAAGTAGTAAGATTACAGTGGTTCTGCACCAAAAGTGGTAAGGTTACAGCGGTTTTATACCAAAAGTAGTAAGGTTACAGCGATTCTATACTAATAGTAATAAGATTACAGTGGTTTTGTACCAAAAGTGGTAAGGTTACAGCGGTTTTATATCAAAAGTAGTAAAGTTACAGCGATTCTGTACAAAAAGTAGAAAGGTTACAGCGATTCTGTACTAAAGGTAGTAAGGTTACAGCAGTTTTGTACCAAGATTAGAGCGGTTCTATACTCAAAATTGGTTCTATACAAAAAATTTACTAAATTGAAATAAAAATTACATAATATGAATATGCATTTTTTTCATTGGAATCGTAACTTTATAACATAGAAGATTAAAGCAACCGTCCTTTAGTTCTGAGAGTTTATTTTGTTGAATAAAGATCTATCATTTGTTCAGAATTGCCATGTTATTTCCATGTAGGTCATCTTACCACTAACTGTACGAATTTATGTAATGTAAAAGTAGCAGCAAAATGCAATAAATTGTTATATTGTTGTACAGAATTTTTTCTAAGGTCCCCTTATTGGTCCGTGCTCGTTAAACTAAGTTTTCTTATCATGTAATTTTTAACAGTAGAGATTAATTTACCCATACGATTAAGTGTTGGTCTCCGGTTATGTTTTGGGGATATTTCCATTAATTGTTATACATCAACATTGAAATCTACTAAAAGACAACATATTCAAAAATTATTTTTCGTAATCTTTAGAATACTCTACACCCACCTTAAGATAGTTGGTCGGTAAAATGATTTTTTCAAAGGATTCTAGCGAAACTTCTCTAGATATTTATTTAATTCAATACCAGTAATACCAGTAATGTTTTTATGTTGCGACAACATAAGCGCGCGGAAATTCGCTAAAACACGTAGTATACAAATATAATCACTGAAGAATATTAATATATTATTTAATTTTGATAAAAAATTTTTTTCGCTGTGGTATAATTTTGTATCTGACTATCTCCGAGCAACTACGTTAATATGAACAATGGCTTCAGTACACACTGACACAAATAACGAGTTGTGTAATATGATAATGTGATACATCCTTGTTGTTATTGTAAAATTTTCCAAAAAGTTTCATGTTTAATATGCTAATACTGAGTCAACCGGCAAAATTATTATAATATATGTAAATATATAATAAACAATACCCGACCAGATATTCTAATAATACACTGACTGCTTATAATAGAATATGTATTTGGTATATAGGTACCTCTAGTGACAACACTCAAAATTACTGTCAAATCTATACATCTGAATAATAAGAGATATGTATGTAATATATTGTGTGACGCACATACATATTTTCTTAGGTTTGTTTTTGTTTGTACAACATAATGCCATGAAAATTTCTACTTGCCCGTCGCGCGGTTTCGACCGGAAGATTATAAAACGTGTTGTGTTACAGAATTTTGAATATTAAATTTTAATTCAAGCCTTCCTTTAAATTACAACGTGGAAATGTGTTTGGTTTAGGGCACAGTGGTAAAAATTCGTGGTACTTAAAACTGGTAATATCTGTACGTTTAGCGAGGAGGGGGCAGGAAGAAATCTATACTAAAAACAAGCAAGCTAAAACAGAAATAATTCTAAAAAAAATTTTTTTTCGTTAATAACAAAATTTATCAAAACAGCAAGGAAATCTAAAATTAAATATAAAATTCAGTAAAATTTCATTTCATTCTTACATTCAGTATCGATTTAAACAACACACATACTCGAAAAAAAATAAATGTGACAATCTACTTTCATTCATTTGAAATAAAAATACCCCTGTCGGCAGCATCTGCATAACATAGCGAATTTCCAAGTCTTGGGTACTGGCGGATCTCATCTAAGACCTGTACCCATTGAAAATAGTTTAACTTTCTCACAGTGAAACAATTTTCAAAATCAATTGAGTAGTTAATTTTTGGCGCTTTTGGGTACTCAGGACCCTAACGGATCTCATATACTGTAGCACATATCCATTTAACAATCTATTATTACATTACATAACTATAGTTTTCGATTTTTTCTAGGTATGCAAATATATATAAATTATATTTTCCTCTCTAAAGGTGGACCTCATACAAAAATTTGCTTTCCATAACGTACTCTTAAAGAATCTAACTAATTTTAATTTAAAAAGATGAGACAGAGCTATTGTTATTATGACACATACATACATATTGAATAACTAACTAGCACTTGTTTTATCTAGAAAAAATTGTTTTTTCCTATATTTCATATCGTAAAGAAAGCATTAGCGATATAGTAATAAAATAAAAAATTACAATTTTCTCGAGAACTACTTAACATAGAAAAAAAAATTATATGAACATTATTTTCATAATTTTTTTCTCTTTTCAACGATGTAAAAATCGAACTGTAAAAATGGCCAAAAAACCTACTTCTGGGTATCCGACGTGTCTGGCTAACGAATTTAGCCGAGCCACTCCGGATTCCAGCTCGCATACCAAATTTCATAAGCTTTAAACGTTTCGTTCGAGAGTTATTGCATATACACGTAATATATATATATATATATATATATATATATATATATATATATATATATATATATATATATATATATATATATATATATATATATATATATATTAGATTGTTAAATGGATATATGCTACACTATATGAGATCCGTTAGGGTTCTGAGTATATATATATATATATATATATATATATATATATATATATATAATATATATATATAATATATATATATATATATATATATATATATATATATATATATATATATATATATATATATAAATTTTTATTGGAGTAGATTTACGGGTTTTAGAGGCTCCAAAACAAATTTCTGCCATAATCCCGGTCTTATGTATTACCATAGGAGCTGCTGTAATAGCTGAATTTCCAGAATGGAAATTTGCTAAAATATTCAGTTGCAAAATTTTTGTTATTTTGGAAAAAATTAAAACATTTTTTGCTGTAGGCCTTTATTTGTAATTGCAAGTATAAATTGATAACAAATTGTATAATTTCTGGTACAATTTATTTAAATTTTCTTTTTGGTACTATTATAAGATAATGAAAATTTAATAATTTATAAAGTACTTTAAACAAACTATTATATTATCCGGTTTAACTTGTTTAATTGCTCCATTGTATAATTGATGTCATATTATTCAACAGTTCCATACCATTCAAATAGCATTCAAAGTGGTTTATCTAGTTGGCGTACCAAAAAATGAAATTTTTTTAGGGGAATGTTACCAGTAAGGCAAATTTTAAGCAATTTTAGCCAAGATTAGCCAATAGACCTATCTAGGAGGTTTTTAATGATGGCAGATTTTGAAAAGAAGGCGACAAAAGTTGTGATGTTTTTTTTACTCGTAAAGAAAAAGCTCGAATGAAAATTAGGAAAAGTTAAGATTTTCTTCTTTTTGAGCAAAAGGTAGGGACGACACTATTCAAGATGCCTTGGGGGACACTTAGAGTTAAGCCGATCCTGTTCCGATACAAAACTCTTTATTTTTGTTAGATTTGGAAGTGGGATACACAAGATTACTAAAAAATATTTTTTTTTCAAAATGGTTTTCTTTAAAAAATCAAGCCAAAAAAATCATAAAAATAGAGTACTTTGATAATATATATTTCTGAGAAGCTACAATTCAAATTTCAAGTCAATTAGAGGAAAAGCGCCAAAATTTTGTGTTCGCAAAATTTAATAAAAAAATTGTTTCGAGAAAATTCACTCAAAATTTTCTTCTTGTGAACCCGAATATAAGTATGTAAATCTCATGTTTTGTTTTTCCATTTTCACAAAAAAAAAAAAAATTCTCAAAAAAGAAGCTTTAGTTTCTGGTAAATTAGATGACTGTGTGTTAATAAAGCGGATAAACAGATAATTTTCGTTGTTATCGCTATGTGTATTGAACTATAAAATATCTTTGATCCAATATTTTTTCCGGACAACGCAACAAATTATTTTCTTACTTTTATTATTCGAGTCTTTCTTGTACTTTTACTTTAAAAATAATCAACACAGACATTTTCACCGCGTGGCCTTTTATGTTAATATTTCACAAAAATTATTCTAGACAACAATTTTGTATTTATACGAAATATCACTTTCATCTCTTTTTTCCCTTTTAGACGTATTTCTGGCATAACAAACAAATCTACCCTATATATAGGGTATAAATAGCGCAGTTGTTGAAAATAATACAAGTGTAAAACAATGTTTTAAAATGCCATTCAAAAACGCTACAGAGCGGCACATAACCATAAAATTTGTCGTGGAAACTGTGCCATAAAATAAATAAAATGTCATAATAAAAAATTATAGTCGAAAACATGACGCGAAAATGTTGGAGAAAACATACACAGAGAGATAAGAAGATTTTTTTTCTTTTTCGGCGATGTAGATGTTAAAATTGGGACATGTGTGTAGATATATGGTTGTAATGTGTACTAGAAGTTTTCGGCAATCAGCCCATAGAAAACAATTTAAAGAGATTTGAGTATTCGTACAAAATTCTACAAACATTTATTTTTCTGTTCATATAGATGGACCAGAGTGTTTCTTAACCCTAGAATCATACGTACTCGTCAAAACGACGAACGAACTTCTCTACCTGCTCCAATACTACAACTTGTCGGTGCCTGCTTGCTGTGAAACTTCTGTTATCTAATTTAATGTTATTATAACACATAAGACGTATAAATTTTGTTTATAGCTATTGTCGTTTTTTTTATACCGAAATAGTGTGCGTCAAAAGGACGACGATGTATGATTAACCGATGTTTATTTTTAAAGATTTTGTACTCCACATATAATTTTCCTAATTTCTCTAAAATTTATTAAAGATATGGATGTTATAATTAATTTATTCAATGATTATGATAATGTGGAAGATGATTACAGCTGTTTGACTTATCGAGACGACATAATACTGAAGTTTTAATATATTGAATCGAAAACTAAAGAATGCGTTTCAAGTGACTTAACAAAAGGTTAACAATTTATTTTATGGAAAATATTTTAATTTTTATTATTTTTTGAGATCTTATTCGAAAAATTACTAACAAATTTTAGAAAATTTACAAATGTGCCTAATGGGAAAATAACTACATATCTACAGGAATATTTATGACTGAGAAATTTCACATTCTGTAAAGTCACACATGTCCACTGACTCATAATAGTTCATAAATTAATTATTTGAAAAACATGTTTTATGATACAATTGATGTATTTATCTATTTTTTAATCTCTATAGTGAAAATATGCTTTGATAAAAAGATTAAAAAAATTAATAAATATTTATAATAAGAAATTTTTCCAAATCCAATTTTTTTAAATATTTCGTTCGCTTTTGTAGTACTGTTATCTAAAAAAATGTTTTTTGCAAATAAACTCTAAAACTCCCCGTAAAAAGTCCATTCTTGACTCGTAGACCAACATATGATTCTAGGGTTAAACTTTTTCCTCTGCATTAAAAATTCAGCGATAACTTGTTTTTAAGGGGAGATTCGCTAAAAAACAAAATCAATTTTTTTCTTCATAATTATGTTCTTTAAGGTGTTAAAAATATTTTCCTAAAATTTCACTTTAAAAAAATGAAAAATCAAAAAGTTATGGACATTTTAGTGCACGTAATAATTAAATTTTAAAAAACATTTTAAATGCTATTTTCTCGTACGTATAAAGTACGTTTTTCCATATGTTTATATGTTTCATGTATCTCAAAAAGTATTTGAGATATCGACATAAATCAAAGTGCATATTATTCCTCGATACCGCCATTTTGGCAGGTACTAGGATCTTTTGGTTCCGTAATATATTTTCAAAATGGCGGCTGTTTATATTCGAGAAAAGACGGCGATTTTTGAAAATGCGATTTCTCGCTGGCTTTTTATTTTGTTTTCTTAGATTCTAGTTTGTGCCATAACTATATATGTATATTTTTAGAAAATTGTTGATTTTTTGATTTTGGTTCACTGGGGATTTCAGAACGCTAGGAACCATCAAGGTGGAAAATTCTCGCAGTGTCGACTTCAAAGTCATTTATATACTCAGCTCACTTTTTAATTTTTTTTTTAATTTTTTTGTTATCTCAAGACATGTAGAAACAATATTGCATATTTAGTTTTTTATTAAAATATTTATTTGTATAAAAAAAATAATAAAAAAGGTAGATTTCTGATGTTTTTTGGCGAATCTCTCCTTAATTTTTCAGTTCACTTTTTTGGAAACAGCAGTCGTGTTTACCATGATATTTTGTGAAACCCTTGCAGTAGGGAACACTGGATATGAGGCTTTATCTTGCACGCATGCTTCTTTTAAGGATGGCGGTAAGGTGCTTCCATATTTTGTCGCTAAACAAACCCAACAAGGCGACTACAACACCGCCTGGTTGCCTTACTTCGGGTCATTTAGAAGTTTTTGCAAATATCTTCCTTTGAACCCAATATTTTGGGGAGCTGCATTTACTGTTTTCTGGAGATCTTGGAGTTCTGCAAGCAATTATGTAACACTTCTGCACTTTGCGGGGGAGGGGGGTAGTAGACAAAGCGAAAAATAGGGAAAGATTCAAAATTGAACACTTCAGTTCAGGTCGGACTTTAGGCAGATTAGGATCCGGAGAGGTCTTTTGCAATAAGCTTTTTTTTTTAAATAACGTCACAGTAGTAACGTAAACTATGAAAAAAAAAATAAAATTTCCGTATTTAAATTTTGGACCTTCTGTTTAGGAATCGCGATATCAACTATGGAATCGCATAGCCCTAAGACTACGTTACCACATTTTTTTTAAAAAATAAAACAGTATTTTTGATTGATTTTGTTAGGCAGTAAAGACACTATAATTTTTCGGTCTATTGTGTCCCCTTTTAATACTTCGACCGATTTAAACGTTTAATTTAAAGCATATTCTTTAGTTTCATTTTACGTAGGATATCTTTCAGAAGTTGTAGTAGAATATTCTCTATCTCTTAATGGAGTTTACAGGTGCCGTCTGCTTCTAACACGCGCTTTCTCAATAGCGTTCCCTAACTTCATATTAATTTGGCAATGTTTTCTCTTTTTTGGGGAACTACAAAAGAATCTGGTAAAGAACCCAATTGTGTTCTGAACAGGCTTGTAGAAATAAGATAATGTAGTAATTAAACATATTGCGAAATGATGTGACAATTCTATGTAGAGAGTCTTTATTTTCAAAAATTTCAAATTTCAAGTTACCTTTCCAAATCTGTAACTTTCTACAAAAAATAATTCACATAATATTTTGAATACAATTTTTTTAGCATCGACCCCTAATTTTTAGTTCTAACTGTACCAAATGAATCTTCTCTCACTACCGGAAATTATCTTTTTCAATATATTAAGTTACTTGTACAAACTTCAATACTAATAATAAAAATTTTCAGCATCAATTACCACATATATCTACTTTTGACCAAAGTCTCATACAAAAATATTTCATTTAAACCAAAAATTATTTATTACATTGTAGCAAAAAAAAAAAAAAAATAAATAAATAAAAAAGATATATATGCACAGATACTTTATAATAATAGAATTATTCCCAATATATTCTCTGGAACTTCCTACGTCTGACCTACTTTTACTTACTTCCTCATAATATGTACGGTTGGTTACATATATGTATCGAACACATTTTAAACTATACAGCAGAAACATAAGAGAACTTGGTTTTGTTATAAACATACATATATATGTGAATATTAGGGGAAAGTTCCCTTAGCTGGACCAGTTAGTATGTTTTCCTTATTTCTTTAACACTAAGCGGAAAAAAAACGTAATCCACATGGTTCTCTGTCAAGACTGTACCAGTGTCTACGTGGGGCAAACTTTCCAGTCACTAGAAAACCGTTAAAAAGACGGAAAGAAAGAACAAACGTTTCCCAAATTAATCAACTATTCACAATTCATGACGTTTTGGTTAATAATTTTACAATATACTTTTTAAATAATCTTAATATTATTAAGTCTGTATTTATTTATTTATTTATTAAATAAATAAATAAATAATTAAATAAATAAATACAAACGAAATACATAAATAATAAACAAATACTTTATTTTGCAAAATACCACTTTTATGTTTGAAACTGTGACAATATTGTTTCGAACCGTCAGTTCATTTTTAAACAGAATAAAAATTACATTCAATACATGCCTTAAGGCATGTAATTTTTATCCCGTTTGAAAATGAACTGACGGTTCGAAACAATATTGTCACAGTTTCAAAAATAAAAGTGGTATTTTGCAAAGTAAAGTATTTGTTTATTATTTAAAAATATGAAATACCATAAAGTAACGCTCAAATCTATTAATAAATTACATAAACTTGAAATTACATTTTTATTTCATCATTAATTTTACATGAACCACGCCACTGAAATTAACTGTCAATTTAACCTATATTTCAATTTTTAAATATTTTTAAAGTTTTTACCGTTATTATTTTATGTTTTAAATAGAAAAAATTGCATATTTATATAGAATAATTACCCTTCAGGTATTTCCTTTTTCCGGTATTTCTCCGCCTATTAGAAACCAATTTTTTTAAATTAACCGTTTAGGGAATTAAAAAAAGTTTTCATTAGAAATATATTTACTAATAAATATGTATAATATTTACTTACCCAAATATCATATTTGTATACCGCAAAGTTCATTTGTAAAATAGTAATTTAATTTTTTCCGCCAGTCACGTGAAAATGTGTATATTTACGATTCGTATTCTTCGATAATTCTCATATCAATGATTTGAGATCATTCAAATACGCAATACTGTATACCGGGAAGGGTTTAGAATTACAATTATTACCAACTTAGAGAATTGAAATTTAGATATATAAGGTAGTGGTCCTTAGCGGGCAATGGTCCATTCGAGGCGACTCTACCCTACAAACATACATACATATACATATATACATAGTTTGTATTATTATATCCATTTCGCTTCTGTGTTCCGGCGGCTCGACTGGTAACTTGGCAACCGGACATATTCGAAAAAGGTAATATCTTTTAATTTGGCAAATAAAAACTGGTGAATTGAAAAACATTGACTACTATTTTCACAAGTAACTGTCGCATTGAGATACAAAAATATTAAGTTTAATATTGTTATTAAAAACCTTTATAAATATTTTAGTTTTTCCTTGTTTTTTTTTTAAACTGTTTATTTTTGTTCGTAATGTAATCTGAAAAAATATGTCTTTTCGAAAAAGTAGAGAAAAAAATTACATTAAAAAATACTACAGGGTGTTCCAGCTTTTAATCATGTCGATATTTTCTTTACTATCATTATTATCAGGAAGTCTTTACTTGATGGTTCTGATGTATCATTTGGATGAATCTCCTCAAGGGAGCGTCCATAAACTACGTAGCCTAATTGGGGGGAAGGGAGGGGTTTTGCAAAAAGCTACATGGGGGCAGGGGGGGAATCAGATTCGAGCTACGTAGTTTTATTTGGAACGATTAAGCAAATATGAATTTGAATGTGAAAATTCATGAATAATCTTGAATTACTTACGAGGTGCTTAATATTATGGATATTTTGAAATTTGACAAAACTTCCTCAAGCGAATTAATTAGCCATGTTGTCACACAGTTTTTACATTAAAATTCTTAATGTCAAGGGACGTATTTTTTGGGGAAACATTTTGCTAAACTGTAAAAAAGTGCCTTAAATTTTATACTTTATAATAAAGGGGCTACTATTTTAATTTAATATTTTTTGGACTTACAATTTGTAAGAAAAAAAACAAATTACGTTTCACAATGGGGGGGGGGGCAAAGACATCTGTAGTCTACATGGGGAGAGGGAGGGGTTCCAAACTGATTAAAATGGAATTACGTAGTTTATGGACGCTCCCCAAGTAGTGAGTTAATAATATTTTTGAAAGTAGTAAAGTCACCGCGATTCTGATTAATTATAGATTTTAGATGGTTAGTTTCAGAAATTGAGGTTAAATATATTAGGGGAAGTGTGCCTAATATCTCATCCACTTTGAAAATTGAAATTTTCTCTGCTATTTGTATTTTTTAATTAGCCCCAGTTATACTTCTAATTAGTTTTTTTAATGCTCTTGAAGTACTAAATAGTTGGGAATTGATTAAATATCTATATAATATATCTTTTTGTAATTAATGAAAAAAATTGGGTTGACCGCTTTATGATATGTCGTCTCAATATCGCCCACCAGTGCCGGATCTAGGGGGGCAGCCGGGGCACGTGCCCCCCCCCTGGATGATATTAGGGGCGCCAAAAACGTAATTTGAGGGGCGCGAAAATGGTGAAATTTTTTTGGGCGGAGCAAAATTAAAAAATTTTTGAAGTGAGGAGCAAAAAAATAAAGTCGACAGTCATAATTTATGATAGGGTCAATGGTCCTGGAGCAAGTGATGAGCAGAAAAAAAAAGGTCGACAGTCATTTTATGATAGAGTCAATGGTCCTGGAGCAAGTGATGAGCAACAAAAAAAAAAACGTGAATAGTAACAATTTATGATAGGGTTAAAGTGAATTTGTAAGTAGGTGATGACCAAAAAAAAAAAAGGTCAATGGTGCCGATTTATGGTAGGGTCCAGGCGACTTTTTTTTGTCATCATCCAGGTAAAAATTTTTTTGCTGCGAGGGACGCCAACAGGAAAATTTGCCCCCCCTCCTTATAACTCTTGGTCCGGCCCTGTCGCCCACCAATAGTGGTCAAAATATCGCCCTGTACGATATTAGGCAATTATTTCTGTCATAATGTTAGATATGGTTTATGAACAATAAAAACATATTTAGTACAAAATAATATTGTTTATTCTTAAGTAGAACAAAATTTCATCGAATTACGTTAATATATGTTTAATCATAAGTAAATTAGACTTAAAATTTTGTAGTTTTATTATGTTACGTTCATAATTAACCATCTAAACAATAATCACAAATAAATGTTTTGTAATCTTCCGTTCGCGAACATTGTTTGTGAAACCAAATGTGGCACTTTGTACAAATGATCCACTTCTCGCTCTTTTGTCTGCTAAATACCACTAACCACAATAGGAACATTCATAGTCATTCCCGCTGTTGTCTTGATCAGTTGAAACTGTAAGAGAGTCAGCTACATCGTCGTCACATGAACTAGATCCAAAACTGCTAAACGCATCGAAAAGTGAAACAAAATTTATAGAGAGTTTTATGCTCTATAACATTTATAAAAAATACAAAAACGATAAAAGGCAAAAGAAGCGAGATATTTCCACAAAACGATTTTTGACCTTCAATATCTAAGGACGCTCACACGTGACCTTATAAGACTTTTAAGGAAACATTTAGGATGCCAAAATAAAGGTGTATAAGAAGATCCAGCTTATACCGTTTCATTCCAAGGTTGACTCCTTTTTTGATTTAAATGATTGGGCTACCTTGCCTAATATCGGTGATATTATGATTACTGTAGGTGGGCGATATTTGGCATATTGTGAGAAATAAATCTGGCAGATTTTTCAGCTTGAAATATAAACTAATATTATAATTATGAAAATACAAATTATACAATACAGAGAAGTTATTGTTGTAACTGACAAATAAATATCATTTACTTCTCATCATACAATTAGATGCTTAAGTAACACCACCAAAATATTTGAAATTAAAAAAATTAAAAAAAGCTTAAAACAAATACGAAAGTTACTAATATTCGTTCAACACTTGGCCTCGTCTAATGGCTGCCGGAGGGCAAAGAGTTAGACTGATTATCACCGGGATATAACACTTACGAACGACAATATAGTGGTGCGCGATATTAGGAAGATGTACGATATTAGGTACACTTCCCCTATTGTTATTATTAAATCGGTCAGATTTCATTTTGCATCAGATACTCTGAAATTCTGTACAAAATAATTTTTTGATTTCTTCTTTGGACACCCAATTTCATTTTTCCTAGAATCTTAACAGACATTTAGTAAAGTTTTGTTAATATTTATCCAATGGTTTATTCAGAGCACAGACCTACATAATAAACCTTTAACTAATATTCATTATAGCTGACATAAATTTGAAAACTTCGATATATTTCTTAGTTTATAAAATTAAATTACAAAAATACTATAAGCCAAAATTTGTTATTCTAATCTTTAAATGTCCCTAAAGATTTAAAGTTTGTTCAAATAAATTTTATATTATTTAATTTTTAGCAGAGATGTTTATTTATTTAATTAGGCAATGAATTTCAATTTGCTTTGGGAATTTCGCCATCAGGAGCAAATTTAAAAAAAAATTTATCTCGCAAACTATACATACATTTCTGAATTGATGTAAATTTTGATATTTCGTGTATCAAATATTAAAAAATACACCTGTCGCAGTAACCTGCATAACATAGCGAATTTCCGTTTATAAAAATTAGTTTTTCTCGGAAACAAGCTGACATAGAATAATAATTTAAAGACCTTTTTTTATGTAATTTTTTCTCCTCTTTTAAATGGTGTAAAAAAAATTCGCAGAAATTTTTGAATAAGTGAAAATTTTGGCAAAAAACTAATTTTTTGCAAGAACAAAAGCCATGTTCCTGGCATCCGGCGTGTCTGGCTGACGAACTCATCCAAGGGTTTGGGACTTCCAATGTTTTCACCAAATTTCGTAAAAATTGGATACTTCGTTCGAGAGTTATCGCGCGAAAATATATATATATATATATATATATATATATATATATATATATATATATATATATATATATATATATATTAGTGAATATTATTTTCAGTCTCTAGGGAACTCAAAACAAATTTCTGCCACAGCCCCGGGCTCAATTCGCGTCATGACGGTGGCTGTAATTGCTGAATTCCATTCTGGAAATTCGCTAATAACATTTCGAAAATTATTCCTTGACATTTAAGATATTTTACTACGTTCACTACGTTAAGATAAACAAATTATTTAATTTTTGAAGGTAGTAAAGTCACCACGATTCTGGTGCTCTAAACAGTTTCAACAGGAACGCAGTTATAACGTTGAAAATATTTATGGAAATTTATCTTAAACTACAAATTTAATATAGTCATATTGTTAGGGTACTTCTACTGCTAAAAGCTTGAAATTTGTCATGCGCAAGTGTTGAGCTTAAGGATTTTTGAAAAAATGTTTGATTTAAATACTTTCAATATTTTAATCACTGCTACTAGCCAATAAAGGTATTAAAAATAAACTGATTAAAAGACTCTGTTGCGGATATTTTTGTTCATCATTTCATAATTGATACTGACATTAGACATTTCTCGTCATGATAATTTTGACATTTACCAGCAAACATTTTTTTGACATAATTAGATCACTATAAAAATAGTATTTTCATCAGATTGTTTAATAAAGATTATGACAGGAACATATTTGTGGGCCACGAAGAAATATGTTGAGCCTATTTTAATTATTAAAATCTTTCACTGACTTTAAAATTTTGAACAAATACTAAATTTCTAGCTCTACTATATGGTTAGATAAACTTTCTATTTGGTTATTGTTATAACTTACAATCCCACATATGTATCGGCGGTTGATTGTATAATTGGACGGATTATGATGCGTCTAGTTATAAATACTAAACATCCTAAAATATTAAAGGTACCGTCAGTTGGGGAGAATGTAGACGATCTTTTCAGTTTTTTTGGCAATAAATTGTTTAGAGTTTATCTAAAAAATTCTAAAAAAATAATTTAAATGCTTTAATATCACGAGCATATAGGGCAGTAATAAAAATATCAAAAATGGTACTGCAACATTTCCTTTTTTTTCGTTATATAGTGTCTAGATTGGCGCCGATGTGTGGGGCGAATCGAGACAGTGCTTTATTTGCAATATAAATCACATTCAGTCATGCATATGGGTAAAATCGGACATAAAAAGATAAAAATAGCTGAATTTCCAACCTGAAAATTCGCTAAGCTAAATAACTGCATCAGTGAATGACTTTTGATGGGTGGAATAAAACATTTTAGATTTAAAAGAATTTTATTGCGATTTGCCTTTGAGTCTATCATGCAAGGTCGATTTGTGAACATGGAAATATTCAACAGCTTGTCTGAGTGATTTTCTTTTATTTTTAATATCGGAAAGCAAGTGCGCAACAACTACATATCTACAGGGACTCCAACAAAAATTTAAATTATCAAATTTTTTGATAACGTAGTTCTCCAATAACAATGGAAAATGTTGTAATAAAATGTCGTCTCCGAAAATTTGATTTTCAAATAAAAAATATTAGTATACCACTAAAAATTTTACTTTTAATATAAATGAAATAAATTGAAGGAAAATTTCCAGGTAATTTTAGGGGAGGCCCGGACCCCTTGGACCTCCCCGGTTGTTGCGCCTCTGTAGAAAAGAGCCCATTTTATGTTATCTAGACTACAGTTTATGTAGTTTATACCCACTTTCTTTTTATACTGACGCACCATGGTATATGAATTCGCCTCACCTATACACAATTTTTTGTTAATCAATTTATAAAAAAAAATTAAGCACAATACAGATTTCATTTTTGGCACATATATTGCCAAAAAAACGCCAAACATTTTGTTGCCAGTCCTTACTTTATATATATATATATATATATATATATATATATATATATATATATATATATATATATATATAACTGTTTTTTTTTTTTTTTTGTACAGCAGTTTCTTTACAAGATTTCAAAACGCGCGTTATTTCTAAAAAAAAATAAACAATGCACCTGTAAAATAACAAAATACAAAGATGTCATGTTCACTGCTTTTCTTTGATGACTAACTCATAACTGACAAAATTCAATAGCATAAATTGATCTATGACCTTGTACGGTCATAACACTGACGAAGAAATATCGAGAGGCAGCTATGTCTAGATTCGCCCCTACTGTCTCGGTTCGCCCCAACTGATGGTAGACGTTGATAGTGTTTAAGATTGCACTGTGTGGCGGAAACAGATTTGATTATTTAAAAGTTTGTTAGCTAGTTCGTTAATTATTTTAATTGTTTAATGCTTTAGATGAAATTTTGTACTATTCAAAGGAAGGTAGTTTCTTCTATACATACATATAGGGTAAGTGCGGGAGACATGCCCCAAGAACCATAGTTCGTCCCCTGATTGATAGATACCGCTATTAATGGATTATATGTTTAAAATAGGTTACTTATTTAAACTGTATATGGTAACATTTATGATTAGTCGATCAGTTTAGTAATTATCCAACTTTTTATTATTAAAAGTAAATTTTTTAACATAATATTTTATCAAGCATTTAATTCATTAGAATTTAATAATGTATATTTCATTGTTTTAATGAAAATGAGTTTTGTTATTAACTTTGGAACATTTTAAAAGTACTGTATAAAATTCCTGGTTAAAATTCCGTACTATGCTTGCTAGAGCAATATGCGGTATCTATCCCAACAAAAAGGTGAGATGCCGCATTTAAAGTTGGTATAGATGCCGCATCATATTACATGTTAAAAACATAGATTTATATACCTTAATTATGCAATACTTTCTGAACTGTAAATTATGCTATGTAAATATAAAAGATCAATTAATGGATCAGGAAGAGCCATCATATTAGTGAAGATAACGAAAATAATGATGATTGCCTGTGTACTGAATGTTTTTAAAGGTACACAGAAACAAAAAAAAGTTGACTGGTTAAGATGTATAAAGTGCCAAAAATGTTTACATATGGCATGCATCATGTATGGAGATGTGTGTAAAATGCAAAATTTTTAATATGAAATATGCGGCGTCTCACTTCCTTTGATGCGGCATCTCTCCCATAGGTGTGGGAGAGACGCCGCTTTGTGGGCTCTACAAAAATGTTAATTATGAATCCTTTGTGACCAAAATTTAAAATTATTTATAATTTTAAAGAACAATCTTTACATTTATTGTGTACCAAATTTCAAATCAATTAAATGCATACTTTAATAATTATCAAGTGTTTTCAAAATGTGCGGCAACAATCCCGCATTCACCCTAATAAAACTGTAATGAGACCGTTTCTGTAAATGGAATATTTTTTGAAAATTGTACTGGTACTGTAAATAGTTATCGATGTAGATACCAAAACGGCGACTTTTAAAATTTTTGTCTGTCTGTCTGTTCACACATCACGCAAAAACTACTGGACAGATTTTGATGAAATTTGGTGTGATGATAACTTATTATCTGAGTCAACATTTAAAATACTTTTTATTCCGGGAAAATAGAAAAACCATTTTGAGCATGTGTAATGTGTATGCATTACGCAAAACTCTTGTTCTATGCAAATGCTTTATAATTATTATACTTATACTTATATATTTCTCATTGATTTAATGCGCGAACGACGTCGCGGGCACAGCTAGTCTTAAATAAAATGTGTAGTAGGTAGATTTACGACTGTAAAAATTTAATTAAATTAATTATGTATTGCTACTTGAAGGTAGAAGCTGAATGGTTTGATTAGATACATCATGATCTGTCTGATTCGACGATTGACCGGCGACATATATACTACATCACGTGTGTATGTATATTATACATGTATAAAATTATAACGCCCAAAAGTCGTGTATAACAACAAATTCGCATGTATATAGTTTTATCTAAAAGTTCACTTATATTATATGGAGGTGCGGGCTGCTATTTATATATATTATCCACAGACGAAAACTGGGAATAAAGCAGATATAACAATGCACGTTTTATGACAAAATATGATACAACATTAATATTAACTATTGTGTAAATTCAGCGCAAGTACAGTGATGGGAAATATAATGTCGCTAGTTCAGGATTTGGGTAGTAGAAAATACAATAGTTGTTAGTTTTTGAAGATTGAAACGACTGTTTTTGAAATTTACATTTGGCAAGTGCGTGTTAGACACGCATTAGGTCAGGATTTCGTAGTTCAGTAGTTAGGGTTTCTCATAATTCTCGGGTTAAAATATTTCTTGCTTTAATATTGTATCATGAATGGAGAAGTCTACCATATTTTTTTATAGGTGAAAATAAAAATTAAAACAAAATCAAATAAAAATGTAAAAGAAAAATTGAAATATCTCAACAAGTAACAAAGTTGTTAGACTTTATCGTTACACTTTGCACAGATAGTTTTGTTTCATCTAATACAGATGTGTGACGTCATCTTTGCTATGGCATTGCAAATAGAGCGAAGAGTCTTTTTTAATGAATGTAAGTACGTTAATTACTAAGGATATGATAATTTTGAAATTTTTATCTTTTACAAATGCAATATTTTGATGCTTTAGTATGTCATTTTTTGAACTTTTCAAATATCATAAACATACAGGGTGGAAATTAAATAACTCTTATCCTTTTGAGGGGTGACTCATAGCACCCTGTAGACACTAAAACCGCAGGAATTTTTTCGGAATTAACAGTTTGAGAAAATCGCGTCACCCCTCAAAAGGATAAGAGTTATCTCTCTTACACCCTGTATATATATATATATATATATATATATATATATATATATATATATATATATATATATATATATATATATATATGTAAGAGAAATAACTCTTATCCTTTTGAGGGGTGACGCGATTTTCTCAAACTGTTAATTCCGAAAAAATTCCTGCGGTTCTGCGGTTTTAGTGTCTACAGTGTGCTATGAGTCCTCTAAAGGATAAGAGTTATTTAATTTCCAGCCTGTATAATAAATTTTTTTTTTAAATATTAAATCCATGGTAGTTTCACATAATTAAATAATAGTATATTGTGTAATAAGTGCGGGAAATTGTCAATTGCCCACGAAAGCGAAGTTGAGCGCACAGACGTAGTGAGTGCGCTCATTCGTTTGAGTGGGGCAATCGACAATCCCGCACGTATTGCACATACTATTTTTTATTAGGAACTTCACATACTTTTTTCTATTATTATCACTATTTTTGACATTTTTATTACTTTTTAAAATAATATTTTTAAGTGTTCGTCTTTTTTTTTTCTGAATTAATTATCGTTTAAATTACTTTGTTGGTGGTTTCTATAGAAATAATTATGAAATATTTATTAAATGAAAAATTAAGAGGCGGCTTTGAGTGTTTTGATTAAATTTTTGAAAAGTTACTTTCCACACGCAAAAAAGTATGCGGGCAGAGTACAGTGGGCAAACAGCTATTTTGCGTACAGAAATGTGTGTGCCAAGTTAGTACTTCTCCCGCAAGAGTAATAAAAAAAGAATATTGTGCAAAAGATACTCGATATCCGATTATGCGGACATTTGACTTCACAAATGAATTGGAATTCAATCATTCCGCCTTAAAATTTGACCTTCTATTTCTCTGTGATTTGTTAACAGATTTCACCAGTTTATTAATTTTGGGCTATAGGGGTGGCAGGGGTTAGTATTAACGGAGGTAAGCATTAACAGGCCAACTTCCGCCAAACTACGGACGAACAAATTAAGTACGTCCGGTTGTTGTCATTAGTAAATGACCACGGACACGTTGTGACCAGTCAGCCTTCGGCCGGTTGCCGCGAAACAAAGTTGTGAGTAAGGCGTAGGTTTGATTAGGGAAAATAACATTTTTAAGTCGACGGTTTTTTGATTTAAAGAATAACTGTATACCTAAGAGAGACTGAATTTATTTCAAACCGTAGCATATTCCATCTTGTATTGTATTTTGTTCAAATTTTACCGCATTATCAACGTACCCAAAGACCTAAAGGGTTGAGACCCAAAATTTTAAAATATGGCAGATTTTCAATATAATATCGTTTAAAAAAAGACGATATTTTCAAGGAGGCTTGCATTAGAAATGGAGTTCATGGCCTAGTACAAATGGAAAACAGGAGGACCACGGGAGAACTTGCTACATCAAAAAGCAACATACTTAACTGTTTCATTATTTTTGTCGGCCACTGTCTTTTCATATTGTTATAACCATAAGTGTATCTACTTTACAGATTTACTTGTAATATTGTACATATTATAAATAACTACTATTACTGAAGTAATGGTGAAATATAGTCTTATTATGTAGGTATATATAGCGTCAATGCGTCTGTCAGTCAGTCTACCAGTCAGTCTGTCCAACTATTATTCAAAATATCATATTTAAATGGTAGCAGAATCAGAATCTCTCGGTAACTTTTAATTGATTCCCGAAAAGTAACTTTATACGCATACATACGTACATATGTGTATACAGGGTGAAACGAAAATAACTCTTGTTGAACAATAAAAATTTCTACAAAACCTAAAACCCATCATTTTTGTGATGGAGATTGTTGAAAGTGCTCGAAAAAATGTTTACTAGATCGTTTTTGATCAGTTTTCACTTTTAACACTTTACGAAATAGTGGCTATTACTTCTGGATCACACTGTGTATACCAAGATTTAAACTACATATATTATAGAGAGATTAACTTCACATTAAAATAGATAGTTTATTAAATAACAATAACAAGTTTTGAAGTTTCTGTGAGAATAACTTTGTAATTACACACATATTAAATTTGTTGCATTATCAAAAGTAAAATGGTATACATAATTATGTATGTACAAGAATTGTTTTAAAATAAATAACATTTTAATATCTACGTCAGTTATAAACGCTATTTTTTAGACGATCAAACAAAAATAATCATTTAAAAAAAAAAGTAGGTAATATTAATTTGGGTTAGAATCTTGCAAAAAGGTTCCCGTCAGTCTCATAATTCTTTTATTAAGATTATAATTTTTTTTTAAATTCGGTCTGGCTAGGATAGCAAGGACCTAAAATGTGACTTTTAATCCTGAGTGTGAAGTTTATTGCCAAAGAGTCTGTAATGGTCTGAGGGCAACAATTCATACGAAAGATAAAAAAATTGCAATTTTGGATAATTTAGAATTATAAAAAATTAAATTTAAAATGTTTTAAATGTCATTCAAATTGTATGAAATAACATTACATTCAAGAATATGATTATAAAATACTCCTGTCGCAGCATCTTGCATATAGAGATGGGCGACGGGAAAATTCCCATTTGAGTATTTATTGGGTATTTGCCCGGGAAAATTCCCGAAACCTGGGTAAAAACGATTACTTAGCTGTACTTCTTTGCAAATGTGGTTTTAATTAGATCTCTGTATATTTATTAATTGTGCGTACAGGTTTACATAATATAATGTTGACGTAAGACCATTTATTTCAAATGATAAAGGTACAAAATATACAAATTAACATTAAAAATGAACAAGTATCAATACAAAATCAAATTTTTTGTCAGTAATATGTTGTAAATGATAATCAGTCTTATACAAATTATTAAATATGTAACATTACAGATGTTATCATTAAGAAATGAAGAAACTAAAAATCAACAATGTAATTTTAAAACAAAGTTATTAAATTATTAATAAGCAAATTCTGTTTAGACTGTTGTCCAGTAGCATAAAACCACTTCAGTACATATTGAATGTTTATTTATCTTTAAATTTAAAAATACATGCATACATATTACGTCGAATCAACTTAAAATGACTTTTCAACAAAGTTAACAATTGATTTAAATTTAATTATAAATTTATAACTCAATCTGTTCAAATTTCAGAGAAATATCTACGTCTTAAAAAAAATTCAAAATTGACAAATGAGAAATGAGCTAAAATTTCGACGTTTCGGAAATTGTAGTACATAAAACAATCCAAACGGGGCCGGGACTAGGGAAAAACTGTCGTGGTAGGCCGAAGAAATTGGCACCGAAAAATGAAACGCATATTGCACAATTAGTGATGAAAATAAATTGTCTAGAGAAAAACTGTCAAACAAAAATTGTATAATAACGGGATATATTAATTAGTATTTATGTAGTCTGAAGATTAATTACTTACGTTTAGCAAATATTCTTTATGAGACAGCGGTTTTGATAGTTTAAATCCAAAATATTACGATAAATAGTAAATTAAAATAAATACCCACTTTTCGGGAATTTATCCCGTTCTTACCCACTTTGGGAATTTTCCTGGGAAAATTCCGGGTAGAATCCCATCTTTAATCCTGCATAACATAGCGAATTTTCGTTTTTAAAAGATCAGATTTTTTCGAAATCCCGTTTACATAGGACAATAGTATCTTATGTGATTTTTCCCGTTTTGTTCCAATGGTGTAAAAACTTTTGAAAAACGTTTCTTTTTCGGCAAATTTTTGCAAAAAACATATTTTTAAGATTCCTGGGATCGGACGTGTTTGGCTGACGAAACCATCCAAGATTTTGGAATTTCCAACGTTTTTACCAAGTTTCGTAAAAATAGGATGTTTCGTTCGAGAATTATCGCCCGGACACATAAATACATACATACACATATATATATATATATATATATATATATATATATATATATATATATATATATATATATATATATATTATTTTTGGTTTCTAGGGTCCTCAAAGTAAATTTCTGCCATAGTCCCGGGCTTAAGTCGAGCTACAGTGGCTTTAGTAGCTGAATTTTCGATTCGAAAATTCGCTAAACATGTACTAAAGGGACGTGCCCAATTTGAAGACGATTGGATATTTAAATCAGCTTGAAAAATGTAGTTTTAAAAAAAAATCGATTTTTCTAAAATTTTAGACTAGAAATATCGTCACAAATTTACGATTTTGTCAAATGTTGTTATCAGATAACGTATGTCAAATTTTAATAGTTTATATTTACGAAACTTCCGTTACTATAAGAAACAAGAATCGTTAAATTAAATATTCCTCTTTATACCAACTACTCTTCATCGGGTTATTCAAGCTTTACACTATTCTTAATTTAATTAATACCTACCCAGGGATATTGTTACCTTATCTAACACTCTTAGTAATTTGTAATCACAATTTTCAAATTGTATAGTTTTTCAAAACAATTTTCCAAACATAAGTACCAATTTAAATAGTATTTTTATTACAGAAAAACGAGATACGAGCTATCGTTATAAAAATACATGTTTATAGTATCCTGTATAATATGCTATTCATGTAAATAGTTATACACAATTCCAAAGAAATTTGATTACGACGATTGAATGTTTATCCAGTATCGGACCATTTACTCGGGTGTGTACTATCATCCGATGAGGCCATTCACTTAAATGCTTCAGGCTACTCTACCGGGCAAATAGAAAAAGGAAACAAAAATACGGCGATGTACAGAGACGTGGTGGTGCTTTTACTTGGCCAAGGGATACGCCTCTTTAACTCACACAGCACCCATGGGACTGGATCGTATTCCAATTTCAATGTTGTACAATATGTACGTGCAAGCGAGATGGGTACAGTTTTTATGTCTTTTTTTTCCACCGTTTTTGTTTCTTATTGAGTTGCCGTTGTTGTTGGATGTTGGACTTTAGTGTTATTTTATATGCTAACAAAAATCTTATTATAATCTTATACCGTTCAAAATGATATCAAAACCGGATTGATATGGATAAATGTACGTCTGGAAATTAAATGCGCCTTGACAGTTTTGCAAAATTTACATCACCATTTAGAATTTAGAGGGGATAATTGGCTACCCGCATATAATTTCTATATCTTTTAGTTTCTAGATGGCTCTTGACCAGTGTTGGGCAAGATATCGAATTTTATTATCTATAGATAACAGATAATAGATAACATAAATTAAATTATCTAGATAAAGATAACAGATAATTTAACCGTTATCTAGATAAAATCTTAGATAATATATAAGATAATATTTACAAAAATAATGCACTAGGTCAGTGTTTCTCAACCGTCGATCCGTGGATCGGTACTGGGCTGTGAAAGTACCTTGCCGGTTCCACGAGAAACCAGACACGTTCGACTTTTAGAAGCTAAAATTTTAGTAATTTTTTGTCATTTTTGGTGGTTTCTTCAAAAAATTGGCTAGAATTCAAATTTTTTTTAAATATTTGTTACACCATCGCAATGAGGGTGAATTATACAAGATAGAAACTTGGACTCCGACTTTTAGAAGTCAAAATTTTAGTAATTTTTTGCCTTTTTTGGTGGTTTCTTGCAAAATTTTCAAATTTAATTCAGAATTCAAATATTTTTTAATTTTTTTTACACCATCGAAAAGAGCGTAAAAAATTATATAAGATAAACTTTTGAACCATTGTTCTAAGTGAAGTAGTTTTTGAGAAAAATTAAGAAACTTATTGAATTTTCTTACGATAAATTCTTCATCGTTTTTGTTAGATATTACAAAAACAATATTTATTAGTTAAATTTTTCAAACTAAATATTAACTAAATTTTCAAGAACGCGTTACCATCAATTTTGAAAATGAATTCATTATTAGAGAGCTAAACTATTTTATAGGGATATAGGTTGTATAGAGGTTTGCCAGGGTTCTAATGTCCCAAAAGTGCTAAAAAATCAACTACTCAACCGATTTTGAAAATTTTTTCACTGTTAAAGAGCTAAACTTTTTTAGATTAATACAAGTTATTATCTCAGATCCGCCAGTGTCCAGTCCTTGGAGATTCGCGATACTATGCAGATCCTACTACAGGGATAATTTATTTATTTACTTCATCTGCACACTTTTGAGGTAATATTATACTCATCAATAATTTCAGTTAATATAAATAAAAAATCTTCTGTGAATGTCTTTGGCCTCTGTGTTTGTGCTAAAAGTAATAATAATTATACGGTGTGGGGACTAATATCGGAAGTTTGCAGGAAGTGTAATTTTAATTATAATTATTAGGTTCGTATCTTCGGGTCGTTTCTATAGACGAAAATTTTTCCTGTGGTAGTTTAATACTCTCTAAAGAAATGATAAAGAAAACCAACTGCGTCAGTTCGCTGTTCCATTTCAATGGAACCATGTTTTTCTATTGTGGAAATAGAACATCTACATTTGATGATTTTTTTGCGAAGGGGGGAAGAGTAGGGGGCAAGGGTATAGGGTGATTATTTAATCATTTTGATAAAGTATCATAAAAATCAAAGAGAGAATCTGGTTCAGCCATACTCAAACCAAAAATAATATGAGCGAGAAATGCGGAAGTAAAAGGGTCTCGCCGGGTAAGCATATGGTTTTTCGGGTATTCTTTTCATGAACGTTCCTTACGGTGTGTAATGTTCGAAAATATAGGTATTAGACCTCTACCCCCTATATTGTCGGAGATATGGGGGTAACAATCCTTAACTTTATTGAAGGTAAAATTAGATGAAATTAACAGGGGATGTTGATATATAGTAGTTTTATATTACACAATTTTTTAACATTCGTATGACGTCATTTACTACATTAAAATAATAATTGAATTTTTGAAGGTGCGTGTTTTAGACCAATCCCTTGAGTGACACCTACCAACAAAATATATGTTATTTGGCGCTAACATAGTTATCGTCTGTGGAAATTTCAGTAAGGTCAGTGGGAGGTGTCTTAAAAAATATAAGTTCAGGTTAAGTAACAATAAGACACCGCTATGAAGAAAAAGGTCGTGATATAGATGACCGACTATGGTATATCTATGCATTTTTCCACGCTGAGTACGAATCTGGGATCAAAAAAAATTCTTATACCCATTAAATTTTTGTATAGAGACACAAATATCCCTTAAATAGGTGTCAATATGAACAAGCATTTTACAACGGGTCCCTCACCGAGGCTCCGGACAAGGTGAGAAGACGTTCAATTGTGTTTTGGAGAAAAAATATGTTTAAAAATTTTTTGTTGTGCTCGGAAGCTCGTCATTTCTCTTACCGACTCTACAGATGGTTGTAACTTAAGAAGACAAGATATCCGCAGATTTCAGACAACAATATACACGCTTAAATACTTAAAGACACTTTTCCCAAAATTCACTTTTTAAGATTGACGTGACAAATAGAAGAAAAACACTCTGAATAAAAAAAGTTTCAAAAAAAGTTTTCCTTTACAGTTTCATGTCCTATATAGGTTCATATAAGACATCTAAAATCAGTTTAAAAAAAAAATAAAAAATAAAAAAAAATACACGATGATTTTTAATTTTTAGACTTTTTTTCGTTTTGTCTCTAGAATATTCGAAAGTTATGGGCCCATTATTTAATTTATTGAAGCTGTTTCAAACTTTTCAAATACTTAGAATTCCAAAAATCACTCTTTTTTTGTAAATTTGTTACAAAATTGACGCTAAACTCCCGGAAATATGCATGTATGTAAATATATTATTGTAAAGTGTAGTTATACGTCAATATACACATAATAGATGGCAGTGCTGCTTACATGGAGTTGGGGTGTACTTGCTTACGATACGCCTGGCACGTCTCAATTTGCTTCAGGTAACAACATAATAGAAACATATGTACTGACAAAGCAACTCTCACGATGATGAATAAGGAGTTGCTTGTATGTATTACGATCAATATACCTACAATGCATCTATCCACCTCGAATCTTCCCAGGAAAGATAGATAGGTATGGAGATTTTTCTACTAGTATTTTTACATCAAGTTTTACATATCTGTCTATTTCTTCTATATTTTTTCTTTTTTTGCTAAGGATGTATCAGATGTGTAATTACAGTACGTTGTATAAAATATGCATAGAAAAAATCATAAATTGATATTTAGGACCTGATAAATTTTGTTGAGTGTAAGAATATTAAAAAAATTTTACTAGAATCCAAAATTTTACAGAAATTGTAAAGGTTAAACTAGTGATTTGAAATACACTTTATGGTTGACGTAAGAGTTGGCTGAAGCTGGTATTTTCGTCGAAGAGTAGTAGTACAACACAACAGCCATATTTCCTGATCATAATAGCTAACCCTAATTTTCAAATTTCAGAAATTGTTGTCCCGAATAATGTTATGTACAGGTATTGGTTTGAACTTTTGTAAGTTAGTAATTTTGCAGAACTGTAGCAATTGTACTCTGTCGGCGAAAGTTATTATGGCGTGGGCGGTGTGGGACCACGCCCACGGCTTTGCACTTGAAGCGGCCTTGGAAGTGGCTTTTTTTTTTGTTCGTCGCCTAATTTTTAAGATAGAAATTTCAAAAAGAAAATTAAAGATAGCCACTCCATATTTTTGGTCTTGCGACGCCACTGGTTATTAGTAATAAATTAGGGATGTTACGGACATGAAATTTCGGATACGGATACGGATACGGATATTTAAAACAATTTTTTTCGGTTTCGATTTCGGTTACGGATATGTAATAATATCGGATAATGTTTCTGATACGGTTACGGTTACTTGCTTTCAGTGAACATTTTTTTTTTTTTTGAAAAAAGGGAAAAATTTTACCCCAAAAAGTGAACGTCAAACACAAATCAACGGAAATCTATCAACAGAAATATATATAGCAAAAATTTGCTCCGATTTAACCTCAGTATTCCAACGGCAGGTGTTTGTTATTATCCGAAACAAATCCGAAACTTTTATTTTCGGATACGGTTTCGGTTTCGGATATGTAATTCTTTCGGATATCCGATAGTTTCGGCTACGGTTACGGATATCCATAACATCCCTATAATAAATGAACGTTTATCCTTTATGGTACTAATGTCTTGATTTGGAATTAAGAAAATTAATAGAAATCAAAATATTAACACAATAAAGAATAAACATTAATTTATTACTAATTTTTGGTCAACAGAGCTCCTTCATGACAGTTCTGCATACTTATATAGCAGCTTACCTCTTTAAATTTACTACGCCAAGTCGTTTTTACCGCCAATTTGTTCATTTAAAATGGAATAATGGTTTTTTTGAAGATTTTTAAAAGTTTAACAAAAATGAACTAATTTATACGTAAGAACAAAGCATTTAGAATCATTTCTCAATTACAGTCAAGTACCCTATTGAATAAATAACACAAATTTGAAAAAACATTGAATTTTGTTCATCGATAACTCTCCATGCGTAAGAATGTTTCCTAACAACTTCCACAATAAATCTATATGACAGCTTGATTTGTTTAACTTACTATGTCCCAACAATTTTGTTTTCCCACTGTACATATGTACTATATATAAAAGTTATATTTCTATTGTTAGCAGGTATATGTATATGAGGATATTAATAAAAGCCTCATCGCGTTTCAGAAACATCAAACAACTGTCAATTTTACATTTACATAAAATAGTAAAATTGACTGACTGACTGACTGTAAGCTATGTCGACTGTTTGCCTGCGCGCGAACACAAAAAGATACCTATTACACATTTGAATTGTTGCCTTCAATATTGTTGACTGACTGCACGGGAGGAAGGAAGGAACAAACGAATGCTTGAGAACTTCAAAGACACTGTGGAAATCACAATTTCACACATAAATTATTATGTCAAATATAACGAACGAGAGCAAAATGTTTTGACAATTTGTATTGTCAGGTGAATATTATTTTATTCGTGTTTAATATTTACGAAAAAGATGTGGAAAATTGTCTGAAAAGTATTTAGGTACAGTAGAACATCTAACTACGGACACCTTTCTTAACCGGACCCCTCCTATAGACTAGCTGCGTACTTTTAAAATTCGACTGTTGTGCCGCCTATCGGAAAAATAAATCAACACTGGTGTTCGCTATTAAATAAAATTTATATGGAAATTTCTAAAAAAAGTTTTATTAAATGAATAAAAATGACAATTATCATTTATTGTGGTTTTCAGTTCATTAAAATCCATTTTTTCTACTCTAAATCAATATCCAAATGTCAAATTTATAACTCATTTTGAATCAGTTTAGTTAAGTGAAACCTTTTTGACAGATTCACTTGTAAAAATATCAATCTGCTAATTATTTTAATTTTAAAATATAAAACAAAATGTTTTCCTTTTTATTAATTATAACAAATAGGATTGAAATTTGCTGAATACATATTATATGTAATATGAGATATCTATGAAAATAAAATTTACGACAATCATGATATAATCAAACAATTTTAAAAGAACAACTATTTTGCCACAAATTGTAATATTAATAATCATTTATTTTGTTACAAGTGAGGTAAATAAATATGTATTGTAGAAAAAAATCCTTCTCAGCAAAAATATTTAACTGAAGAAATTCATCCTCATTCATTTGTAGATTGAAATAATATAAACAGAAAAAAGTTGTTTTTAGTACAATAAAAATCCTGAACTTATTAATTTTAAATGTCATTGAAGATTTCTTATTTCTTTGGCCTTTTAAATAGAATTTAATTAATTTTCCATATTAGCATTTATATATGTCAAACGCCACTTTTGAAAAAAATGCCACTAGAGTGCACTACTTGAGCTACGCAGCTTGCCTATAGCCGAACAAATTTTTTATGACGGTGGCATGCTGTACTAAAACCAATGCATTCAGCACTCTCTTAAGCGGACTCTCTGTACAATATTTTTTGACGCAGACATATTATTTAGTTCATTATTACCTCCATTAACCGGACGCGAGTACGTCGAGAGCGTACCTATGTAAACCTATATGGGTTAGGTATAATTTTTCATGTTTTAACTTGTAAACAATGATTCTAATGTAACGATGTATTTGTAAATGTTATATTTTTGTATAAGTACCGAAATTTGTTCAGAAAGTTGATTTGAATTAAAAATAAAAAAAAAATTTGAATAAATAATTAGGTATGACTACTAGGGTAAGTGCGGGAGAGATGCCGCGACGGGATAGACGCCGCAGTAGCCATAGTTCGTCCGTTAATTGATAGATAGTGCTATTAATGGATTATATGTTTAAAATAAGTTATTTATTTAAGCTGTATATGGTAACATTTATGATTAGTCCATCAGTTTAGTAATTATCTAAGTTTTTATTATTGAAAAGTAAGTATTTTAACATAATATTTTATCAAGCATTTAATTCATTAGAATTTAAGAATGTATATTTCATTGTTTTAATGAAAATGAGTTTTGTTATTAATTTAGGTATATTTTAAAAGTACTGTATAAAATTTTAGGTTGGAATTCCGCACTATGCTTGCTGTAGCAACATGCGGCATCTATCCCAACAAAAAAGGAGAGATGCCGCATTTAAAGTTGGTATAGATGCCGCATCATATTACATGTTAAAAACATAGACTTATATACCTTAATTATGCAATTTTTTTTTGGGCAGTAAATTATGCCACCTAAATATAAAAGATCCATTAATGGATCAGGAAGAGTCATCATATTAGTGAAGATAACGAAAATAATAATGATTGCCTGTGTATTGAATGTTTTGAAAGGTACTCAGAAACAAAAAAAAGAGTTGACTGGTTAAGATCTATAAAGTGCCAAAAATTGTTACATATGGCATGCATCATGTATGGAGATGTGTGTAAAATGCAAAATTTTTAATATGAACTATGCGGCGTCTCACTTTCTTTGATGCGGCATCTCTCCCATAGGTGTGGGAGAGACGCCGCTTTGCAGGCTCTACAAAAATGTTAATTATGAATTCTCTATGACTCAAAATTTAAAATTATTTATAAATAATTTTAAAGAACAATGTTTATATTTATTGTGCACCAAATTTCAAATCAATTAAATGCATACTTTTCAGAATTATCAAGTGTTTTAAAAATGTGCGGCATCTCTCCCGTATTCACCCTACGTTATTTTATGCTATTATTTACCCTGACTCTGTTAAGCGGACACCTCTATTAACCGGACAAATTTTTGCGTCACACTGTTGTCCGGTTAATAGAGGTTCTACAGTACAAATGATATCTTTGCAGGAATTTCGTATAAATAAGCTTTTTTTTAGTGAATAGTGTAATAAATTTTGTTTCCGACACTACTAAAGTAGCACAAGCGTTATGACCATTTTTGAAATATAAAAATTTTTCGCTCCAAAATCAAAATTTTCGTGTGCCTTTTACGTTTTAGGACCTCTCGAATAATTTTCGGATCGTCAGTATGTCCGAAGATCCCACCAAGTGGCATAACTTCGGAACTATTCGGTCGTCTTTGATGAAATTTTCAGAAATTGTGCAGTTTGGTTGCTGTTGTTCGGTATTCGGCCTGTTTAGTCGTTCGCTACAAACCTAATGCTTTTACAATGGCTGAGACCGCTACAGGTGCAAATAATTAAATTTTAATGTAATTTAATACTCTCTATTAGATCAGTAACAACTTTTATAGAATAACTTATACGTTTACATTAAACAGTAACATTTAAAGAAAATCTTGATTATACCCATATGAAAAAAATTTGTTTAAGACTTCGTTTAATTTTATCACACTGTTGCATCGTCACCCTCACTTTTTAATTCCCTGTCCCCACCACTACCCGTTTACGTCTCATGGAACAACTTAAATAATACTTATCTGTCGAGGCAAAGTTATTAAAATCATATTTCGTTGAAAAATAAATTTAAATAATATTCATTCATGTATACGTACATTTGTATAGGGTAAAGGTGCCTATTTTGAGGTATCATTCTTTGAAGATGTCTAAAAGGAGGAGCTTCAGAAAAATGGCTGAAAAAAAATTCATTAACATTATATAGTAACCAGTGCTATATTAAGAAAAAAATGATAAATATTAGAACTGTTTGTATTTGGGTTGACACAAGTCCAAAGTTCCCTATGTAACGTAGGCGACCACCAAGAAAGGATTTTTGAAAATTCGCTCCCTAATTGGTTTAAATAGGGAATGCTAATTTTTATGGAAATTCGTCATTTTTGAAGTTAGATAACGTATATAATAGTTATTTTCGATACATATGCGTAAAGTGAGGTATTCTAGTAGGCTTCAATTGGGGCACGAGTCTAAGGAACTGACGTATACACAACGAGATCGAGTGCGCTGTATACCCCCACGAGTCGTCAGGCGAGTGGGGGGTAAGCGCACGACATCTCGTTGTGTATGCGTCAGTCCCTTGAGCGAGTGCCCCAGTTTAAGCCTATTGGATACCCCACTTTACGCATACGTATCGAACATAATTTTTTATAACAATGTCTTCTAAAGTTTAATAGGGGGAAAAAAAATTAATTATTTTTAAGCAATTTTAGAAAATAGTAGGGTTAATTTTATTTTATAATGTTATATGAAAAAAAAAATTTTATTAATTTGTAGACCGTTTTTATTTTTTTATTAATTTGTCCTTTTATTAGTTTATAATAAAATATAAAAAATTTCTTATGTATTTGTTTATTTTGTGTGTGTTGGTGTTTGTGTGAGTACACATCGGTGTGGTAACATCGCACACATACATAATGCGTAATCAATTAATCATTGATCGCGATCAGCCTCTGCGATTATTTTGTTTATTTTCGGATTCCTAAAACGTGCGACTGAAAGTGTTATTCGATCATCTCATGGTAGGTAACTTTACCCGACTCTACAAGAGTGTGCATAGTAGCGCCACATATAATACCTACTATAAAGACGGAAGAAAGTGTAAATACAACACAAAATAATATAGAACGAATATTCTATATATATATTATATACATATAATACGAAAGGATTCATTAAAATCATTTAAATACAAATATTAACAACCAGCCAACCACTGTGCAGAGAGAGAACTTTGCTTATAAAAACATTTGAGATTAATTGGTATTTCCTCCCTAGAGCGTCTCCATATGTCACACCCGCGGTGCGTCACGTCACCCGCCCTCTTTGTTCCACCCGTCAGTTCACTTGTTGTATTTAATCAAAACGGCACGGTGGCACGGCACGATGGTGCCACTGCCTGTTTTTCCGGTTTGATAACAATTCTAATTAGTAATTGTAATTTTCTCTCGATGTAAAATATTTCGTTTCGTATACGGATTCATTGTCGCTGGTGCAGAGTTCGATTTAGGTACAACAAAAAGTTGATTGTTTAAATAAAATTTTGTTTAATACAGTTTAAACTTTCAAAAAATACCCCTGTCGCAGCATCTGCATAACATTGCGAATATCCAAATATTGCGCACTGGCGGAACTCATCTAAGACCTGTATCCATTTAAAATAGTTTAGCTTTCTAACAGTAAAACAATTTTCAAAGTCAGTTCAGTAGTTAATTTTTGGCGCCTTTGGGTCCTCAGGACCCTAACGAAGGTCATATAGTGCAGCATATATCCATTTAACAACATATTATTACATTACATAACTATAGTTTTCGATTTGTTTTCTAGGTATGCAAGTATATATAAATTATATTTTATCTCTAAAAAAGGACATCATACAAAAATTTCCTTCCCATTACGTACTCTTAAAAAATCTGGCTAATTTTAATTTAAAAATATACAGGGTTATTGTTATTATAACACATACATACATATTGAATAATTAACTAGCACTTGTTTTATCTAGAAAAGAATTGCTAAAGCGATGAAACATTTATTGTAAAAAAAATTCAGCAAAATTCTTAATTTTTCTTAAAAGCTAGTTCACTTAGTACAATGTTTTAAAAACTTATGTAATTTATTACGCCCTTTTCGATGGTGTCAAAAAAAAAATTTAAAAAATTTTTTAATTCTAGCCAAATTTTGCAAAAAAACACTAAGAATGGCGAAAAATGGCCAAAAAACCTACTTCTGGGCATCCGACATGTCTATGACTAACGAACTTAGCTGAGCCAATCCGGATTCCAGCTCGCATACCAAATTTCATAAGCATAAAACGGTTCGTTCAAGAGTTATCGTGTACACACATAAATAAATATATACATACACACATAAATATAAATATATATATATATATATATATATATATATATATATATATATATATATATATATACATATATATATATACATATATATATATATATATATATATATATATATATATATATATATATATATATATATATATATATATATTAGCATTGACCCACGGCTTCGCCCGCGTGGCATTAGAAATTATGACATCTAGTCAAAACATATAAAGTGTTTTCATCGCGTCGCTATTGCTCGTTGAGTACTGTTACGTATTTCTTTGGAATTTTCCCACAGAAATACAATATTTTCCCCGGGTATTAATAGACTATAACATTCTTTTAACAACATGCCAAGCTCAAATGAAATCAAAGATTCTTTTTTATACTGTTTTAAATATATTCTCCCGCGGGAATAAGACTTCGGACAGTATTTAGATATTTTCCCGGGGTAGAAAGTGTCCTTTCTCGTCCTCCTTGTAAACAATATGCAACGTTTGAAATCAATCATCCTTTGTTTAATAGTCAGTTGTATTTAATTGTTTCGTTTTAAATACGTTTTACCTCGGGAATAAAATATTTTATCGGGATAAAAAATAACCTATTTTTATCGCTGTATATCGTGATCTTTGTCTATCATCATTTCTTGTTTCATTTAAAATATATTTTTCCACGGTAATGAAATTTTCCACGGGAAATTTCCCAGAGTATAAAGTAGTTTGTGCCGTTCCTCATCACTTCAGTTAGCAATATATAAAGTTTGAAATCATTTATCCGTTTTTTATTAGTCAGCTCTTGTAATTTAACGCATTTTCCCTCGGGAATGAAATATTTTCCAGAAATGAAAAGTAGCCTATAACCGTCTCTGGCCCGAAAGCAACGTCTGTGCAAAGTTTCAAGTTGATTGGTTAAGCTGCTGAGGCGTGAAAGCCAGTCAAACAAACAAACAAACAAACTCACTTTCGCATTTATAATATTAGTTAAGATATATATAGTGAAGTACATTTTCGAGTTTTAGAGGCTCCAAAACTAACGAAGCTATGAGACTCTTGGTATAATAATGAATTGTTATCTGAAAAAATTTTTGATTAAATCAATACCCAGTTTAACCGCCTTCGTAAAAATTCTCAATTTAATCTCAATTTTCAATATTTTCTCAATTTTATCGAATAAACGACACTATTTTCTTTCACTTAGCCAAAACGCGTTTACTTTCAATCCCTCGCGCATCCTGTATTAGTTCCTTTTCAACAAAAACCGGAACCCTTACGGAAAAAATCTGTGCAACAAATTTCTATTTAACAAATACTTATACTCACTTACTTTATACAATATCCAAGTTAATTGTGCAGAAACATATGGGGGAACAAAAAGATTATTATATTACACAGAATATAACTTCCCAGAAACATTATTCCCTTCGCAAGCCTGCGGCGAACGGAAGAATAGGACACGTGTAGGCGGTTAAAGAAGCAAAATATACTCACATAATCTTATTATGGATAATGATGATAGCAAGGATAATTCACTTGTTACGAAAATTTTTGCTAGTATTAATTTTTAATAGAGCAGAAGAACCGGGAGAAAAAAAATATTTTTGTAAATTTTACACCCTCTACCCTTCTCGCGGCCCCACTGCTCCTATGCCTGATGAAATTCTCATTTACATTTCAACGGTTATCGTTGAACTTCATCTCATCGTTGAGGGTATCATTTAGACGTTGTAATATCCTTATAAATGTGCCTATATACGTTTGTTAGGATATAGGGTGAATGCGGGAGAGATGTCCACATTTTGAAAATACTTGATAATTCTTAAAGTATGCATTTAATTGATTTGAAATTTAGTACACAATAAATGTAAACATTGTTCCTTAAAATTATTTATAAATAATTTTAAATTTTGAATCATAAAGAATTCATAAATAACATTTTTGTAGAGCCAACAAAGCGGGGTCCCTCCCACACCTATGGGAGAGGTGCCGTATCAAAGAAGGTGAGACGCCGCATAGTTCATATCAAAAATTTTGCTGTTTACACACATCTCTATACATGATTCATGCTATATGTAACCATTTTTGACACTTTATACATCTTAACCAGTGAACTTTTTGTTTGTTTCTGAGTACCTTTCAAAACATTCAATACACAAGCAATCATCATTATTTTCGTTATCTTCACTAATATGAGGGCTCTTCCTGATCCATTAATGGATCTTTTATATTTACGTGGCATAAATTACAGTCCAACAAAAAAGTTGCATAATTAAGGTATATAAGTCTATGTTTTTAACATGTAATGTGATGCGGCATCTCTCCTTTTTGTTGGGATAGATGCCGCATGTTGCTATAACACGTATAGTGCGGAATTCCAACCTAAAATTTTATACAATACTTTTAAAATATACCTAAATTAATAACAAAACTCATTTTCATTAAAACAATGAAATATACATTTTTAAATTCTAATGAATTAAATGCTTGATAAAATGTTATATTAAAAAACTTACTTTTCAATAATAAAAAGTTGGATAATTACTAAACTGATGGATTAATCATAAATGTTGCCATATACAGCTTAAATAAAAATCTTATTTTAAACATATAATCAATTAATAGCGCTATCTATCAATCAACGGACGAACTATGGCTGCTGCGGCATCTCTCCCGCACTTACCCTATACAGAATCAATTGTGTCGTGTCACTACTGCGAACTGTTATCTTTTTCTTGGAAATGTTCCTACTGAAATTAAATATTTTGCCGGAATACAAAGCAGCCTGTAATGTTTTCTGGCCCCAAGTGCAAAATTTAAAGTCGATTGGTTAAGCGGTTGAGGCATGAAAGAAAGTCAAACAAATAAACAATCTCACTTTCACATTTATAATATTGGTTAGGACTAAATTAATAATATACCACTTACCGAGATCGATGCATAAAAGCCGAGCATTTTTAAGCATTTAGTCTCTCAGTTTTATCTCTCTGCAAAATTTAAAGTCGATTGGTTAAGCGGTTGAGGCATGAAAGAAAGTCAAACAAATAAACAAACTCACTTTCAAATTTATAATATTGGTTAGGACTAAATTAATAATATACCACTTACCAAGATCGCTGCATAAAAGCCGAGCATTTTTAAACATTTAGGCCAAAAAATTTTATTTCCATAGTAACAAAGAAAACAAGGAGTCCATTCCATGCATCTAGCATTAATGTATTTTAGGTTTGATCATGCCTAGTAATTGTATTGAAATTTATAGGGGATCATCTATGGCTTCATCCCCCAAATGCTCTCAAAATTTGAGCGAAACGGAACTAGCGGTAGTATTTAACGGGAGTTTCACGGTAGCGCGCTGGCTACTGATGATGTAAGGGACCATCTAGGAACCAAAGTGCACAATTTCGAAAGACTTCATCAAAAGCGATCGAATAGTTTCGAAGTTATGTTACCTGGATATTAGCGCATGAAAATGTTAATTTTGGTGGGAAAAATTTCCATATTTTAAAAGTGATCGCAGTACTTCCGTTTTTTATAATTTTCGAAGTAAAATGGTAAAAAAAAAATGCTAGCTGCTGCTATCCTCTTTCAGCGGTCCAGGCCGTCCATGCTACAGTAAAGTTGTTTTTTAATTTTTAACTTTCTTAGTCATAATTTCTTAAAAACCTCCGGCAACACCAAATTTCTTTATGTACTTGAAAAATCATACTGTACATTAAAAACCAAGAGTACTAAAAAATTTCTCAATTAAAAATTACATATTATAACATCACGTTATCTTCGTTTTTAGTCGGCCTGAAAATCCCTCAGGGAGCGAGCGAGGAATATTTTTTGATGGATTACTTTGCAAGTATCGTTCGTCTGTCATCCCATATATGTGTGTCCATTCTCGCAGTTATCTTTATTTTCTTGCTTCTTTGTTCCTATCACAGAACATTATAGAAGCAGCGTACATATAAAAATTTATCGTTCGTAAGGTGCAATATTGTGTTACTGTTCGTCATAGGATTCACGTCGTAACTAGTATCGATACTTTTTTAATCAACTCGTGAAGGAGTGACCCCAAAACGAGCCATTTTTCGTCTATTTGGCAGCCCTTGAAATCTAACATCAAATGTATGCTAAATGATAGTTTATGATGAGACTTTAATCTTCTGAAAATTTCAGATTGAGGCTGCTTTCGGTTCTCGAGATATCGAGGGTCAAGGCATGGGTTCAAAATTCATTACATTCAGGAGATAACACAGGTCAACATTTTGTATGCGGAGTATCTCTAGATCTCACTAGGGTACCCTAAGGTTTTTGGGGTAGCTGATTCCGAATCCGGGGTCGGTTGACCTCTATCATGTCAGGTTCAAGGCCATTTAAAGGTCAAAAGCGAATAATTGCTTTAAGAAATCTGAAAAAATTGAGATGACCTTGAAATAATCTCCGGGTGATCTTGTCGGGTAAAGCAAATGCTGGATTCAGATTCAGCGACCTAAAAAACCTCTACCTGAATTTTTTTAAGATTTTTTAATGCATTTATTCGTCCTTTAACCTTCAAATGACTCTGAAACTGACTTGATAGAGGTCAACTGACCCCGAATTCGAAATTAGTGACCCAAAAATCCCTAGGATATCCTAAGGAGATCTAGAGATACTCCGTATATCAAATGTTGACCTGTGTTATCTCCTGAATGTAATGAATTGTGAACCCATGCGAAATTGACAACTTTGACCCTCGATATCTCGAGAACCGAATGCAGCCTCAATCTGAAATTTTCAGGAAATTAAAGTCTCTTTATAAACTATCATTTAGCATACATTTGAAGTTAGATTTCAATGGCTGCCAAATAGGCGAAACTTGCGGTCTCTTTAAACAGAAAAAAATATGAGAAAAAAATTCTCAAAATAAAGGTATATCTTTCTTAAAATAAATTAATTTATTTTTAGTTGTTGGTTGTTAGTCACATAGATCGGCCATGACAGTATTTACTATATATATATATATATATATATATATATATATATATATATATGGACGCATTGTGGGCAGTCATACATCACTATTCGCATGTTTCGCATATTTTTGCCGGCGATAGCCGGCACGGTAGTTATGAAATAGGAAATTTAGATCTTGTATATCTATGATTCCTATACACATAATATGTATGCATGTACGCAAGTAGCTAATGTTTTTAGGCAAACTTTATTTTTAATGATATACATATATTCGTACCTACACATTCATGATGGTAATATTGAGGGTGGTTTTAATTGAGGGTGGTATCCGTTATGGTACTTAACACGTGTAAATCCCTTTTCTACCTGAAAAAGATAAACATGCAAAATACATTTTGTGTATGTTTGGTGGTATATAGACCAACGCCCGTGCTATGGCTGTATGGTTGACGGAGCAGAGATTTTATTAACGAAATAAATTTTAGCTTCTACAAAGCTTATTAGAAATATCTTGGAACGCTTAGTGCGACCGCAACTATAGCTATTACTAGTTATTTGTTAAGAATTTTATCAGTACAACACGAAAGATTTCAACAAACATTCGAATTAATTCCCGTTTTAATTAGTGTGGGCAAATTTAGGCTATTGTTCTAACTAGAAAGAATATTGTAATTCGAATTTATATAAAAATTTCAAATTTCGTGTTTCGGTATGGATTATTTGTTTTAGGTTTTAGACTTACTGATTTTTTTTTTCTTTTTGGAAATTTCTAAAACTTTAGAATTATATCTGATATGGAGTTGTATGGATAGACGTGACCCTGGTGTTGCCGAGATGCGGTCGATATATAAATTCTACTAACGATTGTCTGACGCCAACAAAAAAAAATGTCACAATTGAAGCAAGATTTGACTTATCAAGTTTTCTGTATATTGTTCTTTTTGTTATTTCTTTATACTATAGTTACTGGAAATTGTACGTCCAATTTTGTTTTATCTATTAGGTCTTCCTAGGTCACACCATTTTTAGGTCTTCTTCAGGATCATTTTACAACCCTAGAATCATACGTACTCGTCAAATTGACGACCAAACTTCTCTACCTGCTTCAGTACTACAACCTGTCGTTGCTTGTCTGTTCTAAAATTTTGGTATCTAATTTATTTGTTATGATAACACCAAACACGTATCAATTTTGTTTATAGTTTCTGTCGTTTTGTTTATATTAAATTAGTGTGCGTCAATTCGACGACGATGTATGATTAACGTATGTTTTTTCTAAAGATTTTGTATTTTACATATAAAAGATTTTCTAATTTTTCTAAAATTTATTAAAGATATGGATGTTATAATTAATTTATTCAATAATAATGATCATGTTAAAAATGATTACAGCTGTTTGACTTACAGAGACGACATAATACTGAAGTTGTAATATATTGAATCGAACACCAAAGAATGCGTTTAAAGTGACTTAATTAAAGATTAACAATTTATTTTGTGGAAAATATTTTAATTTTTATTATTCTTTGAGATCATATTCAAAAAATTACTAACAAACTCTAGAAAATTTACAAATGTGCCTAATGAGGAAATAACTACATATCTACGGGAATATTTGTGACCGAGAAATTTCACATTCTGTAAAGTCACACATGTCCACCGACTCATAATAGTTCATAAATTAATTATTTGAAAGACATGTCTTATGATACAATTGATGTACGAGTATTTATCTATTTTTTAATTTTTATAATGAAAATATGCTTTGATAAAAAGATTAAAAAAATTGATAAATATTTATATTAAAAAAAATTTTCTAAATGCAATTTTTTTAAATATTTTGTTCGCTTTGTAGTATTGTCATGTAAAAAAAAATGTTATAAACTCTAAAATTCTCCGTAAAAAGTTCATTCGTCAAATTGACGACGATGTATGATTAATGTTTCTCGTAAACCAACGTATGATTCTAGGGTTAAATTGAAAAACAAAAATTTTATAGCCGATGTTATAAGAAACGTGTAACTTGCAGTGAGTTGTTCAAAACATCGCTTGTTTTGAAATTTTGTGCACTTAATGTGTTATTAAAGTGATTTTTTTCATGAGCGAAATAGAGAAATTTCGTTTTGTAATTTTGAAATCTAGTACTTTTACTGAAAAAATTCTTTTTCGGCAAGTGTATTATAGAGACTCATTAAGTTAAGATTTTGTAGTGTCCTAGTTAGAATTTTCAAAAAAAATCAAGATAAATTTGCTTTTAAAAAATATTAAAATTAGTCTTTAATTTGTTAAACTATGATTATCTGAACCTTTAAAGGTGGTCAAGTAGGGGTAGACAACCTAATGCGATGACAGATATGACAGATTTACAATGTTTCCTTACTGAAATGAAAAATTCCTCATTCACGGATCGGCTATTAAAACAAATATGGGTGTAAAATTTCAAAACAATACTCACCATGTTTTTTTTAAAAAAAAATATGTTCTCGAGAAAAGGCGTTTAAGATACTGACTGTAATTTTTTTATAAACCGAAGAACACTGCATATAACCCATTAAGTGAATTTAGCGCCCTTTTAGATGAAAAAAAGTAGTGATTCAAATTGCTTCAATTCTATATACGGTGTACAATTCGGGAACCTAATATTCTGCAAGCATTGCCTGTACCAACATAATGCATTTTAAATGGACAAATAAAACCATATCAACAAAACGAATAATTGATAAAGAAACAAGGTGTATTTTATAAAAATTTCAACTAGTCTACATATCTAGCTCCCTCTAACTCTTACCGGCCAACACATCTATGCAAGACGACGAAGAAAATACGATAACAATCATTATATTTATTACAAACATTCTTTTCATTTGGTTGCCTGCCTCGTCCCATTTAAATTTCATTTACATAGCAACCAACACACCGATCGTCCTTTCGTCGAAGATGTGCGGCCATAGATATACAAGATACCAATTTGCTATTTTATAACTACCGCGACCGCTGTCGACAGCAAATGACGTTGCAACGCTACCCCTACCAAACGATTATGATACATACAACAAAACACATCACTTATATTTACAATGTGTTTGTACAATATGGTGATGTATGACTGCCCCCTTGCATATTAATAGTATATACTGTCATGGCCTATCTATGTGAGTAACAACTAACAATTAAAAATAAATTTATTTATTTTAAGAAAGATATCCCTTTATTCTGAGAATTTGTTTGTTCAATTGAATTTTTACACTTAAATACGACACACTTCTTATGTGTAAATTGACACAATATTGCGCCTTATGAACGACAGGTTTTTATATGTAGACTATTTCTATAGTGTTCTGTGGTTCGTACTTTCGTTGAAGATGCGCTGCACAGAAAAGGGGGAAAGACAAGAGACAATTGCATTCCCTTCATTTGTTTTATTTGGTTCAACATATATTCGGACGATGACGGTGTATAAAAACAAAAAGAAAACCTAATCTAGTTGGCAACGTTTGGAACAGAGAACAGTAGAGTTACAACGGTATTCAAGTGTCTATATATGTTATATATATATATATATATATATATATATATATATATATATATATATATATATATATATATATATATATATATATATATATATATATATATATATATATATATATATATATATATATATATATATATATATACCCCATTTCAAATACAATTGCTCATGAGTCATCGTTAAAAAATTAAATAATTCTTATATTCAAAACAAATCAATCTTTAATTCTTTTCTAAAAACAAACTGCAAATTTAAATTTTACGTAAATGCAATAATGAAAGAGATAAAGCCAAGAAAACGGAAATTATTTAAATTAAAAGTGATGAAGCATGGTTAAATTTAAGTGCAATGGACCATAGTAGGTTTATGTGCCAAATTTCTAATGATAGTATCACACTTTTGAGTGGGAGTTATCTGCGTCTTATATTATGTAGCTTGTTTACATCGAAGCAATGTGTAGTAAGTAGAACGCATAAACAAGTTACAGTATTTATTTATCACATTATTTAAGGGATTACGTGGATTTCGAAGTTAAAAAAGCATACTTTCTCTATAGTTTAGTTGTTAAGCACATGAAAGAGCAAAAAATGTTCGTTCAAAAATGTGGAAAATTCTGCCGGTGGGACCTTATTTCAGGAGACCCAACAAAGGTGTCCTTATGGTAGTCAAGTTAACTCATGATAGCTTTATCTGAAATTAAAAAAACCAAAGGGTCTAGTAGACTTACCATATGAAAATTGCACTGACGTCATTGGACATAGTTTAACCTTTTAAATATTGCCTGTTTGCCGAAAGTACTGATACCCGTGATTTTAGATCTCTGCTCTCACTTTTAAGAGAGATATTATGGAGGTAACAACCCCTAACGATATTTTCTTTTTTCTCAGAAACTATGATAGCGTTTGAATGAATCTAACGCCAAAAAATAGACATCAATCAGCTCTATATTTGGTATTTTTTTATATTTTTTCATTAATTTTCAGATGTGTAAAACACTATATTTATTATTTAAGGGTGGTTTTCTATATGAACCACTGGAGATACACCAACCAAATAAATACTACATAATCATCTGAGAGTCTGCTCTAACATATTATAAATATAAAAGTTTGCATTTGGTGGAACATGGTTAAAAATAACAATGAATAGGGTAAATGCGGGAGAGATGCCCCGTCGGGAGATATGCCGCAGTAGCCATAATTCGTTCGCTGATTAATAGATAGCGCTAATAATGCATTATATGGTTAAAATAGTTTGTTAATTTACGCTTCATATGGTTACATTTATGATTAGTGCATATGTTATAGTCAAACACCGAAGCGCCGACGCTCCTAGGTTTGCCTAGTCAAACCTCAGGTCTGACATAACGTCTCAGTCAAAGTCCAAACGAAGAGCGCTTTTCTACTTTTGACTAACGAAGTTTTGGTTAATCCTAGGAGAGACTAATTTGGACGGTCAAACGCCGAAACTCAATTTTTATGAAATCGGGGTTTGACCAGTCAGACCTAAATTTTTTAATTATTAGCTATAATAAAAGAATATTTGTAATTTTAGTGTTTATTGTTCCTATATTTTAGGAATGAATTGACAAATAATCACATCAAGAAATAAAATTGGTTATTATTATTTTGTATCATGACAATAGGTATCTAATTAATGAAAAAATGAAAAAAATTACTCTTTATTTTGACAAGGTGATGCGCTATGGAATTTTTAGTTGCGCAATACGTTCAATCTTTTACATTTATACAGTTTTGATGCGAGTATTTTATACTACAGTGGCATTTTATAAAACCTTGGCCCCCAAACTTAGAATCTTTTGTATCATCTCCCTTAAAAAATGCTGAACGTCGGGCACATCTTCCAAATTAAGAAATTTCTCTTTGCATTCTTGTATTTGATTCCTAGCAAAAAGTGTGTTTTTTATTCCGTATTTTGTCTCTATTCTACATAAAATGAACACTTATACCTACTTATTCAGATTAGATATTTTCTGCAAAAACTTAGCTTTCAAAACTTTTTTATCCACGTTTTCGTTCACAGCACAGTTTGATTCACACAACTTTAAGCTTACACTCCCGCACGTTCAATGCACAAATCCGGAATTACAAATATATTTATTAAAATACCGTAAAGAGTTAGGCTCGCATGCAAAAACCTGTTTAAACATACAACAAGTGCAGTACAAATCGACGTTTAACCGAATGTGCGTTAGTCGCTTCTAGGATAGACTAGGAAAACCCCGAAACAAATTATTTTACTTTCGACGTTTGACTAAAAAATTAGGTACTTCTAGGTTTGACTAAAAATACATCAGTCAAAGGTCAAAATTGGAACCTATTTCGGGGTTTGCCGAAAGGCGTTAGCCAAACCTAGGATAAATGAGTCATTCCGCGAAGAGACTGCATATCGACCTTTGACTATAACACATACACGTGAACAAGTCATTACATGTTTGATTTAGTTTTGTTTTCTTTTTTGATTATGATTATCATACTTTTATTATAGGATATTTTCAGCAGCTTTTTAAAAACAAATTTTCTTTCATTTTCTTAAATCTTATTAAAAAAAATTTTGAAAGAATTTGTTTGATTTACCTACGTAAAAATCGCGTCATAGTTCTACACTACTGGAAGTAAGATGGTAAAATAGAAAATGCCTTTATACGTCGAATAGTTTCAGAGAAAATGAGCTGTGACTGATGGACGAAGTGATTCCATAAGTGTTTTGATTGGCTAAAGTCGAACGTTTCGTTAAAGAAATGAATGTAATCTTGGATATTTACAAAAGTCGTTCTTGGTGACAGATCTTTTACTCTGTAAAAATCCATATACGTAAATCAACTGTAGACTTACTTGTATTAGAACTATCATCCCAATTCCTAGAATATACTCACGTTAATGAAAGTTTAAAATGACAAATTTTTGACAAAAAATATTTCAATTATACCTACATACAGGTAAAAATGTAATCGATACAGTAAAATCAAGTCACTAACTTTTTTAAAGTTATATCGAAAACTTTTTCGAATTTTATTGACTTTAACTACAGGGGAATAAGAGAAAAAACAAATTTCTTCAATTTCATGATTCAAATATTATATTGGTTTGCATTGGCAAAGATATTATTACTTTATTTGTTTATAACTCTTATTTATTTTTGCCGTAGTAAGAAGAAGTATTACTTATATATTCGAGAAAACGATATTTATTTTATTTTTGATAAATAAAAATTTACATTACAGCAAGTATATAGGTATATGGGGCATTCTTTTTGAACGGGAGACCTCCTGTTGTCCAAAATTAGTGTTGCTTAAAATATAAAGTTTTGCTTAACGTTCTGAGGACAATTTAAAAATATATAAAATATATACAGGCTGATCCATTTAACCTGAAATTTTGTATATTTCGAAAAATAAGCTTGTTGAAAAACTTTGCTTGACAAAAAACTGATATTTCTGAAGAGGGCATCTTTCTGTCCTAAAATAAGTCCCCTAAAATTTTGAAATCTAAAATAAAAATCCTCATTTTTTATTGCAGATTCGGATTCTACGGGACAAAATATCGAACTTTTATACGAACTAGAATCCGAATCTGCAATAAAAAATTGGGGTTTATATTTTAGATTTCAAAATTGTCCGCCGCCCCCTCCTCACAGGGGGTAGGGGGACTTACTTTAGGACAGAAAGATGCCAACTTCAGATATATATCATTTTTTTCTCAGGCAAAGTTTTTCTACAAGCATATTTCTCGAAATATACAAAATTACAGGTTAAATGGATCATCCTGTATATATTTTATATATTTTTAAATTGTCCTCAAAACGATAAGCAAAACTTTATATTTTTAACCAAAAAAAGCTTTATGAAAAAGTATTTAAAACGTTACAGAACGTTTTTTGTCCGCAAAAAAATGTTTATTGTCCGCAAAAAATTACTTCCAGCCGCCATATTGAAACCATTATTGTATAAGGTCAATTTTGCCACTCATATTTGAAAGTCAAGTAGGGTTCATAACCGCTAATTTGAGCTATTGTAGACCTATTTTAAACAACACTAATTTTGGGCAGCAGGGAGTCTTACATTCAGAAAGAATACCCCATATATATATATATATATATATATATATATATATATATATATATATATATATATATATATATATATATATATATATATATATATATGTATGTATGTATGTATATCACATCAAAAAGAAATACAGGAAAATTATGTTTGGAAAATATTATCTGTAAGTAAATATAAGTATCATGTATACTTATTTGAAGAATTTTAAAATAAAATACATAAAAAACATTATCCAATAGAAGTCATTTCCATATTTTTGATTATGGTAATATTGTATTTTGATATTCTTATCTGTTTATCGATACAATGTCAACCACAAAAAAAAAATATTCTCCAGCGCTGTGGTATGTTTGTTAGTTGGGAAAAAATTTTCGTTATATATATAAGGTGCAAAATATATAAATCTCGCTACGAAAACAGTGAGTAAATCTCACCCATGTAGTTAATATTTGTCAATAAATTTGAACCAAAACTATTTTTTAACAGAAAATATGTGATACTAGATATGGGTCAAAAAGGGCCTTCAAAAATTATCTTTAATCCGGCTCTGATCATCTCATCTTTGTAAGATAAATTTTTTGTTTTTGAAAAAAACATCTGGGAAACACGTTTACGATCTAAACATGCTTACTTTTATAGAATTTTAGTCAATGAAATTATTTTGTACCTTTGATATTAAGAAGATATTTATGCATGATTTAGTTAGATCCGTACTTGGAAAAATTTATAAGCATTATGTAGCCGGTTAATTTACGATTTCTCAGACTGTTAATTCCGAAAGAATTCCTGTGGTTGTGTCTACAGGGTGGTCGAGTCACCCCAGAGAGTTATTTATTTTGCACCCTATATAAACACAAATTACATGTTCGGTAAAATACAAATTCGTCGTGTAACAATAAGTGAATGCTAAAATCTAGTATTTTTGGGAAAATACGCAAAATTCAAATTTCAATATTCAAAATGCGTCTGTATACAAATGTTGCAATAAATATGGTCCCTTTTACTGAACAATAATTGGTACATCATATTCCTAGTTCACACCCCGTTAGATACTTCAGTGAAATATCCTACAAACAAGCTTTAAGCACTGTCATTTACTATATTAGACTATGAGTTAGCGACTGGTGAAAGGTTGCGATGTCTTTTTTATTTGCCTTTTTTAGGAGCGGTAAAGCTCAGTGTGTCAATGAAGACAAGCAGTCGTGGCCGCGATAACGCGAAATCGTGAAATGGATTCTTCTGCAAGTATACTTTATGGATTTTTGACGTTTTTTTTTTTATCTGCCATTGGATAAAATGGATGAAGTGGTACAGTAATACCCACTGAGAACCAATAGCAGGGGAAAATAGCTCATTTCCACTTTTCCAGCCAGTGAAAACCTTCTTCCATTGTATCTCGATGGATATTACTGCAGCATTTTTTCCATTTTATGCAATGACAGATAAAAAGTAAATGTCAAAAACCCACAAAATATACTTGCATGAAAATCTTTACTGCTTAACTTTATTGTCACACTGAGGTTTCAGAAAGGTAGGTTACTGGTAGGTCACTGGTAGATTAAAGAAAAACCCACAATCTTTCACCTGTCGCTGGCTAACAATCTATATCAGTGGTTCTCAAACTTTTTGGTTCACGATCCCCTTTTCCAGTTAAAAATTTCAAAAGATCCCCAAAATTTGTAGAAATGAGTAGGAAATGTGTATAAAATGGGTATCAATCGGTAATCAGGGCCGGATCTAGGAGAGCAGTTGGCGCACGTGCCCCCTGCAAGTGTTAGGGGGCGGAAAAAGTGCAAGTTCGGGAACGTCAAAATGTTGAATTTGACGTTTCTTTTGTTTTTTGCTCGTCAGTCGTCAATTGCTTTTTGCGGGGATTTTTGAATTTTGTAGATCCGGCCCTGTCTATAATCAATTGTTTCTGCGATGCCTTCAAATAGTTTTTGCGACCCCCACTTTGAGAATCGGTGGTCTATATAATACAATATTGTTCATAATTGTGTGAGTAAGATCTACATCTGTAGTCATAATTAAGTTTAAGGGGAGGTTTACTTGAGATTCCTTAAAAATTATGTATTTTTCTGGAATTTTTTTTTCAAGAGCAGAAGTAAATATCAATTACAAATTTTGTACACATATTTACTAAGTCTTAATCTATACAAAAAAAATTTTTCGAAGAAAAATGTAAAAAATTGTCGATTTGATAGATAGTGAAGTGCGACGATCCGAAAATCCGATGCCTTGCTGGTTGACATCATAGCGTCAGTAATAAACCACTGAAATCCAAAAACAAAAAAGATTTATAAAATATATGAACAGTACCGGCACCTATGCCTATAATATCAAAAATTTGCTGAAAGAAAAAAAATGGGGATTGTGTGAACTTTTGATTACGATTTTCGCCTTATTTTTCGTTCTTTAAAATAAAATAAAAAAATAAAGAATACTGAAAGTGTATCGGACTTAGGTATAGGTGTCGGAGAATTGAATTATCTTTAAAATAAAAAATTTAAAAAAGGATCCATCGAATAGTTTCTGAGTTATCACGTCAACCAATTCCAAAAATGTGGTTCCGAGATATTATAAAACAGTGGCTTACCCAGAATTTTTCCTTGGGGGGCGGGGCTTGATTAAGTTAGTAGTATAAATATAAACTTATTATCATGTATATTTTTGATGTTGAAATGACTTATAGCAGGCCAAAAATAGTATATTATGCAATAAGTTTGTCGATAACCCACGAGAGCGAAGTTGAGCTCACGAACGTAATGAGTGTAAAAAGTGTATATTTTTACGGCTTGAGGGGGATTTTAGCCCCCTTAGCTGCCCCCGTGGGTACGCCACTGTTATAAAATATATATAATGAAACTTTTTTTCAAAATTTTATATTTAATACTCATTATTTCGTGAATTACGTTTTTTGAGTTTTTTTTTATAGAAAGATGGATTCGGTTAATGTGCAAAAATCGTTTTTTAAAAGCCTTTATTTAACTTGCTATGTTAGTATGTTGGTTTAGATCAAATCTTGGAATCAAAATTTAGACAGGTTCTAATTGAGCTAGAGGTTTCAAATTTTGAATACGTGTCTAACCTTGATGACAATGCAATATAGTATATTTCGTTTTTCCCTAAATTTCCCCAAACCAAAATTGTTGATTTTTAGTCCTATGCAACTTTTTGACATTTTGAATTGTCAAATATGGTCCATTGATTTTACATTGCAATTTTTTGTTTCCATAGTTATGTCTGATTAGCGTAAATTAACCGATTGAAATATAGGTAAAAAAATTACTTCTTTATTTTTTGTTTAAATTAATTGTAATCAGACTAAAGAATAGAAAATAAAATAAAGTAAAAAAAATGTTTTTAGAAAAAAGTTTTATTTTAAAATGGGCTAAAAAAATTAAATAACTACTGAGTGAAGTTTGAAGCAATATGCAACATAATTTATAAAAGCTTGAGGCGTTTAATTAAGTTTGGTAAGTACTGAAAAGTAAAATAGCTACACTTTAATCCAAAACAGAAATAATTAATGATAACGCCTCAAGCTTTTAGAAATTATGTTGCATATTGCTTCAAACTTCACTCAGTAGTTATTTCATTTTTTTAGCCCATTTTTAAATAAAAGCTTTTTCTTAAAAAACATTTTTTTTACTTTAATTTATTTAAATTGTATTCAGCAGAATTACTTTGGGAACATATTCTACACATAATTTGCTATCAATTTCGTAAAAAAAATCGATTTTTTGATCAAATCTCAAGTAAACCTTCCCTTAAATTACTTTCAGCAAAATCACTTTGGGAACATATTCTACACATAATTAGCTACCAATTTCTGCAAAAAAAATCGATTTTCTTTAAGGACGCTCAAGTAAACCTCCCCTTAAGTGACTCCAGGTTTTTTCTTCGAAACTCGAAAAACACCACAAAACTTATCAGTTTCCAAGGAGAAACAAATTTGATTTTAATGATTCTCAATTAAACACAATTTTCAAAAATTAATTTATCAAACTTCCTTTTTCAGCAATTTCAACCAATCAAACAAATCTTCATTCGACTCGATTCGAACGGTGAGGCGTTGAGATTTTGATAATAATTTATGTTAAATCTTATACTCGTCTTAACCGCACAGCACAGCATCGGAAACCACAATCAATGTTTCGTGTGCCGACAACGACGAATTATTTCAATTCACTATTCTTCATCATCACCGTCAACTCTTGTACCCACCAATATATGTATATACAGCCTGTCTAGCCAGTAGCTGGGGCTGTCGTTTATTTCGTCCGACAGTCGTAGTCAGTGTGAAAGGAAAATGTTGAAATGTTATTTGTGACATTCGCATCGCATCGTGACGAAATAATTTATGTAATTTAAAATTAATTTGGATAATTCGACGATTCACACTTTCACTCACGCAGTGCTGTCCTTTTCGTTATTTATAATTAATATTAATTATTTTATGTGGATGTTTAATTAATGGGTATGATAGAGAAGTTTTGGCACAGGTTTCAATTTAATTATAAATCAGTTCAAGGTGAGTACTAAATTCAATTGTCATTCAATTCTAAATTAGTTTCATGTTTTCTTTGCAACGAGCAATAAACGAGGATTTACCCTCTTGGGGTCTTGTTGTCAATTAATTCTAAGTCGATTGTCATGTTTTGTTTGCTACCAGAAATAGAAGTGGATTTGCCCTCTAATTAGTTCTAAGTCGATTGTCATGTTTGATTTGCATCTAGGAATAGACGAGGATTCGTCCTTTTGGTCTCTTGTGGGATAAATATGGATTCTGTTAGTCTCGTGATAAAATGCAATCGTATTAGACAGAATAATTTTGGTGTTGTTGGATAATCAGGTCACTAATCTCCTAATCTAAGCAGAATCATTTCTCAGACGATAGTTCGACTGTCTTTATGTGGGTTCTGAACCGCGGCGGAACAAATAGGAATGAGAGGACACATATATTTAAACAAGAAAAATCAAAATTACGTCATCAACAACTTTCTTTACTATTAGAATTGGTTTAGGATCTATTACAAAATTGTCTTGAGTTTTTTCTTTTGCATTAATATATTTGTTCTATCATTTATAATTGGCAAACAAACAAATCCAAACCAGGGTCACAGACTCACAGTACCAATCATGGTCTGATATACAATCCCATATTTCTCAAGGACATTTTGGATTTGTCTATTGTTTAACCAGAAGTCCTTTATTACATATACCAGGCATACTACGAAATGTAGAAGTTTCGTTATAGTTTCAACAGGTACGGTGGAACCTCTGTTTTAAAATTTCCTTCCTGTTTTAAAATTTCTTTTAAATCACATACTTTATCCTTTATAGTGCTCCACTTCATTTGCTAAAGGACTCAAAATTATATATTTTCATATTTACAGTGGCCATCCAATGGTACGTACTCTGATTTTACGTAGTGAGGTCAGCGATTTAGTGGGGTTCTACTCTCACAGATATGTTGTTGTTCGTTTGTGTTGATGAAAATTTATGTACCAAGCCATAGTCAGGGCCGTAGATAATATTGTCTGAGGGTCTCGTAGCCTTTAAAAATTTTAAAATTTCACTGCAGATATATATGCACAGATTCTGTATACGTAATATGCAAAATGCAAATGCAAAATGAGTAACGTAAATTTCTAGAGTATTCCAATCGGCAACTAACAGAGATATCAGAAAACAGATTTCACCGTTGAATTGCTCATTAAAAATGAGATCAAACAGTGTATGTAGTTTGATAAAAATTCTAGAATGTTCTATTTGTCAACTAGCAAAGGTATTGAAAAATCAATTGTACCATTCAATTGTACATTGAAAAAGAGGTCAAATTACACATTTTGACAAATATTCTGGAATATTCTATTCGTCAGCTACCAAAGATATTCAAAAACAGACGTCGCCATTGAATTGACTATCAAAAAAGAGACCAAATAACGCATTTTCAGAAATGTTCTAGAATATTCTATTTGTCAACCAACAAAGATATTGGAAAATCTACTGCACCACTTAATTGTCCAATCGAAATTAAACTAATGTAAACCAAATGTCCGATTGTGACAAACAATTTTTGCTATTTGACGAATAGAATATTCTAGAACATTTATCAAAATGTGCTATTCCGTCTTTTATTCGATGACCAGTTAAATGGTGCAATCGATTTTTCGATATCTTTGTTAGTTTACGAATAGAACATTCTAGAGTTTTTGTCAAGATGTGCTGCTTAATCTAATTTTTACTAATTTTTAGTGGCCAGTTCAATAGCGAAGTTTGTTTTTTGGTATATTTGCTAGTTCACGAGTAGAATATTCTAGAATTTTTGTCAGCTTCCGTTATTTGGCGTGTTTTACGCTGATGAATGCGAAGATCGTGAAGTTGATTTTTCGACAGTTTTCTAAAAGTCGTCACTCATATTCATTAGTATAACATTAGATTTCCTTTGTCTACACAACCGAATTTTAGGTGTAAATTGTCTCTTAAGATAATTTTGTTCTAAATAAATTCAGATAAATAATATTTACCAACCCCCGAAACAAAAGTTTACCGACGCTCCTGATCTTCCGATTTTATGTACTTCCCCTTAAATTTGCACCGACCACTACGTAGAATTGGATTTGTGGTGTATTTTCGCGTGAAAATGCTGTCCGATTAACTGAGGCTCTGTTGTATGTCTTCCGATTCGAACTATTCGAATTCCACTTTTCCAAAGAGTTCGTAACTTTTGTAGGATCACACTAGGCATTCTAGAAGTGTATGCAATACACATATGCTCTTCGGCAACCAATACCATATTTCTTATAAACGAATTCATTATTCGATTTTACCATTCTTTGCAAACTGACTGTAGATAGCGCAGTGTTAGTGCTACCAGAATCGATTTGAATTCTGGCCTATGTGGCTTTATCAGCTTAATAGGGACGGTTTGTCTATTTATTAAATAGTCATATACTAGTTTGCGAGGTTTAAAAGAGCTGCGGTGGACCAGATATAGTAACCGAACAAGTTGTGACAAAGGCAAATCCTTCTTTTTTTGTTTTTGTTTTGTTCTGTGGTTCTTTACAAACACAATGATATATAAAACATGGCCAAAAAATTGTTTTTCAAGTAGAAAAATATTTATTTGTGAGCCGCTCCACAGCCATATTGCTGCTCCTTTGCAAACAACGCTTGCCGCCCCTTGCGATTTGATCGGTAATATTTAGTTTTGGTGTGTACATGAGTTATAGTATGCTCGAAAAAGGAGCAAGAGGGGACAATGTATGGGCGCTGGAGAGTTTTAATAAAAAGTGAGTAAACCGCTTCTTTTATTATTATTTTTGTTTTTTACCGTTTCCCGAAAGTTGTGTTTTTCCCGACAAGAAAAATCATATCTCAAGTTCTAGAAAAGATAGAGACTTAATTTTTTTAAAATTTTGTTCATAAACATATTGCGCATAAAGTGGAGTATGCTTTTTCCATTTGAACAATTTTAACTATTTTTAACCATTTTTTTTTAAATAAAAAATTGGGTTTTATAATTTTTAAAAGTTTGGGATTACAGTTTTATAGTTAATTTTTAAAATTACCTGAAACCCATACCTACCCAGCTTTATGGACAGGTGCTTTAGGAATAAAATAAGGAAAAAATATTTAAAAAATATTCATTGCTTTTTGAGATATGGCGTTCCTTGTAAACGCTTAAAAACTTGAAAAAAGAGCTCGCCACAGAGAAGAGTAATGAATGTTTCAAAAACAAAATTTTCTACTTAAAACCCTTCCTAATTTGAAAAAAATTTCAACAAGCAAAATAATCATAAATAAAAAAGTTGCTTGTTTTTGAACTCCCCCCTTAATAATGTTTCACTGACATTCGATAATATTTGAAATTAGAAATGCAAAGAAATAAATCTACACTTTCTATCCAATAGCATATATTCTAATATAAAGATTATATTTCACAATTTGTCGAAATATTATCTAGATCGGTAAAAAATAATTTTTATTAAATTAAATCACATTAAAAACTTATGACTGATGATTATTTCAACGACGTAGTTAAAAAAGTTGAAAACAATAAAAAAGATTTTGGAAAAAATGGGAAATGGGCACTTAAAAAACTTTTTTAAACAAAATTATATATTATATTCATCTTTTAGAAAAATGATTTTAAAATATTGTACAAGATATAAAACACAAACGCACAGAGCCATAGAACATGAAAGTATAAAATATTATACTCTGTAATCTTTTTCTTCATATAAAGTTTAAATAATTATCAGAGAAAATTTACTCTCTCTAAAAAATATTTTAAATACTGTGCTAGTACTTTTTAGTACTTATAGAGAAGATAATCGTATAATACATTTACAGGGGTATTATCTGGCTCATCTACGTGTGTATTTGTCAATAGAACGACAAGTTTTTAAGTGTGTTTTAACTCGACTCGAGTAATTTGAAGAAAGTTTTAATTGTTGAAAATTTTTAGCGACTGTTTTATTAACTGTTTAATCTTTTAGGCAAAATCTTTTTTCCCTCTTTTTGTTCATAATTACTATAGTGAAACTATAGCTAAGAGTAAGGAAAATATGATAATCAGACTAATTTGGTCTTAACGTTTTAGTGTCTAAGGAGGTTTTCTAGTTCAGAGAACAAAAATTTTGGGTCTTTTAGGAATTATTAAAAAAAAAAAAAACTATTAATATTTTTACTGTACATTTTTTTATAATCTATAGTCGAATCGTGTTATGAGTCCGCCGATTTATATTTCTATTGTAAACATTCCCCTTCTATGACCGAAAAAAATTCATTTCAGTCTTTTGTTATGAGACCGGAACATTGGGTTGATGTTTAATGCGTTAGCAAGCGTACGATTAGTACAACTCATAAATTATCCTGTCAAAATCTTTTTATTCCTTAAAATAATTTTTTTATAGGTCCGTGTTTAGATAATACATGTAGTATCTACTAGCAACCAAAAAAAAAAAATTCTGGTTTAGAAAGTTTGTGATTTTGGTAGAAATAGTACAGTAACTGAAGCATTTGAGTACCAATTTTTTCGGATGGGATGGATTGGCTTGAAATTTGAACTGTGGCTAGGGAGTAGCCCAAGTAACAAAAGTTATATAATGCCGATGTATGCTTTCACCCTAGGGGTGGAAACCACCCCTTCTGGGGGTTGGAAATTTTTTTATGAAAAATAACCTGACCGTTCGATAGAAGGACAAATTCTAAGCAAAAAATGTCCTGTAAGAATTTTTTGTACAATCAATACTTTTTGAGATATTGGCGCCTAAATGTGGTCGTTTTTAGCCCCAAAAATGCATGTTTTTGAGGGATATTTTGCAAATATCTCAAAAACTACAAGTTTCACACAAAAAATGGTAATGAGTAAAAATAAGGACAATTAAGTAACAAAAATATTGCATTCTGTTTTTATTTTTGTAGGTAGAACAGAACCCGAGTTATGACTCCTTGAAGTTAAAATCGATTTTGACGATAGCTAAAATCGAAATTTTCAATGCCATTTGGCGGAAAAATGAAAAGTTTTTCGAAAAAAACTCATATTACACTTTTTAAAGTACTTGAATAGACCTTTATTTTGAGCTGTGGTAAAAGCCATTAGTATAAAAATTAACGGAGTTACATTCAAAGCAAAATGGTTGTTTTGATTTTTGAGAAAAAACAATCGGTATCAAAGTTAATTACTTGACGGCAAACATTGAAGCTAAGCGTAATCCGTCGCAAGTTTATTCATATATAAACAATAGGTTCTGGGAGTTTGAACGGATTTAGAAGCATAAATTAGAAAATATGATTGATTAACTCTTAAAAAAAATTTAATTTTTTAAAAAAAATCATATTTTTTTTCAAAATACTTAAAAAACTAACAAATTTATGAAAAAAAAATTATAGAAAAAAAATGTAGATTTTTCCTTGCTGACAAATCTACTTTTTTGCTCATTTTTATACGACCAAATTTGACTGAGTTATGATCGTTAGAAGCTCAAAACAGAACGCGAAGACTACCTTTTCTAAGCCCTTTAAACTTACAAATCTAAAAATTGAAGAACTCGAAAAAATTGTAAATCATAATACTTATAGTACTCAAAATTCCCTACAAAATGGTTTTTTAAGCGAATTGACAACATAAAATTAAAAAAGTTATAGTTAGAAAACTAGTTGCTTTTTTCCGGTATAATTTTTGGAGCAGGTAAATTACCATCATCTTTGTGTACTTTTTGTATTTTTCTTTTTAATAATTTAGTTAAAAATTTTAAAAATAAATTCAATAAAATGAAAAAAAAAATTAATTGTATCAACATGTAATGTATAATTCACATGCAATTTTTCCTTACATATAATTTTTATGCTATTTTTTCATAAGGAGTAGGATTTTTTATTAGTGGTAGCTCTTCTATCAGGGTTTTTGGGAGACTAAAAATTACAATATAATCCTACGTTTGAAAACCTTTAAATAGTTACAATTCATCATAATATGTATACCAGTATACAATATCTCAAGCCGCCAATAACCTTTTTTTTTTTATTTTATTATAGGAGTGGTTTATTTTTTAACGGTTGCAGCTTTTTAATGAGTGATAAGTTTTCTAATGAATACTAAAGGAGATATACATTGTGAATGCACCAAAAGGTTATTTTAAGCTGCTAAAACTTTGTTTCCTATTTTTTTCGGAAAAAGGGGTAGTTTTTAAGGATTTTTTGGGTAGAAAAGTAACTGAATTTCATAAATTATATTAAAAAACTTAAAAGGAATTTTATCCAACATATTTGAACATAAATTGATTCTTTAAAATACGTAAATCTGGACCTTTCGTATTTTTTTCCATACAAGGGTAGTTTTTACCCCTAATTATCAAAACTCACACATCGAGACAATATAACTTTTGAAATGTAGGGCCACATGAGCTGGTATACAAATTTTCAGGAAAATCCATTCAATCCGAGAAAATTGGGAGCTTTTACATTATTTTGTCTTTCAGTGACTGTACTAAAACTACAATGAAAAAAATTTTTTTAAATTTAAAAATGGCGGCTATTTTAAAACAAATTATTTTATTAATGTTATTTTTACAGTTTTTTATTTTTTAAAAATAGTAAAAATTAAAATTTAGTAGTATCGGTAGTCCCTACCATCTAGCAACATGTATTGAAGGTACATGCCAAATCGGAAGTCGATTGGATAAATAGAACTCGAGATATCATGTCAACCAACTTGAAAAATGTAGATACCTGAACCTACCGTCTTAAAAAGGCTATAACTTTGTAAATTTTTTGAAAATTTTTAAATTTACTTTTGAGAACATATTTTTAAAGGTCTATACTTTTAGAAAAAAATTTCAAAAATTCGCGCCACTTATTTTATTAATTAATATCTAATCCATATTCGGGGTTTTTCATGAATTTGAATAACAGTGTGTGGTAAATCTGTGTAGTGTATGTAAACTAGTATATAATTTAAGAGAGTGACTCACCACTTTTCCAGTGTTGCTCAAACTGAGTTTTGAATTCGAGAATTTCATTTCTACGTTATTTTAATTGTCTTAAACTATTTTCTATGAAAAGGAACTTCTTGAACTACCCAAATAGTACGACTATTCGACACAGTCACCCCCTAGTTAACTACCCCTAGACTTAATATTAAGACATTGAGCAAAAACAGGTCAATTAGAATTTTTGATGTAGATTTCAAATCTGTAAACAAAATTTTTATATTGTTAATCTTTCATCCCCTTTTTGCAAAATTAACCGCCAAATTTTAACCCCCAACCACCCATGCTGATGTAATTTGAACAAATTTCATATCAATAGATAGCACTTTAAAAAAGATCAATATCGCCATCTCTTACTGTTTTCGAGATATTTGAAAAATTAAATTTTTACCCCAATTTTTGAAGGGCGATATCACCCCTTCAAACCGTTTTTCCGCCGATAAAAAAATATGTGTCGTTTAGTTTTTGGTGTTCTACAAAATATTTAAGTTTCATCAAAATCGATAGGTCCGGCCTCGGGACCTTTACTTGTTAGTATTGGGTTCATTTGCGTCTCATGACTGGTCTTTGGTCATAAAACGCAGTGTTAAACCACAGGACGGGAAAATCTATCATCTGTTTTGTTTACTTTTTTGAATAATATTTAACATTTTAAAGATTTGAAGACATGAGTGGATGAAGGTGTTATGTAACATTTTTTATACTTTTACAGTAGAAGCGTTTGAAAATTTTTATTTACATATACTTCGCATACAATAGCACGTGTTTATTATTGAATTTCTACAAAATTATTGGACTTAATGAAACGAAATCTTAATGTATGATAGATACTTCAGCATAGAATATTTCAAAATTTAGTAAAAACTGAATTTTTGAAAAAATCTTACATAACACCTTTGTGAAGATTCATATTACACCACAAATCCAATTTTACGTAGTGTTCGGTGCAAATTGTAGGGGAAGTACGTAAAATCGGAAGATCAGGACCGTCGGTAAACTGTTGTTTCGGAGGTTGGTAAATATTATTTATCTGAATTTATTTAAAACAATATTATCTTAAGAGACAATTTACACCTAAAATTCGGTTGTGCAGACAAAGGAAATCGAATGTTATACTAATGAATATGAGTGACGCCTTTTAGAAAACTGTCGAAAAATCAACTTCACTATCACATTCATCAGCGTAAAAGACGCCAAATAGAGGAAGCTGACAAAAATTCTAGAATATTCTACTCGTAAGCTAGCAAAGATACCAAAAAACAAACTTCACTATTGAATTGGGCACTAAAAATTAGATCAAGCAGCGCATGTTGACAAAAATTCTAGAATGTTCTATTCGTCAACTAACAAAGATATCGAAAAATCGATTGCACCATTTAATTGGTCATCGAATGAAAGACGGGATAGCACATTTTGATAAATTTTCTAGAATATTCTATTCGTCAAATAGCAAAAGTTGTTTGCCAAAATCGGACATTTGGTTTACATTAGATTAATTTCGGTTGGACAATTAAGTGCTGCAGTAGATTTTCCAATATCTTGTATGGAATTAAATATTCTAATAATATTAATACCGGCTACAATTTGTACAGTTTCTCGAATTTTTACCATAATTTTGTGGTGGTTGGTCTCTCTATCTACCCCCCCCCCCCTGATAGTCACTTACCATAAGTGATACGGAATAAAACTCTTCTATATTGTGTTTTATTTGATGATGACTTAATTACTCGAAAACTAGCTTGTAACTGAATTGTTTAATATAGTGAAAAGGGACAAAGAAATTTGTTCTCTTTTTTTGAAAAATCACGAATCTAATAAAAGTGTCTTTTAGTTAAAGTAATTTTTAATTAACTAAAATGAATATCAAAATAATGGCCTTAATTTTGAAGGTACAAGAAAAGTCTATTTTATTTTTATATACTTGCCATCATTTTTTTGCTTTCAACATATTTCAAGTTCGTAGCTACAGGAAAAAAAATACAAATATTACCTACTGAATTCATTAAGGCTATCTCTTTATTTTGTTCTCGGTCCATATAGGTAATGTCCGTTTGTGTAACAATAGACGAACCGTATAGAGAAAAGACAAGAATAAAGTAATTGTTTATTTTTGCCGAAGCTTTTCGAAAAAATTACAAAAAACTAAAAAATTGGATATTTTTGTGTTTGTTGTTACATATGTTATATAATATATATTCGTTTCTTTTTTTATATATAAAGTTAAATATACTGGATGCTTCTGTAAAATTTGGTCTCGTTTGAAGATTTTTGGTGTTACGTACCGATTAAAATTTAATTGAACTTCTTTAAGAAGGTTTTTCCGGGAGAGAATACACTTTTTTTAAAAAGTGCAAAGGACTTTTTTGGGGGATTCTAGTAAATAAATGAAATAACAAATTAAATAGCTACGAACAGAAATAGAAACTTTAGTTTAGAATTATCAAAAAAATAACTAATTTGCTGTTTCTCTATAATTGAATTAAGGAGGGAGTTCGTGCCAGAAACGGCTAATAAACTAATTTTTTTCGAATCTCGTTTTCTGTTTCTATTTTGTTCTGTGGTTCTTTACAAACACGGTGATATATAAAACATGGCCAAAAAATTTTTTTCAAGTAGAAAAGTATTTATTTCTGAGCCGCTGCACAGTTGAGTTGCTGCTCCTTTGCAGAAAACGCTCGCTCCCCCCTTCGCGATTTGATCAGTGATATTTAGTTTTGGTATGTACATGAGTTATAGTATGCACTGAGATAATATTCTTTTATTTGTATGCCTTTAGTGACGTTTTAATAAACAGTGAGTAAACCGCTTCTTTTGTTATTATTTTTGTTTTTTACCGTTTCCCGAAAGTTGTGTCTTTCCCGACAAGGAAAATCATATCTCAAGTTCTAGAAAATATAGAGACTTAATTTTTTTTAAATTTTGTTCATAAACATATTGCGCATAAATGGAGTATGCTTTTTCCATTTGAACAATTGTAACTATTTTTAAACATTTTTTTTAAAATAAAAATTGGGTTTTATAATTTTTAGAAGTTTGGGATTACAATTTTATAGTTAATTTTTAAAATTACCTGAAACCCATACTCAGCTTTATGGACAGGTCCTTTAGGAATAAAATAATGAAAAAATATAAAAAAAATATTTATTACTTTTGGAGATTTGGATACTTTTGGAAATATTTATTACATTTGGGCGTTCCTTGTAAACGTTTAAAATCTTGTGAAAAAGGGCCCCCTCCCCCCACAGGGAAGAGTGATAAATGTTTCAAAAACAAAATTTTCTATTTGAAACCCTCCCTAATTTGAAAAAAAAATTTCAAAAAGCAAAATAATTGTAAATAAAAAATTGCTTTTTTATTTGAACTGCCTCCTTAATGTCTGATCAAGTACAATGACAGACAGTGGGGTATTAAAATTTTTTTATTTTTTTAAGTCAAAAACAAAACACAATATACACTTCCGTAAATATACTTCCGTAACAGTCAATCAACCTGTGCGTTCTGTTAGTATACATTAGGTACCTAGGTATATTCATTTTGAAATTGTATATAATTTTTCATTTCGTCAAAGTAACTTAAACATATATACAAAGCTATTCAGTCAGCTACGTTCAAGCGTACAAAGACTACGGATGTTTCTAAAAAAAATAAATAAATAAATAAATAAATAAATAAAAAAGAATAATATAATTTCCTATTTTCTTGCGTATGTTTCTCTCTATATATCTCTACCTACATAATATGTGATATTGATTGTAAATATCTGTTTCAATATTCCTGAGATAATGTACCGACTAGCGAACGACACAATAAGCTTGTACATTCATACACACACCCGGTAGTGGTGGGAGTAGTGGTAGAGTGGGGATAATATCTCTTTTTTTATACTGCAGATGATCACGCACATATACATACAATATCGACTGTGCTTACGTTGATGATATATACAGAGTACATATGTTTTTAAAAGTCTGTAAACATTTAAAGCCTATAAATATTGTTTGTCTCCAGATGGTATAATATAGATTTTCGATTTTATCTTTATTTGAATATCTTGAAAATCTGGTATTATTATTGTTTTTTTGTTGTTGTTTTGTTTTTTTTTTGTTTTTTGAACGAGAACGATTTATGTAAAAAATATCTATATTGACATTTATTTAATTTCAAAGTGTACTTTGATACTTTGTTTTTGATATAATTAAATCCGGTTTAGATGAAAAGACTGTGGAGAGATTGCATTATCTCATGTAATATCAGCAGTGAGTGTAATACAAATTGTATTTCCATAAAATGAACAAAGGCAAGAGGACGTTTTTGTTCCGGTTAATGGCAGTGTGCTTTTTTGATGCCAGCTATCACTTTCATCTTACATTTTGTTCCGGCTATTGTTTTGTTACGTTTAACTAATCAGCTAATTGAGCTGTATTGTAGTTGAAGTTTTGAAAGAGACAGTTCACTTTACGACTCAAGAGGGTTGTATAGATATTTTCAAGCGTATATACAGGTGATTCAGTTCACGTAGCTATACTGAAAAAAAGTACGGAAATATTCTTTTAATAAGTAATTAAAATCCACATAGTGTTGCCACAATAAAAAAAAATAAAAAAAAGTTACTAAATGTTATAAAAATAAATTAATGTGGTGTGACATTGGAAAATTAAATTAAGTAAAAATTAATCTTTAAAAGGTAGGGGCTCTTCGACTACAAGGGTACTCGGCTCCTGTACTAATGTCGATGGCCCGTGACAATTAATAAGTTTACTTATCTCAAGCTCAATTATAAATTTTAATAACTACAGTAGTAGCAAGCAGCATTGGTGTGGGTCCATGATACACCAAAAGGCTAAGTCCGATATAAATTACAAATGTGGTTATGGAAGAATCTATGTACTTTTAAAAATAGGCCTTAAATCTGAAAAATAACGGGATTATTCTCTATATATGGTGTGTATGTAGAAAAAAGGTTAACCAATACGTTTAAATCTAAATTTATTTAAATTTAAATAATAGTTTTGTCATGAAGTAACAAAAACTGCCAACAAAATACGTAATGTACCCTTCGCGCCAACAGAGTTGTCATATTTCATGACAGTGTTTGAAAAAGATCGGCTGAGGCTCGAGCCCGGATCTCTTGGTTGCTAACCAAGCGCCTTACCAATTAGGCCACCGACCGCTCGAGTGCCACTCCAATTTGATAATCAATCAGACACATCTTCTCTTTAATGCGAGACGCAGTTATATTTACAGTTTCAAATGTTAATGTCTTTTGATAAGGTTGAAAGAAAAAGTGGTTCCTCTGATAGTGGAAATAGAAGCTACATAAAATCGAACATTTAGATACACACCTAACTTGCAGCCTTTTAACACTTTTCTTTGTTCATTTCGAGATATTAAGCTTGTAATATAGCATTCAATATGTCTCATTTAAGTTTGGCTACAGGGGTGGTTACGACGGATCTCCCCTCAAAAAGAAAATTCAAATTCTACTGTAGTTTATAAAACTTATGCAAAGGAGTCATATCGACAAGCTGAGAAAATTGACCCAATAATATGACAAAAAATGTTACTACATTTTTTTTTATATTTCTGATTAGTTTAGTAAATTACAAAACAGTACAATAATTCAAAAGTAAAAGAGACTGCTTTAAAATGGGTCTTTTGGAGAAAAGTATTTTTTTTAATGCATAGAGATTTATTTGGACATAAGCGTATTCTTTTAAAATGACAATTATTTTATATGTTGTTTTTTAGACGTCAACAAAAATTAAAATGCTAAAAAATGCGCTCATGTACATTTTTTCAACTGTCAGGGACAATTTTCCAAAAAAAGAAATTTTGACCACAGTTTGTCGATTTTTTTTGAGAAGAGTTACCTTTACTTTTAAATTATTGTAGCATTAAGTTAGGGTCCTATATTTTACTAAAATAATGAGAAATATAAAAAAAATATAGATAAATTTTTTGTTATATTGGGGTCAATTTTCTTAGCTTATTGATACCCCTCCTTTTCAGCAAATTAAAGAATTTTGAAGTCATTATTTTCATTTTTTAAATTTACCAAAACTTTTTTTTGATAATTAAGTATACCTAATATAAAATCAAATGTATAAATTTTGAATTAAATCACTGTAAACTAAAAAATATTAAAATAAAATTATATTATCCAGGATTTACTTTTATTTATATAACATTATTCTGCGAAAAAAATAAAATATATGGCAAAAACATTTTGAAAAAATAAAAACTTAATACATACTATAACATGGTATAAAAATCATAGATAGTATACTTTATGCATTGTACTAAGTTATTAACGTTAATTCATACTAAAATCAATATTATATATTTTTTGAATAAAGTAAACAATACACAATCACTGTACATACGCATGTATGTAGGTACAACCATGGCCATATATATGTGAACCTATTAATCAGAATATATTACTGTCAAATATTCATATTTAGGACAGTGTTTAACTTCAAGTTCAAATTATCACTTAGTATTACACGAGCAGTTTGTATTTTTTCGAAAAAATTTGGGCTTGTCTAACGAAAATTTGTTGCCTAGCAATTTAACGAGAAGAACTGTCAACTAACAAAAACGTGACAGCGAAGCTGATTCCTTTTTGGGTTGACAGTTCTTCGAGTTAAATTGCTTTTAGGCAATAAATTTAAGTTGTAGAAAACACAAATTCATTCAGAAAATAGTATATTGTGCAATAAGTGTGGAAAATTGTCGATTCCCGACAATCATGCACGAGTTGCACATACTATTTTTATTACGAATTTCACATACTTATTTTCTATTATTATTACTATTTTTGACATTTTTATTACTTTTTAAAATAATGTTTTTGAGTGTTCGTCTTTTTTTTGAATTAAATATTGTTTAAATTATTTTGTTGGTGGTTTCTATAGAAATAATTATGAAATATTTATTAAATAAAAAATCAAGAGGCGGTTTTGCGTGTTTTGATTAAATTTTGCGTGTTTTATTGTCAATTTGCGTTACTTTCCGCACGCAAAAAAGTAGAGTACAGTGGGCAAACAGCTATTTTGCGTACAGAAATGTGTGCGCCAAGTTAGTACTTCTCCCACATGGGTAATAAGAAATATAAAACTCAATTGTAATACGGCAAGACAATTTAATGAATAAAATGAATTAGTATAATGCATATTATTATTTAATACATCGTTACTATGGTTGTGAAATCAGTTAAATTTACCAATACGAATTTTTGTTTCATTTTTAACATGTTTACCTACAATTGAATGACCAATGAAATGTTTTGTGTGATTTTTTTCGCTGTAAAAATCTGTCCTAACTTTTATTTCCACCGTATAAGTGAAAAAACTACAATATTCTTATGGGACTTGATACACAAGAGTTAAATTGTCAGTTTAAAAACATGAATTCTGGAATAATTTGGTGGGTTTTTTTAAAGGCCGTTTATAAATTGAATTATTCAAAAGAACAATCGGGTGCAGTTCAAATTATGGGTCAAGTTTAACATGTACGTGTATATGCAAGACACACAGGCAAGCGGTCTACACTTTTTTTTCAAATATACCTATAATTTAATTTGATTTTTGAGTTCTATAGCGATCTAATTGTAACTAGTAAAAATAATATCCTAATAGTAACCTCTATCGTCCAAATAATAACTTATCGAAAAGATTGAAGGACAACAATGACACTCTACCCATTATCTTCAGATACATAGAGAATTATTGACAAGTAGGTACCAACCCATAGCACAATAGATACCAAAATGTTCCAAGTTAGGTCACTATTTCTATATGAACGTATTTGACTATATTTAAAATATTATGTGTTCCATTATAATCTCAATATACTGTATAATACTGGTATACGCAGGTACTGATATTGTTGTAATGATATTGTTAGTTATTCATAAACATTTGTGAAATGTGTAACAGACGGACAGACGCACAGGTTAAAATTATTGACATCAATCAATCAATCTGTCAATCAATCAAATATATAATGTATATGCACATATAACATATATTGGATGTAAAAAGTAGAAATTTTCAAAGCGATAATAATATTCAAAGTTCAGATTTATTTTATATTTTACACTGTTATACAGGATGATTTTTATCACTTTCGGTTTATTATATTAATTGGCTTTCCAAACTTTGTGCACTAACGCCCCCCTATAAAAAATCTTGTCTCTGCCGCCCACCCTCTTGAAAAAATTGATAAACAATTCGTAAATTATTTTTTTACTGAAAAAACTCATAGGTATTCTTGGCTGACGACAGGTCTATACGACACTTGAAAGGAAACCGCTGCTCAGATACGTATTCAATACCGTCAAACGGAGCTATTTGAAAACGCTGAGGCTATTTCGAACAAAAAAAAAAGAAAAAAATTTAAGCTCTTATATCTGTTTGATTTCTGAACGATTCATAACGTTAATGCGTCTTTAATAGGGGGTATGTTCTTTAAGAGTTTAAATATTTTTTAAAACTCTTCTTTAAGAGTTTAAATCTTTTTTTTTTGTTCCAAATAGCCCCACCGTTTTCAAATAGCCCCGTTTGACGGTACTTAGGAAAGGTTTTGAACTGTCAGTTCGCAAATTTGATGAAACTTGGTATATGTGTAGTACAAGCAAAAATAACAGACCCGTATTTTTTTTTAGCTGCCACCGTCGCCATTTAAGGGGTGAAATCACCCCTCTATTGATGTATATAAATCCAGGATTGGACCTACCGGAGGGTCTGTTCAGGTAAAATTTATGGTAAATTTTGAAATAGGGTGGATATGCTTTAGTGAATTAAAATTTGAATAGCATATATGAAAACTGCATGAAAACTATAGTTTACCTGTTTTTGCTCAAAATTGTAATTTAAACTCTAAAATATCAAAACTGGACAGCTAATTTGATGTGCCAATCGTAATTTTACTGATAATCTCCAAAATGAAAATATTTCTATAAGGTTTTCAGCAAGTGAATTGTCTTGTAATTAATAATTGGCTAAAATATATCAAATTATACTTGTTGATGTCTGACTAAAACTTTAAATTTTATACAAGTAATATTAAAATTTGATTTAATATTACTAAAAACCTAATTTATTCCAGCTTTTGTCAATTTTTTTCTCTCAGTAAATGCTTATGGCTTTTACTTGAACAAAGGGATTTAAAAAAAGCGAAATTTTAATTTTTGACAGTGTAAACAAAAAAAAATTGATTTTTGGTAAAAATTTTCGTGTTTTTCGTTGATCTTCAACTCGTAAAATGAGATGTAATGAACGGAAAAGGTAATTTTTCGTTCTAGTACAAACCATAAGCATCTACTAATAGAAAAAAGTTTTGTTTTTTATTTTAGTTAAGAGATTCACGAGTTACTCAGCCTACGGCAAAAAATCAGCGATTTCTCGCTGACGCGATTTCTCTCTCAAAACTAGCTATCAATGGCAAATTATTTTTTTTTTTTTCATAAAAATTTTTTTAGTGTCTCAAAATAATATATAATAATATGCCAAAAGTTGAAATAAATAACATTTTCTTATTGCATTGTAAGAAAAATCGAAAAAATTGTGTTTTTTTTTTTTTTTTTGCTAAAAAAGACAATTGTAACTCCTTACTAAAAAATGTCCATTATTTTGTAAGTACGTTTGAGCGCTTATTTTTAAAACCATGATTTTGTCAAAACGATAACGATATTTGCAATTAACCTGCGCCCTCCTGTTTGGAAACCATTGGGTTACACTGATAAAAAATTTTACAACACTTAATGGCATTTAACTGCCAACATTAAATATTGTAAAATTATACACCGAAATCTTTAGAACATTTTTCTATGTAAAATTACATTGCATAATGTTTTACATTACATTTCGGATATAATTTTACACCACTCAATGTAAATTAATTAGCTTCAACATGTAAAATTACATTGTGAATGTTTTACACATTACACTTCATACGTAATTTTACATCAGCCTTTGTAAACCAGTTACCCGAAATATGTAAAATTACATCATGAATCTTTTTTCAAATTACATTTCGTATGTAACTTTACACTAATATATGTAAATTAATTACATAAAATATATAAAATTACATTAAAAATGTTTTCTGATAGTACATTCCATATGTAATTTTACATCAGATTATGTAAATTGATGTACACTTAACATCTATTATTTGTCTTTATCTCTCCAGATGCCGCTAAGTATGAACCATGTCACCCGGCCAAAACCCAATGAATAAAACGTCAAAAATGGTCAATGAAGAAAACGCCAAAAATTAAAGTGGTCATTTTTTTTCTATAATGAAAATGATTGCAACTAAAACCAAACAATTTTTATTGTTTTTTAAAAAAATAGAATATATATTTTGATTTCAGCCCTTAAAATGGCTTGCATAGTTTGTTTCAAGGTACAACCATTAGTGTCCCAAGGTACAAGCTGTGATTGTACCTTGGGACAAATATCCTCGATTTTTCAATGCAAGTTTCCGCAAAAATGAAACACAATATCGTGATATATTGTATCATAATATTAAGATGTTATTGTGTGCTTAGAGAATTTTCAATATTCGAAGTCATACATTAATTTTTACTGAAGCTATGAAGTTTTAAACGAAAGTGTCCTCAGGTACAAGGATCTCCCCTGCATAGTATGTATTTTGTTATATAGTGTTGATTGGTCTATTATGGCACCCCAGTTTTAAAAAATTATCTGTATCTATTATAGTAAACCCCAAATATTAACCTCAGTTAAAATCCTCCTAAAAATCTTCGTTCAAATGTTCATTAAACACCCGATATTTTACAATATCGAACAAATTATATTATTGACAGATTTTTATATATATGTATGTATTTATTTATCGTTATGATTCCATAGAATAATCCATTCATAATATAATAATGAATTTAGCTATTGATTGTACTGTTCCGATGATGAGTACCCACCTCTCACCCCCCCTCCCCCCAACCAATAGGAAATAAATTACAACATTCTATTTGAATACAAAAAAAAGAAAAAAAAATGAAAAAAATAGAACACAATCAAAGCTTGTTGCCTGCCTGGGTTATTTCGTTTATCACTTGTTTTTTCATCTACTCGAAAACGAAATATGATTTTTTTCATTCGCTTTGATTAAAAAAATATATATTAATATTGTTGTCCGCGATCGCAATAGTCCGAAATTTAGAAAATGTTTTAGACATATCAAGAAAAATAGAATTGAAAACCCAAACTGCTAGCCCTGATGGCGGAGAAAAAAAAAATGGTGATAATTTTTGAAAGCAGTACTTAAGCCAACTTTTGTGTAAAAATCAACATTATTGTGTGGAATATTTGTTGCACCCCACCAAATTCTGTTCCTTTATTTACCTATAGTATATTATTGTTACATACAAAACCCTCATTAAGCACGCTCCCATTTAACAATTATGCCATATGTATAATGGCACCCCTCCGTGTTTCAAAGCAAATATGTTTTAATGTGTTGGTGTGTTGTTTACATGTTAGCTCTTGTGCGTCTTTTATATTTTTTACCGGCTGTTATCTTGAGTTAAAAAAACAAACAATGATAAAAATTTATGTATTGAAGTTTTGTCATCTAAGTAATAGTTTGTAGCAGTAAATCATGCAAATCTATAAATCAGAAACATTGACGTCCATGACCTTTGACGTTCAAATTTAACAATTTCTCCTCTAACGGTCCCAGTGAATTGCGCAATGAGGGTTTTGTATGTATATTGTTATTGTATTTAGTTATTATAACCAGAGATGGGAAGAAAAGGCCCCTAACAGAGTCGCCATATAAAATATTTTGTACTGGGGGACTACGAATAGAGCTGCAGGGCTGTCATAAAACGTAAAAATATTATCAATCTTTTTAAAAATCAGTTTTACGACGTTTTACTACTAATACCACATCGTTGCTTTGTGTCTGTTTGTGTTTTTTAATTGCCAATATTATAAATCATTTTGCTTGTTATATGTATGTACATACATATCTTTATATTTTTCTAATGCAAAAGCAAAACCATGTTCAATCTTGTGAGCGACCTACTAGAGTGATACAATCTACTAATACAATCAATTTTGTTTACATTAAAGCAGGTATAAAGAAGGTGAGATATAGATATTATTTAAATAATCATAAAAGAAATAGAGATATTGTTTACATTATAAATGTTTTGAATTCGTCTACATTAATTTTTTTAAATTATTTTTAAAATTAAAATTATAATATATTAAATGAAAAATGGGTAATTTTTGATTTTTACTGATTTGTTCTCAAAAGCTTCCTTAGGCTAATCTTCAAATCCAGAGGAAAATCCTCGGCTTTGTAATAAAATTTATAGCCCCCCAATCCAAAATATTTTATATGGCGATTCTGTTAGGGACCACTGTTTTCCCAAGTTTGATTATAACACGCAGGTCGAAAGAGGTCCTCGAAACATTACGATGTGATTAATTATTGTTTGTTTTTGAGGGAAAATGTTTACTCTTTGTCAGAGTTTTTGATCGATTGATTAAATTCTAACACAAACACACAGCATAAATCTTACAGTTCACATAGTCCAAACAGGTAATTTTAGTTAATAATAATAATAATAGTAATAATAATAATAATAATACGTGTATACTTAACCTTCCTTCGTTTCTTTGAATCTCATATTTTACTACTATTTAATTAAGGGGAGATTCAAAATAAAAAAAAAAAAATTTACGATTTTTTTTCTTCATAATTGTGTTCCTTAAGGTGTTAGAAATAATTCTCCAAAAATTTTATTTTAAAAAAATGAAAAATCAAAAAGTTATGGGCATTTTAATGTACGCACGTTACTGTAATTCAAGTTAAAAAAAAAAAAAAAAAAAAAAAAAACTTTAAAATGCTATTTTCTCGAAAATACGTTTTTTGACATGGTTTCTCATGTATCTCAAATAGTATTTGAGATTTCGACATAAATCAAAATGCATATTATCCCACGATATAATTTTCGCAGGAATTAGGATCTTTTCGTTCTGTAACATATTTTCAAAATGGGGGTCGTTTATAGTTGAGAAAAAGCGGTGATTTTTAGAAATTAATATTCAAAATTCGATTTCTCGATGGTTTTTTATTTTTTTTTTCTTAGGTCCTAATTAGTGTCATAAGTCATAACTGTATATATATATTTTCAGAAATTTGGGGTTCACTGGGGATTTCAGAACGCGAGGAACTATCAAGGTGGAAAAATCTGGCAGTATCGATTTCAAAGCCATTTATGCTCAGCTTATTTTTTAATTTAAAAAAAAAATTTTTTTGTAATCTCAAGACATGTAGAAACACACTGGTGGTGGCACACAGCTTTCTCGTACTGGTAGCAGATTTGTATCCAATTTTTAAGGTGATTTTGTGTTTAAGTTGCATCCTATATATTTCGTGTCTTATGATGTTTGAAATAAGAATAGCTTTAGAGTCAGGATAAATTGAACTGCCCCTTAAATTTTTCCAATCGACTACATAACTATTAGAATTACACAAATACTGACTACAAATGTCAAAATAATCTGCCGAAAAAATTAAAGAAACTAACAAAGACATTATTTGACGTTTCAAACTATCAAAAACATGGGGTCCATTCCATGCACCTAGCGTTAGTATAATATTTTACACAGGCCCGGCGAGAGGGTAGGTAGCCGAAGTTGTAGCTCCGTGACCCGAAGGTGTTGATAGGGGTCCCCAAAAAAAGTATGTGCAAGCTTTTTTTTTGGTTACCATCTTTATTTTTGGGAAAATCTCTGGCTTATCTTCGATTCTCGCCATTTGTGTCTACGGGCCTATATGTACAGTAGCAATTATTACTCTGATTGTATTGAAATTTGTAGAGAGCCATATATAGCTTAACGTCCAAGTAGCCTTGTGGCTACCGTTACCCCCGATTGCGATGAAATTCGTAGGGGACCATCTAGGAACCGAACTGGGTACGCAAAGATGGACCAGTGGATAGACACGAGACCAAAATTGTTCAAGAAGCTCTAAAATATGCCCGAATATTTTTACTTTGAACTAAATCCGGTTGGTATTGCCAATTTCACTTTAATTAAAAGTGTCCAGTAAATCTATTGGTAGACTTGTTTAGGATAAATATACTTATTTTGGCATAGTAATGCCAACAATCCCTTCGGGGTTATTGGTAAGTGGAATTTGTTAGCACACACGCACCCAATATTTCCGCTCCATCGACCAGTAGTGGATCCTAATTTTAGTAGCAGAGAGATGGCAGTTTGTGCTGGACTCATATATTTTACTTTATTGAGGCGTGAATAGGTATTCCACTAATGGTTCGGAAGTTTTGTAAATTCAAAGTCAAATAAAATAGGGAAAGAAATTTCTATTAAAATCTTGTCTGAATTGGGGTTAAGACGATTTTGTGAAACTTTCGGAAAGGACCGCTGGAGGAAACAGGTAAATGGAATTTGTTGGAAGCGATCTAGGCCGACGTAAAACCCATGCGGTAAAATTAACTTACTAGATAACTTCCGTGATGTTAATTCCCTAAAATAATTGGATGAAATATTTTCTCGAGGTTTAAACACCGCAAGTTCGGCAGTTTCAAATAAATACCAAAAATTCTTTCGGAGGTGTTCCCCAATCTTTCTTCACCAGAAGAGTAGGTTCTTCAATAATTAAAAACGAATAAAAAAATTCAAATGATTCGTTTTTCTCAAAATTTATTAATTCTGAAAAATAATTTCCAGTGATACTTTTCCAAAAATTTCACAAAATTAAATATTTTTACATAGATGTTAAAAAATTTTACGACATTTAAACGCAAAAATATTTTACATTTTGTTTAGAACGAAAATCAAAAACGAATTGTCTAAGTTAAAAATTATTTTATGATGCACGCTGGAAACAGCATGTTCCGTTCCGTATTCGATTCTTGAAGAGAAGTTTCCTCTCCGATAGTTGAATTAAAAGAAGTGTTTTCAGCCCGATGGCCGAATTAAAAGGGAGCGATTAAGAGAAATTGGACTTTTAATTTTCGTTCTGTTTTTATAAAATTATAGATGTTTGTACAGATGTTATGTAATTGTAACATTTTTTGGTAAACAACAAATACAAGTTTTAATTAAATAATTAAAATTTAAAATACGTAATTATTTATCTTATATGTGAAAACCAATTTCTTTCCTCTACTTTAGAATTCTGTAGAACATAGGTTGTTCTACTTCCCAATAGATGGCACTCTATGTTTGATTTTATGATTTTATTGAAAATCTGTATTTTCTGAATTGAGTAAACGTGGCGTAGATATGCTATACCACATTATGCAATGTAAAGTTAAGTAAACCACCAGAATTAGATCTATTACTATACAAATATTAGATACAAATTGTGGAGTGAAAAGGTCAAATGTTCGTTTCAAATAAGTTTTCTTTCAGAATTATTTAAAAATTTACTATAGGTTCTCTTATTCCAATTTATTCCTGTTAAAAACTATTTACAACGTTTAACGTAACAAATTTGAAAATGATATTAATTAATTTTTTTTCGAATTTATAAAAACTACGTCTCAAAGGGAAACCCGTTTTATAAAAAAAAAAAAAAAAAAAAACAAACAAACAAAAACAATAACTTTAACATGTTTATTAAAACAATTTTTGCTTTGTTAGGGCCCCACACCACTAGTTTTTTCTACGTACACTAAATTAATTTTTATATGTTTTCCAACGAACGTTAGAATTATATCAACAAAGAAAAAACATATTTTTTTCTACAACATTGAATTTCCACGAAAATTCTTTAACAAAATAAAATTGCATTTACGTCATAATTTTACATTGACGAATTCGACGAAATATATATTTGTGCAAGTTACGCATTAGAGAGCGATTAATTAATCCAAAAAAATAATCACCCTACAGTAGTGATGTCGAATAATTGATCGATTAATCGGTTTAGTCGACTATTTTTGTTTACTTTTAGTCACTTTTTAGTCGACTATTTTACTGTCGACTGAATGACTAAAATGACTAATATTTTTCAAATGACTAAAAACGATTAATTTAATAATTTTTCTGCATTATTTATGACTCGAACAAATGAAAACTAAAAATTATCTTTTTTTATGATTTTTTACGTTTATGTGAATAATACATTGTAATATGTAATTTTTTTTTTTTTAAATAATAATAATAAAAGTCAATAATTAAATCTAAAACATTGTTTTTGAAAGTGTTACAAAGGTTACCCTATTCATGAATTCGATTAGAAATTTAGTCGATTAATCGACTATTCTACGCTCGATATTTTCGACTAATGACTAATTTTGTCGGAAAAACAACTTTAGTCGATTAATCGTCTAATTGCATCTCGATTCGACATCACTACTCTACAGGATATTTCAGAAGTCACAATCATGTAAAATTGCAATCTGCAACAGAAAGAGGAGTGGTAAAGTAGAAATCACATTTTTGAAGCCAGTCTTGTTCTGGCGCTAGAAATTTAAAATTTGTGTCATTTTTATGCAAAGTTTGTCTGTTAGGGAATATTTCTAATAAATTTTACACAACATTCAAATACAATATTATAATATTAATGTTCGAACCGTAGTGGTTTTAAATTTCCAAATATTTAGTTGTTGTAAACATTAATAAAAATACAATTTGGTCCGTCCATAAAACAAATACACGAATACAATAATGTTTTAAGCCTGTGCGCGGTATATACATTATTGGGGCATTCGCTGGTGTTGCGGTTATACTATAGTATCGATATGCCAATATTTAATTTATATACAAAATATACACTGGCAACGCTACAGGGTTAATGCATAGGCCAGTATGAATGGGTAAATATTAACACATAATATACGTATAATATGTAACGAAATGTAGGGTATCTACGCCAGATGCACTGGAAACTTGGATAATAGTGAGATATATAAAGGGTGGAAATTAAATTCTTATCATTTTAAACTATTAATTGACTCCTTAATGAATTAATCACGTCGAATTTTTAGATTTTTCTAGATAAATCTTTAAAGTTTATAAAAATATTATGTTTGTATATTTTTGGAATATAATATGGGGTGCCAGAATCCCTGGTACCTTACTACCTTCAAAAATAATTTTTAATTCAAGTATAGGGTAATTATTATTATTATTATTATAGACTTTTACGCCAACCTGGCGCTCACTACTCAGTAGGACAGTACTGGGTAACATTCACCTATACCGGCATTATGCAAGGTATTAGGCTCTGTGGAAGGGTAATGTGCCAAACCAATCCGTAAAAGTACCGTAGTACATTCACGGACGGGTTTGTCACATCACTCCTTATATTGTTGTTGTTGTTGCTTGAAACGAGGTGTTATGCGTCTATTTTGGTGTATACTGGTTCGTACGACGAGACTTTTGTGGGAGCGTAGATGTTGGCTCAATGACAGACGGCTGTGAATGCCTAGTTCGTTTTCGTGTCCGTGTCCTTATTATTATTATTATTATTATTATTATTATTATTATTATTATTATTATTATTATTATTATTTTGATTAAGATTGGAATACTGCTGCCGGTGGATGGCGCGGTCAGCAGCACCCGGCGGCATCGCCAGCTGAGGACATGCGCCGCCAAACACGATATAAATAAAAACAACACGTAAAGACAGGGACACATAAATGCACTAGACAATGGACAAACATACACATAATAAAATTCACCGATGAGCCCTGCCTCACAAAGAGAGGACAGTCTTTGGTGGCGGTACGCTAAGTACTAGCCGTTACGTCCGGGCACCAAGAACTGAAAACCAATGATGAAACTCCTCCCGAGGTGTAAAGGGTCTCGGGGTGGAGGAACCTGACTAGACAAACTCAAAAAAAGGAAATAAATATTACAGAGCAGTATCACAAAAAGGTATCACAGAAGAACTTACTGCGTCACTGGGTAGCCACTGGCCGACCAGTGACGCAATAAGGAGTTAAAACAATACCGCTGTAGAGCCATAACAACAGGCCTACAGCGGCATAACAAAATATCACAGAAGGAACATCAAAAAAAAAAAAAAGCGAAACAAGAATTATCACAGTAACCCATCGCAGTAATGGGGGGCCTGGAGCCACCCAGTGGTGCGATGGGGATTATAACAACGCTAATGGAGATTAAAAAAATCTCCATTAGAAGGAAACTAAACAAAAATTCAACAAAATAGGCAAATAACAATAAAATAACAACAGAATATGTTGAAAAATCACAATATATATATCACAGCGTACCCACTGTGTCCCCAGGGGCCTAGAACCGCCCAGTGGTACAGTGGGGATTACAACAACACCGTTGGAGGCCCCATTGACCTCCAGTGGCAGAAAAAAAAACACAAAGGGGACGAAAAAACAATAACAATCGAAAACGTGTTTAAAACGACTTTGTGTTGTCTTAACTTATTAAGGGAGGAGTTCACGCCAGAAACGGCTAATAAACTATTTTTTTTGAAATTTCATTTTTCGTTTTTATTTTGTTCTGTGGTTCTTTACAAACACGGTGATATATAAAACATGGCCAAAAAAAAATTTTTTTCTAGTAGAAAAATATTTATTTGTGAGCCGCTACATGGCCAAGTTGCTGCTCCTTTGCACACAAAGCTCGTCCCCCCCCCCTTCGCGATTTGATCAGTAATATTTAGTTTTGGTGTGTACATGAGTTATAGTATGCACTGAGATAATGTTCTTTTATTTGTATGCCTTTGTTAGACGTTTTAATAAACAGTGAGCAAACCGCTTCTATTGTTATTATTTTTGTTTTTTACCGTTTCCCGAAAGTATTGTTTTTTCAGACAAGGAAAATCATATCTCAAGTTCTAGAAAAGATAGAGACTTAATTTTTTTTTTAATTTTGTTCATAAACATATTGCGCATAAAGTAGAGTATGCTTTTTCCATTTGAACAATTGTAACTATTTTTAAACATTTTTTTTTAATAAAAACTTGGGTTTTATAATTTTTAGAAGTTTGGGATTACAATTTTATAGTTATTTTTTAAAATTACCTGAAACCCATACTCAGCTTTATGGACAGGTCCTTTAGGAATAAAATAATGAAAAAATATTTAAAAAATATTCATTACTTTTTGAGATATGGCGTTCCTTGTAAACGCTTAAAAACTTGTGAAAACGGGCCCCCTCCTCCCACAGGGAAGAGTAATGAATGTTTCAAAAACAAAATTTTATATTTGAAACCCTCCCTAATTTGAAAAAAATTTCAACAAGCAAAATAATCATAAATAAAAAAGTTGCTTTTTTATTTGAATTCCCCCCTTAACTAACCAGAGCCCCGTTAGCCTGCTAGCCAGTTAGCAGTTACCGCCGGGCATGACGAGGACGAGGGGTTGGCTTTATACCCGGCAAAGATTATTATTATTATTATTATTATTACTATTATTATTTTTTTTTTTTTAATTAAAATTGGGATATTGCTGCCGGTGGATGGCGCGGTCAGCAGCACCCGGCGGCATCGCCAACTGAGGGCATGCGCCGCCACACACGATATAGATAAAAACAACACGTAAAGACAGGGACACATAAATGCACTAGACAATGGACAAACATACACAAAATAAAATTCACCGATGAGTCCTGCCATCCCAGGGCTTCATAAAGAGCGGAATGTCCTTAGTGGCAGTACGCTAAGTACTAACCAGAACGTCCGGGCACCAAGGACTGGAAACCAACGATGAAACTCTCCCCGAGGTGTAAAGGGTCTCTGGGTGGAGGAACCTGACTAGACAAACTCAAAAAAAGAAATAAATATCACAGTGCAGTATCACAAAAGAACATAGAAAAAAAAACATAGAGAGAAATATCACAGATAATATCACAGAATTCCAGTGTACTCATGGGGGCCTGGAACCACCCACCAGTACAATGGAGTTATAACAACACTATTGGAGGCACTAGTGGCCTCCGCTACCAAGAAAATGAAAACAAACAACAAAACAACAATAACAACAGAAGCAACAACGAAATATCACAGATACAATATCACAGCTCACATATCACAGACAGCCCGTTGCATCCCGAAAGTTCAAAGCCATTCAGTAATGCAACGGGAACTAACAACACCTTTAGGAACCCGAGGGCCCCCAGCGGCCGAAAAACACAAACATAGAACACAAACAATAACAAAACTTATGTGTTAAAAAAGATTTTGTGATTGTCCTATTTATTAACAAACCAGAGCCTCGTCTGCCAGCTAGCCGAAGCTAGCGCCCGCCGGGCACGCCGTGGACGTGAGGTTGGATTTTAGCCCAGCTATTATCATTATTATTATAGACTTTTACGCCAACCTGGCGCTCACTACTCAGTAGGACAGTACTGGGTAACATTCACCTATACCGGCATTATGCAAGGTATTAGGCTCTGTGGAAGGGTAATGTGCCAAACCAATCCGTAAAAGTACCGAAGTACATTCACGGACGGGCTTGTCGCATCACTCCTTATATTGTTGTTGTTGTTGTTGTTGTTGTTTTATTATTATTATTATAGACTTATACGCCAACCTGGCGCTCACTACTCAGTAGGACAGTACTGGGTAACATTCACCTATACCGGCATTATGCAAGGTAAAATGACACGTTTTTGGTCTGCCAGTCTCTGTTCAGTAACGCGACTTAGGTGAGGATAGCTGTGCGCGAACTCTTGATGTAATTTTGTACGGTAACCAGTTTTGTCCGTTTCAAGTCTAGTAACTTTGAAGTATGTGCGTACGATGAATTCATTCAGTTCATCTGTCCATTGCATACGCACACGCTTCTTACCAGCTTTAGTGGTCCCCAAAGGATGCTCCGAGGAAACACTTAAAGTCGGCTGAGCCAAAGGTGTTGGGGGCTCCGTAAGTAGGGCAGTAGCATTTTGGCTGAAGGTGTTGTTACAGCTGACAGGTGGCTGCCTAGAACCCAGCCTGTCGTCACCGCGATCTAAGCTGTCACATTCAGTGGTGACCCTGATGCGCCCGGTCGCTCCACCGGCAGCGGCATTTTTCCGAGGCTTTTTTCGTTTGTTCACCATCCTAATGGGGTGTCCTTTTAGTCGCCTTTTACGACAAGCAGGACTTACTGTGGGGAAATTCTGCAAAGTGAAGCCCCCACCCACAGGGCGTTTATTATTATTAATATTAATATTATTATTATTGTTATACGTAAATATCGCGACTGCACTTCAAAAACCCCCAGGCGGAGGAAAAAGTGTCCGTGCAGCGTACCAGGTCAGGTACTTCTAGGTCAGGTACGTAATGTCCGTCATACAGCATCCCCTTCCTGGTCTTCCCTACCTAATAAATCCCCGAACCTCGCTGCGAAACCATAACAGTGGGAGATTCGAGGGCAGGTCCAATGGATGTTCGAGGACCCGCTCTAAACGGGGCATGGGGTTCAAAGGTGTTCATGAACTCCCGGAAAAAGTCGTCTCGTGCGACCGAAGCGTGCGGAGCGTCCCGATGATAACTGCTTTTTGCATTGACGCCGCTAACATGTTGGCGTGAGATCTACAAGCCGGAATGATGTTAAGATTGCGCACAAAGGAGTTATGCATACCCCCCAGACATCCGATTATAAGTACGACCAAGCGGACCGTATAGCCCGGGTACAGTTGTCGCAGCTCGTGTATTAGATCTTGATATTTAATCCTTTTTTGCTCCTCCTTTTCGACTATGTTAGTTTCCGCCGGAGCAGAGAACTCGATAACATACATAGTCTGAGATGTTAAATCTTGGAGCACAACATCAGGCTTATTAGCGGTCAATTGCCTGGTAGTTGCAACCGGCATATTCCAAAAGATCTTGCACTTTTGGTTGGCAACAAAGGATTCTACTTCCGCAGGATCGTAGGGGGCAAGACTGGTGTTTTGTCAACTTCGTAATGATGACGAAGATAAAAGTAGAGCACACGCAACGCTGCATTATGGCGATGGATATAGGTGGATTTAGCATAATAAGAACAACCTGAAGTCAGGTGCATTAAGGTTTCCGGGTATGCTTTGCATGCCCGACACGAGGTATTCGAAACCCCTTTATTACCCATCACATATTTTTGGTGTGTTAAGGTGTTCCACACTCCATCTTGAGCTGCCATGATAAAGCCCTCCGTTTCCGATTTAAGTCCATTAGCTCTCAAGAAAGCCCAAGTGAGTTCGCTCGAAAGGCCAAGGTTGTCAAGATGACGGTAGAACATACCCTGGTGAACTTTGTCGCGATGCTGATTGAGCAGATGTTGTTGCTCGGCTCTCTTGATTGCCGACTTTTGGCGCGACTGTGATAGTGAAAGAATGTTATCATCACCGTCGCGATTACGCGGATCGAAGGCTAAGCCCAAGATATCGGCGGCACGTTGCGCTGCTGTGAATAAAAATGCGCCTACGCCAGCAAGCTCGTGATTCCTGACGAGTTGCAATAGCGGGTCTGAACTGTTAAGTACACGACAAGCTGTACCCAAGACTATACGGTCATGTAAACGTTCGACTGACAGGAGCCCCCTACCCCCTAGGTCTCGTGGGAGGTAAAGTCGTTGTGTCGATGCGCGTGGGTGCAAACTACGATTGATGTTCATTATTTTTCGCGTGTCTCGGTCTAGTTCCTCCAATTCATTCACATTCCACTTAATTGAGCCAAAAGTATATAAAAGGATGGGTATGGCTAACATATTTGTAGCGCTGGTTTTATTCTTCGCCGACAATTCGGAACTCCAAATTTGTCGGAGAAGGCGCTTATATCTACTACTTAAGGCGGCCTTCACGTTCTTTACGTCCTGGATGTGACTTTCGCCAACACCAAGGTACTTATAGGTCGCTCCTTCATCAAGATGTTCTATGATGCTTCCATCCACTAATTGGGCGTGTGAATCAAAATTCGGAACTACACCATGCTTACAGTGCACCACCGCGCATTTGTCCAGTCCGAACTCCATACCGATCGCGTGCGTGTATTTGTGTGTTAATTTTAGAGCGCAGTTGAGATCACTCTCCGACGAGGCATACAGTTTTAAGTCATCCATATAAAATAAATGTGTGACTTTATGCTCGCGATTTCCTACCGGGCCACACAAGTACCCGGGTTCCTTTCTCAGGCTGATTGACAGGGGCAACAACGAGATGCAAAACAAAAGTGGGCTGAGGCTGTCTCCTTGGTATACGCCTCGTTTGTATGTCACCAACTCCGTTGACACAACGTGTTCACCGGATGTTATTGTGAACCTTGTTTTCCAGAGCGGCAACAGGTGTTCAATACATTTAATAATGTCGGGGTGGACTCGCAGACAATGGAGCAAATAGATAATGAGCTCATGCGACGTTGTGTCAAATGCTTTTCGATAGTCCACCCAGGCCATGCTCAGGTTGCGTTTGTGCTGTCTAGCGTCCTGACAGATACATCTGTCGACCAGCAAGTTGTCTTTGCAACCCGACATTCCTCTTTTTGAACCTCGTTGTTCATAGATCGAACTCCACACTGGTTCAATCGCCTTCAAGATGCGTTCGTATAGAATGGAAGTGAACGCTTTATACACAGTGTTCAGGCACGTTATCGGTCTGTAGTTCTGTGGTTGTGATAGGTCTCCTTTTTTCGGTATTAGGACCGTTCTTCCCTCAGCGAGCCACGATGGTATTGGCTCACAGTTAAATAACCAATTTGAAAATATACGGGCAAGGTGGTGGTGGGTACTAGTGAGCTTCTTCCACCAAAAATTCGTTATTCCATCAATGCCCGGAGCCGAATAGTTCTTCTTGCCTTTGAAAGCAAGTTCGACTTCCTCTTTATCAACAGATGTTATAATGGTATGAGATGGCACTTTGCCAAGCTGTTGTTTGCAGTACCATCTAAACTGGCTGATGGGAATACAGTCCAAGTCAGTCTCTTTAGTCGTCTCATATATCCCCCGCCAATAATCTTCTATTGCGTCGACCGTCGGTGGTAGCTCCACAACAGGGCTTTTAGATGCGAACAGGCGTGAAGGGTTCGAGTTAAAGATCTTATTTTCCCGAATACACCGTTCACGCCGAGCTACTTTCTTCTTGGCCAGGGCCAATGCGCGTATCTTATCCAAATGTGTCTGTTTGATGGTCAACAGATTGCCCAAATTTATCGTGTGATAGCGGTACCTTAGTTCTCTGGCAAAAGCCCGTACCTTTCGCGTAAAACGCCTGTTGGTCTGAATATATTCTATCACACATTGGATACGCGATACCAGCTGTCGTAGTGCCCTCACCTTGGTGTCAATTTGTTTAAGACGAATACGTGCCTTCTCCTCTGCAGTCTTTTCCTGCTTAGAACATGGGGTCAGGACACGCATCGCTGCATATACTGCGTTGTCGACGTCGGTGAGATCACTGGATGGGGATAAATGATCGTCCAAAATTTCGTTTAGTAGGGTCAGTTGTTCGCCCTTTACATACGTCCGTCTGTATTTGGGACGTGGTCGTTTGTCAAAGTTTAAATCGGTATCGAGAAGATCGCGAAATTGTTTTCTTAAATTGTCTTAGACAGAAAGGGATTTATTTAGATCGGCATCATTCTGTGTGGGAGTTGAACTTGTTCTGGTGTTAGACTCTAGTACAGTATTTGTGTTGGCTTGATTTAACAAGTCCGTCTGTGCCTCAGTAACTACGCTGCCACCGAAAGTTACCGGTTGATCCCGCTCTATGATGTTATTGGTCGAGCTCTCACCGTTGACCGCAGAATCCTGTTCAACTTCCACCACTGCAGTTTCAGCAACCCTAGCTTCTTCGCGAGCTTCTCGATTATCGCCATGTCCGGTAGGTATGTTTAATTTTATAATTCGGGCTACATGGTCACGCAGATTTTGTGGCGTTACATTAGAGTGTTCGGGATGCATCTGGCACCATATGGCGTGCATCCTTGCCATGTACCCTCTCTTATTTGGCTCACTTTGTGTGCGGCACGTGAGCAAATCTCTCCTCAAGCTGTCCGTCCACTCCAGGCGCACGAGACGAGAAGATGAATTTTGACTGGTTCCGCCTTTATTAGCGGGCCCACCCGAGAGACCCGCAGCACGACCAGCCTTCCTAGTTCTTTTACCGTCTGGAACTAGTAGAAAACCTGTTAGGGGTAGTTAGCCCGTTAACAGAGACCACCATTTAGCGCTGGTTGACTCCACGCACCAGGTACCAGAAAGTACCTGGCCTTAGCTCGGGGACCCGGGAGCGCTACTTCCCGAATTGTCGTAGCAACCGACTACCGAAGCAGCCGGGTGTTACAACAAGCCCCTAGGGGTTTATTATTATTATTATTATTATTATTATTATTATTATTATTATCGTGAAAAATTAACGAAAAACGCGACTGCACTTCAAAAAACCTCCAGGCGGAGGGAAAAGTGTCCGTGCAGCGTACCAGGTCAGGTACTTCTAGGTCAGGTACGTAATGTCCGTCATACAGCATCCCCTTCTTGGTCTTCCCTACCTAATAAATCCCCGAACCTCGCTGCAAAACCATGGCAGTGGGAGATTCGAGGGCAGGTCCAATGGATGTTCGAGGACCCGCTCTAAACGGGGCATGGGCGTTCAAAGGTGTTCATGAACTCCCGGAGAAAGTCGTCTCGTGCGGAGCGTGCGGAGCGTCCCGATAATAACTGCTTTTTGCATTGACGCCGCTAACATGTTGGCGTGAGATCTACAAGCCGGAATGATGTTAAGATTGCTCACAAAGGAGTTATGCATACCCCCCAGACATCCGATTATAAGTACGACCAAGCGGATAGTATAGCCCGGGTACAGTTGTCGCAGTTCATGTATTAGATCTTGATATTTAATCCTTTTTTGCTCCTCCTTTTCGACTATGTTAGTTTCCGCTGGAGCAGAGAACTCGATAACATACATAGTCTGAGATGTTAAATCTTGAAGCACAACATCAGGCTTATTGGCGTTCAATTGCCTGGTAGTTGCAACCGGCATATTCCAAAAGATCTTGCACTTTTGGTTGACAACAAAGGATTCTACTTCCGCAGGATCGTAGGGCAAGACTGGTGTTTTGTCAACTTCGTAATGATGACGAAGATAAAAGTAGAGCACACGCAACGCTGCATTATGGCGATGGATATAGGTGGATTTAGCATAATAAGAACAACCTGAAGTCAGGTGCATTAAGGTTTCCGGGTATGCTTTGCATGCCCGACACGAGGTACTCGAAACCCCTTTATTACCCATCACATATTTTTGGTGTGTTAAAGTGTTCCACACTCCATCTTAAGCTGCCATGATAAAGCCCTCCGTTTCCGATTTAAGTCCATTAGCTCTCAAGAAAGCCCAAGTGAGTTCGCTCGAAAGGCCAAGGTTGTCAAGATGACGGTAGAACATACCCTGGTGAACTTTGTCGCGATGTTTATTGAGCAGATGTTGTTGCTCGGCTCTCTTGATTGCCGACTTTTGGCGCGACTGTGATAGTGAAAGAATGTTATCATCACCGTCGCGATTACGCGGATCGAAGGCTAAGCCCAAGATATCGGCGGCACGTTGCGCTGCTGTGAATAAAAATGCGCCTACGCCAGCAAGCTCGTGATCCCTGACGAGTTGCAATAGCGGGTCTGAACTGTTAAGTACACGACAAGCTGTACCCAAGACTATACGATCATGTAAACGTTCGACTGACAGGAGCCCCCTCCCCCCCTGGTCTCGTGGGAGGTAAAGTCGTTGTGTCGATGCGCGTGGGTGCAAACTACGGTTGATATTCATTATTTTCCGCGTGTCTCGGTCTAGTTCCTCCAATTCATTCACATTCCACTTAATTGAGCCAAAAGTATATAAAAGGATGGGTATGGCTAACATATTTGTAGCGCTGGTCTTGTTCTTCGCCGACAATTCGGAACTCCAAATTTGTCGGAGAAGGCGCTTATATCTACTACTTAAAGCGGCCTTCATGTTCTTCACGTCCTGGATGTGACTTTCGCCAACACCAAGGTACGTATAGGTCGCTCCTTCATCAAGATGTTCTATGATGCTTCCATCCACTAATTGGGCGTGTGAATCAAAATTCGGAACTACACCATGCTTACAGTGCACCACCGCGCATTTGTCTAGTCCGAACTCCATACCGATCGCGTGCGTGTATTTGTGTGTTAATTTTAGAGCGCAGTTGAGATCACTCTCCGACGAGGCATACAGTTTTAAGTCATCCATATAAAATAAATGTGTGACTTTATGCTCGCGATTTCCTACCGGGCCACACAAGTACCCGGGTTCCTTTCTCAGGCTGATTGACAGGGGCAACAACGAGATACAAAACAAAAGTGGGCTGAGGCTGTCTCCTTGGTATACGCCTCGTTTGTATGTCACCAACTCCGTTGACACAACGTGTTCACCGGATGTTATTGTGAACCTTGTTTTCCAGAGCGGCAACAGGTGTTCAATACATTTAATAATGTCGGGGTGGACTCGCAGACAATGGAGCAAATAGATAATGAGCTCATGCGACGTTGTGTCAAATGCTTTCCGATAGTCCACCCAGGCCATGCTCAGGTTGCGTTTGTGCTGTCTAGAGTCCTGACAGATACATCTGTCGACCAGCAAGTTGTCTTTGCAACCCGACATTCCTCTTTTTGAACCTCGTTGTTCATAGATCGAACTCCACACTGGTTCAATCGCCTTCAAGATGCGTTCATATAGAATGGAAGTGAACGCTTTATACACAGTGTTCAGGCACGTTATCGGTCTGTAGTTCTGTGGTTGTGATAGGTCTCCTTTTTTCGGTATTAGGACCGTTCTTCCCTCAGCGAGCCACGATGGTATTGGCTCACAGTTAAATAACCAATTTGAAAATATACGGGCAAGGTGGCGGTGGGTACTAGCGAGCTTCTTCCACCAAAAATTCGTTATTCCATCAATGCCCGGAGCCGAATAGTTCTTCTTGTCTTTGAAAGCAAGTTCGACTTCCTCTTTATCAACAGATGTTATATTGGTATGAGATGGCACTTTGCCAAGCTGTTGTTTGCAGTACCATCTAAACTGGCTGATGGGAATACAGTCCAAGTCAGTCTCTTTAGTCGTCTCATATATCCCCCGCCAGTAATCCTCTATTGCGTCGACCGTCGGTGGTTGCTCCACGACAGGGCTTTTAGATGCGAACAGGCGTGAAGGGTTCGAGTTAAAGATCTTATTTTCCCGAATACACCGTTCACGCCGGGCTACTTTCTTCTTGGCCAGGGCCAATGCGCGTATCTTATCCAAATGTGTCTGTTTGATGGTCAACAAATTGCCCAAATTTATCGTGTGATAGCGGTACCTTAGTTCTCTGGCAAAAGCCCGTACCTTTCGCGTAAAGCGCCTATTGGTCTGAATATATTCTATCACACATTGGATACGCGATACCATCTGTCGTAGTGCCCTCACCTTGGTGTCAATTTGTTTAATACGAATCCGTGCCTTCTCCTCTGCAGTCTTTTGCTGCTTAGTACATGGGGTCAGGACACGCATCGCTGCATATACTGCGTTGTCGACGTCGGTGAGATCACTGGATGGGGATAGATGATCGTCCAAAATTTCGTTTAGTAGGGTCAGTTGCTCGCCCTTTACATACGTCCGTCGGTGTTTGGGACGTGGTCGTTTGTCAAAGTCTAAATCGGTCTCGAGAAGATCGCGAAATTGTTTTCTTAAATTGTCTGAGACAGAAAGGGATTTATTTAGATTGGCATCATTCTGTGTGGGAGTTGAACTCGTTCTGGTGTTAGACTCTAGCACAGTATCTGTGTTGGCTTGATTTAACAAGTCCGTCTGTGCCTCAGTAACCATGCTGTCACCATGAGTTACCGGTTGATCCTGCTCTGTGATGTTAATATTGGCCAAGCTCTCACCATTGACCGCAGAATCCTGTTCAACTTCCACCATCACAGTTTCAGCAACCCTAGCTTCTTCGCGAGCTTCTCGATTATCGTCATGTCCGGTAGGTATTTTCAATTTTATAATTCGGGCTACATGGTCACGCAGATTTTGTGGCGTTAAATTTGAGTGTTCGGGATGCATATGGCACCATATGGCGTGCATCCTTGCCATGTAGCCTCTCTTATTTGGCTCACTTTGTGCGCGGCACGTGAGCAGATCACGTCTCAAGCTGTCCGTCCACTCCAGTCGAACGAGACGAGAAGATGAGTTTTAACTGGTTCCGCCTTTTTGTGCGGGCCCATCCGAGAGACCCGCGGCACGACCAGCCTTCCTAGTTCTATTAGCGTTAGGAACTAGTAAAAAACCTGTTAGGGGTAGTTAGCCCGTTAACAGAGACCACCATTTAGCGCTGGTTGACTCCACGCACCAGGTACCAGAAAGTACCTGGCCTTAGGTCGGGGACTCGGGAGCGCTACTTCCCGAATTGTCGTAGCAACCGACTACCGAAGCAGCCGGGTGTTACAACAAGCCCCTGGGGGGTTATTATTATTATTATTATTATTATTATTATTATTATTATTATTATTATTATTATTATTATTATATTATATTAAAAATATTTGTATCTTTTCGTTGTGTACCAGAATCGCTGTGATCTTACCGCTTTTAAAAAATAAAATTTTAATCAGGTGTCTCTAAACTTAATGCAACAAGAATTACAAATTGATAGATATACATAATTATATTCAGCCTGTATATATGATTTTATCTATACAACGCTTCAATTTTTGATGTTGTAATAAATTTTTTTCAATCATCTGTTTAAATATTGTAACAAATTTGTTAACATTTTACATTGTTAATGTTCAACAAAATGGTTGCGTTAATGTTTCACCGTTGTAATGTTAATGCTTATTAATACCTACCTCTATATAACCTACATGTTCATAGATAATATGTACACGCTTCATAATTATTTATTTTTCTAACAGCTAATTAAATTTACAAATATCGGTTAATTGTAGAACGGTTTGTTGTTTTTTTGAACGGTCAAATTTTGAACAACACTACAAATCATTAATTAATTAATGACTACATATAATAATTGATTTTATAAAATATCAGGTGTGTATTTAACGTATATTAAAATGTAATTAAAAAGAAAGAACATAATGATTGAAAAATTATCGAACTGGATCGACTGGGACTTGAACGCAAGATCTCTTGGTTACCAATCAAGCGTCTTACCTCTAGGCTATCGATCCAATTTGATAATTTTTCAATCACTGGGCGATTTTTAATAAAACAATGAGTCAGTCATACTTTTCAAAATAAATTGAATCAAAAATTGGGAACCAGAGGTTCTCTAACTTTTTAGACTCGCGGTGCCCTTAAGGTACAAATCATTTCCTGCGGCGCGCTGTGGCCCTGAAAATCGGATTTTTCAAAAATTTTCCCAAATTATAAATGACGATAAAAAAAAATTTATTGGCTCATGCTTTAGCGAATTTCCATTCTGAAAATTCGGCTATTACAGCGGGTGTCATGTAAAGATCTGAGCCCGGAACTATGGCAGAAATTTGTTTTGAGGTCTCAAGAAATCGAAAATGACCTTCATTAAATATATATATATATATATATATATATATATATATATATATATATATATATATATATACCTGCTCAATGATTCTCGAATGAAGTCTCCAATTTTCTTAAAATTTAGTCAGATGGTCAAAAGTTCGAAAAGCTCGGATGAGTTTGTCAGCCAGATACATTCGGTTCTTGGGAGTCACAACTTTGGCCATTTTTCGCCATTTTTAGTGGTTTTCTGCAAAAACTGGCCAGTTAAAAAAAATTTTTAATTTTTTTTTTTACACCATCGAAAAGAGCGTAAAAAATTACATATATGATAAGCTTTTAAAATATTATTCTAAGTGAACGAACTTTCAAGAAAAATTAAGAAATTTACTGAATTTCTTTACGATAAATCCTTCATTGTTTTTGTCATTACAAAAACAATATTTATATCTGTTTCATTTTTTACAATAAAAATTAACTAGCTTTTCAACAACGCGTCATCACCGATTTTGAAAATTTGTTCACTGTTAGAGAGCTAAACTATTTTAGATGGGTGGTTCTGGTTGTTATATAATATCAGCCGGTATCCAATCTTTGAAATTCGCTATGTTTTGCAAATGCTGCGACAGAGAGTACATATTTACTTCTCGGATCATACTTTCGAAATATGATCCTATGAATAAACTGTTAACGTCATTTACCCTTTCTTAGCGAAACAGCCGCCCCTTTGGTAACCTCTGATCTAAACCTATCCTTATTAAAATTTTACTATATTTTACAACTGAATTTTTCAAATTTAACATCGAAATCCAATATTATAAATACATAAACATAGTAATATTACAAAAAAAAAAACAGAAGTGTATATTATATGCTTGAAAAAAAAATTGAAGTACTTGTCATTCCAACACTCAAGTGATTCGTAAACACATCGGTACGTTTTATGGACTACCTATCAATCGATATTTCCATTCGTCAATGCGACAGTAAGAGACAGAGAATATGTAAGTGTCATTGAATGAAATATCGTATCTTTTTTGCTGTGTACATGCCTACATTCCAAAAGTATATTTATGTTATTCCCGTCAGAAAAAAATTCCTAATTTTCTCGATTGCTACTAAAGTATTATAAAAACATAATCTTATTATTGAGGATAAATTTTAGTGTATATATAGATATACATATTGAGGATTATAAAATGGTTTATTAAATTTTGTTTTTTTCATTATATTTGAAGCAGAGACATTCTTGAAATTCTTGAGAAAAATAATTGGGAAAAATTGATGATTATGGATAATAATGATACGGGTGGAGTTTGTGTGACACGAAGCCTCTAACAGGACAGGAAATAAAAGGACATTTCTTTATTATTTTGGCAGCTTTAACTTTAGTACGGACCTTTAAAAATATTCAAGCGTATAGAACAGTTAAACGACAGGACATTTCAACTGTTTAACATTAAAATATAAATTAACCAAACCTAAGCTGAACTAACCCAACTCAATTTATTATAAATAAACCCAACCTAACCTAACTAAACTCAGCCTAAACCATATATGTAGTATAAGATTATTTTATACTACATATATGGCCTAAACTAATCGAACTCAACAAATTATATACAAACAAAACATATAGCCTAACCAAATCGAACTTCACCAAACACAACCTAAACTAACTCCATTAAACGAAAGGTAACCAAATCCAACACAACCCAACCATCCTAACCTAACCTAATACAACCTAACGTAAGCGTCTCTAAAAGAAAATTTAAACATTTTGAAAATTTACAAAACTAGCCATTTGAATGCAGTAGGTTCAGGTGTCAGGTATTTTGCTTTAAATTGCTATAAGCCCTTTGATTCTTTTTGAATTTTCTTGAGATATCAATAAATAAATGGTCAAAAATTGACTGACCGTTTTTTTTTTTATTTTTTTATTTTTATTATTGAACCCCAAGAAAAATCAAAATTACCGTTCTCTAAATTAAAATACTCTCCTTAAATATTTCTGTTAGTTATGTAGGAATATAACCGTGTTTTACGAGTGTTGTATGTACTTGTGTTTATTAGTATATTTCAGTTTCCTTATTAATTTATTATATATTTTGGATAATTTAAATTATTCTGTAGTCAATTTATAATTAATTTTCTAATTTAAAGATTTATAATTATTTTTTTTAAAATAATTTTTTTCGCAATACGTATTGAGAAACTGATCGTATGGACCTCAACGATTCCTACCGTGCTCGGTGTCGCTAGCAAATGACGTGGACACCGCTACCCCTACCAAACGATTATACAACACAACACATCATTTGTATATAGACAAACATGCGAATGTGTTAGTGGAATATGATGATGAATGACAACGCAGCTTGCATATATATATAATACATATTGTCATGGCTGACGTATGTGATTAGCAACCAACAATTTAAAATAAATTTATTTATTTTAAGAAAGATATCCCTTTATTTTGAGAATTTTTTTAGACGAGGCGCTAGGTGACATTGAGTATGCACTGAAACAGGTATAGAATTTGACTTTTTATTATTATTGGGGGGTCTTAGGTGAGTATGAAAATTCGTGTCGTCGACCTCTAGAGTGGTCGACAAATTGGGTGGGAGAGAGGAAAGTTGCAGGAAAAATCGATCGGAGGATCGCTTATATCTTTCTTATTATTGATCGTAGAGTGATGATTTTTTTTTAATTTGTTTGCAACGAAATGATCTACAATTTACGTTGTACGCAAATTTTTGGTATACCTAACGGTTTTCGTGTAAAAAATGAAAATAGAAGGCAACGTTAAAATTTAAGTATTTTTGGTATACACGGCTAGTCAAAAGTATAAAAAACTCAAAAATTTTATGCGGGAATACATTTTTGGGATAAATGATGAGGACAAAAGTTTCACCATTTGTTACGGCGCATCCGTTGATGACCTTCACCTTGACCTCAAAGCCAAGGTTCAAGGTCACATTAAAGTCAAGTCCGTTTTTTTATATGGCAACCCCCACTTTTGATCTCGGAAAAGGAAAGAGCGGAAAATTCTCCATCCGAATATGATCTTGATCGTGATTCCAAGGTCAATGATCAGGATCAACTCAATGGGAAGCCCCCATCCTTAAATTTTACAATTATTTTCTGTTTTCATTTTTTTTTTACACAAAAACTCTTAGGTAGGTCAAAAGTTTGCATATTACATAAAATTCTATTTGTTCGATAGAATTTTTTCACTTAAATACGACACACTTCATATTTTTTTCTGTTTAAATTTCACGAATTGATTAAAAAACAATGTTAATAGTTGCAACGTGAACCGTATGACGACCAGTAACAGACTATATCACAAGCGGTGTAAATTAACAAAACATTGCACCTTACGAACAACAGATTTTCATATGTACACTGCCTCTATAGTGTTCTGTGATCCCATGTGATCTTCAATGTTAAACCCACCCGACTTAGTCTGTTATAAATTATTATCTGAATCATCCACAAAAAATGGAAAAGTCCAGAAAACTTACAAGTACATTGTATATATATATATATATATATATATATATATATATATATATATATATATACACATATTACTTCAATTTTATTATTTGATTAAATGCATATCATATGTTATAAGCTGACATCAGAATCATTGTAAAACTGACAATACTGATAATGTTGGACGACGAGGAAGAAGAAGTGGGACGAACGGGGAGTAGACAAAGATGAAACAATGCAAGCAAGCATGGAACAAACATGTTGTTCTATTAATTTATCATTGCCTGGGTAAAATGTCATGTACGCTACTTCCTGTATTATATCTCGTTATCCGGTTTCAGTATTACCGAAAACTATACATGCATGGAGTTACAATTTATTATATTTACAGTGTTATTAGAAAGTATAGAGGCAACATGACGTAATCACTTAATTAATTTGTGTTGTTTGGGTTTTTAAGTTTTGTTGTTTAATAGAATTTTATTCTTCGACTGCCAATGTATTCATGTTGGTTAATTAAATCAAAAATCAAGGTTCTATAGGAAAAAATTACTTTTTGAAAATACTATGTGGTCAGCCCCGGATCTATGATTTTTTGGAACCGGGGCAGAAAGTTGAAAATGGCGCCCCCCTCTCCAACGTTTGACATAAATTGTCAAAAACACTTATAAGTATATAAGGCCTTTATAAAACTCTAATTTTTTCCGATGCGGCAATGATAAAAATTGAGGGTTTTGTTAAGGATCAATATAGGTAAAAGTTGATTTTTTATTTTAATAAATCTACTCCGAAAGCACTACGAGTTGTGCAAATTTCAAATTTTTATCACCAACTGCATCAGAGATACAGGGGTGCAAAATTCAAAAATTTGGAAAAAAGTCAGTTTTCGAAAGTTTGTAAAAATTAAAGAATACAAGTTTCACAATAAATTGAAATAGTGTGTATTTGTTTCATAATGGATAGTTGTACCCGTATAGCTATTCTCATAAAAAGGCTAAGCGAGGTTTAAAACATTCCTTCTATAAGAAAAAAAATGTTTAAAAAGTGAATTTTGCTAAATTTTGATATCTAACTTTAGGTAAAATTTTTTTATGGAAAGGACGAAAATATACTAAATATGGACATCACTTAAAGAGATATTTATTACCTTTAAAATGTAAATTAAAAATCACAAAGTGATTGAAAACATTATCCGGATCGGCCGGGAATCGAACCCAGGATCTTCTGGTAACTAGCCAGACGTTTTTGGTCATACTATACCAAAGAAATCGAGTGCTTAAAGTTTCAGTTTAGCTGAACGATTAATGAACATATCAATACTGCGTGTGTTGAAATGCAAACAAAAGTTTGTCATACGTAGTAGTGTCTCACAAGCACTCGATAATATTTGAAATTAAAATTGTAACTGTTTCTCGAATCAGAGAGAGTACTAATACACATAGGTGATTGAATGGGTGTCCGGCTTGGCCGCTTACCGAGCATGGGATCGTTGGTGTAGAGGTTAATACGTCTGGCTAGTTACCAGAAGATCCTGGGTTCGATTCCCGGCCGATCCGGATAATGTTTTCAATCACTTTGTGATTTTTAATTTACATGTGGTTTTTGGTCATACTATACCAAAGAAATCGAGTGCTTAAAGTTTCAGTTTAGCTGAACGATTAGTGAACATATCAATACTGCGTGTGCTGAAATGCAAACAAAAGTTTGTCATACGTAGTAGTGTCTCACAAGCACTCGATAATATTTGAAATTAAAACCTTTAAAATGGTTTTTATTTCAACTTTTAAGGATGAACGGTTTATGAAATATGTGCATTGGCATAAATGGCTGCTAACACAAAAATTATTAACTGTACAATATAAAATTAGAAACTGAATACCCTCTATCTTAGAAACTAAGCGTTTTCGGGCCTAGGTTTATAAGAACATTTTAATATAAAAGAACCTCAGCAATCACCTATTAAAATCTTTCGCACTTACTTATTCACTAACACCCTGTATATATAATATTATTAAATTTAGTTTAATCAATGTTTCAAGCAAAATCTGATTGACCAGTGGTAAGAAAAACAATAGTTAAGATAATCGATTACATCGATCACGCATCGAGCCAGCAACGACTTGGTTCACTGAACATCATCGTAATCTAGAATTCTAAAGACCCGATGATAAGATATGAAGATGTTTTCCAATTCATGTGAACAATAACAACCACTTCAGTATCTTGACGTATATAATAATAATAATAATAATAATAATAATAATAATAATAATAATAATAATAATAATAATAATAATAATAATAATAATAAAACGAAAACGAACTAGGCATTCACAGCCGTCTGTCATTGAGCCAACATCTACGCTCCCACAAAAGTCTCGTCGTACGAACCAGTGTACACCAAAATAGACGCATAACACCTCGTTTCAAGCAACAACAACAACAATATAAGGAGTGATGTGACAGGCCCGTCCGTGAATGTACTACGGTACTTTTACGGATTGGTTTGGCACATTACCCTTCCACAGAGCCTAATACCTTGCATAATGCCGGTATAGGTGAATGTTACCCAGTACTGTCCTACTGAGTAGTGAGCGCCAGGTTGGCGTAAAAGTCTATAATAATAATAATAATAATAATAATTGATAAACAAAGAATATATTATGAAAGACCAAGAGACTAGAACTGGCATGGGACGACTACCATGATGGACATAAAGTCTTATGATATTATGAACCGTCAAAGGGTACAAATTGACTTATTAAACACAACTTAAACCATATTACAGTTTGTGTTAAAAATATTAAAATTTCAGTGCTTTTAATCGCTATTGGGATCTGTCGAATGACGGTATGACATCTGATGTTGAAAAATCAGACTATTCTTAAAATGCATTTGTTCAAATGTCATTTACGAGCTGAATTTTGTAGATCTGAAACTACATACAATTGATTTAATTTTTCCATTCATATACAGTTCTCCAGTTATTTTATGACGTTTGCTATTTAAATCTGACGTTTGTATACTCTAAATTATAATATTCACAAACTCATTCACGCACTTTTTCTATATTATTACCAAATTTTAACTCTTTTACAGACGTAAAATTTTCTCTTCTTCAACAAAATTCCTTTGCTTCGGACTTGTGTCACCCAAATACAAACAGGTCTATAATATTTATCATTTTTTCTTAATATAGCACTGATTACTATAGATGAAAATAATATTAATACACTTTTTTGTCAGCCATTTTTCTGAAGCTCCACCTATTTGACAGATTCCAATAGCATTTCTTTTTCTTTTAGTGACATTTTTAACAAACTACTGGCATTCTACAAATTTTTCTGGCGTTGGCAGCCCCAATTGCTTCAAATCATTAGCCTCTAGCACGTTTCCGATCAGAAATTGAGTTACTACAGCCTCAGGTGTCATGGGGAGACTTGAAACCGGGAAATTGTTTTGAGGTCCCTAGAACCTAAAAAGTTCATGTCTGATATCCGGAGCTGGATATTTTGGGTATTTTTCGTTTGATGAAAATAAGTTATTTTCCAAAATTCAGAAGTTTTTTGACATTTTTTCTACACCGTGGTAAAGAGCGGGAAAAGTCACTTAATATACTTGAAGTGATGCTAGAAAAATGAACATATTTCGTTAATATTAAGTTTTTTGCTAGCGTTTGCAAAAATTCAAAATTTTTTCAAAATTTTCTTTACACTCCTGTTTTCTTTATGATACTCTGTAAGCGCGTTGTCGAGAAAAAGTAATTTTTGTAACAAAAAGAACCGCTAAGTTCTGTAGGATGCTGCGAGAGGGGTATTATTTATTTAGTTCACGTGGTACATTTCAATTTTCAACTAGTTTGCAAACCTTGAGTTGATGTTTCAGAAATATTTTCACTTATTTTTTCACGAGAGGTATGCATTTTTTCGAATAAATTTGAGTTTTTCTGACGAAAATTTGTTGCCTAGCAATTTAACGAGAAGAACTGTCAACTAACAAATACGCGATAGCGAACTTGACAGTTCTTCGAGTTAAATTACTTTTATAGGCAAGAAATTTGAGCTGTAGAAAACGCACATTTATTCACAAAAAATATACAGTGGCCATCCAATGGTACGTACTCCGATTTTACGTAGTGACGTCAGCGATTTAGTGGGGTTCTCCTCTCACAGATACGTTGTTGTTTGTCTGTGTTGGTGAAAATTTATGTACCAAGTCAGAGTCAGGGCCGTAGGTAATATTGTCTGAGGGTCTCGTAGCCTTTAAAAATTTTAAAATTTCACTGCAGATGTATATGCACATATTCTGTATACGTAATATGCAAAATGCAAATGCAAAATGAGTAACGTAAAATTCTAGAATATTCTAATCGTCAACTAGCAGAGATATAAGAAAACAGACTTCACCGTTGAATTGGTCATTAAAAATGAGATTAAGCAGTGTAGTTTGACAAAGATTCTAGAATGTTCTATTTGTCAACTAGCAAAGATATTGAAAAATCAATTGTACCATTTAATTGTCCATTGAAAAAGAGGTCAAATTACACATTTTGACAAATTTTCTGGAATATTTTATTCGTCAAATAGCAAAGATATTCAAAAACAGACGTCGCCATTGAATTGGCTACCAAAAAAACACCAAATAACACATTTTGATAAATGTTCTAGAATATTCTATTTGTCAACTAACAAAGATATTGTGAAATCTACTGCACCACTTAATTGTCCAACCGAAATTAAACTAATGTAAACCAAATGTCCGATTTTGACAAACAATTTTTGCAATTTGACGAATAGAATATTCTAGAACATTTATCAAAATATGCTATTCCGTCTTTTCTTCGATGACCAATTAAATTGTGCAGTCGATTTTTCGATATCTTTGTTAGTTGACGAATAGAACATTCTAGAATTTTTGTCAAAATGTGCTGCTTAATCTAATTTTTAGTGCCCAATTCAATAGTGAAGTTTGTTTTTTGGTATCTTTGCTAGTTCACGAGTAGAATCATCTAGAATTTTTGTCAGCTTTCGCTAATGCCGGTCTTTTATGTTGATGAATGCGATAGTGAAGTTGATTTTTCGACAGTTTTCTAGAAGTCGTCACTCATATTCATTAGTATAACATTCGATTTCCTTTGTCTACACAACCGAATTTTAGGTGTAAATTGTCTCTTAAGATATAACATTATTTTAAAAAAATTCAGATAATAATATTTACCAACCCCCGAAACAAACGTTTATCGACGCCCCTGATCTTCCGATTTTACGTACTTCCCCTTAAATTTGCACCGACCACTACGTAAAATTGGATTTGTGGTGTATAACTCAAGTGTAATACGGTAAGACAATTTAATGAATAAAAAAATTAGTATAATTCATATTATTATTTAATACATTGTTACTATGGTTCTGAAATCAGTCAAATTTACTAATACGAATTTTTGTTTCGTTTTTATCGTTTTTACCTACAATGAAATAACTAATGAAATGTTTTGTACCATTTTTTTCGCTGTAGAAATCTCTCCTAACTTTGTTTCCATGGTAAAAGTGAAAAAACTACAATATTCTTATGGGACTTGATACACCGGAGTTAAACTGTCAATTGAAAAATTATATATAATCTCGTGAATAGTTAGAAATAATTTTTAAATTTATTTTTTCGCGGATTAACGAATAACTCGTCCCCTGAGATCAGAGATTTTTATCATTTTATTTTCGCTAAAACAGTAAAATAAAACTAAATTAATTTCGCCTTCATTTTAATCAAATTTGAATCGAAAACCATCATAAAGTTAAGTGTTTTTACGGTACCTAGATAGAATTTCTACTCTGTTGATTATATCAACATGGCTGGTGTTGGTATTAAGGGCGGCCAACTACTACCACTTACTGAATGAGCAATGATGATGTACAATTATTATATTGTGATGATGGAACTCGTGGCGTTTAGCTCGTTGGCGCTTGTTGGAGCTTGATGGTTGTTGTTGTATCCTCGGTTTTTGTATCGTGTTAATATCAGTGTTGACAAAATGAACAATAAGATCCGCTATATGTTAACCGTCATCCAACTTGTATGCATATTTTGATATACCAAGTGTTTAATGAATATATCGCTATCATCATATTCCAAGAAAAGAAGCAAAGAAGTGGGGGAAACTAATGTTCTTAATTGTTCATAATTAACATATAATTTTCCCACAAAATTTTTAATACTTGATATTCACCATGAGCTTTTGCCTGGAAGGGAATACGAAATTCGACTACAGCCCTCAAGGTGGACAAATATGTCAGTTTATCAGAATGTTGTTTGCATATAATTTTAGTAGGTATTTTTCTTTAAGAAAAAGTATTTTTTCTTTAATTGTTGTGTTTGATTTTTTTCAAAGCGAGTATTTATTACGATGTCTATGTTACCAGATTTTACAAAATAATAATAAAAAAGAATTATTTGTAACCCTACTGTCAAACGTCACTTTATTTTGAAATTTTCAGAAAAATACCATAAAAATTATCTCTATGGTTTTTCTCGGTCAATTATTGAAAACTATTAAGGTAAAATGAGCAAATGTGTGGCTTTCATTAACGAAATTTCAGTTTTTTCATATATTTTTCATTCATTTATAATAGTAAAATGTCCTGATAAATTGTCAAATAATCACTTGAGTTAAGTGGCCGTAGTTTCGGAGCGAATAAATAACCATTTAGAGGTAGTTAGAAGTTACGCGAGTATTTTTTTTTAAATCTAAATTATTTTAGGAAATTTTTATTCTAATTTAATTTTAGACATATTTTGGTTTTGGTGTTGCAGGTGCGATTATCAAAGACACAGTTTCAGAAGTGTGTGTTTTGAAATTGTTAAAAATATCAAAAATTCAATTTCATCGTTGGATTGATCAACAGAAAAGAAACCAAAATATAAAGCAAAATGTAACAGGAATGTTCTATTCGGCGGCAACCCACAAAAATATGAAAAAACTACTTTACCAGTATATTGTTCACCATAAAATAGGCTAAATAGCGGAATTTCTCGCAAGCTCTAGAATATTCTATTCGACTGCCAGTCGGATTGGTACTCAATTATAGTGCAATTATATAAAATATTTAATCAAATGGTGAAGTCGGTTACTAATTAATACTTTTATGTACGACTGAATCATAAAAGCCTATTTTATTACATTGTTAAGAGATATAAAAAGTATTACTTTTTGGCACTAGTTGCATAATGAAAAGCAAAAAGCACTAGTGCCATAAAGAATAGCCTACTTGATAAATTTTGATTTCAATTTTACAATAAACAGAAAACACACTAACCTTATTTGTATACCATTTTTACAAATGTTGGCATAATTAATATTAATTACACAATCTGAACTAGTATTAATATTTATTCCAGGCAGTTTTTTCTCCTTTCTTTTTTAAATATTAATAAGTTTTGTTGAAAAATCTTTTAAAAATGCTCCAATATTTTATTAGCTTTAGATGACAGATAATAACCAAAGCATACTTTAAACACAATAAATTTGTCTATGCCAACTATATATAAAATACATTTTTTATTTAAAGTATAGACGTGAGATTTATAAATTCGATGTTTTATCGATAACTAGGAATTTTAACAGTCGTACATAAAGCTTTGTATTCAACTTGTACATAATTTGACTTTATGAACTCGCCTTTTTTTATTGGCCTCGCTCGCGAGCTCGCTCAGCCATAAACACGGCTCATTCATAAAGATCTTCATTATGTACTTGTTACATAAATAGCTATTACTGGTTTCCAAATAGAATAGTCTAGAATTTTTAAAAGCCGCCTATTACAGTTCCGCTTGTTAGACACTGTATCAATGTGTTAATGAATTACAAAGAAATATGAATGTTTTTAAATCAATAAATATCCTATTTTAGGAGACAAACTTGTCAAAACAGAATCAAGAAATTTAACTCTTTGCACTCGATGGACGCCGCCACGGCGACACAATAAATAATAATTCCACTCGTTAGGCGCCGCAGCGGCGCCATAAGCAATAGGTACGTATTTTATTATTTACAACACGCTAGGGGACCTAAGGCCCGATTTACAGTAAAGCCCGATTTACATTAACGCTCCACTCTCAGTACGATATCACTCCGCTCCCGGTTCGATAAAATATTCTTACATAATAAATAATGAGTGTATTCACATCATCGCTCTGATATCGGTCCGATATCAGTTATGGTTCGCTCTCGCTTCAATACCGCTCCAATACCAATACCACTGAGGTAATATTTTATCGGAGCGATATCAGACCCTATATCGATGATAGTGAACACATTTTTGATTCCACTTCGCTCCGCTTCTCAGCATTCTTCATTTATTTGAAAATTATTATATTAGGAAAACATGATACAACACAACGACGCGACGTCTTGCTACAATACATTGTGATACATACTACTAAAATTAACTAATAGATATATTGTATTATGGATATTATTTTCTCCTAATACAATTGTGTTTGCAGCGTTTTAAAACTACTGTCGAGTACCTGAATACCCATACTAAAAAATGGTTCGAGTGCAAAGGGTTAAACTTGATCAAAGGTTGTTCAAACATAAACTTTAGTTTTAACATAGCAACCTAAAGATTAAATTGACTTGAACTGTATATACCACTACAACGTCTTCAAAGATTTAATTTTAATTAAATGTTTAGCATTAAATCTGCTTTCACATAACACATCCTGTATCTGCCTATTGAATACTATCATCATAGATGTTGTATACCAGAATACTGTAGTACATTACTGGACTAACAATGCTTGATACATATCTCGTCTTGCATGTTTAGTTGTTTAGGTTTACTATAGCAGACTCTCACACATAATATACGTGTGTTTATATGTTATGGCTAGTGTTAATATTGACCATAAACACTAACACGATTTTTAGGTGAGAATAATACCTACCTGACTTGTGATAGCTTTAGGTACGGTAAATATATTAAGGATATATTGAAAAGGAGTAAAAAGTCGACCGATAAGTTAAGCTGTTTAATTTTTTAAGTTTTTTTCAGCACCAATATTAGTCGTAAATGATGCTGAGGATTAAGATTTTTTGAATATTTAATATTCTATTCATATTGATTTTTGTTTAGAAAATGAAAATGATTGTTTAGAGTTTTGTCGATTTAGAGTGCCGAACACACGCGCAGTTAATATAGGATAAAAGTGGGTAAGAGTATGCAGAATTTAAATAGGTTTTTATCTTGTCTATGAATACGGTGAATATCGAATTTAATAGTTTATAGATGTTAGCACGATACCTATTTATAGTTGACCAAATATTATTTAATTCGCGCCAATTCTTATTTATTTTGTAAAAACAATTAAGGTACCTCAAATCAAACAAATGTTATAAAAATTGCCATTTTTTTAATAGAGTGTGTTTTGTCTTTAGTTCATTCAACAGGTAAGATAATTGCCTTTATGGATTCTAAAAATATTTTATTTTTATTTGAATTCAGCCCCGGATCTACGATTTTTTAGAACCGGGGCAGAAACTTGAAAATGGCGCCCCTCCTCTCCAAAGTTTGACATAAATTGTCAAAAAAATTCATAAGTAGATAAGTTGTTTATAAAACTTCAATTTTTCCCGTTGCGACAATGATAAAAATTGAGGGTTTTGTAAAGAAACAATATAGGTACCTACAAGTTGATTTTTTATTTTAATAAATCTACTCCGAAAGCACTACAAGTTGTGCAAATTTCAAATTTTTATCACCAGCACCATCAAGGATACAGGGGCGCAAAATTCCACAATTTGGAAAAAAGTCAGCTTTCAGAAGTTTGTAAGAATTAAAGGATACAAATTTCACAATTGAAATAGTGTGTATTTGTTTTATAATGGGTAGTTGTACCCGTATACAGCTATTCTCATAAAAAATGCTAAGCGAGGTTTAAAGCATTCCTTCTATAAAAAATAGGTTAAATATGGACGTCACTTAAAGAGACATTTATTACCTTCAAAATGGTTTTTATTTCAACCTTTTAGGATGAACGATTTATGAAACATGTGCATCGGCATAAATGGCTGCAAACACAAAATTCAGCTCAAATTGGAAAACAAAAATGGCTACCACGCTTAAACGGTTCAAGATCATTTTTTTTAAGAATTGTTCTCAATACTTCAAATATAATAGAAAAAATTGGAAGAATACTAATTTTTTCTAAATTGCTCGAGCAACCAACTTTTTTGGTCGACCATTTGATATAGACTGACCTCCGGTATGATTTTGGCGCCCCCTGAAACTGACGTCCGGGGCAGGGGCCCTGGTTTGCCCCCCCCTTAAATCCGGTCCTGTTTGAATTTTATCTATAAACTCAAAGATACAATTAATTTTTAATTGTTAACGTTTAACTGACAAAAACAGATTCTTATAAGAGTACGCACCCTAAAAGTTGATAAGAGTACGCACGTTTCTATTAAAATTTCTATTTATTTTTAAACGGATTTTTGAAAGATGAGTTATCAACGAAAATTCAATAGGAAACTGATATTTTCAGAAAGTATTTTGAAAAATATACAAGAAAAAATAAAAAATGAAGGAACAAATGAACTATAACAAGAATAATGAATATAGCGGAATGCACTCTTAAAAAAAAAAAAAAAACTTAGAAACGTCCCATCCTCCATTGGGAGATACAAAAGGACATTTTGAGAAATTATGGAGCACCAATTTCCTGAACATATTCATTTTTTCTTCTAAATAAGTAAACAACACTAAAAAGACCTAAATAAAATAGTTAATTAAAAAAATCAAAAAACCCGACTGCGTAAAAAGCAAACTAAAACGGTAAAAACAAGATGAAATAAAGAAAAAGGAAAATGAATAAAACAGTAAAGCAGTCGGAGGCATACATATTGTACTAAATAAAACAGAAATGTATGATGCCTCCGAATGCTTTACTTTTTGATTCATTTTTCTTTTTCTCTATTTCATCTTGTTTGTACCGTTTCATGGGCGTACCCAGCGAGGGGCAGAGGGGGGAAGCTGTCCCCCCTAGAAGCAAAAAAAAATTAAATGGTTATAAAGTGATAAAACGAAACAAAATTATAAATGCTCATATATAATTTTTTTTATTGGGGTTACCACACTGCCTTTTCCGTACTAAAATGGTACAACTAGGGATAGGAAAAACCTACCAGTTATAACCTAAAGCCGGCTTTTCTGTTTCGGCTCACCGGTTTATTCCGGTTATTTTCTTGACTCTTTTTTCAATCAATAACCAGAGAATAATATTGAGCAAATATTTTTTGAAATAAAATAAATTTAAAAATTTATGTTTGTCTGATAATTTGTTTAAAAAAATTATATTAATTTCTTTAAAATTCTAATACATTTAGCTAGTTATGGTTATTACGGTACGAAAATTATCATCCTTTAAAAATATATATAATTGTAAAATGAAAATTTTTTTCTAAAAGTGTTGTTTTTCCTAAAAAAAAAAAAAAAAAACAAAAAAAAAACGGTTATCTAGAGCAGCTATAACCGTAAGGTTAAACCGAAATAACCGAAAACCGATTATTTTTGAAAGGCCGCCATCCCTAGTTACAACCTAATTTAACATTTGCCCCCCTCTAGGTTTAATCCTGGGTACGCCCATGTACCGTTTTAGTTTGCTTTTTAGGCAGTCGGGTTTTTTGATATTTTTAATTAACTATTTTATTTACTAATCACGCCAATTTTTGTCAACCACTCTATATTACATCACACCCTATATAATATAATCTCGTTACCAAAAATATTATTTATAACGTCAGAATAGGTATATACAAAAATAAAAATTTTCTCAGAAATATTTTCCTTACAAAGATTGAGTACTAGTTAGTCCGAACTGCTCGAAAACTACCCGAGGAAAAAAAAACGTATATATAAATACATAGTATTAGAGAAGTTGAATTATTATATAATTAATCCCACATTTAATGATGAAAATATTAGGAAATGTTGATAAGGGTCCACACGCTCAACACACACACACACACACACACACACACACACACACACACTATACTACAACGGTCCTTCTACATATTCGCTTCACAAGTCATCGAGAAAATATTTATTGCAAACATTTTTATTAATGGATGCTAACATAGAAAATGGTAAAAGCATAAAATTTATTAGGGTTTTCGTGAATTTTTTTTCTTTCACCGGCTTTGTTCGAGGTACCCAGTTAGTTTTAGTACGTTTATGTAACTGTTATTATGATGTTTTCATAAATACATTGAAAAAGTGTGCTATTTGCTAATAATGCGCCATAATTAATAATGAATGGGTTTACACGGTTTAGTAGGTATAACATAAGAAATAACGTGAAAACAGGTAGAATCGACGGGTCTGCGTTTTAGAAAAAAAATTATAATTCCCCTTGGGACCCGCACGTGAAAAGGGGGGCCCCTGGCCCTAGGTAGGAGGCCCGAGAAAAAGTAAAGGGAGCTTTTTTTGTTCGTCACTCATTTTTTGAGGTGAAATTTCTGGAGCCCGTCATTTGATTTGATAACTATTTTAATTTTTTTAGCCTCCATATCTTAGGAGTTTAGGTTTGAGAGATGCGGTTTGGTTGCCGCATAGTTCCGTGTATTACTGTTTGTCGACCAGGCGCGCAACAATTACAAATTTGCAGGGGGGCGGTCTAACAAAATTTAAATAACCCAATTTTGTTATGGAAAATGTCTTAAAAAATTTGATTTTCAAATATTAAAAAAATATCAGTAGACCACTAAAAAATAATCCTTTTTAATATAAATAAAATAAATTGAAGGAAAATTTACGTAATTTTAGGAGGGTCCGGACACCTGGAACCCACCGGTTGTTGCGCCCCTGACTATAGACGACAACTTTACTATAGAATAATAATACTCTTAAGCACACATCGATATTCCGTATGTGTTTTGAAACATTCAGAGGTCTTTTGACAAAGAATTCAATCATTTTCTTGATTTACATTAACGCTCTCCTCTCACTCCGATATCACTACGCTCCCGATTCGATATAATCTTGTTGTGTTCACATTACAGTGCTGATATCATGCTGGTACCTATTCGTTCTCTATTCACATTATAATGCCACTCTAGGTACACTCCTAGTTCGGTCTCAGTTCGATACAAATATCTTTTCATAACAACTGCATGCAAGCGGAGTGGAGTGAAATCAAAAGTGTTTACACTATAGGTACAAGCCATAACAAGTCTGATGTCGCTCCGATAAAATATTACCTGAGTGGTATTGATATTGGAGTGACATTGGAGCGAGAGAGAACCGTGACTGATATCGGACCGATATCAGAGCGATGATGTGAATACGCTCATTGTTTATTGTGTAAGAATATTTTATCGAAACTGAAGCGGAGTGATATCGGAATGAGAGCAGAGCGTTAATGTAAATCGCGCCTAATCTTCACCTATCAGGAAAAATAATCAAATATGCGGCGCTTCTAGGACTTAAACAGACTCAGCAGAAATACATATTACATACTTTATGTAGGTACATACTTAACAAAATTAATTTTTGTCCTTTTTGGGCCAAAAAGGCATTTTTTGAAAATTAGTTTTTGACAAATTTTTATAAAAAAAAATTCAACTCTTGCAGCAGGTTGCATGATGAAACTTAAGCCCGATAAGGTGACACGTGATATAGAATCTTGCGTTTGGGGTATTTTTTTTTTTTTTGTAAAGTAATGGATTCTCGTCAGAAGCAAAATTATTTTAACTGTTCGTAACTTTTACAACTTTAAAACACCCTTAATATATCCTCTATTGTCAAATATTTTATAAACACCTCTATAAAAAGGTGTGCAATCTTTAATTTTACGATTGCCAACAAAAAACCAGGTACAAACGGCAAACACGACACAAGAATAATTGTCAACAAGAACGTTAGACAAACCCCTGACAAGGATAATTTCAACTCAATCGATTGCGCAGATAAAACAGTGCAATTATACAATATCCACACTTATCAGACTCTACGCAAGGGGTATATTTAGTGGTAGAGTTATACCTACATCATTCACTACTCTGTGACGTTGACTCTATATATACACATGAAAATTGTGTGTCGTCTCACTGTCTCTCTGTGAGTGAGTGAATGAGTCGTCGTCGTGTGGTGACCTTTTCTCGAGAGATATAAACTATTCAACTGTGCATAATTAAGAAGGGTTAGTTTGGTTGTTTCCTCCCCGTTTACCCCTTTCCGAAACCGTCCAACATTACATTAACATTGTCTTTTCTATTAGTGTCACTTAAACAAATGTCGGGTCTAGAGCAACTTGTTATCTAATAATATGTTGAAGCTTTGTAGTACGAATAAGGCCTGTTTGCCACTCATCATAGTAGGTAGGTACCTACATAATATAAGACCTTTGTCTATAAGTTTTGAATATTACACACAAAGCATGCAGTGTATGTGGATTTTTTAGCTTACAACATTAATCACATAACATATTATAACAAGGCTTTGTGTATGCCTCGTACTTATATATATATATATGTTGTCGCGGAATTGTAGAATCAGCCAGATTACAAAATGTCTAGCCGTTTTATAATAAAACGTTGCTGTTGTGGTGTACACTGAGAAAAAAATACGGTAATTTTTACGGAAATTTCTAGTAAAAAATTACGGAGCCCTCTGGTAATGCGGGCATAAGTGACAGGCAAAGGAAAAAGTACGATGAGTATAGTAACAATTACCCTATAGATCCGTAAAAATTTCGGCGCTGTACAGGAAAAATTCTACTCTCTTACCGTATTATTAAGTTTTTTTTTTTTTATTTATTAATAAGTAATTGAATTAATTATAGTTTGAAAAGATATTGATAGAAGGGTAAGGATTAAAATCAAATTATTAATATTGAGAAAATGTTCTGTGGTTTCTTATTATTTGTGGAAAACATTGTTGAATCACGTCCTGGTCACCAAAATTTTGTTCAATTACGTTCTGGTCACCAAAATTATATTGTGATTTTGTCGGTTTCACTACTGAGATTGATGTTAAAATAAAATAATAAAAAACCACAGAACATTTTTTCAATATTTGAAATGAATGTAGGAAAAACACAATGATGTATTTATTATTTGATAACAAAATAAATTGTTTATTTGAAGTTAAAATTATAATGTTTGTAATTATGAAAGTACAAAAAGCACATGTATTAATATGAAAAAATGAATGTATGCTGTTGTGTTGTATAACCAATGTACCGTTGACTTAGCGGGATTATTGCACTGTTGCGATCGACCTGTTCTATATCTTGTGTACAACTGATCAAATGGTGCGGTCTCTGGTGCTCAGGCCACAGGGTACCGATGTCGTTGGTATCATAGCTACTGAGCACACTGGTCGCCGGTCCGACTACTAGTGAGTTATTCAAAATGACCTTGTGTGATGTTTCAAGTGATGCTTCTGTGAGACAGATGCTGAAAGACACGTTTCAAGGAGAAAATAGAGATAACAAATACCGTTTAAACAAAAATTAAGTAAATTTTCCTGGTATCCACTTGAAATTTTACTAGCCCATCGAATTTTACGGAGCTGTATAGGAAAAATTCTTAAGCTGTACAGGAAAAATTTTCAAATGAATCGTAAAAAATAAAGTTTGAAAGGCATTTTTTTATATTTTTGCTTGATAATTTCCTACCGACTGGCCACTTGAGCCTGGTTTACCGGAGGCAGCACCGTTTTTATTACTGTAATTTTTTCTCAGTGTAGCCATATTGTCATTTTGGCACCCAATAAAGATCGGGTTAAATAACAATAATTTCACAATATTTCCAATCTTAAAAAAAATTGACTTACACAATATAGTTCTGAGCCCCTCATATATAGATGAAAAGTTAGCTAACTTATATGGGGAACCTGTGTCGCCAAAATATGACGCAAGAGTGGTGCCCCCACCAAACTATTATGGTATACGCAACACATTACTGCACAAACCTATCATTATATGTGCACAAACCTGTAATTGAATATGTGTGCATGACTATGTACATTGTATACATTTATAGATACTCCATCATGGCTGATAAACAAAAAAATAAATATAATATATTTACTTACCTAACGAAAAATATCCCTTTATTTTGAATATTTTTTTGTCTAATATCATTTTTATTCTTAGTTACGACACACTTTATATTTTTTTCTATTTAAATTTAAAAAATTAATTAGAAAGACAATCACACTATATACGATGTTATTCCTAACACAAACTGTAAGTGAATGATCAGCAAGTTGTGTAACAAGCTACAAAACTGCACAATACGAACGACACTATTTTGTATATACATTGCATTTGTCCAATCTGTGTTTGTACCAAATCTGGGAATGATATACAGCAACACAGTCAAAAAATTTGTGTTAAAATTGACACATTTCACATGTCCAGAACGGTCCACTCAATTTTTTGTGTTAATTTAACACAAAGGATATGTGTCAAATCTTTACACAAGATTTGTGTCAATGATTTAACACACAAGAGGACATACATTTTGTGTTAATTTTTCAGATTTATCAGAAATAGTTGTTAAACTTTTTTATTCAATATTTTACTTCCACCGGAGCGTAAGATATTTGAAAATCGTCAAAAATTACAACGATTTTGTTAATATATTATTATAAATGAGACTCAAAGAACGCAAAGTAAGTCAGTCATTTGTAAAAATTGTTACTCGTTTCCATATATATCTACCAAAATAGATATATAATAAAAAAAGAATAGAGTAGTCCTTATTATTGAATAAAACCGAAAAATTTAAGTTTTTTCAGTTATTGACCAATATAGTTTTATTACGTTTAAAAATGAAACAATTTTCTTACATTTTAAGGTTATTTTGTTACAGATTCAGTTACAAAAAAATCATGTAAACTTACTTGAGGCTGTATATTTTAATATTATAATCGAAATAAATCGGAATTTGTGTTAATATTTTCATTTAACACAAACACGAAATGTTACATTAACGCAGGGTTGTATTAATTATTTAACACAAAAATGTTAAACACTAGTTCTTTTTTACGCGGAACACAATTTTTTTTACTGTGAAAAAGTATTTTAACTTAATTTGTGATAAAGTTATTTATCGATTTTTTTGTAAGCATTTAATATAAAGTTTTTTTACAGATGTATTTTTCAGAATTTTCATAATATTATAAAAATGAAATAAAATGTTCTCATATGTAAATTAAAGCTTTATCTTGTTTATAAAAGTAAATTTTAAGGAAATCGTGAGGTTTTGAACGCCCTGAGTTAGATATGTATTTATTTATTTTTTTTTTTTTTTGTAAAATTTGGAACAAACTATACATTTTTCCGTAATGCCAGACATTTAAAAAAAATATAATTAGGAAATTTTCTTGGTTGAACGTTTAGTCATCCGAGTTATAGAATACAAATAAATCATTATTATAATTTGGCGTATATTAGTTTAGTGTCGTTCTGTGAAATGTTGAAATTTTTAGCCTTTCTACAAAACAGCATGGCTGCGTTCAGAAATGCCTACCCGGTGACACCCTGGTGATATTTAATTACCCATAAGGTTCAAAAATCGCTTAGGTCAAATTAAAGACATTACCAACACTCATTCAAAAATAACTATGATTTTAACCCAGAGTAACTTTTAATAGCCGCGGTCTGGACTGGAGTGACTTAGGGTAAAATGTTAACTCATGCGCAGTAATGCTCTACTTGACATTTCAACATACATACAACATAATTATTTGTGTATTTCAAACGGTTTAACGGTTTATTATAATTGTATTATACACGGAGAGAAAAATCCTATAATTTTTGTAGAGAAAATTTCAGAAAAATTACCATGCTCCCCTATAATCCGTGCGCGATCGACGACCAAAATAAAAAATATGTGCTAGCATGGTAAAATTTAATGTGGTGCTAACACAACTTTTATCACACTCTTATGCATGTATATTATAGTTTAGTTCTTGTTGTCGTACTCTTTCATTTGCGCATCTGACTCGCGACCTTATATTGGTTGCACTGTACCTGTAAAAATATGTATACAAAAATGATTGCCAACAATATAATTCTAATACATATACTAAAGATAAGTAAATAACAAAAAGATGAATTAAACAATGACATCATCCTAAGAGAGTGTAAAAGCAACTGACTACTAGCTGCATCAAGGTGCTTGGTTCGAGCTGTCTGACAAAGTTTCTTTCACAGTCCACACTTATGGTTCGCATGTAACCCATGTAACTCGCTGATTGAGGTACATTTCATTACAGCGATCCCAACACAACCAACCTTCTTTCTGTTTTTTTTTCTTTCTATTATTAGCATGTTAGCATGGTAATTTTTTTAATAAACACAATTAAAAATTATTTTTTTGTCGGTAATGAAACTTTTTACTGTGCTGTTTTACAAATTTTACGGAGATAATATTACGAAAAGAACATTCCATCCTTTAAATTTTTTATGATTAATTATAATCTTTATATTTTTACCTTACAGAATTTAATATGTTCGTCTTTTACACGTCGATTGTAGTGCTGAGCACAGTAATTTTTATAGGAATTTTCTCTCCGTGTATTATTAATTTTAACTTATTAGGATTTTAAATACAAAAAAGAGAATTATTTAGAAACATAAAACTGGTAATGAAAAAAACAGGTTACGTTATATTTGTATTTCTCGGCATCGTTCAAATATCAAGACATACGGTGTGACATCCTAAGGATATTCCGACAATCATCCTATCAAAACACACTCTACCTTCACTTTTTATTCCTGAACGCAGCCCAACATTTTTTAAAACTGCTTTGTATCTTATTGCAATCTGGCTGAATCTACAATCTGACAGCGACATACATACATATACTCTCGAGCCTTTCTCTCTTTCTGTTCAGAGATGAAAGAGAAAAAAAATTGTTTGTCTTTGTCTTATGAGTAAGTGAGTAAGTGAAGCAGATAGTATATATAAATAATCCCTTTGTGCTTTCATAATTAAATGACAGTAATGGATTTTGAAAATTACTTACTAACTAACTACGAGCTTTAGCTATACGCTAGCTTTGCTCATGTTTTGTGTCATTGTCAACGCTTAATTTAAGCTTTTTTCTACGGGAAAATTTGTCAGAAGTTATAGCGCATAAACAGCGTGCATAAATGTCGTTTATGATGGCGTATTGTAATGGATTATTCACATAATAAAAACCATAGTCTGTTTACGAATTATTAATTCTTAGAGCGCACGACTGCAGGAGTTCAGAGACTAATCTTTCAATAAAAATCTCTCAATGTTTAAAAAATGAATATTGAAATTGGAAGCGAATTATAGGTTTCCGAAATCATCTCTTCATTTTTATCAAAATTTGTGATACAGAGGCATTATAATAAAAAAATTTGTTGAATCAGTTCTAAAAATAATTTCTTCATTCAAATAGCAATAAAAGCTTTTTTAACAAACCAACTTCAAAAAGTAAAAAATAAATAATTTTGGATGTTGTTTTTGGAGCTTTCTCTCCATCAATAAAATCACTAATTAATTTGTACTATATATATTTCACCCTTTACGGTTTCTTCAGGTAAATTATAAATTTATAAATTAATTAAAAAGTTTTCTTTTTTTAGAATACAATATGGTTTTTTTTTTGGTAATTTAGTAGTAAAAATAATTTGTATAATATTTACAAAAATTTCTTTATAAAAAAAATTCTTTGGAGCGAATTTTTCATTGTCAGTTTGATTCTAGTTTGTACGTTGAAACTTACTTGTTAATTTGGTTTTCATTATGTTTTAGAAAGTAAAAATAAAATTTTTCTTAATTTTTCTAAAATTTACTAAAGATATGGATGTTATAATTAATTTATTCAATGATTATGATAATGTGAAAGATGATTATAGCTGTTTGACTTATAGAGACGACATAATATTGAAATTTTAATATATTGAATCGAAAACTAAAGAATGCGTTTCAAGTGATTTAATAAAAGATTAATAATTTATTTTGTGGAAAATATTTTAATTTTTATTATTCTTTGAGATCTTATTCGAAAAATTACTAACAAATTTTAGAAAATTTACAAATGTACCTAATGAGGAAATAACTACATATCTACGGGAATATTTGTGACCGAGAAATTTCACATTCTGTAAAGTCACACATGTCCACCGACTCATAATAGTTCATAAATTAATTATTTGAAAGACATGTCATATGATACAATTGAGGTATTTATCTATTTTTTTAATTTTTATAATGAAAATATGCTTTGATAAAAAGATTAAAGAAAAATTAATAAATATTTATATAAATTTATAAATGATATAATAAGATGTAATAATTATATAAGATATAATAATTTATAAATATATAAATATAAATTTATATTTATATTTTTTTAAATATTTTTTATTCGTTTTTGTAGTATTGTTATGTAAAAAAAGGATTTTTTGCAAATAAACTCTAAAACTCTCCGTAAAAAGTCCATTCGTCAAAATGACGCCGATGTATGATTAACGTTTCTCGTAGACCAACGTATGATTCATAGGGTTAAACAAGTAGAATCACTAGAAAAAAAATCTTGTCTCCAATAAAATCTTACTTCGAAAAGGAGTCTCCTTATTTTAGGAGCAAAAATGAAAGTTTCACACCTAAGTTACTCTAATTTAAACAATTACCTAAAGTCAACTTAACTCCATAAGTCCTAATTTTAGAAAAAGATTAATTTTTAAGTTGATGACGTCACGTTTTATTAAAATATATTTTAATGTCTTCAAAGCGTACATAAAATGATCGGACCATAAAATTTGAAATGTCGAATTATACGTCTTCAGAGTAGTTCTATTCATTTTTATCAAAGTTAAACACGTATAGGCAGACATTAAACACCAAAGCTATCCTTCTGGCGACAAAGTTCTGTTGATAAGAATTTTTAAGAGGTTTTCCTAAAAAAAAAAAATTGAAATCTATAATTTCAATTTTGGTACGGAACACTAATTTTACAAAGATTGAAAATCACACAAAAAAAAAATGAAGAGAAAAAAGTTAAACTAATATAAAGTGCTTAAATTCATCCATCAAATGGGATCACAAGCATATAAATATTCAGATCGAATGTAAGTATATTTACGTGCAAAATTATGTCAAACATCGCAAAAGATAAAATTATTAGTATTTAGTGGCTGTTCAGGACCAAAATCCATACGAAATCAAATTATGTCTCATAATCAGTTTAATAATTCGGTTGCAGTAATCCATTAAAATTTTCTTTTTTGCAATTTGTGCCAGAAAGTTGGCTTTAAAATAATACAATTACAGATATTTGATATTATTGTAATTAGATATATATTACATAAACTTGACTTCCATTGTTTTAATTTTAAAATTTGACTTTTGGTTTCTATTGACTTGCTCAATTTGACGGAGATAGAAATTAATTGGTAGGTAATAATAATGACGGCAAAGTTACTTAAGTGGACAGAAATCAGCGTTCGCTCTACTAGCGTTTGCGCCGCCTCGGGCAACAAGCAAAAATTCTGCCTCCGTCATACCGGCCACCTTTTTTTTTTTGCTCGTCAGTTAGTAAAAATGTCGCCTTCTCTTCCTTTTGTTTGTCTTGGATTTTACCGAAATGCCGCTCTAGGTAAATGCACGGATTGCCCCCCCCCTAGGTCGAACCCTGCTCTAGGGGGGGGGGAATCCTTAGTTTAGTCGTAGAAATGCTCTTAGTATGTAAAATTTGTATTTAATTTTATTATTATTCATTAAAAATTTCATTAAATATAAGTTTTTTTCGGTAGTGAGACGTTACTAAACATCTTATATATGTATGTGCCAAATTAAACCTAACCTGACATCAAGAATATTGTGGGTAAATTAAATAATTTGAACAATATTGAATACTAGCCGTACCCGTGACGTTGTTCACGCGAAACGTTGAATAGTTTCTTTTTCCAATTTGTAGTTTCTTGCAACACAAAATGCATTAAATTGTCTCCAAATTGACAATTGTGTGTTTATTGTATTTTTCGGCACACAATTAACATTTTTTTTTTTTTTTTAATTCAGAAAAATTTCCAAACTACCAAATTTATTTATAATTTTTGTAATGTGTGTAGATGCTCAAAATAGTTTTTCCATTTTCCCGTGGGAATGAGACATTTTCCCGGAATAAAAAGTATCTTAGATGTTGACCCAGGTAATAAGTTATCATCACACCAAGTTTCATTAAAATTAGTCCAGTAGTTTTTACGTGATGCGTGAACAGACAGACAGACAGACAAAAACAGATTTACAGTTTTATTATATGTATAGATTAATCACTTATAAATGAATAACTAACCACTAGCATTTGTTTCTCCTTACACCCATTACCAAATTTATTGTGACCAAAGCATTATCGTTTTCATAACACTTTTGACCATTACAGATTTCATTACACTCTAGAGTTACTCTCGTTATATAAGTCTTTTAATATATTTTCAAGGTGTTTAACTCAATTCCCACTTCAAGTATACCCTTATCAATGTTACAACATTTACAAATCAGCCAGCCCGTTCATTATTCTTATAGTTTTCGATACATATAAGCTCTGGTCCGGTACTACATTCGATAGATCCGATATTGAACGATGTTAATAATATATTAAACGTTAAGTGCACTGCGCGTCTTAAGTGATTATATAAGGGATTTGAATACGATTTAAAATTGTGTAGTGCGGTTATTTGATCAGTTAAAAAATTATTTGCTTAACAATTTAAAGCACCTTTCTTCATGTGACTTTTTTCTCATTCTTTTATATCCAGTTTAAACACTGATATTGCTGTTGTTGTAATGACGTCATAAGTGTGGCGTTTACACTCTAATTGACCATTTTAGTAATCGAATTACTGATTTAATTATCGTAACTCTGTGTATAAAATGGTTAACAGTTATCACATAGTGTCTGTGGTACTTTTAGACCACATACGACTAATATGAATGTATTTTGAAATATTTAATAACTGATAATATTATGTAGAAGGGGGTGCGACAAGGACGTATAGTTTTACGGAAATATGAAATGTAATATTCTAACTGGTTGGTCTAATTGGAATGAAAATTGGAATTTTGATTGGGGCATTTCATTAACAACAGATCGAAATATTTGAAGGAAATTTATTTGGATAATTTTTGCGGGGCCAAATTTCGTACAACAACATGAAAATTGATTACATTTTGCTACTATTACATGGTACAAATTTATACAGTTAGGGGTAACATTCACATGTGATTTTTATTTCGTTTTTGCAAATATTTTGGTACAAAAAGACTGTAACCGTACTACTACTGGCACAAAACTGCAGTAACTTTACTACCATTGGTACAGAACCGCTGTAACCTTACTACTTTTGATGCAGAATCGCTCTAACCCTACTATTTTTGGCACAGAACTGCTGTAACCTTACTACTTTAGATACAGAATCACTGTAACCTTACTACTTTGGGCACAAAACCGCTGTAACCTTACTACTTTTGGTGCAGAACTACTGTAGCCTTACTACTTTTGATGCACAATCACTGTTACCTTACTACTTTGGGCACAAAACCGCTGTAACCTTACTATTTTTGCACAGAACTGCTGTAAACTTATTACTTTCGGTGCAGAACCACTGTAACCTTACTACTTTTGATGCAGAATCACTGTAACCTTACTACTTTGGGCACAGAATCCTGTAACCTTACTACTTTGGGCACAAAACTGCTTTAATCTTACTATTTTCGGTGCAGAACTACTGTAACCTTACTACTTTTGATGCAGAATCACTGTAACCTTACTACTTTGGGCACAAAACCGCTGTAACCTTACTACTTTTGGTGCAGAACTGCTGCAACCTTACTACTTTTGGTGCAGAACCACTGCAACCTTACTACTTTTGATGCAGAATCACTGTAACCTTACTACTTTGGGCACAAAACCGCTGTAACCTTACTACTTTTGGTGCAGAACTACTGTAACCTTACTACTTTTGATGCAGAATCACTGTAGCCTTACTACTTTGGGCACAAAACCGCTGTAACCTTACTATTTTTGGCACAGAACTGCTGTAACCTTACTACTTTTGGTGCAGAACCACTGCAACCTTACTACTTTTGATGCAGAATCACTGTAACCTTACTACTTTGGGCACAAAACCGCTGTAACCTTACTACTTTTGGTGCAGAACTACTGTAACCTTACTACTTTTGATGCAGAATCACTGTGACCTTACTACTTTGGGCACAAAACCGCTGTAACCCTACTATATTTGGCACAGAACTGCTGTAACCTTACTACTTTTGATGCAGAATCACTGTAACCTTACTACTTTGGGCACAGAACCGCTGTAACCTTACTAATTTTAGCACAGAACTGCTGTAATCTCACTACTTTTAGCACAAAACTGCTGTAACCTTACTACTTTTAGCACAGAACTGCTGTTATCCTACTACTTTTGGTATAGAACTGTTATGACCTTATTTTTGGTATAAGAATTTCATGAATGATGTAAATCGATTTTGATTAACTGTACGTCCAAAGTAATATTTTATTATCATCAATACCTACTAAAAAAATATTTCTATATACCGGATGATTCATTTAACTTGGAATTTTGTATATCTGGAAATGTAAGCGTTGTAGGAAAAATTTATCTATCAAAAATATTGATATATCTGAAGAGGACATCTTTCTGTCCTAAAATCAGTCCTTCCCCTTGCCCCCTCTGGGCGGGGTGGGGGACAGCTTTGAAATCTTAATTGGAAACCTCCTTGTGTTATTGCTGATTCGGATTCTACAAAACGAAATACGTAACAGATGGCGCTGCAATTTTAAAAATTAAATTTTATCCTGATTCTCGAAGAAAAGTGTGGAAACGGAGAAATATCTCGAGACATACATACCTGATCAAAAATTTAAAAAAATACGTGTTTAGTAGTTGTAACTACCTCTTACCGCCACCTCCTAGGGCTGCGATAACTTCGACATCTTAAATAGAAATCCCAATCTTATTGGTACATAACACAAGAATAAAAAATTTATTGCATTATTCATATGTATGTATTGCTTTTTTTGTAATATTATAAAATTGAAATAATTTATTCAAAAATGTTCTCATTTATAAATTATCTGGTTTAGAAAGGCAACTTTTTGGAAAATTGTAAGGTTTCGGGTGTTTTGAGTTGTTTATACGGTCCCTTTCCACTACATAAAAAGAGGATATCCATTTAAAAAGTAATCATTTTAAAGAATTAACGTAGCTGTTGTATTTAAAAACACAGTATACAAAGCGTTCATAAAGTTGCGGAACAGCTGAAAATCTCAGTTAATATTGACTTTATCGAAAAATAACCCGGACAAAAGTTTCATGGGAAGAAATGAGGAACTAAAAGATAGCCTCGAATTTGACCTTGAACGTGACCTTCACCAACCAGTATCATATTTTTTTCGTTTTTATGACCTACACACGACTTTGACGACTACATATGAAGTCGAAACATGGTTTTCAACGTAGAATTTCTCACTCTTTCCGAATCCGAGGCCAAAAATAGGGATTTCCATCTAAAAAAAAAACAAAGTTGACCTCCAAATTTTGGTCAAGGTCATGTTCAAGGTCAAATTCGAGGTTATTTTCTAATTTCTTATTTCTTTCCATGAAACTTTTGTCCGGGTTATTTTTTAATAAAGTCAATTGAGATTTTCAGCTGTTCCGCAACTTTATGAACGCTCTGTATAGTATCTGTACATTTTGCGATAGTAATTTTTTTGTACGTCAATAATGTTTGGCACTAAAAAATTTGCCTAATTTTCATTTTTAACAAATTTTTTCTTTTTCACCAAAAATTTCATTTCTTGTAACATTTGTATGTTTGAAGAGCTCTCGTCAACAAAATTACAACACTATTACATAATATTATCCGGTCTGTATAGTACAAAACACACAAATGAAATAATTAAAAGCGTTCTAATTAAAATTTCTATTACAGAATGACAGTTGTAATTTTGGCTGAAACTTTTCATTACACATTATATTATTAAGGTCAAAAAGGCTCTCGTTCGTCTATAGTTTTACTCAACATTGTAATTGTGCTTGTGTAAGTTTGCCCGCGCTACATATTTAAGAACATATACAATTGTTTGTGTGCAATGTAAAATATTCATTTAAATTGTGCTCGGCAATATTTCTGTCATTCATTCTGTACTAAACAAAATTTACGTGGTCCGTAAAAGTCACAATTGATGACTGACTCACTGGTCTACTCCTCGGCTCGGTGGCTGTTTAGTGGATGCTCTTGTAACTTGTAACAATTTACGATGGTAAATAAAGTGACCGAATATTGCGGTATTAAAAATTTAATTTCAAACATGACTTTTTGACTTGTTTGTAATTTGTTTGGTGTTATTGTTTTCTAACTGATCTCACCTCAGTAGTTAAATATTGATGATGAGATTTTTAATCTTTTAAAAGATCGCTTCCAAAAATTCTATCAACAGATGTCATTCATATTTTGATTCTTATGTCATCAATTTTTATATCAAAATGGCGTCTTTTTTTTTTTCCAGAGAATGGACAGAAGTCTTTCTTCTTGTAGTCCTGCATGGCTAGGTTTGGTCAATATTAAAAGAACGACTTTGAAAGCCTATAATTTGCCTCCAATATCATCGTTCTACCATTTTGTTTACGATTCGTAAGGTACTAAAAAATTTTAGTGAACTTGATCATCAAATTAAAATTTTTCTTTCCTCAAATCATGCTATATCAAAGTGCTTTAAATTACAGTTATTACACAGTTTAAATAATAGTTTGTTTCACAAACAGTTACGAAACGAGATGACGTAAGAGTGTCATTTGGAATTCAAAAATTCCAAAGGGTTATCCATGTTATGTACCTAAATAATGCATAACATTATACATACCAATACAGTGAAAATATCATCACTAAAGTAAATTTAATTTAGAAAAATAAATTTGCAGGTCAAATTATTTTGTGAAAATTTACAGTTGATAATTATATAAATTATTTAATTTTGTCTAAGTTTCACTGACTTTTTTGAAATCTTTAACAACGATGGCAGTGGAATTTTAACTGTCATTAAATTTTTTTTATTTAAAACTTGTCATCAGTTATTTTTGATATTTCCTTGTAATTTTAGTGTATGTTGTGATCTGTAAGACATTTCTGATATGTATTTAATTATTATGGTGGCTTAAAATGTTTGGTGATAACTCTTGTGCTGCTAAATTTTGTTTAAATCATTCAAAATAAAATTTCAATTTATGTTTTTTCTGAGTGCCGTTTGATGCAAATTTGTAAGTATTATTAGAATTTGAATGCTTAGGTAAAAATACGTTAAATAATAAATAATTTTTAATATTTTATAGTAATGCAGTTAATATTTTCGATTTCGACAGTGGTTGGTGCTAATAGGTCGTGACGATCTAAATTCTCCTGTTGAATACTGTCATCAATTTCGCGTTTGCTCAATTCATTTTGAAGAAAGTTGCTTTTAGTTGTTCATATAATTTAACATGACCATTATCAACCCTCAATCTCACATGTACAAACACATACAATCACATAAGTAAAAAAGGACATACATAATTGTTTGTACTTATATCAAAAAAGGATAGAAAGTGCGTTTCGCTACTGCCTATGGTAATAATCTTTTATTTATACTGTGGTTATTAATTGCAGTAATTTGAGTGTAGAGTCATTTCTGCTCTCAAAATGATGAAATTTCTTTAAAAAATATGGTTGATTTTAGTAAAAATGGAACGAACAACATGGAACACCTATCGTACGCTCCCAATTGAGCTATTCTAAAATTTGATTTATGATTTTTAAGATACCGAAAAACGAGACCTTATTTACCCTAAGTGCCGCCCCAGGCACTGTGAAAAATGCCGCCTTTATCTTTCTTTCAAAGAAAAAAATAAAGTTTTCCCTACTTTCTTTTAGAAATTTTTTCTACCAAAAATTACTGACAAACAAAAGAAAAGAAACGTCAAATTTCGACTTTTGTCGCCTCTGGGTCATGGTCTAGGTAGGCCTAGTGGCTAATCCTTCCCTGTCGGAAAATTCTAGTAAACTTGCTGACGTGATATTCTTTTTCTCAAATCAAGCTTTACAAAAGTAATTTGAATTAGCGTGATTTCTTGAATTAGATTAACTCAGGTGCTAACTTTTCATTTGTGCTACCGAATTAATGAAACTGCTTTCAAAAGTATGACTGATTCGACAGAAGTCAAAAGTCGAATTTTGGTAAAAATCAAAATAGCAATCTCGAAACCACTTTTTTATAATTTAGAGCACTGAAAAATTTTTGTAAACTTTATGTCAATAAATCTAAAAAAAAATTGTCTGAAATTAGTTTTTGTGAAATTGTTTCTTTCACCTAATGGTTCTACAGGTATAATTTCAAAACGATTTCGGAACTTTATAACTCGCTTCCAACTTCAACATTCTACTATTTTATTTATGGTTTTTAAGGGAGGGTCCAAATAAAAAAGCAACTTTTTTACTTATGATTATTTTGCTTGTTGAAATTTTTTTCAAATTAAGGATGTTTTCAAATAGAAAATTTGTTTTTGAAACATTCATTACCCTTCTCTATGGGGGGAGGGGGCTCCTTTTCACAAGTTTTTAAGCGTTTACAAGAAACGCCATATCTCAAAAAGTAATGAATATTTTTTAAAATATTTTTTCATTATTTTATTCCAGAAGGACCCGTCCATAAAGCTGAGTATGGGTTTCAGGTAATTTTAAAAATTAACTATAAAATTGTAATCCCAAAGATCTAAAAATTATAAAACCCAATTTTTTATTAAAAAAAAATGTTTAAAAATAGTTACAATTGTTCAAATGGAAAAAGCATACTCCACTTTATGCGCAATATGTTTATGAACAAAATAAAAAAAAAAAAATTAAGTCTCTATCTTTTCTAGAACTTGAGATATGATTTTCCTTGTCGGGAAAAACACAAGTTTCGGGAAACGGTAAAAAACAAAAATAATAACAAAAGAAGCGGTTTACTCACTGTTTATTAAAACGTCTACAAAGGCATAAAAATAAAAGAACATTATCTCAGTGCACTCGTATAACTCGTGTACACACCAAAACTAAATATCACTGATCAAATCGCAAGGCGTGGCGAGCGTTATCTGCAAAGGAGCAGCAACTTGGCTGTGCAGTGGCTCACAGATAAATATTTTTCTACTTGTAAAAAAAAATTTTTGGCCATGTTTTATATATCACCGTGTTTGTAAAGAACCACAGAACGAAATAAAAACAAAAAACGAGATTCGAAAAAAATTAGTTTATTAACCGTTTCTGGCGTGAACTCCCCCCTTATGGTTTTAAATCTCGATAAACTTAGTGACATTATCGTGGTAGAAAATTTGTTTTGCCTCAAATCAGAAAGTGACCTGGCTGTGAAAGATGAAACTCCTTTTAGATCCCCAAAAAAGCTATCCAACGAAATCAGTTCCATCTACCAACAGTTCCACATACTATATTTTTGGAATGTTTATAAACTCACATCCACATAAATGTCATTATACATATACAGCAAATTAGAAATGATTACTATACGCATCTGCCATTTTCCCTCGTTTTTTATGGCCCTTTATACATGGTTTTGTGTGGGCTTGTATATATATATATTTTTTTTTATTTGTTTTTTATTACTTATGTGACACATTTGGACGCGCGCTGTGACTGACTAGTCGGTGCTGCGCTGGTTTACTACACTCATTGTCAGTCAGTCAGTCAGTCACTGTAATATGTTGTCCGTCAACTCGGTCTGTCCGTGTGGCAAGCTTTTAATGTGACATTTTAATAACCTTTTTATATTTTAATTATGATTTCTGTTTGTCGTAATAATTTAATTATTTTAAATATCATATAAATTATTTCTAACATAAAATGTAATGGTTCACTGTACGAAATGGTTTTTATCTTTGTATTTTTTTTTTTTTATTAAAATGTAATTTTTTAACAGGCTATTAAAAGGTTCGAAGATTAAATGGATGTGGGAAATTATCTACTTAATAAATCTCTAACACTGACTGATTGACTGACTGACTGATAGACAAAGCACAGTTCAAACCGGTGGGTTTAGAATAATGAAATTTTGCACAGGAGTTTCCTATGTAATGTACTCTGTAGATCACTAGATAAATTTTTCAACACAAAATGTTTATAATCGCAAGGTACTTACATTTATTTTTTTTTTTATAAAGTTCAACTCATAACTAGACGGTAGCCATACAATAAGTCCCCCTGAATCATTTGTGTACAGAACTAAAACATTAAAAATGTCCGAGTGGTTGAAGGGCGAGTTACGTGTGATTATTCGCTACAACTTTGTGCGAGGGCTGTTCGTAGATGAATGTGTAGAGAAAATGAAAACTTTACTCAAAGAGAAGTGTCTTCATCGCACAACTATGTACCGGTGGTGTCGTGAATTTGAACGTGGTAATTTCAGTGTTAACGATCCTCCAAGATCGGGTCGCCAGGGTGTAAGGGAAATAACTCTTATCCTTTTGAAGGGTGACGCGACTGTTACGTCCGAAAAAATTCCTGCGGTTTTAGTGTCTACAAGCTGCTATGAGTAACCCCTCAGAAGGTGGTCACTTGTTTCTCTGACACCCTGTATAGAAATATTATATCTACTAATTTTACAACAAGAAATATTTCGTAGCATAACCTTATAAAAAAAAAATATGATAGTACGAAGTCGCTCTAACTACTGGACTGTGCACCGGTTTAATATACCTGACTAAATAATTTGTATATAGAGACGCACCATGAGATTGAGACTGCACTATCTGCAAAAATTTTAGATTTTGAGTTATTGGTACCTTCGGATTCTGTTTTTTTTGAGAACTACAATTTGATATTAAATTTATTCATTTATCGTGAAAAATAAAAAAGATTTTTAAGATAAGGCGTTTTTAAAATATGTATTATGAGTTAATATTTGATGCATAAATAGCACTATGTGCATCTAGTTCTGTAATGTGTCAAGTACATTAGTAAGTATTCGAAAATTATAAAGTACTATCTGCAAATAATGCTTTTTTATATTAAATTATTTCGTGGGAATGATTCAAAATAATATTGTTATGGTATCACAAATACTAAACAACAAGAGAAATAAAAACAACTATGTTCATAATAAATTGCAAGTTTGTCTATTTTGATTTTATTACTGAAAAACAGTTTATTTGTGCTCACTTTACGTATTTGACAAATTTTTATGTTTAAAAATATGAATAACAATGAAATTGTTCTGGATATCATCAATTTTATAACAATTCAAAAACAGAAAATAAATAAGAATTTGTTTCTAAAAAATTAAATCTATTTTGTTTCTGTAAACATCGTTAATTTTGCCTTGTAAAAATGTTTTTTTTTTTTTGTCTTTAGAGATACTTAATTTTTATAATTTTGAGAATTTATACGGCGGCCAACTTTATCACTAGCCAATGCGGGACAATATAACAATCTTGGAACTTATTCATGTAATATTTTGAAAAATTCCCAAAAATTTATTTTCAAAAAATGTATTGATATTTATCTAAGTTATATTGTAGACCAAATGGTCCGAAAACGACATTTCATATAACACGACCAATGTTATTAAAACTGATGATGCAAATGATTCCAGGTTACAAGAATTCTATTCAAAATTAAAGAATGACTTTCCAATTGTCCAAAGAAAGTGTCAATTGTATCTGAATTAGATGATAGACGAAGTGGTCGCAAAACGACATTTCGTATTACACGACCAAATATTATTCCAACTAATAGGGGAAATGATTCAGGGTTACAATAATACTTTTTCGAATAAAAGAAAGGCTTTTAAGTATTTCTATAATGCTTAAGAAAGTGTCGATATGTATCTGAATTAGATGGTAGGTGAAGTAGTCGGAAAAACACATTTCATATTGTGTAAATGTGTAATTTAAAAAAGTTGATAACTGTCATATGTGATTATAAATGTGACTGGTTCGCACATAATTATCCGAGATTTTACCAAGCCATGACTGAAAAAAAGTTAAGAAACACTGTTCTGCAATATATTCAAATTTCATCAAAATGGATAAGTCCGGTCTTAAGACCTTTACTTATTAATAAAATTTTTTGTGGGAAAAAACATTCAAACATTTTGTGCATTCAAACTGAATGCGGGACTTCCGGGACGAATTAGACTCATTCTGGGACTATTTTAACAAAAATTACAATGTGGGACAGCAGCTACTTTTCCGGGACTGTCTCGCAGAATCCGGGACGGTTGGCCGCCTTAAGAATATATTATTTTTATTTTTATTTTTTGTTAAATAAAATCATCCTGAAACGATATTTACCTGAGTTTTTTTTTTTTTAAATTTTATTTCAGATCAAGCTGAAAAAAATATTAATTCTAAAAAGCAATCATACCAGTAGAGATATCACAAATGTATTAACTGGTAGATAGGTCTTCTACACATTACTTTTTTCATTTTATGCAATAATTTTTAAAATAAAAAAGCATCAACTGGTAGATAATTCCTCTACGCATTACTTTTTTCATGTTGGTGAAATTAATTTTTAAAATAAAAAAGCATTAAGTGTGAAAAAATATAACTATGTTTTTTAATATAAAATTTGACTAAACAATATTGTGTAGCTTACATTCATTTCACGATATCCCAAATTTGAAAGAAATTCATTAAGAAATGTAATTTTGGTAGATGTTTTAAGATTTGAAAATCTTTAAGTGTTGATATCTCGAAAGTAATAATTTTGTAGATAGTGCAGTCTTAATCTCATGGTGTGAGATATCTTGTATTCACGCCCTGAAAAAACTGTATCTGGAACATTCTGTATACGTAAATATATAACATAGACAGTATAATATTAATTAAGTTCTCAAAATAATTTATTATTTAATTTACTTTTGTATATTCGATATTTTGTTCATAATTTTATAATATAAAAAAACAAAAAGTATAGAAGTATCCAAGACACCTAATTACAAATCGAATGAATTATATATTTTATATTACTGCTGAAGAAACAGCATAATGAAGCTTATAATGCGCTTTCAAACTCCCTAGTTTAATATATTTGTAGCTGTTTTTCTGCTGGCACCATCCACAACAATACTATATATATATATATATATATATATATATATATATATATATATATATATATATATATATATATATATATATACATATATATATATATATATATATATATATATGTGTATATATATATATATATATATATATATATATATATATATATATATATATATATATATATATATATATATATATATCCTTACTAATATTATAAATGCGAAAGTGAGTTTGTTTGTTTGTTTGTTTGGCTGGCTTTCACGCCTCAACAACTTAACCAATCAACTTGAAACTTTGTACAGACCTTGCTTGCGGGGCAGAGACGGTTATAGGCTACTTTTTATCTCGGGAAAACATTTCATTCCCGTGGGGAAATGCATTAAATTACATGACTATTAAAAAACGGATAAATGATTTCAAACTTTGTATATTGCTAACAGAAGGGATGAGAACGGACACAAACTACTTTATACCCCGGGAAATTTCCCGTGGGAAATTTCATTCCTGTGAAAAAATATATTTTAAATGAAAAAAAAAATGATGATAGACAAAAATGACGATATACAGCGATAAACATAAGTTACTTTTTTTGCACCGACAAAATAGTTCATTCCCGAGGGAAAATGTATTTAAATGGAAACAATGAAATAGCAACTGACTATTAAAAAGAGGATAATTGATTTCAGACTTTACATATTGTTTACAGAGAGGACATAAAAGGACACAGGCTACTTTTTACCCCGGAAAATATCTAAATCCTGTCGGAAGTCATATTCCCGTGGGAAAATATATTTAAAATGGAATAAAAAAGAATCATTGATTTCATTTGAACTTGGCATGTTGTTAAAGGAATGTTATAGTCTATTTTTTACCCGGGGAAAATATTTACTTCTGTGGGAAAAGTCCAAAGAAAAAGTAGCAGTACTCGACGCACAAGAGCGACGCGATGAAAGTACACTTTATACGATCTAAGTAGATATCTTAATTTCAAAAACCACGCGAGCGAAGCCGCGGGTAACAGCTAGTGTATATATATATATATATATATATATATATATATATATATATATATATATATATATATATATATATATATATATATATAAATGTTGGTAGTGTTTTGCACACAACAAGTATATGAATGAATATATGGATGTCTTTAAAATAATAAAATAGAATACTATATTATACTGCTTACTTGAGCTACAACTCTCAGAGTTATGTAATAAGGCATAGAGTAGAGAGTATAGTAATATGATCTTTATCACAATAATGAATTAAATTGTAGCATACACATACAACACACCCCCGTCTTGTTTTATATATATATACATATATATATATATATATATATATATATATATATATATATATATATATATATATATATATATATATATATATATACATGACGGGACATATAAAAGTATCCAGTTTTAATTTTAAAGTCCCATCTAGATACTGAAAGTTTAATTTTTCAAAGAAATTCAAGTGACAATCAGAATTAAATATTTAGGATTCATATGGGATAGTTAAAATCAAGGTACAGGTAAACCTTTTTTTATGCGGGGGATAGGAACCACATAAAAAAAAATCGCACAAAAAAATATATTCAAAAATATCATAAATAGCTGTAAAAAGTTTATTTCAGTCCGGATTGCAAAAAAAACTTTTTTTATGCGGTAGATCGGCACCGCATAAAAATAGTTTCATCGAAAATACGTATAACTCAAAACGCTTAATACCTCACGATTTTCTTAGAAGTTGCTTTTCTAAACACGCTAAAGTATTAATTTACACGTGGGAACATTTTATTTCATTTTTATAATATGAAAATTATCAAAAATACGTCTCTAAAGAAAATTCAATGATACAATAACTTATATTCTTATGCAATGTGCTGATTAAATGCTTAAAAACCATTAAAAAGTATTTTTATCGAAAAAAGTTATTATAGTTAACGTTTAAGTTTCTTACTTTCTCTTGACTTTGATTCACATTATGCATTTTAATGACCATTTTTTGACGCATAAAAAAATTGCATAAAAAATCGCACAAAAAAGAACCGCATAAAAAAGGTTTAGCTGTAATTTTTTTACCTACAGCTTGCCCTAGAATCTATTAATTTCAATTGGTACGCAAAATAAAAGTTTTTTGTACTTTCACGTAATTAATTGTAAATAATTTAACTTTGGAAACATCCATAATAAATTAGGCTTATTCTGCACTATACAGGGTGCAAACTAAGTAAGTCTCGTCCGCTTGAGAAATGGTTTATCTCGGTGTACCTTCTTCTAAAATCGTTGTAATTTTAACCTAATTCTTTACAGTATATATAATCGATTTAGTTTCTTTCTCATAGCTCAAGAATCCGATTATTAAAACCATAGGATTATGCCCATCACTAATTTGAAACATACTTGTTGACACTGAATCATAGCTGGGTGTACTTTTACAGTATCTATTGGACTCTTTCCATTATTTTACGGTTCCCGCAACACTTGTCCCTCAATTTCTGACGCATCTTGTACTGTTTGTACAACGAGTTTATCGTTGTCATGTACACACACACGTTCCACCAGAGCGCAGCACAGCGCATACATATAACATACACAATGATTGCTTGCTTGTACTTCCCCAGCTACGAATACACTGAATTACTGAATGTATTTCTTACGATGCAGTTCTCATAATCATGTTTTTACTCTCGTCATGAACTGACTCGCTCGCTGTGTGGCGCAGCGTGAGCACAGACTGAACGGGGAGTGTCTAGCGGGCGGGTGTGAGTTCGTGAGTTCGTTCACTAGCTCCGAGTTTTATGACTGTTTAAAATTCATGACACGTACATTATTAATTGTTAATTTTATACAATTATTATTTAATAAGTATTGAATTTACAAATATGAGAATTTAAATATTATATTTTGTGTTTTTATTAACAGTACAGTTTATATTGAATGTATTTGCGGTTCATCTTTGATGTGTATTTAATTAGGCGGGAGACTAATGTTTGTAAATATTTGTAAATGTTATTATGGATAATTATGAGACAACATATTGAATATTTAATTGAGAATAATTCTTGGAAGGACCTTTAACTTTTTGAATCAGTTTTATTATTTTATACATGGCCTAACTCGAGAAAAATGATAATGTGTTATTTTTAATGTGTAATTGCTTCTATACAATTAGATAAAAATTGTTTACCCCTTCCTACTTGGAAATTTTTAGATACATTATCGTGCCCAGATTTTGTTTTGGTAAGAAAGGGATAACAGATATAATTAATAATTAACTGTGTAACATGTTTTCATCCAGATAATCATTATCAAACAAGTAAGTATGAGTCACAGAGATAATTTAAAAAAATTTGGGGGACAGGTTTACCCACACTGTCAACTTCCTTTTAGATGTCCTTAAAGACTAGAGACTACTGTACATAAATAATTCTTTTTTCATTTCAGGCGAATTCTCTCCTGGGCCCCCGATAGAGGCTTAATAGATAGATTAATGAATTTTTGAGGAAAATTGTTGGAAACAAAATTTTTCCGAAATTTCTTTTATTTCATCTCAACCCACAGTGATGCCATTTTGAAAAACGTCGATTGCTGGCTGAAAGTATACTGTAATTCATACCTTGCTGCAAAATTTCAAAAATTTTTCGGTTCTGCTAAAAATTCCTAAGTCACCTGACTTATAAAAAGATTGACACCTTTGGTTATGTCTTTCATCCAAATTTCATCGAGTTTCATAAATAAGCTTCAGAGGAAATTGAGAAAAAACAAACTTTTTTTAATTTTTTCAAGAAGTTAATTCCAGAACCACTGACAAAATTTGCCAAAATTTTGCTCCTTTGAATGCTACCTATATAGAATTATTTTAAGCCTCGTTTCATTTTCTAGTCCCCTAGTAGATTAATTTAGACGCTAACATCCGTATAAAATGTTCAGACAAAAGATTTTTGGGTTATTTTGGGTCTCAAAACGTCAAGATTTGTTGTACATTCGATACTGTACCTTCTTAGAGTCCATATGGACGAGAAGGTAAAAACTGAAAATTTTCTCTAAAACAGTCTAACAAGTATTACACTGAAATCCTTAAGCCGGTCCTATTAAAAATTATTTCATCCGCCCTATGATTGCTAGGCAACAAATTTTCCCTTGAGTTGCCGAAAAGCAAAGTCATTTATATCCAAAAAAATAAAAAACTGAGATTTTAGTTGCTATGGATACTTCAGTTCATCTGCTATATGTTCACGTTGAGAAACAGTTCTAAAAAAAATTTTATCCCACTGAAAATAGGTGAAGAAAAATGACGAAGGATGCAAAACCAGTTATATCCCAAATGGCCACAGTTCCAAAATCAGTTCTATCCTTTAACAGTTTCAAAATAAGCTACATCCCACAGACAATAATGGCTGCCCTCTAAATGCGGCAGCAAAACCAGTTTAATCCTTTAACAGTTTCAAAATAAATTACATCCCACAGACAATAATGGCTGCCCTCTAAATGCGGCAGCAAAACCAGTTTAATCCCTCACTAACCTAGTACATGTATGTACTTTAGTTTCAGTAGTAGAGTGACTATTTTTGCAGTATCCTACAAAGACTTAAATTATTGTCATTTTTACTACATAAAATTCTTCCAAAAACTAAAAATAGGTTCATTCTTTTACCTTCTACCAGGTTTTTGACTGCTTTTGCATGTTAGAAAGTTCAAAAATGGCTGACACTTCATTTCCAAATTCAGTTATATCCAACTGACGGTTCCAAAACAAGTTACGTGGGTTTTATTCATTTAAATATAATTGTTTATGCTTTTCCTACATTATACGGATTATCACCAGGAATCAACATGAATTTAATGCGTTTTTTGACATCAAAATCATGTAATGATTTATTATTGTAATATAACTAACAGTTTTTGTTGAATAACTCGAAATCGTTTGAGATGCACATAGCTGGTTTTGGAATTCGACGACTCCCTTAATAATCCCAACTTTATTCGAAAAAATACAAACCTCTCGTGTAATAATAAGTGAAAAATAATGGAAAATTTTTAACACATTCAAGACCACTTAGATCATTCGACACATTTCACAGATCATCTTCACAAATTAATTCAATCCAAAATAATAATTATCAACATTGCGTCATTAAATGCATTAAACACAATTGGTCTATTCGGTTTGGTCTTTGGTCCGTACGTATACGATCGTTTAACACAAAGCAAATTGCTACATTGCACCTCACGCCTCACCCCCACACCGTGACACCACGTACGTGCCCCAAGTACGGTGCCTGCCAATCATGATGACACTATTATACATATTGTGGGCGCTCGCTCCAGTGACGTAGTTTCCTTGCACAGCAGGATGACTGCCTGCCTACGGGGCTAGCGGGGCCACGGGGGTGGTGTGCGTATCTACGTATTCAACTCAATACGTGCTCATCGCTCGTATTAGGCAATATTATATTATGTTAAACTTGAGGCAAATGGTTAATTGTTTCGATGCGTATAGAGATAATAGAATGGCATAATTATCTCCATCTACAAGGTGTCTCGTTGAATTGGATACATTAGAAATTAATCGGAAAGTCCTAACACACACCATACGCATTTTTGGTACACTTGAGTCCATTTTAAATATACTTTAAAAAAAAAGAAAAAGTTACATATACTTTTTGCAAATCCGGCATTAAAATACATGATTTAGTCCCTCATAATAAAGAGTAAAGTGTCACGTTTAGTCCCAAGAGACTAAAAAATCTTTTTGTTCCCGCTTTTAAACCAATCGACAAGCACAATTTAACTTAAATTAAATAGCGTTGCTAGATAATTTAAAATAATAAACAAATTCAAACTTTCAGATAAAGACAAACAGTTATATTGTACAATTCGATTGGTTTATCCAAAGTAGGTAGGTATATGTAATATTATTACATACAACTTGAATGATATTTAAAAATTTTGTCCTTAATTTTTATAATTTTAAATTATTTGGAATTGCAAAAAATAGTTTATACGCCGCAGGACTAAAGTGTTTTTTTTCCATCCCTCATGTGATTTATTGTCCTTTACAGGCCCGAGAGCAACAAACTTTATACTCGGAATTAAAACTCACACTTTAGTCCCCTGGTATACTTATAACTAAAGAGCGGAATTTGCATATTTTGCATATCGATAAGTTCTGGTTATATATCAGTAAAACTTCGGATGTATCCGAATCTCCACTTTTCGAATTGATTAAGACTATTTAAAATTTGCATATTTTGCATATTTGAGAAAATTCTGGATATTTTCAAGTTTTTTGCATAAATATGCATATTTTTACCAAATTTAGCACTTTTAATTAAAGGGATACAAATTTCCTTAACAAAACATAGAATTATGCTTTCCTATTTTACACTGAAATCAGCAGAATAATTCTTGAAAAGTAAATATTTTGTACTCCTAAAGTTTTGGCGCGCAAGAAAGAAATATAGCAATTTTATATTTAAAAATTTTATCATACTCACTTAACGATCATTGACGATTATGCGATATCGCATGATAGAGTTATTTTACAATATGGCTAATCACGCGATATCGTGTGACAAATATAAGGACCTACTTATTTAACATAAAATATTTGACGATCTCACAAAGTCTGTATTTTTAGCTTGTTAATGAACGTGTTAATGCAAAAACATTTAAAAATAAAAAAATTTGGAAACAAAAGCGTTAACATTGCTTTTGTTCGTGAAGAAAATTTTGTTCCAAAACGTTTTGTAACGGAGCTTGCAAAAAATTTATCTAAAATCCCAAAAATAAAGATGTTATAAATTCAGTCTTGGATAAAATCTATCCCAGAACTTCAATTTGATACAAGAAATAACACTACTTTCTGTCAAGTTTGTGGAAAACCTGTAAGCAGGGCCGGATTACCCACTAGGCCTATCTAGGAGTTGGTTTTTTTTTTTTTTGCTCATCAGTTATTTCTTTTAGGAAAAATTTGAAAAAAAGTAGGAAAAGTTACGATTTTTTCTTTTTAAGCAAAATGCAGGGGCCGCATTTTTCACGGTGCCTAGGACGGCACTAATGGTTAATCTAGCCCTGCTTGTAAGTACATTATGCTCTTATTTCTGTTTTAGATTTTAGAAAAAATCTATTTCTATTTTTGTTATTTTGCATCAAAATTATTATTTTACATCAAAATTATTACCTACATCAAAATTATTAAGCCTTTTTTTTAGATTTATTACTGCATATTTGTGCATATTTTGAAAAAATTGGGGCATATTTTACCATAAAATCGTGCATATTATATTGCATATTTTTCAATATTTTTGTGCATATAATTCCGCTCTCTACTTATAACATAAAAGAGGAACCATAAATTCTTAATAAAAAAGCAATATTTTATTGAAATAAAAAAAATAATTTTGAAAATTCATAAACAGATCCTTACTGTTATTACGTATATTCCTAGAAATATAACAATACCACATAGATACCATAAATACACAAAAATGAAAAATCTCTAATGATATTTTATGAGGAACCTTACCGGGAATTCAATTAGTCAATCTATTAGTTTTAATTGTATATTTTCAGAAAAAGTAATCCTTGTGGGAAACTATGGAAGTCCATCTGGTTTAAGTGTTGTTATGTGAGTAAATATACTGCTGAGCTGCTATACGAATGCGAGTGTGGCTGACTGTATGTTTCGTTTTTTGGCTAATTGTATGGATAGAGATATATTTTTTTGGTTATATTATCTTTTACTATGCTTAATAGAAAGATAGGATAAAAGATAATTTCTTTTAAAACTATCTAGATAAACGATAAAAGATAAGGCAAACGTTATCTAGATAATATGAATGACACTGGTTATGACTACATAGTTTTAGAAGTAACTATTTCTGTTGTCCTAATAATACCTTCAAGCAATATTGGCTGAAAAATTTGTTCATGAAAATCAATTACCTAGCCTGGAGGGAGGGGTTTCATCAAAACTGTGCTAGACTACGAGAGGGGATGTGGAATAGGGGGGAGGGGGGGTAAGAGCAATTTGTTCTATTTTCCACAATTAAAACAAACATGAATATGTATATGAAATTTCATGAAGTACATATGATTTGCTTATGATATCTTGAAATTTTCTAGACTAGCACATAGATAGTCCTCAAACAAATTATGTTACCATTTGGTCACACAGCTTTTACATAGAGTTTTTGTTAATCTCTTTTTGACACCAATAGATTTGGATTTCCAATGTACTTGAATCTGTGACAAACCTCGTAGTGACATAGATTATATCAATTATATACATATATGAATGTTTGTATGGGCTTTATAGTAGCAGTGCAATTGGCTGTTTGTAATTTAATTAAGGCCTATAATAATTTTCATTTAATGACAAAATAAGGATAATAAATTTTGAAAATAATTATCATAGTTCAAATTGTATTGATCATTTCGTATAAATTAATCAAATTTCGCTCGGGGTTATTGCGAGTGTAAAACTGATTGCAATCGTCACACAGATTATTATTTATGTAATACCGTAAAACCGTCTAGATCCGCCACCCGGACACTTTGCACTAATCTTCAAAGTAAATAATTTCTACATTAACCTGCAACAATAAACATTTGTCCTGGACGTCACTAGAGAGAGAAAAACATCCTCTTAACAGCTGTACCAATAAAAACTACGAATTTCAATTTTTACTATCTCATTTCACAGGATTACTATCCTCCAGTTTTTCAAAGAAATAAAATATGTGTCTAACTTAGACATGTAATTTTCGTCATAATTGTCATATTGTTTTAGTTTTGATATATATGTGTTCAGAATTTTATCGCGCATCATTTAATGATGTTTGAAGTTATATTCGATGTATATATAAAAAAAAATACATGCTATATACATATATCCGTTTAGACCCGTACACATCAGTTTATTACACTATGGCCGCGATTCGCACTGGCTGTAACTTCCGCTATCCATACGTTATATTCCCGCCAGAATTACGCGGTTTATGCCTCCTTCTGGTGTCCCACTAAAAAATACCTAATCATTAACCAAAAATTAATTCTTTAATTGTATTCCCCCCCGGTGAAGCGAAACTCGAAATCAAATTCGTAATCTTTTAAATTATTTTGCTGTGAAAAGTGATACAGAAAAGACACAAACATTTTTGACGTTCAACTCTAAACCTATAAATACGTAAGCTTTACAAATTTGTAGCTTAACCTTACTTGTACCAATGTATCAGTTTTGTATTAAAAATTAAATGATGACAAAAAAATGACTAAAAAAAAAAACAGTTCATTCTTCATTACTCATAAATACACACACACACACACACACACACACACACACACACACATTGGATAGAGTGAGACAGCAATAAATGTAAACGTATAGGCAATAAATAGGTCGTCCACGCGACGTTCCACAACTATAGTAGAACCTCTGTTAACCGGACACCACTGCCACCCAAAAATTTGTCCCGCTAACAGAGGTGTTCGCTTAACAGGGACAGAGTAAATAATAGCATTAAATAATGTAGTGTTAACACTGAGACCCGAGCACTTTCACAGCAAACTTCCCCGGAAGTCGACAATATTTTTAAACAAATTTTATGTAAACATGTACATGCATAAAATGATTCCACAGAACACTAAGGCTGACGAGCACCAACCAGGAGATTTTGTAACTAACTTAGTATTTTACTAAAAGAGTGAAAAATTGACGATTTCAATTACTTTCTATACTAATGTAGTATTTTCAGTTGTGGAGTATTTTACTAAAGAAGTATTGAAAATATTCTCTTGAGAGTAAACAATCGATGGTGTGCACCACTCTGGAGTATAATACTAAAGTAGTAAGTAAGAGAGTAAACAAAGCCAAAATATACTCCTACCCACTAGCAGGAGTATGTAAAAGAGTATCTTTAAAAAACATTGGTGACGTTCATTTTTGTGTCTTCTTTTCGGTTTATTTTCGTAATTGAACATTTTTTAGGGTTTTTTAATTACATGTGGTAATATGATAATAAAATGATATTAAATATTACAGTCAGTTTCCAATTATTTGGGGGCAAATTAACCAGGCTGAATGTGAAAACCCACGCGCTGCATGCGTACCGATATATTTTTTCTTCTAAATAATTTTTAAACACAATTCAAGTAGAGAAAAAGAAAACTGATTAAAAAGTAATGCAGTCAGAGGCATCAGATATTTTTATTTAACTTGGTACAATTATTACTTATTCATTTTTCTTTTCCTCTATTTCATCTTGTTTCCACCGTTTAGTCTGATTTTTACGCAGTCTGGTTTTTTGATTTTTTTAATTAACTTTTTTATGACTAAATTTTTTTTCAGTTTAATTTTGAATTAACCATGATTTGGATTTGTCCGTCCTTGTTCACCCATTACTGCACCGAGTAATCGGTGTTGACTGTATTTTGGCAATATGAATGGTGTTTTTAATGAAGATAATACGTTTGAGTCTATAGTACGAACTGCTCAAGTTAGAAAAAACAGGCGTGTAAGAAATCAAGCTTTTTATTTGAGAATGGGGGGGAGGATGCGCACCATATAGAAAAAATGAAAGAGATAAAATTTTTTTATTAATTTTCAAAATTTTCAGAAAAAAAAGAAACTAAGAAACCAAAAATTTTTTCTCTAAAGATTTTTTGTTTATAGTGGATGCCACCCAAATCATTATTTCCATCTTTTTCTGATAAAATTTTTATGTTACATCACACATTTCTAATAACTAAAAGAGTATTTGGAGAAAACTAAAGTAGTTGAAACTAAAGAAGTATTCTGTGAATGAACTCTCCAAGCAAAACTAATGTAGTAAAATACTAAAATAGTATAATACTTCTTTAGTTCTAACTAAAGTAGTTTACAAAACTAAAGTAGTAAATTTCTCTGATTTGGTGCTCGTCAGCCTAAATGATTCAACATGTATGTGTTATGCAGGTCAAAAGATGAATACATAGTTATTATTATTTTGACAAAATACACATATGTAAATTAAAAATCACAAAGTGATTGAAAAAAGTATCCGGATCGGCCGGGAATCGAACCCAGGATCTCCTGGTAACTAGCCAGGCGTGCTAATCATTACACCAACGATCCTAGATGCTCGACAGGCGTCCGAGCCGGACACCCATTCAATCACCTAGTATGTGTATTAGTACTCTCTCTGATTCGAGAAATAGTTACAATTTTAATTTCAAATATTATCGAGTCCTTGTGAGACATTACTCCGTATGACAAACTTTTGTTTGCATTTCAACACACGCAGTATTGATATGTTCACTTATCGTTCAGTTAAACTGAAACTTTACACATATACGTACAAGCATACAACACAAATACATACATATGTGGAAAAAATTATTATTGTAAATAAAAGATTAAGCCTAGATATTTTGATGATAAAACATATGTTTATGTACAAAAAATGAAAAGTGTCCGGTACGTAGTAATAAATTATTTTTATTAGAATAATATAAAATCTGCTTTATAAATATTTTTAAATATTTTGTTTATTATTCTAAATATTGATCGCGGTCGGCCTCTGTGTATGTTTTGTTTGGTTTCGAATGCCGAAGTCATAGGACTGAAACTGTTAATAACTGACTTTTTAATTCAATTTTCTTTTAAATTTTTTAATTCAAATCTACTTTATGAACGAATCTAAGTACCCATACAAAAGTCTAATGTTTACAAATGTATCGTCACATTAGAATCGGTGTCAATGTAAGTGTTAAACGAAACCGTCAATCGTAAAAAAGGTAATATATTTAAACACAATCGTAGAGAACACAGGGTGGCATTTGTTGCAAGCAATAAAATAATTTAACTTTTTAAAAGCTTATGATCACTAATAACTATTGATCGAAAAGATTGCGGGGATAACAGTATTGTTTTCATTTTTTTAAGATATTAAAAATTCTTTATTTTTTTTTTTTTTTTAGATAAAACATTTTGATGCGATTTTAGATATAAAGAATAGGTAACGTGTATACATATCTTGTCATAAATTGATTGTCTGTTTTTCATTTTATGTATTGTGGATGGTAGTTTTTGATGTTACAAGTGAATGATTTATGTACATCAATTGTCTTTTTCCTTCTAGTAAAATGTGAGAGAGACAACACGTTGTTTTGTTTTCGTAAAAATATTTTTTTAAATGGCAGCTTATTTTTTTATTAACTAGTTTAAGTTACAATCAGTCAGTTAAGTTTTCAACAATTGTAATTGTACTTTTTTAAAATAACGCTTTTTTGAACCTAATTTTCATTAACAGCTGATGGTTAATAGAGAATATACCGATAGAATTAAGAGGGTCCTCCAGACAACAGGATTTTTAATAATTTTTTTTTTTTAAGAAACTGGATACATTTATTGTATCAAATGAAGTTACATAGTATAGTACATGTTATGGTGTATTCACTCATAAATTTTTATACAAAAAAAAGAAAAAATGGCGACGCTACAGCTGTTCCAAGTTGACTTTTTTAATTTGCGCCGTGGAATGCCCAGCCTCTTGTAATCAACTGAATTCAATCGGACAAAAATATTTTATTAAAGTAAGTCATTATGCTTTGCATATACCTATTTCTGATGAGAAAAGTTTTTTTTTCACAATTTAGAACTAAAAAGCAAAAATTTCACTTTTTTTTATAAACAAATTGTTATAAACAATATTTATAGTAATAATTTATGCAAAATTTTAAGTAGATGCAAAGGCCAATTTCTTAACGAATATCTGTACAAAATTTCAAGTTAATACCTTAATAACTTTTTAAGTTATGCGCGGAAAAAAACCTGTTTTGAGAAAAACGTTATTAAAAAGTTTTCGTTCTTGAAAAGTAGAGTTAAAAGCAGTTTATCGTTATCTAAGATCATCTTTCTGTTGGGATTAAAACATTAGAAATGTATTCCTCAAGATTCAAATGAACTTTTAAAGCAAAACAAAAAAAGGAAAAATTTTAAATTTCTAGAGGACCCTCCCCACTTAAGAAAGTGCTGAATGCATCGGTTTTATAGTTATACTATGTCACTCTCATACGCTATAGGAGGCGTCCGGTTAAGAGACGTGTCCGTAATCAGTGGTTCTACTGTACCATGTTTGATGGTTAGATCATGGTTGGGTTTGATGTTGTAGGCTCTGCTGGTTCAAATTACAACCAGTTTGAATGCCTCATTAAAGCACCTACTGTATGTGTAATATCCATTGTAATATTCAGTTACATGTTGGTGCGTAGCCGTTTATTTATTCACAACAGCGCGCTAGTACAATATTTCAAATTTTGATAAAGGTGACAATCATTGTATACATTTTAATGGCTTGGTTGTGTCGTGCCACGTTTGGTTGCCGGGTGGAGAGGCGAGCGTCTGTGTTGCTATTAAAAAGTTTCCACTTCACAAATGATGTTATAAATTTCTTGTAGATTTAAACACATTGACAAAAACAACGATACTTATGAATATAATAAGAGAGCTAGAAAGACACTGTCCGTTAACGGGGTACTTTCCCTTTTTTTTATTGACTTCTAGTTTTATACCGATCACATTATTCGTCACGACGGTAAAAAATTTTCTTGTAAAACCTTGTCGTCTGGCATGTCAAAGTGATGTAATGTCTTAAAAAATTTTTTTTGACCTTAGAAATAAAGTATTTACCTACGATAGAGGGTAACTTCAAAAATGTAAACTTTACCGCATCCATGCAGCATCATGACCTTTCTGTGCGTCTAATACTACATGATGCGCTGCTGATGCTCTCTTGAAATTTGAATTGAAAAATTGAAAAATTGAAATTATTTGAATAAAAAATACTATATATTTTAAGTGCAAGATGTATTCAATGTCAGTCAAGATAGCCCCGCCATTTTATTTTTTTTAAATAAAAAGGGTTGTGCTGTATTGTGCTAGACTTGTGCTATAATGTGCCGTAAATAAAAAAATTATTTTATTAAAATTACGACTTTTATGGCTAAAAACTATTTTTGGGCATCAAGTTAGCCCCGCCATTTTCTTTTTTTCAAATAAAATAGGTTGTGCTGTATTGTGCCAGACATGTGCCACTATGTGCCGTAATTAAAAAAAAATATTTTATTAAAATTACGACTTTTATGGCCAAAAACTATTTTTGGTCGTCAAGTTAGCCCCGCCATTTTCTTTTTTTCAAATAAAAAAGGTTGTGCTGTATTGTGCTAGACATGTGCTACAATGTGCCGTAAATAAAAATTTTTTTGTTTGTAAATTACCATGTTTACAGCCAATTTTTGGGTGTAAAGTTAGCCCCGCCATTTTGTTTTTTTTAAACAAAAATGGTTGTTGGGTATTGTGGTAGAAGTGTGCTACACTGTGCTGTAAAAAAAAAAAAAAATTTTTAGAAAATTACCATTTTTACAGCCAATTTTTGGGTGTAAAGTTAGCACCGCCATTTTGTTTTTTTAAAACAAAAATGGTTGTTCTATATTGTGCTAGACGTGTGCTACAATGTGCCGTAAATAAAAAAAATTTTTTTTTGAAAATTACGACTTTTACAACTTACCTACAATGTGCCCAAAAATTGGCTGTAAAAATCGTAATTTTCAAAAAAAATTTTTTTTATTTACGGCACATTGTAGCACACATGTAGCACAATACAGAACAACCATTTTTGTTTTAGAAAAACAAAATGGCGGGGCTAACTTTACACCCAAAAAACTGGCTGTAAGAATCGTAATTTTAAAAAAAAAATTTTCTTATTTACGGCACATTGTAGCACACGTCTAGCACAATACAGAACAACCATTTTTGTTTAAAAAAAACAAAATGGCGGGGCTAACTTGACGACCAAAAATAGTTTTTGGCCATAAAAGTCGTAATTTTAATAAAATATTTTTTTTTAATTACGGCACATAGTGGCACATGTCTGGCACAATACAGCACAACCTATTTTATTTGAAAAAAAGAAAATGGCGGGGCTAACTTGATGTCCAAAAATAGTTTTTAGCCATAAAAGTCGTAATTTTAATAAAATGATTTTTTTATTTACGGCACATTATAGCACACGTCTAGCACAATACAGCACAACCCTTTTTACTTAAAAAAAATAAAATGGCGGGGCTAACTTGATTGACATATGTATTCAGATAGATTAAACAATTTTAATGAGAGGTAAATAAATTCATCTTTTTCAACATTTAGTTTTTCGAATTTATTCCTATAACCATTATGGTCATAGGACCATTGGCATCCTCCTTTATTCACATTACCAGATTCTAGCCACGACAGTCACCGATATTTTAAATGTAAGTAGCTGTGATATTACATTATGCGCATGACACGCATCACCAAAATTCTTGATGCATTTGTTTTGACGCATCAAATGCAAAAATGAATTTTTGATTTTTCGTTGTGATGCGTCTGATGCGTTTATGAACTTTTGACTCTGCCTCATGCAAGCAGTGATGCATTTTTGAAGTTAGCCAGATTTTATATTTCCAAAATAATCCTCTTTTAATTTTTCTCAGGACCGGATCATCGCATTGACAAATGAGGCAAAAGGTTAGAGTCCGCGATTTTTTTTAAAAGGTCCAATCAAAGTGTCTATTCTGAATATTTGAATCAATATTTGTGAGTTTTTTATTTATTGTCTTATATTTTTTGCATGCTCTATATCTTGTGGGGGTGCTGGGACGGGCTCGGTAAGAAGAAAATGTCTAGGGCCCAAAAGTGGGTTAATCCGTCCTATCAACACTTTTTGAAGCATTAGAAAAATATTTAAAAGGAATTCGTTACCTCTGAATAGATTTTCCAATTTTTTAAATATTATCGAGTGCTTGTGAGACATTACTACGTATGACAAACTTTTGTTTGCATTTCAACACACGCAGTATTCATATGTTCACTTATTGTTCAGCTAAACTGAAACTTTAAGCCCTCGATTTCTTTGGTACAGTATGACCAAAAACCACATGTAAATTAAAAATCACAAAGTGATTGAAAAAATTATCCGGATCGGCCGGGAATCGACGCCAGGATCTCCCGGTAACTAGCCAGGCGTGTGGTTTTAAAAAATTGAAAAATTGTAACTGTTTCTCGTATTAAAGAGAGTACTAAATACACATATGTGATTGAATGATTTCTGTATCGGGCGGCTGTCGAAGCACAGGATCGTTGGTGTAATGGTGAACACATCTGGCTAGTTACCGGGAGATCCTGGGTTCGATTCCCGGCCGATCCGTATAATTTTTTCAATCACTTTGTGATTTTTAATTTACATCTGAATAGATTGTCTGTAGTCCTGGAATCATTTTCGCCATTAATTGGAATAACATTAGGTCGTGTAATATGAAATGTCGTTTTCCGATCACATGATCGACAATGTAATTTAGATAAATATCGACACCTTTTTAACCTTTAGGGGAATGTTTAAAAGGAATTCTTTAATTCTGAATATATTTCTTATAGCTTGGAGTCATTTCCACCATTCATTGAAATAACATTATGTCGTGTAATATGAAATGTCGTTTTCCGACCACTTAGCCTGGAATCATTTCCACTATTAATTGAAATAACATTAGGTCGTGTAACATGAAATATCGTTTTCCGACCACTTGAACGACCATGTAATTCCGATAAATATTATCACTTATTTAAATATTAGAGAAACGTGTAAAAGCAATTCGATTTCTTGTAGCCAAGAAGCATTTTCGCAATATTAAAACATTCGGTCATGTAATATACCTATCATTACCCTGATTGTATTAAAATTTATATGGGACTATATGTAGCCTGAACCCCAAATACTCTCGAAGTTTGAACGAAGCAGCACCGATAATAAGGAAGTAGTCGACATTTAATGGGATTTTAAGGTAGCAGCACTGTGGGAATCATTATTCCGATTGCGATGAAATACGGTCGAACAATTCCAAACGGACGAAGCGACAGACAGACAAGAAACCAGAATTGTTCAGGAAGCTTCAAAACGTAAAATGCGCGTGAAAATTTCCATTTTGTAAGAGAGAAAATGTTTACATTGCCAAGATTCCCAATTTAAACTTACAATTAGCCAAGGTGCTGTACAAATTAAAACCTTTTAAAATATTTTAGATGCTAACTTAGGTTACTAGCCATGGGATCTTTTTCCAAATTTACTACGTCGTTCCTGTAACTACAGTTCTGTCATTTAAAAAAAAATTATGTTTTTTTGTAATTTTTATGTCCCGAACTAACTTCGTGTTAGTTCGGGACATATTAAAATCCTTGAGTGATCGAAAATTTGAGAGAGGTGGTAAATAATTATAGAGTTTTACATTCATATATTGAATAAACGCAAGAGGGCTGTATTGCTTGTGTTTTGTATATATTTTATGTATCAGTGAACTCTATGGTTTGGTAAGAAAACGATTAAGACGCCATCCAGTAGCAAGTAGTGACTTTGTATATTTAATATATAGTATAGCATCACGTCAAGTTACTAATTACTATGATAAATTGAACGACTTCCTGCAAAAATTGTAAAACTGAATAAATGTTATTTTACAATTTTTGCAGGAAGTCGTTCAATTTATCATAGTATTTATTTCACCTGCAGTTGAATTTTCTAAGTAAGTTACTAATTGTTGTGCTAGATGGCATTAAATGTATTAAATTAACAAATTATATTAGTCTATCATAATCTACCATCTGTTTTGCTACATTAAATTGTATGTATTTGTGTGTTAGGTGTGTGTATGTATTACGTATATGTATTACGTATATATGTATTGTGTACGTATGTGTCTGGACTGTTATATTTTAAGAAGTTTTAGTTATGACCACTGAGTGAGGGACATTACTTAGTGCGTGTCGAACACGCACTTGACGAATTTTTTTTTAAAATTACCAATTATAGAAAAAGGTACAAAAAAATTATAAATGCGTAAGTTATATTTTTTTATAACACCCGCTTCTAAAGTTCAGTATTCGCGCGTTGTGTAGTGGAAGTAAAGAGCAGTTTTCATATCATTGTAAAACAAACGACAGTAACTGTGCGCGAAAGTACAACTGTGCGTGAAAGTAGCTAAAACTATGCGAGAAAATAATGATATTCATTTGTCAATGATAATCATATTCAAATTAAACAAGGAAACGATCAACCAATTAATAACAAAAAAATTTGGGGGACAGGTCTACTCACACTGTCAACTTCCCATTGGGTGTCGTTAAAGACTAGAGACTACTGTACATAAATAATTCTTTTTCCATTTCGGGCAACTTCTCCCCTGGGCCCCCGATAAAAGTTTTGCCCCTTGCACCATACCGGGGGCTTCGCCTTCTGTACCTAAGGGTGAGGGCTCCACCATTATCAAACAAATGATAACATCATTTGTTCTCAAGATATGCGAGACAAAATATATTTCAAAAACAGTTTCTTATTTCGTTTTTTTTTTTTTTTTTTTAAATTTTATAATAATATACTGGCGTTTTTAACATCCGGGAAGGTTCTTACGCCATTATATAATAATGTTATGGTAAAAAATCCATATAATCTATGTTATCTTAATAAAGTTAATTTTGTTTTTTTACCACAAAAAACAAACCGCTAATCCGAATTTGCTGAAACCTTTATCCGTTCTTCATCTTTTGTTTACGCATCTAATGAAATTAGTCCGGAGTTGATATCATCATTTGTTCTCAAGATATGCGAGACGAAAAAAAATCCACGGACGAACGAACGAACGAACTAACGAACGCACACACAGACAGCACGCTAAAAACTATGAATTCGGATTCTAGTGACCTTGAAACGTGAAGATATGTCAAAATTAGCGATTCGTAAAATCGGACCCATTACAATAACTTCCAATGGGAAGTTAAAAATTAAAACGATCTACAAATTAATAAAATTTTTTTTTTCATATAACATTATAAAATAAAATTAACCCTACTATTTTCTAAAATTACTTAAAAATAATTAAGTTTTTTCTCTCTATTAAACTTTAGAAGCCATCGTTATAAAAAATTATGTTCGATACGTATGCGTAAAGTGAGTTATCCAATAGGCTTAAACTGGGGCACTCGCTAAAGGGACTGACGTATACACAACGAGATCTCGCGCGCTTACCCCCACGAGTCGTCAGGCGAATGGGGGTATACAGCGCACTCGATCTCGTTGTGTATACGTTAGTCCCTTAGACTTGTGCCCCAATTTAAGCCTACTAGAATACCTCTCTTTACGCATATGTATCGAAAATAACTATTTCAAAATTTCTTTTATTATGATTGCATGTTTAATAACATAAGCAATAAAAATAATAATAATGCCGTAGGAGTAGGACATACATAAGACCATAGCTATTATAAGTTTTATGACCATTTCTAATGAAAATGATTGAAAAACAAACAAATGTATTGATTTATATTTATACAAACTCAAATCTAAGCTCAAATAAACATATACAAACACTATAATATGTATACCGTTGATACCGCTCTATAAATTGTGTTGTGCCTTCCGCGTTCAAGTATTGACCAAGACTATTCATTATGGGCAAATGATAATATTATAATAAAGTTTATTTGAGTAAAGTGTTGGGCAAATTTTTTAACCCTCTGAAACATTGGAAAAAAGTTTCTTGTATTAAAGGAGTCAAGGGGCTCCTCTTATGTTATTTTTCTACGTTACCGTAACTTGTAGCAGTGCCGGATTTACCTAAGTGCTGCCCTAGGCACCGTGAAAAGTGCCGCCCTTGCCTTTTTTTAAAAAAAAATTGTTAACCAGAAGTAGGTTTTTTGGCCATTTTTTGCCACTTTTCGTCATTATTAGTGGTTTCTTTGCAAAATTTGGCTAGAATTCAAAAATTTTTTTAAATTTGTTTTGACACCATCGAAAAGGGCGTAAAAAATTGCATAAGCTTTTAAAACGTTGTACTAAGTGAACTGGCTTTTAAGAAAAATTAAGAAATTTGCTGAATTTTTTTACAATAAATGTTTCATTGTTTTAGCAATTCTTTTCTAGATAAAACAAGTGCTAGTTAGTTATTCAATATGTAGGGGAGACCGGGGCATGTTGACACAGTTTTTAGTTTTCGATTTTTCTAATTTTTTGTATTACAGCTATTTACATGCTTTTTATACTCAAATATAACTTGATTATTAAGCTTCATTTTGACACCTATAAAAACCTTCCTACTATCATACCTTTTTAGATACTTAACTTTTTCTTGAGTGATGTCGCCTGTATAAATATGCCCCCTTTACGGGGCATGTTTATACGGTACCTAGGGTAAGTTTACACACTTTCTAAAATGGGAAAAAATAGGGCTAACAACTGTAAAAAAACAAAACAAATAAATATGCGAATCACTTTTATTAGCAAAAAAATAACACAAAACTTCCAATTCAAATACAAAAAAATATAAAATAACGAAAAATTCATAGGATCTACAAATCAATTAGGATGAGTCACAGTCAAAATCACTGTTACAGTTCATGCACACAAAAAAAATTGAATCAGTTTCAATAAACCTACAGTTATCATATGTGTAAATCGGCATATTTTCAACAAAATATAACCTAAAAAATTTTTTTAATGAGATTATCATTTAACAAACTATCTTAAAATAGCCGTAAAAGAACGGCCTAACAAGATAATCCATTATGAATTGTAAAGATCTAATAGTATAATTACTATTCACATCAACATAGTAGTGTAAAAATTTACTCATTTCAAAAAAAATCACAAATTCTGCTCTACGTTGATTGTTACTAATAGTACTGGTTGCAAACTGATGTACTTGCAAATGGCAGTCTCAGTAACTTGTTTGGCCTGACAAGTGCTGCGCTCCGATCAACGGTTTGTGAGTTATAAGGATTGTGTAAACTTACCCCTGTACCAAACTTGCCCCGGTCTCCCCTATGTATGTGTTATAATAACAATAGCTCTGTCTCATCTTTTTAAATTAAAATTAGTCCGATTTTTTAAGAGTACGTTATGGAAAGGAAATTTTTGTATGATGTCCTCCTTTAGAGGGAAAATATAATTTATATATATATATATATATATATATATATATATATATATATATATATATATATATATATATATATATATATATATATATATATATATATATATATATTTGCACACCTAGAAAAAATATCGAAAACTATAGTTATATAATGTAATAATATGTTGTTAAATGGATATATGCTACACTATATGAGATTCGTTAGGGTCCTGAGGACCCAAAAGCGCCAAAGATTAGCTACTGACATCTAGCGGTCAAATCTTGAATTAATGAACTATATTTCAGATGGGGTTTGATATCGGCTATGATAATTAGCGACATCAGTTTGTATAAAAATATGAACAACTTAGCGTCGTAAAGTTTAACTATTATCTTCTATGTGAATTTATAATATTATATCATTTTGGGATTCCCCTTTTTTGATGTTTAATATGTATTGAAAAATAGTTAAGCGGTGGGGAGAAGTGGCGAATTGTTCATGTATGTGGAAGGGGGATGACGACGAAGAGACGAGATTTGGACTTGTTTGAAATAGGCCGTAATTGATTGTTGCGCTAAGTCCAATAAAAAATATAATTGTTTTTATTAAGGCATTGTTAAGTTAATAAAATGTAAAAACAGTTCGGAAATGTTTATTTAAACATAACATTATATTTATAATTTATTTATTTTAAAAATAATTATTGAACTTTCGTTTGAAATAATGTAAACCATTATTATAGAAATTTATTTAAAAAGAAATTTTTTGTAATAAAGTGATTTCGCAAAACACACAACGGAGAGTAATTCTTCGAAAGAATCCGACCTTTGGACATTTTGAGGCATCCGATTAGCGTTAAATCTGCGTCGGACAATAAGTAACAACATTTGGGCGCGAATTTTAAGTATTTTTAAAAATAAGCTAAACCGCCCCAACTGTTACAAGATGCTGTGACAGGGGTATTTTTTAATTAACCTTCTCACAACGATTTTGGAATATATCAGGTATTTTATCATTACCCCCCCCCCCAAAATTCACTGTATACAATTTAATTTGTCCACACGTGTACCTATTATTACATTTGCCGTCACTTCCACCATCCACCAACATATTCGAGGTAAAACATCACCAGGGGCGAGTAAGTTGGGGGAAGGGGTGAGGTGAAATAGTACAAGACAAATAAAACAAACTGACCAATCCGTTATAACTTGACCCGTTGAGAGTCATTGAGGTTAACCATTAAATACGTAGTACATATACCTACAAGTTATTATAGCAACTTGATTGCAATATAAGTGAGCGACGAACGAACGTACTAGCAGGTTTTGGGGGGGTGAAGTATGGCGGCAGGGGTGAGGGGCGGGGGGTGAATGGAGAGTGGTTTGTATCTTGCTATTTGTTTACCTATAATCAACACTTTAGTTTGCTATCCGTGTTTATAGTTGCCGCTTAGAGAGATATGTTTGCTTGTGCAACTAATACCAGTGGAGGTAAACTTGTATCTATAGAGGTGAAATATAACCTCTTAATCCTTTTATTGAATATGATATTATGGTAGATTATATGCATAAATATCATGATTGTTCGTTGAAGTTTCATTTGCCCAGGGAATGCAACGCTTCATGTTGATAAAATACACAGTGGCTACCAAACAGTGGTCTAGTTAGATGAAGAAAAACTTATCCGGTTATATGGTACCACCACCAATCAATAGATGGCTCATAGAAATTTAACTTCAGGCGCGTATTATATCCGCTTGTTTAAGTTTCCCTTAACAAAAATATTATTCTTAACTTAACATAACATTAATTTGCGATAAAATCACTTATTGATTGGTCTTAAGGGGGGAGGGTCCTCCAGGCAGCAGGTTTTTTAATAATTTTTTTTAAGAAACTGGATACATTTATTGTATCAAATAAAGTTACATAGTATATGTTATGGTGAATTCACTCATAAATTTTTATGCAAAAAAAAAAAAAAAATGGCGGCGCTACAGCTGTTTCAAGTTGACTCTTTTAATTTGCGCCGTGGAATGCCCAGCCTCTAGTAATCAACTGAATTCAATCGGACAAAAATAATTTATTAAAATAAGCCATTACGCTTTGCATAATTATACCTATTTCTGATGAGAAATTTTTTTTTTCACAATTTAAAATCAAAAAGAAAAAAAATTTCACTTTTTTTTTATAAACAAATTGTTATAAACAATATTTATGGTAATAATTTATGCAAAATTTTAGGTATATGCAAAGGCCAATATCTTAAAGAATATCTGTACTAAATTTCATGTTAATACCTGAATAACTTTTTAAGTTATGTTCCACGGCGCGGAAAGAAACCTGCTTTGAGAAAAACGCTATTAAAAAGTTTTCGTTCTCGAAAAGTAGAGTTAAAAGCAGTTTATCGTTATCTAAGATAATCTTTCTGTTGGGATGAAAACATTAGAAATATATTCCCTAAGGTTCAAATAAACTTTTAAAGTAAAACAAAAAATGAAAAAATTGAAAATTCTGAGGGACCCTCCCCACTTAAGCATTTAATCAGTAAATTACATACGAATATTAAGTTATTGCATTATTAAGTTTTTTTATGGATATATTTATTGCAATTTTTCCAATATTATAAAAATGAAATAAAATGTTATCATATGTAAATTAATACTTTATCTTGTTTAGAAAAGTAACTTCTAAGAAAATTGTGAGTGAAATCGTATTTTCTATGAAACTTTTTTATGTGGTTCCGATTCACCGAATAAAAAAGTATATGGTATGTATCAATGTATAAATTTATGAAGCCTCAAGATACACTCAAAAACTTTTGGGTGATCAGGTCTATTCGCAGAGTCAACTTCCCATTAGGTGCCCTTAAAGACTAGAGAAACCCCCGACAGCCCTTTGCTCCTTGCGCCCCACTGAGGGGCTTCGCGCCCTGTATCTCGTGGGAACTCCACCTTTCATTAAAGAAATGATGTCATCATTTATTCTCGAGATATGCGAGACGATAAATATTTCACAAATAGTTTTTAATATCGTTTTTTTATTATAAAAAACAAACCATTAATTCGAATTTGCTGAAAACTTTATCCGGTTTTTATTTTTTAATTACACATCTAATGAAATTAGTTCGGAGTTAATATCATCATTTGTTCTCGAGATATGCGAGACGAAAACAAATTCACGGACAAACTATCGAACGCACACACAGACATCACGCTAATAACGATGGATTCGAATTCTAGTGACCTTGAAACGTGGAGATATGTCCAAATTAGCGGCTCGTAAAGTCGGACCCATTATAATAGCTTCCAATGGGAAGTCAATAGCGACAAACTTTGTAATCAGTGCAAATATTCCACAAATTCCCGAAGAGAACCTATTATTAACGGATTTATTTTTAGTTCCAAAATCTGTTGAATTTTTGATGATTTCAAACTGATTTTCGTAATTTTTTTCATGGCAATCCAACCCGTTTAACATCACAAGAAGATTTTTCAAATTTAATTATAAGAAAAGCTCTAACTAGTTGAGGAAATGAAAATCTTCGACGAGAAGGTAAATATCTACCGTATTTCCCAGAATATTTGTCGTTATAATCACACACTTGGCCGTATAACATAAGACGTTCGTTCAAAAGACTACTTATGCGAAGGTAATATCAAGTTATTTTGTATTCGAACAATATAAAATATTGTTGGTTTCTAAGAATTTCGTATAAATTTTGTAAGTATTTGTACTTATCATTTTATATATGTAATCTTAGAAATTGTTATTACCATTAGATACGTGAATGATACTTTAGAAATGTGAAGTATATATTGAAATTCGACGTTTCGAGGAAATATAAACAGGCCTATAGTTGTTTGATTTTAATTAAATTATTCGAAGTGAAATGATACTTCTATACATAAATGTTCTACCATCATGTATATATATATTCGAATTTAAGCAATATTGGTCGAATGTTATCGGGGTACATGTATTAAATCAGGATTTCATAATCAGTTTTCACAACTCTAGGGATAAAATCTTTCTTGCATTTATTTAATGTTAAAATAAATGCAATTTATTTGTTAAGGGGAGATTAGCCAAAAAAACATCAAAAAATCGATCTTTTTTATTATTAATTTTTTATACAAATAAATATTTTATTAAAAAATTATATATACAGAATTGTTTCTACATGTCTTGTGGTAACAAAATAAATAATTCAGTAATGAACTCAGTACACGGAGAGAAAATTCATAGAAAAATTACTGTGCTCAGCACTACAATCGACTTATAAAAAGCGAACATATTCAATTTTGTATGGTAAAAATATAAAAATTATAATTAATCATAGAAAATTTAAAGGATAGAATATTCTTTCCGTAATATTAGCTCCGTAAAATTTGTAAAACAGCACAGTAAAAAGACAAAAAAATATTTTTTAATTGTTTTTCTTTTTACGTTTCAATTTAATAATATTTACATGATCGTAAAATATTTTTTACTTTGATCGTCGATCGCGCACGCATTATAAGTGTGCATGGTAATTTTTCTGAAATTTTATCTACAAAAATTATATGATTTTTCTCTCCGTGTATACATGGCTTTGAAGTCGACACTGCGAAATTTTTCCACCTTGATGGTTCCTCGCGTTCTGAAATCTCCAGTGGACTAAAATGAAAAAATGAAGAAATTTCTGAAAATGTACATAATATACACTTATAGCACTAACTAGGAACTAAGAAAAAAATAAAAAAACCAGCGAGAAATCGCATTTTGAAAATAAATTTTCAAAAATCACCGCTCTTTCTCGAATGTAAACAGCCGCCATTTTGAAAATATTTTACAGAACCAAAAGTTCCTGCAAAAGTGACGGTATCGAGGAATAATATGTACTTTGATTTATATCGGTGTCTTAAATACATTTTGAGATACATGTGGAACCATGTCGGAAAACATACCTTCGAGAAGAAAGCATTTATTTTCAAGTTTTTTATTTAAATTGAATTTAGTAAGATGCGTGCACTAAAATGCCCATAACTTTTTGATTTTTCATTTTTTTTAATTAAATTTTAGGAGAATTTTTTTGCTCCTTAAGAAACAGAATTATGAAGAAAAAAGATCGATTTCTTTTTTTTTGTTTTTTAGCGAATCTCCCCTTAAAAAAAAGTGTACGAATATCAAATACATGCAGTGGCCATCCAATGGTACGTACTCCGATTTTACGAAGTAACGTCAGCGATTTAGTGGGGTTCCCATCTCATAGATATGTTGTTGTTTGTCTGTGTTGGTGAAAATTTATGTACCAAGCCAGAGTCAGGGCCGTAGGTAATATTGCCTGAGGGTCTCGTACCCTTTAAAAAATTTAAAATTTCACTGTAGATATATATGCACATATTCTGTATATGTAATATGCAAAATGTAAATGCAAAATGAGTAACGTAAAATTCTACGATATTCTAATCGTCAACTAGCAGAGATATCAAAAAACAAACTTCACCGTTGAACTGGTCATTAAAAATGAGATTAAACAGTGTAGTTTGACAAAAATTCTGGAATGTTCTATTTGTCAACTAGCAAAGATACTGAAAAATCAATTGTACCATTTAATTGTCCATTGAAAAAGAGGTCAAATTAAACATTTTGACAAATGTTCTGGAATATTCTATTTGTCAACTAGCAAAGATATTCAGAAACAGACGTCGCCATTGAATTGGCTACCGAAAAAGAAACCAAATAATACATTTTGAGAAATGTTCTAGAATATTCTATTTGTCAACTAACAAAGATATTGGAAAATCTACTGCACCACTTAATTATCCAACCGAAATTAAACTAATGTAAACCAAATGTCCGATTTTGACAAACAATTTTTGCTATTTGACGAATAGAATATTCTAGAACATTTATCAAAATGTGCTATTCCGTCTTTTATTCGATGGCCAATTAAATGGTGCAATCGATTTTTCGATAGGTATCTTTGTCAGTTGACGAATAGAATATTCTAGAATTTTTGTCAAAATGCGCTGCTTAATCTAATTTTTAATGCCCAATTCAATAATGAAGTTTGTTTTTTGGTATCTTTGCTAGTTCACGAGTAGAATATTCTAGAATTTTTGTTAACTTCCGCTATTTGGCGTCTTTTACGCTGATGAATGCGATAGTGAAGTTGATTTTTCGACAGTTTTCTAAAAGAACCACAACCGAACTTTCTACACAACCGAATTTTAGGTGTAAATTGTCTCTTAAGATAATATTGTTTTAAATAAATTCAGATAAATAATATTTACCAACCCCCGAAATAACAGTTTACCGACGCTCCTGATCTTTAGATTTTACGTGCTTCCCCTTAAATTTGTACCGACCACTACGTAAAATTGGATTTGTGGTGTAGATCAAAAATATTTTAATCCACCCCATTTTACAGTTTTACGGTATAAACTTTGGCTTATAGGAGCCGAAAACATTTTTTAAACTTCCTCAAACCTTTGGTGTACCAGTCTACCCAAATTAATCGACCTGCCCAACGTGTTAAAAACACTTTATTAACCCTAGAATCATACGTTGGTCTACGAGAATCGTTAATCATACATCGACGTCGTTTTGACGGATGGACTTTTTACGGAGAGTTTTAGAGTTTATTTGCGAAAAACATTTTTTTTACATAACAATACTACAAAAGCGAACAAAATATTTAAAAAAACTGGATTTGGGAAAATTTCTTTATGTAAATATTTATTAATTTTTTTAATCTTTTTATCAAAGCATATTTTCATTATAAAAATTAAAAAATATATAAATACATCAATTGTAATAATCAATTTATGAACTATTATGAATCAGTGGACATGTGTGACTTTACAAAATGTGAAATTTCTCAGTCATAAATATTGCTATAGATATGTAATTATTTCCCCATTAGGCACATTTGTAAATTGTCTTAAGATCTCAAAAAATAATAAAAATTAAAACATTTTCCACAAAATAAATTGTTAATCTTTTATTAAGTCATTCGAAATGCATTCTTTAGTTTTCGATTCAATAAATTAATTATAACATCCATATCTTTAATAAATTTAAAAAAAAAAAAATTAGGAAAACTTTTATATGTAGTGTACAAAATCTTCAAAAAAAACATACGTTAATCATACATCGACGTCCTTTTGACGGACACTATTTCAATACAAACAAAACGACAATGACTATAAACAAAATAAATATATGTGGTGTGTTATAATAACAAATAAATTAGATAACAGAAATCTCACAGCAAACAAGTAACAACAAGTCGTAGTATTGGAGCAGGTAGAGAAGTTCGTACGTCGTTTTGACGTGTACGTATGATTCTAGGGTTAATCCTGCCACTAACCTATTTCCCATTTCTTTCATCAAATTAATTCCAACACCGATACCTAATTCCATTTCCGCTTCACCAATAAAATAAAATTAAAAATTTATAACGTTACCATATACAAATTTACCGGCACCAACGCCAATCTAACCGAAACCCACGCACACCAACTCATTTAACAGTTAATTATTGCTTTAAATAAATTAATAATATACGTATAGAGATACTACGTACTTTGAAATTTCAAAGCGCAACCATCGTTTTCATTAAGTACCATTAAATTTTAGAATGTCCTCCTTAATCGTTTACGAAACACGAGAAGGTCCACAGGAGCAGGCGCGATGTGACGGGGGTGGGACGTTAGTGCGGCAAATACAAATAATCTTTGATGTCTATTTAATAATTTACGTATATACAGAGGCTTTTTAAAGAGATGATAACTAATTGATAATAATGTTGGTAAAACTGTCAGACGCATATATGGTGGTGCGGTAGTTAGCAATATCCGAAATATGTTTAGTTTGTTAAGGTTGGTAGTAGTGTAACACAACATTGTTTGAATAGTTTTTGGATAATATGTAAAGTTTTAGTTGAAGATGTAAACCAAGGAGGAGGTACATCGGATGAAAAAAATAGCTTATGTTGGACTGCAGTATATCCAGGTCCGGATTATTTTTGTTGCTGTTATGTTTCATATTATTAAGATTATTTTAATGATAATATGAAATATCTTAAACAATTTTTTTTTTTTTTTTTATAAAGACAAAAAGAGGAGATTAATATAATTTTTTTCAGTTAAATATATTTATTTGAACTTTTACTACTTAAGGGCGACCACTAGTGTGACATTTGGAAAAATTTGAAATTTTGTTTTGCATGTTTCGATAGTCTATGCTTTTAAAAATAATATAATAAAATTTCAAGTGCACAAATAGTTTTTGAGTTACAATCATCTGAAGAGCGGATTCTTATTTTCATTGTTAACTTTGAGATATTATGAGAAATGTACATATGAAGGTTGATAGTTCGGGAATTTCTAGATGTGGCTGCCAGTCACATGCTCTGAACTTTCGGGATTTTCGGAACTTGACATAAAACACCGTAAACCATAGGCAAGATTATAAAAATTCGTAAGAAAAAATTTAGACGCTGGTCCTGAATTATTGATTTTCAAAACAGTTATTAATGAAATTAATTGAAATTATTAGATAACTTACCTTTGGCACAAAATATCTAGCAAAATTTGAAATATTGACAAAAATAATTATATTAAACCGAATATTATAGTAACTATACCTCTTTTCAGATAAAATTAATCATGAGTTTTCGTTAAAAAATTAAATAATTCTTATATTCGAAACCAATCGATCTTCTATTCTTTTCTAAAAATAAACTGCAAATTTAAAATTTACATAAATGCAATAATAAAAGAGATAAAGCCAAGAAAACGGAAATTATTTAAATTCAAAGTTACTAAGCATGGTTGAATTTAACTGAAATAGACCATAGTAATTATCAACTTAACAAATCTCTAAGACTGACTGACTGACAGACAACGCCCAGACCAAACCGTTGGTCTAGGAAGGATACAATTTTGCACAGGAGTCCCTTATGTAATGAATGTATAGGTAAACACGAAGAAAGGATTTTTGACAATTCACTCCCTAAAATAGGGAATGAGAATTAGAGATATATAAAAATATGTTACTATAGCTAACAAAATAAATATCTTATTTAATAAATCTTAACACTGACTGACATTCTGAAATACTGCCGATGGCAAATCCTACCGGGTGAGTATACAGCCTTTAAAATTTACTATCAAATGACGATCGCAGCTGTCCGCAGTCTAAAGATATTAAATTTTAATATAAAGGCTAATATACAGCAATTTCTATCAAATATACTGGAACCTTGAATGTAGACAATGTTTGTTGAACTTGAACAAATTTCAACGAAGATTGAAAATTTATTTTGCTATATACAGAGGATATGTAATTCCTTTTTAAAAAAAATATGATTTAGAAATTGAAGAATCATTTTAAATAGAATTCCACGTAATATAGATATCAGTTCATCGATACTTATAGTTATTTATAAGATGATTTAGGGTAAACTTGGTGAAATTGAAAAATGAAAATGGACACCAATATAACTGATAACATGATAATATGTAGCCACCCACCTCATAATGTACATTCCAAATAATTAGTGCCATTTATAACAATACATACTTAATATTTCCATTATTATTGATTTGGATAGATTTTGGAATATTTTTTTTTAATGATTCGTGATTCGATTGTTAATGTATTTTGATGTCTAATCCCGCTAAAAAGCGTTTCAAAAATATTTTTGATTTTTATTCAAAAAGGCGCCCAAAAAGGAAGAGTAGGTATATGAAAGGGCCTTGCTAACACATTTTAAAACTGTACTTTTCAGTTTGCGCATCGAAATTGACAAAAGTAAACACTAATGGAATCGCTTCAGTGTTTGTCTGACCTCCCTGCAACTATTCGATGTGAAAATTTGAAATTTAGCACAAAAATAGAGTGGGGTATACTATAGCTGGTATACCCCACTCTATTTTTGTGCTAAATTGAGGAGTTGAACTTGGAGTTGAGGTAAATTAAGGAGGAGTGCTAAACGTGGAGTTGAATTTCAATTTTGTCGGTTAATTTTAGGAGACACTTAACCTGAAAATGGCACAAAAATTTTTATCCTTAGCTTATAGAAGCATGAATTTAATAATATAGCTAAATTTTGTGTTAATTCGTTTAATTTTTTTTTTTTTTTTTTTGTAATATCTCTTTAAAAATTACAGTCGTCGACACCTTGACATCGGTGTAGATTAAGGGGAGGTTTACTTGAGCTTCGTTAAAAAAACCTTGATTTTTTTTTTTGCAGAAATTGGTAGCTAATTATGTGTAGAATATGTTCCCAAAGTGATTTTGCTGAAAGTAATTTAAGGGAAGGTTTACTTGAGATTTGATCAAAAAATTGATTTTTTTGCTGAAATTGATAGCAAATTATGTGTAGAATATGTTCCCAAAGTGATTTTGCTGAAAATAATTTAAAAAAAAGGTTTTTGCACATTAACCGAATCCAGCTTTCTATAAAAAAAAAAAAACTCAAAAAACGTAGTTCACGTGATAATGGGTATTAAATATAAAATTTTGAAAATACGTTTCTTTATATATATTTTATAATATCTCCGAACCACATTTTTGGAACTGGTGGACACGATAACACAAAAACTATTCGATGGATCCCGTTTTTTAATTTTTTATTTTAAAGATAATTCAATTTTTCGGCACCTCTACCTAAGTCCGATACACTTTTAATATATTTTTACAAAATGTACAATTTTTTTTATATTTTTCCTTGAAAAAATTTTTTTGTATAGCTTAATACTTAATAAATACGTGTACAAAATTTGAAATTGATATTTGCTTCCGTCTTTGAGAGGAAAATTCCAGAAATATACATAATTTTTGGTCCATCTCAAATAAACCTCCTCTTAAACGAAAATTATCAGGGCAGAATTTCTTTTTTTTTATTGATTTTTCTTTGATTAAGTTGTTGTTACTCAATAATTGTGTTAATTTTATATTAAACACATTCTGAACATTTTTAAGAAAACTATTACCGCCGTTTACCCTACACAGACTAGATTACACATCCATTCGCAGTAGGTATATCCCGTCTGAGAACTATTTACTGAGGATAAGCCTATTGAAAATAATACATAATCAACAAAAACAACTTTCCTTCAAAGCGATAATCCGTATTATTTTACAGTGAATTGAGTCGGCTTCGACATATATATATATATATATATATATATATATATATATATATATATATATATATATATATATATATATATATATTTATATATATTTATATATATATATATATATATATATATATATATATATATATATATATATATATATATATATATATATGCAGTCTCGTTATTCGAAATAGAATCTATCGTTATCTTTACATATCGAAACCCATAAATACACAGATCTTATTACTTTCGAATAAATTAAGCCAGTTTTCTATCTTCAATATTGTATAGGTATGCAGATCTTCAGATATTATTTGTAGTACCGTATTGTAGTTAAAGAGCTGTTGGACATTTTCTATAAAGAGTTTTGTATCGAATGAAAATGTTTTTTGTGGGGTTTTTGATGAACATGCTATCTATTATGTTTGTTACTTATAAATTTTACTACAAAAACGTTATTAATTATTATATAAATAATTTTTTTTAAGTCGTACTATTTGTCTGTACAGCCACGATCCTTAATAGCAGAACGAAGGGTTAGAGGAGAAAAATTGATGCTAGAGATGGGCATTAAAAAACTTAAATCTATCATAAATACTCTCGATTAATACATATTTTAACAACAGAACTTATTTTTGTTAAAACGGAAAATATTAAAAACGTACTGAAAATCTTAAAATTCAAGAAAATATATGTTGTTTTTCACTGTTATTATTTGTTACTTTTATAGAAAAAGATATTATGTTAAAAGAAGACAGATGATCACGATATAGGCAATGACAGCGTCAGGGCTCTTCATCCCTCAGACAAATAGTAGTCGTTTGGTTATGTAATGCTTGTTACTCGATCAAAAGTTTCGACTGAATCTGATTTTTTTAATGTAAAATTTTTAAAATTCTAAAAATATAATAAAATTGGCAACTCTCAAAAAAACTCACTTTGATGGAAGATAGCTTTACACAAAATATCGACTGATACAAAATTCTTTTATTGGGGTGCTCGACATCTCTTAGACTATTATCTCTATACGTGTCTACGTATATTTATATAAGTAAATATTGAATTTACAAAATTGCTTGATGATTTTTATTTATAGCTAAGATATGAGTGTATATGGTGTACTTTTGTACGTACTTATGTTTATTTTGAATTGTGTCTAGACGCATATAAAACTTTATTTCGCCATCGTAGATACCTATACGATGTCGTAGCAAGTTATAAAACGTCGTAAAAGTTGTTTGTTTCAATCGTAGAGGTGATTCGAAAATTAAATTTTCTTTTACATGTTACGAAAGAGATAAGTTCTTGTAAATTTATTCAAAAGTTATCGAAAAATGTTAGATTTTTTTTTGTGTTTCAATATTTTTATTGAAAATATTTTCTGATGTCAAACTGAGAATCGTATTTTTAGTTGAATTTTGGGGTATCAAATATAGTAGGTACAAAAACAGAAGTGGGAGGAGTTTTGTGGGGAGACTCTACTCTTTCCTGCCACCTTGTCGTTAAAATGCAAATATCTAAGCTATTTCAGTGTCACGGTTACAGATATAGCTAAGCGTATAAGCCGCCAGAGATCGTAGGAGACGTCATAAAACTCCCCTCACTTGCCCCCCCCCCCCATCAATCACAACGGAGTCAAATTTTATTGTCATTTTTCAATTACTGCTTTAGTCGTAAAGTTTACAAAAATTTTTTTAGTGTCTTTTGTTACCAAAATGATCAAACTGGAAACTAGTTATCGGTCTTCGATGCTATTCTTTGGATTTTTATCAAAATTAAGCGTGCACGATAATTAAAATAAAAGATTTCTGTTGGATCAATTATGTTTCAAAAATAAATTTTATTATTTGGATATTATAAATAGAAATTTCATACCTAAATTTCTTTAAGTCAACTAATCTTCCTTATTCAAATCACTTTCAAAATGCCTAACTTGAGGAAAAAGAATTTTTTCAACTTGGTGACATCATTACATTTACTGAATTTTTACAATGGCTTAAAAAAATGTAAATTAGATGACAAAATGATAAAACTGGAAGCCAATTAGGGGAGAAGTGGTATAAAAGGGACAAGTATTGAAAGGGACAATTCAAATTACGAGCTAAATACATATCCCGCCAAATCAAACATATTTGTGTTGTGTGGCAGCACCAATGCAGATATGTTTGTTCCTGATATCAAGCTACTGCCATTTCAAACATGGTAATGGTGTGCTTGTAAATTTTTGTGCTTCTAAAGTAATTTTTTTTTTTAAATTTTCGGAACGTTTGCTGATATATTCCAAGTATTTTTTGAAATGTTTGTAGTTATATACAGTTAGTTATGCTTTCAACTAGAGGAAAACAACAGATCAGATATATTTTAAATAGAATTATACAGGGTGTAAAACTAATAAATTTCGTCCTTTTGTGGGGTGACTCATAGCACCCTGTAGACACTAAAACCGCAGGAATTTTTTTGGAATTAAAAGTCGCGTCGCCTCTCAAAAGGATAAGAGTTATTTCCCTTACACCCTGTATATATATATATATATATATATATATATATGTATGTATATACATATACATATAATATATATATATACATATATATATATATATATATATATATATATATATATATATATATATGTATGTATATATATATATATACATATATATATGTATATATATATATACATATATTTATATATATATATATATATATATATATATATATATATATATATATATATATATATATATACAGGGTGTAAGGGAATTAACTTTTATCCTTTTGAGGGGTGACGCAACTGTTAATTCCGAAAAGAATTCCAACGGTGCTATGACTCACCCCACAAAAGGACGAAAGTTATTTGTTTTACACCCTGTAGATTTAGGGATTTTTAATTTGGGTGTAATATTTATGAAAGGGACAGAGCAAACTGTTATGAAAGGGACTACCGTTTTAGACTAGTGATTCCGAATTGGGCGCAGGACAACTGCACTCGGCCAGGCAAAATAATGTTAATTACTATGGACAACTGCACTCGCTTTCAGAACATACCCCCTAGTGAGAATGAACAACTACACTCGATTTACATAAGTAAAAAGAGGGGAAAATTACTCCCACTTCGTTTCTCTTATGATATAATAATTGTTATAAATAATATAACCATCAGTGCTATCATTCTGAATCGTGGATATTACCATAAGATATTTTTCGAAATTTACCACAAATATTTCAAACTTTTATTTAAAATGTCCTAGATTTTGCCATCGAAATTATTATTACGTATTAATCTTAAAATTTTTGATTCCTTTTGATCTACATACAATGCGCACTAATTTTAATAGGATTGATTCTTATTTAGACTACTTGGCAGAAACGTATGTAGACGAAGAAGTAGATTTTCCACCATTATTATTCATCAGAAAATTATATTACTCATTAAACCGAATTACATGCATTGTATTTGTTTGTATGTCACTGGTACATACATATTTAACCCTAGAATCATACGTTGGTGTACGAGGAACGTTAATCATACATCGACGTCGTTTTGACGGATGGACTTCTTACGGAGAGTTTTAGAGTTTATTTACAAAAAACATTTTTTTACATAACAATACTACAAAAGCAAACAAAATATTTAAAAAAAATGGATTTGGAAGAATTTCTTAATGTAAATATTTATTAATTTTTTTAATCTTTTTATCAAAGCATATTTTCATTATAAAAATTAAAAAATAGATAAATATATCAATTGTATCATAAAACATGTGTTTCAAATAATTAATTTATAAACTATCATGAGTCAGTGGACATCTGTGACTTTACAGAATGTGAAATTTCTCAGTCATAAATATTCCTATAGATATGTAGTTATTTCCCCATTAGGCACATTTGTAAATTTTCTAAAATTTGTTAGTAATTTTTCGAATAAGATCTCAATAAATAATAAAAATTAAAATATTTTCCACAAAATAAATTGTTAATCTTTTATTAAGTCATTCGCAATGCGTTCTTTAGTTTTCGATTCAATATATTAAAACTTCAGTATTATGTCGTCTCTATAAGTCAAACAGCTGTAATCATCTTTCACATTATCATAATCATTGAATAAATTAATTATAACATGTATAGCTTTAATAAATTTTAGAAAAATCAGAAAAAATTTTATATGTGAAGTGCAAAATCTTTAAAAAAAAAAAAAACACCGCGTAATCATACATCGACGTCCTTCTGACGGACACTATTTTAATACAACCAAAACGACAATGACTATAAACAAAATAAATACGTCTTATGTGTTATAACAACAAATAAACTATATAACAGAAATCTCACAGCAAGCAGGTACCGACAAGTTGTAGTGTTGGAGAAGGTAGAGAAGTTCTTTCGTCGTTTTGACGTGTACGTATGATTCTAGGGTTAATGTATTTAAGAGGGGGTACATATTTCCCCTATTCTGATTTTCTAAAACGAGTGCAGTTGTCCATCAGATTTAAATCATAAAAATTTATTACAGGATTATTTTTGGGTCCCGAGTGCAGTTGTCCTGCGCCCTCCGAATTAGTTTTATTTGAATATCCACATGTCACAATTTTATCTATATTATCATGTTTTCTTACTGTCAATAAATTAATTTTTTTAAACTTTCTTCTTGTTTAAAATTTTCGAATAAAAATAATCAAAAGAAAAACAATGATTTTAATTATCGATTACTAAAATCACGCAATTAATAATCATCGATCTGTACAATCTGTACAGTTTGTATCGAAACGTATTTTCAAAATTTTATATATAATACTCATTAGTGCGTGAACTACATTTTTTTTTTTTTTTTTTTTTTGTAGAAAGCTGGATTCGGTTAATGTGCAAAAATCTTTTTTTTTAAATTATTTTCAGCAAAATCACTTTGGGAACATATTCTACACATTATTTGCTATCAATTTCGGCAAAAAAGAAAAATCGATTTTTTGATCAAATCTCAAGTAAACCTTCCCTTAAATTACTTTCAGCAAAATCACTTTGGGAACATATTCTACATATAATTAGCTACCAATTTCTGCAAAGAAAAAAATCGATTTTTTTTTTAACGACGCTCAAGTAAACCTCCCCTTAATAAAAGAAATGAAAGCAAGATTTTTCGAAATATTCTCCCTCTTTTAGCACCACGTAGAGATAAAGATACGTAGTCATGGGCCTCTAGTCAGCTACATTTTCTTAAAATTTACAGTATCAAAAAAAAAAAATGACTGAAGCCGCCTCTGGATACAACAAACATAATGTAAATAACAGCAAAAAGCGGGAAAAAAACAAGAACGACTCGATCCTCGAAACTTGTCAATATCTCCGGGCGGGCATACGTTCAAATAAATACATTTGTAGCTACAAAATCAAGCTTACAGAGCTAAACTTGAAACTTTTATTAATGAACTTTTTTATTAGTTTCCTAGCTTCGTCTCTCATGGATATTTACTTTTAATCTTTAATGAAATGTGTTTTTGTTAAGTTGTACAAAAATATCAATGAATGTATGTCGAGATATTCGAAAAATTTCAATATGTTCTGATTTCAAAATTTAATGTTTGAATATGTTTTCTTCGGTCTTTACAACAAAATTCTCTTTGACATTTCAAATTAATACTTTTAATTACAAAATTTTGAAATGTTCGTAAGTTAACTCTCGTGTTGTGTTAAAATATACTTTTACAAAACTAAATAAACGTTTACGCCAGCATTTTTCAAACTGTGTTCCGCGGAATACTCGTGTCCCACCAACAGTCACCAAATGTTCCTCGAAAACATTATGAAATTAGATTAGAAAGCCACGTTGTATGCTTTCATTTGTTTAACACAATTTAAAAAGGCTTTTAAAAATTTTTTGAAGAATCAGCTGTATCCGCGACGTCGTTCACGCGACGCAATCAATGAGAAGTATAAGTATAAGTGTAATAATTATAGAGAACTTGCATAGAACAAAAATTTTTTCGTAATTCATGCACATGTTTAAAATAGTTTTTATTTTTTCCCAAGGGAAGGAGACATTTTACCGTAATAAAGAGTATCTTATATGTTGACCCAAGTAATAAGTAAACGTCAGACCGAATTTCATAAAAATCCGTTCAATAGTTTTTGCGTAACGTAGTGCACATACTCAAAATAATTTTTCTATTTTCTCGTGGGAATGAGACATTTTCCCGGAGTAAAAAATATCTTAGATGTTGACACAGCTAAGAAGTTATCATTACACCAAATTTCATTAAAATCCGTCCAGTAGTTTTTACATGATGCGTAAACAGGCAGTACCAGTACAATTTTCAAAAAATATTCCATGTACAGAAATGGTCTCGTTAAAATTTTATTATAGGTATATGCATAGATTTAAAATTAAGGCATTCATTAGTTGTTTGGAAGTAATTTTCGACTATCTGTCAATCTAATCTTGAATCACATTATTAAGCAATTAAATCTTCTAATCAATGTTCGTTAATGGCCATATAAGCCGACACATATCACAAATATTTAAAAGTGGTAGGGTAAAAGCCCCTATACCGGAACGTGATCCTCTAATAAAAGAAACCTCTGATAAAAAAAATTATTATTAATAAAACGATTATTTTTCAATTTAAATTTCACCTTGCATTTAATGTTTCCTTACTTAATTAAAGAAATATATATATATATATATATATATATATATATATATATATATATATATATATATATATATATATATATATATATATATTAAACAATCTTTGTTGAATACAGTATTTTGATCCCTTATTTATACGACTGATACTTAAACCATTCTATATTTCCTACATTGACGTCTAGATGTCACTCTATGTGTCATATTACTCATATTACATGTCTGTTTGTATATCGGTTCCCAACTCATTAATCATTTAATGTCATTAATATTTCTTTGTTTGGATATAGATGTCGACATTTTGTAAAAGAAAATCATTAATAAAAAAAAATTTTGGGTTGTCTTTTTTTATAAATATATTTAATGGATTAAAAAAACTTTGTTTCATGCTTATTAAGAAAAAAAATGGGTGTTTAATTTATTTGTCAATTTTTGTAAGCCAGTTTAATTACACACCTAAAAATAGCGTTCCGGTATAGGGGCTTTTACGTTATCAGAAAAGTAATAATTGTCTTTTTATTTAATATTTATATTCAGAGAATAATTTCTGAAAAAAATTAGTTATGAATACTATGGTGTTTCATTAGAATTGATAATATTATTATTTACGGTGCTACCTCTGTTGACCGGACAAATTTTTCCAAAACACTGTTGTCCGGTTAACACAGGTGCTACTGTAGTAGAGAACTGTAATCAAAAATGAAATTACTACAGTCAATTATTATTAAACAATAAATGATTGACTTCAACAAACTTTTGATCTGTTCACATATTGTGAACAGATGAGACAGAAAAGAACATAGGCTATTTTTACTGCCGTTGGAAAATGTCACAGGTTAATAAACATCACGTAGGCGGGGCCGTGGGTAAAAGTAAACTATAATTTGGATTCTGTTCTACTATTAATTTATACATACAAAAATAAATAACCTTTTGTTTATTTTAGTTTAGGTATAATTAATTTAAACCAAATTATTTTTAATTTAAATTGTAAACTATTACATTATATATAGGCACTAATAACAAATAACAAAACAAATAGCCAAAATAGTGTTTTTGTTTTTGTTTTTAGTGTTCCGAATTAAAACTGGAAAAACTGAACATTTATGAAATAACTTTGATGGCCACTCAAGTATCACAGATAATTTTCTCTCTGAAATTATTCGATGTGAGATAGAGTGTGGCGGCCCAATTGTAGGTGCGAATATGAATTTCGATTCTGGGTGTTAATTTTAAGGGGCAATCGGGGAAGTGGAAAATATTTTTCCTTAAGGACATCGAGTAGAATATTATGAAGTCGCCGATCCTTATGACTAAAAGGATTGTTCAGAAAAAAAATTCATAAACCTAAAAAATGTGGTGTAGATTGAACGAAAATATACAAAACGAAACGTAAGCATAGAAGGGCCAAGATAAAGATAGGATCGTTTTGAAATTGAGATTATAGTTTATTTCAGGAATAAAATTTATTCTTTATGTACTACATTAAATCTGTAAAAACAACTAATAGTACGGAACACAATTTTTTTAGTCGAATTTTTTCCGAAAAGTTAGACTTATACAGCCTGTAGACCCGTAGAACACGATTCTGTAGAAAAAAAATTTCTGATATATATATATATATATATATATATATATATATATATATATATATATATATATATATATATATATATATATGTATATATTCCTCTACCTTTTGACATGTGTGGCCCCCTATGGAAGTTAAGAGCTGAAATTTGATAAGTGGGGCTCATTCCGACGCACAACAGTACTATAAAAGTGGGATCAAATTTGGATCCGACCCAACCTCAAAGGGTTGGAGGGGGGCAACAAAACAATAGGACTTTTCGAAACCGGTTGGAAATAATGTTTCGGTCAATTATCTACACCATATCCAAAATTCAGCTTCCTAGAATGATTTGGAGGGAGTAGAGGGAGAAAAAAATTATTTTAACTGGATCTAACACGGCCACAGCCCCCAGAATTAATATAGAGGGTTGAAATTTGGCGTGTTGATAAAGTTCGTACCTAGATTGTGCTTTTTGGACGTTTGAATATCTATATATCTATCCACCCCCACTATTTTTAAGCTATAATTTCATGCTTTTTCGACATTCTGTACCACTCGCTGAAATTTTGGCCTTGGCTGAAATTTTGTGTACGGATTAAGTTAATAGCTAGCCACTGTTTTTTGGGGATTCAACTTTTAATTCTTACCCCTACGATTTTTACCCCAATATTTCCTTGATTTTTTTGCTTTTTTCTAACATGTCTAGAGACTCTCTAAGGAAACCTAGAGGGCTGAAATTTTGCACGTGTGTTGAGTTAGTGCCTTTTAGGGATTCCACATTACTTTTCCCCCAACTTCTCCTATTTTTACATCGGAATTCAATGGTATTGTTAAATTGTTTTAAATGCATTATTTTTATTCTAATACAACTAGACTTATAGTAATTTTAAAAATTAAAAGAAATGAACTTACTTTTATAACAAATGCAATACATAAACATTAGGGTAATTTGAAAATGTTTTTAAAGTCACTGTTTATTTATAAGTTAGGAATTTTGGATTGTTGTTATTTATAAAATAGAAATTTTGAATTTTTTTGGAAAGAAAAAATATATTCATAAAGGCCTTACAGTTTACTATTTAAGTTCCTTTTTTAATATTTAAAAATAAAACACAAAGGCAATTGGCGGATAAGCATGTGTAGGAATGCCCTCGTACGAATTGTGTTGGCTTTACCCTGCTAACTGCTATATCGGCACAAAATTGAAATTTACTGAGATTCAGCCCTTAAAAACTTAAACCCTTTTTTTAAAGCCCCGATTAGCCGGATACTCATCATCAGTTTTGAAACCACCCAAGTGACAAATCGCTTAATACTTTCAATCACATTTCGCTTGTAGACATTCAATACCGAAGATGAAGGCAAAAATTCGACTTCCGTGATGGCGCCCTGCTGCTCACAGCGTTTTTGTATATATAAAAAAAATTATACTCATAGATTTTTATAAATAGATTGCATTTTGGGGCATTTCATTATTTTGAAAATTATTATTAAAAACACTAGTAGAAATTTTTTGCTTTTTTTGTTTTTTATGTTTTAAAATAATTATTTAATTGTATTTTATTGTTATTATTTTGGAAATAATTTCTCATTGAAGTTTTATTAAAGCATTTTATGTACCTATATAAATTTTTATTCTAATTTATTTTTATAGATATCCTGGGGAGGACTGTAGTGAAGGGGGTAATATAATGTATCACTGTATGCAACAATTGAAAAATAATAAACTTTTAGTTGCCTGTTCATAATATAATTTAATGAATATATTATATTAATAAAACTTTTACTGTACTATAAGCATGGTTTCAAACAATAAATAATAAAACTAAATACTCTTTCTTTACTCTTTTGATTCCTTGAAAACTGCCGTAAGTTGACGTACAAGCAAAGTTTGTGTGGGAAATGGCTATGACAGAGGGCAGATATCAAAATTTCACCAAAAAGTTTCATTCCTATATCTTTCGTAATTACGGAAGTCTAAAAACGGTATTAGAAAATCACTTTTCCCAATTACACCAATTCATCACAAACATAATCTTATACGCTTACTAATACTCCGGATTTAAAGAAAGAAAAATTGTTAATATTAAAAAATGTGTGCTCGAATTTTTATTCCGATTTTGCGAGTAATTTTCTGCAACCAACAACGACGCTTCATTCAAATACAGCCATTTTGCAATTTTATTTTCAAATCCGATATTTTAATATTAGCTAAAAATATGCAATAATATTTATACAGCCACGTTTAAATCATTTCCATAATAAAAAATACAGTTGTAGACAAAGGAAAGATGACAGAGATTACAAAAATTAATATACAAAAATGCAAAAAATTTTTGTGATTCCTTAAGTTGAGAATGCATTTAGACAGACAAAAATAAAAAAAAAATTAAAAAGGAAAAATTTTTTTAATAAAGAAAAATCTGATTGATATTATTGTGGTTTTGAATTTTATTTAGTATGACCTTGAAGTGTTACGACATATATTTTATTCAGTATACATATAAATGACGGCTGGAGAAGCCTTTTGCTGGAGCGTGTTAGGTAGGGGAGAGGTGTGTCAGTAGTAACAAAAAAAAAATATACAGGCTAGTAACTTTGTATTTATTAGTGACAGGGAATTAAATTTTTGGCACAAGATACGGACATCTTTCAGGTTTTGAATGAGCTGCACAAAAATATTCTATGTTGGTTCATAACTGAAATAACTGCATTTATGTGGACCAAAGTGTAATGTTACAATCGTCACCGTCAGAGGATCAATTGTTACAGGGTTTAGGTTCAATTGTAACACTCATTATTTAGTGGAATTTACATGTTAGTTATTATAATTAATTTGGTTTCCAAAATTTTTCCTTACATATTGAGTGAGTAAGGTGATAAATACCACAATCTCTGGCAACAGTCCTGATTTTTTTTCCTTCTATTACTCTTCTAACGACATTCAGGTATACATTATCGAATACGGTTCCTATCCTAGTTTATGTTTTGCTTTATATAGCATTTTTTTATTTGTAAAACAGCGCGAATTAGATTAACAGGCAAAACTAATCGTGGTAGCTTTGAATCTAACGATAACCGTAACCGAAAATCGATATAAAAACAAATGGATTTTGCCAAAGTGTAACCATTAATGGAAGGTATTTTTCTTTTCTGTTTTAAATTATTTATCGAAGCCGTTTACCTTTATCATTTGATTCATACCTGAAATATAAAGTTTAATTTTGTTTAACATAAATTTTTAACACAATAGAAAAATAATAATGTGAACTAGAAAAGATTTTATTAGCCATAAATAAAATTTAAAATTAATACTCAAAAATTAGAATTATGAAAAACCGTAGAGTAAAATCCTATACTCACTCTCGGGTCTATGTGCTCAGCTCCTTAAATTTAAAATACTGAAAAGAAAAATTGTGGATAGATATAACTACTGGAATATCAGCTGTAACATGTTACAATTGACACTACTGAATTTGTTACAATTGTTGCAGTGCTGTTTAATTTTATAAAAAAATTCGTAAAATTTTAACTATGATTTAAAAAGCGAAATTACCTATTTGATAATAAATATTATTTGTTTGCTTGTGTTTCCAATAAAGTCATTTTAATTTCAAGTGATGAGGTATTTACTGTAAAAATCAAAAAATTGTCAACCAATTCAAAATTTACAGTTAGCTTATATAAACACATTTGGCGTTGCTGAGGGAATACCGCCACATGGTTTAACTGAAAGTTTTGTCAGTAAAGCAAAACTTCAGGAGCCATCTTATGATATGCAATACTCCTCAATAGGATTGATAGATGTCTCGCAAGTTTCAATGTTACAATTGACCCACTGTTACTACTGACACACCTCTCCCTTACTTCACAAGTTCCCAAATCGCTAGCACTCTGGTCACCGAAATTATTATCAGGAGAATTTTAAAAATCTTTTTCATGTAACCAACATAATATGTAGAATAATGTCGGTATATTAACCAATTTTAAGACCAAGTTTAAATTTTCTTGAAATTTTTACATTAAAAAATTTTTTTGCTTGGATATTGACATAAAATTTGGTTCAGATAGAAGGTAATACTACATATAAAGTGTATTTAGTATACATTTCAAAAAAAATCGGTCGAATAGTTCTAAAATGAGAACACTATTCAGTTGTAAAAATGATGTTTCGAGAAAAACGTTTCTGTATTCGATTCGAAACTATTTCGTCGCACAATGCGATGGTGATGGTATACACAGATTTATTTATTTACTCACTATTTCATGCTCTCGAGTGCATTCTACGTTCACATGTTTCGGACTTGGAATATGGCTCTGAAAATTTGGAAGCACGTCTTGAGATGTTTTATTGATATTTTATTTGTAGAAAAAATGAATTTCCTGAAAGTTCTAAATATATTTCTCATCTTAAGGGGGTATTCTAGTTTAACGGTTTGATTTGAGGTGATTTTACGGGCGTAATGAAAAATAAAAAAAACAGCTCACTACGTTCGTGCGCTCAACTTCACATTCGTGGGCAATCGACAATTTCCCGCACTTATTGCACAATATACTATCTTCGCCTCCTTTTGTCAACTTTGGAAATTTTTTAAAAATGGTTAAAAAAGTTCTAAAAACTCGTACGTCGCGTCGAGCCAATTTTGTTAGTATTAAGAAGGTCTGTACCAAATTTCAAGTAAATCAGTGTATTAGAACTTAAGATATCATATCAACCGTATCGCAAAAGATAGTTTCGAGTAATTTATATTAAAAATTTGAATTTAACACTGGAAAGATACACAGTACACAGGGAAAAATAACCATAACTCCGAAATTAATTCTAATTTCCGTAAATCCTTTTAGAGGCGTATTTGTAAAGATCTGAACTTGAAATATGAAAAAAAAATCGATTTTGTCGAATTTCTAGACTAAAATACCCCCTTAACTTAAATGTTATGTTTATATTTGAAAAAACTGATATTTAATATTTCCGAAAATATCACAATTGTTTTATACACCACTGTAGTACCTATACAATCACCATAAAGTTATGATTTAATATTATATGTTTAACCCTAGAGTCATACGTACACATCAAAATGACGAACGAACTTGTCTACCTGTTCCAATACTTCAACTTGTCGTTACCTGCTTGTTGTGGAACTTCTGTTATCTAATTTAATTGTTATTATAACACAGCAACTAAATTTTGTTTTTGTTTGCTGCCGTTTTGTTTATACTGAAATAGGGTGCGTCAAAAGGACGATTATGTATGATTAACCTATGTTTTTTTTTTAAAGATTTTGTACTTTACATATAAAAGTTTTCCTAATTTTTCTAAAATTTATTAATGATATGGATGTAATTATTAATTTATTCAATGATTATGATAATGTGAAAGATGGTTACAGCTGTTTGACTTATAGAGACGACATAATACTGAAGTTTTAATATATTGAATGGAAAACTAAAGAATGCGTTTCGAATGACTTAATAAAAGATTAACAATTTATTTTGTGGAAAATATTTTAATTTTTATTATTTTTTGAGATTTTATTGGAAATATTACACACAAATTTTAGAAAATTGACAAATGTGCCTAATATCTAGGAATATTTATGACTGAGAAATTTCACATTCTGTAAGGTGACACATTATTTAAAAGACATGTTTTATAATACAATTGATGTATTTATCTATTTTTTAATTTTTATAATGAAAATATGCTTTGATATAAAGATTAAAAAAATTAATAAATATTTATATTAATAAATTTTTCTAAATGCAATTTTTTAAAATATTTTGTTCGCTTTTGTAGTATTGTTATGTAAAAAAAATATTTTTTGCAAATAAACTCTAAAACTCTCTGTAAAATGTCCATTCGTCAAAGTGACGCCGATGTATGATCAACTTTACTCTTAGACCAACGTATGATTCTAGGGTTAAGTTTACACATATCTATATACTAATAAAATAACGGAATAAGTTTGAAAGATCAAATCAACAGATGTCGACTTGTGCTCATACATAGTTTGGATTCAATGGATTCAGTGATTACGTATGTAGGTACGTATATTGCGCACTGTTATGACGTCGTGGTATTATTTTAATATAAAATTGACGTTTTGAATATATGAATTGGAAAAACGTGTTTGAAATGTGCAATAGTTTTCGTAGACACGAATTTGAGTGTGTAGAAATAAGTGAATCGATGATAGAGTGAAACAACGGGCGTGTTCGCTTGTAATTTTTTTTTTGTGCTATTTATGGATTATTTAATAATTTTTCAGTTTTTTCGTTTTTTTTTTTCTTTTTAAATAAATGTTAAATTTTGTAGAAAAGTTTTGACATTAACTGAACCTTTACCATTCATAAAATAATATTGATTGTTGCGTTCTATATAACGCAAAAGAATAAGTGTGAAGTTTGTTGTGTTAGATTGCAAGGATTGTCATGTTTCCTACATAGGTCAAACCAATCAAAGAATAAAAAAAAATATATTGCTGCCCACAGAATAATTGCGATTTGTAACGTTGTCATTAATAGGACTGATCATAAATACTTTATAAAATTTTTTAAAGGGAGATTCGCCAAAAAAACATCAATGATTGACAATTTTTTTTTTTTAATACAAATAAATATTTTATTAAAAGCAAAATATACAATACTGTTTCTACATGCCTTGAGATTACAAAAAAAATTTTTTAAAAATAATTCAAAAATGAGCTGAGTAGGTATAAATGGCTTTGAAGTCGACACTGCGAGATTTTTCTACCTTGATGGTACCTCGCATTCTAAATTCCATAGTGAACCAAAATAAAAAAATCAAGAATTTTCTGAAAATATACATATCGCGCGTACTCTGTCTCAACCTCGTATCTGAAAACTCCCATTTTTTGGACACAAAAAAAACATATTTTAAATCCGTGTTTTCATCACTATGAGCTTAAGATTTATGCTAATTACACCCTTTGATGTTGGCTACCTACATATATATAATATATAATAAGTATATATGTAAATACAGTATTTAATATGTTTTTTGTGTGTCCTAAAACATGTAGCTTTTGATATACGAGGTAGAGACAGCCACCGCGCGATATACAATTATGACACTAACTAGGATCTAAGAAAAAAACTACAACCAGCGAAAAATCGCATTTTGAAAATAAATTTTCAAAAATCACCGCTTTTCATTGACTATAAACAGCCGCCATTTTGAAAATATATTACGGAACAAGATAATCCCAGTTCCTGCCAAAATGACGATTTATGTCGATATCTCAAATATTTTGAGATACATAAGGAACCATGTACTTTCGAGAAAACAGCATTTAAAGTTTTTTTTTTTTTTTTTTTTTAAATTGAATTATACTAAAGTGGGTGCACTAAAATGCCCATAACATTTTGATTTTTAATTTTTTTTTTTTAAATAAAATTTTAGGAGAATATTTCTAACACCTTAAGGAACATAATTAGAAAGAAAAAAATAGATTTCTTTTTTTTAGCGAATCTTAATTGTTGAATATCCCCGGGACACTTCTTATATGATGGTCCCTGAGTACTTCACATATAGAGCCTTGAGTACTTTCGTGGATGCCTTCTTGGAAAAATTTTCATAAAATAGGGGTGACGATCTTATAGAATCCATGTACTTCACCGAACTTCTTATTAAAAAATTTACTTCCGTTATAAATTCAAAACCGCCGGAACACATAATATTATCAAATTCGCAAAATATTCGAATTCATTTCTTCACTTACTTCCTCGACATTTAATATGTTTATTTAGCATGGTGTTGTGTCTCCGAGCTAAATAAAATTGTTTCTTTTGTTATTCTCGACAATTCGACCAAACTATTTATTTGTTTGTAAGATGGCAGCACTGTAAAACTACCAACCATATAGTATGTATAAAGTGACGTAGATATATTGTTGTTGCTTATATAAACATACCAAGAGACGAAGTTTGTGTTAACTTGTTTTTGCTTTTTTCGTTGCTTCAAATTCCGTCCCGTTATTAAATTCTTACTGGATATACGAGCATGTTGTATTTTATATAATATGTTGCCTGTTGGTTCACTATTTCAATATAAGGCAAATACGATGAAGGCTATTATTATTTTTTTTTGGGAATGAATCACTGACTTGGTGGGTTTTTTATTAAATACATTTTTTTCCGAAATTTCTACTATTGATGTTTTCATTTTTTATAAAGAAAATATTTAAAAGGGTTGGGTTCCTTTCGAGGGACCGGAATAAGTATTGCTTCTCTTTCCAGAGACTTCTAAAATAATATATTTTATTTATTCCTGTTGAAGAATACACTCAATACATACCCGTTAATTGTTGAGAAAGTTCAGCATTATTCAAAGGTGTGGAGGAATTACACAATACCTTTGGACCAATGAAATCACCATATTAACCATTATCCTTTTATATAGTTTTAATTTCATTTATGTTGCATAGTAACGTGTAAGTAAACAAAGCAATTTGAATTTTATTTTTATCGTATCCATAGATACGTTTACAAACATTAAAATTTATATTTAATTTTATTTAAATCAAAAAGGAAGAAAGTCGTAGAAAAAGTATAGTATACTCTACTCACTTGCAATGGCTATTACTCACTCAGATGCATTACGACACTCACCTCGTAAAATCGGTTCGTGTCGCAATTTCATCTTCGTAAATAATAGCTATCATTACCAGCTCGTTGAATAATATACTGTTACATTAATCGCTAATAAAATTAAATTTATTACATATGTCTTATATATAAATCAAATTTAGAGATATTCAATATTTTGAGCGGTAATAGTAGTAGGAACATTACCAATTTAACTTAATATCGAAACATATTCTCGAAATTTTCGAAGAACAATTTATTATTTAATAATAAATTTTCAGGTAATAATTTCACGTAGAAACACTTTAACAAAAGTAATCATACGTTTGAAAATGAAGTGTGTCGTCACAATTTTCGCTCAAAAAATGTAGATAGATTTTTTGCTTGTTAAAAAAATTCTCGAAATTGCCTTTCTGGTCTAGAATTTTTTAAAATTCGATATTCTTTTTGTTTCATTTTCTAAAAGTGGAGGCCTTTAAAAATGTTTCCTCAAAAGGAAATTAAAAAATTTTGAACATTTATAAAGTTATAGTCATTTTAGTACGGTAGGTTCCGGTATCAGGTATTACACTTCAAAATTTTAAATGCATTTTTCTTGAAACTACATTTTTCAAGATGGTCGACATGAAATCTCGAGTTCAATACATATTAGTTCATGGTAGGGACCATGGATATTACAAAATTTTAATTTTTACCATCTAAAGAAAAATAAAAAACTTTGAAAGGACATCAAAAAAGAAAAAAAATCATTTTTTTTTCAAGCATCCATCATTTTTAGATTTCTTTATTTTATTTTATTTTATTTTTTTTTTTTCATTGTGATTCCTGCCAGAATTACAATCTCTTTAAACCAATCTTTTCTTCTTTTTTCGTTTCAGATGAACACAGACCCCAAAATGATATCAATCAGCAAATATAAGTTCTTGAATTTTCATTTTTTTTTTTTGGACGGTAAAAAATGGACAGTAAAAATATTAATATTTTTTTTTATGATTTCCTAAACTAAAGCCGAAATTTTCGTTCTCGAGACTAGAAGACCCTTTTAAGCCTAAATAATCCTTTACGGTGTACACATCTGACGCAGTCAAGAAACAAAAATACTCTTATCTAACTGTATGCATATACGTACATCCTTGTGAGATGCCTTCTTATCTTCTCTAATATCAGATGTATGTAATACAATATATTATAATCACTACCTACAAACGTAATATATATTTATACGTAAGTAAGAGAGTGGTATCTGGGGGGGGGGAGGGGGTATTGTAACGGAGGTATTTCTTACAAGTAATATCGTATCCGGTAATTTATCATAACAAAACTACATACGAGATGGAAATACACGATGTGAATGTATCTTTGGGCGTGTGTAAAACACACTACATCAGATATTACATATCCCGTCACACTTAGTACTTGAGAAAATGTGATTTAACCCTTTGAATACGTGCGGAAGAGAATTAACTTTACATATATGACATTTGAAAATTTAATTGACATTCAACATAAATGGAAAAATATTGTCAAAAAATACATGTTGACAACTGAACGTTATAGAATAGTGTTATCAAAATATTCCTTTTGGCAAAAGTGACAACAATTGCAAAGTTAACTTACAGGGCATTGAAACGAATTTTGTGCAGAAATAGGATGGTTTACATGGAAACTGTTTTGGCATTTCTAAACAAATGGTAGTTTCTTATTTGACTGTGGTAGTACAACAAACTTACCGGTATAATATGCCTTTGTATATGCAATATTTCAACTGAAAACTTTTGGGGAACATGTATGTCTGTTATAAGTTGTTTTGTAAGCCTATTATAACGTTACGGTTGTGGCCGCTGTAACCTTACTACTTTTGGTACAGCACCACTGTAACTTTACTATTTTTGGTACCGAACCGCTGTAACCTTACTACTTTTAGTACGGAACCGCTGTAGCCTTACTAATTTTAGTACAGAATCGCTGTAACCCTACTGCTTTTAATACAGAACCGCTGTAACCTTACTACTTTTAGTACAGAATCGCTGTAATCCTACTACTTCTTAGTACAGAATCGCTGTAACCCTACTACTCTTAGTACGGAACCGCCGTAGCCTTACTACTTTTAGTACAGGATCGCCGTAAACCTACTACTTTTGATACAGAACCGCTGTAACCTTACTACTTTTAGTACTGAATCCCTGTAACCCTACTCCTTTTAATACAAAATCGCTTTAACCTTACTACCTTTAGTACGGAACCGATGTAGCCTTACTACTTTTAGTACAGAACCGCTGTAACCCTACTTCTTTTGATACAGAACCGCTGTAATCTGACTACTTTTAGTACAGAATCGCCGTAACTCTACTACTTTGAATACAGAACCGCTGTAACCTTACCACTTTCAGTACGGAACCGCTGTAGCCGTACTACTTTTGATATAGAAAGCTGATATGGATAAAATTAGAGATAAATTGATCTTGACTAACGATATAGGTCCGAAGTAATGTTTTATTACCTTTAGTATCACCCTATTCGCCGACTTTTACACCAGTTTTACCCCCATTGAAAAATGGCAGATGAGCCGAAAAAAATATACTTTTAATGAATTTCTCTCTTACGGTAAAATTTGAGCCGGAGACAATAACAATAATTCGTTTTAAGGTCCCTAGAATCCGAAAATGATATTCACCATTTAAATAGCCATATTTAAAAATTACAGCATTAAAAAAATTCATGTATATTTTGACGAATTTAATAGAAGTTAATAAAAGCAACATTTTCACTCGACATTAGATTTATAACCAAACATTTTTTCACTCTGGTACGATTTCTCTCTTTCTGATTCACCATAAATAAAAGTTGGTTTGTACTAAAAAATGTCGTTGAAAAATTATTTTGTCCGAACACAAAATAAAAATCGTATCCACCACAAAATTGATGATATTTCAAAAAAAAAGAGAAAAGAGCGACCACTTTTTTATCTTTTTTTCTTTCTGCGTCCCCTTTCAAACAAGTGTACGTGACACTTTAGACGCTGGAGACACAGCGACACCATACATAGTAACGAGAGTACGACCAACTCTAGAATCAAATCAATTTCCGTACATTTTGCCCAGCGTTGGGGCGAATATACCTCTACCGACATACCTGGCGTACACAATAAACTTCTTTAAAATATCTGAAATGTCGCTCGCACCACTTATAAACCGCCCGTAAAATGTATATTTTTTGCGTGCAATATTATTTTTCTTCTATAGAAAAACTATTATCCCTAATGCAATCTTGGTCGCCTAGTACAATCCCGATACATATATGATTTTGTATTTTTAGGATTCCGTAAGCAGAACACTTATAGGATCACTCTCGTGTGTGTCCGTCTGTCACAGAGCTTTTTCTCGAAAACTGTGTGGCGGAGGAATTTGAAATTTGGCGTAATGTTAGGTTCTGATGACGCGCACATATATCGCCAGTCACCAATTAGAAACAATTTCCTTAGGATTAAAATGGGGGGAGGGGGGTAGTTTTAATTAATATATTGTGTGAGGTGTCATTTAAAAGAGTTACCTCCAAGGATTCTAAAATTTTTTTTTTTATAATTTTTAGTCTAGTGGTTTTAATGATATACGTAGCTCAAAATTCGCAAAAAATTACTGTTCCTTTCCGCTGATCTTCGAGATTTCTAAAGCTAAAATTTTTATTTTTATAGGGTCAGTAGATATTCAGTCATAGATTACAAGAAAACTATGGTTTTTTTGACAGAGTAATAATTGCTGAAAAAAAATTTTGAAGAACAAGGAGAAACAGTAATAATAATTTTAAAGCTTTTATATACAAAATTATTTACTTTAATTTCTATTGGGATCTCTCGAATGAGGGTATGACATTGGTGTTTAAAAATCAGACTATTCTGAAAGTGCATTTGCTGAAATGTCATAATCAATACCCCACCGACAACATCTTTTTATTAGGTACTCACTTTCTGTTCACTTTTAATGTTTTTCAAAAGCCTAAATAAATATCCACGTTTCTAACTTCAAAAATGACGAACTTCCCATATGAACTTACATTTTCTGTTTTAACCCCTTAGGGAATAAAATTTCCAGAAACAACTGATTTTTATTTACAAATAGAAGTCTAAACGCCAATTTTCATATCTCCTGTGCTAAATTTCGTCCTTCTAAACCCAACAGTTTAGGCTATGCGTTGTCTGTCAGTCAGTGTTAAAGATTTATTCAACAATACCTATATTATTTATTTTAATAGCCGTAGTAACATATTTTTATATGCCACTAACTTCAAAAATAACGAATTTACATACAAATTTTCATCCCCCATTAAATCCACTTAGGGGACGAATTTTCAAAAATTATTTCTTAGTGCTCACCTACGTTACATAGGGAACTTCTAAGCAAAATTTCATTTTTCTAAACCCAACGGTTTAGGCTGTGCGTTGTCTGTCAGTCAGTCAGTGTTGAAAATTCATTAAGTAGATATTTACATACAATTGAGTGGTTTCTTCCATTCCTTGACAGTTCTCCAGTTATTTCATGACATTTTCTATTCAAATTTATAAAATATGAAATACTGTTAATTGTAATATTCATTAACTATTTTTCAGATGCAAAATTCTCTCTCCTTCAACAAAATTTCTTTGCTTCGAACTTGTCAACTCATGTACAAATAGTTTTAATATTTATAATTTTTTCTTCATATCGCACTAACTATTGCATACAAAACTAATGTCAATGCATTTTTTCGTCAGCCATTTTTATTAAGCCACACCTATTTGACAGTTCCCAATAGTACAGAAATAATTTTTTGGCAGTGCCTAGCTTAAAATTTCTTTGATTAGTTTACAGATTGGTTGATTTTCATTGATTCTTTAATTTTCTAATATTTATTACCTTAAACACTATAAGTATCTATTTCAAATTTCAAAGCTCTTCTCCCGATTGCTCTTCTTCCAATCTGTCAGTCAGTTAGTCAGCCAGTCGGGGCCCAAAACTGTGATCTTTGTTGCTCTAGTATTTTGGAAACTATTCCATCTAAGTATACGAAATTTGGTTTGAAAAATTCCTGTTATTAACCTCAACCTTTCTGAAAAAATTCTCGAAGATTACGGTAGTCGAAAATGTGGTCTATTGACTGCTTACTGTACGCAACCCTAACTGTGCGGCCTCGACTCACTCTTGACCGTTTGTTTTTTTTATCCTCTATAACTTTCTGTGTTCAGTGGGTTACGGAAACTATGCGGGGACCACGCGAGGACTTCGGTGTTATTCGTGTGGTATATGTTATTCCTACTTTTTATTCCGCTGATATTCTATCCCGTGTGTGGAGAATGTAAGGCAATACTTTTTAGAACTTAAATGCGCTGCTTACTGTGACAAAGGAGAGAGTCACAGTCATCACACACTGGTGCGGGGGTACAGTCACTAGGTTATGGTGGTGGTGCGCTCTGGTATTGTACATTATAAAAATCGTGATCAGAAATTTAAGTTTATAAATTAAAGAAGCACACAATATGTCTATATATATATATATATATATATATATATATATATATATATATATATATATATATATATATATATATATATATATATATATATATATATACTGTATAATAACACTGGTTGTGTATAATATGTGGAACTTGGACTACGTAGTTGGTTCGACATTAGTGTCGTAACTGAATCAGTTGACAATAAATAGATACAGAATGTTTGGGAAATGTTTTACCAACTCAGCAGAAGCGTTTACTTGTACAGCAGAGATACAAAAGGAAATTTTAGTTTTTTTAAAATAAAATTCGTTTTAAGAGAAAAAGTTCATCAATGATGGCCTCTGCATAGAAGGTGTGATCGCGGCTATTGATGGACGTGTGAAACCAATAAATAAAATGCCCCTGTCGCAGCATCTGCATAACATAGCGAATTTCCAAATATTGGGCGCTGGCGGATCTTATTTAAGACCTGTATCCATTTAAAATAGTTTAGTTTTTTAACAGTGGAACAATTTTCAAAATTAGTTCAGTAGTTAAATTTTGGCGCTTTTGGGTCCTCAGGACCCTAACGGATCTCATATAGTGTAGCACATGTATTTAACAATATATATTTACATTACATAACTATAGTTTTCGATTTTTTCTAGGTATCCAAATATATATAAATTATATTTTCTCTCTAAAGGTGGACATCAAACAAAAATTTCCTTTCCATAACGTAGGTACCCTTTAAAAAACTTGGCTAATTTTAATTTAAAAAGAGAAGACAGAGCTATTGTTATTATAGCACATACATACATATTGAATAACTAACTAGCACTTGTTTTATCTAGAAACGAATTGCTAAAACAATGAAGCATTTATTATAAAAATATTCAGCAAATTTCTTAATTTTTCTCAAAAGCTAGTTCACTTAAAACAATGTTTTAAAAGCTTGTCTTATGGAATTTTTTACGTTCTTTTCGATGGTGTAAAAAAAATTAAAAAAATTTTTGAATACTGGCAAAATTTGGCAAAAAAACACTAAAAATGGCGAAAAATGGCAAAAAACCTACTTCTGGGCATTGGACGTGTCTGACTAATGAACTTAGCCGAGCCAATCCGGATTCCAGCTCGCATGCGAAACTTCATAAGCATGCAACGTTTCGTTCGAGAGTTATCGCGTACACACATAAATACATATATATATATATATATATATATATATATATATATATATATATATATATATATATATATATATATATATATATATGTATATATATATATTAATATATATATATATATATATATATATATATATATATATATATATATATATTATATAAATTTTAGTGAAGTAGATTTTCGGGTTCTAGAAGCTCCAAAACAAATTTCTACTCCCGGACTTAGGTCTTACCAAAGAGCTGCTGTAATAGCTGAATTTCCAGAATGCGTATCCAGGAACTTCCACATGAAAAGTACCCTGGCGATTCTCAAAGGTAAATCCGGTTCTAATGCTATCCGGCTAGACATAGAATCGATAACCCTGAAGCTTTGACTCTGAAATAAGGCAAAGGCGTCAAGAATTTTTTTTTTTTTTTTTGATTATATAGAGTGAGAAACCTGTTCTAAGAAGAATTTTGTCGAAACTACTTTTCGAAAAAAGTTAAAGAAAAAATATTTGGATTTTCATACAGCACTGATTTGATTTTTTTATCTTTTCTCTTTGAAAATATTTGAACTTTTTTGTAGAAATTCATTTAGAGGATTTCTGACTATCGAAAAATAAAATATTGTGTTAGATTAATTTGGAAACCTTATAATAAAATTAGAAGGTCCAAAACAAATTAATCCAGAATTACTTTATTCTTTCACCCAACCCTAAGAGAATACATTTTTGCTTTTGCTATTCTATTATATTCATTTCCAAATGACAACTAAGTATACCGACGGTTCTACAACTATATCTGAGACACTCTGTAACACATATATGTACACACATTATATATTAATGATACAAAACACCAACCGTATGGGGGGATGGTGGTAATATACCTACCTACCTTCAACTTCGACAGGGAAACTTTCAAAACATTTGTTAAGGCCCCGCAAACTAAAACGTCAGCCCAACCGTACGTGATTTATAAAAAATGAAATTTATTAACCATAGACAAGAAGGTTTACATGTACTAATATCTACATATATGTGCCTGTGTTATTATAATCGTTTTGATATAAAAAATTATAAAATAACAAAAAGAATAAAAAAATAAAAAAAATATACGGGAAATAAAAAAAAAAAATAGAAAAACTTTTAAATTAACGTTGTTGTTTTTTAATTGTATTTTTATTTTATCGTACAGCCTGTGAATATTAAGTATATTATTGCATTGAAATTAAAAATATGTTCCTCTGGTGTTTATATAGTGAAGTATATAATATGGGGGTGGGGGTACAGCAGTAGTGGGGACGGGAAATAAAAAGATAATAAAATAATGACGTTAAATTAAATTTATGAATCACTAAATGAATTAGAAGTAAATTTTAATTTAAATTAAAAAGATAGACTTGAAAATTTGATCTGAACTTAAATATGGATTTCTGGTATTATTATCTCAATTTCTGATCAAACTAGAAATTAAAAAAAACGCCGTGAGCAGCGGGGCCCCATCACGGTAGTCGAATTTTCCCCTTCATCTTCGGTATTGAATGTCTACAAGCGAAATGTGATTGAAAGTCTACAACCGAATTGTCATTTTGTTGGTTTCAAAACTGGTGATGAGTGTTCGGCTGATCGAGGCTTTAAAAAAAGGTTTTAAGTATTTAAGGGCTGTATCTCAGTAAATTTCAATTTTGTGCCGAAAACAGGTAGCAGAAAAAAAGCCAACACAATTCGTACGAGGACATTCCTGCCCATGTTTATCCGCTAATTGCCTTTATGTTTTAGTTTTAAAAATTAAAAAAGGACCTTAAATAGTAAACTGGAAGGCCTTTATAAAGATATTTTTTCTTTCCAAAAAAATCCAAAAAATCTATTTTATAAATACTAAAAATCCAAAATTCCTAATTTATAAATAAACAGTGACTTTAATAACATTTTTAAATTACTTAATATGTATGTATTTCATTTGTCATAAAAGTAAGTTCACTTTTTTTTAAATTTTTTAAAATTACTATTCGCCTACTTGTATTTAGAATAAACATAATGCTTTTAAAACACATTTAACAATAGCATTCAATTCCGATGTAAAAATGGGAGAAGTGGGGGGAAAAGTGATGCGGACTCCCTACAAGGTACTAGCTGGATACTAACTGAATACACGTACAAAATTTCAGCCCTCTAGGTTTCCTTATGGAGTCTCTAGACATGTTAGAAAACAAGCAAAAAAATTAAGGAAATATTGGCGTAAAAATCGTGGGGGTGAGGGCTAAAAGTTGAAACCTCCAAAAAACAGTGTCTGGCTATTAGCTTAACCTGTACACCAAATTTCAGCCCTCTAGGTTTATTTGGGGAGATTTTGACCCGAACGAAACTGTTAAAAAACAAGAAAAATCATGTTCTTTTGGGTATAAAAATGGTGGGGGTAGGGGTTAAAAGTCGAGACCCCCAAAAGGCACCCCCTTGATACTAACTCAATGCGAATACAAAATTTCAGCCCTCTAGGTTTATTCGGGTGACCTGTGCGAGTGGTACAAACTTCGAAAACGTCGAAAATGCATGAAATTGTAGCTTAAAAATGAGGGGGGTGGGGGTAAAATATTAAAACCTCCAAAAAGCACAACCTAGGTACGAACTTTATCAACACACCAAATTTCAACCCACTACGTTAATTCTGGGGGGCTGGGGGCCTGTTAGATCCAGCGAAAATCGTTTTTCCCCCCTCTACTCCCACCATATCATCCTAGGAAGCTGAATTTTGGATATGTTGTAGATAATTGACCGAAACATTATTTAAAACCGGTTTTGAAAAGTTTTATTGCTTTTCCGCCCCCCACCACCCCCTTAAAGGTCGGGTCCGAAAAAAAATTTGCCCAAAATTTGACCCCACTTTGATAGTATTGTTGTGCATCGGAATAAGCCCCACTTACCAAATTTCATCTCTTAACTTCCATAGGGGGGCCCTACACATATTAAAAGGTTGCGGGAAAATATATATATATATATATATATATATATATATATATATATATCAGACATCTTTTTTTTTTACATAATCGTGTTCTACGGGTCCGAAAACGGATAGCGCCCCTGGTCTCGCCTCTCGCAGCTCTTATCGTATAGACTGTATAAGTCTAATTTTTCGGAGAAAATTCGACTAATAAATAAAATACTTAAACTACATTTGATTTTTTGAACATGAATTTCGACTAAAAATTTGATTTGTGCAAAAAATTACAAAAAAAAAAAAATACGCTTCAATACAATGGAGTGTAGCACACAGCTTCCTCGCACACGTAATTGACTTTTAAACAATATTTAAAGTGATTTTGTGCTTAACTACTTCTGAAAATTATGTTTTATCATATCGTTAAAGTGATGTCCGAAATGAGAATAACTTTATGGTACAAAATTTCCAAGTTTTCCATCAAATATAATATACCCTTAAATTATATTTTCGTCATACAGTTTATGAAAATTTGTTATAACTCAAAATATTTAAAGGCTAAATTATAAAATAATAGCAAAATGTTCTTTACAGACTAACCGTTAAATACTCTCAAAATTTGAGCGAAGTGGGACTAGCAATAAAAAAAATATCGACGTTTTAATGGTATATCATGGTAGCGCCATGGCTACTATTACTCTAATTTATCTAGAAATCAAACTGCATAATTTCAGAAAATTTCATTAAAAAGAATCGAATAGTTCAGAAGTTATGACACCTGATGCGAACTAGTATCTAAATAGAGTGTCACGGTAGCGGTGTCACTAGCATTACTTCGATTGCGACGAAATTCGTAGGGGATCATATAGAAACCAAACTGTATAATTTCTGAACATTTCATTAAAAATAATCTAATAGTTTAGAAGTTATAACACTTGGTGCAATCTAGCGACACATGGATGAACAAACAGACACCAAACCAAAATTGTTCAAAAAATGTGCGTAAAAATTTTTATTTTGACGGAAAAAAAATTTTTAAATTTCAAAAGTGATCACATTGTTTCCGTTACTTTAGTAGTGTCGGAAGCAAAAAATATTTAAAAATTGGAAATTAAATTAGCATATATTAAAAGTAGCTAGTAGTAGCTAGTATATTAGCATAGTATAATTAGAAAACTACATTCTATACAATTGCATTATTTTCAAGAAAATCAAAACTTCTTAATTAAAAACCATTTTTCACTAACAATTTTATCAGTATCCACTAGAAAAAGAACGACAAAAAAACCCAACACACCTTAAAAGTTTTCATTTGTTTTGTTCATTTTGTTTTCCTTTTATTTCTAACTCACCGTGTATAGCTAAAATTCACTGAACGAGAATTTTTAACTGTAATATCATATATTAAAACAATAACAGTATAAAACGTCGAGACTTAGCAGCAGTATTCAATGACTGTAGACAAGTTAACGCTAGAAAAGATTTTTATTGCTTGTTCTTGTTACTACATCCGGTACGAACCAAGAACTGGAGAGCTATGTGGCTACCTGTTTGAGTATTTTATTCGCGCGAACAATATATGTAACTCGATGCAATCTCGAGCAAAAGCCGAGACGCAGAGGCCGGGACGATATACACGAAAAACTAATGGTTGTAGGTAGCCCGGTTTGCTGTCGGGAACTGTTGTTTTTATTTATATATTACTTTCGAAATTGTTTTGTGTAAAATGTGAATGTAGAATTATTGTTTTCGGGACTTAACGTTTGTTCTATTATGTTAAGGTGGCGTCACCAAATGGAAGACAGAAGGTTAGCAGGCTTGACGAGAGGGTGGAGTAGCAAGGGTTTTAGCCCCGGGGTCCGGGTTTGAGAAGGAGGCTCGTAGCTGTCGGTAGAGTGTTCGGGAATAAAGTTAAGATTTGTTTTTGCTCATCACTTATTTTTTCGGGAGGAAATTTTTAAAGCAGCCTCCACATTCTCGCCGAGGTTGGACGAGTCGAGAATGTAGAGGGTCATTTCGTTGTGCTTCGCGGTTGGTGTTTCAATGCTATTCTTATGCCTCGGCCAACCTCGCGAGGAACTACTTCGTCTAACTTCGGCGAGAATGTGGAGGCTGCTTAAAAAATGCGATTGATTCTTGGGGCCTGCCAATTCTTTCCACGGCTGTGAAGGTGAATTGAAGTAACAATAATAATAACAATGGTTTTTTGTGTCCAATTTTCAGGTTGCTTGTTGTGAAAGCCTCACGTTAGAAGGCTAAGAAACCGGTAGAAAAACTAGGATTTGGAAGGTGCGGGTGTGTTAGTGGTGAGCAAATCGAAATAAAGTTGAAGATCGTTTAAATAAAGTTTATATTCAAAAATATTACAAGGGCAAAATTGATTATGTTTTTTCTAGCATTTTTATATTGAGTTACAAGGAAAGCTTTTAAGAATTTTTCAAATAGACCTGTTGTCCAATTGGGGTACTTAGTATGAAATTTGGAAAAAATTTCGACACAATTATTTTTTTCAAAACATTTTTAGTCTAGATGTCATTAATTAATTAATTTTCTCCCTCCAACGAGCACTGCGTAACCCTCTTTAGGGAGGAAGAAATTAAATATGATTCTCTGGCTACTACTCTGGTTTTTTCATGTTTACAGGAAAAATGATTCAATATAACGTTAAAGGTTATAAAATTAACTACAAAAGGTTTTTATACACACTTTCTGCTAGGTTAATATTTCTTCAAGAAGTGGCCTTAAAAAATTAAATTAAATCACTGAACCATTAAACTCTACAAATATTTAATCCCTCTAGATCTGGCCCTCCAACCTAGTAGAATTAAAAAAAATTAAATAGTGCAAAATTCTGCAATTTAAAAATTTTTAGTATGTCACACTGAGGCAGATTTTAATATTTTTACTTGGCGGACTGAGCCCAGATTGACTGACCCTTCCCGCCCCTAAAAAATACTGGATTTATCTTGAACTTTTGAATCAATATATTTCCGATTTTCAAGCTCACCCCTTTAATCTTTAAACAACGCTTAATTAGGTACTTGAACTCAAGTCACGAAAAAAAAAAGAAGATAATACACTATACACTTCTGACTCGTTGTAAGCAACAATAAAAAAGATTGAAATACAATCATATATCTTACTCTTTTTAGATAATAAAATTCGCATATACGTAAAAAGAGTAAGGCATATGATTATATTTCAATTTTATTGTTGCTTACAACCAGAGTTGTGCCATGTGATATAAAAAACCAGTTTTTTACATTTTTATGTAAAAAATTGTAAAATACGTAAAAAACTGTAAAAAAACCGTAAAAAATTGTAGAAAATTGTAAAAAATGTAAAATACCTAAATCATTTGTCATTTCACTGACAAACAATTTATTTTGACGGTTATTACTTGTTTGTAAGTTCACATGAAAAAACGTGTAAACAAAATGACGACACAAAAATGATTTTCTGCTGGTAGAAGGGCATTCACAACTGACTACAAAGCTTTAAATTTCCAAATTAACAAACTGAGTTTCGACAGATCAAAAAAACTACTACATATTTATCTCTCTTTAAATTATAATAACAATAAAATCACTGATGATAATGATGATGAAGATGATTGATACTTTTAATAAATTTTAACTGAATGAATAAAAATCTTTTTAATATTGAATTCTTAAATAAACTATTCTGTCAAAACTAACCTTTCTTTTTCTTGTTTGTCCCCATTTATATTTTTAATTTTCAAATTACTTAATTATTAAGTTTTACTTTGCAAATATAGCAAATACTTCAATAGCAAATATCGAATACCATTATTAACGCTTACATATCTATTAAATTTAAAAAAAATTTAGTTTTCTACATTTCTTACAGTTTTTTTAACCAAACAAGTATGTGTAAATTACAAAGTTTTTTATATGTAAAAAACTGTGTAATTTACCCGAAGTAAATTACACGCACAACTCTGCTTACAACGAGTCAAAAGTGTATTTCAAATGTGGCTTAAAACTCAAAGAATAAACTTTAAAATATAAGAGTTACTGAATTGCAAGCCCTTTACAAAAAAAAAAAAAAAATAAAACTCATATTTTAAAAGTTTATTTTTATTGACGAAATAAATTAGAAGAATCAAAATTACATTTTTGGTTTTCAGTTAGTTGTAGTTAGTAGATTACAATTATTAATATACTCCTTTACAATTATTAATATTAGTCAATCTGTAACAATACTCCTTAATCTTTTACAGCTGTACCAACTTCATATACCACATTTTGGTACCTTTACCTCACAAAACAAACACCCAAATAACAGTACACAGAATTTTTTGTTTAAAATGCTCACTTAAATTACTTTGTTTTGTGTTTTTTTTTCTTTTTGTTCATTGTATATAGATGGCGCTGCACGCGGAGTATAATAAAATAATTTGTAAAAGAAACGCCATTAGAACGCTTGCTAGCATTGAATTGAGGGTAAATAAATGTACACGGAATGAGTAGGGGCTCCAGCTATGAATGGGATAAATGAGTGTTATGTAAATTTTTTCTGTAAAAACAAAAAAAAATTTGTTATTAAAATGAAGCGACACGATAATTTGGAAAAAATATATAATATAATTGAGTTTGTTTTTTATTTTGAGAATGATTCAATTACATGGTTGTGTACGACAGCCCGCGCAAATGAGACAGAGGGTTAAGATTTTATATCGGCGTGTTCTGTTACGGCTTTGATGGTAGTAAATTTTAACTAAGGGGAGAAAATGTTGATACTTAAAATTAGACGGGGTTTGACGTATAAATTATTTTCCAAGTGCACAAAGGAGAGGAAAAGCTTGTGATGAAAAAAGTTTCTTTTTTAACTTCGCATAGGAAGTTATTGTAATGGGTCCGATTTTACGAATCGCTAATTTTGACTTATCTCCACGTTTCAAGGTCACTAGAATCCGAATCCATCGTTTTTAGCGTGATGTCTGTGTGTGCGTTCGTTAGTTCGTTCGTTAGTCCGTGAATTTTTTTTCGTCTTGCACGTCTCGAGAACAAATGATGATATCAACTCCGGACTAATTTCATTAGATGCGTAATTAAAAAATGAAGACCGGATAAAGTTTTCAGCAAATTCGGATTAGCCGTTTGTTTTTGTGGTAAAAAAACGGAATTAGCTTTATTAAGATAACATAGATTATATGGATTTTTTACCACAACATTATTATATAATGGTCTAAGAACCTTCCTGGATGTTAAAAACGCCAGTATTTTATTACAAAATTAAACAAAAATACCCCTGTCGCAGCATCTGCATAACATAGCGAATTTCCAAATCTTGGGCACTGGCGGATCTCATCTAAGACCTGTACCTATTTAAAATAGTTTAGCTTTCTAAGAGTAAAAGAATTTTTAAAATCGGTTGGGTAATTAGTTTTGGTATTTTTGGGGACCCAAGAACCCGAACGAATTTTGTGCAGCATAGTTGTATCCATCTAAAATAATTTAGTTCTCTAGCAGTGAGAAATTTTTTAGCATCGGTTCGATAGCTTATTACTGGCGTTTTCGGATCTGCAAGATCCCGGTGGACCTCATTAAAAAATCAGCTCGACCGTATATTCTAGGCGGACTTTATGTAATATATATATATATATATATATATATATATATATATATATATATATATATATATATATATATATTCAAAACCCGTTGTGTAGCATTCTACGCCGCATTTGCATCCGCAGGACAGTTGTGGATCTCAGATAACACAACCTGTACCTATCTAAAATAGTTTACCTTGGTAATAGTAAAAAGGTTTCAAAATCGGTCAGTTATTTTATTTTTGACACTGTTAGGTCCTACTGACACTTCAGACCTTACATAACGTAATCTATATGTATCTAAAATAGCTTAGCTCCCCAACAGTGAAAAAATTTTCAAAATCGGTCGGCTAGTTTATTTTTGACGCTTTTGGATCCGATGGACCCTGGCAGACTTTACGTAACGTAATCTATATTTATCTAAAATAGTTTAGCTCTGTAAGAGTGAAAAAATTTTCAAAATCGGTCGGTTAGTTTATTTTTACCACTTTTGGGTCCCATGGACCCTGGCGGACCCTAAATAACGTAATGTATGTCTATCTAAAATAGTTAGTTCCCCAACAGTGAAAAAATTTTCAAAATCGGTCGGTTAGTTTATTTTTGACACTTTTGGACCCATGGACCCTGGCAGACCTTACATAACGTAATCTATATTTATCTAAAATAGTTTAGCTCTGTAACAGTGAAAAAATTTTCAAAATCGGTCGGTTAGTTTATTTTTGACACTTTTGGATCCCATGGACCCTGGCAGACCTTACATAACGTAATCTATATTTATCTAAAATAGTTTAGCTCTGTAACAGTGAAAAAATTTTCAAAATCGGTCAGTTAGTTTATTTTTGACACTTTTGGGTTCTATGGACCTTGGTGGACCTTACATAACGTAATTTATATTTATCTAAAATAGTTTAGCTCTGTAACAGTGAAAAAATTTTCAAAATCGGTCAGTTAGTTTATTTTTGACACTTCTGGATCCTATGGACTCTGGCAGACCTTACATAACGGAATCTACATTTATCTAAAACAGTTTAGCTCTGTAACAGTGAAAAAATTTTCAAAATCGATCAGGCAGTTTATTTGTGACACTTTTGGGTCCTATGGACCAAGGCGGACCTTACATAACGTAATCGATATTTATCTAAAATAGTTTAGCTCTGTAACAGTGAAAAAATTTTCAAAATCGGTCAGTTAGTTTATTTTTGACACTTTTGGGTCCTGTGGACCCTGGCGGACCTTACATAATGTATTCTAAATCTATCTAAAATAGTTTAGCTCTGTAACAGTGAAGAAATTTTTAAAATTGGTCGTTTAGTTTATTTTTTACAATTATGGGATCAGTAAATCCTGGCGAAACTCATTCAAGTCTAGTACTCTAACAGTAAGAAAAGGGTTCTAAGGATCTCATATAACTTATGGCAGTCCGTAAGCTTCTTGCGGACATCATTTAATTAATTAATTCAAATACTTTAACTTACTAACTGTGAAAAAATTTTTAAAATCGATTGGTTAATTAATTTCTGGCCTTTTTAGGTCCCGAAAACCTTGACCTCACATAAAATACCTTAAATCCATTTGAAATGGTTTAATTTTTTAACATTATTAATTATTAGTGGAAAAATTTTCAAAATCGATTCAAAATATTTTTCCGTACATACATATGTACATTGTACATATTTTGTTTTTAGCGAATTTCCAAAACTGGAAATTCAGCTTTTACGCCAGGTGTCATGGTGCGACCTAAGCCCGAGACCATATCAGAAATATGTTTTGAGGTCCCTAGAATACGAAAATGATATTCACTAAAATTTATATATATATATATATATATATATATATATATATATATATATATATATATATATATATATATATATATATATATATATGTATCCGCGCGATAACTCTCGAACGAAGCGTTTAATGCTTATGAAATTTTGTGTGCGAATTCGATTTTCCAAATCGTTGGATGAGTTCGTTAGCCAGACACGTCGGATGCCCAGAAGTAGGTTTTCCGGGCGTTTTTTGTCAACAAAATGAGTTTTTTGCCAGAATTAAGCAATTTTTCAAATTTTTTTTTACACTAAGCCATTGTAAAAGGTAAAACGCATAAAAAATGTTTTTATACCGTTGCTCTAAATTACTTACTTTTCGAGAAAAACTAGGAAATATGTCGTTCTCCATTTCACTCGCACTCGCATTCTTTTTTTTTCTGTCTCATTTTTTGCGAGCTAAATTCGAAAAAAGCCGCTTTATAAGTAGCGTGTCATGATTTTTTTAATCCAATTTAACGATTCGGCTATATTCTATTTCTCTGTCAGTTAAATGTTTTTATAATGTATCTCTGTTCCATTTTTTTTTACAAAAAAAATCCCGACGATATCTGTTATGTGATATGATCAGAATTTAGATTATATTTACACCTTCCTAAAATTAATAAGAGTTTGCTTCAATCGTATAAAAATTACGTTAAATCATATTCAAACAATAATATTTTTACGTAATTTTTTATCCAATTGACAATACAGTTATGATTAGAATTGTATAATCAGAGCATTCTAATATTAAATAATTTTGCACATTCAATTTTTTTTTTTAACAAAGAAAAATTTTTTTAAATTTTGACACATTCTTTTATGAAATTTCGATTAAGAAATATTAAAAAATTTTAAAGTGAATCATTTAAAAAGAGTTAAAAATAAATTAAAAAGGAAACATTTCTCTATTTTAACATATTTGTAAAGAAAATTTTACAGTTTACTTACAGTTTTTTGAAAAAATGTAATAACATTTTTACATACAATAAAGATTATATTTGAACGGTAGGAAATCCACAAATTTTTTTTTATTTCTTTAATTAATTATTAAATTTGGTTTTAGAAGAAAATCTTCGTCTAATTCGCTCCAAGCCGAAAGTATAGCCACTAATAAGGACATTCCACTGTTAAAATAAATGGAAAATATATTGAAATTTATTTAATGAAAGCCATTCATACACATTTTTAAAATATCCTTTTGAATTATATAACAAATAAAATCTGTGTAAAAAAATCTAATTGACGTGTTTTTTCTCAATTTGCTAATATTAAGTAAGGCTCGTTAATTAGGGAGTGATTGTGTTAAAATTTTAATATAAAATATGGTAATTTTAACCCTCTTTAAAAGAACATTTCGATTTTAACAATAAAAAAATTTTAAAAAGTGTTTTCGTTTTTCCCGGATTACCAAAAACTGTTCATAGGCATATCTGTGACTAAAGTTGCCTCCCTTTCTTAAGAAAATAAAGTATTTTTAAAATTTTGTGCAAAAGAATAAAACACAATTAACGAAAAAAAAGTACGCGTTTCCATATTTTTAAGATTTTGTAGTACAAGAAAATCCTTATAAATTCATCATATCTGTTATTGCATTTACTAGCTTTTACGCAATTTAATAAACAAAAGTCTGAAAATGGACGTAGAATCTCACTGTTATTAATTATTATGTCTTAGTCTTTTGAAAAATTATTTTTTGAACTAAAATAAGAATAGGAGGAATATAAACTTAGGGGTAAACGACAGGAGTATATAAACTTTATTTTAGATTCTACGTTTATTTTTACAGAAAATCATCATGTACCTATTATTTCTTTTTTGAATGTATAAATACAAAAAGTTCGAAATTATTTTATATTAGAATTTCAATTTTGGTCGACCCTACGGGTTGTCCCCATTTACTCTTTTCTCGTCTCTTTTGACCCCAATTTTTCATAGAGAAGAAATTATACGATTTTTGTTAATTTTTCAAAAACCACCGATATTTTTAAATTTTTTTGGATACTGCTGATAAAGTGACCATCTTCGCGTAAATTTTTAATGTATTAAAGATTAGGTACTCATAAAATAAATACAAAAAAATACGGTGTGAAGTCGGAATGCGTACCTATTCATCCTTGTCTACGGTAGCACATTTTTTATTGACATAAATATTAGAAACGCAGGAAAAGAGACCAGGAATCAACATAGAAGTGGATTATGGTACGATATATTTTCTGAAAAAAGTGCTTAGGACCAAAGTTATAGAGTTCAAAGTGATGCACTTGATGATCTTGAAGCACTTGACTCTCGTGATGCACTTGACTTTGAAGTTGACCTTGAGGTCAATTTCCAAAGTCATTTGAAAATCATTTAATATTTTTCAAAAGGAGTAGTTTACTTTTCATCCCTAAATGGTTCAAAGTATATTCGAACGAATTTCACATGCAAGATAGAAAATAAGTGATCAAGAAGTAATTTTGAAAAATACTTGCTCAATCGCAATCGGAAAAATAATAGTTAATCATATGTTGAATTTAATTCCTAATATGATAACTATAGAGTAGCAATAAAAATTTTAAAAAATTTTGAAAATTTCTAATATAACATAAAGTTAATGTTTAACTTACAATTGGACTGATATTAAATCTTTTCTTAACTTCTAAAATTACTTACAAAAATGTTTTCTTCTAATTTTTTCTATAAATTTGCGCCTATTTTTTCATTTCGTCAGGTTTTTATTTTTTTTATTTTAGAAAAATAACGCAACAAATCAATTTTGAAGATAGATTGAGTCAATACATGAAATTACTGCTTATAGGTACAGGATATGGTCAAAGTTCGGCAATGGCTAATCATTTTCAACTGACCTTGAAAATCGATTTCAGGGTCACTATCAAGTGCATCGCTTTAAATTCTACAAATTTGGTACTCAGCCCTTTTTTCAAAAAATATGCCGTTTCAAAAATATTTAGCTATAACTGTTTTCATCTACAGAGGTTGAATGGTGTTTTCTACCCCTAAAAAGCGTATTTAGCCGAAATAAAAAAACACGTATTTAATATTTTTCGCTGTTTAATAAGTATGTTAAGTTTCATTCAAATTGGCAAGTATTAGTTGGGTAGTGTTATTTGTCAGAATGTTTTGCCGATCTAGTTTTTTCAATATTTCTTTGCTCGTTTTCAGAATTTGTATTTTAATTTCTACGGACAAATAACTCATTCTTTTCTTCGATTTTAGTAACTTTTATTTGCTGATGTTGACCATTAATTGATCGAAACATATCAAATATTTTTCAATGATTTTTTTAGCGAATGTCGAAAATTTTGAAAATTTTTTCACCGTTAGTAAGTTAAAGTATTTGAATTCATTAAGTAATTAAATGATGTCCACAAGAACCTTACGAACTACCATAAGTTATATGAGATCCCTAGCACCCGTTTTTTACTGTTAGGATAAACTTTTTACTAAAATTATTTTAGATGAATAAAGGTTATGTTGTATGATTTTCGCCAGGGTTTACTGTTCCCATTATTGTAAAAAATAAACTAACCGACCGATTTTGAAAATTTTTTCACTGTTAGAGAACCAAATTATTTTAGATGGATACAACTATGCTGCACAAAGTCCGTTCGGGTTCTTGGGTTCCAAAAATATCAAAACTAATTACCCAGCCGATTTTAAAAAATCTTTTACTCTTAGAAAGCTAAACTATTTTAAATAGGTACAGTTCTTAGATGAGATCCGCCAGTCCCCAAAATTTGGAAATTCGCTATGTTATGCAGATGCTGCGACAGGGGTATTTTTGATATTTAATAATATTTATATCATAACATAATCTTCAATTTCTTGTTTACTTAAAAATTCAATAAAAAAAAAAAAAAATTCTTCATTACATTAGCTTAGAAAATCTGTTTAATTTACATTTTTTAACATGGGATAGAACCATGCTAATTATAATGCAATAAATGAGAAACAAAACTCGATACATGTATGTGTGTTATATCACATATATGTGAATAGTTTTCACTTGTTCTCACAAAATTCTTTAATAAAAAAGTGAAATATTTTTATACTTAATAAAGAACTGAGATATAAATATAAATTACTTATTAGACTAACAAAGAAAGAATAAAAGTGAAAATTTACATTTTCTCGAAAAATACTTAAAATAGAAAGAAAATTATAAGAATATTTTCTTCATAATTTTTTTTTTCCTTTTCAACGATGTAAAAATTGAACTGCCTTATGATAGGATCGAATGATAAAAAATGGCCAGAAAACCTACTTCTGGGCATCCGACGTGTCTGGCTAACGAACTTAGCCAAGCCAATTCAGAATCCAGTCCGCACACAAAATTTCATAAGCGTTAGACGTTTCGTTCGAGAGTTATCGTGGGAACACATAAATATATATATATATATATATATAAATTTTAGTGAATATCATTTTCGTACTCTAGGGACCTCAAAACAGATTTCTGCCATAGTCCCGGACTCAGATTGCGTCATGACACCTACTGTAATAGCTGAATTTCGAGTTTTCGAAATTCGCTAAAAAACAAAAAAAAACAAAAAGAAAAACGAAATCAGAAACTTGAAAAAATTAGTTTTCTGCCAAAATATATTTTGTCTCGCATATCTTCAGAATAAATGGTGTTATCATTTGTTTGATAAGGGTGGAGCCCCCACCCTTACATACAGAAGGCGAAGCTCCCGGTATGGTGCAAGGGGCAAAGCCTCTATCCGTGGCCCAGAGGAGGAGTCGCCTGAAATGAAAAAAGAATTATTTAGGTACAGTAGTCTCTAGTCTTTAAGGACACCCAATGGGAAGTTGACAGTGTAGGTAGACCTGCCCCCCAAATTTTTTATTTTTAAATTTTTCTGCCCTTGTGTTCCTTGCTAAAATCAAATCCGAAAAAAGGATTTGACCTTTATCAAGTTCTTAAACTATTAATGTTAATCATTTTTAACAATCTTTTTCCAATTTTTCCAAATTTTACACCATTATTTTACGATGATAACTGATAAAAAGATACTTTGAACTTAAAGAAAAAGTTACCAGCTTAATAATCCAATAATTCATGAATTCATTCTACGACATTTATAAAAAAAAAATCGACGGAAAATGAGTCACAATATACTGGAGTCGAAACAAAAAAAACAAAAAATCCACCTCTATTAAAATTAAAATTTGAGTTTTAAAAACTTGGGAGGTGGAAAAGGAACAGACATTCCTAGAAAACTTTTAAGCTATATTTTTAAGATTACTGGACCAAAAATTATAAAATTATAAATTATTTTTAGAATTCTTGGAGTTAACCCTTTTAAACGATATGTCATGCGATATTATTAACTTCTCTTTTTGCATTAAATTCGAACCCCATTTTAATCTAGAATAATTAGTGATACATGTGTGCGAAATTTCAATATTATTTTTAGGTGACTTTTCGCACAAACAAAAATTATTCTGCATAAAATATTTTTGAACTCGAATACCAAAAAGTTTTAGTTCTAAAACTTTTTGCCTAAGATACAGCCATCTGAAAAATGGTAAAAATTTTTAATAATTTTTAATGTTACCTTAATAATTTTGATCAATTTATAAATTGCAATTTCCGATCTCAGTCAAAACAAAATTAATTGTTGTGACGTCATTAAATATACTTAATCATTTTCGAGTATTAAGTATCTTGACGATCGTAAAGAAAAAATAGGACTTCACTGTTAATGATAGCTCCTTAAGAGCAATCTTCTCGCTTCCGATAACTACTTAAAGATGTAAGACTGATAAAAATTAGACAAAAATTTGGTAATATTAATGACAAAGGTCGAAAATTTACCATAAAAATAACTACCATCGAAGCATCTGTTAAGAATAACTTTATTATAAATCGTAGGAAATAATAAATTTGTTTAAAAATCTCTGTAAGCCCCCCCCCCACACACCTCCTAAAAGAAAAGAAAAAACCATTATCACTTTTGATACAATATATATTTTAACCGATTTTTTAAAACAGTCATACAAAAGACATTTTAAGTCAATAGCTTTTCGGGAAAATAGTACGGCAAAAAAAAATATTGTCGCTCGCTGCTGAAAAACTCAATATTCTCGTTTGACTTCAGTTCACCTTTAACACCATTATACCAGGCTAATGTTACTCTTCCGATATATACATATGTACCCACCAACCGATGATATATAAAACAGGATAAAACATCGTCGCGCAAAAAATGGGGACAGACTCACACTCATCGGCAGCCCATATACATACACTTGCTGCAAATAGTGTTATGTATGTGTTTTTTTATTCTGAATAAATTGTGTATATATATATATATATATATATATATATATATATATATATATATATATATATATATATATATATATATAGTATCAGATCTCATATTATGAATATATATGTACTACTATAGTAGGTGATATGCTATTGAAAACATAGTTTAATTTAATGACAAAATTAGCTTAAAAGGGTATCGTTGCCTGAGAAGATATATCACATGTCGTAGTAGTCGTATACGTAGTAGGTAGGATATGTGTCCTAACGAATATATAGGAACCTTATTGATTTATGTTCTTCTAACCATACGTGGTGAGTCTTGGTAATGGAACAAACGCCCTCCTCACCACTTTCTTTGCCGGTGCTGTTGCGTTTCACCATACTATCAACGTTGTAGGTATAACGGGAAGATATCTTTGTATGTATTAAGGAAAGAAAAAAGAGAAGGTATATTCAAATCGAAAATGTGTGTCACTATAATATGTCTTTTATATAAGATATCTCCTAGACGCGTTGCCCAAGTAAATGGAACAAGATGTCGCATCGACTGCGCATAGTGTTACGGTCTTATAGTCTTGTCTCAGTCTTGCATTTTTTGAAAAATCAAGATTATCAATATGGTTGCAAGAAGAAGAACAGAAGGTTTTATTAGAGAATTTTTTTCTCCGTAACGAATAATGCAACCAAAAAACCTACTGAGGCACACAACAAAAAATTTTCCAATTTCAAAAACAAAATGATGACGCGGATGTAGATCCGAAACTGACACTTTTTTTAAGAGGTTTTCATGGTGGGTCGGATTTACCTCTGTGGAGCCCCCGGAGCATTTCTAATACAGTAGGTTTCTTTAAAAGTTGTAAGAGCACTTCTAATACAGAGGCCTCTGAATACTTCACATGTGCAGACCCCTGAACACTTCACATGTGGAAGCTCCCTTGGATAATTTTCGAAATTTTTCAAATTTTACGGTTGGCGAACAAAAAAAAAATCGAAAAAGTGCTTATTCATTTTCTATTCTATTCGTTAATTTTGAGATTTTATTCGATTTTGTGGAGGCCCCTATTTTATGTGGCGGCCCTTGGAACACGTGGCCCAAATGCCCTTATGTAAATCTGGCTCTGGTTTTACTAAAACGGTGCATAACATTATTAAAAAATATTGACTTGTCGATAAATGGCACTAGTTTTAAAGAAAAATTTAAAAATCGATGAAAAAATCAACCGAAAGGGAAACAGGCATCATCGCGTCTGAAAATTTGATTTTCGGATGGGGAATAAATTTCCAGAATGTCTTCTGGCATAACGTTTTGAATTAATTTTGATAGATGTCGGTCAAATCGTTCACGGAAACGGTTTCCTCTTTCCATTCCTGATTTGTTCTTTAATCTTCGCCTAACTTTTGAACGATACTATCCAAATTGCTTATGGGTATGGCTATCTTTGAGGCAGTATTACGAAAATTGGTGACAATAAAGAATTATTTAAATTTTTTTAGCACAGGAGTAGATTAACAGTCTCTACAAGAAGTATGGGCTGTTAGTATGCTACAGGAGGAGGTTAGTATGGTTGGGATTAGTGAAGCGAGAATAAAAAGTATTACTCGGAAATACTCGGATGGTAGGAACTGATATATTCTCGCAAAAATCGAATTCCTTTTGGAACCGCATTCAAACCAGCTTCCAGCAAGATCAGCAAACCAAACAATTTCTAACTTTCTTTCGATAACCTTCATAAATCTTTCCCAATATCCGTTATACGAAACTATCGTTTCAAGAAACAACTTTAAGCATGTCTCCTACACGACATGTACACACACAAATCCACCAGAGTAACATACGGCGCGCTCGGCTCAACGTGTCACGTACTTTGGCGAAAATTTTTCCAACTAACAAAAAAATTTCCTCCCGTATACTCCTCTTTTTGCTCCGGTATTCCTTCAAGTAATAATAATGTATTTCGATAATGACAACACTCGTAAATCACTTAAACTTGTTGTTTCCATCCCAGAATCGACGCCCCGACCACCCCCTTGGAGTATATCCAGGATACTCAAGGATTTTGTTTCAACAAAAAAAAAAAGAAATATTGTGTAATATTTCTATGACAAGTTGCCATGTTTCACATTCGATATAAATAATTTTTCTACATTTTTTTTGCTATTTGGCGCGTCTCTAACTCGATATCATTTTCGAGGAACAATTATAGCGTTGTGAGAAGGTTCCAATTAGCTTTTTTTTATTTGGAAGATAGATTGCTTTTTAACTATTAATATTTATTAAATGCGGTGTTATTGTGTAAGGATAAATTATAAGTGATATTTCGATGTTAGGTTGAAGAATATTCTTGCAAAATGTTCGAAGAAAAAATGAAACAGTATTGTATTTTATTTTAGCCTATACTATGTATTTGTCACAATAATAAATTAATGGTTATTAGCAATTTGTCATGGATCCCTGGGACTTTTCGAACATCCGAAATTCTACACGCAGTATTTTATCTTAAGGGATTAAGTTAGAGTCATCGATCTGAGGCACTGTCTAAATTCTTGGAATTAATTCGGATAAAAATGGCAATTGTTATTTAATATCATTATTTTCTATTTTTATTTATACACATACAGTGGATATCTAATGGTACGTACTCCGATTTTACGTAGTGACGTCGGCGACTTAGTGGGGTTCTCCTCTCACAGATGTGTTATCGTTTATCTGTGTTGATGAAAATGTATGTACCAAGCCAGAGTCAGGGCTGTGGATAATATTGTATGAGGGTGTCGTAGACTAAAAATTTTTAAATTTTATTGCATAAATATACATATACAGATATTCTGCATATGCAATGCAAATGCAAAATGAGTAACGTAAAATTCTAGAATATTCTAATCGTCAACTAGCAGAGATATCAAAAAACAGACTTCACTATTGAGTTGGTCACTAAAAATGAAATTAAGCAGCTCAGTTTGACAAAAGTTCTAGAATGTTCTATTTGTTAACTAGCAAAGATATCGAAAAATTAATTACAGCATTTAATTGGTCATTGAAAAAAAGGCCAAATACCATATCTTGACAAATGTTCTGGAATATTCTGTTCGTCAACTAACAAAGGTATCCAAACACAGACGTCGTCGTTGAATTGATCACCTAAAAAGAGACCAAATTGCACATTTTGGTAAATGTTCTAGAATATTCGAATTGTCAAGATTTCGAATTGTCAGAATGATCTGTTCGTCAGCCAGAATAGAATATTCTAGAACATTTATCAAAATGCGATATTTCGTCATTTTTTTGATGACCAATTAAATGGTACAACCGGTTTTTCGATATCTTTGTTAGTTGACGAATAGAACATTCTAGAATTTTTGTCAGCTTCGGCAATTTGACGTCTTTTACGCTGATGAATCCGATAGGGAAGTTGGTTTTTCGATATCTTTGCTTGTTTTCTAAAAGTTGCACTTATATTCATTAATATAACCTTCAATTCCGTTTATCTATAGAACTAAATTTTAGGTGTAAGTTGTTTCTTAGAATAGTTTTGCTTTAAATAAATTCAGATAAATAATATTTACCAACCCCCACATAAAAGTTAGCCGACGCCCCTGATTTTCCGATTTTACGTACTTTTCCTTAAATTTGCATCGACCGCTACGCATCATTGGGTTTCTAGTGTATGAACAGTTTAAATATCTAATATTGCAAAATATACATATACAGGGTGAGTTTTTTGAGAGCTGCTATTACCGCTAAATTATTGACTTAATCACAAAATTGTTTAGATAGCAGTTGTGGATACTGCTGAGGACAATCGATTGCCATAATTTGGCTTTTTATAGCTCCTTTAGTTTTCGAGCTATGATACAAACTTAAACTTTGTTAAATGGCTTTCAGCCTCGAATTCTTAGTTTTTATCTGAGGGCACAATAATAACTCGTAGAGTCCTCGGGAATATTATATTCTACCATTTATAGCCACCACAAAAACTCTTAAGGAGGGAGGAACAGAAAAGGAATAAACGCTTTTTCATTTTTTCAAAAAAAAATTAATAATTCTCTACCGTTTTAGCAGGAGTCTCCACCAAAATACCGAGGGGCCTCCATAAGTGATGTACACTAGGGACTCCACTTAAAGCCGGGTAAAGCCGGTAGAAAAAATACTTGAAATTATCATTTCTGTCATATAAATTTTCTTCTTCGATAAAACAGAATTCTTTCTTTTAATTTATCTTGATGTAACATTGAAATTATTATCAGAAAACGATTATATCTTATTAATTACTTTTTTGAACAACTCACACAAAAATTAAACAAGCAGAAATGAAAATTACAAAAGTTTCAGTAAATGTTATTTTTAAAATCCCAATTCCAATTATTATTTAAAGTTCAAACGAGTCGTAATATTTTTAATAAAACACAAATACTTGAATATTATATTATACGAAATGTATCAATATATTATTTTTCTTTCAGTTCAGGATTTTCCGTTTGATAAAATAAAACATCAGTAATTATATGAATGAGAATGAAAATTTAAATTTTCCAAAATAATTAATGTAAATCAAATATTTGAATTCTTAAATATAATCTTTTTTATTTTAAATTTTAATAATAATATTTTATCAGGAAAGAGATGAAATCGAGTAACTTAAATATACTTTTCAGTGTAATTAAAATTTGGAAATTTTGATTGATTAAACTAAAATAACTGAATCTTAACAAAAGAGAAATCGATACCTGCGTAAATAGTGTTCCGGACAATAAGTAATTTTTGAACATGGATTTACAGTACCTAACTCGTGCTAAAACTTTCTGAGATTTTTCTGAGCAATTTTTCTAGAACCGCCATTAGACCACCACTATATTTCAAAATAATTTACAAGACTAACATCGAAATAATTCCATAAGTGTACATTTTACCAATTTTTTGATACGGAATATTAATAATTCATTAGGATCAACTGGCAGCAAGAAACCTGTAACGTCACTCATGTAGCACTCATATAGGTGTGACGGCCCCTGAAGGGGCGCTCAATTGTTTTATTGATGAGTGAAATGTAACACTGGCAACACAATAAATACCCTATTTGAGGATTAAATATTAATTATTTGTATGAATCATTAATTATAATATAGATATAGTTACCAACGCTTGTACATATATATATATATATATATATATATATATATATATATATATATATATATTGGGAATGCATAAACATGTTTATAGTGCATCATATAATATCTATGTGTACTACTTAATATAAATTCCAAATATTCAAATTTGATTCTAAATTTGCATAGCGATCTATCAATTTACTATTTAATTTATTTAAATTAGGAATGTGAATTCATTTGTTACACAGAAATACATTTAACTGTTTTGCATTTGTTTTAATTAAGGTGAATCGATTACAAGAAATTTTCCAAGTTTAGAATTTGAAATTTTTGTAAATTATAGAGAAATATATGATGCATTCGCTGACACTATTTTGAATAATTTCTGACGTGTAATTTAGAAGAAATAAATTTTCAAAGTTAGAATTTTTAACGTACAAGTAAATGCAGAAGTATGATTAGAGATAAATCAGAGGTATATATTTAATTTAGTTGTGTCACAAAAAACCAACTTTAAGCCTTTTAGTACCGACGTATATTCCAATATTTTAGATAAAAAATTTAATATCTCTATAAGTATAATTGCAAGTTTGGTAGGTTTTGCTTAATTTATTTACAATATGACCGCTCTTTAATATACAGCCTCCAGTTACCGATATAAGACAATGCACACTCTTCAGTTGAGTTTTTTCTAAAAATTAGTATGACGAGCTGAGCTTGTCATTAGTCCTAAAGGGGTTAAGATGTAAAAAAATGAAAATTATTTTCTTTTAATTTTTGAATGATTAAGAAACTATTTTGTTTAATGTTGGACGTTTAGTTATTGTAATAAATAGAAAAAAAACTACAAAAATCACAAAATGTCAAATTTTTATAAATGACACGAACACACCCATAATATATTTGTTTATTCAATAGTTATTATGTGTGCGTACACGTCAACTACCATAATCAAATTCATTACTTTTAAAATTATTAAAATTAGAAGATTGAATAATAATTAAATATTAATACAGTTACTTGTATTATAACATTTAACTTATTTTTCTACTCATAAATTATATCTATTGAGAAAAACACAGAATATTCAGAAACAATCTTCGTATCTCTATACTAGCTTTCTCAATGTGAACAAAAGCTTACGTCACAAATGACCTAATTTGTCTCCCACTCCAAACGCACGACATGTCACAACATAAATCTCGTATCAATGTATACGTGATGTACGCTTGTGTGTGTATCAACGTCACACTCTGTTTGTTGAAAGAGGGGACTGCACTGTATATGTATGCTAGTGTTTCGGTACCTGCACGGCTATAGTTGTTGTGTGACTGACACACTTAAGCGGTATCGAACCACATTCAGGCACACTGCTATCCACAATTTTTTACACGTACGCTTAGGGCTTGGAGAAAAAAATAGATTTTGTCATTTATTTGTCAGTAGTAATCGATTCACCTTAAGGCAGTATTCTAATCTATGGAAAGAAAAAGCCGACTTTTTGTGGTTAGGTCGTAAAAAGAAAAATAGAAACGGGGCCCTTACGGTCGGACATCAATGCCTCACCGTTCGTATGTTATAGAGCCATTTTTCTCAGTAACTACTATTGATATTGATTTGAAATTTGGTTCACTGATAGAAGTCGTTTATTTACATTTATTTCAGTCGAAAGAATTACAATTTTTTTTTTATTTTTATTCGAAAATAGTCTAGAAATGAGGTTGGGGAAGATTTAAATGTAGGATACCAAGGTACAGCTTCCATGATCGCCTACGTGTTTCAGGCCGTTCAAAAATTTCGGCATCTTATGTAACCTTGGCGTAGATATTTAAAAATATGTCCTACAAAATAAATTTCTATAATTTCCAATATTCATGAAGTTACAGTTATTTAATAAACAGGGTAGCAATCTGTCTAGTCAGAATAAAGTGAACCTGATTCATTATTAGGTTTACTGTTAACCTTCAAGCAACTTAAACTTAAATTATTGCAACTGCCTGAGATTTTACTGAAAACTTTATACCTGTGTTTTTCTCGAAATTATATTTTTTCTGGATTTAATCAGACCCATGGTTTTCAAATCTATTCAAACGATTGCCTTTAAACCAGGTATTTATGAATATTCAATGAAAATTTCTATATCGCCCAAATCTTATGAATTTCAAAACTAATTATTTTTAGTGTTTCGAACTAAAAATGATCTAATCGACATAAAATTTGAAATTTAACACAGAGATAGAGTGTGATGGTTCAATTATTGGCGTGCAAAAAGATTTTCCTTAAGAGCGCGAATTCAAGAATATACATAATTATATTTAATGTTTTTTTTGGAGAGCGGAGGGGTTTCGACATTCAATTCAATCGATTACCTTTAAATTTGGTATTAACCTTCGAAAACTTGAAAAATTCAAACGTATTTTTTAACTGTCATTAAAATTTTTAATTTTGAGAAAAGCACCCAAAAAATTGGTTTATGTATCAGACAGTTTCCCAGTTGGCCCCATTGATAACGAAGTTATTTTTTTGTGTTAAATTTGTGTTTCTGGTTTACGAAAGTGTCCCAATACTAAAGAAAAATTTGGAGTTATCTGGAATTTACATTTCTTTTAGCCAAAAACTTTTTTGGGATATTTTTAAACTTTTGGGTCATTTGGAAAGTTCCTGCCGTTTTTGGTGTAAATGACCATCCCGATTTTCTTAAAATGGCCGGAAACTGTGGAATTTGAATGCTCAAAAGTTGCCGCTAATTCTTAACAATTTGCCTCAGGTTTCGCATTATTTCTTGACGGATAAATTCATCGTCAATACACACAGGTCGATCGGAGGGAGCTTCATCTTCCAAAGAAAAATTACCCTTTTGAAATCTAGCAAATCACTTTCTACAAGTCCCGTCAGAAATCACATCATTAGTACCTTTTTAAACTCGTAAAACATGGCATGATGTTCCTTGATGTCTAAGATTGCTCATGATTACTAACAATAAAAACTTATTTAAACATAAACATATTGTATGTATGATATATATTACAAGCAACACTATTGGCCTAACACTAACATGTTGTTGCATGTTTCGTTTGCGGTTGTCACTTGAAGAAATATGAATTCATCCGAGTGGCTCCGAAAATGGCACGAGCTTCCCGGATGATCTAATACAGTAACACTACCAATAGATTCGAATACTTTCCCGAAATTTCCAAAAAATTTAACTATGAGATTATTCAAGAACGTTCTTTTTCTACTCTTGTTGAAGAACACACTCATTATATATCTGTTAGTTGTTGAGAAAGTTAAGCATTATTCTAAGGTGTGAAGGAATGACCATTAGTCAATACCTTTTTGACCAACGAAATCACAGTATTAACCATTATTCAATGGGTTTCCGATTGTTTTATGTATAATGTATGTACCAAATTTTATTTTAATATATGTTGGGTAGTAACGTCCAAGTAAACAAAGTACTATAGATTTTGTTTTGATCGTTTTATACATATTATATAAAAATTTAATGAAATTAGAAGTAGATTAAAAATTTGATTTAAAATTTATATTCTATTTTATTTAAATAAAAAAAATTAATTAAAAAAAATGTTTTTTTTAAGAAAAAGCTTTTATTTAAAAATGCGCTAAAAAAAATTAAATAACTTTTGAGTGAAGTTTGAAGCAATATGCAACATAATTTATAAAAGCTTGAGGTGTTTTCATTAATTAATTCTGTTTTGGATATAAGTGTAGCTATTTTACTTTTCAGTAGTTACCAAATTTAATTAAACGCCTCAAGCTTTTATAAATTATGCTGCATATTGCTTCAAACTTCACTCAAAAGTTATTTTATTTTTTTAGCCCATTTTTAAATAAAAGCTTTTTCTTAAAAAACATTTTTTTTATTTTATTTTATTTTCTACTTTTTAGTGTGATTACAATTAATTTAAAAAAAAATTAAAGAAGTAATTTTTTTACCTATATTTTAATCGGTTAATTTACCCTAATTAAACATAACTATCGAAACAAAAAGTTCAATATAAAATCAATGGACAATATTTGACAATTCGAACTGTCATAAAGTTGCATAGGACTAAAAATCAACAATTTTGTGTTTGGGGCGATTTCGGACAAAACTAATTATACAATATTGCATTGTCATCAAGGTTAGACACGTATGCAAAATTTGAAACCTCTAGCTCAATTAGAACCTGTCTAAATTTTGATTCCAAGATTTGATCTAAACCAACATACTAACATAGCAAGTTAAATAAAAGCTTTTAAAAAAGGAAAAAAGTCGTAGAAAAAATATCGTGTTCTACTCGCTTGCAGTGGCTATTACTCACTCAGATGCATTACGACACTCGCCTCGCAAGCGCGGCTCGTGTCGTAATTTCATCTTCGTGAGTAATAGCTATCATTACTACCTCGTTGAATAATATACTATATATTTTGGATATAACAGATATATTTCGCAGTGCTCTATTTATTTTATTTTGTGAAATTTACTGAGATTGAAGAAAATTCAACTCGAGAGAAAAACATCAGAAAAATCATAATGAAATTTTGTTATTAAATCAAACGCACACAAAAACAAAATAAATATACACGTATAATTCCAAAAGAAAATTGTTAATATTATATTATTCTTTCTCTATCTTAAGGACGGGTGCTGCTGATACATACATACATACATAGTTGGCGCTACGAAAATCTCTTTAATTACATCACGTTTATCTACACCCCTCTCCCTTACCTCGTCTCACAACACACCGCAACGTACCCGGCATCCTGACCGTGGTACTTTTTTGATGGCGCCCTCTTCCGTTTTTCCATAGAACTACACCAAACAACGCTCGTAATTCTTTCGATTGCGTTCGCATTCATCGCTGTGTGTATTTTTTTTAATGTAATCTTTGTTCGTGGCAACGTTTTATGAGACCAGCATAATACAGTAAGTAGAAAAGTAACGGAGGAAACATTTATTCGGGGAATATATGTATGTAAGTGGGTAATGTTATTTTTCGATGGATGAATCGACGAAAATCTAATTAGGAAATCATCTCTACGATTTCGTCGAAAATTGTTTGTATTTATGACTAATAGTTTTCGTTTTGAGTAATTAGAGTGAGATATGGTATGAGCGGAACAATTTTGTTTCTAAGTTGCGCAGATGAAAGTATTTTTAATTCATACTATAAATGTATGGAACTGAATGGCCCAATCTGCTAGACACCTGGATACCGATTCTTGAAAAGTGAAGTGAAGTGGAATGGAATGAAATGAAATAGCTGAGAACAGAACCAAAGAAAATATATTTTTATAAGTTGATAGGTATACATTATTGTGATAATGGGTACTCTATCGGCGAAATTGATTACTAATAGGAGGAGGTTTTATTTATGGTACACAGTCTTCATTTCTGCTAGCCAAATAGGCCACCGATCGCTTATTCGAGTGCCACGCCAATCCGATAATCAATCAAACACAACCTCTCTTTAATGCGAGACGCAGTTTTATATTTTTTAATTTCAAATGTTATCGAGTGTCTGTGACACATTATTAATGTATGGCGGACTTTTGTCCGTATTTAAATATACACCAATATTCATATGTTCACTTTAATGTCCAGCTTTCGCTGATACTTGAACTATCGATGTACTTTGGCAAATGGCCAATTCATTATGTTAATTAAAATTCACAAGATGTTTAAAAATTGTCAAATTGGATCGGCTGGGATTCGAACCCGGATCTCTTGGTCGCTAGCCAAGCGCCTTACCAATTAGGCCACCGACCGCTTGTTCGAGTGCCACTCCAATCCGATAATCAATCAAACACAACCTCTCTTTAATGCGAAACGCAGTTTCATTTTTCAAACTTTTGTGAATTTTAATTTGCAATAGATGTTTAAGCTCTTATGACGTGTTTCGATGAATGATCGAATATGATCATTATTAAATAAGTGATGTCGTAGGAGTTGTACTAAATAATAATAATGTACTAAATAATAAAATATGTCTTCGTCAAAAAATATTGTGTCCGAGTCCGGTTAAGAGAGGTGTCCGTAATCAGAGGTTCTACTGTATTAATAGAAAATATGAAATACTATAAAACGGACTTAATTTCGGTCGAAATGCGGCGGGATGACGCGACGTTCCAGCACCTCGCAGGAATTTTTATCTTTTTTTTTGATCGAACATTTATTTACTCTTGTTATCAGAAGTTTCCAAAAATCAAAGCCTTCAAAGATAAATTTGATAAATATATTGATTCTATGATAGGCAAGTTTGCATTTTTATTAATAATAATTCATAATTGCAAACACTATTAACAGAAAATCGATAAAAATCACTCAGATGCGACGATTGGGTCAGAAAGCCATCTGTGATCATTTAATGGAAATAGTTTGATAAAGTATAGCCATCTATGAACATCTAATAAAAACAGAAACAACCATTACAACCACTGAGCACGGAATTAAACATACATATTAACATATGTTTCCTAGAGATACCACAGGCATTAAATTTTGAAGCATGACTCCATTTTAGTAAGCCCAACCTGCAATCACGGAGACTTGTTTATAAATATTAGATACACCATTAAATCAGTCAATTTTTTTGCGCACATCAGTTAATTTTTTTGCTTCAATTTCTTAATGTATTTGTAATATACAGCATGCTCTCTAGTCGATTCTCTCCTCAATGATTACAACCATTCGTATGTATTTATTGTTGAATTTACTCTTTTTACTCCAATTTTACCCTAATTTTTTTTTCTGCAACAACGAAAATTATATATGTCAAATAATTAAAACTTAATTAAAAATATATTATTACGACAGGCCGCGTTGCTAACGATGGCGACCATTATTATATTTTTATTAAACTTCCTGCCATATTAATTTTTTTCCTTTAAGCCTTTTGTTGTAAAACAAGCAGAGAATTATTTCCTTTTTAAATGGAGAAAGTAGGTGACTTGTTTTTCTTTTTACTTTTATTTTTTTTAGCACCAACATTAAATAATGAAAAAAATGGCTTCGTTCAAAGGCTTGCGGTAAGGACTGGTGGCTTTCTATTTTGCTCTGTTTATCCTTTAACACTTTTCGCTTTTGTCACTATGTTGAGTAGGCATATGTTATCGCTATATGATCAAAGAATATATTATTAAATTTACATTTAATGTATTTGTGTGTACGAAGTTTTGATGCTGTCGGTACAAGATGTTAGAAAAATGTATCCATTGATATTTGAAGTGTGAAATTTTTTAACTGTGATTGCAAACTTTTAACAAGAATTTAATTTCCTGAATTATGCCTTTAAAAAAATAACTCGCAGTCACGGGAAAAAAATTAAATTAGAATTAAAACGAGTTTACATAAAAAATTAATTCAAAAATTTACGGTTGGAAGGTTTGAGAGGCGGGGCAGGATAACCCTAATGATTTGATACGAGGAAAAAAAATTTTACTCCCACTTTTCAATACGAACCTAAAAAAAGAAAGGGAATCATATTATTCTGTTTATTAATGTACATCCAAGATGTTATCTTTGTAGGTATGTAAAAATTAGGGGAAGCTATCCCAAAACGGGTAAGCTGAGATTGAACGCTCAAAAAAGTGGCATTTGACGTCGATAAGCAGATTTTTTTCTATTATAAGGTAGGATAGTTATCGAAGTCTAAAATGAAACGTCGCTTAAGAAATTTTTGTACGACATTTATTTTTAATAAAGAAAATACAAAACTTCTGCAAAAACCCTCTTTGCCGTATAGGTATCCTAAAGCAGGTAATCGCAAAGCGGATAACTACATTATGTATTTAAATACTGTTATTATTTTTTAATATAAAGTTTTTTAATCATATAGAACTTAAGGGAGGAGTTCAAATAAAAAAGCAAATTTTTATTTATGATTATTTTGCTTGTTTAAATTTTTTTCAAATTAGGGATGGTTTCAAAGAGAAAATTTTGTTTTTGAAACATTCATTACTCTTCCCTGTGGGGGGAGGGGGCCCTTTTTCAAAAGCTTTTAAGCGTTTACAAGGAGCGCCATATCTCAAAAAGTATTGAATATTTTTTTAAATATTTTTTCATTATTTTATTCGTAAAGGACCTGTCCATAAAGCTGAGTATGGGTTTCAGGTAATTTTAAAAATTAACTATAAAATTGTAATCCCAAACTTCTCAAAATTATAAAACCCAATTTTTTATTTTAAAAAAATGTTTAAAAATAGTTACAATTGTTCAAATGGGAAAAGCATACTCCACTTTATGCGCAATATGTTTATGAACAAAATAAAAAAAAAAAGTCTCTATCTTTTCTAGAATTTGAGATATGATTTTCCTTGTCGGGAAAAACACAAGTTTCGGGAAACGGTAAAAAACAAAAATAATAACAAAAGAAGCGGTTTACTCACTGTTTATTAAAACGTCTACAAAGGCATACAAATAAAAGAACATTATCTCAGTGCATACTATAACTCGGGTACACGCCAAAACTAAATATTACTAAGGACCAGCAACTTGGCTGTGCAGCGGCTCACAAATAAATATTTTTCAATTTGAAAAAAAAATTTTTTGGCCACGTTTTATATATCACCGCGTTTGTAAAGAACCACAGAATGAAATAAAAACAAAAAACGAGATTCGAAAAAAATTGGTTTATTAGCCGTTTCTGGCATGAACTCCCCCCTTAACAATAACAAATAATTAAGTAAAAAAAAATTGAAAAATGACAAAAATAATAAATTTATAACAATTAATTGCAACTTTCTTTACAACCTCCACATTGGGGTATATTTTACTTCAGGTGGTTCCAAATCAAAATCACCACAAACAAGGTAGAAATATTTTATTTAAGCTTTTTCCCCCATTCCGTCGTAAAAAGAAGATTTTTTAATTTTTTCCCCCTTCCAACAGTTTTTTCCATTAAGATGCTTCTATTTGGTCTACCCGCTTTGCCCAAAAAGACTTAATTTTGTTAACTTAGAATAATTTCAAAATGAAAGCCGATACATATCTATCTTTTTCTACATTAAAAGTCACATGATGATAACATAATATGGTAATACCAAAAAGATTACAAAATAAAACGTTTCTGGTTCTTTAAATTAACATGTAAATCGTATGTATACATCCAAATGGCACACCCGGTATACCTTTCCTTCTTCCATGTTTAAACATGACTCATGCTCAATTGTATTTGAAATTGGGTATAATTCCAGTTTGTTTATGAGTAATAGATCGAACTTGATGATATTATTTATCTGTTTAGGAAAAACTAATATTTTGAAATTAAAAATAAATAACACACGCCAGCCGTAAGCGAATTAACAAATTGACATAAAATTCAATATTGTTTCGTTAAGTATGCGGAAGAGGAAACATGGGACGACCCGGAAACCGATATGGGATTCCATATTCAATAATAAGTTTTACCAACTTATTGGTTAGATACATATACCTATACATTCCTATACCAATCATACTGTGTGTCGGTCCCAGTGGGATATTATATTTAGTAAAATGTTACATTGAGATAGAGATATTGTTAGTGATGTTATAGTTTACCAAGTCCATTTTGTTCTTGCTCTACTATCGATTATAAAATATAATTTTATATATTATGAAGGATTACGGAGAAGAACTTGATAACACGATTATTATACTGGAAATGTTTCGAATCAGCGGTCTCGCAGCCAATAACGAATTACATTAAAATCTGGAACACGCAAGCACACATTAAGCCTATGTAAATGCGCTCTTGCAAATTTTAGAAATGTGCACTCGATAAGTTGTACAGAATCAACTAATAAAACGCGTTTTACGGCAAAATAATTAACTTAACTATTGGCAACGCAAAGATTACTCGAGCGCTCCTGGTTTTTTAAATTAGAAGCTGTATCAAGTAAAAATTTTTGTATACGTTTAATTGTCGATCGAAAAATGTACTATACAAATTATGCGCGGATTACTAGATTTTATATCGCCCATTAATCGTATATGTATATTTTTGCTTGAGGCTAGTTCTAATTTTACCACCAGAGGCGTGAGTGAGAATCTTTGCGTCGCCAATAAAAAAATTATCTAATTTTAATAATTTTTAACCCTAAAATCATACATACTCGTCAAATTGACGAACGAACTTCTCTATCTGCTCCAATACTACAACTTGTCGTTGCCTGCTTGCTGTGAAACTTTGTTATCTAATTTATAGATAATCTAACTGCTTGTATTGAAACAGTGTGCGTCAAAAGGACGACGATGTATGATTAACGGATGTTTGTTTTTAGAGAGCTTGTACTTTACATATAAAAGTGTAATACCTAATTTTTCTAAAATTTATTAAAGATGGATATTATAATTCATTTATTTCAATGATAATGATAATGTGAAAGATGATTACAGCTGTTTGACTTATAGAGACGACATAATACTGAAGTTTTAATATATTGAATCGAAAACTAAAGAATGCGTTTCAACTTTCAAGTGACTTAATAAAAGATTAACAATTTATTTTGTGGAAAATATTTTAATTTTATTATTTTTTTGAGATCTTATTCGGAAAAATTACTAATAAATTTTAGAGAATTTACAAATGTGCCTAATGAGGAAATAACTACATATCTACGAGAATATTTTTGACCGAGACATTTCACATTCTGTAAAGTCACACATCTCCACCGACTCATAATATTTCAGAAATTAATTATTTGAAAGACATGATACAATTGATGTATTTATCTATTTTTTTTAATTTTTATAATGAAAATATGCTTTGATAAAAAGATTAAAAAAGTTAAAAAATATTTATATTAAAAAATTTGTCCAGATGCAATTTTTTTAAATATTTTGTTCGCTTTTGTAATTATGTTATATATATGACGCCGATGTATGATTAACGTTTCTCGTAGGCCAACGTATGATTCTAGGGTTAATCAAAAAGATATTATTTTAATTGAAAATTTACCTGAGCCAAATAGTTTTACATTAACTTGTTGACAGAAAGTAATAAGAATATAGGTATGTCGTCTCCAAAAATTTGAAAATTTAAGAGAGTTTCAAAAGTAAGGAATATAAGTTGGAAAAAAGTATATGTGCATTATCTCCAAAATATATAAAAGTCATTGATAAAAAAACCAAAACGGTTACAAGTATAAAAAACCTATTTTAAAATCACTTCAAGTTAGTGTAACCATATGGTAACAAAAATGTAAAAGAATTAGGTAGTCTAAAAGAAACAAAAAGTAGGTATATCTTTTTTGAAATATATTCATTGTCTTATATATTGCTAATTTGGTAAATTAGCAATACGTAATTATTTTTTATTTTTTTTTTTTTTGAGGGGGGGGGCTATTTGTTCCGTCAAGAGATATTTTTTGAAAGTGGCTCACTGTTCTAAAAAGTTTGCCAAGATTAATTTTTATTAATACTCAAATACTCAAATTCAAAAAGGATAGGGCTACATAAATTTGACTTTTAAGAATTATTAATTGATATCGTATACCTAAATCAAATTGGAAAAATGTATCGTTTCTTCCAAAAATTGTGTAAAATCTTGTCCTAAATTTATTAAAAATTTTACAAGAATTTGTAATAAATAAAATGAGCACTCTCGCTGGTAAATATTAGATGGAACATTGGTAGTTCGTGTCTTGTAGCCTTCATTTTGTGATAATTTTTAAACTTTAGTGAGAATATTTCCGTCAGTGATATACTTTTATTTTAGTTGTAAAGTCTTTCGTCTTTTTATCCGTCATCTCATATTTTAAATAATGCAAGTATAATGCAGTGTGACATCTTCAAAAATTTACATCTTCCATTTTGTTTGATTTAAAAAAAAGAACGAACAAAGTAACTTACTGACATGGATTGGAATACTGACAAATGTATGCAAACGTTTTCAAACGTTTGCGAACGATTGTAGTTTTCATAAATATTGTTTACACAATTGCTTACAAATACTGTATTTGTAAATATTCGCAAACGTTTACGCACTTGGTGAATACGTATCTTAATAGTCGGAATAGACGGAATTTAAGGCTAACTTCAAAAATGCATCACTGCTTGCATGAGGCAGAGTCAAAAGTTCAAAATTACATCAGACACATCACAACGAAAAATCAAAAGTTCATTTTTGCATTTGATGCGTCAAAACAATGCATCAAGAAATTTGGTGATGCGTGTCCAAGATGCTTGTCATGTGTAGAATTATAACTACTTGCCATATTATGTAGGTATTAACACCAACAGGAATAATTCCGAAAAAGAAACTGCTGAAAAAGATTAATGTATTTACCTTTCATTAAAATTGTTTAAACTATTTGAATACATCTTGCACTCAAAATAGGTAAGTAATATTTTTTATTCAAATAATTTCAATATTTTCAATTTCAAGTAAGTTCAAGTTGAAATTCAAAGATAATATACCTATACAAGGACTGTATTACTATATTACCTATCTATAGTCCATCATGCTACATTGGCTACATTGTGTGTCTATTATGCTACATGCATCATGATGCCAATATCCCATTTAAAAATATCTAATGTGCATCAAATTTCAAGAGAGCACCAGCATCGCATCATACAGTATTAGGCGTATCAGAAACGTCATGATGCTGCATCGATGCGGTAAAGTTTACATTTTTGACCTTACCCAAATTCTTTGTGTGCGGATCAGCTTTAGTTATATTTAGACAAGTTTAATCCCGAATTTTATTTTCTATTTCAAACAAGTCTGAAGCATTTTCTGAACGTCGCTGTTGTTTACAAGAAGAAAAATCTATTTTTGCCACAAAAAATTTATAAATTTTATTATATTTTTTTATTTATCATTAAACATCACGCTTATTAATGTATCGTAACTGTGCTAAAAGCGTTTCCATAAATTTATTTTTCTTCAGTTCCCACTCCCGTATATTTTTCAACCAATAAAATACTTAATATAAAATTTTTTCTGTCTCATGTACCGCAAGCGAGTGGGTGCGCGAATGTTGACTTTTTCAGCCAATAAAATATATTTTTTCAAATGTTTTATGTGGGTACCTATATACCTAATTACCGACAATACTAAAAAGTTATTGGTATATTTTATCTTTGGAATATAAAAAATATATTATAATAGACATTGAAATAATCCTACAAACAAACAATTCTATAAATCTTTAACATAAAATTTGATATAGTTCAATATTCAAGCCATTTCAAGAATGAAAAACATACTATAATAGGTTGGTATACCTATTTACATAGAGCGCACGTGGCGCCACAATACAACCCATTAGTATCACATTTGAATTACATTTTCTGACATAACGAACCATAGATATAATTGTTAAAAGATAGTCTTATGGAAGATTCGATTCACCTAGGACCAAAGACACAAGTGGCCATAATTATTTATTTTAATTTATAAATATTAAACACGCTTCCACATTTAACATCAGCGCAAATTTTATGTATAAAATCTTTAAAATACAGTGTAAAGTAACCATTAGTTAATACCCCAACAGCAACTTCAGTGACAGTAGTTTATGAACTTGCAAGCTATTGCAAGTTGGGTGAATATTTTCTGCGCGTAAAGGAAAATATTTTTGATGTGGAAAGACAATATTTCCAAAATTTAAGGAAAATCTTAGGAACACCACAGCAATTTTTTTTTATTGGCCTAAATGATGTACTTGAAAGGAATAATGACTATAGAAATATTTTAAAAACCGTTCTGAACCCGATTCCTGAATCGACTTCAAGGCTTTGAAAACGTTCAAAAACTCCGCTTCGTTACGTGTAGCATTTTGATGGAAGCTCTTAGCTTGGTCAATAACTTTTTTCTTTATTATAGGTCAGTTCTATTTCTAGAAATGACTCGCAGATGGCATTAATGATCGGTATAAACTAGTGTGCCTATAATAAATAGAATGGTGACATGTGTGCTGAACGCTAATTGGTTCCAGCATTTTCTATCCAGAGTTGGCGTAAAATACATTGGATATAAATTAAATGTTAACAAAAACCATTTAGTTTAACTTAGAAAGTATAGTTAAATTTAAAATTTTTAATTGTTCATTAATTCATAAGTTATTAACAATAATTATGTACTCAAAACTATTTACTCAAACATGTAATAATTAATTTTGAAGCTTCCCGCTCTGTTTTGGATAGAAAATGGATGACATGCCACGACTCTATTTATTATAGGGACTCTAGTATAAACATACAAAACGTTAAACACGTCTTCTCAAAATTACGTTTTTGGACTTAGTAAAATTTCTTTACGCTCTGATTGCTGTTTGAAAATTGCTCGGTGGTTCACCATGAACCTCTTGAAAATAAAATCTACTTTTTTTTTCTTAATGGGACCAAATTTTTTTTTTTTTTTTGTATACCTCAAATGCACGAGTAATCTAAAAAGTTTTATATTGATTCCACTATTCGTTAAGAAAATGAAACCTTTTTTAACATTTTAAAATGACGTACCACCTTAACATAAGACTTCAAACTAGATACAAAATAATTACTTAACGTAGTTGCTCTACGATAGTCAGGTACAAAAGTATATCTCAGTGAAAAAATTTTCTTTCATCAAAAATTAAATCATGTACTATTATTCTTCAGTTATTATATTTGTATACTACTTGTTTATTTTTTTTAATTTCCGCGCGTTTAAGTTGTAGCAATATAAAAGCATTGCTGAAATAGCGTTGTAAAAACGTTGTAAAATGATTTTTATAAATTATGGGTAACTTCAAAAATGTAAACTTTACCGCATCGTTGCAGCATCATAACTTTTCTGATGCGTCTAATACTACATGATGCGCTGCTGATGCTCTCTTGAAACTTGATGCACATTAGATATTTTTGAACGGGCTATTGGCATCATTTAGCCTCTGATGTGGCTATAGATAAGACAGATAATGTAGCATGATACACAGAGAAAAAATTCCAGTAAAAATTACTGAGCTGCCTCCGGTAAACGAGTCTTAAGTGACTAGTCCGTAGGAAATTATTAAGCAAAAATATAAAAAATGCGTTTCAAACATTATTTTTTACGATTCATTTGAAAATTTTTCCTGTACACCTTAAGAATTTTTCCTATACACCTTAAGAATTTTTCCTATACAGCTGCGTAAAATTCGATGGGCTAGTGAAATTTCAAGTGGACACCGGGAAAATTTACTTAATTTTTTGTAAAATATACTGGACATATGAATAATTTTTACTGAGTCGTTGTGCATTTGTTATTTGTCACACACCACTGCATAGCCAAGCATCACATAAACTGAGAATAAATAAAACAAGCATGCGCAATAGCACCGAGCATGCGCAATAACACGACCAACACGACTTCAGACTGCAACTAACCAGGACTGGTTCATTTAGTTGTTCAATAACCAACGTGACTGGATGTTTATATAGTGTTTTTTTTTTTTTATAATAAATTTTTAAAACAAAAAATTGTTGTTTCATGAATTTTTGTATAGTTTTGATATGTTAATTGAAATATGTTTTTATACAAATTATTGTAATGTGCTTATTGTTAAAAATTTTTATCATGTAATACCTATGTCAAATAAAGAATTTATATATTTTTTTCCACAAATAATAAAAAACCACAAAAATTTTTTTTCTATATTAATAATTTGATTTTAATGCTTACCCTTCTATCAATATCCTTTTAAACTATTTTAATTCAATTATTTATTAATAAATAAAAAAAAAAGCCTTATTTATAAATAATACGGTAATTTTTACTGAGCTATAGGATAATTTAAAATTTTTACTATAAATTATCGTATTTTTTGCTTAGCCTGTCACTTATGTCCGCATTACCAGAGAGCTCAGTAATTTTTTACCAGAAATTTCGGTAAAAATTACTGTATTTTTTTTCTCAGTGTAGACTATAGATAATATAGCAATATAGTCCTTGTACAGGTATATTATCTTTGAATTTCAACTTGAACTTACTTGAAATTGAAAACACTGAAATTATTTGAATAAAAAATATTACATACCTATTTTGAGTGCAAGATGTATTCAAATAGTTTAAACAATTTTAATCAAAGGTAAATCTTTTTCAACAATTTGTTTTTCGGAATTATTCCTGTTGGTGTTAATACCTACATAATATGGCAAGTAGTTATAATTCTACACTATACACATGACATGCATCTTGGACACGTATCACCAAATTTCTTGATACATTGTTTTGACGCATCAAATGCAAAAATGAACTTTTGATTTTTCGTTGTGATGCGTCTGATGCGTTTTTGAACTTTTGACCCTGCCTCATGCAAGCAGTGATGCATTTTTGAAGTTAGCCTATATTTCAAAAATGGCGTAGTGAATAATTTTTATTTCTTATTAAATATGGTTTTTAACTTTGTATTTTATAACATATTAAATTTTAATGGAACTCCTATGACACGTTTTCATTTTATTCCAAAAAAAGAAAAATGTTTTCCCATAAGAGCCCGTGTTAAAATTACAAAAATTTGAAATCGTTTTTCTCAAAATTGGGGTAGTCAATTTTAATCGGAATAGGCTCGTATTATTGGTATTGATGAATTAAATAAATATCTAGAAAAGTTTCGTTAAAATCATTTGAAAAAATTGTTTTATCGACCAACTATCTTATATAAAAACATTAAATTTTTACGATTATTTAGGGCGAAGAATGGCCAGTCTTTACCCACCTCTTTTTTATGCATTCTCAAAGTATCAATAAGCAAACTACTCTAAAAAAAAAAAAAACTACTTACTCTAAGAAAGCACGCCTCTAGTCGAAAATACCGCCTTAGTATCAATAAAATTCATTTGTTTGATGGTCTGAACACCGAACCGTAGTTATAAAACTTTTTCTTCTTTTTGCTATACGCCACGCTAAGGAGAGCACAAAAAAAAAACTCTAAAAAACTTATCAATCATTTCCATCTTGATGGTAATGCGTTATGAATTTACGTACGTAGGTATATATCTATATGAAGAAGTTTCACTCCCGTACCGAACGAGAGAGGTTTCATTCCCCAGAGGGGAGCAGATGGGAAAGGTTATATGTAGGTCGATTGTTCTGCAGTATTACCGAATACACGAACAAATTTACTCGAATATTATACATATATTTATCTGCCTGGCCTGAGTTTGTTATCACAACATTTTTATCAGTGGATAGTTGCGCGGTATCTGTTATGGTAAAGTATGAAAAAGTGTTGGGAATATATCTTTTAGTTGTACGTAAACTAAGTACTAACACATTAGAGTACACTCAAGGGACACGACGTAACCAATACGGATTTGTATCTCGTATTTGAAATGGATTTATTCGTAAAAGTAATGTCAAAATATTGTAAATATGTTTTGGATTGTCATTATGATATAAAATGTTAGATTTGTTCCAACACACACTGGAATTAATTGTGGTTTTAATGAGTTTATGAGAATGAGGGTTGAACTTATATTCTTGCGCCTGTGGATCTACCCTACAAGTAAAGGGCCCGAGGCCGTACCTATCGATTTTGATAAAACTTAGATATATTGTAGAACACTAAAAAAATAAGCAACCCGTATTTTTTTTTATCAGCGGAAAAACGGTTTGAAGGGGTGAAAAATTGGAGTAAAAATTTAATTTTTTAAATATCTCGAAAACGGTAAGAAATAGAGCAAAAGTTTTACTTGGCAGTATTGCTCTTTTTTAAAGACTTATCCATTGGTATGCAATTCGTTCAAATTGTGTCAACAGGGGTGGCTGGGGGTTAAAATGTAGGGGTTAATTTTGCAAAAAGGGGATGAAAATTAAACAATATAAAAATTCTGTTTACAGATTTGAAATCTACGTCAGAAAATCTAATTTACCTCTTTTTGCTCAATGTCTTCATATTAAATCTAGGGGTAGTTAACTAGGGGGTGACTGTGTCGAATAGTCGTACTACTTGGGTAGTTCAAGAAATTCTTCTTGATGGAAAATAGTTTAAAACATTTAGAAAAACGTAGATATGAAATTTTCGATTTCAAAATTCAGTTCATCTTACCCAGCTATGCCCTTTGCAGTCAACATTAAAATTCTTCATCAGTTTCATTATTCTCACTAATATTATAGTTTAACAAACTATTTTCCCCAATTTTTTTAATAGAAAATTCAAAAAAATATTCACCCCAGTTAAATATTGACATTTAATTTTTTATTTACAAATATAGTTGTCAATTGTCACTACAAAGATTCGTATAGTTGCTATAAAAATTTATAATATTTATTCATGACATTCTGTGTGATAAAATAGAAATATAAATTTCACCAATATTATCCGAATTTTATTTTTTATGTACTATATTTTTATTCTTTAATTATTTTAAATCGGTCGTGCAAAAAATATTATACAATACACGATGCGTTAAGTGCCCTTACTGATCTCGAAAATTGCAAAAACTTGACCCTGCGGGTCTCGTTTTCGCAACATTTTCTCGAACAGTAAAAGCAACTTACCGAACTTATATTGTACATAAAATACCATTAACAGTAGAGTACATAATTAACATCCTCAGAGAGTAGGTATATTTAACCAGTTTAGACATAATAACTGACTGGTCAGTTTGTTCATTTGTTTTAACTATAATACTCCTATAAGTGCATCCGACTACAAGAATTATCAGAAAATTTGATACATAAGAAGTTACACAATTAATAGCAATCGACCACATGTAAATTTCGACAGTATTATTTTTTTTTTCAACACTTCTGATACTGTACAGAATAAGTTCCGAAACTGCACCTTCCAAGAAATGCAACTATGAGTGTGGAGAGCCACACCCTACCTGCGCACGTACACTCCAGACTTTAACATGTTAAGTGACCACATCAGTCTACTAGTTTGTACACTAACGGAATATGTGTACGATTCTATTATCACTTATATATTGTGATACATTTCCAAAGTGGCCCGCAAGATTATTTGGGTTGGCCACCCCTGATCTAGAGGCTCGATTTTGAGCACGGCCGTAATAAAAATAAATAAAAAACAGTAAACATTCTTAGTATCCATTTTTTAACAGATTTAAAAAATAAAAGTGTATAAAATATTTTTAAAACAATTCAAAATTGAAATCGGTACAGGGCGGTAAAGAGGGAACTAAAAAAAAGGTGTCTCCTGGTTGATGTGATTCAAACCCTCCTGGTGATCCGAAACATAAAATTTTAGTTGATTCTTAATAAACAAGGATGTAGAATTAGTTGGACGTAGCCCATTTGAAAAAATAATTTTTTTTCACAAAATGGCGTCCATATTTAAAAAAGATCATTTTTTTGCCTCCTTTTGTCAACTTTAAAATTTTTTTATAAATTTTAAAAAAAAAAATTCCAAAAGCTCCTACGTCGGACCAATTTTGATAGTGTTAAGAAGGTCTGTACCAAATTTTAAGTAAATCGGTGCATTAGAACTTGAGATATCATGTCAACAGTATCGAAAAAAGTAGTTTCGAGTAATTTATATTAAAAATTTGAATTTAACACTGAAAAGATCCACAGTATCCAAGGAAAAAGTAACCATAACTCTGAAAATAATTCGAATTTCCGTAAATCCTTTTAGAGATTTATTCTTAAAACTCTGAACTTTGAAAATATGAAAAAAATTAATTTTGCCGATTTTCTAGACTAGAATACCCCCTTAAACTAATTATGTAAATTATCCACATTCTGTAGAAGGAAACATTTTGTGTCACTTCTTGAATTTCGTCTGTACTCATTTTGATGATAACCTTTGTATTTATACAGATATTATCGTTCGTTATATAAACAAATTCAGATGAGACTAATCAGGCTAACTGACATTTGAAAAGTCAATCGAAATGCAATCTATGTTATATAAAATTAAAATAGGTACAGTGCTTCAATGTATTCCATTGGGCATTTGATGCAATTAAATATTATATAAATGTAACCTAAAAAAATTTATTATATAAACTTTCAACGAGTACTTGCCACGTTGGCCGAATATCGAATATTCGGCCATCACCCTGCCCGAATAGTCGAATATTCAGCGAATATTATTTGGTATTTTCTATTTCCTTTTCTCTCCCAGATGCATCAGATTTTCTTTTCTTTTTTCCAGTATTCAATCCAATTAGTCTTTCGGAATCTGATATTCGGCGAGCAGGTCGAATACCGAATGCTGAACAGTTGCCGAAGCATAGTACAAAGATACACCCACACAGTGTGTTTCAGATTTATCCAAACGTTGTGTGTGTCATCACAATTTGGCAAGAACGATAAATATTGTTGACTTTCTCACCATCCGATCCCTATAAATACTTGATAAATTTAAATTTACTTATATAATTCTTCGTGTACCAACAAAGCAAGATGACGTCATAGACAAGAGAATGCTCTACACGCCTTAAGCCATTTTATAATTTAGTAAGTACAAAAGGAGACAAAGCATACTATTCATTTTATCAACTACATCAAACAGGACACTAAACTTTTGTTGTGTCATGATATTAATGTGTCGTTTGTGTCGTTTGTGTCGTTTGTGTGTGCGTGTGTCGAGGCTGTCCTAAAAAGAGCCATTGCGTCACCGACCAAAAGGTAGAAATATTGTTGGAATATTATATAATAGTTGTTGTCTACATCTGTGTACTAAAATTTTATGTTGATAATCCGTGGTAATAAACTTTTGGCGAATTTGTGTGTGTAGATATCTCGCGTTTTATTTTATCAAGTCCCGTACCAATAAACGTCGTCACAAAATTTCGCCCGGACCATTTGTAAATGAAAGCAATACGTGATGAGCAATGCTATTAAAAATATAATTATTTTAACCTAGACTAGTGACGCGCAAACACAAACAGCAAAACAATTTTTACGAAGTCCCCTCTCTCCCAAAAAACGTATTGAATTCGGGCTTTAATGAGCCTTCTTTTGATACCCTACTCGATACTCTTGTGAAAAATTTGGTTTTAGCTTTTCTCTTACTGTTTGAATCCACTGAAAAAAATGCTACAGATATTATGAGCATTGAAATTTCATATAAAATGTGGTTTGATAATATTACCTTCAGAAAGCACAGCTGTTATGCAGGGTGTTAGTGAATAAGTGCGAAAGATTTTAACAGGTGATTGCTGAGGTTCTTTTATGTAAAAAAGTTCATATAAACCCAGGTCCAAGTTTCCAAGATATAGAGAGAAGATGGGCTATTAGATAGCCCATACCGGTTTTGTGATAGGAACAGTAACTGGAAATTACTTTTTATCTTGAAAACGGCTACATACGCGACAAAATACTAAGAGGTCATTTTTGTCAACAACCTATGGGACATTTGAAAAAACATTTTCAATTTGGAAAAATATGTCATCACATGGTTGTACGGACGCCACTGGTTTGAGTGAAAATATTCTGTCTACTTCAGAATATGCAGCGTATTTTTCCTGTCATAGTGTGTCCCAAATTTTGTGTCAATATCTCAAAATGGTTTTGAAATATTTAGAAAATTATTAAAAAAGACGAGAAACTGAATACTCTGTATCGTGGAAACTAAGCGTTTTCGGACCTGGGTTTATATGAACTTTTTTACATAAAAGAACCTCAGCAATCATCTGTTAAAATCTTTCGCACTTATTCACTAATACACTGTATAGGTTTGACAGTAGGTACTATTTTAAAGTATTATAATTTTTATTTTGGGATTTCCACTTTAATGGTTGATTTATTGACTTCAATGACACCCAAAATATATCATAGAATGCAGATTTAAATTTTGGGTTCTTTGTTAAACCTCTAAACTGTTTCAGTAGATTAATATGTATTAACCAGTGGCGACGCGTGAAATTATTAGCTGGGGAGACAGTCTTTTTTACCATATTTTTAAGTAGACTTATTTTGTGTCTATTTTTATTTCGAAATCTATAGTGTTTCTAAGCCTTATTAAAGTTTTTATCTATAACAGACCTTCTGACCCAGTATTGTGACTAAAATAAAAATGTTTAAATGTTTGACCAGCCATTTGTACCTACTCCACCAAGAGTAAAAATATTGAAATTTTTGTTTTATTTTGCGGTTAGTCTGAATTAAAAGTCTTAAAAAAATTTAGAATTTTAAAATAATTAGTTCTGAAATTAGTCCTTTAGATATATTGTAGTTTTTAAATTAGATTCGTATATTATTATTATATTTCTAAAGAAAAAAAGAAAAAAAATTTAAAATTTCTGATGTAAAAAACTTAAACAGATAGTAGAAAAAAACAAATTGAAAATAAATACCTACAAATTTTATTAAAAGGTTTCCAATGTTTAAATAATAAATAATAAAATCTAAAATTAATTAAGAAATATTTAAAAAATTGAACTGAACCGAAAGCAAACAAGCAGTTAATTAACTAACTACAAAAATATTTGAATTTTGTGTAACAATACATAAAATAGACTGTTGTTATGTGTACGTATATCGTACGTATACAAAATAGCAAATGCATACGTATAGATGGTTTAGACAAATTAATCTGTGTCTTCCTTAGCGGTGAATAGATATGATATTGCATTATTATTTCAGTTTTTTTTATTATTATTCAAAAAGTACTGAATATAATTTGATAATTTTTATATTATTAGAAAGATTGCTACATTTTACATATAGATAAGAAAAAATTATTCCAAAATTTTTCTTAGTTTTTGAGTAATAATGATGTAAATAAATTGGAGAATATTACATACATTCAAATTGTGTGTGTACATGTTTGAAATAGGCAGCATAGGCACTTAGGCAGTGTCTGTAACATATACATACATAGCAAGGGAAACATTGTTAAGACTGTTTCCCTTGGCGGTGAATAGATATGATATTACATTATTATTTCAGTTTTTTTATTATTATTCAAAAAATACTGAATATAATTTGATAATTTTGATACTATTAGAAAGATTGCTACATTTTACATATAGATAAGAAAAAATTATTCCAAAATCTTTCTTAGTTTTTGAGTAATATTGATGTAAATAGAGAATATTACATATGTACATGCAGATTGTGTGTGTAAATGTTTTAAATATGCAGTGTGTGTAACACATATACACACATAGCAAAGAGAAACATTAAAATAATTGTCTTTTTGCGTTTAAGTAGACTTGTATGAGCTGTATGGATGTAACCATACACAGAGGTTCACATTTAATGTATCAGGTTATATGTATGTATATATTGTATGGTGTATATATGTATATTTTATTGTATATGTTTGTACACGCATATAATATATTGTATATTCATGTGAATATACAATATATGTGATTTGAAAATGTGAATGTATTAATGGCCAATATTATAAAAATTAGACAGTAATTTTAAATTTTATGAAATTTAATTTTTTTGGGGAGACACTGTCTCCCTTGTCTACTCCCACGCGTCGCCACTGGTATTAACCATCTTTCAAAAAACTATTAAAATGGCGACGGCGACGAGGTAAAACTCGAATGTCGATTCGTATTCTTTTCGAAAGAGAACATTTTCATATTTCCTAAATATGCACCGTTTAACGTAAGATTTATGTGTACTTTTTACAATAATTACACTACAAAGCAATTTATTAAATTACTTACATAAAACTAAAATTAAATTAGACAATATATTTGCAGAAACCATAATGTGAAGAAATTCAAAACAAAAACAATATTTTCCGCAAATCTTTTATTTTTCTACGAACGTCATTTCGTTTATGTGGTTGTATTATTTGTTAAAATATTTTTGACATTTTAGAAACATCAAAATACAAGGAAATTAACATTAATAATATTATTACGTATTTAACAATTGAATCACATTGTGTTTTACTTCGATACGAATAACAGTATCTTCCAAAATCACATGCGTGGTAACCATCTATTAAAACATTAGTTTGTTTCACAGAGATGTTAAAAATTGAGTATTAAACTAGACAATCTAATCAGGATTCTTTATTTTTATAGCTAATAGCTATATCGAATTTACGATGTAGGTATGCAAAAGTTTGTCAAAATTGGTAATTCGTAAGTAAAGCTAGAAGAGACAAAATTACTGATGTCATAGTAATCTTGAATTAAATTAGCAATCGTAATATTAGCTTAATAATCGTTATAAATAATAGTTACTACAAAAATCTCCTCTTTTGTCTACGTTTACATAGTAGATAAATTGGATAATTCTACAAATTGTTTCTGTTTCCTCCAGGGGCGCTTTCAACTCATAAATTAGGAGGAGGTTTTAAAGATTTTTTTATTATTATTATTATTATTATTAAGCTGCATTTTTAGCAACTGTGATCATTGAAGATTTCATAATGCTTTTTTGACACTGCAAAAAAAATGTACCGAAATTGGCATTAAAAGAACAATTTCGAAAACCATCCTGTCATTTCATCTTAGTGACGTCATCAATTTAAAATATTTCTTTTTTCTTAAATGAAGCTTTATTAAAGTAGCTTGAATTAGGGTGACTGATAAAATTTGAGTAATTTGAGTATAAGCTTATAATTTTTGCTACAAAAATGATACAATTAATTTTATTTTATAAATAGGATTAATCAATTCGTTACCAGTTTCATCATTCTATTATTTTATTTTAGTCTGCTTCTTAGGGCAAAGGAAGTTTTCTAGTCTAGAGAGCAAAAATCTCTGCTTTTTTAGGAATTAATAAAATACCCCTGTCGCAGCACCCTGCATAACATAGCGAATTTCCGTTTATAAAAATTAGTTTTTCTGGGAAACTAGATGATATAGAAGAATAGTTTAAAGACCTTTTTTATGTAATTTTTTCTCCTCTTTTAAATGGTGTAAAAAAATTTCACAAAAATTTACGAATAAGTGAAAATTTTGGCAAAAAACTAATTTTTTACAAGAACAAAAACCATGTTCCTGGCATCCGACGTGCCTGGCTGAAGGACTCATCTAAAATTTCGTAAATCTAGGACGTTTCGTTCGAGAGTTATCGTGCGGACACACACACACACACATATGTATATATATATATATATATATATATATATATATATATATATATATATATATATATATATATATATATATATATATATATATATATATATATATAAATTTTAGTGAATATTATTTTTGGTTTCTAGGGACCTCAAAACAAATTTCTGCCATAGTCTCGGGCTCAAGTCGCGTCATGACAGTGGCTGTAATAGCTGAATTCCATTCTGAAAATTCGCTAAAAAAAACTATTAACGTTTTTACTGTTAATTTTTTTAGGATTTGTGTTAATCTGCATCAAAAAAAGAAAAGGATTCTGGTTAAAAAGGTTGTCATTTTGGCAAGAATATATTTTTCTAAAATAGCAAAAATTTAAATTTTGCAATATTCGTAGTCCTACCATAAAGCAACATGTATTGAAAGTACACGCCAAATTCGAAGTCAATTGGGTAAATAGAAATCGTGTCGATCAACTTAAAAAATGTAGTTTCAAGAAAAATGCATTTAAAGTTTTTAAGTATAATACCTGATACCCCAGAACCTTCCGTATTAAAATAGCTATAATTTTATAAATTTTCATTTTTTTCTTTTTTTTTGGGACACATTTTAAAGATCTAATTTTAAAAAATGGAACAAAAAAATTTTTTTTAAATTCGAGATTAGAATACTGCCATAAATCACTAAATATGTTAGTAAAATTTGAATTAGTCTCTGTTCCGAGAGTCTGGTCAGGGTCGGCGAGAGGGTATGGCAAATGGGGCAATCGCCCGGGGCGTCGGGTCTAAAAAGGGGACTTGTAGCCTCGATTAGGGATCCCGAGAATTTTTTTAAGCTCGTCAATTGTATTTTTTGGGAAAAAAATCCTTAAAATCCTGAACGCCCGTTATTTCTCTCGCCGGACCCGAATCTGGCCCCCATGATCACCCCACTGTCTCCGCTCTCCACCTCCGTGCAATCCATAACCTCTTATTCGTACGTGTTTGGAAGCACCAAAACACAATTCTAATAATTATAATGATTATTAATAAAAACGTTAATTATTATTATAGAGACGATTGTTTATTTTTTCCATTTTGTTTCAGAAACATACGTAACCGGGACGTGTACATAGACAATAGTACCCATCATCAACATGTACCACGACATCATCCTCGGGAATACTATTAACAACTTCAGTGTCTACGACGAAAAGATTACGCGCGGTTGTAATAGTGCCAACGACAACGGTCGTCGTAATAATAAATGAATCTGATACAGCAGACCTTTTGCGTCGTACTTGGTCGTCTTCATCGAGGTGCTGCTAGTGCTGGTGCTGGTGCTGGTGGTGGTGGTAAGTTATTTTTTCCACTTGAGTAAATTTATTTACTTAATACTTTTGTGCCGAAGGATTATCGGTGAAAAATAAATAAATATTGGTCCTGTAGGTAGAGGTAGTTGGCGTAAATAACTTTCTGTCAGACGTGTTAAAATTGGTGGTGTAGTCGAAACGCAACAATTCGAGAAGATTTTGTGTTAAATGTTTGTTTTGTCTTGTTTTAGAAATGGGAAAAATTTCTTGGGGACGTTTTATTCTTAATTGCTTTTGAAATTTTAGGGGATTGCTTTTGTTAACGCGTTACATCTGATGGACTTATTCAAAAATTACAAAATTTTTTTTTGAAAACGAAAAAATATACAAAATAAGGTATATGGCAAAAAAAATTTTTTTGACGATTTAACTCATGTATATTAAGTCCTATAAGAATACTGTAGTTTTTTGACTATTACAATGGAGAAAAAGTTAAAAGAAAAATATAAGAAATTAAAAAATTCCATGTATTCACACAAAAACAAGGAAAATAAGACTTTTTCAAAGAAATACATTTAGTTTACATGAATAAAAAACAACAATTGTTTTTTTTTTATTGTTTGTACAACGGAAACTTGTACAATAAAGTCACCAGCACCTTCATCAACATTTTCAACTTTGAAAAGGGCACTACTGAAATTTTTTTCCGAATGGAGGCATTTGTGATTAACGTTCACAACTACCCCACAATTTTAAAATCATGGGGTAATTGTGAATTGGTGATAAATTGTTCAATTTCCTTAGCAATTAATAAGGAACCCTCTCAGGGCTTACACCACTTCTTTAAAAGTACTTTTAACTATTTCTTACCTTTTAAAAAAAGAAAATGTATTTTTTGAGGATTGGTCGAAGTAAGATACGTAAAGTTTTGCAAGGGTTTTTTCTAAATAAAAAAAAAAGATACTAATACTTGGAGAATTGCTATGAAATTTTAATAGCGAATTAAGAAAGGACAGAAAAACATATTAGGAGTTGAATTTTAACAATATTAATGTTATTTTAGAAATTATAGGCGCCGTTCTCCAATTTCTCCAATTCACAATTACTCCGGTCAACCTTATATTAATTTATTTTATTCGTTAATTTGTCTTACCGTATTACACTTGAGTTATATATTTTTTCTGAATATTTGTGTTTTCTACAACTCAAATTTCTTGCTTAAAAGCAATTTAACTCGAAGAACTGTCAAGCTAAAAACGCTTCAGCTTCGCTGTCGCGTTTTTGTTAGCGGACAGTTCTTCTCGTTAAATTGCTAGACAACAAATTTTCGTTCGACAAACCCAAATTTATTCGAAAAAATACAAACCTCACGTGTAATAATAAGTGAAAAAAAAAAGCAAAACAAAACAAAACAAAACACGGTGTGTAGTGGCAAAAACGAACCAAAATTTTCCCATTTTTCAGCCGATTTGTTTGAAATTTGAACTGCAACTTCTTGGACATATATAATCTAGCAAAATATATGTGATTTTAATACACTTTTTACTCGTTGTAAACACCTTAAAATAAAATCATATATCTTACTCTTTTTAGATAGGTACGGAATTTTTTGGATATCTTTTTAGATAGGCAATAAAATTCGCATATACGTAAAAAAGGAAAGCATATTATGATTCTATTTCAATTTTGATATTGCTTCCAACGAGTCAAAAGTGTAATTGGGTGAAAATTAGAGTTTTCGAGGACATCCCCTCCACCCTAAAAAAATTTTTAATGTTACCATTTAACGAAAAAAAAATTCTAGTCCAAAAAGTCTAGAGTACTCGCTGTTTCTTGAATTCCAGCAATTAAGGCTTGTTTGATGACTGAGAGGGGACGCTAAAATTGGAAACTAGATCAGTTCAAAACCCATAAATAGTTGGTAATTCTACCGTAAAAATTAATCTACTACTTTAAGTAACGAAGGGAAAGAGGGTTAAGTCGAACTCAACTCCAAATATTGATATGCTCAATGTGACGAGCTCAAAATGTTTAATTAGCAAAATATGAAAGCCCATAAATAACTTATAATTTTTCGCTCTTTACTTTTTTGATTAAGTGATTTGACTTCACTTTATGAGGCCATTTCTTGAAGACAAATGAAGGCTAGACTTCAAAACTGACTAAGTGCCAAAAAATTGAGTTAGACCCGAAAAACGAATCTAAATGGCATTGGCAACACTTTAGACAGCATGCTAAAATTTTTTTTGTCACTTTTTTTTCAAGTTCAATCTTCAAATGTAGACAATTTTGTAAATTATAATTTTATGTTGAACCATTTTTCTCGTAAAACTGAAAAAAAGGAAATGGCCAGAATGTAATATTTCACCCCTTCTCCCCACAGAGGACAGAGACAACATATCTATGCCTACACTACTGGAACCAGTGTAACATGTAAGAGATAGACAATATGTTGTATACACACACTGGGTTTACATTGTATTAGTGTGATTTTGTGTATTTGTGTGAGTAACGCAAATAGTAGGGGGCGGTCACGTGGGTCAGACACCACACGCATGTACTAGGGGATGTAACCTATGTAACAATACCAACAACAATCAAGTCCATTATCGTGTGGTTGATATTCAATCATCGACTGCTACTGACAAACTGACAACTAAGAAGCCTAATGAGCACAGAAGGACACACTCGTGATTTCAGAAAAGAGATAGATGCGGCGTCTCTGTCCTCTGTGCCTTCTCCCACTTCAAAGAGAGTTACAGAGGGCTCGTTGAAAGGAGGAAACTTCATAGTTTATTGACATCTAAACTAGTAATTTTATTTTAAAAAAAAACTTCGGTTGGAATGTTTTCTATTTCAGAAAATTTTCAAGTTTTTTACTGGTTACCTTCAACTTTAATCGATTTTACCACCCATAGATGTGCGAATGGTCAAAATCTAACATAAAATTATATTTTGTTTATTAAATTTACATTTGTTAGTATGAAAATTAATTTCGTCTATCAAATAGTTTCCCTACTTTACTTCGCCATTCAATTAATTTTGATTTATTAAATAACTTTTACACATAAAATGTAAGCAAAATGAGAGCAAACTATTTGAAAGTACATACATATGAGGAACTGTATGCATACATATACAGAGCGTTCCAAATTTTTTGAGTCGTGAAGGTCATTCAATGTATAATTTTAACAATTTTGCCGCTTATGTTATAGGAAGTACAGAACTATCGTCCAATGGCGGTGTATTAAAAAGAAAGTAGGTACTTCTATAATAAATAAAATAACGTGATTAATTTAGAAGAATTTTATTTTCATACAATTTTTGTTCACAATTCACAAAAATGACTCAAAATGTTGGCCTCCCACTTTTATAAACTTGGCCATTCTTTTTTCATATTTTCAAAGACAGTCTAAAAATTCTTCTATCCAATTCTATTTCAACGTCGAGAAATTGAATGTTAAACTACCGTAGTGTAACGTCGTAGTCGCACTCCTATATATTTCCAGCGATTTCTGTTACACTTTTGAAATATGCTTTCAATAAAAAGCGATCCTCCTCTTCGTTAAAAACCATGCTACAATAAAAGAAAACGTAAATTTACTTATATTATTAATTTGAATGTTTAATTTATAATTATTATTTTTAAAATAATACATAAAACATTAAACGTTTGTGTGAATACACGGAGAGAAAAATCATATAATTTTTGTAGATAAAATTTCAGAAAAATTACCATGCTCTCTTATAATGCGTGCGCGATCAACGACCAAAATTAAAAATATGTGCTAGCATGGTAAAATTTAATGTGCTAACACAACTTTTATCACACACTTATGAATATATGTTATAGTTTAATTCTTGTTGTCGTACTCTTTCATTTGCGCATCTGACCCGCAACCTTATGTTGCTTGGGCGGTACCTGTAAAAACTTCGAACCTGTAAGAACTTTATGATGCATACAAAAATGATTGCCAACAATATATTTTAATACTAAAGATAGTGAAGTAACAAAATGATGAATTAAACGGTGACATCTCCGTCCTCTAACACAGTGTAATGAATACTGCTTGCTGCTTGTAACAGTCTAATGGATCAAGGTGCTTGGTCCGACCCGTCCGACCAAGTTGGTCGTCCAAACCTATGGTTGGCTATGTGACTTGCTATGAGTGAGGTACATTTCAACAGCGTTCACAACAAACACAACTTTCTTCATATTTTTTTCTTTCTACTATTAGCGGACAGCATTTCAAATATTATAATACAGCATGGTAATTTCTGTAAGAAAAACCATTAAAAAATATTTTTTTGTCGGCAATGGAACGTTTTACTGTGCTGTTTTTCAAATTTTACGGAACTAATATTACGGAAACAATATTCTATCCTTTAAATTTTCTATGATTAATTATAATTTTTATATTTTTACCGTACAAAATTGAATATGTTCGCCTTTTACACCTCGATTGTAGTGCTGAGCACAGTAATGTTTATGTGAATTTTCTCTCCGTGTAGCACCACTATTATTTCAATAATTTCTAATATGGCTGACTTTTTCACAATTACAAACAATTTTTCATATTTTAACAAAATATTATTATTTTAATATCAAATAACTTACCTACGGATAATAAGAATTAACAGGAACGAAAGCAGTACTCAACAAAAATCGATTTAAGAAAACCGCTTTAGAAAAACACAAAAAATGATTCACTTTGACAGATGGCTGAACAAAACAAAAATGCATATCTACAAAGTTGGAAGCGATTCCTGTATGTCGTTATGGTAATATATTCCACTGTGCAGTACACGTTTGGTTTAAAAATCAATATACGTTAATTTTAAGAGCAATTTGTGACCTCGAGCGACTCAATCTTTTTGGAACGCCCTGTATGTGTATGTTATTCAAAGCCTACTAACCGAATTACAGGTTTACTATATTATTATTATATTATTAACATTTTCATAGATTCAATAAATTCAGTTGATTGGCAATAAAGTTTTTGATTGAAATTCGAGAAATTTTCATGCATGATTTATATTGATAAAAATTTAATCGAAATAGATATTGTGATATTTTACCGGACGATCTGGGAGCCAAGACCCGTAGTTAAAAAGGAAGAGGATGACAAGTGATCGAAACCGGTTTAGTAAGGAGAACAAAGGAGGAAAAACAAGTTCTTATGTGAAAGGGTACAAACATTTTATAAGGGTTACAAGATATTATTGTATGTTATAGATGTCGTTGCCATCACGCACCCAGCCAATAATATGTATAAAACGATCAAAACAAAATATATACTACTTTGTTTACTTGCACGTTACTACGCAGCATAAGTTTGATACATACATTAGTCACAAAACAATCGCAAACGCATTGAATAATGGTTAATACTGTGATTTCATTGGTCAAAACGGTATTGAGTAATGATCATTCTTCCACACCTTAGAATGATGCCTAACTTTCTCAACAATTAACAGATTGTATAATGAATTTGTTCTTCAACAGGAGTAGAAAAAATTGTGTTTTCTACAACACAAATTGGTTGCCTAAAAACAGTTTAGCTCGAGTTTTTGTTTTGTTAGTTGACAGGTCTTCTTGTTAAATTGCTAGGTAACAATTTTTTCTTTATACTAACATAAATTTATTCGGAAAGCAAAAACCTTTTATGTAGTAGTAAATGATAAAAAAAGTTAAATTTTCAGCTTCGGGTATCAAGTACCGAAATTAATCGGGGATTAATTTATGAGGACGGTTTACTGTTTTAAATAAAAGCAAAATATATTAAAAAACTGAAATTTGCTTAATGAACGCCACACATCTGCTCATTTTACCTTAAAAATGTCTTAAAATGGAATAGTTTTCAATAATTAACCAAGAAAAAGCAGAAGAGGTAATTTTTATATATTTTTGAAAATTACAAAATAAAGTGACGTTCGATAGTAGGGTTACAAATAATTTTTTTTATTATTTTGTAGAAATAGGCATCGTAATATGTACTCGCTTTAAAAAAATTAAACAAAGTATTTTAAAAAAAAAAAAAAAAAAAAACTATTTCTTAAAGAAAATCGTTAAATTATGTACAAATAACATCCTGATAAACTGACGTATTTGTCCACCTCATAGCGAATACAATTAATTTTGAAATAATCAATAAAAAATAAATTTGTTACCACAAAACTTTCATCAAAAAATATCATTCAATTTTATGTAAGTATATATTATATTCAAAATGGCATATTTTAATAAATAATTGATCAAAATTGTAGATGCCATACAGTAATTGAAATTTAAATTAGGTACCTACAAAGACAAAAAAAATTTGTTGTGATGACCAAATTTAATTATTCATATTTATTTGGAATTATAATTTAATTTTAATGACACTAAACGCCAAAATATAATTATATTTATTCAATTAATAAACAGAGAATTACTGGAAAATAATTTTAATGTAAATATATTATTTTGTTTGTCCTATTGTCCATAAAATATGTATCGACAAATAGTATACCGATATGCGGCACGAATATATTGATACGAATAATTGCGCCACTGTATAAAATTATCAATATCAAGGAGTAATATAGTTATTTTTGCAATTCTGCGTTAAGTGTAGGACACTTTTTACAATATGTTGCAAACTTATACAGTTACGTACAGTAGAAATCGTATCCATCATTTATTTAACCTCTTCGCTACTGGCGTATAACCCAAATACACAAACTAAAGTTAGACAATGGTTATATAACCGTTGTATAACATGGGTTATAAAACTGTAAATCTTATAAATTAGTTATAATAACGTTTCACGAACGTTTGACAAACGTTGTCATAACCAATTTTGCCCAGTTTTTTTTACAACCGTGGTTATATTCTAGGTTAACTCTAACGTTAGATTAACGTTATAAGAAAACGTTAAGCCAACGGTATTTTTAAATGTTAGATTAAAGTTTAGTAACAACTTTAAAGTAACGTTATTTACTAACGTTAGATTAACGTTTAATTAAATCTTTAAACTATGATTATCTTCTAACGTTACTCTAAGGTTTAAAAATAACCTTAAAGTAAAGGGGTTATATATTAGTTTTCACGAACGTTTGGCAAACGTTGTCATAACCGCTTTTGCCCAGTTTCCTTACAACCTTGGTTATTTTCTGGATTGTTTCTAACGTTAGAATAACGTTTAGTAGTAATTTTTTACTATCAAATCCGACGATCTTAAATTAAGAAAAGACAATTCAAATTTACAAGGTAAATTTATTTTAAATTCAATTTTAAAAGTAACAATCTTTGGTACAAATTAGTTTTTACAAGTAACAAAAATACGTATTTCTTATACCATATACTATATATTTAATACATTAATTACATATAAAGTTTTCTGAATTAAAAAATATGTTTTATTATAAACAATGGAAAACAGTTGTGTTGTAGCGAATTGAAAAATTTAACATATTTTTTAATAGAAATAGGAACATTTAATTAATTATTTATGAATTTTTGAAATAAATTTAATATGTAATAATTACATTTAATCTAATAATATCTGAAATCCTTTATTTTTAGCAATTTGTTTAGTTGAAACTTCAAAGTAAATATATTCAATAAATTTTTTTCACGCACAATTTTTTTAATGTAGTTGTCCGAACTTTTAGTAAGTTGAGATTATTTTCTATTTTTCGCAGAGTTGTGCCTGTAATTGGGTAAATTACACTGTTTTTTACAGATAAAAAACTTTGTAATTTACACATACTTGTTTTGATAAAAAAAAATATAAAATATGTAAAAAGCTAAATTTTTTTAAATTTAATATATGTAAACATTACTGATGGTATTCCATATTTGCTATTGAAGTATTTGCTATATTTGCAAAGTAAAACTTAATAATTAAGTAGGTAATTTGAAAATTAAAAATATAAATAGGTACATACAGGAAAAAGAAAAGATAGTTTTGATAGAATAGTTTATTTAAAAATTCAATATTAAAAAGATTTTTATTTATTCAGTTAAATTTTACTAGTGGTATCAATCATGTTCACCATCACTATCATCAGTGATTTTATTGTTATTATAATTTAAAGTTAAACATGTATTAGTTTTTTTTTGTTTTGTCAAAACTAAATTTGTTAATTTTGAAATTTAAAGTTTTGTAATCCGTTGTAGATGGCCTTCCACCAGCAGGAAATCATTTTTGTGTGGACATTTTGTTTACACGTTTTTCATGTGAACTTATAAGCAAGTAATAACGGTCAAAATAAATTGTTTGTCAGTGAAATAACAAATGATTTAAGTATTTTACATTTTTAACAATTTTCTACAATTATTTACGGTTTTTTACAGATTTTTACATAAAAATGTAAAACACTGGTTTTTTACATCACATAGCACAACTCTGTTTTAGTTAATTTTTTTCCTGTTAATTCAGAATTGCAAAAAATATTGTATACAGTACGTGAAAAATAGGTATTTTTTTCACTCGTCACAATTGTCAAGCCCGGCAAGCTTCGTTGAACAACTGCAGGATTCGTGAAAAAAAAACCTTTACTTTGTAAGTTGTTGCATAAATGACTATTTAAATAACTATTACTTGTAAACTATTCGATTGGGGTATGCTATTTACCCGAGAATTACCATATATGGAATTTTGAAAATGTCAGTCGGCTGCTTTTTTTACTTCACTTTACTAACTGAACCAGGGCCGGATTAACCCTGAGTCCGCCCCTAGGCACTTTGAAAAATGTCGCCCCTACCTTTTGTTTGAATAGAAGGAAATCTTAATTTTTCTTACTTCTTTTTCAAACTTTCTCTTAAAAAAATAAGTGACGAGTAAAAAAAAAAACGTTAATTACTAATTTTTCCGCCCTATTTTAAAAATTTACCGCCCCTACAAATCTTCTGCCCCTACGCCATTGCCTAGGTTGGCCTACTGGCTAAGCTGGCCCTGATCTAAACGATGTAAGAGAGAGAGTACGGTCCTTCGAAAAATTTCATTGAGATTGAAGGCGCTTCGAAAAAAAAAGCTATAAAAATTTTTAAAATTTTTTACTATTTATAACTCTTTTGGAATATTATTTTTCGAAAAAATTTTTATTTTGATTGGACACTTGGCTACTTATTCTAATTTTTAATTAAACACCCAATAAAGTTATTTTGGTCCAATATTACGTATAAATATATAGTAGAAGCCCCGTAAACTTGCGCTCCATAAACTTGCTGTCTCTCTAATCTTGACTGGATAATTCCTCTACTCTTGACAATATTTCTACCCACCATGATTCTTCCGTAACAATGACGCGTATAGCGTATATTTGGTATGCTTCTCTACCTATCTCTTTTTTTTAGATTTAAATTGCGTAAGCTGTGCATTCAGTGCGCATAGGAGTAGTAAATAGTGGGAATGTCAAAACTAGAGGATGGTCCTGGACATGCTTGTCAAGATTAGGGAGCTTTTACTGTATTATATGCCACCTAAATATAATTAGTTACATTTGAAAATTGCAATGATTTTATTTTGGAATTACAAATTAATAAAATAATGTATTTATAATATAAAATACAACACAATATATACATATCTTTTACCGATACCTATACAGGTTATATATTTATCTCTGTCTAAATTAATAGAAATAGAAAATTATTATAATCATTTCAATATTATTTATTGAGCTCAGTTCAGAGCGACAGAATTAGTAGGTTATTTAGGTGGTGGATCTATGTTTATGTAGGTTTTTTTGCTGCAAATTGTATAGTCCACTGTCCTATTTTATCCGCTGTTTAATGTACCAGATTATAATAATAAATTAGGTATATACAGACAACCAATTATGGATTCATTGCTGTTGCAAATAGTATAATTTTATTATTAGTAATTTAAAACTAACTATATCAACTGTAGGCATCATGGGCGCAAGCAAAAAAGAACTTTTTCATCTACATCTGCATTTATCTTTGTCTATCATATTAATAAATAGATATTTACTCACTCACTCCTATAAAAACATAATTACTTGATTTGGTTGGTAACTATAGAAATAATACAATTTGTGTTCTCCTCACCTCAGTTTCTGGAGGTCTTTTAAGCTTGCGCCCATAATATATAGATTTAAAAATAGATGGAAGGTCAAAATAGAAAAAAATTTCAACACACTTACATAATTGTATGTATAGTTGAAAAAATATTCCCAGACACTTTTGATAGTTTCTTTGTCAACGTATGATTGTCTTTTTCTAATTCCAGTCAAACAAATAAATAGTGCATAGGGTACTAATTGAACATTAGGTTACAAAATAATAATACATAATAAGTTAATAACACTATTTTATATTTTTATGTAAATTCTGTTTATTCAATAATAATTTGATTACAGAAGAATATTTCTTAAAGAAACCGAAAACAATTGACATTAATGATATATTATTATAACTTAACTGTAAACATATACATAAAATAACTGAATGACTGGATTCATTGCAAAATATTTAATACTATTAAAAATATAATTTTGAAAAACAAAAATCAGTGGATGTCAATATGTACTGCTTAGAATTTTCAAATCAGTTAAAATCAAACGAAAATAGTTTATTCTAATTGAAAATAACATATTTCACTTTTCTTTACAGTATTGCATCATTTTTTTAACTTTGTGAAGATGAAATATTATTATGTCAAATATTTAAAAAGCTAAATAAAAACCACTGATTCAGGACACTGGTGTAGTGTTGAAAAGTGTACGACAAGGACAAAAAAGAAGGAAACCTACAAAAGTGTTTGGGAATATTTTTCAACTATAGTTTAGTGAACAAAAGTTTCGTTTTCATCACAAATAAATAGTTTCTCCAAAAAAATTCCCAAAAAAGTATATTAAGTATTCGGAATTTTTTCTTCTTAATTTTGGTTCTTTGTAATGATTATTATTGAAACTTTCTTGAACGGACTGGTCTTTTCCATTGGGTTTTTTTTTGTAACTATTCATAAATGCTTATATAGCAATCCCTTATCAGTTACTGGCCACAACCTTTCCCCTTTAGCGAGTTCAAAAAATAAAAACTGAACGGAAAAATCCATGCAACTGTATGGTAAGCTTTTTTATCTTGTTAGCTATTGATAATAATAATTTTTACTAAAACAATTTTTATTCTATTCTCACCCACTGTAATTTTGATTTTCTTTTAAAAGTTTCTATCGGGAAAGCTCCCCCCCCCACTTTATTCAACGAAATAATTGGTACACAAAATTAGTGAACCAGACATAATTATTACGTAACAAAAAAGATAAGACATCATCATCGTAATGAATAAACAAAACAAAATTTTGTTGTTAATAATTTATCAAAAAATTGTTTGATCAATAAACTGATTATTATTAACTTTTTATCAAAAAGGAAAAAATTTTGCATTCAATACCCATTTTCAGTTCATTAAAATCGTATCATAAAATCAATATCGCGTGGAGCTCTTCGACTCTTTTCTTGGTCGCCGTTGATTTGATAAGTACGTACTCAACACTTATTATAATGAACTTTGATTATTAAAATAAAATTGATTAATTATTAATTTACCATCCCATTCATATTTATACCCATCTTTTTTCTCTGATATTATTTATTCTAGCTTTTAGCTTTTCATTATTTATTTAAAATAGTTCTTTTTTTATAATAATTATCTCATTAAGAATGTATTAGTCAAAATTAGAAGTATCAATATTAGCGATTTTTCAATATAAAAATTTTAGCAATTACCACAGCGACCCTCATGGTGTAAGACTTGAACCCGGGACTGTGACAGAAATTGGTTTTGGAACATCGGGAAATTTTATATAAATATATACATATATATATATATATGTATTTATATGTCGTCTGCGCGATAACTCTTGAACGAAAGAATCAATTTTTACGAAATTTGGTGAAGAGATCCAAAGTCGATAAGTTCGTTATTCAGACACGTCAGATTAGTATACAGAAAATTTGTCAGAATTTAAAAATTTTAATTTTTTTTTACACTATCGAAAAGAGTTGAAAAAATTACAGAAGAAAGTTTTTTATCTTTTTTTCTAGGTGAATTAGTTTTCAAGAAAAATTAAAAATATTCAATATAAGCGCTCTTAAAATAAGTTTCGCCAGAATCCTGGGGATCCATAATTACTAAAAATAAACTACCAAATCGACCTTAAAATTGTTTTCACTGTTAGAGTGCTAATTTATTTTAAATGGACAAAGATTATCTTATTTGAGATCCATTAGTATCCTACAGTATTGAATATAACCGATTTTGAAAATATTGTTACTAATGTTACTGTAAGGAAACTATAATTAACTATCTTAGATGGATATAGGCTTATGTAAGGCCCGTCCAGGATATACGACTGACTTGATTTTTCTTATTATTGAAATTACGAGAAAAGGTGAACGTTATGTTAAAATTATTCCTTAAGGTCCTGTAGACGCCATAAACGCCCAAAATAAATATAAAAATTTTTCTCTATTAAAGACATAAAATATTTTAGATAAATATAGACTGATGTTGTATGAAGTCCGACAAAGTCCTGGTGTCCTCCTGGTGACCTAAAGTGCCAAAAATTAACTACCCAATCGATATAGCAAATCTTTGGAAATTCGCTATTATGAAGATTGTTACAGGTACGTTCTAAAAGGGTCCTAACACATATCTTATTAAAATAAATTTTTGCACCTTATCCGCAACTATAAAATGAAAAGACGATACCGTAAAACCGTCTAGACCCGGACACTTTTTTACATTTTTTGGTATAATTTTATATTTATACATGTTTCGTTCATAGATATCACCAATAAAAGTATTACCATTAGAAAGAGCATTATTTGTTATATTTCTGGCCCATTTGTTTCATTATAAGTAAAAATAAAAAAATAAAAAATAATTAGTAAGTGTCCGGGTCTACACCCCAAATCCGTCTTGACCCGGACACATACTTAAATAATGCAATAACATGCAAACTAACCTCTCCCGTCGGGTTTAGGACAGTGTTTTATATCGTCTGATGTCTTTGAACCTGTCAAAGGCTTCAAAACATTTTGTGGGAAGGGAGAGGGGTCGATACATAATATGCCTCTCTATGAAGTAAACATGCGATATGACACCAGAAGGAGGCATAAACCGCATAAATCTGGCGGGAATATAACGTATGGATAAGTTACAGCCAGTGCGAATCGCGGCCATAGTGTAATAAACTGATGTGTCCGGGTCTAAACGGATACATGGCATGTACTTTTTTATATATACATCGAATATAACTTCAAACATCATTAAATGGTGCGCGATAAAATTCTGAACACATACATATCAAAATTAAAACAATGTGACAATTATGACGAAAATTACATGTCTAAGTCAGCCACACATTTTATTTCTTTGAAAAACTGGAGAATAGTAATCCTGTAAAATGAGATAGTAAAAGTTGAAATCCGTAGTTTTTATTGGTACAGCTGTTTAGAGGATGTTTTTCTCCTCTAAACAGATGAGAAAAACAAATGTCGTCAAAAACAAATGTTTATTGTAGCAGGTTGATGTAGAAACTACTTACTTTGAAGATTGGTGCAGTGTCCGGGTCTAGACCCCCTGTCCGGGTCTAGACGGTTTTACGGTAGTTCAATTTTTTGCCTTCTTAATTTCAAAATCATTCAAAATTGTTGAATTCGTCATTATTTATTTATTGAAAAATAAACAGATGAAAAAGTTTTCCAGAGACTTATAACGCAATAAATAATATTCGTCTACTGTAAAAATATAATAAAAAAAAATTATAGATTATCATTTATAAAGAGATTTGGACAAATAAAATCTATTTTTTATTATCAAAGTAGAACGACAAATGGCCGGCCATACTCGTAAATTTTATTCCTTTCAATGAAATTAAAATAATAATAATAATAAAAATATCTAACAAAGTCTGAAATAAAAATGTGAAATGTCTGAAAAAAAAAATTACTTACAATCATATAGCCTTTTTTTTCTTCTAAAAACTAAAACTAGTTGATATTAACTTTTTCGTTCCACTCTGTATCAACACGATACAATATGATCAAGAACAAATATAATTTTGAATATTTAAAATTGACGTGAAAATTCCACAAAAAAAAGAAAAGGGAAAATAGTATTTCCATGAATAGTGTTTCGTACTATTAGTTGTTACTATGGATTTGAGGTAATAACATAATATGAATTAAGCTAGACAAAGTACTTTCCCTGATGAATGAATCTAATTTCTGAAATCAACTATAATTTTCGATTTCAAAACGATCGTAGCGTATCGTTACTTTTAGCGACCGTACCAATACCTATAAATAAAATAGAAGGGTCCGTCTGTGATTTTAGAATTTTTAGGTATTAATGTATTTTCTAGTTAGCAAATTCGGCATATATACCAAATATAACTAAAAAATTTTTTGTCTGTCTGTCTGTTTGTACGAACCGATTTAACTCAAAAACTATTCAAGTTATTGAGTTGAAAAATATAGGGAATATAGATATTAACCTCGCGATCAATCTTAGCCACATTTTAATGTGATCTTCCAAATGGTTATGTACAGAATGATTCAAATATAATCTTCATTAAAAGTTTATGGTCTTCTAAATAAAATAGATTTTTGAAAATTTGATTATGTAAGTTTTCAATTATGAAGATTTTAATTAAAATATTTTTAACTTGGTGCTCTTTCCGGTTATACTGGAAGTTGATACCAAATTTGTTATTTGAAGTGTTTTTGACTGCAAATTTGAATTCACTGGAAATTGTTAATAATATTCTATGTAACAGTGACATTTAATCTTTTTGGCTTGATACAGGGTGGTCACATAAAGCATTTTTTTTAAATATTTTTGTTTGTTGTACAAATCTTGTTTTTTTTTTTAAATGAATCACCTATAATTTTTTATCATAATTATATAGAAAAATGTAAAGTCTATCTATTACTATAAGATATTCTTATACCTAAAACTGATATTTTGGAAGTTACATAGAATTTATATAATAAAATGATCAACTAGGTTTTCCTATGGGCACGGCTGACACAAAAACGACGAGACAGATTTCAGTGAAACTTTATAAATTTATTCCTTAGACACTTCACTATCTCAATATCGACATCTCCAGTCAAAATTATCACAATATTCTTTATGTGGTTTGATATATTCAAGAAAAAGTTGATGTATCAAAAATATTTCTTTAACAATAAACGGAAACAAAAGATTACGGTAAAAATAATATTTAAAAATTTAAATGTTAACTTCAAAACTTTTTTACTAAAATATCACTTTAGAAAAGGATAGTAGTAAAGTATTAGTAAAGTAGCGAAGCATTATATGGAATTAATCTTTTATAGAATTTTGAACTGTTAGGCGAGTGAAGCGAAGCACTTTAAAAAACAGATTTGAAACTAAAATATCCAATTTGTTTAGGAATAACTAATTTTAAGTAGCCTTACTCACAGTTAAGATAATTTTACACGAATGAAACCGGAGGGCATAGTTATAAAAAATAAAGTTAATGAATACATGTTTCAACACTTTTTAAAATTAATCCTGTAAAGAGTAAAATAGGGAATAAACGCAAAAAAAAATGAGGGAGAAGTCAAACTTGACACTTTCAACGCTTACTGTTTTAGCGTTTCTAACAATGAATCAGTTACTTTAGAAAATGTTCAAATATAATGCAAACAGGCTTATAGAGGATATAGAGATTAAAATTTTCCAATAGGAATAGAGAGGATACTTATTTAGAATAGAGTCTACAAAATATTAAGTATTTTAAAATATATATATTTGAGTGTTTTAAATCAACATACTTTTTTCACTTCTATAACAAATTCTTTTACACCCTGGTAATAGGCCTACTTTAGATTTTTAGTCTATGTTATAAGTATGCTTGAAGAAATGACCAATTCGTTTTTTAAATTTTTTAATTCTTCCTAGACAACTAGCCAAAGGGAGAAATTAAAAATAAAGAGGATTGACGAGTAAGCTTATCAATAAATGAAGCCTGTTATTTCAGCTTGTGATAAGAAAATAGGGGCACAAGATTTTAGCAAACTACATAAAAGGAATTACCTTTACTAACTTACGAAATTCATGCTTGCGAAGCCGTGGGTAACAGCTAGTTTATTATAAAATAAGTTTTTTCAACGGATATTTTAAATCAGAAAATTACGTGAAATTTTTGTTAATTTCAAAAAGAAAATTCAGTCCTGATAATTTTCGATCAATCTACACCTGATTCTTAATATTCTATCAAACTGTAAGCGGTCCCTCTCCCTTTCACTTTCCAGTTATCCCCTAAGATTAAGCTCCAGGATTAAAATTTGGCCCCACATTTACAATTGGGTTGTCACATTCGATACCTGTGCTAATTTCAAATTTTTACATTGCACCGATTAGTTTCAGAGAAAACCATCTATGACGGACAGATGGACACCGAAGTGATTCTATAAAAGTGTTCCGTTTTACTAATTTTAGTACGGAACACTAAAAAGACAATATCCATACTCGTGTGCGAATAGTGGTAATATTATAGTGTGACAATAATGCATAATGATACGTTGCCAGTGACTGGGAGTGAGATGATGGTGGAAAACACAGAGTTTGTCAAAAGTTTTTGTCACAAACACATTTGAATTGATAATAAAGTATATTATTTGATGTGCTTATGCACTCACTCCGTATATGATATACCCTGCCATCTATTTTATAATGCAGAAAAATAATATTGTAACCAATTTTTATAATAAACTTATAGTATATATTTCTAACGATAAAGTTTTCTATGCGTCTGTCTGTTTTCTTCAAACTTTTTCGTGTTACTTTTTTTTTTGGTGCTCGAGAGGAGAGGGGGGTGGTGAAATGCATGCATACACTTATATAATAAACTTATTACAATTTCCATTTTAACTTTTAAATTCTTTGGTAAAGAGATACTCTTGAAGAATAGATATTGGTACAGTGATGGGAAAATGTATTTAAGCGGTACAATTTCCAATGATTTTTAGTCGAATTTTTCACTGAAAATATATATCCAAGGGCTTCTGATGGAAGTAGGGATAGATTTTATATCCGGCTGCTCCCTCAGAGTGAACCTAGAGTGCTACAATTTTGTATATTGAATGAGCTGGTACTTAAGCGGTACGTTTTGGAAGTTCTAATTTTTAATCTTCACCCCCCCCCACTATTTTTAAGCCATATTTTCATGTTGTTTCCTGTTTTTCGGAGAGTTTAGCACGCATACAGGCCCTCCGAATAAACGTAAAGCGCTGAAATTTTTTACAAGGTTTGAGGTAGTCTCCAAGGTACCTATGCCTTTTAGGGATTCCACATTTTTCGCTCTACCGCCACTTTTACCGTTTTAAAAATTCACCCCCTAAATAAACGTAGAGGGCTGAAATTATATATATGAATAAAGTTAATGTCCTCAGGGTATCTTTTTGTCATTTCAGTTTTTGACTTTCATCTGCAATATTTTTATACTAAAATTTCATGTTGTTTCGTGTTTTCCGAAGAGCCTGGCTCCCCCAAGTAAACGTAAAAGGCTGAAATTTTATACATGGGTTGAGTTAGTATCGAGGGTGTGCCTCACTGCTACCATTACTGCTCCGAAAATTTTTGATATTTAATCAATAATAATCTAACAAGTAAAGGTCCCGAGGCCGGACCTATCGATTTTGATTAAACTTAAATATGTTGTAGAACACTAAAAACTAAGGGACACGTATTTTTTTTTATCTGCGGAAAAACGGTTTGAAGGGGTGAAATCGCCCTCCAAAAATTGGGGTAAAAATTTAATTTTTCAAATATCTCGAAAACAGTAAGAGATAGAGCAAAAGTTTAAATTGGCGATATTACTCTTTTTTAAAGAGCTATCTATTGATATGCAATTTGTTCAAATTACATCAACAGGGGTGGTTGGGGGTTAAAATTTGGGGGTTAATTTTGCAAAAAGGGGGTGAAAAATAAACAATATAAAAATTTTGTTTACAGATTTGAAATCTACGTCAAAAAATCTAATTGACCTGTTTTTGCTCAATATCCTAATATTAAGTCTAGGGGTAGTTAACTAGAGGGTGACTATGTCGAATAATCGTACTATTTGGGTATTTCAAGAAGTTCTTCTTCATGGAAAATAGCTTAAGACAATTAGAATAACGTAGAAATGAAATTCTCGAATTCAAAATTGAGTTTGAGTAACACTGGAGAGGGGGTGAGTCACCCTCTTAAATAACATACTAGTTTATATACACTAATTTTTGCTATTAACACACTGATAGTGGGTAAAATAATATCACAATAAGTGGTTCTGAAGTTGGACTAAAATGAAATTCTCGAATTCAAAATTGAGTTTGAGCAACACTGGAGAGGGGGTGAGTCACCCTCTTAAATTACATACTAGTTTACATACACTAATTTTTGCAATTAACACACAGACAGGGGGTAATAATGTCACAATAGATGGTTCTGAAGTTAGACTATCGTATGTAAGGTTTTTATTAGGTTTCGTTATTTTAGGTTAGGTTATGTAATTTTCGGTATCGATAATTTTCGACAAGGAAAACTATAATATCTATTAAAAAATAAACCTAATTAAGACCTTACATATGATAGTCCAACTTCAGAACCACTTATTGTGACATTATTTTACCCACTATCAGTGTGTTAATAGCAAAAATTAGTGTATATAAACTAGTATGTAATTTAAGAGGGTGACTCACCCCCTCTTCAATGTTGCTCAAACTCAATTTTGAATTCGAGAATTTCATTTCTACGTTATTCTAATTGTCTTAAGCTATTTTCCATGAAGAAGAACTTCTTGAAGTACCCAAATTGTACGACTATTCGACATAGTCACCCTCTAGTTAACTACCCCTAGACTTAATATTAGGGCATTCAGCAAAAATAGGTCAATAAGATTTTTTGACGTAGATTTCAAATCTGTAAACAAAATTTTTCTATTGTTTATTTTTCACCCCCTTTTTGCAAAATTAACCCCCAAATTTTAACCCCCAACCACCCCTGTTGATGTAATATGAACAAATTGCATATCAATAGATAGCTCTTTAAAAAAGAGCAATATTGCCAATTTAAACTTTTGCTCTATCTCTTACTGTTTTCGAGATATTTGAAAAATTAAATTTTTACCCCATTTTTTGGAGGGCGATTTCACCCCTTCAAACCGTTTTTCCGCAGATAAAAAAAAATACGTGTCCCTTAGTTTTTAGTGTTCTACAATATATTTAAGTTTCATCGAAATCGATAGGTCCGGCCTCGGGACCTTTACTTGTAAGATCAGTCACATTCAGGTACCATAAAAATATCGAAGATAAGGGGAAAATTCAATTCCGGTGATAGAGCTCTTTTCAACATTTGTTTTCATGAATACATAGCAAGCTCTCATTTAACAATCCACTGGGGTCGTAGGAAAAATTGTTAAATATGAAAGTCAATGGTCATGGGCGTCAGCGTTTCTGATTTATATATTTACATAATTTACTGTTACAAACTATTACATAGATGACAAAACTACAATACATAAATCTTTATCATTGTTTGTTTTTTTAACACAAGATAATAGCAAGTAAAAATATAGAAAAGATGCATAAGAGTTAAATTGTAAACAATATGCTAACACACTCAAACATATTTGTTTTGAAACGCGGAGGGATGCCATTATACACATTTTGTGTGATGAGGTAATTGTTAAATGAGAGCGTGCTTCATGGAAGCTTGCTATGTATATTTTTTATTATAAATTTAATAATTTTTTAAACTCTAATATTTTCCAAACTATTATTTCTCAGCTACGTGTAATTTGTGTGACACGACAGTACAGTACTTGAAAATACACACACAAACACACAAGGATTATTGTATACAAACGATATTTTTATCTTTAAACAAAAAAGAAAACAAAAAAAGAAAACAAGAAAAATTGCGTACAAAGAAAATTAATATTATAAAACCCATAAATTTGTAAGATTAATAATTTTTGAAAATTTTATAAAAGTCTGTATTTATATATTATGTACCTATTACTTTATTTGACTGTGCCTTGTTGTTAACCTTCTTGTGCCTTCTTTTGCCTTTTTCATCGTATTATTTTATTAAATTTTTCCCCGGGTAATCTTTCACAAAAAGGCATAAGGAATGGTTGAATCCTTATTGCCACTTTATCATATTATATGTATATAGTACGCTTCTGTTTCTATCGTACCTAATCTGCTTTGTGAAAATTAATTTTTATAAAATTATCGTCAAATACGTAGCGAAATAACGATCAATTTTGATTAAAATAAAAATTTCATTTTTGATCTTGAAAGTAGGTTTCTAGAAGAAACGAAAAGCGTTTATAAAATATTGTTACAAGAAATTTATTAATTTTCTGTAGTTTTTGAAGAGGGGATGGCACGATGATTTAAAATGGGATTCTTGGGTAAAAATTATAATTGTTCAAATATAACACGATAGTAGGTAGGGGAGACTGGAGTAAAGTGGCCACTCTAAGACAAAATATTGTTTAGTTTATTTATTTGAAAAGAAATTCAGATTATTAAGTATTTAGCATATAGTTGCTTTAGTGCAGAACCAGTAACCATCAATATATCAACAATATCTTGAAAGGTATTTTTGCAATTATTGTTTTTCGCAACATGTGCAAGGTGACCACTTTACCCCACTATGTTGGGTAAAGTGACCAGAGGTACCCAGTTTAACCCAAACTGGAACTCTTGAAGTAACAAACATGTTTATATATAAAATCAAACTATGCTTGTATCATTAATTATTATATATTTACGGACGGACAGACGGATGGGAATTGAAATCTCATCATAAGGGTTTCTTTTTCACATTGTTTCTCGGAACCCTAAAAACTGATTTCTGATGTTAAAATATTCTAAGAATTCAAGTTGAGCAGCGATCGGAAACATTGACTACTTTGACCCATTATAAGTCTGGCCACTTTATCCCGTTAAACGCCATTTCGGCAAACCACAACTAATTTCAAGAAAGAATTTTCTGATTCATCGATAACTATGTTATTTTAGAGGTTATTAGACAGGGTTTTTAGCTATCCCAGTTAGAAAATTGTGTTCGTAATTAATAAAAAAAAAATAATGAGAATACAACTTAAAACTTACTTTACATACATCAACACTCGAAAATTCAGAAAATTCGTTATAGTTCATACAATCTAGGAAACTGATCATTGACGTTTTAATAGAATACTAATGGCTTGTCTACAACCTAGTATTGAACTTCGCCACAAGATTGGAGTGGTTTCTGGTGAGTAAAGGCCAATGACCACTTTACCTCCACTGGCCACTTTACCTCAGTCTCCCCTACCTATCGAAGCAAAAAATTAACAATCATTTTAAAACAATTGTTTTTGAATCCTGCCTAATAAAACAAAATTCCGGTTAATAAATTATTGTTTCTCGGAAACCTGTTTACGTAGGATCGCTGTCGCAGCATCCTGCATAACATAGCGAATTTCCGTTTACAAAAATTAGTTCTTCTCGGAAGTCCAAAAAACTCATTTATCTGATTTTTTTGCTCTTTTCAATGATATAAAAAAATGTCGTAAAAACTTTTGTACTTGGGGAAATTTTGGAAAAAAACTTATTTTTTTACGAGTTTTTTCTCGATGAATAACTCAAGAACAAAACATTTTTAGAAATTTAGTTGAAACGTTGAAAGTCCAAATATCTTCAGCCAGATACGTCTGAGGTCCAAAACATTACTTTTTGGGTATTTTTTGTGAATGAAAATAAGTTTCTTGCCATTTCCACAAGTTCGAAAAAGTTTTTTGCAATTTTTTTTACACCATTAAAAAGAGGAAAAAAACATATAAAAAATATATTTAAACTATTATTCTATGTATACTGGTTTCCGAGAAAAACTAATTTTTGTAAACGGAAATTTGCTGCTATGCACAATGCTGCGACAGGGGTTTCTTATTTTTTTTATACCCTCGTAAAAAACAAAAAAAAATTATCTTTATTATTTCAAAGCATTTGTCTACTTCCAAACACCCTGATTTAAATTTTGTATAGCAGTGTTTCTCAGTGTTTTTGACCCGTAATCCATTTTAAAATTTGAAAAGGACTAATATTTTTATACTAACATATTGTTATATATTTTTCCTGTAACCCCCAGTATTTTCCGAGACCCCACTACGGGTCGCAGCCCCCACCTTGAGAATTACTGTTATATAGTAATCAAATTATTTTAAACAAACAGGACATTACTGAAAACATAATGTCTGCTTTCTAGCAACCGTACCGGAAACATACCAAAATGGAATAAAAAAAAGAATAATTAAATTTTGATTTACGGTCGTAGAAGCCACAAAAAATAAAAGATTATAATAAAGTAACTTATTAAAGAACCGCACATAGAAAAATTAACAAAAACAGAAAAAAACTAGAACGATAGAAATAATAATTCTGATGATCACAGATGTTTATTGTTAAGAAGACAATGACACATGCGGATACATAACCCCCACCACTCACCATATGAATCACGTACGCAACATAAAAACAAATTATGCTGAAAAAAATTCTTATAGTAGCGTGCGGCACCAACAGAAAATAATTTGCCGTTCTAATGTTGGCAACACTGTCTGACTAACTGACTGACTAAACTCTCGCTTTAATAAAAAAACAAAAAAAAACAAAAATAAAATTACGTAGTGTTAAAATAACCACAATAACGTACTTAGCACGCAAAAAATTACCCCGGTCGGCGAAAACAAAAAGGATTTTCTTTGGTTAAATTTCGGGCACGTTACACGATGGGTCGGCCAGTCAGGCAGTCAGTGGGGGGGTAGACGATTATCACAAACCCGCAACAAAAAAAAATTTCTTTAATATTTTAATACTCTTCCATTTTATGAGCCATTTCACTAATAACTATTAACATTTTATAAATTAATTGGATTAAAATCATACCCTTGTATAATAACCATCACCCTCTTGCCCTTGCTCTTCATTTACCGACACATGCGAGGTTTTGTAGTTTGTTTTTTTTTTCAGTGTGAAAGGTTGGGGGGGGGGGTAAGAAATACTTACCGGATATTTTCTTTTCGTCGATACATAGACCTACAGTTACGCTCCTTTCACATTATACGGTTTTTGCCGTACGACAAAAAACCGTACTGTCGCATTTTTTTAGTGGAGTGAAGAAGAGCATTGGACCTTTCACATTACACGGTCACGGCAAAATGCCGTTGCCGTGCCGTGTAGCAGCCGTCGCTTGCCACTGGACTTGACGGTTGCCGTACGGCGTTTTTAACTCAATAGTGTATGTAATTAAATGGATGCTTTCACATTAGACGGTTTTTTAGCGTACGGCATTAACAATAGATTGTGGAATTTCATGTTAAGTATTAATTTTATTTGTGAAATGGATGAAACTAATGTTGAATGTGATAATCAGTATTTTAATCTATTGTATGTAATTTCGAAATTGTGTGTTTTGATGTTAAGTTCGCCAAGAAATTAGTCAAAGAAGTCTGTAAACATCCGAAAATAGTTGAAAAACTTATTTTCCTCATTTTTCAAGTCTTCAGAGAGTGTGATAATAAATAATCCTACTTTCTATTTCCTCTGATTTATATAATTAACTTTAGTCACACTTATTACTTGTGTAATGTTGCAAATCAAATGAAGATATTCAGTTTATAACGACAAAAAACCGTGCAATGTGAAAGCAATGATATTACGGCAAAAAGTCGTACGGTTTTTTCCCGTACGGCGAAAACCGTACAATGTGAAAAGAGTGTTAAGGTGCGTTTAAACTACGACACTATACACCGTACACTCGGTGTATACGCCGAGTGTCTATGTGTGCATACGAGTGTCGCTAATTGTTACACTTATTGCGGATACCATAATTAGTGTCGAATCAGTGGTTGTATGAACACGTTGTGTTCAAGTGTCTCTTGTAGTTGTGGCTAACAAGTTTTCTATACACTCACAGAAGAAAGATAGATTCATAGTGGTCGAGGCACTAGCTGTTTCGTTCTTAAAATTTTTTTTGTATGTGAATAGCTCGGACACAAATTCCGTACATTTATGTACAGACACTATCCAGACCACAGAGTAATGGAGACACAGCAACTATCGCTATCATGAAATCTGCAGTGTGCATTTTTGTGTACCTAAGGCTACTAAGCAGTCACTCTGTCAGTGGCACTCACTGAGTGTAGGTCAGTCAGGAAACAATGGATTTGATTTTTATGTTGGTTGTGTTGGCACGTAGTTGGCACTGTTACATCCCCACATATAGCGTTCTGATATTACACATATGTATGCGAGCATGGTCACGTGACGGCCACCACTATCTTCGATTACGCACACATACACAGTTTAGCGCGCCAATACTGGTTACACTGGTTCCAGTAGTATAGAGATAGATATGTTGTCTCTGCCTTACTCTGTGATCCAGACACCAAAAAATCTGTTAAAGTGTTAACAATAAGAAACTTATGTTTGATATTTGTGTCGCAATTTGTATCGTAATGTAAACCAGGCCTTATGACTATGGTTGCAGAGTTATTTTCATAAAAATTAGGTTTGTAAATTACAAATCAATATTTGACAAATTTAATTTTAATAATAATACATTTTCTAAAATGCTTGAATTAATAAAATTACGATTTTCTTTTAATATTTATTTTTTTAGTACTTGCCTTCGAAATTAAAATTACATAGCTGAAGTTAGGGCCAATAGGCCTATTGTACTCCATTCTATCTAAAAGGGTCTTACTAGCACCCAGTTCTTTGTCGAATCTCAAGACTGGAAAATTTCACATCTGAAAAATTGCATATTGGACAATTGGACATCTCCTGATGTCCTCGGAAATCAATATTGGACAATTGGACATCTCCTGATGTCCTCGGAAATCAATATTGGAGGTTCCAAATACTTATATCATAAGAAAGACAATGCCTCACAGGAATATAGAACATGAGACAAAAATTCGTTCACTAAACCCCATCAATGACAAAGAAGATTCACACGTAGTCTCTTCACCTAGACAAAGAGGTGCCTTTTCAAGATATTATGTTCCGTGAGTAAACCTGTTGCCCGACTCAGCTATATCCTGCTTAACGATAGAAATTCTTTCTTTTCGTTTTGGACTTGGCAGCGTTATAAGCTCTCGGACCTGTCTGGCATTTGTATGAATTTTCCAAGGAGTTCTCCTGGTTCAGTCAGCCACAGCGCATCTGACTCTCTGGAGTAATATCTCCAGTGCTGGCTCTAAAACTACTTAATAAGTGTTGAGTTGAGCTCCACTTAAGGGGAGGTTTACTCGAGAGTCCTTAAAAATTATGTATTTTTCTAGAATTTTTTTCTCAAGAACGGAAGTAAATATCAATTTCAAATTTTGTGCACATATTTATTAAGTATTAAACTGCACAAAAAAAATTGTTCAAGGAAAAATATAAAAAAGTGTCCATTTTATAGATAGTGCAGTGAGACGATCCGAAAATCCAATGCCTTGTTTGTGGACATCCTAGCGCCGGTAATAAACCACCGAAATCCAAAAACAAAGAAGATTTATAAAATATATGAAGAGTACTGACACCTCTACCTATAATATCAATAAATTGCTGAAAGAAAACAAAATGGAGGATGTTTGAACTTTTGATTACGAATTTTGTCTTATTTTTCGCTCTTTAAAGTAAATTTAAAAATAAAAAAAAATATTAAATGTCGAACTTAGGTAGAGGTGCCGAAGAATTGAATTATCTTTAAAATAAAAAATTAAAAAAAGGATCCATCGAATAGTTTTTGAGTTATCGTGTCCACCAGTTCCAAAAATGTAGTTCCGAGATATTATAAAATATATATAAAGAAACGTATTTTCAAAATTTTATATTTAATACTCATTATTGCGTGAACTACGTTTTTTGATTTTTTTTTTATAGAAAGCTGGATTCGGTTAATGTGCAAGAATCTTGTTTTTAAATATTATTTTCAGTAAAATCACTTTGGGAACTTATTCTACATATAATTTGCTATCAATTTCGGCAAAAAAAATCGTTTTTTTTTTATCAAATCTCAAGTAAACCTTCCCTTAAATTACTTTCAGAAAAATCAATTTGGGAACATATTCTACACATAATTACCTACCAATTTCTGTAAAAAAAAAATCGATAGATTTTTTAACGACTCTCAAGTAAACCTCACTTAACTATTCCATCTACCGTATCATTTTCATCCATTCCTGTCTAAGGTTATTGGACAGAGCACACTCTTAAGACGGCTCAGAGTGTATCTTTCTTTGATATTCACATTAGAGACTTATCTCAATAAAGCATTTAAGGGTAGACGTGTAAGAGTGCTTCAAATAAAGAAAGTCGCTTAGAAAGGGAATTATTTAGGAGTTTAACTTTACAAAGGTGTTTGCCTGTGACTTGACACTGACGACACTATCGCCATATTTGTCTACAATCAAAATGTTGCAAACATTTAAATAGTAACATGACAACAACTATTGTATAAAACTAAAAAAAGAAAATGATACGGTACTTGCAATTTATTAAGAATAATAAACTGTTTTGGAGTTGATTAAAAAGAGAATTATAAAAAAAAAATATGAAATATATTAATCATATGTATAAGTATTGCACTGATTCTGTCTGTAATTGTATCTCTAGCCAAGAGAAAAATTACAACCATAAATAACAAATACACTTGTTAAAAAAAAATAAAATACATAAACCTGAAATATAGCATAATATAAGAGGGTACGCTTTAATATTATGCTTGAATATTTTTACAAAAATTTTTTCTAAATAAAATTATTCACTTGTAAATGTAATTAAATAAAATATTAAGTAAAAAAAGGCTGTGCCTGGAAAAAAAGGAAAACAACGACAATTATTAAATGTTTTCCTTCAAATTAAATTTTTGAAAAATTGGGTATGTTTTTCTTTTATTAAATTTTTTTTCTACTCCTACTATTAAAAGTAACATTTTGTGCACGGCTAACTATATGTAAAAATTAACAATTGCCCACACTGTACGGAAATACAGTGGGAAATTATTTCCCACGCCTTAATATAATAAAAAAGTAGGCTGTTCCGTTAATTTAATGTATAATCACTAGCTGTGTATAGGTATTTCGGTGAAGCTTTGAGTATGTCCTATCTGTCATTCATGTAACCACGGTAATCTATTGAAAATGTAAACATTCAATATTACAAATAATTTTTTTAAAAATAAAAACAAGATGAATATGGTTTATTGCGCTGTAGGTATGTGCACTAGTAAAAGTGGAAAAGATTCAAAACAAAAATCTGGAATTTCCTTTCACAAGTAAGTACATAATAAGTCAAATTTAATTTGACATGGACTCCATGTTGATTAATATATGACATTAATGTACCAGTGGCGTAGTTATTTTTTGTATACATAATAAATTACATTTGTAAAGTACATATCGGGAAATTATACATATATATATTCATATAAATATTAATATTCCCAATTGATTTTAATTTTCTCTATATTACGTAAAAAATAAGAAGGTAGCAACGTAAATAAAAATATAAATTTATTTTCAAATTTATATTATATATGTATTAAACATATAAATACACTATACATAACTATGATATATAGTATCAAACTATGTATTTATTAATGTTACATACATATTTACATATAGTGAGTAATTTATGTAACTTATTGTTATACCTAGTACCTAGTATAAATAAAATTTTAAAAAAAAATCTACACCACTGAACTTTTAGTGAACCCCTCTACACACTTCCAAAGCGTCAATTTTGGTATCCCAAAACTTAGGTAATGGCAAGTCCATTCTATTCTATAGTCCGTGTATATAATATATAGAAATAATACTAAAAATATACATATATGTATGTTGATTATTTATTATTGTTACCATAGTTTCAAAGTATGCTTTGCAAAAATTTGAACATCTCAGCCATAGAACACTAGAAGCCAACTAACATAAAAAAAGTGAAATTCGCTTGGAGTCATTTGTATGCCAGTCACAGCTTAAGGCATTAGTCCGTCAGTAGTCGTCGTCGAGTCAACACACCATTGTATTAACAATATACCCATTGTTAGTTGAACACATTGAACAGCTCTCTCTGGTAATACGTGTGTTGTGGTTGTATGCGTGTATACACATACTACTACAAAAAACCAAACTAATACACTGCAAACAGTGTGTATGTACACAAACAGAGTACGTCACAAACTCATTACAAGTGGAACAGAGGCAAAGCCAATCTAGTTTGTCCCCTTGATCTCAGCACTGACATTATAAATTTAAAAATTTTTTACTAAGGTAAAAGCCCCCTTTGTGCAACCCTGCAAGCCCCCCTAATACTGCAACAGTTTTGACATTTACATATTTATTTCTTTAATTAGGTAAGGAAACTTTAAATGCGAGGTGAATTTAAATTGAACAACAATCATTCTATTAATAACAATTTTTGTTATCAGACGTTTCTTTCAGAAATAACTTCATTAATATGTAAATGTTCATAATTAGATACCGTTCCACAAACGGGGCTTTTACCGTACTTATTTAAATTTTATTTTAATTATTTATATTAAATTTTACGAAAAAAAAATGTGCTCGTAGAATAAGTATAGAGTAAAATGCGTGGGAAAAGCTTATTTCTCACTCATACGAATTGTTGCACTCGCCCTGCGGGCTCGCGCAACAAACTCATATTCGTGAGAAATAAGCCTCTTTTCCCACTTATTGTACAATATACTATTATATTTTTCGACCAACTGATTTACAGAAATTCTAAAAAAAGTATGTATACAATTAACATATTGACAAACATGAGGGATTATAATGAAACGCTTAACTGATACACTTATCTTTACTGGAAAATGTGTAAATTTGATTACTTTTTGAAAACAAATCAAAGAAATACGATTTTTGACGAGTTTTTTGATTGCATACAAATGGCTAAATGTTGACGATATAGTTTCAAAAAGTTAATTTTTCACCTAGAGAAATATCACAAAAAAATTATTTGCTATATGAAAATACAATAAAGTTAATATTACTACGTACAATATACACTGTGTTTCAAGCTACTAAGAACATATCAATTTTAATATAAGGAAACTTTGTTATGATTGAGGAGTGCTTATCATTTTTGACATATACCTAGATTTATCAATAAATTACTTTTCCATTTTTCTTTAATTTCTAGGATACATTTTTCTAAAAATTCGTGTCTGACATAAAATTAATATAATTATTGATTAACAGCATTTTGATTAAAGCAAAACTGGTCATCAAGCTTTTATTTTATGTTTAACGAAAATTATATACCAGAAAATTCAAATTTGATAATGTTCGTTCAATCTATACTTCATTCTTAATACATACACGATTTTTTTCAGATTTTTTTGAACGACGGTTCTAGTAAGACGGTCGAGGACAGCAATTTTTAAGAGATTTTTCAAAAAAACAGGACTACAGCTGAACCTATTTTTATACGGTGGATAGGGATCGCATAAAAAAAATCGCACAAAAAAAATAGTTTCAAAAATATCATAAATAGCTATAAAAAGATTATAGTTCAGTCCAGATTGTAAAAAAAAAACTTTTTTTTATGCGATGAATCGGGACCGCATAAACAAAGTTTCATCGAAAATACATAACTCAAAACGCTCAAAACCTCACAATTTCCATAGAAGTTGCTGTACTAAACAAGATAGAGCATTTACACGAAGACATTTTATTTCATTTTTATAATATTATGAAAATTTTGAAAAATACACCTATAAAAAAATTAAATGATACAATAACTCATGTTCTTATGCAATGTATTGATTATAAAAGCCGTTAAAAAGTATTTTTATCAAAGAAAATTATTATAGTAAATGTTTAAGTTTTTTTACTGTCTCTTGATTTTGATTCATATTATGCATTTTAACTGTCATTTTTTTAAAAACTGCATAAAAAAGGTTTAGCTGCATTCCTTTGATATCGTACTCGATGCTCTTAGAGAAAAATTTTTTTTCTAATCCAGGTTCCGAAACAAAATTCAACTTCACATCCATAACTGGGTCACCACACTCTATTTCCGTACTAAGTCTCAAATTTTCACGTCAGAAGTTCGTGAAAAAATTACCTGTGATAGACAAACGAACATCGAAGTTGCCAGTTTTGGTACGGAACACTAAAAAATGAGCACACTTTGATCCCAACAATTTTTTTTTTTTTTTTAATATTAAAATTTGTATATTCTTACGTCTTTGAAACAGACTGTATAAAAATCACATAATATACAAAAGTGTATATGTATACAACAGATTTTTCTTACTATATCCTTAATAAAGGAAAATGGAATTTAATTATTTAGGTACACGTTTGTTGTATGTAGCTTGAGTTTCACCAACAACGATGGAAAAACGATGGAAAATGATTGATGAAACGAAAAACTACTTATATCCTCAGCAGCAGCAGTGGTAGCGTCAGCTGACATTTTCTCAGCCGCATTCAACTACATACAGTCGAAGAAAATGTGGAAAAACTGAACGTTTTTATAAAATAAATCACTCATCAATTATTATTATTGTTTTCCATTCTCGAAATTTTTAAGGAAATGTATTTCGATATTTCTTTGCGCGCACACATTTTTCTCTCCTGAGCCGAAAAACCTCCCGCACATATACCTCATACCCCCCACTCCCAGCCAAGGACCATTCATTCGTCCGTACGGGATTGAATGTCGACCTATAAAAGGAGAAACAAGAATAGAAATAAAGTAAAAAGGTGATTTTATATAAAATGATATACATCTATCAATGTTTTGCCTGATCGAAATGTAAGGTTATGTGTCCAATAATTGGATAGTCAGTAATTTTAACCCTAGAATCGTACGTACTCGTCAAAACGACGAACGAACTTCTCTACCTGCTCCAATACTACAACTTATCGTTGCCTGCTTGCTGTAAAACTTCTGTTATCTAATTTATTTGTTAGTATGACCAGGGCTGTGGAGAGAAATCAAGGGCCCCAGGGACAAACTATCCCGGGCCCCCCATGAAATATTAAATTTACTACTGACATCCAACCTTGTCCTTTAAAATCTATGTAACAAAAATATATTAAAGGTACTAGCTAGCGTGGCAAAGGTTATTCTACCCTTTCCGGTAGAGTGGTGCACACTTCCCAATAGTTTAGGAGCTATCGCCATAATTCCAAATTTCTTTTTCTTCCAATAATTTCTTACTGATAAGAATTTAGTTACTTTCATCTGCAAATTCTAATACCAACTTTTTATGTAGAATATGAAATAACTACATATCTATAGGAATATTGATGACTGAGAATTTTCACATTCTGTAAAGTCACACATGTCCACTGACTCATAATAGTTCATAAATTAATTATTTGAAAGAAATGTTTTATGATACAATTGATGTATTTATCTATTTTTTTTAAATTTTTATAATGAAAATTTGCTTTGATAAACATATTAAAAAAATTAATAAATATTTATATTAAGAAGTTTTTCCAAATACAATTTTTTTAAAATATTTTGTTCTCTTTTGTAGTATTGTTATGTAAAAAAAATGTTTTTTTCAAATAAACTCTAAAACTCCCCGTAAAAGTCCATTCGTCAAAACGACGTCGATGTATGATTAACTTGATTCATAGACCAACGTATGATTCTAGGGTTAATATCTCGTGATCTATGTTGGGTGTATTCGAATCTTTTGAATATAGATACCATTAAAGTGACTAATTTTCAACCCATTAAAGTGACTAATTGACACCTATGGCATCAGGCAACATTTGAGTAAGTAATTTGTTTGAGAGCTTTCGGTTATGTCAGTGACGGTTAACAGCGAAAATGATTTCAGACAAAAAGAATTCTATTTAAAATTAAAGAACTACCCTTAGATAATTCTCTAACAAATTTTTGGGAGACTTATTTACGTTCCACCCTATATATATATATATATATATATATATATATATATATATATATATATATATATATATATATATATATCTATATATCTGCCATAGTCCCGGGTTCAAGTCGCGTCATAATAGTGGCTGTAATAGCTGAATTCCATTCTGCAAATTCGCTAAAAAGTAGCACCGTCATCTTTGAAGCAACAGCATCTTGAAATCGAAGTCGATTCTCTTTTCAAAATATGAAAAGTCTATCAAAATAATTATTTTTCGTTAACGTAAGATTGATCCTGAAAATACTTATCTCGACTATAAAATAATTAAAAAATTATGAATGAAAATCTCAACTGAAATTATTAATAACATATGAGTGTATAAAGTTTGTTTAACATGATCAAAGAAATATTTTATTTCTTAGAATTCATTAGAGATAATACCATCATCATAAATTTATAATATTTACGAAACTTTTACTTAACAGTTCAAGCGTACAGTATTACCAACGTAGAATAATTAAATTTTCAAAACTTCAACTTATTTCACTCAAGTCAACGTTTGTGTCGCATTAATGCTATTAAACGAAGTTAAAAGATCAAAAACCATATAAAATACATGATTTAAAATAATGTTTTTTGGATATAGGGGAAGTGGGCCTAGCATCGCACTCATTTTGAAAATTGAAATTCTCTCTGCTATTTTTACATTTTAATTAGTACCACTTGTACTTCTATTTAGTTTTTTGAATGCTCTTGAAGTCCTAAATAGTTGGGAATTGATTAAGCATGTTAATAATATATCTTTTCGTAATTAATGAAAAAAACTGGTTTTGACCGCTTCATGAAATGTTGTCTCAATATTGCCCACCAATAGTGGTCAAAATATCGCCCTGTACGAAATTACGCTATTATTTCTGTCACAATGTTAAACATTGTTTATGAACAAAAAAAAAACATTTAGTACAAAATAATATTGTTTATTCTTAAGTAGAACAAAATTTCATAGAATTACATAATATAATAGTAGTCTTCATAATCTTTGTTAAATTTGTTAAACTTGTTAAATGTCATTTATATTATTCTTCGAAATAAATAAAAATCATGAACGACCTATTTGCAACTGTGTTAATTATTACATATTTGACAGTTATGACAGTTATTTTATAGTTTTAAACCAGTTCTCGATTTCAATTTAACAAATAACATGCTCTTGGCCTTGTTATTTGTTTTCGTCGAATTTCATCAACTTTTTCTCGATTTGTTAATTTTTTTCTTCGAAATAACACGTTTAACATGTTAAAGCATGTTTAACAAAGATTATGAAGACTACTAATATGTTTAATCATAAGTAAATTAGACTTAAAATTTTGTAGTTTTACTTATATTACGTTCTTAATTAATAAATGTTTTGTAATCTTCCGTTCCCGAACATTGTTTGTGAAACCGAATGCGGCACTTTGTACAAATGATCCACTTCTCGCCCATTTGTCTGTTAAATACGACTAACCACAATAGGGACTGTCGTCTTCATCCATTGAAACTGTAAGAGAGTCAGCTACATCATCGTCACTTGAACTAGATCCAAAACAGCTAAACGCATCGAAAAGTGAAGCAAAATTTGTATAGAGTTTTATGCTCTATAACGTTTATAAAATATAAAAAAACGATTTAAGGAAAAAGAAGCGAGATATTTCCACAAAACGATCTCTGACCTTGAATATCCAAGGACGCTCACATGTGACCTTATGAGACTTTTAAGGGAACGTTTAGGATGCCAAATAAAGGTATATAAGAAAATCCAGCTTATTCCGTTTCATTCCGAGGTTGATCCCTTTTTTGATTTAAATGATTGGGCTACCGTGCCTAATATTGTATAGTGCGATATTATGATTACTGTAGGTGGGCGATATTGGGCATATTTTGAGAAATAAATATGGCGGATTTTTCTGCTTGAAGTATGTCATATACTAATATTAAAATTATGAAAATACAAATTATACAGTACAGAGAAGTTATTGTTGTAATTGACAAGTAAATATCACTTACCTCTCATCATACAATTAGATGCATAATAACACCTCCAAAATATTTGAAAACAAAAAAATTAAAAAAAGTTTTACAAAAAATACAAAAGTAACCAATTTTGTTCAACACTTGGCCTCGTCTAATGGCTGCCAGAGAGCAAAGAGTTAGACTGATTGTCACCAGGATATAACACTTACGAACGGCAATATGGTGGTGTGCGATATTAGGAAGATGTACGATATTAGGTACCCTTCCCCTAATATAAAATATTTTATAACTTAAAAAAGAACTTATCGTCAATCTAAATACGTCAGAGCTCTGATAAATCTGCGTGCGGTTTTTTCGTTTAATATTTTCATATTAAATTTTATAATTTTTGTCAATTTAATGCTTGTGTGTATCTGCTTGAGGAAGTAATATTCAGTTGAAGGGGTAAAATTCATTAAAAAGTTTGTGTTAAAAATTTAACTTGAAGTTTCTTTTGCAATTTTTACACGTGTCGTTTTAAATATTTTTTGGGAATATGCAAAAGACAAAAATATTCTCAAAAAATTTGTGACACACATGTTCCTTTTTATTCCAGGAATGAGTTTTATTCTTGTCAAAAAATAACTCCCCCACAAAAAAAAACTTTCAGTAGTGATACGATACTGAAGCTCCGTAAGTACACTCTATACGTAATTAATTAGATAACTACTGATTTTTATTTGTTACTAACATTTAATCTGGGTTTCACCCATATCACGATTGTATATTTGTCAAATTTCAGTATGGTGTCACTATTGAGAATTGTTAACTTTTCTTGGCAATTTTCTCATATAAATAAAATGTTTTTCCAGATTAACTAACTCAATGCAAAGTTTCAAATGGCTTGATCAAGCTATTCAGATCTGAAACATGACAAACAAACAATCTCACCTTCATATTTATATATAATATTAGTTAGGATTTTATTAAGTGTATCTATATTAATTTTAAAAATTCAAATTCGTATACATTTGAATTTTGAATTTTAAAATATTTACGTCTAGTTCAAATCAAATAAAAAAAAAATTGTATGACGTCATCAAACAATTGCAGTAAATAAAGAAAAATTAGACGTACATTATTTACTGTATATCTTTTCTTTTTTGTCATTTTTGTATCAGAGTGAATATAGTAACTTAAGGTTATACGTCTAATTTTGTTTCATTTCTTTATGACATTAGACCATTTATAAGTTAATTTTGCCTTTAATTAAATGTTGGAAATTTTGGGGAAGGGGAACTTTAAGGAAGGGAAATTTTGGAATTTTTCGGAAATTCTCCAAGGGAACTTCCTTCCATAAGGGTACTCAGAGTCCGCTTCATATGAAGTATTCAGAGGCCACCACATTAAAAGTGCTACAAGATCTCCACAGAGATAAATCCGGTCCTGAATATCATAACTTTTTGTTAAGCTCTACTTTTGAGGACTGGTACTGCTTTGTAAATATGTCAAAATATTTTTTTAATGTAGGTGTCAAACTCTTTACCAGTTACCAGAAAAGCTTTCCATTTTCAGAATTGAAAAAAATATTGTGTGCAGCATGTGCCATAACTATCTGTTCAACACGGCAAGCCTCGCTGAACAGTGGTTCAATAAACAACGTTATATTTGGATACAGTTATCTTTTGGTATCTTTTGCATACAGTTAGCAACTAAAGTATTTGGACAAAATTTTGAAAAACTAATTTTTTTTTAGATTTGTTCCTTAAATATTGCTACTGACGTTATTAATTATGTATTAAAATAAATGCTACTATTTATCTTATACCTTTATACTAAACTGACGAAGAAAGTGAATCTCGTCTTTATTTTTATTTAGATAAAATATGCAAGTAATATTTAGGTATTACATTTTAAATACCAACTTGCATTTGAAAGCCAGGAATCAAATTTAAGTCCGTAAAAGTTTCTACTACTTTGAATCGTAAGAGCTCACCATATTTCCAGTTTATCCTCTCAGCCTTTTGCGATATACCGTCCTTATCAAAACATACTAGGACATCTTAATAAAATAAATAACTGAATAATTCTTCATTATGCAAAAAAAAAGAAAAAATGGCGGCGTTACAGCTGTTCCAAGCTGATTCTTTTAATTTGCGCCGTGGAATGCCCAGCCTCTTGTAATCAACTGAATTCAATCGGACAATAAAATTTTAAAATAAGTCATTGCGCTTTCCATATACCTATTTCTGACGAGAAAAATTTTTTTTTCACAATTTAAAACCAAAAAGAAAAAATTTCACTTTTTTTTTTATATAAATAAATTGTTATAAACAATATTTATAGTAACAATTTATACAAAATTTTAGGTATATGCAAAGGTCAATATCTTGAAGAATATCTGTTCAAAATTTCAAGTTAATACCTTAATAACTTTTTAAGTTATGTTCCACGGCGCGGAAAAAAACCTGTTTTGAGAAAAACGCTATCAAAAAATTTTCGTTTCTGAAAAGTAGAGTTAAAAGCAGTTTATCGTTATCTAAGATAGTCGTTCTGTTGGGATTAAACATTAGAAATATATTCCTTAAGGTTCAAATGAACTTTGAAGGCAAAACAAAAAATGAAAAACTTTAAAGTTCTGGAGGACCCTCCCGCCTTAATATAAATCCATTTAGAGTATAAATAGACCAATAACAGTTTCCAAGAAAAGTTATAATTTTTTTTTTCTAATTATTGTTCAAATATTTTTGTTGCTAACTTTAAATAACTTTTACGAAACCTAAAAAAATTTTCAGTATTATTCTAAATGCGCCGTAATCAGTTTCACCTTCTACAAAGTTATTTTGTTTTTTTTTTTTTTTTGTTTTTTTGTTTTTTGTTTTTTTTTTTTTTTATTTCACCGATGACAAAAGACAAATTGATAGTAAAAATGTACAAACTAAAGCTTTACTCGTACATCTTTCATCTTCATTTCCGGGCAACCGACCGATGCTATTGACATACACATATATCTAGTTGAAGACAAATATGTAAAAATGTATCATCACTAACAGTTTATGCGAATTTCCAGAACGGAATTCAGCTATTACAGCCACTGTCGTGACGCGACTTGAGCCCGAGACTATGGCAGAAATTTGTTTTGAGGTCCCTTGAAACCGAAAATAATATTCACTAAAATTTATATATATATATATATATATATATATATATATATATATATATATATATATATATATATATATATATATATATATATATATATATATCTGTCAGCACGATAACTTTCGAACGAAATGTCCTAGGTTTACGAAATTTGGTGAAAATGTTGGAAATGCCAAACCGTTCGACAAGTTCGTTAGCCAGACACGTCGGATGCCAGGAACATGCTTTTTGTTTTTGAAAAAAATTAGTTGTTTGCCAAAATTTCCACTTAATCAACAAACGAATCAACCAAGAAATTTTTTTACACCATTTAAAAGAAGAGAAAAAATTAGATAAAAAAGGTCTTTAAACTAGTGTTCCATGCCCACTAGTTTTCGAGAAAAACTAATTTTTATAAACGGAAATTCGCTATGGTATGCAGGATGCTGCGACAGGGGTATTTTTTTTTTTGAAAACAAAACGGATATAATAACCTTTTTAAAAACAAATTTGTTCGGAAGTTTGGAAAAAATGTTATATAATCAATTTGATAAATTATTCCATTCGCACAGAACACGTTTTGTTAACTTCGACGGCGGGCGACAGATTCAAACGATTAGAGTCGAGTATTGTCGGAATAGATACATTTTGGGACATTGATGCATCGATTCAATGTCATAGGTTGTAGAAATTTGGTGACGAAAAAGTGTCGTTTTTGTAGGTTGTCGATCTCGTCTTGTACGCAGGAATCAACCGTGTTCTGTTTTCTCTGTGGCGTTTTGTTTGTGTCATCTTGTTAAAAAAATTGTAGATTAAATAGAGTTTTTTTTTTTAGTGACAAATGAGTGACTAAAGATAAAAAGAAGATGTCTTCTCGCGTAGGAAGTATTTGAATATTTTCCGTCACATAGGTCCTCCTTATTTTACATTTATTTTGATGAACAGAAATCTGCGAGTACACCTGTAGTCAAAAATTTGATGTATAGTAGTTCTACAGAAAAGTGTCGGCAATTTTTCAATAATTGGAGGGAATTTTTTTGAATTGTTTAACCCGTGGACGAAAACGGCAAATAAGAAAAAAAGTTTTGAATGGAGGACCGTGGAGAGAAGTATTGGGCTCCGGGAATATACCATATTTTTTAAAAATTTTCTTCCAAAAAATTACTGGCGAACAACAAAACCTTCATCTTTTTTCCGGGCCATAGATGTAGTATATTTGGAAGATTCTAATTTTCAACCAGTCATAGAAATCGTGCGTAGTTTCTTCTAATTACATTTCTTAGAAGTTACATATAAAATTTGAAGTCTATCGGATAAAATGTGCCCGAATTTTGGTTTTACTATTTAAAAAAAAAATGTAGTTTCAAGATAATGGAGTTTAAGCCACCATTTCATGTTTTTTGTTTTTGTTTCTTTTCTTTTTTTTTACTCATTATTAATATACAAGAGGGTAGTATTATTTCAAATATATAGAAGATGAAACTGCGACACGAGCCGAGTTTACAAGGCGAGTGTCGTAATGTATCTAAGTGAGTGATAGCTATTGCAAGCGAGTATACTATACTTTTTCTACGACTTTCTTCCTTTTTGATTAAAATTGAATATAAATCTTAAATTAAAAGAATAAAATTGTTAATCTATCTCTAATTTAATTAAATGTTTGTAGGTTTATCTATGAAAATGATCAAAATAAAAGTTGTTTTGTTTACTTACATGTTACTATACGCAACATACATATATGAAATTAAAATTTGATAGATATATTATTTACAAAACAATCGTCAACCCATTGAATAATGGTTAATACGGTGATTTCATTGGTCGAAAGGTATTGAGTAATGATCATTCTTCCACACCTTTGAATAGTGCTTAACTTTCTTAACAATTAACGGATATGTAATTAGTGTGATTTTCAAATGGCTGAGTAGAAAATAGTATATTGTGCAATAAGTGCGGGAAATTGTCGATTGCCCACGAAAGTGAAGTTGAGCGCACTCACTACGTTCGTGCGTTCATTCGCTTAAGTGAGGCAATCGACAATGCCGCACGAGTTGCACATACTATTTTTTATTACGAATCTCACATACTTTTTTCTATTATTATCACTATTTTTGACATTTTTATTACTTTTTAAAATAATATTTTCAAGTGTTCGTCTTTTTTTCTGAATTAATTATCGTTTAAATTACTTTGTTGTTGGTTTCTATAGAAATAATTATGAAATATTTATTAAGTGAAAAATTAAAAGGCGGCGTTGCGTGTTTTGATTAAATTTTGTCTGTTTTATTGACAATTTGCGTGTGGAAAGTTACTTTCCACACGCAAAAAAGTATGCGCTATTTTGCGTTCAGAAATGTGTGCGCCAAGTTAGTACTTCTCCCGCATGAGTAATAAAAAGTATTTATATATAACGAAAATTTGTTGCCGAATAATTTAACGAGAAGAAACCTTATTTGCGACATACATGGTTCTTTACGTTTTGACCAAATGTTTTTATGCAACTCTGTATACAACTTCCAAGTCACTCTTTCATTTAATTTAATGGCAAGCGTTGTGAAGGAAGAATATTCTTCATATAAATACACTAAAATTAAAACTGTAAAGTTCTTCATTTTCATATGAGATAGTGATAACCTACGTCTCTCTACGGAACAAAATAGAGGTAAAAATGAAATTTGTGAAATGTAACGAACTCTTACTTTGCCCTATTTACTTGTCTCAGGTTGTCTTGATACTCTAACCTGGTTAATAAACTGTGACTTCATGTTATAGAATAATTTTAAATTTATTTACCGTATTCGCAAAATGTGGGGTTGAAAAGTAAGAATAAATTTTGAATCTATTTATTACCACTAAAAATTTGGCAGTGCGTGTTGGACAAGGTTTAAGTTGGGGTTCTTCAGTAGTTAAAGCTTTTTGTGGCTTTCGGGATAACTTTTTCTCATTAAAGAAAAATATTTGTCGAAAATAGATCAGCTTGGCGTCCGAACAGAGCTTCAGAATTCAGAAAAATATTTGGCTTAAGGTACCATCACAGTGTGACCGGTCGAAAAATAGTCAATTTTCGCAATTTTTTTTCGGATGGATAGGATGGAGGTATGGGGATGAATTTTTTCTTACGATTAATACTTACCACAATTTAATAATGAAAAAATATTTTTTTATTCATTTTTATTTATTTTTTATAATTATTATAATTTTTTGAAAAAAGTATCTTTAAAAAAGGCGGCTATTGGTGCCCACGATTGCGGCCGCAGTTTTTATTTAAAAAAAAAATCAAATAGATTATCAATCTATAGGTAAGCCGCTATGTACTTTGGGAGTTTTTTTTTTTGAAGTTTGAAAAAATAAGGGCGTTTTGAATAAAAATTACAAAATTTAGGCCTATTTTTCAACAGTTTTCCGTGTGAAAAAATAGAAAGATTTCAAAAACAAAAGCTTCCATAGGCACATGGAGAATGGAATAAAAAATATTCTGCCAAAATTTCAAACTTATAGCTTGGAAACTTTCCCTCTGAGAGTGGGTACCGTTTTTAAAAAGAGCATTTTGAGACAAACGCGTTTAAAGTTTGTCTCGAAATTGTTTCAAATCATTGTTTCAACAACAATGTGATACTGTGGTGATAATAATTGGTTTTATATGCTCACTGGTTGTGAAAAGTCTGAATGTAAAGTGGTATAACATCCTACCAAACGGCTCCAATCGATCCACAGAATTTTCTATTTAGACATAATTCGAATTTCAATTTGAAATTTTGAGAGAACATGCATAAATGTACGTACTTTGGTACCTTAAAGTAATTTTTTAACTTTTTTTATTAATTTTTCTTGTTTTTCTTCATTTTTTCAAAATTTTTGAGTAGGTCTAAATCGCCTACCTCTAAAACCACTATTGCAACAGTTAAAAAATTAGATGAGGGGGATACACGCAACCTCATCTGGAAGTTCAATGAAAAAATAGTAAAAGTAATCTCAATTTCATATATTAAGAACCCCTTCTTATGGTCTAAATTTTTCTACGGTACCCCAAAAATGTAATAATTTTTTTTTTCGTAAAAGATTTTTCAAAGTTCTCCACAACACTTTTTGGTTAATGGGTGTTAGTTAATGCAGAAGGAAGGCGATGATATATGTACGGAATTATGTATACATGACTTAACGGAGTATATTATAGCTCATTATGCACCATTTAATCCAAACAATGAGTTAGAGTTAGCGCTGATAATAATTTTAATTGTACAAAAGTTCTACATTATCTTGATACATAATATTTCTTTTACGTTTTTTCCACGACAAAACTAAAGTAATTACAAAATGTTTTACGTTTAAATAAGTATAACTTGATCTAATTATACGAAAATAAAAATTATTCAATGTAGAATACAGAATTAAAATTTCGTGATGCAAACTGCAGGTATATAACTAAGAGGTGTACAAGATAGGCCCGCCCGCCCCATAGTTTTACAGAATATCTAATAACTAATTTAATATTTTTAATTCATCATAGTCCACTCATATGTCTGACTTTTGTTTAAATATTACTACAGCGTTTAAAAGTGGTGGGGCTTCGAAATTATAGAACACATTTTGAATAAAAATTGTCTTCTGACTATTCCAGAAAAAAATTATGAATTAATTAGGAAAAGATTAGGAAATAATACTTTTGTATATTTAGCACCAGTGTTGGGCGTAATCGGTTACTTTTGTAATTTGATTAAATAATCAGATTACATGTAATCGCGATTACAAATAATCGCAACTACATTTGATTACGATTGCATTTCTCCAATGTAATCGCAATTACATATAATCCAATTACTTGTAATCGCGATTGCATATAATCGTGATTACTTGTAATCGAATTAATTATTTTTACTAATAACCAATAAATATGCACGAATATATTTGTTTCCCTAATACTAATTTGAAGTGATAAACCATAAGTAGAGGGGGTAGAGGTAGGTAGTTATGTTTTGTGATGATGTGATAAACCATTTTTGGAAAATTTTGCTATTTTATTGCTCAAAGTGTCCATATTTATCTTAAACAAGAGTTATCGTAACAAATTACTGGAACCATTATATAATTCAGAAACGATTATAAATTACGATTTCAAAATGTAATTGTAATCGAAAATCTTAGATTAAATTTTCTAAATGTAATTTGTATTCATGATTATCAATTACAAAATGTAATTTGTAACCAGAAATCACAGATTATATTTTGTAATTTGTAATTTGATTATATTTTGTCAAACACTGTTTAGCACAATTTAAGATTACTTTTAAAATAATTTTTGGAAAGTAAACGGTAGTTTCTTAGCATGACAGAACTTTATTAGAAATAAAGCATGTATGTGAGAGGCCAATTTGAAGACCAATTTTTTTAATCTTCTTGTTTAGGAAGTGATTTTAGGATGTGGCTATTTATACATACAGTATGTATACGCAATTGGCTATTTATACATATAGTATGTATACGCAACTGGCTATTTATACATATAGTATGTATACGAAATTGGCTATTTATACATATGATATATATACTGAATTGGCTATTTAAACATGTAATATGTATATTTTTTATATAATTTTTTGGGCTTAAGAATTTACTCCCAAACGGACTTTTGATGACGCGGACCGGAAGTTTGTTTTCCAATCCTTTAAATATCTAAGTCTATGGGTTACTAAAAGATGGTTTCCCTTGCCAACAAAAATTAAAATCAATTCTTATAGAACTTGGTGAGTAATACAAAAATAGAAGAATAAAGTTTTTTGATATTTTGTCTAGTTTTCGTGATATTACGTGTCGAAGTTCTAAAACTTACCATATTGTATAGATAATTGCGGTATATTAGGGCTTTTATTGATAGAAGTGGAAAATGAACCGAACGGCATCATTGAAATCTCATTTTCAGGCAAAGGGTAATTAAATAATTTTGAAGCAATTATACGCAGAGGCCTATTTGTAAATAATTATCCTTTGCCACGGAATGAGATTTCGGTGGTGATGTTCCGTTCATTTTTCACTTATTTCTATGAATACAAACCAAAATATACCATTAAAAAATTATATTTAAAAATGAGCTTATATTCATAATATCCCTGTCGTAGCATCCTACATAACATAGCGAATTTTCGATTAAAAGGTTCCGAAGTAGTAGTAAAAATAAATTTAATAAGAAATTTTCACAGTCCCGGTCCCGACGTTCGAAGTTCTACTGTATTTGTAATGTGTACATGAAAAATTTTATAAAGCTATGAAAGTTTCGAGATTTTTCGGAATCCTAAAAAAAGATTTTTTTTCGGAATCCTAGAAAAAACTGATAACTATATATACGTACCTACATAAGAAATATCATACTATATGAATTACCATGTACATATACATAATAAAAGTAGTAACATTAACTTGTACTTCTGTCGCAACATCCTGTTTAACACAGCGAATCTGCCTTTTTAAAAAGTTAGTTTTTTCGAAAAGCTGCTTAAATAGAACAACGGTTCAAAGAGTATCTTATGTTTTTTTCGTTCAATGGTGTAAAAAAAATTTTAGAAAACTTGAATTTTGGCCAATTTTAACAAAAAACTCATTTTTCGGTGTTCACGGCATTGGGGATCACTTCTGGCGTTGCTACTTGTATACATAATTATGCAAAGTAGTCAACTACGTATACATACTGTATGTATAAATAGCCAATTTCGTATACATACTGTATGTATAAATAGCCAGTTGCGTATACATACTGTATGTATAAATAGCCAATTACGTATACATACTGTATGTATAAATAGCCACATCCGTGATTTTATGCAGTTATTGTTCAAGTAACAGGCGTTTTATTTCGGCAATAACATGAATTGCGTTGACATCCAAAGTGTCAATTGTTGGAAATTTATCTACATTTCCTTAAAGAAAATGTTCTGCATAATTTTTTTTTGCTCCACCTTGCGAATTTCGTTTGCAACATTTTCTTAATCACAAAAGAGAAATTATACCGAACTTGTATCGTAAAATATTGTTTTGAAAACACAGTTTTGAAAAAAGTTACATGTTTTTTACATTAGGTACTATTAGTTTCAAAATTAATAATAATTACAGAAAAAACAATTTCTTGCAAGTTTTCCGTAGTCATAGAGGAAAAAAGTCAAGATAAATTATTAGCGTAAATTAGAAACAAAAAGGTTAAAGCAAATATAAAAGATAAGGCAATCAAATTACGCAAACAACTGTTTCAGATAATTGAAAAAGTTTCGCCTCGCCGACTACTGTACACTAATTATAAGGTAAATAATGTTACATAATATGAAAACTCAACATCGTACAACTTTACTATTTGCTCAACAAATAACATGAATATGCGCTTTTCAAAAAAAACGTTCTCTGCTAGCTGTTAACGCTGTTAAAATGTTTGTTATTTATTTTAATGCCTCCTTCATATACTCCTGCAACGTGAAGTTACAGGCGCACATATATACCTACATTTGCGAATGCGGGTGCGAATTTTTCAAGAGCACCATCTGCAGATACGGGTGAGGATATTCAAAAGTAATATATTTTTCTTAAAGGGGACGACTAGTGTGACATTTTAAAAAAAAAGGAAAAATTCTTTTCCATGTTTCGATAGTCTACACCTTTAAAAATAACATACTAAAATTTGAAGTGCATATCTCAAATAGTTTTTGAGTTACAGCCATCTGAAGAGCGGATCCTGATTTTCATTGTTAACTTTGAGGTATTGAGAAATGTATGAAAGTTGATAGTTCGAGAGTTTCTGGACGTGACTTCCAGTCACATGTTATCAAGCTGCCAGTCACATTTAAACGACTCATTTAGTTTTACTATGACCGTTATAGTGAGTACATCGTAAATAATTTTAGTAAAAATTCTCAGAGATTAGAACCAAAAAGTAAGGTAAACAAAAACGAATTTTCTTAAATTTGCTGCAGTTATAACTCGAAGACAAATCTTTCTATCGATTTGATTCTTATTATAGCTTCTTTATATACTGTGTGAGTTTTTCGAGAGTTAACATTTTTATTATAGCCAAACCGTTGATTTAATCGAAAAATTGTTCAAATAAGCGTTGTAGGTATCGACGGGGCAAGCGATTGCTGTAATCAGGAGCTTTATAGCTCTTATTGTTTTCGAGCTATGATGCAAACTTAAAGTTTTTTAAGTGGAAACGTATGTTTAAAAGTTTTTCAAAAATTTGTTTATGATTCAAAACTACCAGTAACACTTAAACTTTCATTGTTTTGTCTCTTATTTTTGAGTAATTACGTTTTAAAACTCACACTTTTAAATTTTGTACTCAAGTGCTTGCAAACGATTAGGATTTTACGTAATTTAAAAAGATATTAGTTAAATATGGCCGCCATTTTAATTAATGTAGTAACGAAAAATTAAACGATTAGTACGTTTTCCATCGGAAATTAAAATTATTAAATAGATTAAATTATCATATAAAAATGATAACTAAATACAATAAGGAAAAGGAAATAGAATTTCAGTTTTAATTCATTGAAAAATAAAAAAATAAGTACTCCGAAAAGTCACTGTTTGACAGATACATAGGCGTCTAAACATATTTTTATAGTAAGTATTTTAAAAATAAATGAAAAGTTTTTTGTGAAAAAACTTCTCCTTTTTAATTTGGTTTTTAACAAAAAGAAAATACTATCGAATTTCAAATAATTTTACACTATTTGAGTATTATTATTTTTTTTTAGTTTCAAATATTATCGAGTGCTTGTGAGACATTTGAGTACATTTATTAATAATATTCTCGTTTCTAGTTAACCTCACTTTGCTATTATTAAGAAACGCCAATGTCACTTTGTTGTATACATGTATTTTATTGCCAACTATTGTTCTCTAAATAAATAAAATATAAATATATTTTTCAGTAAATTAATGAATAACTTCAAATTCTTTTAAAATTAATTTACTTTAAATACTAATCTTTTAAAGTAATTTGATTTTATTATGCAAAAATATTAAAAACTTGAAATATAAAAACACATATATCATCCGACATCTATATTCCAAAATCTGAATTATTACCATTTGTGCTATAGACACAATAGCGGAAAAGGTTCTTTTCTTGGATGTAATATAAATGTAACCGACCAAAACACTGTCTATTGAACTAGCCTCAAATACTAGGCTAGATACTAGGATAAATTAAAGCAAAAATTCAAAAAAAATAAACTTGGGTAAAAAAATTTTTTTTCTTCATTTATGTTATTAATTGATGCATTAGATCAATTTTATCAAAAAATTAACGTATAGTCTCATTTAAAAATCTATAAGTTTGTATCATAGCTCGAAAACCATAAGAGCTATAAAGCTCCTGATGATAGCAATCGGTTGCCCCCTACGACTCTTATTTGAACAATTTTTCGATTAAATCAACGGTTTGACTTTAATAAAAATGGCAACTCTCGAAAAACTCACACAGTATGTTTCTTCATGCCATGTACCTCCAGTTTTCCGATCGAATAAAAAATGTAATTTTTGCAGGCCAAAAATCATCAAATTTTCGCGTCAAATTTGATACTTTTTTTAAAAACTCCGCCATTTTGTTAAATTTTAACTAATTTTTTCTAATTGAAGTTCACGGCACGGGCAATACCTTCTAGTCTAACAGGCTTCTTGGTTTTTCTGATTTCAGGCACTGTGAAGGTCGCTATCACTGCAGCAGTGGGGGGATTTTTTTTTGGAATAACTCACTGAATCACTGATCACTGATCGCGAATAACTCACTGAACTTTCAAATTTTTGCACCGAAAATTTTATCATGAATTTATTATTATATATCAACGAATATATCCCTAAATTTTAAGACATTCCATATAATAGTTTTCTTTAAAAAAATTCCCTAAAATCACATTTTTTTCAGACGGTCTCACTAGTGTTCCCCCTTAAATGGTGAACTAACCTATAAAAAAAATTTAATTTAATGGTTTCTAGAGTTTCATATTTTAAAAGGAGAAATTGACCCTTATAAGAAAGACTACTCCGTTCCCCTGTTTGTCACAGAGGGTTTTCTCGAAAACTATGTAACGTAAGAATTTGAAATTTGGCATAATGTTAGGTTTTGTTGGCATGTACATATACCGTGTGAGTTTTTTGAAAGTTGCCATTTTAATTACAGTCAAATTTGTATGATAGAAATGGTACGGGAAAAGGTTCTTTCCTTGGATGTAATAAAGATGTCACCAACCAGAACACTATCAGTTGAAGTAGCCTCAAATACATATGCATATTTTTACCGCCTAATTGATAAATTAAAAAAAAAAAAATAAAATAAAAAATAAACTTAGGTAAAAATTTTTTTCATCTTTTATGCTTGTAATTGATGCATTAGATCAGTTTTATCGAAAAATTAATATATAATCTCATTTAAAAATCTATAGTTTTTATCATAGCTCAAAAACCATAAGAGCTATAAAACTTCTGACTATAGCAATCGGTTGCCCCCGTCGATATATATTGAGTCATTGAGCCACGATTGAGTCAAATTGTAATCAATACCATATGGTATAGGTCAAGCTTTAACATCCGCTTCCGCATTAAAATAATCCGGACGCCTTGACGGATAAAAAAAAATTATGTAATGATGTTCCGCATTTGCGGATGCGGATACACAGGTTCAGTATTTACGGGTGCGGGTGCGGATACGGATTCAGATGTTTGCAACAACCCTACTCTGTCTATGCTGTAAAGTGCGTGAATTTATAAACTATTTAAAATAATTTTGTTTTACTTTTTACTTCATTAGTGAGTGTTGAAGAAATATAAGTTTTTATTATTATTAAATTAGTGTATTGCTTGCTGTTTAAGTAACGTTTAAAGTTTGTAAATTTTTTCCGTTGGAAAAACTAGAACGCTAGACGAAATTCATTAAGAAAAATATTGAAAAACTTCGTTTCCAGAAAATAAATAAATATAATTAAATACGAAACATGGAAAAATCTTTCTTTAAAGTTTTAAAATTAAATATAGAAATTAAAAAAGAATTTTCAAAATGTAGGTCGTTAATGATTTTGTTGATACCTTTTCATTTTCCCATCCATATAGGCTAAACGGTGAAGGAAAAATATGAAAACTAGACCAGTTTTGAGTATGATATACATTTTTCACCAGATGAAGGAAACCAAAAATCTGGAGGGAAATGTTTCAGATTTGATTTTTGATGCTTAACTTTTATTTATATACGAATATTGTCGTCTAAATTAATGGATACTTATCTCCAAACCTACTGGGACCAGAAAAATGAGACTAGCCTGAAAAGAATTCTAAATGTGGGCAGGGCCAGCTTAGCCAATAGGCCACCCTAGGCGATGGCCTAGGGGCGGGAGATTGTTAGGGGCGGTAAATTTTTAAAATAGGGCGGTAAAATGAGTAATTAAGGTTTTTTTTTTTGCTCGTCACTTTTTTTTTTTAAGAGAAAGTGTGTAAAAAAGGCAGGAAAAGGGGCGACAAGTTTTTAAAACAGGGCAGAAAAATTTGTGATTGACGTTTTTCTTTTTTTCAAGATTTCCTTTTTTTCAAACAAAAGGTAGGTGCGGTATTTTTCAAGGTGCCTAGGGGCGGACTCAGGGTTAATCGGGCTCTGAATGTGGGGCACAAAAAGAAGTAAAATTTTGACTCATTTTGGTCAGTGGTTCTGGAGTTTTGAAAAAATCGGAAAAATTTTGTATTTTTCCTATTTTCTACGAATTTTGTTTATGAAAATTAATGAAAATTAGACAAAAGGTATTAAAAAGTTATTTTTAGAACAAAATTTGTAAAAATTCTCTTATCTCTGTAGCGATACTGAAAGTTTTTTAAAATTTTGCAACAAGCAAGAGTCGTAACACACTTAGCGCAAACGATTTTTTTTTTTAAATAGTTTGACAGTGGGTTGCGAGCGACTTGAAATATGATCTCTCCTCCATGGAGAAAACAGGGTACAAAATTTTAAAAAATTTTATAAAATAAAAAAATTTCAATTTACAGGAGCTTTACTTCCGACAATTTTTCATTAAAAATGCGCCCATCTACTTCTAAAATCGGAAAATAAATTTTAATTCTCCCTAATCTTTGAACGAAATCGTAATCTTTTCTGCTCTGCTCGGAATGATATTAGCGGCTTCTTATCAGTTATTGACCGCAATTCATTACCCTTCGCAAGTTACAAAAAACAAAAATTGAATGATAAAATCCTACAATCACATAATTAGCTTTTTTTAAGTTTAAATTTTTAATTTTCCTCTTTTAGAAAAATAAAATAAAATAAAATAGAATACATTTTAATGTGTTGCAATACGTGAAACTTTTAATATTCGAAAAAGCTTTACAAAAATTTTACTAGCTTTTTTTTCACAAAAACTCGTAAACAACATTTTTAATTACTTATATCACTTCTGGGATTATAAACATTTAGAGAATGTTACGGGAAGGCAGTTTCCTGTATGCAGGAAATGTTCTGTTACCAACCGAACTAAAAGTGAGAATATAAAGGACGATTGTATAGCGAAAGGTTTGCGACAAAAAAAGGAAATAACTGATTTAAACAGAATTACTACGAATTTTGTTGATAGAGGTAAAACATAAATCAAACCTTTGATTGTATTTTTTAGTATACAGAGTCGTTGTTGGGGAAATTTGTTTTTCCATTAGCCGTTTGTTTGTTGGAAATTACAGACGAAATTTAAAAAGTGACATAAAATGTTCCCTGATCACAATGAGTTGTAAACGGTCCTTTACAACTCATTGTGATTCTTGTAGTTGACTGTAACGATTCAAATAGAAAACTTTCACCGCACTATAGTATAAAATTCATGCTTGCCGTTCGTTTAAAAGAGATAGACACGCGTCATCAGTGAATCAGGTGTAGGTGTCATCGAAAGTCGTATTTCCCGAAGTGTGCACTTTCTGGATTTATTCTGTAACTGACAATATACTAAAATAAACTGTATCTTTTTGAAAAGAAAAAAATTTTGGGGACAGGTCTACCCACACTGTCAACTTCCCATTGGGTGTCCTTAAAGACTAGAGACTACTGTACATAAATAATTCTTTTTTCATTTCAGGCGACTCCTCCCCTGGGCCCCCGATAGAGGCTTTGCCTCTTGCATCATACCGGGGGCTTCGCCTTCTGTACATACGGGTGTTCGCTTTCTGTTCCATACCTGTGGAGGCTCCACACTTATCAAACAAATGATAACATTATTTGTTCTCAAGATATGCGAGACAAAATATATTTTGGCAAGAAACTAATTTTTTCAATTTTTCTTATTTCGATTTTTTTCTTTTTTTAAATTTTATAATTCAATACTGGCGTTTTTAACATCAAGGAAGGTTCTTAGGCCATTATATAATAATGTTATGGCAACAAATCCATATAATCTATGTTATCTTAATAAAGTTAATTCCGTTTTTTTACTACAAAAAACAAACCGCTAATCCGAATTTGCTGAAAACTTTATTCGGTCTTCATTTTTTGATTACGCATCTAGTCCGGAGTTGATATCATCATTTGTTCTCCAGATATGCGAGACGAAATAAAATTTACGAACGAACGAACGAACGAACGAACTAACGAACGCACGCACAGACATCACGCTAAAAACGATGGATTCGGATTCTAGTGGCCTTGAAACGTGGGGATATGTCAAAATTAGCGATTCGTAAAATCGGACCCATTACAATAACTTCCTATGGGAAGTTGAAAATATTTTAATAATGGGATGCGCTGTTATGATCGATCTAAAAATTGTTTGAATTTCGGAATTAATTCCAACCAAATGGCATCTGCGTTTATTAGTACTGTACAGTCCACGCAGTAAACTTTCCCAAAGATCGACAGTATTTTTAATACGTTGACGCAACGGTGTACCACGTCAACAATTCCGTTTAAAGCGTACATTAATAAGGTATACAAACTTAGTTCGCTCTCTGTCTAGTTACAGTCGGTATAAAGATACAGTGCGATATGATCTATAATACATTACGTATGGTGCTGGAAACCTGTTGTAGCTATCGAACATATTATATGTGCTATGTTATTCGTCTATAACGTATACAGAAATCATCACTACACTAAGAGTGTGTGACTCATGCTACCAACCGATATCCATCCACGGTAGCATCACACACATGTGTATTTTCGTTTAATCGACACCTCAATTTTAACATTAATAAAAATTTTTCAAATTTTTTATTTGAGCGATCCTTCTGGTAATAAACACCGAAGTGACTTCATAAGTGTTCCATTTTGCCAATTTTAGTTCGGAACACTAAAAAAAGAGGACGGACTATAGTAACACCCTAAAAAAAATATCTATTCAAATATTAATATAAAGTTGACATTTTATATAAAAAAAATTTGATAAATCAAATTCGAACAGCTTTAAAAATGAATCACAAAAACGCTGCAAATTTTCCAAATCATTTAAATAAAAAAATTATTTTCCATTTAAAAATAAACATATTTAAATTAATGGCAACATTAACGATGATCGCTTGCTTGCTCAACTCGATTTTGTGTCCGACTCCGACACAGAACAAAATGACATTTCAATATACAGTAGAATCTCTGTTAGTCGGACAGCAGTGTCACGCAAAAATTTGTCCGGCTAACAGAGACTAGCCGGGGCAGAGTAAATAATAGCATTAAACGATATAGTATTTATAATTAATTTTTTAATACAAATAAATTTTATAAACGAATTTAGGTAATATAACGTTTATAAATGCATCGTCACATTAGAATCATTTTTAACAAGTTAAAAAATGAACAAATATACCTAACACATATAGGTATATGGGAGACTGGGGTAAAGTGGCCATTGGCCTTGACTCATCGGAAACCACTCCAATCTTGTGGAGAAGTTTGTAGCTTGTAGACAAGCCATTAGTATTATTCTATTAAAACGTCAATGATCAGTTTCCTAGATTGTATGAATTATAACGAATATTTTGAATTTTCGAGTGTTAATGTAAAGTAGGTTTCAAGTTGTATTCTCATTACTTTTTTATTAACTACGAATACAATTTTTTTTAATTGGGATAGCTGAAAACCCTGTTTAATTACCTTTAAAATAATATAGTTATCGATGAATCAGAAAATTCTTTCTTCAAATTAGTTCTGGTTTTCCGAAATGGCGTCTAGCGGGGTAAATTGACCAGCCTTAGAATGGGGCAAAGTGGTTAGTGTCTGGGATCGCTGCTCAAATTGAATTCTTAAAATATTTTAACGTATTATATTAAATTCAGAACTTTTATTTAATTCTTTATATTTTATAAACAAAAGAATTGCCTAAAATCAGTTTTTAGGGTTCCGAGAAACAATGTGAAAAGGAAACCCTTATGATGAGATTTCAATGTCCGTCCATTGATATATAAAAATTAATGATGCAAACATAGTTTGATTTTGTAAATAAACATGTTTATTACTTCAAGATTCCTTTTTGGGTTAAAATGGGTACCCCTGGCCACTTTACACAACATAGTCGGGTAAAGTGGTCACTTTGCGCATGTTGCGAAAAACAAAAATTGCAAAAATACCTTTCAAGATATTGTTGATATATTGATGGTTATTGGTTCTGCACTGAAGCAACTATATGCTAAATACTTATTAATCTGTATTTCTTTTGAAATAAATAAACTGAACATTTTGTCTTGGAGTGGCCACTTTACCCCAGTCTCCCCTACATATCGCGCATACTCTTTCTCAACCTCGTATATCAAAAACTGCATGTTTTAGGACACACAAGAAACATTAAATAATTTATTTATATGTATACTTATCTATATAAGTCTAAAATTCATAATGATGAAAACACAGATTTAAATGTACGTTTTTTTATGTATCCAAAAATTGGGGCTTTTCAGATACGAGGTTAAGAAAGAGTATGCGCGATATACACTAGACGTATTCGAATCCGGTTAATGGAGGTAATAATATACTAAATAATATGTCTTCGTCAAAAATTATTATGTCTGTGTCTGGTTAACAGAGGGTCCGCATAAGAGAGTATTGAATACATTGGTTTTAGTATAGCGTGCTACCGGCATAAACAATTTGTTTGGTGATAGGAGGCGTCCGGTTGAGAGAGGTGTTCGTAATGAGAGGTTTTACTGTAATATCGACTGACGCGATGCCACGTATTATACTAACTGTAGGTAGATACACAACTGACTGTCTATAACTGTGTAAATGACATATTTATCAAAAAGTAATTCTTAACTGTCAATGATGATTGCCAAACGAGGAGAATATTTGGGAAAGTGGGGATAATGTGAAATTAGTTGATGTCACATACGCACCCATATATATTGTCTGACGTAACCCCACTCTCCTATATTCGCGAGAAATTTATCCGTTTCAACTTATAAAAAAGTTTTTCAGCTGGTTTTTTTTTTTTTTTTTTTTTTTTTTTTTTTTTTTTTTTTAACAGTAGAAATATATAAAATTTATTTTGTCGGATGTCGAACCCGAATATACAAATGGAGTATCAAAAACTTTTTAATCCAATAATTTTTAATATTATTCGTTTTGTGATGGGTTGTATCTTGTATGGAGGTTTTTGTTGCGATATAAATTACGAAATGTAAACAAGATTATTTTTAGTAACCGTTACTCGCCATAGTCTTCCGAAATGCAAGTACACACACAGAAAATGCTTACACTATTTTTAGTGTTCCGTATCAAAAAAAAAAATTTGTGTAATACCTTGTGAAAGCTAATACAGGGGTTGAATGGGGCATCGAAATGATCGATATGAAGTATAAAATACCCTTCTCGCAGCATCCTGCATAACATAGCGAATTTCTGTTTATAAAAATTTGTTTTTCTTGGTAATCAGTTTGTATAGACCAGTGTTTTTCAACCTTTTCCATGGCGCGACCTCCTTAGTATGGAAAAATATTTCGCGACCCCTACCCTCCGCTATTACCAACTTTTATCTTTTTTATGTTATAAATATCGAATCCGTTCATCATTATTAATTATTTTCATAGTTAGGTATCGATTAAATACGTAATTAAGGACTTGAAACAAGCATATTTTTATATCGACATCAAAATTGACGACTTATAGTAGCTTCTGAAGGCGCACGTGGCGTGAAAAGTGACATGCGCGTTAGTGTTTAAATTTATTGAATTGCCTTGTTTAGTAGTTGCTCACTTATTATTACGTAATATTCAAAATTCTATGCTCATTGTAATTATTGAAAATGGATAAAGTTTTTGGAAACATATGCACAACCGTCAACTTCAAGTTCCAATGAGAGTAATAAAACAAAACTAAAGAAAAGGTGTCTATATGACGACAATTATTTAAAATTCGGATTTACTGTTATTGAAAATAAGTCACAATTTTGAAACTTTATCGCGCAAAAGTATGAAACTCTCATATTAATGTAACTATTAATTAACCTTCTCTTTATTAAATATCATATATTGAACTAGAGTGGTTGTATTTTTAAAGTACTGCAACCCTCCTAGAAAGGCTTTTCGACCCCCCAGGGTGTCGCGAGCCACAGGTTGAAAAACACTGGTATAGACTAATGGTTTAAAAACCTTTTTTATATCATTTTTTCTCCTCTTTTTAATGGCGTAAAAAATGTCACTAAAATTTTAAAACTTGAAAAAATTTTGGCAAAAAACTTTTCTTTGTCACGAAAAATGCTCAAAGAACCATGTCATCAAACATCGGACATGTCTGGCTAACGAACTCATCCAACAGTTTGCGACTTCCAACATTTTCACACAATTTCGTAAAAATAGGACATTTCGTTTGAGAGTTATCGTGCGGACACATATATACATATACATACATAAATATACTTATTTAAATGTAAATTTTAGTGAATATCATTTTCGAATTCTAGGCACCTCAACACAAATTTCCACCATAGTCTGAAATAACTGAATTTTCGATTCGAAAATTCGCTAAAAATGTTTAATCCGGTCCACTGACTCCTCGCTGTACGAAACCCTAATTCTGCTTGCCCCACTCATTTTTGGCCGATTATTTGTCTTATATAATTTTTTTTTTAGTGATATTAAGGAGGACCACTATTGTGACATTTTTAAAAAATTGGAAAATTTTTTTTGAAAAAATTGGAAATTTTTTTGCATGTTTCGATAGTCTATACCTTTAAAAATAACATACTAAAATTTCAAGGGCATATCTCAAATAGTTTTTGAGTTACAGCCATCCGAATAGCGGATTCTGATTTTCATTGTTAATTGAGGTATTGAGAAATGTATCAAGGTTGACAGTTCGGGAGTTTCTGGATGTAGCTGCCAGTCACATGCTGTGGAGAAGTCAGACCCTGGCACATTTAAACGACTTTTTTAGTTTTACTATGACCGTTATAGTGAGTACATCGTGAATAATTTTATAGTAAAAATTCACAGTGATTAAAACTAAAAGGTAAAATTACGAAAAACTACATTTTTCAAATTTGCTACAGTTATAACTCGAAGACGAATCATCCGATTGATTTGTTTCTTTGATATATGTTTCTTGGTGCCATGAACCTCCAGTTTTCCGATCGAATAAAAAATGTAATTTTTGCATGCCAAAAATCATCAAATTTTCGCGCAAATTTTGAAACTTCTTTTAAAAAACTCCGCCATTTTGTTAAATTTCAACTTTTTCTTCGATTGAGGTTCATGGTACGGGCAATACCTTCTCGTTTAATAGGCTTTTTGGTGTTTTTGCCGCAGTGGGGGAACTTTTTTTTGGAGCCTAGGGAGATCGCGAATAACTCACTAAATGTTCAATTTTTTGGTCCAAAAATGTTATCATGAATTTATTATATATCAACGAATATATCTTTAAAATATTAAAAGATTCCATACAGTAGTTTTCTTTTAAAAAAATTCCCAAAAATTACCTTTTTTCAGGCGGTCACACTAGTGGTCCCCCTTAAATTCTTCTCAAATTCCGTTTAGTGATTACTGATTATTGGTTAACCATAGAAAATGAAACTGTTACAAAATATAGACAATTAGATCTATGTTGTGTATTGTTGTTTGCGTATATTGAGAAATAATTAGATTACATTGTTTAAGTGCAATATGAGTTGTATTTTTTATTATTTGATAAATATATGTCTATGAATACGAATACACTGAAGACAGAAGAGATCTACACATACAAACGATTTTATATTGAAAGTAATTAAAAAGTTTTGTGTAAAAATTTTTAATCTTAGTTGAAGAAAACTTTTATTTTTGTGTATCAAGTTTTGTAATAAATAAAATTGATGAAGTTTTTTTCTACTTATTCGTTTTTGAAATTTCTTTTTTCATTCTCTCATTCGTTTTTTGATAAAATGTTCACAAATTCATAAAATTAAGTTTAATGGAGAAATATACTTCTCTAGGCGGCGTGGAGTTGAATTCAAATAAGATTTTATAAAAAAAAAAAGAAAATTCGTAAAGTGCGCCGTGGGCATACGTTGAGTTAGGGTTCCTCAGTGGCTAAAGTTTTTCACAGGTTATGGCTAGAGTGCCTTAAAAAATAACTAATAAAGGATTGATATATAAGCAAAAACAAAATAGGAAAGACTGTTTGGTTCAAAGATTAAAAGAATCATTTATATCGCGATTTTAAGAGGGGTAGACGGGTGGGGTATATGGAAAAGCTAATCGAATGCGTCCCCATAGGCGTTGTGACGAACTGAAATAGCATTTCTAGACAAAAAACACCATAAAACACGCGTAAATCCTACTCCAGTACGTCTCGGACGATGACCTACTGGCAGTGGCGAAGCGTGCCTTGGTGGGGCCTTGTATCAAAATTAGTTGTGGGGCCCAAATGAAGAGTAAAGATTTCTCACAAAAGAAACAAAAATGCTTGAATTAAATTAAAATAACTATTTATTGATCATAAGTTATCGCTTCCTCCTAGAATTTGAGCTAGCCAAAAATTCAAATTAGATATACACTTTTCTTGCCTTTTTTTCGGCAAATTGAATTGTTAAATCATCTATAGCTGAAGACGGTTTCAGTTTTCCTAAAATTTCTGTCTTTATAGACAATAGTAGGGATGGTATGTAAAATCGCAGACTGCGATTTTGTCGCAGATATTAAAAAATCGCATATCGCAGGTTGCGACTGCGACTCAAGCAATGTTGCGACTGCGACTTTTAAAACTGCTCTTGCTACTTCTGTTCTCTACATCGTACAACAGCTACATCACTATGATGTTTGCTTATGTTGCGACTTGCGACTGCTATCTATATTTTGTATCATGTTTGTAGTTTGTACTTTGTACCTAATACAAGACTATAGGTACATACATATTAAACTGAAAACTACCCTTCGTCTTCGTTGTGTATACGTAAATTATACATAATATAAAATATAAGATGCTTCGTATGTCTTCTTAAGCACCAATATTTTTTTATTACCAAAACATGAAATTTTTAAGGATTATTGTTAAAAATTTATTTCATGTAATTCATGGAATTACTTATTTATAATGTTATTACAGTATTGGAGAAAAGCAAAAACTGAGCAATATAAAACATATTGATCGCAGATATATTTGTAAATTTCCCAAATATTTAAAATATATGCCATTTTATTAGTTTTAAATTACCTACCAATTGTATTATTCCTTTTTTTTATTTAAAATTTTCTAAAAAAATATCAGTATCGTTTCTAAACTTCAAGTGTTCGCATATTATTGTGAAATTCAAAGCAACAATCGGTAACTTTTTTTAAAAAATGGATCTTGGAAACTATGTCAAAGGAAAAACTAGTCCAGTTTGGAATTTTTATTCTATAATTGATAAAGAATATGCCAAATGTAACATATGTAAAACAAAATTGTCTTATCGAACATCGACAACAAATTTGAAATACCATTTCAAGAGGAAACATCCGACTATATCTTTAGATTTTATTAAATCAAACCCAGAACAGCAGGCCGACACGGCTGAAAATTCTGTACAAATGAGGTCATCACAAGAACCTGTGGTAGTAACTCCGGTATTAGCAATTGAACGGGAGACTGTTGCAGAAGCTGCATCGAATGTTAAAATAAAAAATCGACAGGAGCAAATGTCTGCGTTTCTAACGAAAAAAAAATCTGGAACAGCCAAAAGGAAATTAGACGATGCACTTTTAAAGCTTTTTATTATCGATTTACAACCATTTAGCATAGTAGAAGATAAAGGATTTAAAGAATTCGTACAAGCTTTGAATCCAGCTTATCAACTTCCAAGCAGACACCACATTTCGAAAACATTGATTCCGGCGTTGTACGAGCAGTGTAAAAATGATGTGCGGGAATATTTAAAATCTGTTAATAGTGTTTGCTTAACAACAGACTGTTGGACCTCTATTAACAATGAAAGTTTTCTTGGTGTTACGGTACATTTTTTAAAAGATTTTGAATTGGTTTCTGTGCTTTTAGAGTGTAGTGGTATGACGGGATCGCATACAAGTAGAAATCTTGGTTTAGAACTGAAACGTATAAATTTATGAACTAGAAAATAAAATTTTACTTGCAGTGTCTGATAATGCAGCCAATATAAAAAATGCAATTAAAAATGAACTTCAGTGGCAACAATTCGGTTGTTTTGCGCATACTTTAAATTTAATTGTGAAAGACGCATTGAAATATGTTGACCAGTTAGTGATTAAAATTAGAAACATTGTATCCTTCTTTAAACGTAGTTCATTAGAGTATGAAAAGTTACTTAATTATCAAAAACGGCAAGGTATTGATCAACCTAAAAAAATTATTCAAGATGTACCTACTCGATGGAACTCCACATTTTACATGCTGGAGCGATTTTTAGAACTACAAGAAGCAATTCGCAGTACGATTGCAATTGTTAATAAAGACTTACCAGTAATAACAACAAATGAATGGGAGATGATACGACAACTTTATGAAATATTAAAACCGTTTGAAGACGTCACCAAAACAATAAGCGGTGAAAAATATCCCGTAGGTTCCTTCGTCATTATAATGACAAACGGCTTACTGAAAATTTGTACTCAACTGAAAAACAAGATATTCGATCCTGTTATTCTAGTTGTATTAAACAAATTACAAACTGGATTAAGTGACAGATTAGGACAAATTGAATTTCACGAGGTATTAGCAATCTGTACATTTTTAGACCCACGATTTAAAGATGTTGGCTTTCAAAACCGAGAAGCTGCAGAAACGGCTAAAAATATTTTAATTAAGGCTGTTTCAAAAAAAATAATTTTTATGGAGCAACATAAAAAACATGTTACAGAAGAAATTGCCACTACGTCTTCAAATTCTAATAATTGCTCAGTATGGAATTTTATTGACGATCAAGTTAAATCAAATTCGCGAGGCAAAAGCAGTGCAAATTCTCGAGCTTTGGTCGAAATTCAACGATACCTCGACGAAGATATTCTTGACCGTAAAAAAGATCCATTAAAGTGGTGGGCCGAAAATAATTACAATTATCCTCATTTAAGTTCTGTAATGCAGGATAAATTTTGCGCGACTGCCACATCCGTACCATGTGAAAGACTATTTTCAAAGGCCGGTATGTTGTATAACGATAGACGTACACGGTTAACAGCTAAAAAAGTGCAAAGTGTCTTGTTTTTAAATGCAAATTTTGAAATTTTAAAGAAAGTTACCCATTAAAACATTTACTTATGTATTATTATTATTATAATTATTATTTTATTCATGTTAATATTAAATAAGTTACTAAATAGTTAATTGATTTGAACATTATTTCGTTATGATCCATAATTAAAATAATACCTACAAAAACCAACAGTTATTAAGGTAAGCACTTGATTTAATAAATTATCATTTATCCAATCTATATTACTCATAATTATACGATCATCACTGTGTCTCTGCTATGTTAACATCATCTACCTAGTACGTTACGTCCAATAGCATTTTTTTTTGAAAAATCGCAGTAGCAGTTAAAAATAACAGTCGCAACTAAAAATCGCAGTCGCAGTTTAAAATCGCAGATATTCTTTAGTCGCAGTCGCAGTCGCAACTGCGATCGCAGAATAGCAGTTTATCTCATCCCTAGACAATAGTGACAAGTCTGATAGCCGTTCCTGCCCCATCGAAGTACTTAGGTAATTTTTTATCAGTTTTAATTTTGAAAAACTTCTTTCAACTTTTGTGGTTGTAACTGGAAGGGTAAAGAATAGAAAGCATGCTGTTATTACCTCTGGAAAAATGGATGCAAGGCTATTGAATTTTATCAGAAATAATTCCATAGGTCCTTAATGGAATGAATTTTTTGAATTTCAGATTTTTAGCATGTTTTCAGAGCAATTAACCCGGGAAAAAAAGAGATTGCTTTTTTGACTTTGGTCATTTCTGAAGTGAAAACTCTATAAGCACGTATGACAGTTTGTTTATATGTTTTTTTCCCGGAAAGCACGAGATCAAGTGACATTATAGATAACATTTTGCTAGAGTTTGCTTACACACGTTAGGGGCCTCTGTAGTCCGGGGGCCTCGTATCATTGATACGGCTGATACGGCTGTAGCTACGCCCCTGCCTACTGGAGTAGAGTTTCTAAGTTTTAAATCATTTAAATGCACTGGAAACCCTCAACCAGTTCGTCACCGTTCAACTAATCCATCCTATCAAATAAATCTCTGCTAAAAATTATGTGATATGGAAACCGAGTTTGTTTGTTTTGAACGATTAAATTTAAAATAATTTAGTCGGAAATACTTATTAAAATTTTTTGGCTCCAGTTAAATGAATCAAAATTTTTATTTGTTCGACATTAAGTAGTATTTACGCGATGGTATTAATATTAACCCTAGATTCATGCGTTGATCTACGTTGGTTTTTAGAGATTTTGTACTTTACATATATGATGTAGTCAATAAAGCATCAAAATGCAACAGCTTTAATTTTAATGAATTTTTTTTTTAAATTGTATGTTTCAATGTATTATTTAAAATCGTAAGCATTGTAAGTGGTGGACCCAAGTCCCGTAGGATTTCGGGGTCCGAAAAAGGCCCAAAATAAACGGCTAGACGGATCTTGATGAAATTTTAATCAAATACTATTGAGATTCAAGAAAAAATGAACGTTAGGTTGAAACTATCCTCCGAGATCCTCAGGTCCCAGAAAGGATCCAAAGTAAATTGTAGGAAATGACCTCTAAATTTTACTTAAATACTATTAGAATAAGGAAAAAATTAAGGTGAAATTCAAATTGTGCTCCAGAATCCTAGGGTCCCAAAAAACTTCCTGAATAAAAGTAGTTGAACCCTTTGCTATACCTTTCGTTTAAACTCCATTGACTTTCGGCATCCGGAAAAAATGAATAAAACCAGAATTTTTCGACTTTTCTAAAACGTAAAAATGGACATATTATGGAATTGTCTTGAGGCTAATTTTATTTTTCTAGCCCTAGTAGTTCTGAAGATACTCATTATTTTAGACACCACAATATGTATATACGCAGGTCCGGTGTAAGAGGGAGGACAGCCGTGGTTGTAGGCTTGGAGGGAGGAAGTAAAAAAATGGTTATAAAACTAGAGGTCCGAGAAAAAACCAAGGAAAATCTGTAAAACTTTCTTTCGGTCCGTGTAAAAGTGTCAATTTTTTTTTGATCGTCACCCATATTTTGGATCAAAATTTATGAAAAATAAGATGCAGTTTATCCCCGAGACCAACGATTTCTCTCCCAGACCCTGTACGTATGTGCAAAGAGTCTAGAACAAAAGTCCAAATCCGGAAAATTTCTATTCGAATTTTGGATTTTCTAAATTCTTTAGGTTTAAAAATGTCAAGATCCGGTGAAAACCACATATGGTCAAGTTGGTCCATTTACCATTATTTCCCTTCCGATAACCACACCTTCGAGAAACCGTGACAGTTGCCCTTATACTAATTTATATTATAACTGTAGGAAGGAACCTAGAACATACAAAATATCATGCTCATAGATTACAGACAGTCATTACGAAATTATAAGGATTTCTCGACTTTTTCTTCGGAACCCTAAAAAAATATTTCACTCCCATCATTCTCAGAATTAGATTTACTCAAAGATCAAAGGGTTTTTATAAATTGTTGGTGAAAACATAGAATGAAACATGTAGAAAGAAAACTGTTCTAGAACTGAACCAGAACTGCACCGGAACAGTAACAAAACTGTCTGGGAAGCGAATTAGAACTGTTTTGGAAAAAAAAAACTTTAATTAAATTTTAATTAAATCATTTTACAATTTAAAATACCGAAAATTTGAAAATGATACAATTTCATTAGGCTTTGAATGATGTAGTAATAAGCGTATTATGTATCTATAGCATGTACAATGTACAAATTCGCACCATAGAGTCCGCAGAGAATACATTTTATATAGAGGTATCTGTTTTATAATTTGAAATGAAATATGTTTAACCGTATGAACGATTTCAGCATATTACGTAGAGTTTGATTTCAAAACACCAAAATTTTTTCAAAAAATGTGTTAGCAGTGTTTAAGACAGTCATTTTTAACTCGACAATTCCCAAGCCGCGATCTATGGACAAAATATTCTTATTTTGTGCTAGTTTTATCTTTAGGTACTCAACATATAAAAAATAAATAACTGAAAAAAAATACCCTTCAGTTTTTTTTTTAAATGGCGTGTCAATTATAGGTCATTTGGGTCGTTACTTGTAATATGAACTGATAAAATGGTATGAAATTACCGGCAGAAAATCACTTTCATTATAAGCTTGATTCTTAAATAATAATTTGTTATAACAATATTAACAGTACCTACTTTTTAGACATTTTTATAACAGCGAAAATACCACAAGATACACTCACGTGCAATAAAACAGCAAATCGTTTGAAACAACAGAATTAATTTGACCGTTAACATAACTTCAGTGTTGCCAAATTAAAACCATGATACTACTAAGTATTAAGTATTAAAATTTGTTATATTGTCTGTAAAAAAAATCACAAATCACTGTCACCTAGAGGTGACACTGGGAATTCCCGAGTTAAACTTAAAAGTTCTTCAACCAGACACGCCCGATACCTGGAACTTCAAAAAACAAGTTTTTCGCAAAATTTGCCAAAAGGTTTTTGAATTGAAGAATGAATGAATACCAACATCTTTATACATTCCATTTTGCAGATGACCAGGTGGTAATTGCACAGGATAAAAACGACCTTAAATATATGACTAGAAAATTAACACAGGCATACTTCGAAGGGGGATTAGAAGTAAATGTGAAAAAAAACATCTTATCTATGTATAAATAGCGAGCTACAAGATCTAAGGCTAGATAACAGTGATGTAATAAGGGGAACTTCGAGTGTCAAATATCTTGGGATATATATTTAGACCAAAATGGCACACAAGATCTGGAACTAAAATCCCGAATTACACAAACAAAAAAAGCGATAAATGCGTTAAATTCTATCCTGTGGAGTAATACTATCACCAGAAATCGAAAACAGCAAATATATAATTATATGATAAAAAGCATACTAACATATGGTTCGGAGGTCTGGCAATTAATGGAAAGTACCAAGTATAAGCTTATGGTGACCGAGATGGAATTTCTGAGGCGAGCGGTAAAAGTATCCAGACGTGACATGGTTTGGAACCAAAGAATAAGGGAGCTAATGGGGGTTGCTAATGAGAAAAATATCATTGAAACTGTAGAAACTAAACAGTTGATTTGGTATGGGCATGTACAAAGAATGGGGGAACATCGTTTGCCCAATCTAATATCTAAATGGATACCCACATGAAAGGCGCAAGAGAAGCCGATCTCGAAAAAGTTGGAGTGAAGGAGTCGAAGACGCAATGAGATGTCGGTGACTGATCGCGAATCAGTGACAACATCGAGAAGTGTGGAAAGTGCGAGCCGAAAGACGACGACAGTCAGACGGACAAGGATTCAAAGCTCCCGTTGCAAGTAGGCCACAAAATACGGGCTGATTGTATCCCATGGCATCCTAAAGGGACTATATCTAATGCCCAGTCCCTCATAGAAACCTGAGATTGCACTAAAGTCTGCAATCCTGATGTCCTAGGAACTCAGTATTGGAGATACCAGATATGTGGATCTTAAGAATGATAATGCTTCCAAGAGCATAGAACATGGCACCAAAATTCATCCTCCAGGCCGCACCTTCGGCAGAGAGAACTTTCCACTAATCCCATGATATGCAGGTGCTTCCTCAGGACGTTATGCCCCGTGAGTATACCTGTCAACCGGCTCAGCTGTACCCTGTTTAGAGATAGAAATTATTTTCGCCGTTTTAAACTGGGCAGTACTATAAGCTCTCGTGTCTGTCTGGCCCAGTTATTTACAGCAGACCTCATTTTCTGGAATCATACTGCTAGGGCTGGCACTGGACCTACTGATGGCTGAGTTGAACCCCGTTTAGCCAAATCATCTGCTCTCTCATGGAATTGAAGAACGGAAAAAGTCACGTAAGATATGTTTTTGCACCATTATTCTATGCAAGCGGGTTTCCGAGAAAAAACGATTTTTGTAAATGACATTTGTTACGTATTCTATAAGTAGTTTGTATGTTACCCCATACGTAGCACATTGCAGTAGTCAGTTTTTATTTATTTTAGTGTTCCGACGAAAGATCTCGAAACTCTCATAGCTTCATAAAATCTTGCATATAAATTCTACAATTATAGATCTCAATTATTAACAGGTATCGGATTTCTTTCGGATCAGACAGTTTCGTCTTTAGCATATGCAGGTATACATATTGCACTCAATGTGACTAAAAGTTCAAAATATTTTCATAAAAACAACGTACATAAGTTACATACACACATACATATGTGTATCAAAATATTATTTATACGTATTTTATGTAAACATCCCTTTTTTCTCTTATTTTACCTGCACTATTGAAAAGTGCCACTGTAATTTTAATTGACTATCAAAAGTATTCTTGTTTATATTATGTATGTGATTTATGTGACATGTCATTTAAATTAAATAAATTCATCTTTTTTTATTGTTTTCAATTTTGAGAGATTGCTTGTTAAAAATTTGTTTTTCAATAATAAAAAATCTTAGTAAATACGTACGTCTTAGCTATTATAGTGGACCGTCTAAATATTCAACAACTTTTCAATATATTTTACAAAAATTTTTTCCGATTTTTTCAACTTTCTTACTTACGTCAAATAAAAAATGCTGTTAGTATTCTAAATGGTGAAAAATGTAATTTTTGACCAATTATTATCATTCAAATGTACATAATTTAATGTAATTTAATTGCAAAATTTTATTGAAATAAGTACGGTCCTGACCTGTCCGAAGAAACCCGATACCTAATTATTAAATAACAAAAAAAAAAAAAATTGAAATTAGCAATTAGAAAGTGGAGATGCATGTGTTAGGTATCGCTAAAAGGGCCGTTAAAGTGAAAATAAGATTCCTTTTATCATTTTTCATTTTTTAGTTCTGTTTGCGAAATATTGAGTCAAGGGATATGACGGTCAATAAATTTTTTAAATAGTTTTCTTTCTTTTTTTTTTAAATTTTACCGAAATTTTAAATGGAAAATTCAACTATTACAACAGATATCATGGTGAGACTTGAACTCGATATGGATATCATTTTCGACTTTTAGACCTTAAAATAAATATCTATCATTGTTTTGAGCTCAAATTGCGCCATAACAGTGGTTGCAATCGTTGAATTTTCCATTGGTAAATTCGCTAAAAATCTAATAAGGTGAAAATTAAATTAAAACGACTTGTAACAGTTCCTATACAAATGTACCTGGAGCCAATGACGCGACGATTTGAAAACGATCCCATTTACGATAAATCAAAATACAAAGTGTGCTTCTAATTTTTGAAAATAATCTCCACACAGATCTCCGTACATACAAATACAAAACATGAACTAGAATGTAATGTAATTTGAAAAGTTTGTTAATTGTAGTTAGTTGTTTGTTAGAGGCGCACTCAAAACGCTCAAAACGCCACCCGTTACCTCTTTACGGGTCTACATACTGTACTATGTATATATTACAGATCATTTTACAGGTTAAAGTTTAATGTTTTTGTGTGTTACTAAGCGGTTACAGTTACGTTCCAATTCTGTTTCCATCTCCCGATTAACCGAAAACTCGCATCCAGTATTTTGTTAATAAATTCACGTAGTATACAACACAACAACACAACACCAGTGGCATCTAGTGGCGGTAATTAGTGCGGAGAGGTTTGTTGAATTTAAATATACCTTAATTAGTAATAATAAAATCTAAATTAAGGTAACATTATATAATAAAACGTGTACATACCAACAAGCTATGTTGGTTGTATATAGCCATTTCAAAATTAACACTAAAACAAAAAAACAAAAACAAAGAACGAAAATAACGCGAGAGAGAAATGGAAATAAAATAATAAACAAATAAGCAATTTTATTATGAACAATTATCATTTGTTTTTTCCGAGATTTTTTTCACTTGTTTTTTTGATAAAATATACTGAGTGATACAAATTAAACTATAAATTAAAGAAAAAAAAATGAACACCGAATATATGCTTAACATTTTGCCTCCTCCCATTCCAAATCTTGTGTATTCTCTATGTAGGTATAGCTAAAGACATCTGAACCAGAATAACTCGGAGTAACTACTCAGTGTAACTCTTGCTCCAATGAGCAATACTCCCCATAATTTTTACCAACTCTGACGCGCAAATTGTCTGATGTTTTAAAATCATCATTTAAGGGAAGATTCTCAAAAAAAACATCAAAAATCGACTTTATTAAAAAACTAAATATACAGCATTGTTTCTACATGTGTTGAGATTACAAAAAAAAAAATTTTTTAAACATTCAAAAATGATCTGAGTATAAATAGCTTTGAAGTCGACACTGCGAAATTTTTCAACCGCGATAATTCCTCGCGTTCTGAAATCCCCAATGAACCAAAATCAAAAAATTAAAAATTTTCTAAAAATATACGTATACAGTTATGGCACTAACTAGGATCTAAAAAAAAAAAAAAAAAAAAAACCAGCGAAAAATCGCATTTTGAAAATAAATTTTAAAAATCACCGCTTTTTCTCTGCTATAAACAGAGCCGCCATTTTGAAAATATATTAAGGAACCAAAGGATCCTAGTTCCTGCCAAAATGACGGTATCGAGGAATACCGAAGAATATAACACTCGAGGAATACAATACAATATCGAGGAATAGAACACTTTGATTTACGTCGATATCTCAAATACTTTTCGAGATACATGAGGAACCATGTCGAAAAACGTACTTTCGTAAAAAAGCATTTAAAGGTTTTTTATTTAAATTAAATTATAGTAAAGTGCATCCACTAAAATACCCATAACTTTTTGATTTTTCAATTTTTTTAAATTAAATTTTTACGGGAATATTTTAACGCCTTAAGGAATATAATTATAGAGAAAAAATCAATTTTTCTTTTTTAGCTAATCTTTCCTTAATAATGTTTCATCTGACGAGAAAAAATTTTAAATTTACTAAAATTTTCAGTTAAAATTAACATATGTATTCACTTTACTCTTACGGGGTAAGATGTTACGAAACCTGGTTTAAAAATTTTGACAAAGCATAAATTAGTTGTGGAGTACACCTGTATCATACTGTATGGGAAAATATATAATAATTAGTTTTATATATACATAACAGCTTACTTTTGAAAACGAAACACACCGTATTTTCGTTTTTAGTTTTTCATAGTTTAAGCCCGGTTGGTAAGTAGTGTACAGCTGTGGTGACTTTTAACATGAAAATATTTGTCAACATAACCTTTAAAATTTACAATATTTGTATAACACAAAAACAGAGCTAGTGCTCTATACCACCTAAACATTACTATTATGTTATAAAAATCAAGGTTTATTTGTTTTGTATATTTAGAAAAGTTAAATTACGAGAAACACTGGGGGATACAAAAATGTAATTTGTATAAAATTTTTAATCAAGACATTTAAGGATTTCACTTAAATTACGAGAGCTCTTTTATTTTATCCTTTAGGTAAGTTCCAAATTTGTTTAAATTGTCACTGAGGAAGGAGAACCCTGCCAGAATCCTCCAAGCACATCTACTTGCACTGCTATGATAGACATCGAAACCATATATTTGTGTAACTTGTGACAAAGAACTGAGATAAAACTGAACTGAGCTAAAACTGGAACGAGACCCATGTGTTATTTTTACAAAGGACAGGCCCGGATATAAGGGGGGGGGGCAAACCGGGATCCCTGCCCCGGGCGGCAATTTCAGGAGACGCCGAAATCATACTAGGTTGGTCTATATTAAATGGTCTAAAAAAAGTTGATTGCTCGACCATTTTAAAAAAAATTAATATTCTTCCAGTTGTATCTCTTATATTTGAAGTATTAAGAACACTTCTTAAAAAATTATCTTGAACCGCTTAAGCGTGGTACCCATTTTTGTTTTCCAATTTGCGCTGATTTTTTTACCAATGTACATATTTCATAAACCGTTGATACTCAAAAGTTGAAATAAAAACCATTTTAAAGGTAATAAATGTCTCTTTACTTTAAGTGATATTTAACATATTTTCGTCCCTTCCATAAGAAAACTTTACCTAAATTTGGATATCAAAATTTAGCAAAATTCACTTTTTGAACATTTTTTTCTTATAGAAGGAATGTTTTAAACATCGCTTAGTATTTTTTATAAGAATAGCTATACGGGTACAACTACCCATTATGAAACAAATACACACTATTTCAATTGTGAAACTTGTATCTTTTAACTTTTACAAACTTCCGAAAACTGACTTTTTTTACAAATTTTGGAATTTTGCGAACCCGTATCTCTGATGGGGCTTTGCACAACTTGTAGTGCTTTCGGAGTAGATTTGTTAAAATAAAAAATCAACTTGTTCCTATATTGATCTTTTACAGAACCCTCAATTTCTATCATTGCCGCTACGGGAAAAATTATAAAGGACATATACATTATAAAGTTTTATAAAGGACCTATGAGAGACCTATACCTATGAGTTTTTTTTGACAATTTTAGGTCAAACGTTGGAGAGCGATAGGCGCCACTTTCAAGTTTCTGCCCCGGTTCTAAAAAATCGTAGATCCGGGGCTGACAAAGGATGTCAAATCTGTTAAAATACTAGAAATTGTATTCGTTAATATAATCGCCTAATTTTTCATAGAAATAAAATCTTGATTTTTTTTTTTTTTTTTGATAGTTCCTGCCATACACGGAGAGAAAATTCATAGAAAAATTACTGTGCTCAGCACTACAATCGGCGTGTAAAAGGCGAACATATTCAGTTTTGTACGGTAAAAATATAAAGCTTATAATTAATCATAGGAAATTTAAAGGATAGTGTATTCTTTCCGTAATATTAACTCCGTAAAATTTGTAAAACAGCACAGTAAAAAGTTCCATTCTCGACAGAAAAATATTTTTTAATTATTTTTCTTACAAAAATTACCATGCCGTCTTGTAATTATTCAAATGCTCTCTGCTAATAGTAGAAAGAAAGAAAGAGAAAGAAGCTATCAACGCTGTTGAAATGTACCCCACTCATACATGCAAGTCATATAGCCAGCCTGGTGAGTGGTGTGACGATCAACACGACCAACTTGGCCGGACCAAGCACCTTGATTCATTAGACTGTCTTACAAGCAGCAAGAAGTATTCATTGCACTGTCATACAGGACGGACTGTCACCGTTTAATTCATCATTTTGTTACTTCACTATCTTCCGTATTAGAATATATGGTTGCCAATCATTTTTGTATGTATCATATATTGTTCCTCAATGTGTACAGCCCGTACAGCCCAACCAACATAAGGTTGCGGGTCAGATGCGCAAATGAAAGAGGATGACAACAAGAATTAAACTGTAACATACATGCATAAGAGTGTGATAGAAGTTGTGTTAGCACATGAAATTTTACCATGCTAGCACAACAATTTTTATGAAGCCATGACTAATACTTTTTACGTTTCAATTTAATAATATTTACATGATCGTAAAATATTTTTTACTTTGGTCGTCGATCGCGCACGCATTATAAGAGAGCATGGTAATTTTTTTCTGAAATTTTCTCTACTAAAATTATATGATTTTTCTCTCCGTGTAGAACAACATATGCTGAGGTAACGTAAAAAATTTGAAGGCGATGGAATTAAATGGAACTTGAGATATCATGTCGATGAGTTTGAAAAATGTAGTATCAAGTAAAATGCACTTAAAGTTCTAATTTATAATACCTGATAGCAGGACCTACCGTATTAAAATGGCTATAACTTTGTAAATTTTCACAATTGTTATATTTCCAATTGTTATATTTCTTTTTTAAAAATAAAAAAAATCGAATTTTTAATAACCTCTACACTAGAGCACTACCTTAAGGCGGACCACTAGTGTGACATTTTGAACAAACTCGAATTTTTTTTACATGTTTCGATAGTACATACATTTAAAAATAACATACCTCAAATAGTTTTCGAGTTACAGCCATCTGAAGAACGGATTCTGATTTTCATTGTTAACTTTGATATATTGAAAAATGTATGAAGGTTGATAGTTCGGGAGTTTCTGGACGTGGCTTCCAGTCACATGTTATGGAGCAGCTAGACCCTGGCACATTTAAACGACTCATTTAGTTTTACTATGACCGTTATAGTGAGTACATTGTAAATAATTTTAGTAAAAATTCTCAGTGATTAAAACTAAAAGGTAAAGTAAAGAAAAACTACATTTTTCAAATTTGCTGCAGTTATAACTCGAAGACAAATCATCCGATCGATTTGATTTTTATTGCAGCTTTTATGTATGTTTCTTCGTGCCATCAACCTCCAGTTTTCCGATCGAATAAAAAATGTAATTTTTGCAAGCTAAAAATCATCAAATTTTTGCGCAAATTTTGAAAGTCTTTTTTAAAAACTCCGCCATTTTGTTAAATTTCAACTTTTTTTTTTAATTGAGGTTCAGTGTATGGGCAATAACTTTTAGTTTAATAGGCTTTTTGGTTTCTTTGATTTCAGGCACTGTGAAGGTCGCTATCACTGCACCATTGGAGGAACTGTTTTTTTTTTTTTTCGCGAATGGCTCACTGAATTTTCAATTTTTTTGTCCAAAAATTTTATCATGAATTTATTATATATCAGCGAACATATCCTTAAAATATTAAAACATTCCATACAGTAGTTTTTTTTAAAAAAATTCTCAAAAATCACCTTTCTTTCTGGCGGTCACACTAGTGGTCCCCCTTAATGAAATAATTAATTCATAATTAATCATACATCTCCTATATAATTATTAACATTTCCATAGTTCACCACTAAAATATCACTTACAATAATAATATTCATGTCAGATAAATATAATTAAATTTATAGTGTTTTCCGCCTCTCCATAATCCACCCCTTTCGGAAAAAAAAAAAAACGAAAAAATATTATCAGTTCCTGTTTGGTTTCAAATGGGAATGAAAAAAACAACGGAACGCAGAAAAAACAAAACAAAACGCAACCTCGAATCATGTAGTAATATATTATTAAGCTTTTATTTTTGCTTCCTCTACGTTCGTTTGTTCGTCGCTCCACGAACTTTCGAGCTTTGTTTTTATCATTTGTTTGCTGTTTGCCTGCTATTTAGATTGTAACTTTCTATTTCCGTTTACGTCGCTCGCTCTTTGTTCTTTTTTTCGTGTTTTTTTTTTATGTATGTTTTTGTGTGTGTGTGTTAAAAAATTTTTCGTAAATATAATGAATTGAATTCCATATTTGAAATTGTACTGTGTGCGATACGAGTTGTCGCTACGGAGCCAAGGGACAACAGAGTAAAGGATATTGTTGTAAGCCTATTGGGCAAATTTAATCCTTTGATGTACGGAATAATATTGTATAGTTACACAAAAATGTATTTTAGTCATAAACAACAAGTTAATGTTGACAAAGTGGTCTAGCGGCAAGGGGAAATGTCCCTGCCTAGTAGGAAGGGGTCTTCTTCTAAGAAAATTATTATTATTTTTTTTTTTCATTAGTATACAACGATGTTTTGAAGCTATAGAAATTTATTTATAAAGGAAAAGTCCGGAAATGTCCCCGGCCTTTTTTAGGCGACTTTAGAAATAAAAGAACAAGTTCCCATTTCGATTATATTTTTTGGAATGATTCTTTTTTTATTTAAGAGGATGTCCTTCCGAGGTGGTCCCACATGACTCGAATCTGTGATTTTCAGGGATATGCCCATTGAATTCCTTAATAGCGAAGAATAATACGCATATCGCAATTGGACTATTGTGCTGGACATGTACTGAAAATTACAGGCTGATTACTGGTTTGGTTTCTATCGGTGGTTATCTGATCACGTTTACTAAGCGGCTCAGGGCCACTAAAAAGAGAAAAATGAAAACTTCTTAAGAAGCGAAATAAAACCGACTTCAAAATAACAATAAAAACTCTCAGAAGTACAAAATAATTATGGCATAAGTGGTATAGTTAAATCAAGAGAAGTATAAAAATTTAATTTTGATACTTTTTAAACTTGGGAGACCTGACGAGCGGGAGGAAGCCGAGGCTAGTGCTCCGGGGTCGGGGTTTAATAAGAGGGTCGAGCGAAAGAGTAAGAGCCTTTTTTTGCTCGCTACTTGTATTTTTGGGGAAAATTTTACTTAACCCCTGGGGCCCGTCGTTTCTCTTCGCGGCCTTAGAAACTGGTACCAACTTGATTAGGTAGTAAAAGTCGTAACAAGGTTTCTGTCGGTGAACTTAAAAAAAAAAGTTTCTGCACTTTCCAGTATGGCACAAATCCACATCTACAGCATGTATATGCAAAATTTCATCTTCATTAGTCGAAATTAATGTGGAAACTATGGAGATATGACGAAAAGACAGACAAATATGATGAAACTATGCAGGTTCCAAATTTATTCTGCAGAAAAAAATATATTTTTCAATGTCTCTCACAGAGGTTTCGCTTTAAACTTAATTTTTTACAATGATTTTTAAATATGCTTGTGTCAATACTCAAGTGACTTCAAATGGAATGGAATCGAATATTACTAAGCGATTCAAATTTTACACTGAAACATCAACTCCATCAGATCCATTCGATTTTGAAATTTTAGTTATCAAATAGAGTATTGGTGTCCTAAGGGAAAATCACTTAACTAGTTATCAAGAGATCCTGGACTTGATTCCTAGCCAATTAAATATTCGAAAAATTTTTCAAGTTTTCAAATTTCAGGTATTTTGTAACATCAGTATCATCAGACCCGTGCAATTTTGGAATATTGCCAACTTACAAATCTAATAATTTTCCTATTTAATTACACTGAGGCCCTTTTTATATGATTTTACACAGTTATTGATTCTAATATAAAAAGAAAATATTACACAATTTTCAGTATCGATTCTTATGATAAAATTTTTAAAAAATTTTATAAGTATATATTTTTTTTTACTGGAAATAATAAATATAAAATAAAAAAGGGCTGTTTGCTTCATATAGATTTTAAATTATTTATTTTAATAATATCATCTTCGTTCGCTCCTATTGCACGTCAGTCTATAAAAAAAACTATAAATTAAAATTTTGTTATAAAATATTTTTATGTCAATTTTTTTTCTGCTCTCTACTATCATTTTTTCATCCCAACTTACTACTCTGTACCTACTGTTACGTACTTGCCTAAAAAACAAGATGTGAGTGAGTTAACGCACAACAAAAATTTATGTTTTTCGAACGCGTAAAGAAAAGCGTGTAACTTATGGCAAGCACATTGACATGTGTAGCAAGGAGTAACACGTCATAATCACTTTCATTTTTGTGAATTTATTGATTTTTAACCGAACATAAACGTGTAAGTATATACATTAGCTATTTACGGCAACACAATTTTGTTGTATGTATGTGCGTTCCTGATCACTACCAGCTGAGCGACCGAAAAGTGAATAAATATTGTTGATATAGTACAGTAGAACCTCGTTGCAATGTGAAATTTGTATATTTTACACGGGTTGTCTTCTAGTTCTAAAAAGGTTCCGGAACGGTTCTAGAATAGTTCCAGTTTGGTTCCTTTCACTATCTAATTCGATTTCGCTTGACTGCGGTAATAATATGGTTATCAGTACACACTGAGTGAGGCGCTGGCTTAGAATCCTCATAAACCACCTACTTTTTATAAAGTTAAGAGGGACCACTAGTGTGACCGCCTAAAAAAAGGTGATTTTTGGAAATATTTTTAAAGAAAACTAGTGTATGGAATGTTTTAATATTTTAAGGATATATTAGCTGATATATAATAAATTCATGATAAAATTTTTGGATCGAAAAATTGAAAATTCAGTGAATTATTCGCGATTTCCCAATAAGGCTCCAAAAAAAAAGTTCCCCCCCCCTGCTGCAGTGATAGCGACCTTCACAATGCCTGAAATTAAGAAAACCAAAAAGCCTATTAAACTAGAAGGTATTGCCCGTGCCATGAACCTCAATTGAAAAAAAAAAGTTGAAATTTAACAAAACGGCGGAGTTTTTTAAAAAAAATTTAAAAATTGGCTCGAAAATTTGATGATTTTTGGCCTACAAAAATTACATTTTTTATTCGATCGGAAAACTGGAGGTTCATGGCACGAAGAAACATATATAAAAGAAGCTGCAATTAGAATCAACTTGATCGGATGATTTGTGTTCGAGTTATAACTGCAGCAAATTTGATAAATGTAGTTTAATCACTGAGAATTTTCATTAAAATTATTTACGATGTACTCACCATAACGGTCATTGTAAAACTAGATGAGTCGTTTAAATGTACCAGGGTCTAGTTTCGCAGCAACATGTGGCTGGCAGCCACGTCTAGAAACTCACGAACTATCAACCTTCATACATTTCTCAATACCTCAAAGTTAACAATGAAAATGTGACCCGCCAAGGGAAAAGGGACCTTAACTTCCAAATTTTCGAAATTGAGTTATTAGTATATTCTTAATCTACGTTAAAAACCAAACAAACTGGTGAAAAAATTATGAAGATATCTTAAAAAATGGCTGAGTTATGAATGTTTGAACTTTAAATATTGAAACAACTATGTTTTGAGAAATCGCGCTCCAAAGTTTTCAATTTTGTTAACTAAATTTTCTCTGAGCTATTTACATTATTTGCCATGTATTACATATCATTTTGTCAGAAATTTAATGCTGAATATAAATCAATTAATAAATTTGTGACTTGATTGCATTTTTTGTCGCACTTCATTTAAGATGATGTAGGTAAAAAAGAAAAAAAGACGTTTTAATGACAACATTTATTATTACAAAAATCCAAAACAAATAATGTTTAGAAAAAAAGTTAATTTAAATATGTTTTAGATTGAACTCGAGTTAATGGTTGACAAAATATTGTTCAGAAACATACAAAGAGTAAGAAACTATAAAAACCTAAAAATGTTATTTTTTGGCCCAAACCACAAAAACTTACCGTCCTGTAAAATTTTGTCCGGGAAGATAAGGTCCCTTTTCCCCTGGCGGGTCACAAATCAGAATCCGCTCTTCTCTCGAACTGTTTGAGAACTCGAAAACTGTTTGAGATATGCAATTGAAATTTTGGTATGTTATTTTTATAGGTATAGACTACCGAAACATACAAAAAAAAAATTTTCCAATTTTTTCAAAATGTTATACTAGTGGTCCCACTTAAAATTTAAAAAACTTGATAAAGACATTAGGGGCATAAAACCAGGCTCAACATAATTCTATAATACATTTATGGTATTAAGGAAAGGTCATGTTTTATTCAGTAGCCCTGAAGTTATCGCTATTTGATTTTAAAAAGTCCCAAAAGGTTTTTTTTTTTAATTTCTCCAGACTCCGGTTTTGAAAGTCGATGAAATTTAGATGAGACGTGGTACAAAAGATCTCCACTAATTTAAAGCCAAAATTTTACAAACAGAAAAATTAAAATTTTTTTGATTTTATTCTAAGACGCTTAAAATTCTTTATCAGTGTACAAATGGGACTTGCATTTGGAAAACTGGTGACATAACTTTAATCAACAATCGATTTATTTTAAAAAATTGAGTAATAATGACTGGAAGTAAATTTAAATATAAATTTTCTAACCTACCTTCAAGTGGGGAGCGAAAATCTGGCGAATTTATAAAAAATTTTGTTTTCAAGAACTTTCCCGGTGATGACTGCCCTAAAAATGTACACACTTACGTTCAAAATGCAATAAAATTTGATTTTTTGTAACCAGGCGACCATGGTCACGTATTCTAAATAAATCGTATTTATAGAACTTCGCTGGCTATCGGCTTTTTTAAATCCACATTCAAAAAGTTCTTTGGCTTAAAATTTATATTTTTCGTTTACTTAGAACTTTCCTGTTAATTTTTTTTTATTTTATTACTTACATTTCCATAACTCAAAGAAATATCATGACGGGATTTAACTGTAGTTTGTTGAAAACATTATAAAGTAATTTCATTTTTTTATTGAATTCATAATACGTAATATGTAAGAGAAAAAATGGTGTCATTCGCTCTATCAGCAATGTTTAACAATCAGAGTTTTCGTGGAAAATAAACTTTTTTTTTATTAAAGTTGTTTACTTAATTTGTTATTTTGACGCAGTCGATTTTAATGACATTTTAAAAGATGGCGAAAGACGCTAACGGTGCCTCGGTAATTAGATCAAGTGGGTTGGGATAATTTTTCTACAAATTCGTCCGTAGATTTTATAGCATAAATAAAGCTGCATTTAGGCAGCTAACAAGAGCGATATAGTAATAGCGGAACATGTGAAGAGGTTATTCCAGAATGCACGACAAAAAGAGGCATAACAGGCCACGAAATAAACGTGAAAAAGTCCTAAAATGCCAAGAGAAGATTAAAAGAATAAAAACGCTTCTTGAATGAAACTTGAATGCTGTGACCAGTGGCGTAGCGTAACTTGGAGGGGCCCTGTATCAAAATTAGTTGGGGGCCCAAATGAAAGGTAAAGATTTCTCACAAAAGAAACAAAAATGCTTGCATTAAATTAAAATAAATATTTATTTATTATGAGTTATTGCTTCCTTCTAGAAATCGAACTAGCCAAACAATTCAAATTAAATATACACTTTTCTTGCCTTTTTTCGGCAAATTGATTTATTAAATCATCTATAGCTGAAGACGGTTTCAGTTTTTTTTTTTTTTTAATTTCTGCCTCTATAGACAATAGTGACAAGTCTGATAGCCGTTCCTGCCTCATCGAAGTCCTTAGGTAATTTTTTATCAATTTTAATTTTGAAAAACTTCTTTCAGCTGTTTCGGTTGTAACTGGAAGGATCGAAAATAGAAAGCATGCTGTTATTACCTCCGGGAAACTGGATGCAAGGCTATTGAATTTTATCAGCATAAATTCCATGAGCTCCTTAATGGAATGAATTTTTTGAATTTCAGATTTTAAGCATGTTTTCAGAGCAATTAATTGTTCATAAAAATTAACTGAGATGTCTTTACTGTATTTAGCCGACAGTTTTCCGGAAGCGTTTTTTATCACTTCGTTTGAAGAAGATAGGAGTTTCTCCGGTTGTAATACTTCAAACATATTACTCAGGTCGTCAGGTTACAAAGGCTCTGAAATCTGTTTAGTTTGAGAAATTAATATATCTAAACAGCAATAGTATATATTGACTTTGAAATATGATTCCGGGTCTGAAATTCTCTCGTATGACAGTTTTTGTGTTTTTTTCCCGGGAAGCACGAAATTAAGTGACATTGTGGATAATATTTTACTAATTTTTGCTTACACACGTTAGGGGGCTCTGTAGTCCGGGGGCTCCGTATCATTGCTACGGCTGATAGGGCGGAAGCTACGCCCCTGGCTGTGATCTACCATTTACACCGATTGTTTCAATTAAAGGGTCTTCTACAAGTAATGTGCTAAAAAAACCACTTTTTGGAATGTGTTTTTTGAAGAAACTATTTATTGTAATGAAAAAAAGGCTTGTACATTAAAGTACATATAATTAAGTATATCTTGAATTAATTTTTATTTTTGTCTGGCCTTCCATCTGCTCTTGTAGGCCTATTAAATTTTGTAATTTAAAGCGGTGGTAACGATTCAAAAACAACTATAAATCCGATTGGACTAAAATTGAATGCATTCTGTTTATTATGGTGTTTTCTGTAAGACTAGCTAGAATCAACTCATCAGACCGCATACTTTATTTTTTGGCGTCATTTTGAATAAAAAATAAGAAACATTATTCCGCTTTTTGACTTTACATGCGTTCTAAAAAATCGGGATTTTTATATTAAAGGCTGGTCTGGATAATCTTATAAAAAACAGCATAATAAAGAAAATGTATCCAATTTTAGTCTAATCGGACTTACAGTTTTCTTTGAATCATCGGCACCGTTATTTTTTTTAAATCTGTTACCTTTAACAGGCTTACAAGGGCAGACGGCTGATCAAAAATAAAAGCAAAAATATTCAAGATATACTTAATTATATGTATCGCAATTTCAAATATTATCGTGTGCTTGTGAAACATTACTACGTATGACGAACTTTTGTCCGCATTTAAATATACGCAGTATTCATATGTTCACTTATCGTTCAGCTAAACTGAAACTTTAAGCACGCGATTTCTTTGGTTAGTATGACCAAAATCCAAATGTAAATTAAAAATCAAAAAGTGATTGAAAAAATTATCAAACTGCATCGGCTTTCTCGCATTAGAGAAAGTACCAATACACATAAGTGGTTGAATCGTTATCGGATTGGGGTGGCTGTCGAACAGAGGATTGTTGGTCTAGTGGCAAGACATCTGGCTAGTTACCGGGAGATATTGAGTACGATTCCCAGCCGATCCAGTTTGATAATTTTTTCAATCACTTTGTGATTTTTAATTTAATTTTTAATTATATGTACTTTAATGTACAATTTTTTTTTTTCATTACGTAAATAGTTTCCCCCAAAAAAATTCCAGAAAAATTTTTTTTTTGATAGCACATCACTTGTAAAAGATCTCTTTATATCTAATACCGGATTAGTGATGAGCAAATGCAAGACCAAGACCAAGACTTAGCAGTCTTGGTCTTGGTCTTGTTCTTGCATTAAGAATCTTGGTCTTGGTCTTGCTAGAGCAGTTTCAGTCTTGGTCTTGGTCTTGGTCTTGCTAAATGCAGTCTTGGTCTTGGTATTGCTAAAAAATCTTGTAATTTCTTGCATCTTTTTTATTAGCGAATTTTTTCCTTCTAAAATCAGAATTTGCTCTCTTTACGGTGTTAATTATACTTTCAAACTATTTAAATAGTTTAGCAAGAGTCTTGCTTTTTTCTTGCTTTTGTCTTGGTCTTGCTCACTTGAGTCTTGGTATTGGTCTTGCAGCCATGCTTATAGTCTTGGTTTTGGTCTTGCTCTTGGTGTACATAGTCTTGGTCTTGCAGAAAATGCAAGACCAAGACAAGACTGCAAGACCAAGACTAATTTTCCTCATCACTATACTGGATACAGTATTGCGATGCTTTTCAGATTTGTCCATAATTTAATGGTTATTTTGACACTATTTACGCCTGAGTCAACGCACTGTAGTACGTTTCCTCAGTCTACCAGTTAACAAGACATCAGATTTTATATTTGTATGAAATTTGGTTTTTATGCCCTGGGCGAAATACGAAATACGAAATATATTTTTTCTCAAAACGGTACAATGTTTTACAAAGTTTTTATGTAATTATAATACTTCACTTAATTCTAGGTACCTACAACTAGTGCTTAACCCTAACCTAACATGTGCAATTCTAAGTAATACAATACATGAGAAAACTTAATTATTAATGATTCTATACAAAGGAAAATTTTCAAAAAACCTTTAAATATGTAAAATTTTATGCCCTCACTTTATACATATTTTATATGACCCCCACTAATAACCACTATACATACCTAACACTACCCGGCTTTATAAAAGGGCACTCAGAGTACGTGCCCCACAGGCCTCACGCAATAGGAGCCCCCACAAAACTGATAATGAATCCCTCAAAATAAGAGTAAAATAGGAAGGAGAAGTGCGTTTTCCTTTTTTTTATTTGCTCGTCCGCTGTATTTTTGGGAGATAATAGAAAAATTTCGAAAATTTCCTTACGCGAGGCCTCTACTGCCAGGTACTCTTGGCCCTCCATATGAGAAGTGCCCAGCGGCCTCTAAAAGGTGTAAATTCGGCCCTGAATATTGAACAGCTCGGCCCCAATGATTATTATATAAAAGTATAGGAACCATTCAACTGTGTTATACATCTGATGATGAATTAATTACACGAAAGCTAGCTGGTAACCAAATGGTCGATTTGGTGAATAGAGACAAAGTAAATTATGCTCATATTTTTTGTAATGTGGATCTTCATATTATGAAGTAAATTTTTAAAATGTTAATTATGTTACTCTTTCAATAATCTTCCTTACTACCCACTTGAGGTAACTGACCTCAACAATTCAACGTTACCAACATTGCAAAAAAAAAATTAGCTTTTCAACAACCTAGAATCACGTACGTTATGAATAGCTTCACAAACTTTTAACTAAGAAAACAATTTTATCTTTTGCTATTATTATATAATTTTGAAATGTACATGTTATTATAAGATACCTACATACATACCACTAACTGTTCATTAAATAGGCTGCCACTGTGAGTGTTATCTGTGTGGAAAATTATTAACTTCGTTAGAATAGGAACGTGGTCATACACTACAGGCTATGTTGGAATGTGGTACACATCACAGAACACAATATAGAAGCAGTGTACATATCAAAATCTGTCGTTCGTACGGTGCAATATTGTGCAATTTATCCCGCTTCTGATTTAGTTTGTTACTGTTCATCATAAGGAACACATTGTTCTTAGTGTCATTGTTTTTTTAATCAACTCGTGAAATTTAAACAGACAAAAATTTGAAGTGTGTCGTATTTAAGTGTAAAAATTCTATTAAACAAAAAAATTCTCAAAATAAAGGCATATCGTCGGGGATAGTTCAAATCCGCGTATATACCATAGGTAAAGAACGCGTATCTACATTAGACCTGACCACATACGCGGGATCGCCACTTGCCGGCAGTGGATCTGCGGTATTGCTATTGGGCGATTCCTTGCTCTCCGTTAGTCGAACAAAGTATCTATCAAAGAGGTAGCTGCTAATCAGATTCCTGCGTTCACTGCCTGCGAATTTTTAAATTGGCTACATTTGTCAGATACGCGGAATTATCCAATGCTAGTTACGCGTATTTGCATTATCCCCGACGATATCTTTCTTAAAATAAATAAATTTATTGCTTCCGAGACTACTAAAGTAGTGGAAGCATTGTGATCACTTTTGAAAAATAAAAATTTTTTCCCCTCAAAAATAAAGCTTCAAAAGTAGAGCTTCCTAAACAATTTTGGTTTAGTGTCTGTCCGTCCGTCCGTCTGTCTGTCGGTCTGTGTGTCGCCAGTTTGTACCAAGTGGCATAACTTCTAAACTATTCGATTGTTTTTAATGAAATTTTCAGAAATTATGCAGTTTGGTTCCTAGATGGTCCGCTATGAATTTAATCGAAATCGGAGTAACGGTAGCTACGCCGCTACCATGTCATACCATTAATATACTAAATTGCACCAAGTGGTATAACTTCTGAACTATTCCATTCTTTTTTATGAAATTGTCAGAAATTATGCGGTCTGGTTCAAAGATGGTCGCCTATAAATTTCATTGTATTCGGAGTAGGTAATAGTATCCACGGCGCTATCATGAAATCCCATTAAATGTCAATATCTTATTTACTGCCACCTTCATTTCGCTCAATTTTTTGTGAATCATTTTTAGTCGAATTTTCTCCGAAAAATTAGACTTATACAGTCTATACGATAAGAGCTGCGAGAGGCGAGACCAGGGGCGCTATCCGTTTTCGGACCCGTAGAATACGATTATGTAAAAAAAAAAGATGTCTGATATATATATATATATATATATATATATATATATATATATATATATATATATTTTCCCGCAACCTTTTAATATGTGTAGGGCCCCCCTATGGAAGTTAAGAGATGAAATTTGGTAAGTGGGGCTTATTCCGATGCACAACAATACTATCAAAGTGGGGTCAAATTTTGGGCAAATTTTTTTTCGGACCCGACCTTTAAGGGGGTGGTGGGGGGCGGAAAAGCAATAAAACTTTTCCAAATCGGTTTTAAATAATGTTTCGGTCAATTATCTACAACATATCCAAAATTCAGCTTCCTAGGATGATATGGTGGGAGTAGAGGGGGGAAAAACGATTTTCGCTGGATCTAACAGGTCCCCAGCCCCCCAGAATTAACGTAGAGGGTTGAAATTTGGTGTGTTGATAAAGCTCGTACCTAGGTTGTGCTTTTTGGAGGTTTTAATATTTTACCCCCACCCCCCTCATTTTTAAGCTACAATTTCATGCATTTTCGACGTTTTCGAAGTTTGTACCACTCGCACAGGTCACCCGAATAAACCTAGAGGGCTGAAATTTTGTATTCGGATTGAGTTAGTATCAAGGGGGTGCCTTTTGGGGGTCTCGACTTTTAACCCCTACCCCCACCATTTTTATACCCAAAAGAACATGATTTTTCTTGTTTTTTAACAGTTTCGTTCGGGTCAAAATCTCCCCAAATAAACCTAGAGGGCTGAAATTTGGTGTACAGGTTAAGCTAATAGCCAGACACTGTTTTTTGGAGGTTTCAACTTTTAACCCTTACCCCCACGATTTTTACGCCAATATTTCCTTAATTTTTTTGCTTGTTTTCTAACACGTCTAGAGACTCCATAAGGAAACCTAGAGGGCTGAAATTTTGTACGTGTATTCAGTTAGTATCCAGCTAGTACCTTTTAGTGAGTCCACATTACTTTTCCCCCCACTTCTTCCATTTTTACATCGGAATTGAATGCTATTGTTAAATGTGTTTTAAATGCATTACTTTTATTGTAAATACAAGTAGGCGAATAGTAATTTTAAAAAATTTAAAAAAAAGTGAATACAATTTTTTAACAAATGAAATACATACATATTAAGTAATTTGCAAATGTTATTAAAGTCACTGTTTATTTATTTATTTAATTATTATTTAGGAATTTTGGATTTTTATTATTTATAAAATAGAAATTTTGGATTTTTTTGGAAAGAAAAAATATCTTCATAAAAGCCTTCCAGTTTACTATTTAAGTTCCTTTTTTAATATTTAAAAGTAAATGCCCTCGTACGAATTGTGTTGGCTTTTTCCCTGTTAACTTCTATCGGCACAAAATTGAAATTTACTGAGATTCAGCCCTTAAAAACTTAAAATCTTTTTATAAAACCCCGATCAACCGGACACTCATTATCAGTTTTGAAACCACCAAAATTACAAATCGCTTGTGGACTTTCAATTATATTTCGCTTGTAGACACTCAATACCGAAGAAATAATTTTTTATTTTTTTTATTTTTTATTTATTTATTTATTTTTTTTTTTTTGAAAGAAAAAATATCTTTATAAAGGCCTTCCAGTTTACTATTTAAGGTCCTTTTTTAATATTTAAAACTAAAACATAAAGGCAATTAGCGGATAAACATGGGCAGGAATGCCCTCGTACGAATTGTGTTGGTTTTTTTTCTGCTACCTGTTTTCGGCACAAAATTGAAATTTACTGAGATACAGCCCTTAAATACTTAAAACCTTTTTTTAAAGCCTCGATCAGCCGAACACTCATCACCAGTTTTGAAACCAACAAAATGACAATTCGGTTGTAGACTTTCAATCACATTTCGCTTGTAAACATTCAATACCGAAGATGAAGGAGAAAATTCGACTACCGTGATGGGGCCCCGCTGCTCACGGCGTTTTTATTAATTTATTTACCTGTATTAAATTATACAAAGATATATTGGGCAGTAAATTACCAAGGTGCTTTTACGAGTATGGGGAAGCTATGTGCCACATCCCATTTTTTAGTTGTTGGTTGTTAATCACATGTAGTTAGTTGGTTGTTAGACAGTATATACTATATATGTATATGCAAAGTGCGTAGTCATACATATAGCATATTGCACAAACATATTCACATGTTTGTGTAGATACAAATGATTTGTTTTGTTGTATGATGTATCATAATCGTTTGACGGTAGGGGTAGCGGTGTCCACGTCGTCATTTGTCGGTGACAGCGAGCATGGTAGTTATAAAATAGTAAATTGGTATCTTTCTTTATCTGTGGTACATGTACAAAATTTTCATATATATAATATTACATTAAAGTCTTGGTAAGTAGGTCATCCATATTATGGCATAAGTATAATATACTTGTAGTATATAGTACTTCTGTTCTATTATATCGTACACATGTATATATGTAGTTAGTGCTTTTTTTTGTTGGCCTAATTTTTAATTTGTATGCCGACTAATATGAAAGTATTATATTTTTTTTGTAATTAACATTTTTTTTTAATTATCTATCTAATAGGCCATCTGTGGATCTAATTTGAGTTGTCTAATTATAAAAAAAAAAAAATTGAATAAAAATGTTTTACTTGCCATTTGGCAGTAACTGAAATGGTCCCGATTTTTAAAAGTACCAATTTTGGGGCCTCTCAAGCCGTAGGTAGGTATACTATCATAGAATCAGCAAATTTTGAAAAAAGGTGTAATTTGGTGCAAACGCTGCAATCATAATATCAAAATAGACTAATTGCTTTCTCAAATGCCACAAATATATCCGTTGGATTCGATTGGATACGTAACTAAAATTCTTTGGATATTACAGAATTTTTCTAGATAATTCAACCATGTTTCCATTAAAGCTTGACAGTATCAATACGAGTAGGTACTGATTTTAACAAACAAGATACATAAAAAAATAACATACCATGGGGAACATCGCCCATTATAACCGATTTTAATTTTTTTTTTATAACTTAAATAACCGTCCCGCAAATCATACTTTACATACAATGATATCTTTTAAAAAGCAATCAATTTATAGAAATAACAAATAATAGTCGATATATTTGCACCCCCCGCGCTATTTTACATAAGTTAATTACAGAGGTCGTTGCTAGAATATTTTAGCTATTAATTTAAGGGGTCATATAAACTGTAGCTTATAATTTAATTTTTTTTGTATTTTTGCCACCGTTAATGGTATTTGGCCCCACTGTGCATCGAAAAGAATAAGTATAAAATTAGACAAATCCAATGCCCAGAACATGATTTTTTTTCAAAAAGATGAGTTTTCTTGTCAAAATTAGTTACAATTCAAAAGATTTTCAAAATTATTTTTAAACTGTCAAGAAGAATGGAAAAAATTTCATGATATATATTTCTGAATCATCATTCTATGTAAACGAGTTTTTGAGAAAAATTAAAGAAACTGTTTTTAGTTTGTTTACATTTTGTCTATAAAGATTTATTTATACAGGATGTAAGAAAATCCAGAGGAATCCAGAGGGCAGTCAGATCTCTTTGTACTACTTAATTTTTTACTAGTAAATATACAGGGTGGAAAGTAAATAGCTCTCGACGTTTGTACGGGTGACACATAGCACTTTGTAGACATTAAAACCACAGAAATTTTTTCGAAATCAACAGTTTGAGAAAACCGCAAATGAAATGGCTCCACGATGTTTATAAATTTTTCTAAGTATGGCCTTGACTAAATTATGTATATACCAAAAGTACAAAATAATTTTATTGACCAAAATTCAATAAAATTTTGTAAACATGTTTACTTCTAATTATTACTTATTGTATGTTGCTTTTTAAACACAGAAAATTTATCTTAAAATATAAGATGGTCAAGGCCGGATTATAAAAACAATTTTTAGGGGTTCTTTTTTGACCCATATTTAGTATCAAACCTCTGTTGAAAAGTATTTCTAGTTCAAATTTATTGAAAAATATTAATTAGATGGGTGAGATCTACCCACTCTTTTCGCAATGAGACTTATATATTTTCCACCCTGTATAGCGAAAAACTTTTACTTCAAAGATTTCTGATGGCCAAAAAATGAAAATTAGCTATGTTACGCAAAATACGGCGACCGGAATATCTTTTTCGTATATTGAAGCAATAATTATAAAGATTTTAGTACACGTAAACCTATGACTTTACACATAAATGGGACCCATATAAGGATAAAGTGCAAATTCATAGTTTCCGGTGACAATATAAAATTAAAAATTTATTAAATTGCATAACAAAAGTTTCCAGGTTCTGACTATGGAATTATAAAAGAAAAATCTATTATTTACATTAACAGAGAAATTATTTAATTTACCTAATAATATCTGTTTGTGAAATCTGTGTAGTAAGTTTATAATATTTTTTTTATTAATATCATAACTAAGCACAAGTAAGAAATAAGCTAGAACAGTAACATATACCTATATTTAGCTGGAAAAATTGAAGAAATATAAAAATCTCTTACGAAAGGAAATCATTTGTAAACTTTTATTAAAAAAGTTCCCACTTTACTTGTACATTTATACCAACAATAGTATTACTGTATTTGCTTGTAAATTGTGTAAGTTTTAAGTTAATCACAAACATAAAATTTGTGTTATTACGAACGTTACAACAAGAAATGTTACAACAATCTTTACATAATTTTTTCGATTTCATGTACAAGTAGGTATGTTATATTTTATGACATTTAATTTTTTGATACTTTTTTAAAAAAAGAAGAAATTTTTTACAAAAAAATGCTTCACATCCGAGATATCCCACCATTTTGCCACTTCGATGTTTTTGTTGATCAGTTTTACGCTCCTACAACTCGACATTAGCGAATTTCGGCACTTCTGTGACTACCTCGATTGCTCGGTGTTAAACTTTGCGCACCCTTTGTTGATCTGATACTCATTTGTTTTGGTTCTGAGCGTATTTCACTTCGAAAAATACGCTGATATTTTTGTAAAATTTTAATTTTTCGAGCCTTAAAATGAAGACTACTTGAAATCTCAATTTCTTCAACATTCTAATATCACGCATTAATATGACATCCGAGTCTTGAGTTACAAGCATGGCCGCGCATGTGCGCCCCTACTAGAGATTACGTTTTAGCTTGCCATAATCTCACTATTTATTTTTTGGTCTATTAGTTACCAAAGCGAATTCACAAATGTTTTTACATTCAGTTTGTACGCATATAGCCATGTCAAATTCATACATAGAACAACCTATTATATTTTAAAATGTTTATTTACATATCTGATGTTGCTAATGCCGGTTGTATTTTGATCGTTCCCCAAGGATGTACCCAATATTTAGTTTTACGAAACTCTGTTGTGCGAAAAACATTTTATTTATACAATATATCTAATTCATTAGAATATTGTATTACTTTAGTAAGTGTGATAATATTTTATTGCAAATATTCCTAGTGTCCAGTTGGTATTCCATTATTAATTTATAATTTTGAATCTTTGTGTTTCGTCGAGCCATTTCGAAAGAGAATTTTTTGCCATAAAAATAGATAAAGGGTATGTTCAAAGAAAAAAGGCAAAATTTAAGTAAAGACAAAAGTGATAGTCTGAACAAGGACCTGTGCTTACAAAATATCGGCCACGCCCTCTACAATTCGTACATCTTCCGACCTCAACAAGCCTCAAAATACGTTCAAGGTAGTAGACTAGGAACTTACCCTTAAAAAGATGCTTAGAAATTGAAAAAGTGACCACAAGCGTTCTAGTGGTTGGTTTTTTTTTTGTTTTTTTTTTTTGATCGATGCAGAATATAAAATTCAAATACTATTTTTTGATTAAACCACGGCTTCAATGCTAAAAATTGATAAAAATAAGTAATTTGACAAGTATTCTTATAAATGTTTGATTTTAGCCTATGTATTAATTCTAAAATATCATAATATTGACACATATTATGTGTCAATAGTTTTTTCTCTCTCAAAAAAATTTTTTTTTATATATCAGTTGTGCTTATAGATTACTATTAATACAAAATTTATACATGTATCTTACCTATAATTTTCATTAATTTCAACTTTTCACAGTGACGCCGGCATTTGATAAAAAAATAGTTTTTGAATTTTTTATTGCTTTTTAAATTTTGAACCGATGAAAAGAAAAATCAGCCACTAGAACGCTCGTGGTCGCTTTTGTTAAAAATTAGGGTTAAGTTCCTACTCTATATTACAAACTGTTACTTTGTAAACACTACAATAACCGTGGTATCCGTAGTAACAATTTTCAATCAATTTTTAAACAACTATTGACAAATATAATCGATAAAATATTAAGTTGTTTTTTGAAAAAAAACTACTTAAAATTAATAAAAAATGGTACCGTAATTGCGGGTTACTTGAGTCCAGATTTGCAAATCATCTGATAATTTCAAAAATTGAGCGTAACTGTTATACTTATTTGGGATAGGAAACTCAGTATATTAATCTATATATAACTACGGTTAGTTTATTATATAATATGGATCTTTTTCTTATGGCTCATAAGTTTTATAGCTTTTTAGATTTTGGGCTCAAGTTAACCTCAAGATCGGGTTACTTGAGCCCAAACCTAAATATCCAGGTGATTTTTGAGACCATGTAGGATGTTGGTTACTAATTAAAACATTGTACAAACATATAAGGAACCTTACTTATTCAATACTCTTATCGCAGCATCCTGCATAACGTAGCGAATTGCCGTTTACAAAAATTAGTTTTTCTCGGAAACTAGTTAACATAGAATAATAGTTTAAAGACCTTTTTTGTGTGATTTTTTCTCCTCGTTCCAATAATGTAAAAATTTTTAAATGAGGAGAAATTTTGGAAAAAAATTAATTTTTTTGATGAAAATTTCCAAAAATAACATGGTTTGGGCATCGGACGTGCCTGGTTAACGAACTTGTCCAACGGTTTAGGACTTTTGGGAATTTCTGCTATAGTCTTGCACCATTTTATACCAAAGTTACAATGGGCTCAAGTTACCCTAATTTTAAGGCTATTTTACTGATTTATTAAAACCTTAATTTAAAAAATTAACGAAATGGTTGGCATATGAACATATCTGAATTTAGTTTAGTGCTGAACGAAGTATTAAAATTATACACTTACCTTCCTTTGTAGACTACCACAATTATTTTTTCAGTCAAAAGTTAGCAACGTAACCAAACAACAATTTCAAACAGAAAGTAAACAACACTTGCCTCACCTCTAGTGTCAATTTTCAGAACTACCTAAACTTAAACACCGTAAACCTACTGCTGTTACCTATTAGCTAAACATCTAATTTACTTCTACTACTGACTAATATAAGCACAAAACAGAAAATAATACTTTTTCCGTTTTGGGCTCAAGTCACACATCAGGGTTCAAGTAACCCGCAATTACGGTATTGATTTTATTTTCAAAAGGCGTATGTATCCAATTTATGCCTTGCAATAAATCTTATCTTGTTGGCAACAAATTTGTACAGCAGATTCTTTATATCTTACCTCACTAGGTGCTTCAGTTAAGTATCCTAAAAACGGGCTTTATCCTCCGTCTATACTACTATAATATAATACTGCTCATTAGTCTAGGACAGAAAAATAAGAGTACAAAAAAGAGTTTAGAGTTTTATGTAGGAATAAAAATTAAATACAAATACGAAAAATATTTACGATGATTTACTGAGATAAAAATAAATAATAAATTTTCCAATATATGTTACAAGTTTATTCATTTCTACATACAACGATGTTCATCAAACTCAGTACATAGGAAACAAAAATTTCATCTATGTAATTAATTCATAACACTAAGTAGAGTCACAAACTTTACAACTGATACCAAAGAACTAACTGTAAAGTAGTGTCAATTTACAAAAAAAATAGTGTTCTCTATGTATCGATTTTGCGATAAGCTCTGTACACAATATGTATGTAATCATTGACATCGTTATAGTAGCTATAACATTACTAGAAATGCAATAAAATACCGTTTAAGTACATTACGCCATTTAAAAGTTTAATAGCGCGAATCTCATACTCAAGAAACTTTTTGCCACGAATGACCCCGTCAACTACAACCCAACGTTACCTCGTTACCGTCAGAGTTTAACACCAAAGTCATACATAGTATGTATAAGTACATATATGATGGTCGTAAACTACTGTCTGGTTACACTATTCAACTATTAAAACTGTCTTTACATTAAGGTGGACCACTAGTGTGACCGCCTGAAAAAAAGGGAAATTTTCGGAATTTTTAAAAAAAAACTACTCCATGGAATGTTTTCATATTTTAAGAATATATTTATGGATATATTTAAAAATTGAAAATTCAGCGAGTAATTCGCAATCTCCCAAGGCTCCGAAAAAAAGTCCCTCAACTGCTGCAGTGATAGCGAAATAAAAAAAAACCAAAAAGCCTATTAAACTAGAAGGTATTGCTCGTGAACCTCAATCGAAGAAAAAAAGTTGCAATTTAACAAAATGGTGGAGTTTTTAAAAAAAAGTTTCAAATTTTGCGCAAAAATTTGATGATTTTTGCTCTGAAAAAATTACATTTTTTTATTCGATCGCAAAACTGGAGGTTCATGGCACGAAGAAACATATATAAATGAAGCTGCAATAAGAATCAATTCGATCGGATGATTTGTCTTCGAGTTACAACTGCAGCAAATTTGAAAAATTTAGTTTTTTTTTATTCTTTACCTTACCTTTTAGTTTTAATCACTGAGAATTTTTACTAAAATTATTTACGATATACTCACTATAACGATCATAGTAAAGCTAGATGAGTCGTTTAAATGTGCCAGGGTTTAGCTGCTGCACAACATGTGACTGGCAGTCACGTCCAGAAACTCCCGAACTATCAACTTTCATACATTTCTCAATACCTCAAAGTTAACAATAAAAATCAGAATCCGCTCTTCAGATGACTGTAACTCAAAAACTATTTGAGATATGCACTAGAAATTTTAGTATGTTATTTTTAAAGGTTTAGAACTTTAGACTATCTAAATATGCAAAATAAAAATTTCGATTTTTTAAAGGCATATAAATAATAGAAAATCTAAGGGTGGCTCAATTTTTTTTTAAAAAGGTTCAGTTTTTATCACCCAAAAGGAGAGGGTGGGTCTTTTTCAGGTTAAAAAGTCAGTCAGCTGTGGAGCTGTAGGGGAGAAACACGTATTTAAAGGGACAAATCAAATAATCCACCATGACTTCATGCTGCTGTCATTTTAAAAATGGCGGTTGTCCTGTTAAATTTTAATTTGTGCTCTCAAGTATATTTTTCGTAACTTTTTTGCAACTTTCTGTGACATCCTGTAGATGCTTTATGAATCTATTATCTTTCCGTATATTAGGTAATTTTTGTTGTTGATAGTAACGAAGCAGATTCCCCTCTTAAAACTTATTCGATTTTCTACATCATTTTTTTGACTTATTTCCCAATTTTATAACTTCTCGAATTTAAAATTTAACAACCAATAAACTTATTTAACTTTATATTCCAGAATAGTTGTTGTTAATCTGTTATTCAAATCTTCTAGACTGTACAAATTTATTCAAAAAATTTCGCCAAGTGCGTGTCGAAGACGCATCAAGTCAGGATTCCTTAGTGGCTTTCGCATCATACGGAATAAAATTTGGGACATTTACGTTCATTTTCTAACATTTACTTCATTAATTTGCAAATCAGTTTTAAAAATTGAAAGTTATTAATTCTTTAATTTTTTTAATTTCAAATGTTATCGAGTGCCTGTGAAACATTATTAATGTATGGCGGACTTTTGTCCGTATTTTAAACATACACCAATATTCATATGTTCACTTAATGTCCATCTTTGGCTGATACTTCAACACTCGATGTACCTTGGCAAAATGGCCAATTCATTATGTTAATTAAAATTCACATAGTGTTTGAAAAATTATCAAAACTGGATCGGCTGGGACTCGAACCCGAATCTCTTGGTTACTAGCCAAGCGCCTTATCAATTAGGCCACCGACCGTTCTACTCGAACGAATTGGTAAGGCGCTTGGCTAGTAACCAAGAGATCCGGGTTCGAGTCCCAGCCGATCCAGTTTTGATAATTTTTCAAACACTCGGTGAATTTTAATTAATTCTTTAAATGATTAAGACGAGTTAACTCGTCCTGTCATATGGCGACTCAAAATGCTAAGATATGTATATGTTCACTGGTACAGGTGCTGCCATCTTCCGAAATACGGTATGATTCTAAATAATGTTCAATTTTATCACTTTTAATTTCAAATGTTATCGAGTGCCTGTGAAACATTATTAGTGTATGGCGGATTTTTATCCGTATTTAAACATACACCAATATTCATATGTTCACTCAATGTCCAGCTTTAGCTGATACTTGAACACTCGATGTACTTTGGCGAATGGCCAATTCATTATAATGAATTGGCCATTTGCCAAAGTACATCGAGTGTTCAAGTATCAGCCAAAGCTGGACATTGAGTGAACATATGAATATTGGTGTATGTTTAAATACGGATAAAGATCCACCATACACTAATAATGTTTTAAATACAATATTAATGTTTAAAATTCCGCCGTAAAAAGAAGATTATTTATTTTTTTTCCCCTTCCAACAGTTTTTTCTATTAAGATGCTTCTATTTTGTCCACCCGCTTTGCCCAAAAAGACTTAATTTTGTTAACTTAGAATAATTTCAAAATGAAAGCCGATATATGTCTACCTTTTTCTACATTAAAAGTCAAATGATGATAACATAATATGGTAATACCAAAATGATTACAAATAAAAAGGTTTGTGACTAGTCACAGAATATTTATCGTCAAAATTTTTAACAAAACCAACAAAAAAATTTGATGAAGCTTAACTAGGACATTAAACGACACAAGCGTTCAAGTGCAACTGATTGACATTGGTTGATATTCGGTTAATGTCGGTATACACACGACCTGACAAAAACATTCGATACAACGATATACGAGCGCTTACCCGCTTTAAGAAATTAACGAAAATTTTTTTTGATATTTTTACGTCAAAAGATATCGGAATTATACTGATGTAACAAGAGATGCGTTATTATAAGGATTCCGTGATGTTTCTTCGGAACCCTATAAAACAATACCTGCTTTCTATGCATGCAATTTGCTGTATTGTCATGTTGTTGCAATTTTATGTTTCCAATGCTGAAACCACAGCAGAAAATAGCATATTATAATGTGTCGATAAAGGAAAACTTAAGGACGATAATAAAAATCGAGATGGTTTTCTCATTGTTTTTACATGTATGTAAAATTTGTACGTGAATATTTACGTACAGTAAGTGATCCAAAATTGGGATCACTTATTTCAAAAGAGTTTACAATTGGTACACAAAAAAATTGTAAGTGTGTTTAAGACCGTACGACCAAAGTCTTTATTGAACGAGCCGTGGTTATGATGAGCGTGCGAAACCAGTAATAAAAACGCGTAAGATTAAATACAACCAGATAAGGATTAGAATCTATAAGAAAGTTTATAAATTCGGTTGAAGTATCCCCAAAAATTTTTTCTTACCATTTTTAAAAATAATTTATTTTTTGTCTATTTATTACAAAATAATTTATATCAGAAAGTTTGAAAGGCTTTGTTGAATTTTAGTAGTCTGAAAAGGACACAAAACAACTGATAGGTAATAATAATAAAAGTAAAGTGAAGTTATTTTTATCTAAATTTTAGTAGAAATACTCTCAGTATGTAAAATACATAATTATTTTTGTTATTATTAAAGAAAATGTACATTAAAAATAAGATTTCTCAATAGTGACATGCTACTGTACTGTAATATACCTAAGTTTAAATAATATAAAATTGAACACCTTAAATATTGTAAATAAATTAAACAATATGAAACAAATTAGCGGTTTTTCCATTTTTCAACCATTTACAAAATTTCATTATAGTTAAAGTATTACCGTCCTCGTAACACTCTCGACCATTACAGATCTCATTACACTCTCATATAGAATTATCCTCGCTTTGCACTTCAGACACAACTTTAAAATCTCATAAATTTTGACATATTTTGTTGGTTATTTTTTTTCACTTGTTATTACACGAGAGGTTTGTATTTTTTCGAATAAATTTGGGTTTGTCCAACGGAAATTTGTTGCTTGGCAATTGAACGAGAAGAACTGTCAAGTAACAAAAACGTGACAGCAAAGCAGAAGCGTTTTTGTTAGTTGACAGTTAAATTGCTTTTAGGCAAGAAATTTGGGTTGTACGAAACACAAATTTATTCAGAAAAATTATAATATTCGAAATATAATACGGTAAGACAATTGAACGAATAAAATAAACTATAGTTGAAAAAATATTCCCAGACACTTTTGATAGTTTCTTTGTTAACGTATGATTGTCTTTTTCTAATTCCAGTCAAACAAATAAATAGTGCATAGGGTACTAATTGAACAATAGGTTACGGAATAATAATAAATAATAAGTTAATAACACTATTTTATATTTTTATGTAAATTCTGTTTATTCAATAATAATTTGATTACAGAAGAATATTTCTTAAAGAAACCGAAAACAAATGACATTAATGATATATTATAATTTAACTGTAAACATATACATAAAATAACTGAATGATTGGATTCATTGCAAAATATTTAATACTATTAAAAATATAATTTTGAAAAACAAAAATCAGTGTGGATGTCAATATGTACTGCTTAGAATTTTCAAATCAGTTAAAATCGAACGAAAATAGTTTATTTTAATTGAAAATAACATACTTCACTTTTCTTTACAGTATTGCATCATTTTCTTAACTTTGTGAAGATGAAATATTGTTATGTCAAATATTTAAAAAACTAAATAAAACCACTGATTAAGGACACTGGTGTAGTGCTGAAAAGTGTACGACAAGGACAAAAAAGAAGGAAACCTACAAAAGTGTCTGGGAATATTTTTTTAACTAATCCATCTTATTATTTAGGTAATACATTTGTAACTATGGTTCTGAAATCAGTTACATTTACCAATACGAATTTTTGTTTCATTTTTATTATGTTTACCTACAACGAAAAGACCAATGAAATGTTTTGTACCATTGTTTTCGCTGTAAAAATCTGCGCTAACTTTTTTTCCATGGTAAAAGTGAAGAAACTACAATATTCTTATGGGACTTGATACACATGAGTTAAATTGTCATTTAAAAAAAAAAGAATGGCTAACTTATCCATTTCAGTACCCCCAAATTTATAAACACGTACTATACATATGTTTATGTACATATTAATATCAGTCAAATACATATTATGCATAATCGTATCCTTTCATGGTTTATGTAACGTTATTCAAAAATCGATGAATATCTTAGACAGGGACGGGAAGGCGAGTCACACAACTAAGCCAGCTAAAGCAAGTAATCCGTACGGGTAGTAGGAGCATAGGAGAACAGAACAGATCCCCAATCATATTCTCCGTGGTTTCATAAAACAATAGTTTTGGAACACAACAAGAAGAAAATAAATATAATATATTTCTCTAGAGTGCAATAAAATTCATATGTAAACATATACATACGTATGTACTTATATGTACATAAATACAACGATGTAAGTATTTAAGGTTATTTTGTTTTTAGGGAAATTTTTAATCGATTCCGAAGAAAGTATGTAACGACCAGTGTTGGGCAAGATATCGAATTTTATTATCTAGATAACAGATAAGAGATAACATAATTTAAAAGATCTAGATAAAGATAACAGATAATTTAACCGTTATCTAGATAAAATTTTAGATAACAGATAAGATAATATTAATTTACAGAATTAATGCACTAGGTCAGTGTTTCTCTACCGCCCATCTGTAGACCGGTACCGGGCTGCGAAAGTACCTCGCCGGTTCTCACAATCAGAAAGATGTGATAATTACAATAAATTATAAAAATGTTCAAGAATGATTTTTGGCGATAAAAATAGCATATTTTAGAATTTTTTTTTTATTTATGGCCAATGATAGCACACATCTAGCACAGTAGAGTACAAAATTTTTTGTTTCAAAAAAGTGCTTAAACAGTGTCGATATTTTTCTGAATTATATGATTGACCGAGTGGTCGGAAAACGACATTTCATATTACACGACTAAATATTATTTCAACTAATAACCGAAATGATTCATAGCTACAAGAATTCCATTTAAAATACGCGAATTTCTTTTAAAATTTCTCTCAGAAAGTGTCAAAATTTATCTGAATTACATAGTCGACCAAGTGAATATAGGGAAATGGTGAATTTAGTGTCAAACTTCTTTTTTTTTTTTAGAAAAAATAAAAATGTATTATTATTATCTTATCTTTTTCTTTCGCTTAATAAAAAGACAAGATAAAAAATAATTTCTTTTAAGAGTATCTAGATAGAAGACAATAGATAACGAAAACGTTATCTAGATAAAATTTCAGATAACGTTATCTAGATAAGCACAACGCTGGTAACGACGTATCGTAAGATACATTTTGGGAGCAATATTTACGTAACTGCAAGTTTTTCACTCGTTAAAACACACTGAAAAGTAGTTTTGTTGATATATGCGAGTACGAAAAATTGTGAACCTATATTACTAACATCAGTACTATCAAATCACTATCTTTCCCGTAATTTTTACATACTGAGCCCCAGAACAATATAGAAGCAGTGTACATACACGGAGAGAAAATTCCTATAAAAATTACTGTGCTCAGCACTACAATCGACGTGTAAATGGCGAACATATTAAATTCTGTAAGGTAAAAATATAAAGATTATAATTAATCATAAAAAATTTAAAGGATGGAATGTTCTTTTTGTAATATTATCTCCGTAAAATTTGTAAAACAGCACAGTAAAAAGTTTCATTACCGACAAAAAAATAATTTTTAATTGTGTTTATTAAAAAAATTACCATGCTAACATGCTATTAATAGAAAGAAAAAAAACAGAAAGAAGGTTGGTTGTGTTGGGAACGCTATAATAATGAAATGTACCTCAATTAGCGAGTTACATGGGTTACATGCGAACCATAGGAGTGGACTGTCGAAGAAACTTTGTCAGACAGCTCGCACCAAGCACCTTGATGCAGCTAGTAGTCAGTTGCTTTTACATTCTCTTAGGATGATGTCATCGTTTAATTCATCTTTTTGTTATTTACCTATCTTTAGTATATGTATTAGAATATATTGTTGGCAATCATTTTTATATACATGTTTTTATAGGTACAGTGCAACCAATATAAGGTCGCGAGTCAGTTGCGCAAACGAAAGAGTACGACAACAAGAATTAAACTATAATATACATGCATAAGAGTGTGATAAAAGTTGTGTTAGCACCACATTAAATTTTACCATGCTAGCACATATTTTTTATTTTGGTCGTCGATCGCGCACGGATTATAGGGGAGCATGGTAATTTTTCTGAAATTTTCTCTACAAAAATTGTAGGATTTTTCTCTCCGTGTATAAAAATCTGTCGTTCCTAAGGTGTAATGTCGTGTCAGTTTACACCGCTTCTGATTTAGTCTATTACTGTTCGTTATAAGGATCACATCGATTTTAGACTCATTGTTTTTTTAATCAACTAGTGAAATTTAAACAAAAAAAAAATATGAAGTGGGTCGTATTTAAGTGTAAAAATTCTATTGAATAAAAAAATTTTCAAAAAAGGGATATCTTTCTTAAAATAAATAAATTAGTCTTAATTGTTGGTTGTTAGTCACATAGGTCGACCATGACAGGATATATACTATAAATATGCAAGCTGCGTCGTCATCATCACCATATTACACTAATACATTCGTATGTTTGTGTAGATACAATGATGTGTTTTATTGTATGTATCAATATCATAATCGTTTGGTAGGAGTAGCGGTGTCCACGTCATTTACCGGCGATAGCGGGCACAGTAGCTATGAAATAAGAAATTAGATCTTGTATATCTATGTTTAACACACTGAAAAGTAGTTTTTCTAGTATATGCGAGTAGATGAAATTGTGAACCTGTATTACTAACATCAGTGCGATTGAACAGACATCACTATCAGGTCCACTTCTTTTCCCGTTCTTTTTACCTATTGAACCCTATTCATTATTTACACATAAGAGTAGTAAGATCACTGTGATTCTAGTGCATATACCATACATTACAAAAATATCAACACACCCAAATAAGACTATTAATTTTCAAATAGACATAAATCAAATTTTAACGATTACAAGCAAAATACCGATGTAATAGAATGTTTTTGTTGTAATTTGGGAATATTACATGATTTTATTACATAATTTATTACGATTTTGAATTTATGTATATGCATATGTATATAATATGTATTTTAAACCTACCATCTATTTTCCATACATTGGTAGATAGTACCGTAAAAGCTCCTAACTTTACCTACTGAACTTAACTTGATCATACCACACTTTGTGTTAAAGAAATTAAAATTTGATGGCTTATAACACCTATAGTAAGCTTTTTAGTGACACATCTATTTTTAATAAACCAATAGTGTTCTATAATTTTTTTTGATATTGCCAGCCGCCATTTTTTTAAATCATTTACATTTTCAGTTTATATGGTACATTCATGTTTTCAAAAAATATTCATACGAAAAATTACATAATCTCGTAAGTATTTAGAAACAAAAAAAAAGAAATCGATTTTTTTTCATCATAATTATGTTCCTTAAAGTGTTACAAATATTCTCCTAAAATTTTATTTTCAAAAAATGAAAAATCAAAAAGTTATGGGGAGCTTAGTGCACGCACTTTATTATAATTCAATTTAAAAAAAAAAGTCAAATTCGTTTTTCTCAAAAGTACGTTTTTTAACATGGTTCCTCATATATCTCATAAAATATTTGAGATATCGACATAAATAAAAGTGCATATTAATCCTCGATACCGTCATTTTAGCAGCAACTAAGATCTTTTGGGTCCTTAATATATTTTCAAAATGGCGGCTGTTTATAGTCGAGAAGAAGCGGTGACTTTTGAAAATTTATTTTCAAAATGCGATTTCTCGTTGATTTTTTATTTTTTTTCTTAGATCCTAGTTAGTGTCATAACTGTATATGTATATTTTTAGAAAATTCTTGATTTTTAATTTTGGTCCACTGTGGATTTCAGAACGCGAGGAATCATTAAGGTAGAAAAATCTCGCAGTGTCGACTTTAAAGCCATTTATACTCAGCTCATATTTTAATTTAAAAAAAAAGATTTAAAATCTTATGTAGAAACAATGTTGTATATTTAGTTTTTTAATAAAATATTTATTTGTATTAAAAAAAAATAATAAAGAAGGTCAATTTTTGATGTTTTTTTTGACAAATCTGCCCTTAAGTGATGGTTACTATTGGTTTGGTAAAGTTAGGTTACTTTAACAATTCCTAACTTTACCAGCGGACGTCTAGTACATATGGTAAAAATATTTGTATTTCAACATTAATATATAGTAATTGGAATACTTATCAAAAATTCGACTTTATATAAAATTAGGTGGTGAGTTTAATTAAGGTTAGGTTAGTTTAGTTAGTTTTGACAATATACTTCGACTTTGATATAAAACTAGGTGGTGAGGTTAGTTAAGGTTTGGTTAGTTTAGTTTCCCTTTGCCCGAATTCTTATGAAATAAAAGCAGTTAATTGAAAATGAGTCACCTGTTTGATTAGCATTTTTAGCATTTTCCTTTGCCTAAATTTTCATGATAATAATGAGCTAGCTGAATATTAATCACCTTCATAATTAGCATTTCCTTTCGTCCAAATTTCTAAAAAAGTAGTTCCGTTTTTTGTGAATATTTTAGGAATAAATGGAATGGCAATTATCAAAAAACTCATCGGGTATCTAGATTTGTCGTGTACATACTTATGTTAATTTTCTGATTAGTGCCTCATAATTTAACCCTCATAAACCTCATAAATTAACAAACAGTTGATGTATTTTAAAAAAAAGTGCGGAAATTACATGCGCCCATTCCAACTAATGGCAGAAATGTTTCCAGGCTACAAGAATTCGGTTTAAAATTAAATAACTGCTCTTAAAGATTTTTGTGATTCTTAAGAAAGTGTCAAAATTTACCCGAATTACATAGTCGACCAAGTGAATATAAGGAAATGGTGAATTTAGTTTCAAATTAGAAAAGTTATTTAGAAAAAATAAAAATGTATTGTTATTATTTTATCTTTTTCTTTCGCTTAATAAAAAGACAAGATGAAAGATAACTTCTTTTAAAAATATCTAGATAGAAGACAATAGATAACGAAAACGTTATCTAAATTGAAATCTACATATTACGTTTCATTGTTAGATATTACTTGGAATTAACAAAAAAGTGTTAACAATAGAAATATTTAACAATTTTACAATATCTTTCATATTTCACTAAAAAAAAATGATCTGGTAAAGTTAGTAATTAGTTCACATCTTAACTTATTATGGCTTTTTGCAATTTTTGACTAGTAGTTTAAGTTTCTAGAAAATTTATCTCAAAGTCAAATCAAAGATTTTTATCGGTTGATTTCACTAAACCAGTTAAATATAACTAAATTTATTTCATCGTCAATTTATTCAAATTTGAACCGAAAATTATAGTAATGTTACATATGCTTACGGTACTTGGCTTGTATTCAATCGAGCTGATATTACAAGTATAGTAGGTACACTAGCATCGAAAACTCAAAAGGGAGTTACTCCCTACAACCCATCACTCCTAGTTTACCACCTTCTACGTTTATATTTACGTCGTTTTAGGTTAAACTCCGGTAGTATAAATATTACACGTTAGTACACTTGTTTTCGACGAGCCCGAAGGCGAATGGGGGAAGAAGCGGGATAGAGCGGGTGAGTTGGGGATGATTGCCGAGTCATTGTTTTAATATTGAGTGTAATCCGGTCTAGTAAATGGCAGATGAGCTGGAACCGATAAAATTATTATTGTCAAACGGTGTATTTTCAGTTGATAATTTATCACATAGTTTCCTGTTGGCTAGATGAGAAGAAAAGAAATTTCATTTGGTTTTTGTCAATCATAAAAAAAAAAAATGGAATTTATTGACGAAATAAAAACAAACATTAAGAGGAAATTAAGGTAAAAGAATTATTATTATCGTTTACCCAATTTATAAATAAAGGAGAACATAACAATGATCGATTTTAGTCCAGTAGCTGTTTCGTATAGTTTTTGATGCGTAGGAGGATTCAAAAATAGTAGGGTGAATGCGGGAGAGATGCCGCACATTTTCAAAACACTTGATAATTTTTAAGTATGCATCTAATTGATTTGAAATTTGGTACACAGTGTAAATGTGAACATTGTCCTTAAAAATTATTTATAAATAATTTTAAATTTTGAGTCATAGCCATTAACATTTTAGTAGAGCCTGCAAAGCGGCGTCTCTCCCACACCTATGGGAGAGATGCCGCATCAAAGAAGGAGAGACGCCGCATAGTTCATATTAAAAATTTTATCGCAGCGTCCCTCTTGTACACATATTACACACATGTCCGTACATGATGCATGCCATATGTAACCGTTTTTGGCACTTTATACATCTTAACCTGTCAACTTTTTTTTGTTTCTGAGTACTTTTCAAAACATTCAATACTCAGGAAATCATCATTATTTTCATTACCTTCACTAATATGAGAGCTCTTCCTGATCCATTAATGGATCTTTTATATTTACGTGACATAATTTACAGTCCAAAAAAAAAATTGTATAATTAAGGTATAAGTCTATGTTTTTAATATGTAATATGATGCCGCATCTATACCAAATTTAAATGCGGCATCTTCTTTTTTGTTGGGATAGATGCCGCATGTTGCTATAGCAAGCATAGTGCGGAATTCTAACCTAAAATATGATACAGTACTTTTAAAATATACCTAAATTAATAACAAAACTCATTTTCATTAAAACAATGAAATATAAATTCTTAAATTCTAATGAATTAAATACTTGATAAAATATTATGTTAAAAAATTTACTTTTCAATAATAAAAAGTTGGATAATTCCTAAACTGATGGACTAATCATAAATGTTAGCATATACAGCTTAAATAAGTAGCTTATTTTAAATATATAATCCAATAATGTCGCTATCTATCTATCAACGGACGAACTATGGCTACTGCGGTATCTCTCCCGACGCGGCATCTCTCCCGCACTTACCCTAATTTAAAGAGCGTACCATAAACGTTATAACTAGAGTGAAGACATTGATCCGTACAAACCCAAGAATTCCCAAGGGGTGAGCAATTTTATATAGCGGGTTCTAGCACACACTACGTTGTCAAAAGTATGAGGACACTTTGACCCACGGTAGTGCCCACACTTTTGACATGGTACTATACTTAATGTTGTGGTACTTTGCCGTGTCAAAAGTTTGCCCCCCCCCGTCTGAGTCAAAGTATCCCCATACTTTTGACAACATAGTGTGTGAGCTAGAATCCGTTAAAAAAAAAATTGGTCACGCCTTGAGAAGAACGCGTTTGTGCGGACCAATGTTCTTACGCTAGTAATAACTGTCTAGGGTCTAAATTGATTAAATAAAAGTTGTTTTTAAGTTTCAAAATACTGATTTTTTTATACAGGAAAAGCTGACCTAGATAGATTGAGCTTATAAATCTCTATTTAAAAGTGTTGCTTCATTTAAATAGAAATGAATTTGGTACAAGAAAGTAAATGTCAACTTTTGGTAGTACATCATCATCATTTTAAATAGAAAGTGATATTTTTAACAGCACATTTCATTGTATAGGGTCAGTCGGGGTCACATGAGGTAAAAAATCGTTAACAAATTTTATCATGGGGCCAAACCAAGAGACTTTAAGGGATCTTCTACAAGTGATGTGTTAAAAAAAATCCTTTTTGAGAATTTTTTCTTGGGGGGGAAACTATTTATTGTAATGAAAAAACAAGTTTTGTGCATTAAAGTATATATAATTAAATGTATCCTGATTATTTTTTTCTTTTTGTTTGGCCTTCCATCGGCTCTTGTAGGCCTGTTGAATGTCACATGTTAATTTTGAAATTCAAAACCGTGCAAACGATTTCTCGGGTTTTAAAGCATATATTTACAAAAGTCTTAGTTCATACGAAAGAATATTAAAAACTGTAACACTCTCTAGAACTAGCCCATTAGACCCTATACTTGTTTTTGGCTCAATTTTGAAAGAAAAGTAAGAAAACTTGCCTTGTTTTTTGACTTTTCAGGCGTTCTAAAAGATCGAATTTTTTTAAGGATTGATTCTAGATAGTCTTACAAAAAACCCCATAATAAAGAGAATGCATCAAGTTTTAGTCCAATCGGACTTACGATTTTTTGTAACCATTGGCACCGTTTTTTTTTTTTTTTGATCCTGTGACCTTCAAGAGACTTACAAGGGTAGACGACTGATCAAAAAAGAAGGAAAAATATTCAAGATACACTTAATTATATGTACTTTAATGTACAAAAGTTTGTTTTTCATTACAATAAATAATTTCTCCAAAAGAAAATTTCAAAAAAGTGTTTGTTTTATATCTTTATCACTTGTAAAAGACACCTTAATTTTGAAAACAATTAAATTATATATATCCAAATTACTCAACTGCCCCTATTGAATTTGAGCTGCACAAAATCTCTCATACCTAAAGTCAATATAGTTTTCGAACTACCTTTCTGGAACATTTACCAATCTTGCTAAATTTTCAAACTGACAGGTTCCTTTTATAACAAAATTTAATAATTGGTAAGTTATAATCAATCTTGATTCAGCAATCCAAAATTCTAAACTATTGTTTTTAATTTTCAAAATATTTTATCATTGTTCTGTTTTGTAAAATACAGTTTTTGTATAACATTGACGTTATCGTATTTCATATAATGATGTATTCGTGGCTGATACAATAAAAAGGAATACAAAATATTCCATTAATAAAATAAATGAATAAAAAAATTAAAACAAAATATAAACACCAATTCAATTTACATTTAAAACAACGGAAACTCAACACGAAAAAAAAGACTAACAATTCCATTACATAATTTAAATGGAAAAACATTTACATTACGAAAAGGGGCCACGTGTAAAGATAAAAGATAAACGAAGAAACATTTGATATCTTAATTCAGTGATGTTACATGCAGTTATAACAAGCATATTATGAACCCCCGTATACTCGGCCGGAAAATGAAGCAGTCTGGATCAAAAAATTATAATTTTTATATATAAATAATAATATTACATTTTTTGTGTATCATTATTAAATTAACATCCCATTTGTCATGTCTTAGTGCGTCATTGCGTTTGATTCAAAAAAAAAAAAAAAAAAAATATATATTAATTAACGTGTCTAGCAGTGCACAAAAAAATCTGTCCCTAAATAAGAGTATCTTTGTCGCTAACATGCGTAAATTAAGTATGTAAGGGTGTCTACACAATCAATGAAATAAGGAATAAGAAATAAGAAATGAGGAATAACAGTATGCCATCTAGTGACGTTGAGTGGAATTTTAACGTAACTGCTCATGGATAAAAATATTTTGGTACTTTTGGACGTCAAAATTCATGATTTTCTTCATTTTAGTGACAAAAAAAGTCATCACGAACGTTATTTTTTCATGAATTTTGATGTTCAAAAATACCTAAATACATATACCTATGGGCAGTTACGTTCAAGTTCCATTCAACGCCACTAGATGGCATACTTCTTATTCCTTATTTCTTATTTCTTATTCCTTATTTCATTAATTGTGTATGACCCATAAGAAGCTCTATAAGGATCCAATCGAATCTTGTTTAAATAAACAAATTTTTTTCAGATCGATTTTTTTCAAAAATTTATATTCTAGAATAGCTATTTATGCAACAAGTACATAATGAAGATCTTTATAAACGAGCCGTGTTTATGGCTGAACGAGTTTGCGAGCGAGGCCAATAAAAAAAAAGGCGAGTTCATAAAGTCAAATTATGTACAAGTTGCATACAAAGCTTTATGTACGACTGCTAAAATTCTTAAATATCGATAAGAATCGAATTTATGAACCTGGGGTCTACACTTTAAATAAAAAAAATTATTCTATAAGTTAGCATAGAAAAATTTATTATATGTTAAAGCATGCTTTGGTTGTGATTATCTGTCATTTGATGTTAATATAATACTGCGACATTTTTAGAAGATTTCTCAATAAAAGTTACTAATATTTAAAGACGAGCGGAGGAAATTGCTTGGAATAAATATTAATAGTGGTTCAGATTGTGTAGTTAATATTAATTATATAAATATTTGTAAATATGGTATATAAAATAATACTTAAAGTTAGTGTGTTTTTTGTTTATTGTAAAATTGAAAATAAAATTTATCAAGTAGACTATTCTTTATGGCACTTGTGCTTTTTGCATTTCATTATGCAACTAGTGCTAAAAAGTACTACTTTTAATATCTCTTAGCAATGCAATAAAATAGGCTGTTATGATTCAGTCGTACAGAAAATTTAATAAAAGCATTAATTGTGACCTAGTGGTTAACAATTCTAGGATTTCTATAGGGAACTGTACGATTTTGTCTTCCCTTTTACTTTAAAACTAGCTTAAAGTAATTACTATAATAATTTGACATACACGTATTAAAAAAAAAGACAATAATAATCAAATTAAGTGTTAAGTGATGAAAAAATATGAAATTAATGATTTTATCATAATATGTATTATGTTATCCATCTATAACATTTGGAGAAATTATCAAATAGAGAGTGTGTTACCGCCCAATAACCATCGGCGGTAGCATCACGCAGATGCTATATGATTGGTCACTTACAGTTATCCCGACTATCACACACATGTTGTGTACGCGACCATTAAAGTATTAAGGTAGGGTCTTGAACTTCAGCTAAATACAAAAATATTGTGTGAAAAAAAGACAAGAAAACGAACAAACAAACAAACCTACTTTCAAATTTTTAATATTAGTTAGCATTTTGCCCTTAAACTGTCACTACTCTTACTAAGCAACAACAAATTAAATATTTTAATCATTGCGCGCATGCGTTTCGTCAAAGTACCACATTATTCACATCAAAACATTTATATTACAGAAAAAATAACACCATAGTACCGAAGACATTTTAATTACTTGTAAAAATATAAAACACTAATTACAAAAGAAAATATAATGAAGTTTGTGCTCTTTGCTTTAGAGAAAACATTTTTCATTTTTTTCCTCTTATTCAAACATTCCACAACCGGTGGTACCAGTACCAGCGCGACGACGGGAGGGTGCCGCAGCACCAGCATAGAGTATCTACCCTCTGTGAGCTCTGATGATGATGGTTGATTGTTGGTTGTTACAGTTTTACTCTAGCATAAAATATGGTGAATTTTTTTTCACTAGCTGACGACGCTAACACAGTGAGTAAATGCATAAAAGTACGTGACATTGTCAGACTATAAATAAGAGTTTCCCATTCAATGGCAGAGATACATATATAATATCGTATGTGTTTACTCTATGATAATATATAAGTATTTGTTGGATATTCCATGTCGTTTCGAAATATCAAGGACATGGCGTAATTTATTCATTTTTATTGTTTCGTATCAAATTTGACAAAACGAAACATTTATGGAATCACTTCAGTGTTCGCTCGATTCTCATATTATTTTTTGCGTTTTTGAAACTCATTCGATGTAAAAAATTTTAATTTAGCCTAGAGACAGAGGTGTGGTAACCTAAAGGTGATTTGAGGTATGAAAAAAGGAAACCTTCTAACGGCCTCGTATATTATGAATTTTTGGGGGTTGAGATTACAATAAAAATATATAAATATACAGGCTGAGTTGATCAATCGTTGATTTAATCAAAAAATTGTTCAAATAAGAGTTGTAGATATCGACGGGGGCAACCGATTGCTATAGTCAGGAGCTTTATAGCTCTTACGGTTTTCGAGTTACGATACAAACTCATAGCATTTTAAATGAGACTATACGTTAATTTTTCGATAAAACTGATCTAATGCATCAATTAAAAGTATAAATTAAGAAAAAAAATTTTTTTACCCAAGTTTATTTTTTGAATTTTTTTTTAATTTAGCAATTAGGCGGTAGAAATATGCATAAGTGTTTGAGGCTTTTTCAACCGACAGAGTTTTAGCGGCTAACATTTCTATTACATCCAAGAAAATAAACTTATGTACCTATCATTCTCTGTAATACAGATGGTATAGTAATTCTGATTTTGGAGTATAGATGTCGGGCTATATCTCAAGTTTTTAACATTTTTGCATAATAAAATCAAATTATTTTAAAAGATCAGTATTTAAAATAACTTAATTTAAAATAATTTGAAGTATTTCATTAATTTACTGAAAAATATATTTATTTTTTATTTATTTATAGAACGACGTTTCCATTTAAAAAACTATAAGTTTGTATCATAACTCGAAAACCATAAAAGCTATAAAGCTCCTGACTATAGCAATCGCTTGCCCCCGTCGATATCTACAACTCTTATTTGAACAATTTTTCGATTAAATCAACGGTTTGGCTGTAATCAAAATGGCAACTCTCAAAAAACTCAGCCTGTATTTAAAAATTTAAAAAGGTGATTTAAAAAATTTTGAAAATAGCCAACGCAAATATTTTATAAGTTTGATAACTATCAGAGTTATTATTTCCCTTTAAAAAACTTCGAAAATACCATTTTTTCTATGATATTGTCGGTGTCTGCTTGATCCAACTGAAATATCCAAAATGTCTATATCCGTCTATATAATATGTAACATTAAAAAAACATTCTCAACGCTATATAAAAATCTCAATACATTTGTATAAAACCGTACGATATATGACCGGTTGAATGATTCGAGTCAGGAGTGGATTAATCCATTTTGGGGTCCTAAACATTTTGATCTTAATGGGCTCATTCTCACCTCCTTAAAGTGATAGAGCACACACTACTTCACACAAGAATTCTACTCAAAATTAAAAAAATTATCTCAATTCATTTCTCTAATGCTTGATCTGAAGTTAGGCTGAATTACATGGTCGGGCCAAGTGGTCGGAAAACGACATTTCATATTACACGACCTTATATTATTCCAATTAATGGCGGAAATAATTCCAGCCTCAAGATATCTCTTCAAAATTAATAAAATAAAGTAAAAAAAATGTTTTTTAAGAAAAAGTTTTTATTTAGAAATGGGCTAAAAAAAATGAAATAACTACTGAGTGAAGTTTGAAGCAATATGCAACATAATTTATAAAAGCTTGAGACGTTATCATTAATTATTTCTGTTTTGGATATAAGTGTAGCTATTTTACTTTTCAGTACTTACAAAACTTAATTAAACGCCTCAAACTTTTATAAATTATGTTGCATATTGCTTCAAACTTCACTCAATAGTTATTTCATTTTTTTAGCCCATTTTTAAATAAAAGCTTTTTCTTAAAAAACATATTTTTACTTTATTTTATTTTCTACTCTTTAATCTGATTACAATTAATTAAAAAAAAATAAAGAAGTAATTTTTTTACCTATATTTTAATTGGTTAATTTACCCTAATCAGACATAACAATGGAAACAAAAAATTGCAATGTTAAATCAATGGACAATATTTGATAATTCGAAATGTCAAAAAGTTGCATAGGACTAAAAATCAACAATTTTGCTTTGCGGCAATTTAAGGAAAAACTAATCTAATCCAACTAATCTAATCTAATCTAATCTAAACTAATCTAATCTAATCTAAACCAACATACTAACATAGCATTTTAAATAAAAGCTTTTAAAAAATTGCTTTTAAACATTTCTCTAATGCTTATAAATGTTTCGATATTTATCTATATTACATTCCGACCACTACTAAGTGATCGGAAAACGACATTTCATATTACACGACCACGAATAATAATAAGAATTTTAAGACAAGATAAAATAAAACAAAACAAAATAATGTGAAAAACTAAGGAAAATCTTAAATAATATATTGATTCAAATATTCAAAAGAGATAGTTTTGACTGGGCCCTTCAAAGAATCGCACTCTAGCCATTTATCTTATTTGTCTATGCGATGATCCGGCCCTGATTCGAGTTAGCTTTCGAAAATAATTCTACCAGACATAATATTTCAAATAGTAGACATTTCAATCATTCAACGATTGCAACTGACGCTATAACATTAAGTATGGCTTTTAACACTATTTAACAAGATCATATCACTAGTGAAAGTACTAAAATTTGTAATATGAGAGTGCAATTAAATCTGTAATATGAGAATATAACGAAATCTGTGATGGTTATAATTTGAAACAAAAGCTAGTGGTTAGTTGACCATTGCTAAGTGGTTAATATTCGTTATTGTTCAAATTATTTAAATTAACAGCAGAATTTTTGACGTCATATTTTGAATTTTTTAAATTTTGATTCAACTCTTTTATGAATTTGTCCTTATTAATGGTAAAAATAAATATACATTTTACATAGTAGGTAAAAATAATTTTAGTTTACTTTCATTATTATTACCAATCAATTAATTTCTGTCCTTTTCGGACTACTATAGTTCAATAAATTTATTGAAATCAAAGTAAATCAAAATAAATTTTAAAATTAAAACAATTAAACTCATATGCAAACTAAAAATCACAAAGTGATTGAAAAAATTATCCGGATCGGCCGGGAATCGAACCCAGGATCTCCTGGTAACTAGCCAGGTGTGCTATCCGTTACACCACCCGCCCTTTGCTCGGTAGGCGTCCGATACAGACAACATTCAACCACCTATGTGTATGTACTCTCTATAATGCGAGAAGCAGTTACAATTTTTCAATTTCCTGGCTAGTTACCAGGAGATTCTGGGTTCGATTCCCGGCCGATCCGGATAATTTTTTCAATCACTTTGTGATTTTTAGTTTGCATATGTGGTTTTTGGTTATGTTAACCAAGGAAGTCGAGTGCTTAAAGTTTCAGTTTAGCTGAACGATAAGTGAACATATGAATACTACGTGTGTTTAAAATGCAGACAAAAGTCTGTCATACGTAGTAGTGTTTCACAAGCACTCGATAATATTTGAAATTGAAAAAAAAAAAAAAAATTAAACTCATATTTGGGTTCTGTGCATTTAATTTATATCAAATACTAGCCGTTACCCGCGGCTTCGCTCGCGTGGCTTTTGAAATTATGACATCTAGTTAAATCGTATAAAGTGTACTTTCAACGCGTCGCTCTTCCGCGTCGAGTACTGCTATTTTTTCTTGGACTTTTCCCACAGAAGTACAATATTTTCCCCGGGTAAAAAATAGACTATAACATTTTTTTAACAACCTCCCAAGTTCAAATGAAATCAATGATTCTTTTTTATACTGTTTTAAATATATTTTCCCACGGGAATATGACTTCGATTTAGATATTTTCCCAGGGTAGAAAGTAGTCTGTGTTCTTTTTCGCCCTTTCTGTAAACAATATGCAAAGTTTGAAAAAAATCATCCTTTTTTTTTAATAGTCAGTTGTTATTTTATTGTTTCCTTTTAAATACATTTTCCCCCGGGAATGAGATATTTTATCGGGGTAAGAAAATAACCTATGTTTATCGCTGTATATCATCATCTTTGTCTATCATCATTTTTTTTTCTTCATTTAAAATATATTTTCCACAGAAATCAAATTTCCCACGGGAAATTTCCCGGGGTATAAAGTAGTTTATGCCCTTTCTCATCCCTTCTGTTAGCAATATAAAAAGTCTGAAATCATTTATCCGTTTTTTAATAGTCAGCTGTTGTAATTTAATGCATTTTCCTACGGGAATGAAATTTTTCCCGAGATAAAAAATAGCCTATAACCGCCTCTGGCCAGCAAGCAATATCTGTACAAAGTTGCAAGTTGATAGGTTAAGCTGTTGAGGCGTGAAAGCCAGTCAAACAAACAAACAAACTCACTTTCGCATTTATAATATTAGTTAGGATTTATATTTGTGTTTTTTAAGGTCAACCTTCTGACAGAAACTATTTTATGGTTAGCGATTCTGGTGCAAACCTGATAGAATTTAATCTTGAACTTGATTTGAAGATAATTTATTATAATTGGTTTTCCGCATTTTTGTTCTGGGCTTCGCACGTTCATCATAACTCCTGTCCGTAGAGAAGAATCGGTTACGAGATCGCCATAGAAGTTTTCACTTCAGTTGTGTGTTTTTATAATTTTTATTTATTTAATTTTAAAAAATGCAATACCTTTCAAAAAGGTAACATTACAACAAAATATACTTAATTTACGAAGGAACGAAAAAAAGGAAATAGATCTCAATGATCCATTCATCATTTGATCTATCAAACTGGCATCAATTTTTCCAGCTAACAAATTATTTACTTACATGACTGAAAAGGAAGAAACATGTTTAAGGTAATAGACGTGAAGTAAAAATACCTATACGCCAGTTTATTTTTGTTCCCGAAGGAATCAGACATCAGACGAAATGGAAAAATAAGTAACTTTTCTATTTCTGTAGCGCAGTTCATCTAAAGGTAAATAAAAATGAAGACTTGGTTGTTTAGTTGTCTATGATGATTGATGACTTACTGTTGTTTCAATGGAACAAATTTGATAGACATAAAAATAAAGGTAAAATTCGAAGGTAATAAGGTACACTGGGGTAATATATAACGCTTAAATTTTGATGACTAGTCGCATAGAAGTGGTTTTGATCCTGTAATTTACTGTAATTTAAAATTAAATCTTTATATTTTAGCTAAAATGTTTTGAGAAATTTACTAGATTTTTGTCAGTTTGTCCAATATAAGAAGCGTTGCATTCTGCGCAATCCAAACAGATGTAAAAAATTTTATTTTGCATTTTATAAACGGAGACCAATACTGTTTATTAAATGGTAACCGGGATTTGTATTAAATTTAGAGGATATGTTACCTAGTTTTTTGGGAAATTATGCCAAAATACGGAAAATGTATGTAATATCTTTGATCCGAATCTGTAGGTATATGAGAACATATTTGTTATATGGTCTGACTTTTTGGTTTTTTATGGATCAGTTGCTGGATTATGTTCGGAGAATGACCATTGGCCTTTTCTAGAACCATGTATTAATCACTTGGATTGCATCGAACCTTAGCCCTGCTTTATAAACAGCAATGCAACTACAATTTTTGTGCCCTGAAACGATTTTGATCTTAACGCCTCCTCCCCAAAAGTTTATTCGAAAATACAGTTGACCCGCAAAAAAAAAGAGATTTCTGAATTGCCTTATCTGTGTCTAGTGATAATGAGCCCAATCCCTGCAAACTGGAAACTCCAAAAGAAATAAGCAAAAAAAACTGTTTCCCAATAAAAAATTATTTTTTCCTCCTCATAATTTTTCTCTGTTGTGCCCTTTTTTATGATGCGGCCCTGAGCGAATGCTCCACCTACTCCATTGTAGTTACGCTCCTAGCTGTAAATCGAAAGGAAAAAATGAGACACAAACTCAAATGAGGTAAAAAGGAACATTAAAGCCACTCATGTTGCTGGCCATGTACTGATACTTGAACTGATAGGTCAGGAATTCAATAGGGTACTTGACTGCAATTAAAAAGTGACCTAAATGCTTTGTTTTTACGTATTAACTAACTAATTTTTAATAAATTTTTGAAAATCGTAAAAAAGACACTGTTCAATTTTAAATGAAGAAATTAGTGCGAAAAACGATCCACCATGGTGGCGTATGCGATGACGTCACATTTTGATGCAAGCAAATATTAATGTGTTCGCACAACCGTAACGTTAGGACACGTCTTGCAATATAAAATTTTAAAAAAAAAAATATTTTCAATAGATGTTAGTCTTTTTGTTTTGCAATACATATTTTCAATTGCTTATTGTGCCCAGTCAAAATAATATTTAACACACGTGTAAAAATTATGCATTAAACTACAGTAGCTATTTACATCATTTACATGTTCCTTACCTTATCAATCTATAGTATTTGTCATATTTGCTACAAAATATGACGTCATTTTAATGTAACGGCGCGTTTTTACTCATTTAAATGAAGGTTAAAAATTTATCATTTTCAAAGTAGAATTTTTCAACAACTAAAGAATATTTGTATTTGTCACTACTAAAATTAAATATATTTACGAGTAATACATAAACTTATTTAATACTAGCCGTATACCTGATTTCCCATCGACAACATCATTTTATTAGGTACTCAGTTTCTGCTCACTTTTAATGTTTTTCAAAAGCCTAAATCAATATCCACATTTCTAACTTCAAAAATGACGAATTTCTCATACGAACTTTCATTTCTTGTTTTAACCCATTAGGGAATAAATTTCCAGAAACGTTTACACAACTGATATTTATTTATAAATAGAAGCCTATTAAACGGCAATTTTCATATCTCCTGTGCTAAATTTTGTCCTTCTAAACCCAACAGTTTAGGCTGTGCGTTATCTATCAATCAGTGTTAAAGATTTATTCAATAATATATTATTTATTTTAATAGCCATAGTAACATATTTTTATATACAACTAACTTCAAAAATAACGAATTTAGATACAAATTTTCATCCCCTATTAAACCCACTTAGGGGACGAATTTTCAAAAATCCTTTCTTAGTGCTCATCTACGTTACATAGGAAACTCCTATGCAAAATTTCATTCTTCTAAACCCAACGCTTTTGGCTGTGCGTTGTCTGCCAGTCAGTCAGTGTTAAAAATTTATTAAGTAGAGACTAGCCATATACTCGATGGGATTTCCCATCGGCAACATCTTTTTATTAGGTAATCACTGCTCACTTTCAATGTTTTTCAAAAACCTAAATACCAATTTCCACGTTTCTAATTTCAAAAATGACGAACTTCCTATACGAACTTTCATTTCCTGTTTTAACACCTTAGGGAATGAATTTCCAGAAACGTTTAGACAACTGGCTTTTATTTATAAATAGAAGCCTAAAGGTCAATCTTCATATCTTTTGTGCTAAATTTCGTCCTTCTAAATCCAACAGTTTAGGCTGTGCGTTGTCTGTCAATCAGTGTATAAAATATTATTTATTTGAATAGTCATGGTAACATATTTTTATAAATCTAACTTCAAAAATGTCGAATTTTCATAAAAATTTTCATTCCCTATTTGACCCACTTATAGGGGGCGAATTTTCAAAAATCCTTTCTTAGTAGTCACCTACGTTACATGGGGAACTCCTGTGCAAAATTTCATTCTTCTAAAGCCAAGGGTTTAGGCTGTGCGTTGTCTGTCAGTCAGTCAGTCAGTGTTAGAAATTTATTAAGGAGATTTAAAACAAATTTTAAATACAGTCAGGTACCCTGTTCTCGCAAAAATGATGAATTTCATTACTTTAAAAAGAAAAATTTTTCAACACAGCCAATTTTCAAAATACGTATATTATATAAATTTTTGACTCCGTTCTTTGTGCTTTAGCAACTTTACTATTGGAAACTTCATTTTAGTCTCAACTATACTCACCTCTATCATTTATAAAATTGTCTTACTTATTTGTATTTAGTTGACGTCAGTTGTTTTTTTCGGTACCAGCATTCATTTGTTCGTTACTATATAGCGGAGTACCGCGATAATTTGTAACTCGCGGTTGACATTTAATTTTCGAACATTGCGTTATTAAACAGTGGCGCAAGTGTACATTGTGGCATGATTTTTTGAAATTACAATATTATGACTATATAGAAAATGACTAACTACTTCATGCACCGTTAAACGAAAACGAATTGCTATTTTGACTGTTTGGCTGGCGTCAACGTTCACCAAAGTTGCGTGTTAGTCCTTAATTGCTTTTGAATTATATATAAAATAGTTCATCTAAATCAGGCAAGTGTATGGCACGATAGCTTGTTTTGAATGTGTGACATGTATATAAAAATAATTCTTTTTTTTATAAATTACTATATTACTTGGCGTTTTTGGAAATTAAAATATAAATATGGAAGTGTTACTTGGAAATAATGGATATTCTTTTTTTTATTAATATTCATTTTATTTTTAATAAGTAATTATTTATAGTTTAAAAAATTATTGGAACTTAACTACTTTATAAAATATTGTTTAATCATAAAATGAGTTTCATTATTTAGTGTTAGTCGTTCGATGATTTAATATTACTCGATCGAAAACTAGATTCGTATCGAACGTTTTCAATGTTACTTCGTTAAAGCTGGGATAATTTCTTTCAAGTTCTGTTTAAGAAGTCTAAATGCTGAATTTCGGGTGTTTTATCAAACTTAAGGTACTATCACAGTGTGACCGGCCGAAGAATAGTCAATTTCCTCAATTTTGTTCGGTTGGATAGGATCGGAGAATAGGGATGAATTTTTTTTACGATTAATACCACTAGGGTGAATGCGGGAGAGATGCCGCACATTTTGAAAACACTTGATAATTCTTTAAGTATGCATCTAATTGATTTGAAATTTGGTACACAATAAATGTAAACATTGTTCTTTAAAATTATTTATAAATAATTTTAAATTTTGAGTCATAAAGGATTCATAATTAACATTTTTGTAGAGTCTGCAAAGCGGCATCTCTCCCACACCTATGGGAGAGATGCCGCATCAAAAAAGGATAAACCCAGCATAGTTCATATTTAAAAATTTTGCATTTTACAAACATCTCCATACATGATGCATACCATATGTAACCATTTTTGGCACTTTATATATCTTAAGCAGTCAGCATTTTTTTGTTTCTGAGTACTTTTCAAAACATTCAATACACAGGCATTCATCAATATTTTCGTTATCTTCACTAATATGAGAGCTCTTCCTGATCTGTTAATGGATTTTTTATATTTACGTGGCATAATTTACAGTCCAAAAAAAAATTGCATAAGTAAGGTATAAGTCTGTTTTTAATACGTAATATGATGCGGCAGCTATACCAACTTTAAATGCGGCGTCTCTCCTTTTTGTTGGGATAGATACTTTTAAAATATACCTAAATTAATAACAAAACTTATTTTCCTTAAAACAATGAAATATACATTTTTAAATTCTAATGAATTAAATGGCTGACAAAATATTATGTTAAAAAACTTACTTCTCAATAATAAAAATTTGGATAATTACTAAACTAATGGACTAATCATAAATGTTACTATATACAGCTTAAATAAATAACTTATTTTGAACATATAATCCATTAATATCGCTGTCTATCAATCAACGGTGAACTATGGCTACTGCAGCGCCTCTCCCGACGCGGCATCTCTCCCGCACTTACCCTATTTAACAATACAAAAATATTTTTTTTATTCATTTTTATATATTTATTTTTTATGATTGTTATAATATTTTGAAAAAAGTATCTTTAAAAAAGGAAGGCTATTGGTGCCCATCATTGCGGCCGCAGTTTTCGTCTGAAAAAAAAAAATCAAGTAGATTGTCAAGCCGCTATGTACCTATGAAGTTTTTTTTTTTGAAATTTGGAAAAATTGCGGGGGTTTAAATAGAAAGTACAAAATTTAGGCCTTCTTTCCAATAAGTTTCCGTGTGAAAAAATTGGAAGAAAAAAAAAGAATAGTTTCCATAGGTACATGGAGAATGAAATAAAGAATATCCTGTCAAAATTTCAAACCTATAGCTTGGAAACTTTCCCTCAAACAGTGGGTGCCGTTTTTAAAAATGCCATTTCGAGATAAACGCGTTTAAAGTTTGGAGGAGGGTTTTTTTATATAAATTACCATCAATCGGCGTTCCTAGGTCCATATAAAATCCCTCCTGCTATCATGCGTAACTGTATGTACTTAAAGATATGACCAAAAAAAAAATATATTTTTTCAAAATTTTATACTGTGATGGTATCTTAATAAGCAAAAATTACATTTAATTTATCGATATTTTGAGGATGTAGAAGATAATCTTTAAAATAATAGCCAAAAGCGTCTCGATGAAAGAGACCACTCCATTCAAAAGTTACATTCAAGAATCAAAATTTATTTTTTGCGCTTTTTTGTGAGGATTTTTAAAAGAAGTTGCCGAGAACACAATTGTTGCAAATTGAAATTTTTAAAACTTACAAATTTTACAGCTGTCATTTTTCATTTTTTAAAAATTTTTCTCATTGTAGTTCCTGCCTGAATCACAACCTTTCTGAAACAGAATTTAAATCGCTTGAGATGGATGGTAAAAAATGGACGCTAAAAATATTAATAGTTTTTTTTTGCTAATTTAAAAAAAAAATAATACGGAAATTTTTTCTCTCTGAGCTAGAAGACCCCGTTAAGCAAAAAATAAATGTAACATTCTTCGATGCATTTAAAATATTAGGCTCTAAGTTATTTTTATAATTAATCAAACTTAGTACACTATTCAGTCATAAATAATTTCAATTAAAAAATTTAAAAATTTGGGGGACAGGTCTACCCGCACTGTCAACTTCCCATTGGGTGTCCTTAAAGACTAGAGACTACTGTACATAAATAATTCTTTTTTCATTTCAGGCGACTCCTCCCCTGAGCCCCCGGTAGAGGCTTTGCCCCTTGCACTATACCGGTGGCTTCACCTTCTGTACCTAAGGGTGGAGACTCCACCCTTATCAAACAAATGATAACATCAATTGTTCTCAAGATATGCGAGACAAAATATATTTTGACAAAAAACAATTTTTTTCAAGTTTCTTATTTCGTTTTCTTTTTTTTTATTTTTGTAATAAAATACCGGCGTTTTTAACATCAAGGAAGGTTCTTAGGCCATTATATAATAATGTTATGGTAAAAAATCCATATAATCTATGTTCTCGTTTACCATAAAAAACAAACCGCTAATCCGAATTTGCTGAAAACTTTATCCGGTCTTCATTTTTTGTTTACGCTTCTAATGAAATTAGTCCGGAGTTGATATCATCATTTGTTCTCAAGATATGAGAGACGAAAAAAAATTCACGAACGAACGAACGAACGAACTAACGAACGCACACACATACATCACGCTAAAAACGACGGATTCGGATTCTAGTGACCTTGAAACGTGGAGATATGTTAAAACTAGCGATTCGTAAAATCGTACCCATTACAATAACTTCGTATGGGAAGTTAATAAAGTTTTTAAATAACTTGAAACTATTCAACACTGCTTGGCTTGTCCATTGTCAACGCTTTCTTCTAAATAGATTTTAAAGTTTTCCAAAAGGATGATCGCTATTATCGTAACGTAATAACCCGACACTATAACATCAATTATTATTGTACCCGCCTAAATTCATCGTCCAATGGTGTGGTTAGAATATATTTTGTGTTGAGCCGTAAACCGTGTGAGTAGTTACAAAGCCGGAACAACCAAAATATACACATAGAGCGGTACTCATTCATAGACGTATACGTCGGGTTGTACGGTTAAAACTTAATTAAAATTACGATAGCCATATATCATACTCTATCTCTCTCTTGTTTGCATACAGTACCTAATATATAAGGCCCCAAAAAGGGGAGCGAAAGATTTGTAGGTGGTATAAGAATTGTTTGAAGCGGTTAAAAGATTGCCACCGCATCGCATAATATACCGTAATAATGCATGAAAAGGTACCTACCCCACCTATACGGGCAAAGTTGGGAAGAGTTAACTGTGCTACTGTGATGTTTAACAATGAGATAATATAGATGAGAGTTTATGATAAAACATGAATCATGGAACGGCGAATTATGGCGTTTTTTTCGTGCAATTTGATTTGAAAGTTATTCGTTAGTTAATGAATTGTTGGGCTATGTCGAATATTTTAATTTTAAAGGTACATCATAGTGAGAATTAAGAAAATGTTGGTCTTGAAATTATTTGTTTGAAATTTCGGTTCCGTGTATGTTGTTGCACTAGTTACGATGTCAGTGTCGTGTATAGTGATGAGAATAAACTATTCAAATATTCGTAAAACATTTAGTCGAAAGGGAAAAATAGCTTGCCACTAGAAGCAGGCTAGACTTGCTACGGTAAATTATTTTCGACCTTCGGTATGGTCAAACCCGTTTTTTGACGCCCCATGTCTCCGCTTTCAACTTTTTCCTAGACATATGGATTGTTTTGTTAGGTCACAAATGTGTTCTATTTTATGTGGTTAAAATTTATTCAAAATCGTTAGAGCCGTTTTTTCGAAAATGGCCGATCTGTCCAATTTGGGAAAATTTGGGGGTACTCAACGTTGATAAATTTCATTCCCATACTAAATTTCATCAAAATCCCTAATATAGCTCTCTTAACAGACACACATACAGTCTCCTTACAGACATTTTTTTGTAAATGGCTAATTTAGATTTACTGATAAAAATTTCTGTTTTTGTTGCATAACTTTAAAGTGAAAAGAAAAATTTCAAAAATTTCCCGTGATAATTTTTTTTAAAAAAATATTGTTACCCTGCAGAAAAAAATATTTTTGTATGATAACCAGCGTTGCCAGATTGGCTTCACCACTTCTTCTGATTCCCTACTTAAATTCCTCTAGATTCCCCTAGATTGATGATATTATTTATCAATAAAACTGACGCTTTTTATTTAACTCAGAAAATGTTGATGGGGCTTTTGTCGAAACCTCCTTGGGTAAGGCTCAGAAAAAATATATTAACTATAATAATTATTTTCGATACATATGAGTGAAGTGAGCGATATATTGATCAATTTTTAGAACAGATTGAATATAACTTTTCGAACAATTTGCTCTGACTATGCAGAGTTGAGCATACATACATACTTTATACACACATACTTTATACTTTTAGCGAATTTCCAGAAAAAATTCTGGAAATTCTGCTATTAGAGTAGGTGTCATGACGCGACTTGAGCCCGGGACTATGGCAGAAATTTGTTTTGAGGTCCCTAGAAACCGAAAATAATATTCACTAAAATTTATATATATATATATATATATATATATATATATATATATATATATATATATATTATATATATATATATGTATGTATGTATGTATATATGTATCAGCACGATAACTCTCGAACGAAATGTCCTAGGTTTACGAAATTTGGTGACAACGTTGGAAGTCCAAAAATCTTGGATGAGTTCTTCAGCCAGACACGCCAGGAACATGGTTTTTGTTCTTGCAAAAAATTAGTTTTTTGCCAAAATTTCCACTTATTCAAAAATTTTTGCCAAATTTTTTTACATTATTTAAAAGAGGAGAAAAAATTACATTAAAAAGGTCTTTAAACTATTATTCTATGTCAACTAGTTTCCGAGAAAAACTAATTTTCATAAACGGAAATTCGCTATGTTATGCAGGATGCTGCGACAGGGGTATTTTTGTTCTCCGATGTTTTATAACATGTAGATAAAACTATTACTAAAAACTTTTCCTGATGTTGATTTTTAATAATATTTAAATATTAATTTGTGTTAAAAAAAAAATACCCCTGTCGCAGTATCCTGCATAATATAGCGAATTTCCGTTTACAAAAATTAATTTTTCTCGGAAACTACTGACATAGAATTATTGTTCAAAAATCCTTTTTATGTGATTATTTTCTCCTCTGTCCAACGGTGTAAGAAAATATGGCAAAACTTGAGGAAATTTGAGCAAAAAACTAACTTTTTCCACAAAAATTTTTTAGGCAAAAATGCCTAAAAATCCATTCCGGGCATCGGACGTGTCTGACTTTTTGGATTTCCAATATTTTTACCAAATTCGTAAAAACAGGATTTTTCGTTCGAGAGTTATATAAATTTTAGTGATTTTTGGCTTCTAGAGACTTCAAAATAAATGATTTCAAGTAGCATCAAGACAGTGATCCTAATAGCTGAATTTTCGATTCGAAAATTCGTTAAAAAAACCTACTTAAGCCACATACTACATTGCAAAATATTTGACTGTGCGGCCCGCTAAAAATTATTTTTTTTTTTTTAAATGGCGCGCCATACAAAAAAGGTTGCCAATAGACTTCCAACTAGGCTGTAAAATATCCACTAAATCTAGGGGAAGATCCTCCAGTCTGGCAACACTGATTATAATCTTAAAAAGTACAGGATTCAAAACTTAAAAGACTGAGATATTCAAAATTTTTGGCTTTTCCTGTCTGAAAGGACTATTCACGCGGTGAATTGAAAAGTAATATATCTTTTCCAACTTTCCGTTCTTCAAGAGTCTGAATTTACTGCTGTTGAGCCCTCTCTAAACTCTCTACACCTCTGGGTACAGAAACACGAAGCGAACTATTCTCTAGTGTTTTAAGATTGCAGGTAATCATTATATCGACAACTATCGAAATAATAAAGCCACTATACAAAATTCGCCAAAACGAAAAATCACGAATCCCTTATTATTATTTTTTTTTATCATCCTTTATTACTACCAACCTCATGGCTCATACCACTTCATTTCTCCCCACATAGAGAGATAGATACATAGATAATAATATAACGATATGATAACTCATGCATGCATACACAAACAAGTCCTTAAGCACTCCATGTAATACGGGAATGAAATAAGAGTTGTTATATTATTACATTGTTGATGTCAGAGCTAACACTCACTCTGGTGCTGCGCTTGCTGACAGCCTGATACTTACGGTCTGTTGTTATTGTTACTGATATTACCCTACGTCGCTCGTAAGTGCTCACTCACGTACATATATGCAATATGCACTAACATCGGGCACCGTAGACGCCGAAGACCCACTCAAGAGCGTGCTGATGAAGAATTCAAGTTTTGTTGTTACAACTTTTAATTAAATCATATTAAGAATGAGTAAAGTTTGTTCATAAATTTGCGATCGTAGCGCCGCCGCGCGGCTCGCGTGTGTGTTAGATGAATGAATTGAGACTGTCTGCTGTTGTTATTATTAATTTATGTTGATTATTTTCCATATTGTTTTCGTGGTGGGGGAAGAAAAAGTTGCTATATGGGTGATTCTACTTTTTAGGTCTTTCAAAAAATTCAAGTTGTCTCCACAATAAGGAACGTTAATACTATATACAGAATGAAGATACTGTCATTTATTTTATTTAAATAATGTTGATAACTCCTATTGCAGTGTCAAACTTTTATTGCAGTTCTAAAACGCATGTCCCTATTACGTATTGCTTGGAACTATAACGTTTTTTAAAAATAAGTTTACTGAAACCACACAATTTTATAAATAAAAAAGAGAGTTAAATTGTTACGCATGGTAATTAGAAAGTTAAATTTTATTCATCTGCAGAATTTTTTTTTGGCGTGACGAAAAATTGTCGCGAAAATTTGAGTATCCTTCGTCACGACTGCCAAATATTGTTATAAGTTTAAAAAGGATTGGTAAACGGGTCATGTTTTTTATTGAAATGAAACGCCAAAAACCATAGCACATAAAGCGAAAGTCAAATCAAGGGATTGAAATTGAGAGATTGTCATTTTTTTTACAGCAAACAAGAAGACCGGCTGCGTGTGTTTATTGAGTGTATCCTCCGTCACGGCTTTTTCTGGTATGTATTTAACGAATTTAAAATCGTTTTTACGTAAATATTATTTGTAATAATGTAAGCTTTACGACAAACTCAAGTTTTCGATCGAAATGATCGCTGTTCACGATTAATAGCGATTTTGTTGGAAAATTGTATCCTTCGTCACGGTAAAATGTGACGATGAGAGACATGAAAGTGGCGAAGGATACGATAACAAAATAAATATATATTTATTATATTAGTGTCTGTATATCAACTAACTTTTTTAGTTAACTAAGTTGATTAATTTGGTCAACTTCTAACCATTTTTTTTATATCAAACACAAAAATTCTTCAATTTTTCATAAATTAGACCAAAGAAAGCAACTTTTTTTATTTTTTTAAATTGATGTTAGGAGAACATAATATAAATATTATTTAAATAATAATTTAAATTTTATTATTTAAATTTAATTTAAACATTGTTTTCTGTCTGGATTCAATAATCCGCAAAAGAAATATTGGTTTTAATAGGAAACTGGCCTGCAGATATCGAATCTATGATCATTTTTCTACATTCTAGTCGCATAAAGTCTACGAAATGGCTTTCTCTGTTTTTTTTTTTTTTTATGGTTGAGACTTAAAAAGTAGAACCACCCATATACGAACGGACATTGTATGTAGTTATATTTACCGCTAAGTATGTTCAACACTTCCAAAGAAATATTAGTTATGATGAAAAATATTCTCCCCTACCTTCCCCCTCCCTTTCTGAACTTACTACTTGGCGCCCGAGTAGGGCAGCAGCATCGTAAGATACTGTGGATATTTTTTAAACTAAACTTTTATATAAAGTTTTGTAATAAGTTATACTGGGAAAGTGGCCATCTCCGGAATGTAATAAATCAATTTTTTTTTGCCTAGGAAAACTATTCTACAAATTATGTAAATATATTATTTAGTATACAAAAAATATTAATTATAAAAGCCTATAGACGCCTATAAAACTTTTGTGTACGTAAGAGGAATAAGAGGAAGCGGGAGTGGTTTTCGAAAAAAATATGTTGTGAAGTTGTTGAAGTAAGATTTTCCGAAGAAGAATTAAAATTAGTTTAATCAAGATCATCAGATTATATATCAACTATTTAGGTAGCAGTCCTTCATGAAAGGACTGGTACTTTAAGAACGAGTTCGGAGAAAGGTTAAAAAATGGCAGGACGAGTCCAAAGTGCAAAATAAAATTTGCAAAATAAAATTGTTTTTGACCCAATGACGGCCATGAAGAATTATGACGAAATGGCCAACTGGTATACTATTTTGACAACCAATCAGGGCCGGATTTACAAAAAAATAAGTCGTCAGCTGAGTATTGGTTTGTACCAAGTCAACTTTTTAAACATTTTTTCTAGATAGTTTTTTGTTAGTTTTGGGCATTGAAGATGCCAAAACCACTATCAGAAAATTTTTTTTTAAAAAACTGATTTGGTACCAACTAATAGTCAGCTGACGAAGTGACGAGCAAAAAATAGGTCAAATTGCAACTTTTGCCACCCTCTTCTAAAAATTTGCCACACCTAGGCCATGGCGTAGGTAGGCTAAGTGACTAATACGTACCTCCAGCTAATACATTATACATCGAATTGTTGACGTCGTGTGATGTGTTGTATGAGTTAATAAGGTTTCACTTGACGTCTTATAACGTCAATGATCGTCAAGGTGTTAATTTTGTTTTTAAATGAATTTCCACAAAGTAACGTTCGCAACCATAGATGAATATTTTTATTTCAAACCAGGGTATTGATGATTGTGTTAAATCACGAAAATACCCCACAAAAAATGCTCGAATATTTAAGGTTTAGAATAAAAAATCTAATTCAACTATACACAATTTTGATAAAGGGCACGTTTCGAGGAAATTCGAAATCGCTAAATAAATATTATTTCAGTTTGTTTAACGAATTCTTCTGGAAAGTTTATTCTTCGAATAAAATAGGTTAAAATAACTGACAATGGATCCAAATTTCCTAGAAAAGCACAAGAATAAATAATAACAATCTATCGAAGAAATTATGATTACAAAACATATATAAAATTTTTTGATTCTATAAATATTTTATCTTTTCTTCGAAAGTTATAACAACAACAACGTTAATATTAAATCATGTAAAAATATATCAGAAAATATTTCATTTATCTGAAACAGTTTATATAAAAATATTCTTCGTGAAACAATAACTGGGAAAGAACTGAACGAAGTTTATTATAAAAGGAAGTTTTCATGAAAATCTATACTTATTAGAATATTTCTCTACAACATCATTTCATATTATTGTGAAATATGTAAGTTGAAGAAAGTTGATTATAATACAAATGCATGGAGATATATTTCAAAAACCATATTTATATTTGGCCCGATCGACCTATCGCCCAGAACGGTAGAATTGTTAGAGGCAACAAATATTTTTTCAAATAATTAATACTAGACAGGTTTACTTTGTGAAAATCCATATTAAAACATGGGATCGTTGCTTTGTCACTTTTCACAGCAAAAACATAGAAAAACACGAGTCGACTTTCGGCTTTTACACCATCCTCAGGTGAAAAACATAACTAAAAATTGTTCTTTTAGGCGAAAACTATTTATAGTATAAATTGGAGTAAATAATGTATTGGTGGGGGATGTTAGAGATAGACATCCCCCACCAATACATTATTCCAATTTATACTATAAATAGTTTTCGCCTAAAAGAACAATTTTTAGTTATGTTTTTCACCTGAGGATGGTGTAAAAGCCGAAAGTCGACTCGTGTTTTTCTATGTTTTTGCTGTGAAAAGTGACAAAGCAACGATCCCATGTTTTAAATATTTTTTCATTTTTCTGTAAAAAAAGTCTGAAAGTCTAAATGTACTTAGGGCTTGCGTCAACTTCTATTTTTTCTCAAAAAATTTTCTAGGAATCCTAAATTTAATTTTACGATGTTTAAAGCACTAAAATTTTTTTTAAGTAAGCTTAATGACGTCACCAAATTTAAAAAAAATTCGTTTATCTCTAGTCAGGATTTATAGAAGTTATTTCAATTAATACGATTGTTTGAATTAGTGTAAAATATTAAGGTTGGTCGTGAAAGGTGTTAACTGAGTTAAAATATTCTGCATAACCATATTTTAGTCTTTGTGGTCGTAAATTGTCAAGATACTTCTGCGTCTCGTCCATGCATAAGGAAAAATTTAGTTTCACCGGTTGATGTATGTACTGAAGTACGATATGCAATTAGTACGTACGAAAAGATCTCACCCAAATTTCTTTGATTTTTACTAATAAACTGCGATAACATGTCTTTCAAAACCCTGTGAAATCTTTCCACCATGCCATTGCAATTTGGATGATAAGCTGTTGTTTTAATTTTGTCAGTTTAGTTCTTTGCAAATGTTTTTCATAAGGTCTGATGTGAAATTCCCCCCCCCCCCTGTCAGTTAGTAATTTACGCAGAACACCGTACCTATAAATGATTTGTGTCACGAATGCTTTTACGACAGTCTCTGCATTTTGATTGTCTAACGGTTTTGCCTCTACATACTTTGTAAAATAGTCCTGAAGTGTCAATAAATACTTGTTTATGTATTTTTCTGTCACTGGAAGGGGGGCCAACAGTATCTATACTGACCATTTCAAGGGATTTATGTACACCAAGGGTAAATTTTGTAATGGAATAAGTTCCCGATTATTTACTTTTTTACGTTTATTACAATAATCACATATTTTTATGTACCTGTCTATGTATTTAGTCATGTTAGGCCAATGAAATTTTTGTTTCATAAAATTTAAAATTTTACAGAAAGAAAAACATCAGCTACCACCTCTCACGGCCAACCCTAATATTTAACATTTGGTGGCACTACTGGTACCATAAAGGAAACCACCAAGCACATTAGGATAATAAATTTGAGTTTTCATTTTTACTATCAAAATGACAAAAACCAGAAGCGTGAACCGATGCAATATTTATATAATGGCCTTGACAACACAACTAACGTGTGTATTCCTGCTTCTACACCGATCTGTGCCCCCAACTGATGCAGTAGACACAACGTTGGCATTCGAGAAAATATAAAAAACCGTGTAAAACCTGAGAGCGCGGGTCGCTAGTGAGTTATAAAATTTAAATAGACGATCTTTTTGATTCATTTCGTGCAAAATATTTTATGAAATTAAACTCCTCGCTTGTAGGAGTACAGGACGTACAGATCACGACTGACATGCTTGAATAAAAATCAGTTCAAATATGTTTTTTGCTATTTTTTATATTGTTTGTTTTAAAACAATTTTTCAATATTATAAATACTTTTAAAGAAATACTTTCCACATCATGTTGATATTCGAACAACAACTTTCAAGTTTTAGAATATTACTCATTTTTTATCATATCACATACTCATCTTGCTCACAGACAAACAGACTTATGCATATGAATGTTAAATTATTATTAAACAAATTGCTCTATTAATATATTAAGAATAGTTGATAAGAATAATCCCGCCTCTGGAAAAAAATCAAAGTGCGCAGTCTACATATATGAATGAATGCTATAGAGAGAGTATAAATCCAGTTTGTAGAATATTTCATTAAAGCACCTAATGGAGTGTGATACGTAGATTATAGTATGCGTTCTCTTTGTCTATAAACAGGGCCATATCTATTAAAGGTATAAAACAAATATATACCTTTTTCTCGAAAAAAAAGTAAATTTTATGATCATTACTATTTGACAATAATTTAATTAAAAACACATTCAAAATTGTTACTGTAGTTACCATGGTTATTGCATTGATTACAAAGTAACTCCAGGTCGTATTATAAGCTTGATTTATACATTAGTGTAGTAAATCTATAGGCTGGGTGCGTGATGGCAACGACATCTATAATATACATTTTTCCGGGCTCATTAACGAATATAAATAATGGTAACCGTCGAAATAAATAAATTTAAAGTATTTTTAAACAAATCGTAAAATCTGAATACAAACGTTTGCTACTTGCAATTAATTTTTTTTTATAAATAAATTTGAACAATTTGATTTGTTCAGTTTGAACAATAAAATACTGGATGAGGTATAACAGTTATATTAAAAAAGTATTTAAACAATTTTTGACGTTAATGGATATAATTATCAAGACAGTATTTCCTTCCAACCTCGGACTATGCAGAGGAAAAAGTTGCTGGTGCCGGTGACGTACGTCAGGGAAATTCGAGAATTAAGAAATACTGGCATAAGTCATTTAGTTGAATGTATAGTCATAAGACAAACATCAATAACTTTAACTCCTTATGAAACATTATTTCATATAACTATGTGAGTTAAAATACATCAAATATTTTTAATTCTGTATTTATGGATTGACGTGTAGACGTTAATACTGCTGACAGATAAATAAGGAATGACATATTAGTTGTAACTGCGTTTATAATCAAAGTGAATCAATGTAAATATTTTTATTTAATAACACTATAAACACATATGAGCCCGTATTAATGCTTCTTTTCTTGACTACTCACGCTGCAATCGATTTAATTGTCCCCACCATATATTTCGCACGCTGCCTATACACTATATACAATAAGTTCATTTGTCTATAGCACATAACGGAAAAGCACCGAGTGTCTTTTATACAATATTTTTTTAATTTGATTATTTTCGATTACCATGGATTTAATATTTTAAAAAATTATATTTTTTTGGAAAGAAAAAATAAGAGGCCTTCCAGTTTACTATTTAAGCTCCTTTTTTAAAAGGAGCTCCTTTTTTAAACAAAGGCAATTGGCAGATAAGCATGGGTAGGAATGCCCTCGTACGAATTTGGTTGGCTTTTTTCCTGCTAACTGCTATCGGCACAAAATTGAAATTTACTGAGATTCAGCCCTTAAAAACTTAAAACCTTTTTTTAAAGTCCCTATCAACCGGACACTCATCATCAGTTTTGAAACCACCAAAATGACAAATCGCTTGTGGACTTTCAATTACATTTCGCTTGTGGACATTGAATACCGAAGATGAAAGGAAAAGTTCGACTTCACGGCGTTTTTTAATGCTGTAGCAAAGATGACGTCACACATCTGTATCGGATGAAATAAAGCTATCTGTGTAAAGTGCAACTTTAATGACCTTGTTAATTTTTGAAACACCTTTATTTTTCTTTTATACTTTTGTTTGATTTTATTTTAATTTTTATTTTCACCCACAAAATAAGAATGGCAGGCTTCTTTATTATCTTTACACATTTTGTCACAATTTTGAGGTAGAATTATTCTGGTCTAATTGGTATATTAAACAAATATGTATAAAGGTTCATAGCCTTCGGCAAATAGAAATAATATTGCAAATAAATTTTATAACGACAGACGGGATTTTGTTTGATCAAAAGAGTCATATATAAAAAAAAAAAAACTTTATCCAGCTTTTAAATATTTTCTTTTTTCAAATAGAGAATTAAATGAAAAATATTTATTCAGACGTGATTTGTTGAGAATCGTATCCCAATCAATAATTGTCACGAATTATTTTGACGAGATTTATGGTGGAAATTCCCTCAAATCTTAGAATTATACTCATTTCCGGATTTAGCTATAGGCAAATTAGGCAATTGCCTAAGGCGCACTTTTTGGAAGGGCGCATTTATTCAAACTGAAAACATTTTTTAATTATTTATAAAAATAATTGGCAATAGTTTATCTGTGATTTCATTTCCACTTCAAAAATAATAGTCTAGCTATACTTTCTATAGTTTTTTGATATTCTCACTGCTAAATTTACACTAGAGTCACGTGGGGCTAGTGCCCAGGGCGACAAAACTTAGGACACAATGTGGCAATTTGGCATTTTTTTTTTTGCTCGTCATGTTTTTCTAGTGAAAGGTTGATGTGATTTTTTTCCAGGGGCGGCATTTTTCATGGTGCCTAGGGCACCACTTAGGATAAAGCCGGCCCTGATTATACTTGTTTCTGAAAACGAAAGGCCGAAACCTTTTAAAATTAGAATTCTCCTAAAACGTAATTTTTGAACTTTATGATGACACTAGAATCACTGTGATCTTCCACTCTCAAAAATAATTTTAAGATTCCGGAGAAAAAATTTCGTAATAATTTCGGATAATTTCGTCATATTTGTCTGTTCGGATGTCTGTCTGTCACACCCTTATAACAGGGCCCGCTCTAGGGGGGGGGCAATCCGGGCATTTGCCCGGATGCCAAATCTTAAGGGCGACAGTTTGGCATTGCGGCCCGTCGACCTGGGTAAAAGCAAAAAGAAAAAATCCCGCAAAGTCTTATGATAACCTTTTTTTTCGTTAGATGCATTTTGGGGGTACAAAATTAAAAAATGTAACTGAGAACACCAAAAAAATACCATCAATTGGCGCTTTCGTCGGGGCGGAATTTTTCTTTTTGCCTGGATCGACGTAAGAGCTAAAACGGGCCCAACTCCTACATTTTTGGACTTATGAACATGAAATTTTGCATCAATTAAAAAGACCTTAAAAATGCAATTGGAATTTTTTTACAATTTTTCGTTTTTAGGGCCGATTTGTAAAATACTCAGCTTTAAAACTTCGGATCAAAAAATCTGCAAAAAAATGCTTGTAGAATAATCTCTACAAGGTACGATCATCTTTGTACCAAAATTCTTTGTTTTAATATTTACATTTACCAATGCTTCAAACTAATATTTTGCTAACACTTCGTCAATTTTCTTTAAAATTTAGTATATTTAGTCAATGAAAAAACTGGTGATAACCTCTCCTTCGAGCCCTATTGGTGGAGCCGTATTTTAAATTGGTACCTAATGGTAATTTGTACTCATAGGGTGAAGGAAAATAGCTCCAAAAAACCTTAAATTTTATTACGAATATCGAAATGTTAAGAAAACTTGTATTTAACGTAATAAATCTAAGTTATAAAATTGTTATTCCGAACAAGACTGTACCTACCATGGACATTTTAATTAGTAGGAATTATTTTTTATTTCGCAAGTAGCAAAACAGCTTAATTAAAACAGTTAGACAGAAATATATTTACCAAAAGAAAAAAAAAACAGGAGCTTATATAATTCATAAAAACTATATCCACTATTATGTATTCCATTTTATACATACAAAATAATTACAGTAGTACAAGACCATAGATAATATTTTGAAATGCAAAAAAAGTAAAACAAGTCGTCAGGTGCAAGTTTCACTTGCGCAAATAGTATTCCGTCCTATCAGTTGTTATTATGGATTTGATGAAACAGTACATTATGAGGATAGACAAAAGATTTTTTATTACTCATGCGGGAGAAGTATTAACTTGGCGCACACATTTCTGTACGCAAAATAGCTGTTTGCGCACTGTACTCTTCCCGCATACTTTTTTGCGTGTGGAAAGTTACTTTACACACGCAAATTGACAATAAAACACGTAAAATTTAATAAAAACACGCAAAGCGTCCTCTTAATTTTTCATTTAATAAATATTTCATAATTATTTCTATAGAAACCACCAACAAAGTAATTTAAACGGTAATTAATTCAGAAAAAAAAGACGAACACTTAAAAATATTAATTTAAAAAGTAATAAAAATGTTAAAAATAGTGATAATAATAGAAAAAAAAGTATGTGAAATTCGTAATAAAAAATAGTATGTGCAACTTGTGCGGGATTGTCGATTACCCCACTCAAGTGAATGAGCGCACTCACTACGGGCAATTCGCTTTCATGGGCAATCGACAATATCCCGCACTTATTGCACAATATACAATTTCCTAACGTATAGGTACATTTTATTCCTGAAATAAACTATAATTCTTAATTCCGAAACGATTGTATCTTTACCTGAGTTTACATTTTCCAAAAAAACTTATACCTTTACGTATAAGTCAAAAAAATTACTTTAAAAACTGCTTGATTTGTTTGGGAATATTTTAGATACGCTTTTCTTGGAAAAAAATTTATTTTCGATTTTCTATAAATTAACTCCCCGAACCATTTTGGCGTGGAATAGTTTAAAAAAAAATTGCCTGTGACAACAGTCGAACATCGATATGATTCCATCAGTGTTCCATGTTACTAGTTTTGGTACGGAACACTAAAACGGAACAAATAGTAGTCAGCACACTATGACGAAATGGTACGAGGAAGGAAGGGGGCAAGAATTAACAGTAGAATAACACAACAAACACATACATACAAATAGATACAAGTGTCTATACTCACAAAGAAAAAATACCCCTGTCGCAGCATTATGCATAACATAGCGTTTTCCGTTTATAAAAAATAGTTTTTCTCGGAAACTAGTTGACATAGAAAAATAGTTGAAAGACCTTTTTTATGTAATTGTTTCTCCTTTTTTAAATGGTGTAAAAACATTTCGCAAAAATTTTTGAATAAGTGGAAATTTTGGCAAAAAAATAATTTTTTGCAAGAACAAAAACCATGTTCCTGACATCCGACGTGTCTGGCTGACGAACCCATCCAAGGGTTTGGGACTTTCAATGTTTTCACCAAATTTTGGGATAAAATTGGATACTTCGTTCGAGAGTTATCGCGCGGACTCACACACACACACACACACACACACACACACACACACACATATATATATATATATATATATATATATATATATATATATATATATATATATACAGGGTGTCAGAAAAATAAGTGTTAATATTTTGAGGGGTGACTCATAGCGCCCTGTAGACACTAAAACCGGAAGAATTTTTTCGGAACTAACAGTCGCGTCACCCCTCAAAAGGACAAGAATTATTTCCTTTACACCCTGTATATAATATGTATATATATACACACATACATATATGAATGTGTGTATAAGAAATATGGATCTGTGTATATATTATATACAGGGTATAAAGCAAATAACTCTTATCCTTTTAAGAGGTGACGCGACTGTTAATTCCGAAAAAATTCCTGCGGTTTTAGTGTCCACAGGGTGCTATGAGTCACCCCTCAAAATATTAACACTTATTTCTCTGACATCTTATATATATACATATATATATATATATATATATATATATATATATATATATATATATATATATATATATATATATATATATATATATATATATATATATATATATATATATATATATATATATATATATATATATATATATATATATATATATTAGTGAATATCATTTTCGGTTTCTAGGGACCTCGAAACAAACAAAACAAATTTCTGCCATCGTCCCGGGCTCAAGTCGCGTTATGACAGTGGCTGTAATAGCTGAATTACATTCTGGAAATTTGTTAAAAATATGAAAAGTACACACATATACACACACTAGATGCCACCACTGTTGCAAAAGTAACATTTTTTTTAAAGAATCAAGTACTCAGTAAGTCAGTACAAGTTGGTGATGATAAGGATGCAATCCTCTATAGGCTGCTTGTAGTCTTGTAACGCTTATGTTTTGTTATGCAATAATTAACACTTGTGAGAGATTTCATATACATGTTGTTATGAAAAAGTATAAAGGGGTGAAGATTGGCGCAACGAGGCGGCGGAGAGAAGGGACGGGGATAATGCATCCAAGCAAAGATGTTATGTGAAAGAGTAAAATGAGGAAATGTGAAGTAAAAAAAAATTGCTTGAGTATGGTAGGAAAAATCCTATCATCAGCGTGGATCCTGCTAATCTTTTAATGAATGTACAGGCTGAACTTTATCAGTGTCTATGATGTCCACATATGGGATATAATATAGTATCTTATAGTATTAAGGTACCATCATAGTGTGATTCTGCCGAAAAGTAGTCAATTTTCGCAATTTTTTTCGGATGGATAGGATGAGGGAATGGGGATGATTTTTTTTACGATTAACACGACTATTTGACAAATTAAAAATATTTTTTTTATTTATTTTTATTTATTTTTTATAATTATTATAATTTTTTTTGAAAAAAGTGTCTTTAGAAACGAAATTCGGTGCCCGCCACTGCGGCCGCAGTTTTTATCCGAAAAAAAAAATCAAATAGATTATCAATCTGTACGTAAGCCGCTATGTCCCTATGGGAACAATTTTTTTTCTTATATATATATATATATATATATATATATATATATATATATATATATATATATATATATTTGTTTTTTCTTCAGAACCTCCAAAAAGGGATAGCGCCCCTACTCTCGCCTCGTCCCGTTCTTATCGTATAGGGTGTATAAGTCTAGTTTTTTCAGTTGAAAAATTCGACTAAAAAGTGTTGATATTTATCTGAATTACATGGTAGACTAAATGGTCAAAAACGGACATTTCATATTACACGATTTAAATGTTATTCTAATTAACGGTGAAAATGTTTCTAGGCTACTTATAAGAATTCTATTTAAAATAAAATAATTCCTTTTAAGGATTTCTGCAATTTTAAAGAAAGTGCCGATATTTATCTAAACTACATGGTCAGGCAAGTATTTTGTAAATTTTTTAATGCAAAGAAATAGTTCTTTGACTACTGAAAAAGAAAATTCAGGGAGCTATTCCGTTTCAAAAAAAATGTTTCAGTTTTATAATCTCATTATTTAAAAAAAATAATTTTTTTAATTCAAAGAAATATTTTTTGATCTAAACAAAAAAGATTTAAAGAAATTTCTATTCTTTGAACAACGAAATCTTTATTCTAGATCAGGGGTCGGCAACCTGCGGCCCGCGGGCCGCATCCAGCCCTCTGCAAGCTTTCATGCGGCCCGCCAAGCAATATAACTTTTCGAACAATTTGTTCTGCCTATGGAGAGTTGAGCAAACTTTATACATTTTTTGTTCTCTGATGTTTTATAACATGTAAATACTCATGTTGTTACTACAAATTTTTCCTCATGTTGATTTTTAATAATATTTATATTGTGTTAAAAAAATAAATTACCCCTGTTGCTGTATCCTGCATAATATAGCGAATTTCCCTTTACAAAAATTTGTTTTTCTCGGAAACTATTTGACATATAATTATTTTTCAAAAACCCTTTTTATGTGATTATTTTTTCCTCTTTCCGACGGTGGCGGTGTAAGAAATTGTGGCAAAAACTTGAGGAAATTGGAGCAAAAAACTCTCTTTTTCCACAAAAATTGTTTAGGCAAAAATGCCTTAAAACCTATTCCGAGCATCGGACGTGTCTGACTTTTTGGACTTCCAACATTTTTACCAAATTTCGTAAAAATGGGATTTTTTGTTCGAGAGCTATATGAATTTTAGTGAATATAATTTTTGGCTTCTAGAGAGACTTCAAAATAAATTATTTCTATCATAGTTCCGGGCTCAAGCAGCATTAAGACAGTGACTCTAATAGCTGAATTTTCGATTCGAAAATTCGTTTAAAAAAACCTAGTTAAGCCACATACTACATTGAAAAATATTTGAGTGTGCGGCCCGCTAAAAATTATTTTCTTTTAAAAATGGCCCTCCATCCAAAAAAGGTTGCCGACCCCTGTTCTAGATTATTGAAACTAAAACAGAGACTCCAAGCAGTTCCACCCTGTATACAAATTTATACATTACATGTCTACATAATTTACGCATCTCTGAGTCCATAACAGGATTAACAACATACAAAATCCCCCTATAGAGTAGCTTTTATTTTAAGAGCAAGCGACTATCATCTAATTTTATGAACTATTTACAGAAAAAATACATTTCTTTTCATCAAAAAAAAAAAAATATTAATGCATGTACATTTTTCAAAAAAAAAAAAGAGTTACCATTATTCTCTTTAAAAAAAAAAGTAAAAAAATGGTTACTACTATACAGACTACAACATTATGTGTAATTAATAATTATAAACTATATTATTGTTTACGAGGTGCAAAAAATTGTGTGAAAAATTTTTGATTTTAAATATTTTGCTTTTGTTTTTTATTTTTGTTAGCTAATATTACATTTATTCGAGTTTAATTCAAAATATTTTCAAATTATAAACAAAAATATTAATTAAAAATTATATTGATGAAAAATAAGTTAATTAATTATTATAAATTATTGTCACAGACTCATAATAATGTAAAAAGAGACAAAATATGTACAGTAGTGGTAATCGAAAAGGTGGCCACTTAGCAAACATGATCACAAAAAATTTCAAGAATACTATTCTGGCCAAAATTTGAAGAAAAACTGCTTATTAGAAAAACCGTAGTAACTTTGAAATATTCTTACAAAACTTCTCATCAACAAGAAACATGGAAATAAAGGACTTGATAAGTTTATAATTTTACAACCATCCGGCCAATTTGTTGGGACATTTGTGTTGGTATGTCCAGTCTTTAAAAATTAATCACAGGATCAGTAGCTAAAACGAATTCGTTTATAATTTTGTTTCCTCTGCTGTAGATATAAATATTTTTATTAACAGTGATATAAATGTAAAATACATAAAAATTTCATAATATGAGGAGGTTTACAGCAAAACATCTGTCATATAATTTTTTTTAAATTTACTTTTAAAAGGATATTGTTCAATTTTAATTCCATAATTCCGTCAAATTACTTTGAAGAATGATCTAGATTTTAGGTAAATCTGGTATATGAGGAATCATCTGCAAGTATCTGTCATATTCGTTCAAATTAGTGATTTATTTGTTTAGTGACTGATATTGAAATGAGACCGATTAAAAAGCGATGATCCTATTACTAACTTTACAAAACAACCCTAAAATAATAAATTTTCCTGGAATTATATTGTTGAAACGTTACTTTTACAGTTAAGAGAAACCTTTTGAATTTGAATCCTCCAATCAAAGAAAACGTTTGAAACAAGTAATAATATTATTCTAAATTCATCAAATATCGCAGCTTTTGTTAAATTTTAAAACGAGTACACATTCATAGAATTGGAAACATGAGTGAATGAAGGTGTTGTATGACATTTTTTTTATAATTTTCCAATAGAAGCGCTCAAAAGTTTTATTTACATATACCTCCTATGCAATAGCACATGTTCATTATTGAATTTCTACAAAACTATTGGACCAAATTTTAATATATGATACTACAGCATAGAATATTTCAAAATTTAACAAAAATTTAATTTTTTTTAAAAATGTTACATAACACCTTCATCCACTCATGTCTTCAATTGCAACAAATGAGCAGCGTGCAAACAGTAGTGAAATCTTTAAAGAAATATTAATTCTCTAAATGATATGCAATCAAACAACGATAATGCCGAATTGAAACAATAAATTCTCAATCAATATATGTATATTGTAACAGTTGAGGCGGTTTGCTTATATTTGAAATACTTGAATTTCGTGCCCAAAACCGTTTTTAAATTTTTACAGCAATGTCCCAACAGATTAAGCGCTATTTAGATGCCTTTATGATAGTAGTTCTAAGGTGAGGATTCTTTTTGAAAGTATTACACTTCCTAGTGTGTTTTACGTAATCGCCTTATTCAATGTTTTTACAAAACAACAATTTACATTGTTTAGCAAAAAAGTCAATAAATTAAATATAAAATAACAATTGTGTCGTAATAATCATTTCCGAACTGTTTTGCGTTTATTGATTTTAAAACCGCTTAAACAAAAAGTCAATTACATTTTTAATTTGACTTAAAGCAACAATTACCATGTTCCGACCTAACTCTAACGAATTCAATTCTTATCTCTCTCTCACTGTATGGCTCCTAACCGTCTCCTTTGGTTCCTCATTTTCATCAACATATAACCAATTCTCCACTTCACCCCACCATTCAGTTATTTTTATTTTAAGGAGTCTCCACATTCTCGCCGAGGTTGGACGAGGTTCCTCGTCGAGTTCCTCGCTGAGGTTGGTTCAGCCATATGAATAGCATTAAAACACCAACCGCGAGACACAACGAAATGACCCTCTACATTCCCGTTTCGTCCAACCTCGGCGAGAATGTGGAGACTCCTTTATATCAAGCATTCATAAATGGCGTTAATGACAAACTACATGTTAGCAAAAGGGGGAACCACAAAATGTAACATTACAAACGAATTCAAACGACAATAGTCAAGCTATCAACCGCTAGATGGCTCATATTCATCACAAAATTTGATCATTGAGTTTATAGCCGATATTAGAACCACCAACTTTAATTCAAAATTTGACAGCTAGATGTCACGGCCACCGTCATTATGCCCATTATAATGTTTACTGAAATTTTAATTAATGTTAATTGCATATTATGTTACATATGTACACCCTACCAAATACCCATTTTCTGGGTATACATCTCTCAGTTGGCTTAACGAGGGTTGTTTCTACTTTCAACGACAATTTCATTAAAAAATAATTGAAAGATGTTTTAGTTGTTCGCTCCTCTTACAGTTTGTATTATTTTAATTTAGTTTTTATTGCTATAATTTCCAACTAAATACACATATTCACACACAATATATATTTATACATTCGTATATAATTATTACAAATTATTCATTAATATTAAATATCAAAAGCATTAATTTATTTTGCAAACAGTAAATATATGTATTGTTAAGTGTACGTATGTGTAAGTAGCTTACTGCCTACCATAGTACATAAATGTGTCTATAATATACATAATATAATAAAATTAATAAGCTCTGTACCAGCGTAAATGGTCCCAGAGAATTAGATAATAATTAAACCAAAGCTAGAAACGAAAATTCTATTAGGGGATGTTGGAATTTTGATGTTGGAACAAGTGTGCAAACTTGAGTTGATATTTGAAAAATTATAAAAGAAATTATGAAAAATTACGTAATCTTACAAGTATTTAGGAATAATCCAAAAAGTAAGAATCTTGTATGTTAACATATAAATATCCGGAAACTGGGGCAACTAACCAAAATTTCACGGTTAGATATTATTTGGAATTAACACAAAAGTGGATAGGTAACGTTATAGCTTCGTTAACATCTTAATGTATTACAATCTTTTTTTTTTACTAAAAGGTTATTTTAACATTAAGGTACTATTAATGAGTGAAGAAAAAAAAGACCCTTTTTAAGAAATTTTTTTAGATGAAAAATGTATTTTTAGGGCTAAATTCTTTTATAGATTATAACATAGAATCTATATTTTATAAATTTTTTTTTCTTGAATTATAATTTTTTTCTCTAGTACAATAGGCGTTGAAGCTGACCAAAAAAACAGCCCAAATCCGAGCAAATGATAGAGTCCCTCCAGTACATCCGAATATTAAAACTATATGGTATTTTAATATAGACATATGTAATTATGCACCCCCCCTCCCCACCAAAACTGGAAGTTAGCGTTTTTTCGAAAACTGACGAGTATTTGAAAAAAGTTTTAAAAATAGTGTCGTCAAAACATGGCTATATAAAAATCGGTATAACTTTTTTTGATATTAGTAAATAAAAACACTTTACAAAATACCACTTTTATTGAATATAAAAATTGTTTCGGTCAATATGAAATACCATAAAGTAACGCTCAAATCTATTAAATTTATAACTTTTTTGCTACTTTGAATTTTAAATTGAAATTTTAAACACATATTCTCCGCACATTTAGTAGACGCTTTTATAAAAGAAAAAAAAATCGAAAAAAATTTTTTTTTAACTCACTAATAGTAAATTAAAAATCACAAAGTTATTGAAAAAATTATTCGGATCGGCCGAGAATCGAACGCAGGATCTCCTGGTCACCTATCCAAGTGTGCTATCCATTACACCATCGATCCTTCTCTCGACAGGCGTCCGATACAGACAACATTCAGTCACCTATGTGTATGTACTCTCTATAACGCCAGAAGCAGTTACAAATTTTCAATTTCAAATATTTTCGAGTGCTTGTGAAACACTACTATGTATGACATACTTTTGTCTGCATTTAAAACACATATAGTATTCATATGTTCACTTATCGTTCAGTTAAACTCAAACTTTAAGCACTCGACTTCCTTTGGTTAACATGACCAAAAACCACATACTCGTATGTAAATTAAAAATCACAAAGTGATTGAAAAAATTATCCGGATCGGCCGGGAATCGAACCCATGATGTCCTCGTAACTGGCCAGATGTGCTATCCATTACGCCATCGATCCTTTGCTCGACAGGCGCCCGATACAGACAACATTCAATCACCTATGTGTATGTACTCTCTATAATGCGAGAAGCAGTTACAACTTTTCAATTTCAAATAGTACCTTAAGTAAATAGAAGCAAGAATAATTTATCCCGCGATTTGTGGAAAACTCGGAAGCTTCTGAAATATGAAATCGTGACTTATTGCGTATGTAACACACAATTGTGAAGGTCTTCTTGGGTGGTTGAAAAGTTAGATACCTAGTAAATCATTTACCTTGGAAAGTAGTATATAATATATGATTTTATATACATTTAATACGCCAGGTAAATTCTGCCTACATTTATTACTACACCTATATGTATGTCTGTAATAATAATTTTAATTAATCTAACTTAAACAACTACATCTATCGGCAAGATAGGTAACCAGCCAATTCATTGTATAATTTATAATGTGTATATTGGCGGATATTAGTCGAATATTGAAAGGACTGGTTAATATGAAACGAGGCATAATATTATTGTCCCCATCCCCCACCCCCGCTGGCCCCTTTTTACTTGCCCTTTTGTGTGGTGCCGCCTCATCTATGCCCTATTATGGTATCATTTCAATTACAATCAACGTAATATATTATTATATGGATAATGATTGTGAAGGAATTAACCAACGTATAAGGTGTAATTGGAGATGGATAATTTTACCTCCGAAAAAGTTTGGGCAAGGCTAAAAATGAAAAGATTTACGGAATGATTAGCAAATGTCACAGATTCAAACAAAAGACAAATTTTACGGCGCCAGTTTGGGGCCATTTTAACGAGGACTGGGACGTTAAAAAATATGTCTAATATTCTCGAGAGTATTTGCTTTCATGTGGATTTGGAACTGTGAAGACATGAGTGGATGGAAGTGTTATGTAACATTTTTAAAATTTTACAATAGAAGCGTTTGAAAGATTTATTTACATATACTTCTCATGCAATAGAATGTGTTATTGGACGTGTAATGAAACCGAATTGTAACATATATGATAGGGTAAGAGACCCGATGACCGAAGACTATTTTTAGCTGTATCATTAAAGTAGCTTAAAAAAATTAAAAAATAAACAAAACACCCATTTTTTTTTCTTAATAAGCATGAAACCAAGTTTTTTTAATCCAATGAATATGTTTTTAAGAAAATATAACCCAAAAATTTTGATTTATTAATGTTTTTGTTTTATAAGTCAACTACATTTAGTTCACTTTAATATGTATATGTATATAAAGTGAATAACAGTGATTATGTATAGTAAATATTTAAAATATCGAGACACAGACCGACATCTTTTTATATATCTATATAAGTATATATAATAGTTTCTTTGATTCTTTGATTTATTAATATTAATAAATTTGAGTTTCTGAAAATAAAAATATGCTACCCCGCTTTTACTTTCGAAATTTTCAATTAACTTTCGTTCATTTTTCCCTGTTAAAAAAACTGAAATAATATTTATGTCAGTCAATAAACAATACTTACATGTTTGATAGTCTTAAAAGTTATCATTTGTTACAATTAAATGTTTTTTTTTTTTTTTAAATATTTATTTCACTTTTTTAAAACAATTAATATTTCATGCAAAATAGCGTCTTATGCCAATGCAAAATATCTTTATCACATAAATATACGGGGAAAAACTTTCCATAAATTGCTTGTAACGCCACTAAGTGTTCCGTCTGTCAAGTACGTTTAAAAAATTAATACAGATTCCGTTTTCTACTTACTCTACTTACGATGTGTATTAACAAACATCGATTGAACAAACGATTGATGTTTTAACAAACATCGTGTACATGTTAACTTATCCTTTTTACCATTATGAATTTTTAAACAGTTAAATTAAGTATATGACGTATATATTTATAAGTCGTTTCAAATCTAAATATCTGACGTTTTTATTTCAATTTCGAAGATTTAATTCAATATTAATTATTTTTCAATTGATTTTACGTTCTGAAATGAATAAAATATTAAAGTGAAATTATAAAAACGGTTAGTTAAGTGTTTTAAACCCAAAAATTAATTAAAAATGTTTATAAAATAGATATGTAATATATAATTCTCAAAATGGGGTACCCAACCTTAAGACTTGGATCCCAAGAAGAAACACTTCTACAAATAATATTTAACGCATATAAAATATAATTTAGCTATCCTAATCTCTTAAGTGGACTAATAACAATTATTTGTATACTTTTATTATGCTAACAACTTTAAAAATTCGGTGAAAAATGTTACAATTTATAACTCATGTGTTTTGAATAATGATCATCCATCATATTAAAAATTCACGAATTCAACAAAAATTGTTCGATATATATAGGTATTTCTTAAATTAAGTGAGGAGACATTAAATGTGAGGTGAATTTAAATTGAAAAATAATCATTCTATTAATAAAATTTTTTTTATCAGAGGTTTCTTTCAGAAATAACTTCATTAAGATATAAATGTCAAAACTGTTTGGACTTATAACCCCGTTCGACAATCGGGTCTTTTACCCTACTGCAGCATAGGATATTCCAAAATTTTGCATAAAATTACATTTTGAAAAAATTTTACATAATACCTTCATCCATTCATATCTTCAATTACTTTTTTATGTTGAGTAGTTTTAGAATAAATTTTAGATGAAATTTTTTTTGGGCAGGGATATTTTTTTAGTTAATTCCGTAATTGCTCAGTTCTGGCCGGAAAATTTTCAATTCTGACAAAGAAAATGAGAAGAGTGTTCTTAATAAAAAAAATCCAGTTTCCCGTAAATCACGTGACTTATTTTTCCAAGCGTAAATGTACTCAAGCGATGTGTGTCGTATAGCGACACATATCGTATCTTACGTCTCGTATCGGATTCACAAGGAAAGAGCAAGATCGCCAAATTCAAAAAAATCTGAAACTTTGTCAATATATAGAGAGTGGCTACCAAATAACATAAAAAATATCATTAGCTGCTAAAAAACGTTTTTAAGGGGTGAAACATCCCTTCAAATTTGGAACTCAAAAATTTAAAAATCGATGAAATTTTGTTTATAGGTACCTTAAAAAGTTCTAGTAACAAATATAACATTATTTTTTGCATTCACACATTTTTAGGGGTTGAAACCACCCCTCAACTGTGTAGTTAAAAATTTAAAAACTGATGATATTTTGTTTATATATACTATACACAGCTCTAATAATAAATATAACATTATTCTTTTGCATCTACAAATTTTTAGGGGTTGAAACCACCCCTTCATATGTGTACTTAAAAATTTAAAAATTGATGGTATTTTGTTTATATATACTATATAGAGCTCTAGTAATAAATATAACATTATTTTTTGCATCTATAAATTTTTAGGGGTTGAAACCTCCCCTTCATATGTGTACTTAAAAATTTATAAATTTATGATATTTTGTTTACATATACTGTACAGAGCTCTAGTAATAAATATAACATTATTTTTTGCATCCACAAATTTTCAAACCACCCCTTTCAGTGCGTACTTAAAAAATTGAAAATTGACAGTATTGTGTTTACTCGGAATTTTTAAATTTTCAAGTCGACAGCTGAAGGGATGGTTTCAACCCCTAAAAATTTGTAGATGCAAAAAATAATGTTATATTTATTATTAGAGCTCTATATAGTATATATAAACAAAATATCATCAATTTTTAAAATTTTAAATACACATATGAAGGGATGGTTTCAACCCCTAAAAATTTGTAGATGCAAAAAATAATGTTATATTTGTTACCAGAACTTTTTAAGGTACCTATAAACAAAATTTCATCCATTTTTAAATTTTTGAGTTCCAACTTTGAAGGGATGTTTCACCCCTTAAAAACGTTTTTTAGCAGCAACTGATATTTTCTATCTTATTAGGTAGCCACCCTCTATATACTGATAAAGTTTCAGATTTTTTTGAGTTTTCGACTTCTTGCCCTTTCCTTGTCAGAGGTAAAATTATTTCTTATAACGTAAAGTGTATTTTAACGTTTTGTATTATATTATTACCTCTAATATAATATAGGTTAGTTTAACAATAATATGAGTTTATAAACTTGTAGAACAATTCAATTCATACACTAAACTAAGTTGCACAGGCATAATGCCTTTTGTGAATTGTAAGCATAATTATTATACGTATTACGTATAAGTAGGTATATAGTTTATTCGACAATATTCTATAGGAATATATAATTAGGATATTATTTTGTTTATATTGTGCAGTCTTGAAACATGAATTGTAGAAAAGTGGTTATTATCATATATTATTCACCCAGAGAATGTAATATGAGCTATTAGTCTTGAAACAAACATTCAAATGCAAGGGACCAAAGTGGAATGTCTATCAAACTGTTCCACGTGTACCCAGTGGGTAGCCAAATCTCCCCACTATGTTGTGTAGATACACGGAGAAAAAATTCATAGAAAAATTACTGTGCTCAGCACAACAATCGACGTGTAAAAGGCGAACATATTCAATTTTGTACGGTAAAAATATAAAAATTATAATTAATCATAGAAAATTTATCTGCTAATAGTAGAAAGAAAGAAAGAGAAAGTAGGTATCAAGGCTGTTGAAATGTACCCCACTCATACATGCAAGTCATATAGCCAGGCTGGTGAGTGGTGTGACGACCAACTTGATCGGACCAAGCACCTTGATTCATTTGACTGTCTTACAAGCAGCAAGCAGTATTCATTACACTGTCTTAAAGGATGGGCTGTCACCGTTTAATTTACCATTTTGTTACTTCACCATCTTCAGTATTGGAATATATTGTTGCCAATCATTTTTGTATGCATCATAAAGAATCGAAGGTCGGAAAAGATCGGGTATCTTCGAAGTTTTTCGAAGTAGGTTTGAATAAGTATATTGTTCCTCAGTGCGTACAGCCCAACCAACATAAGGTTGCGGGTCAGATGCGCAAATGAAAGAGTACGACAACAAGAATTAAACTATTTCATATATGCATAAGAGTGTAATAGAAGTTGTGTTAGCACATTAAATTTTACCATGCTAGCACCATGATCGTAAAATATTTTTTACTTTGGTCATCGATCGCGCACGCATTATAAGAGAGCATGGTAATTTTTCCGAAATTTTATCTACAAAAATTATATGATTTTTCTCTCCGTGTACACACTGTTTGCAATGGTGTTGGTTTGGTGTTTTGTAGTAGTGTACGTATTCACACACACTGCTACAAAACACCTATTATGGGACAGACGAACCTGTCTAATAATGTCTAACATTGTTAGACATTGTTACTTGAATGTCACAGACCAACCTGTCCAATTCAAGTAACAATGTCTAACAATGTATCTAATGTGTTCGGCGACAAACACCGACTGACTACATGTCTTAAGCCGTGTCGGGCACACTCTGGACTCACCACTAGTTACAATTTTCTACACTTACGCTGAGGACTTGTTCAAATGTGTGTTAAGACTCCTTAGCAACATTCGGGGACTAAACTTATTGTACAGAATACTATTTACGAAAGTACTTTTGCACTTGATGAATTCTTATTAAACCTGGCTAAGAATTATTTCAGAATTATCAGCTTTCAAAGTGGTTGTTAAAATTATTAATTTTACGACTTTTATTTCTATCCCAAAAATCTTGGAATATCCTGGAAAAGATTGGACTCGTTTCCACTAAACCTGATTGAAAGCCAGCTTCTAAAGAAGGATTTTAAAATTTTAATTTTATTTTTATCCTGGAAATCCTGGAATATTCTGAAAACGACTGAATTAATTTCTATCAAACTTGGCTGAGAACCATCCCGGAATTACCGGCTTTCAAATGAACAAAAATTGCATTAAAAATGATTACGCCGTTTTGAAGACAAATGATAACTAAAAGCTTTTTTAAAAAACCGACTTCAAAAAGTAAAAAATAATTTAATAGACGTATTTTGAAAAAGTCAAGCAGGGCGTCTGTGAAAAATTACGATCGGATGTGCTTACAAAATTCACGAATTCTTAAGAATCTACAGTTTTTGTATAGTTACTACGCTCCACTTGACTTCAAAATCCGTCTATTATATTATTTTTTACTTTTTGAAGTCGGTTTTTTAAAAAAGCTTTTATTTCATACCTTTTAGGGACAATGCCTACCAGCCTTTATAGTGATAATTGCTTAAAAGAAGAAATATTCCAAATTTCATACATTTAGGTGGAATGTATACTGTTAGAAAATTATTTTTAGAATAGTTGGATCAACATAAATTAAAGAAACATGTTACTATAGTTTTTAAAGTAAATAATTTTGTAAATTATATAAATTTTAAAATTGCGGTAATTATTCATATTATTGAAGATGGTTAAAAAATTACTAAACCAATGTCAATAAAATTTTTATGGGAGCACCTGGAAAATTTTATCTACTAACCAAAAAAAGAATGGCGCAAATTGGCCCAGAAATGTGGGAAAAATCGGTGTACATACGTAAAAATAAAAACAAAAATAAAAACAAAAATAAAAACAAAAAAAAAAAAAAAAAAACAAAAAAAAAGACAAAACAAAAAAAAATAAAACAAAAACAAACATACGGGTTGAATTGAGAACCTCCTCGTTTTTGAAGTCGGTTAAAAATACACACAATTATTTAGTTTTGGAGTTACTTCCAAAAAACGAATATTTTATTCATTTTCCGATAGTTTTCTTAACGATTTGAATATCGATGATACCAATCAATGAAAAATTTCATCTACTAGCGAACAATTACTTTACAATTTGATTGCTTATAATCCCGAAAGTTACTGACACAATTTTCTGAAAATGATTTTAAGTGAGAATTTCTAGCAAAAGCTAATATCGGTGTATTTTTCAAATTTTTTAGATTCCCAGTTGAAAAGTGACCAGGATCAGGAGGGACAATAATATAAACTTGGTGTACCATCGAAACCGGAATTGAATTCATAAGTATAGGTACAATTGTAACCAGAAATTTGGATCTTTTGTCATCTAAACTCAATAGCATCTCAAAAGTAAATACCATTGGATGTATATATTTAAAAGTTTTAATCAGGTGTTCGCTTGTACTCGTTTGTCATTCATCCGTTTAAAATTTTCATTAGCTAAACATCGATTTGTTTGTAAATTATTCACAAAATTACATAATAAATTAAAAGGCAGAAAATATTTCTCCCTTCTGAAAACAAAGAAATCTCGTGTTTTTCTTTTATTCGACAATGAAAATTTCTTCTTTCTTTTTCTTTTCTTTTTTTTTGTAAAAATTAATAAAAGTTTACATACATATTACTTGTTTTTCTATTTTCTTTTTTTTCTCAAGTAATTTTCTCGGAAAATGACTTTGAATAGAATTAAACCAATTTCAATTGTTGTACAATTATTCTAGTGAAGTCAAATGAAATTAACGAAAATACTTTTTACAATGCTCATACTTTTCTTGTATTTATATGCCTATTTTGTATTGTGTAAACTTTTAAAAACGTACTGTAATCTTTATATTTTCCAAAAAAGTAGCAACTTTTTTTTAAAATAAAACTAAAATTATTACATTTTTTTATTGAGATTAAACCAAGATATATATATATATATTATATTATAAAAATTGAATATAAAAAGTGAAGTGTACCTAATAATAAAATGGGGGCACACGTAAGATCATAATCGATGGTTATAAAAGTCATATGACCTCTGAGAGTATTGTTATTACAACGACCGAACGATCCCTTATACGAAATCATTATTGTATTAGGGTTATGTCATAATATGAATAACAAAAACGTTATATTAAATTACGGGTGCATCAGTTTTTTTTTTCCGTTCTTATGTGCTATAGAATTTATATATCATTATTATTTTAAATATACCTTTATAGCGATATTCAAAAAGATGGAACCTTCTTGCAATAGCGAATATATTATTTCATGGTATTTGAAACAATTGAAAAGCTGGTATAACATTATCGAAACTTAATCTTAGCAATCCCTTATTTCAATTTTTTCCTCAAAATTATAATGTAAGATTAATAATAATTGAAGATACCACTCTTAGAATATAAGTTACTTCCAGCCAATCCTGGCTTCGCTCAGGTGTCCATTTTATTTTCATTTTAGTGTTCTATATAATATACTACCTTTTTTTCTTCGAGCGCTTAAAGTTTCAGTTTAGCTAAACGAAAAGTGAACATATCAATACTGCGTGTGTTGAAATGCAAACAAAAGTTTGTCATACGTAGTAATGTCTCACAAGCACTAGATAATATCTGAAATTAAAATTGTAACTATTTTTCGAATCAGAGAGAGCACTAATACACATAGGTGATTGAATGGGTGTCCGGCTCGGACGCTTGCCGAGCATAGGATCGTTGGTGTAGTGGTTAGCACGCCTGGCTAGATACCAGGAGATCCTGGGTTCGATTCCCGGCCGATCCGGACAATTTTTTGATTGTGAACTTTATGATTTTTAATTTAAATACACTACCTGTACATTCTATATATTTTACAATTGTTATTATAACTGTTGTTCACGATTTCGTCTGCGCAAAAATATCTGAATCTTCGGATCAATTATTACTTTTAAATCAGATATTCCGAAATTCCGTCCGAAATGTTATTTATAGTAATTGGCTTCGCACGCTAAACGACTAGTAGAGGCTAGAGTAGAGGCACTGCCGAAAGCAAATTTTGGTCTCATTCCCGGCCATTCTGAAAGGGAAGGATTGGGGTCAGTAGCTGATAAGGAATTAATATACAAGTATTTATGTATAAAAATCAAAAATCAAACGCAGTAAAAAAAATTATTCCGCTCAAACGTTACAAAGCATCAAAATTTATTTTACAATTTTAGTAATCTTTAATCACTATTGCTTTACTACCCAATGATCATTAATCACTATGACCTTACTACCCAGTGGCCTAAAATCACTTTGATCTTACTACTCAGTAGTACACGAACATTATGATCCTATTACGGAGGGGTCCATAATCACTATAATCTTTTCTACTCAAATTCCGTCTAGCTGTTTATTTTAAACTATTTCTGGGTTTATAATACCCTAACGAACAATTTTGACCTAACGTTAACTTCTTTCGTAATTCATTAGTATTTGAGAAAACATTTATCCAGAATCCTGAGCAATCTAAATATAATATGGCCTATGTCGGCCTGAAATTTTTTTAATTTTCAGTAGTAAAAAAAAATTCAAAATCGGTTAGATAGTTAATTTTCGATTGAGTAGTTCACTTTAGGCTCTTTTTCGGTCCCTAGGAGGATACATATAATGTAAAGAAAGTAAGATTCTGATAATTTTCATTTAATTTACACATCGCGAAAAGACTGAAACTTTGATAGGGAGAACAGCGACTCTCGAAAATAATTCCTAAAAAATTCGTCAAGTGCGTGTTTTTGACACGCACTAAATAATGTCACCTCGGTGAAAGTGTTAATTTATGATTTTTTGGCTCGTTTTTTAAGTACAGTGAGAATACAGCCCTCTTGCGTTTATTCAATATGCATGTACAACTCTACAGTCCTCTTGCGTTTATTCAATATGCATGTACAACTTAATAATAATGTTTCCCCCACTATGATCACACAACGATATTAATATGTCATCCTTCGATGACATAAAAAGAAAATTCAAATTTTGTATTAGATACTTGTGCGTTCTACGTTAAATAGTTTTTGAAGAATATACATGGGGTTCAAACTAACGGACAGTTATCAAAGTCAAAATAAAATAAATACATTTTCCCGAAATACGTGTTTTAATTTTAAACAGTAAATATTCCTGAGCTATTTTTAGTCGAGTTAAATTTAGAATATTAAAACGCAATGCATATACAAATGACAATCTCTAGCCCGAGGCAACGCACCAATTTTAATTAAAAAAATTCTTAGCAAAAATTTTCTCTACCGTGTAATACTCTCATTCTGTTCTTTTTGTAAGCTTACTGTATGTAAATCTGAATTAGAGGAAAAATTTTTTTTTTTCATTTCCTTTGAGAACGAGTGAAGACCCCGATAATTATGGGATATTTAAATGCGTCAAAGCACAAAAATATTTAAGAAATTTTATTTTTTTCCTGAATATAGAAAAAAAATGAGAGATAAAATTAAGGACTGTGAATATCTTTAGATGGAATGAATAATTTTATTATATAATATAACAATTCTAACATATAATAACATCAGATATGAAGAATATTTGCGTATATAAAGGTTTACATATATTATTTTTTTAACTATTTAAGTAAAATAAAATTTTTTATATTTTGTATTTTATGTAATTTGTGTATTTTCTTATCTCTTATCAGGAGAAGAAAAGAAAAATAAAAATATATAGTTAAAATAAAATCAGGAATATTTTTAAACAAAAGTAATGACACCCCGCTGACAAAGAGATGCCCAGTGACCATCTTTCAAAATATTAATAATAGTAAGATGTAAACTTAAATTAGAAAGCTAAATTATTATTCCAAATGGACATAGGCTTTGTTAAATTTGCCAGTATCTTGAAAACAGTAAATAAAGTAGCAAAATGATAGAATTGGAAAAAAAGTGGACTTGGCACAAACCAGTACTCAACTGACGGAATGTGGTCATAGAATTTTTACTGAATTTCAAAATCCAATATTCTTTTAAATCAAAAACTCAGCTCTTATCAGACTTTAACACAAACATATGTATTTAACACAAACAAATGTGTTCGTAAACAACTTGTAAGTATTTCTATCACTATTCGAGTGTTAAAAATAACAATCCCCCGATGTAATTATTTTATTAGGATATGCAAATAAATTTCGAAAAATACCAAAGGTCATAACTAGGTATATTCGAAAACAGTCGAATTCTTCTCTATATGATTAGTACTGTACCGTGACACATTTCAACATAGAATTTTCGAGGTTATATAAACATGGATATTTTACAATTCACCAAGGGTTTTTTTGGTTCAATTCGACACATTCGTACAGTTCCCTATTCAAACATAATTATGCGGAAATAGCTCCTTTAAAAATAGACACATGGGATAGATTTATAATCTAACTATTAGATGACTTAGAAAGTATGTCATCAGATTTTATCATATTACGTTTGCATTTATACCACTGCCTAAAAAAATGAGTTGCGAACTTAGAGGCTATACTGTCACGCGGGCACCGAGCCGGCACGATCACACACGAGTCAGTGCGATTGACCCTAATAGTGGGAGTTCGTAATGAATGTAACAGAAATAGGTATAAAGTGTGTTTGTAAAGTGAAGTAAGTAGTATTTACCTACTAATTAATTACATATATTAAATACCCCTGTCGCAGCATCTGCATAACATAGCGAATTTCCAAATATTGGGCACTGTACCCATTTAAGTTTAGAATTCTAAGATAAAAGAATTTTTAAAATCGACTGGGTAATTAGTTTTGGGTTTTTTTGGGACCCAAAAACCCGAACGGACTTTGTGCAGCACAGCTGTATCCATCTAAAATAATTTAGTTCTCTAGCAGTGAGCAAATTTTCAGAATCTGTCCGACAGCTTATTTTTGGCGTTTTCGGATCTGCAAGATCCCGGTGGATCTCATTAAAAAGTTAGCTCGACCCAAACTCCGTTGTGTAGCATTCTACGCCGCATTTGCAACCGCAGGACAGTTGTGGATTTCAGATAATACAACCTGTACCTATCTAAAATAGTTTACTTCTGTAATAGTGAAAAAAGAAATTTCGCTAAAAGTTTTCGATTCGAGTCGATTTCGAATTTTCGAAATTCGCTAAAAAAAACATTTTATTGTGTGCTTCGTACTTGTGACGATTTATCATTCTGATCAGTTCCTTTGAAGTGACTATGGAACCCTAATTTTACGTGATCCGGCACACACTTGGCAACTTATTTAATTATTTAGTTTTGTTTATATCAAAGTAATTTTTGCATATATATGTAGCTCGTATTGTCTGTTAAATATTTTCATTATTTAGATATGAATGTTTTGAGTGTCATATTTACCATTTTGGTATTTTTGATTGAGGGAGGAGGAGGGGGTTTTTGCGTAGGTGTACTATATATTATATACACAGTGATGGACACGTGTATCAAATATGGTATGTCATATAGAATTATGGTTTATCATATATGAATAGATAAATTATTCACCAAAAGTTTGTTTTATTAATCAAATAAACAAAAGGGTACTCCTACAGTATTGTCAACGTGTGTACCTAACACAATTATATACATCTACAGCTAAACCTTTTTTATGCGGTTTTTAAAAGATTGGCCATTAAAATACATATAATCTGAATCAAAATCACGAGAAAGCAAGAAGCTTAAACGTTAACTATGATTATTGCATTATTTAGTTTTTTATAGATGTACTAGCCGTATGCCCGATGGGATTTCCCATCGACATCTTTTTATTAGGTACTCACTTTTAATGTTTTTCAAAAACCTAAATCAATATCCACGTTTCTAACTTCAAAAATTACGAACTTTCCATAGGAACTTTCATTTTCGTTTTAACCCCTTAGAGAATAAATTTCCAGAAACGTTTACACAACTGACTTTTATTTATAAATAGAAGCCTAAATGCCAATTTTCATAACTCCTGTGCTTAATTTCCCAATTCCCAATTTCCCTGTGCTTAAAAACCCAACAGTTTAGGTTGTGCGTTGTCTGTCAGTCAAAGTTAAAAATTTATTAAATAATAGCCGTATACCCGATGGGATTTCCCATCGACATCTTGGTGCTCACTTTCTGCTTACTTTCAATGTTTTTCAAAAGCCAAAATACCAATTTACACGATTTATTAAATAAGATATTTATTTTAATAGCCATAGTAACATATTTTTATATATCTCTAATTTTAAAAATGACGTATTTACATACAAATTTTCATCAACTATTTAACCCACTTAGGGGACGAATTTTCAAAGATCCTTTCTTAGTGCTCACCGACGTTACATAGGGAACTCCTTTGCAAAATTTCATTCTTCTAAACCCAACGGTTTAGCCTGTGCGTTGTCTGTCAGTCAGTCAGTGTTAGAAATTTATTAAGTAGATTTTTCACAATTTTCATAATATTACAAGAATGAAATAAAATGTTTCCACGTGTTAACTAATACTTTATCTTCTTTAGAAAATCAACTTCTAAGGAAATCGTGAGGTTTTGAGTTATGTATTTTCAATGAAACTTTTTTTATGCATTCCCGATCCATCGCATAAAAAATGTCTTTTTTTTACAATCTGAACCGAACTAAACTTTTTATGGCTATTTATGACATTTTTGAATATATTTTTTTTTGTGCGATTTTTTTTATAACGTCCCTACCCACCGCCCAAAAAAAGGTTCAACTGTATATACATTTTTATTTAGGTATATTGGTATTTCGGTGTTCTGATGAATTTTATCCAACAAATATTTTTTGAATAATCCTATTACCTACATATATGTTTGCTTACGACATTACTAAAGTAGCGAAAACATGGTGACCACTTTTAAAATATGAAAATTTATTTCCTCTAGAATGAAAGTTTTCACGCGCATTTTAGCGAATTTTCGAATCGAAAATTCAGGTCTTACACTCACTGTTATGACGTGACTTGAGCCCGGAACTATGATAGAAATTTATTTTGAGATCCCTAGAAGTCAAAAATGACATTCACTAAAATTTATATACATTTATATATATAAATATATATGTATATATGTATACCCCATTTCAAATACTATTGATCGTGAGTCAATTCGAAACAAATCAATATTCTATTCTTTTCTAAAAACAAACTGTGAATTGAAAATTTACGTAAATTCAATAATGAGAAAGATAAAGCCAAAAAAACGGAAATTATTTAAATTCATAAATGATGAAGCATGGTTAAAAAGTGGAATGGACCATATTTACCTATTAATGTGTCCGCGCGATGTCTTTCGAACGAAACATTTTATTTTTACGAAATTTGGTGAAAACGTTGGATGAGTTATTCAACCAAACACGTCCGAGGCCCAGAACATGACTTTTGGATATTTTCATGAAAAAACTAATTTTCTGCCAAAATTTCTCCAAGTGCGAATATTTTTGTGACATTTTTTTACACCATTGGAGAGAGTAGAAAACTCACATAAAAAAGGTTTCTAAACAATTGTTCTATGTCAATTAGTTTCCAAAAAAATTATTTTTTGTAAACGGAAAAAGGATGCTGCTATACAGGGGTATTATATTTTTTAGAGCTTCTTGAATAATTTTGGATTCGTGTCTGTCGGTCCGTCTGTGTGTCCACGGATTGCACCAAGTGGCATAACTTCGAAACTATTCGATCGTTTTTAATTAAAAATTTTTAGAAATTGTGTGGTTAGAAGTGCGAAGATATTGTATTTGATACGGAAAGATTTTCTGTGTATTCTCACTCACTGTGTTTCGAGAGACATATTTTATAAAACCTGATAATCAATAGGTCTTCGACTGTCAATGGTTTCCAGTGATATATATTTGACAGAGTCTACGCAAACAAAAAGACAGAAACTTGTTCAGCAACAAATTCCAACGTTTACTGAAACAAACCTCTAATCTCAAAAATCTACAACTTTATCCGCGCTTGGCCGCTCTTTTGCCTTTCAATTTGTAAAAATCTATACATATAATAAAACTGTAAATCTGTCTCTGTCTGTCTGTTCACGCATCACGTAAAAACTACTGGACGGATTTTAATGAAATTTGGTGTGATGATAACTTATTACCTGGGTCAACATCTAAGATACTTTTTATTCCGGGAAAATGTCTCATTCCCACGGGAAAATGGAAAAACTATTTTGAGCATCTACACACATTACGCCAATTTACATATTTCATAAAAAATTTCGTAACAAAAATTGTAAATAAATTTTGTAGTTTGGAAATTTTTCTGAATTTTAAATAAAAAAAAAATGTTGCTAATTGTGTACCGAAAAATACAATAAATACACAATTGTCAATTTCGAGACAATTTAATGCATTTTGTGTTGCAAGAAACTACAAATTGGAAAAAGAAACTACTCAACGTTTCGCGTGAACAACGGCACGGGTACGGCTAGTATTTTATAAATCTGTGGGTATTCGATCTATGCTTACATAATAATAATAAAAATATTTTTTCTGTATTTTATTATAAATAAACTCACAAACGTACACAAACTTGTACATATACGAGTAAAAATAATAAATAAATAAAAATAATAAAAAAGAATTTATATTAAAATACGCAAAATAATATATAAAATTTATATTAAAGTTGATACTGATACTATAATATTATAAATATACTACTCCCCATAAATACAGTGCGTTCATTTTACAATTACATATTATGTAATAGATGCAAAAAATGATTTTTGTCGTAATTTTGTCATGGGTAGAGGCGGTCTACCCGCACTTGATCACTTTGTGCTAGTCGGTATCGGATCTTACGCAATTTAAGAGACAGTGTCGGTCCCCGACTTTTTCCCCAACTACTCATAATTTTAATATTAAATAAAAACAAGAAATATTTTATCCTGAAAATTGTGAAAAACTCTAGCTACTGATCTACAAAATCCTAATTTAATGTGTGTTCAACACGTACTTGCCGATTTTTTTCAAATTTCTGTCAGAACATTTTATAACAAGTAATTTGCAATTAAAAGTCAACAATTATTAATAAAACTAAGTACTGTAAGGTAGTTGGTCCGAAAAACGTTTTTTCAAAGGATTTTAACGAAACTTTAATTTAATACAAATAATACGAGCCTATACCGAAAAAAAAAAATTGACAGCCCCAATTTTGAGAAAAATGGTTTCAGAGTTTTGCAATTTTAACACGGGCTTTTGTGGGAAGTTGACATATTCACACGAAATTTTTGAATAAAATTAAAACGTGTCAAAGGAATTTGATAAAAATTTAATATGTTATTAAAATACAAAGCTACAAACCATATTTAATAACAAATAAAAATTATTGACCGCGCCATTTTGGATATATAATTTATAAACATCATTTTACAACGTTTTTACAACGCTTTTTCAACAATGTTTTTATATTTCTACAACATTAGCGCGCGGAAATTCAAACAAAAAAGTGGTACACAAATATAATAACTAAATAATATTAAGGCCCGATTTACATTAACGCTCCGCTCGCGGTACGATATCACTCCGCTCCCGGTTCGATATAATATTTTTACAAAATAAACAATGAGTGTATTCACATCATCGCTCTGATATCGGTCCAATATCAGTCACGGTTCGCTCCCGCTCCAATATCACTCCAATATCAATACCACTCAGGTAATATTTTATCGGAGCGATATCAGACTTGTTATGGCTTGTACCTATAGTGTAAACACTTTTTTGATTCCACTCCACTCCGCTGGCATTCAGTTCTTATGAAATGATATTTGTATCAAACTGAGACCGAACTGCGAGCGTCCCAGAGCAGCATTATAATGTCAATAGAGAACGAATAACTAGATACCAACATGATATCAGCACTGTAATGTGAACACAACAAGATTATATCGAATCGGGAGCGTAGTGATATCGTACCGAGAGCGGAGCGTTAATGTAAATCGGGCCTAATACATTATTCAATTTTTGATAAAAGAAATTTTTTTAAGATATACTTTTGTACCTGACTATCTCGCACTAAATACCCTTCAAATATTTCCATAGACACCACTTAGTTTATTTATTAATTTTTGTTTGTTAAATAAACTCTCCAATAAAACTTGCTCACATTATCACATCATCTGAACGCGCACCAATCGCAAGCAAGCATCCACGTTCGGTCTGTCCTTTCAATTAGAGTTAGTCATAAGAAAACGGTAGCAATAAATAATTGCATTCCCATATTAGAGACAACAAAGTGATTTCACTTGGTTGTGTTTCGTTCAAAAGAAAATGAAGTCAAGGGATGTTTCTATTCCTTAAGGCTATATCGTATATCATTTCAATTTTGATAATAAAAAAATTTTGAAGTGGACAGTCGTATTCCAAGTGTATTCCTGAAATGAACGCACTGTATATAGAGTATAGTATAGATAATATATAATATAGGACATATACTATCCCAACATATAGTTTATTTTAGCTACATATATAATATAGTAATATCTCATATAGAATTTCTAAAGGGTATAAAAGTAATACACTAGTTTAGTTATCAATGTATTTACGAGAGAATACATATACAACACAAAAAAGAGTGTATGATCCTTTCAAAAAGTATTCACATACAATTCGGGATCAATAGATTTTAGCAAAGTGAAGAGACAAGATACCAATAATTGACTTACCAGTAGGTTATGGGCCCGATATTCGAAAGTACTGAAGATTGTCGTTTTTAAGATGATGTCCATTTGCATTTGCCTCCGTATCAGTGTCATAAGTGAGTCACAGATAGCGTTAATGGGAGGTATAAACACACAATAAACACGTTTTGAAATTTTACGTTTTTTCTCGAAACTACATTTTCAGCAATGGTGAGTAAGATAACTTGAGCAGTTTTAATTCGATTGACTTGGAATTTTGCCTGTGGCTTCCTGGGTAGATTATTTAGGCCGCTACACAAGATTTTTGAAATTAGTTTACAAATAATTTTTTTTTAAAAACAAATTAAGGTTGGTTTTTTTTTCGATTTTCAAGATTTTTCTTTTCAAACTGTTACCATTTAACGAAAAATGAATATTTTTTAATAATCTAGTCATCTAGTGTAACCGCCTTAGTAAAAATCATATAGATAATGAATAAAATAAAGTAAAAAAATGGTTTTTAAGAAAACGCTTTTATTTAAAAATGGGCTAAAAAAATGAAATAACTACTGAGTGAAGTTTGAAGCAATATGCAATATAATTTATAATAGCTTGAGGCGTTATCATTAATTATTTCTGTTTTGGATATAAGTGTAGCTATTTTACTTTTCAGTACTTACCAAACTTGATTAAACGCCTCAAGCTTTTATAAATTAAGTATGTTGCATATTGCTTCAAACTTCACTCAGTAGCTATTTCATTTTTTAGCCCATTTTTAAATAAAAGCTTTTTCTTAAAAAAACATTTTTTTTTTACTTTATCTTATTTTCTACTCTTTAGTCTGATTACAATTAATTTAAAAAAAAAAATTGCAATGTAAAATCAATGGACAATATCTGACAATTCGAAATGTCAAAAAGTTGCATAGGACTAAAAACCAACAATTTTGGTTGGGGTAATTTAGGGAAAAAACTAATTATACAATATTGCATTGTCATCAAGTTTAGAAACGTATGCAAAATTTGAAACCTCTAGCTCAATTAGAATCTGTCTAAATTTTGATTCCAAGATTTGATCTAAACCAACATACTAACATAACAAGTTAAATAAAATCCTTTAAAAAAAATTTTATCTTCTGGCTACTGTTTAAAAACTGTTATGCTACCCACCATGGACCATTTTACCGAAAAAACTAAATCACATATAATATATTAGGAAAAAATTTATACTGATTGCATTTTATTCGTTGTGGAGAAAAAAATTCTCCAATAATACTTTCATTTCTGACCTTTCAATGTGATATACCGCCTTAAGAAAAAAAAATTCAAAATTACCAGGTGTTGCAGTGTTGCACATTTACCATCCAAATATTCTTTAGGTATCGATAATTTTATGACAACAGTGTACATATTTATGGCGGGGACAAAACCGCATTTCTATCAAACGATACAAATAAATGTAAAATTTTATTAGGATTATAATATATTTAATTTTAGAACTGATGTAAAATCAAAATGTGGGTTATATGTGTATGCTATGAAGATGCTGCTACATGTCTATTGAAAATAATAAATATTTGATATATGTCTTAAACGTGGACTTATTGGTCACGATTCATATTTTATAAGTTTTTGTTACCCGTCACAACCGAAATTGGATACAATTGATATGTGTCCAGTCATCAAGATATTGATAAATAACAATTTTTAAACACAGCTTTCGGAAATATTAATAATAAACCCATTTCACTTAAATTTTGAAAGTATTTGGGGATTAGGTCAACTATGTTCTCCTACTAATTTCATTATAATGAGAGTATTAATAGTTGAATCACATGACTTTAGACAATTTTGAATTGAAGACATGAATGGATGAAGGTGTTATGTAACATTTTTTCAAAAATTCATCTTTTGCCAAATTTTGAAATATTATATGCTGAAGTATCATATATTCAAATTTGGTTTCATTAGATCTAATAGTTTTGTAGAAATTCAATAATATACACATGCTATTGCATAGGAAGTATAATATGTATATATTCTACTATAAAATTATAATAATGTGACATAACACCTTCATCCACTCATGTCTTCAAATCTTCGAATTCTTTTTCAGAGACTTTGTATCTCTCATAAAATTTTTCACCATCGCCATTCATCGCCATCAATTTTTTTTAAAATGACGTCACAGGTGACTTGAAATATGAAAAACTAGCTGTACCCGCGATGTCGTTCGCGCAACGCATTGTTATCAACTCAATGAAAAGTAGGGGAGAGGTTTAATGAATAGGACGATTATTGAATGGGACAAATGAGTTTTAGCTAACAAGAAACCCTTAATGGAAATTCGTATTACAGTCATTAGGTGTCTTTTATATAACTATTTTTATATACGATATATGTGCTAACGATTTTCCGTTTGTTTCAACAAAAATTAGGAAATACGATTTTAAATAGAAAAACGTAACTTTTATTTTTTTTATAAATTACTAAATATTCTATGATAACCATTATGCTTAGATTAATTGTATTAATTGATTATTAAACTGCTTAGTATAGACTATAATTAAGTAAGTATTGTTTGCGCATTGAGGCTATGTATACTTTTTATTTCTTGACTTTAACTTGTTACTTGACAAGGAATATTGAATGGGACATTATGAATATGACCTTGAATTTTGATCTTGACCTCAAAGTCAAGGTCACCATCGGATGCGCCGTGAAAAATGCTAAGACTTTTGTCCTCATCATTTATCCCAAAAATGCTTGCCCGCTGAGATTTTTGACCATTTCCATATTTCTACTAATCTGTATAAACCACATGAATTTTACATTGTATTACATATGTCCCATTCAATATTCTTCTTGTCCCATTCAATGAGAATAAAATTACTGACTGGGACAAAAATCTCACTTTTTTCAAAAAAAAAAAAAAAAAAATTACTATTATTTAAAAAGAATAAATTTTTTTTTAGTTTAAAATATAAAGTAATGTTTGAAGTATCTTATGCCACAAGAATTAAAATATTTGATTACTTGGTTTTGAAGTAAAGACGATTTTTAAGAAAAATGTCCCATTCATTAAGCCTTCCCCCTATATAAGTGTAATTATTATACAGAACTTGCATAGAACAATAATTTTTGCGTAATGTGTGCACATGCTCAAAATGGTTTTTCTATTTTCCCGTGGGAATGAGACACTTTCCCGAAGAAAAAAGTATCTTAGATGTTGACTCAGGTAAGAAGTTACCATCACACCAAATTTCATTAAAATCCGTCCAATAGTTTTTGCGTGATGCGTGAACAGACAAACAGATAGACAAAAATTTTAAAAATTGATGTTTTGATATCGACATCGATAACTATTTGCAGTACCACTACAATTTTCAAAAAATATTTTTAAAAAATAACGAGACTTGTACAGAAACGGTCTCGTTACAGTTTTATTATACATATAGATTAAGAGAAACATCTATATAAAACATAATTTTTAAAAATTGAAATTTGCAACTATTTTGTTCTCGACAACTTCCCTTACAAGTGCTCCCACCTGCCCATAAAAAACCTTTAAACGGAATAGTCTTTTACACTGAAATTTTTTTGAGTATCTCAGTCTCTTATCAATTACTACTAATTCTAATCTTGACCCCTTTCAGGCAGGTTTCAAATAAAAACGGGACGGGGGAAGTCTTACAACTATGCTTCCAGCTTTTTAATTTAGATTTTAATAAAAATAAATAAATTATTTAATTTTAAAATACTGGCTAGGTACAGACGGTACAGACTAACAAAAATTACAAAAAAATATATAATCAATTTTTCATTAATTTTTTTTTTCCGTGAAATACGAAAATTGTATTTTTATCTTAAGGGAAAGTTTACATTTATACTTAAAAAGGCGTTTGTTTATACAACAAAGTGCTGAAGAACCGTTGAAAAAATAACGTAAAGAAAATAAAAATAAAAAATGTTTATCTCCTTTAAATATTTTCTATCGAATGGTAGGTGTCAAAGTACGAATATACTTGTTATCAAAATAATCCCTTTTTTCGAATTACACGGCCTACAAAAATTCGAAAGGTGAATAATATTCCCACGGTAGAAAAAATACAATGTGAAAGAAAAATACCTATAAATACTTTGCAAGACATACCTACCTATTTAAGTTTTATATACAAGGCTCATAACTAAACGCAAATTATTTATTAACACTCTAACGTGTCTTAAAAATTTGTGACATAAAGCCCATTTTATAATTTTGAAAAAATTGTCGTAATAGGGTCTTTTGTCAGTTTTTTTAGGGTTCCGAAGAAACATCGCAAAACTCTTATAGTTTATCTACTGTTAGTGATATCAATAATTAAATTTTCAGCAAAAAATTGTTTTTAATATTTTGAGATATTGAAAGTATTCCTGTTAAGTCGTTTGGCTAGCAACCAAGAGATCCGGGTTTGAATCTCAATCAATCCAGTTTGATAATTTTTGACACCTCTAAAATAAATATCGACACTTTCTTATAAGCAGTGGATAAATGTTTAAAAGAAATTTTACAATTTTAAATAGAACTCTTGCAGCTTGGGGTCATTTTCACTGTTTGTTAAAATCACATTAGATCGTGTAATATGAAATGTCGCTTTCCGACCAGATGGTCACCCATGTAATCCAGGTAAATATCGACACTTTTTTAACCCTAGACTCATACGTACACCTCAAAACGACCAATGAACTTCTCTACCAGCTCCAATACTACAACTTGTCGGTACCTGTTTGCTGTGAGATTTCTGTTATCTAATTTATCTGTTGTTATAACACATAAGACGTATTTATTTTGTTTATAGTCATTGTCGTTTTGTTTGTATTGAAATAGTGTCCGTCAAAAGGACGTCGATGTATGATTACGCGATGTTTTTTTTTTAAAGATTTTGTACTCCACATATAAAAGTTTTCCTAATGTTTCTAAAATTTATTAAGGATATGGACGTTATAATTAATTTATTCAATGATTATGATAACGTGAAAGATGATTACAGCTGTTTGACTTATAGAGACGACATAATACTAGTCAAAATAGTTTGAATATATTGAATCGAAAACTATAAAGAATGCGTTTCAAGTGACTTAATAAAAGATTAAAAATTTATTTTGTGGAAAATATTTTAATTTTTATTATTTTTTGAGATCTTACTCGAAAAATTACTAACAAATTTTAAAAAATTTACAAATGTGCCTAATGGGGAAACAACTACATATCTATAGGAATATTTATGACTGAGAAATTTCACATTCTGTAAAGTCACACATGTCCACTGACTCATAATAGTTCATAAATTAATTATTTGAAACACATGTTTTATGATACAATTGATGTATTTATCTAGTTTTTAATTTTTATAATGAAAATATGCTTTGATAAAAAGATTAAAAAAATTAATAAATATTTACATTAAGAAATTTTTTCAAATCCAATTTTTTTAAATATTTTGTTCGCTTTTGTAGTATTGTTATGTAAAAAAAATGTTTTTTGCTAATAAACTCTAAAACTCTCCGTAAAAAGTCCATCCGTCAAAACGACGTCGATGTATGATTAATGTTTCTTGTAGACTAACGTATGATTCTAGGGTTAAGCATTATAGAAAGATGTTTAAAAGCTATTGATTTTAAATAAAACTCTTGTAGCTTAGAGTCATTTTCACCGTTTGTTGAAATAACGTTGGGTTGAGTAATATAAAATGTCGCTTCCGACTACTTGGTCGGCCATGTAATTTAGATAAATACGACACTTTTTTAAACAGTACTGAAATGTTTAAAAGATTTTTTTTATTTAATGTCGTTTTCCGACCGTTTGGTCGACCATACGTCCCCACCAAGTTAACCCCGCCATTTTCTCTTTTTCGAATAAAAATTTGTTGCCAAATATGTCATAAACAAGAAACATAAATTCCACAAATTGCTTTTTTCATAGTCAAAAACTATTTTTGAGCTTAAAATTAGTTCCACCGTATGTTTTTTTAAATAAAAAACGTGCTGTATTGTGCTAGACGTGTGCCTATAATTTTTTCAATTCCAAAACATGGGATTTTCGTCGTCAAAAACCTTTTTGTTTATAAAGCTATCCCCACCATTTTCGTTTTTTCAATGCAAAAAATGAAAAATTATAAAAATTTTTGTAATTTATTGTAGTTCACACATCTTTCTGCGAACCCGACGGTTTGGAAACACTGCCCTAAAAAACATTCAAATTTTGAAACAACTAAAATAAGACGATAAGCAATTTGAATTATTTTCCGGGAAAATAAGTGGGATCAAAAACGCTATAAATACCTGGCACCATACACAAAAGATAAATAAAAATTTGTATTTTTGCCAACTATGAACCGCCCCTCCCCCTTCCCTAGTGAAATATGAGAAAATATCTTTTCTTATCTGTACAATCATTTTAAATTCCAAAATAAATTCATATTTACGGAAAATCTTTCCGAATATTTAGAGCATGATTACAACTTGAAGCGAGCCAACCCAAGGAACTAAATTAAATTTCTTCTTTATGAATTTTCATTGAATTTTCTTATCAAATAAGTATTAAATTTTTCGTTCCATAATACATGGTTTCAATTACCAATATTTATAAAATATTCGATATATTATGCTGAAAAAAACAAATTGTCCTAAATTCAGGTAACATGTGAAAATATTCGTGTGTGTGTAGGTTCCTATACGTTGTATTTCTCATCGAAATTGGAAATGTTCCAAAAGGAATTCAATCGAAAAAAGGAATCAATGAACCGTGCCCGTATAGCCTTATTCGAATATTTCTTGTTCCTGTCGATATATATATATATATATATATATATATATATATATATATATATATATATACATATATATATATATATATATATATATATATATATATATATATATATATATATATATATATATATATATATGCGCATAGATACCATGTTAGTTGATATAACATATACAATACATGCTACTTATTACATCTTATTACATATGAATGCTTTTAAATAATATATTATTATATAAATATTATATTAGATCATGTAGAAAAAATGAGTGTATTCTAGGTGCCAGAGTCAAAAGTCCGAAGAAGATCGCATCTTCCAACAAGAGAGCAAGTGAAAATCTTCGAAAATATACAATTGGAAGGGAGTGAAACTTTAGATCAGTTTGGAAAAACACGGGGTACGGAATACTTGCGAGAGTTTCTTCTCAAAACACCATGGACATTAGGGAAATTTTGGCCAAAAATTTGATAAACACTAGAAGATTTTGTAGGTAATCGTTCGAAGTTCCACTGTAAACAGGGATTTTTTGCACAGAAGAATTTCAGGATAATTTTAAAAATAAAAATTTTCATAAATTTTCGAACCGAGTTCAAGATTAAGTTCCATCAAGCAGAGGCGGTGCAAGACTAAAAGTGAAAGTGGGCAAGATGACTTTAGCGAGGTCTTTTTCTTGAAATCGAAAATATGGGTGACGATAAATAAAAAAACATTAATTCTGTACCTGAGAAGCATAACACTCGATATTGTAAAATTTTTAAATTGTTGCACTATTCGATAGGCTGTGTTCGCCTCTATAAGGTTATGAAACTGTAACTGAGCTAACCTAAAACTGTTTGAGATGTAGAATTTTATAAAACCGTATTTTTCAAAAAATCTGTAAGCAAAACAATATATAATACTAGCTGTGGCCCGTGGTTTCACCCATGTAAAATTATCTTAATTATTGGTCAAATGATTAGATCAATTTTAAATTAGATATTCGGAAATTCTGTACATCAATTATTTATAATGCCTGGCTACGCTCGTCAAACGACTCTAAAGTAACAATCTTCACATTTCAATAGCATGGCTAATTTCCGCACCTTTATGTACTTAGATACCCGTATCAATAGGTAGGTTTAGGACTATTTCCATTTTAGGCCTTGCTTGGGACACCAAGATCGTAGGGGACAATTTTAATATCACAATTAATTTGGGTCTTATTTGATGGCCTTCACGGACAATTCTGACCTCCAGGTTCATTCAAATTTGATATTCTAAAATTCTGGGCATAATTCTCGCCTAATAACCCTAAATTAACCATATTCATATTTCTATAGCATATTTAATTTTCATAAAATATTGTCAAAATCCAATCCTTTAATCTTAATCCTATTAAATAGTGCTGGGGGTTAATTTTGAACTCACTTTACATTTAAATTAGATATTCTAAATTTTTTTTATAAAATCAGTTTCTTCTAGTGTTCCGTTCCGCTCGTCCAATGATCTTAAAATAGATATATTCATATTTATAGTGTACAGTGGAAACTCGATAGTTCGTCACTCTGTAACTCATCATATTCTATAACAATTCGTCGCTCCTAAAAAAAATGTACGTAGTGTAATTGGTTTTCTACTCAACTTTTGAAATTTAAATAGAAAAAAATTAAAGTGTATCGTACCTAGTTGTAAAAATTCCATTAAACAACGAATTACTCAAAATAAAGGGATATCTTTCTTTAAATAAGTAAAAATATTTAATTAATTTTTCTCTTTGTTTTTCATTTTCAGACATATTTCATCATTCGTCTATTTCTGTAATTTATCTCCTCTTCGGCCCCGAGCATGACGAATTGTCGAGTTTCTACTGTAGGTATTTAATTTTCAGGCTTTCCGTAGATACTCCAGCCATTAATTTATTGCGTCTTGTATTACTCCAGAATCCTAGGCAATAATTTTAATCTCACTTAATTTTTTCAAAATATCAATGTTTAGGTAAAATTTAGTCAAGATTCGCCGTCTTTTTTAGACCATTTTTGGGTCCCCAGCACCCTAGGGGGTCATTTCAACTTCACATTCGTTTATTTCATGACCTCGGTAATGTTTGAGCAAAATTTGGTCAAGATCCATCAATTCTAGAGAGCTTTCATTTTTTAGGATCTCAGTATTATTTAAGCAAAATCTGGTAGAGTCCAACCGTTTATTTTCCAAAGTCCAGCCGTTTACTTTAGAAGTCTATATCAGAACATAAGGTATCACGTATCCACCAGTGAACCAATTCTTGAAAGTTGCTCTGCTCGTCAAACGACTTCAGTCTATTCTTATTTCAGAAATATAGGTACCTAACTTTAACAGTTTGTGACTTTTCTGTAGACAACCATACTTATTTAGATTTTTAGGAGTGGAGTACCGTTGGTCATATAATTTTGCGTAATTTTTATTGCTTCAAACTCCTGGGGACCAATTTTAAACTGACGTTTATTTATTCCGAGATTCTAAAAGGGTTTGTGTAACATTTAATCAAAAATCATCAAACCATTTATTTGAATTTTTTGAAAATAGTATTTTGTACAGTAAATAAGTAATTTCATAGTAGTTATAGGTAAAAATAATATTATATGGTATCTATAGAAATACTTATTAATACTTACAGAAATTCCAATTTATTTTTCTCCAAATGCTTAGCAACTATCTAACATTTTTGTGATTTTTTGATAAATTGGCCACAGACTGCTGTGTACAGCAATAGAAAATTAATTTTTTACGGTTTTTCGTAAATTTCGACGGTTAGACAAAAAATTTTGCAAAACCCTTTCTTAGCGAGCGCCTACGACCCAATAAGCACCTACATGCCAAATTTCAAGTTTGTAGGTATTGTAGTTTTGGAGAATTTGTGATGAATGAGTGAGTGGTATTTCTCTTTTATATATATATAGATTGACAAAAAATTCATATCCTGTAAACTTGACGATTTCGCACTTACAGTTTTATGCTTCTCAGGTACAGAATTTAACTCTCGACAGTTTGAGGCCTTAAAGAGAGTGTGAGACTAACAAGTAAAGATCTTGAAGTGATAATTCCCAATTTTGATGAAACTTGGTAGGTGTATAGAATATAGAAAAATAACAGACACGTATTTGTCTTTATCGGCCAAAAACGCCATTTAAGGGGTAAAATCCACCCCCAAATTTGGGGTAAAAATTTAATTTTGTTAAATTACTTGAAAATCATAATAAATAGAAAAAAAGTTTAAATTGACACAACCCTTCATTTTGAAAGATCTTTCTACTGATGTACGCAAATCCAGGGTCGGACCTACTGGAGGGGCCTTGACTATAAAATTGCGGGTAAATTTTGAAATAGGGTAAATATGGTTCGACCAATCAAAACTAATATCAAATATGAAAACTACATCAAAAATGCTAGTTCACCTGTTTTTGCTAAAAGCCGTTACGTTAAATCTAAAAGCTCAAATCGTAATCTAAAATCTTACATGTGCACTCAATATTTTACTTCTAGTATCTTTAAAAAGAACTTTTTAAATCGTTTTTATTTATTGTATTTATACTCTACAATTAATATTTAAACAAAAATATTGGATAAAATTTTATTATAATGTTATTCGTACAAAATTAAGAGCTCTATACATTAAGAGCTTTATATACATATATATATATATATATATATATATATATATATATATATATATATATATATATATATATATATATTACTTTTACGAAATTTGTGTTGGACAACCGTTAGACAAGTTCCTTAGCTAGACACGTCCGATGCCCGGAACATGGCTTTTGGGGCATTTTTCGTGTAAAAAATTAGTTTCTTGCCAAATCTACTTATTAAAAAATTGTCATGAATTTTTTTACACCATTGAAAAGGAAGAAAAATCACATACAAATGTTATCATTCTATGTCAACTAGTTTCCGAGAAAAACTAATTTTTGGAAACGGACATTCGCTATGCTATGCAGGATGCTGCGACAGGGATATTTAATACTAAAATTATTTTTATTGTCTTGTCGAACAGTGCTTTTTAGTATCCGACCAACAATTTACTACATCGATCAAATACTCAGAAAACGTGTATTCAACCGAACTGGTTATTATAACATAATAATAATGTTGGATTTTAATAGCGAGAAAGGAAAACAGGACTCTCATTCTATGTTAAATGGAAAATTTTTTCTCAAAATTATTTGAACGAAAAAAAAACAACCTTTGATGTTTTTAGTTACAAAGCTCCTGCTATCTTTTCCCGGAATTAATATACAATTTTTTTTTTTAGAAAAATGAACAACGGTATCCAGGTTGGTTGGTACCTTGTCAATTAATTTTTTTTCATTATAGAAACAAACGAACATACATTAAATTTTAATAATTCCCGAAGGTAACAATTCCTAGAAATCGTTATTGACTATTAATATGTTCAAGTCAACAAAGATATGTACATGAATATCTTCTCCATGATAAAAAATTACTACAGTGGAACCTCTGGTAACCAGACAGCAATTTCACACGAAAATTTCTTTTAAATCAAATATTTCGAAATTCGACACAAAGTCAATTTTTTTTTTGTTTAGCTTTTCCAGTTTTAAAAGCTGGACATTAGGCGAACATGTGAATGTTGGTGTATGTTTAAATACGGACAAAAGTCCGCCATACATTAATAATGTTCCGCAGGCACTCGATAACATTTGACATTGAAAATATAAACTGTGTCTCGTATCAAAGAGAGGTTGTGTTTGATTGATTATCAGATTGGAGTGGCATTCGAATAAGCGGTCGGTGGCCTAATTGGTAAGGCGCTTGGCTTGCAACCAAGGGGTCCGGGTTCGAGTCCCAGCCGATCCAGTTTGATAATTTTTTAAACACTATGTGAATTTTAATTAATAAAGTCAATTATTTATAGTGCTTGACTACATTCGCCAAAGGACTTAAAATTAGCCGTTTTCATATTCCAATGGTAATTTTCACGTGCAAATGCTGTCCGGTTAAGAAAGGTTCCACTGTAATACAAAAAAAAAAAAAAAATAAAAAATTATGTACCTAATTTTCACAGTTCTAGAAATATAAAAACCATATTAAGGCTTCAAAAATTTCAACTATAGAATTATTGTTTGTAAAAAAGTTTATTTTGTGTTTTTTAGAAAATTTACATTTTTATAATTTTCATATTCGTATTTTCTCCTTTAGTATTCAAGACCTATATTTTGTTTTTCCATTTAATGTATGCTCACATGGGCATTCATATGAAAAATTAAAAAAAAGTTAAATTTTACATAAAAGGTTTTATAAAAGAATCCGTCAAGTGCGAGTTGTACCTGCGAAAATAGTGTTTCGTGCAGCAACTTGTTTTTAAACGTAAGAGCCTGTGATTAGTGGTGGAGAACTATCGATAACACTATCGATAACTATCGATAGTTTTGACTATCGAAAACTATCAATATTTTGTCTTTTACTATCTATGGTTTTCGATGGTTTTTTTTAGTTATTTCGTTTACTTATAAATACTATAAAGATAATAAAAATTATAGCCAGAGATATAAAAGCAACCATTTTAAGGGAATTTCCGGCGACCATTTTTTGTTTTGATTGCCGGCTATCCAAATGCCGCCCAAGTCAAAAATTTTTAAAGGTTCGAAAAATCTCGAACTTTTAAAAATTCATATCTTTAAAAATATTAACTTTATCGTGAAAAGTCATAGGACCTTTTTCATTTGTATTTCAATAAAGAATATAAAATAATTTTCCGGTTGATTGAATTGTCCGGTTGAAAAATGACAATTCCTGGCAATTGTTTAAACAATTTCGGTTTAAACAATATGGCCCCAGGTTGCCCCCTGGCAGCATGCATTTAAATCATCAGTAGGGTAATTTGAACAGGATCGCATAAAAAAATTGAGGTGGAATAGTTTCCGGTACTCATGCACCGATACCTCCTGGACCAGCTTCATATCACAAAATTTCAAATTTTTATATTGAATAGTTTCAAAAATTCGCCTGTGACACCAAAGTAACTCCAGGAGAGTTCCATTCTATCAATTTTGGTACGAAACACTAAAAAAGCATAAAAAAAATAGTTTTTAAAAAATTTGTGACAACTTCAACAGCTTCGTGGTTTTCACCTTGTCAAAATAATTTATTATGATATTTTTAAAAGTAGTAATTTCAGTATTTATTTTAAATTAATGTTCATCTTGGTTAATCCAATTTCAAAAACGTAACAAAACCACATTGTCAAATCTGACATTAAGGATATTTACTAATACAATTTCTTAATAATATTCTTTAAGAAACAACATGTCACTATCCCAAACGACAACATTTAACCACGTGACTTTAATTTGGAAAACTTAATTAAAAAAGCATAATCTAACTATGTTACATGACTGTATAATACTGCACGTAAACAAGACAAATTAAGCCGTTGATATGGGTAATTTTACCTCTACAAGATCGCGCAGATTAACGTAAATCTTTGGTACCTAATATAATCGTTGTATCTATGCAAATCTTCCTTTCTTGTTTAGGTTTAGTTGTCTGTAACAGGGCCCGCTCTAGGTGGGGGGGGGGCAATCCGGGCATTTGCCCGGGGCGGCAAATTTTAAGGGCAGCATTTCAAGTTCCGCCAAAAAACTCCGCCCTTTTGTTAAATTTAAGCTTTTTTTTTCGATTGAGGTTCATGGCACGGGCAATACCTTCTAGTTTAATAGGCTTTTTGGTTTTTTTAATTTCAGGCACTGTGGGGGAATTTTTTTTTGGAGCCTTGGGAGAATGCGAATAACTCACTGAATTTTCAATTTTTTGGTCCAAAAATTTTATCATGAATTTATTATATATCAACGAATACATCTTTAAAATATTAAAACATTCCATGCACTAGTTTTCTTTAAAAAAATTCCCAAATATCACCTATTTTTCAGGTGGTCACACTAGTGGCCCCCTTAAGTAGATTATCTAACATTTAACCAAAAATACTATCAAATTTTTTGTACAATGGGCAATCCACTTAAACATAATATATCACCTTAATGAGAAAATATTTTTCTAAGTAATAATGTTTCACTTAATCCTGACCATCCTATCGCTTTTTGTGGATTTTGTTAATTTTTTTATTGAAAAACGACCATTAGATGTAAGATGTGATATTTTATTATCTATATTTTAACAATTATCTTCTAATTTATTATCTTCTTTGCTGTCCTTTATGACATAGGTATTTAATATTAGATACCTACTTACTATTTAAGGACTCTCTGTAAGTATCTATTTTGGTAGCAATAATTACTTTCTTGGAAATTCCTTTACCCTTTTCAACAAACGTATGAAAAATTTGACTTTGGGAATTATTAAATTTTATATTTATTTAAAATTAATGTACTTATTATATTCCCTATGAACTTTTGCCTGGAAGGGATCCGAGATTTGACTCCAGCGCTCACGGTGAACAAATATGTCAGTTTATCAGTACATTATTTTACTTTTTTTTTGAGAAAAAGTTTTTTTAAGTAGGGGAAAGGTGTGTCAATAGTAACAAAAAAAATATACAGGCTAGTAACTTTGTATTTATTAGTCACAGAGAATTAAATGTTTAGTATAAGATACGGGCATTTTTCAGATTTTAAGTGAGCTGCACAAAAATACTCTATGTTGACTTATAATTAAAATAACGGCATTTATGTGGACCAAAGTGTAATGTTACAATCGTCACCAACAGAGGATCAATTGTTACAGGGCTTAGGTTCAATTGTAACATTCATTATTTAGTTGAATTTACACGTTAGTTATTATAATTAATCCAGTTTTATAAATTCTTCCTTACATATTGAGTGAGGAAAGTGACAAACGGCACAGTCTCAGGCAACAGCTCTGAATTTTTTCTCTTTCTATTACTCTTTTAACGGAATTCATATATACATCATTAAATATAGTTTTTCGTTTCACATTTTTTTTTTAATTGTTAACCGAAGTTGTTACCTTTATTACTCCGATTCATACCTAAAATATAAAGCATAATTTTGTTCAACTAAAACTAAAGAGTTTTACATGTTACAATTGACACTACTGAATTTGTTACAATTGTTCCAGCGCTATTTCATTTTATAAAAAAAATTCATAAAATATTAACTATGATTAAAAAAGCGAAACTACCTATCTGATAATATTATTTGATTGCTTGTCTTTCCAATAAAATCACTTTTCCCTCAATTGATGGGGTATTTGCTGCGAAAATAAAAAAATTGTTAACGCACTCAAAATTTACGATTAGCTTGTACAAACACATTTGATATTGCTGAGAGAAAACCATCAAATGATATTAACTGAGTTTTGTCAGTAAAGCACAACTTTAGAAGCCACTTTATGATATGTAATACTCCTCAATAGGATTGATAGATGTCTCGGAAATTTTAAAGTTACAATTGACCCTCTGTTACTACTGACACACTTCTCCCCTACTCTGATTTTTTCAAAGCGAGTACTTATTAATATGTTTATTTACCAGATTCTACAAAATAATTAAAAAAAATTATTTGTAACCCTACTACCAAACGTCACTTTATTTTGAAATTTTCAAAAAAAATATCATAAAAAATACTTTTTATGCTTTTTCTTGGTCAATTATTGAAAACTATTCCATTTTAAGACATTTTTAATGTAAAATGAGCCAATGTATGACTTTCATTAAACAAATTTCAGTTTTTTAATACCTACATTTTTCATTCATTTAAGTAGTAAGGCGTCCTGATAAATTGTCAAATTATTATTTGATATAGGGGGCTATAGTTTCGGCTCGGATCGAATTAATTTAGATCGAATTAATTTTTTATATACTGGGATAAATTTTCAGTAAAGTTCTCTTCAACTATAAATTTGGAAAATATGTTTTATTCACGAAAATCTGGACAAAAAATCTCGGAATACTGAAGCGGGATCGTCATCTCTGATGAATTCTCAATGCGTATTGTTATTCGTCTAATGGTAAAATTATTATTATAAGTTATAACAAACGTGTACAAGAATTTTACAAGTATATTAAGCTCACACATGTAAAACATAACTCCCTCTATAGCTCAAGCTCAAGCTCTACCTCCTGTACATAATACGTATGTACGTTGTACATCATTTAAAATATGTCAGTTTAAATTAAACTGTCATACAGAATTTATCCGAAATATAAAATTAGTAACTACATCTAATTTTCATACATGCCGCATCGCTGATGTTACTATATTTCTTGCTCGTTGGCTGGAGGGTGGTGGATCCGTTTGTTCGACTCGTACTAACCGACGGTTTGAGGTACCGATATGTACCGCGCTACGGTACTTAGCAACCGGCTATGGGTATCTACTGTTTATTTACTTTCTGTTGGTACACGTGCGTTTAACCTTCAATGTACTGCATGGATTTATATACAACTATTAAATTATGACCATGCATATATATACATATATATATATATATATATATATATATATATATATATATATATATATATATATATATATATATATGAAAACTGATGGATTTATCTATAAAGATGTGTGTGTACAGAGTGTACAAAGTATGTCCATTGTCGATCACTGGTTAAAAACAGGCCTCCTTCACCCCGGCCTCTATTCGGATCCAGGAGTCTCAACTACAGCTCCAGGTGCCTCCTCTCGCCGACCCTATTCGCCAATATTCCTAACTTTATACATCGAGTATAACTCTATCATAGTATCTCGTTCTGTGTTTAAAAAAAAATTAAAATTTCATGGTTTGTCTTTAGAATTTAGAAAATCTTTGCAAATATGACTTTATTTTACAATAAAATTTTAAATAGTAATCACAGTTAAACTGTCGACCGGTTTCGGTGTCCTAAAAACACCATTTTCAAGACAAAATATATATAAAAGTATTTTTCATTTCAGATAAAAAAGTCAGGAAAATAAAATAAAATCAATCATAACAACGAATTGGTTGTAAGTCCAGATTTCCCCTTCAGATTTCAAAAAATTTTATAAATTAAAATTTGTAGAAATTCCAATTCGCAACAACTTTATTTCCAACAACTTTCTTTAAAAATTCATCACTAAAATCACAACAAAATTTTGATCCTTTGTAACCTTTAAGTGGAATGACACTTTTCAAAGGGTTATTTTTGGTTATCAGTCACTGACTTCAACCTCTCTTCCTTAGCAAGTTTCAGAAAATAAATACTGGACAGGAGAATCTGGACAAAATGCATTATTTGCATTTTTGAAAGCGAATTTTTTTATAAAAATTTTTTTTGTTATATTTAAATAATATTATTATTTTTAATAGGTTATAGGGGAAACCGGGTCAAAACCGTACAGCTAAGGATTTGGGGCTGTAGATCATTCATTTTAAAACATAAGTGTACGAAACTAATGTTTATAATTGATAAATTTCATAAGGAACATAATCACGTCAACATATTTTGGATAATCACAATATTAAACAAAAATTACATAAAATATTTAAATCACTATTTATTACGATTTTACCCCGATACATGGACAAAACCTTATACTGTATTTAACACCGAAAAAATCGATTTAAATTCTCTTAAACCTTTGCGACCGGAAAGAAGTTAGCGCCGAAAGTTGAAAAATCTTTTTGTTTTTTATATGGTTAAATTGCTCCCAAATTGCTCCTTTGAAATTAGTAATTGCTCCACCTGAAACTTAATTATTTAATTAGTTATTTATAAAGAAAAAAAAAATTTTTCTGTCATTTAAGTTACCAAAATCTCCCAAAATAATACTTTTTTATATAATTTCTTTACGTCAATAAATTGCTCCCAGTTTGCTCTATTTAATTTAAAAGCTAAATCTTAATTTTTTTGAATAATTATTAAAATATTTTGTTTTTTTATTATGTTATTTAATTATCCTTAAATATATGCAAACGACTTAAATGTATAATGGATTGCCTATACGTTTTAATAATACATAACCTAATTCATAATATTTTTTATTTTAATATATTTTAAATTATTATTATTCAGAGAAATTAATAACTAACTTTTAAATTAGATGGAGCAAAATGGGAGCAATTTTTTGATATATAGTAATTGTATAAAAATGCATTATTTGATAAGATTTTGATAATAGAAATAGTCAAACAAAAAAGTTTTTTTGTTTGTAAATAACTAATTAAGTAATTAAGTTCCAGGTGGAGCAATTACTGATTCCAAAGGAGCAATTTGGGAGCAATTTAGCCATATAAAAAACAGAAAGATTTTCCAACTTTCGGCGCCAACTTCTTTCCGGTACCTTTGCGTGTTGAAGAACCCAAATCATTTTTTTGTTTGAATGTGTTGACTCAATCTTGTATAATGTTGATTTTGATACCTAACATGTTCCAGCAGTTTTGAAGTATCCCATGGTTCCGTCAATTGTTTCCGCTTCAATGGTTTTTCTCATATTATTCCAATATTTTTTACTAGTAGTAGCCCTTTTATGATTACGTAGCATCTTTTTTTGCAACTAATAATAAAAAATCAGTTTGGTTCATATTTATACATCCAAGCCAAAATTGTATATAGGCCGGTTTTACCCCGTACGGTTTTGACCCGGAGACCTATGTATAAACATATAACTCACTTCTACATATGCAAATCGATTTCGCCGGTAGAAATATTGTAAACTACGAGTAAATACACACACTTTAACTTAACTGATTGGAGACTAGCTTATAGTACACATAAACTTAACTATTTTTACTTGAATTTTCACAAAAATAAGATCAAGTCTACCGAAAAATACGAAAATGTAATATTTTGAAAACAATCGTGCTTGTCGCTACAAGTGTTTGTTAACAAATAGCTCTCATTAGTGGACGCTTTTGAGCGGCTTGCGTTCCGGAAATTTTAATTAATGAGATAAATAGATCTACTATACTGTTTTATCCCTACTTAAATTCTCAATTCGAATTTAATCCATTCCACTTTACACTTTTATTTTTGCACAAGAAAAAAACAAAAAGCGACGCCGAAACAAATATCACACGTATGCGCAGCATCCATCACGAGACTTATTTAAATTACACCCTGTATGTATAGCAATTCATCCAACTAACCATTGTATATATTATATAGGGATGAAACAGCACATATGATTTGATTGCTTATCACGTTCCATTCCACTCGTATGCGTTGTATTTAAGAGCCAATAATTGAATTTTACTATATTATTATATGGCCGTGGATTTTCCATTATACATGCGGTCATGTGTAAATGACAAACTAACCCTAATAATACTAAGTGCACAACTATAGACGGACAGACTACTGTAGGTGGACGGACGCACAGACACAATCGACTAAATTAGGTATTAGATATGCGACGATTGTTATGTACGTGTATATGAATCAATTTGAAACATAATAATATTCGGTACATCTTCTGATCTATATGCTAATAACCATAGAGGACAGAGGTACAATACGTATCTCTCCACTGCGTATTTGGAAAATATACCCGTATTCAGAGCTCAATGTATCTGTACTCGGGTATACATTCAATGTTTAAAAGCATAGTTCGATACTTGAAAATATACCCATTAAAAGCGTTGAGCTCGCATAATATTTTCAAACTCAATATTTAATAAGAATAATATGAAAAACATACCCACTTTCAATTTATTGGTAAACAAATGGTTCAATTAAGTAGTTAAGGAAAAACAGCACTGTGACGCCGCAAAAAATTGACAATTTTAGCGAATTTTTTTTTGCAGATTTGAGCGAATGTCTATATGAGGGTCGAATTTAAAAGACTTTAATGAGTATTCATTTGTTCATATAAAATTTTATAGAATAATATTAAATATTTACAAACTTAATGCAAATGCACCTAAAAAAATTGCAAATTATACCAACGATATTGCAATGATAAATCATTTCAAATGAAAAGAAGAAAAAATATTATTAAAGTACATAACTGTAGCTATCGTTATGCATAGGCTTTTTTTTACATTTTTTTTTTTATAAAATAGCAACGGATTTAAAAATTATTCGTTTGGTTTTGTTTTCGTTAAATTTTGGTCTAAAATTTTCACAGTATATTCTCAATATGTTGAGCACAGTATATGTACTTTCGAATTAAACAGAAAAAAATTTTCAATTTTTTCAATCCAAGTTACCAGACTACTACCTTAATTACACCAAATATTTTTCAGTGGATTCGAATTCGATTCGATTCGAAATAATATTTTCCATATTCATACGCTTTTGTAAAAAAAACCTTTCTAAATCTGTTTTATTAATCATTATTCAATTTTAAACAAATTTTACACGTTTAACTCACACGCTAACAATTAAGAATTAAGATAAGAAGAAGCTAAAAATTATTTCAAAAAATTGTAACGGTTTTTTTTTTTTATTTTCAACAAAGTAAGTCTTGTTTTAAATCATATGTGCATATTTTTTTTTTTTGAAGATCGAGTATAAATTACAGTTGAAATAAGTTTGAAAGTATACCTTATTAGTAACTGTATAAGATTACTCTAATTTATTGTCGGCTATATATTCAAATTCTCATAATAGTATTCTTGTACTTGAAAATATACCCGATTTTGGCTCTGAAATGAGGTATATTTTAAAGAGTCATTTTGTTAGTTTCTGTAAATTATACCCGATCCTAGATCGGTCAATGACGTCATAAGTTCTGACTTCGGGTATATTTTCAAAATACGCCTCTCCACTACTAGAATCAGTGTAACCAGTAGGAGATAGAAAATATGTTATATACGTGCACGGTGTTTACTTTGTATTGGCGCGCTAAACTGTGTACGTGTGCGTAATCGAAGATAGAGCTGGCAGTCACGTGACCGGGCTCGCATACATATATGTGATACCACAACGCTACCACAATGCCAACACAACCAACATTACAATCAAATTCATTATTGCTTGACTGACCTACACTCGGTGAGTGCCACTGAAACACTGACTACCTACGAGCCTAAGGTACACAAAAATGCACACTGCAGATTTCATGATAGAGATAGTTGCTATGTTTCCATTACTCCGTGCTAATAACCATATTGTGTTTGGTTGATGAGGGCAGGGTGAGGAGGATAATGAATTTTTGGAAAACTAAAGAAAGTGTTTCCCTTGACTGATACAAAGACAATTTAGTTCGCAAGTTTCGCACATAAACTCAAGACTCCCATTATTTTTTTAAGGATTTTGTAGTTTGCGCCAAAAAAATCCTAATGTTTTCGTGCAGATTTTCATTTTCCACCAATCATAAAAATAACAGTCCCAAATTTTCTTTTTTTTCGTTTAAAAACTTTTCGTTCTTTGAGGCCCCGGAACGACCTAAACAGCATCGCATAATCTTAAAAATTTTTTGTAATGTAGTAAGTTATTGTTCAATTGTTATTATTTCTAGGAATTATTGTAAAAATTCAAATTTCTCAATCGGACTGGTCGCCTTGATAGGCGTGGCTTATATTCATAGCGTGGTCTGTGCTCATACAGACAGTGACATCTGTGAGCTCGTTTTATTTTAATACTATGAATCCCGAGCACATTCATAATAAACTTTCCCGCAGCCGATAATATTTTTAAAGAAACTTTATATAAACAAATATATTAAATGTCTCAACATGTTATTTTTGGGTTTGTTTATTTAAAATTTTTTATAGAAACGAAGAGAGTAGTGCGTGTGTGTGTGTTGGTGTTTGTGTGAGTACACACCGGTGTGGTAACATCGCACACATAATGCCTAATCAAATAATGATTGACCGCGATCGGCCTCTACGGTTGTTTCGATTATTTTCGGATGCCGAAAACTTGGGACTGAAAGTGTTAATTGTGTGTAAAAGTTGAATTTAACGATTGAATTTTCGTTTAACTTAATTGGAACCCTCCGACTGCTTTATTTTTTGCTTAGGTCTTTTTAATGTTATTTAATTATTATTAGATAAGAACAGCTACGAAAACTTAATTAACATTAATTCTGGAAGGGCCCTCCTTCAGCGGTCCAACAGTCCTCAAACTTCTGTACAGCCGCTTAGATTGCAGTCTCCAACACAAGACAGACATATTTACATACATACATACAAACAGCGGGGACAGCGGGTAAAAAATTACATACAGAAAATTGTTGAATTTAAATGTTCTTTTTATTACTCATGCGAGAGAAGTACTAACTTGGCGCACACATTTCTGTACGCAAAATAGCTGTTTGGCCACTGTAGTCTTCCCGCATACATTTTTGCGTGTGGAAAATTACTTTCCACACGTAAATTGACAATAAAACACGCAAAATTTAATCAAAACACGCAAAGCCGCCTCTTAATTTTTCATTTAATAAATATTTCATAATTATTTCTATAGAAACCACCAACAAAATAATTTAAACGATAATTAATTCAGAGAAAAAAGTCGAACACTTACAAATATTATTTTAAAAAGTAATAAAAATGTCAAGAATAGTGATAATAATAGAAAAAAGTATGTGAAATTCGTAATAAAAAATAGTATGTGCAACTCGTGTAGGATTGCCGATTGCCCCACTCAAACGAATGAGCGCACTCACTACGTTCGTGCACTCAACTTCGCTTTCGTAGGCAATCGACAATTTCCCGCACTTATTGTACAATATTCTATTTTAATATTTTGTAAATTCTTTTTATATTCGTGTAATCAATGCATACACAATTGTCTTTCCTAACTTCAACGCATCGAATTATATTAGTATAGAAAAGAGGAAATCACTATTGCTGTGAAAAAAATGGACATTGTCTATAATAGGTACCATTAAAACTAATTTTCACTATATTTCTTCTGAGTTATATCACATATTCGACAATTTAAACGACTTAGTCTCCGAACATTCGAAGAACATTTCAAAGTTTTACATGTTAGCTAATTTATTAGAATTACATACCATTTACAGTCGAACTAAAAAGGATTCAGTATTCGGTAAGTCTTACATTTCATCCAATAAATCTACTGTTGTTGTTGGTATTGTCCCAATTTCATGAAAAATATAAATTAAACAATAAAAGTAAAAAGAAATTAAGTAAACTTTTTTTTTTATAACTAAACCAAATTCAATTTGAGGAGAAAATTTATTATCAAGTAAACAAAATAAAATTTTTAAAAAAATTTCCAAGCGCATGTTGGAAACGTATTAAATCAGGGTTCCTCAGTAACTAGAGTTTTTCATAGCCCTTGGAGTAAATTGTAGGTCATTTAAGTATATTTTTCACCGTATATATATGAAAATAGATGGTCGGTTTAAAGTAATGCTTACGTGTTTCCGGGGAAATCGTTAATATTTTCTAATAGTTACTTGTTGAAACACACAGGGATATTCCGCTAACCGTACGACAATACATAAACGTCGTACCCTTAGAGAAATCATATACAGGATGTTTCTCTAGACGATTTATTTTTAATAAAAGTTAAAATATTTTTATAAAAATAAATTTTTAAGTCATATTTTCTAGCTACATAATATTTATTTCTAATTGTAAGCTTGGAAATTATAATATATATATATATATATATATATATATATATATATATATATATATATATATATATATATATATATATGTGTATTAATAATTTTTATTCTTACTATTATCATATATTTATGTTAACTTTGAAAATAATCGCCTGTATATGTTAAAAATTTAAGACTTGTTTACGTAAAAGTCTTTGTTTACAATAAAAATTTTCCCACGTAGACTGTATATGTATATACAAACACACACAAACCGTACGCATAATGGTAGTACGGATAATGAAATGGTCCGGCACCTCGATACAAAATTTCATTTATTCGAAACCATTTTTTCTAAGCTTTCGAGAACTTGGAGGATGATAACGATGAGGATAATATTGGTGTGAACCACAAACCATTAAACATATTACATACATTCTATAGACTGACAGTATTAATAAATAAATGAAGCACTCACATGCGTTCAAAATGCGACCAACTACTATTTTGTAATATTGCAATAACCTTAGTATCCGTCGTAACTCTTTAATAATTTGATAAAAAAAAATTAATTTAAAAAAAAACTTTTTTTTAAAAGAAAAGAAATGGTATTGGTTTTATTTTCAAAATACGTTTGTATACATATATGTCTTGCAATAAATATAGTCCTGTTTACTAAAGAATGGACAACACACTATGTTCCTCATATCGTACCCGTCTCACCGCGTTACCTGCCTCACAAAAATTGCCTATAAACTGGCTTTATGCTTTGTCTAGTAGTCTGTAGTATAAACTATCGATTTTTGTTATCAAAATGTCGAAATTTCTTCGGAGAAATTCGATTACTTCGACAGAAGTTTGTTTTCGAAATCATTATAATCTTGCGTTTTCTGTTATCGGAGAGGTGGTCAACCGACACTTCACGAATCTTTTTATTTATCGTTTTTTCGACATTTCCCAAGTGCACCGACATATTTCTTCGGAACCCTAGAAGAAAATTAAATACACTTTTTGATCGACCCGCAAGTGCAGCAATTTAAAGAAAAAATTTATTTCCACACGTACGTATAAAAATAAAATAAATATTCATCTTACAACGCGCTGAAGAACATATATTACGATTTCAATTCCACCACCAGACCATTTGCACAATATTTCTTAGTAGTAGCACTTTAGTGACATTCTGGTTTACCGCATATACAATGCATGCATACATGCAGTGATTGTACAACGAACTCTTGGAGAACGCTATTCGATATTTCACTCGTTCCAATGTAATTCGAGAATATCGCGTATTCACTTCAATGTGCAAAATAGTGTATCATCAGCATAATATTTCATTTCTCTTTGCCGAACTCAACAAGGATGATTTAAAATATTTTTACATATTATAATGTATTATTGTATATGCACGTATGCGCTGAGCCAAGGGGAAAATGAGACGTATAAATCGCATACAATTGTGTATGACTTTGCGCAATCCGATGAATGTCTGTCTATATATAGGAACGAGTTTATTTGTTATTGTAAAATTACAATTTTATATGCATGGGAATTATTTAAGAGGTGTAGCGCCATTGTGATCAATTTAAGGGGAGGTTTACTCGAGAGTCCTTAAAAATTATGTATTTGTCTAGAATTTTTTTTCTCAAGAACAGAAGTAAATATCAATTTCAAATTTTGTGCACATATTTATTAAGTATTAAGCTACACAAAAAAAATTTTTTCTCAAGGAAAAATATAAAAAAGTGTCCATTTTATAGATAGTGCAGTGTGACGATCCGAAAATCGAATGCCTTGTTGGTGGACCTCCTAGCGCCGCGCCGGTAATAAACCACCGAAATCCAAAAACAAAAAAGATTTATAAAATATATGAAGAGTACCGGCACCTCTAACTATAATATCAATAAATTGCTGAAAGAAAAAAGTGGCGGATGTTTGAACTTTTGATTTTTATTTTGAACTACTGTACCAAGGAAATCCAGTGCTTAAAGTTTCAGTTTAGCTGAACGATAAGTGAACATATCAATACTGCGTGTGTTGAAATGCAAACAAAAGTTTATCATACGTAGTAATGTCTCACAAACGCTCGATGATATTTGAAATTAAAATTGTAACTGTTTCTCGAATCAGAGAGAGTACTAATACACATAGGTGATTGAATGGGTGTCCGGCTCGGACGCTTGCTGAGCATAGGATCGTTGGTGTAGTGATTAGCACGCCTGGCTAGTTACCAGGAGATCCTGGGTTCGATTCCCGGCCGATCCGGATAATTTTTTCAATCACTTTGTGATTTTTAATTTACGAAATAGATTGTTAATCTTTTATTAACTCACTTGAAGCGCATTCTTTAGTTTTCGATTCAATATATTAAAACTTCAGTATTATGTCGTCCCTATAAGTCAAACAGCTGTAATCATCTTTCATATTATCATTATCCATCCATCTTTAATAAATTTTAGAAAAATTAGGATAACTTTTATATTTGAAGTACAAAATCTTTAAAGAAACACATACGTTAATTATACATCGTCTTCAAATTGACGTATACTAATTTAATATAAACGAAAAGACAGCAACTATAAACAAAATTTATACGTCTTTTGTGTTATCATAACAAATAAATCAGATACCAGAAGTTTTAGAACACACAAGCAACGACAAGTTATAGTACTGGAGCAAGTAGAGAAGTTCGTTCGTCAATTTGACGAGTACGTATGATTCTGGGGTTAAAGGCAATTAGATACACTAAAAATTCATGCATTTTCACTGTTGTATCTAAAAAGCGAGTATGAAAAATTTTGACATTTTAAAATTAATAAAAAAATTAGAACAATGTTGTTACAAGTATTTTTTTATCAGAAAACCAATAGTCGAATATTATTCAAAATACAAGAGAAGTTAGCTTATATAACTGTTAATATGCGCAAAAAATTTCATTCTTCTATCTTTGACGGTTTTCTTATAATATTCAATTTCATTCCTTAAAACATAGAAAAAGTAAACTTCCGGATAGTCGCAATCAAAGTTGAGATGCACTGTGATAAGGTATGCAACGCTTTACAAAAAATACAATTATTACACTCCTAGAAAATTAATTATCATACTTTTTAATTATATTTTCTTAGTTAGAACTAAATAAACTATCAATTAAGAGAAAATAATTTTTGGCTGTTTACGGGGTGGCGAGTCCCCTTAAGAAATATTCTGTAAAAATTTCATTCTAAAGGATGCAGAAATGAGCCAGTGATAGAAGATTTTTCACGCTTCAGAAAAAAGTTTCATTGCGGTGAAATAAAAAAACCAAAAATATTTCGTTAGTTGATAAGTTTCTCAGGGTAACATCGTTGAGAATTTTTTCCTGAGTTTTTAATTTTTGATAACATTTAGAAATCAAAATACCGATATTTCATTGAAAAAAATTGGCAATTTTCTTATTGTAAAACAAATTCGAATTATAAAAAAATTAAGAAGGAAATCGATAGCGTTACCTCCAAATTTATGTGTAGAAAAGATATGTAAAATTTCAAAAAGATCGATCGGTCGAAATTTTGAGTTAGAGAGATTATGAATTTTGAAAAGGCTAGAAGTGAAAAGAAAAACGAGTGTTTTTTTTATATGCTTACGCAGAATCAGAGAGCTTTCTGGCACGTAGGAAGCGAAAGAGCTACCAGTTACTGAGGGTCGGAAGAACGGAGACTTACAACTCTACTTCTCCGTTAATTTTGCTCCAATTGGCTTCAAAATTTAACACAGTAATCTTGTGGCGTTGTATCTATATTCAGATGACAAATTTTGAAAAAAAAGAAACGTCAGAAAAAGCTGATTACTAATATTTCTTTATTAAATTTTTTGAAAATTGCTTTCATAGTATAATTTCTTAATCCTTAATTAATAATTTTTGTAAAAAATGTGACTTTACAGGTTTCAAAAGGTACTTTAGGCCAGAGTATATGATCCTACAATTCGTTTATACCATTACTTCCCTCCATCCAAAAAAGTCCCATAGGCGTATTCAAAAAAAAAAAGTTTATTCACCTCAAAAATAATTTGTTTACTTTTAACAAAATAATTTTAAAAGTTTGACAACATTTTATTTCACCAAAAATAAGTTTAAAAAAACTTTGCTGAATTACAAAAACACTTTTTTGTAGCTTGATACGTGCTCTTGACAGATTGCACGAAAAAAAATCTAACAAATTTATTTACTGAAATAAATCTTTGTTTTTTATTTTTTTTTTTTTTTTTTTTTTTAAAGTATTTGGAAAATTAATTTTTTTTTTCAATAACTGTTGATGGTTTTTTTTTTAAGTATTAGATTCATTTATTAAAATTCTCTTGACAGTTTATGATTACCACGACTTTTAAAATTGAATTCTCTAGACCTCTAGGGAGCAATTTTCCTAGTATTAATACAATTGCTTTCGTATTTTTTGTTATAGATGACACTTTAAGTACTTTATTACCGTAAAAGTGTACAACTATGGTCCAAGTTTATGCACCATTGGTTCCTGGATTCTAAAAAGACAAGTTTATGACAAAAGAACTAAGAATCGACAAATAATTTGTTGGCTACATATACCAAAGTTAACTGTTTTTACGGTATATACATGTGTTTATTTAAAGAAAAGAAAAAATTACCAGACTACAACACTAAAGATTGGATTATCTGCTGTATTGTTATTGTGTTTGTAAAAGTTTTATCACAAGTAAGCTCATTCCGAACAATTTATTTCACCAAATTCCCCCGTTGGGACACCCTTCAAAAAACACTATTCAAAATTTAAACTGTAACAAAATAAATTCGAATCGAATTTGATTGAAAGATATTCTTTGATGTTTTTCACTTTGCGTTTATCAAAGGTTTTATATTACTTACCATTACCCAAAAAGAATTCGTATTTCTGATCGATCTTTCAATATTTTTCAATATCTACATAAAAAAAAAAAGAAAAGATAAATAGCTATAAGCATAAAGAAAATATTATATTTATATTTAATATTTGAAAGATGAAAAAAGATTTAAAGTATCAAACATGAATGTGGTACCAACTGGTAGAAGAGTCTAGAAGTGCTGTAACCTTACTACCGTCTCGCTGTACATATTATACAGGCTGTAGGGATACTAACTGTATCGATACTTACAAAAACTATTGTTTAAGGAGAGGGTAAGGTTAATTCGTACAAAAAAGGGCATGTTTTTGTTATTTTTTGTGACGACACAGTTAAAATCCCTTTATTAGAACCAGTGGTACATTAAAGTATAACATTCGAAGAATATTGTATAAAATTTTCACGAAGAAATATTAAAAAATACAGTAATGGCAGCAATTATTCGAACGTGTCTCGGAAAAATGTAGAATTGCGGTGCTCCTCCTAACTTGGTGCTGAATCATCCGAAATAAAAAAAATTAAAGTTCATTCGTTAGATAATAGTCTTCCTTCAGGTAACGCTGGGAAGGTTTTTCGAAATTTCAATTTTTCACTTTTTTGGAACACTTAGAACGGAAAAACACAATTTTTGCGAAAAAAATTGGCTAATTTGTAAATTAGGTACAGAAATAGTGTTCAAAATTTCAAATGGATCGGTGTTGTAGTTTTGAAGTTATGAAGGGCACCGACTTTGAAAACGTGAGCTGTGGGGAAAACGCTTTAAAGTTTTGAACACTTAAAAATTATTTTATAAAACTGATATAGAATACTTACTGCTAAACTAAATTTTGTACCCTACGCTGACAAAATATACAGTACAGGTATAAACACGTTAGTACTTCCATTGAAATTTCTATAATATAACTGAGAGAGAGAGAGATATATAGAGAGCGAAACATCTACCAGGTAACAACAAAAATGCTTATAACTTCGTCAATTTTGCTCCAATCAACTTGAAATTTTGAGACAGTATTCTTGAGATATTATGCAATCAGTTAAAAAAAATAAACAGAAAATGCAGAAAAAAAATTTTAGTACCTTACCCTGCCCTTAAAAAGTATCGTACCCATAAAAGTATCGAAAAAAAAAGTCAACTTGTGGAATTTGAAGCAAATTTTGTACGCCCGTATAACAATTTATTGAATTTTGCTACATTTATATGGCACAAATTCGGACAGTCCGCGGGTAGGATGACCTAAATAGAAACGATCTGGTAATTCCGAAAAGTGGTGGATTCTTATGGAATTGTGGTTGCCTAACAAAGTCACTGGTAGTTTTCAACATAAATATAAAAGTTTAGATGTAATAAACGAAAGGGAACATTAGGAGTAATAAGTCATCAGCAAAAGAAAATAAAAGAGCAGTTCTGGAAGAGCATATTCCGTCTTCTGGCGATTCCTCTAATTAAAAATCAAAAATACCCCTGTCGCAGCATCTGCATAACATAGCGAATTTCCAAATCTTGGGCACTGGCGGATCTCATCTAAGACCTGTACCTATTTAAAATAGTTTAGCTTTCTAAGAGTAAAATAATTTTTAAAATCGGTTGGGTAATTAGTTTTGGTATTTTTGGGGACCCAAGAACCCGAACGAATTTTGTGCAGCATAGTTGTATCCATCTAAAATAATTTAGTTCTCTAGCAGTGAGAAATTTTTTAGCATCGGTTTGATAACTTATTACTGGCGTTTTCGGATCTGCAAGATCCCGGTGGACCTCATTAAAAAATCAGCTCGACCGTATATTCTAGGCGAACTTTATGTAATATATATATATATATATATATATATATATATATATATATATATATATATATATATATATATATATATATATATTTAAAACCCGTTGTGTAGCATTCTACGCCGCATTTGCATCCGCAGGACAGTTGTGGATCTCAGATAACACAACCTGTACCTATCTAAAATAGTTTACCTCGGTAATAGTAAAAAAGTTTCAAAATCGGTCAGTTATTTTATTTTTGACACTTTTAGGTCCTACTGACACTTCAGACCTTACATAACGTAATCTATATGTATCTAAAATGGCTTAGCTCCCCAACAGTGAAAAAATTTTCAAAATCGGTCAGTTAGTTTATTTTTGACACTTCTGGATCCTATGGACCCTGGCAGACCTTACATAACGGAATCTATATTTATCTAAAACAGTTTAGCTCTGTAACAGTGAAAAAATTTTCAAAATCGATCAGGCAGTTTATTTTTGACACTTTTGGGTCCTATGGACCCAGGCGGACCTTACATAACGTAATCGATATTTATCTAAAATAGTTTAGCTCTGTAACAGTGAAAAAATTTTCAAAATCGGTCAGTTAGTTTATTTTTGACACTTTTGGGTCCTGTGGACCCTGGCGGACCTTACATAATGTATTCTAAATCTATCTAAAATAGTTCAGCTCTGTAACAGTGAAGAAATTTTTAAAATTGGTCGTTTAGTTTATTTTTTACAATTATGGGATCAGTAAATCCTGGCGAAACTCATACAAGTCTAGTACTCTAACAGTAAGAAAAGGGTTCTAAGGATCTCATATAACTTATGGCAGTCCGTAAGCTTCTTGTGTGTTATAACACATATATGTGAATAGTGTTCACTTGTTCTCACAAAATTCTTTAATAAAAAAGTGAAATATTTTTATACTTCATAAAGAACTGAGATATAAATATAAATTACTTATTAAACTAACAAAGAAAGAATAAAAGTGATAATTTACATTTTCTCGAAAAATACTTAAAATAGAAAGAAAATTATAAGAATATTTTCTTCATAATTTTTTTTTCCTTTTCAACGATGTAAAAATCGAACTGCCTTATGATAGGATCGAATGATAAAAAATGGCCAGAAAACCTACTTCTGGGCATCCGACGTGTCTGGCTAACGAACTTAGCCAAGCCAATTCAGAATCCAGTCCGCACACAAAATTTCATAAGCGTTAGACGTTTCGTTCGAGAGTTATCGTGGGAACACATAAATATATATATATATATATATATATATATATATATATATATATATATATATATATATATATATATATATATATATACATATATATATACATATATATATATATATGTATATATATATATATATAAATTTTAGTGAATATCATTTTCGTATTCTAGGGACCTCAAAAAACAGATTTCTGCCATAGTCCCGGACTCAGATTGCGTCATGAGACCTACTGTAATAGCTGAATTTCGAGTTTCCGAAATTCGCTAATAAAAATACAATGCATAACTATAAAATTATTTAATATTGTTTTCAATATATTCAAAGTGCTTATACATACAAATTCAGCTGAAAGTAGACTCTTGACTCTGAAAGAGATGCAAAACTTTTTAGCCGTTTTCTGTTTTCCTGTTTCCCTTTTTCTTTTTTTAGTTTTAATATTTCATATGTGATTTCCATTTTGTTGTCAGAAATTTTTTGGTCTAGATCGTAATCTTACAACTTATGGTATAGAACCACTTTAACCTTGCTACTTTTGGTACAAAATTGCTGTGTTCCTACTAATTTTGGTGTAGAATCATTTTAACCTTACTACTTTTGGTAGAGAACCACTATAACCTTAATACTTTTGGTACGAAATTGCTGTTATTCTACTACTTTTGGTGTAGAAGCACTTTAGCCTTATACTTTTGGTATAGAACCACTATAACCTTACTACTTTTGGTACGAAATTGCTGCGATCCTACTACTTTTGGTGTAGAAGCCCTGCAACCTTACTACTTTTGGTGTAGAACCACTGTAACCTTACTACTTTTGGTACGAAATTGCTGTGATCCTACTACTTTTGGTGTAGAACCGCTGCAGCTTTACTACTTTTGCTATACTGACTGTTATGGGCTTCTCTTGGTATAGAATAAATTTGATAAATAAATTAGAGGTAAATCGTTCTTAAGATTGTATTCAGTATTCAAAAAAATTTTCTGTAGATACAAAATGGCAATAGTTTAATTGATAAAGTCAATATAGTTTTCAGAAGAGTAACAAAATTTGGATACAGTTCAAATAAATTACATATTTTTAAATAAATATTATAATACTAGCCATATACTCGATAGGATTTCCTATCGGCAACATCTTTTTATTAGGTATTCATTTCTCACTTTGAATATTTTTCAAAAGCCTAAATACCAATTTCCACGTTTCTAATTTCAAAAATGACGATTTTCCCATACGAACTTTCATTTCCTGTTTTAACCCCTTAGGGAATGAATTTCCAGAAACGTTTACACAACTGACTTTTATTTATTTATAAATTAAAGCCTAAACACCATATCTTCTGTGCTACATTTCGTCCATCTAAACCCAACAGTTTAGACTGTGCGTTATTTGTCAGTCAATATATAAAATATTATTTATTTGAATAGTGATAGTAACATATTCTTATATATCTAACTTCAAAAATGACGAATTTCCATAAAAATTTTCATTCCTTATTAAACCCACTTAGGGGACGAATTTTCAAAAATCCTTTCTTAGTGCTCATCTACGTTACATAGCGAACTGCTACGCAAAATTTCATTCTTCTAAACCCAACGGTGCGTTGTCTGTCAGTCACTCAGTCAGTGTTAGAAATTTATTAAGTAGATGAGCCGTATACCCAGCCGATAGGATTTACCACCAACAACATCTCAAGATGTCAGTCAGTATTGAGGACTTATTAAATAAGATATCATTTATTTTACATAGTAACATATTTTTATATACCTATCTCGAACTTTAAAATGACGAATTTCCATACACAAATTCATCCCGTATTAATACTGTCTTTCAAAGGTCACACTTAATGGTACTAATAGATAGATAGATAGATAGATAGATTTATTACCAATAAGATGATATACATGCTTGGTGTCGTCAAAAATATACAATAAATTATCATATATATTCTTTACTAAATTAATATAAAAAATATAAATAAAAAGAAATTGTTTCCAACAATTGTATGATTGGTGCTCATGTACAGAATTGTTCAAAACGGCTTATAATAAGAATCAAGTAAAATTTGTTTCTAAAAATTCTTTCAAACTATAAAAAGAATTATCTATTGAAAATTGATGTAACTGTCGCTTAAAAATATTTATATTAAGATATTTCTTAATTAACTCTGGTAATTTATTAAAAATTATGAGAGGAAAAATCATCGGAGCTTATTTACAAGTTTCGGTGTGATACTTCGGAATTACAAGCGAGTTTCTGCCGCGGGTCATATAACCATGACTTTGGCCGACGGACGTCAAATTTGTTAAATTGGATTTTACATATAAGCTTGAAACAAGATTCGATGGGATTTAAACCGAACATACACCTTATTTTTTATTTATTTATTTTTTTTTAATTTCAAATATTATCGAGTCCTTGTGAGACATTACTACGTATGACAAACTTTTGTTTGCATTTCAACACACGCAGTATTGATATGTTCACTTATCGTTCAGTTAAACTGAAACTTTAAGCACTCGACTGCCTTGGTTAACATGACCAAAAACCACATATGTAAATTAAAAATTACAAAGTGATTGAAAAAATTACCGGATCGGCCGGGAATCGAACCGAGGATCTCCTGGTAACTGTTTCTCGAATCAGAGAGAGTACTAATACACATAGGTGATTGAATGGGTGTCCAGCTCGGACGTCTGTCGAGCATCTAGGATCGTTGGTGTAGTGGTTAGCACGCCTGGCTAGTTACCAAGAGATCCTGGTTCGATTCCCGGCCGATCCGGACAATTTTTTCAATCACTTTGTGATTTTTAATTTACATACACCTTATTACCATTTTTTGCTTCATGAATGCATCATGAGCGTGTGGTGTGTGTCCCCAGCTCAGAACCGCATATTTCAAATGTGGATAAACAAACGCATAGTAAGCAGTCTTTAAAACACTGTAATCCTTACAAATTTTTCTGAGCCTCCGTATAATATATACACCTTGACATATTTTATTTACTACATTATTAATATGAATTTCCCAACTGCGATTTTGGGTAATTGTTACACCGAGCAATTTATAGGACTCAACGGATTCAATGCTCATATTCTGAAATACAAATGGCGTACTAATACTCGGATTCTTTGAAATATTGAATGTTAAAACTTTTGTCTTTAGTAAATTTAATTTTAATGAATTACTGTTTGAGTAATTTACAACGTCAAGTAGAGGGGCCTTAATAGATGACCTTTAGCAAGGATTGTCGTATCGTTAGCGTAAATTATTATATCCTCTTCGGGAGAATTAATATTTAAAGGTAAGTTATTAATGTATAAAATAAATAAAACAGGGCCAAGAATTGAACCCTGTGGTACACCTCTATTTATCAATAACTTATCCGAATAGTAACCATCTATTTCAACAATTTGAAACCTATTTGTGAGGTAAGATTGAATAAGTACTGATATGAATAAAATGCCAATAAGAAAGTACTTATCTAGCACACAACTAGCAGTATCGAAAGGAAAAATGCTCAATATCAGAAAGTATCGATATTTTTATTATACCCTGTAACAAGGTGTCCAATAAACTACTTGTGTGTGAAACATCCTGTATATCCCCAAAAAAAAATTTGTGTTTACAAGTAATTATAACAGAATTAATGTATCATAATAAACAACAGAAGAAGTTTAAGAATTACTCTTTTCTTCTTCAAATATACTTTTTTGGGCCATATATATTCTTTAATTGGACACTCTAGGTATTATCGTAAAAGTAAATATGAAGGCATTAAAAGAATAATCGATAGCGAAATGATAATAACATAAATGGTAAAACTTTTCAACGTAACCTTTACCATATCTATTACCATTTTACGAGATACCATAGTCTAAAGAAATAATGTAGAAGGTATCGCTTCAAGTACAGGTGATTTTTAATTGAGGATATTTTCAAGCGCTACTTGAAAAGGTTCAAATTTATCTCCGGACATTCGACGGACTATTTGCGGGAGGGAGTTCTGATGTCTCCTTCTTCAAACTCTAGTTCCAACCGTACAGATTTCCGTCTCAGCCTCGTGTCTTTGTCAGTTATATTACAAATTTATAAGTGAACCTTGTATTAAACGTCTTCGTTTCGATTTTTTATTTTCTTTCGGTTTTCCTTCACAAATCTCAATGAAAATTAGTACAGTTTTTTTAAAATATGGACGTAAGCGCACCTTCCAGATCTTTATTTTCCTTTTGCTTCTTTTGTAGTCCACCTATATTACAAAATATCACAAACAATGACCTTATTATAGTAACTTTTAGTTGAAGCCATTTTTAACCTCCCAATAGTATGTTTATAATTAATGTTAGGCTGGCTCGATAAGGGGACGGCAGGGACGCCCGTGTAGCCAGAGTTGCAGCCCCGAGGCCTGAGCTTGAAGAGAGAGTCCGTAGTTGTCGATAGAGGTTCTGGGAAAAAAGTTAAGAGTTTTTTTTGCTTACCCCTTATTTATGGGGAGGAAATTTTAAAAAATGTGGTTTATTTCCAGGACACGCCATTTCTCTCCACGAGCCTGATGTCAGGTGATGATGAGTTTTTAATTTGTGATAGAATCTAAACGAAATACTATAATCGGGATTCAAAAATTCCGAGGTTTTGACTTCGTTTCAAAGTACATATTCCATGGAAAGTTTAATAAAATAATCGTTTTTAGCTAATAATTTTTAAAATACAGATGAATCTAAAGTGCGTCATTTTTAAAATAAATAAACTTCCGATTCTCCGTAAGCGGTTTATCGGAGACACGTATTATTCACGATCTGAAATTATTATTTTGTTTCTTACAATAAAAATATCATAATTTGTATTTTGCAATAAATTTCATTTACAATTAAACTGACAACGGGAGTATCAAACATGGGAATTACGGATTTGGGAGAAGTTAATATATGTTGTAGAATATATTTCTCTGAGTATTGTAGTGATAATAATTTAGGCCAATGCGACTTCATTTAAAAGTTAAACGCATGAAAAGTTTCGAATAGCATATCGTGTTTGATATGTATCAGTTAGTTGGTATTGTCTGCAATAAGGGCAGCTGGTGGTGTGGTTAGCGTCTGCTCTCATGTATGTAACTTTTTTTAATATACAGACAGAAAGGCTCTATGTTCGATTCTATGTCTTTCAAACATAAATAATTTTCTTTTCATTTTTTTTTTTTTTAACTTTTTCAGTATTGTACAATGGTCAATTACATTGACGATCCTATAATTTTTTTTTAAAAGGAGATATGGTGTCATTATTATAAAAAAAATTACAATTGCCATTACTTTAAATAAGGATAAAATGAAAAATGTCTAAAAATAGTATAAATAATTTATAATAAAAATCGCATTAATTTTATGCAAAAAAATTCAGTAATTTAAAATTTACCATAAAATTACTGTTACATATAATGTTTAACATGTACAAAAATATTATATTTCCTTTTTCAGAAAATAATTATAACATCGTACAATATTTAAAAAGTAAAAAAAATTGAAAAGAGAATTATGTTGGAAAGACATAGATTCGACCATGGAACCTTTCCGTCTGTATATTTAAAAAAGTTGCATACATGAGAGCAAACGCTTAACGATAACACCAGCCGCCGTTGTCGCAGACAATACCAACTAACTGATACAAATCAAACACGATATGTTATTCGAAACTTTTCGTACGTTTAATTTCTAAATTAATCCGCATTGGCCTAAGTTATTACTACTACAATACTCAGAGAAATATATTCTACAACATATATTAATTTCTCCCAAATCCGTGATTCCCATGTTTGATACTCCCCTTGTGAGTTGGGATGTTAATCTGTGTTATACTGAATCCAAGTTTAATAACAATACAATTTAGATAATCCGTAAAATTTAGTTCTCCGTAACGCTTATACCACCCATTTAGGGCCTATAATCAAAAATTGACTGTATATTCAAAACGATATGCGATATGTAAATCAGTCCGCATACTCCCCCAAAAAAATGACGCACTTTAGTTTCATCCTCTGCATGTGTTAGCATATATAATATAACATAAAATATACATATACTTACCCCAATATACATATGTATATATAATAAAATATATACATAAAATGACCAGGAGAAACAAAAGGATCAAATGGCCAGATATCATGTGATTATGTATAAAGTATACAGTCCAGAAGAGCGGGGTGTTGAATGCCGGTGGAGAGTGTGGAAAAGGAAGCGGAGAAGAATAAGAAAGTAGGACACAAAGAAGAAAAATATAAAGGTGAATGAATATAGGTGGTAATGTTCAAAAATTTCCAACCCATGTAACGACCACTTAACTGAATAGTAATAAATTTATTTCTTCAATTCGGCACATAAATTAATCAATTTTGTAGGAGAAATTAGTAGGATAAGAGACATTGACGCTACATAATTTGATTTTTGGGGAAAGAAATTTATCGAATCTCTTCACGAATTCTGAATAATTTTACCTGCCCTTAAAGCTAAAACCTTATACCGATTGGAAGATTCAAATTCAAAAAGTTTCTCTTAATTGTTAAAAAATATTGTTTTTGCGTCGTTTTAAAAAGGTCCGTACTTTTCACCTGACTTCAGTTTTAAACGCTCAATTTTACATCAGCTATTGCGAAATTCAGTTCAATTAGTATAATCGAGAAAATCTTTATCGGAGACTTTGAAAAAATGGACAAAATTTCGATTAATCGAATGAATTCTAAACTAACCAAGCAGTAAATAGATGGGACGGAAACATTTGTCGCTTTCCACGTATAACCAGACAAACACCTTTTCCAGCGACTATTAAATTACACCACTCCATAGTTCTTTTCTCAAACAGTTGGTAGTAACTTTCAAGCAAGCATACCAACCTATCTATGTATACCTTACCTACGATGCAGAAGCCGTGCTGATAACACCACAGTGAACTATTCGCTTAGTGAAATGCCGTAGTAAAAATATTACTATGGATGGACATTACCTTTTGGTATAGTATAGTGTCGCAACGCCAAGCAACTGCACATAACATTTTATATTTCTCTCTGTAACTATAGCTGTGCCATCTATAATATGTATGTGAAGAAAATAAAAAGCACACCGTAGGAGGGATAGATTTATCAAATTCTGTTGGAGAGCATCTTTCATCTTCTCTACTATTCATATGGCCATTTTAACATCTTCAATAAAATTGTTTGACTCAAACAGTTCAATAAAAAATTGACTTACAGTCATGTATAAAAATTTTTGAACAAGTAAAATATACTCTAAAAGTATTTAAGGTATACACCATTGAGGTATACAAACATAGTTCGCTCTAGCTGCCTTGGATAACGGAGCGGTGCGATGTGATCTATAATATAAGTAGATATGCGGTTACTTGTGGGTGTATGTACGAGTGCGTGAATTTAGGGGCAAGCCAGAGTGAATACATAAGTTGGTCTGTTACGTATTCAGGTGGGAATCGGTTACAGCCAGTTGAAACCAGTTACTGCTCTAGTCAACCGGTGTTGACCACCTGATGACCACCTAACCACCTGATTGTTTATCCCTAAATTCAGGCAATCGTACATGCACGCTCAAGTAACCCCATACCTACTAATACACTACGTACCGTATAGTAAACCTGTTGTAGCTACCGCATCTACTATATGTTTTTCGTTCTATAACGTTTACAGAAATCATCGCTACACTAGAAGTGTTACCAGCCAACATCTGTCTGCGGTAGCATCACATATACCGAACGAACCGAATAGTAACAGAAACAAACTAGCTAATCGAAAATTCGAATTTTTTTGAAAAGATTCTTGATTTAGTTTCAAAACTACTACGAAACCAGTTGAACCCTGAAAACATTTTGATCCATAATCGACACCAAAAAACAAACCATCTCATCTTAGTTTACCGTTTTATTCTCTTCGAAATATAAATTCAATTTTACTTCAACATCCGTATTTTTCATTTTGTAAAATTATTTACAAGATTTCTTTTTATAACATTTCTATATTTACAAATTCATTCATGTATTCACTAACATATCCTCTTTTTAAAAGCGTTTTATCAAAAAAAAGAAAAAGTAAATTTAGATTTAATATCCTTGAATTACCAATGATATACGCCCAATATGTGCTCTATTGTGAACATATAATTTTTTTTCATGGTAAATTTTTATATAAATCTCCGTAAATATATACAGTATGTTTCAAAAATGTAAAGAGCCTACAAATTTTAATACAGGGAAAAACTGTTGCTTATTTTACCCATAGTATTTATTTTTAAAATGATGTTTTTTAAAAAGTATAACTACAAAAGAAATTTTTTTTATATAAAACATTTTGATGCGATTTTAGATATAAACAATAACTAATTATGGATACTTATATACGGGTACCCTTTTATATCGGGATATTTTAAATATACTTTAGATAGGCGTGTATACATTTCATGTGACAACTTGTTTATCTGATTCTAATCTTATGTATTGTGTGAGGTAATTTTTGATGTTACAAGTGAATGATTTATGTGTATCAGTTGTCTTTTTTCTTCCAGTAAAATGTGAGCGAGATAACACATTGTTTTGTTTCCGTAAAAATATTTTTTTAAATGAGAGGTAATTTTTTTATTAACCAGTCTTAAGTTGCAGTCAGTTAGTCAAATTTTCAACAATTTTAATTTAAAAAAAGTTAAAATTTTTGTACTTTTTTAAAATCACGCCTTTTTGTAACTTGAAACTAATTTTTATTAACAGTTGATGGTTAATAGACAATTAGATTTTGAAAATATAAGTTCGATCCTGTCAGCACCCCAAGAATTCAAACATTTGATATCATCCGTATCATCGTAAAGTTCAGTTCAGTAGAACCTCTGATTACGGACACCTCTGTTAAGGGGGGGTAAGGTTTTTAAAATTTTTTTTTTGCATTTTTTTTTTAAATTTTTTTTTTTGAATGTACAACATGTCGAGCGTGTTGTGTCAAAATTTCAAGTAAATCCGAGAAAAACTAATGAAGATACAGCGTTTCAAGCGACCGGCCCTCATGCTCGATTTCTATACCTGTCTGGTAGCTGCGCGACGCGCCTACCTGCTAAGTATAAAATTTACTTTAATTTTATACTTACAAATCTTATACAAAACAAATACTTACTATAATTACCCGCGTAAGTATAAAAAATTATATCATTTTATTGATGCTTAGTTTTGGATTTTTGAGTATAAAAAACATTAAATCCATTTTCTCGCAAACAACATTTTTGAAGTCCGTGAACATCATAACTCAAAATCTACTTCACCAATTTTGTTGAAATTTTGTACACTGTTTCTACACATAAATCAACAGGTAATGAGGTCGAGTTTTTTTTTTGCTATTTTTTTCCAATTTATAATAAAAAATTAACCGAAATTTTTAGCAAAAATTGCGTTTTTCACTTCAAAATGCTGCCAAAAATAAAAAAATCGAAAAAATACAAAAAACTCTTCCTCACTCCCTAGGGAAACATATCGCCTTTTAAACGCATTTCGATTTTTTTGCCTCGGATGATCCGGTACCAAGTTATGATGTTCACCGCAAAACAACTTTTTTTCGAGGCGCCTCCGGAAATTCGCTGTCACGGACTTATTTATCGATATTTGTAATTGATAATTTCTTCAAAGATACTTCAGATGTTATACTATAACGTGTATATGAAATAAATAAGCCAACATTATTCATATCTCCAAAAAAAAATCATGAAAATATGCCTTTTTTTCGCGTTTAAAACCTTACCCCCCCCCCCCCTTAAGTGGACCCTTCCTATAGCCGAACAAATTGTTTATGACGATCGATGGTATGCTATACTAAAACCAATGGATTCAGCACTCTCTTAAGTGGACCCTCTGTTAACCGGACGCAGACACAAAATTTTTTGACGAAGACATATTATTTAGCACATTATTATTTCAATTAACCGGACGCGAGTACGTCTAGTGCGTATGTATATCTGTATGGGTTAGGTACATAGTTAAAAAATTTTACAACATTTAATGTTGGCATTTAATTGCCAATATTAAATATTGTAAAATTACAATTCGAAATGTTTGGAACACTTTTCTATGTAAAATTACATTGTAGAATGTTTTACTTTACATTTCGGATGTAATTTTACTCCACTCAATGTAAATTAATTACGTACGACATGCAAAATTACATTGTCAACTCAACTGACGCCGTCAATTGCGCAGAATGAATCACGTGATACCTGTAAGTTTCGAAATGTAATCTTACTATTTTAGCATGTCAAATACCACTTTTATATGTAATTTTAGTATCAAAGTATTTAAAATTACAGTGAATATTTATTTTTACACAAAATTTCATATTTTGCAACGAAATTATTTAAATTTACTAACACATTGTAATTTTCAAGACACATATTGTAAAAAATTACCATATTTTTTATTGTAATAATACATATTTTTTTAACAGTGTATAATTGTTCATGTTTTAACTAGTCAACAATGATTGTAGTGTGACGATGCATTTGTAAAAGTTATATTTTTGTATAAGTACCTAAATTCGTTTATGAAATTGATTTGACTTAAAAAATTAGTTATGAATTGTCTCTGCCCCGGTTAAGCGGACAGCTCTGTTAGCCGGACAAATTGTGTGACACTGTTGTCCGGTTAACAAAGGTTCTACTGTATTAATATAATATTAATTTATGGTGCAACAAATTTACAGTTACTGGTTTTTGTTTATTTTAAAATATTATATTTTGCAGCAATGTCATTTCTCTTGTATCTAGTAAAAACGAAATAAAGCACCTTTAACAAATATTTTCTCATGTTAAAATTTATATGTTTCTAGTTGCCTGAATCACCTGGTATGTAACTATATCATTTTGCTATTTGCTATGTGTAATCTTGAAATTAAACAGTTTAAACTCAGATCAAGTAGATATAGAATTTGTAAAGATACTTGGAAGAATTTTCTTTATATACATTACAAAAATTATATAAATAGAACAGAAATTGTTAAGAAATTTTTAAATTTTTCTTTTTTCACTTTTTTCGCTTGAAAAGTCTATGTAAATTTTTGAATACGCGTTTATCTAACAAAAAGTTGTTGTTTAGTAATTTAACGAAAAAACTGTTAACTAGCTAGGCTAGAGTGTTTTTGCTAATTGTCAGTCATTCGAATTAAACTGCGGTAATTACCTTGAAGTGGGGCGCTACCAATTTTTATGATAATAAGATTTTCATGAATTAAAACTATTATATTTAGGGTATAAAATAGCGGAAAATAATTTCATCTTTTAATTTCAGCTCATACATACCTCTGTCGCAGCATCTGATAACATAGTGAATTTTTAAAGACTGGACACTGGCGGATCTCATATAACAATTTGTATTTAATATAGTTTAAGCTCTCTAACAGTGAAAAAAATTTCTTTCACTGTTCAATATATACTATACTATATGTATTTAAACGAAATTAAATTTTTTAAGGTGAAAAATTTTCAAAATCGGTTAGATAGTTTTATTTTTGGCACTTTGGGACCCCCGGAGCCGGTCAGACCTCATACAACATAACTTATATCCATTTGAAATAATTATCTCTCTAACAGTAAACAAATTTTCAAAATCGGTGATGACGCGCTCTTGAAAAGTTAGTTAATTTTTATACTGAAAAGTGAAACAGATATAAATATTGTTATTGTAATGATAAAAACAATGAAGCATTTATTGTAAAGAAATTCAGCAAATTTCTTAATTTTTTTTTCAAAATCTAATTTATTTAGAGCAATGTTTTAAAAGATTGTCTTATGTAATTTTTTACGTTATTTTCGACGGTTTTAAAAATAATCAAAAAAACTTTTGAATTCTGGCCAAATTTTGCAAAAAACCACTAAAATTGGCGAAAATACTCTCAAACGAAATGTCCTACTTTTGGTTGTCCTAAATTTGGTGGAAGTCCCAAACCGTTGGACAAATTCCTTAGCTAGACATTCGATGCCCGAAACATGGTTTTTGGGGCATTTATATATATATATATATATATATATATATATATATATATATATATATATATATATATATATATATATATATATATATATATTCAAAAATTTTTTTGATTATTTTTAAAACCGTCGAAAATAACGTAAAAAATTACATAAGACAATCTTTTAAAACATTGCTCTAAATAAATTAGATTTTGAAAAAAAATTAAGAAATTTTCTGAATTTCTATATATATATATATATATATATATATATATATATATATATATATATATATATATATATATATATATATTTATATATATATATATATATATATATTTATATATATATATATATATATATATATATATATATACAAATTATATATATATTATATTTATATATTGTATATATATATATATATATATATATATATATATATATATACAAATTATATATATATATACATATATATATATATATACAAATTTTAGTGAACCTCATTTTCGGTTTCTCGTGGCTTCAATACGGATTTCTGCCATAGTCCCGGGCCCAGGTCTTTTCATGGAACCCACTGAAATAATGAATTTTTGCCAAAATAGAAATTCAGTTAAAAAATTGAATTTTGTATTTTTCAACTATATTTAACTCTTAAGCTACACGGAATTTTGTCAGTTTCAATAGAGAATTTTCATTTACTTTAATTAGACCAATATGTTTTATCATTTACAAAATCCCCCATGTGGTAAATTTGATTAAAAACGCCCAAAATAATTGAGTTATAAATTTTTAAAGGAAAATCTTTCAAAAATTAGTTAACTAAATTACTTAATGCATTCTACGTCTGATAACGTCTAATTCATTTGACAAGCGTCAAATTACTTCAAACCGTGAAGATATAGATACATATCCTAAACACATGCATAGGGGAAAGTTGCCTATGTTTGTACACTTACTATTTTATTTGTGTTTATTAAAAAACATATAGAAGTATTGTATTTCGCAAATGAGATTTCTAATTGAAAAGTGATTGAAAGATCCTTAACTTCATTTTTTCTAACGATATCCGGTACAGTATGTTGAATTATTTCTGAAATTACTACTATGAAAACCGAAACTTATCTTCATTTTACTCACTTCGATCGTGCACTCAAACTCAGTGGGAAATCGACAATACTATATTGTTAAGCTTAGTTGATTGTTATTAAGGTGATACGGTTGAGGGAATCGGTATTGTACCCAATATACACTAAGACTCCACCCTATTCCTAATGCATTTAGACGTATTATCCTTTCTTAAATAAATAAATAAAATAAAAAAGCTCTTATATTTGTTTTTAATCCTGTTATTCAACATCAAAGAAACCAATCAATTTTATTAATTTAAGTAATGGAAAATTCAAGAAAAACGACGAGTACGGTTACGACGGCCCGACTGATCAACCGATGGATCGAGATAGAACAGGATTAAAGGATAACCATCCAATAGAAAACATTTTAATTAATCTATTTATATATTATTATATATATCATTTCACTAAAATTTCTGCAGTTATAGATTTTTATCGGTCAGAAGGATAAACGAAAGGGAACGGAAGGGTCGATATCAGGGTAATGAAAATATACGAATTCAATAAATAATAAAATAAGGGAAAAAGAATATTAATAATATTGGATGTCTTATTATTTTTTTTTTAATTATTATAGGTATTTTTATCGTAAGTTACTTCATTACAACGAAAGGATTTTTTGTTATCTGCGTTTTATACCGAAATAATATTTTTTCATTGTAAATGAAGGATTTAATTTTCAAAAATACGTTATCAATGTCTGGATGACACTAAAATGGCTTAAAGAAATTGAAGACATGAGTGAATGAAGGTGTTATGTAATATTTGTTCAAAAATTTATTTTTTGCAAAATTTCGAAATATCCTATTCTGAAGTATTACGTTCAATAGTTTTGTAGAAATTCAATAATAAACATGAGCTATTGCGTGTGAAGTATATATGTAAAATAAAAACTTTCAAACGCTTCTGTTGTAAAATTATAAAAAATGTTACATAACACCTTCATCCACGCATGTTTTCAATTGTTTTTCTTTAAAGGATATAAAGAGAGTTAAATTATCACGTACTTGATCCTCACAGAAATATTAATAACCAGGTATCGGATTTCTTTCGGATTAGACAGTTTCGTCTTTAGCATACGCAGGTATACATATTGCACTCAATGTGACTAAAAGTTCAAAATATTTTCATAAAAACAACGTACACAAGTACCATACACACACATACATATGTGTATCAAAATATTATTTATACGTATTTTAAGTAAACATCCTTTTTTTCTTTTATTTATTACTTTAAATGTCATTTAAATTAAATAAATTCATCTTTTTTTATTGTTTTCATTTTTGAGAGATACAGTATAGTTACTTGTTGAACATTTGTTTTTCAATAATAAAAAATCTTAGTAAATACGTACGTCTTAGCTATTATAGTGGACCGTCTAAATATTCAACAACTTTTGGATATATTTACAAAAATTTTTTCCGATTTTTTGAATTTTCTTACTTTTGTCGAATAAAAAATGCTGTTAGTATTCTAAATGGTGAAAAATGTAATTTTTTACCAATGATATTCATTTAAATGTGCATAATTTAATGTAATTTAATTGCAAAATTTTATTGAAATAAGTACAGTCCTGACCTGTCCGAAGAATCCCGGTACCTATTAATAACAATAATAACAATTGAAGACATGAGTGGTTGAAGGTGTTATGTAACAATTTTATAATTTTTCAGTAGAAGCGTTTGAAAGTTTTTATTTACATATACTTCCCATGCAATAGCACATGTTTATTATTGAATTTCTACAAAACTATTAGGTGTAATGAAACCGAATTGTAATATATGATAACTACTTCAGCATAAGATATTTCAAAATTTGGTAAGAAATGAATTTTTGAAAAATGTTACATAACACTTTCATCCACTCCTGCCTTCAATTATACTAGTAATATTGTCATAAAAAACGGTCCCAGTTTCCCAGGGTATACCAATTTCCCAGGATATAGTTAAAATAAAGTACAATTAACCAATTAGAAGTTTGGTATATAATTGCACGTCAAATGAAACTGGTCCGAGGTTAGAGGTGTAACTACAATGGAGTAGGTGGCGCAATGGCGCTCCAGGGTGTAATGGCGGAAGTAAGAAATTTGAAAAAAAAAATTTTGGTGACAATGTTTTACATTTTTTGAGAAGTAGTGAACTTTTCGTAAGGTCAAAATCGCTCCAGGACGCAATATTTATAGTTAGGCCTCTGTCTGGGATTGATACCATATTTTATTGATCTGGAAATAGTACCTGTACTATCTTAAAAACGATAGTACAGGTCTCTAGGGCCCTGAAAACGTGGAAATATGTGACAATGGATCTATCTCTCTGCTGTGAGTGTATAGAAAAGTGTCGAACTTGTTTGAAAACTTATTAGCCACAAGAGACACTTGGACACAATGTGTTCACACAGCCACTGATTCGTCCATAATTATGGTGTCGACAATTAGAGACACTTGTATACACACATAGACACTCGGTGTATACACCGAGTGTACGGTGTATAATGCCGTAGTCTAAACGTACCCTAAACTTCACATTACATTTTTAAATCAAAAAGAGTTTCCCAGTTAGAAAAGTCACAAACAATCTTTCGGAAATTTTCACGACGTAATTTCTTAAGCAATAATTTGCCGTACCTACACATCGATTTTTCATCCTCACACCACTAAAATTTTCCTCCATGTTTTTGATCTTCCGCAGTTTCCACCTCTCTTAACAACAACGCAATTTTTTATTCGGCTTTGTTTTCTTTAATGTTTTTTCATTCCTTGACGAGTAGAAGAAATTTTCCTTATTTTTTTCTCTTCTAATTAAAGTTAATATATTTTCCGTACTCCTTATTCGCACACACATTCGAGCACGTATCCAATGAGGGTGAACCTGGGGGGCGGGACGGTATTAAGAAGCTTAAATATAAAATATTGTTTAATAAACATATAAAATTTTCTTCGAATAACGAGAAGCCCCCCGAAAAAAAATTTTTGGTTACACACCTGTACACACATGTACCTACGTACAAAAGCGGGGTTCGCTTTTGAAAACAACACGAGAGGAGCGCATCATCTTGAAAATCTTCACTATATCTACACCATAAAAATTAATGAATTGTAATAATTCATCGAGGTGTGAGATTTTTCATTTTATTTTCCTTCCATCCATGACGTAGTCAAGTCAAGTCGAGTCGAGAATTGAGGAAAATACAAAATACAAACAAACACAATACCGTGCAGAAAAAAAAAATGAAAAACATTTTACAAAAGTATTTCCACGCTGACCTAGTAAGTATAGTCTCATCTGATGTTGTTGATATTTGTTCGTTCGTTCGACGCTAGATGGCTCTACAGCATGACACGTCATCTGTGTATATATATAAGAAAAGAAAAGCGGGGCAAACAGACACACAGACAAATCATTTGTTGTAATTTTCTACTGTCGTCATTAACTTGATACATTGTATCCATTTCAATGCATACAGCGTCAGTGGGGTGGGGTTGGCATGGGGAACTGAGCGCATGGTATCTCTCGGGTGGATTGGAAAGTATTTTTGTTAATAAGTGCCTAAATAAAAGTGTTAAATAAGTTATATCAACCAAATATTATATTTAGAAGGTATGTTCCAACAAACACTTGAATTAATTCTCGTTTTAATGAGCATGCGCATAGTTGACTTTACTGTTCCAACTATGCAGAATTGTAATTCCAGTTTACACACGATTTAAAATTCTCTGTTCCAACAAGTATTAAAAAATCTAATTCTGCACTCACCCGAATTGATTTTTAAAATTCTTGCTTCCGAGTAAGTATTTCAAATCCTAGACATGCGCATTAACGAAAATTTAATTTTTAACCTTATACATAATTTAAGAATTTAAATAATAAACAGACAAATTTTAAGTTTGTTTATTCTGTCAAAAGACAAATTTCAAATTTTTTACTTCATTTAATTGCTATAATAGGTATATTTTTTTTTTAATTAGCAAGAAGGCACAGTTTAAATTATAGTTTGTTCTGTGGCAATAATCATTTATTTATACTGTGAAACAGGTATATTTTAATTATTTATTTTAGAAATATTTATATTATTTTAGTAAGTAATAAAGTAAAATACGGAGTAAATTAAAAAAAATAGTCCGAACTTTTTATTTAAAAATTAAATTAACGTATTTTAACCCGTGAATCATACGTACTCGTCAAAACAACCAACGAACTTTTCTACCTGCTCCAATACTGCAACTTGTCGTTACCTGCTTGCTGTGAAACTTCTCTTATCTATTTGTTATTATAACACATAAGACTTATAAATTTTGTTTATAGCTATTGCCGTTTTTTTAATACTGAAATAGTGTGTGTCAATAGGACGACGATGTATAATTAACCGATATTTTTTTTAAAGATTTTGTACTCCATATATAAAAGTTTTTCTAATTTTTCTAAAATTTATTAAAGATATGGATGCTATAGTTAATTTATTCAATGATTATGATAATGTGAAAGATGATTACAGCTGTTTGACTTATAAAGACGACATAATACTGAAGTTTTAATATATTGAATCAAAAACTAAAGAATGCCTTACGAATGACCTAATAAGAAATTAACAATTTATTTTATGGAAAATATTTTAATTTTTATTATTGTTTGAGATCTTATTCGACAAATTGTTAACAAATTTTAGAAAGTTTACAAATGTGCCTAATGGGGAAATAACTACATATCTATAGGAATATTTATGACTGAGAAATTTCACATTCTGTAAAGTCACACATGTCCACTGACTCATAATAGTTCATAAATTAATTATTTGAAAGACATGTATTATGATACAACTGATGTATTTATCTATTTTTTAATTTTTATAATGAAAATATACTTTGATAAAAAGATTAAAAAAATTAATAAATATTTATATTAAGAAATTTTTCCTAATCCAATTTTTTTAAATATTTTGTTCGCTTTTATAGTATTGTTATGTAACAAAAATGTTTTTTGCAAATAAACTCTAAAACTCCCCGTAAAAAGTCCAATCGTCAAAATGACACCGATGTAGAATTGACTCGTAGACCAACGTATGATTCTAGGGTAAAGTACATAATAATTTTTTAGTGTATATATTATTTGTAAATATTCGTCATAGTATGGAAGGTATAGAATACATAACTCAAGTTTTTGGTAGAGACATCTTTTGAAATCCCTAACAATTAATATAATAATACAAATTAATTAATATAAGTTCTGAAGTTCTGAACTGAATTTAATTCGACTTTCAAACGACATTATCGAATTTAAAATACTGGAGTCACTCGAATTGAAAATCCTAGTGTTTGTTGGAACTAGAGATGGGGTTCTACCCGGAATTTTCCCGGGAAAATTCCCGAAAAGTGGGTATTTATTTTAATTTACTATTTATCGTAATATTTTTGAATTAAACTATCAAAACCGCTGTGTCATAAAGAATATTTGCTAAACGTAAATAATTAATCTTCAGAGTGCATAAATACTAATTTATACAATTTTTGTTCGACAGTTTTTCTCTAGGCAATTTATTTTTGTCGCTAGTTGTACAATACGCGTTTCATTTTTCGGTGTCAATTTCTTGGGCCTACCACGACAGTTTTTTCCATAGTTTTCGCCCCTTTAGATTATGTTTTACGTACTACAATTTCCAAAACGTCGAAATTTTAGCTCGATTCTCACTTGTCAATATTGAATTTCGTGGAATTTTAATTTTTTTTTTAAAACGTCGATATTTCTCTGAAATTTGAACACATTGAGTTATACTTATAAATTTAAATTAATTGCTAACTTCGTTGAAAAGTCGTCTTATGTTTAGCCGACATAATATGTATGCATGTATTTTTAAATTTAAAGATAAACAAACATTCAGTATGTACTGAAATGGTTTTATGATAATAATAATTAGAGAACTTTACATCAACATTATATTATGTAAAACTCCACGCACAATTAACAAATATATACAGATCTAATTAAAAACACATTTGCAAAGAAGTACAGCTAAGTAATCGTTTTTACCTAGGTTTCGGCAATTTTCTCGGGAAAACACCCAATAAATACCCAAATGGGAACTTTTCCGGGAATTTTCCCAAATTCCCGCGTCGCCCATCTCTAGTTGGAACATACCTAGAATGTCTAAAATTCCAAAAAGATTGTAAGGTTTTCGCGTTTGGGAATTTGGAATTTCGATTTTGGTTCTAACTAAAAGCAACGATTTAACGTAATAGTATATTACACATCAAAGGACTAAAGTATGGCTTTTAATCCTGAGTGTGTTGCCATCTATGGCAACAATTCACATAAGAAATAAAAAAACCTTTAGTCTCGTGTCGTATATATAGGTATTATTTTTTGTGATTTCGAATAATTTAAAATTATAAAAATTAAGAAAAGAATTAGTTGTGGGTCATTCAAATAGTATGAAATAATATTACATCAAGTATGCTTTGGATAAATCAATCAAATTCGACAATTGGCTACGCAAAGATGACGCAAGCGCCTCTGGTTGCTTAAATTGGAAACTGTATTAAGTAAAAATTTTTGTATACGTTTAATTCTTGCTAGAACTATATGTATTATTATGAAAATTATGTGCGGATTACTAGATTTGATATTACCAGTTAAACGTATACGTACATTTTTACCACCAGAGGTGCGAGTGAGAATCTTTGCGTCGCCAATACAATATAACTGTTTGTCTTTATCTACAAGTTTGAATGTGCTTATTGCCTATGGTATCTTGAATTACTTAGCAACGCTATTTGCTTGTCTCTAAGTCTCGCTTGCTGATTGGCGATGTTTTGTAAATTCTGCTTGTTGATTGGATTAAAAACGGGAGCAAAATTGTTTTTAGGGATAAAGGTAACACTTTATTCCCAATTATAAGAGACTGAATCATGTATTTTATATATTCAAATCCAAAACTGTACCTGATAATATGGAACACTATATGTTTAAGTACCTGACAATTGATTTTTTTCCTGATTCATAGATATCAAAAGTTTTGTTACTTTAAAAAAAAAAAATCAGCCTGTATTTACAATACGTCGTAGATATAACGAAATTAATTAAAATTTTGAGTGAAGTGCTAAAAGGCACATTCGAATTTTAAATAATAAATTTCGTACACAGTCATTTTCAATGCGAATTTATCAGAATTAAACTTGTAAATAAATTTTAATTTTTATTATTTTATATTTATTTATTTTGGTACTCATATATTTTTACAGAAAAACAATTAGGCGATTAAAAACATTTTTTTATTAAAAATAAATAAAAATTTATTTTTAGAAATTTTTATTTTTAGAGAAATATTTTATTAAATTTCAAATAAAGTAAACAAAATTTTTTGTAAACAAAATATGTAAAAACATATAAGATATAAAAAAAAAATATCATTTAAAATTTTAACAAAATCAGAAGTAAGTACCTCTATTGACATTTTAGAGAAAAATATTAAAATACCGTAAAATGTAACGACCCTGCTCTATAACTGGAAAGAAATTCAACCCCATCTAGTGGACCAACTAATAATAATTTCCCAACAGTTTTAACATAGATTCCGAATCAGAAATGATTTTTAGAAGTTTACACTTTATTTCAATTATTAAGTGATATAAATAATAAACAAATATTTTTACTTCGCAAAAATACCACTTTTATTTTGAAACTGTGACAATATTGTTTCGAACCGTCAGTTCATTTTCAAACAGAAGTGGTATTTTGGCGAAGTAAAAATATTTGTTCATTATTTACAAATATGGAATACCATAAAGTAACGCTCAAATCTATAAATATATTAAGTGATGCTTATGAAGTTCAACATTTCTTTTTGGCGCATCTGCGCCACTTAGAAACAAAGTTGTTTCTGTTTCGAATCACCACAACTTTAAACGTATTGGGTCATCCGGAAAGTTTGTGCCGTTTCTGGTGCAAATGACAATCCCGATTTTCTTCAAATGGTCGAAAACTGTGGATTTTGAATGCTTAAAAGCCAATTCGCTAATTAGCCTGTTAGACTACAAAATTGTCATTTAACTTTTTGTTCTATCTTTAATAGTTTGCATTAAAAATGTAAAAAACGCAAAATTTCAAAAAATTTGAGTTTTAAGGCTCTGTAGAAAGAGAAATATCGGTGATAGAAATTTGGCTCAAGGAAATTTCTTGTCCAAAATTTAATGCTTAATAAGGTGCTTTGATTCATTTATTGAAAAAAAATTTCTTTATATTTTTGTAGGAGTAAATTATATAAGAAATCGTTTTTTCTGTGTTATTTAAATGGGAAAATTTTAGGTTCGATGATGCACCTCTAAAAATTGGAATTCTGAGCTCCGCTTTGGTCAGGATGTTTGTTTACACATATCCTACAATATTTTGGGCGGAGAGCGAGAAAAAAAATATCTTTGTTTTTTTTTTTTTTTTTTTTTTTTGGCACACCCTAATGATACATACTACAAGCAGCACTCTCGGTGTAACACTGACATGTTGGTGCTGGAAACTGGCAAGTACTTTCCGGGTGACCTAATAAATATCCTTTTTAAATTACATTTTAAAATACACGTTTGTATTCTAAATATTGTTCTCGAAACTCGAACCGAAAAATTATTTGATTGCTTTTCGACTAATAATAATTCATTTTTTACACCGTTCAGACAACATGAATGCCCAATAACATTCTATAATTGAACAATAAAAACAACGTCACCACATACTTTCCCCTTCCCCTCAAACGGTACTGCCCCATCCGTTGTCGAGTAGTGAGTGTTATTTGTTTCAGTTCACGCACAGATAAAAATAATATTTATGGAGTCATTCAGCGTTGTTATAACAAACAATCTCTGCTGCTCTGGTATAAATTAATATGAATACTTGACTATCTATTAAATCAAAATGAGAATTTCTCCCCACCATTGCACTACTCCCACTACCACCGATCGTGATCATGATGATGTTCAATGTGTTTTGTCTCTTTTAGCAAATTTCCAGAATGGAATTCAACTATTACAGCCACTGTCATGACGCGATTTGAACACGGGACTATGGTAGAAATTTGTTTTAAAGTCCCTAGAAACCGGAAATAATATTCACTAAAATTTATATATATATATATATATATATATATATATATATATATATATATATATATATATATATGTGTGTGTCCGCACGATAACTCTCGAACGAAATGTCCTAGGTTTACGAAATTTGGTGAAAATTTTGGGAGATCCAAACCGTTGCACAAGTTCGTTAGCCAGACACGTCCGATGCCAGGAACATGGCTGTTGTTCTTGAAAAAAATGAGTTTTTTTCCAAAATTTCCACTTATTCAAAAATTTTTATGAAATTTTTCTACACCATTTAAAAAAGGAGGAAAAATTACATAAAAAAGGTCTTTAAACTATTGTTCTATGTCAACTAGTTTCCGAGAAAAATTAATTTTAATAAACGGCAATTCGTTATGTTATGCAGGATGCTGCGACAGTGGTATATATACATATATGAACGTAGGTATTTATACATACTACGTAAAGGAATTTATGGGTGTTGTACATATTAGCTTGTGTATAGTCATACACATACATATGTACATGTTTGTATGTTATATGCCTTTTTTTAGGGTTCCGAAGAAAGTCCTGTTTTTTAGAGCACCAAAAGAAATCTCCCGGGACTATAATAGAAATTTGTTTTGAGATCCCTAGAAACCGAAAATAATATTCACTAAAATTTTTTTGATCATTTTTCGTGAAAAAAAGTAGTTTTTACCAAAATTTTCTCAAGTTGAAAAATTTTTATTTACACCATTAGAAAGAGAAGGAAAAATGAATTAAAAGGATGAAAAATCACAGAAAAACGGATTTTTATAAACGGAAATTCGCTATGTTATGCAGGATGCTGCGACAGAGGTATTTTGTTTTGTTGTACCAATTCATTTGTTTGTTGGTTCTTTTTTTTTTGATGAAATGGAAATTTATTTACATAAATTAAATAGAAACAGGAGAGGGGAGGGAAATAGAGAGGCTGGAGAAATGAAATGATATGTTCATTTGTTTTAAAGACAAATTGTATGACGTGTGGCGTATATTCAAACTTCCATTTTTTGAAAATGTTTAGAGATATTGTGTTTTTCAAAGTTTTATGTTTGTGGTTATTAAATACGTGCACCAACCGTAAATGTAATGCAAGTGTGTGCATGCGTTTACAAGTGTCTTTCATGGTCACAGCCTTATGATTTATATTTGGAAAAAAGAAATTGATTTTTTCATTGCAAATTGTTAATATTTCAAACTTTATACTCGTTTATTTGGAAATAGAAAACAAAATTTTAAGCAATAATTAATATTGGAAAGGTTTACTTTGTGAAAATCCTGTGTTTTTCACCTGAGGATGGCGTAATGGCCAAAAGTCGACTCGTGTTTATACGATTTTTGTTGTGAAAAGTGACAAAGCAACGATCCCATGTTTTTTTTTAAAATTTTAAACGTATTCTCCGCAAAACCACATTTTTGAAACGATGACCATAAAAGATTATTAGTCTAGTCCCAGCGACTATATATATTTTTAGCAGCTACGTCCAATTGCAGTGATCACATCAATTAAAATACATCTGAACTTTTTTTTATGCACCCAATAGGGACCGCATAAAAAAAAATCGCACAAAAAAATATACACATTCGAAAACTTCATAGGTAAATACTTATAAAAAGTATAGTTCGCTCCAGATTATAAAAAAGGCTTTATATAAGCTCAAAACGCTCAAAACCTCATGATTTCCTTAGACGTTGGTTTCCTAAACAAGATAAAGCATTAATTTACACATGAGAATATTTTAATTCATTTTTATAATATTATGAAAACTGTCATAAATACATTTATAAAAAAAAATTAATGATGCAACAATTTATATATTCGTATGCAATATACTTGTTAAATGCTTAAAGATCATCGATAAATAATTTTATTAAAATAAATTATTATAATTAGTGTTTAGATTTCTTACTTTGTCTTGATTTTGATTCACATTATGCCTGGCACTATTTATCGTATAAAAAAGGATACTTGACCGGGGTAATTGTGAACGGATTTTCATGAATTGAGATAAAAGCGTTGTTTTGAGTATTTTTTATTTTATATATCACATTATGGTTGATTTATTTTTAATTCTACATTATTCAGGATGCACCACACAAATTTTGAGCAAATTCGTATGAAAAACAAAAATTTTATAAGCCATTCACATTTCCCCGGTGCGGTTTTGCAAATTTTATGAATTTCCGAGTAAATGTGAATGCCATCAGAAAAATTATTTAGAATGGATTGCAAGAGGAGTGAGGTACATCAGAGTAAGGACCAACTCAAATTCTTCATATTTACCCCACTTTCAAATTTTTCATCATACTTTAGCGGTCACAATTTCTCTTTGTTTAATGCAAGTTACGCATACCTCAAGTTAGTACAAAAAAAAAAGGTTAAATAAAAACAACAAAAATTGTAAGAACAAATTTGTTACAAGCTATAAATGATATTTTGATGATATTTTGTCATTTTATCAAATAAAAAATAAAAAAATTACATGATTTTCACACAAAAGCAAGGAAAATAAGACTTTTTCAAGGAAATACATACAGTTTACATGAACAAAAAACAACAATCTATTTTTTTTTTTTGTGTTGTTTGTACAACGGAAACTTGTACAATAATGTCATTGTACATCATCATCAACATTTTCAACTCTGAAAAGCACACTACTGAAATTTTTGACCGGACGGGAGTATTTGTGAATGATGTTCAAATTACCCCGAAATTTTAAAATCATGGGGTAATTGCGAATTGGTAATAAATTGTCCAATTTCTTTAGCAGTTAATAAGGAACTCCCTCAGGCTTTAGACCACTTCTTTAGAAGTACATTTATCCATTTCTACCTTTTAAAGAAAAGAAAATGTATTTAAAAAAATTTTTTTTGAGGATTGGTCGAAGTAAGACACACAAAATTTTGCAAGGGTTTTTTCAGAATAATAAAAAAGATACTAATACTTAGAGAATTGTTATGAAATTTTAATAGGATATTAAGAAAGGACAGAAAAACATACTAAGATTTGATTTTTAACAAAATTAATGTTATTTTAGAAATTATAGGTGCCGTTCACAATTGCCCCAATTCACATTTACCCCGGTCAACCCTATGTTGTACGAAATATTTTTCTCAATTTGGTCACAACACCCAATTTTATAATTACAGTTAGAAAAAGAAACCAACAATTAATTTAGGGAACTCTGAACAGATGGTTTCTACCGTCCTCCACAAGAGAATGTAATTGATAGACACTCCCAAACCAAAGAATTTGGTTTCAGACGAAATTTATCCAAAACCTGCATTCAGTTCATGGTAAACATAATTAGATACGTACTGTATATTTTATAGTATGCAAAAAAATCTAATTAAAACATAATAATTTAAAAAGAAACCATATCTGATCTCTCTTAAATAATTCTTTCTAAAGAAATCTCTTCATAAGAAATCTGTTTACATCTTTCAAAAAAAGAAACTGCTAACTCCTATTTATTTTAAAACTATATAGTTAGTATCTTCATTACTTTCGCTATGCTATAATTAATTTACAAACGTTAATTCGTTTTTCTCTCTGTCTTTTCTGTAAAAATCATTAAAAAAGTACACGCTACATGTTGCAACTTGTATATATATGTTCTTACAACTTTTCTCTGTCATGTATCTAACGTCATTTCGTTTGACATGAGAATAAAAATTGTTACACATTTTACATAAAAAAAATGAAATAAAATAAAAAGGAAAAACAAAAAACTTGACTAGAAGTACTCGGTCGGAATGGAGTACAATGTTCTTCTAACATACAACCATGATTTGTACTTTTTCATGTAATATGACTTTATTTCTGTACTTTACTTGTAAAAAACATTTTTTTTATTCTTATTACTTCAGTGTTAATTAAAACTTTTTTAGATTGTAACACGACAAAAATGGTTGTACATTTTTAATTAGGTGTACCGACAATGTACACCTGTACTGTACTTTAGATGAAAGATTAAAGTCGTGTTTTTTTTTTTAAAATTTTGTTTTTAACTTTGATGAGAATAATTTCATCGGCGAATTACGCAGATGGCAAACGAAATTGGGAAGTACACAACTTTATGGAAGTGATTTAAATTAGGACAACTGGTTGAACTAATATAATTTTGGTGTGAATTTTTAATATTTTCTATCAAAATAACGAAATTCTTTTTAGAAATATAAGTGATTCGACAGAAGTTTTCCCCTAGTGACATTCCACATTCTTAATTTTTTTAAGGGGAGATTCAACAAAAATACATCAAAAATCGACCCTTTTTACTATTTTTTTATACAAATAAATACTTTATTAAGAAACTAAATATGCAACATTGTTTTTACATGTTTTGAGTTACAAAAAAATTTTTTTTTAAAAAGTCAAAAATGAACTGAGTATAAATGTCTTTGAAGTCGATACTATGAGATTTTGCCACCTTGATGGTTCCGCGCGTTCTAAAATCCTCAATGAACCAAAATTAAAAACTCAAGAATTTTCTGAAAATATACATATACCAACAGTTATGGCACTAACTAGGATCTAAGAAAAGAAAAAATAAAAAAACCAGCGAGAAATCGCATTTTGAAAATGAATTTTCAAAAATCACCGCTTTTTCTCGATTATAAGTGGCCGCCATTTTAAAAATATATTACGGAACCAAATGATCCTACACGGAGAGAAAATTCCTGTAAAAATTACTGTGCTCAGTACTACAATCGACGTGTAACAGGCGAACACATTCAATTTTGTACGGTAAAATTGAATGTGTTCGCCTGTTACACGTCGATTGTAGTACTGAGCACAGTAATTTTTATAGGAATTTTCTCTCCGTGTAGCTCCTCCTAAAATGACGGTATCGAGGAATAATATGTACTTTGATTTATGTCGATATCTCAAATACTTTTTGAGATACATGAGGAACCATGTCAAAAAACGTACTTTTGAGAAAAAAGCGCATTCAAAGTTGTTTCTTTTTTGTATTGAATTATAGTAAAGTGCGTGCACTAAAATGCTCATAAATTTTTGATTTTTCATTTTTTTAAAATAAAATTTTAGGAGAATATTTCTAACACCTTAAGGAAAATAATTAGGAAGAGAAAGGAATCGTTAACTTTTTTTTTTAGTGAATCTCCCCTTAATATAAATGAAAAAAATGACTTTGAAAATCTATATAATTCGCTCCAGTTTCAACATTTCATCATTTTATTTACAATTTTTAGATTCTTCAAAAATTTTTGGTAAACGTGATGATGCCACCAAGTTAAAAATATTCTTTTATTCAAATCAAGCTTTGTGAAAATGATTTATATTTGTGTGATTGGTTATATTAGGATAATTTGTATATGAGTTTCTTATTTTTGATATCAAAATGACAAAATTACTTTTGGAAAAAGCATTTATTTAACAAAAGTCTTTTTTTCGGTGGTCTAACATTTTTAATTTTGACAAAAATGAAGGCAACCACTTCAAAAACCCCTAATTCGCTTCCAGTTTCATAATTCTGTCATTTTGTTTGAGATTTCTACGGCCTTGAGGAATTTTAGTTAAAAATTCTTTTCCTTCAAATCAAACTTTATAGAACTAACCTATACTAGAGTGATTGGTTAAATTAGGGTAATTTGAGGTTGAACCTTTAATTATTGCTATCAAAATAATGAAATTTCGTTAAAAAATGTGGCTGTTTGAGCAAAAGCCTGCACACCAGATTTTGGTGAATATGAAAAAAAAAACAACTTTATAAACCTTCATTTATTTACTGTTTTCAAGGTATCAAATAAACTACAATAAAATCTGCATAGTTTTTCTCCGTTTGGGATAGGGAATACGTTTCCTTTAGTCAATCGTCACCACACATTATCCTTTATTCGAGGTACAATTATTCATGCTAGTGTATACATTGACATGAATTTTTTTTAAATGAAATTCCTTTGTTTCTCAACATTTTATTATTAACCTGTCTATCACATGTTTAAACAAAAAAACTTTAATGTAACTTAAAGTAATTTAAAGTAAGCTAAACTAGAAGAACTTAACTTTAGTTCTATTTACAGTGAACTTATTATGTATACTTTCTTCTATACTAATATAATAAAGAGAGAAAATTAGTTTGTACGTCTGAGTTAAAATCAAAAAATACTGAACCGACTTTGAAAATTTTTTCACTTATTATTACACGAGAGGTTTGTTTAAGAAAAATAAATATTGGTTTGTCTAACGAAAATTTCTTGCCTAGTAATTTAACGAGAAAACTGTCAACTAACAAAAACGCGACAGCGAACAGTTCTTCTCGTTAAATTACTTTTAGGCAAGAAATTTGAATTGTAGAAAACACAAATTTATTCAGCAAAAATATAAAACTCAAGTGTAATACGGTAATAATTCATATTATTATTTAATAAATTGTTACGACGGCTCTGAAATCAGTTCAATTTACCAATACGAATTTTTGGTTCTGTAACAAGTAAACCGAGGACAGTTCAACCGCGACAGTTAAACCGCGACAGTTCAACCGACGACAGTTCAACCTAACGACAGATCAACCGACGACAATTCCACCTAACGACAGATTAGCCAATGACAATTCAACTTCATGACAGTTCAGCCTAACGACAGTTAAACCAAACGACAATTGAACCGTAGAATAGTTAAACCACAGGACATTCTAACTGCTTAGCACTAATATATAAATTAACTAAATCCAACCTGAACTAACCCAACTCAATAAACTATAAACAAATCTAACGTAACCTAACCAAACCCAACCTAAACTAATCAAACTCAACAAATCATAAGTAAAAGTAACCTAACCTAACTAAACACAACTTAACCAAATGAAACCTGACTTAACCAAGCCTAACCTAAACTAACTGAATTCAATAAATTATAAATAAACCTATCATAACCTAACCTAATACAACCTAACGTAACCAAATCGAACTCAGTAAATATTAAACAAACCCAACCTAACCTAACCAAAGCCAGCCTGAGTTCACTGAATTCAACAAATTATAAGCAAACTCATCTTAACCTAATATAAAACAACCTAACATAACCAAACCCAACCTGAACTAACCGAACTCAATAAATCATAAGCAAACGCAACTTAACCTAACCAAAACTAGCCTAAACTAACCGAACTCAACAAATTATAAACAAACCTAACCTAACCAATCCCAAGCTAAACTAATCGAACTCAACAAATTGTAAACAAATCTTACTTAACCTAACCAAAACCAGCCTAAACTAACCGAATTCAACAAATTATAAACAAACCCAACGTAACGTAACCAAATACAACTTAACAGATTAACGTAACCATACAACACCTAAACTAATCGAATTCAACGAAAGGTAACCAAATCCAACACAACCCAACCAAATAGTGTACCCTTAATTGTGTAAAGAGTCACCCTTGAGACTTGAAACTACATAAATACTTATTTAGTCTCAAGTCTTAAGGGAGGCAAATTTCATTGCTAGATAAAATTCAAATAATTTTGTTCTTATTAGTTAATAAATTGTACAACGGTTAAATTGTCTTCAGTTAAAATGTCGTTAGGTTGAATTGTCGTCGGTTGATCTGTCATCGGTCGATCTGTCGTTAGGTTGATCTCTCGTTAGGTTGTTTTGTCGTCGGTTGGACTGTCGGGGTTGAACTGTCGCGGTTGAACTGTCTGCGGTTCACTAGTCGCGGCACCGAATTTTTGATTCATTTTTATCGTGTTTACTTACAGTAAAATGACCAATGAAATGTTTTTTACCATTTTTTTCTCTGTAAAAATCTGTCCTACCTTTTTTTTCTGTGGTAAAACTGAAAAAACTATAATATTCTTATGGAACTTGATACACATGAGTTAAATTGTCGTTATTAAAAACCCAGATTAATCCAGATTAATATAGAGTATGTTATATGAGGTCTCCTGAACCACAGAGACTTAAAAAGCGCTCTAGATTAACACAAATGTTATATGAGATTTTGAGGTCTCGTGAAGTCCTGAGGACCAAAAAAGTATCCAAAATAAACTACTCAACCAATTTTGAAAATGTTTTTACTGTAGAAGAGCTAAACAGTTCTGAGCTAACATGGACTCTATTATATTAAGTTGCCCGGGATTCCAAGGAAATTTCTTCTCAAATACTATATTGTCGGCTAAGAGTGTAAACCTGTTAACTCCCTTTAATGTAACGTGGAGTTAGCAGTTTTACACTCTTGGCCGGCCTATTGAATTATGAAAGAAGTCAAAATTTTCCGTCCAGGGTATTATAGACACAAAAAGGGTTTAAAATAAGCAGCTAGACAGTACTTAGGTAGCAAAATCATAGTGATTGTGGACCACTGAGTAGTGAAATCACCGTGGTTATGGGCCACTGAATAGTAAGGTGATAGTGATTATAAGTCACTAGGTAATAAGGTCATAGTGATTATGGACTACTAGGTAGTAAGGTTATACTGATTACAGAGAACTGGGTAGTAAGGTCACAGCGATTATGGATCACTGAGTGGTAAGATCACAGTGATTATTTAACTCATGTCTATCAAGTCCCATAAGAATATTATAGTTTTTTTTTCAATTTTACCATGGAAACAGTTAGGGCAGACTTCTACAGCGATAAACATGTTAAAAAACATTTCATTGGTCATTTCATTGTAGGTAAACACGATAAATAGTATATTGTGCAATAAGTGCGGGAAATTGTCGATTGCCCACGAAAGCGAAGTTGAGCGCACATACTGTTTTTTACCCGACAATCCCGCACATACTATTTTTATTACAAATTTCAAATACTTTTTTCTATTATTATTACTATTTTTGACATTTTTATTATTTTTTAAAATAGTATTTTTGAGTGTTCGTCTTTTTTTCTGAATTAAATATTGTTTAAATTACTTTGTTGGTGGTTTCTATAGAAATAATTATGAAATATTTATTAAATAAAAATCAAGAGGCAACTTTACGTGTTTTATTGTCAATTTGCGTGTGGAAAGTTTACTTTCCACACGCAAGAAAGTATGTGGGAAGAGTACAGTAGGCAAACAACTATTTTGCGTACAGAAATGTGTGCGCCAAGTTAGTACTTCTCCCGTATGAGTAATAAAAAAAAAAATTTACTGGCTTCAGAACCATAGTAACAATATATTAAATTACAACATGAATTATACTCATTAATTTTTTTCGTTAAAATGTCATACCGTAATACTCTTGAGTTTTATATTTTTGTTGAACAAATTTGTGTTTTTCTGCAACTCAAATTTCTTGCCTAAAAGCAATTTAACGAGAACTGTCAATTAACAAAAACGCTCTAGCTTCGCTGTCGCGTTTTTGGTTAGTTTATAGTACTTTTATAACAAATTTTCGTTAGACAAACCAAAATTAATTCGAAAAAAAAACAAACCTGTCGTATAATAATAAGTGATTATAGGCCACGAGGTTGTACTCATAGTGATTATGGACCACTGGGTAGTAAATTCATAGTGATTACAGATGACTAAAATCACAAAATAAATTTTGACTTTTTGTAATGTTTAAGCGGAATGATCGTTTTCATTACGTTTTGTTTTCATAGTTATTTCCATAGTATTTATATACGAGTATTTACTGGAAATTATGTGAAAACAAAATAGATACCTGAGCGAAACCAGGGTAACTATTCTTCAAATGTCCTATGCTATACTCTGATCAGTTCCGAAATAAACACAAAGAAATATACCGGGTGTTTCACGCAACTAAGAACATATAAATTTTTACACAGAGAAAATATGTTATAATCAAGGGGTGCTTTATTTTATTATTATTAAATATTTAGCAAAACTTTAAATAATATCGCGTCAAAATAATGTTTAAAACTAATAAAAAGACAATAGCAGTAAATTTACTGAGATAATTATAAATAAATATTAATCTAATGTTGAAATGTTTATTAGGAAATGATACTGCTTAGTAGAAAATGGGACACCTATTGTTTTATTTTCAGATTTACTTTTTTGCAATGAAAGAAAATTTTAACGCCTTTAGCGGCTATCCCGAGCACAGCTCGTCATATGAATTATACAACTTGAATGACTCTCCCGACCTGAACTCGCCTCGTGTTAGTAACTGTAGGATGCTGTCATCTGCTATCGTAAAAGCATTACTAAAGCAAAAATTATCGAAAGGGTAGACCATATAATTATGCAATTAAATTAAGTATTTTCAAAGATCATTTTATTTGGTTAGTTTTACATGAGTCGCTAAAGGGGTTAACTGTGGATACCTATATAAAGGTGATACCCATAAAAAAACAAGCATACTCTGATCCCAACAATTTTTCCCATATGTTAAATTTTGTATGTTCTTACTTAGCTGAAACCATAGAAATACATAGAGAGACAACTTAAAAAATTGCTTAAAAAGTTAAATAGTCATTAAAGAAAAAGATGACAGCAGTCATTTGTATTTCTATACTATATTTTGTCTTTATCTAATAAATGACAAGATATATTTGTTAAAAAAATGCTAACTTTGGGTCAGGAATAAACAAAGATATACTAAACCTTTAAGATCTTGTTGTCACACTCCTATCAATTGTTTATGTTGGAGTTTTTGTTGTCATAGATCACAGTTGTGTACAACATACTTGCTTCAAAAATAGATACATAGTTGGCCATCCATGTATATCACTGGCTGAAACAGACTGTAATTTTGTAAGTTGATAAGTATGCATTATTACTATACCTCATTTCAGATACAATTGATCATGAGTTTTCGTTACAAAATTAAATAATTCTTATATCCGAAACAAATCAACCTTCTATTCTTTTCTAAAAATAAACTGCAAATTTAAAATTTACATAAATGCAATAATAAAAGAGATAAAGTCAAGAAAACGGAAATTATTTAAATTCCAAGTGACGAAGCATGGTTAAATTTAACTGAAATGAACCATAATAAATGATAGTTATTATTTATGGTATAAATTTTTGTACAAATAAATCCACAAATTAACCGAAAATGAAAACTGTGTGCGATAACTACTAAGTGTCCTTATTAGGAATCAATTTCGTCAACACCAAGCCACGAACCATGATCACAATATGGCATACGTACCAACTTACAAAATTATATTGCGTTGTGTTTGTTTCCGAACTAGTCATAGCATGTCATAGCACATTTGTTGAAGAATAGCTACCCAGGATCGGCCGCTAGTGAAATATATTAGTGCTAGCGAACTGTTTTATGAATCTTCAATATTTACAGTCTGTTAAGTAAGATCGTGGTCGAAATAATTTATATAAAAATTTATTTAAAAAAAATTTTGAAATACATATATACGTTCCACTTAATGAGGACAACGACGCAATTAGCTTAATAAGGTATCCAGTCACCACCGGCGTCGATAATCGCCGGTGGTGACGCTATTTTCGAGGCATACTTTTAGTTAAATTGACGAATTTCTTAGATTTCAATTTTTTAGATTGAGAAGAATCTCGCGAGTTAACTACTTTAAATGTATATATGCGTTTTCCTCGAAGTTTGTACTTGATATGTGACCTAATCGGATTGGTATCGGGCGACTGTGACGGCCAGTCGAATATAACGATGCCAGATTTGGCATTCGTGTCGCGTATTTGGCATCCATGGTTCTTCACTTGTTATTCTAACAAAAGACAAACAACTGAATCTTTCTTTAAAGTGCGTGGTAGACAAAGGTTCACTCTATCTGCTCACAAAATATTTAGAGAAAAACTTTTGCCATTTGTGAGTATGGTCGACCACGATCTTACTTAAGGGGAGGGTAAGGTTAATTCGTACAAAAAAGGCATGTTTTTGTTATTTTTTTACGACGACACAGTTAAAATCTCTTTATTAAAACCAATGGTACATTAAAGTATGACATTCGAAGAATATTGTGTAAAATTTTCACGAAGAAATATTAAAAGATACAGTAATGGCAGCAATTATTCGGACATGTCTCGGAAAAAAGTAGAATTGCGGTGCCCCTCATAACGTGGTGCTGGATCATCCGAAATAAAAAAATGAAGATTCATTCGTTAGATAATATTTTTCCCAAGGTAACGCTGGGAGGGTTTTTCGAAATTTCAATTTTTCACTTTTTTGGAACACTTAGAAAGGAAAAACACGATTTTTTGCGAAAAAAATCGGCTAATTTATTATTGTAAAATAAAAATTATTAACAGATTTGAAAAAAATTCTCCAACGTTACCTCGTAAATTATGTACAGAAATAGTCTTCAAAATTTCAAAAGAATCGGTACTGTAGTTTTGAAGTTATGAGGGGCACCGACTTTGAAAACGTGAGTTGTGGGGAAAACGCTTTAAAGTTTTGAACACTTAAAAATTTTTGTATAAAACTGATATAGAATATATAGAATACTTATTGCTAAACTAAATTTTGTACTCTACACTGACAAAATATACAGTACAGGTATAAACACGTTTGTCCAAACATTGAAATTTCTATAATAAAACTGAGAGAGAGAGATATGTAGAAAGCGAAACATTTGCCAGGTAATAACAAAAATACTTGTAACTTCGTCAATTTTGCTCCACTCAACTTGAAATTTTGAGACAATATTCTTGAGATATTATGCATTCAGTTAAAAAAATAAAAAGAAAGCAAAAAAAAAAATATTTTAATACCTTACCCTGCCCTTAACAGACTGTATTTTCACATTTAGAACTTTTTAAAAATATTATGTAATTGAATTTTTCCTAGTTTTTCAAATATTACAAAACTGTTGAAATCGATAACGTTATTGTATAGTAAATTGTGTTATTCTGTTAGTGAGAGCATAATAGAAATAAATTTTATATTCGGACCCATTAAACATATGACAATAATAAAAATTATAAAGGCACATAAAACAAATGTGGTCCAATTTGTTACCGCCCTCACTACAGCCAACAGCTATAGCCGAATGGGTGACAGTGGCATAATTTATTCATTTGTCTCAGTCATAGTTGACTACGATCACACATACATATTATAATGGATGTAAAACAATAATAATAAAAGAAATATATAAAATAAATGATAAAATCAAAAATGTTGGCGACAAAATTCGTTCTGTCGGGTCCCTTAACTGTCTGTCGTATGATAGTGAGATTGTTAGTTGAAAATATTTTATATGTCTAATAAGTAGGGCATATTATGCCGGAAAAAAGGGAGCTGGAAGATGATAAATGTCTGCGCAAGATTTTATGTTTGTTGAATTATATTGTTTAATAACACGGTTCGTCAGAATTGATGCAAATGTTAAGTCCTATCTTTATATTTAAAAATGAAGCTTACACCCAGAGGGAAATTCACAATTTTGATGAAACTTCGCTGATGGTACATAGAACAGGCAAAAATAAATTTTTATCTGCCATCTTATACGTTTACCGGGTGACACCAGCCTCTAATTTTTTTTTATATTTTTTACACCTATTTTATATTTTATTATTTACTCCTATTTTATATTTTTTACACCTATTTTTACCAAAGTAGTCCGGTCTGTAAGTATTAATGAATGTTCGACAAGAACCAGTGGACATGATTTCTCAAAAACTACTGTACCGATCTTACTGAAAATTTGCATACTTCTTCAAAATAGATTCAATTAGGGTGAATGTGGAAGAGATGCCGCACATTTTGAAAACACTTGATAATTCTTAAAGTATGCATTTAATTGATTTGAAATTTGGTACACAATAAATGTAAACATTGTTTTTTAAAATTATCTATAAATAATTTTAAATTTTGAGTTATAAAGGATTCATAATTAACATTTTTGTAGAGCCTGCAAAGCGGCGTTCCTCCCACACCTATGGGAGAGATGCCGCATCAAAGAAGATGAGACGCCGCATAATTCATATTAAAAATTTTGTATTTTACACACATCTCCATACATGATGCATGCCATATGTAACCATTTTTGGCACTTTATACAGCTTAACCAGTGAACTTTTTTTGTTTCTGAGTACTTTTCAAAACATTCAATACACAGGCAATCATCATTATTTTCGTTATCTTCACTAATATGAGGGCTCTTCCTGATCCATTAATGGATCTATGGCATAATTTATAGTCAAAAAAAAAAAAAATTGCATAATTAAGGTATATAAAGTCTACGTTTTTAACATGTAATATAATGCGGCATTTATACCAACTTTAAATGCGGCATCTATACCAAACTTTAAATGCGGCATCTCTCCTTTTTGTTGGGATAGATGCCGCATGTTGCTATAGTAAGCATAGTGCGGAATTCCAACCTAAAATTTTATACAGTACTTTTAAAATATACCTAAATTAATAACAAAACTCATTTTCATTAAAACAATCAAAATATACATTCTTAAATTATAATGAATTAAATGCTTAATAAAATATTATGTTAAAAAACTTACTTCTCAATAATAAAAAGTTGGATAATTACTAAACTGATGGACTAATCATAAATGTTAGCATATACAGCTTAAATAAGTGACTTATTTTAAACATATAACACATTAGTAGCGCTATCTATCAATCAACGGATGAACTATAGCTACTGCGGTATCTCTCCCGACGCGCATCTCTCCCGCACTTACTCTAACTAATGATTGAACGAAGGATTTTTTCTTCGAGTACAACGAATTTTACAAAGCTATATGTAGCGAAAATTATACCCAGAATTGAACTATTTTACATACAACTTAGTCAAAAATTTTTAATTTTTTTTTTAATTCCTTTTTTCAATCACTTGCTAAACTTATCTACTAACAACAAAAATTGTTTTTTTTTAGTTTCCGATAAAGCTATTATGAGTTATCTTGACCACTGCGAGGACACTTTTTTGGAGGAGTCTCCGAAAATCGACTTTAGTCGGCTGCATTTCTCAATTTTAGGCTTTGCAAAAAATCATTTTTAATTTTTTTTTTAAAATTAATTTCCACAAAGTAGTGCACGCAACCATAAATATATATATATATATATATATATATATATATATATATATATATATATATATATATATATATATATATATATATATATATTAAAGTAAAGTTTTATACTAAAAAAAAAAGTGGAATTAGAAAGGCTGCAAGCTTACAGCCTATATTGACGAGCCGCCACTGGTTTTTAAGCTAACTACAATACAAAACAAAATTGATGGCTGCTAAATAAAGAAACGATATACATGAAATATTCGTATAATGATGTTCTCACTTCTATTCACTCTTGTCGAGCTTACACCAAACTGATAACAACATTGTGCAAAAAAAAAATTGAATGTTTAATGTTCCGTACAAAGTAGATAATATTACTCATGTTAGCTCCGTTAGCCCCGTACACCGTATACTTAGCTCCATTTTCACGTGAATCACAACAACACAACTTGGTGATGTTGATGATTCCGTCGTTGGTCGCTTGTCAAATTTTCTCACACATTCTCACACGCTATTCAACTGTTTGCTTTTATGTAGGTATGTACTAGGTATAATAGAGTGAGCAATAGAGCAGAGTGACTCAAATGAGCACAACGAGACCATTTATATTTTATAAATAATATCATAAATACCTTAGTTTATGTGTGTTTATACGACTAACAGTATTCCAGGTAAACGTGCTTTTCTATTTACCTCTAACAGGGATGCTTGTTAGAGATTTATTGATGGAATTAAGTACCGACGTAGTTCAAGTGCCAAATTTTCAGAATTTTCTATATCCTTTCGAGGGAAAATGTTGAAATATTATAATTTATATGAATGCTAGTTGTTTTATATATTTATTTACAGTGGCGGATTTACCCTAAGTGCCGCGCTAGGCTCCCTGAAAAATGCCGCCCCTAAAAGGGTAAAGAAAATTTTAATAACTTTTTCTTAAAAGAAAGTATTAGGTGACGAGCAAAAAAAAAAAATTAAAAAACTACAAATTCTACATTTTTCCTCCCTTTTTGCACAAATTTGCCGCTTCAAAATTTTCCGTCCTAGGCTCCAGCCTATTCAGCCTGCTGGTAAATCCATTAAAACCATCACTATTTATTTTTTTTTAAAAAAAAGAAAGAATCCATACTAGAGGTGTAGCAGAATCAAATAGAAGTTCAAATCTTTACTCAGAAGTTGAAATCAATCGTTCTTCCGACAATTGAAGAGTGTGTTTGTTCGGAGCCCTAAAAATGACAGAGAGAAATATCTTTCCTTCAGATACAGTTCAGAAATTATAATCTTCAAAACGATGTGTCAGTCATTACTTTTGATGAAGTGTTAAGGAAGATATGAGGTTCCGACCAAAAAACACCTTTGAGATTAATTATCTATGCATATAATAAAATTGTAACGAGACCATTTCTGTACATGGAATATTTTTTGAAAATTGTACTGGTACTATAAATAGCTATCGATGTAGGTACTAAAACAGCGATTTTTAGAATTTTTGTCTGTCTGTCTGTCTGTTCACGCATCACACAATAACTATTGGACGGAATTTAATGAAATTTGGTGTGATGATAACTTATTACCTGGGTCAACATCTAAAATACTTTTTACGCCGGGAAAATTTCTGGTTCCCGAATATATATATATATATATATATATATATATATATATATATATATATATATATATATATATATATATATATATATATATATATATGTATATATATATATATATATATATATATATATATATATATATATATATATATATATATATATATATATATATATATATATATATATATATATATATATATATATATATGTTCATGGTGACGATGCGCTTTCTGACAGAACTTGTAGAAAGTGATTTGCTAGATTTCAGAAGGTTAATTTTTCTTTGGAAAGTGGGGCTCCCTCCGGTCGACCTGCGTGTATTGACGATGAAACCAAGCGTCAAGAAATAAAGCAAAACCGGAGGCAAACTGTCAAGAATTAGCGGCAACTTTTGAGCATCAAGATCCAGTTTTCGGCCATTTGAAGAGAATCGGGACGGTCATTTACACCAAAAACAACACGAACTTTCCGGATGACCCAATATATACATCTATTCTGAAACTGATTATACAATCAAAAATATTGTGTATTTGTTCAAAAGAACATAAGCTTAACATTTTTGTACTTCTAGAATTTAAGGTACTACTCTTGGAATTTAAGGTAACACTTCCGGAACTTATGGATAATTTTTTGGTGAAAAATCACAAAGAAAACCTTTTTATATGTTCTGACGTGCACATTCCAGACAAAAACTAAACTATTCCTGTAACAAACTTCCACACACATTGCAATGAAAATAAGTAATTACTCCAAAGAAAAAAAAAACGGTCGCTAAACAGAAATATGACAGAAAAATAATAAATAATTTTTTTACCCATAAATCACATATTCAATGTACGTTTTTAATATTTTTCCTACCAGTTTCCGCGAAGAAAATTCCATCCAAATTGAATTTATCTTGTGAGAATTTATTTAATATATTACAAACAGAAAAAAAGAGAAACACATACACAAAATATTTTCCTTCCGAAAATCTACACGCACACATACAACTGTCCGTCAGTCTATCAGTGTGACGGTCTACTTTGCCATGTCTTTATTATTATTTTGTTACATTTTTCGAACGGAAGTGACATTTTCAAGGAGTGGTGGGGATCCAAAATGGAATGTGGAAATATTTCAGTGTTTGGTTGGACAAACGTCACAACCGAGTAGTGACTGGTTCGTAAAAAAAAAAGAAGAAAAAACAATTTTGAACACAGTTGAAGCAACAAGGAAATGTAGATGTATAGTTAGTTTTATAGTTGACTATGGTGTTATGCAAACAATACAATACTAAAGCTTTATTTTGACAAGAGTAAACAATCTTGTTACACCACTGGTTGACATTTGTGTTATTTAAATTTTGTAGAAGAAAGATTCGATAAATTCATAGACAATTTTTTTTTAAATGGAACCGCTAAAACATCTCTAGATAATTCCAAAAATATTAATAGAAGAAAAAAATTTAAAAAAAACGCCGTGAGCAGCGGAGTCCCATCACGGAAATCGAATTTTTCCTTTCATCTTCGGTATTGAATGTCTACAAGCGAAATGTAATTGAAAGTCCACAAGCGATTTGTCATTTTTGGTGGTTTCAAAACTGATGATGAGTGTCCGGTTGATCGGGGCTTTAAAAAAAGATTTTAAGTTTTTAAGGGCTGAATCTCAGTAAATTTCAATTTTATGCCGATAGCAGTTAACAGGGAAAAAGCCAACACAATTCATACGAGGGCATTTCTACCGATGCTTATCCGCCAATTGCCTTTGTGTTTTATTTTTAAATATTAAAAAAGGAACTTAAATAGTAAACTGGAAGGCCTTTATGAAGATATTTTTTCTTTCCAAAAAAATCCAAAAGTTCTATTCTATAAATAATAAAAAAAATCCAAAATTCCTAATGTATAAAAAACGCCGTGAGCAGCGGGGCCCCATCACGGTAGTCGAATTTTCCCCTTCATCTTCGGTATTGAATGTCTACAAGCGAAATGTGATTGAAAGTCTACAACCGAATTGTCATTTTGTTGGTTTCAAAACTGGTGATGAGTGTTCGGCTGATCGAGGCTTTAAAAAAAGGTTTTAAGTATTTAAGGGCTGTATCTCAGTAAATTTCAATTTTGTGCCGAAAACAGGTAGCAGAAAAAAAGCCAACACAATTCGTACGAGGACATTCCTGCCCATGTTTATCCGCTAATTGCCTTTATGTTTTAGTTTTAAAAATTAAAAAAGGACCTTAAATAGTAAACTGGAAGGCCTTTATAAAGATATTTTTTCTTTCCAAAAAAATCCAAAATTTCTATTTTATAAATACTAAAAATCCAAAATTCCTAATTTATCAATAAACTGTGACTTTAATAACATTTTTAAATTACTTAATATGTATGTATTTCATTTGTCATAAAAGTAAGTTCACTTTTTTTTAAATTTTTTAAAATTACTATTCGCCTACTTGTATTTAGAATAAACATAATGCTTTTAAAACACATTTAACAATAGCATTCAATTCCGATGTAAAAATGGGAGAAGTGAGGGGAAAAGTGATGTGGACTCCCTACAAGGTACTAGCTGGATACTAACTGAATACACGTACAAAATTTCAGCCCTCTAGGTTTCCTTATGGAGTCTCTAGACATGTTAGAAAACAAGCAAAAAAATTAAGGAAATATTGGCGTAAAAATCGTGGGGGTAAGGGTTAAAAATTGAAACCTCCAAAAAACAGTGTCTGGCTATTAGCTTAACCTGTACACCAAATTTCAGCCCTCTAGGTTTATTTGGGGAGATTTTGACCCGAACGAAACTGTTAAAAAACAAGAAAAATCATGTTCTTTTGGGTATAAAAATGGTGGGGGTAGGGGTTAAATGTCGAGACCCCCAAAAGGCACCCCCTTGATACTAACTCAATCCGAATACAAAATTTCAGCCCTCTTGGTTTATTCGGGTGACCTGTGCGAGTGGTACAAACTTCAAAAACGTCGAAAATGCATGGAATTGTAGCTTAAAAATGAGGGGGGTGGGGGTAAAATATTAAAACCTTCAAAAAGCACAACCTAGGTACGAACTTTATCAACACACCAAATTTCAACCCTCTACGTTAATTCTGGGGGGCTGGGGGCCTGTTAGATCCAGCGAAAATCGTTTTTCCCCCCTCTACTCCCACCATATCATCCTAGGAAGCTGAATTTTGGATATGTTGTAGATAATTGACCGAAACATTATTTAAAACCGGTTTGGAAAAGTTTTATTGCTTTTCCGCCCCCCACCACCCCCTTAAAGGTCGGGTCCGAAAAAAAATTTGCCCAAAATTTGACCCCACTTTGATAGTATTGTTGTGCATCGGAATAAGCCCCACTTACCAAATTTCATCTCTTAACTTCCGTAGGGGGGCCCTACACATATTAAAAGGTTGCGGGAAAATATATATATATATATATATATATATATATATATATATATATATATATATATATATATATATATCAGACATCTTTTTTTTTTACATAATCGTGTTCTACGGGTCCGAAAACGGATAGCGCCCCTGGTCTCGCCTCTCGCAGCTCTTATCGTATAGACTGTATAAGTCTAATTTTTCGGAGAAAATTCGACTAATAAACAGTGACTTTAATAACATTTTTAAAATACTTAATATGGATGTATTTCATTTGTTACAAAAGTACGTTCACTTTTTTTAAATTTTAAAAAATTAGTATTCGTCTATTTGTATTTAGAATAAAAATAATAAATTTAAAACACATTTAACAATAGCATTGAATTCCGATGTAAAAATGGGAGAAGTGGGGGGAAAGGTAATGTGGACTCCCTAAAAGGTACTAGCTGGATACTAACTGAATACATGTACGAAATTTCAGCCCTCTAGGTTTCCTTAGAGAGTTTCAAGACATGTTAGAAAACAAGCAAAAAAATTAAGGGAATATTGGCGTAAAAATCGTGGGAGTAAGGGTTAAAAGTTAAAACCTCCAAAAAACAGTGTCTGGCTATTAGCTTAACCTGTACACAAAATTTCAGCCCTCTAGGTTTATTTGGGGAGATTTTGACCCGAACCAAACTGTTAAAAAACAAGAAAAATCATGTTCTTTTGGGTATAAAAATGGTGGGGGTAGGGGTTAAAAGTCGAGACCCCCAAAAGGCATCCCCTTGATACTAACTCAATCCGAATACAAAATTTCAGCCCTCTAGGTTTATTCGGGTGACTTGTCCGAGTGGTACAAACTTCGAAAACGTCAAAAAAGCATGAAATTGTAGCTTAAAAATAAGGGGGTGGGGGTAAAATATTAAAACCTTCAAAAAGCACAATCTAGGTATGAACTCAATCAACACACCAAATTTCAACCCTCTACGTTAATTCTGGAGGGCTGGGGGCGTGTTAGATCCAGCGAAAATCGTTTTCTTCCCCCCTACTCCCTCCAAATAATCCTAGGAAACTGAATTTTGGATATGTTGTAGATAATTGACCGAAACATTCCCAACCGGTTTGGAAAATTTTTATTGCTTTCCGCCCCCCACCACCCCTTTAAAGGTTGGGTCGGATCCAAAATTTGCCCAAAATTTGACCCCACTTTGATAGTATTGTTGTGCATCGGAATGAGCCGCATTTACCTAAAGGTCCGAAAACGGATAGCGCTCCTACTCTCGCCTCTCGCCGTACTTGTCGTATAGACTGTATAAGTCTAATTTTTTCAAGGAAAAATTCGGCTAATAAAAAAGTTTGGTCTTTTGATTACTTATTGTGTGGAATCCAATTGTGCGAGCTCAATTCGCTCTTGAGCGATTATTAGAAAATTAACTGTAATTATATAAAATTTTCAAAAAAGGCAGGGTTTAATAACAAAGTGTGTATTCGTTTCATTATTAGTCATTCAACGATTTAGTGTTACTCAATAATTTTAACAAGTTCAAAACTTGTTAAAATGCAACTTTTGTCACGCTATTCAAAAATAATGGCTTGTAATCTGTCTGTTATTACCTAATAATAAAATAAACTATGTCTCTAATCCAATTTAAAATATTATAATAAAAGATTTATTATTTCCACAATAAAGCAACCGGCACGATCTAGAAGGTCCCTAAATACATTTACGTTTACTAATGTTCGGATTGGACAACTCGAGTGCCATCTACATATCTATTCACCCACCTCCTGGATGCAAAGGTGGAGGAGGGGTCTAATGTCCATAATATTATCCTAGGAAAATAATAAACACGCTTTTGCCATTCAACACAAAGTCAAATAAATAATATTTAGCACTAACGCACTCAAACAATCTCGATGTCCTGAGTAAAAAGGTTACAACCTTTAACATTATAATCCATTTAATGATAACCATAATCTACACTACATATTGTGTACACTTGTGAAGCACATAAAGTTAATGATTTTAAAAGAAAATCTTTTTAGTATTTTGTAGTTCTAAACATGAAATCGTTATAGATTCGACTTTCTAATGTTCAGTATCGGATCTTACGAAATTTAAGAGACAGTGTTCTTTTTTTAAAAACTATTAATAAAATTTTTTAACTTTTAAATGATCATACTATAAACTACTAGAGGCTAATCTTAAGACTAAAGAGTAAAAATATTTTTTCCTGTGAATTGTAAGATATCCCTGTCGCAGCATCCTGTATAACATAGTAAATTTCCGTTTATAAAAATTAGTTTTTTCTTGGAAACTAGTTGATATAGAATAATATAATAGTTTAAAGACCTTTTTTATGTGATTTTTTCTGCTCTTTCCAATGGTTTAAAAAATTTCACAAAAATTTTTGAATAAGGGGAAATTTTGGCAAAAAACTAATTTTCTTCACGGAAAATGCTCCAAAAACTATGTTCCGAGAAAATTTTTTAAAAGTAGGACATTTCGTTCGAGAGTTATCGTGCGGACACACACACACACACACACACACACACACACACATATATGAAGAGGTGGATTCCAAAAGGCGGTGTCATTTTTTGCAATTTTTCAGGAAATGTAAAAAACTGTCTAGTTAGGGAAATGCAGTAATGTAGTACCTGTTTACATTGTTTTAAAGATCTTAGATAATTATTGATGTTATTTATATTGGTTTTAATTTATACATATAATTTTCAATGAATTATACTGAAAATACTTTTCAAAACGGCACTAAGTCATCTGACTTAGTGCCCTGTTGAAAAAAAACCTTGAAAAAGTTGAATTAATTTGGTTAAAATATTTGTTTAAATACAGATATATTTTATTCAAAAAAAACATTTTAACAATATTTTATGTGTATGACATAATAGAAAATCTGTATGCAAGCAAATTTGGAAAAAAATACCAGCTATGTTTGAAAAAAAATGCAATGGTCTGCAAGCAAATTTGGAACAAATACCAGTTATTATTAAAAAAAAAAATGCAATGGTCCGCATGCGCACAAGACTTAGAACTTTTTGTAATGAAAGCGACACTAACTTAGCGCTTTTTTGGAAAACATTCCATTTTTCATCATTCATTTTAAAGTAGACAAAGTTCATTTTGAAGGGTGACACTGTGAGAATCGTGTAGAGCTGGACTTATACATTCTGCTTCAACAAAACTCTCACATTAGAAAGAAAGATGACTTAGCACCATTTGGAATCCACCTCTTCATATATATATATATATATATATATATATATATATATATATATATATATATATATATATATATATATATATATAAATTTTACTGCATATTATTTTCGGTTTAGCTGAATTTTCGAAATTTCGCTAAAACCACTGAACAACGAATTTCAAAGTTCGGGTTCCATTAAACAACTCCTCGGACCATTCTCTATTCAAATAATCTTGGATGTATGCATTTCACAAAATTTTTTCTTATTCAGTTGTATTTATAGATTAGCAAGAAATATTTTATTACGAAAATTATAATAAACTCAAGCTACTAACTACAAAATCCTAATTTAGTACGTGTCTAACACGCACTTGTCAAATTTTTTTTAAGATACAAATAATATCGTATTTTAAATAAATTTATTGGTATCTGCTATCAGCCTAGAATTTTTTTCCATTCCATAAATTCTCATTTAAAATTAACTGTGAGCGTAATCCGCGAAGGATAAATTAGTGGATTTTACTGTTCCGAAAAAAATCTACAGGCCCTTAAAATTATTTAATGTGTGTTTGTCCGTCAGTCTATGCCTCCCTCCCACAGCCCCCGTATTTCTACATGTTTCGACCTATAAACATGAAATTTTCAAATAACAATTATTGTCAAATAATATTGATAATAAAGTCTCTTTTATTGAGGAAAAGCTCCAAAAACTCCGGAACTCATTAAACTAAATATGTTGCCTGTTATACTGAAAAAATATTTGTCTTAATTTCGCCGTCGGGTGTACAAAACATACGCAGTCATGTATTTCAAAACTCTCAAATTTACACGTATAAATACATATACACACTTCAGTCTAATTAGTAAATACTATTGCGTATACGTACGAAGTTACTATGGCGTCTACATACATAGATTTTTTTAACGCAAAGGATTATCCTTGTGTTCTTTTGAACTGAAACTAACCGACACACAAATTTAACGAGGGGATACTTTTTAATAAAATTAAAATTAAATTGGTAAGAACTACACAGATAATTTATACAGACATTGCTGCCATCTAGTGTTGTTTTTATAAAACATAAAGTCTTTATTTCATGAGTGAAAATTTTACGTATCTTGGAATTTATACACACTTATGTTACGTATGCCATATTAGTATTTTACAATATAAGTTCGGTAAGTTGCTTTTACTGATCGAGAAAATGTTGCGAAAACGAGACCCGCAGGGTCGAGTTTTTGCAATTTTCGAGATCAGTAAATGCACTTAACGCATCGTGTATTGTATAATATTTTTTGCACGATCGATTTAAAATAATTAAAGATTAAAAATGTGTTAAATAAAAAATAAAATTCAGATAATATAGATGAAATTTATATTTCTATGTTATGACATAGAATGCCATGAATAAATATTATAAATATTCATAACAACTAATATGAATCTTTGTAGTGACAATTGACAACTATATTTGTAAATAAAAAATTAAGTGTCAATATTTCACTGGCGTGAATATTTTTTTTTGAATTTTCTATTAAAAAAAATTGAGGAAAATAGTTTGTTAAACTATATTATTAGTGAGAATAATGAAATTGATGAAGCATCTTATTTTTGACTGCAAATTTATTCTCGTAAAATGAAAGGAAGATTATGAAAGCCACAGAAAATCTTAATGATTGAACGACCTTTTGAAATGTCAATAAAATAAGAAGACTGATGCCAACAATAATAATAATAATGTGCAAACTAGTGAAAATTTTCATATTATTAATGGATTTATTTTCCTAATTGTTCAAATTGTACTTTTAATTTCAATATAAATAAATAAATACAATCATTTTTGAGCTAATTTAACTTACCACACTCCTATTTACTTACCACGCATCTATTTCACTTACCGCACTGTTATTTTTTGGTTTCCATGGATATAAACAAACGTTCGGGAAATGTAACTTACCAGCATTGTCAACAGCCTCGGTAAATGCATGAAAATACACGATCGTGCAAAAACTATATTTTTTGCACGATCGTGTATTTTCATGCATTGACCGATGCTGTTCACAATGCTGGTAAGTTACATTTCCCGAACGTTTGTTTATATCCATGGAAACCAAAAAATAACAGTGCGGTAAGTGAAATAGATGCGTCATAAGTGAATAGGAGTGTGGTAAGTGAAATTAGTTCAAAAATGATTGTATTTATTTACTTATATAAAAATTAAAAGTACAATCTGAACAATTAGGAAAATAAATCGATTAATATGAAAATTTTCACTAGTTTTCACATTATTATTATTATTTTAATCTTCTTATTGTAGTGACATTTCAAAAGGTCGTACTATCATTAAAATTTTCTGCGGTTTTCATAATTTTCCTTTCATTTTACGAGAATAAATTTGCAACCAAAAATAAAATGCTTCATCAATTTCATTATTCTCACTAATATTATAGTTTAACAAACTATTTTCCTCAATTTTTTTAATAGAAAATTCAAAAAAGATAATCACGCCAGTGAAATATTGGTACTTAATTTTTTATTTAAAAATATAGTTGTCAATTGTCACTACAAAGATTCGTATTAGTTGTTAAGAATATTTATAATATTTATTCATGGCATTCTATGTCATAACATAGAAATATAAATTTCGGCTATATATTATCCGAATTTTATTTTTTATTTAACATATTTTTATTCTTTGATTATTTTAAATCCATCGTGCAAAAAATATTATACAATACACGATGCGTTAAGTGCATTTACTGATATCGAAAATTGAAAATATTCGACCCTACGGGTCTCGTTTCCGCAACATCTTCTCGATCAGTAAAAGCAACTTACCGAACTTATATTGTAAAATACTATTACAGATTAATGGTTTGTTCCAGCAAGCCCTCTAATTAACTATCATTTTACTAGCCGTATACCCGATGGGATTTCCCATCCACAACATCTTTTTATTCGGTACTCACTTTCTGCTCACTTTTAATGTTTTTCAAAAGCCTAAATTAATATCCACGTTTGTAACTACAAAATTGACGAACTTCTCATACAAACTTTCATTTACTGTTTTAACCCCTTAGGGAATAAATTTCCAGAAACGTTTACACAACTGACTTTTATTTATATATAGAAACTTAAGCGCCAATTTTCATATCTCCTGTGCTAAATTTCGTCCTTTTAAACCCAACCGTTTCGGCTGTGCGTTGTCTATCAGTCAGTGTTGGATTTATTCAATAATATATTATTTATTTTTAATAACTAACTTCAAAAATAACGAATTTACTTACAAATTTTCATCCCCTATTAAACCCACTTATGGAACGAATTTTCAAAAATCCTTTCTTAGTGCTCATCTACGTTGCGTAGGGAACTCCTGTGCAAAATTTCATTCTTCTAAACCCAACGGTTTAGGCTGTGCGTTGTCTGTCAGTCAATCAGTCAGTGTTAGAAAACTATTAAGTAGATTGAGTATGCGCACTACAATTTTTTTGTTCCAACTAGGAAGAATTGTTACTCAAATGAACTTACATGGAATTTCAAATTTTGTGTTCCACTGTTTTACCAAAAGAAATGATGAGTTTTTGTTATTATTTAGTTACTTCAAAATATTTTGACTTTCTCACCCGTGTATAGGCTATATAGCAAAGCTGTAGCTGTAAGAAAAGAAAATGTGCTAATCATTCCAATTTGATCATAAGCTGTTTTTGCCGGAAATCGAAAAATCCGAACGGAAACGTTTCGGATCAGCATCTAAATTAGTGAATATCTCTAAATCTACCAGGGCTAAAGAAATAAAACCAGGTTCGAAAAATAATTCTATATATGGGGCATTGGCAAAAGCAAAATTCTGATAAATTTTGTTCAGTGATTCTATAGTTGTCACTATTTTTGTTTTTTTGGAAAAATCGAAAGATTTTGGTCTTTCTCGATTTTATCCCAACCTTATTTATGAAAATCGATGAAATACAGATGAAAGCTACTTCGAATGACCTAAGTATTTTAAAATCAAATTTTTTCTAATTTTACCTAAGTAAAAGTCCCATGAATTAGAAAAATTTTGTTTTATTTTATATTTTCTTATCAAAATTGAAAAATTTTTGAAATTTTGTAGTAAGGTAGAAATTTTGGCATACGTTCAATCGGAAATCAGTTTTTTTTCATTACAATGGGTGAGGTTTACTTTAAAATGTTAACTTGTATTTTAATATTTGCAAGTTTTACCGACACGTTACCGGTCACCCAATTTCTTAAAACAGATATTTTTTAGAAACTTTAAACAATCAATTGAGGTTTCCGTATACATGGAATATTAAATTTAAAATATTGTATTCACTCCAACTGATAATTCCACTGTTTGTTGAAACAAACCTTATAAGTAAAAAACAATGGCACTTCGAAAAAGTTGAACCTAACTAAGACTCTTTGATCGTCATTTCTAAATTTTTAAAATACAATAGATTTTAATAAATTAAATTCTACCCCAAAATTAACTGTCTAATTTAACCTCAATTACCCAAACAAGTTAATAATTCATTGAGCTGACTCTATTCATAAATTTGCCTAATATTGCGTAAACCATATTTTGTTTTCAATATTATATATTTTATTTACCGTTATGTTAAGGCAAAAAGGATTAAACAAACAGAACAATATGAACAACAAGAATATGTACAACAAGGATATAAAATATGAATCTTTAATTATCTTCTAATATTTGTTAAATGGCAAACCCCACCCATATTAAATAATAATAATATACATATAATAATTAATCCATAAGCGGATTAGAAACTGTACATTATTAATATACATAATATTTGACATTGACAAGGATAACGATGCGTCAGAATATTATATGCGCATCTATCAACGTTGATATAATGGGCTAAAAAACATAAAAGTAAATATAAACTGATAAAATATACAGGGTGGGCCATTTTTATCTATGCATGTAAATATCACGCCAGAGGCGCCAGCTATCAAAAAATAACCTTTACAAAAGTTGTTAGGTACGAAGGGGGACATTAAATGGTTATCTTAAATTTGACCATGACCTTCATTCCCAAGGTCATTTTAAGGTCAAGTCGTATTTTTCAAATGGAAAGCCCAATTTTTTATTTCGGATTCTGAAAGGGCGTGAAATTTTACGTCGAAATGCTATAAACGAATTTTTTTATTATTGATCTTAAGAGGTGTAAATACCACCAAAGAACAATAAAAAAATTGAATTTTAAAGGAAAAACCTAACTTTAAAGTGTCGGCATCTTTTGGAGACGTAAAATAGGAGCTTCTGTTCATTTTTAATGACCTTTGAAGGTCATCCTAAGGTCGCAATCCAGGAAAAAATGACACTAAAATGTTATGAAAAATTAATTTTTCATAACTAATAAATTTCATAATCCGAAATAAAAAATAGGTCTTTCCATTTGAAAAATACGACTTGATCTCAAAATGACCTTGAGGATGAAGGTCAAGATCAAATTCAGGGTAATCATTTAATGTCCCCCTTCGTATCTAACAACTTTTGTAAAAGTCATTTAGATGCATAGATTAAAAAGGCCCACTCTGTATATCAGTTAGATTGTAGCGATATCACCTCATCTTACATTGGTCAAACAGGAAAAACATTCGAAATTAGATATCGTTGCCTCTCAAAAACGTGCATCTAACTTTGGACTTAACCATTTAGAAAACGGACATTCTGTTAAACCAGACTGCAAACCATTTTTGTAATACAGGATAGAAATTAAATATACCTGAGAAATTGATAAATAAATAAATAATGATTCTAACTTTATTTTAAGTATCGTTTGAAAAATATTGAACTTCAAAGTTTATACTATAACAATTATGGGCAAGTTAATTTGAGGCTTTTATCGAATATGTGTATCTATTTTTAGATAAACGGTAAAAAATGTACCTAAATACCCTTCATTTTATTTCGAAGGTTATGAACAAAGTCAAGCTATTGAGGATCCCTAATCTAATGCGTCTCTAACACGTACAGGGCAAATTTCTTTTCTTTACCTGTAATTTTATATTTTTGAACCATAGCCGACAATCTGTCTGAATTTCCCCCCGGTCTCCCATCCTACGAGATCCTATCATTTATTTAATATTATATCAAAGACAATTTTTGTTTGCAAATATTCAGCAAATACGACAGGTTCGCATTTCCAATTCTACTAATCTTTGGCCAGTTTTCTTAAACATATAATCATAGTGTATTCAAATCTACTTTTTTTTCTGTAGATTTTTTCAACGTGTAAATAAATAATCCGGACTATTATTTAAATCAAGAATACGCTTTGATCCCAGATAAGCCTTAAACGTTCTTTCTACGATAAACTATATCTACACCACATAGAGAAAAAAGTGTCGCCAGTAGCGTCCAGATTTGAAATAAAAATCAATTCACTGACGGCCATTTGAAAATTATTATCATATATAAAGCCGATTCCCAATGAACTGTATGATTTCCCAATAAAAATAGCGTCCATATACATTACGAAAAATATTTTGAAAATCTGATAAAGTTTATGGATACAAAAGTAAAATGTATCACAGAGGAAAATGAAATAAAATTTTTCCCTAGATGAAAAATGTTGTAGAACATCAAGAAATAAGAGACACGCATTTTTTTTTAGCGGCTGTAAAATGATTTGAAGGGGTGAAATCACCCTTCAAAAATTGGGGTAAAAATTTAATTTGTCAAATATCTTGAAAACGGTAAGAGATAGAGCAAAAGTTTAAATTGGCGATATTCCTCTTTTTTTATAGAGCTATCTATTGATATGCAACTTGTTTAAATTACTTCAACAGGGGCGGTTGGGTGTTAAAATTTAGGGATTAACTTTGCGAAAAGAGGGTAAAAAATACAATATATTAAAATTTTGCTTACAGATTTCAAATCTATGTGACAAAATCTAATTGACCTGTTTTTGCCCAATTTCACAATATTAAGTTTAGGGGTAGGTAACTAGAGGGTGACTGTGTTGACATAATCATACTATTTGAGTAATTCAGGAACTTCTTCATGGAAAATAGCTTAGAGCAATTATAACAACGAAAAAATGATATTCTCGAGTTCAAAATTCAGTTTGATTAACATTAGACAGGGGCGGGGGGATAGTCACCCTCCTAAATTACATTACGTTTTCATACAATCATTTATATTATTAACATACTGATGGAGGGTAATAAGTACAAAATAAGTGCTTCGGAAGTTACACTATCGTATGTATTATCCATCTTCAAAATATCATTATTTTCGATGCCGATAATTTTCGATAACGAAAGCTATATTTTGATAGCCGTAATACGTTTGGAATGCCCATAGCTTGCTACCTTTAAGTACTATATAATATATATACACTAATACTAAAAATGATTGTATGTAATTTGAGAGAGTGACTCACCCCACCCCCTTCTCATCAATGTTGATCAAACTGAATTTTGACTTCAAGAATATCATTTTTACGTTGATATAATAGTTTTAAGCTATTTTCCACGAAGAAGTTCATGAATTACTCAAATAGTATGATTATGTCAACACAGTCACCCTCTAGTTACTTACCCCTAAACTTAATATTATGAAATTGAACAAAAACAGATCAATTAGATTTTTTCACGTAGATTTGAAAACTGTAACAAAATTTTAATATATTGTATTTTTTACCCTCTTTTCACAAAGTTAACGCCTAAATTGAACCCCCAACCACCCCTGTTGAAGTAATTTAAACAAGTTGCATATCAATAGATAGCTCTTTAAAAAAGAGCAATATCGCCAATTTAAACTTTTGCTCTATCTCTTACCGTTTTCAAGATATTTGACAAATTAAATTTTTACCCCAATTTTTGAAGGGTGATTTCACCCCCTCAAACCGTTTTACACCCGCTAAAAAAAATACTTGCCTCTTATTTTTCGATGTTCTACAACATATCAAAGAATAAACAAAATCGTAGGGGTACACCCCCGTGATGCTCCTTGTTAGATTTTCACCAAGCATTGTAATGCTTTTCTCATGTTTTCATGATAAAAGTTTGACCTAAATTAACAGAAATGTATCATTTAACTAAAACTTCAATTAATTATTATTAAATAAATAATAAAAACCATATCTTTCCGCAATCAGGGTGATGGATACGCTAAGGATTAAGAAACTGCTAATAAATCCCAAAGAATCTATTACAGCACGACTCTATAGTGAGACTTGAGCCCAGTACTGACACAATTTTTATTTGTAGCAATATAAGAAGCGATGATCCGAAAATCATTCATTCCTTAGAATACAGCTAAATCTTTTTTTATGTGGTATATAGAATTCGCATAAAATAAATCGCATAAAAAAATTGCACAAAAAAGAAATATATTCAAAAATATCATAAATAGCTATGCAAAGTTTGGTCCAGATTGCAAAAATAACTTTTTTTATGTGGTGGATCGAAACCGCATAAAAAAGTTTCATCAAAACTACATAACTCAAAACGCTCAAACCCTCACGGTTTCCTTAGAAGTTGCTTTTCTAAACAAGGTAAAACATTAATTTACACCTAGAAACATTTTATTTCATTTTTATGATATTATGAAAATTGTGAAAAATACTAAATGATGCAATAACTTATATTCATAAAAGTATTTTTATTAAATATTAATAATAGTAATATTTTTATCAAAGAAAGTTGCTATAGTTAATGTTTAAGTTTCCTACTTTCACTTGAATTTGATTCACAGTATGCCTTTTAATGACCATTTTTTTAAAAACCGCATAAAAAAAGGTTTAGCTGTTATTCTTTTGCATCAACTACCTTAATAAGACACGAAATTTTAACAGTTGTAGGTCGTAATTAAAAAACGGACTGACTTTTACAATTCTTTAAAGGGAAATACATATTTTCAAACCTACTTTTTTTCCTTTTCTAACTGTTATTAAATAGATGTGTTGAATTATTGTCAAAAACGCCATATGTGAATATCTAACCAATCTCCACATTGTCGAAAAGTTTCCTGATTGGAGTTACGATAACAACTAGATCAAACTGTTGGTAATAAAATAAACAAAGTTGACTGTATGTATGGTGTTATCTAGGTACATATAAGACCGAGTTCAAACGTATGCTTGCTGTCCAAGTGTCAAAGTTTATTACATATAATATAACGTAAGGTAAGGTAACATAACGCTGACCACAATTAACAAAAGTTTCGTGTAGCAAAAGTTTGTCGCTTCACCGTGGATATGTAATGGCAGAAGTTTTAGAGTCATTTATTTGATGTGTTTTATTAATATGTCGTCATAATAATATAGAGTCCTTAAAATACATTTCGCAAGTATTGTTGATAATAATTTCATGAGATTAGAGAAAACGGAATAACCTATTTTTGTTACTGGGCGATTCTCAGCGTGACGCATGGGACACTTGTACAACAAAAATATGTTTTAAAAGAAAATTACAACTAAATATCTTTGTAAACAGTATATTCATTAGCTGGCTAGATTTTAAATGAGAATACAGTGCCTTTATTGTGAAAATAAGTAATGACCCCCAAAAAAAAAAATTATCACGTGTCTTCCAAATTTTGCCGCCTGGGGTTAGTGCCCCGCGTGCCCCTAGTGTAAATCCCGCACTGCATACATAAAATGTGTGATGTACTCGTATGCTATTTAAAATGTTATGATAAACATGTATTTCCACACCCAATGTGTAAATTTATTCATTTTCTTAGTCAAATCTGCATGTCCCGTGCGTCACGTGACGCACGGGACATTTTCTAAATTAAAAATTAAAAAATTCCAAGATTATGTAAATTTAATGTAAGCATATTTTTGCATTTACACTGTTATTCTACCTTTACAACCTACGTTCAAAGAAAATTCATTACTTAATTTCAAAGATAACTTGAAAAAATCATATTATGCGTGACACACGGGACACGACTCAGGAGATCACACTTGTAAAAACAGTTGTTTTTTATTAGGAAAAAACAATGCAGCTTAAAAAGTCGCACTACTATGTGTACCTTAAGCCTAGATTTACCCTTTCATATGATTTGAGTTCGTTTAATTGTATCACAGTAGATGTCTTTTAAGTCTTCGATTAACTTTTACGCAGCTAACAAGGAAAGGGCAAAAAGTCGAAAATTCAAAAAAATCTGAAACTTTGTCAGTATATAGAGAGAGGGTGGCTTCCTAATAACATAAAAAATACCAGTTGCTGCTAAAAAACGTTTTTAAGGGGTGAACCACCCCCTCAAAGTTGGAACTCAAAAATTTAAAAATCGATGAAATTTTATTTATACGTACCTTAAAAAGTTCTAGTAACAAATATAACATTATTTTTTGGATTTACACATTTTTAAGAGTTGAAACCACCCCTCAACTGTGTACTTAAAAATTTAAAAATTGATGATATTTTGTTTATATATACTATGCAGAGCTCTAATAATACAGATAACATTATTTCTTGCATCTACAAATTTTTAGGGGTTAAAACCACCCCTTCAAATGTGTACTAAAAAATTTGGGGATGTCGCTTACATATATGTTATATATAATTGGCCCCAGTATCGAGCCTGGGGGAATTTCAGCTTTAATTGTACGGGAAGATGATTTTTCATTATTGATTGCTACCGAGAACGTACGATTATTTAAAAAAGACGATGCTATATAGTACAGATACGGTGGTAGTTGAATGTTTATAAGTTTTTGTTGTAAGCCTTTACGCCAGATCTTATCAAAAGCTTGTGATATGTCAACAAAGACTGCGGCTGTGTATAGCTTCTCCTCGAATCCGTTGTTTATAATATTTGTAAGGCGTAAAAGTTGATGAAACGTTGAACATTTATTTCTAAATCCAAATTGTAGACTCGGTATGATTCGGTTGTCCTGTTCCAACTGTTGTAAGCTTGTATGAACAATTTTTTCAAGAAGTTTAGAGAGGCTTGATAGAAGACCTGAAGACCTCTACCTGGTTTATGACAAACAAGAATTTTAACGTGTTTCCATGTTTCTGGGAAGTAGCCTGTATTTATAACTAAAAGACAGCAGAACTGAATTTCATTCATTCTATAACTTTAAGAACACGCCTGTCCTTAAACTAAGCACTTTTACACTGTAGATATATGAAATAAAAAATAATTTCTTTTTATTCAGTAAAGTAGGTTTCTCGTTTAAACAAACATAAGATGAAAATTATTAAAATAAAATTGCACCTCTTTTTAATTTTACCATAAACTCATCTTTAAAAAATATAAACAAAAGAAAGTTTTATCGACTTTAGCCGGAGCTTTGAAGTGACAACAAAATGCATTCCGTGGTGCGAGACGAAGTCAGCGGGGACACGCAGGGAGACACAGTATTAATAAATAATAATCCATCCATCAAAAACAAACACTAACAAGCGTATACTGTATAAAATATTCTTGCATAGAAAAACATTATCAGCAATTGAACGATGATAAACATCTATCAAACAATAAAATGTATGTACATATACGCAAAGCCCATCATCACACCCCAACCCCACCACTACACTTCCCCCACCCACATTCTTATTCGGTTACTTTCGCTCCAGATGTGTCGAAGTGCTTTGACATAATATTATCTTTTTGTATATATCGTTTAACGACAGTTTGTAAACAATATAAGGATGTTTAGTAGGTAGTTGCGTTCAACAAACCATATCCCAACATTCGAGCCCATAAATATTCAAGATACCAATTTCCTATTTCACAATTAACGTAACCGCTGTTGCCAGTAAATGACGTCACAACACTATCCCTACCAAACGATTATAATTCGTACAACACGTTACTACTTAAACACATCACTTGTATATACACAAACAGGTGAATGTGTTTGTGCAATATAGTGTATGTATGACTGCGCACCTTGCATATATATAGTACTAGCCGTACCCGTGACGTTGTTCACGCGAAACGTTGAGTAGTTTCTTTTTCCAATTTGTAGTTTCTTGTAACACAAAATACATTAAATTGTCTCGAAATTGACAATTGTGTATTTATTGTATTTTTCGGTACACAATTAGCAACATTTTTTTTTTTTTGATTTAAAATTCAGAAAAATTTCCAAACTACAAAATTTATTTACAATTTTTGTTACTATAGTTATGAAATTTTTTATGAAATATGTAAATTGGCGTAATGTGTGTAGATGCTCAAAATAGTTTTTCCATTTTCCCGAGGGAATGAGACATTTTCCCGGAATAAAAAGTATCTTAGATGTTGACCCAGGTAATAAGTTATCATCACACCAAATTTCATTAAAATCCATCCAGTAATTTTTACGTGATGGGTGAACAGACCGACAGACAGACAGAGACAGATTTACAGTATTATTATATGTATAGATATACTGTCATGACCGACCTATGTAACCAACCAGCAATTTTTTTTACTAGTTTATTTATTTTATGAATGATATCCCTTTATTTTAAGAATTTTTTTTGTTCAGTAGAATTTTTACACTTAAATATTTTTTCTGTTTAAATTTCACGAATTGATTAAAAAAATGACACTAAGAACGATGTGACCTTTATGACAAACAGTAACAGACTAAATCAGAAGCGATGTAAATTGCGCAACATTGCACCTTACGAAGGGGTTATCCATAAAGTACGTCACACTAATTTCGTGATTTTTTGACCGCTCCCCCGTCCTTGTCACAGTTGGTCACATTTGTGAGACCCCCCTACCTAGTGTGACGTTACATATTTTGCAATTTTACATCTCGAAATTATTAAATTAAAACAGCAGTTCCAAAATTAGTTTTATTTTTATTTAAATTATTTTTTAATATAATCAACATCAAATCAAAGATTTGAAAAAAAAATTAACAAAACAATAAGTTAAGTAAACAATTCAGTGAACATATTTAACACGTACAGTAAAAGCTCCCTAAGCTTGACAAGCATGTCCAGGACCATTCTCTAGTCTTGACATTCTCACTCTTGACATTTACTACTCCTATGCGCACTAAATGCGCAACATACGCAATTTAAATCTAAAAAAAGAGATAGGTAGGAAAGGATACCAAATATACGCTATTCGCGTCATTAATTATGAATTTAATTGGTTACGGAAGAATCTTGGTGGGAGAAAATATTATCAAGAGTAGAGAAATTATCCAGTCAAGATTAGAGAGAGAGCAAGTTAATGGAGCGCAAGTTTACGGGGCTTCTACTGTATACGTTTACGTTATGTTTTAAAATTTTGAATAAACAACAAACGGTTTTATAGATTTTACAACAAACACAGTATTCAAAGGACAATGGGCAAAAGTCTATGGGAAGCTGCCCCACTAGTGCCTAAGGTTGAGACCGGTGCCAATCGATAGTCCTGGTCAAGTAGTCCAACTTTGTCAATGGGCCCGTTCATGGAGAACCTGTCCTTCAAAAGTTATAGGGCGTCAAATGTGTAAAAAGTCTGCACGTGGACATAGCCAAACGAGATACTCTGTATAGGTACAAATGGGTTATGAGACATGTCGTGGGCCAGCCTATCACTGTGTAAAACCACTTTCCTAGCAAGGGGCCTAACCTCGTTTTTTCACGTGGACTATGACAGAAGACGTACCAAGCGGCTTCAAAACTGTACATTGGGAGTATTCGAAGAGAAGTTTGGGAGTCCTACCGGTGGCGATTTCTGGCAGACCCCTTGGTAGATTGCCGAAATAAGGTAGTCCGAAGTGCACGATCCCGAAGGGGACTCTAATGTCCGCGGGCAGAAAGAAATGGCCACGTGGAGTATGCAAAACCTACTGCACGTCAGAACTTTTGAAGGCCAGGTTCTCCATACCTAAGATGGGTATATTTGCGACCAATTAGGAAGGGGCTTTCAGAAAATACGTATCTCACCAGTAGGAGCTGGGGGGGGGGGGCAATTTTGCGCATTGTCCTTTTTCCAACCAATGTCATCTATTATAAATTAATAGTACATAGTTATGTACATTATTATGTAGTTATTTTATGCCAGTGACTGTAGCAAAAAGTAAGGCATTTTGAGACAGAAAGTTTTTTCCATATGATTCAGTTAAAGGAATTAAACCTGTTTAAAATAAGTTTAAAATGTTTAAAACATATATTTAAATTAAACTAATAAAAACATGATTTAAAACATAAGAACACAAGTTTAAACCATTTTTAACTGTTTGCTTTATAAATTAAAAAAATCCCTGATGTGTTTTTTTCCATCCCTGATGTGAACTCCCTAACAAAACAATTGAAACCTTATGCCCATGCTGATAAAGTCGAAAATATTTTTAAGTTAGTAGTTCAAATTTGGCATTTTAACACTTATATTTATAAGATTTTGAAATGTGACGTCACGAAATTTATGACTTCTCCCACCCCTTGTCACACAATGTCACACTTCGTCGACCCCTTCCTCCCTCTTGACGTGTGACGTACTTTATGGATGGCCCGAACGACAGATTTTTGTAGATGTACACTTAATCCAGTATATCTATGAATGTTGCCGTAACTTATCACACACCTCCCACTATTACCCCCACTCTCATCCCCACCACCACCGCTGTGAATGAAGAAGGTATGTAGTGTTGAATGTGTTTATTGTCGTGTGATCGTATCTTCCGTCGCACACAAGCATCAGGCAATGTTTTAATGGATTATGCGTACCTAACATTAAAGTGTGCCATGGCTAAAATTTCTGTAATCATATTAGATATGTTTGGGTGTTGGATGGGCAAGGCATTTTTTTTTTGCTTGTTAGCTAGCTGTTCTCGCCGCGCAAGTGATGTTAATGTTATTGGTAAACACGGAGCGAAATGTAAAGATAATATTTTGATTTAAAGATTGTCTGATGAGAGTGTCTTCTGACGTCATTTCGCAGAAATAAGGAAATTTTTATTTCTAGTTATTTTAAAAATAGCTCTTTTGATAAATTAATGCCCGGTCCGACCAGGGTAGCTATTCTTCAAATGTGTTAGGATATGTTATGCCATGCAATGAGTAATTTGGAAACAAACACAACGAAATATATTTTTTCAAGTTGGTACGTATGCAATATTGTGACCATGGTGCTCACTGTTGACGAAATTGATTACTAAGAAAGGATAGTTATTATTTATGGTACAGAAAATTATACCATAAATAGTAATATCATTTTTTAGTAATAAATTTCGTTGACACAGCACAATAAGTTCACAGTAATGCAGGCTTGCCAATTTACAAAAATATATTTCTTTGTGTTTGTTTCCGAACTAATCCCAGCATATCATAGCATATCATAGCACATTTGAAGAATAGCTAGCTAGTGCAGAAACCCGGATCATGGCCCAAAATTGTGATAAAATTTAATTGTACTATTTCACCGATACCAAAATTTAAGTAAAAAGATTTTTCTTTGTAAAATGGATTAAATGGAAACGTTTCTTTTTTTACGACTTTTGGTGATTTTTGACTTCTGGTAACTCAATGTCATACACTAACATAAATAATTGTCCGTTCACCTATGCTCGCCACTCATAAAGAAAATATTGTTGCTAAAGGCGTTACATCACTTTGAAATGTCAGAAAAGTGGATTTTATTCGAGAATTTTTTTCTCCGCAACGAATAACGCAATCAATATAAAACTTTTTAGAGGTTATTATACGTGATCTGGGGTACATTAACCGTAGATTACTACAAGGATTTTTGCGATTTACTTACTACACAGGACATTCGAAAAAAAAATTAAATTGTATTGATAACATAAAATAGAAGGACAAGATCACAATTAGTACTGATGATGCATACAAGAGAACTTAGAAAAAACTCTCCGCATTCCCTCTTAAATTACACAAATATAATAACGCATAGGTGTTTTTTGACCCTTTGTAGTTACTCTACGGTTAAACAAATTTTTTCTCCAGTTTACAAAACTAAAAGGCAAAGCAAGCGCAGGTCAAATACAGACGCTTTTTTCAAACAGATTCAAAGTGGGCAGCATAACAATTTTCAAACAGCAGCTAGAAAATAAAAATAGTATATTAGGTACGTGATTGAGGTTGTAAGTTGCATATTACACACGAGCGAAAAAGTTACGTAAGAACCGCGTAGCGGCGAGTATGCAATTGCGCAAGTATGTAATATGCTTTACAACCGAGTTACGAACTATACTTTATCTACGACTAACATGAAATTCACAATAAACGATAAAAATTTGGTACAAATCTACAAATACCAATACATTAAATTTATGCAGTATTTGAAATTTATTAAAACCAAACGTAAACATTCAGTTGCTAGGTAAAATTTTTGTACAGATTCTAATATAATATGTATCATATGTATCATGTATATCACTGTATTTAAACCGGAAAGAAGTTAGCGTCGAAAGTTGAAAAATCTTTTTGTTTTTTATATGGGTAAATTGCTCCCAAATTGCTCCTATGAAATCAGTAATTGCTCCACCTGAAACTTAATTATTTATTTAGTTATTTATAAAGAAAAAATTTTTAGTTTACTTTTTTTTTAATTTTTTTTTTTAGAGTTTATTGCGCGAGCCCGCAGGGCGTGTGCAACAATTCATATGAGTGAGAAATAAGTTTTTCCCAGGCATTTTATACTATACTTTTTCTACGAACACATTTTTTCTCGTAAAATTTAACGTAAATAATTAAAATAAAATTTAAATAAGTAGTAACAAAATTTTAAATTTATAATGTCAATGGTAAGACGTTCAAATTTTTGTAAAAGCATACTTTGAAACTATGGAAATAATAATAAATAATCAACTTACATATGTATATTTTTAGAATTACATATGATATTATATATTAAATCAGACACAGTCAAATTTTTTATTATATTAAGCCGTACCAAAAATTTCCCACGGCTATTTCCACATAGCGTGGGCAATTGTTAATTTTTACATATAGTTAGCCCGTGCGCAAAATGTTACTTTTAATAGTAGGAGTAGAAAATAGTATATTGTGCAATCAGTGCGGGAAATTGTCGATTGCCCACGAAAGCGAAGTTGAGTGCACGAACGTAATGAGTGCGCTCATTCAGTGGGGTAATCGACAATCCCGCACGAGTTGCACATACTATTTTTTATTGCGAATTTCAAATACTTTTTTCTATTATTATCACTATTTTTGACATTTTTATTACTTTTTAAAATAATATTTTTAAGTGTACGTCTTTTTTTTCTGAATTAATTATCGTTTAAATTACTTTGTTGGTGGTTTCTATAGAAATAATTATGAAATATTTATTAAATGAAAAATTAAGAGGCGGCTTTGCGTGTTTTGATTAAATTTTGCATGTTTTATTGTCAATTAGCGTGTGGAAAGTTACGTTCCACAAGCAAAAAAGAATGCGGGAAGAGTACAGTAGGCAAACAGCTATTTTTCGTACAGAAATGTGTTCGCCAAGTTAATACTTCTCCCGCATGAGTAATAGAAAAGAATTTTCAAATCGGAAATCATATTGTAAAATACATCACGAAGCAATAAGTTCCAAGTCTGCATCCTGCCCCCCTCTTTTCCCTCCTAGGCCTACGTATCGTACATCGTTCTATTTCATATAATGTTCCATTAGCTTTAATATTTCAAATCATTTCCGAAACTTGAATAAAAAAAAAGTTGCGATATATGTATTTATTATATTATATATGGTTTGGTTGTTTTATCATATGTTTCGAAACTAATCGATTGGAAACGGTATAAACATGGCATACACATGAGCATAACGTAAACTTCAATAGCTAGCTAGTAGCTACCAGTGTTACCAACATCACAGAGAAAAACGACAAGAGAACGAAGTTGTAGGGAAATAAAATTGGGATATTAAAAAAGATCAATGGAAAAAGCAACAGAAGTGTTTTGAATGGTTTCATTCTATGTATATACCGTAAAATGGAGTGTCTGGATACTTCTGTGTATGTCTTTAAACATACGCAGTATTCATATGTTCACTTATCGTTCAGTTAAACTGAAACTTTAAAGCACTCGATTTCTTTGGTTAGTATGATCAAAATCCAAATGTAAATTAAAAATCACAAAGTCATTGAAAAACGTATCAAACAGGATTGGCTGGGAATCGAACCCAGGATCTCCCGGTAACTAGCCAGGTGTCTTTTCCACTAGACCAACGATCCTCTGTTCGACAGCCACCCCAGTCAGACAACTATCCAACCACTTATGTGTATTGTTTCTCATTGGTTTTGAGGTGGCTGTCGAACAGAGGATCGTTGGTCTAGTGGCAAAGACACCTGGCTAGTTACCGGGAGATCCGGGTAATTTTCTTTATGGTTATCAAAAACCCTTAACTCCACCACCTTCAAAAAATCTTCTAGATATTGCAGTGTTATCGGACTTACACTAGTGTACTAAATTTAAGCTAAATTCCGTAAATGGGAGTCGTTGAAAAATTTAATAAAATCCTTCAAAAGTCAAAGCGAATGTTGTGTTTTCGGTAACTTTTAGTGATTTTCAGAAAAATTTATTTACCATGAGTGGCCAAATTAGAAAACTATACAAAGTTTCGTTTAGAGTTACTAGATGGCAACACTCTGTCATAACTGATATGTAAAAGTTGTATCAAAGGGCGGTAGTAATTTCCGCACCAAAACAAATACTATAGGTAAATTCCGCACTCATCTTTTGAAACTATCATAATCCTATGTGTATTTTCCGCACTAAACAATTGAAAATAAAACTAATTATTTTTTGATAAAATTATATATTTAACTGGTGTATATGATACGTAAACAGGGTTTCAATTTAAAAACAAGCCAGGCCTTGTATCTTTAGAACGGTAATAGGTAATTAAAATCTGTTAAAACAGTTTCTAGAACATGAAGGGGGAACCATTATGACCGGCATGGGAAACTTTTACAACCAACTCCTTAGACTTCAGCCACCTCAATCCTATTTTTTTTAAATTGCAAGAGCCCACTTATGGTATAACATTAGAAAGTTCTTTGAAAATGCTGTTCATTAGTACCAAACACGTAACATTAAATTATGGAATATTTTTTGAAGATAGGTTAGGTTAGTTTAATTAGTTTTGACAATATACTTCGACTGTGATATAAAGCTTGGTGGTAAGATTAATTAAGGTTAGGTTAGTTTTGTTTAGTTTTGACAATATATTTCAACTTTGGTATAAAAACTAGGCGGTGAGGTTAGTTTAGGTTAGGTTAGTTCAGTTAGTTTTGATAATATGCTTCGATTTTATATAAAATTAGGTGGTGAGTTTAATTAAGGTTAGGTTAGTTTAGTTAGTTTTGATAATATACTTCGACTTTGATATTAAACTAGGTGGTGAGGTTATTTAAGATTTGGTTAGTTTAGTTTTCGTTTGCCCGAATCCTTATGAAATAAAAGCAGTTAATTGAAAATGAGTCACCTATCTGATTAGCATTTTTAGCATTTTCCTTTGCCTAAATTTTCATGATAATAAGGAGCTAGTTGAATATTAATCACCTTCATAATTAGCATTTCCTTTCTTCCAAATTTCTAAAAAAGTTGTTTCGTTTTTTTGTGAATATTGTAGGAATAAATGGAATGGCAATTATCAAAAAACTCACCCGGTATATAGGTTTGTCGTGTACATAGGCACTTATGTTAATTTTCTTATTAGTGCGGAATTTACCACATAAATTAACAAACAGTTGATGCATTTTTAAAAAAAAGTGCGGAAATTACATGCGCCCGTATCAAACAGTGTTTTAATAAACCAAATTTGGCACGTTTTCAGCGATCTCTTATTCAGTTTTTTCATGAAAATCTACCAAATTTGGGCTTTGAATTTATCAAAATAACACATTGTGGGAATCTTCTACAAATTTCACAGCCTCATTCGTATCCGCTTCTCATCAAACATCGTGATTGGAAAAATAAAAGGGATGAATCAGATTTTAAGACTTTCCGGCTAAAAGAACAAAAAAAATGGATTTATATGTACCTAATTAATATGTAATAAAGTGTATGAGAATCGAACGTAAAAATCAAAAACGACATGCCAACCGAACTCATTTTACGGTACTCCATTCTGTGTACCTACCTACTTCGCGGTATACAATGTTATATGCATGTTATTTTCTACTTATGTACAAGCACAAGCCTTCGATTTCGACTCGATCAACTTGAATCAATTGGTTATATTGAAATATATCGAATATAATAAAATATTGTTAGATTGAATGTTGTAAGAATATTATTGGTGTATTCTGATGCTTAAATTGATTCTCAAGCGCAATAACTAACAATTATATTTAGCAAGGAAAATGCGAATCGCATAGAATTTTCTTGAAAACTACTAACACATCGAATTGGGTTTTCGTTGAGTTGTTCTCAACAGGAAAATTTTAAAATTCCCATATGTGGAAGCTGCTAACTGTATCCACATATATTTCAAAATCATATCCATATTGTTTTTCATTATAAAATTTCGAAATTAAATGTGTTATTACTAATTAATTTCTGTTAATTATATAGCTAATAAACTAATAATAATATTTTAAATTACAATGAGCTACATAATTAAACACTTGACAACATTTTACAATTTTATAATAAATAATAATATATGAGTAGGCAATGATAATTATAATTTTAATAATTTAATAAAAATTAAACAAGCTTTTTTAACAATAAAATATATTTGTTTCAGGATTTTCATTCAAGCAAGAGTAAAAAATTGGAAGCATACAAAAAGGTAAATATGAAAAAATATTCTTCTATCTTACAAATTTTTTTACCTTAGTGAATCGGTTTGAAATTTTCACAGTGGCCGTAGTATTTAATGAGGAACATTCTACTAAATTTTCAATCGTCTCGTAGCATTTTGAAATTCCTCCGAAAAATCCTCAGAATGTACTCAGCTCTTGTAGTCAGCTGAGAGCTATAGTTTGATGTATTGTACAATCAGTTGTAGTGATAGCTATTATTTAACAAAGATAACTATTTATTTACCTCATAGTTTGTTATACAACGCAATTATTCACGAATTTCTAATTTCATGTACTTTTATCTCCGATTGTACCTCCCAAATATCCTTAAAAGAATAAAATTTTTTTCTACTCCTGTTGAAGAACACACTCATTACATATCCGCTAATTGTTGAGAAAGTTAGGCATTATTCAAAGGTGTGGAGGAATTTTCATTACTCACTACCTTCTTGACCAATGAAATCACCGTATTAACCATTATTCAATGGGCTGGCTTTTCTTTTGTGTATAATATACGTATCAATTTTTAATTTCAAATATGTTGCGCAGTAACATCTAAGTAAACAAAGTAGCTTGTATTTTGTTTTCATCGTTTGTACATATATAAACATTTAATGAAATTAGAGATAGATTAAAAATTGTATTCTTTTGATTTAAAAATATTCAATTTTGTTTAAATCAAAAAAAAAAAAAAGCCGTAGAAAAAATATCTTAGTCTACTCGCTTGCAATGGCTATTACTCACTCAGATGCATTACGACACTCGCCTCGCAAGCTCGGATTGTGCCGCAATTTCATCTTCGTGAGTAATAGCTATCATTACCAACTATCTCTAATTTCATTAAATGTTTGTATATGTATTTATGGAAACGATCAAAATATTCAAATTGTTTTGTTTACTTACATATTACTATTACGCAACATATATGAAATTAAAATTTGATATTTTTTTAAAATTATTAGCTGCGCGCTATATTTAAAAAAAAAAAAAATTGAATGCCTAACTTTTTCAACAATCAACGGATATATAATGAGTGTGTTCTTCAACAGGAGTAGAGAAAGAAATTTTTGCAATTCTGGCACTAAAAGACATGATTTAGTCCCTCATAATAGGGAGCAAAGTGCCACTTTTAGTCTCAAGGGACTAAAAAATTTATTTGCTTCCGCTTTTAAACCAATCATCAAGCACAATTTACAGAAATTTAACTTAAATTTAATAGCCTTGCTAGGTAATTGCAAATAATAAATAAATTCAAACTTGTAGATAAAGATAAACAGTTATATTGTATTGTACAATTCCATATTGATTTATCTCAAGTATACTTAATGGAATATTATTACATATAATTTGAATGACATTTAAATTTTCTTTTTAAATTTTTATAATTTGAAATTATTTGGAATTGCAAAAAATAGTATATACACCACAGGATTAAAATGGTTTTTCTGCAGCCCTCGTGTAATTTGTTGCCTTCGGACCTTTACAAGCACTCTGGCAACAAACTACACACTCGGGATTAAAACTCATACTTTTGTCCCTTGTGATTTTTTGAAAAATACTGGCGCGCACGTGACACACTTGTTTAATTTTTACAAGAAGATTACATTAATGAATACGTTTGTAATATTTTATTAAATATTTTGTAATTTACTTCATAGTCATTCGTTCAAAAGTTCACTCTAATTAGAGGATTTAAATTTGAAAATGTTTATGTAATTGTTATTAAAAGTACCGTCTCGACAGTACTTATCTAAGAAAACATGTTGATTTGGTGTTGTATAAAGAGAAACACAGATCTCAGCACACGCTTTGCTCAAAGGTTTAACTCGAGAATTCCCAGTATCACCTTTTTAATAAATTTCATAAAACATTAGGAAAACTTCTATATGTAAAGCACAAATTCTTAAAAAAAAAAACATACGTTAATTATACATCGTCGTCAAATTGACGCACACTATTTTAATATAAACAAAACGACAGCAACTATAAACAAAATTAATACGTTTTTTGTGTTATTATAACAAATAAATTAGATGCCAGAAGTTTTAGAACAGACAAGCAACGACAAGTTGTAGTACTGGAGCAGGTAGAGAAGTTTGGTCGTCAATTTGACGAGTACGTATGATTCTAGGGTTAATAAAATGTTATTTCAATTATTATTTTCTTTTTTTTACATATTTATAAAGTTTAAAACAATTTCACTAAAATAAAGCATTTCCTCCATAAAGAAAAAATTTGGTTATTTTATTTTAAATCTATTTTTATTTAGAAAAAGTTGTATTGAAATAAAAAAAAGTTTCTTTCCATAATAAATTTTTCTGACATTTACTTTTAGTATTTTTTTTTTTTATTTAAGTAATTAATTATTCAAAGTTTAAGAAATTATTAGATGTAAAACTTTTAAAAAATATTGTTTAATAATAAAATGCGAGTTCAATCTTTTAATTGTTAATACCTACTTCGATAAGTTAATGTTACTCGAACGAAAATTAAATTGAATTTGACTTTCTTTTTTAATAATGTACCTTTGTTAAAGTTTATATAAATTCTTAATTTCTTTTAAAAAAGTTTAGAAAAACCCAAGAAATATTCCAAACAATTTATTATTTTAAAAGTTAAATATTATAATTATTAATAAAATAAATAGTCTTTATTTTTCTGTGAACTATTAAGTGTAGATAATTAAGAGATATTTTAAAACTAACTGTGTCCTCGACATCGTTCGCGTGGCGTGTCTAATTGTAAGAGTAACTAAACTAAACTAAATTAGACCCGCCCTTTAAACAAATCGGACTTTTATTTTAAATACTGAAGTATTTTTTTTTTTGGTAAAATGTTTTTATTGATTACAAATTATATAAAATATTAATACTAATAATAATTATATGTGATACAGCTAATTGATATAAACAATCTCAAACACTGCAAAGCGGTTTATTTATTTATTGTTAAAATTTCATAATATATAATTTTGAAAATTATGTTTTTGTTATGAAAATTATTGCAATAATACTATTACATACGATATTATAAAATAATAATATATTTGCCGTAAAGTAAATAATAACTTTACAAAAAACTTTTAATTGACTGTACAGGAAATTTATATTAATTTGAAATTGCTGTTAAAATATATTAACACCATGACGGTCATAACCTATACTGAGAAAACGCCCAACTGGTCACTATTTTGACGGTTTACATAGAATTCAATAAGATCCAATAAGATTTCACTTGACGTCTTATGACGTCAAGGTCCGTCAAGGTGTTATTAACTATCAATATTGAAAATTAAATTGAAAGCTGGCTCCGAACTATCTGTCAGACCCCGACACCGAGGCTACAGACCCGATCCTCCCTCCACATAAAAAGTGTCAAAAGATTTCTCAATACTTAAACCCCATTTACGAATCATTTCATGACCTTAATTTCACCCAAAATCAAATAAAAGTGCCCAAAAATGTACTAGTATCAAATTAAACTAAATACACTATGGGTACAAGCATGTATTTACAGTGGTGGGCAAAACAATTAACACACAAATAACGAAAATGGATCCCAATTTATTTGTAAACAATTGTAGAGCGTCATTAAAATTGTTTTTTCCAAAAATTTTGTGTTACTTGATGATTTTGTACAAAACCATTGATCAAAAAATGTTTCAACCGATGTTACAATTCGTTTCACCGTGACAGTACCGAAATAAATATATTTGTATTTCTCGATATTCATATTACAATTACGACCGCAAATAATATTATTATATCAACGTCAACCCAAAGGGCATTAATTGAGCTTTATACACGAAATCAAGTCATTTATATACCCAGTTAGTTTCAACAACCATTAAGGTTAGGTTGGTAATATCAATCTCACCTATATCAACCGAACCAATATACATACGACCGTATATAGGTATTTCGTTATTCTGGGCGAGTTGACCTAAATCAGTTGTCTCTCCTCAGTGGAGTTTACCTCAATGAATGTAATTTACTGCAAGTATTGATTACAATATAATATTGACATAATATGACCAAATATTGCTCAAATTGAGATTTAATATACAATAAATGATATTAATTAAGTAATCAGATTATATTACATACAGGTATGCCTACCGGTGTATACAATAATATAATTTATTAAATTTTGTTAATCAAATTATTTTATTATTAATATTAATATTGTAACAAGAGTTCACAGTAATAATAATAATAATAATTAGAATGAATATGTTATTATAGCGCTTAATATAATTTAAAGGGGTAATATCCGCTTTTGTCGTGAAAAAATAACACTACTACTTTTTATTTACTACTTCTTTTTTTAAACTAAAATTAATACCACTGTCGCTGCATCCTGCATAATCATTGCAAATTTCCGTTTATTAAAATTAGTTTTTCTCGGAAACCATTTCGCATAGAATAATGGCTGAAAACCTTTTTTCAGTGATTTTTTTCTCCTCTATCTAATGTTGTAAAAAAAGTCGTAAAAACTTGTTTCACAAAAAATGCCCCAAAAGATTTTTCCCTTCCTTCTACACGGAGAGAAAATTCTTATAAAAATTACTGTGCTCATACTACAGTCGACGTGTAACAGGCAAACATCGATTGTAGTATGAGCGCAGTAATTTTTATAGGAATTTTCTCTCCATGTCATAGTGTTAAAAAAGTCGCAAAAACTTTTGAATTTGAAAAATTTTGACAAAAGCCTAAATTGTTTCACGAAAAATGCCCAAAAAACTATTTTTCAGGCATTGAAAGTGTTTGACTGAAGAACTCATCCAAGGTCTTTGGACTTCCAATATTTTCGCCAAATTTCATAACAATTGAATGTCTCGCTCGAGAGTTATCGTGCTCATACATAAAAAAAAAATGCATATATAAATTTTAGTGAATGTCATTTTTGGTTTCTAGGCACCATAAAACATGTTTCTGTCACATTTCTGGACCAAGTCGCGTCATAAAACTGGCTGTAATGGCTTAATTTTCGATTCGAAAATTCGCTAAAAATTATTAAAATAAAACTAAAAATACCTACCATCACTTAACACATTATTTTAAATAGGTGACCAAGCGACTTATTATGAGAGGGGTAAGTAATAACATGAAATTATTAATGGAAATCTGAAATCTATAAATACATCTTCTTTGTTCAGTTTGACGCGTTTTAAGCGCTACAGAAATGTTTAAAAGTATAATTCCTTAATTTTGAATAGAATTATTGTAGCCCGGAATCATTTCCGCCATTAATTGTAATAATATTAGGTCGTGTAGTATGAAATGTCGTTTTCCGACTACTTGATCTACCGCGTGATTCAGATAAATATCGACATTTTTTTAAGACGCATTAAAGAAATATTTAAAAGTTGTTCTTTAATCTTAAATAGTATTATTTTATTATGGAATCATTTCCGCCATTAGTTGGGATAACATTTGGTCATGTAATATGAAATGTCGTTTTCCGACCATTTGATTGACCAAAAATCCCCGGCCCGGTAATGTTTCAAAAAATTTATTAATTTTGAAAAGAATTCTTGTAGTCTAGGATCATTTCCACCATTAGTTGAAATAACGTTAGGTGATGTAATATGAAAAGTCGTTTTCCGATCACTTGGTTCGAAACCATATAATTCAGATAAATATTGACACTTTTTTAAGCTTTACAGAAATATTTAAAACAATTTTTTTTTTATTTTTAGTATGATTCTTGTCGCGTGGAATCATTTCCTCTATTAGTTGGAATAACGTTAGCTTGTGTAATATGAAATGTCGTTTCCCGACCACTTTGTCTACTATGCAATTTAGATAAATATGTATATACAATTTTTTAAGCTTTAGCGAAATGTTTAAATGCAATTCTTGTTTGAAGCATTGTGTGCTCTATATTTAGTGGGCATGGGAGGGCCCCGGTAAAAAGAAAATATCTAGGACCTCAAAGTAATTTAATCCATCCATGTATATAGGGCCTTCCTAAATGGACGAGCAAACAAGCGAATAGTTTCGAATCAATCTCCTTTTCAGTTCCGGGCCCTGGGGCTACAGTCCCAGCAGTGACCCACTTTCGTCGAGCCTGCTTCCGGTCATTTAGTAAAAAATTTTTCCTATGAAAATCGTTTCTTATAGACGCCTACTATTCATTTTTATTAAAATTACATTTTCAATAAGTCCTTTTTTTACGCTAATTAGGTCTTCAAACTTAACCAAAACATATTTTCTTACAAAGGATTATGAAACCAATATGATTCAATCAGTTTACATATATTAAAACCTAATTACGTACACGTACCTCTTTATTAGTATTGGAAAGTTTAATAAAAAAAAATTTAAAACATATGTCTACCATTAAATTAAACTTGTTTTTCTCAAATTTTCTCAAATAATAATCAAATCTGTACCTCAGCGTACATAATATACAACATATTAATCTGGAAATATGTTTACTTATATAAAAAAAAATAAAATCTAATTTTGTGAAATCTTCAACGACGTGTGGTGTTCTTAAAAAAATACCCTGGTCACCGCATCCTGCATAACATGGTGAATTTTTCGGAACTTACCTGTAAAGGAATAACGTCCTATCACATACAAGTTTAAAAAACAAAATTTTTCAAAATGTTTTACCGAACGTAAATTTCTTCATGTAAAAATAAATAGATAAATAATTTTTGTTAAAAAAATTAGATTCCACAAAGTAAAATAAAAGAATATAATTAGCTAGTCAGCGTCTGATTAAGTTTTGTTCCACGGGTCATAATTAACAAGTTTCTGATATCCATACGTTTTTTCTAGAAAAACTTAATTAGTAAATACAATATGACTTGTCTGCCCTGCAAATTCAACCAGTCTACGATACTTATTTTGCTTTTTTTTTTTGTTTTTTGAGTTTTCTCGAAAGCTAATTTATATAGAAAAATGGTTCAAAAAACTATTATATATGATTTTTTCCGGTCTTTACAGTGTTGTGATAAAAAATTCCAAATGCATTTGATTTGCAACAAAGGAACTAAAAATCGGTTTTTTTTTAAATTTTTCTCGGAAACCAATTTACATAGGATAGTAGTTCAGTAAACCTATCTTATCTGATATTTGCACCTTAAACTGTAGCAAAATTTACCAAAAAATTAATTTTTTACGCAAAGCCCCCAAAGAGCTCTGTTCTAGGAATCGATCCCGTTTGGTTAAAGAACTCGTCAAAAAGTTTTGCATTCCAGATTCAAAAAAACCACAATTTCAGAAATTTGTTTACAAATCACAATTTTACAAACTGTATCCAAATTTTGTTACTATTCTGAAATAGTTACTTGTGTATTAAGAGCGCAAAATGGTGGTTTGCCGCTCGATTGAGAATGTTGACGGGCGACGCCGCCAGGTGGAGCGCGAATAATAGTAGTCAAGATCCCGAAATAGTTTTAAAAAATTTATTTTTCAAATTACATATTAATGTTAACTAACTGAATTCTAAAATTGAATTGAATTGTTTTGCAAGAACCAAATATCCATTACAGTTTTGTTTTCATATTCGTACGTGTTCAATTTGGTTTTTACAAATAATTTTTATTACATAATTACATTATGCGACAAATAAGTTTCTTGAGAAAAATAATTGAGATGACATACAAAAGATACATGATTTTAATATAAACAATAAAACATGCAATCAATGTTAAAATTGAAATGAAATGATTTATTTTAATTAAATATTAATTTTTATATTTTAAATGTAAGGGGTGATTCCATAACTCGCGTTAATCTCATGAGAGCGGCAAGTCATTTTGTGCTCGAATTACACACAAAATGTTTTCTACAATCTTATAAGAATTTTCTTTTATTTAAAAGATACTTGAAAAAATAATAACGGACGTTAATATTTACTTTAATATTATAATTTTTGAGCTTCAGAAATATCTGGAGGTGTACTTGAGAAATCACTATCACTATTACATATTTCCATAATATATGTACTTATTTTTTTAAATTTTTTATTCTTATTATTTATTAATTATAGTTATTTATTATTTTTTATTAATATTTTGCAGTTATTTTGAAATTTAACACTATGAGGCCCGAGCACTTTCATAGCAAACTTCCCCGGAAGCCGACAATATTTAACAAAAAAAATTTATATAAACAAATACATAAAATAAAATGATTCAAACACTGAATAGATTCAACACAGTTCAACATGTATGTGTAAAACTGTAAACATACGTACGTGATACGTACACACTACATATACACTGACATTCAAATCAATTTTATTCACAAATATAAATTATATTTTTTATGTATTTTTTATTTATCTTAAAATTTTTTTATACATAGAAACCAAAAGAGTAGTGTGTGTTGGTATGTATTTGTGTGAGTAGGAACACATCCGTGTGATGAATGATGATAAACATCGCACACATAACGCGTAACCAACTAATCAATTAATCATTGATCGCGGTCGGCCTCTGGGGATGTTTTGTTTGGTTTCGGATGCCGAAGCCATGGGACTGAAAGTGTTAATAAAATTAACACTTCACTTGATTACGATAAACATAACAATTTTAGAATCTGTTTATTTATTTGTTACCACAGAAAACATAAACAACGCCTACCCAATTTGTAATTAAATATACGTTGAGCGAGCGACAAAGTATTACTTTTTCGCTTTAAAGCGCAAAGTAGAAATTTGTTGCTCGGCAACGAGAGTCTTCGGCAAATAGACATTTTGAGCTCTCTTCACAGAGTGCAAAAGCCTTCTTTCCTCTAAGATTCCTTTTCTGTAATTTTATACATTACACTTCTGTACCAAAAGTAGTAAAGTTACTGCGGTTCTGTACCAAAAGTAGTAAAGTTACTGCGGTTCTGTACCAAAAATAGTAAAGTTACAGCGGTTTTGTACCGAAATTAGTAAGGTTACAGTGGTTCTGTACCAAAAGTAGCAAGGCCACAGGGATTCTGTACCAAAAGTAGAAAAATTGCAGCGGTTCTGTATCAAAAGTAGTAAGGTTACAGCGGCTTTGTATCAAAAGTAGTAGGGTTACAGCGGTTTTGTACGAAATATAATAAGGTCACAGCGGTTTGTACCAAAAGTAGTAAGATTACAGCGGTTCGGTACCAAAAGTAGTAAGATTACAGCGATTCTATACCAAAAGTTGTAACGTTACCGCGATTATATACCGAAACTGGTAAAGTTACAGCGGTTTTGTACCAATAGTAGTAAGGTTACAGCGGTTCTGTACCAAAAGATTTACGAAAACGAAGTGAATATCACTCATGAGTAAAGATTGGATTTTTAGTTACAACTGTAACTTTATAATATGAAAACGAAAGCAACTGTGCAATTATTCACTCAAAGAATTTATTTTGAACTGAATTATTTTATATATCGAAAACATAATATGATGTTGCTAGCTTTGTTGAATAACCGCAGTCCCATATCGATCTATTTTTGATTCCATTTGTTCAGAATTGCCAAATCATTTCCTATCACCAAACTGTACGAATTTGTTTAATATAAAAATTCTAAAAATTAACTTCTGTTACAATCCCGAACTCAGATCTCAGCGGATGACAATAGCGGCTGTAATAGCTGAATTTTTCCGTCTGGAAATTCGCTGAACATAATATGTCATGTAAATGAGACGATCAATCGATAAGCGGCAACAAACAAACACAACCTAATGCGTTCTGACTGAAGTTAACGAGAGAGTATGTGAACAAGTTTAAGGCGTAATAGGCAACGGCGTAGGCAACCAAACAGTAGGCGGTAATCGTAATTTTTTCCGTTTTTTTTTTTTTTTTTTTTTCGAACGATCAACTCTAACTCCTGACTTGAACATAACACGGCCGATGGCTGGTGGTGTTTAAGACGAAACCGAGCGAGCGATGGAGATTTTTTTTCTTAGTAGTGTAAAGACCGATCAGTGTTTTCCTTGTGGCTTTGTATAAATGTTTATTTATTCTGGTTGCGATACGATGTCTATACATACATGTACATCGTGGAGTTTTACGATGTGCAAATAGAATATTTGAAATTCGATTGAATTCAAAGTAGCGTCGTGGAATATTTTTTTTTCCCTGTCGAATTTATCTATATATTGTTAACGATTTTGACGTACATGTAGTGAATATTTTTATTTATTTATTTATTTATTTTTTTTTTTTTTTGCTCAAGGGCTATAAATAAATGAGTCGCTGAGTTTCAAAACTATATAATTGACGATTTTTCAAAATTGAGTTAGATATGGTTTATTATTCAGCAGGATAAATTGCACCAAAAGATACCAACAAGACGGTGCTAAGTCAACTTTTTCCCCTTTAATTTTAATGACAAAAATACGAAACTGTTTCAAAAGTAACTAATTGCAATATTTTCCAACTGAAAAAAACATGGCGTTGCAAGCAACACAAACCAGTTGCAAAACTATCTAATTACTTATATAAAAATGGCGTCATTAGAAAAACCTGGAACAAAAATAGCTAGTTAGGTAGTCAATATGTAGCACTGCAGGGCCTGCAGAAGATCGAATAATTGTATGTGATAATTTTATTACTCTCTCTAAGAAAATATTTACTACTGGAATAAATAGAAAAAAATACAAAGAAACTTGTGGCATTGTCAAATATAACAGGCTACGAATGTGTGCAGAATAAAATTGTGAGAAACATCGTGGTTCTGATTTGAGTTTTACTGTTAAATTACAGTAAAGAGATTTGTTTTATGGGAAAATATTCTACTAAATTATAGTAAAATACAGAGGCGTAGCGAGGGGGGTGCAAGGGGGTCTATCATGCACCGGGCGCCATTCGCAGAGGGGCGCTAAATGTGCCCAAAGGCGGCAGTCTTGGAGGGCTCCAAAAGAATTAGGTATTTTCTTTTTGCTCGTCATTTGTTTTTGTGAGGAAAAAAGCAACATTTTTTTCTACAGAGGCGCCAATAAAGTGTCGCGCCCCGGGCGCCGGTTATGTTCACTACGCCACTGGTAAAATATCTTAGTTTTCATAAGTTATAATATAAACGACGTTGTACGATGTAAATAGATAGATTTCTACGAATGTTTTTTTTATTTAAAACTTATTCAAAGAATAATTAACTGTTGCAAAAGTGTCTAATTGTTAGCGTTACTGCTGCAAAAGTAGCTAATTACAAAATCAACCGTTTCAAAATTATCTAATTAAAGTAAACTGCTGCAAAAGTAGTTAATTGTAATTTTTAATCGTTATTTACTAATTATTATTGATGAGTGGTGTCGTTATTATTTCTTTATAAGAACTGTGCGATTTTTCCTAAAAATTTAATGGTAAAAACCACATCAAAATTATTATTATGAGAAAACAGTTTTTTGTGTTTCCTGAATATTTTTGGTTGTGTCAATTAGATGGTTCTGAAACTCATCGACTCAAATATGGCGTGGATGATTATGGTTATTCGGGTGTCGAAGAAATAAATTTCGGAACGCTTATAATTTCGTCATGTCTGCCTGTCCGTCTGTTGTCATATCGTCTATAAAAATAAAGATTCGTAAGTATTCGCTCCGAGCCGAAACTATAGCCGCCTATATCAAATGACTATTTGACAATTCATCAGGACACCTTAGTATTATAAATGAATGAAAAATATATTTTAAAAAATTTAAATTTATTTAGTAAAAGTCATACAGCTGTTCATTTTACCTTAAAAATGTCTTAAAATGAAATAGTTATCAATAAAATTAATCAAAAAAAGCATAAGGGGTAATTTTTATGATATTTTTTAGAAAGAGTCTTAAAAAGAATCTGAGTTCGTTTTCACATATTTCATTTTTAAGCCTAGTTGTTTCTAAACTAGAATTTTACGTAATTTTAAGATTCTAAACTAAAATTGGATTTTTATTATTTCATTTTCTGAAAGTATAGACTAATATAGATAAAAAATTTAAAAAGTTAGAACCATTTTAGTACGGTAGGTTCCGGTATGACCTATTAGGTATACATCAAAACTTTCGAATTTGGCATATGCCTCCAATACATGTCGCTTTATGGTAGGAACATATTATACCTAAATTGTTTTTCTGATATTTTTCCAATTATTTTTAAGTAAATCTATCATTTCTACCATTACACCATCAAAATTTGGTACAAAAATTAATTATTACCTTTTCTATGCGTCTCTAGGACATAATTTCATCAAAAATAAAGCAAACACTAAAGTTTTATCCAAAAAAAAAAAAAAAAAAAAAAAAAAAAAAACAAATATTTGCTTGCTAGCATGACGTCATAGTGATCACAGCGATTTATGTTGGTTGCTAATGTTTAAATATAATTTTTTTAGTAAAATAAAATAAAGACCCAGGTCGCAGCATCCTGCACAACATAGCGAATTTCCGGTTACAAAAATTACTTTTCTTGAAAAAATACCTAAATAAAATCACGATTCTAAAACGTGACTTATGTGATTTTTCCCACTCTTTACAACATTGTAGAAAACATTTTTTTGAGGTTTCAAAAATCGAACACGTCTGGCTGAAGAGCTCCCCCAAGGGCTTCGGATTATTTTGATATTTTAAAGACCTCAAAATAAATTTCTATAACAGTCCCGTGCTCAGGTCTTACCCAAGATTGGTATATGTACAGGTTACCTCATTCTGTTACCATTGGAAGATCAAAGAGAACTGCTAGTATAATTTTCTTCCGTGAATTTTATTTTTTTTTTATAAAAAGTCGTTTATTTATGTATATTTAATAAATATAAACATTAATTACTTGCTAAAAATTGCTACGTAAAATAAATTCAGATATTTAACAACTTTTTTAATAGTAAAAAAAACAAATGAACATATTCCATATTATACTTACGTATGCCTTCTGATACAAAAAATGTTAGGGTAAAAGTACTTAGATAAGTGGAAATGCTAATACACGAATGCCGCGCAAAACGGAACATCCAGAAAGATTTGTCTCTTTCTACGTTACTATAAGTGAAGCGTATATAGGCTGTTCAAAATCTACATATATATATATATATATATATATATATATATATATATATATATATATATAGGTATACATATAAAGGCAATAAAGGTAACGTAAGTGGGATAAAAATAAAAAATAAAATGAAAAAGTTTTGTATATACCAAATCCGTAATAATAAATATCACTTATAACAATATCACTTTTTTAAAGTTAAAAGTATTTTTAAATATTCATGTTATAATACCGTTTTTGAGAAAAAACATGGTGAAGTTTGCACATATTCTCTTCAAAACTAAATATGTATTTAATTATCTAATATATTGATTTATTTTTTTGTATATAAAATACATAAACATATGACAATTTGAAGATTTGAAAATAATTTGTACATATGTGACTAAACCCCTATCAATTAATGTTTGAATAAATCAGAATATACATATGACATATCTTACATGAAGAAATGTACGTATTTCATTTATTTAAAAAGTTGCATTATAATGATATCATTTTTGTAAGTAAAAATTTCGAATTCAAATATCTAAAGGAACAACTGTATACACTACATTTTAGCAAAAAAAAAAATTGTGATAATGTTAACAAATAACGTTCCATCTTTTTCTTTGTGTTCAGTTTGTGAAGGAACCTTATTGTGAAGCAAACGTGTAATAATGTTTTATTAACAAAAAATAAATATAAACGAATATGTTTTAAATAAATTATATAGTTAAAAACAAATATAAGTAAACTTAAAATACCGGGTGTACGCTTAATATTGAAAGGTCAGTAACCCCTGAGAAAAAATAAAACTTTGCTTTAATTATTAATTTTTTATTAAATTAAATAATTTAATTATTAACTAATTATTAAATTTGCAAATTTAACAAGTACAATATGAATAAAAATCAATGAATATTTCATTTTTGTTACAAATTGTCCGTCCCTGATTATTATAAGTACATATATACAGTGTTGGTTAGGAATAAAATAATTACTAATTTCTTATCTATTTTAGTTAAAATACACTTAAAAATAAAATTTATGAATGTATAATCACCTTTAAATATATTATCAATAAAATAGTTGTCCATAAACACTGATAAAAGATGAAAAATAATTAAAATATCTCTAAAATGACGTTTCAGTACAGAACAGAATACTATCATATGTCTGCAGATCTGGCAAGCCTCCGCATAATACTATTAGCCTTATGAAGATGAGAGAACCTGTACATATACCAATCTTGGGTCATACCGTGACACCTGTTGTAATAGCTCAATTTCCGTTCGTTTAAATTCAATAAAAAAAAAAAAAATTAACACAATTTTTAAATAAATTTTAATATAATGTAAATATTATGTAACAACTATGCTACCGGAATAATAAACAAAACTAGATAGACTGAAAAAATTTATGGTTAACTGAATATAATAAAATAAAATAAAATACAAATATATTATATTACTATGTAAATAAATTTAAAATGGTCAAATTTATTTAATTTATTAAATGTCCGTATAACTTTACGTACTGGTTGGTTTCAAAGCGGTTTTTCAATAATTAAATAAAAATTTCATAGTAAATAATCTCTGTGAGTTGTTTTTTGTTTTTTTGTGAATACTATTCAATTTTCTATTTGACTATTTTTAATAATAATAAAATTTTTGTATTAACGTAAAAGCCCCTATACCGGAACATAATTTTTAGGTGTTGCATTAAACCAGCTTTTCAAACTTAATTAATAAATGACACACCCATTTTTTTTTCTTAATAAGCATGAAACCAAGTTTTTTTTAATCCAACGAATATGTTTTTAAGAAAATATAACTCAAAAATTTTGATTTATTAATGCTTTTGTTTTATAATTTGTTGACATCTATAAAAAAACGGACAGAATATATTAACACCTTTAAAAAATTAGCACATTGACACAGCTAAAAAAGAACACGTATGTAACGTACATGAGATACATCTTCTGCCATCTTTTCACTCTATGATACTCTATGACATAGAGTGACATCTAGTAATGCCAAAGTAGGAAATACAGAATGGTTTAAATATTCGATAAAATAAGCGACCAAAATACTGTGTTTTGTTTCGCCATCTATGTATTTTGTAAAGTTTTAATCAGTTCTAAACTAACTTATTCAAATCAATATTTTTTTATTTACCAATTGATGATACGCTCCGAAATAAAAAAGATGTTAAAAATTTTACGATTTTAAAGCAGTAAGTAAATATTTTAGACTCAAAAAGAAATTAAAACTATTTATAATATAAATTTTTAGTTATTTTTACCTACATGATTTTAGTTAGATACAAAGGTTATATCTGTACTGAAAGAAATACACATATATATAAATTACATTTAAACCAAATAAAAAGGTGATCTAGCTCTTATAATCTCTTACAACAAAAATTTTGCAAGACTACGCTCGCTCCTCTAAATGTTTTTTATTTCTTTACTTTGTATAAACAAACCAATTTTCTACACCTGCATAACATAGATTTATGCGTTTATGCCTATCTGTTAACAAAATGATGATAACTGAATACACTAATTGAAACATAGCAGTGAAGCAGTGGAACAATATAAACAGTGCAAACTAGTTAGTCGAATAATGATATTGATATTACAAACTTAAGTATTGTCTTACAATGTTTACTTAATTTAGGTAATTTTTCTTTCACTTAATATAAACAAAACATTCTTAGCTCTTATGAAATAGATATTATAATAGGTGGTAAAGTGGAGGTAACGCTCGAGTCTCAAACTGGCGAAGCGGAACTACTGAGAGCGGAAATATACAGATTGTGCACTGTATCTATTTTTCAATAAACGTTAATAAATGTACTAAAATGCTGTGAAAAACACTGTGCAGTGAAGAACCATGACTTAATGTGTGTCTAACACATAGTTAGCGAAGTTGTAGGAATGTTTCTTTCTGATACACTCTGTATTTTTAACAAGAAATTACAACAATGACATAAAAACAATGACATTTCTAACAAAAATATTTTATTTCAAGATGAAAACTAGAAAAACTGTATAATTTATATTAAAAATTCTATATGATTGACATGTTAAATTAAAGTTTTACACATACAACAAAAAATTATGTAGGTATACCCTCTTTGAATTCTTTATTTCAAAATAGTCAAAATACAATACACAAGTCACATATACGTATAAAAATAGTATGTCATTTTTCTAAAAAAAAAAATACAACAGTAAAAATGCAACATATATTTATATAGTTTCTGTTATATATACTACCGTCCAAAAGTTTGGAAGCAAACATATTTTTGTAGATTGCAAAATTTCTTTTCCAGGCATAGGGTAAAAGCCCCTATACCGGAACGCGATCATATGTCCGAACAGTTTTGACATTTATATATTAATGAAGTTATTTCTGAAAGAAACCTCTGATAACAAAAATTATTATTAAGAGAATGATTATTTTTCAATTTAAATTCACCTCGCATTTAATGTTTCCATAATTAAAGAAATATATATATATATATATATATATATATATATATATATATATATATATATATATATATATATATATATATATATATATATATATATATATATTAAACAATTTTTGTTGAATACAGTATTTTGATCCTTTATTTACGTCTGATACTTAAACAATTCTGTGTTTCCTACATTGACGTCTAGATGTCACTCTATTATGTCATATTAATCATATTACACGTCGGTTTGTATAACGGTTCCGAACTCCTAGTGTCATTAATATTTCTTCGTTTGGATATAGATGTCGACATTTTGTAAAAGAAAAACATTAATAAATAAAACTTTTTGGGTTGTCTTTTTTTAAGAACATATCCATTGGATTAAAGAAACTTTCTTTCATGCTTATTAAGAAGAAAAAAAAGATGTTTAATTTATTTGTCAATTTTTATAAGCCAGTTTAATTACACACCTAAAAATAGTGTTCCGGTACAGGGGTCCATTTAAAAAAAATCATTTTTTCGCCTACATTTTTCAACTATGAAAATTTTTAAAAAATAGTAAAAAAAAATTCCTACGTCGGACCAATTTTGATAGTATTAAGAAGGTCAGTACCAAATTTCAAGTAGATCGGTGCATTAGAACTTGAGATATCATGTCAACCGTATCAAAAAAAATAGTTTCGAGTAACATAACCGAACATAAATTTGAATTCAACACTGAAAAGATACAGAGTACACATGGAAAAATAACCGGAAATAATTCGAATTTCCTTAAATCCTTTTAGAGGCTTGTTCTTAAAGGTCTGAGCTTTGAAAATATGAAGAAAAAAATAATCGCTTTTTTCGAATTTCTAGACTAGAATACTCCCTTAAAGTAGTTGCGTAACTGGTAAAAATAGTTCTCCATCTTATGTAGCACAGCTCTGGACATTCTCAAAAGATGAATGAGAAAATTGGAGAAAGAATATTTTTTTGATAAACTTCTAAACAAGATGTTCCATTTGTGAACCACTTATCAAGAAAAGAGGTGGTTACTTTGATGAAGCCAGAATCTAATATTTCAGCAATAAATTTAATTTTTTTTTGTTTGTAACAATATTAGTATAATAATTAAATATGTTACGTTTTTTTTGCAATGCTCTCTTATTCTATTCGCTTTAACCAACCTACGCGAGTCACTTACTTTTGTTGTCTTGCTAAGGATACACAAAAACAAAAAAATTAAACCTCACGTACTACTTTTATTGACTTTATTGTCATCCAAATATATAACAATACAGATATAACTCATTTTTGTAATTGTATTATAATGGTATTAATAATTGTATTAGGATCCATGAAGTAAACCTAAAACAAAAAAAAAAAAAGTATTAAGAAAAAAAAAAAAACTGTAAAACAAATAAACATTGCAGTGTCAGTAAAGTGTCAGTTAGGTTATCATCCCAAAGTGACAGTTAGTTTTTTAGTGTCAAAAAGGAAGATACAGATGGTAACACTGACAGACATGAGGTTAGAGGAACTTGAGGATGTGAAAAAAAAGGAGGGGGTGACTTCACGGATTCGACGAGGTTCGAAAAAAAGAAGAGAGGAAAAGAAGGAGCTTTTTGGATTTGGTCGCTGGTTAAGTGAGGACGAGAGAAAGAGCGTGGACAATTCGTGATAACCATTGTTGGAAATTTGAGTGTGGAACGGTTACAGTTATAAAGCTAATTCAATACTTGTTAATAAAAAAAAAAAAATTGATTGCAATTGAATTCAAAAAAAAAGTAATTTATTTTCACACGTTCCTGCATTGTCCACTCAGTAAGAAGGATACTGATATTACGGCGGCGAGCTACTCATGAAATATTGAGGATTCCGGCACTGAATTTTGGAGGCCACGTGGCGACTGGTCGGTGGTCAGTGGAGTACCGAAAATTCCGGAAATTTGATTGTTTGCTGGTGCTGCTAGCGAGTTGGATCGTCTGAATAAATTTTTGGTAGAGGCTGCTGCAAGAATGTTTACGGATGGTGATTTTCCTGGTGCGACTTTATCCGCTCCTTCAGTATAGTTCCACTACAAAAGGACTGAGTTAAATTAAACGTGGTGGTAATTATGAACTTTTGTTGTAAACGGACCGTAAATCTTTAGCCATCTATGGTATATACTGTAATTGTTATATGTAGTTTTAGTGTACATGGAATTCTAATAAGCTTCCTGTAAGGGTTAAACTTGCAATTAGTCAATTGACAAGTGTCAAAATAGTTCACAATTCATGCTGCATACCTTAATTGTCGTTTAGATATATCGTTTATTCGAATTCCATCAATTTTAGTTAGTTTCTTTTCTAGTGTAGGTTAACCTTTTAACACATAAGTTTAGTTTTTACAAAATCTTCACTACTGCCGGCTGTGCTTATCTTTTAATATCGATTGCTATAATAAACCAGTAAAAAAAATATATTTTAATGTATAATCACTTAGATTTTTACGACAAAGAAAACACTGTTGATTATTTTGTTTCCAGTCGTCGAAACGTCACAATTAATTTGACAGTTCTATGGTGTTGACCCACTGAACAGAGGAGTTGGTTCGCCTGGGAACGAGTGTGTGCAACAAACGTAACGTTCCGTGTCAGTTGAATTTGGGTAAAAAAAATTTTTTTTGTGAAACGTTAGATTCCATTTCCAATCACCATTGTTTTCTTTGTGGCGCTCATATAAAGAATATAAATTAAAAAGAACCACTTTATAATTCTTGAAAACTTAACCACTAATATCAATTAGGCAATTAACAAATTCTATACTTACAATCTTTTTATTCGCATTGTTTAAACAGCTATATCTGTAATGTTGCATAAATAATAACTATCTATGGTATATAACTTAATTACATTTATTTTCTTTTTTTTTTTTGCTCATGTTTTCTTTACAGAGAAGTGATAAGTAGTATAGTAACTTCTACTGCTGGACAGGAAGTAAGTGACACCTTTTCTTCTTTTCAGTATTTTGAGGCTGTGAAAAATACTGTGGCGCCCTGTTAGTTATAATTAGTTCTTAATTTTTTTGTTGTTAGTTTTTTTTTTTTTTTGTTTGTTCTCTCCATGAGGATTTAACCCTAACCCCCCCAGCCTACGTGCTAGCCGGAGCAATTCAGGTGGTGTATGGCCTTTGGATACGATAAGGCGTAACACATTTTGGCGCCCAACGTGGGGCCTAGATTGCAGCAGTTAGGGAATTAATTGTTGTACTTACTGGAACTAGTCAGATTAAGTGTTAGGTATTAAAATTGGTTGTGGTTAGGAATTTAGTTAGGAACTATGGATATTAATCGTCTTTCGAAGGACGAATTGACTTACGAACTCCTCATACGAGGCGTACGTGATATTGAAAGTGTTGAGCGGATGAGGAAGTGTTTTAGAGAACTGTATAAGGCCGAAAGACGTGGTTGTAACACCAACGTTCCGGGTTTATCTGGTTTGTTAGATATGAATAGCGAGGTAGAAATATGCAAGGGAAAAATTAAAGAATTAACGACCGGAGTTCAGGGATTTTGCGGGTCTCGGATGGATGGGTCGTACAAGGCGCTCGAAACTAAACTATTACATGTGTTAGGCCGACTAGGGCACATTGATACTACCGTAATTGAGGACGCTTCTATTATCTCGCAGTTAGTTATCGAAGTTTCGGAACTGCTTGATATTTTAGAACAAAAGGGGTCTCCCAGTAGCGCTGGGCTCGAGGTGGAGAGTCAACGGTCACGACGTGGTTCGGTTACTGTTCAGGACGGGCCATCGGGAGTCAACATAAATGCTCCGGAGCCAGGTACTAGCTATCAACCAATGCCCCCACCCCCAGAAATAGAACTCTACGAACCCCGCTGTTGTCATCATGAACAGCAATTTCAGGGTCGGTACCATAAAATCTTTAAGTGGAACTTAAAATTTAACGGTGAGTCCCCAGAAATGAGCGTTATGGCTTTTCTTGAAAGGGTTGAAGAACTAGCCGTTGCCAGGGGTGTATCTGAAGGGGAGTTATTCCAATCTTCCCTTGACCTCTTCGAGGGAAAAGCCTTGGTGTGGCTTCGAGCTATCCGCGAGTCGATTCATTCTTGGAAGGAATTGAGGGCTCTTCTTTGCCGTGATTTCCTTTCGCCTGATTATGACGACGAGCTTTGGCAAGAGATTCGCGAACGTAAGCAGGACCCTAATGAAAGCGCGGTTTTATTCTTCGCCAGCATGCAGAATCTTTTCCGCCGACTTAGTGAACCCCCTAGTGAAAACACTAAACTTAAAATCCTACGACAAAACATTCTTAGTGAATATATCGATCGGCTTGCCCTATACGAACCCAAAACAGTTAGTGAATTGCTTAACTTATGCGTACGGTTGGAACATGCACTTACTAAAAGTGGCAAACTTTCACGCGGAAATTACCCTCCCACCGGAAAACTAGAACCTGATCTCGCGTATTATAACCGAGACTCCTCTGTCTCGGTGTCTGCTCTGAAATGTTGGAACTGTGAAGAGATGGGTCATGTCTTTTCCTCGTGCCGTAAGCCTAGACGGAAATTCTGTTTCAACTGTGGCCGTGTTGGTGTTCTCAAGGCACAGTGCCCATGTCAGTCGGGAAACGAACCTTCAGGACTTGCATCTTTAGAGGCAAGCCAGGTCCTGGGAAACTAGAGAGTAAGAGACTTGTCTCCAAGGGAACCGATTGGTCGAACTGGCTTCATCATGTTCGAACGTTCATGAGAACGACGCTAGTCTCACCTTGCCTGGTCAACCGGGGTGTAGACAACCGCCCTTATGTGCGTTGCCTTGTGGGTTCCGAACCGGTACTAGCTCTGATCGATTCCGGGGCCAACCGATGCATCATTGGTAACTCCTTATGGTCTCGACTAAACGGGAAATTTCGTACCTCGGCCGTCGAATGGAATGTAACCACCGGGGATGGTAAACCCATCGCGGTAAATGGCTCCGTTACTCTTCCTATTGTCCTGGGTCCATATTCCGGCCCGTTTACCGCCCTTGTTGTACCTGATATCGTACACGAACTGATCATCGGGGTGGATTTTCTTAAGTTACACGGTATCAACATCAACTTCCTTCGCAACTCTATGGATTTTGTAGGAACAGGTGCTGAGGTACAAACCGTATCTATTTCCGACCGAGTTCCGCTTACGCAAGAGGAGACCTTCCAACTACAGCTGGTGATCGAAGAATTTCGTCGGTTGGACCAGGGTCAATTGGGACGTACCCAGCTGGTGAAATATCACATTGATACTGGGGATGCTAAACCCTTCAAACAACGCCACTATCCCTTACCGCCCGCTATTGCGGCCAAAGTTAAGGAAGAACTGGATAACATGTTGGCCCTTGGGGTGATAGAACCTTCGGTCAGCCCTTGGAGTTCTAACCTAGTTATCGTAAAAAAAACTAATGGGGACCTACGTCTCTGTTTCGACGGTAGACCCCTAAACTCAGTAACTAAAAGGGATGCTTACCCGTTGCCTTTTGTCTCGCGTATTTTAGACCATCTTCGTGACGCCCGATATATCAGCAGCATCGACTTAAGGAAGGCTTTCTGGCAACTGCCACTGGAGGAGGGATCCAAGGAGAAAACCGCATTCACGGTACCGGGACGTGGACTGTTCCAGTATACAGTCGTACCGTTTGGCCTCTGTAACGCTCCGCAAATGTTACAGCGGCTTATGGATCGCTTGTTCCCTGGCGAAGACAATATATTCTGTTACCTTGATGATATCGTCATCGTCAATAAGACTTTTAGTGAACATATGGATGCTCTTCGTAAGGTCTCCGCACGGTTGAAGGAAGCAGGACTTACTGTTAATATGGACAAATGCCAATTCTGCCGCCGTCAGTTGAAGTACTTGGGGTACATAGTAGATGAGAAAGGGCTTCATACTGACGACGAACATATTGCCGCCATTCGTGATTACCCCCTACCAACTAATTCGACCGAACTACGTCGATTCTTGGGTATGTGCTCTTGGTTCCGCCGGTTCATTCAGGACTATGCCACCATCGCTGGTCCCTTGAATCAATTACTTTCAGGGCTTAAAAAACGGAAGGGAGCCAAAATAGCGTGGAACGATGGGGCCAACGCCGCCTTTTTCGAACTTAAAAGTCGACTCTGTAAGGCCCCAGTACTCCGGTGCCCGGACTTTGAGAAGGATTTTGTGGTCCATACCGATGCTTCAAACTACGGCCTTGGTGCTGTCCTTACCCAAAGGGACGAAAATGGCGAATACGTGGTAGCGTACGCTAGCCGCTCACTCTCTAAACAAGAAAAAAAATACAGCACGACTGAAAAAGAGTGCTTAGCCGTTATTTTCGGGGTCGAAAAATTTCGTTCTTACTTGGAAGGATTAAAGTTTACCGTTGTTACCGATCATTACTCACTGTTATGGCTGAACCGGCTGAAGGATCCTATAGGTAGGTTAGCTCGTTGGGCCGTCCGGTTACAACAGTTTGACTTCGACCTAGTGCACCGTAAGGGTAAGGAACACGAAACTCCCGACGCGTTATCGCGTGCGTGTGCCGAAGTTTCGACTCTACAAATACAGGCTACGGACACGGACCGTTGGTACCATAAAATGGTTGAAAATGTCCAGGCTAACCCCACCAACTACCCTAACTGGAGGCTTTCCAATGGTAGATTGTTCAAACATGTCGATGACCGATTTAGTGCTGACCCAGATTGGGCCTGGAAACTGGTAGTTCCGAAAAGCTGTCGAGCAGCAGTACTCAAGGAATGCCATGATTCACCACTTGCCAGCCACTTTGGTTTCTTTAAAACCCTCCGTCGTGCCACGCAACGATATTACTGGCCTCAAATGCGCAGTGATATCCGTCAGCATATTGCAAGATGTTCCACTTGTCTGGCCTATAAATCTCCTAAGCGGCCCGCTATGGGATTCATGGGACACTTCCGAGCTGTCGAAAGACCCTGGCAGGTAATCTCATCCGACTTATTGGGACCCTACCCCCGTACCGGTCGGGGACATACCTTCATCTTAGTTGTTTGTGACTGGTTGACTAAGTATGTATTGACTTTTCCCCTTCGGTCAGCTACCGCGGCTAACATCGTCCGGATTTTAGAGGAAGAGGTTTTCCTTAAATATGGAGTACCGCAGACCGTCGTATGTGACAACGGGAAGCAGTACGTTAGTTCAGCCTTTCAAAAATTACAAAATGAGTACAAAATCCCTAATATCTGGTATAATGCCCTATATACTCCGCAGGTAAACCCTACGGAACGTACGAACCAAGTGATTGTGACGGCACTGGCGTCCTATGTTGGCGAGAATCATCAAAAGTGGGATTTAGAGCTCGCCAAAATTTCCTGCGCTATAAGAACCGCGGTTCATGAAGTTACCGGATATACACCGTATTTTTTAAATTACGGCCGAGAAATGGTCACTAGCGGGGACGATTATGGGGAAACTCCGACTGATCAGGCGTATATCGGTCGATCTGATCGTGAAAGCCTCTTGTCTAAACTAGAGGCCTTGAAGGACATTTTTCCTGAGGTTGTTGCTAAAATGAGAACCGCACACGCAAGCAGTGCACAAAGATATAATCTACGTAAGCGGCCCGGTACTCTCTCCGTTGGGCAAACTGTTTGGAAACGCAATTTCACACTTTCTAATGCCTCGCGCAAGTATATCGCAAAGCTAGCCCCTAAATACATTAAATGCCGAGTCGTTCGTCGTATTTCGGATCTAACCTATGAATTAGCTGACTTTGCCACCGGTCGTATTTTAGGGAAATACCATCTAAAGGATATTAAAGTACACCCCATGGACCCGGTCGGTTAAAGCTCTTCTGGTTGGGGGGGTGTGTTACGTTTTTTTTGCAATGCTCTCTTATTCTATTCGCTTTAACCAACCTACGCGAGTCACTTACTTTTGTTGTCTTGCTAAGGATACACAAAAACAAAAAAATTAAACCTCACGTACTACTTTTATTGACTTTATTGTCATCCAAATATATAACAATACAGATATAACTCATTTTTGTAATTGTATTATAATGGTATTAATAATTGTATTAGGATCCATGAAGTAAACCTAAAACAAAAAAAAAAAAGTATTAAGAAAAAAAAAAAAACTGTAAAACAAATAAACATTGCAGTGTCAGTAAAGTGTCAGTTAGGTTATCATCCCAAAGTGACAGTTAGTTTTTTAGTGTCAAAAAGGAAGATACAGATGGTAACACTGACAGACATGAGGTTAGAGGAACTTGAGGATGTGAAAAAAAAGGAGGGGGTGACTTCACGGATTCGACGAGGTTCGAAAAAAAGAAGAGAGGAAAAGAAGGAGCTTTTTGGATTTGGTCGCTGGTTAAGTGAGGACGAGAGAAAGAGCGTGGACAATTCGTGATAACCATTGTTGGAAATTTGAGTGTGGAACGGTTACAGTTATAAAGCTAATTCAATACTTGTTAATAAAAAAAAAAAAATTGATTGCAATTGAATTCAAAAAAAAAGTAATTTATTTTCACACGTTCCTGCATTGTCCACTCAGTAAGAAGGATACTGATATTACGGCGGCGAGCTACTCATGAAATATTGAGGATTCCGGCACTGAATTTTGGAGGCCACGTGGCGACTGGTCGGTGGTCAGTGGAGTACCGAAAATTCCGGAAATTTGATTGTTTGCTGGTGCTGCTAGCGAGTTGGATCGTCTGAATAAATTTTTGGTAGAGGCTGCTGCAAGAATGTTTACGGATGGTGATTTTCCTGGTGCGACTTTATCCGCTCCTTCAGTATAGTTCCACTACAAAAGGACTGAGTTAAATTAAACGTGGTGGTAATTATGAACTTTTGTTGTAAACGGACCGTAAATCTTTAGCCATCTATGGTATATACTGTAATTGTTATATGTAGTTTTAGTGTACATGGAATTCTAATAAGCTTCCTGTAAGGGTTAAACTTGCAATTAGTCAATTGACAAGTGTCAAAATAGTTCACAATTCATGCTGCATACCTTAATTGTCGTTTAGATATATCGTTTATTCGAATTCCATCAATTTTAGTTAGTTTCTTTTCTAGTGTAGGTTAACCTTTTAACACATAAGTTTAGTTTTTACAAAATCTTCACTACTGCCGGCTGTGCTTATCTTTTAATATCGATTGCTATAATAAACCAGTAAAAAAAATATATTTTAATGTATAATCACTTAGATTTTTACGACAAAGAAAACACTGTTGATTATTTTGTTTCCAGTCGTCGAAACGTCACAATTAATTTGACAGTTCTATGGTGTTGACCCACTGAACAGAGGAGTTGGTTCGCCTGGGAACGAGTGTGTGCAACAAACGTAACGTTCCGTGTCAGTTGAATTTGGGTAAAAAAAATTTTTTTTGTGAAACGTTAGATTCCATTTCCAATCACCATTGTTTTCTTTGTGGCGCTCATATAAAGAATATAAATTAAAAAGAACCACTTTATAATTCTTGAAAACTTAACCACTAATATCAATTAGGCAATTAACAAATTCTATACTTACAATCTTTTTATTCGCATTGTTTAAACAGCTATATCTGTAATGTTGCATAAATAATAACTATCTATGGTATATAACTTAATTACATTTATTTTCTTTTTTTTTTTTTGCTCATGTTTTCTTTACAGAGAAGTGATAAGTAGTATAGTAACTTCTACTGCTGGACAGGAAGTAAGTGACACCTTTTCTTCTTTTCAGTATTTTGAGGCTGTGAAAAATACTGTGGCGCCCTGTTAGTTATAATTAGTTCTTAATTTTTTTGTTGTTAGTTTTTTTTTTTTTTTGTTTGTTCTCTCCATGAGGATTTAACCCTAACCCCCCCAGCCTACGTGCTAGCCGGAGCAATTCAGGTGGTGTATGGCCTTTGGATACGATAAGGCGTAACAAATATGATTAACATGTTCAATGTTACTGAAGTTTCTTAATGCTCCAAAACTTTTGGATAGTAGTGTATGTACTACTATATGTTTGTCCCAGTTTTAACTTCTCTTCATAGTCGCGCAATATGACACATAATTGGAAAATATAAAAACAACACAATGTGCTATCAACATTTTGTATTAGTTGGCAGTGGTGGGGGTGAGATAAGGTGGTGGAAACAGCCAGAAAAGGGGGAAAACTCTGGTGATTATATGTACATATATGGATATAAAAAAAAGAGGGGACTTCAAGAATGGAACGTTTTCAATACAATTGGTTGATAGGAGTAAATATTAAAAGCAATTTTTACAGTTTTGCTTTTATGAAAAATCTGCAAAAACAGTTAAAAAATTTTAAAACTAACAGTAACCATTAAGTTGACAGATTAATTTTTTTTTAAAAATCTCCTATTAATTCGAGGGTTTTAATTCTAGAAAAAATGGAACAAATTTCCCCCAAAAACCAAAAGAGTTTGTGATTTAACAGTCTAAACAGATCAAATCTTTACAGACTCTAAATTCTCAGTTGTGAAATTTATAAAAAATTGTAATGTATACTAAATCTCTTTTAAATGATGTATTATGGATTTTCTGAGTTAAAATATTTCACTTTTATGTTCAAAATACACAAAATTTTACAAAAAAGTAAATAAATAAATAAATAAATAAATACAAGAATAAAAAACATTCTAAAAAATTTACAAGTTAATCATTAACCCATCCCCAAACTCAAGTAGGTAATAATTTCTAGACATCAAAAATCAAATTATTACAAGGAGAGAAAATTCATATAAAAATTACTGTGCTCAGCACTACAATCGACGTGTAAAAGGCGAACATATTCAATTTTGTACGGTAAAAATGTAAAAATTATAATTAATCATAGAAAATTTAAAGGATAGAATGTTCTTTCCGTAATATTAGCTCCGTAAAATTTGTAAAACAGCACAGTAAATAGTTCCATTCCCAACAAAAAAATATTTTTTAATTGTTTTTCTTACAAAAATTACCATGCTGTCTTATAATATTTCAAATGCTATCTGCTAATAGTAGAAAGAAAGAAAGAGAAGGTATCAACGCTGTCACATAGCGAGGCAGGCTGCAGAAGGTATCAACACAATCATACATGAAGGTCACATAGCCAGGCTGGTGTGGCAAGTAACATAGCCAGGTTGGTCACTGCTGGTGTTGTGTCGTGTGCAAACAGTATTCATTAGAATGTCTTACAGGACGGTCACCGTTTAATTCATCATTTTGTTACTTCACTATATTCAGTATTAGAATATATTGTTGCCAATCATTTTGTATGCATCATAAAGAATCAAAGGTCGGAATAGATCGATTGTTCCTCAGTGCGTACAGCCCAAGCAACATAAGGTTGTGAGTCAGATGCGCAAATAAAAGAGTACGACAACAAGAATTAAACTATAACATATATGCATAAGAGTGTGATAGAAGTTGTGTTAACACATTAAATTTTACCATGCTAGCACAACAATTTTTATGAACCCATGACTAATATTCTTTACGTTTCAATTTAATAATATTTACATCATTGTAAAATATTTTTTACTTTGGTCGTCGATCGGGCACGCATTATAAGAGAGCATGGTAATTTTTCTGAAATTTTATCTACAAAAATTATATGATTTTTCTCTCCATGTAGATATTAATATTATACAAAAAAATTTTCCGGACATTGGTGCTCCAGTCCTTAAAAAATTGCTATCAAAAATTCCCTCCTATTCACTAAAAGTAATAAGTTATTCATTTGCATGGCATATTAAATAAATTCTATACAATTATTACAGGTAAAGAAAATCTATATACTAATTTATTAATCGTCTATTCAAAATCAACTATAACCACAATAATTTTTCTTATTGCAATACTAAATTACTGTTATCTATTTTTACACACAGGTTATTATCGATCCTACTCCTGCTTGCACATTAGTCTATTATTATTATCAAATTATCGTGCTCCGCTATCTCTGTCTAATATTGTTTTGTTTTAGTTGATGTTGTAGTTTTTGCTCTACCCACTCTCTATAACCCCTTTCCTCTCTACTGTTGCTCATAGATAGTTTTGTGTTTATTTTTGTATAATTTGTTGCAATTAGAAAATAATTACATATTTCTGAAAAAATAAAATATAATCTCTTAATGTTCTTGTGTTTTTCAATACTATTTTTGTTTTAAACAAATGTATGCATAGTATTGAGTGTTTTAAAATCCATCTTTGTTTCGAAATAAACGTAATATATTCGTTTTATTATTTACAAATATTTACTTTATTAGTCGAATTTTCTCCGAAAAATTAGACTTATACAGCCGATACGATAAGAACGGCGAGAGATGAGAGTAGGGGCGCTATCCGTTTCCGGACCCGTAGAACACGATTCTGTAGAAAAAAAACTGTCTGATTTGGTAAGTGGGGCCAATGCACAACAATAATAAAAAAAGTGGGGTCAAATCCCGTGTAGACTTTCAATCACCTACCGCTTGTAGACATTCAATACCGAAGATGAAGGAAAAAGTTCGACTTCCATGATGGGGCCCCGCTGCTCACGGCGTTTTTTTTTTTATTAAAATCTATAGAAATTTATTCTCTTTAAACTCATGCTCTTCCTTTCCTGATCCAAATCCCAGCTCGCCATCTATTAGAGGAATTGTTCGGTTAAGTTATGTTATTCATTGTGCTTGCTCTTAATATAGCGTACTCCCTATATATAGGCAATTACATTACCTTGTCAAGTGCCTCCTTACCTACTATACAGTAATTAGTATATTTTGATGGATTGTTTTCTGGAACATACTGTAAACAGTACCGGGTACGACGATAGTTTTAAATAGAGATTATCAAATAACTCTTGTTACAGTTCATTAATCACAATGTTGCTCTAATTTGCCGTGTTGTAATTTAATTTTAAATTTCTCAACGTTGCTCGCATACAAGCATACATACAATATACACATATACAAATGTGTATTCTCAGTAGAATATTACCAATCCACTTTTGTTTATGAACAATATATGCATATATGTATATATAAAAAGTACAGTAGTGTACATAAATATGTACACACGCTTTAGTGTAGACATTCACTGAATCATTCCACTTCCCGAAACTAGCGAATGACTCTAGCTTCGATAACGTGCATATAATTGGTATACACTTGTTCATTTTTGACACTATATCCACTTATTTTTGTACACTACTGTTTCTTATTTGTACACTCCAGTGTTTTTGTGCTCTTTTTGTAAAATTAAATTTATATTATATATGGAAACATAATCATACTATTAAATTGGTGCACCAAATGGGAACTGTTCTTGTTTTGAGCTAGTAGAAAAGACGAATTCACACATTTTGAATCATAATTTTGAACTATGTTAGTATATACATATATAATTGTTATAGTACATAGACCATCTAGTTATTTACACTTATATACAAGAGTTGAAACTTTGCTTGCAATCGTAAAATTTATTAGGTACCCTCTATTCAAACATTAGTATAATCTAAACTGCATACATCTATTTCTATGTATATTTGGTGATGTTTAAATTTATTATTAATTAGAAATTTACATGCAATAAACATTTTATTAGTTGTTTATTCACGTACAACAATTGTTTATAACAAATAAATTTCAAGTAACATTTGGTCTGTTAATACCTACAAATTGTATTCAAGCCCCACGTTGGGCGCCAGAAATACACATAGATTTCTCAAAGATCATTCATTTTCACTTTCTCTTCTGATGTTTGTCAGAAATTTTCCATTCGCCGAAAATAATATTCATTTTTATTATTCATAAAATACAACACATTAAATTTTAATAGTCCCAGCCCACTCATTTTTTCAAATCGTCCTGGTAACCACATTTTTGCAAATTTGCTTTCAACATATGTAGATACGATTATAAGAATTTTTCTCTTATTTGAACACCCCCCCCCCGCCACTTCCACTCACCACCTTCTAGTCTGCGTAAAAGATGGTGGTGAAGGAAATTTAATATATGTGGCACAATACAAATATAACTGTTACAATTCACTTACCAGTACTGTTTATTTCAAAAATTTAGGAGTTATGGAAAACCAATCCTACCACTTATGTTTCTGTTAGTACAATATATTCTTGTTTTAGATATGCTTGTTATTACTAATTAAAAAATCGGTCAAGAGCGAACTGGACTCGCATAATTAAGGTTCCGTGCAGTAAATAGATTAAAGGATCTTTTACAAGACGTAATGTGTTATAAAAAAAAAAAATAAAAAAATAAAAACACTTTTTTGGAATTTTTTTGGAAAACTATTTATTGTAATTAAAAAAAACTTCTTTGTGAAGTCGGATAGGCTCCAAATTTTAGTGAATAAGGAACTGTTTCCCCCTTCAATTTTTTTTTTTAAATAATTTACTGTTGAGAGGTTTACTTTGTGAAATTTCATTTTAAATATTAAAAATATTTAAAGTTTTAATTACTTTGTCAATTTCACTAGAATTGAGTAGAATTTACTAAACGCGTTTTCAATCTCGCGATCATCATCAGAGTAATTACTCTGATGATGATCGCGAGATTGAAAACGCGTTTAGTAAATTCTACTCAATTCTAGTGAAATTGACAAAGTAATTAAAACTTTAAATATTTTTAATATTTTTTTTTTTTTTTTTGTAGCATGTTAATTACATCGAAGACTATACGAAATGAACATTTTTTACCACTTGCAACCGCCGCTACGAAAGTTATCGGCCATTTTGTAAAAAATCGAACTTAGTCGTACTTTCTAAATATAGATGGATATATCTCGGTATGTGTAGGTGATTATTATAACTCATAATATTTAAATTATGGCGGTTGATTTAAATTATTGCAGCTGCTGTTGAATTTGAAGCTTGTGAGGTAGGTGGAAGCTTATATACTTTTGGTGTTGTGTATTTTTGAAAACAATTGAACCTTAATTTTTCCAAACTTGGTTTCTAATCGAGTTCGATTCGTGTAATCCTCATATGGTAGCTTGTAACCCTTGTATGGGACAAATTATTACAACTCATATTTAAATTATGGCAGTTTACTTGATCTAAATTATTTTTCAAATACTGTTCATTGCCGGCAATTTTGAATTTCTAATCAATTTTTTTCACTTTTTTCAAGCTTAAGAATTTTTTCTTGTTCACCATCATAAAGTACATCGAAAAACCTACAATTTAAGAAAAAAAAGAACCTCGTACGATACAATGCACAAAAATCATTGGCCAGTCGATTTTCAAATTTGACGTCAATTTTTAGGGATTGCATTAGATATTTTGACTTGAAACTTTAACCAGTTATTGTCCACGTTATAAAGTATATTTTTTGAAAATTTCATCCAATTTCACTTAAAACACCCGAAGTTAAAACCAAAAAACCAAAATTTAACAATATCCCCAGTTTTATTATTTTTTTTAAGGTTATGTTTGCAGATAAAAATTTCATACTCTAGCCGCCGGTAGATTATATCATACTGAATAGCCTCAATTTTTTTCGTTTTTTTTAGACCTACACATACCGAAATATATTCATCTATATTTAGAAAGTACGACTAAAATGGTCGATTTTTCACAAAATGGCCGATAACTTTCGTAGCGGCGGTTGCAAGTGGTAGAAAATGTTCATTTCGTATAATCTTCGATGTAATTAACATGCTACATAAAAAAAATTGAGGGGGGAAACAGTTCCTTATGTTTTGTTTATCCGACTTTATTATTTGTACAATAAAGTACCGTCAAACCGCGCTATTTGAAAACGGTAAGGCTATTTGGAACAAAAAAAAAAAAAAAAGATTTAAGCTCTTATATCTGTTTGATTTCTGAACGATTCATAACATTAATGCGTCTTTAATAGGGGATGTTCTTTAAGAGTTTAAATCTTTTTTAAAAATCTACTTAAGAGTTTAAATCTTTTTTTTTTCGTTCCAAATAGCCCCACCGTTTTTAAATAGTTCCGTTTGACGGTACATATAATTAAGTGTATCTTGAATATTTTTTTCTTTTATTTTTGATCAGCCATCTGCCCTTGTAAGTCTATTGAAGGTCACAGGCTAAAAGAAAAAAAACGGTGCCAATGGTTCAAAGAAAACTCTAAGTCTGATTGAACTAAAATTGGATATATTCTATTTATTATGGTGTTTTTTGTAAGACTTTCTAGAATCAGCCCTTAATATAAAAAATTTTATTTTAATTTTTCTTATTTTTCTATTCACAATGACACCAAAAAAAAGTATGAGGTTTGATGAGCTGATTCTAGATAGTCTTACAGAAAACATCATAACACAGAAAATGCATCCAATTTTAGTTCAATGGGACTTATAGTTTTTTTTTTTTTTTTAAATCGTTGGCACAGTTTTGAATTACAAAATTTACATGTGACATTCAATAGGCGTACAAGAGCAGATGGAAGGCCAGACAAAAAAAAAATTTCAATATACACTAAATTATTATATGTACTTTAATGTACAAATTTTTTTTTTTCATCTCAATAAATAGTTTCTCCAAAGAAAAAATACCAAAATAGTGTTTTTTTTAGTACATAACTTGTAAAAGACCCCTTAAATTAAACTTTTTTATTTTTGTATAGTAATTTAAATCTTATCCAAATTTATTTTTGATAACTGAAAAAATGCATGAACTCTTTCACATTGTACTGAAACATTAGTAAATACGTTGCTCATTACCGTGTTTCCCCTTGTTATTTAAATTTTTCCTTTACTCTAAGTAAAACAAATTACCAAAAAATTATAGTGTTCCAATTTTTGAAACACACCGTACCAAACATAATATACCGCAACCTTAATATGTATATATTACTCAAATTTATTTCACCATAAAAGCGTTAAGAACGGAAATAGAAATAACATATAACAACACGCCACCCTTCCCCTTGGGCGTTCACCCACAACTGTTTCAATTGTATATAAGAGAAATATTAAATGTTTAGAACGACGAAACAGCCCAACAGACGGTCATATATGGAGTTAATTTATATATACATAATTATTAAAACGTAATTAACACAATAAAATTACTAGTTACCGAAACTTTTACTCGAATGCCCGAATACAATTATGCAATTAGATATGGAAAATATATTTTTCTAATTTGACTTTGAATGGTTTTTATTATAATGTTTAGTTCAAGATATGGTAAATAACAGTAAAAGAAAAACGGTAAAAAAAAATTATTTGTAAATTTTACAGTAGTAGCGACATCTGCACGAAATGGTAATTATTTATTTCCGCGAGTGGAATAACTGTGACTTTGACCGAAACAGATGCGCAGAAAAGCTTACATCAAGCTATTTAGTTAAAGGATAAAGTTTTGGAAAAAAAATACCAACAGTTGCTGATATAGAATGGTTATTATTTATTTACGACGTTTCGAAATCATGGACGTTTTATCATCAGGCAAGAATTTCTTTATAATATACATTTAATAAAAAAAATTCTTGCCTGATGAGGAAACTTTCATGGTTTCGAAAAGTCGCAAATAGTCATTTTATATCAGTAACTTTTGGTAGCTTTTCTCCTAAACTCTATCCTTTAATTTTATCTAACCAAATCACCTAATACCCTTTTTGGTCAAGCCACTTATTAACTTCTCCCCTTCTAAGTGGGTTTTTTTCAGAATATTTTTCTCCGAAATGAATAATGCAATAAAAGTAAAACTTTAATAGATTGTAATATAGATTGATCTGGGGTACACCAAAAAAAAAAAATTCCCCCCAATTTGAAAAAACAAAATGACGGTGCAGGCGTAGGTCGAACAGAGACGAAGAGGTTCATGGTGAACAGTATAACAATTTTCAAATGCCAAACAGAAAATAAAAATTTTCATCACTTACAAGGAGAGAGTCAGGTATGGTCGTCACTGATTTCAATCAAATTTCGTCTACTAGTAGAGCATAGGATCTATATCAAAAATTTCGAAAATTAAGGTCCACCTCTCAAAAATAAAAAAATATTTCAATTTAAAGTTTAAATAATTATATAATATGAGGTATATACAAGTTATTATAAATACTTTCAACAAGTAAGTGAAATAGCTTGATGGTAAAGTGTTTAGAATAGTGTTGTGGACGCTGTGATACTGAGTACAAATCTCGATTCGAATCTTTTTAAAATTTTTTTCAATTTTAATATTTTTTGTTTTTAATTTACTAATAATGTTGCTAAAATTCTGCTTATACAAATATTTATTGTAAGAAAAATATTTTACCATTTTACTATGGTCTTTACTTATTTTGATTTTTGTATTATCATTTATATACTTGATCCAAATTAAATAAAAATTTCCGAAAATATAATCCGGGAAAAATGCAGGTGGCGTGGAAATAAAAAGGTCACCAGTCACCAACTTCTCATTTTAGAACAAGCAAGACAACCTACCCTGCAGTACGTCTTCTCTGCTATTGTAGACCCTCATTTATGTCTCACAGACCCCCAATTTTTTCCTTCGTCTACGTGGACCCCTTGCAGGTCATTATAGACCACTTTGGGAACCACTGACTTAAGCCAATAAAAAGAAGGGAGTATTGTATTTCCCCCAAAAATGTAGGGTAAGTGCGGTAGAGATGCCGTGTCGAGAGAGATGCCGCAGTAGCCATAGTTCATCCGTTGATAGATAGATAGCCCTATTAATGGATTATATGTTTAAAATAAGTTACTTGTTTAAGCTGTATATGGCAACATTTATGATTAGTCCATCAGTTTAGTAATTATCCAACTTTTTATTATTGAAAAGTAAGTTTTTTTATATAATATTTTATCAAGCATTTAATTCATTAGAATTTAAGAATGTATATTTCATTGTTTTAACGAAAATGAGTTTTGTTATTAATTTAGGTATATTTTAAAAGTACTGTATAAAATATTAGGTTGAAATTCCGCAGTATGCTTGCTATAGCAACATGCGGCATCTATCCCAACAAAAAGGAGAGATGCCGCATTTAAAGTTGGTATAGATACCGCATCATATTACATGTTAAAAAGTATAGATTTATATACCTTAATTATGAAATTTTTTTGGACTGTAAATTATGTCACGTAAATATAAAAGATCCATTAATGGATCAGGAAGAGTCATCATATTAGTGGAGATAACGAAAATAATGATGATTGCGTGTGAATTGAATGTTTTAAAAGATACTCAGAAACAAAAAAAAAGTTGACTGGTTAAGATGTATAAAGTGTCAAAAATGGTTACATATGGCATGCATCATGTATGGAGATGTGTGCAAAATGCAAAATTTTTAATATGAACTATGCGGCGTCTCACTTTCTTTGATGCGGCATCTCTCCCATATGTGTGGGAGAGACGCCGCTTTGCAGGCTCTACAAAAATGTTAATTATAAATATAATTTTAAAGAACTATGCTTACATTTATTGTGTACCAAATTTCAAATCAATTAAATGCATACTTTAACAATTATCAAGTGTTTTCAAAATGTGCGGCATCTCTCCCGCATTCACCCTAATACCTTAATTATTCTATAGCGTGTTTATTTTTATTTCGATTAAATCATTTTAGTAACATTTTTCGCACATAACATATTTGCAAAAAATGTAATAAGGAAATCATTTAATGGAGACATTAAAATTAAATTTTTTGATAGGCACTTATGGAATTCACGTCCTCAAAAAAGCATCATTGGAAATTCCTTTCCAATTCTTATTCAAATAGCTTTCTTCAACTAGCACGGAAAAAAATCTAAATATTTAAAGAATTTTAATTAAAAAATTTATTAAAACACCCCGCCCGTGTATACCAAAGAATTGACAGTTTTCTTTAGTATTCAAGAAAAATTTACAATATCAAAATTTCCAACCATCAACGCATGTACACAAAAATTCCTTGTATATATTCACAGGAGAATGGAAAAGATTAGAAAATTTTTAATTAAAACGTTTAATTATGAACGTAATACCTCTATACCGACTCTCTACCGAACGTCGAAGAAAAGTGTACGAAGGAAATTGTTACAAGATTTTCAGTGTTACCACTCCAAACAGTACTAAATAGGTGTACCATAATTTAAACATAATTGTACATTGAAATGCTATAGGGATCGGATGAGTTACAGTGGCCATCCAATGGTACGTACTCCGATTTTACGTAGCGACGTCAGCGATTTAGTGGGGTTCTCCTCTCACAGGTATGTTGTTGTTTGTCGGTGTTAGTGAAAATTTATGTACCAAGCCAGAGTCAGGGCCGTAGGTAATATTGTCTGAGGGTCTCGTAGCCTTTAAAAATTTTAAAATTTCACTGCAGATAGGTATACATGCACCTATTTGTATACGTAATATACAAATTGCAAATGCAAAATGAGTAACGTAAAATTCTAGAATATTCTAATCGTCAACTAGTAGAGATATCAAAAAACAGACTTCACCATTGAATTGGTCATTAAAAATGAGTAAAACAGTATAGTTCGACAAAAATTCTAGAATGTTCTATTTGTCAACTAGCAAAAATATTGAAAAATCAATTGTACCATTTAATTGTCCATTGAAAAAGAGGTCAAATGACACATATTGACAAATGTTCTGGAATATTCTATTCGTCAACTAGCAAAGATATTTAAAAACAGACGTCACCATTGAATTGGCTACCAAAAAAGAGACCAAATAACATATTTTGAGAAATGTTCTAGAATATTCTATTTGCCAACTAACAAAGATATTTGGAAAATCCACTCCATCACTTAATTGTCCAACCGAAATTAAACTAATGTAAACCAAATGTCCGATTTTGACAAACAATTTTTGCTATTTAACGAATAGAATATTCTAGAACATTAATCAAAATTTGCTATTCCGTCTTTTATTCGATGACCAATCAAATGGTGCAATCGATTTTTCGATATCTTTGTTAGTTGACGAATAGAACATTCTAGAATTTTTGTCAAAATGCGCTGCTTAATCTAATTTTTAGTGCCCAATTCAATCGTGGAGTTTGTTTCTTGGTATCTTCGCTAGTTCACGAGTAGAATATTCTAGAATTTTTGTTAACTTCCACTATTTGGCGTCTTTTACGCTGATGAATGCGATAGTGAAGTTAATTTTTCGACATTTTTCTAAAAGTCGTCACACATATTCATTAGTATACATTCGATTTCCTTTGTCTACACAACGGAATTTTAGGTGTAAATTGTCCTTAAGATAATATTATTTTAGATAAATTCAGGTAAATAATATTTACCAGTCCCAAAAACAAAAGTTTACCGACGCCCCTGATCTTCCGATTTTACGTACTTCCCCTTAAATTTGCACCGACCACTACGTAAAATTGGATTTGTGGTGTATATAAGTTGAATCACTCAAAACAACAAGTAGGACCAAAATATCCTTCAAGTGTTCTTTACATAGTCAGTTCGAATAAGTTTTTACTAATCCATTGTTTCGGTTTATTACAAGTGATAATCCATGCTATTCAAAAGTGTAAAAGACATTGGTAATAATCTAATTCTCAAAGAAGAATACCTATCAGCTATCTACTCTACAATATCCACACATAAATTAGGTAGTCGCTTAATATTCTTCCGATGAATGGGCCTAGAAAATTTATACGTAGGCATAATTTTATTAAAATTAGTAGGTAAATACAATAAAATTCGTATAGTGTGTAAACAAAATTATGAAACATAAGAAACGTATACAACTTAGGTTGTATCATAGAACACTTCAAGCAAACTAATATCAAAAAAGTGTAGCTCGCTTGCAGTCATCTGTTGGTCTGTCACAGCTTAAGGCATGTAGTCAGTCGGTGTCGGTCACCGAATCCACTACGATTGTTATATATTGTAAGACCATTATTACTTGGCATGCACGTTGCTCTGTCCGATAATATGTGTTTTGTAGTTGTGTGTGTGAATACTCACACAGCAGCAAACATCAAACCTACACCACTACAAACAGTGTGTACCTGCACAACATAGTGGTTCCAAATGGAGGGGATTTTACGTCACCTTTCTGCTCCAGTTGGAATACTATCATATAGTAGTTTGGCCTCTTGGGTTGTATATTTTATATTAGTTACTAAGGTTCTTCTTGTATTAAAATGGCCCTTATCTTCTTCAACACTATTGTCTTTTAAACCATCGTGTTTATAACCATATGATAAATATTGTAATGCCATTCTTGAAGTGTCTATTTATTTTAAATAAATATATTGTAATATTAAGGCGGACCGCTAGTGTGACATTTTTAAAAAATTGGAACAATTTCTTTTTTTGCATGTTTCGATAGTCTATACCTTTAAATATGTTTCGATAGTCTATACCTTTAGAAGCCAGACCCTGGCATATTTAAACGACTCATCTAGTTTTACTATGACCGTTATAGTGAGTACATCGTAAATAATTTTAGTAAAAATTCTCAGTGATTAAAACTAAAAGGTAAAGTAAAGAAAAACTACATTTTTCAAATTTGCTACAGTTATAACAAATTAGACAAATCATCCGATCGATTTGATTTTTATTGCAGCCATTTTGTATATTATGTTTCTTTGTGCCATGAACCTCCATTTTTTCGGTCGAATAAAAAATGTAATGCAGGCCAAAAATAATCAAATTTTCGCGCAAAATTTGAAACTTTTTTTTAAAAGCTCCACCATTTTGTTAAAGTTCCACTTTTTTTCCGTTTTAGGTTCATGTGCACGGGCAATACCTTCTAGTTTAACTGTGGATACTACAATGATTTTTGCGATATTTTTACTACACAAAATATTCAAAGAGAAAACCGAATTTTATAGATAACAAACGCCAGAAGGACAAGGTCACAACTAGCTTACTGAAGATACATACAAGAAAACTTAGCAACAACTCTCCGCAACCCCTCTTAAATTATAAAAATATAACAACGCATAGGTGTTTTTTCACCCTTTGTACTCTACGGTTAATAGGCTTTTTGGTTTTTTGATTTCAGGCACTGTGAAGGTCACTATCACTGTAGCAGTGGGGAAACTATTTTTTGGAACCTTGGGAGATCACGAATAAGTCACTAAATTTTCAATTTTTTGGTCCAAAAATTTTATCATGAATTTACTATATATCAACGAATATATCCTTACTAGTGGTCCCCCTTAAAATATTTATAATGTGTCTAAAAAGGAAACATAACCTCAAATATTTCGATTATTTTGTTTGAAAAGTTTGGCTATTCCTGACAAACTATAACTGATATGTTATAATATATTTGAGATTGAAGCTATTAATTAGAAATATAATAAAAAATTAAATTAAAAGCTCCAAAAACCGTAATAATTTTGAAAGTTTGAAAAGTTCTGAATTCAATATAATAGGTTAAAATATTCTAAGAATTCAATTTGAGCAGCGATTGGAGACACTGGCCACTTTGCCCCTTTATAAGCTTGGCCACTTTACCGCATTAGAGGCCATTTCAGCAAATCGTAATTAATTTCAAGAGAGAATTTTCTGTTGCATCGATATCTATATTATTTTAAAGGTAATTAGACAGGGTTTTTAGCTATCACAATTAAAAAATTGTATTCGTAATTAATAAAAAAATAATTAGAATACAACTTGAAACTTACTTTACATCAACACTAGAAAATACAGAAAATTCCTTATAATTCATACAATCTAGGAAACTGATCATTGACATTTTAATTGTCTAAAAGCTAGTATTCAACTTCGCCACAAGATTGGAATGGTTTCCGATGAGTAAAGGCCACTTTACCTCCACTGGCCACTTTATCCCAGTCTCCCCTACTATTTCGTAGAAAAAAGTCTACATAATATATAAGAAGAGATATTAGGTACACATAGAATTTGATAGGTAATTTTCAACAGAAAAATATTTAACAAGATAATACAGTCAGATTTATTACTTTTTCGATTACACATTTTTGGAACTCGAGCTCCACATTTAGCCCGCGGGCCGTACTTTGGGAACCCCTGTATTTACACAATAATATATATATATATATATATATATATATATATATATATATATATATATATATATAAATATATATATATATATATATATATATATATATATATATATATATATATATATATATACATAATAATCTTACAATTCATCAAATATTTAACGAAAATAACAAATTTAGATCCGGGGATCAAGTGGGCCGAGAACTGAAAATAACCGACAACACAGTAACACGCAATATGAATGAAAATAGAGGTTAATTTTCCTGCCTGTTTATTCCCTACCGTTTCTTGTTTTAACCCCATTCCCCGTTCCTCCCAACCCAACATTTCACATAGAAAATAAAACATAGGGAACAATCATCATATAAATTCCTGTAATGTCCTGTGTATACATAACAAACAATATCCTGATGTTGTGTCCTGTTTGTATGTATATATGCGTACGGGTCAATTCATTGTTTGTACAAGAGTAACAAATTTATGTATCCACATCAGGGATACATAATTCTAGAAGAAAATGATTCTATAAACATTATATACATAGAGCAGGGGGGAGAACGTGTAGAAAGAGGATAGTAGTGTGTAGGTTATGTAATACGTTAACATTTGCGAAGATGTTCTTAAAGGGGTTGTCACATTGGTATAAATTAATTAAATATTTGTAGAGGTGTGTGTAAACTTTAGTAAGTTTTCTTCGAATTATCGACAAAACATTGTTAGATATATGTAGTGTCCTTGTAACGTCCTATCAACAACGCAAAAAATTAATTAATTTTAAATTTGAAAAATTTGGAGGACAGATCTACCCACACTGTCAACTTCCCATTGAATGCCCTTAAAAACTATTGCAAATGAATAACTTTTTTTAATTCAGGGGACTCCTCCTCTGGACTCCCGATAGAGGCTTTGCCCCTTGCACCATACCGGGGGCTTCGCCTTCTGTACCTAAGAGTGGGGGTTTCACCCTTATCAAACAAATGATAATATCATTCGTTCTCAAGATATGCGAGACAAAATATATTTTGGCAAAAAACTAATTTTTTCAGGTTTCTTATTTCATTTTTTTTTTAATTTTATGATAAAGTACTGGCGTTTTTAACATCAAGGAAGGTTCCTAGGCCATTATATAATAATGTTATGGTAAAAAATCCATATAATCTATGTTATCTTAATAAAGTTAATTCGGTTTTTTTACCACAAAAAACAAACCGCTAATCCGAATTTGCTGAAAACTTTATTTTCTGATTATGCATCTGATGAAATTAGTCCGGTGTTGATATCATCATTTGTTCTCGAGATATGCGAGACGAAAAAAAATTCACGAACGAACTAACGAACGCACAGACAGACATCACGCTACAAACGATGGATTCGGATTCTAGTGACCTTGAAACGTGGAGATATGTCAAAATTAGCGATTCGTAAATTCGAACCCATTACAATAACTTCCTATGGGAAGTTAAAAATAAAATTTGTATAGAAATATTTTTACCAAATGAAAATGATTTCATGTGATAGGAATGCACGTAAGACAGCACAGCAGACAAGCTTGTAATATAGCTATCTCTTACAAGATCTACTACCTAATATATTGAAAAAGGATAGTAAAAATTATAACTTTGATAAATGACAAAATTTCATTTTTACATTCCAACTATATGAATCATTTGCATTTTGTATAAATGCGAGTATAATATAGATTTGAAAGTGCTGCGCTCCCAAGCTTTCTATCTTTTGCGATTTCTATGTAGGACTAAACTACAAAAGTTTTATTAGAAGAAAATTCGCCAAGTACGTGTTCGACAGACATTAAGTTAGGGCTCCTCAGTAATTGGTGCTTTTTCCAGCTAAATAACAGTAGCTAGTTAGACAATATTACTATAGCACATGTGTTAATAATGTTACGTTGACGGTCAGTTACGTGGTAATTTGGCTGCCTATGTCTCGTATAAAGAAAAATATTTTCCTTAAAGTCAGTCAACAAACACTTATATTAATATATTTTGTCGTGTTAAATTCTGACTTGCAAAATTCAAATATTTTACAAGCCAGCTTTCAGTTGATTAGGCCATTATTTGGTAAAAGCTAAACTGAATTAAATATTTAGTTTGAAACCCATTGTCCAGGTTGATTTGTAAGTTGATAAGTATGCAAAACCAGAGCCGGATTTATATAAGGGCACTTGAAGTACGTGCCTCGGAGCCCTCACGCAATAGGGACCTTAATAAATTTAAGGGCTTAAATAGAAGAGAAGTTTTTTTTGTTTTGCTCGCATTTTAGGGGAAAATTTGAAATTCTCCAACAGGACTTCCACAAAAGTAGAGTAGAGTGGGGCTAGTTAAGCATAGGTGTAAGTTGAACAATCTCAAAAATATCTCAGAAATTATACATCGCATGCTAATGCATTAAATGGCGGATAGAAGCGGGCAGAAGAGGGGAACTCATTACTCGACTGCCAGTTGCAACCTGTCGATCGAGTGACGTATGCGCACGCTTTATTTATTTTGCGTATAAAAAGTAAAAACTTTTGTTTGTGAATATTTCTTCTATACGAGGTAATTATTACCTATGTTAAATCAAGTGTTAAACTTTTATAAATTTAGTATGTTTTTGATATCTAGAAAGGATTTGGTTCTAATTCAAACAGTTTTTTCATAACCTCACTTTTGTTTCAAACTGTCTGAGTGGGGTAAGTCGAGCAATAGAACTTTCGTTTGCATTAATTGTAACAGTGACAAGTGACCGTGAAGTTCTTAATATCTACTTAATGTTTCTCTTTTAATTTAAATTCTTTTTGATAAATTACTTAGACTGATATTAAGTAGAAAGACTGAGTATATTTCAAATATTAAGTTTAAGATTGTAGTTTAAATATTAAGTTGAAGTTGATTTTTTTTAAATTTATTTTCTGTATTTAATATCCAAAGAAAATTACTTTTTGTTTCACTATTATGTCACTAAAGCATTATAAATAAAATATTGACTGTCAAATAATCATTTTATTTTATGTCTGATAAACATCTAAGGCATGGTTTGACTAAATTTTCTAATTGCTCAATTTACCCCGTGCCTTTTCTCAACTTACCTCACCTATGGGATACGTTGAGCATGTCGGACTTCCTTCACTGAAACAGCTGTATCTCCTAAATGTGAATTGCTACAAAAATGTTACTATGGGAACTTTAGAAAAGGAAGAATTGCCTACACATCAGTATGCATAACAATAAATTTGGACTTGCGGTTGAGGAACTATGACCGATTAAGTGAAAAATTACTCAACTAGCCCCGCCCTAACCTACTCAGAGGCTACCATATGTTAAATATTCAAGAGCCACCACATTAGAAGTACCCCGGGCCCTCCATGGAGGAAATTCCATCCCTGTTCAAAACGGTGACGATAAAATTTAAAGAACTAAGAAAATAGGAAATCAAAATATTAGTATCATAAAGAATAAACATCAATTTATTAGTAATAAGTTTCACTAACACCATCAGTACTTACAATATCATAACACATTTCAAGAGTAGCCCGCCAGCAGAAGTCATAGTTATTAAAAGTTCTGTAACATCCTCGATTAGAAATACCTACGTCTTTTTGCCCATCCTTACATTACACACAAAGAAAAAAAAGTAAAAAAAAATTATTGCAAAATATTTTCGGAAACCTTCAAAAGAGTATTCGTATGATTATCGTCAACATTACTTTTTGTTTTTACATTACCGAAACTGTTACAAAAGAAACAAAAAGAACAATACAAACAAATCAACATAATAAAAACACTTCTTTGTACTTTGCACAGTTGATACTTTGTCCATCCATACTACTCTGATGTATATACCTATTGCCTTGTTGGTGAACATAGACACGTTCAAAAATTGTTCCCATGGATATTCAAAGTTTTCTATATTGAAAAACATCAACGACAGCCCCATCTGCCCCGTTCCCCAACTTTCTGCCTGTTCCCTCTCCTCACCGCCCAACCATCACGAAGTGGTAGAACGTGGGAAAAGCGATGTTGAAAACGACCAAGTTGTTTATGATCAACTAACTCTTCAAGGTAGTTGGTACTGTTTTGGTGCGTCACACAGTATGGGAATAAGACGACATGATGTTTTTATCTTTTTTTTTTTTTTTGTAAGGTTATGAATGGTTATTGTTTTTTTCTCTTTATAGAAAGTTGGAAAATTCATTTTTGAAAAGTGTAAAGGTAAAAATGATTATTATTTCGTCACTTTCGTTACTAAAAGATTATTTTCTATTTATTTTCATCGTGGAGATACACTAATGGATTTTGATGTCCAAGTTTTGTGATTTTCAATTAATTTCGTTCAAGCGATTTTTACCTTAACCGCGATACAAAAAATGTGGTAGCCACGTGCACAGTCCAAAAATTCGTGTTAAAATTAGCACATTTCACATGTCCAGAACGGTCCACTCAATTTTTTGTGTTATTTTAACACAAAGCATATGTGTCAAATCTATACACAAGATTTGTGTCAATGATTTAACACACAAGAGGACATATATTTTGTGTTAATTTTACACAATTACTTAGTTATAATTTTACCAGTAAATATGTTAATATAACCATTATTTAGTGTATCTTTTTAACACAATGATATGTAAAACTAACTGATTTAGAATGTAGAAGTTTACGCAATAAATGTGTTGGTATAGGTATTTTGTTATTTATTTATTATGTAAATGAAAGGAAATAGTAAAAAATAATTTTTCAGTACTTAAACTTTTTTATTTAATATTTCTACAATTTTTGTAAAGATTTCGACGATGATATTGGTGAATTTCACTTGGTATTTGATGAAAATAATGTTGAAGCAATACCCAAAAATTGTGAAGATCGTTGTCAAACTTAACGTGGAAGACAAAATGGAACGTACCACTTAAACGTCGAATATTCGATAATCTTTTAATTAATTGAAATAAATTCTGCAAACAAAGAAAAAAATTTAGTCTATAAAAATTCAATCTACAATATTTTTAATTAACTTACCTAATAATGAATATTTAATATCTGTATGATTTTTGTCGGTTTCATTGTTGTGACTGATGGAAATTAGCTGACTGCTACACTGGCAATGCGATATCTGACTCCAATTTGATGAAATGTTAGGAACAACACAATGAACGCATTTATTATTTAATAGGTAACAAAAATAACTTGTTTATTTGATGCTTCGAATTAAGAATATTTATAATGTATGTGTTCACCACCTCGGTGTTGTCATAACTACTCAAACATACGAAACAAGCGCGCAAAACCGGTTTTTTTTGTGTTGAAACTACACAAATAAGATGTTATTTTTGATTTGACACAAATGTGATGTTATTATTTGCTGTTTAAAACAGATTAACATTTTTATTCTGTTAAATCAAAATTTTTGTTAATATTTTAATTTAACACAAACACGAAAGGTTATATTAACACAGGGTTTTGTTACTTATTTAACACAAAGATTTTAACCACTGGCTTTTTTGTACACAAACACAAATGTTTTTTACCGTGTGAGTGTTGAAGAGAAAGTACATTATTCGGAAAGTGGGTTAAAGTAAACCGGTTGCAACATAGTTGTATAACCGGTTAAAGAAAAAAGTAGTAGTAACAGGTGGGCCAAAAGAAGTCATCCGATGTTGTTTGGCTCTCATTTTTTTTTCTAAATGAAAAACTTCGATTCTGTTTTTTGATTATGTTTATTTGAACCTTTAGAATTTTATTGGTCAAGTCGAGAAGATGATATCGGCCAAATGGGCACCGTCACAATTGATTACTATACGGGCTCGTGTTATGACATTTTTCATCACTTCGGCGAGAACTTCGGGCGACAGATTGTCGCACTCGTGTCGAATGTTGTCCTTGAGGGCTTCTAGGGTCTCGGGCTTGTTCACGTAAACACGGGACTCCAAAAACCCCCACGAAAAAAGTCTAGAACGGTTAAATCGGGAGATCTTGCAGGCCAGTGTAAATCGCCAAAATGAGAGACGAGGCGACCCGGGAACGCCGCCTTCAGAATATAGGTTGTGGCTCGCGCAGTGTGTGCCGTTGCTCCGTCCTGTTGGGACCACATGTCCTCCAGTCCTAATTCGTTCCATTGCGGCAGAAAAAACTCGGTTAACATGGCCCTATAGCGCGCAATGCCCACTGTTGCCATTTGACCAGCGGCGGCAAGTCACTTTAAGCGGGTGGAATGGCACCTCGTGCATCACTCGTGGATTTTCGGTGCCCCAGAAGCGATAGTTTTGCTTGTTCACGTACCCGCTGAGGCGGAAATGAGTTCTCGCCGAAGTGATGAAAAATGCCATAAAACGAACCCGTATAGCAATCAATTGTGACGGCGCCCATTTGGCCGATATCATCTTCTCGACTTGACCAATAAAATTCTAATTTTTTTTGGTAGTTTTTAATTTAGAAAAAAAATGAGAGCCAAACAACATCGGATGACTTCTTTTGGCCCACCTTGTACTAAGGATAACGACAAAAAATTAAGAGCTATGCATCTGTAGCTGTTTTCTTAGAAGAACTGTGTCCATATTCACAGCTGAACTTACTAGTCCAGCTACCTACCTTACCAATACCTTAACACTTTCGGCCACCTGTCTGATAATACAGGCTTGAATAGAAAAAGGAGCTTTGAATCAAAATATTTTCAATAATAGGTACTATCGGATATTTAATTTTATTGCTGAATTGTCAAAATATTCATGGAAGGATTATCTGTATACCCTTCCGAGCATTTCGATCATATAACCTGCAAACTCAAATGAAGACTAGATCCACATACCCTTCCGAACATTCCGATAATATAACCTGCCAACTCAAATGAAGACCAGATCCATCAAACAAAAATATAATAAAGAAATAACATTTGTTAGTTTGATAATTTGTGTTTGTTTACAATCTCAAGAACTACTCATCCGATTTAGAAAACTGTTTCACTGTAAGATACTCTGCATTCTAATTTTGGCTACATTTCAAAAGGCTAAATTTATGCTCCAATATCCTAAGTCCCGAAAATGGCCTTAAATAAACCACTGACGAATCTAAATCAAATTTTGCTCAAATACTATTGAGATATTTGAAAAAATGAACGTTAGGTTAAAGTTTTTCACCAGGATCTTAAGTCACAGAAAGGATCCAGAATAAATTGTGGGTGGATTTTAACCAAATTTTGCACAAATACGACTGAGACACTAGAAAAGATTGTCCCCTGGGACCCCAATAAAGTCGAAAATAAACGGGTAGTCAGTGTTTTTTGTCATTAAGGAGTTTCATGGCGTAACTTTTTGAGGTTCATGGTCAGACTCTTATCAAATTCATGTGGGACCATCTCGGAAGGATATCCTTTTAAACAAAAATAGAATCACCCCAATCCGTTTAGATATACCAAAAATATAAAGTAACATACTCCCCCCCCCCCAAGAAAAAAGGAAGAGAAAATTACAGTCGAATGGAAAGTCGGTTAATAACGTAATCAATGAAGCATCAAAATGATCAAAATCTCGAAATTCTCTATAACAGCTCCAATTTTTATGATTTTTTTTTTTTTTAAATTGTATGTTTCAATGTATTATTTAAAATCACAAGCATTGCAAGTGGCGGACTTAAATTTCGTAGGTTCCTGGGGTCCGAAAAAGGCCCAAAATAAACGGCTAGACGGATCTTGATTGAATTTTGCTAAAATACTATTGAGATTCCAGAATAAATGAACGTTAGGTTGAAATTATCCTCCCGGATCCCAAAAAAAATCCAAGTAAATTGTGGGATGGTAGGAAATGGTGGGAAAAGGTTGAATGGACCTTGACTAAATTTTGTACGAATGCTAATGAGATCGGGAAAACATAAATGGGGAATTAAAATTGTCCTTCAGTATCTTGGAGTCTCAAAAGGGTCCAAAACAATAATAATGCATTTTGACAAAATTTTATTTTTTCATAAACTTTTTTTCTTCTAATATTCCAAAAAAAAAGATATACGGAAAATAGTTAAAATTTTTACTGGTTATTTCTTATTCAATAGGCAATAAAATGCTATAGTAATCAAAACAATACGGCAAGTCCTTTTCCGAAAATTTTCACCTAAACATAAATATATTAAACATGTAAGTGTCTTTATCTCTACCAAAAAATTTTTTTGCTTCTAATTGCGGAAAAACGATAGATCGAAAACAGTTAAAATTTTTACGGGTTATTTCTTATTCAATAAGCAATAAAATGCTATAATGATCAAAACAATACGGCAAGTCGTCTTTCGAAAATTTTCACCTAAATATAAATATTTCAGACAAATAAGTGCTTTTATGGTCAGAAAAAAATTTTTGGCTGCCATTTGTAAAAAAATTTAACGGGGAAAATTTTTGAAACTTTTATATGTTATTAGCTACTAAATGGGTAATATAGTGCCATGATAGCCAGAAATACGAACGCTTTAGTTTTCCTGCAATATTCATTTTTGTTATTAAAAACAGATACATGAATTTTACAAAATTTAACAATTTTTATAATTTACCACTCATTTTTCCATATTTAAAATTCGGGAATTTTTTTAAATTTTTTTTTTTATATTAAAATAATAATTAAGTCAAATAATGGACTTTATTTCAAGGCGCTAAGTCTTGTCACTTTTGAAGCATTAATGTTTCATTTTGGATAAAAAAATTTTTAACTGAGATGCTTTGAACATCAAAATATGCTATGAATATAGATATTTTAGCAGTTCAGTAAGTAAATATGTGTATTATATTTTGATATTCAAATACCGTTTTTTTGAAGTCAAAAATTTTCATTTTTAAATTTAGGGCCTAAAACTTTTTAAGCGCCATTTTTAATGTTTATGATTTTCAATAATACTACAAAAGGAACAATTTACAAAAAAAATTATCAAAATCGGATCTGTTACAGAGAATTTAGAGGTGAAAGCCTTTATTGACTACACTATAACAAGAATCAGAAAATTATGTCAGAAAGAATATTTGGTACCTATAGGTTATTTTAGACTGTAAATGTAAATAGTATGTACGATAAATTTGTTTTTATTGCACAAAAACTCATGAAAGTTATGTCAGTCTGGAGTCAGTTACAACAATATTTTTTACAGTAAACATACCTTCATTTTAATTAATCCCACAATATACCTGTAAAAACAAATTTAAATTTAAACTAAATAAAATTTATTTCAAAATTTTAATTATCCACCGTGCGCCAATAATTTTTTTTTACCTGTGCACACTTTAAATTGTTTTCAAAGCGAAATTAATTGGCAATCAAATAATATATTTAAATCACTTCGAACGGTTCGTTGTATTGCCCGGTACCCCCATTCAGTTTAGTTTTTAGCGAATTTACAGAATGGAATTCAGCTATTACAGCCACTGTCATGACGCGACTTGAGCCCGGGACTATGGCAGAAATTTGTTTTAAGGTCCCTAGAAACCAAAAATAATATTCACTATCCGCGCGATAACTCTCGAACGAAACGTCTTTCGTTTATGAAATTTAGTGAAAATATTGGAAGTCCCAAACCGTTGGACGAGTTCGTTAACCAGACACGTCAGATGCCCGAAATATGTTTTTTTTTTTTTTAACAATTTTCGTGAAAAAAATTAGTTTTTTGCCAAAATTTTCCCTTGTTTAAAAATTTTTGTGAAATTTTTTTACACCATTGGAAAGAAGAGAAAAAGTCACATAAAATAGGTCTACTCTATGTCAACTAGTACTTTTATAAACGAAAATTCGCTATGTTATGCAGAACGCAGCGACGGGGGTATTGTTATATTCATTTCTTCTTTCGCTCCTTTCGTCTACCTATAATATAGATCGGTATTTTCGCACAAGGTAATATTTTAACAATCTTCCAATTTAATTAATATCCCCCCTACCGCCCACACGCTGTAATATCACTAGATACCTAAAAGTACAGTTTAAAATGAAATTCCGAGAGCAATCACAGCAGTGTTTTATTTCGGCCCCAATAACATTTATTTCGCACTTGCCTCCCGTGCGAGTGATGTGCATGTTGCCTGTCACAATACCGGTACATATTGCGCACAGTGTAGCCAACATAAAATAAGTTACCTCAACGCAATGCTTGTTGGAACTTGGTTGGTGTATGTAGAATGCTTCGAGAGAGAATTACCGCATATGCAGAAAGAGAGCATTCAATGGAACAACAGATGTATCTAAAACATTTTCAAATGTATACATAGGATTGACCGGGGTAATTGTGAATTGGGGCAATTGTGAACGGCGCCTATAATTTCTAAAATAACATTAATATTGTTAAAAATCAACTCTTAATATGTTTTTATGTCCTTTCTTAATTTGCTATTAAAATTTCATAACAATTCTCCAAGTATTAGTATCTTTTTTTTATTTTGAAAAAACCCTTGCCAAATTTTATGTATCTTACTTCGACCAATCCTCAAAAAAAATTTTTTTTTTAAATACATTTTCTTTTTTTAGAAGGTAAGAAATGGTTAAAAATATTTCTAAAGAAGCGGTCTAAACCCTGAGAGGGTTCCTTATTAACTGCTAAAGAAATTGGACAATTTATCACCAATTCACAATTACCCGATGATTTTAAAATTGTGGAGTAATTGTGAACGTCATTCACAAATGCCCCCATTCGGTTAAAAATTTCAGTAGTGTCCCTTTCAGAGTTGAAAATGTTGATGAAGGTGCTGGTGACCTTATTGTACAAGTTTCCGTTGTACAAACAATGCGAAAAAAAAAATTGTTTTTTTTTTATTCATGTAACTAAATGTATTTCCTTGAAAAAATCTTATTTTCCTTGTTTTTGTGTGAATACATGTAATTTTTTTATTTTTTATATGATAAAATGACAAAATATCATCAAAATATCATTTTTAGCTTTTAATAAATTTATTCCTACCATAGAACACTAGAAGCCAACTAATATCAACGAAATGTAGCTTGCTTGGAGCTCTTTTTAGGCCTGTCACAGCTTTAGTCATGTAGTCAGCCGCTGTCCGTCACCGAACCCACAGTGTATTGTATTACATTGTTAGACATTGTTAGTTGAACAGCACACATTTCTCTCTCTGGTAATACGTGTGTTGTAGTAGTGTTTGTAAATACGCACACAGACGCAACCATTAAACTAATACCACTGCAAATAGTGTGTATTTACACCAAAAGAGTGGGGAAATTTTACGTCACCCACTGGCGACAAGTGGAACAGTGTAATTTGGTTACTAGTATGGTCCCTTGATTCCTACAATTTTTGTTATTTTTCTTTAACCTTGATTTTTTGTAGAAATTTGAGGTATGCGTAACTTGCATTAAACAAAGAGAAATTGTGACCGCTAAAGTATGATAAAAAATTTAAAAGTGGAGTAAATGTGAAGAATTTGAGTTGGGCGCTACTCTGACGTACCACACTTCTCTTGTTAGTCGAATTTTCTCCGAAAAATTAGACTTATACAGTCTATACGATAAGAGCTGCGAGAGGCGAGAGTAGGGGCGCTATCCGTTTTCGGACCCGTAGAACAAGAAAATATGTAGAAAAAAAAATGTCTGATATATATATATATATATATATATATATATATATATATATATATATATATATATATATATATATATATATATATATATTTTCCCGCCACCTTTTAATTTGTGTAGGGCCCCCCTATGGAAGTTAAGAGATGAAATTTGGTAAATGGGGCTCATTTTCGAGGCACCTCATACTATCAAAGTGGGGTCAAATTTTGGGCAAATTTTTTTTCTGACCCGCCCTTTAAGGGGGTGGTGGGGGGCGGAAAAGCAATAAAACTTTTCCAAACCGGTTTTAAATAATGTTTCGGTCAATTATCTACAACATATCCAAAATTCAGCTTCCTAGGATGATATGGTGGGAGTAGAGGGGGGAAAAACGATTTTCGCTGGATCTAACAGGCCCCCAGCCCCCCAGAATTAGCGTAGAGGGTTGAAATTTGGTGTGTTGATAAAGTTCGTACCTAGGTTGTGCTTTTTGGAGGTTTTAATATTTTACCCCCACCCCCCTCATTTTTAAGCTACAATTTCATGCATTTTCGACGTTTTCGAAGTTTGTACCACTCGCACAGGTCACCCGAATAAACCTAGAGGGCTGAAATTTTGTATTCGGATTGAGTTAGTATCAAGGGGGGTGCCTTTTGGGGGTCTCGACTTTTAACCCCTACCCCCACCATTTTTATACCCAAAAGAACATGATTTTTCTTGTTTTTTAACAGTTTCGTTCGGGTCAAAATCTCCCCAAATAAACCTAGAGGGCTGAAATTTGGTGTACAGGTTAAGCTAATAGCCAGACACTGTTTTTTGGAGGTTTCAACTTTTAACCCTTACCCCCACGATTTTTACGCCAATATTTCCTTAATTTTTTTGCTTGTTTTCTAACACGTCTAGAGACTCCATAAGGAAACCTAGAGGGCTGAAATTTTTACGTGTATTCAGTTAGTATCCAGCTAGTACCTTGTAGGGAGTCCGCATCACTTTTCCCCCCACTTCTCCCATTTTTACATCGGAATTGAATGCTATTGTTAAATGTGTTTTAAAAGCATTATGTTTATTCTAAATACAAGTAGGCGAATAGTAATTTTAAAAAATTTAAAAAAAAGTGAACTTACTTTTATGACAAATGAAATACATACATATTAAGTAATTTAAAAATGTTATTAAAGTCACTGTTTATTTATAAATTAGGAATTTTGGATTTTTAGTATTTATAAAATAGAAATTTTGGATTTTTTTGGAAAGAAAAAATTTCTTTATAAAGGCCTTCCAGTTTACTATTTAAGGTCCTTTTTTAATTTTTAAAACTAAAACATAAAGGCAATTAGCGGATAAACATGGGCAGGAATGTCCTCGTACGAATTGTGTTGGCTTTTTTTCTGCTACCTGTTTTCGGCACAAAATTGAAATTTACTGAGATACAGCCCTTAAATACTTAAAACCTTTTTTTAAAGCCTCGATCAGCCGAACACTCATCACCAGTTTTGAAACCAACAAAATGACAATTCGGTTGTAGACTTTCAATCACATTTCGCTTGTAGACATTCAATACCGAAGATGAAGGGGAAAATTCGACTACCGTGATGGGGCCCCGCTGCTCACGGCGTTTTTAATCTATTCTAAATAATTTTTCTGATGGCATTCACTTTTACCCCGAAATTGATAAGATTTGCAAAACCGCACCGGGGAAATGTGAATGTCTTATAAAATTTTTGTTTTTCATACGACTTTGCTCAAAATTTGTGTGGTGCATCCTGAATATGTTGAATTAAAAATAAATCAACCATAATGTGATACATAAAATAAAAAATACTTAAAACAACGCTTTTATCTCAACTCATGAAAATCCGTTCACAATTACCCCGGTCAACCCTATATTGGTCTTGGTTGGTTATCTATTGGTTTTTCGTCCATGTTATATGATTGTCTCTACACCTGTTTAACATATATACAGGATGATCCTTATATGAAACTGGGAAAGTTCCATTTTTGTCAGATAGATTGTTAGAAAACGTTTGTGCAACGGGTTCCCAGAGAGTGACCCGCATACTTGATGCATCTACTGAATTCTTAAAGTGCGGCCGCTATTCCAGATCGTCTGCAATCTCAAGTTCGTTAAGATTATTTAGATACAATTCGCTCCGAGCCGAAATTATAGCCATAAATGAATGAAAAATATATTTAAAAAAACTAAAATTTGTTTATTAAAAGCCATATATCTGTTTATTTTACCTTAAAAATGTCTTAAAATGGAATAATTTTCAATAGTTAATCAAGAAAAAGCAAAAGAGGTAATTTTTATGATATTTTTTTTTTAAATTTCAAAATAAAGTGACGTAGGGTCACTTCATAGTAGGGTTACAACTATTTTTTTTTTATTGTTTTGTAGAATCTAATAAATAGAGATCTTAATAAGTACTCGCTATAAAAAATCAAACCCAGTATTTAATCGGGGGTGAGATTGTTCACTAAATCATATTTTTTAAATTGAATATAGCGTCAGAACTATAGTTTAGAATGCGATTTTACCGACCGATACTGGAAGAAATAAGATGGCTGAAAATACCCTATACACGTCAAGTTCAGCTGCAGTTCCGTATCTTTAAAAAAATCTCACCCCATTTATATGATTAATCTCACCCCACGCAGTACCTAATATGTCCAATATGACAAAAAATACTGGACTGATTATGTACAGATAAGCACGTGATGGTCACAAAGCATCAACAATTATGTGTATTTTATTAAAATATAAAAACTATGTTTAGATTTTGACTTATCAGATAAAGTTTTTAAAGTTCGCATTCACCCAAAAATACGATTTCTCTTAATACACTATTTTTTTAAAGATACGGAACTGCAGCTGAACTTGACGTGTATAGGGTATTTTCAGCCATCTTATTTCTTCCATTACCGGTTGGTAAAATCGCATTCTAAACTATAGTTCTGGAACTATATTCAATTTAAAAAAAGTATGATTTAGTGAACAATCTCACCTCCGATGATCAATTTCCCACCTGGATTTTATTACACAATTAGAAGCCGTACACAATGTAAATTATTACAAAAATATCAACAATTACCCCCGGCCCCTTTTTAGAAAACGAAAATATTGCATACCTACATCTGTGTATGCTTGATCGGTCAAAATTCAAATGTTTCGCATTTGTTCTCCCCATCTTTCTCCAGATCTCGGGTCAGCTGGGCAGCTTCCCGAAATTGAGCCCTTTGGCTCTTTCATTGTTTTTTTTTTTTTTTTTGATTGATAGACTTCCATATACTTTCGTGATAGCCTCCGTATTCAAAGTGTCCACTCCTTGGGCCACAAACACGCCAAAAAATAATAATCACCCTGTATATAAATTATATGGTCTATGAACACAGTGAAAATAACTACATCGTGATATATTGGGTTACATTGTATTCGAGTAAAGTATGTACCTATATGATACTCTCATCGAAAGTATGCACCTACATAAAGCGTGTATGTGTAACCCTATAACCCCAACCACATACAATATACTAGTACATATACCCTATACTATATACTTATATAAGCATTTGTATAAAGCAACATACGAAAAATGGAATAATGATGTTCAACCTTGTAGAGCAAGAGATTATTTTAGAAATTTTAGCTACAAACTTAAGCACACTGACTCAAATTTTCATTTTTATTTTTACAATTGATTCAAATAGAAGATATATATGTATACCACTAGTTTCATCCGGAGTCATGATTAAGTAAACAGATTTTGTGCGGCATTTCTTGTGAGGAATGTTCTGAGTCATCTTGTACTTATATATTATGTCTATATTTTTTGTATAAGTTTATATGTGGAGTTTATTTTCAAAAACCAATTTCTGAGAAAAAACTGATTTTGAGATTAATATAGAATTGTAAACTTTATTTAGAAAGCCATTATTCTAAATGGAAATCTTTTTTCCAAAACTGACTACAAAGTACCTAAAAATGGCATCAAATTTTAAGTTTATTTTTAAAACGAAATAACTGAATAAAAATTTGTTTTCAAAACGAAATTTCTGAAATTTTATTTTCAAACTGAAATATCTTTAATTTCTTGAATTAAATAATGACCATTATTTTGAAATTTTTAACGTGCATAAAGGTGCATTAGTAAAGAAAAAATACACCTGGAACGGAAAACCCAACAGAAAATATTACGCTCTAAACCTTTTAACTCATCTTTTGTTGCACAATAGCATCATGGATAATATGAGTAGCGTGTTACTATCAATAGTGCTTGAAAAAAATACCGGAAGTAAAAAGAAGAAAATGCTACAAACCGAAGGGAAAGAGAAAAATTGATGAGTCTAAACTACATTATGCTATTCCATATTTTTACAAAATAAAGCAAAGATTTTACTTAGCAAAAAAATCACGTTTATTTTTTATGTGTGACAATTGTTTTAAGCTTAAAAGCCCATTTTCAAACAAAGTAAGATGACTTTATTTATATGAAGGTAGAAAAAATTTTTAAAATTTAATTTTTACAAACAATTTTTAGAAAGCCATAAAGAATGTGACTGCATTAGGGAAGCCTGTAGGGTGAAAATTTAACATAATACTAATTGCGTGGGAAAAATATATTGAATATTATTCATTTTAATTTTCATTTTAGGCAATGAATTTGTTACTTTTTTGCAATTTTGTTTTCAAAATGAAATATCATAAAGTTTTATTTCAATATGAATTTTCTTTTTCTGAGAACACATTTTTAAGGGGATTAATTTGAATTAGATTTTTATACTAACTGAGGTTCTTCTCTATAGCATCCCAACTTTGTTATTCATTGGTAAAAAATTCGTAAAAATTTTGCTGGCGTTAGATATAGAAAATCTCATTTTACTCGAAAATTAGATTTTATTAGAAATTGCTTTTTGAAAATAAGCTCCACATATTTTTTTGAATCGAGTGATTTAGCTTAATATTTTTCAATCATTGAAAATGATTTTTCCAGCAACTCTATTAAATAACATTGTTAGTTTTATTAAGTCAAATCTATACCGGATTTATTGAATTGAATTCTAAATTCGAAAATCGCAAATCGAAATAAATCGAGCTCACTTATATAACTCTTTAAATCAGTTTTTCACAAACTGTGTCCCTCTAAGGAGCGGTAATCAGTTTAGCACTTTTCCGCCAGATTGTCGACATTAAATCTCACTTTATACAATCACTATATGATTTCTAATTAACTTCTTGGTTCACGGTCATTGACACTATAAAACGTCCTCGCTTTCTGTCCATAATATATTACGTATTGGGTAGCCGACCCGTGGTGGCTGTAGAACCTTGGCACCTATTTTCCTAAACGGCGAATAAGCTAAAATTGTTCATGGATTGGTGTATTAGTTGGTTGATCATTTTATCATAATTCTTCGTGACCATTAACGTATTAACAAAAGCACATACCTGGTGGGTGTAACCTTTCATGCAAATCAATACATGTCTCTATCTTGACAAATTAACACAGACCGACACCTGTATATTTTATTCTTTATTTCTTGTAATTATCGTTCACCGCTGTTTCACGTGTCTGGCTTTCCCCAAAGTACTCTAGTCATTTTAAGGATATTACACCTAACCGTTTTAAAATAAAATTCGCTGTAGGTACCTTTGCAAATAATACAAAAAATTTTAGTTTTATCAAAAATTGATCAACTTGGGAGTTCCCCTTACATTTGTTTCATGTGATTATATCTGCCTATATCTCTAACATCCCCCACCAATACATTATTTACTTCAATTTATATTATAAATAGTTTTCGCCTAAAAGAACAATTTTTAGTTATGTTTTTCACCTGATGATGGTGTAAAAGCCGAAAGTCGACTCGTGTTTTTTCTACGATTTTGTTGTGAAAAGTAACAAAGCAACGATCCCATGTTTTAATATGGATTTTCACAAAGTAAACCTATCTAATAGTATTAAAAATAATTTTCATAAACAGGTTTAAAATTTTTCATATGTATTGAATGAATTTTCCATTATGTTACTATAAATAATTTTGAAACGAAATATCTCTCTAAAACGTTCATCCACATATAAATTTCTTTACATTTTATGAAAATGCACTTTTTCCTGTATATAAACCATATTGCATGTATCGGTATTGTGTAATTTAAAATACCAACTCTAGATACAAATAACTTTTCAATTTTCAGTTTTAATTTTATATTCAAAACATAAATTGAAAACTAATCAACAAATTAGCAGTTAAAAAACTGCATTAATATAGAAAATTCATTACATTCTACCTAGGTACTATAAATATAATATGTGATTTAATACAAAATGAACTTTTTAATTTGAAACTATTTTGTTACAATTGTATTATTAATATTTGTAACATTGATGTACCTACGTCAAAATATCCTATAATTCTACTACTGAGTTGCGCAAAGTACATTGTCTTACGTTCCCAGTGGTATAGTAAGTACATAGTTCTATAAGCCGAGTTAACTGGTGAGCAGTGTTAAGAATTTGAAATGTCTTTAAGTCTATCTAAGTTTATAAAAACAAGTTCAATGAAGGGAAGGTCTGATTTTCGGCGCCAAGGGATTACGTATAGTATTGAAAATAAGCAAAATTAATAAAAATTGATTCAATTTTGGGCGCGGAGTGTCCACTAAATAGAATTACATAGTTATAATTGTTTATCATACAGTATTCTATTACAGTAGAACCTCTGATAATCGGACAGCAGTGTGACGCAAAAATTTGTCCGGCTAACAGACGTGTCCGCTTAACAGGGGCAGAATAAATACAGTGGAGCTTCACTTAAATTAAGAAAAATTTGGTAAACTTTAGTGAAACAGATTGAGATCAGTGGCGGTCATTTAATACATGATCGGGACTAAATAAGAATTTAAGTCATAGGTGACGTACAAGAGCAAACTATTTAATAATCTAAATTCCAGTGGATTAATTGGATGTTATACTAATGTATAAACATTAAAAATATTGCTGTTATAGAAAGTTCTTCATTACAGATATATCTGCTATAGAAATTGTTTTTTTTCCCTTGAACGGACAATTGACAAATACTGTATCTATTTTTCAATCTATATAAGCAGCCACGATTTGTTTGGATTCACCAAATTCTCCGAATTGGTTATTAAGTACTTGGTATTCGAGTGTTTTGGTATTTATTATTTAAATTTATTTATTATAAAGTGAATAACTGAATTGAGTAAGTAGCCTTCAATCAGCTCACTCGCTTTGTATATATCTGAAAAAAATTTAAAAATTCTTGAATTCAACATTCTAAAATTCTTTTTTCATAGAGAAATATTTTTGTTAAAAAACACCACTTTTTTTTACGTTTTTATGTTTTAAGACATTATAATTTACGACTTTGTAGTTCAGCTCATAACCTATCTTAGTCATGTCATGAAAAATATGTAACTAATATTATTTCCCTTTGTTTTTGTAACATTGTTCGATTTTTCGCTTTGAATAAACATAATTAGTAACATTTATGAACTTTAAGTTACAAATGAAGTTCTAAAATTCAACAGAGAAAAGTTTAAATTTGAATACTCTTATGACATACAAACCAATTTCTTTAAATCATACTATATGTAGTTGTTTTTTTTTTTTTACTACATATATAGCTTTTATAGAATATATAATATCTTTGTCTTAAAAATGTATAATGTAATAATATTGTTTCTTTCTATTTCTATAAAATCCTCTTAACTTTAGTGAGAAAAGCGTGACGTCACTTAACAAAACTGATTAACGTGACGAAACTTAACTGAAGCTCTACTGTAATAGTATTATGGGCGCAAGCCAAAAAGAACTTTTTTACCTACATCTGCATTTATTTTTGTCTATCATATTAATAAATATACGTTTATTCACTCGCTCCTTTAAAAACATAATTACTTTGTTTGGTTGGTAATTATGTAAATAATACAATTTGTGTTCCCCGCACCTCAGTTTCTGGAGGTCTTTTGAGCTCGTGTTCATAATATTCATAACTAATTTTTTAATTCAAATTTTTTTTAATTTCTCAATTCAAATCAATTTTATGAACGAATTTAGATACTTAGTTACATTAGAATCATTGTTAACAAGTTAAAACCTGAACAATTATACCTAACTCATATAGGTATACAAACACACTAGACGTACTCACGTCCGGTTAATGGAGGTAATATTGTACTAGATAATATGTCTTCGTCAAAAAATCGTCAGCGTCCGGTCAGTAGAAGGTCCGCTTAAGAGAGTGTTGAATGCATTAGTTTTAATACAGCAGGCCCCCGTCATAAAGAAATTTGTCCAGCATAGAAGGGGTCCGGTTAAGAGAGGTGTCCGTAGTCAGAGTTTCTAATGTATACTTTAGCAAGTTGTGTAAAATTCGAAATAAATTGACAATATTTTGATCAAAAGTTTGAAAATTTTTTAATTCCGAGGCTACTAAAGTAACGGAGGCATTATAATCACTTTGGAAATATGAAATTTTTTTTCTTCCAAAATAAAAATTTTAGAGGTTTTTGAACAATTTTGGATTCGTGTCCGGCCGTCTGTTCGAATTAGCATAACTTCGAAACTATTCAATCGTTTTCGAAAAAATTTTTAATGCACTTCTTCGCAATCAAAGTGATAGTAATCACGGAGCTACCATAAAATCCCATTAAATATCGATGTCTTATTCCCTACTGGTTCCATTTCGCTCAAATTTTGAACGTATTTGGGCGTTGGCCATTGCACATCTGATTACGACATAGCTACATTTATTCTTGATTCTACACATTTTGATGTTAATGAGAGAATATAAAATAATAGACTAGAATTTACGATTGCTTTACGACGAATATAATTATTTGTATTAGATCAAGAGGGAGTAGTTGTTTGAGATTGAAATTGGAAATTACTGACTTGAAGTGAATTCAATAATATCTGATTTTCTTATTTGATCAACTTTGAAATTGTTTGGTAATTGAATTAAGAGACTATACGTTGCTTGCAGATTTTCAATTATATCGGTTTTGTGAGATATGTATAATATATTTATAATAGAGAATATTGAATTATTTTCGATGTTAGAATTCCATCTTTACGCAGCACTACCTGCATTATTACATAATAATTTAATTTTATACAATTTATATGTTGTATTTTAATGTTAGATCTTAGAGTATTCAAATGTAAAGTTGACTGAATGATAAGGAATGAGCCTTCAAAATAGATTTGAAGATTGGTGTTTTAACCGTGTCAAACGCGTGTCTTTCTCGAAACTCTCTTTTTCAAAATGGTGTACCTACATGATATCTCTAAATGTATCCATTTTTTTACCTTTCTTCCTATAAAAAAATTTTTCAAAATGGATTTATCAACATGTTTTCTGACAATGGATTTAGACGAAAGGCAGTGGAACTAATTTGAATAGGTGATTAATAAGGCGGTTTGTGGCTTTTACAGATGTTTTTTTTCTAAAAATGATTTTTCGTTTCTTCTTTTACTTTTTCTGTTCTCTATTGTAAGTTTGGTCTTCAGATGTTTTTTTGTTGTTTCACATTTCCGTTTTCGTATATCATTTTTAGTGATGTACGTATTTCCTTTTTTGCAACCAACGAGTTGCTATATTTGACATTGTTTGATTTGATTGGTTTTGATCCAAACTAAAGGGATAGAGGGGGGCAAATGTTAAGTTTGGTAGTAACTAGGGATGGCGGCCTTTCAAAAATAATCGGTTTTCGGTTATTTCGGTTTAACCTTACGGTTATAACTGCTCTAAATAACCTTTTTTTTTTAGGAAAATAACACTTTTAGAAAAAAATTTTCCTTTTTCAATTATATTTATTTTTAAAGGATGATAATTTTCGTACCCTAATAACCATAACTAGCTAAATGTATTAGAATTTTAAAGAAATTAATATAATTTTTTTAAACAAATTATCAGACAAACATAAATTTTTAAATTTATTTTATTTCAAAAAATATATTTGCCCGATTTTATTCTCTGGTTATTGATTAAAAAAAGAGTCAAGAAAATAACCGGAATAAACCGGTGAGCCGAAACAGAAAAGCCGGCTTTAGGTTATAACTGGTAGGCTTTTCCTATCCCTAGTTGTACCATTTTAATACGGAAAAGGCAGTGTGGTAACCCCAATAAAAAAAAAATTATATATGAGCATATATAATTTTGTTTCGTTTTATCACTTTATAACCATTTAAATTTTTTTTTGCTTCTAGAGGGGGGGCAGCTGCCCCCCTCTGCCCCTCGCTGGATACGCCCATGAGTCACATGACAGTTTATATTATTTAGGTATTGATCACAATGACGTAACCGTCTTACCTTACATTTTCGCAACTGAAATGACTCATACCGTCTCATTTCGTGTTAATACTCTACGGTAATACAGTGTCGTCGATATAAATTACCGAAATTTCTAATAAACTGGTCTTTTATGTGCGTACACACACTAACCTTAACCACATACACTGTCTAACACTTTTGTACGGTGAATGACACATACATATGAGTGATAATATTCCTTTATATGTGAAACCAAATTCAATAGGTGTCAGTGTCCTAAAATATAGGTCAGCAGCGTATTCCTGGAAAGTGTGGGACGGGTGAGGGGAGTAAATAGTGAAAGGAAAATCGTCCGAGCGATGGATATTGATGATTTAGATTATCATAAAATTATTTCAAATTATATTACATTTCCCACTGTGCTTGGGATGGTAATGTTTTATTAATAGAAGCCCTAAATAAAGCCTATTGTTTTATGTGAGTCAATAATAGAGGCATAACGGAATTGGAAATGTAATTGTATTTTGAATTAATCTATATGTGTATGACTTTTGGTAACAAAATACTTAAGGAACCATATAATTTGACCGTTTTCAAAAATTGATTTTCATTTAGCGACTGTCATGACACGACTTGAGCCCGGAGTTATGATAGGAAATGGTTTTGAGATTCCCTAAAAGTCGAAAATGGCATTCAATAATATGTGTTCGCGCGATAACTCTCGAACAAAATATTTTTACGAAATTCCGTAAAAACGTTGGAAGTCTAAAAATCTTGGATGAGTTTTTCAGTCAGACACGTCTGATGCCCGGAAGTCCAAAAAAAAATAAGCTTTTTGCAAAAATTTCCCAAAATTAAGTTTTTTTTTTATACTATGGCAAAAAGTGGAGAAATTCATATACGATACATTTTTGAATCATTGTTCTATGTAAGCGAGTTTTCGTGAAAAACTGATTTTTGTTAGCAACGGAGGCTTTTGTGCAATATACAAAATAATAATATGTTTAGCGACTCTCATGACACGACTTGAGCCCAGAACTACGATAGAAAATTGTTTTGTGGTCTTTAGGAGTCAAAAATGACATATAAGTGTCCGCGCGATAACTGTCGAACAAAATGTCCTATTTTAGCGAAATTTCGTGAAAACTTTAGAAGTTCAAAAATTCAGTGAGTTATTCGACATCTCCCAAGGCTCCAAAAAAAAGTTCCCCCACTGCTGCAATGATAGCGACCTTCACACTGTCTGAAATCAAAAAAACCAAAAAGCTTATTAAACCAGAAGGTATGGTCGTGCCCTGAACCTCAATCGAAAACAAAAGTTGAAATTTAACAAAATAGCGGAATTTTTACAAAAAAAATTTCAAATTTTGCCTGAAAATTTGATGCTTTTTGGCTTGCAAAAATTACATTTTTTATTTGATCGGAAAACTGGAGATTCATGGTACGAAAAAATATATATAAAAGAAGCTGCAATAAGAATCAAATCGATCGAATCATTTGTCTTCGAGTTATAACTGCAGCAAATTTGAAAAATGTAGCTTCTCGTAATTTTACCTTTTAGTTTTAATCACTGAGAATTTTTACTAAAATTATTTACGATGTACTCACTATAACGGTCATTGTAAAACTAGACGAGTCGCTTAAATGTGCCAGGGTCTAGCTTCTCCACAACATGTGACTGGCAGCCGCGTCCAGAGACTCCCGAACTATCAACCTTTATACATTTCTCAATACCTCAAAGTTAACAATGAAAACCAGAATCCGCTATTCGAATGGCTGTAACTCAAAAACTATTTGAGATATGCACTGGAAATTTTAGTATGTTATTTTTAAAGGTATAGACTATCGAAACATGCAAAAAAAATATTTCCAGTTTTTTGAAAACGTCACACCAATGGTCCTCCTTAAGCGCTGAAAATTGTTAGAGTGAGATAGAATTAAACTTCTGTATTCAATGCAGCTACTTCTATACTCTAGTATTTCCTTTTGGCAAACTTCACTTCAATTATAATCGTCAAGTTCATATCGTACCCTGATTGCTTATCAGCGCCATTCTGGGTACTTATTGAACTATTATTTCATCAAATTCAGGGGCCACTTTTTTGATTCAAGTCCTATATGAGATACTCCTCCTTACCTCTACCCTCATAGCTACAAAGAAAACCTATCCTGCAGGTGTTATGGCAAAATTTGAACCCGACACTATTTGCACCACCAACACATGGATGAATTTTTCAAATACCAAATCAATAAAAGTGAATTTAAATAATTTTTCGTTTTTTCTGTATTTTCTACTACTACAACAAAAGGAAATGGGCAATTGTTAACGATCGATAATTTAAATGGAAAATTATTAGAATAGAACAAATGTTTTCCAATAAATGTAGATATTGGAAAACGGGGAAAAATACGATGAAAATTTCCATTCATTTTCAAATGGTATCCACTTATCAAACGTAATGTACCTTTAAATTTTTCATCTGTTTAGTCAATGTTATGCGGCAACCGTTTCGAGATTGTGTCTTATTGCTTTCTCGACGTAGTCGACGTAACGTAATCGAATGTAACGAATGTAACGGATTGTATCGAATTGATGAAATCGATACGCACTAAATGTTACGATAGTATCCCCGGAATTTCGAATGGTAGGTACGGTAGGTAAGCTATTTTAAAATCGAAAAGTAATTCTTCTTTTCGATTTTATCGTTCGATTGTTTTTACATTGACTCTGTAATTTGTGAATGTATTTATATTATTAAATTCTTTTTTTTTTTAAATTTTTTTGTATTTTATATTAAATTTGTAATGAGGTAACTTCAAATTTCAAGAATATAGTAACGAAATATTAAAGGGAGGTTCGTCAAAAGACCATTTTTATTATTTTTATTTTATTTTATATTATTTTTTTTTTTTTAGACAAATAAATATTTTATTAAAAAACTAAATACACAACATTGTTTTTACAGGTCTTGAGATTACAAAAAAAAAAAAAAAAAAAATTCAAAAGAAAGTTCAAAAATGAGCTGAGTTTAAATGACTTTGAAATCAACACTGCGAGATTTTTCCACCTTGATGGTTTCTCGCGTTCTGAAATACCCAGTGAACCAAAATCAAAAATCAAGAATTTTCTGAAAATATACATACTTATACAATTATGGCACTATAACTAGGATCTAAGAAAAAAAAAATAAAAAAAGTAAGAAATCGCATTTTGAAAATAAATTTCCAAAAATCACCACTTTTTCTTGACTATAAACAGCCGCCATTTTGAAAATATATTACGGAACCAAAGATCCTAGTTCCTGCCAAAATGACGGTATCGAGGTATAACATGCACTTTGATTTATGTCGATTTATAACATTCATAGACATTCAGAGGTTAAAATATTGACAATTGTATAGATCAATAAAAATAAATAAATAAATATATAAATAAATAAGTAAATAAAATTTGTATAGATTCCAGTAAAACATGAAAAGGGGAGGGGGTATCAGTATATTTTTTCTTTCTATATTACGTTCGTTAAAGTATATCGTAAGTTTGTAACAATTCACTGCTAAAATTCCAGATTCTTCAACCATATTTTTGCTCGTTGTTAAATTAAAAAGTTAAAATATTTTCGAAGTTAATATTAGCAAAGGGTATATTTATGCAAAAAGAAATAGATTAGTGTGATGTAAAATAAATTAATTAAAAATTCTTTTATTTAGACATAACAGCCTCCTCTTTTATCAAAAAATACCTGATAAAATTAGGGGTTGGGGTGGGGGATGGAACCCCAATGATTTTATAACTTTAATTTTGGTATCATAATAAAGATCTTAAAGTGCCATTTACAAATATATATAGTTTCCTTACAAAATCTCTTACCATATCCGAGATATTTAAGAAAATTGAAAAAAAGTCAAATTTTCAGGGATGAGTTTCACCCCCTTAAACCGCTTATGGGCACGAACAAAATATGGCTCGTGATTAGTTTTAATAAGATCTACAATCCACCAAAGTTTCAAAAATTTTTGAGATATACAGTTAGATACCTTTCCTTGTGAGTTAGATTATTAGGGTTAAGGATTGTATCTACTGCATATATTAGATCTGAAAATTCTGACTATGTACCCTTATTTTGTATTTAATAATATAATGACTCGACAGAATTCAATAAAAAAACTGGGGAAACAATGATTAATAAGTCCTGAATGTAAAAAAAAAATTGAATTACATATTTGTTGATCGTTTTGAATTAATTTCAAGCAATTAAACCAAAGCAGTTTGATAATGCTGTATGACACTATAACTCGCATACAGTAGTGCGATTTTCAAAATTTCAATTACAAATCAGTGTATTAATAAATAATTTCGTTTATATTATCTTTTAAAAAAGATATTAACAAAAAGTATTAAATACCGTTAATTTGTTATTCAATTATGTAAGATTATAAACGATAAATTGATTATTATTACAAATAAAGTTATTTAAGTTGAAAAAGGTTATTAAACGTATAGTACTTAAATAATTGGTTACTTGGTATTTACTTTTACTTGCAAATAGTATTCACATATGTCACACAGAATACCATTATGTATTGAAAATTATATATGTATTAAAACCTAACTTAGTGGTATCTATGCATAGAGAAATAATATGTTTGTTGAGTAAATCACGATGATGCCAAAGTATTTATCATAAAAAACTTTGATGGTATAAGTGTGTATGCACAGACTATGTTTGAAAGTATGCATACATGTAAGTATGAAAAGTAGTGCGTATCAATAACTATCCATCAATACAGACAATAATAACATAAAGTAAGTTTAGTTTGCAACTTTTTCTACTAGCATGTCACATGGTAACTTCCTTAACACATAACATACCATCAGTTGGGGCGAACCAAGACAGTAGGGGCGAATCTAGACAGAGCTGCATCTCGATATTTCTTCATCAGTGTTATTACCGTACAAGGTCATAGATCAATTTATGCTACTGAATTTTGTCAGTTATGAGTTAGTCATCAAAGAAAAGCGGTAAACGTGAGCGGTAAATTTCTTTGTATTTTGTTATTTTACAGGCGCATTTTTTATAATTTTTAAAAATAGGGCGCGTTTTGAAATCTTGTAATGAAACTGTTGTACAAAAAAAACAGTTATATATATAAAGTAGGGACTGCCAACAAAATGTTTGGCGTTTTTTTTGACAATATATGTACCAAAAATGAAAGCTGTATTATGCTTAATTTTTTTTTTTTTTTTAATATATTGATTAACAAAAAATTGTCTATAGGTGAGGCGAATTCATGCACCATGTTGCGTCAGTATAAAAAGAAAGTGGGTATAAACTACATAAACTGTAGTCTAGATAACATAAAATGGGCTCTTTTCGACAGAATCGCAACAACCGGGGAGGTCCAAGGGGTCCGGACCCCCTAAAATTACCTGGAAATTCTCCATCAATTTATTTTATTTATATTAAAAAGTAAAATTTTTAATGGTTTACTAATATTTTTTATTTGAAAATCAAATTTTCGGAGACGACATTTTGTTAAAACATTTTCCATTGTTATCGGAGAACTGTGTTATCAAAAAATTTGATAATTTAAATTTTTGTTGGATCCCCTGTAGATATGTAGTTGTTGCGCCCCTGCTTTCCGATATTAAAAATAAAAGAAAATTACTCAGACAAGCTGCTGAATATTTCCATGTTCCCAAATCGACCTTGTATGATAGATTCAAAGGCAAATCGAAATAAAATTCATTTAAATCCAAAATGTTTTATTCCACCCATCAAAAGTCATTCGCTGATGCAGTTATTTAGTTTAGCGAATTTTCAGATTGTAAATTCAGCTATTTTTATCTTTTTATGTCCAATTTTATCCATATGCATAACTGAGTGTGATTTATATTGCAAATAAAGCACTGTCTCGATTCGCCCCACACATAGGGGCGGATCTAGACACTATATAACTAAAAAAAAAAAAAAAAATGTTGCAGTACCAATTTTGATACTCTTATTACTGTCCTGTATGCTCGTGATATTAAAGCATTTAAATTATTTTTTTAGAATTTTTTAGATAAACTCTAAACAATTTATTGCCAAAAAACTGAAAAAATCGTCTACATTCGCCCCAACTGACGGTACTCTAATATTTTTTGCGAAAACAAGAATTAATCAACTTTCTTTAAAAATATTGCACTACTTTGTTATATGTATATGTACGTCCTTAAGTTAGTTTTAATATCCGGAAGTAAATGTCAATGGTAAAATGTAAAAAAGGAACTCTATACAGAGCTCTTTCATTCTTATACTATATCCTTTATTATATTTATACCTCTATGAGTAAGTACAGGATGTCCAAGAGAGGCTGATGTTACGTAATACCGTCGATCCGTTATATAAATGTAAAATATTTCGTCATTCATCATCCACTTGAATTTTCAAATTTTGAATACAGTTTGATGCTGTATGTAGATAAGTCTTTTACATAATGTAAATCATTCATGAACTCTCGGTACTAACTGATGGTAAACAGAGTGTGTTTTTGTATATGTTTATGTTACTTCCACTACATTAATATTCACAAACTATTCAGATGAAAAATATTTCTCTCTAAAGAAATATATAATAAAAACTTCTATAGTCATTTGAGTTCCATTTTTCCCTTATTTTTTCATATATTTTTTTTTTTTTTAACATTTTCAAATATTATATTGTATATTATAAAAATTCTTATTATAACTAGATGTAGGCGTTCAAGCCACTGTTGGTATTGTTCAGGTGACACAGTCAGCCAATGCACGTATATGCATTAACTTAGGCCCCTCTAGTAACAAAGTTTTTCAAATAAAAATAAAAATAAATCAATACGCTGCCAAAGGTTGTAGCAGATAGAAAATAAAAAATAATTGTCGACATTTAATAAATTTCAATTTAAACACCAGCCGATTCATAAAGCCTGAAAATTTCATCAAAATTTGTCAAATAGTTTTGGAATTATATCTGTTTGAAAATTCTACGAAAACATCGACGGTTAATAGTATAGATCCAGAATTGCTCGAAATGCTCTAGAATGTAGAACACAAGTGGAAATTTTGATTTTCGAAAAAAAAAATGTTCTAGCTTATAAGTGTGGTTTCAGTACTTCCGTTAAACCGGTTGTGTCTAAAACTATACGCAACAGTTCGCTTCTGTATCCATTCGCTGTACGAGTTACAACTGGATTCAATTACGTGATAATTTAAGATTATTTGTATCTTTTATTGGATGATCGGCTCAAGTTAATCGAAACAATCTTAGATAAAAATTTGTTTATCTACAACTACTATGAACTTATTTATTGTACCAAATATTATCTAGGTAGACTATGTTTTACAAACAGCTGTGTGAAGTTTTTCACTTTACACACGATTGTGTGTAAGGAACCACAGTCTAGAACACTTTTATTAATATTTATACTGTATATATTGTACAAACTTCCTTTCATGGAATGGCTTGAACGTCCTACTCTTATTAGAATTGATACATATAGGTCTATTAAATATATTTTGACAAGACAAGAGGAAGAGTAATAGGACAAAATAATGTGTATCATATATATGTATAGTTAGTTACGACAACATCTCTCGAAACGTCTCGAAAGAAATACTTATTCGAAGTAAGTTGAAATTCTTTTGTTTATTCTAGATTATGTAAACAATCCAATATAATTAACATAAATAAAATATTATGTTTGAGTTACATAAATCATGGTGAGCGTGTACACTAGACACCAAAAAATCGTAGACACACGCAAAGAAAACAATGAAAATGATTTTATTAAAAATCATGTCTATTCTGTATAATAGTTTCCCATGTGAATGGTCCTACAGTCAAAAATTTCAATTTTTTCATTAATCGCGTAAACCCTTGTAAACATGAAATAAACTTAATCGTACAATGGAGAATATTCTAAACAATTGACTCATTCGATTTGATTTTCCTAACCGATTACTATGTCTGTAGGATCATTGACTTTGGAAATATGTATAATGCATATGTAAATGGAAATCCCTTCAATTACCTTCATCATACGGTTCGTTTGATATTGTTATTAATAATATTCGGTTAAACAAACCATTCGGAAGCTGGTGGGCAACGTTTGTAACTCTACGAAGTACAAAGAGACTGAATCGTATAGGACATCTACGTCAATTTTCAATATTTACTCTTTGGTTTATATTGCAAATGTAAATATATAACATTTTGTATGATTTCAAACGTTCCATGCATTGATCGGGAATACATGGTCTCCTGATATTTTAGAATAGTATTATCAAAGGCTATCTGCTCTAGTGGTCAGCAATATTCGTTACAAAATGAACTGGACAGATTATTTGATTTTTTTTAAAAAAAAGAACTAATTTTACAATTAATTAAAAAAAGAAATAGTAATTCACAGTATTTAGTCATAGTTAAAAAAATGTAAGCGATCTATAAGGATAACAGGGCCCGATTTAGGTTTTCACCACCTCTGGACTCCCGGTATCCTTACGGTCCCTACTCTACCCTATGAAATCCTTACACAATTTTAAGGTACCATCACAGTGAAATCGACCGAAAAATAGTCAATTTTCGAAATTTTTTTCGGATGGGGGAATGGGAATGAATTTTCTTTTACAATTAATACCACTATTTAACAATACAAAAATATTTTTTTATTCATTTTTATTTATTTTTTATAAATAATTAATTTTTTGAAAAAAATGTCTTTAAAAATGGGTGATATTTGATTCCCATGATTGCGGCAGCAGTTTTATCTGAAAAAAAAAATCAAATAGTTTATCAATCTGTAGATAAGCCGCTCTGTTCCTATGAAGGCTTTTTTTGAAATTTTAAAAATGGCGGCGGTTTGAATAAAACGTACAAAATTTTTTACAGTTTTTCGTGCGAAAAAATACGAAAATTTCAAAAAAAAGCTCCCATAGGTACATAGTGGTTTACCTAGAGATTGATAATCTATTTGATTTTTATTTTCAGACAGAAACTGCGGCCGTAATCGTGGGCACCAAATATCGCCCTTTTTTAAAGACACTTTTTTCAAAAAATTATAATACACTTTGGATCTGATATATGGTACATAAACAAACGTGGCTCTCTCTCTGAAAATACCGAGGGGAGGAGACGTGAAATATGGGGGACAAATTTTGCTCTAGTTTATTTTCATGAAAATATAAATTTTTGGTAATTTTTCTGATATAATTACAATCATTATTTTTACTAACTTATAAAAAAAAAAACTCATAATTAGTTATTCTGATGAATTTATTTGTATGTAAATTCGTTGATTGAGTGATAAGATGTTAAAGGGACAAGCCAAAGGAAAGACTATTTTCAAGGATAAGGTGCGACTGAAACGAACCTAAGTCAATCAAGGTCATAAAATTCATTGACAATAAAGTAGACACAGGGTATTAAATGATACGTTATATATCACAAATTTTTGAAATGAATATCAATTTGTAACGCAGACATTTAAGGGTACCTCTTAACTGAGAATCACCCATATATACTTAATTTTGGTAAAAATGAAAAGAATGAGCTGGAGGACCAGTATAATTCGTTTCCAGTTCCACCGTTTTCGAGGCATCGAAAAATTTTCAAACTCACTACTTTCATAACTAAAAGTTGTGTTACTTCTACAATATATACTCAAAATATGAAAGTAGGTCAATTACCGTGTATTCAAAAAGAAGATAGATACCCACTGTTTGACCTAACTAAATATGTACAATGGAAATTTTTATAAAATTCATTTAGGCATTAAAATTTACGATTACATAAATTAATTAATTTCCATAACAAAAGACAAATATAAATGGAAAATGGAAAATGGAAATTTTTTTAGTACTGCGGAAAATTGTAAATGATGACAATTAATTGGTTTTTCAATCCTATTTTATATACAATATTTTTTGAATTAAAAATAAAATAAATAAATAATTGTTCAAATTTCATTTCTGTAATACAAATAACGAAATATGTACGAACACAAAATTAAAAATATATATACCCTTGTCGCACAGCATCCTGCATAACATAGCGAATTTAGACGAAAATCCGCTCACATAGGGTTAAAGGATAGGATAAGATAGGATATTCAAAAAATTTTTCAATTTTGGCAAAAATTTTTTTTGAGAATCCTGACCTTGAACATATCTAAGTAGCGAACTAATCCAAGATTTTTGGATTTCCGCGATCCAACGAATCGCAACTGCACTTTATGGTAATTGCTCTGAGATAGTCAGGTACAAAAGTATATCTCAGCAAAAAAATTTTCTGACTTCTTTTCAAAAAATAAATAATGTACATGTTAATATTCTTCAGTTATTATATTTGTATGCCACTTGTTTTTTGAATTTCGGCGCGCTTATATTGTAGCAGTATAAAAGCATTGTTGAAATAACATTGTAAAAACGTTGTAAAATGATGTTTATAAATTATATTTAAAAAACGGCGCGGTTAATAATTTTTATTTTTTATTAAATATGGTTTGAAACTTTGTATTTTATAACCGATTAAATTTTTATCAAATTCCGTTGACACGTTTTTATTTTATTCAAAAAAATCTTGTGAATATGTCAACTTCCCATAAGAGCCCGTGTTAAAATTAGAAAATTTTGAGACCGTTTTTCTCAAAATTGGATCGGTTTTCTTAAACGTTTAATAAAACTATATTAATTAATATTATATTAATTAATATTACATATTAATTTCTTAAACGTTTAATAAAACTATATTCGTCAATAACTGAAAAAACTTATAAATTTTTCGGTTTTGTTTAGTAATAAGAACTACTCTCATCTTTTTTATTATATGGATTTTGGTAGATATAATTATATTCTAATGTAATTTTTGTACTTATAACATTATTTTGCTTTACGCAAAGATTGTGTTACTTCTTTGTTGTTCAAAACAAGTTAACATTTTAATTCTGTTAAATCGAAATTTGTGTTAATATTTTCATTTATCACAAACACTAAGTGTTACAATAATGCAGGGTTGTGTTACTTATTTAACACAAAAATTTTAGGCACTAGTCTTTTTTTACGCAGAACACAAATTTTTTACTGTGTACCTTAAGAGCCCTTTCTAGCGATACCCAACACGATGTAATACGCGGGGAAAAAATTTTCATCTCCACTTTCTAATTTTTTGTTGTAATATATATTAATTGAGACTACTTATAGAGTGTACCTACATACAAAATATCATGAAGCTATGAGAGTTTCGAGATTTTTCGTCAGAACAAATTACCTGTATAGAACTCCCGCCGCAGCATCTTGTATAACATTACGAACTTATCAAAAATCATGTTTCTCGAAAGTGCACTTACATAAGGCAATGGTTCAAAAACGTATCTTAATATATTAGATTTTCCTGCTCTTTACTATGGTATAAAAGAATTAAAATTTTATTTTGCAAAAAGCTTAATTTTTTGTAGATTTTGGGCATTGGGCGTATCTGGCTGAAGAACTCATCCAAGATTCTTGTACTTTCAACGTTTTTACCAAATTTCAATCATAGCCCATGTGTCTCAAATCGTACCATAACAGTCGTTGTAACAGCTGAATTTTCGATTCGAAAATTTTCAAAAAAATAATTGCAAAAGACTACTTACACTTTATTTCGAATCAATTTTTCCAATGATTCTTTCCAATATTTCTATTACAATAGAATTATAGGCTGTTATTGTATTACATGTTAACTAATTAACTAGCTTTGATAATGACTGATAAAAATCGATAACAAATTATTTATTTATTTAAAAGTCTAATTAACCAGTCAGTCAAACAAATTAATCATTACACAATTTCCCCATCCTTTCCCCTCAACGCGACGGTGGGAGAATAAACAAGGAATTGTGTAATCAGTAACAAGGCTAACCAGTATGTATGTGATGACATAATTTGCATAGGGGAGATCCTTGTACCTAGGGACACTTTCGTTTAAAACTTCATAACTTGGTAAAAATTTATGTATGACTTCGAATATTGAAAATTCTCTAAGCACACAATAACATCTTAATATTATGATATATGTAATATATCACAATATTTTGTTTCATTTTTGCGAAAACTTGAATTGAATAATCGAGGATATTTGTCCCAAGGTACAATCACAGATTGTACCTTGGAACAAGCTATGCAAGACATTTTAAGCCCTAAAGGCAAAGGATAATGGCACTGTAATGGCATTTTTGACGTTTTGTTCATTGGACTTTAGCCGGGTGAGTTTGTTCCTATTTCGCACAATCTGGATAGTTAAAGACAAATATTAAAAACAAACTTATTGTTCAACAAATCTGACTTTGCCGCACCAAGGTCCTTAAAAGTGAGATAGTGATATAGTGAGACAGTACTTACAATAAAGAAAAAATTACCTTGATAGCGGCAAAGTCAAATTTGTTGAACTGTACCTATAAACCTCTGTAAAAAAAGCAATGCCTTGTACCTTGGGACCGTCCCAAGGTACAAATTTCAATTGTATACAATAAAGTTTGGTTATATTTTTTAATTAGGGAAATCCAGTGATATACGTCAAAATAAATAGTTACGAATGCGTATAAGGACCGTATCGTTAATTATGGGTACAAATATAAGACAGTATATTTTCAAATATTGTTTTTATTTTTCAGTTCTGATAACAAAATAACACTTCTTAGGAATACAAGAAACAAGTAACATTATAAATTATTTAGGTTTCCGCAGGTTTGGCCAATAATCGTACCTGCTTCTTAATGTCCCTCATTAGGTTCTGGACAACCGTTTCATCGATGCTTCTGCTCACATTTATTTGGTCCTTTTTAAACTTCTCAAGTCATCGGCTCCCTTGTTCTTCTTCCGCAGTCTTCCTTTCATCAAAGCAAAAAAATTTTTCAATGGTCCTTCTTTGCGGCCAATTTGGAGGATTCTTCTCCTTTTCTACAAAATCGACATTGTTCTCGCGATGCCAGCCAATCGTCTGGCTATGCGTCTATATCGCGTATCCAAAATAGTGTACGACCTGTGTGCTTTCGGGTGAGCGGTAACGCTTTTGGAAACATTCCTTCCGGTAAATTTCACCATTTATATTCCCGAGAGTCAAAAAAGAAGATGATTTCATGCCACGTTGGCTTTTCTGACACAACCGGGTAGATCCTTTAATGTGTTATGTGTACCAAATTGCTTGATCGCTTTTTGGACCGCATGGACGCTTACTTCTTCTGCCTTCGCTAATTTTTTGCATTGATATTCCAGTTTCAGTACAGTATCTGGTCACAATGGATTTACGTTTTTCTTCTGTCAGCCCTCTCATTGTTGCATTTATAGAAAAAAACGAACTTTTAACGATGGTAACTGAACACTAACTGTGTAAACAACACGAAAAAAATAAACAGCTGTCAAAACAAGCTTTTTCGCACAGAGACTCTGAGCTGTACCCGTAAAAAACGATACGGTCCTTAGTAAGTATTTGTATCTTTGATCATTTACTCACCTCAAAATACTATGAGCAAAATGATGATTTATATGGAAACGAGTCAAAATGGCCGACTTCACTACGTGTGTTTTGAGTATTTGTGTCAAATACTCATTATATGTCGCTACTAATCATTTTACAATACATTGTTTCACAAATTATGGGCTTGTCCCGAGGTACAAGGTATCCTGAGGTACAAGGATCTCCCCTACATGAAATGCTTTCCCATATTTATATAAAAAAAAATGTCTTTTCTAATATGTCTGTTGTGTCTCCAGAGATTTATTAAACAAAAAAAGTTAAAACACTAGGGGTGGCACATAGCTTTCTCGTCCTCGTAACAGACATGTCTCCAATCTTGAAAGTGATTTTGTAGTTAAACTGCATCTTACGCTTAATTTCGTGTGTTATTCAGGGCCGGATCACCGAATAGACAAATGAGACAAATGGCTACGGCTCGGTTTTTTAAAGGGCCCGATCAAATTGTCTATTTTGCCAATATTTGAGATTTGTTTTAGTTTTTCACATTATTTAGTTTTATTTATTGTTTTATATTTTTTGTGTGCTGTATCTTGTGGGAGTGGAAGGCCCGGTAAGAAGAAAACGTCTAGAGCCCCAAAATGGGTTAATCTGCCCTGTCAACACATTTTTAAGTATTAGAGAAATGTTTATAAGCAATTCCTAAATTCTGAATAGCTTCTTGGAGCCTGGAATCATTTCTGCCATTAAATGGAATAACATTAGGTCGTGTAATATGAAAAGTCGTTTTCCGACCACTTGGCCGAGAATGTAATTTAGATAAATATCGGCACTTGTTTAAGTATTAGAGAAATGTTTAAAAGCAATTCTTTAACTCTGAGTAGAATTTTTCTAGCCTGGAATCATTTCTACCATTAATTGGAATAATAGTAGGTCGTGTAATGTGAAATGTCTTTTTCCGACCACTTGGCTGAATAAGTAATTTAGATAAATATCGTCACTTTTTTAAGTATTAGAAAAATGTTTTAAAGCACTTCTTTAACTGGAAATAGAGTTCTTCTAGCCTGGAATCATTTCCGCCATTAACCCTAGAAGCATACGTTGGTCTGCGAGAAACGTTAATCATACATCGACGTCGTTTTGACGGTTGGACTTTTTACGGAGAGTTTTAGAGTTTATTTATAAAAAACATTTTTTTTACATAACAATACTACAAAAGCGAACAAAATATTTAAAAAAAATTGGATTTGGAAAAATTTTTTAATGTAAATATTTATTAATTTTTTTTAATCTTTTTATCAAAGCATATTTTCATTACAAAAATTAAAAAATAGATAAATACATCAATTATTGTATTATAAAACATGTGTTTCAGATAATTAATTTAGGAACTATTATGAGTCAGTGGACATGTGTGACTTTACAGAATGTGAAATTTCTCAGTCATAAATATTCCTATAGATATGTAGTTATTTCCCCATTAGGCACATTTGTAAATTTTCTAAAATTTGTTTGTAATTTTTCGAATAAGATCTCAAAATATAATAAAAATTAAAACATTTTCCACAAAATAAATTGTTAATCTTTTATTAAGTCACTTGAAACGTATTCTTTAGTTTTCGATTCAATATATTAAAACTTCAGTATTATGTCGTCTCTATAAGTCAAACAAACCATATTTAATAACAAATAAAAATTATTCACTACAACATTTTACGACGTTTTTACATCGCTTTTTCAACAATGCTTTTATATTGCTGCAAAATAAGGGCGCGGAAATTAAAATAAAAAAACAAGTGGTATACAAATATAATCACCGAAAAATATTAATAATATATTATTTAATTTTTGATAAAAGAAAATTTTTTTGTTGATATACTTTTGTACCTGACTATCACGGAGCAAATATGTTAAACCGAATTCGCAGAAAAAATCTCATTTATTTAAAATATTTTGCTTTCAAAATTACCACACCAATACATTCACACAACACGTGAGGGACAAGACAATATCAGTCATGAAATAAAGTCTCAAATAACTATCCTAAAAATAAAAAATCAATTTGCATTTCCACGAATTTTCCTCAATTCTCCCATAGTACGTATGTACGTACGTTAAAAGAAAATTAAAAGGACGCGACTAATTTTAAATGAATGAAGAAGCCCGGCAACAACGTGTATAGAACAAAAATTTAATTTAATGAAAGCCCGACCAACGGAAAACAAAGAGCAATAAGTAAACGGAAATGGGACACCCTTCTACAAACTCGTAGGCACTAGAGGGACCCCAGGGAGGTACGGGGGACCAGAAGTGATATAGATGGTTAAATAAACACACAAGGGTAAAATTGTTATCTGTTTAAGATGCATTGTACATGACGTCAATTCATCAATACACATCACACTGGTGGTCTATTTGTCTGTCTGTCTGCCTGTCTGTTTGTTTTGTATGGTGTGTAGTACACACACTAGAAAAAATTTGGTTCATGATATATTGATTTCAAATAAATCAAAATAGATAAGACATATTTGTGCTCTCTTTATGTTGTTACTTTGGTTTGTATACGTTTCAAAGAGCAACATATTATGAGGTTATTCGATTCTTCTAGAAGTGATTCAAATAAGAAATGATTGTGTAGGGCTCTAGGGAGTACATGGCATTTGATTTTGTATACTAATTGACTTTATCCGATAAATTTTAATGGTTAATTTACTTGGTAGTATTAAATGAAAAAATATTTATGACCTTTTACGACGGAATTGGAACATCAAGTTGGAAATATCAAAAAATATATCAAAAGTTCCAGAAATATCTTGAATAATATTCTTAACATTAGGGCCTGATTTACATTAACGCTCCGCTCTCGGTACGCTTCCGCTCGACTCTCGCTCCGATATAATCTTGTCGTGTTCACATTACAGTGCTGATATTATTGCTGGTACCTATTCGTTCTCTATTCACATTATAATGACGATCTCAGTTTGGTCTCAGTTCGATACAAACATCTTTTCATAACAACTGAATGCAAGCGGAGTGGGCAGCGAACCGTTACTGACATTGCACCGATATCAGAGCGATGATGTGAATACATTCATTGTTTATTGTGTAAGAATTTCTTATCCAATCGGGAGCATAGTGATATCGTACCGAGAGTGGAGCACTAATGTAAATCGTGCCTAATATGGTTGATGCATTAAAATATACTAATACCTTGAATCTTGTCCTTTCTTCTGTCTCTAAATCATAATTTTAAGTACGAAAATTTAACATTATTTTGATAATTAAATACAGTTGATATATGCTGACTCTTATATTATCAAATATTCAATTAGAGTTTATTTAGTTTTAGTTTATATTACCATTAAATTGATACGCCAGACAGAATTTAATAAATATTTAATAAAGTGTTTTTGAACGGAAATTTAACAGCTAGACATTGCTGACTGTCACTAACTTTTAAATAAATTAACCGTATATTTTAAATCCAATTGACACTGTCAAAAATAGATTACAAAATATGTAAAATTGAAATGTCTATAAAACAAAAAAACAATTTTATAATGTTACCACCTAGGGACCCATCGAAAATTCAACTATTACTGCCACTGTTATGACGCGACTTGAAACCGAGACTACGATAGAAATTTGTTTTGATGTACCAAAAATGACATGCGCTAGAAGGACAATGCCCCCCCAGCGCCCACTGGTGAGATATGTATTTTCTGAAAACCCCTTCGTAGTAGGTCACAAATATACCCCTCTTAGGTATGGAGAACTTGGCTTTCAAAAATTCTGATGTGCAGTAGGTTTTGTATACTCCACATGGCCATTTCGTACAGAAACGATGTGTGTTCTCCTGCAGTGGGCATTAGAGTCCCCTTCAGGAGGGTACACTTCGCACTACCTTATTTCGGCAATCTATTAAGGGGTCTGCCAGAAATCGCCACCGGTAAGACTACCAAACTTCTCTTCGGATACTCCCAATGTACATGTTTGAAGCCGCTCGGTACGTCTGCTGCCATAGGCCCCGTGAAAAAACGAGGTTAGGCCACTTGTCAGGAAAGTGGTTTTACTGAGTGATAGGACGGCCCACGGCATGTCTCATAACCCATTTGTACCTATACAAAGTATCCCGTTTGGCTATGGCCACGTGCAGACTTTTTGTACATTTGACGCCCTATAACTTTTGAAAGCCAGGTTCTTCATGAACGTGCCCATTGACAAAGTTGGACTACTTGACCAGGGCTGTCGATCGGCACCGGTCTCAACCTTGGGCCCTGTATTTATACATCATAATATATGTATATTATGTATGTACATATGTATATATGTATGCCTTTATGTGTACGCGCAATAATTCTCGAATAAAATTTCCTATTTTTATGAAGTTTGATGAAGCCTAAAAATCTTGGATGAGTCATTCAGCCAGGCACGTCCGTTGCCCGAAAAATGGTTTATTTCAAAAATTTTTCGTGAAAAAAATGTTTCTTTTGCCAAAACTTCCTCAATTTCAAAAATTTTTGCGACATTTTTTTATACCATCAGAAAGAGGAAAAAAAATCAAATAAAAAAAGTCTTTGAACCGTTATTCCATATCAACTAGTTTCCGAGAAAATATAATTTTTATAAACGGAAATTCGCTATGTTACGCAGAATACTGCGACAGAGGTATTTTTTATTTTAGTTACAAGTCTACCAATGTAGGGGAAGCCTTTTAATCCCTGGCTTTTTTAGAAATTAAAAATTTTTGCCTTCTAGAATCAGAATTTTCACTCGTGTTTTTCTTTTCGTTTCCTAAAAAACTTGGATTCTATTTCTATAAGTTGATCCATTTGTGAAACTGTCTGACTTTTGAAAAAAATCAGAGAAATATCTTTTTGAAACAATAAAATATTTTTTTGATTCACAGAAAAAAATTAAAGACGTTTTTAATTTTTAAATAAAAAAAAATAAAATTGTTTTAAGAGTTTATAAAACTCGACTGTAATACGGTAAAATAATTTAATGTATAATTTAATATTTTATAACACCTGCTTCTAAAATTCAAGATTCGAGCGTTGTGTAGTGGGCGTAAAGAGCAGTTTTTTATATCATTGTAAAACAAATGACAGAAACTGTGCGCGAAAGTACAACTGTGCGTGAAAGTAGCTAAAACTATGCGAGAAAATAATGAAATTCATTTGTCAATGATAATCATATTCAAATTAACATGGAAACGACCAACAAATTAATAAAAAAAAAAAAATAAAAATGATCTACAAATTAATAAAAAAAATTTTTTTACATATAACATTATAAAATAAAATTAACCCTTACTATTTTCTAAAATTGCTTAAAAGTAATTAATTTTTTTCTCTCTATTAAACTTTAGAAGCCGTCGTTATAAAAAATTATGTTTGATACGTATGCGTAAAGTGAGGTATCCAATAGGCTTAAACTGGGGCACTCGCTAAAGGGACTGACGCATACACAACGAGATCTCGTTCGCTTACCCCCACGAGCCGTCAGGCGAGTGGGGGTATACAGCGCACTCGATCTCGTTGTGTATACGTCAGTCCCTTAGACTCGCGCTCCAATTTAAGCCTACTAGAATACCTCTCTTTACGCATATGTATCGAAAATAACTATTTCGTTACTATAATTTTGAAATTAGTTAAATTTACCAGTACTAATTTTTTTAATCATTTTTATCATGTTTACTTACAGTGAAAAGTCTAATAAGAAGTTTTTAGCCATTTTTTTCAGTATGAAACTTTTTTTTTTAAAAGTGAAAATACCCCTGTCGCAGCATCCTGCATAACTTAGCGAATTTCCGTTTATGAAAATTAGTACTTTTAGGAAACCAGTTGACATAAAACAGTAGTTTAAAGACCTTTTTATGTAATTTTTTTTCCTTTTTTAATGGTGTAAAAAATTTCTCAAAAATTGTTGATTAATTGGAAATTTTGGCAAAAAAGTAATTTTTTGCAAGAACAAAAACCATGTTCTTGGCATCCGACATTTTCACCAAATTTCGTAAACCTAGGACATTTCGTTCGAAAGTTATCGTGCGGTCGTGCGGATACATATATATATATATATATATATATATATATATATATATATATATATATATATATATATATATATATATATATATATATATATATATATATATATAGATAGATAGATAGATAGATATATATACATATGAAATTTTGGCATCGTATCAAAATTGGGTCTAGTAAACATATTCCGACAGTTAAATACCATCATCTGCAAAAATCCGATTTTCCTAAATATGACTTTAAGTGGCTCTAAATTCAAAATAATTTTACAAATTCTAGCAAAATAAATATTATACCATTCTTAGGCATCTACTTATTCATAAAATCACAATTATTATCAAAATATTGTCACAGGCATTGGTCTTTCAATAGAAAAATTTAGTTTTGTACTAAAAAAACACGTCTCTGTAACACTGGATTTTTAACAAGCATGAACAATTATTATTACTCTATTTTCTTTATTGTCAGTAGCAAAGATAGTTATCCTAATTTCAGAAAAAAATTTCCTAAAAATAATTCAAATAAATGATATTCAGGTCCTTTAAAATTACTAGAATTTTTGATAAGATTTGAAATTTTATTAATAAATTTTATTATCAATATAGTTAGCCATGATACACAAAAATCACCGCAATATTGATAATATTATATAATAACTAGTTAAATATATAGAAAATTTCTAGCAGTTTTAAAGGACTGGGGTCATTTATTTAAATTATTCTTAAAGGATTTTTTCTTAATAGATTCTTAAGAGATGGAATTAGCGTACTGGATATCTTTACTACAAATTACAAAGAAAATAAAGTGATGATAATTTTTCACGCTTATTAAAACTCCAGTGTTACAGAGACGTGTCTTTTTATGACAAAATTAAATTTTTTTATTGAAAGACCAATATTTGCGGCGATATTTTTATAACAACTGTAATTTTACAAATAGGCAGACTTCAAAAATTAGTATAAATTTTATTTTGCTAGAATTAATAAAACAGTTTTGAATTTAGCGCTACTCAAAGTCGAATTTTGGAAAAGCAAATTTTTGGACTTTATTTTCCCGTACTGTGGTATTTAATTAACAGGATATGTTAACTAGACCTAATTTTGATATGATACCAAAATTTCATAACGAAGTAATCAGTACTTTTCAAATTATTACCATTCTTCATAATTCTCAATTTTGAAATTGTCGGTTTCCTGCCAAATAACAAGAAGGGGGTAACATTTGTTTAGCTACTTTTTTATTTCAACTGATGCACCAACTAGCCCCACTAAAATATTTTTCAAAAAATTAATAGTAAAAAAGTTTCCCATATGGTGCGAACTTTATGAAAGACACTATATATATATATATATATATATATATATATATATATATATATATATATATATATAGAGATATATATATATATATATATATATATCTCTATATATATATATATATATTTTTATATGTATATATATAAATTTTAGTGAATATAATTTTCGGTTTCTAGGGACCTCAAAACAAATGGTCCCTTTGCCATAGTCCCTGGCTCAAGTCGCGTCATGACAGTGGCTATAATAGCTGCATTCCATTCTGGAAATTCGCTAAAACTACAATATTATTACAGAACTTAATACCTTTGAGTTAAATTGTCACCGTAAAGATTATTACATTTAAGTAATTTTACACATTTTTTAAACCTATTCTTTACAGTACAATTATAGCCTAATTCGCAACTAGAGGTGAAATTATGCTCATCAAAAAACATCTATAGTTCATTTCAGTTAAATTTAACCATGCTTCATTACTTTGAATTTAAATAATTTCCGTTTTCTTGACTTTATCTCTTTTATTATCGCATTTATATAATTTTTAAATTTGCAGTTTATTTTTAGAAAAGAATAGAAGATTGATCTGTTTCGAAAATAAGAATTATATTATTTCTTAACGAAAACTCATAATCAATTGTATCTGAAATGAGGTATAGATACATCTGGTAATATCATTCGTTTAATTTCATTTCCACTCATTCCCGCAACAATTAAATTTGCATATATTGTTTTTCATTAAAAACAAAACACTTAACAAAAAATCGAATGCTATTTTATTTAATTAAAAAAAAAAAACAAAAAAATAAAAAATAACAAAAACGAATTTTTACTTGTAATAATTATCGAACACGAATTACAAGGCAAATAACAATTTCTAATTTCGCGACTACAACACAGCCATCTACCTATAAACATAGGTACTACATACAATAGGAAGCAGTATGGAAGTGGGTAATAATAAGGTAATTTATAATTTATTCAAAACGTTCATTATTCCACGAGAGCTTGTATGAGCTTGTTTGAGCTTACTATAACTCGTTTATGTTGTGCTTTGTTTGTATTATAGAAAATTTAATTTTACACCGTTTTTATTATTGTTTCTTTTAATAATGTGCGATTTTCAATGAAGTTTATATAGCTACCTGTATAAATATTCTGATATTTAATTAAAAATTTTCACAATAGATTCAATAATATGCTAGGAATAATATTGACATACTTCTTCCCCCGCCTAAGTCGTGTTTATGTTTTACTTGTATTAAAATAAGTATTTTTATTAACTAAAGTTAGTTAGTTCTTCAATATTATATTCAGAAAGCACAAAGAAATTTATATGTTGTTAAGAATTGTATTCTGTTCGCAAATTAACAGTTTAATATCTTAAAATCTTTTGAGCAAACGATTGAAAAGTTAGAAGAGAACTCCGTAATTACGTTTTTGCGCTTTTGGGTTCTCAGGTCCCTGACCGATTTCATAATATAGCCTGTATCCATTTAGAATAGTTTAAGCTTCTTAACGGAGATAAAATTTTAAAAATCGTTTGAGTGAATAGTTTATTTTTGACGCTTTTGGAATCGCAAGTGCCTGATAGATCTCATATAACAAAACTTGTATATCCATCTAAAATAGTTTAAGTCTCTGAGAGTGAACAAATTTTCAAAATCGGTGGGACGCGTTCCTGAAAGGTTAGTTAATTCTTATTTTGAAAAATGAAATGGATAAATCTAATTGTTACTGTAATGACAAAAACAAAAAAAGCATTTATCGTTAGCAAATTCTATAAATTTCTTAATTTTTCTCAAAAACTAGTACATTTAGAACAATGATTTTAAAGCTTATCTTATTTAATTATTACGCTCTTTTCGATGGTGTAAAAAAAATCAAATAAAATTTTTTTTAATTCTGATCATTTTTGCAAAAAACCACTAAAAATAGGGAAAAAAGAGGAAAAATTTTGTCTTCTAAAAATCGGACGTATCTGGCTTACGGCTTCATCAAAGTATTTGGGACTTTTGACCTTCACACCAAATTTTCTCATAAGAATTCTCAGCTTTCAACCTCATATTTTCAAACTACATTCAGGACCACAGTTTTTCACTCCAACTGTGAGTACTCTACTTGCAATTAGTCTTTAAAATTTTGGCTAAGACTGTACGAACTTTTAATCTTCACACAAAATTTCGTAAAAATTGGAGGCCCGTCGTCATTAGAATTCTTAGCTTTCAGCCTCGTACTTTCATTTTACCGCCAAATTTAGCGTCACCGACAAATATCAAATTTTACAGGAAAATAATTTTTTAAATATTTGTATGGCGCTTGCGATATTTCTGCTGTCTTAATTTTATTAGGCCTGAACGTATTATTCCTATTATTTTATTAACCTTACGACAAAGATGATTATTGACGGTTACGCTAAAATGTGAATATGCGTTGTATTAACGATAAACTAAGCAGTTGCTATAACTCGTTAATTAACGAATTTTTGCAGAAAAACGTTAACACTGCTTGGTCCATTACAGTTTAAAATGGTGCTTGCAATAAAAATCGCAATTTCGATAAAAGTGTCGCTTACGATAAATCGCCGGTAATGGCTTGATATATACCACAACTTTTTACACCGACTGTGAACACTCTACAAGTCTCTACAATTTTGTCCAACACTGTACCAGCATTTAAACAAATGCTACCGTTTCTTGATTATATAAATTACAAATGAACGTATGTAGAGGTACATGTTATGAACATTTATATACCTCAGTGTGTGTATATGTATAACGACACGAAATCTAATATTCGTAATGGTTTTCGATTTGCAATGATAAAATCAGAGATGTGCAATTACTCGACTCGACAAGCGCGACTCTAATCAACCTACCATACTGCCGATATATCGGTAAGGTAGGCATCTTACCGACAGTGCCGACGGTTTGTTGTTGTTTGATTTATCAAATACGTGCAATAAATATACATGTAGATAAGAAAAGAAGACGAATACACGTGCGTTCCAAAAAAAACAGGTGCGTAGTGACCATTTGCAACTTCACCTGCATTCGTTCTATTTGTAACGATTCTTCGAGTGTCGGACAAACCACCAAACAGCTGATTTTATAGTCGACTTAAGGGGGGGAGTTCACGCCAGAAAGGCTAATAAACTAATTTTTTTCGAATCTCGTTTTTTGTTTTTATTTTGTTCTGTGGACGCCTTTATTTTTGTATGCCTTTGTGGACGTATTTTTTCAAAGTCGATTTGTTTTTCTTCTCTAGCCGCTTCTTTTGTTACTATTTTTTTTTGTTTTTTACCGTTTCCTGAAAGTTGTGTTTTTCCCAACAAGGAAAATCATATCTCAAGTTCTAGAAAAGATAGAGACTTAATTTTTTTAAATTTTGTTCATAAACATATTGCGCATAAAGTGGAGTTTGCTTTTTCCATTTGAACAATTGTAACTATTTTTGGACATTTTTTTTTTTTAGATAAAAAATTGGGTTTTATAATTTTTAGAAGTTTGGGATTACAATTTTATAGTTAATTTTTAAAATTACCCGAAACCCATACTCAGCTTTATGGACAGGTCCTTTAGGAATATAATAATGAAAAAATATTTAAAAAATATTCATTACTTTTTGAGATATGGCGTTCCTTGTAAACGCTTAAAAACTTGTGAAAAAGGGCCCCACCCCCCACAGGAAAGATTAATGAATGTTTCAAAAACAAAATTTTCTATTTGAAACCCTACCTAATTTGAAAAACAACTTGAACAAGTAAAATAATCATAAATAAAAAAGTTGTCTTTTTATTTGAATTCCTCCCTTAATCGAAAATTAATTTAACTAGGTATATTATTAAACTTAATAAAAAGAATTTAAGAAAGTGCCAATACGGGCAATTTAAAAAAATATTCGTTTAAATGAGTACCTTGGACTATTTGGAATTTTACGAAAATCAATTTCTATACTAATTTTACCACGTTCTGTCAGAAAATCATGGTCTTATTCTAATTCTGTGGCGTTTTCGTATTTTTACCGCACAATTAAGTACAGTTTTCTGCATCCTGTTTCTGCACATAACCTTAAAATTACCTTCAGCATAGACCAAAAATTAACTCACCCTCTATTCTATATGCGATTCGATTTTGAAAATGATCTGAGCACACATTGAAGAAAAACTTGGGAATATTCGAATTTCATTTAAAGTGGTTTTACCCGAAAACGATTACGTTTAAAGCCCTAATAGTGATATATAAAACCAACTGTCACATTGTGCATTTAATGATGCATTAGTTTTTTCAATTTCCCATTTAGGGACTTTTACCCCTCGTTTCCCGGGAAGGTCCTTTCTCTAATAATTAAACATAAATCACACTTTGTATGATATTCTATTTTTTTTTTATTTTATATATACAGGGTATAAAGTATATAAATCTCGCTACGAAAACAATGGGTAGATCTCACCCATGTAATTAAAATTTGAATCAAAACTGCATTTTAACAGAAAAAATTTGATACTAAATATGGGTAAAAAAAAGAGGCCCTTCAAAATTTCTTTTTAATCCGGCTCTGACTACCTCATCTTTGTAAGATGAATTTTGTGTTTTTAAAAAAACATCTGGTAAACACGTTTACGACCTTTATTGAATTTTGATATTTAGAAGGTATTTATGCATAATTTAGACAGGACCGTACTTAGAAAAATTTTGAAACATCATGTAGCCAAGTAATTTGCGATTTTCTCAAACTGTTAATTCCGAAAAAAATCCTGTGGTCTTAGTGTCTACAGGGTGCAATGAGTCACCCCTCAAAAGGACGAGTTATTTTTTTACACCCTGTATAAGTATTTGATACAATCTTCGTTTAAGGTTTTCTGTCAAAGTTATCCTTCTCAAAGCACGTTGATATATGTACATATTTACCGATAGGATATTATTCGAATAAACATTATAACAGGCGTGGTAGAACATAAGGATGGCAGTGGTAGGACGAAAGGGCAAGGAGGAAGGCATGAATGTAAAACGGAATAGCATGTTACCTGATCAATTAACGAACCAGATGTACAACTGCTGATTACCTGATAAGTTTTAATTTAACCGTATTTAATGAGAGTGAAATTTTCATATTTACACAACTATAAAGTTAAAAAGTTAGAGTTTGTAGAAAGGAGTATGTTATAATTATAAACAATAAAATTTTATATAAAATTTGTTCGCTGAAGGAAACTCAATTACAATTAATTAAATTTATGGCTGAGGAAAAGGAAGAAAATTTTCTAGCACAGGAAAACTATTTTCTGCTACCTATTTTATTGTTGCTATTTAATGTAATCATATACATTCAAACTCTTTTTTATACGCTTTTTCCATGAATAAAAAGTAGGAAAATGTATGAAATTTAAAAATTACATTACGGTAAGGTTGGTTACTGATTGTTCGAGCGTATTTCTTATATTTCATCGTCACATCATATAAGCATATACATATTTACATCAATCAGTTTTAGCCGGTCATTGTTTAGAAATGTTTCCACATGTGTAAATGAATTAATTACAGGTTTAAGGTACCATTACAGTGTAGAATTTTGAAAAAATCAATTTTTTTTTTTTAAAGTACATACAGTTATGCATGTTCCCTCAAAATTCAAATTGAAATTCGAATTGTTACGGTCGCTATGACCACGGATCAATGGATTCAGTCTAAATACAAAATTATGTGAAACGATAGGCATCTTTGGGCGGGATGTTATACCACTTTACATTCAGTCTTTCCACAACCAATGAACAATGATTTGAAACAATTTCGAGGCAAACTTTTAACGCATTTTTAAAAACGGTAACCACTCTTAGAGGGAAAGTTTCCAAGTTATAAGTTTGAAATTTTGACAGAATATTCTTCATTCCATTCTCCATGTACCTGTGGAAGCTTTTTTTTGAAATCTTCCTATTTTTTCACGCGGAAAAATGTTGAAAAAAGGCCTAAATTTTGTAATTTTTATTCGAACCGCCGCCATTTTTCCAGAGTTCAAATATATATATATATATATATATATATATGTATATATATATATATATATATATATATATATATATATATATATACTCCATAGGTACATAGCGGCTTACCTACAGATTGATAATCTATTTTATTTTTTCAAATGAAAACTGCGACTGCAATCGAGGGCACCAATAGCCGCTCTTTTTTAAAGACACTTTTTTCAAAAAATTATAATAATTATAAAAATAAATAAAAATGAATAAAAGAAATATTTAATTTATGTTGTTAACTAGTGGTATTAATCTTAAAAAAAGTTATCCCCATTCCCCCATTCTATTCATCCGAAAAAAATTGCGAAAATTGACAATTTTTCGGCCAGTCAGACTGTGATGGTACCTTAAGAAAGCATTTTTTGTGGCGTCGTGAGGTCCCGAATTATGCAGTTATGACAGTATTTCGGAATATTTTTTTAAGCGATCCCTATCTTCCGCGCAAAAAGAGGTTTCAGTGTAGTATCATCGTTGAAATTCACATGTTGATATTTTGAATATTTCTGATGTATTTTAGAAAATAAAAAATTATGAATTGTGAATTGAATTGATATTTGAATTATGAATTCAAAATTTTAGATTTAGAAACCACAATTCATTCTCCATCCTTTGCACATCATCAATTTCAACTTTTGCTCTATTTCGCTTAATTCGTTAAGCCTTCAGGACTAAAATGGATGATACCACTTAGTGTTACAAAACTGAAGAACTTTTTTTTTTATGTTTCGATTACAAAAACCTGTAGAACTAATTAACAAAATAATGCCTAAACGCGAACATTTTGAATTCATTAACTGGTTTATTATATTTTGAGATTACAATACTTAAAGTATAAAATTATAGAGAAGAGATGAAATTACTAACTGAACCTTGTGTGAATGTATCGCCATGACTCGAAAATCGACTCAAAATCGGCATGAACGATCAAAGGAACGCGTAGCTATTCCTTATGATATTTTTTCTAGAATCGGTCATATTGTGCGGATTCTAATACATTTTGTTTTTATTGGGCGTTGACGAATAACAGAAACTGACGGATAATCGTTCCGAGTAACTGAAATTCTACTGTATTTAAAAATACCCCTGTCGCAGCATCTGCATAACATAGCGAAAATAGTTTAACTTTCCAACAATGAAGCAATTTTCAAAATTGACTACTGAACTGATTTTGAAAATTGTTTTTCAAATTTGTCAAATTTTGCAAAAAACCACTAAAAATGCCCAAAAAACCTACTTCTGGGCATCCGATGTGTCTGACTAACGAACTTAGCCGAGCGAATCCGAATTCCAGCTCTCATACCAAATTTCATAAGCATTAAACGTTTCGTTCGAGAGTTATCGCGTAGACACATAAATACATATATGTATATATTAGATTCTCGGGTTCTAGAGGCTCCAGAACAAATTTCTACCATAGTCCCGGACTTAAATCTTATCATAAGAGCTGCTATAATAGCTGAATTTCCAAAATGGAAATTCGCTAAAAAGAAATCACAGCTCGGGGAAACATTGCAGTATTCCTTTTTCAATTATTAAATTTCCCGTAATATCTTCTCTATTTCCTTTAATACTCTAAATAACACAGATACATAACCTCACACTAATTTGTATCTCTTGTACCCCCCCCCGTCCCCCCGGACCCTCGGCAGTTTTAACCCTCGGTAAATGAATTTTGTATTATTTGTACACATTTAATTAAAAATACATGTTTATGAATATTGTATTATTTATTTTTTTGGTATTATGGAAGGTTTGGTATTATTGAACTTATGGTTTTAAAATATTTTTGTTGTGTATACATACATACTGTGAATTGTATGTATTTAAAAATTGGAATATTCCAGCACAATTTACTCTCATTTTAATTTTAAATCATTCGCATTACATATGATGATCGAGCTATAGTATGGAGTAAGAGTTTCGTACGTATGAATGTTGTATGTATCCATCGAGAGTCAGAGTAATCTGCTATAACAATAAAACCCTTTTAAATATTGTAATTTTACAAACGAGTTCCCATACTGTCAATACTCTATAAAACATGCACGATTATCTACCGTTTGATTCAAAAAATTATTTACACATTTTTCCAGGCACTTCCACCATGATTACAAATTACGTGTGTTTTTCAAACGTTCCTCTGATACAATTGCTGCCTGTAAGATTTTTTTTTTATCTACAAGTCTTTACAGTGGTTTGGTTTTAGGTATCCGATCTCACATTTCCGAGCTTAAGTTGGTGGCTTACAATACCACCCACTGTAATAGCTAAATTTTCTCTTTTGAAAATTCGCTGAAATTTAAAATGGTACGGGTACTTGGACTGACAGGCTAAAGTTCAATTTTATCGGTTAGTTATGCTCCTAAAAAAAGTTAGTTACTATATAGTTCCTCTAAGAACACGATGCAGACGATAGTACATTAGTAGATGAGATAAATAGCTACTAGTCCAAGCTCCGATAGCACAAAACCATACCTGATAGAACCCCTCAAATTAAAAAAGCTAAATCGATAGTAATTAATTAATCCCGACAATAAGAAATGCCCGACATAACTTTAAATTTTTATTAAATTCTATTTTTAAAAAATTATTGAAATGACCGAAAAAAACCTCAAACTTACCTCACATAACACCTTGTTGAAATTCACATAAATGTTATAGCAAATTATATAGGTATATTTTTCTGAAGAATCGGTCTGTCTGGTATATTTTGTTAATTATTGTCTGACAGACCTATTTTAATTAGTGGAAATTTTAAAAGTTTTTGGTATTAAAATTGGTCTGTCTAATAAAAAACGATATTAACCATGCCAGACTTCATCTCAAATACTCAGTCTTCACGCATGAAATTGATAGCTGTTTGAGGCAATGTTATCTTTAAAAGTAAGTTTTTTTTTTTATTCGTAACGCTATTCAAGCCTCAGCCAACTTTAGCGAAGAACCTCGTCCTGCGAGAATGTAGTGCCTGCTTTAATGTTGAACTATAAAACATATTCATGGTTCAGTGTTTCTTCGGACAGCCAGAGCAGTGGAGAGAAATGGCGGGCTCCCGGAAAAAAGGCACATTTCATAAAAATTTTTCCCCAAAAAATAAATTATCCCGGACCCCAATTGACGGCTACGGGCCCCCTCTTCCAGCCCGAGCCCCAGGGCTGCAACCCCGGCTACCCCACCCTCTCGTCGGGCCTGCGCACAGCGGCGTTACCTAAACAATTCTAATTTGAGCTATTCTCTGCCTTGATGCCTTTGTTAATAAACATTTATTATCGGAGAATTTTCTATATACAACTAGTTGAGGTGACCAAACTTACTCTAGACAGTTTTTGCCTCTCACAAAGTAAAAAATTACATAATTCTTACCCAAATTTTTTCGTTCACACGACGCAAACAAACGCATATATACAAAATATATACATATTGTACATATATTATAATGTTGATCGATTTTATCCTAAGCTTGTATTTATCTGTGAAAAAGTAATTATTCGCCAGTATGTGTTGTATTTGCCAGCGACAAAAAAAATATAAATGCAGAAAAAAAAGTTTTCATTCACAGGAGTTAATCTCTCCCAGTTACATGAAATATCAACAACACATATGCTCTGTGTAGCCAGCGCTACAGTATAAATACATAAACATACGGCACATACGCGTACAGAATGTTTCAGATATTGTAATCACAAAATTGTACTTAACACGTTCATTAATACTTGCTTAATGAAAAGTAAAACATTGGTACCACGTCTTCAGAGTTACCGCAAATGTGTATCCATGCTTCTAATGATTTTAGCTAGTGATGTAACGGTGATCCCGGTTGAACCTCCCAACTTGTTAGTTTTGATTCACATTCTCTACCAGTTCCGAAAGCTGAGTGAAAAATTTAAATTGTTTGATTTAAAAATTCTTGTAGTGTTAAAAAACTAAACTATTCCAAAATTCAGTCAAGCTAGAAAAACTCCACAACATTAGTTGTTTCTTTTTTTTTTAAGCTAAAATAGGTGAATACTAAATTGTGTTAGGTATTTGGAAGTTTTACTTTGTAAAAATCCATATAAATTTTTTTTTTATCATTTATTACCAATAAATAATATTTTATAAAATGATGAATCGACCTTCAAATATAATTGAACATTTTATTATGGTCAATAATTATTTATTGTATTTCCTGGTTAATATCTGGCTAACTTTAAAAATGCATGCAGTCAAAAGTTCAAAAACGCATCAGACGTATCACAACGAAAAATTAAAAGTTCATTTTTGCATTTGATGCGTTAAAACAATGAATCAAGAAATTTGGTGATGCGTGTCCAAGATGCATGTCATGTGTATAATGTAGAATTATAACTACTTGCCATATTATGTAAGTACTAACACCAACAGGAATAATTCCGAAAAACAAATTGTTAAAAAGGATTTACCTTTGATTAAAATTGTTTAAACTATTTGAATACATCTTGCACTCAAAATAGGTGTGTAATATTTTTTATTCAAATAATTTCAATATTTTCAGTTTCAAGTAAGTTGAAGTTGAAATTCAAAGATAGTATACCTATACAAGGACTGTATTGCTATATTATCTATAGTCTATCTGTAGCCAAATCAGAGGCTAAATGATGCTAATATCCCATTCAGAAACATCTAATGTGCATCAAATTTCAAGAGAGCATCAGCAGCGCATCATGTAGTAGTAAGACGCATCAGAAAGTCATGATGCTGCATCGATGCGGTAAAGTTTACATTTTTGAAGTTACCCTGTATTAATCACTCGGGTATCATATTGTATTGTGAAACAAACAGACGAGAGTTGAACTACGAAAACTCAAACTTTTATAAAAACTTTAATCGATGATGTTTCCTTACCGAAGTAAATGAACCGACCATTAAAAAATGGCAAAATTTCTTATAATACTTGCCGTATACCCACCCGATGGGATTTACCATCGACAACATCTCAGGATGTCAATCAGTGTCAAAGATTTATTAAAAGATATTATTTATTTTAATAAACGTAGTAATAAAATTTTTATACAATATCTCCAACTTCGAAAATGACGAATTTCCATACAAATTTTCATTCTCTATTTAACCCACTTAGGGGACGAATTTTCAAAAATCCTTTCTTAGTGCTCACTTACATTACATGCGAACTCCTGTATAAAATTGTATTCTACTAAACCCGACAGTTGAGGCTGTGCGTTGTTTGTCAGTCAGTCAGTCAGTGTTAGAAATTTATTAAGTAGATTTGTAATTGGTAATGAACACTTTCAATTATATATAATAAGACTAATTCACCTTGTAGTTGGAAATACATATACGAGGTGTGTTCAAAAAGTAAGGTGACTTTATATTTTTATTGAAGACCTTTTATTTATTCATCAATATTCATGTTGTTCCCTTTAAAGTAATCTCCCTCAGATATAATACACTTGTGCCAACGCATTTTCTAATCCTCGAAGCACTTCTGATATACACTTTTTGGTACAGCCTTGAGCTCTTCCGGCGATGCAGTTTTTATCTCCTTAATCGTTGCAAATCTCCATCCTCTCATGGGTCTCTTCAGTTTTGGGAACAGAAACTAGTCGCAGGGGGTTAAATTCGGTGAATATGGTAGCTGAGGCATGATTGTAGTGTTGTTTTTGGGCAAAAAATCACGCACAAGCAACGATAAGTGAGCAAGTGCTTATCGTGATGAAAAAGCCATGAATTGTTTTCCCACAATTGCGAACGTCTTTTTTCATATCGCTTCTCGCAAACGGTGCATGACTTCAAGTTAATACTCAACAGCTTCTCTAATGGTAATTCGAGCTTTTCTCAATACCATTTTCTTCACTTTTTCAACGTTTTCATCAGTTTTTGGCGTGTTGGGGCGTTCAGAGCCAGGTTCGTCATTGACATTTTCTCGGCCTTCTTGGAAGACCTTGTAATACTTATAAACATTTTTTTTACTCAGAGTAGACTCACCGTATGCCACTGTTAACATTTCGAGTATTTTGGAGCACTTAATTCCAAATTTTTCACACAAAATTTGATGCAAATACTTTGATCCATTTTTTTCGACAGCAGAAAATCGCCGAGCACACCAAACACTTCTAACCTTTATGCCTCTCACAAACGAACAAAGAATGCTATATAGCTGAAACTGTAAGCATATGTTCGGGACGAGTGTACTAACGCAACAAAATAAAAAAATCGAAAAGCGAATGTACGTAGCCCTAGAAATTTGAAAAGTCACCTTACTTTTTGAACACACCTCGTATGTACAATGTACATACGTAAATAGTTTTGGATGTGCATGGAAATATACAAATCATTATTCATAATGAAAATGATTTATGCAGGTGTGTTACGTATGGAGTCATAAAACCCTTTTTATATCCATGACTGTGTATGTTTTTCTTCTTTTTATTTCGTATACAATTCAAAATGCTAAGCTTTTGAATAAACATCGCACACTTTCAAGTTTGCTACAAAGTTCTTCCTCACATCTGACAACAACAAATCTTGATCCATTCTTCAGTGGCGTCTCGTCACCTTATATTTGACCGGGGGTAAGATAGTTTGCACAACATGTAAGTAAGATTTTTGTTAGAAAAGATGAAATTAATAAATTAAAACGAGTTTACAAATATCAATCACGGTTTGTGTAGACACAGATCATGCTATTAATGTGAACCACGCCTGTCACGGCGACCAGCCCAATGGAACGATTAGAATTATTTGTTACATTAATTCCTAGAATTAAAAACAATTGAACAATACCTAACTAGATTATAATCTTTATGATATCTATGCTATTAAGGCCTCCTTTCGGGACTAAGGCTCGGGAACAACAAAGGACTAAGCCTTGGAAATAACAAAGTAGGAATGTCTCTGCCAATCTTCATGATATTTATGCTATTAAGGCCAACTCATTTTTCTTTCGGGACTAAGGCTCAGAAACAACAAAGGACTAAACCTTGGAAATAACAAAGTACGAATGTCCCTGCCAATCTTTCAAAGGAAGTAAATTCCAAATCAAATTACCTTATATTCTGCAAAAATACTAAATATTCCTAGAAATTACTCAAAATAAATAAACCTCAAGAATGCTGTGTATTACAAATAAGAAATTGAAGCAAAAAAATTGACTAATGGGATTAATTCAATGGTTTATCTAATATTTATAAACAAGTCTCCGATGTTACAAGTTGGGCTTACTAAAATGGAGTCATGCTTCAAAATTTAATGCCTGTGGTATCTCTACGAAACATATGTTAATATGTCCGATTCAGTGCTCTATGATATACCTATACCTATAATTTGGAGAAACAAACAAGCCGGAAAATACAACGAAAAATTTTTGTAAAAAATATTTGCGATGAAAATTTATTTATTATGCATATATGTAGATTAAACTAATGACGCCATTCACAACAATCAACAGCAAACAATTACTTGTTAAGTCGATCGACCGCTGACAGATGTCAGCACGGACTTTTGATCATGTCACTGTCACCGTCAGATATATTATTGATCGTTTTGACACATTTTTTTTGTTATATTTTTTCGTCCAATTTATTTGTACAAGAGCGTCAGTATTATCATATATTATGTAAGCGCAAATTAAAATGTAGGGAATTATTATCACTAATTTTTTTTTTTTTTTTTTTGGAAATTTTTGTATTAAAATTTTTAATATTTTGTAAAAATGTTTTAGATTCAATCTAGCTCAATCTCAACGTTTGTAATTCTTTTCAAATTTTTCTGAAGGCTCTTTTGATATAGAACAGCAATTTTTAACGTTTATCTCGTAAACGGTGCATCGTAGCGAAAAAATAACGAAATTTTTGAAGGCTTAAGCGAAGCAAGTTATGGGTATTCCGAACGTATTGCGACTATCAAAACCTACTTTTCGCTATCGAAAATTATCGTTGTCGAAACTAACGATATTTTAAGAATTTAAATATGTAAATTTCTGCTAATTGGTTATCATTTCTACTATAAAAGTCCAGTAAAAATATCCAGTATTTTTCCTTTCATAATGACAGATTCAATTTACACGGTTTTTATTCGTGTAGAGCAAATCCACATGGAACGGATATATTCGCGTACATTGAGGACCGGTGTAAGTTTATATCAAATATATAATATACAGTCGAACCTGGATAAGCGAGAGTTGAAGGGACCGCGATCTATTTTTCACTAACCAGAGTCTCTAGAGTACAGAATTACGGGAGAGGTTTATCTCACTTATAGAGGTCTAGAAAAAATACAACCAATATGTATTAAGAAACATGCATGTATTGTATGGATACTACTTATTAGAATAATGTACATATATACTATATATTTAGACATAGATAAGCTTACAAAAAAAAAATTGATTTCGGCTATTTGAACAGAAAATGGAATTATAAGAATACAAATCGAATTATAAAAAAACAAGAACATAAGCACATTCAGACAATCTAATAAAGTATTAAGTTCTTTGAAATTTAGGAGTGAGTCATAAATAGCAAATGCTAAATACCTTTAATTGTCGCTTATAGAGGCACAAAACATTAGGAGTCTCAGTTATAGCTTATAGAGGTCCATGAAGGAAAAACGACTCTCACTTATACAGGTTTTTGTTTCTCACTCATAGAGGTTTTAGAGTGGTAAAGTTACGAAACCTGGCAATTACTCTCACTTACAGAATTTCCTCGCTTACCCAGTTCTCCCTTATCCAGGTTTGACTGTAGGTATTTTATTCTTTTTCAAAAAACGTACTTAAAAATCATGTTGTTTGAAATCGTGTAATTCCAGGGAAGGTACGAAATTAATACAAAAATATACAGGGTGTAAAACAAATAACTCTCGTCCTTTTTTGGGGTGATTCATAGCACTCTGTAGACACTAAAACCGCAGGAATTTTTTCGTCACCCCGCAAAAGGATAAGAGTTATTTCCCTTACACCCTATATATATATATATATATATATATATATATATATATATATATATATATATATATATATATATATATATATATATATATATATATATATATATATATATATATTAGGGTGGCGCAAAAAAACCATCTATTTTTCTTTTTTTTGTCTCATAGGAAAAAAAGTTAATTTAGCTCGATTTAAGAATGCTCACCAAAAATTAGCTCAATAAAAAATTTTTTAAGGGTCGCTCAAACCTTTTTAAAATTTGAAAATGGGCCAAAAATCGATTTTTGTTTTTCGTCAAATTTTTTTTCTCATCCCTGCATATATTTGTACATTGAATAATAAAAAATTCCTCCAAATTTTAACTCAAAAAATTGATAATAAAAGGTCGCTCAGGATTTTAAAGTCAAAATATTTAATGTTTTTTAGTGGCGCTAAAAAATATTAAATATTTTGACTTGAAAAATTTTCAGAACTCTTGAGCGACCTTTTATTATCAATTTTTTGAGTTAAAATTTGGAGGAATTTTTTATTATTCAATGTACAAACATATGCAGGGATGAGAAAAAAAATTTGACGAAAAACAAAAATCGATTTTTGGTCCATTTTCAAATTTTAAAAATGTTTGAGCGACCCTTAAAAAATTTTTTATTGAGCTAATTTTTGGTGAGCATTCTTAAATCGAGCTAAATTAACTTTTTTTCCTATGAGACAAAAAAAAGAAAAATATATGGTTTTTTTGCGCCACCCTAATATATATATATATATATATATATATATATATATATATATATATATATATATATATATATATATATATATATGTGTGTGTGTGTATATATATATATATATATGTGTGTGTGTATATATATATATATGTATATATATACATATACAGAGTGTAAGGGAAATAACTCTTATCCTTTTAAGGGGTGACTCGACTGTTAATTCCGAAAAAATTCCTGCGGTTTTAGTGTCTACAGGGTGCTATGAGTCACCCCACAAAAGAACGACAGTTATTTGTTTTACACCCTGTATAATGTGAAGTTTAAATTCGTGCCTATTCATTCCTATTACTTCGTGCCTATTACCGTATCCATTTGACACTAACCAACGCTGACAAGACTGACATCTATAAAACTATTGCACAACTTGCATTACATAATTTTTCGATGTACCTAACTATACTTAATAAGATCTAATAAACTTATTCAAATAAACGTCACATCTAGTCATACTAAAATGATAGTATAAATTAGATGTAAGTAACTCTATAGTAGCTATACACATAGAGTTAAACACATATCAAGTTAATACGCCTTGTATAATTAAGAAGTATGTAGACTATAGCAAAAGCAACGAACATCAAAAGATATGTAAGTTATGAACTACAATATAGCCATTTAACAATATCTTCATATTACACTAAATTCAACATTAGCATACGTGACAAACAACAAGTATAATTTCAAGTGAAAGGAAAGTCCAACTTCTGACCTATATTCATTAAGTATATCCGCAGGACACACGACCAATGTCATTCCAGAAAGTAACAGGAAATTCAACCGTATATAAGTCACGATACAAATGGGCCAAACAACAGTCGTTCAACACACACTTTACCGAAGTCAACTACTTTGCCGGATAATTGACTCGATCACCGCGCGGTGATAAAGTAAATTATTTTATTTCAAATTATATTGTAAAAAATTGTATTCTTGTAAAAATTTGTATTTTGTGAAATAAAATTTTTTTTTTAAACATAAACTTCTGCCGAGTTTATATTTGGCGCAGCCGGTAGGATAGTGCAGGAAAATTTCGTAAACCTCCACTATCTAAGCGCTCATCGTAAAGTTAACGCGACAGTTAAACTACGAGTGTCTTTTAAGACTTTGGAGCCGAACCTACAAACCAAACAAATAAAATATACAACTCGACTGGAACACCAACAGTGGTTTGGAGCAACATATTCCCGGACAACGACATTCTCGACGGCTTATCGAGAAGTAGTGGCGATACATCAATTCACGACGGTTTATCGTGAAGAAGGTCGACTTCGCTCAGTCAACGTCTAGAACTGCACGTACGCTGGTTCAACTGGATATGTGGAAATCATCAGTTCTATTGTTGTAAGTCTTTACTTTCCTATATTATTGCATGATTTCCGATGCCTAAACCTTACCCCACTGCTAAAAGTATTAAATTCCTGAAGAAAAACGACGGTTTATCGTTTAATTCAGATTCAAGTACATCAAGTAGTTGTGACTTCGCTAATAATATTGAAATTATTAATAATATTGAATCAAACAATTTAAGTGAAAAATTAGAAAATATGGCACAACCTAGACTAGTATCTATCGATCAATCAGCTAACGCAGTAGAAACTTTATTAAAAAACTTTCAAATCCCTGATATTATTAAAACAATTATTCCTTATGACGGCAATAGAAGTAATTTGTTTAATTTTATCGATAGCGTTGATATGGCTGTTGGTCTATTATTTAGCTTAGTTGACGATAATTTAAAAAACCTTTATAGTAACGAAATTAGAAAAAAAATAATAGGTCCAGCAAATGACGTACTAAATCAGTATGGTAGAGTGAGAAATTGGGATAGCATCAAAGAAATTTTAATAGGGCATTATGCAGATAAGAGAGATGAATATAGTTTAACTCGTGATTTATACTCGCTAACACAAGGAAATCAATCAGTTGAATTATTCTTTGGTAGAATTAACGAAGTTTTAGCTCAACTTATAAATAACATATCTTTAATGAATACCGACGAAACTGTTAAGAAAATTAAAATTGAACATTACAATCAAGCAGCACTAGATTGTTTTCTAACAGGACTTAATAGGAATATAGGAAACATTGTTCGTGCTTTCCAGCCTAAGACACTTGGAGAAGCATGGCAATGTGTGCAGAGAGAGTTAAACGTTTATTACAAACAGACGCAATACGGAAACGTTAGGTCGCAACCAAAAGCAAATAATACACCACCAAAACAAATAATTCGTCATGTACACACACCAACACAACCACACATTCCATATACACCACGACAACATTTTAATACGAATATACAACCTGTTCAAAACATATTTGGAAACCATCCTCGTTTACAATATTTACCCCAAAACCAGAGACCTTGCAATAATTTTAATCAAAATCGATCTCAACATAATTACCATCCAATACAGCAAAGTCCAGTCCGTCCGCAACAACAAACACAATCTAATAGGTTTACCCCCGAACCTATGGATACAACGTCAGGTAATACTAGACGAATCAGTAATAATAACCCTCTATTTAGACAAACGGGACCACCGAGGGTAATTTCAAAAGAATTGTTCAACACTGAAAATAATCAAGAATTTTATTACGAACCAATAGAAACAGAAATAGAGTCAACAAATCCATTAGAGTACCAATTTAATGAAGAACCTAAACCAGTGGAACTTGACCAAACTGATTTAAACAATGTAAACTACGTAGAGGATGAGGATTTTCTACCTACAGCCTCGAATCTGCCGGATACGTAGAATTAAATTTACAACAGACCAAGAACGGGACGTTACCATACATAATAATAAAAAACGGACCACAGAGACTAAAATTCTTAATAGATACAGGAGCTGACAATAATTTTATAGACCCAAAGCATGTTGAAAATCTAACTTTAATCCCGACAGACGTAGAAGTAAAAACGGCACTCAAAACACACAAAATTAATAATAAAATACGCATCTCATACTTAAACGAATTAGATAACACAGAGCCATTAGAATTTCTCGTATTCAAATTTCATTATTATTTTGATGGCATCATAGGGAACCAAACATTGAGACAACTGAAAACAAAAATAAATTACAATAATCATACAATACAATTCGGGCTAGTTATTAACCGACTATATTACAAACCATGCATTACACCGATAGTTTTCACATTAGAGTCACAGGAACAGCGCATGATTGAAGTACCCACTTTAGTAAAAAACGGAGATATATTGATTCCTACTATTAAATTAAATCCCCAAGTACAAACTGTTAGTGGAATATACATTGCACATGATTACAAAACAAACGTATTCATTGCCAATAATTCTAACGAAAAACAACACGTCATACTTGCACAACCCATAAATAGTGAATCGTTAAATAACTACGTGGAATTAAACAATGTGAATACAAATACACCAATGGATACAGACTACTCAGAAAACTACAAATTCGTAACGGAAAATATACGCATGAAACACTTGAACAAAGAAGAGCAGGATGCACTGATCAACGTATGTGTCGACTACCGAGACATATTCTACACATCGGACCAACCAATGACCTTTACTTCAGACGTGAAACACTCAATCAACACAAAGGATGATCTACCAATTTACACCAGGAGTTACAGATATCCTCACATTCACAAAGAAGAGATAGCCAAGCAGATTAATGAAATGTTGGAAAAGAATATTATTCGACCGTCGAACTCCCCATGGTCATCACCAATATGGATAGTAGCGAAGAAGGCAGACGCTTCGGGCAAGAAAAAATGGAGATTAGTGATCGACTATCGTAAACTCAATGAGAAGACCATCGACGATAAATATCCATTACCGAACATTAGCGATATACTGGACAAATTAGGAAAATGTTATTACTTTACAACATTGGACCTCGCATCAGGGTATCATCAAATAGAAATGGATCCAAAGGATATACCTAAAACAGCATTTACAGTTGACAATGGGCATTACGAATTCACGCGTATGACGTTCGGACTCAAGAACGCCCCGGCAACCTTCCAACGTGTCATGGACAATATGTTGAGAGAATACATAGGAAAAAACGTATTGGTATACATGGATGATATTATCATATTTTCCGCTTCATTAACTGAACATGTAGAGATGCTACGAAAGGTATTTGAAAAGCTAAGACAACATAATTTTAAAACCCAACTAGACAAATGTGAATTCTTGCATAAAGAAATAGAATTTTTAGGACACGTCGTAACAACAGCAGGCATAAAACCGAACCCAAAGAAGATAAAAGCTATTAAACAATTTCCAGTACCAAAAACAACCACCGAAATCAAATCATTCTTAGGATTACTTGGATACTACAGAAAATTCATCAAAGATTTTGCTAAAATCACAAGACCAATGACGAAGTGTCTACGAAAAGACGTGAAGATTAATATTAAGGACCCTGAATACATAAAATGTTTTGAGTATTGTAAAACTTTACTAACAGGTGATCCGATCCTACAATATCCCGACTTTGAAAAACCGTTCATACTCACAACAGACGCATCCAACTATGCTATTGGAGCAGTATTGTCACAAGGACCCGTGGGACAGGATAAACCCATATGCTATGCTTCAAGGACACTGAATAAGGCCGAACAAAATTATAGTACCATTGAAAAGGAGTTATTGGCGATCGTATGGGCATGCAAACAGTTCAGACCATATTTGTTTGGACAGAAATTCAACATACTAACGGATCATAAACCATTAAAATGGGTTTTTTCACTGAAGGAGCCTAATTCAAAATTAGTCCGATGGAAAATAAAACTACTGGATTACAACTTCGATATAGATTACAAGCCTGGGAAGGTGAATGCAAACGCGGATGCACTCAGCAGAATAACGACAGAGCTAAATACATTAACTACATCACAAGAAGTAGAGACAGCCCATTCTAATGTGGATAACTTAAATGAAGGAATCAGGATCTCTGAACAATCATTAAACGAATTCTCCAATCAAATTGTTATAAGTACAGGACTAAGAGAGAAAACATCTACGGAATATTACTTTAAAACTCGTAAGAGGATCACCATAGAAGTAGTAGAAACACCTACAGAACAACAGTGTATCAATATAATTAAGGAATACTTTTCACCAAACAAACTCAACGCCATTTTAACCGACGACGACACCATGAAAGTAATCAGTAAGGTATATGATGAGTATTTTTCGAAATATAAAATTATTAGATGTATGAAGATATTAACCGACATACAGGACACCGACGAACAGGGAAAGCTAATCAAGGAATACCACGAACTATCAGTACATCGAGGAATAGAAGAAACGTTGAAACACTTGAAAAGGAACTATTACTTCGACAATATGAAATCTAAAATCACAACCTATATAAATACGTGCGACACATGTTTAAAATTTAAATATGAACGCCACCCCTTAAGATTAAAACAAGAACAGACCGAACAAGCTACACGACCTTTCGAAATAATACATTTAGACATACTGTATATAGAAAAAACAAACGTTTTAACTATCTTAGACAAATTTAGTAGGTATGCGGAATGTGCAGTTATCCCATTTAGGAACTCAAACGAGGTATTAAAAACCCTTAGAAATTACATGGCTAGGAATGGAATACCCAAAAAAATAATTCACGACAACGGTTTAGAATTTTCCAACATTGACGTTAGGGAATTTCTTAAATTATATGGAATCGAACACCATATAACAGCAGCCCGTAACTCTACAGGTAACTCCCCCGTTGAAAGATTACATAACACCATATTAGAAATATTACGTATTCTAAAAGAAAAGAAAAAGCTACCTCTCAGTGAACTGTTAGATTTAACTATGATTACCTACAATAATTCTATCCACTCCAGTACGGAACTAACACCTTTTGAAACAATTAAGGGAATACGGGACACTACAATTTTACACCCAAATAGAGATGCCATAACAGAATACACAAAGACGCAGCAGGATGAAATTAAAATAATTAAAGAAATTATAAACGCACAAAGTGAAAAACAAAAACAAACGTTAGCCAAAAACAACAATAAACGAAACGATCCACCACAACTAAACATAGGAGACACAGTTTATGTTAAAAATATACAACGTAACACGAAATTATTACCTCCGTACAATGCAAAAAAAGTAATTGACGACAATAAATTAACCTTTAAAACAAAGAATTACAAATATCACAAAGCCAAAATAAAACCTAAAAGAAAGTAATGTTGTTACAGGTTCTTAACAATGACGAACGCGCAAAGAATAGAATACCACGACATATCGCACACAAAAGGACTTATCGCACTTAATTTAGGTACAACTAGAGTAGTTTCCCATTATAATAATCTAATACATATAATTAACATAACTAACATTAGAGACACATTAGGGTACTTAAGAGATAACATTTATAATACTAGTCTTAACGCAACATTATTTTACAATACGAAAAATCTAAAGGATTTATACAACAAAATAGAGCGAAACTTAGAAAACTTAGAACCGAGGACAATTAGAAGTAAAAGAGGTTTGATAAACGCATTAGGGACCGTAATAAAAGCAATATCTGGCAATATGGACAACAACGACGCGATAGAAATCAACAAACAAATAGAAACCCTCAAAGATAATAGTTTGTTACTAAAGGACAGAATAGACCAACAACACAGATTAAACACACAGATGATCGAGCGATTTAATAACATCACGGATTTTATAAATACTGAACAAGCTAAACTTAAAATTTTAGCCAATGCTATGAAAACATATCCCCAAATAGAACAACAACTGTTTCAGTCACAATACTATTTTTCTTTACAATCACAACTTCAATACTTAAACCAGCACGTTAACGACATTATATTATCAATAGAACTAGCTAAGTTAAATGTGATATCTAGGCATATCCTTACAAAGAATGAATTAAAGTTAGTTTATGAAAATTTGAAAAGTAGTATCAACATTATTAGTGATGAACACTTGTATGAACTACTCAACTTAAAAGCCTACTACAACGGAACCAATATCATATTCGCTGTAATGATTCCACAGTTCAGGAATAATATTTTTAATACTATCAAAATAAGACCCATCCCTGAAAACCATCAAATTATAAAACCAAAAACCAATATAATCCTGCATAACAAAACCCATTACCAATTCCTAGAAAAGACTTGCAATAAGATAGAACAGGATTTTATCTGCCCACCTGTAATATTAGCACCAAAGGAAGCTAACCGATGCGAAATAAAGATATTGGAAAATAAACCAGCACAATGTACGCTACATCGCACAATAGGAGAAGAATTCATAGAAGAAATAGAAGACAACCACATAATCGTCATAACTAATCATTCAATCGACATCACGAACAACTGCGGAAAGAACATTACCAACTTCATTGGAAAACTACATATCATCGTAGACCAATGTCATGTAACGATCAACCAAATAACTTATGGGACTCTAGACAATACCATCAACAACATAGTTTTGGAACAAATATTATATAACACTGTTAATATTACTGACATTTCTAAAGATATAAACTTAGATCTGTTACAGCTGAAACATCTAGAAAATACGGATACCATTCAATTTATCAAATATCAACATTACACCCACATGACCGTCACAGTCATCACCATTGGAATCTTAATAGTAATCGGTACGAGTTACGTTACATGCAGAAGATGCAAGAGAGCAAAAACAACACAAGAATCAGTCCAATACATGTTGGCACCTACGGCACCACCAATCGACAGGTCGTCAGTCGTTCAATTCCCCTTCAAAATTGAACTTCCATCTTAGGGAGGGAAGAGTTATGAACTACAATATAGCCATTTAACAATATCTTCATATTACACTAAATTCAACATTAGCATACGTGACAAACAACAAGTATAATTTCAAGTGAAAGGAAAGTCCAACTTCTGACCTATATTCATTAAGTATATCCGCAGGACACACGACCAATGTCATTCCAGAAAGTAACAGGAAATTCAACCGTATATAAGTCACGATACAAATGGGCCAAACAACAGTCGTTCAACACACACTTTACCGAAGTCAACTACTTTGCCGGATAATTGACTCGATCACCGCGCGGTGATAAAGTAAATTATTTTATTTCAAATTATATTGTAAAAAATTGTATTCTTGTAAAAATTTGTATTTTGTGAAATAAAATTTTTTTTTTAAACATAAACTTCTGCCGAGTTTATATTTTGTATGTATGTATGTATGTAATATGTACAACATATATGTCATCACATTGCATAGTTGCATAAATTACGTTAAGCTTACAGCTTACTTAAGCTTTCGTGATCCTTATTATTTTATCATGTATCAAATTAGTAGTGCATGATAATTTAATAATCCGCGCGCTTTTTGAGCGATTAATAATACCGACAGATAAAAATAAAACTTTTAAAATTTAAATTGTGGTGGGGAGTGTGTGTTAACGAATCAAAAAGTAAATGGCTGGTGAATTTTTGGATCTTATCCCATATTAGTTTTTGGTAATTTTGGATTTTTAGGTTTCACTTTAAACAAACTAATTATTTTTTCGAAAGTCAAATTTGGAAATTCCATAATATCATTAGATAAAAGTTTCTGGAGGGGTTTGAGTTACAATCATTGATCTAAAAACTATATAATCTTTCGATAATATAATTAGTTTCGATAAAATAACAACTGCGATTTGAAAAAAGCGAAAGGACTAAGAAGGCTTATGACCCAAGGTACTAAATTTTAGGGATGGCAAGAAATTTAAATATTTTTATATAAGAAAAATAAAAAGTTTGTATGTACAGGGTGTAAAGTATATAAATCTCACTACGAAAACAGTAGGTAGATCTCACTCATGTAATTAAAATTTGCCAATAAATTTGAACCAAAACTGTTTTTTAACAGAAAAATTTCGATAAAAATTATGGATCAAAAAGGGAGCTCTTAAATTTTTTTTTAATCCGAGACTGACCACCTCTTCTTTGTAAGATAAATTTTCTGTTTTTAAAAAGACATTTGGGCAACACGTTTCCAACCTAAACATGCTTACAAAATTTTATTGAATTTTAGTCAATAAAATTATTTACTACCTTTGATATTAAGAAGGTATTTCTGCACAATTTAGACCGTACTTAGAAAAATTTTGAAACACCATGTAACCAATTAATTTGCGATTTTCTCAAACTGTTAATTCCGAAAAAATTCCTGTGGAAAAGAGAAGGAGAATTATTTTTTTACACCCTGTATATTATCATAATTCAGCCAATTACTTCGATTTAGAAAGTTGTTATTTTAATATTATTTTTTTAAATATTCCAATATTTCGAAAAATATTCAATAAACAAAGGGGCAGTGTGATAACATTTGAGGCTAAATTAGGCATATTGACTGCCAGAAAAAGAAATTATTTAATATGTTGACGTCAAGTTACTCAAATTTTTCGACACCTTACAAACAGTAAGGAAAACGACAAAATGATGGAAGCTGAAGTGAATTGTAGATTTTTGAAGCCATTCTTTTTATTTTTACAAAAATTAAGTATACGTAAAAATCACTAGAGAAAAACTTCTATCGAATCAACCACATTTCTAAAAGAGATTTTGTTATTTTGACAGCCCACATTAGAAGAAAAACTTCTGTCTTTTCTGGCGTCACTGGTACCTAAGTAATATTAGTAAAAAAAAAAATATTTTACAAATCATCGTGTAAATTCCACAAAAGACACATTATCGAGTTCCATTCGTTCCCATTACGTCATCAACACAAACGATCAGACAATGAAACCGATCGATAAAAATCACGATTTATGAGTATTAGGTACTGCATCTGGAAAAGTTTTGTGAAAATTAGAAAACATAAAAAATGATTTTGAAAATAACTATTTACATTATATTATAGACTTCACCACTTCTTTGCTATAAAAGGAAGTATGACAGATATTAAATCAAACACCAAACTCAAAGAGAAAGATAGTTATAATCAAATTATATTTAAAACCATATATTTATCTATCATTTTTCCTTGTTTAATTCAAGCCCTACAAGTGGCTGCATTGATTTTTCCTCAGATTTCATTTTCTACACTTACTTTAACCATTTGCCACAACGGATAGACAGACGTGCAAATGGGAAGGGGCGTGCAGGAGGAAGTGAAACAACACAAACGGCTGTCATAAATAGAAGCTGACGTTTAGGTATACGTTAGACAATGTAAAAATAAATAATTATCGCTTTATTCACTTAATAGCAATAAAGTGACACACACGAGCTGCTCACAACGAAAGCAAATAGCTGTGTGTGTTCGAATGAAGCTGACTGTAACTGAACTTGTGAAGCGTTTGCCATTAAGTTCATGTATTAATACGAACGAATTCAGTTCGTAGCTGAGCCACGATGGATACACGATATGAACGTCTTTCTTTTGTTATAAGCTGATGCTGATAACAAAAATACTGATGGTTTGATACAGAGGCGGTTGAAGAAAATGAGAACGGTGTGCAATTGCGGACCGATTTTTAAGTCGAAACCAACCAACAAATCTAGAGAAAATTTGTCCACTGATTAAGCAGTCCTTTGATAGCGTAATTTTCAAGCCATAGTTCCGTACTAAAATTAGCAAAATCACTTCGGTGTTCAAATTCTACTACATCGATTAAAAATGTTAAAGTTAACTAGGGTGAATGCGGGAGAGATGCCGCACATTTTGAAAACACTTGATAATTCTTAAAGTATGCATTTAATTGAGTTGAAATTTGGTACACAATAAATGTAAACATTGTTCTTTAAAATTATTTATAAATAATTTTAAAATTTGGAGTCATAAAGGATTCATAATTAACATTTTTGTAGAGCCTGCAAAGCGGCGTCTCTCCCACACCTATGGGAGAGATGCCGTATCAAGGAAGGTGAGACGTCGCATAGTTCATATCAAAAATTTTGTATTTTACACACATCTGCATACATGATGCATGCCATACGTAACCATTTTTGGCACTTTATACATCTTAACCAGACAACTTTTTTGTTTTTGAGTACTTTTAAAAACATTCAATACATAGGCAATCATCATTATTTTTGTTATCTTCACTAATATGAGATCTCTTCCTGATCCGTTAATGCATGTTTTATATTTACGTGGCATAATTTACAGTCCAAAAAAAATTGCATAATTAAGGTATAAGTCTATGTTTTTAACATGTAATATGATGCGGCATCTATACCAACTTTAAATGCGGCATCTCTCCTTATATAGCTATAGCAAGCATAGTTCGGAATTCTTACCTAAAATTTTATACAGTACTTTTAAAATATACCTAAATTAATAACAAAACTCATTTTCATTAAAACAATGAAATATACATTCTTAAATTCTAATGAATTAAATGCTTGATAAAATATTGTTAAAAAACTTACTTTTCAATAATAAAAATTTGGATAATTACTAAACTGATGGACTAATCATAAATGGTACCATATACAGCTTAAATAAATACAGTAGAACCTGTTTAAGTTGGACACCCGCGGTGCAATCAAAAACTGTCCAACATAAACAGGTGTCCAACATATGCAAAATACCAAAATCATCTACGCTTAGTAATTTTAAGGTTAACACTAATTTAGAATATAATGCAAAATTAATTATTTTTAAAGTAATACATATACACACATCTACGTATCAATATTTATTGAAATAAACTATCGAATAACAATCGTAATACATACATATTATAGATATTTAAACATTATCTTTCGTAAAAAAATCACTTATCTTAGTTTGTTTGGATACAATTTTTAGGAAAATTTTGCTTTCTAATTTGCTTTGAATTTTGAATAAATCTTCTAACAGTTCGCATGGGTTTTCAGTTAAATACTTAATGACGGTATTTATACCGTTCAAAGCTTCTTCAGCGGTTGTTGGTTTCTCCGCTACTTTCTCGCACTCGTCACTAGATTCTTCGATTTCTTGTTCCTCGTCTAGTTGTAAAACATGTTGAAGAACGTCTTGATGTGTATTGAAGACATGATCGTGTACCTCCAAGTAGGCATCGGCGGTGATCATTTCTTCAGCAGTCTGTAACTGATTTTGAAACTCTGGAGGTAATAATTTAATTGCATCGCGAAGTTCTGAATCAGGGTCTTCATTATGATCCCCTTCATTTGCTTTTGGAATACTAAAACCAGCTCGTCTAAAACACTTAACAATTGTTTCCGTAGATACAGCTTGCCATGCTTCGCTGATCCATCGAATTGCATCCAAAACCGTGACTGAGTTGATAAATTCCTTGTGGTTGTTAGAAATTTCAGATTTAGCAACTAAACACATAAGCAAACTTTTGCGGTAATAAGCTTTCATTGTTCGAATCACGCCTTGATCTAGTGGCTGAATTTCCGATGTTAGATTTGGCGGTAAATAAACAAGTTTAACATTCTCGAACGATTTCATAATCTTATGACTTGTAGCATTATCTAGTATGATCACAATTTTTCTAGCAGCCTTACGCATTTGCCTGTCAATATCTGACAACCAACTTTCAAAAATATCAGTCGTCATCCATGCCCTTTTATTGTGTCGCCAAATAACGGGAAGCTCCTTACATCTCATTTGTTTAAAAGCTCGAAGACGTGTTGATTTCCCAATTACTAACGGCGTTAACTTTTCTCCGACCGAACTCGTACATAATAGAACAATTAACCGTTCTTTAGACAATTTACCACCTTTGCATGGATCACCTTGTGCAACATAACTTTTTTTGTCTAATAAACGCCAAAAAAGACCAGTTTCGTCTGCATTAAACCGATCTTCTGGCGCATAATCTTGCAACAGATTTTCCAGTTTTCTTTTCCACTCTTCCGCCTCTTCTAAGTATGAATGATTGATTTCCAATTCACTTGTGACGTCGAATATCCGCACAACTGGACACCGAGTGTCTTTTATACAATATTTTTTTAATTAAATTATATTAAATTACCATGCATTTAATATTTTTTTTAAAATATTTTTGTTTTATATATTTGTGAATCTTCAAAAGTTCCAAAAACGACATTTTAAAGCGTCGAAATATTGAACCTGTAAACGATAAAAATTTCAGAGTTGTCGTATTCGTAATAATTAACATATTTACCAGAATTATAAAAGTTTATTATAGAGACTCCTCGCTCTATTGCCAACCCCGTAGCAAAGATGACGTCACACATCTGTATCAGATGAAATAAAAAGTACAGTTGTATACAAAAAATTATCAATGAGAATTGTAAATATCAGTATAATCATTCAAAAAATAATCAGAATTATGTTTAGATTCCCATTATTTTCCAAATCTTGTGTAAAACTATAACGTTTTGTCTAAACGTAAGGCATGTATCCTGCGTCAATCAGATAAATACGGGTCCCTTATTTTTGCCTATTATACACACCAGCAAAGTTTCAAGAAAATTGGCGACTGGCCCTTGGGTAATGTTACTTGTCAGTTTAAGTCATTATAGCTTATAGCTTATATATATACATATATATATATATATATATATATATATATATATATATATATATATATATATATATATATATATATATATATATATATATATATATACACCGGGTCCTTGGTATATGTACCCCTACGTGTGGTGAGTCTCACTCTAAAGTATAACTATCAAGGCACAATATAGGGTGATCTTATATGCATATACATACGTATTTAAAAAGAAATTAAAATTTATAAATTTTCAACTGCGTAGAGAAAATATAAAAACAACACATAATAAATACATTGTTTAATAATAAAAACACACCACAAAAAATATTTTATTAATAAGTTTTTATTAACTTATTATCAATATGTAACTAAAGAACATTATTAAAATTTTAATTGTAAAATATGTATTTAAAATGTTTAAGACTTAATAAAATTGGTGCCTCGTATAATACAGGATTATAAAATAAATACAAAAATATTTCTCACGCTAAATGAAAGCAGCTCAATCATTCAAACATTATCTACTATGTCTATGTAGGTATAGGTATTAATTAGATTGGAACACTTAATATGTTGTTTGTTTATTTAATATGATGCGGTGTGGACTGTGGTGCATAATGTCAATGTTTTCCTTTCTTTAAATGCATAAAAAGACCAGTTAAATATGTTTTAATTACTTATGTGATTATGTAATAAAATAATTTATAAAAGTAAAGTATAATTATTTGCAAAGCACACCCTGTATAATATATTTCTGTCGATTTTTGTTTAAAAATATTGTAAACATGTTATTGTTTGTATAAAAAGATTCCCACGCAGGTACAACTAGCAAGGGGTCTAACTAGTGATGCAGCAGTGTATATATATATATATATATATATATATATATATATATATATATATATATATATATATATATATATATATATATTGACTCAATATATAAGCTATAATACAATAAATAACGCTTTAAGCTTCCTAGATAGGCTGAAAAAAAACCATCGTTAACTAAGCTGAAACTTTAAACACACGATTTACTTTAGTATGTACGACCAAACCACCGTATTAATAATAAAAGTTCACCGTACTTGATAATATTCGCAAGCACATTGATTACAACAATCGAAATTAAATAAATTTAAGCATTACATAAGTGGTGCGCCTAACTAATTAATAAAGTGACAATACGTCACTGCTGTCACTATTTAACGAAAACGACAACTAACATTTTTTCACCATCCAGAATCAACAAAGACGAAAAAAATATTAAGTGTTTGAAGCTAAACGAGCAAGAGAAATCATCATCAACTCAAAACAGACAACGAGTTCACACAATATGGAGACGTCGGTCGTATCGTTTATAATATATATTTAAGCACAATCGAGCCAACCCATTCAACACGCCCGTAGTAGCAGTCGAATAGTGGGGGCACACAAGAGGTGGGGGTATACACTAAAGTGTACAAAGTTCATTTAGTGTTTGGTGGCGAAGTAAATGAAATGACAGTGGTGTCATATACTATCTCTTACTCACTTTCTCCCTTACTATATACTACTCGCTCTGTTTAAACTATTGTCATCACAACTGTCGTATTAAATTATGTCAAATATTTAATACTGACATGAAAATGATACACCATACATAATACAAAAAGTACAAGAGTCTGGATGTGCGGGGTGGGGGGTGGGGGGTCTCTATTTGTAATTTATTAAGTTTTACATTTATTACGTAATAAAACTGTCTAATGAAAAATATTCTAGCAATAAAGTTCAAATTAACAACAACTTAAAAAGTGTTTTCATATTTTTTTGAATAAGTATGTAGTAAGAAATTGAATGATATTTTTATCACTTTCTTGGCGACGATATCGCCGAGACCGGCCGACAGACGGATAAGCGATAAGTCATTTACACTTGATTACGTGTTGTCTGACGTTGTTTACAGAGATTAACGCCACTGATATAGAAAGAAATTTTTTATGTTTTGTTTAATCGAAGAATTAAAAAGTATTTATAACACTATTGCAAAAAAGAAATAATCTTTTGTAGATATTGAGATAAAATTTTGCGAAGTATTTTTTACTTGGTCCTATACATTATATGCCGTAGAGCGGGATGAATCGGGACAGGCGGGTGAATAGGGACGAAACGAAAAATGTTATTCATGAACTTAATTTAAAAATGCTAAGTGTAAATGCGAATAAATCATTATTCTTTCGGGTATCAATAGTGACTAAGCTTGAAGCTGAATAAAAAATATTAAAAATTGAGTTTAGATTGACGTCTTCAAATAGTGCTATTTTTGTTCTTTAAAACTTTATCTAAAAATTATTTATTTCGGTGCTCTTATGAATAAATTGTTGTTTAATCGAAAATTTAGTTATTTTGGAACACATCTAAAGAAAGAAGACTTCAAACTTTTAGTTGTTTTTGTTTTTTTTAAGAGGAAATAATGAGTACTTGACATTTGGGCTAAGTTGGAAGTTAATAGGGACGGAAAATAGGGACAATATATAGGTTAATAGGGACATTATATAAAAGTATAAAGGGACGAACGTGGGGTGACTAGGGACGGGTGATTAGTGTATTGGAACATAGAAGATAGTACTTTCAAGGTTATCAAGTCATTCGATATTTTTATAAACACATTCAGCATAACATTTCTATATTTTATAAACTTTATTTTAGATTCTACGTTTATTTCTACACAAATCATAAGGCATTATTTCTTTTCGAAATTATTTTATATTAGAATTTCAATTTTGGTCGACCCTACTGGTTGTCCCCATTCACCCTTTTATCGACTCTTTTGTCCCCAATTTTTCATAGAGAAGAAATTATATGATTTTTGTTATTTTTTCAAAAACCACCGACATTTTTAAAATTTTTTGGATACTGTGATAAAGTAACCATCCTCGTGTAAATTTTTAATACATTAAAGATTAAGTACTCATAAACTAAATACAAAAAAATACGGTGTGAAGTCGGAATTCGTCCCTATTCATCCCACTCTACGGTGTCTATAGATCAAGTTATGTGATCGTGAAAAAATTCGATGTCGGGTTTGTGGTAAAAATAGGGTCCCCTGAGACCAAATTAGTCATCTACAAAAAATGTCTATCTGTCTGTTAGGAGGACTATTTTGATCTCTAACTATGAAACAACTTAAGGAATTTTGATTAAATTTGCTATAGGGATGAAGTTCACCAAAGTACACAACCTGGTGAGGTCAATACATCCAAAAGTTGTGTGGGCGAGGCCTAGCCGTCCTTGAATTTTAAAAATGCCGCCAAAATGGACGGATCAGCCATTTTCAGAAGAACGGCTTTAACAATTTTAATTAAATTTTTGTTACATAAAATAGAACGCATTTGTGATTAACAAAGCAATCCGTATGTCTGGGCAGAGTGTGAAGGCTAAGGTATAGGGCATTGAAGAAGGGTCTGACGAACAAGAAGCTTGTTTTAAATAAATGTTATCAGTAAATAACGCAACTAGTTTAACATAAATCAAAATAATTTACCGCAACAAATCTAGCCTGCCTTCGGTGGCAAACAATTTTTAAACTTAAGGGTATATTTTCAAAAAATAAAAGACAAAATTGAAGAAGTTTAGCTTCTGTTGCTGTCCTTATCGCACACTGATCTCACAAAAATCATGTTTAAATTATGATATACACGTTAAACAAGAACAGACTCATTTAAAGTTCGGGAAATATATAATGATAGGAATTTTTTTTAATACAAATAGTTATTACATATTTTACAACATATTAACTATACTTTACCACACTTTACTGCATGTATTTTTACAACCTTTTTGCCTGCAAGTCTATTGTTCAAAGTCCTCAATGCCCAAAAAACAATTTTGCAACAACTATTGTCATAGTTGTTAACACACATAAAAACATCAGCATATTCAAAGAAAGTTCAAATATATTTGTTGTGTTTCATTTATATTTGGTATAAACAAGAGAATAATGAGAAAAAATTTTTTAAAACACAAATAGATCAGAAAAGAGTTTGCAAATGCTCAGTTTACTTTTCTATTTACGCGCTAATGAGTAGATCCAGAGTAATTTTTATTTCAAAATTACATTCTTAAAAGCCATAAAATATGTTATTAGGAATTAGATTTTTTAAAAGTATTCTCAATCGTTGGTAAATTGCACTGAAACTAAGGCTATATTTGATGCTTTTCAAACTCGTTTTTCACCCATTTAGAAATAGGAATTTGAAATTCTACTTGCTAATAACATTACCATTTTCTTTACTCACTGAAAATTTGAAGTTCATACGTTAATTCTACGCCGAGAAATAGAAAAATGAAATCGCCTATTTTTGATATTTTTTTTCATTGGTAAATATACCCTTAATGATCTATTATTGTTATAGGACCAAGTGTTGTACGAATGTTCAAACAGTTTATTTATTTATTTTTTTGTAGCAAAGAAATACTTTAGAGCAAAAATTAATTTGAAATTTTCAGAAACACCCTGTCGCAGTATTTTCGATAACATAGTAAATGTCAACTTAAAATTCAAGACGTTTAAAAAAAAAACTAATTTTGTTATACATTTTTTTAAAAATTATATAAAAGAATTCGCCAGACTCGTTCCAAGGACATCGTTTGATCATATTTTTTTTACTTCGATATAATATATTTCACCTTAATGTGATTTTCATATTAAAGAAAAAATACTTGATGGCAAATCTTTTCAGTCAAACAGACATAATAAAATTTACGTCGTTCGACAAATATTTACGAAAAACAGTTTACGATTTTCCCTTTTCACATCTCCTTTAACTTATGTGGCTCTGTTTAAAATAAAATATAAATATTCTAACACAACCAAGCAACTGAGACTTCACTGTTTATTTATAGATAAATTATTTCGGCAAAAAAATGTTTTTTTATCGTTTTCTCTTCTTTATTGTCGATTAATTCAACATGAAGTTCTACAACTTGAGAACGAAATCAACAAATCGATTTTTAAAAAGACAACAAATTAGTAGGAATATTGACAAATATAATTTGACCTCAAAGTTGCGTACAACCCAAGCCCTCGTCATGTTTGCCTGCATGGAAAGATGTAGGTACTCTGGAGGTTTTCAATCTGAGCGAAGGGAAATCTACCACTGATAATACAGGCCTGCGATGGTTTCCCTCCTTAAGATTTGACAACTGACTTTGATAGATTTTAGGGCGCTAATTACGAAAAAAATATTCAAAAAATTCCAGCACGTCAGAATTTTTAGATATTAGGTATTAAAATTTTTGACTAAAATTACCTAGATCGAGCAAGTCAAGAATAGATTACGCAATTTTATTTATTTCCAATCTAATAAAAAGTCATTAAATAGTTGTAATTGGCTTTTAGGAACACAATCTCATCAATGGTTTATTAAATGAAACCTAATTAACTAAGTGACATATCTTTATTTTGGGAAAAAAGGTAAATTTTAAGATCATCCGCTGATCATGAGCTCATTATTGAGGGTAATTTATTTTTTTCTATTCATTTAAAGAGGTGGTGAGAAATTTTTTAGGAAACATAAAAGCCCAGATTATAAAAATATAGCAAATAATATGCTCAGCAATTTCCATAAACTGGGTTGCAATATGAGTGTAAAGTTACATTTTCTGCAATCTCATATTGACTTCTTTCCTGAGAATTTTGGTGAAGAACAAGGTGAGCGCTTCCACCAAGATATAATATGGAGAGCAGATACCAAGGGAGGTGGGACGCAAACATGATGGTAGACTAGCGTTGGATGTTGAAGGGAGATGAACCGGATAGAAAGCATAAGAGGAGAAGTTTGAACAGGAGTTTTGAACAAAGTAAAAAAAGATACTATAAGTCTTTTTAATTTAATTTATTTAGTTTCTTTAGCATTTTTTTCAACTGTGGTTAATACTGTTGGTTTTTTGAGTAAAAATTTAATTTTAAATTTATTAATTTTTATATTTTCATAATAATTGTTAAAAAATTTTAAAATATGCATGTCATCAATAAAAATAAATCTCGATGTACTAGAAAAAAAAAACAGAGCTGTATTTTAATTTAACATACCTACATATTTTTAAAAAAAATATAATTATTGGAAGGGGGAAAAGAAATTAAATTTCGCAGGCCTGTGTAATTAGTTTGTATAGCAAGGATAATCCTTGAAGCAGGTAAAATCGTCCCTTGGTGAATGGGATACAAGATGACGCAGAAGGATATGAGAAAATTAATTTTTTTGAATACGAAATTTATCGAACTCTCTTATACATTCTTCAACCCTCCAATATTTGTTCCGCCTTGTATGACTTAACCTTTTACCCAACCTCTGCGTCCTGTATTTCTTACGTTATAGAAACTTAATACCATGACTTTACACAAGATGAATAAAGAGCGTAGGTTAATTATTTTAGAAAGCAATGGAAATTTATAAACATAATTTTGATTAATTTTTGAACGATTATACTGATATTTAAAATTATCAGAGTGTATCTTCTCGATCTCAAAAGGTTTTCAAATACTTCTTGCGGGATGGTTTTCACCCCTTAACCGGGTTCGGACAAAGTAGCTGTGGTCTGTTCTGCTCCGTGCAACTCCGTTTTCACCTCTCTTCAGCATATCACCCTTGCATTTTCAAGAACTTGTAAGCTAAAAGCTTCCACGAGGCCGAGCTATGTTTGAAAAAATTATAGAAGGAGTGTAGAGATTCTACTAAAGCTTTCAAGGAGTGTTACATTCTTGGTGAAGCCCTTGGTAATAATATGAGGGCAAGAGGGTCCCAAAGTGCTCATTCATACTCCTTTCTGTCATGATACTAATATTCTTAATTTTACCGTCTAGACCCGGACACTTTTTTACATTTTTTGGTATAATTTTATGTTTATACATGTTTCCTTCATAGATATCACCAACAAAAGTATTACCATTAGAAAGAGCGCATATTATAATTTGTTATATCCCTGACCCATTTGTTTCATTATAAGTAAAAATAAAAATAAAAATTAGTAAGTGTCCGGGTCTACACCCCAAATCCGTCTTGACCCGGACACTTAATTAAATAATGTAATAACATGCAAACTAACTTCTCCCGTCGGGGTTAGGACAGTGTTTTATATCGTCTGATGTCTTTGAACCTGTCAAAAGCTTCAAAACATTTTGTGGGAAGGGAGAGGGGTCAATACATAGTATGCCTCTCTATGAAGTAAACATGCGATATGACACCAGAAGGAAGCATAAACCGCGTAATTCTGGTGGGAATATAACGTATGGATAGTGGAAGTTACAGCCAGTGCGAATCGCGACCATAGTGTAATAAACTGATGTGTCCGGGTCTAAACGGATATATGTATAAAGCATGTGTTTTTTATATATACATCGAATATAACTTCAAACATCATTAAATGATGCGCGATAAAGTTCTGAATACATACATGTCAAAACTGAAACAATATAACAATTATGACGAAAATTACATGTCTAAGTTAGACACACATTTTTTTATTTCTTTGAAAAACTGGAGAATAGTTATCCTGTAAAATGAGATAGTAAAAGTTGAAATCCGTAGTTTTTATTGGTACAGTTGTTTAGAGGATGTTTTTCTCTCTCTAATGACGTCAAGAACAAATGTTTATTGTAGCAGGTTAATGTAGAAACTACTTACTTTGAAGATTGGTGCAAAGTGTCCGGGTCTAGACCCCCTGTCCGGGTCTAGACGGTTTTACGGTACATATTTATGGAATATTTTTGGCTCTGCACAAAAATTTAAGAGCTATACGAATTTTTTTAACCTCGAATTCGGATTCAGCATCGAAAAATATATGAGAATATCATGAGCAGTGATCTAGATTACGACTTTTTTTGTGAGGCTATGTTATTGGTACCCTTATATCCAAACATAAGTAAGGTGTATCTATGATTAGATATAGTGATATGGATATTATATCTTTATAAATTTAATGCTATCATGAAATGGATAGATATATTAGCTATATAAGCTATACATCATTTGTAGTAAATTGTAGTAATGATTAGTAGTTCTTGCTACACCCACACACACACCACAGTAGGTACAGCTGATGATAATCATGTGTTTTGATAAGGATTTATATTTGATTAATGATAAAATAATGACGGATGATTTAGCAAAACATTTAGATATCCACAGGATATCTATTGCAATGCATGTAGATATGTAGGTACTAATTTGTATATGATAACCGCCAAATTATAATTTTATATAACATACTAACTAGTTTCTATCCTGTCCGGTATGTGACGCGATGAATCGGATTTGATTGGTCGAAAGAGGTCGTTGATGTGATTGGAGAATAGGTAACGGGTCCGAAAAGTGGCTATATCAATGGTCAAGCGCGTAGAAGCGAGAAAAATTGTAACTTATTTTTTACCATCGTCTTAACAAAATAAATATATTGGGTGAATATGTGACCTTGCTCAGAGGTTACACGATCACTTACAATTAGTCGCTTAAAATTCACTTATATTTCTTATTAAACAAAAACAAGTAGGCACTTACCACTTTGATAAAAAAAATTTTGTTAAATATTTTATATATAAACAAAAGTTTAAAAAAAATTCTTCTGCCGCAGCATTTGCATAACATAGCGAATTTCCAAAGATTGGACGGCGAAAAAATTCTCAAAACTAAAAGAAAAATCCATCTAAAATAAGTTAACTCTCTAACAGTGAACCAATTTTCAAAATCGATAATGACACGGTTTTAAGGGGGGAGTTCACGCCAGAAACGGCTAATAAACGAATTTTATTTCGAATCTCGTTTTTTGTTTTTATTTCGTTCTGTGGTTCTTTACAAACACGATGATATAAAAAACATGGCCAAAAAATTTTTCTTTCAAGTAGAAAAATATTTATTTGTGAGCCGCTGCACAGCCAAGTTGCTGGTCCTTTGCAGATAACGCTCGCACCCCCTCGCGATTTGATCATTGATTTTAGTTTTGGTGTGTACACGAGTTTAACATGCTCTTTTCGATGGTATAATAAAAATTAAAAAATTTTTATTATCTAGATAATTTTTGCAAGAAACCACCAAAAGCGACGAAAAATGGTTAAAATTTTTACTTCTAAATATCGAACGTTTCTGGTTGACGAACTCATCTAAGGGTTTAGGACTTTTGACCCTCTCACTAAATTTCGTAAAAATTGGATGCTTCGTTTGATGTCATATATATGTATGTATGTATATATAATTTTTAGTAAAAGCCATTTTCGGTTTCCCTAAACCACAAAACAAATTTCTGACATAGTCCCCGGCTGACGTCTTACCATGAGAGCCGCTGTAATAGCTGAATTTCCAGAATGGACATTCGCTAAAACTAAACAAAAATGCTATTTTATGACTAATACAGCTATACTACAAATCTATACGTATTAACTGCTATGCTGGTATCAAGGTTGATGAGTAGGTACACGTTAGTACCAGAAATAATAACAATAAAATCGTCACTGATGTTAGTAATATTGATTCACAATTTGCAACCTTAACCTCTTCGCTACCAATGTACAATATATATATGTGTATATATATATATATATATATATATATATATATATATATATATATATATATATATATATATATATTTAGGTTATGTTAACATTATTTTTTAATTGAGAAATAATTAAAAACTTCTTAATATTATTTAAAATTACTAAATTACGCTTGTTTAAAGACGTAAGATTAAAATTTTTAATTAAAATAAACGCTTGTTTAAATCTTTGTCCAGTATGCTGAACAAAAGTATGCTCATTGACGTTTAAAAATTTTTAAAAATTCGTAGCGAAGAAGTTAACATTAATATCAAACTCACCCCGCTATGTTTGATTAAAACAAAACTGTACGGTAGATTTCTACACGACAAGACAGTAGATATGCATATCTTTGAATTAACATGCGACAAATCATAATAATCTGTTTGTGCTGCCAACTACGGCCAGAACATAAATCTTATTCTGATTATAATTATAATTATTATTAGTAGTCTTTTGGCATGTCTAGGCGGACGGAAACCAAATACACAGAACAAAAACGATGCATTAAAATATTGTTTTCACAATATTAATTACCGGAAATATAAAAACAGGAACAAGTTCCGTTAGGTGCAAGTGGAGTTCGTGCCCCAGGGCTTCCGTGCAATATTAAAAATAAACATAACGAAAACTATGACTTCGCTGATGAAGTGGGAGGAACGATACTTCTCCGTGCATTTTTGGACTTTTGAAAATTTAAAACATATACACTACTGCATCACTAGTTAGACTCCTTACTAGTTGTACCTGCGTGGAAATTTTTTTATATAAACAATAACATGTTTACAATATTTTTAAACAGAAATCTACAGAAATATATTATACAGGGTTGTGCATTGCAAATAATTATACTCTGGTTGGTAAATATTATTTATCTGAATTTATTTAAAGCAAAATTATCTTAAGAGACAATTTACATCTAAGATTCGGTTGTGGTAGACAAAGGAAATCGAATGTTATACTAATGAATATAAGTGACGACTTTTAGAAAACTAGTAAAGATGTCGAAAAATCAACTTCACTATCGCATTCATCAGCGTAAAAGACGCCAAATAGCAGAAGCGGACAAAAATTCTATAATATTCTACTCGTAAACTAGCAGCGATACCAAAAAACAAACTGCACTATTAAATTGGGCACTAAAAATTAGATTAAACAACGCAATTTGACAAAAATTCTAGAATGTTCTATTCATCAATTAACAAAGATATCGGAAAATCGATTGCACCATTCAGTTAGTCATCGAATAAAAGACGAAATATCAATTTTGATAAATGTTCTAGAATATTCTATTCTTCAAATAGCAAAAATTGTTTGTCAAAATGGGATATTTGGTTTATATTGGTTTAATTTTGGTTGGAGAATTAAGTGGTGCAATCGATTGTCCAATTTCTTTGCTAGTTGGCAAATAGAATATTCTAGAACATTTCTCAAAATGTGCTATTTAGTCCCTTTTTTAGTAGCCAATTCAATGGTGATGTCTGCTTTTGAATACCTTTGCTAGTTGATATATAGAATATTCCAGAATATTTGTCAAAATGTGTAATTTGGCCTCTTTTTCAATGGACAATTAAATGGTACAATTGATTCTTCGATATTTTTGCTAGTTGACAAATAGAACATTCTAGAATTTTTGTCAATCTACACTGTTTAATCTCATTTTTAGTGACCAATTCAATGGTGAAGTCTGTTCTTTGATATCTATGCTAGTTGATGATTAGAATATTTTAGAATTTTAAGTTACTCATTTTGCATTTGCATTTTGCATATTATGTATGTATGCAAAATATAGCATAGCAATGTGCATATATAGCTGCAGTGAAATTATAAAATTTTTTATATTTTCTCTACGCAGTTTAAAATGTGTATTTTAATTTCTTTTTAAATACGCATGTATATGCCCAATAAGATCATCCTGTAGGTATCCTGTATTGTGCCTTGATAATTATACCTTAGAGTCAGACTCACCTCACGTGGGGGTACACATAGAACAAATAGAACGAATACAACGATCTCTTTTCTGCAATCACTTATGGGCATTTATGTGCATCTTAGGCTGCTTAGTAGTCACTTGCTCAGTACCCGTCGCTGAGTGTAGGTCATTCAAACAACAATGGATTTTATTGTTGTTAGCATTGTAGAACCCGCACAAGTAGCGTTGTGGTATCACACATATGTATGCGAACTAGGGTCACGTGACGGCTATCACCACCTCCGATCACTCACACTAACAGAGTTTACCGCACAAATACAAAGTAAACACCGTGCACGTATACAACATATTTTCTATCTCAACTGGTTACACTGGTTCCGGTAGTATAGAGATAGGTATTTTATCTCAAGTGCTCTATGGGGGTACATATACCGAGGATTCAGTGTATTTCTAAAATGTGTAATAAAATCTCTCCATAATCCCACTTGACCTTGTTATCTGACTTCCCTACCTCCCAATTTGGATCCCTATTCGATTAAAAAGATAAACAAATTTTATGTAATCCACACCGATTCTTTTGAATTTTGACCGGTTTCGTTGACTGAAACCATAGGATATGTAAAAAAAAAATTTATACACAATCTAACCCGTTTTTCATTATGATTTAAAACAATGCATTAATTCTTCGCTACTGTCACGATGCCAACTTTTCCAAATGTTTCATCTCTTGTTTTTCATATTTTCTTTTTTATCTTGTGTTTAAACGGAAATTTGAAATACTAAAAAAAAACACATATAGACATTAAAAATATAGAGATTTGTTTTAAAAATTCTCACCAATTATATGATCTCATGTTTGGTACCACAAACAAAATTCTCGAGCCCAAATTTAAAACATTTCCAATTAGTATGTTCAAAACACAATATTGATTTAATTAGGAAATCAAAAAGCGAGTTATATATATATATATATATATATATATATATATATATATATATATATATATATATATATATATGTACATATATGTGGCCAAATAATGTCGAATCACCCTCTAATTAACGATTTCTAATTTATTTCAATTAATTAAAATATCCTAACTATATAACTGGTTTAATTAATAAAATTAGTGATATTAGTAAGCAGTGCACATCGTATTGATCTTCTACAATTGCCACTGGTGTTTACACAGTTGTAACAGTTGTGGAGAAAAGTATACTATCACAAATTATAATATGGGTAGGCCTGGTCCTACTCGACCTACTGGCTAAAACCGGCACTGAGTGAAAATAATAATTTCCAAGTTATTATATCATTTTGTGACATCAAACACAATGAGGCGAATGTTTTGACGTTTGTTACATGTTCATCATATGGTTATAATTATTCGATGGTTGCTATGGCAACGGCGATTAGGTATCATATGGATTTCTCACTTTAACCATATAAAGGTCAATTCACACTATACGTTCCGTCACCGTTACGTTACGCTACGTCAAAATATTGTTATATGGAAACTAATGCAGTAATTCACATTATCAGTCACCGTTCAGAAACGTTCACGTTCCGTCCGGTCAAACATTCTCGGAGAGAATGTTTTTTGACGTGACTGAACGGAAAGTGTGATGTGTTTGAATGTACAATGTGAATGGAATTGCAACACATTAATACATCGAAGTTTGTTTGTATTCATTATAACAATTAATTTATATTTTGTAGGCATATTTGTACCATATTTTTGATCATTTCAGATACAGATTTGTAATTTTATTATTTCGGAAAAATTTTAGATTTAATAGAACTTACCTTAAACAAACCATTAATTTTTCTATTGAAACTAGGACTTTTTTAAAATTTCTTTTCTAAATTTTTTGTAATACAGTATAGCACCGATAATGGAAACATCAGTTTTGGAAATTTTCTGAGAGCATCAAATTAGTCAACATCACTTTTGGAAAGTTGCATCAAAAATGTCAAGTACATAAATATTAAATCCATGTGCAATAGACCATGACGCATGATTTTGTCAAAAGAAACAAATAAATATACCGGTAATGGTAGTGACAAACAACAACAGACGTCAAAGCGTGGGAATGTGAAATTTAATTATTGTACATAGAATGTTTATCTATATGTATTCTGTACTGCGGCGGTTTTTATCGTACGTAAAATGTAAACAAAATCATTTCAAAGCAAACTAATAAAACAACAAAGGAAAAAATATTTTCTGAGATAAATAATTTTTAATTCTTCACTTCTTTTTTCTTTTATTAATATTTAAAAAAAAAAAACATAATTTTAATTCAAAACATAATCTTACGATATTTGTGAATCGCCCCTGGTCAAAAAGCATCATTTTTGTCAAGCACCACTTTTGGAGACTACTTTTTATTGACAAAACTGGTGCTCTACTGTATTATGTTTTATTTTAAATAAATTTTAAAACTGACATTATAAATTATTTATAGAATTTAATTTGATCATTCTTAAGAAATCAAACAATGTGTGTAACTAATCGAGATGTTTCATTTTTTTATTCAAAATTTCTTGTACCCCATGGAAGAATCAAAGGTACATATTATTCTAAAGGAAAGAGCATTTTCCAAAATACTGATCAACATGTTATGAATATGAAACGTGCGTATTATGAATGACGTCATTTTTTAAATAAACAGTAACGGTTTTAATTTAATTAAAACATTGCCATTGCTTTTAAAACAATATATTTAGTACATTTTTTTTATAATTGTGATTTCTATATAAAAACATAAACAATTAATTAATTATTTTTAATATCTATTCTATTTGATTCAATAAACAACTCCTTAAGAATGCTGTTCGACTATTTTATCAGTTAATTTTTCGAATTCTTAATTGTCTACTAAATGATTGTATTTTTTAACGATGCTTGAAGAATATTATAAATTACTATAAACTGAAAACAAAAATTTCTCAAACTAATCGATTATTTACAATTTATAACTATTTCTGTAAAAAGAGTACGTTTTGGTTTACAATTTTCCATCGCTAATAAGACATATCTCTTTGATAAAAGTAGTCACAACCATAAATAAAACTATGTATACATTTATTAAATTATCATTTTATTAATAAATAAATAAATACAAACAAAATGTACAATCTTGAAGTTTATATGTGAAATAGTTTATATGAAAAATTAGGAAAATTTTTATATGTGGAGTACAAAATCTTAAAAAAAAAACATCGGTTAATCATACATCGTCGTCCTTTTGACGCACACTATTTCAGTATAAAAAAAAAAATAGACGATAGGTTGTACGTCTTATGTGTTATAATAACAAATAAATTAGATGACAGAAGTTTCACAGCAAGCAGGCAACGACAAGTTGTAGTATTGGAGCAGGTAGAGAAGTTCGTTCGTCGTTTTGACGAGTACGTATGATTCTAGGGTTAGTTTAGAGTTTTTTACTATAATGTCTAATTAATCTTTGATTTTCTTAATAGCTTTTATTCGTTTGGTAAAATCCAAAAATGTTGGGAAATGTCGAGAAAATTATGGGGAGTGTTTCACGGCGCTAAAATATTTACAATGATCAGTTACGTGTTAAATTATAATGACTACATATTGTCACTCGTTTTGTGCGTATCATGGCAACTATTACAATTATTTTCCCCATAACTGTACACAATTATATCCCTGAGGGGTATATGTACTAAAATATGGTATTCAATATTCTTTTGAACTGTTATAATATAGAAATCAATAGCTTGTTAGCGAGACTAAATGAATATGTTTATATTTCGCCCCAACTTTAATTAGAAGAGACATTCTAACCTCCAACCCCTTCGTTCATCCCCATATAATTGGTAATAATTTCGTTATTTCCCTTTCTGTTTGGCAAATAGATACAGAGAGAGATTGTATGTGCGTGTGTGTGGGAGGTGGAGGGGTAAATAAGTACATAGATGCGTAGGAATTACGAAAATATAATATGTAAATTGATTTGAAAATTTTAAAATAAAGATTTTCACAAAGAGGATAATAATTTTTATAAAAAGTCTGGTCTAGTGAAATTTGTCTGCCGCACATAAATTTCCTAGTTCGTCGCCATAGTTTTAACCGCAACATATTAACCCCGGCACATAATATGTAATTTTCATACGAAAAATATAATATAAAAGAATATAAATTTGAATTTGAAAGTATTTGTATTTTTCTTTTGGAAAATTTATTACTTGAGAAAAATAAAATATAGTCATTTGAAACTTTTGTTCACGTTCATTGTCTTCTTCAAGTTATTTTCCAATGTTCATTTTCTCCGCTGATTTCCATCTGCAAAAGTAGTACAATGTATACGTATGTGCATGTAGTGGTTTAAAAGGTTTATACTAAATCTTAGACTCGAATAACATTGACTTCAAGATATCAATTTTATTGTGGTTTTCACTAAAGTGAGCCACGGGGATAGTTAAGACGCATAATTTGGAATGAAATTGTTTAAGAAGTAATTTTGCGAGTACACTTATTTTCCAGAAGCTGGCTTTCAATCAAAAATGATCCGACAATAATTCTTAAAATGAGGTTTTACAGCTTTAAAATCTACTTTCAATGGGTAGTTTCGTCAAGATTAAATATTCTTCGTAACACGTTTAAATAACCCAGCTTGACGGTATCTTTTAATTTAAGAAATGAGTAGGCAGAAAGTGGGGATTGTAAGCCCGAAGTGGTTCCATCGCCACCGCTAGTAATCAGAGCAGTAACTAGTTTGAACTGGCTGTTAACCGCTATTAACCAGAACATTAACCGCTAGTTGAATCTAGTTACTGGTTTGATTACTACAGCGGTTACCAGCCAGTTTAATATATTCGCTTTCTATCTCCTGAAATATGAAAATATCATTCGTGAGAACGAAAGTGTCACAAACATTTCTTATTATTCGTTCTCTAGTTTTCGTAAAAGTTCTCTGAAAAATAAAAAAAAAACATAATCTCATTTAAAAAAGAAATTATAACATTATATAACTACTGTAATTAAACATTGCCCAATATTACAAAAATAAGAAAAATTAAAAAAAAAAAATTATATTGAAGGCGCCTGGTTTGAAACTAGAACCTTTCAGTTGCATAGTGAATTTACACTTTACACACTGAGCTTCACACCACTACTGTACACAGTTCAAACTAAAGGCTCAATGACACTGAGTGAGTTTACAAGCGGGTTAGTCAGCGAGTGCGCTAATAATGATGACACAGATAACTTTCCACTCGCTCACTAGCTAACGAGTTTTAAACCATGTACACCACTACCTCAATTTGCATCGTGGTTACGTTCCAAAAAAACACGACGCAAATTGAAACGACACAAAGTGAATTATGGTTTTCTATAGCAAACTATGTAAAGATCGAAGATAGGTTTCAGGGTTATGAAAATACTACTTTTTAAAAAGAAAATTGAACAAAGTAAACATTTAAAAAAACAAAAATAATATAAAATTTTATTACATACATACAAAAAATAAAAAAAAAAATAAAAAAAAAATTCAATTAAAACAAAATAAAATAATCAATTAATTTATAAAAACAAAGTAAAAGTGGCTGTTGCAAAGTCGCAAGTCGGCAAAATTAAGAAGAAAAAATTAAAGACTCGAACCCAAAACAACGCAACTTTGAAAATCTAACGACACGCAGTGAAAATTAGTACTAATTCAGCAGCGACGCAACTTCGAAAAAGCGCAAACCGAAACGACGCAAAGCGAGGTATTGGTGTATTGTAAATATAATCTTGTTTTTTTCCTTTAGTTTTTCAATTTATTTGGGTATTCTAATGTTAAAAAATAAAGTGGAATATAAATAATATGTGGTTATTTTTTTTTTAATTTTAATACCATATTTCTCATGTCTTTTTTCCATGGTTTTACCCACAATTTTCTATCATTTAGTTTTGCTTTTCTTTTCTTTTAACTCCTTTTTGATAATATGAGATAATATAATAATTTCTGCATGAACTAGTTTCGTCGACTGGATAAATGAAGTATTTTATTTATTTTTTATGAAACAACTACCGGCATACTCGCAGCTAGTTCACTAGCAACTATGATGACACACGGATAGTTTATTAGCTAACAAGCCTACACGCCAGTGAGTAGCGAGTAGAGTAGCCCGGCCTTTCAACTTTTGTCGTAGCTTCTTTACAAGCTGCTAGTTGGCTAGTGAACATGATGACACTGGGCGAGTTTACTAGCAGCTTGTAAACTCGCCGGCTAGTAGCGAGTAAACTCGGTCAGTGTCATCGAGCCTTTACTGACATATGCAGTACACGCTACGTTTTTCGTAAATTTTCAGGCGCTTAATGCCTTTAAATATTGTGGCAGACTTATTCTACATTATACAGGATGTAAAATAAATAACTGTGGTCCTTTTGAGTAGTGACTCGTAGCACCTTGTAAACACTAAAACCACAGGAATTTTTTCGGAATTAATAGTTTGATAAAATCGTAAATTGACTGGCTACATGATGTTTCAAAACTTTTCTAAGTACGGCCCTGACTAAATTATGCATGAATACCTTCTTAATATATCAAAGATACAAAATAATTTTATTGACTAAAATTCAATAAAATTTTGTAAACATGTTTAGGTCGTAAACGTGTTTGCCAGATCAGAGCCGGATTAAAAAAAAATTTAAGGGCCACTTTTTTGACTCATATTTAGTATCAATTTTTTTCTGTTAAAAAATAGTTTTGGTTCAAATTTATTGGCAAACATTAATTACATGCCGGGTGAGATCTACCCACTGTTTTCGCAGCGAGATTTATATACTTTATACCCTGTATATTAATTTCCCCCAAATATGTATTTCCTAAATGTGTGTTGATAGTCATCGCGCACGTTTCACGCAAAGGTGAAATTATTTCTGTCAAGTAATTTAGACGTATGTATATCTTGAGAAAAGTTAAATCTTTTCTTCAACTTTTTTTTATTTTTGTTGGTTGTTTAAGATAAATCAAACGTACGGAAAATAAAATTTATCCTCCTTTTTACCGACATTGTTTATAATAAACAGAATAATCATTACCCCACCCCAGTAAAGGTGAATTTATGATGCAAGAAATTGTTTACAAACCGAAAAGTAAACAATATTTATAGGATTTCAAGAATTAGATTCAATTTGAAAGTTCAATTTTAACATCATACTAACTCTTCGAGGGATTATTTAATAAATTCCTTAATACCTTACAAGAATTCCATTTAAACCGCCCAAATTATTAACCTTATTAATTATTATCATTATTATTAATAAACATGTTAAATCTTTTATGTTTATTTTGAAAAAACAAAATCCAAACTCTTTGTTTATTTATTTTTAAATATAAATTTAATAATAAATAATTACAATGCTTTTGTGTTTATTTTGTTTAAACAAAAGAACTGAAAATTTGTAACACAACCCCATGTTGACAAAACAACAAAAGACATACTATTAAAATGATTTTCTTTTTCAGTTAAAACAAAAAAATAGCAGAAAGAAAAGACTGTGCGAGAATTTATCAAAAATTATATAATTGACATGTTAAGGCCGACCACACACATACAGTTCAATATTTCAGTTTTTACAATGAATTCGAAAGAGCAGGACAATTTCGCCGATGTAAAATATAATGTTACATTGTAATAAAATCTACAATTACTGGATTTGGTTTATTATACTACATTTTTAACTTGGCGAAAATTATAGGTCTGTTCCCGTACCAGTAGGAAAGTGAATGTATTAGCAGGAAAATGTAGGAAGTCATTCCTGTACACCAAAAAGTCAGGTAGGGGTGCACTTCCCCTCCAGTAGGAGAATGTAGAAATTAGCAGTGACTTCAAAGTTCCTGCTTTTTCCTTCCACCTCTCAAATTTAAATTTTTAAATTTATTAATCACGTTAATGAAAATTACCATAATATTTATTACCATTAACCGATGTAACTCTTTAGATAAGTAAATGTCAAAAAGCTGTCAAATTTATTTTAATGCAGTAAGGGCAGTAAGACTGAAGGAAGTCGTTTCTTTACTTTCATATTTTATCCCCACCACATAAAGTAGGAACTTGAAGAAATTAGCAGGTAAAAAAAAGTACGGGAACAGACCTTATATTGTCAAAAGAAAACTCAAGCTGCCAAACATACTTGCCTCCGACACAAATTGAACTGACAAGGAACATCGCGGGGGTGTACCCCTCCGATTTTGTTTATTTTTTGATATGTTTGAGAACATCGAAAAGCAAGAGACACATATTTTTTTTAGCGGCTGTAAAACGGTTTGAAGGGGTGAAATCACCCTTCAAAAATTGGGGTAAGAATTTAATTTGTCAAATATCTCGAAAACGGTAAGAGATAGAGCAAAGGTTTAAATTGGCGATATTGCTCTTTTTTAACGAGCTATCTATTTATATGCAACTTGTTTAAATTACATCAACAGGTGTGGTAGGGGGTTAAAATTTAGGGGTTAACTTTGCGAAAAGAGGGTAAAAAATACAATATATTAAAATTTTGCTTACAGATTTTATATCTACGTGAAAAAATCTAATTGACCTGTTTTTGCTCAATTTCAGAATATTAAGTTTAGAGGTAAGTAACTAGAGGGTGACTGTGTTGACATAATCATACTATTTGAGTAATTCAGGAACTTCTTCATGGAAAGTAGCTTGAAACAATTATAACAACGTAAAAATGATATTCTCGAATTCAAAATTCAGTTTGATCAACATTAGACAGGGGCGGGGGGATAGTCACCCTCCTAAATTACATTACGTTTTCATACACTCATTTATATTATTAACATACTGGCGGAGGATAATAATGCCAAAATAAATACTTCGAAAGTTACACTATCGTATGTATTACCCATCTTGAAAATATCATCGATATCGATAATTTTCGATAATGAAAACTATATTTTGATAGTCGTAATACTTTTGGAATGCCCATAGCTTGCTACTTTTAAGTACTATATAATATATATATATATATATATATATATATATATATATATATATATATATATATATATATATATATATATATATATATATACACTAATACTAAGAATGAGTGTATGTGACTTAAGAGGGTGACTACCCCCCCCCCCAGAATTTTGATCAAACTGAATTTTGGATTCGAGAATATAATTTTTACGTTGTTATAATTGTTTTAAGCTATTTTCCATGAAGAAGTTCCTGAATTACTCAAATAGTATGATTATGTCAATACAGTCACCCTCTAGTTACTTACCCCTAACCTTAATATTATGAAATTGAGCAAAACCGGCAATTAGATTTTTTTCACGTAGATTTAAAATCTGTAAACAAAATTTTAATATATTGTATTTTTTACCCTCTTTCCGCAAAGTTAATCCCTAAATTTTAACCCCCAACCACACCTGTTCATGTAATTTAAACAAGTTACATATCAATAGATAGCTATTTAAAAATGAGCAATATTGCCAATTTAAATCTTTGCTCTATCTCTTACCGTTTTCTAGATATTTGACAAATTAAATTTTTACCCCAATTTTTGAAGGGTGATTTCACCCCTTTAAACCGTTTTACAGCCGCTAAAAAAAAATGCGTGTCTCTAATTTTTCGATGTTCTACAACATATTAAAGAGTAAACAAAATCGGAGGGGTACACTCCCGTGATGTTCCTTGTGAGAACTGTACAGTTGAACCCATACACACGCAATAATCAATTAAACCTTTCAGTTAAAAAAAACTGAAATTTCATTCGTCTCAGTTAACTGTACAGTTAAGTTGAATTGAAGCTGAAATACCCACACACTGAACTGTTCAGGTCAAACTGTCAGTTAAAACTGTACGTGTATGGCCGGTCATGAAGCATTATGACGAAGCGCTCAACTGATACACTATTTGGACTGCTAATAGGTACACCACCAATTATGTGATTTCAATCAATTCGCAGTAAACTTATTTTTTGAAATACTTTCCCATATGGGAAAATGAGGATGGAATTTTTCACATTGCCAAGGCTCCATTTACCATTTCGAATTTGTGTTCCGTTTACAAAATATTGAGCTTCAAAATAACGAATAGCTTGTTCCCCCCTTAGTACTTTTCAAACTATTGATTCAAGAAATCTGAAAAAAAAAATAGTTTCCACTGGAAACTTTTCAGAATAAATGACGTAAATTTCAATGTTGAGAAACACCCCACAAAAATTCAAATTCGAATTCGAATCACTAAGAAAAATTTTGGAAAATATATAAAATTTCCGTTTTTTTGAGTAACTTTAAGAATGATTCCACGTATTCTGTCGTAAGAAATATCTTTTAAAATGAAGTTACGGTTCCTTTAGCTCCGTAACTTCTTTTTTCATTTGCGAAATATTAAACTTCAATGTGTATGTACGTCTTTAAGAGATATTTGAATCAAAATTGTCATCTATTTGACTCTCGAGTAACGCTCGATATATTTAATTATTCCTGAAAGCTGTGAAAATCTCAGGGGCCACTGAGAAACACTAATTTAATGTGTAATCAACGTGCATCTAGAAAATTATCCGTTTTAACGCCCCTTTTTCCAGCTAACTTATTACAACAATTTTTAATTGAAATTTTCTAAGAATTTTGAAAATAATTAACAATGTTACGGCACACTTGAAAAGTTATATTTTGTAGCATTTATTACTCCAGGCTTCTAATTTTTTATTTGAACCAATTTTTATTTAATAAAAAGTTTACTGAAGTGTTTTATAAAGCTGTAAACAATCTAAATATATCCATTCTTTTAGAAAACAATTTTACATATAGAATTTTCTATTTTCATTTAATAAAAAAATTGCTGTTAAAAGAAAAGGATATTGTAAACGTCGTTTTTATAATTTTTCCTTTTTCCTTTCTTGGTTGGGTATTTCTTTTATCTATTATATAAGCATAATAATACGTTTCATTATAATAAATCTAAGATTTTATTATTACTTGAAAATTCTTTGAATATTAAAATGCATATGCTAAATAAAACACTACAATTTGAAGGGTTCAGGAAGCGAACAAAAAATATTTTTCAGATTATAATTTCTCTTGACGCAATCGAACAAAATGGAATTATCTAGTTTTCCCCTGTACCCTTTATTTCTGTTAAGGTACGGGAAATAGATACAGTGGGATCAATGTGTATTGAGATTATGTGTAATTCAATAACGTCTTTAATTGCATTAAATATGAAATTCATTTGTTTTACTTGAAAAAAAAAGAAACATTAAATAGAGTAAGAGAAAGCTGGAAGCGAGGGAAGTGGAGATAGAAAACGAAGGTGAAATGTACGCTTAATGGCTACTAATTTATATTGATAAAAAAAAAAATAAACTGAAAATATAATATAAGAGAAATAGATGCGATGGTTTTAGAGTATTTTTTCAAAGAGATTATTCAAAGTGTTTTAATATCAAAGAAGAATAGAGGAAGGGCTACAAAATATCCTAATGAAGGGGACTTTATTGGGGTTTCATCAATTTGTCAATAAAATATAACAGGATTAGGTACAGCATATCCGTTTTTTATGCATACTTAAAAATATATATATTTAAAAACTTCATAAATAGCTATACCTTGACCTTTGACCTTGCATTACCCTTGAAATATTGGTGAAAACATGTGTGAACACTGCAATTTTTCTAGCACAATATTCTCAATATTATGTATTTTACTCAATATTATGTATTTTCTTAAAATTTACGGAAAAATGCCTAAAAAAATAAAATATTATCCCAAATATTATCTAAATATCGGCGTTGGTGCCATTTCCCTAGCTATTATAGTCTTTGAGGACATTGAGTTCACACATATTTCCACCAATACTCAAGGACACGTCAAGGTTCAAGGTCCATAAACCTGTATTTGGTAATTACTTGGGCTATCTACACTATTACGGACATTGTTTACTGTGGCCATTTCACTAAGCCTTTTTTTAAACCGAAAAACGAGACATTATAATCTTCATATTAATTGAAGACATGAGTGGATGAAGGTGTCACGTAACATGTTTTATAATTTTACAGTAAAAGCGTTTCGAAGTTTTTATTTATATATACCTACTTGCTATGCAATAGCACATGCTTATTATTGAAATTCTACAAAATTATTGGACTTAATGAAACCAAATTTGAATATATGATACTTCAGCATAGAATATTTCAAAATTTGGCAAAAAAATGAATTCATATAATTAATTGTAGATAGTTTTGCTTTGTGAAAATCCATAATATATATGGCGAAGAATGTTTAACTTTGTCTTTTCACTTAAATATAGAAAAATACTTTTTCACAAACTAGTTTTCGGTTTCCTAGACCATCTTCAGGTGAACTCTGAATTGAACTGAATTCTGTTGGGAATAGGTATATTTTTTATTTTAAATATTTTTAAATATACCTATTCCCAAGTATATTATTTTTTAAATATACCTATTCCCAACAGAATTCAGTTCAATACAGAGTTCACTTGAAGATGGTCTAGGAAACCGAAAACTAGTTTGTGAAAAAGTATTTTTCTATATTTAAGTGCAAATTTGACAAAGTTACACATCCTTCGCCAAAAATGAATTTTTGAAAAAAATAAATTAACATCTTCATCCACTCATGTCGTCAATTATAATCAACTCTTCTTTTTTATTTGATACTCTAAGACATTATCACATCATGATTGCCAACATAATAATTGAATATTGAAAATAAAAGAAAATAGCTGAAGCATTACTGTTACAACAATATCCGGGTGTATTTTATACTATAAATTATCATTAAAGCCAACTCATCGATATTAAACATCCCTTAACTCTTGAATTTCCCGCTCCGGTCACCACCCCGGAGTTTCTTCTGATCCCAAACGCCGGGAGGAAAAATGATGTATTATTTTATTTGTTAATAAAGTTTCTTCATTTATTGTCAAAGACAATATCATTACTGGGTAAATAATTATTTTTATTGTCATTTTTTTTAAACATTGTCATTTTGTCATTAAATAGAAAATAATTTTATTAGAAATTTTTTTTTCGAATCGATCGGACAATATTTTTTTAAAAATATCCTTCCGGTAACGTAAAAGCCCCCATTATGGAACGGTATCTAATACTGGAACAGTTTTGACATTTATATATTAATGAAGTTATTTCTGAAATTAACGTCTGATAACAAAAATTATTACTAATAGAATGATTGTTTTTCAATTTAAATTCACCTCGCATTTAATGTTTCCTTACTTAATTAAAGAAATAAATATGTAAATGTCAAAACTATTCCAGTATTAGATACCGTGTTCCATAATGGGGGTTTTTACGTTATTTATATTAAAAGGAATTGATATTTTTTACTTTCTCTTTCTTCATATAATTATTATTTATTTGTTTTCTTTCATTATGCTTCCTAGTCGATATTATTTTTTTAATAAACTTGGAAAGGAAAACTGCGATTCGATGTCATGTTTAGGGTTCCTTACCTTAAAAGGAAAAACGGAACACTTATAAAATTACTCTCGTATAGGCCCGTCGATCTGTCACAGAGATCTTGCTCGAAACCTATACGTAATGTAGGAATTTGAAATTTGGCATAATGTTAGGTCTTGATGACGTGCACATATATCGCTAGTCGACAATTAGAAAAAAATATTTGAGGATCAAAATGGCGGCCAGTTTGGTCTAAAAAAGTTTTAATTGATATATAATGTGAGGAATCATTTAAAATAGCCACTTTTTTATAATTTTTGGTCCAGTGGTTGTAATGATATAGCTCAAAATTCACATAAAGGTGACCATTCCCCTTTGATCTCCGAGGTTTCTAAAACTAAAATTTTGATTTTTATAAGGTAGATATTGAGTCATAGATTACAGGAAAACTGCGGCTTTTTTGACAGTGATAAAAATATCATCACTTGTAACCGAACTTCATTTTTTTTTTTTACCAAGGAAGTCAAGTGCTTAAAGTTTCAGTTTAGCTAAACGATAAGTGAACATATGAATACCACGTGTGTTTAAATGCAAACAAAAGTCTGTCATACGTAGTTGTGTTTCACAAGCACTCGATAATATTTGAAATTGAAAAATTGTAACTGCTTCTCGCATTATAGAGAGTACATGCACATAAGTGATTGAATGTTGTCTGTATCGGGCGCCTGTCAAGCAAAAGATCAATGGTGTAACGGATAGCACACCTGGCTAGTTACCAGGAGATCCTGGGTTCGATTCCCGGCCGATCCGGATAAGTTTTTCAATCACTTTGTGATTTTTAATTTACACCCAACTTCATCATTATTCCCGTTTTAGTGGCGACATCTTTTGAAAACCTCAGTAATCAATTAAAATGTTCCTGACACATCAAATATTGGTTGAAACTAGTGATGTTCAGCCGAGGAGCAGTTAGTCGATTAATCGACTGAAGTTGTATTTCAAACAAAATGAGTCATTAGTCGAAAATATCGTGTGTAAAGTAGTCGACTAATCGACTAAATTTTTAGTCGAACACATAAATAGGATAATATCGTATGAACCCTTTCAAAAACGATATTTTCATTTGAATTTAATTACTGACTTTTAAAAAAAATAAATATATATACCATATCACAATGTATTGATCAAATGAAAGTGAAAATTCGCCCAAATACCGTAATTTTTTAATTTCCATTTTTTCAAGTCCAATATTAAAAAATATAAAAAAATAAATAAATTAGTCGTTTTTAGTCATTTTTAAAAAAATCAGTCATTTTAATCATTTAGTCGAAGGTAAAATAGTCGCCTAAAAAATGACTAAATGTAAACAAATTTAGTCGACTAAGCCGATTAATCGATTAATCATCCGGCATCACTAGACTCGAAACAGGGCTTTTCATCATTTATTAATATTTTTAAAGCATTTTTCGTACACAGTTGAAAGTACACAATTTATTTTCTTAGACTTAAATTATTCCCATTGAAATTCTCAGGTCTACATCGAATGTAAATTTTTATCACCATTATAAGATAATTTACAGGGTACTTACAAAAGCAGAAAAGTAAATTATTCTATTTAAAAAAAAAAAAAAAGTAATTATAACTTTATAATATAAAAACAGAGTTGCTTTAGTATCTAGAGAGTCACTTGAAATACAAAAAAAAATTTCATAAGAGATTTAAAAAAAAAATCTGTAACGAAAACAAAAGAAGTAACCGTAAAAGTGCACACCTTTATCAACTAATCAACTTTCGCTCTTGGCTAAATAGTTGATAAACAATACAGACATCGTAAGCATGTAGTAACGATTGACAATGTAGAAAGTTTTTTTTTTTTTTTTTTTAATTGAGACACAGTAAAATTTTTAAACTGTCGAATACTGGGAGAATCTTGTATAAATTGTTCAAAAAATAAAATTTTCAAACGACTACACGACTTATTATAATCATATAATACGATATCTGGTTAAAATTAAAAGAAAGAATTTTGAATGTCATTTTTGATGAATTTTGTAAAAATCCTCAAAAAATGATTTTTTAATATATTTGATAGATTTGAGTGTTACTTTATGGTATTCCATTTTAAAATTAAAAGACAATTTTTTACTTCGCTAATACCACTTTATTTAAAGATTTTAAATATCTGTGACATGTTTCGGACCCATATGGACATTCACGACTCAAAATTATTCAACACCTTGTAATCTCACATAATTTAGTTTTTTTGGATTATTAATTTTTTTTTCAGATTTATTTCCATTTAACTAGCTTATATTCATATTTTGTCTTGAACTTGTGCATGTTAAAATCATTTTATTTTAAATTATTTAATTTACAAATTATTTTATTTTAATTTTACCAAAAATATTTTTACAGTTATATGAAATCGTAACATTATAACAACTGGTTTTATTTTATTTATTTTATTTTGTTTACAAATCTCAGTCACATATTTTTGTTTTTGTTTTTGTTTTGTTCGCTCTGATTCGACAACAACAGTTTTTATTGTTAACTAGGGTAAAAGCTCCGATTGTGGAACACTATTTTTAGCTATTTCATCAAACTTGCTTACAAAAATTAATAAATGAATTAATCACCCATTTTTTTTTTCTTAATAAGCATGAAACCAAGTTTTTTTAATCCAATGAATATGTTTTTAAGAAAATATAACCCAAAAATTTTGATTTATTAATATTTTGTTTTATAATTTGTTGACATCTATAAAAAAAACGGACAGAATATATGGACTACCCTTTAAAAAATCAGCACATTGACACCTAAAAAAGAACACGTATGTACGAACATGAGATACATCACATACATATTTTGCCATCTTTTCACTCAATGACATAGAATGATATCTAGTAGTAAATAGAATGTCAAATTAAAAATATAGAATGGTTTAAATATTCGATAAAATAAACGACCAAAATCACAGAATATACCAAAATACTATATTTTGTTTCGCCATCTATGTATTTTGGTAAAGTTCTAATCAATTCTAAACTAATTTATCAAAATGGCGACAATTTTTCATTATTAATAAAATTTTGCAACTTTAAATCAATATTTTTTTATTTATCAATTGACGATACGCTCCGAAATAAAAAAAATGTTAAAAATTTTACGATTTTAAAGCAGTAAGTAAATATTTTAGACTCAAAAAGAAATTAAAACTATTTATAATATAAATTTTTAGTTATTTTACGTACATGATTTTAGTTAAATATAGAGGTTATATGTGTTCTGAAAGAAATACACATATATATAAATTACATTTAAACCGAATAAAAAGATGATTTAGCTCTTATAATCTCTTAACTGGACTAATAAAAATTATTTGTATAGTTTTATTGCGTTAACTTCGAAAATTAACTGGAAAATGTTGAAATTTATAAGGCATGTGTTTCTATAAATAAGCATTGACCAAACGCAAAAGAGACACATTCAGCAAAAACTGTTTAATATATATATGTATTTCTTTAATTAAGTAAAGAAACATTAAATGTGAGGTGAATTTAAATTGAAAAACAATCATTCTATTAATAATAATTTTTGTTATCAGACGTTTCTTTCAGAAATAACTTCATTAAGATATAAATGTCAAAACTGTTTTTCTATTGAATCGCGTTCCACAAACGGGGCTTTTACCCTATAGGTAAAATGTAACCGAATCGTAGTATATAAACAAGTAACTTGTTAAATATAATTTACTGTTCGTTAATGACCATATGGGTCCGAAACATGTCACAGATATTTAAAAACTTTAAATAAAGTGGTGTTAGCGAAGTAATAAATTGTCTTTTAATTTTAATGATTTTTTAATTTTAAATTAAGAAATTGTCGGTAAAAATGGCTCCTTGTAATGACGTCACAAGCTGAAAGCAAACACACACCTATTCAATAATTTTATCCATCAAATTTCTATGTCAAAAGTATGTCATAAGGTTACAACAGTTCTATGTCAACAGTAGTAAAGTTACATTGGTTCTGTACCAGAAGTATTGTAGTAAGGTTACAGGGGTTCTATATCAAAAGTAGTAAGGTTACAATTGTTCTAAGTCAAGAGTAGTAAGGTTACAGGGGTTCTGTACTGAAAGTAGAAAGGCTACAGCGGTTCTATAGCAAAAGTAGTAAGATCACAGCGGTTCTGTACCAAAAGTATTGTAGTAAAATTAAAGAAGTTCTAAATCAAAGGTAGTAAGGTTGCAGCGGTTCTGTACCAAAAGTAGTAAAATTACAACGATTCTGTACCAAAAGCAGTACGGCGACAGTGGTTCTATAGCAAAAGTAGTAAGGCTACCGCGGTTCTATACTAAAGTAGTAAAGTTACATCGGTTCTGTACCAAAAGTGGTCAAGTTACAGGGGTTCTGTATCAAAATAATAAAGTTCTTCGATTATATATCAAAAGTAGTAAGATTACATTCGTCTATACCAAAAGTAATACCAAAGATATCAGCGGTTGTATACCAAAAGATTTACAAAAATGAAAAGAAATTCACATGAATATGCATATTTTTTTTTAATTGTAACATTTTAATAATATAAAAAGCAGTATCTGTGCATTTCATTCAAATAATTTTTTCTTAATTGAAATTTTATACTTGTCAAAACTTACTATGTCAATAATTTTGTAAAGTAACCGCAATCCCATAAGGCAAAATCTACCATTTTTTCAGAATTCCCAAATCTTTTCCCCTTAGTTCATCTTAGCCCTGACTGTACGAATTTATTGCAATGTAAAAATAGCAGAAACCAACAAATTGTTATAGTCCGAAATGTGTTTCAAGTCCTGGTAAGTTAACTTTGTACCAAGCTCCGTTTTTTATCGAACCGGCTCTATTTATGTGATAGGGTTCCAAGAATCTATCTTACGTAATTGTTTCCACTGTTTACGATAATATTAAAAGTTTCATTCGATGGTTACTCTGCCCAAAAAGTGTGTTGGATCTAAATAGTAAAATCTGTTAAGCGATTTTGTAATCAGCCGCAAAATGTACGCAGCATCTATCTCTACATTAAATGAGTCGCCTGTTTCCAAAAGTTGCTAAATACATATTTTTAAATTTTTCTGTTTTTGATACTACTAGATGCTGATAAGGTATAGGTATATTTTGTATGCACTTTAACTAATAAATTTTAATAAAATCATATAAAAAATGATAACAAAAAAGTCCAGTAATTTCATAACAGTTTAAATGCATTAAATATTAATTTCAAATCAATCTTAATGTGAAAGTAAATATGTTTCAAAAGTTACTAAATGTATATACATTATATACACAGTTTGAAGTTATTAAAAGAAACAATTTCAAACTTTGCTATATTTATGTGTTAGAATAATATCCTAACCTCAAAATTAGTTGTGTATTATATAACTGTAAAACGGTTGGAATCAATTCTAATGTTTTATTGTTACAATGGAAGAAGTAATATCACAAAACACAAGAAAACGTAATAGAAGTCCTGAAAACTGGAAAAAATATCGTCAAAAAAAAAACTGAGGTTTGTATAGAAAAATATAATATGTTTCTTTTAGTGGATCCGGATATACCTACATACTAGCTAAAATATACGAAATTCTGATAAAAACCGTTAGCGGTTATTGTCAGTTTCCACTGCATTAATGTCTTACTTTGTTTTTAAAATTAACGGCTTTGCAATAAAATTTTTTAAATATTATTGCAATATGATTCAAGTATTAAAGGTGCGAATTTTAAGATATTGAGCCAGTTTCAATTAAAGATTATTGAGAAGGTAAGAAGTTCTTAAAAAACTTGGAAATAAACTTCACAACAATGTTTAAATTATGTCGTTAGCTTTTATATATAAAAATTGATCATAAATAAGTCATATTTTGTTATTTTTTTAAAGGAAATTTTCAATTTTTGTAATAATAAAAATTGTCATTCAATAAAGATATTGTTATTTTTATTTCAAAACCTACTAAATTTTAATTAATTTTCTAAACTTGCTAACTACAAGTCATTTTTATCAGGAACTCTATAAAAAATAATTACACAGGCCTGCGAATTTTAAGTCTTGTCACCCCCTTTTGGATTTAATGACTGTTTCGGGTATTTTGGTGCGCTGATTACGAAAAAAATATTCAAAAAATTCCAGCCCGTCAGAATTTTTAGATATTAGATATTAAAATCTTTGACTAAAATTACCTAGGTCGACTAAGTCAAGAATAGATTATGCATATTTATTTACTTCTTTAGTTCTTATAAGTACGGCCCCGTTAGCACCGTTTTGCGAGGTTTAGTTATCAATTAAAACTGAATAGAAAAAAATAAATTACCCTCAATAATGAGCTTATTAGAGGATGACCTTAAAATTCACCTTTTTTCCCAAAATAGAGATATGTCACTTAGTTAATTAGGTTTCATTTAATAAATCATTGATGAGAATGTGTTCCTAAAAGCCAATTACAACTATGTAATAATTTTTTTTTTAGCTACGAAATAAATATGAATGATTAATTTATTCTTGACTTGGTCGACCTAGGTAACTTTAGTTAAAAATTTTAATACCTAATATCTAAAAATTCTGACATGCTGGAATTTTTTGAATATTTTTTTCGTAATCAGCGCCCTAAAGTCTATCAAAATCAGTGTCAAATTTTAAAGGGGGAAACCATCGCAGGCCAGTTATAGTTATTTTTCACAATTTGCTAATCGATATGTAAGCCGTTTATCTTCGCAAATTTCTAAAAAAACTTTCCTCATTTATACTTAGTTACTGAAATACAATTTTTTGCATTTACTCAAAATTTTATCTGAATATATTTAGCAACTTTTGGAAATAGGCGACTCAAATATTTAAATTATTTTCACATTGAATTCTTGGATTCCATCAACACGCATATTTGAAAAGAGATTTCCCACACAAATATTTTCCAACTTGTGAAAGAACGCTAATCTCTACGTCAACCTCCCGCCACCCACCTCATTCTATATGTCAGAATGACTGACATCCTAGCAGGTAGGTAATCCTTAATAATAATAATTAAATAATAATATTATTATAATACACACACCATGAATGCGAGCAACAAAACACACATATGTTTAGAAAACAATGAACCGTGTGCATGGACTATACGAACCGGGGACACACACCGGGGAAGTTGAAAAAGGATCAGGACAATAATTCATGAATTTTCCCGTTATTATTTATTTAGTATCACATTAAAGGTTTTATTTCTATTTTCCGTCATACACGCATATGATTAGGACGAATGTAAACGGAAAAGCGGGTGGGAAATTATCCTGAGCCTATATGTTCTTTTCTCTACCGTATAGGGAGATCGAGTTGACAGGATATATACAGTTCTGTTATTAATATTAAATAAAATATATAATTATTTTATATATATTTACTTACTTACCTGGTTAATCTATATAATCTTTATTTAATGAAAATTGTGCGAATGAGTACGCGATATATGATATTGTCTCTGTTTAGTCCTTGACCGTTGGAACGAGGTTTGCTGTTAATATTTTTCATATTGCTTCCGAGATTACTAGAGTAGCGGAAGCACCGTATAATTATTTTTGAAATATACAATTTTTTTTTTCCCACCAAAATGAGAATTTTTACATGTTGATGTGTGTTTCTGTCACCAAATGGCATAACTTCGGAATTGTTCGATCGATTTTGTTGAAATTTTAGAAGATTATGCGATTTGGTTCCTAGATGGTCTGTTAGTTCAATTTCGTTCAAATTTTGACAGTATTTAAGGGGGACCACTAGTGTGACGCATTCAAAAAATTGTAAAATTTTTTTTGCAAGTTTCGATAGTCTATACTTTTAAAAATAACATTAAAATTTCAAGTACATATCTCAAATAGTTTTTGAGTTACAGCCATTCGAAGAGCCGATTCTGATTTTCATTGTTAACTTTGAGGTATTGAGAAATGTATAAAGGTTGATAGTTCGGGAGTTTCTGGGCGTGGCTGCCCGTAACATGTTATGGAGAAGCTAGACCCTGACACATTTAAACGACTCATCTAGTTTTACTATGACCGTTATAGTGAGTACATCGTAAATAATTTTACTAAAAATTCTCAGTGATTAAAACTAAAAGGTAAAATAGAGAAAAACTACATTTTTCAAATTTACTGCAGTTATAACTCGAAGACAAATCATTCGATCGAGTTGGTTCCTATTGCAGTTTCTTTTATATATGTTTCTTCGTACCATGACCCTTTAGTTTTCCGATCGAATAATAATTGTAATTTTTGCAGGCCAAAAATCATTAAATTTTCGCGCAAATTTTTTTACTGTTAGAGAGCTAAACAATTTTTGGATGATGGATACAGGTTGTTATACGAGATCATCCAGTGTCCAATCTTTGGAAAGTCGCTATGTTATGCAGGTGCTGTGACAGGGGTATTCCTTGTTATTATCTAAACAAAAAACTTTTAATTTTTTTTGCTGCAAAATTTTAAAAGTTTTTCATTTTTGATAAGAAAAATAAGAGTCTATGAAAAATCATAAAATATTGGGCTTTTTAAAACACCTTTCGTATAAATTTTATTGATTTCTTTAAATAAAGTCTAGTAAAAATTTTTCGATTTTTCAAAAACGTAAAAATAGCAATAACGTATAAAATTATTAAATCAATTCTATTCACGCATATAGCTTTGGATGCTGCGCGTTTAAATAATAAAAAAAAAAATTCTATTCAATTTTACTTTTTTGATGTCCTGCACAAAAAAATTTTTTAAGTCCGGTTTCATATCTCAAATCCCATTAAATTTGGAGATATTCATTGACTTGGACCCCAACATACGTATATTAACGTCCTGAAAAGTAAATACTTTAGGGCCTAAAACATGAACATACTTCGCCTTCTTATAGCTTCGTTACAGTCTATTTGGACGAGAAAATAAAACTATGGTTGGAGACACAAATCCTTGTATTATGGGCGCAAGCTAAAAAGAACTTTTTTATCCATATTGGCATTTATCTTTGCCTAATAAATAGAAGTTTATTCACTCACCCATATAAAAACATAATTACTTGGTTTGGTTAGTAACTATGGAAATAATACAATTTGTGTTCTCCTCACCTCAGTTTCTGGAGGTCTTTTGAGCTTGCGGTCATAATACGTTACTGCTTACTCTTGTAACCACCGCATCAATTTTTTGCCTTAAAAGACTTAAAAGCTTACATCAGTGAGAATTTGTTCAACCAAACTTAATTCCTAATTAGATATCAGAGAACAAAAAAAGAATTTCTTTTGAGAAAAATATTTCTAATATCCTTCTCCCTCACTTTACATCACAATAATTTCTATTAGCATTCACCAGAAAGCGAAAACTCACATTTTACTGACTATTCCAGTATAATTCTATTGTTATATTTTAGATAATAATAATAATGCTACAAAAAAATTAAATAATTGAATTTTTTTGCATTGTAAATTTTTCATAATTACAATTGTGCTGTTGAGTATTTTTTTTTTTTTTTTTTTTTGAATGGATTATGAATTTTATTATGTTGGCACTAACTGGTCGGGTAGATAAGTTGGTAGTAGTAGTATTTGTATGAGTAGCATTGTAATAATTTTCCCTCATCAAAAGCGGAAACCGTTTTAATTTTAAATAATTGTCATTTTATATTTAAATATGAAAAAAATTAAATTCATTTAGGTATACTAAAGTATATTTGTGAATAAAATTTTGTAAACATCAGATGAAATAAACTGTTCGAATATGAGTACAACAAACACTTGTTCCTATAATATTAATAGATAATGAAGTATGGAGGGTAGATATCAGGAGCACCATCTCTGTATCAAAAAGTGTCCATAGAAAGGCGTAAATAGTGTCGGCGCTACTGTAGCAAAAGGGTATATTTAGAGAAGTAAAGAAGGAAAGAAAAAAATTCCGCGTTGTTATGTAATTATTGTTTTTTTATTATAATTGTTACATATAATAGTTTTATTATTTTAAAAATTTTTTATAAAACTCAACACAAAAAATCACTATACTCTTTTGCTACTCTAGCGCTATTCTGGTAAGTTTTTGAACTGTTACTTAGTACTTATAACGGGACACTTTTTGAACTAGTTTTCTATTGTTTTCCGGCTAAGATAGTCCTCCTGATATCTACCCTCCTTATAATGAAGGCTTAGACCCTTTTTCGACGCCCTATATCTTAGTTTTCAAATTTTTTTTAGACATACGGATTGTTTTGTTAGGTCATAAATGTGTTTCTATTTTATGTATGTGGTTGAAATTTAATCAAAATCGTTAGAATCATTTTTCTGTAAATGACCAATCTGTCCATTTTTGAGATACTTTCAAAATTTAATGGCGGCTAGACCTCACCTACAACAACTTTTGGGTGTGTTTACCTCTTCAGGTTGTGTATATTTATGAAATTCATCCCCATACCAAATTTCATCAAAATTCCTTAAGTGGTTTCACAGTTAGAGATCAAAATAGTTCTCCTAACAGACAGGCAGACAGACATTTTTTGTAACTGAGTAATTTAATGGCGGCTCAAAACGTATATTTCCGGTAAACACTTGACATCGAATTTTTTCACCGAGTTATAAATAATTTCAAATGTTGGATTTACATAAGGGTACTTGGGGCTCGTGCCCTGGGGCCTCCCCCGCAATAGGAGCTTGATTTTAGTTGGAGCAATAAATACAGCCACTGCGCATGTGCAAACTGTAAACGCTAACTGCTCACTGATTTATACAAGCGCCGTATTGGATTCAAAATAATTTTTTGAAATATTTTCGCAATTATAATTCCTCTTGAATGTCATTCATACATCGATTTAGGCTTTTTTTCAATTTCAAATATTATCGAGTGCTTGTCAAACACTACTACGTATGACAAACTTTCGTTTGCATTTAGACACACGCAGTATTCATATGAAATTTTAAGCACTCGATTTCTTTGGTTAGTATGACCAAAATCCAAATGTAAATTAAAAATCACAAAGTAATTGACAGTCGGATTGGGGCGTCTGTCGAACAGAGAATTGTTGGTCTAGTGGCAAGACACCTGGCTAATTATCGGGAAATCCTGTGTTCGATTCCCAGCCGATCCAATTTGATAATTTTTCCAATCACTTTGTGATTTTTAATCATTTAAGGCAATAAAAAAAAATTAACCCCTTAAGTGAGTCAACTAGATAAATAGCTAATGTGCCTATTGAACTGTAAAACATATCCATAATTTAATGTTTTTTCTCTGCAATGGAGGAAATTCTCTTACTTTTTTCAATCTCTAACATAATTTTTCACTCAACTATACCTATTCGGTATACGCAATACAAAACAACAGAACTGTAAAATTATCACCTTTATAATAATATATGAGTGGCTGTTGAGGCTTATGTACGTACGTACATATTCTAATTTGTTATATTCAACACCGTAAGAACTTTCTACGGCAACAATGTTTCTGTATTACTATCAGAGGCGGATTTACGCACAGGCAGACCCAGGCACTTGCCTGGGGCGGCAAATTTTGGGGAGGCGGCAAAATTTGTGTTAAGAAATGATATTTTTAGATTCAGACAAATTTATAATACAAAAACTAGTTATATTAAGCGCAGGCAAATATAAAAATTATTTCCACTAAATTTTTAACTATAATAGAATTATCGTTTTCACCCAAAAGTCTACTGCACTTCTACGAAACGCGTGAGTTATCTTAAAAATTTCTGTTTTATTGACATTTTGTGCTAGGATATTTATTTACTACTTTATGTATTTAAATGTATTATCGGTATTCTGGTTATTAACTTATTACTCTTACTATCCCCTGTTATAATTATTAATTAAAAATCCACAATTGCCAGAAAAAATGTAACTGTAACATTCAAATATACCTACAGTTTTTGCAACAGTTTCTTGGAAATCGGATTGTTTATGTTTAGACCTACATATAATGATATACCATTTATTAACGTGCATGGTACATTTATTAACGCGTTTTGTATTTATCAAGTGTCATATTTTCTACTGTACATCAAGAAAATGGCAGATGGGAGAAAACGTTTAAGTGGAATACAATACAAGAAATTAAGAAAAGAAAAGGAAGCTAAAGAGAACTTTGTTTTAAGTAAAACCTTAAAAATCGATAGTTTTTTTTTAATTCCCAATGCCAGTTAAAAAGGCAAGCTAACGAACAGAACAAGAATCAAAGCTTGCTAAATGAAAAAGAAACCAATAACAGTGTTAAGGAATTTCCTAGTGATAGTGGTGCGGAGAGTAGCAGCGACACTAGTGACAGTAATAATAGCGAGGACCAAGAAATTATTCATACTGTTAATAAAGAGACTTTTTTATCCAAGGAGGACACAGCTGTAGATCCAGTCAACGCCGATGTCAAAATAACTACTGCTACTTCATCTTCAACTTCTAATAAGGTAGGAGAATTAGAATTTATAGATCACGATCCTATTAATTGGACAGTGAATGAGAGAACTCGTGATTACGTGGCAAAATTTGGTTTCTGTCAAAATATCAAAGCAGATTTTAAAAAATCGATGAGACAGTATAACGACGGTACAGTCAGATACCTTACAGTAAATATGTTTCAGCGCAAGCTTACTAATGGTGAATTATTGCCTCGTAATTGGTTAGTGTTTTCTGAGAGTACTGGATGCGTTTTTTGTGGTGTCTGCGTAATGTTTTCAGACAAAAACGCTACTAAAAGCAAGTTTTCCGAAGGAGGATTTAATGACTGGAAAAATGGAAGTGCATCACTTTTAGAGCACGAAAACTCGATTAATCACCGAAATTGCCTTAAAACCTTTAAAGAACGAAGTCAGTTTAAAGATCGTATTGATAATCAGCTTGTAGAACAATATCAAACTGAGGTTAATTATTGGAAGAGTGTTCTTTAACGTGTTGTCGTTGTTGTTAAAACGTTAGCATCACGTGGTATGTCATTGCGTGGGCACGACGAGAAGTTTGGAAGCAGCAGAAATGGGAATTATATGATGTTGCTTGAAGTTATAGCTGAGTTTGACTCCTTTTTAGCGTGTCACATAGCTAAGTATGGCCACCCAGGTAGCGGTAACACATCGTATCTTTCTCCAACTATTGCAGAAGAATTTCTGTCTGTTTTAGCTACTAATCTCACAAATAAAATTGTTTGTGAAATAAAGCAGGCGAAGTATTTCTCATTGATAATTGACTCTACATTGGATATCTCACATGTAGACCAACTGGCTATCGTGATAAGATACGTTAAAGAAGATGGTTATCCCACAGAACGGTTTTTGACATTCCTTCCCAATACTGGCCACAAAGCTGAAGACATGTTCAATGCTATTATTAAAGTCTTTAAGTGTTATAGCTTGGACATTAGTAATTGTCGGGGACAATCCTATGACAACGCCAGCAATATGTCTGGAATGTATTCAGGTCTCCAAGCTCGAATCAAAAACCTGAATGGCCATGCTGTTTTTATTCCATGTTCTGCTCATTCTTTGAACCTTGTCGGAACTAATGCAGCTGAATGTTGTAATACAGGTGCTTTCTTTTTTCTGTTCTTGCAAGAACTGTATAACTTTTTTAGTTCATCTACTAGTAGGTGGGGTTTATTCCTAAGATCAGTTCTTGAGAGTCATGGCCATCCTACTACTCTAAAAAATCTCAGTTCTACTAGATGGTCTGCACGAGATGACGCCTGCAAAGCTCTGAGAAATAACTGGCAAGAAATTTATCGAACTTTGCGGAATATTTTCGAAGATCCAGCACAGAAAGCAGTTACTCGCGCTGAAGCAAGAGGTTTAGCTGCAAAAATGGATTCGCTAGAAACTGCTTTTATGGCTGAATTTTGGGATTTTATACTTCAAAGGTTAAATGATACAAATAAGAAACTGCAATGCATGGACACCGACCTTAAATCAGTGGTCCAGTTGTATGATTCGTTAATTAAGCTAATGGAGTCAACACGAGATGATTTTAATTACTTTGAAGAAAAAGCCAAAGAACTATCCCAATTGAAAGTCTATAATGACGAGAATAAACGTATGACTAAAAGAAAAAGGCAACATGACGAACTCTGTGAAAACGAAGATGCAGTGTTCACTCCGCGCGAAAATCTGAGGATAAATGTTTTCATTGTTATCATCGATAACCTAAAAACACAACTTGAGAAAAGAAGAAATGCATACGCAGAGGTAAATCGAAAATTCCAAGTGCTAACTCAAATTACAGATTTGAGCAACGAAGACCTAAGGAAGGTAGGTGAGGAGTTTCTTAAAGAATATCCAGATGATTTAGAAAAAGCCTTTTTGGATGAAATTATTCATTTTAAATGCTTTCTGGAAGAAGTTGCATCAGAAGATTTTGGTAAAATGGAGAAGAAAAAAAGGAAAGTACAAAAGGACAAAACAAACTGCTCTCCAATCCCAATGCCAGTTGAACTACAGCCAACAAAAGAGAATAAGCGGTTGACACCTCTGAGTCTTTGCCACCTCATTCGCAAAGATGATCTTCAGATGATGTATCCAAACTTAGATATTGCTCTGAGAATGTTTGTGAACACGCCTGTCTCCAACTGTTCATCGGAAAGAGCCTTTTCATGCCTTAGAAGATTAAAAACATATCTTCGCTCAAACATGGGAGAGGACCGTTTAAACTCGCTGGCTGCTCTATCAATTGAAGGTGACATGTTAAAGTCAATGGTTTTGTCTGATGTTATTGATACCTTTGCCCAAACAAAATCTAGAAGGAAACTGTAAATACTTTTGTTATAGTTAGATTTCTTCCATCATATTTTCAATTTTATTATTTTATATCGAAATATCGAACAAATATTATTCAGTATTTTTTGCTTTATTATTATTATTTCTGTGCTGTAATTTTTGAGATAAAATTAGTTAAGTTGCATGTGTAAGTATTTTCTGTTTGTCATTAAAAAAATTATGTTTATACCAATATTTTTTGTGAATTTATTTAAGTTTGCCCCAGTTTCTGATTATTTATATTATTAATGTTTATTTATTTTTACATGAAATGACCGTTAATGGAAACGGGGCAGACAATCAAATTGGGGAAATGAGGATGTAAAATAGAAGAGGGGAAGGGAGAAGAAGGAATGAGTGAGATAATTGAGGGTGCAGAGGCGGCATTTTCTGCACTGCCTGGGGGCGGCAAAATAGTAAATCCGCCCCTGATTACTATGCTACGGTGTCTTTCATTATTTACCACATTATACATATAACACTGTCTGTATCCATATATAAAAGCTTTTTATAAGCCATATTCTTATTATTATGCAATAATTCAAACAGAACAACGCCTTTTATATAATCAAATCAACAAATAACTCCACAATATAATGGCTTAAGATACGTATTTCAAGCTTCCGTTATTTTGTTAACGATAATAACGGTAAGAAGTTTCGTATTGTTGTTATATAAAATTATTATATATTTTTAAAGTATTTCAGAGAGAAAAATAATTTGAGTCTCTATACAAGCACGGATAAAGTAGAAGGATTCGTGGTAGACTAAAATGCGGCGGGAATGACACTAAAAATAATGTAACTCCCAACGGGACCGGGAGTAAAAACCGGATCCCATTGGGAACGGGATTAAAACTGATAAATCGAGCAGAAGGGGATTGGGCGGAATTTGACAATTTTTTTGCAGGCTTGGGAACGAGTGATAATGGGAAATCAATTTCAGAAATGATCGGGAACGAAATAAAAAAATTACTTCCTTCAAAAATTAGTTCGTGGTTTATTTCTAAAAGGAGTTTTCGTCAATTTGATAGCAAAAATGAGAAATTCGCACTCAGATTATCCTAATTCAACCAAACATTCTAACTAGTTCAGATCATTTCTACAAGAGCTTTATTTCAGAAAAAAGAAGTTTTCAAGCTCAATAGCTGTCATCAAGTTTATTAAAAAATTTTAAGGCTTTAGAAACCATAAATAAAATTATACAAGAATAAAACCGAAAGTGAACTTGAAGTTTTTGAAGTTGTTTTTTTCATTTTCACCAAAATTAAGCATGTAGGACCAAAAAAACTAGGGCCGGCTTTGCTAAGTGCCACATTAGGTATCGTGAAAAATGCCGCCACTGCCTTTTGCTTAAAAAGAAAAAAATTTAACTTTCCCTTTTTTTAGAATTGCTCTCTCTACAAACAATAACTGACGAGCAAAAATTCAATTTCCAAATTTTGTCGCCTTCTCTTCTAAGAATTTACTGCCCCTAAAAGCTTGCCGCCCCTAAGCCATTAGCCTAGGCCTAGTGGTTAATCCGGCTCTGACTAAAAACAAGGCTTGTATTGAATTATCGTATTTCTAAAAGAAATTATTTTTATTTTGATAACAAAAATAAAAAGTTTATACCATAATTAATCTATTTCAACCAATCGCTTTAATTGAAATCACTTCCAAAAACTTAATTTGGGAGAAAAATAAATTTTTCTTATTTGATGATGTCATCAGGGACACCACAATTTTTTAACGCTTCAAAAACCGTGGCTAAGATGACATAATGATTAAACTGGAAGCAAATTATAGATTTTCGAAGCCGATTTTTAAATTTTTATCAAATTCCAACATATATAGGACTTTAAAACGAAAACTTCTATCGAATTACTAATATTTCTAAATGTAATTTCGTCATTTTTATAGTAAAAATGAAAAGGTCACACCCAATTTGCTCTAATTTAATCAATCACTTTAACACCATGACAGTCATAACCTATAACGACAAAACACCCAATAGGTACACTATTTTGACAGCTATAATATACTTTATACGGAATTGTTGACATCCTAGGACGTGGTGCGTGAGTTAGAAAGGTTTCACTTGACCGATGTCAATGACCGTTAAAGTGTTAATTAAAATCTCTTCCATAAAATTCGAGAAAAAATAATTTTTTTTAATTTGATGAAGTCAATTAAATTTTGTTCAATTCAAACTACTTGGCCGGATCACTTATACTTCTAAAGGGAAATATAACTACCGCCGCCCCCCTCATCCATAGATTTTATACCGCGTCGTACAAATCCCCAATGAACGTGAAATATATAAAAATTATATTTATGAGAAATATTTTTAATGTCTATCCATAATAATACGATATAGACTGTACATTATACTCATTATATTTGAATCAGCGCAGCGTTCCCTATTGGAATGCCACTGTGCTTTTTAAACTAGAACACAAGAATAACGTCGCTTACAGTCCGCAACAAAAAAAAATTAAATCCCGACATAATCAAAAATGTATTACTCCAAACAAATACGATTATTCTGTCTTCTAAACCGGACTAGAGATGATTTCAGAATTTAAATTTCGAATCAATGTTAAAATTATCCTATGTTAAGTATATTTTTGTGTCCAACTGTATTTTTTTTAAAATTTTTCAATTTGTGAAAAATCATAGTAGCTTGAGTGAACGAACACTGTTGGTTTTTTTTTTAAATCGTTGTGCTAAACAAAGATGGAAAAGTAATTCTATAAAAGCTGCATGAGGAAACATAATATTTATTACACAAGAGATGGCATTTTCTGGAATCAGACAAAATTATTAAGCTATTAAAATTTTTTATTCTAAAATGCGATATGTACATTTATATATTAATAAACCGGACGGAAATAGAGTCATTGGTGATTAAAACGAAATCTTTAATAGCGCTACCGCGCCGGTTTGAAAATTAAAAATTTTTATAGTAAAATAAATGGTGTACCAATTTGCGGTAGACTATTACCTATAGATATTTTTAACGTCCCAGTAGGTGGTTATTGTGTAAGGGGCCCGATTTTGATATATTTCCACGTTTTGAAGCCCCTAAATTCGTATACTTTTTTAAAACTATACAGTCCACATATCTACGCAGAAAACTTTCTTCGGGGCCGGTAATATTTTTAAATAATTAAAGAAAAAAGAAAACTTTACCTATATAAATAAATTCACGAAATAACTCAACATGTGTAAACATACACATTTTTAATAAAAAAACAACCATAACAGGAAATACAATAACTACAATACAATACAATAACGATAAGAAAAATATAAAAAAGAACACAAGCAATTAAATACTTTAATTACAATTACATTTACACATTATAAGAAAATTACAGAAGATGAAAATATAAAAAAGCTACTTAAATGATAATATAAAATTATATTTCTCTATAAATGTTTACAGAAATCATCCCACAGAGAGTGTGTTTGAGTGTACTATCGCACATATATGTGATCACTGATCTCGTTCAACATTTACGGTTGTTCTCGCTATTACACAGCTGCTGTGTACTTGGACCATAAAGTGTTAATGGGAGATTCGCTAAAAAAAAAATAATAAATTGATTTTTTTTCTTTCTAATTATGTTCCTTAAGGTGTTAGAAATACTCTCCTAAAATTTTATTTTTAAAAAGTGAAAAATCAAAAAGTTATGGGCATTCTAGTGCATGCACTTTACTATAATCCAATTTAAAAAAAAAAGAACGATATGCTTTACTCTCGAAAGTACATTTTTCGACATGGAGGAGGTTTTTGAAAATTTATTTTCGAAATGCGATTTCTCGCTGGTTTTTTTTTCTTAGATCCTAGTTAGTGTCATAATTGAAATATGTATATTTTCAAAAAATTCTTTATTTTTTGATTTTGGTTCACAAGGGATTTCGGAACGCGAGGAACCATCAACATGGAAAAATCTCTCAGTATCGCCTTCAAAACCATTTATACTCAGCTAACTTTTGACTTTTTTTAAAAAAAATTTTTTTTGTAATCTCAAGACATGTGGAAACATCGTTGTATATTTACTTTTTTTAATAAAATGTTTATTTGTATAAAAAAAAAAAAAAAAATAAATAATAAAAAAGGTCGATTTTTGATGTTTCTTTGTCGAATCTTCCCTTAAGATACTACGTACGTTCGTGGAATCTTTTTCGTAATCTCCGGAATATAAAATGATACTGACTCCAAACCGGTTTCATTCGATATGTCCTGATGAAAATTTTCTGAGCCTGGACTCTTTATCGAGACCTTTTGTAAGTAGATATGGATGTTAACGTTCAGTTTGCCACTGGTCCTTGTGAGAGACTGTTGACAAAATTTCGAATTTTATAAAATATTTTAAAAATTTTAGTTTACAAAAACTTTTTATTAAAAATACACCCATCAGGTTCTGGCCGCAATCCCTTTCCCATCAGTTGATTCCAAAAAAATAAAAGTGGGACGGAAAAGTCCTACAACTGTGATGTCAGCTTTTTTGAAAAAATAAATAAATAAAGATTTTATTTACCAATTTAATTTAAAATTCTATTTCGTTACATTGCGTTCCACATTAGATGATTGATATAGACATTAATAATAATAACTTTACCTCTGAGTTGTGTAAATAAAACCGTCAAATCTAAATTTTGGTCACTGCACATTTCACTTTTCTAAGATACAATTATTCCTGTCAGTAGTTTTTTTTTTTATTTTTTATTTTATTATCATATAAATTTTTATTTTCTGTAAATAAATTTTTTCATATCCTACGGGATATAATCACAACGAAATGTACAAGCCAATGGCGGCTGAAAGTTAGACTTTAACTATGCTTAGGTACTGATATGTTTATATACTACAGCAATTTAATACATCAAAATATGTAATAATATATTTATATAAATTTTTAATATATATGTTTTTTAGTTCTTGATTATACTAGAAGTACTGTAAGCTCCGAAATTAATTTTAATAAATTATTAAAGTTTAAAATAAATTGAATTAGAGTTTCTTTTGTTTTTATTATATTATATTGTTTAACTCAACTATAAAACACCCCTGTCGCAGCATCAGCATAACATAACGAATTTCCAAAGATTTTACACTGGCGGATCTCACACGGAAAGGTGCCCAGGTGTCCGCCTCCGATTTCAATGCCGCTGAAATATGTTATTCTACGTCGAAATCTAAGAGACACGTATTTTTTTATCGGCGGAAAAACGGTTTGAAGGGATGAAATCGCCCTTCAAAAATTGGGGTAAAAATTTAATTTTTTAAATATCTCGAAAACAGTAAGAGCAAAAGTTTACATTGGCGATATTGCTCTATTTTAAAGAGCTATCTATTGATATTAAATTTGTTCAAATTACATCAACAGGGGTGGTTCTAAGTTAAAATTTGGGGGTTAATTTTGCAAAAAGGGTGTGAAAATTAAACAATATAAAAATTTTGTTTACAGATTTGAAATCTACGTCAAAAAATCTAATTGACCTGTTTTTGCTCAATGTCCTAATATTAAGTCTAGGGGTAGTTAACTAGGGGGTGACTGTGTCGAATAGTCGTACTACTTGGGTAATTCAACAAGTTCTTCTTCATGGAAAATAGTTTAAGACAATTAGAGTAACGTAGATCTGAAATTTTCCAATTCAAAATTCAGTTTGAGCAACATTGGAGAGGGAGTGAGTCACCCTCTTAAATTGCATACTAGTTTACATACACTCATTTTTAATATTAACACACTGACAGTGGGTAATAATGTCACAACAAGTGGTTCTGAAGTTGGATTATCGTATGTAAAGGTTTTTATTAGGTTTCCATTCATTTTGAAAATATCGTTATCTTTGGTATCGATAATTTTCGATAACGAAAACTATAACATCCATACATACTTTATAAAAACCTTACATAGTCCAACTTCCGGACACCTGGGAACCTTTCCTTATCAATATAACAACCTGAATCCATCTAGAATAGTTTTTAACGATTGTAAAATCTTCAAAATCGGTTGAGTAGTTCATTTTTGACGCTTTTGGGAGCTTGGGATCCTGGCGGACCTCATATCCATCTAAAATAGTTTAACTCGCTAACAGTGAACAAATTTTTAAAAATCGGTAATGACGCGTTCTTGAAAAGTTAATTTTTATTTTGAAAATTGAAACAGATATACAGTTCAACAAATCTGACTTTCCCGCTATCAAGGTAATTTTTTCTTTATTGTAAGTACTATCTCACTATATCACTATCTCACTTTTAATGACCTTGATGCGGCAAAGTCAGATTTGTTGAACAATACATATAGTTATTCTAATGACAAAAACGATGAAGCATTAATCGTAAAGAAATTTAGCAAAATTCTCAATTTTTCTTAAAAGCTAATTTATTTAGTACAATGGTTTAATAACTTACGTAATTTTTTATGCCCTCTTCGATGGGGTGAAAAAAATTAAAAAAATTTTTGAATTCTGTTCAATTTGTGCAAAAAACCACTAAAAATGACGAAAAATGACCAAAATTTTGGCTTCTAAAAGTCGGACGTATCCAAGAGTTTGGGATTTTTGATCTTCGCACTAAATTTCGTAAAAATTCGATACTCCCTTTGGCAGTTATCGCGGGAGTTAAATTTCTGTCATAATCCCTGGAACTCTTTTGCATAAGCATTGAGAACAATTTAAAAAAAATTATCTTGAACCGTTTAAACATAATAGCCATTTTTGTTTTCCAATTTGCGCTGATTTTTGTGTTCGTAGCCACTTATGCCAATGCATATATTTCATAAACCGTCCATCCTAAAAGGTTGAAATAAAAATAATTTTAACGGTAATAAATGTCTCTTTCTTTTAAGTGATGTCCATATTCAACCTATTTTCGTCCCTTCCATAAGAAAATCTTACCTAAAGTTGCATATCAAAATTTAACAAAATTCACTTTTTGAACATTTTTTTTCTTATAGAAGGAACGTTTTAAATCTCGCTTAGTATTTTTTATGAGAATAGCTATACGGGTACAACTACCCATTATGAAACAAATACACACTATTTCAATTATGAAACTTGTATCCTTAATTCTTCCAAATATTGAATTTTGTGCCGCCTGTATCTCTGTAGTGCTTTCGGAGTAGATTTATTAAAATAAAAATTCAACTTCTACCTACATTGACCCTTTAGAAAACCCTCAATTTTTATCATTGCCGCAACGGGAAAAATTGGAGTTTTATAAAGGACTTATATACTTATGAGTTGTTTTGACAATTTATGTCAAACGTTGGAGAGGGGGGGGGGGGTGCGCCATTTTCAAGTTTCTGCCCCGTTTCTAAAAAATCGTAGATCTGGAGCTGGGTACCGACTAATATTTTTACTAAAATTTTCTTTTCCTTTTCACAACCTGTATGTTTAACTTTTACAACACAATGACACACTTAATTTTAAATGAAATATATGGCTTTTACATTTTTGCAGTTTGTCGTGCATTTTAAAACATGCAATCTATAGCCTGATAAGAACCGCCCGACATAATTAAAACCAAACTAATATATAAGTTATATCGCAACTACTGTACCGAACACTACATACATATGTAAGACATGTTTTGGACAGGAAAATATTTCCCCGTAGGTTGAAAGTAAGTAATTTAAAATCAGATGAGGGAGGATACATACATCATGCATAAATGTATGTATGCATTGAAGCTTGTGCATTCATTTGCCTAGCGTGTGATTTCGAATAAGCAAGGAATGAATTGCCGCCAGGTAATATATCAACTTTCTAGAATATTTGTATAATTATTAGAATAGGTATTGCCGAAGTAAATGTTCCAAGGGTCTTGACAACCATCGCAGTGTGACTGGACGAAAAATAATCAATTTTCGCAACTTTTTTCCGGATGGATAGAATTGGAAAATGGGGATGAATTTTTTTTACGATTAATACCACTATTTAACAATATAAAAACATTTTTGTATTCATTTTTATTTATTGTTTATAATTATTATAATTTTTTGAAAAAAATGTACTTAAAAAAGCGCGGCTAATGGTGCCCACGATTGCGGCTGCAGTTTTCATCTGAGGAAAAAAAATCAATTAGATTATCAATCTGTAGGTAAGCCACAATGTTCCTATGGAGGTATTTTTTTTTTGGAAATTTGAAAAATTGGCGGCGGTTTGAATAAAATGTACAAAATTTAAGCCTCTGTATCAACAGTTTTCCGTGTGAAAAAAATTGGAAGATTTAAAAAAAGAAAGCTTTCATAGGTACATGAAGAATAGAATAAAGAATATTCTGTCAAAATTTCAAACTTATAGCTTGGAAACTTTCCCACTGAGAGTGGGTACCGTTTTTAAAAAGGGCATTTTGAGACAAACGCGTTTCAAGTTTGCCTGGAAATTGTTTCAAATCATTGTTTCAACAACAAGCTTGAAACAATTGTCACAATTAAAAAATAAACGTGATTTTTTTGCTAAGTAAAATCTTTGCTTTATTATTTAAAATATGGAATAGCATTAAGTAATTTAGATTTATCTGTTTTTCTTTTTCCCTTTGGCTTGCAGCACTTTTTGTTTCCGGTATTTTTTTTCAGACACTACTAGTTGTAACACGCTAGTCATATTATGCATGATACCATTTTGACCGAGCAACAAAAAATAAGTCAAAAGCTTTAAAACGTAATATTCTCTGTTGGGTTTTCAATTATAGTTTTATTTTTTCTTTGCTGAGGTACATTTTTGTCCGTTAAAAATTTCAAATTAACGATCATTATTAATTCAAGGAATTAAAAATATTTCAATTTAAAAAATTGTTTTCAAAACGCAATTTCTAAAATTAATTTTTATTCAGATTTTTTTTTTTTTTGAAAATAAGCTTAAAATTTGACGTCCTTTTTCGGTAATTTGTAATTAGTTTTGGAAAAAAATTTTCGTTTAGAATAATGACTTTCTAAATCAAGTTTATAACTATATTAATCTCAAAATCAGCTTTTTCTTAGAATTTGGTTTATGAAAATAAACTCCTCATGCTTACTATACCTACTACATAGTTATATAATATAGAAAGCTAACTGGTTCGTGATGTTACGTCACTGACACATGACCAAGTGTTTTCGCACCGAAATTCGATTGAATAAAAAAAAACTTATCTTTTCCCTTAAATCGCTTTTTTTAAACAAAAATCAATTACTGGGATTATATTTAAGTCATTTGGAATATTTTAAAACCCTCTTTCAAATACCTAAGTTTTCATTTTTACCAAAATTAGCCCCGTAGATATCCTGGAAAACAAATTTCTGTTGAATCAGTTACATTTTCAAAAGAAATTTCGTTATTTTTATAGGAAAAATTGAAGGTTCACACCGAAATTACCCTAATTTTACCAATCAGTCTAATTGAAATCATTTCAATAAAGACTGATTTTAGAAAAAAAAATTGTCATCGGGCTTATTAAAATTTTTCAATACCTTAAAAACCGTCAGTAAAATGATAAGAAGACGAATTATAAGTTTTGCAAGCCGTTGTTTTCATTTTTACCTAGATTAGTCATGTATAGAACTGCTAGAAAAAAGATTTCTGTCGTATCAGTAACATTGTTAAGCGGAAGTTCGTCAATTTGATAGCAAAAATAAAAATTTCACACCCAAATTACCTAATTCAACTAGTTATCCTAACTCAAATGGTTTGAACAAAAAGGAATTTTTTAAAATTTTTTAATTTATGAAGATTTAATGTCTTAAAATCGTAAGTAGAATGATAAATTCGAAACTAATTATAGGTTTTCGTTTCTACAAAGCCTTTAAAATAATATGAATGCCTTCCTAATTTGTGAGCTAGATCCCCTCCTGCATTTAGTTATATGGAGTTAACTACTGGAGGTAATTTCTTTTAAGTTTTCATTAATTATAATTTCGAAGCCTTCAATTTTGAGGGGGGAGGGGCTTAACGCTTGGTTAATTAACATTCTTTACATTTAGATGTAAAAGGGTCCTGGACATATGCCCTAAGTACTAGTAGGTTCTAAAGGAACCAGAAAGAAATGTATGTTTGTTGTAAGAAAATTTTTTCTGATATCCACGAAATCGTTGTAGGCTCCAGACACAAAATCCAAAACTGTTCTTTGAATTTAAATGATTATTTACTTCATATAGACTACTATGGACCACCTTCTTTGGTTACTATACAAAATGTTTTTATTCATATATTACCCGTACATATCCTTTTGTCCTTAAACATATATAGGTAGTTTATTTTTCGACGTCTTCTGCATGTCTCCTTCCAACTCCTTCACTGACACAGAGTCACATTCCTTACTATAAAACATAAAAGTCATTCCTTCTACTCTTCCTTCGTTACTTGCCTCACTTGTTACTGTACATACAAATATATGTTATAGGTAACCAGGTTCTTATCTATCTTCAGGCAAACTAAAACTTACAAATAATAACTATTTACGTACATGTATATGTAATTCCAAAATTTCAATTTTCAGACAATAAACTGTCACAGTAATTAACATAACGTCAACGAGGAAGCATTTTAAGAAATGTACTTACATACTACACACACAACCACCAGAGTTACTTGAATATTTCATTCGTATAACAAAATGTACGTTTCATATACAATGAACTATATCATGTAATTTGTAATATTTAATATATTGAGTGACCTCTGAAGTGATATCTGACCGATATTTTTAGTGACCGATTTTAATCGAATTTCACCTGCTAGTAGGGCATCACATCCTTGCAAATAATCTACCGTATTAAAGTTCACATCTTAAAAACACACAAGATATCTTCATTTAAAATTTAGACGAAAAAAATACTTGGCATATTCAAGCAATTTACAATAATTAGATGATGTAGTGAATTTGTGAATGGACTAGTGGTTAATAGATTGATACTTATGTTCAAGAACCCAAGTTCAAATCCCGACATGTTCAATTATCTTTTTTTCTTTTATTACAATTGTTAAAATTTTACTTAAATGTATATAATTGTTAAAATTTTACAAATAACAGTTCCATTTCCATCTTGATCTCTTTGAAGCCCGTGATAGAACGTAGTTTTTTGCTTAATTAAGTCCAGAAAATATCTTTCACTGTTTTCTCTTACGAAAAGTTTTATATTTTAAAAATGATGCACTGACTACATATTTATTACAATCTGGCATAATTTTTGAAGCTTTCTTCCTCTTTTTAAAATGCTACGACATTAATGGATAACTGTCCCTTTTTATCGATAAGCGACAATGGGCAAAATTGCCCCAAGCGCCCACCGGTGAGATATGTATTCTCTGAAAGCCCCTTTCTAGTTGGTCACAAATATGCCCATCTTAGGTATGGAGAACCTGGCCTTCAAAAATTCTGACGTGCAGTAAGTTTTGCATACTTCACGTGGCCATTTCTTAAGGAAACGATGCGTGTGGACCTGCAGCGGGCACTAGAGTCCCCTTCGGGAGGGTGCACTTCGAACTACTTTATTTCGAAAATCTACCAAGGGGTCTGCCAGAAATAGGCCACCGGTAGGACTCTCAAACTTCTCTTCGGGTACCCCCAATTTACAGGTTTGAAGCCGCTCGGTACGTCTCTTGCCATATGCCACATGAAAAAACGAGGTTCGGCCACTTGCCAGGAAAGTGGTTTTACACAGTGATAGGCCGACCCACGACATGTCTCATAACCCATTTGTGCCTGTACAGAATATCCCGTTTGGCTATGGCAACGTGCAGACTTTTTGTACATTTGACGCCCTATAACTTTTGAAGGCCAGGTTCTCCATAAACGGGCCCATTAATAAAGTTGGACTACTTGACCAGGACTATCGATCGGCACCGGTCTCAACCTTGGGTGCTAGGGGGTAGCTCCCCATATAGTTTTACCCACTGTCCTTTATGTAAAAATAATCAATTTCAGTAAATTTTCAATTGAAATAATATTTTTTTTTAAAAGCTTTTATTTAATTTTCTATCTTAGTATGTTGGTTTAGATCAAATTTTGGAATCAAAATTTAGACAGGTTCTAAGTGAGCTAGAGGTTTCAAATTTTGCATACGTGTCTCACCTTGACGACAATGCAATATTGTATAATTAGTTTTGTCCTAAATCGTCGCAAACCAAAATTGTTGATTTTTAGTCCTGTGCAACTTTTTGACATTTCAAATTGTTAAATATTGTCCATTGATTTTACATTGTAATTTTTTTTTCCATAGTTATGTTTGATTAGGACAAATTAACCGATTAAAATATAGCTAAAAAATTACTTCTTTAATTTTTTTAAAATTTATTTTAATCAGACTAAAAAGAAGAAAATAAATTAAAGTAAAAAAAATGTTTTTTAAGAAAAAACTTTTATTTAAAAATGGGCTACAAAAAAACAAAATAACTTTTGAGTGAAGTTTGATGCAATATGCAACATAATTTATAAAAGCTTGAGGCGTTTAATTAAGTTTGGTAACTACTGAAAAGTAAAATAGCTCTACTTATATCCAGAACAGAAATAATTAATGATAACGCCTCAAGCTTTTATAAATTATGTTGCATATTGCTTCAAACTTCACTCAAAAGTTATTTTATTTTTTGTAGCCCATTTTTAAATAAAAGCTTTTTCTTAAAAAACCTTTTTTTACTTTAATTTATTATTACAAAATATGAAAATCGAAGTATTATTTCTCAATAAAGCATAATATCCCCTTATCGTGATAATTTGCCTGTAAAAACTGTGTTACCAACTGGTAACATGACCCTTTCATAAAATAAATGAAAATAAGTAGTTCCCCCGTCCCCTCACATAGTTCAGCATTGCGTACTATTTATTTTCGTTAATCCCAAACTTTTGATTAAAAACATACTTCGGTGAACAACCCACCCTATATATCATATATACAAATGATGTTATACTGTTTGTAATATGAAATAGATTTTATGTTATTTTGTAAAACTTGATAATTTATTCTAAGTATTATTTTGACTAAAACAAACATTAGTGATATTTGTTTGCGAGGCAAAGACCGAGGCTGACACGGACGCTTTAGTAAGACTTAATAAGTTACGCTATAGAAACAAATAGGCAAACAGACAAGAAATTACTGTGGGGAACTTTTCGACACCATATTTGATTATATTCATTGTTACGTCATATACCTAACATAACACAATATAATACGGTACCCACTTACGAATTGTACACACTATAAATTTTGATAATAATTGTTAAGACGAAATTAAACTAACCGTAATTGTTGATAGATAATTATTCAACTTGTAAATTGGATTGAGAAGTGTTTCTAGCAATTGTGTAGATACTTAATAAAATTGGATGGTAATTTTATGGCTTCTCAAAAACTTCAAGATTTTTATTGTTGATGAAAAACAGTGGCGGAATCGAACATTTTCAAAATTATTTTGAGGAAAAAATGGACGATTTATAAGCAAAGTCTTTGTTTTAAAGAAAAAGGTCAAGAGTGAGTCGGGCTTGCACCATTAAGGTTCCGTACCAGTCAATCGACTAGATTAAACTATTTTTATTTATGTACCTATATTTAAACCTTATCCAAATTTTCGACCGCCCCAATTTCCCAAGCTATAGTTACGTTACAGGATTAAATTTTCTCAGGAAGGTTGAAATTAAGAGAAGCAGTTTTCCAAACCAAATTTCATATGTATAAGTAGAACATTTTCCAAAATACTATTGTACAAAAATCACAGTTTTGGGGGTTCATTGACTGACTAACTAATAGATTATCAAAAATTTAGGGTAACTTTAATCGAATTAGAGCTTTGAAATTTTTAAATCAATTAAAATCAACCAATTTGTAAATATTTGTAAGACTCATACGGGTTCCATTTTTCCTTTTGAGTTATGGAACCTTAACAATGAAAAATTCATCCCCAAATTCTTACAGAATACATTTCTTTTATAGATTACCCATCAGTTATTTAATTTAAGGGCGGATTCGCAAAAAAAAATCGATTTATTTTTAATATTAATAGATTTGAGCGTTACTTTATCTTCCATATTTGTAAATAAAAAACAAATACATTTCTTTGCAAAATACCACTTTTATTTTTGGAACTGTGACAATATTGTTTCGAACCGTTAGTTCATTTTCAAACAGAATAAAAATTATATTCGATACATGCCCTTATATACTAATTTTATCTACCTATACTTATGAAGGGGGTGTGGTATTTGGTGTGGAAGTGGGAGAATGGGCGGGGGTAGTGGGAGAATCCGAAAAACAAGAAAAACAAGATTACATTACGTGTGACAAATGCAAACAAACACGTGACAAAAGATTGAAATTGACAAACAGACAATATTACAGAAAAATAAAATTTTTGGAGGTTTAAATAGGTAAATTATAATATTGAAAATAAAGTTGAACTGTAAATATCGGTGTAGTCATTTAAAAGGTGATCGGAGTTATGTTTATTTATTTCTATTGCTTCTAGGATTGTTAACTTCTGTCCTTTGTTTGCCTCGTGTAGCACGGTAATTTCTCGTTCTGGTGTGTGTCCGGTGTCAATTAAATGCCTCGCAAAAGCAGAGTCAGATTTCTTATTCCTATAGAATCTGAAATGCTCTGCTCTCCGGGTTTCAAAGTTTCGATTTATTTTTCTTCATACGATGTGCTCTTTAAGGTGAAATATTCTGCTAAAATATTATTAAAAAAAAATGAAAAATCAAAAAGCTATGGGCATTTTAGTGTTCAACATGGTTCCGCGTGTATCTCAAAAAGCAATTGAGGTATCGACATAAATCAAGGTGCATATTATTCCTCGATATCGTCATTTTGGTAGGAATTAGGTTGTTTTGGTTCCGTAATATATTTTCAAAATGGCGGCTGTTTATAGTGGAGAAAAAACGGTGATTTTTGAAAATGCGATTTCTCGCTGGTTTTTTTATCTTTTTTCTTAGATCCTAGTTAGTGCCATAACTGTAGATATATATTTTCAGAAAATTCTTGATTTTTTTTATTTTAGTGCACTGTAGATTTCAGAACGCGCGGAGCCATCAGGGTGGAAAAATCTCGCAGTATTGACTTCAAAGCCATTTGTACTCAATTAATTTTTGAATTTAAAAAAAAAAATATTTTAGTCACAAGACATGTGGAAACAATGTTATATATTTAGTTTTTAAAAAAAAAAATTTATTTGTATAAGAAAAAGAAAATAATAAAAAAGGTCGATTCTTTGTTTTTTTTTTTGGCGAATTTCTCCTTAAGTAACTCTTTTAACATTTTTACTCTATTATTCAAATATACACGAACCTAATTATCCAAATTTTTCTCTCAACCAGTCGGCCATATTTTTTAATCAGTAATAGTATACGTAAATGTACATATGAACCGGGAAAAAGTAAATAACATTAATAATAGATAGATGGCATCATTGGCAGTCGCAGTTTGAACTATATACATACATATATATGTAATTACATATTTCATAAATGAGATAACTCACTAATTAACAAGATTTTACATTATTCTTTATTATAATATAAAAACTTTCAACATACGTAAGGCTTCAAAACGGTCTAATTTAACAAAAAAAAAATTAATTTACTTTCTTTTCTCCTTTTCAATCTCCAGTTTCGTGCGAATGTATAACATATAACCTAACCAAACTAAAAAACTTCAGTCGAAACATTTTCAACAAAATTCTTCCTTTGTATTCACCTTTTTTTCTTCTCTGATAAAAAATTTATTATTAACTTTACATTGTTTTATCAGGATCAAACGATATCTGCCTAAGACTTTTTTTGAATTAATGTTAGTATTGTTTAATATTGGCTTTCTATAAGGCACTTCTTCCAAGAATGCGTTACAATTTTTTTTTTGCGTCTGTGTATGACTTCAAAAAAGTATTTAAATTAAATTTAAATTCTGAAATAATTTTTAAATTTTCTTTGTTTTCAGTGAAAATAAAAGCAAGGAAATATCAAAAACTTACTAAGAAGAAGACTTCTGGTTAGTCAATCATATTTCTAAAAAAAAAAAAACGGATTTGGTTATTTTGATAGCAAAAATGAAAAGTTCTCAACCAAATTACTTTAACTGAGCCAGTCATTCTAATTAAAATCATTTTCATCAAGCTGGACTTAAGGGGCTATTCTAGTCTAGCAGCTCCATTTTGAGATTATTTGGCGGGCGTAAGAAAGAAAAAACCGTAAACATTTTTAGTATCCATTTTTTTTACAGCTATTTATTGATATTCAAAATTGAAATCGGTACAGGCCGGCAAAGTGGAGACTCAAAGAAAAAGGTGTCTCCGGATTGACGTGGCTGAAACATAAAATTTTAGTTAAATCTTAATAAACAAGGATGTAGAATTATCTGGACGTAGCCGATTTGAAAAAATAAATTTTTTCACAAAATGGCGTCCATTTAAAAAAAAGTCATTTTTTCGTTTCTTTGTTTCAACTTTGAGAATTTTTTAAAAACTATTTTAAAAAAAAATCCCAAAACTCCTACATGGAGAAAATTTTGATAGTATTAGGAAGATTTGTACCAAATTTCAAGTAAATCGGTGCATTAGAACTTGAGATATCATGTCATCCGTCTCGAAAAAAGTAGTTTCGAGAAAAACGCGTTTAAAGCCTGTATAGTCTCCTTTCGGACATCAAAATATGACAAAAAAATCGATTTTCTCGTATTTCTAGACTAGAAAACCCCCTAAAGCGAAAAATTTTTTTTTTTTAATTTTATAACGTCATCAATTTGAATTTTACATTTCTTTCTAGTTTTTTTCTAGGTCATTCTTTTTAATTTAGACATAAAAGGCATCTAAGGACCAACCGCTGATGCAGACTTTATCTTCAAATATGTTTGAATACAATACAGCTTTCACTCAACAAATATCAATACAGTGACGCCATTAAAAGACCGTGACCCTCTCTTAATTTAAAAACTGAATCCGCTCCTGTGTCAGGTGTTCAACATGTTCAATACTTCGACATCCATATACATACTTTTTTTTGTTATATTTTTTTTTCCAGTCATTTAGTAACAAGTTGTCTATATCGATACCCGCTGTACAGAGTTTCTTTGTTCTTAAAATTATCTGTCAAAACCATACGTTAATAGTTTACGGTGAGTTCTTTGTATAGCTTACTGTCTGAGTAGTGAGTTACCTTGATATTTTTATACATACACACGAATCGTGCAAGTTCCAATAATAATGTACGAGCATTACATAAAATACTGTCAACTTGTTATTTACTTACCAATTATTATAAAAACTATATTAAAAATTGTATTTTTAATAAACAATTACAAAAAAAAACTACTATATCGAACAATATAAATTAAAAATACACGGCCAATGGGGTGTGGCACACAGCTTCCTTGTACTCGTAATAGACTTTCTTATACAATATTTAAAATAATTTTGTGCTTAACTGCTTCTTAGATTTTTATGTTTTATCATATTATTAAGGGGAAGTTTACTTGCGAGTCGTTAAAAAAAATCGATTTCTTTTGCAGAAATTGGTAGCTAATTATGTGTAGAATATGTTCCCAAAGTGACTTTGCTGAAAGTAATTTAAGGGAAGGTTTACTTGAGATTTGATAAAAAAATCGATATTTTTTTTTTACCGAAATTGATAGCAAATTATGTGTAGAATATGTTCCTAAAGTGATTTTGCTGAAAATAATTTAAAAACAAGATTCTTGCACATTAACCGAATCCAGCTTTCTATAAAAAAAAATTCAAAAAACGTAGTTCACCCATAATGAGTATTAAATATAAAATTTTGGAAATACGTTTCATTATATATATTTTATAATATCTCGGAACTACATTTTTTGAACTGGTGGACACGATAACTCAAAAACTATTGGATGGATCCTTTTTTTAAATTTTTTATTTTAAAGATAATTCAATTCTTCGGCACCTCTACCTAAGTTCGATACACTTCCAATATTTTTTTTATTTTTAAATTTACTTTAAAGAGCGAAAAATAAGACAAAAATCGTAATCAAAAGTTCAAACATCCGCCATTTTTTTTCTTTCAGCAATTTATTGATATTATAGGTAGAGGTGCCGGTACTCTTCATATCTTTTATAAATCCTTTTTGTTTTTGGATTTCGGTGGTTTATTACCGGCGCTAGGATGTCCACCAACAAGGCATTGGATTTTTGGATCGTTACACTGCGCTATCTATAAAATGGACACTTTTTTATATTTTTTCTTGAAAATTTTTTTTTGTGTAGTTTAATACTTAGTAAATAGGTGCACAAAATTTGAAATTTATATTTACTTCCTTCTTGAGAAAAAAATTCTAGAAAAATACATAATTTTTTAAGGACTCTCGAGTAAACCTCCCCTTAAAGTGATGTTTGAAATGAGAATAACTTTCAAGGTATAAAAAAGTACAAAATTTCCAAGTTTTTCATCAAATATATATCCTGAAATTATATATTCGTTGTACAATTCATGAAAATTTGTTGTAGATTAAAATATTTAAAGGCTAAATTATGAAATAATAGCAATATATATTTTACAACCTAAGAAACCCCCAAATACTCTCAAAATTTGAGCGTAACAAGAAAGACATCGACATTTAATGGGATATCATGTTAGCGCCGTGGCTACCATTACTCTGATTGCGATGAAATTCGTAGAGGACCAACAAAGAATCAAACCACATAATTACTGAAAATTTCATCAAAAATGATCGAATTGTTCAGAAGTTATGCCACTTGGTGCAATTTGGCAACACACAGATGGACAGACAGACACCAAACCAAAATTATTCAGGAAGCTCTAAAACGTAAAATGTGCGTAAAAATTTTCATTTTGGGGAGGCAAAAAATTTTTATATTTCAAAAGTGATCCCAGTTATTCTGCTACTTTAATGATAGTCTCAGATACAATACACTGTCAATGGTGGGTGGCACACAGCTGCCTCGTATTTGTAACAGACTTTTATCTAATTTTTAAAGTGATTTTGTGCTTAAACTGCATCTTAAGTTTCATATTTTATCATATTATTAACATTACGTTTGAAATAAGAGTAATTGTAGGACAAGAATGGAGTGAACTAGTGCTTTTCTTTTTCCAATCGGTTATCCCCTCAAGTCCCTTCAGCACATTGTGATTGCATTTGGAAAGAAATGTGATTGTCGATTTAAAGTATGCTGAAGGTCCGATACAAATCGAAAAAACCAAAATTTTTCGATTTTTTCAAAAAGTAAAAATAAAAGAAAAGCAATAACTCCAGAACCACTGATCAAATTGTGTCAGAAATTTGCTTCTTTTAATACCCTATACAAAGAATTATTATGAGCCTGATTTCACTTCTTTAGCCCCTATAGATCTAGAGATCAAAATGTTCACGCGAAAGATTCAGGTGCGCAATAATTGCATTTTAGCAGCCCCATTTGCTAAAAAGGGGGCACTCTTAGACATGCTGGAAAAATTATATATTGCACACCATCATAATTCTAATCAATCAATTCTTAATGAGACTGCGCAACTTTTGTCATATGATCAATGTCGTTCTCTCATGAAAATAATATCTAAGCAATTTGAACAGCCATTTAATAACAAAACTTCAAACACTACACATGATCCTACTTAACTATTGTTTTAATAATTAATTAATAATGATTTTCAATTTCTTGTCTAACCTCAACAATTTAATTTTTCTACTAAAATATGTTCAACTTAATATTGAGTGTTTTAAGTGTAATAATTACTGGGTTTTACTTTTATATTATTTTCTAATTTTTAATGATTTTCGTAATTTTTTGTGATGTTACAAAATTTCTTTGTGACATACCGGTTTTTTCTACGACTTCGTCGGAATTTTACATTCTTGATGTTTCCTGATACGGTAAGTATTTGGTCGCATCTCGTCTTCTAATATTTTATCATGATTTTGACTTTCCCTATTTGGTATGGGGTCCGTTTATTTTTTGATTCCTTGATTTTAATTTCTTTTAATTACGTCTGTCATTTTTGACATCCATTTGATATTTGGAGGTTATGTCCTTTTGATATTATTTTTTCTCAGTTGTTTCACAACTGAATTATTGATTTTTCCTGAAGATGGTCATTTAAATGACTGAAACATGTAGAACAATTTTCTTTTCTTTTAATTTTTAGTTCGTTTTTAATAATTTATATGCAGGCTGTCGCTAAAAAATTTTTTCATTATTCATTTTACCTGCAGTTGGATTCTAATAATTTAAAGTGACCTTTGATAGTAGGGTTATAAATAACTGTTTTTTTAGTCAAATTTTCTCCGAAAAATTAGACTTATACAGTCTATACGATAAGAGCTGCGAGAGGCGAGAGTAGGGGCGCTATCCGTTTTCGGACCCGTAGAACACGAATATGTAGAAAAAAAATGTCTGATATATATATATATATATATATATATATATATATATATATATATATATATATATATTCCCGCCACCTTTTAATTTGTGTAGGGCCCCCCTATGGAAGTTAAGAGATGAAATTTGGTAAATGGGGCTCATTTTCGAGGCACCTCATACTATCAAAGTGGGGTAAAATTTTGGGCAAATTTTTTTCCTGACCCGACCTTTAAGGGGGTGGTGGGGGGCGGAAAATCAATAAAACTTTTCCAAACTGGTTTTAAATAATGTTTCGGTCAATTATCGACAACATATCCAAAATTCAGCTCCCTAGGATGATTTGGTGGGAGTAGAGAGGGGGAAAAACGATTTTTGCTGGATCTAACAGGCCCCCAGCCCCCCAGAATTAACGTAGAGGGTTGAAATTTGGTGTGTTGATAAAGTTCGTACCTAGGTTGTGCTTTTTGGAGGTTTTAATATTTTACCCCCACCCCCCTCATTTTTAAGTTATAATTTAATGCATTTTCGACGTTTTCGAAGTTTGTACCACTCGCACAGGTCACCCAAATAAACCTAGAGGGCCGAAATTTTGTATTCGGATTGAGTTAGTATCAATGGGGTGCCTTTTGGGGGTCTCGACTTTTAACCCCTACTCTCACCATTTTTATACCCAAAAGAACATGATTTTTCTTGTTTTTTAACAGTTTCGTTCGGGTCCAAATCTCCCCAAATAAACCTAGAGGGCTGAAATTTTATATACAGGTTAAGCTAATAGCCAGACACTGTTTTTTGGGGGTTTCAACTTTTAACCCTTACCCCCACGATTTTTACGCCAATATTTCCTTAATTTTTTTGCTTGTTTTCTAACACATCTAGAGACTCTCTAAGGAAACCTAGAGGACTGAAATTTTGTACGTGTATTCAGTTAGTATCCAGCTAGTACCTTTTAGGGAGTCCACATTACTTTTCCCCACACTTCTTCCATTTTTACATCGGAATTGAATGCTATTGTTAAATGTGTTTTAAATGCATTACTTTTATTCTAAATACAAGTAGGCGAATAATAATTTTAAAAAATTTAAAAAAAGTGAATACAATTTTTTAACAAATGAAATACATACATATTAAGTAATTTGAAAATGTTATTAAAGCACTGTTTATTTATAAATTAGGAATTTTGGATTTTTATTATTTATAAAATAGAAATTTTGGATTTTTTTGGAAAGAAAAAATATCTTCATAAAAGCCTTCCAGTTTACTATTTAAGTTCCTTTTTTAATATTTAAAAATAAAACACAAAGGCAATTGGCGGATAAGCATGGATATAAATGCCCTCGTACGAATTGTGTTGGCTTTTTCCCTGTTAACTTCTATCGGCACAAAATTGAAATTTACTGAGATTCAGCCCTTAAAAACTTAAAATCTTTTTTTAAAGCCCCGATCACCGGACACTCATCATCAGTTTTGAAACCACCAAAATTACAAATCGCTTGTGGACTTTCAATTATATTTCGCTGGTAGACACTCAATACCGAAGATGAAAGGAAAAATTCGACTTCCGTGATGGGGCTCCGCTACTCACGGCGTTTTTTTATTATATTGTAAAATCTAGTAAGCAGACATCGTAACAACTAATCGCTTTGAAAAATCAAACACAGTATTTTTTTTTTAAATACATTTTCTTAAAGAAAATAGTAAAATTATGTGCAAACAACGTCCTGATAAACTGACATATTTGTCCACCTTGAGCGCTGTAGTCGAATGTCGTATCCCCTCCAGGAAAAATAACGAATTCACTTTTATTAAATATTACCTCTTATAAATCTGATAACGTATAAAACCCCTAAATAAATATGTGATTATTTTTTAAATATTATATATATATATATATATATATATATATATATATATATATATATATATATATATATATATATATATATATATATATATATATATAATAATCTTGTCACGCAGAAAATGGAAAATATTCGACGGGGTATTATGAACTGAATATTATATCAACATTTTAAATTATTCTAAGAATATCGAAATTTCCAATAAATAAATAAATAAATATAAAACACTTCTTAAAAAAATATTTATCAAAATAATAACAAATTGTTAAGAATGTTAGGAACCTCAAATTGTTAAGAATGTTAGGAACCTGAATACCTCGAGTATACGAAGTAAATTTACAAACATAGGGCAACATAGGTATATGTATAAGTGTTCTCCATTTGTTAACTCAATAGAATTTTATTCATTTAAATAAAATTTCTTCATGATGAAATCATCAGACAACTGCAACATTCAGTATACAGGTGAATAATTTGAAAGTTTCCAATTTTTGATCAAAAAACTGTTCAGATGGCACTATAACATCAAAATTATTTAATAGGATGAAGTTAGTCGTTAAACAAAAGGCTACTTAACCACAGCGGTATTCATGCTATTTATTCAATTGTGTCTAAATGCACAGCACGTGTTTTATTTCGATACAAATAGTTCGATATTAATAAAATGCTGTTTGATCTTTTTGTTTCAAATGTACTGGATCAGAGTCACTGGTGTTACCGTTTAACACCTCTTTTTTTCGGCCTCCATTTTAATGCCCTGGTTGTGAGAAAAAGATTGTTGAAAATTTTATTTTGGTCGAAAAATAAGAACTCCTTCTTAAGGTAATTGGTCGATAAAACAATTGTTTCAAAGGATTTTAACGAAACTTCTCTAAATATGTATTTAGTAGTTTTGCAATTTGAACACGGGCTCTTATGGGAAAATTTTTTTTTTTTTTTTTTTTTTTTTTGGATAAAATGAAAACGTCTCAAAGGAATTTGATAAAAATTTTATATGTTATAGAATACAAAGTTACAAACCATATTTAATAGCAAATAAAAATTATTCACTACGCCGTTTTTAAAATATAATTTATAAACATCATTTTACAACGCTTTTACAATGTTTTTTCAACATTGCTTTTATATTGCTGGAACATAAGCGAGCGGAAATTTAAAAAAAAATATGTGGTATGCAAATATAATAACTGAAGAATATTAATACATTATTTAATTTTTGATAAAAGAAATTTTTTTCGCTGAGATATACTTTTGTACCTGACTATCGCTGAGCAACTACGTTAAAACAATTCATTCACTACTGCAGTTATGGTTTCAAAATTTTTCATATTTCATACCTATAGAATTTTTCAATTTTCACATAGATAAGAATCCCATTCTAAATCATTAAATAAAATTTTGCCAGAATTCACTTAAAGAATTATTCAAAATGTAAGAATTGAAATTGAATTTATTTTATTATTAACTAGCCTTTAACCGCGGCTTCGCCCGCATCGCTTTTTTGAAATTGTGAAATCTAGTTAAAACTTCTAAAGTGTACTTTCGTCGTGTCGCTATTGAGAACTGTTACGTTTTTCTTTGAAATATCCCACAGAAATAAAATGTTTTCGTCGGGTAAAAAATTGACTACATTCTTTTAACAATATGCAAAGTTTGAATGAAGTCAATGATTCTTTTTTATATCGTTTTAAGCACATTTTCACACGGAAATAGAACTTCTCACAAAATTTAGATATTTTTTCCGGAGTATAAAGTAGTCTGTGCCTTTTTTCGTCGCCTCTGTAAACAATATGCAAAGCTTAAAATCAATCATCCTTTTTTATGTCATCGAAGGGTGACATATTAATATCGTTGTGTGATCATAGTGGGAGAAACATTATTATAGAGTTGTATATCCATATTTAATAATTATAGAGTTGTACATCCATATTGAATAAACGCAAGAGGGCTGTAGAGTTAACAACTATAGAGTTAACAAACAACTATAGAGTTAACAAAAAATCATATTAACACTTTCACTGAGATGGCATTACTTAGTGCGTGTCAAAAACATGCACTTAACGAATTTTTTTTTTAATAGTCAGTTGTCATTATTTCATTGTTTCGTTTTAAATAAATTTTCCCTCGGGAATGAGATAATTTTTCGGGGTAAAAAGTAACCTATGTTTATATCGCTGTATATCATTATTTCTGTTTACAATATCGAGCCATTACCACCATTTTAGCGTAACCGACAAATATCAAATTTTACAGGAGAAGGATTTTTTAAATATTTGTATGGCGTTTGCGATATTTCTGCTGTCTTAATTTTATTACGCCTGAAGGTATTATTCCTATTATTTTATTAACCTTACGATAAAGATGGTTATTGTCGGTTACGCTAAAATGTGAAAATGTGTTGTATTAACGATAAACTAAGCAGTTGCTATAACTCGTTAATTAACGAATTTTGGAGAAAAACGTTTTCGATAAAAGTGTTGCTTACGATAAATCGACGGTAATGGCTCGATATGCTAAGTTCGAACAAACTCAAATAATTTTTTTTTGTTTCATTTAAAATATATTTCCCACGAGCTTGAGATACTTTTCCAGGGTATAAAATCGCCTGTGTTCTTTTCTATCCCGTCTGTTAACAATATACAAAGTTTGAAATCAATTGTCCGTTTTCTGGTAGTCAGCTGTTGTAATTTAATACATTTTCCCTCGGGAATGAAATATTTCCCCTGGATAAAAGTACCCTATAACCATCTCAGTTCCACAAGCTATGTCCATGCAAAGTTTCAAGTTGATTGGTTAAGCGGTTGAGGCGTGAAAGCCACTCAAACAAACAAACAAACTCACTTTTGCATTTATAATACGTTGTATTAGTTAGGTGTGGCATTCTTATTTTGGTCAATTAGCGTAATTTCAAAGATTTGATAATAAGAATGGAAACTTTCAAATTATTCACCCGGTATATGTGGTGACTTTTGAGTAAAGCTTTGACTGACAACATTGACATACAACGAGAAGAAGTAACTAAACGAATCCAACAACAAGCTCGCACTGAAAACATTACTTTGGTGTTGACACACACTCGCTATAAACTAAAAGCAGCGAGCGCAAAGCTTGATGCTTTGTCGTAAAGAAATAGTTAACCGCATTACATAATGAAACTTCTTTTTATACTACAAAACGAGCACATACTTTAACTCTAACTGTCTATAGTGTTGTAAGAGTGGTGGGAATAGTAGTGATGGGTGTATGTAACAAAATGGCGGGTGTTGAGGGATGGAATATTTGTGTTATGTAGTTATATTTATAGTGGCGAAGTACTAACAGTAATAGTAAAGTCTTTATTACACAAATTGCATACTAGAACATATGTATTGTACATAAGTATGTTTTGTATACTCGTATGTATGTACTCTGTCAACTTTTCACCAAATATGTTGACTTAAACTTTTATAAATAAACAAACCTATACAAATAATCAGTGAACCATAATTATTCAACAGACATCTGTAGTAACCACATTTACAGCACGTTTCAGGATCAACCTTCGAGAACTTTTATACAATATACGTAATTGGTTACACCCAGTCACATACTTCGAATTTGATACCTATACATCTATTAGAAAGAGGTCATTTAGTCAAAACCGATCCATAACCAAAAATATTACATATTTGTCAAAATGAACTAAAACTTCATTAACCCTAGAATCATACGTTGGTCTACGAGAAACGTTAATCATACATCGACGTCGTTTTGACGGATGGACTTTTTACGGAGAGTTTTAGAGTTTATTTGCAAAAAACATTTTTTTTTACATAACAATACTACAAAAGCGAACAAAATATTTAAAAAAATTGGATATGGAAAATTTTCTTAATGTAAATATTTATTTATTTTTTAAATCTTTTTATCAAAGCAAATTTTCATTATAAAAATTAAAAAATAGATAAATACATCAATTGTATCATAAAACGTGTGTTTCAAATAATTAATTTATGAACTATTATGAATCAGTGGATATGTGTGACTTTACAGAATATGAAATTTCTCAGTCATAAATATTCCTATAGATATGTAGTTATTTCCCCATTAGGCACATTTGTAAATTTTCTAAAATTTGTTAGTAATTTTTCGAATAAGATCTCAAAAAATAATAAAAATTAAAATATTTTCCACAAAATAAATTGTAAATCTTTTATTAAGTCATTTGAAACGCATTCTTTAGTTTTCGATTCAATATATTAAAACTTCAGTATTATGTCGTCTCTATAAGTCAAACAGCTGTAATCATCTTTCACATTATCATAATCATTGAATAAATTAATTATAACATGCATATCTTTAATAAATTTTAGGAAAATTAGGAAAACTTTTATATGTGAAGTACAAAATCTTTAAAAAAAAAACATCGCGTAATCATACATCGACGTCCTTTTGACGGACACTATTTCAATACAAACAAAACGACAATGACTAAAAACAAAATAAATACGTCTTATGTGTTATAACAACAAATAAATTAGATAACAGAAATCTCACAGCAAGCAGGTACCGACAAGTTGTAGTATTGGAGTAGGTAGAGAAGTTCGTTTGTCGTTTTTACGTGTACGTATGATTCTAGGGTTAAATCGATATTAACACATTCCGTTTTAAAAGCCTTTTGTTTTTCGACGGTTTATTGTATTAAAAAATATGGTAACTTTTAACAGCTTTCAAAATTTTAATTTTATGCTGTTTTGCCTTAATGTGCAAAATTGTTGTTTGTTGATCTGTTTTAGTTGAACAACCCGTTTCTAGTAGGCGCCCATCAAAGTTATATTTTCGAATACTAGAATATAGTCTTTATATTTGGCTTGGAAGTTTGACCTATATAGAATGTATTGCAACCTATGCAATTTAAATGATAAACTCTACACTTTCTCATAAAACTTGATGTTTCTTTTGCGATATATAAAAGATCATCACGAATATTCATTGAAGGATAAACTTTGGTTGTCTTTAAACTGGGACATTCTGTGTTTTATGCTAAAATAAATATGTACGTATGATTTTGCAGCAAAAATATGCATTTTAAGTTATGTACGTAACACACAATAGTGGTTAAAAGACAGCACAATACAACATGTTACAGAATGCAAATAATAGAACCGCAAGTGTTAATTAACATCGGTGGAAGTAATCATTTTTATATAAATTTTAAACAAAATACTTGATGCATGAAAATAGCATACACACATTTCAAAAACTAAAATAATGAATTTCAGATCTTTATAACTGCAAGCTTATAACGACTTTCCAAAATACTCCTGACAATTTCGACGTTTTCGAAAATTACAGAATAAATTTTAGAAGTGCATCAGAGTGTCCCTTCTCCACTATTCTTGACATTGACTGTGACAACAATTATGTAGGTAACCACTTAGTGTAAAGGAGGTATAGATATACACCGCCAATAATCAAGACTGGCCAATCTAGTGGAATGAGCACACCTGCCTACTCAAGTAAGCAGTATTAGTACGCAAACAGGGCGTGGCTTTTCCCTCTCAGTTGCAGTTCTAGAATTTGTTCTGTAGTTTCTAATAATTTTTTTTCTTTTACAACTAAACTAGCTTAAACTGCTACTTATAAAGTTCAAAAATACATGAAATTTTATTAGTGTTTTGTTAACAGTTTTCACTGTACAGTTAAATTTATTCCCACCATACCCCTCAGGATATTGATAAATATTATGTAAACTTCAATTTTATTATACAAAGCTTATTGTTTTGTAAATATATGCATATGTTATGATTTTGTAATTCGCGGACTTTTTCGTGGAAATACATATCATATATACGTATATAAATAATTCATAACATCGAAGTCTTCGAATATACGTATATTCGAAATATTTCATTTATTCACCACACCGGAATCATATAAAAGTAAAATAGGTTTCCCCGTGTAATATTAACTAAACACCTCATATGGTAAATAGTATCATTCTTCAATAAACAACCTCGAAAACCTCGAAAAAAAAATTGCCAAATATTAAATTTACATTGCCAATATTTCCGTCGAATATGTCGACGATTACGACATGTGAATTTTAAATAGAATTACATCGAAATATATTTATTAATGCCATATACGGCGAATTGGGGTGCTGATAAAATTTAATATATGTCGATATTCACAGTACGCTTGGAAAGGTAGGCAGGCAGCCACGGGGGAAGGGCGGGAAGAGATGGAAAAATTTAAATTATAAATATTTAAATTGAAATATGGAATATTTGCGTTAATAAAATACAAGATGTATGTAAAAAAAAAGTTCCCCAAGTGCGTATTAGAGACACATAAGATGATCAGACGATGGAGCCATCGCTGTCCTTGCTCGTTAAAAATGTTCATATGCCACGCTTTTTCAATGTATCCAAAAGTTACAAAGCACAGGAGAGGAACAATTGGTGTAACATACACATTAGTAAATAAAAATGCACAAATTAAAATTTTCACTTGATATTTTTTAAGGCAGGGGAAGTTTTATTCACTATTTTCAACGATAATGTAATTAATAAGACATTATTGAGGAATATTCTGTAAAAATTTCATTGAAAAATATACAGAAGAGAGCCATTAGTGACAAATTTTTTCGGGTCCCTCGCCGAAAAAAGATACATTGCAGTGAATCACATAACGCATCACTGGATCATCTGAAATCAAAAAACCAAAAAAATTTCAATAGCTAATAAGTTTCTCAAAGTAACACCGTCAAGTTTTTTTTTTTCTAAATTGATTTTTCAATTTCTGACAACACTCAGAAGTCAAAATACCGATTTTTTTATTAAAAAAATCAGCAATTTTGTTATTGTAAAATAAGTTATAATTATAAAAAATAAAAAAAAACTCTACAGGATGTAAAATTTCAAAATGATCGATGTAGTAAGTTTCCAGTTAGCAAGTTCATCGTCTTTGAAAATGCTAAATGTGGGAAAAACACCTTTATAAACGTTAAAACTTTAGACTCTAGAAAAACAAAAATTAAGCATCAATAAACAAGTGATTTTTCTATACTAACATAAAATCATCGATGTCAGCTTCATAAAGCAAAGAGCTTCCAGCCAAATAGAAAGCGCTATTTCGTTGTAACTCTAAATTGGATCGGAGGGACTGAGACTTACAACTCTATATCTCCATTTGTTTTGCTCCAATGAACTTCAAATTTTAACACAATAATCTTGTGTTGTTGTACATTAATATCGTCGGGGATAGTGCAAATCCGCGTATATAACATAGGTAAAGAGTGCGTATCTACATTAGACCTGACCACATACGTGGAATCGCCACTTGACGGCAGTAGATCTGCGGTATTGTTATTGGCGATTTCTTGCTCTCCTTTAGTCGAACAAAGTATCTATCAAAGAGGTAGCTGCTTATCAGGTTCCTGCGTTCACTGCTTGCGAATTTTTCAATTGACTGCATTTGTCAGATACGCGGAATTATCCAATGCTAGTTACGCGTATTTGAACTATCCCCGACGATATAGCAAATTTTGAAAAAATGACCAAAAAATATACCTTCCCTCCTTTTGGGGGGAAGTATTACGGTTCTTTTTTGCATTCTTTGAAGGTTAACTTTAAATATTGATATTGACATAAAACATGATTAAAACAATTGAATCAACAAATATTATTCTTTTGTTTCAGGTGTACCCCAAACAGGATCTTCAACATTCAACATCACAACTAACCACTCAAATGTGAACTAAAACAAACAAGTGATGTGCTAAAAACAAAAAAAAATCCTTAACAAAAAAAAAAACAAAACTTTTTAAAATAAAATAATAATAAATTTTAAAATATCCCCGTGTGTGTTAACTAATAAACGTACGTACATAATAAATTCACCAATAACAACATGTTTCATTATTCACGATAACTGCGGCCATTACGGGAACTAACTGAACTGAAGACGGAAATGGAATATATTGTTATCTTTCCATTAATTGTTTCATGGTTGGCTGTTTGGCTGTCATTAGGTAAGAAGATATATAATATTAAATCATGAAATCACTGTTATACCTACGTTTAATTTTAAACATAATTTTCTATATTTAATATTTTTCAAACGTTTTTACGTACACTCTCACCTGGTGAACTAACTAGGTGACGCGATACGATGCGGTATCTTCTGAATTTCAATTAACATACTTTTTAGTCACTTGAAAATTTATTGCTACGGGTGAAAACTGGTGTATTTTTTTTTTTTTTAGGAAAATAAATTTTAAATGGTGTATAAATTTTATTCGTTAAATTCATAAATCATTAATAAATTATCTTTTTTTTTGTACAAAATTTGTTTTCCACCACAGATAAATAAGTATTCTGTTTATACGGCTAATTATAAATTGCAGTTTTTTAAGACATATAGTAGAAAGTAAAAACCTGGTGTCATGAAATTGTACTACTTATATAGATATATATATATATATATATATATATATATATATATATATATATATATATATATATATATATATATATATAAGTAGTACAATTTCATAAATATATATATATATATATATATGTGTGTGTGTAGAATGAAAAAACTTTTTTTGTAACGGATTTCTACAAGTGCAGTGTCTATCAATAAGGAATGGTCTCGTGTGTGACTTACAAGGAAATGCACCCAGAGTGAAATTCGAGATTTTGATGAAACTTCGCTGGTGTAGAATAGGCAAAAATAAGGGACCCGTATTTTTTTTATCGGCCATCTTCCACGTTTAGGGGGTGAAAACAGCCCCTAAAGTTGGGGGTTCAAATCGTATTTCTTAAGATATCTCGAAAACTATAAGAGATAGAGGAAAACTTTAAATTGACGAAATCTTACACTTTGAAAGACCTATTCATCTGCATAGGTTAAACCAGGGCCGGGTTAATAAGAGAGGCTGGAAGGGTGAAAATAAGGGTAAATTTTCTTGTACAGTCTGAATGGTTCAATGTATCAAATTTTTGTCACCATAAATAGAAAGAGCACCAAAAAATGGGGGATACGTGTTTTGCGTTTTTTTAAGATATGTGTGGTATCTAAGCCATATAAGGAAGAAAAATATAGGGTAGCTTATATTGCATTATTATTGATTGCAAATGCCTTCTATATTTTTTTATCATAATGTTTATTTTCATCATGAAAATGTAAATTTTTACTTTCCGATAATGATTCATGTATTTTCCAGTACTTACTTAATTGATAATTTAGCCATGTATACATTTGGTTACTCATATTCGATATTTTTTATACCTATTTCTACCAAAGTTCTCTGGTCTGCAAATGTTAATGAATGTTCAATAAGAAGCAGCAATCTTCCGTTCAACAACTGCCATTATCTCCTTACAAATTCGTTTTTCACCAAATAAACGCAGTTTATTTTTTGCTCAACATTTAAACTATTTTTCTTATTCTTTTTGTATTTATTATAGGTGTCAACCCCATTTCCCAAATCACAAAATTTATTTCGAAGCACCTGAACAGTGAGCGAAAGAGATTATTGCTTCTTGTCTAGCTTTCATTAACACAAGCACACCAAAGAACTTTAACTTTCGCCGAAATAGGTATAAAAAATATCGAATATGAGTAACCAAATGTACACATGACTAAATTACCAATTAAGTTAGTACTAAAAAATATATAAATCATTATTAGAAAGTAAAAATTTACATTTTCATGATGAAAATCAACATAAAAATTACGAAATATAACACGTATTTGCAATCAATAATAATGCAATATAATCCATCCTATTTTTTTCTTCATTATATGGCTTGGATTCCACACATATTTCAAAAAAAACGCAAAAACACGTGTCCCCTAATTTTTGGTGCTCTTTCAATTTAAAGATAGCAAAAATTTGATACATTGAACCATTCAGGCTGTACAAGAAAATTTACCCCCATTTTCACCCCCTCCACCCCCTCTTATTAACCCGGCCCTGGTTTAACCTATGCAGATGAATAGGTCTTTCAAAGTGTAAGATTTCGTCTATTTAAAGTTTTCCTCTATCTCTTATAGTTTTCGAGATATCTTAAAAAATACGATTTGAACCCCCAACATTAGATGCTGGTTTCACCCCCTAAACGTGGAAGATGGCCGATAAAAAAAATACGGATCCCTTACTTTTGGCTATTCTACACACCAGCGAAGTTTCATCACAATCCCGAATTTCACTCTGGGTGCATTTCCTTATTAGTGCAGTGTTTTTTAAACTTTTTGGTCTACGACGCCCTTTTGCACCTAAATATTTCAAAGGACCCTACCGAGAAATGGGTGTGTGTGTAGAAATATGTAGAAAATGGCTATGTGATCTGAATCACTAACTTAATGGAACCCAAACTTTGAAATTCGGTTTCGTTTCTACATTACGAGAACCCTACAAACAGTAGGAGACAAGATACAGCAACCCTACATACTATACAAAATAATGTTGATGTATTTTTCGATGACATTTATGTAAATATAGTTAAGTTATAATAAAAAAACACTAGTTTTATTTAAGGGGAGACAAGTGAAAATAAAAATCGAAAATTATGCAATGTAGAAACCTGAAATTTGGAATTTTTTTAAATCTTGATAACGTGCACATATACCCCGCAATTTAATCCAAAGAAAGTTTTATAATTAATATATCCTGTGGGAAGTTGAATTTGGCGTACTGCCTGCTCACTGTACTGAACCCTAATTGTGCAAGAAATAAGTCAAGAAACGCTCAATAAAATTAAGTAAGCATAATTTATTTTCTATTTCCAACTAAACACGTTAATTTAGCACGACATTGACGCAAAAAATAAAAATATACTTCTACACACTGATTTGTATTTTATAAATTTATCAAACTGATTGCCAATTGAATCATTTCAACAGCTAACTGTTAAACTATTGAACTATTAAACTCAATTCTTCACTGTAGTAGTAATAGTAAAATTGTAAATGGAACACCCGAATAGACACATGGATAGACTGGCAAATAAAATAAATAGCCTAGAGATCATTCATTATACACATAATATGTATTTTGGATTTGTGCCAACATTTTTCTGCCATTCAGTTTTTCAGCAAACAATTTTCACTATCAAATTTTTCTATCAATTTCCAAAACATATTGCCTTGTCGGATCGTATTTGTCTTTTTAGCAGCCAATGTCTTTGTCCGATGTTCTTTTATTTTGTTGTTTTTTGTTTTATAAGAATAAAAAAAAATATGGACTTATTTAGAAAATACAATAAAACTACATCAAAAATGAATTGAGACTAAAAATATTTTCATATGGAATTGCAACAATGATGGGAGTGCATTCAATTTTGAATCCTACAACATTTGAAAAAATATTTCAGAGATAACATAGACTTATTGGTCGATTCTGTAACTACTGGGTGGGCCAAATAAGACCTACCAATGTTAAACACAAATAACTTTTTTATTTTTTTATATAATTATTTTTTTCTTTTTGTAGGTTATGACTGAATTCTTGAAAATTTATTATGGAACCATACAGTACAAGACAACGGGTTAAAATTATCGATTTTTTCTATTCTTTTCAACGATCAATTGTTATGACTTATGACGGAGCGTAAATATTGACAATATTTTAATTCAAGATCGTCCCAATCTTTAAATATAAGCAGTTTTCAAAAATTTAGAAAATATCCTATTGTGCAAACACTACCGCAAGACCACCAACAACGACTACGATATTTAAAGATTGGGACGATCTTGAATTAAAATATTGTCAATATTTACGCTCCGTCATAAGTCATAACAATTGATCGTTGAAAAGAATAGAAAAAATCGATAATTTTAATCCTTTGTCTTGTACTGTATGGTTCCATAATAAATTTCCAAGAATTCAGTCATAACCTACAAAACGAAAAAAATAATTATATCAAAAAATAAAAAAGTTATTTGTGTTTAACATTGGTAGGTCTTATTTGGCCCACCCAGTATTAACAGTCTGTAAAACTTCTGTTAGACTGTTAAATTACAGAATGTTAAAATAGTTATTTTCGATACATATGCGTAAAGAGAGGTATTCTAGTAGGCTTAAATTCGGGCACGAGTCTAAGGCACTGACGTATACACAACGAGATCGAGTGCGTAAGCGCACGAGATCTCGTTGTGTATACGTCAGTCCCTTTAGCGAGTGCCCCAATTTAAGCCTACCGGATACCTCTCTTTACGCATACGTATCGAACATAATTTTTTATAACGACGGCTTCTAAAGTTTAATAGAGAGAAAAAAATTAATTATTTTTAAGCAATTTTTATTAATTTGTAGAACGTTGTTGTTTTTTTTATTAATTTGTTGATCGTTTCCATGTTAATTTGAATATGATTATCATTGATAAATGAATATCATTATTTTCTCGCATAGTTTTAGCTACTTTCACGCACACTTGTACTTTCGCGCACAGTTACTGTCATTTGTTTTACAATGATATAAAAAACTGCTCTTTACGCACACTACACAACGCTCGAATATTGAACTTTAGAAGCAGGTGTTATAAAAAATGCTATTCTGTACGCAATTTTTAACAGAAATGTTAGCTAACATTCTATTATTTCTCTGTAAACTATACAGCAATGAAAACACTAGCCATAAACTTTACAGAGCTGTTAAATAGGCTAATTACTATGGATATTATTAAATATTGTTAATTTTGTATTTGCGTTTTTTATAAATTCAATATTTTGACGTTTTAATTTGTCACTTTTTGAATTGTTTGGTATCCGTAAACATGTAATCGTGAAGTATTTTTTGTATTAAGAAGACTGCTGAGAAAGTAGTGCTGTGTTCTTAAATCGGCCAGGACGTAATTTCAAATAAAATATATTTAATATGAATTATACTCTTTTATAAACAGTAAATGTGTCCGGGACAAAATCACACTGACACGATTTGTCCATATGAAGCCTTTTACCTTTTCTCGACAGTACTTCAATTATTTAATGTATTTCATCAAGTATTCTTATTCATAGTACTGTCAATTCTTATTTTGTTGTCTAAGTATTTTTAATACATAAGGTATTGTTTTTTGATAGTGAGTAAGCGCTCCTTACCCAACCTGTTTTCACCTGTTTTCCATATGAAGCCTTTTACCTTTTCTCGACAGTACTTCAATTATTTAATGTATTTCATCAAGTATTCTTATTCATAGTACTGTCAATTCTTATTTTGTTGTCTAAGTATTTTTAATACATAAGGTATTGTTTTTTGATAGTGAGTAAGCGCTCCTTACCCAACCTGTTTTCACAATTTTTTTTAAAATTAATACCCATAAAAGTGTCAATAATTTATGAGCAAATTTCCCCAGAGACTTGGTGGAATTGAAGTTATTTCTAAAACTATCGGTATCGATATCTATGAAAAGCACTCATGTGTGTAAATTAAATATCGAAATATAGGTACATATGCCTATTTTACCATTTGACGAGTGGCGTGAAATATTATACCATTATAAGGAACTGGTTGTCTAGAAATATCTAATTTAGAAATAGCTTAACCCATAATTATGATAATTTTACGCGAGTTTAATACACATAGGTAATATACATAATTTCCCTCTCCATTTCAAATAAACCGCTATAAAAGAATTAATTTTTTACATTTTATATACACAAATCCATGGTAATTTAACATAAATAGTTCAACAACAGTAGAATATATAAAATGCACAGACCAGTGAACATATTATATTTTATATTATAGAGACATATAATATAAATGTATAATTGAAGCAATCAGTTACGACTAAATTCCGACCTCAATAGTATTCTGTTATATAGTAATTGATTCGTATCCGTAGTTACACTTTCAAATAATTATTGTCAAAATATAATATTGATAATAAAATTTTACTTTTTGGAGAAGAAACTGCAAAATTTTGAAAGAAGAAAAGTGGTATTCGCTTTATTTTCAAAATACGTACCTATACAAATTAGGTCCTGCAATAATTATAGTCGCATTTGCTCAAATTTGACATTATATTATTTCATTAAATTTCACCCGTCTCACCCTTGTTACCTGCTTCAAGTAAAATACCTAGAAACTGGCTTTACGCTTTGTCTAGTAGTATAATCAGTATAATATAATAGTGTTCATTGATCTGTGATAAAATGTAATTGGCATCTTAACACAGTGTCTTACCAAATACCAAATTTTTAACATTCTGTTAAAAAACAATTTTACAGAGCTCTGTACTGCAAAATAACAGTCTGTAATAATTTAGTTACAGAATCGACCCATTAGAGTGCATTACAACGACTAGAATATATATTGGATGTAAAACAAATAACTTTCGTCCTTTTGTGGGGTGACTCATAGCACCCTGTAGACACTAAAACCGCAGGAATTTTTTCGGAATTGACAGTCGCGTCACCCCTCAAAAGGATAAGAGTTATTTCCCTTACACCCTGTACATATATATATATATATATATATATATATATATATATATATATATATGTGTGTGTGTGTGTGTGTGTGTGTGTGTGTGTGTGTGTAGTGTGTGTATATATACAGGGTGTAAAGGGAACAACTCATATCCTTTTGAGGGGTGACGCGACTGTTAATTCCGAAAAAATTCCTGCGGTTTTAGTGTCTACAGGGTACTATGAGTCACCCCACAAAAGGACGAAAATTATTTGTTTTACACCCTGTATATGCCAAAAAAAACAAACCAGCGGAGCACATTTCCCTGTACTTCTTTGTAAGTATTATCACTTTATCCTGTAATTTTTCCAACGTAACCCAACACCAAATAAACAGATCTTTATCGTTTATAATTTATATACTCTCTACGTTACGGTACTGTAATACCCCACACCTGACACCATTCATTCCCGTGCGCCCAATGTTATATTATCCCCCGTCCCGTCCCTGGACAGCCTAATATTTCATTTTAATTAGTTATTGTATAATCAATGGATTTACGCCGTGTAGACAAAAGGAACGCGAAATAAATAAATAATTTTTCACTGACAAATATAAAAAAAAGCACCCAACACATTACCACTGTGCCAAAGAGATGGTAGCAGAGCGTGGTTACTGAGTACCATGTAGTAATGTGTTGTTGTGTCTCCTCACCGTCAGCTACCACACTACGTTATAATTGCGGAAATAATGAAAAAATAAATAATATACTCTAATCTCGGCTAAATCTCAAAACGGATTTTACGGAGAACAAATGAGCTATTATTTATCTTTTCATTTGTTATAAATCAATATAATTAATGTCCTTCCGTCTCTCCTTACACCCCGCACTCTTATCACACAGATAGAAAAAAAAATGAAAAACTTTTTTTTGTTACTGGGTTGTTAAAAAATTTGTCATTTGTTTTTTTTTCTTTTTATTTCTTGGAAATAATATTTACATTAAAATATAAATTAATAATATTTTTTTATGAATTGAACTACTTAATTAGAAAAATTTAATAAATTATTAAAATATTTAAATTTTCAAAGAAAAAATATGAAATATATGGAACAATGTTATCGCTGATATTGATTTTATATAATTGAAATATATTTCGTTGTGAAATTTTTTAACGAGAAACAATTTATTTAATTCAACCAAATGTTATTTTTAACATCAAAGAAACACGTGTAAAATAATTTTAAGAACGTTATGAAAATAATTTTGTTATTATACTGAAATTAAAGTTGAATTTTTAATTTATTTTATTTTGTTAATTATATTTTTATATTAGAATCAGTTCCCAAAGTAGTTTTTTTTTTCTGTTTAGGTCCCATAATAAAATTTTTAAATGATTTTAATACCTATATATTTGCAATCTGACTTTCTCGAATATTTTAAAACCACTTTCACAAACATTAATCTTAGTGTTAGCAACACGTTGTTAAAGACGTTATTTTTATCAGATTACATCGGTTTCGTTTTTGAATACAGCTTAAATGTTTAATAGAGCGACCCGTTTGTAATAAGAGATCTTTGCAAACACACTTGCATAAATCCATATACGTATTAATGCGGGCCCATGAGGCGACCTATAACCCAATTTTTCTATTAAAATAATTAGATATTATAGGTCAAATTAACTAACAAGGAAATGCACCCAGAGTGAAATTCGGGATTTTGATGAAAGTTCACTGGTGTGTAGAATAGGCAAAAATAAGGAACCCGTATTTTTTTTATCGGCCATCTTCCACGTTTAGGGGGTGAAACCAGCCCCTAAAGTTGGGGGTTCAAATCGTATTTCTTAAAATTTCTCGAAAACTATAAGAGATAGAGGAAAACTTTCAATTGACGAAATGTTGCCTTTTGGAAGATCTATTCACCTGTATAGGTTAAGTCAGATCCGGCTTCATAAGAGGGGCTGGAGGGGTGAAAATGGCGGTAAAATTTCTTGTACAGCCTGAATGGTTCAATGTATCAAATTTTTGACATCATAAATAGAAAGAGCACCAAAAATTAGGGGATACGTGTTTTTGCGTTTTTTCGAAATATGTGTGGTATCCAAGCCATATAAGGGAGAAAAAAATAGGGTAGATTATATTGCATTATTATTTATTCCAAATACGTTTCATATTTTTTTTAATTTTTGTGTTTATTTTCATCATGAAAATGTAAATTTTTACTTTCCGATAATGATTCATGTATTTTTCAGTACTTACTTAATTGGTAATTTAGACATTTGTATATTTGGTTACTAATATTTGATTTTTTTATACCTATTTCTACCTATTTCTATATTGAAGGTAAGGCGCTTGGCTAGCAACCAAGAGATCCGGGTTCGAGTCCCAGCTGACCCAATTTAATAATTTTTCAAACACTAGGTGAATTTTAATTAACTACAAAGTTAACTTTCTAATTCAGAATTGCAAAAATATAATTATTATGTATAAAATAATATGAATCAGCATTGATGACGTCACAAATGTTTATCATGGCGACTGTCAATATCCTAATTAAATTGTCTTGTCTATATAATAGGTACGTACATGCTTTGAATATATTTTCGGTTTTGTTTCAAGCATATATTTAAAAAAATTAATTTAAAAAATGTCAACTTTCTGACGTTAATTTTATCGAAAATGAACAAAATGATAGTAGAAAATCATAATTAACAATTAACACGAAAACTTTATCCCGAAACTCCTTAATTTTTGTAGCTTGATGAAAATTTACATTGATAATCATTTTTTGAAAATTTAAATTGTAGAAACATAACCTATATTTTTCAAACTTTACTTTCCGACTAATTCCACATGGACTTGAACTGAATATCTCGTATTACCGGTTCATTAGACTCTGACCACTGGAAGATATCAAAACACTTATCTGTATTATTATCACTTACACCAATGAAAATTTCTCATTTCAATGAGCAAAATATCTATACTTAGACTCACACAAACAGACTAAATATCTCTCATTACCATGTATAGATAAGTGTCTACCAATACATACAGATAATTATTGTTTGTTATCATATTATCTATTTTGGGAAAAGATAATAACCATCACCATTATCAAAATTATTATATGTAGTAGTCATCTAAATTAATCTACTCCAATAAATTTGTTTATAAGCTGCTTTTTTCAGTTCAATAACCCTATTACATCATCTGCAATGCAGGTGCTGCGGCTGCTACTGCTTGCCTTTTCAAATGATTTTAAAACATTTCCCCGGCACGGTAAACCCTCAGCGCGCTTCAAAACCGAAACACAAGAACATCCATTCATGTACACATAGATACACACAGATAAATATTAGGTATGTAGATATATATATCACATTCATTTACACATATTGATAGCATTATATGAATAAAATAGTATGACCTCAAGGTTGCGCAACAAAAAAGAAAATTGACAGTAGAAATTGATATATATTTTTATATTTTCGGATAGCCCCCCCCCGGCCAGTGTTGTAGAAATCGTAATTAAGATCAGTGGTATAAAAAATATAGCATGTACTTTATATATCAGTTAGTTTTTACTGTTTGTGACAACGGCACGTAGCTCAGTGTGTAAAGTATCTGGACTGAAGGCCAAGGGGTTCCAGGTTCGATTCCACGCGTCTCTGCTATGTATATTTTCTTTTTAATTTCAAATTTCAAATTTAGTCATTGACTTCTCACGGCCGCCAATTTTTTCCTCTGCCGACGCCATCATGGACCCCTGAGCCTGAGAATCGATATAAACCACTTTGGGGATCACTCTACTAGCAAAATGCTATAGATAACTTCGAAACAAACTTCACAGTTAACATAATTACTTCTTTACTTCCAAGGCTATTAATATAACATGATAAACACAATATATTTACTTTCAAAAAAAAAAAAATTATAATGTAATTTAGCATTGTACACCCCCGTCAGAAAATTTTAGACCACTTCAATTTTTTTTCTTAAAATGATTATATCTATGCAATGAAAAGTTTAATTTAAACAACGTTGTGTATACGATTTGACTACACATTTGGCTTCCAATCTATGCACTTGTTTAGATTATTAAGGCATTTCTTTGACGATCACGTCACATCAAATTGTGAAAGTGAATATTCTCTATTTTTTTTAAAATTGAAATATAACTTTTTTTAATAGATAAAAATTGTTTTCTATTAATTAAAGTTTCTATCATATTAAATAACACATTTTTAGCTTCCTAACGACGACCGAAAAATTTCCGTGCGATGATTAGTTACGAAGTTACGAACAGTCAAAGTATAGTGTGTGCTCTACTCTTTGAATTACTATATAACTCGGTTAACAATTGTCGTACAGCGATGAAAAATAAAACGAAATTAAAGGAAAAAAAGTGATCTCTTTGAATATAATATTAAAATTAATTGAAAAAGAATTCTTCGAACTAATACTGAGCTTTGAACGTAAAAATTCCATTTTAAATTCTTATATCAAGTTTTATTTTTTTTAATCATAAATCAAAAACAGTAAAACATAAAAAAATTTTAAGGAAAGATTCTGAAAGTAGAAATTCTAAGCTTTCATTCTGTATCAACGCTCATCGTATCAGCTGTAAAATCAACGTTATCTCATTTTTTTTGCCGAATTTGCAAAAAAACATTAACATAAAACACTATTTTTATAAAGACATGTAAAATCGCCAAAAAGTTGCGGACCATATCTAATAGTATTACAAACATTTTTTGGTCCTCGTCGTTAATTAAGAGAAAACAATTTTTATCGATTAAAAAAATTATATTACAATTTTTAAAAAAATAGAGAATATTCACTTTCACAATCTGATGTGACGTGATCGTCAAATAAGTGCATAAATAATCTAAACAAGTGGATGGATTGGAAGCCAAATGTGTAGTCAAATCGTATACACAACGTTGTTTAAATTAAACTTTTCATTACATAGATATAACCATTTTAAGAAAAAAAATTTAAGTGGTCTTAAATTTTCTAACGGGGGTGTACAATATTACAAAAATAAGAAAAAATAAATTATAATTTAAAAAAAATTATATAAGAGAGACGCGTGGAATCGAAATTAGAACCTCTCGGCTGCATCATAAGTCAAGACACTTTACACACTGAGCCAAGAGCCGCTGTTGTAAACAACACAAACTAACTGATATATAGGATGCTTGTTATGTTTTTTGTAAACTTTCGGACGTTTAAGTCCTAAACAGTGGCCCATTGTTACTACAGTACTGAGCGGAACTTACTCTGCAATATATTATATTAATTTACCCCAAGTCCTTTTTTTTTCGCTAAAGGCGCATTTATACGTGTCACTAAAATAAAAATTAAAAGCACTAACACATTCAAATCAACAATACCATTTTTTTATTTTTTTTATATTATTTCGTTGTTTATTTGTTTTATGTTATTTTTTTGTTATTTCTGCGTTATTATTGTTATTGATGGGTTGGAGATTATCTTACAGAAATATTGCAAAATATTTATTATAAATTTATATATGTAGGTACGTACATATATGTTATTGGTTCTATTGTTACGTGTAGTGTACATTCTGTATATTTATTTCTATGTAGATATATCGATAATATAATAGGTATCGATAAATTGTTGAAAGTGTAAATTTAAAATTTATAGTGAAAGGATCATCGTATCAATGTTACTGAATTTTTTCATGATACATATTATTATAAATATTAAATGATAAATACGGAAATGGGTGAGTATCAAATTTCAGTTAATTTTTTAAATAATTTTTAACCAATTTTTTTTTTTTGCGCGAATAGTACAGGAGAAAAATTTAAAATAGTTTTTCAGATCAATTCTTTGGAACCTGAATTGATTTTAAAAGAAAATTAAAGAAACTAGAATTGAAATATTAGAGTACACTCCTCAGAATTTGTTCTATTTGATTCTAAATGTATACCCAAATATACAGGGTGTAAAACAAATAACTTTCGTCCTTTTGTGGGGTGACTCATAGCACCCTGTAGATACTAAAACTGCAGGAATTTTTTCGGAATTAACGGTCGCGTCACCCCTCAAAAGGATAAGAGTTATTTCCTTTACACCCTGTACATATGTATATATATATATATATATATATATATATATATATATATGTATATATGTATATATGTATGTGTGTACATATTATATACAGGGTGTAAAGGAAATAACTCTTATCCTTTTGAGGGGTGACGCGACTGTTAATTCCGAAAAAATTCCTGCAGTTTTAGTGTCTACAGGGTGCTATGAGTCACCCCACAAAAGGACGAAAGTTATTTGTTTTACACCCTATATAAATCGAATGGCCAACCTAAAGATCTGCATTAATTTTTTTTTTTATTTCTCATACGGGATAAGTACTATCTTGGTGAATGCACTCTGGTTTGACAAGTAGCTATTTTCCCATTCTACTGCTGCCACATGGTGAAATATTTGGCAAATCAATGAAAAATGCGTTTGTTTTACTAAAACTCGGTGATTTTGGTGAATAAATTGTATATAACAGTGATATTCTACTAGCAAGGGGACTTTTGGTTGATTCTTCTATTCTAATTTGCAAATTAAAAGAATAGAAAAATGATCCCCAAAAAATATCACGTTTTCGAAACAAACTTGGCCATTTTTTCGGGAATAATGAAAAGTTTTGACTCTTATATTAGCCAAAAGTCACCAATAGATCTGATCACTTCTATAGCTATTAAGTCTAAAAAAAAATTGAACTTAATGACGTCATCACGTATACCAAATTTTTTAAGGGCTACAAAAACGATAATTTTAGTGCCATAATAATAAAATTTGAAACTACTCATAGCTTTCGAAAGACATACGGATACCCGCTTATTTTGACCCAAGAACTTGATTTATGTAAAACCAGATCATTTAAAATTTTTTGCGTTTTGCAACCTTCTCACAAGGAAAGGTTTTGAACTGTCAATTCGCAATTTTTATGAAACTTGGTATATGTGTAGTACAAGCGAAAATAACAGACACGTCTTTTTTTTATCTGCCACCGTCACCATTTAAGGTGTGAAATCACCCCTCAAAATTAGAGTAAAATTTTAATTTTGCTTGATAACTTCGAAACGACGCGACGGCAGATAGAAAAAAACTTTAAATTGACAAAACACTTTATTTTTAGAGAACTTTCTATTTATGTGTATAGAAACAGGATCGGACATACTGGAGGGGCTGTTCAGGTAAAATTTAGGGAAAATTTTGAAATAGGGTGAATATGCTTCAGTATATTAAAATTTGAATAGCATATAGTATATGAAAACTACATGAAAAATACTAGTTTACCTGTTTTTGGTCAATGTTGTAATGTAAAGTCTAAAACCTCAAAACTGGACATCTAATTTGAGGTGCCAATCGTAATTTTACTGACAATCAGCAAAATAAAAATTTTTCTATAAGGTTTTCAGCAAGTGAATTGTCTTGTAATTTATATATCGCGCGTTTTCTGTCTCTAACTCGTATATCAAAAATCACAGTTCTCAGGAAACACAAAAAACATATTAAATACTGTATTTTCATCACTATGAATTTAAGATTTATATATGTTACACTTTTTGATATTTGCTACCTATGTAGACATGAAGCAGACATTTAAATGTTTTAAATTACAAGCTATCGATGTTTTTAGTAAATACGAGTTTACTGCCCACTTTTTTTTTCAATATACGAGTTTGTGAAATAAATCGATTTTTTTTTTTTTGCATATTCCGATAGTATAACCAGTAACTTAAATTTTAAACGCGTTTTTCTCGAAACTAAATTTTTTCTGATAGTTTTCTGACAAAACCTGGTATATGGTATACGAGCTTGTGTAAAATTATTTTTTGAAATAGTAACATTTTTATCAGCATACCCAAGTATACCATATACACAAACTCGTATACCATATACCAGGTTTTGTCAGAAAACTAAATTTAGTTCATGTGGTACAAGTTTGTATTAAATTGAATAATTATTTTTCCATTAACTATTTTGCAATATTTCTTAGTGCATCACATGGGGAAGTGTATTATGTACATGTATGACTTTCTAACTCAAAACCGTCAAAAAACCTTATACGAGGTTGTGACAGAAAACGCGCGATATACTGGCTATATCAATTTATACTTGTTGATGTTTGACTAAAACTTTAAATTTTATACAAGTAATAGTCAAATTTGATTTTGTTAAGTCATGCAAGAATATAATTGCGAAAAAGAAATTACGTAAAAAATTTATAAGAATTCGAGATTGCAGGCAATCCGACGCCGCGGACGACATGAGATTTCTCTTTGTAGCATAATATGTTTATGCAAAATTTCATTTCCGTAAGTCCATAAATGCAGAGACTATGTGCAGTAACAGATAAAAAAATTATAAACTTGCGAAAAATATTCACGTTAAAAGGGGATCTTATCCCTGTTTTGAAATTTTTATTCAGAATTTTTTCCGGAACCCAAAAAATATTATTTCGAAAAAATAACGAATAAGTCCACAAATAATCTTGGCCCCCCCAGCCTAACAATCCGCTCTTGGTAACGCCATTTTAACAAATTCCAAAAACTTATTTTCTAAAATTAAATTTTCTTTATATTTTCAACAAAAATTAAAGTTCAATTTAATTTAATGAATAATTGTATCTAACTAAATTTGAAATCGCTTAAAATTACAAAATTTCTTAATTTATAAAATTTATTCAAATATCATATTAATTACATTAATTAAAATTAAGAAACATCCGCCCCCACCCCTGTGACTTTCTTCTATCTCACTCACTTTGAAATGTCAAAGAGACTTTTTTATTTGTCGTTTAATAAGAAATATGCTTCACTGAATGTGTTGATAAACTCACACAGTTAATGACAATTAAGATATAAAATACAAGCAGTTTTATATTTTTCAAAAAAAAGAAGTAATAAGAATGATAAAATCATTAAATTTTCTTATTTAAATCTGCCTACCTGTCTGTGTCTCCATCTATACTATACCCCTGTTTTCATAATTTTAATTTAACTTATAAAATTTTCATTAAAAAATATTTATCAGTAAACACAAATAAAAGCTTGCCTTCCAGCAACATAACAAGCTTGCAAAATTATTAAAAGAGCATTTAGTTAATTAATAAATTAAAGTATACACGTTTCCCAAGTAAATAACTCTAGTTGGCACATCAATTTTATGTTTTTCTTAACGTGATTACGTTTTTTAAATCGATGTCTATCCGGAAAAAATACCGCGAAATGCGTACGAACGGAACACGAAAATAGCAAAGATTTTAAAATGTTATAAAACATTCCATATATGGCCGGTAGCCTTGATCAAAGTAACGGTCCCTTAATCCCATCATAACGGCCCCTTGTGAGCGCTAGAGACTTAGATAGTCCCCTTTAAAATGTAAGTTTGAACTGAGAATAAAGAAGTGATTCCGATTATAATTTTTGAAAATGTAGTAAAGTTAAAAATTTTGGGAGGCACTAGAAAACAACTGTTTCTTAAAGTGAGCGGTAAACAATATAAGTTTGATGGCCGATTGCACCAACATTAATTAAATCAGAACTTAATGGCCATTAGTAAATCAGAGATTAACTAACCTCGATTTGTCTGTTGCACCATTTAAAATATACCAATGGTTAACTAATGTACGTTAACGATCAATTTTGACTAGCAACGGTGTCTGATTTGTTTTTATAGGACATGAAATGAGACACAAGAGAAGCAAATGCTAGTAAGTTGATAATATCACATGGTTAAAAAATTTAAATCTGCATATTTTGAAATAGGTAGCGCCTACTTAATTTATATAATATTAGAAAATATATAATTTATGTTTACGTATTATAAAACATTTTGAAACTGTGATTTGACGATTGTGAAGATATTTTTCAATTTTAAAATGGAAAAATGAAATAGATACCAAAATTTTACAGAAAAAGAAAATTTTAACTGAAATTGTACAAAAGTATATTTTAATAGTAGAAAAAAAATGAAATCTAAATTTTAATAAATATAAATACTATGGAAACTAGCATCAAAATATGGACTAAACGCTAATTAAATATTTAATTTCCCAATATCCATCCATTAACTTAACGGACGATTTAATCATCAGTTAACAAAAATTAACCTTGGTGTAACAGATACTCAGAGATTTTAACTACAGTTAAAGTTAATCACTGATTAAGGTCTTAACGGCCGATTAAAAATGTTGGTGCAATCGGCCATGAGAACGCTAGGCTATATGGGATGTGTAGACAAAGAGTGGTCATTTTTCACTTTGAAAGGGAAAACTAACACCCGATGTTGGGGATTAGATCATAGAAATGAAGCTGAAATTGATAAAATTTTACCTCTTAAAAGATTTATCCATTCCTGTGGATTATTTAAAATCCTGTGAAAATTCAATTTCAAAATTTTTATTGAAAGTAAGTAAACCCTTTTAATTTTTGTCTTGTAGTTGATTTGACCTATAATAACATAAAAAGAATCGTTATATACACGTTTGCTTTAAGAATAATATTGGTGTTAATATACTTTCAGTCCCGCGTTTTCGGCATCCGAAAAACGACCGCAGAGGCCGATCGCGATCAATGATTAATTGATTTCGCATTATGTGTGCGATGTTACCACACCGATGTGTACTCACACAAACAACAACACACACACATACACTACTCTTTTGGTTTCTATAAAAAATTTTAAAATAAACAAACACATAAAAAAGTATTTGTTTGTTTGTTTGTTTTTTTATTTATCTTTACCAGGTTTGTTATCTAAACTTTCTGTAATTGTCTGATTTGAATGTCAAATATATGTACGTATCACGTACGTATGTTTACACATACATGTTGAATCATTTTATGTAGGTATTATATTTTCCGCATACGTAGCATTTTAATTAGTATTATGTATCCAAAATTTCTATAGTATGTTGTCTCAAATTTCTAAACTTAATTATCGTGTAAATTGTAACTGAAAGTTTTGATGTTCGATGTTCATAGATGGCAGAAGAGTTATCTAGGTAAAAATTACAGAGAAATCTTTCTCTGGGTAATTGTGTAGGTCCGTATACCGTTTGGTTCATCAAAACATTTCAAATCCAGGTTCTATGCAACGAACAGAGAACTAATGAGAAAGTAGTGCGTTGAATTATGTTAAGCCTGCTCCAGACGCAACGTCTTATTTGAACGACTTGTCTGAATCGATAAGTCGTTCAGATAAAACGTAGCGTGTGGACCACAAAACGTACGTCTTGTTGAGGTTGCACGATAAGTCGAAAATCTGAGCTACGAGGCATCATTTTATGAAAATTGGTTCGACAAGTTGGTGCCTCTGGATAGATTTTCGTTTTATCGAAACGATTTGTAGTATTTTTTACATAATATCGTAGTATTCTGTTGCTTTGTTGAACAATTTGTTGAACTTCACCGGAGTTTTCCTTGCTTGTGGCAAGTTAAAAGCCCAGAGTACAGTGACCGAAACAAAAAGTCCAGGCATATGTAGTTCTGATCGAAAAATACAAAGAAATTGATGAAACGGCCAACAAAGAAACAGTATGTTCCTCCATAATAAACGTCGCGAAACTGAAATTTGACCGATAAGTTGGAAACGTGTCGACACGCTAATTTCTGTACGTTTTGTCGAACGACTTGCATGAACGTTTTATCGTTCAGATAAGACGTTGCGTCTGGACCGGCCTTTAGGTATATATGTACATATTTTGTTACTACAGTGGAGTAGCAACAGATATGCACCTGTTTAGTGTTTAGTGGTTATTAATTTTGGGATAGGCTAAAACTAGATCCGAAATGCTTTACTGAACCGCACCATATAGTACTGTTAAGGGGGACCACTAGTGTACTGCCTTAAGAAAGGGCTGACTTTTGGAAATTTTTTTTAAAGAAAACTACTGTATGGAATGTTTTAATATTTTAAGGATATATTCTTTGATATATAATAAATTCATGATAAAATTTTTGGATCAAAAAATTGAAAATTCAGGGAGTTATTAGCGATCTTCCAAGGCTCCAAAAAAAAGTTGCCCCACTGCTGCAGTGATAGCGACCTTCACAGTGCCTGAAATCAAAAAAAACCAAAAAGCCTATTAAACTAGAAGGTATTGCCCGTACCGTGAACCTCAATCGAAAAAATAAAGTTGAAATTTAACAAAATGGTTAAAATAACAAATGGAGTTTTTTATCCCGTACCATAAACCTCAACCAAAAAAAAAAAAACTTAAAATTTAACAAAATGGTGGAGTTTTTTAAAAAAAGTTTCAAAATTTGCGCGAAAATTTGATGATTTTTGGCCTGCAAAAATTACATTTTTTATTCGATCGGAAAACTGGAGGTTCATGGTACGAAGAAACATATATAAAAGAAGCTGCAATAAGAATCAAATCGATTGGATGATTTGTCTTCGAGTTATAACTGCAGCAAATTTGAAAAATGTAGTTTTTCTTTATTTTACCTTTTAGTTTTAATCACTGAGAATTTTTACTAAAATTATTTACAATGTACTCACTATAACGGTCATAGTAAAACTAGATGAGTCGTTTAATTGTGCCAAGATCTAGCTTCTCCACAACATGTGACTGGCAGCCACGTCCAAAAACTCCCGAACTATCAACCATCATACATTTCTCAATACCTCAAAGTTATATAAAGTTTCTTTAAAAATATTGCCGACTTCCGGGGAAGTTTTCTGAGAAAGTGCTCGAGCTTCATAGTGTTAAGAGAACCTTTTTGTATAGCTTATTAGACCATGTACTTGGGAAATGATTCCCATTTTTCAAGTAAACATATTTACATAATTTCCACTTCACTCTACCTACCGACTTTCAATTTTTTTTCACTTTTCAACAAAAAAAAAAGAAAAATAATTTTATACGAAATTTATTAAATTTTATGTTTAAAAAATTTGTACACACTGAAAATATTTTTATAAATTATAAGAAAGTTTTTAATACTAATTTCTTTACCTTGCTTTTTTTTTGCTTCTTCGTTGTAATATTATGTGTTTTGCTGTGTAACAGAATGTAATTTATCTTCTGGTAACTATGTTACGAAAGCAACATATTGGAAACAACATCTTTGAGGAAATATTATACATACTTTTTACTTCGTGAAAAAAAATTATTTTCTTTAATAATATTCACTTTTTAATAATTTTTTTATAACGTACTTTTTAAAATATTTAAAAACTAATTTTGATATTTCAATATTTAAAAAAAAAAAAAATGTATAAGCCTCGGGGGATTTAACTACCCGTTATTAACATAAACTCACCCTATGTTAGACTACGCTACCATTTAAGGAAAAGATTATCGAGAGCTGTTTTTAAAATTCGTAATTAACACGCAGGCCGGTCGGGAGGGAAGGGCCCGAGCCCAGTGAAAGTGCTAAATTATTTTTTGCTCGTCGACTCTTATTGATTTTGGAAAAAAAAAATTTCCCTGGGGCCTTAGGAAACAGATATAAAAATATATGTTGTTATTGAATTGATAAAAACGGCAAAGCATTTATCGTAAAGAATTTCAACAAATTTTTTAATTTTTCTCAAAACTTAGTTCACTTGGAACAATGGTTTAAAAGCTTATCTTATGTAAATTTTTACGCTCTTTCCGACGTTATATAACAAAAATTTTGAATCTGCCCAATTTGCCCAAAGAAACACCAAAAATGACGAAAACAGGCAAAAATTTCGGGCATCTAAAAATCGGATGTGTCTGGCTGACGAATTCATCCAACAGTTTAAGACTTTTTACCTTTTCACCAAATTTCGCAAAAATTCGATACATCGTTCGAGAGTTATTGCTCAGGCACATAAATTACATACATATTATATACCTACCTATGTATATATATACCTACAAATTTTAGTGGAGGTCATTTTCGGTTTCCCGGCGTCTCAAAACAAATTTTTGTTACAGTCTTGGGCTCAGATCTTACCGTGAGAGCCGCTGTAATAGTTGAATTTCCAAAATTAAGGATTTGAGAATCCAGCATTAAGGATGGTATATTTAAAAAAAAAAAAATGGAAATACAGTCGACTCTCGTTATCAGTCCGCTCGTTATGAGTCCGCCGGTTTATATTTCTATTGTAAACATTCCCCCATCCATGACCGAAAAAAATTCATTTCAGTCTCTCGTTATAAGACCGGAACATTGGTGTTGATGTTTAACATTGCAACTCATAAATCATCCTGTCAGAATCTTTTTCTCACTAAAATAATTTTTTTTATAGGTCCGTATTTACATAATACATGTGTAGTTAACCAAAACAAAGTTTGTTCGTTCATCCCGCGGATTATATTACAAACTTTGTTTGACTAACAATATTATTTACAATTTCTACAAAAGATTTTAAAAAATTTTTTAAAGAAAATATGTGTTGACAGTACCGTCAATGAAGAGAGACGTATAATAGAAGTTTAATTCTTATGGGCCACTGTGGACGAAAATTTTAGTCGATTTTGTTTCTGTTAGATGGCAGCACGATCGAGGTTCGAACGTTTTTAAGTTGTCAGGCGGAGCTTCAGTTTAACAGGAAGAGGTGGAGAACGTATATTTCAATTTATATATTTCCATTTTTCTTCCGTAAACAAATTTCTCTTTTCAAAAGTTCAATTATCAAGACATAACAGTGCGTACTAGTTGCCTGCACAGCACTGCCATCTGTAGATGGGGTGCCAACATTACGGTTTGGGGTACTCTAAAACTGTCCATAAATTTAACACAGGATTAAAGTCCTATATACGTCTCTCTTCACTGGTACCGTTTAAACTCCTGTCACACAAACTAGAGAACGCATTTAGAAAATATTAGTAAATGTATTTATTAAAAATAGGTAGATTTTATGCCGCTCCTAACGAATGGTAATACTACACTAATCGTCCGGGCTATTTGATTATAAATAAGTACACACTCACATTCTTAAGAAGTAAGGGAAGTGCGAGTTATGGCGAGCGACTACTAAGCACAAGTGGGGGTACAGGGATTCTTAGAATTATATTCTCTTACAGCCCCATAAGCGGACTGATAACGAAAGTCGGCTGTAAATATAATATATAAATACAAACGGATTATGGAAATGATGTGGTGGCGGAGGTGGCGGCGGCGAAGGTGGTGGTAGCGATTGGGAACGTTAAGGAATGAAGTGGAAGAGATTTAAAATCTCATAAAATTATATTATTAATTCAAAGTAAATAAATTTTATTAATACTTTTGGATCGGATACAGGATTATTTTCCCATATATTTCACTTGGAAAAAGGATAACATTAAATAAATAGATGTATATATACAGGAACACAGGAATACTGGGAACAGGAGGACTTAATAACATTCAGTTGTAATATAACTTTGAATTGGTATTTTATTATAAAATTTATTTATTTAATTGTTTACGCATATATTATATGTTAAAGAAGAGGATTTAATGTTTTTATTTATTTATTTATAACTAGCCGTATCCGCGACGTCGTTCGCGCAAAGCATTGTTATAAACTCAATGAGAAGTATATATGTATTAAGTGTAATAATTATACAGAAATTGCAAAGAATAATAATTTTTGTGTAATACATGCACATACTCAAAATGGTTTTTCTGTTTTTCCCGGAGTAAAAAGTATCTTAAATGTTGACCCAAGTAATAAGTTTTCATCACACCAAATTTCATCAAATAGTTTTTGCGTAATATGTGCACATACTCAAAATGGTTTTTCTATTTTTCCGTGGGAATGAGGAATTTTTCCGGAGTAAAACGTATCTTAAATGTTGACCCAAGTAATAAGCTATCACCACACCAAATTTCATCAAAATCCGCCCAATAGTTTTTGCGTAATGCGTGCACATGCATGAAATGGTTTTTCTATTTTCCCGTGGGAATGAGGCACTTTCTCGGAGTAAAAAGTATCTTAGATGTTACCCTAGGCAATAAGCTATCACCACACCAAATTTTATTAAAATCGGTCCAATAATTTTTGCCTAATTTGTGCACATGCTCAAAATGGTTTTTCCATTTTCCCGTGGGAATGACAAATTTTCCCGAAGTGAAAAGTATTTTAGATGTTGACCCAGGTAATCAGTTATCATCACACCAAATTCCGTCCAATAGTTTTTGCGTGATGCGTGAACAGACAGACAGACAGACAAAAATCCAAAAATCACTGTTTTGATATCTACATCGATAACTATTTACAGTACCAGTACAATTTTCCAAAAGTATTCCATGTACAGAAATGGTCTCGTTACAATTTTATTATATGTATAGTTTGTACGAAATTTATTTTTATTTTTTTTTTTTTTTTAAATGTTTTTATTTTTATTTTAAAATCGGTTTAATTATGTTTTGAACAGAGATCTACCCTACAGTTATGAGCAGGTATCGGAGTTCTTTCGGATCAGACAGTTTCGTGTTTAGTATACTCGTATGCAAGTATACATATTCCACTCAATGTGACTAAAAGTTAAAAATGATAAAAACAATGTCATTTAAATTAAATAAATTCATCTTTTTTTATTGTTTTCAATTTTGAGAGATAGAAGTATATAGTTGTTTATTAAAAATTTGTTTTTCAATAATAAAAAATCTTAGCAAATACGTACATGTTAGATATTATAGTGGACCGTCTAAATATTCAACAACTTTTCAATAAATTTTACAAAAAATTTTTCCGATTTTTTGAATTTTCTTACTTTCGTCAAATAAAAAATGCCGCTAGTATTCTGAATGGTGAAAAATCTAATTTTTGACCAGTTATATTCATTCGAATGTGCACAATTTCATATAATTTAGTTTCAAAATTTTGTTGCAAAAAGTACGGTCCTGACCTGTCCGACAAAAACCCGCTACCTGGTTATGAGATTCGAAATATAGTATATTGTGCAATAAGTGCGGGAAATTGTCGATTGCCCACGAAAACGAAGTCATTCGCTTGAGTGGGGCAATCGACAATCCTGCACGAGTTGCACATACTATTTTTTATTACGAATTTCACATACTTTTTTCTATTATTATCACTATTTTGACATTTTTATTTCTTTTTAAAATAATATTTTTAAGTGTTCGTCTTTTTTTTCTGAATTAATTATCGTTTAAATTACTTTATTGATGGTTTCTATAGAAATAATTATGAAATATTTATTAAATGAAAAATTAAGAGGAGGCTTTGGGTGTTTTAATTAAATTTGGCGTGTTTTATTGTCAATTTGCGTGTGCAAAGTTACTTTCCACACGCAAAAAAGTATGCGGGAAGAGTACAGTGGGCAAATAGCTATTTTGCGTACAGAAATGTGTGCGCCAAGTTAGTACTTCTCCAGCATGAGTAATAAAAAATTTTTATCCGCACTGAGTCATTCTGAAACTGTCACAAAAGTGAGTTTATGGTTGTGTGTACTCTAGTATTAACAGGGTCGTGGAGAAAAATGTTGGCCCCGGGGAAAGAATTTTTTTTCAAAATCAATAAGAGTCGACGAGCAAAAAAATACTTTTTAAAATAAATATTACAAACTTTTCAAGAAGGCGCCATCATCAATTTTGAAAATTTATTGACTGTTAGAGGGCTAAACTATTTTAGATGGATACAGGTTGCTATATGAGATCGGCCAGTATCCAGTCCTTGGAAATTCACTATGTTATGCAGATGCTGATCACATCATGTCATAGGTACGTACAATTTTAGTCGATCAATTGTAAAGTCTGAGAGATATTTATTTAATAATTTAATAACAATCAAATATAAAGTTCAAGAATGAGAAAACAATACGAAAAATGACAAGGGAAATTCGGAAAATGGATATTTTTCACTTATAAATGTTGCAAATAATTTAAAAACTGTCAATCATTTATAAATTGAAAATAATTATTTTACTCGCACTGATGAAAGCGAGGAAAGATAGAAAATGGTGTCATAAGAAATTTTCATTGTGATGATTGGTGTATGGCCTTGATATCATTTTGACATTTTTATAATTGAAATTAAAAAAACGTAATTATATCTATAATTATAATTCGAATAATTCAAGAAAAAGATTTTTTGATTCAATTTTGACCTCTTCCACCTTGGAAAAGAAACATAAGCCGACTTGAGCCGTCTTTCCGTAGACATCCGTAAAGGTTTGAAGTTCCTGTACCGTTTTTGCAAAGTAAAAAAGTATGATATACAGAATGGGTTTTTTGAAAGTTTCCTTTTTTACGGCTAAACAGCTGACGGAATCAGAAATATGTTCAGATAAGAGTTATAGATATCGGTGTGGCCAACCAATTACTCTTACAACATTCGCGAGTTTTATAGCTCCTGTGGTTCCCGAGATATGATGTAAATTTATGATTTTTTAAAAATTTGCGGACAAAATACCGCAAATTTTTTCAGCTACTATTACACTGTTAAAAAAGCCGCAGGTTTCCTGTAATCTATGACTCAACATTTACTAACCTTATAAAAATGAAAATTGTAGCTTTAGAAACCTCAAAGATCAAAGAGACGGTCACATTTTGTGAATTTTGAGCTGTATCATTAAAACCACTGGACCAAAAATTATAAAAAAAAATTTTAGACTCCTTGGATTTAATTCTTTTAAATTATACCTTACACAATATATTAATTAAAACTTTTTTTATCTGGGTCAAATCTTTTCTAATTGTTGATTGACGATATACTTCTACTTCATTTTCAATTTTCTACCTTACATAGTTTTCGCAAGAAACCTGTATGACAGACGGATAGACGGACACGAGAGTGTTCTTATAAGGGATTGGTTTTTCCTTTGAAGGGACGCAACCCTAAAAGTTCTTCGAAGTTATAAATTAATTTCAACATATTAGAGGAGGAACTTAACCTTAATTTTTAACAAAAAGCGACCACGAGCGTTCTAGTGGCTGATCTTTCTTTTAATCGATTCAAAATTTAAAAAGGAATAAAAAATTCTAATACTTTTTTTTTATCAAATGCCGGCGTCACTGTGAAAAGTTGAAATTAATGAAAGTAATAGGTAAGATACATACGTATAAATTTCGTATTAATAGTATTCTATAAGCACAATTGATATAAAAAAAAAAAATTATAAAAAATCTTTTGAGAGAGAAAGTAAACTATTGAAAATATGATATTTGAGAATGGATACGTAGACTAAAATCAAATGAAGGGCACAGGGGAAAAACGATCATAGTCACAATCAGTAAAAAAAACGCCGTGAGCAGCGGGGCCCCATCACGGTAGTCGAATTTTCCCCTTCATCTTCGGTATTGAATGTCTACAAGCGAAATGTGATTGAAAGTCTACAACCGAATTGTCATTTTGTTGGTTTCAAAACTGGTAATGAGTGTTCGGTTGATCGAGGCTTTAAAAAAAGGTTTTAAGTATTTAAGGGCTGTATCTCAGTAAATTTCAATTTTGTGCCGAAAACAGGTAGCAGAAAAAAAACCAACACAATTCGTACGAGGACATTCCTGCCCATGTTTATCCGCTAATTGCCTTTATGTTTTAGTTTTAAATATTAAAAAAGGACCTTAAATAGTAAACTGGAAGGCCTTTATAAAGATATCTTTTCTTTCCAAAAAAATCCAAAATTTCTATTTTATAAATACTAAAAATCCAAAATCCCTAATTTATAAATAAACAGTGACTTTAATAACATTTTTAAATTACTTAATATGTATGTATTTCATTTGTCATAAAAGTAAGTTCACTTTTTTTTTAAATTTTTTAAAATTACTATTCGCCTACTTGTATTTAGAATAAACATAATGCTTTTAAAACACATTTAACAATAGCATTCAATTCCGATGTAAAAATGGGAGAAGTGGGGGGAAAAGTGATGTGGACTCCCTAAAAGGTACTAGCTGGATACTAACTGAATACACGCACAAAATTTCAGCCCTCTAGGTTTCCTTATGGAGTCTCTAGACGTGTTAGAAAACAAGCAAAAAAATTAAAGAAATATTGGCGTAAAAATCGTGGGGGTAAGGGTTAAAAGTTGAAACCTCCAAAAAACAGTGTCTGGCTATTAGCTTAACCTGTACACCAAATTTCAGCCCTCTAGGTTTATTTGGGGAGATTTTGACCCAAACGAAACTGTTAAAAAACAAGAAAAATCATGTTCTTTTGGGTATAAAATTGGTGGGGGTGGGGGTTAAAAGTCGAGACCCCCAAAAGGCACCCCCTTGATACTAACTCAATCCTAATACAAAATTTCAGCCCTCTAGGTTTATTCGGATGACCTGTGCGAGTGGTACAAACTTCGAAAACGTTGAAAATGCATGAAATTGTAGCTTAAAAATGAGGGGGTGGGGGTAAAATATTAAAACCTCCAAAAAGCACAACCTAGGTACGAACTTTATCAACACACCAAATTTCAACCCTCTACGTTAATTCTGGGGGGCTGGGGCCTGTTAGATACAGCAAAAATCGTTTTTCCCCCCTCTACTCCCACCATATCATCCTAGGAAGTTGAATTTTGGATATTTTGTAGATAATTGACCGAAACGTTATTTAAATCCGGTTTGGGAAAGTTTTATTGCTTTTCCGCCCCCACACCCCCTTAAAGGTCGTGTCAGAAAAAAAATTTGCCCAAAATTTGACCCCACTTTGATAGTATGAGGTGCCTCGAAAATGAGCCCCATTTACCAAATTTCATCTCTTAACTTCCATAGGGGGGCCCTACACAAATTAAAAGGTGGCGGGAATATATATATATATATATATATATATATATATATATATATATATATATATATATATATATATATATATATATATCAGACATTTTTTTTCTACATATTCGTGTTCTACGGGTCCGAAAATGGATAGCGCCCCTACTCTCGCCTCTCGCAGCTCTTATCGTATAGACTGTATAAGTCTAATTTTTCGGAGAAAATTCGACTAAAAATGTCAAAATTCATGCTGTTATGTTGGCAGTATGCAGAATATTGACCCCGTGCTAATATTACACGTTAAAATCAAACATAGTCCGTGATATGCAGGGGAAGAACAGATGTTTTTGCTGAAAAATGTGCATATAACACCTGATTCAATGTCAAATTTCGCGAAAACGGCTAGCCGTTTATTTTCTGCTGGCATGGCGTCTTCTAGCTTACTATAATAGTAATGACCACCGAAAGTTTGAACCTGATTCTATGGGTGGTTTTCAGGTAAAAAATTTTTATTTTGAAAAATGCGCGATTCACATTTTAAAGTTTAAAAACTCTGTCCTGAAAAATTTACTTTTTGTGACTATGATCGTTTTTACCCTGTACCCTTCAAATGTTTATAGGAATACTTGTCAAATTATTTATCTTAATCAATTTTTAGTATCGAAACCGCGATTTAATAAAAAAAATAGTATTTGAATTTTTTTATTTTATTTTAAATTTAACATCGATTAAAAGAAAAAACCAGCCACCAAAACGCACGTGGTTACTTTTTCAATTTCTAAGCATCTTTTAAGACTAAATTCCTCGCCTATATGTTTCCATTTTTTTTTAAAAATCCAGCATTATGAAAAATTCAGATTTCGGTTACTGAAGGTAGCAGAACAATCTAAAAAAAAAAAAAAATAAAATACTTAAATAAAAAGTATATTGATCTTTTATTTCACCATGTAATCTGATTGAAACGATTTACATTACAGACATAAATATTTCCCCGATTTCTTTATCTGTTATAAATCATTGTTAACAATAATCGATAGTATCAACACAACAAATTTTATTTAAAATAACGAAAAAAAAAACTGACATTTAATTTTTTTGTTCCCAAACAAGAAAGAGGAATATACCGGAGAAAGATTCATCTGACATGATATTGAAACAAATTTGAATACGTAACTATATTTGTCTGAGAATATCAAACGCAATGTAGAGATGACTAACAGCATCGATATAATATTTTGTGGTTAATTTCATTTTTTGTTGTCACGATGGCTTACTCTATAAATTTAATATTCTAACATCTCGAAACTTCGAATAACTGTGAAAATAAATGATACACATTCGTTTAAAATAAAAAATATGTGTATTTATGGAACTAGTAGATACCTACCAAGCAAACGGAACATAGTTATAAAAATATTACATTACAGAAAAAAAAAAACAAAAATAAATTTTGTAAAGTAAGAGAAAGAAAAAACATTTTTTTAATGGCTCATTTATTCATAAAATATTCATTTAACGATTACACTGATAAAAAAATATACACGACCAATTTTTTATCTTTTTTTCGTATGTGGCAAAAAAAATCCGAGAAAAAATATTTTTTGCTGCTTACGTTTCAGTTTAGATAATTTTGGTTTTTGCCCTGAAACGTTTACGAAATAAAATTACTTTTAAAAATAATTAATATTGCCAAGAAAAAAACGCAAACGCAAAAACAAAATGGGAACAAATTAATCTTTTTGAAAAATTCTGTATAATACCATAGATCAGAGGTTGGCAACCCGCGGCCCGTTGCAAGTTTTTGTGCGGCCCACCAAGCAATATAATTTTTCGAACAATTTGCTCTGCTTATGTACAGTTGAGCATACTTTGTATTATGGGCGCAAGCTAAAAGGATCCTTTTTACCAACATCTGCATTTACCTTTGCCCATCATATTAATAAATAGAAGTTTACTTACTTACTCATATAAAGACATAATTACAGTAGCCGACCAAGTTAGTCACTTCCCAGATAGTCACACTTCGAGTGAAATAGACATACACATACGTCATCCACATACTATGTTTATTCTTGTCTATACTCACATGTGCGTCACATGTAATACTTGCATATAGGGATGTCGTTTTTTTGAAAAAAAATCGATTTTTGAATCGATTCGTAACTGCCAACAAAAGAATCGATACTTAAATTATCGATTGTATTCAAAATCGATTCCAAGAAATCGATTCAAATTTGCTGTTGCAAAAGTTGCGGTAATTTTTAAGAAAAATTTATAATTCAGAAAGACGAACTTTCGAAGTGTTTTAAGAAGAAAAATATTAAGCGTGTACATACTTAATTACCAACATTTTCTTAGAATTTTATTCTATGGTATAGAGATGAATTACAACATCACAACAAAGTTGACAATTTTTGTTTTCATTTGATATAAAAATGTTAGCCAAATTTATATATAAAGAAAATGACTCATTTCAAAAATAAAGTTTTGTCATATATAAAAGATATTATAATTTCTACTATCCTTTTTCAATATATTAGATAGTAGATATTGTGTGAGATAGCTATATTACGAGTCTGTCTAAGAGATACATTTATGAGAATGAGTCATTTGCAGTTCTCGTTGCTTTCTCTATAATTGTACATATAAATATTATCTAAATTGTACTAAATGTTGAGAAGTTTTTATTTAATTGCATACAAAGTTTTTTTTATAGATTAAGGGATAAAAAAAATTATGAAAGTTTTTTTTTGCTTTAAATTTCCCGCATAAACTTTATTGTTTTGTTACATGGTACAGTTGTCAGTTTGTCAATTTTGACAATTTGATTTGATGCATAGGCAACTGATTATATGCATTTGATGCGTTTGATGCTTAAAATTTAATAATCGTAGTACCGATAATAAATTTAAATTTAAATTAATAAATAAATAGCAACGTATAAATAAAAAAGCAATTTGTGTTTTGAAAAAAAAAATCGTTTCGCGATTTCCATAAAATAAAAATCGATATGTGAATCGATCTCAAAATCAATAATCGATTAAAAATCGGTTTTCATACTTCCGATTAATCGATTTCTCGATTTATCGATTAAAAAACGACATCCCTACTTGCATACTCACTACATACATACCCCGTGTACCTGCCGTGTGGTACTTTGTGAGGTAGCTACCGTATAATGTGTGTCGTGTGTGATACGTATGTACGTATATTAGTCTAGAGGGAAGACACTAGTCCGCACAAACGAGATCAGACATGTTTTATAGTAGGCTCTGGTACACACTACGTCGTCAAAAGTATGGTGACACCTTGACCCAAGGGGGTGCCCACACTTTTGACGCGGTACTGTACTTAATGTTGTGGTACACTGCCGTGTCAAAAGTGTGGTACCCTCCCTCCTGGGTCAAGGTGTCGCCATACTTTTGACAACGTAGTGTTTGCTAGAATCCACTATAAAAAATTGGGAACAAGTTTGTGCGGACCAATGTTTTCACTATTCATACTAATTTAAATAATAAATATTTGTAATGTTGTCTTTTTCTAAAAATTCAAATATTTTGGTTTCAAATGTAGTGTACCTTTCTCTGTCTACTTTGACTTGAACATAATTTTTTATAATAATATTGTTGAAAAAATTCCAATTTGTTATGTTAACTAAATATTTACCCCACCTGATGGACGTCTATGACTTCCAAGATAGTCACTAGAGGAACATTTGTGTGACTATCTTGGATGGCTACTGTACTTCGTTTGGTTGGTTACTATGTTTAAATAATACATTTTATGTTCCCCTCACCGCAGTTTTTGGCGGTCTTTTGTGCTTGCGCCCATAATATTTTATTTGTTCTCCGATGTGATTATAAATGTAGATAAAATTGTTACGAAAATTTTTTTTCATGTTGATTTTTAAATATTTATATCTGACGTTAAAAAAAAAAAAGAAAATACCCCTGTCGCAACATCCTGCGTAACATAACGAATTTCCGCTTAAAAAATTTTCTCGGAAACTAGTTGACAAAGAATAGTTGTTCAAAAACCTTTTTATGTGATTTTTTCTCTTTCCAACGGTGTAAGAGAATGTCGCAAAAAGTTTTGAACTTGAGAAAATTTTGATAAAAAACTTATTTCTTTCACGGAAAATGTCACTAAAAAACCATGTTCCGGGCATCCAACGTATCTGGCCGAGCAGCTCATCCAAGATTTTTGTATTTCCCATATTTTCATCAAATTTTATAAAAATAAGATGTTTCGTTCGAGAGTTATCGCACGGACATATGTTTTGTTTCAAATTTTGTAATTTTTTGACCGTTCACGTATATAACAATTAATAGTCCAAGAGGCAATCGCCAAAAGAAGCCATCCAGAGCGGAAAAAGATGGTCCATAAGGAACGGTAATTAAGTACGGCATAAACCGTTTTTATGCGGTCTTTTTTTGTGTAACTTTTTTTGTAATTTTTTCTACACAATTTTAAAAAACACTAATTAAAATGAAAAGAATGAAAATTGGAAGCTTAGAAATCTGTCCTAACTAGCTGTCACTAACAGTAAAAGTGAAAAATACTGTAATATTCTTATCTTTATCCAAAATACTTCTTGCATATATATATTCCGTAAGATCATCTTCCCAAAAAACTAGCATTAATTATACCTTCTTGACTATTATTTCCTATTCTAAGCCCGTTTTTATTCTATAATCTATAATCTTTTCAGTCACTCCTTACAGTCAACACTCTTTACAACGAGATTACTCGACACTTTTGATCTCGTTATAATACGTTTCTACTATATATAATTGAATAAAAATTAATTAATTCACTAACCATATTTAATAAATTTAGTGTAACTATTTTAAGTCAATTATCACATACACATAAACATTTTGTAAATTTTCAAATATTCCATAATAATTTTATTACAAACCTAGGTAACTGTCCTCTTTAATTACCTTCAGGACATGCAAGAATATTATTTAATTTTAAGGTCCTGACAAATACATATACGTATACAGGGTGAGGTTTTTGAGAGTTACCATTTTTATTACAACCAAACTATTAATCAAAAAATTATTCGGATGAAAGTTGTAAATACCGCTAGGAGCAATCATTTCCTATAACTAGGGGCTTTATTAGGGCCAGCTTAGCCAATAGGCTAACCTAGGCCATGGCCTAGGGGCGGCCAGTTTTTAGGGGCGGAAGATTTTGAAAACAGGACGGAAAAATTTGTTATTGACGTTTTTTTTTTTTTTTTGCTTGTCAATTATTTTCTAAGAGAAAGTTTGAAAAAGAGTAGGAAAAATTAAGATTTGTTTCTTTTCATGGAAAAGGTAGCGGCATTTTCACGGTGCCTAGGGGCGGCACTCAGGGTTAATCCGGCCCTGGGCTTTATAACGCCTTTAGTTTTAGAGTTATGACACAAAATCATACTTTCTTAAATATAAATATACATCATTTTATTGATAATACTGGTTCAAAACATTAATAAAAAGCATAAAGGGAAAACAAAAATTATTTCAAAATTAAATTTTTGAATTTTTCTTAAATTTTTCTTAATGTTATGGCAAACAGATACGTATCTGTATAGACTAGGTCCAATCGGGATTGTTTTATGTTTTATCCAAGAAAGGAACCAGTAAATACCAGAGAGCCTTAATGGTAATTTACCCGCTATGGCTGCCTGTACACGATAAGTAATACTGTCAGTATTTAATGACAAAAATAATGAATCACTATTTTTATAATATAAATTATATATATGAATACTTTAGTATTATCAATACACGATCAATAGTAGTGTCAGTATTTCTAAATACTGACAGTATTACTGATCGTGTAAAGGCAGCCTAAAGTATAGATGCCACACCTCAACTTGTAATTGCTTTAAGTTTATTTGCAAGAAACTAAATAAATTAAAAAAAAATTAGCATTTAATTTAATTATTAATTTAATAATTTGTCCCATATTTATTAATTCATTAAAAATTATTTACATCTTTTATATTTTCACTTCAGTAAATGTTAAATATTTAACCTTATGATAGTTAAATGACAGTTAGCTGTGTGTTCACAAGTCAGAAATCGTATAATTTTATATCGTCTCAACTCAGTCTCAGCGTATACAAAAATTGGTTTTTAAAACGAAATTACATGACACAAAATAGTGGAAAAATAAACTAATTTTTAAAAAACTTTCAAACATAGATTTCTATTTAAAAAAATATAATTTTGCATCATAGCTCAGAAACCGAAGGAGCTATGATGCTTTTAGCCATAGCAATCAATCGTATAACAAAACTCTGTGATTTATTTAAAAAAAAAATCATGGAGGTTGCTATAATATGTATACAATCGTAAAATAATCACGATTAGGTCTTAAATCAATTTCGCAAAAAGGTTTTTTTGGGTCGCGCAAGGATGATCTTTATGTGGGAGCGATTTTTGGATCTTACATTCACACCAAAAGGGGTATAAAAAACGGATGAAACTCAGAGGTTCTATCGTACAGTGCGTGATGATATTTATAGTTTAAAATGAAAACAAATCTATTGAATGCTTGATGACAGTTATAAATTTTACCACACGGAAACGAATTTAAGGTTAGAATAAAAAAAAGATTAAATAAATTGTGAAATATTTAAAGAAAGGGGTAGATAATGAATAAAAATGTGAGTAAGGATAAAATGAAGGTAAATAAAAATGTAATATGATTGTGACTAAAAAAAAAAAAAATACTTATTGCTATGTTTTCTTCAGATGATGAAAGGTTACGAATTTCGATTGTTTTAAGAGAAATAAAAAGATTACAAAATTAACGAAGAAAAAAAGAAAACTTTATGTAATATTGTTATAATCGCACCCAGTTGTAGCTACAAGTCTCATCTGCACAATGTTTTGATTCAGTTAACAGCTTAGCCATAATAAAAATGGCAACTCTCAAAAAACTCACCTTGTATGAAGGATACATATGTATTTGTTTTGTAACAGGATCCATCCAACAGTAAGAAACCAGCGCAGCAAGGCACATCGGAGCCAGGCACATTTACATAACAGAAAACTGATCCTTTAAACGTATCCTTTCATCTATATTCTATACACTATATTAATATAACGTATTAATTACGATTCTTGCTAAATATAACGGCGTCATTTACTTGTAAATGTATACACAATACAGAATAACAGCGATTTTTCGGAATTTATTTTTTTATATAGGTAGTTAATATGAAACAAAAATATGTTGGGATTTCGAATTTTTAGGAAGTCGAAAAATGAAAGGAAGGGAAAAATGTGTTGGGAAGTCGAATTTTTCCCTTCATCTTCCGTATCGAATGTTTACCAGCGAAATGTGATTGAAAGTCCACAAGCGATTTGTCATTTTGGTGGTTTCAAAACTGATGATGAGTGTCCGGTTGATCGGGGCTTTAAAAAAAGGTTTTAAGTTTTTAAGGGCTGAATCTCAGTAAATTTCAATTTGGTGCCGATAGCAGTTAGCAGGAAAAAAGCCAACACAATTCGTACGAGGGCGTTCCTACCCATGCCTATCCGCCAATTGCCTTTGTGTTTTATTTTTAAATATTAAAAAAGGAACTTAAATAGTAAACTGGAAGGCTTTTATGAAGATATTTTTTCTTTCCAAAAAAATCCAAAATTTCTATTTTATAAATAAAAATTCAAAATTCCTACTTTATAAATAAACAGTGACTTTAATAACATTTTTAAATTACTTAATACTTGATGTAGTTACCTATTGCATTTGTTATAAAAGTAAGTTCATTTCTTTTTAGCGAATTTCCAAAACTGGAAATACGCTATTACAGCAGGTGTTATGACGCGACCTAAGCTCGGGACCATAACAGAAATATGTTTTGAGACCCCTAGAATACGAAAATGGTATTCACTAATATATATATATATATATATATATATATATATATATATATATATATATATATATATATATATATATATATATATATATATATATATATATATATACATATATATACATATATATATACATATATATATATACATATATATATATATATATATTTATATATATATATATATATCCGCGCGATAACTCTCGAACGAAACGTTTAATACTTATGAAATTTTGTGTGCGAATTCGATTTTCCAAATCGTTGGATGAGTTCGTTAGCCAGACACGTCGGATGCCCAGAAGTAGGTTTTTCGGCGGGTTTTTTGTAAACAAAATGAGTTTTTTGCCAGAATTAATCAATTTTTCAAAATTTTTTTACACCAAGCCAAAGTAAAAGGCAGTATGTGTAAAAAATGTTTTTACGCCATTGCTCTAAGTTATTTAGTTTTTGAGAAAAATTAGAAAATATATTGGAAAAATCGTTTTTCATCACACTCGCACTCACAGTCTTTTTTTTTCTGTCTCATTTTTTTCGATGCTACATTCTAAAAAACAAGGCTTTGAAAGTGGCTTGTCATGATTTTTTTAATCCAATTTAACGATTCAGCTATATTTTATTTCTCTCAGTTAAATACGTTTTTATATCTATTTATTCCATTTTTTTATAAGAAAGTATTTTTTTGTATTTTATTAAAAAACTAAATATACAACATTATTTCTATATGTGTTAAGATAACAAAAAAAAAAAAAAAAATTAAAAATAACCTGAGTATAAATGGCTTTGATGTCGACACTGCGAGATTTTTCCACCTTCAAGGTTCCTCGCATTCTAGAATCCCCAGTGAACCAAAATCCAAAAATCAAGAATTTTCTGAAAATATACATATACAGTTACGGCACTAGGATCTAAAAAAATTTTCAAAATTCACTGCTTTTTCTCGATTACAAACTGCCCCTATTTTGAAAATATATTACGAAACCAAAAGATTATAGTTCCTACCAAAATAACGGTATCGAGGAATAATGTGCACTTGGATTTATGTCGATATCTCAAATAGTTTTTGAGATACATGAGGAACCATGTAAAAAAACGTACTTTGGAGAAAAAAACATTTAAGGAGGACCACTAGTGTGACATTTTTAAAAAAATTGGAAAATTTTTTTTGCATGTTTCGATATTCTATATCTTTACAAATAACATACTAAAATTTCAAGTGCATATCTCAAATAGTTTTTTAATTACAGCCATCCGAAGTGCGGATTCTGATTTCCATTGTTAACTTTGAAGTATTGAAAAATGTATGAAAGTTGATAGTTCGGGAGTTTCTGGACGTAGCTGCCAGTCACATGCTGTGGAGAAGTCAGACCCTGGCACATTTAAACAACTTATCTAGTTTTACTATGACCGCTATAGTGAGTACATCGTAAATAATTTTAGTAAAAATTTTCAGTGATTATACTAAAAGGTAAAATTACGAAAAACTACATTTTCCAAATTTGCTGCAGTTATAACTCGAAGACAAATCATTCGATCGATTTGATTCTTATTGCAGCTTCTTTTATATATGTTTTTTAAAAAACTCCATTTTGTTAAATTTCAACTTTTTTTCTTCGATTGAGGTTCACGGTACGGGCAATACCTTTTAGTTTAATGGTTTCTTTAATTTCAGGCACCGTGAAGATCGCTGTCACTGCAGCAGTAGGGGAACTTATTTTTGGAGCCTTGGGAGATCGCAAATAACTCACTGAATTTTCAATTTTTTGGTCCAAAAAATTTATCATGAATTTGTTATATATCAACCAATATATACTTAAAATATTAAAACATTCCATACAAAAGTTTTCTTTAAAAAAATTCCCAAAAGTCATCTTTTTTTCAGGCGGTCACACCAGTGGTCTCCCTTAAAGTTTCTTTATTTAGATTGAATTATAGCAAAGTGCGTGCACTAAAATGCCCATAATTTTTTGATTTTTCATTTTTTTAGAATAAAATTTTAGGAGAATATTCCTAACACCTTATAGAGCATAATTATGAAGAAAAAAATGGATATCTTTTTTTTTAGCAAATCTTCTCTTGAATTCATTTATAATAGTAAAATGTCCTGATAAATTGACAAATACTCATTTGATATAGGTGGTTCTAGTTTCGGCTTGGAGCGGATAGTGTACGATGATACCGAAGTGTCGCCATAATATACATTACAAGAATAGTCCCCCTGGAGCGGTTTTAACATAAGAGAATAAATCGAAAATGACGTTAATTTGTCAACGAGCCCAAAGTATCTTTTCGTCAACTCGACACAGACAAGATAAAGTAAAAAAAATGTTTTTTAAGAAAAAGCTTTTACTTCAAATTGGGCTAAAGAAAAATTAAATAACTACTGAATGAAGTTTAAAGCAATATGCAACATAGTTTATAAAAGCTTGAGGCGTTATCATTAATTATTTCTGTTTTTGATATAAGTGTAGCTATTTTACTTTTCAGTACTTACCAAACTTAATTAAACGCCTCAAGCTTTTATAAATTATGTTGCATATTGCTTCAAACTTCACTCAGTAGTTATTTCATTTTTTTAGCCCATTTTTAAATAAAAGTTTTTTCTTAAAAAACATTTTTTTTACTTTATTTTATTTTCTACTCTTTAGTCTGATTACAATTAATTTAAAAAAAAAAATAAAGAAGTAATTTTTTTACCTATATTTTAATCGGTTAATTTACCCTAATCAAACATAACTATGGAAACAAAAAATTGCAATGTAAAATCAATTGACAATATTTGACAATTCGAAATGTCAAAAAGTTGCATAGGACTAAAAATCAACAATTTTGGTTTGGGGAAATTTAGGGGAAAACTAATTATTCAATATTGCATTGTTATCAAGATTAGACACGTATGCAAAATTTGAAACCTCTAACTCAATTAGAACCTGTCTAAATTTTGATTCCAAGATTTGATCGAAACCAACATACTAACATAGCAAGTTAAATAAAAGCTTTTAAAAAAAGGGCGAACCAGACAGATATGGAGACTGATTGCGCAAAGTATCCGAAAATTCATATTCCACCTATACTTGACTATCTGTATGTACATAAATCTAATCTGTACGTTGCTCATCTGCCATGATATTCAATAAGCGATTGCCAGTTGCATCATTCGATTATCATCAATTTATGTACTTCAGTGCTTCCATCTATATGTGTGTAGGGGAGGGTGGGGATGTTTGGGACAATTTTCAGTGATTATTTTTTCTACGTCTTATAATTTTAGCTTAAAGAACCAGAACAATTGCAAATGGTAAAGTAACTTTTCAGCTATATTGTGATATTTTTTTTAAAGTTAAAATAATAAAAATTTGAATTAAAATAACAATTTTCTTAAAGTATATCAAATGTCCCAATCCTCCCTACCCTGGGGAGGTTTGGGACTGTGCTCGGGGAGGTTTGGTATATATAATAAAACTAAAAGATATCACTCAAAATCTCTGTATTTTTGCATTACTAAAGTAATTGAAATTAAATTAACAATAGTTTAGGCATTAGAAACTAAAATAATAATAATAACATAATTATTTGATTCTAAAACAGTCAAGTTCATGAAAAATTTTATAACTAAATCCCGCTACATGATGTCTTTCTTCCAAAAAATTCAGGTTTTTAATTACATGGGAAGGTTACTATTTACAAAAAATATTTATTGGCTGACAAAACACATATCTCAATCTGTCCCTTGTCATTGAAATTCTCGGAACTGGTAAAATTCCTAACACACTTTCAATTCTCATAACAGATATGTCTTCTTCTTAAGTAATGAAAGTTTTCTTTGATGAATCAATACATTTAAGGGACATAACACTGACTTCTATTTCTTCAGAAGGCGCATCTTCATCAGGTGGTCTTTGTACAATACAGGCATACCTATATTTAGTAGAGAGTCTTGCTCCTCCCTTGAACTCCACCAAAACAAATGTGCCGTGTTTCAAATCTTTCGGTTGAAAGTCTGAAAGATCAGCATACTCTTCATCTGAAACATTCAGAATACTTTCACCAGAGGAAATGTCTGACGAACTCTCTAATGAGCTGTCAATGTTTTCAATTTTCTTCTGTTTTTTCTTTTTGATCTGGTTGGTAAATTTCCGAAAAATTATAGGTTTTTTCAGTTATTGACGAATATAGTTTTATTAAACGTTTAAAAATGAAAATATTTTCTTACATTTTAAGGTTATTTTGTTACAGATTCAGTTAAAAAAAATCATGTAAGCTTATTTGAGAGTGTATTATATAACATACAATCTCGCAAGCTTACATGATTTTTCTCTAGGGAGGTTCGGGACACTGTCCCAAACCTCCCAACATGAGCTGTCCCAAACCTCCCAAATGTGCCTGTTAAGTTAAAATGTGTTCTAAAATCATAACCTTAAAAAGATAAAGCTGTTTTGTTCATTAAAATAAACCTTAATGATGTGGTCATTTGATAAATAATTTACACTTACTTGATGATGTAAAATGAAGATAGAGTGCATTGAAACTTCGGGTTGAAAAACCCAGACTTTTTGAGGAAAAATCACAGTTTTCTCAATGACAGCAGCGTCTTCCAATTTAACTTCATGGAAGTCAAGGTACACTAATATTGAAGTTAGTCCTTCATTCTGGAGGGAAATTGGCTCACTGTAGCCAACGTAACAAAATAAAATGAAGGTGTCCCAAACCTCCCACGTCCCAAACATCCCCACTCTCCCCTATGTGTAATTAACAGGAATTACTTTGCTTAATCATAGTCAAACAGACCCACCGACAGACGCGACGGACAGACAGACGGATAGATTGACAAACGGGCAAACTGTTAGAAACGATGTATGTAATTAATGTCTTTATTTAGAGATATTTCTATATGCATTACATTGAATTTGATAAAGACTGCCTGCTTCCTGCACGGATCAAAGAAAGACGCATTCACACTTAAAGGTTTTTTGATGGTTGATTTTTGTTGGTGTGTGTGGTGTGTCTTTGTGCATACAATAAATAAGGAGAAGAGGAGATATTCATGATGGTGAAATTTTAATTAAAACTTGGTAAAGTTGTTTTGATTTTTGTAACAAAAATCAGTTTTAGTTGAAATCAAAGGCAGCCAGATTAATTGACATATTTAATTAAAGGGGGGGGGGGAGGGTCGTCCAAAACATTAAAATTTTTATTTTTTTGTTTTGCTTTAAAAGTTTATTTGAATCTTAAGGAATATATTTCTAATGTTTTAATCCCAACAGAACGATTATCTTAGATAGCGATAAACTGCTTTTAAAGAACGAAACTTTTTAATAGCGTTTTTCTCAAAACAGGTTTCTTTCGGCGCCGTGGAACATAACTTAAAAAGTGATTAAGGCATTAACTTGAAATTTTGTACAGATATTCTTTAAGATATTGGCCTTTGCATATACCAAAAATTTTGCATAAATTATTACTATACCTAAATATTGTTTATAACAATTTGTTTAAAAAAAAAAAAAGTGAAATTTTTTCTTTTTGGTTTTAAATTGTGAAAAACAATTTTTTCTCATCAGAAATAGGTATATACAAAGCGTATTGACTTATTTTAATAAAAAATTTTTTGTCCGATTGAATTCAGTTGATTACAAGAGGCTGGACATTCCACGGCGCAAATTAATAGAGTCAACTTGGAACAGCTGTAACGCCGCCATTTTTTCTTTTTTTTGCATAAAAATTTATGAGTAGATACACCATAACATATACTATACTATGTAACTTCATTTGATACAATAAATGTATCCAGTTCCTTAAAAAAAAAATTATTAAAAATCCTGTTGTCTGGAGGACCCTCCCCCCTTAATGAAGCAGATACTGAGTTTTTTCAGTAAACTAAGTACTTTAAGAAAAATCATTTTTCTCAAATCAAGTTTTATATAGAAGTGACCGGAATTAGGGTGATTGGTAAAATTTGGGTAATTTCGCTGCCAAATTTTATTTTATCTAGGTGACCAAATTTCCTTTATAAATATGATTGATTCGGCAAAAATATTTTCTCTAGTGATCTCACATCCTTAATTCTGGTAAAAACCCCAAAAAAAATCAGTTTTATTTACACGGTTTCTAAGTATTAAAAAAAATTTAATATACTTAACATCATTAAATTAAAAAGTTTCTTTTTTCTTAAATTCGTCTTTACAGAAGTGATCAGAATTTAAAGTAACTGCTGCAACTATGGTAATTTAAGTGTAAGCTTTTCATTTTTACTATCAAAATTAACAAATTTCCTTTAGAAACATGATTGATTCACAAAAATCTTCTTTCTAATAACCCAATATGCTTAATTTGGGTAAAAAATGAATAGAACGACTCTGAAAACCTACAATTTTCTTCAAGGTTCAACATTCGATCATTTTAGTTACGGTTGTTAATTGAAAAATTTCTTTCTTCTCAAATCAAATTTTATAGAAGTGAACTGAATTAGGACCTTTGTTTAAATAAGTGTCAACCTTGCATTCTTACTGATGAAACTGACGAAATTTTTTTTCAGAAAATAAAAATATTCTTTTCCCGTGATCCTGTATGCCTAATTTTGATAATTCGCTTCCACTTTCGCTTCATCTTTATTTTTTCACTCTCAAAACGATTTCTTTGTTCAAAAATTAATTTCTTTGATTTTTTTTCTCTTTGAATCATACAAATAATTTTTTTGATTTAAAGAAATATTTTTTTCACAATTGAAAAAAAAAATTAAAGAAAATATTTCTTTGTATCAGAAAAATATTTCCTTTAATTCAAGGAATTTTTCTTTGTCTATTGAAAAAAAAAATTGTAGAAAATATTTATTTGAATCAAAAAAATATTTTCTTTGATTCAAAGAAATATTTCTTGACTATTGCAAAAAAAAATTAAGAAAATATTTCTTTGAATCAGAGAAAATATTTTCTTTGATTTAAAGAAATATTTCTTTGATTCAAAAAAAAAAGAAAAAATCAAAGAAATTTTTAACCTTTGAACAAAGAAATTGTTTTGAGAATATTGAAAAAATTTATTTCCGTTTAGGAGGGGGCCACGACTCCTATAATTACACCCTGTATCCGCAATATTTCTTTGAATCAAAAAAATATTTTCGGTGATTCAAAGAAATATTTCTTGACTATAATTGGAAAAAAAAGTTAAGGAAATATATTTTTGAATCAAAGAAAATATTTTCTCTGATTTAAAGAAATATTTCTTTGATTCAAAAAAAGAAAAAATAAATCAAAGATTTTTTTTAACCTTTGAACAAAGAAACCGTTTTGAGACTATTAAAAAAAAAATTATTTTTGTTGAATCCAAAAATTGTTTTCGCTGATTCAAAGAAATATTTCTTTAACTATTGAAGAAAAAATTAAAAATTTATTTCTCTACATCAAAGAAAATATTTTCTTTGATTTTAAATATATTACTTTGATTCAAAAAAAAAAAAAAAAAAAAAAAAAAATTAAGAAATTTTTAATCTTTGAATAAAGAAATCATTTTGAGAGTGTTGATAAAATTTATTTCTGTTCAGGCAGGGGTCACGACCCCTATAATTACCTCCGTGTATCCGCATTTCTCTTTTATCCACTGAATCAATATTAGTCGTCAAACACGCGTTTAGCGTTTAACGTTTTGGTCAAAATTTTCATCGCAATAACCGAAATTTCACTGAAACAAAGCTATCAGTCACAGTCACTACATTGACAAAAATTTCTAATATACAAATTTTGACATAGTATCTACACATTATTCATCAATATATGCGGTAAAATATTATGTTCAAACCTTTATCTATGTTTTATGTGTAGCGACAAATTAGCTATGTATAGTGCCTGTTTGTTATTTGAATAATGTGTATTTGATATGACAACAGCACAGACGGTTCCATTCCAATTGCAGCTTTCTGTTCTCCTGTTCCCGTGTTTGTTTGCATCCCTCTTTATTTGGTAGTGGTTTATATGGTTTACCCTATTCAACCAGTTTTATGGATGCTATAGACAGACAGAGTCTGCCTAACTAGGCAATACAATTCATATCATATTCACAATTAGGCATACAATGAATGTACTGGATATGAAATATTAGGTCTCTACCTATACCTACACAGTATAAAGGCTCTATCTATCGATAAATTTGCCACAATGAGTGAGTAATGGTTATATAAACTGTAATGCAGGCAGTATGCTTTATTATAAGCGGGAGTTATGATTTTGAAATGATGTGTTCTTGTGTTTCATCAACGAGGTTGCTCTGTTTTGAAATTTTGAATGAATATCGAATGAATATCGACTGCAGTGATGGTTCATCAATGTGAACTGCAGGGCTGCAGCTTATACAGTCTCCAGAATGAGATTTATTTTTATGATGAATTTATTTCCATGAAAATTGATGTAATTGATGTTTACATATAATACAACACCGTCCTTGGCAGCGTCGGGGCATACTTTTCGGCCAAACTTTCAGCAAGAGTGTACAGAGAGAAAGACTTCTAAATAACGCACGCAGGTAACGGATGGCATCGACAGATGGCATCTGGAGATTGTGGAAGCCAGGACAGGGCGGTTATCTTATTTTTCTTTTTCTACTAGCAACAGAGACAGCTTCGGTGTTTCGAGCCGTTATTATCTTGAAATATACAGTCATTATATTTAGTCCTCCAAACCGCTTGTTGGTAATGGTTTCTGGTAAATTTTTAAGAACCATTTCAGCATTCAAATGACCAAAAAACACGTGTAAGATACTGAAACAGCCCTATATAACGCTTCTCATATAACGCATAGCTCCTAAGAAACTCATTTTTGGTGTCTTTTAATTTCACACATCATAGGAAAATATGGATTCCTTACTGGTAAACGAGTGACACTGGCCCAGAAACTATAAGTCCCGATCCACACTATAGTGTCAATATCGGTACGGTTCCGCTCCGGTCTCGCTATGATAAAATATGTTTGTGTTCACGTTACAGTGCTGATACCTATTCGTTCTCCATTCAAATTATAATGCCGCTCTCGGTACGCTGCTAGTTCAAGATACAAACATCTTTTCATAACAACTGAATGCAAGCGGAGCAGAGTGGAATCAAAAATGTGTTTACACTATAGGTACATAAGTCACAACAAGTCTGAAATCGCTCCGATAAAATATTACCTGAGTGGTATTGGTATTGGAGCGGTACTGAAGCGGGACTGAACCGTGACTGATATCGGAGCGGTAACGGAGCGATGATGTGAATACACTCATTGTTTCTTGTGTAAGAATATTTTACCGAATCGGGAGCGTAGCGATATCGTTACGAGAGCGGAGTGTTAGTGTGGATCGAGCCTAACTCATCTTAGACCACTTAGACCTCCCCCGATTGCAGTGACGTAGCGAGGGGGGGGGGTCTATCATGCCCCGGGCGCCACTCACAAAAGGCCGCCAAATGTGTGCTGAAAGGGTACCAAATATTACTATATGTGTTTGTTGAGGGAAGAGGGGGCGCTAATAAGGTGTCGTGCCCCGGGCGTCAGTTATGTTCGTTACGCCACTGGTCGATCATCCTATATAGATAGCCTTGACGCCGCTCTTGTGACACTGTAATTCAACGTGTATGATTTCTTTTTAATCTCTTCATAATTATTTTTTTTAAATAAAAAAAATGGTAAAAAAAGTTGAATTTAACTCAGACAGCCACCGTTTTGGGAATTTTTTTCTCTTCGGTTCGCATTCCCTTTATTTACGATTTGATTATAATTCTTTTTTTTTTTTTTTTCAGAAATTTTGTATACATTCTCAAAGCGTCAATATACAACAAACTGTTAAAAATGGGTAGTAAAAATATTCTATGTTTTTAATTTTTTTTTTAGTCTCGCGTGCCATCAAATATCGACCTTACATAAACGTATTCACATCAAAAGAGTCCCCCTCCTCGCACTTCCTACTTCAATTTTCCTTTTTGTAAAACACCGTACAATTAGTACAAATAATAAAAAAATCCAAAAAAAGTGAACCATAGAGGGACAGGTAAGTGAGCCAGAGCTATATTTGTTTATCATATCATTCGACAAAGGTAACTATTTATTTGTTAGAATTAAACAATAAAATTTTATACAGTTTTGAAGACCATCCGCCCCCCGGATGAAAAGAACTCTTCGCTGTACCATGCATACGTTGGTATGTCCTTTTACGTATAATATTAAAAACAGAAACATTTGAACAAGCAGAAACAAAAAAAAGCGAAAAAATAAAATAAAAACGAATAAAGATTGTTTAAATGTAAATGTTACGTAACCATTCAGATTTTATTATTCGCAGTAAATGTATATACTTATGCACACTTTGACAGGAATAATTTTGATTTCAAGTTACACAGATCAAGACCAAGCCCTAAGCGTATGTGTAAATCAGGGGTCGGCAACCTTTTTCGGATGGCGGGCCATTTTTAACCCTAGAATCATACGTTGGTCTACGAGAAACGTTAATCATACATCGATATCGTTTTGACGGATGGACTTTTTACGGACAGTTTTAGAGTTTATTTGCAAAAACCATTTTTTTACATAACAATACGGCAAAAGCGAACAAAATATTTAAAAAAATTGGATTTGGAAAAATTTCTTAATGTAAATATTTATTAATTTTTTAAATTTTTTTTATCAAAGCATATTTTCATTATAAAAATTAAAATACCCCTGTCGCAGCATCTGCATAACATAGCGAATTTCCAAATTTTGGGGACTGGCGGATCTCATCTAAGAACTGTACCTATTTAAAATAGTTTAGCTTTCTAAGAGTAAAAGATTTTTTAAAATCGGCTGGGTAATTAGTTTTGATATTTTTGGAACCCAAGAACCCGAACGGACTTTGTGCAGCATAGTTGTATCCATCTAAAATAATTTAGTTCTCTAACAGTGAAAAAATTTTCAAAATCGGTCGGTTAGTTTATTTTTTACAATAATGGAAACAGTAAACCCTGGCGGAAATCATACAACATAACCTTTATTCATCTAAAATAATTTTAGTAAAAAGTTTATCCTAACAGTAAAAAACGGGTCCTAGGGATCTCATATAACTTATGGTAGTTCGTAAGGTTCTTGTGGACATCATTTAATTACTTAATGAATTCAAATACTTTAACTTACTAACGGTGAAAAAATTTTCAAAATTTTCGACATTCGCTAAAAAAATCATTGAAAAATATTTGATATGTTTCAATCAATTAATGGTCAACATCAGCAAATAAAAGTTACTAAAATCGAAGAAAAGAATGAGTTATTTGTCCGTAGAAATTAAAATACAAATTCTGAAAACGAGCAAAGAAATATTGAAAAAACTAGATCGGCAAAACATTCTGACAAATAACACTACCCAACTAATACTTGCCAATTTGAATGAAACTTAACATACTTATTAAACAGCGAAAAATATTAAATACGTGTTTTTTTATTTCGGCTAAATACGCTTTTTAGGGGTAGAAAACACCATTCAACCTCTGTAGATGAAAACAGTTATAGCTAAATATTTTTGAAACGACATATTTTTTGAAAAAAGGGCTGAGTACCAAATTTGTAGAATTTAAAGCGATGCACTTGATAGTGACCCTGAAATCGATTTTCAAGGTCAGTTGAAAATGATTAGCCATTGCCGAACTTTGACCATATCCTGTACCTATAAGCAGTAATTTCATGTATTGACTCAATCTATCTTCAAAATTGATTTGTTGCGTTATTTTTCTAAAATAAAAAAAATAAAAACCTGACGAAATGAAAAAATAGGCGCAAATTTATAGAAAAAATTAGAAGAAAACATTTTTGTAAGTAATTTTAGAAGTAAAGTTAGGAAAAGATTTAATATCACTCCAATTGTAAGTTAAACATTAACTTTATATTATATTAGAAATTTTCAAAATTTTTTAAAATTTTTATTGCTACTCTATAGTTATCATATTAGGAATTCAATTCAACATATGATTAACTATTATTTTTCCGATTGCGATTGAGCAAGTATTTTTCAAAATTACTTCTTGATCACTTATTTTCTATCTTGCATGTGAAATTCGTTCGAATATACTTTGAACCATTTAGGGATGAAAAGTAAACTACTCCTTTTGAAAAATATTAAATGATTTTCAAATGACTTTGGAAATTGACCTCAAGGTCAACTTCAAAGTCATCATCAAGTGCATCACTTTGAACTCTATAACTTTGGTCCTAAGCACTTTTTTCAGAAAATATATCGTACCATAATCCACTTCTATGTTGATTCCTGGTCTCTTTTCCTGCGTTTCTAATATTTATGTCAATAAAAAATGTGCTACCGTAGACAAGGATGAATAGGTACGCATTCAGACTTCACACCGTATTTTTTTGTATTTATTTTATGGTACCTAATCTTTAATATATTAAAAATTTACGCGAAGATGATCACTTTATCAGCAGTATCCAAAAAAATTTAAAAATATCGGTGGTTTTTGAAAAATTAACAAAAATCGTATAATTTCTTCTCTATGAAAAATTGGGGTCAAAAGAGACGAGAAAAGAGTAAATGGGGACAACCCGTAGGGTCGACCAAAATTGAAATTCTAATATAAAATAATTTCGAACTTTTTGTATTTATACATTCAAAAAAGAAATAATAGGTACTTGATGATTTTCTGTAAAAATAAACGTAGAATCTAAAATAAAGTTTATATACTCCTGTCGTTTACCCCTAAGTTTATATTCCTCCTATTCTTATTTTAGTTCAAAAAATAATTTTTCAAAAGACTAAGACATAATAATTAATAACAGTGAGATTCTACGTCCATTTTCAGACTTTTGTTTATTAAATTGCGTAAAAGCTAGTAAATGCAATAACAGATATGATGAATTTATAAGGATTTTCTTGTACTACAAAATCTTAAAAATATGGAAACGCGTACTTTTTTTTCGTTAATTGTGTTTTATTCTTTTGCACAAAATTTTAAAAATACTTTATTTTCTTAAGAAAGGGAGGCAACTTTAGTCACAGATATGCCTATGAACAGTTTTTGGTAATCCGGGAAAAACGAAAACACTTTTAAAATTTTTTTATTGTTAAAATCGAAATGTTCTTTTAAAGAGGGTTAAAATTACCATATTTTATATTAAAATTTTAACACAATCACTCCCTAATTAACGAGCCTTACTTAATATTAGCAAATTGAGAAAAAACACGTCAATTAGATTTTTTTACACAGATTTTATTTGTTATATAATTCAAAAGGATATTTTAAAAATGTGTATGAATGACTTTCATTAAATAAATTTCAATATATTTTCCATTTATTTTAACAGTGGAATGTCCTTATTAGTGGCTATACTTTCGGCTTGGAGCGAATTAGACGAAGATTTTCTTCTAAAACCAAATTTAATAATTAATTAAAGAAATAAAAAAAAAAATTTGTGGATTTCCTACCGTTCAAATATAATCTTTATTGTATGTAAAAATGTTATTACATTTTTTCAAAAAACTGTAAGTAAACTGTAAAATTTTCTTTACAAATATGTTAAAATAGAGAAATGTTTCCTTTTTAATTTATTTTTAACTCTTTTTAAATGATTCACTTTAAAATTTTTTAATATTTCTTAATCGAAATTTCATAAAAGAATGTGTCAAAATTTAAAAAAATTTTTCTTTGTTAAAAAAAAAAATTGAATGTGCAAAATTATTTAATATTAGAATGCTCTGATTATACAATTCTAATCATAACTGTATTGTCAATTGGATAAAAAATTACGTAAAAATATTATTGTTTGAATATGATTTAACGTAATTTTTATACGATTGAAGCAAACTCTTATTAATTTTAGGAAGGTGTAAATATAATCTAAATTCTGATCATATCACATAACAGATATCGTCGGGATTTTTTTTGTAAAAAAAAATGGAACAGAGATACATTATAAAAACATTTAACTGACAGAGAAATAGAATATAGCCGAATCGTTAAATTGGATTAAAAAAATCATGACACGCTACTTATAAAGCGGTTTTTTTCGAATTTAGCTCGCAAAAAATGAGACAGAAAAAAAAAGAATGCGAGTGCGAGTGAAATGGAGAACGACATATTTCCTAGTTTTTCTCGAAAAGTAAGTAATTTAGAGCAACGGTATAAAAACATTTTTTATGCATTTTACCTTTTACAATGGCTTAGTGTAAAAAAAAATTTGAAAAATTGCTTAATTCTGGCAAAAAACTCATTTTGTTGACAAAAAACGCCCGGAAAACCTACTTCTGGGCATCCGATGTGTCTGGCTAACGAACTCATCCAACGATTTGGAAAATCGAATTCGCACACAAAATTTCATAAGCATTAAACGTTTCGTTCGAGAGTTATCGCGCGGATACATATATATATATATATATATATATATATATATATATATATATATATATATATATATATATATATATATATATATATATATATATAAATTTTAGTGAATATCATTTTCGTATTCTAGGGACCTCAAAACATATTTCTGATATGGTCTCGGGCTTAGGTCGCACCATGACACCTGGCGTAAAAGCTGAATTTCCAGTTTTGGAAATTCGCTAAAATAGATAAATACATCAGTTGTATCATAAAACATGTGTTTCAAATAATTAATTTATGAACTATTATGAGTCAGTGGACATGTGTGACTTTAGAGAATGTGAAATTTCTCAGTCATAAATATTCCTATAGATATGCAGTTATTTCCCCATTAGGCACATTTGTAATTTTTCTAAAATTTGTTAGTAATTTTTCGAATAAGATCTCAAAAAATAATAAAAATTAAAATATTATCCACAAAATAAATTGTTAATCTTTTATTAAGTCACTTGAAACGCATTCTTTAGTTTTCGATTCAATATATTAAAACTTCAGTATTATGTCGTCTCTAGAAGTCAAACAGCTGTAATCATTTTTCACATTATCATAATCATTGAATAAATTAATTATAGCATGCATATCTTTAATAAATTTTGGAAAAATTAAGAAAGCTTTTATATGTGAAGTACAAAATCTTTAAAAAAACATCGCGTAATCATACATCGACGTCCTTTTGACGGACACTATTTCAATACAAACAAAACGACAATGACTATGAACAAAATAAATACGTCTTATGTGTTATAACAACAAATAAATTAGATAACAGAAATCTCACAGCAAGCAGGTACAGACAAGTTGTAGTATTGGAACAGGTAGAGAAGTTCGTTCGTCGTTTTGATGTGTACGTATGATTCTAAGGTTAAAAAAATAGTTTTTAGCTGACCGCACAGTCAAATATTTTTCAATGTAGTATGTGGCTTAAGTAAATTTTTTTAACGAATTTTCGAATCAAAAATTCAGCTGTTAGAATCACTGTCTTGATGCCACTTGAGCCCAGAACTATGATCGAAATAATTTATTTTGAAGTCTCTAGAAGCCAAAAATGACATTCACTAAAATTTATATAACTGTCGAACGAAAAATTCTGATTTTACGAAATTTGGTAAAAATATTGGAAGTCCAAATAGTCAGACACGTCCGATGCCCGGAATGGATTTTTAGGCATTTTTGCATAAAAAATTTTTGTAGAAAAAGTGAATTTTTTGCCCAAACTTCCGCAAGTTTTGCCGTATTTTCTTACACCGTTGGAAAGAGCAGAAAATAATCACATAAAAAGGATTGTTGCAAAATAATTCTGTCAAGTAGTTTCCGAGAAAAACTAATTTTTGTAAACGGGCATTCGCTATATTATGCAGGTTACTGCGACAAGGGTATTTTCTTTTTTTTAACACAAATTAATATAAATATTATTAAAAATCAACATGAGAAAAATTTTTTAGTAACAATTTTATTTACATGTTATAAAACATCAGAGAACAAAAAAAGTATAAAGTATGGCTCAACTCTGCATAGGCAGAGCAAATTGTTCGAAAAGTTGTATTGCTTGGCCGGCCGCATGAAAGCTTCCAAGGGGCCACAGGTTGCCGACCCCTGGTATAAAAGATTTTCCAATAATCTATGACTCAGTATCTACTAATACTATAAAAACAAAAATTTTAGCTGTAGAAACTTCGTATATTAACATGGGAACGGTTATTATTTGTAAATTTTGAACTATATCCTTAAAACCACTGGACCAAAAATTTCAAAAAAATTTTTTTAGATTCCTTGAAGACCGCTCTTTTAAATGATACCTCACACGATATATTAATTAAAACTGTCTAGGGGGACCAAACTTTCCCCCCCCCCATTCTAATCCTAAAAGGAATTTTTTCTAATTGTTAACTAGCAATATATGTGCGCGTCATCAAGACCTTTTTTAGGTTTAAGTCAAATTTCAAATTTGAACAATTGACGAACACGAGAGTAATCTTATAAGGGTTCGAAAAAAACGGTTTTATAGAAGGGATACTATTTGAATATTGTGCCGAAACCCTTCGATTAGTGAGCTTTTCCCGATTTACACCGAGGCGAAAGTATTCGTACAGACACACACACACATATATCTCTTACATATAATTTGCAAGTCGAAAAAGCTTTCCTCTCAATTTGAAGTGGACTATAATTGTAAATGGCGGTTTTATATCTCCAATTTTATTGTCTGTTATTTGTACACCGAAATATTTCGAAAATGGTTCAAAATGGTTCAAATTGTATGTGTGCATGTGTATGAGTGCGTATGTATGTGTGTACACGTATATTATTTCAATAGCTTCTACACTCTTACATATTATCTTTCTTTATGATAGGCCATTAAATTGTAATTGGTTAAATTAAAGTAATAATTTACATTTTTTTTTTGCCATTGTTCTGTAATTTTTTTTTATGTTTTATTCAAAAATCAAATATCAGTTTAAAATAAATTGGGAAAGAATTAAAGTACCTAGATAAAGAAGTATATTTTTTCTACAATCTTATTGTTAATGGAAAGTAGGCTTTTGCGCTCTGTGAAGGGAGCGCAAAATGAATAATTGCCGAAGATTCTAGTTGCCGAGCAACAAAGCATTACCTTTCGCTTTAAAGTAGAAAAGTAATACTTTGTCGCTCGCTCAACGTATATTTTATTACAAATCGGGTAGGCGTTGTTTTATATTTTCTATAGTAACAAATAAACAGATTCTAAAATTATTATTTTTATCGTAATCAAGTGAAATATTAATTTTATTAAATTTCAAAATAACTACAAAATATTAATTAAAAATAATAAATAACTATAATTTATAAATAATAAGAATAAAAAATTTAAAAATATCTATACATATACTATATAATGGAAATATGTAATAGTGACAGTGATTTCTCAAGTAAGTACACCTCCAAATATTTCTGAAGCTGCAAAAATTATAACATTAAAGTAAATATTAACATCCATTATTATTTTTTCAAGTATCTTTTAAATAAAAAATACATTTTATAATATTGTAGAAAAAATTTTGTGTGTAATTCGAGCACAAAATGACATTGCCGTTCTCATAAGAATAACGCGCTCCGCCTGTCGGCGTCGCGCGTCAACATTCTCAATCGAGCGACAATGTACCATTTTGCGCTCTTAATACACAAATTGCTATTAACAAACGTTCTTAATAACGTTCTATATAATAATTTGAGATAATTTTTGTATATTTCATTAATTTTTAGCGTTCCTTTGCTTAAAAGAAAATACCCTTGTCGCAGTATCTACATAACAGCGAATTTCCAAAGATTGGACACTGACGGATCTCATATAGTAACCTGTATCCATCAAAAATAGTTTAGCTCTCTAACAGTGAACAAATTTTCGAAATCGGTGATGACGCATTCTTGAAAAGTTAGTTAATTTTTTCTTATTTTGAAAAATGAAACAAATGTTATTGTAATGACAAAAACGATAAAGCATTTACCGTAATAAAATTCCGCAAATTTCTTAGTTTTTCTAAAAAATTGTTTTAAAAACTTATGTAATTTTTCGATGGTGTAAAAAAAATGTAAAAAATTTTTTAAATCCGGCTAAATTTTGCAAAAAAAAAAAAAAAAAAAAACTATTAAAATTGGGAAAAACTGGCGATACTTTTGGCTTCTGAAAATCAAACGTATCTGGCTGACGAACTCATTCAAGTTTTTTTTTGTTTTTTGACCTTTTTACCAAATTTTATAAAAATTGGTTATTTCGTTCGCGAGTTATCGCCCGGACATATATACTTGTATACATACATATAATTATATACAAATTTTAGTGAAGGTCTCTAAACAAATTTTTGCCATAGTCCCGGATTCAGGTCTCGTGAGATCCACAGTAATAGCTGAATTTCCAGAATGAAAATTCGCTAAAACGGAGCCCTTATAATGGAACTCTCGTGTCCGTCCGGCTGTCTGTCACAGAGGTTTATCTCGAAAACTATATAAAGTAGGAATCCGAATTTTGACATAATGTTAGGTTTTGTTGACACGCACATACATATATCGCCAGTTAACAATTAGCAAAAATTTCTTTAGGATTAAAATCAGTGGCGGATCTACCCTAAGTGCCGCTCTACGCTCAGTATAAATGCCGCCCCTGAAAAGCTAAAAAAAAATTGTGCCGCCCTTTTTGTCCCTAAAATCGGCCGCCCTTCTTGAAAAACGTAAAAGACGAAAAAAAAATTCTACATTTTGCCGCCCTTTTTGCCTAAATTTGCCGCCCCTAAACTCTGCCGCCCTAGGCTCCACCCTACTCAGCCTGCTGGTAAATCCGCCACTGATTAAAATGAAGGGTAATTTTGGTCAGAAAATTTTAATTTATATATCATGTGAGGTATTATTTAAAAGAACTATCTCCAAGGTTCTTAAAAGTATTTTTTTTACAGTTTTTGGTCCCGTATATAGACAAACATACGATTTGAAATAAAAAACACTTTCATTTTGCAACTTGTTGAGAATGAGCAACTATTTTAATCAATTTATTGTCACGAATGTGTTACATTTTTTTTGTAGTACTATTCATTCCAACAGTTCTGAAATAATTATTTTCCGTACTATTTAATAATTATGTATAATTAAATTAAGAAAAGGAAAAGCCCTCTCATCGAAAATTAGCTGTGATTACAACATTTTCGAATAAAATCTAAAAAAATAACTGAAAATTTTTTAACTGAATGTTGTATACTAGTAGTTCTCAAACTTTGTCGTCCGCAATTCCCCTCTGGACTTAAAAATTTCAAAATACCTCCGAAATATATATTAGGAAACATAGAAAATGGTTTGCAATATGTAATCAATTGTTTCTGCGATCCCCTCAAACAGTTTTCGCGACGCCTACTTTAAGAATCATTGCCGTATAACATATTCGAAGATCATTTTACTACTGACTCGCAAACGTCTAACACAAGCCTACAAATTACTTCGCCAGTAAAATAATTAATCTATTTAACTATTCTCTTTGTATGAGACATTATTGATATCGAAATGTCCCCACCACTTTTTAACCCTCATGTACACCCATAGATATACAAGATACTTGAATGTGTTTGTGCAATATAGCGCATATATGACTGCGCACCTTGCATATATATATATATATATATATATATATATATATATATATATATATATATATATATATATATATATATATATATATATATATATATATATTATAAACTGTTATGACCGACGTATGCGACCAACAACCAACAATTAAAAATATATTGAGAATATTGTTTGGTTTAATAGAATTTTTACACTTAAATACGACACATCTCATATTTTTTCTGTTCAAATTTCACGAGTTGATTAAAAAATCAATGACACTCAGTACAATGTGACCCCAATGACGAACAGTAACAGATTAAATCAGAAGCAGTGTAAATTGACACAACATTGCACCTGACGAACGACAGATTTTTAGATGTACACTTAAAGGGAGGTTTACTCGAGAGTCCTTAAAATTATGTATTTTTCTAGAATATTTTTCTCAGGAACGGAAGTAAATATCAATTTCAAATTTTGTGCACATATTTATTAAGTATTAAGCTACACAAATAAAAATTTTTCAAGGAAAAATATAAAAAATTGTCCATTTTATAGATAGTGCAGTGTGACGATCCGAAAATCCAATGCCTTGTTGGTGGACATCCTAGCGCCGGTAATAAACCACCGAAATCCAAAAACAAAAAAGATTTATAAAATATGTGAAGAGTACCGGCACCTCTAACTACAATATCAATAAATTGCTAAAAGAAAAAAAAGTGGCGGATGTTTGAACTTTTGATTAAATTTAAAAATAAAACTTTAATTAATTTTAATAGAACTTTAAGTAAATTTAAAAATAAAAAAATTATTGAAAGTGTATCGAACTTAGGTAGAGGTGCCGAAGAATTGAATTATCTTTAAAATAAAAAATTAAAAAAAAGAATCCATCGAATAGTTTTTGAGTTATCGTGTCCACCAGTTCCAGAAATGTAGTTCCGAGATATTATAAAATATATATAAAGAAACGTATTTTCAAAATTTTATATTTAATACTCATTATTGCGTGAACTACGTTTTCTGAATTTTTTTTTTTTTTTTTATAGAAAGCTGGATTCGGTTAATGTGCAAGAATCTCAAGTAAACCTTCCCTTAAATTACTTTCAGCAAAATCACTTTGGGAACATATTCTACACATAATTAGCTACCAATTTCTGCAAAAAAAAAATCAATTTTCCTCTCAAGTAAACCTCCCCGTAACTAGTATATCTATGTATATACCCCTATTTTTACACAAAATGTTTGACGACAATACATGGCTTATTGTGATTTGAAAAGCACCCCTGAAAATACACCGTCTTCCCTCTCCGCCCCGCTGCCGCCAATAAAACAATTAATCTTCACACATGTTTGGCTTTTGATTCAATTAGCTAATGCATACAACATACAGTCACAGTATGCGGTCCACCCCCAAACTAGTAGCCGAATAAACTGAACTACTGAAGTGTTGATAATACATATTTTGTTGACTTTTTGTTGAGTTTGAATAGGTGTGTAGGTACCTGTGTCATGTGTAGTGAGGGGAACACAGAGGTCACAATCAATAGGGTCAACCGATCAAAACTTGTAATATTTTGCACCATTATTTAAAAGTTCCATTAAGCATACAATGACTGTCCAAATATAGTGTGTACCACAATGAGTCTATGTCCACATACTCTATGAATTTGTGTACATTATCAATTACAAAGTACAGTAGAAATCCATTTATAATATCATCGTTGTGAATCTTACATATTTCGTCATTGTTTGAAAACCTTTAAAGTGTTACATTACTTTTAAAAAAGGTTTCTCATAAACCAATGAACTGACTGACTGTATTAGAGATGATCGATATATCGATAACTGTTATTTTACAACTAGTATAGAATTTATTTATTTATTTATTTATTTATTTATTTATTCTTATCTTAAATTACAAAGAAAGTAAATAGACGTGTCAACAACAATAAATCATTTTATGTTATAATTTAAAAATTCCTCTATGGAATAGAAAATATTATTTTTTAAAAATATTTTTATTTTACATTTAAATCTTTCCGCCGGTAACTCCCTCCAGTGATGGGGCAGCTTATTATAAAATCTAATCCCATTATAAGTCGTTTGTTGGGTTTTTTTAATTCTGTGGAAGGGTATACACATATCACCACAATGTCGTGTGTTATGTTTATGTTTGTCCTTATTTAGACAAAATTTGTTATTATTTTCATGTACGTAGACAAGGATTTTAAATATGTAGATCTCTGCAATGGTAAGAATGCTTAATTTTTTAAAATGCTCTCTACAACTATCGTAATTTCTAAGATTGCACATCACTCTGATACACTTCTTTTGAATTTAAAATAATCTTTCTATTTTCCCAGAGTGACCCCATATGATTATTCCATAAGATAGCAAGCTGTAGAAATTACTATAGTAAAGAGTAAGAGCCGCCTCTAATGTTGCATATTTCATTAGATTAGATATTTGATAATAGGTGCATGAAAGTTTATTAGATAATTTATTCCCAACTAAGGTCTGAATCTACACTAATTCCCAAAAAGTTAACAGAGGAATAAGGTCCTTTGTTCTTCCTTGTAGAAATTTTTAAAGTCAGGGTTTTATTGGTAAATAACAGAAAGATAACAGTTATCGTCAATAACTGGAATATCCAGTAACTGGTTACTTAAATAACTCCTTTGGAAATATCGATAACATAGGTCAATATTAATATATTCGAAAGCAAGGATCACAGTAATTTATTTTAACCACCTACGGAGAATTTCAAAATAATAATGCCCCAGGCAAGTTACACATTTTCTATTGTAGCACATTTCCTCACTGATTTTTAAAAAACCCTTAAAAATGAACTATTGTCTATTGTACAGTTATCTATTTGTATTTGTAATTTTGTATCCATAAAATTGTTAAAATTGTGTATATAAAGCCTAAATCCTTGTATAGACAAGTATTTGAACAGATATTACAGATTATTTAGTATCCGTCAGTATTATAGAACTGTGCATATTTCACTAACAGAATCATACGCATATCGAATATCTTACAATATGTTAAAATATCCAAATACCATACCAGTTATTATAATAACTGTTATAAATAACAGTTATTTTTCAGTAACTGTTATTGCAATAACAGTTATTAGAAAATAACCGTTTAGCTCGTCTCTAGACTGTATCAATGAATAAATGAAGCATCCACATATGTTCAAAATACGATTAAATACTATTTTGTAATATTGTAATCAATGCAATAACTGTGGAATCTGTAGTGATGTTTTCAAATAATTACTGTCAAAATATAATATTCATAATAAAATTTAACTTTTTTGAGAAAAAACTGCCCAAAATTTTGAAAGAAACATCGTGGTATTCGTTTTATTTTCAAAATACAAATTATGTCCTGCAATAAATACTTATAGTCCTCATGTTCTTCATATTTCACCCATCTCACCCCGTTACCTATGTTAGGGAAATTGTCTATAAACTAGCTTCACGCTTTGTCTAGTAGTATAAAACATAATAGTGTTCACTGGCCTATGGTTTTTTCACTTTTTGGTTGGCTTGAATGATATATTAACTTACATCTTTCGAAAATAATTTAAAAAACGTCTTGTAGGTACCCAACTTCCAAAACGACTTCGAACGGTTGAAACCGTACTACTTTTGGTATAGAACCGCTGTAATCTTACTACTTTTGATAAAGAATTGCTACGGCCTTACTACTTTTGGTATAGAACTGCTGTCACCGATTACTTTAGGTAGAAAACTGCTGTGACTTTATTACTTTTAGTCCAGAACTGCTGTCACTTTACTATTTTTGGTACAGAACCACTGTCACTTTTCTACTTTTAGCATAGAACTACTGTGATCTTACTACTTTTGGTATAGAACTGCTGTTACCTTACTACCTTTAGTCCAGAACTGCTGTGATCTTACTACTTTTGGTACAGAACCGTTGTGATCTTACTACTTTTGGTACAAACTGCTGTCATCCTACTACTTTTGGTATAGAACCGCTGTAACTTTACTGCTTTTGATATAGAACCGCTATAACCTTACAATACTTTTCGTATAGAACTACTGTCATCTTACTATTTTTGGCACAGAATTGCTGTAACTTTACTACTTTTGGTACAGAACTGCTATGGTCTTACTACTTTTGGTACAGAACCGCTGTGATCTTACTACTTTTGGTACAAAACCGCTGTTATCTTACTACTTTTGATACAAATTGCTGTCATCTTACTACTTTTGGTATAGAACCGCTGTAACTTTACTACTTTTGATATAGAACCGCTATAACCTTACAATACTTTTCGTATAGAACTACTGTGATCTTTCTATTTTTGGCACAGAATTGCTGTAACTTTCTACTTTTGGTACAGAACCGCTATGATCTTACTACTTTTGGTACAGAACCGCTGTGACTTTACTACTTTTAGCATAGAACTACTGTGATCTTAAGAACCGTTGTAAATGTTTTCAGAATGGTAACAAAATTTAGATACAGTTCAAATAAATTACATATTTTTTAATAAATATTGTGTAACACATATTTATAAAATTGTAATTTTGGAACGCAAAATTCCACGACAAATTTTAAATTTATTAAACAAATCAGCATTGTCTTTCAAAACTCATATTTAAGTTTTTGATTTTACAAAATCGGTCAACGACGCGTGGTTTTTAAAAATGCAAATGGGTAGATAACAATTATTTCAGGAACAGGACCACAGACCAGTGAACATATTATATATAATTATATTTATTAGACTGGCTGTACCAATGAATAACTGAAGCACCCACGTACGCTCAAAATACGACCAAATGCTATTTTGTAATTTTAAATTTAAAAAAAAAAAAAACTGCAAAATTTTGAAAGAAAAAAGAATATTGACTTGCTTAATAAATTAAAAAGTTGGATATCAAAATTTTCCTAACTTTTCAACTTTACCTAAAGTTGGATATCAAAATTTAGTAAAATTCACTTTTTGAACATTTTTTTTTATATATAGGGTAAAAGCCCACTTTGTGGAACGGTATCTAATTATGAACATTTACATATTAATGAAGTTATTTCTGAAAGAAACGTCTGATAACAAAAATTATTATTAATAGAATGATTGTTTTTCAATTTAAATTCACCTCGAATTTAAAGTTTCCTTACTTAATTAAAGAAATAAATATGTAAATGTCAAAACTGTTCCAGTATTAGATACCGTTCCACAAAAGGGGCTTTTACCCTAGAAGGAATGTTTTAAACCTCGCTTAGTATTTTTTATGAGAATAGCTATACGAGTAAAACTACCCATTATGAAACAAATACACACTATTTCGATTGTGAAACTTGTATCTTTTAATTTTTACAAACTTCCGAAAACTGCTTTTTTCCAAATTTTGTAATTTTGCGCCCCTGTATTTCTGATGGGGCTGGTGATAAAAATTTGAAATTCGTTTTATTTCCAAAAGTTATGTCCTGTAATAAATATGTTTACTGAACAATAGACAACAAATTATGTTCTTGATATCTCACACGTCTCACGCAGTTACCTACGTCAGGGAAATTGCGTATAAACTGGCTTTACGCTTTGTCTAGTAGTATAATATTATAGTTTTCATTGGTCTATGAATGGAACACATATGAACTGCTAACTGCAGAAAGGAAACAAGTCCAAAATTTTTAAAATTTTGTTGTTGTTTTAAATTGAAGATGGTGTATAGACTTGTACTCTATCTGCAGTAAACGCATAAATGAACTACTTACTATGGTCATAACAGATGATAGAAAAGTTCCCTTTCTGTTGTAAGGTTCCCTTTCTGTTCTGTAGACTTGTTTCCTTTCTGCAGTTAGCAGTTCATATGTACATCGTATTGGACTTGTACTGTACAACTGAAACACATTGTTTGATGATAAAATCAATATATAGGTGACCTGGTTACTTCTTTGTTTGTTAGATATACACGGTAGATAATGTAGATACCTATATACTACTATATCTATCTATCTGTTGGTGCTAGTGTATTTTAGGGACAATTAAATGAAAATTCATTTATAATGACCCCGATATATTTGCTGATAATGAATTGAGCAAATGAAAACACAACCATATTATGTTACATGTATATATACATGAATGGCTATAGTACCGTAACAATATTGGATATGTAAACAAACAACATAGTAGTTAACCGGGAAAATTTAATAAAATATTAATATTATTGTTTATCTTTCACAAGTTGTTTATTTGTTTAGAAAATATAGCATCATGCAAACGTGAATAAATATTATATTTATCGGTAAATAATCGGCAAATTATCGTAAAATTATCAACACTCTGATATCGTATTATCGAACTTTCTTTTTTGTATGTTTTTGAATATTGGGAGATTCTCTTTTCTTGTTGACGAAGAAGAGTAGGTGATTTTTTTTGGATTTAGAATTTACAAAAATATTTAAAGGAGTTTTACCGAGATCCTTATAGGAAATGGCGTGTCGGAGGGTAAGTATCATCTTGTGGTGGCTCAAACTACAAATCGAATTGATATTGTGGACAAAATTTGAGTTCCATAGAATGATGGGAATATGGTTAAAATAGGGTCTTAAAGGGAGGTTTACTCGACAGTCAATATACTCGACCTCAAGAACGGAAGTAAATATCAATTTCAAATTTTGTGCACATATTTATTAAGTATTAAACTACACACAAAAAAATTTTTCAAAGAAAAATATTAAAAAAGTGTCCATTTTATAGGTAGTGCAGTGTGACGATCCGAAAATCCAATGCCTTGTTGGTGAACATCCTAGCGCCGGTAATAAACCACCGAAATCCATATATGAAGAGTACCGGCACCTCTACCTATAATATCAATAAATTGCTGAAAGAAAAAAAAATGGCGGATGTTTGAACTTTTGATTACGATTTTTGTTTTATTTTTCGCTCTTTAAAGTAAATTTAAAAATAAAAAAAATATTGAAAGTGTATCGAACTTAGGTAGAGGTGCCGAAGAATTGAATTATCTTTAAAATAAAAAATTTAAAAAAAAAGGATCCATCGAATAGTTTTTGAGTTATCGTGTCCACCAGTTCCAAAAATGTCGTTCCGAGATATTATAAAATATATATAAAGAAACGTATTTTCAAAATTTTATATTTAACACTCATTATTGCGTGAACTACGTTTTTTGAATTTTTTTTTTATCGAAAGCTGGATTCGGTTAATGTACAAGAATCTTGTTTTTAAATTATTTTCAGTAAAATCACTTTGGGAACATATTCTACACATAATTTGCTATCAATTTCGGCAAAAAATAAAAATTGATTTTTTTATCAAATCTCAAGTAAACCTTCCCTTAAATTACTTTCAGCAAAATCACTTTGGGAACATATTCTACACACAATTAGCTACCAATTTCTGCAAAAAAAAAATAGATTTTTTTTAACGACTCTCAGGTAAACCTCCTCTTAAATTCAATGAGAACCTATATGTACTTATGATTTTTTTAATCGAAACAGGTTGAAGATAAGTTGTAATGTTGATACCATTAATGGTATTAGATGGACCAGCATGTGGGCTTTCTAGAGACATTAAGCAATCCGTGGGGAAACACTTAGATGCAACACAAATGGGATGTAAAACTTGGACTTGTGTCTACTCCCACACAGGGGACTACTTTACTGCAGGCTCTTGTGCGCTCTGCTTGTAATATTTGCAAGGAAGTCACGTAGGCAGATACCAACGTAAGCAGTTGAAAGCTGTTCTGCACAGTAGGTATACTACGACCATTGCTCAATAAAAACCGCTACCTCTACCTCCATCCTGCATCCAGAGGAGGGTATTTTTCAGCCCTTTATAAGATTGGTCCTTTGGCTGTGTTCATCCTCACCGAATTTGCCTTGCATTCTCAAGAGCTTACCAGCTAAAACCTTTCATAAGGCAAATTTATGTCCAAAAGAGCATAGAAGGGGTGTAAAAAGTGCACCCACCCTTCAGAGGGAAGATAGGGGAGGTGGTCGTACACCTTTTGTGAAGTCCTTGGCAATAATAAATGAGAACACGAGAATTGCAAAGTGCCCAATTATACTCTTTTCCGTATTGATACAAATATTCATACTTTACACCTATATCTAAGGGATATTTTTGGCTTTGCACAAAAATTTAAGGACTGTACAAATTTTTCTTTTCTTTTGATCGGGGATTCGGATTCATCGTCAAAAACTACATAGAAATACCATGGTCTGTCATCCAAATCACCTTTTTGTGGGGTTGTATTAGCAATGTTACTTTTAAAGGAACCTAATCCATCAACTGGAAACTAGGGATGCAACAGGGTGAAACTATAGGGCTCTTTGTTGATATCTCAAGAAATAAATAACTAAATAAATAATATTGATCAGAGAATAAAAGTTAATGCTATGAAACAATTTAAACCATTTGAAAAACCATTTTCAAACAACTATGTCCAAACATTTATTCACTTATATGTATAAAAACTATGTGCTTGCAGCTAATATGCATATATATATATATATATATATATATATATATATATATATATATATATATATATATATATATATATATATACAGTGTGATCTAAAAATAACCGAACTTTTAAGTTATATAATAGAATAAGCATGGTATTGAGTTTCAAAGCTAATAGTTATTCAAAATGGGATCCATTTAACTCAATATAACGTTTGGAACGATCAAACAATTTATCCATAGACTTTTTAAACTCCGTTTTTGGGATGTTCTTTAGCACCTGTGTCACGGCTGCTTGAACAGCTGAAACGTCATCATAAAAAGCTCCTTTCATTCCAGTTTTCAGTTTTGGGAATAGAAAGTAGCCACATGGTGATAGAGCAGGCGAATACGGAGGGTGGTCGATATCACAAATCTGTTTTTTCATCAAAAATTCGTTGATTTTTTCGGTGTTTATCATGCAGTGCGTCTTTTATTTTATTATCATGCAATAAAAACAGTTGTTTTCTTCTGAATATTCGGGTCTAACAGGAACAACTATATTTAATTCTTCTGCCGACATTGTCAGTGAAATTTGTATCAATAGCGATTATTTCACATACATTTTCCGCTAACTCAGCACAATTTGATGATCCTGATCGTCCAGATTTTGGATCATCATATAAATCGTCACGATCATTTTTAAATCGTGTAAACCACGTGTAAACTTGAGTACGACTCATACAATCATCACCATAAACTTTTTTTAAGAATTCGTAAGTCTCAGCAAATTTTCTACCGAGTTTCAAACAAAACTTAAAATTTGCTCTTTATTTCATTATGCTTTTACGACATAACTACAAAAACTACTGTCATTAAAACGTGTGTAATTTTGTGACCTGTCAGCCGATTAGCATGAACGTATCTGCGTTCGAAAGAAGAAACATGTACCTTTCTAACGCTGTCAACGTTTAATAGATGGCGCTACGTCTTCTATGATTTAAATTAAAAGTTCGGTTATTTTTAGATCACACTGTGTATATATATATATATATATATATATATATATATATATATATATATATATATATATATATATATATACATATATATATCTACCATAATTAAAGAAATTTCCATAACACGTAACGAGTTTATATTCTACAATAAATTAATTAACTAAAACATTTATTAAGAGTAATGCATTCAAGCTTCAATTCTCCGAAATATTATAATTTTCATTTAGAGCACTTAAAGCACTAAAGACAAACTTTATTAAATACCGAAACAGCTGCCAGCATGCATTATTATGTTTTTCAACAAGAAACAATTCAATTCAGTTTTCTAATATGTGAATAATTATGTTAAGGGGAGGTTTACTTGAAAGTCGTTAAAAAAAATCGATTTTTTTTTTTGCAGAAATTGATAGTAAATTATGTGTAGAATATGTTCCCAAAGTGATTTTACTGAAAATAATTTAAAAACAAGATTCTTGCACATTAACCGAATCTAGCTTTCTATAAAAAAAAAATTCAAAAACGTAGTTCACGCAATAATGAGTATTAAATATAAAATTTTGAAAATAGTTATCTTTATATATATTTTATAATATCTCGGAACTACATTTTTGGAACTGGTGGACACGATAACTCAAAAACTATTCGATGGATTCTGTTTTTTAATTTTTTATTTTAAAGATAATTCAATTCTTCGGCACCTCTACCTAAGTTCGATACACTTTCAATATTTTTTTTATTTTTAAATTTACTTTAAAGAGCGAAAAATAAGACAATAATCGTAATCAAAAGTTCAAACATCCGCCATTTTTTTTTCTTTCAGAAATTTATTAATATTATAGGTAGAGGTGCCGGTACTCTTCATATATTTTTTAAATCTTTTTTGTTTTTGGATTTCGGTGGTCTATTACCGGCACTAGGATGTCCACCAACGAGGCATTGGATTTTCGGATCGTCACACTGCACTATCTATAAAATGGACACTTTTTTATATTTTTGTAGTTTAATACTTAATAAATTTGTGCACAAAATTTGAAATTGATATTTACTTCCGTTCTTGAGAAAAAAATTTTAGAAAAATACATAATTTTTAAGGACTCTCGAGTAAACCTCCCCTTAAGGGGAGATTTGCGAAAAAAATATCAACAATCGACCATTATTATTTAATTCTTTTTATACAAATAAATATTTTATTAAAAAAATAACTATATAACATTGTTTCTACATGTCCTGAGATTACAATTTTTTTTTTTTTTTTTAAATTCAAAAATGAGCTGAGACAGCGAGATTTTTTCACTGTGAGATGGTTCTTTGCGTTCTGAAATCCTCAGTGAACCAAAATCAAAAAATCAAGAGTTTTCTGAAAATATACATATACAGTTATGAGACTAAGATCTAAAAAAAAAAAATGAAAAACGAGCGAGAAATTGCATTTTGAAAATAAATTTTCAAAAATCACCGCTTTTCTCGACTATAAACAGCCGCCATTTTGAAAATATATTACGGAACCAAAAGATCCTAGTTCTTGCCAAAATGACGTTATCGAGGAATTACATGCACTTTAATTTATGTCGATATCGCAAACACTTTTTGAAATAGACGAAGAACCATCGAAATTGTCGATTCAATTTCAAATTCAATTTTTAATTTGAATATCATAGTAAAGTGCATGCACTAAAATGCCCATAACTTTTTGATTTTTCATTTTTTTAAATAAAATTTAAATCTGTCCAATTTTGTTCGTTTCAACTAATTTTCGTTATTTTTGTTTTCGTAGTAACCCAACCTCTTTGAATCATTTATATACGTAAAGATATAAAATTGGAAACTGTGTAAATAGTACAAATCTTTCAATATAGAATTAAAGTAAAAATATTTATTAATACTATTACCAATGAATTCCCGTAACTTTAATTCAATTAACCAAAATTGTATTGAGAAAGATTGATGCTTCACAAACGTCAATCTTTTCCAATTACTTAATCCTCTCCCGCCACGTTTCACCAGTCGTTTCACCTGGACTCATCACGCTGATTAAAAGGAACAATTAGGAAATATATACAATCAAAGACAAAAATGTGATAAAAATGTTACTGGTCCAAATATTACGAATTAATGACAGCTTTCGTCTATATTTGTGGGTTATATGTACTTATTTTTTACGGAAGTATCGTTTTTTGTTTTATTGATATTATTTTCTGTTGAATCAGAATATTATTTATTTAAAAAGTTATTTGCTTTTGAAAATTAACCTCGCACATAGTTATGGAAGATTTACTTTATAGCCCTGAGACTGATGATTCTTTAATAAAACATCATTTCTTTTATGGTTAAGCATGATTTCCCAAAAACTGCTTTATCGATTGTCTCAAAATTTCGCATATTTTTTATTTATAATTATAGTTCATAAACGAAGAATTTTTTTTAACCCTACAATCATACGTACTCGTCAAAACGACGAACGAACTTCTCTACCTGCTCTAACACTACAACTTGTCGTTGCCTGCTTGCTGTGAAACTTCTGTTATCTAACTTATTTGTTATTATGCAGCAAATGTATAAATTTTGTTTATAGTTGCTGTCGTTTTGTTTATATTGAAACAGTGTGCGTCAAAAGGACGACGATGTATGATTAACGTATGTTTTTTTTTTTTTTTTTTTTTTTTTTAAGAATATAAAGTTTTTCTAAAATTTTTTTAAAGATATGGATGTTATAATTAATTTATTCAATGATTATGATAATGTGAAAGATGATTACAGCTGTTTGACTTATAGAGACGACATAATACTGAAGTTTTAATATGTTGAATCGAAAACTAAAGAATACGTTTCGAATGACATAATAAAAGATTAACAATTTATTTTTTGGAAAACATTTTAATTTTATTATTTTTTGAGATCTTATACGAAAAATTACTAACAAATTTTAGAAAATTTACAAATGTGCCTAATGAGGAAATAACTACATATCTACGGGAATATTTGTAACCGAGAAATTTCACTTTCCTCACATTCTGTAAAGTCACACATGTCCACCTACTCATAATAGTTCATAAATTAATTATTTGAAAGACATGTCTTATGATACAATTGATGTATTTATCTATTTTTTAATTTTTATAATGAAAATATACTTTGATAAAAAGATTTAAAAAAATTAATAAATATTTATATTAAGAAATTTTTCCAAATCCAGTTTTTTTAAATATTTTGTTCGCTTTTGTAGTATTGTTATGTAAAAAAAATGTTTTTTGCAAATAGACTCTAAAACTCTCCGTAAAAAGTCCATTCGTCAAAATGACGCCGATGTATGATTAACGTTTCCTGTAGACCAACGTATGATTCTAGGGTTAATTTTAATGATTTTTTTTATAACACAAATTTACGCGTTTTGTTATAAACTAACAAATTCCTTCTGAATTTTTTCTTTCGTTTCAAATGAGCCTTTAAAATGTTTTGGGTTTACCGCAAGTCACCAAAAAATACCATTTAGAACTTCAATTGTAAAACTTACGTCCACAATACTTTTTGCAAGAAAATTAATTTAAGCATCAACTCTTTTTATGTGGTCTTTTTTGTGCAATGATTGTTTGGTGACTTCTTTATGCAATTTTTTTAAATTCTTTTTTGCAAAAAAATGCCCATCAAAGTGCATAATGAAAATGCAAGAAAAAGTAAGAAATTTTAATATTAATTTGTGATAAAGTTAATTATTGACTGTTTTTTAGCATTTTATCGGTACATTACATAAGAATATAAATTATTGTATCATCCATTTTTTTTTTCACATATGTATTGCAGTTTTTGTAATATTATAAAAATTAAAGAAAAGTATTTAACAATTTAGATAATCAATATATGAAAATGTAGGCTTTCTGGGCTTAGAATTTGATCAACGAAAGCAAACAAATATTTGTTAAAGACGAATGAAAAACTATCGTGGAACCGTTAGTAGGAAGAAAGATTTATAAAAAGGAAATATTTTGATAATTCTCTTCATTGCTAGAATTCCCATCTACAGGAAAAATATCAGACAAAGAATTCCCAGAAAGATAAATATGATCAAGTTAACAACCGAATCCTAGGTACCAAGTAATAATCCCACTATTATGGACGCAAGCTAGAAAAAACCTTTTTACCTAAGTACATCTGCATTTACTTTGTCTGTCATATTAATGAATAGAGGTTTACTCACTCACTCATATAAAAACATGAAACCAAACATGTATTCCCCCCTCTGCAACTTCTAAAGGTCTTTTGTGCTTGCACCCTTATAAGAAGTTTCTCAGAACTGTAGTTTTTAATGGCCACCTTTTAATAGTGGGTTACTTTAGAAATAATTTATCGCAGTCTTCTGGTCGCACGCATAGAAAGAAACATTCTTCATTATTCTATTTAAAAAAATAAAATAAAATAAAATAATGAAATTATGCTCTTTTTTTCGGTGTAAATGCACACAGAACAACTAAAGACCTAATTTTGTCTTACTGAAGTAATTTTTATTAGTATGCTAGTAAACATTTTTGATTGCGATTGTACCGTTTAATAAATTCAAATTTATGACTCGAAATATCTAAAAATAAATTCCGTTGAACAAGCCCATCCTTTTATTTTCAGAGTGTGAAAATTCGTTGAGATTTATTTCCCTATAAATAAGTTTTCCCCCAATAAATTATATAATTAGATTTTGCAAAATAATTTATTACAATCCTCAGAGTCGTTTGAAAAAAAAATCTATTTATTTTAACACAAACATAAATCACAAAATATAGAAAATTTACTAAATTTTCCTTAACAGATTAATTAATTTCTATACGAAAAATTGATTTTATAAAATATGGAAGATATCATCGACCAGCACATACTTGCCAAAAAATTTTCATTAAACGTCAAATTCAATAAATAATTGGCATATATTCGGTCCGGTAGCAGAGGGGGGTTTATTACTATACATACATTATATTATATGATATAGTTAGTATTACAACATACGTTATGAAAGTTGAAAGGATTGAAAATTGTTGAGAGAGAGTTGGGGTAAAAATGATTCAGATAAGTTATGTGAATATTTTGATAGGAATATTTTCGTATCTGAGTTGCGCAGATGAATGATAAACTTTACAAACAAAACAGTTTGTATACACGGAAAAAAAGAATTATTTCAATCAAATAAATTTTATTCAAACCAAATAAAATTCTTGTTTGTATACCGTCAAATAAGTTTCATATTTCCATGAATTAAATTTTTCGTTTGAGATTTAAATAAATTTTTAATTTGCATCAAATAAAAATGTTATTTACGTGAACTTGAACGTTGTTCTGATGGAACTTCCTACTTTATTTCAGTAGAAACAAAATATATTGTATTGCAAATAATAATTTTATATGTATTAAACACATTATTATTTAGGGCACTCAGTTTTCTTATTTACATCAAATAATTTTTCACTCTGTTGAATTTTACTTCTATTTGAATTGAGTTTTATTTTTATTTACCTGAAAAATAAATATATATTGGATATAATAAACGAAAATCAATTTATCAGCACACTGATTACTATTTATTGTTAATACGTAATCCATATTATTATTATTATTAATTATTACAATCAAATAATAAAACATACAAGTTCAAAATGTAGTATAATTTATGCATTTTCCAGTACATAAACAGCAAACTATCATGCATTCAAACAGGTAACGTAAACAACCATATAAAAAAATTTCAAAAATAAATTTTAAACAATGAAATTCTTCAAATTTACAAATACTTTAATAAAACTTTGGTTGTTTGTTTTTTAATACTTTTTGAATCACATATTTTTAGTATTACATAAATAAACGCTAAATTAACGTTAACTTATCAGTATCACTTATCAGTATCACATAACACAAGGACACAATCCAATTAACACAAACACAAACATAAATATCCAAGGCCTTCAAATGTGTCATTTGTTGCGGCAGTGCTATTTTCAATGTTGTATATTGTCTGAAAAAAAGCAATACAATTTATTATGGACAATATGGGCGCTTAGTATATCTACTGTTTATTAAAATAATTAATGTGTTACTTAAACTTACCAACAAATATAGGTTATTTTCTTCAAACATCAGCTTTTAGAATCTCTTTCAGTTTTTTTATCCGTCGTATCAACAATTATTACATAATATATTAAAACAAAAGCTAAATACGTCTGAAAGAATTTATACAATGTAGGTATCCATAGTGAAATTTAATTTCGAATTAAAAGTTTTCAACCAAGATCCAAGATGTCGGTTAATAAATATTTTTATGTACTGTATAAGTCGTATAACTAGGCCTACGTATAACATTGCTTGGCTTGGCTTGGCTTCTACACGTGACCACATTTCCGCGCATGCGTTGTAATTATTTTGTTTTTGTCGTAACTGTTTTATTTGAATCAAACAAACTAATTGTTTGAGCCAAATAAACTTTGGTGTGCATGAAGCTAAATATGATACACAGAAATAAAATATAAACAAATAAACAATATATAAAACTGAAATAATGTGTTTGTTTGAAATTTATCAAAAAACACAAACAAAATAATTGATTCCTGGAAATAAGAGAAATATTTTAGTGATCAAAATTTTATTTGGACGAAATAATATTTCCCAAACACGCAGTTTCGTTTCACTGAACTAAACTCTTTTTTTCCGTGTATATTTGGATAACAATTAAGGTGTCTTTTACAAGTGATGTGCTAAACAACACACTTTTTGGGGAATTTTCTTTTGAAGAAACTATCTATTGTAATGAAATAAATTAAAGTAAAAAAAATGTTTTTTAAGAAAAAGCCTTTATTTAAAAATGGGCTAAAAAAAATAAAATAACTTTTGAGTGAAGTTTGAAGCAATATGCAACATAATTTATAAAAGCTTGAGGCGTTATCATTAATTATTTCTGTTTTGGATATAAGTGTAGCTATTTTACTTTTCAGTACTTACCAAACTTAATTAAAATTTTATTTTTTTAGCCCATTTTTAAATAAAAGCTTTTTCTTAAAAAACATTTTTTTTTACTTTATTTCATTACGATAGATAGTTTCTTCAATGGACAATATTTGACAAGTCGAAATGTCAAAAAGTTTCACAGGACTAAAAATCAACAATTTTGGTTTTGAGGCGATTTAGAACAAAACTAATTATACAATATTGCATTGTCATCAAGGTTAGACAGGTATGCAAAATTTGAAACCTCTAGCTCAATTAGAACCTGCCTAAATTTAGATTCCAAGATTTGATCTAAACCAACATACTAACATAGCAAATTAAATAAAAGCTTTTAAAAAAACAGTTATATACATTAAGGTACCATCACAGTGTGATTGGCCAAAAATAGTCAATTTTCGCAATTTTTTTCAGATAGATAGGATAGGGGAATAGGGATGAATTTTTTTTACGATTAATACCACTATTTAACAATACAAAAATATTTTCTTTATTCATTTTGATTTATTTTTTATAACTATTACAAGTTTTTGGAAAAAAGTGTCTTTAAAAAAGGACGATATTTGGTGCCCACGATTGTGACCGCAGTTTTTATCTGAAAAGAAAATCAAATAGATTATCAATCTGTAGGTAAGCCGCTATATACCTATGGAGGTTTTTTTTTTTTTGAAATTTGAATAAAAAGTGCAAAATTTTTTACTGTTTTCCGTATGAAAAAATAAAAAGATTTCAAAAAAAGCTCCCATAGAACATAGCGGCTTATCTACAGAAATTTTTAGACACTTTTTTTAAAAAATTGTAATAATTGTAAAAAATAAATAAAAATAAATAAAAAAAAAATATTTTTATATTGACAAATAGTGGTATTAATTGTAAAAAAAAATTCATCCCCATTCCCCCATTCTATCCATCCGAAAAAATCGTGAAAATTGACTATTTTTCGGCCAATCACACTGTGATGGTATCTTAAGGTACATTTATAATTAAGTGTATCTTGAATTTTTTTCTTCTTGTCTGGCCTTCCATGTGGTCTTGTAGGTCTGTTATTTTGAATAAACAAGTAAGAAAATATAAATAAACAAGTAAGCGTTCTAAAAAATCGAATTTTTCATATTAATAACTGATTCTAGATAGTCTTACAGAAAAACACCATAATAAAGAGAATGCATCAAATTTTAGTCACACTGACACCGTTTTTTTCGGTCTGTGACCTTCAACAGCCTTACAAGGGCAGATTGATCAAAAAGAAAAATAAAAAAGAACAAATATTCAAGATACACTTAATTATATGTAGGTACTTTAATGTACAAAAGTTTTTTTTTTTCATTACGATAAATAGTTTCCCAAAAAGTGTTCTTTTTTTTGTAGCACATCACTTGTAAAAGAGTGAAAATTTTGGCAGAGTTATCTAAAATTATGGAATAACACTTGTCTAACCTTACATACTATCACAACCAATAAATCCATCAATAAAAACAACTGATTGTACGGTATATTATCTGCGCAAGTACAGTTTGCACTTGATCGATTTTTTGATAATGCAAAACATTCTTTCAGTTTCGAATGATGGCCGTTGCGCATTTAACTGTCAGTGGAATAATTATCTTTGTCAGTGTAAAATTCTTGCAATAATTCAAGAGTAACCTAATTTATTACAAAGAAAATTATGTACTGTTCAATAAAATATTTTAAATTATTTCTTGAAATTTATCAGATTTTCCGAGAAAATATGAAACGCAAATAGTCAAGTAGGCTATTGTGGTCAATGATCAATACTCAATGTAGTCAGATTTAGGTACAATCGCCACAATATTAAAGTGTATTTGGGCGTAAAATAAATAAATATATAAATTTCATAATTAGATGGCAATAAATCTACTAACATAAGATAAAATTACTGGAATTTTCAAAAGGTGCCTAGATTATGAATTGTGTAGGAATTTTTTATGAATATCAGTATGAATATGGAAATAAAATATTCATTTTATGCATATGACAATAAAATCTTCAATTGTGTTCTTCCTAAGTACAACGGAACATTATTTTTTTCAAGTAGCAACAACACTTTTCCTAAGGAAATTTTTTATATTTAAATTCCTTGCAAAAAGAATAATTGCTTGAACGATTTTGTTATCTAAAAAAAAAAAAAAAAAAAAATATTTTAAAAGTAATTTTAAACTTTATATAGAACTTAAGGTATATAAATTACAAATGTAGAAAAAGTGAGGTTAGCTACATTTATAATAATGTACATCTATAAATTTTAATTTTTAGACAACAAACAATTTGATGTTGTATATGGTAGATTAATGATATTCTATGATTTATAGTGAGTTTATGTATGAATTTTATTAAAAAATATTATAGCGCATTTAAAAAATCATGATTTTTATAAAAGTTTTTGTTGTTCTATAGTTATTGGCCATTTGGGAGTTGATGGTATTTTTTTTTTTACAGCGAACTATTATAATTTGTATTCAAAACAGAAGATTCGTTAAGATAAATTTAAACAAAATTCAGAAACATTAAAAATGGTGTACAGACTAAACGAAAATTATTTGAATTTAATTTTCTTACGCAAACACACTAATAACTAGAGATTACTTTTATAGAGATTACTTCATATTTGTTAGTGTATCGTAGAAATAATAGATCTAAAATATCCCCAAAATACTGACACAAATTTTTAAGTAATTTTTTTTATTTTAAATATTATCTATTAATACATGTTTCATTATTAATAGTCGTACTTATAATTACTGGAAAACATACACAGATGGTGCGCACTGATACATTCAGTAAATATCTCCAATTTTTTTTTATTAAAAGCTTTTATTTAACTTGCTATGTTAGTATGTTGGTTTAGATCAAATCTTGGAATCAAAAATTAGACAGGTTCTAATTGAGCTAGAGGTTTCAAATTTTGCATACGTGTCTAACCTTGATGACAATGCAATATTGTATAATTAGTGTTGTCCTAAACCGCCCCAAACCAAAATTATTGATTTTTAGTCCTGTGCAACTTTTTGACATTTCGAATTGTCAAATATTATCCATTGATCTTACATTGCAATTTTTTGTTTCCATACATATGTTTGATTAGGGTAAATTAACCAATTAATATATCCAGGTAAAAAAATTACTTCTTTAATTTTTTTAAATTAATTGTAATCAGACTAAAAAGTAGAAAATAAATTAAAGTAAAAAAATGTTTTTTAAAGAAAAGCTTTTATTTAAAAATGGGCTAAAAAAAATAAAATAACTTTTGAGTGAAGTTTCAAAGCAATATGCAACATAATTTTAACAGCTTGAGGCGTTTAATTAATTTTGATAACTACTGAAAAGTAAAATAGCTACACTTATATCCAAAACAGAAATAATTAATGATAACGCCTCAAGCTTTTATAAATTATGTTACATATTGCTTCAAACTTCACTCAAAAGTTATTTTATTTTTTTAGCCCATTTTTAAATAAAAGCTTTTCTTTAAAAAACATTTTTTTACTTTAATTTTTATTTTGAATTTGAAAATTATATTTTATTTTAGGAATTAAATGTATTCGTCTACTCTCATACGCTACTATCTCAAATTTATAATAACAACTGATAGTATGGAACATGTTTACGCAAGTAAAACTGACACCTGACAACTTGTTTTTCTAGGTAATTTTTTTGTTTTTTTTTTTGTAGATAGGTTCACTTTGATTTTCTCACTAAATAAATACAATTTATTTCCACATTTATGATAAATCAAATCTAGATATTATCGACATCGATTCCGAACGTTCGAACACACACACACACACACACATTGAAAACTAGAAAATTATTATTTATTCAAACTATAGTGTAAACATGGTGTGTGAACACCAATGAATAAGTAAATAGGATCAAATGATCAAATAGAATTTCGATTTTGATCGGAACCACACCAAACCAATAAACCGCATTATTTGCACATTATGCCATCCGTAATACCACCCATCACCAACCACCTCATTTCCCGGCGATGATCGAATGTCACATCACAAATATCATCATATAATATCATCATCGTAAAATTTGAATTGATAATTTTACAACCACAACTTATCGCATCATTGGTAAGCACAACGCAACGCATATAGTGCGACAACTATGATAGATAGACCCATCCCACTATTTTACTGCTCCTGATTATATAGAAGCGGAGATATTAATAATAATTGGGTGTGATTAGGTACAATATTAATAATATAAATGAAAACAGATTTGTTGGAAAATGAGCTTTTTCTACTCCTACTATTAAAAGAAATATTTTGCGCACGGCTAACCATATGTAAAAATTAACAATTGCCCACATCGTGTGGAAATAGCCGTGGGAAATTATTTCGCACGCCTTAATATAATAAAAAAGTTGGCTATGTCCTTGATTTAACATATAATATATGTATAATTATAAAAATTACAAAAATATATTTTGATTATTTATTATTGTTTCCATAGTTTCAAAGTATGCTTTGGCAAAAATTTTGACATCTTACCATTGATATTATAAATTTAAAAAATTTTTACTAATTATTTAAATAAATTTTACGAGAAAAAATGTGCTCGTAGAAAAAGTATAGTGTAAAATACGTGGGAAAAACTTATTTCTCACTTATATGAACATACTCATATTTGTGAGAAATGAGCCTTTTTTCCCACTTATTTATTGTACAAGATACTATTTTCGAAATATATTAGAAATTGTCTACTGAAAAAAGAAAACTTTTTGATCTGTGCGCCAAAACTGTTATAGGCTACGGGACTTCTAAGAACATGCTTAGAAATTGAAAATAATAACCACAAGTGTTCTAGTAGCTGTTTTTTTAAATCGGTTTAGAATTTAAAATAGACAATTTAACTCAGGTGCATCAAGTGCCATAAGAATATTGTAGTTTTTTCACTGTTACCATGGAAAAACAGATTTTTACAGTGAAAAAATGGAAGGACAGATTTTTACAGTGAAAAAATGGTACAAAACATTTCATTGGTCATTTCATTTTAGGTAAGTAAACACGATAAAAATGAAACAAAAATTCGTGTTGGTAAATTTAAATGATTTCAGAGCCATAGTAACAATGTATTATAATAATATGAATTATACTAATTTTTTTTTTTCGTTAAATTGTCTTACCGTATTACGCTTGAGTTTTATATTTTTTCTGAATAAATTTGTAATTTCTACAACTCAAATTTCTTGCCTAAAAACAATTTAACTCGAAAAACTGTCAAGTAGGTAACAAATTTTCATTAGACAAACCCAAATTTATTCGAAAAAACAAACAAAACTCTCGAATAAGTGAAAAAAAATGTACTCTGTAAATTTTTTTAGTTTACAGATCTTGTCCAAATGAACATCCAATAAAATGGACAAAATGAAATATTAGGAGATTAGGAAGTCAAAAAAGTCCAAACTCCCAACACTGAGCATCATTGGGATCACTAACACAATCCTGCATCTACAGACAAAGTTATATTAATAAAACAGCTTGGGACCTCTGGAAGCGCTTGTTAAATGTAACATCATTCTCCATTCCTACTTTCGTTTCTTGCATACGCGATAATTGTGCAAAATCACGTAGTTATAACGACAAATTAAGTCACAGAAGTGGAAATAATTCAGAGGTAATATAAATACGCATCTGGGAAGTTTATTCAGTTTGATCAAGAAATGTTGCAGTTATTATTGAAGTTGCATGTATAGAACTCCAACTGTATTTTCTTGAACTTTTTTTCTACAACTTTATATATTTTATACTAGCCGTACCCGTGACGTTGTTCACGCGAAACGTTGAGTAGTTTCTTTTTCCACTTTGTAGTTTCTTGCAGCACAAAATGCATTAAATTGTCTCCAAATTGACAATTGTGTATTTATTGTATTTTTCGGTACACAATTAGCAAAATTTTTTTGATTTAAAATTCAGAAAAATTTCCAAACTATAAAATTTATTTACAATTTTTGTTATTATAGTTATGAAATTTTTTATTAAATATGTAAATTGGCGAAATGTGTGTAGATGCTCAAAATAGTTTTTCCATTTTCCCGTGGAAATGAGACATTTTCCCGGAATAAAAGTATCTTAGATGTTGACCCAGGTAATAAGTTATCATCACACCAAATTTCATTAAAATCCGTACAGTAGTTTTTACGTGATGCGTGAACAGACAGACAGACAGAGACAAATTTACAGTTTTATTATATGTATAGATATTTCTGAAACTAAATACTTAAGTGCCAGTAAATTTCAAAATTATTATTTTTAAATTTTGTTTATTTTAAATTTAACAATAAATGTCGCCATTTCCCTTCCTTTTTACCATCCCTCACCCGTATTAAGATGCAGATTTAATTCTAACGAGCAATTGAATGGTATTTTAGCCATGAAATATTACGGTTGCTTTTAATCTCCTCTAAAGGGGAGTTATTTTTAAATATATTTACAATTAGCAACATATGGTGTACATTATAATATATTGGGTACTTTTGGAATATATAATTAATATAATATTACATAAAAATCTTTACTACACTGTCCATAATATACCATATACATATAAATCCATTCACTACTAACTCTCTATTTATTGTAATTTTAATGTAATTTATGCAACGATAAATTATTTTTTTTCCGGCCACTGTACGGGCACAGTATCCCGTACTATTATTATTATTATCATTATTTGTTATTATTTATTAGTGACCGGAACCGGACCACCGCACCAGTGGCGTAGTGTGAGTAGATGAGAGAGGGGCCGACCCCGACCATTAACAGATAAAAAATTGCGTGGTCGATTATGAAAATTTACTGGATGGGTGGGTCGGCTAGTTTGGGTTAGTTGGATGCGAGATAAAGCGGAATGTAGACTGGGAGCAATTATAATTAGTTTTATGCATTTATTTTATATAAATTTTATAGGGATTTATTTCCTGGATGGTTTTTAGTTTTTTTTTTTCGCTATAATAAAAAATAATTTTATTGGTTTTGGTTGTGAAATTTTTGTGTAATAAACAAATTTACATTTTTTGTCGCTGTTTTTGGGGTGGAAATGGATAATCAAACGTGAATTATGGCGTATTGTGGCACATGGTGTCTGGATTATGGTTGCCTGGATATTGAAGCATTTTTTCCGAAATATTTCTAAAAGAAAAAATACCTCTGTCGCAGCATCTTGCGTAACATAGCGAATGCCCCAGTTTTTCTTTTTACTTTAAATCAATAAAATTATGTTTTTGATTCAAAATAGTTATTTTCGATACATATGCGTAAAGAGAGGTATTCTAGTAGGCTGAAATTGGAGCACGAGTCTAAAGGACTGATGTAAACACAACGAGATCGAGTGCGCTGTATACCCCCACGAGCCGTCAGACGAGTGGGGGTAAGCGCACGAGATCTCGTTGTGTATGTGTCAGTCCCTTTAGCGAGTGCCCCAGTTTAAGCCTATTGGATACCTCACTTTACGCATACGTATCGAACATAATTTTTTATAACGACGGCTTCTAAAGTTTAATAGAGAGAAAAAAATTAATTATTTCTCAGTAATTTTAGAAAATAGTAGGATTAATTTTATTTTATAATGTTACGAGTACCTATATGAAAAAAAAATTGTTTTTATTTTTTTTTATTAATTTGTTGATCGTTTCTATGTTTAATTTGAATTTGATTATCATTGACAAATGAATATCATTATTTTCTCGCATAGTTTTAGCCACTTTCACGCACAGTTGCACTTTCGCGCACAGTTACTGTCGTTTGTTTTACAATGATATGAAAACTGCTCTTTACGCCCACTACACAACGCTCGAATATTGAACTTTAAAAGCGGGTGTTATAAAAAAGTATTTTCTTGTTCAGTAATCGAAAAAATATTTTTTTTTTCGAATCAAAAAAATAATTCTTTGACCAGTGGAGTGGCCGAGCGTGCTTGCGCCTTGGCGCTTGCCGAGTGGTAGATCGAGGGTTCAAATCCCATGGTTGGATATGTGGCGTCCGTATTAGACAAAATCCTAAAAAATTGACGTAGAATCTCACTGTTATTAATTATTATGTCTTGTAGTCTTTTGAAAAATTATTTTTTGAACTAAAATAAGTTAATAGGAGGAAATTCGCTATGTTTTGCAGATACTGCGACAGGGGTATTTTTTTGTTTGAATTAAAAAAAGTAATTTTTTTATTCAAAGAAATATTTTTTTTAATCTTCTTTCTTAGTATTTTGATCACGGATAGAGTATACTGTACAAAAATACCAGGCAAAATTGATAAATTTCCAAGAGTTTACATTTTTTTAACTACGCCGGGATCGACTTCAAAATATGTGTTTTATTACATTTTTTTTTACCTTTCGAGGTCAATTTTTAAAAAGAGTTTTAAGGTTATTATGGCATGAAGTTTAGTTTTTTAAATGTGGTGATACTGAGTCCTATATTAAAGCATTGCTTTTTGAAAGTATTGCCAACTGCATCCAACGAAATTTCAAAGCGAAAATTTATTAATTTTTAATATATGGAGATACAATTTTAACATTAAAATATTTGAAAATGTCATTAAATATTTTTATAAACATATTAGATGAAAGCAATTTTTTCTTTACGAAATTATTTAAATATAATATCTTTGTATAAAATATTGCAACATTGAAGTGAAGTAAGCGCTGCCATCTGTTAACACTGTTCTTCAGTTTTCTAACTCAACCACTATTTCGTCGACAACATTGAAACGCATAATTTTTAGATTGTTTTTAACCTTTTCAGTAAATAAAAATACTTAAGAACATCAGAATATATGTAAAATACTATTGTATTTAAGTTTATTGAAGTGTTTTATGTCTATGTGATAATAAAATATTTATGAAAAGTTATGAAAATAAGTTTATAATTCTCTAACAAAAAAGTGAATAATTTCTAGTTTGTTTTCTGGTGTCTGTGATTTTTAAAAACGTATGTAAGTGTTATATAAAAATTTCATTAAGTATTAGGTATTTTTATTTACTGTAATGAATTTATATACCTGCTTTATTGTTAATAAGTTTTGAAAAAAAAACAATTGAACTTTTATAGGAAAAAGGTGTGATGACTTCAGTTCATTCAATTATAATTTAAACTGAGGAAAATAAACAAAACTTATTTCAAATACGTATTGTTTTTTGTTATTAGCACCAGTTATTAGTCTGCACTGTTTTATACTTTCAAAAAAGTTATGTTTTTATTTTCAGAAGTTTTATAAACAAATAAAATGAGGTTAGGTAGATTTAACGAGACCTGTAACCTCTCTCAGATTATTTTGATTTCAAATATATAACAGTGTTGCCAATGTTATCACTACTTTAGACGTTTTCGATACTTTAGATCAAAAAATCTAAAGTTCAGTCGACCGGATCGCAACTGAATTTTGAGTGCCGATTCTTTATTGGTTAAATTATATAAAATCAGTTTTTTATTTAATTCTCTTTATTAAAACTATTTTTTTTTTTTTTAAATTCAAAACAAAAATATTCACATGTCTCCATAAGCACCCATGTATTTTTACTCAAGTTTGGTAATTTTTTTCTCGACTCTCAGCGACCAAATTTTTTTGTTCTTTCATAGGATGATAAAATACCTTTTTGAGAATCTGTATGCAAATTTTTATTATTTTTTCTCTAGTCAGCCCTCATGCCACAGCTACCTTAAATATTTCAACAAAAAAGCATCAAATATTTTCTAAAATGGAACATAAACAGACAGACACGTCGACAAATGAAATAAAACACTGTAGGCGTATGAATTATTATAATACGAAAAACATGTTTTAAGAAAACTCATCATTTTTGTTTATTAATCAGTTTGTTATGGTTAAAGTTTAACATAATATAAAATAATATTTGCTAGGTAGGCATAGGTACATATTTAACATTGAAAGCTAAGTATAGAGAACGCAGACAAAAGAGAGGCATTGTTAAAAGAGATAGAAACACCGGATTATATTATAATGAAAATACTTTAAAACAAACATGTAGTAAACCCTTCACCTGTGTATAATGATAATCATATTAAATGGCACAGGTGTTCTAAATAACAGGTAGGCGGCAGCACCATACACAGCAACCGTATCCATCCGTACCCATATAGTTAGTTGGAAACATGTAAAGTTTGAGTAGTAAATGTTAAGCTGTATTATTAAGTATTACAATTATTTGTTTTCTTTCATATGAAAACGTTCTTTCATATCATATTGTATTCATACAAGCATATACTATATGTATGAGAGTATAGTTTAGTTCAATATCAAGTTTAAAATAGTAGCAATAATAATTTAATGATGGTTGTTTGATTTTGAAAGATACTGTAGTAGGTAGAGGTGTATTTAGATGGGGGCTACGTGGATTACAGCTCAAACACTTTTATTATTTTGATCAGATCATTAGTACAGATCACTTGTTTAAAGCTGCGGATTTGAGAAAAAAACACTTTTTTATTTATTAACTTCCAATAGGAAGTTATTGTAATGGGTCCGATTTTATGAATCGCTAATTTTGACATATCTACACGTTCCGAATCCATCGTATTTAGCGTGATGTCTATATGTGCGTTCGTTAGTTCGATCGTGAATTTTTTTCGTCTCGCATATCTCGAGAACAAATGATGATATTGACTTCGGATTAATTTCATTAGATGCACAATCAAAAAATGCAGACCGGATAAAGTTTTCCGCAAATTCGGATTAGCGGTTTGTTTTTTGTGGTAAAAAAACGGAGTTAACTTTATTAAGATAACATAGATTATATGGATTTTTACCATAACATTATTATATAATGGCCCAAGAACCTTCCTTAATGTTAAAAACGCCAGTATTTTATTATAAAATTAAAAAAAAAAAAATACGAAAAAATAAGAAACTTGAAAAAATTAGTTTTTTGCCAAAATATATTTTGTCTCGCATATCTTGAAAACAAATGATGTTATCATTTGTTTGATAAGGCTGGCGCCCCCACCCTTAGGTACAGAAGGCGAAGCCCCCGTTATAGTGCAAGGGGCAAAGCCTCTATCGGCGGCCCAGGGAAGGAGTCGCCTGAAATGAAAAAAGAATTATTTATGTACAGTAGTCTCTAGTCTTTAAGGACACCCAATGGGAAGTTGATAGTGTGGGTAGACCTGTCCCCCAAATTTTTTTTATGAAGTAATTTGACGAATTAAAATTTTTTTCAGTATCTCGAAAATCGTAAATAAGATGATGGAATGATGACAATATATGTTTTTTTGACAATATGTGTATCAAAAATGAAAGCTATATTGTGCTTAATTTTTTTTTATAAATTGATTAACAAAAAATTGTCTATAGGTGCGGTGAATTCATACACCGTGGTGCGTCAATATAAAAAGAAAGTGGGTATAAACTACATAAACTGTAGTCTAGATAACATAAAATGGGCTTTTTTCGACAGAAGCGCAGCAACCGGTGAGATCCAAGGGGTCCGGACCCCCTAAAATTACCTGAAAATTTTCCTTCAATTTATTTTATTTATATTAAAAAGTTTTTAGTGGTTTACTAATATTTTTTATTTAAAAATCAAATTTTCGGAGACATTTTATTACAACATTTTCCATTGTTATCAGAGAACTGCGTTATCAAAAAATTGGATAATTTAAATTTCTGTTTAACCCCCTGTAAATATGTAGTTGTTGCGCCCCTGCTTTACGATATTAAAAATAAAAGAAAATCGCTCAGACAAGCTGAATATTTCCATGTTCCCAAATCGACCTTGCGTGATAGACTCAAAGGCAAATCGAAATAAAATTCATTTAAATCCAAAATGTTTTATTCCACCCATCAAAAGTCATTCGCTGATGCAGTTATTTATCTTAGCGAATTTCCAGATTGGAAATTCAGCTATTTTTATCTTTTTATGTCCGTTTTGACCCATATGCATGACTGAACGTGATTTATATTGAAAATAAAGCACTGTCCAGATTCGCCCCACACATAGAGGCGAATCTAGATACAATATAACTAAAAAAAAAGAAAAAATGTTTCAGTACCAATTTTGATATTTTTATTACTGTCCTATATGCTCGTGATATTAAAGCATTTAAATTATTTTTTTTAGAATTTTTTAGATAAACTCAACAATTTATTGCCAAAAAACTGAAAAAATCGTCCAGATACGCCCCAACTGACGGTACGGCCCTAACTAAATTATGCATACAGCTTTTTAGTACCAATGGTACAAAATAATTTTATTGACCATAATTCAATAAAATTTTGTATACCTACATGTTTACTTCTAGTTATAATTTATTGTATATTGAGTTTTTAAAAACAGAAAATTTATCTCATACTTTGTGACCCATATTTTGTATCAAATTTTCTCTGTTAAAAAACACTTTTAGTTCAAATATATTGGCAAATATTAATTACATGTGTGAGATCTACCCACTGTTTTCGCAGCGAGACTTAAATACTTTCCACCCTGTATACCGTAAGTAAAAAAAATACAGTCCCGTGTCATAATTTTCTTACATTATTGTGAGCTTGATATTGTTTCTGATTGTACTTTACACGTATAAAGCACAATAGAAAGCCTTTAAAACTAATGTATACATATTCAATTATTGTGTCACTTGTCATTTTAATGAACAAAATTTAACAGACACATTATTTTATTGCTTAATTAAATATTTAAATAGCGATACCATCTATGTTCATATTACCTACCGAGCAGCTCAGCTCCATTTATGTTGAAGATAAATATATAAGTTACAGTTAGAGAAAGTCAGCATCTAACTTTCTGTCATTTGTTCAAAATTTAAGAAAAAATTAAAAAAAAAAAAATGATTAATTTCTAAATTGTGTTCAGCAATTCTAAATTAAAATTTAACCTTTTAGTTGCCTGTGTCAAAATGGCTTACTTCTTTCCAAGCTTCAAAAAAAAAGTTGACAAACTCTTTTTACAATGTTACAAGACATGTAGTTATTCGTGAATAAATAAAAAATTACTTTAAAATTCATTTCTTAACGTATCGGTCAAACTTTTGATAATTTAAAATCATTTTTTCCATTTTTCCTTAATTTTTTACATTTTAGTTGATAATTGCAAAAAATATTGCATGCAATACGTGCAAAATAGTCGTAATTGTCTAATTCGGCAAGCCTCGTTAGGCTTGTCTGGGCAAGTATTACGACTCGTGAAAGAAACACTTTCATTTTGAAACTTATTATCTAAATGTCAAAGTTTTAGTTGTAATTTAAAATCATTTTTCATTAATTTTATTTCACTTTGATTCAGAATTGCAAAAAATATTGTATGTAACACGTCACAATTGTTTGTAATTTGTGTTTTTTTTTCACGCGTCGTAATTATTCAACGAGACTTGCCGTACATAGTGTAACAAGCAGGCTTATCTGCTGGTCAATGTAGGCAACCGCTTTTACACTAACGTCAAAAATACTGCCTATAATGAAATTAATTACTTGAGTATCGAATGTGGCGCCATCCTAGTGATTCTAGTGTGTACTAACTTATTCAAACAGCTCACTGAAGGCGCCGAAATGTCTGGTGCCGGGTGAGAGCGCGTCTGATCGACACCACTAGCGTTGTATGAAAAGAGTGGGGGAGGCGGACGACGGGTTTTTGGTGCGTTGATCATCGTAGACCAGGGTGACCTCACTTAATACTTTTTAAAATAAGCACCCGTATTGCGCAGGTCCGTTTATAAGTTTGTAGACAATTTCGTGGTATGTATTTTTTATATGTGGCTCATCAAAGCGTGCAGGGGGATTGTCAAGTAAAGTGTCAGCTGAGAAGCGTGAGACAAAAGTTTCCCGGTAGGCCAAGAAGATGATTTAACGCGCGAAATTTGAATTATTTGATATTTTAATTGGTATTTCAAATTTTTTAATTAATAATTATTGTACGTATAAATAAAACGCAATACTTATGTAAAATAAATTCTTTTTTTATTTTTGTTAAATTTTATCACAAACCAACAAAAAATTATATACATTTTGGTATAAATTATTACAATAATTATTTATACATTTAAATTTTTAATAAGTTATAAAAATTTTGATTAAAATTTATTTTATTACTTAATTAATTTCCAATATACAATTCAGTACTAAGAAAAGTTCGACTGATAATTACAGAAATTTAACAAATAAAATTGAAGACATGAGTGGATGAACGTGTTATGTCACATTTTTATAATTTTACAGTAGAAGCGTTTGAAAGTTTTTATTTACATATACTTCCCATGCAATAGCACATGTTTATTATTGAATTTCTGCAAAACTATTGGACGAAATGAAACCAAATTTGAATATATGATACTTCAGCATAGAATATTTCGAAATTTGGCAAAAAATGAATTTTTGAAAAAATGTGACATAACACCTTCATCCATTCATGTCTTCAATTATATTAGGTATATTAAAGAAACTAAATTCATTTTATATACAGTCAGTACAATATATTATAAATCAAAAATGAATATTTTTATTTTATATGGTTAAGAAAGTTCATTTTTATTTAACATTGTTCATTTTAGTTTGAAATTGGTCTTTAAACAGAAATTATTAGCTCTGTTCCCGTACGGTAGTTACAGAAAATTTTCTACATTTAATTTATAATCAGATAGCTAGCCATTGACCTAGGGAGTAGTGTTAATAATAGAAAATTTAGTAGTTTTAATAATACAAAGGTAAGATAGGTAGTTTTAAGAACAGAAAATTTTAAATAATGCATTTTGATTTCTTGTAGTAAGGGAACAGACTCGATGTTATTATATGGTTGTAATAATTTGAAATATAACGTTTTTGACAAGTTTGTTACATTCAAATATCAGCTTTTAAAAATATTTCAGGTAATATACATTTATATACACATATATAAGTTATTAATATATAAGTTATAATTTATTCGAAGTAAAACAAAATCAGTTGTAAGTAATGTTTACATGTAACTGTAGGTAACATGAATAACAATTTTCTAATATTTGTCTTTAAATACCAAAGTAATTTTCAAAGTAACAATTGACTTATTCAGTAATATATATACAAAATCATTAACAATGGAGATAGGTAATTAACTCCAAATGAAAATTCTTGTTGTAAGAAAATTATCACAAAGTTACAATCATATTATAATGTTTGTGTAGTCAGTGAAATGTGTGTTCAAAGTGTAGAAAGCTTTTATATGTTCTTGTTCAGGAACATCAAACCACAAATGTACACTTGAAATTTCGATCCATTTCTTAAGGTATGTTATTGTAACTGTTCTTTTTTATATCTTACAGAATATGTCTAGTAAGTCATTACTAACGTCATTGTAAATAAATTGGAATTTAGAAAATGTTTTGAGCTTCTTGCTTAAAAGTGACTTCTCTTGGAATGAAATATGTTTGTATGTCAGATGTCTTGCATGACTTGTATGTAGGGCTGCCAGATTGGGCGGTTTTCCGCAAATTGGACGGTTTAGAAATAAAATTTGCGGTGAATAATTCTGATTTGCGGTTTTCCGCTTTTTGGGCGGAATTGAAAATCGAGTAAAATTTGAGTGCTGATCGAGTATAGTGTGAAAACATCATAATTAATGTTTTCTTCTTTTTTTTTTTTTGCTCGTCAACAATATTTTTTGGGAGACAGATAATTTTTTTAATCGTTTTTTTTTCTCGTCGACAGTATTTTTTTGCATTTTTCAGGAAATAGAATTGATAAATTAACCCAGTTATTAGAAACTGCGCGGTTTTTGCGGTACACTTTGAGTGTAAGCGGTTTTGGGCGATTTTTGGAGCCTCTGTCGGCGGGTCTGTTAAAAATAACCTGGCAGCCCTACTTGTATGTCTTATGACACAAAGTGAGGATTTTTTTTTTTTATAAATGTTGAATTTTAAGAAAACTGATTGAAATTAATTATTTTATGTACATTCAAAAAAAAAAAAAAAAAAAGATTCAAGAAAAAAAGCAAATAAAATTAAACTCTCTTGTAACAAAAGGATTCATTGTCACATGTAATTAGGTATTTAATTCAATCAGTTTTTAATTTAGTAAGGACATTTTGATTTACCAGATATTTAATATATGTAATGGTATTTAGAATTTTTTATTTATTTAACTTTTTTTAAAATGAAAATAAACACCTAAAAGTATCTTATTATCAAAATCAATTGTTGTGAAATTTACATTGTTCAAATTCATTTATACTGAAGTGTATAAGACAAGTAAAGTAAAATTAATTCAAAAAACTGCATTTTATTTATTTTTAAGATATCTGGTAACTGTGAACAAAAAGTAAAAAAATATCCTAATAAATTAAATAGTTAAGTGGTAGGTAGATCATTCACTAGGCAAAAATTTATAGTTAAAAAATTCTACACTTTAATGAATCATGATGTTATTTAAATTTACTAGGATATTTTTTTTACTATACAAAAAAATTTACTGATTTCAAATTTTGCAATATATGATTTTAAATATTGTTACGTTTTACGCGTCAGTTACGTTAAACAAAATAGTTCTTTTAAACAAAACATTACTTATTGGTTTTAAAACCACAATAATTATCATTTTACTAAGTTGTATTACATGTCAAAAAACCAATCGAAATTCGATTAAATAATGTTTCAGAACAATAGCAGCAGTTAACATATGAAAATCTAGATAATGCATATTATGTGATAATCACTGTTTCTATGGTAAAAAATATTCATGATCAATGTAATAAGATTAATAAAACAAATTAAATTGTACTTCTTAATATATACACTGATACAGAATAAATTCTTAAAATAAAAAATTTATTCTTTTTCCATATATCGCAAAATTTGATCGTACCTCTCTTTAACACTTGGAGAATTTGTTTGGTTTTTTTTTAATTTTAAATTTTCCATTCTGCAATAATTATGCAGTGCAATTAAACAAACAACTTCAACAGTCGCTTTTTTAATGTAGGAGAAATGACTGATACAAGTGACCCATGAAAAATCAGCATTCTCTTGAATAATAGAAGACAGTTGTTTCCTTACATTCTCTTTATGTTGGATGGTTTTTAAATTACAATCCAACATATTTAATAGATGACCGACCGTAGTAACTAAATTTTCCGAAGGGAAAAAATCGTTACTACTTCGATCATCTACGAAAAATATACTCATGTCACTTATACAATAACTACCACTTAATATTTCCTTGCATTCTCCGCAATTATTATTCAAGAGATGCCTGCTAATGAAACTACTAATATGAGCAACTGAAATTTTGTTAAAATCACCACGTTTTACAGCTTTCGCTGTACTACGCACTAATTCTAACACATTTTCTTCTAGGTTCATATTAGCACCATTAACATTTTCTAGGTCATTCGTATTAGACACTAAATCTACATTAAGAAATGTATGTAGGCAATCTAAAACGCTCCCATCATCAGGTTCACAGTTACCTTTGAAGGTACCCCTTGTTAAACCGCTGACAATTTGAGTTTTTAGAGAGCCCACAAATTGCGATACTGTTGGGTTGGTGTTGTTACCACACCCAGAACGGATTGATCCAAACAAATTCTCCAAAGCGTCCTGATTTAAATCCCGGGTACGGAGATATGGAAATCCCTTCAGTTTCGAAAGAGTTCTCCAGATTCCAGTGACCGCCTTGATCGTCCTTATCCATCCATCCTGAGACTTGGGACGGGTGAACAAGGATGGATCTTCAACAACATGGTCACTTGCAACTTTGACAAATTTCCATTCATTAATGGTTTCCACCATTCTTTGCCAAAATTCCAAATGACCAGAAGTACTAGTAAGTCGACCACGGAGTGGTTTTCTTACTGGAGGAAGCTGCATACCCCCGTTCAGGCTATCAAACAACTCATCCACTTGGCTGCAGAACACCGCAGTGGCTGTCGCTCGAAATGGCAAGACATCTGAAATAAAGAAAAAACATAAAAATTAGTGCTTTTATAATGTGAGTAAAAGTAGTTTCATTGTTATTTTATCATTCAAGTGTGTAAGATTACAGAGAGTCGCTTAAATTGTACGATTTAACTTAAAATATTTAATCAAATATTTGTTGTAAATAGAAAAAATGTTGCAATTTTTAAAAAAAAAATGAAATTCACGTTTTATCTTTATTTGTTACGCTGACCACACTAATGATGAAATAATATTTATTTACACAGATTAATTTTTAACTTACTCAGGGCACAAGCGTAGCTTATTGCTTGTGATACGGTCTGGGAAAATATTTCTGCCGCCAAATTCACTTTCATTTTGGCCTTCAAGACTGGATTTAAGTGAGCGTCGGTTATATGCCACATGAGCCGGTTTAAAGGAGGCTGTAATAATTCCTTCTCTTTTTCATATGCAAGTAAAACATCATCCCATTTTGCGGTCGCGATTTGGTCCACACCCGCTACAGTGACCTTCAGTTGAACATTGTATTTCAAAAACATGTTTCTGGTACACTTTAGCAGATGTGGAGGATCTAAAACAGTATGAATTGTTTTACCATTATATGAAAAATTCGGTTCAGACGTGGTAGCACCTAAAATTTGCAAAGCCAGTAAATTTCCTGGACCCAGATCACAAACGGTCGCGACAACGTTAAAGTTAATTGAGTCCAAGGCATCAATGACTTCACGAATAATTGGAGCTAAATCCACGCCCTTTACACCCCCCTTTAAAAAATAATATGCCACGGGCTGCTTGTATTTTATACGCAGCCCCTGGATCATAAAAACTAATACGCTATTTGCAATTAAATTGTACCGACGCCCGTTTCCAAAGTCTTGAAAGCCCTCGATAGTGTCGTTGGCGGTATTATATTGTAAATGTTGCCGTATCGACATTTCGTCAAATAACAAGCAGCAGACTTTGTCGTCTTTTTTCAGGTGGGATATAGCTTTGGACAACTGGTTTAAAAAATCACGATTTATACCAGGGGAAAATGGGATACTTTTTAGATATGACTGAAGAGTTTTAGCGGAAGGGAAAGGTAAAAATTTTCTTAGAAGGGCATAGGACTTGGGGGATCTTTTAAAGAGGGCCAAAGCTGCTGCTTTGTTAGACGCACTCCATCTTCTACCATGAATGTTTCTCTTGGCATTTTTTAGTTGAGACAGCATGAGGTGACGCGCTATTGGGGACAAGCCACTAAACAAGTTTTCTACCACGGGATTTTCATCGATTTTCAGTAAACTTCTTATTTTTTTGTTCTTTTGGCTGACAATTTTCCTCACTCTGCGTAATTTTTCTTTTGCCTTTGTCAACTCACTTTTTATTTTCCTACTCTTTTTAGCAAGAAAATTAGAAGGGTGACTCAATGTGTTAGGGATGGTTTGGAAACGGTTACTGGAGGTAACACCAGTGGATATATTTGAAGTAGGATGACCCGGTATATTAGGAAATGTTGTATCTGAAGAGATGGGAATAGCGTCAAAAGAATTAGAAGTGCTAGGGATAGGATTGGATGTATTTGAATGTATTGTAATAACTGCGGGAATAGAATCCGAAGTGCTGGGATTTAGGTTCGAGGTTCTAGAGGGGGTGCTACTGTTAGCAATAACAGGAATAGGGTTAATAGGTGGGTCATCCAAAACAGGATTGTTAAGAGGAGAAGGTACGGCCCATGGATAGAGTGCCCGGGTAACGATGGAATTATACATTGAGTCGACAAAGTGCAGTTGACAAAGGAAAAAGTTGTTCAAAGCAAATTTTGGACAAACTTCTTCCATACCAAGAACAGTCAACCATTCTTTACACCTTTATAATAATGAAAAACTATTACAATTTTTGAAAAATATGTTTGCTATATTGACGATGCAAAGATTTTCACTCGCGCCTCTGGTGGCAACGTAAAGAACTAGTATCAAGTAAAAGTATACATATACGGTTAATTGGTAATAAAATCCAGTAATCTGCACGTAATTTGTATAATACATATTTCTATTGCCAATTAAATCTATACAAAAATTTTTACTTGATAGAGCTTCTGATTTAAAAAACCAGAGGCGTTCGCGTAATCTTTGCGTCGCCAGTAATATTTTAAAATAAAAATGAATCTAGTGATTCTTAAACTATTGCCTTCAAATAATTCATTTAATTCTTATGCTACTGACTGAAAATTAATAATTTTATTTATTATTTGTTGTAGTTACCTTTCGGGATTTCGAGGAAAGCTGTGTAATTTTTCAACCTCTCTCCTCGTTGTTTTACATATCAGACATTTTCGGGGACCACCCATGATATCTAAAAAGATAAATTCATTAAGTATTAAAAACAATCGATACGCTGAAATCCTAATATCATACATGTGAAAGGGAGTTTATTTGTCTTGCTTTCTTCATGCCTCAGCAGCATAACCAATTTACTTAAAACTTTGCAGAGAGAGAATTTGAGGACAAAGAAAGACATAGGCTACTTTTTATTCTGAAAAACATTTCATTTACGAAAAATAACTCTTAGTGGTGACATGATACTGCAGTTCGACAAATATACTCCATAAATATTGAACTTGATGTCGTAATTTCAAATACTACACGTGCAAAACCGCGGGAAACTCTTAGTATGAGATATGATTTCAATAATTACGACAATTTTTATGAAAGAATTATTTATTGTACAAATTTTATTAACGTGTTTACTTACATTTATTTAAATATGTATAACTCAGTTTTTGGAAACTTTGAAAACTTGGATGGAAATGAATGCTTCCAAATTTTTAGTAACCTAAAAACAAAAGTTTCGAATCAATTTTTGCAATAATTTTTATTTAATAATTTTAATTTTCATTAAAGATAGATAAAAATAAGATAAAGATAGATAAAATAAAAAAAATAATATAATATTTTATGGGAAAAGACAAATGACTCCTGTTGTAAAAAAATTGTTTTCTAAATTTCTATTTCTAAAAAAATTTGAATAACGTTTGAATATTATATTTAATTAAAAAATAATAAAATATTACTTACAGTAAATATAAAAAACACAATTAAACAAAAATAAATATAAAAAACACGAATAAAATACAGAGAAAACCACAAAACGCACAAGTAAGCAAGTCTGAACAACAATAATGAAATTTGAATTAAGATGGCAAACAAAAATACTTTTTTAATTAGACAAACCGCGACATTTAAATTTAGTTTTTTGTTTTTTTTTTTTTTAATTAAAGCAAATCAAACTGAAAATATTAAAAAAATTTATGTGGATTGCATTACTTATTATTTATTAAAATGCGTCTATTATAATAAATAAATAAAGACATTACTATTTCAGAAAAATTTATGTAATTGTGTGGGTTTTATAATTGTAAATGCGATTTGTCTGGAATAAATTAGTTATAAACCATGACTTTAAATTAATTTAAAATCCTAATATGATTATCTACAAAAAAGTGTAAATTATTTACATTAACAGTTTATAAATACTGGCATACATACCTTCAATAATAATTTTCACAGGACTTTTACACTGTATTGAAAATTTTTTGCAATAAATATATATTATACAGAAAAGATAAATATTTATATCGAGTAAACGTTATATGTTTTTAAATTTACCGTTATAAGCGGTATTGATGATTATGAAGGATTAATGGGGTAATAAATAATACAAAGGCTTTATCAAATTATTTTATTACGACAATTTAATTACTAAGAAAAACTGGATATTATTGATCATCCAAATTGAAAGAATAAATAGATATTAAAGTAAAATATATTAAAAAAGAAAATATCGTTTTTTTGCTTAACATAGCATTACAACAAAAATCACATTATGAAAACGAGTGTCACATTTTCCTTTTTGATGCGGTGTTTTAAATCTTCCCTTTTGATCGAAAATTTGAAGATAAAACATTGATTAAACTGGCCTAAAAAACAAAAATTTTAAAAATTCCACTTAAAATTTGAATGCTTACAGCTAATACTTACAAAAGCACTTATGAAAAAAATTCTTCAAAGTTCATATTAAAGCTCCTGTATATTCATAATAAATCTAATATTTCCTTTTAAACACTTATCTTATTTCTATTGATTACAAATGGGGAAAAAATTGTATTTTTTCTGTTTTATTTAAAATATTATTTATATAGGTGTATTAATGTACATAACCAATAAACGGGTGCGTTTGTTTACAAAACAACTTTTTGACATACATACGTCAAAATTATCCCACCAACAGTTTAAAAATAAACATGTATGGCGCAGGTCCGTCATGACTTATGAGTTTGTAGACAATTTCGGGGTACATGTATTTTAAATTGGCTCATCACGGCGTACGGGACGAAGAAGTGATACAGTGGACCATCTCATGTATATACATATTATATATATATATATATGCATAGAGAAAGGGGGAGATGTTTCTTGTTGAGGTGGTCCACTGTACCACCTCATGTGTGCATTAGAGTTACAGACCGTTGTCGTAGACAGTATGAGGACAGTTCAATCGGGTTTTAAGTTAGGAACAAGCAGGTCGTTTTAAGCTTGTCTCCTTGTTCAAAGATGTGTCGAGCTCGATTCATTTAACCTTTCTTTGTTTTATTTTGTTTTAATATATTTTAAAAATAATGTAAAATGAGACACATCAGATTTTACGTACTATTATATATTATACTGTGAATTCACGCCGTTTAAAACATTATGTACAATCAGAGACGAATATTTCGAAGTTTACACTTCAGCAACGTTAACATATACACGCGGTGGTTTAGAGTTCCGAAGCAAAAACTATCAAGTCATAAGTCAATAAACTACACAGAGAAAAAATTCCGGTAAAAATTACTGAGCTGCCTCCGGTAAACGAGTCTTAAGTGACCAGTCCGTAGGAAATTGTTAAGCAAAAATATAAAAAATGCGTTTCAAACATTATTTTTTACGATTCATTTGAAAATTTTTCCTGTACACCTTAAGAATTTTTCCTATAAAGCTGCGTAAAATTCGATGGGCTAGTAAAATTTCAAGTAGACACCGGGAAAATTTACTTAATTTTTTGTAAAATTATACTGGACATAAAATAATTTTTACTAAGTCGCTGTGTATTTGTTATTTGTTATCTCTGTTTGCTCCTTGAAACTTGTATTTCAGCATCCCTCTCACACATCACTGCATACCAAGCATTACATAGAACAGAATAAACAAAACAAGCACGCAACCACCCAGAGCACCCGTGTTAGACAATACACGACTTACAGACGCAGCAACCGTTGGTTCGATCAGTTGCTCAATAGCGAATATATACTGGATGTTTATAAAGTGTTTTTAGTCGAATTTTCTCCGAAAAATTAGACTTATACAGTCTATACGATAAGAGCTGCGAGAGGCGAGACCAGGGGCGCTATCCGTTTTCGGACCCGTAGAACACGATTATGTAAAAAAAAAAGATGTCTGATATATATATATATATATATATATATATATTTTCCCGCAACCTTTTAATATGTGTAGGGCCCCCCTATGGAAGTTAAGAGATGAAATTTGGTAAGTGGGGCTTATTCCGATGCACAACAATACTATCAAAGTGGGGTCAAATTTTGGGCAAATTTTTTTTCGGACCCGACCTTTAAGGGGGTGGTGGGGGGCGGAAAAGCAATAAAACTTTTCCAAACCGGTTTTAAATAATGTTTCGGTCAATTACCTACAACATATCCAAAATTCAGCTTCCTAGGATTATATGGTGGGAGTAGAGGGGGGAAAAACGATTTTCGCTGGATCTAACAGGCCCCCAGCCCCCCAGAATTAACGTAGAGGGTTGAAATTTGGTGTGTTGATAAAGTTCGTACCTAGGTTGTGCTTTTTGGAGGTTTTAATATTTTACCCCCACCCACCTCATTTTTAAGCTACAATTTCATGCATTTTCGACGTTTTCGAAGTTTGTACCACTCGCACAGGTCACCCGAATAAACCTAGAGGGCTGAAATTTTGTATTCGGGTTGAGTTAGTATCAAGGGGGTGCCTTTTGGGGGTCTCGACTTTTAACACCTACCCCCACCATTTTTATACCCAAAAGAACATGATTTTTCTTGTTTTTTAACAGTTTCGTTCGGGTCAAAATCTCCCCAAATAAACCTAGAGGGCTGAAATTTGGTGTACAGGTTAAGCTAATAGCCAGACACTATTTTTTGGAGGTTTCAACTTTTAACCCTTACCCCCACGATTTTTACACCAATATTTCCTTAATTTTTTTGCTTATTTTCTAACATGTCTAGAGACTCCATAAGGAAACCTAGAGGGCTGAAATTTTGTACGTGTATTCAGTTAGTATCCAGCTAGTACCTTGTAGGGAGTCCGCATCACTTTTCCCCCCACTTCTCCCATTTTTACATCGGAATTGAATGCTATTGTTAAATGTGTTTTAAAAGCATTATGTTTATTCTAAATACAAGTAGGCGAATAGTAATTTTAAAAAATTTAAAAAAAAGTGAACTTACTTTTATGACAAATGAAATACATACATATTAAGTAATTTAAAAATGTTATTAAAGTCACTGTTTATTTATAAATTAGGAATTTTGGATTTTTAGTATTTATAAAATAGAAATTTTGGATTTTTTTGGAAAGAAAAGATATCTTTATAAAGGCCTTCCAGTTTACTATTTAAAGTCCTTTTTTAATTTTTAAAACTAAAACATAAAGGCAATTAGCGGATAAACATGGGCAGGAATGTCCTCGTACGAATTGTGTTGGCTTTTTTTCTGCTACCTGTTTTCGGCACAAAATTGAAATTTACTGAGATACAGCCCTTAAATACTTAAAACCTTTTTTTAAAGCCTCGATCAGCCGAACACTTATCACCAGTTTTGAAACCAACAAAATGACAATTCGGTTGTAGACTTTCAATCACATTTCGCTTGTAGACATTCAATACCGAAGATGAAGGGGAAAATTCGACTACCGTGATGGGGCCCCGCTGCTCACGGCGTTTTTTTTTTTTAGTCGAATTTTCTCCGAAAAATTAGACTTATACAGTCTATACGATAAGAGCTGCGAGAGGCGAGACCAGGGGCGCTATCCGTTTGCGGACCCGTAGAACACGATTATGTAAAAAAAAAAGATGTCTGATATATATATATATATATATATATATATATATATATATATATATATATATATATATATATATATATATACATATATATATATATATTTTCCCGCAACCTTTTAATATGTGTAGGGCCCCCCTCTGGAAGTTAAGAGATGAAATTTGGTAAGTGGGGCTTATTCCGATGCACAACAATACTATCAAAGTGGGGTCAAATTTTGGGCAAATTTTTTTTCGGACCCGACCTTTAAGGGGGTGGTGGGGGGCGGAAAAGCAATAAAACTTTTCCAAACCGGTTTTAAATAATGTTTCGGTCAATTATCTACAACATATCCAAAATTCAGCTTCCTAGGATGATATGGTGGGAGTAGAGGGGGGAAAAACGATTTTCGCTGGATCTAACACGCCCCCAGCCCCCCAGAATTAACGTAGAGGGTTGAAATTTGGTGTGTTGATAAAGTTCGTACCTAGGTTGTGCTTTTTGGATGTTTTAATATTTTACCCCCACCCCCCTCATTTTTAAGCTACAATTTCATGCATTTTCGACGTTTTCGAAGTTTGTACCACTCGCACAGGTCACCCGAATAAACCTAGAGGGCTGAAATTTTGTATTCGGATTGAGTTAGTATCAAGGGGGTGCCTTTTGGGGGTGTCGACTTTTAACCCCTATCCCCACCATTTTTATACCCAAAAGAACATGATTTTTCTTGTTTTTTAACAGTTTCCTTCGGGTCAAAATCTCCCCAAATAAACCTAGAGGGCTGAAATTTGGTGTACAGGTTAAGCTAATAGCCAGACACTGTTTTTTGGAGGTTTCAACTTTTAACCCTTACCCCCACGATTTTTACGCCAATATTTCCTTAATTTTTTTGCTTGTTTTCTAACACGTCTAGAGACTCCATAAGGAAACCTAGAGGGCTGAAATTTTGTACGTGTATTCAGTTAGTATCCAGCTAGTACCTTGTAGGGAGTCCGCATCACTTTTCCCCCCACTTCTCCCATTTTTACATCGGAATTGAATGCTATTGTTAAATGTGTTTTAAAAGCATTATGTTTATTCTAAATACAAGTAGGCGAATAGTAATTTTAAAAAATTTAAAAAAAAGTGAACTTACTTTTATGACAAATGAAATACATACATATTAAGTAATTTAAAAATGTTATTAAAGTCACTGTTTATTTATAAATTAGGAATTTTGGATTTTTAGTATTTATAAAATAGAAATTTTGGATTTTTTTGGAAAGAAAAAATATCTTTATAAAGGCCTTCCAGTTTACTATTTAAGGTCCTTTTTTAATTTTTAAAACTAAAACATAAAGGCAATTAGCGGATAAACATGGGCAGGAATGTCCTCGTACGAATTGTGTTGGCTTTTTTTCTGCTACCTGTTTTCGGGACAAAATTGAAATTTACTGAGATACAGCCCTTAAATACTTAAAATCTTTTTTTAAAGCCTCGATCAGCCGAACGCTCATCACCAGTTTTGAAACCAACAAAATGACAATTGGGTTGTAGACTTTCAATCACATTTCGCTTGTAGACATTCAATACCGAAGATGAAGGGGAAAATTCGACTACCGTGATGGGGCCCCGCTGCTCACGGCGTTTTTTTTTTTTTATAATAAATTATTATTTATTGGACTTTCCATTTAAAACAAAAAATTGTTGTGTTTCATGAATTTTTGTTTAGTTTTTATTTTAATTCTTGTATGTTTTTTATATGTATTGATATGTTAATTGAAATATGTTTTCATACAAATTATTGTAATGTGCTTATTGTTAAGAATTTATATATTTTTTTCCACAAATAATAAAAAACCACAAAAATTTTTTTCTATATTAATAATTTGATTTTAATGCTTACCCTTCTATCAATATCCTTTTAGACTATTTTAATTCAATTATTTATTTATAAATAAAAAAAACCTTATTTATAAATAATACGGTAATTTTTACTGAGCTATAGGGTAATTTAAAATTTTTACTATAAATTATTGTACTTTTTGCTTAGCCTGTCACTTATGTCCGCATTACCAGAGAGCTCAGTAATTTTTTACCAGAAATTTCAGTAAAAATTACTGTATTTTTTTCTCAGTGTAAAATGTTACTTCAAATATTAATACAAAAGTTTACATAGACATTTTAACACCAACATAACAACGGCTGGCCCCCCAAAGCGTTACAATAGATTGTACAACTCGAGAAAGAAATTTTACTACTTGTTGCATATCTCGGCTTCGAACTTGAAAGTGGCGTCTATTATGCCCTTACATTTCAACTGTGTAGATTTAAAAAATCTAAAAAATTAGAGACAGTAATCACTTGTTAAGAACTTTCAACCTTTTAAATGATAGATACAACTAAATTATTACGTAATTAACCGCCATAGTAACACACACAGTGAATAAGTACCTACACATGTGCAAGTAACATTGTCGAATATATTTATCTTCGAAACCCGAACTTAACATGGACCCAACTCGCAGTTATCGAATTTTTGCCTATTTTTAAAAATAAAGTTGGCTTTTTTTTAACAAAACTTTGATTATTCAAACACTCAGTCAATAAAGGCCAACTATATCGGGATTGTTTTATGTGCTATATTACATATTACCTGATTCATATAATGAATATTGTATCAAGCTCACACAAAGCTTTAGTGACGTAGCTACGACCATTTCTATGAAATATATCCAGCTTTTGTTTTCACCGATTTACATTACAAATATTCCATACATAGCCTTCTGTAACTGACATTATATGAATGACAAATTAATTGGTGCATAAAATATATATTTCACAAAGTATTCGATGAACATAATCTAACCTATCTTTCTGATAATCAGTTTTGAAAAAGCTCTCTAATAGAGTCATTACATATTTTCTATCTTTGATAAAAATTTATAATTTATAAAATGATTTTAAAATAGCTTTAGAATCAAACGGTAATTAGTTTGAACTAATAATTAAAAAAAGAAAATGATCTATCTATAAATTTTTTGAATAATATATTAAATACTATTTTAATTGTTAATACAATCTTTAGAGAATATGCTATGAAAAGCAAAAGGTTAAATTATTGCAAAATGACAAAGTTATACATACATCAAAATTAGTAAGTCATTTAGATTACAATTTTTTCATCATTTAGATTAGTTTTACAAAAGCGGGTCACAAGATTATTAAAACGATTATTTCCGATACGTATGTGCTTAAAGAGAGGTATTCTAGTAGGCTTAAATTGGGGTACGAGTCTAAGGGACTGACGCATACACAATGAGATCGAGTACGCTGTGTACCCCCACGAGCCATCAGGCGAGTGAGAGTAAGCGCACGAGATCTCGTTGTGTATGCGTCAGTCCCTTTAGCAAATGCCTCAATTTATGCCTACTGGATACCTCACTTTAAGCGTACGTATCTAACATAACTTTGTATAAAGACGGCTTCTGAAGTTTAATAGAGAGAAAACAAATTAATTATTTCTAAACAATTTTAGAAAATAGTAGGATTAATTTTATTTTCTCACACGGTCAGCTATTTTTACACACGCTACTGTACTTTCACGCACACTTACTATCATTTGTTCTACTATGATGTGAATACGGCTCTTTACGCCCGTCACACAAGGCTCAAATATTGAACTTTGGAAGCGGGAATTACAAAAAAATGTGTTAAACAACACTAATTTGGAAAAAAAATTAAAAATCGAAGAAAAATCAACCTTAACCGTAGATTACTACAATAATTTTTGCGATTTACTACACAGAATATTCAAAGAAAAAATTGAATTGTGTCGATAACAAACGACAGAAGGACAAGGTCACAACTAGTACTAAAGATTCATAGAAGAAAACTTAGTAAAAACTCTCTGCATTCCCATTTAAATTCCAAAAATAAAACAACGCATAGGTGTTTTTTCACCCTTTGTAGTACTCAACGGTTAATTTGTTTTAAAAAATGTAATTTATTAACAAATTCCAAAAATCTGGTATGTCACCCTAGATAATTATTTAAGAAACCGCGGGTAACATTTCAAGTGAATCGAATAAAAATTGCTGCAGTTATCTTGCGCACCGTTTTGAAAAACGTACGTTCCAGAAAAACCCATGTACAGTTTCAAAACGTATTTACGTGTTTATACCTATCATTTTTGAATTATTATTTATCGAAATATCGCAAAAATAACGAAATAGAGTAATGGAATAAAGTATTGAAAAAAAGTTATTGACGAAACTGAGAGATTCCAAAAGGTTAGGAGAAGCCGGGCGGCATTTTTCATTTTACAAATCGGGTTCAAAACGATTTTTAAAATATTTCCACAGTTATACAGTAAAAGCTCCCTAATCTTGACAAGCATGTCCAGGACCATTTTCCAGTCTTGACATTCCCACTATTTACTACCCCTATGCGCACTGAATGCGCAACATACGGAATTTAAATCTAAAAAAAGAGATAGATAGAGAAGAATACCAAATATACGCTATACGCGTCATTAATTACGAATTTAATTGGTTACGGAAGAATCATGGTGCGAGAAAATATTGTCAAGAGTAGAGAAATTATCCAGTCAAGATTAGAGAGACAGCAAGTTTATGGAGCGTAAGTTTACGGGGCTTCTACTGTAATTCCTTTTGAATATCATACTGAAAATGTAAAAAGAGCGACATCTATCATCATCAGATTTTTGAAATACATTCATCATCTATATTGAATGACTAATTGTTAAATTATTTAAAAAGACAGATTCTACTTGATGTTTGCAAATAATATTATAATGTTGAAGAAAGGAAACCGAGGTAGGTATCCGATAATTAAGTATTTACATATAATTCCGATCACGACTATGGTCGTGGTGCGTGACCGTCACCCCATCCCCCCCGCCGCTCCTACGCCCCCCCTTGCTATGTGACCTAACTTCAACGGTCCACTGCGTTATTTTACTTCAGTTCTTCAAATGTAACAATTTTCATTTTCCAACAGAATATATTTTACGTTGTACTTGTAGGTAAGTAAATTGTACGAATTAGAAAAATTGACGTCACAATTTGAAAATAAACCAATGTCAGTGTCAATCTCTGTAACCTTAAAATTTTGATTATATTTATTTGCTATGAACTTTTGCCTAGTGGGGATACGAAATTCGAGCGCAACACTCAAGGTGGACAAATATGTCAGTTTATCAGAACGGTGTTTGTATATAATTTTACGATTTTCTTTAAGAAAAAGTATTTTGTTTTTAAAATACTGTGTTTGATTTTTTCAAAGCGAGTACTTATTACGATCAGCCCCGGATCTACTTTTTTTGTCAAAAGAACTTATAAGAATATAAGAAGTCCTTTACAAAACTCTTATTTTTTCCGTTGCGACAATGATCAAAATTGAGGGTTTAGTAAAGGATCAACATATTGATTTTTTATTTAAATAAATCTACTCCGAAAGCACTACAAGTTGTGCAAATTTCAAATTTTTATCATCAACCCCATCAGAAATACAAGGGCACAAAGTTCCAAAATTTGGAAAAAAGTCAATTTTCGGAAGTTTATAAAAATTAAAGGATACAAGTTTGACAATTGAAATTTTTTGGGGTAGTTGTACCCAAATGCAGCTATGCCCATAAAAATACCAAGCTGTATAAAACACTCCTTTTATAAGAAAAAAATGTTCAAAAAATGAATTTTGCTAAATTTTGATATCCAACTTTAGGTAAAGTTTTCTCATGGAAGGGAGGAAAATAGATCAAGTATGGACATAACTTAAAATAAAGTGATATTTATTACCTTTAAAATGGTTTCTATTTCAACCTTTTAAGATGAACGGTTTATGGAATATGTGCATTGGCATAAATGGCTACAAACACAAAAATCAGCGCAAATTGGAAAACAAAAAAGGCTACTACGCGAGCGATTCACGATAATTTTTTTTAAGAATTGTTCTCAATACCTCAAATGCAATATAAACAATTGTAAAAAAAATTAATTTTTTCTAAAATGATCGAGCAACCAACTTTTTTTTAGACCATTTGATATTAACCGACCTAGATTTATCAGATTCTACAAAATATTAAAAAAAATTATACTATCAAACGTCACTTTATCTTGAAATTTTTTCAAAAAGAAAAAAAAAATATCATAAAAATTACCTCTTAGGCTTTTTCTTAATTAACTATTGAAAACTATTCTATTTTAAGACATTTTTAAGGTAAAATGGGCAGATGTATGGCTTTTATTAAACAAATTTCAGTTTTTTAATATATTTTTCATTCATTTATAATAGTAAGGTGTCGTGATAAACTATCAAATACTCTCGAGTACTTAAAGTTTCAGTTTAGCTGAACGATAAGTGAACATATGAATACCTACTGCGTGTGTTTAAATGCAAACAAAAGTTTGTCATACGTATTAGTGTTTCACAAGCACTCGATAATATTTGAAATTGAAAAATTGTAACTGTTTCTCGCATTAGAGAGAGTACTAATACACATAGGTGGTTGAATAGTTATCGGATTGGGGCGTCTGTCGAACAGAGGATTGTTGATCTAGTGGCAAGTCACCTGGCTAGTCACCAGGAGATCCTAGGTTCGATTCCCAGACGATCCAGTTTGATAATTTTTTCAATCACTTTGCGATTTTTAATTTAGTTTTTATTTTATTTTAGTGAAGTATCGTATTGTGGAGCAACATTTATTTGAAGCTTTGCTAAACATCTACAATAATAATGCGGAAATGTAACAAGAAACGGAAGTTAAAATTCCTGCAGAATTTGCTGAGTTGCCGAATGAATAACGATATTTTTATTATATCAATAATTTTGATAAACGAAATCAGCTTCAAAACGCTTGAAAAATATCAAAATTGTTTGACATTAGCAAATCAGCTCGGTCCGGACTCGCATCGCATCGCTCGGCAACGGTTTGAATCGGCCATGTGTTTGAACATGTACATTAAAATGTATGTGTTTAACAAAATAGCATGTACTCGCTCGGCATCACTCTGCTGTTACTCGCTTCTGTGTGCACATACACTTAGAAAGAGTACCAATATACATATGTAATTGAATGGTTATCGAATTGGGGCGTCTGACGAACAGAGGATTGTTGGTCTAGTGGCAAGACACCTGGCTAGTTACCGGGAGATCCTGGGTTCGATTCCCAGGCGATCCAGTTTGATAATTTTTTTTAATCACTTTGTGATTTTTAATTTATCAAATATTCATTTAATATATATATTCAAGCTAATAAAAATATTGAGAATATAACATAATTTTTATCAAAATCGACATATCTAGTTACAAAATGTTACGTCATTTTGAACAAATAGCACGTTTACAATCGTTGTTCGAAAATTAACGATTTTCAAAATAAAATTTTTAAATAATAACCAAATATTTTTATGTTCTATAATTAAAATCAAACATATATAATGACTAATGATAATTCATAGAATTATTTAGCATTTGACACAAATTTAAAATACGGTTAAGTACCCCTGTTCTCTAAAAAGTGGCATTGTTTGTAACGTCAGGTTAATCTGGTCTGTACAAAGTATATGTATGTTCATTTTACATAGTATTATTATACATCTGTGTATTCAAACAAATAGTTTTCCCATTGGATAACGTTAGCACTTAAACTTTTCAAAGTGGCAACCAACAAATGGGGAACATTGAAAACAGCAGGAATCATACAAAACCCATATGAAGGAATTTACTAATTTTACTTACTAGTGTGGTTCCGTTACTTGTAAGTAGTACATATATAGTACATAGGTACGAGTGGTACGATAAGTACAAATTTTAATAATAGTACACCAGTATACATTTACTAATTAAAGATGGGTGTGAAAGTATCGATTTTTAACTCAAATATATCGAGACAGTCTCGATATTACAGTCTCGAAAAATCGAATGATCAATTAAATTTATAAAATGGCTTCTGATGGTCGAAACTGGATCAAATATAACATTATCAAATATAACAAACTACGTTTCCGTTTAATTGGCCATAAAAAGATTATAATTTCCAATTGAGGGGATATTCTAGTCTAGAGAGCAAAAATTTCGGCTTTTTTTAGGAATTAATTAAAAAAATTGATTATATTTTTACTATCCATTTTTTACAATCTATTTATTGATATTTTTAGCACAAAATTTTCATAGCAAAAAAAATGAAAATTTAAGGGATTAATCCGGCGTGTGTACACTGTATTTTCAAGAACACCGTGTGTACACTGGATCTTTCAGGGAACGGTCGTGTTTTCAAAGTTTTCTAGGCTTCCAAAAAATCTTAAAAGATTCTAAGTTACTTTTTGGAGTGTCTACTACATGGCCCAGCAGTTTTCAGAGTCAAAAGTTTAAAACTGTTATTAATAAAAATCGACCAGTAGTCCAAAAAGCATGAAAAATAAAATTTTGTAAAAAAATTCCTAACTCTACAATGAAGGAATATTGAAACAAATGGTTTTAGGCTTTTATAGCTTATATTATGAGCTTTCAAATGAATATAATTTTTTTGGCATTGGCTCCAAAAAGTTGAATCATTCAAGCACCTGAAAATGGGGAATATTTACAGGCAAGTCATAATAAACGGAACAGCAATTATTTGGCACAAAATGAGTTTTTATTATTGAAAATATAAAAGAAATTAAATAATAAGAGAAAAAACCGAAAAAGCAAGAAAGTAAAGAAAAAAATGGAGCAAAATTTTGTAATAAAAAAAAAAAAATGAAAAAATAAAGTCGCGATTCCACTGCTGTGCACGTTATCCATGTCATCTAAGGTAGATCCATCAATGAATTATAACGGTATACAGTAATTTATTTTAGGTTTAAAAAAACTGAAAAACCACGACAAAGATAAAAATAACACCATTCACTTACCTTCGAAAATACTGACGCCGTGTGTACACTGACCCTTTTAGGGAATGGATGAAACTTTCACTCGCTCGCATCAGCAAGTCAATCGCCAGACCCGGGCATCCATTGGACCTTGAGTCCCCATTACTAACTAGATTTTTTACGGAGGATAGCCAAAGTCCGCGCTGTATTCATGAGAGAGAAATTTGAGTCTTAAATTTCGACTGTTCCTTTAAAGACCCAGTGTACACACGCCGGGTTAATATAGCCATGCAAACAAAGTGATATGCTGGTTGACATAATTTTGGGATTTGTGTTCATCTGAAACACTGAGCACTGAATCGAACATATTAACACATGTTTCCTAGAGATACCACAGGCATTAAATTTTGAAGCATGACTCCATTTTAGTAAGCCCAACTTGTAACCACGGATACTTGTTTATAAATATTAGATAAACCATTAAATTAATGGTTTGACCGCCATTAAAGTAATCCCATCGGTCAATTTTTTGCTCACATCAGTAAATTTTTTTGCTCACATCAGTCAATTTTTTTACTTCAATTTCTTAATGTATTTGTAATACATAGCATTCTCTCTAGTCGATTCTCTCCTCAATGATTTGAAACCAAAAATAAAGAAAAAGATTCTGGTTTAGAAAGACTGTCGTCCTGGCAGGAACTACAATGAAAAAAAATTTAAAAATCTAAAAATGGCTACCGTTTAAAAAAAAGGGAAATTTTTTTGATGTTTTTTTTTTTTTTAAATATTTTTATTGCATTATCCGTAGTTCCTGTCATAAAGCAACATATATTAGAAGTACACGCCAAATTTTAAATCAATTGGATAAATAGAACTCGAGGTATCAGGTTGACCAACTTAAAATTTGTAGTTTCAAGCATAAATGCACTTAAAATTTTGAAGTATAGTACCTGATACGAGAACCTATCGTATTAAAATGGCTGTAACTTTGTAAATTTTCGAAATTTTTAAATCTCCTTTCGAAGGTACATTTTTAAAGATCTATACTTTCAGAAAATAAAATAAAAAGAAATCGAGCTTTAAAAAATTCTATACGTGAGACACTAGGGCCGATTCGTATCGGTGTAAGCCAGAGTCGCTTGCTCTCGTTTTGAATCACATCTGGCTGCTTTTGACATTGTTGCATATTTCTGTTTCACTTTCCATGTTCTAGAGAGGAAGGTCAAGTATTAGCGTTCGGTATACATCGTATATACTGTATACGATGTATACCGAACGCTAATACTTGACAGTACTTGACCCTTCTCTCTAGAACATGGAAAATGAGACAGGAATATACAAAAATGTCAAAAGCAAGGCAAATGTGATTAAAAACAAGTGCAAATTGATTCAAAACAAGAGCAAGCGACTTTGGCTTACACCGATACAAATCGGCCCATTATCTAAGAGAGTACATTCACTTTCAGTAGTAGAGTTTCGTAACATTAAAGAAAAATCGATTTATCCCTCTTGCTAGCCCATGCTGCCTTAGTAAATAACATACTATATATAACACTATCGGATCATTTTATTCGGACGAATTATGTAAGTATGTCCTCGGCTTTTGATTGTAGCATGATATCAAGAAAATACTTTACATCGTATGAATATATTGTAAATATCTATGAGTTGTTATTCGAATAGTCAGAAGAAATAAGGAAGATATGGAAACCATGTTTACAAGATTATAAGTTGAAAATTGTAAACTCAGTAAACTTGTTAGTAAACTTATCCAATTCATTTTCATATTAAGCAACTCTACGACAGTTATTATCAATGTTCTCTATAGTTTATCACTATAATAACAGTGGTTCTCAATCTTTTTTCTTTCGGATATACTTTGTCTATAAGGTCTTTATAATATTTCTATTCTTAGTTGTATTTTCTAATTCCAAAATATCTAACAAGTAAAGGGCCCGAGGCCGGACCTATCGATTTTGATGAAACTTAGATATGTTGTAGAACACTAAAAAATAAGCGATACGTATTTTTTTTTATCGGCGGCAAAACGGTTTGAAGGGCAAATCGCCCTCCAAAAATTGGGGTAAAAATTTAATTTTTTAAATATCTCGAAAACGGTAAGAGATAGAGTAAAAGTTTAAATTCGCGATATTGCTCTTTTTTAAAGAGCTATCTATTGGTATTAAATTTGTTCAAATTACATCAACAGGAGTGGTTAGGGGTTAAAATTTAGGGCTAAATTTTGCAAAAAGGGGGTGAAAATTAAATAATATAAAAATTTTATTTACAGATTTGAACTCTACGTCAAAAAATCTAATTGACCTGTTTTTGCTCAATGTCCTAATATTAAGTCTAGGGGTAGTTAACTAGGGGGTGACTATGTCGAATAGTCGTACTACTTGGGTAGTTCAAGAAGTTTTTCTTCATGGAAAATAGTTTAAGACATTTAGAATAACGTAGAAATGGAATTTTCGATTTCAAAATTCAGTTTGAGCAACACTGGAGAGGGGGAGGGTCACCCTCTTAAATTATATACTAGTTAAAATACACTCATTTTTAATATTAACACACTGACAGTGGGTAATAATGTCACAATAAGTGGTTCTGAAGTTGGACTGTCGTATGTAAGCTTTTCATAAGGTTTGTTTTTTAATGGATGTTATAGTTTTCGTTATCGAAAATGATATCTAAGTTAATCTACAACATATCTAAGTTTTATCAAAATCGATAGGTCCGGCCTCGAGCCCTTTACTTGTAAGAAGAAAAGTTAAATCCAAAGTGGTTAATTCAGAACAACGCACTTATCGAGACTGAAGCACGAAATTATGTCACAAAATATATTAGTGTAAATCGTAAAGATATACTTAAATACCCTTGTATTTTATCCCAAGATTTGGGAAAAACTTCAACCACTGAGGAATCCCAACTTAATGCATGTCCAATTTTTTGATATTTTATTTAAAAACGGTATGTAGTAATTATAGAGGAAGCTGTGAAAGATTCGATGAAAATTGTAATCAAGTATTTAGAAAAAAAATTTAAAAAAGGAAATAAACGAAGAAATTTTCGTCCGTTACCATAGGAAGATGCTTATAAATAAGTTAAAAAAAATGATAAATAGGTATATAAATCTGTAAACTGATTGTCAACAAGATAAGATAACCAATTTGAGTTAGTGATTTTCCATTTGTGGCAAATATACACAAATTAATAAGGTATAAAATTTCAAAAATTCTCTAAAAATAGCCCTAGTTTTCATCCTCACTTTCATGAATTAGCAAAAATCTTTTCTTTTTTTTTGTATGCCTACAGATGTCGAAAAACTGTGGTTGGAGCTTCTTTTGGTTTCTGGTCTTAATATTTATTTCATTTTGGTTCGCTGGTTTTTGCGCACCATTCTATATCCTGTTCTCGCCATTGAGCGCCTGTAGTGATTGCATTAGAGTAAATATCAATCAACTCAATAATGGAGTACTTTGAATACAAAATATTGTCAAAGGTTACTATAAATATACAAATATGATTGTTTTAAATTTCAGCCGTTGACGACATTTTTACTGCAAGGTGTACAGTTTCCGCTCTATTGTGCCAATGGAATGGTTAATGGGAAGGCGGCATGTTGATGCAACATCGGATATATCGAATACTTCAATTTATTAATTTAATTCTTAATATAATATTAAAGTTAATAAAGAGATAAGTGAAATAAAAGTACTGAATTATTTTAACACGAAATGACCAACTGATACCGTGTTTTGGCAACCATACACTTTATATGGAATTGTTGACTTGGTAGGGAGCGGTGTCACAGTTAATCAGGTTCCACTTAACGTCTTAACAGCATCAATGACCGTTAATCCCGTAAGAAAATTTTAAGTCCGTAAATGTGTCTGTAAGTGGTCCAAAAAACCTAATTAAATCAAATTCAACAAAAATGTCTTTTTTCGAAAAAATTTATTTTTGAAATAAAAACTATTCAATACTTTACAATTTCTCAAAAACATTCTTATTTCACTTGCTAAAGACTCACTAATTGTAAGTTCCATTAAAAGAATTTTTGTTTTCCTTCAAGTGGAAAAATCATGGAAAGCGTGATTTTTGGTGGCTTTTTGCGCAATAACTACTTTGTTTATGAACTAAAAACTAGTGTCATTCTGTCGATCTTAAATAGTTCTTCAACTTTAATATAAAATTTTTTTAACAGTCTTATTTCTTAAAAACCAAAAAAAAAAAACGCGAAAAGTATTTTCTGTCTACTCTGACCGCCATTTTGAGGAACTCTGCAATGATTCACCTATTCAAAAACAGTTCATTTAATTCGCCGTAATTTTTCTTTAGATTTTCCTTTTAGGTAGTATTTTTGATACGTAAAATCTGATCAGGTTGGACTATCTACGAAAACCACGTTCTTAAAAATGTTTTCAAAGAAACACTTGTCCATAGCTTTTAAAACATTTTTTTTTTTTTATTTAAAAAAAAAAAAGTTATATTTTTTTAGAGACACAAAAATATACACTCTTCTGAAACTATTAGTTGACGTTGCCATGTAAAATTAATTCTAAATTCAAAAAAAAAAAATTAAAAACATATTTTAATTTGTCAACTAATTTCGATTTGTTAATTTTCATTTGCATACAAACAGAACATTATTACATTTTTCATTAATTTGCACAAATCAGTTTTAAAACAACTGCTGTATTAATACAAAAATGGCAAATTTTTGTTGGAGTTTATTTTGGTTTGTGATCCTAATATTCTTTTCATTTTGGCTCGCTTCATTAGCGTCATCATTCTATATCCTGCTTAGCCCGATTGAAGCCTGTTCAGACTGTATAAAGGTAAGACAGTGTTATTGACAAACCAATTTTTAAATGCAATGATCTCAGCAGAGACTTTAATTTAATGTGATTTGTTTGTTTTAAATTTCAGCCTTGCACTAGTTTTTTGCTGCAAGGTATTCAGTTTCCGCTCTATTGTGCGCAAGGAATGGTTCGGGGTAGACCAGCTTGTTAAAGAAATCTGAAACTTCTATGGTTCATTAGAATATTTTATAGCAATAATGTAATACTTAGATTAATTATAATAAGAATAATGAGTAATATTTTAAGAATAATGAAGAAACAGTTTTTGAATAATGTTGTAGTGAATTAATAAACAACTAAATCAAACAAAAGAGGCATTGAATTATTTTAACTTTCAGTTTTAAGTAGCGACGCAAAGATTCTCATTCGTGCCTCTAAGAGCAGACCTGTTAGAGGCCACGGCGGTCTTCAAGTAAGCGGCCAAATTGACCCGGTAAACCTCGGAAGAAAGAAATTTAAACGTCGTTATGCAGGACTTCCACGAGCAAGTATACTTGCACGCAAATACACTTTTAAGTAAAAATGAAAGCTACTTACTCGTGTAAGCATCATTGGCATGCAAGTACCGTAATTGCGGGTTACTTGAGCCCAGATTTGCAAATCATGTAATAATTTCAAAAATTGAACGTAACTGTTGTACTTATTTGGGATAGGAAATTCAGTATATTAATCTATATATGACTACGGTTAGTTTATTATATAATATGGATCTTTTTTGGGCTCAAGTTAACCTCAAGATCGGGTTACTTGAGCCCAAACCTAAATTTCCAGGTGATTTTCATTTGAAAACAGTTTGAGACCATATAGGATGTTGATTACTAATTAAAACATGGTGCAAACATATAAGGAACTTTAGTTATTCAATACTCTTATCGCAGCATCCTGCATAACGTAGCGAATTTCCGTTTACAAAAATTAGTTTTTCCCGGAAACTAGTTGACATAGAATAATAGTTTAAAGACCTTTTTTGTGTGATTTTTTCTCCTCGTTCCAATAGTGTTCCAGTTTTTTAATAAGGAGAAATTTTGGAAAAACGTTAATTTTTTTTATGAAAATTTCCAAAAATAACATGTTTTGGGCATCGGACGTGCCTGGTTAACGAACTTGTCCAACGGTTTAGGACTTTTGGGAATTTCTGCTATAGTCTTCCATCATTTTATACCAAAGTTATAATGGGCTCAAGTTACCCTAATTTTAAGGTTATTTTACTGATTTATCAAAACCTTAATTAAAAAAATTAATGAAATGGTTGGCATATGAACATATCTGAATTTAGTTTAGTAATGAACAAAGTATTAAAATTATACACTTACCTTCCTTTGTAGACTACCACAATTATTTTTACAGTCAAAAGTTAGCAACGTAACAAAACATCAATTTCAAACAGAGAGTAAACAACACTTGCCTCACCTCTAGTGTCAATTTTCAGAACTACCTAAACTTAAATACCGTAAACCTACTGCTGTTACCTATTAGCTAAACACCTAACTTACTTCTACTATTGACTAATATAAGCACAAAACAGAAAATAATACTTTTTCTGTTTTGGGCTTAAGTTACACCACAGAGCTCAAGTAACTCGCAATTACGGTATACTGTTATACAAATTTACTTGCATAAGTAAAAATATTTCTACTTTTGCTGTTAAAAGTAACCCCCACTTAAATTAAAAATGCCGAAAACTGAATAAGGTGAGGAACTATCAAAAAACTGTTTAATAATATCAAAACAATAAACAATAAAATTAATAAATTTATATGAAGAAAATGAAGATTTATGAAACGTTTGAAATAAAAAGTACTAAAATTATAAAAGAAAATACTTATAAGAAAATTGTACAAGAAATGAATTGAACCCCAGAGCAAATCAAAAAACAGATTGTATCATTCCGGAGAAAATTTTTTTTGAAAAAAAAAAGGATCTAAATGGATTGGGATCGGGAACTGATATCGGAAATTTTTAAAATCTATTGTGTTTAATGTTTCTGTTAATAAAGTATCTTTTATATTAAAAATATATTTATAAAGTTTCTTTTACCCAAAACTGTCTTTTTCCCGAGAATTTTTCTTTTTTTTTGAGTTTGATATAATTAGCAGTACTAAAGCACGGCATTTTTTTGATGTGATATTTTTATTATTGAATTAAAAAATCAAATTTTAAAAAATATCGTGTCACTTTCACATGGTTTACTTGTAACAGGTCTTGCAAGTATACTGTTTTAAAAACTTGGCCACGCCCCTTAAAAACATTACTTTTATGCAAGTGTACTTGCTCGTGGAAGTGTAGCTTTAGAAATAAAATAAATTTCAATAGAAGATTTTTCATTTGATTATAAAACCCTCCCAAACTGTTACTCACCAAACTAAAAAATTTCTTTTTCCTAAAATTAAGCTTTGGTGTAGTGATTTGAATTAAGATGATTGGTCGAATTAAGGTAATTCGAGTTTGAACTTTTAATTTTTGGCATCAAAATGGTGGACTTTCTTTTAGAAATATGGCTGATTTGAGAAAAGTCTTTTCTCTAGTTGTCAGTCCCGCATGCCTAATTTTGGTAAAAATTAAAACAACAGTTTCGACATTTCATCACTCTATCATTTCGTTAGCGGTTTTTAAGGTGTTAAAAACTTTTTGCAAACTTAATGACGTCACTAAGGTAAAATATTAATTTTTTCTCAAATCAAGCTTTATTGAAGTGATTTGAATTGGGGTGATTTATCAAATTAGAGTAATTTGGGTGTAAACTTTTCATTTTCGCTATTAAAAAGACGAAATTTCTTCTAAAAATATGATTCAATAGAAGTCTATTTTCTAGTACACCAGAAATCCAATGGTATGGAGTGGTCGGTGCAAATTTAAGGGGAAGTACGTAAAATCGGAAGATCAGGATCGTCGGCTAATTTTTATGTGGGGGGTTTGTAAATATTATTTATCTGAATTTATTAAAAACAAAATTATTCTAAGAAACAATTTACACCTAAAATTCAGTTGTATAGATAAACGGAATTGAATGTTATATTAATGAATATAAATGGCGACTTTTAGAAAACTAGCAAAGATGTCGAAAAACCAAGTTCAGCATAAAAGACGCCAAATCGCGGAAGCTGATAAAAACTCTAGAATATTCTACTCGTCAACTAGCAGAGATATCAACAACAGATTTCACTATTGAACTGGTTACTAAAAATTAAATTAAGCAGCGCAATTTGATAAAAATTCTAGAATGTTCTATTCGTCAACTAACAAAGATATCGAAAAACCGGTTGCACCATTTAATTAGTCATTAAAAAAAGACGAAATATCACATTTTGATAAATGTTCTAGAATATTCTATTCTGGCTGACGAACAGATCATTCTAGAATGTTGGCCAAAATGGGATATTTAGTTTATATTAGTTTAATTTTGGTTGGACAGTTAAATGGTGCAATCAATTTTTCCATATCTTTGCTACTTGACAAATAGAATATTCTAGAACATTTACTAAAATGTGCTATTTGGTCTCTTTTTTAAGTGACCAATTCAATGTCGATGTCTCTTTTTGGATATCTCTGCTAGTTTACAAATAGAATATTCCAAAACATTTGTCAAGATATGCTATTTGGCCTCTTTTTCAATGACCAATTAAATGCTGTAAGTGATCGGCGTTATGTAATAACAAATTAGACGCCAAATAGATTAAGGTAAATAATGGTACATCTTCTTTGCCATTGAGAAGAAGATGTATCGTTATTTACCTGAATCAGTTTGGCGCTTAATCCATTATTATCTACATAATGCCGTCCAATTGATCTTTCAATATATTTACTATTTAACAAATACAACATTCTAGAATTTTTGTCAAACTGTGCTGCTTAATCTTTGATATCTCTCCTAGTTGACGGTTAGAATATTCTAGAATTTTACGTTACTCATTTTGCATTTTCATTTTGCATATTACCTACGTATGCAGAATATGTATACATATATATATATATATATATATATATATATATATATATATATATATATATATATATATATATATATATATATATGCAATAAAATTTAAAAACTTTTAGTCTACGAGACCCTCATAGAATATTACTCACGGCCCTGACTCTGGCTTGGGCCATAAATTTTCATCAACACAGATAAACGATAACATATCTCTGAGAGGGGAACCCCACTAAGTAGCTGACGTCACTACGTAAAATAGGAGTACATACCATTGCATATCCAATATAATCCTACGTGCCTAATTATGGTAAAAATGAAAGGAACGGCGTCGAAAACCTATAATTCGCTTCCAATTTGAAAAACTTTGAAAATTTTTAGTAAAATTGATATTGTCATCAATAAAAGGGAACAAAGGGGGGAAGGTAACATGACATTACAATTTTACTAAGTGAGACCGTGATTAACAACTAATAAATAATATCTAATTTTTAAAACATCAAACTTATTCATTTAATCATAACTTTACATATTATGAACTTACAAAAATAATATTAGCATAAACGTATATCAAATTCAGCATTAGGTATAAAATTTTTTCCAAAAATAAACTATTCTAGAAGCGTTCTGTTTAAAAATACTGCAATCTCAACTGGCTCTTAAAAACGTTCTCCTTGGGGACGAATAACAACTTGGGGAATCTACACAAACCAAAAAAAAATTCATATTAACTTTTATATCAAATACTGAATTTACAAAATCCCTAATTTTTTTCTAATCACTTACCTCAACTCGTGGCGGACGTGTCAATAAAAATGTGACAAGTTCGGCCAAATCTTCCGGTTTCAAAAACGGTGCGCCCACTAGATTCTCCTTAATCTTTTCAATTTTATTCGCTTCCAACAGTTCGGTCGTAATGAATCCAGGACAAATATTCTAAAACAAAAAAATACTGAATAGTTTTTTTTTTTGCCCCTTGGGACCGATTTTGGGGAAGGCAGTGTACTTACAGACACGCGAATTTTCAATTGTTCATTTAACAATTCTTGACGCAAGGCTTCCGTCATCGCGGTCACGGCATATTTACTTGCCGCATACATATTCAACTCTTTACCAATCGGTGTGGGAACCATCGTCCCAAACAGACTTCCAATATTGACGATGTACCCGTCCACATGGGTGGCTTTCATCATTTTAACCGCTTCCCGTGTGGCAATACTGAGGCCCAAAATATTTGTATCCAGTACGGCTTTCCAGTCACTTGTACTTCCACCTGTAGCAAAATACAAAAATATTAGGTACTCTGGAATCTAAACATTAAGGCCCGATCTACATTAACGCTCCGCTCTCGGTACGATACCGCTACGCTTCCGATTCGGTAAAATATTCTTACACAAGAAACAATGAGAATACTGCTCCGATATCAGTCGCGGTCCAGTCCCGCTCCAATACCAATACCACTCAGGTAATATTTTATCGGAGTGATATCAGACTTGTTATGACTTGTACCTATAGTGAAAAAAATAGTGATTCCACTCCGTTCCGTTTGCATTCAGTTGTTATGAAAAGATGTTTGTAACGAACTGAGACCAAAACCTGGGAGCGTACCTAGAGCGGCATTATAATGTGAATGGCGATCGAATAGGTACCAGCATGGTATCAACACTGTAATGTGAACACAACAAGATTATATCGGAGCGAAACCAGAGCGGGAGCGTACCGATATCGGCCCTATAGTGTGGATGGGGCCTAAACATTCCAAGAACTTACTAATCAAAGGTGCTTCTCGTGCAATTCCAGCGTTATTTACCAGGACGTCTAGGTGGCCAAATTTACTACGAATATGTTCGAACACTTTCAAGATGTCGTCCTCTTTCAACATGTCCGCTTTCATAATATGAAATTTACCGGGGCCACTTTTTAATTTGGTGGCCATTTCTTCGAGACGATTCAATCGTCTGGCAACACCCAACACCTAGAAATAATGAACGAAAAATGATTAGTTTGATTGCGCTTGCGTTTTAAACAATTTTAAGTTTCAGAGGTTTCAAGTATTTATTATTTATTATTTCTAATAAATATAAATTTTCTAAAAGTATAATAAGCCGTACGTCGACTTTCGCCGCTCTGTTGTATTGTTCGAAATGTATGGTCTTGAAACTTTGGAATAGTTGTGCAAAAACTTTCGAACGTTCAATGTCGAATATGAAAGAAACCAACTCGTAACTTTAAACGCAATTATCGTATATACAAAATCGTATTTTTTGAAAGTAGGTACCTTTGCAGTGGACACGATTACTAAAAACCGATCAGACACTAACCGAATGATTTTCAAATATTTTTTTTTTTTTTAAATTTTGGTATCGCAACAAAATTGAAAATTTGATTGAAGGAATAATAGTATGGTTATACACCAAGGGACTAAAGTGTGAATTTTATTCCCGAATGTAAAGTTTGTTGCCAGAGGGCCTTTGCAGGCCCTCTGGCAACAAATCACACGAGGGATAAAAGAAAAAAACACTTTAATCCTGTGGTGTACGAGTATATACTATTTTTTGCAATTCCAGATAAAAAAATTAAATGTCATTCAAATTGTAAGTATGTAACAATATTCAATCAAGTATACTTTGAATAAATCAGTCTAATTGTACAATACATTATAACTGTTTGTCTTTATCTACAAGTTTGAATTTGTTTATTATTTTCAATTACCTACCTAGCAACGCTATTTAATTTAAGTTAAATGAATGTAAATTGTGCTTGCTGATTGGTTTAAAAGAGGGAGCAAAATAATTTTTTAGTCCCTTGGGACTAAAAACCAATTTTTTAGTCCGTTGGGACTAAAAGTGGCACTTTACTCCCTATTATGAGGGACTAAATCATGTCTTTTAGTCCCGGAATTGCAAAGACTTTACTAAAACCGTCGCCATTATTTTTTTAAATTTAAATATTTTCAATAACTCTTCGTTTGGCGACTAGACAATAAATTATACTAACGATTTTTTTTTTTCGGATAAACCGTTTTCGACTTATCATGTCCACTGCAAGCGAAATTTTAACAAGTATCCCAAAATACGTACTAATTGATGTTGTTAACAGTTTTTAAATAAATGTTTATTATACTGTCAAAAAAAATTCGAAAAAATATCGTCAGTTCGCCCGCTACAACTGTATATTATAACCCCTTAAAAATTTTTAGGAATTAGTTTATGATACAAAGCTACCGGTAATACAAACTATAAAAAATTTTAACTGTAAGCCCAAGCTTTTCTTTCTGATTGTGCCATTCGAATCTCCTTAAAATATAAATAAATAACAAGCCTTTATTCTTCAAATCGGTTACATCAAAAAACTGATAAAGTCAAATATTATGTTATTATGTATCAAAACAAAGGAAAATATTAAATTTATGAAAGGTGTTCTGAAGGTCAAGTATTTAAATGAACAATATTATTATAACTATTATTAATTACAATTATTTAACCCCTTTGTCCTTTATCTAAATCAAGGCTAATGTGACTTCTTGTTCAAAACTGATTTTCCGGTTAATTTAAAATTTTATAACCAAAATTTATCGATTTAACGTAATTATTACGTGATTGAGGTTGTAAGTTGCATATTACACCCGAGCGAAAAAGTTACGCAAGAGCCGCGCAGCGGCAAGTACGTAATTGCGCGACTGTGTAATATGCCTTACAACCGAGTTACGTACTAGACTTTATCTACGAGTAAGATGAAATTCACAATAAACGACAAAAATTTGATACAAATCTACAAATACCAATACATTAAAATTATGTAGTATTTGAAATTTATTAAAAACAAACGAAAACAATCAGTTGCTAAGTAAAATTTTTGTACAGATTCTAACATAATAGTATCATGTATTAGGCTATTGACTATGTAGTTGAATAAGGAACTAATTCGTAACAGGTGTTTTATTGTTTCATATGTTCAATTGTACCCCAAAGATGATAAATTCACAAAGTGCTATTAAATTTAGGCGTGCGTTTTTACGAACGGCGTAAACTTATCGACGCTTACGTTTTTTAACTATAACTCAAAAACTATGCATTTGTCGTAAATACACATGATATGATTTTTTGTAGAGAATTAAATTTCCTATCGAAATGGCACTTTATGAGCTCAAGAAACTTTTTTCTCAACAAAATAAGTCAAAAAAACTATTTAAAGAAAAGCTCAAATTTTTCAATTTTTCTTTTTTTTTTAATTTTTGAGTAGTACTTTTTTCTGAGTGAATTTAGGTATAGGGATTGGTTCACAAAAAAGAAAGCTGATGTAATTCCCGTCAGAATGGTGACCGATAAAACTATTTTCGATAACAACCGGCTGAGATACAGTCGTTCAAAGTTACCTACTTTTTTACAATTTTATTACTTTTGACTTTTATACCATGTTATTTGTAATTTTTACACACAAAAATTAATTTTATTGAGTACAAAAATTATTTTTGCTTTATCAGAAGTAACGATAAAATTATTTGCTAAAAATTTTGATATTCATATGATCTTAGGTATAAAAAGAAACTTTAATATTGTACTAAATTACAGTTCTATTTTTTGAAAAAAATTAAATGTACGTATTATATTTCTCCCATAATGTTTTCAAATTCAATATCAATATCTTCATCAACATCGTTTTGTACATCTCCTTCTGTAATTTCTGGAACATCCGCATTTTCACAATTTTCTGGAACATCCGCATTTTCGCAAATAAATTCTTTGCAGCTAATTCCTAATTTTCTATAGCTGCAATTTCCGTGACAACCTTTTATACACCCGCAAGCTATTTGTTCCAGTAAATTCTGCAGTGCAGGAGATTTTGTTGTTTTAATTGGCACTAATCCATTTTTAGATTTTTTCCAACCCCACTCAAAGGGATTTAAAGAAGTTAGTGGGAAATAGGTTAGAGAAAATTTTGTGCTTTTTGATAATTTTTGAAAAAGTTGTAACCGAGAGGCGAGAACTACCTAAACTGTTGGCCTTAATGCCATAAAGAGAAATTACGATTTAATTCTATTACGTAAATTGCGGCTGTAGAAAATTATAGAAATTAGCTGCTCCATGTTCTGCAAAGAATGTATGGGCCTAAATTGTGAAAATGCGGATGTTCCAGAAATGACAGAAGAGGATGTTCCAAACGATGTTGATGAAGATATTGATATTGAATTTGAAAACATTATGAGAGAAATATAATAGGTACATATAACTTTTCAAAAAAATTAGAACTATAAATTAGTACAATATTAAAGTTTTTTTTTTATACCTAAGATCATATGAATATCAAAATTTTATCGTTACCACTTTTATCGTTACCTCTGGTAAAGCAGAAATAATTTTTGTACTCAATAAAAATAATTCTTTTGTGTAAAAATTACAAATAATATGGTATAAAAGTCAAAAGAAATAAAATTGTAAAAAAGTAGGTAAATTTGAACGACTGTATCTCAGCCGGTTTTTATCGAAAATATTTTGATCGGTCACCATTCTGACGGGAATTACATCAGCTTTCTTTTTTGTGAACCAATCCCTATACCTAAATTCACTCAGAAAAAAGTACTACTCAAAAATTTAAAAAAAAGAAAAATTGAAAAATTTGAGCTTTTTTTAATTAATTGTTTTGACTTATTTTGTTGAGAAAAAAGCTTTTTGAGTTCATAAGATGCCATTTCGATAGGAAATTTATTTCTCTACAAAAACTCATATTATGTGTATTTACGAAAAATGCATAGTTTTTGAATTATAGTTAAAAAACGTAAGCGTCGATAAGTTTACGCCGTTCGTAAAAACGCACGCCTAAATTTAATAGCACTTTGTGAATTTATCATCTTTGGGGTACAACTGAACATATGAAACAATAAAAGACCTGTTACAAATTAGTTCCTTTTCCCCCTGTTTTTTTGTACATAGTCAATAGCCTATATATCACTGAATAATATATAATAATTATAAGAATTAATAAAAGTGTGGTAGGCGTTATTATTTTTAGCATACATACGTGTAGAGGGCCATTTTTTGTACAGTTGGATATGTGGCTGTGTGTAAAACGTAGCTTACTTAGATAGTATTTTGTACAATAAACAAGCAATTTCATGGTAGTCGTAGATAAAAGCTTTTTTTAATGCAATTCATTAATAAAAAAAAATTATATTTTCAATCTATTGCCTATTTTAATTAAATTACTGACAAGCTTTTTAAAAATAAAATATCAAATAGGTACAACTGATTTCAAAAAAATGGGGCACTTTTTTTGCCAGAAGTACCGTAAAAGCCCCTGTACCGGAACGCGATCATATGTCCGAACAGTGTTGACATTTATATGTTAATGAAGCTATTTCTGAAAGAAACCTCTGATAACAAAAATTATTATTAATAGAATGATTATTTTTCAACTTAAATTCACCTCGCATTTAATGTTTCCTCACTTAATTTAAGAAATATATATATATATATATATATATATATATATATATATATATATATATATATATATATATATATATATATATATTAAACAATTTTTGTTGAATTCGTGTATTTTTAATTCGATGGATGATCATTATTAAAAACATATGAGTTATAAATTGTAACATTTCTTAGCGAATTTTTCAAGTCAGCATAATAAAAATATACAAATAATTTTTATTAGTCCTTTTAAGAGATTAGGACAATTAAATTACCTTTTTATATTGGTTAAATATTATTTGCAGAAGTGTTTTAATATACGTTCGAAATTTGACTGTCTGCATTTGGTCATTACAATTATTATTAATATGTGTTTTATAAACATTTTTAATTTATTTTTGCTTCTAAAACACTTAGTCACTGTTTTATGTGTTCAGGTATGTATCAGGTATAATAATTTTGTTTATGCCGAAACGTATAATCATTCATAAATCAAACATATTGGTTTAAAACTTCAAAACTTTTTTTATGAAATGAAAATAGTAGCCATCTTAACTTTAGAGATTTCTAAGTGAACTACTGGTGAACTACTTAAAATTTCACTATGGTTTATGGTTTAGCTAGAAAGTTTACGATATTTTTTTAAAGATCACCTAGATGGCGAAACCGTATTTGTAGAAAATACAGATTTTTATCCTTTATTTATATCTAAGACTTAAACTATTCTATGTTTCCTACTTTGACGTCTAGATGTCACTCTACGTGTCATATTGCACATGTGTTTGCTTATAGAATTCGAACTATTGATGTTAATGATTTCCAGGTACTTACAGTTTGTAAAAGAAAACATTAATAAAAAAAAATTTTGGGTTGTATTTTTTTAAAAACATATTCATTGGATTAAGAAAACTTAGTTTCATGCTTATTAAGAAAAAAAAACGGGTGTTTAATTTATTTATTAATTTTTATAAGCCAGGTTAGTGACACACCTAAAAAGAGTGTTCCGGTATAGGGGCTTTTACGTTATTTGTCACTTTAAGTAAAATAATTGAATTAGTTTTACTAATTATTAAATTCTATAGCCATATATTTAATGAATATATTATATGTAGTCTGTATACTGACTGCCAATTAATAAATTAAGCCTCCAGATGCGCTTAAAATACGACCAGCTGCTATAGGCAAACGACTTAACCCTAATTTTTAACAAAAAGTGACCACGATCATTCCAATGGCTGATTTTTATTTTAATCGATTCGAAATTTAAAAAGGAATGAAAAACCCCAATACTTTCTTTTTATCAAATGCCAGGCGTCACTATAAAAAGTAGGATTAATGAAAATAATAGGTAAGTCATAAGCATAAATTTGGTATTAGTAGCATTCTGTAAATGCCATTGATATAGAAAATATTATTTAACATATTTCTTTAGAAAGAGGGAAAACTATTGACAATATAATGTTTTAAAATGAATACGTAGACTCAAATGAAATATTGATAAGAATGCTTGTCAAATTATTTACATTAAACAATTTTTAATACTGATGCCGATATTTAATCAAAAAATAGCATTTGAATTTTTTATTTTATTTTAATATCTGCATCGATTAGAATAAAAAATCCAGCCGCCAGAACACTAATGGTCATTTTTTCAGTTTCTAAGCATCTTTTTAAGGGTAAGTCGCTATCCTACTACTTTGTAATATTGTAATCAATGCAAAAACCGTGGTATCCATAGTAACCTTTTCAAATAATTATTGTCAAAATATACATAATATTGTTAAAATTTAATTTTTTTGAAACAAAAAAAGTTTTATTTTCAAAATACGCACGTCTACAAATTATACTCTGCAATAAATATAGTCCTGTTTACGGAAAATAGGCACCTATGTGCCTATAAATTGGCTTTACACTCCGTTTATAGTTCTGTAGTATATTAGTGTTCATTGGTCTATGGTTACAATTCATTTTACAACAGTCTCATATTTTTTTGAAAGCAACTATACGTCAATATTAATATTGCCGCTAATGCATAATTTTATTGCATTTAAAAAGTAAGTATACATTTCACTATTCTGAAAATAAAACATGTCAAATTTTACGTAATATACTAAATGCAAAATCTATGTAATATATTTTAATCATGTCATGAAACGATGGCAGCGCCAACGTTTACAAAAGACTTTATTTATATAGTAGCTACGAATCGAACTGACTTGAAATGAATTCTTAAATTATACACGGAACCACAATATACAGTAATTAACATTAGGTAGAGTACCTACTGCAAAAATAAAGTTTTACAAGATATAAATCTGATTCGATATGCAATTTACATACTTACATAGGCACTAACTTTTATGACATCAAATTAAATTTTAAATACATTTTTTCACGGAAATCAGACATTTTTCCCGAAGTAGGCTAGATGTCCTTTTTCATCCTCTCACTTATTAGTACCATGCAAAGTCTGAAGTCAGTCATTCACTTTTGAAACATCTTAAAACCATTACCGTTTTGTTAATTGTTTACCTGTCTATCTTCCTTTGTTTTGTCTATCTGTCTGTCTGTCCATCTGTCGTGACACCCCCGTAATTTCTACGTCTTTTGACCTAGATGCATGTGAATGTTAGAAACAGAAGAGATACCGATTTGCAGAAAAGAAATTATTTGTTAATTTTTTAAGATACTTTGCCACATCGTGTCGGATACCGTTAGAAAGATCTTTTAATCGTTTTTAGCGAATTTTCGAATCGAAAATTCAGCTGTCATGACGCGACTGGAACCCGCGACTATGATAGAAATTTGTTTTGAGGTCCCTAGAAACCTAAATTGACATTCACTAAAATTTATATTGATATATGTATTTATATATCAACACGATAAGTCTTGAGCGAAACATTTTATGAAATTTTGGAAGCCAAAATTTTCCGAAATTATTGCGGCATTTTTTTACACCATCGGAAAGGAGAGAAAAAATCACATTAAAAAGTTTTTTGAGCCGTTATTGTATGTAAACTGGTTTCCGAAAAAAACTAATTTTTGTAAATGGAAATTGGCTATGTTATGCAGGATGCAGGATCAAATCTTGTTTGCAAAATATTAAACTACAATGTTTAGTATTGCCTACTACAATAATTATGGGCGAGTTATTAAAGTGACACTCCTGTTGAAAATATTGATCTATTTTTAGATAAACGTTAAAAATGTACTTAAGTGTCTTTTATTTTATTCCGAAGGCTATTAAAACCTCTGGAATTAATTAAAAATAAAATCTAAAATAAAAATTACAAAAGATAGAGATTATTTTTCTTAATTCAAAAACTAGAATTGTTGCAGATTGTTGAAACCCATTACAAAGTAAAGGAAAAAATCACTGTTCTGTTTCGAAGATAAAAAAAAAAAAAAAAATGATTCCAAAAATTTCCTCTATATATTTCTAATTAAATCCGAGACTCATTAAAAATTAAATCATTATACCATTAAACCTAAATCCAAACCCGAAAATAGTCTTTATCGCTTCTTTTAACTTTTTTTTCATTATCACAATGCACTTCCAAAAAAAAAAAAAAAAAAAAAAAAAAAAAAAAAAAAAAGCATTTAACCAGATAGATATTTGGCACCTACCGTCATCCCTTGTTTAACAAGTTCCGTTGCAATGGCCGCCCCATTTCCTGAACTTGCACCAGTCACTAATGCAATTTTACCGGTTAACGAACACATATTTTAAAAAGTTTTTTTTTTTCTATAAACAAATATTTTTATTTTTTTTATAATTTTATTTTTTATAAATTAATATAACTTTTTTGCAACAAACAAATTGTTATATATTGTATAATATTTTTATTATTATTATTTAAAATTTATATCTTCCTTTTATATTAATATATTATAATTTGTATTTATGTTTATATATCGCGATATTAATTGAATATACTCTAAGTATAAATTATGCGATTTTAATTTATAGTATATTTATAAATATAACGCAAACATATACATTATACATACATAGTTGTAGTGAGTTGTAATAGTTGTAGTATTACAGTGTACATTGAATATCTATGTGTATGTATGTAAAAATCATCGGTGTCACTACAATTTTCCGCAATGGGATCATTATTAAAATGTTATGTGCACTATGCTTTATTTACTGCCTGGAAACAGTAAGATTAAAGGAAGCGTATCGATAAGCTAATAGTCCAGTAACACTAAAATTTTTTATGCATTAATTTTTCTAATAAAGATAAAAATTTTTTGAAAAGAGATTCTTGTAGGGATTAACGAGGAGAACATTTGTGCAAAAAAAAATGATGAAATTCCGGAAATGATTTTTGCTATTATTTAAACAATTTTGAAAATTAATAAATCGCATTTTTTAACCATTCATCGCTTACGTAGCGAAAACGGTGATAGATACAGTAAAAAGTGTTAAAACCTTTTTTGTAGAGAATCGAATTTAGCACCTGTCTATTTTGTACAGATAAAAAAGTACAGCGCTCCGAACGCGCACTCAAAAATCGAATTTTTTGAGCGTTCCGGCAGAGTGTGCCGTCGAGCAGTGTTCTTAATTTAAAATTAAGAAAATAATATTAAAGTAAAAAAATTTTGAAAAAATACTGGGTGTTCAGAATCGTTCTCTAAACATTTTTCAATAGAAAATTTTAAATAATATTGATTTTTCAATTTGTCAGGCCATATGGTATGGCTTTCTTTTTAAATTTTTTTTGTCATTTTGCACCCCTATATTTTTTGCATATAGGGGAACTTTTTACTGGCAATTTAGGAGCGGATAAGATTTTTCGCTCTCTATAAAATGGAAATTTCATTTTTTTAAATAAATTTTTTGTTTTACCCTAAAAAAATAAAAAACATCATTTTATATACCTACTTTCACCCTTATTTTAGTGGTGAAATTATATTTATATGAAGATACGAGCTACAGCAAAGTTTTACATCTTCACGTGTAGAATATAAAGAATTTTTTTTTATCAATTGTTATAAGTAATTTTTATAAATAATTAATAATACCCATGTCGCAGCATCTGCATAACATAGCGAATTTCCAAATTTTGGGGACTGGCGGATCTCATCTAAGAACTGTACCTATTTAAAATAGTTTAGCTTTCTAAGAGTAAAAGATTTTTTAAAATCGGCTGGGTAATTAGTTTTGATATTTTTGGAACCCAAGAACCCGAACGGACTTTGTGCAGCATAGTTGTATCCATCTAAAATAATTTAGTTCTCTAACAGTGAAAAAATTTTCAAAATCGGTCGGTTAGTTTATTTTTTACAATAATGGGAACAGTAAACCCTGGCGGAAATCATACAACATAACCTTTATTCATCTAAAATAATTTTAGTAAAAAGTTTATCCTAACAGTAAAAAACGGGTCCTAGGGATCTCATATAACTTATGGTATTTCGTAAGGTTCTTGTGGACATCATTTAATTACTTAATGAATTCAAATACTTTAACTTACTAACGGTGAAAAAATTTTCAAAATTTTCGACATTCGCTAAAAAAATCATTGAAAAATATTTGATATGTTTCGATCAATTAATGGTCAACATCAGCAAATAAAAGTTACTAAAATCGAAGAAAAGAATGAGTTATTTGTCCGTAGAAATTAAAATACAAATTCTGAAAACGAGCAAAGAAATATTGAAAAAACTAGATCGGCAAAACATTCTGACAAATAACACTACCCAACTAATACTTGCCAATTTGAATGAAACTTAACATACTTATTAAACAGCGAAAAATATTAAATACGTGTTTTTTTATTTCGGCTAAATACGCTTTTTAGGGGTAGAAAACACCATTCAACCTCTGTAGATGAAAACAGTTATAGCTAAATATTTTTGAAACGGCATATTTTTTGAAAAAAGGGCTGAGTACCAAATTTGTAGAATTTAAAGCGATGCACTTGATAGTGACCCTGAAATCGATTTTCAAGGTCAGTTGAAAATGATTAGCCATTGCCGAACTTTGACCATATCCTGTACCTATAAGCAGTAATTTCATGTATTGACTCAATCTATCTTCAAAATTGATTTGTTGCGTTATTTTTCTAAAATAAAAAAAATAAAAACCTGACGAAATGAAAAAATAGGCGCAAATTTATAGAAAAAATTAGAAGAAAACATTTTTGTAAGTAATTTTAGAAGTTAAGAAAAGATTTAATATCACTCCAATTGTAAGTTAAACATTAACTTTATGTTATATTAGAAATTTTCAAAATTTTTTAAAATTTTTATTGCTACTCTATAGTTATCATATTAGGAATTCAATTCAACATATGATTAACTATTATTTTTCCGATTGCGATTGAGCAAGTATTTTTCAAAATTACTTCTTGATCACTTATTTTCTATCTTGCATGTGAAATTCGTTCGAATATACTTTGAACCATTTAGGGATGAAAAGTAAACTACTCCTTTTGAAAAATATTAAATGATTTTCAAATGACTTTGGAAATTGACCTCAAGGTCAACTTCAAAGTCAAGTGCATCACGAGAGTCAAGTGCTTCAAGATCATCAAGTGCATCACTTTGAACTCTATAACTTTGGTCCTAAGCACTTTTTTCAGAAAATATATCGTACCATAATCCACTTCTATGTTGATTCCTGGTCTCTTTTCCTGCGTTTCTAATATTTATGTCAATAAAAAATGTGCTACCGTAGACAAGGATGAATAGGTACGCATTCCGACTTCACACCGTATTTTTTTGTATTTATTTTATGAGTACCTAATCTTTAATATATTAAAAATTTACGCGAAGATGGTCACTTTATCAGCAGTATCCAAAAAAATTTAAAAATATCGGTGGTTTTTGAAAAATTAACAAAAATCGTATAATTTCTTCTCTATGAAAAATTGGGGTCAAAAGAGACGAGAAAAGAGTAAATGGGGACAACCCGTAGGGTCGACCAAAATTGAAATTCTAATATAAAATAATTTCGAACTTTTTGTATTTATACATTCAAAAAAGAAATAATAGGTACTTGATGATTTTCTGTAAAAATAAACGTAGAATCTAAAATAAAGTTTATATACTCCTGTCGTTTACCCCTAAGTTTATATTCCTCCTATTCTTATTTTAGTTCAAAAAATAATTTTTCAAAAGACTAAGACATAATAATTAATAACAGTGAGATTCTACGTCCATTTTCAGACTTTTGTTTATTAAATTGCGTAAAAGCTAGTAAATGCAATAACAGATATGATGAATTTATAAGGATTTTCTTGTACTACAAAATCTTAAAAATATGGAAACGCGTACTTTTTTTTCGTTAATTGTGTTTTATTCTTTTGCACAAAATTTTAAAAATACTTTATTTTCTTAAGAAAGGGAGGCAACTTTAGTCACAGATATGCCTATGAACAGTTTTTGGTAATCCGGGAAAAACGAAAACACTTTTTAAAATTTTTTTATTGTTAAAATCGAAATGTTCTTTTAAAGAGGGTTAAAATTACCATATTTTATATTAAAATTTTAACACAATCACTCCCTAATTAACGAGCCTTACTTAATATTAGCAAATTGAGAAAAAACACGTCAATTAGATTTTTTTACACAGATTTTATTTGTTATATAATTCAAAAGGATATTTTAAAAATGTGTATGAATGGCTTTCATTAAATAAATTTCAATATATTTTCCATTTATTTTAACAGTGGAATGTCCTTATTAGTGGCTATACTTTCGGCTTGGAGCGAATTAGACGAAGATTTTCTTCTAAAACCAAATTTAATAATTAATTAAAGAAATAAAAAAAAATTTGTGGATTTCCTACCGTTCAAATATAATCTTTATTGTATGTAAAAATGTTATTACATTTTTTCAAAAAACTGTAAGTAAACTGTAAAATTTTCTTTACAAATATGTTAAAATAGAGAAATGTTTCCTTTTTAATTTATTTTTAACTCTTTTTAAATGATTCACTTTAAAATTTTTTAATATTTCTTAATCGAAATTTCATAAAAGAATGTGTCAAAATTTAAAAAAATTTTTCTTTGTTAAAAAAAATACCCCTGTCGCAGCATCTGCATAACATAGCGAATTTCCAAATTTTAGGGACTGGCGGATCTCATCTAAGAACTGTACCTATTTAAAATAGTTTAGCTTTCTAAGAGTAAAAGAATTTTTAAAATCGGTTGGGTAATTAGTTTTGGTATTTTTGGGGACCCAAGAACCCGAACGAATTTTGTGCAGCATAGTTGTATCCATCTAAAATAATTTAGTTCTCTAGCAGTGAGAAATTTTTTAGCATCTTTTCGATAGCTTATTACTGGCGTTTTCGGATCTGCAAGATCCCGGTGGACCTCATTAAAAAATCAGCTCGACCGTATATTCTAGGCGGAATTTATGTAAAATATATATATATATATATATATATATATATATATATATATATATATATATGTATATATATATACATATATATATATATATATATATATATATATATATATATATATATATATATATATATATATATATATATATATATATATTCAAAACCCGTTGTGTAGCATTCTACGCCGCATTTGCATCCGCAGGACAGTTGTGGATCTCAGATAACACAACCTGTACCTATCTAAAATAGTTTACCTCCGTAATAGTAAAAAGGTTTCAAAATCGGTCAGTTATTTTATTTTTGACACTTTTAGGTCCTACTGACACTTCAGACCTTACATAACGTAATCTATATGTATCTAAAATAGCTTAGCTCCCCAACAGTGAAAAAATTTTCAAAATCGGTCGGCTAGTTTATTTTTGACGCTTTTGGATCCGATGGACCCTGGCAGACTTTACATAACGTAATCTATATTTATCTAAAATAGTTTAGCTCTGTAACAGTGAAAAAATTTTCAAAATCGGTCGGTTAGTTTATTTTTACCACTTTTGGGCCCCATGGACCCTGGCGGACCCTAAATAACGTAATGTATGTCTATCTAAAATAGTTAGTTCCCCAACTGTGAAAAAATTTTCAAAATCGGTCGGTTAGTTTATTTTTGACACTTTTGGATCCCATGGACCCTGGCAGACCTTACATAACGTAATCTATATTTATCTAAAATAGTTTAGCTCTGTAACAGTGAAAAAATTTTCAAAATCGGTCAGTTAGTTTATTTTTGACACTTCTGGATCCTATGGACCCTGGCAGACCTTACATAACGTAATCTATACTTATCTAAAATAGTTTAGCTCTGTAACAGTGAAAAAATTTTCAAAATCGGTCAGTTAGTTTATTTTTGACACTTTTGGGTTCTATGGACCTTGGTGGACCTTACATAACGTAATTTATATTTATCTAAAATAGTTTAGCTCTGTAACAGTGAAAAAATTTTCAAAATCGGTCAGTTAGTTTATTTTTGACACTTCTGGATCCTATGGACCCTGGCAGACCTTACATAACGGAATCTATATTTATCTAAAACAGTTTAGTTCTGTAACAGCGAAAAAATTTTCAAAATCGATCAGGCAGTTTATTTTTGACACTTTTGGGTCCTATGGACCCAGGCGGACCTTACATAACGTAATCGATATTTATCTAAAATAGTTTAGCTCTGTAACAGTGAAAAAATTTTCAAAATCGGTCAGTTAGTTTATTTTTGACACTTTTGGGTCCTGTGGACCCTGACGGACCTTACATAATGTATTCTAAATCTATCTAAAATAGTTTAGCTCTGTAACAGCGAAGAAATTTTTAAAATTGGTCGTTTAGTTTATTTTTTACAATTATGGGATCAGTAAATCCTGGCGAAACTCATACAAGTCTAGTACTCTAACAGTAAGAAAAGGGTTCTAAGGATCTCATATAACTTATGGCAGTCCGTAAGCTTCTTGCGGACATCATTTAATTAATTAATTCAAATACTTTAACTTACTAACTGTGAAAAATTTTTTAAAATCGATTGGTTAATTAATTTCTGGCCTTTTTAGGTCCCGAAAACCTTGACCTCACATAAAATACCTTAAATCCATTTGAAATGGTTTAATTTTTTAACATTATTAATTATTAGTGGAAAAATTTTCAAAATCGATTCAAAATATTTTTCCGTACATACATATGTACATTGTACATATTTTGTTTTGTTTTACATTTAATAATATTTATATCATAACATAATCTTCAATTTCTTGTTTACTTAAAAATTCAATAAAAAAAAAAAAAATTCTTCATTACATTAGCTTAGAAAATCTGTTTAATTTACATTTTTTAACATGGAATAGAACCATGCTAATTATAATGCAATAAATGAGAAACAAAACTCTATACATGTATGTGTGTTATATCTCATATATGTGAATAGTTTTCACTTGTTCTCACAAAATTCTTTAATAAAAAAGTGAAATATTTTTATACTTATTAAAAACTGAGATATAAATATAAATTACTTATTAGACTAACAAAGAAAGAATAAAAGTGAAAATTTACATTTTCTCGAAAAATACTTAAAATAGAAAGAAAATTATAAGAATATTTTCTTCATAATTTTTTTTTTCCTTTTCAACGATGTAAAAATCGAACTGCCTTATGATAGGATCGAATGATAAAAAATGGCCAGAAAACCTACTTCTGGGCATCCGACGTGTCTGGCTAACGAACTTAGCCAAGCCAATTCAGAATCCAGTCCGCACACAAAATTTCATAAGCGTTAGACGTTTCGTTCGAGAGTTATCGCGCGGATACATATATATATATATATATATATATATATAAATTTTAGTGAATATCATTTTCGTATTCTAGGGACCTCAAAACATATTTCTGATATGGTCCCGGGCTTAGGTCGCACCATGACACCTGGCGTAAAAGCTGAATTTCCAGTTTTGGAAATTCGCTAAAATTGAATGTGCAAAATTATTTAATATTAGAATGCTCTGATTATACAATTCTAATCATAACTGTATTGTCAATTGGATAAAAAATTACGTAAAAATATTATTGTTTGAATATGATTTAACGTAATTTTTATACGATTGAAGCAAACTCTTATTAATTTTAGGAAGGTGTAAATATAATCTAAATTCTGATCATATCACATAACAGATATCGTCGGGATTTTTTTTGTAAAAAAAAATGGAACAGAGATACATTATAAAAACATTTAACTGACAGAGAAATAGAATATAGCCGAATCGTTAAATTGGATTAAAAAAATCATGACACGCTACTTATAAAGCGGCTTTTTTCGAATTTAGCTCGCAAAAAATGAGACAGAAAAAAAAAGAATGCGAGTGCGAGTGAAATGGAGAACGACATATTTCCTAGTTTTTCTCGAAAAGTAAGTAATTTAGAGCAACGGTATAAAAACATTTTTTATGCGTTTTACCTTTTACAATGGCTTAGTGTAAAAAAAAATTTGAAAAATTGCTTAATTCTGGCAAAAAACTCATTTTGTTGACAAAAAACGCTCGGAAAACCTACTTCTGGGCATCCGACGTGTCTGGCTAACGAACTCATCCAACGATTTGGAAAATCGAATTCGCACACAAAATTTCATAAGCATTAAACGTTTCGTTCGAGAGTTATCGCGCGGATACATATATATATATATATATATATATATATATATATATATATATATATATATATATATATATATATATATATATATATATATATATATATATATATATATATATATATATATATATATATATAAATTTTAGTGAATATAATTTTCGTATTCTAGGGACCTCAAAACATATTTCTGATATGGTCTCGGGCTTAGGTCGCACCATGACACCTGGCGTAAAAGCTGAATTTCCAGTTTTGGAAATTCGCTAAAAATAGGAATATAAAAAAAATGTACTCTCTTAAAAAATTTTTCTTTTTTGTATAAAAATGATCCCCAGTGTTTTTTTTATTTTATTTTCAAATTTTCACCCCGTAATTGTTTATAACAAAAACATTACTTATTGATTTGAAGAGATTTTAAGTGCCCACTAACTTTTTACTCTCTTTTTACTGGTGCTTCTCAAAATTTTCTAATTTTTTATTTACTTTGTATTTTTAATAATTTTTTATTGTAAACAATTTTTTTTTTCAACTGAAATATTTTTTTTTCCAAAAACCTTGAACAATTATAAACCAATTAGGTATTAGTTAGGTATTATTAAATATATATTTTTTTTATATTTCTCATTATTTTAGTAAAATACTCGACACTAACATAACGCTACAACAATTTAAAAGTAAAAGTGACTACGTTTTCTTAACAAGAAAAATCGACAAACTAGTAAAAATGTTTTTTTTTTTTAAAAATTGTCCCCTTTTTTACTATATCGAGTTTTTTTTTAGTCGTGAGCGCATTTTTTTAGTATTTAAATTTTTGCATTTTGCATATTTGTTGATGTTTAAAGAGCAACATATACAAAAATTACCATGCTAAAAAAATGCGCTCATGTCTAAAAAAAATACTCGCTTCAGTAGTAAAAAAAGGAACATTTTTCTAAAAAAAAAAAAAAAAAATTTTGACCACACTTTGTCGATTTTTTTGCGAAGAAAACGTGGTCACTTTTGCTTTTAAATTGTTCTAGCCTTAAGTTAGTCTCCTGTATTTTAAAATATTTAAAATAATGAAAAATATAAAAGACCCCTCCTTTAAAAAAAAAAAACTTTCTTAAATTCGTTAGTTTTTTACTTGTCCGAAATCTTTTTTGTTTACCGACATTCTACAATCTACATAATATATGTTAGTAAAATAGAAAAAGTTTTTTAAAGTTTTCAGGTAATAATTACGGTGGCTAGAGCGTCCACCATTTGGGAACCATTTCGGAGTGAGATAAAAAATAAGTGCTGTATTACCTTAAGGTCATAGTAAATAAAATACCAAACCTCAAAAATATAGATCAATTATTTCCTCGTTAAAAAGATTTATTCGCCTGTCTAAACGTATTTCCCCGCTTAAGTGTGGAAACTACATTAGGAGACTCATTTTCACTGATTTTTAAGATTTTTTTGAATAAGAAGAATTAATTAGAATTCAATCAAATTTTGGCATAATTTTACTCACATTTCAAAAATTTTTGTTAATTTTTTTGAATAATTTCAGCCAAAAATAAAAAAAGTTACACACTGATGTCCGTTGAAGGTCGTAAGTAGAGTTGTCTAATTGCGGGACATGTACCAAATCTAATTTTCATCTAAAATCAAAAAGGTTTTCATTTTACATTAATAATTTATTTTCTAAAAATATGAACCCCAATGCAGGTGAAAATAATGAAAATTAAAAAATTTACTTCAATTTTCACGATCTTTTTTCACTAATTACGTAAAAAAAAAAAAAAAAAAAAAAAAAAAACACCCTTAAAATCATGACATAATTTCAAAAGTTGGTTCATATATTTTGTAATTTCATAAGAAATAATATTATTAATTTTCATAACGATCGGTTCATTACTTTTTGAGTTAGACATCCCGCAAATGTGAAATAAAGTCATTTTGAAAAATACACGTTTGAAAAAAAATTCTCGAAAACTCGATTCCGGCACCATATGTTTAATAACAAGTAGAGTATGCAAAAAAATTTTTTCCCGAAAAAACAGTGGCTAATCCTTGTAGAAAATTTATTCGAGTCTCTAAAACCCATCTCCAATTTTCTGTGTAATCATTGATTGCTGAGATATCGATGGTCAAAAACGAAATTATCTTTTTCCATGCAAAGCCCGATATCTCAGCGAAAAGTGGTCGTATAAAAAGGTCTAAAAAAAGCACATTAAAGCTGAATGAACAGGTTATCCGGTTCATATGGTGATTAAATCGAAAACATTTTTTTCCAAGTCTGTGGACCAAAAAAAGAAACCGAAAAAATTTCGAAATTTTTTTTTTCAGTGTATTTATTAGGATTACGCGATACACGTTGCTCGTTGCGCGAAACGCAGGATCTCGAAACTAGAAGCTTCCAGCTTTAAATTGCTTTGCTTACGACTCCGATGCGATCATTTTTCACGAAGATACAGCCATTCAAAAAGTCGCTAAAAATTTGGAATTTTTTTTGATCCTTTAATTTTTTCCGCTAGTGTATTATTATATTTTTAAATGCATATGTGCATTAAATGCATTATAATAACTACAGTCGAATCCCGGATGTTCGAATGGTTCATATAATTAAAGCTTATCAACCGAAAATGTAAAAATGTCGAATTTTGACACAACATCAAAGATTACTCAAAATTACTTTTTTGAGAAAAAATTTTCAAAAGTTTCAAAAAAAGTTCATGAATATTTTCAGATTTTTCTGAGCGATCCTGTTGGTAAGAAGGATCAAAAACAGGAATATTTGAAAGGTTTCTCAAAAAAAAGGTGAATAAAAGAATACAGTTTTATATACTTATTATTAAATTAGCTTAGTGCTTTAAGCTTTCCTTTGATACCCTACTCGATACTACTGAGGGAAAATCTTTCTCCATTTTCCATGTTACCTTCTAAAATTAACTTCCCAAATCGAAACTCTGTGTTAAATTTCAAATTTTCATAATATTTGACAGTTCTTCTCGTTAAACCTAGGCAACAAATTTTTGTAATACAAACTCAAATTTATTCGAAAAAATACAAATCTTTCGCGTAAAATAATAGGTGATAATTTAAAAAGTTTTTGTTGAAAAAATAAGAATTTTTTTTACTTTTCGCTTGTAGATAATTTTATTTTTAAGCTACTAAACAAATATTTATTTCAACAATAAAAATACAGTAAAAAGGCAATAAAACGTTCGACCATTGTTGCAAAATAAACAGAATTTTTGGATGTGAATAATATATTTTTATGGACAAAACGTAAGACAACATTACCATAAACAGACATATTTGTATATGTTGTACTCTATATTATATACGTATACAATATAATATGTACATAAAATGTTTATTATTGTTTTAGAGTAAAGTTTTCTGCTTGGCTGAGTGTGAAAATTGTTTGGTTATGTAACATATGAGTTTATTAAAAATGTATATATTTATCCTAACATTCTGAAACTGTTGGTTGCAAAACTACATATAGGTATGTGTTAACATTTATTTATTTTTATTTTTACTGTTACTTGTTTCAAAAAAACAATTGAAACTAGACAAAAATAAGAATTTTTAAAAAAGGCGGTAGTGCGCATGCATGCGCATTTGAACTGCGCAGTACAAATAGCACTATCACAACAACTGTCACATTTAAATGGAATTAAAATGAAAATATTAAATAAATGAACTTTATTCTTAATAGTTTTTTAGATATAATAATTAATATATAATTTGACAGAGGTATATAACTATTAATATATTTATTATTAATTACATTTGAGTTGACTTGTCTGTCTGTTATTGTAATTGGAAAGGAAAATCAAAGTACATACTATTCATATAAAAGATTATTACCTCATATTCGCGTCAATTATTTTGTCTTAATTAATTTTAGTTCCTGCTTCTCATAAATTATTATCAAATTATAATACACTAGGAAATCACAGCAGCTTTGCACGGGAGTTGCTCAATACATTTGATTTTAGACTACTATCACAGCAACAGCGCCAGAGTGTTCAAAAATATCCTTGTAATTTCTAAATTTTTCGACCAAATATTACAATTTTACAATACAAAAAGTACGTTTAATTTGTTAAGAGGTTATAGGCACTTATTTTATTCCCGGGACATCGTTTTTTATTGCATTCTCTTTGAATAAATCATCTTGAAAATATTCCCATAAAATTTCATTATTTAGAAAATTGTCCATGTCGCATCCCGGAGCTGTCGCTTTTAAACGGAACTATCATAGGTATATACCTACCCTTACGTTTGGTTTAAATTTTAATAATATTGGTATCTTTTACTTCCGAAAATTACACCCAAAATTTTCCCAAACCGTTTATTCGCATACCGGCCACTATAACAATAAATAATGATACAAAACATGAAAACCACCTGAAAATAAAGATGTTTTGAAACTTTGACCGTAAAAATTTCGTTTTTCTATGTTTTCTATAACAAATATATACAGCTAAACTTTTTTTATACGGTCTTTTTTTGTGCGATTTTTTTTTAATTTTTAAAAAAATAGCCATTAAAATGCATAACATGAATCAAAATCATGAGACAGTAAGAAACTTAATCATAACTTTCTTTGGTAAAAATACGGCTTTAGCGGGTTTCAAGCATTTAATCAATACATTGCATAAGTTATTGTATCATTTTTTTTTTTTTTAGAGATGTATTTTTCAAAATTTTCATAGTATTATAAAAATGAAATAAAATGTTCCCACATGTAAATTAAGGCTTTATCTTAATTAGAAAAGCAACTTCTATTGAAATTGTGAGGTTTTGAGCGTTTTGAGTTATGTATTTTCCATGAAACTTTTTTTATGCCGATCCACCGTATAAAAAAAGTTTTTTTACAATGTGGACCGAACTAATCTTTTTATAGCTATTTATGATATTTTTGAATATATTTTTTTTGTGTGATTTTTTTATCGGTCTCTATCCACCGTATAAAAAAGAGTTCAGCTGTATTGTGTATCGTGATAACAAAAATTAAGTATGTACTTAAAATTTTAACTATTTAAAAAAATGGTAAAATTCTATTTTTTTTCCTTGACGCATATTAACCCGTTAAGAATTTATTTCTTCCTAACTACTCTTTCTTTTTTAGGTATTTCTTTCTGTGGGTTTACTTTTAGGAATTAGACTAGCCGCGCACTAGCAATTTTTTTATCACGTCTAAAAGCAACTTTTAAATCACCGAGTATAAAAGGTATTGTTTTGTGTTAAACCCAGCACACTGGTGATTTTTAAATTGAGGCAACTAAAAAATTACATTATGTTCTATTTTATGAGTGAAAGAACTGTTGCTGATGATAATGGAACATGCATGTTCAGGTTAGTTGGAGCACACTATGATGACTATTCAGTTGCTTATAACTATTTCTTATGACAAATTTTTATTTGTTTTTGTGAAATTGAATCATGGCGTTGAATTTTGAAGATTTTATTAGTCAGATCGAGAAACGACCTGCAATATATAATATAAAATTAACAATACTCTGATAAAAATTTAAAAAAAAAAAATTATGGGTGAATTAGGCATGTGAAAAATTTGTTGAGAATTGGGATGAACTTAATATTGCAAATTATCAAAAATTTCGACAATCATCCGAAAATAATTAAAAAATTTATTGACCGTTAAGAAGCCTTTGGCTCACTAATGGATGAATCCACAATCGTTTGCGTTTTTGTTTCTTTTTCCGCAATTTGAGAGCGCAAACACATGCAATTACTATGAAACCCATTTCTCTACTAAAATTGTATATTGGTTGTATAGAGCAACTATTTAATCAACTAGTGCTCGCTTGTAAAAAAGAAAAAGCAACTTTTAAGTGATTAAACTATTCGGTTGCCTATTGCAAAAGTTGCTAGTGCGATAAAGAATAACACTCAAACTGTAGTCTAGAATAAGAAATTTATTCTCAGCAGCAGTAATATGATGTAATAATCACTATTTATAAAACTCCCAAATATATTTTATCTCTTTTTGTATCTCTTTACTGATTTCATTAATCATGTAATTATTATTCTGTTCAAATAATTGTTCTCAGTCACTATTTGACTTTTTATTTACAATTACATTCATATATATGTATATATATATATATATATATATATATATATATATATATATATATATATATATATATATATATATATCGCCATTATCAAACAGGATGACTTGTAAATTTATTTAATTATTTACTTCAGACAATTTAAATAAAGAGTTCTAGCATGCAAACCTTGAAAAGTGTCACAAAAAAATGGTTTTAGCCAGTTCTAACCCAACTAGTGATGATTCTGTGCAAATTTTTTTCCCTAATTTAATCGACATTTGTAAAAATAAATTTGAATTATATAATCAAGGTGATTAATGAAATTTATTTAGGAAATTAACAAAAAAGAAATCCATTATTTAAAAAGTTGACGTCCTTCGCTAATTTAAAAAGATAAATATTTTTAAAAGTACTTGAAAATGAATCTCTGTATTATAATTCATATTTTTTAAATGATTTTTTGACATTTGCCAAAAAGTTTACTCATTTAAAAGTATGCAAATAAAAATTGAAAACTAGAATTGATTTTTCACAACATTTAAAATGTGGTTTATCTAAACATTTAACTTCAAAGGAAGTGGGTAAACTTTAACATTAAACTAAGGTAAAGGTCCGTCCACACGGCCCAAGCTTTACCACCGACTTACTCACTAAAAGGTCAATAATTTTAAGATAAATGCTATGTACATATTAAGACTAGGACTTGAACTTTTAGATCCAGAATATTTGTTTGAATAAAGAGGTTAATTTCACTGTTAAGGATCATCCACACGCTCAAGCTTTACCACCGACTTACTTGCGCAAACCAGGTTTGTGCAAGTAAACATGTACGTATCGACGGGAAAATGTTTACATGTTTACTTGCACAACCCTGGTTTGCGCAAGTAAGTCGGTGGTAAAGCTTGAGCGTGTGGACGATCCTTAACAGTGAAATTAACCTCTTTATTCAAACAAATATTCTGGATCTAGTTAAAGTTCAAGTCCTAGTCTTAATATGTACATAGTATTTATCTTAAAATTATTGACCTTTTAAACCGATTATGTTTATTCACTTTTTGCCAATATTTGATGACTAAATTCTATTGAGGTGCCACATGAACCACGATATTCCTTTTTTTCTCGTCTAATAGAGTTAACACGGAAGTAGACAACTGAACGAAATTGGAGTTAAAATGCCTTGATGTGATCCAAAATAATTTTAGAGGGTGAAACTTTAATCTTAAGAAAATGATTTCCATATTTTTTCCACTTTCCGTTCGGAAAAACAACCAGTTCGGTCAAAATTCTGCTTTCTCCTCTTTTTACCAGGCTCATAGAGGCCGTGATAATCACATCTAAAACCAAGCGGGGATGCCAAGAAAACCTTAGCCCTCTACAGCTCTACTTTGCTTAACTTAAGGGGATTATTCTAGTCTAGAGGCTCGATTTTGAGGTGATTTTACGGGCGTAATAAAAAAAAAGGTAAACATTTTTAGCATCCATTTTTTAACAGTTTTTTATTGATATTTGAAAAGTATAAAAATTTTAAAAAACAATCAAAATTGAAATCGGTACAGGCCGGCAAAGTGAAGACTCAAAAAAGGTGTCTCCTGATTAACGTGATTCCAACCCTCCTGGTGACCTGAAACATAAAATTTTAATTAAAAATATTAAAATTCACATAGTGTTTGAAAAATTATCAAACTGGATCGGATGGGACTCGAACCCGGATCTCTTGGTGCTAGTCAGGCGCCTTACCAATTAGGTAATAATGTTTCACAGGCGCTCGATAACATTTGAAATTAAAAAATATAACTGCGTCTCGCATTAAAGAGAGGATGTGTTTGATTGATTATCAGATTGGAGTGGTATTCGAACAAGCGGTCGGTGGCCTAATTGGTAAGGCGCTTGGCTATCACCAAGAGATCCGAGTTCGAGTCCCAGCCGATCCAGTTTAATAATTTTTCAAACACTATGTGAATTTTAATTAACATAATGAATTGGTCATGCATGCCAAAGTAAATCGAATGTTCAAGTATCAGCTAAAGCTGGACATCAAGTGAACATATGAATATTGGGTGTATGTATAAATAAATTTTTTCACAAAATGGCGTCCATTTAAAAAAAATCTTTTTTTCGCTTCTTTTTTTCAACTGGAAATTTTTTTAAAATAGTAAAAAACAAAATTTTAAAAACGCCTACGTCGGACCAATTTTGATAGTGTTAAGAAGGTCTGTACCAAATTTCAAGTAAATCGGTGCATTAGAACTTAAGATATCATGTCAAACGTATCGAAAAAATTAAAAATTTGAATTTGGCACTGAGAAGATACACAGTACACAAGGAAAAAATAACCATAACTCCGAAAATAATTCGAATTTCCGTAAATTTTTTTAGAGACTTATTCTTAAAGGTCTGACCTTTAAAAATATGAAAAAAAAAAGAAAAATCAATTTTTTCGAATTTCTAGACTAGAATACCCCTTTAATAAATATTTTACCAAAATTACCAAGTGCAGATTTTTAACTTATAACTCAAGTATACATTGAAATTTTATATAAATGTAAAATCTAGAATATTTTAAATAAACTTATGAACAAGGGTCGAAATAATACACAAATTAACAGTCATAAAAATGTTTTCAAAATGAGAAGAGACTAAAAATGATAAAATTTAAACACAAATAAACATAAAATCATTTTAAATTTCATCTAAATAGTCTTTTATTTTAATATTATCATTATACAAGTTTCCATTTTGTGGAAATTAGGTACAAAATATAAAAATTATTTTTAAAATTATCTGACATCTAAATTATATTTTTAATTAAATGTAAAATGTGAGGTTATGTGTATAAGCACAATAAAAACAATTCCACTTTTAAAACCCGTAAACATTTGCTTGATACACCCTATATAAAAATAGGTATATTTTTTATATTTATTTAAATTTATTATAATTAAAAAGCATAATTCTTTTTTTTAATTTATTTTTATTTTAAATGTTATTTTCCGTTATTCTTTGTGTCGACGTCATATCACTTCATTTCTCCTTCCTCCACTCTCTGCGCACCTATCGGCATATCGAGGCATTATTTATGGTTCATCTAACGGCCGTATGGTGAGTTCTGATACCTATAGAAATAAAAATGGAAAAATAAATAAATTTATAAAACAAATCTGTAATTAATATTCCTTTTTTTTATAATTCAACGCAAATAAATGAAAAATTGATGGGAATATTTTTTTACCGCGATATAGGTTATGTCTACTGTTTTCCTTTTTGATTAATTTAATTGTTTATTTTTAATACTATTCTATGTCTAACTGTTCAAGTTAAAAAAAAAAAAAGAATCATTAATGATTTATATCACCCAGGCATGTTGAAGCTACTATTTAAATTAATAAAAGAAAAAATTCATGAGTAGTATGACCCCTTAAGGAAATTTATTTTTTTTAGACAAGGTGTAATAAAAATAAAACACTGTGCATATTATTTCCAACGACCCGAGTATTCCTATCGAAGTTTTCTCATATTTTCAAACAAAATTGAAGAAAAACAGAAGAAATGATATTCGAACTATTATGCGTCTGTCAGTCGATCATTCAAGAATAAAATAGCTACATTGCATGATCTGATCATAAAGAGCAACCTGTCTGAGCGATCTGTAGCTGCATTAACATAATATGCTAAAGATCAAACGAGAATTTTAATATACAATTTTTGATGTGTTCCATTTTATATTGACTCACTGATAGACATACAAAAAAGAAATGACGAGATAAATATTATATTTCATCTTTTTCATACTATTTCAACCGAAAATTTCATTTATTGTTCGAAAAAAATTTGTATACAAAATATCGAGAAAATATACGAAAATATATTATTCGAAATTTCGATACACACTAATATATTTGCTTTTCTGTTTCAACACGTTCACTGCCATCAGTGCCACGCCTTATTTATACACTGGCAGAGCTAATACTAATGCGGCCCATACACGGTTCAACTTGTTGTAGTACCTAGTTCTACTACAAGTTGAACTGTTTGCCATACACTATTAAACTATTCATTCAACTTGTTGTCCAACTTCAGTTATTCACAATTTTTGAAAAAGAGAACTTCGTTAAAATTATGGATAAAATTCTTGCCTTAACAGTAATTGCAGCAATTAGTAAAGAAAGCTTGAGTAAACGAAAAAAAAGAAAATAGAGCAAAGAGTGGTTGGAAAAAAAAATTACAAAAATTACAAAGACGATTACAAAAATTATATGCGAATGAACGAAGAAATTATTAATGATATTTTAGTAAAAATAACACCTTTAATAAACAAAGAAGATACGTTTATGCGTGATGCAATTTCTGCAAAAACACGCTTGGGAATTACATTAAGGTTTCTTGCAACGGGAAATTCTTTTGAAGATTTAAAATTTTGAAGTGCGGTATCACCGCAAGCTATTGGAAATAACAAACAAAATCAAATATTTAAACTTTCCAATTGTTACCGCTGTAAATATTTTTTTGATTACGCTCTTTACACCATATATGTACTGGTTTTGTTGTTCAACTACCCCACACACAGTACAACATGTTCATAGACCATTTGCTCCGCCCACGTAAAATCAAAATATTTTGATTTTACTTCAACCGTTTATGCAATCATCAAAATAGTTGACCAACTGCCCCACACACGATTCAACTTGTTGTACAACTCAACCAAGTTGTACAACATGTCGAACTGTGTATGGGCCGCAAATAGTATGTATGTGTATCTTGCCTCTAACTACTGACGCATCTAATAATGCAATTGGCGCCGTAACTAGTGTATTGCAACAGTGAATGTGTTAAATCCAAGGGGCCAAACTACTATATGATAGTTAGTATTCCGACTGTAGCAGAAAGGTGACGTAAAATTCCCTCCACTTCGCATCACTATGTTGTGTAGGTACACACTGCTTGTAGTGATGTAGGTTTGATGTTTGCTTCTGTGTGCATATTCACACACACAACTACAAAACACGTATTACGGGACAGAGCAACGTGCAACTCAAGTAACAATGGTCTTACAACACATAACGATCGTAATGGATTCGGTGACCGACACCGATTGAGTAAATGCCTTAAGTTGTGACAAACCAACAAATGACACCAAGCGAACTACACTTTTTTGATATTAGTTTGCTTCTAGTGTTCTATGGTTAAATCCTACGGAATCCCACTTACCAGAACATGCGGTGGTGTACTTAAAACGTACACTACAGCCTTTGCCACATCAATTGGTTCTAGTGCTCGTACTTTTTTGAGTAAATCAGTCAACATATCTACTTTATTGGCCACATCGAATTCAGTCTTGACAAGTCCCGGACTTACACTCTGCAATCAAAAATATGGTTAGAAATAGAAAGCAGGAAGTTTTCTTTAAATAGTTTAAGAATTTAAGAGGGAATAAAAAATCCGCACGTAATATTTTTGTTATTAATTACAAAGTTACAATCAAAAAATGTAATGAGCGTAAATAATATGATAAATTTTTCCATTTCAAATATTATCAAGTGCTTGTGAAACACTACCACGTATGACAGACTTTTGTCTACATTTCAATACACGTAGTATTCATATGTTTACTTATCGTTCAGCTAAACTGAAACCTTAAGCACTCGACTTCCCTGGTTAGCATGACCAAAAACCACAAATGTAAATTAAAAATCACAAAGTAATTGAAAAAATTATCCGGATCGGCCGGGAATCGAACCCAGGACCTCCTGGTAACTAGCCAGGTGTGTTATCCATTACACCATCGATCCTTTTCTTGACAGGCGATGTTGTCTGTGTCGGGCGCCTGTCGAGCAAAAGATCGATTTCCCGATTAACTCGCCTACAAATTATTACAGAAAAAAAACTGGATCTCTCTAATTAAAACACTAGCATATTAATCGAATACAACTATACTGTACGCAATTAGTTCCTCAGTTTAAATGACACCTAGTATACCTACTTGCTATCAAATACAATTAAATAAAAAAATTCTGAAAAAAAAAGAAAAAATATAAACAATCGGTTAATCTCATTCATGTGGATATAATAAATTAATAATTCTTTTTTTTCATTTTGTTTATTTACACATAAAATTTTTTAAATTATCTGTCAAAACCATACGACTTGTTTTACAAAAAATAAAAATAAAAAAATATATATTTAGGGCCGAAAATATATAAATTAACACACAAATATGTACAAATACAAAACATAAATATTTCGTAGTAGAGGAGGCAACAATTTTGTTTAAAATAATAAATAAGTACTTTTTCATTATTTAATATAGTTAATATATAAATAAATAAAATAACAACAAAAATGTTGAAATAAATTTTTTTTACTAAAAATAAAAATGAATTATCAACGTATTTTATGGGTTTTAAATTCCATTTAATATAAAAAAAACAAAAAACGCCGTGAGCAGCGGGGCCCCATCACGGTAGTCGAATTTTCCCCTTCATCTTCGGTATTGAATGTCTACAAGCGAAATGTGATTGAAAGTCTACAACCGAATTGTCATTTTGTTGGTTTCAAAACTGGTGATGAGTGTTCGGCTGATCGAGGCTTTAAAAAAAGGTTTTAAGTATTTAAGGGCTGTATCTCAGTAAATTTCAATTTTGTGCCGAAAACAGGTAGCAGAAAAAAAGCCAACACAATTCGTACGAGGACATTCCTGCCCATGTTTATCCGCTAATTGCCTTTATGTTTTAGTTTTAAATATTAAAAAAGGACCTTAAATAGTAAACTGGAAGGCCTTTATAAAGATATTTTTTCTTTCCAAAAAAATCCAAAATTTCTATTTTATAAATACTAAAAACTCAAAATTCCTAATTTATAAATAAACAGTGACTTTAATAACATTTTTAAATTACTTAATATGTACGTATTTCATTTGTCATAAAAGTAAGTTCACTTTTTTTTAATTTTTTTAAAATTACTATTCGCCTACTTGTATTTAGAATAAACATAATGCTTTTAAAACACATTTAACAATAGCATTCAATTCCGATGTAAAAATGGGAGAAGTGGGGGGAAAAGTGATGTGGACTCCCTACAAGGTACTAGCTGGATAGTAACTGAATACACGTACAAAATTTCAGCCCTCTAGGTTTCCTTATGGAGTCTCTAGACGTGTTAGAAAACAAGCAAAAAAATTAAGGAAATATTGGCGTAAAAATCGTGGGGGTAAGGGTTAAAAGTTGAAACCTCCAAAAAACAGTGTCTGGCTATTAGCTTAACCTGTACACCAAATTTCAGCCCTCTAGGGTTATTTGGGGAGATTTTGACCCGAACGAAACTGTTAAAAAACAAGAAAAATCATGTTCTTTTGGGTATAAAAATGGTGGGGGTAGGGGTTAAAAGTCGAGACCCCCAAAAGGCACCCCCTTGATACTAACTCAATCCGAATACAAAATTTCAGCCCTCTAGGTTTATTCGGGTGACCTGTGCGAGTGGTACAAACGTCGAAAATGCATGAAATTGTAGCTTAAAAATGAGGGGGGTGGGGGGAAAATATTAAAACCTCCAAAAAGCACAACCTAGGTATGAACTTTATCAACACACCAAATTTCAACCCTCTACGTTAATTCTGGGGGGCTGGGGGCCTGTTAGATCCAGCGAAAATCGTTTTTCCCCCCTCTACTCCCACCATATCATCCTAGGAAGCTGAATTTTGGATATGTTGTAGATAATTGACCGAAACATTATTTAAAACCGATTTGGAAAAGTTTTATTGCTTTTCCGCCCCCCACCACCCCCTTAAATGTCGGGTCCGAAAAAAAATTTGCCCAAAATTTGACCCCACTTTGATAGTATTGTTGTGCATCGGAATAAGCCCCACTTACCAAATTTCATCTCTTAACTTCCATAGGGGGGCCCTACACATATTAAAAGGTTGCGGGAAAATATATATATATATATATATATATATATATATATATATATATATATATATATATATCAGACATCTTTTTTTTTTACATAATCGTGTTCTACGGGTCCGAAAACGGATAGCGCCCCTGGTCTCGCCTCTCGCAGCTCTTATCGTATAGACTGTATAAGTCTAATTTTTCGGAGAAAATTCGACTAATAATACAAAAATTGAGTCTATAGATACAGTCTTCATTCTCAATAAGTTCCGCAAAATGAAAAGAGGACAATAGTTTTTCAAGAAATATTGTTCTCCCACCAAAGGTCTAATTCTAATTTAAAAATTGGATTCGTCCCCGTGTAACACTTCCAACGAATACTTCGTATTTTAAACGAATGTCGTCATTTTGATAACAAAAACGGAAATTTTACACCGATATTACTCTAATTCAATTAATCACCATAATTCAAATTACCTCTACAAAGCCAGACTTGGGGAAAAAAATTTAATTTGATGACGCAATCAAATTTATTAAAGCTTTTCACCTCCTATAGATTTTCGAAATCGTTCTTTTAATTTTTTTCAAAATTAGATAATAAGAAAATCATATTTTTAATCCATTATTATAAAAATTCCTTTGTGAAAATTGAAATTTTATCCTGTTTAAACGATAAAAACACAATTTTTAATATTAATTTCAACCGATTCAGGAAGTAAAATTACAAAAGCTTACTCCAAAGAACCAAAAATAATACACACATACATGCTCCGATTGTTTGCTACAAAATACACGCAAACTACAATACAGATATTACTGTATAAAATTTAATGAAGAAATTTTTCAATTTATGTTTTTAATGTGGTTTCATTGATCGTTTAAAGATGCATTGAAATAGGAACTACGCAAAAATATAAGGTAATTTAATAATTTTTAATTAAGTCGTTGACCAATTTCAAGAGTTTATGCCCCTTTTGTAAATATAGATACATAGTATAGACGAATGTACAGTTACCGGTAAAAATATATTAACAATTTAATCTCTCTCGTGTAGGATACAGCGTTGTGTAATTACAGACATTGTGAACAGCAGGGTTAAAAACAACCCTCGCATATTGTCGACACAAAGGAGATTGATTGTCTGCGTTTCAAATAACACGGAATCAGTTAACCTTGTTATTTGAGGGAAGCCTGTACACGTAGAGTCTTCATCTATAGATGTAGATAATGACGTCCACAAAATAAATAATTTCAGATGTTTTTTTTCTTTTTTAATAACGGTCGAAATTAACCTTAAAAATTTTTTTATTTTAAATAAGAATTTAATAAATTTTAGAAATAAATTATTGTTATTTTAAAAATTGATTGTTATATATATATATATATATATATATATATATATATATATATATATATATATATATATATATATATATATATATATATATATATATATATATATTGATATATATATATATATATATATATATATATATATATATATATATATATATATATATATACCATGTGAGTTTTTTGAGAGTTGCCATTTTTATTACAACCAAATTTATATGATAGAAATGGTACTGGAAAAGGTTCTTTTCTTGGATGTAATGGAGATGTAACCAACCAGAACACTATCGGTTGAAGTAGCCTATTTTTACCGCCTAATTAATAAATTTAAAACAATTAAAAAAATTACATTAAAACAATAAAAAAAAATTCAGTTGGATTATTCCTAGGGAAAAAAATTAACAATCAATTTTTAAAATAACAATAATTTATTTCTTAAAAAAACAGAGTAGCGGCGCTACCCGTTTTCGGACCCGTAGAACACGATTCTGTAAAAAATGTCCGATATATATATATATATATATATATATATATATATATATATATATATATATATCGGACATTTTTTTCTACAGAATCGTGTTCTACGGGTCCGAAAACGGGTAGCGCCGCTACTCTCGCCTCTCACCGTTTTTATCGTATAGGCTGTATAAGACTAATTTTTTAAGGAAAAATTCGACTAAAAAAACTGAAATTTGTTTAATAAAAGCAATACATCTTCTCATTTTAGCTTAAAAATGTCTTAAAATGGAATAGTTATCAATAATTAACCAAGAAAAAGCATAAGAGGTAATTTTTATGACTTTTTTTTTAAATTTCAATTAAAGTGATGTTTGACAGTAGGGTTATAAATAAATTTTTTACTATTTTATAAAATCTGGTAAATAGATATCGTAATAACTAGTATTTAAAAAAAAAAATCTTTTTCTTAAAGAAAACAGTAAAATTGTGTACAAACAAGCAAACAACGACTTGATAAACTGACATATTTGTCCACCTTGAACGCTGTAGTCGAATTTCGTATTCCCGCCAGGCAAAAGCTCATATCGAAATGCCTAATTAAAATCAAAATATATCTAATCTTTTATCCGATATTAAAACTTCACGAAAAATTTTTATCGAATCTAAACATCAATGCGCAACCGTGAAAACAACAACCAAATCCATCCCTGACGAAAAAATCTCAATTTAAACGAATTAACATCGGAAAATATTGTGTTTCCACGTAATTGATTTAACGTAAGTATTTTTCCGTTGATCTTCCTCACTGACTGAGTGAAAATTTAAAATTCAAATCTTCAAGCTTACATTAATTCAATGTTGTTATTTCAACACACCCCCCTCCTCCCTCTACGCCCCTACCACCAACAGCAGTACCAAACATTTTTATACTCACTGTTACTTTAATTTGCTTTTTATTAGCGTGCAATTCTTGCCGTAACGTTTCCGCCAACGCCGTAACGGCATATTTCGACGCAGCGTACACATTTATCGTGCTACCGACAAACGACGGAATTTTATGGCCCAAAACGCTGTTTATATGGATGATGTGTCCATTGGTGTTACGTTCCGTCATTGAACGTACCGCTTCCCGCGTGGCAATACACAATCCCAATACATTTGTATTTAAAACGCGTTGCCACGCTTCAGTATCGCCATCTGTAAATAAATGTGAAATTCATCAAAACAATTTTGATTTGTTCTTCAGTTTTAATTGAATTGGTAAATTGAAAAAAGAAAACATTCGCCAAGGACGTGTTGAACACGTATTGAGTCAGGGTTTCGGTGTCACTAGTTAAAGTTTATCACACCTTTATGTATACTTTTAAGTTTGCAACTCGAAAACCGATAATTCTCTTTCATTTTCATCATCCTGTCATTTCATTAGCAATTTTTAACGCATTGAAAAATTTTAGTAAGCGTTTCTTTCCTTTTTTGCAAAGCAAGCGCTATTAAAGTGGTTGGTCTGAAAATAGTATATTGTACAATAAGTGGGAAAAGAGGCTTATTTCTCACGAATATGAGTTTGTTGCGCGAGCCCGCAAGGCGAGTGCAACAATTCGTATGAGTGAGAAATAAGCTTTTCCCACGCATTTTACACTATACTTTTTCTACGAGCACATTTCTTTTCGTAAAATTTAACATAAATAATTAAAATAAAATTAATAATAAGTAATAAAAATTTTTTAAATTTATAATGTCAGTGCTAAGATGTTCAAATTTTTGCCAAAGCATACTTTGAAACTATGGAAACAATAATAAATAATCAACATACATATACAATATGTATATTTTGCTTCCGAGACTACTAAAGTAGCGGAAGCATTGTGATCACTTTTGAAAAATAAAAAAATTTTTCTCTCCAAAATCAAATTTTTTACACACATTTTACGTTTTAGAGCTTCCTGAACAATTTTGGTTTGGGCTGTCCATCTGTCTGTCCGTCTGTCTGTCCGTCTGTGTGTCTCCAATTTTGCACCAAGTGGCATAACTTCCGAACTATTCGATTGTTTTTAATGAAATTTTCAGAAACTATGCAGTTTGGCTCCGCGATGGTCCCCTATGAATTTAATCAAAATCGGAGTAACGGTAGCAACGCCGCTACCATGTCATTCCAAAATTGCACCAAGTGACATAACTTCGGAACTACTCAATTCTTTTTTATGAAATTTTCAGAAATTATGTAGTTTGGTTCCTATATGGCCCCCTATGAATTTAATCGAAATCGGAGTAACGGTAGCTACGCCGCTACCATGAAGTCCCATTAAATGTAAATATCTTATTTACTGCTAGTCCTATCTCGCTCAAATTTTTAGGGTATATTGGGGGTTAGTTTCTAAAATATTTTTGCTATTATTTTATAATTTAGCCTTTAAGTCTTTTGAGTTACAACAGTTTTTTATAAACTTCAAGGCGAAAATATAATTTCACGGTATATAATATGTATATTTGGTAGAATACTGTTTTAAAGTCTTTTACGACTACGAGGAAGCTGTGTGCCCACCCTATTGGCAGCGTATTTAGTATTATTTCTATATATTATGATATATTAAACTAACGGAACAGCCTACTTTTTTATTATATTAAGGCTGGGAAATAATTTCCCACTGTATTTCCGTACAGTGTGGGCAATTGTTAATTTTTACATATAGTTAGCCGTGCAAAAAATGTTACTTTTAATAGTAGGAGTAGAAAAACGATTTTTCAAAGGATTCTAACGAAACTTCTCTATTCATTCATTTAATTCAGTACTAATAATACGAGCCTATACCGAAAAAAAAAAATTGACCGCCGCAATTTTGAGAAAAACGGTTTCAAAGTTTTATAATTTTAACACGGGCTCTTATGGGAAGTTGACATATTCACACGATTTTTTTTGAATAAGATGAAAACGTGTCAGAGGAATTTGATAAAAATTTAATATGTTTAAAATTCCTTCAAAGTTACAAACCATATTTAATAACAAATAAAAATTATTGATTGCGCCGTTTCCGAAATATAATTTATAAACATCATTTTACAATGCTTTTATATTGCTTTTCGCTGAGCTATACTTTTGTACCTGACTATCTCGCACCAAATACCTTAAAGTGATTTAAATTAGGATGATTGATTGAATTAAAGTAATTTGAGTGTGAACTTTCCATTTTTGCTATAAAAATAACCCGATTCCTTTTATAAATGTTACTGATCTAACAGTTTCTAGTATCTAGTCTTATTTGCCTAATTTTGGTAAAAATGGAAAAATCGACTTCGAAAACCTACAATTCGCTTTGAATTTCATTATTTTATCATTTTAGTTACGGTTTTTAAGGAATTTAAAAATTTTAATAAAGCTGATTACGTTATTAAATTACAAATTTTCCTTTTTCTCAAAGCAAACGTTATTAACGTGATTTGAATTTAGATGATTGGTTGGATTAAAGTAATTTGAGTGTGAACTTTCCATTTTTACTATAAAAATAACCCAATTCGTTTTATAAACGTAACCGATCCAACAAAAGTTTTTTTTTTCGAGTAGCTCCATGTACCTAATTTTAGTAAAACTGACAAGGCCGACTTTAAAACCAATAATTCATTTGTAATTTCATTATCTTATAATTTTTTTACGGTTTTTAAGGAATTTAAAAATTTTAGTAAACCTAATGACGTCACTAAATTACAAAATTTCCTTTTTCCGCTAGAATCATACGTTGGTCTACGAGAAACGTTGATCATACATCGTCGTCAATTTGACCAATGGACTTTTTACGGAAAATTTTAGTTTATTTGAAAAAAACATTTTTTTTTTACATAATAATACTACAAGAGCGAACAAAATATTTAAAAAAATTGCAACTGGAAAAATTTTTTAATATAAATATTTATTAATTTTTATAATCTTTTTATCAAAGCATATTTTCATTATAAAAATTAAATAATAGATAAATACATAAATTGTATCATAAGACATGTCTTTCAAATAATTAATTTATGAACTATTGTGAGTCGGTCGACCCGTGTGACTTTACACAATGTGAAATTTCTCGGTCACAAATATTCCCGTAGATATGTAGTTATTTCCTCATTAGGCACATTTGTAAATTTTTTAAAATTTGTTAGTAATTTTTCGAATAAGATCTCAAAAAATAATAAAAATTATAATATTTTCCATAAAATAAATTGTTAGTCTTTTATTAAGTCACTTGAAACGCATTCTTTGTAATCATCTTTCACATTATCATTATCATTGAATAAATTAATTATAACATTCATATCTTTAATAAATTTTAGAAAAGTTAGGAAAACTTATATATGTAATGTACAAAATTCTTTAAAAAAAAAAAACACGTTAATCATACATCGTCGTCAAATTGACGCACACAGTTTTAATATAAACAAAACGACAGCAACTATAAACAAAATTGATACGTCTTCTGTGTTATCATAACAAATAAATTAGATACCAGAAGTTTTAGAACAGACAAGCAACGAAATTCGGTCGTCAATTTGACGAGTACGTATGATTCTAGGGTTAAAATGATCGAATTACTTTTATAAATGTGACTGATCAACCGAAGTTTTTTTTTCTAATAGTCCCACGTGCCTAATTTTGGAAAAAATGGGAAAAAACTACTTCGAAAACCAATAATTCCAATTTAATCATTTTATTTACCATGACCCCCCTGACCACCACCCTATATAAATGACGGACGGACAAACATGAAGAAATTATAAGAGTCGCAAGATTGTTTCTTCGGAACCCATAGAAAAAGACAAGTTAAATTAGTTTCTCTAGCGTGTCATATAGAGATATTTTGATGCATGGAAATCTAACCTCAATTTTTTTCGATTTGTTTTTGATTGTTTTCTTTTATTATTCAATTTCGGTGAAATGGGATGACTTGATACGATTAAATTTAATAATGGCCCACTTATTTTTAAACGTACCAGAAAGTGTTGTCGGTGAAACCACTCCGGCATTATTCACTAAAATATCCACACCACCGGCAACTTTTTTGATATGCTCAAAGGCGGCTTTGATGTCACTCTCTTTCGTAATGTCCATCTGAATTGGATGCAATTTACCCGGTTCATTTTGTAACTGTTTTGCCAACTCGTTCAAACGATCCAATCGGCGTGCACCAGCAAAAACCTGACAAAAAAAAAAATTTACGGTATTGTTTCAATATTTTTGGCTAGTGATGTACTTTTTGTATCGTGTAACCCAAATCTTTTTAAATAAAACCTTGATTTTTATTGTCAAAAATTCAATCTTATAAAAATACTTTCACAAAACTGGAAGGCCTTGAAAATGTTCCATAGTTGAATAAATTGATACTACATTAAAATTCAAAATAGAATCAAACAATTGAAATGATAAGATTATAATTTAAAAATAGATATTTCTAAAAATACATTGTTGAACCACCCAAATATTTCACAGATTCGTCTTTTATTAAAGTCATTTTTGTCAGTAGTCCGTGCATTTCGGATAGATGAATTTTTCTTTCTTTAAAAGTCCTAAGGTGTCCTATTTTAACTGTAAAGTACTACAAAGAGTGACAAAACTTTGGAATTTAAAAGGGAATGCGGAGAGTTTTTGCTAAGTTTTCTTCTATGAATCTTTAGGGGCCTCTTAGACGGTCATATCAGTTCTTAGTTCAATTTCAGTTTCCGTTCATGTTTCATTTCAGTTCGGAAAAAGGTTTGTTTTTACACGGTCCGTTCAGTTCTCTCTGTTCTCAGTCGTTTCAGTTCATTGTATAATTTCAGTTGCCCTAAACAAAGTGTTTCGCTTTAAAAGTCTTCAACTTATATTCTTATACTAGTTTAACAGTGCTAATATAATAACTCATGGATGAAAACTATTTCACTGCAATAGCGTTAGCTTTGGTGCTGAAGAAAGAGCGGAAGAAAAGAAGCTAGTGGAGTAAAGCTTGGCTTCTTAAAAGAAATTCATTGTCGCATATAAATTTAGTGAAGGAACTTCGCTTAGAACCATGTGATTGGTTGAATTATTTACAAATAAATAAGGATACATATCTCCTATTCCTTCCTGATTTTCATCGTCGCCGTCCATGGTATTAACACTTGTTACAGTCGACTGTTGGTCGCTGACGAACGAAACGAGATCATAATACCATAGTGATGGTCTGTATACTTCACCGGTTCCTGCTCCACTTCTTTCACTGTCCTTAACTTTCTTATGTTCTTTGTTGTAAGTTGAGCGTAGACTAATTATTTTAGATTTTACCATAGCGATTTACCATCGCATTCTTTATATTTCTTTAATAGCAGAGTGTAGGCAGCTTCCCTAATATTTACATTGTGGTAACGTACAATCTGTCTTATTCCATGAACACGGTAAGGTTTTATAAATTTTAATAAATTCGACAACAAAATCGTGATCCCTGTTGGATATAGCGACAGTTTCCTATATAAAATGTGTACTTTGTCAGATTTTCAAGAAAACTGACGTGAGCGAACGGATTGAGGCATGACGGGCTTGTTTACACATAGGAATTTTAAGAACTGATATGAAACAAATAGGTCTATCCATCCTGTCAGTTCTCAGTCTCCGTTTCAGTTCTCCTTTCAGATTTTAGTTTTTACACGTAGGAAAAACTGACAGTTCGACTGAAACTGAAATTGAACTGAGAACTGATATGACCGTCTAAAAGGCCCTTTTAGTACTATTTGTGACCTTGTCCTTCTGTGGTTTGTTATCGACACAATTCAATTTTTTCTTTGAATATCCTGTGTTGTAAGTAAATCACAAAAATCATTGTAGTAATTAACGGTTAATTATCGTAAGTGTAAAACTAAGTTTTCGGGATCTCGAATCGAAAATAACTACTTGATTTTTCTCGTAGTTGTAAGTCTGACAAAAATTTTGTGAAAAGCTTCTCTGTAGATAATATAATTATTTACAACATTTATCTAAAACTTCTTGGTGAAAAATCATTTTTGAAAAAGTTGAAAAGGTGATTCAATTTTGAGATTTTCAATTTCGAATAAATTTGATGGCGGTCATGAAGAATTATGACGAAATGACCAACTGATACACTGTTTTGTTAACTAATACACGTTATATGAAATTTTTGACGTAGCACAGCGTGCTTTCGTAATTAATCAGGTTTCACTTGACGTCTTACAGCGTTAACGGTCGTTAACCGGGTAATATCAGTTTAGTAAAAGTTTTTTTACACTCAAAATTTTTCACGGTTGGAAGTTCAGGGCCGTGGAGAGAAATAGCGGGCCCCAAGAAAAGGGGCACATTTCATAAAAATTTCTCCCCAAAAAATGAATTATGAGTAAGAAAAAGCTGATTTTACTTTTCCCGGGCCCTTATTCACCGCTACGGGCCCCCCATTTTCAGCCCGGGCCCCAGGGCTGCAACTCCGGCTACCCCACCCTCTCGTCGGGCCTGTACAAGTTATAGGTAATCACACAATTTAAAAAAAATTCCTTTAAAAATTTTTGTCAAACCCATAGTTTACCGGCCCCCGAGCGAAGCAAACGTACTTTCAAAAATTCTCCTTCAATAATACAGTCGACGCGACGAGCAAAAAACAAAGTTTTTCACTTCGCTTGGGCCCCCGGTTACAGCTCCACCTGCCACTTCCCTTGCACCGGTCCGTACTATAGACCAAAGCAACTAAAAATTATCATTAACAAATGAAACAAAATTACAGGTACAACCTTAAGTTACTGTACTTGGTCTAATATTAAAATAACAAAAAGGAAAAGTGACAAGACAACTAGATACATTGAATTTTGCTTCGTTTATTGCATTTGTTTGATGACATCCCACCATTTTTAGTTGATTTAGTCTACACCTACCCAAAGTACAAGGTCTCAACTTACTTTCAACTGGTGTATTTAAAAAGTGTTGCTGAAACAACTATCAAAAAATAAAAAAATATAATAAAATATAAAAAAAAAAATTAAAATATTTTAAAATACCGTAATTTTATGCTTGACTAATTCTTTAGCAATTTCCGCGCCAATTCCAGCACTCGCACCCGTGACTAATGCCACTTTTCCATGCCACTGTTCCATGCTTGTCACAACAAACAAAATGCAACAATTAAAACACAAACAAAATTTTCGAAATTAAATTGATTTAAATCGTATTATTGTCTACACTTATAATCATCTAAATAACCTTGTATTTAACTGTAAAAATGTATAATTAAACTAGTTAGTCAATAGAAGGGGAAATACTGAGGAAAATATGCGAGAAAAAGGTTTAATCATAAATTAGATATATTTTGTTTTAATTTTTTTATCAGTTAGTGATAACTACAGTAGAATTTCAACAATCCGGAACACAAAGTTAAAAATTTTTCATTTAAAAGTTGTAATTAATAATGGAAGCCATCGCTTACTGTAATCAGAAGCTTTGTAGTTTTAAATAAAATTTTACCCGTCTTGCATTCCCTCATATTTCCATATCTTGGCACCAATTGGATCTATAAAGGTCAAATTTTACATGGTACGGGTAGAAATTTCAATTACCTAATTAGAAGCAAAATGGAGGAAAAGTAGAGATCAAAATTGTGGTTGTATATTGGTGATGGTTGTTTTGACAATTTTTCATTTTTAAGCGCCATATCGCGCGTTGGCTGTCTCTACCACGTATATCAAAAGCTACATGTTTTAGGACACACAAAAAACATATTAAATACTGTATTTACATATATACTTATCTATATATATTTATATATATATGGGTAGCCAACATCAAAGGGTGTAATTAGCATAAATCTTAAGCTCATAGTGATGAAAACACGGATTTAAAATATGTTTTTTTTTTTGTGTCCAAAAATTGGGAGTTTTCAGATACGAGGTTGAGACAGAGTACACGCGACATGCGAAATACTTTGCTTGAAAATCACGTTTAATTTGTCCTTCGCTCTGTGGGTCTATAAAATTTTTAAAAAAATAGGACTACTCGTACTCACTCAATTAAAATTGCTAGAGTTAAGCTGCATCAATAACTTTCAGAAATTAGTCAAATAAAGAAAAATTAAGTAGACAAAACAGTCCCCAATTTTCAGATAAAATTTTCTCCGGAGAAATGTTTCCATATAAGAAAATATCCTCCACAAATACAAGTCTAGATCATTAGAAAAAATTTTAAAAAATGATTAAATTTTCGTTTTTTGCAAAAACTCGAGAATATCTTCTGAAATGAAGCACAAAAGTAACTCACATTAAAACTCAGTATATAAATAAAAATAATACAGCTAAACCTTTTTTATGCGGTTTTTTTTTGTGTGACTTTTTTTTTATGCCGTTTTTAAAAAAATGGTCATTAAAATCATAATGCGAATCAAAATCAAGAGAAAGTAAGAAACTTAAACGTTAACTATAATAACTTTCTTTGATAAAAATACTTTTTAATGGATTCTAAGCATTTAATCAGTACATTGCATAAGAATATATTATTGCATCACTTAGTTCTTTTAGAGTTGTATTTTTCACAATTTTCATAATATTATAAAAACGAAATAAAATGTTAGCACGTGTAAATTACTGCTTTATCTTGTTTAGGAAAACAATTTCGAAGAAAATCGTGAGATTTTGAGCGTTTTGAGTTATGTATTTTCGATGAAACTTTTTTATACGGTCCCGATCCACCGCATAAATTTTTTTTTACAATCTGGGCCGGACTAAACTTTTCATAGCTATTTATGATATTTTTGAATATATTTTTTTTGTGCGATTTTTTTTTATGCGGTTCTTATCCACCGCATAAAAAAAGGTTTACCTATAATTTAAAAAATTAAGCCGTAACTTTGAAATCTATAAAAAGTTCTTTTTTTTTAAGTCGCGGCCCTAGGCTTCTAAATGATTGATCTAACTACCTTGAAAAGAATTGAGAACTGTTTAACGATTTAGCATTGTGGTTTTCACCTTTAAAAAATAACGTTAAGAATTAGATTAAAACAAACATTATTTAAAATGAAAAAAAATTTCGATTAGTTTCCTCCCTTAAAACAGGTGTTTTTCGCTAAAATAGTTTCATTACAATCCGTTCTATAGTTTTTGAGAAACAATAACAAGAATATTAAAATGTTGCGAACGGCTGCTTAATCTGAGAACCGTAGATCTTTTTTATGCGATTTCTTTTATGCGGTTTTTGAATAATTTCCATTAATTAATTTTTTTGCAGATGTGTTTTTGAGAATTTTTATTTACATTTACAGTCCCATACTTTAGGACAGAAAGATGCCCTCTAGAGAAATATTATTTTTTTGTCAGGCAAAGTTTTCCTACAAGCTTATTTTTTGAGATATACAAAATTCCAGGTTAAATGGATCAGCCTGTATATATTTTTAAATTGTCCTCAAAATGTTAAGCAAAACTTTATATTTTTAACTAAAAAAAGTTTTATGAAAAAGTTTTCAAAACGTTACAGAACGTTTATTGTCCGCAAAAAAAAATACGTTTTACTTTCCTGCCGCCATATTGAAGGCATTATTGTGTAAGGTCAATTTTGCCACTCATATTTGAAAAGTAGGGTTCATAACCATTAATTTGAGCTATTGTAGACCTATTTTAAATAACACCAATTTTGGACAGCATGGGGTCTCCCGTTCAAAAAGAATGCCCCGTATGTATAATTTAAATATATTAGATGTAATAAGGTGATCAAAATATAATATCAATTAGCAATTACATATCATATTCGTTGTTATTTTTAACCATGTTCCACCAAATGCAAACTTTTGTATTTATAATGTTAGAGCGGACTCTCAGATGATTATGTAATATTTATTTAGTTGGCGTATCTCCAGTGGTTCATATAAAAAAAACACCTTTAATAAATATAGTGTTTTACACTTCTGAAAATTCGATTCATTCAAATATCTATCATAGTTTCTGAGAAAAAAGAAAATATCGTTAGGGGTTGTTACCCCCGTATCTCTTATAAGTGAGAGCAGAGATCTAAAATCCCTTATAAGTGAGAGCAGAGATCTAAAATCACTGGTATCAGTACTTTGGGCAAAGAAGCAATATTTAAAAGATTAAACTATGTCCAATGATGTCAGTGCAATTTTCATATGGTAAGTCTGCTAGACCCTTTATTAAGTTATTGTAATGGGTCCGATTTTACGAATCCCTAATTTTGACATATCTCCCCGTTTCAAGGTCACTAGAATCCGAATCCATCGTTTTTAGTGTGATGTCTGTGTGTGCGTTCGTTAGTTCGTTCGTTCGTTCGTGGATTTTTTTTCGTCTCGCATATCTCGAGAACAAATGACGATATTAACTCCGGACTAATTTCATTAGATGCGTAATCAAAAAATGAAGACCGGATAAAGTTTTCAGCAAATTCGGATTAGCGGTTTGTTTTTTGTGGTAAAAAAACGGAATTAACTTTATTAAGATAACATAGATTATATGGATTTTTTACCATAACATTATTATATAATGGCCTAAGAACCTTCCTTGAGGTTAAACACGCCAGTATTTTATTACAAAATTAAAAAAAAAAAAATAAGAAACTTGAAAAATTAGTTTTTGCCAAAATATATTTTGTCTCGCATATCTTGAGAACAAATTATGTTATCATTTGTTTGATAAGGGTGGAGCCCCCACCCTTAAGTACAGAAGGCGAAGCCCCCGGTATGGTGCAAGGGGCAAAGCCTCTATCGGGGGCCCAGGGGAGGAGTCGCCTGAAATGGAAAAAGAATTATTTATGTACAGTAATCTCTAGTCTTTAAGGACACCCAATGGGAAGTTGACAGTGTGGGTAGACCTGTCCCCCAAATTTTTTATATATTGAAATTCACACCTATTCGTAGGCCGGAAAATATTATGGAGTCGTACAAGATGAAATTATAAGGATTCAGAGATTTTTCTTCGGAACCATAAAAAAATAAATAATATCAATAGATCTAAATCAAGTTGGTTCAATATAATTTAGACTGAAATTGAGAAATTGAACAACACAACGATTTTTATAACACAACAAAAACTACATTATTAGTTCAACATTTCTTACTATTTAATCTTTTTATCACAAGAAAAAATATCCTGAAAAAAGTTTTATGTAAATGTTAATTACTATTTAAACTGACCTCCGCATTTATCGTATCCCTAAAACTAATTAACACCAAAAACAAAAGGAGGCGTTAACACACATAATAACAAATTTTCGGAAAATTAAATTCGTTTATTTTCCATTTTTACAACAACGAAATAAAAAGGACAATTTACTTAAAAGCACAATAATAATCATTGTATGTACTATAATAAGAATGTACACACATCCTTAGAGATTTTTCTATTTATTCCTGCTCAATTAGCCGAATCGTCAGTTCGGTAACCTGAAACATAGCAAAAAAAAAAAAAAAATAGTCATGAGAAAAGAAAAACACATAATCATATTATCGTGAAAAGATTGGAAAACTCTCGTTTTGGATAATTGCCATTTTCTGCTTTTTTTGGACAATCAAATAAAATTCCTTTTTTAATTAATAGGCTGAATACAAGTTGTTTTTCGTTGCGACAGACATAGAAAAATCAGTACTAATCTAATAATAATAAATGGTCTTTTAGGCTATGGTTACATAGGATACTTGCAAGCTTGTACATATGCGTGCACATGTTTGTGTGAATACCTTACAATTAGTTTGTAACTTTCTTTCAGTTAATTAAGGGGTTACATGGCTTTTTTAGCAAAAAATATTATTTTTTCGATTTTTTATTGCAATAACTATAAAAGAATATAATTTATTCCAAATTTTGCGATAATATTATACACTAGCGGAAAAATTAAAGGATCAAAAAAAATTCCAAATTTTTAACGATTTTTCGAATGACTGTATCTTCGTGGAAAATGGTCGTATCGGAGTCATAAGCAAAGCAATTTAAAGCTGGAAGTTTCTAGTTTTCAGATTTTGCGATAAAAAAATTTTCAAAGTAACCTGTATCGCTCAATCCTAATAAGTACACCGAAAAAAAATTTCCGAAATTTTTTCAGTTTCTTTTTTTGGTCCACGGACTTGGAAAACAAGTTTCCGACTTAACCACCATATGGACCGGATAACTTGTTCATTCAGCTTTAATTTGGTTTTTTTTTAGACCTTCATACGACCACTTCTCGCTGAGATATCGGACTTTGAATGGAAAAGGATCGTTTCGTCTTTAACCATCGATATCTCAGCAACCAATGATCACACAGAAAATTGAAGGTATGTTCCGAAAACTCGAATAAAGTCTCTACAAGGATAAGCCATTGTTTTTACAGAAGAAAATTTTTTTGCATACTCTACATGAATTTAAAAAATCAAGAAAAAAAGAGCTTTTGGGGGCTTTTTGGAAAATCAAGCGCTGAATTAAAAATTTCGAGAAAACCATTAATGTTAAGTGTGCCTTTTACAGTTCAATATACCCACAAAAACCCCACCGAGTTTCAATTGAATCCATCCAGCCGTTTTTTTGTTTCATTCGATTGAATTTTTGAAAAAATTAAAGGATCTTTTTTTTACTCTAAAACTTTCATAATTTTGAACAAAATGAAAAAAAAAATTTTTCTCAACTTTTTTCACATTTTTATCAACAACAGTATTTTATAAAAAAAAAGAAAATTTCTTAAAAAATTTTCAAAAAAAAATTTTTTTACGAATTTTTCACAACGTTTTAAATAAAAACGACTTTCGGTAAAAATTTTCGGGTTTTTCGTTGATTTTCTATTTGCAAAATGAGATGTAATAAACGGAAACAGTAATCCTTTGTTCAAGTACAAGCCTCTACATCCTTTGTTCAAGTACAAGCATCTACTAATAGACAAAATTTTGTTTTTGAATTTTGGATAAGGATTTCACGAGTTACTCTGCCTACGGCGAAAAATCAACGATTTTCGAAAACTAGCTGCCAGTGGCCAAATTATCATTGTTTTTTTCATGAAAATTTTTTTACAGTATCTCAAAAAAATAATATACCTATCATAATATGCCAAAATTTGGAATAAATTACTCTTATAATTCAAAAAAAATCGATAAAATAGTGTTTTCTTGCTAAAAAAAAAAAAAAGAAAAATAGCTGAATTTCGAGTTTTCGAAATTCGCTAAAAAACATGTAACCCCTTTGTAGCTTCATCTACAAATTTTTTTTTAAAATTGACTTGCCACAAATCAATTCTTAAATTTAATATAACAATTTACAAGCGCGTGCGTATACATGTGGAGTGACATTTCAAAACGTATTTTGTCGCAATTACCAAAATGTTGGAAAATCACCAAAAACTATTCAACGTATCATTTACGCGTTTGTCTTTTTCAAGTTATTTTTATAGATTACATGATTTAAAGTACAATTGAAATTGATTTTTCGTTAATATGTTTTTATATGAAAAGAAAAATGGTTTTATATGATGGATAAAACACTGTTTGAATCAAACATGAGTATAAAAACAACGCGATTTAAATAAATTTATTATTTTCTTTCTTAATTTTAATGGAGTAAAAATTTTTTTTACGGAAATTGAATTGTCTAGTCTGATAGAAAGCAGTAAGAAGAATCAAAAGATATGCCTAACTCAGTTTTGAATTTTTGTGACATAATGCTTTTTGTTGATTAGTCACTCCACACATTTGCAAACATCCTACATAATCAGAGCCTTAATTAATTTACTAATAAATACCTGTGTAAAATTTAAATAAGCGCTGAAATTTAATTGTTGCTGTATATAGATAGTAAACAAAAATTAAATCCGTTTTTCCCATCCGATTTTTACCGATCAATAACGAATTCAAATAAATAAATATTATAAATCAGCACGCAATTTTAACGGGACACATTACCTATGCGTTTAATTAGCTATCAATCAATTAGTACGCTTCACAGTTGTAATTAGACACTGACATTTGTTGTTTAATTAGTTTGTAATTAGTAATTACAAAAAAAAAAATCAAATTAAAATGTAATGTTTCAAAAATAAATAAATAAAAAATAAAAACAAATCGTTCGAGTTAAAATTTTAATTTTCTCATTTAAGAAAAAAGAAAAATAGAAAGCAATTTTAAAAACAAATAAAAAAGTACAAGGGGCATTAGAATAAACCCAACAAAAATGTTAAGAATATTTCCTGAAATTATATTGAAAAGTTTTATTTCTAACAATAAAGAAGTTACTATGAAATCATTTCAAGTAGTTATTGAACAAAATTCCGTACTTAAATAATTGTCTTTAATTTTACTAAACATACTTCATGGAGATGAGTTCTTGAAATAGTCCATCAAAATATATTCTAATTATGAATAAAACTATAAGTATATAAGATAAATATTAAGTAGATAAACAGCTAAAAATTGGAAAAATCAGAAGCCGCCATTTTGTATATTTTCACAAGATAATAAAAAGCTTCGACCGAGAACTAGATTAACTATTAAACTAACGATTTTTTCTTTTTGTTTGACTGATTTTAGATAAACCGGTAAACTATTATGATGGTCACTCCAGAACACGACTTGTGGCACGGGGTGCAACAAACATAGCGATAACTTGGTCTACAATAAATATTCTTTTTTAAAATTTTTGTCAAATAAAGTTAAAGCATCTACTTAATAAATCACTAACACTGACTGACTGACTGACAGACAACGCACAGCCTAAACCGTTAAGTTTAGAAGCATGAAGTTTTGTACAGAAGTTCCCTGTGTAATGTTGGTAAGCACTAAGAAAGGATTTTCGAAAATTCATCTCCTAAGTGAGTTAAATAGGGAATGAAAATTTGTATGGAAATTCGTCAGTTTTGAAGTTAGAAATATATAAAAATATGTTACTATGGGCTATTAAAATAAATAATTTGTTATTTAATAAATCTTAAACACTGGCTAATATCCTGAGATGTTGCCGATGATAAACAATCGGGTGGGTATACGGCTAGTAATATAATAATTCTGTATTATTTATTTTATATAAAATAAATTCAACTACTATCAAAAAAATTATTTAAAATTAAAATACTGTTTTTCAAATTGCTGACTACCTGTAACTAGGGATGCAAACGATATATCGATATTTTAAAACATCGATGTATCGTTCGTAAACATCGATGTTAAATTGAAATACCCCTGTCGCAGTATCCTGTATAACATAGGGAATTTCCGTTTATAAAAATTCGTTTTTCTCGGAAACCAATTTATGTACATAGAAGGATGGTTTAAAAATCTTTTTTATGTAATTTTTCTTCCTCTTTCTAATGGTGTAAAAAAATGTCGGAAAAACTTTTGAATAAGTGAAAATTTTGGCAAAAAACTAATTTTTTTCAAGAACAAAAACCATGTTCCGGACATCGGACGTGTCTGGCTAACGAACTTGTCCAACGGTTTGAGATTTCCAATATTTTCACCAAATTTCATAAATCTAGGACGTTTCGGGTTACACACGGGTTACGAGTTATCGGGCGGACACATATACATATATATATATATATATATATATATATATATATATATATATATATATATATATATATATATTAGGGATGGTAAAGTCGACTCCGACTTTAGTCGAAAGTCGATTATTTACTAAAAATAATCGACTTTTTAGAATCGATTTCAGTCACGTCAAGTCGACCTGGAATCGACTCTCACTCGATGACTTTTCGACTTTTTGCGTATGTGCAATGTGCATTTATAAATCGCGCAAAAACATTAGCTTAACATTAATTAAATAGTAGCTTAACATTGGGCCGATTCGTATCGGTGTAAGCCAAAGCCGCTTGCACTCATTTTGAATCAATTTGTACTTGTTTTGAATCACTTTGGCTTGCTTTTGACATTTTTGTATATACCTGTCTCACTTTCCATGTTCTAGAGAGAAGGGTCAAGTATTAGCGTTCGGTGTATATCGTATTCCGTATACGCTGTATACCGATATATACAGCGTATACGTCGATGTATATATCAAAACAAGTGTAAATTGATTCAAAATGAGTACAAGCGTCTTTGGCTTACACCGATACGAATCGACCCATTAATTCTACTGTCCATTTTAATTTTAATTTTAATGTTCAATTCCAAATCGCGTGCAATTTATTGATAAATTATCTCTTGTTAAATTCTTAAAAATTATATGTTCATTATTTAATAAATTGTTTAAAACATACTTAATACAGTACAGATTGTCTAAAGTATATACTTAATAGTTTCTATAAATAAATTAATAAATTTTTGAAAAGTCGATTTAAGTCGAAAAGTCGACTTTCAGAGTCAATTAATCGACTTTGAGAATCGAAAAAATGAAAGTCGATTTTAAAGTCGAGAATCGATTTTGCGCGCGCCTTTTCCACCCCTAATATATATATATATATATATATATATATATATATATATATATATATATATATATATATATATATATATATATATATATATATATTTTAGTTAATATTATTTGCGGTTTCTAGGGACCTCAAAATAAATTTCTGCCATACTCCCGGGCTTGAGTCGCGTCATGACAGTGGCTGTAATAACTGAATTCCATTCTAGAAATTCACTAAAAAACATCGATACATCGTTCTTCATCCTTCATGAACAATGTTTTATCATTTAATTAATATATCGTTACTTAATAAAATTGGTTAACTATCTCTACATAGTTGTGTTTTATGTTTCACTCTTATTGTTAGTTAAAGTAGAATTTCAGTCTGTCAGTATCGTCAGTATCCTATTACTAATAATCCAACAATATTTTAAAAGTAGTTATTTTTTTATAATGGTATTCTCAAATCGGCTTCAACAATTTTTATAATATTAGGGTACAATTTTGGGTTTACTGTTCAGTGGCGAAAAAAAACGATCTAACTAGAGATCTAGTTTCTGAGAAAACGCGATTTTTCCGAATTTTCCGCGGTTTCGGTCGTCCAGGTAATATGTTCTAAAACATCGATGTTCCCAGACATCGATGTTTCCAGTATCAATGTTTTTTATGAACGAGGTTGCATCCCTACGGCCGTAACCCCTTAAAAAAATCTTACCAGTGCATGTGGCGGTGTACTTAAAGCATAAATCACCGCATTGGCCACATCAATTGGATCCAACACGTGTATTTGTTCCATTCGTTGCGCCACTGTACTATTAGTATCACCGCTAATGATTTCCGTCTTACAAAGTCCTGGACTGATACTCTAAAAACAAAAATCGCATCTATTAAAAAAAATCGACTTATAGTTAAAAACACGATAAAAAAATTTACAGTCGTTTTAATCTTCTTCTTTTTTTGTAATAATTCCAAACGAAGCGTTTCCGTGAACGCCGTCACCGCATACTTTGATGCCGGGTACACATTGGCCGTGGAAGCGGTATAATGTGGAATACGATGTCCGGATAGACTGTTAATGTTTATTATATGGCCATCAATACCACGTTCGATCATTGATTTTACAGCTTCCCGCGAGGCGATACATAATCCCATTACATTTACATCAAATACACGTTTCCAATCGTCAGCTTTCCCGTCTACGTGTATTGAAACATACCGGAATCAGGCCGGAGCGAAAGTATACATAAATAAATAAAAATGAAAAAAAAATAAAAAAAAAACATTAAATACGTAGGTATAGTCAAGCCTAGAGATGTAAAATTACCGGTAATTTTGAAAATTAAGTTACCACTGGTAATATTACGGTAATTTTCGGTAAAATTCGGTAATATTGGTATATTCGTATTTTATTGACTTTTTTATTTATTTATCTATTTTTTTTAAAAGAAAAAAACATGGGGTCGTTGCTTTGTCACTTTTCACAACAAAAATCGTATAAACACGAGTCGACTTTCGGCCATTACGCCATCCTCAGGTGAAAAACACAACTAAAAACTGTTCTTTTAGGCGAAACTATATTTATATTATAAAAATGAAGTGAATAATATTTTAGTGGGGGATGTTAGAGATAGAGGCAGATATAAGTATATCAAAACAAATGTAAGGGAAATCCCAAGTTAACAAATTTTTTGATAAAAGTAAAATTTTTGTATTATTTGCATAGGTCCCTACAGCAAATTTTATTTTAGAAAAGTTAAGTGTAATCTCATTAAAATGACTGAAGTAAGTTGGAAAAAACACGACATCTACGACACGTGAGAACAGCGGTGAACGTTAATTACAAGAAATAAAGAATAAAATATACAGGTAACGGTCGGTGCTAAATTGTCAAAAATAGAGATATGTATTGATTTGCACGAAAAGTGACACTCCCATCGGGTGGCTACTTTTGTTAAACTAAAAGGATTGTTAAAAGGATGTAAAATCAGAATTATTGTATAAGACCGTTTGACTATAAATATTAATTACCAGGATTCCCCCACTAATACATTATTCACTTCATTTTTATCATATAAATAGCTTCGCCTAAAAGAACAGTTTTTAGTTGTGCTTTTCACCTGAGGATGGCGTAATGGCCGAAAGTCGACTCGTGTTTATACGATTTTTGTTATGAAAAGTGACAAAGCAACGATCCCATGTTTTTTTAACACGGATTTTCACAAAGTAAACCTTTGCAATATTAATTATTTACTTTTTTTTCTTTTTTTGTTAATAAAACGGGTGGGTGTGTGTATCAGTTAAGTAATTTTTTTTAATCTTTGATCACTTTTGTAAAGCTCATCAAAAATAAATTGTACAATTTTAAATAAAAAAAATTGCCGCTACAGAGTAATAAAAACAGTACACTACAATGACATCACAATTTGAAGACAAACAGTAAGTCAAAGTGGGTATTTATTATAATTCTGGTCGATTATTAATATTTTTATTGTGTATTCAAACTAACAGAAATATTGAAAATAAAACACAATTTCAATTCATCGATGAAAATTATTAATACCGATTACCGACATGTTTGTTTATAAATTGCAACTTCATATGGAAATAATGGCGCATTTTCAATAATTTGAATCGTTGTTTAATTTAAATGAAATAATAAGAATAAATTAAATTAAATAAGTGTAAAAAACATAAAAATCGTAACACAATAACATTTGCTAGGGAGTAAAACACGAAATACTGTTTTGACCGCTTCTTTACTATCTTTCACATTATGGCTGTAATTAATATTTCAGATAATAGATGTCATAAAGATCAAAATTACCTGTGGTAATTTTTGTCGGGTAAATTACAGTGATTTAGTAATATTACCAGACTTTCACATCACTAGTCAAGCCATTTGTTTTAAAAATTACACCATCAGTTGTCGATTAGGATTTATTTGTGAGAAAAAATCGCCCAAGAGCGATTGGTCAATAATAAACATTTAAAATATTGTGTTTAAATAATATATGTATTATAACTATATGGCCAATCTCTATAAGAGGCAGTGGTTCCGATGAAGTGAGACGGATGGACATCGGGTAGAGGCACTTCAGTTGTTTTGCGCAGATGCATCAATTAGTGTTTACCGTGTTTACTGTTCAGATTGGTTCATATTACCACCAAAAAAGTCGCATTTGCGCAAAACGAACAAAATACTTCCAAATCTGCACCGTGATGTTGGGACGTTTTTTTCATATCCATTTGGCTATATATGTATACTACATATATGGTTTAAATAGCATATTGTACAATAAGTGCGGCAAGTTGTCGATTGTCCACCAAAGCGAAATTGAACACACGATCGTAGTGAGTGCGCTCATTCGCTCGAGTGGGTAATCGACAATCCCGCATGAATTGCACATACTATTTTTTATTACGAATTTCACATACTTTTTTCTATTATAATTATACTATTTTTTATTACTTTTTAAAATAATATTTTTGAGTGTTTGTCTTTTTTTTTAATTAAATATTGTTTAAATTACTTTACTGATGGTTTCTATAGAAACAATTACAAAATATTTATTAAATGAAAAATCAAAAGGCGACTTTGCGTGTTTTGATTAAATTTTGCGTGTTTTATTGTCAATTTGCGTGCGGAAAGTATACTTTTCGCACGCAAAAAAGCATGTGGGAATAGTAGAGTGGGCAAACAGCTATTTTACGTAAAAAAATATGTGCGCCAAGCTAGTACTTCTTCCGCATGGGTAATAAAAAAGCAATTGAAATGCACTTAAGCCATGTGGCAACAGTAGAACGGGCAAATAGCTATTTGTCGAACACAATTGCGTACGTCAATATATCATACTTATCCCATATGAGTAATAAACAATATCTTTATTACCGGTAATACTTGACGGTCGTATAATTCCCGCGTTATTTATCAAAATGTCAACACCGCCCAAATTTTGTTTGATCCAATCAAACACAGCCAATATTTCCTGCTCACTGCTAACATCTCCTTGATACGGTGTAAATAGGTCTTTGTTTTTGAGTCCATTACGCAATTCTTCCAAACGATCCAATCGTCTAGCAAAACCAACAACCTAAATTTCAAAAAAAAAAAAGTCAATAGAACAGCATTGTTTTAAAAACAAACAATTTTTATTCCTTACCCTCCCGCCTCTCCTAACTAACAATAAATGTTTGATTGTTAACAATTTATCAAAATTATTTCAAGTCATTCAAATTAATTTTAAAATTTTAACATTTTGTCGCAATAACAATCACAATTTAAAATATAAAATTATGGAAAAATTTCAAAAATAAAATTAGTATTTGTACCTTAATCTTATAGTTAGTTAATTCCGTAGCAATTGCGGCTCCAATACCTGAACTAGCGCCGGTAACTAATGCTACTTTTCCTGCCCAACGTTCCATATTTAAATTTCGAAAAGCGTCAATACAACTGATACAATGAATGTAAAATAATTAAAATCTAGTAATAATATGTGAATATTTCTGAACCAAATAAATTTATTTGCAAATCAATATTAAATGAATATTTAATCTGTTTCATTAATTACATAATTGTTTGATCCAAATATACGATATGAATAAATGATTTTATTAAATTAATAAATATTTATTTAAGGACATGTTATGGAAAATAAAATGACGTCTAAGTTGCGCAGTGGAAAAAACACGAATTTTTGCCTTAAGGTATAGTTGGTCCGAAAAACGATTTTTCAAAGGATTTCAACGAAACTTCTCTAGACATTTATTTAATTCTATACCAATAATACGAGTCCTTACCGAAAAAAGAAATTGACTGCCCCAATTTTGAGAAAAACGATTTCAAAGTTTTGTAATTTTAACACGGGCTCTTATGGTAACGATTTTTTTGAATAAAATGAAAACGTATTTAAAGGGAATTTGATAATTTAATATGTTATAAAATACAAAGTTACAAACCATATTTAATAAGAAATAAAAATTATTTAGTACGCCGTTTTTTAAATATAATTTATAAACATGCTTTTACATGTACCATGCTTTTACAATGTACAATGCTTTATATTGCTACAACATAAGCGCGCGGAAATTCAAAAAAACAAGTGATATACAAATATAACAACTGAAGAATATTAATATATACTGAAGAATATTAATACATTATTGATAAAAGAAATTTATTTAAATATACTTTTGTACCTGAAACCTGACTGTCTCCGGGGACTACGTTAAAAGATCTGTTACAAGTGATGTGCTAAAAAAATACTTTTTTGAAATTTTTTTTTTTTGGAGAAACTAGTTATTGTGATGGAAAAAAAGTTTTGTACATTAAAATTTATAATTAAGTGTATTTTAAATTTTTTTCTTTTGAATGTCACATTTTTTTTCTTTTGAACGTCACAATTTTCTTTTCGTTGAATGTCGCATGTAAATTTTGTAATTCAAAGCGGTAGCAACGATTCAAAAAAAAAAACTGTAAGTTCGATTGGACTAAAATTTTAATGCATTCTCTTTATTATGGTGTTTTCTGTAAGACTATCTAGAATCAGCCCACCAGACCTCATACTTTTTTTGGCGCCATTTTGAATAAAAATGTAAGAAATATTTCTGTTTTTTAACCTTTCGAACGTTCTAAAAAATCGAATTTTTTATTTTAAGAGCTGATTCTAGATGGTTTTGTAAAAAACACCATAATAAATAGAATGCATCAAATTTTAGTCCAATCGGACTTACAAGTTTTTTTATTAATCATTAGCACCACTTTTTTTTTGGTCAATGACCTTTAACAGGCTTACAAGTGCAGATCTATTGTTTTCCGGCCAAGATAGTCCTCCTGATATCTACCCTCCATAAACAGAAGTCTTGTAACCGAAAAAAATAAATCTTATAACTAGGAAAATAAAATTGTTGATTTTTTGAATTAATTAAGTTTAGTTCAATTTCCATAGTTATGTTTGGTAACCGGTATTTAAAATACATAACGCCCCTCTAGTGGTGATACTGTTGATATATCAGAGAACATGGCATCACAGTGTGTTTCCAATCACGTGTTTACACCTTAAAAAATTGTTTTTTTAGTTAATTTTTTTTTTAAATTAAATCTAGTTGCATTGCAGTGCCCCCCGTCAAGACGAGGTAATAATAATTAGGATGAATTAACACAATAAATTGTTTTTTTTTTTTTATTATAAATGATTTTCATTAAAAATTGCTGTGATTGTTCTTCGTTGATATTGTCAAACAAAAAAAATGTTCAAAAATTTTTTTCCAAAAAGGAAAATAATTTTTTTAAATTTTCATATTTTTATACATATTTTATTGTATTAATGGTGCGCTGTTGCTCAGTGTGCGTCAGAGGTACAATTATTCATATATCAGGACGTACAAAGATTGTACAATATTATTTTCACAAATTGATGTTAAATATTATCTATTGTTGTAGTTATCAACACTTTAGATAAACTATACCTATGTATCTAGTTTTTAACTTCTCAGTACATGTAAATAACTATGCTTTTAGAAATTTTATCAAGGAGGTACCTATAAACCAAGATGTAAAAATTCGTTAAGTGCGTGTTTTTGACACGCACTAAGTAATGTTACCTCAGTGAAAGTGTTTATTTATGATTTTTTGTTAACTCTATAGTTGTTAACTCTACAGCCCTCTTGCGTTTATTCAATATGGATGTACAACTCTATAATAATGTTTCCCCCACTATGATCACACAACGATATTAATATGTCATCCTTCGATGACATAAAAACGCGTGAAAAAATGTAGGTACAGCTAAACCTTTTTTTATGCGGTCTGTTTCTGTGCAACTTTTTTATGCGATTTTTAAAAAAAAATGGTAATTAAAATGCATAATGTGAATCAAAATCAATAGATAGTAAGGAACTTAAACATTTACTATAATAACTTTCGTTGATAAAAGTACTTTTTAATGGTTTTTAAGCATTTAATCAATACATTTCATAGGAATATAAGTTGTTGCATCATTAAGTTTTTTTACAGATGCACTTATCACAATTTTCACAATATTATAAATTTGAAATAAAAATTCTCATGAAAAAGCAACTTCTATGGAAATCTCGTTTTGAGCGTTTTGAGTTATCTATTTTCGATGAAACTTCTTTAAGCGGTCCCAATCCACTACACAAAAAATTTTTTTTTACAAACTGGACCGAACTAAAAGTTTTTATACCTATTTATAATGTTTGTGAATATATGTATATTTTTTTGCGATTTTTTTTATGCGGTCCCTATCCACCGTATCAAAAAAAGGTTCAGCTGTATAATAGTGATACAGCACAAGTCATAGTCATTCGTGAATAATTCAAAACAAATATGTTCAAATAATTTTTTCAATGTAGCTCTGTCAAACTTTTAAAAATTTCCGATTATTTTTACATTTTTTTTGTTAATTTTTTTCATTTTAATTCAAAATTGCAAAAAATTGTGTGCAGCACATGCGAAATGAATATTTTTTCCACCCGTCACAATTCCATTACGATCTCGTTTAACAAACTTACGCCTCGTGAAAAAACACCTTTACAATTTGTTGCATAAATATCTATCTATTTTCAACTGCTCGAATCGTAAGTTGGCATTTACGTAGCAGGTAACTTGACATAATATATAAGGAACACTTATCGTTCTATTTTCTGATGACTATTGTTACAAAAAATAACAGGTTATAAATGTTTACTTACCTTCCTAAGAACGTAAGTAATCGCTCACCATCAATTAATAAATAGATTTCTCTATGGAAAGCACAGAACATTATAGAAGCAGTGTACATATGAAAATCTGTCGTTCATAAGGTGCAATGTTGTGTCAATTTACACCGTGTTCGTCATAAGAGTCACATTGATTTTAGATTCATTGTTTTTTTAATCATCTCGTGAAATTTAAACAGAAAAAAAAATATAAAAAATATATGAAGTGTGTCGTATTTAAGTGTAATAAGTCTATTGAACAAAAAAATTCTCAAAATAAAGGGATATCTTTATAAGAAAAATAAATTTATTTTTAATTGTTGGTTGTTAGTTACATAGGTCGGCCATGACAGTATATATATATATATAGTGGGCCATTTTAATCTGTGCATCTAAATATCTCGCCATAGGCGCCAGCTATCAAAAATTGGCCTTTACAAAAGTTGTTAGGTACGAAGGGGGACATTAAATGGTTACCTTAAATTTGACCTTGACCTTCATTCTCAAGGTCATTTTGAGGTCAAGTCGTATTTTTCAAATACCAAGCCCTATTTTTTATTTTGGATTCTGAAAGAGCGTGGAATTTCACGTCGAAAATGCTATAAACGAATTTTTTTTTATTACTGACCTTAAGAGGTGTAAAGACCACCAAAGAATAAAAAAAAATTAGATTTTAAAGGAAAAACCTAACTTTAAAGTGTCGGCATCTTTTTGACACGTAAAATAGGAGCTTCTGTTCGTTTTTAATGACCTTTGAAGGTCATTCTAAGGTCAAAATCCAGAAAAAAATGACACTAAAATGTTGAAAAATTAATTTTTCACAACTAATAAATTTCATAACTAAAAAATAAAAATTAAAGGTCAATAAAAAAAATTCGTTTATAGCATTTTCGACATGAAATTTCACGCTCTTTCAGAATCCGAAATAAAAAATAAGTCTTTCAATTTGAAAAATACGACTTGACCTCAAAATGATTATGAGAATGAAGGTCAAGGTCAAATTTAAGGTTACCATTTAATGTCCCCCTTCGTACGTAATAACTTTTGTAAAGGTCATTTTTTGATAGCTGACGCCTCCGACGAGATATTTAGATGCACAGATTAAAATGGCCCACCCTATATATATATATATATATATATATATATATATATATATATATATATATATATATATATATATATATATATGTATATATATATATATATATATATATATACAAGCTGCGTAGTCATCATCACCAAATTACACTAACACATTCGTATGTTTGTGTAGATATAAATGATGTGTTTTGTTGTATGTACCATAATCGTTTGATAGGAGTAGCGACGTCCATGTCATTTGCCGGGGACAGCGCGAGCACGGTAGTTATGAAATAGGAAATTTAGATCTTGTATATCTATGATGGAGTGAGTTTTTTACAGACGCCCCACTATTATCGTTTTTCCGGTTGAACAGACCTTATCGGTCACTCATAGGTGTTATATGAGCATAAATTTTATTAATAGAACGCAGAATATATTTTCCTTCGTATTATATAATAATAAAAAAGTATATAAATCAAAAAAGATTGACTCGCAAATCCCATTTTTTCCACTTCTTATTTTAGTCTTGCCCCGCACTGATCCTACGTAACTGAAAAAACCGAACTTTAAAAAAAATACCTTCCGTAGATATTTTAACGTTTCTCTTCAACCTCATAGTCTTTCAGGCAAAAAAAGAATACGCCATAAATATCCATTTCAAAATTTTTCTAGTAAACAAATCACTAACTAACATTTCTTCTCAATTAAACAGCAGTTAATTAAAAAATTCCCATTAAAATTGTTCTAAAAATTCTAGGTAATTTATCACCTAAAAATCTTAACCACTTTTAATTGAGTTACTTAAATATCTTATCGTACATATATATCATAGCCGGTGACGGCACGCATGCCGGTGAAAAAGGGGTTTAAAAATGAAAAATTATCCATTAATTTTCCTAACAAAAAGACCCATTATTAATTCATACGAGAGAGTACATAATTTTTTCATAATAATAAATTTTCAAATATACTCCTTTCTATTGATATAATAAACACGTCACCATTTTTATTCAATTTTTCATCCATTCTATTCGTCTCTCTTACACACACACACCCAAGCATGAGAGAGAAAGAACTTGACTAGAATAATTATACCTCTGACAACAAAACACTTAGAACAAACACAAAGAAAAAATTAATGTTTGTTATATTTCATCTATACGAATATAATAAAGAGAGAAAATTGGTATGTCCGAAGTAAACTTAAAAAATATAGGACCGATTTAAAAAATTTTTTCACTGTTATGAAGTTAAACTATTCTAGATTGATCTAGGCTATATTATATGAGCTTATGAAATCTCCTGAACACTAAGGACCCAAAAAGGGTCTAAAAGTGAACTACTCAATCGATTTAAAAAATTTTCATACTTTTACAAAATTAAACTGTTTCAAACTGACATTATCTATGTTGTATTATCCGCCACAGTCCTCGAAACTTCAAAAGTTTCAAAATTAACTACCCAAGCAATTTTGAATTTTTTTTTTTTTGGAAGCTAAACAATTCCAGGCTGACATATTATATTAAGTTCTCCATGATTCGGGATAAATTTATTCTTAAATACTATTGAATTATGTGAGAAATTAACGTGAGGTCAAAATTGTCCATCCGATTATTATAGATCCCAAAACAGATTAAAATAAGCAACTAAACGGAACGTGTGTAGTAAAATCATAGTGATTATGGACCACAGTGAGATATGTAAGGTTACCGTGATTGTGGAACACTGTATAGAAAGATTACAGTGATTATAGGCCACCGGGTAGAAGTAAGGTCATAGTGATTGTGGACCATTAAGTAGAAAGATTACAGGGATTATGGACCACTGGGTAGTAAGGTCATAGTGATTATGGACTACTAGAAAGTAAAGTCATAATTATTATTATTAAGGATCACTAAAGTCGCAATGGAGCAGAATGGTGTTTTTCATTGCGTTTTTTCTTTAGACAGTTATTCTAAAATACTTATATATCGATCCCTTATCAGCCCTTCCTTTTGGAATGGGCGGGAATACGACAAAAAAAAATTACTTTCAGTGATATCTCTATTTTAGAGTCGTTTAGCGAGGAAAGCCAATCACTATAGATAACGTTTTGTACAGAATTTCGGAATACTTAATTTAACAGTAATTGAACCGATAGTTCAGATATTTTTACGCAGACGAAACCGTGAACCATAGCTATAAAATATGTATAACTAATAACACTTGTAAAATATAAAATGTATGTGTTGGAAATTATATAAGACACCAAAATGTATTAGGTGTACAACTAAGTTCTACCCGTTTTTTGCAAAACAAAGCATATAATCTTTTAGAAACAGCTTGTTGAGTGACGTTTAACTTAGTGATGAGCAAATGCAAGACCAAGACCAAGACTTGGCAGTCTTGGTCTTGGTCTTGTTCTTGCATTAAGAGTCTTGGTATTGGTCTTGCTAGCGCAGTTTGAGTCTTGGTCTTGCAAAATACAATCTTGGTCTTGGTTTTGGTCTTGGTCTTGTTATTGCTAAAAGATCTTGCACTTTCTTGCATTTTTTATTAGCGAATTTTTTTCTTCTAAAATCAGAATTGTTACTATCTTTACGTATCAATTATACTTTCGAAATATTTAAATAGTTTAGCAAGAGTCTTGCTTTTTTCTTGCTTTTGTCTTGGTCTTGCTCGCTTGAGTCTTGGTATTGGTCTTGCAGCCATACTTATAGTCTTGGTCTTGGTCTTGCTCTTGGTATACATAGTCTTGGTTTTGGTCTTGGTCTTGAAAAAAATGCAAGACCAAGACAAGACTGCAAGACCAAGAGTAATTTTGCTCATCACTAGTTTAACTTTTCTGCAAGTTATTGTTGTGTTTGCGCAGAATCCTGGTCCAGTAATTCTCGCAATTCCTCGTCACTGATTGTTGGAAGCTCCAGAGCGTGGTTTATCATTTAAATTGAAATCTCCATTTTTAAATTTCCGAAACCATCTTCGACACGTACTGTCATCAATAGCACTGTCACCATAAATTACACAGATTATTCTTTGAGCATCAGCAGCATTTTTTCCTTGATGAAATTCGTATGGAAGACAATGGCGGATATGCGCACTATTTAACTTCCATTTTCAACTCAGTAGAAAATACTATATTGCAGATTAATATATTAAGAGCGTGATGAATTTACGGAATAAAAACAGCTATATATGTATATATGCGTATTAATAATTAACCTATAACTGGCTGTAAGATAACGCCATCTTTTGAAAACGTGTAGAACTGAGTTGTACACCTAATAAACAAAATAGACACCTGAACGAAGTCAGGATGGACTGCTAGTCACTAAATAATTTAGAAGATTACGAGTTGACTTCAAATTTCACCTCATCATCAGCAAGAATTATTTATTGTGTTTACTGGAAATATTTTAGATAATTTAAAGTGCTTAACACTTTAATGTCGGCACGTCTACGCACAGAACCGTGGAAAAAAATGGCAGACGTCAGAGATAAATTAATTTTTTAAAAAGTTTATGAAAACTATAGTCGATAATGTTTTGCATAAGATGAACAGAATAACTCTTTTCGGAAGTAAATAGACGGACCATTAAAATGGAAAAACCAAAACAAGAATTAATAATGAATCTTAATTGTAAAGTAAAAATTTTGAGAGACAGGTCTACTCACACTGTCAACTTCCCATTGGATGCCCTTAAAGACGCACATAAATATTTTTTTTTAAATTCAGCGAACTCCTCCCGTGGGCTCCCGATAGACGCTTTGCCTCTTGCACCACAACGAGGGCTTCACCTTCTGTACCTAAGGGTGGGGGCTCCACCCATATCAAACAAATGACAACATCATTTGTTCTCAAGATATGCGAGACAAAAAATATTTCACAAAAAGTTTCTTACTTTTTTTCAAATTTTATAATAATTTACCGGCGTTTTTAACATCAAGCAAGGTTCTTAGGCTATTATATAATAAAGACATGGTTAAAAATCTATATGATCTATGTTGTGTTAATAAAATTAATTCCATTTTTTTTTTATCACAAAAAACAAACCGCTAATTCGAATTTGCTGAAAACATTATCCGGTCTTCATTTTTTAATTACGCATCTAATGAAATTAGTCCGGAGTTGATATCATCATTTGTTCTCGAGATATGCGAGACGAAAAAAAATTCACGAACGAACTAACGAACGCACACACAGACATCACGCTAAGAATGATGGATTCGGATTCTAGTAACCTTGAAACGTGGGGATATGTCCAAATTAGTGAATCATAAAATCGGACCCTTTTACAATAACTTCCAATGGGAAGTTAAAAATAGATTTTTGAATGTAATAAATCGCCTAAAGCCCTAAAACAATAACAGAGGAATTGTAGACGATGGGTTATGTTAATGGCATATTTATGATGATGATATTTGTGCACATTTCACTATTTCAGAGTCACTATTATTCTCATCAACATCAATCCATTACATATTTATATTCCCACCTCTTAATAATCCTCCATCAATCCCTACCTGCCATTAGTTTTTTTTCATCCTTCTCGTACTGAAATCATTCGATGTGATGTCTGAGCTGCACGTAAATCACTAATTAGTAATATGGTAATTACAATGTATATAAGTTGGCAACACACGTTCGTGAAGTTAGTTTTTTAATAAAAAAAAAAAAAATGAAAAAAATGTGAAAAAAGTTAATTCATATTTACCATGTATTGTGTTATAACATTTTTTCAAAGGAAATATTTTCTAGCACTAATTCAGTACTCAGAAAATGGTTGATTTTGTGTTGTATTTTTTTTTTTTAGAAAAACTTTCTGATAATCAAATTAAACAGTGGAGGTGTGTTTATTTATTCTGTGTGTTCTGATTTATTTTCGACACTTAACGCAATGAAATGTACTATATATGTTATAATATTAGAGTTTCATAATATACCTAACAAGGGAACTTTCGATGCAGTCATTTGACCACTTGTTCAGTAATTTTCTCATTAGTAAACAAATTTTATTTTAGTATCCCATTGTTCGTTTTACACTTTTTTATGAACCGTCACTATATAAAACCATCTGTAATTTTATATAAAAATTTTTTTTTATTATTTATTTAATTATTATATATTCTTACTTTTTTTATATTTTTTTCTGAAAAATTGAATAAAAAATTTCGAGTAGTTAGAACAAGTGTTTATTAGCCTGGATTTAATCCAAGCAAGACGAACAAAATTAAATATTTAGTTAGTCTGTTAATTTTCAACATTAAATACAATTTTTTTTTCTACTCCTACTATTAAAAGTAACATTTTGTGCACGGCTAACTATATGTAAAAATTAACAATTGCCCACACTGTGCGGAAATACAGTGGGAAATTATTTCCCACGCCTTAATATAATAAAAAAAGTAGGCTGTTCCGTTAGTTTAATATATAATATATAGAAATAATACTAAAATATACTATTTTTAACATATATTTTATATTTCTGTATAATTATTATGTTGAAATATTTAAAAATAAAAAAACCGACAAGTGTGTTGAATACGCATTAAATCAAGGTTCCTTGGGGGTTTTCCACAACTTTCGGGATAAAATACCTACAAGGCAATAGGCATTAAAGTAGATATATTTTTTATGGTTTATCGTGATAATTTGGTTCCACATATCTCTAGTTCAGTATTTCTCAAACAATGCTTAAAAACGAAAAGTGGTTAAGGGAACCCAATTTTAGTTTAAAAGATCTTTCTAACGATATCCGGAATTATTTACGAAAAACGAAAATTTTATCCATTTTCCAGCATTTTCCTTCATGATTTGGACTTGAGTTTTTTGAAAATATTTTCAAATACCAAAATATTCTTCAATGTAAAATTTCATTTATTAGGGACAATTTCGTCTACTTCAAATTTTTTTTTATAAGTACTTTTGAAAATTTAGTTGCCTGAAAATTTTTTTTAAAATTTTTCATATAATAAATATTGTGGCTAGAGGCCCCCCATTTGGGAACTTGTTCAGTGACACGCTCCAATAAAAAATTTCTGCAGCCGTCATTTTTATATGCATATAACGTAAAAGCCCCTATACTCGAACGCGATTCAATACTCGAACAGTTTGGATATTTATCGGTTTATTTCAGAAATAACTTCATTAATGTATGAAATATTAAAACTGTTCGAGTATTGAATCGCGTTCGAGTATAGGGGCCTTTATCCTGTTGAAACAAAAACAAAAAAGTGTTATAACACTTTAAGATCGTAGTAAATAAAATGCCAAATCCCAAGTAATCGTAGTAAATAAAGTTCCCAATTTTCTGTTTGAGGTTTTCTTCGTTCTCACAAAGGTCCATGGATGGAGAGGGGAGTACTTGATCGTCATAACCTCCATGTATATACGGACCTTGGTTTTCATCACATGTTTATTATCTCAATGTACACACACTACACTATTGCAAACGAATGTGACATATCGCGCGTTTTCTGTCTCAACCTCGTATATCAAAAACTACATGTTTTAGGACACACAAAAGTCATATTAAATACTGTATTTATACATATACTTATCTATATATATTTATATATATAGGTAGCCAACATCAATGGGTGTAATTAGCATAAATCTTAAGTTCATAGTGATGAAGATACAGATTTAAATACGTTTTGTTTGTGTGTCCAAAAATTGGGATTTTTCAGATGCGAGGTTGAGACAGAAAACGCGCGATATACTATACATATACAAGTTATATGTTATTTTATGTATATCAAGTTAGTAGAAATGGTCGAAAACATTTCATGAATAACATTTATTCAAACGAGAAGCTATAGCCTAGATTGCTTTCCTGCATTAGGAAATTTCATAAATATATTTATTTAAACATATATTTATTTATGTATATTTATTTATATTTATTTATCATGAAGAAGTTCTGATGAAGAACCCCCTTGCAAAACACTGAAAGTTTCAATAAAATATGACCAGAAATATAACAAACTCTGGGAATCTAACCCATTGTATAAAAGTTGGTTATGTATGAGCAAAAAGGGGCCTTGTAGAGCATGTGACAATGAGATAATAATAAAGTCTGGAAAACAGCAATTAGATACATATGTACATATATCCGTTCACACTTTGAAAGAGCGATAGTTTAGATCTCCCGCTTTTTTCCTACGCCTACTGCTTTTTAGCGCTGCCACCTACAGTTTTTTGGAAAAACTGTCTGACAACACTGGTACACATATACTTGTATTTATGATTCAAGTAGATAAAGACACGTTTTCGTCATTCGCTCTATACAATATTTTTAATTATTGTGTTAGAACAAGGATGACTCAATTTCATATTTTTCTTTACCCTTTGAAACAAAATTTTATTTTTAAAACTCTAACTAATAATGTATCGATATAATATTTTACTAAATTCTGTGTAATACTCATTAACAAATAATTTTTACAATGTGGCGTATTGGTGTTTGCAAATTCAGAATTATAACATGGCAGATTTGGGTAATAATTTAAAAATTTATTTTATTATTTTAATATAAATATTTTATAGGATTGGTTCCGTTATACCAATTCTATTCTTTATTCATTGAAGCACTATTGTGTTTCAAATTTATATAATATCCTCTTTTCTCAGTTAAATGTAATTGATCATTTCTGTTGAAAAATTATTTGGATATTTAGATTTAGTATTGTAAAATTATGTAAAATTCTATTTTTTTATCGTAACAAAATTTATTTATTCTTAATATAAAATTTCTCCTTAAAAATAAATTATTATGTAACTTATTCAGCCATTTTAAAAAAGTTGTTAAAAACATGTGTCATTACTTGTTAACTTTGAGTAACTTATTTAAGCAAGAAAAACTTATTTAATATTAAATAAAGTTAGTTTTAAATTTAATTTCTAAAATTATTATTTACGATTTCCTACATACCATATTTACAGAAAACTAATTTCTTTTTTAATTTGAGCCCTATTTATAAATTTTATTTCCTTTTAATCATATCTTAAATTTTATTGGGCTTTCCAACAGCGACATGGGCCCCGCTGTTAATTCCTGTAGTTATCCACGCGCTTTACTCTAACGGGCATCGTCCCTAGTCCAGGAGCCGTGTCTTCTCATAGTACAGGAGCCGGTTCCCTTAATTTAATCTAATTCAAATTTCCTTATAATTTTAATCTTATTTAATGACACCTTCATTAGATTTAACTTATTTAACCAATAGTCCATATTAAAATCTCATTACATGTATCTCTCTTTAATACCTTTAATTTTCTTTTTTTTTTTTTATTTTTTTTTTTTTTTTGTGTCAATTACACTGTCTTACAGAACAGACTGTCACCGTTTAATTCATCATTTTGTTACTTCACTATCTTCAGTATTAGAATATATTGTTGCAGTATTAGAATATATTGTTTACAGGTTTGAATACGTATATTGTTCCTCAGTGCGTACAGCCCAACCAACATAAGGTTGCGGGTCAGATGCGCAAATGAAAGAGTACGACAACAAGAATTAAACTATAATATATATGCATAAGAGTGTGATAGAAGTTGTGTTAGCACATTAAATTTTACCATGCTAGTAAAATATTTTTACCATGATCGTAAAATATTTTTTACTTTGGTCGTCGATCGCGCACGCATTATAAGAGAGCATGGTAATTTTTCTGAAATTTTATCTACAAAAATTATATGATTTTTCTCTCCGTGTATTGTTCATTTATGTGTATGTATTAGGCTATGCAACGGCGTACTGCAAGGGGTTATAGTGAAACCAACAACAACAACAGTTATAATAATGTGTGGTATTTACAAAACCAAATACTTTATTATTACAATTTGATACAATCATTTTCAATGTCCTCTGTCTTCTACCTCCTCTCACCCCTCTTTCCAAACGGCACCAAACATCACCGGAAATGGCTCAGTGGGATCCGGTCATGCCAACAACATTAACAACAATAACACACCAACTATTATTACCAACATAATAACAATAAAAAATAAACATACATCAATCAATGTAACATATGCACTTGATAGTATCATCACCATTTCACAATCGGGATCAAAATCACCAGGATAATTTGTTAAGGTTAATATGAATAATTTTCACTATGAATTGCGCATATGCAATCTGTACTAATATTATGAACAGAGGCGAAGCACAAGCAAAACACACAGTTTTCTAAAAAAAAAAATTTGGAATTCTATAAGAAATTACAATATTTTTAAGTCAAGCGGAAGAAAAAAATAATAATTATTTGTCTACCATTTTGAAACAATGTAAGAAGTAGTTGTGTCAAAGACACAAAAAGAGATCGTAGTAGCAAATTTTTTAAAGGACAATCTTCAAAGATATTCCTTTTTTATGGTTCTACTACAAAATAACCTCGGAATCATAATAGAGTCCAAAATGTAAATATCCTAAAAAAACTTAAAACTTTAACTAGTTAACAGACCTGTTCAAAGCAGTTAAGGCCCTTCTGTTTAAAGAAGTTGTGAGCGATTGTTTACTTGAAACAGAAATCAGAGTTACTCCGGCAAGAAGCAAGAGTACAATAGTTGGAGGTGAATATATATTAGGGATAAAAATCGAAACAATGCAAAGTTTTAAACTAATAATCTTGGAAAGATTGCCAAAACACGATAGCTAGAAGCAAGGTGACCGCTAATTGCCAAAAGATATCAAAAATAACCAATATTAACCTGAGTCAATATAACTAGCTAGCTGAAGTTAGCAATCAAACCGTTCAGTTATCAAAAACTAGCCCCAATTGTCAAAAATTCATCTAAATTACTCACGCCAATTTTCCCATACTCTCTTCGACATTGCAATAGATCCGCTTTCAAGAGGGCTCAGAACTCTCCAAAAGCTTCTACCTGTCATATCTATAGGCAAGCACTCTTCCATTAAATTTTCGTTTAGTTTTTCATTATTATCAAAAAATATTACGAAACGTTTTAAAATCATTGTGATGGACCAAATTAAAAACATGTATATTATGTGCCTACCAACATTTATTGTAAATTCTGATAGTTTACAGTTGATAAACAAATATTTATTTACGTGTAAACAGTTATAAACATATTGAACAATAAATAATAGTATTAAATTCATCATAATATAACATATAGTTTTGATTTTTTTTTATATAAAGCATACACAAATTTATCCAAAATATGTATAAAATACAATCATCGATAATCCCCAATAAGTTGGTACACATTACATCGATCATAATATAGGAGTAACATGAAATATTATGCAACTTACAATACACATGTGTATACATGATTGCATATCTATACATGCAATGTGATAATATACCATACACCGTGTGTTCCAAGCTGTTAGAAACACTAGTTCTAATCATAGAGTAAATAGAAGGAAACTAAAATCAAAAACGTGTAGATCGCTTGGTGTAATTTGTTGGTCTGTCACAGCTTAAGGCATTTAGTCGGTCGGTGTCGGTCATCGAATGCACGACGATTGTTATGTATTGTTAAGACCATTATTACTTGAACTGCACGTTGCTCTGACCGCTAATACGTGTTATGTGCGTGCAGTGTTGTCAACTTTTTTTTAAATTTTGAAACCGTTAAAAAACCACTAAAAACCACCAGCTCTTCATCCACAAGCAAAAAAAAAAAAGAAAAAACGCTTTTCACTTTTCGACAACAAAAAAATTTTTTTATTTTATATAATGTGTTTTAAGTCACATAGAATAAAAATTTTTATAATTTAATTTTTATTATTTAATCATAACAAAATAGAACAATAGAACAATATTATATAAATTAATAACAAAATAACCAACAGTTTTAGTGGTAAAATCACTAAGACGGCAACACTGAAAACCACAAATCACTAGGAAAAAATTTTCCCCACTATAGGAAGTTCAAAACCACTAGTTTTAGTGGTAAAACCGCCGAGTTGGCAACACTAGTTGTGTGTGTAAACACTCACACACAAGCAAACATCAAACTCACACCACTATAAACAGTGTGTACCTATACAACATAGTGGTGAGAAGTGGAAGGGATTTTTTGTCTACGCAGATATCAGTAGTACAGAGATAAGAATGTTTTCTCTGTTTTCTGTGGTTCTAACGATCAACGATAAATTCAGAAGCGGCTGCTTCAACTAACCTTGCACATCCAGTACATTAAATACAATCGGATAGGACTATATTATGTTGTTGATTTTGTTCTAGATATTCGAGGTACCATTGGATACAGTTAAGTACAGATATCATGTTCTAATTATTGTGCATTATTAATTAAATTAAATCAATTTAATGAAATTCATATCATTATTGAATGAATACCAAATAAATTATGATAAACTGTGTGATATTTCGCAGTGGTGAATATGCGAGATATTTCAAAGCTCTGGTTAATATCTCTTTAATGACATTATTCAAATAATAATAGATATATTTATGTTTAAAATGATAAAGTATAATTTAAAATAATTGATACTGATGAAAACATTACACATTCGATATCAAAAATCCTCACTTCTAAATTTACAGATTTTTAAGATAAATAATTTCAGACAGAAAGATAAATATGTTCTGGTTTATAAGCACTTGACATTACAAGTAGATAGTGAAGCTAGTCGTAAAAATTATTTCATATACCGTAAAAATATAGCCCATTGCCTAAAGGGTCTAGCAGGTTAAGATAGGGTTTACAGCCCCAGAGAGGTATTTTAAAATTAAGTTATGTTGTGATATCGGTGAGTAATAAATATACCATTGGCACCTATTTTAACCTTTAATCTCTCTGCGTTCTTGAGATAATTGACCATATATATTCCAGAGCAGGTATTTTTGAAAATTTTTTTATTCCACAACCATTACATCCAGGCTGATAAAACCAAGACTGTTTATTAGATAGTACGTTGTGCTATATTCTGTAATTTTTACAGAATTTTTCTAACAATTTCTACCACTTAAAAAAATAAAAAATTTTTATTTTTTTCCACAGTCCTCGCAGAGGTACAATCACAGAAAAAATATATAATGTAGCTTAGTATGTCTACTAGTGACTATTATCACTAAAAAGTGCATTCAGATCAGACGGGTGCAACACTTCAAAAAAAAAATATATCCTTATGTACCGCTCTAGGGTACTTACCCCTTCATATACCTCTTTCATTTAAACTTACTTATAAATGTATAATCAAGTAGTAGTTAGGGTTGATTTCCATCTAAAACGGAACGGTTCTTATGAATGACGAATGAGAGCGATTAGAGGCTAAAATACGTGCCAATGGTATATCTATTACTCACCGATATCGCAACATAACTTATTTTTAAAATACCTCTCTGGGGCTGCAAACCCTATCTTAGCCTGCTAGACCCTTTCCAATTTAAATAAAATGAGGACAAAATCAATTTAGTTATATCTGTTTTATTAATGAAATAAAATGATAAAAATTTTTAGCATAGTGGTAAAGTAATATTTAGTAATAAAACGTAACAAAATGGCAATTTCGAGCAACTGGTCTAGTTGCCACCTATTTTTTTTTAAATTTAATGTTTTTACTGTTTGTGTTAGGCATACGCGGGCAATGTTTCCAGTTGTTAAAGGAATATAACTTTGCCAAACCGACAGTAACCATTACTTAAATGAATTATTCTATATGGTGAAAAAATATTTAATTTTGTCAAATTTTCACTTAAACATAGAGATATATTATTTTTCACAAACTAGTTTTCGGTTGATTAAACCATCTTCAGGTGAAAAACTGAACTGAAATGGATTCAGTTTGGATAAAAGAATATACTGTGTGAGTTTTTTGAGAGTTACCATTTTTATTACAGCCAAACCGTTTATTTAATCGAAAAATTGTTCAAATAAGAGTTGTAGATATCGACGGGGGCAAGCGATTGCTACAGTCAGGAGCTTTATAGCTCTTATGGTTTTCGAGCTATGATACAAACTTATAGATTTTTAAATGAGACTATATATATTAATTTTTCGATAAAACTGATCTAATGCATTAATTAATAACATAAATGAGCAAAAAAAATTTTTTTACCCAAGTTTAATTTTTTAATTTTTCTTTAATTTATCAGTTAGGCGGTTAAAAATATGCATATGTACTTGAGGCTACTTCAACCGATAGTGTTTTCCTTGATTACATTTCCATTATATCCAAGAAAAGGAATATCCCAATATCATTTCTATCATAAAAATTTGGTTGTAATAAAAATTGCAACTCTCAAAAAGCTCACATGGTATATATAAATTAAAGACAATAAATGGACTGGTTTAGAAATGGGAAAAAACCAGAAGAGAGGTAAACAAATACACGTGTACCGGAAACAAGTAGCCAATTACGAATTTGATGTTAAACAAATTTTTAGGTAAATAGCAAACAGTGGGCGAGGAGATTAAATAATGAATATTACGAAAGATTTTTAAATTTAACTTGAATAATTATAAATGTAATGTTGAATAATATACATAATTGTAGGGATTAAAATTAGTTTGTGAAAAATAATATATCTCTATATTTAAGTGAAAATTTGACAAAATTAAAAATTTTTTCACCATATTCATTATGGATTTTCACAAAGTAAAATTATCTACAATTAATTATGTGAATTATTCTATAATATGCGAGTAAATACATAAATTTGAAAATTATTTTATATACACAAGTGCTCCGATTGAGAGAAAAAAAATGCGTATGTATTGGTCACACGGATGTAAAAAAAAAAAGATTAAAAAAATTTTGTGTAAGCAAATCATTATATATGTATACAGGGTGGAATTTTAATAACTCTTATACCTTTTGGTGAATTTCGATAAAATTTTACTATGATTTACAGTATTTGACAGTACCGCGCCAAAAGTGTGGGCACCCATACTTTTGACGACGTAGTGTGTGCTAGAATCCATTATAAAAAAATTGGTCACCCCGTTTGTGCGGACCAATGTCCTCACTCTACTTATGAAATTATGTAATTTTTCGTATGACAAAAATTACATACCTGAATTTTATAGTTTCTGAAATACCATTTAAAATTGGTTCGAAATGTCACGAAAAAAAAATTCTACAAAAATTATAAGCCATTAAATTTGAATTTTATTAATACAAAGTGTGGTATGGTAAAGATGTCTTCAATAGGCAAAGCTAGCGGATTTCACGGTAGCTTAAATAATAATAATAATATATGTACATATGTATATGAAATAAAGTTAGATATTTCTAAGTATTCACGTCGAAATTTCGGTATAAGATTTATAATAGCGATAAACATTTTCACCAAATTTTACGTTCTAATAACTTTTGTAAAATGAAAATATGTTTTTACGAATACATACGTCATGGAGGTATTTATATTTCTATGAATTATTTTATTACAAAACGTAAGGTTTCAAATTATTTTCTATCTGTTTTGAATATACATATTTTCACTGGTGCCCTCTTGTACCCTCTTTAATAAGTTATACATTTCACTAAGCGTGAATTAACAGCCATATTAATTTACTGAGCGTTACAAAATTGCCGGTAATTTTAATAGTTGCGTGCAGGGCCGACACGACATTATGGGCCAACTAAGTGATCGCATAGATCGCCAGAAATCGAAGGGTGCCAAAATCTGGAGGCATAATAATTATAAATTTTCACTTTCCAAAGAATTTTAATATATACAGTCTGTTAAGTAAGATCGTGGTCGACCATACTCACAACTGGTAAAAGTATTTCTCTAAATCTTTTGTGAGCCAATAGAGTGAACCTTTGTCATCGATGCACTTTGAAGAAAGATTCAGTTGTTGCTGGTATTTTGGAGTGCTGGTATCATTACACTGAATTGGCCGTCGCAGTCGCCCGTTGCCAATCCGATTGCGAATGTTTCGGCATATAAGTATCAAGCACAGACTTCGAGAAAAATGCATATATACATTAAAGCAGTTAATTCGCGAGATTCGTCGCATTTGGAAGGCCTTACCACTAGAGTATGCCGTCAATTTAACTGAAAGTATCGGAGATGTCAGGCAATTATCGACGCCGGTGGTGACTGGACACCTAATTAAGCTAATTGCATCTTAGTCCTCATCAAGTAGAATGTATTATGTATTTTAAAATTTTCATAAATAAATTTTTTTATAAGTTATCTCAACTACGCTTTTACTTAACAGACTGTATATTATATTTGTTATATCGAAAAGTCATCAGTGTGTTAGTCGTTACGAAACGACGTAACGACATTCAATTTCGAGTTTTGCATTTACTAGGTCATATTACATACAAACTGAATGGTATTTCTTTAAGAAAGTGTATTAAGAAAGGTGTCAGTTAGCCATTTTGAATTTCATAATTTTATGATTTTCTTTTGAAATTTTGAAATCTTTGTGCTTTTTATATACACAAATTAACTTCCAAATTTCAAATCGAAACCTTACTAACTTTCACACCACGTCGTACAATGTCAACAATTCCATATAAAGTATATTAACTATCAAAATAATTTACCAGTTAGGCGTTTTGTTGTTATGACCGTCAAGTTGTTAATATTATATTTTCATCACAGTTTAAATAATAGTTTGTTTCACAAACAGTTACGAAACGAGATGACGTAAGAGTGTCATTTGGAATTCAAAAATTCCAAAGGATTCTCCATGTTATGTACTTAAATAATGCATAACATTATGCATACTAATACAGTGAAAATATCATCACTAAAGTAAATTTAATTTAGAAAAATAAATTTGCAGGTCAAATTATTTTGTGAAAATTTACAGTTGATAATTATGTAAATTATTTAATTTTGTCTAAGTTTCACTGACTTTTTTAAAATTTTTAACAACGATGGCAGTGGAATTTTAACTGTCATTAAATTTTTTTTATTTACAGCTTGCCATCAGTTATTTTTGATATTTCCTTGTAATTTTAGTGTGTTTTGTGATCTGTAAGATATTTCTGATATGTATTTAATTATTATGGTGGCTTAAAATGTCTGGTGATAACTCTTGTGCTGCTAAATTTTGTTTAAATCATTCAAAACAAAATTTTAGTTTGTTTTTTCTGAGTGCCATTTGATGCAAATTTGTAAGTAATATTATAATTTGAATGCTTATGTAAAAATACGTTAAATAATAAATAATTATTAATATTTTATAATAATTCAGTTAATATTTTCGATTTCGGCAGTGGTTGGTGCTAATAGGTCGTGACGATCTAAATTTTCGTGTTGAATACTGTCATCAATTTCGCATTTGCTCAATTCATTTTGAAGAAAGTTGCTTTTAGTTGCTCATATAATTTAACATGACCATTATCAACCGTCAATCTCACATGTACAAACACATACAATCACATAAGTAAAAAAGGACATACATAATTGTTAGTACTTATATCAAAAAAGGATAGAAAGTGCGAATGGTAATAATCTCTTATTTATCCTGTGTTTTCATTATTATTCATTATTTTCAGATTAATTGGAGCAAATTGAGAGCAATTTATTGGTGTAAGATTTTGATGACTGAAATACTGAAAAAAAAATTGTTTATAAATAACAAATTTAATAGGTTAAAAGCGCCTATACTCGAACAGTTTTGATATTTTATATATTAATAAAGTTATTTTTTAAAGAAACCGATAAATATCTAAAACTGTTCGAGTATAGGGGCTTTTACGTTAATTAAGTTTCTGTTGGAGCAATAATTAATTTCATTTGAGAAAAATTTAGACAGTTTCATCTTCCAGCATCAACGTCTTTCTAGCACATTTTTTTCGATTTACTTGCCAATAAATTTTGTACACCTTATATTAAATAGGTATAATAAAATTTATTTATACGTCTGCACTGTTCGCATATAAACAAAACAAAATAATAATTTTCATTATAATTTATAACAAATTATGAATTTCCATATCAAATTTTATGATCAATGTTCAATATTCACCAGCTATGGTGCCTACAGGCTACACTGTCTACACAGTACGTGCACCTAAAGTTCCAGCGTGAACGATACAAAGATATTAATTTTTGTTGAAACATTACTTTTGGTCGGATAATAAAATAAGCATATAACAAGCTAACGTGTAGTAATAAACGAGCTAATACTAAAATTCTCAATGAGTAACATGTCTGCAAGCTTTTTGTTACTTTATTATTACAAAATAAATTATAATTTTATTTCGAACATAATTTTATTGTTACGCACATAAAAAACGAATACCGTCTAGTTTTACCTATTGAACATAACCTTACAATGCCAACCTTTATGTTAAAAAAATTAAAATTTTATGACTTATAATTTCTGTATCATTTTTTAGTGATTTTTTTTTCTTTACGTTGTTAGCTCATGTTCAGCATTAAGTGTACAAACTTTAGTTGGTATATCCGAAACTATAAAATTCAGATAGGTAATTTTATCACATTAAAAATTACATAATTTCATAAGTATTTAGAAATAATTTTCACATAATTTTTCAATTTTTTATTTGCGCATTAACGAATAATTCGTTTAAATAATGGTTACTATAGGATAGGTAAAGTTAGGATCCTTTAACAACACGTAACATTACCGATGGATGGCAAAAGTTCATAAATATTAAGAATGACGTGTAGATTGAACAAAACTTCAGGATTGAATTTCGTAATTTCCTTGGTACATAGAAAGAAAAGTTGATGACACATTTAGATTTGATCAAGACGTTTTTAGTCAATAATTATGTTAATGTTGTGTTTTTAAGAATTCGTCAAAAAGTGACTTCCAAAAATTAAAAAAGAAGGAAAGAGTAATTGATAAATCGACGAATCTACTATTTCTGCACTAATAAGTAAATGTTACTTTTTCATACTTGTTAGTGTATCTATAGAAGTAATAGATCCAAATTTCCAAAGATGTTGACACAAATTTTTAGTAATTTTCCAACTTAAGCGGAAAACTACTCCTCTGTTTCTTGCTGGTAAGCGTAAATTAGTCAAGGTAAAGATACGATCGTTTTGAAATCGAGAATTACAGTTTATTTCAGGAATAAAGATTTATTCATCAGGAATAGTATACTGTGCAATAAGTGCGGGAATTTATCGATTGCCCACGAAAGCGAAGTTGAACGCACGAACGTAGTGAGTGTGCTCATTCGCTTGAGTGGACAATCGACAATCCCGCACGAGTTGCACATGCTATTTTTTATTACGAATATCACATACTTTTTTCTATTATTATTACTATTTTTGACATTTTTATTACTTTTTAAAATAATATTTTTGAGTGTTCGTCTTTTTTTTCTGAATTAAATATTGTTTAAATGACTTTTTTGGTGGTTGCTATAGAAATAATTATTAAATGAAAAATTAAGAGGCGGCTTTGCGTGTTTTGATTAAATTTTGCGTGTTTTATTGTCAATTTCCGAGTGGAAAGCTTACTTTCCGCACGTAAAAAAGTATGTGGGAAGAGTAAAGTGGGTAAACAGCTATTTTGCATACAGAAATGTGTGTGCCAAGTTAGTACTTCTCCCGCATGAGTAATAAAATAGTATATTGTGCAATCGACAATCTCGCACGAGTTGCACTAACTATTTTTTATTACGAATTTCACATACTTTTTTCTATTATTATTACTATTTTTGACATTTTTATTACTTTTTAAAATAATATTTTTAAGTGTTCGTCTTTTTTTTTCTGAATTAATTATTGTTTAAATTACTTTGTTGGTGGTTTCTATAGAAATAATTATGAAATATTTATTAAATGAAAAATTAAGAGGCGGCTTTGCGTGTTTTATTGTCAATTGGCGTGTGAAAAGTTTACTTTCCGCACGCAAAAAAGGATGTAGGAAGAGTACAGTGGGCAAACAGCTATTTTGCGTACAGAAATGTGTGCGCCAAGTTAGTACTTCTCCCGCATGAGTAATAAAAAAATATTTTATCGACCCTCATATGCTGTTACATATTATATCAAATCCATAGTAACAGTTGATAGTATGGAACACTATTTGGGCAAGTACAACTTGCACCTGACGACTTGTTTTTTATATGATCTAGGCCCATTAAGTATATCGAAGAATCGAGGCAATACAATATTTTAAATATTTTACCACGAACTTTTGAAAAGTTTTTATCAAAAAATAAAAAATCAAGAATTATTATAATTTTTACTCCAGCTAAAATACAATTCACGAACAAATTCATACCAAAGAGTCAAATAAAATTTATCATCATACAAAATACCACATAGACGGCGACACGAGGGGGGATGTGGAGATACACGCTTTTGCAAACATTCTTCTTCTTATCTTTGAGAGAAAAAACTTTTAGTGGACTTCGTATATTTTTTTTTTTCATGTCATTCTGAAATCCCAATACACTGGCACATCCCTTCCATTCCCAGGGTGTACATATACATATTTTATTGTGCTTTTTTTTGCTACCGTATCCTCTCTCATCGGTTCCCATTTGGACGAAGAAAGTTGTACATATTATGTATATGTACATTTATATAGTTTGGTAAAAGTTACTGCTGCTCCGGTATCGAATTATCCAAATGGCTTACAGTACGCCTTGAAAAGTTTTCTCGCAACAAGAATCTGTAGTCAGAATACAAATTAATCGCTAAAGAATTTTTATTTCCAAAGCCTTGGCCGTTCTTTTCATTTTTACTAAAATTAAGCAAGTAGGATCATAAAAAGATTATCTTAATTCAACCAATCACCCTAATTCAAATCACTTTAATCAAGTTTGATTTGAGAGAAAAGAAATTTTTTTGATTTTTACTAAAATCATCAAGTTTACTAAAAATTTTCAAAGCTCTAAAAATCGTAAAGAAAATTATAGAATGGTAAAAGTGGAACCGAATTATAGGTTTTTGAAGTCGTTTTTTTCATTTTTGCTAGAATTAAGCAAGTATGGCGACAAGAAAAGGGACCTGTGTTCGATCAGTTATAATTTTAAAAAAATTTTGGTCGTTTTGATAACAAAAGTGAAAATCTTACAACCAGATTACACTAATTCAACCAACCAAACAAATTCATATCCTTTTGTTATATAAATAAATTTAGATAGGTATAACCCCTGCTTATTTACTTGATTTGCGGTTAAAGATTTCCACATTATCTCAGTTTCAACTTAAGATTAACAACATCAGCGCATTGAAGTACTTAAGGTTTATAACAAATGCAATACACAAATATTAAGTAATTTAAAAATGTTATTAAAGTCACTGTTTATCCCTTTTCAAAAATTTTCAAAATTGTTAAATTTTCAAAAATGGTATTAAAGTCACTGTTTATCTCTTATCATCCAAACAAATTCATATCCTTCCCATAAGGCCTGATTTGAAAAAAAAGAGATTTTTAATTTGATGACGATCAATCAATTTGATGACGATCATCAAGTTTACGAAACTTTTTCGGCCTTAAAAGTCTATACATATTAGGGATGTTATGGATATGAAATTTCGGATACGGATATTTAAAAACATTTTTTTCGGTTTCGGTTTCGGTTTCGGTTACGGATATATGTATAATAATATCAGATAATGTTTCGGATACGGTTACGATTACTGATAATTGCTTTTAGTGGACGTTCTTTTTTTAGGAAAACGGGGAAAATTGTACCGAAAAAAGTGAACGACCACAACGAGTCAACGAAAATTTATCAAAAGAAGCATATGCTTAACTCAATTTTCCAATAGCGGTTGTCTGTTATTATCCAAAACAAATCCGAAACTTTTATTTTCGGATACGGTTTCGATTACAGATAATTAATTATTTCAGATATCCGGCAGTTTCGGTTACAGTTACGAATATCCATAATATCCCTAAAAGCCCGGTTCAGACGCAGCCAGTAGTTTAGTAGAGTATAGTAATTTAGTCGAGTGGAGATACTGTTCATACAGGGACAGTAATTTAGTAAAGTTTGTTGAAATACTGCGAGTCAAAACAATTGTTCACATACAGCTAGCATTTAGTTTAGTCGATTAGTATAAAGTTGAGTGCTTGAGTCCTTAATTTTCTTTCTTTCCTGAGAATATGTCGATCTTATATTTTTTATTTTTTTTACGATTTCTTTTTGAACAAAACCTGCTATTCCCATCGTTTCCTGGAATTTCAAGTACGCTGCTAAATTTGTTTATTTTTGTAATTTTCATTTTTCACATCCCACAGACATTTATTTGTATTTAACATATTCGGTAACGAATTTAAGAGCAGGGCCGGATCTAGGGAGTAGCGGGGGGCACGTACCCCGAGCGCCAAAACTGCAAATTCGAAGCCGCCAAACTGTTGAATTTGACGTTTTTTTTTTTTTTTTAATAGCCACTTGCTTTTTGTAGGGAAAAAAGTTAAAAAAAAATATTCCTTTTGTCATTTTACGAAAAGACAGGGGCGCTAATTTTTGCACCGTGCCTCGGGCGCCACTTAGGGTAGGTCCGGCCCTGTTTAAGAGTGGTGCCTTTTGACCATCTTGCTATTTTAATTAGTTAATTAATTTGTTATTATTTCAATAAGAAATCTATAAAAAATAAAATTAAAATTATTAAATACAATTATATTTATTTCTATAAAATATTTTTTATTTTTTTTACGAAAAACCGAAACTGACAAATAAAACAATAACCCAAATAACTAAAAAACAACAATAACTGCAATAATTATGTATAAACAATTTGTGTATTTCTGTCCACACGTGTTTAGTTGGCATACGAGTTCACTGAAAATAGAGTGGGGGAATGCTACTCGACTATAAAAATGGAATAGAGTTCTATTTACTAAACTCGACCGTCCACTCGACCAAGCCAGTTTACTTGACTAAAATGAATGTGTTCAAATTGGGCGAGTACTAAATTACTCGACCACTCAACTAAACTACTGGCTGCGTCTGAACCGGGCTTAATACATATAATAAAACTGTAACGAGACCATTGCTGTATGTAGAATATTTTTTGAAAATTTTACTGGTACTGTAAATAGTTACGATGTAAATATCAAAACAGCGATTTTTAATATTTTTGTCGGTCTGTCTGTCGATCTGTCTGTTCACGCGTCACGCAAAAACTATTGGAGGGATTTTAATGAAATTTGGTGTGATAATAACCTATTACCAGGGTCAACATCTAAGATACTTTTTATTCCAGGAAAATGTCTCAATGTTTCGGGAAAACAGAAAAACTATTTTGAGCATGTGCACACATTACACAAAAACTATTGAAGGGATTTTGAAGAAATTTGGTGTGGTAATAGCTTATTGCCTGAGTCCCAGATACTCTTTACTCCGGGAAAATGTCTCATTCCCACGGGAAAATAAAAAAACTATTTTGAGCATGTGCACACATTACGCAAAAACTATTGAACGAATTTTGAAGAAATTTGGTGTGGTGATAGCTTATTACCTGAGTCAACGTCCAAGATACTCTTTACTCCGGGAAAATGTCTCATACCCACGGGAAAATAGAAAAACTATTTTGAGCATGTGCACACATTACGCAAAAAACTATTGAACGAATTTTGAAGAAATTTGGTGTGGTGATAGCTTATTACCTGAGTCAACATCCAAGATACTCTTTACTCCGGGAAAATGTCTCATTCCCACGGGAAAATAGAAAAATTATTTTGTGCATATGCACACATTACGCAAAAACTATTAAACGGATTTTGAAGAAATTTGGTGTGATGATAACTTATTACCTGCATCAACAAATAGGATACTTTTTATTACGGGAAAGTGTTTCCTTCCCTCGAGAAAATACGAAAACCATTTTGAGCATATAATAATAATAATTATAATAATAATGATTTATTCAGTTTTATCTTTACAGATATAGAATATGTCATGCATGCATTACGTAAAAATTATTGTTCTATGCAAGTTCTGTAAAATTATTACACTTATATAGGTACTTCTCGTGAGTTTATGCGTCGAACAATGCGTCGCGCAAAAGATGTCGCGGGTACAGCTAGTCGTAAATAAAATGATAATAAAGTGATAAAACTGAAACAGAATTATAGTTTTTTGAAGTCGTTCTTTTCATTTTTACCAAAATTTAACACGCAGGGTCACTGAAAAGAAGATTTCGATCAAATCAATCATATTTCTAAAAATTTGGGGGACACCCAACTTCCCATTGGGTGTCCTTAAAGACTAGAGACTACTGTACACAAATAATTCTTTTTTCATTTCAGGCGACTCCTCCCCTGGGTCCCCAATAGAGGCTTTGCCCCTTGCACCATACCGGGGGGCTTCGCCTTCTGTACCTAAGGGTGGGGGCTCCACCCTTATCAAATAAATGATAACATCATTTGTTCTCAAGATATGTAAGACAAAATATATTTTGGCAAGAAACTAATTTTTTCAATTTTTCTTATTTCGTTTTTTTTTTTCGTTAAATTTTGTAATAAAATACTGGCGTTTTTAACATCAAAAAGGTTCTTAGGCCATAATAATGTATGGTAAAAAATCCATATAATCTATGTTATCTTAAAAAGTTAATTCCGTTTTTTTACCACAAAAAACAACCGAATTTGCTAAAAACTTTAACCGGTCTTCGTCTTTTGTTTACGCATCTAATGAAATTAGTCCGGAGTTGATATCATCATTTGTTCTCGAGATATGCGGGACGAAAAAAAATTCACGAACGAACGAACGAACGAACTAACGAACGCATACACAGACATCACGCTAAAGACGGTGTATTCGGATTCTAGTGACCTTGAAACGTAAAGATATGTCAAAATTAGCAATTCGTAAAATTTCGTCATTTTAATAGCAAAAATAACAAGTTCACATTCAAGTTGCCCTAATTCAACCAGTTAAATCAAGTTGCCCTAATTCAACCAATTAAATCAAGTTGCCCTAATTGAACCTAATGTGCGAAAAAAGAGACTCTTTAATTTGATGACCCTCTTTGCTAAAATTTTTCAAAGCTCTACAAGTCGTAAATAAAACCATAAAATGATGAAACTGGAAGGACCACAAGAGAAAAAATTCTCTGGAAGCAGTCTGATTGCTAAAAATAATTTTCGTAATTTTAATGACAAAAATGAAAAGTTCCGGTCTTCAACTGAACAAAACTTTTTGAAACGTACTGTATGTATAAACACATACGAGTCAAATAAAAAATACGAAACAATGCCTATTGAAAAGTCACTAATGTACAATTGGTTTTAACTTTTTTTCGGGCACAGAATTCCCTCAAGGCAGTTGTTCGACGCTTTCAAAAACAAGTTCAAAATAGATATTTATAAAGTAAAATTTAATAAACGGGATATCATCAGAAAGGAAAAAAAATGTGAAGTTAGATTTTCCTGACTTTTTCTATTTAATCGAATTTTAAGTTGGTAATAATGCAATATGTTCATGAAATCAAATCTTTGAAAATTCCCCAGTCAATGTCATCAAATTTTACACGAGGTCTTTCAACTTTGAAATTTACTAAATATCATTCATAAATTCACTTTTCTTCGGAACCCTAAAACTCAGTATATCATACACTAACGTACTATAATAGTATCCACTATTTTTTTTTTTAAATTTCCTGCATTTAAGGATTAATTTTACAGTTGGATTACTTATCCTGTATTAATACATCAACGTTTCGATTGCGATACAAACCGCATTGACAGCCCAGACAGACCGACAGACACACAGACAGTAGATATAAATAAAATCAAATATCGATTTGAGAAGAAATAGCTTGTTAGAATTGTGGATGAATTGAATTATTCCTTTTTCCCTATATAATATATAGATTGCACTAGCGTCTAGTCAGTGTGTTGAACCAATAAAACCAGTAAAACGGAGTCAATCGGTACAAATACAAACATTGCATCATATACAGCGGCTAGTCAAAAGTATTTGGACAGTCATATAACAAACAAATTTTGATAGTTAAAACCAGGTGAACAATGAAATTAGTAAAAATTTTGACTTGTGTTCTACATAAAATGATTTATTAACTATTTTTTTTACAAATTAATAAAAAACACTAAATCTAATTCAGTTACTATTTAAAAATTAGCATTTTTTCACTTTAGAGTAAATAATTAACACATTTCAAAAGTATTTGGACGATACAATTTCCATTCTTTATCAGCATTAAAAAAAATTGTTTTAAGTATTTAATATTTAGTAGCGTATTCCATTGCCTTAATCACTTCTTTTAGTCTATTACGCATTGACTTCACTAGTTTTGATGTCGTTTCAGGCCAAATTTTACTCCATTCTGATTTCAAAGTCTTAATTAAATTTTGTTGATTTGAAATGTGATAGCGTCGAATTTCTTTCCCCAAATGATGCCAAAGGATCACAATTGGATTGAAATCAAACGATTGGGGTGGTGTCTGTAATCTTTTGGGAGTATTATGCCGGATGCATTGTCTTACAAAGTATGCGGAACACTTTGTATCGTTATTCTGTTAAAATAAAAACGATCCTCCAGATTTAATTTTTTAACATTTTCATGTAAATTTTCTTTCTATATGTTCAGGTCAACATACTTATTCATTATTTTGTCTATTATATGAAAGTTTCCCACTCCACTTTGAAACATGCACCCCCAGACAGATTGTAAGTTGATATACCGATTACCGATCCACCACCATATTTGACAGTAGGAATTATTTTAACAATTTTTTCTTAAATTTTCCAGTCAATTCTTTCTACATAAAGTAGGAACTAGAAAGAATTGACTGAATTGGATTTAGTTTTTTTTGTTAATTGGTAAAAAAAATAGTTAATAAATCAATTTATGTAGAATAGGTAGCGAAAAAAAAATTTTAAATAAAAAATATAAGAAATATTAATATAATTTTAATTATAAAATTTTTTGGGTATTTCTTGTATATGTGTATAGTGGCGGTGGTTATTGTATTGATGTTTACTTGATGTGATGTAGGAGGGCGCACTTAAGTAAGAAAGTTTCACAGAGCTAGCTCGAGGTGTTTGTGAGCTTGTAAAGCTTGCAGTGGAAGTCGAAATTTGTCTGTGGAACTTTCCCCAAACCAAAAATGTGCCCTCGGTCGCTACTTATTTATACGAGGTATTGAGCAATAAAATCAAAATTTTCGAGACCACAAATGTACAATTTATTTAACAAATGTAATAATGTTTGCATGTACAATATTAAAATCTTTTACAAATCGTATAATGCATAAAGCTACTTAGTTAAAATTTGAGTGATTGCAAACTAGAGTGATTGCAAACTAGACTCGATATAATGTCAACACGAGGGAAACAGTGTAATATTAAGTATTAACTTAAGTATTACTTAACTTGAAATTTTGTACAGATATTCTTTAAGATATTGGCCTTTGCATATACCTAAAATTTTGCATAAATTATTAGTATAAATATTGTTTATAACAATTTGTTTATTAAAAAAAAAAAAAAGTGAAATTTTTTTTCAAATTTTCCCATCAAAAATAGGTATATGCAAAGCGTAATGACTTATTTTAATAAAATTTTTTTGTCCGATTAAATTCAGTTAATTGCAAGAGGCTGGGCATTCCACGGCGCAAATTAAAAGAGTCAACTTGGAACAGCTGTAGCGCCGCCATTTTTTCTTTTTTTTTGCATAAAAATTTATGAGTGAATACACCATAACATGTACTATACTATGTAACTTCATTTGATACAATAAATGTATCCAGTTTCTTAAAAAAAATTATTCAAAAACCTGTTGTCTGGAGGACCCTGCCCCCTTAAACACTATAGAAATATTTAAAAGCCGTTCTTTTATTTTAAATAGAATTCTTGTAGCCTCGAAACATTAGCTGGAATAACATTTGGTCGTGTAATATGAAATGTCTTTTTCCGACCACTTCGCCTACCATGAAACTCAGATAGATATCGACACTTTCTTAAGCATTAGAGAAATATTTAAAAACCGTTCTTTAATTTTAAATCGTATTGTACCCTGGAATCATTTCTGCCATTAGTTGGAATAACATCTGGTCGTGTAATATGAAATGTCGTTTTCCGACTACTTGGTCTACCATGTAATTCAGATAAATATCGACACTTTTTTAAGCATTAGCCAATTGTTTAAAAGCAATTCTTTAACGAGACCGAATTCTTGTAGCATGGAATAATTTCCGCCATTAGTTTGTAGAACATTGGGTCACGTATATGATTTGTCGTTTTTTGACTATTTGGTTGACCATATGATCCCATCAAGTGAGGCCCGATATTTTCTTTTTTCAGACAAAAAAAGTTGTGTCGTATTGTGGTTTGGCCTTGGGACCTATACTTCTCAGTTTTTTTTGCTCATCAATTGTATTTTTTGCAAAAATGTTTTTTTTTTATTTTGACTCATCAGTGGTATTTTAAAAAAAAAAAAATTTGGAACTTTTCAAAATATCACACGAATAAAAATAAGGTCCAAGTTTGTTATATTGTCTCGCATTGACTAGTGAAAAAGTTGGCCGCCTTAACTATTGATTAATGTTATTTTCGTCTTTTCTATTGCGATTCGGAGAAAAACGAGAAACATGATTTTAGTAAGTTTCCACATGCGTCACATTGTCCACATGTACTCTACAGAAACAAACAGATATCGCAAAACTTATGGCCGAACAAAACTGTACAACACTTATAGATTATAAAAATTTAACAATCATCAAATTCTAAAACTATGAATTTTTGGGTATCTCACTTTACCAAAGAATTATCCCTCTACCCCTCTCAACAATAACTTGACGTAAATTTCAAGTCTTTATAAATTATGATATTTCACTAAAAAAAAGGTTTTCTTTGTTTTTACATGCTATAAAATAGCTAAAACTTGTACTAGACCATAATATTTTTATAAGAACACAAAAATGCTTTTAGACAAAGTTTTAAGAGCCAAAAGATAGCACCGTTGGAAAACGTTAATTTAAATTGATTCTTTAATATTTTTCATCCAATTTTAAGTTTAATCATTTAGTGTAAAAATATATATAAGCGTTTACTTTTGCATTTTTAAATAAGGGTTCATGAATAACTTTATTCAATTTGTCCCAATTCAATCCCTTTTACGGTAGCGCATAGATGGGTTGGTTAGGTGTATACCCGGTATACCCGGTATCCCCTGTGGTAATCGCCCGTGTATTTGAATCAATCTATTTCAATTAGTAATGACATATTGCCGATCAAATTATAAACGTTTTTTTTTTTACTTTATATATTTTTTATTTGTAGCTATTATTTTTTTATGTGCTTTTTTAATGAAGAGTGTATCTCGGTATAATAAACTAGACTCATCAGTTTTCCGTTTAGTGTAGGAAAATTAAATCATTATAAGCAAATGAAACGAGTAATTTTCGAGGAAATGATTTAGAAAATTATTGTACAGGATGAATTATTTGAGTTTTGTATGTACTCTATCGAATTAATCATATTGCTGAAAGAAATTTCGTTATTTTGACGGCAAAGTTCACACCCAAAATACCTTAATTCAAACAATCATCTTAACACTTTCAGTCCCATGGCTTCGGCATCCGAAACCAAACAAAACATCCCCAGAGGCCGACCGCGATCAATGATTAATTGATTAGTTGGTTACGCATTATATGTGCGATGTTTATCATCATTCATCACACGGATGTGTTCCTACTCACACAAATACATACCAACACATACTACTCTTTTGGTTTCTATGTATAAAAAATTTTAAGATAAACCAAAAATACATATAAAATATAATTCATATTTTTAAATAAAATTGATTTGAAATAGTATGTACGTATCACGTACGTATGTTTACAGTTTTACACATATGTACATGTTGAACTGTGTTGAATCTATTCAGTGTTTGAATCATTTTATTTTATGTATTTGTTTATATAATTTTTTTTTATTGCCGGCTTCCGTGGAGGTTTACTATGAAAGTGCTTGGGCCTTATAGTGTTAAATGAAATCACTTCCATAAATTCTAATTTGGAAAAAAAAACAAATTTTGTGGCAAATTTAATGACGTCACTAAGTCTATTAAAGTTTTTCAGTGCCTTGAAAGCTGTAAATAAAATAATAGAATGATAAAATTTAAAAGAAATTGTAGGTTTTCAAAATCGTTTTCAAAGCATGTAGAATCATTAGAAAAAAGCTTTTGTCGAATTAGCCATATTTCTAACAGGAATTTTGCCATTTTAATAGCAAATCTGAAAAACTTACAGCCAAATTACCTTAAGTCAACCAATTGAACCAATCACCTTAATTCACATGACTTTTGTAAAGCTTGATTTGTAAAACAAAAATATTCGTTTTAGAAATCCTCCTTTTCATTATTACCAAAATTAAGCATGTAGGACTAATATTGTAAGTACGGATACAAAGGAGTGAGCTCTTCCCCCCCCCCCCGCCCTTAGCGAAGATTAATTATTCAAATTTTATCGCGACTATTCAATTTTTTCTTTAGTTTTACAACAAATTTAGATGTTTGATACAATCTTCTCGTCAAAAAATTTCAATACAATTTCTTTAATACTAGTTTAGCTAAATTTTTGTAAAATTTGCAAGAAAAAATTTGGAAAATTCGGGGTCTTTCATTTTTATGGCATTTAATAACCGGACGGAAACAGGCCCGACGAGAGGATGGGGTAGTCGAGGTTGTAACCCCGGGGCCTGGGCTGGAAAACGAGGCCCATAGCCGTCAATAGGGGCCCAGGAAAAAATAAAAACTTTTTTTTTGCTTGTCACTCATTTTTTCGAGAAAAATTTTTTTAAAAATATACTACTTTATTCTCAGGGCCCTTTATTTCTCTCCACGGCCCTGGACGGAAAAAGTAAAATTGTAAAAATGAAAACATTCTATTGTCATTTTACATTTTGAAATTGATTTAATAAAGTAATGTTTATAAACATAACTTTCTCACAGTATTATTAATAATACACTGGGTTAACATGGGTTAATCATTATTACTACACCAAATATAAATACTCTACGTTAGCAAGGGAGGTTTTATTTTAATAAATGTTTGATATTATAATGAAAATTATATTATTCTGAAATGAGTTTAATATTTACTTACGGGCAACGCAACGGGAGAAAAGAGGAAAAACAATTTTCATGTACAAACAGAATACTTAAATTATAAAAAAAAATTAATTGCTGATTTTAAAAAATACGTACTAGCGTATAATAAGAATAATTAAGAATGAGAATAATGAATAGTAACTCATTTATATTAAAAATGTGCTACATTTACCCTCAAATATTAAAAACCCTGTAGAGTAAGTCTTTTTACGCAACCCCCCTTCCATTTTTGTTACATTTGTTCCATTTTTAGGGTTCCGTACCTTAAAAAAAAACCATGTCCCTGTCACTCTCCATTTAGTCTATTATAAAAAAAATTAGCGCTATTCATAAAGAGAAGTTAAGATAACTCTTAGATTGAACTTAGCAAAGTTAACACTAAGACTTAACATTACAATTCATAGACAGATTTTAAAATTGTCCTAGTAGAAACAAGCTTGAAGTTAGTTATAATGATACATTGTGAGGTGTATACAAGCTTTACAATTAATTCACCAATTGAAAGCAATCAGAGAAACGAAAAATATTTGAATAGTAGTAGCGCGAAATATTTAAATTAATGAAAATTCTATCAGTAAATAATTAAAATTTTTTTTTTTTTGCCGTAATTAATAAAATAATACAAAAGTATACATAGTTATGTATTTTAATTTAATTTATAATAAATAACAATATTAACGGAAAAATTTGTTTATTGGAAATTTAAATTTCTTTGTTGTAAATATTATTTTAAACTGTTTTAGAATATGTCAGTACGTAGTATAGTACCTAACTATAGTTTGTTTGTTTAAAATGCAGAACGTAAAGACGTGGTCGCTAATAAAATTTAAAATTTCATACAATAGGTGGTATCATGTGATTATTTTAATATTATTTTTTTTTAAAAATGTGAATTGTCTTTAAAACATGTAATGTGTGTAAACAGACATAATTGTATTATAATTGTTCTGTTTTTTATATCATCAGTTTTATGTGATCTGAGTGACTTATAAAGTTACAATAAAATATAAATTATATACTAAAATATTTGTTGATTTATTAAAAATTTTTACAAAAGAAGTATAAAATAGATATAAACTTTGTCAATGATTTAGATTTTTATAATTTTAAACATAAACTGCGGTACTTAAAGGCCTGAAACATTAAATAATTCCAGTGTGCTTCCGATAATTTTTAACATTTCAGTATGAAAAACAACTAAAAAAAATGTAATAATAAATTAAGATTAACTAAAGTATGGTAAAATATTATGTTAAACTACCGTTTTGTTTATAATTTACATTAAAAAAAATACGTCTCTTACACAAAAAATGTAAGTAGAAAGTCAAAATATTCTATCACAGAAGCGCACAGAAGTACGTAATAATTCCTTAGTTTTTCTGTTTTTGCACATATCTTTTAATTAGTTATCTATAAAATTGTAAGTTTTTCGTCAAATACATGCTGCAAATCGATATTTTCGTCATACATGAAAACTTTTTTGCACCTGAAAATATTTAGAGGTTGAATTACTTATAAAACTAAGTTAATTTGATTCAATTTTTCTTTTAATTTACTTACATTTAAAATATTTATTAGGTCAATACTTAATATAGATATTTAATTACGTATATTTTATATTTTTATTCGAAAAAGTTCTTTCAAATTTGATAAAATGTTCAAATGACAAAAAATTCCATGTAAAAATATATTTAAGATGGACTTAAGTCTGCCATTTGCTTATTTTAAATTTAAGTAAGAGATAAGATTGAACTTAGCGTTAAAACCGACCTAAAGTCGTCTATGAATAAGTTAAGTTTTATCTTAGCTAAGATTGATTTTAGATTTATCTTAAATCGTTTATGAATACTCCACAATGGACCGTTTTCTGACGTGGCTGTAACTGATATACCAGATGGCGTTGATTTACTAGGGGATAAAATTAGAGTGGAGACATGAGGTTTAATAGTTCGCTATTTTTCATCTAAAATAAATTGGAAATAAATTAAATATTTAAAAAAATACTTTAATTCAACCTAGAAAGATTAATTAAATTAAAAAATATTAATTCTTCTTTAACACATAATTTGGTGACGATACTTTTGTGCTCGATCATATGGTAATTAATTTTGACATCTATTTGATGAAAAATGCTCACATGTCCCAACTCTATTTAGTATACCCCCTATACCATTAGCGCCACGTAGCAAACGTAGCAAACTGTGACATGAAAAGGTCCGTCCTTGAAAACAAGTGGCAGGGTTATGAAAAAAACGGAGTCACTACAAAATCACTCTTGTATCCAGAAAAATCATTTGAAATAATATTCCAAATCAACATAATATGATTCTAGTCTGATATCTCTACAATTTTTTCATTTGTTAATACTCTAAGTCTCTAAAATATTCTTTTTTAGTTGCGCCCATTCGACTGGCAACTAAAGTATCTTTTTTAGCTGTTCTATAATTCCGCATGAAAAGATATAATAAAGTTTCAGTTAGGATAAAAAGTAAATAAATTATAAATAAGGATGCACATACTCGTACATTGTCAACGAAATTTTTTGTTTTAAACCGACTAAAGCCGACTAGACTGTTACAACGAAATATGAAGAAGGAAGTCACGAGCCAACTCACAATAATATATCTGTATACTCATTTTTATACCATAATAACTTATTGTATTTTTAATATACCTACATAATATGTTATATAGTAATACAGTGAAAATTCCCTGTAAGGAAACTTAAGAGATCCAACATGGCTGATAATGTGTAGAAGATTTCAGATCGATTGCTTATAAGATTTATTTAGAGAAAATTATTGAAAATGTGCCTCTTTTTAGCTTCTAACCCTAAATAACTCCTTAAAAAAATTTTCGCTAGTAAGTATATGTAAAAAAAGACACCTCAAAATATAACAGTTTATACAGAGCATATTTTTTATCGTTACACTCGTTTCACACTATACGGTTTTTGCCGTACGGCAAAAAATCGTACGGTCGCATTTTTTTAGTAGAGTGAAGAAGAGCATTGGACCTTTCACATTACACGGTCACGGAAAATGCCGTTGCCGTGCCGTGTAGCAGCCGTCTCTTGCCACTGTACTTCACGGTTGCCGTACGGCGTTTTTAGCTCAGTAGTGTATGTAATTAAATGAATTCTTTCACATTAGACGGTTTTTTAACGTACGGCATTAACAATATTTTGTTAAATTTCATGTTAATTATTAATTTTATTTGTGAAATGGCTGAAACTAATGTTGAATGTAATAACCAGTATTTTAATAGATTGTATGTAATTTCGAAATTGTGTGTTTTGATGTTAAGTTCGCCAAGAAATTAATCAAAAGAGTCTGTAAACATCCGCAAATAGTTGAAAAACTTATTTTCGTCATTTTTCAGGTTTTCAAAGAGTGCGATAATAAATAATCCTACTTTCTATTTCCTCTGATTTATAGAATTAACTTTAATCACACTTGTTACTTGTATGATATTGCAAATCAAATGAAGATATTCAGTTTACAACGGCAAAAAACTGTGCAATGTGAAAGCAACAATATCACGGCAAAAAGTCGTACGGTTTTTTCCCGTACGGCAAAAACCGTACAATGTGAAAGGAGCGTTATACTTTTTGTTTCAAATATAGTCGTCTACAGCAAAAAAGACTCTGCATTACCCCATCTCTACATTTCGCCCCCTATACGGCATTTTATAAACAAATATTTACCAATTCTTTAGATATTAATGAATTTTTGATCTATTTTTGCTTTAAGTATACATGTATTTATGTCATACATATTATATGTTGTTATATCACTGTTTTCTTATATAATAGAAAATGTTTTAAATAATTGAAAAATGTACAATACAGATGAGAGTCGTTGGTCCAATTTTGATGTATAGTTTGTAAGACAAACCAACTTGGCCTATTGAAGACAATTTTACAATATGTACGACCACAGACCAGTGAACATATTATATATTACATTATATAGACTGACAATATAAATGTGTAATTGAGGCAACCACATACGACCAAGTTCCGACCTTAATAGTATTCTGTTATATAATAATGGATTTGTATCCGTAGTTACGGTTTCAAATAATTATTATTAAAATATAATATTGATAATAAAATTTTACTTTTTTGAGAAGAAACTGCAAAATTTTGAACGAAAAAAAGTGGTATTCGCTTTATTTTCAAAATACGTACGTATACAAATTATGTACTGCAATAATTATAGTCGCATTTGCTCAAAAATTGACAGTATATTATTATTTCATTTAATTTCACCCGTCGCACCCTTGTTACCTGCTTTAAAAAAAATGCCTAGAAACTGGCTTTACACTTTGTCTAGTTATATAATAATTATAATAGTGTTCATTGGTCTGTGTGTACGACACTGCGTTAAAAAAATCACTCATAAAATCCGTAGCATTATTTTTTTTTAAGGGATAAAGATATTTGTAACAAACTACTGATGTTATATAAATTTTTCTGGTATTAACAGTCCCGATTTCTTTAAATCATTAATATTTTTTCGTTACTCATAAGGTCATAAGTATATTAAATAATTTTCACATTTACTTATTCGCATACTATTGAAAAATTCATTTAAGTAATGGTATTTACTGTCGGTTAGGCAAAATTACAGCTTCAGAAACCTAAAAGACCAGAGGGGATGGTCATTTCTAGCAAATTTTGGACAGAACCAAAAATTAATCCTTAGGGAGCACCTTTTTCAAATAATACTTCACGCGATATATTAATTAAAACTTCTTTTTTTTTATTCTGAATCAAACTGACTCCTTAATTTAATCCAAAATAATTTTTTTTCTAATCGTTGACTGATAATATATATGTGTACATATGCCCGTCATCAAGACCTAACATTATGCCAAATTTCAAATTCCTACGTTACATAATAGTTTTCGAGAAAAATTTTATGACAGATGGACATGAAAGTGATCATCCTATTAGAGTTCCGTTACTTTTTTTAAGGTACGGAATCCTAAAAATTGAGAAATTTATCAAAATTTTGTCGGTCATACTAAATATTAGTTGAATGTTGATTTTTTACTATCAAATATTTTTAAAATTATTAACGACGCAAAGATTCTCACTCGCACCTCTGGTGGTAAAATTAAAACCAGTATCAAATAAAAATATACGTATACGTTTAATTTGTGATATAAAATCTAGTAACCCGCACATAATTTGTACAATACATATTTCTATCGACAGTTAAATGTAAACAAAAATTTTTACTTAATACAGCTTCTAATTTAAAAAGCCAGATGCACTCGCGTAACTTTCCGTCGCCACTAAAGTGAGCTTTCTCAAGGAGTACCATTTTAGACTTTTTTGATTTAGTAATTACTTAATTCTAATTCTAACGTGCCACCATCTTCATGAATAATAATAGTTTTCAAAATAACTGAATCATATACAGGGTGTTAGTGAATAAGTGCGAATAATTTTAACAGATGATTGCTGAGGTTCTTTTATGAGAAAAAGTTCATATAAACCCAGGTCCGAAAACGCTTAGTTTCCAAGATACAAAGTGTTCAGTTTCTCGTTTTTTTTTTTTTAATATTTTCTTAAATATTTCAAAAACGTTTTAAGATATTGACAAAAAATTTGGAACACGCTATAACAGGATAAATACCCATATTCTGAAGTAGACAGAACATTTCCATTCAAACCAGTGGCGTCCGTACGGCCATGTAACGACATATTTTTGAAGAAAAAAAAGGTACGCCACTGATTTTTTCCAATTCGAAAATATTTTTTTAAATGTTTCATAAATTGTTGACAAAAATGACCTCTTAGTATTTTGTCGCTCATGAAGCCGGTTTCAAGATAAAAATAATTTACAGTTTTTATTCATACCAAAAAAACGGTATGGGCTATCTAGTACCACGTCTAATTTGTATCTTGGAAACTAAGCGTCTTCGGACCTGGGTTTATATGAACTTTTCTACATAATAGAACCTCAGCAATCACCTGTTAAAATCTTTCGCACTTATTTACTAACACCCTGTATATATGTTCCGTAGTACATAACGTTAAATATAAATTTTATATAATTTTATATTTTCCCTTTTGACAGCAGGCTAATAATAATTTTTCTAATAATATTCATGCACCATATTTTTGCCTGGATGTTAACAAAATATGTATAATTCCCTAGTGATTCGGTGAAAATCTGACAAACTGTCAGAACATTGTAACAAGTTTTAAAATACTCCCCTCTATTCGGGCTCTAGTCTATTGTTACCGTTTTTCAGTATGATGAGTGAAATTATTTTTAATATTATTTTCATTGCTTTAACATTTTTCGTTTTTTTTTTCTCATCAACCGTATTAAAACCACATCAGCAAACAAGGCACGCAAACAACATCTTTGAAAATATAAAAATTTTCAAAGTACTTATCATTAAAATTTAATTTTTTTGTTGACTCTTTTTTTTTGATGGACACAACCGAATCAGTTTCATCTAAAACATTGATGTTCGAATCAAAAGTCAGGGACCGCAGTTAAAAATTTGTATATTCAAAATGTAATAAACTAATTTAATTTTTTTAAAATAAATAGCTAGTGTAGCAGAAATGCTGTGACCTTACTATTTCCTGTAATAATAGTGCTAACAAAATTCCTATTAACTAATAATATCTCTTATGCGGCCCATACACGGTTCAACTTGTTGTACTACCTAGTTGTACTACAAGTTGAACTGTTTGCCATACACTATTAAACTATTCACTCAACTTGTTGTCCAACTTCAGTTATTCACAATTTTTGAAAAAGAGAACTTCGTTAAAATTAAGGAAAAAATTTTTGCCTTAGCAGTAATTGCAGAAAGTAGTGAAGAAAGCGTGAGTAAATGAAAAAAAAGAAAATGGAGCAAAGAGTGGTTGTGAAAAAAATTTTCTAATGAAAAACTATTAAAAAAATTAGTGAACGTGAACCGATTGTAAAAATTATATGCGAATGAACGAAGAAATTATTAATGATATTTTAGTAAAAATAACACCTTTAATAAACAAAGAAGATACGTTTATGCGTGATGCAATTTCTGCAAAAACACGCCTGGGAATAACATTAAGGTTTCTTGCAACGGGAAATTCTTTTGAAGATTTAAAATTTTCAAGTGCGGTATCACCGCAAGCTATTGGAAATAACAAACAAAATCAAATATTTAAACTTTCCAATTGTTACCGGTGTAAATATTTGATTTACACCCTTTACACCATATATGTACTGGTTTTGTTGTTCAACTACCCCACACACAGTACAACATGTTCATAGACCATTTGCTCCGCCCACGTAAAATCAAAATATTTTGATTTTACTTCAACCGTTTATGCAACCATCAAAATAGTTGACCAACTGCCCCACACACGATTCAACATGTACAACTCAATCAAGTTGTACAACAAGTTGAACCGTGTATGGGCCGCATTATATATTAAATGTTAAGGTGGGTTTTAGCTCATAGCAAAATAGCACTACCTGTTTAGCTTGTTGCTTTTTTTGTAGCCATTGAGATAAGACATCAAATCATGTAGGCGCGCGCATCACTGCTTGTTTGTTTTGATATCTCATTGGCTACCATAGAACACTAGAAGCAAACTAATATCAAAAAAATGTAGCTCGCCTGGAGCCATTTGTAGGTCTGTCACAGCTTAGATGATTCAGTCGTCCACAGCACTTGTAGCGGTTCGGACATTGATTGTTGCAACAATGTAATACATGAATGCGTAGCGCTTAGAGTACATACATATTACACCAGACATTATGTGTGCGGTGTGTACGTACCACTGTGGTACCACGTACATAGCATGTATCAGCTCCCTCCAGCTACCGAGCTCACACACACAAACATCACAAACAGACACAGAGTCTAAATATCTATATAGCCATAGAAAATGGGGAAGCTCCTCCCATTTTTGTGACGTAAATTTTTGGCGACAAACGAGATACTAACTATTATATAGTAGTTTGGCCTCTTGTTGGTTACAAAAAAGTAACAAGCTAAACAAGCAGTGCGATTTTGTGAGTGAAAACCTACCTTTAACGATATTAACGCTTTTAAACAAACCATATGCAGAGTTAGCAACCGTACTATAATTAGATATACTATAATTACATCCTTTTTACTATGTACTATCATGCCTTTACAATAATCCTTAAATCTACTATAATTTTTACAAACCAAATTTTTAGACCGGAAAAGCAAATTTTTGCGGTAATTAATTTTCAAAATGTTTTAAGCAGCTTCCACATTCTCGCCGAGGTTGGACGAGTCGAGAATGTGGAGGGTTATTTCGTTGTGCTTCGCGGTTGGTGTTTCAATGCTATTCTTATGCCTCGGCCAACTTCGCGAGGAACTACTTCGTCCAACCTCGGCGAGAATGTGGAAGCTCCTTTACGTTTGGCGCCGAGAGGATAGAATTTTAACATTTGGCGAGCAAAAAAAAAAAAAGGTCGCCGCTAGTACGGGCGCTGAATTTATAAATATTTAACCATTATTTAATGTGATAAAATTGACTCTGACGATTATTTTTCTAATCTACTATAATTTTTTGAAATTTACTATAATTTTATGGCCCTGGCACAATAATCCCACTCTTCAGGGTTGCTAACACTGACCATATGGTAAAATTTTTTTGTCTCAAAATGCCGGACTTTTTACTGTCAAGTGATAAGTACAATAGATAAGGCTACAAAAAAGAAAAAGAAATAAATCAAAGATCCCAACATTAAAAAAGTGAACTCTAGGAATTTACAAAAAATAAATTATACTAAACTATGTTGATAAAATTGAACATTATTTAGAATTATCCCGTATTGTCACAGATGGCGGCACCTGTACCAGTGAATATATACATACGATAGCAGTTTAAGCCGCCATATTGCAGGACGAGTTAACTCGTCTTAATCATTTAAAGAGCTAACGATGTTAACTGTTAAATGCAAACGTATTTTTTATGCTACTTAAAAATTGCTACTGGTTCTACCTTAGAATTTGTCTCTCTAATATATTTAGCTGTTTTAACCGATGCTTTTATCTTTTTTTCGATAATTCATCTTACATAACAACACGAATTCGTTACACCCACTGTACTTATTTAATAATGGGAACTTTTTCAAACCAGACAATAAAACGAAATAATTTTCTTGTTATCACCAAAATTAAATTAGCCATTTTGACTGTTATTCATTAAAATGAAAGAAAATATTCGAATATCATCGAAAAATATTAAGAGGGAAGTTCGAGGGTCGATTAAGAATACTAGAAATGATACTGATACAGGCAATACGAATTCATTTTCCATTTATTTTGCTTCATTTGCCTTTCTTTGTTCGAAAAGTGTCTATTCTTTTGTTTGTCACAACGACTCATAACCTTAAAACGTTCATATCGATTAATTTATACTGTACCACTTAATGTCAAGTCAATTTCAATTGTAATAACCACCCCCCCCCCTAACACACTCTACCCTTTTACGCCCCTTACAAAATATTCTGCTGACTCTTTATTTCATAATGAATAGCGTTTGTATTGGAGTGGGGGGTGCAGGAACTAGGAAGTTTGTCGCTGGTATAAACATATTAAAAAAAGACGATTTTTTCAGCGAAAGTTATTGACAGCAATAAATGTCGGGCTTTTGTTGGTAACAGTGGATGGGATAACAATAATTTCATATTTTTTTTATTATTATATTGGTAGCTCTGTGTTTGCGTTGGTGTGCTTTGACATTTTCTTTCCTTTGTCAATGGCAAGCCAAATTGTTTGAACCCCGATAAGATCGTTGGAGAGTATTCGTAAATCTTTATGTTTTTTCAATTGCGGGGGTTTTTTTCAATGTACCCCTACCATCTAGCGCATGTATGTAGCTATTAAAATTATGGCGGATGATATAATTTTATTTCCAACGTTATTGGATTTTTTTCTACGTAAGTCCCTTGAAAAATGTCGTATTTTTATTGAAAATTTACCGCTATAAATTACCTGGAATTGGTCGTTTAATTTTAACAGTCGAAAAATTTATTCTTATCGATATTGTTCTATATTATTTTTGAACAATATTTAAATCAGTGGTTATAAAAATGTTCGTTTTTTTTATTTTCAGTACCAGAACAACGTAGCAGAGTGATGGGTGCCGGAGCTGGTGGTATTGTTGAACAGGTTCCATACTGGGAACAGCCTTTCTCACAGCCCTATTTCGACAATTCAACACGACGGGAGATGACCACAACCGTTGGACAAACCGCATATCTACATTGTCGTGTACGAAATCTTGGTGATCGTGCGGTAAGTGTTTAACGCTTTAGCATATTAAATTTCCGTAGTAGTCCGTATTATTAGCACCAGTCAGTGTTGTGCAATTACGCGTTAGGTGGTTCACACCCTCTAGGTTCACACCATAGGTTCACACCAAAGCGGTAAATAGTAAGTAAAACATACAGGTACTTTTTGAGTTCTGCGTACTACTTACGGCCGGTTTTACAAACCGAGTTTAAACTGAGTTTATTAGTTAAACCAAGTTTAAGTAAATCAGACCGTTTTACACATTGAGTTTATTTGTTAAACTCAGCTTATATTTAAACTACCAATCAAGGTGGCTTAAATCATTTAAACTAAGCTTACCTACTTAAGATCATAGAAAAGATATAACTACTTAAGATCTTCTCTATGGTTGAGGTCGTTTTTAGGGATTCGATTATATTTTTATATTTCTCTACTAGAGCAATTAAATACTCAATCATGGTGACCACATTACTGGAAAACCTGGAAATGTCAGGGAATTTTAAACTTTCTAGAAAAATCAGGGAATAGTCAAAGAATTTTACCAGAAGACTGGAAAAAATTGATTTTTATAATTTTGTTTATTTAGGGAAAAAAATTCAATCAATTTTTCACTTGTTTTGAGATTAGATTTAAAAATTGGCGCGGATTTCTTTTTTTTTTTTGCTCGTCATTTACTTTTTTAAAAAAGTGTTAAAAAGTTATTAAGAATTTTTTTTAGCTTTTTGGGATAAAGTAGGGGCGGCATTTTTCACAAAATAGATAGGGAATTTTTTAATAAAATTTCTGGAAAGCCTGGAAAAGTCAGTGAATTTGATCTTTAAAAATCTGTGGCCACCATGCGTCAATTTCATTACTCGTAAAATTTACTGATCTTTTCTTTTCATTTGTGTCATTTATTATTTTAAATTTCTTTTTTTAATTTTATTTAATATATATTATAATAATTTTTTTCTTTATAGCGTTATTTCTATATAGGTTATGTTTGTAGCGTATATCGCGTATGAAGTATATCCGGATACATACGGTTGGTAATTGGGTTGGTAAAATAGAGTTATTTTACCGACTTTGCCGGATACAGATACATACATGTATTGAATGAAATGAGCAAATGATTGAAAGCAGGTTCGCCAACACAAGCTTACTTAAACTTTCCTTTAAACTGTATTGTAAAACAGACGCGAAGATAAACTGGGTTTAACTTTTAAACTAGGTTTAGTTAAGCTTAAGCTTAAACTCCGTTTGTAAAACCGGCCGTTAAAGTTTTATTATATTTAGGAAGTAGCCTACTAAATATAATTTACTGTTCGTTAATGGCCGTACAGGCCGAAACATGTCACAGACATTTAAAACTTTAAATAAAGTGGTATTAGTAAAGTAAAAATTGTCTTTTTATTTTTAATATCTAACATTTTTATCCTACATTAAAACTTCACAAAGGATTTCTATTAAATCGTTCTACTCAATTCTAAATTAACAGAATTTTAACCTCAAAATAAATACTTCTTATATTAATTATTAATTCTTCCGTCTATGTCAGATTTACTGACAAAATCTACATCTATTGTTTACGCGCAGAGAAACACAACGTTTACTTTATTGGCGACGCAAAGATTCTCACTCGCGCCTCAGGTGGCAAAATTAGAACTTGTATCAAGTAAAAATATACGTACCTATACATTTAATTGATGATATAAAATCTACAAGTAATCCACACATAATTTGTGTTAAGACGTATGATACATATTGCTATCGACAATTAAACGTATACAAAAATTTTTACTTCATACAGCTTCTAATTTAAAAAACCAGAGGCGCTCGCGTAATCTTTGCGTCGCCAAATTGTAGCTCACTTGCACAGTTCTAGTATCCGTTATTAAATTTTTGTTTTTGAAGCGTAAACAAAAATATAGGAAATCAACTATACATAAGATTAGCAAATGTAAAGAAAAAAAAAAATAATAACAATTTTATTCTTGTCCATATTAAAACTAGAATAAATTTATTCCCTATTTATACATATATTACCATTTTATATTTTATTTATATATTCAATGTTATATTCGACATTGTTATTCCAACAGTAATAAAACATTCAGCGTTGCAAATAAATAGTTAACGAAGGCGCAAATCGAACATTAAAATGGCATAGCACTCAAGAGTGTACTTTATTAGTTTATATATTGGCCACAGATGAGAATCACACAACATATTAGATCTACAACAAACACTAGAATATAAGTTAGAAATTTATTTTAGAAGTGTATGTAATTATATTATTTTTAGTTACATACATATTTTATAGAGTATATTTTCAAAAAGCCAATTGCTCTAGTATGTTTTTGATATTTCGATATTTTTACTGCTAACGTTTTGATAAAATTTTGAACAGTTCCTATTTTATATTTTCCTTCCAATTACATAAATTTTAGGGATAAAAGCGCATTCATTTTCGATATATCATAGTACCAAAAATTCTGGGTTCTAGATATGTTGTAATTGACATATCGGAACACATTTTATTATACCCCGTTTCAAATACAATTGCGTATGAGTCATCGTTAAAAAATTAAATAATTCTTAGATTCGAAACAAATCAATTTTCTATTCTTTTCTAAAAACAAACAGTAAATTTAAAATTTACACATTTGCAACAATGAAAGAGATAAAGCTAAGAAAACGGGAATTCCTTAAATTCGTAAGTGATGAATCATGCTTAAATTTAAGTGAAATAGATTATACAATATAAACGATAAGGCTTTTCACAGGATCAACGAAATAAGAAATAAGGAGTGTGCCATCTAGTAATGTTGAATGGAACTTTAACGTAACTGCTCACAGATATAAATATGTAGGTATTTTTGTACGTCAAAATTCGTGATTTTTTTCACTTTCTAATATAATTCCCGCTACTGTACCCACTTCCTAACATGCTGTAAACATATTGACGAACACTACTGTATAGATTAATCTAGAAAACGAATAGTTGAAAGTAAAATAATAAAGCCTTTGATTAAATCGCTAAATCAACGAAACATAGGAATATGAAATCGAACGATTAATGGACGAGGTACCATTAATGAACGTTTAAAATGTAAAGTCATTTTGTGTAGTGCTTTGTGTATCCCTCAGGAAGAGGTAATATGCACTTCCTTTCTTAATATTTAATCGACATATTATGCAACCCGATTCGGTATATTTTTATTAAAATTTGATTTATTAATGTTTAAATTATTTGTTTTGGATATTTTCATATAACTTACGGTAGTTCTCCAACCACACCCAATCGGCTTGCATATGTAACATTATTAGATTATAAGAATTTGTATTATTTTTATCTTTCATTGTTGGAACATTGATTTGTAATTGTAATTCTATTTAGCCCAATTTGATATCAAATCTGTAGTTTAATATTTTTATTTAGAATATAAAACTTTTATTGTTAATCGCTAGTTATTGATTTATTCAATATTCTGTAACGACGTCCGGGTAACTTTTGAGTCATATAACCGCGTCCCGAAGTTTATAACTTTTTTTTGACTAAATATCTTAACTTAAACTCAGCCATAGCTACCACCCTTCTCTTCCAACCCCGTTAATATATTACAAATATGGTGGTGTCGGTGGAATAGTTCGAATCAACCACTGAAACCACCCTTCCTATTCACCCCTTCATTTCATTACAACTTAATGACAAAAAAAGTCATCACGAAAGTTATTTTTTCAAGAATTTTGATGAGCTAGGCGACGTTGGCGCCTCGAAAATTTTCTTATCTTTTTTAAATCAACTTGCCAATTAACGTGTGATAGCTTAAAAAATTGCCCTTTAAATGCCCTTTCCGAATATAAAATTGCCTTAGCTGTATCTTTTAGCAATAATAAATTGTCATTATATATATTATTTAAACATTTTGGCATATAAATTAACATTAAAACAATAAAAAAAGTTTTTTAATTATCAAAATATTTTTTCCTAATACATTTAAATTTGCCCCATCGAAGCGCCAAATTATTTTTTGATTTAATCATATAATTAAAGAGAAAAAAATTAAAAACATCAAAAAAGAAAAAAAATTTCGAGGCGCTAGCTTCGCTTAGCTATTTTGATGTACAAAAATACTTAAATACATATATCCGAGCAGTTACGTTAAAGTTTCATTCAACGTCACTAGATGACACACTCCTTATTTCTTATTTCATTGATTGTATGAAAAGCCTATATATTAAAAGATAAAGAGGTTTTTAAAATTAAAATTCCAATATAGATGGTTTTCTGACGCAAACCTGTATATACGTTCGAAATTTTTCTCGTAATTTGAAGTTCGTATTACGAAATTAATAAAATTTTAAAATTTACCATCGGAATTTGTTCAAAAATAGGTACTGCAGTGCGTGATTTTATCATCGATATCAATTTTTGAATCTGTATTATATTGTAATTGTAAGTTATAAAAGTAATCAGTTGTAAAATTAATATGTAAAATATAACTGTATTACAAAAAATGTAATTTCAATAACTAGAATTAGTTATGTACTATTTCGAATTATTTTAATTGTTTTATTTCTTTTAAAAGTTTTATTTGCTTGTCAGTTAGTTTTAAAACTACTTAAATAAAGATACAAACTAAAAAATAATAAGGGGGATGGCGCGAACTATCTGAGGAAAAAATTGATAATTTATAATCAAAATGATTTTAGTTATAAAACAAAGGGCCTATTCGTACCGCACCAAGTCAAAGTGTCTTGCTCTTACTTTTAAGAACATTATACTTGTTTTGAAGAACTTTTGTCTTACTTTGGAGATATTTGTATGTTCCTGTCTCACTTTCCGTGTTCTTGAGAGAAGGGTGAAGGATATGTACGATGTATACCATGTATACCGAACGCTATTACTGACTATAAACTATGTATGCTACAATCATCGTATCATAGAGATGTACACGATATGATTTTACTCACAGAGTACTAATTTAAATACAAGAGTAATATTGTACCAGATTTTAGATAAAATTTCTTGTTAATACAATAATACGTGAAAGTTTTTAAAAAATTTGTTGTTAATTATTTAGAATTTAGCTAATTCACTTGAATGAATTTTTTTAATGAAAATAAGTTGCGTTTTTAATGACAATAGGAATATTCTTATTGGAACGAGAAAAAATTAAAAAATAAAATAACAGAAAATTCTCATATAATTTTTATTTGTATAAATTAAATTATATAATTCATTTTATTTATTTATACTATTGTTATTATTATTATTATTATTATTATTATTATTATTATTATTTTTTTTTTTTTTTTAGTTAAAATTGGGGTACTGCTGCCGGTGGATGGCGCGGTCAGCAGCACCCGGCGGCATCGCCAACTAAGGGCATGCGCCGCCGAAACGAAAAATATAGATAAAAACAACACGTAAAGACAGGGACACATAAATGCACTAGACAACGGACAGATATACACATAATAAAAACCAACGATGAGCCCTGCCATCCCAGGGCTTAAAAAGAGCGGACAGTCCTTGGTGACGGTACGATAAGTACTAGACAAAGCGTCCGGTCACCAAGGCCTGGAAGCCATCGCTGGGACTCCCTCCGAGGTGCAAAAGGCCTCGGAGTGGAGAGAACCGACTAGAAATACACAGAAAACGACTAGAGACAATATCACAGGTAAATATCACAGAGAAACTTATCGCGTCACTGGGAGGCCACAGGCCGACCAGTGAAGCAATAAGGAGTTAAAACAATACCGCTGTAGAGCCATAACAACAGGCCTACAGCGGCATAACAAAATATCACAGATAAAAACAACAATTGATGTGCCACCTAGGGTGTAAAAGGCCTTCGGTGGCACATCATTAAAAAACAATAATGGAAACAGATAACAAAGTATAAATAACAACAGTACCACTAAGGGTGTAAAAGGCCCTTAGTGGCATAACGAGAGACTAAAAGTACCCTGCCAGACCAGCTGGAACAGGGTATTGTTAATAAATAAGACGCACACAAAATCATGAAACATATAATTTAAAACAAAGCTGAAAAATATAAGTTGAACTATCGGGGGAGAATCAAGAGACGACTTCCTAAAATTTAGAGATGTAATGCCCCTAGAGCCTCTGAAGAAGATGCGAATTTCGGAGAAGTTCAAGCATCTTTCTTTCAGAGACTGCATCGTAAGTTAAAGCTTCGGCTACACTATTGGGGAGCTGCAACCTCTGGCGCAATGGCTCAAAGGTTACACATTCCTCAACTATATGCCTCACGGTCAGCGCCGTCCCGCAGGCGGCGCACCTTGGCTGATCCTCACCGGCGAGAAGATGACGATGTGTTAACGCCGTGTGGCCCAAGCGTAAACGTGTCAGGGCCACACTCTCTCGCCGGCTCAGATTTACAGGTGCCGGAGTTCTTCGGACCTCAGGTTTCACCTGTCTGAGCTTAGCCGTGAGGTTGTTCCACTCACGTTGCCATTTATGTTCGATCGCGGATCTAATGCACACTCTCAGATCCTCTGGGCGTATGGCAATGTCCTGTGGCTCACCGACTTCGGCTGCGTGACGTGCTGCCTGGTCGGCGAGTTCATTGCCAGGTATCCCTACATGTCCGGGAATCCAAAAGAAGGTGATAGACTTTTGGCGGAGCATGTAGAGACACGTTCGGATGTTCTGCACCAGTGGATCGATGGTATGAGAGTGGCAGATCGCTTGCAACGCGCTCAACGAGTCGGAACAAATGAGGAATGCGCTGTCTTCGGATGTTTGACAGAATCGCAGGGCTTGCAGAATAGCAAATAATTCTGCAGTATACACAGAGGCCTGGGGAGGAAGTGACCAAGCGTGGGGATCGTCACGAATGACGATGGCACTTCCAACACCCGTAGCTGTTTTGGAACCATCTGTGTATACGCAGAGAGAGTCAAGTTCGCTAATGATCTCATAAAAGCGGATTATTATTATTATTATTATTATTATTATTATTATTATTATTATTATTATTAATTTTTTTTTATTATAATAAGAATTGTACAGAATTTTGATAAGAATTGAATGTAAAATGTTGAACTGGCAAAAATTTTAATAGGTATAAAGAAATTAGCATTATGAATAATACAATTTTGTTCGTCATTGGCCTGGCCTTTATATAAGGTTAAAACTATTCATTAAGAATTTTTTAGTACATCAAACATGTATACGAAGTATCCCATGATTTAAATACCTAATTAAAGCCGGTTACACACGGTCTGATCTCATCGGCCAATAAAATAGACATTATTGACGACGTAAAGATTCTCTCTCGTGTCTCTGGTGGTAAAATTAGGACTAGTATCAAGTTAAAATATACGCATAAATGTTTAATTGGGGATATAAAATCTAGTAATCCGCCCATAATTTGTATAATAGGTATTCTAATGACAATTACACGTACACAAAAATTTTTACTTAATACAGATTCTTAATGATTAGTTTTATATTAGTTTTAGAAAATGAATTATATAATTCAATTTATACAAATAAAAATTATATGAGAATTTTCTGTTATTTTATTTTTTAATTTTTTCTCGTTCCAATAAGAATATTCCTATTGTCATTAAAAACGCAACTTATTTTCATTAAAAAAATTCATTCAAGTGAATTAGCTAAATTCTAAATAATTAACAACACATTTTTTAAAAACTTTCACCTATTATTGTATTAACAAGAAAATCTAAAATCTAGTACAATATTACTCTTGTATTTAAATTAGTACTCTGTGAGTAAAATCATATCGTGTACATCAAGGGGTCAAACTAGATTGTCTATGTCTCTGTTCCACTTGTAATGAGTTTGTGACGTAAATCTCCCCACTCTATTGGTGTAGATACACACTGTTTGCAGTGGTATTGGTTTAATGGTTGCGTCTGTGTGCGTATTTACACATACTACTACACCACACGTATTACCAGAGAGAGAAATGTGTGCTGCTCAACTAACAATGTCTAACAATGTAATATAATAGACTGTGTGTTCGGTGACGGACAGCGACTGACTACATGACTTAGCTGTGACAGGCCTACAAATGACTCCAAGCGAATTACACTTTTTTGATGTTAGTTGGCTTCTAGTGTTCTATGGTGTACATCTCTATGATACGATGATTGTAGCATACATAGTTTATAGTCAGTAATAGCGTTCGGTATACATCGTACATGTCCTTCACCCTTCTCTCAAGAACACGGAAAGTGAGACAGGAACATACAAATATCTCCAAAGTAAGACAAAAGTTCTTCAAAACAAGTATAATGTTCTTAAAAGTAAGAGCAAGACACTTTGACTTGGTGCGGTACGAATAGGCCCAAAGATATCATACCGTACAATACTTCGGTTTTACAAAATATTATTAATTGCTAATGAAAGAAATAACTGTTCAGCTTTTTGTGTTTTCTGAAAAGTTATCTATTCTTTGAGATACGAGATTGCATCAGAGAGTCGTCGATATTTATCGTAAGCAATAAAATTCAATTGTAAATATAAAGTATTAAGAAAGTAATTCACAAATGAGAGTGGCTTTAGTTGTGCAAACATATTCCAAATGGTTCCATACGGAATTGGTTATTTCTGTGTATTTGAATTGTTGATATTTTAAAACACAAATTCAAATCATGCTACAGTACGTCATCAAAAACTGCAGAGTCACTAAAACTTCAAAGTGTTTCACAAAACAACACGATAAATTTAAGTCCCAACCATAAAACTTGTAAAGAGATGGTTTTTTTAGGTGTGTCTTTTTTTCCGATTGGTTTGGAGTAGGGATACAAATAAGTTTCAACATTAACGCCTTAAATAAATGAGACGAGTTAACTCATTCAACAATATGACAACTCAAAATGGTTTATGTAATACATATTAACGACGTTGTAGTTGTACAGTCCGATTAATTGCGTATACTCCATTTCAAAAGTAATGCATGTTTAAATTCGGCAATGTTGCAGTAATTTACAATATTAAAATTGTAGATGTCACTTAAGTAGTTTAAATACATCCAAAAAATAAAGTTATTTTATTATGTGAGTGATTTATGTCAATAAATTAAGAAAATATGTTGTATATATTTTATTTGCATACATTGTGTTATCAAAAAATTGACTCTGAACTATTTAAGTTTAGGGACGATTTGCTACTGTTTTTATTGTGCAATATAATCCACATCATATTTTCTTTAAAAAATTTACAATGACCGAGGAAATTATTTTATGCTATTATATAATTCTATCGTAAGGTGTACGTATATGTATTTTTTGTGCTATTGAAAGTTTCAGAAATTTCTTTTTATGTTTAAATTTTCCGCTACAGTTCATTTAAAGCGACGTTGCACGATTTTAGATTGATAATTCATCTATTCCAGAAATCTGAAATAGGGTAGGTTCGCTAGTTTTCGTCCAGTTAGTGGAGTTGATAGCTTTGCGACATAAAAAGAATATGTTCAACTGATCTAATGCTAATGAATTCTATTCCTATTTATTGCTTACATAGTCTATTTTAAGTTGACATAAAATGATAACTAATTACGTTCATTGTTTTTTTTATAAAAAAATAATAAAGATAAATATACAGAGTTCGCTAGTTTTCGTCCAAAAAAGTTAGTTTTCGTCCACATGTAGACTAGTTTTCGACCACCATTTAGGTTAAAAATTGTTATAAAAAAAATTAATTTTAATAAAAAGCAAATGCTTATATGTATTCAGAACCTTTTATCTTCCTTCTTATAAACCTTTTTATTTTATTTTATTTTATAACTTTTTTGATTCTAAGGAGGTTATCTAAAAGTTTGAAAATATAATTCACATACAGAAAAATATATGGACGAAAACTGAAAAGTACACTTTAATGCAGTTTTTAGTTTTCGTTCATGTAATTTAAACTTTTGTAATTCATTCTACGCAAATAATTGAGTGGACGAAAATTAAATCTCTAATCAAGCAGCCAATGATAATTGTAAAAAATAAAGCTTTTTACTATTTCACAATATTTAGCTAGATTGAGAAATAAAATAAATTTCATTTGATTGTTTCAGTTTTCGTCCAAGTGAACAAAAACTGAAGTTTTTAAAGAATTGATTACTTAATATCCGTCCATCAAATTTTTACAACTCAATTTAAATTTTTAAAAAATTTTCACTTCTAATTACGTTCAATGTCTCTTAAATATTAGTATAAAAACAAAAAATAAAACTTAATCACGCCATAACAGTATTAAAACTAACCGTGAAATATCATCATGTCACTAGTTTTTTTGTTAATTTACACACTGTCTGTCCAAGATGAAAACAGCTGGCTAATTAATAATTTTTTTTTAAATACGCAACTCTATCAAGTAAATATTTTTTATCTGTGTTGTCACTATTTATGAGTCAGGAATGTAACAAAATCAAACTTGCTCGGTTATCTGTTTTTATAATTCTATTATATGCTATTGTACAGTAAAATGGACGAAAACTGTTTCTGGACGAGTAACTAGCGAAGCTACCCTAATTCACTTTTTTTCGACAAAGCGTTTCCAAAACATTTTGAAATTTTGTGTACGTATTTACACAGATTTATTGGTTTACTATGAAAAATTTCAGATGTTTATCATCATTTTTTATTGAAATATAACCAAAATTCGCTATTTCCCCTAAGATTACATGTATTTTGCCATATATTATAATGGATTTTTCTTATCTAAAAGCTTCCAAATCAATATAAAACTTTAAGGGATAATTTCAACTGGTTTTCATCATTTTGATTGTAGCGACTCAAAGTCCTTAACAGGCAGAAGTGTCGCCATCTGTGACAGGTTTGCCACAAATATAATCTATTCTGTGTATTTTGCAAATCGCTAGGGTAAGTTATTTTTGAATGTTGACATTACTGATTTATTATCTTTTTAACCTTATTTTTTATTTATGGTACTTAACACTGGCAGCAAAAAATGTGGCATTTTGAGACAAAAATATTTTCCATATGGTTAATTAAAGGCGTTAAAATGGTCTAAAGTGAATTCGCATCGAATAACTTGAATAAGGTGCAATTCAACACACTTTATTTATATTTTCTATGTTGTCTATCTCATAACTTCTCTGTAATATATTAATGCCATTTGAGTAGGTATTTGACGTATGTACATATTTAAATGTTTTACTCGATGCCTTTCTAGTTTTCTTTGGTGTTACTCAAGCAATAAATTTTAAATTATTTTCAAAATGTAATTTGTTTAGGAATATCTCATTTGAAAATCTTCTCAAGAACGTGTAATATAATCTTTCTTTTGATCTTCACAAATGATTTAAAGTTTTTCCCCGAATACTATCTTTGTGTAAAAAGGCGTAGTTCCTAAAAAAAGGAAAAAATAAAAATATTGTGGTGCAACTATAGTACGGCGTCTAACGATTACAGCTGAACTCTTTTTTGTGCGGTTTTTTTTTGTGCGATTTTTTTTATGCGGTTTGTAAAAAATGGCCATTAAAATGTATGATGTGAATCAAAATCAACTTAAACAATTACTATAATAACTCTCTTTGATAAATATACTTTTTAACGACTTTTAAGCATTTATTCAATACATTGCATAAGAACATAAGTTATTGCATCATTTAATTTTGTTACAGATGTATTTTTCAAAATTTTCATAATATTATAAAATTGAAATAAAATGTTTCTACGTGTAAATTAATGCTTTATCTTGTTTATAGAAGCAACTTCTAAGGAAATTTCTAAATTTTGAGCGTTTTGAGTGGTTTTTTCGATGAAAATTTTTTTATGCGCTCCCGACCAACCGCATAAAAAAGTTTTTTGTACAATCTGGATCGAACTATACTTTTTATAGCTATTTATGATATTTTTGAATATATTTTTTTTGTGCGATTTTTTTTATGCGGTCCCCTCCACCGCACAAAAAAAGGATCAACTGTACTAGTAAAGAACTTGTATCAAACAAAAATTGCATATTTTTAATTATTTTGTTAATAGGTACATTAAAATTGGGAATGGTTTCTTCGTATTACAAAGGTGTCCGGACAATCGCCCCCAGTTTTATATTTTCGTTGGTTGTAAAAAGAGTGTTCGGACAATCGCCGCCAGTTTTATTATTTTAGGTGACTGTAGAGAGGATCTTGTCCCTACATATTATTTAACGAGAGGGCATAAGTAATAAAATTTTACAAGTTAGTTTTACACTGGAACAAAATATTATATTAAGAAATGTATCAAATATTTTAAAACATAAATCTCATTATGTTTTTATTTGAATGTTTATATGAATTACCACTAATCCATACAAGAAACGAAATGTGGAATTACTTACAACATGGAATTACTTACAAATGTGGAACAAATGTTATAAGTTCAAAAATGTTGCGGCTTTAACTATCGCGTCCAGGAAGCCGCATTTTTTCTTACATCTTATGTCTGTATAACATTTTAAATGACGTCAGTTAGATACAAGTTAATTTATTGGAATATTTATATTTGCTTTTCTTACATACCGACACACAGTATTATCATCTAAGTTTATTATACGTCGGCGTCGTGCTTTAAACTTTTGGATGTAAACACAGTGAGTCACACAGCCAGGTATAAACAAGCTAATATACTGGGGGTGATTGTCACTGGTGGTGATTAACATCTGGTCAAATATAATGAGTCATACAGCCAGTTATAAACAAATTTATGGGTTGGTGGCGATTGTCGCACTTTTTCAGTTGGAGGCGATTGTCAGTGGGGGCGATTGTCATCTATTCGTTACAAAATAGTATTTTACGATATAAGTGCAGTAAAGCACTCAACTATCCGTATATTGTATAATATTTTTTACACAGTTAAGATAATTAAAGAATAAATACATTAAATAAAAAATAAAATTCGTATAATATACATGAAATTTAAACTTACCGGTAACACAAAAGTTACGCGTATGCCTCTGGTGGTAAAATTAGAATTAGTATGAAGTAAAATTACACATATAAGTTCAATTGGCACAGAATTACGAGTATGTATTATACAAATTAACAACTATTTCTATCACTTAAAATTGAAAGCATTAACAAAGAATAGATTTATTTAATTTAAAATGACGTAATATGAACAAAAACATGTACACATACACATACAAAATTCAATCGAACATTTCAATATTGTGGTGTCACAAAAACAATTAAAAAAAAAGTTGTTTACATCAAATACATAGAGATAATATTTTTGTATACATGTTTATATGTGTTGTATACGTATGTTTTGTCAAAATATCTATTCACCTTTTATTTACATTAATCACAACAAATGCAATATACAAAGCACGGTCCTGTTTGATTCGAAAAATGTCCGATAAGTAGTTATAAGTTCTGAACACAAAAAAACAAAGACCTATATATAGTAGCACCAGTATTCTTATGTATTTATTTTAATCTTATTGTTGAAGTTTTAGCATAATATTATGTAAATAATGCTCGTTTGCTTATAAACTAGTATTTACTAAGCAGTAAGAAAGAAGATACCGACTCTGGACTTGTTTTCTTTCTAAAATTACGAAATTACATTTTGTCTAGAATGTCTTAGATGTATACCGTTCAATTTTAATTTTGCTGAACATACAAAATAATCTGTGTAAATACATAGTTGGATTTTCTTTTAAAAATATTTAAATTTTATATTTGGTACCGTATCATTTTAAATTTGCTGAACATTGCAGAAATAAACATCAGCTATAAAACTTTGTCACTCTGTTATTAATATTATGCCGCTGCTACACGATGCTACGAACACCTTCCAACATTCGACGTTGGATGGTTCATAGCATCGTGTAGCCGTTGTTCGAACCTACGAGTGTCCAATGTCGAGCGTCAAACATTCGCATTTGGTCGTGTCCCGTTCGATGTCGGTATTCTTGCACCGAGTCAAAGGGATGCTTCGAACGTTTGAAGGTCAATGTTGGTTGTGTTCGTTGGTTGCGCACGACTCGTTCATGTGAAGAGAGACAACATCAGTGTATAACATTAGAGATAACATCAGACAGATAACATCTTCGTCACGTTTGTCCCAACACATTATACAAGAGAGACAACATCAGTGTATAACATTAGAGATAACATCAGACAGATAACAGCGTTGTCGACTAAGTACCAACACATCATCATTCGTATTGGATCAAACATTCGACTCACCGTGTAGCAGATACATTCGTCGCACCAACTATCGAACTTAATTGCCTCAAACGTTCGATCGAATGTTGGAAGGAACGTTCGTAGCATCGTGTAGAAGCCGCTTTACATAATAATTTTTATGGCTCGCACAACTATGTGGCACTATAATCGCAATAAAAGTCAAACTGCCCGTATAAATAGTTGAATTTATAATACTATTTTATTTTACATTCATTTTGACAGTGATTATACAATAAATATGACAAAAATGAATATTCAAAAAATTTTAATATAAATTTTCACTGACAAATTATTATTAATAAATTATTACAATCAACATTTAGGTTGGCAACATTGTGTTGGTTAGTTTGCATGATGCATGTAAAAATAATAACACTGACAAATTTATATTTCCCATTTTTGGTGGAGCGTAGCATGTTTAGGTTGGTATGGTTGGTACATGGTACCATCCTTACCACTTTACTATTTTCCACTACAATTTTAATCCGGGTGTCTAATGAATATTCGACAACTTTAAATGTTAAAACGTCTGAATAGTGATTTTGACAATAATTTTACTATAAATATAAAAATTTATTAAAATTCTGATAACTACTTAAATATAATAAAAATTCCATATGAATTTTTGTATTTGAATTGAGTCTTGTATTTATGAAACAGCTAGTAAAATGTAAATTATATTTTCGCGCGATAGATTTAGTGCAAAAATTGAAAATTGTTTATACATAGGTACTCTTTTATTGTTATGTTGGCAATAAAATTTTAAAAAAATACTACATGCTGTTGTTTTGTTTCTTATTTCAATAAAAATAAAAGGTTTTTTTTTTATAAAATTGACAGGTTTTTGTTTTTAAATTGATACCTAACACGATAAAGAAAGACAAAGAAAATAAGTTAGTTAATTTTTAATTTATAAAATGACAACAATTCAGATGCGTTTTACATACATCACCAATACATTTTTTTTTATAAAAAACTTTTAAAAAAATTGTTATTATTTTTAAGAGAGAAACAGTTTTTAATTTTTTTTTATATTAAAATTTTAAAATTTTTAAGAGAGAAACAGTTTTTAATTTTTTTTTATATTAAAATTTTAAACAACACTTACTGAATCATTTATGTATACTATTCGTTTACTTTTAAACATTAATGTGACCGATTCCAAAAACTAAATGTTCATTGGTGATTTTTAATTCTTTAAAAATGACTATGGCCCCTGACGAAGTTCAACGGCGTAGACATGTGGCCATTAAAGGGATAATATACAGTATTTCGAAAAACCGGTGGCACCAATAGTGTCTATCTACATAATATTAAGGCAGTTTGAGCCGCCATATTTCGGATCCATGATGCTGACACACGATCTAAAAAGTTGAACACTGAAAAAATTTTGTCTAATAGGTCACAAATTGGTCATAATTGGTCACTTAGTCCCACTAATCGGTCAACAATAGAACATTTTCAAATAAATTTTAAAAAATTTCTAAAAATTTCAAGGTCACTCAAAAATTTTAGCACACCATCTAAAGAAGAAAAAAAAATTATAAGAGGAATCGATAGGATTTTAAACCTTGATAATTGGTCAATTAAAATAAAAAATTGGTAAAGTCCCCAGAATTTATAAAAAAAAAAATTAAAAAAGGTTTTTCATTCTGTGGCGCATACGCGAAATCTCTACTGCTGAATCAGCTGTCAGTAAATCTAGTCGATACGTTGAACTTTTTAATAGGGTAAAGCCACCAGTATTCGACCAGCCTATTAGCTTATTATATTATTTTTTTATTTTACTTTAGATGGTGTCCCAAAATTTTTGAGTGACCTTGAAATTTTTACAAATTTTTTAAAATTTTAAAAATGTTCTATTGCTGACCAATTAGTGGTGTCAAGTGACCAATTATGACCAATTTGTGACCTGTTAGACAAAATTTTTTCAATGTTCATCTTTTTTAGAGGGCGTGCTTCATGATGTTGGAGCCCCATATTTCTGGATGAGTCAACTCTTCTTAACCATTTAAGGCATTGTGAAAATGTTTAACAATAATTAAAACTGGTACTTTTATGCAATTGACATAACATATGCGAAATTAAACGTATAAAAACAAAGTCAATATAATTGTAGTCCATTCAACTCTATAAATTATTTTTTTTATTACATAAAAACTAATTAAAAATATATTTGATTAAAAAAGAAAATTTCACACGGTTCTCTAATTATAAATATGACATATAGCAACGACCTATATTACATTTATATACTTATATATATGAAAAATTTTAAAATTATAAATTTTTTTATCAAAATGCAAATAAATCTGACGTAAACATGAAAATGAGATTGTATTTCCCCGTGGAGCTTATTTACCATAGATAACATACAACAACAACGATAAATATGTACTTTAGATGACATAAATAACTACCCACATCTATATGTATACATACACTGTCAACTATATATATATTTATATATATTGCATTACAGACACCTTATATTGCATTACAGACACATTCCATTACAGGGTATTAACAGTGGCGTACTCTAGTGTCATGTAACGGAAATATTTTTTGACACACGAGTAGAAAAAACTTTTAGTTCTTTACATATCAATCTTAAAAAAGCATTATACATACTAAAAATTTTCAATATTTTATTAAGTAAATTAATTTTTTCATGAGCGTAGCCAACAATTTGTGTGCAGGGAGCTTTCTAGGATGAACAGTACACAACTGTGTGTTCCTCTGGCAACGTTCATTATTTTTCAGTTACAACATCCATGCGTTTAGTATAGCCAAAAGATTTTAAAGTGTTTTATGTTTGTTCACACAGGTGAAGTAGATAAATCAGATATCGATCTTACCTTAAAAATGACTTAGACTGATCCGTTTTAAAATGCGTTTCTGCGCTTATCTCACTTAATGTCGAATCTTACAGCTTTAATAAATAAAAATGAAATGACATTTCCTTCTTTTTTTAAGTGAAAATTGCAAATATACAGTATGTTAACTTCAACTTGCGAACTGGAAACGTTTACAGATTTTATTATATATTTGCAATTTGCAATATATTTTAACCTCTTTAGCGAATTGTCAATTTATTTTAAACTGACAAAAAAAATACCATCCAAGTTAACCACCTTATAGGTTACTTTGACCATATATGTATTATAACTATATGGCCAATCCCTATAAGAGGCAGTGGTTCCGATGAAGTGAGACGGATAGACATCGGGTAGAGGCACTTCAGTTGTTTTGCGCAGATGCATCAATTAGTGTTTACCGTGTTTACTGTTCAGATTTGTTCATATTACCACCAAAAAAGTCACGTTTGCGCAAAACGAACAAAATACTTCCAAATCTGCACCGTGATGTTGGGACGTTTTTTTCATATCCATTTGGCTATATATGTATACTACATATATGACCACCGACACTTTATAGGTTATGAAAGGTGTTAACCAATGTGGCGATTTGCTTAAAAAAAGCATAAAAAAAGATAATGGGTATGTTCCGAAATATAATCCAGCATTCAGACCAGTCATGAATCGACGCCATACTATTGATTCGTTCCTTGTTACACCAGTACAACATAATGCGACACCAGTACAATATGGCGTTGAATTCTTGACGTAATCAGCACTGGCCAGTATGCTTAATTATATTTCGGAACATAGCCAAGGTGTACTCCATCTATTATATGGTACACATACATATCATAAATATTATTCTAATATCAGTGACTTCTAGGGTTTGCAACGTTTGCAATTTTTTCGAAATGGAAGCAATCTATGGAAATTTGTATTTAACACATTATGATCCAACGTATTACACATAATACAGTTGTAAAGTCTGTTCATAAGTAATGTACTTTCATGACAATAAATTATCAGATTGATGATCAGTGATATCAAATATAAAAAAAATGATTACCAAATAACAAAACAATCAAACGCCACTGTTCTAAAAGTGACATTATCCATTTTATAAATAAAATACTATTACATTTATTATGATACACATATTTTTGTACAAACTAAATTTTCGCTATTTTTATGTTATTTTTACATTACATATTTATATTTGCCATAAATAGTTCTAATTTATAAAATGATAACGGGTAACGGAAATTAACCTCTAGACATATTTTACATAAAATATTATTACAAGTCAACTAAACGAAACGAACTACTTATGTATGTACCTCAAACTAGTACAGACTTGTCCAATGGCGTACGGTAAAATTTTAGACAAAGGAGGCAACTGGATTTTTTAAAAAAAATTAATTAATTATCTTACAGTATATTTAACTTCATTTTTAAATCTATTCACCTGTCTGTCTCTACGAATTTTTGAATAATTTCCTAAAATATGTTAATCTCTATCGAAAAAAGATTGGCTCACTATAGAACTCAAAAATCAAATCAAAATATATACTTATTTGGAAAAAAATTCTTTCAAAATATAGACACGATGAGAATATCTTTTTACTACACTGTATGACTGTATATATTACACCTACACATGCAGGTTAATATGGACCCAACATTTGAACTGTAACCGACGCTCTTGCCCAGTAGAATTTCATCAATAGAAAAGCACCAATCTTGAAGTATTTTTAAACTTAATTAACAAATAAAAACAAATCAACATTAAATGTGTACCATATATTAATTGTTAAACAGTTAGTAATTATTAAACGATTTTAAAAATTTGAAGTACTACCTTTACGGACATTTATATTTAAATTTGTCATATAATTAAACAGTCAGTTTAATTTAAACCTTTTATTTTAACCTTAGAGAAAATTTTTTATTTCAAAATGCCGGACCTTTTTACTGTCATTGACAAGTACAGTAGATAAGGTTACAAAAAAAGAAAAAAAATCAGAAATGCCAACATTAAAAAATGATACCCTTGTATGTATCATATATATATATATATATATATATATATATATATATATATATATATATATATATATATATATATATATATATATATATATATATATATAATATATATATATATATATATATATATATATATATATATATATATATATATGTTTGCAAAATAAATTATACTAAACTATGTTGGTAAAATTGAATATTTCTTACAATTATATCGTATTTCGACAAATATGTCACAGATGGCGGCATTCGTATTAATGAATATATACATATCAAAGCATTTTGAATCGCCATATTGCGTGAGGAGTTAACTCGTCTTATTAATCATTTAAATGTTAAATTACGAACGGTTGGCAAACCTGACACCAAGCCATTTTGTTACATTTTCTGTCAAAAAATCCAATTTAGTGATAACTATGATCAGTTTTTTATTTCAATCGATTATATATGCCATTTTAATTACAGGTATCTTGGATTAGAAAACGCGATCTTCACATTCTCACTGTGGGTATTTTAACGTATACAAACGATCAACGATTTCAGTCACTACATTCGGATGGAACGGACGAGTGGACATTGAAAGTTAGTTCGCCACAAGTTCGAGACACCGGCACGTACGAATGTCAAGTTAGCACTGAACCAAAAATTAGTCAAGCATTTCGACTTAACGTTGTTGGTAATTATTTTTTTAATGAACTATTTTTAAATGTTTTCCCATAATACGGAATAAGTAAGATTAGTTTTGAACTTTACAATAAACTAATTATCATACTCTTTCTTATCGATGAGATGTTATAAGTAGAGTAGACCATGGAGTTTCATGGAGTAGTCAACCACTGGAACTTCATCTGTCAGCAACTCAGGGTTAGCAACCGTACTATAATTATAGTAGACGTACTATAATTACATCCTTTTTACTATGTACTATCATGCCTTTACAATAATCCTTAAATCTACTATAATTTCTCAAATCTATTATAATTTTTATAAACCATATTTTTAGACCGAAAAAACAAATTTATAGTATATTTAGTATATCTAGTAGTATATATAGTAGTATATCTAGTTAGTATATCTACTGATACAGTAGATGACTGCTGATCAATCGTGATTTCAATATATATATAGTCCTCCGGCATTTTGACAACTGGCGAGCAAAAAAAAAAAAAAGGTCACCGCTCTCGCCTTCCGATATAAAATGCGATAAAATTGAATTTGGCGATTATTTTTTCTAATCTACTATAATTTTTTCAAATTTACTATAATTTTACGACCCTAGCACAATAATTTCACTCTTCAGGGTTGCTAACACTGCAGCAACTGTTGTTTAGTAGCGTGTGCGTGTGTGTGCGGTCACGTGTGGTGTTTGTATTTCGTTTTGATTACTGTATGTGACAGGTTTCATTGCTGTAATACTCGCATCGACGTAATGCCAACTCCACCAAATTCCATGGAATAGACAACATAATTTTGTTTCTTGTAACTTACTTTTTTATTTTGAACATCCATTTCTTTAACCAAAGAATTCAAAAATTTCTATTCATCCTCTATTTGGGGTTAATAAGAACAGTTAGGGAATTATGTAGAAAACAGTAAGAAGATAGCCAATATTTTTTTTTAAAATTCGGTTCTTGATTGAAATTAAAAAACTACCTATTCCTAAGTGCCTAATGTTTTTATATCAATTAAGTGAATAATTAAGTCATTTTGAAAATTTTGTAAAAAATAACTGCTCAGTTTTAAATGAAACAAAAGGCTCATTTTAATGACATCACAATTTGAAAACAAACAAACGTCAATATAAATCTTCATAACTTGAAACTTTGATCATATTCATAACATGTCAAAATGAAAGCGAATATTTAAGTACTTAAATTCTGGTTAATTATTATTCGAATTAATATAAATATTGAAAATAAAACATAATTTCGCTTCGCATATGAAAATTATCGATATGTTTGCTTACAAATTGGGAGATAATTTAAAGTGATGAAGCGTTCTAAATAATTACTAAATATTTTTGCATTTCACCATTAAAATTAAACATATCTGATGATAATAGAATTATTTAATAAAAATTTCAAACACAGTTAAATACCATATTGTAACATTATAGTAGGACAATGCTAGAAAAGTTTACACCCAAATTATTCGAATTCAGCCAATCACCTAAGTCAAACCACTTCGATGAAACTTGGGAGATAAATTTTTGTAATTTAATGATGTCATTAAGTTTACTGAAATTTTCTAGTCCTTTAAAAACCGTAATTAAAATGATAGAATGATGAATTTGTTAGCGAATAATAGATTTTCGAAAGTGTTCTTTTCATTTTTACCAAAACTAACCACGTAGGATCATTAGAAAAAATATTTCTGTCGAATCAGTCATATTTGTAAAGGAAATTTCGTCATTCTGATACCAAAACTGAAAAATTTAGACCCAAATAATTACCCTAATTCTTAGCGCTCTAAAAAAAATAAAATAAATAAATAAATAAATAAACTTTTTCTATTCACTCTCTCATTTTTATACATTCCACTTTACGGTACCAAATAATGAAGTTATTAATATTTCAAATTTGTGAAAAGTAAAAAAATCCCCTTCCTAATCAGTCACTTTTAAATCTACGTCAATAATTTATTATTTTTTATTTCAGTATCAAAAGCAAAAATTCTCGGCAATCCAGAATTATATATCAAAAGTGGTAGCGACATCAATTTAACGTGTGTAGTACTACAAACACCAGAGCCACCTAGTTTTATCTATTGGTATCGTGGCGGCAACGTAATCAACTATTCGCAACGGGGCGGTATAAGTGTAGTAACGGAGAAACAAACCCGTACCAGTAGATTACTAATATCGCGTGCGTTGCCAAGTGATAGCGGCAATTACACATGTTCACCGTCGAGCAGCGATTCAGCCAGCGTTCTTGTGCACGTACTAAATGGCGAACATCCGGCGGCAATGCAACATGGGAATAGCAGCAGCAGTAGCTCATCAAAGATTTCAAGTGGCGCCAACTATATTATTTTAAATAAATTATTATTCATTTTTATCATTGCATTCATTTCAAGATGATTTGTATGAATTGATACAAGTGCAACGGAGTTCAATAAGCGGCAATGATATTTATGAAAGAACAGAGACAATTTTTTGAAATATTTGAAAATTTCCAATCACGACAACACACTTTCATTTCATACGTGTCTTGTAAAAATAAAAAAAACAAAGTGAATTGTAATAGAATCTTTTTTAGGTAGTGCTCATTTTAATAATTTTGTAATTATTGTATATTAAATAAATATTACTAACAAAAAAAGGGAATTAAATTAATTATAAAATTCGAAAAGAATTCATAGTTTTTAAATTTATATAATGTATATACTTAAAAAAGAAGGAGAAAGAGAAAAATATTGCAAATAACACATTGATATGTCAAAATTTCAATACCTAACCTATAATTTTTATTTGACATACATCGACGCTAGAGATATTATTTTAAATAAAAATGAAACGTAAACCTTACCCACGTTACCTCTAGCATCGATGAATTTTTACCACGGATCACTAAATATAATATATAGTGTGTATGGACATGCAGTAGTCAGCTATGTGAATCTTATCTTTATCCTTTGAGAGCTCACTATTAGAAGCTCACAGACTTAAATACAGCCTGTCCATACTATTCGATTAGTCCGTGAGTATTACGTTTAAAACAGACAACTTACCAATATATATTATGTATAAATAAATAAATGTTTATTTTGGTTGTTAGTAAAATGTGCTGGCCACATTTTCATTTTAAATGCTTCACTTTTATTTATAGTTTGAAATAATTGAAAAACTTGAAAAACAAAAATTCAATTTTAAAATATTAGGGTGTGGTTTAATGTTTAACCATCTGGTAACGAAGAGAAAAACTACTACGAATAGATTAAAGTTGACCACTAAACAAAATGGAAACAATTTGTAATTGTTCGTTTTTATTTGAAAACATAAATTATAGAAAAAATGGGAATGACATTCCAAAACGTATGCTGATTTGTATTTTGAAAAGTAATTAACACAAGTTTTCGGAACTGTCAAAATCTAATAAACAAACCATGCCTACTGGTAGTAGCTATTTTTTTAATCACTAGTTCGGGTATTTAAGTTTTATGATGAACATAATGTTGAAAAACAGCAAAAAAGTACGGTAAGTTGTCAAAATGTTATCAGTCCTGATAGGGCAAAATTTGTAATATTAAAAGTAATAAATTATAAATATGTAATAAAATTAAAGATAAATAAATAAAATATAACGCAATTGATCTATAAAATAATGACATAACAGTAAAAGATTTTTGAAATAATTTGTTTAAAAATTTCAAAAGCACAGTTTTCCAAATATTTTTTTCTACTTTATTAAATGTAACTAATTGTGTAAAAATGTAAATAAAATATAGAGTATTGAATGAGTTTGACTCTTTTTCTTTTTTTAAAATTTCCAGCATTTATGAACAAATCATCGGTTTTCCGGCTATCCCTTTTTATATTGTCAGTCGTTTCACCAGTTCGGTTTATGCTGCCATCTACTCAATGATTTATTAAACTTATTACTGCGCTTTTTAACTATACATCTTCGATCACAGAATACAATCTTCGACATCTTTAATACACCACGTATAAGGTCGTGTAATCTATGATTTTAATACTTTAAACCAGTGTTGCTCAACTGCCAAGCCACAGAAGTACTTACCGATCCGTTGAAAGATATGTAAATTATAATAAATTACAAATATGATTATTTTTTTTTTCCCTTAAAAAAAAGTAGAATGGCTGGGCTATCTAGTAAGTAAAATATTAAAGATAGGACAAAAAATTAAATGACAATTTTGTAGTCCAACTGACCCGTTACAAAAAAGTTTCTTACAAATTTTTTGTATTATAAATAGTTACAAGAGGATATTTTGAGCGGAGAGTGAGAAAAAAATATTAATGTTTTTTTGGCACACCATAATGGTACATAAGCATTCTGATATCAGTATCTATAATCTAGATGTAAACCTGGTGTATTTTATCTATGGTCTTTAGTATATCTGTGGCTTTAACCATTTCCAATCATGTGTCGGACGTCTTCCGACATTGTCCTTTCTCCGTTCCTATCCTTTGTCGGAACACGTCCGACATCGTTTTGATCGTTTTCTTTCCTTTATTAGTTTTATTATTCCTTGGAATCTACATATATTGCCGACTTATTTTAAGTTACTTTCATGTTTAGCCATTAGATTGCATGTTGTGCACACGTTATATAATCGTATGATTTTTTTTGTGTATCGTATAATTTTTTTTATTATTTAAGTTTAAAGACCAAGTAGTTGATAACGCTGATTAGAGATGATCGATATATCGATAACTGTTATTTTATAACTAGTATAGAAAGATAACAGTTATCGTCAATAACTGGAATACCCAGTAACTGGTTACTTAAATAACTCCTTTGGAAATATCGATAACATAGGTCAATATTAATATATTCGAAAGCAAGGATCACAGTAATTTATTTTAACCACCTACGGAGAATTTCAAAATAATAACGCCCCAGGCAAGTTACACATTTTCTATTGTAGCACATTTCAAAAACCCTTAAAAAGAACTATTGTCTATTGTACAGTTATCCAGTGGCGACGCGTGAGAGTAGACAAGGGAGACAGTGTCTCCCCAAAAAAAATTAACCTTCACAAAATTTAAAATTTTTTATAAAATTTAAAATAATTATGAAATTTATACAATAATATTGTCCATTTTTATACATTCACATTTCCAAACAAAACACATTTACGAATATCCAATATACATACGTTTAGATACGTTTACAATAATGCATACGTATACATATGCATGATAAATATAAACTTATATAGTTATTTATATTATATTATGTGTATGTGGTTAGACAGAAACAGAATGGACAATACGTAAGTACGTAGACAATTTTCGTTTTGATTCTCCTGGCTTTGTATGTATGCTTAACAAACATCCCATTTTATACATCCACACACACACTGACACAGTCTATGTCATACATGTATGCAAATCTTCTCCAATTTTTACACCATTATAATTCAAAAACTAAGAAAAATTTTGCAAAAATTTTTTTTATCTGTATGTAAAATGTAGTAATCTTTCTAATAGTACAAAAATAACTAAAATATAATCAGTATTTTTTTAATAATAATAAAAAAACTGAAACAATTATTCAAAGGAAACATTCTTTCCTGTGTCTTTTTTATTGTCCTCAGTACATATCAGTGCAACTGTATACTAGTTATAATGTGCATACATTCGGTAGATAGCAGCGATAGCAGTATAGCGACATAGTACGTAGGTATTTGGTCGTATTTGGTACTATATAGGCTATATAGTCTGTGAAATGGTGAAATTTAATCATATTTTTGATTTTGTGTTAATAGATTATTGCCCTTTGGTTTAGTTCAGTTTTTTAATTTTAATATTAAAATGAATTAATTTTAGATTTTGTTGTTTATTTTTTATAACTTTTTATTAAAATGTGTATTTATTTTTAATTTGTTTTTCTTCACTACCTATCTGTTTAAATTTTTTACTTATGAAGTTTCTCCTTTTCATTACTTACAATTAGTGTAATTCGGATGTCTTAAATTTTTAAATGGACACTACCTTAGATTAAAATATATTTAAACACTATCTAAACAACTAAGTTTGTAACTAGAGTTATTTTAAAATCTCTAATTTTTTGAAGACCTTTATACGTTTAATTCAGACCAATCACAAAACAAAAAAAAATCCAGCATCTTTTACTCTTGGTACAACAATTACAAATGTCTGGTCAAAAATTTCGATATTTTTGTTTTACAATCGAAGTCCTGGGTCATATAAAAAAGCTTTAATAAAGAGATTAGTGATTAAAGTAAAAATAGGTACAAATAGGTACAATAAGTCTATTTCAATATGGTAAAAAAGACTGTGTCTCCCCAGGAAATAATTCCACGGGTCGCCACTGCAGTTATCTATTTGTATTTGTAATTTTGTATCCATAAAATTGTTAAAATTGTGTATATAAAGCCTAAATCCTTGTATAGACAAGTTCACAAGTATTTGAACAATATTGCACTACAATAAAGCAAAAAATGTTCTTTAGTATCCGTCAGTATTATAGATCTGTGCATATTTCACTAACAGAATCATACGCATATCGAATATCTTACAATATGTTAAAATATCCAAATACCATACCAGTTATTATAATAACTGTTATAAATAACAGTTATTTTTCAGTAACTGTTATTGCAATAATAGTTATTAGAAAATAACCGTTTAGCTCATCTCTAACGCTGATAAACAATCAGATGCGATTAATAACATTGATACAATAATGGTCTGAAGTTAACTATCCAAAAATGGGGGTGTACTTACCCCACTTTACCCTATTTAAAAATAAAACACAAAGGCAATTGGCGGATAAGCATGGGTAGGAATGCCCTCATACGAATTGTGTTGGCTTTTTCCTGCTAACTGCTATCGGCACAAAATTGAAATTTACTAAGATTCAGCCCTTAAAAACTTAAAAACCTTTTTTTAAAGTCCCGATCAGCCGGACACTCATCATCAGTTTTGAAACCACCAAAATGACAAATCGCTTGTAGATTTTCAATCACATTTCGCTTGTAGACATTCAATACCGAAGATGAAGGGAAAAGTTCGACTTCCGTGATGGGACCCCGCTGCTCACGGCGTTTTTATATATCACATGTAATTAATTATTTCCACCTCAAAATTAGACCGAAAATGTCACAAAATAAAAATTGTATTTTTGTCAAGGAAAAAAGTGTTTTAATTAATTTTAATCTACTTCAGGCTTTTTCTTCAAAGTCTGGCAATGTTCCAATGTAATAGTACGATAAATCTGCTAAAAAAAAAAAAAAACAAAGGACGAATAATCAAAACCACATAAAACAAGAGTCTACTATATGTATAATACACCAAAATTTTTGTTTTGATCGTAATTAGCGACGAAATCTTTCATTTCTTTGTAGATTAAGACGGGTTTCATTAATATGTAAATTTTAAAAATCTTTGAAAATATTTGACACTTTAAAACGTCAAAAAATGTCTTACCGATTATTCGCTTAATGACGGCAATTAAAGGTACTTACGGCTAATTTTCAATAGGCAACCCGGGAGCAATCTATTACATTACCATTAAGGATTCATTTAAATTAAGTTTCAATAAAAAAACAGATACCTGCAGAAATCAGCTGCGGGATCTAGACTATTTCTTCATGTGCAAGAAAATTAAGAATGATCAAATATGTTATTTGATAATGCTCATAGGGTAAAAGACCCCATTGTCGATCGGGGTTATAAGTCCGATCAGTTTTGACATTTATATTTTAATGAAGTTATTTCTGAAAGAAACCTTTGATAAAAAAAATTATTGTTAACACAATGATTATTTTTCAATTTAAATTCACATCACATTTAATGTCTCCTCACTTAATTTAAGAAATACATATATATATATAACAATTTTTGTTGAATTCATGAATTTTTAATATGGTGGATGATCATTTTTCAAAACACATGGGTTATAAATTGTAACATTTTTCACCGAATTTTTAAAGTTATTAGCATAATAAAAGTATACAAATAATTGTTATTAGTCCACTTAAGAGATTAGGATAGCTGAATTAAATTTTATATGTGTTAAATATTATTTGTATGACTGATTCTTGTTGGGATCCAAGTTTTCGAGTTGGGTATTTTGAGAATCACACAGATATTCCATATCTATTTTATAAACATTTTTGACGTCATCTATCGTCAATTTAACTGTTTAAAAATTCACAATGGCGTATAGATAAGTTAGGATCATGTCACAATGTACACAATGTTTTTTAAAGCAAAATTATAGATGGCGAAAGAAAATACAGTATTTTAGTGGTTTATTTTATCGAATATTTAAACCCTTCTGTCATTCTGCTATGTTTCACAAGGTGTCATTCTGTGATACTCTATGACACAGACTGACCTCTTGTAGTGGATAGAGTGTCAAAGTGACTGAAAGAGAATGGTTCAAATATTCGATAGTATAAGATTTACTACTGTACTGATTTACTGATTCTTGATAGGGGTAAGTGTATTGATCTTTCAATGGAGGTTAATATTTTCTGTATGCTTTTTAATAGACGTCAACAAATTATAAAACAAAATCATTAATAAATCAAAATTTTTGGGTTATATTTTCTTAAAAACATATCTATTGGATTAAAAAAACTTGGTTTCATACTTATTAAGAAAAAAAAAATGGGTGTTTTGTTTATTTTTTAATTTTTTTAAGCTAATTTAATGATACAGCTAAAAATAGTGATCGGTCATCGGGTCTCTTACCCTATGTACCAAAAAAAATCACAATTTTTTTTTTAAAAAAATTGCATTTTTCGCAAAGAAAAACGTTTTAATTTAATAGCATATGTGGAATACCAGTAAAAAACGTCCAAATCTGGTACATTTTTATAAAGGATTGGATAATTAGGATATGAATAACAAATCTCTTCGAATTTTTTTTGGTTCTTTTAATAATTTTTAAAAGTAAGAATATGTAGATATCTGATTTTTTTTAGTTTCTAAATTTTTATTTCATTTATACATGCAACTTCTTGGATCACAACTATTTAAAACCATAATATTCAGTTAAAAGCATCTTAATAGTTATCGATGCAAATGAGTTTAAATAACAGATTTCGTACATTAGGCCAATCGACAACTTATTTTTTTGTTTTGAGATTTTTTTAAAACAGACCAGTTGACAAATTAAAAAAAAAAATGTTTTCACTTTTAAAAATGGCGCCAAAACGATCTGTGATGTAATCGTTCATTAAACATAGGTTATCTCCCTCTCTCTCTCATGTAAAGTCACATTGTTTCAGACATTCCTACTGTTCTATAAACTGAAACTGAATTTTTTTTATTGTACTTTCTGATCATTGCGCCATGACAACTCTAATCATAATATGTTCAATGATGATATCACCCGTAATCCAGTTGATCTTAAAATTAAAAGACAATTTTTACTTGGTTAATACCACTTTATTTAAAGTTTTTAAATATCTGTGACATGTTTCGGACCCATATGGCCATTAACGAACAGTCTGTTGTTAATGGCCATATGGGTCCGAAACATGTCAGATATTTAAAAACTTTAAATAAAGTGGTATTAACCAAGTAAAAATTGTCTTTTAATTTTAAAATGGAATACCATAAAGTAATGCTCAAATCTACCAGTTGATCTTGTTTACTTAATGGTTTTTTAAGTAAAAATTTAATTAAAAATAAAATATGATAATTTGAATTGACTGTTTCTTTTTTTTCTTTAATTCTGTCAACTCGCCTATTACAATGAATGCTCCGTACAAATATTAAGGAGTTGATAGTGATGAAATCAGGCTATTTCTTTTAATGCAATTATTATGAAACGTAAAACTTACATAGCTAAAACGTAGCACTGACAGTGAATTAACCCATTAAAGACCAACGTATTACATAATATATACCATGGAAACGTCATTATTGAGGACAGTTTTCTTTAATCACAGACTAAGACGATTGAAAATTGATTTTAAAAATCATTTTTTTTAAAGCACGGGCTGCAATTGAGTTTAAACGACATAAAAATATAAGGTTTCTGGCTAACGATAGTATAGTGTAGATCTAAAGTATAGCGTATACACTATACACCAGGGCTGGGAAAAATGGTTCATAGAAACCATTTAAAATAGAAAATGGTTTTCAAAAATGCATTTAAAATACAAAATGGAAAATGGTTTTGCTGAACATATTTAAAATTGAAAATGGAAAAAAGTTATTTTAAATGGACTATAAAATGCAAAATGCTTTTTTTACTTTAAATTTATTCTATAAATTTTTTATCATTATTTATATTAATTTAAAAAAAAGTTAAGAAAATATCAAACGTACTAAATTAAATAAAGCCAGTCTTGAGAAAATTTTGTAAAGTTTGCATGATATGAAAACGAAACTTAACTCTTCAAATATTGTTACTTAAAAATATTGTAAAATTTAATTCGGCCTTGACATATTCAAACCTTGACTATGCTACGACTCTTCTAAATAAAATTATGAAAATCATCTACTCGAAATACAAAAAAACATTTCTTTTCGACGTGTCTTAAAGATAGTAGTACACAACTAGTCAGAGAAAAAAGTCACACAACTAGTCAGAGAGTCAGAAAAGTTTGATTTAAGAGAACTGCAACTCTAGTAACAAATTTAACTTAAGTGACATTGCCACTCGAGTTATAAATATAAAAAAATTGAGTCAATTAAATCAACTTACATTTAACTTACAATTTGTTAGACTTCAAGTCGTTCAATTCAAGTTCTATAATTAATATTGTATACACATAAATTTGAGTATACATGCATTTTCATTTTAAATGTAAAATGGATTCAAATTTCCATTTTAAATACAAAATGGAAAATGGTTTGACCGAACTTATTTAAAATAGAAAATGCAAAATGTCATTTTATATTTTAAATACATATTTAAAATGAAATCATTTTAAATGGTTCCCAACCCTGCTATACACACACTTAGCCGTCATTTAACTATGGTGAGGTTAGATGTTTAACATCTACTGAAGCAAAGAAATAAAAAACGTAAATAATTTTCAGTGAATTAATAAATATGGGCCAAATTATTAAATTGATTCTAATCTTTTATTTACATTTTTTACAAAAAAATTAAAACTCTTAAAAGTTGAAGAATGGCATCTATATTTTAAAAGATAAAATACATACCTGTTTTGCTATCTGTTAATTGCTGGTTCGGTACTTGAATAAAGAAAATTAACTATCCCGATTGAATCTAATCTATACAGATACGTTCTCGTTGCCGCAAAATTAATAAATTTAAGAAAAAATATAAAAAAATATACTTGGAAAAAATGTTTTTTTTCTTTCCTTTATCCTAACACGTTGACAGTCATAACGTATAATGCAAAACGACAAACCGGTACACTATTTTGACAACTAATACACTTTATATGGAATTACTGACGCAATACAATTAATCAGGTTTTACTTGACGCCGTACAGCGTTCTTGACCACCTACGTGTTAAAATAAAACAATTTCCAAATAAATAAATAAATGATCCTAATTTTTGCCTTGGCGTGGGTTAGACGCAAATTATATTAATTAAATTTAGAAATAATTATGAAATGACTTATCCGCTACCGTTTCCTTCGTAATACAAGGACCCAAAAATCATTTCCCGGGCAATTTTTTGAACAATCCATTAACAAGCGTTGCCGTTGCAGATTTTACAGATGGACAGACAGACATGAAAAATGAAAATTAGTAAAAAAGTGGAAATTTTGATTTTGGTGACAAAAATTTTTCTTCTTACATAAGTGATTTACAATGCTTCTGCTACCTTATACTAGGTTCGTATTTCCCGCCAAAGTTTTTATATACACAGACCCTGATTATTATAGACCATACAGACTTATCAAGTATAAATATGTACGGGCTTTAATGGGTTAATTTTTGACTTTCAAGAAAGTACAGAACAATGGAAGTGTCATATTGAAGTACTAACGGAAAACACATGACAAATGAAGTACATTACAGGTTCCATAATTTATGTCCAGTATTATAAATCTGAAAACTGGGACCACAAAATTAACGAATCTGGCTAACCTGTCTAGTATAATATACAGATGTGCCGTGACTAATACAACCAGATTTCTACGGGGTAGCGATGGAAGGGGAAAGCGCAAAATAACCATACAAAACATACAAAACATACAAAATAATGTCCTATAGATTTGATTGTACATTTATACATAAAGTTGATGTATTTTTCGATGACATTTATATGAATATAACTAAATTATAATAAAGAGTTTTAGTATAAATTTTATTTAAAAGATGGTTTTAGTGTTTCGTGTCAAAAACATTAAGCCTTTTTGGAAAATCTTATTGGGAAATCAAATGGAGTCTTAAATATTTAGCCTACCAGCAGTAATTTCTTCATTTGTCACCAGATGGCAAAAATTGACACTTAAAAAAATAGTAGCTATTTGGAATTGTCCGTTTTCATTTGAAAATAGTAAATTATTATGAAAAAATTAGAATAACATTCAAAAAAATATGCCAGTTCGTATTTTATCATGTTAATGATTGTCAAAATCTAAACAAACCTTGTCTACTAGTAATAGTTATTTTTTTGACCACTAACAGTTCACGTATCCAACTTTTACGATTCCCAATATAATTAGGTTTTTGAAAAAAAAAAAATTTTTTTGTCGTAAATAGAGAGATCATAATTATATAAGTTTTATAAAAAAAACTATTTTTAGTTTTTTTTTTTTTTAAACGTAATATTTAAAAAGTTAGGTATATCAAATTAAAAATAAATTTTTAAACTTAGAACCGATAACGTGTCGACAATTATCAAGCGCATATGTGACGTCATAATAGCAACTTACCTAAAAATTGAAGAGGTGGATTCCAAAAGGCGCTAAGTCATTTTTTGTCTAATGTGAGATTTTAGTTGATGCAGAATGTTCAAGTCCAGCTCTACACGATTTTCATAGTGCCACCCTTCAAAATGAGCTTAGTCTACTGTAAAATGAACGATGAAAAATGGAATGTTTTCCAAAAAAGCGCTAAGTCAGTGGCAGTTTTATTTCAAAACGCTCTAAGTCAAATTTACTCGTAAACCATTGCATTTTTTTTTCCAATAATAGCTGATATTTTTTTTCCAAATTTGCTTGTTAACAGATTTTCTGTTATGTCAAACACATGAAATAGCTAATAATGCACTGTTTAAAATGTTTATTGAATAAAATATATCTGTATTTAAACAAACTAGGTTTATTTTAACCAACTCAACCCAACTTTTTAAAGTTTTTTTTTTCAATATAAGCTATTGAAAATTATATGTATAAATAAGAACAAATAAGTAACATCAATAATAATTATTATATCTAAGAACTTGAAAATAATTTAAACAGATTACTACATTTGCCTACCTAGATAGTTTTTTACATTTCCTAAAAAATTGCAAAAAGTGACTTAGCACCTTTTGGAATCCACCTCGTCAATTCAGTGTATTTTTATTTTGAATTATTGTTGCTATACAATTTTTCCTTGCTAAAAGTAATTTTGTATTGAATATATTACCATTATGACGTCACAGACATCGCGATCTTTTGTAGTGCTGTTTATAACCAAATGAAATTTTTTAAGTTTTAATTAATTTCTTATTTATTAGTTATATATTATTTTTAAAATTTTTTTCGCATCGATTATCAATATTATTTATGATATAGTTACTGAAATAAAACATAATTATTTTTTATTCAAAAACCCAATTATACAGAATCCGTGCTGCCACTTAATTTGATATTTTTGGTGACAGTAATTTTTAAAATTTCTTTAAACAAGAAAAAATAAATCAACAAATTAAGACCCAATTTTTTTTCAAACTATTTCTATTCACAATTGTTTGACGTTCACTGGAATGCAATTATGTCAATACTTAAAAGGATAATAAACTATAAATATCCCTGTCGCAGCATCCTGCATAACATAGCGAAATTCCGTCGACAAAAATTATTTTTCTCGAAAACCAGTTTACATAGAATAACCGTTCAAAAACCCGTTTTATGTGATTTTTTTATCCTCTTTCCAATGGTGTAAAAAAATGTTGCAAAAATTAATTTTTTTTTCACGAAAAACGTCCAAAAAACCATGTTTCTAGCATCGGACGTGTCTGGCTAAAGAACTCATCCAAGGGTTTGGGACTTCCAATATTTTCACCAAATTTCGTAAAAATAGGACAATTCGTTCGTGAATTATCGTGCGTATACATACATATATAAATTTTAGTGAATGTTATTTTTGGTTTTTAGACACCTTAAAACAAATTTCTGTCATATTCCCGGACGCAGGTCACGTCACAGGTGTGGCTGTAATCGCTGAATTTCCAATTCGGAAATTCGCTAAAAATGATAAATTAAAATATAGGGTAACTTCAAAAATGTAAACTTTACCGCATCGATGCAGTATCATGACTTTTCTGATGCGTCTAATACTATATGATGCGCTGCTGATGCTCTCTTGAAATTTGATGCACATTAGATGTTTTTGAACGGGATATTGGCATCATTTAGCCTCTGATTTGGCTATAGATAAGACAGATAATGTAGCATGATAGACTATAGATAATATAGCAATACAGTCCTTGTATAGGTATATTATCTTTGAATTTCAACTTGAACTTACTTGAAATTGAAAATATTCAAATTATTTGAATAAAAAATATTACATACCTATTTTGAATGCAAGATGTATTCAAATAGTTTAAACAATTTTAATCAAAGGTAAATACATTCATCTTTTTCAACAATATGTTTTTCGAAATTATTCCTGTTGGTGTTAATACCTACATAATATGGCAAGTAGTTATAATTCTACATTATACACATGACATGCATCTTGGACACGCATCACCAAATTTCTTGATGCATTGTTTTGACGCATCAAATGCAAAAATGAACTTTTGATTTTTCGTTGTGATGCGTCTGATGCGTTTTTGAACTTTTGACTCTGGCTCATGCAAGCAGTGATGCATTTTTGAAGTTAGCCATAGACACAAAATATCGGGTTCTTTTAATCAAGGCAGTCTGTACTAGTCAATTTAATCTTGCTTTTTCAAGTATTTTTATAATACCGAGTTATTTTACCGGAAACTGATCGAATTCGTTGAATTATTTGTTCTCTATAATACTGGACATTAGATTTATAAAATTAATTTCAATAATAAAGTTTTTTAAAGTGAAAAAATTCTACTTAAATAAAAAATTAAAGTATTGTAAAAAAAAAAAAATAAACTGTTTAACATAAAATCGATTTTATTTCTAAAATGTCATTCAATTATGGTCCGTAACGAAATATTTCTCTCTCAATCAATCGAAATTGATGACAACATCGAATCAGAAAGCTAGTTATCTCTCTTTATCTTACATAACAATTAAAAAATCCAATTTTACATAGTTTATAATATTGTTCATACACTGAACTTTGTATCAATAATTAATAACAAAATTTCATTTAACAATGATAATTAACAATAATTCATAGCAATTCTAGTTGTTTGTTGACGTGAAACTTCTTATATAGCACAAAAGAGTCATCTAAAAATACTTTTTTGAACTAAAACACTCTTCATGACAGGTAAGGATATATAATCTTTGATTAGAAACTACTATTTGTTTGAACAGGACGAAGGGTAGATGGCAATTAAAAAATTAAATCTATTATAAATACTCTCAATTAATACATATTTTATTAACAGAATTTATTTTTTACTAATAACGGAAAATACTAAAAACATACTTTATAATATAATAAAAAAAATATAAATTTCTAAAAAAAAAGTATGGAAATTTTAAAATTCAAGAAAAAATATTTTGTTTTTTATACTATAAATTAATATCGATTTTAATTTTACCCATGTCGTTTAAATTAATACCGTGTGAGTTTTTTGAGAGTTGCCATTTTGATTACAGCCAAACCGTTGATTTAATCGAAAAATTGTTCAAATAAGAGTTGTAGATATCGACGGGGGCAACCGATTGCTATAGTCAGGAGCTTTATAGCTCTTATGGTTTTCGAGCTATGATACAAACTTATAGATTTTTAAATGAGACCATATATTAATTTTTCGATAAAACTGATCTAATGCATTAATTAACAAAATAAATTAGAAAAAAATTTTTTTACCCAAGTTTAATTTTGGAATTTTTCTTTAATTTACCAATTAGGTGGTAAAAACATACATATGCACTTTAGGCTACTTCAACCGATAGTGTTCTGGTTGGTTACATTTCTATTACATTCAAGAAAAGAACCTTTTCCAGTATCATTTCTATTATACAAATTTGGCTGTAATAAAAATGGCAACTCTCAAAAAACTCACATGGTATATCTGCCATCTCTCACTTGTCATTAAATTTATTGTTATATATTGGAATCATTAATATTTATATATAAAAATCATTTAATTTGCAAATTAACGCTATTAATTATTAATATTTTATTAAAGTATGTATAAGTTTCAGTATTTCAATTAACAAATTGTATTATAAAATATTATTTGTTACTTTTATAGAAAAAGATATTATGTTAGAAAAAGACAGATCATGATATAGGCAATGACAGCGTCAGGGTTCTTTGTCTCTCAGACAAATAGTAGTACTTACAAATAAAAAAAAATTCTTTTGATTTAAAAAAAGTTATACACTAAGAATTTAAATATATTTAGTTACCGTTATTATCAATCGATGCACATAAAAAGTTTCACTTCATGTGTCTCAACCAACAAACCATTTTTAAATTTTTTTGTTGACGAAGAAATGAGTTTCACACACATTTCGTTGACATTTAAATAGTTAAATAGTTTTACAATAATAACACATCAATTCAAAATACATTTTTTTTTTTTTGATAATATCAGGTAATTTATGTCTGTCTCTCTCTCTCACATTAAGTTGTATTATTTTGATTTGGTGGAGTTAGTTCCATTGTCTTACATACCCAACCGGCAATATCCACATCCGATGATTCAGCTTTTTTAATCCAATCATGATTCTGAAAACAAAATAACAGAATAAATCCAAGGTTACTATATTCGCTATGAACTTTTGTTTGGAGGAGATTCGACTACAGCGCTCAAGGTGGACAAATATGTCAGTTTATCAGGACCATGTCCCTGTCACTCTCCATTTAGTCTATTATAAAAAAATGGACCGTTTTCTGACGTCGCTGTAACTAATATACCAGATGGCGTTGATTTACTAGGGGATAAAATTAGAGTCGAGACATGAGGTTTAATAGTTCGCTATTTTTCATCTAAAATAAATTGGAAATAAATTAAATATTTAAAAAAAAATACTTTAATTCAACCTAGAAAGATTAATTAAATTAAAAAATTTTAATTCTTCGTTAACACATAACTTGGTGACGATACTTTTGTGCTCAATCATATGGTAATTAATTTTGACATCTATTTGATGAAAAATGCTCACATGTCCCAACTCTATTTAGTATACCCCCTATACCATTAGCGCCGCGTAGCAAACGTAGCAAACTGTGACATGAAAAGGTCCGTCCTTGAAAACAAGTGGCAGGGACATGATCAGGACGTTGTTTGTACACAATTTTCGTATTTTCTTTCAAAAAAAAGTATTTTTTTTTAAATACTGTATTTGATTTTTTCAAAGCGAGTATTTATTACGATGTCTACAAAATAATAAAAAAAATTGTAACCCTACTATCAAACGTCACTTTATTTTGAAATTTTCAAAAAAAAAAAATCATAAGAATTACCTTTTATGCTTTTCCTTGGTTAATTTTTGAAAACTATTCCATTTTAAGACATTTTTAAGTAAAATGAGCAGATGTATGGCTTTTATTTAACAAGTTTCAGTTTCTTTAATATATTTTTTTCAAAGGTAGAATTTTTAACGTACGAGTAAATGCCAAAGCCTGATTAGAGGTGAATCAGTGGTATATATTTAAGTAAGTTGTGTCAATAAAAACCATCTTTAAGATTTAAAAAACTGAAAATTATTTTCTTTTATGTTTTTGAATCATTAAAAAACTATTATTGGACGTTTAGTTATTGTAATAAATAGAAAAAAACTATAAAAATGTCATTTTATACTAATACACCCATAATATATTTGTGTACGTGTTAGTTATTATATGTACGTACATGTCACTACCAGAATCAAATTCATTACTTTTAAAATTATTAAAATTAGAAGACTGAACAATAATCAAATATTAATACTGTTACATGTATTATAAAATTGAACTTATTTTTCTACACATAAATTATATTTAAGGTAACGGGCGTAGTTTCTGACCTTTTAAGAGTGACGGCTGAGGTTAAACGACAGTAATAAATATAAGTTTAAACTTAAGAGACAATTAAAAATTTTATCAACTAGTTTATGGCTTTCAAAATAAAGTCGTACAAGTAAAATAATTATTTGAATTGAATTAATAATTTAAATTAATGTTTTAAAAATTGACAAAAAGGACCCAGTTTCTGACCTTCAAAATTTCTCATGTGACAGTTTTTGACCCTGACAGTGGCCTAGTTTCTGATCCTTAAATTTAAAAATACAGTTTTTTAAAATTTAATTTATAAATAATTTTTTATTGATAAAAATGAATGTTTAATGTTATATACGTTATGAAAAATAACAAAAACTAATCGAAGATAACTATAAATAGCAAAATAACTAACAAAAACTGGTTAGAATTTAATTGGGCCATACCACTTTAGAAGTGAGCCTAGTAATTGACCCTCATATTTCAATAATAAAAATCATTCTAAGGTATTTTATAAATATTTTAAAATAAATTTTAAACAAATATTAACCTGCTCATATATTTTTAATTAAGTTTTCATACTTACATGATGAATATTGCACAGATCAAAATGAGTACTTTGTAACATAAACTGTTAGGAAACTACCAAAAAAATAGTTTTTACACACATTTTAAACTTAAAAATTTTTTTTTATTTAGTTAATATATTCTAAACTTTTTAAATTGCTGTTCATTAGACACAGAATAGATTACTTTAAATTAAGAATTTATTTTTTTTCTTATTTAAAATATAGTTTTTTTATTAATTTATAACAAAGTTGAAAAGTTCAGAAACTGGGCCAGGGTCAATTACCGGGTCTTTTACCTTATTTATAGAGAAAAAAATAGACTTAGTAACTCATTTGTCACAAATTTGTCAGTACTGATCGATTCACCTTAATCAACGGAAACTGGTTAGTAATAAATATCCCACAAATTTAAAATTTTTCACCATAACCATTATGATATAGTATTGAAATAAAGAAAAAAAATAATGATTATTTTTTATTCAAAAACCCAATTCAGATCTTTGGTTTTTGTAAAGCTCGTATCCAAATACGATCAGAAATAAGTGCGAGATGTAACGGGTTAAAAGATTTCTATCACGGGCTAAACATTTCTATCACTTACCATTAACGTTTTTAAATCAGCACGCTCTTCTGGATTTTTCTTCAAACAACGATCGACAAAATCTTTAAATTCATCGGAGAATATACCCGATGGTAATTTTGGCGGTTGCTCGTTTACAATATAATCTAACAGTTCAAATATCGCCATCGGACGTGGCGTCACCACATGCGTCGGTGAATCACTACCTTCCGGTCGTGGACCAAATATAGCTGCTAATGTTTTCGCATCCGGCGGCGGAATTGGATACATACCAACGGCCATTTCCACCAACGATAATCCCAACGACCAAATATCACTCTGTACCGAATAATGAGTGCCTTGTAAACGTTCCGGCTAAATACGATCAAAAGAGAAAATTAGTTTATAAAATCAATTAATAATTTGAGTTAGTATTAAAAAAAAAATCTATTATCCACTTTAAGGGGGATTCGCAAAAAAAAAAACATCAAAAATCGATTTTCTTTTATTATTATTTTTTATACAAATAAATATTTTATTAAAAAACTAAATACAGCTGAACTCTTTTTTATGCGGTCTTTTTTTGTGCGACTTTTTTTATGCGGTTTGTAAAAAATGGCTATTAAAATGCATAATGTGAATCAAAATCACGAGACAGTAAGAAACTTAAACAATTACTATAATAACTTTCTTTGATAAAAATACTTTTTAACGACTTTTAAGCATTTAATCAATACATTGCATAGGAATATAAATTATTACACATGTATTTTTCAAAATTTTCATAATATTATAAAAAGGAAATGCATGATTTTAATAATAGCCATGAGAATTTTTTAAGGGGGTAAAATGAACACTCAAAATATTTTTTTTTATTATCTGTAAAATAATTTATATTTTTTGAAAGTTGACGTGAGACTGTCGATTATGCCCCTCCTCCCAGTTCAAATGAGATTTAATGAGATTTTATCGGACCCCTCCCCCCATTTTAAGCTTACGTAATTAATGGATGTCCCCTTATATATGACAAAATAAATATAAAAGAACAGCATTTAAAATATCCGGCAATTTAATAACTTAACGTATATTCGTTAATTCATTGAAAATTACTTATTTTTTTTTTTTTTTTTTTTATTTTTAGTAGCGTGTGAGCTGCACGGCTATATACGCTACTTTTCGAAATTATACACAATGATATTACAAGTCCTTACATAATATGTTATAAATTGTTTATAAAATTAATATAAAAGAAAAATCATCAGTAAACATAATGCATATACATCTATAATTATGTACAAGTTATTTTCGATAGTTTCAAATTTTAAATTTTAATAAGTGGTTACGATTAATATTTTTAGTTTTTGTTATGTAACTTAATTAAATCAATTACGGAGAAAAATTGTGTATGCTTAATTGTACTGTTATGTAAGTTAATTGTTATAATTATTTAAAAATATATAGACAGCATGTTTCAGAATTCACCATAATAACTAAAATATGTTAACGCAGCATTATCAAATTTCATTTAGATTTTACACTAAAAACTTTTATACAAATTTAAGTCTTTGAGACACTTTAACACTTTTGGTATTAGATTACTATTATTCAGAAGGACACCTAGCTGATTCTGCGGAATATCTGCACGTTTAAATATATTGTTAATATAGGGACACTGCGTTAGTAAATGCTTAACGGTTAAAGGTGCACTACAGAAACGACAGTTATTGGGTGGCTCTTTCCTCAGAAGATATTCGTGTGTTATTTTGGTATGACCTGTTCGTAATCTAAAGAGCTTGATTTCATCTTTGCGACTCATTGAAGAGTAAATATTTTGGCTCTTGATGTCAGGTTTTATTTCGTGAAGTTTTTCAGAGGAATTATCCCAGTTTTTTTGCCAGTCTTCATAGAGTAGTTTCTTAAAGTGTTCCGTAGCATCAAGTAGTGGAACTTTTTTTGTTATAAGTCTAGAATTCCGAGCTTCATTAGCATATTGGTCAACCTGTTCGTTACCAGGTATTCCAATGTGGCTAGGTATCCAGACGAATGTTATTTCGTTTTCAAGTTCAGAAGCTTTAGATATCAGATCTAAAATGTTTGTCGTGAGATTGTTATTGCTGCGACTTCGGATTGTAGCCAATGAACTCATTGAATCAGTTAATATTAGGTATTTTTTTGAGCGGCTGTTTAGTATAAATTTGAGGACAGTGTAAATTGCCATTAGTTCTGCTGTGTAGGAGCTGGCTGTTCCAGGTAATTTGTATTGTTCACTATATCTTGAGTTTTCGATATAAAATGCGCATCCAACTGTATTTTCTTTCTTCGAACCATCGGTGTAGATAAAGGTGAAGTCCTTGTATGCTTTTTTCAGTTCAAAGAATATTTGATGATAAAGTTGTTGTGGAGTTGTTGTTTTGGGTAATTTCGAAAAACTATCTACGATTTTTACATTTATGTTTTGTTTCCAAGGCGCTACTATTGTTCCTGCTTCACTGGTTATAATATTTGGAATTTTAGTTTTTAACTGATTTGAAATGACAATGAGTCGGATATTGAAAGGTTTGGGATAATCTGGGTTAATAGTGTAGAGCATTGGTTGTTGATTTTGGAATAGTACGGAGTTTAGTGGGTGGTTTTTAAGGGATTTAATTTTTAAGGCGTATTTAAGGCAAAGATATTTTCTTCTATGAGAAAGTGACGGTTCGCCGGATTCACAATAAAGGCTTTCAATAGGACAAGTGCGATAGGCACCTGTGGCTATTCTCAGTCCTAAATTATGAATTGAGTCAAGTATTTTTAGATGTCTGTTCTTTGCAGATCCGTACAGTTGGCAGCCGTAATCTAATTTAGATCTGATTAGGGTTCTGTACAAATGGAGTAAGCTTTGCTGGTCCGCGCCACAATTTTGTCCATTTAATATTTTTAAAATATTGATTCTTTTTAAACAAGATGCTTTTAAATATTTTATATGCGGGAGCCATGTAAGCTTCGTATCCCATGTCATTCCAAGAAACTTATATTGCTCGACATACTCTATTTTTTTGTTGTGTAAATTAAGATTAATACCAGCTGAGCCATCACGTCTTCGAGAAAAAGCCATATATTTTGTTTTTTCTGGAGAAAACTGTAAACCATTTTTTTTGGACCAATTTTCTATTCTCCTTAGTGTATCCTGTAGTATCCGTTCAGCTAATAGGCTGTTTTGAGTTCGAAAGGATATAGCTATATCATCACTGTACATGTACATCTTAACTGAAGCAGGGATTTGTAATGCTAGGTCATTGAGAGCTAGTAAGAATAATGAAGGACTGAGGACAGATCCTTGCGGGACACCATTTTCTTGAATTACTTGTCTCGATGTTATGACGCCTATTCTTGTTTGAGCGAGCCGTTCTCCAAGGAAATTTGCTACATAGTGATACATACGTCCTCTCACATTTATATCGGCAAGTTTCTTCAAAATTGAATATCTCCATACCATGTCGAAAGCACGTTTGATATCGAAAAAGATTACATATGTTCGTTCTTTAAGTTGGAATCCACGGCAGATTTCATTCTCAAGGCTGATTAAATTGTCTAATGTTGACCTGTGTTTACGGAAGCCGCTCTGTAGAGGGTGGAGTATTTCCTCTGTTTCCAATTTCCACTGTAGACGCCGGTTAATTATTCGTTCCAGTAGCTTACCAACATTGCTTGTTAAAGAGATGGGTCGGTAATTTTCTATTTTAGAGACATCTTTGCCAGCCTTTCCTATTGGTATGATTGTCGCGGTACGCCACTGTTTTGGAAATACATTGTTTTTCCACACGTATTGAAATATTTCAAAGAGTAATTCTTTGGCAGTTGGATGTAATTTCTTTAACATTTCTACGTGAATATTATCTGGTCCAGCGCTGCAAAGGTGTAAGTTAGTCAGTTCTTTATCAAATTCTTCTTTGGTAATATCGTAATTGAGATCTTCATTATTATTACTTTCTGAGTTAATACTTTGATTTTCTTTTAATTGTTTGTAATTTTTAAAATCTGTTGTGTAATTATTAGAACTAGAGATTTGCGCATAGTGAGTTATAAAAGCTTCAGCGATATTCTTTGGTTCTGTTATAACTACCTGATTATGTTCTATTTGTGTTACTGGAGCGCTAACTGGTTTTCGATACAGCCTTCTTACATTGTTCCAGATTTGATTCATCGGAGTTGATGAGTTAATCGAAGATATAAAATTTTGCCAAGATATTTTACTCCTTTCTCTAATTAAATTGCGGGCTTTTGCTCGTTTTTGTTTAAAGTTAATAAGATTTTCAATTGACCTATTTTTTCTATATTTCCTCAGAGCACTTTTTCTTTCCTTAATGGCATCCGAGATTTCTTCACACCACCAAGGAACAGGAGGTCTCTTAGTTGTTGGATTAGTGGTCGGTATTGCTTGAGTTGCTGCATTCTGGATTAAGTATTCAAAGTTGTCTACAATTTTGTTTATGTCTCCGTCAAGTGTTTTGTTGGTAACGTCGGTCAGTTGCTCGAATAAGTCCCAGTTGGCTTTTTCAAAAATAAATCTTTTATTATGAGGAAGATTAGTTTTAACGTCAGGTAGTTTAATAACAATTGGGAAATGGTCACTAGCATGAAGATCTTGAATTACTTCCCACGTCAGTCGAGGTGCTATTGATTTTGAGCTGAATGTGAGGTCAATTGCTGATAGGGTCCCGGAGGCTAGACACAAATGTGTAGGCTGACCATTGTTTAAAAGTATTAAGTCGTCTTGTCTGGTGTACAGCTTTTCTAAATTGATACCTCGGTTATCCGTTTTGTAAGATCCCCATAAGTGGTTATGTGCATTAAAGTCACCAATCATCAAGAATGGTTTTGGAAGTTGCGATATAAGGTAATCTATATCTTGAATATTTAATGCTCCTGGTGGTGTATATATGTTGCAAATACACAATTTACCTATGGATGGTATCACAGTTAGCACTGCAGCAGCTTGTAAATTAGTTTGTAATGCTATATGGGAGGCGACGAACTCTTTCCGAATTAATATAGATACCCCACCGGAAGATTTTAAACCACCAGTATAATCACTGCGGACTATTTGATATTGATTTAATGAAAAAGTTTGGGTAGGAGATAGGTGCGTTTCTTGTAAACAAATAAATGCTGGTTCCAATTTCTGAATGATTTGCATTAATTCTGGTTTGTGTCTAAGTATGCCGTTAATATTCCATTGGAGAATGTTTGTATTATTCATTTTGTCAGTTTTAGTTGTTAAATGTTTCGTTTTCTGAGTCTTCAGAGGTTTCCTGGTTTATTGATTGTAGCATATAAAGTTCCTCCAGTTTTCTAGTAAGAGTTTTAATTATTCTGGTAAAGCGTAGTTTAGTTTTTCTTTCAGACACTTTTTGGTGTAAGCATGTCAGCATTTCAATTAGCCGTTTAGTATCTGAGGTGTATTTTAACGATGTCTGTAAAATATCATCAGATTCTTCAGATTCAATTAGAAATTCCTTGGTTTGTTCTGTAGTTAAGATAAATTTATATGCTGGGTTGCTGATTATCGGCTGAAGCGGTTCGACTATATTTACCCATTCAAATCTATCTTTGGAACTAGGCCGAGACTTTTTATTTGGTTTTGGATCCGATTTAGTTGAAAGTTGTTCAGTAGTATTTTCTACAGACTCAGTTCGGTTTTCAGTCTCAATTTCCTCTTCATTTGAAGATGACGTTTGATGGCCACGTTTAACACCAGATGTTTCTACATGTGACTCTTCGCTTGTTTCAAAAGTAGTGTCAAGTACTACACTGATTACAGGGTCTGAATTTTTGGGATGATCGTTTATTTCAGATGTAATGTTAGATGCTGAATTTATCTGATGATTATTTGAAACAACATCACTGTAAGATGATCTACCATTTTTGGTGGGACGTTTTTGGCAGTTTACGATTAAATGTTCACCACTACCACAATACGCGCAGGTCTTTGGTTGTCCATCATAAAGAATCATTGCTTTGACACCGTTTATTAAGACAAATGATGGTATATGTTTCTTTAAGTTGCATTTAAGTATTCTATTACCATTTTTAATTCGTCTTTGCATTGCGGAGTATTCAAGAGGCCAATATTCATCTTCGATGGACTGGATTTCTCCATATTTCGCAAGAGCAGAGATTATTTCACGATCTGGCGTTTCAAAGGGAAGTCGGAGAATTTTAATCCGCCTAAATCCAACTCCGGCGTGACTTATCTTGATTTTAATGATTGATCCGTCATCTTTTTTTATTTTACTTTCACCATTTAAATTTTCTATAATATGGTCACAAAGTTCTGATTCCAGGAATTTTACAAAAAATCCGTTAGTTTCAGTTTGAATACCATCGATTTTATCTTGAATATTATAAACCAATTCTTTTAGAGAAACAAATATCCAGTTGAAAACTTCTTTGACTGAGGGTTTATCTGAATCATCTTGTACGTACGAGCACCAGAGTGTATTCGTCCGTAAGGTCATTTTTGTCTCACCTGGTACTGATTATCAGGTGGAGACAAATTATTTTGAAACACAAACACTTATATAAGTTTATTTGCAACAATTAATTGATGTTTACTCTATTAACATTCAATTAAGACTCCCCGAAAATTACTTATGTATTTGATTTTTTGACTTCATTTGTTTTTTTAAATTTATTCGAATCCTTTAATTGTATTGTCTCTAACGTCCCTATTAAGAACAAAATTTTCTTTTTGAGGTTAACTTTGACTGTTATTTTAAAAAAAAATTCAATTGTTTACATTGTCGACATGATGTGTACATTGTCTACATTGTTTACGCCATTATATACCTGTAGACGTAGATTTGTTAAATGGGGAATTTGACTAATTTTGGGAAACTATTTTAAAATACGCATATTTATGTATTATGCATGTATATAATTTTAATTTTTAAAAATAACGCCGAAAATCGTTAGAAAAATTAATTTAATATTTGTTCTCAAAATTTGCGCGAAAACGTTCATTAGCTTCAATTACGTCACATTCTCTAGATAGCAACAGGTGTCATGTAACTAAGAAAAAAAACTGTTTTTTTTCTTATAACGAAAAAAAAATTGAAAAATTAATTAAATTCAAATTAATTTCCATAGTTATGTTTGCTAACCGGAGTTTACGTAGCGACCCTAGTGGCGACAGTGTTGAAATATAAGAGAATGCAACGTCACAGCCCATTTCTGCTGACGTAATTTATAGCTGAAAAATATTAATTTTTTTTAAATTAAAAATTGATAGTTAGGATGAATTAACACAATAAATTGCTGTCTTTTATTACCAATTTTCATTAAAATTTGTTTTTATTGTTTTTCTTTGATACTGTCAAATACCCCATTTATACCTACCTAAATGTAATAAAAAAAAAGTATGCGCTAGTAGAACTTACCGACATATAACTACGCGTTCCCACAAACGAATTGGCCATTGAATCAATTAATTGGCCGGAAACACCAAAATCACATATTTTTATTTCACCGCTACTATTCACTAAAATATTACTCGGTTTCACATCTCGATGCATGATGGCATGTTTATCCCGTAAATAACTGAGTCCTTTCAATACGGCCGCGGTAATTTTGCCCAATATATCCTCCGGGATACGTCCGGCCTTTTTTAAAATTAAATCTAACGACCCAGCATCCATATATTCCATACATATACTGATTTCGCCGTCGCTATAGAATGCCCCGTAAAAGCCGACAATATGTGCAAAATTACATTCGTGCAATACTTTCAATTCGCGTATAATTTGTTTTTTAATCACCGGTTTCACTTCTAAATGTATTAATTTTAATGCCATTATTAATTTACTAGATTTATGACGGACTTTTAATACAACACCACCGTTGCCGGAACCTAATTCGCCTAATTTTTCAAAATCGTCGGCGCTCAATTCGCCAATTTTCTCTTTTTGACATAAAAACACTTGGATACGTTTTCGCTGTGTGTCGTCCATTTCAATTTCTTCTAAACGTTCAGTTAACGCTTCTATACTTGATTTTGATTTGCCAGCTAAATTACTTTTCCTGCAAACATCAAACAATTCGTAAAATAGAGTATTTGACTACATTTAAGGTGAATCGATCAGTTGAAATTTTCCAAGTTTAGAATTTGAAATTTTAGCATATTATAGAGAAAGATATGATGCATTCACTAACTCTTTTGAATAATTTCTGATGTGTAGTTTAGAAGAAATAAATTTTCAAAGTTAGAATTTTTAACGTACGAGTAAATGCCAAAGAATGATTAGAGGTGAATCAGTGGTATGTATTTAAGTAAGTTGTGTCATTAAAAACCAACTTTAAGATTTAAAAAACTGAAAATTATTTTCTTTTATGTTTTTGAATCATTAAAAAACTATTTTGTTTAATATTGGACGTTTAGTTATTGTAATAAATAGAAAAAAAAAACTATAAATATGTCATTTTATACTAATATACCCATAATATATTTGTGTACGTGTTAGTTATTATATGTGCGTACACGTCACTACCAGAATCAAATTCATTACTTTTTAAATTATTAAAATTAGAAGATTGGACAATAATCAAATATTAATACTGTTACATGTATTATAAAATTTAACTTACTTTTCTACACATAAATTATATTTATTTATAGAGAAAAAATAGTCTTAGTAATTTATTTGTCACAAATTTGTCAGTACTGATCGATTCACCTTAAAAAGGAAAAAAGTATTCTAAAAGCCTTATTTTTTCATGTAATTACATTGAATTGTTTGTATGGGGAAAATAAATATAAGCCAAAATAGCTCAGTTGGGAGAGCGTTAGACTGAAGATCTAAAGGTCCCTGGTTCGATCCCTGGTTTCGGCAAATAAATTTTTTTTTTAGTTATTGCTTATAAATAAATTTTTATTCAAATATTCAAGAATATCGTTCAATAATTAATTAAGTGATAAATTTTGTAAAAATTGCCCAAAATTAAATTTTAAATGAACAGCATTTGCCGTAAAAAATGGTTTGTTGTAATGACATCACAATTTGAAATCAATCAAACTCAAATCAATCAAATTTGAAATCAATGTCACTCAAAACTTTGATTATATTCATAACATACTAAAATCGACGCAGGCTATATACAGGAGGTGGTTACACAGGTCATTACTTCCCTCCCTGAACAGAAATCAATTCAAATTTTATCGTGGATTATTTAATAACGTTTTTCAACGCTTGAAAAGCTGTAAATAAAATGATAAAGGAATTTCGTCATTTTAATAAAAAAAACTGACAAATTCACACCAAAATCACCCTAATTCAATCAATGATCTTAATTCAAATCACTTTCACAAAGAATTTGAGAAAAATAAATTTTTTCAAAGTGGTGACGTCATGAAGTTGACCAAAATTTTTCATTGCCTTAAAAATTGTAGGGTTGGGCGGGGTAAAAAAAGACTGCTCGAGTGGGGTAAAAAAAAGACATACTTATACTAAACTCAACAGTGTTAAATTCGAAAAATAAAAAATATTACAACAAAATACATTAGTATTTTAAGCTGTCTGGGCAAAAAAATTATTTTTTGGAGAAGGCATTATAACATAAAAAAATTTTCTCCCAAACTTCTGTAATTCATGAGCGAAAAACTTTCATTCCGCATTTCCGCCACGATAAACTTTTTCAGTAAGTAAAAAATCTGATAAGATAGAGTGCTGTATTTTTTTCTTGTTATTCTACATGCTTTAGTAATGTCAAGTACAAAGTTTCATTTAAATAGTCCAACTGCTTGTAATTTTTTTTATATGTTAAAAAAAAAGAAAAAACATGGGGTTAACATTCAGGAAAATTAAAAATTATTGACAAGCATTTTCATTTTAAAACTATATTATGACATGTTTATGTATATTTTATGGATTAAAAAAATACTGATTCTTCAATAAAACAATTTTTTTGTTAGTGAGGAGACGGTTTTCATGGATATCAATTTCAGCTAATTCGAAAATTTGTATTTTTGACCCACGAAAATTTATTTGTTTTTATAATGTATAACTATGCTTTACTGCACACATTTAGTATTTTTAACTCATTCATAGATTATTTTGATTTATTTTTTTACTTTATGTAAAGTAGTGTAAAAAAAGACAGCCTCAAATTAGCATATTTGGTTTTTTAATGAGCTACAACAAATTTTTTATTAGTTGTACGTTTGCAAAATAAAAACTGTTTTAATATTTAAAGTCCAAAGAAATTTCCTATGAGTCAAGCTTTTACATCAGTTAACTTTTTCCGACTTTTGTTACTGCTCAATCTTAGCTCAAGTTTTTGTGTAAAATACGTAAAATTTAAGTATATCTATAAAAAATTGTGTAGTAGAGATAGAGTTGTGAAATAAAAAGTATTGTACTGCTAATTACCCAAGCTGTCTATTTTTTACCCTTCCAATCATGTACTTACAGTATCCCATTAGTTAGAGGTCTGTCTTTTATTTACCCTCCTTTGTCTTTTTTTTACCTTATTTGGTGGGTAAAAAAAAGACAAGGCTTTTTTTATTTTTTTATAGATTTATATCATTAACTTGAGTGAAAAAACACGCAAAATCTCAAAATACAAACAATTTAACATCACACAGTATCTTTTTTGTCTAAAAATTCATATATTTTCTACATGAAAAATGAAAAGATTTGATTTTGTCTTTTTTTTTTACCCCGCCATACCCTAAATTAAATGATTTTTTAAGTACTTAAACTGCAATTATTATTTAGTTTTCAAGGTAAAATTTAAGAATCAGTTCTGCTCAGTGTTGCCAACTCGAGGGATTTGTCCCGATTCACGGGTTTTTTTGAGGTTTCGTGGGATGGAGGGATAAATGGTCTAATTTGTGGGATTCTTTTTATATAATATGGCCTAGTCTAACTTATCCTTAACAAAGAATAAATATACTTTTTTGTTACAATAAACCATTAACTATTATTTATAATGTTTTATTTTGAAAAATCCATTTTAAGATGCAGAGGCGGTACAAAGGGTGTGTGTAGCCTTTTGGGGTCTTGTATCTCTGAAAAAACTGAAATTAAAGTGTTTTTTTTTGCTCGTCAGCTGTATTTTTGGAAGAAATTGTTACATTTTGGAAGATATGGGATTTTTGTAGGAAAAATGGGATTTTTTAAGCAGCTCTGTGGGATTTTTAACCAGCTATAGTTGGCAACACTGGTTCTGCTGTTGATTCAACAGAAAAAATTAAGTTAATATCATATATGTATTATAACTATATGGCCAATCCCTATAAGAGGCAGTGGTTCCGATGAAGTGAGACGGATAGACACCGGGTAGAGGCACTTCAGTTGTTTTGCGCAGATGCATCAATTAGTGTTTACCGTGTTTACTGTTCAGATTGGTTCATATTACCACCAAAAAAGTCGCTTTTGCGCAAAACGAACAAAATACTTCCAAATCTGCACCGTGATGTTGGGACGTTTTTTTCATATCCATTTGGCCATATATGTATACTACATATATGGTTAATATACATCTTATATTATTTTTTTTATATGCTTCGAATCTCGCGCCTTCTTCGCCTTCTTGGCTTTTTAACCCGAGTTGCATGGAAATGTTCCTATAGAAGTATGCACTTCAAAAATTATGGTTTAACTTTACGTCAATAAAAACATTCAAATTATGATGAATGCCCAAAATCTAACATTCTTAGACAATTCGAATCTCTAAAAGGAATCGAAAGTTTTTAAAGCCTAAAAAACATTTTAACGACATTGAAGATCGAAATCCTGTAAATTCAGTTATTTATGCCAAAAATTATTGTACAAAAAATAGTAAGGTCACAGACCAATGAACACTATTATATATTGTACTACTAGACAAAGCGTAAAGCCAGTTTGTAGGCATTTTTCTTGAAGCAGATAATAGGGTGAGACAGGTGAGATTTAAGGAATATAATATGTCAATTTTTGAGCAAATGTGACTATAATTATTGCAGGACATAATTTGTATACGTACGTATTTTGAAAATGAAGCGAATACCACTTTTTTTTCATCCAAATTTTGCAAATTTTTTCTCAAAAAAGTAAAATTTTATTAACAATATTAGATTTTGACAATAATTATTTGAAAACGTTACTACGGATACCATTGGTTATTGCATTGATTACTATATTACAGAATACTATCCGGTCGTATTCTGGTCGTATCTGGCTGCCTCAATTATACATTTATATAATTAGTCTATATAATATAATATTATAATATGTTCATTGGTCTGTGAGTTAGGTATTTCATTACTATGCATTTGCATGACATTTTTACATAGAAAAAATTATTTCAGTAAATCGTAACTTACTGAGATGAAACCGTTTCCGTTGGTACTGTTGATGTTGGCGTTGAAACAGGAGCTGGCTCAATTGAACCAGGAGGTAATGTTAAATTCAACTTATTTTTTGACATATTGTTATAAAAACTAAAAAAGAAAAAAAATTCACATAAAGTACGAAATTTTCACGGCCATTACCACATCATTTTCAATTATTTTTCTTTTATTTCACATTAAATTCACACGAAGTTAAAAATATTTTTTATATTTTATGTCGATCACATATGTCAAATTCAAATTTCTTAGAAAACCCCTTGTAAAAATTGATAATCCATACACTTGTATACACTACCTCTAACGATACCCCTCACGCCCCTCATTGAAAAATGGTAAAATAGTATTGGTCCGATCGGAAATAACTCGAATTGTATCATTGACTAACAGTGGAACAAAAGAAACTCCTTGTATGCAGTTATGCACAGTTTTCAAGGACAAATGAGGCACCACAGAACAAATAGAACGAATATAACTATCTCTTTTCTGCAATCACTTATGTGCAAGTATGTGCATTTTACAGAACTATGTTGTCATTGACTTACAAGCTACCAATGGGTGTGTTTCAATTGTTGTCATATTGTTGGTGTTGTGTTACCGTCTATACGTACATCTACGTAGCGCATACATATTATATATTTTTTTAACATATGCGTATACAAGACACGCATACACATAACCATTTAGCGCACTACACACACAACTCCGCGTGCACATATATAACGTAGTGGTGGTGGATCTTTTATTCTTTAGCGTTACACTGATTTCAGTAATATAGAAATGTTACCGCTCGTTCTGTGTTATTCTGTGTGAGGCACCCACTCATTAAATATAGTGGAATCTCACAAAAAAGTAAAAACGTTTCCCTCTGACCTTTCCTATTCGTAAAGTTAACAGTATTAAATTACTTCTTGATATTTTTTCGTCGTTTATATCGATACTGTTTGAAAATATTGATACGATATATATCGATATTTTTCAACAACTTGCCCGTCTCTAAGGCCGCTCGTCCTTTGGATGCGGAAACGTGCGATATTTAATTCGGACGAATACGCATGAAAACGGAAGAACGATCCAAACAGCTGTAAAGCTATACATCCTCGTCCATTGAAAGCGTCTCGTTCGTCCGTTTCCGTACGTATAATTGCGACGTGCGAACAGATCCAATTTTGTTTGGATTTTGTCGCGCGAAGAAGTCCGTTCCATGAGATTTTTATTTTTATTGAAATGAAACTGAAGATAAATTACAATTATAACTGTGTATCTTTGCATATTACGTGCCATAAATTGTTTTTTATGTATTTTTATAGCATTTATAGCTTCAGAAAAAAAAATTAAAAAGGAAAATACTGACGAATATTGAGCTAGTGGACGAACAGTAGACATATCATTTCGGACGAACGACAAACGTGCGTAATCGTCTGAATCAAATATCGCACGTTTCCGCATCCAAAGGACGACCGGCCTAAGGCTGTCGTCCTTTGGATGCGGAAACGTGCGATATTTAATTCGGACGAATACGCATGAAAACGGACGAACGATCCAAACAGCTGTGAAGCTATACATCCTCGTCTATTGAAAGCGTCTCATTCGTCCGTTTCCGTGCGTATAATTGCGACGTGCAAATAGATCCAATTTTGTTTGGATTTTGTCGCGCGAAGAAGTCCGTTCCATGAGATTTTTATTTTTATTGAAATGAAACTGAAGGTAAATTACAATTATAACTGTGTACCTTTGCATGTTACGTGCCATAAATTGTTTTTAACGTATTTTTATAGCACCCATAGCTTGAGAAAAAGAAAATTAAAAAGAAAAATACTGACGAATATTGGGCTAGTGGATGGGCAGCAGACATATCAATTCGGACGAACGACAAACGTGCGTAATCGTTTGAATCAAATATCGCAGTTGTCCGCAACCAATGGACGACAGCCTAATTACACAAGCACCTTGAACAAACTGTATTGAACATAGTTGCATCTCTCGATTATATTCCGAGTCGCGAATATTCCAAAATTGAGAACTTCAACAAGTAAACCATGGTAAGGTGCATAAGGTGTCCGAACTCCATGTATGCAAAAAAGGTCTAAGGGTCCGTCCACACGCTCAAGCTTTACCACCGACTTACTTGCGCAAACCAGGTTTGAAGCAATTAAACGTCAATGTCAGTATTTATAACCTCAAAACTTTGATTATATGCATAGAACACTAGAAGCCAACTAACATAAAAAAAGGGAAATTCGCTTGGAGTCATTTGTAAGCCAGTCACAGCTTAAGGCATTAGTCCGTCAGTAGTCGTCGTCGAGTCAACATACCATTGTATTAACAATATACCCATTGTTAGTTGAACAGCTCTCTCTGGTAATACGTGTGTTGTGGTTGTATGCGTGTATACACATACTACTACAAAAAACCAAACTAATACACTGCAAACAGTGTGTATGTACACAAACAGACTACGTCACAAACTCATTACAAGTGGAACAGAGGCAAAGCCAATCTAGTTTGTCCCCTTGATTATATGCATAAAATGTCAAAGTAAAAGCAAGTATTTATTAGAATTCTGGCCGATTATTATTACTATATATAAGCTAATAAAAATATTCAAAAGAAAACACAATTTCACCTCACCGATGAAAATTATCAAAATCAACATATCTAGCTACAAAATGTTACGTCATATTCAAGAAATAGCGCGTTTTCACTTATTTGAATATTTGTTGAAAAATGGCGATTTTCAAAATAAAATTTCTAAATAGTTATCAAATTATTTTATGTTTCATCATTAAAATTGGACATATGTAATGATAATGCATAGAATTATTTAACATTTGACACAAATTTTAAACACAGGCAAGTACCGTATTCTGGCAATTCTTCCGTAAGAGTTCGTGGTCCTGGTGTAGTGTCCTTGAAGTTAACCTTTGATATTTTACCTATTTTCCCTTTAAGCACGAATAAAGTGGTTCGCTTTGTTATCCATTCAAATGATTAATTCTTTGATAAAAAGTAGGAAATGGATGATAAAAACATAATATAACACCAAAATGATCAGGCGATTGATTTTTTCGATATGTATCGAAATGTATCGTTTAATGATTAATATCTTAAGGGCGCCGCGAGTCTAAAAAGTTTGGGAACCCTTAAAGTACAGACCCAAGATATTGTAATATTTTAATGTTTTTAATCATGGCAGTTCTGTCCATCCCTTTAAACGGGTAAATGCTGAAATAAAATGTATTTTTTAATATTTTTTTATAAATAGTTATTAACAAAATTATTTAAATAATTTATTTGAAAAAATATCGAAAAAAAAAAAATAACAAATACAATTTGCTAAATAAAATTAATTTTATATAAGAATCCAACTTAGAAGACACTATAAACTAAAAATATGCAAAATTTCTGTGTTCTTTTGTGTAACTAATAAAAATACCAACTCCATAATTATTAGATATTTTACGTCCATTACGAAAATATCGTTTACTTAATTAATTAAAGTCGTTAATCAAATTAAAATCTTTAACTTCGGGTGTTGGCGATTGTTGTTTATGCTGAGACCGCATATGACCCCGTAAACAGTGACGTTGCGTAAATCTTTGCGAACATATTTCACAAACGAACGGTTTTTCACCGGTATGAGTCCGTCGATGGACTACAAGATTCTTTTTAAATCCAAACGCTTTTCCACAAAATTCACATTTGAAATCTTTAAGACCTATCAAAAAAATAAATAAATTTTCGATTAATATACTCTCCTAATTTCATTCGTCAAGTGCGTGATAGACCATGCAAAATTTTTAATACATATCATGTATACATACCAGTGTGCACCACCATATGTGCTTTAACTGTACTCGGATTTTTAAATTTCTTTCTGCATACTTCACATGAATACTTTTGTTCATCCGAATGTGTCAGTGTATGATTTTTAAGACGGTAAGCTGTACCGAATGCTTTGCCGCAAATTTCACAAGCAAACCTTTTTTCACCCGTATGGGTAAGTCTGAAATAAAGTTGGACAATAGTTTTTAGTTTAAGTTGACTAAAGTCGACGATTACTCAATACGGTACTTGACTGTATTCAAAATTTGTTTTAAATGTTGAATAATTTTATGTATTATCCTTAAATATATTCAATTTTAGTAGTGACAAATAAAAATATTCTTTAGTTATTTAAAAATTCGATTTTGAAAATTATAAATTTTTAGCCTTCATTTAAATGATTAAAAAAGTAGTGATATTTGAAAATGACGTCATTTTTTATAGCAGATCTTATTACTGTAGTTACGTATTGTCTATGACAAATTGCATTTTCATTGTGACATTTTTACAATTCTAATTGACCAAGAGAAGTTGTTTTTCTTTGTAATTTATTTTGAACTTTTTGGTTTGCAATTAATTTTGCACTCAAAAAAGATTGATGGAAGGAATACATCGTCACTTAATACGTAAAATATCCTTATCAACTTGTTTTAAATATTATGTTAAAAATGCTTTTATTTTTTGCTACAATTTTAAAGTTACGTCAAACTGTTTTCTTAAAGTGCATTTAATACTTGTAGGGCTTCATGAAAATCTTACAGTGATAATAAATGAAGAAAATAACAAATTAGAAAGTTGTAAAACCACTAAAACTGAGCATGATGACTGCTGAATATTGTGTACAAATTTGAAACCATGTTGACAAGTGTTGACATGAATGAAAGCGACATCTGTTTGAGTTAAATCGTGACGTCATTGCATACGTCACTACGCCAAGTCGTTTTTCCCGCCAATTTGTTCATTTAAAATTGAACAATGGTTTTTTTGAAGATTTTTAAAAATTTAACAAAAATGAACTAATTCATACGTAAGAACAAAGCATTTAGAATCATTTCTCAATTGCAGTCAAGTACCCTATTTATTTCTATCTGAACGATTATATAGTTGTACGACTAAAAATTGTTAGTGTGCGAGTATTCATACAAATAAATTTCCCGAGGGCGAACTGTCTATCTGTCTATCTTATACAGGTGAAAAAATAAAGCGTCCAAATGCATATGCATACCACTTAATATGTTTGTTGAGTAAATTAACAACGATGTCAAAGCATTTATTATAAAAAACTTTGATAGTATAAGTGTGAATGCACAGACTATGTTTGAATGTATGCCTACACGTTCGTATGAAAAATAGTATGCATCAACATCTATCCATTAATACATACAATAATGACATAAAGTAAGTATGGTTTGCAATTTTTTCTACTAGCATGTCACACGGTAACTACCTTAAACTATTTTTTATAAAGAAGAAGTTCTTGAATTACTCAGATAGTACGATTATGTTGACACAGTCACCCTCACCCCATAATTAATTACCCCTAGACTTATTTAATATTAATTAAAATTCACATAGTGTTTGAAAAATTGTCAAACTGGAACGGTTAGGACTCGAACCCGGATCTCTTCGTTGCTAGCCAAACCCCTTATCAATTAGGCTACCGAAGCGCTTATTCGAGTGCCACTCCAGTCCGACAATCAATCAAACATATCCTCTCTTTAATGCAAGACGCAATTATATTTAAAAAAAAAAAAATTAATTAATATTAGGAAATTGAGGAAGAACTGGTCAATTAGATTTTTTTGAGTAGATTTAAAATCTGCAAAGGAAATTTTTCGTCCTGATAACGTAATAACCAGGGCTGGAAACTATTTAAAATGATTTCATTTTAAATATGTATTTAAAATACAAAATGGCATTTTGCATTTTCTATTTTAAATAAGTTCGGTCAAACCATTTTCCATTTTGTACTTAAAATGGAAATTTGAATCCATTTTGCATTTAAAATGAAAATGCATGTACACTGAAATTTATGTGTACATGTACCTATGACACTTATGACTCATATTAATTATAGAACTCGAATTAAGCGCAGTTTAGCAAACTGTGTTAAATGTAAGTCGATTCAATTGACTCAATTTTTTTATAATTCGAGTTTCAATGTCACTTGAGTTAAATTTGTTACTAGAGCTGCAGTTCTCTCAAGTCAAATTTTTCTGACTCAAGTTGTGTGCTATTATCTTTAAGACACGTCGATAAGAAATGTTTTGGTATTTCGAGTAGATGATTTTCATAATTTAGAAGTCGCAGTTGTAGCGTAGTCAAGGTTTGATTATGTCAAGGCTGAATTAAATTTTACAATATTTTTGAGTAACAATATTTCAAGAGTTAAATTTCGTTTTCATATCATGCAAATTTTATAAAATTTTCACAAAAGACTGCCCTTATATAATTTCAATACGTCTGACATTTTCTTAACTTTTTTTTTTTATTAATTTCAAAAACGATAAAAGATTTATAGTATAAAAAGTAAAAAAAGCATTTTGTATTTTATAATTCATTTTAAATAGCTATTTTCCATTTTCTATTTTAAATATGTTCAGCAAAACCATCTTCCATTTTGTATTTTAAATGCATTTTTGGAAACCATTCTCCATTTTCTATTTTAAATTGTTTGTATGAACCATTTTTCCTAGCCCTGGTAATAACCTTTGCATTACTAATTAAGTACCCGATCAAAATTTCGACATTTTTGACCCCCCCCCATTTTGGGAAAATGTATTTTTTTTATTACATTCGAGTATATATTTACCTGTGATAGTGTATACTTGACCACTGAGCAAATTTTCGATCACAGAATTCGCAACTATACGGTTTTTCTCCGGTATGTATTCGTAAATGTGCTTTTAAATTTGAATAATCGGTGAAACAGTGTCCACAGTACGAGCATAAATGTTTCTGTTTCTCCGACGACAACGATGGACGACTTCCTGGTGGCCTTTTGCCACATTCAGAGCGCATATGTCGTAGGAAGAAATTGAATTTTATAAACTGTTGTTTGCAATTTGGGCATTTTTTCACTTTATGCTCCTGATGATAGTGAGCTAAGATATTTTTAAAATTACCCTGGCATATTAAACATTTCGTGATTGGTGGTTCTTTTTTCGCGGGACTTTTTTTTGTTTCTTCGGTCTTCACTTTATCGGTTGATTGGTGGGGGGCGGTCGGTAATGTAGGGAACGCATTTTGATGGATGCGTTCAAAATGTTTTTTCAAATCTTCTTTATTATTGAAACTCTTCGTACACTTTGAACATACTACGTTAATTTTTAATTCGGAATTATCACGAACAGGTTTTACTTCGGTGCTTGCTGATTTAAGTTTATTCAACGAGTCAATCTGTTTTGAACAGAATGTCGCATATTTCTTATAAACATCGGAAGTATTCGGTTCATTTTTTTCAATTTTGATATTTTCCGTTACATTATCGTCACTTAAATTATAATTATCTTCAACATATACTTCATGATCATCTTCATTATCAGCTTCCTCCTGTTTCACGACACTATGTAAAATTTTATCCGAATTTTCGCACAATAATTTAAATTCGTACGACTGTAGTAGTTTATCATAACAATTATTACAAATATTTTGAGGTAATCCGTCGTTTTGAGTAATCTGAAAATTGAAAAAGTCGTTTGAAAATTATAATTTTATTGAAAATTAAGAAAAAATTATTTACATGTACTGAAGAGCACGCCATTATCAATTCAGCGTTCGTTAATGAATTATTTAATTTGTTATTAATCGAAAATAATGGTAAAAGATCATCATTCCTTTCCGATAAACAAGCGCGACACTTTTTTTTATTCATATTAGTTTTTCAATAATAAAATAATCACTAAATATTAACACCACTTGAAAACACAATCTCCACTGTGTAAGCTGTGTAAATTAGTTCAATGATTCAAGTTGACCAACTGCAAAAAACGAAAATCTTCCAAAATCGAGAAATACCCGAAATACCTTGAAAAAAGCAAAAGTTTATAAATAAAATCTTAAAGTTTAATACAGAAATAAATAAAAACACTTTTATAAAACGTAAAAATCTTTATTATCTCCCTAATAATTAAAATTGTATTGGTAACATCAATTAATTCAAAACTGACAAAATATTATAAAAATAAATCTGTTGATTTGAACTGTTCAATTAAATTGTTCGAATATATTTGAATTGGCGCAGACGTTGTTATCTGATTAACCTGATTATTTTCAGATTCCACCTGACTATTGGCAGCACTGGCAGTATGAATTTGTCGATGATCTTTTAGATTTTTTCTGTATTTGAATTCTTTACCACATTCTTTACATTTAAAGTTACTAATACCTACAAAAAAAAAATATATTTAAAACATTTTTGCTGGATTGGTAAAACATCATGTATTTTACCATGCACTGCCATATGAAGTTTAACGGATTTTTTATATTTAAACGTTTTGGCACAAATATGGCATGAGTATTTACGTTCATCGGAATGAACTGGCATATGTTTCGAAAGCCAATTCTTTCTGGCGAATTTACGACCACAAATTTCGCAAGCATAATTCTTTTCCCCAGTATGAGTCGTTCTACAATAATAATAGTATGTACAAGTAACCTTAATTTACCAATCTAAGAAAAAAAATATTTTGAGGGAAAATTCGCCAAAAAAAATTCGTATTTTTTCTTCATAATTATGTTTTTTAAGGTGTTAGAAATATTCTCCGAAATTTTATTTTTTTAATATTGTTGTATACAGCTAAACCTTTTTTATGTGGTCTTTTTTGTGCGTTTTTTTATGCGATTTTTTTTATTGAGTTTTAAAAAAAAATGGCTATTAAAATGAATAATATGAATCAAAATCAAGAAACAGTAGGAAACTTAAACTTTTACTATAATAATTTTCTTTGATAAAAATACTTTTTAATGGTTTTTAAGCATTTAATCAGAATATAAGTTATTGCATTATTTAGTTTTTATACGGATGTATTTTTCAAAATTTCTCGTATTATAACAAAAATGAAATAAAATGTTTCTACATGTAAATTAAGGCATTATCTTGTTTAGAAAAGCAACTTCTATTGAAATTGTGAAGTTTTGAGCGTTTTGAGTTATGTATTTTCGATGAAATTTTTTTATGCGGTCCCGATCCACCGCATAAAAAAGTTTTTTTCACAATCTGGACTGAACTAATCTTTTTATAGCTATTTATGATATTTTTGAATATATTTTAGTTTTTTAATAAAATATTTACTGGCATAAAAAAATAATAAAAAGATCGATTTTCATGTTTTTTTTTTTTTTTGTTTTTTTTTTTGACGAATCCTTCCTTGAAACGTTCAAAATTACCTGTGACCGACTAAAGTAGTTGACACACGAAACGTTTTACCACAAATATCACATTTGTACGGTTTTTCGCCCGTGTGAATTTTCATATGTCTAGCAAAGAAGGAATCACATTCGGTGACCAATCCACAGTAAGAGCACAAAAATGTTCTTTTCGATTTCTCAAGACATCTGCCCTCCATATGTCTCGAGAATCGAAGAAACGAAATTAATTGTTTACCACACTTTGAACAATCCTTTTTTTGGTGAATATGTTTGAAATGTTTCTTAACATTTTCGCAACTCTCGTTACAAAGTATACAGTACACGGACACCTTTTCAGGTGTCTCTTCTTGACCATTTTCTTTGGAATCGATTTTATCGGTTTTTTTCTTAGGGCTGTGCTCTTTTTTCTTTTTAGATTTTTTTCTATGGACCGTTTTATGCTGCGGTTGAAAATTTTCAAGCGCTTTTTTAATTGCGTTATTTACTTTGTCGCCATCTTCAAGTATGGCGGGACGAATTTCAGGATGTACTTGTTCAAAATGTATTCGAAGTTCATCTTTAGTGTTAAACTGTTTCTTACATCTGGAACAGGCGTAGCGAATTCTTAGCGGTATATTGTTTGATAGGATAATTCTTTCGGGACTTCCCGGTTCCAGCTTAGAGAGGTTGGTAACACTGTTTTTCTCTTTGTTGACAGATATGCAAGTTGATAGATTATTACTATCTTTCTTTGCTTCTTTTGAATCTATTTTCACATTCGTAATGTTACTGTTTTCATCTTCGTCGGTGGTATCTTCGACAGTAAAACTTTCGTCTACATTATTAAGTGAATCCTCAAAATATTCTACATCATCAATTTGAACTTCCTCGTGTTTAAGAAAGCTACGTAAAATTTTATCTGAATTTTCACAAAGTAATTTGAATTCATATGATTGCGATAATTTATTATAACAAGCTCCACAAATATTTTGAGGAAATTCATCGTTTTGAGTAATCTAAAATTTGTTAAATCGATTTTTCAGTACCATATTTACAGTACAAATTTTAAAAGTTTATTTACTTTTACTGAAGAACATGCCATTATCAGTTCAGCATTTGTTAACGAACTGTTTATGTAATTATTAATAGAAAATAATGGTAGTAGTTCGTCAGCTCGTTCTGATAAACAAGTTCGACACTTTTTCTCGTGCATTTTTATTGTCACTGATAAAATAATTACTCAAAAATAAAATCTGAAAACATAATTTTTGTTTATTTGAAATGTTTGGAAAATAGCTAGCATGGTTAAAGCCGGATTCACATCTAACGAATAAACGTGAATGCATACTAACGCACGGTTTTTTTCACCGTTAGGCCTTCTACACCAGGACCCCGAATCTTCAAATGTGTTATGAGACGTGGTACCGTTATAATTTCACTTATTTCAAAAATGGTAATCTTGAATTCTGTTACCGATTAAACTGATATGGTTCTTGTCTTGACTGACGTTATGTTTTCACTATCAATTTGGTTGGTGGTATAATATGGACAATATGCACTGCGTAAAGTAGTTAACACCTTTATCGACCTTGCTTGCGTACAAGACGATGTACATGTATGACGAATACATATAATGGGTACATATTATATGGTTTTTCCTAGGTTATGTTATAATGGAAATTTTTTAATTAAAATATTAAATTTTTTGATTTGACCTTAAAGAAATTAAAATCGAATATGTTTGATGTAAATAAGTAATGTTAATTATCAGTTGAATAAAAGTTTAGTTTTCAGAAAAAATTTAGGGAATGAATAAAACTCACAGAATATTTATTTTTTATAACTTTACAAGTTAAAAGAAAAATAACCTAAATTTTAAGAAATTAGTTGGGTAAATGTAAGCATTTTTGTACTCTTTCGAGTATATGTTTAGTTAAAATTTACTCTCTTCATTTAACAGACACATTTACAACCACGTAGTTAAGTTTTAAGAAGTTCAATTTGTGAATGACACAAAAACTGCTATTATAAAAGTAGTTTTTGCTAATACATTTTAGAAAATAAATTTTTCGAAGAGTAATGTTTGTATTTTATTCGTTTGTCAGTATGTTTTTTCTTTTTTTTCTAAAAAAAAATTATTTAGTTACACTTAACAAAATTTTTTATAGGTAATTTTTGTAAAGCAAAAATAAATTTAATTCTTTCGCTCTTATTTCAACAGAAATGCTACTAATAATTATTTAAATAATTAAATACTTCGAATACTTAAAGTAAAAACAATTAATTTACATATTTAAATAAAATAATATATTTTACACGTAAAGAGTCACACGCCCAAATAATTAACGAAAATAAAAAGGTGTAAATATGGGACCATAGATTTGACCGATATATAAAATAGTAATAAATTCTGTCGCCAGAGTACCATGTTGAAATACCAACTTAAAAAAATAGGTTCGTTTCCAAAATACCAGTTCACGTAGATTCAAGATTAGCAACGGCATCATAACGACACCGGTAAGTGATATCGGTAAATTACACTAGTGATATCATAACCTACCATAACGAATTTCAAGATTTGGGGTCCTGGGTCGGTAACTTTTTTTGGATGACGGGCGATTTTCTAAAAAAATAATTTTTAGCGGGCCGCACAGTCAGATATTTTGTAATGTAGTATGTAGCTTAAATAGGTTTTTTTTTTTTAAATCGAAAATTCAGCTATTAGAATCACTGTCTTGACGCAACTTGAGAACGGAACTATGAGAGAAATAATTTGTTTTGATGTCTCTAGCCGAAGAATGACATCCACTAAAATTTACATCCGCACGATAACTGTCGAACATCCTGTTTTTATGAAATTTAGTCAAAATGTTGGAAGTTCAAAAAGTCAGACATGTCCGATGCATGAAACGGTTTTTTAGGCATTTTTGCCAAAAAAAATTTTGTGGAAAAAATGTTTTTTTACTAAAATTTCCTCAAGTTTTTGCCATATTTTCTTATACCGTTAGAAAGAGGAGAAAAAATCACATAAAAAAGATTTTTGAACAATAATTCTATGCCAAATAGTTTCCGAGAAAACTAATTTTTGTAGTTTTTTTTTTTTTTTTTTTTTTTTGTATTTTCTAAATACAAATTAATATAAATATTATTAAAAATGAACATGAAAAAAAATTTTTAGTAATATTTTTACTTGCAGGTTATAATAACATCAGAGAGCAAAAAAGTACAGAGTATGCTCAACTCTGTATAAGCAGAGCAAATTGTTAGAAAAATTATATTGCTTGGTGGGCCGCATAAAAACATACAACGGGCTGCATTAGCTGCGGATTGCCGACCCCTGTTGTTCTACAGTCTACACAATAAAATGAAATAAGAAAAATAAGGGGTGTTATCATCTAGTGACGTTGACTGAAACTTTAAATTAACTGCTCATAGGTATATGTAGCTATGTTTGTACATCAAAATTAGTGCAAATATAATGTTCGTGATGACTTTCTCTTGTCACTTAGTGACAAAAAAAATCACGAATTTTGAAGTACAAAAATACCTACATATATCTATGAGCAGTTAAGTTTTAGGTTAGGTTAGGTTATGTTAGGTTTAAGTTTCATTTAACGTCACTAGATAACGACATCTCTTGTTTCATTCTATCGTGAAGATGACCTTAGAGGTGTGGACCCGGCTTAATAAAGTAGGAATTTTGATTTCTATAGGTTGGTTGACTTGTATATTTTAAAGTATTTGTCAAATATGTCAAAATACTCAAAATATGTTGTTTTTTTTTTCCTTTTTGGAATTGCTCAAGTAGATAATACAATTATTTAAAATACTTGTAAAAATTCGTATTAAGAAAAAAATGTCTATAAATTTAGATATTAAATTAAAAAAAGCAAATAAAATTTACTATGAAGAGGTTTGTTCAGTTATGTCATAATAATAAAATATTAGAAAAAATCCTAGAAGTGTGATTTGTTCGTTTGTTATTAGGATATTATATCTGGTGTAATTCAAATAGTAACACCTACCGATTTTAAATACGATGGAATTACGTTAACGATGGATGGGATGGTAAATTTACAACTTAGCGCAAAAAATGTTGGAATCTTTGAAGCTTTTTATAATTCCGTAAAAGTAAATGCATTTATTATTTCAAAAAAAATTATTGTTTAGAAAAAAAATTTGACTGTTTTAAATTTTTAGCCAATTCAGTTAGCACATACTGTAATAGATGTCGCCAATAGCGGTCGAATTCCAGCTGGAACAACCGAAATTCCATTTGAAATTCCGTTGAAATCAAATCGACCAGGACGTATTTTGTATGAAACGTATCATGGAGTTTTTGTTAATATCAGTTACACATTAAAATGTGACGTTAAAAGGAGTTTCCTCGCCAAAGACCTCACGAAATCAATTATGTTTATTGTTCAGTATAAGGTAATGCCAATCTAAAATTTAAATTTAGGGAAAATTGTGCTACCAACTAAAAGAAAATTAGTGAGTTTGTTGTGTTGCACAGTTTAATATTGAAAATCGTAATAGTTCTAATTAGATACGCGAACTGGTGATCAAAAAGGTAACTACTGTTGGTAGGTAAGGTTTGTTTCTAAGATTGCAACGGCTCACAAAGTTTATGCTGGTTTTAGTTTATAAAATATAAATTAGCAAATTTTTTGGAATACCTTTCTTATTTTTTCATGAATATTTATTGCTTTCAAATAAAAACAATTGCGAATTGCTACTATTTCTTTAGCTGTCAACTTTATCTTACTCGCAGTAGTTTTTACGTTTGTCACCAGATGGCTAACCATTAAAACACGCCTCCATTTAATTTTTAAATATATTTAAAAATGTACACCAATAGCTCGCTATAAAGAACATTTTGGAATGTGAGACAGAATTATACTTCTTACTCTTTTTAACCAATAAGATACCCGTGTACTTATATACCGGGTGGTTAACGTAATTAATATCATGTGATAAAAAACGTAAAATATAACCTTTGCCCTAAACTTAATAACAAAAAGTTCTACAAAATTCTTTTTTCAGAATGTACGAATTTTATTTTTATTAAAAATTTATTAATCTATGTATGCTTACATTTCCGTTGTATTTTGTTGTAAGTCACAATGAGCAATCTGTATATTGTTGATATATTACTTAAAAAGAGTGAGAAGTATAATTCTGTCTCACTTTCCAAAGTGTTCTCTATAGCGAGCTTTTGCTGTATTTTTTTTCTTTTTTGCCAGAAAAAGACTGGTTATCTACCTATTAAAACTAGTACTAAAAACTGTCACGTAACGAATTTAACTTGCCAAAAAAAAAAATTTTAAAAATTGGGGGGGGGGGGGCAGGTCTACCCACACTGTTAACTTCCCATTGGGTGTCCTTAAAGACTAGGGACTACTGTACATAAATAATTCTTTTTTCATTGTAGGGGGTTCCTCCCCTGGGCCCCCGATAGCGGCTTTGCCCCTTGCACCACACCGAGGACTTCGCCCTCTGTAGCTAAGGGTGGGGACCCTTGTCAAACAAATGATATCATTATCATTTGTTTTCAAGATATGCGAGACAAAAAATATTTCATAAAAAGTTTCTTATTACTTTTTTTTTTTAATTTTATCATAATTTACTAGCGTTTTTAACATCAATTAGGTTTTTAGGCCATTATATAATAAAGACATGATAACAAATCTATATGATCTATGTTGTGTTAATAAAGTTAATTCCGTTTTTTTTATCACAAAAAACAAACCGCTAATCCGAATTTGCTGAAAACTTTATCCGGTCTTCATTTTTTAATTACGTATCTAATGAAATTAGTCCGGAGTTGATATCATCATTTGTTCTCGAGATACGCGAGACGAAAAAAAATTCACGAACGAACGAACGAACTAACGAACACACACACAGACATCACGCTAAAAACGATGGATTCGGATTCTAGTGACCTTGATACGGGGAGATATGTCCAGATTAGCGATTCGTAAAATCGGAGCCATTACAATAACTTCCAATGGGAAGTTAATAAAGAAAAATGTACATAATACTTTTTGTACATAATATGGTCTTTTATGACTCAAAACTCAAAAATTCATAGTTGACACTTGATAAACGTAGAAAATTTACAGGGCCAAGAAAAAGTTCCCGAACACCCAGTACAGTTTTCAATCAGTCCAGAATCAATACAAAATCGGGATCGTACTGGCGGTATGATACCGAAATTTTTAATAACCGGTCATCTAAATAGCACTGTTTGTTCATTAACCACCCCGTTCAGTGGAGAATTGGTGGTTGAACATTCCGAATTTCCAATTAAATCGATCGAATTGCAATTAGTACGTGTTGAAACGTGTGGCTGTGCTGAAGGATATTCTCGAGACGGTAATTATTAGTTAAAAATGAAATATCACTGTTTTATCCAATTATCAAAGTTCCTATTAGCCACTAGTGTGAAAAGTTGCTACTAATCTAAAAGAGAGGGTAACTTCAAAAATGTAAACTTTACCGCATCGATGCAGCATCATGACTTTTCTGATTCGTCTAAGACTACATGATGTGCCGCTGATGCTCTCTTGAAATTTGATGCACATTAGATGTTTTTGAACGGGATATTGGCATCATTTAGCCTCTGATTTGGCTTTAGATAAGACAGATAATATAGCATGATAGACTATAGGTAATATAGCAATTCAGTCTCTATATAGGTATATTATCTTTGAAATCCAACTTGAACTTACTTGAAATTGAAAATATTGAAATTATTTGAATAAAAAATATTACATACCTATTTTGAGTGCAAGATGTATTCAAATAGTTTAAACAATTTTAATCAAAGGTAAATACATTAATCTTTTTCAACAATTTGTTTTTCGGAATTATTCCTATTGGTGTTAATACCTACATAATATGGCAAGTAGTTATAATTCTACATTATACACATTACCTGCATCTTGGACACGCATCACCAAATTTCTTGATGCATTGTTTTGACGCATCAAATGCAAAAATGAACTTTTGATTTTCTGTTGTGATGCGTCTGATGCGTTTTTGAACTTTTGACTCTGCCTTATGCAAGCAGTGATGCATTTTTGAAGTTAGCCAGAGTACTGCGTTTCATTCAAATTTGGCTAGTTGCAATGTAGTGTAGTGGTTTCACTGGGTGCGTTCAGCAGAAAATAATTCTTTAAAACGCTTTAAAGCAAAATGGCGACTTACTAAGAATAACAAAGTAAAAAAAATCAAAATCTTGTCGCATAACCTCAATAAAAGCTATTCACAGGAAAAATTGTTGTCTTTGAAGTGGAAACATCTATAGTGGGGATAATCCTGCGTGAGAGTATAATAAAATCTGCCCCAAAAACCGCGCGCTTTATATATTAACATTTGCTGGGGATATGTATTAACAATTTTTTGAGCTGACGGGAAAAAAAAGAAAGCAAGAAAATTTTTAATAATTGTTAATTATTTTGAATTTCCCGTGACTGTAAAACGCTGAAATTTTATTCGATTTTCAATTTCCACTCAAAGAGCGAAAAACCGTAAACTAGCAATCTCACGACAAATGTTATTTTTAAACCGACCAATTTGGTAGCTCTGCTACTAACTTACAAAAATAGATTTCTTTATGGTTGTTTCCAAACTGGTTCCGTGACAAAATAACCGCGGACAAAATAACTGTGACAAAATAACCGCGACAAAATAACCGTAGACAAAATAACTGTGGACAAAATAACCGAACGACAAAATAACCTTAAAGTTTATTTATTTATTATTTTATTAAAATATTAAATCTAAATTACAAAGATAAAACTGTAGCAATATCTTGTAAATACTTATGTTTTTGTTCTACGTTATATTTAATCACAAAGTATAATGTCAAAACTAACCTAATCTTCGGGCAAAGGGTAACCTTAACTAACCTCACTACCTAGTTTTTATATAAAAAATCTAAGTATATTGTCAAAACTAATCTAACTTTCGGGCAAAGGGTAACCTTAACTAACCTCACCACCTAGTTTTTATGTCAAAGTCGAAGCATATTGCCAAAACTAACTAAACTAACCTAGCCTTAACTAACCTCACCACCTATAACCTTAACCTACAGTAGAATTTTAACTAAAAGAAAGAGCATAAATTCCTCTTAGTTACAATTTATCTCTTTTTATTGAATATAAAAGATATATAATTATCTCTCTTTCATTTATTTGTACAATTTATCTCTTTTTATTGAATATAAAAGATATATAATTATCTCTCTTTCATTTATTTGTCAGTGTTGCCTTGGTTAACATTTAAAATATTTGTAATCCCCTTACCTCAGAATTCCCCTTAAAAAACTTTCTTTTAGTTAAAATACTACTGTAATTAGTTTTTATATCAAAGTCAAAGTATATTGTCAAAAGTAACTAAACTAACCTAACCTTAACTAATCTCACCACCTAGTTAAAAATAATGTTTCCCAATCTTAGTTTTTTAACTACTATAATTTTCACCAATTAACGTTCGTTTTTAAATGCAATAGTTTAAATGCCAACATCTAACGTCTATTGCAATTTAACCATCTTTTATATATTGGGAGCAAAAAAAAAATCTTAATCATATCACAGCCGCCTGTATCCTAACTCAAAAGAATAATTAACGATGTTTATTTTGTTGTTCGGTTATTTTGTCGTTTGGTTATTTTGTCGCGGTTGTTTTGTCGGGGTTATTTTGTCCACAGTTATTTAGTCGCGGCACCTTCCAAACTAATAATAGGATAGTAGAGCGTAGCATAGCACATTTGAAGAATGGGAGTCCTGGCAGGAAATTGACTAGTAATGTAGTGGCTTCGAGCGCTTTAACGAATTGTTTATGCCGAACGCAACCATTCACTGTATAAAAATCCAAAAAATCTATGAATTCCATATAGTGTTTGCTCCATTTATATTTTTATACTGTCGGCCATATTTTTAGTTTTCAATGCAACTGAATGAAAATATTTGATTCTTAACTACTTTAGGAGGAACTTTAAGTCATTCTTATCTTCCTACTAAATTAAAAGTGAACAAAATCATTAGATTAATCAATTTAATAGCAGAATAAAATACGCACCCTTAATACGCAGCCTCAAAATTTCTTCTAGCCACGGAAATACAAAATATACAAATTGGCGAAGGAGACGTTCCCACAAATTTAGCAATACCCATACATATGATATTTCCAAGACTGTTTACGTGTCCCACATTATCGACAACAAATTTTAAAGTTGGTAAGTACATATTTTCGGGGGGAAATACATAAGTGAAAAAAAAATACATTTTTACTTTTATGGTTGATTTTTTTTCAGAATTCGAAATTAATATCGTTATTGTATTCCAAAATGATCATTTAGTCACCGAAAACTTTCCAATTGTTCTTATACGATATTAAAACAATTTTGTAAAACCCTGTTGTTGATATATACGGTAAAGTGACGTCAATTATATAAACATGGCCGACTTAACCTAATATTGTTTAAAAACTGATTTTGTATAAACATTGTCAAGTAAATAAAACTATTTTTACTAAAAAACAAATTAAAAATTCTTTATTGTTTCTTTAATAGTTACATTTTTAATACAGGTAATCCCCAAAGAACACGGATACCTTCCTCCGAAGTTTCAAACAACACGATTTTTAAGTCATTCTTTTGAAAAACAATAAAATATATATATATATATATATATATATATATATATATATATATATATATATATATATATATATATATATATATATATATTATATTATATATTTGATTTAAAGTTACACCGGTCCTCAAGGTACGCGAATATATCCGTTCCATGTAGATTTGATTTACACGAATAAAAATCGTGTAAATTGAATCTGTCATAAAAAAAAAAAGAAAAAATACTGGAAATAAAAACTACTAAAAATTTTAGAGAATTTTATATAATAAAAATGATAACAAATATGTAGAAATGTACATATTTAAATTTTGAAATTATCGTTATTTTTGACATCGATAACTTTCGATAGCGAAAAGTAGGTTTTGACAGCCCCATTATGTTTGGAATACTCACAACTTGTTTCGCTTAAGCCTTCAAAACTTTCGTTATTTTTGCGCTACGACGCACCATTTACGAGATATTTACGATCAAAAGTTTACGTTTACGAAAAGTATTGAAAATTAATTTTTTTGAAAATATTCTATTGATGACTAAATCAATTGGACTAATGAGCCTGAATTAATCAATTATAATCAGTTTATAATGAGTAACTCAGTATTGATAATTTTTGATAACGAAAGATAGGTTTTGACAGTCGCAATACGTTTAGAATACCCACAACTTGTTTCGTTTAAGCCTTCAAAACTTTCGTTATTTTTGCGCTACGAAGCACCGTTTACGAGATATTTACGATCAAAAGTTTACGTTTACGAAAAGTATTGAAAACTAATTTTTTTGAAAATATTTTATTGATAACTAAATATTCAAACAACCAATGAATATTGGTGTATGTTTAAATACGGACAAAAGTCCGCCATACATTAATAATGTTTCACAGGCACTCGATAACATTTGAAATTAAAAAATATAAATCAATCGGACTAATGAGCCTGAATTAATCAATTATAATCAGTTTATGATGAGTAACTCGATATCGATAATTTTCGATAACGAAAAGTAGGTTTTGAAAGTCGCAATACGTTTGGGATATCTACAACTTACTTCGTTTAAGCTTTAAATTTCGTTATTTTTAAGCTACGATGCACCGTTTACGAAGTATTTACGATCAAAAGTTTTCGTTTACGAAAAGTATTGAAAACTAACTTTTTTTTTTTCAAAATATTCTATTGATGACTAAATCAATGGGACTAATGAGCCTGAATTAATCAATTTTAATCAGTTTATGATGAGTAACTCGGTATCGGTAATTTTCGATAACGAAAAGTAGGTTTTGACAGTCGCAATACGTTTGGAATACCCACAACTTGTTTCGTTTAAGCTTTAAAAAATTTCGTTATTTTTGAGCTACGATGCACCGTTTACAAGATATTTACGATCAAAAGTTCACGTTTACGAAAAGTACTGAAAACTCAAAAAAACAATTCCATTTCATTTTAATTGAAATAAATACACATTATATACATATTACTTACAAATGTATATGAAATGGAATCCCGTGTTTTGTAGTCTCGAACAACACGGTTTCAAAGAACATGGAATCAATTAATCGTGTTCTTCGGGGGATTGCTGTAGTATTAACATCATATAATGACAATTATATATCCTATTCAAACAAGGTGCCAATTTTAAAAATTGACTCCGACAAATCACTGTAAAAACACTGTTGATTTAAATTCTTCCAATAAACTATTCGAATCATTTTGAATTAGCGTTGATGTCGTTATGTCTCGGTGTTGCGTTTTCATGTGCCCGCGTAAACAATGACGTTGCGTAAATCCTTGCGAACATATTTCGCACGTATACGGTTTTTCGCCGGTATGCGTGCGCTGATGAACTACAAGATTCTTTTTGAACGTGAACGCTTTGTCACAGTGATTACATTTGAAATTTTTCAGACCTATGTGAAAAAATATTCTCATTAGTTAGCTAAAATTTTTGAAAAATTTAACGGTATTTACCGGTATGTATCGCCATATGTTCTTTAACGCTTCGAAGATGTTTAAATTTTTTGCCGCAAATGTTACAGGAATGATTACGTTCTTCGGAATGCGACACCATATGTTTTCGAAGTGAATGCATTCGGGCGAATGCGTGGCCACACTGTTCACATGCGAAATTCTTTTCACCAGTATGTATAACTCTAAAACAAATTTTTATTACTCATGCGGGATGAGTACTATCTTGGTGAATGCATTTTGGTTCGACAAATAGCTATTTGACTATTCTACTGTTGCCACATGGCTTTATAGGGTATTTTAAGTTAAAAACCGCAAAGCAATTTCTTGATTTTTCATTTAATAAATATAGGCTAGTCAATTTATTTACAAGAAAACTAGTTAGCGGAAAGTTTAGTCACAGTCCTAATAATCTTCATTCTTTATGTTTTCTGGGTCGCTGAACACGAATTTGAAGTTTGCTGACAGATATTTTGCCCGGAACATTGATTATTTTGCGAAAAAAATCAAATTTTTGTTAATTTTTTTAGATTTTTTACCTTAATTTTGGTAAATATGCATTTTCTCGAAAAAGTTGTTCTTTACAAAATTAAAGTAGACAAAATTTCCTACAAATTTTGTAGATAACAATTCTTTCTACGACCAACCGCTACGCCGTTAGAACGCACTAAAAAACGGGCGTAATTTTTAAAAATAAAAACCTTAATCTTACCATTTTTTTTCGATTTCCATGGAAATGACCCATATAAACTTAGCAAAATAAACTTAAAAATTAATAAACTATTGAGTCCTCTGATTACGAGGCTCATCTAAAATATAGATTTGTAAAATCGTAAAATCTAGAAGAAAATTGGAGACAAATGAGTTAAAAACCAATTTTTAATTAAAATTACTCAATTGATACAATTTCGGAAAAACGGCTATTTCGGAAAAAAATTAACTATTTGCCAAAATTTCACCAAATTCAAAAGTTTTCGCAACATTTTTTTACATCATTGGAAAGAGGAGAAAAAATTACATAAAAAAAGTTTTTGAACTATTATTCGATGTAAACTGGTATCCAAGAAAAACTAATTTTTCTAAACGGAAATTCGCTACGTTATGCTGGATGCTGCGACAGGGATATTTTAAACAAAAAATGTGTATATTTATTGTTTTTATTTTTATATTTTTATATTTAGGTATATTATATTTTTACTTTCATTTTTAACGAAGGAAAATATTTTTCCTAATCCTTTATTTTATTATATTATTATTATTATATTTCTTGTTCTCATATTTATTAATTCTTATATTTTTGATTTTTTATATTTATATTTCTGGTTTTTTATATTTATTATATATCTGGTTTTTATATTTATTATATTTTATGCTACTGAAGAGGGCTACAAAAATAGCCGAAACCGATCTAGCGAATATTTTATATTTTTTGTGGGTCTTTAAGGGGAAAAACTTTATTGTTACGTAAAAACTGTTATAGAGAAGTTGTTTTCGATAAATATAATTGACTAACTCCACGGTACTTTCTACTCTGGCAGGAAAAGAAATATTAATTAGCGATGCAAAGATTACGGGAGCGCCTCTTGTTTTTTAAATTAGAAGCTGTATCAAATAAAAAAAGTATTTGTATATGTTTAATTGCCACAGAAATATGTATTATACAAATTATGTGCGGATTACTAGATTTTACATCACCAATGGACCATTTTCTCAAATATGTTACAATCTGTCACCAGGGCGGCGACACAGGTATTTGGGAATACATGTCTATAATCGAGATATTACTAATTTAACCAACCAAAAATCACCTTCTATTAATTCCACTTTAGCAACGAAATTTTCCAATTCGGTTACCTAGGAATATTGTTTATTTTTTAGAAATTAATATTCCAACTATAGAGATGTAGCTCCGAATAACCCGTGTCGCCGCTCTGGTGTTAAACAATTTTCTCATGCGGTTACATAGCAATTTTTAAATTATAATTTCAATCATAGAGATGTAGATATTTTGAGAAAATGGCTCATTAACAAGATGATTTTTGGTTGGTTAAATTGGGTTAAATTAATATCTCGATTATAGACATGTATTCCCAAATACCTGTGTCGCCGCCCTGGTGACAGATTGCTACATATTTGAGAAAATGGTCCATTAAATGTATATTATATTTCTACTTGATACTAGTATACCACCAGAGGTGCGAGTGAGAATCTTTGCGTCACCAATAAACTGAAAACATAAATAAAAAAATTTAATTTACCTATGGGACCATAAACTTGACCACTGAGCAAATTTCCTCTTACAAACTTCACATTCGTACGGTTTCTCGCCGGTGTGCGTTCGCATATGGCATTTTAAGTTTCCTTGCTCCTTAAAACATCGTCCACAGTATGGACACAAATGTTGCGAGGTGGAGACACAATCGCCACGCATATGTCGATAAAAATTACTAAATTTATTACAAATCTTCCCGCATTTCGAGCATTCTTTTAATTTATGTTTATGTTGGTAGTGTTTCACAATACTATCATAATTTTCATCGCACAGTGAGCAATGTAGTCGTGGTTTCTCCTTTTTCGGGGGTTTTTGTGGCGCTGATGACGGTGGTGGTTTAACATTACTCAGTGCTTTTCGAATTACATTGTTAAATTTATTGGTGTCGGTAAATATGGCAGGACGTGACTGTGGATGGTATTTTTCGAAATGATGTTTCAGTTCATCTTTTGTGTTGAAATTCTTTTTACATTTGGAGCATGCGTAACGGATTTTCATTCGCATATTGTTCGATAGGAGAATTTTTTCCGAGGTTGGTTTCACGTTGGGGACACTGGACATTTTTATTTTTATGTTGGGAACACTGTGGGGATTTGTTTTAATATTCGTACCACCAGAGGGACTTGGTTTCTTGGACTTACAATAAGATACATGTTGACTATAGAGAAAGTTATCTTTATAAACTTTCGAACACAGCGGACATGTATATGTTAGAAGAACATCCAAATCTTTCGAAATATCTTTCGTTTCTTCTTTCAAATTCGGTTTTAGATTCGTATCTTCGGTGGCAATAATATCATCTCTATCGTCTCGGTCATCATTATCATCCACATAATCGGTATTGTCATTTTCCGGGGGAATTTCCTCTTGTTTAACAACACTCCTTAAAATTTTATCGGAATTTTCGCACAATAATTTAAATTTATAACTTTGTAACAATTGTTTGTAACAGTTGCGACAGATATTTTGAGGGTAACCATCATTTTTGAAAACCTAAAAATTCATACAAAAATTTTGAATTCAAAAAAATTCCAAATTCGAACATTGTCATATTTATTTACATGTACTGAAGAGCATGCCATTATCAAATCTGCATTCGTCAACGAATTATTTATACTTTCACTAGGTGCAAAAAGTGATAAAAGACCATCGGAAAATTCTGTTAAACAAACTCGACACTTTTTTTCATACATATTAGCTTTCAATTGTATTTTAATTATTCATCAAAAAAATTACTGTGGACTTATATCAGTGATGTTTACAAATAAAATGCGGAAATGTGGAATGTGTGGAATAGTTGTGAACTGTAATAATATTTGATTTTGATACTCTAAAATTAATAATATAGGTACTACAAAATTTAAATTTAATTTTAAGTTTTTACATAATTTTTATTGTTTTGTACGAATAAATCTACTCTAGGAAAGAGTTGATATGAAAGTATAAAAATAGACCGAATAGACAATTAGAGACATTAGAGACGCTTAAACGCTAGACCCGCTAGACTTGCTATTTTTGTTCACAATCGTTTATTTTAAATCAATTCTCAAGCCCGTAGTTTACGTTAAATTGTTAAATTAAAAATATTTTTATTTTAATATTTTATTAATTTTTATTATAAAGTACGGTCATAAAAAAGTCGAAAAAAACGCTGCGCATGGAATAAACAGGTGGACTTGTTTGGTTAAATATGGCGGAATTTAATTTATAAACGTCAGATCAATAAATTTCATTATCAGATGTGAACAAAAAATGTCCGACATAGATTCCGAAATTCCATCATCGAATGGAAGTTTTAAATTGAACGAGGGCGATTGGATGTGCACGGATTCACAGTAAGTGAATTAAATCGGATGTTGAAAATGTTCAAAATTAAACTAATCGTATTTTTAATTTTGTTCAATACATAAACATCGTAAATTTTTTTTTGAGGAAGTAAACACCACTTTACATTAAAAACATTAAAAAACACTGATTTGTTCCTTTTTTTAAATTACAGATGTGGTAATATTAATTTTGCGCGCCGAAAGACATGTAATCGTTGTAATAAAGATCGTGGCGAAGTGCCGAAGAAGAAAAAACTTGGCCAGGAAATTGGAAAAGCAGCCGCGGAGAAAAGTAAAGGTTTATTCAGTGCCGATGATTGGCAGTGTAACAAGTAATATGCATATTATTTTTTTTTTTAATTTTCAATTAATTGCTTTGTTTACTTTGATTGATTTGAATATTTACATTGATATAATTAGTTTTATTGCGCTGCGACTGCGCATTTGTTAACTGATTGATAATTTTCAAAGGCTATGATTTTTAAACGGTCAGTACAAAAATTACAGTTTTGGTCAGTATAAAAATTATGGAGGGTAGATATAAGGAGGACCATCTCTGTATCAAAAAGTGTCCATAGAAAGGCGTAAATAGTGGCGGCGCTACTGTAGCAAAAGGGTAAATTTAGAGAAATAAACAACGAAAGAAAAACATCCGTGTTGTTACGTAATTATTGTTTTCTTATTATAATTGTTACATGTAATTGTTTTATTATTTTAAAATTTTTTATAAAATTCAACACAATAAAATCACTAACAGACATTAATAGTTCACATAATTATGAATTACTTTCAAGGTGTTTCACAGCGATTTTTTTGTAGGTTATTAAACAGCACACTTCACTCCGTCGACAACTACAAAGTTCATTTCATACTCTCTTGCTACTCTAGCGCTATTTTGGCGAGTTTTTGAACTGTTACTTAGTACTTAAAACGGGACATTTTTTTAACTATTTTTCTTTTGTTTTCCGTACAAGATAGTCCTCCTTATATCTACCCTCCATAATAAAAATATAATCGGTATGTATAATAAGAGATTTGACGGTAAAATGTAAGCAGTAAAAAACAAAAAATAGAAACGGACAGTAAAATATTTTGAAATAAGCGATTCAGTAAATTTTTGGCTTGTTGAAAATCCAATTGGTCAGTAAAATTAATAAATGGTCAGTAACTGGTGAGCAGTTATTAAATCGAAATAGGCCCGTTAAAAATATTGAAATAAGTGGTAAATAATTACCCTTTATCCGAAAATGAGCTTTCAGTGGTAAACTAAACAAAATTAACCTAACATCACCACGTAGTTTTTATATCTAAGTATAAGTATAATGTCAAAACCAATTAAACTAACCTAATCTTAATTAACCTCACTACCCAGTTTTTATATCAAAACCAACCTAAACTAACGTAACCTAATCTTAGCTAACCTCACCACATAGTTTTTATATCAAAGTCTAAATATAATGTCAAAATTAATTAAACTAACCTTAATTAACCTCACCACCTAGTTTTTATATCAGAGTCGAAGTATATTGCCATAACTAACTATACTAATCTCACCACCCAATTTTTACATCAGAGTCGAAGTATATTGTCAAAACTAACTAAACTAACCTAATCTTAACTAAAAGTCGAAGTATATTGTCAAAACTAACTAAACTAACCTAACCTAACCTTAACTAATCTCACCACCTAGTTTTTATACATATCAAAGTCGAAGTATATTGTCAAAACTAACTATACTAACCTCACCACGTAGTTTTTATATCAAAGTCAAAGTATATTGTCAAAACTAACTAAACTAACCCAACCTTAATTAACTTCATCACCTAGTTTTTATATTAGAGTCGAAGTTTATTGTCAAAACTAACTAAATTAACCTAACCTTATTTAACCTCATCACCTAGTTTTTATATTAAAGTCGAAGCATATTGTCAAAACTAACTAAATTAACCTAACCTTAACTAACTTCACCACTTAGTTTTTATACTAGTCGAAGTATATTGTTAAAACTAACAAAACTAACCTAACTTTAACTAACCTCACCATCTAGTTTTTATATCAAAGTCGAAGTATATAATCAGAACTAACTAAACTAACTTAATCTTAAGGCCGCTACACACTATCAGTTTTAACTGACAGTTTTCACTCAGTTAAAACTGACGTCCCTGTGTCTATACACACTCATATTAAAGCTGTCAGTTTTCAGCCTACACACGATCAGTTTTCTCTGTCAGTTTTAACTGTTCAGTGAAAACTGTCAGTTAAAACTGATCGTGTGTAGCGGCCATTAACTAACATTATTTTAAATTTACGCGTTGCGCTATCGCAAAATATTCATCATTTTTGAGTCAAATTGTACACTATTTTCAATTAAAATAACGTTTGACTTTTACTTAAAGCTGGAAATCGGTAAACTATTTATTTAACTGCCCGTTTAGATATTTTCCTGACCATTTAGTTATTTTACTGACCAAATAATAATTACTACTTATCACTGTAGGATAAAATAACTAACCAAATTCATTTTTATTGCGGAAGTTGATTTAATACTACTAAAAAAATTTAATACTGACCGTTTGAATTTTTAACTGACCGAGGTAACTGACCAAATGTTTAAAAAACTTCTCAAATAATTATTTCGCATTTTCGCAAATAGATGTGGAAATGTAAATTGGGCTCGACGACAACAATGTAATATGTGTAATGCACCGAAATTCGGCGAAGTGGAAGAGCGTACAGGACTTGGTGGCGGTTACAATGATCGCGGTGTTGTCGAGTATAAACAACGCGATGATTCGGACGATGAATACGATGAATTTGGACGTAGAAAAAAACGGCGACGAAAGGACGATGATCGATCTAGTGATAGTAGTAGTGTTACAAGCAAAAAAGACAATCGCGAGAAACGGGCGGATGTGGAGAATGTGAAAAAAAGTGAGAAAGATGATGAAAAAGATGAAGAAGAAGTATGAATGAGTGGATTTCACTGGTGATTCAGATAAAATCGCATTTGTTTATTTTGATTGTAGGAGGTGGAGGAGGATGAAGAGGAGGAGGAGGATGATGAAGATGGCGATTTATCAAAGTACGATTTAAGTGACTGGGGCGACGCCCCCGTTAAAAGTGACATATCACGAAGTAGATCTCGTTCACGGTCTCCGTTGAATAGTTCCAGGTAAATCAAAATCATTACGGTAACGCTATCTAGTGTTAAAAAAACAACAGTGGAATAATGCCTCGTGTTCGATTTGTGGTACAAAAAATTCCGGTGCATTTGCGTATTTATATTTCCAAACCGCGCGAACATATTAGCAAAAATTTCAATATGTAACGGCTACAAGTTTCCAAATATGGTAGTAGACGTCAAATAATTTGAATTTTTGTTTACATGGTTTAATAGTGCACATGCGCGAGAATCTTTTATACCACAAATCGAACACGACCATGGATACGTTTTATTGGCGACACAAGGATTACGCGAGCGCCTCTGGTTTTTTAATTTAGAAGCTGTATCAGGTAAAAAATTTTGTATACGTTTAATTGTTGATAGAAATATGTATTATGAAAATTATATGTGAATTGCTAGATATTATGTCACCAATTAAACGTATCCGTTTATTTTTACTTGATATCGAAAGAAAGACATCGATGTTCGAAAACATCGATGTTTATGTAGCAAAATAAGCAACCATTATAATCTATTATTTTATTTATTAAAAATTAATATTGCCACTATTTATTTGGTACACTTTGCAAAAAAGTCACTTTGTTAGAAGTTTCCCTTTTAATATATTGCTTTGTTGATACAAATGCTGCCCAGCTTTTGAAAAAACTCTCTCTGAAGCTGTTGAAGTTGCTGTGAAATACAAATATTTAATGGCAATTTTTTTCAAGTTTGGATAAGTGGATCCTGGAACTTGCCATAAAAGTAATGGATCTTGTTTTAAATCAGCTACAGGACTTTATAATACTGGGTAGCTTAGAGTAATATCGATGTTTCGATATTATTCTCATAACATCGATGTGTCGATGTTATCAAAGACATAACATCGATGTTTTTCTACCATCGATGAATCAAACCTGACAGACCAATACCAAGATTCAAATAAATAAAACAAAGAGGAAAGCAACAAGGAAATTTACCAGATAGTGTTATCAAAATTTTACTCACCTTGCAAAATGGCTCATTAACTAGTACCTATGATAATTTATTAGAATTTTTAAAAACTTCTACTAGATTATGAAAAATTTAGACAAATGAATAAAATTTTCGTTTACCACTATCGAATATTTAGTATGATAATTACATATAATAATATGTGAATTTATCTGTTAATTTGTCTTACCGTATTACACTAACAATGAGTTCCTATATTTGTTTTGAAAAAATTTTCGTTTCCTACAGCTCTTTGTTGCCTAACGGCAATATTTCGCTTTCGCATTTTTGTTAGTTGATGGTTATTTTTCTCGTTAAATTGCTTAATTTTTAGTTTTTGTTTGTATTTACGGTATTAAATTCGTTTAAAAATAAATATAATTATAAAATAAAAAATTTTGCCTATCTAAGCGTTGTTTTTCCTAGAAAAAAACCGAAAACCGGTTATTTTAAACAGTTGTAACCGTCAGGCTAAACCGAGCATAAAATAAACGGAAATAACCGAAAACTGGTTATTTTTGAAAAATCACCATCCCTATTATCTAGTTAACTCATTCACGATCATGTAACACAAACAAACAGTAAACATTACCTAAGGAAATATGATACAGTATTTTGGACTGAGGCGCGGCTATAAATTTTATTGCTTTTATCATAAAACGTAATACTATTTTTAATCTTTTTTTAAGAGTCTTTAGGGACCAAAGTATTTCGCGCTCTGATAACGTAGTTGCCGATTAGTCGAACTTGAAGTATACATAACCCGTACTCGATTATTCGTAGCGTTACATTTTTCGCGTCTCGAAATTTTATATATTTTATATACTATTTTATATATGTATATATTTCTGCCCTTAGCAAATTTTCATGGTTTTAAATGTTTTTTAATTTTTTTGGACGTTCATAGAGAGCTGCCCTATCAGTAATTTTTATGAAATGACCATTAGCGACACAAAGAGTACGTGAGCGCCTCTGATTTTTTAAATTAGAAGTTGTATCAAGTAAAAATTTTTGTATACGTTTAATTTTTAGTAGAAATATATGTTATAGAAATTATATGCAGATTTATATCATCAATTAAACGTATACGTATATTTTTATTTGATACTAGTTCTAATTTTACCACCAGAGGCGTGAATGAAAATCTTTGTGTCGCCAATATATCACCATAATATTACGTACTTACAATAAGCGTAAGTTACGGATTATATATTGCTTCCGAGACTACTAAAGTAGCGGAAGCATTGTGATCACTTTTGAAAATGAATTTTTTTTCCCTCCAAAATAAATTTTTTTAAGCACATTTTACGTTTTAGAGCTTCCTGAACAATTTTGGTCCGTCTTTGTGTCGCCAGTTTGCACCAAGTGGCATAACTTCTGAATTATTCGATTGTTTTAATGAAATTTTCAGAAATTATGCAGTTTGGTTCCTAGATGGTCCCCTATGAATTTAATCGAAATCGGAGTAACGGTAACTACGCCGCTACCATGTCATTCCATTAATATACTAAATTGCACCAAGTGGTATAACTTCTGAACTATTCAATTCTTTTTTATGAAATTGTCAGAAATTATGCGGCCTGGTTCCTAGATGGTCCCCTACAAATTTCATTGCATTCGAAGTAATAGTATCCACGGCGCTACCATGAAATCCCATTAAATGTCAATATCTTATTTACTGCTAGTCCCACTTCGGTCAATTTTTTATGAATCGTTTTGTTTATTTATTTTTATTAATTTATATGTATACCTATATTAAATTATACAAAGATATATTAGGCATTAAATTACCAAGGTGCTTTTACGAGTACGAGGAAGCTGTGTGCCACACCCTATTGACAGCGTATTTTTTAATTGTTTCGGTTAGATACTCATAGATAGCGCTACAATCAGTTTTTTGTTTTTAATGGAACTGTTTTTCTTTCAGGAGGTGAATTGCGTTTTATTCATTGTTTTGCATTGAACATGTGAAAATTCTATATTTTAAGTATTTGAAGATGATATTTAGTCCTAGAAGCTAACTTTTTTACAACTTATTACCAATATCAATTTGAAACGAATGGTTAATTTTTACGTTTAATACAGTATGATTTTTTTTTTTACAATTTTAGCCTCTTTAGCTATTAGTTAACTATATATGATTTATAAAATGAAAATAAAACATTGGCTAGATATTGTAAACTTTTTTTTGTTAATAAAGTTTAAATTAAATATATCGTGTTATTTTTTTGCAACTTCTCAGCCTTCTCACAATTCAAAATATTTTACTTACAGATGTCAATGGGTTAAATCACTTTAACCATTAGTGAACCAAAAAAATTTGACCAACTTGTGTCTTGTTGATTTACTTCCAAGTGGCAAGTTTTCGTAAAAAATCATTTATACAAAAAAGGCGGTATTAGCTGAATCTGTCTGGCCTTACAGAAACTAAAAAAAGTTGGACTCATACCATCGATACACTATGGGTTAAACCAGTAATAAATTATACTTTTTGATCGAAAGAAAGTGTCCATAGTTTCATTTAATTATAATGTCATTATAACAATAAAATGAAGTCGCAAATATTTTCGGTAAAAGTGAATCATCAAGTGTTAGTGGTTTCTAACCAATGATTGTATTCTGTCTTGAAAGTGTGGCAGTTTGAAATGAAAAACATTTTTTATGTTTATCATCAAAGGTGTTAAGTTTTCAACAAAATTTTACACTAGAATGAGCTTTTTACGTGAATTTTAAAGAAAAATCTTGGTATTTTTTCCGAGTATCTATAAGGCAGTACGATAAAAATATAAATTTAAAAATTTATTAAATGTAAGTGGATTCGAAGGTCTTAACGCCTTTATCGATTAAGGTGAATACTTGTTCAACGTCGTTGCATAAAGTTGATCTTGTCTATGATGGTTTCTTGAATCTATGGTAATATATTAATGTTCGTGTTCGCCAGAAAATTTTGTTAGCTTAACGTTAGCTAACAAAGCTTGCACCGTTACAAACCAGAGGGCTCATATTCAAAAAATTAACAATTTCTAACTTGGTGACTGATTGTTTTTATTTCATAATCTTTGAATGTGGCTGTACTTTACAAGTTAAGTATTTATACCACGAAAAACTATGAAAAAATATTTAACGTCCATTAATTTTTTGAATCATAGCCCTCTGGTTTGTAACGGTACAAGCTCCGTTAGCTGATATTAGGCTAACAAAATTTTCTGCCGAAGGCGCGCATTGTGACAACTGAAATTTTTTAGTTGAAAGAAAGTGCTCACTAGAAGTGTTGTTAGACATAATGAAGTGCGCAAATACAGTTTTTTTCGGGTGTAGCATTGAAGGAGTTAACTATCCATTAAAATTTAGACGGACATCTTTCATAGTATTTTTTATACAGAGAAAAAAAAAAGAGATATTTACTTATAAATATGATTTTTCCACGGTGTTTATTTATAAGAAACTGAATTTATATGAGGTTTTAAAGATTTTTGGAAGCTTAAATTTCTTTTATACATACATAAATCCTAGCGGGTGCAAAGGGTTGAATTACGAAAATAAAATAAATATCAAGACATTTTTTTAATATAGTTATTTGAAGTAATATTACAATATTTAGATATTTCTAATAATTTTCTAAAATTTCTAATGTTTTAAAATTAATAAGGCTGGAGTTCCGAAAACCGCATACCTCCGATTGAGATGAAATTTGGTATACACACTCTCTTTGGCTTAAGAAGTTACCCCCTAGACGGATTTTTGGCGACGCGGACCGGAAGTGTATTTTTCAACCCTCCGACTGTCTAAATCTAGGGGTTACTAAAAGATGGTTTCCGTTACCATGGTAACAAAAATTAAAGATAGATTCTTATAGAACTTGGTGAGTAGAGCAAAAAAGGAAGAATAAAATTTTTTAATATCTTGCTTCGTTTTCGAGATATGACGTGTTAAAGTTCTAAAACTTACTATCTTGAATAGATAGATAATGTATTGTACATCTTATACATACTATGTATTAGTGGTGGAGAACTATCGATAGCACTATCGATAACTATCGATAGTTTTGACTATCGAAAACTATCGATATTTTTTTTTTTACTATCGATAGTTTTCGAGACTTTTTTTCAGTCATTTCGTTTACTTATAAATACTAAAGATAATAAAAATTTCGTAGAAATTATAGCCAGAGATATAAAAACAACCATTTTAAGGGAATTTCCGGGCAGAAAAGAATAATTCCGCCCCGGCGTAAAACCGGCGACCTTTTTTCTTTTTTTTTTTTTTGCTCGCCGGCTATCTAAATGCCGCCCAACTTGGGTATCAAAAACTATCGATAAACTATCGATAACTATCGATAGTTTCACGACTATCGTAACTATCGATAGTCGGGACTATCGATAGTTCTCCATCACTACTATGTATTGTATAATAATGTAAACCCATTTAGCATAAATTTTTAAGTGTATGTTAGCTTATTTTAAATATAATATTTTTAATGGTATATTACGGTTCTTTGTAACAGAAGTAAGTGGAGAATGAATGGGAGACTATTGAGACCTCATTGTCGGGCAAAGGGCAATTAAATAATATTGAGGTAATTACAAGGCAGGAGCCCGATTTGTTAATAGTTACCCTTGGCCCGGAAATGAAATTTCAATGGTAAACTAACCGAAACTAACCTAACCTAACCTTAACTAACCCCACCATCTGGTTTTTATATCAAAGTAGAAGTATACTGTCAACACTAACTAAACTAACCTAACATTAACTAACCTCACCATCTGGTTTTCAGATCAAAGTCGAAGTATATTGTCAACACTAACTAAACTAACCTAACCTTCGGGCAAAGGGTAACCTTAACTAACCTCACCACCTAATTTTTATATCAAAGTCGAAGTATATTGTCGAAACTAACTAAACTAACCTATCCTTCGGGCAAAGGGTAACCTTAACTAACCTCACCACCTAATTTTTATATCAAAGTCGAAGTATATTGTTAAAACTAACTAGTTTCGGTTAGTTTACCATTGAAATTTCATTTCCGGGCAAAGGGTAATTAAATAATATTTAGGTAATTACAAGGCAGGAGCCCCATTTGTAAATAATTACCCTTTGCCCGACGTTTTAGTATTAAACTAACCAAAACTAACCGAACCGAACCTTAATTAGCCTCACCACCTAGTTTTTATATCAAAGTTCAAGTATATTGTCAAAACTAACTAAACTAACCAAACCTTAACTAACCTCACCACCTAGTTTTTATATCAAAGTCGAAGTATATTTTCAAAATCAACTAAACTAACCTTACCTTACTTAACCTCACCACCTAGTTTTGCGTTAAAAAATACATTTCCGGTTCGAGTTGCCAAAAATTCATTCAGAGAATACTTTTTAATTTATGAGAAATATATTTAAAAAAATTTTGTTCAATTGGGGGTATCCAATAGTATATTTATTTACATTTAGTATACTACTTTTTGCTATTTTAGACCTTTACAAGTACAACTTCCGGTTCAAGTTACCAAGAATCCGCTTAGGAGGTAACTTCTTAAGCCAAAAAGAGTATGTATACCGAATTTCAGCCCAATCGGAGGTAAGCGATTATACTATTTTTTGATACTTTAAACCCTCAAAAGTATAACTTCCGGTCCGCGTCGCCAAAAATCCGTCTAGGGGGTAACTTTTTAAGCCAAAGAGAGTGTGTATACCAAAATTCAGCTCAATCGGAGGTATGCGGTTTTCGGAACTCCAGCCATTAATAAAATAAGGAAGAAAAATGTAAAATTTAATATTATGTTATAGTAATTTTAATCGATCGGTATTAAAATATCCACTTTTTGAAATTAGTATAAAATTTATTATACGCGCCAAATTTAAATATTTATTTTTATACGCCTATATTCATAGTGGTGACGTCTGACATTTCTAATATTTATAAGTTAAGTGTGCTAAAAAATAATGTAGAATTTTAATAATTTTTGATAAATATGCAAAAAATAATTGTTTTTATTTAAATATAGTGTTAATTTTAATCAATAAATTTATTTAAGTAAATAATGGCATGGCTCAATTTAAATGACAGTCTCAATAGTATTAAAGGACAAATCAGTAATTTGGCGACAGATTTTCTATCAGATGGTATAATTCAATCAGGTAAAATTTGCAATTTAATTAGAATTTCGTGTCAAAATTGAAGAATTTGAATAATATGTTTGTATTTTCTTTTATTTATAGGATCTAATCAAAGTTCCGATGAAAACTTACGTGTTAAAGAATTAGAAGATGTAATTGTTTCGCAACAAAATGAGGTAATTTATTATTTTTTATCCATTTTATTCTACAGAGTTACAATTTTAAATGATTCCCAATGATTTCGAAGTAGGCTGTATTTTAAATTGAAATTTTGTGAATAAATTTAAACTTGAAAATAGGAAGTTTATAAATCATTTGGGCAACCCTGTTTTCTAGATAAATTTGTTTATTTCAAATTTTTATTGTATTATTTATTATTGGACGCTAGATGACACTATTTGGATTACTTTTTTAAAAATAGTATATTATTCAACAAGCTGGTAATGATAGCTATTACTCACGAAGATGAAATTGCGACACGAGCCGAGTTTGCAAGGCGAGTGTCGTAATGCATCTGAGTGAGTAATAGCCATTGCAAGCGAGTAGAATGCGATATTTTTTCTACGACTTTTTTTTGATTTAAATAAAATTGAATATTTTTAAATCAAAAGAATACAATTTTTAATCTATCTCTAATTTCATTAAATGTTTATATATGTACAAACGATAAAAACAAAATACAAGCTGCTTTGTTTACTTAGATGTTACTACGCAACATATTTGAAATTAAAAATTGATACGTATATTATACACAAAACAAAAGCCAGCCCATTGAGTAACGGTTAATACGGTGATTTCATTGGTCAAAAAGGTAGTGAGTAATGAAAATTCCTCCACACCTTTGAATAATGCCTAACTTTCTCAACAATTAACGGATATGTAATGAGTGTGTTCTTTAACAGGAATAGAAAAACTTAGTTATTACTTGATTTTTGATTACTTTCCTTATTGTAAGGAACCTTAAAATTTTGACACTGTGGCGTCATCAAGTATATTTTACCGTTTTCAGGTTATAAAATTCTCAATTTAAAACCGAAAATAAAGTTTTAGAGTATAAGTTTAAGTTTACCCTCAATTACATATTAAAGTACTACTAGAAAGTTTATAAAACGTCATTTAACCCCTTTAGGACTAATGACGAGCTCAGCTCGTCATACTAATTTTTAGAAAAAATTCAACTGAAGAGTGTGCATTGTCTTATATCGGTAACTGGAGGCTGTATAGTAAAGAGCAGTCATATTGTAAATAAATTAAGCAAAACCTACCAAACTTGCAATTATACTTATAGAGATATTAAATTTTTATCTAAAATATTGGAATATACGGCGGTACTAAAGTAGTTAACTCTTCAGCGGCCCAATTAACTAATCCGTATATGTTATGTTTTCTATGCCAAGACCGAATATACACGTCATATTTTCAATTGTTCTGTAAAGCATTTATAATAACTTGACATACGGGTATCAATTTTGTATTTCCTATCGGCAGTGAACGTGTTGAATAACATTTAATTTATAAAATCATTATGACGTCATCAAATATTGAGAAATCATATGGAGGCTTGGTTCAATATCTAACCTACCGCCAGTAGTTTCTAGCTCATACAGCTTCTAATTTAAAAAAAAAACGAGGAGCGCGTGCGTAATTTTTGCGTCGCCAATACTGATTTGTCTCAATTTAGAATATGGGTAAAGGCTTTCGGAGTTTTGCGGATAAAAAGTCACAATGGCGGATTTTTAATATCCAAAAACGAATTTTTTTTCCAACATCCGATGTAATTATTCAATAGGGTATTATACTGAAATAAAAAAAATACATACATATATTAAATGCTTTACTTTTTCATATTAATTAAATGATTTTTTTAATTTTTGATAAATTCTGTAAAAATCGCCCAAAATTAACTGTTTAATTTTAAATGAAAAAAATTGCCGCAAAAAATGATTTAATGATGCCACAATTTGAATACAAACTTAACGTCACTGATAATCTTTATAACCTCAAAATTGTGATTATATTTATCAAGGAGCCAAACTACTGTATAATAGTTAGTATCCCGCTTGTCGCCAAAATTTTACGTCACAAAAATGGGAGGAGCTTCTATGGTTATATACATATTTAGAGTTTGTGTCTGTATGTGTGGTATAGTTCATGTTCGTGTGTGTGAGCTCCAAGGGACCATACTAGCAACCAAATTACACTGTTCCACTTGTCGCCAGTGGGTGACGTAAAATTTCCCCACTCTTTTGGTGTAGATACACACTGTTTGCAGTGGTATTGGTTTAATGGTTGCGTCTGTGTGCGTATTTACAAACACTACTACACACACGTATTACCAGAGAGAGAAATGTGTGCTGTTCAACTAACAATGTCTAACAATGTAATACAATGCACTGTGGGTTCGGTGACGGACAGCGACTGACTACATGACTAAAGCTGTGACAGACCTACAAAGAGCTCCAAGGAAGCTACACTTCGTTGATATTAGTTGGCTTCTAGTGTTCTATGGTGAGCTCGGTAGCTGGAGGGAGATGATACGTATATCCATCACACATCGCATACATCATACATACAATCTCGACAATGGATCTGGTGTAATATGTATGTACTCTAAGCGCTACGTATTCATGTATTACATTGTTGCAACAATCAATGTCCGAACCGAACCAAGGTGTGCGCACGACTGAACCAGGGTATGGACACTAGATACTCCCCTCCACTCCTTATTCAAACGGTGTGGAGTGGATCAAAGCGATACCAATAACACCAAAATCACCAAAATTAAACCGTAAAAACTTATTTTACTGGTATTACTGAATGAAAGTCCTATATTATTTTAGTGAATATTTTATTATTATGTTGGCTGCTGCTTGATCCACACCGACGAATAATTTGTCCGATAAACTATTGAGTGTCCATACCTTGGACTGAACCACCTAAGCTGTAACAGGCCTACAAAGAGCTCCAAGGAAGCTACACTTTTCTGATATTAGTTGGTTTCTAGTAGTTCATTGATATTTATTTTCGGAGAGTTTTGCGGATAGAAAGTCGCAATAGCGAGTTTTTATTATCCGAAAACGAATTTTTTAAGGTAAACGATTTTTTAGGGTATTCGATTGAAATTAAAGCAAAAACTATTGAATGCTTTTTCATATTAATTAAATAACTTTTTTATTTTTGATAAATTTTGTAAAAATTGTCCAAAATCGACTGTTCAATTTTACATACAAAAAAGTCGCGAAAAACGACTTGCTGTAATGACATCAAAATTTGAAAACATCAGTAATAATCTTTATAACCTAAAACTTTGATTATATTCATTATATTGATTATAAGTATATTGTCAAGACTAACTAAACTAACCTAGCCACCTATTTTTTATGTCAAAAATCGAAGTATATTGTCAAAACTAACTAAACTAACCTAACCAAAACCATCCTCACCACCTAGTTTTTATATCAAAAATATAAGTATATTGTCAAAACTAACTAAACTAACCTAGCCACCTATTTTTTATGTCAAAAATCGAAGTATATTGTCAAAATTAACTAAACTAACCTAACCAAAACCAACCTCAACAAGTAAGAGAGGAACAAAGAAACAAAACATGAAATATTTGTTCAGTTAAATATTAATAACAACACATGTTAGAAAATTTACTAGCTAAGTGTGTAATCGGTCGTGTGTAAGCGAGTCGGTACGTTTGCACTCGCTAGCGAATTTACTCACTATTCATTGGCGAGTAAACTCGCCAAGTGTAATCCAGGCTAAACACAGTCAGGTACCCTATTAGTTTGATAGATATTATATATTATAGTTGGGTGAATTTATTTTTTAGGTATGAGGGGTGTGAACCATAATCGAACTTCAAATGGTGTTACATTTTTATCTTTCATTTACTTATTATATTTACATAACACTTAAACGATGATGTTTACCATCTGTCATATTATCCACATTTATAATATTGTGATTAAAAGTTTTTATAGAAATTTTATTAAAAAATATTAAGCGTACGCACAATATATAGCATAATATCCACCGCATAAAAAAAGTTTAATAGAACATACATAAATCAAAACGCTCAAAAACTTCTTAGAAATTGCTTTTCTAAACAAAATAAAGCATTAACCTATACATAAGAACATATTATTTCATTTATATAATATAAAAATTGCAATAAATACATGTGTAAAGAAACGTAATGATACAATAACGTATATTCTTATACAATGTATTGATTATAAATGCTTAAAAACAGTCAATAAGTAATTTTATCGCAACTTAATATTCAAATTTATTTTTCGGATTTTCCTTTGTCATTATGCAATGAGTCATTTTCTCAAAATATGTAACAGTCCTGACACCAGGGCGGCGACACAGGTAATTTGGGACTACATCTCTATGATTGAAATTTTAATTTAAAAATTGCTATGTAACTGCGTAAAAAAATTGTTTAACACTAGGGCGGCGATACGGGTTATTCGGAACTACATCTCTATAGTTGGAATATTAATTTCTAAAAAACAAACAATATTCCTAGGTAACCGAATTGGAAAATTTCGTTGCTAAAGTTGAATTAACAGAAGGTGATTTTTGCTTGGTTAAATTAATATCTTGATTATAGACATGTAATCCTAAATACCTGTGTCGCCGCCCTGGTGACAGATTGCTACATATTTGAGAAAATGGTCCATTTGATGGGCATTTTTTTGAAACAAAAAATTTAAAAAAATTGCTTCAAAAAAGTCGAAAAAAAACAGAATTACACAAAAAGACCGCATAAAAAGAGTTTCTGCTGTATACTGCACACTGGATATAAAATTAAAAGGACAGCTCTTACAATATTTTATTTAACAAAATAAATGTATCTATCCTATCTAGAGCCTTTATAACCAACGTATTCTTATGTTGTTTTTATTTTTCGTTTCAGATAGATAAATTAAAGAGTGAAATAGAAGAATTATCGAAATTAGTATCCGAGAAACAAACAAATGTAAGTATTTTTTATTTTTTTTTGTTGACCCCTTTACTTATTTGTACACTAAAAATTCTTTATGATGAATAAACTGTACTGGCGTACTCAATAAGCACTTAAACGTTTAAACTTCTAGAAATACTGAAAAGTTATAAAAATTCGTGCAAAGATTCAATTATGCTGTCTATACAATCAATGAAATAAGGAATAAGAAGTATGCCATCTAGTGACGTTAAATGGAACTTTAATGAAATAAGAAATAACGAATAAGAAATAAGAAATAAGGAGTATGCCATCTAGTGATATTGAGTGGAACTTTAACGTAACTGGTCATAGATATAAATATCTAGGTATTTTTTTACGTCAAAATTCGTGATTTTTTTCACTTAGTGGCAAAAAAGTCATCACGAACGTTACTTTTTCATGAATTCTGATGTACAAAAATACCTAAATACATTTACCTATGAGCAGTTAAGTTGAAGTTTCATTCAACGTCACTAGTCACTCCTTATTTCTTATTCCTTATGTCTTATTTCACTAAAGTTCCATTCAACGTCACTAGATGACATACTTCTTATTCCTTAGTTCTTATTTCTTATTCCTTATTTCACTGATTGTGTAGACAGCCTTACATTTGGTATAAATAAAATAAATAAAAGAGTTCTTTGTTCTATTTTGGGGATTAAAAGTAACTGTCACTTTTGGGTGCGTGTTTTACTCTTAAACTGATTCTTGTATTAAAGTGACTCGCTTCTATCTTACTATTATCTTCTTCTATTGTCTTTTAACTTATTATTAAACATATTTACGAAAAGAGGAAGATAAATTAAGAATGATTTGACGTCTCTCCTAAAACAGTTAAAAATCGGATATCTGTATTCAATTCGAGTGAGAAATTAATATGGCGGACAATATAATATTTGATAATAACGTTTTTGACAATTAAAAAAAAAAATTTTTTATATAATTTATGGCAACAAAGAGGACAATTGGAACAAGTATTGTCGACGCAAAGATTACACGAGCGCCTCTGGTTTTTTAAATTAGAAGCTGTATCAAGTAAAAATGTTTGTATATTTAATTGTCATAGAAATATGTATTATACAAATTATGAGCGGATTATTAGATTTTATTACATCAATTAAACGTATACGTATATTTTTACTTGATACTAGTTCTAGTTTTACTAGTTCTAATTTTACCACAAAAGACGCGAATGAGAATCTTTGCGTCGCCAATGGAATATTCGTTGCAAGCCAAATTATTAGGGTAAGTGCGGGAGAGATGCCGCAGTAGCCATAGTTCGTCCGTTGATTGGTAGATAGCGCTATTAATGGATTATATGTTTAAAAAAAGTTACATATTTAAGCTGTATATGGTAACATTTATGATTTGTCCATCAGTTTAGTAATTATCCAACTTTTTATTATTGAAAAGTAAGTTTTTTAACATAATATTTTATCAAGCATTTAATTCATTAGAATTTTAGAATGTATATGTCATTGTTTTAATGAAAATGAGTTTTATTATTAATTTAGGTATATTTTAAAAGTATTGTATAAAATTTTAGGTTAGAATTCCGCACTATGTTTGCTATAGCAACATGCGGCATCTATCCCAACAAAAAGGAGAGATGCCGCATTTAAAGTTGGTATAGATGCCGCATCATATTACATGTTAAAAACATAGACTTATACCTTAATTATGCAATTTTTTTTTTTGGACTGTAAATTATGCCACATAAATATTAATCCTCTCATAATAGTGAAGATAACGAAAATAATGATGATTGCGTGTATATTGAATGTTTTGAATAGTACTCAGAAACAAAAAAAAGTTGACTGGTTAAGATGTATAAAGTACCCAAAATGGCTACATATGGCATGCATCATGTATGGAGATGTCTGTAAAATACAAATTTTTTAATATGAACTATGCGGCGTCTCACCTTCATTGATGCGGCATCTCCCATAGGTGTGGGAGAGACGCCGCTTTGCAGACTACAAAAATGTTAATTATAAATCTTTTATGACTATAAAATTATCAAGTGTTTTCAAAATGTGCGGCATCTCTCCCGCATTCACCCTATATATTTGGATCTCGTTGAATTTCGTTATATGAAGTTTTCACTGTAGCTAGTGTTTGTATTTTTTCGTAGAAAATGTGTTTAATATGAATTTTTTTTATTTAAATATAATATTGTAACATGTTATTAAAAATTCTTGTTATTGACCTACGGGGGAAAGGACCATTTAGATATTATTTATAATGCTAATACACTCTACAGGTAAAGTACCGTCAAAATAGTCAACTTTACCTATTAAAGGTAACTTGACTAAATCACATTTTATGTGGAACAAAATTTCATGGTTCATGATGTCTAAAGTAGCGGAAATATTGTGATCACTTTTGGAATATGAAAATTATTTTCCCTACAAAATGTAACTTTTCACGCGCATTTTACGTTTTAGAATTTCTTGAACAATTCTGTCTGTCTGTCCGCAGATCCCATCAAGTAACACAAGCAAAATTTTTAGAAATTGTGCGGTTTGGTTCCTAGATGATCCTCTACGAGTTTCATCACAATCGAAGTAATGGTAACCACGGCGCTACCGTGAAATTCTATTAAATGTCGATATGTTACTACTAGTCCCATTTCGCTTAAATTTTGAGATTATTTGGGAGTTACAACGTTAAGTAAGCATATGAATGCTAATAACGTATGTTTAAATACGAGCAAAAGTTCGCCATACTTAGTATTGTTTTCACTCTCACTCGATAATGTTTGAAATTAAATTAGGTAAAGGTGTCTAATTTGACGGTATATATGTGTATATTTAAGGGACTGTACCTTTGTATATTAACTTGTATGACAGATATAATACTCTAGGCATTTTTTTTATCAATAAACAAATATAATATGTATCAAGTAATGTGTATAATAATACATATACACGCAATTTTACATTACACATAAATATAACAGGTCCGGATTAAGTAATTTTATCAAATCCCACTGAATTATTAGAGAAAAAAGTTGTCAGATAGGACAAAAGAGTAAAGCCATTTGACCATAGATCATAAATAATGGACGTCAAACTCAATGTATTCAAAAAAGTGTCTAAATATAAGAGGGCATTCGTGTGCCTTAGATACCAAAGCGGTACAGTACTTATTCTCAAATGGAAACATTTCCAAATGGAAACGCGAGCTTCTATATCTTTGCTAGCTTTTCAATAGAATATACTGGAATCTTTTTCAATGTTCAACTCAGTTATAAAGTGGGTTTTTCGATCTTTTTTAAAATAAACTTAACAATTTTTATTTTGCGTCGCATCATTTACATTGTATATAATAGGTATGTTCCAACAAACACTAGAATTTCCAATTCGAGTGAATCCAGTATTCGATAATGTTATTTGAAGGTCAAATCAGATTCAATTCAGAACTTCAGTTCGGCATTTAATATGTAGGAACGTTTATATTAATTCTTAGGAATTTCAAAAGATGTCTCTACTAAAGACTTGAGTTATGTATTCTATACCTTCTATACTATGAAGAATATTTACAAATAATATATCCACTAAAAAATTATTATGTACTTTAAAATACGTTAATTTAATTTTTAAATAAAAAGCACGAACCATTTTTTTTACTTTACTCCATATTTTACTTTATTACTTACTAAAATAATATAATATAAATATTTATAAAATAAATAATTATAGTATACCTGTTTGCTAATTAAAAAAATATATATATACCTATTATAGCAATTAAATAAAGTCAGAAATTTGAAATTTGTCTTTTGACAGAACAATTCAAACTTAAAATTTGTCTGTTTATTATTTAAATTTTTAAATTATAAGGTTAAAATTTAAATTTTCGTTAATGCGCATGTCTAGGATTTGAAATACTTACTCTGAAGCAAGAATTTTAAAAATCAATTCGGGTAAGTTCAGAATTAGATTTAAACACTTGTTGGAACACAGAATTTCAAACTGTGTGTAAACTGGAATTACAGTTCTGCCTAGTTGGAACAGTAAAGTCAACTATGCGCATACTCATTAAAACGAGAATTAATTCGAGTGTTTGTTGGAACATACCTTATATAATTCGCTGACGTCACTATGTAAAATCGGAGTAAGTACCATTGGATATCCGCTGTATAAAGTAATTTAAACTATAAGAGTTTATTTTATACATATGTAATTTCTATGTATTTCCTTATTATTAAATATCATCAACCGACATTGGTGATTCTCAAATGGAAACACTCACTTCCCCAGTCCCGACGTGTTTCCATTTGAGAATAAGTACTTTATTTACATTCTGTTTTATCCGTTTTATCTCACTATATTCGCTATATTCACATCAGTATCTTAAGAATATTAACGCCACGAGTGGTGAAAAAAGAAAGTCTAATATATGTCATTTTCGTGGCCAATTTTGGCAATTCTTCCCATTTAAGTTAGCCGTCCATTATACTGTGTGAGTTTTTCGAGAGTTGTTATTTTTTATTAGAGCCAAAACGTTGATTTTATCGAAAAATTGTTCAAATAAGAGTTGTAGATATCGACGGGAGCAACCGATTGCTATAGTCAGGAGCTTTATAGCTCTTATGGTTTTCGAGCTATGATACAAACTTATAGATTTTTAAATGAGACTATATATTAATTTTTCGATAAAACTGATCTAATGCATTAATTAACAACATAAATGAGCAAAAAAATTTTTTTATCCAAGTTTAATTTTTTAATTTTTCTTTAATTTATCAGTTAGGCGGTAAAAATATGCATTTATGTACTTGAAACTACTTCAACCGATAGTGTTTTGCTTGGTTACATTTCCATTATATCCAAGAAAAGAACCTTTTCCAGTACCATTTCGATCATAAAAATTTGGTTGTAATAGAAATGGCAACTCTCAAAAAACTCACATGGTATATGGTCCATAGATTTGACATTTGTATTTGCATACTTACCAACTTATAAAAATACATTTCTTTTTGTTTGTTTCCAAACTAATAATAACATATCACAACACATTTCAAGAATAGCCCTCTTACTCTTTTTAGGTTACTTTGAAGGTATAATATTTTTTTCTGTGACTTATCTATGACGGTTATTTTTACCACGGTAAAAAGTCACTTTGATAATCGATATGTATAACATTTTTTGATAGAAAGAAAATGTTCATTTCGTTTTGTATTTGTAACGAAATATATATTATATCTGTCAAAATTTATTAGTGAAAATGTTTTGGGAAATCAAATGGGGACGAAATTTAATGTTTAGCCAGCTGATAATGAATGAAAAAACTATTGGGATAAAACTAGGCTAAAGTTGACAGCTAAATTAATGAGAGCAGTTTGAAATTGTCCGTTTTTATTTAGAAACAGTAAATTATTATGAAAATACCCCTGTCGCAACATCCTGCATAACATAGCGAATTTCTGTTTATAAAAATTAGTTTTTCTTGGAAACTAGTTGACATAGAATAATTTTTTAAAAATCTTTTTTATGTGATTTCCAATGGTGTAAAAAAATGTCGCAAAAACTTTTAAACTAGAAAATTTTGGCAAAAAACTTTTTTTCCAAAAAATACCCAAAAAATCATGTTCCGGGTATCGGATGTATCTGGCTGGGGAACTCATCCAAGATTTTTGGATTTCCAGCGTTTTCACCAAATTTTCGTAAAAATAGAATGTTTTGTTCGAGAGTTATCGCGTGGACACATAAATAAATCCATACATATTTCTATATAATTACATACATATCATAGTAAATGTCATTTTCGACTTCTAGGGACCTCAAAACAAATTTCTATCATAGTCCAGGGTTTAAATCGTGTTATGACTGTAATAGCTGAATTTTCGATTCGAAAATTCGCTAAAAACATGCTAATTTGTATTTTGAAAATCAAAAAGTATAAATTTATATATTTAAAAAGTATAAAACACTCCATAAAATATGTCACGCAAAATTCACGCAATTTTTATCCCTCCCTCTCTCTTTGTCACGCTACATCAGATTTTTCCCAATCTCTACCTAATAATTCGTTATAAAACGGGGATCCCCCTCCTCCAAGTGAATGATTATTTTTATAATTATTAGTAACATAAAAATATTTCTAAACAATTTCATTTATTTATAAAATCTTAGTGTAATACAAAATTATTGAAGTAAAATTGATGTAGTTATTTGAATCGTCACGTTACGTCACGTGTTTGTTCGACATCCCCCCCTTCTCGTTACACATCTCGCTAAACAATTCCTCCCTGTTTAGGTACGTATTTTATGGATGACCCGCTATCTTAGTTTTTAAATGGAATTGAAATTTAAAAACAAAATATATTTTTGGGTATTTACGACTTTTTTTTTGGATTGTTCAAAATAATTTAGGGTGAGATAACGTAACGCGTTGACTCGATCGATTTTAATGTATTTAAAAATGGCTTTTCGATAAGATAACAGTTTTTCGATAGAGTTATCGACAAAGGGATAAAATATTTGAGATATACTTATGTACCTAGTTTATATATAAAAGCTCGGATCGCTTCAAAAGCTCGGTCAGTTTCATTGTTCTTTGATCAAAATTAACGTTTGGTCTTATAATTTAAAAAAAAATATTTTTTTGTGTTTTCGTGATTTTGGGTAAGTAGGATCTTTAGTAAAATCATTTAAATTTTTTTTTGTTAAAAATAATTGTGGCAAATGTTTTTATCATTTTTTTTTTTTACCAATTTGACAGCCATATTTTTTTTTTCCAGTGACAATTTATTATCTTGAAATTTAAATTAACGTATAGAATAACTGCATAAAAATATACAGTGGATTTCTGTTATAATGATTGAAAGATGTTGAATAACGACTTCCTGTCAACGTAATTAATAATTAAGAAAATTTCGGTTCAAATTTGAATAAAATGAAGAGGAAATTAATTTAGTTATATTTGACTGTTTTAATGAAATAAACTGAAAAAAATCTTTGATTTGACTCATAAATAAATTTTCTAGAAATTTAAATTACTAGTCAAAAATAAAAAAAACAGTAATAGGTTAAGATGTCAACGAATTCCTAACTTTATCAACCTGTGTTTTTTAATGAAATATGAAAGATACTGTAAAATTGTTAAATATTCCACTATTGTTGACACTTTGTTGTTAATTCCAAGTTTAACAATGAAACGTAACAAATTTCAAATTTCTGACAGGTGTTCCAATTATACATCAGCCATTCTTTTGAAACATACCCTTTGCAGTAAAAAGTGTGTATACTAGTTCGCTCCCGCGGTCAGATTTTAATCTTATCTTGAAAAAGGGTTGTAGGTTAGTTCGCTCGCGACTTGTTATGTACTGACAGATAAATTAATTACTTAAAAATATTCAAACTGATACATATACAGCCATTCTTTAGTTACGGACATGACATTTTCACGCCTTCTCATAAGAAAAAAAATAGAAGTTATTGTTTTCTTGTAAATTTTCAATATTAAGCAGATAGACAAATGTGTACACAATATTTGTACTGAATATAAAATATATAACATTATTAGTTTTAATGCTAGAGATATGTTACGGACGCGACAAAAGGTACTTTTTTTGTCGCGTCCGTAACACAAACTTTATTAGCTGTAGTATTAAAACTAATAACGTTATGTATTTTATATTCAGTACAAATATTGTGTACACATTTTTCTATCTGCTTAGTATTGAAAATTTATAAAAAAAACAATAACTTCTATTTTTTTCCTTTATGAGAAGGCGTGTAAAGTGCGAGAAAATGGTCATGTCCGTAACAAAAGAATGGCTGACATATTAATGTTAAAATGCAAATGTTTTTATCGTTTGCACTAGGCGTCCGTTGGTAATGTTAGGAATTGTTAAAGTATCCTAACTTTACCAAACCTGCATGAATATATCATATAAACTAACAAAAAAATGGCTGGTAATATTAGAAACACTAGCAGTTTGTTAGAAATAGCCGTCATTAAAAAAAAAATGCTATAGATATTTAAAGCCATGAAATTTAATTTTTTTAGCACAAAGTGTGGAATGGTAAAGTTAGGGGATTTTACAGTGAAGATTTTAATAAATTTATGAAGTATGACTGTACCTAATTGGAAAGTTGGTATAACTGTGGTCATTTTAAATGAAATCCACTATACGTGCACTAGAAATGGTCGGTTATGGGAAATATTTTTTACAAATGTTCAGCGTTCTATATGTATAAAATACTAAAATAGTGCTTTCTTATCGCGGTTGTCCGGAAGTTTGTATTTACATAATTTTGATATTTTATTAATATAGTGTAGTGTGTTAGTAAAATATAAATTGTTATTTTTAAAAAAAAAATCCCCGGAAAGATATTATTACTTGCTAAAATATACGTTAATATAGATTAAGTGAATTTGGCGCAAAAATCTATGACAGTAGGTTAAGTATCGTAAATTCACCCAAATTTACCTATTGAAGACAACTTTGCCATACCACACTTTGTGTTAAAAACATTAAAAGTTAATGGCTCATAGGGTCCATAGCATTTTTTTTAGTGACAGTGATATTTCTAACAAACTGTTAGAAATATAAAATTGACGACTCTTTTAAATAATTCAGTTAAATGGAACGCTTCTGACAAATACATTTATAATAATATCAATCTGTTAATGATTTTAATTTTAAAATATAGTTCGTATCTATGAATGTCAAACACCCATTTGACAAAAAATGCCACTAGAGCGCACTACTCGAGCTACGCAGCTTGTTTATACAATAGGGCATATGCATGTTTTTCATTTATTTCAAAAATAGTTTAAGCCTATGTCACTATGTCAAAAAATCACAAAAATATATTATGAGTACAATTTGCGCCTTTATTTCAGAAAAATAAAAAAATGATTTTTAATTTTACATTATCATTATTTAAACATCACCATTTGGCGCGCTGACGTCACTTGTAAATATTGTTATATAATTCGTTCTGTAGATGACACTGCTTCGGATAATATCAAAAATCTAATCATTTAGTATTTACCACTGCTTTCCACATCTGTCAATATTTTAATTTGACGAATAAAATTTAGCAAATATATTAAATAGTTAATAAATTAAATAATTATCTATTATTAATTAATTTTCAATTTAATTTTTTAAGACCGATTTCTTTTACAAATTTTTTCAAAAATTAAAATTAACAAATATTTTTTTTATTTTACAAAGCAACTCCCTTTTTTAAAAATATTTAATATTTTTCTAGTTACTTAAATCAATTTTTAAAATATTTGATATTGGTTGTGACAAGTTACTAAAATATTTTTAAATATTCAAAAATTAATTTTTTTTCCACTTGATATATGTTTTCATATCAGTGACAAAGTTTATAGAGTGTATTCTACTATAGTATATTTATTTAGTTTAGAAATGACGTCATTATCATCTCTTTTCAATTTATGACGCTAGCTGTCCTTTAAAAAAATTATACGATACTGATCCTTAAAATAGTACATAAATTAAGTTTATTTCCATTTTTTCTTTTTCTCATTCTTTTCAATTGTCATTGAAAAAGAGGCCAATTGGGATATCTTGACAAATGTTTTGGAATATTCTATTCGTCAACTAGCAAAAATATCCAAAAGCAGACATCACCATTGTCGTCAACTAGCAAAGATATCAGTAAAAGAGCGGTATGGGTTCTGTCGCACTCTACCGCGTGAAAAGTATGGGGACACCCTGACCCAGGAGTGTGCCCACACTTTTGACGCCGTACTGTACTTAATGTTGTGGTACACTGCCGTGTTAAACATGTGGGCACCCCCCCCCCCCTGGGTTAAGGTTTCCGATCACTTTCAAGCGTACTGTACTTATTTTGTGGACGTACAAACCTTGACATTTGACTCCGACATGCGCTCGCTTAAATAAGTACAGTACGCTTCAAAAAGTGATCGGACACCTTGCCCCAGGGGGTGCCCACACTTTTGACACGGCAGTGTACCACAACATTAAGTATAGTGCGGCGTCAAAAGTGGGGGTACCCCCCCCCCCCTTGGGTGAGAGTGTTCGATCACTTTTTGAAGCGTACTGTACTTATTTATATATAATATGTACTTGTTTATATAATAAATAATATTTACCGGCGCCTCAAATAAAAGTTTACCGACGCTCCCGATCTTCCGATTTTAAGTACTTCCCCTTAAATTTGCACCGACCACTACGTACCATTGGATTTGTGGTGTACAGCACCTGCGAACTCTAGTGTCAGATAGTTGTATCTTGGTCAAGTACGAGGGTATGCTGATAAAAATGTTACTATTTCAAAAAATAATTTTACACAAACTCGTATACCATATACCAGGTTTTGTCAGAAAACTAAATTAGGTTATGATATACGAGTTTGAATTTTATTGGAATAAAATTTTTTCCATTAACTATTTTGCAATATTTCTTAGTGCATCATATGGGGGGGATACAAGAGTTTGTCCTACGCGACGTATAGCCGAATGAGTCATTTGACCGAAACGACAAAAGTCCGAATAGTCATTTAGTCGAACTGTCATTTAACCGATGCGACAAAATACCGAAAAAGTTATAATTCCGAATGGTCAAATACTCAAATTACAGAAACGACATTTGACCGAATGGACATTAATCCAAAAAATAAATGCATATGCAGCTGTTGGTAATGAAGCAATTTATTAACCACGGACAGGAAAATAATTTTAAAATTTCAATTTTGAAGTCAATATTATTTTTATAATGTTACATTTATAAGCCTTTCATTATAAATATTAACATTTATTATGTTTCTTTTTATATTCAATAGTAAAATGCATTAAGTATTTTAACGAAATAAAAAGTTTAAAACAGCTGCATATGCATTTATTTTTCGGATTAATGTCCATTCGGTCAAATGTCGTTTCTGTAATTTGACCATTCGGAATTATAACTTTTTCGGTATTTTGTCGCATCGGTTAAATGACAGTTCGACTAAATGACTATTCGGACTTTTGTCGTTTCGGTCAAATGACTCATTCGGCTATACGCCGCGTAGGACAAACTCTTGTATCCCCATATGGGGGAGTGAATTATGTACATGTATGACTTTCTAACTCAAAACCGCCAAAAAACGTTATACGAGGTTGAGAAAGAACACTCGCGATATGTATTTAGGTATTTGAAAAATTTGTTTGTTGTTAGTGGATATTTCATTATAGAACTCATCACTTATCATCACATAATTGTTATATTGCTTTATATTTAGATTTATACAGCGCGGATAATGCGAGATTTGAAATCTAAACTTAATATAAAAAAAAAAAAAAAAATTGTGCGTGTGCTTAAGACCACACGATCGAAGTAAAGACTTCTGCGGCAATCTCGTAATCAATTCAATGTAATATAACTATACTATTCTATACACAGACAAAATCGCGGTTCTGTGAGCGTGTGAAGACAATAACAAAAATGCGTAAAATAAATAATAATACATTATTTTCAAACCAACTTCAAAATTAAATACCAGTAAGTTAGAACCAGAATTGTCTATTTACCATGAAATAATTTGTTAGAAGGTTGGCTTTGAAATAATATAGGTAAATATAAAATATATTCGCTATGAATTTTTGCCTGGAGGGGATACAAAATTCGACTACAGCACTCAAGGTGGACAAATATGTCAGTTTATCAGGACGTTTTTTGTACGTAGTTTTACTATTTTTTTTTTTTTTTTTTTAAAGAAAAAGTATTTTTTTTAAGTACTGTGTTTGATTTTTTCAATGCGAGTATTTATTACGATATCTATATTTACCAGATTTTATAAAATAATAAAAAAAATATTTGTAAGCCTACTGTCAAACGTTACTTTATTTTGAAATTTTCAAAAAAATAGCATAAAAATTATCTCTTATGCTTTTTCTTGGTTACTTATTGAAAAACCATTCTATTTTATGACATTTTTATGGTAAAATGAGCAGATGTATGGCTTTTATTAAACAAATTTCAGTTCTTTAATATATTTTTCATTCATTTATAATAGAAAGACGTCCTGATAAATTGTCAAATAATCACTTGATATAGATGGGCTATAGTTTCGGCTCAAAGCGAATTTGATATCAATTAATTGCATATATTAACTCTTTGCACTCAAGCAAAAAAAAAGTGAGTTGTAAATAGGCTGGTAAGACATGTAGCACATGACAACGACCGACGTTCTTTTTTTGACGGATTCTTTTGACGTTCTAACCTTGTTTTCCCAAAGTTGAATACTAAATGCGCTAAATACGTCCTCAAAATGCTGTTTTTATTAGTTTTTAATTTTAAAAAGATAATTCAACGTGATTTTGTATTATTTTATTTACAATTTTTCTAATAAATGAATGTGTTTGCAGTTATTACATAAAATATTCATGTAATGTGAAGTATGAGCAGTCATTACAGTTCAACATTCAGTTTGTCATGTGGTACATGTCTTATGAATTATGATCCAACAGACAAAACACCTTTAAATATGGTAGAGTTAATGGACAAACCACCTTGTCATGCTGTACATGTCTTATAAGCGCAAAGGGTTAAATGTGATTTCAATTGTGTTAATTTTAAAATTTTTTTTGATTTATATAAATTTGTTGAGAAAAATCATAAGAGTTTCGACATTTTTTTTTCGGTGTCTTAAAAATATTGAGAGTCATGGCTGTCGATAATTATAATCTTGCATTATATAACTCTTGTGCTCTTAAAAATATGAAACTTTGTTTTGCACTATAATAAATGACAACACTCACATTAATCACTCTGTATATTATATATTTATTAAGGAAATTAACTGTGTACCTATATTAATTATGTCTTTCTTATACATATAGGTAGGTATATTTTTGTTATTATTAATAATCGTAATAATGTAACTCGGTGACACGAGAAGGTGTGAATTTGTTTAAAGACGGATGTATTGAGTCATGTTATATAAATATATGACAATATGACACATTATTCATTATATCTCATCACATAACAACGGCCTATCAATCGAATACGTACTCTCAGCATATACAGGCTATTGCAAATCGGATGGGTATTTACGGCGTGTAAGGAGTGATATTTTTGATGTGGAAGGGTAGTATTTTAAAAATCTGTTGAAAATTTTTGGAATATTATGTATTTATTTTCTCCAGACTTCAACAAACAAAAAAGAAGCGTTAAGTGTTCATTTGGATAAAGAAAGACAACATATTTATTTCTTAACGCTTTAAACGATTAAGACGAGTTAACTCGTCCTGCAATATGGCGGCTCAAAATGCTGTCATATGTATATATTCACTGGTACAGGTGCCGCCATCTGTGATAATACGGTATAATTCTAAATAATGTTCAGTTTTATCAACATAGTTTAGTATAATTTATTTTTTGTAAATTCCTAGGGTTCAGTTTTTTAACTTTTCCTTTTTTTGTAGCCTTATCTATTGTACTTATCCCTTGGCAGTAAAAAGTCCGGCATTTTGAGACAAAAACATTTTACCATATGGTTTGTTTAAAAAGGTTAAAAATAGTATTTATTTTTTAAACAGTTATATTTATATGTAGCAAAGATAAATATTCATTTACAATAATAATAGTAGTACAGCTCTTTTTCTTATATTTCATTTAGAAAAATACTTTTTTTAGAAAAACAGTTATGGTTCTAGTCATAGGCCCACGAGTCAACTGCCCCCTTCCCCCAATATTCGTGCAAATAAAAAATTAAAAACTTGAACAAACTTTATTAAAGTGATATGACAAAAGAAAAGGGGTGAGGTTGCAGAAATGAAGTCAAGCATTTGCCGACCTGAATTGGTTTGCTAAGAATCTCTCGAAATGGTTTTTATATTAAATATATTCCTTGCCCCCCCCCAATATATAGTTCCAGTCTATAGTTCTAGTAGATAAGAATGAGAAGATGTGTGGGAAGGGTAATAAACGCACCTAAAAATTCATTTTTCAAAATTTTTAATCCAAATTGTAAAGAACTCGCCTATAATATTTATGTATGTCCGGGGTGGCCAACCCAAATGATACTGCGGGCCACTTTGGAAGCGCATCATAACTCCGCGGGCCGCATATAAAATTTCTGTTCCCATATATTATGTATTTTTTTTAAAACATTGATTTTCACTACCTTAGTCATTATAAAATAAATATATTTTGTATAATTGTGATGAATCTCGCGGGCCAAAGGAAGTTAAAGGCGGGCCACATACGGCCCGCGGGCCGCGGGTTGGCCACCCCTGTATGTATGTAATGGAGTTTCTCTCTTTCTACTAGTATTACCTATCTCTACAAATGGAGAAAAGAAAATACACAATATACAAAACCAAAGCTGGACGAAAATTAGAGTGTCTTTTTTGTGAATTCTCAGAATTGTCAACTAAATATTGATTCTTAAAAATTATAATGTTTAACCAATTCTGTCTCTTCAGAGCATTATTCTGAAGTCTGGCACTTTCTTCTTGAGTTAATCTTACTACTTCCAACTTTACCTATTTTATGATACTTATTTTTAAGTATTTAAATCTTTGAAACCAGGGCCGCGCCAAGCGGGGGTGTTAGGGGTGCCTAGTACCCCGGCGGCAGGCTTTGGGGGCGGCAAATAAAATATAAAATTATTACTATTTTTATGTGGTAATTTTGATGACACTTAAATGTTACCCGCATTTTGCTTAAATACTTGTCTATTATGATTGTTGTGACCCGTCGGTAATCCGATTATTCCGATTGTTGACCAGCGACAACAATCATTTGCGCGGTAATCGGCGAGATTAAATGGGATCGGGATCGAACATGCTCTTGCACGCTTTAATTTTATAAAAACCGTCGTTGAATTCTACACATAAAACATTTATCAATCTTGCATTTCATTAAAGTAAGTATTATAGTAAGTAAACTGGTAGCCGCCGGGAGGCATATATTTTATTATCAAAAATGTATTACAAATAAGTTTGGCGTTTTAGGGGCGGCAATTTTTGTCTTGCACCCCAGCGCAAATGTCCCTTGGCGCGGCCCTGTTTGAAACATACTCTAACAAAACGCTTTATGGCCAAAAATTTAGCTTTTATTACATAAATTTTTGAGTAACATAGTATAAAAAAAAACGTTACAATTTTTTAAACATGAATGAATTGATCTTTGTTCGATGTTTACTTGTCTGTCATTTAATTCCACGAAAACGAATTTGAAATTGATTTGTTTATTGACGAAAAGAAATCACTAATCAGAAATGGGCCTGCTAATATAATGAATATTAATACTTTACAGTCCGCTTTTTCAGCATCTTAAAATAGCCAGAATAACCGTAGATGCCGATCGCGACCGGTGATCACACATGTGTGCGTAAACAGGTATTGACTTACAACAGACACCCTCTCTATGTGTTGGTGTTTGTAAATACTTATAGAAGAATAACATAAACATTACACTTAAAAATATAATTTTATATACCCTGTTTCAAATACAATTGATCATGAGTCAAAGTTATAAAACTGAATAATTCTTATATTCAAATCAATCGTCTATTCTTTTCTAAAAACAAACTGCATGTTTAAAATTTACGTAAATGCAATAATGAAACAGATAAAGCCAAGAAAACGGAAAATATTTAAATTCATACGTGATAAAGCATGGATAAATTTAAGTGAAATGGACCATACTATAATTTATTTATTATTTTTAATTTTTTTATGATTATACTGAAATGTGTACATTTCAGTACAATCAAAAAAATCCGTATGTTTATCTGTTATTGATATTGTTTTTATTAAAAAAGTGTATTGTTTTACCACATGTTGAATCATTTCGTGAATTTATTTATATAAAATTCAATTCTTTAATTTTATTTTAAATTCTTTAATTTTAAATTCTTTAAAAATATGTGTTAATGAAATGATACGAGTATATCGATAGAATAATCGATACATAATTACGTAGAATAGATAATCCTGCTTAAACACGAGTTATAAATAACTACATACATATGCTTTTACTTAATAAATATTGAATAGAATTTAAATTTTCGAACTAATATATCAAAAAGGTGGTTTAAGTTACTACTTATTGCTTAGTTATCCATGTCTAACGATTAACGTTAAAACTTTTACATATTAACACATAAAAATTTAACACGATAGTGATACTGTGATGATATCCTTTTACTATTTAACCGTTACACCGTTTAATACGTAGCGTCTGGCAACTACGCCCTCCCTCGCCCCGCTCCTAACGATACGACTAACATAATATTTTGTTGTGTTTGCTGACGTTATCATTTTTATATTTTATTAACACTTACATTTATTGTTTGGTATGTATGTAAGTTTACCAAGTTACATAATGCTTATATCGCTTATATAAACTCGGTTGTTAGGTGCAAGCCAGTGTAGAAACAATACAGGGTAGTATTCACATTATTTTGCATGTTAATGTAGTTGCTTCGAGACAGCCAGGTACAAAAGTATATCTCGGCGAAAAAATTTTCTTTTATCGAAAATTAAATACACTAGCTCTTTAAATGATTAACTAAGACGAGTTAACTCGTCCTGCAATATGGCGGCTCAAAATGCTGTGTATGGTGTATGTGTATGTATATTCACTGGTACAGGTGCCGCCATCTGTGACAGATTTTCCGAAATACGATATAATTCTAAATAATGTTCAATTTTATCAACATAGTTTAGTATAATTTATATTTTGTAAATTCTTAGGATTCTATTATACTTATCACTGGCAGCAAAAAGGCCGGTATTTTGAGACAAAAAATTGTTTCCATATGTTTTGTTTAAAAGTGCTAGTGATCTGATTGAGAGAAAGAAAAATGCGTATGTATTAGCCGCACGGATATAAAAAAAAAAAAAAAAAAAAACAAAAAAAAAACATTACAATTCTTTTATGTAAACAAATCATTATATATGTATAAAGGGTGTAATTTTAATAACTCTTATAATTTTTGGTGAATTTCGATAAAATTTTACGATGATTAGAACGAAATTTTATCGAAATTCACCAAAAATTATAAGAGTTATTAAAATTACACCCTTTATACACTTACAGTCGAACCTGGATAAGCGAGAGTTGAAGGGACCGCGATCTATTTTTCTCTTATAGAGGTTTCTCACTAACCCGAGTTTCTAGCTTACAGAGGTACGGGAGAGGTTTATCTCACTTATAGAGATCCTAGAAAAAATACAGCCAATATGAATTGAGAAACATGCACGTATTGTATGGATACTACCTATTAGAATAATATACATAATATACATATTTGGACATAGATAAGCTTACAAAAAAAAAAAATGCATTTTGGCTATTTGAATAGAAAATGAGTTCCTCGAATTACGAAAAGAAAACAAGAACATAAGCACATCTAAGCATTCCAATAAAATATGTATAAGTTCTTTGAAATTTAAGAATGAGTCATAAATAGCAAATGTTAAATACATTTAACTATTGCTTATAGAGGTACAGCAATTACCAGTCTCAGTTATAGAGGTCCATGAGCGGAAAACGACTCTCATTTATACAGGTTTTTGTTTCTCACTCATAGAGATTTTAGAGTGGTAAAGTTACGGGACCTGGCAATTACTCTCACTTACAGAGTTTTCTCGCTTACCCAGTTCTCCCTTATCCATGTTTGACTGTATAATGATTTGTTTACATAAAAGAATTGTAATGTTTTTTTTTTTTTTTTTTATATCCGTGTGACTAATACATACGCATTTTTCTTTCTTTCAATCAGATCATTAGTGTAATGTATTAATATTCTTCAGTTATTATATTTGTATACCACTTGTTTTTTTTAATTTCCGCGCGCTTTTGTTGTAGCAATATAAAAGCGTTGTTGAAAAAGCGTTGTAAAAACGTTGTAAAATGATGTTTATAAATTATATTTTAAAAACGGCGTAGTGAATAATTTTTATTTCTTATTACATATGGTTTGTAACTTTTATTTTACAACATTAAATTTTTATCAAATTTCTTTGACACGTTTCTATTTTATTAAAAAAAAAAGAGTTTTCCCATAATAGCCCGTGTTAAAATTACAAAATTTTGAAATCGTTTTTCTAAAAATTGAGATGGTCAATTTTTTTGGGGAATTATTGGTCTTGAAAATACAAATATCTAGAGAAGTTTTGTTAAAATCCTTTGAAAAAATCGTTTTATCGACCAACTACCTTAAAGCTGTTATATTTCGTGTTAAGGCGTTGACGTTGTTTGTTTGTTTGTTTGTTTGTTTGTTTGTTTGTTTGTCTTTCGTCTACATCTTAACAGTTTAATTAATCGATTTGAAAAATTGCACAGAGATAATTTAGAGGACAGAGACGGATATAGGCTACTTTTTATTCCAGGAAAACATTTTATTGCTGAGAAATTAATACGTATTTAACTTAATGTGAACATTTCAGGCATCACGCGGACGAAGTCACGAGTAAATGGTAATATTTAATAAAACGAATTCGAAAAAATATTGACACTATGTTTAAAAGCATTTTTTTTAATTTTAAGTAAAATTCTTATAGCCTCGAATCACTTCCGTCCTTAATTGGAATAACATTAGGTCGTGTAATATGAAATGTCGTTTTCCGACCACTTCACCGGTCATGTAATACAGAAAACTATCGACACTTTTTTAAACATTAGAGAAATGTTTAAAAGCAATTCTTTCATTTTAAATAGAATTCTTGTAGCCTGTATTCATTTTCGCCCTTAATTAGAATAACATTTAGCCCCGGATCTACGATTTTTTAGAACCGGGGCAGAAACTTGAAAATGCTCCACCCCCTCTCCAAGGGGTCTGAGTACTTTGATTAAAAAAATATCGAAAATCAAAGGTGTAGTAATGTTATAATTAATACTTTATTTTATCAATTACTTAAAAAATCCACGTATTTTTAAAACTGGGCCCCGTAAAATCCGTAAAACTCAAAAAAACAAAGAAAATCGAGTACCACGTTATAGAGGGGACCAAGTACTTTAATTTAAAAAAAGAAAATCGGAAATCGAAGATGAGGTATTTTCAGTATAAGCGATTAAAGAAAAAAAATAAAACTTGCAATTACTTCAATACATGTGCATATATTGGGATGGAGATCGGTCTGATTGAAAGTGTATGTAAAGTACATCCAATGGCGCATGTATTCATTTTGATAAAATATTTTGGGGAATCCCCATTTTGTGACCTTGAACGCAACTTTGAATAATGATAACTCCGACAAAGTAGAAGATAATTCAATAATATTCGAGTACATAGCTCAAGACCGCTTAAACTTATTATATACACAGGGAAATTAAATTTGGAGAACATGCCATTTTTGGGTGATCGGTTTATACATGAAATTGCTCATATCTCGAGAATAAATGATGATATAATATGTTTAATGAGGGGTGGAGTCCCTCACAAGATACAGGGCGCGAAGCCCCTGGGTGGGGCGCAAGGGCAAAGCCCCTGTCGGAGATTCGGGGAGAGGAGCCCCCTGAAACGAAAATAGAATTATTTATGTACAATTAGGGTTGCCAACTTTTTTTGAGAAAAATATAGTATTTAATCTTTTGACTAAGAAAAAATAAAGTATTTGTCAGAAAAAAAAAAGTATTTTTCAAATTTAAGTTTTTATACATTTTTTGTGCTTTTAGCACATTCTAACAATTTTTGGTTATCTATGAACGTTTCATAGCTAGTTTTACAATCTAAGTTTAGATTTAAATAACGTAAAAGCCCCTATACCGGGACACTATTTTTAGGTGTGTAATTAAACTGGCTTATAAAAATTGACAAATATACACGCATTTTTTTTCTTAATAAGCATGAAAGAAAGTTTTCTTAATCCAATATGTTTTATGTTTTATGTTATATGAATATGTTTTCAAAAAATACAACCCAAAAATTTTTATTTATTAATGACACTAGGAGTTGGGAACCGATATACAAACAGACGTGTAATATAAGTAATATAACACATAGAGTGACATCTAGACGTCAATGTAGGAAACATAGAATGGTTTAAGTATCAGACGTAAATAAAGGATCAAAATACTGTATTCAACAAAAATTGTTTAATATATACCTATATGTATTTCTTTAATTAAGTAAGGAGACATTAAATGCAAGGTGAATTTATATTGAAAAATAATCATTCGATTAATAATAATTTTTGTTATCAGAGGTTTCCTTCAAAAATAACTTCATTAATATACATATAAATGTCAAAACTGTTCCAGTATCGGATCGCGTTCTGGTATAGGGGCTTTTACCCTAAATAAATAATTCATTTTCTATTAAATGTATGGAGGATCTATTAATTTCTCTTTGCTCGCCACTTCACATTCATCATCGAAAAAACTCTTTCAGCGAAAGCTAGGATTGCGGGAACAGAAACCAAATAAGAAATAATTTTTTTTTATATATTTGGTAAGTTGTCACACGCATTTTTAAGTATATATTGCCGTTTTTCAGCAGTATTTTTCTTTGCAAATTCTTTGTTATTATTAGTAGATTTTTTCTGAATTTCTTTAAGTATTATTGATTCAAAATATAGGTAAATCATCCATCTTAATATTTAATAAATCGTTTGGGAATTACGTATCGGAGAGTTTTGTTTAGTGTAATCACAGTCAAGATTCAAAGTAAAGTATTTTAGCATACTTTATTTTTATGCAATAGTATAAAGTATATTTACGAAAAATAAAGTAGAATACTTTATTATAAAGTATGGTTGGCAACCCCACGTACAATAGTCTCTCGTCTTTAAGGACACCCAGTGTGAGTAGACTTCAGTGTTGTCAGCCAAAAAGAGGACTTCGATTGTACCAAATGTACGAAATTATCGTACACAATGTAATTTGGTGAATCTTGCTTTATAATTTTATGAAAAATTATCGTATTTTCGCGTGAGATAACAAAAATGTTATCGTATGTCACCATCAGATTATCGTACATGTACGATAATTATCGTACAGCTGCCAACACTGGTAGACCTGTCCCCGAAATTTTTTCAGTTTTTATCTATTGGGAACTGACCATTTTGATCATGACACCTGGTGACCGAAAAAACAACTAATTTTAGTGTGCACCTAAGTAAATTATTAGAGTTTGACATTAGTTTAAAATATAAAACATATTTTTTTAAAAACAGTATGGAAATTATAAAATTACCTTTGCGTAAAAAGAATAAGAGCAGAGTTTATTGTGCTGTAAATGGTTGTGGAAGTAAATCTCACGAAAATTTAGAAATTAGTTTTCATGCTATTCCTAAGCCCAGTAGTAGTTTTATTTACATTATATTGAAAATATATTTGGAAAAATGGAAAAAATCGACAGACTAAAAGCACGGTTGCGTGTTTTAAAAATAAAGAATGTGAATCCGCATATGAGAGTATGTTCGCTACATTTCAAAAGAAGTGATTTTATATTACCAAGTAAGTCGACTGTTTAAATATATTGTAGATAATCTAATTTAATAAATTGTGGGTTTGTGAGCATTTAACAAATGAAATTTTCTCATTTTTGGAAATTGATGCATTAATTTCGTGTGGTAGTTCTTTTAAATGCGAACTTTGCAAACACAGTGCAGTAAAACAAACAGAGTTACTATTCAAACTTCCTTTATTTCTTTCACATTTTATCAAACGATCAGCTTGAAGAATTTTCTCAGCGTAAATAAAATTTTTCTGAGGTGGAGTTGAACCAGCCCAGTTAAATATTTCGTTTAAAGGTAACATAATTTAATTGAAATAAACGACTACTGACAGTAATAGATTTTTCGTTGCACACAAAAATCAGCCATGTTTTTTTGGCCACACCCCGGTGTCAGTTATCAATACATTTATACATATAATAAAACTGTAAATCTGTCTTTGTCTGTCTGTCTGTTCACGCATTACGTAAAAACTACTGGACGGATTTTAATGAAATTTGGTGTGATGATAACTTATTACCTGGGTCAACATCTAAGATACTTTTTATTCCGAGAAAATACCTCATTCCCACGGAAAAATGGAAGAACTATTTTGAGCATCTACACACATTACGCCAATTTACATATTTCATAAAAAATTTCATAACTATAGTAACAAAAATTGTAAATAAATTTTGTAGTTTGGAAATTTTTCTGAATTTTAAATAAAAAAAATGTTGCTAATTGTGTACCGAAAAATACAATAAATACACAATTGTCAATTTGGAGACAATTTAGTACATTTTGTGTTGCAAGAAACTACAAATTGGAAAAAGAAACTACATAATATACTCAACGTTTCGCGTGAACAACGTCACGGGCACGGCTAGTATTTAATATGTTTAGATGTACCCATGTATATTGTATTTTTACTGTATTATATTTTATATTTTACTTTATATGTAATATACTATATGGTCTATATGTAACATTTTTCTTATCAGTACATAATTTTGATTGCTAATTCAGAAAAAAATATTATTTCTATGTATGTACATATTTAGTGCACCAATGGCTTCTAATAATTTTATTATTAATATTATATTTATTTTATATGTAGATAAGAAAATTTTTTTAAACTTTTTAGTGACCAACAACGAAACACGAATTACATATTTCGTTCGAACGCAACTATTATAGCCACCTTGATCAAAACATATTTTAAAAAATATTAAAAAAAAAAAAAATATTAATATCCTAACCACAAGGTTGCATGTAACTAACCTTTACTCTTTGGTTTTAGTTATGCACTAAGTAATAAATTTTTAAATGCAACAAAATTATTGCCCATCGATTGAAATACATTTATATATTAGGCATATTAGGTTTTAAAATTTACCCTTCAGGTGTAGAGGGCTGATCAAAAAATTGATATTTGAGTCAAAGTTAAAATGTTCATATTTTGACAACATGGACCATTTTCTCAAATATGTAGCAATCTGTCACCAGGACGGCGACACAGGTATTTGGAAATACATGTCCATAATCGAGATATTAATTTAACCAACCAAAAATCACCTTCTGTTAATTCCACTTTAGCAACGAAATTTTCCAATTCGGTTACCTAGGAAATATTGTTTATTTTTTAGAAATTAATATTCCAACTATAGAGTTGTAGTTCCGAAGGACCCGTGTCGCCGCCCTGGTGTTAAACAATTTTCTCATGCGGTTACATAGCAATTTTTAAATTAAAATTTCAACCATAGAGATGTAGATATTTTGAGAAAATGGCTCATTAAAGTTCACGTAGTGATTGAAAAATTATCAAACTGGATCGGCAAAATGCAAATGTTTTTATTAAATTTTTATCGAAAACAAGTTTACATAGAATAATGTTTTGAAAATCTATAAAGTTGATCATTTTTATGTCATCGAAGGATGAAATATTAATATCGTTGTGTGATCATAGTGGGAGAAACATTATTATAGAGTTATATGTATATCCATATTGAATAATTATAAAGTTGTACATCCATATTGAATAAACGCAAGAGGGCTGTAGAGTTAACAACTATAGAGTTAACAAAAAATGATAAATTAACACTTTCACTAAGGTGACATTACTTAGTGTGTGTCAAAAACACGCACTTAACGAATTTTTTGTACGGTGGATACGGACCGCATAAAGAAAATCGCACAAAAAAAATATATTCAAAAATATCATAAATAGCTATGTATGTATAAAAAGATTAGTTCGGCCCAGATTGTAAAAAAAAAAAAACTTTTTTTATGCGGTGGATCGGGACCGCATAAAAAAAGTTTCATCGAAAATACATAACTCAAAACGCTCAAAACCTCACAATTTTAATAGAAGTTGCTTTTCTAAACAAGATAAAGTCTTAATTTACACATAGGAACATTTTATTTCATTTTTATAATATTATGAAAATTTTGAAAAATACATCTGCAAAAAATTTAATGATGCAATAACTTATGTTCTTATGCAATGTATTGATTAAATGCTTAAAAGCCGTTAAAAAGTATTTTTATCAAAGAAAGTTATTATAGTAAATGTTTAGATTTCTTACTGTCTCTTGATTTTGATTAATATTATGCATTTTAATGACCATTTTTTACAAACCAAATAAAAAAATTGCACAAAAACAACCGCACAAAAAAAGGTTCAGCTGTATTATTATATAATTTTTCCGTTCTTTGGGATGGTGGAACGAAAATTTTGAAAAAAATTTTAATTTTAGAAAGAAATTAACTTTTTTTGCCGGAAACGGTACAAAATACTTGGTTTTGAGTATTCAAAGTGTTTGTCTGAAAAATTTATCCAAGCCTTTTGTACTTCTAGCATTTGCACAGTAAGCTAGGCTTCGGGAAATCTGATGTTTTTTAAATTTTGTAAAAAAGATGATGAGTGAACGGAACTAATGAAGGTTTTACTCTCGTGCATTTGCACAATTTCATGTTGAAATTATTCGTGTCAAAGTGTACACATTCGTTAAAAAAAAGTGCAAATAAAAAAAAATTAAAATCTACCTGGAAATCAATAAAGTTTCGAATGTACATTAGCATTGGAATAATTTTTATTATACATTTTTATAAACAAAAAAAGAAAACAGAATTGTTTATATAATTAAATAATGATTAATTATTAATGAATTAACAAACTGTAATACTGTTTTTGAAAAAATGTTTAACATTTATAAAATTTTATAAAACAATAATACAATATAGGTTATTTATACAATACATACATTCATAATACATATCTTCTGTTTACTCCGTGTACTCTGTGGTACCATTGAGTTGATAATGCAAGAGTAGTAAAATGAGTAAAATACAGTCTATGGTAAAAATATAGACGTATAATATGAGGAGCTTTTTTGGGAAAAATCGAAGTTAAAATTTAATCGCACTTTTTTTTGATAAAAATGAGGCTGCGACGTGTTTTTAAATGAAATTTTGTACTTTTTGATGCCAGAAATCAAAAATTTAACAATTTTGATAGTAAAAATAGAAAATTCATCAACAAGCTAGTAATATTTCACTATAAAATAGATAATTATTTGAAAGAAAAAAGAGTTGTGAGTGCTGAAACCCGGTTAAGATATGTAAAGACATCCACATTAGTCAGTGATTCTTCTTTTAACAATTTTTCAAATGATTTTGTATTTAAACTGCATCTTGAATTTCGTGTTTTACCATATTATAAACGCCATGTTTGAAACAAGAATATAACTTTAAGAGAATCGTAAAACTTAGATACCCGAACTACTTGTGGTCAAAACTATTGCAGGTAGGCAAGGTCTGTTTATTCTAACTTTTGGCAATTCACAAAATTTATGCTGTTCAGTTTACAAAATACAAACCGACATTTTTTTTAATGTCATTCTTATTTTTTCATTATAACTTACTGTTTTCAAATAAAAACGGACAATTCCAAATTCCGATTGCGATGAAACTCGTAGTAAGAACCAAACCGCACAATTTTGAACAATTATATAAAAAATGATCGAATAATTCCGAAGTTATACCACTTCGTGGGATCTGCGGACTACAGACGAACAGACAGACATGAAACCAAAATCGTCCAGAGAGCTCCAAAGTATATGGAGAAAGGTATGCTGACACGCAGATCGTGATGACGTAGATGGCGAATTACATATATACAGTGTGAGTTTTTTGAAAGTTGCCATTTTTATTACAGCTAAATTGTTGATTTAATTGAAAAATTGTTTAAATAAGAGTTGTAGATATCGACGGGGGCAACCGATTGCTATAGTCAGGAACTTTATAGCTCTTATGGTCTTAGCTTTTATCAACGGTTTGGCTGTAATAAAAATTGTAACTCTTAAAAAACTCACGCTGTATAAATATAATAATAACAAATAATTGTAATGTTATCTTTATTTCTAAAAATTCAAATATGTGACGTATATTATGACGTAGATGGCGAACTGCGCAAAAAAAGCTTATTTTGGACTCAAATGTAGTGTACCTTTATCTACTTTGGAGAGCTCTAAAACTTAAAATGCGCGTGAAAATTATCATTTTGAAGGGAAAAAATTTTTCTTATTTCAAAAGTGAGTGCCTTCGTTGCCCTTATCACTTACATCTAAATGATGTTGGTACATGCGCACACTAATTAAAAACTGCACAAGAATTGGCGGGAATTAGCAATGTCAGTTCCCACGCAGTTTTTAATTAGTGTGCGTATGTGCCAACGTATTCAGAATAAGTGATGAGGGCAACGAAGACACTCATTGATTTGATTACAATGTTTCCACTTTTCTAGTAGATTCGGAACCAATAGAACTCTTATTCGAAATACGATGTACTTACGTATATTGCATTGCTTTATCAGGGAGTGTACTTAATCTATGTTATTAACTTATTATTACTTTACTTATTTGTACTTATGTACATTTCAATAAAATTATATTTTCATATATTATGCGGTGTAGTTTCGTACAAGGAACAATTTTATGGGTTCATACACATTACATATTGTACCAATTTGTGTTTGTGTTAAATATTGATAAGAGGAAAAAAAATGTTACCGTAGATGGGGATGAATAGGCACGAATTCAGACTTCACACCGTATTTTTTTGTATTTATTTTATGAGTACCTAATCTTTGATATATTAAAAATGTATACGAAGATGGTCATTTTATCACAGTATCCAAAAAATTTTGAAAATATCGGTGGTTTTTGAAAAAATAACAAAAATCATATAATTTCTTCTCTATGAAAAATTGGAGTCAAAAGAGACGATAAAAGGGTGAATGAGGACAACCGACAGGGCCGACCAAAATTGAAATTTAAATATAACATAATTTCGAATTTTTTGTATTTGTGCATTCAAAAAAGAAATAATAATTAATGATTTTCTGTAGAAATAAACGTAGAATCTAAAATAAAGTTTATAAAGCATAGAAATGTTATGCTAAATGTGCTTATAAAAATGTTGAATGACTTGATAACCGTGAAGGTGCTTTCTTCTATGTTCTAATACATGCTTCATCCGTCCCTAATCACCCCACATTCGTTTCTTTATACTTTTATATAACGTCCCTATTAACCTATACAGTGTCCCTATTCACACCTTTTCCGTCCCTATTAACTTCCAACTTAGCCCAAACTCAAGTCCTCATTATTTCCTCTTAAAAAAATGAAAACAACTAAAAGTCTGCAACCTTCTTTTTCCAGATATGTTCCAAAATAATTAAATTTTTGATTAAACAACAATTTATTCAAAAGAACACCGAAATAAATAATTTTAAGATAAAGTTTTAAGGAACAAAAAATAGCACTGTTTGAAGACGTCAATCTAAATTCAATTTTTAATATTTACTAATATTACCCGAAATAGGGTTACCAGAAATCTTGAATGTATAAAGAGAACAATTTAAATCAAAAAAGAGAACATTACTAAATTAATTGAAATAAACACATTTTTTTTTTATAAAAAAATAAATAAATAAATAAATAAATAAAAATTGTACAACTATACATCTAGAAATAATGTTAATACGTTTGAGCGTTAGTTTACGGTGTTCTGTATCTAAATAATAAAGCAAATATTTTACTTTTGCAAAATACTACTACACATTTATAAAAGAAAAAAGAAAAAAAAAAAAAACTTGTAACAATAAATTGTTTCAAATATTTATTGTTTATTTTCAAACAGGACTTTGTTTGAAGAAAATAATGTATTAAAAAAAGAAGTGGTACCTAATTCTGATGTATATATATATTTTTTTTTTTTTGGGCATAACTCCAATAAATGTGCACTGATTTGGATAATCTTTTTGCTTTTTTTGTTTGAAAGAATGTTCCCATATAAGTTTGATAAGAATCTGACCATGCACTTCAAAGACGTGCCATAGGAATCTTTAATAAAACCAAAACCACTCAATGAGGAAAAATAAACCTTAAAACAAACTTAATAAAAAAAAATTGGAAAAGATTTTTTTAAAATAAACACAATTTAACCTCCTTCCTTTAATCTAATATCGGCAGTGGTTTTTCCCGCCCCCTTAACATAGTGTCTAAATAAAAGCTGAAGAAGAGAGGACCAACTATAAAATTACCAAACATTATTAACAGCACTAAATGATAAGAGAACTTACAACTTTAAGTTCGAATATTAAGGGAAATTTATTAAAAATTTTCATTTCAAAAAAGAGAACAAAAGTGAGCAATTTTCTATAAAAAAAGAAAAAGAAAGATCGGAATCAAAAAAGAGAACATGTTCTCTTTAAAAGAGATATTCTGGTAACCCTAACCCGAAAGAATAATGATTATACTATAATTTAAATAAGATATATGTTCACATTTACATTTAGTATTTTTAAATTAAGTTCATGAATCATATTTTTCGTTTCGTCCCTATTCACCCGCCTATCCCGATTCATTCCACCCTACGGTATGTAGTTGAAGGCGTTTTGGTTTTGACATTTTATTCATTTACTGCACTGAAAAGTAAAAATACGCCAAACACGCCGTGTATTTGAATTAGAACATCGGTACAATCATATCGACAGACGTACAATACAGTACAGTGGCTTATCGTGGCACTCGCGCCTAGGGATGTCGTTTTTAAAAAAAAAAAATCGATTATTGAATCGATTCGTAATTGCCAACAAAAGAATCGATACTTAAATTATCGATTGTATTCAAAATCGATTCCAAGAAATCGATTCAAATTTGCTGTAGCAAAAGTGGAGGTAATTTTTAAGTAAAAATTTATAATCCAGAAAGATTAACTTTCGAAGTCTTTTAACAAGAAAAATATTAAGCGTGTACATACTTTAATTACCAACATTTTTTTAGAATTTTATTCTGTGGTATAGAGATGAATCACAACATCACAACAAAGTTGACAATTTTTGTTTTCATTTGATATAAAAATGTTAAAGTCAAATTTATATATAAAGAAAATGACTCATTTCAAAAATAAAGTTTTGTCACATATAAAAGATATTATAATTTCTACTATCCTTTTTTAATATATTAGATAGTAGATCCTGTGAGAGATAGCTATATTACGAGTCTGTCTAAGAGATACATTTATGAGAATGAGTCATTTGCAGTTGTCGTTGCTTTCTCTATAATTGTATAAATATTATCTAAATTTTACTAAATGTTGAGAAGTTTTTATTTAATTGCATACGAAGTTTTTTTTATAGATTAAGGGATAAAAAAATTATGAAAGTTTTTTTTTTTGTTTTAAATTTCCCGCCTAAACTTTATTGTTTTGTACATGGTACAGTTGTCAATTTGTCAATTTTGACAATTTGATTTGATGCATAGACATTTGATTATATGCATTTGATGCGTTTGATGCTTAAAATTTAATAATCGTAGTACCGATAATAAATTTAAATTTAAATTAATAAATAAATAGCAAAGTATAAATAAAAAAGCAATTTATGTTTTGAAAAAAAAAATCGTTTCGCGATTTCCATAAAATAAAAATCGATGTGTGAATCGATCTCAAAATCAATAATCGATTAAAAATCGGTTTCCATACTTCCGATTAATCGATTTCTCGATTTATCGATTAAAAAACGACATCCCTACTCGCGCCACTCTTCGTTCGACTGTTCGTAACCGTTTACGCGGTTTATCGTCATGTCAGCATTAAATGTGTATTCTTCAACAAAACGCATTTTATTATTTTATGCACATAAGTACTTTACTGTATATACAAATGCTGTACAATATCCACCACGGGTATTATTATGGTTAATTATTTAATAATTTTGAATATATTAATTTTTTTTTTTAAATAAACTGTGTGTTTAAATTGTTTAGAATTTTTTTTTTAATAGATAGTGTTTTGTAAGTTTTTTCATTGTTTGTGCAATATTTTTTATTTTTAACTATTAAGGTAACTATTGTTTTCCTATTGTTATTTTATTTTTAAATTAAATTATGTAATTTGAAAAATAATTGTGCGGAATGTTCGAATAAATAACGGTTATGTAATATGTATTGAAATTTAAATTGAGCGGGAATGTAAAAGAACCGTTATACTTGTATCTATGGGTGTAACAATTAAATTTAAATTTTCGAATAATAAAATATTTGGAATAGAAAGAATTTTTCGAATTTGAGCCACATTTTTTTGAGTCTGGAGCCAAAATATTTAGGATTTTTCGAAATTTTAGAAATCGTTTTTGGCATTGATCGTATTTATTGCTTCCATGTTATTGCAAATAAAAAATACGGGAATTTTTAAAAAAAAAAATTTTTTAGTTTAGCTTTAAGCATAAATTACGATAAAGTAAAAAAAGTTTTTACTTCAAACAATATCACAGTAAAAAAAATATTTTCAAAATAGTTTTATAATAATTAGTTAATAATAATAATTATTTATGTTATGTTTTATGTATAATAAAAATATGTTGGTATTATTTTCTTATCAATAAAAATAAAATTGAAAACTATATCGTAATTCAGAGAAATACATGATACTAGTTATTGTCATGCTAAGTCAGATGGTCGTATTTTTTTAATTTGTTGATATAATTTTATTAAAATTCCGTCTAGAAGTATAATCAACAGTCTTTTGGTTATAACTAAATTGTAGATTCTACAATTTAGAACAGTGTTTTGTATTTTTTTTCTTCTAAATTGTCTAAAATATTTCTTCCTCAGTACTTAAATATTGTTCTTTTCTATTTTTATCTTTCATGAACGCCTTCTTTATCACAAAAGAGAAATTGGGATTATAGAGATACTTTGGCGGGGCATTGCCGTAAAATTCTAGAACTTCGTTTCAGGTCAGTTTTACAGTTTTAATACCTTTAATGAAGAGTATGAAAAAATTTTCAACTCAAAGTGACTATTGATTAGTAGATGACTAGAAACTATTAGCACAACTTACAAATAAGTATAGCAATTTATTTTCTTGCAAATAAAACAATGAACATTTTCTTTCATTTTAGATTGCCTATATGCAATACAGTTATCCAATTTTAAGTATCTTCGCGTTTTAATCTTTATTAAATGTTGCCTTCTGGCTTAGCATGGCAGTATAATATTTCTAATTTTCTGATATAATTTTATAGGCTTATATTATAGCGTACATTGTGTACAGAAGTACAGACAAATCAAAAAAATGTACATATTAAACAAAATACCTTGGTTGCATTTAAAACTGATAAGCGAATTTCGACATTTAAAGTTTAAACCATTCCACGAAATGGAATCTGGTATAAACTGTACCTTACAATCAGAAGATTAATAATTGTACATATTAATATTTTTTTTTCAATAAATTTTATTTACTTCGGTGTCCGTTCGTCTGTCAAAAACATGTCTCTGCCACTCTCCATATAGTCCATTATAGAAAAATGGACCGTTTACTGACGCCGCTGTAACTAACATACCAGATGGTGTTGATGATCTTGAATAAAATGGAGTCGGGACATGAGTTTTGATAGTTCGCTAATTTTCATCAAAGATTCACCTAAAATAAATTGGAAATAAATTAAATATTTAAAAAAATACTTTAATTCAACTCAGAAAGATTAATTAAATTTAAAAAATTTAATTCTTCGTTAACACATAACTTGGTGACGATACTTTTGTACTCAATCATATGATAATATTAATTTTGACATCTATTTGATGAAAAATGCTCAAATGTCCCAACTCTATTTAGTATGCTCCAATACAATTAGCGCCACGTAGCGAACTGTGACATTAAAAGGTCCGTCCTTCAAAACAAGTGACAGGGCACATGGTCAAAAACAATTTCTTCTGACACTATTCCACATAAAAGTTTGAAATTTAGCAGAATAAAATTGAATTTTGGTTCTTGCCATTAATTCCTCGGGGTAATCTAGGATGTTGTGCAGGGTTTCAGAGGAAAGCTTATTGAACCATGAATTAAGGATGTTTGGGAGGTACAATCGGAGATAAAAGTACATGAAATTAGAAATTCGTGAATAATTGCGTTGTATAACAAACTGTGAGGTAAATAAATAGTTCTCTTTGTTAAATAATAGCTATTACTACAACTGATTGTACAATACATCAAACTATAGCTCTCAGCTGACTACAAGAGCTGAGTACATTCTGAGGATTTTTCGGAGGAATTTCAAAATGCTACGAGACGATTGAAAATTTAGTAGAATGTTCTTCATTAAATACTAAGGCCCCTGTGAAAATTTCAAACCGATTCATTAAGCCGTTAAGCCGATTCATTCTAGCGCGAGTTACATTCTCCATCCATGTTTAAAAACAACTTCTTGTATGGAACACTATTTTCGCAAGCACAACTTGCACTTAACAATTTTTTTGGGGTGGTTGGCAAAATAAGTGACTCAAAACTCATCCTGTAAATTTATTTTTGCGACCATTAACCAAAAATTTTCATCCGAGGTCACAAAAATAGTAAGTACTGCCGAACCTCGATAAGTAATATAGGTACATACTATTATTGGTTTCAAATACAGTATAGGACCGATAATGGAAACATCAGTTTTGGAAATTTTTTGAGAGCATCAAATTAATCAACATCACTTTTGGCAAGTTGCATCAAAAATGTCAAGTACATAAATATTAAATCCATGTGCAATAGACCATGACGTATGATTTTATCAAAAGAAACAAATAAATATACCGATAATAATAGTGACAAACAACAACAGACCTCAAAGCGTGGGAATGTAGATTTTAATTATTTATTGTACATAGAATGTTTATCTATAATTATATATTCTGTTCTGTGGCGATTTTTATCATACGTAAAATGTAAACAAAATCATTTCAAAGCAAATTAATAAAACGACAAATGAAAAAATATTTGCTGAGATAAATAATTTTTAATTCTTCACTTTTTTTCTCTTATTAATATTAAGAAAAAAATAAAAAAAAAAAAAAAAACAATTTTAATTCAAAACATAATCTTACGATATTGTGTGAATCGCCCCTGGTCAAAAACATCACTTTTGTCAAGCACAACTTTTGGAGACTACTTTTTCTTGAGAAAATTGTTACTCTACTGTAAATTATGGGTAACTTCAAAAATGTAAACTTTACCGCATCGATGCAGCATCATGACTTTACTGTGCGTCTAATACTACATGATGCGCTGCTGATGCTCTCTTGAAATTTGATGCACATTAGATGTTTTTGAACGGGATATTGGCATCATTTAGCCTCTGATTTGGCAATAGATAAGACAGATAATGTAGCATGATAGACTATAGATAATATAGCAATACAGTCCTTGTATAGGTATATTATCTTTGAATTTCAACTTGAACTTACTTGAAATTGAAAATATTCAAATTATTTGAATAAAAAATATTACATATTTTGAGTGCAAAATGTATTCAAATAGTTTAAACAATTTTAATAAAAGGTAAATACATTCATCTTTTTCAACAATTAGTTTTTCGGAATTATTCCTGTTGGTGTTAATACCTACATAATATGGCAAGTAATAATTCTACATTATGCACGTTACAGCATCTTACAAGTAAAGGTCCCGAGGCCGGACCTATCGATTTCGATGAAACTTAAATATATTGTAGAACACTAAAAACTAAGGGACACGTATTTTTTTTTATCTGCGGAAAAACGGTTTGAAGGGGTGAAATCGCCCTTCAAAAATTGGGGTAAAAATTTAATTTTTCAAATATCTCGAAAACAGTAAGAGATAGAGCAAAAGTTTAAATTGGCGATATTGCTCTTTTTTAAAGAGCTATCTATTGATATGCAATTTGTTCATATTACATCAACAGGGGTGGTTGGGGGTTAAAATTTGGGGGTTTATTTTGCAAAAAGGAGGTGAAAAATAAACAATATAAAAATTTTGTTTTCAGATTTGAAATCTACGTCAAAAAATCTAATTGACCTATTTTTGCTCAATGTCCTAATATTAAGTCTAGGGGTAGTTAACTAGAGGGTGACTGTGTCGAATAGTCGTACAATTTGGGTATTTCAAGAAGTTCTTCTTCGTGGAAAATAGCTTAAGACAATTAGAATAACGTAGAAATGAAATTCTGGAATTCAAAATTGAGTTTGAGCAACATTGGAGAGGGGGTGAGTCACCCTCTTAAATTACATACTAGTTTATATAAACTAATTTTTGCTATTAACACACTGATAGTGGGTAAAATAATGTCACAATAAGTGGTTCTGAAGTTGGACTAAAATGAAATTCTCGAATTCAAAATTGATTTTAAGCAACATTGGAGAGGGGGTGAGTCACTCTCTTGAATTACATACTAGTTTACATACACTAATTTTTGCAATTGACACACTGACAGGGGGTAATAATGTCACAATAGATGGTTCTGAAGTTAGACTATCGTATGTAAGGTTTTTATTAGGTTTCGTTATTTTAGGTTAGGTTATGTAATTTTCGGTATCGATAATTTTCGATAGGGAAAACTATAATATCCATTAAAAAACAAACCTAATAAAGACCTTACATATGATAGTCCAACTTCAGAACCACTTATTGTGACATTATTTTACCCACTATCAGTGTGTTAAATTAAAAAAATTAGTGTATATAAACTAGTATGTAATTTAAGAGGGTGACTCACCCCCTCTCCAATGTTACTCAACCTCAATTTTGAATTCGAGAATTTCATTTCTACGTTATTTTAATTGTCCTAAGCTATTTTCCATGAAGAAGAACTTCTTGAAATACCCAAATAGTACGATTATTCGACATAGTCACCCTCTAGTTAACTACCCCTAGACTTAATATTAGGATATTGAGCAAAAACAGGTCAATTAGATTTTTTGACGTAGATTTCAAATTTGTAAACAAAATTTTTATATTGTTTATTTTTCACCCCCTTTTTGTAAAATTAACCCCCAAATTTTAACCCCCAACCACCCCTGCTGATGCAATTTGAACAAATTGCATATCAATAGATAGCTCTTTAAAAAAGAGTAATATCGCCAATTTAAACTTTTGCTCTATCTCTTACTGTTTTCGAGATATTTGAAAAATTAAATTTTTACCCCAATTTTTGGAGGGCGATTTCACCCCTTCAAACTGTTTTTCCGCAGATAAAAAAAAATACGTGTCCCTTAGTTTTTAGTGTTCTACAACATATTTAAGTTTCATCAAAATCGATAGGTCCGGCCTCGGGACCTTTACTTGTTAGACACTAATCACCAAATTTCTTGATGCATTGTTTTGACGCATCAAATGCAAAAATGAACTTTTGATTTTTCGTTGTGATGCGTCTGATGCATTTTTGAGCTTTTGACTCTGCCTCATGCAAGCAGTGATGCATTTTTGAAGTTAGCCTATTTTAACACCTAAAAATTGTTATATTTTTCGTGTCTTCAGTGGCGAATATTACTGATAAACAGTTAGAAAAATTACATAGTTGTATTTTAAGAAAATATTATTACAATTATTATTTTATTATTTAAAATAATCGATTTTTTTGTAATTAAAGAATAATTAAATATTATTATACGTATATTATAAATACACTCGTTATATGTATGTTTATTGTTCTATAATAGGTACATCGTACATTTTTGTTAATATAAGGGTAACACATGTATTTTTAATTACATATAATGCGGTAATTTAAATAAAACACGCCAGCAAACTCTTAAAAAAAAAAATAAATGGTTGAAAATGTTAACAATGACATTTTTTTTGTTGATAATGTTTTAAATTTATAATGTTAATTTGTACCTAAGTATGTCATTCAAGTGACTGAAATGGTTTTTAATAACTTAAAAATTTATAAATGATTATTATCATTACCGTTATTTTGAAGGGTTACTTTTGAAGGATTAAAGAAAAGGGAAGTCATTTTCGTAATTTCATCAAGTGCATTATTGCATTAACCACTTAAGCCAGTGGTTCTCAAGCTGTGGTACGCGGTAGCCTGCTAACTAGGGGTACATAAAATTCAACTTTTCATAGTGACGCCAGTATTTAATAAAATATCCCTGTAGCAGCATCCTGCATAACATAGCGAATTTCCGTTTACAAAAATTAGTTTTTCTCGAAAACTCATGTACGTACAGCAATGGTTCAGAAACCTATTTTATTTAATTTTGTTCCCCTCTTTCCAATGATGTAAAAAGTGTAGCAAAAACTTTTTAACTTTGGCAAAAAACTTATTTTTTTCACGAAAAATATCTAAAAAGTCTGCGACGTGTTTGGTTGAAAAACTCATCCAAGAGTTTGCGGTCTCCAACGTTTTCTCCAAATTTCATAAAAACTGAATGTTTCGCTCGAGAGTTATCGTACGGACACATAGTATATACATAAATATACATATATAATTATATGTAACGTAAAAGCCCCGATACCGGAACACTATTTTTAGGTGTGTAATTAAACTGGCTTATGAAAATTGACAAATATATTAAACATCCATTTTTTTTTCTTAATAAGCATGAAAGTTTTCTTTAATCCAATGAATATGTTTTTAAAAAAATACAACCCAAAAATTTTTATTTATTAATGTTTTTCTTTTACAAAATGTCGACATCTATATTAAAACAAAGAAATATTAATGACACTAGGAGTTGGGAACCGATATACAAACAGACGTGTAATATGAGTAATATGACACATAGAGTGACATCTAGACGTCAATGTAGGAAATATAGAATGGTTTGATTATCAGACGTAAATAAAGGATCAAAATACTGTATTCAATAAAAATTGTTATATATATATATATATATATATATATATATATATATATATATATATATATATATATATATATGTGTGTGTGTGTGTGTGTGTGTGTGTGTATTTCTTTAATTAAGTAAGGAAACATTAAATGCGAGGTGAATTTAAATGAGAAATAATCATTCTGTTAATAATAATTTTTGTTATCAGAGGTTTCTTTCAGAAATAACTTATTTAATATATAAATGTCAAAACTATTCGGACATATGATCGCGTTCCGGTATAGGGGCTTTTACCCTATATAAATTTTTGCTTCTAAGGACCTTAAAACAAATTTCTATCATAGTCCCAGGCTCAAGTCGCACATGACAGTGGCTGTAATAGCTGAATTTTCCACTCGAAAACTCGCTAAAAATAGTATTTAAATTTTTTATTTCTTTTTAAATTTTGAATCGATAAAAAAAAATCAGTCACTAAAACGTTTCGTGGTCACTGTTAAAAATTAAGGTTAAGTCACTCGCCTATAATAGAGTAAGACAATTTAACGAATAAAATAAGTTAGCATAATCTATATTATTATTTAATATCTTGTTACTATAGTTTTGAAATCAGTTAAATTTACCAATAAAAACTTTTCTAAAGTCATAATAGAAAGTAGGCTTTTGCGCTCTTTGAAGACAACGCAAAATATGTTTTTGCTGAGGACTGTTACTTTTCGCTTTAAAGCGAAAAGTAATACTTTGTCGCTCGCTCAACTTATATTTAATTACAAATAGCGTCTAGGCGTTGATTGTATTTTCTATGGCAACAAATAAATAGATTTTAAACTTCATATTATTATTATTATAGTTAAATATCAGTTTTATTAAATTTCAAAATAACTAATATTAATTGAAAATAATAAATAATTATAAATAATAAATAATAAGTTGATAAATAATTTTAAAAAATATATAATTATGTACATACATATATGATGGAATGGTGACAGCGATCTCTCAAGTACACCTCCAGATATTTCTGAAGCTGCAAAAATTATAAAATTAAAATAAATGAAGAGGTGGATTCCAAAAGACGCTAAGTCATTTTTTGTCTAATGTGAGATTTTAGTTGATGCAGAATGTTCAAGTCCAGCTCTACACGATTTTCGTAGTGCCACCCTTCAAAATGAGCTTAGTCTACTGTAAAATGAATGATGAAAAATGGAATGTTTTCCAAAAAAGCGCTAAGTCAGTGACAGTTTTATTTCAAAACGCTCTAAGTCAAATTTACTCGTAAACCATTGCATTTTTTTTTTTCCAATAATAGCTGGTATTTTTTTCCAAATTTTCTTGTAGACAGATTTTCTGTTATGTCAAACACATGTATCTTGAATAAAATATATCTATTTAAACAAACTAGGTTTATTTTAACTAACTCAACTCTACTTTTTAAAGGTTTTTTTTTTTCAATATAATCTATTGAAAATTATATGTATAAATAAGAACAAATAAGTAACATCAATAATAATTATTATCTAAGAACTTGAAAATAATTTAAACAGATTACTACATTTGCCTATCTAGATAGTTTTTTACATTTCCCAAAAAATTGCAAGAAGTGACTTAGCGCCTTTTGGAATCCACCTCTTCAAATGTTAACGTCCATTATTATTTTTTCAAGTAGTTTTTAAATAAAAGGAATACATTTTACAAAATTGTAAAAAAAATTATGTGTGTAATTCAAGCACAAAGTAACATTGCCGCTCTTAATACACAAATAACTATTGTTTCATTTTAATCGTGTTTATTTGCATAAAAATTGGTCCTAATTATTTTCACCCTAAAAATGAAAAAAGGCTACACCATTTTTATGGGACTTAATTAAAAATACATACGAGTGTACAATTATTTTTAAAAAAGTTATACATATTTCTGTAATTTAGTTTGACTTAATACGCTTATTTTGATTGTTAAATACACAGAAGTACAACTTAATTTCCTTTTTTATCAGTGTACTAATTATTTTTTCCACACCTGTACATACATTTTTATAAAATATGAATATGCTTATAAATCATGTGTCATGTAACCCAGTGTAGACATGTTACATGAACTCCCATGAGAAAATGTTGAATTAACAAAATAGATTATTATGTTACCAGTATGTTACCATATCTTCTACAACTATGTCTGTAATAAGCAACTTCTTTGAAACCGACAGGAATAGATAACAATGCTTTATCATTAATAGCTATTTTTATGAGAACTGTAATCGTTGAAATTTTATCAGAAATGAATTTCAAAATTATCACCCTCATACCCGCCCCTTTACGTATGAATTTTTTAAAAATATTTCCAATCATGTGCTTTCATAAAGAAAGACACTGTACATATTAATTATAATATCTGTGAGTGAGTTGAAATCACACTTTGTGCGAGGGCATCGAATACTGCGGGGAGGGAGACTTATTCTTGAATTTAAATGATAATAGCACGCATTGTTAAAAATTAACCCTAGAATCATACGTACTCGTCAAAACGACGAACGAACTTCTCTACCTGCTCCAATACTACAACTTGTCGGTACCTGCTTGCTGTGAAACTTCTGTTATCTAATTTATTTGTTATTATAACACATAAGACGTATTTGTTTATAGCTATTATCGTTTTTTTTATACTGAATTAGTGTGCGTCAAAAGGACGACGATGTATGATTAACACATATTTTTTTTTTAAAGATTTTGTACTGCACATATAAAAGTTTTCCTAATTTTTCTAAAATTTATTAAAGATATGGATGTTATAATTAATTTATTCAATGATTATGGTAATGTGAAAGATGATTACAGCTGTTTGACTTATAGAGACGACATAATACTGAAGTTTTAATATATTGAATCGAAAACTAAAGAATGCGTTTCAAGTGACTTAATAAAAGATTAACAATTTATTTTGTGGAAAATATTTTAATTTTTACTATTTTTTGAGATCTTATTCGAAAAATTACTAACAAATTTTAGAAAATTTACAAATGTGCCTAATGGGGAAATAACTACATATCTATAGGAATATTTATGACTGAGAAATTTCACATTCTGTAAAGTCACACATGTCCGCTGACTCATGTTTTATGATACAACTGATGTATTTATCTATTTTTTAATTTTTATAGTGAAAATATGCTTTGATAAAAAGATTAAAAAAATTAATAAATATTTATATTAAGAAATTTTTCCAAATCCAATTTTTTTAAATATTTTGTTCGCTTTTATAGTATTGTTATGTAAAAAAAATGCTTTTAGCAAATAAACTCTAAAACTCCCCGTAAAAAGTCCATTCGTCGAAACGACGCCGGTGTATGATTAACTTGACTCGTAGACCGACGTATGATTCTAGGGTTAAAAAGTTAGGGTGTATTTTCACAATGTCAAAAAAATAAAGACTAAAACAAAACAGTCTTTTGTATAGATTTAAATTAACTAAAATTGGTGTGACGTCATTAACAAATAAAGTAAAACTCTTTTTAAATTAAAATTAAATTTGTTCAGGGCAACTGATAGATCGCATACTATAGTAACACCGTTTGGGTAATAATTTATTAATTAATTACTAATACATATTATTTAATCCCTCATTGTTTTCACCAGACACTATTTGACTTTATGTTAAAATAAAATTTTAAATTCATAATGTCACTCATACCACTATTTCCGTAACACCTGTTGACATATCTATTTTGAACTATATTTCTTTTTAAATTATATGTCTCATCATATAATATTTATGTTAAATAATTACATATGTTAAGGGGTCCGAAGTAGAGGTGCTAATGCCCTTTAAAAGTCCCTTTACATGTACACATTTATAGTATTTTAAAGGAGGAATAAATAAATTGGTGAAACAAATTTATTTATACATAGATGTTGGCATTACTATCAAATTGACATATAATAGGGGTGAAAAGAGACAGCAGCTGGGGTGGATAGGGACGGCTTTGAGGTAAAAGAGGGTCACAAAAGGTTTTAATAGGGACAAGTGAGGAGTGGATAGGATTTGGCGTACCAGGGCTAACTAAAATTTTAAGAATAAATTATTATTATACTATTTTTATGATACATCGTGAAAAAATAATTAAATGTTCAATATTTTGTCGTTCCCTTAGTTTAGAAAAACTACCTACTGTGCAAGCACGGATACAGAGGAGTCAAGGGGTTTCAATTAATTCAAATTTTATCATCGTTTATTTGATGACATCACCAAATTTATTAAAATTTAAAATCATCTAAAAACCGATGAACGATGAAATTAGAAGTTCTGGAAGTTCTTTTCATTTTTATCAAAATTAGGCATATAAGACTCCTAGAAAAAAGACTTTTCGAATTAGTCATATTTTTAAATGGAATTTCGTCATTTTAATAGGGAAACTGGAAAGTCAAATAGAGAAAATCAATAAAGAAGAAAGAAAATCAATAAAGTTTGATTTCCGGAAAAATAATTTTTTTAATCTGGTGACTTCATTAAGTTTACTAAAATTTTTCAATGCCTTAAAAACTGTAAATAAAATGATAAAATGATGAAATTGGAAGCAAATTATAGATTTTCGAGGTTTTTCTTTTCATTTTTTCCAAAATTAGGCACGTAAAATTACCGGAAAAAGATCTCTATCGAACCAATCATATTTCTAAAAGGAATTTCGTCATTTTGATAGCAAAAATGAATAGTTCACACCAGGCCCGACGCGAGGGTGTGGTAGCCAGGGTTGCAGCCGTGGGGCCCGGAACTGAGAAGGGGGCCCGTAGCTGTCGGTATAGGGCCCGGGAAAAAAGTTAAAATTTTTTTTGCTCACCACTTATTTTTTTGGGAGGAAATTTTTAAAAAATACCGTTTATTCCCAGGGCCCGACATTTCTCTCTACGGCCCTGGTTCACACCCAGATTACAGTAATTCAACCAATCATTTGAATTCAGATCACCTCAATAAAACTTCACTTGATAAACAAGCATGATGTTATTATGTTTACTAAATTTTTTCATTGCTTTAAAAACTGTAAATAAAATAATAGAATGATGAAATCGGAAAAAAATTATAGGTTTTAAAAGTCGTTTTTTTTATTTTTTAAATTTTCAATATCAAAGAGAACATTACCTATACGAACTCAAATGTGACCCCCTCCTAATTTGAGAGCTAGATCCGCCCCTGTATTGAGGAACCCTGATATTATATTACAACTCTAAGAAAAAAGTAAACGTAATAAAATTTTACAAGTTGGATTTACACTATAGCAAAAAATGAAATAAATTATTTTCAGTACGAAACTGCCCTGTTGCAGCAACATTCATAAAAATATTACTTTTCAATTCAAAATAGAATATGGCAATACAGAATACGATTTAGAAATGTTAAATTATAATCTAAATCAATAGTTTTAAGACTTATATACATTCATTTAACTTTTTGAATTATGAAGTTTTTTTTAGCTATGTAAATCCGACTTAGTTTGTCACATTTTTGTGTGAGAGAGATAAATAAATTAAACTGTCACTGTGCAAGCTACTTTTTTATCCTTGTCATCTTTTTTAACCAATCATATTTTTTTCAAAATTTTATTACCTTTACTTTTTTCTTAGAGTTGTAATATAATACTTGGCAATTTTTTTTGATGTACCTAAATTTTATAAATTACTGTTATCTCTCTATAAGTACTGCCATCTAGTGTATAATAGAAAAATTAACGTTCAGTTGATAAATATATTAAAGCGCTTTACAGTCCGCGTTTTCAGCATCTGAAAATAGCCAGAACAACCGTTGAGGCCGATCGCGACAAGTAATCACACATGTTTGCCCAAACAGGTACATATTGACTTACAACAAACACTCTCTGCGTATTGGTTTTTGTAAACATTTATTATAGAAGAATAACATAAACATAACACTTAAAAATATAATCTTATACATATTATCATTTATGTATTTTTTTAGTTTTATTTTTTTACTAGCTGTACCCGCGACGTCGTTTGCGCGACGCATTGTTATAAAATCAATAATAATTATACAGAACTTGCACAGAACAATAATTTTTGCGTAATGCATGCACATGTCTAAAATGATTTTTATATTTTCCCAAGGGAAGGAGACATTTTATTGTAATAAAAAGTATCTTATATGTTGACTCAGATAATAAGTTAACATCAGACTAAATTTCATAAAAATCTTTTCGATAGTTTTTCCGTAATGTGAGCACATGCTCAAAATGATTTTTCTATTTACCCGTGGGAATGAGACATTTTTCTGGAGTAAAAGGTATCTTAAATGTTGACCCAGATAATAAGTTATCACCACACCAAATTTCGTTAAAATCCGTCCAGTAGTTTTTGCGTGATGCATGAACAGATAGACAAAAAAATTTTTTTTTTTTATTTGTATTGGCCTCCGATCTTTTGATCATTCTTTGCCAGCAACTTAGTAAATTTAAATATTAGGATAAAATAAGTTCAAACATTTAAAGACAATACGGTACTTGACTGTATTTAAAATTGGTGTCAAATGTTAAATAATTCTATGCATTATCATTACATATGTCCAATTTTAATGATGAAACATAAAAAGATTTGATAACTATTTAAAAATTTTATTTTGAAAATCGCCATTTTTCAACAAATATTCAAATTAGTGAAAACGCGCCATTTCTTGAAAATGACGTAACATTTTGTAGCTAGATATGTCGATTTTGATAATTTTCATCGATGAGATAAAATTGTGTTTTCTTTGAATATTTCTATTAGCTTATATATATAGTAATAATAATCGACCAGAATTCAAATAAATACTTGCTTTTACTTTGACTTTTTATGAATATAATCAAAGTTCTGAGGTTATAAATATTGACATTGACGTTTAGTTGCTTCAAACTGTGACGTCACTATAGCGAGGTTTTTTCCCGCCTTTTTCTCATTTAAAATTAATTGTAGGATTACTTTTTTTGATGATTTTTTACAGAATCTATCGAAAATAAAAAAATCACTTAACTGACATGGAAAAACAATGTTTTTAGAATATTTTCGTAACTTCAGTCAAGAACCCTATTCACAACAGTGACAATAGACATACATATGATTTGAACAACTGGCCAAGAGGGCACAAAAATTTTAAAAATCGCTATTTTGATATCTACATCGATAACTATTTACTGTACCAGTGCAATTTTCAAAAAATATTCAATGTACAGAAATGGTCTCGTTACAGTTTTATTATATGTATAGATGAATGCGTACATTTCAATACAATTACAAAAATCAGGGTGTTTGTCTGTTATTGATATTATTTTTATTAAAAAAAAAGTGTATATTTACACATGTTGAATCATTTCGTAAAATTAGGTAGATATTAAAATTTTTTTAAAATTTTTTAAAAATATTGCATGAGGAAGCTTACTCTGAAAGTGCGCGGACTGTATAGTGTTAATATTGTAATACTTATTTTACTTGTCTTAACTTAATTTACTAGTTGAATTTATATGTCCCCTTTATAATATTAAGGCATAAGAATTTTTTTCTGTATTTCAGAATGTTTCCCAAAACGTATTCAACAACCACGATGACTCGTGGGACTGGACCGAGCACAATAGTGAAACAACTACGGCAAGCAATAACCTAAAATTAACACCCAAAAATGATTTTCATTTGACTAAAACAATCGATGAAATACTCCGAATTAATAGTCGAATTAAAGAGATCAACACCGAAATCGTGACGAATAATTCCGAAATTAATACAATCGACAATGAAAACAGTCGAATTAAACAACTATTAATCGAACAAACTGAATTACAAGACAGGGTGTCACAAAATTATGAACAATTAAAAATTTTAATCACTTGTCTGGCAAATAATGATCTAGAACCGCTGATTGAAGAAAATAAACGTTTGACGTTAGAAAATCAAGAATTATTGATTAATTTAAATCAATTGGATCAAGATTGTCAACAAACCACGGAAAAATTAGTGGTTTTACGTGACACTTTACAAGTAGACTTAAATAAAATGCGTGCTGAATACGACCAACTGACTCAAAAAAATCATGAACTAGAAAAACAATTAGAACAAACCCAAAAAGAAAAACAACAGTATCAAATCTATTATCAACAATTTTCCACACTGGAACACCAAATGAAAATACAACAAACGGAGAATATGGATCGAGAAAAACGCTACCAAGTTTTAGAAAAAGATTTATCCGATATGACCACAAAATTCGAAAATGCCTTAAGTCTTTCAACGAACTACAAGAAACAATTGTCAGACATATTTAACTTGTTAAATAAACACTATAAGACCAAGTTTACCGTTACAGACGATCTAAATCATTTCACCTCTCAAATTTCCACTCTCGAAACCATCCTCACCCAACAAAACACCGTAGAACCAAAATTAATGGAGGTGGCCGAAGAGAAGAACACAATCATTCAAAAACAGGAACAATTACTCAACGAGTACACTCAAAACATCACCAATCTTAACGACCAAGTGAAAAATTTAAATTCAGAACTATCGTTCTACAAACAGGAATGTAACGAGTTACGCGAAAATAACGAAAAACTCCTGGAAGACCTCAAACTGATGGATCAACATCTCAATTTGGAAACAATCCCCGAAACCAACGAAGAATGTGTCGCGCAACTCGAAAATCTACTCGAAAAATCAAACACAAGAGTCAAAGAGTTAGAGAATCAATTAAAAGATGAATCTAGTGCACATACGCAACTATTAGAACAAGTCACTCAGTTAGAACAAGAACGTCATCACTTGTTGAACGATAAAAATTCATTAGAAAATTCGATAACGAATCTGACGTCAGAATTTTCAAATTTGAAGCAAAATTATGACGCGCAAACTCAAGAACTTGAATTTTCTCGTACACAAATGAAATCACTGGAAGAAAAACTGAAAACGTCAAAAATGAACGAAACAGCTTTAAAGTTACAATTGGACACGTATAAAAAAGAATTGGAACATAGTTGGGACCAGAAGAATGCCATTAAACCGTTAGAATTAAAAATTCAAAAATTAGAACAAGAAATTGTTGAGAAAAATTCACAGTTAGTTGAAAATCAACAGATTATTGAGACTGGAAAAGAGTGGGAAAAGAAATATTTAGCTTCAGCGCACCAGATTACGTATTTACAAAAAGAGATAGAGAGATTACAAAATGAAATCATAGACAAAGACAACACTACCCGACAATTACAAGAAATTTTAGAAACAAAAGAAAAAGAACTACAACTTTTGAAAGAAAGTAACGAACAATTACAAAATGACAGGTGCGACAAAGACAGTACAGAAAAGAATGAACTATTAGAAAATGCGCTACGTGAAAAAGAGACAGAAAATATGAAATTAATAGAACGTATCGCGGAATTTGAATCACAAATTAATACCTTAAAAACTAACGAATTGACATTCGTAAATAAAATTCAAAATTTAGAACAACAACTTAACCTTCAAACCGCCAAAATTCAATCCTCGGACGCCGAATACGAAAAACTGAAGAATGATTTTAATGAATTAATGAAAGTCGTATCAATCAAACACACAGAAAATGTCAATTATCATAACGAAATTCAACGACTAAACACGATTCTTGTCGAAGAGAAACAAAAATACGAACAAGCACTGAACAACAGTCAAGAACTGTCCGAACTTCAAATGAAAATTCAAGAACTCAACAAACAACTTGAACAATTGCAAGATAAAAATAATTTCCTCTCGGAAAAATGTGATATTTTAACACAAAACCTCTTAACGGAACAGAGTAAACTCTACGAACTGTCGGAAACGCATCAGCAATGCTCACACGCCGTTAAAGAGTTAGAACGACTTCGACAACACTTATTACAGTTGGAGGAGACACACACGCAAGAAATGTTGACGGCGGAACGTAAGCAGAAAGAGTTGGAGGAGAAAGTACTAGAAATGGAACAGAGGGAGCGCGATAATTCAACAATTTACACGTCAGTCAGTATACGAGCCAATCAACAAGTGGAAACGTTACAAAAACAAATCCAATTGGCCAATCAGCAACGCGACGAGTATCAAATGAAACTGTCCGAGGCGGAAGATCGACAAATGAAACAGATGGCAGCACTCACTAATTTACAGTGTGTTTTAGAACAATTTCAAAAAGGTAAGTTGAAACTTGATAATTTGAATGTGACGGAAAGATTACGCGCGCGCCTCTTGTGGTGAAATTAGAAGCTGCGGCTAAAAAATAATATCTATATTATGTACCGTATGTGTTCTGTTTGTTATAGCTTGCAATTTCACCACCAGTGGCTCGCACACTGGATGGAGGAGGGAGATTTAACTAATTTTGGGAAACAATATACAGGGTGGAAAGTAAATAACCCTCGTCGTTTGCAGGAGTGACTCATAGCATAGTGACTCATAACAGTTTGAGAAAATCGCAAATGAACTGGCTCCACGATGTTTTCAATTTTTTTCTAAGTACGGCCCTGACTAAATTATGCGTTATGCACCTTTTTAGTACCCAAGGTACAAAATAGTTTTGTTGACAAAAATTCAATAAAATTTTGTAAATATGTTTGCTTCTAGTTACTATTTATTGTATGTTGCATTTTTAAAAATAGAAAATTTATCTTAAAATATAAGATGGTCAAAGCCGGATTAAAAAAATTTAAGGGTCTATTTTTTTATCCATATTTAGTATCAAATTTATTGGCAAATATTAATTACATGGATTGAGATCTACCCATTGTTTTCGCAGCGAGATTTATGTATTTTCCATCCTGTATATATTCTTCACTTTTAAAAATAATGCCAAAAACCGTTAGAAAAAAATTAGCTTAATATTTTTTTTCTCAGAATTTGTGCAAAACAGCTCATTAGCTGTCACTTATGTCACATCCTCTAAATAGCAACAGGTGTTTTGTAACTATACCTAATTTCAAATACAATTGAACGTGAGTCATCTTTAAAGAATTAAATAATTCTTATGCGGCCCATACACGGTTCAACTTGTTGTACAACTTGGTTGAGTTGTAAAACATGTTGAATCGTGTGTGGGGCAGTTGGTCAACTATTTTGATGGTTGCATAAACGGTTGAAGTAAAATCAAAATATTTTAATTTTACATGGGCGGAGCAAATGGTCTGTGAACATGTTGTACTGTGTGTGGGGTAGTTGAACAACGAAACCAGTACATATATGGTGTAAAGGGTGTAAATCAACAAAATCTTTACAACGGTAACAATTGGAAAGTTTAAATATTCGTTTTGTTTTTATTTCCAATAGCTTGCGGTGATACCGCACTTGAAAATTTTAAATCTTCAAAAGAATTTCCCGTTGCAAGAAACCTTCATGTAATTCCCAAGCGTGTTTTTGCAGAAATTGCATCACGCATAAACGTATCTTCTTTGTTTATTAAAGGTGTTATTTTTACTAAAATATCATTAATAATTTCTTCGTTCATTCGCATATAATTTTTAAAATCGGTTCACATTCACTAATTTTTTTAATAGTTTTTCATTAGAAAATTTTTTTCCCAACCACTCTGCTTCATTTTTTTTCCCATTTACTCACGCTTTCTTCACTACTTTCTGCAATTACTGCTAAGGCAAGAATTTTATCTTTAATTTTAACGAAGTTCTCTTTTTCAAAAATTGTGGGTAACTGAAGTTGGACAACAAGTTGAATGAATAGTTTAATAGTGACTAGGTAGTACAACAAGTTGAACCGTGTATGGGCCGCTTTATATTCGAAACAAATCAGTCTTCTATTCTTTTCTAAAAACAAACTGTAAATTCAAAATTTACGCAAGTGCAATAATAAAGAGATAAAACCAAGAAAACGGAAATTCTTTAAATTTATAAGTGATGAATCATGGTTAAATTTAAGTGAAACGCACCATGGAAAAAAAATTTTTTATAACTAGGAAATAATTTTTTTTTTGATTAATTAAATTTTGGTTAATTTTCATAGTTATGTTTGATTAGAGCAGGATTAAAAGTAAAAGAGAATGTGACGTGATAACCCGTTTTTGATCACGTGATTATGTTTTTACTAAATTGTTTTTTATTACAAATTTTCATTAAAAATTGTTTTGATGATTTTTCCTTGATACTATTTTAATAGAATCTTGTCTGTTAGAAGAGGAGAGGGCGAAGTATTTTAAAAACTCATAGTGCGGGCCCTTTGGGCATGAATCGAACACACTTAATCAGTTTTTATAAATAAAAATTTTCTCTCTCTATTTTTAGATAAGGAAAAAGAAATTGAAGAAGCCACACAATCGATTTACAAAAAACTCCACGAAGAATTCGAAAAAGAGAAACAATTACAACACGAAATCGAATTACTCAAATCACAATTGAACGAAAGTAAACAGGGTCTGAAAGCCGCGTCCCGTCTCCAAGAGCAATTAGAAAAATGTCGACATCAAATCTGTACGCTTAAAGATGAAGGTATTAATTTTACTTTTTTTTAAAAAAATTTGCTTGTGAATAAATTTTTCGAGACCATTTTTATACATACGGAATGATTACATAATTTTTTTAGAATGTTTTGTTTTTATTTTTTTTGACAATCATACCACCGAAAATTAAATATCAGCTGGTAATTCTGGGTAATGTTTGACAATCAGAATTCTGACTGATATGCGATTTTCAGTGGTTGACGCATCTTAATTGACTTAAAATCCAGTATGTACTTAGTTGAATTTAAAAAAAATTTAGAATATTCGAAATTGTAAGTATTTTTTCTGTTTGTTTTATTGAAACTGAACGGCAATGTTAATGTAATCTCATGCGGTACTGTGAGGTGCGTACCTAACCTCACTACAACATGGGGTCTCATTATCATAGCTATTTTACGCACTGTTTGTCTTGCACTAGTTTTTTTTTTTGATTTTGTAAAAAAATTGTGTAATTTTTTGTTTTGTTTTTGGAACCTTAGCATGATTAAGTTTTGGCATATACATAAACTGATATAAGGAGAATCAACAATTAATTTTTTTTAAGGGGTAACACTACTGTGATTGGTCAAAATATCTCTGTCGTAACTTCCTGCACAATCTAACGAATTTCCCATAGTTCCCTGTTATTTAAAATAGTTATATATTTTAAATTGATAATACCCCTGTCGCAGCATTATGCATAACATAACGAACTTTCGTATACAAAAATTTGTTTTTCTCGGAAACCAGTTTACATAGAAGGGCCATTCTTTTTAAAACCAACAAGGCACTCAACCTATCACAGATTTTTTTGAAACTTTGGTTAATTATACTCTTTAACATCCTGAATTAAAATATAATTTTTAAAAAATTTTAGCTCGTCTAGTTTTTGAGTTATATACTTTTGAAAATTGCAAAATACCCTTTTTTGTTACTCAAACCTAGCACTATAAAATGTTCTAATTTCAGTTCTATAAGTCCTAGAAAGTTGTATATGACTGCTCATTTTAAAGAGAAATTAATGGGCTTTAATTTGATACTAATCTTGAACACTTTTTGGGAAAAATATTTTTTTGGAAAGCCTCAAAACTTGTTTTTGAAAATTTTTTGAGATAGTGTTTTTTGAAAATTATGAAAATTCTAAGAAACCTTCTTTGAAACCAAGCTCTGAGGTCAGAACGCGTTAAAATACTATACACTAAAATGCATTTTTTATCATAACTGCTGATCCCATCATGGTCCCATTTTGAAATTTTTATGGTGCATTCCCCAAGTCACTATTATAAATATATATTATTTTCATAATTTTCAAAAAACACTATCTCAAAAAAATTTTCAAAAACAAGTTTTGAGGCTTTCCAAAAAAATATTTTTCCCCAAAAATGTTCAAGATTAGTATAAAATTAAAGCCCATTAATTTATCTTTAAAATGAGCAGCCATACAACTCTCTAGGACTTATAGAACTGAAATTAGAACATTTTATAGTGCTAGGTTTGAGTAACAAAAAAGGGTATTTTGCAATTTTCAAAAGTATATAACTCAAAAACTATAAGAGCTAAAATTTTTTAAAAATTATATTTGAATTCAGGATGTTAAAGAGTATAATTAACCAAAGTTTCAAAAAAATCTGTGATAGTCAGGTTGAAAATCATTTATTTTTGGTTGGTTTTAAAAAGAATGGCCCAGAATAATAGTTCAAAAAACCTTTTTGATGCGATTTCTTGTCGCGAAAACTTTTGAAGTTGAGAATAAAAAAAGCAAAAAACTAATTTTTCTCACGAAAAATGCCCATAAAACGAAGTTTTGGACATCGGACATGTTTGGCTAACGAACCTCATCCAAGGGTTTGGAATTCCCAACATTTTCACCAAATTTCGTAAAAATTAAATATTTCATTCGAGAGTTATCGTGCGAAGAAAGTGTTCATTATTTCATTTCATTTTTTTTTAAATTATTTTTAACAAAATGACGACATTTAAAGATAGAACTGACGTTTGTAGAAATTTTTCTCCATTTAAAGGCATTAAAAATTTTTTAAAGGCTAACAAACGATACCACTTATTTTTACAAAAAAATAAAAATAAAAAACTGAAATACAGTCGACTTTCGTTAATTCAAACCTGCAATAATTCGAACCTCTCTATAATTAAAAGTTATCACGAGTTCCCTACAAAATCTTTTTGTATTTCGAACTAAATCAATACATTTTTATGCACTTGGTAATTCGAACACTCGATAATTCGTAATATTTTAAGAGTCCCTCGAGTTTTGAATTAACGAGAGTCGACTGTATTTAGAAAAGTATGAATTTTGAGAAAACAGTGACAGAAAAATTAATTTTTGAGACCACACAGTAGTGTTTTCTCTTTAGATGATTCCTAAATGCTCAATAATATTGTCGAATATCTGAATCGTGTGAAAGTTATACTGAAGAATTTGTACAAAATATTATACTAATCAAAAACTATTTCTGAGTATACACTATGTTAAATTTGGAAAACAACATAAAACACTGTTGCGTTCTTTGTAATATATCTAAACGTACTTGAATCGAATATCGAGCGCTATTCTAGATATTGTTACGCCTGTACGTATTATTGCACAATATTATTGAGCGAATGGGGACCATTTGTTTTATCATATTAAGGTAGTAGGGTTATGGTGATTCTGACTCACTATGCGGAACGATTAAATTTCTCTGGTGGACGTTTACGGAACTAACGTTTGCCAAATACTTTCCGACAGTTGTGTTTTATTTCATTGTTTTATAAAAATTTTGCGGCGATTTCGTTGTTGGACATTTACGAAATAGTAGAAAAATACTACAAGACCTCTTGTAAATTTGTGCATAATTACATGACTTTAAATCATATAATTATGCGCAAATTTACGTAAAAACCTTATAAAATTGTCATTAGGACGTTCCAATTGTGTAAAAAATGTCTTTCATACGTTAGTTCCGCAACTCGTCGCTAGGGAATTTTATCATTGCCAACACTTTCATTGTTAAATTTAAAATTATTTCAAAACCGTTTGGTCTAGAATCTGAAAAATATTATTTAAAAATTATACAGTGAAATTTTTAAATTTAAAATATATTTTTTGAAACGGCCTTTTCAATAACTGTGATATAATTCTAGACCAAACGATATCCTTAAGTCATTGGGTGATTTTACAAATACTTAATACTAAAATATAAATAATGTAATTTCAAAACAGAATTTTTTAATTTTATTTTTTCGTTTAAAAATGCTTAAAATCTCTGTATTTATTGATTACATTATTTATATTTAACTAAACAAAGTATCTATAATTTCTAACTTTCAGTGAATTAGCGACACATTTGCAGTATAAGTCATTTTCGATAGATTAGAATATTGTGGATTATCATATCACGGAATTTTGGTTATGGTGACCATTGCACATGCAACACTTACGGTAGCTACGCCATTGCGCTAACGTATAATAATATAAAATGGACGTTATAAATTGAACGAACCATCGCAAAATGAGTCCAAAATAAATTCAAAAGTTCGACTGTGGTTTTATACACACGTAAATTGTGCTACTGGTAGTTGTCAGTGGCGGCGATGTCGGTAAAATTTCGGGCAGGAAATCCAGAATTCGTCCATGGCCACAAATTTTAATATTTCGTAGTAATAATCTCGAAATCCTTATAAATTCGTCATGTCTGTCATGGAATTAGGTGGTCTACTCGTACTTGAACACTTTTTTTAATAGTCAGTGTCGGATTTTTAAAAACTTTTATGGAATTTTTTTTAAATCGTATAGAAAGTAAAAGGTTTAAATAATCATATTATTAACAAATTAAAAGCTAATATTAAAATTAAATAGAAACAAAAAGTATTTTATCCCGAGAATTGTGTAAGACTCAAGCGACTGACTACGAAATCTTAACTAAAATGCGTTCGAACACACACTTAGCGAATTTCTTTTTTAAATTAAATATATATTAAAAAAAAATTTCAGAAAAATTTTTGTAATTATAATTCAGATAAATAATTTTTACAGAAAAATAAAATTTTTTATCCCACAGGAATCAGATGTTTTCCCGAGGTAAAAATTAGCGTATGTCGTTTATCATTCCCTCTTCGTTGTTTTAATAGTTAAGGATGTTTGGGAGGTACAATCGGAGATAAAAGTACATGAAATTAAAAATTCGTGAATAATTGCGTTGTATAACAAACTATGAGGTAAATAAATAGTTATCTTTGTTAAATAACAGCTATCACTACAACTGATTGTACCATACATCAAACTATAGCTCTCAGCTTACTACAAGAGCTGAGTACATTCTGAGGATTTTTCAGAGGAATTTCAAAATATTACGAGACGATTGAAAATTTAGTAGAATGTTCCTCATTAAATACTAAGGCCCCTGTGAAAATTTCAAACCGATTCATTAAGCCGTTAAAAAGTTATTTAATCTGTTCTGTTTTCGAATTTCCATAAGAGTACGTGTAAAATTAGTTTGTTTTCTTTAATAACTTTTTAACGGCTTAGTGAATCGGTTTGAAATTTTCACAGGGGCCTTAGTATTTAATGAGGAACATTCTACTAAATTTTCAATCGTCTCCTAGCATTTTGAAATTCTCCGAAAAATCCTCAGAATGTTCAGCTCTTGTAGTCAGCTGAGAGCTATAGTTTGATGTATTGTACAATCAGTTGTAGTGATAGCTATTATTTAACAAAGATAACTATTTATTTACCTCATAGTTTGTTATACAACGCAATTATTCACGAATTTCTAATTTCATGTACTTTTATCTTCGATTGTACCTCCCAAACATCCTTAATTGTCATAATTTCATTGCTTCATTTTAAATACATTTTTCCTCGGGAATATTTTTCGCATAGAACCTTCTACGTCTCGTTGATTATCACTGTACAGTTTCAAGTCCATTGATGAAGCCATTGAGCCATTAAAATGAGCTAAACAAACAAACAAACTCACTTTCATATGTATAATATTAATATTTAAAAAAAAAGTTTCTCCGAGTGGCATTAAACTACCGCCTAAGGTTTGGACTCGATTTCCGTGGAAACTAGAAGACGTTATGTAAAATATTGGATTGTTCAAAATATAACGTTTTCAATAATACATTTGAATGCATGCATTTTTAACCCTTTGCACTACCACGCATCTTCACAGACATGTACAAAGGGTTAATTATAATTAATATTTTTTAATATTTCTCTCATTCATCTAAGCATGGCGTATTCGAACAATTCGTATTTCAACAGCATGTTTTTGCGTATCCTGCATGTTTCTGTAGCGACGAATGTGAGTATTACATCAGGTACTGGTTTGTAATTTCCATTACCAGTATCGGTGTAAGACTTACATTTTTTTGCTACATTTTCAGCATTTTATTTTTGAACATTATGTGAGTAATTTTTAACGTTTTTTATTTAATTATTTAATCGATTTTGGGGACATCTGTTATTTTAAAATTTCATTTTGACATTCAAAATGGCGACACCGTTACAAATATGGCGTCTTTATACTATGCGTAATAATCTTGTTTGTTGATAAATGGAACATTTGTAGATACCAATTAAATTAGACTCTTAAAATTGGTGTGCTCGCTCAGAAAAATTTGAAAAAATTCACGAACATTAAAAATGCGGGATAGATTGAATAAAAATTATCAGGACTGAATTTTCTTACGTAATTTTCTTGGTACATAAAAAGAAAGGTTGATGACACATTTTACTTTGATCAAGATGTTGTTAGTCAAGTAATTTTGTAAATTCTTTAGAAAATGAGTTCCAAAAATTTAAGAAGAAGGAAGGAATAATTGGTAAATCTACTCACGAAAAATATAACAATTTTGTGTACCGTAAAACCGTCTAGACCCGGACACACTGCACCAATTTTCAAATTAAATAATTTCTACATTAACCTGCAACAATAAACATTTGTTCTTGACGTCATTAGAGAGAGAAAAACATCCTCTAAACAGCTGTACCAATAAAAACTACGGATTTCAACATTTACTATCTCATTTTACAGGATTACAGTAGATGGTCTGATATTAGATACACAAACAGACGTGGCTCTCTCTCTCTGTGTATTTTATATCAAGCACTGGTATACAGGGTGTGACCAATGGAATATAACATACGATTTTCAAAAATTATGTTAAGAAATAAATTTATTTCTACATATTAAATATAAAACTTGCCAAAAAACAAATAAAATCGCAATATAAAAAATATTTTAAGAAAAATAGGGATTGAACAAGTTGAAAAATGATTATGCATCGATATGTATTGCGTACTATGTCTGCAGTTTTCATACACACTATGTATTATGCATTTATGTTTAATTTTACGTTCTCACAGTTCGACACATCATGTCAAATTACATCATCGGTAAACGCACTCTTGATATATACATATTGTCTCTTAATATTAAATAAACATTGCAAGTTTAATAATAGTATACTATTCAACGAGCTAGTAATGATAGCTATTACTCACGAAGATGAAATTGCGACACGAGCCGAGCTTGTGAGGCGAGTGTCGCGTAATGCATCTGAGTGAGTAATAGCCATTGCAAGCGAGTAGAATACGATATTTTTTCTACGACTTTTTTCCTTTTTGATTTAAATAAAATTGAATATAAATTTTAAATCAAATTTTTAATCTATTTCTAATTTCATTAAAAGTTTGTATAATATTATGTATAAAACGATCAAAACAAAACATAAACTACTTTATTTACTTGAACGTTACTAGGCAATATATATTAAATTAAAACTTGATACATACATATATACACAAAACAATCGCAAACCCATGGAATAATGATTAATACTGTGATTTCATTGGTCAAGAGGGTATTGAGTAATGAACATTCCTCCACACCTTTGAATAATGCCTAACTTTCTCAACAATTAACAAATATATCATGAGTGTGTTCTTCAACAGGAATAGAAAAAATAATAAATAAATCACATCTCATATCATGTTTATGTTACTAATAATAAAAATCATACTGTACAATAAATATGTCAAATTTTTCGAATAAAAAGAATAAGAATACTATTTTTTTATCTCTTTTCCGCAACGCGGTGTATTTTATGTTAGGCGTATCTTATGTTAGACTTTACCTGTACTATCCTACAGTTTTTCAAAGAAATAAAATGTGTGTCTGACTTAGACATGTAATTTTCGTCATAATTGTTATATTGTTTTAGTTTTGACATGTATGTGTTCAGAATTTTATCGCGCATCATTTAATGATGTTTGAAGTTATATTCGATGTATATATAAAAAAATACATGCTATATATGTATATTCGTTTAGACCCGGACACATCAGTTTATTACACTATGGCCGCGATTCGCACCAGTTGTAACTCCCACTGTCCATACGTTAATATTCCCCCCAGAATTACGCAGTTTATGCCTCCTTCTGGTGTCATATCGTATGTTTACTTTATAGAGAGGCATATTATGCATTGCCCCCTCTCCCCACTGTCCTAAACCCGACGGGAGAGGTTAGTTTGCATGTTATTACATTATTTAAGTAAGTGTCCGGGTCAAGACGGATTTGGGGTGTAGATCCGGACACTTACTAATTATTTTTTATTTTTTTTTTATTTTTACTTGTAATGAAACAAATGGGTCAGGAATATAACAAATAATATACGCTCTTTGTAATGGTAATACTTTTATTGGTGATATCTATGAAGGAAACATGTATAAACATAAAACTATACCAAAAAATGTAAAAAAGTGTCCGGGTCTAGACGGTTTTACGGTACATTAATTCGCTCCGAGCCGAAACTATAGCCACCTATATCAAGTGATTATTTGACAATTTATCAGGACGCCTCACTATTACAATGAATGAAAAATATATGAAAAAACTGAAATTTGTGTAATAAAATTCATACTCATTTTACCTTAAAAATGTCCTTAAAGTGGAATAATTTCCAATAATTAACCCAAAAAACGTGTAAGAGCTAATCTTTATGATATTTTTTAGAAAATTTCAAAATAAAGTGACGTTTGAGAGTAGAGTTACAAATAATTTTATTATTTTATAGAACCTGGGAAATAGATATCGTAATAAATACTCACTTTGAAAAATCAAACACTGTATTAAAAAAATACTTTTTCTTAAAGGAAATAGTAAAATTATGTACAAACTAACTGTTACCCGCGGCTTCGCCCGCGTGGAATTTGAAATTATGGCATCTAGTTAAAACATATAAAGTGTACTTTCATCACGTCGCTATTGCGCGTCGAGTAGGTACTGTTACTTTTTTCTTTGGAATTTTCCCACAGAAATACAATATTTTCCCCGGGTAAAAAACAGACTATAACATTCCTTTAACAACATGCCAAGTTCAAATGAAATCAATGATTCTTTTTTGTACTATCTTAAATATATATTTTCCCACGGGAGTTAAATATTTTCCCGGGATAGAAAGTAGTCTGTGTCCTTTCTCATCGTCTCTGTAAACAATATGCAAAGTTTGAAATCAAACATGCTTTTTTTAATAGTCAGTTGTTATTTCATTGTTTCGTTTTAAATACATTTTCCCTCGGGAATGAGATATTTTATCGGGATAAAAAATAACCTATGTTTATCGCTGTATATCGTCATATTTGTCTATCATCATTTTTTGTTTCATTTAAAATATATTTTTCCACAGGAATGAAATTTCCCACGGGAAATTTCCCGGAGTATAAAGTAGTTTTGTGTCCTTTTTCATCCCTTCTGTTAGCAGTATACAAAGTTGGAAATCACTTATCCGTTTTTTAATAGTCAGCTGTTGTAATTTAATGCATTTTCCCTCGGGAATGAAATATTTTCCCGAAATAACAAGTGGCCTATAACCGTCTTTGGCCCGCAATAGTCCGGGGGCCAGGAGGTGTTTTCATAATTGATTACCACTCCTCTGTAACTTCGTGTACGGCTTCATTTTGACAAGTCTCCTAAGTTTTTTATCTACGAAAATTCTTATAAATGCGGCGTTTACTAGCACGCAGCTGCGAAGGGCGTTAATTTGACGATGTTATAAAAATTGATTACCAACGTATTACTTTTAAATTTACTTAAAAGATAATGAAATAACATACGCGAAAATATATTTGTCCGACAAAAATGGTGCGCCGTTCGCCGAGTCCGCCGTCCTCAACTTGTCAAAATAACGGCGTATAATAATTTTACTACCAACCAGTTGATTTTTTCACAATTGTTAAATAACTATCTTTAGAATCAGATGGCAGCGTTGTCCGACAAATTCATTGCGGCACATTCTCAGTCCGACGCTCTGAAGATGTCAATTTTACCATATTATGTTTATTTATTACCACTTGTCGGACAAGAATGTCACATGTAAGTGAACGTGTTTTATGATCAGTAATCACAATGTCCGACAAGAATATTGCGCTAGATCGCTAGTCCGACAAAAAAAGAGACAAAATTCTACCTAATGATTATTAAAGTGCAAGACCTCGTAAGTCGATGTTTTCAACTTTGAGTTTTTGTTTTTAAAATTTCAACAAAAACGCTAGGCATCACCCCACAAAATCTCGTAAGCATTAATCCATATTTACAGCTTCCAAAGACATGTTAAATGTGTAAAAATGAAGTTAGTACCATTAACAATTAAGAAGTACTTTTTTCCAACTGTTATAAAATTTAAAAAAAATTACATTTACGAAATTTTGCACTTAAACCATTGGTTTAATACATACACAGTAAGTGTATGTATAACCATTATTTACTAATAATGAAAAATACATACAAAAGTGAAATATACATATTTACATTATACATAAATGAGTGTCTAATACGCAGTTGGCGAATATTTTAATTTAGTTTTTTATTTAGATTTAAATTACTAAAAATGAAAACTATATTAAAACTTATTCGTCATTGATTGATGTATCTTCATCTTCGTAAGATTCATTGCAGATATTATCGTCATCATCATCATCATCCATGTTATCTGAACATGTAATGTAATTTTGAAAATAAATTTTAAAAAAATTAAGGATTTTTTAATAATTAAGAGAGAGATTAAAACACTACCTCCAACATTAGAAGATAATTCTTCAAAAGAAGGACTTTGAGGTCCATTGTACCAGTGATATTCATACTGATTATTAATTATGGTCCATCCACAATCTTCTTCAATAATTGCAGGGCGATGCCTTTTTGCTTTGTATGTATCTAGTATTACCAGATGATTTTTTTTAAATTTCTCTCATAAATGGCAAAAATAAGCAGAAGATTTAAAAAAATATCAAAGTACATAAATTTTATTGGCAAGTGTGGGACAAATTTACATTTGTAAAACAATTTCTAAGAGTCTCATTCCCTGTACACATCTCACCCTCAAGTTGGAAAACAACGTATTTTTACCTAATTCTTACCATATAGCACAAAGGTTTTCATTTTTATAAGTAGCCTGAAAAATTTCCAAATTATTCATTTTCATTTTTTACAAATATGCAGCAGAAATTTTGTAGGACAATCATTTTAGTGTGTTCTCTAATTCATTCCAAAGGACATAAAAAAAATTAAGACTGTTGGCAATAAATGAACATAATATGGTAAAATTGACGTCTTCAGAGCGTCGGACTGAGAATGTGCCGCAATGAATTTGTCGGACAACGCTGCCATCTGATTCTAAAGATAGTTATTTAACAATTGTGAAAAAATCAACTGGTTGGTAGTAAAATTATTATACGCCGTTATTTTGACAAGTTGACGACGGCGGACTCGGCGAACGGCGCACCATTTTTGTCGGACAAATATATTTTCGCGTATGTTATTTCATTATCTTTTAAGTAAATTTAAAAGTAATACGTTGGTAATCAATTTTTATAACATCGTCAAATTAACGCCTTTCGCAGCTGCGTGCTAGTAAACGCCGCATTTATAAGAATTTTCGTAGATAAAAATCTTGGGAGACTCGTCAAAATGAAGCCGTATACGAAGTTACAGAGGAGTGGTAATCAATTATGAAAACACCTCCTGGCCCCCGGACTACAAGTAACGTCTGTGCAAAGTTTCAAGTTGATTGGTTAAGCTGTTGAGGCGTGAAAGCCAGTCAAACAAACAAACAAACAAACAAACAAACTCACTTTCGCATTTATAATATTAGTAAGGATAACGTCCTGATAAACTGACGTATTTGTCCACCTTGAGCGCTGTAATCGAATTTCGTATCCCCTCCTGGCAAAAGCTCATAGAGAATAAGCATAGGTTACTTTTGATATATTTTATATTTGTTAGCGTATCTATAGAAATAGTAAATCCAAAATATTTAAAGAAATCGACAAAAATTTTTAAAAAATTTTCTGACCGCTAATAATTATCGCGCATTGATTCATACAGTAAATATCTCTGTATCTTTCTAGCAATTATAAATAGGCCAAGATAAAAATACAATCGTTTTGAAGCCGAAAATTATAGGTTATTTCAGGAATAAAATTTATTCGTCTACGTGATTGAGGTTGTAAGTTTCAAATTACACACGAGCGAAAAAGTTACACAAGAGCCGCGTAGAGCAGAGTTACGTACTATACTTTATCTACGACTAACATGAAATTCACAATAAACGATAAAAAATTGATACAAATACAATACGTTAAAATTATGTAGAATTTGAAAATTAAAAACAAAATAATGTAAACATTCAGTTGCTAGGTAAAATTTTTGTACAGATTCTAATATACAATATAAGAATTAGTAAAAGTGTAGTAATCTGTGGTATTTTACGCATACATGCGTGTAAAGAGCCATTTTTTGTACAGCTGTATGTAAAACATAGCTTACCTAGATAGTATTTTGTACAATAAACAAGCAATTTCATGGTAGTCGTAAATAAATATATTTTATCACACTATTTGTACAACTTACAGATGACGCTTGTTCAGATATATGTCCCCACTTGGATCTAAATAAATATTTTGTTTTGATTTTTTTTTTTCAGTTAGATTAATATTTTAAGAATAAAACAAGTATCAATTCTCCAGATTTTTCACTTTATATATTAACACCTTAACGGTCAAAACCTGTAATGACAAAACGCTCAACGCACTGGTACACTATTTTGACAGCTAATACACTTTATATGGATAATGAAAAAATTTTTTAGCGACAGCCTGCATATAAATTATTAAGAACGAACTAAAAGAAAGAAAATTGTTCTACATGTTTCAGTCATTTAAATGACCATCTTCAGGAAAATCAATAATTCAGTTGTGAAAACAACTGAGAAAAATAATATCAAAAGGACATAACCTCCAAATGTCAAATGGATGTCAAAATGACAGACGAAATTAAAAAAATTAAAAATCAAAGAATCAAAAAATTAACGGACCCCATACTAAATAGAGAAAGTCAAAATCATGATAAAATATTAGAAGACGAGATGCGACCACTTCTAATATTTTATCATGATTTTGACTTTTCCTATTTAGTATGGGGTCCGTTAATTTTTTGATTCTTTGATTTTTAATTTTTTTTAATTTCGTCTGTCATTTTGACATCCATTTGACATTTGGAGGTTATGTCCTTTTGATATTATTTTTCTCAGTTGTTTTCACAACTGAATTATTGATTTTCCTGAAGATGGTCATTTAAATGACTGAAACATGTAGAACAATTTTCTTTCTTTTAGTTCGTTCTTAATAATTTATATGCAGGCTGTCGCTAAAAAATTTTTTCATTATTCATTTTACCTGCAGTTGGATTCTAATAATTTATTTAATTCACTTTATATGGAATTGTTGACGTCCTGCGACATGGTGTGTGAGTTAGTAATGTTTCATTTGACGTCTTATGCTGTCAATGACCGACCGTCAAAGTGTTAAAAATTATTTTAGCCTAAAAACTGATAATAATTATTTTTTGCTCAAATTTGCAGTGATTTATTTAAAAATTTGAAATTATCTACCTTATATTATTTTACAGTGCGAAAATCAAATGAACAGTTGACCGCTCGGGAGAAACAAATAAAAGAAATGATGTCACAGACGGAGAGTAAAGTTGACAAAACACTTGTAAAAAATTTACTAATTGGCTACTTGACCTCATCCAATCAAAACAATAAAGACGTGAAACAAATTCTAAAAGTGATCGGTACCGTCTTAGACTTTTCAAAGGATGATTACGAGAAAATCAATTACGACACCAGTGGCGGTTCATGGTTAAAAAGTATATTACGTCCCAGTAGTGTGAACAGTGATGGTACCGCTAGTGAAACAAGTCTATCGGAAGCATTTATACGATTCTTGGAGAATGAGTCACGACCAAAACCCGAATTACCGTTATTGCCACCGGTCAATCGGCGACGGGAATCGGTCGACAGTGATATAAGTACTAGTTCACGGGCAAGTCAGATATCGGCCACATCGGCGCCCACATCGTTACTGTTAAATCAAGTGCTTTTGCCGACGTTTGATAATCTCTCGCACACGAGAAATTCCAGTTCGATTTTAAAGGATGTTTTACGAGATAATACAAATAAATGAGATTTAATAGATTTTTATATTTTGTATATAAAATTGTTCTTATTTCATATATTGTAAATTTTATTTAAAAATATACATTAAAAAATTATTTAATTGTGGTTTTTATTTTTTTAATAGCATAATAGCCGTTAAGGGAGGAGTTCACGCCAGAAACGGCTAATAAACTTTTTTTTTCGAATCTCGTTTTTTGTTTTTATTTTGCTCTGTGGTTCTTTACAAACACGGTGATATATAAAACATGGCCAAAAAAATTTTTTTTTTCAAGTAGAAAAATATTTATTTCTGAGCCGCTGCACAGCCAAGTTGCTGCTCCTTTGCAGACAATGCTGCCCCCCCTCGCGATTTTATCAGTAATATTTAGTTTTGGTGTGTACATGAGTGTTATAGTATGCACTGAAATAATGTTCTTTTATTTGTATGCCTTTGTAAACGTTTTAATAAACAGTGAGTAAACCGCTTCTTTTGTTTTTATTTTGGTTTTTTACCGTTTCCCGAAAGTTGTGTTTTTCCCGACAAGGAAAATCGTATCTCAAGTTCTAGAAAAGATAGAGACTTAATTTTTTTAAAATTTTGTTCATAAACATATTGCGCATAAAGTGGAGTATGCTTTCTCCATTTGAACAACTGTAACTATTTTTAAACATTTTTTTTTTTAATAAAAAATTGCGTTTTATTTTTTTTAGAAATTTGGGATTACAATTTTATAGTTAATTTTTAAAATTACCGGAAACCCATACTCAGCTTTATGGACAGGTCCTTTAGGAATAAAATAATGAAAAAATATTTAAAAAATATTCATTACTTTTTGAGATATGGCGTTCTCTGTAAACGCTTAAAAACTTCAGAAAAAGGGCCCCCTCCCCCTACAGAGAAGAGTAATGAATGTTTCAAAGACAAAATTTTCTATTTGAAACCCTCCCTAATTTGAAAAAAAAATTTAACAAGCAAAATAATCATATATAAAAAGTTGCTTTTTTATTTGAACTCCCTCCTTAAGGTGAATCGATCACTTGAAATTTTTCAAATTTAGAATTTGAAATTTTAGTATATTATAGAGAAAGATATTATGCATTCACTGACACTATCTTGAATAATTTTTGCACGTGTAGTTTAGAAAAAAATTTTCAAAGTTAGAATTTTTAACGTACGAGTAAATGCCAAAGTATGATCAGAGGTGAATCAGTGGTATGTATTTAAGTAAGTTGTGTCATTAAAAACCAACTTTAAGATTTAAAAAAACTGAAAATTATTTTCTTTTGTTTTTGAATCATTAAAAAAACTATTTTGTTTAATATTGGACGTTTAGTTGTTGTAATAAATAGAAAAAAAAACTATAAAAATGTCATTTTATACTAATACACCCATAATATATTTGTGTACGTGTTAGTTATTATATGTGCATACACGTCACTACCAGAATCAAATTCATTATTTTTAAAATTATTAAAATTGAAAGATTCAATGATAATCAAATATTAATACTGTTACATGTAGGGTAAGAGACCCGATGACCGATCACTATTTTTAGCTGTATCATTAAATTAGCTTAAAAAAATTAAAAAATAAACAAAACACCCATTTTTTTTTCTTAATAAGTATGAAACCAAGTTTTTTTAATCCAATGGATATGTTTTTAAGAAAATATAACCCAAAAATTTTGATTTATTAATGTTTTTGTTTTATAATTTGTTGACGTCTATGAAAAAACGGACAGAATATATTAACCTCCTTTGAAAGATCAATACACTGACCCCTATGAAAAATCGCGCATTAACGTACATGACATACAGTACTACAAATCTTCTACTATCGAATATTTGAACCATTCTCTTCCAGCCACTTTGACACTCTATACACTACTAGGTGAGGCTCTATGTCATAGAGTATTATCATAGAGTGACATCTAGTGAAACATAGAACGTCAAAGCAAAAGCCAAGAACGGTTTAAATATTCGATAAAATAAACCACTAAAATCACAATTTCGTTTCGCTCTCTGCTGATCTTTTAAAAAAACATTGTGTAAGATCTGACTTAGCCGTTAACCATTGTGAATTTTTAAACAGTTAAATTTAGTTTATATTGTATCTGTATGTGTCGTTTCAGATCTAATACATATCATACATATTCTGTTTGACGTTTTTATTTGATAATATATAAATAACAATTTGGAAGTTTTAATTCAATATTAATTATTTTTCAATTGATTTTACGTTCTGAAATAAATAAAATATTAAAGTAAAATTATAAAAACGGTTAGTTAAGTGTTTTAAACCCAAAAATTAATTAAAAATGTTTATAAAATAGATATGCAATATATAATTCTCAAAATGCGGTACCCAAGTCTAAAACTCGGATCCCAAGAAGAATCAGTCACACAAATAATATTTAACGCATATAAAATTTAATTTAGCTATCCTAATCTCTTAAGTGGACTAATAACAATTATTTGTATACTTTTATTATGCTAATAACTTTAAAAATTCGGTGAAAAATGTTACAATTTATAACTCATGTGTTTTGAATAATAATCATCCATCATATTAAAAATTCACGAATTCAACAAAAATTGTTCGATATATATATGTATTTCTTAAATTAAGTGAGGAGGCATTAAATGTGAGGTGAATTTAAATTGAAAAATAATCATTCTATTAATAATAATTTTTTTTATCAAAGGTTTCTTTCAGAAATAACTTCATTAAGATATAAATGTCAAAACTGTTCGGACTTATAACCCCGATCGACAATGGGGTCTTTTACCCTATTATAAAATTTAACTTATTTTTCTACACATAAATTATGTTTATAGAGTGTCAAAGGAATTTGATAAAAATTTAATATGTTATTTACTACAAAGTTAAAACCATATTTAATAAGAAATAAAAATTATTGACCACGCCGTTTTTGAAATATAATTTAAAAACATTATTTTACAACGTTTTTACAAAGCTTTTTCAACAATTCTTTTAAATTGCTACAACATAAGCGCACGGAAATTAAAAAAAAAAACAAGTGGTATACAAATATAATAACTGAAGATTTTTGATAAAAGAAAATTTTTTTGCTGTGATAACTTTTTTACCTGACTATCTCAGAGCAACTACGTTAAATTACTTGATTGAGTAAGTGTTTTCGAACATAGCTACATTTATATGGTTCTTTATCTGTATGGGTTCTTTCATGTGTTTTTAAATAACTTGAATCAGTAAATGTTTTAGAACATGTTACATTTATATGGTTTTACACTTTTGGGAATTAATAATAATAATAATAATATAATATTTACAATACGGTACTTGACTGTATTTAAAATTTGTGTCAAATATTAAATAATTGTATGCATTATCATTACATATGTCCAATTTTAATGATGAAACTTAAAAAAATTTGATAACTATTTAGAAATTTTATTTTGAAAATCGCCATTTTTCAAAATATGCAAAATGCAAATTAGTGAAAACGCGCCATTTCTTGAATATGACGTAACATTTTGTAGCTAGATATGTCGATTTTGATAATTTTCATCGATGAGGTGAAATTGTGTTTTCTTTTGAATATTTCTGTTAGCTCACTACTGGACATAATTTTAATATAGACAACAATTTCAAATGTTTACACACCTGTAAAAAAGGAAAATTCCTAAATTCTCTAGAATACTTAGAAATTGCATCAGCCCTTATAACATCAAAAAATAATTTAAATGATATAAACACAATCCCACAGTTAGACAATTTAATTGAAGCGGCAAAAGTTATTAACTCAAATTTCCAATAGAGGCCTCCACATTACAGCTGTCTGATATAGTAATAGCTACATCTCTTTCTAAACTTCCCTGTCTTACTTATTACAAAACTGTATTAACTAAAAATTGCGCATGTACAATTTAATATTCGTTTTCTCTTTTCTTCTCCGTTCTAACAAACTCTTATTTCAAAAAGGTGAAAGATAATAATTAGCACACAGAATGTACTGTTTTGGCGTATAAATTTATTCTGTTAATGGTTTTCTAAATTCAGCAAAAATCTAATAAATAAAATAATGAATTTTTAATAAAATATCCATTAAAACTAAAAACTAAGACTAAATTTGAAACATAATTGACAATTTTACAGTTCAGCTAGTGTGAATTTTAAAAACATTAAAAATTTTTTAAAAATTCTAAAAATTAACCATTTAATTGTAAAATAAAGTGCATTTGTGTTGGTACATTTGTGATCTAAAAATGTTTCTTCAGTTTAATTTCAGAATTTTTCATAAATTCCTTCCTTTTTGTTTTTAAAAATTGTCCATATTTTCCATAACGTTGATGCTTCCATTGTTTAAATATATTCAAAAATTCAAACTATTAGTCACAATTTAATATGATACATTTCAACATAGTGATAAATCCATTTTGTGATCTGATTTATTCTTCATTTAACAAAATATTAAAAATTCCTAAAAAAATTTTCCTCACTTTTTCCTCGACAATGAATTTTCTGTTATTTAAATAATCATACTAAAAATTGCATCAAATTTGTTTTTCAATATGGATTCATCAGTTATGCCGTAAGAAAAATATTTTGTTTTGTTTTACTTTATTTCATTTTGTTTGCTTAAAAATCATCTTCTTCAAATGTAAACAAATTCTTCTTTATAATTTTTGAGTGTATAAACTCTCGGAAATTGGATATTTTGATATGTTTGATTTTGTTTTTCGGTCTGTTAGACTATGTGATATATCTTTCTTGATGATGACGCTAACTAGGCGTTGAAACCGGTCGAATAATTTTTACAAGAAAATAAATTTTCTAATTTATCGCCTCTTTTAGTCAAAAATTACTTGAATATAACATTACACTTGTTTTGAAGTGCTTTTGCCTTTGGAGATATTTCTATATTCCTGTCTCACTTTCCATGTTCTTGAGAGAAGGGTGAAGGTATGTAATATGTATACGATGTATACCGAACGCTATTACTGACTATAAACTATGTATGCTAGAATCATCGTATCATAGAGATGTACACGATATGATTTTACTCACAGAGTACTAATTTAAATACAAGAGTAATATTGTACTAGATTTTAGATAAAATTTCTTGTTAATAGAATAATACGTGAAAGTTTTTAAAAAATGTGTTGTTTTTTTTTTAAACATTTTTTAAAAACTTTCACGTATTATTGTATTAACAAAAAATTTTATCTAAAATCTAGTACAATATTACTCTTGTATTTAAATTAGTACTCTGTGAGTAAAATCATATCGTGTACATCTCTATGATACGATGATTCTAGCATACATAGTTTATAGTCAGTAATAGCGTTCGGTATACATCGTATACATATTACATACCTTCACCCTTCTCTCAAGAACATGGAAAGTGAACAGGAATATACAAATATCTCCAAAGTAAGGCAAAAGCACTTCAAAACAAGTGTAATGTTCTTAAAAGTAAGAGCAAGACACTTTGGCTAGTTGCGTTACGAATGCTCCCATTTTCTAAAGGATGCTCATGCTCATGCTCATGCTCATACTCCACTTGCTCATACTTACTTTGCTTCATTTGCTTACAATAATTTTCGTACTTACGTACATAATTATATACCTACATTTTTTCAAAGTCTCCGTTGAAATGTATTCACAATTATTGTCAATAGTTTTATGAAGGGTCATTTTTTGTTATATTTTTTACAACTTGGGCTAGCGAAGGTACATATTTGTACAGATTAATTTCTTTTATTTAATAAAAACAGGTAAATTTTTAAGAAATTGTTCTAAATAGATATTTATGATAATTGTTATTTTCTTATTTTTAATATGAATTTATATAAATATAAAATCCTTATATAGAGTCTATGTCAGACTAAACTTTTTTAGTTAGTTAGACTAAAGTTATATAATATTATGATAATAATTATTCATTCAATCATTTGTTGAAAGGTCTATCATTATGTGTGTGGAAACATTTGGATAGCTAGCAACATTTCCTATAAATTAAAATATATCAAAGAATGGACAGTTTTTTATTTTACCTGTATTAATTATTTTGAGTTTAAGAAATATTACCCTAATTTTTAAAGTTTTATTTTTGTAAGATATTGCATTTGGACATCGAAATTTGTATGTTTGACTGTATTGCATATTTGTATGAAATTTTTCTAATGCATAATAGTTAACTGTTAATTATCGAAAAATTTTCCAATGTTATTTATGGAAAAGCTTGTTAATTTTAAATATTATATGAGTTTTAAACTTGGAAAACTGATCAAAATAAAATGCAATTAGGAGAATTGTAGTGGATTATCTTACTAGTAGTAATCTACATTATCGGATAAGGCTAAAGATAATTTATTAAATATATTCAAGTTATTGTAGTGACATCTCTGTTCTTTTCAAGTGTACTACGCATGATGATTACGACAACAGTGACATCTATACCCGCGGTCCCCGTTCTCAGTGCCATAGAGAGGTAATAGAGGGTAAAAAAAATGTATTGAAGTTAGCTATCTTCCAGAAATAAAATTTTGGTGTACTTTATCTATGGTTAGCCACCTTTACGGGCATAGAACACTAGAAGCCAACTAACATAAAAAAAGTGAAATTCGCTTGGAGTCATTTGTTAGTCAGTCACAGCTTAAGGCATTAGTCCGTCAGTAGTCGTCGTCGAGTCAACACACCATTATATTAACAATATACGCATTGTTAGTTGAGCACGTTGAACAGCTCTCTCTGGTAATACATGTGATGTGATTGTATGTGTGTATACACATACTACTACAAAAAACCAAACTAATACACTGCAAACAGTGTGTATGTACACAAACAGACTACGTCACAAACTCATTACAAGTGGAACAGAGGCAAAGCCAATCTAGTTTGTCCCCTTGTTTACGGGTTTCAAAATCGAATCTAGTGGTGCTAGTGGTCGGAGTGGTCTTTGTAAAAAAAGGTTGGCAACACTGAAACTGACATAACACAGTCAGATTCGTCTTGTCAGATTATCTCAAAACGACAGAATTATTTTTCTGGAGAAAAGAAAATGGAAAATAAACGGTGTGCATCAAAGGTTGATATACATACTGTTAAAATAAAAGAGGAAGAAAACTTGCAAAATGTAGACAACTCATTTTCAAATATAACAAAAACGGAAGTACCGGAACCGTCATGTTATGGAAATGTAATAAAATTGGAACTGGAAAAAAGCAATACTGATGATTTATTAAATTTAAAAAGTTTACATACCGAAATTAAGTTAGAAGATGATGAAGAGGATATGATAACTGAAGACAATGTTTTATCCGGCGAAAGTTGTGAAAATTTAACAAATACCAACAGTGCAACTGAGCATGGTTGTTTAAAGAATTATGAAAAAAGTCAAACTAGTGAAAAACCATACACGTCAAGCCATCTGAAAAAACATCAGAAACCCCTTACTGGTGAAAAACCATTCGAATGTAATGTATGTTTTAAAACATTTTCTCAGTTGGGCAATTTAAAAACACATAAAAGAACCCATACAAGTGAAAGACCATTCAAGTGTAACACATGTTTTAAAACATTTTCTACATCAGGCAATTTGAACAAACATGAAAGAATACATACAGGTGAAAAACCATTCGAATGTAATGTATGTTTTAATACATTTTCTCAGTTGGGCAATTTAAAAACACATAAAAGAACCCATACAAGTGAAAGACCATTCAAGTGTAACACATGTTTTAAAACATTTTCTACATCAGGCAATTTGAACAAACATGAAAGAATACATACAGGTGAAAAACCATTCAAATGTAATATATGTTTTAAAACATTTTCTCAGTTAAGCCCTTTAAAAGCACATGAAAGAACACACACAGGAGAAAAACCATTCAAATGTGATGTATGTTTTAAAACATTTTCTCAGTTGGGCAATTTAAAAACACATAAAAGAACACATACAAGTGAAAGACCATTCAAGTGTAACACATGTTTTAAAACATTTTCTACATCAGGCAATTTGAACAAACATGAAAGAATACATACAGGTGAAAAACCATTCAAATGTAATATATGTTTTAAAACATTTTCTCAGTTAAGCCCTTTAAAAGCACATGAAAGAACACATACAGGAGAAAAACCATTCAAATGTGATGTATGTTTTAATACATTTTCGCAATTAAGCACTCTGAATTCACACAAAACAGTACATACAGTAGAAAAACCATTTAAATGTGATATATGTTTTAAAACATTTTCTACGTCAGGTAACTTAAAAGTACACGAGAGAACACATACTGGAGAAAAACCATTTAAGTGTGATACATGTTTTAAAACATTTTCTCAGTCGAGCAAATTAAAGAGACATGAAGGAATCCATACAGCAGAAAAACCGTTCAAATGTAATATATGTTTTAAAGCATTTTCACAGTCAGGTACTTTGAACCGACATCTCAAAACACATATTTTAGAAAAATAGGAACATATTTATATTTTTATTGGTATCTTTACCGTTGTTTGTTTTTTAGTTTATGTTATTTTATTTAAAAGTAACTTGTATGTGGTATGTATATGTTATAGTCAAACACCGAAGCGCCGGCGCTCCTAGGTTTGCCTAGTCAAACCTCAGGTCTGACATAACGTCTCAGTCAAAGTCCAAACGAACAGCGCTTTTCTACCTTTTACTAACGAATTTTTGGTTAATCCTAGAAGAGACTAATTTGAACAGTCAAACGCCGAAACTCAATTTGATGAAATCGGGGTTTGACCAGTCAGACCTAAATTATTTGATTATTAGCTATAATAAAAGAATATTTGTAATTTTAATGTTTATTGTTCCTATATTTTAGGAATGAATTGACAAATAATCACAACAAGAAATAAAATTGGTTATTATTATTTTGTATGTATCATGACAATAGGTATGAAATTAATGAAAAAATGAAAAAAAATTACTCTTTATTTTGACAAGGCGATGCGCTGTGTATGACATTTTTAGTTGTACAATACGTTAAATCTTTTACATTTACATAATTTGGATGCGAGTGTTTTTTACTACAGTGGCATTTTATAAAACTTTGGCTGCCAAACTTAGAATCTTTTGTACTATCTTCCCCAGAGAAAGCTGAACGTCGGGCACATCTTCCAAATTAAGAAATTTCTCTTTGCATTCTTGTATCTGATTCCTAGCAAAAAGTGTGTTTTCCGTATTTTTTCCCCACACTCTGTATAAAATGAACACTTATTCAGATTAGATATGTTCTGCATAAACTTAGCTTTCAAAGTTTTTTTCAGGTTTTTCAGTCACAGCACAGTTTGATTCACATATCTTTAAGCTTACACTCTCGCACGTTCAATGCACAAATACGGAATTACAAATACATTTATTAAAATACCGCAAAGAATTAGGCTCGCATGCAAAAACCTGTTTATACATGCAACAAGTGCAGTACAAATTGACGTTTGACCGAATGTGCCTTAGTCGCTTCTAGGATAGACTAGGAAAACTCCGAAACAAATTATTTTATTTTCGACGATTGACTAAAAAGTTAGGTACTTCTAGGTTTGACTAAAAATACATCAGTCAAAGGCCGAAACAGGAACCGATTTCGGGGTTTGCCGAAAGGCGTTAGCCAAACCTAGGATAAACGAGTCATTCCGCGAAGAGGCTGTATATCGTCCTTTGACTATAACATATACATATTAATGTCTTTCATTTGACGTCTTATGACGTTAATGACCGTCAAGGTGTCAAATATATTTATAAGAATAAATTTTTTCAAAGAAATTATTTGATCACTAGCGGCTCCGTCTTAAAAAAAAAGTTATCTAAATTGCGTATTATATCAAGTTTCATTTACCTAGCAACGCTATTTAATTTAAGTTAAATTTCGCTTGTTGATTGGTGATGTTCTATAAATTCTGTTTGCTGATTGGTTTAAAGAAGGAAATAAAAGTATTTTTGGTCTCTTGGGACTGGATGCGCCAATGACTAAACTAATTAAATTATACAATAATAATTGAAGAAATGTTCAATTTTGATTTTTCCCATGATTAGTGCTGACCTCCTGCATGTTCGAGAGCTATACCACAATTTAAATAATAGTTTGGTAAAAAATCAGATTGAATCTAGTTCTCGATCGAGTAATATTAAATCGTCGAAGGACTAACAATAAAAATATTAAACTTTCATTTTGTTATTAATTAATATTTATTAGTCTTTCTGAAATTTCTTAAACTTCAAATCTTAATTATTTTTTAAAATAAAACAAAAATTAATACGAAATAATAATTTGTTACAAAAATGGTCTTTTTACAAACAAAAAAATAATTTTTTAATTTTTATTTAGTATTTTTCTTTAGAAATAAAAAGTTATTTAAAATAAAGCAACTGAATTTTATTTAACAATCCAAACCAATGGAGAAGTCTACCAATTTTTTTTTTTTTTTTTTTTTTTTTTTTTTTTGAGTGAAAATAAAAATTAAAACAAAATCAAACAAAAGTGTAAAAGAAGAATTAAGGAGTTTCAACAACTAACAAAGTTACGGGACTTTAAAGTTACACTTTACACAGATAGTTGAGCAATTCCATGTATAAACCGATCACCCAAAAATGGCATGTTCTCCAAATTTAATTTCCCTGTGTATATAATAAGTTTAAGTGGTGTTGAGCTACGTACTCGAATATTATTGAATTATCTTCTACTTTGTCGTAGTTATAATTATCCAAAGTTGCGTTCAAGGTCACAAAATGGGGATTCCCCAAAATATTTTATTAATTTTTTCAGAGTCTAAGAATAATTAAAAAATGATTACATGTGGCATTGAATGTACTTTACATACGCTTTCAATCAGACCGATTTCCATTCCAATACATACACATATATTGAAGTAATTGCAAGTTTTATTTTTTTCTTTAATCGTTTATACTGAAAATACCTTATCTTCGATTTTTGATTTTCTTTTTTTAAATTAAAGTACTCAGTCCCCTCTATAACGTGGTACTCGATTTTATTTGTTTTTTTGAGTTTTACGGATTTTACGGAGCTTAGTTCGAAAAATACGTGAATTTTTTAACTAATTATTAAAATAAAGTAATAATTATAATATTACCCCACCTTTAATTTTCGATTTTCTTTCTTCAAATTAAAATATTCAGTCCTCTCTTTAACGTGGTATTCGATTTTCTTTGTTTTTTGGGGTTTTACGGATTTTACGGGGCTCAGTTTTAAAAAAATACGTGAATTTTTTAACTAATTATTAAAATAAAGTAATAATTATAATATTACCCCATCTTTGATTTTCGATTTTCTTCTTTCAAATTAAAGTACTCAGTCCTTTCTATAACGTGGTACTCGATTTTCTTTGTTTTTTTGAGTTTTACGGATTTTACGGGGTTTAGTTTGAAAAATACGTGAATTTTTTAACTAACTGATAAAATCAAGTATTAATTGTAACATTACCCCACGTTTGATTTTGGATTTTCCTTCTACAAATTAAAGTACTCAGTTCTCTCTTTAACGTGGTATTCGATTTTCTTTGTTTTTTTTTTTTTTTGGGTTTTACGGATTTTACTGGGCTCAGTTTTAAAAAGTACCAGAATTTTTTAATTAATTGATAAAATAAAGTATTAATTTGAATATTACCCCACCTTTGATTTTCGATTTTCTTTTTCAAATTAAAGTACTCAGTCCTTTCTATAACGTGGTACTCGATTTTCTTTGCTTTTTTGAGTTTTACGGATTTTACGGGGCTTAGTTTGAAAAATACGTGAATTTTTTAAGTAAGTGATAAAATCAAGTATTAATTGTAACATTACCCCATCTTTGATTTTAGATTTTCTTTCATCAAATTAAAATACTCAGTCGCCTCTTTAACGTGATAATCTATTTTCTTTGTTTTTTTGAGTTTCGCGGATTTTACGGATCTCAGTTTTAAAAAAATACGTGTTTTTTTAAACTATTTGTTAAAATAAAGTAATAATTATAACATTACCCCAACTTTGATTTTCGAATTTAGTTCTTCAAATTAAAGTACTCATTCCCCTCTTTAACGTAGTACTCGACTTTATTTGTTTGTTTCTTTTTTTGAGTTTTACGGATTTTACGAGGCTCAGTTTTAAAAAAAATTTTTAAAATAAAGTATTAATTTTAATATTGTTTTATCTTAGATTTTCCTTATTTATCTTTTAAATTGAAGTTTAGAGTCCCCTTTATAACATGTTACTCGATTTTCTTAGTTTTTCTGAGTTTATCAAAGTTAAGGTAATATTGAAATTAATACCTTATTTTATCAATTAGTAAAAAAATGAACGTGTTTCTTTAAAATTTAGTATCGTAAAATTCGTAAAACTCAAAAAAAAAACTAAGAAAATTGAATAACACGTTTTAAAGGGGACTCTAAACTCCAATTTAAAATATAATTAAAGAAAATCAAAGATGAAACAATGTTAAAATTAATAGTTTATTTTAAAAATTATTTACAAGATTCACGTATTTTTTTAAACTGAACCCCGTAAAATCCGTAAAACTAAAAAAAAAAAAAAACAAATCGAGTACCACATTAAAGAGAAGACTGAGTACTTTAATTTGAAAAAAGAAAATCCAAAATCAAAGGTGGGGGTAATGTTAAAATTAATACTTGATTTTATCAGTTAGTTAAAAAATTCACGTATTTTTCAAACTAAGCCCCGTAAAATCCGTAAAACTCAAAAAAACAAAGAAAATCGAGTACCACGTTATAGAAAGGACTGAGTACTTTAATTTGAAAAAAGAAAATCGAAAATCAAAGGTGGGGTAATATTCAAATTAATACTTTATTTTATCAATTAATTAAAAAATTCTAGTATTTTTTAAAACTGAGCCCTGTAAAATCCATAATACCCAAAAAAAAACAAAGAAAATCGAATACCACGTTAAAGAGAGGACTGAGTACTTCAATTTGAAGAAAGAAAATCCAAAATCAAAGGTGGGGTAATGTTACAATTAATACTTGATTTTATCAGTTAGTTAAAAAATTCACGTATTTTTCAAACTAAGCCCCGTAAAATCCGTAAAACTCAAAAAAACAAAGAAAATCGAGTACCACGTTATAGAAAGGACTGAGTACTTTAATTTGAAAGAAGAAAATCGAAAATCAAAGGTGGGGTAATATTCAAATTAATACTTTATTTTATCAATTAATTAAAAAATTCTGGTATTTTTTTAAAACTGAGCCCCGTAAAATCCGTAAAACCCAAAAAAAAACAAAGAAAATCGAATATCACGTTAAAGAGAGGACTGAGTATTTTAATTTGAAGAAAGAAAATCGAAAATTAAAGGTGGGGTAATATTATAATTATTACTTTATTTTAATAATTAGTTAAAAAATTCAGGTATTTTTCAAACTAAGCCCCGTAAAATCCGTAAAACTCAAAAAAACAAAGAAAATCGAGTACCACGTTATAGAGGGGACTGAGTACTTTAATTTAAAAAAAGAAAATCAAAAATCGAAGATAAGGTATTTTCAGTATAAGCGATTAAAGAAAAAAATAAAACTTGCAATTACTTCAATATATGTGCATGTATTGGAATGGAAATCGGTCTGATTGAAAGTGTATGTAAAGTACATTCAATGCCACATGTAATCATTTTTTAATTATTCTTAGTCTCTGAAAAAATTAATAAAATATTTTAGGGAATCCCCATTTTGTGACCTTGAACGCAACTTTGGATAATTATAACTCCGACAAAGTAGAAGATAATTCAATAATATTCGAGTACATAGCTCAACACCACTTAAACTTATTATATACACAGGGAAATTAAATTTGGAGAACATGCCATTTTTGGGTGATCGGTTTATACATGGAATTGCTCAGTTCTATTCAGATGTATGACGTCATCTTTGCTACGGAATTGCAAATAGAGCGAGGAGTCTTTTTTAATGAACTGTTATAATGTTGGTAAGTACGTTAATTACGACAATTTTGAAAATTTTATCTTTTACAAATTCCATATTTTGACGTTTTAAAATGTAATTTTTTGAACTTTTGAACATTCATAAACATATAATATAAAACAAAAATAATTTTAAAAAAAATTAAACCCATGGTAATTAACATCAGACATTCACAGTGGCGGCTCGTGTATTATAACCAAGGGTATGCGCCTTCAGAAACGTCAAACTGGCTTTCTTAATTTTGTCGTTATTTATATATTAAGTCTATACGCCTGGATTTTTGGGTAAAGGTTTCAATAATATTAGTATAGAAATTAGGTTGTGATTGTAACTTTTTAAGCAGAGTTTGTTCAATTGAAATTAAAGCTAGATTACTCAGTCTCTCATCTTTCATAGTATTTCTTGAATACGTTTTTATACGTTTTAATGCCGAAAAAGAACGTTCAACAGAAGCAGTAGTAGAAGGAAACGTACAAACTAACTGACACAATTTTAAAACCTCAGGAAACGCGTTTGAAAAATTATTTTTATACAAAAGGTTTAAAAGACTATTTACATTTTTATCTTGAAATACTTCGTTTTTATATGCAACAGTCAATTCATTTGTTAATCTAATTTCGTCGAAATATTTTCCATAATTATTCATTAAATTAGTTAAAGGAATTTTAGGGAAGTTATCAGCATATGCAGGAAATAGTTTAGAATTAAGAAGCTCAAGGAATTTTAATTTATTTAAACTTTCAAACCGAGACTGTAGTTGCACAATAACTGTATCAATTATTTCGAAGTATAGAGACCGTAAATAGCTTTTTATATCTGTAAATCCTGAAGTACTTAATGACTTTCTAAAAGATTTTTCATCAGGTTTACAAGAATTAGATTCCACTTCAGAGTAAATTTTTTCAAAATCCTCTCGTTTTAATAAAATATGTTTTAAATTTTCTATATGTTTGATACAAAATGAAATATCATATTCTTTACTTTGTAAAATACTAAATAAAATGTCTGTCTGAGTAAATATTGCAGCAAAAGTCCTAAGGAGAAAACAGTTTTTGAAATTTTTGAAAAAATTATTAAAGCCAGTTGCTAACATTACAGTTTCGTTATCCCATTCTAAAGGTTCATCAACAATCGATTCAAAATAAGTTTCTAAATCAGCTTCATAAGTTAAAATCATATTTATTAAACGTGAGTTATAATGCCAGCGAGTTGGTGCGGCGTGTGGAAATTTTTTTTAAATTAATTCATTAAGAAAATGTGTACGCTTAGTGGAATGAGAAAAAAAGGATGCCAAACCATTTACTGTTGAGAAAAATACTTTACATTCTTTTATATGCTGAACAGATTGGGATAATACTAAATTCAAAATATGTGCGCAACAATGAATGAATAAAGCCTGGGGAAACACCTCTTTTACTTTTGCTTGGGTGCCATTTAATTCACCAGACATTACCGCCGCACCGTCATATCCTTGAGCTACTAATTTATCACCACAATTTAAATCTCTTACAATATCAATAACATGTTTCGAAATGACATTAGCCGTTCTATTGGCACTGACATTAACAAACCCCAAAAATCGCTCAACAGTAGTTCCATCAGGCAAAACATATCGGACACAAGTTGAAAGTTGTGATTTTGTACTAATGTCTGTGGTTTCATCGACAAGAATTGAAACAAAATTTGTTTCCTGAATTTCATCTTTCATTTGTTGTAATATTATTTTGTTTATGCATTCAATCAAGTCATTCTGTATGCTTTTAGACGTTCCTGAAAACACATGTGAGTTTTCTAAGTGGTTGCTCAGTTTTTCGTCATAACGAGACAGTAAATTTAGAAGTGCTAAATAATTTCCTGGATTGGAAGAATCTAAACTTTCGTCATGTCCACGAAACGCAAGACCTTGCATAGCCAAAAAACAAACAGAATCAATTAATCGTTTCATAACTTCCCTATTATTAGTAACTTTTTTATTGTGTTCTGAAATAGAATTTTTTTTCTGTTCATCAAGTAACAAATCAACCCGGGTATGACCAAAAGTATTTAAACAAATAAACGCTTGCATGTGAGCTTGACTGCATTCGTGTTTCTTAGCTGCATTAGAGAGATTACTCAAGTTTTCGTAACCAGTAGTTGACCAAACAGTTTTATCAGTGGAAAATAATAAGCAAGGAAAGCAATAAAGTTTTTTTAAAGCCATGCAACCACTTAGCCAGGAATATTTGTCATATGATGATTTCTGAAAATGCCGAACAAATGCTTTTTTGGAGTTATCAACTCTCATAACAATAGGCAAATCAGGGGTGGGTCTACCAGCCGAGATAATTTCTTTTTTTTCATCAACATTTCTTGCCCGAAAAGATTTTTTTAATAATTGCTGAATAACGCAACCATCATTTTTTAAACAATCAGCCATTTTAAATAATTGAAAAACGACAACAATGAAAACAGCAAAAAATAACAAAGAGTACAGAAATAAAAAAAGACTAAAAAACCAAAAAACTAAAAAGAAGAAAACAAACTATAAAATAATAAAAATTAAAACAGTAAATAATGAAAGAAGAATTAAAAAATTTGGAAATAACTAAAAGTTTAATACTTTATAATTCAGTTTTAACACTTTAACAGCAATAAAGAAATAGCATTTACGATTATACCATATACACTACACGAAAGGCACTGTACGAGTAGTTTCGTAGGCGGGTTTTAGAGCGCATACCTCGGCTGCTAACATCATGTATTGTAATGATTGTAATAATATAGGTAAAAGAGTACGTATATAGGTACGATTTCACACACACATCCATGTCAAAATCTTACACTGATATGCGATAAAATTAGTGCCTACTGGCCCGACCGTACTGCCCGGCTGCAAACATCATATTGTAATATAAATATAGGTAAAAGAGTACGTATGTAGGTACATATTTCACACACACATCCACGTCAAAATCTTACACTGGTAGGCAACAGAACTTAGAGCATACCGCCCGTACTGAATATATATTATAATGTATACACATAAAATACAGAAGTACAATTTGATAAAATATGAATTTGAGTAGACATAAACATGTATACACAATAATTACAATATATATGTATATATATAAAATGTGTAGCATGTATTGTATCCTAATATTAAATAAAATTAGAACATTGTTTTAATATTTTTTATTTTTATCGTATTCAAAAGAGCTTGGGTATGCGGCGCCTACCCCGCATACCTAGAATAACCGCCACTGGACATTCACTTATTATGAAATTTGTTACTTGTACATTTTACTACATAAAATTTTTAATTAATAAATAACAATCTTAAGAAACGATTCACTTTACAATAAAAGGGTATTACATAAATTTTTTCTGTAATAAATTTGCTATCATTCTGGTTCTTGTATAAAACTATAAGTAAATTTATAATCAATAAAATAAAATTCATAACTTTTTTAATTAAAAAATAGTTTTGTAACTATTTAAAAAAGCCAAATACACTGCTGATCCGATTGAGAGAAAGAAAAATGCATATGTATTGGTCACACAAATATAAAAAAAAAACATTAGGAATTTTTTGAATAAAAAAATCATTATATAATCCGCCAACTTCGAGAAGAAAGTTGACTAGCAATAAAATTTTAAAAATTATGATTGGCTGTTAGTAATAAAGGACAACGAGTATGGCAAATCAGATAAATTCAACTTTGTCTAGCTGACCTAATTTCAAAAGTCGGATTTACATACAAAAAAAAAAATTAAGGACAATAAATTTACTATTAAGTGGATATAACTTACACCACAATACTGGGCTGTTCTTTGGACGCACTTACTTAAATCGTAAAACAAACGATTATTTACCTTTTTATTTTCACATATTTCTAAAACATTTAAAATTATTTCACGCCTTTGGCTATGAATGACTGCCTTTTTTGTTGTTTGGCATGTTAAAGAAAATTAGCAAAATTAAAATAAACTAAAATAATGTTAGCAGAACTACAACAAATACTAAAGAAAACTAAAAAAATATAGTTTTCTTTAAATAAATATAGATAAATACTATAAATACTAAAAAAACTAATAGTACTATGGAAAAACGAACAAACAATAATAATACTAAAACACAACGAAAAACAGGAACAAAATCAAACACGAGGCGTACGAAATTAAATAAACATTCAAAATAGCTTGATACTCTAATCTCTAATGATTTTCCGGCAAAATGGATATGTTATGACACTCCAGTAGCAAACAGTTACCGTAGTGTCCGTAATTTTAGAGAAGTTAAGAACAATGTAATGGCTGATCGTACATGCCGCATTTTATTTTTGCTAGTCGATCACATTATCATATCGAAAACCACAATATAAAGCAAAAAAAACATCCAACATCCATTCATATCTAAAGCTCAATTTTTTTTTTTTTTTTATAAGTAGTACACTAGATCAACAATTTTGGTTGTTATACATAGTGGGTCTAACAAAACATATAAATATATCTATAGACAATAGCATGAATGGGCTAGTCATCTAGTGACCCCCTTATATCAAAATATAAATAAATTATAGTAGCAGATAGTGTAATGTTCGAGCTATACACAATTTTGTTAATGAAATTAAAGTTACATTTGTGGGAATTTTCTTTTTAACCTTTTATTAATAGGAGTAAAACTTAATTCACTGCAGTTGGCCACATCACTATTTTTTAACTTGTCATAAAATCGATTCGAAATACGATTTATAAAATCTGAAAATGATTCCATATCCAGTTCTCTGTGTATCTGCGAATTTCTAACATACCATGGTACTTTCAGGATAATTCTGAGAACCCGATTCTGAATTATTTGGAGTTTTTTAATTAGGTTTTTACCCATGTTCCTCCAAACGGGACCACCGTATGATAATATTGGCCTAATCAACGATTTATATAATAGTACGCCACATTCTGCTTTAAGCGACAAATTTTTATTGATAAGTGGATAGAGTTGCCTAATTCTGATATTAGCTTGTTTGATTTTAGTTTAAAGCTCAATTTTATTTTTAGGTTTATTACTTATGTAAATTATCTGCATATTACAATACGGTACTTGACTGTATTCAAAATTTGTTTTAAATGTTGAATAATTTTATGTATTATTCTTAAATATATTCAATTTTAGTAGTGACAAATAAAAATATTCTTTAATTATTTAAAAATACAATTTTGAAAATTATAAATTGTTAGTCTTCATTTAAATTTTAAATGATTAAAAACGCAGTGATATTTGAAAATGACGTCATTTTTTATAGCAGATCTTATTACCGTAGTTACGTATTGCCTATGACAAATACGGTACTTGACAGTATTTAAAATTTGTATCAAATGTTAAATAATTCTATGCATTATCATTACATATGTCTAATTTTAATGATGAAACATAAAAAGATTTGATAACTATTTAGAAATTTTATTTTGAAAATCGCCATTTTTCAACAAATATTCAAATTAGTGAAAACACGCCATTTCTTGAAAATGACGTAACATTTTGTAGCTAGATATGTCAATTTTGATAATTTTCATCGATGAGATAAAATTGTGTTTTCTTTTGAATATTTCTACTAGCTTATATATATAGTACTAATAATTGACCAGAATTCAAATAAATACTTGCTTTTACTTTGACTTTTTATGAATATAATCAAAGTTTTGAGGTTATAAATATTGACATTGACGTTTAGTTGCTTCAAACTGTGACGTCACTATAGCCAGATGTTTTTCCCGCCTTTTTCTCATTTAAAATTGTAGGGTTAGTTTTTTTGATGATTTTTTACAGAATCTGTCGAAAATAAAAAAAATCACTTAACTGACATGGAAAAACAATACTTTTAGAATATTTTTGTAACTTCAGTCAAGAACCCTATTGCATTTTCATTGTGACATTTTTACAATTCTAATTGACCAAGAGAAGTTGTTTTTCTTTGTAATTTATTTTGAACTTTTTGGTTTGCAATTAATTTTGCACTCAAAAAAGATTGACGGAAGGAATACATCGTCACTTAATACGTAAAATATCCTTATCAACTTATTTTAAATATTATGTTAAAAATGCTTTTATTTTTTGCTACAATTTTAAAGTTATGTAAAACTGTTTTCTTAAAGTGTATTTAATACTTGTAGGACTTCATGAAAATCTTACAGTGATGATAAATGAAGAAGATAACAAAGCAGAAAGTTGTAAATACCACTAAAACTGAGCATGATGACTGCTGAATATTGTGTACAAATTTAAAACCGTGTTGACAAATGTTGACATGAATGAAAGCGACATCTGTTTGAGTTAAATCGTGGCGTCATTGCATACGTCACTACGCCAAGTCGTTTTTCCCACCAGTTTGTTCATTTAAAATTGAACAATGGTTTTTTGAAGATTTTTAAAAATTTAACCAAAATTAACTAATTTATACGTAAGAACAAAGCATTTAGAATCATTTCTCAATTGCAGTCAAGTACCCTACTATTTCATCTATACTGAAATTTGTTATAAGTTTCGTGTTCGAGTTTACGCATTCAGTTTTATGGAAAAAAAATATGGGAAAGTACAAAATTATGATTTTGTACATACTTTTTTTATCTTACTTGCATGTATTCACGTAGGAACTTTAAAAACGATGTTTAACTACATTCACTAAATATTTTGTTCCAGCGTAAAACTGACTTGTAAAATTTTATTGTCCTTACTGTCAGCTTAGATTTACTATATTAGAATACAGGGTAGAATTTTGATAACTCTTATACCTTTTGGTGAATTTCGATAAAATTTTACGATGAATTAGAACAGAATTTGTTGGAAACAGCATAGCTTAAAACATAGCTATGTTGTTTCCAACAAATTCCGTTCTAAATCATCGTAAAATTTTATCGAAATTCACCAAAAGTATAAGAGTTATTAAACTTCCACCCTGTATACATATATAATGATTTGTTTACACAAAAAATTCCTAATGTTATTTTATATCCGTGTGACCAAAACATATGCATTTTTTTCTCTCAATCCGATCAGCAGTGTACAGTTAAACCTTTTTTATGCGGTTTTTGAAAAAATGGTCATTAAAATGCATAATGTGAATCAAAATCAAGAGAAAGTAAGAAACTTAAACATTACCTATAATAACTTTCTTAAATAAAAATACTTTTTAATGATTTTTAAGCATTTAGTCAGTACACTGCATAAGAATATAAGTTAGTGCATCATTTATTTTTTTACAGATGTATTTTTCACAGTTTTCATAGTATCATAAAATGTTCCCACGAGTAAATTAATGCTTTATCTTGTTTAGAAAAGCAACTTCTAAGGAAAACGTGAGGTTTTGAGTGTTTTGAGTTATGTATTTGCGATGAAACTTTTTTTATGCGGTCCCTATCCGCCGCTTAAAAAAAGGTTCAGCTGTACTTATTAATCAAATATTCAGTAAATGAGTACGAATTAAAAAAAATACGATAATTATGTATATTTTTAATTTCAAATATTATCGAGTGCCAGTGAAACGTTATTAATGTATGGCAAACTTTTGTTCGTATTTACACATACACCAATATTCATATGTTCACTTAATGTCCAGCTTAGCTGATATTTGAACCAGCCGATCCAGTTTGGTAATTTTAAAACAAGTAAAAACATTGACAACTGGCGACACAAAGATTCTCACTCGCACCTCTGGTGGTAAAATTAGAACTAGTATCAAGTAAAAATATGCGTATACGTTTATTTGGTGATATAAAATCTAGTAATCCGTACATAATTTGTATAATACATATGATACATATTTTTATGACAATTAAACGTATATAAAAATTTTTACGTGATACAGCTTCTAATTTAAAAAACCAGGAGCGCTCGTGTAAGCTTTGCGTCGCCAATAAAATTTACTCTGAGTATTGAATAAATAGAGGGAGAACTGGGATCTTTTATAATTTCTGAAAAATGAAGAAAAAGATGCCCGCAGATGGCACTGGTATCGTTGGATGACAACGGAAGCCATTCTACTGGTATATTTCAACAACGTTGATAACAAATCTTCTCTGAAACAAATAAAATCACCTATGTTCATGAAACAGATTTTTCAGAAAATTTTTTCTACTACTTTAATTTAAAAAAAATTTATTGTGGCTTTTTTTTTTAATTTCAAACAAGAATTATGGATTCCAAGACGTCCTCAATTGAGAATATTTATTAACCCGGCATACAAATTTTAGTTTTCCTGGTCATTAAACTATGAAACAATGGAACTGAAATCCCAGTTGAAATGGAACACAATAGAGGATTAATTCATATGTTTTGATTTAAATTATAATATACTTTTAGCGTTTCGTAATTATAACCACGAAACGCTAATGTATTCGGTACAAATCATTTCGCAACCAAATTTGCGATGGACACACAAAATTTCTATTTTTCTTAAGGGAAAGGAGGTAAGGTACCTTTTTATTTTTTTTTTTTAAATTGCAAATAACTGCACAAAAAGATTATTGTGTTAAAATTTGAAATTGATTTGAACCGACCCTAGTGTATAAAACTTAACATTTAAAAAGTGTATTTCTCACACTTAACATTTTCAAAATCGGGGAACTCTCTGACTTAAAATCTACTGGACCGATCTTTTTAAAATTTTACACACTCTTTTTACACATAAATTACGAGGAACGCTATCAAGTTTTTTATTAATTATAAATTTTAGTAATTATAATTTACAATAAAAAAAATTCCCGATTTTTTAATCAAAAATCGACATTTTGACTGCTAAGTGTTACCAAAAATAAAGAAATAAATTTTAAAAAAAAGCTTGATTGGTGTTACCTGAAGAAACTTATCAACTAACGAAATCTTAGTTTTTTGCTTTCGGATGATCCGGTAATGAGTTATGCGGTTAACCGTGATGTAACTTTTTTCTAAGGCGTCTGCAAAAATATGCCGCCACTGGCTCATTTCTGCATATTTTTAAATTAAATTTTTACAGAATATTCCTCAAATAATTCTTTTATGTACTAGTTACATAAAAATGTTTTTCTACAATCATAGTGGAAAGTAAGCTTTTACGCTCTATGAAGCGAAAAATGTCTAGTTGCCGGGCGTTAGAGTACTACTTTGCGCTTTAAAGCGAAAATTAATACATTGTCGCATAATATTTAATTACAAATCGGGTAAGCGTTGTTTATATTTTCTATGGCAACAAATAAACAGATTCTAAATTTATTATATTATTTTTATCGTGATCAAATCAAACATTAATTTTATTAAATTTCAAAATAACTACAAAATATTAATTAAAAATAATAAATAACTATAATTAATGAATAATAAGAATAAAAAATTTTAAAAAATCTACACATATATGATAGAAATATGCAATAGTGACAGTGATTTCTCAAGTACACCTCTAGATATTTCTGAAGCTGCAAAAATTATACCATTAAGTAAATATTAACGTCCATTATTACTTTTTCAAGTATCTTTTAAATAAAAAATACATTTTATAAGATTGTAGAAATAATTTTGTGTGTAATTCGAGCAGCGTCGCGCGTCAACATTCTCAATCGAGCAGCACAATATACCATTTTGAGCTCTTAATACACAAATAACTATACCATCAAAAAAAATTCTTGAAAATATGCTTATTTTATAGTGAATTAATCTTACCCCCCCCCCCCAACTGAAATAAGCACACTGATTAAATGTTTTAAAAATATACGTACGTAATGTATTTGTATAATTCTCCTCAATTGTGAATTATTTTGTTTCCACAAATTTCTTGATGTAGAAAATGTTTTGAAACATACATTACATATTAATCGGTTTTTCTTGCATGAATTATTTCATGTTTTTTCAAACTGCTTAACTGTATAAATCTTTTGGAACACATTTTACAGTTATATCGTTTTTCTCCTGTATGAATTTTTTCATGAGTTTTCAAAATGTCTGACCGTGTAAATGTTTGAGAACATATTTTACATATATATGGTTTCTCCCCTGTATGAATTTTTTCATGTTGTTTCAAGCTGTTTAACCGTGTAAATGTTTGAGAAGATATTTTACATTTATATGGTTTCTCTCCTGTATGAATTTTTTCATGTTGTTTCAAATTGCCTAACCGTGTAAATGTTTGAGAACATATTTTACATTTATATGGTTTCTCTCCTGTATGAATTCTTTCATGTCGTTTCAAACTGTCTAACCATGTAAATGTTTGAGAACATATTTTACATTTATATGGTTTCTCTCCTGTATGAATTCTTTCATGTTGTTTCAAACTGTCTGGCCGCGTAAACGCATGAGAACAAATTTTACATTTATATGATTTTTCTCCTGTATGAATTTTTTCATGAGTTTTCAAAATGTCTGACCGTGTAAATGTTTTAGAGCATATTTTACATTTATACGGTTTTTCTTTTGTATGAATTATTTCATGTTTTTTCAAACTGCTTGACTGTGTAAATGTTTGAGAGCATATTTTACATTTATATCGTCTTTCTCCTGTATGAATTCTGTCATGTTGTTTCAAACTGTCTAACCGTGTAAATGTTATAGAACATATTTTACATTTATATGGTTTCTCTCCTGTATGAATTCTTTCATGTTGTTTCAAATAGCCTGACCGTGTAAACTCATGAGAACATATTTTACATTTATATGGTTTCTCTCCTGTATGAATTTTTTCATGTTCTTTCAAATGGCCTAACCGTGCAAAAGCATGAGAACATATTTTACATTTATATGGTTTCTCTCCTGTATGAATTCTTTCATGTTGTTTCAAACAGTCTGACCGTGTAAACACATAAGAACATATTTTACATTTATATGGTTTCTCTCCTGTATGAATTTTTTCATGTTCTTTCAAATGGCCTAACCGTGCAAAAGCATGAGAACATATTTTACATTCATATGGTTTTTCCCCAGTATGAATTCTTTCATGTTGTTTCAAATGGTCTGACCGTGTAAATGCATAAGAACATATTTTACATTTATATGGTTTTTCTCTTGTATGAATTTTTTCATGTTTTTTCAAACTTTTAAACGTAGAAAATGTTTTACAACATTCATTACATTTGTAAGAAATTTTTCCTGTATGAATCATTTCATGTTTTTCCAAATGACTTGTCGAAAGAAGTGTTTTAGAACATGGTTCTTGATCGCTATAAGACATTTCGTATCCCAAATTCTGATCATCTTCAAGTTTAATTTCGGTATGTAAATTATTCAGGTCAACATTTTGGTTTTCGAATTTCAATTTTACTTCAGCTTTGTCTATCGAATCACTTATTTCCAATTTGATTTCATTTAAAAATTCATCATTTGCTTTTAACAAATTCTCTTCACGTTCCAGCTTTGTAGCCAGTGTTTCAGAAACTGATGCAACATTTCTGTTTGCCATTGTCTTTTAATCTACGTTTTCTACCAAAATTACACTTTTCGATTAATTACTATTTGTTAATCTGCTTAAGCTACTAAACCGAATTAACTGAAAGAGTTAGGACACCGACCATTTATAATAGGGAAAATAATGGTTCGATATATGTAAATCTTCAAAGACACCAGCGACTTACCATTCAATGTTACTGATGTTAACAGTGTCTCTTATATCAAAACATTCACAAAAATCACAGTGTTGTATTTAATTCTACAAAAAAAAATTTCATAACTTTTTATTGTTTATAAATTTAATCGCACTTATTTGTATATCAAATTCAGATACACGTGGGAACTACTTTTGAGGTTAGTAAAAATTCACTAAGGCACTACTTCACTAGGCTATCACAGAATAAAGTAGGGACCCGGCATGAACTATAGATGGCAGCACTGGCACTGATACAGCAACGATTCTTTTTATAATACATGTGCGAGAAAGAAAGAAACATATTTCGTGATCTTTTTAAGAAAGAAAGTAATATACAGCGGCGATTCTTTTTATAATACACCCTGCTCAGATAGAAATGCAATTATATATCTATCTCTTTTTAAATAAAAATTCAGAATATACAGGTTGATAACTATGACTTGCGATTTCGATGTGTATAGAATACAAATGTAATAAATGTATGCGATAATTGTTTGCAATATATTTTAGTGCAAAATATTTAATAATTAGTTAAAAATTTATACTATTATAAAAATAAATGTATTTCGTATTAAAAATGCATTTCATATTTAATACATGAAACATCCTGTATACAAATTATATATTTGTAGTACGTGCTTGAAAGGAATAAAAAATATATTTCTCTCTTTCTTAAAAAGATTACGAAATGCCATCTTTGATTTAGACACTTTTTTGAATACACTGAGTTTCGTCTCCTTGTCTAATCTCCATACTGTGACAGACCAACAAATGACACCAAGCGAGCTACACTTTTTTGATATTAGTTTGCTTCTAGTGTTCTATGATTGATTGTAAGTTCGATCACCTCGATCACCTTCTTATAGTCACCATGATTAAAACTACTAGTTATTTTATTATTAATTTTATATAATATTGTTCTATTTTTCTATTTTGTTACGATTAAATCATAAAAATTAAATTATAAAAATTTTTATTCTATATGATTAAAACACATATGAAGGATACAGGGGAAAAACGAGTCACAAAAAGTAAATTTTTCAGGGGAGCGTTTTTAATCTTTAAAGTGTGAATCATGTATTATAGGCGCATTTTTCAACATAAAAATTTTTTGCCTGAAAACCACGAATAGGATCTAGTTCAAACTTTCGGTGGTTATTGCTAATATAGTAAGCTAGAAAACGCCATGCCAGCAGAAAATAGACGGCTAGCTGTTTTCGCGAAATTTGACATCGAATTATGTATTATATGCGCATTTTTCAGCAAAAAAATTTGGTTCTTCCCCTGCATATCACGGACTATGTTCGATTTTCACGTGTAATGTTAGCACGGGGTCAATATTCTGCATACTGCCAATATAACTGCCTGGATTTTGGCATTTTTTACATTTTGTGACTCTGATCGTTTTTCCCTTATACCCTTCATATACATATAAAATTTTTTTGTTGCCTTTTTTTTGTTTATCGATGAGGAGCTGGTGGTTTTTAGTAGTTTTTAACGGTTTCAAAATCGAATCTAGTGGTCTCTGTAAAAAAAAAAGTTGGCAACACTGAAACTGACATAACACAGTCAGATTCGTCTTGTCAGATTATCTCACAGAGAAACACTAGATTATCTCAAAACGACAGAATTATTTTTCTGGAGAAAAGAAAATGGAAAATAAACGGTGTGTATCAAAGGTTGATGTACATACTATTAAAATAAAAGAGGAAGAAAAATTGGAGAATGTAGACGATGTAGACAACTCATTTTTAAATATTACAAAAACGGAAGTACAGAAACCTTCATGTTATGGAACTGAAATAAAATTGGAACTGGAACAAAGCAATACTAATGATTTATTAAATTTAAAAAGTTTACATACCGAAATTAAGTTAGAAGATGATGGAGAGAATATGATAACAGAAGAAAATGTTTTATCCGGCGAAAGTTGTGAAAATTTAACAAATACCAATACTGCAACTGAGCATGATAGTTTAAAGAATCATGAAAAAAGTCAAACTAGTGAAAAACCATACACGTCAAACCGTCTGAAAAAACATCTGAAACCCCTTACTGGTGAAAGACCATTCGAATGTAATGTATGTTTTAAAACATTTTCTCAGTTGGGCAATTTAAAAACACATAAAAGAATACATACAGGTGAAAGACCATTCAAGTGTAACGCATGTTTTAAAACATTTTCTACATCAGGCAATTTGAACAAACATGAAAGAATACATACAGGTGAAAAACCATTCAAATGTAATATATGTTTTAAAACATTTTCTCAGTTAAGCCCTTTAAAAGCACATGAAAGGACACATACAGGAGAAAAACCATTCAAATGTGATGTATGTTTTAAAACATTTTCTCAGTTAAGCACTTTGAATTCACACAAAACAGTACATACAGTAGAAAAACCATTTAAATGTGATATATGTTTTAAAACATTTTCTACGTTGGGTAATTTAAAAATACACGAGAGAACACATACAGGAGAAAAACCATTTAAGTGTGATATATGTTTTAAAACATTTTCTCAGTCGAGCGAATTAAAGAGACATGAAGGAATCCATACAGCAGAAAAACCGTTCAAATGTAATATATGTTTTAAAACATTTTCTGACTCAAATAGTTTGAAAAATCATAAAAGAACACATACAGGAGAAAAACCATTCACATGTAATATATGTTTTAAAACATTTTCACAGTCAGGTAGTTTGAACCGACACGTCAAAAAACATATTTTAGGAAAATAGGAACATATTTATATTTTTATTGATATCTTTCTCGTTGTTTGTTTTTTAGTTTCTTTTGTTGTTTTATTTAAAAATAACTTGTATGTGGTATGTATACATATTAACGTCTTTGATTTGGACGTCTTATTACGTTAATGACCGTCAAGGTGTTAAATATATTTAAAAGAATAAATTTTTTCAAAGAAATACTTTGTATTATTTCATCACTAGCGGCTCCTTCCTAAAAAAAAGAAACAAGTTATCTAAATTGTGTATTACATCAAGTTTCATTAGTGACCGTCCATAAAGTACATCACACGTTAAGAGGTAGGAGGGGTCAACGAAGTGTGACATTGTGTGACAAGGGGTGGGAGGAGTCCTAAGTTTCGTGACTTCACATTTCAAAATCTTATACATCTAAAGTGTTAAAATGCCAAATTTGAACTATTAAACGGAAAACGGAAATATATTTGCGACTCTGTCCATGGACTCAAAATGATTAAGTTTGTAACTTCCATTAATATAATTAAAATTTTGGGGGACAGGTCTACCCACACTATCAACTTCCCATTGGGTGTCCTTAAAGACTAGAGACTACTGTACATAAATAATTCATTTTTCATTTCAGGCGACCTTCCCTGGGCCCCCAATAGAGGCTTTGCCCCTTGCACCATACCGGGGGCTTCGCCTTCTGTATCTAAGGATGGGGGCTTCACTTTTATCAAACAAATGATAACATCATTTGTTCTCAAGATATGCGAGACAAAATATATTTAAAATAAAAAGTTTATTTCGTTTTTTTTTTTTTTTTTTAAATTTTATAATAAATTACTGGCGTTTTTAACATCAAGGAAGGTTCTTAGGCCACTATATAATAATGTTATGGTAAAAAATCCATATAATCTATGTTATGTTAATAAAGTTAATTCCGTTTTTTTACCACAAAAAACAAACCGCTAATCCGAATTTGCTGAAAACTATCCGGTCTTCATTTTTTTGATCACGCATCTAATGAAATTAGTCCGAAGTTGATATCATCATTTGTTCTCGAGATATGCGAGACGAAAAAAAATTCACGAATGAACGAACGAACTAACGAACGCACACACAGACATCACGCTAAAAACGATGGATTCGGATTCTAGTGACCTTGAAACGCGGAGATATGTCAAAATTAGCGATTCGTAAAATCGGACCCATTACAATAACTTCCTATGGGTAGTTATAATTTATTGTTTTGTAAATTTTTTCAAATGTTTGATTTGATATTGATTATATTAAAAAATAATTTAAATGAAAATAAAACTAATTTCAGAACTGCTGTTTTAATTCAATAATTTCTAGATGTAAAATTACAAAATATGTGACGTCACACGAGGGTGGGGGGTCTCATAAATGTGACCAACTATCACAAGGACGGGGAAGGGGTAAAAAAATCACGAAATTAGTGTGATGTACTTTATGGATGACCCCTTACCTAGCAACGCTATTTAATTTAAATTTCGCTTACTGGTTGGTAATGTTCTATAAATTCTATTTGCTGATTGGTTTAAAGACGGAAGTAAAAGTATTTCTGGTCCCTTGGGACTGGATGTGCCAATGACTAAACTAATCAAATTATAATAATTGAAGAAATGTTCAGTTTTGATTTTTCGCATAATTAGTGCTGACCTCCTGCAGGTTCGGGAGCTATACCACAGTTTAAATCATAGTTTCTTAACCTTTTTACATCCGCGGACCACCAAAAAATAAAAAAATGTTTTGCGGACCACCAATTTTTTATAAGATGGATTTTTTAATACAATATAAAAATACATTTAATATTAGTATTTTTTAAATTATATCGTATTTTGAAAAGAAACAACTTAGTTTAAAAACGTCAGAGCATGAAAGCACAAGATTTAAACAACACTCACAAAAGAACTGATGCCTACAAGGCTACAACTGACGCGTTATTGAAACAATTCTGGGAATATATGTACCTAAAGCAGAAACGGATGAAACGCACATTAAACTATGTCCTCGTCCTTCCGCGAAACGTAACGTTACGTATTTCCGGGAATGACTTGTAAACAACAATGAAATGAATTTAATATAAGCATTTAAAATGAATGCTATTTTTTTTTTGAACCATCAAAATTTTGCTGTGAACCAACCAAAAATCTTCGCGGACCACTGGTTAAGAAACTATGGTTTAAATAATAGTTTGTTCCACAAACAGTTACGAAACGGGATGACGTCAGAATGTATGTTTGGAATTTTAAAATTCCAAGGGTTATCCATATTAGGTAAATAATGCATAACATTATACATAATAATGCAGTGAATTATATCACATCATTTTGAAAATGAACAGTAACGGTGTTAATGTATTTAAAATATTGCTATTACATTACTTTTAAAGCAATATATTTGGTATATTTTACTTATAATTGTGTTTTCTACATAAAAACAAGCAATTAATTGATTATTTTCAATATTTGTTTTATTTGATTCGATAATTAATTCCTTAAGAATGCTGTTCGACTAATAATAAATATAAAATTCAGCAATGTAATAAATATAAAAATCAGAAATATAATGTTTAGGAATAGTATATTATGCAGTAAGTGCGGGAAATTGTCAATTGCTCACGAGAGCGAAGTTGAACGCACGATCGTAATGAGTGCGCTCATTCGCTCGAGTGGGCAATCGACAATCCTGCACGAGTTGCATATACTATTTTTTATTACGAATTTCATATACTTTTTTCCATTATTATTACTATTTTTTACTCCTTTTTAAAATAATATTTTTGAGGGTTTGTCTTTTTTTTGTGAATTAAATATTGTTTAAATTATTTTGTTGGTGGTTTCTATAGAAATAATTATGAAATATTTATTAAATGAAAAATGAAGAGACGGCTTTGCGTGTTTTATTATCAATTTGCGTGTGGAAAGTAAACTTTCCGCACACAAAAAAAGTATATGGGAAGAGTACAGTGGGCAAAGAGCGATTTTGCGTACAAAAATGTGTGCGCTAAGTTAGTACTTCTCCCGCATGACTAATAAAAAAATATTTTTTTTATTCATTTTTATATATTTTTTATAATTATTATAATTTTTTGAAAAAAGTATCTTTTAAAAAGGGCGGCTATTGGTGCCCACGATTGTGGCCGCAGTTTTCATGGCCGCTGTAGGTAATAAGCCGCTGCTACACGATGCTACGAACACCTTCCAACATTCGACGTTGGATGGTTCATAGCATCGTGTAGCCGTTGTTCGAACCTACGAGTGTCCAATGTCGAGCGTCAAGCGTTCGCATTTGGTCGTGTCCCGTTCGATGTCGGTATTCTTGCACCGAGTCAAAGGGATGCTTCGAACGTTTGAAGGTCAATGTTGGTTGCGTTGGTTGGTTCGACTCAGCAGCTGCACGACTCGTTCATGTGAAGAGAGACAACATCAGTGTATAACATTAGAGATAACATCAGACAGATGACATCTTCGTTCACTGAATAAACATTTGTCCTAACACATTATACAAGAGAGACAACATCAGTGTATAACATTAGAGATAACATCAGACAGATAACAGCGTCGTCCACTGAGTACCAACACATCATCATTCGTATTGGATCAAACATTCGATTCACCGTGTAGCAGACACATTCGTCGCACCAACTATCGAACTTAATTGCCTCAAACCATAGAACACTAGAAGCCAACTAACATAAAAAAAGTGAAATTCGCTTGGAGTCATTTGTTAGTCAGTCACAGCTTAAGGCATTAGTCCGTCAGTAGTCGTCGTCGAGTCAACACACCATTATATTAACAATATACCCATTGTTAGTTGAGCACGTTGAACAGCTCTCTCTGGTAATACGTGTGATGTGATTGTATGCGTGTATACACATACTACTACAAAAAACCAAACTAATACACTGCAAACAGTGTGTATGTACACAAACAGACTACGTCACAAACTCATTACAAGTGGAACAGAGGCAAAGCCAATCTAGTTTGTCCCCTTGCCTCAAACGTTCGATCGAACGTTGGAAGGAACGTTCGTAGCATCGTGTAGAACCCGCTTTAGTGCTTGTTTTTCGCACACTGGTTATGAAACGACTGAATGTAAAGTGGTATAACATCCCGTCAAAAGGGGCCAGTCAATCCACCAATTTTTGTATTTAGACTAAATCCATTCATCCGTAATAATGATAATACTTAGTTTTAAAATTTTTGATTGATTTCAAGGTTGACTTATCAGAAGGGAAATGTCACGGATTTACCTGAAAATAAAAGTACGAAACTAACGGGGAAAAAAGAGATTCAAAAATATTTATGTTGAATGTGTAATTGTTGTGTAATGCAATAAAATATTGAAGTATTAAAGTAAATATTGAAGTAAAAATTGTTCAAAAATTAAATTTTTATATAACGTAAAAGCCCCTATACCGGAACAGTTTTGACATTTATATATTAATGAAGTTATTTCTGAAAGAAACCTCTGATAACAAAAATTGTTATTAATAGAATGATTATTTTTCAATTTCAGTTCACCTCGCATTTAATGTTTCCTTACTTAATTAAAGAAATACATATATATATATATATATATATATATATATATATATATATATATATATATATATATATATATATATTAAACAATATTTGTTGAATACAGTATTTTGATCCTTTATTTACGTCTGATACTTAAACCATTCTGTGTTTCCTACTTTAACGTCTAGATGTCACTCTATGTGTCAATATGTGTCACATTACTGATATTACATGTCTGTTTGTATATCGTTTTCCAACTCCTAGTGTCATTAATATTTCTTTGTTTGGATATAGATGTCGACATTTTGTAAAAGAAAAACATTAATAAATAAAAATTTTTGGGTTATATTTTTTTAAAAACATATTCATTGGATTAAAAAAACTTTGCTTTATGCTTATTAAGAAAAAAAATGGGTGTTTAATTTATTTGTCAATTTTTATAAACCAGTTTAATTACACACCTAAAAATAGTGTTCCGGTATAGGCGCTTTTACGTTAATCTTTTTTGGATAAAAAATATTAATTATTGTCCTCCGTTGTAAACTTTTGCGACTAAAATCTGCACAATACAGGACCACATTTTGAATAGCAAATGTCGCAAATCTATCGCTAGAGGGGCCAACACATGACAGTACACAGAATACTAATTGCCACTGAGTACTGAATCGAACATATTAACTATTATGTTTCGTAGCGATACCACAGGCATTAAGTTGTGAAATATGACTCCATCTTATTAAACCCAACTTGTAACCACGGAGACTTGTTTATAAATATTAGATAAACCATTAAATTAATGGTTTGACCGCCATTAAAGTAATCACATCAGTCAATTTTTTTGCTTCAATTTCTTAATGTATTTGTAATACACAGCATTCTCTCTAATCGATTCTCTGCTCAATGCTAATTGTATTGTACAATTCGGTTGATTTATTCAAAGTATACTTAATGTAATACTGCTGGCGTTTGCTAGAAAATTTTGTTAGCCTAACGTTAGCTAATGGAGCTTACACCGTTACAAACCAGAAGGCTCATATTCAAAAAATTTACATGCATTAGATATTAAAATAACAATTTCTAGCATGGTGACTGATTGTTTTTATTCCATTGGTCTTTGAATGTGGCTGTACTTCAGAAGTTAAGTATTTATACCGTGAAAAACCATAAAAAAATATTTAACATCCATTAATTTTTTGAATCAGAGCCCTTTGGTTTGTAACGGTGCAAGCTCCGTTAGCTAACGTTAGGCTAACAAAATTTTCTGGGGAATGCCAGCATTATTAGATATAATTTGAATGACACTTAAAAATTTTTTTCTTAATTTTTATAATTTTAAATTATTTGGAATTGCAAAAAATAGTATGTACGTCAGAGGACTAAAGTGTTTTTCATCCCTCGTGTAATTTGTTATCCTCGGGCCTTTACACGCCGTCTGGCAAATAAACTTCACACTCGGGATTAAGATTCACACTTTAGTCCCTTGGTGAATAACATACTATTTTTAAATTACTGCTGTAATCAATTTTACTCTTAAATTGCTTACAGCGTGACGAAATAGCCGTAAAAATAATTTCATTACGTGAAATCAAGTTTTAAAATTTTTAAGAATTTACATACGAGAAACAAATAAATAGTAAAAAATCAGATTCAATCTAGTTCTCGATCAAGTAATATTAAATCGTCGAAGGACTAACAATAAAAACAAACTTTCATTTTCTTATTAAATAATATTTATTAGTCTTTCAGAAATTTCTTAAACTACAAATAATTATTTTTTAAAATAAAACAAAAATTAATATGAAATAATAATTTGTTACAAATTTGTCTTTTTACAGACAAACAAATAATTTTTTAATTTTTATTTAGTATTTTTTATAGAAATAAAAAGTTATTTAAATAAAGCAACTGAATTTTATTTAACAATCCAAACCAATGGAGAAGTCAACCAATTTTTTTTTTTTATGAGTGAAAATAAAAATTAAAACAGAATCAGACAAAAACGTAAAAGAAAAATTAAGGTGTCTCAGCAACTAACAAATTTACGGGACTTTAAAATTGCACTTTACACAGACAGTTCTATTTCAACTGATACAAATGTATGACGACATCTTTGCTACGGGATTGCAAATTGAGCGAGGAGTCTTTTTGAATGAACTTTTGTAATGTTGGTAACTACGTTAATTACTACACTGCAGATATGACAATTTTGAAATTTTTATCTTTTACAAATTCTATATTTTGACGTTTTAAAATGTCATTTTTTGAACTTTTGAACATTCATAAATATATAAAACAAAAATGTTTTTTAAAAAATATTAAACCACAGACAAATGAACATATTGTATATTATATAGACTAATTATATAAATATATAATTGAGGCAGCCAGTTACGACCAAGTTCCGACCTTAATATTATTTTGTAATTAGTAACCAATGCAATAACCGATGGTATCCGTAGTAACGTTTTCAAATAATTAAAGTGGTATTCGCTTTATTTTCAAAATACGTACGTATACAAATTATGTCCTGCAATAATTATAGTCGCATTTGCTCAAAAATTGACATTATATTATTTCATTAAAATTCACCCGTCTCACCCTGTTACCTGCTTCAAGAAAAATGCCTACAAACTGGCTTTACGCTTTGTCTAGTAGTATAATAGAATAGTGTTTATTGGTCTGTGTATTAAATTCTTGGTAATTTAACATAATATTTAACATCAGACATTCACTTATTATGAAATTTGTTACTTGTACATTTTACTACATGAAGTTTTTAATTAATATACATAATATATTTATATAATTCTTCTCAATTGTGAATTATTTTATGTTTCCACAAATTTCTTGATGTAGGAAATGTTTTGAAACATACATTAAATTTTAATTGATTGTTTCTTTTTTTTTGTATGGATTATTTCATGTTTTTTCAAACTGCGCAAATGTGTAAATGTTTGAGAACATATTTTACATTTATGTGGTTTTTCTTCTGTATGAATTTTTTCATGTTCTTTCAAATTGCCTAACCGTGCAAATATTTGAGAACATATTTTACATTTATATGGTTTCTCTCCTGTATGAATTTTTTCATGTTCTTTCAAACTGCCTAACCGTGTAAATGTTTGAGAACATATTTTACATTTATATGGTTTTTCTTCTGTATGAATTTTTTCATGTTGTTTCAAATGGTCTGACTGTGTAAACACATGAGAACATATTTTACATTCCTATGGTGTCTCCCCTGTATGAATTTTGCTATGTTTTTTCAAACCGTTTGACCGTGTAAATGTTTGAGAGCATATTTTACATTTATATCGTCTTTCTCCTGTATGAATTTTTTCATGTTGTTTCAAATTGCCTAACCGTGTAAATGTTTGAGAACATATTTTACATTTATATGGTTTTTCTCCTGTATGAATTTTTTCATGTTCTTTCAAATGGTCTGACCGTGTAAACACATGAGAACATATTTTACATTTATATGGTTTTTCTCCTGTATGAATTTTGCTATGTTTTTTCAAACTGTTTGACCGTGTAAATGTTTGAGAGCATATTTTACATTTATATCGTCTTTCTCCTGTATGAATTTTTTCATGTTGTTTCAAATTGCCTAACCGTGTAAATGTTTGAGAACATATTTTACATTTATATGATCTTTCTCCTGTATGAATTATTTCATGTTCTTTCAAATGGCCTGACCGTGCAAACGCATGAGAACATATTTTACATTCATATGGTTTTACTCCTGTATGAATTTTTTCATGTTCTTTCAAATTGTCTAACCGTGTAAACGCATGAGAACATATTTTACATTCATACGGTTTTTCTCCTGTATGAACTGTTTCATGTTTTTTCAAACTGTCTGACCGTGTAAATGTTTGAGAACATATTTTACATTTATATGGTCTTTCTCCTGTATGAATTATTTCATGTTGTTTCAAATTGCCTAACCGTGTAAATGTTTGAGAACATATTTTACATTTATATGGTTTTTCTTCTGTATGAATTTTTTCATGTTCTTTCAAATGGCCTGACCGTGCAAACGCATGAGAACATATTTTACATTCATATGATTTTACTCCTGTATGAATTTTTTCATGTTCTTTCAAATTGTCTAACCGTGTAAACGCATGAGAACATATTTTACATTCATACAGTTTTTTTCCTGTATGAACTGTTTTATGTTTTTTCAAACTGTCTGACCGTGTAAATGTTTGAGAACATATTTTACATTTATATGGTTTTTCTTTTGTATGAATTCTTTCATGTTGTTTCAAATGACACGAGCGTGTAAACACATGAGAACATATTTCACATTTATATGGTTTTTCTCCTGTATGAATTTTTTCATGAGTTTTCAAAATGTCTAACCGTCCAAATGTTTTAGAGCATATTTTACATTTATACGGTTTTTCTTTTGTATGAACTATTTCATGTTTTTTCAAATTGCTTGACTGTGTAAATGTTTGAGAGCATATTTTACATTCATATGGTTTTTCCCCTGTATGAATTGTTTCATGTTTTTTCAAATGGTCTGACCGTGTAAATGCATAAGAACATGTTTTACATTTATATGATTTTTCTCCTGTATGAATTTTTTCATGTTTTTTCAAACTGTTCAACGTAGAAAATGTTTTAGAACATCCATTACATTTGTAAGGAATTTTTCCTGTATGAATCCTTTTATGTTTTTCCAAGTGGCTTGTCGAAGGAAGTGTTTTAGAACATGGTTCTTGATCCCTATAAGATATTTCGTATTCCAAATTCGGATCATCTTCAAGTTTAATTTCGGTATGCAAATTATTCAGATCAACATTTTGATTTTCGGGTTTCAATTTCACTTCAGCTTTATCTATCAAATCACTTATTTCCAATTTCATTTCATTTAAAAATTCATCATTTCCTTCTAACAAATTCTCTTCAAGTTCCAGCTGAGTAGCCAGTGTTTCAGAAACTGATGCAACATCTGTGTTAGCAGTTTTGCTTTTTACACACATATGATATTCCAAATTCAAATCGCCTTTGAGTTTGGTTTCTGAATGCATTGTTCTAGAAATTGATGGAACACTTCTGTTTGCCATTGTCTTTTAATCTACGTTTTCTACCAAAATTACACTTTTCGATTAATTATTATTTGTTAATCTGCCTAAACAACTAAACTGAATTAACTGAAAGAGTTAGGTCACCGACCATTTAGAATAGGGAAAATAATGGTTGCGACTTGCCACTCAGTGTTACTGATGTTACCAGTGTCTCTTATATCACAACAACCACAAAAATCACAGTGTTACATTTAGTTCTACAAAAAAAATTTCATAACTTTTTATTGTTTATAATTATAAATTTAATCGCACTTATTTGTATATCAACTTGTGGGACACATGTGGGAATTACTTTGGAAGTTTTGAGGTTAGTAAAAGGACCGAGTATGAGCTATAGATGGCAGCACTTGCGCCGATAGTGACGCCTTTGTGTCATAAAATGAAAAATAAAATGTGTGAATGAGACCCTCTTACGATTAACCAACACAAAATTCAAAAAGTTAAAATTTTAACTTTTCGTCAATGTCAATCGTTTGTGAATTGTTTGTGAATGTTTGTGACACTTTTAAATTTGTTTGTGATTCATTACTTTATTAGTTATTAATTTGTTAATTATGAGCTTACGATTAGCCAACACTTTTTAAAAATTGATTGTAATATAGGCTTCCAGGTACTCAATCGATCGGGAATTGTTTGTGAATTCTAAATATGTTCATAAAAACGTTTGTGACGGCGTAGATTTTAAAAAAATTAGAATATTCTGCTCAAATCTTACAGTCTAGGGATGGGCGATAATAATCGATGTTTCGACTATCGATGTTTTTTTGGAGAAACATTCATGTTTTAGGTTGTTTTTTTTTTTTTTTAAAGTCGAAACATTGATGGTCGATGGAATTTACTGAACCATTGACATCGTCAAGCCAGAACTAAATTAAATTTTTGTTTCAGTAAATTTCATTATTAAAATAAATTATTTTAATTATTTAAATAAAGAATAAATTGAAAATTTTGAATTATTGCTATTGTATGTATATTTTAACTTCGTCACTACCGATGTACAATAATATATTGTACATCAAATTTAGGTTATGTTAACATGATCTTTTAATTGAGAAATAATTAAAAACTTAATACATATCATTTAAAATTACTAAATTACGCTTATTTAAAGACGTAAGATTAAAAATTTTAATCAAAATAAACGCTTGTTTAAATCTTTGTCCAGTATGCTGGACAAAAGTATACTCATTGACGTAAAAAAATTTTAAAAAATCAGTAGTGGAGAAGTTACATATAACTTTTTCAAATTTTCATGCTCGTTTTCAACATCGATGTCAAAAGTCGATGTTTCGATATATTTATAATAACATTCCTGGTTCGATGGCGGAAAAGTAAAAAATCGATAGTCCAATGTCAATGTTTTTTACCGACATCGCCCATCCCTAGGAGTATATTCCCAACATTAAAGAAACGTCTTGTATTTTCACTACAAGATTACTTATGGTTACACTAGAGGGCATTGATGTGTAGGAAAAGTTATATTTATTTTTCATTTTCTTTTGGAAAAGAAGCGTTCACAAACCTTTTTATTAACATATTTAGAATTCACAAACAATTTCCGATCGATTGAGTATCTCGAAGACTATATTACAATCAATTTTTAAAAAGTGTTGGCTAATCGTAAGCTTATAATTAACAAATGAATACCGAATAAAGTAATGAGTCACAAACAAATTTAAAAGTGTCACAAACATTCACAAACAATTCACAAACGATTGACATAGACGAAAAGTTAAAATTTTAACTTTTTGAATTTTGTGTTGGTTAATCGTAAGAGGGTGTGAATGAGAAATGGAGGAAATGAGTGAGTGTTCCCGAGTGGTATGAGTCATACATGTATATCACTGGTCATACACAATCAATAAAATAAGGAATAGGAAATAAGCATATATGTGAAATAAGGAATAAGAAGTATGCCATCTAGTGACGTTGAATGAAACTTTAACGTAACTGCCCATAGGTATATGTATTTAGGTATTTTTGTACATCAAAATTCATGAAAAAATAACGTTCGTGATGACTTTTTTGTCACTAAAGTGAAAAAAATCACGAATTTTGACGTACAAAAGTACCTACATTTTCATATCTATGAGCAGTTACGTTAAAGTTCCACTCAACGTCACTAGATAGCATAGTTCTTATTCCTTATTTCATTGATTGTGTAGATATCCTTATTACTATAGTCCGGATAAAATAATTTTTCACAGGACCGGCTTAACGATTTCAGTGTAATACTGTTAGACTGTTTGTATTTATGTATGAGTCTGCTAGAGCAAATAATGTTCCTTTACGTACATACATACATAAACTGATTAAATTAAATCGAATTAACATAATATGTTTTAGAAAATATTACTAATTTTTCCTTAAAAAATGTTCATACAAAACTAGTATATCTTGCCAACAAACTATACACAAATAAAAGTATACATATTAAGAAAAAAAGATGTAACGTTAATAATGTGTTATCTAATAAAATATTATGTAGGTATTTATTTCATTTTTGCTAACTAATATTTTATATATATATATATATATATATATATATATATATATACTTTTGAGCATTGAATAAATAGTGGGAATACACTTATATACACAATCTATTTGAAAATGAAAAGTGACTGAAGTGTTGACGAATATGGATGGTTAAACAAGAGGGGATTTAAAATTTTTCTAGATTAACTGATGTTACATTTGTTAGTATAAATATTTTTAGAACATTTATTAATAAATACTCTCAAATTACAACAAAAATCACATAAAAATTAAAAAATATTCATTACCATCGATAGTTTGTAGGTTTTCTGTGTTTGTAGATTATAAAAGGTGTTAATCAATATGACGATTTTGCTTCAAAAAAATAATATCTAAAAAAACTTCTATTGTATGGTCCATACAGATATTCTAATATCAATAGTATCTGTGGTTAAATACAAATAATACATACGTACATATTTATACGTACGACACGTACGATGTCATCAAAATGATGTTTTATTTATGCGTTTGAATGAAATGGACAACTAGATTAAATATTGCTTGATTTACATTGCATGTGTATGTACCTATGTAGAAAACTAAAAATTTTAAAAAATTGTAAACAAGGTACATATATTAAATTTTAAAAAGTTAAAAAGAGATAAGGAGTTTGTTTATCAATTGATACTGAAAGACAGCCGCCGGTGGGAAAGAAGACAATAAATTTTGTTTTATATGTACCTGCAAGCTAGTTAGACAAATAAATATTGCAAAACTTTAATTCAACAAAATTTGGGGCCCCTTTTTATTTTTGATATAAATCTCACATAATAAAATTTTTCTAAAAAGTTTTTGCTTCTCTATGTTGAATTTCAATAAATTTTCAGGATTTTGTTATTTTTGTTGTAGCAGACTCATACATAAATACAAACAGTCTAACAGTATTACACTGAAATCGTTAAGCCGGTCCTGTGAAAAATTATTTCATCCGGTCTATACTTATTACCGTTATTACCATGGTGACTATAAAAGGTGATCACACTCCATATATGCAAATATAAGAGGGCGTTCATGTTTCTCGTGTACCAAAGCGGAAAAAAGTGAAACGGCAGTTTGAAATAGAAATAATAATTTAAAATTATAAATTAAGTCATTTAGGTTGTTTAAATATAAATAATGAAAATAAAATCAATAATTATTAAAAAAGAATTAAAAATAAAGAAGTAAGCGATAATAATAAATTTCAAATTACAGTACACAAGGAAATTAGCACCATGAGTGGTGAAAAAAGAATCACTAATATGTGCGTTTCGTGGCCAATTCTGGCAATTCTTCCACCCTCGTTCGAATAGCCAACATAAATTTTAAAAAAATTAATTTTTTTATTTTTGCTTCGATCAATTGTTTGTGAATATTTGTGACGCTATTATTTTCGTTTGTGACTAATTAGTTAATTAATTATTTAATTGTTAATTAAGAGTGTGTGAATAGCCAACATTTTTTAAAATTTATTGCAATATTAACTTCCGGGCACTTAATTGATCGAAAATCGTTTGTGAATTCCAAATATACCATTAAAAACATTTGTGACAGCGTATTTTTTAAAAAAAAATAATAAAAAAAATTCGTTTATTTTTTGTAGTAATGAAGTTTTTTATATTGGCCACTCTGTTTAGTTCCGCTGAATCTATACTCCAATGCCCTCTAGTGTGAGAAAAAATAACTATTTGGTAAATGGCAGCTGAATGACAGCAATATACAGAATATTTTTTATTATTTTTTAAAAAATACACTGTCACAAGAATTCACAAACGATTTTCGATCGATTAAGTGCCCGAAAGTCAATATTGCAATAAATTTTAAAAAATGTTGGCTATTCACACACTCTTAATTAGCAATTAATTAATTAATTAACTAATTAGTCACAAACGAAAATAATAGCGTCACAAACATTCACAAACGATTCACAAACGATTGATCGAAGCAAAAATTAAAAAAAATCATTTTTTTAAATTTATGTTATGGCTATTCGAACGAGGGTAATTCATCCGTTTTCGATCCTTGTATATGGTCTATGTTGGCCACATATTACATATTCAAACTACGTATCTCTATACTAGCTTTCTCAATGTGGACAACAGCTTACGTCATAAATGACCTAATTTCCCTCCACTGTAAACGCACAAAATGTTACAACATAAATCTCGTATCAATGTATGCGTGTAATGTACAGTTGTGTTTGTACCAACATCACACTTTGTTCGTGGAGGGAGACGAGTACAGTGTATATGTATACCAGTGTTAGGGTACATGCATACTACTATACGTATATGTATTCGCTTATTATTGAAACTGGTTGATAACAATCGATTTGAACACGGCTACAGTAGAGATGTTTTTAAAAATATCGATATATATTATATCGGTATTTCTCAAATATACCAATATCGCAAAGTGATATATCGGTAAAAAATATCGATATTTCGATATATCGTTTTTTAAATTAGTTTTTTAATTTTTATTACATTCTTGAGACACAATTAAAATAAATGATACCTACTTCTTGCAATTACGTTTATCCGTGAAAAAATAGGCAAAAATTAATTAAACTAGTATTTTTCTGGGACAGTTTTTAGGAAAAAGTTTTTTTTCTTATGCGTTCCCCTATCATCCTCATTAATTTTCTTCCATTATCTGTGTTCACTACCAAAGAAAGCTTAAATAGTTGATGGCATCAGACTTATTATATTTATGATACATACTTTCTAGTTATAGCCGCTTAAATAAATTGTTACAAAGTTGATTTATTCTTGGAAAATATATCGATGTCGATACTAAAATTTCAATATCGATATATCGGATTGAAAAATTTCGGCTGAAAATATCGATACTTTACAAAAAAAATATCGAATATTCGATATATCGATATAATATCAACATCCTTAGGCTACAGTTGCTGTGTGACTAACCAGCTTAAGCGGTATCAAGCACACTCAGGCACACTGCTATCCACAATTTTTTATAGACACGCTTAGGGCTTGATGTTGGCAATCTTACAGAATGGAAATTCTGGTGTATTTTATCTATGGCTCTGTGTGACATACGTCACTTTAATGCAAATGGCGTGTAATACAATTCACGTAAATCACTTTAAAACAATACATATCCACAATATGTTCCCCAAGTGATGTAAATCAATTTAAAAATTACAAATTTATATAAAAAATGAAACGATATGAAAAATACAGATCACCATCTCCATCATGTAGTTACAAAAGACAAAAATCGACATCATCGGACCGATCTGAATATACTGATGACAAATTTTCATACACTCAATATAAATATGAATTAAATAAAATCATCGGACGTTTTGAAAAGGATACTATCGTCCACGATTTGGATGATTTTTGGTTATTTTTGACAAAATATGAGACCGTTAAACAAAAAACTGGCAAACAGATTAACACCGATCAGCGTAAGTAAAACAATGAAAATAAATTTTGAGCACTGTCTTAAAAAATTTTTCTAAATTGTAGTTAAAAATTCAATTAATGTCACTGAAATACCAAATAAAATTCTTAAAGATTATGAGCATAAGGTGAAAATATTGAAAGATCCCGATAAATTATATTCTCGACTGCCTGTCTATGATCCTGCTCATGATCGGCGACCTAGACTAACGTTTCGATTATTCGACGAATTTATTCAAATCGTTAAACTGTACGTCGATTTTCGACTGAAAGAAGACTATAAAAAATTTAAAAAGTTGCGCGAAATTCAACAAAATCTACCAGTGGCTCAGTATCGGTAAATATTTCATTATTTTATATATTTTATTTATGTCAGTGTTGGGCAAAATGTTAAATGAATTTCAAAAATTCTCGGTGGTAAAAAAATTTTGTGACGGAGAGAAATCAAGATATGTACCTAGGATCATTATCACTGGTAATTGTACACTTTCATGTTCACCTGGTTTTTTGGCTATAAGTAAAAAACTAATGGTCCGATTTAGATGATTTTTTTTTTAAATGTTCGTCATAACGGTAGATTAATGGAATAAAAAATACTAGAACTCGACACCGATACTGGAAGTGATGGGGAAAGCTGAGAAATAAATGTACGGCGGAGCACCACTGGAACCTCATTTTCGGGCAAAGGGTAATTAAATAAGATTTTCAATTACCCTTTGCTCGAAATTGAGGTTGAGAAGTCGATCTAACAATGGAAATAGTTATTTGTGTATTAAGAGCGCAAAATGGTGGTTTGCCGCTCGATTGATAATGTTGACGCGCGACGCCTTAATCTCATGAGAGCGGCAAGTCATTTTGTGCTCGAATTACACACAAAATTTTTTCTACAATCTTATAAAATTTTTTTTTATTTAAAAGATACTTGAAAAAATAATAATAGACATTAATATTTACTTTAAGATTATAATTTTTGCAGCTTCAGAAGTATCTGGAGGTGTACTTGAAAAATCACTGTCACTATTACATATTTCCATCATATATATACATATTTTTTTAAATGTTTTATTCTAATTATTTATTTTTTTTAATTAATATTTTGCAGTTATTTTGAAATTTAATAAAATTAATATTTCACTTGATTACGATAAACATAATAATTTTAGAATCTGTTTATTTATTTGTTACCATAGAAAATATAAACAACGCTTACCCGATTTGTAATTAAATATACATTGAGCGAGCGACAAAGTATTACTTTTCCGCTTTAAAGCGCAAAGTAGTAGTTTGTTGCTCGGCAACGAGAGTCTTCGGCAAATAGACATTTTGCGCTCTCTTCACAGAGCGCAAAAGCCTTCTTTCCACTAAGATTGTAGAAAAAGATTTTTATAAAGGATTATTGGTCAAAATTTGTTGTTTTTTTTAACATTCTGTGTATTTTTAGTAGTATAAAATAGAAAAGTTTTTTTTTTTTTTTTTAAATTGTTCATTTTTTCATGTAGATTACGGAAAATAATATAAGTTGATATACCCACGTTAAAAAATTTTGTAAACGATTAATCCTAAAAGCTTCACATTTTTATCCATTTAAAGCCATAAAGCTATCAAAAATTCATTTTTGTTTATTTCTGTGATTCTAGTCATTAATCCACCGTTATGACTAATATTTAAAAAAAAAATCATCCAAATCGTACCATTTAATTTTTTATTTATAGCCAAATCATCACATATTGCAAATTATATCGGAGCTACAAAATTAACTCATTATCGATATCGAAAATTTTCGATAGTAAATAATGTTTAAGGTATATAACAAACTGGTACCTGGAAGTAGGTAGAATTCATTTTTTTTTTGGTAATAAAATAACGAAATTCCTGGAAAAAATAGAAGAAAGAAAAACGCGTCGCAAACTTTCGATCGACGTATTTTTTTAACCAATAAAAAATCTTTTTAGTTAAATATGTAAGAGAGAGTATTATAAATTTTATTGAATTATCCGAACAAGGCAGTAAATATTAAAGTGGTACTAGGAAACAGAAGTAGTTTGCATATTTAATTTTATCTCTGGCTGTGCTGGGGCTATTTTCAACAGTAAAAGTAATTTGTATAATATCAATTTATTATAAATTAATGTAATTACAATTACTCATTTATATGTAATTTAACTATTAATTAATTTACAAAAGTAATTTCTTGCGCCAACGCTGACAAACAGCCTCTCCAACTATAATCTGGCCAACCAAATTAAGGAAGGAATCTCAGTTTTCATGGAATCAAATTGACCTTGTTTATTTTCGTAAACAGTACAGCCAGTACAGAGTCAAAGCACTTTTATTTTCATAATAGTATTGTTTCGTAACATATTGGCGACGTAAAGATTCTCACTCGCGCCTCTGGTGGTAAAATTAGAACTAGTATTAACCCTAGAATCATACGTTGGTCTACGAGTCAAGTTAATCATACATCGGCGTCGTTTCGACGAATGGACTTTTTACGGGGAGTTTTAGAGTTTATTTGTAAAAAAAATTTTTTTTTTCATAACAATACTACAAAAGCGAACAAAATATTTAAAAAAATTGGATTTGGAAAAATTTCTTAATGTAAATATTTATTAATTATTTTAATCTTTTTATCAAAGCATATTTTCATTATAAAAATTAAAAAATATATAAATACATCAATTGTAATAATTAATTTATTAAATAAAATTCATAATTTAAACTATTATGAATCAGTGGACACGTGTGACTTTACAGAATGTGAAATTTCTCAGTCATAAATATTTCTATAGATATGTAGTTATTTGCCCATTAGGCACATTTGTAAATTTTCTAAAATTTGTTAGTAATTTTTCGAATAAGATCTCAAAAAATAATAAAAATTAAAATATTTTCCACAAAATAAATTGTTAATCTTTTATTAAGTCATTCGAAACGCGTTCTTTAGTTTTCGATTCAATATATTCAAACTTCAGTATTATGTCGTCTCAATAAGTCAAACAGCTGTAATCATCTTTCACATTATCATAATCATTGAATAAATTAATTATAACATCCATATCTTTAATAAATTTTAGAAAAATTAGAATAAAAATTATATGTGGAGTACAAAATCTTTAAAAAAAAATATAGGTTAATCATACATCGTCGTCCTTTTGACGCACACTATTTCAGTATAAAAAAAACGACAATAGCTATAAACAAAATTTATATGTCTTATGTGTTATAATAACAAATAAATTAGATAACAGAAGTTTCACAGCGAGCAGGTACCGACAAGTCACAGTATTGGAGCAGGTAGAGAAGTTCGTTCGTCGTTTTGACGAGTACGTATGATTCTAGGGTTAAGTAAAAATATACGTATACCTTTAATTTAGTGATATAAAATCTAGTAATCCTCACATAATTTGTATAAAATACATTGGGAAATCAAATGGAGGCGTGGTTTAATATTTAGCCTACCGGCAATAGTTTCTTCCTTTTTCACAAGATGGTATAAATTGACACTTAAAAAAATGGTAGCAATTTGGAATTGCCCATTTTTATTTAAAAACAGTAAATTATTCTGAAAAAATTAGATTGAGATTCCAAAAAATATGGCAGTTTGTATTTTTGACCACTAGTTCGCGTAACCAAGTTTTACGATTCCCAATATTTCTATAAACAATTAAACATTACTTGATAAAACTTCTAATTTAAAAAAAACCAGAGGCGCTCGCGTAACCCTTGCGCCACCAATTGACAAAAACACTTTAGAAAATTATTGTGCTATGAAGTTGAGCTAACATTACAATACAAAGTTAAAAGTGTTCTTTTGTCAAGGAAAATAAGTATTCCTGACTTTTTATTATTATAAGGATGTTCTGTGGAAAGTGAGAGCCATACAATACCATACAATAAATAGATGGAGTACAAATTATTATTATTATTATTATTATTTTTTTTTTTTTTGAAGCAAAATCGCCATATTGGTTAACACCTTTTATAACCTACAAAACGTCAGTGGTATTGAATATTTTTTTAATTTGTATGTGATTTTTATTGTAATTTGAGACTATTTATTAATAAATATTCTAAACAATACGTATAGCAATAAATACAAAATCAGTTAATGTAGAAAAATATTGAATCCAACATTATTTAGCCGCCATATTTGTCAACACCTGTCACTTTTTTGACTTCATTTTCATATACATTGTATATATTCCCGTACTCCCGCTATCTATTCAATACTCAGAGGGCGAGCCGTAGTATTTTAAATCATAATTTTGATTTTAATTAATATTTATTTTGAAGCAATGAAATTATTGAAGCTGTTCAAAATGAACGGGTCGTACTTATTGCCGGCGACACAGGTTGTGGAAAATCGACACAAGTGCCACAATATTTATACTATGCGGGATTTGATCAGATTGGTGCGTTTTTTTGTGGGAAAACAATAAAATTGAAATTTGGATTTTTGAGTAACATTTTGATTTTTTTAAGCTTGTACGCAACCTAGACGTATTGCTTGCATTTCATTGGCTAAACGTGTGGCCTACGAGCTCGCGTCAGATAACGAAAACGATGTTGGATATCAAATACGATTTGAGAAACATAAAAATAAGACTACAAAAATTCTATTTATTACTGAAGGTTTATTGTTACGTCAGGTATTTTATTTTTTTGAAGTACACGAAGTCGCTTTCGAATAAAATGAATTCGTGAAAATTTTAGTTATCATCAGATTCAACGGATGTGGATTATAATGTGATCATTTTGGACGAAATTCATGAGCGGCATCTTCATGGTGATTTCCTGCTGGGTGTTGTCAAATGTTTAATTTATCAGAAACCGGAATTAAAAGTGATTCTGATGTCAGCAACAATTAATATCGAATTGTTTTCCAATTATTTCTCGAGCGAAAATGCAAAAATTATTCAGGTAGTGTAAGCAGTGACAGTGATCGGTCTAAAAACTGCCTAAATTTCCGGAATTAATTCTGATAAAATTTCAGCATCTCAATTGGTGGAAATTTTTGAATTTATTTAAATTGTTTATTTGTTTCTTAACACTTTACGGTCCGCATTCACAGCATGTATGAATAGCCAGAACAACTGTAGAGGCCGATCGCGATCAGTGATCACACATGTATGTCCAAACAGTTATTAACTTACAACAAACACACTCTTACAGAATAATAACATAACACTTAAAAATATAATTTTATGTTATCATTATTTTATTTATTTTCTTTTTTGTAATTGTATTGAAATGCGTACATGTAATTGTAACAAAAGTATTTAATTGTTTGTGTACTTTATATTTTTAATCATAATCAGTGTGTTTGTCTGTTATTGATATTATTTTTATTAAAAATGTGTATGTTTACACATGTTGAATCATTTTGTGAATTTATTTATATAAAGTTTTTTTTGGGGCTCCAAAAGTACACTTTCGGAGTCCTTATAATTTCATTATGTTTGTCAACATTTTGGTACATGCTTATTTTTTTTTAATTCTTTAAAAATATTGCCGGCCCCTGGGGAATTTTACTGTGAAAGTGCGTGGATCGTATAGTGTTAATATACTTTTCGTTTTGTCAGTAATCCCTATGGAAATATATACCGATTCCCACCTTAGTTGTTACCGCTAGTTGGCACTGCCATCGCCCACCTACCGGAAGTTCCTGTAGCCCGTAACGTACAGTTTAATTTTATTAGGTTCCAGGACGCCTGTACCCGATCAAATTACACTATCGTCCAATTGTTATGGAAGACAGATACAGACCATCGGAACATTTTAGTGCCCGGCCATACATTCAAGTATTACAACTTATCGATGAAACGTACCCAAGTAACGTTTTCGTTCGTTCGATGTGAACAGATGTCGTTTTTGACGTTAAAATAATTTTTAAAAATTTGTTTTTCGCACAGAAACCGAAAAAGGTGACCTGCTGATATTTTTGAGTGGATTGAATGAGATTACAACTGTGGTGGATGCGGCCAAAGAGTACAGCGCCACGAATGGGAATTGGATTATTCTGCCGTTACATAGTTCGTTATCGCTAGCGGATCAGGATAAGGTAGGATTCAGATAGAATTTGTCCTTCAGGTCGTAAGCGAGTTGATAGTATTTAACGTAATTGTTCCGAGATAGCCAGGTACAAAAGTATATCTCAGCGAAAAAATTTTCTTTTATCAAAAATTAAATAATGTATTAATAGTATTTTTCAGTTATTATATTTGTATACCACTTGTTTTTTTGAATTTCCGCGCGCTTTTGTTGTAGCAATTTAAAAGCATTGTTGAAAAAGCGTTGTAAAAACGCAGCGCAACGCAAAATATTTCAAAAGCAGCGTAGTGAATAATTTTTATTTCTTATTAAATATTATTTGTAACTTTGTATTTTATAACATATTAAATTTTTATCAAATTCCTTTGATACGTTTTCATTTTATTCAAAAAAATAGTTTTCCCATAAGAGCCCGTGTTAAAATTACAAAACTTTGTAATCGTTTTTCTCAAAATTGGGGTAGTCAATGTTAATCGGAATAGGCTTGTATTATTGGTATTGATGTAATAAATAACTAAAGAAATTTCGTTAAAATTCTTTGAAAATAAGGTTTTATCGACCAACTACCTTAAAAAAACCATAGAAGTAGTATTTAAATTAATTAATTAAAAGTCACAGAGTATTTGAAAAATTATCAGCTGAGACTCGAACTCAGGATTCGTAATAACCAGTCAAGCTTAATGGTAAAGCACTGAACCAGTGGAAGAAGTTCAAGTAGTTCTCAAATTATCTTCCTCTTAACTTACATTTAATACATAGTAGCAAGTTAAAAGACATCAAAGTAATATAAGAAGAAGATAGGAGCAGTTTTAAGACAAGAAATAGTTTAGGAGAGGTAATAAAAAACGCACTCTAAGATCCTATCCAGGGTGTCCACATTCTGGAAAGTCAGGGAAGCTCTTAGGCGTCAGGGAAAATCAGGGATTTCACGAAATGTTCTGGAAAGTCAGGGAAAATAAGTGATAATGTATATCCCAATGATTGTAAATGAAGAAAAATGTATGTTCACAATTATGTTCATGAAAATATATCACGTAAATTATAATAAAGATTCACGGATATTTTTAGTTTCTTTGAATTAATTCAATAAGTAACATAGAATTGTATTTTAATTTTTAATTGTTTATTTGAATGTGAAAACACTAGCCTTTATTTTTGTGACGTCATTTTTTTACGTCAACTTCAACGCCCTCTGTAGTAGTGAAAAAAATTATAATTAAAGGGGAAAAGTGTTTTTTTTATAAAATATAGATCCTGTTACCATATGTAAAAAAAAAATTCCCTAAAAATAAATTTTTCACTTAAAAAAAATTATTTAAAAAGTCTTTTTTTAACTTCACTCGCTAATTAATAGTACCTTAAATAATTTTGCAATTTATTTTTGATAGTGTCAACTACCGCATTCGGGGCCAATACGTAAATAATAATTTTGTTTAAATAGTTTTTTATGTAGTTAATTTAGCTTTACCCAATCCCTTAATTTCAGTCTTACACGTATCTATTCGATAAAATAAAAAATTATGTAGGTATGTATTAAAATTTAAATAAAAATCGTGTGTTTGGACATTTATATTTCTAACCATTAATGGGAAACAAAAAGGTAATGGTCAGGGAAAATCGAATCTAAAGTCAGGGAAAAGTCAGGGATTTTTTTTTATGATGGACACCCTGTGGACACCCTGCTATCCTTTTTCGAATAAAAATAAAAATATTTCTGAAATTTTTTTACTTGGAATAAATGCTAGTAAACGATTTCTCCATCGTTTTCCCACAGAGCAGAAATTTTATAATTTTGCTTTTCCAAAAATTTTTGTTTCTTACTGTAATAAAGCAACTATACAGGCATTTTTATAAAAAAAAAACTTGTTTTATGCGATGGATCAGGGTCTCATAAAAAAGTTTCATAGAAAATACATAACTCAGGTCGCTCAAAACCTCACAATTTCCTTAGAAATTGCTTTTTTAAACAAGATAAAGTATTAATATACACATGAGAACATTTTATTTCATTTTTATAATATTATTGAAAATTGCGATAAATACATCTGTAAAAAAAACTTAATGATACAATAACTTATAATATTCTTATGGAATGTACTGATAAAAAAAAAAAACAATCAATAAGTAATTCTATTGCAAATTAATGTTTAAATTTCTTACTTTCTCTTACTTTTTATTCACATTATGCACTTTAATTGGCTTTTTTTTAAAAAAAATCGCATAAACAAAGGTTATACTGTATATTAAAGAATAGACTCGTAGAAGAACACAAAAAAATACGATGTAAATTCGTGCCGATTCACTCCATTTCACCGTAATCTGTGTTTAATGAACGATTACGTCACATATCGTTTTGACGCTACTTTTGAATGTGAAATAACAATTAATTTAGATTAGAAATTTACAAAAAATAAATAAAAATAAAAATATTTTTTTACTAATTATTATTTTCGAAATAAATAATTTGAAATATTTTTATCTCAGGTATTTGATTACCCACCGGAAGGTGTACGAAAATGCATCGTCTCCACGAACATCGCCGAGACTTCAATCACAATCGACGGTATACGTTTCGTGGCCGATTCCGGCAAAGTGAAAGAAATGAGTTACGATCCCGTGTGTCGTATGCAACGTCTCAAAGAATTTTGGATTTCACGTGCCAGCGCGGAACAACGCAAGGGACGTGCCGGTCGTACCGGACCGGGAGTATGTTTTCGATTGTATTCGGAGGACGAGTATGAAAATTTGGAACCATACTCGACGCCCGAGTTACAGCGTGTTCCACTCGATTCATTGTTGTTACAAATGATTGCAATGGGTCTGCCGGATGCACGTCAATTTCCGTTCATTGAACCGCCCAGCACTGAGAGTATTGAAAATGCTATACTTACGCTGAAACACGTGGTACGTTGCGCCATTTTTAATTGAAAAATTGGTTACGTTCAGCAGATTTCAGCGCTCAATAAGCGATTAGTGATCAATTGCAACAGTTTTTTTTTTATTCTGGTGAACGTTTTTTATACGATGACGATGACAGTTAATATTTGACAAGCAATCGGCCAATCAGTGTTGACTATTTCCGATACCACATTCCGCTTCTTTGCAGCGTACTTTAAATATGATGGAAAACATGGCGACCGCTGAGTACTGCTGACACTTTGAGTTCTGCTAAACGTAGTCATTGTTTGGATGAGAATTGTAAAATTTAACGCTTTTATTTTAACCATAGGGAAATTTTTTTTTGGTTCAAAATGCCGGACTTTTTACTGCCAGTGACTAGTACAGAAGATAAGGTTAAAATAAATGAAGAAAAAAAACAGAAATGCTAACATCAAAAAACTAACACCCTATAGATTCCTCAAAAATAGGAATTAAACTAGGTCAACCTCTTTCTGAAAAAAAATCACGTGAACAACCCCTTAAAATAAAATATAATAAAAAAAGAAAGCACGTTTTTTGGAAACAGTACCTGAACTAATAGTGCATACTCCATCTCCTTTTTTAAGTTATTAATGTATATTTCTTATGAAAACGTGTGCCAATAAATTTTATGACCTAGTCCACTGGGGTGCGATATTAGGTACAAAATATTCAATAATATTTAAATTTTAGTTTATTTTCTGACGCGTAAGTTTTGCTATCAAATTCTGATATATTTTTTCTGTGTAATTTTTAATAATTTTTTTCAATTTTAATATTATTTTTAATTCTCTTCGGTTTTAAATTTTTAAATTTTATATTTTTTATTAATCATTTTTAAATTTTAATATTAGTATTATTTTTTATCTTTTGTATATAATTTTTAATTTTTTATACATATTTTAATATTTATAATTATAATTGTCTTAGATTTTAAATTTTTAAATTATTTTTTATTAATCAGTTTGAAATTTTAGTATTCTTATCTTTTGTATATTACTCTTATCTTTTGTATATAATTTTTAATTTCGGTACATATTTTAATATAGTATTATTAGTACTTTATAATTTTTCTGTTTATATAAAAATATATAAATGAAAATTAATTGCATTTAATAGTATTCATATAATTACACAGTAGCATATATAATGCAATTCAAAAATAAATATTTTTTTCCGTAGTACGCACTTGAGTATACAAGGTACAGTTGTCATTTTCAAAAACATGTACGAAACGAGTGATTCGTTGACCTGGTTTAATTCCTATTTTTGAGGACACTATAGGAATTTGCAAAATATAAATTATACTAAACTATGTTGGTAAAATTGAACATTATTTAGAATTATGCCGTATTTCGAAAAATCTGTCACAGATGGCGGCACTTGTACCAGTAAATTATGGAGGGTAGAGTATCAGGAGAAGTATCTCGATATATAAAAAGTGACCCAAAAAGTGGATGAAATTAAGATGGCGCTAGTGTAGTAAAATTCTTAAATTTAAAATTAAGCGCTGAAAATTTTAAAACTGAAACAACAGTTTTTATTGTTTTTAACAGGTTTAATTGTTATATTTAATTCAATTTTTATTGTTTTTAACAGTTAGTATTTCCCTTTAGCATACTTCACTTCACTTATAATTGCTAAGTTCAGATCGAACCCTGATTGCTTATCAGCGCCGTTCTGGTTACTTATTGAACTATTATTTCATCAAATTCAGGGGCCACTTTTTCGATTCAAGTCCCATAAGAGATACTCCTCCTGACCTCTACCCTCCATACAATGAATATGTACATATCAAAGCATTTTGAGCCACCATATTGCAGGACGAGTTAACTTGTTATAATTTATACCAGCGTGTCTCAACCTTTTTTCAGTCACGGCTTGGTCAAATTTCAAATACTTTTATACGGACCGGTCACATATAGGATCACATATGACGATTATAAGTTTTTTAAAATTTTACATGTAATAATATGAAATATTGTTTTGCAACCACTTGGTCTACCATGTAATTCAAAAAAGTATCGACACTTTTTTAAGCATTAGAGAAATGTTTAAAAGCAATTTCTTTAATTTTGAATCGATTTCTGTAGTCTGGAATCATTTTCGCCATTAGTTGGAATAACATTAGGTCGTGTAATATGAAATGTCGGTTTCCGACCGCTTGGTCTACAGTGTAATTCAAAAAAATATCGACACTTCTTTAAGTATTAGAAAAATGTTTAAAAGCAATTCTTTAATTTTAAATAAAATTCTTGTAGCTTGAAATCATTTCCGCCATTAATTGAAAGAATATTAGATCGTGTAATATGAAATTTCATTTTCCGACTACTTGGTCTACAATGTAATTCAAAAAACGCCGTGAGCAGCGGGGCCCCATCACGGTAGTCGAATTTTCCCCTTCATCTTCGGTATTGAATGTTTACAAGCGAAATGTGATTGAAAGTCTACAACCGAATTGTCATTTTGTTGGTTTCAAAACTGGTCATGAGTGTTCGGCTGATCGAGGCTTTAAAAAAAGGTTTTAAGTATTTAAGGGCTGTATCTCAGTAAATTTCAATTTTGTGCCGAAAACAGGTAGCAGAACAAAAACCAACACAATTCGTACGAGGGCATTCCTGCCCATGTTTATCCGCTAATTGCCTTTATGTTTTAGTTTTAAATATTAAAAAAGGACCTTAAATAGTAAACTGGAAGGCCTTTATAAAGATATTTTTTCTTTCAAAAAAAATAAAAATAAAAAATAAAAAAAATAAAAAATAAAAAATTATTTCTTCGGTATTGAGTGTCTACAAGCGAAATATAATTGAAAGTCCACAAGCGATTTGTAATTTTGGTGGTTTCAAAACTGATAATGAGTGTCCGGTTGATCGGGGCTTTATAAAAAGATTTTAAGTTTTTAAGGGCTGAATCTCAGTAAATTTCAATTTTGTGCCGATAGAAGTTAACAGGGAAAAAGCCAACACAATTCGTACGAGGGCATTTCTATCCATGCTTATCCGCCAATTGCCTTTGTGTTTTACTTTTAAATATTAAAAAAGGAACTTAAATAGTAAACTGGAAGGCTTTTATGAAGATATTTTTTCTTTCCAAAAAAATCCAAAATTTCTATTTTATAAATAATAAAAATCCAAAATTCCTAAATAATAATTAAATAAATAAATAAACAGTGACTTTAATAACATTTGCAAATTACTTAATATATATGTATTTCATTTGTTAAAAAATTGTATTCACTTTTTTTTAAATTTTTTAAAATTACTATTCGCCTACTTGTATTTAGAATAAACATAATGCTTTTAAAACACATTTAACAATAGCATTCAATTCCGATGTAAAAATGGGAGAAGTGGGGGGAAAAGTGATGCGGACTCCCTACAAGATACTAGCTGGATACTAACTGAATACACGTACAAAATTTCAGCCCTCTAGGTTTCCTTATGGAGTCTCTAGACATGTTAGAAAACAAGCAAAAAAATTAAGGAAATATTGGCGTAAAAATCGTGGGGGTAAGGGTTAAAAGTTGAAACCTCCAAAAAACAGTGTCTGGCTATTAGCTTAACCTGTACACCAAATTTCAGCCCTCTAGGTTTATTTGGGGAGATTTTGACCCGAACGAAACTGTTAAAAAACAAGAAAAATCATGTTCTTTTGGGTATAAAAATGGTGGGGGTAGGGGTTAAAAGTCGAGACCCCCAAAAGGCACCCCCTTGATACTAACTCAATCCGAATACAAAATTTCAGCCCTCTAGGTTTATTCGGGTGACCTGTGCGAGTGGTACAAACTTCGAAAACGTCGAAAATGCATGAAATTGTAGCTTAAAAATGAGGGGGGTGGGGGTAAAATATTAAAACCTCCAAAAAGCACAACCTAAGTACGAACTTTATCAACACACCAAATTTCAACCCTCTACGTTAATTCTGGGGGGCTGGGGGCCTGTTAGATCCAGCGAAAATCGTTTTTCCCCCCTCTACTCCCACCATATCATCCTAGGAAGCTGAATTTTGGATATGTTGTAGATAATTGACCGAAACATTATTTAAAACCGGTTTGGAAAAGTTTTATTGCTTTTCCGCCCCCCACCACCCCCTTAAAGGTCGGGTCCGAAAAAAAATTTGCCCAAAATTTGACCCCACTTTGATAGTATTGTTGTGCATCGGAATAAGCCCCACTTACCAAATTTCATCTCTTAACTTCCATAGGGGGGCCCTACACATATTAAAAGGTTGCGGGAAAATATATATATATATATATATATATATATATCAGACATCTTTTTTTTTTACATAATCGTGTTCTACGGGTCCGAAAACGGATAGCGCCCCTGGTCTCGCCTCTCGCAGCTCTTATCGTATAGACTGTATAAGTCTAATTTTTCGGAGAAAATTCGACTAAAAATATTGACACTTTTTTAAGCATTAGGTAAATGTTTAAGTCATTCTTTAATTTTAAATAAAATTTTTGAGGTCTGAAATCATTTCTGCCATTAATTGGAATAACTATTAGATCTTGTAATATGTAATGTATTGTAATTATTAGGTTGTGTAATATGAAATGTCGGTTTCCGACCACTTGGTTTACCACATAATTCAGAAAAATATCGACACTTTCTTAAGCATTAGAGAAATGTTTAAAAGCAATTCTTTAATTTTGAATCGATTTCTGTAGTCTGGAATCATTTTCGCCATTAGTTGGAATAACATTAGGTCGTATAATATGAAATGTTTGTTTCCGACCACTTGATCTACAATGTAATTCAGAAAAATATTGACACTTTTTTAAGTATTAGAGAAATCTTTAAAAGCGATTCTGTAATTTTAAATCGAGTGCTTGTAGCATGGAATCATTTCCGCCATTAATTGGAATAACATTAGATCGTGTAATATGAAATGTCGGTCTTCGACCACTTATTCTACCATGTAATTCAGAAAAATATCGATACTTTTTTAAGTATTAGAAAAATGTTTAAAAGCAATTCTTTAATTTTAAATAGAGTGTTTGTAGCCTGGAATAATTCCCGCCATTAATTGGAATAACATTAGATCGTGTAATATGAAATGTCGTTTTCCGACCACTTGGTCTAGCATGTAATTTAAAAAAAATATCGACCCTTTTTTAAGCATTAGAGAAATGTTTGAAAGCAACTCTTTAATTTTGAATTGATTTCTTGTAGCCTAGAATCATTTCTGCCATTAGTTTGAAAAACATTAGGTTGTGTAATATATATGAAATGTCGGTTTCTGACCACTTGGTCTATCACATAATTCAGAAAAATATTGACACTTTTTTAAGCATTTGAGGAATGTTTAAAAGCAATTCTTTAATTTTAAGTAGTGTATGTAGCCTGAAACCATTTCCGCCATTCATTGGAATAATATTAAGTCGTGTAATATGAAATGTCGGTTTCCGACCATTTGGTCTACAGTATAATTCAAAAAAATTTCGACACTCTTTTAACTGTTAGAGAAATTTTTAATATCAAATATTTAATTTTAAATAGAATTCTTGTAGCCTAGAATCATTTCCGCCATTAATTGGAACAACTATAAGTCGTGTAATATGAAATGTCGGTTTCCGACCACTTGGTCTACAGTGTAATTCAAAAAAATATCGACACTTTTTTAAGCATTCGAGAAATATTTAGAAACAGTACTTTTTTAAAAAATAGAATTCTGGTACCAAAAAGTAATTTCAAGCACCATCATACAGTTTTGAACTGTGTTATGAGGTCCGTAACTTCCAAACAAAAAAAGATTTGAATGTATTAGGAATAAAGCAAATATCAACTCTCAGATTGTATTAAGCTCTGTATAATCGTTTAATTTATAGGGTGCCCTTACACTAAAAGAAGAATTGACAATTATCGGCAAAACCCTGTCCCGATTACCGATTGACATAGTCCTCGGCAAAATGTTAATCTTGAGTACAATATTCCATCAAGTTGACCCGGTGGTATCGTTGGCAGCAGCTTTGAGCGTCCAAACACCATACACAAATAAAGCGTTTCGAGATTTAGATTGTCAGGTGATGTAAAAATAATTAAAAAATTAAAGTAAAATTTGATGCCCTCGTTTTTTTCAATCAAAATAGGCATTACTGAAATCCCTCGAATCAGATCACGGCGACCCATTAACACTCCTAAACATATATCGCGAATGGTTAGAAATTAAATACAAAGGTTCGGACAACGAATCTCGAAAATGGTGTCGAAAACGGGGACTTGAAGAGCAACGTTTCTACGAAATCACCAAACTGCGAACACAATTTCGCGGTTTACTCGAGGATTGCTCGTTACTGGAAAAAGACATCGGTAATCTTCAGTCGAGTGCCGAGCGATCGATACGACATGGTGAATTGCGACATTTACGTGAACTACGCAGGAATTATAAAAAATCGGAGCCAAGAAAACGACGCGTATTGAAATTGGATGTGTACGATATGGCTAACGATGATTGGGATGCCGCTGAGGATGATCAATTTGATATTCGAAATGTGGAGTTTCGTTTGAGTAATGATAGTACAAAAATTTTGGTATGAATTTTTGGTTAAAAATAAATTTTTCGAGTACACTATATTGCTTCGATTTAAGGAAAGGCAATAAGGTCGCACGGATATAAAAAAAAAATTTAAAATATTTTTAAAGTAAACAAACCATTATATATCTAGCGCAGGCAGACAAAAGTAGTTAAGTCAATTTTTTTATTTTTTATTTTATTTTATAATAAGGACCAAGAGTGTCTATCTCATATATTTCCAAAAGGGTAAAAGTCAATTCCACCCCTAATATCATTTTTTATGCACTTGTTATAAAAAAAAATATTTTCAGAAACTAACAAAAGAAGTTAAGGTCTTAAAATTCTTAATAAAATAATAAGTAAGTACATAGTTTAATTAAATTGCAAATGTATACCTCATTTCAGATACAATTGATCATGAGTTTTCGTTAAAAAATTAAATAATTCTTATATTCGAAACAAATCAATCTTCTATTCTTTTCTAAAAATAAACCGCAAATTTAAAATTTACATAAGTGCAATAATAAAAGAGATAAAGCCAAGAAAACGAAAATTATTTAAATTCAAAGTGACGAAGCATGGTTAAATTTATGTAACTGAAATGAACCATATTTTTATAGCAACAACTACCCGTTCTAGCAGGTTAAGTCCACAAATGATTTTAATAATGAAATTTATTGTTGTTTTTTATATGTCAAGTCCATAAAAATGTCTTAAAAAATTTTAGTTTAAGGCTTAAAGTTTATTTTTTTTTTATAATTTACTTTTTTTGTGTTACATGTTAAGAAAGTAAATTATTAAAAAAAAATTTACAAAATGTCATGAAAACTTGAAGATAATTCAAATAAACTGATGTTGCCTGCATTTCATTTTCATTTTCACTCTCTAATGTAAAGTTGATATTTTGGTTAATTAAAATTCACATAGTGTTTGAAAAATTATCAAAACTGGATCGGCTGGGACTCGAACCCGGATCTCTTGGTTACTAGCCAAGCGCCTTACCAATTAGGCCACCGACCGTTCGTTCGAGTGCTACTCCAATTCCGATAATCAATCAAACACATCCTCTCTTTGATGCGAGACGCAGTTACATTTTTTAATTTCAAATGTTATCGAGTGCCTGTGAAACATTATTAATGTATGGCGGACTTTTGTCCGTATTTTGGATTTAACTACTTTTGTCTGCCTGCGCTAGATATATACATACGGAATTTTATTAACTCTTATATCTTTTGGTGAATTTTGATAAAATTTTACGATGATTTAGAACGGGATTTGTTGAAAACAACATAGCTTTTTTTTATAAAATAATATTATACTTATTATATTTTAGAACACAAAATTAATACATCTCGCGTCATCTATTTTTTATGGGAAAAATTGTATATTATTCAAGCAGATTTAAGTTCTTATAAATATTATTTCATAAAAAAAAGCTATGTTGTTTCCAGCAAGTCCCGTTCTAAATCATCGGATAAAATTTTATCAAAATTCACCAAAAGGTGTGAGAGTTAATAAAATTCCACCCTGTATATATATAATGATTTGTTTGTATAAGACTTGTTTACAACATGTCATTATTTTGCTTCCGAGACTATTAAAGTAGCGGAAGCATTGTGATCACTTTTGAAAAATAAACAATTTTTTCCCTTAAAAAAAAATTTTACGCACATTTTACGTTTTAGAGCTTCCTGGACAATTTTGGTTTGGTGTCTGTCTGTCCGTCTGTGTGTCGCCAGTTTACACCAAGTGGCATAACTTCTGAACTATTCGATTGTTTTTAATGAAATTTTCAGAAATTATCCAGTTTGGTTCCTAGATGGTCCCCTATGAATTTAATCGAAATCGGAGCAACGGCAGCAACGCCGCTACCCTGTCATTCCATTAATATACTAAATTGCACCAAATGGCATATTTTCTGAACTATTCAATTCTTTTTTATGAAATTGTTAGAAATTATGCGGTCTGGTTCCTAGATGGTCCCCTACAAATTTCATTGCATTCGGATAAATAGTATCCACGGCGCTACCATGAAATCTCATTAAATATCAATATCTCATTTACTGCTAGTCCCATTTCGCTCAAATTTTTAAAATATTTTAGGGGTTAATTTCTAAAATATTTTTGCTATTATTTTGTAATTTAACCTTTAAGTATTTTCAGTTACAACAATTTTTTATGAACTTTAAGGCGAAAATACAATTTCACAGTATATATATTGGTAGAATACTATTTTAAAGTCTTTTACGAGTACGAGGAAGCTATGTGCCACACCCCATTGGCAGCGTATTTTTTTTAATATCCGTGTGACTAATACATACGCAGTTTCCTTTCCTTAAATCAAAGCAATAGTATAACTTGATTTTGTCGCATCATTTTTAGAAACTTTTATCAGCCGCCACTGCATCCAATTATGGAGATATTGTTATTCTGAAGTTGATTATCTGCAGTGGGTTGTATCCACAAGTTGCAGTGGCTGATGAGTATAATTATTGTAAGGTAAGGCATTTTTTTTGAAGTGAAACTTCTTTCGAAAATCTTTGTCTAAAAATGTCTTTTTTAGTCTTCCAACGAACAATTATTCCATACAAAAAACAAAGCATTCATCGCTCTGCATCCAATGAGCTATTTTGGAAATCATTCAGAAATATTGCAACTGCACGACTCCGAAATCGAAGTACCCCCCGATGGATACTACAGTAAACGTCCATTGAGCAGTAAACATCAAATGTTATGCTATCTGTCCCTATTGGAAACTACAAAACCATATTTAATGAATACAATTCGAATGCCAATTGCGCAAACTCTGTTTTTGTTCGCATATTGTATCGAAACCAATCGTACATTCACAAGGTATGGCCAAAAAAAAAAAAAATGGTTATTTAGGTGACCGTAGAGAAAGGTGAAAAAAATTCAAAAATTCAGATTGGATTATTAAATAGATCTCCAATTTTATCAGAAGCAAACTTTTACTTCACTTTTAGAACTATTGACAAGTGCTGCTACCTATCGCAATGACAGCTTATTACATTGTAAACCAAATTTCATTAATTTTATCATTTATATTTTTGGGTTCGGGTACTGAAAAAGGATTCGTGATAATCGGTATTCATAACTATAAAAAAACTTGAAGTTTGTTGTTTGTTTTTGTTACATGATCGTGAATGAATAAACCAGATAAATAGTTAATGTTTATTGTTATGTTTATGTGTATTGAACTATAAAACTTATCCATTATTAAACATTTTTATAAACAATTAAATTGTGATTATTTTTGTGCGGTCACCTAAAAATGGCGTTATTAGCCACTTTCACTTTAAGGATATTTTTCAATTTTAAGGATTGTTTGCGATTCATGGCTTCTACTGGAATTCCCGTATCCGGAAACCGGGCAAGTTTTGTTGCAAAAAGCTGCGAAATTACGTTACAAATGGAATGACCTAATCAACAAGAAACTGAATTCAGTTCAAAACGAAAATGGTACGAAAATGTACAAGTAAACCTTTGATTACACGCTATATAAAAAAAATCGTTTTTCCAGCAAAAGAACAAGAGAAAGAACAGAAGAAATTGTCGGAAATTGAACATAATTTAGAATCAGATTTAATTTATTACATGCGCACAAATGTATCGTACACGGTCAATCGATTACTTCCGGCCGATTTGAAAACGTTGTACGTGGGGGTTGGCGAGAATTATGAAGAAATTAAACATAATCCATTTCAGGAATCGTTTGGGCCTACACCATATCGGAAAGGCGGCATGCAATTGACTGAAAATATTTTCTATAATTGGTAAGTAAAAATTTATTTGAGGTTGTGTATTTTATTTGACAACTAAACTGCTTCTTAAAGTGACTCCTAGTTTACTGTAATCTTATTTAGTTGCCCTTTAAGTTATTTAACATAAAATTTAAAAAAGGGGGAAGATAAGAATGACTTAAGGTCTCTTCTAAACTAGTTTAGAATCTTTCTTTATTCATTGTTAGAGTGAGAGGGAATGAATGAAAAAGGAATATGGCGGACAATATGGTATTTGATATGTTTTTGACAGTTCACTTGCAAAAAAGTGGATTCAATACTATAAGGTAAATTAGAACTTCGCGGTCGTGCCATCTATACAGGCCCGACGAAAGGGTGGGGTAGTCGGGGTTGCAACCCTGGGGCCCGGGTCGAAAGAGGGGGCCCGTTGTGGTCAATAGGGGCCCAGGAAAAAGTAAAATCAGCTTTTTTTTACTCATCTTTTATTTTTTGGAGAGAAATTTTTATGAAATGTGCCCCTTTTCTTGGGGTCCGCTATTTCTCTCCATGGCCCTGCATCTACACTTACAGCTTTTACTACGTTCAACTGTTATCAACCACTTAAATTCGACACTAGCGACATTAGTTTTTGGTATCAGAATTATAATGAAATTTGACACACTTTTTTTTAATAAGATTTGGTTGTCTATCTTCGATAATAATCATTGATTTTAAATGTGCAAATAAACAAATTTGAATGAAATTTGGTACTTTCTCTTACGTTAGTAATAATTTTTAATTTAAAAGATAGTGCAAAGCGTAAAATACATGTCTAAATTTAACACTAATACCTAAAGCAAGAACTTTGTTAAGTGAATAAAATAAGAGCACTTTAAAAAAATTCATATTACTTACCTTTTTACTTAATTATCTAGCTTAGTGGAAACCGAATGGAGTATTAATATCGCCCTCCAGGTGGAGCAGAATATTTGGAAGTGTGAAAATTGTAATATCGAGTATTGTTTTTCGAGTATACAAAAAATGGAACATCAAACGATTTGTCGGAGCAATAAAAATAATGGTAAATATATTTAAAAGCAGTGATTCTCAAACTTTCTGGTCCATGACCCCCCTTGCACTTAAAAATTTCAAATTTCATTCATCATTTTTAGATAATGTGGAAATGGAGCCAAAATCTTCAAAAGATTCAAACCAAACTGAATATAAATGTTCTGAATGTGAAAAAACGTTTTATTTAACACCAATAGAAATACTGAAGCATAAAAAACAACATAAAAGTGTTTAAAGATTCTGTAGTTCTGTAAATATTTTTTGTACAAATTTTTTTTAAAGTGAATTTGCTTTATAAGTAAATCTGTTTATGCTTTAACATAGGTTTGTTAGTATTTTATATTCAATAATGTTTTCGAAAGATGTCACTACTAAAGATACCTATCAAGATACCTATCAATTATAATGATGAAGTCCGGTGACCGACAATTTACTGACAAACCATACAAATATTAAAAAATTATTTGGTACCAAAAGAATTTTGAAAAAATAACTTTTTAAAAATCTCATTACTTTAATCCACTTTTTTTTCTTTTTTTTTTTTTAATTCAAAATTTAACAAATGTAAAAATTTTCCCACAACAGATGACTTACCACTAAAAGACGATATTGAAACATAAGAAATTTTGCTAAAAAACACATTAATTTTTATAAGTCAGAAAAATCTAATTTTACACTGTTAATTACCAAACTGATAAAAATTATGTTTGCAAATACAATTAAAAATTTTTGTTTTTAAAAAATAAATTTAAATACAATTAAAAAAATTTTTCCTGACATCAAACTTAAAAGTCTGTTTATTATTTAAATTTTTAAGTGTTGAGATTAAAAATCAGAATTCTTTTAAAGCGCATGTTTACAATTTGATATAGTTACTTTGTAGTAATAATTTCAAAAATTAGTGAGCTCAGATTTGATTTTAAATCCCTGATGGAACACAGAATTTTAAATTTTTTATTTTTAATAGATTTTGTAAAAATCAGTATATTCATTCATTTTAATGACGTCACAATTTAAAAACAAACAAACAATAATGCCAGTCTATATAACCTCAAGAATTTTATTATATTCATAACATATCAAATCTAATTGATTATTTAATTATTATTAATGTCTATTCAAGCTAACCGAAATATTGAAAATTATCATAATTATCAAAATCGACACATTTGTTTACAAACTGTGACGTCATTTTATAGTAATGGGGGTAATGGAGCGTTTTCAATCATTTCTGAATAATTACTAAATACTTTTATTAAAGTCAAACATATTTAATGATTACTGTAGTTATGAAGTATCTTATTGTGCGCATACTCATTAAAACGAAAATTGTATGTGTTTATTAGAACAAACCTATTACGAACATGAATAAAGTATGTAAATATTATAGATTTATTTAATCATCGTATAATACTCCACACTGAGCATAATTTTAAATGAATTTATTTATATTTCATTAGAATTTACAATACAGTAAATCGAGACAAATATACTTAATTAAAAAATAAATCTAACGCTTTATAATTCTGTTTTATATTTCTTATTTATGGCAATATCTTTGCCATCCCACAAATTGACCTGATTTATCTTTGGTAAATAATCAATTTTTATCTTATCTTTCTCAGCCGTTCCCGTGATCACACTATTTAAAAATAGTGATATTGTATTCTCTCTGAACGGTTTCTGTATCATAGATAATGTTCTACGCGGTATACTGACAACTGCCAACACCGGATCAACTAGATTCCTAATATCCGGCACAAGCACTTGTTCAATCGCTTTTTGCGTGCCAAATTCAAACCATAGCCAACCCCATGAATTTTTCTGATACATTTCAGCAACATTGTGCAAAATGTCTAAGTAATGATGGCGACAAGACGCTTCACAATTGGTTAAATTCGGTAAGATTGCTATAACACATAATTTTGTGCGTTCGCACGCAATGCGTGCTGTTTTTTCGTCCGTTATTTGATATATTGTTGGGATGGGAATGATTTTATTGTACAGCGATGAAATCCAATCAGTAATCTTAATCGTAGTCTGATTTTTACTGAGTGAATTATTATAAATGTGCCCTGAATGTAAACTTTTTAAACCCCGGGTATAGTATAAAATTGTTGTATTATGAATTCCAAGTTGAGCTGTCGTAATTGAATTATTTGCAATATTTATATATCCATAATTGATATCATTAATTCCAACGTTTTCGGAAATATTCCCTAAATCATTTTTAACCGCCATTTTATCACGATCAGATGAGAAAAATTCTAATACCCATGCGTTGTCTGAATAAAGTACCAACTTTTCAAAATTGTCATCAGTGATTTCAGTCACAAATTCCTGGTCGCTATCAAATATTTGATTATTGTTGAATAAAATTCGACGTTTAATTGCGATAATTGCAACATCCAAAAGATTTTCGTACGTACTCTTTCCAAAATATTCCACTCTATTCTGATCAATGCCGAAAAATTTAATGGTTGGTAATGTTTTGATGCCATTTTGTTTGAAGAAATAATGTTGGAAATTGTCAACCTCAAATATTGCCACTTTGATGATGCCGTTTAGGGACTTTGAGAGTTGTTCGAATTCTTCGTTTTTAGGTGACGACGATGAGGAATGGATGAAGTTTACGATCCAAATATTTTCAAATGAATGAAGTTCGCGGAGTTGGTCAAAATTGTTTATTGATAATGATATAAGTTCGGATTTTTTCGGAGATGGATTAATTGAATCAATTTGATTGCAATGTAGGAATATAATAAACAAACAATTCAAGAAATTCGAAATTTTCATTTTAGTTTTTTTTTACAATTTACAGGCACAAATTAGTTGACGTACAAATTTGATATACAATTTTTGTTTTAAAATTTTAGTTTTTGATTATCCAACGCTAACTTATTAAATTTTAAAAAATAAATACAATGGATGCTGTGGAAACTACAGCCACCTGTGTAGATACCAAGTTGAGCAACGTAATTGCCATCTAGTGTCAGTTTAAAATAAAACTTAGGGTTTTCTATCAAATATCAAATGGAAATACTTTTTATTTTTTATAAAATAGACCATTTTCGAAATTTTATAAACAACATTTTATGTCAATGAATTATTATTTACAAAAATATTTTCTAAAATCTAATTTTATAAAGAACAATACTTTTGACAATTTGACAATAATCGTAATAAACTCTATATTAACTTTTTAAATGAATTATAAGGATACTGAATATTACCGTTTTTAAATAATACTGATCAAAATTATACAAATTTTAATTAGAATTCAAATATATATATTATTAATGACGTAGTTATGAACACAAATAGGATTGGCTGACGTCATAACTCAGCATTGTCAAAATATAGTATTATAATGTATGATAAAATAACAGTGTGGATATTCAAACTTGTCAAGAATGTGTACTTATCACTCTGATTCAAAATTTTATGCAATTAAAGACAGTAATCAATTGCAAAAATTAAAAAATTTGAAAAAATTACTTTTAACTAATTAACTTAAATATTTGGTATTGGCAAGCTACTGATTTGGTAGTTTACTGTCGTTTGCTGACAAGACACGCTACGTTATGATTTCAATGGCTTCATCAAATTTGTATGCATGATATGGCTTCAATAAGTTACTATATAATTTTAGAAATTATTTTATAAACAAAAATATCCAAAAAATAACAGTATACAAATTAAAAATTGCGAATGTTATGAATGTTTTACGATATCTTAGTAAGGTCTATTTTCTAACAATACTAAGCTGTGACGTCAAATAGTATTTCAGCGGCAAACTTAAAATTAATATTTTATTTAAAAATTTTAAAATATCGAATTAAGTCCAGGGTAAATAATTTGAAAATAATATTGTACCAACAATAAAATAACCCAAAAAATAATAATTTATTAGCCGCTGATTAAAATTAGACTGATGTGGAGATAAAATCGTATGCAAACTGAAATCAGTTCTAGATTTCATTTTACATTTGATCAAATAATTTGAAATCCGGGTTTTGTCCGGTTTAATAAATTCCTCGGCACAGTACCAATATAGAATTGGCGAGGCGGAACACAACATTCGTGTTGTCACTTGAATATGAACAAATAAAAGACAAACTATAGTCAGTAACACCGAATGTACTACAAACACAAAGATAATTTTTTCACGATTTTCAGGAGTATAAAAAATTTCTAAACGATTACTAAGACTTTTGTATTCATTAAAAAATATATACGATTTGTATAAAATTACAGAAATTATTGGGGCGGCTAATAAAAAGTTTGGTATTTGTTTTAATTCATAATATTTAAATAATCCCACATTCCAATAATGACTTTGAATGTATGAATACGACAGAGGGATTCGCTGAAAACACCAACTTGATTTTTCATTAGAAATGTTTCCAGGCATTACATAACCTAACTTTAAACCGTGATTAATTAAAAAATTTGGTAACTGAAAACTTGTATTTGTACAATAGAGTTGATAATTATAAATTTGTAAACATACAAAAGGGATAAAAGATAATACTATACTAAAAATTAATAATATACTTATTTTGAATATAATTAACCATTTACTTTTATTATGTACTTTCCCCCATTTTCCCCTAATGGAAGTCCAAATAATACACAACGTGAAATAGATAATAAATCCAATATTTAACGTCCCATTTGATCTAGTCACCATAGATAAACTAACTGGTACAATTTGTTTCAAATATTCTAGAGATAATGCGCGAAAATTTAAATGTGTTGATTTTTGTAGTTTTTTATAAAACGAGACACTGTTTAACATACAAAAAAAAGTTAAGAAAGCAAAAAGTCCTTCCGAATAAATAGCACTAAAAAATACACTAGCAGGATTTATACAAAATAATAATGACGAAATATAAGCAATTTGTTCATTCTGAAAAATTAAAAATGTTAAATCGTACAGAATTAACGCAGTAACAGTAAAAATGGCGTTATTAACAATTAAACATGTTAATAAATATATACTATCGGAATTCATAAACGAATTACAACTATATTCTAGTAGAAAGGCTACTAATCGTATTAAAATTGGATATAACGGGTAAAATGCTAACGTATTTTCAAATGTATAGCCATGTTTGATAATATGAAAGAAATATTGTCCGTCCCATCGTGTTAAGCCTTCCATTGCAAAATAGATAATTTTATCAAACGCGTTCGAGGTTAGATTAAGATTTTTTGGTGCTAAAAATACGTTAGCATCATGATCGGGAATAATAAGGTTTGCACAAAATTGCAATATAAATAAACCCAATCGGCTACAAATTGAGAAATATAATACGTTGGTTCTGTTTGACATTTTTGACATTATGTGCACAAAATGTTGAATCTCTTGCGTCCTGTTCCAAGAAAAGAAATCGAGTATTTGCTTCTTATTTAAATGATATTTCATTGGTTAATATACAATCATTTTTTTAAACGTTTGTGTAATTAAAGCGCTGAAAAATAAAAAATAAAAAAGTAAGATAAATTTCTCCAGTGGACGGAAAAGCATTAAATCATGAATATGTTTTATAGCTCAGTAGGTATACCTACACACATTAACAATTAACCTAGTTTACTCACTTACGAACATTTGTAAATACCCTAACCAAAAATCATAGTTTTGCAATAAAACTTTAAAAAAAAAAAATAGTTTTTTGTGACAAAAGAAAGTAAAAAAAATCACTAAAATTTGGTTGGCATTACTTTTTCCCTATGCAATGTGTAAACACAGTGTCATTTGTGTTTTGTTAATGGTACACGCTCATTGTATTTATGTTGCAAAACGTTTCGTTCTTGCGAACGGCTTTAGCCAATATTTGTATGAGGATAGTTAAAGGTTAAAAATGTTTTTATAAAATATCTTACATTTATATAAGTAGACAAACTTTATTATTGATATAAAAACCATTTTATATTTAATTTATTACTGTTTTTTTTTTTTTTTAAATATGATTTCATACTATTCACAATTAGAAATAAATTGATAAATATGTAATAAAACAAGTTTTAGTCACCGGCGTCCGGCACACCGGTATATCTATGAGATTAGACAATAGACAAGGAGACGAAACTCAACGTATTCAAAAAAGTGCCCAAATCAAAGATGGCACTCGTGTTCGTCGGATACGAAAGCGGTACAGTAGTTATTCTCAAATGGAAACGCGAACTTCTATATAATCTTTGTTAGCTTTTGAATAGAATCTTCTGGAATTTTTTTCAATGTTTAACTCAGTTATAAAATGGGTTTTTCGATCGTTTTTAAAATAAACTTAACAATTTTTATTTTGCGTCGCGTCATTTATATTGTATATTATATAATTCGCCGACGTCACTATGTAAAATCGGAGTCAGTACCATTGGATATCCGCCGTATAAAGTAATTTAAACTATAAGAGTTTATTTCATACATATGTAATTTCTATGTATTCCCTTATTATTAAATATCATCAACCGACATTGATGATTCTCAAATGGAAACACTCATTTCCCCAGTCCTGACGTGCTTCCATTTGAGAATAAGTACTGTATTTACATTCTGTTTTATCCGTTTTATGTTACTATATTTGCTATATTCACATCAGTATTCGAGCATTATTAACGCCGCGAGTGGTAAAAAAAGAAACCCTTATACATATTTACCATTTTCCTGACCAATTTTGTCAATTTCTCTCATCTAAGTAAGATCTCCATCTTACAATACTCCATTGTCAGAAGATTCGGCGATTTTGTAATTTCACTATTAAATCTTTAATAAAAAAAACTTACTAAAAAAATATCGTAAAAAATGGATAATAAAGAAATATTTGTTTCTACGATGTCTATTAAAATTGAACCAACTGAAAATTTACCGGAGGAAAATAATTCACTTCTAAACGAAGTAAAAACAGAAGTGAGTGACACTTCAAATGGAAATAAAATAAGTTTACAACCTGAATGTAAAAAAAAAAAAAAAAAATGGGCAATTTTCAGAAAGAAAAACAAACAATTTAATTTAATTATCATATTTATTTATTACTAAATAATATAATTTCTAAGGGAAATAGTAAAATCGTATTAACATAACCTAAATTTCCTATAAATAAAAAATTAAGTTTTTAATATTTTTTAATGAAAATTAAATATGTGCATAAACTCTTATCGTCATTTTTATTTTTTTTTTAATACTAAATCAATAAAAAAAAAATAAAAATAAAAAATTTGACAACTTTATTTTTTTTGTTGGCACGTAATTTGGGAATTATGAATAATTTATTTAATTTGCAGAATTTACATGCAGAAATTGAAGTCGAAAACATTACCACCCGAGAGTATGGAAATGAAGATGATTTTAAACACAAATTTAACGAAATGGATAATAAAGAAATATTTGTTTCTATGATGCCTATTAAAACTGAACAAACTGAAAATTTACCGGAGGCAAACAATTCACTTCTAAACGAAGTAAAAACAGAAGTGAGTAACACTCCAAAGCAAAATAAAATAAATTTACAACCTGAATACCTGAAATGAATAATTTGTTTGATTTGCAGAATTTACATACAGAAATTAAAGTTGAAAACATTGTTACACTAGAGCACCGAAATGAAGATGACATTAAAAACAAATTTAACGAACCCAAAACATCGTTTGAAAACGTTTACGTGCAATCTTGTCGAATAGAAAATTTCAAGTCGGAAGAAGACTGTACGCCGAACACGTCTACACATCACCAATTTCAGACCACAGATCATCTAATAATAAAAAACCATGAAACAATTTGTGCTAGTGAAAAATCATATCAGTGTAGTATGTGTTTTAAAACGTTTAATCGCGTAAGAAATTTAAAAGTTCACGAAAAAATTCACAGCGGTGAAAAACCGAATAAATGTAACACGTGTTCAAAAGCATTCACTTACTTATACAATTTAAAAACACACGAAAGAGTCCACAGCGGTGAGAAGCCATATAAATGTAATTTATGTTCGAAAACGTACGCGCAATTAAATTGTTTAAAAATACACGAAAGAGTTCACAGTGGTGAAAAACCGTACAATTGTAATGTGTGTTCAAAATCATTTAATACTTCAAGTAGTCTAAAGAAACATTTAAAAATTCACAGCGGCGAAAAACCGTATAAATGTGATACGTGTTCGAAAACATTTACGTGTTCGAGTAATTTAAAAACACATAAACGAATTCATAGCGGTGAAAAACCGTACGAATGTGAATTATGTGCGAAATCGTTTATTACGTCGAGTGATTTAAAAAAACATGAACGAATTCATAGGGGTGAACGATCACATAAATGTAATGTGTGTTCAAAAATATTTACATGTTCAAGTAATTTAAAAACACATGAACGAATTCATAGTGGTGAAAAACCATATAAATGTAATGTGTGTTCAAAAACATTTAATTTATTGGGTAATTTAAAAAATCACGAACGAATTCATATTGGGGGTAAACCGTATAAGTGTAATATATGTATGAAAATTTTTAATCGGAAAAAAAAGTTTTATGTACATGTAAAACAACATACACGAGACACTAAATAGATATAGGGTTGGGCGAGGTAAAAAAAAGACAAAATCAAATCTTTTCATTTTTCATGTAGAAAATATTTGAATTTTTAGACAAAAAAAATACTGTATGATGTTAAATTGTTTGTATTTTAAGATTTTGTCTGTTTTTTCACTCAAGCTAATGGCATAAATCTATAAAAAAATAAAAACCTTGTCTTTTTTTTACCCACCAAATGAGGTAAAAAAAGACAGTGAAGGGTAAATAAAAGATAGACCTCTAACTAATAGGATACTGCAAGTACATGATTGGAAGGGTAAAAAATAGACAGCTTGGGTAATTAGCAGTACAACACTTTTTATTTCACAACTCTATCTCTACTACAAAATTTTTTATAGATATATTTAAATTTTACGTATTTTACCAAAAACTTGAGCTAAGATTAAGCAGTAAGAAAAGTCAGAAAAAGTTAACTGATGCGAAAGCTTGACTCACAGGAAATTTCTTTGGACTTTAAATATTAAAACAGTTTTTATTTCACAAACGTACAACTAATAAAAAATTTATTGTAGCTCATTAAAATACCAAATATGTTAATTTGAGGCTGTCTTTTTTTTTTACACCACTTTACATAAAGTAAAAAAAATAAATCAAAATAATCTATGAATGAATTAAAAATACTAAATGTGTGCAGTAAAACATAGTTATACATTATAAAAACATAAATAAATTTTTATGGGTCAAAAATACAAATTTTCGAATGAGCTGAAATTGATATCCATGAAAACCGTCTGCTCACTAACAAAAAAATTGTTTTATTGAAGAATCAATATTTTTTTAATCCATAAAATATACATAAACATGCCATTATCTAGTTTTAAAATGAAAATGCTTGTCAATAATTTTTAATTTTTCTAAATGTTAACCCCTTGTTTTGTCTTTTTTTTACCCCACTTTTTTCTTTTTTTTTAACATTTAAAAAAAATTACAAGCAGTCGGACCATTTAAATAAAACTTTGTACTTTACATTACTAAAGCATGTAGAATAACAAGAAAAAAATACAGCACTGTATCTTATCAGATTTTTTACTTACTGAAAAAGTTTATCGTCGCGGAATGAAAGTTTTTCTCTCATGAATAACAGGTTTGGGAGAAAATTTTTTTATGTTATAAAGCCCGTTACAAAAAATAATTTTTTGGCCCAGACAGCTTAAAATACTAATTAATGTATTTTGTTGTAATATTTTTTATTTTTTGAATTTAACACTGTTGAGTTTAATATGTCTTTTTTTTTACCCCGCTCGAGCAGTGTCTTTTTTTTTACCCCACTCAACCCTATAATATGTTACTTATGTTTTAAACATATACAACGTGAGTTTTTCGAGAGTTGCCACTTTTATTACAGCCAAACTGTTGCACAGTGGTCCAATTTCCAAAAAAAGCGGACAAAAATCGAAAATTAATTTGAGTAAAACAAAAAATGATATATAAGGGTTTTCAAGGGGTCGCTGATTATGAATTTGATATTATTTTGAAAATTCAAGATGGCAGGCAAAAATAAAAAAAAATTATTGAAACAAAAAATGGTACCGTTGACAGGAGTGAATAGGGGCGAATTCAAACTTCACACTGTATTTTTTTGTATTTATTTTATGAGTACCTAATCTTTAATATATTAAAAATTTACTCGAGGATGGTCACTATCACAGTATCCAAAAAAATTTAAAAATATCGATGGATTTTGAAAAAATAACAAAAATCGTATAATTTCTTCTCTATGAAAAATTGGGGTCAAAAGAGACGATAAAAGGGTGAATGAGGGCAACCCGTAGGGTCGACCAAAATTGAAATTCTAATATAAAATAACTTCTAATTTTTTGTATTTATACATTCAACAAAAAAAAAAAATAATACTTGATTTTCTGTAGAAAGAAACGTAGAATCTAAAATAAAGTTTATAAAATATAGAAATATTATGCTGAATGTGTCTATAAAAATATCGAATGACTTGATAACCTTGAAAGTGCTTTCTTCTATGTTCCAATACATGCTTCATCCGTCCCTAATCACCCCACATTCTTCCCTTTATACTTTCATATAATGTCCCAATTAACCTATATACTGTCCCTATTCACACCGTTTCCGTCCCTATTAACTTTCAACTTAGCCCAAATCTCAAGTTCTCATTATTTCCTCTTAAAAAAATAAAAACAACTAAAAGTCATATACATAATTATATAAGGTCCTGTCATTCCCTCGGGGAACATAGGGCTGATGTTATACACCGCCATCTGGTGCAATTATGGGCTAGTGCTTAAAGTTCATTCCAGGTCAAACTGGTAAGCCCACAGACCAATGAACATTATTATATTGATTATATTATACTGATTATACCTACTACTAGACAAAGCGTAAAGCCAGTTTCTAGGTATTTTTCTTGAACCAGGTAACAAGAGTGAGACGGGTGAAATTTAATGAAATAATATAATGTCAATTTTTGAGCAAATGCGACTATAATTATTGCAGGACATAATTTGTATACGTACGTATTTTGAAAATAAAGCAAATACCACTTTTCTTCTTTCAAAATTTTGCAGTTTCTTTTCCAAAAAGTAAAATTTTATTATCAATATTATATTTTGACAATAATTGTTTGAAAGTGTAACTACGGATACGAATCAATTACTATATAACAGAATACTACTGAGGTCGGAATTTAGTCGTAACTGATTGCTTCAATTATACATTTATATTATATGTCTCTATAATATAAAATATAATATGTTCACTGGTCTGTGGGTAAGCCTCATTATTTCTTCATCGACAGTTCTTCGCCATGTCATTGCTGGGCAACACCTCCTTCTACATAGATCCTATAGACACAGTGTCATGCACTGTATAAATATTTTCTAAATGGAAACGTCATACTGTACCTATCGACCGTGTCTACTTATTTTATAAATGGCACATTTTATAATGGAAGTTTTAGTGTTTCAACAGAGGGCAGCATAGGTAAAATTACAAGATTTAAAAAAAAAATAGATTCAATCTGCTTGGTATACTTTCTATGGTCACAATTGCATGTATAATTTAGTTAAAACCAATTGAAAGTTTCATTTTACAATAAAATTTTTAAAATAATTAGTTTATTTTTGTGAAAAAAGAAAGTACAAAAATCACGAAAATTTGCTTGGCATAACTTTAAACACAAACGACACTGTGTAACACAGTGCATAGGGGACTAATGGAACATCAACTTTTATTGTGTTTCTACAGAGGGCAGCATATAGACAAAGTTACTAGATTTTAAAAAAATATAGATTCAATCTACTTGGTATACTTTCTGTGATTTCCAGTTACATGTATAATTTAATTAAAAGCAAATGAAAGGTTAGTTTCGCAATGAAATTTAAAGAAATTAGTTTTTTTGTGAAAAAAGAAATACAAAAATTATGAAAATTTGGTTGGCATTATACTTTTTTCCTGTACACTGTGTAATACAGTGTATTTAGAGGAAAAGAAATGCCAACCAAATTTCCGTGATTTTTGTACTTTGTTTTTTCACAAAAAAAAAACATTTTTTAAAATTTTATTGCAAAACTAATCTTTTGTCTGCTTTTAATTAAATTATACATGTAACTGGGAATCATAGAAAGTATACCAAGTAGATTGAATCTATTTTTTTTAAAATCTAGTAATGCTGCCCTCTGCAGAAACATAATAAAAGTTGATGTTCCATTAGTGAAAAAAGTAGACACAGTGTAACACAGTGTCATGCACTGTGCAATATTTTTTCTAATGGAATGTGGTCAGTGTTATACCCTCGTGCGAATAGCCAACATAAATTTAAAAAAATGAGATTTTTTTATTTTTGTTTCGATCAATCGTTTGTGAATCGTTTGTGAATGTTTGTGACGCTATTATTTTCGTTTGTGACTAATTAGTTAATTAATTATTTAATTGTTAATTACGAGTGTGCGAATAGCCAACATTTTTTAAAATTTATTGCAATATTGACTTCCGGGCACTTAATAGATCGAAAATCGTTTGTGAATTCCAAATATACCATTAAAAACATTTGTGACAGCATATTTTTAAAAAAATAATAAAAAAATTCAATTATTTTTTGTAGTAATGAAGTTTTTTATATTGGCCACTCTGTTTAGTTGCACTCCAATGCCCTCTAGTGTGAGAAAAAAAAACTATTTTGTAAATGACAGCAGTGTTGTAACGAACGGGTCTTTATTATCAATATTTATGTCCTAGTATTGTGTTGTTGTAATATTTCAATATTTTTATTTACGTTGTTTATTTACGAACTTTTGTTGAAGTATGCACATAAATAACATAAACTTGTATTATTATTATTATTTCTGTAAAATGCATATTTCAGCAAAATATTTTACTATAAAAAGATTCGTTCGTTCGGTCCAAGGGCAGTCAAGGCAGGCCAGTCAACACCGCTAGATAGCCTTGGCTCCCAAGGGGTCCAGTCCGAAGTCAGGTTCATATACACACGTAAGAAGGGTACGCATCTTTCTCTAAAAGTAAATTCTTTATATTTTACTTATTATTTTTTTTTTATTTAGTTGTAATGCTATAAATAAACTGTGATATTTTGTTTCTTTTATCTATATATAATGTTTGTCTCACTCCCCCTCAGCACCTCAACATCCTCGAATTGGGCGTAATTAACGAGTTCGGACCTCAACGCCTCTTGCCAAGGATAATATCCTTTAGGCACTCGGCTAACGTTCACAGTGTACAGAATTTTTTTTATTATTATTTTAAAAAAACACGCTGTCACAAATGTTTTTAATGGTATATTTGGAATTCACAAACGATTTTCGATCGATTAAGTGCCCGAAAGTCAATATTGCAATAAATTTTAAAAAATGTTGGCTATTCGCACACTCGTAATTAACAATTAAATAATTAATTAACTAATTAGTCACAAACGAAAATAAAAGCGTCACAAACATTCACAAACGATTGATCGAAGCAAAAATAAAAAAATCTCATTTTTTTAAATTTATGTTGGCTATTCGCACGAGGGTCAGTGTTATGCCTGTAACGATATTTCGTAATGACAGTTAATTTTAATAGAGGTATTTATTCTAAATCAAAAACTAAACATATTTTAAGTTAAAAATTATTCAGCTTATAACCAGGCGCGACATCTTGTATTGGATGACCGCGTACGTATTTTGTTTTCAAAAGTAGTGAACGATATTGGTTCGTATTCTTGCTACTTCATATTACATATTATTGTAAATTCAAAATTTAGAAAAATCTAGATAATTATATAAGTTGTTTGTAATATAAAATTACGTAGGCAAAATAATATATTCAAAATAATAATAAGTTGGAAGGGGAAAAGATTTTTTGGGGACGGTACAAAAAAGACTCTCTGAGGAGGAGACTCGAGGGGACTCTCTCTTAAATTGTACACCCGAAAGGATATGGGTCCAATAAAAAAAAAAAAATGGGTTGAAGTAAAATAGATATTTTAACAAAAATGTAGTCGAATCATAATAAAATTTTTCTAATGTAAAAATGTGATTTATAATTTCAATCAATATGTAATATTGTCGAATAATCATCTTTTAATTGAAATATTTCAAGTTAAGTATTCTTTATATTTTTTTTAAGCTTTAAACGATTCACTTATCATGCTTGTTTATTCGAAATTTTAATTATTTACACAATGTATACGTACTTTAATTTCTTTCATAATGTAGTATTTAAAGAATATATCAATTTCAACGCCTAGCGATTTTGATTTAGAAAATTCATTTTTAAATTAATATACTATTAAATATTTGAAAACTTGTGAAGCCAAAATTTCTCATTTTCATTTACCAAAATCATTGAATGTTAAACTTATGAAATTCTAAACCAATGTAATTTATTTTGGAATTAACGTAACTTAAATCTTATAAATTTATTTTCCGATGAAAGGAACCTATCTAGAATTCTTTGGAATTAATTCAATATTAAATATAACATTTTGGGTTTTAATGATTGTATTTGTATTTTGAGTATTTTGGAATTTTGTATAGAACCAATTTAATTCTCGAAAGAAAATTTTGTATATTATTGTTATAATGTAAAATTTAGTCTATAAGTTTAATAGTTAAAAAAAAAAAAAAAAATTAAGTTAAGTACGTGTCGCTTAAACTTTAGTTTAGGTTCCGGACAATTTTGGTCCAGTAGGTTATAATTTATTTATACTATGGTTGCAAACCGTCCATCGCGACATATTGTGTAAACCCATAGTGCTGTAAATTAAGAAAATTAACGTCGTTTGGTAAGATGCTTTCATTTAAAGGTTCCAGCCAACCTGGAACTTAGGGAAATGCATACCGCGACTAATTTAGTTAGTAAAATTTAGGAGTAAATTTATTAATAAATTTTAGTTCGTAAATATTTACATTGGTTCTGACAAATTTCCAAATTACCGAACGTATTTTCATCATAGGATTATTTAACTACATCATTGTACAATTTTTTTAAATATTACATTGTTCAATATTTTGGTTTGATCTTGTAACGAATACCATATTTATTATGCAAGTATATTTCAATTTCGTTTCATAATTCCAATATTAATTTATTTAATATCTTATTTTTGGGCTTTAATTAATGCCACATTATTTATTTATTAATATATCTTTGCAATTACAGTATTATAAAAAACAAGATGCAAATTGTTATTGAAGTCATACGATTATTTCTGTATTTTAATTTGTAACGTGAAGCTTTATAAAATTTAACCTTTTGTACACTACAAAATTTTAAGTAATTGTAATAAATTGTTATTTGTTTGAAAACGTTTATATCAATGCGAAACCTTGAAAGCCAAAGTAAACTTTACAGGGGTAATTTCTTTTGGTAAGGGGAAAAAGATCCAAGGACCAAAATACGCTTCCACCGAACCAACTTGACTCCCGAACATCTAGAGTCGTCTGCGGTTTTTTTTCACCCCCCAATTTAATTTAATCACATCTAATAATCAATAATTATATAATTATACAAATCATAAGTTCCCAATTTATATTTAATTTTTTTATTTAAAAATTTTTTTCGCTACAAATGGTAGCAGACAAAAAACCCCACCCCTAAGTCATAATAAATAATAATACAAATTGCATCTTGCTTTCCACAAATTTGCGCTTAACGTATACCTTAAATACTTATTTATGTAACAGGAAATTTCAACAGAAGAGTATGGTACAATTTCAATTTAATATCATGGGAAAATTGCAAGTCATATCTCCTGTTAAATAAAAAAAAAAAAAAAAAGCAAAAGGAAATTTACAAGTCTTAAACAAATATCAGTAATGAGAAGCGAAAGCAATGTAACACGAATTTACAAAATAAGATAAGTATCTAATCTTAACCCAAACGAATTTCCTCAATCCAGTAGTTATATACTCATATTCTCCAACTAATAAATTCTAATTTATTTCTTCAACTCATTTTCATTAATCCAAACAACTTACTCTAAATTTATCACTCATCATATTTTCATTTAAACATCATTAATCTATACAAATAATTTTGTAGTTTCCCAAAGTACAAAAAGGGTTTAAAAATTTTAATTACAAAATTATTTTATTGAATAACAAACACTAACTTATTTTAAAATTTTTATTCAATTTTAAATGCCAAAATATATTTTGTTACATATTACGTAATTTTAAACACTAAATTTCTCAAAACATATTTATTTGAAATTATGTAATCAAGCATGTTTGCACAAAGTTTCCTTATTACTAAAACTTAAATATAATATGAGGATTATGCTTTCAAATCTAGTAAAATGCCTAGAATTATTTCAATCAACCTCCAAAATAATAAAGAGAATTTCCAAAATAATCAGTTACTTTAAATTATTCCACTCATTATGAATCAAATAAATCTATTTCATTTAACGAGATAAATATTACTCGAACTACACAAAGAACATAGCAGCTCAAAAAAAAAAAAATATTTAAACCAGTATTTCAAAAAAGCATATCAAATGATATAAACTTACACAAACCAACTTATTATTATTTATTCTATAAGGGAAAACATAAATAATACAATTTCAGAGTTACATAATTAAATATCTTATAAATACTCTAATTATTCTTATTACTATTTTATTCTACAAAATATACATAAATATTTCAAATTATTATAAAATTATTATTTATTTCACAAAAACTATATATGCATACAAAATATAAAAAGTTATTTTGTTATAAAACCTTCATTAAGGCAATTAATTAAAAACAAGCTTAGCAAATTTAAACTAAATTTACATTCAAATTAATTATTAAATTGAATTCAAACTTTTGTAATTAAAAAATAATTGATCTGTACAGAATACAAACCAATAAATCTAAATTACGATATCGCACTTCAAGCCCCCGCCAAACTTGGAAAATTTATACAAAATTCATCGCTCCCATAATACATATATGTGGACCATCTGAAGAAAGAAATTACAAACGTCTCTTTATAATTCCAGATTCGTGCAGTATTTTGGTTTACAATGTCACCTACAACAGTCATAGTATCAAATTCCAGAAGTATTTTCATGTTGATCGCTACATCAGTATCTGCCTAGAATGAACTTGTCAGACTTACACATTATCGTATAATCTCAGAACTAAACAGTGCCAAATTTACAATCAACACATTAAATCGAATCCAGCAAGTTAATTACTACAATATCCAGCTATTCTTGCAAATTTGGATATCTGTAAATGCGCCATTTCCAATATCAACAAAATAATCCAGCTATTTGGAATCACAAAAATTTAATCTCGCCAATTACGTCTATAATACATACAATAGACTGTAAAAAACTACATGAACGTCCAAATGGCCAAACTGTAAACCATTCAAAATAGAAAATTTCCATAAACCGTCTACTCTGCAAGAGAAAGTTTTGCCAGCATTCATTGAGTTCATGCGACCTCAACCGCTCTTCAAAATTTGAATTACTGCACATCTGCTTTACTTCTTTACGAATTATCTAGCACAACTCAGCATTCGAACGTCACGAAGCCTGCGCCGACTCTACCGTAGCTCAAGGTGGCAGTTCGCCACATTCTTGGTGGGGCGGAATGTAACGATATTTCGTAATGACAGTTAATTTTAATAGAGGTATTTATTCTAAATCAAAAACTAAACATATTTTAAGTTAAAAATTATTCAGCTTATAACCAGGCGCGACATCTTGTATTGGATGACCGCGTACGTATTTTGTTTTCAAAAGTAGTGAACGATATTGGTTCGTATTCTTGCTACTTCATATTACATATTATTGTAAATTCAAAATTTAGAAAAATCTAGATAATTATATAAGTTGTTTGTAATATAAAATTACGTAGGCAAAATAATATATTCAAAATAATAATAAGTTGGAAGGGGAAAAGATTTTTTGGGGACGGTACAAAAAAGACTCTCTGAGGAGGAGACTCGAGGGGACTCTCTCTTAAATTGTACACCCGAAAGGATATGGGTCCAATAAAAAAAAAAAAATGGGTTGAAGTAAAATAGATATTTTAACAAAAATGTAGTCGAATCATAATAAAATTTTTCTAATGTAAAAATGTGATTTATAATTTCAATCAATATGTAATATTGTCGAATAATCATCTTTTAATTGAAATATTTCAAGTTAAGTATTCTTTATATTTTTTTTAAGCTTTAAACGATTCACTTATCATGCTTGTTTATTCGAAATTTTAATTATTTACACAATGTATACGTACTTTAATTTCTTTCATAATGTAGTATTTAAAGAATATATCAATTTCAACGCCTAGCGATTTTGATTTAGAAAATTCATTTTTAAATTAATATACTATTAAATATTTGAAAACTTGTGAAGCCAAAATTTCTCATTTTCATTTACCAAAATCATTGAATGTTAAACTTATGAAATTCTAAACCAATGTAATTTATTTTGGAATTAACGTAACTTAAATCTTATAAATTTATTTTCCGATGAAAGGAACCTATCTAGAATTCTTTGGAATTAATTCAATATTAAATATAACATTTTGGGTTTTAATGATTGTATTTGTATTTTGAGTATTTTGGAATTTTGTATAGAACCAATTTAATTCTCGAAAGAAAATTTTGTATATTATTGTTATAATGTAAAATTTAGTCTATAAGTTTAATAGTTAAAAAAAAAAAAAAAAATTAAGTTAAGTACGTGTCGCTTAAACTTTAGTTTAGGTTCCGGACAATTTTGGTCCAGTAGGTTATAATTTATTTATACTATGGTTGCAAACCGTCCATCGCGACATATTGTGTAAACCCATAGTGCTGTAAATTAAGAAAATTAACGTCGTTTGGTAAGATGCTTTCATTTAAAGGTTCCAGCCAACCTGGAACTTAGGGAAATGCATACCGCGACTAATTTAGTTAGTAAAATTTAGGAGTAAATTTATTAATAAATTTTAGTTCGTAAATATTTACATTGGTTCTGACAAATTTCCAAATTACCGAACGTATTTTCATCATAGGATTATTTAACTACATCATTGTACAATTTTTTTAAATATTACATTGTTCAATATTTTGGTTTGATCTTGTAACGAATACCATATTTATTATGCAAGTATATTTCAATTTCGTTTCATAATTCCAATATTAATTTATTTAATATCTTATTTTTGGGCTTTAATTAATGCCACATTATTTATTTATTAATATATCTTTGCAATTACAGTATTATAAAAAACAAGATGCAAATTGTTATTGAAGTCATACGATTATTTCTGTATTTTAATTTGTAACGTGAAGCTTTATAAAATTTAACCTTTTGTACACTACAAAATTTTAAGTAATTGTAATAAATTGTTATTTGTTTGAAAACGTTTATATCAATGCGAAACCTTGAAAGCCAAAGTAAACTTTACAGGGGTAATTTCTTTTGGTAAGGGGAAAAAGATCCAAGGACCAAAATACGCTTCCACCGAACCAACTTGACTCCCGAACATCTAGAGTCGTCTGCGGTTTTTTTTCACCCCCCAATTTAATTTAATCACATCTAATAATCAATAATTATATAATTATACAAATCATAAGTTCCCAAATTATATTTAATTTTTTTATTTAAAAATTTTTTTCGCTACATGCCCTATTTGCAGCCTGTATCCGTTAGCCAACATGAATTTCAAAATTTTAATTTTCTTACTTAAAAACAATTCTGATCGTTTGTGAATGTTTGTGACACCATTCACAAGTTTTGTGACTAATTAGTTATTGAGTAATTAACTGGTTAATTAAAAGGTATCCGTTAGCCAACGTAATATTCAAAACTATAGTAATATTAACTTTTTTATACTCAATCGATCGGAAATCGTTTGTGAATTCTTAATTTACCAATTTAAACGTTTGTGACAACGTATTTTTCAAGAAAAATAAGAAAAATTGCAAGATGATATGTATCGCTGCGACATATACTGGCACTATTTAGAACTATTTTCAAACTTGAATTAACCATGTTTATTTATTAATTACAAACATTTATTTAAAAAACTTTGACCCATCCCGATCGTTCATAAATCGTTTATGAATGTTTGTGACACCATTCACAAGTTTTGTGACTAACTAGTTATTGCGTAATTAATACGTTAATTAAAAGGTATCCGTTAGCCACCATCATATTTAAAATTATAGTAATATAGGAGTAATATGGACTTTTTTATACTCAATCGATCAGAAATCGTTTGTGAATTTTTAATTTACCAATTTAAACGTTTGTGACAACGTATTTTTCAAGAAAAATAAGAAAAACTGCACGATGATATCCATCGCTGAGACATCTGCTGGCACTATTTAGAACTATTTTCAAATTTGAATTAACCTTACTTCTTTATTTATTAATTACAATTATAAATATTTATTTAAAAAACTTTGACCCATCCCGATCGTTCATAAATCGTTTGCGAATGTTTGTGACACTATTCACAAGTTTTGTGACTAACTAGTTATTGTGTAATTAATACGCTAATTAAAAGGTATCCGTTAGCCAACATCAAATTTAAAATTATAGTAAAATGATAGTAATATGGACTTTTTTTATATTCAATCGATCAGAAATCGTTTGTGAATTTTTAATTTATCAATTTTAACGTTTGTGACAACGTATTTTTCAGGAAAATTAAGAAAAACTGCAAGATGATGTCCATCGCTGCGACATCTGCTGGCACTATTGAGAACTATTTTCAAATTTGAATTAACCTTACTTCTTTATTTATTAATTACAATTATAAATATTTATTTAAAAAACTTTGACCCATCCCGATCGCTCATAAATCGTTTATGAATGTTTGTGACACGATTCACAAGATTTGTGACTAACTAGTTATTGCGTAATTAATACGTTGATTAAAAGGTATCCGTTAGCCAACATCAAATTTAAAATTATAGTAATATATGAGTAATATGGAATTTTTTATACTCAATCGATCAGAAATCGTTTGTGAATTCTTAATTTACCAATTTAAGCGTTTGTGACAACCTATTTTTCAAGAAAAATATAAAAAACTGCAAGATGATATCCATCGCTGCGACATCTGCTGGCACTATTTAGAACTATTTTCAAATTTGAATTAACCTTACTTCTTTATTTATTAATTACAATTATAAACATTTTTTTAAAAAACTTTGACCCAACCCGATCGTTCATCAATCGTTTACGAATGTTTGTGACACCATTCACAAGTTTTATTGCGTAATTAATACGTTAATTAAAAGGTATCCGTTAGCCAACATCATATTTAAAACTATAGTAATATATGAGTAATATGGACTTTTTTATACTCAATCGATCAGAAATCGTTTGTGAATTCTTAATTTACCAATCTAAACGTTTGTGACAACGTATTTTTCAAGAAAAATAAGAAAAATTGCAAGATGGTATGTATCGCTGCGACATCTACTGGCACTATTTAGAACTATTTTCAAACTTGAATTAACCATTTTTATTTATTAATTACAATTATAAACATTTATTTAAAAAACTTTGACCCATCCCGATCGTTCATAAATCGTTTACGAATGTTTGTGACACCATTCACAAGTTTTGTGACTAACTAGTTATTGCGTAATTAATACGTTAATTAAAAGGTATCCGTTAGCCAACATAAACCAAATTCATAAACGATTTACAAACGATTCGAATGGGTCACTGTTTTTTAAATAAATGTTTATAATTGTAATTAATAAATAAAGAAGTAAGGGGAATTCAAAATTAAAAATAGTTCTAGATAGTGCCAGCAGATGTCGCAGCGATGCATATTATCTTGCAATTTTTATATTTTTCTTGAAAAATAAGTTGTCACAAACGTTTAAATTGGTAAATTAAGAATTCACAAACGATTTCCGATCGATTGAGTATAAAAACGTCTATATTACTCATATATTACTAGAGTTTTAAATATGATGTTGGCTAACGGATACCTTTTAATTAACTTATTAATTACTCAATAACTAGTTAGTCACAAAACTTGTGATGGTGTCACAAACATTCATAAACGATTTAAAAACGAATCGAATGGGTCACTGTTATTTAAATAATTGTTTATAATATTGTAATTAATAAATAAAAATGGTTAATTCAAGTTTGAAAATAGTTCTAAATAGTGCCAGTAGATGTCGCAGCGATACATATCATCTTGCAATTTTTCTTATTTTTCTTGAAAAATACGTTGTCACAAACGTCTAAATTGGTAAATTAAGAATTCACAAACGATTTCTGATCGATTGAGTATAAAAAATTCCATATTACTCATATATTACCATAATTTTAAATTTGATGTTGGCTAACGGATACCTTTTAATCAACGTATTAATTACGCAATAAGTAGTTAGTCACAAAACTTGTGAATCGTGTCACAAACATTCATAAACGATTTATGAACGATCGGGATGGGTCAAAGTTTTTAAAATAAATATTTATAATTGTAATTAATAAATAAAGAAGTAAGGTTAATTCAAATTTGAAAATAGTTCTAAATAGTGCCAGCAGATGTCGCAGCGATGGACATCATCTTGCAGTTTTTCTTAATTTTCTTGAAAAATACGTTGTCACAAACGTTTAAATTGGTAAATTAAGAATTCACAAACGATTTCTGATCGATTAAGTATAAAAAAGTCTATATTACTCAAATATTACTATAGTTTTAAATATGATGTTGGCTAACGGATACCTTTTAATTAATGTATTAATTACGTAATAACTAGTTAGTCACAAAACTTGTGAATGGTGTCACAAACATTCGTAAACGATTTATGAACGATCGGGATGGGTTAAAGTTTTTTAAATAAATGTTTATAATTGTAATTAATAAATAAAAAAGTAAGGTTAATTCAAATTTGTAAATAGTTCTAAATAGTGCCAGCAGATGTCGCAGCGATGGATATCATCTTGCTGTTTTTCTTATTTTTCCTGAAAAATACGTTGTCACAAACGTTTAAATTGGTAAATTAAGAATTCACAAACGATTTCCGATCGATTGAGTATAAAAAAGTTAATATTACTATAGTTTTGAATATTACGTTGGCTAACGGATACCTTTTAATTAACCAGTTAATTACTCAATAACTAATTAGTCACAAAACTTGTGAATGGTGTCACAAATATTCACAAACGATTCACAAACGATCAGAATTGTTTTTAAGTAAGAAAATTAAAATTTTGAAATTCATGTTGGCTAACGGATACAGGCTCCTATTTGCACAGTGTCATGAAGATATTTTTTTTCTAATGGAATACGATCACAGTGTCGTTTGTGTTTTGCAAATGGAACACGGTGTATGTCAATATTTTTTTTAAGTTGACACCAGATGGCAATAATCGCAATAATATTGTTAAGCTCGGTTTTGCTCTGTCTCTAATACAGTCTCTAATGTCTCTAAAAAATGGATAATAAAGATAATGAATTTGTTTCTACGATACCTATTAAAATTGAAGCAAGTGAGAATTTCCCTGAGATAGATATTTCATTTCTAAACGAAATAAAAGTGGAAGTAAGTAACACTACAAGTGAAAGTACCATACATTCAAACTATGGAGGGTGGATATCAGGAGCACCATCTCTGTATCAAAAGGTGTCTATAGAAAGGCGTAAATAGTGGCGGCGCTACTGTAGCAAAAGGGTAAATTTAGAGAAGTAAACAAGGAAAGAAAAACATCCGCGTTGTTATGTAGTTATTGTTTTTTTATTATAATTGTTACATATAATAGTTTTATTATTTTAAAAATTTTTATAAAACTCAACACAAAAAAATCACTATACTCTTTTGCTACTCTAGCGCTATTCTGGCGAGTTTTTGAACTGTTACTTAGTACTTAAAACGGGACACTTTTTGAACTATTTTTCTATTGTTTTCCGTACAATATAATCCTCCTTATATTCTACACTCCATAATTCAAACTGTTGGAGTGTCTAAAATGAATGATTTTTTTGATTTGTAGGATTTACATACCGAAATTAAAATCGAAAACGCGGAAGACACTGTAATACTAGAAACTAGTAATGAAGATGCGTTTAACGAACCAAAAACATCTTTTGAAACCGCGTACCTACAATTTCTTTCAGTAGAAAAATTTAATAGTTTTAGTACTTTAAATATACATGAAATACTTCGTTTGGCTAAAAAACTATACGAATGCAAAATATGTTACAAAACATTTACTCAACCAGAAAGTTTAAAAAGACATGAAAGAGTTCACAGTGATGAAAAATCGTATCAGTGTAACATATGTTTTAAAACATTTATGACTTCAATTTATTTAAATGTACATGAAAGAGTTCATAGTGGTGAAAAACCATATGAATGTAATGTGTGTTCGAAAACATTTTATACTTCAAATAGTTTAAAAAGACATAAAAGAACTCACGCGGTTGAAAAATCATTTAAATGTAACGTTTGTCCCAAAACATTTATTCAACTAGCACGTTTAAAAATGCATGAAAGAACTCACGCGGGTGAAAAATTACTTAAATGTTATCTATGTTCAAGAACTTTTTATTACCAAGGAAGCTTAAAAATACATGAAAACAACTTACACCCGACAAAATCTGTAAAAATGTAACATTTGTTAACGGCTTCGGCATCCGAAAATAATCAAAACCGCAGAGGCCGATCGCGATCAATGATTAATTGATTATGCATTATGTATGTGTGCGATGTTACCACACCGATGTGTATATACTCAACTCACACAAACATCAACACACACTACTCTCTAGGTTTCTGTAAAAAATTTTAAAATAAAAAATATAAAAGCTAATAAAAGTATTTTTTTTATTTATTTATACCAGTTTATCTAAACTTTCTGTAATTCTCTAATTGATTTGAATGTGTTTGAATGTCAAATATACGTATGTATGTACGTATCACATGTTGAATCATTTTATGTATTTGTTTATATAAAGTTTCTTTGAAAATATTGTCGGTTCTCGGGAAAGTTTACTGTGAAAGTGCTCGGGCCTCAGAGTGTTAATTTAAAAATACATGAACTAAGTTATACACATGAAAAACCACACCTAAATGTAGGTAATATATTCAACAACATTTACTCAGCAACGATGTCTGAAAATACATGAAAGAATTCATCAGTGACGAACTAGCGTAGGTAACACGGACGACCCTACCAGTCAGAGTAGCAGTCGTCTCTAGTTAAAAAAATCATGACATAATAAAAATTATTAGCGAATTAATTTTTGAAATTTAAATAGAATTAAATTTTTTTAAATAGAAAACATAACAGAAAATATTATGAAAACAATGTATGTGTATTAATGTCATTAACATAGAAAACATACATTGTTTATTGTGTAAGAATATTTTATTAAACCGGGAGCGGAATGATATCGTACCGAGAGCGGGGCGTTAATGTAAATCGGGCTTTACTTTCGTTCAGTATTTTGTGGTTGACGTCGAATCACTTGGCGCCCTTTTGCGTAGGGGGTGTAGGTGAGGTTTTACTTGACGTATGACAGCACCAGCAGTGTTGCCAACTTGAGAGATTTATTCCGATTCACGGATTTTTTTGAGGTTTCGTGGGATGGTCTAATTTGTGGGATTTTTTTTACATAATATGGCCTAGTCTAACTCACCCTTAACCATCCCTTAACAAAGAATAAATATAGTTTTTTGTCACAATAAACTATTTACAATGTTTTATTTTGAAAAATCCATTATAAGATGCAGTGGCGGTACAAAGGGTGTGTGTAGTTTTTTGGGGTTTTGTACCACTTAAAAAAAAAACTGAAATTAAAGTGTTTTTTTCCTCGTCAGCTGTATCTTTGGAAGATATGGGATTTTTGTAGTAAAAATGGGATTTTTTAAGCAGCTCTGTGGGGTTTTTAACCAGCTACAGTTGGTGACACTGAGCACCAGTGACTGCGAACCGGTTAATTTATTTAACCACAATTTAACCTATAAATTTAACCAGTTTTACGAAAATCGTTATTTTTATTGATATTTTTACGAAGTTGTTATAAAAAAGGAAAAATGGATAACAGAGATAGTATATTTGTTTCTACGATGCCTATTAAAATTGAAGCAGGTGAAAATTTCCCCGAGGAAGATATGTCACTTCTAAACCAAATAAAAGTGGAAGTAAGTGACATTGCAAATGAAAATGCAATACATTCAAGTTGGAATGTCTGAAATAAATGATTTTTTTTTGTTTGATTTGTAGAATTTGCATACCGAAATTAAAATCGAAGACACGGAAGACATTGTTATACTAGAAAGTAGTGATGAAGATACGTTTAGCGAACCAAAAAACTCTTTTGAAACCGCTTACCTACAATTCCTTTCAGCAGAACCCAAAAATAATAAAGAACCATTCGAATGTAAAATGTGTTTCAGAACATTTGCTCAACGAGGAAGTTTCGCAATGCATGAAAAAGTTCACAGTAGTATGGAGCCATATAATTGTAATGTGTGTTCGAAAAAATTTTATTCTTCAAGTAGTTATAAAGTACATATGAATATTCATACCGGAGAAAAACCTTATAAGTGTAACATATGTTTTAAAACATTTGCTCAGTCAAGTAATGCAAAAGCACATGAACGAATTCACAGTGGTGAAAAACCATATAAGTGTGAATTATGTTCGAAAACATTTAATACTTCAAAGAGTTTAAAGAGACATGTGAATATTCATATCGGGAAAAAAACTATATAAACGTGATACGTATTCGAAAACATTTACTCAGTTAAGAACTTGAAAAACACATGAAAGAATTCACAGTGGTGAAAAACCATATGAGTGTAACATATGTTCTAAAACATTTACTCATTTAAGTAATTTAAAAACACATGAAAAAATGGGGAATTTGACTAATTTTGGGAAACTATTTTAAAATACGCATATTTTTGTATTATGCATGTATATAATTTTAATTTTTAAAAATAATACCGAAAATCGTTAAAAGAAATTAATTTATATTGTTCTCAAAATTTGCGCGAAAACGTTAATTAGCTTTTCAATTACGTCACATTCTCTAGATAGCAACAGGTGTCATGTAACTAAGAAAAAAAATTGTTGATTTAAAAAAAAAATTAATTAAATTGAAATTAATTTCCACAGTTATGTTTGCTAACCGGAACTTACGTAGCGACCCTAGTGGCGACAGTGTTAAAATATAAGAGAAAGCAACGTCACAGCTCATTTCTGCTGACGTAATTTATAGCTGAAAAATATTAATTTTTTAAAAATTAAATAATGATAGTTAGGATAAATTAACATAATAAATTGGTGTCTTTTATTATCAATTTTCATTAAAATTTGTTTTTATTGTTTTTCTTTGATACTGTCAAATACCCCATTCATACGGGTGAAAGATCACATACAGTAGAGCACCACTTTTGTCAAGAAAAAGTAGTCTCCAAAAGTGGTGCTTGACAAAAGTGATGTTTTTTGACCAGGGGCGATTCACAAATATCGTAAGATTATGTTTTGAATTAAAATTGTTATTTTAAATATTAATAAAAGAAAAAAAGAAGTGAAGAATTAAAAGTTATTTATCTCAGAAAATATTTTTTCATTTGTTGTTTTATTAATTTGCTTTGAAATGATTTTGCTTACATTTTACGTATGACAAAAGCCGCCACAGAACAGAATTCATATAGATAAACATTCTATGTACAATAACGAAAATCCACATTCCCACGCTTTGAGGTCTGTTGTTGTTTGTCTTTACCATTACCGGTATATTTATTTGTTTCTTTTGATAAAATTATGCGTCATGGTCTATTGCACATGGATTTAATATTTATGTACTTGACATTTTTGATGCAACTTTCCAAAAGTGATCTTGACTAATTTGATGCTCTCAAAAAATTTCCAAAACTGATGTTTGCATTATCGGTGCTATACTGTAAATGTAACGTATGTTTGAAAACATTTATTTACTCAAGTTATTTAAAAAAAACATGAACGAATTCACACTGGACAAAAACGATATAAATGTAACATTTGTTGCAAAACGTTTGTTAATTTAAAAATACATGAACTAACAAGTAAAGGTCCCGAGGCCGGACCTATCGATTTTGATGAAACTTAAATATGTTGTAGAACACGAAAAACTAAGGGACACGTATTTTTTTTTATCTGCGGAAAAACGGTTTGAAGGGGTGAAATCGCCCTCCAAAAATTGGGGTAAAAATTTAATTTTTCAAATATCTCGAAAACAGTAAGAGATAGAGCAAAAGTTTAAATTGGCGATATTACTCTTTTTTAAAGAGCTATCTATTGATATGCAATTTGTTCAAATTACATCAACAGGGGTGTTTGGGGGTTAAATTTTGGGTGTTAATTTTGTAAAAAGGGGGTGAAAAATAAACAATATAAAAATTTTGTTTACAGATTTGAAATCTACGTCAAAAAATTTAATTGACCTGTTTTTGCTCAATATGCTAATATTAAGTCTAGGGGTAGTTAACTAGAGAGTGACTAAGTCGAATAATCGTACTAGTTGGGTATTTCAAAGAAGTTCTTCTTCATGGAAAATAGCTTAAGACAATTAGAATAACGTAGAAATGAAATTCTCGAATTCAAAATTGAGTTTGAGCTACATTGGAGAGGGGGTGAGTCACCCTCTTAAATTACATACTAGTTTATATACACTAATTTTTGCTATTAACACACTGATAGTGGGTAAAATAATGCCACAATAGGTGGTTCTGAAGTTGGACTATCATATGTAATGGCTTTATTAGGTTTGTTTTTTAATGGATATTATAGTTTTCCTTATCGAAAATTATCGATACCGAAAATTACATAACCTAACCTAAAATAATGAAACCTAATAAAAACCTTACATACGATAGTCTAACTTCAGAACGATCTATTGTGACATTATTACCCCCTGTCAGTGTGTTAATTAGTGTATGTAAGCTAGTATGTAATTTAAGAGGGTGACTCATCCCCTCTCCAATGTTGCTCAAACTCAATTTTGAATTCGAGAATTTCATTTAAGTCCAACTACAGAACCACTTATTACGTATTATTTTACCCACTATCAGTGTGTTAATAGCAAAAATTAGTGTATATAAACTAGTATGTAATTTAAGAGGGTGACTCACCCCCTCTCCAATGCTGCTCAAACTTAATTTTGAATTCGAGAATTTCATTTCTACGTTATTCTAATTGTCTTAAGCTATTTTCCATGAAGAAGAACTTCTTGAAATACCCAAATAGTACGATTATTCGACATAGTCACCCTCTAGTTAACTACCCCTAGACTTAATATTAGCATATTGAGCAAAAACAGGTCAATTAGATTTTTTGACGTAGATTTCAAATCTGTAAACAAAATTTTTATATTGTTTATTTTTCACCCCCTTTTTGCAAAATTAACACCCAAATTTTAACCCCCAAACACCCCTGTTGATGTAATTTGAACAAATTTCATATCAATAGATAGCTCTTTAAAAAAGAGTAATATCGCCAATTTAAACTTTTGCTCTATCTCTTACTGTTTTCGAGATATTTGAAAAATTAAATTTTTACCCCAATTTTTGGAGGGCGATTTCACCCCTTCAAACCGTTTTTCCGCAGATAAAAAAAAATACGTGTCCCTTAGTTTTTAGTGTTCTACAACATATTTAAGTTTCATCAAAATCGATAGGTCCGGCCTCGGGACCTTTACTTGTAAGTCACACACGTGAAAACCATATAAATGTAACATTTGTTCAAAGCATTTACTCAACAATGGTGTCTAAAAGTACATGAAAGAACTCATCAATGGTGGTCTAGCGTAGGTGACTGGGTCGACCCCACTAGTCAGAGGAGCACTAGTCTCTAGGTTAAAAAATCATGACAAAATAACAATTATTAACCCAAAATTCATGGACTTTCGACAGTTGAAATCGAGATGAATTATATTTCAAGAGAACTGGAACAATTTTAGCTTCAAGATTTTGAGAAATATTTATGGAAATCATAAAACTTAGAGTCCCTATAATGAATAGAGTCGTGACGTGTCATCCATTTTCTTTCCAACATAGAGCCGGAAGCTTCAAAATTAATTATCAGATATTTAAGTATGAATTTTAAGTATACCCTATTTCGAATACAATTGATCATGAGTCAAAGTTAAAGACTTAAATAATTCTTATATGCAAAACAAATCAATCTTCTATTCTTTTCTAAAAACAAACTGCAATTTTAAAACTTACGTAAGTGCAATACTGAAAGAGATAAAGCCAAGAAAACGGAAATTATTTAAATTCATAAGTGATGAAGCATGGTTAAATTTAACTGAAATGGATCATACATAATTGTATTGTTAATAAGTTATGAATTAATGAACAATTAAAAATTTTTAATTATTCTTTCTAAGTTAAACTAAATGGTTTTTGTTAATATTTAATTTATTTCGAATGTATTTTACGCAAACTTTGGACAGAAAATGCCGGAACCAATCAGCGTTCAGCACACATGTCACCACTCGAATATTACAGTATAGCACCGATAATGGAAACATCAGTTTTGGAAATTTTTGAGAGCATCAAATTAGTCAACATCACTTTTGGAAAGTTGCATCAAAAATGTCAAGTATTTAATATTTAGGTACTTGACATTTTTGATGCAACTTTCCAAAAGTGATGTTGACTAATTTGATACTCTCAAAAAATTTCCAAAACTGATGTTTCCATTATCGGTGCTATACTTACAGCATTTTGAGCCGCCATACTGCAGGACGAGTTAACTCGTCTTATCATTTAAAAGTTAAAAAGTCCAGAATAATAAATTAGTCTTAAAAAAAGGATCATTGACCTTTTTATATAAAGGTTAATAACTTAATTTATCATTGTAAATTATCATCTCTATTTCAAACTGCCGTTTCACTCCATTCCGTTTTGGGACACAAGGAACACTAGTGCCCTCTTATTTTTAGACCTTTCAATGCATACATGGTGGTCGGTCATCATCATAGATAAAATACACCAGAATTTTATTTCTGAAAGATAGCCAACTTCAATAAATTTTTTTGACCCTCTATTATCTCCTATCTCTCTATGGAACTGAGAACGGGGGGCACCGGGTATAGATGTCATCGTTGTCGTTATCATCATGCGTAGTACACTTGAAAAGAACAGAGATGTCACTATATGTAATAATTTTAAATTATCTTTAGCCTTATCCGATAATGTAGATTACTACTAGTAAGATAATCCACTAAAATTCTCCTGATTGCATTTTATTCTGATCAATTTTTCAAGTTTAAAACTCATACAATAATTATAAACTCATATATTTGTTTTAAAACAAACGTAAATTCATTTTTATTCCAAATTTTACATTAATCAAATATTTCGTAAATTATATGTATCACTATCACTGATTCTAATTTCTGACAAGTGTGCTCCTCCCATTTTTCTGCAACAGATAAAATGTATTCTAATTTTCTAATTAATTTATTGTAATAATAAAATAAGTAATTATTTTCAAATAAAAATAAACTAATAAATATTAATTATACATACCTCCATGCCGATATCTGTCGAATTTACTGTTCATAGAACTTATTCTGTTATTTTAGAAAATTATAATTTGTAACATTTCTATAGTAACAATTACAAAAAATTGTATCAGGAAATTTTTATTTTTTTTTTCGAATTATTTATGAGTAATTCGTCTATTTTTTGAGTTCAATATTAAATTTAATAATTTTACTTAATTATTATTGGAGGTATGTATAATTAACATTTATTACTTTATTTTTATTTTAAAAAAATTACTTATTTTATTATCACAGTAAATTAATTAGAAAATTAGAATACATTTTGTCTGTTGCAGAAAAATGGGAGCACACTTGTCAGAAATTAGCATCAGTGATAATTCATTTACGAAATATTTGATTAATGTATAACTTTGAATAAAAATAAATTTACTTGAGTTTTTAAACAAATATATTAGTTTATAATTATTGTATGAGTTTTAAACTTGAAAAACTGATCAAAATAAAATGAAATTAGGAAAATTTTACGGCCGGTTTTACAAACGGAGTTTAAGCTTAAGCTTAACTAAACCTAGTTTAAAAGTTAAACCCAGTTTATCTTCGCGTCTGTTTTACAAAACAGTTTAAAGGAAAGTTTAAGTAAGCTTGTGTTGGCGAACCTGCTTTCAATCATTTGCTCATTTCATTCAATACATGTATGTATCTGTATCCGGCGAAGTCGGTAAAATAACTTTATTTTACCAACCGTTCAACCGTATGTATCCAGACCATGTCCCTGCCACTTGTTTTCAAAGACGGACCTTTTCATGTCACAGTTTGCTACGTTTGCTACGTGGCGCTAATGGTATAGGGAGTATACTAAATAGAGTTGGGACATGTGAGCATTTTTCATCAAATAGATGTCAAAATTAATTACCATATGATTGAGCACAAAGGTATCATCACTAAGTTACGTGTTAACGAAGAATTAAAATTTTTTAATTTAGTTAATCTTTCTAGGTTGAATTAAAGTATTTTTTTAAATATTTAATTCCAATTTATTTTAGATGAAAAATAGCGAACTATTAAACCTCATGTCTCGACTCTAATTTTATCCCCTAGTAAATCAACACCATCTGGTATATTAGTTACAGCGACGTCAAAAAACGGTCCATTTTTTTATAATAGACTAAATGGAGAGTGACAGGGAAATGATCCAGACATAGAGCACGCTACAAACGTAACCTATATAGAAATAACGCTATAAAGGAAAAAAATTATTTTAATTAATAAAATTAAAAAAAGAAATTTAAAAAAATGAATGATACAAATGAAAAAAAAAGATCAGTAAATTTCATGAGTAATGAAATTGAGCATGGTGCCCACAGATTGTTAAAGATCAAATTCACTGACTTTTCCAGATTTTCCAGAAATTTTATTAAAAAATTCCCTGACTATTTTGTGAAAAATTCTGCCCCTATTTTATCCCAAAAAGCTAAAAAAAAATTTTAATAACTTTTTTACACTTTTTCTTAAAAAAGTAAATGATGAGAAAAAAAAGAAATCCGCCCCAATTTTTAAATCTAATCTCAAAACAAGTGAAAAATTGATTGAAGTTTTGTACCTAAATAAACAAAATTATAAAAATTAATTTCTTCCAGTCTTCTGGTAAAATTCCCTGACTTCCAAAAAGTTCAGAATTTCCTAGCATTTCCAGGTTTTCCAGTAATGTGGTCACCATGATTGAGTATTTAATTGCTCTAGTAGAGAAATATAAAAATCATATAAAAATATAATCGAATCTCTAAAAACGACCTCAGTCATAGAGAAGGCAAATGCTCCTTGTTACATCGTAGTTATATCTTTTCTATGATCTTAACTAGATAAGCTTAGTTTAAATGATTTAAGCCACCTTTATTGGTAGTTTAAATATAACGGCCGGTTTTACAAACCGAGTTTAAACTGAGTTTATTAGTTAAACCAAGTTTAAGTAAATCAGACCGTTTTACATATTGAGTTTATTTGTTAAACTCAGCTTATATTTAAACTACCAATCAAGGTGGCTTAAATCATTTAAACTAAGCTTACCACCGCTATATTGGCGACGCAAAGATTCTCACTCACGCCTCTGGTAGTAAAATTAAAACTAGCATCAAGTAAAAATATACGTATACGATTACTGAGCGATATAAAATCTAGTAATCTGCGCATAATTTGTATAGTACATTTTTCTATCGACAATTAAACGTATACAAAAATTTTTACTTGATACAGCTTCTAATTTAAAAAACCAGGAGCGCTCGCGCAATCTTTGCGTCGCCAATAGTTAGTAGTCGAAAAATTTCTTTTAAATTGAAAATACGTTTATTCGATTGGGAATCATTTGTGAAAATTTAGGAGTATAATTTTTTTATTTAGGACATTATAGTTAGTGAGTAATTAATTAGTCTTTTTTTAGCGTATAGTTAGTAGACATGAAAATAAAAAATATTTAATTTTACGTTATTTGATAGTAAACAGTTTGGGAAGAACATTAAAATTAATCACACCATTTGGGAATTCATAATTAATTAATTATGCCGATTTTTCTGTTTACGATTTTACATGTACAATATATTTAATGACTGACGCCACTGACTAATATAGCGGCAAAATTAAAACACTTTTGTATGTTAAAATTATGAATTATTTTTCGAACTGTACTTCATTAGTATGTTGTATATTTACATTTTACATAATTTTATTGACGGAAAGTATGAATTGAAAAGTTATGTTATAATATACAACATACTAATGAAGTACAATTCGAAAAATAATTCATAATTTTAACATACAAAAGTGTTTGAATTTTGCCGCCATATTAGTCAGTGGCGTCAGTCATTAAATATATTGTACATGTAAAATCGTAAACAGAAAAATCGGCATAATTAATTAATTATGAATTCCCAAATGGTGTGATTAATTTTAATGTTCTTCCCAAACTATTTACTATCAAATAACGTAAAATTAAATATTTTTTATTTTCATGTCTGCTAACTATATGCTAAAAAAAGACTAATTAATTACTCACTAATTATAATGTCCTAAATAAAAAAATTATATTCCTAAATTTTCCCAAATGATTCCCAATCGAATAAAAGTATTTTCAATTTAAAAGAAATTTTTTGACTGCCAACTATATGGCAGTAAGCTTACCTACTTAAGATCATAGAAAAGATATAACTACTTAAGATCTTCTCTATGGTTGAGGTCGTTTTTAGGGATTCGATTATATTTTTATATTTCTCTACTAGAGCAATTAAATACTCAATCATGGTGACCACATTATTGGAAAACCTGGAAATGTCAGGGAATTCTAAACTTTCTAGAAAAATCAGGGAATAGTCAAAGAATTTTACCAGAAGACTGGAAAAAATTGATTTTTATAATTTTGTTTATTTAGGGAAAAAACTTCAATTTTTCACTTGTTTTGAGATTAGATTTAAAAATTGGCGCGGATTTCTTTTTTTTTTTTTTGCTCGTCATTTACTTTTTTAAGAAAGTGTTAAAAAGTTATTAAGAATTTTTTTTAGCTTTTTGGGATAAAGTAGGGGCGGCATTTTTCACAAAATAGATAGGGAATTTTTTAATAAAATTTCTGGAAAACCTGGAAAAGTCAGTGAATTTGATCTTTAAAAATCTGTGGCCACCATGCGTCAATTTCATTACTCGTAAAATTTACTGATCTTTTCTTTTCATTTGTGTCATTTATTATTTTAAATTTCTTTTTTTAATTTTATTTAATATATATTATAATAATTTTAGCGAATTTCCAGAATGGAAGCTCGCTATTACAGCCACTGTCATGACGCGACTTGAACCCGGGACCATGGCAGAAATTTGTTTTGAGGTCCCTAGAAACCGAAAATAATATTCACCAAAATTTATATATATATATATGTATATATGTATATATATATATATATATATATATATGTGTCCGCACGATAACTCTCGAACGAAATGTCCTAGGTTTACGAAATTTGGTGAAAATGTTGGAAGTCCCAAACCGTTGGACAAGTTCGTTAGCCAGACACGTCGGATGCCAGGAACATGGTGTTTGTTCTTGCAAAAAATTAGTTTTTTGCCAAAATTTCCACTTATTTAAAAATTTTTGCGAAATTTTTTTACATCATTTAAACGACGAAAAAAAATTACATAAAAAAGGTCTTTAAACTATTATTCTATGTCAACTAGTTTCCGAGAAAATTTAATTTTTATAAAAGGGCATTCGCTATGTTATGCAGGATGCTGCGACAGGGGTATACCTATATGCATAATTATATGAAAGAATGTGTTTGTGGTACAGGAAGATACAGATTGTATATAAGTCATATACGTCATACATATGTATATGTTTGTATGTTACTTATATGCCGTTTTTTAGGGTTCCGAAGAAAGTTCTATTTTTTAGAGCTCCGTAATAAATCTCCCGAGACTATAATAGAAATTTGTTTTGGGGCCCCTAGAAACCAAAAATAATATTCACTAAAATTTATGTATTAAATTTATATTTAGTCCCACACCGTTGGACAAATTCGTTAGCCAGCCATGTCGGATGCCTAGAACATGGTTTTTTTGACCATTTTTCGTGAAAACAATTAGTTTTTTGCCAAAATTTTCTAAAGTTAAAAATTTTTTTGACATTTATTTACACCATTAGAAAGAGGAGGAAAAATCACTTAAAAGGGTGAAAAATCACAGAAAAACGGATTTTTATAAACGGAAATTCGCTATGTTATGCAGGATGCTGCGACAGGGGTATTTTTCCTTATAGCGTTACTTCTATATAGGTTATGTTTGTAGCGTATATCGTGTATGAAGTATATCCGGATACATACGGTTGGTAATTGGGTTGGTAAAATAGAGTTATTTTACCGACTTTGCCGGATACAGATACATACATGTATTGAATGAAATGAGCAAATGATTGAAAGCAGGTTCGCCAACACAAGCTTACTTAAACTTTCCTTTAAACTGTATTGTAAAACAGACGCGAAGATAAACTGAGTTTAACTTTTAAACTAGGTTTAGTTAAGCTTAAGCTTAAACTCCGTTTGTAAAACCGGCCGTAAGCCGAGTTTAACAGATAAACTCAATATGTAAAACGGTCTCATTTACTTAAACTTGGTTTAACTAATAAACTCAGTTTAAACTCGGTTTGTAAAACCGGCCGTTAGAGGATTATCTTACTAGTAGTAATCTACATTATCGGATAAGGCTAAAAATAATTTAAAGTTATTATAGTGACATCTCTGGTCTTCTCTATCTCTAGCGTACTACGCGTGATGATTACGACAACGATGATATATTGGATATATCTATACCCGCTGCCACCGTTCTCAGTGCTGGCGTTCCAGACGAAAATTTTGTTAGCCTAACGTTAGCGAACGGAGCTTTCACCGTTACAAACCAGAGGGCTCCATAATTTTTAAATGTGGCTGTACTTCAGAAATTAAGTAGTTATACCGTGAAAAAATATTTAACGTGCATTAATTTTTGAATCAGAGCCCTCTGGTTTGTAACGGTGAAAGCTCTGTTAGCTAACGTTAGGCTAAAAAAATTTTTGTCTGGAACGCCAGCAATGTCATAGGAAGTAATAGAGGGACCAAAAAATGTATTGAAGTTGGCTATCTTGCAAAAATAAAACTCTGGTGTACTCTATCCATGGTCGTATCAGTGACTGCGAACCTGACACCTGTTAGTAATTTATTTAATGGATTTAACGTATAAATTTAACCAGTTTTACGAAAATTGTAATTTTTTTAAATAAATTTACGAATTTATTATAAAAAAAGAAAAATGGATAACAAAGATGGCATATTTGTTTCTACGATGCCTATTAAAATTGAAGTAGGTAAGAATTCCCCCGAGACAGATATTTCACTACTAAACGAAATAAAAGTGGAAGTAAGTGACACTGCAAATGAAAATGCAATACATTCAAACTGGAATGTCCGAAAGACTTAAATGATTTTTTTGATTTGTAGAATTTACATACCGAAATTAAAATCGAAGACACGGAAGACATTGTTATACTAGAAAGTAGTGATGAAGATACGTTCAGCGAACCGAATAACTCTTTTGAAACCGCTTACCTAAATTTCCTTTCAGCAGAACCCAAAAATAATAAAGAACCATACGAATGTAAAATATGTTTCAGAACATTTGCTCAACGAGGAAGTTTCGCAATGCATGAAAAATCTCACAGTAGTGTGGAGCAATATTATTGTAATGTGTGTTCGAAAAAATTTTTTTCTTCAAGTAGATATAAAGGACATATGAATATTCATACCGGAGAAAAACCTTATAAGTGTAACATATGTTCTAAAACATTTACTCAGTCAAGTAATGCAAAAGCACATGAACGAATTCACAGTGTTGAAAAACCATATAAGTGTGAATTATGTTCGAAAACATTTTATACTTCAAGTTATTTAAAAAAACATGAAAAAATTCATACGGGTGAAAGATCACATAAATGTTCTGTGTGTTCTAAAACATTTACTCAGTCAAGTAGTTTAAAAGCACACCAACGAATTCACAGTGGTGAAAAACCATATAAGTGTGAATTATGTTCGAAAACATTTAATACTTTAAGTAGTTTAAAAAGACATGTGAATATTCATATCGGGAAAAAAAACCATATAAATATGATACGTAATCGGAAACATTTACTCAGTTAAGGGGGGAGTTCAAATAAAAAAGTAACTTTTTTTATTTATGATTATTTTGCTTGTTGAAATTTTTTTCCAAATTAGGAAGGGTTTCAAATAGAAAAATTTGTTTTTGAAACATTCATTACTATTCCCTGCCGCGGGAGGGAGCCCTTTTTCACAAGTTTTTAAGCGTTTACAAGGAACGCTATATCTCAAAAAGTAATAAATATTTTTTAAATATTTTTGCATTATTTTATTCGTAAAGGACCTGTCCATAAAGCTGAGTATGGGTTTCAGGTAATTTTAAAAATTAACTATAAAATTGTAATCCCAAACTTCAAAAAATTATAAAACCCAATTTTTATTAAAAAAAAAAAAATTTTTTAAATAGTTACAATTGTTCAAATGGAAAAAGCATACTCCACTTTATGCGCAATATGTTTACGAATAAAATTTAAAAAAAATAAATCTCTATCTTTTCTAGAACTTGAGATATGATTTTCCTTGTCGGGAAAAACACAACTTAAAATGGCATACAAAGCAGATGTTGAAAAAACAGATTAACTTTGAGAAAATACGTCTACAAAAACATACAAATAAAAGAACATTGTCTCAGTGCATACTATAACTCATGTACACACCAAAACTAAATATTACTGATCAAATCGCGAGGGGGAGGGGTGGCGAGCGTTGTCTGCAAAGGAGCAGCAACTTGGTTTTGTAGCGGTTCACAAATAAATATTTTTCTACGTGAAAAAAAATTTTTTGGCCATGTTTTATATATCACCATGTTAAAAATTAACTATTTTTAACATGAACAAAATAAAAACAAAAACAAGATTCGAAAAAAATTAGTTTATTAGCCGTTTCTGGCATGAACTCCTCCCTTAAGAACTTGAAAAACACATGAAAGAATTCACAGTGGTGAAAAACCATATGAGTGTAACGTATGTTCTAAAACATGTACTCATTTAGGTAATTTAAAAACATATGAAAAAATTCATACGGGTGAAAGATCATATAAATGTAACGTATGTTTGAAAACATTCACTTACTCAAGTAATTTAAAAAAACAAACGAATTCACACTGGACAAAAACTATATAAATGTAAAATTTGTTCGAAAATATTCGGGAATTTAAAAATAGAAAGTCACACGTGTGAAAAACCACATAAATGTAACATTTGTTCAAAAACATTTACTCAACAATGGTGTCTGAAAGTACATGAAAGAACTCATCAATGGCGGACTAGCGTAGGTGACAGGGTGGATCCTACTAGTCAGAGGAGCACTAGTCTCTAGGTTAAAAAAAATCATGACAATAAAAATTATTAGCCCACAAATTTGGCTAAGTTCAAAAATGCATCACTGCTTGCATGAGGCAGAGTCAAAAGTTCAAAAACGCATCAAACGCGTCACAACGAAAAATCAGAAGTTCATTTTTGCATCTGATGCGTCAAAACAATGCATCAAGAAATTTGGTGATGCGTGTCCAAGATGCTTGTCATGTGTAGAATTATAACTACTTGCCATATTATGTAGGTATTAACACCAACAGGAATAATTCCGAAAAAAACTGTTGAAAAAGATTAATGTATTTACTTTTCATTAAAATTGTTTAAACTAATTTGAATACATCTTGCACTCAAAATAGGTATGTAATATTTTTTATTCAAATAATTTCAATATTTTCAATTTCAAGTAAGTTCAAGTTGAAATTCAAAGATAATATACCTATACAAGGACTGTATTACTATATTATCTATAGTCCATCATGCTACATTGGCTACATTGTGTGTCTATTATGCTACATGCATCATGATGCCAATATCCCATTCAAAAATATCTAATGTGCATCAAATTTCAAGAAAGCATCAGCATCGCATCATGCAGTATTAGACGCATCAGAACGTCCTGATGCTGCATCGATGCGGTAAAGTTTACATTTTTGAACTTACCCTTTATGGACTTTCGGCTGTTGAAATCGAGATGAATTATATTTCAACAGAAATGGAACAACTTTAAGATTTTGGGAAATATTTATGGGAATCGTAAAAATTAGATAGCCACGCAGACTAGTGGTCAAAAATATAACTTCTGCCAGTAGGCAACTTTTGTTTATTAAATTTTGACAATTTTCAAAATTTCTGGTGTTTACAAAATACAAACTAACATACATATATTTTGAAATGTTATTCTTATTTGTGCATAATTACTTATTGTAGGTACCCCTCTGCCATCCCTATTAAACTCCAATTTAACCCAATTGTCAAATCTTCATAAAAGAGGTTATGTTTAGGTATCGGGTTTCTTCGGACAGGTCAGGACCGTACTTATTTCAATAAAATTTTGCAACTAAATTAAATTATGCACGTTTGAATGAATATAATTGGTCAAAAATTACATTTTTCACCATTTAGAATACTAACAGCATTTTTTATTTGACGAAAGTAAGAAAATTCAAAAAATCGGAAAAATTTTTTGTAAAATATATTGAAAAGTTGTTGAATATTTAGACGGTCCACTATAATAGCTAAGACGTACGTATTTACTAAGATTTTTTATTATTGAAAAACAAATTTTTAACAAGCAACTATACTTCTATCTCTCAAAATTGAAAACAATAAAAAAAGATGAATTTATTTAATTTAAATGACATATCGCGTAAATCACATACATAATATAAACAAAAATACTTTTGATAGTTAATTAAAATTGCAGTGGCACTTTTCAATTGTGCAGGTAATAAATAGGTAAAAGAAAAAAAAGGATGTTTACATAAAATATGTATAAATAATATTTTGATACACATATGTGTGTGTGTATTGTAACAGTAGTGGGCGTAAGCCTGTCGCAACTCGCTTTTCGCTGAAACGTTGAAAATTTGAAAATTCAGCTGCGCCAGATTCTTGTTTTTCCACGGTACAATATCAAAACCGCTGGACGCCTGGAGCGTGAGACGCCCTTTAGAAGTCGCAACTTGTTAGAAGATACCTTTCGGTAGGTTCCAGCTGGACTCCCGTAACTGATTCTGCTTGAAGAGTTGAATCTTGTTTGCCGGAGCAGTTTGGATTGCAGTATTCCTCTTCAGGAGCAGGAGAATTCCTCTGAATTCTTATGTTGTTGCTCTATCGGGGCGACGATCCGGAGGCTTGTGATTTCGATGATTAGCTTTCGGCGTTGTTTTTCTGTTTTCTTGATGATGATTAGTTTTCGGCGTTGTTTTTCTGTTTTCTTGATGATGATTAGTTTTCGGCGTTGTTCTTCTGTCTTTTTCGAAGTTCACTTTTACTTTATTACTTTTTTACTCGTAGGTATTTTATATTAACAACGAAGTTATTTTTAAGTTAAAATATATTTATTGAAGAATATTACTTACAAATAAAGTTTACAAAGCTTTCGCAAGACTATTATCACAAGACTAATGTTATGAATACTCTCACAAGACTAACTTTCTGAAAGAGAAATTAGCTATTTATATATTTTTTAATTATATGTGGGGATCCCTCGATGTACTTCCCGGTGCGGTGGTTCCCGGTGTTTCTGTTGACTCGGGGAATTCCATCGGTGATTCCCTTGTGGTATTTTTTGTTGTGTTTGCTGATTACAGCATACGACACTCCTCCTGGGGGAAGATCAAATTTCTTAAATTTGATTCCAGCTTTCTTCTCTGGAACTGGTTTCTAGGTTTCTTCGATACTGCACTCTGTTCCTTTGAATGGTGAGACACGGCTGCTTTGTTTCGAACGTAGTTGTTTCATCTTGGTCCTTGGTGTTGATTTTCACTCTTCCTTGTTTCCCGTAGAATATGTTGTATATGTTACAGGAACCATTTTCGTCGGTGATTGACTTACATTTGGCGAATGGTTTCTTGACGAGTAGTGTCCATAATAGCTTGAACACCCCAAATTTGTAGCTGAAGTAGATGCCTGCTATTGATGCTAGCGTGATTGCTGCCCGTAGAGACCATGTGAGGATACTTGCTTCATATTTAATGATGAATGGTTTTTCCAGACTTGCGTTGACTTCTTGGTTGAGTTGATTTAACTGATGTCGTACCATATGTATTTCATCGAAGTTGATATTGTCGATTTTTAATGTTTTTAATGTAGGTGCTCTTGATAAAGTTTCTTCTTTGCATGGGACTGTGCAATCTTCTTTTGTGATGTCGAAATTCGGAATGTAAATATCGAAAGTGTGGTTTCTTCCATTTTCTTCTGGGTATAGTATTTGTGTTGACGTGAAGATTTTACAGGATGGGTTTGTTATGTGGATGATACCAATTTTCTTTATTTTGTGCACGATTCTTTTGTTTTCACAGACGGCGTCGATGTCCTTTTCCTCGTTGGTAATGTATAACCATTTGTTGTCCATTAGTTTGTAGTAGGTTTCGATAGATCCTAATATGCTTGTTGTCCTACAGCTCCTTGGTATGATTTCTGGATTGTTGACGAATATTTCAATTTCGCAAATTTCTTCTTTCTTCGTGAAGATTTGACGAATGTTAGTACAGATGTAGTATCCTTCGATTGTTGTACATTTTTCTTCTTTTTTATTGATTAGGACGATTTTTCTTAAATCGTTGGTCGCTATGAAGTATTTATAGTTGCTGGCGATGAATTTGATTGTTTGGTAGTAATCATTTGACGGTGTTGGTAGCGGCATAATTTCATATACGTTGAAATCTTCTTTTTGTGTGACTGGAATTTTCATTATGATTGTTAACACTCCTTCTTTGATGAATGCTTTTACTTGAATTAGTTTGTAGTAGTATTGAATATTTTCTTGATCCAGTGTGATGGGAAACTCGTGTTTTTCTTTAATTGATTGTAGTTCCATTAGTAAGTTTTCTGGATTGACCAAATCTTCTGTGACGATGTTGCTTCGTATTAACACCAAGTTTTCTTTAATCTTCATGATTTCATTGTTGATTCGATTTATTAGCGTTTGGAGAAGCAGTATTTGCTCGACGATTAGTTCTTCTATTACTAGAGCGTTGATTTTTTCATTTGATTCGCCCATGTATTTGTTGAAAAGTTTTGTATTTTCGTTGAATTTTTCTTGATATGTCCGTATCCCTTGTGCAGTTAGATTGATTTGTTGCAGCGTACTTGACATTATGTGGATTGAGTTTTGTAGCATGAGTTTTGTATTTTTGTTGTCTTCTATTATTGAATTGATGCTATTTTGGTAGAAATCGGCGTCTTCTGAGTCCGGATTTCCAAATAACCATTTGATTGCTTTTCCTCCCAGGTTGAAGGCTCCACGTTTTCCACGATGATAGCTCTTCAGTATTCTTATTTCTTTGTTGGCTTCTTTTAATTCTTTGTTTATTATGTTGAGTTGAGCGTTGCATATTATGTGGCTTCTTTTGATTGTTGCGTTTAGTTTGTTGCAGAAATAATGTGTCTTGGCGAATTCTTCGTTTATTTCTTCTAAGTTTTCATTTAACTTGGATATATTGTAGTAGTGTACTAGGCTAATTTTTTCTACGCTAATTTTTCCTATTCCTAATTTATTGTAGAATATTCCGCTATTCTTCTCTATTGGCATTATTTCAATGTTTTCACTGCTCGTCTTCTTGATGATTATGATCATCAGGATCGGTAGAATTTTCATCTTCATCTTCGTTTTTCTTCCTCTTCTCTTCTGGAACAAATATTTTTATTCTATTAGTGCTTATTCTTTGCTTCTTACTTCCAACTTTTATTTCCACTGTATTATTATTAAATATTTTAGTTATTGTGTATGGTCCTTTAAATTTTGTATTTAATCCTTGTTTAATATTTTTTATCAATATTTTTTGCCCTTCTTTAAATTCACTTTGTTTTAAATTTTCGTTTCTATTCTTCTTTTCTGCTTGTACTATTCTTGCCCTTTCTAAGTTTTCTTTTGCGCTTTGTCGTAGTTTTTGTATTTTTTCTACGATTTCGTTGTTGATGTCGAAGTATGTTTTTCTTCTTATTTCTGTTTGTATTGTTCTTGCTTTATTGCCGAAAACTAATTCATATGGTGTTGCTTTTGTGTGTTCGTTGATTTTTGTGTTGTAGGAAAATGAACATATGTAGAGGTAGCTGTCCCATTGTTCTTCTTTTTCCAAATAGTTTCTAAGGAATTTCTTGATTTCTTGATTTGCGCGTTCGATACTTCCATTTGCTCTTGGATTGTATGCGGTTGTTGTTTTATGTTTCACTTTTATTATCTTCATTAGTTCCTTGATTATTTCGTTAATAAATTCTTTTCCATTGTCGGACAATATCTCTTCTGGATATCCGAAAATGTGGATGTGTTTGTAGAGTGCGGCTGCTACTTGTTGTGCTGATTTTTCAGTGATGGCGTAGAGTTGTATGAATTTGGTTAGATCGTCTTGGATTGCGACTATGTATCGGTTGTTGTTTTCTGTTATGGCTAGCGGGCCTATTAAGTCGATGTTGAGTTTTTCATTGAAGTTTTCCGGAGTTTCTTTTACTAGGATCTTCTGTTTTTCTGTTCTTCCTTTATTTAATTGACATTGGGCACATTTATTGACGTAGTTTTTCACATCTGTTGTCATTCCATTCCATTTAATATTGTTGAGCTTCATATCTTCGATCATTTTTGAAATTCCTTGATGATTTTTCTCTATTGTGTTGTGATAGAGATGTAGGTAATTCCTGATTTCTTCTCGGGATAAATTTTTCTTTTCTTCATTATTTTCTTTTTCATTCTTCTTGTTTTCTTGGACTTCTTGTGACTTTTCTTTTGATGTATTTTCTTGAAATTTTTCATTTTCTTCTAACGCCCTTGGTTTTTCTTGAGTTTCTTCTTCTGTTGGATTTCCTTTTTCTTTTTCTTGTGTAGTATTTTCTTTTTCTTTGCTTTGTAGTAATTGGTCGGCCATTTCTTCGGTAAATAAATCTATTTCTTCTAACGTTGTTGTATCGTAGTCTGGTAGTTCGTAGTATGAATGTTCGTCGTTTATGATGTACCAATTGTCTTCTTTTAATATGTATTGAATTGTATTGTAAAAATGTTGAGCTCTGATGTTGTTTCCAAACGAAAAATATTTATAGTTGGCGACGTTAAGTTCTGGTTTGTTTAAGTTTTTTAATTTGATTAATGTATTTGCGAATTCGAATAAGTTGTTTGGATCCTTTATGAAGATTATTACTTTTCCTTTTTCGGTGATGTGTTCGATGAATGTGAATTGTTCGATGTACTTTATTATTGTTCTTCGTAATTTTTCATCTCGGACTCTGTATTTGATTTGGTTGAAGGGTAGTACGATGTTGTTGTATGTGCGTAAGTGATCCCATTTGTAGCGTTTCGCGTTTACTTGTTTATTCGTGTTGACGTAGTTTCTTAATTCTTCTTCGTTGATTGCATTGATTGCGTTTATGGGTCTGGATAGGAAATCTGCGACTTTATTTGATTTTCCGTTGATGAATTGTATTTTGTATTGGTAGTTCATTAATTTTAATCTCCAACGTATTAGGCGACTGGTTGGATCTTTGACGTTGTGTAGCCATACTAGCGGTCGATGGTCTGATTTGACGATGAATTCTTTTCCATATAAGAAGTGGTGAAAATTTTTGATGGTTTTCAGAATTGCCAAACATTCTTTCTCGATAGTGCTGTAATTTCTTTCTGCGCTGTTGAGAGTTCTTGAAAAATATGCGATGGGCTTGTCTTTTCCATTTTCTTCTTGTGCTAGGACTCCTCCGATGGCGTCTTGGCTGGCATCGGTTATGATTATGAACGTTTTATTTTCGTCGGGATGGATCAGTACTGGGTTTGAAATTAATTTGTCGATTAATGTTCTGAAGGCTTTTTCTTGTTCTTCACCAAAATTGTACTTCACACTCTTCTTTAGTAGTTTTGTTAACGGTTTTGCGATGTCGGCGTAGTTTTTTATGAATTGTCGATAGTATCCAGTTAATCCTAAGAATGACTGAAGTTGTTTGACGTTTTTCGGTGGCTTGCATTCCTTGATTTTCGCTATTTTCTTCTCCTGTGGTTTTATTCCGTTGATATTTACTGTGTGACCCAAATATTCGATTTCTTTCATTAGATATTCGCACTTGTCCGTGTTGATTTTTAATCCATTGGTGTATAATTTTTTGAAGATGATTTCGATGTTTTTGAGATGATCCTCTAGGTTTTTTCCGAGAATTATGACGTCGTCAAGGTATACCAGACATATATTCTTCTTAATTTCTTCATTGAAGATTTCGTTCATCATTGTTTGGAACGTTGCTGGAGCGCTGACTAATCCGAACGGTAATCTTAGAAATTCGTAGTGTTGGCCATTGATGCTGAAGGCGGTTTTCGGAATATCTGTTTCTTTCACTGGGATTTGATGAAATCCAGAGGCTAAATCCAATGTAGTAAAATATTCGTTGTTTCCTAACTTTTGAAGAATTTCGTCGATCCTTGGAATGGGATAGTTGTTTGGGATTGTGATTTCGTTGAGTTTTCTGTAGTCTATTACCATACGAAATTTCTTTTTTCCGGAAGCATCTTGTTTCTTCTCTACGATCCATACTGGAGAGTTGTACGGTGATTTCGATTTTCTTATGATTCCATCTTCTAATAATTCTTGCACTTGTCTTTCGGCTTCTTCTTTTAAATTAATGGGCAAGGGATATATTTTGTTTTTTATTGGCGTGTTGTCCTTTAATATTATTTCGTGTTCTATTACGTTGGTTTTACCAGGTTTGTCGTTTTTTAATTTAATTATTTTATTGTATGTTTTTAGTAGATTTAATATTTTATTTTTTTCGTCGTTGTTTAAATGTTGAAGTCTTGTGTTCTCTTCAATTTCTTTGAATCGTTCCTCTTCTTTATTCTTTGTTTCTTCTCTTTTGAATTCTTCTTGTTTGAATTTTTCTTTCTTGAATTCTTCATTTTTCTTTATTTTTATATTATTTATTTCTTCTGTGTTTCTTGTAAATTGGACGATCGATTCCTTGTAGAGGATATTTACTTGGAAATATTCGAGGAAATCGTTCCCAATGATGCCATCGTATAGGAAGTTTCCACGATCAACCACTTGAAATTCGAAATTTATTTTCAAATTGTTCGACTCCTGGATCAATGGTAACGATAGTGTTCCTAACGTTTTTATACTTGGACCGTTGATACCAGTTAAGTATTTGGACTGATGGCTGTCGATTCCTTTTAATGATTTTAGCGATGATGCTTTAACCAGAGAAATCATTGCACCAGTGTCCAGAAGAAATTGGAGTTTTCCATTTCTTGATTTTTCGCTTTCAAATGTTATCTTCTTATCTTTGACTTCTTCTTGTGTTGCTGGTTTCCTTGTTGTGTAGGACCTGTTGTGTTGAAGGCATTGATCAATACGAATATTTGTTAGCTTGCTTGATTCGGAGTTATTTTCTTCTTTATAGTTTTCTCTCTTGGGATCCATTCTTCTAAATGGCGACGTGTTTGGTTTGTTTACCAGTTGCTGATTATTTCTTCTAGTTCGACATTCTTCGTAGAGATGTCCTTTTCTTTTGCAGTAGTTGCAGAATTTTTGTGATTGTTGATTCTTGAAACGGCAATCGTTTGTTGAATGATTTGTTCTTCTACAAATCTTGCATTGTTGTTTATTTGTATTGTTTGTTTTGATTGTTGACCGAATGAATGCTTCTTCTTCTCTTGCAATGGATAGTGCTTCCATCATTGTTTCGATGTCCTTATGTCGTAGTATATTCGATATTTCCCGTTTGCAGTAATGGGTAAATCTTCTTAGTGTGTTTTCGTTGAGAAGCGCCAGTTTTCCGTCAAGTAGTTGTGGTTTGGTATTTGATTCGATGATTTTTCTTGCTATTTTATTCGATAGCTGATCCAGACGATTGAAGTAATCGAGGATTGTTTCATTGTCTTTTTGTTTTTCATTTTCCAACTGTTGCTGAAGGAAAGCCAGTGATTCAGTCGTTTGGTATACTGATTGGAGTTTTATCTTCAGTTGTTCCCATGTTTGAATGTTCTGAATGGAAATTTTCGTCTTCACATCGGCGGACAATTTGGAAAATATGAATGGAGTTAAGGCGTATCGTTGCTCTTCTGTAGCGAGTTTTAGTGCATTCTGTGCGTTCTGGAGAAAATTTGATAGCTCTGACGGTCTTCCATCGAATGGTGTGATCATTTGCGTTAGAAATAGTATTGGAATTTTTTCGCTCGGTCTGTTTGTTGAAGTTTCTGGAGCTGGATCCGACTCTTCTGTAAGTGATTCTTCATAATTTGTTGCTTCATTTTCTTCGGTCATTTTTTAGATCCTGAATTTAACGGTAGATGAAAAGTAGTAAATACTTTTCGATCCTGAAGTTTGCGATAGATGAAAAGTAGTGAATACTTTTCGATCCTAAGGTTTGCAGTTCAAGAGGTTCGTCTCTTTTGATAAGACTTCGTATCTTCTTTTTTGATAGAAGCTGAAGACTTCGTGTCTTCTTTCTTGATAGAAGCTTATCCTACCGCGCTGCGCCAATTTTATTATGTCGCAACTCGCTTTTCGCTGAAACGTTGAAAATTTGAAAATTCAGCTGCGCCAGATTCTTGTTTTTCCACGGTACAATATCAAAACCGCTGGACGCCTGGAGCGTGAGACGCCCTTTAGAAGTCGCAACTTGTTAGAAGATACCTTTCGGTAGGTTCCAGCTGGACTCCCGTAACTGATTCTGCTTGAAGAGTTGAATCTTGTTTGCCGGAGCAGTTTGGATTGCAGTATTCCTCTTCAGGAGCAGGAGAATTCCTCTGAATTCTTATGTTGTTGCTCTATCGGGGCGACGATCCGGAGGCTTGTGATTTCGATGATTAGCTTTCGGCGTTGTTTTTCTGTTTTCTTGATGATGATTAGTTTTCGGCGTTGTTTTTCTGTTTTCTTGATGATGATTAGTTTTCGGCGTTGTTCTTCTGTCTTTTTCGAAGTTCACTTTTACTTTATTACTTTTTTACTCGTAGGTATTTTATATTAACAACGAAGTTATTTTTAAGTTAAAATATATTTATTGAAGAATATTACTTACAAATAAAGTTTACAAAGCTTTCGCAAGACTATTATCACAAGACTAATGTTATGAATACTCTCACAAGACTAACTTTCTGAAAGAGAAATTAGCTATTTATATATTTTTTAATTATATGTGGGGATCCCTCGATGTACTTCCCGGTGCGGTGGTTCCCGGTGTTTCTGTTGACTCGGGGAATTCCATCGGTGATTCCCTTGTGGTATTTTTTGTTGTGTTTGCTGATTACAGCATACGACAGCCGAGAACTTTAGGCAATCGAATTTACACTAATGTAGTGTTGATTGCCGCCGCGTAATTTGTCAATTTTTTATACTTATCATGGGTTCAAACCCCAGGTAATGTGTTTGATGGCGCCAACTAGCGGCCGTAACGTGAACTATGTAAGGCCGCCATTATTATTCCGACATGTTGGTTTCTTACACCAATGTTTCATTTTGTGATTCCCCGAATTAAGTAGTTTTTAACACAGGACGTGATACCAGAACGAACAACGGTGAACCTGATATACGATGCTTCGTGCATCAGACACTCACAAACTGACCTTAGATTGGTTCAGACGTAATTTTTTATGTGAGTCACAATTTTCTTTATTAAAAGATTTAAACAATATTTAAATTAAATTTTTGTAAAATATTTTTGTAAACATTTAAAATATAAAAGTGCCTCAAATAATAATAAATATTAAATATTAAAAAGAAATAAACATTTATTATTTAAAATACCAATTTAACCATCTACTGACGAAATATTTTTACCAACGAAAAACTGTCGACACAAACCGCCACGCGTAATGCTGGTCTCCGGAGGATTATTCCTCACATAGTAACCCACGAAACAGGGACAAACAGAATTAATGGCATCCAACAATTAATATATCGAGTTTTTCGGCGCCAAAATCTAGTTATAAATACAGTCAAAAAGCCGCCAACCGTTATAGAAGAAGCCGCCAACCGTTATAGTATGTAACTTGTGTACGTTGTTTTTATGAAAATATTTTGAACTTTTAGTCACATTGAGTACAATATGTATACCTGCATATCCTAAAGAGGAAACTGTCTGATCCGAAAGAAATCCGATACCTGGTTATGTTGTATTTGTAATTCTCGAGATTTTTCAAATATTAATACATATGGTGTGACATACTAAGGATATTCCGATCAGGGTTACCAGATTTTCGAAGCTATATTATGTGACCAGGGCCGTAGAATTATAGTACGAATCCCAAAATTATGTTACAAATCGAAATTAGATAAAAATTTGACAAAAGATCTAAATTTTAAGTAATTTGAAATAATAAAATTATTTCTAACGTACTTTTAAACTTTTTTCATGCACAATTTCAAGTCAATAATGATTTTTTTCAAGCGTCTTATGCAAGACAAACTGAAAAAAAAAACGATACTATTTGGTATTTGACTAGTTATATAAATAAATTAATTAATTAAACTAGCTTTATAATGTACCTATGTCAGCGCCCGCTCTAGCGTTTACGTCGCCCCGGGCAAAAGGGAATAATTCCGCCCCGGTGAAAAATCTGTGACCTTTTTTCTTGGTCGCTGGGTATAAAAATGTCGCCCTGAGCCCACCGGCGACTCGTCAGCTGTAAAATGCCGCCTCTTTTTTTACAAAATTCCCGCCTCGAGCAAATATTTTTTTTGCTCGTCACTTGTAAAATGCCACCCTCTTACATCCCGCCCTTAAAATTTGCCGCCCCGGGCAAATGCCCGGGTTGCCCCCGCCCCCTGGAGCGGGCCCTGCCTATGTTTACATTTTTATGCCATTCCAGAAGTTGATCAACACCTAGGATAAAAAATGACCTACATTGACAATTTTGCTGTAATTTTCATGTTGAGTGAAATTAGTATAGAGATTAGACAAGGAGTCGAAACTCAGTGTATTCAAAAAAGTGCCCAAATCAAAGATGGTACTCGTGTTCGACGGATACGAAAGCGGTACAGTACTTATTCTCAAATGGAACACTCCCAAATGGAAACGCAAGCTTCTATATTATCTTTGTTAGCTTCTGAATAGAATTTTCTGGAATCTTTTTCAATGTTCAACTCAGTTATAAAGTGGGTTTTTCGATCGTTTTTAAAATAAACTTAACAATTTTTATTTTGCGTCGCGTCATTTATATTGCATATTATATAATTCGCTGACGTCACTATGTAAAATCGGAGTCAGTACCATTGGATATTCGCCGTATAAAGTAATTTAAACTATAAGAGTTTATTTCATACATATGTAATTTCTATGTATGTATTTCCTTATTATTAAATATCAATCATCAACCGACATTGGTGATTCTCAAATGGAAACGACGTCCCCAGTCCCGACGTGTTTCCATTTGAGAATAAGTACTGTATTTACATTCTGTTTTATCCGTTTTATGTTATTAGCTTTGTTCCAACAAACGAAAATATCGTACATTGTACGGTTATAGCATGCGCATAATGAAGTTAGCGTTCCAACAAGTTATAGTACATATTTATGTACCAATTTTAACTTCCGGTTTATGTTCCAACATAAATGCTGATTAGTACATGAACTGATTCATGTATGGTCAAATTAGTCGGCAGTCAAGAGCATGTATCGAAATGTGTACTACTTGTTACACCTGCGCAATAGATAATTTTACTGAATTTTTTGAAAACTGATTGATTTACCGTTTTTTTTCTTTTTTTTTTTTAATAAAATAAGATAAGACTGTTAATTATAAAATAAAGACTGTTGTTTTGAAATATTTTTAACTGCTTTCTTTTGAAATCAGTATGAACGAGTTAGATAATGATGATTTTTTCGTTTCTGAATCTAGTGAAGATGAAGATTTAGAATTTTTAATGAACACATCAGTAAAAAAAAATGTAAATTATTTAGGTAATAATTTATTCAATATCTTTATTCATTATGAAACTATTTAAAGACACATATTATTTTTTATTTATAAATAGTACCCCAATATGACGAATACATTTGAAGTCATTTCTTTCATATAAACTGGACTGATTTTCTTCTTGAGCTTCAATAGATATATTCTGTTCATTTTGTAATATAAGAAACTCATTTAATTCTAAAAAATAATCGTTTACAAATAAATACTCAGTACCCATATGAATACAACGGGATTAACAATGATTTAAAAATATTTTTTATATTATTACCTGCTGTCATTTTTGGTTTATAAATTAATTTTTTTTGTTTAATTTCGTTAATTTATGGTTTTTTTCTTTTTTAGTATAATTTTTTTTTATATTTATACGTGTTTTATATAATTACGAGTTTTTACTTTTATTAACTTTACGCGCCTTCTTTTTGAGTTTGTCATACAAAAAACCGTTTCAGTAATCAGTTCACGTACTAGTACATTTAAAACATGCGCACAAATGTCATTCATGAACTAATCCAAGCATGGTACATACCAGTACATGTACCGTACAAAAATTGTTTGTTGGAACAAAGCTATTATATTCGCTATATTCACATCAGTATTCGAGCATTATTAACGCCGCGTGTGGTAAAAAAAGAAAGCCTTATATTTACCATTTTCCTGAGCAATTTTGTCAATTCCTCTCATATAAGTTAGATCTCCATCTTGTAATACTCCATTGAAATTAGCTTCATTTATTCTTTGAGACAGAAGCGCTTCCTAGCGCTTCCTATTCTATAAATATGGATCATAATGATCATAATATTTTTTGTTTGTGTATTCAAAAATAATCAAATTATAGTACAGGGTGCGGCAGCATAACTTCCTTTTTTAAAATGCGCGCCATTCAGTTAGTTGATGTCATAGCGGAGCGCTAGTGGTCTCGTTCAAGAGGGGGTACTGTAAAGTTTTGTCCCGACACGGTTCAGTCGCCATCATGCGTTGGAATAGTGAGGAGCGTGCCTTTGCCGTTGAGGCCTACTTTTCAAGCGGATGTTTGGTTATTGCAACACAGCGTGCATTTCGGAATCGCTTTAATTTACCCGTTGGCTCCCGTCCCAGACCGCAAATCAATTGTTACATGGGTCACTACATTCAGACAAACTGCAAGTGCGACAAAACGAAGAACTGGAGTCTCTCGGCCCGTTAGATCACCTGAGAACATTGAAGCAGTGAGAGCGTCAATGTTGCGATCACCACGGCGTTCTGCGCGCAAACACGCATCTGCCCTTGGATGATCCGATCGTTCTGTCAGAAGAATTCTTCGTGATGATCTTCATTTTCATCCCTATAAGATGGCGATAGTGCAGGAACTTTCAGAACGTGACTTCAATTCTCGGATGAACGCGTGTGAGCTTCTTCTTGATGTCGTTCCCCAGGGTGCTATTGTTTTTTTTAGCGATGAAGCCCATTTTCATTTGTGTGGGTCGGTTAACAAACAAAACATGCGCTACTGGGCTGACACCAACCCTCAAGAATTGCATCAAAGGCCTTTGCATTCACCGAAAGTCACAGTGTGGTGTGCAATTTCCTCAGCTATAATTATTGGTCCCTGGTTTTTTGAGGAAAATGAGGTTACAGTGACAGTGAATTCGGACCGGTATGTAAACATGCTACAGAATTTTTTTTCCCATGGCTAGAAGATTTGGATTTGGGGGACACTTGGTTCCAACAAGACGGTGCAACAGCACACACTTCGAGAGCATCGATGACTGTTTTGAGGGAAAACTTTCCAGAGCGCCTTATCTCAATTAGAGGCGATTTGGAATGGCCGGTACGCTCTCCCGATCTGTCACCTTGTGATTTTTTTCTATGGGGTTTTTTGAAATCCCGTGTTTATGTGAACCGTCCAAGAACCCTACAAGATTTGAAGACCAACATCCGAGAAGAAATTGCCAACATAACACCTGCTACGCTAGCAACAGTCATGACAAACGCCAAAAATCGGCTTACGCAATGTATGGAGAATGTGGGACGTCACCTAACAGATTTGATCTTCAAAACAATGTAAATAAAAACTTTAGACATGTACCTACATTATAAAAAATAAATAAATATTTTCTGATGCATACAATAGTTTTTATTGAGTGTTGAAAAAAGGAAGTTATGCTGCCGCACCCTGTACATTAGCGTTAGATAGGTACTGTTTGTAGTACAAGTACATTAAGATGGATTTATGTGACATGTACTACAATTATGTGACGGCTGGTATGCTAAGGCAGGCCGCGTATATTCCGGTTTTAACCGGTCCGGGTACCTGAAGGTGCAAATAATATAGTAACTCTATTTATTACCGCACACTTTTCTTATAGTTACCGGTCAGAACGGCCGGTTAGAATGTAACCGGCGGCGCCCGGACCGGGCAGTCAAAAACAGAGGAAATACATCAAATAAAAGAATAAAACATGTCAGAAACATTAATACGTCGTCGTCCATTTTATTTCATGAAATCGACAATAATGTAGTCGTTACAACAATACCGAACTGTAAAATAAAACTGATATACACGGGGTCAAACCAGATTGTCTATGTCTCTGTCATGTCCCTGTCACTCTCCATTTAGTCTGTTATAAAAAAATGGACCGTTTTCTGACGTCGCTGTAACTAATATACCAGATGGCGTTGATTTACTAGGGGATAAAATTAGAGTCGAGACATAAGGTTTAATAGTTCGCTATTTTTCATCTAAAATAAATTGGTAATAAATTAAATATTTAAAAAAATACTTTAATTCAACCTAGAAAGATTAATTAAATTAAAAAATTTTAATTCTTCGTTAACATATAACTTGGTGACGATACTTTTGTGCTCAATCATATGGTAATTAATTTTGACATCTATTTGATGAACAATGCTCACATGTCCCAACTCTATTTAGTATACCCCCTATACCATTAGCGCCACATAGCAAACGTAGCAAACTGTGACATGAAAAGGTTCGTCCTTGAAAACAAGTGGCAGGGACATGGTCTCTGTTCCACTTGTAATGAGTTTGTGACGTAAATCTCCCCACTCTATTCGTGTAGATACACACTGTTTGCAGTGTTATTGGTTTAATGGTTGCGGCTGTGTGCGTATTTACACATACTACTACACACACGTATTACCAGAGAGAGAAATGTGTGCTGTTCAACTAACAATGTCATATAATGCACTGTGTGTTCGGTGACGGACAGCGACTGACTACATGACTTACGCTGTGACAGGCTTACAAATGACTCCAAGCGAATTACACTTTTTTGATATTAGTTGGCTTCTAGTGTTCTATGCCGATATATTTTTTTAAGAATTCAATCAACCGGCATGTATGCGCTAATACGACCGGTTGAACGGCCCGGGTACAACCGGAATATATGCGGCCGGTCTTAAGGTACGTTTAATTTCACTAATTCACCTGGGGAATTTTGTAGAGGACTACAACATGCGATTTTTCTTTTTTTAACCGGTAAAAACAAAGGAATAGTGGTGGAAATTTTAAATAATGAAAAGTTAAAGCGCGGTAGCATACTTACCGGAAAGAAGTTAGCGCCGAAAGTTGAAAAATCTTTTTGTTTTTTATATGGTTCAATTGCTCCCAAATTGCTCCTTTGAAATCAGTAATTGCTCCACCTGAAACTTAATTATTTAATTAGTTATTTATAAAGAAAAAAATTTTTTTCCGTTATTTAAGTTATCAAAATCTCCCAAAATAATACTTTTTTATATAATTTCTTTACGTCAACAAATTGCTCCCAGTTTGCTCTGTTTAATTTAAAAGCTAAATCTTAATTTTTTTGAATAATTATTAAAATATTTTGTTTTTTTATAATGTTCTTTAACTTGTCAAAATTCAATTATCCTTAAATATATGCAAACGACTTAAAGGTATAATGAATTGCCTATACGTTTTAATAATACATAACCTAATTCATAATATTTTTTATTTTAATATATTTTAATTATTATTCAGATAAATTAATAACTAACTTTTAAATTTGATGGAGCAAATTGGGAGCAATTTTTTGATATAAAGTAATTGTATAAAAATGCATTATTTGGCAAGATTTTGATAATAGAAATAGTCAAACAAAAAAGTTTTTTTGTTTGTAAATAACTAATTAAGTAATTAAGTTCCAGGTGGAGCAATTACTGATTCCAAAGGAGCAATTTAGCCATATAAAAAACAGAAAGATTTTCCAACTTTCGGCGCCAACTTCTTTCCGGTAGCATATTTTTGTTTTGGAAAACTCAAATTTATTAATATTTTTCACAGGGACCGAGCCTGAACTATAGACGGCAGCACTGGCACCGATAGTGGCGCCTTTATATGTCTAAAAATGAAACATATTAATGGTGAATGAGAAATGGGGGAAATAAAAATGAGTGTTACTATGGCGTTATGATATGAATTTTTTTTGCTTGTCAGTTAATAAAAATTAAAAGAAACTGAGGACTCTTGTTGAGAAAAAAGCAATATATCACCAAATTACACGTACATAAACTCTAATGGAAAATACGGAATTTTTGTTATATTTCAATAAAAAATGATGCTAAAAATTTAAAATTTTGCATAGAAAATAAGTAAATCTGTTTAAACATGTATACGAAACATAAAAATAAATAATTAGAAAATACTATACTATCCGGCGCGACGTTGTTGAAAAAAAGTTAATTCTTGGAGTAAATGAATTATTAACAGAAAATCTGGTGACATCTGATAATGTCATATTAACTGAAGCGTGGTAGAAAATCCAAAAATAAAATGAAATCTTATATTAAACAGTAATATAAAATGGAAAAATTGAAATGAACCCAATCTAGTACCGAAGTGTTAATTGAAAATTATTTACGGTTCTTTTAGCGAATTTTCAGAATGAAAATTCAGCTATTACAGCAGCTCTTATGGTAAGACCTAAGCCCGGGACTATGGCAGAAATTTGTTTTGGAGCCTCTAGAACCCGAAAATCTACTTCACTAAAATTTATATATATATAAATATATATATATGTATTTATGTGTGTACACGATAACTCTCGAACAAAACGTTTAATGCTTATGAAATTTGGTGTGTAGGTTTGAATTCGATTTCGCTCGCCTAAGTTCGTTAGCCAGACACATCCGATGCCACAGACCGGATATTTTGGGCTTTAAAGTCTTTTTTTGTGTTTTTTGATCAGAATTTATAACTTTTTCAAAAAATTTGTTATACTATCAAAAAAATTGTAAGAAGTTATATTAGCGAGCTTTTTAAACTTTTCCTCTGTATAAACTGGTTTTCAAGAAAAATCAAAAATAATTTTTATATAGAGTCTCTTTTTATGGTATTATCTCCTTCTGTTGTATTGGAAAAATCCTATTTTTATTTATTTTGATTATACACGTATTTTAAGGGTATTACTACACTTAGTACTTCTACTACCTATCATATTTCAAATTTCTTTGGATAAATATTCAGAATAATGCCTTAATAAATTTCTACGATTATATAAATGTAATATTATTAAATTTAATTAATTAAACTATAATATTTCTTTGATTAAATAAAATTTTAAAATTATATTTTTGGTAGTGCACAAATAGCCTTATGCATTTGTAAACATAATATCTCTAGTATTAAGTAGATTAGATTTGTTATTTTGTTTTCGAAAATTTATTTTTGCTTTCAAATTCAAATTGTAGTAGAATTGATTTTTTTTTCTAAATACTGCACATTATTTTAATCTCTTTATTTAACACATTACGTTAAAAAATTATAATAATATTTTTAAAATTATTAATATTTTTAATAATTTAATTATTTAAAAAAATTCTTTAAATATATTTAATAATTTTTTATTTTAAAAATTCTATTGTGTCAGCGTTTTTAACCAGATAGCACCACAGGTATGTACAATACTGCCAAATTAGCTTGAATTTAAACTAATATTTCAACAATCAGAATTTCAAATCAACTCGTCTGTGTGTTGAAATGTTGACATATAGATTCGGTGCTGATATTTGACTGATATTTGAGAAAAATAGGTAATAATTCATGTTAATTTATATATTACATTTTTAAAATCAAATAGTAATTAATATTTGTCCTATTATTTGTTTTTTGTTTTGTTTTATATAGGTAAAAAATTTAAAACCACATTAAAAATTACATGAAACCGTGAAGCAAATGTTATTTATATACGAGAAGAATATAGCTAAAATAAAAAAGAAAATATAAATTCTAAACAGGCAATTATTAATAGAATTTGTCAACATAATAAGGTAAATACATATCTATTAAAAACTGTGGATTTTGTGATTGAATTTTTTCTAATAATTTGAATGTACATGTTAAAAGGTTATATCAACAGCAATACTTTTATGTATTATAAATTCCTATTTAAAACATGGATGGTGAATTTAAAGATATAATAAGAAGAAAAAGAGAACACACAGTAAACTAAAAACTTGAATTAAGAAGGAAAACATCAACTAGGTACATGCCGGATAAGCCCTTGAATAAAGGTCCAACTTTAGTTTTGTTTCCGTGTCGAATGGTTATTTTCTTCAGCAAGAGAATTTAAAAAGGTAAAATCGTCGGTACACAGAAAGAGTGACACAGTTCAAAAAAAAAAACAGCTACTTCAATATCTCTATTCAAAAGTTTTATTATTTACTTCAAAAGTTATCATAGTTTCGGATTTCTAAAATTTTCAAAATTTTTTTGGAGATAACCCGTTGGTACTCACCTTGTATTCCAACAATAAAAATAACAAGTTAATTTTGATAACATTAAAGATTTTGATAAAAAAAATTCGCTACTTTGAAGTAAGGAAAAAACGACAAAACCGCCCTTCTAGCGGTTAATTTTGGAAGTAGCAATATGTCGTTCTGGGACATAAAAATATGCAAATTTTGCTATACATTTACACAATAAACTCGAAAATGTAAATTTTTGAGTTGTGTCACTCTTTCGGTGTACCGTCGAAATGTTTTGTTACGTTTGGAAAATAAATTCCGTTCTAAATTTTTTTTCGTAACCGTTAAAAAATTTAGCTCAAAATATTAAATTTAGTATTGGTAAGGCAAAGATTCTCAGTTGCGCCTCTGGTGGTAAAATTAGAACTAGTGTCAAGTAAAAATACGTATATGTTTAATTGGTGATAAAAATACACATAATTTGTATAATAGATATTTCACCGGTCATTTCTCTCACCGGCCCTGTACATAAACGCATCTGTTATTAAAATACCCCTGTCGCAGCATCCTGCATAACATAGCGAATTTCCATTTACAAAAGTACGTTTTTCTTGGAAACTAGTTGATATAGAGTAATTGTAAATAAAAAAAACTTTATGTGATTTTTCCGCCTCATTCCGCCAAATTTTTTTCACGAAACGTTTTCACGATATTTTTTAAAAATAAGATGTTTCGTTTTTGAGTTATCGTGCGGACACACACGTATATATATATATATATATATATATATATATATATATATATATATATATATATATATATATAAGTTTACTAAGTGTCCGCACGATAACTCAAGAACGAAACATCTTATTTTTAAGAAATTTCGTGAAAACGTCTACGGTCTTTTGGACATTTTTTTTGAAAAAATTTGGCGGAATGGGGCGGGAAAATCACATAAAGAAAGTTTTTTTTTATTTACAATTACTCTATATCAACTAGTTTCCGAGAAAAACGTACTTTTGTAAATGGAAATTCGCTATGTTATGCAGGATGCTGCGACAGGGGTATTTAATAGTTGAAATAAATAAAAGCAATAATTTTGAAAGTTTTTTTATTATTGTTCTTTTAATATGTAAAGAAATAATTATTTGAAAGTGAAATTTTAAATCTTAATTCTGTCGAATACGTTTTGTATAAAATATTGGCAGAATGAATCCTTTTAAAACAACTATAATAAAAGTAAAAAAATTCAAACAAATTCAGTTATCGTTAAATAAAAGAAAAAAAATTTAATTTCTGTAAAGAATTGGTAATTTTTTTTCTGTATATTTCTTCCAACATGGTATCCTTACACTGAAACAATTTTATAAATTTCTTCAGTTTTATTTGTTATAAAACAATCACTATTATGACCTCGATAACAATTGATGTCAAACTTATGAACCCTTCTGGTGAGCATCCAACTAAAAATTTGATTGTGTACTCATTTTTGTACTCTGAGTACATTAATACCTTTTACAGTCTATGATTATATATGTGTCTAGAAAGTTTTGTTTAAATATTTCAGGCCTACAAGTCTTTATAGTTGCCTTTAACGGTCACACAATGAATTTTTCTGGCAAGATACGTAACGTTGAAATAGTAACTATAAATATTTTTTTTTTATATACATATAAAAATACGATGAATTTGGAATATGTAATACAGTTAATGCTGAATAATACAATCCTGTTCTTTTTTTTTTAAATTTTATGAGTATAATGAACAATATTTTTTTGGAAACTTAACTTTTTACTTTCTGTAATAGCATTTAAAAAACAACCCTACACATTACATATAACACCTAGGGACATATTACGTATGGACTGACTGAGTTACAGCCTAGGGAGGTAGAATTGTACTGGCTGCAAGTATTTTTCAAAACTTCTTTAGGATTTGTAAATACCTCCGTAATACTACGACCCAAATGCGATTGAATTCTTCAATAGAAAGCAACTTGATGGAAAACAGACTATTAAGAAAGTAAGAGTATGGGTCTAAATAAATGCATATTCTCAAGAAACGCTTTTTATAACATATTTTAGAGCAAACATGTGAAGAAATGCTGATAGTGGGGAGCGGCATTTGATTTAAACACCTCACTGGTAACGCCCATTATATTATTATATTTTTCTTCATTTTTTATGGCCTCTAGACCTTAAAAACTTGAACAAAGCGTCGTTTCGGAATTAATAACATACGGATCATAACTTCCATCTTTCATTTTATTTTTTGAGGTGATTTTAATGTTAGGCTGACAGATTGTATTTAAAGTTTTCTTCACGTTAATATTAAGTTGCATTTCCGTATATCTTATCCCATCTATGTTGTTTAAATTACACATAATTTGGATTGACACATTCTTCGAAACATTCTTCTGTATGACATATACTATTATGATTAATTATTACTGGGATATTATCTGCTATGTTAAGCATGTTAAACATTTAATTCTCTGATTCCGTTATGGGCAGTTGTTGCACGCAGTTTTGCAATACTAACATCAATATCAATCACATCAGCAAAACGTTTGTACGTTTTTTATACTTACTTTTACCAAGAAAATCGGAACAACTTTTAATACAACAATATCTTATTATGAAATTCATGCTGGTATTAATCCTAGAAATAATATTATTTAATTGATAATTTAATTATCAGAAAGTGCATTTTAAATATTAACAAAATTTAATTTGACATTTAATAACATTATAGACAAGATATCCAAAAATCTAAGAATAGTTATGCATATCTATGTCACACCCAAAATGCATCGCTAAATCTGACACCAGATGGCAATAATGCCGTCAAGCTCGGTCCCTTAATTTTAATTATAACATATGTTATGTAGGTATTCCAACATGATATTTAAGCATTGATACCATAGAGCATAGAGAACATCCAGAACATAGGTACTCACAGAACACTAGAAGCAAACTAAAATTATTAAAAGAATAAAAAAAGTGTAGATTGCTTCGAGTCATTTGTTGGTCTATCACAGCTTAAAGTGACTAGTCGTGCATCAGCTCTACCAAAGCAAACAAGCATTGTTAGGTCGTGGTTACTAACAAAGATAAATGCATATAATTTTATGATGTGTAACAAATTTTATTTTGTGTTAATAAATAATAACGGCAAGGGTGTAAGGTAAGGGTGTTTGTAGTTCAATATAATAATACATATACATTTATACCTGCAATTTATTTCGTATACAAAATTGAGTGCCGTTTTTTCAAAAAAAAAATAAAAAAGGGTTTTTTTAAAAAAATTATTTATTTTTAGTACAGCCGAAAAATTTTTATACAAAATTTATAAATAAAAAACAACATAGAATTATACCGTTTACACTGTATCAATAGATCGGTTTGATTTATGTACGTTTGATTTATGTACATATGGGTGGCGCGCGCCACCCACCGACGCCACCCACTAACGCCCCAAATTTACATAAATCAAACCGATCTATTGATACAGTGTAAACGGTATAATTCTATGTTGTTTTTTATTTATAAATTTTGTATAAAAAATAAAGGAAAATTATAATTACTAGAAAAGGTCATCTCAGTGCCGCGCCTGGGGCCCTAATTTGTAGGATGCCACGTGTCATGCTAGTAACGGCGCTTCGCGCCATAATTTGTACGACGCTACGCGTCATTCTCATAACGGCGCTCCGCGCCGTAATTCGTACGACGCGTAGCATCCGGGTCAAAACGGCGCTTCGCGCCGTAATTTATATGACGCCCACGTCGTTCTCATAACCGACCGACTAAATGCCTTAAGCGGTATCTGACACACTCAGACACACTGCTATCACTACTATCCACAATTTTTTTAAACATACGCTTAGGGCTTGCATGCATATACATATATCACAACTGGTATATATCAGGGTATGGACACTCAATAGTTTATCGGACAAATTATTCGTCGGTGTGGATCAAACAGTAGCCAACATAATAATAAAATATTCACTAAAATAATATAGGACTTTCATTCAGTAATACCAGTAAAATAAGTTTTTACCATTGATATAGAAGAATATGGATGGAGACTATTTCTTAAGAGAGGGACAAGATATAGTTTAATATGATATGTTAGAATGAATACGTAGATTCTTTTGAATGTACCACAAAAAATAAAAAACAAAAGAGTAAATATACACTATAACACGTGCAAATAAGCACTAAACATCCAGTCCTACAAAAAATTAAATTTAAAATAAAATTAGTAAACGTAATACACCGTAAATATAATATTTGGGTAAGTAAATATTGTATTGATCAATAAATGCAACCATTTCTAGGGAAAATTTGTTAATTTTTTCTACATTTTTCATTTAAAAAAACAGGTTTATAATAAGCGGAAAAATACCAATTTTGACATTACACAAAGTAAAGGAAATATCGAAAAAGGAATCATTCTACGTAAATAAGGAATTCGTTTTTTAGTTAAAATATGTGATAATAACGACAAAAATTTTAAAAATATTGTAAAAAATAAAATTATAAAAAAATTAAAATATAGGTTAGATTGACCCTTCATTTCAGTAGCGTCTTATATGTAAAATTAATGAGGATATAAAAATTTAACTTCAAGATTATGTATTTTGTTTGTATTTATTTATTTATTAATAAAATGATAATTTATTAACTGTATAGTTTTGTTTATGTTTGTGTCTACTTTTATCAAAAAGATATGTCTTATTAGTGATGGAAAATTATAAACCAAAACGTAATCTTTTTACAAAAATTGTTATAAATTGTAAATAATGGATTAATTTGAGCAATTTTTGTTTTCAGTTTATGTTAATTTATAATATTCTTTAAGCACCGTTAAAAAATACAATAATTTAGTAGACAATTAAGAATTCGAAAAATTAACTGATAAAAAAGTCGAACAGCATTCTTAAGGAGTTGATTATTGAATTAAATAGAACAGATATTAAATATAATTAATTAATTGTTTATGTTTTTATATAGAAATCACAATTATAAGAAAAATATACTAAATATATCGTTTTAAAAGCAATGGCAATGTTTTAATTAAATTAAAACCGTTACTGTATATTTACAAAATGACGTCATTCATAATACGCACGTTTAATATTCATAATATGTTGATCAGTATTTTGGGAATGCTCCTTCCTTTACAATATTATATACCTCTCCTTCTTCCATGGTTTTTACAGTTTAATTTTGGTGATTTTGGTCTTATTGGTATCGCTTTGATCCACTCCGCACCGTTTGAATAAGGAGTGGAGGGGAGTATCTAGTGTCCATACCCTGGTGTATATTCTCTCTGTCGTTAATAAATGTCGTTCTGTTCAGACGTATTGGGTAAATGTGAGTAACATTTAAAATGTAATATTTAATAATAAAACGCAATTATTTTTAATAAAAATATGTGACCGCGCTTTAACTCTTTAAGTACAATAATTCTCAGCCACATTTATTTTTTTTTCCGGCAAACATCGAAATTGCAGCGTGTTGTAGTCCTCTACATTTTACCCTTCACCTGACGTTTGACAGCACCAGTGACTGTAAACCGGTTAATTTATTTAACCTATAAAAAGTTTTACGAAAATCGTTATTTTTATTGATATTTTTATTAATTTGTCATAAAAAAAGAAAAATGGATAGCAAAGATAATATATTTGTTTCTATGACGACTATTAAAATTGAACAAAGTGAAAATTCCCCCGAGAAAGATGTTTCACTTCTAAACGAAATAAAAGTGGAAGTAAGTGACACTGCAAATGAAAATGCAATACATTCAAACTGGAATGTCTAAATTAATGATTTTTTTGATTTGTAGAATTTACATACCGAAATTAAAATCGAAGACACAGAAGACACTGCCCTACTAGAAAGTAATAATGAAGATGCGTTCAACGAACCAAAAACATCCTTTGAAACCGCTTACCTACAATTCCTTTCAGCAGAAAAATTTTATAGTTCTAGTACTTTAAATGTTCATGAAATACTTCACTTGGCCAAAGAACCTTACAAATGTAGAATATGTCTCAAAACATTTGCTCAACGAGAAAATTTAGAAACACATGAAAATGTTCACAGTAATTTAAAGCTATATAAATGTCATTTATGTTCTAAAACATATGCTCAGTTATATTCTTTAAAAGTACATGAAATAACTCACAGTGTTGAAAAACTATATGAATGTAATGTGTGTTCGAGAACTTTTAATTCTTCAAGTAGTTATAAAGGACATATGAAAATTCATATCGGAGAAAAACTATATAAATGTGATACGTGCTCAAAAAAATTTCATAATTCAGGTAATTTAATTAGCCATGAGAGAATTCACAGTGGTGAAAAACCATATAAGTGTAACATATGTTCTAAAACATTTACTCAGTCAGGTAATTTAAAAACACATGAAAGAGTTCACAGTGGTGAAAAACCATATAAATGTAAAATATGTTCGAAAACATTTACTCAGGGAGGAAGTTTAAAAAAACATGAAATCGTTCACAGTGATGAAAATAGAATATAGGGTTGGGCGGGGTAAAAAGGAGACAAAATCAAATCTTTTCATTTTTCATGTAGAAAATATTTGAATTTTTAGACAAAAAAAAAATACTTTATGATGTTAAATTGTTTGTATTTTAAGATTTTGCCTTTTTTCACTCAAGCTAATGGCATAAATCTATAAAAAAATAAAAACCTTGTCTTTTTTTTACTCGCCAAGTGGGGTAAAAAAAGACAGTGGAGGGTAAATAAAAGACAGACCTCTAACTAATAGGATACTGCAAGTACATAACTGGAAGGGTAAAAATAGACAGCTTGGGTAATTTGTGGGTAATTTGCAGTACAATACTTTTTATTTCACAACTCTATTACAAAATTTTTTATACATATATTTAAATTTTACGTATTTTAGCAAAAACTTTAGCTAAGATTAAGCAGTAAGAAATGTCAGAAAATGTTAACTGATGTTAACTGATGCAAAAGCTTGACTCACAGGAAATTTCTTTGGACTTTAAATATTAAAATAATTTTTATTTCACAAATGTACAACTAACACAAAATTTATTGTAGCTCATTAAAATACCAAATATGTTAATTTGAGGCGGTCTTTTTTTTACACCACTTTACATAAAGTAAATAAATAAATCAAAATAATCTATGAATTAGTTAAAAATACTAAATGTGTGCAGTAAAGCATAGTTATACAGTATAAAAACAAATAAATTTTCATGGGTCAAAAATACAAATTTTCGAATGAGCTGAAATTGATATCCATGAAAACCGTCTGCTCACTAACAAAAAATTGTTTTATTGAAGAATCAGTATTTTTTTAATCCATAAAATATACATAAACATGTCATTATATAGTTTTAAAATGAAAATCCTTGTCAATAATTTTTAATTTTTCTAAATGTTAACCCCTTGCTTTGTCTTTTTTTTACCCCACTTTTTTCTTTTTTTTTTTAACATATAAAAAAATTACAAGCAGTCGGACAATTTAAATAAAACTTTGTACTTTACTATTATTATTATTATTATTATTTATATATTTGACTTATGACGAATCAGTTTATAACATTAAATATACATAATCATAATAACAACATAATATTTCAAATAATAAATTATATTTTAAATTTATAAAGAGAATATTCATTCACTAATACAGCAAGAAACATAGGCCCAAGCTAAAGTCTTTCTTTTCTTTTAACTTTGTACTTTACATTACTAAAGCATGTAGAATATTACTAAAGCATGTAGAACAACAAGAAAAAAATACAGCACCCTATCTTATCAGATTTTTTACTTACTGAAAAAGTTTATCGTGGCAGAATGAAAGTTTTTCTCTCATGAATAACAGAGGTTTGGGAGAATATTTTTTTATGTTATAAAGCCCGTTCCAAAAAATAATTTTTTGGCCCAGACAGCTTAAGATACTAATGTATTTTGTTGTAATACTTTTTATTTTTTGAATTTAACACTGTTGAGTTTAATATGTCTTTTTTTTACCCCGCTCGAGTAGTGTCTTTTTTTAGCTCGCCCAACCCTAAGTGTACTATAATATGTTTTAAAACATTTATTACCGTGAAACCGGCTAGACTCGGACACTTTTTTGCTATTTTTAAGTTAATTTTAATTTATTAAGAGGTTTGTAAACGAGCAATAAAATTGCTACATATTGCCGGAAATATTGCTAAACATTGTGGCCCGGCCACATTTCGGCAATATGTTGCCAGCAACTATGGCTGGGCAAAATGTGGCCAAATATATCCCGGCATCTATCAGCCACATTGGGTATTGCTGATAATTTTGCATGTACACGTGGCAATAATGGCCGACTCTAAAGAAATGTTAATTAGCGCTGCATATATAGTGTATTATTTATTCAAAAATTTCGCTAGAATGTCAAAGAGCGACTTTGAATATTTACTTCAAAAAATTGAAACTAAAATTCGAAAACAGTCGACAGTAATGTGAGAACCAATACCAATAACAACAAGATTGGCAATCACGTTAAATTATAGAATTTTTTCTTAGCAGGTGGTTATTTTGGTGCTAAGTCCAGAGGGCAGTGCTAGCACTGCACAACATATTGCTATTAGCTGATATCTGTCGAATTTACTGTTCATAGAACTTATTCTATTATTTTAGAAATTTATAATTTGTAACATTTCTATAGTAACAATTACAAAAAATTCTATCAGGAAGTTTTCAGTTTTTTCGAATTATTTATGAGAAATTAGGCCTACAAATGGCTCCAAGCGAGTTACACTTTTTTGATATTAGTTGGCTTCTACTTGTTTTATGCCCTAAAGAAAATGAACTGAGAGATGCGCAGAAACGTATTTTAAAATGGGTCAGTCTAAGTCATCTTGAAGGTAAGGTTGACATCTGTCAAATACATGTGTCTTATGAACTATAGCCAGGATAGCCAGTGAGTTGATTTATTTTAGCCACTCCAGTCTCCACCTGCACAAATAAAGACAGGTCTCTTACTTCAAAATCTTTTGGCTTATACTTTAGATTCAGTTTTATCGCAGTATTTGTGAATTATAAAGTGTGAATAGAATACATCAGCGGTTTCCAAATTGGGGGGCGCAGGTTAATTGCAAATATCGTCGTTTTGATAAAATCATAGTTTTAAGAATAAGCGCTCAAACATACTTATTAAATAATGGACATTTTATATTAAGGAGTTACATGGGTCTTTTTTAGCAAAAAAAACACTATTTTTTCGATTTTTTTTACAACATAAGAAAATATAATTTATTTCAACTTGTGGCATATTATATATTATTTTGAGACACTGTAAAAAAATTTTTATGAAAAAAAAAAAAAATAATTTGCCATTGGCGGCTAGTTTTTGGAAATCGCTGATTTTTCGCCGTAGGTAGAGTAACTCGTGAAATTCTTACCTAAAATAAAAAACATAATTTTTTCTATTAGTAGATGCTTATGGCTTGTACTTGAACGAAAAATTACTGTTTCCGTTCATTACATCTCATTTTATCAACGAAAAAACCGAAATTTTTTACCAAAAATCAAAATTTTTTGTTTAAAACACTATCAAAAGTTGAAATTTCATTTTTTTTTTTTTAAATCCCTTTGTTCAAGTACAAGCCATAAGCCTTTACTAATAGAAAAAAATTGCTGAAAAAAAGTTGGAATAAATTAGGTTTTTTTGCCAAAAAAAAAAGCCGTGTAACCCCTTACCACTGATTTTTCTGCTCGCTACTGTACGTAATATTTTAACAGTAACAATTCTCAAGCGGTCAGAGACATGTTAGCGCGTAAGTATCGAATACGTGTCTGATCAACGGTTTCCTCTCAAGTATCGTATAAATCAGCCGTCCGCCAAGAATATGAGTTTTTTCAGTAAAAAAATAATTTACGAATTGTTTATAAATTTTTTCAAGAGGGGGGGGGGGCAGAGGTAAGATTTTTTATAGGGCGTTAGTGCACAAAGTTTGGAAACTGCTGGAATACATTATTTATCCTTTGTTTAAGAATTTATTTCATAACAGACATTTTGTTTCAAGAATGGGTGTCCAACTACTAGTGTTAATAAATTTGTTCTGTTCGGATACTTGTGCTAACATTTTGTAAAATAAAAACATTAATAAATAAAAATTTTTTAGTTATATTTTCTTAAAAACATATTCATTGGATTAAAAAAAACTTGCTTTCATGCTTGTTAACACTATGTGGCCCAAGCACTTTCACAGTAAACTTCCCCGGAAGCCGACAGTATTTTTAAAAAAACTTTATATAAACAAATACATAAAATGATTCAACATGTACATGTATGTGATACGTACATACATATATTTGACATTCAAACACATTCAAATCAATCAGAAAATTACAGAAAGTTTAGATAACATTGGTAAAAATAAATAAATAAAAAAACAAATACTTTTATTAGTTTTTATATTGTTGATTTTAAAATTTCTTATAGAAACTAAGAGAGTAGTATGTGTTGGTGTTTGTGTGAGTTTAGTATATACACATCGGTGTGGTAACATCGCACACGCACATAATGCGTAATCAATTAATCATTGATTGCGATCGGCCTCTGCGGTTGTTTTGATTATTTTCGGGTGCCGAACCCGTGGGACTGAAAGTGTAAAAAAAATATGGGTGTTTAATTTATTTATCAATTTTTATAAGCCAGTTTCATTGCACATCGACGAAAAGTGCTCCGGTATAGAGGCTTTTATGTTACAGACTGATAAAAATTTTATAAATTATCTTCTTGGTAATAAATTCATTACATATTGATTTATCACTGAAAGTAAAAAATTTGTACTTCAAAATACGCTTGTACAATTGTCAGAATGTTTCCAAACATAAACACTAATCTGTGCGTATACCTACATATTAAAAAAGAAATCTGAACAAAACTATTTTGTAAATATTTATTAATAAATGCAATAAGTTATACAAATATCGGATGAGTGGTTTTATTTAACATTTTTCAGGTTAATTAATAAATTCCAATGCACAAATAAAATGAAATAAATCAACATTTTTGATTCTTTTTTTGATAGTTTTTGAGTATACATTCATATATCTCATTCAATAGATCGGTACGGACGATGTCACATTCATCTGTCAAAAAATTAAATACAATGCCTTGTGCATCCATAATATAATATGTGTCATATGTGTATGTCGTGTTTTTTTTTTGATATAGTTTTAAGAAACAAAACCTAGCACTGTTTAAAGACGTCAATCTAAATTGATTTTTTAATACTATTTATCCAATTTTGAACTTAGTCACTATTGTTATCCGAAAGAATAATATGATACTATAGTTTAAAATACCCCTGTCGCAGCACCTGCATAACATTGCGAATTTCCAAATATTGGGCACTGGCGGATCTCATCTAAGACCTGTACCTATTTAAAATAGTTTAGCTTTCTAAGAGTAAAAGAATTTTTAAAATCGGCTGGGTAATTAATTTCGGTATTTTTGGCGACCCAAGAACCCGAACGGATTTTGTAACATTCGCTCTGTGATACTTGTAACTAGCTACAGTTGACCCTCGTGTGAATAGCCAACATAAATTTAAAAAAATGGGATTTTTTTATTTTTGCTTCGATCAACCGTTTGTGAATGTTTGTGACGCTATTATTTTCGTTTGTGACTAATTAGTTAATTAATTATTTAATTGTTAATTAAGAGTGTGTGAATAGCCAACATTTTTTAAAATTTATTGCAATATTGACTTCCGGGCACTTAATCGATCGAAAATCGTTTGTGAATTCCAAATATACCATTAAAAACATTTGTGACAGCGTATTTTTTAAAAAAATTAATAAAAAAAATTAATTATTTTTTGTAGTAATGAAGTTTTTTATATTGGCCACTCTGTTTAGTTGCGCTAAATCTATACTCCAATGCTCTCTAGTGTGAGAAAAAATATTTTGTAAATGACAGCAGTATACAGAATTTTTTTTGTTATTTTTTTAAAAAATACGCTGTCACAAATGTTTTTAATGGTATATTTAGAATTAACAAACGATTTTCGATCGATTAAGTGCCCGGAAGTCAATATTGCAATAAATTTTAAAAAATGTTGGCTATTCACACACTCTTAATTAACAATTAAATAATTAATTAACTAATTAGTCACAAACGAAAATAATAGCGTCACAAACGATTGATCGAAGCAAAAATAAAAAAATCTCATTTTTTTAACTCTTTGCACTCAAGCAAAAAAAAAAGTGAGTTGTAAATAGGCTGGTAAGACATGTAGTACATGACAACGACCGACGTTCTTTTTTTGACGGATTCTTTTGACGTTCTAACCTTGTTTCCCCAAAGTTGAATACTAAATGCCCTAAATATGTCCTCAATGCTGTTTTTATTATTTTTTAATTTTAAAAAGATAATTCAACGTGATTTCGTATTATTTTATTTACAATTTTTCTAATAAATGAATGTGTTTGCAGCTATTAAATAAAATATTCATGTAATGTGAAGTATGAACAGTCCAGGGTTGCCAACCGTTGGAAAAATAAACCCCCCAAGTCAACATCAGATCCCCCTAAAAACCCCTAAATTTTTTAGTGTGGTATTGTTAGCATATATTTATTGATATGTGCTGACAATAAAACAGCCGAATATAAAAAATGTGGAGTCCTTCGAAATTTTTAATAAAATTTTGGGAAAAGACAGTATAAATTACTTCCAATCCTAACACTACAGGAGCAACATTCATCAAAGCCGAGGTTTTGGAGGGAGTAATATCAGCAAAAAAATGTAAACGAATATAATTAAACAAAACTTTTTAAACCCCCTAAAAAAACCTCTAAACATTTGCTTCCCCTAAAAAAAACCCAGTGCAGTTTTCTTACCCCTAAATTTAGGGGGAAAACCCCTAAGTTGGTAACCCTGGAACAGTCATTACAGTTCAACATTCAGTGTGTCATGTGGTACATGTCTTATGATCCAACCACAGAACAAATAGAACGAATATAACTGTCTCTTTTCTGCAATCACTTATGTGGAAGTATGTGCATCTTAGGCTGCTTAATGTCAGTTGCTCAGTACCCGTCGCTCAGTGTAAGTCAGTCAAACAACAATAAATTTGATTGTTGAACCGGCACAAGTAGCGTTGTGGTATCACACACATCACATACATGTATGTGAACCAAAGGTCACGTGACGGCTATCACCACTCACACAAACAGAGTTTACCGCACAAATACAAAGTAAACACCGTGCACGTATACAACATATTTTCTATCTCAAGTGGTTACACAGGTTCCAGTAGTATAGAAATATGTATTTTCTCTCTAGTTGCTCTATGGATCCAACAGACAAAACACCTTTAAATATGGTAGAGTTAATGGACAAACCACCTTGTCATGCTGTACATGTCTTATAAGCGCAAAGAGTTAAATTTATGTTGGCTATTCGCAGTATTCGCACGAGGGTCTACAGTTGGCAACACTGAACACCAGTGACTGTGAACCGGTTAGTTTATTTAACCTATAAATTTAACTACATAGTTCTAGGAAAATCGTTATTTCTATTGATATTTTTACTAATTTGTCATAAAAAAAGAAAAATGGATAACAGAGATGGTATATTTGTTTCTACGATGCCTATTAAAATTGAAGCAAGTGAAAATTCTTCCGAGAAAAATATTTCACTTCTAAACGAAATAAAAGTGGAAGTAAGTGACACTGCAAATGAAAATGCAATACATTCAAATTTGAATGTCTGAAATAAATGATTTTTTTTTTTTTTTTTTGATTTGTAGAATTTGCATACCGAAATTAAAATTGAAGACACGGAAAACACTATCATATTAGAAAGTAGTGATGCAAATACGTTCAGCGAACCAAAAAACTCTTTTGAAACCGCTTACCTACAATTCCTTTCAGCAGAAAAAAATAATAGTTCTAGTAGTTTAAATATACCTGGAATATATTACTTGGCTAAAGAACCATACGAATGTAACATATGTTTCAGATCATTTGCTCAACGAGGAAGTTTAGAAACACATGAAATAATTCACAGTGGTGAAAAACTATATAATTGTATTGTGTGTTCGAAAAAATTAAATTCTTCATGTAGTTATAAAGGACATATGAATATTCACGCCGGAGAAAAACCATATAAATGTGATACGTGTTCAAAAACATTTACTCATTTTAGTAATTTAATTAGCCATGAAAAAATTCACACTGGCGAAAAACCATATAAGTGTAACATATGTTGTAAAACGTTTACTCAGTCATGTAATTTAAAAACACATGAAAGAGTTCACAGTGGTGAAAAACCATATAAATGTGAAATATGTTCCAAAACATTTACTCAGTTAAATAATTTAAAAAAACATGAAAAAATTCACACTATACAAAAACTATATAAATGTAAAATTTGTTGCAAAGTATTTGAAAATTTAGGTCACATGTGTAAAAAGCCACATAAATGTAACATTTGTTCGAAAACATTTACTCAACAATGGTGTCTGAAAGTACATGAAACAACTCATCATGGGGGGGGGGGACTAGGGGAAATGACAGGGACGACCCTATCAATTAGAGGGGCACTCGTCTCTAGGTTAAAAAAAACATAACAGAATAAAAATTATTAGTCCACAAAATGGACTTTTGACAGTTGAAATCGAGATGAATTATATTTCAAGAGAAATGGAACAACTTTAGCTTCAAGATTTTGGAAAATATTTATGGAAATTAAAACTTAGATAGCCACGCAAACTAGTGATCAAAAATGTAACTACTGCCAGTAGGCAACTTTTGTTTATTAGATTTTGATAATTTACAAAATTTATGCTGTACAAAATACAAACTGACATATGTTTTGTGATCTCATTTTTATTATATTTGGTCATAATAATTTATTGTATATATCCCCCCCCCCCGAAAAAAAAAACAAATCGAAATTGCTACTATTTTTTACTAACAGTAGTTTTTCTATTCGTCGCCAGATGGATCAGTATTAAACCATGCCGATATAATTTCCTAGTATCAAAATAATAACATAATTTATGTGTAATTAAGAGGGTACTATAAATAATTTTTTTGTTTATTAATAATATATATACCTATATATAAATATATGTATATTATATTTTATTAAATTTAATTAAATTGAAAATTATTTTTTATTTTTGCCACCTTTTTGAACAACAGTATTTTATAGCATGGTCTACAAGCCGTTATTTTTTCACGTTTATTTTTTAGTTTTAAACTAAACACATATCGTAACCGTATTTGAAATTATTCCTTACTTTCATATAATAAACCAGGAGTTGGCAATCAGTAACCCGCTGACCCGCCAGAATTATACAAAGTCAAGATCTGCAAAGGTTTTAGAAATGTGTACTCCATATGTTGCGCAGAATCAAATAGAATCGTGTTTTATGGAGACATATTTTGCATTCGTCCCTTTATACTTCTGATAGCGTCCCTATCGGGAGTCCAAACTACTATATCATAGCTAGCATGACGGCTGTGGCCAGAATTTTACGTCATTATACGTCACAGCGAGGCTCCCCACCTTCTATGGTTATATATATAGTTTGTGTTTGTATAGTGGACCTAACAATACTTGTTTGCTCTTGTAGAGCTGATGCATGACTAGTCACCTTAAGCTGTGGCAGACCAACAAACGACTTCAAGCAAGCTAAACAATTTTGATTTTAGTTTGCTTCTAGTGTTCTATGGTCCCTATTAACCCATATTCTGTCCCTATTCAATATTCACCCCTCTTCTATCTCCACGAACCATCAGTTTTCCAGTAAAACTCCACCTATATGTTATGTATATACAGAGCTTTAGTTTTTTACTTTCGTTCTGTATTTTGTGATTGACGTCGTACCGCGTGGTATCCGAGAGGTAAGTGCAGTAAGTAGAGCTGCCAGATTATTTTTAACAGACCCGCCGTCAGAGGCTGCAAAAATCGCCCAAAACCGCTTACATTCAAAGTGTATCGCAAAAAACCGCGCAGTTTTTAATAATTGGGTTAATTCGTCAATTCGATCTGCCCAAAAATGCAAAAAAAGAAAAAAAAAACAGAAAAATCATCTCTCTTCCCAAAAATATTGTTGGTGAGCAAAAAAAAAAGTTGTTAATTATGATGTTTTCACACTATAATTGTATCAACACTCAAATTTTATTCGATTTTAAATTCCGTCCAAAAAGCGAAAAACTGCAAATCAGATTTTTTCACCGCAAATTTTATTTTTAAACCGCCCAATTTGCGGAAAACCGCCCAGTCTGGCAGCTTTAGCAGTAAGTGAGCATTAAGCCGCTGCTACACGATGCTACGAACACTTTTCAACATTCGACGTTGGATGGTTCATAGCATCGTGTAGCCGTTGTTCGAACCTACGAATGTCCAATGTCGAACGTCAAACGTTCGCATTTGGTCGTGTCCCGTTCGATGTCGGTATTTTTGCACCGAGTCAAAGGGATGCTTCGAACGTTTGAAGGTCAATGTTGGTTGCGTTGGTTTGTTCGACTCAGCAGCTGCACGACTCGTTCATGTGAAGAGAGACAACATCAGTGTATAACATTAGAGATAACATCAGACAGATAACAGCTTCGTCCACTGAGTACCAACACATCATCATTCGTATTGGATCAAACATTCGATTCACCGTGTAGCAGATACATTCGTCGCACCAACTATCGAACTTAATTGCCTCAAACGTTCGATCGAACGTTGGAAGGAACGTTCGTAGCATCGTGTAGAACCCGCTTTAGACACATAGAAGACTAGAAGCCAACTAATATAAAAAAAGTGTAATTCACGTGGAGTCATTTGTATACCAGTCACAGCTTAAGGCAGGTAGTCAGCCAGTGTCCGTCGCCGAACACACACTGCATTGTGTTAACAATGAACACCATTGTTACTTAAATTGGACAGCTTGGTCTGCCCCATAATACGTGTGTGTGGTGGTATGTGTGAGTACGCACACAAAGACAAACAACAAACTAACACAATTGCAAGCGGTGTGTACCTACACACATGGTGGGAGAGATTTTACGTCACAAACTCATTACAAGTGGAACAGAGACATAGACCACCTAGTTTGTCCCCTTGATTAGAAATAAGAAATAAGTAAAGCGGGTTCTACACGATGCTACGAACGTTCCTTTCAACGTTCGATCGAACGTTTGAGGCAATTAAGTTCGATAGTTGGTGCGACGAATGTATCTGCTACACGGTGAATCGACTGTTTGATCCAATACGAATGATGATGTGTTGGTACTCAGTGGCGAGGCTGTTATCTGTCTGATGTTATCTCTAATGTTATACACTGATGTTGTCTCTCTTCACATGAACGAGTCGTGCAGCTGCTGAGTCGAACCAACCAACGCAACCAACATTGACCTTCAAACGTTCGAAGCATCCCTTTGACTCGGTGCAAGAATACCGACATCGAGCGGAACATGGCCAAATGCGAATGTTTGACGCTCGACATTGGACACTCGTAGGTTCGAACAACGGCCACACGATGCGATAAACCATCGAACGTCCAATGTTGGAAGGTGTTCGTAGCATCGTGTAGAACCGTCTTAAGGTTGGTGAGGTTTTAATTGACGTATGACAGCATCAGCAGTGTTGCTAACCTAAGGGATTTATTGAGGTTTCGTAGGATGGAGGGATAAATGGTCTAATTTGTGGGGGATTTTTTTTTTTTTATATAATGTGGCCTAGTCTAACTTTCTCTTAACAAAGAATAAATATACTTTTTTGTTACAATCAGGGCCCGCTCCAGGGGGGAACCCGATCATTTGCCCGGAGCGGCAAATTTTAAGGGCGGGATTTTTGTTAAAAATAGGGTGGCATTTTACAGCTGGCGAGCAAAAAAAAAAAGGTCACCGGTGTAAAAAATAGGAAAAGGGGGCGCCATTTTTATACCCAGCGAACAAAACAAAAAAAAGGTCATCGATTTTGTTTATTTCCTCGTCAGCAGTATTTTTGGAAGAAATTTTTGCACTTTGGAAAATATGGAATTTTTGTAGGAAAAAGAAAAATGGGATTTTTTAACTCTTTAAATGATTAAGACGAGTTAACTCGTCCTGTAATATGGCGGCTCAAAATGCTGCGATATGTACATATTCACTGGTGCAGGTGCCGCCATCTGTGACAGATTTACCGAAATACGGTATAATTCTAAATAATGTCAAATTTTATCGGCATAGTTTAGTATAATTTATATTTTGTAAATTCCTAAGGTTCACTTTTTTGATGTTGGAATCTTTGATTTTTTTTTCTTTTTCTTTTTTTGTAACCTTATCTATTGTACTTGTCACTTGGCAGTAAACAGTCCGGCATTTTGAGACAAAAAAATTTTTCCATATGGTTTGTTTAAAGTTAAGTAGCTCTGTGGGATTTTTAACTAGCTACAGTTGGCAACACTGAACACCAGTGAGTGCGAACCGCCAACCGGTTAATTTATGTAACCTATAAATTTAACCAGTTTTACGAAATTCGTTATTCCTATTGATATTTTTACTAATTTGTCATAAAAAAAAGAAAAATGGATAACAAAGATGGTGTGTTTGTTTCTACGATGCCTATTAAAATTGAAGCAAGTGAAAATTTCCGCGGGGACGATATTTCACTTCTAAACGAAATAAAAGTGGAAGTGAGTGACGCTGCAAATGAAAATGTAATACATTCAAATTGGAATGTTTATCCGATCAATTTAGCCCTAAAAATAATAGTAAAGATACAAAAATTAGGGGAGAGCTGAAAATTGGTACGAATGTTCATAACACCAAATATTATAAATGTTTATTCAAGGTCAAAGGTGTCAAAAATGGGTTTTTCGCGTTTTTCAGCAAAACGGTAAGTTTAATCATAAAATTAGGTCAGACAAAAATTGTAGATCATATAATTATCTATAAAAAATGTCTTAATACTTAATACTTTTTACTTTTTTTCCTAAGAGCCACCGTTTCTGAGATATAACTATTATAAAAAATCTCCCACCTGCACCGGAAAAATTCCTAAACACAATTTTTTGTAATTGTAAAAAGGGATGTAGTGCAAAATGCGGCTGCAAAAAAGTTGGATTGTTTTGTTCTCTTGCATGTACTAGTTGTCAAGACCAGTCGTGCTCTAATGTCGAATCACCAACAGAACAGGATTCGTATGATAGCAACGAGGAGACATGTGATGCATCGCTATTGAGGCAATTTACTTGCACCCAACAAGAAGAACGAGAAGAAGAACAAGATCAGAAGGAGAAGAAGAGGAAGCTGAAATATTAGACGATTATGAATCTGACGAATAATTTCTCTGACTTTTTTTAAATCTATACCGCTTTCATCATTCCCAATACTAATATTTTTTTATTATTCAATAGTTTTCAATTAAACAGGATCACAATAGATCGTGGAATAAACCTACCGGGGAAACCCTTTAAAAAAATCCGCTAAGTACACTACCTCACAGGTGGCGTGGAAACGTGTGCAATATGCATATTATGAAGATTACAACTTTTGTAATAGTTATATCTCAGAAACGGTGCCTCTTACGAAAAAAGTATTCAGACATTTTTTATAGATAATTATGTATATGATCTACAATTTTTGTCAGACCTAATTTTATGATGAAACTTACCGTTTTGCTGAAAAATGCGAAAAACCCATTTTTGACACCTTTGACCTTGAATAAAAGGATCGATGAGGACTTTTCAACACTTATTTATAATGGTGTTCCGAACATTTATACCAATTTTCAACTCTCCCCTAATTTTTGTACCCTTCCATGTTTAAATTGACCGGTGTATGTCTGAAATAAATTTTTTTTTTGATTTGTAGAATTTACATACCGAAATTAAAATCGAAGACACGGAAGACACTGTCATACTAGAAAGTAGTGATGTAGATACGTTCAGCGAACCAAAAAACACTTTTGAAACCGCTTACCTACAATTTCTTTCAGCAGGAAAAGTTAATACTTCTAGTACTTTAAATATACATGAAATACTTCGCTTGGCTAAAGAACCATACGAATGTAAAACATGTTTCAGAACATTTGCTCAACGAGGAACTTTAGGAAAACATGAAAGAGTTCACATTGGTGAGAAACTATATAATTGTAATGTGTGTTCGAAACCACATGTTCAATTAAATTGTTTAAAAGTACATGAAAGTGTTCGCAATAATGAAAAACTATATAATTGTAATGTGTGTTCGAAAATATTTAATTCTTCAAGTAATTATAAAGGACATATGAATATTCATACCGGAGAAAAACCATATAAATGTGATACGTGCGCAAAAACATTTCATCACTTAAGTAATTTAATAAGACATAAAAAAATTCACAGTGCTGAAAAACCATACAAGTGTAACATATGTTTTAAAAAGTTTAATAATTCAAGTTATTTAAAAATACATGAAAGAATTCACAGTGGTGAGAAACCCTATAAATGTAAAATATGTTCTAAAACATTTATCACATCATGTAATTTAAAAACACACGAAAAAATTCACAGTGGTGAAAGACCGTATAAGTGTAACATGTGTTCTAAAGCATTTAATCAGTTAAATAATTTGAAAAATCATGAAAGAACTCACACACGTGAAAAACTATCATAAATCACAAAAATGTAATAAGGTTGACCAGGGTAATTGTGAATTGGGGCAATTGTGAACGGTGCCTATATTTTCTAAAATAACATTAATATTGTTAAAAATCAACTCTTAATATGTTTTTCTGTATTTCTTAATATGCTATTAAAATTTGATAACAATTCTCCAAGTATTAGTATCTTTTTTTTATTTTAAAAAAACCCTTGCAAAATTTTGTATATCTTACTTCAACGAATCCTCAAAAAAAATTTTTTTTAAATACATTTTATTTTTTTAAAAGGTGAGAAATGTTTAACAGTACTTCTAAAGAAGTGGTCTAAACCCTGAGAGGATTCCTTATTAACTGCTAAAGAAATTGGACAATTTATTTTCCAATTCACAATTACCCCATGATTTTAAAATTATGGGGTAATTGTGAACGTCATTCACAAATGCCACCATTCGGTAAAAATTTTCAGGTCAGTAGTAGTGTCCTTTTCGGAGTTGAAAATGTTGATGAAGATGGTGGTGACATTATTGTACAAGTTTCCGTTGTACAAAATACAAAAAAAAAAAATTGTGTAAAGAGCGATGTTTTGCGTATCAATCTACGAAATCATTGCTGTGCTCCTTTACCCAATAACAACTTACAAAAACAGAAAAATTACTTGTTTTCAATGTCTCTGTGAGTGTCCAAGGGCAATAGGGTTAACACAAAACCATTTTTTTTTTTCATTTACAGTGTTAGGCCGAATAGATTGTTGTTTTTTATTCATGTAAACTAAATGTATTTCCTTGAAAAAGTCTTATTTTCCTTGTTTTTGTGTGAAAATCATGTAATTTTTTGATTTTTTATATGATAAAATGACAAAATATCATCAAAATATCATTTTTAGCTTGTAATAAATTTGTTCCTACAATTTTTGTTATTTTTATTTAACCTTGATTTTTGGTACAAATTTGAGGTGTGCGTAACTTGCATTAAACAAAGAGAAATTGTGACCGCTAAAGTATGATGAAAAATTTGAAAATGGGGTAAATGTGAAGAATTTGAGTTGGGCTTTACTCTGATGTACCTCACTTTTCTTGTAATCCATTCTAAATAATTTTTCTGATGGAATTCACTTTTACCCCAAAATTCATAAGATTTTCAAAACCGCACCGGGGAAATGTGAATGGCTTATAAAATTTTTGTTTTTCATACGAACTTGCTCAAAAATTGTGTGGTGCATCCTGAATAATGTAGAATTAAAAATAAATAAACCATAATGTGATATATAAAATAAAAAGCGTTAAAACAACGCTTTTATCTCAATTCATGAAAATCCATTCACAATTACCCCGGTCAACCCTATATGTTCCAAAACATTTGCCAGTGAGTGGTGTCTGGAAATACATGAAACAATTCATCAGTGGTTGCCTAGCGGTGATGACAAAGACGACCCTACCAGTCAGAAGGGCACTCGTCTCTAGGTTAAAAAATCATGACAGAATAAAAATTATTAGCCTAAAATTCATGGACTTTCGACTGTTGAAATCGAGATGAATTTTATTTCAATAGAAATGGAACAATTTTAGTTTCAAAATTTTGGGAAATGTTTATGGAAATCTTAGATAGCCACGCAAACTAGTGATCAAAAATGTAACTACTGCCAGTAGGTAACCTTTGTTTATTAGATTTTGACAATTTTATTTATGCTCTTTACAAAATACAGACTAATCATAGACCAATGAACATATAATATACTAGCTGTACCCGTGACGCCGTTCGCGCGACATGTTATAAACTCAATGAGAAGTATATAAGTGTAATAATTATTTATACAGAACTTGCATAGAACAATAATTTTTCCCTAATGCATGCACATGCTCAAAATGGTTTTTCTATTTTCCCGTGGGAATGAGACATTTTCCCGGATTAAAAAGTATCCTAGATGTTGACCCAGGTAATAGGTTATCATCACACCAAATTTCATTAAAATCTGTCCAATAGTTTTTGCGTGATGCGTGAACAGAGGCAAAATTTTAAAAAGCGCTGTTTTGATACGTACATCGATAGCTATATTATAGCAGTACAATTTTCAAAAAATATTCCATGTACAGAAATGGTCTCGTTAAGTTTTATTATATGTATAGATTATTTATTATAAAAACTAATTGTATTAATGTATAATTGAGGCAGCCAGATACTATCAGTATACGACCTAATAGTATTCTCTAATATAGTAACCAATGCAGTACCCGTGGTATCCGTAGTAACGTTTTGGATTAATAAATAAAAATGGTATATAAAATGATAAAAATTTTATAAATCATCTTTTTGATAATTCATCACATAAAATATTGATATATCACTGAAAGTAAAAAATTGGTATTTCAAAATACGCTTGTACAGTCGTCAGAATGTTTCCAAACATAAACACTAATCTGTGCATAGACGCGTATTTTGAAAATATACCCGAAGTCAGAGCTTGTGACGTCACTGATCGATCTAGGATCAGGTATAATTTACAAAACAGAAACTAACAAAATGACTCTTTAAAATATACCTCATTTCAGAGCCAAAATCGGATATGTTTTCAAGTACAAGAATACTACTATGAGTATTTGAATATATACCCGACAATAAATTAGTGTAATCTTATACAGCTACTAATAAGTTATATTTTTTATTTCAACTGTAATTTATACTCGATCTTCATAAAAAAAAAAAAAAAATTGCACATATGATTTAAAACAAGACTTACTTTGTTGCAAATAAAACAAACCGTTACAATTTTTTGAAATAATTTTTAGCTTCTTCTTATCTTAATTCTTAATTGTTAGCGTGTGAGTTAAACGTGAAAAATTTGTTTAAAATTGAATAATGATTAATATAAAACGGATTTAGAAGGGTTTTTTACAAAAGCGTATGAATATGGACAATATTATTTGAATTCGAATCCGCTGAAAAATATTTGGTGCAATTAAGGTAGTAGTCTGGTAACTTGGATTGAAAAAATGGAAATTTTTTTTTGTTTAATTCGAAAGTACAACATATTGAGAATATATTGTGAAAATTTGAGACCGAAATTCAATGAAAACAAAACGAAACGAAAAATTCTTTAATCCGTTGCTATTTTATGAAAAAAATGTAAAAAAAAAAAACCTATGCATAACGATAGCTACAATTATGTAATTTAATAATTTTTTTCTTCTTTTAATTTGAAATGATTCATCATTGCAATACCGTTGGTATAATTCGCAATTTTTTGGGTGCATTTGCATTATTAAGTTTGCAAATATTTAATGTTTTTCTATAAAAATTTATATGGACAAATGGATACTCATTAAAGCCTATTTAATTCGACCCTGATATATTCACTCACATTTGCAAAAATATTCGCTAAAATTGTCAATTTTTTGCGACGTCACAGTGCTGTTTTCCCTTAACTATTTGACTGAAGAGGATATCACAGAGTTTTTTACTTTCGTTCACTTCTGTATTCTGTAGTTGACGTCGTATCGCGCGGTGTCCGACCAGACGTGTCCGAGAGGTATTTAAGTGAGGTTGTACTTGACGTATGAGGTATGAGCGGTATGAGCGTATGGCAACATCAGTGACTGTTGCGAACTGTTTATTTAACCTATAAATTTAACCAGTTTTACGAAAATCATTATTTTTATTGATATTTTTACTAATTTGTTATTAAAAAAGAAAATGGATAACAAAGATGGTATAATTGTTTCTACGATGCCTATTAAAATTGAACCAAGTGAAAATTCCCCGGAGAAAGATATTTCACTTCTAAACGAAATAAAAGTGGAAGTAAGTGACACTGCAAATGAAAATGCAATGCATTCAAATTGAAATGTCTGAAATAAATGATTTTTTCGATTTGTAGAATTTACATACCGAAATCAAAATCGAAGACACTGTCATACAAGAAAGTAATAATGAAGATGCGTTCAACGAACCAAAAACATCCTTTGAAACCGCTTACTTACAATTCCTTTCAGCAGAAAAATTTAATAGTTCTAGTACTTTAAATGTCCACGAAATACTTCACTTGGCTAAAGAACCATACCAATGTAAAATATGTTTCAAAACATTTGCTCAACGAGAAAATTTAAAAACGCATGAAAGAGGTCACAGTGGTGTGAAGAAGATATACATTAAAAACTTATGTTCTAAAACACATGCTCAGTTAAAGTGCCTAAAAGTACATGAAATATTTCCCAGTAATGAAAAACTATATAATTGTATTGTGTGTTCGAAAACTCTTAGTACTTCGTGTAGTTTAAAAGAACATATGAATATTCATACCGGAGAAAAACTATATAAATGTGATACGTGCTCAAAAATATTTCGTAATTCAAGTAATTTAAAAAGACACGTAAGAATTCACATTCAATATGGTGAAAAACCACATAAATGTAACATATGTTCTAAAACATTTAGTCAGTCAAGTGATTTAAAAAAACATGAAAAAATTCACACTGTACAAAAACTATATAAATGTAAAATTTGTTCGAAAGTATTTGCAAATTTAAGAATAGTAAGTCACACGTGTGAAAAACCACATAAATGTAACATTTGTTCGAAAACATTTACTCAACAATGGTGTCTAAAAATACATGAAAGAACTCACCAGTGGGGGACTAGCGAAGGTGACGATGACGACCCTATCAGTTAGAGGGGCACTCGTCTCTAGGTTAAAAAAAATCATGACAGAATAAAAATTATTAACCCACAAATTGGCGATTTTTTTCTCATAATTGTAAAGAAATTTTGTATTCCTAGAAAATTTAATCTCAACTTTTTGTTTTCCTGACCACTTTTATTATAGAACAGTACTGTAGTCTATTTAATTAAAATTCCTATGGTGAAAAAATTTTTAATTTTGTCAAATTTTCACTTAAATAGATGCATTATTTATCATTAACTAGTTTTCAGTTGATTAAACCATCATTAGGTGAAATTTAAACTTAACAGAATTCAGTTTGAATAAAAGAATGTATGAGTCGATGATTTTCAAAACTATCTAATTAAAACAAATAAAAATGTTCAGGAAACACAAAAAACTGTTTTCTCACGTATAATAATGATTTTGATGTGGTTTTTACCATTAAATTTTTAGGAAAAATTATACAGTTCTTATAAATAAATAACAACAACGATACCACTCATCAATAATTAGTAAATAACGATTAAAAATTATAATTAACTACTTTTGCAGCAGTTTGCTTTAATTAGATGGTTTTGAAACGGTTGATTTTGTAATTAGACACTTTTGCAACAGTAACACGAACAATTAGACACTTTTGCAACAGTTTATTATTATTTCAATAAGTTTTAAATACAACAACATTCGTACAAATCCATCTATTTACATCGTATAACGTCGTTTTCATTATAACTTATGAAAACTAAGATATTTTCTTATAATTTAGTAGAATAGTCTCCCATAAAATGTCTCTTTACTGTAATTTAACAGTAAAACTCAAATCAGAACCACGATGTTTCACACAATTTTATTCTGCACACATTTGCAGCCTGTTATATTTGACAATTCCACAAGTTTCTTTGTACTTTTTTTCTAGTTATTTCAATAGTAAATATTTTCTTAGAGAGAGTAATAAAATTATCACGTACAATTATCTGAACCTCTGTAGGCTTTGCAGTGCCACATATTGACCACCTAACTAGCTACTTTTGTTTCAGGTTTTTCTAATGACGCCATTTTTATATGAGTAATTAGATAGTTTTGCAGCTGGTTTATGTTGCTTGCAACTCAATGTTTCTTCAATTGGAAAATATTGCAGTTAGCTACTTTTGAAACAGTTTCGTATTTTTGTCATTAAAATTAAAGGGGAAAAAGCTGACGTTGCACCGTCTAGTTGGTATTTTTTGGTGCATTTTATCCTCCTGCATAATAAACCGTAACTAACTCAATTTTGAAAAAATCGTCAATTAGGTAGTTTTGAAACTCAGCGACTCATACATAAATTAAAGACAATAGATTAACTGGTTAAGAAATGGGAAAAACCCAGAAGAGAGGTAAACAAATACAAATTCTGGGTTTTTCTCATTTCTTAACCAGTCCATTTATTGTCTTTAATTTATATATGTATAGTCTTTTATTCAAACTGAATTCTGTTCAGTTCAAATTTCACCTGATGATGATTTAATCAACCGAAAACTAGTTAATGATAAATAATATATCTTCAAGATCATTTGATAACCCTTGATTTTATAACCCCCATTAATCGTAGGTATACGTATATTTTTACTTGATGCTAGTTCTAATTTTACCACTGGAGGCGCGAGTGAGAATCTGCGTCGCCAATTATAGTATACTAGCAAATTCATAGACATTAGAAATGAAAGGACCAGTAATTTATATCATTTATATTACGTACGAAAGATATTACGTACACGTTAAAAAGAGATAAATATTATAAATAGCATTTAAATTGCCAATACATATTTCTCTTTCTAAGATACCCTGGACTTTAAAATTAAAATTGAAGCATTGAAGAAAGTTGACCACCTTAAATATTGGTTATTTTTGGGATACTCGGACGTCGCTTACGTATTTTATGTGCGTTAAATAATTTTTTCAGTTTTTACCAATGAAAAGTTTCCTGTAATTTTTTTCATAGTAATTTGTCGTAATTTTTTCATGGCAAAAGTGAAAAAACCACAGTATTTATTATGAGACTAAATATATATATATATATATATTTTTCAAATTTTTCAAATTAATTTATTATTTATTATATATCATTTTTAAAAAATTTTTCGTATCGATTATCAATATTATTTATAATGTAGAACTGAAATAAAATAAAAAAAAAATGATATTTACTTTTTATTCAAAAACCCAGTTGTGGATGAATTTGATGCATCTGAATAAATAATTTATTAATTAATGATTATACAACGAAATTTGTACCGTTTATTCACAGAATATGGATATTTTTATTTATTTACAATGACAATTTATTTATATATATATATATATATATATATATATATATATATATATATATATATATATATATATATATATATATATATATATATATATATATATATATATATATATATATACATATATATATATATATATATATATATATATATATATATATATATATATATATATATATATATATAAATAAATAAATAAATTGTCATTGTAAATAAATAAAAATATCCATATTCTGTGAATAAACGGTACAAATTTCGTTGTATAATCATTAATTAATAAATTATTTATTCAGATGCATCAAATTCATCCACAACTGGGTTTTTGAATAAAAAGTAAATATCATTTTTTTTTTATTTTATTTCAGTTCTACATTATAAATAATATTGATAATCGATACGAAAAATTTTTTAAAAATGATATATAATAAATAATAAATTAATTTGAAAAATTTGAGAAATTAAAACTTGAAAAATTTTAAAAAATATTTGGTTAAAAACAGCACTACAAAAGATCGCGATGTCTATGACGTCATAAAGGTAATATGTCAAAAGTGTCAAAATTATTAAAATTTAGTAGGAAAAATTATTGATGGTTGTTTCATTGATTTCGACGTTCAAAATCTTGAGGGACATTTTTTCCGGATTTATTTTTGTATTGCTATCACAAAGTGGGTACAAAACAAGCTCGATATTTCTTTAGTTTCGATATTTCGACAGTGAAGTTTATAGCAAGCAATAATTTGGATAGAAACAAGAATTTCAGAGCAACAATAATAGTAGGAGAGTTGCTGGCCAATTTGCAATAGTCATTTCAACACGTGTTAAATTGAGAGGATAGGATCTTGGATACTACTTACTCTACATAAAAATTCAGTTCTGGCAAGCCTATTCGACCGGGTTGAGTCGAATAGGCTTGCCAGAACTGAATTTTTGTGTAGAGTAAGTATCCAAGATTCTACTTAACGCGTGTTGAAATGACCATCGCAAATCGGCCAGTAGCTCTTGGTCTATAATCTATTTGAAAATAAAAAGACACTAATGTAGCTATGTTCAGGCCAAATTACCTTTATTACGTCACATAAGCGCTCGTGAACTATCGGTTCTAAGTTTGAAAATTTATTTGTAATTGAATATAATTTCTTAATTATTACGTTTAAAAAAAAATAAAAAGAGTTTTCTTATAAAATTTATATATAATCTTTCCATTTAACACAAAAAAAATTTTCTTCAAAAACCTGACACCTACCCATACAAAATACAATTTTAAATTTTCCCACCATTTTATCATAACATAACCAAGTGGTACCAGCATTAATATGGCTAAACGTCAAAACTTGTAAAAATTGTCAAAATTTTTATGTCAAAATTACACAACTGAATTTTCGGGGAAAGAAAATGGAAAATAAACGATCTACATCAATGGCTGATACATTTACTGTGAACATAAAAGAGGAAGAAAATTTACAGAATATAGACAATTCATTCTCAAATATAATAAAAACTGAATTATCCGATTCTTCATATTATGGAAATGAAATAAAGTTGAAATTGGAAAAAAACAATACTGACGATTTATTGACAAGTGTACATACCGAAATTAAATTAGAAGATGATGATGATGAGGATATGTCAAAAGGAAATAGTGCTTTGTTTAGCGAAAATTGCGTAAACACAGAAATATCTAACGGAAAGAGTGCCACTGAGCAAACACATAAGAAAATACGTAAAGCAGGGAAACCATTCAAGTGTGATACATGTCTTAAAACATTTTCCCAGTCAAGCAATTTGATAAAACATGAAAGAGTACATACGGGAGAGAAACCATTCAAATGCAATACATGTCTTAAAACATTTTCTGATTCATGCAATTTGATAACACACGAAAGAAAACATACAGGAGAAAAACCATTTACATGTAATCTATGTTTTAAAACTTTTTCTCAGTCAGGCAGTTTAAAACTGCATGAAAGAACACATACAGAAGAAAAACCATTCAAGTGTGATACATGTTTTAAAACATTTTCTCAGTTAACTCATTTGAAAGTACATGAAAGAATACACACAGGAGAGAAACCATTTAAGTGTAATATATGTTTTAAAATATTTAGTCAGGTGTGCAGTTTGAAAAATCATGAACGATTACATACAGGAGACAAACCATACAAATGTAACACATGTTTTAAAACATTTTATCAGTTAGGAAATTTGAAAAAACATGAAATAACACATACGGGACAAAAACCATTCAAATGTAACACATGTCTTAAGTCATTTTCTTCGTCAAGCTATTTGAAACGACATGAAGGATGTCATTCAGGACAAAGACCATTCAAGTGTAACATATGTTTCAAAACATTTTCTACGTCGAGCAATTTGAAAACACATGAAAGAGTACATACGGGAGAAAAACCATTCAAGTGTAACATATGTCTTAAGTCATTTTCTACGTCAAGCAATTTGAAAAAACATCAAGGAATACATGAAATGTAACACAAAACATTTTTTTACGTTAAACCATCGGTTTCCAAACTGGGGGGGGGGGCGCAGGTTAATTGCAAATATCGTCGTCGTTTTGATAAAATTATAGTTTTAAGAATAAGCGCTCAAACATAATTACCAAATAATGGACATTTTATATTAAGGTGAATCGATCAGTACTGACAAATTTGTGACAAATGAATTACTAACAAGTAAACGTCCCGAGACCGGACCTATCGATTTTGATGAAACTTAGATATGTTGTAGAACACTAAAAAATAAGCGACACGTATCTTTCGGAACAACGGTTTGAAGGGGTGAAATCGCCCTCCAAAAATTGGGGTAAAAATTTAATTTTTTAAATATCTCGAAAACGGTAAGAGATAGAGCAAAAGTTTAAATTGGCGATATTGCTCTTTTTTAAAGAGCTATCTATTGTTTGTTCAAATTGTGTCAACAGGGGTGGCTGGGGGTTAAAATTTAGGGGTTGATTTTGCAAAAAGGGGGTGAAAATTTTCGATTTCAAAATTCAGTTTGAGCAACATTGGAGAGGGGGTGAGTCACCCTCTTAAATTACATATTAGTTAACATACACTCATTTTTAATATTAACACACTGACAGTGGGTAATAATGTCACAATAAGTAGTTCTGAAGTTGGATTGTCGTATGTAAGGTTTTCTTAAGGTTTGTTTTTTAATGGATGTTATAGTTTTCGTTATCGAAAGTTATCGATACCGAAAATAACGATATTTTGAAAATGAATGGAAACCTAATTCCAAAAACCACATGTAAATTAAAAATCACAAACTGATTGAAAAAATTATCCAGATCGGCCGGGAACCGAACCCAGGATCTCCCGATAACTAGCCAGGTGTGTTCGCTATTACACCAACGATCCTGTTTTTTTTCTTTATATATATTTATTTTCATCAGTTTATTATCTTACTTCTTGTTATTGATTTAATTAAAAATATCAATGTATATGTACGTATGTTTATGTATGTGTTAAAAAAATATATTCACTTATTACCACGAAGCGAAGTTCATGTTGCACCGACTGTAACGTACTTAAAAAAGTAAGAAAAATTGTAAGTTATAAATTGATTGAAAACTATATTTTTACAAAAGTTTTTGAAATCAAATATCTTTAGTATACAATGTACTTACATTTCCTTGCTTATACAACAATATCAAATTTGAAATCAAAGTTTTAACAAGGATCTAAAGAATGAAAAAATATTGTTTTAAAAAATCCTGTCTTAATACCTACTCTGTGTACATTAATAACAATAAAGATAAACAAAGGCAGGTAAGAAAGACAAAATTATTATTTTTCAGTTTATTTACATTACAATTGCATAATGAAAAAAATTTTTGTGTTTATTTATCTCACCTTATATAAACAAAAAGAAATGAAAAATCCAGAGACAAACTCAAAATTGTAACAACAAAAATTTATTTTATTTCTGGTACTAATAAAACATAAATTTTATATCACTTATATCATTTCTTTGGTTTTATAAATATTCTAAAAAAGTTACACATACAATTTTTAATTAATATAATTACAAAATATTTAACTAAAAATAAATGATGCTATAAAATATTTACGCCGCGAAATGATTGATAATTGATAAAAATGATACTGATAACTTGATAAAATGATAACAATTAATAATAATTATGTAATAATTAATAATAATAATAATATTAATTTAATTACGTAATTAATAAATTATTATTATTAGTTCTGCTAAAATAAATATTATATACATATTTGTACAAATAAGGATTTGTTCTCATTCTGTTTCTTTGTATTAAAGTCAATACATTTTTCAAAACGAAAACATGATAAGAACTTGAGTGGCTGATTAAAGAAATGAGACGATTGATGACTGAGTTGATGAGATGCAGATGATCCAGACATGAATATGAATATTGAAAAATACATATGCCGATATGCCACAAATGCTATACCTATGCACTTGTATTAATTTATTGATACTTGCTAGCCTGGCTATGTTACTTTACTGTCATCTTTAAGTGATATACTGATATAAACATGTAAATGTATATTTATTTAAGGACCCAATTATTTTAGAAAAATATTACCAATATTACAAAGTTAGTTTGCTATAGAATTCCCAAACAGTTCAGATCTAACTTTTGTGTGCGCTTTTAATTTTATTTGTTATAATTGTTACTTTTAATTTATATTATTATTGCATAATTTAATAATTTAGTACGACTTTAATATACATTTATTATCTTTAGTTTAATTTGTATTTATTTGTAAAGTACTGTCTTGTGTACAGTGTTTTAATACATATATATATATATATATATAGTTTTAATATAATTTTATTCGTAATGCCTAAAGATAAGACAAATAAATTAATTTTAATTCGTTCCTGGATTGAGGGGCACCCGGAATTAAAAATGCAAGGTGAGGATATATTTTGCACAGCTTGTGAAGAGAAAATATTTGCAACAAGAAAGTGGATAGTCGATAGACATGTCAATTCTTTAAAACACCGCTTCAATAAGGAATCTGGTCAAACCACTCACCAAACAGATTTTAATTTCAAGTTGGCAAAAATGATGGTTTGCAGTAATATACCTTGGAAGAAATTAAATAATCCCTATTTTAGAGGTTTTCTGCAGGAATATTGCATAGGCCAACAAATTCCAACTGAAGCAACTTTAAGACTTCATTATTTATCAAAAGTATATGATACGACCGTTCAAGATATTCGTAAAAAACTAAAAAATGAATATTTATGGATTAGTGTGGACGAGACTTGTGATGTGCGTGGTCGTTATGTGGCAAATTTCATAGTAGGTGCTTTAAATACTGAACAATTTACCAAACCGTACCTTATTAATGTAGGATTTTTAAAATCTGTCAATCATACAGAAATAATTAGTTTTATTAAAGAATCCTTAGCATTTCTATGGCTGGAAGAAGTAAATTATTCTAAAGTTTTATTATTTATTACTGATGCTGCAAGCTACATGGTGAAATCTGGAAAAATTTTGAAAGAAGAGTTTCCGAATTTATTACATTTAACTTGCTTGGCACATGGTTTACATCGTGTTGCTGAACATGTTAGAATGCAGTATGAAAATGTAGATAAAATGATATCTGCAATAAAGCAAATTTTTGTAAAAGCTCCACAGCGGATTCAGAAATTCCAGGAGTATTTTCCAGATACTCCAATGCCACCAGAGCCAGTCTTAACGAGATGGGGAACCTGGTTAGAAGCAGCATCATATTACGAAGACCAGTGTAATTTATCAAAATTAAAACTATTGGTTGATACTTTTAACCCTGAAGATGCTTCTTCCATTATTGTAGCCAAAGAATTGCTTCAACATACGGAACTAAAAGATGAAATTGATTTCATAAACACGAACTTTAAAATAATAAGTGATGTCATAAAAAAACTACAGGGTTCATTGGCATTAACCGAATCCATAAAACTAATAGAAGATATTAAACAAAAAATAAATCAAGTGAGTGGGGACATTGCAGAGAAAGTTAAAATTAAAATAAACAATGTGTTAGATAAAAACCCGGGGTATAAAACAATTATAAAAATTGCCAAAAAAATTCAGGGTGAAAATGTATCTGTGTATTATGATGACCGATTACTAAAAGACGAATTAATTCCCTTTTATAAGTATGCACCTATAACGAGTGTTGATATTGAAAGATAATTTTCCATGTACAAATGGATTTTGGATAATCGTGGTCAAAGACTCACACAGGAGTATCTAAAACAGTTATTAATAATTTACTATAATAATAACTGTGGTGGTGAAGATTTATCTCTCCTTGAAGAAGAAGTGTCTCAATCAGGACCTTTGTTCGAACATGTACAAGACCCACAACCAGGACCGTCCTGGATGTAAGGTAAGTACAAAGTTTTTAAGTATGATGTATTAAAAATATAAGCAGTACCTATATACATACACCACAAATCCAATTTTACGTAGTGGTCGGTGCAAATTTAAGGGGAAGTACGTAAAATCGGAAGATCAGGGGCGTCGGTAAACTTTTGTTTTGGGGGGTTGGTAAATATTATTTATCTGAATTTATTTAAAACAATATTATCTTAAGAGACAATTTACACTTAAAATTCGGTTGTGTTGACAAAGGAAATCGAATGTTATACTAATGAATATGAGTGACAACTTGTAGAAAACTGTCCAAAAATCAACTTCACTATCGCATTCATCAGCGTAAAAGACGCCAAATAGCGGAAGCTGACAAAAATTCTAGAATATTCTACTCGTGAATTGGCAAAGATACCAAAAAACAAACTTCACTATTGAATTGCGCACTAAAAATTAGAATAAGCAGCGCATTTTTAGAAAAATTCTAGAATGTTCTATTCGTCAACTAACAAAGATATCGAAAAATCGATTGCACCATTTAATTGGTCATCGAATAAAAGACGGAATAGCACATTTTCATAAATGTTCTAGAATATTCTATTCGTCAGATAGCAAAAATTGTTTGTCAAAATCGGACATTTGGTTTACATTAGTTTAATTTCGGTTCGACAATTAAGTGGTGCAGTAGATTTTCCAATATCTTTGTTAGTTGACAAATAGAATATTCTAGAACATTTCTCAAAATATGTTATGTGGTCTCCTTTTTGGTACTCAATTCAATGGCGACGTTTGTTTTTGAATATCTTTGCTAGTTGACGAATAGAATATTCCAGAACATTTGTCAAACTGTGTAATTTGATCTCTTTTTCAATGGACAATTAAATGGTACAATTGATTTTTTAATATCTTTGCTAGTTGACAAATAGAACATTCTAGAATTTTTGTCAAACTACACTGTTTAATCTCATTTTTAATGACCAATTCAACGGTGAAGTTTGTTTTTTGATATCTCTGCTAGTTGATGATTAGAATATTCTAGAATTTTACGTTACTAATTTTACATTTGCATTTTGCATATTACGTATACAGAATATGTGCATATATATCTTCAGTGAAATTTTAAAATTTTTAAAGGCTACGAGACCCTCAGACAATATTACCTACGGCCCTGACTCGGGCTTGGTACATAAATTTTCACCAACACAGACAAACAACAACATATCTGTGAGAGGGGAACCCCACTAAATCGCTGACGTCACTACGTAAAATCGGAGTACGTACCATTGGATGGCCACTGTATATATATATATATATATATATATATATATATATATATATATATATATATATATATATATATATTTGTACTTACTAATTCATTCATATACATATACATACACCTTTTTAATGTTTCCATTAATTTGTATAAATATATACCTCACAAATAATGTATACCAGTTGAAGTGTTTAAAAATAATAGTAATAATAATAATAAATATAATAATAATATTTATAATAAAAAAACCTTAAATTAAGCACGCAAAATAGATTTTATAATCTAAATATTCCATTTGGTACACATCAGTTGTATTTGGAAAGCTAAAGCCGGTCCTGTCGCCGCAACTGAGGTTCGCTTCGTGCTTATTACACAAGAGGATTGTATATTTTCGAATGAATTCATGTTTTTAAGCGGCCCCTACACGCTCAATAATATTGTGCAATCAACTTGCGCAATTTATTGAACGCTTCTCCAGACAGTTCAATAATTTTGTTAAAGAAGTTTGTGCAATAAACTGAATGCAGGAATTGTACTTAATTAAACTGCTGTTTAATTTTAAATATTAAGTCACAAAGATGTTGCAAAGTAATGAATAATTATTCTTGCAAATTAATAATTCATACTGGTTCAAATAATAGCCATCAAATATGACTACAGAATAACAAACAAATAAAGTAGTATTGCGCAATAATATCTACACAGCCTACAGACGTTACAATATTAATTCATTGCACAATATATTTCAAACTATTTTTGATCAGCACAATATATTGTACAACCCTTCAATATAACCTACAGACGATCAATAATATTGTACAATCTTAGATCTTGTGCAATATTATTGAGCGTGTAGGGGCCGCTATATATAGCGAAAATTTGTTGCCTAGCAATTGAAAGGTATGCGTTGCCGTATTTTTGTTAGTTAAAAGTTCTCGTTAAATTGCTCTTAGGCAACAAATTTGAGTTGCAGAAAACCACTGAGTACTGAATCGAACATATTAACATATGTTTCCTAGAGATACCACAGGCATTAAATTATGAAGTATGACTCCATTTTATTAAACCCAACTTGTAACCACGGAGACTTGTTTATAAATATTAGATAAACCATTAAATTAATGGTTTGACCGCCATTAAAGTAATCACTCAGTAGTTCCGCTTCCCCAGTTTAAGACTCGACACTCGAGCGTTACCCCCACTTTACCACCTATTATAAATTTTATAATATTTATTTCAGAGCTAATATGAATCAAAAAATTTGTTTTGTTTATATTAAATGAAAGAAAAATTACCTAAATTAAATAAACCTAGTAAGATAACTTAAGTTTGTAACATCCATGGACAATAGAATAGTGTGGACAAGCCATATTTAAGTTTGTGGGCATCTGATATTGATGCTTTTCAAGGGTGAAGAGGGTGTCTATAAATGATGCTTTTCAGGGGTGAAGGGAGTGTCACTAAATTTTTATATTAAAAATTCCAATCAAATTACTACTTACTTATGAAATGAAATACCAGATTTCTTTTTTGAATCTTTCCCACTTTCACTAATGCATGTCCTTACAGCACAATAAACCATTTTCGTACTTTTAATAGCTTGTACAAATGACATATACGACATACCAAAAGCTTCAACGACATACCCAGTTACTGCGTGTCCATAGTAATAATAATAATATTCCCTAGTCCGTGGTAACATCATTATTTGACTAACTAGTCAGTACTACTTATGCACATATCAGTTAGTGTATTCAGGTACTTTCATTAAATGTAAACTGGGATGTAAACAGTTAGACATAAATCTATGTAATTATGCAGGTATAAAAAAAAATTGGTTTGTTTATATAGGTTTATACCTACAAAACAAAAATTACGAAAAAACATTTAGAGAAGCGAGCGTAGTCTTGCAATATTTTATGAGGAGATAATAATCAGTAAAAGAAAAATGCTACACAGTAGTCAATGCTTTATAATTTGATTTTAAATAATAAAATGAAATAAAATAAACTTGTTAACTGCGTACATAAATAGATGATTGTAATGATAATGATATATCATTAAGTGATTATATACCTAAGTCCAATACCGTTTACAGGTACATTATACTCACATAGTATAATTATATTAATTATGAATATCAATATATCTATACATATATTAAACGTAAACTACTAGAGTTTTGTTACAATATTATTTAAATTTTTACGTTACATTATTATTTTTAGACCCTCTTACTTATTTTGACGCTCCTGAAAAATTTTTAATTTTGACAGAATCATAAATTATTGAACTACACTACAAATTCTGAATCTAGACGTAAAGAAATTTTATACCTTGCCAGCGAACGATCGGACTTAGGTTAGGAAACAACATTTCCTGGAAAAGCTGTTCCCTTTGTTTCATTCTGCGGAACTACTGAGAAGGATCACTGTATAACACGTTTTGCAAACAAAATTACAAAAAATTTTTTATTCTAAAAGTCCTTTTACAAAATCATATTTTCAACAGTTATCGCTTATCAACAACAATCAATTGAATTACCAATATTGTAAATAAAAAATTTGGGTGGACAGGTCTACTCACACTGTCAACTTCCCATTAGGTGTCCTTAAAGACTAGAGACTGCTGTAAATAAATAATTTTTTTTTTCATTTCAGGAGGCTCCGAACCCCTGACAGGGGCTTTGCTCCTTGCGCCCTACTGGAGAGCTTCGCGCCCTGTATCTCGTGGGGGACTCCACCCCTCATTAAACAAATGATATCATCATTTATTCTCGAGATATACGAGACGATAAATATTTCACAAAAAATTCTTAATTTCGTTTTTTTATTATAAAAAACCAACCGCTACTCCGAATTTGCTGAAAACTGCCAGTCTTCATTTTGTAATAGGGTTCTTGACTGAGGTCACGAAAATATTCTAAAAGCATTGTTTTTCCATGTCAGTTAAGTGATTTTTTTATTTTCGACAGATTCTGAAAAAATCATCAAAAAAAATAACCCTACAATTTTAAATGACAAAAAGGCGGGGAAAACGCCTCACTATAGTGACGTCACAGTTTGAAGCAACTAAACGTCAATGTCAATATTTATAACCTCAAAACTTTGATTATATTCATAAAATGTCAAAGTAGAAGCAAGTATTTATTAGAATTCTGGCCGATTATTATTACTATATATATAAGCTAATAGAAATATTCAAAAGAAAACATAATTTCACCTCATCGATGAAAATTATCAAAATCGACATATCTAGCTACAAAATGTTACGTCATATTCAAGAAATGGCGCGTTTTCACTAATTTGAATATTTGTTGAAAAATGGCGATTTTCAAAATAAAATTTCTAAATATTTATCAAATTTTTTTAAGTTTCATCATTAAAATTGGACATAATATGTAATGATAATGCATACAATTATTTAACATTTGACACAAATTTTAAATACAGTCAAGTACCGTATTACGCATCTAAAGAAGGACAAATCCGGAGTTGACATCATCATTTGTTCTCCAGATATGCGAGATGAAAAAAATTCACGAACGAACGAACTATGTAATGAACGCACACACAGACATCACGCTAAAAATGATGGATTCGGACTCTAGTGACCTTGAAACGTGGAGATATGTCCAAATTAGCGATTCGTAAAATCGGACCCGTTACAATAATTTCCGATGGAAAGTTAATAAAAATATTAATATTTTGTGAATAAATAATACAAATTATGTACATTGTATAATCAATTATTTATTATTCATATGCATCAAATTCAACCACAACACCTATGCATACAAATCACAGTTTTAAATTTTCCCACCATTTTATCATAACCGCGTGGTACCAACATGTAATATATATATATCGATGTTTTGAAATTGTCATCAAAACTACACAACTGAATTTTCGGAGAAAAAGAAAACCGTAACAAAATTTTTTGGCGATTGTCTTCTTGTCAAAACATTTAAATCCCTTAAAACTACACTTCGAAGGACAAAGAAAATGGAAAATACAGGATCTACTTCAGTAACAAAAACATTTGCTGTTAGAATAAAAGGGGAGGAAAATTTACAGAATGTCGACAGCACATTTATAAATATAACAAAAACTGAATCGAATTTATATTGTGGAAATGAAATCAAATTGGAACTGGGAGAAAGTAATACTGACGATTCATTGAGAAGTTTACATACGGAAATTAAATTAGAAGATGATGAAGAGGATATGTTAACAGAAAAAAACGTTCTATTTGACGAAAACTCAGAAATATCGAATACAGAGAGTGTCACTGAGCAAACACATGAACGAATACATGCAAGAGAAAAATCATTTAAATGTAATATATGTCTGAAAACATTTTATGAAGCATGCGATTTACAAAGACATAAAAGAACACATACAGGAGAAAAACCCTTTAAATGTAGTACATGTTTTAAAACATTTTCGCGTTTAGGTCATTTGAAATCACATGAAAGAATACATACCGGAGAAAAACCATTCAAGTGTGATACATGTTTTAAAACATTTTCTCATCCATCTTCTTTACAAAGACATGAAAGAACACATACAGGAGAGAAATCATTCAAATGTAACATATGTTTTAAAACATTTTCTCAATCAGCTCATTTGAATGATCATAAAAAAATACACACAGGAGAAAAACCATATAGATGTGATACATGTTTTAAAACATTTTCAATGTCAAGCAATTTGAAAACACATGAAAGAGTACATACGGGAGAAAAACCATTCAAGTGTAATATATGTCTTAAAACATTTTCTAGGTCAAGCAGTTTGAAAAATCATCAAAGAATACATTAAATGTAACACAAAACATTTTTTACGTTAAGCCATTGAAAATTACATGAAAACTATTTAAGCGTGATACATGTTTTAAAACATTTAAGGTCACTTTTAAATCACATGAAACCGGACATGTACATATACAGAAGGGAAACCATTCAAATGTAACATATGTCTTAAAACATTTTTTATGATAGGCATTTTGCTAACACATGAAAGGATACACACAGGAGAGAAACCATTCAATTCTTTTATTCAATAATAATAATAAAAAATCGGTATCTTGCTTCGTTTTCGAGATATTCGAGCTTCCAAATTTGAAAATGTTTTTCCGCACTGATAAATTATGTATAAAAATATAAAGAATATGTTCGTATTCTATTTTCAAACTTAACTAGATGTAGTTAATTAAGGCGTTATGCTGCTGTGATCGATATAAAAACTCTTGACTTTCCTAAATTCCAATAATAACAGCCATTTAATAGATTTTCAATTTTTTATTTATACCTTTATACGTATCATATTAAGGAGTGGAAATATTTAATATTAACATTTTATTGTCTACGGTTTTGGCATCTGAAAATAATCACAACAACCGCAGAGGCCGATCGCGATCAATGATTACACATTATGTGTGCGATGTTACCACAAACAAGAATTTACAACAACAAACACACTCTTGTTGGTTTCCATAAACATTTTTAGAATATTTTTAATTTCAAATGTTATCGAGTGCCTGTGAAACATTGTTAATGCATGGCGGACTTTTGTCCGTATTTAAACATACACCAATATTCATATGTTCACTTAATGTCCAGCTTTGGCTGATACTTGAACACTCGATGTACTTTGGCAAATGGCCAATTCATTATGTTAATTAAAAACACTATGTCAATTTTAATTTTTAGAATAAACAAAACATTTAAAAATATTTTATATTATTGTTTTTTTGTTTTTTTTTTTTTACTTTAATTTTTTTTTTTATATTTATTTATACCAGCTTATTATCTTACTTCCTGTTATTGATTTTATTAAAAATATCAATGTATATGTACGTATGTTTACACATATTAAATTATTTTATATATTTGTTTAAAATTTCTTGAAAAATATTGCCGGCCACCGGGGAAGTTTAGTGTGAAAGTGCTCGGACTTCAAGATACATGCGCCCCTACTCTCGTCTCTTCCCGTTCTTATCGTATAGGCGTTATAGGCTGCAAAGTCTATTTTTTTTACTTGAAAAATTCGACTAAAAACTACAGTATTTTATTATAAGACTAAATATATTATATGAGTTAATTGTCATTGTAAATAAACAAAAATATTCATATTTTGTGAATAAACGATATAAGTAAATTACGTTATATAATCAATTACACATTAATTTGTATTTATGAAATTTAACCACAAAACCCATGAAATGTCGTGCCTCAACTTATTGACAATTTAAGTTATTGACGATGATCGTAGTTTACCTTAAGTTATAGACAAATCATATGTATGTACCCGAGGTCAAACGTGCTGTGTCGTAGTGTGGCAGTGCGTACATATAGATGGTTTGTCTATAACTTGAGGTAAACTACGATCATTGTCAATAACCCTAGGTCTTCACTAGCAATTATTTATTGAAAGCAATATTGAATTGAAACATTATTGCTAATGTAGACGAGTATATTGAAAGAGTTTTCAATATTGCCTCCTAGATGGAAACAAAAATTGCTTTCCATCTCTGTAGCAATTTTTGTTTCAAGAATTTTGACGTTTCAGTATCCAAAATGGCGGAAACTGAAAAAAAAGAATAGGATCTCTTCGGTTCATGGATTACATGTACGTGATGTACGTACATTTTACACATATACATACACATTTCATAGTAAAAACCGTAAAAACCACAGAGCACGTAAAAACAAATATGTATATTTCCTTTTTACCGTTTCTGCCGAACACAACAACCGACAGAACATAACCAAAAAGCCAAAATAAATTTTAATTTTAATAATTAAAACAAATAAAAATGGCAACAAAAAAATTTAATAAAAAGGAAATTTTAAAATTAATTAACATGTATAGGGAAAAAGAAAGCCTATGGGATCTTAACAGTAAATTATATAAAAGAATTGACATAAAAATGAGAGATTGGGAGGATCTCGCAACAGAATTTAACACAGACATTAAAATGATTAAAAATAAAGTTAAATGTCTCCGGACATTTTCATAATTGTTCTAATAATTCAATCTTTCTTAACTTTGTTATTTTGCCTATAATAACATTCAAGTGTTCACTGGCAGCCATTTTCAGCAAATAAAATTGAAAGCAAAGAAATGCCCAAACAGAAAAAATTGAAAAGTAAATTGAACTATGTTTCAATATTGCTTTCAATGAATAATTGCTAGTGTAGACCTAGGGTAAGTTAAATTGTCAATAAGTTGAGGGACGACGGTATATAATTATGCAAATTACAATTTGGAATTTTCCCACCATTTTAGAACTACTAAATGGTACCAACATATATAATATGGCTAAACGTCAAAACTACACAATTGAATTTTCTGAGAAAAAAGAAAATGGAAAATAAAGAGTCTACATCAATGACTGATACATTTACTGTGAAAATAAAAGAGGAGGAAAATTTGCAGAATATAGACAATTCATTCTCAAATATAATAAAAACCGAATTATCCGATTCTTCATATTATAAGAATGAAATAAAGTCGAAATTGGAGAAAAGTAATACTGACGATTTATTGACAAATGTACATACCGAAATTAAATTAGAAGATGATGATGAGGATATGTTAAAAGGAAATAGTACTTTGTTTAGTGAAAGTTGCGTAAATCCAGAAATATCTAACGAAAAAAGTGCCACTGAGCAAACACATAAGGAAATACGTAAAGGAGAGAAACCGTTCAAATGTAATACATGTCTCAAAACATTTTCTACGTCAAGTTGTTTAATAAAACATGAAAGAGTACATACGGGAGAAAAACCATTCAAGTGTGACACATGTTTTAAAACATTTTCTGAAACAGGCAATTTAAAAAGACATGAAAAAATACATACTGGACAAAGACCATTCATGTGTAACATATGTCTTAAAACGTTTTCTACGTCACACAATTTGATAACTCATGAAAGAGTACATACCGGAGAAAAACCATTCAAGTGTGAGACATGTCTTAAAACATTTTCGACGTCAAGCAGTTTAAAAATACATGAAAGAGTACATACGGGAGAAAAACCATTTAAATGTGATACGTGTTTTAAAACATTTTCTCAGTCATGCGATTTGAAAAAACATGAACGCTTACATACAGGAGAAAAATCATACAAATGTAACACATGTTTTAAAACATTTTCTGCGTCAAGCCATTTGATAACACATGAAAGAGTACATACGGGACAAAGACCATTCATGTGTAACGTATGTTTTAAAACATTTGTTCATTCGTCTGTTTTACGGGAACATAAAAGAATATATACAGGAGCGAAACCATTCAAATGTAACACATGTGTTAAAACATTTTGTCAGTCCGGTAATTTGAAGAAACATGAAAGAACACATAGATAAATCATTCAAATGTAACATATAAAATATTTTTAATTTACTTTCGTACCTTTGTTCCTTTGGTTTTGGTTTTAGTTTAAAAATTGGTTTTAAACTAACGCACTTTGTAGATTATTTAATGTTATTGTTAAGAATTATAATTATTTATTATCTAGGCAGCCTCTACAATTATTATTAATAACACTGAGTGCTGAATCGAACATATTAACATATGTTTCCTAGAAATACTACAGGCATTAAATTGTGAAGCGTGACTCCATTTTACTAAACCCAACTTGTAACCACGGAGACTTGTTTATAAATATTAGATAAACCATTAAATTAATAGTTTGACCGCCATGAAAGTAATCACTTCAGTCAATTTGTTGGCTTCAGTTTCTTAATGTATTTGTAATACACAGCATTCTCTCTAATGTATGATAAAAATTTAATTAATAGTAACGTAAAAGCCCCCATTATGGAACGGTATCTAATACTGGAACAGTTTTGACATTTACATATTTATTTATTTAATTAAGTAAGGAAACATTAAATGCGAGGTGAATTTGAATTGAAAAACAATCATTCTATTAGTAATAATTTTTGTTATCAGACGTTTCTTTCAGAAATAACTTCATTAATATGTAAATGTCAAAACTGTTCCAGTATTAGATACCGTTCCATAATGGGGGCTTTTACGTTACCTATGGAAAATTAATAAGTTGCTGATGGTAAAATAAATAAATATCTGTATTAATAAATAATTAAGAAATGAAACAGTAGAGTTTTAAGAAAAGATATTGTAAGAGGATTTTTTGTATTTTTTTGTTATGGTTAAAAATAAAACAGAGAACTTTGTACGTTTAAAGAAATAAAGGAGTTTACAATAAAAGAAGAGGCTGTTTCATAATTCATTTGTAATAGAAGAAGATATAAAAATTTTTCTATTTATTTATCAAGAGTTACATATGAAAAGGACCTAGCCGTACTTCCATGGCGAAACTTCCTCCAATAGCAACTTATATTAATAACTGTACTAACGGTATGGTGAGGCTATAAGTAATTGATATCTACCACCTTCCTGACTAAAACCTAGTAGTTACGGAGGTAACTAAAAAAATAATAAAAAATAAGTGTTTTATTCAAAAATTTTTTTCTCGGTAATTACTTAATATAAAAAATAATTCCAAATCCACATGAAGGCAGACACTCTCTAGAATATTAGACATATTTATTAACATCCCAGTCCTCGTTATTAAGGATAATAACCCTTTTTCGATTTTTCCTGATTATCTCGAAAACTATAGGAGATAGGAAAAAACACTTTATTAGACATAACACTTTATTTTTAACGAGCTTTCGATTAATATGCTTAATTCCATGGTCGGACCAACTGGAGGGGCTGTTCGACAGGTCAAGGGAGAAAAATATATTTTTTAAATATGTTGCACCCCTTGAATTTAAATAAAACTTGGTATGGCAATAGACTAAGGCCGAGTTACTGTATTTTTCTGAGGTGGTAACTCATAGGGAACCCTATGAAAATAACATTGGATCGGATTTTATCCTTGTTATTATCCTTAATAATGAGGACTGGGATGTTAATAAATATGTTTAATATTCTAGAGAGTGTCTGCCTTCATGTGGATTTGGAATTATTTTTTTATATTAAGTAGTTACCGAGAAAAAGATTTTTTAATAATCCACTCATTTTTTATTATTTTTTTAGTTATCTCCATAACTACTAGGTTTTAGCCGGGAAGGTGGTAGATATCAGTACTTATAGCCTCACCATACCGTTAGTACAGTAATTAATATAAGTTGGTATTGGAGGCAGTTTCGCCATGGAAGTACGGCTAGGTCTTTGAGGCAGAAGGAAATGCTAGAAATGTTAATCGTGTAAAAATTATCGTATGCACGGTTACTGGGAAGCAGCCTATTTGAAATTATAGTAAATTGTACACCAAGCGATTGAAGCGTGATTTTTAATCCCGAGTGTTCACAGTCACACGAGAGATAAAAAAGAAACACCTTAGTCCTGTGACGTGTATACTCTTTCTTGCAATTACGAATAAAATTATAAAAATTAAGAAAAGTTTTTAAATGTCAATCAAATCAGATGAAATTATATCAAGTATACTTTGTATAAATCAACCAAATTGAACAATATAAACTTTGAGGGTCTGTAACTTTGTAACTATTTGTAATACGAAAAATTTGTCAGGAACTTTTTTGTAAACCGTGATTTAGACTACAAAATTATCATTTAACTTTTTGTCCTATCTTTAATAGTTTAGCTTAAAAATGTAAAAAAAAAAAACATTTCAAAAAATTTTAACTTTAAGGTTCCGTAGAAAGTGAAATATTGGTGATAGAAATTTGACACAAGGAAATTTTTTGTCCAAAATTTAATACTTAATAAGATGCTTTGATTTATTTTATGGAAGAAAATTTTTTTATAGTTTGCCGGAGTAAATAATATAAAAAATCGTCTTTTCTGTGGTACTTTAATAGGAAAACTTTAGGTTCGTCAAGGGGCCAAACTACTGTTTAATAATATGCATCCCGACTGTAATCAAAATTTTACGTCATCAGACTGGGCAGAGAGGTGGAAAGTTGTATACGTATTTAGAGTTTGCGTTGGTATGTGTAGCGTTGTGGATGTTTGGCTGTGTGATACTCTTTATGTATGCAGCTAAGTGGTCTAAGGTGGGAGTGGGTACATACACAAGAACAACAGCATGTATGTACCTGCTAACAATGAACAGTGAACAGCGTAATAATGCAAATATACGCTTGAAGAGTCGATGGACGACTAACTAGTAAGCTGGTTACATTGTTAACACAACGCAGTGTTCGTTCGACGAAGGACACGGACTGACTAATGCCTTAAGCTGTGACACGACTCCAAATGACTCCGCGCCAATTACACGTTTTTAATATTAGTTGGTTTCTAGTGTTCTATGAGGTTCGTTGATGCACCTCTAAAAATTGGCATTATGAACCCTACATTGGTCTACATGTTTGTTTACACATATGCGAGAAAAAAGAATATCAATGTTACCCTAATATTCCATATGAGATTGTTCTCCTTACCTTTACCCTCCATGCACAACACCTCCAAAACGACACATATGTACACTCTTCTCTGGTACACTCCGTCAGTGAAGAGAGACGTATAATAGAAGTTTAATTCTTATGGGCCAATGTGGACGAAAATTTTAGTCGTGTTTGTTTCTGTTAGATGGCAGAACGATCGAAGTCCAGACGTTTTTAAGTTGTCAGGCAAAGATTCAGTTTAACAGGAAGAGGTAGGGAACGTATATTTCAATTTGTATATTTCCATTTTTCTTCCATAAACAAATTTCTTGTTTCAAAAGTACAATTATCAAGACATAACAGTGCGTACTGCTTGCTTGCATAGCACTGCCGTCTGTAGATGGGGTGCCAACATCGCGGTTTGGGGTGCTCTAAAACTGTCCATAAATTTAACACAGGATTGAAGTTCTATATCCGTCTCTCTTCACTGACTCCGTGTATGTATAAATCATATTGGTACCAACTACGCCAACTACCAACAATATATACCAAATACGGCTAAACGTCAAAACTTGTTGAAATTGCCAAATCGACACAACTGAACTTTAGGAGGAAAAAGAAAATGGAAAATACAGCATCTACATCAATGACTGATACATTTACTGTAAAAATAAAAGAGGAGGAAAATTTACAGAATATAGACAATTCATTTTCAAATACAATAAAAACTGAATTACACGATTCTTCGTATGATGGAAATGAAATAAAGTTGAAATTGGAAAATAGCAATACTGACGATTTATTGAGCAGTGTACATACCGAAATCAAATTAGAAGATGATGATGAGGATATGTTAAAAGGAAATAGTATTATATGTAATGCAAAGAATGCTCCTGAGCAAACACATAAGAAAATACATCTAGGAGAGATAACGTTCAAATGTAATATATGTCATAAAACATTTTCTACGTCAAGCTATTTGAAAATACATGAACGAATACATACGGGAGAAAAGCCATACAAATGTAACACATGTTTTAGAACATTTTCTGAATCAGGCAATTTAAAAACACATGAAAGAATACATACGGGAGAAAAACCATTCAAATGTAACACATGTTTTAAAACATTTTCACAACTAATCCATTTGATAACACATGAAAGAGTACATACCGGAGAAAAACCATTCAAGTGTGCTACATGTTTTAAAACATTTTCTCAGTTAGGCAGTTTAAAAGTACACGAAAGAGTGCATACGGGAGAAAAACCATTTAAATGTGATATATGTTTTAAAACATTTTCTCAGTCATACGATTTAAAAAAACATGAACGCTTACATACAGGAGAAAAACCATATAAATGTAACACATGTTTTAAAACATTTTCTAGGTCAAGCAGTTTAAAAATACATGAAAGAACACATACGGGAGAAAAACCATTTAAATGTGATATATGTTTTAAAACATTTTCTCAGTCATACGATTTAAAAAAACATGAACGCTTACATACAGGAGAAAAACCATACAAATGTAACACATGTTTTAAAGCATTTTCGGCGTCAAGCCATTTGGTAACACATGAATGAGTATATACGGGTCAAAGACCATTCATATGTAACGTATGTTTTAAAACATTTGCTTATTCGTCTGTTTCACGGAAACATAAAAGCAGGGCTGGGAAAAATGGTTCATAGAAACCATTTAAAATAGAAAATGGAAAATGGTTTCCAAGAATGCATTTAAAATTCAAAATAGGAAATGGTTTTGCTGAACATATTTAAAATAGAAAATGGAAAATAGCTATTTAAAATGGATTATAAAATGTAAAATGCTTTTTTTACTTTAAATTTACAGCTGAACTTTTTTATGCGGTCTTTTTTGTGCGTTTTTTTTATACTATTTTTTTATGCGGTTTGTAAAAAATGGCCATTAAAATTCATAATATGAATCAAAATCAAGAGACAGTAAGAAACCTAAACATTTTATAATAACTTTCTTTAATAAAAATACTTTTTAACGGCTTTTAAGCATTTAATCAATACATTGCATAAGAACATAAGTTATTGCATCATTTAATTTTTTTACAGATGTATTTTTCAAAATTTTCATAATTTTAAAAACTATATTGCTATAGTTTTTATAGCTATTTATGAAGTTTTTAAGTATATTTTTTTATGAGCCCCTATCCACCGTACAAAAAAAGGATCAGCTGTATTCTATAAATTTTTTTTATATTATTTATATTAATAAAAAAAGTTAAGAAAATGTCAAAAAGTTAAGAAATTAGGGAAGTATTTTGAGAAAATTTTTTATATGAAAACGAAATTTAACTATTGAAATATTGTTACTCAAAAATATTGCAAAATTTAATTTAGCCTTCATATATTCAAACCTTGACTACGCTACAACTGCGACTTCTAAATTAGGAAATTCATCTACTCGAAATACAAAAATTTTCTTATCGACGTGTCTTAAAGATTACACAACTTGAATTAGAAAAGTTTGACTTAAAAGAACTGCAACTCTAGTAACAAATTTAACTCAAACGACATTGCAACTCGAGTTATAAAAAATTTGAGTCAGTTAAATCAAGTTACATTTAATTTACAATTTGTTAGACTTCAAGTCGTTCAATTCAAGTTCTATAATTAATATTGTATACACATAAATTTGAGTATACGTGCATTTTCATTTTAAATGTAAAATGGATTCAAAATTTCATTTTAAATACGAAAACGGAAAATGGTTTGACCGAACTTATTTAAAATAGAAAATGCAAAATGCCATTTTGTATTTTAAATACATATTTAAAATGAAATCATTTTAAATAGTTCCCAGCCCTGCATAAAAGAATACATACAAGAGAGAAACCATTCAAATGTAATACGTGTAGTAAAACATTTTGTTAGTCCGGCAATTTGAAGAAACATGAAAAAACACATAGAAAAATCATCCAAATGTAACATAATTATGTTATATAAAACATTTTTTAATTCACTTTTTACTTTTGTTCCTTTTTTTCTGTAAAAAATAATTAGTGTAATGAACTTTAACAAAAATATATAGTGAACCGGAGTCAAACAAATCACATCACCGTACTGTCCTGTTGAAAATTGAATTGTTGGCAACCTTGCCAAGGTTACCTTGGTTGTAAGACATGTTTTAACACATTTTTTTCGCCAATCTGTTTGAAAAGACACATCAAAAAAATGATATTTTAGAAAAGTAAATTTAATCGTTAAAAATGTAGCCTCAAAAAATTCACATATATTATATGATACATATAGCCTTAGATGCTGCGCATCATCAAATAAAAAAAAAATTATTTTAGCGCGACTATGATTTTCTTATTTCATTTTCGAGATATTGAACGCGGAAATTTTAAAAATTGTTCTTAAACTAACACAATGTAAAGGCCGCTACACACGATCAGTTTTAACTGACAGTAAAAACTGTCAGTTAAAACTGACGTCGCTGTACCTACACACGTTCATATCAAAGCTGTCAGTCAAAACTGAAGACGCATCAGTTCCTTACAAGATGTAATGCGTTTATCACCACTCTTGTTTACCATTAGGGATGGTAAATAGGTGCTCACGTGAGAAATACGATTTTCTTATTAGTTAATTTTTAAATTTCACAGAGAAACACGCACGGAAATAGGGCAGGTTCTATCTTTGAAATCTACAAATGTTTGCGCAACAGAGCAGTCATTTTCCATCACTACAGCTAGCATTGCTCCTATCACTGTTGTCAGCTCTAGTTCTAGGTTCTAGCAGACAATCTTGCATCGTGTGGTGCGGATATAGTGGGTATGCGTTGGTTAGCATATGTGTTTCTTCAGATTGTAATACGACTGATGAAAATTTACCTACACACGCACAGTTTAAACTGAACAGTTCCATCAGTTCAGTTAAAAAAATATGTGGTGAAATATTTTATCAGTTTTAACTGATAGTAAAAAAAACTGTCAGTTTTTTTGCCTACACACGATCAGTTTTCTCTGTCAGTTTGAACTGTTCAGTGAAAACTGTCAGTTAAAACTGATCGTGTGTAGCGCCCTTTATTGTTAAGAATTATAATTATTTATTATCTAGGCAGCCTCTACAATTATTGTTAATAAAAATTTAATTAGTAGTACTTATGGAAAATTAATAAGTTGCTAATGGTAAAATAAATGAATATCGGCATTAATAAATAATGAACCATTTTCTCAAAATATGTAATAGTCTGACATCAGGGTGGCGACACAGGTAGGTTGGGACTACATCTCTATGATCGAAATTTTAATTTAAAAATTTCTATGTAACCGCATAAGAAAATTGTTTAACACCAGGGCGGTGACACGAGTTATTCGAAATTACATCTCTATAGTTAGAATATTAATTTCTAAAAAATAAACAATATTCCTAGGTAACCGAATAGAAAAATTTTGTTGTGAAAGTGGAATTAACAGAAAATGATTTTTGATTGGTTACATTAATATCTCGATCATAGAGATGTAGTCCCAACTAGTAGTGTCGCCGCCCTGGTGACAGACTGCTACATATTTTGAGAAAATGGCTCATTAAGAAATGAAATAGTAGAATTTTAAGAAAAGATATTGTAAGAGGATTTTTGTGTAGTAATTTGTTACGGTTAAAAATATAAAAGAGAACTGTGTATGTTTAAAGAAATAAAAGTTTACAATAAAAGAAGAGGTTGTTTCATTTGTAATAGAAGAAGATATAGAAAATTTTTCTGTTTGTTTATTAAGAGTTATGAAAATTTAGGCAAAGGGAACTGTTCGAAATGTTAATCTTGTAAAAATTATTGTGTGCACGGCTACCGGGAAGCAGCCTATTTGAAATTATAGTAAATTGTACACCAAGCGATTGAAGCGTGATTTTTAATCCCGAGTGTTCACAGTCACACGGGATAAAAAAGAAACACCTTAGTCCTGTGGCGTGTAAGTATACTATTTTTTACAGTTCTGAATAAAATTATAAAAATTAAGAAAATTTTTTTAATGTTTTTCAAATTAGTTATATGAAATTATACCAAATATATGTACTTTGAATCAAATTCTATAATATAAACTTTGAGGGTCTGTAACTTTGTAACTATTTGCAGTACGAAAAATTTGTTTGGAACCTTTTTGTAAAACGTCAGTTCGACTACAAAATTGTCATTTAACTTTTTGTCCTATCTTTAATAGTTTAGCTTAAAAATGTAAAAAAAAAAAACAAAATTTCAAAAAATTTAAATTTTAAGGTTCTATAGAAAGTGAGATATTAGTGACAGAAATTTGACTCAAGGAAATTTTTTGTTCAAAATTTAATATTTCATAAGGTGCTTTGATTCATTTTATTGAAGAAAATTTCTTTATAGTTGGCGGGAGTAAATAATATAAAAAATCGTCTTTCCTGTGGTATTTTAATAGGAAAGCGAGGAAAGCTTTAGGTTCGTTGATGCACCTCTAAAAATTGACATTATGAACTCTACTTTGGTCAGGATTTTTGTTATACATATCCTACAATATTTTGAGCGGAGAGCGAGAAAAAAGAATATCTGTTTTTTTGGCATACCCCAATATTCCATATGAGATGGTTCTCCTTACCTCTATACCCTCCATACACAACACCTCCAAAACGACACACAAATCACAATTTTAAATTTTCCCACCATCGTATCACTATCTACAGTCGGACTCATGTATTTTCAACTCATGTATTTTCAACACCATCTATTTTCAACTGATTTTACTCACGTATTTTCAAGTTTTTGGTCCCCACTTCTCACGCAATACTTTAATACAGAAAAATAACTGTCAGATTAATCGATTGACCACTGGTGGCTTTATCCTACAATATATGGTTTTATTTCATTTGCAATTGTTTAAAAAATAATTTTATTACAAGTTTATTACACTTTTTTCATGTTTCACTTTTTTGTTTATCATATGTTACTTGACAATTTGTCATTTTAAGGTTATTCACTGGGGAAGTACACGTGGCTACTGTGTAAAGATTTGCGCGGGCTTTTTGTGATTGGTTCTATGTCTGTCACGTGGCTCTATGATTGCCATGGAGTGAGGATAAAGGAGAAGTTAAAAATACATGAGCGGATTAGTCCCGACAGGTTGAAAATACATGAGTTCGACTGTACTGGTACGTGCTGGTGCCAACTACCCCAACTACCAACATAACATACCAACATAATTATACCTAAAGACCCATTCATATCTACCACAGAACACTAGAAGCCAACTAATATAAAAAAAGTGTAATTCGCTTGGAGTCATTTGTATACTAGTCACAGCTTAAGGCAGGTAGTCAGTCAGTGTCCGTCGCCGAACACACACTGCATTGTGTTAACAATGAACACCATTGTTACTTAAATTGGACAGCTTGGTCTGTCCCATAATACGTGTGTTGTGGTGGTATGTGCGAGTACGCACACAAAGGCAAACAACAAACTAACACAATTGCAAGCGGTGTGTACCTACACGACATGGTGAGAGAGATTTTACGTCACAAACTCATTACAAGTGGAACAGAGACATAGACCACCTAGTTTGTCCCCTTGATATCTACAGACACTAAACCATATATGTATTATAACTATATGGCCCATAGAGCACTAGAGAGAAAATACATATTTCTATACTACTGGAACCTGTGTAACCACTTAAGATAGAAAATATGTTGTATACGTGCACGGTGTTTACTTTGTATTTGTGCGGTAAACTTTGTTAGTGTGAGTGGTGATGGCCGTCACGTGACCTTTGGTTCGCATACATGTGTGTGATGTGTGTGATACCACAACGCTACTTGTGCCGGTTCAACAATCAAATTTATTGTTGTTTGACTGACTCACACTGAGCGACGGGTACTGAGCAACTGACACTAAGCAGCCTAAGATGCACATACTTGCACATAAGTGATTGCAGAAAAGAGACAGTTATATTCGTTCTATTTGTTCTGTGATATGGCCAATCCCTATAAGAGGCAGTGGTTCCGATGAATTGGGACGGATAGACATCGGGTAGAGGCGCTTCAGTTGTTTTGCGCAGATGCATCAATTAGTGTTTACCGTGTTTACTGTTCAGATTGGTTCATATTACCACCAAAAAAGTCGCGTTTGCGCAAAACGAACAAAATACTTCCAAATCTGCACCGTGATGTTGGGACGTTTTTTTCATATCCATTTGGCTATATATGTATACTACATATATGCACTAAACTGACTAAACGTCACAGACACGTATCGTGGCAGACACGACGAATATTGTTTAATGCTTTTCTTAAGGAGTCTCCACATTCTCTGTGTATGTCTATTTCACTCGAAGTGTAACTATCTCGGAAGTGACTAACTTGGACGGCTACTGTAAGCGCAAAGGGTTAAGATCATTGAGGAGAGAATCGACTAGAGAAAATGTTGTGTATTACAAATACATTAAGAAATTGAAGCAAAAAAATTGACTGATGTGAGCAAAAAAATTGACTGATGGGATTACTTTAATGGTGGTCAAACCATTAATTTAATGGTTTATCTAATATTTATAAACAAGTCTCTGTGGTTACAAGTTGGGCTTAGTAAAATGGAGTCATGCTTCAAAATTTAATGCCTGTGGTATCTCTAGGAAATATATGTTAATATGTTCGATTCAGTGCTCAGTGGTTAAGATAAGGAAATTTTTTAAATGTCATTCATATCATATGAAATTATATTTTGACAAGTATACTTTGTATAAATTAATCAAATTGTACAATATAACTGTTTTTATTTACAAGTTTCAGTTTGTTTATTATTACAGGAACAAATATAACCGCAGACCAAGGAACATGTTATATTATATATTATATTCTAAAGACTATCAATATTCTGTGTTAGTAACTATATGTATAAGCGTATACCGCGTATACCACTCAATACCCCACCCGCCTCACATACAGTAGCCGTCCAAGTTAGTCACTTCCGAGATAGTCACACTTCGAGTGAAATAGACATACACATACGTCATCCATATACTATGTTTGCTCTTGTCTATACGCACATATGCGTCACATGTAATATTTACATACACACTACATACATACCCCGTGTACTTGCCGTGTGGTACTTTGTGAGGTAGCTACCGTGTAATGTGTGTCGTGTGTGATACGTATGTACGTATACTAGTCCAGAGTGGAGACACTGTTCCGCACAAACGAGATCACACTTTTTTATATTGGTTCTAGTACACACTACGTCGTCAAAAGTATGCTGACACCTTAAGCCAGGGGGGTGCCTACACTTTTGACGCGGTACTGTCATTAATGTTGTGGTACACTGCCGTGTCAAAAGTGTGGAACCCCCCCCCCGGTCGAGGTGTCGCCATACTTTTGACGACGTAGTGTGTGCTAGAACCCACTATAAAAAATTGGGAACGAGTTTGTGCGGACCAGTGTCCTCAGCCTCATTATTCATACTAATTTAAATAATAAATATTTGTAATGTCTTTTTCTAAAAATTCAAATATGTGACGTAATTATGACGTAGATGGCGAATTGCGCAAATAAAAGCTTATTTTGGTTTCAAATGTAGTGCACCATTCTCTGTCTACTTTGACTTGAACATAATTTTTTATAATAATATTGTTGAAAAAGTTTCAATTTGTTATGTTAACTAAACATTTACCCCACCTCATGGACGTCCATGACTTCCAAAATAGTCACTAGAGGAACATTTGTGTGACTATCTTGGACGGCTACTGTAGAATGTGAGGAATGTGACGTGTGGTAACGTACATCGTACCACAGAATAATCAGAAGCCAAGTTGCTATCTCTGCACTAGTGATACCAGTGTAGACAAAAAATCGCCTCCAGTTCCCACTACTATGTTGTCTAGGTATATGTACCATATATGTATTATAACTATATGGCCAATCCCCAATCCCTATAAGAGGCAGTGGTTCCGATGAAGTGAGACGGATAGACATCGGGTAGAGGCACTTCAGTTGTTTTGCGCAGATGCATCAATTAGTGTTTACCGTGTTTACTGTTCAGATTGGTTCATATTACCACCAAAAAAGTCGCGTTTGCGCAAAACGAACAAAATACTTCCAAATCTGCACCGTGATGTTGGGACGTTTTTTTCATATCCATTTGGCTATATATGTATACTACATATATGATATGTACACGATGTACACTGTTTATAGTGGTGTTGGTTTGATACCCAGAGTATAGAGGTACAGCAACTATCTCTTTTCTGAAATCACGAGTGTGTACTTCTGTGCTCATTAAGCTTCTTAGTTGCAGTGGCGACGCGTGAAATTATTTCCTGGGGAGACACAGTCTTCTTTACCTTCTTAAATTTTTGACCAGACATTTGCAATTGTTGTACCAAGAGCAAAAGATGCTGGAGTTTTTTTTGATTTGTGATTGGCCTGAATCAAACATATAAAGGGCTTCAAAAAACTAAAGATTTTAAAATAACTCTATAGTTTTAAACTTAGTTATTTAGGTAGTGTTTAAATATATTTTAATCTAAGGACCCGTCCACACGCTCAAGCTTTACCACCGACTTACCTGCGCAAACCAGGTTTGTGCAAGTAAGTCGCTACGTTTTTTCCCGTCCATACGTACATGTTTACTTGCACAAACTGGTTTGCGCAAGTAAGTCGGTGGTAAAGCTTGTGTCGTGTGGACGGACCCTAAGTAGTGTCCATTTAAAATATCAGAACTGGCGAAGTGACGACAAGTGGAACAGTTTGATAAACATACTAGTTTGGTCCCTTGGTTCATACCGTTCATACCATTCATACATTTGAAAGATTTGAAATCAAAATGGAGAAAGGTCAGAGAAAGATGCATGTAAGCCGGGCCATGAAATTGTTTGCAAATTTAAAGTTAAAATGGAGCAAGATGAAATAAATGAACCGATCCATGAAACTGAGTGTACATTTGAAATTAAAGTTGAGAAAGATGAAATGAATTTGTTGTCATCAACAGAAATAAAAATTTTTGAATCAATTAAATTGTCGCAAGAAAATAATTATAGTTTGATAAATGAAGTAAACTTGGTAGAGTTACAGGCACAAAACATAAAACTGGTGAGTACTAAATTTGGATTGTTAATTTTGGGATAAAATAATGAAAATACTAGTAACATTTTAGGAGTCGAGGGAGTCTTCCATAGATTTAAACAGTTTACATACGGAAATAAAAATTGAAGAAGATGAAATAGATGAAGACCATTCGGCAGATTCAACAGAACATAAAATTGCACGTGTTGGCAAAAAACTATTTCAGTGTGATACATGTAATAAAACATTTACTCATTCAAGTCATTTAAAAACACATAAAAGATTTCACAGTGGTGAAAAACCATATGAATGTAACATATGTACTAAAACATTTACTATTTCAAGTCATCTAAAAACACATAAAAGATTTCACAGTGGTGAAAAACCATACGAATGTAACATATGCTCTAAAACATTTACTACTTCAAGTGATTTAAAAACACATGAAAGAATTCATAGCGGTGAAAAACCGTATGAATGCAATGTCTGTAATAGAAAATTTAATGATTCAGGTAATTTTAAAAGACGTAAAAGAATTCACAGTGGTGAAAAACCTTACGAATGTAGCATATGTTCTAAAACGTTTACCACTTCGACTGAATTAAAAACATGAAAGAATACACAGTGGTGAAAAACCTTATAAATGTAACGTGTGTTCTAAAACGTGTATTACTGCGAGTTATTTAAGAATACATGAGAGAATACACAGTGGTGAAAAACCATACGAATGTAATATGTGTACTAAAACATTTACTACTTCAAGTGATTTAAAAATATATGAAAGAATTCACAGTGGTGAAAAACCGTATAAATGTAACATATGTTTTAAAACATTTATTACTTCAAATAGTTTAAAAAGACATGAAATAATTCATAGTAATGAAAAACCATACAAATGTAACTTATGTTCTAAAACATTTAATCAGTCAAGTTATTTAAAGAGACATGAAAGAATTCACAGTGGTGAAAAACCATATAAATGTAATAAATGAAACATTTAATCAATTAAGTAATTTAAAAAAAAACATGAAAGATATCCATCGTGTTCCATTAGCAAAACACAAACGACACTGTGTAACACAGTGCATAGGGGAAAAGTGATGCCAGCCAAATTTTCGTGATATTTTTGTACTTTCTTTTTTCACAAAAATACTTAATTTTTTTTTTTTTCATTTTATTGCAAAACTAACCTTTTATCTGCTTTTAATTAAATTGTACATGTAATTGGGAATCATAGACAGTGTTGCCAGAAAAATTTTAACAAAACCCGCCGATGAGAGGCGCTCGAGTAGCCCAAAAGTAGCCCATTCCGGAGCAAAGTGCATTTATACATTTTTTTGATTTTTTGAATTGTATTTTCGCTGAAATTACACGAGCTTTAATGACGTTTAATAAAACTTTATATTAATAATGATTGTTTAAAAAAATTTTATTTTTTATTAATTAAATTTAATAAACAGGCAATGCAAACTATTTAAAAATATGTCAACTTTATAATAAATATTTATCAACATTAATGTTTAAATACCATAAAATATGATGACAATTTTTTTTTAATCCTTACACATTAAACACAAATTTTACACGGACAGAAAAATCATATAATTTTTGTAGATAAAATTTCAGAAAAATTACCATGGTCTCTTATAATGCGTGCGCGATCGACGACCAAAATAAAAAATATGTGCTAGCATGGTAAAATTTAATGTGCTAACACAACTTTTATCACACTCTTATACATATATGTTATAGTTTAATTCTTGTTGTCGTACTCTTTCATTTGCGCATCTGACCCGCAACCTTATGTTGCTTGGGCTGTACCTGTAAAAACTTCGAAGATGCCCGATCTTTTCCGACTTTTGATTCTTTATGATGCATACAAAAATGATTGCCAACAATATATTCTAATACTAAAGATAGTGAAGTAACAAAATGATGAATTAAACGGTGACATCCCCGTCCTCTAAGACAGTGTAATGAATACTGCTTGCTGCTTGTAAGACAGTCTAATGAATCAAGGTGCTTGGTCCGACCCGTCCGACTAAGTTGGTCGTCCACACCTATGGTTGGCTATGTGACTTGCTATGAGTGAGGTACATTTCAACAGCGTTCACAACACACACAACCTTCTTTCTCTTTTTTTCTTTCTACTATTAGCAGATAGCATTTCAAATATTATAATACAGCATGGTAATTTTTGTAAGAAAAACAATTAAAAAATATTTTTTTGTCGGCAATGGAACTTTTTACTGTGCTGTTTTACAAATTTTACGGAGCTAATATTACGGAAACAATATTCTATCCTTTAAATTTTCTATGATTAATTATAATTTTTATATTTTTACCGTACAAAATTGAATATGTTCGCCTTTTACACGTCGATTGTAGTGCTGAGCACAGTAATTTTTATATGAATTTTCTCTCCGTGTACTATTAATCAAATTTAACAATGTTATTTTTAAATTTAAAATTGACAAAAATGCCACTAGAGCGCACTACTTGAGCTACGCAGCTTGTCTATAAATGAAGCATTAGTGTTCCTAAGCATTAGTATACCTAATAAATAGGTATACTAAACATGTTATATATTCTAAACATGTTATATTATATTATATTCTAAAGAACATGTTATATATTATATTCTAAAGACTGTATCAATAAATAGGTATAAATGAAGCATTCATATTCCTAAGCATTATTATACCTAATAGTATTCTGTAATATACTATACGTAAATAGATAGTTCTAACTCTAACTGTATCAAAGGTAGGAATTAAAAAAAAAACTATTAGGATTTACAAAAATTAATTTATAATAATAATTTAGACAAAATTACATTACAAACATTTTAATTATATTGCGATCATGGGCGTACCCAGCGAGGCGCAGGTGGGGGCAGATGTCCCCTCTAGAAAAAAATTCAGTGGTTATAAAGTGATGAAAAAAAATTAGGTAGGGTGATGGCGAATAATCAGTTGTTTCCCATAAAAAAAAAATTATATATGAGTAGGTATATAGAATTTTATGTAATTTATACATAATTATACGAAATTTATATAAAATTTTATACAACTGTATACATACAATAAATGGCCCTATAGAATTATATAGAATTCTTTTCTATATAATTATACCTATATAACTTTATATAATTGTTAAACATATTTATTTTATATATAAGTATATGCAATTTTATATAATATGTAGTTATATGAAACTATATTATATGGGTTACCATGACTTGCCCCTCCCCCCCTAGTTTTGATCGTGGGTGCGCCCTTGATTGAGGTATTGAGCAAAACGCACTTTCATTAATTGTTCTGATACTTTAATGAAGATATTAATAAATTAGTTTTTGGGTAATTTACATTCAAAAAATTCAACCCTAGAATCATACGTACTCGTCAAAACGACGAACGAACTTCTCTACCTGCTCCAATACTACGACTTGTCGGTGCCCGCTTGCTGTGAAACTTCTGTTATCTAATTTATTTGTTATTATAACACATAAGACATATAAATTTTGTTTATAGCTATTGTCGTTTTTTTTATACTGAAATAGTGTGCGACGATGTATGATTAACCTATATTTTTTTTAAAGATTTTGTACTCCACATATAAAAGTTTTCCTAATTGTTCTAAAATTTATTAAAGATATGGATGTTATAATTAATTTATTCAATGATTATGATAATGTGAAAGATGATTACAGCTGTTTGACTTATAGAGACGACATAATACTGAAGTTTTAATATATTGAATCGAAAACTAAAGAATGCGTTTCAAGTGACAATAAAAGGTTAACAATTTATTTTGTGGAAAATATTTTAATTTTTATTATCTTTTGAGATTTTATTCTAAAAATTACTAACAAATTTTAGAAAATTTACAAATGTGCCTAATGGGAAAATAACTAATATATATATATATATATATATATATATATATATATATATATATATATATATATATATATATATAGGAATATTTTTGACTGAGAAATTTCACATTCTGTAAAGTCACACATGTCTACTGACTCATAATAGTTCATAAATTAATTATTTGAAAGACATGTTTTATGATACAATTGATGTATTTATCTATTTTTTAATTTTTATAGTGAAAATATGCTTTGATAAAAAGATTAAAAAAATTAATAAATATTTATGTTAAGAAATTTTTCCAAATCCAATTTTTTTAAATATTTTGTTCGCTTTTGTAGTATTGTTATGTAAAAAAAATGTTTTTTGCAAATAAACTCTAAAACTCCCCGTAAAAAGTCCATTCGTCGAAACGACGTCGATGTATGATTAACTTGACTCGTAGACCAACGTATGATTCTAGGGTTAATATTCTACGCATATAGTGTCCCAAAAGTATGTGATTTATATTAACTCTTTAAATGATTAAGAACGAGGTAACTCGTCCTGCAATATGGCAGCTCAAAATGCTATGATATGTATACTGGTACAGGTGCCGCCATCTGTGACAGATTTTCCGAAATACGGTATAATTCTAAATATTTCTAAATTTTATCAACATAGTATAATTTATATTTTGTAAAATCCTAGGGTTCACTTTTTTGATGTTGGGATCTTTGCTTTTTTTTCTTTTTCTTTTTTTTGTAACCTTATCTATTGTACTTATCACTGGCAGTAAACAGTCCGGCATTTTGAGGCAAAAAATTTTTTCCATATGGTTTGTTTAAAAGAGTTAAATGATGCGCGATAAAATGGGGTATTTGACAGTATCAAAGAAAAATAATAAAAACAAATTTTAATGAAAATTGATGATAAAAGACAGCAATTTATTATGTTAATTCATCCTCACTATCATTATTTAATTTTTAAAAAAATTAATATTTTTCAACTATAAATTACGTCAGTAGAAATGGGCTGTGACGTTGCTTTCTCTTATATTTCAACACTGTCGCCACTAGGGTCGCTACGTAAATTCCGGTTAGCAAACATAACTAAGGAAATTAATTTGAATTTAATTAATTTTTTTTAAAATCAACAATTTTTTTCCTAATTATAAAAAAAAATAAACAGTTTTTTTCTTAAATACATGACACCTGTTGCTATCTAGAGATTGTGACGTAATTGAAACTCATGAACGTTTTCGCGCAAATTTTGAAAACAAATATTAAATTAATTTTTTCTAACAATTTTCGGCATTATTTTTAAAAATTAAAATTATATACATGCATAATACATAAATATGCGTATTTTAAAATAATTTCCCAAAATTAGTCAAATTCCCCATTCTGAACATATACATATCAAAACCAACTTAACTACAAAACAGTATGACAATTAGACACACATTTTATTTCTTTGAAAAACTGAAGGATGGTAATCCTGTAAAATGAAATAGTAAAAGTTGAAATGCGTAGTTTTTATTGGTATAGCTGTTTAGAGGATGTTTTTCTCTCTCTTATGACGTAAGGAATAGATGTTTATTGTTGCAGGTTTGTGTAGAAATTACGAGGCATGTTTTTAAAGTAAGTACCGTTTTTAAATTACGCCGCCGCAGCGCTGCAGTTGCCGTTTAGCGCATGCGCGTAGTGTAGCTACATCAGTTGGGAAGCCACAGACGCCATTACGACGCCGTTTGATCGAGTCTTCGTTTGTTTACGTGATTTTAAAATGCCGTCGACTGTGAAGTGCGTGCTGTGATTCGTTTTCTCCGTGCTAAAGGCTTAAAAGCAATTGACATTCATCGTCAAATCAGTGAAGTTTATGGTGAAAACATTATGAGTGAAGGAATGGTGCGGAAATGGGTTAGGGCCTTCAAAGATGGCCGCACAAACGTTCATGATGAGGAACGAAGTGGGCGACCTTCAGTCATTACCAATGATCTCATTCAAAAAGTGGACTGTAAAGTGAAAGAGAACAGACGGTTCACAATTTCGTCCTTAGCTGAAAAATTTCCTGCTGTATCAAGAAGTGTTCTCTACGAAATTGTGTCCGAACGTTTAAATTATCGGAAACTGTGTTCACGGTGGGTACCGAAAATTTGGCGGCAAGCTTCTTTGACGACGGCATACAAAAGCTGGTCTCAAGATACGACAAGTGCCTTAATAATAATGGAAAGTATGTAGAGAAGTAGAGGAAAGAATGCTCTTTCAGATAAATAAAGTTTTGTTTGAAAAATTTACTTGTTGATTTTTTTATATCAAAACGGTACTTACTTTAAAAACATGCCTCGTATTTACTTTGTACTATGGAGGGTAGATATCAGAAGGACTATCTTGGCCGGAAAACAATAGAAAAGTAGTTCAAAAAGTGTCCCGTTTTAAGTACTAAGTAACAGTTCAAAAACTCGCCAAAATAGCGCTAGAGTCGCAAAAGAGTATAGTGATTTTTTTATGTTGAGTTTTATAAACATTTTTACATTAATAAAACTATTATATGTAACAATTATAATAAAAAGACAATAATTACATAACAACGCGGATGTTTTTCTTTCCTTGTTTACTTCTCTAAATTTACCCTTTTGCTACAGTAGCGCCGCCACTATTTACACCTTTCTATGGACACTTTTTGATACGGAGATGGTGCTCCTGATATCTACCCTCCATAATATAGATTTTAATCCAGGGATCCCTTCTCTATGATATGTAGCGCGCAGGCTCGAGAAATATAAGTGGTCTAGCTTGTCGCTGTGGTTATTTTGGGAAATAGAAGATAATTTCTAGATACGTTTAAGTATTCATTCAGTAGTAATTCATTCACATATCTACCCTCCATACTTTGTATATTGGTACAATGTGTCCGGGTCTAGACGGTTTTACGGTAATTATATTACATTTATGTTTTTTCGCCACTGTGTTTGGTTTCATGTTTTCTTAAATAATTTGAAGAGGTAAATGCTTTATTACATGTGCTACACTTGTATGGTTTTTCACCACTGTGAATTCGTCCGTGTGTTTTTAAACTACCCGACTGATTAAATGTTTTCAAACATATATCACACATGTATGGTTTTACACCACTGTGAATTCTTTCATGTGCTCTTAAATTACTTGAACTAGTAAATGCTTGTGTACACACATTACACTTATACGGTTTTTCACCACTGTGTATTATTTCATGTAATTTTAAAGCAGTCAACCGTTTAAATGTTTTAGTACATATTTTACATTTATACGGTTTGTCATCACTGTGAATTCTTATATGTTCTCGTAAACTAGTTGAATCACTAAATGTTTTAGTACACATGTTACATTCGTACGGTTTTTCACCACTATGAACTCTTTCATGTTTTTTCAAATTAATTAACTGATTAAACGTTTTAGAACACATGTTACACTCGTACGGTTTTTCACCACTGTGAATCCTTTCATGTATTCTTAAATTACCAGAAATATTAAATGTTTTCGAACATATGTTACATTTATACGGTCTTTCACCCCTGTGAATTATTTCATGTGATTTCAATTGACTTGAAGTAGTAAATGTTTTGGAACACACATTACACTTGTATGGTTTTTCACCACTATGAATTCTTTTATGTCTTTTTAAATGACTTGAAGTGGTAAATGTTTTGGAACATACGTCACACTTGAATAATTTTTCACTGTGAATTCTTTCATGTTTTTTTAAATTGTCCTTTCGATGAAATGTTTTATTACATGTATCACACTGAAATCGTTTCTTACTAACACGTGCAATCTGATGTTTTGTTAAATCTGTTGAATGAACTTCATCTACTTCATCTTGTTCAATTTTCATTTCCGTATGTAAACTGTTTAAATCTATCAAAGATTCACTCCCCTCCTAAAATATATTAAGTATTTTGATTAAAACATTTGCATAATTCGGAAATTTATAATCTAGATCTAGTACTTACCAGTTTTTTATTTTGCTCATTTTGCTCTTGTAAGTACGCAAAGTTTTTTGGATCTATCCAACTATTATTTTCGTGTGATAATTGAGTTGGTTCAAAAATTTTAGTTTGTCTCGATAATCCTAAATTGATTTCATTCACTTCATCTTTCTTCACTTTAATTTCCGTGAAAAGTAAATTGGTTCATTCAGTTCTTCTTTCTCTCTTTTAATTTCAGATTTAGAATTGACTTGACAGACTGGTTCATGAATTTCATCTTTTTCCACTTTAATTTCACATGTATGGTCAGTTTCATGGACCGGTTCATTCACTTCATCTTGCTCCACTTTAATTTTAAATGTATGAAAACTTTTATGAACCGATTTCTCCATTTTAAATTTCTGTTTTATTTGTGGTTTTATTATACACAAGTTATACAATATTTAAAACTCCTGAACTATCTACTAATGATGTTTACATGATAGTTTACTTTTCATTTAACCTCACCACTAGTCGCCTGCGTCGCACAGAAGATATCGAAGATATTGAACGTATTGAACATACGATATATGGAGGGTAGTAGAGTCCCTATAATAAATAGAGTGGTGACATGTGTGCTGAACGCTGATTGGTTCCGGCATTTTGTATCCAAAGTTTTCGTAAAATACATTGGAAATAAATTAAATGTTAACAAAAACCATTTAGTTTAACTTAGAAAGAATAATTAAATTAAAAATTTTTAATTGTTCGTTAATTCATAACTTATTAACAATAATTATGTACTCAAAAATATTCACCCAAATATGTGATAATTAATTTTGAAGCTTCCCGCTCTGTTTTGGATACAAAATGGATGACATGTCACGATGGATGACATGTCACGACTCTATTTATTATAGGGACTCTAGAGGGTAGATATCAGGAGCACCATCTCTGTATCAAAAAGTGTCCATAGATAGGCGTAAATAGTGGCGGCGCCATTGTAGCAAAAGGGTAAATTTAGAGAAGTAAACAAGGAAAGAAAAACATCCGCGTTATATAATTATTGTTTTTTTATTATAATTGTTACATATAATAGTTTCATTATTTTAAAAATGTTTATAAAACTCAACACAAAAAAATCACTATACTCTTTTGCGACTCTAGCGCTATTCTGGAGAGTTTTTGAACTGTTATTTCGTACTTAAAACGGGACACTTTTTGAACTATTTTTCTATTGTTTTCCGGCCAAGATAGTCCTCCTGATATCTATCCTCCATAATACGATACATACCGTTACTCGTTAGGCCCGTTAGGTACTTAGGTTATTAACATGGCCGCCTTCGTCAGAAAATTTTGTTACGAAACGTGTCGTAACGGAATTTGTAGTGTCACAAGCTAATACCCGAAAAGAAAATTCCAACTTTTTCCATTGAGTTTGAAATATGTTAAACAATAGACGATTCTGCATCGATTAGCAAAAAGAAAATTGTATGTCACGGACAAATTAAACGAAATAAGTAACATTTTTTTTTTGTAAATGATAAACAAATATTTTACTTCGCAAAAATACCACTTTTATTTTAAAACAATATTGTCAGAGTTTCAAAATAAAAGTGGTATTTTTGCGAAGTAAAATATTTGTTTATTATTTACAAATATTGAATACCATTAAGTAACGCTCAAATCTATTAATATTAATATTTTTTTTTAATTTCAAGTGTTATCGAGTGAAATATTATTAATGTATGGCGGACTTTTGTCCGTATTTAAACATACACCAATATTCATATGTTCACTTAAATGTCCAGCTTTAGCTGATACTTGAACACTCGATGTACTTTGGCAAATGGCCAATTCATTATGTTAATTAAAATTCACATAGTGTTTGAAAAATTATCAATTTGGATCGGCTGGGACTCGAATTCGGATCTCTTGGTTGCTAGCCAAGCGCCTTACCAATTAGGCCACCGACCGCTTGTTCGAGTGCCATTCCAATCTGATAATCAGTCAAACACAACCTCTCTTTTAATGCGAGACGCAGTCTAGTATTTATGGAGTGTAGAATATAAGGAGGACTATCTTGTACGGAAAACAATAGAAAAATAGTTCAAAAAGTGTCCCGTTTTAAGTACTAAGTAACAGTTCAAAAACTCGCCAGAATAGCGCTAGAGTAGCAAAAGAGTATAGTGATTTTTTTGTGTTGTGTTTTATAAAAAATTTTAAAATAATAAAATTATTATATGTAAAAATTATAATAACAAAACAATAATTACATAACAACGCGAATGTTTTTCTTTCCTTGTTTACTTCTCTAAGTTTACCCTTTTGCTACAGTAGCGCCGCCAGTATTTACGCCTTTCTATGGACACTTTTTGATACAGAATGGTGCTCTTGATATATACCCTCCATACTAGTATTTTTAAACTAAGCTCATGAGTAAGGGTGTCCACACAATCAATGAAATAAGGAAAAGAAATAAGAAATAAGAAGTATGCCATCTAGTGACGTTCAATGGAACTTCAATGAAATAAGAAATAAGGAATAAGGAATAAGAAGTATGCCATCTAGTGACGTTGAATGAAACTTTAACTTAACTGTTCATAGGTAAATATATTTAGGTATTTTTATACAACAGCCTCGTGTTCGATTTGTGGTATAAAAAATTCCAGTGCATTTGTGCATGAGCATTACTAAACCACGCGAACAAATTAGCAAAAATTTAAATATATAACGTCATATAACGTCTACAAGTTTCCATATATGGTATTAGACATCAAATAATTTAAATTTTTGTTTGCGCGGTTTAATAGTGCACATGCGCGAGAATTTTTTATACCACGAATCGAACACGGCCCTGAATTCATAAAAAAGTAACGTTCGTGATGACCACAGAATACAGAACGAACGGTAGTATCTCTATACTACTGAAACCAGCGTAACGCTAAAGGATCAAAAATACCACCACCACTATCTTATATATATGCACGCGAAGTTGTGTGTGGTAGTGCGATATATGGTTCTGTGTATGCGTGTCTTGCATACAGATATACTAAAAAAATAGATAATATGTATGTGGTACGTACATGCAACATACCGTGTCGACACAACGACAACAATATGACAATAATAGAAACACACCCGTTGGAAGCTAGTAAGTGAATGACAACATAGTTGACATAGTTCTGTAAAATGCACATACTTGCCCATAAGTGATTGCAGAAAAGAGATAGTTGTATTCCTTCCAGTGTTCCATGGTGATGACCTTTTTGTCGCTAAGTGAAAAAAATCACGAATTTTGACGTAAAAAAATACCTACATATTAATGCTGGCGTCCCAGACGAAAATTTTATTAGCCTAACGTTAGCCAACGGAGCTTTCACCGTTACAAACTAGAGGGCACGCATTCAAAAAATTAATATACCTTATATATTTAACAACAATTTCTAACATGGTGACTGATTATTATTATTCCATAATTTTTAAATGTGGTTGTACTTCAGAAATTAAGTATTTATACCGTGAAAAACCGTGAAAAAATATTTAAGGTGCATTAATTTTTTAATCAGAGCCCTCTGGTTTGTAACGATGAAAGCTCCGTTAGCTGACGTTAGGCTAACAAAATTTTCGTCAGGAACGCCAGCTATATCTATGACCGGTTACACCAGTTACGTTAAAGTTCCATTCAACGCCACTAGATGGCATACTCCTTATTTCTTATTCCTTGTTTCTTATTTCATTAAAGTTCCATTCAACGTCACTAGATGGCATACTTCTTATTCCTTATTTCATTGATTGTGTAGACACCCTAACATTTTCGTTTTGTCCCTATTCACCCGCTTGTCTCGATTCAATCCATCGGTAGGTATACAAAGATACCAGAGTAGTGGTATAATACATATATGCCAGTAGCAGTGGTACCAAACCAACATATGTATCATATGTATGTACATAATCTGTCTAATTTATGGTTAAACCTCAATGTTCAGACCCCAGAGTACAGAGGTACAGCAACTATCTCTTTTCTGTAATCACGAGTGTGTACTTCTGTACTCATTAGGCTTCTTAGTTGTCAGTTTGTCAGTAGCAGTCGATGATTGTAGATCAACCACACGATAATGGACTTGATTGTTGTTGGTATTGTTACATCCCCTAGTACATGCGTGTGGTGTTATAGCTATGTATTCAATAGCTGAGCCACGTGACCGCCCCTACTATCTGCGTTACTCACACAATTACACAAAATCGGACTAATACAATGTAAACCCAGTTCACGTACACAACATACTATCTATCTCTTACATATTACACTGGTTCCAGTAGTGTAGGGATAGATATGTTGTCTCTATTACTCTATGGTTCAGACTTGAAAATTGTCCCATCCGTTCTCGGTTCTATAGGATGCTAAAACTGACATAACACAGCTAACACAGACAGATTCGTCCTGTCAAATTATCTGAAAACGACAGAATTATTTTTCAGAAAAAAAGGAAAATGGAAAATAAAGAGTCCATATCAAAGGCTGATGCATTTACTGTTAAAATAAAAAAGGAGGAAAATTTACAAAATGTAGACAACTCAATTTCAAATATAACAAAAACGGAAGTACCTGAACCTTCATATTATGTAAACGAAATAAAATTGGAACTAGAACAAAGCAATAATACTTGTGATTTAATAAATTTGAAAAGTTTACATACCGAAATTAAGTTAGAAGATGATGAAGAGGATGTGATAACAGAAGAAAATGTGGTGAATGTTTTATCCGGCGAAAGTTGCGAAAATTTAACAAATACCAACAGTGCAACTGAGTATGGTTGTTTAAAGAATTATGAAAAAACTAAAATCAGTGAAAAACCACACACGTCAAGCCATTTGAAAAAATATCAGAAACCCGTTACCGGTGAAAAACAATTTGAATGTAATATATGTTTTAAAACGTTTTCTCAGTCAACTAATTTAAAAACACACGAAAGAACACATACAGGCGAAAAACCATTCAAATGTGATATATGTAGCAAAACATTTGGTCAGTATACTCATTTACAAAAACATGAAAGAACCCATACCGGAGAGAAACCATTCAAATGTAATATATGTTTTAAAACATTTTCACGGTCAGATCATTTAAAAAGACATGAAAGAACACATATGGAAGAGAAACCATTCAAATGTGATTTATGTTTTAAAACATTTTCTCAGTCAGGTCATTTAAAAACACATGAAAGAACACATACAGGAGAAAAACCATTCAAATGTGATTTATGTTTTAAAACATTTTCTCAGTTAGGTTATTTACAAAGCCATGAAAGAACACATACAGGCGAGAAACCATTCAAATGTAATATATGTTTTAAAACATTTTCTTGGTCAAGTAGTTTAAAATCACATGAAAGAGTACATACAGGAGAAAAACCATTCAAATGTGATTTATGTTTTAAAACATTTTCTCAGTTAGGTTATTTACAAAGCCATGAAAGAACACATACAGGCGAGAAACCATTCAAATGTAATATATGTTTTAAAACATTTTCTTGGTCAAGTAGTTTGAACCGCCACGTCAAAAAACATTTTTAGAAAAATAGAAAGGTATTTAAATTTCTATTGGTATCTTCTTCATTGTTTGTTTATAGCGAATTTCCAGAATGGAATTCAGCTATTACAGCCACTCTCATCACGGTACTTGAGCCCGGAACTATAGCAGAAATTTGTTTTGAGGTCCCTAGAAACCGAAAATAATATTCACTAAAATTTATATATATATATATATATATATATATATATATATATATATATATATATATATATATATATATATATATATATATATGTATATATATGTACGGGTGTTTCAAGCAACTAAAAACATAAATTTTAACATAGGAAAAATTTGTAATGATCAAGGGGTGCTTTATTTTATTATTATTAAATATTTGGCAAAATTTTAAATAATATCGCGTCAAAATCATGTTTAAAAGTAATTAAAAGATAATAGCAGTAAATTTATTGAGATAACTATAAATAAATCTTAATCTAATGTTAAAATATTTATTAAGAAATAATACTGTTTAATAGAAAAATTGGACACCTGTTGTTGTTTTCAAATTTATTTTTTTGCATTTAAAGAAAATTTTGGGATTTCCAACATTTTCACCAAATTTCATAAACCTAGGACATTTCGTCCGAGAATTATCGTGCGGATATATATATATATATATATATATATATATATATATATATATATATATATATATATATATATATATTTTATATATAAAGAAAATTTTAATAACTATGGATACCTATATAAAAATAAAACCCATAAAAAGCAAGCATACTCTGATCCCAACAATTATATTAATTATAGTGCGGACATATATATATATATATATATATATATATATATATATATATATATATATATATATATATATATATATATATATATATATATATATATATATATATATATATACATATATATATATATACATATATATACATATATATATATATATATATATATATATATATATATATATATATATATATATATATATACACATTGGACAAGTTTATTGGTGAAAAAAATTAGTTCAAATTTCCACTTATTTAAAAGTTTTTCCGACATTTTTTTACACCATTAGAAAGAGGAAGGAAAATTACATAAAAAAGGTTTTTAAACCATCATTCTATGTAAACTGGTTTCCGAGAAAAACGAATTTTTATAAACGGTAATTCGCAAGATGCTGCGGAAATGTTATGCAGGATGCAACAGGGGTATTTTGTTTCTTTTGTTGTTTTACGTTTTATTTAAAAGTAACTTGTATGTGTGCCGACAGAACTGCTGATGAATTTCCTTTAATATTTTCAGTCTGTAGAATTATTACTTAAAATAATTCAAAATTATTTATTTAAAATTGAACATTTCCTCTTTGATTATATTTCATGTATGTATTTCTTTTTTATAAAATCTAGATAAAAGTAGTAAAAATGCAAAATTCACAATTCACATTTAAGTAATAATAACTCAATGTTCTAGAAGGTTCATTCCAAAAAACGTGTGTCATGTATTTTTGCTAGTTAAGCAATAAAATCTCTATAAATTTGTAATTTCAAAAAAAAATTTAGTTCTGGAAAAATTTTTATCTTTTTTAACTCGTTACTCTGTCCGTCGATATTTTGATAATTTTTAAAGAAATTTTGTAAAAGTAATAATGTTTTCATTGTTGTACATAATTCTGATTATTGTTGTAATTGTTGTGTTCTTATAACTTGTAAACTTGTCAAAATTAATTCTTAAGTTTTGTAAATTAAACTTTAATTTTAAATAAATTTTGTTAATTTCAAATTTGGACTTATTTGTTATAAAAAACCTTAAAACAAATTCGACTGAAGCCAGTGTCTTAAAATTAAAATAAAACAAATCAAAAGAAAATAAAATTAAAATTAAAAACTTTAAATAAAATAATAATTAAAATCTAAAAGTAAATTAAAACAAATAACAAAATAATTAAATAAAAAAGAAGTCAAAATAAATCTAAAATAATTAAATTAAAACAACGATTAACACTATGAGACCCGAGCACTTTCATAGTAAACTTCCCCGGAAGCCGGCAATATTTGTATTTTAACTTTATACATATAGGGTAAGAGACCCGATGACCGAACACTATTTTTAGCTGTATCATTAAAGTAGCTTAAAAAAATTAAAAAATAAACAAAACACCCATTTTTTTTCTTAATAAGTATGAAACCAAGTTTTTTTAATCCAATGGATATGTTTTCAAGAAAATATAACCCAAAAATTTTGATTTATTAATGTTTTTGTTTTATAATTTGTTGACGTCTATGAAAAAACGGACAGAATATATTAACCTCCTTTAAAAAAACAACACACTGACCCGTAAGAAAGAACACGCATTTAATTTACATGACATACAATACATACATCTTCTGCTATCGAATATTTAAACCATTATCTTGCAGCCACTTTGACACTCTATCCACTACAAGGGGTCACTCTGTGTCATAGAGTATCACAGAGTGACACCTTGTGAAACATAGCAACAATGACAGAAGGGTTTAAATATTCGATAAAATAAACCATTAAAATACTGTATTTTCTTTCGCCATCTAGTGATGTTTTAAAAAACATTGTGTACATTCTAACTTATCCATACGCCATTGTCAATTTTTAAACAGTTAAATTACGTATATGACGTATTCGTGTCAGATATAAATGTCTGACGTTTTTATTTCAATTTCGAAGTTTTAATTCAATATTAATTATTTTTCAATTGATTTTACGTTCTGAAATAAAGAAAATATTAAAGTGAAATTATAAAAAGGGTTAGTTAAGTGTTTTAAACCCAAAAATAAATTAAAAATGTTTATAAAATAGATATGTAATATATAATTCTCAAAATGGGGTACCCAACCCTAAGACTTGGATCCCAAGAAGAAACACTTATACAAATAATATTTAACGCATATAAAATATAATTTTGCTATCCTAATCTCTTAAGTGGACTAACAACAATTATTTGTATACTTTTATTATGCTAATAACTTTAAAAATTCGGTGAAAAATGTTACAATTTATAACTCATGTGTTTTGAATAATTATCATCCATCATATTAAAAATTCACGAATTCAACAAAAATTGTTCGATATATATATATATATATATATATATATATATATATATATATATATATATATATATATATATATATATATATATATATATATATTTCTTAAATTAAGTGAGGAGACATTAAATGTGAGGTGAATTTAAAAAAAAAATAATCATTCTATTAATAATAATTTTTTTTATCAGAGGTTTCTTTCAGAAACTGTAAACATACGTACATACTACATATACACTGACATTCAAATCAATTTTATTTAAACATATAAATTATATTTTTTATGTATTTTTTGTTTATCTTAAAATTTTTTATACATTAGAAAGCATAGAAACGAAAAGAGTAGTGTGTGTTGGTACGTATTTGTGTGAATAGGGACACATCCGTGTGATGATGATGAATGATGGTAAACATCGCACACATAATGCGTAACCAACTAATCAATTAATCATTGTTCGCGGTCGGCCTCTGGGGATGTTTTGTTTGGTTTCGGATACCGAAGCCGTGGGACTGAAAGTGTTAATCATTTAAAATAAAATAAGAAGTATTTAAAAGATCATCAAGTAAAAGTTTAAGCAACCCAAATAAGTCCAAAAGCATTAATCTACTCCATAACTAGGTTTCTCCTGTTTCTCCTAAAAACTTGAGTGGCGATCATCCTTCTGCGGATCCCAATAAATCGTCGTCGAAGAAGGATACTGAGTATAGAGACTGTAAGACGACCGTGAGTCAAATATACTTTCTCGTCGAATCGCTTCAGCTTCTTCAGTACTTCAGTGCACATGTATACATATTAACGTCTTTCATTTGACGTCTTATGACGTTAATGACCGTCAAGGTGTTAAAAATGTATATTTATAAGAATAAATTTTTTCAAGGAAATAATTTGTATTATTTTATCACTAGAGGCTCCGTCCTTAAAAAAACAATTTTAAAATAGTATACTGTACAATAAGTGGGAAAAGAGACTTATTTCTCACGAATATGAGTTTGTTGCGCGAACCCGCAGAGCGACTGCAACAATTCATAGGAGTGAGAAATAATCTTTCCCCACGTATTTTACACTATACTTTTTCTACGAGCATATTTTTTCTCTAAAATTTATTTTAATATTTATTTAAATAATAAGTATTATAGTAAAAATTTTATAAATTTATGTCAGTGGTAAGATGTTCAAATTTTTGATGGAAATTCGTTCAAAACATTATGGAAAAAATATAATAGATATTCATTTTTAAAAAAAATTACAACAATTTATTATGAATTAGTACAATATTAAAGTTTTTTTTTTTATACCTAAGATCATATGAGTATCAAAGTTTTTAACAAATACTTTGATCATTAACTTTGATAAAGCAGAAATAATTTTTGTACTGAATAAAAATAATTTTTGCGTGTAAAAATTACAGATAATTTGGTATAAAAGTAAAAAGTAATAAAATTGTAAAAAAGTAGGTAACTTTGAACGACTGTATCTCAGCCAGTTTTTATCGAAAGTATTTTTATCGGTCATCATTCTGACGGGAATTGCATCAGCTTTCTTTTTTGTGAACCAACGCCTATACCTAAATTCACTCAGAAAAAAGTGCTGCACAAAAATTTAAAAAAAAAGAAAAATTGAAAAATTTCCGCCTTTTTTTAAATAGTTTTTTTGACTTATTTTGTTGAGAAAAAAGTTTTTTGAGTTTATAACATAAGGTGCCATTTCCATAGGAAATTTAATTTTCTACAAAAAATCATATCATGTGTATTTACAAAAAATGCATAGTTTTTGAGTTATAGTTAAAAACTTAAGAGTCGATAAATTTACGTCGTTCGTAAAAACCCACGCCTAAATTTAATAGCACTTTGTGAATTTATCATTTTTGGTGCACAACTGAACATATGAAACAATAAAACAGCTGTCACGAATTCGTTCCTTATTCAACTACATAGTCAATAGTCTATAAATAATTAAAAATATTCCGATTTTGTTAAATAAACGATACAAATTACGTTGTGTAATCAAATCAATTATCTATTTATGGTTCATTTCAGTTAAAATTAACCATGATTCCTCACTTTGAATTTGAATAATTTCCGTTTTCTTGGCTTTATCTCTTTTATTATTGCATTTATGTTAATTTTAAATTTACAGTTTATTTTTAGAAAAGAATAGAAGATTTATTTGCTTCGAATATAAGAATTATTTAATTTTTTAACGAAAACTCATGATCAAATGTATCTGAAATGAGGTATATATGCATCAAATTCAACCACAACATCTACAGTCTATACTCCGTTCAAGTTAAACTTAAGCCTAAATAAATAAAAAATTTAAATGCTCTTAAGGTTGATAAGAAATTTAAGAGGTAAAAAATTTTAATGACAGCTTCTTGAAAATTTGACAATTTATTATTGAAATTAGATTGAAATAATAAAGAATGTCCTGTCGAATTTTGAAGTCGATCTTGTTCTTAGTTAGCGAGTAAAAAATTTTGGAAGTTACATTTTCACATAGGTTAACACACATTTATATAAAAAGCTGCATCTTGACAGTCAGAAATGTTCGTTTTACAAAAAATATGCATAACAATTATCACAGGTTTATGAATATCTGCACCAAGTTTCAAAACAGTCTTGTTCTTTGTTTCTGAGATAAAAATTTTTATATAATATTAATATTAAAGTTATTGAAAATTGTAATCAGCCGCAGTAAATATGGCAATATTGCTGTATGACAAAGAAGCGATGATGGCGCGCACAATTTGAACATAGTATTATTTGTTTATAGACTTTTATAAAATTATTAATCTTAATATTTTTCTTTTAAGTTAAAATTATTGTTATTCTTTAAAAATTTAAGATATGTATAATACATTTTCTTTATTTCATTTTCTAACACACTTAGTATTCCTTTACTTTGAATGACACAAACTTTGTTATTAATTTTGCTTGAAAATAAAGCAATAAGTCCTTGACGAAGCAATAAGTCCACTAAACTATCGTATGTAATTGACTTTTTTTCTATTTTTTTCATAATGTCCGAACTTTTAAAAACTTTTAAATTCACTGTCATTATTATTTTGTAATTTTGTTATTATTATTTGGTATTTTTTTCATAATGTCCGAACTTTTAAAACTTTTAAATTCACTGTCATTATTACTTTGTAATTTTGATTTTTTTTTTTTTTTTTTTGAGCATCGTTATTGAGAAACTAAACTATGGGCTTGTTCCGAAATATAATCCAGTATACTGGCCAGTGTTAATGACATCATGACTTCGACGCCATATTGTACTGGTGAGCATCTATATCTATCATATCTATGATTCACACTAAGGCTGGTCGTCCATTGGTTGCGTAGGCGTACGAAATTTAATGCGGACGAATATGCATGAAACGAACGAACGTTCCAAGCAGCTGTGAAGCAATACATCCTCGTCCATTGAAAGCGTCTCTCTCAATGGACGAGAATCACAGCTGTTTGGATCATTCGTCCTTTTCATTGGTATTCGTCTGAATTAAATTACGCACGACTACGCTTCCAATGGACGACCAGCCTATAGGTGTCAAAGTTACGACAACGCATGGCCAGGCTGGCCAGTGCGGCCAGTGTATTTCGCAAGGGGACAAACTGGGTGGTCTATGTCTCTGTTCCACTTGTAATGAGTTTGTGACGTAAAATCTCCCCCACCATGCCGTGTAGGTACACACCGCTTGCAATTGTGTTAAGACGGTTCTACACGATGCTACGAACACCTTCCAATATTGGACGTTCGATGGTTCATCGCATCGTGTGGCCGTTGTTCGAACCTACGAGTGTCCAATGTCGAGCGTCAAACATTCGCATTTGGCCATGTCCCGCGCGATGTCGGTATTCTTGCACCGAGTCAAAGGGATGCTTCGAACGTTTGAAGGTCAATGTTGGTTGCGTTGGTTGGTTCGACTCAGCAGCTGCACGACTCGTTCATGTGAAGAGAGACAACATCAGTGTATAACATTAGAGATAACATCAGACAGATAACAGCCTCGTCCACTGAGTACCAACACACCATCATTCGTATTGGATCAAACATTCGATTCACCGTGCAGCAGATACATTCGTCGCACCAACTATCGAACTTAATTGCCTCAAACGTTCGATCGAACGTTGGAAGGAACGTTCGTAGCATCGTGTAGAACCCGCTTTAGTTTGTTGTTTGCCTTTGTGTGCGTACTCACACATACCACCACAACACACGTATTATGGGACAGACCAAGCTGTCCAATTTAAGTAACAATGGTGTTCATTGTTGACACAATGCAGTGTGTGCTCGGCGACGGACACTGACTGACTACCTGCCTTAAGCTGTGACTGGCATACAAATGACTCCAAGCGAATTACACTTTTTTTATATTAGTTGGCTTCTAGTGTTCTATGGTCTTTCGGAACGATTCACCAGCATGGCGTCGATTTATGACGTCATTCACACTGGCCAGTATGCTGGATTATATTTCGGAACACACGCTATTTAACCCAATGGCTGCCAAACAATTTTTGTTTGTAAAAGACAGGTTTAAAAACATTGATAAAGAGAGAAAATTGTTTACATATTATCTGCTTACTTCTGGAAATATTTTATTTTAATTGTAAGATTTTTGTTTCCTTCATAAAATATAAACATTGTTATGTATGTTTTGTAAAGTCGGTATTAAACTAATATTTGGAACATGTAATAATTTTTTTTAAATTATTTCAGATGTCATTATGATATTCATTTTAAGTAAAATAAATTCTACAAAAACATAAGTAAAGAGAATGAAAAAACCATTATCTACCATTCTTATAATTTGACATTCCCACTTTGTGTGTATTGCACAATATCTTACGTATTTTTAATTTTATAAATTATAATAATATAATACTGACTTTATAAGAAGCGTACGTGCATGAATACCTGCTGCAGATCAACCCTACTGCAATGTGACCAATGTGTTTTTATAGTTGACAGAATAATTTATTGATTTTTTATAATATGTAATATTAATATGATATTTAGTCAAACCTTCGAAAATTTTTTTGCTAACAATAATAAACAATTTTTTTCATGTTCTTATAGTACACTGTAAATTCAATTATGTTAAAACATTCAATAAAAATTATTAGAAGCAAATTTTATATATTTCTGTAAATATTTGTATATAAAATTATCCACAGTATTATTTTTTTATTATTATTTCATTTTAAAGCAAGTTGGGCAACTAGAGAAGTATCAATTTAACTTTAATTTAACATTTTTGGAGAAAAATTTTTATTAGAAAATAACCCAGTGTGGATTTTTAGTGTCCTTGTAATTTATTTTTATTATAGAATTGAGAAACAATATTTTTCAATTTAAACCATTCGAGTGCAGCTTAAAAATGTCAAAATGATTAATGACCTTAAAAATATAGTCTTGTCTTTTGTTGCAAGATATATTTCCCTCTTTGTTTCCTTTGGCATGTTAACATGCCAATGGCACTGAATCGGTTAAATTTCACTATGTAACGACAAAATTTCATTAACAAACAGTAACATATATAACATTAAACTTCCTATGTTACGAAAATGGCATTAACTCAATTTTAATAAGCATAAACTTGGATCACTTCTGTAAATAAATATAAATATTCAGATTTTGTAAATAAACGATATAATACAAAACATGTTGTATAATCAATTATTTATTGATATGTATCAAATTCAACCACAACACTTAACACATACAAATCACAATTTTAAATTTTCCCACCATTTTATCTGATTTTATCCCATTTGATCCTATGATTTTATCATTACCAAGTGGTATCCCGTATCAACATGTAATACGGCTAAACGTCGAAACTTGTTGAAATTGTTAAAACTACACAATTGAACTTTGGGAGGAAAAAAAAATGGAAAATACAGCATCTACATCAATGACTGATACATTTACTGTAAAAATAAAAGAGGAGGAAAATTTACCGAATGTACACAGTTCATTTTCAAATATAATAAAAACTGAATTATTCGATTCTTTGTATGATGAAAATGAAATAAAGTTGAAATTGGAAAAAAACAATACTGACGATTTATTGAGAAGTTTGCATACCGAAATAAAATTAGAAGTTGGTAATGATGATGATAATGAGGATATGTTAAAAGGAAACAGTATTTTGTTTGGCGAAAGTTGCGTAAATTCAGAAATATCTAACGCAAAGAGTGCCACTGAGCAAACACATAAGGAAATATGTAGAGGGGAGAAACCGTTCAAATGTAATATATGTCTCAAAACATTTTCGTGGTCAAGCAGTTTGATAACACATAAAAGACTACATACGGAACAAACACCATACAAATGTAACACATGTTTTAAAACATTTCTTCAGCTATCCTATTTGAAGAGACATGAAATAATACATACGGCAGAGAAACCATACGAATGTAACTTATGTTTTAAAACATTTTCTCGGTTGGAATATTTAAAGCACCATGAAAGAACACATACCAGAGAGAAACCATTCAGTTGTAACACATGTTTCAAAACATTTAGACGGTCATGCAATTTGAAAAGACATGAACGAGTACATACAGGAAACAAACCATACAAATGTAACACATGTTTTAAAACATTTTCTGAAACAGGCAACTTGAAAGCACATGAAAGAATGCATACAGGACAAAGACCATTCATGTGTAACATATGTCTTAAAACATTTTCTTCGTCAAGCTATTTAAAAATACATGAGAGAATACATTCAGGAGAAAAACCATTCAAATGTAACACATGTTTTAAAGCATATTGTCAGTTAAGCAATTTAAAAACACATGAAAAAACACATAGACAAATCCGTTAAGCCATTGAAAATTACATGAAAGAGTACACACAGGAGGAAAATTGTTCATATATAATGCACAGAAACATTTTCTCAGTCAGGTAATTTGTGTGCAACATCTGTCGCAACATCCTGCATAACATAGCGAATTTCCGTTTATAAAAATTAGTTTTTCTCGGAAACTAGTTGACAGAAGAATAGTTTAAAGACCTTTTTTATGTAATTTTTTCTCCTCTTTTAAATGGTGTAAAAAAAAAATCGCAAAAACTTTTTAATAAGTGGAAATTTTGACAAAAAACTAATTTCTTGCAAGAATAAAAACCATGTTCCTGACATCGGACGTGTCTGGCTGAAAAACTCATCCAAGATTTTGGGAATTCCAACATTTTCACCAAATTTTGTAAAAGTAGGACAGTTCGTTCGATAGTTATCGTGCGGACATATATATATATATATATATATATATATATATATATATATATATATATATATATATATATATATATATATATATATATATATATATATATATATATATATATATATATATATATATATATAATTTTAGTGAATATTATTTTCGGTTTCTAGGGACCTTAAAACAAATTTCTGCCGTGGTTCCGGACTCAAGTCGCGTCATGACAGTGGCTGTAATAACTGAATTCCATTCTGGAAATTCGCTAAAATGTGAACTCTAGGAATTTACAAAATATAAATTATACTGAACTATTTTGATAAAATTGAACATTATTTAGAATTATACCGTATTTCGTAAAATCTGTCACAGATGGTGGCATTTGTACCAATGAATATATACATATCACAGCATCTTGAGCCGCCATATTGCAGGACGCGCAGGACGAGTTAATTCGTCTTAAAGAGTTAAAACATGTCGCCAGTCAAGTAATTTGAAAAAACATGAAAGAACACAAATAGAAGACAAACCATTCAAATGTAATATATAAAACATTTTTATGTCAAGCCATTGGAAATTACATGAACGAGTACGTACAAGAAGAAGAAAACAGTATTCAAATGTAATACGTTTTAAAACATTTTCCAGTCAAGTAATTTGAATAAACATGAAAGAAAACGTAGATTAATATTTTCCCAGTCGGGCGGCTTGGAGATACACATCAAACAACTTCAAATTTTAGAAAAATCAAAAAATTCATTTCATTTTAGATTTTTATTTTTCGTTCTGTAAATAATAATTAGTATAATAAACTTTTTTTAATTGAATTAATTTTTTCACTAAAATTATTCTAATTTCTGGTAGCAAAAAAACAGGACCTACCTCATCGGGTAATCGTGTGGGTATAAACAAAGGAGTACTTGCCGTACTTGTTTGTAAGCTTCCCCTTTTTCTATTCCCCATTCCGTTGTAACCATTGTACATGGGCCAATGTAACAAAAAAGGAAATTTGCTTTATCCATTAAACAGTATTGATCATCTTTGTCATCATTATAGATAAAATACACCAGAATTTTATTAATCTATATCGATGATATTACTTGTCTTACGATGGTAATTATGCAGAAGCACAACTCCACCTATTTTTGACTCTAAAAAAACAAAAACTAATGGTCTGATTTTAGTAATTTTCTTTTAAAGTTCGGAATTACGGCAATTTGTTTAAAAAAAATACTACTACTCGATACCGATACTAGTTTAAAGCTGGGACATTTAATTTTTTCAAATTTTCTTTTCTTATCAGCCAGAACAAATACTTTTTCAAGAGTAAAAAAAGTTGATATCCCGATTCGTTTTCGATATATCGAGCGCTCAGATTTAAAAATGTTGTGCATTGATAAATTTTATTTATTGGCGACGCAAAGATTACGCGAGCGCCTCTTGTTTTTTAAATTAGAAACTGTGTCAAGTATGTAAAAATTTTTGTATATCGTACGTTTAATTGTTAACAGAAATACGTATTAATACAAATTATGTGGGGATTACTCGATTTATTTTTGCCAATTAAACGTATACGTATATTTTTACTTGATACTAAGTTTAATTTTACCACCAGAAGTACGAGTGAGAATCTTTGCGTCGCCAATAAAATTACATGCATATAAAGAACAGGTTCATAGTCTGTTTTCAAACTATTTAATTAATTCAGGTGTAATACTAGTGGATTGGTCTAAAAACTCCTAATTTTCCTAAATTCTAATAATAACAGCCATTTAATAGATGTTCAGTTACTACACATTTTTACATATCATATTAACACTTTCAGTCCCACGTTTCCGGCATCCGAAAATAATCAAAACAACCGCAAAGGCCGATCGCGATCAATGATTAATTGATTAAGCGCATTATGTGTGCGATGTTACCACCACACCGATGTGTACTCACACAAACACCAACACACACACACACACACACCAGTCTCTTGCTTTCTACAAAAAAAATGAACAAATACCTAAAAGTCAAATCATTATATTGAGCCGTACTGTGGGCTGGATTATACATAATAATAAAAAATTTTTCCCCTTACGGACCCACAAAAAATAAAAATATAAAATATTCGCTAGACCGATTTCGGCTACTTTTTTATGTTACCGAAGAGGCCTACAAAAGTAGGCCTCGGTCTAGCGAATATTTTATGTTTTTATTTTTTGCGGGCCCTTAAAGGGAAAAACTTTATTACTATATAAATGCCTAAAAGTAACATATTGAATCATTTTATGTATTTGTTTATATAAAGTTTCTTTAAAAATATTACCGGCTTCCGGGGAAGTTTATTGTGAGAGTGCTCGGACTTTATAGTGGTAAGGAGTATAAATATTTAATATTAAAAAAGTAAATTCACGTATTACATGAAAGGTTTGTCTTTTTTGGAATGAATTTATGTATGACTAATATTATTATACATAAATTAAAAAAAATATTATTACAACAAATTGTAATTACCTACTTATGAAGTTATGATTATGAATAATTACAATTTTAAATTTTCCCACAATCTTATCACTACCAAGTGGTACCAACATATACATGATATAAATATTTATATGACTGAGTATCAAAACCATGTCCCTGCCACTTGTTTTCAAGGACGGATCAATGACTGTCACAGTTTGCTAGGAGGCGCTGATGGTAGGGGAGTATACTAAATAGAGTTGGGACATGTAAGCATTTTTCATCAAATAGATGTCAAAATTAATTATCATATGATTGAGTAGAAAGAATTAAAATTTTTTAATTTAATTAATCTTTCTAGGTTGAGTTGAAGTATTTTTTTTTAAATATTTAATTTATTTCCAATTTATTTTAGATGAATCTGATGAAAAATAGCGAACTATCGAAACTCATGTGCCGACTCTAATTTTAACTCCCTGTACATCAACGCCATCTGGTATATTAGTTACAGCGGGTCAAAAAACGATCCATTTTTTTTATAATGGACGTAATGGACTATATGTAGAGTGGCAGGGGCATGATCAAAACTTGTTAAAATTGTCAGAACTACACAACGGAATTTTGAGAGAAAAAAGAAAATGGAAAATAAAGGATCTATGTCAATGACTGACACATTTACTGTAAAAATAAAAGAGGAGGAAAATTTACCGAATATAACCAATATAAACGGTTTATTTTCAAATATAACAAAAACTGAATTATCTGATTCTTCATATTATGGAAATGAAATAAAGTTGAAATTGGAAAAAAGCAATACTGACGATTTATTGAGAAGTTTACATACCGAAGTCAAATTAGAAGATGATGATGAGGATATGTTAGAAGAAAATAGTATTTTGTTTAGCGAAAATTCAAAAATATCTAACGAAAAGAGTGCCACTGAGCAAATATATAAGGAAGTACGTACAGGAGAGAAACCGTTCAAATGCAATACATGTCTCAGAACATTTTCTACGTCAACCTGTTTGATAAAACATAAAAGAGTACATACGGGAGAAAAACCATTCAGATGCAGTACATGTTTTAAAACATTTTCCCAGTCAAGCAATTTAAAAAAAAATGAAAAAATACATACAGGACAAAGACCATTCAAATGCAACACATGTTTTAAAACATTTTTTCAGTCGAGTAGTTTAAAAACACATGAAAGAGTACACACGGGAGAAAAACCATACAAGTGTGATACATGTTTTAAAACATTTTCTCAGTCATTCGATCTGAAAAGACATGAACGATTACACACAGGAGCAAAACCATACAAATGTAACATATGCTTTAAAACATTTTATGATTCAGGCAATTTAAAAAAACATGAACGAGTACATACAGGAGAGAAACCATTCAAATGTAACACTTGTTTTAAAGCGTTTTCTCACCTCCACGTTCTAAAAACACATGAAGGAATACATAGAGGAGAAAAACCATACAAATGTAGTACATGTCTCAAAACATTTTCGCAGTTAGCACATTTGAAAACACATAAACGAATACATACAGGAGACAAACCATTCAGTTGTAACACATGTTTCAAAACATTTAGTCATTCATGTAATTTGAAAAGACATGAACGATTACATACAGGAGACAAACCATAGAAATGTAACACATGTTTTAAAAGATTTTCTGAATCAGGTAATTTAAAAGCACATGAAAAAATACATACAGGACAAAAACCATTCAAGTGTAACACATGTCTTAAGTCATTTTCTACGTCAAGCCATTTGAAAAGACATGAAAGATGTCATACGGGGCAAAAACCATTCAAATGTAACACATGTCTTAAGTCATTTTCTTCGTCAAGCAATTTGATAACACATAAAAGAGTACATACGGGAGAAGAACCATTCAAGTGCAATATATGTTGTAAAACATTTTCTCATTCGTGTGTTTTACGGGAACATAAAAGAACACATACAGGAGAGAAACCATTCAAATGTAGCACATGTAGTAAAACATTTGCTTGGTCAACCTATTTGAAAAGACATGAAAGAATACACACAGGAGAAAAACCATTCAGGTGTGATGTATGTTTTAAAACATTTGCTCAGTCATTCGATTTGAAAAGACATGAACGATTACATACAGGAGAAAAACCATACAAATGTAACACATGTTTTAAAACATTTTCTATGTCAGGCTATTTGAAAGGACATAAAAGAATACATACAGAACACAAACCATTCAAATGTAAAAAATAAAACATTTTTTACTTTTTACTTTTGTCCCTTTTTTTCTGTAAAAAATAATTAGTGGAATAAACTTTTAAAAAAATATATAGTTTAGAATGTTTTAAACCTAAGGTCCCAAATAGTGTCCGACCGAAGCTTCGGTTTCGGCCGAAAAATGCACCTTCGGCCATACATTTGGCTTCGGCCAAAAAGAAGCCGAAGGTGGTATTCTATCACACATTGCTATACCTAACTAAAATAATTTTAATACATAAACTTTTTGTATGGGATAATTTGAAAAGGAAGCAATAAAAAAATGAAATAATATTCAAAACTAACAATATTGCTCTATTGTAATTCTATTTCAAATTTATAAACATCAACCAGCTTACATAGGTATATTTTTATTGGGAAAACCAAGGTATACCTTTTACAACAATTTTTGGGATGATTTTTCGAGAGGGTGTTATTAGTGACCATAAACTTGCAAGATGTTAAATTATTTTATTGCTTATAACAAATACCACTCTATGTTCACTCCAATTGTATTTAAATTTGTTCCCTGTTTTACAAGCTACTGTTTCTTTTTGCATTCATATAGATAAGTAGGTAACATGCTGCGAACAATACTGCTGATTATTGCCATACTTGAAAAGTCATCTCATTTAAATATTGAAAAACTATACTTTTAATTTACAAAAAAAATGTTAGCAAATCTGGTCATTTTAGTGCCCATTCTATTGTACGAAATAATTTAAAAAGGAAGTAATAAAATAATAATTATTTATAATTAAGTAATATTGCTATTTTAATCCATTTATCAAATTTGTAAATAACCGATATTTTTATTGTTGAAAGTGGGAAAACCGAGGCAGGTAACATACCTAATTAACAGGTACCGGGTTTTTTCGGACAGGTCAGGACCGTACTTATTGCAATAAAACTTTGCAACTAAATTACATGAAATTGTGCACATTTGAATGAATATGATTTGTCAAAAATTACATTTATCACCATTTAGAATACTAACAGCATTTTTTATTATTGAAAGTAAGAAAATTCAAAAAATCGGAAAAAATTTTTGTAAAATATATTGAAAAGTTGTTGAATATTTAGACGGTCCACTATAATAGCTAAGACGTACGTATTTGCTAAGATTTTTTATTATTGAAAAACAAATTTTTAATAAGCAACTATACTTCTATCTCTCAAAATTGAAAACAATAAAAAAAAGATGAAGTTATTGAATTTAAATGACATGTCACGTAAATTACATACATACCATAAACAAAAATACTTTTGATAGTCAATTAAAATTAGAGTCGCACTTTTCAGTTGTGCCGGTAACAAATAAAAGAATTATGTAAAAAGGATGTTTACATAAAATACGTATAAATAAAAAAAAATATTTTGATACACATAATATGTATGTGTGTGTTGTGTAACTTGTGTACGTTGTTTTTACCAAACTTTTAATCACATTGAGTGCAATATGTATACCTGCATATACTAAACACGAAACTGTCTGATCCGAAAAAAGTCCGATACCTGCTAGTTAGGTAAGTTACTAAAAGGAATGCCGGCGCATATGGTAAAAGAGAAAATTGTTACATAAATAGGGGTTCAAGTTATTTATTTGATAACACACTTTACTATTGACAGAAGATATAATATTAAAATAAAAACCGTCATAATTTTTACAGAACCCAGTTTTATATCCGGCGTATAACGCGCACTACGAAATTTGGACAGTATTTTTGGTGGTCAAGTGCGCATTATACCCCGGAAAATACGGTATATAACAATTTAAAATGTCCTTTCAAATCAAAATAATTATAACTTCAAAAATTTTTTCAAATTCCTAACTAAGCGATTCCCCATAGAGAAAAAGGATGACCGTAACTTTGTTTGCTGTTGAGTTTATAATATAAAAAATTCGCCAAGTGTGTGTTATATACGTATAAGTCAGAATTTCGTAACTGGTAGCTAGAATTTTTCACAATTTTCGAAATAAAATATTTCTTGCTTTTATTTAATGTTAAAATTAGCCTTTAATTTGTAAGTATGTACCTATGTAATGTGATTATATGAACGTTTTACTTATTTACAGCAAGTATTCGAAATTTAATTGCATCTTCGGCTTCGGCCGAAGGTTTTGACGATGGCCGAACATCGGCTTCGGCTTCGGCCGCTAAACTGACCTTCGGTTGAACACTAGTCCCAAATGCTTGACCAACTTTCACAGGAGAAGAAAACAGATGTACAGCCAAACGATTTTGAAGTAAGAGACCTATCTTCGTTTGCGCAGGTGGAGTGGGTAAAATAAATCAACTCACTGGCCTACGGTTCATAAGACACATGTATTTAACAGATACCTCCAAAATGACTTAGACTGATCCATTTTAAAATGCGTTTCTGCGCATCTCTCAGTTCATTTTCTGTCGGGTATAAAACAGAGTTAGGCCTCATTCGCACGAGAGTTAAAAAAACGTGGCGTTAAAACATGACGTTGGCGCTTTTAAAACGTTATCAATATGTCTGTTCATACGAACGCTTTAAAATCACTTTTATCTCGTTTCTTGTTGCAGTAGGACGTGAAATTAATTCAATTAAATTACTTGCAATAGCGATTTGTGTTGCAAGAAAGCAAAAAAAGAAACAAAAGCATTCTAGGTGCATCCCCTGAATGACAAACGATATTTAAAAGGACACTTTATGGAGATTTAGGACAGTGTCCTGATAAATTTTTTAATTATTTTCGAATGTCGATAAGCACGTTCGACGAACTGTTGGAAATAGCGGTGCCTCGAATAACTCTTCAAGATACTAACATGCGTTGTAATCTAAGTAAGCATTTCCCAGTTCTCTGACAATTTTTTAGTTATTTCCTCCCAGGCATTATTTTTCATAGATTTATTGGCATACTCTGGCAATGATTTTGCATATAACAAAGGCCGAGATTCAACTTCTATAATCAGCTCTTCAGGATCTATAACCTATGACGTTGACATCGCGTCCTTATCAAGCTAGCAATGCAAACAATAAACAAATATACACGAGCTGACAACACGACACAACCGAACGCTATGTAAGCAGAAGTTACACTGAACGCAGCGTTGGCGCTTTTTTAGCTCCCGTCTGAACAGAAGCAAGACAAGCCGTAAGATACATTCGACATAACGTTCAACGCCCAGCGCTTAAAATAGAACACAGCTCGATAAAAAAACGTCGCGTTTTAAAAGCGCTGCCGTATGAACAAATACTTGAATACCCGTCTGTTTCATTTCAACGCTTTTTTAACGGACGTTGATAAAGCGCTCGTGCGAATGAGGCCTTACGGTGTGGGGTACATAATACCAAAAATCAGAACTGAGATTAGTACGAATATTATTTTTGGATGACTTTTGTAATGGTTACATTAAACTTCCTATGTTACGAAAATGGCGTTAACTCAATTTTAATAAGCATAAACTTGGATCACTTCTGTAAATAAATATAAATATTCAGATTTTGTAAATAAACGATATAATACAAAACATGTATAATCAATTATTATTTAATTATATGTAATTATGTATCAAATTCAACCACAACACCTACACATACAAATCACATTTTTGAATTTTCCCACCATTTTATCTGATTTTATCATTACCAAGTGGTACCAACATGTAATACGGCTAAACAAGGGGCCAAACAAGGGGTCAAACTAGATTGTCTATGTCTCTGTTCCACTTGTAATGAATTTATGACGTAAATCTCCCCACTCTATTTGTGTAGATACACACTGTTTGCAGTGTATTAGTTTGGTGTTTTTTAGTAGTGTGCGTATTTACGCACACTACCGTAATACACGTATTACCAGAGAGAGCTGTTCAACGTGTTTAACCAACAATGGTAACAATGTACAAATAATGCACTGTGGGTTCGACGACGGACACGGAGTGACTAATGCCTTAAGCTGTGACACGACTCCAAATGACTCCGCGCCAATTACACGTTTTTAATGTTAGTTGGTTTCTAGTGTTCTATGGGGCCAAACTACTGTAAACAAGGGGTCAAACTAGATTGTCTATGTCTCTGTTCCACTTGTAATGAGTTTGTGACGTAAATCTCCCCACTCTATTGGTGTAGATACACACTGTTTGCAGTGGTATTGGTTTAATAGTTGCGTCTGTGTGCGTATTTACACATACTACTACACCACACGTATTACCAGAGAGAGAAATGTGTGCTGTTCAACTGACAATGTCTAACAATGTAATATAATGCACTGTGTGTTCGGTGACGGACAGCGACTGACTACATGACTTAGCTGTGACAGGCTTACAAATGACTCCAAGCGAATTACACTTTTTTGATGTTAGTTGGCTTCTAGTGTTCTATGACTGTAAAATAGTTAGTATTCTGCTTGTCGCCAAAAAGTTACGTAACAAAAATGGGAGGAGCTTCCCCACTTTCTATGGTGTATACATACATAGGAACTCCAATATAACGTACTGGCCGGTACAAAATAAGGGGAAGTACGTTATATCGGATTACCAGGGCCGTCAGTAAAATTTTTTTAAGGGGGTACAGAAACATAATATGCGAACACATACGCATTTCATTATTTATATACTCACGCATATCGCGCGTTTTCTGTCTCAACCTCGTATCTGAAAAATCTCAATTTTTGGACACACAAACAAAACGTATTTAAATCTGTATCTTCATCACTATGAACTTAAGATTTATGCTAATTACACCCATTGATGTTGGCTACCTATATATATAAATATATATAGATAAGTATATGGATAAATACAGTATTTAATATGATTTTTGTGTGTCCTAAAACATGTAGTTTTTGATATACGAGGTTGAGACAGAAAACGCGCGATATACACTTACTTAAATGCATGTTTACAAGAACACACGTCTTCAACTAAATACATATATATATACACAACTGTTGTACATTGTACAAGTATACTAGAAAAATGCATAAGCTGCAAAATTTGACAACAATTTTAGAATACTCTTCTTAGAAATCAGTCAAAATATTAAAAAACCGACTTCACTATTGGTTAACTATTGAAAAATAGACCAAAGAGTGGAATTTAATAATAGTTTTAGAATATTCTATTCGGAAACTAGGAAAGATGTCGGAAAACTAACTTTACTATGGGATTTGCCATTAAAGAAATAGTTGAATAGCGGAATTTGGCAAAAGTTCTAGATCATTCTATTCAAAACCTAGAATAGATATCAAGAAATAAACTTTACCATCGGATAGGTCATCAAAGAAAATGCAAAATAACGGAATTTGAGAAATGTTCTCGAATATTCTATTCGGAAACTAACAAAAATATTGAGAAAGCGACTTCATCAGTAGATTGCTCTTTGGCGAAAAAGGTTAAATAGTGGTGCTATACAAAAGTTTTAGTTATAAATTTACGCCAACGTATACAATTGCAAAAAAGTATAATATTTACATTTTCCTTAAATAAAGTACCTTAACTTTTGTTAAATTCCGCTATTTGATCTTTTATTTAATAATTAGATGAGTGATAAAATTGGTTTTTTTGATATTTTTGCTAATAGAACATTCTAGAATATTGTTCAATTTTTGTTATTTAGGCTTTCATTCGACGACAAATCCGATGGTGAAATCAGTTTTCCGATATTTTTACTAGTTCTCGAATAGAACATTCTAGAATATTGTTCAATTTTTCTTATTTAAGCTTTCATTTGATGACCAATTCGATGTTGAAGTCAGTTTCCCGATATCTTTGCTAGTTCTCGGATAGAACATTCTAGAACATTGCTAAATTTTTGTTATTTATGCTTTTATTCGAAGACTAGTTCGATAGTGAAGTTAGTTTCCCGATATCTTTGCTAGTTCTCGGATAGAACATTCTAGAACATTGCTAAATTTTTGTTATTTATGCTTTTATTCGAAGACCAGTTCGATAGTGAAATTAGTTTCCCGATATCTTTGCTAGATTCCGAATAGAACTTTCTAGAACTTTTGCTGAGTTCCGTTGTCTAGTCCCTTCTTTGGTAGACTATCAAATGGTGAAGTCGGTTTTTCGACATCTTTGCTATTTTCCGAATAGAATATTCTGGAATTTGCATCAAAATTTGTTATCTGGCTTTTTTTCTATAACCAATCAAATCGTGAAATCGATGTGTACTCGTATATACACACATATTTATCTACGTATGCATATACGTGAAATAATATGTACGTGTATGTCTCTATATTGGTGTAATTGTTTGTTGGTGTTGATTTTACTGTAAAAGTTCACAGGAATCTGAATATTTTTGAACAAGTTCACACATAGTTGTAAATGTGTATATATTTACACTGATTATATTTATTTGTGTATAAGTACTTATGGCTATGTGTGAATGCTATACGTGTGTATGTAAGAAAATATGGGAACTTGTCAGACCCTCACATAAATTTGCTACGCCCCTGAATTGACGATTATGTATACCTTGACACAAATACAATCTCACGTCTTCAAATCTGTGAGAGGGGTACCCCACCACTCGGTACGTTATATTGGAGTACGTTATATTGGAGTTCCTATGTATGTAATACAAATATAGTCCGGATAAAATAATTTTTCACAGGACCGGCTTAACGATTTCAGTGTAATACTGTTAGACTGTTTGTATTTATGTATGAGACTGCTAGAGCAAATAATGTTCCTTTACATACATACATACATAAACTGATTAACTTAAATCGAATTAACATAATATGTTTTAGAAAATATTACTTAATTTTTCCTTAAAAAATGTTCATACAAAACTAGTATATCTTGCCAACAAACTATACACAAATAAAAGTATACATATTAAGAAAAAAAATGTAACGTTAATAATGTGTTATCTAATAAAATATTATGTAGGTATTTATTTCATTTTTGCTAATATTTTTTTTGTATATACTTTTGAGCATTGAATAAATAGTGGGAATACACTTATATACACAATCTATATGAAAATGAAAAGTGACTAAAAGTGTTGACGAATATGGATGGTTAAACAAGAGGGGATTTAAAATTTTTCTAGATTAACTGATGTTATATTTGTTAGTATAAATATTTTTAGAACATTTATTAATAAATACTCTCCAATTACAACAAAAATCACATAAAAATTAAAAAATATTCATTACCATCGATAGTTTGTAGGTATTCTGTGTTTGTAGATTATAAAAAGGTGTTAATCAATATGACGATTTTGCTTCAAAAAAATAATATCTAAAAAACTTCTATTGTATGGTCCATACAAATATTCTAATATCAATAGTATCTGTGGTTAAATACAAATAATGCATACGTACATATTTATACGTACGACACGTACGATGTCATCAAAATGATGTTTTGTTTATGTGTTTGAATGAAATGGACAACTAGATTAAATATTGCTTGATTTACATTGCATGTGTATGTACCTATGTAGAAAACTAAAAATTTTAAAAAATTGTAAACAAGGTACATATATTAAATTTTAAAAAGTTAAAAAGAGATAAGGAGTTTGTTTGTCAATTGATACTCAAAGAAAGCTGTCGGTGGGAACGGAAGTAATAAATTTTGTTTTATATGTAACTGCGAGCTAGTTAGACAAATAAATATTGCAAAACTTTAATTCAATAAAATTTGGGGCCCCTTTATATTTTTGATATAAATCTCACATAATAAAATTTTTCTAAAAAGTTTTTGCTTCTCTATGTTGAATTTCAATAAATTTTCAGGATTCTGTTATTTCTGTTGCAGCAGACTCATACATAAATACAAACAGTCTAACAGTATTACACTGAAATCGTTAAGCCGGTCCTGTGAAAAATTATTTCATCCGGTCTATAAATACAAATTACAGATCTGCCGTGACTAAAAGGACCCGATACCTTATCTCTATACTTTGATCTATCCTTTTTTTTTGCAGTTTGTCTTTTTTTATATTTATATAGTTGCCACAGTTAGATTCCAGTGACCACCAAACAGTTGTGAATAGAAATTTGAAAAAAAAAAATAGATTATTCTTATTTGTTAATTTACTGTTCCTTATATTCTTACTTTAATAAAACACAGTATAGTAAAATATTAAGTATTATTTTATAAACTCAATTTCATAAAGTAACGTTAATATCCATTAAATATTAAAAAAAGTTTGGTTTGAAAACGAATTAAAATAAATATTAGCTTTAGCACATCAAAATCATATTTACAAAATAAACAAAAACCACATCTTCTTCATAATCTTCATACGTTGGAAACACACTTGCCAACACAGTTATCATGATGTTATGGATAAACTATGTAATAAAATTTTTCAAAAAAGCCCAGAAATAAATTGTATAAAGTGGTTAGGTAATAAAACAATTTATTATCCTGTTTTTGAAGATATTTAACAAAAGCTGAAAAAACTTATGATAAATATGTTAAATATAATCTTTGTTCAAATATTCTAAAAAGGAAAATGAGAAAGACAAGAACATTTCATAAAAATAATATTATTTGATAAAAAATTAATAAATAAGAATTTGATTTAACTTCAAAATCAGTATTCCAGCTTATTATTGATAATACATATGTTATTGATAATATGTACAGCTGGCCCACCGATTGGTAATCACAGATACAATGTTTGGTGTACGCTGTTGGGGGTTATTCAGCCTATTGTATTCACTATTTAAACTTCATAATTTTATAACTATAGTAACAGCCATACACGCTCTGTATAGCTGTATAAGATTATAAAGCAAATTAATTAAAAAGGCTTAATTTCGGTTAGAAAAATACTTTTCGCAAGACATACTACACCCATAAGTTAAATAAAATTGGTTTTTAACCTTTTCCTTTTGTAATTAAAGTTATATTTATAAACGTAATTGGAAAATACATTAACTTTATGTGTAAGTGTACAAGCAATTCTGTAAGACATTATTTTCTATGTTATGTATGGTTGCTTTACCTCCTCTCTTTCGTCACTCACCCGACGAAATCGGGTCCAAATAGTCACGGCACATCTGTATGTGGGGATTACTCGATTTATTTTTGACAATTAAACGTATACGTATATTTTTACTTGATACTAAGTTTAATTTTTCCACCAGAGGTGCGAGTGAGAATCTTTGCGTCGCCAGTAAAATTACATACATATAAAAGAATAGGTTCATATTCTGTTTTAAAACTATTTAATTAATTAAGGTGTAGCACTAGTGGGATTGGTCTAAAAATTCCTAATTTTCCTAAATTCTAATAATAACAGCCATTTAATAGATGTTCAGTTACTACACATTTTTTCATATCATATTTAAGAAGTATAAATATTTAATATTAAAAAAAATATATATTCACGTATTACACGTAAGGTTTGTCTTTTTTGGAATGAATTTATTTATAACATTATTGTACACAAATTTAAAAAATATTATTACAACAAATTGTAATTACTTGTGATTAGATTATGAATAATTACAATTTTAAATTTTCCCACAATCTTATCACTACCAAGTGGTACCAACATATACATATATGACTGAGCGTCAAAACTTGTTAAAATTGTTAAAACTACACAACCGAATTTTGAGAGAAAAAAGAAAATGGAAAATACAGCATCTACATCAATGACTGATACATTTACTGTAAAAATAAAAGAGGAGGAAAATTTACGCAATATAGACAACTCAGTTTTAAATATGATAAACACTGAATTATTCGATTCTTCAGATTATGGAAATGAAATAAAGTTGAAATTGGAAAAAACAGTACTGACGATTTATTGGGAAGTTTACATACCGAAATTAAATTAGAAGATGATGATGATGAAGATATGTTAAAAGAAAATTGTATTTTGTTTAGCGAAAGTTGTGTAAATACAGAAGTATCTAACGCAAAGAGTGCCACTGGCCAAACACATACGGAAATACGTAAAGGAGAGAAACCGTTCAAATGTAATACATGTCTGAAAACATTTTCTACGTCAAGCTATTTGATAAAACATAAAAGAGTACATACGGGAGAAAAACCATTCAAGTGTGATACATGTTTTAAAACATTTTCTCACTTAAGTAATTTAAAAACACATGAAAGAATACATACAGCAGAAAAACCATATAAATGTAACACATGTCTCAAAACATTTTCTCAATCAGCACATTTGAAAACACATAAAAGAACACATACAGGAGAGAAACCATTCACTTGTAATACATGTTTGAAAACATTTAGCCGATCATCGATCTTGAAATCACATGAAAGAACACATACAGGAGACAAACCATTCAAGTGTGATACATGTTTTAAAACATTTTCTACGTCAAGCAGTTTAAAAATACATGAAAGAGTACATACGGGGGAAAAACCATTTAAGTGTGATACATGTTTTAAAATATTTTCACAGTGGAGCAATTTAAAAACACATGAAAAAATACATACGGGAGAAAAACGATTCAAGTGTGACACATGTTTTAAAACATTTTTTGAATTAGGTGATTTAAAAAAACATGAACGAATACATACAGGAGAGAAACCATTCAAATGTAACACTTGTTTTAAAGCGTTTTCTCACCTCCAAGATCTAAAAACACATGAAAGAATACATACGGGAGAAAAACCATATAAATGTAACACATGTCTCAAAACATTTTCTCAGTCAGCACATTTGAAAACACATAAAAGAACACATACAGGAGAGAAACCATTCACTTGTAATACATGTTTGAAAACATTTAGCCGATCATCGATCTTGAAATCACATGAAAGAACACATACAAGAGAAAAACCGTTCAAATGTAATACCTGCCTTAAAACATTTACCGCGTCGAGCAATTTGATAATACATGAAAGAATACATACGGGAAAAAAACCTTACAAGTGTGATGTATGTTTTAAAACATTTCCTACGTCAAGCCCCTTGAAAGTACATAAAAGAATACATACAGGAGATAAACCATTCAAGTGTGGTACGTGTTTTAGAACATTTTCCCAGTCATGTAGTTTGAAAATACACGAAAGAGTACATACAGGAGAAAAATCATTCAAATGTAACATATGTTTTAAAACATTTTCTCAGTTAGGCACTTTGAAAAAACATGAAAGAACACATAGAGAAGATAAATAATTCAAATGTAACATAAAACTTTTTTTAATTTACTTTTTTGTTCCTTTTTTTCTGTAAAAAATAATTAGTGCAATAAACTTTAAAAAAAAAACAAAAACATAGAGACCGGACTCCGACAAATCACGTCACCACCGGCACTATCCCGTCGAAAACCGGATGGTGGCAAATTTGCTGTAATACATGTTTTATATTATGTCTTCTATGATTATAGTATATTGTACACCAAGGGACTGAAGTGTTATTTTTAATCCCAGTTGTGAAGTTCACACAAGGAATAAAAAAAACACACATTTGGCTTGTGACGAGTATACTATTTTCTGCAATTATGAATAAAATTATAAATATTAAGAAAAATGTTTAAATGTCAATCAAATTATATGCAATTATATTATGTATATGACGCATATGTACTTTGTATAAATCAATCAAATTGTACAGTACCTAGCAACGTTATCTAATTTGAGTTAAATTTTCATATCTCGAAAATTAAGAGATATGAATTTTTTTTATTCTTGAAAGAATGTTTATTTTGTCCGATTTTACTAGAATATTTATTCAGATCACGGTGTCTAGGAAATCACAGTCTTTCCATGGTTTCATTTTATATTCATTTAGTTTCTTTTGTGTAAAAATTATTCGTACAATAAACTTTGTTTAAAAAAAAAAGTGAAATAATTTGTTAAAAAAATTATCCTGATTTCTGGTACTAAAAAACGTTAATATTAGAATATGTATGTAGTATGTACCATAAATGGATCTACAATTAATTATATTCGGCGTGTTGCTGAATTTTTCTGCTCAAAGTGAGCTGTTAGCGCATGCGCAAGAACTTTTTCTATGGAATACACAAGTATTTCGTAATTCATAAAAATGTTCTTGCGCATGCGCTAACAGCTCACCTTGAGCAGAAAAACTCAGCAACATAGAACACTAGAAGCCAACTAACATAAAAAAAGTGTAATTCGCTCGGAGTCATTTGACACCAGTCACAGCTTAAGGCATGTAGTCACTTATTGACCGTCGTCGAGTTCGCACTGCATTGTATTAACAATATACCCATTGTTACTTGAACACGTTGAACAGCTCTCTCTGGTAATACGTGTGGTGAGGTAGTATGCGTGAATACACATACTACTACAAAAAACCAAACTAATACACTGCAAACAGTGTGTATGTACACAAACAGAGTACGTCACAAACTCATTACTAGAGTTGGGAGAACAGTGGTCCCGAACAGAATCGCCATATAAAATATTTTGAATTGGGGGGCTATAAATTTTATTAGAAGGCTGAGGATTTTCCCCTGGATTTGATGACTAGCCTAAGGAAGCTTTAAAGAACAAATCAGTAAAAATTAAAAATTACCCATTTTTCATAATATAATGTATAATTTTAATTTTAAAAATAATTTAAAAAAATTAATGTTGAATAAATAAGTGGTCGACTGTAATAGAAATTAATTTAAACGAACCAAAAAAAATTTATATTGTAAACAATATCTCTATTTCCGTTGTGATTATTTTAATAATATGTACATGTCACCTTCTTTATACCTGCTTTAACGTAAACAAAATTGATTTTATTAGTAGATTGTATCACTCTAGTAGGTCGCTCACAAGACTGAACATGGTTTTGTTTTTTCATTAGAAAAATATAAAAATATGTATGTACATATAACAAGCAAAATGATTCATAATATTGGCAATTAAAAAACACAAATAGACACAAAATAACATTAATGATGTGGTATTAATAGTAAAACGTCGTAAAACTGATTTTTAAAAAGATTGATAATATTTTTACGTTTTATGACAGCCCTCCAGTTCTATTCGTAGCCCTCCAGTACAAAATATTTTATATGGCGACTCTGTTAGGGACCTTTTGTTCCCATCTCTGCTCATTACAAGTGGAACAGACACAAAACCAATCTAGTTTGTCCCCTTGCTCAGCAACGAACACGCCGATTATTTTTTTAACGCAAAATCACCATATTGGTAATGGAGTATTACAAGATGGAGATCTTACTTATATGGGAGGAATTGACAAAATTGGTAACGAAAATGGCACATATAAGACTTTCTTTTTTTACCACTCGTGGCGTTAATAATCTCAAAATACTGATGTGAATATAGCGAATATAGTAACATAAAACGGATAAAACAGAATGTAAATATAGTACTTATTCTCAAATGGAAACACGTCCGGACTGGGGAAGTGAGTGTTTCCATTTGAGAATCACCAATGTCGGTTGATGATATTTAATAATAACGAGATACATTATTACATACACAATTACATATGTATGAAATAAACTCTTATAGTTTAAATTATACGACGGATATCCAATGGTACTGACTCCGATTTTACATAGTGATGTTAGCGAATTATATAATATACAATATAAATGATGCGACGCAAAATAAAAATTGTTAAGTTTATTTTAAAAACGATCGAAACACCCACTTTATAACCGAGTTGAACATTGAAAAAGATTCCAGAAGATTCTATTCAAAAGCTAACAAAGATAATATAGAAGCTCGCGTTTCCATTTGAGTGTGTTCCATTTGAGAATAAGTACTGTACCGCTTTCGTATCGTATAGAGTGCCTATAATAAATAGAGTGGTGACATGTGTGCTGAACGCTGATTGGTTCCGGCATTTTGTATCCAAAGTTTTCGTAAAATACATTGGAAATATATTAAATGTTAACAAAAACCATTTAGTTTAACTTAGAAAGAATAATTAAATTAAAAATTTTTAATTGTTCATTAATTCATAACTTATTAACAGAGAGGGTGTAATTAGTGATTATAAACTTTTAAAAAGTTAAATTATTTTTTTGCTTGCAACAAATGCCACCCTATGTTCTCTACAATTGTGTTTAAATATATTACCTGTTTTACGAATGACGGTTTCGTTTAACACTTACATAGGCAAGTAGATAACATGCTGCGAACAATACTAATGATTATTGCCGTTTTTTCTCTATGGTTAAAATAAAAGTTAATAAATATTCTAACGATTATAATAATAAATATGACATCAGTAAATATAGAAAAAATTTAGATCCAGTCTTGTATAACCGGCATATTTGTCGACACTTTAGTTACTTTTTGGTTTCATTTTCGTATACATTGTATAATACACCAGGGCTGCGTTCAGAAATGCTTACCCGGTGACACCCGGGCGATATTTAATTACTCAGAACGTTCAATAATCACTTAGATCAAATTAAAGACATTGCCATCACTCGTTCGATTTATTATTATTGTATTATATTATTAATTTTAGTTTATTAGGATTTTAAATACAAAAACGACAATTACGTAAAAATATAAAACTGATACATAATGTAAAAAAGAGGTTATGTTGTATTTGTAAATTGTAATTTTCGAGATCGTTCAAATATTAACACATACGCTGTGACAACCTAAGGATATTCCAACAATGACCCTATCAAAACACACTCTATCCTCATCTTTTATTTCTGAATGCAGCCTTGCACTCCCTCTAATTATTCCATACTCAGAGTGGATGAGTCAGTAAGTTTATGACGTGTTATGACGTCCAGAACCGTCAAGGTGTTAACTACTCTACTTGAAGTTGGCGTGGTTGATGTATTGGTGGTAATAAGTACATAAGTTGGTAATAAGTGACTATAGATTAGTATTACATTACCCATCATTGGAACGTTCAGTGTTTTTTTTCTATAAAGTGCCAGTGCGTGATATTAAAATAAAAATAAAAAAAATATATTAAACTATTAAAAAATAATTTAATGATATTTCACTAAATTTTTACGCCTTATTTAAGGTTTTAAGCAAATAATTAATTAGGAATGTAGTGTACATTCTTACGAAAATTACCAACTACATGTGAATGACGTATTTCAACGACACTTAAATTCCATTTATTTCTTCGAAAATGGATTGTGATGAAGGTATAATTTTTTTTTTTTTTGATAATTTTATTATTTAAAAAAAAGTATTTATTATTTATTTCAATTAAACGAATGGTATTTTGTATCTAGAAGAATTACTGACCACCAAAACCAATCCAAAAGTGTCATCTGTAAATGCAGAGAATGGTTTAGGTAAGTTTTGTTGTCAAAATTGCGAGTTTCAGTTATTACCGCAATTTTTACATTTATTTTTTAGACCGATCTTCCAAATCACGTTCACCATCCAAGTCTCCAAGACAGTCACGATCGCGTTCAAGATCAAATTCAAGTTCCATAAAACATAATGGAGTATCTCGATCCAAGTCACGTTCGAGGTCTCGTTCGGGATCCGCAAATTCTCAACGATCAAATCATAGATCACGTTCCAATTCCCGTACATCAAGAATGTCAGTGGAGTCGTTGAAGTCCGGTTCGCCACATTCTCGTGCTGCAAGTCATAAGTCAGCATCTCGATCGAGGTCTCGCTCTCGAGATTCTCGTTCAAAATCCAGATCACGGTCACGATCCAAATCGGGCTCTCGATCACCATCAAGATTATCTATTAAATCACGTTCGGCTTCTAGAACGTCTAATAAATCCCAATCACGGTCACCTTCACGACGCACAAGATCCAGATCGAATCGTTCTAGATCAGGTTCTAGATCACGTTCACGTTCTGTTGAAGCCAAATCAAAAGTAGCTAGGAAATCGCGATCGCGATCCAAATCGGTGAGGTCGGATGCATCGAAACATTCGCGTTCGAAGTCACGGTCAAGATCCGGTTCTAGATCGTCAAACGGTTCTAGAAGGTCTCGTTCGGGTTCACGTCACTCTAGAGCGAGTTCAAAAAATTCTCACGCTAGTTCTCACAGATCACGTTCCGGCTCAAAAGTTTCTCGGTCACGTTCAAGATCTCGAAGGTCGAGATCTGGTTCGCAACGATCACGAGCTGCTTCAGTACGGTCAGCGCGGTCTAAATCGAGATCACGCTCGAGAAGCGGTTCTGCACGGTCTAGATCACGGTCAAAGTCCCGTTCAAGATCACGCTCTAAATCTCGCTCGAGATCTCGTTCTAAGTCCCGTTCACGATCGCGATCTAAATCTCGTTCGAGGTCTCGTTCTAAATCCCGTTCGAGATCTCGTTCTAAATCCCGTTCACGCTCGCGGTCTAAATCCCGTTCACGATCACGTTCTAAATCTCGTTCAGGGTCTCGCTCTAAGTCCCGTTCAAGGTCTCGTTCGAAGTCCCGTTCGCGATCGCGATCAAAATCCCGTTCAAAATCTCGTTCCAGATCCCCATCCAAATCCCGTGTTAGGTCACGTACAAAATCACGTTCCAAATCTCGTTCACGATCACGATCGAAATCACGTTCTAGATCGCGTAGCGGTTCACGGTCTAAATCGCGATCCCGTTCTCGCTCCAAGTCACGATCTAAATCCAGGTAATTTTATTGTAGAAACTGTATGTGGTCCAATAAGAAGGGAGAAATTTACTTCCGTGGTTTCGCCAAGTTTCAACTCTTAGTTATAAACCGTTTAAGTACAAAAAATCCTTTTCAAAATGGGGTATTTGACAATATCAAAGAGAAGCAATCAAATAAAATTTTAATGAAAATTGATAATAAATGACAGTAATTTATTTTGCTAATTCATCTTAATTATTATTATTTAATTAAAAAAAAAATTAATTAAAAAAGAATTTTTTTAGCTAAAATCCACGTGAACAGAAACGGGCTGTGACGTTGCATTCTCTTATATTTCAACACTATCGCCACTAGGGTCGTTACTTTAGCAAACATAACTATGGAAATTAAATTAATTTTTTAAAAAAATCACAATTTCTTTTCCTAAATATAAGAAATTAAACATTTTTATTCTTAGTTACAGAACACCTGTTGCTATCTAGAAAATGTGACGTAACTGACAGTTAGTGAACGTTTTCGCGCAAAGTATGAAAACAAATATTAAAACAATTTTTTCTAATGATTTTCGGCATTATTTTTAAAAATTAAAAAGATATACATGCGTTATACATAAATATGTGTGTTTTAAAATAATTTCCCAAATTAGTCAAATTCCCAATTTTGAAAATCTTTTGAACGACTTAATCGATTTTGCTGAAAAAAATTTATGTAATAAAGGTCATTGAGATACATTTTCGGAAATATTTTGGAAGACTTAGAAAGACCAGAATATCAAGAAAAAAAAATTTTATAATGACCTTAGTGCCCTTATACAATAACAAAAACGTTTTCGTAGAATTTTTGAATACACTTCTATTCGCTATGAGCTTTTGCCAGGAGGGGATACGAAATTCGACTACAGCGCTCAAGGTGAACAAATATCACAGTTTATCAGGACGGCATTTGTACATAATTTTACTATTTTCTTTAAAAAAAAAGTATTTTCTTTTTTTTTTAAATGTTTGATTTTTTCAAAGCGAGTACTTATTACGATGTCTATTTACCAGATTCTATAAAGTAATAAAAAAAATTATTTGAACCCTACTATCAAACGTTACTTTATTTTGAAATTTTCAAAAAAATATCATAAAAATTACCTTTTATGCTTTTTCTTGGTTAACTATTAAAAAATATTCCATTTTAAGACATTTTTTTTAAGGTAAAATGAGCTGATGTATGGCTTTTATTAAACATATAGTTTGAGCTCGGAGCGAATAGCGGTCTAATAAAAATAAGTAAGAAATGATACTCACGCGGGCAAATTTCTTCCTTCTTATCGAAGACTGTGGCCCTTTATTTTTAATTCATTTTTTCTTATCAACGTAATTAAAAATATTTACAGATCACGTTCCAAATCAAAATCAAGATCTCGTTCGAAATCAAAATCAAGATCTCGTTCGAAATCAAAATCCAGATCACGTTCTAGAAGCGGCTCTAGAAAATCAAGATCTAGGTCGCGATCAAAATCACGGTCAAGATCACGCTCCGAGTCAGAAGGAGATGTTGGTTAGTATTAAAATTTTTCAAAAAACAAATTTTTTTTGATGGCTTAAAAAAAAAACAAAACAATTATTTTATCGTAGTGGTGCGAGGTCGAAAACGGATTTTATCAGATTCGGAAGGCGAGGATGAACCTGACAGAGCCAAAAAGAAAATTCAAGACTCGGACAACGAGCAAGAAGAACAACCAGAACAACCGAAAGAAGACGCGGAAGCTGCTGCTGTGCCAGAAAATCAAGTCCTCCCGGAAGTTTCTGACGATTCCGATGAGGGAGTTAATCGTGACGAGGACAGAGAGTAATATATAATTATTTTATACAGGGTGTATAATTTGAGAGTTGACACTTATTTTATTCCTAAACTCTTTTAACTAACAAGTAGAGATGAGCTAAATGGTTATTTTTTAATAACTATTATTGCAATAACAGTTACTGAAAAATAACTGTTATTTATAACAGTTATTGTAATAACTGGTATGGTATTTGGATATTTTAACTAGTGTCCGACCGAAGCTTCGGCTTCGGCTTCGGCTTCGGCCACCTTCGGCCACTTAACGCGCCTTCGGCCACACATTCGGCTTCGGCCAAAAAGAAGCCGAAGGTCTGGCCGAAGCCGAAGGTGGCATCTTTTTACATAATGTAATTTTATTTATTCTTATTTTACCCTAAATTACGTTTATAATTCTGTATTTTGAAAGTTTTTGTTTATTGTTACCTGAACCTATATACCTAATAATTTAAAATATCCTTTTAAAGGAATTACAGTTCCATAAAAATTTTTGGAATTTCCATCTAAGCGGCTTTTTTGTTGAGAAAAAGAATGACGGTAACTTTATTGCTTTATTGCAATTTTTAAAGTTTATTGTTACGTAAACCTACGTAACAATTTAAAATATCCTTCCAACATAATTATAAAATTTTTTGGAATTCCCAACAAAACGTTTGTTTCTTTCATTTTAGTAAAAATGATTCCTGCTGTGCCAAACTAGGGCCTCAATATTATGTAATAAATTCAATATAAATATTTTGTTTTCAAAATAAAATTCTTATTTCTTACTGTCTTCTTATTGACGTGAGAGCAAAATCGAAAACTAGGATAATTTTTTACTTTTGTTTTTAAAGTTACATATTTAATTCGTTAAAAAGTGTCTTAGTACATAATAAAATAATTTTCAATTCTGTGAGAAGTGTTGTGATAAAGTGCAATAATATTTACAACAGCTGTTTATAGCACAAAAATCAGAGGTAAGTTTTCCAAGGCATTTTTCTCGTTTTTTGAAAAATACCATATACAAATAACTCGGAAGTTATGAGATGATTTGGTTGTCCTCTTTTTTTAAAAAAATAAAAAATATATCTTAAAAATTTGTGCATTTTGTCAAGTTGGTTAGTTTTATTTTCGTGAATCGTAATCGTAAATAATGTCGTTCACTCATTTATGATATGTATTGGTTTCATTGTTTCAGATATTATAACTTATAAAATGTCATCATCATTGAGACACAATCCCATTTGGGAATATTTTACTAAAAATGACTCCAAAGCAATTTGCAAACTATGCCATAAATCGTTGTCTCTCGGCAGTTCTGTACCAAAAAAACAGACGATAACAAATATAAAAAACCATTTGGAAAAACTTCATCAACATGAATGGGGAATTTATTATGAAACAGAAGAGAAGCGTCACAGTTTGAACAAAGTTAGAAAAACCGAGAACATGAGTTCGCCACATGATGCCAAAAAAGAAATTAAACAATCTACTTTACTGGAGATTATCGAAAAGAAAACAGCACCACAGTGGCCCGCTGATCACCCTATTTCGTTACGAATCGATAAATCGATTATGGATCTTATCATTGTTGACATGCTGCCTTACAATATCGTTGAAGGCGAAGCTTTTCAAAGGCTTAATTTTACTGATCCTGAGGCTCCGTCGAGGTACAGAGTTAAATCTGAAAAATTTTTCAGAACGTCTTTAATGCCAGCTACCTACGAAAAAGTAAAGAAAAAAGTGATTGGACTTATTGAAAAGGCTGAATGGATCAGTTTTACGACAGATATTTGGAGTAATCCAACGAAAACATGTTCGTTATTGAGTTTTACGGCACATTTCATTGACGGTTCTAAAAGACAAAAAGTTATATTAGCAGCTAGTGTCATGAATGCAGATCACACAGGGGAATATATTGCAAAAAAACTAAATGAAATTATTGCAGAATATAATATAAATGGGAAAATTCATATGGCTATTCGCGATAATGCTGCCAATATGCACGCGGCTATGCGTTGTGGAAATTTTGTTCCTATTGGATGTGTCGCTCACACCTTGCAGTTAGTGATTCATGATGCAATTTTCAAAAACGACACAATTGTATCAATTATAAAAAAATGTCGCAAAATTGTTGGACATTTTAAAAAGAGCGAACAAGCCACTCGTTACCTCAATAAATTTCAAGAAACATGTGACTTGCCCAAGCATGGTTTAATACAAGACGTCGAAACACGGTGGAATAGCACCTATTTAATGATGGAGAGACTTCTTGAGCAAAAAATTGCAATTAATTTGTATATGGCAGAGCGGGGTGGAATAGAAGTGCCAACAGCCGAAGAATATAATCAAATGAGCAATTTAGTAACTGTCCTCCGGTGCTTTTATCAAGCAACAATTGACATTTCGTCAGATTCTTCAACAGTCATTAGTCATACCTTTGATTGCCATGTTAAATTCAAAACTTATTATAAAGGATCAGGACACTGAAAATACAAGCCGGCTGAAGAGTCGTTTATGTGAATCTCTGAATAAAAGATTTGCGTACGTAAGAAATAATTTACATTTGTCCGTTTCAACTTTAATTGACCCTCGATTTAAAACGAAATATCTAACTGACGATGAAATCATAAACACAAGAACTGAAATTTTGGCATTTTTACGAGAAAGTTTTCCAAAATCCCTTGATAAAATAACCGACGAACCTGTGGCCTCACCGTCAAATGTAAATTCGCAAAATAAATCTTTAAAAGATGATTTGTGGGACAGCCACGACAAAATATCAATGGCCACCGAATTTGCAAATTCCGAAAAATTTTCGCCTTTTGAAGACGAGTTAGAACAATATTTAAAAGAACCTCTATTTCTGAGGAACACTGATATTTTCCAGTATTGGTCGTCGAGTCCTTATGTTTACTTAAAAAAGGTAGCAATCAAATATTTGTCAGCTCCCCCTACTAGCATAGCTAGTGAACAATTATTCAGTGCCGCTGGACAAATTTACACCGATCGTAGGGCAAATTTGCGTGGAGAAAATGCCGATCAGCTTTTATTTTTAGCTTATAATATTAAATTGTTTAATTTTGATTATTAAATATTGTGTTAGTGTTAATAAATAAATAAAAATAAAAATGAGTTTATATAAAAAAAAAAATGACTATTTAATTATTCTATTTATTATATTTTCAGGAAGTATTTTTAATTTAATTGCACCTTCGGCTTCGGCTTCGGCCGAAGGTTTCGACGATAGCCGAACATCGGCTTCGGCTTTGGCTTCGGCTGCCAAACTGACCTTCGGTCGGACACTAATTTTAACATATTGTAAGATATTCGATATGCGTATAAACGGTTCTGTTAGTGAAATATGCACAGATCTATAATACTGACGGATACTAAATAATATTTTTTGCTTTATTGTACTGCAATATCTGTTCAAATACTTGTCTATACAAGGATTTAGGCTTTATATACACAATTTTAACAATTTTATGGATACAAAATTACAAATACAAATAGATAACTGTACAATAGACAATAGTTCATTTTTAAGGGTTTTTTTAAATGTGCTACAATAGAAAATGTGTAACTTGCCTGGGGCATTATTATTTTGAAATTCTCCGTAGGTGGTTAAAATAAATTACTGTGATCCTTGCTTTCGAATATATTAATATTGACCTATGTTATCGATATTTTCAAAGGAGTTATTTAAGTAACCAGTTACTGGGTATTCCAGTTATTAACGATAACTGTTATCTTTCTATACTAGTTATAAAATAACAGTTATCGATATATCGATCATCTCTACTAACAAGTAAAGGTCCCGAGGCCAAATTTACCGATTTTGAAAAATTAGCGACACGTATTTATTTTTTATCGGTCAAAAAACGATTTAAAGGGGTGCAATCGTCCTTCAAAAATTGGGGTGAAAATTTAATTATTCAAATATCTCGAAAACGGTAAGGGGCCGAGTAAAAGTTAAAATTGACGATGGCGCTCTTTTTTTAAAGAGCTATCTAATGATATGCAATTTGTTCAAATTACATCAACAGGGGTGGGTTGGGGGTTAAAATTTGGGAGTTAATTTTGTGAAAAGAGGGTAAAAGATAAAATATATTAAGATTTTGTTTTCAGAAAAAATCAAATTGACCTGTTTTTGATCAATTTCTTAATATTAAGGCTAGGGGTAGTTAATTAGGGAGTGACTGTGTCGACATAATCGTACTATTTGAGTAGTTCAGGAGATTACATAGTTTTTGGCAAAAACTTTTGTGACAGACGAATACGAGAATGATTTTAAGGTTCGGTTTTTTCTTTTACACTACGAAGCCCTAAAAATTAGTAGTTTTAAAAAAATATCAATTTGACAATTTCACATGATAAATGTAAATTTTACTTTTTCTTTTTTTTAAAATGCCCATCAAAATGAATTATGAGAAAGGAAAATAAGAGAAAGTAAGAAATTTGAACATTAATTTGCGATAAAGTTACTAATTGATTGTTTTAGCGAATTTTCGAATCGAAAATTCAGCTATTAGGGCCACTGTAATAACGCGACTTAGGCCCGGGACTATGATAAAAATTTGTTTTGAGGTCTCTAGAAGTCGAAAATGGCATATATACATATATATGTATTTATGTATCAGCACGATAACTCTCGAGCAAAACAACCTATTTTAATGTTTGGTGAAAACGTTGGAAGTCCAAAAATCGTGGATGAGCTCTTCAGTCAGACACGTCCGATGCCCGGAACATGGTTTTCTGGGCATTTTTCGTGGAAAAAATTAGTTTTTTGCCAAAATTTACTCAAATTCAAAAGTTTTCGCGACATTTTTTTACTCCATTAGAAAGAGAAAAAAGAGGTTTTGCAACAATTATTCTACGTCAACTAATTTCCGAAAAAAAAAACGAACTTTTGTAAACGGAAATTCGCTATGTTATGCAGGATGCTGCGACATTTTTTTACAGGTGCACTTATTGCAATTTTTATAATACCATAAAAATGAAATAAATTGTTCTGATGTGTAAATTAATACTTGATCTTGTTTCGAAAAGCAACTTCTAAGAAAATTGTGAGGTTTTGAGTTATGTATTTTCTATGAAACTTTTTGTTTTTGGGAGGGGGGTCCCTATCGCCCAAATTTTACCAAAATTGAGGTTATCGATATTTCTAGATTGAAGAAAAATGCTATATATGTGTCACCTCTCAAATTATTCACCCCTTATATTAAGGTCAAACAAAAAATAAAAATAAAAAACCGATTTTAGGGGCGGCGATAACATATCCGATTTCGATAAAATGTTGGCCAGAAAGAAGGCGGAACAGACCAGACGTCGAAAACGTAAAGATATCGATATTATTAACGATAACGATGACATTATTGCACAGTTGCTTCAAGATATGCGTGCAGCTGCCGAAGAAGATCGTAAACTAAATCAGATGTCGCAACCGGCCACAAAAAAGATTGCCATGTTACCAAAAGTGATGTCACAGCTGAAAAAACACGATTTACAATTGGCATTTATTGAGCACAATGTGTTGAGCGTTTTAACGGATTGGTTGGCGCCAATGCCCGATCGATCGATGCCGTCATTGAGTATCCGGGAAAATATATTAAAATTATTGTTGGATGTAAGTTTTTCGTTAGATTATTATTTATAGGAAATAAGAAAAAGCAGGAAAATGTCCATAATGCTTTTTCAGACTATTTACATAATGAGTTCGATCATAGCAGGATGTTTGTTCTGTTTATATGACGTAGATGTATTTTTCATCAGTGGCGGTTTATGACATTTTTTTTAAATAATTGTATATTACGCTACGTTTCTGTCCCAACCTCGTATATGGTTTTTTGGCTATTTTGAGTTAGAAAGTCATATATGTACATAATCACGGCTCCATGTGATGTACTAAGAAATATTGCAAAATAGTTAATGGAAAAATAACTCTTCAATTAAATGCAATCTTGTACCGGATGAACTAAATTTAGTTTTCTGAAAAAACACAATAAGAGTTTCTGGGTAACGAAATGATAACGTCTTTATCGGCATACTTCGTATTTAACTATCTGACACTAGAGTTCGCCAGCGCTGTATGATCAAGCGCCCATTTTATTACTGACTGTATGTTCATAAGGCCGGATTTACACGAGTTTAGTAACTAAAGCAGGTTACTAAAGCAAGTAGCTAAATTGAATAGTTTTTTTGTTTAGTGGCTGTCTACACACAATTTAGTAAATTGATTTAGTATTAGTTGAAGTAGTAATACATAACCTAGTAAAACTAAATTAAAAATGGTACATAGTCATCAATAAATTCGTTGTGCACTATAAAAATGTATCAGATATGTTTGAACTGACTTGTTGGTTCGACCTTTTAATGTATTTATATATGATTTGTCCCAAATATATTCCACAAAAATGGAAAAAAAATATATATATATTTTTTAATATTATTAGATGAAGAGTGGTTGTCAGACGAATTTCAGTTTTTTATCGAGTTGCTTTCAGTGACTTTTTTTGATATTTATAATTTATATACTACAATAAGTATAAAAATTCCCCAAAAAATATTTTCAATAAATAAATATTTACGCGCCTACATTTGTATATTTGAAATCTACTAAACACTTTACTAAACTAATGTGTTTACACTGGTACAAATAACAGCAAGTTAAAAAAAATAAAGTGGGGGTAAGCTACTTGCACAAGTAAATAGAACAGGCTTCTATTTACTTGACTAAACAGATTACTAAATTTCTTACTTGCACTTGCACTAAATACAACTGTCTACATGACAAAAGTAACTAAATTTAGTAACTTGATTAAGTAACCTGCTTTAGCTACTAAACTCGTGTAAATACGGCATAACTCTTATTTGATCAAGATACAACCTTCGGACGCTAGAGTTCGTCAGCGCTGAAGTGTATAAAAATGCGTATTTATTTCATAACCTTCTACCGTGATAATTCCATGATAATTCTGTACAAAAAAAAAGTGGATTGCAATCACGTGCTTACTAAAAACAGCGGAAGTTTGTAATTTAAAATATTTAAATGTCTGCTTCATGTCCACATATAGGTAGCAAACATCAAAAAGTGTAACATACATAAATCTTAAATTCATAGTGATGAAAATACAGTTTTTAATATGTTTTTTGTGTTTCCTGAAAACTGTAGTTTTCGAGGTACGTGGTTGGGACAGAAAGGTAGTGCTAAAAGGCAGTGCTAAAGGTTGTCCTAAATCGCCCCAAAACCAAAATTGTTGATTTTTAGTCCTGTGCAACTTTTTGACATTTCGAATTGTCAAATATTGTCCATTGATTTTACATTTCAATTTTTTATTTTCATAGTTATATCTGATTAGGGTAAATTAACCGATTAAAATATAGGTAGAAAATAAATTAAAGTAAAAAAATGTTTTTTAAGAAAAAGCTTTTATTTAAAAATGGGCTAAAAAAAAATAACTTTTGAGTGAAGTTTGAAGCAATATGCAACATAATTTATAAAAGCTTGAGGCGTTTAATTAAGTTTGGTAACTACTGAAAAGTAAAATAGCTACACTTATATCCAAAACAGAAATAACTAATGATAATGCCTCAAGCTTTTATAAATTATGTTGCATATTGCTTCAAACTTCACTCAAAAGTTATTTTTTTTTTTAGCCCATTTTTAAATAAAAGCTTTTTCTTAAAAAACATTTTTTTTACTTTAATTTTTTTAAGTAATATTTAAAAATCAAATTAAAATAAATTTTTAAACTTAGAACCGATAACGGGTCTACAGTTCCCGAGACTGTTCGAGTGCATATGTGACGTCATAATGTTTACCTACCTGAAAATACATTAATGTCTTTGTATTTTGAATTATTATTGTTATGCAATTATTGCTTGCTATAAATAATTTTGTATTGAATATTCGCTACAAAATTATTTGTATTGAACTTTCACAGACATCGCGATTTTATGTATTGCTGTTTATAGCCAAATGAAATTTTTAAAATTTTTAAAAGTTGTAATTAGTTTATTATTATAACTATATCATTTTAAAAATTTTTTCGCATCAATTTTCAGTGTTATTTGGCCATGAATTCAATTGCGAAGAGTGAAAAATAATAATAATGACAGCATACATTCGTTCAAAAAAGACAATAAAGTCCACTCATAAGCTAGCTAATTTGTAACTGAAATTTAATATTGTTGGAAAAATATATATAAAAAACATTCACAGAAAAAAGTTTTTAAATCGCCCACGGAGAAAAGTATTGTTTATGTAGCACATGCTGTGATCGTTGTTGCTATGATCAAATCCACAGTGTAAAATGATGTTTAGAAAAACGTATTTGAAACTGCTATAAAAGTTTCACTCCAATCGTAGGCTTATATTGATGAGGTGCATACTACATTTTTTTTTTTTCAAAAATTTGTAGTTTCCAAGAGTGGATCAATCAACGCTAAAACATTCGGGAATTGGCAAAGCTGTGATGTATCTGTATAAACATCCACGAGAAACGAAAGAAAATCGTGATCGAGCCGGAAAATTAATCAGTGAATGGGCTCGTCCAATATTTAATTTATCGGCTGATTTTAAAGCGCTGAGTCGAGAGGAACGACTTCAGCGGGATCTGGAACAGATGCCAAAGCGTCGTCGTGGTGAAGATGGTTGTAAGTATTCCTATAAATTGTACACATAATTGTTAACCCATTATGACCCGCCTACCCCTTAATGCAATTCCTATGAGAATTTTAAAATGTCTTGGTTGGTAGAAGGTTAGTTTTTCTTTTGTTGATTTTTTCTAAGATGTCGAATTTTGATGTTTTGCATCAAATTTCCGGTTTTGTTAAAATCTAACCACAGAAGATCATTTGATATCGAATCCTTTCTAAAATGGGTGATTTCTGGAAACGAAATAACTTACAGTAGCGTACCACTGACATCTGTTGGTGACATTTTAAAGTTTTCATGACATTTACAATACTCCATTATACTGCTATATAGTTAGCAGTCGAAAAATTTCTTTTAAATTGAAAATACTTTTATTCGATTGGGAATCATTTGGGAAAATTTAGGAATATAATTTTTTTATTTAGGACATTATAATTAGTGAGTAATTAATTAGTCTTTTTTTAGCGTATAGTTAGCAGACATGAAAATAAAAAATATTTAATTTTACGTTATTTGATAGTAAATAGTTTGGGAAGAACATTAAAATTAATCACACCATTTGGGAATTCATAATTAATTAATTATGCCGATTTTTCTGTTTACGATTTTACATGTACAATATATTTAATGACTGACGCCACTGACTAATATGGCGGCAAAATTCAAACACTTTTGTATGTTAAAATTATGAATTATTTTTCGAACTGTACTTCATTAGTATGTTGTATATTTACATTTTACACAATTTTATTGACGGAAAATATGAATTGAAAAGTTATGTTATAATATACAACATACTAATGAAGTACAGTTCGAAAAATAATTCATAATTTTAACATACAAAAGTGTTTGAATTTTGCCGCCATATTAGTCAGTGGCGTCAGTCATTAAATATATTGTACATGTAAAATCGTAAACAGAAAAATCGGCATAATTAATTAATTATGAATTCCCAAATGGTGTGATTAATTTTAATGTTCTTCCCAAACTATTTACTATCAAATAACATAAAATTAAATATTTTTTATTTTCATGTCTGCTAACTATACGCTAAAAAAAGACCAATTAATTACTCACTAATTATAATGTCCTAAATAAAAAAATTATATTCCTAAATTTTCCCAAATGATTCCCAATCGAATAAAAGTATTTTCAATTTAAAAGAAATTTTTCGACTGCCAACTATATGGCAGTCTCCATTATCGTGACTTCGTAAAATTATTATTAGACAAAATTGTATTATCAATAATATGTTGCTTTAAAACGCCGCCAACAGGTGTCGATGCTAGGCTGTGACTATTAGAGTGCCTATAATAAATAGAGTGGTGACATGTGTGCTGAACACTGATTGGTTCCGGCATTTTGTATCCAAAGTTTTCGTAAAATACATTGGATAAATTAAATGTTAACAAAAACCATTTAATTTTTAACTTAGAAAGAAAAACTAAAAATTTTTAATTGTTCATTAATTCATAACTGATTAACAGTAATTATGTACTCAAAAATATTTACCCAAATATGTGATAATTAATTTTATTAAGCTTCCCGCTCTGTTTTGGATACAAAATGGATGACATGTCACGACTCTATTTATTATAGGACTCTAGTGACTATTAGTGTCACTCCTCCAGAAGTGTCTGATCACTCTCGCCTTCTGTCAAGCTGTCCGCCATATTTGGTGCAAAATACTACGAACTATACAATAGTCTATAAAATACTATGATATTTCGGAATGGGGGGCTATAAATTTTATTGTTTTATTGAAAATTTATACAGTAGAACCTCTTAACCGGATCCTTGCTATAGTCGGACAATTTTTTTTGTGACGATAGCATGCTATACTAAAACCAATGCATTCAACACTCTCTTAAGCGGACCCTCTGTTAACCGGACGCGGACACAATATTTTTTGACAGACATTACTTAGTACATTGTTACCTCCATTAACCGGACGCGAATACGTTTAGTGCGTGTGTATACCTATATGTATTAGGTATATTTGTTCATGTTTTAACTTCTTAACAATGATTTTAATGTGACGATGCATTTGTAAACGTTATATTTTTGTATAAGTACCTAAATTCGTTCATAAATTATGAATACTACATTATTTAATGCTATTATTTACTCTGCCCCTGTTAAGCGGACACCTCTGTTAGCCGGACAAAAATTTTTGCGTAACACTGCTGTCCGGTTAACAGAGGTTCTACTGTACATTTAAGCAGTTAACCCTAGAATCATACGTACTCGTCAAAACGATGAACGAACTTCTCTACCTGCTCCAATACTACAACTTGTCGTTACCTGCTTGCTGTGAAACTTCTGTTATCTAATTTACTTGTTATTATAACACATAAGACGTATAAATTTTGTTTATAGCTATTGTCGTTTTTTTTATACTGAAATAGTGTGCGTCAAAAGGACGACGATGTATGATTAACCCATATTTTTTTTTAAGATTTTGTACTTCTTATATAAAAGTTTTCCTAATTTTTCTAAAATTTATTAAAGATATGGATGTTATAATTAACTTTGAAAGATGATTAGAGCTGTTTGACTTATAGAGACGACATAATACTGAAATTTTAATATATTGAATCGAACACTAAAGAATGCGTTTCGAATGACTTAATAAAAGATTAACAATTTATTTTGTGGAAAATATTTTAATTTTTATTATTTTTTGAAATCTTATTCGAAAAATTACTAACAAATTTTAGAAAATTTACAAATGTGCCTAAAGGGGAAATAACTACATATCTATAGGAATATTTATGACCGAGAAATTTCACATTCTGTAAAGTCACACATGTCCACTGACTCACAATAGTTCATAAATTAATTATTTGAAAGACATGTTTTATGATACAATTGATGTATTTATCTATTTTTTAATTTTTATAATGAAAATATGCTTTGATAAAAAGATTAAAAAAATTAATAAATATTTATATTAAGAAATTTTTTCAAATCCAATTTTTTTAAATATTTTGTTCGCTTTTGTAGTATTGTTATGTAAAAAAAATGTTTTTACAAATAAACTCTAAAACTCCCCGTAAAAAGTCCATTCGTCAAAATGACGCCGATGTATGATTAACTTGACTCGTAGACCAACGTATGATTCTAGGGTTAAAATACTATATAATCTGACCTTGTTGGAGGCAGTTAGATTCGCTGTATAAGTTCTTATTATCGTGCGCGAAAATGGTGGACAACTTGTTAGACGGGGACGGTGTCCAGACATTCGTTGACGTCAGACATCAGACATCGCTGATGTACGCGATGACATCAGACATTCGCTGATGTACCTGATATATTTTTGGACATATATCAGGTAATGATGGGTTAATCTTTATACGATTTTGTAGCATCCAGTGAACAAACTCGAAAAGAATTATCTAAGGCGCTCCAAGAGCAAGACAAAGCACTACGTCCTGGTGATAAAGGATGGATTGGTCGTGCTCGGGTACCGATGCCGTCAAATAAGGAGTATGTGGTACGACCGAAATGGGTCGTGGAAACTGATATTAGTAGGGTAAGTATTTTTTACTTTTAAGGCGATTTTAATAAGATTAATTTTATGTGGATGTGTATATGTTTCAGACAACGAAGAAGCAGCTCAACAGATTCGAGAAGCATATGAAAAATTTCATAGATAATAAACGGATGAAACAGTCACGTAGAGCTGTGGAAATTTCGATCGAGGGACGAAATATGGCACTATAGATTGAAATATTCTTGTATAATTATTTAAATATTGATTCAAGCGTACACAGTGTTCAAAGTCATATGAAGCAGTAGTTGTGTTACAACTGACATTTGTTTTGTGTGACCTTGAACACTTTTGTAGTACGCAAAAAATGTTTATAATGTATTTGATTAATGTTTATAATCATATTATTGTTAAATCAATATTATGTAATAGTGATAATTTAATAAATATTTTGCTTAAAACGTATAGAAAATGTTAATATTACATTTAATAAAAAATATACGACTCGAAAATATTCCAGCCTGTATAGAAAACCTCATGGCCGATTGCACCAACATTAATTTAATCAGAATTTAATGGCCATTAGTAAATCAGAGATTAACTAACCCCGATTTGTCTGTTGCATCATTTAAAATATATCAATGGTTAACTAATGTACGTTAACGGTCAATTTTGACTAGCAACGGTGTCTGATTTGTTTTTATAGGACATGAAATGAGACACAAGAGAAGTAAATGCTAGTAAGTTGATAATATTATATGGTTAATAGTATATTATTCAACGAGCTAGTAATGATAGCTATTACTCATGAAGGTGAAATTGCGACACGAGCCGAGCTTGTGAGGCGAGTGTCGTAATGCATCTGAGTGAGTAATAGCCATTGCAAGCGAGTAGAATACGGTATTTTTTCTACGACTTTTTTCCTTTTTGATTTAAATAAAATTGAATATAAATTTTAAATCAAATTTTTAATTTATTTCTAATTTCATTAAAAGTTTGTATAATATTATGTATAAAACGATCAAAACAAAACATAAACTACTTTATTTACTTGAACGTTACTAGGCAATATATATTAAATTAAAACTTGATATACCTCATTTCAGATACTATTGATCATGAGTTTTCGTAAAAAAATTAAATAATTCTTATATTCGAAACAAATCAATCTTCTGTTCTTTTCTAAAAATAAACCGCAAATTTAATATTTACATAAATGCAATAATAAAAGAGATAAAGTCAAGAAAACGGAAATTATTTAAACTCAAAGTCACGAAGCATGGTTAAATTTAACTGAAATGAACCACACATACATATATACACAAAACAAAAGCTAGCCCATGGAATAATGATTAATACTGTGATTTCATTGGTCAAGAGGGTATTGAGTAATCAACATTCCTCCACACCTTTGAATAATGCCTAACTTTCTCAACAATTAACAGATATATAATGAGTGTGTTCTTCCACAGGAGTAGAAAAAAAATTTAAATTCGCATATTTTGAAAATAGGTAGCGCCTACTTGATTTATATAATATTAGAAAATATATAATTTATGTTTACGTAAAACATTTTGAAACTGTAATTTGACGATTGTGAAGATATTTGTCAATTTAAAAAAGGAAAAATGAAACAGATACCAAAATTTTACAGAAAAAAGAAAAGATAATTTTAACTGAAATTGTACAAAAGTATATTTCAATAGTAAAAAGTAAATATAAATATTAGCGATACTATGGAAACTAGCATCAAAATATGCACTAAACGCTGATTAAATATTTAATTGCCCAATATTCATCCATTAACTTAACGGACGAGATAATCATCAGTTAACATAAATTAACCTTGGTGTAACAGATAATCAGAGATTTTAACTACAGTTGAAGTTAATCACTGATTAAGGTCTTAATGACCGATTAATAATGTTGGTGCAATCGGCCATCAGTGTAGGAAAAGTCAACATTATGGAAATTAATTTTTCAAGACGAGTAATTTTTTAATTTTTTCCAACAAAATGTCGAAATTATAAAGGTAGTTTGCACTGTAGAATATCATGTATTGGGAAATCAAATGGAGCGTGGTTTAATATTTATACGAAAGCTAAGTTTGTATCTATATATATCTGTGGTCGAATTTGAATTTTTTATATTTTTAGAAATTTATTTAAAAAAATTATCACAACAAAAATGTACATATTTACATGATTTTAAAAAATAAGTATACATTGTTAAAACTTAACAAAATTGGATTTATTAATAATAAATTAATTATTAAATTCTATATTGAGTGAATTTGTTGCCCCCGTCACTTCTAAATGATGTAGGCACATGCACACACTAATTAAGAACTACGCGAAAATTGGCGGGAATTAGCAATGTTAATTCCCGCGCAGTTTTTAATTAGTGTGCGCATGTGCCTACATCATTTAGAAGTATGTAAGTAATGGGAGTAACGAATACATTCAATAGCTAAGCTAAATTATGTAAATTATTGAGATTAGACAAGGAGACGAAACTTATATGAGAGGAATTGACAAAATTGGTCAGCAAAATGGTAAATATAAGGCTTTCTTTTTTCACCACTCGCGGCGTTAATAATGCTCGAATACTGATGTGAAATAGCGAATATAGTAACATAAAACGGATAATACAGAATGTAAATATAGTACTTATTCTCAAATGGAAACACGTCGGGACTGGGGAAGTGAGTGTTTCCATTTGAGAGTTACCAATGTCGGTTGATGATATTTTTTAATAAGGAAATACATAGAAATTACATATGTATGAAATAAACTCTTATAGTTTAAATTACTTTATACGGCAGATATGCAATGGTACTGACTCCGATTTTACATAGTGACGTTAGCGAATTATATGATATACAATATAAATGACGCGACGCAAAATAAAAATTGTTAAGTTTATTTTAAAAACGATCGAAAAACCCACTTTATAACTGAGTTGAACATTGAAAAAGATTCCAGACGATTCTATTCAAAAGCTAACAAAGATAATATAGAAGCCCGCGTTTCTATTTGGGAGTGTTCCATTTGAGAATAAGTACTGTACCGCTTTCGTATCCGACGAACACGAGTGCCATCTTTGATTTGGACACTTTTTTGAATACATTGAGTTTCGTCTCCTTGTCTAATCTCCATAAGCTAAATGATAAAAGTTTATAATCAAATTGTATTATTTTCTAGTGCGCATGTTTAGCTCAAACGCATTGCGTTGTTTTTTTTTTTTTTTGATCATTCACTATAAATTTTTCAAATAGGTATAGGGTATTCGAATGAGGTTTATGAATGCGAAATTGTGTGACAGTTTTTGGCGCGGCTTTTAATTACATATTTTAATTAGGTACATTTATTAATTCAACTGTGGACCGATTCTCATCTGAGCTACTGTTACGTAAATTAGTGAGCGATCGTTCCAAATAGCTACGATTACGTACTACAAATAATCCAACAAATCCTAAAAAACCTACTGTGAATAAAATGAAGAAGAAAATTAATACTATCGTTTGTGTCCAAGCTAAATTGACTAATGTTGTTTGTGAATTTAAAAATAATTCGGCAGGATCAATACCACCGTTCTCCGATTCCTCTTTTGGCGTACATTTGATCCCATGGACGTTATGTGAAGCGAAATATTCTGGCGATGATGATAAGAAGTCGACCTAGAATAAATAAAATAAAAAAATTAAAACTTAGAAGTAGAATAAATTTTAAATGGAATATGGAATTTTTGACAACGAATTTCAATGATACGCTTAATTTTAGCTGTAACTTAACTGGAATATTCGGCACCTCCATAAATCTAATAAATTCGAGTGTTTTATTTAATTATTTGATATTCTTATACACCACTGAGAGCTTGTATGAATTTTCTAAGCTTCTTATTGATGATTTTTGCTCGAACAAAATGAAAATAAAATCAGCAAATTTTGAAAAAAGGTGCAATTTGGTGCAAACTTTGCAATCATAATACCAAAATAAATTAATTGCTTTATCAAATGCCACAAATATATCCGTTGGATTCGATTGAATACGTAACTAAAATTCTTTGAGAAATTAATTTTTACAGAATTTTTCTAGATAATTCAACCATGCTTCATTGAAGCTTGATAGTATCAATACGAGCACTGATTTTAACAAACAAGATACATAAAAAAATAACATACCATGGGGAACATCGCCCATTATAACCGATTTAAATTATTTTTTTATAACCTAAATAACGATCCCGCAAATCACTACTTTACATACAATGATATGGTTTAGAAAGCAATTTTATAGAAATAACAAATAATAGTCGATATATTTGCACCCCCCCCCCGCGCTATTTAACATAATTACAGAGGTTGTTGCTAGAATATTTTAGCTATTGATTTAAGGCGTCATATAAATTGTAGCTTATAATTTAATTTTTTGAATTTTTGCCACCTTTAATGGTATTTGGCGCCACTGTGCCCTGGAAGAAAATCATATCACCTTTTTACTACAAACAATAAGTGATGAGCAAAAAAAAACATTCCTTTTTTTTACTTTTTCCTACAAAAAATAAGTGATGAGATAAAAAAAAAGTCAAATTACCACATTGTGTTCCAAATTTTACCGGTACGGGAACTAGCCCCACGTGCCCCTAGTGTAAATCCAGCAGTGAGATCAAAAGATTATAGAAAGCATAGAGACTATTATTTTTGAAGTGGAAATGGCATGACCACAGACCAATGAACACTATTATATTATACTAATAGACAAAGCGTAAAGCCAGTTTTTAGGCATTTTTCTTGAAGCAGGTAACAAGAGTGAGACGGGTGAAATTTAATGAAATAATATAATGTCAATTTTTGAGCAAATGCGACTATAATTATTGCAGGACATAATTTGTATACGTACGTATTTTGAAAATAACGTGAATATCACTTTTCTTCTTTCAAAATTTTGCAGTTTCTTCTCAAAAAAGTAAAATTTTATTATCAATATTATATTTTGACAATAATTATTTGAAAACGTAACTACGGATACAAATCCATTACTATATAACAGAATACTATTAAGATTGGAACTTAGTCGTAACTGGTTGCCTCAATTACACATTTATATTATCAGTCTATATAATATATAATATGTTCACTGGTCTGTGATAAAAATGTTTTTATTCTGAATAACAATTGACTCAAATGTTTTCAGTTTGAATAAATGCGACCTTCCAAAAAGTGCGCCTTAGGCAATTGTCTAATTTGCCTATAGGTAAGGTAGGAAATGACCCTAGTTCCGCCGTCCGATTACACTGGGTAATATGTATTATTTACTAACAAATGATGTGTACCTTTTCGAGGGTATTTTAAGGAATTTGAGTTACGATTTCTAAAAAAAAAATTGATAAACCCACTCTGAGGGATGTTTAGCCCCTTAAAAAGAATGTAACCCCCAATGAAAAAAAAAAATTATAGACCAATGTAACCTCAGTTTAAAATCTTCTGACCATTTTACATCAAAATCATATGATTTTTCAATACATTTTTGAAGGGGTGTTATGTTAAAATCGAAATCGCAGGACACTTCCGTAACATTCCTTGTTAGTGAAATTTGGCTCTGGCGCGAAAGCAGCGAACTATATAAGTACATGACGTCACTGCCCGTTTTTGAGCACATGGTTAATATGATACATAACGATGACCGTATTCAATTTAAAAAAAAATATTACACAGTGCATGACACTGTGTCACACTGTGTCTACTTATTTCATAAATGGAACATCAACTTTTTGTGTGTTTCGGCAGAGGGCAGCATAGACAAAGTTACTAGATTTTTAAAAAAATAGATTCAATCTGCTTGGTATACTTTCTATGATCCTCAATTACATGTATAATTTAATTAAAAGTAGATAAAAGGCTAGTTTTGTAATAAAATTTAAAAAAAAAAATAGTTTTTTGTGAAAAAAGAAAGTTCAAAAATCACAAAAATTTGGTTGGCATTACTTTTTCCCTATGCACTATGTTACACAGTGTCGTTTGTTTTCCTAATGGAACACGATCACTGTTACACAGTGTCGTTTGTGTTTATTAATGGAACACAACTAATGATAAATAATTAAAAAACATGGGATCGTTACTGTGTCACTTTTCACAACAAAAATCGTATAAACATGAGTCTACTTTCGGCCATTACGCCACCCTCAGGTGAAAAACACAACTAAAAACTGTTCTTTTAGGGGAAGCTATTTATATTATAAAAATGAAGTGAATGATGTATTAGTGGGGGATGTTAGAGATAGAGGCAGATATAAGTATATCAAAACAAATGTAAGGGAAATCCCAAGTTAACAAATTTTTTGATAAAAGTAAAATTTTTTATTATTTGCATAGGGTTACAAGGTTAAGTGTAATCTCATTAAAATGACTGAAGTAAGTTGGGAAAAACACGACATTTACGACACATGAAAACAGAGGTGAACGTTAATTACAAGAAATAAAGAATAAAATATACAGGTAACGGTCGGCGCTAAATTGTCAAAAATAGAGATATGTATTGATTTGCACGAAAAGTTACACCCCCATTAGGTGGCTGCTTTTGTTAAACTAAAAGGATTGTTAAAAGGATGTAAAATCAGAATTATTGTATAAGACCATTTGACTATAAATATTAATTACAAGGAATCAATAAAATTTTTAAACCTGGTTATCAAACATGAAATAGTTTATAAATAATTAATTAATAACAATGAACTAGCATAAGAAATTTTTGTTTTCCATTATATTTGAAAATTTTTTGAATTTTAACAAAAATATAATATTTACCTTGCTATCTGTCAAGATGTTTATGATGTATTTCAAATTATCACATGTCCAATTGTTATGATTTAAATTGATCACTTTGAAGGCACCATTCATTGAGTGTTCGATTATGTATCGTATATCCAAATCTTGCAACTGATTATTTGAAATATCTAAATCGCCCAGTCGAACCATCGGATAGAGTACTTCTTTATCCAATTTTTTCAATTGATTCGAATGTAAATCTAATTTAACAACGAATCGTAATCCTTTAAACGTATTCACCGGAATATTCGTTATTTTATTCTCGGACAGATCTAAAACGTTCAAATTTGACAGGTACGCAAACGCGTCTTTATCGACTGTCGCGATTTCATTGTGTTTCAAAATTAAATTCATCGAATACTTTTCGGCATCCAAATTTCCAAATAATAGATCTTTTAACGTTGGCATGTGTTCTTTACTTTCCACTTCTAATTGTTCTAAATATTTCGAGCCGTTTAAGCCTTGGAACATATCTTTGGTCAGTTTGGTTAATTTATTATACGAAAGATCGATCAGGTCGATACTTTCTAGTCCGTAAAACGTGTCAGGTACAATTTCGGTCAGGTTATTGTTATTTAAACGAAGGGTCTTCAGTGATAAAAGATCAGCAAATGCTTTTGCTTCGATTTTTGTTATTTCCCAATTGGATAGGTCTAATTCAGAGAGGGCGCTCAATCCACTAAACGTGGCCGTGTGTATCACGGGGATTTTAATGTTTTTCATGACCAACGCCATATTTCCCAGAATATCTAAATTTAGGGAGCGTACGCCAGAGAATGCGTACGGTTCAATATCGTGCAATGGATTGTCGGAGAGATGTAGTAGGACTAAATTATTTAATTTCGAGAATAGTTTGCTTTCTAACGTTTTTAATTCGTTATTATTGAGACGGAGCACAATGAGTGACGCAAGATTGTCGAATGCGGTCGGTGCAATGTAATTGATTTGATTAAAGCTCAAACTTAGTTTGGTTAAATTGACGTGATTGAATATACCGCCGTCGAATCGCGTCAAATTATTGTGCGAAAGATCAACTTGATAAATTTGCGGTAACGAAACGAATGCGTTCTGTTCGATCTTTTTGATTTTGTTGTAACTTAGATCGATAAGTGGTTGCTGGATTGGCGTGAATGAGGAATAGGACCGTGTGAAATTGACGAATGAATTTTCGCTGATGTATGTGATGTTATTGTTGGCCAACGTGAGTCGTTGTACACTTCGTAGATTTGTGAATGTTTTCGATTTTATGGTTGTCAGTTGATTTCGTTCCAAATTTAATTCGGAAATTCGTATATTATTAAACGTACCGGATTCAATTTTACCAATCACATTTTTCGATAGATCAATTTCGCCAAACATTTCATTGTCGATTTCACCCTCCAACGATTGGACAATATTGTTACGGAATGTTTGAATTTTTGTTGTGGCGTTTATGTAGAACGTTTGAATATGATTACTCTCGAAATTGTACGTTAAACTATGCATCGCTTCAGTATGTTCTAGATCGTCTTTCGATATTCGATCGAACGTGCCGTATTTAAATGTGACTAAGTTGATGTTGCGTACGTTCAGCTGACGTATGTTTAATAGGAGGCGTAAATCGTCTAGCTTCGCTTCTGTGCACACGATATTATAATTGTCATCTTCTTGATGCTCGTATTGACATTTAAAATCATTTGCGGAACTTTTTGGCCAAAAAAGTGCAAGTAATAACAGACAAATAGTGGCCTGTTGTCGGAACATTGTGTTATCTGCAAAAAAATTTTTGATTTGAAAATAATATTTAAAAAAAAAAATTATTTCAAATTTGGCGGGATTTTGTTTTTAAACACGTCATATCGATGGTTTTCTAATGTATGGAGTGTAGAATATAAGGAGGACTATCTTGTACGGAAAACAATAGAAAATTAGTTCAAAAAGTGTCTCGTTTTAAGTACTAAGTAACAGTTCAAAAACTAGCCAGAATAGCGCTAGAGTAGCAAAAGAGTATAAGTGATTTTTTTGTGTTGAGTTTTGTGTTGAGATTTAAAATAATAAAACTATTAGGGTAAGAGACCCGATGACCGATCACTATTTTTAGCTGTATCATTAAATTAGCTTAAAAAAATTAAAAAATAAACAAAACACCCATTTTTTTTTTTTCTTAATAAGTATGAAACCAAGTTTTTTTAATCCAATAGATATGTTTTTAAGAAAATATAACCCAAAAATTTTGATTTATTAATGATTTTGTTTTATAATTTGTTGACGTCTATTAAAAAGCATACAGAAAATATTAACCTCCTTTGAAAGATCAATACACTTACCCCTATCAAGAATCACCGATTAGTCCGATTACTAATGTACATCAGTACAGTAGTAAATCTTATACTATCGAATATTTGAACCATTCTCTTTCAGTCACTTTGACACTCTATCCACTACAAGAGGTCAGTCTGTGTCATAGAGTATCACAGAATGACACCTTGTGAAACATAGCAGCAATGACAGAAGGGTTTAAATATTCGATAAAATAAACCACTAAAATACTGTATTTTCTTTCGCCATCTATAATTTTGCTTTAAAAAACATTGTGTACATTGTGACATGATTCTAACTTATCTATACGCCATTGTGAATTTTTAAACAGTTAAATTGACGATAGATGACGTATATATTTACATATCGTTTCAAATCTAAATGACATTTTTATTTCAATTTGGAAGTTTTAATTCAATATTAATTATTTTTCAATTGATTTTACGTTCTGAAATAAATAAAATATTAAAGTGAAATTATAAAAACGGTTAGTTAAGTGTTTTAAACCCAAAAATTAATTAAAAATGTTTATAAAATAGATATGGAATATCTGTATAATTCTCAAAATACCCAACTCGAAAACTTGGATCCCAACAAGGATCAGTCATACAAATAATATTTAACACATATAAAATTTAATTTAGCTATCCTAATCTCTTAAGTGGACTAATAACAATTATTTGTATACTTTTATTATGCTAATAACTTTAAAAATTCGGTGAAAAATGTTACAATTTATAACCCATGTGTTTTGAAAAATGATCATCCACCATATTAAAAATTCATGAATTCAACAAAAATTGTTATATATATATATATATATATATATATATATATATATATATATATATATATATATATATATATATATATATATATATATATATGTATTTCTTAAATTAAGTGAGGAGACATTAAATGTGATGTGAATTTAAATTGAAAAATAATCATTGTATTAACAATAATTTTTTTTATCAAAGGTTTCTTTCAGAAATAACTTCATTAAAATATAAATGTCAAAACTGATCGGACTTATAACCCCGATCGACAATGGGGTCTTTTACCCTATATGTAATAATTATAATAAAAAAACAATAATTACATAACAACGCAGATGTTTTTCTTTTCTTATTTATGTCTCTAAATTTACCCTTTTGCTACAGTAGCGCCGCCACTATTTACGCCTTTCTATGGACACTTTTTGATACAGAGATGGTGCTCCTCGTATCTACCCTCCATATTCTAATGCAAACTGGTATACCGCGTTTCAAATACTATTGAGTATGAGTCATCGTTAAAAAATTAAATAATTCTTATATTCGAAACCAATCAATCATCTACTCTTTTCTAAAAACAAACTGTAAATTTAAAATTTACGTATTGCAACAATGAATTAAAGAGATAAAGCTAAAAAAACCGGAATTCCTTAAATTCGTAAGTGATGAATCATGCTTAAATTTAACGTAGTTGCTCTGAAATAGTCAGGTACAAAAGTATATTTCAGCAAAAAAATTTTCTTTTATCAAAAATTAAATAATTAAATTATTAATCAGAGAACAAAGAGAACGAACATTACTATGTCTATACTAGGGAAACGAGCGTAACCACAAAGGATAGAAAATGAACCCCCACTATGTTATATATGTGCACGCGGAGTTGTGTGTGTTAGTCCGTTGGATGTTGTGTGTATTAGTGTCTTGCATACATACATACATAATATGCACGTGGTGGTGGAACGTATCATGTACGTATAACACGTACATATACCGTGTTAATACGAGAGGTAACAATCTAACAACAATTGAAACATACCCATTGAATGCTGGCGAATGAATGAGGACTAAGCAGTCTAAGATGCACATAAAAGCACATGAGTGATTGCAGAAAAGAGATAGATGTATTCGTTCTATTTGTTCTGTGGTATTAATATTTTTCAGTTACTATATTAGTACCTATACCATTTGTTTTAGCGAATTTCCAAAACTGGAAATTCAGCTTTTACGCCAGGTGTCATGGTGCGACCTAAGCCCGGGACCATATCAGAAATATGTTTTGAGGTCCCTAGAATACGAAAATGATATTCACTAAAATTATATATATATATATATATATATATATATATATATATATATATATATATATATATATATATATATATATATATGTATCCGCGCGATAACTCTCGAACGAAACGTCTAACGCTTATGAAATTTTGTGTGCGGACTGGATTCTGAATTGGCTTGGCTAAGTTCGTTAGCCAGACACGTCGGATGCCCAGAAGTAGGTTTTCTGGCCATTTTTTATCATTCGATCCTATCATAAGGCAGTTCGATTTTTACATCGTTGAAAAGGAAAAAAAAAATTATGAAGAAAATATTCTTATAATTTTCTTTCTATTTTAAGTATTTTTCGAGAAAATGTAAATTTTCACTTTTATTCTTTCTTTGTTAGTCTAATAAGTAATTTATATTTATATCTCAGTTTTTAATAAGTATAAAAATATTTCACTTTTTTATTAAAAAATTTTGTGAGAACAAGTGAAAACTATTCACATATATGAGATATAACACACATACATGTATAGAGTTTTGTTTCTCATTTATTGCATTATAATTAGCATGGTTCTATTCCATGTTAAAAAATGTAAATTAAACAGATTTTCTAAGCTAATGTAATGAAGAATTTTTTTTTTTTTTATTGAATTTTTAAGTAAACAAGAAATTGAAGATTATGTTATGATATAAATATTATTAAATATAAAACAAAACAAAATCTGTACAATGTACATATGTATGTACGGAAAAATATTTTGAATCGATTTTGAAAATTTTTCCACTAATAATTAATAATGTTAAAAAATTAAACCATTTCAAATGGATTTAAGGTATTTTATGTGAGGTCAAGGTTTTCGGGACCTAAAAAGGCCAGAAATTAATTAACCAATCGATTTTAAAAAATTTTTCACAGTTAGTAAGTTAAAGTATTTGAATTAATTAATTAAATGATGTCCGCAAGAAGCTTACGGACTGCCATAAGTTATATGAGATCCTTAGAACCCTTTTCTTACTGTTAGAGTACTAGACTTGTATGAGTTTCGCCAGGATTTACTGATCCCATAATTGTAAAAAATAAACTAAACGACCAATTTTAAAAATTTCTTCGCTGTTACAGAGCTAAACTATTTTAGATAGATTTAGAATACATTATGTAAGGTCCGTCAGGGTCCACAGGACCCAAAAGTGTCAAAAATAAACTAACTGACCGATTTTGAAAATTTTTTCACTGTTACAGAGCTAAACTATTTTAGATAAATATCGATTACGTTATGTAAGGTCCGCCTGGGTCCATAGGACCCAAAAGTGTCAAAAATAAACTGCCTGATCGATTTTGAAAATTTTTTCGCTGTTACAGAGCTAAACTGTTTTAGATAAATATAGATTCCGTTATGTAAGGTCTGCCAGGGTCCATAGGATCCAGAAGTGTCAAAAATAAACTAACTGACCGATTTTGAAAATTTTTTCACTGTTACAGAGCTAAACTATTTTAGATAAATATAAATTACGTTATGTAAGGTCCACCAAGGTCCATAGAACCCAAAAGTGTCAAAAATAAACTAACTGACCGATTTTGAAAATTTTTTCACTGTTACAGAGCTAAACTATTTTAGATAAGTATAGATTACGTTATGTAAGGTCTGCCAGGGTCCATAGGATCCAGAAGTGTCAAAAATAAACTAACTGACCGATTTTGAAAATTTTTTCACTGTTACAGAGCTAAACTATTTTAGATAAATATAGATTACGTTATGTAAGGTCTGCCAGGGTCCATGGGATCCAAAAGTGTCAAAAATAAACTAACCGACCGATTTTGAAAATTTTTTCACAGTTGGGGAACTAACTATTTTAGATAGACATACATTACGTTATTTAGGGTCCGCCAGGGTCCATGGGGCCCAAAAGTGGTAAAAATAAACTAACCGACCGATTTTGAAAATTTTTTCACTGTTACAGAGCTAAACTATTTTAGATAAATATAGATTACGTTATGTAAAGTCTGCCAGGGTCCATCGGATCCAAAAGCGTCAAAAATAAACTAGCCGACCGATTTTGAAAATTTTTTCACTGTTGGGGAGCTAAGCTATTTTAGATACATATAGATTACGTTATGTAAGGTCTGAAGTGTCAGTAGGACCTAAAAGTGTCAAAAATAAAATAACTGACCGATTTTGAAACCTTTTTACTATTACGGAGGTAAACTATTTTAGATAGGTACAGGTTGTGTTATCTGAGATCCACAACTGTCCTGCGGATGCAAATGCGGCGTAGAATGCTACACAACGGGTTTTGAATATATATATATATATATATATATATATATATATATATATATATATATATATATATATACATATATTTATATATATGTATATATATATATATATATATATATATATATATATATATATATATATATATATATATATATATATATATATATATATATATATATATATATATATTTTACATAAAGTCCGCCTAGAATATACGGTCGAGCTGATTTTTTAATGAGGTCCACCGGGATCTTGCATATCCGAAAACGCCAGTAATAAGCTATCGAAAAGATGCTAAAAAATTTCTCACTGCTAGAGAACTAAATTATTTTAGATGGATACAACTATGCTGCACAAAATTCGTTCGGGTTCTTGGGTCCCCAAAAATACCAAAACTAATTACCCAACCGATTTTAAAAATTCTTTTACTCTTAGAAAGCTAAACTATTTTAAATAGGTACAGGTCTTAGATGAGATCCGCCAGTGCCCAAGATTTGGAAATTCGCTATGTTATGCAGATGCTGCGACAGGGGTATTTTTAATTTCCGTGAGCTTACGTTGTAGCAATTTAAAAGAATTGTTGAAAAAGCGTTGTAAAATGATGTTTTTAAATTATATTTCAGAAACGGCGTGGTCAATAACTTTTATTTCTTATTAAATATGGTTTGTAATTTTGTATTAAATAAGATATTAAATTTTTATCAAATTCCTTTGACACGTTTTCATTTTATTCAAAAAAAATATTTCCCCATAAAAGCCCGTGTTAAAATTACAAAACTTTAAAATCGTTTTGCTCAAAATTGGGGTGGTCAATTTTTTTTCGGTAAGGGCTCGTATTATTGGTACTGGATTAAATAAATATCTAAAGAAGTTTCGTTAAATTCCTTTGAAAAGATCGTTTTATCGACTGCTACCTTAAGTGAAATAGATCATACCTACCTCAGAAATACCTTCTTTGCAAGAAATCAATCAATCAATTTAAGACGAGTTAACTCGTCCTGCAATATGGCGACTCAAAATGCTGTAATATGTATATATTCACTGGTACAGGTGCCGCCATCTGCCAGATTTTCCGAAATACGGTATAATTCTAAATAATGTTCAATTTTATCAACATAGTTTAGTATAATTTATATTTTGTAAATTCTTAGGGTTCACTTTTTTGATGTTGAGGTCTTTGATTTTTTTTTCTTTTTTTTTTTTTTTTGTAACCCTATCTATTATACTTATTACTGGCAGTAAAAAGTCCAGCATTTTGAGACAAAAAATTTTTCCATATATGGTTTGTTTAAAAGCGTTAATATTTTGTATAAAAAAATACCTTAACAGTTTTGTTTATGATATTTAATTATGTATGTATTTAAGATACGAGGTTGTAATTTTGATTATGTATGATGTATTCAGAAAGTGGCAGATCGCGTCATTTACCTTTATACATAATTTTAAAATTGTTCGGTCTGTTTTTGGGTTTGTGTCTGTATTTTTTGGTTTCTATTTTACGCTATTTTAGTATTTTTTGAAATTATATTTTCAACACTTGTAGTTTTATATTTTATTAATTTTATAACTGATCACTTTATAACAATCTTATAACCTACAATCATATACATATAAACAGTCACTGCAATTCTTTTCAGCAGGCCATCACTCATCAGGCTCTAATGGTAGAGGACCACAGATTAAAGAGGCCTCAGGTAAATTAAAAAAATTCGCCAAGTACGTGTTAGATACATAATAAATCAGTATTTCGTAGTCGGTAGCTAGAGTTTTTCAAAGTTCTCCGGATAAAATATTTTTTGCTTTTATTTAATGTTAAAATTAGCCTTTAATTTGTTGATAATATTATTATCTGAACCTTTTACTAAACTATTTAATGCGATGACAGACATGACCGACATGACGATTGACGAAGCTATAAGGATTTCGCGATTATGACTACGAAGTCCTAATAATAATGATAATAATGGGATTTAACGTCCGTTTCTCAGACAAGTAGTTTGAGAAACGCCACCCAAATTATTATTTTTCTGACTATTTATACATGTATACATTACAATTTTATTATGATGTGAGTGGAGGAGAAGGAAAGTGGTGTGGGAGCTAGAATTTGATAGGTAAGGGGAACTACTGAAAACCTTCACGAGCATAGCCGATCGTCGAATTTGAACCCTTGCCCACTTCGCTGGTTCGAAGTCCTAATAAAACTAGTCAAATATAACCAGTCCTATAATTTATAGGAAACAATTTTTTTCATAAACTAATAGACTGGCGCAAGTTTTAGCTTCAGAAATTTTTTTTTCTAAATTTCGTTTTTAGATAAAAAAGGAACGATGTTTTTTTCGTATATTTTAAGCCGTTTGTTCAGCCAACTCACCAAAAAATTTTATAAAAATGTTCTTTTTTTAGAGGGTCAAATTTATTTCTAATAAAAATATTTCATAAACTTTCATTATCGAATTATGTGCGCGTTACAAAAATCTGGGCAGTTTTCGAGAAAAATGCTTGTGAGCGCAGATATATATCTAATGGTTGTGTTTTTCTTTATAAGATACGAAACCCTAAAAATATATCAATTCCGTGATACGAGTTTGCACTTTTATTAGTTACTAGTTATACCTATGACGTCGTTCGCGCGATGCTTTGGTGGAAAATCAATGACAATAAAAGCATAATAATTATGAAGAATTGGAATAGAACAATAGTTTTTACGTAATGCTTGCACATGATTTTTGAATTTTCCCAAGGGAGTGAGACATTTTCGCGGAGTAAAAAGTATCCTAGATGTTGATCCAGGTATAAGTTATCACCACACCAAATTTCATCAAAATCCGTCCAGTAGTTTTCGCGTGATGCGTGCACACACAGACAGATCGACAAAAAATTTAAAAATCGCTGTTTTTGATACCTAAATCGATAACTATCTACAGTAGTACTATAATTTTCAAAAAATATTCCATGTACAGACACGGTTTCATTACAGTTTTTCGAATAGATTTATTCCAAGTCACATACGAGGTTGCGACATAAAGTCATCGATATGCTAAAATCTTTACAAACATTTTTGAAAATTCGAAAAATATATCGAAATAACAATGACAAGTCTAATAAATTATAATAAAAATACACTTACATTTTAAATAATATCAACAAAAATAATTGCACTAACTCAAAAATGTTCACAAATTTAAAATAAACGGTTTTCTCAGCACTTACATTTATTTAAAACACTTGCACTGTGCTGCAATAAGTATTTTAAGAAACAAAAAGAAATTTTTGGGCTTGATTTGCGTAAATAAGATGATGTTACCATATGCATGTACAATATTGATGATGAATTATCAGAATGTTTTTCTATTTTAACTGATTATTATTTATTATTCGTATAATACTTATATGTGAATAAAATGTGGAAAAGGTTATCAGTTGTTAATCAGTTTAATGTAAAAGTTTTGACTGCAATGTCTACGAATATGGAATATGTAGTTGGAAATCAATTTATATCAAAATTAATTATTACGAATTAACTACAAAAATTATTAAGAAATTTATTTATTTATTTATTTTTTTTTTTAAATTTTTTCGGCGAACGATTTAATTGAATTTGATGAGATAGGTATTAAACGAGAGTTTGGGTCAGTTAGTTTGGGTCAACTGGTTAAGAAGCAGTTAATCGATTAATCGACTAAAATTGTTTTTCAGATAAAATTAGTCATTAGTCGAAAATATAGAGCACAGAGTAGTCGACTAATCGACTAAATTTTTAGTCGAATTCATGGTAAGGTAACCTATGTAACTCTTTCAATAACGAGGTTTTTTTTCAAAGATATGAAATATCACAATATATTAATCACATAAAAGTGAAAAATCATATATGTAGATAGATAATTTTTTAGTTTCCATTTTTTGAAGTCAATAAATAATACAGAAAAATTGTTAAATTAGTCGCTTTTAGTCATTTGAAAAAAATTTAATCATTTTAATCATTTAATCGAAGGCAAAATAGTCGACTAAAATATGACTAAATGCAAACAAGATTAGTCGACTAAACCGACTAATCGATTAATCATCCGACCACTAATTTTTATTAACCCTAGAATCATACGTTGGTCTACGAGTCAAGTTAATCATACATCGGCGTCGTTTCGACGAATGGACTTTTTACGGGGAGTTTTAAAGTTTATTTGCAAAAAACATTTTTTTTACATAACAATACTACAAAAGCGAACAAAATATTTAAAAAAATTAGATTTGGAAAAATTTCTTAATGTAAATATTTATTAATTTTTTTAATCTTTTTATCAAAGCATATTTTCATTATAAAAATTAATTAAAAAATAGATAAATACATCAATTGTAATAATTAATTTATAATATGAACTATGATGAGTCAGTGGACATGTGTGACTTTACAGAATGTAAAATTTCTCAGTCATAAATATTCCTATAGATATGTAGTTATTTCCCCTTAGGCACATTTGTAAATTTTCTAAAATTTGTTAGTAATTTTTTGAATAAGATCTCAAAAAATAATAAAAATTAAAATATTTTTCACAAAATAAATTGTTAATCTTTTATTAAGTCATTCGAAACGCATTCTTTAGTTTTCGATTCAATATATTAAAACTTCAGTATTATGTCGTCTCTATAAGTCAAACAGCTGTAATCATCTTTCACATTATCATAATCATTGAATAAATTAATTATAACATCCGTATCTTTAATAAATTTTAGAAAAATTAGGAAAACTTTTATATGTGGAGTACAAAATCTTTAAAAAAAATATAGGTTAATCATACATCGTCGTCCTTTTGACGCACACTATTTCAGTATAAAAAAAACGACAATAGCTATAAACAAAATTTATATGTCTTATGTATTATAATAACAAATAAATTAGATAACAGAAGTATCACAGCGAGCAGGTACAGACAAGTCACAGTATTGGAGCAGGTAGAGAAGTTCGTTCGTCGTTTTGACGAGTACGTATGATTCGAGGGTTAAACCGTAATAAAAGGGTTGTTGATGGATTTGTCGTATGGAGTTTTCGTAATCGGATGGAGTTTTCGTAATTTCGTTTAGAATTGAAATTTAGTCTAGAAATGTAACTTTTATTTCAAAATATTACTGTTGATTACTGTTATGGCTTTAATTTTATTAATAACTAGCTGTATTCGCGACGTCGTTCACGTGACGCATTGGTATAAAATCAATGAAAAGTATATACATATAATAATTATAATAAAATATATGAATATTTGAATTAAAATATGTGCATATTTGAATTTAAATGCAGTCGACTTTCGTTAATTCAAACCTATGATAATTCGAACCTCTCTATAATTCAAAGTTATCACGAGTTCTCTACAAAATCTTTATATTTCGAACTAAAACAATACATTTTTATACACTTGGTAATTCGAACGAAAAAATCGTTGCTACGCAGCTACGTAACAAAACGACGCGTTAATTCGAACTCATCGGCGTCAAACACTCGACAATTCAAAGTTGCAGAGAGAAAGAGACAGAGAGATTGTCTCTTTTAATTTAATTTTAAGTAGATTTTGACTGATTTTGAACTAGGGATGAGATAAGCTGCTATTCTGCGATCGCAGTTGCGACTGCGACTGCGACTAAAGAATATCTGCGATTTTAAACTGTGACTGCGATTTTTAGTTGCGACTGCTATTTTTAGTTGTGACTGCAATTTCTAACTGCTACTGCGATTTTTCAAAAAAATGCTATGATAGGTAGTTAGTGTTAACATATCAATTGGGTTTTTGAATAAAAAATAAATATCATTTTTTTGTTTTATTTCAAATCTACATCGTAAATAATATTGATAATCGATATGAAAAATTTTTAAAAAATGATATATAATAAATAATAAATTAATTAAAACTTGAAAAATTAAAAAAAATATCATTTGGTTAAAAACAGCACTACAAAAGATCGCGATGTCTGTGACGTCATAAAGGTAATATGTCAAAAGTTTCAAAATTATTAAAATTTAGTAGGAAAAATTATTGGTGGTTGTTTCATTGATTTCGACGTTCAAAATCTTGAGGGACATTTTTTCTGGATTTAGTTTTGTATTGCTATCACAAAGTAGTACAAAACAAGCTCTATATTTCTTTAGTTTCGATATTTCGACAGTGAATTTCGACATATATGTTTTCTTATAAAACATATATGATTTTTCCATTTATAACAAAAAAAATTTTTCTTCAAAAACCTAATAATATGTTATATGTTACATTTGGCATATTTTTTATCAACTATAAAATAGAAATTCCAAATTGGACTAGTTTTTTCTTTGACATAGTTTTCAAGATTCAGTTTTTTATTTTAAAAAGTTATCGATTGTTGCTTTGAATTTCACAGTAATATGCGAACACTTGAAATTTAGGAACGATACTGATGTTTTTTTAGAAAATTTTAGATAAAAAAGGCAATAATACAATTGGTAAGTAATTAAAAACTAATAAAATGATATATCTTAAATATTTAGAAAATTTACAAATATACCTGCGTTTTGGTAATAAAAAAATATTGGTATTTATGAGGGTATACAATGCATGTTATATATTATGTATAATCACGTATAATATACATACAAAACGAAGGGTGGTTTAATATGTACCTAGTATCCATCCATACACCTACAACAGTCCACAGAAAAATGACAGAAAATTATGTTAAATACAAATATGACACAAAGTCGCAGTCGCAACATACATAAGCAGAACATAACAGTTCATAGTGATATCGCTGTTGTATGATGTAGAGAACAGAAATAGCAATAGCAGTTTTAAAAGTCGCAGTCGCAACCTGCGATATGCGATTTTTTAATATCTGCGACAAAATCGCAGTCTGCGATTTCACATACCATCCCTATTTTGAACTATTTGAACCATTTGATATTTCAAACGCTCGATTATAAACGCTTCGTAATATTTTAAGAGTCCCTCGAGTTTCGAATTAACGAGAATCGACTGTACATTGTTGTGAATATATTGTCTATACCGTAACTTGGGGTAAGATTGGCCCATTTTTTGCGTTTTTTTATGTAGACTGCCTTATATTTCTCATATATACATATTTAGGTAATTTCCTCTTACTATTGGCTATTGAACTCTGCATATTTCAAAGTATACATTGACTAGTTATTAGAGCTCACAACTTATTTAATTTCTATTTTAAAATGTTCTGAAAATTTGGGACAATCTTGCCTTTATTTGGCGTAACATTGTCCCAAATACAAAATGTCATAGTAATTAATGCCAAATATTATTTGGGACAATGTTCGATATTTTTAATTGTGGTTGTACGTAAGTAGATAGTGTACAATATGTTAGGGACAGGGCCCGCTCCAAGGGCGGGTAACCCGGGCATTTGCCCGGGGCGGCAAATTTTAAGGGCGGTAATTTTGTATTGTAAATTTTTTTCATTTAATTCCTGATTTTTCATTTAATAAATATTTCATAATTATTTTTGTAGAAACCACCAACAAAATAATTTAAACTTTTTTTTTAAATCAAAAAAAAAAAGACAAACATTCAATAATATTATTTTAAAAAGGAATAAAAAATAGTAATAATAATGGAAAAAGGTATGTAAATTCGTAATTAAAAATAGTATATGCAACTCGTGCAGGATTGTCGATTGCCCACTTGAGCGAATGAGCGCACTCACTACGATCGTGCGCTCAACTTCGCTCTCGTGGGCAATCGACAATTTCCCGCACTCATTGCATAATATACTGTTCTTTTAATGGAAATTTAAAATAAAAAACAGGGTGGGCCAATCTTGCCCCAATTCTTGGGCCAAAGTTACCCCAGCTTAGAAAATCACATTTTACAAATAAACAAGGTAAGTATCAGAAAAAACAAACTTAAAATATTTTGAATATATATTAAATGAAAGCTGTTATACACTTACCAATCAAAAATCTTAAGTAGTTCTGGGTGTGTAAGCAAAAGTTGGTTTGCATCAAAACATTCACAAGAAGTAACGGTGAGGTTGGAGCAGCACTGAGCAGTGGCAAAAGATGGAATTAAATCAATCTTAGCATTCGAGTATAGTCAATGCTGCTACCTGTCATTTACCACAAGAACCAAGTTGATAGCTGTATTTGCTAACTAATAGTAAATCAAACTGTCTTTTTCCAAGACTTGGGCCAATCTTACCCCAAGTTACGGTATTGTATCAGATTATTATAAAGTTTCTGTGATTTAGTATTTTCCCATGGGACTGAGACATGGGGAGTATTTTCCCATGGGGCTGATGGTACTTGTAGGCGAAAAACAGCAAAAATTTACAGGAAAAAAAATATATATATAAAAAATATCCAAATAATTCAATAAATTATTATTGGTTGACACATTCCAAAAGCTTCAAAATCACTGTTGGATTCTGAATTACCTAAAATTGCCGCTCATTCAGCCTACAATTACCATCAACGCCATCTCGTGGATTATTGTCAGGGGCGACAGTAAGCGGTCAATTTTCTCATAAAAAATATATGGAGAGTGTCAGGGACATGATGCTGACCATACTGACTGACCCTGCTAATAAGTTAACGCCAGACCAAATTTCATTAAAACTCGTTCAGTAGTTTTTGCGTGACGTGTGCACACGCTCAAAATGATTTTCCAATTTTCCCGTGGGAATGAGATAATTTTCCGCAATAAAAGGTATTTTATATATTAACACAGGTAATCTTAATGAAACAAAAATAAAAAGAATATGTACTAATGACAAATTGACACTCACAGGTAAAATTTTTATTTGCCATATTTTTAAATTAAATTAAATTTTATTGAAAAATTTTTTATCAATTTGTCTGTGAAACTTTAGTAATTTTAGTGCAAATCGTTCAGTTTTTCCATTAATGCATATAATATATCATCCATCAGCATATTCAGTCTGAAAATATGATTTATGTACTAGACTTCTTTTAATTATTTCTATTACGCAATCTTAGCGTTTAAACTTCAAAACAACATTTTAAATAAAACATGTGGAATTCAAAGAAAATATAATAATAAACAAAATTCTGTTGGTCTTTCTTATTTTCGGTTCAAGGAAAATTTTTAAAGTTGTTTTGATGAAATAAAGAACAAATTAATTAGGTAAATTAATCCAAAACATTTTGATTATTAGTAGATTTTTGAAAACGTTTTACATAATTTATTTCAGAAAACAATGTCAGCCATTTTTGATGAAACAGTCACTGACGTTAAAATTTTTCCCCTAATCACAAAAATTTTAATATTTTATTAATTTTCGATTATCAAAATAGGGTAATATAAACATTGTTAACTTTTATTCAGAGGCGGCATTTAAATAAAATGTTTTGAGTATGCAGTCGACTGACGGTGTCTTATTACAGTGATGTGAGTTATACTTCGTTTATAATGGCTTAGTACCTATCATTAGTATAGTTGCTATAAATAAAGCGGCCCTTACACGCTCAATAATATTGTGCAATCAACTTGTCCAATTTATTGAACTTCCCTCCAGTCAATTTAATAATTTGTAAAAGAAATTTGTACAATAAATTGAATGTAGCAATAATTCAATTGTTGTTTAATTTAAAATATTTAAGTGATAAAGATGTTGCGAAGCAGTAAATAATTACTCTTGCAAATTAATAAGTCAAACTGATTCAATGAATAGCCATCAAATATGGCATTACAAAACAATTAATAAATTGAAACTTAATGTGTTATTAACTTATTGTACAACCCTTCAATATAACCTACAGATGATCAATAATATTGTGCCACCTCAGATTTTGTGCAATATTATTGAGCGTGTAGGGGCCGCTTAAGCGCAGAACTTCACTTTTCCAGATAAATATTATATTGTCGTGGAAAAAGAAAAAAACTTGTCATACAATGCTATGCTTGACTGTGTTTAAAATTTGTGTCAAATGTTATCTCTTTTAAACAAACCATATGGAAAAATTTTTTTGTTTCAAAATGTCGGACTTTTTACTGCCAGTGATAGATAAGGTTACAAAAAAAGAAAAAGAAAAAAATTAAACTTCGCAACATCAAAAAAGGGAACTCTAGGAATTTACAAAATATAAATTATACTAAACTATGTTGGCGCACAGATGGCGGCACCTGTACCAATGAATATGTACATATCACAGAATTTTGAGCCGCCATATTGCAGGATGAGTTAACTCGTCTTAATCATTTAAAAAGTTAAGTAATGCAATGAATTATTATTATATATGTTTGATTTTAATTATAAAACATAAAAATACATAGGACCACCTCAACAAGAAACATCTCTCTCTCTCTCTCTATGTATATACACTGGTTTCTCAACATCAAAATTGAAATAGAATCATATGTCTTACTCTTTTTATGTATATGCGAATTTTATTATCTAAAAAGAGTAAGACATATGATTCTATTTCAAGTTGCTTACAACGAGAAATCAGTGTATACATATATAATATGTATATATAGAGAGAGAGATGTTTCTGGTTGAGGTGGTCCACTGTATTTGGTAATTATTTAAAAATTTTATTCTGAAAACCGTTAACTTTCAACAACGATTCAAATTACTGAAAACGTGCCATTTCTTGAGAAATGCCAGTTTTGATAGTTTTCATTGGCGGAGTAAAATTGTGTTTTATGTTTAATATTTCTAGTTGGTATCTCAATCCCCTTTCAAAATATCTACATGCTTTGACATAAATATAATCAAAGTTTTGAGATTATAAAGATTGACATTGACGTTTATTTGTCTTCAAATCGTGACGTCATTATAATAAGCTGTTTTTCGCGCCAATTTTTTCATTTACAATTGTACACTTATGGGTCATACACAATCAATGAAATAAGGAATAAGAAATAAGAAATAAGGAATAAGAAGTATGCCATCTAGTGACGTTGAATGGAACTTTAACGCAACTGCCCATAGGTATAAGTATTTAAGTATTTTTGTACATCAAAATTCATGAAAAAATAACGTTCGTGATGATTTTTTTTGTCACTAAAGTGAATAAAATCACGAATTGTGACGAACAAAAGTACCTACATATTTATATCTATGAGCAGTTACGTTAAAGTTCCACTCAACGTCACTAGATGGCATATTTCATTGATTGTGTAGACACCCTTATTTTTTTATGACTCTTACAGAATTTATCGAAAATAAGACTTAACTAAAGAACCTGAAAATTTTAAAACAAAAGGTTTTTTTTTGTTTTATATCCGTCACTGATTTTTCGTTACAATCCTCAATTATAATTAACTTTCCCTATTATTTCTGTTTGAGAAAAAAAGTCATTATGTAAGTACGGATTACATAATGCCCTTATATAATTATACAATAATGACAATAAACTACCCCGGTGCCTACAACATGAAGCCTACAACCACTGATTACATAACCGTTATACGTATTTACATGTTTATATAAGTATATAACGGTGATATAACGTGCCAGACTTGCGTGCGTAGGAGGTTTCAAAGGTCGCCTTACGTCATCTGATTATCCAATCACAATTGTTACACAACAACCCCGTGTCACCTTGTTGGAGTGACCTTTTGACCCCTCCTTCGTAGCGTCGCACGCAATACCATATTATTTCGTGTATAATAAATAAAATAATGATAGTTGCTTGAAAGAGTGACGTGGTTCAATTCGCGGAGTTCTGGTAATTTATACAAAAAAAGAAAAAAAAAAAAAAAACAAAACAAAAAAACTGGAAAATTGTAGACATATCAGTATGTAAATTGATAATAAGTCTTTTTTTTTTTTTGAAATTATCAGAATTTATTTTAAAAACCGCATTAGAGAATTAACAGTAATAAAATTCGGTGTAGAAAAAAAAAGAACGTAATCTTTGCAAATTAATTATGAAGTTTTGATTTCTTTTTGCAAATAATCGATTAGATACAAAACAGAATCAAAAGAAGTTTAGCAACGTAACCTTTCTCAGGGTTACTGCTTCAATGTACAGTAGAACCTCTGATTTCGGATAACACTCTTAACCGGACCCCTCCTATAGCCGGAAAAATTATTTATGATAGGTGGCATGCTCTATTAAAACCAATGTATTCAGCACTCCCTTAGGCGGTCCCTCTGTTCTCCGGACGTGGACACAGTTTTTTGACGAAGACATTATTTAGTACATTATTACCTCCATTAACCGGACGCGAGTACCTATATGGGTTAGGTATAATTGTTCATGTTTTAACTTCTTAACAATGATTTTGATGTGACAATGCATTTGTAGACGTTATATTTTTGTATAAGTACCTAAATTCGTTCATGGAATTAATTTGAATTAAAAAATTAAAAGAACTTTAAAATAAAAAGACAATTTTTTACTTTATTAATACCACTTTATTTAGAGTTTTAATTGTCTGTGACATGTTTCGGCCCGTATGGCCATTGACGAACAGTGCATCGCCTGAGTACATTTAAATTCGTCAATGGCCATACGGGCCGAAACATGTCACAGACAATTAAAACTCTAAATAAAGTGGTATTAGTAAAGTAAAAAATTGTCTTTTTATTTTAAAATGGAATACCATAAAGTAACCCTCAAATCTATCAAATATAAAAATTAGTTTTGTATACTACATTATTTAATGCTATTATTTACTTTGCCCCTGTCACGCGGATACCTCTGTTAGCCGGATAAATTTTTGCGTGACACTGGTGTCCGGTTAACAGAGGTTCTACTGTAATATATAAAGTGTCCCAAGCAAGCAGGGATATAGGAGGTGGTCATGAAAACAATTGCTGGTAGTAGACATGTCATATCTCCTAGATGTGTATCAATTTTGTGTTTTCAATCAAATTTAAATGTACTCAGGCGATACGTGTCTTCAAGCGACACATTTCCTATGTCTCTCATGTCGTATCTCCTAGGTATTCAGTTGGGCTAAGTCATGTACCTATATGAAAAAGGAATTTCGTCATTTTGAAGCAAAATTGAAAAGTTTATACCCAAATTACCTTAATTCAGCCAATTATTTTAATTCAAATCACTTCCATAAAGGTGGATTTGAGAAGAAATAATTTTTTTTTTAATTCGATGAGTCATCAAGTTTATTAAAATTTTTCAGTGCCTTAGAAACCGTAAATAAAATCATAAAATGTTGGAACTAGAAACGAATCATAGATTTTCGAAGTCATTCTTTTCATTTTTACCAAAATTGGGAAAGTAGGACCAAGCACTTACCGTAACTTGGGGTAAGATTGGCCCTTAAGGGTAAGATTGGCCCAAGTCTTGGAAAATGACAGTTTGATTTACTATTAGTTAGCAAATACAGCTATCAACTTGGTTCTTGTGGTAAATGACAGGTAGCAGCACTGACTATACTCGAATGCTAAGATTGATTTAATTCCATCTTTTGCCACTGCTCAGTGCTACTCCAACTTCACCGTTACTTCTTGTGAATGTTTTGATGTAAACCAACTTTTGCTTATATATCCAGAACTACTTAAGATTTTTGATAGTAAGTGTATAACAGCTTTCATTTAATATATATTCAAAATATTTTAAGTTTGTTTTTTCTGATACTTACCTTGTTTATTTGTAAAATGTGATTTTGTAAGCTCGGCTAACTTTGGCCCAAGTATTGGGGCAAGATTGGCCCACCCTGTATTTTTTTTTTTTAAATTTCCATTAAAAGAACAGTATATTATGCAATAAGTGCGGGAAATTGTCGATTGCCCACGAGAGCGAAGTTGGGCGCACGATCGTAGTGAGTGCGCTCATTCGCTCAAATGGGCAATCGACAATCCTGCACGAGTTGCATATACTATTTTTTATTACGAATTTCACATACTTTTTTCCATTATTATTACTATTTTTGATTCTTTTTTAAAATAATATTATTGAGTGTTTGTCTTTTTTTTTTTTTGAATTAAAAAAAAAGTTTAAATTATTTTGTTGGTGGTTTCTATAGAAATAATTATGAAATATTTATTAAATGAAAAATCAGGAGGCGGCTTTGCGTGTTTTGATTAAATTTTACGTGTTTGATTGTCAATTTGCGTGCGGAAAGTTTACTTTCCAAGTATCACTTTATTTGATCCCTAACAGCGCCCGCTCTAGCGTTTACGCCGCCCCGGGCAAGAGGGAATAATTCCGCCCCAGCACGAAAATTAGTGACATTTACTTTGGTCGCTAGGTGTGAAAATCGCGCCCTCCTTTCTCTTTTTTTGTACCGGCGACCTTTTTTTTTCTTTTGCTCGTAACCTGTGAAATGCCGCCCCTTTTTTACAAAATTACCACCCTTTAAATTTTCTACCCCGAGCAAATCTCTTTTTTTTTACTCGTAAAATTGAAAAATTGCCACCCTTTTTTACAAAAATTTACAAAATTACCGCCCTTAAAATTTGCCGCCCTGGGCAAATGCCCTTGGAGCGGGCCCTGTCCCTAAAATATTGTACACTATCTACTTACGTACAACCACAATTAAAAATGTCGAACATTGTCCCAAATAATATTTGGCATTAATTACTATGACATTTTGTATTTGGGACAATGTTACCCCAAATAAAGGCAAGATTGTCCCAAATTTTCAGAACATCTTAAAATAGAAATTAAATAAGTTCTGAGTTCTAATAACTAGTCAATGTATACTTTGAAATATGTAGAGTTCAATAGCTAATCGAAATCAATAGCTAATAGTAAGAGGAAGTCACCTAAATATATATGAGAAATATAAGGCAGTTTACGTAAAAAAACGCAAAAAATGGGCCAATCTTACCCCAAGTTACGGTATATAAAAAGTAGCCTACACTGTTCCTTCTCACCTTGTTTACGTTTGTAACTGTTTCGTGAAAGTAAACCACAAAAACATTCAGTTAGTTCTTTCTTACAATTTCTTACAGAATCCGAAATATTAAATGTAGCTCATGTCTATCTGGAATAGTTTTATTTTCAAACAGTGAAAAAAATTTTCAAAATTGGTCCAGTTATTTTAAAGTTGATGTATTTTAAATATAAACAAACATAGTATTAGTAGATTTCGAACAACTTTTCCTGTTTATTATTGAATTTAAACGTCATAATTTGTTAGTTATTTTCAAACGATAATATTTTCAAGAAAATTCAAATAAGGAAGATACCAGAGTTGTGCGTGTAAATTACTTCGGGTAAATTACACAGTTTTTTACACGTAAAAAACTTTGTAATTTATACATACTTGTTTTAATAAAAAAACTGTAAAAAATGTAAAAAACTAAATTTTTTAAATGTAATAGATATGTAAGCGTTACTGATGGTATTCCATATTTGCTATTGAAGTATTTGCTATATTTGTAAAGTAAAACTTAACTCGGGAATTCCCAGTGTCACCTGTAGGTGATAGACATTTTTAATTGTCAACTGTATGAATTTGTTTGTTTGACTTACAGTATATGTTGTCACAAAAGAGAAATGCAAAGTCACTTATTGGCCTTCTAATGTTGGTAGCATAATGTAAATATTTAATTATCTTGTAGTTAAAAAAAATTAAAAATATCTGTTATCTCTAAATAACTCTGGGAATTGTCGAGTTAATAATTAAGTAATTTGAAAATTAAAAATATAAATGGGGACAAATAGGAAACAGAAAGGTTTTGATAGAATAGTTTATTTAAGAATTCAATATCAAAAAGATTCTTATTTATTCAGTTAAATTTTATTAAAGGTATCAGTCATCTTCATCATCTTTATCGTCAGTGATTTTATTGTTATTATAATTTAAAGAGAGATAAATATGTAGTAGTTTTTTCATCTGTCAAAACTCTGTTGATTTGGAAATTTAAAGCTTTGTAGTCAGTTGTGGATGGCCTTCCACCAGCAGAAAATCATTTTTGTGTCGACATTTTGTTTACACGTCTTTTTATGTGAACTTATGAACAAGTAATAACCGTCAAAATAAATTGTTAGTCAGTGAAATGACAAATGATTTAAGTATTTTATATATTTTACAATTTTCTACAATTTTTTACGGTTTTTTATAGTTTTTTACGTATTTTACAATTTTTTACATAAAAATATAAAAAACTAGTTTTTTACATCACATGGCACAACTCTGGAAGATACACTTATCTTAACAGTTATTTCTGTTCTTAGAAATTTAAATTAAATCTTGACAAATATATAATTATTTTAATGATAAAATAATTATTTTTCATAAAAATTAATCATAATATTGATAACAGTTCAAAAATGAATTCTTAACCGCATGTGTCATGTATACATCAAGGCAATAAAAGCTTTTGAAGTTGTTCAAAGTTTATCAGATTCTTTTAATTAATTTTAATATTTTGATTTGGAATTTTTATAGGATTTATTTTTCAGAAAAATCGTACTATAGGCAATTGTGTTAACATTAACGTGATGTAGATTGTCACTACATTAGATAAGAGATACTTTATAAATCTGAAATCTGAATCCTTTTACAAACCGATTGATTTCCAGTTTCAAAATATGTAGATAAAAAATATTTAGTTGTTTGATTACAGGGAATATTACATATTCTGTACAAAGGTACATCAAAGGTAATAGATATAGTTCATATTTACATCACTACGGTTTAGATGAAATAAAGGAACGACATTGGGCTGTAGCTCATTAAAAGCTTGCTTTAATCATTATAACATGTTTGCTTTAACTATTTAAACAAACATACCATTGCATAGTGTACACTGTGTTTCAAAATAATTTAACATTTTCCTGCCAATCATAATATTGCTCAATCAGTTTCAGTGTAAAAAAAATTAAAACCTTTGAGTAAGTCTTGGTGAAGCGAATTTTTGCACAAACCTTTATTCCGACGTAATCAAGGGGTCAAACTAGTTTGTCTATCAAACTGTGCCCGATGTAACGAGTGAGTGACGTAACACAGCACACACACGACCAAAACACATGATGTACGGACACGAATATACCAATGTGTTAGTATGATATGTTGATGATGAGTATGCAGTTCGCATACATATAGTATATACTATGATGGCCACCGTATGTTACCATTAGTCAACAATTAAAAATAAATTTATTTGTTTTAAGAAAGATATCCCTTTATTTTGAGAAATTTTTTATTCAATAGAATTTTAACACTTAAATACGACACACTTCATATTCTTTTCTGTTTAAATTTCATGAGTTGATTAAAAAAACATGATATTTATTATGACGTGAACACCACGACGGTCAGTAACAGACTAAATCAGTAGTGGTGTAAATTGCTACTTATTGCAACTTTCGGATTACACTTTTTTATGTGTAGGCTTGATCTGTCTCATCTGTGGAGGTAATAAACAATAATACGTTAAAAGCTCATTCCAAGTGAGTTATTGAATTCACAAAAACCAGGCGCGGATCCAGGATTTTGTTCAAAGGGGCATTTTTTGTGTGGTACCTTAACTTTCAGAAAAATTGTTCTAAAAAATAAACAAACTAACAGTGCAGTGGCCGTTGAGAAATATACAGCTGAATTTGAATAGTGCTCTGTCTTTAGAAATATGAAATATGAAGGCAATTTAATTTAAAGTTATGTAGGAAGCCTAGATATATTAATATTATTATAATTGATTTTAGCGAATTTCCAGAACTATGGGCTATGGCAGAAATTTGTTTTGAGGTCCCTAGAAACCGAAAATAATATTCACTAAAATTTATATATATATATATATATATATATATATATATATATATATATATATATATATATATATATATATATATATATATATATATATATATATATATGTGTGTGTGTGTGTGTGTGTGTGTGTCCGCGCGATAACCCTCGAACGAAGTATCCAATTTTTACGAAACTTGGAGAGAACATTGGAAGTCCCAAACCCTTGGATGAGTTCGTCAGCCAGACACGTCGGATGCCAGGAACATGGTTTTTGTTCTTGCAAAAAATTAGTTTTTTGCCAAAATTTCCACTTATTCAAAAATTTTTGCGAAATTTTTTTACACCATTTAAAAGAGAAGAAAAAATTACATAAAAAAGGTCTTTAAACTTTTTTTCTATATCAACTAGTTTCCGAGAAAAACTAACTTTTATAAACGGAAATTCGCTATGTTATGCAGGATGCTGTGACAGGGGTATTTTAGACTTTTGATCTTAACGTCGTCTTAAGATTTTTGATAGCTTGTTTATCATGCTAAAATAGACGTGCGTGCAAAAAGTTGTTTCACCAGGACTTATTAATTACTATAAGAGGTTTCTTTTTACTTTTCAGCAATTTTGGTACACATAGTCAATTAAATGTAGACAAAGTCAAAATTGACGTGCTTGTATGTATATCACAAAGTGAAATGCTTAAATTAAAATCCATGATGAGTAAAAAAGGATGAAGGATTAAGTATTTTATTTGCTTTTTCATTAATGTTTAATGTTTTTAATTTCTTTTGTAAATATAACGTATGTTTAATTTCTTTTGTTTCAAAATTATGCATTTTATTTTTTGAACATAAAAAAAAAGAATAATTAGAAATTATGTATATACCTACCGGAAATCAGTGTTGCTGCAGTCACAATGGTCACAGTTCAACAAAGGAACTATTTATTATTTTTACATATGTCTATTTGATTGTTGGCGGCAGCACCTGCATGACCTATAACCTAAGATTTTTATTAATATGTCGTATACAATTGAGTAATGGTTCCATATCGATGCGTCTATTGTCATATTTTTACAATTAACTAAATAAGAAATAATTTATTGCGATAACGTAATTACAACTGAAAAAATATATTTCACATGTCTGATTATATTATTGTTGATTTTTATACTTTTTTTTTTTACTACCCTACTTAAAATGTGTAAAGTAAACAATATATTTGTTAATGATTTTGTTAAATTTCGTATTCAGTTTTTTAGTGAAATCATCGAATTTTTTTAAAATTGCTTTAACTCTAACAAGTTCCTTGAAATACGAATCTGACTCGTTCAATAACGGTTACATACAATATTGAAAATAAACACAATATGGAATATTCATGTATTATTTTTTTATTACTTAATTTGTTACTGGAATAGGAAAAAATGTGTTTTAAAAAATCATTTTTTATTGTTATAATATAATCTATACAGTTTAAACGAGATTGCATTGCGCGCGCCGAACGTGACGTCTCTTCGCATAATTAGTACTTAATTTTGACATTAGAGTCGCTAGTCATTATAATTTATGATAAATATAAATAAATATCTAAACAAAATAAAATAAAAAGAAATAGAGAAAATTCAAGCACAATAAAAAACAACGAAACGAAACGAAACGAAGTTTGTTTATCTATTTTCGCTGTTTTTCCCGACGTAATTCAACATGGAATTTGCTTCCATGCTGAATTACGTCAGCAAACAATGACGGGTTTAGTTTTGTTTAAACTCTATTTAAAATTTCATGTTTTAATTTTTTTTTTATTAAAATTTACAAATAGAAAAGTTTTCTTCTATCACAACTAAGTTTCCATATACCTACTACTAGAATTTAAAAAAAAATTTAATATTTTATGCGGTTACCATTGTTTATCATAATTATTAGTAGTCTTCATAATCTTTGTTAAACATGCTATAACATGTTAAATGTGTTATTTCATGTATGTGTTAAATTAACAAATTGAGAAAAAATTGATGAAATTCGACGATAACAAATAACAAGGCCAAGAGCATGTTATTTGTTAAGTTGAAATCGAGAACTGGTATAAAACTATAAAATAACTGTCATTTCTGTCAAATATATTGTAATAACACAATTGTAAATAGGTCGTTCATGATTTTTATCTATTTCGAAGAATAACATAAATAACATTTAACAACTTTAACAAATTAACAAAGATTATGAAGACTACTATTATTATGTATCAGTTTTATTAATTCTACATGAGCTAAATTTGATCAAACTAAGTAGTGTAATTATTGAATAGTTTACTTGGATACTTGGGACTGCATTGTAGTTGCCTACATTCAAGGGTAAGTTAGAATAAATCTGTTAACTGGTTTAAACTGATCTGTTTGTTATTCTTAAAACTTTTGAACTTATCTGTTAAAACTAGCACAGAATTTAGAGCTTTATAGTTCTTGCATAGATTGTGTACCAATAAATATTATGCTAAATATTTAAATGTCTCACAAGTCATTATGGCTGCGCAACTAGAGACAAAATTATTATGGTCATTCTTTATTTTCCAATAAAAAACACATTATGTCACAACCATATATGTGTATTTACAATATAGTATGTATAATGTGTTTTCCTCATACACCTAGACAACTTAGACACCTCGAAGATGGCGCCCACCTGGGTGTGAATGTCAGTTGGAATATAAATTTGATAAAAACTAAGGATATGTTATGATGTCACATATCATGAAAAAACATTTCATTTTTATTGTGTTATAATGTCAGAGTAGTGTTCAAGTCATCATTCATGTGTCGCCGTGCCGTGCGCTCGGGGGAGACACTTCCCTGGAGGGCACTAAAATACTTACTTCACATCCTTCACATCTTCGAGATAGATGTCGATTTCATCACTTCCTCTTTACACTTGAAATCTTACACCATATATACACTTATTATTGTATTTTATTCGTTGCTTTTATTTTTTTTCATAACAGAGAGAGAGAGGGAGTGAGTGAAAAAGAGATAGATAAATGTTAAAATTATAGTATATATACAGTGATGTTGAAAAAATCAGCAACTTTTTCCCGACGGTGCGTGGAAGCATTTTTTTTTATTGATTCTAGCAAGAGAAATTCTTGTGCATCTTTGGAAATTGTATTCATGTATTCGTTTGCCAAGTATACTCGAATTTGTGGGTGAACCCTTAGGAGCAGAACTTAATTGTAAAGTATCGATAGTTGGTTGTAAAAAGTGGTAGCAATAGCCGTATTTACTTAAATATATTTAGAATTATTATATTGTTTAATTTTGGGACGCGGTTAAGTATTTAATAGTTACACCGATGATACGACAGGAAATTGTATAATTCAAACAACTCGTGAAAACAATAATAGATTTATATTAAGAAATAAAATATCAAATTTACAGGATTGAATTCCTAACGGGCCAAATTAAGTTACAATAGAAATTATGATTAACAATGAAAAACAAAGATATAATAAAAATTCTTAAAATCTAATAATTAATACATATGCAAGCCAATTCGGGTATGGTTTAAGGATTAATATAAGTTATGTGAAAATTATCCAAAAAAATATCTTAAATAATTATTAGTTGAAATTTTAGTAAAAATATTCCGAATCGGGTTGCATATGTAGCAATAACATTAAGAAAGGAAGTGCATATTACCTCTCCTTGGGGATTACACAAGCACAACACAAAAAGATCTTAATTGCTTTTTACTTCAAAATTACATTACTTTGTCTCAAGACTGAATCTAAAAACTGAATGAATCACATCGACCCGTCTATAGGGCCTCAAGCCAAGCTCGCCATGGCATTCCCCTTGCCTCGCGTATTGATCATTCGATTTCAGTTCTTTAGCGTTTCGCTGACTTAGCGATTTAATCAAAGACTTCTTTATTCCATTTTCAGTTATTCATTTTCTAGATTGATCGATACCGTTGTGTACAACAATAAGTCTACAATATGTTAAGAAGTGGGTACAGTAGCGGGCATTATATTACACTTCCTCCCCCTTAAAATGAAAGTTAATTTTTCGTTCAGGTTTGGAAAGAAAAATTAACTTTTTATCCTATCTTAATTTCAATTAGAAATATGAATACATGCTCAATAATAAAAAATTTTTTTTTTTTTTTAAATTACCTAAAATTTTCAAAATAAAATTAAAATTCCTAATTAGATACGTGACATAACAAAAGTGAATAATTTCTTTCAAAAATCCAAATCGTAATTTTTGATAATTCTCTTTACTCCTTAATATTTGCTATTAATTATTTGTGACAGTTCAAATTTTAAAACTTCACTTTTATTATGCATAATACAATGCCATACATATAATTAAAGTATACATCTAATTGTTTCAAATAAAAATAACTCTTATTTCTTTCTAAAAAAAATTATTAGTTCCTGCCTAATTATCCCAGCTTTAAAAAAAACTAAATTGTTTTTCACTATTAAGATTACTAATTTCTTTCCTTTAATCTTATTATGTCATCATTCACATAATACCTTAACCATATTATACTTCAAATATAATTCCTTATACTTTAAATAATTAATTAAAATCTTCTTTTTTTTTTTTTTTTAAATTCCAAAACTTCTTTGAAAGAAATATAATAAAATACCTAATAAGTATGAAAAATAGAAAAATTATCTGTACTCTTGTTTTTTTTTTTTTTATGAAAGATTGTTTCCTTTCATGTTTTTTTTTTTTTTGGCGGGCATCACTGGGCGATTATGTCCCGAGCTATCCCCCTTATGTCCCCTACAAGAGCACTCGAAAGGGAATTTTGATGGAGGAAGTTTGTGGCCTTGCCTCCTAGGTTGTGCCGAAAAGGAATTTTGATAATTAACAATTTATCCCTCCCAATTGTCTTAATCCAGTTTATAGAGCCGCAAAAATTCTGGACCAAACAGTCAAAAACTAAATTTATTCTCCACTTGCGAATGCCGCAACAGACGCAAGGGTTGGCTCGATTTTAAGGGCTGTTCGGTCCCTTTCCAATACGCAACTTCGCCGCCCAAAATCTGTATAAATAATTTTAAAAGGGTTGGCTCCATTGGCTGGCATGGTATACGAGCAACCCCCTTCTAAACTAAACCTTTAGTTTTTCCAACAAACGAAATTTTAACTCATACCATTTTTGGGTGCCCGCACATCCATATCAGCCCCGTGTCACACTCCAGTGCGACACATATGGAGCCAGGGTTGGCGACGAAGTGTTAGGTTGCCACTAACGACAACCCCTTACAATTAAAAATCCGACTCCCACACGGGAGTGCTGTATCCACAAATAGGACACTCAGCGTGTGGTTAGGCCAAAAAATAAAGTCACATCCGGTAAATTATTTTCTTGTCATTCAGGGAACAAGGAGCGTTTGGTTAATTTTTTTGCAATTCTCAATTCAAACAGTCATCCTATGAATTGGCGAAAATCAACTTTTGCTACTTAAAATCAGTAATAAACTCACCTAGCTGTCTCCATTCAGCGTCGGTGTTGTTAAGTCATCATGTTATATTTTTTTTTTTTTTTGGAACAATTCTTAATCCTATCCTTTCCTTTACACTAAGTAGGTTCTCAATTACACGAAGTATCCCTAAAATTAGTTTTTTTTTCATTAATAACTATTCGTATATCAATATTGATACATAAAATTGGTTACCTTTCTGTTTCCAATTTCCTAACGATTAACCACTTGTATCAATTTAATTCTTTTTTTTTTCTATCTCATTATCATAACACATCATTCTCCTAGTGGTCTAAATGGTGATCAATTAATAAATTACTAAATTAAATTTCTTACTTGTTTATTGTTCCTTGTATTCCGAACGGTACACTGCTTGGCCAGTGGTGTTCGTTGCTTATGGAGATCAAAAGAGAATGGGATTTGCGCTTCTCATGCTTTTATATTGTCCGTGAGAATCGCAAATCTCACCCGAGCCTAACCCTCATAATTCCTACAATGATTAATATTTATTGTTAACTGTTTGATCAAAATTTACTTTTAAATCTATCTTCTTCACCAATTCATAGTTGAATTCTATTACTTTTGATTACAATATTAAACAAAATTGCTATTTATTTATTTATTACAGTAATTACTCTCTTGTTCCATAAAATAAATCAAAAATTATTGTCAAATCCGTGTATTCGTTATCAAGTTTGAATATTCTTTCATTAAAAATTCAATTTACCTTTACTTTCTATTAAAATTGATTTATTCGAATAAAAATCTTGAGTTAGAATTACGATCAAGAACCCTATTTAAAAGATTTATTTTTTTTTCAATTACTCTATTATTTAATACTTATCGAAATTCTTAAAATAATTCCAAAATTCATTCATAAGCGTATTTATGTATATTTCATCTCAAATTCAAACTATCCAATCACAATAGTTGCTAATTAAATTATTTAAATTCATAAAGGTTTGTTACTTTGCTAATTACTCGTATGTGATCATTAACATTTTCAGAAATTACATTAATTTTCATAGATACGCCTATGTATTCATTTTCTTTTTTTTTTTTTTCTAACACTAATGTCCAATTATTTAAGTCTTTAAAATTCACTTTTTCACATTAATGAGTCGTTTCAATCCAATCTGGACAGCGCGTCGTACTTATCACTGGTGGTGTAGGATACAACTGTTGTGGATTCTCTGGGGGCTGTTCACATCGTATTTCCGTTGGGGATTCATTGATTACTGTTTCAGTTTGTGTAGCTTTCTTGTCATGGTACTTATGTAGGCAGTAAACTGTGACACTGTCGAAGATAGCAGCAACAAGTCGGATACTCCATCCAAAAATGTTGTATAAAATGACGCCATGTATAAATGTATCGATAATGAACTTGAATAACTTGAAGATAACTATGATACCCATTATTCCAGATGTAATTAGTCCAATTCCACTAAACCAAGTCCAGGCTTTGGACCACACTCGATAAAACCAATTTTCGATTGCTTCTTCTGAGAGGAGGGTTTCCAATTTTGTACCTTGTAAGTCTGTTTCTAGACCAACCATGCCTCTGGTGATAATCCCGTTGATAGCTTGTCTTTCGGAGGGTAGCACTAGGTGTTGTTGTAGTGCTAACATATCTTGTTGTGAATACAATCCACCCGCGAATAAATTAGTTGGATTAAGATAAGACCATTTGTTTTGATTTGACGGTTCCAAAATTTGTGGTATTGGCATCTGATGTAAACCTTTTGTACTTTTATACCAGTGGCCATTTAACTTGAACGCCGAGTAAAGAAATGGACTGCATGTAACCTCAGTTCCGAATTTCTGTAAAATGTGACTTCGCGGAGACATGAACATTGATTTGTTGTCGTGTGTCACCGGTAATTCGTGAAAACACCTGTCTACAAAACGTACATTTACCTCGACAGGGTTACACTCGATTATATGGACGACTTCTCCATAGTTAACGGCGGTATAACCAGGTACTTTCATTTTAGCATAAGCGAATTCTTGTGGTGAAGTAATTGCCAATGTTTGAAGATTTCGTAATACTTGCTGTTCCAGTTCACATCTTTGTAGAATCACGTCTTCATACAATTTTGATAATTGACCACTTATGTGACGTTCAATAAATACTACTTTTGAATTTGTATAAGCCGTAGGATCGATGTCAAATACTCCATGAACGACTTGATTGAAGTAGAACATACCACTTTCGGAGGGTTTAATGATGTAGAATTTAGGGTGGTCTGTTTCATATGCAGATTGTCCGCAAATCATTGTTGGTCTTCTAATTGGCATTGCGAAGACTTTTTCACCTTTGTCCACGGTGTAGATTGTAGTGTCGGAAATGTTTTCGGAATGGTATTTCGGCGAAACTTTCGTGGCTTCACCTTCATAAATTACTGTATACTTGCTGGCGGAACAAGAATTAGTGTCAACTTGTTCCCAAAATGAATATCCATAAACAGAATCGATACACGAGCGTTCTTGATATGGGCAGGTGATTCCTCCGGGTAAAATGATTTTATTCTCGTTAACTTTCACTGGAACGTATCCATCGTTTAATGTGATTTCGACAGCAGCTTGGACTATAACATTTGACCATGTTCCGGTTCGATCTTCGTAGTCGACTCCTTGACAAGAATTTTCAGTCACCATACGTCCAGCCATTAATAACGTGGTGTGATAGGTACCATTGACAATGAGTCCATCGATTGTTTTACCATAGAATTGATCGATACGACGTAATCGATGCATACTGTTACACATATCCTTTGAAACAGAATGAATATATGTCGAGAACCCATTTCGGACAGCAGCGAGATGAGAATGCATTCCACAGTAGTAGATGAGTCTGCTAACGTATATTTTACATTGAATAACATGAACCACTTCGATGTCGCGAAGTTGAATCAACTGGATTCTTTCATGCGTAGTGACTCGATCAGTAGCTGGTTGTCTACACTCGCCAATTTTCGTAAGACTAAACGTGGAGATGTTCATATTTTGGTCCTGGCAATCATAGGCTATGATGGCGATTACTGTACCGACGTATAGATGCAATAACACCCATGTCCAGGTGGCTTTTACTAAGTTCATTTTCTTGATTTTTTCCTCAAACAAAAGGAAAATCATTAGTACTTGAACTTATTTTATAATTACAATTTACAAAAATGATACGCTTTATTTTTAATTTACAAATTTTTTTTTTTTTAACTTTCAATTATCATTACCTTTTTACAATAAGATAAATTCTGTTCTAACTTTTTTTTTTTTCAAGATTTTTACATAATTATTACACTTTTACCGTAAAATTGATTTTATTACCCCTTTTTTTTTTTAATTTTTTTTTTTTTTTTTTTTTTTTTACAATTACTTAGATCCGTTTTTTAAGAACCCAAGGGTGTTCTTCTACTGAACCTCGACTTCTAAGTCGATACGTATGAGTAGGTTGTGTATCTTGATCAGTCAATTCATTATCACCTGTTTTACTTTCTTGTTCAACATTTACGTCATCTAGGTCGTTACTATCATCGTCTGGCCTACTTTCGTCATATGATTCCCTAGCTTCTTCATATTCCGATTCTCTAATTTCGTCATCATCAGATTGTCTAACGTCTTCGTAATATTCGGCATTTTCACTGTCTGATTCCCTAATTTCTTCTAAATTTGGTTCATACCGATCGTCAAATACTATATTATCAAATCTTTCATTATCTAATGACATGGGGGTTCCTATCCAAGGTTCATATTCTACCTGTTCATCTTGTTCGTCATGTTCGTGCATATCTCTATGTAAAATTATCGGTTCGGCCTCTTCTATTTCGTCGGTTTCAAGATTCCTAATTTGTAATGGTGCATATATTTTAGGTTTAACAATAACGTCTTCTACAGGTTCTTTTACTGTTTTAACATTAGAACTATCATGTTGGGCATTCCTTTCTAAGTACAATTTTAATCTATTAACATTAACTACTTGTGTATTTTTATTTTTCTCGTTTAAAATACGATATGTTACGGGACTAAGCTTCTCTGTAATTTTAAACGGACCAATCCAAGGACGAGCAAGTTTTTTACTTTGACCAATAACCTGGCTGTTGTCATAAAGAAGTACTTTGTCACCTATATTAAACTCAATTTCAGCAGTTTTCTTATTATACTGTATTTCACGTTGTTTCGCCGACTTTTTAAGATTTTGCACTACGTAGTCAAAAGCTTGGTGTAATCTGGCTGTCATTTCAGTTGTATAATTTTCTGCATAGTCGTATTTTAGTCTTCGTGGTCGTAAAATATCGTCAAAAGGTAATTCTGCGTCTCGTCCGTGCATAAGGAAAAATGGGGTTTCACCGGTTGAAGTATGTACTGAAGTACGGTATGCAAATAGTACATATGGTAAGATCTCATCCCAATTTCTTTGATTTTTACTAATAAAATGAGACAACATGTCCTTCAAAACTCTGTGAAATCTTTCCACCATACCATTGCATTTTGGATTATAAGCTGTGGTTTGAATTTTGTCAATTTTTAATTCTTTACAAATGTTTTTCATAAGATCCGAAGTAAAATTTGTGCCTCTGTCAGTCAGTAATTTACGTGGTACACCATGTCTACAAATAATTTGTGTCACAAATGCTTTTGCTACAGTCTCTGCTTTTTGATCCTCTAAGGGTATTGCTTCAACATATCGAGTAAAATAATCTTGAAATGTCAGCAAATATTTATTTCTGTACTTTTCTGTTACTGGAAGTGGGCCGACAATATCAATACTCACCATTTCGAGAGGCTTATGCACTAAAGGTAAATTTTGTAATGGAGCAGGTTTCCGATTATTGACTGTTTTACGTCTGTTACATGAGTCACAAGTTTTAATGTACATATCAATATCTTTATTCATATTGGGCCAATAAAATTTTTGTTTCATTAAATTTAGAGTTTTTATTACTCCTTGATGAGAAGCAAATGGTAAATCATGATATTCATGTATAAATTTAGTTCTAAGTGACGTAGGGACTACTAATCTATCGTGACGTTCATTTTTAGTTCCCTTTTTATACAGTATATTATCGTCATCTAGGAAATATTCTAAGGATTCCGGATTTGTTTTTAGAGTTTCAAAAATAATTTTTAAAGAATTATCATTTTGTTGTTCGTTTTTAATTAGTTCTCTATTCCATACGGGTAAATAACTAACATAATTAACATTTTCTACAGGAATTCTACTTAGAGCATCAACATTATTGTGCAATTTTCCAGGTCTGTACTGTATGTCAAAACTGTACTCACTCAAAAGTAGGGCCCACCGGGCTAATCTAGACGTCGGATCTTTTAGTGTTAAAAGCCATTTTAGAGCACGATGATCAGTTACTACCGTAAATTGCCTACCATAAAGATAACATCTAAATTGTTTGATACCATATACAATCGCAAGACACTCTAATTCCGTTATTGTATAATTCCGTTCATTTTTATTAAGTTGTCTCCCTGCATATGCTATTGGTTTTTCAACCCCGTCTATGTTCTGACTTAAAATAGCTCCCACGGCCGTTTTCGATGCGTCCGTAGAAAGTATGAAAGTCTCGTTGAAATTCGGATGTGCTAAAATAGGTGCTTCAATTAATTTTTGTCTAAGTGTGTCAAAAGATTCTTGATGTTTTTGTTCCCAAATAAATTGTTTATTCTTTCTAGTCAGTTCTGTCAGTGGGGCCGCTAATTTTGCAAAGTCCTGTATGTACCTACGATAAAAACCTATAAGTCCTAAAAATTGTCGTATTTCTTTAGGAGACTTTGGAACAGGGTAAGTTTTAACAATGGATGTCTTTTCAGGGTCTGGGTGCGTACCAACTTTACTTACAATGTGTCCCAGATACTTTACTGATTCAGCCAAAAAAGTACATTTTTTTAATTTTAGTTTTAAATTTGCTTCTTTAAGCCTGTTAAATACATTTCTCAATCTAATTAGGTGTTCATCAAAGTTTTTAGCGAATACAATTATATCGTCAAGGTAAACTAGACATTGTTCATACGTCAGTCCGGACAAAGTAGCATTCATAAGTTTCTGGAAAGTTGCTGGAGCGTTAATTAATCCAAATGGCATGCGTAGGAACTCATAATGACCGTCAATAGTTGAGAAAGCAGTCTTAGGAATATCATCAGGATGAACGGGTACCTGCCAATAACCAGATAATAAGTCTAAAGTTGTGAAAAACAGCGAATCTCCTATTTGATCTAACGTTTCTTGAATATTTGGCAGTGGTAGATATTCCCTGACCGTTATGGCATTTAAAGCCCTATAGTCAATACAGACCCTCACTTGCTGTACTTCCCCATCAATTGTTTTACGCGGTACCATAACTACTGGAGCAGACCAGGGTGAATTTGATTCCCTAATAATTCCTTGTTCTAACATTTCATCAATTTGTTTCTTAAGTTCTTCTCGTTGAGCGAAGGGTATACGATAAGGTGCTTTGGTAATGGGTGTTTCAGAAGTAGTAATTATACGATGTTGTATTTTAGAAGTATGTGTCAACTTAACATTTCCTACATCAAATATTTCAATAAATTCATAAAGTAATTCCTTTAACCTTGTTTTCTCATTTTCAGATAAATGTCCTAACTCATTAACCTTCAAATCAATTGATTCCTTATTAACTTTATTAACTGTGGCCACTAATTCAATATTTTCAGTAACGTTTCCATTTTTAACTTTACCATTAAAATTCATGGTTCCCCTATTTACTTGTAATATACCAGGGTCCTTTACCCTATTATCATTTTCACTAAAGTTAACTTTTTCCTCATTAAATTCTACATTTTCTACGTATTTACCTATATTTTTCCTTTTCCACACTTTCTTATTGGATTTAACCTTTTTACCGTTGCTAGCTACGATTCCTACATTTTCATTTACAATACATTTATTTTCATTATCACTATCACTTAATTCTTCGTCGACGATTACTTTTTCTGCGCGCGCGATCTCAGTATTTTTATCTAATTCAATTTCTTCATTCGTTAGATTTACAATATTTAACCTAATATTCGAGGCGTAACATAAGGTTCGAGCTATTAATAATCCGTTAATAGGTAATTGGACTGGTTCGACTACAACTGTCAGGTGATCAGAATTTATATCCGATATTGTACCTGAAATCAATTGTATACAACGCGGTGGTACTTTAAAAGAAGATGTTAGAATGATCGGGTAGGTACCAACTACTCCGTCAATCCGATCATCTTCACCGTTAGTTTCTACCCTTGGTACTGGCAGATCCAACGGAATTTCCCTACTACATTGCTGAACCGACTTTTCCCTAAATATTTGGTTCACAAAGCCTACTTCATTATGTATACTCTCAAATGTTTGGCTATTTTTTTCTTTTACATTTTCATTTCCTACACAATTTTCACTAGCATTAATATTTTCCTCTAATTCTTTTATTCTATTTTCCGGTTTCCTAACCGTTCGTTCCGTTTTTACAACGTTACTATTTACTTTATTACATAACAATTTTTCATTATGGTTTACTACACATTTATCTTTGTTAGGCCCTATACCTGCCTTTTTATTTTCCTGTCTTACTTTACGAATTTCATTTCCATTTAAAATGGTATCTTTTTGATTAACACAATTTATTATATTGCTTTCGTTGACGCACACTTCCCCTAATTTTCCATTAAATTCACGATTTAATTTAACCTTGCTACTAGTTCTATTTTTAGATTTTTCATTACCAAGTTCAATGACACTATTATTATTTAACATACATTCATTAAAAAGTACAGTTGCGTCCCTAGAATCACGAACATGTTCTGTTTCATTACTAATTTCCGATCGATTATTTATCTGATTTGCTACCCTTTCTGTAGCTTTTGGACATAAAATTACCCTTTGCTCAATATTCTTAATTTTTTCATCTAAGTCATCTAACCTTTGACGCATTTGTTCTAACTTATCTAACACTAACTGGTCTAACTCCTTATTATCAACATAATAATTCCTAAAATATTCCGTATTTGTAAGTTCTGTCTTAATCGGTATTTGCGAATTCCCTAATTGTAATATATTTTTATCAAAATAAATGCGTGCGTTAAAATATTGCAACATATCACGGCCGATTATACCATCTACAGATAAAGCGACTTCATGATCATCCACTATAATACATTCAAAAGGACAATTTTGATTATCAATGAAAAAATTTAATTTAGCGGAACCTAAAACATTAATTAAATTTCCAGATACACTTCGCAGTACAGCTTCTGATCTACGTAATTTTAAGTCTAACTGTTTTATGCTATTTCTTCGCAAAATCGTAATTCCAGAACCAGAGTCAATAAGTAAATTTACTTTAAAATTATTCACAATTAATTCGACGATACAAGTATTCGTTTTTTTAAAATTATTTCTATTACAATGTTGCGCATTAAATATTGCTGGTATTTGAAACTGATAAGAAGTATTAGTTTTATTAAATGAACGTTTAAATAAATAATCAAACTTTTTCTGATTATGTGTATGCCTATTTCTTAATACATCATTATGTGCACGCGTTTTAATTGAATCATTTTTCAAGGCTATTTTTCTGAATCGGTATGTATCGTATGTATCGACCGGCTTGTGTCTTTTCCTGTGCTGGTTCCTACATCTAAAAAAGTACCCCGTGTTTCAAAATTTGTGTGTTTGCTAGGTTCACCTTGCTTTTGTGAATATCGGGTTTGGGTGCGATTTGTATTACGAATTTGATTTTGACGACCGTTACCTTGTTTAAATTGACTGTTAAAATTTTTCTGGCCCTGTTGAAAATTTTTTTGTCTACTACAATTACCTGGTTTAGAATAATTATCATTTAAATTTTGTGACCTGCGGTAATTATTGTTGAAACCATTATCATTTGAAAAATTATTACGTTTAAAATTAGTTTGTTCAGGACGAGAAAAATTTGGACGATTAGGGCGATTAAAATTTTCACGACGGTTATTACCAAAATTTGGGCAGTTTCTTTTAATATGACCTTCCCTATTACAATTGAAACATTTAACCCTATGATTAACCGAATTAATGTCGTACATATTTCGTGATCCTTTTAATGACTGAATTGTAACCTCGGCCTGCTTTGCTAACTCTATAACCCTTTCAAATCTAATGTTTGGTTCTTTATTAATTTCAAATGCAATCATCTGTTTAATTTCATCTTTTAGCCCTTGTAGAAAGAAATAAATTAAATCTTTATCATGTTTAATACGTATAGCCTGTCTGCCTACATCATTATCTACAAGTTTTAAATCTTCTGTTAAAACTGCATTTCCTAAAATTTTTAATCGAGTTGCGAAATCGTCAACATTTTCCTTAACTTTTTGATTACAATGGGCTAGCGATTCAATTTCCTGTCTGGGTGTTAATTTTTTTATGTATTTTTTTAGTAAAGCGTCTTTTAACGTTTGAAAAGTAATATCCGGTTCATTAAGTGACGGTTCTGATTCCACAAATTTATATGCGTCCCCTGATAATTGATAACGGACAACCGCGACTGCTTGTTCTTGTGACCAATTTTCTAAAATTATCCTTTGTTTAATTTTTGCGAAAAATTCTTTCACATTTTCATTTGGTTTTCCCGAAAATTCTGGTAATGCTACTAAAATAGGACCTGTTGCATTAATGGGTGCGGGTCTTTGAGCCTGAGTGGTTTCGCTTGATGACGCAACGGGTGTCGTAATCACGTTTTGACTGAAAATATTACCGGGGGTTACCAATTTTGATTGGGCGGTTACGACAGACGACGTACCAGGAGTAGGCATTTCGGGAGTGGTCATTTTGAATATAAAAAAAAATCTTCAAATAAAATTCAAATGATCAAAATTAAATGAGTAAATTACAATTTTAATGTTGAAAACCGATTCAAGCGTACTTTAAACAAATATCAATGAAAAAATTTTGAAAAGAAAATTTTTTTTTTTTTTTGGAATTCGTACACCAGTTTCTAAACAGCGGTATGGGAGTAATTTCGCTAATCCCTAACGCTGGCCACCATATGTAAAGTATTGATAGTTGGTTGTAAAAAGTGGTAGCAATAGCCGTATTTACTTAAATATATTTAGAATTATTATATTGTTTAATTTTGGGACGCGGTTAAGTATTTAATAGTTACACCGATGATACGACAGGAAATTGTATAATTCAAACAACTCGTGAAAACAATAATAGATTTATATTAAGAAATAAAATATCAAATTTACAGGATTGAATTCCTAACGGGCCAAATTAAGTTACAATAGAAATTATGATTAACAATGAAAAACAAAGATATAATAAAAATTCTTAAAATCTAATAATTAATACATATGCAAGCCAATTCGGGTATGGTTTAAGGATTAATATAAGTTATGTGAAAATTATCCAAAAAAATATCTTAAATAATTATTAGTTGAAATTTTAGTAAAAATATTCCGAATCGGGTTGCATATGTAGCAATAACATTAAGAAAGGAAGTGCATATTACCTCTCCTTGGGGATTACACAAGCACAACACAAAAAGATCTTAATTGCTTTTTACTTCAAAATTACATTACTTTGTCTCAAGACTGAATCTAAAAACTGAATGAATCACATCGACCCGTCTATAGGGCCTCAAGCCAAGCTCGCCATGGCATTCCCCTTGCCTCGCGTATTGATCATTCGATTTCAGTTCTTTAGCGTTTCGCTGACTTAGCGATTTAATCAAAGACTTCTTTATTCCATTTTCAGTTATTCATTTTCTAGATTGATCGATACCGTTGTGTACAACAATAAGTCTACAATATGTTAAGAAGTGGGTACAGTAGCGGGCATTATATTACATAATCTTCAATTAAAGCACAGAAAAAAGGGAATCATTTAAAAAAAGCTGTACTTTGAATGAAATTGCGATTTACCAACAGCTTTTTTTTTATTGATTTTAGCAAGTGAAATGCTTGTGTGCCTTTGCAAACTGTATTCATTTGCCAAGTATACTCGAATATGTGGGTGCACCCTTACAGTAGAACTTCAATTAAGGCCGGATTTACACGAGTTTAGTAACTAAAGCAGGTTACTAAAGCAAGTAGCTAAATTGAATAGTTTTTTTGTTTAGTGGCTGTCTACAAACAATTTAGTAAATTGATTTAGTATTAGTTGAAGTAGTAATACATAACCTAGTACAACTAAATTAAAAATGGTACATAGTCATCAATAAATTCGTTGTACACTATAAAAATGTATCAGATATGTTTGAACTGACTTGTTGGTTCGACCTTTTAATGTATTTATATATGATTTGTCCCAAATATATTCCATAAAAATGGAACAAAAAAATATTATATATATTTTTTTATTATTATTAGATGAAGAGTGGTTTTCAGACGAATTTCAGTTTTTTATCGAGTTGCCTTCAGTGACTTTTTTTTATATTTATAATTTATATACTACAATAAGTATAAAAATTCCCAAAAAAATATTTGCAATAAATAAATATTTACGCGCCTATATTTGTATATTTGAAATCTACTAAACACTTTACTAAACTAATGTGTTTACACTGGTACAAATAACAGCAAGGGGTAAGCTACTTGCACAAGTAAATAGAACAGGCTTCTATTTACTTGACTAAACAGATTACTAAATTTCTTACTTGCACTTGCACTAAATACAACTGTCTACATGACAAAAGTAACTAAATTTAGTAACTTGATTAAGTAACCTGCTTTAGCTACTAAACTCGTGTAAACAGGGCCGCGCCAAGCGGGGGTGTTAGGGGTGCCTAGTACCCCGGCGGCAGGCTTTGGGGGCGGCAAATAAAATATAAAATTATTACTATTTTTATGTGGTAATTTTGATGACACTAAATGTTACCCGCATTTTGCTTAAATACTTGTCTATTATGATTGTTGTGACCCGTCGATAATCCGATTTTTCCGATTGTCGACCAGCGACAACAATCATTTGCGCGGTAATCGGCGAGATCAAACGGGATTGGGATCGAACATGTTCTTGCATGCTTTAATTTTATAAAAACCGTGGTTGAATTCTACACATAAAACATTTATCAATCTTTAAAATTGTTTAGTTTTCGTTGCGTTACGTTGTATATAGTACGTGATGATTAGTAAACAAAACAAACTAAAAATTGATGACTGAGGATCTTTCAGTAAAATATTATTCTTTTAAATAAGACTTAGTAAACACTGTATTGAACAGTCGAAATATAATAAAAGAGTTTAAGATTTCAATTGTTTGGTTTTAAGACCAACGTTTTTATTTTATCTTCTTTTTCCTATTTGGTTGATATCTTAAACCTAATTTATTATTTCTGTTTTTTGCTATTATAAATTTTGTTTTCAATATTTGCTTATCCACATCTGCAAGCAATTTAGTTTAAAATATACATGTTCTTTCGAAATTGCTTATTCCACTTAGGATAAGATAAGATTTATGGATGTTCTTTAAATTGGAGCACTCCATATTTTTTTCTTGCAAAAGTTACATTATTTCGTTTCTCAGAAATTTAAGTAAAAAACATCCCCTTTTGGGCTCTGCGGAACGAATCTGATATAAATGCGTTAGATTTATGTGATGAAATAGAAACTCTTTTAACATATATTAATCCCGACATGAATGCATTAGCAGTTTTAGATTATATATTTTCTAATGATCTTACTACAATGTTTCCGAATATGACAATTGCATTAAGAATATTTTTGACAATACCTGTGACAGTGGCATCTGGTGAGAGAAGTTTTTCGAAACTTAAGTTAATAAAAAATTATTTAAGATCTAGTATGTCACAGGAAAGAATATCGTATTTAAGTTTAATTAGCATAGAAAACAAAATTGCTGCAGATATTGACATGTCAGATTTAATAAATGAATTTGCAATAAAAAAGGCAAGGAAAGTGAATTTTATATAAAATTTTAAAATTGTTACTATTCGTTTTTGTTTTGTGTAAAATTATTTATTTTTATTTACTTGTTCTTGAAATTTATGCGAAAATAAATTATTAAAAAAAGTTTAAGTGTCTTATTCCATTTATAATAATAAATATTTTATAATATTTTATGCATTTCATTAAAGTAAGTATATATAGTAAGTAAACTGGTAGCCGGGAGGCATATATTTTATTATCAAAAATGTATTACAAATAAGTTTGGCGTTTTAGGGGCGGCAATTTTTGTCTTGCACCCCAGCGCAAATGTCCCTTGGCGCGGCCCTGCGTGTAAATACGGCATAAAACACAGAAACAAGGGAATTATATAAAAAACTGTATTTTGAATGAAATTGCGATTTACCAACAGCTTTTTTTTTATTGATTTTAGTAAGTGAAATTTTTGTGTGCCTTTGCAAACTGTATTTACTTGCCAAGTATATTCGAATATGTGGGTGGACCCTTAGGAGCAGAACCTAACAGAAAAAAGAAAATTATGTAAAAAAAAAAAAACAAGAATGAAATTGTAATATTTACAAACACCTGTTTAAAAATAAACCGGAAAAAAAATTAAGTCTTTCATTCATAAAATTAAAACAATCAATGCCCGTAGAGATATTTCTTTATAAACAAATTTGAATTAATCTAAAATATATTAATACATATACAATTTTATCACTCATGCGTTAATAACTAATCATAAATTTGAAAAAAATAATTGTTGAAATTTGAAAAAAAAATCAGTAAGCCGTGAAAATTAGGTTTAATAAAATAACGTTTGACACATTTGGTATTTTTGTGGGCTTTGATAAATTATTATTTAATCATATAAATCAGCGTTTCTCAACTTTTTTTAGTCATGGCCCCGTTAAGTCTCGGATAATTTTGTGCAGACCGGTCACATCATGGTCACATATAGGATTACATAAAACGATTATCAGTTTTCCAAATAGAGAAATGTTTAAAAGCAATAATTTTTTAATTCTGAATAAATTTCTTGTTCTTCTTTTTTAAGCATTAGAGAAATGTTTAAAAGCAATTCTTTAATTTTAAATAAACTTATTGTATCCTGGAATAATTTCCGCCATTAATTAAAATAATAATTAGTCGTGTAATATGAAATATCGTTTTTGGTCGACTATATGTCTTCACCAAACTAGTCCCGCCATTTTCTTTTTTTAAAGAAAAAAATTTAAATTATAAACATTTTTTTAAATTTATTGTAATACACACATCTTTCTGCGAACCGGTGAAATATTTTTGCTGCCCGGCGGTTGAGAAGCACTTATATAAATTATAACCTCAGAGTATTGCAAAACATTGAATTATGGAGACGTAAAATAACAATACGTATGAACAGAGGCTAAGCTATTTGTTCATTTGCCAGTGCCTCAATTATGGTTAAACTATGGTTTTAAAACATTTGCAAGTATGTCAGTCATTTACTGTTGAAAACTTCAGTAACTTTTCATTTGTAAATAAATTGAGTAAAAACACTATGTACACACACCGGCATAATTAGCGGAACATACAAAATATCTCTAAAAATCCAACAAACCATTTAATTTTAAGAAACTATTAGTCTTATTTAATTATTCACTTAAAATTACATGTTCACAAGTTGATATACCTTTATTTTTGTTAGCGAAAGCAATTAACCATATGAAATGCCAACTTTTTGAAATCTTATGTCGTCTAAGAATCATTTAAGTTAAAGATTATTTAACAAATAGAAAATGAAACACAGCGTTTTTATACCGCGTGGTTTCTCCCGTGCTCTTGCCAAAGCTTCAATTCGTCTTACTATACTCAGAATGATGTTATCTATAGTCTCCTGAGGCAATCTTTGCCCTTCTTTAATTACGACAGTTTGAAGCTCGACTACATTGAGAAGAAACGGCATTTGAGTTCGAAAGTGACAGACCTCTTAAAAAGATTTGCATCAATAATGAATAAGAACAATTCTATGAAAAGTCAGTTGATTCATTACTTCAATATTATTTTAAGTGAAAATGAAAAAAAAAAACAGCCAACTTTGTTTAATAAATAGGATTTTATATTTTTTCTTATTTTTTTTATGTTCCGCTAATTATGCCGGTGTGTGTATTATGTTATTATGTCGTGGGCTCTATGATTACAACATAATTAACGAAATTTGTGAGAAATATGTAATCGTGGGAAGTTGTGAAGTATGTTGTAAGGAATCAGAATTTATGTATTTTAAAAGATATTGAAGTGGACAAAATTCAACTCAGAACAAAATTTGCAAGCTTTGCTAGCATAAACTGTACTCATATTGAGTATATGTAGAGATATAATTGAAAATAAACATAGAACTTCGTTTTTCAGTTTTCATTGTCCACTAAAAATATTTTTTATAACATCCGCTTCTAAAGTTCAATATTCGAGCGTTGTGTAGTGGGCGTAAAGAGCAGTTTTCACATCATTGTAAAACAAACGACAGTAACTGTGCGCGAAAGTACGACTGTGCGTGAAAGTAGCTAAAACTATGCGAAAAAATAATGATATTCATTTGTCAATGATAATCATATTCAAATTAAACATGAAAACGATCAACAAATTATTAAAAAAAATAAAAATGATCTACAAATTAATAAAAAAAAATTTTTTTTTCATATAACATTATAAAATAAAATTAACCCTACTACTTTCTAAAATTGCTTAAAAATAATTAATTTTTTTCTCTCTATTAAACTTTAGAAGCCGTCGTTATAAAAAATTATGTTCGATACGTATACGTAAAGAGAGGTATCTAATAGGCTTAAACTGGGGCACTCGCTAAAGGGACTGACGCATGCACAACGAGATCTCGTGCGCTTATACAGCGCATTCGTTCTCGTTGTGTATACGTCAGTCCCTTAGACTCGTGCCCCAATTTAAGCCTACTGGAATACCTCTCTTTACGCATATGTATCGAAAATAACTATTTAACTTGATACAAGCTCTTTTATTTCACAAAAATATTTTTTTAGAATGTTTAGTTAATTGTTTTTGTGGTTTTTGTAAAGAAATGCTATATCTCAACATTCTCCACATTTAATTTCGATCAGAATATCAAAAATATAATTTATGACTAAATTTAAACGCATTTCTCCAGTTTATTGTTTCGTATGGAATGCTTGCTGTAAGACCTATATACAGTGAAGTTAAATATTTCTCTATTGTTGACCGTAATAGGCTCGTAAAGTACCTTGTTTATTTAGGTGTAAAATTACAACCGAGCGAGGGATAAACTGAACCGGAAAGAAATATTGTATAATCGACACCTTAACAGCGTAGTAAATAAAAGGAAATAAGTTTAAGTGGTTTTCTCTCATTCTGATTTATTATAGGCGAATTTTTTCAGACATTTCTTAAATAGTTGAGATAAAAATAATATTGCTTTGAAGTTTATACTATAGACAAGAACAAAGTCTGCGTGATCGAAGTGAAAACTTCCATGGGAATAGGGAAACACAATATTAATTCCAGGTACATTACATTCAAGATGGCCCTCTAGTAGTTTTGCGGAGGCCCCGGCTAAGGCAATAAGGGAATCCTTGAAACTTTTCAAATTTTTCCGAAAAATAGGGTTGGTGGGCAAAAAAAAAACTTTTTTTAGAGGTCTCGCGGCATCTGTCCCAAGTGGCATTATGTAAATCGGGCTCTGCTTTCAGGACAGTCTTTGTCTTCTTTCATTAATTAATAAAGCATAACAAAATCCTGCATAAAAAAGCGAATTTCCGTTTATAAAAATTAGTTTTTCTCGGAAACTAGTTGACATAGAAGAAGAGACTTTTTTTATGTAATTTTTTCTCCTCTTTTAAATGGTGGAAAATATTTCGCAAAAATTTTTGAATAAGTGGAAATTTTGGCAAAAAGCTAATTTTTTGCAAAAACAAAAACCATGTTACTGGCATCCGACGTGTCTGGCTGAAGAGCTCATCCAAGATTTTGGGACTTCCAACATTTTCACTAAATTTTGTAAAAGTGGACATTTCGTTCGAGAGTTATCGTGCGGACACACACACACACACACACATATATATATATATATATATATATATATATATATATATATATATAAATTTTAGTGAATATTATTTTCGGTTTCGAGGGATCTCAAAACAAATTTCTGCCATGGTCCTGGGCTCAAGTCGCGTCATGACAGTGGCTGTAATAGCTAGTGATGAGCAAATGCAAGACCAAGACCAAGACTGCCAAGTCTTGGTCTTGGTCTTGTTCTTGCATTAAGAGTCTTGGTCTTGGTCTTGCTAGAGCAGTTTGCGTCTTGGTCTTGGTCTTGGTCTTGCAAAATGCAGTCTTGGTATTGGTCTTGGTCTTGGTATTGCTAAAAATCTTGCACTTTCTTGCATTTTTTTATTAGCGAATTTTTTCCTTTTAAAGAATTTTCTCTCTTTACGGTATTAATTATACTTTTAAGCTATTTAAATAATTTAGCAAGAGTCTTGCTTTTTCTTGCTATAGTCTTGGTCTTGCTCACTTGAGTCTTGGTATTGGTCTTGCAGCCATACTTATAGTCTTGGTCTTGGTCTTGCAAAATGCAGTCTTGGTCTTGGTCTTGGTCTTGCAAAAAATGCAAGACCAAGACAAGACTGCAAGACCAAGACTAATTTTGCTCATCACTAGTAATAGCTGAATTCCATTCTGGAAATTCGCTAAAACGCAATAATTGTTATTCGTCTACGATGAACTTCTGTCGGGTATCCTAGATCTGACAGAAAACCAAGTGAGATATGCGCAGAAACGCATTTTAAAATGGATTAATCTAAGCCATTCTTACGGTAGGGTCGGAATCAGTCAAACACATATATCTTATGAACTATAGTCCAGCGAGTTGATTCATTTTACCCGTTCCACCTGCACGAACGAAGAAAAGTAACCTACACTGAAAATCATTTGGCTATACATACGATTTTAAAAATGTTTCTCCGAATCTCTGGGGCCCAAAATCGAATTATTCCGAAAACTATTAATATGGATTTCTACGGAAAGCTTTTATAAGACAACTTTATAGACTTTAGAGTCGTTTGGCGAGCGGAGCGAAACACTATAAGGAACTGTTTTTGTGCGAATGTCGGAATATCTGACCGAAAAGTAATTCTGTTAACAGTTAATATAATTCTACCCGGATGAAACTACAAAGTACAGTTAGGTTATTTCAATTTAATCGAAAGCATTACTTTAAGTCATTTTTTTTTTTAGTGTGACGGTCAGATACATTTTTTTCCTTGCCTCAAAAAAAAAAAAATGATGGTGAAAGTGCCGAGGAAGAAAACTTTATGGATATATTGATCATCTTTTTCGCCAGACAGGGGTGAGGACGAATTAACAATTTATTTATCTATACATCTATACATATAATAAAATTGTAACGAGACCATTTCTGTACATGGAATATTTTTTGAAAATTGTACTGGTACTGTAAATAGTTATCGATGTAGATACCAAAACAGCGATTTTTAGGATTTTTGTCTGTCTGTCTGTCTGTTCACGCATCACGCAAAAACTATTGGACGGATTTTAATGAAATTTGGTGTGACGATAACTTATTACCTGGGTCAACATCTAAAATACTTTTTACTCCGGGAAAATTTCCTATTCCCACGGGAAAATGGAAGAACCATTTTGAGCATGTGCACACATTATGCAAAAACTATTGGACGGATTTTAATAAAATTTGATGTGGTGATAACTTATTACCTAGGGCAACATTTAAGATACTTTTTACTCCGGAAAAATGCCTCATTCCCACGGGAAAATAGAAAAACTATTTTGTGCATGTACACGTATTACGCAAAAACTATTGGACGGATTTTGATGAAATTTGGTGTGGTGATAACCTATTACTCAGGCCAACATTTGAGATATTTTTTACTCCGGGAAAATTCCTCATTCCCACGGGAAAATAGAAAAATCATCTTGAGCATGTGCATGTATTACACAAAAATTATTATTCTTTGCAAGTTCTATATAATTATTACACTTACATACCTACTTCTCATTGAGTTTATAATAATACTTTGCGCGAACGACGTCCGCGGGTTCGGGTACGGCTAGTGTTATATATAAACAATAGTTTTCCTTAAAAAATAACTTACCATCATAGTCTGCGTTCTTCATCTATTGAGTATACTATATATATTTATTTATTGTATCCAGACAATTTTGTAGACGATCACTGGAGCTACTGGAGTGCTGGTGTTATAACCAAGAAGATATTATGAATGATATGGACTCTAGGGATATATAAATCTACCTGATATGTGTTTGTGTTTTTTCTCTATGATATAGTGCGGCGATATAGATATATGTGTGTAGTTAATATCTATTGTTTTCGCTGGCATCATTTTATACTCATTTATTATTATAACCAGAGCAGTTTTTTGAAAGTGTATATTATATGTTATAAACTCATAATAGAGAGGTTTTCGTTATATCAGTGTGGATTTGATAAAACATATATTTTGTGTAAGTTGTATTTTTATGGGCAAGACATTAGAAAGAGTAGCCACGAGTTTTTACTGTCTTATGGTAAAAACCACACAGAATATGTATCGTTGTTGTAGAACAACGTTTCCCAAATCATATTCCGAGGAATACTGGTGTTCCGCAAACAGTTACTAACAATAAGTGTTTCGGGAAAGATTAACCCTAATTTTTCCCATTGCCGACAAATTGTCTAATGCCGGGTTCCGTAAAAGTCAAATATACAAGTTGGTTTTGTATTTTAATAAACCTACTCCAAAAAAACTACAAGCTGTGCAAATTTTAGATTTTTATCACCAGCCCCATCAGAGGTACAGAGGCTCAAAGTTTCAAAATTTTCAAAAAAGTCAATTTTTAAAAATTGTTTTAAAATTTTTAGAAAATTATTAAAAACTAGCCGTATGCCCGATGGGATTTCCCGTTGACAACATCTTTTTATTAGGTACTGACTTTCTGCTCACTTTTAATGTTTTTCTAAAGCCTAAATCAATATCCACGTTTCTAATTTCAAAAATGAACTTCCCATATGAACTTTCATTTTCTGTTTTAACTCCTTAGGGAATAAATTTCCAGAAACAACTGACTTTTATTTATAAATAGAATCCTAAACGCCAATTTTCGTAACTCCTGTGCTTAATTTCGTCCTTCTAAACCCAACAGTTTAGGTTGTGCGTTGTCTGTCAGTCAAAGTTGAAGATTAATTAAATAAGGTATTATTTATTTTAATAGCCATAGTAACATATTTTTCTAACTTCAAAAATAACGAATTTCCATAAAAATTTGCATTCCCTATTTAACCCACTTAGGGGGCGAATTTTCAAAAATCCTGTCTTAGTGCTCATCTACGTTACATAGGGAACTCCTGTGCAAAATTTCATTCTTCTAAACCCAACGGTTTAGGCTGTGCATTGTCTGTCAGTCAGTCAGTCAGTCAGTGTTAGAAATTTATTAAGTAGATTTGTAAAAATTAAAGCATCTAAGATTCGCAATTGAAATTTTTTTGGGTAGTTGTACCCATATAAAACTATTTCCATAAAAAATACCAAGCTGTAGAAAACACTTCTTCTATAAGAAAAAAAAAATGTTCAAAAAGTGAATTTTGAAAGAAAATTTTGATATTCAACTTGAGGAGCAGTTTCCTAGTGGAAGAGACGAAAATAGGCCAAATATGAACCTGACTTAAAATAAAGAGAGATTCATTGTCTTTTAAATGATTTTTATTTCAACTTTCTAGGACGAACGGTTTATGAAATATGTGCATTGGCGTAAAAGGCTACAAATAGAAAAATCAACGCGAATGAGAAAACAAAAATGACTGCCAGTGTTAAACGGTTTAAATTAATTCTTTTTAAGAATTGTTCTTAATACCTCAAATACAATAGAAACAACTGGGAGAATATTATTTTTTTCTAAAATGGCCGAGCAACCAACTTTATTTTTTTTGGGCCACTTCAATTTGACAAAAATTGAAATTTACATTAATGTCCCTGAATCAAGTTTGAATTTTGTTTTATATTTTAAATGATCCTGTTTTAGTTTCTGTGGCTGTTGAATATTTTTATTAAAAAAATATATTTTTATTGTTGACAACTATAGGGTGGTTTTAATTATTGTGTAGTTTCTGATGTAAGGGGTTGAAGAGGTGTTGTTTGTGTTTTATTTTTATACGAATGAACTTGATGCTCTCTACATACATAATTATTACGGGATCTATTTCTGTGCTTGTTATTGTTTTGATAGCTCGATGTTTTTACCCTTTCGTTTGATTTTGTTTTCTTTTTGTGGTTTGCTATTATAGTTAATCAACAAATAATACGACTCAGAGTTGATATGGCAAATTTTATTGCGTGGAAAAATTAAATTTTATTATAATAAATTTTATTATTTTATTCAATTCTTGCGTATAGCGAAATGCCGGTACTATATTATACTAATAATAATTAGTTTTTACCAAACTTATGGAGTAGTCTACATAAGTCGATGAGTTTCAAAACCATCTAATTCACACAACTAAAAATGTTCAGGAAACACAAAAGACTGTTTTCTCACTTATAATAATAATTTTGATGTGGTTTTTACCATTAAATTTTTAGGAAGAATCATACAGTTCTTATAAAGAAATTATAAAAACGATACCACTCATCAATAATTAGTAAATCACGATTAAAAATTATAATTAACTACTTTTGCGGCAGTTTGCTTTAATTAGATGGTTTTGAAACGGTTGATTTTGTAATTAGCTACTTTTGCAGCAGTAACACTAACAATTAGACACTTTTGCAACAGTTAATTATTTTTTCAGTAAGTTTTAAATAAAACAACATTCGTACAAATCTATCAATTTACATCGTACTACGTTGCTTTTATTATAACTTATGAAAACTAAGATATTTTCTCATAATTTAGTAGACTATTCTCCCATAAAACAAGTTTCTTTACTGTAATTTAACAGTAAAACTCAAATCAGAACCACGATGTTTCACACAATTTTATTCTGCACACATTCGCAACCTGTTATATTTGACAATTCCACAAGTTTCTTTGCATTTTTTTTAGTTATCCCAATAGTAAATATTTTCTTAGAGAGAGTAATAAAATCATCAGATACTATTCAGATACTCAGATACTAGCTATTTTTGTTCCAGGTTTTTCTAATGACGTCATTTATATATAAGAAATTAGATAGATTTTCAACTGGTTTGTGTTGCTTGCAACGCCATGTTTTTTCAGTTGGAAAATATTGCAATTAGTTACTTTTGAAACAGTTTCGTATTTTTGTTATTAAAATTAGAGGGGAAAAAGCTGACTTTGCACCGTCTAGTTTGTATTTTTTGGTGCAGTTTATCGTCCTGAATAATAAACCGTATCTAACTTAATTTTGAAAAAATCGTCAATTAGATAGTTTTGAAACTCAGCGACTTACATATTCTAAAATTTTCATTTATGGTTCCAAACTGTAGCAAAATATTTGTAAACATAATATTATTTTTTTTCTTTTTTTCTTTTTTTAAGTTTTTCATTTTTTCTGTTAAAATTCCTTTTAGAAATATAAAACTCATTCGACAGGAGCTTACTTTCTAGTGGTCTTATATCGCTAAATATGAATTGCATCCGGCGCGGCGGTCAGTAAAATATTTCATCTCTCCAAGATGCCATAACAAAAACAAACGAATTGCATCCCGCGGTCAAAAATCAAACACACGAATTGCGCATCCCGTGGTCAAAATTTTATATCTTTTGAGGTGTAGTCGATTACAAATACATACATACAATGGTAATTATTAAAATATTTTTGAAATAGCTGTGAAGAGATATATTTAATTATCCTACATTTTATTCTGAAAGTTATAAAAAAATACACAGTCAAAAAATTTGTGTTAAAATTAACACATTTCACATGTCCAGAACGGTCCACTCAATTTTTTGTGTTATTTTAACACAAAGCATATATGTCAAATCTTAACACAAGATTTGTGTCAATGATTTAACACACAAGAGGATAGACATTTTGTGTTAATTTTTCAGATTTATCGGAGTTAGTTGTTAAACTTTTTTATTCAATATTTTAGTTCCACTGCAGCTTAAGATATTTGAAAATCGTCAAAAATTATTACGATTTTGTTCATATATTATTACATATGAGACTCAAAGAACGCAAAGTAAGTCAGTCCTTTGTAAAAATCCGTACTTGTTCCCACATATATCTACTAAAATATATATAATAAAATACCCCTGTCGCAGCATCCTGCATAACATAGCGAATTTCCGTTTATAAAAATTAGTTTTTCTCGGAAACTAGTTGACATAGAACAATAGTTTAAAGACTTTTTTATGTAATTTTTTGTCTTCTTTTAAACGGTGTAAAAAAATTTCGCAAAAATTGTTAATTAAGTGGAAATTTTGGCAAAAAACTAATTTTTTGTAAGAACAAAAAACATATTCCTGGCATCCGACGTGTCTGGCTAACGAACTTGTCCAACGGTTTGGCAATTCCAATATTTTCACCAAATTTCGTAAACCTAGGACATTTCGTTCGAGAGTTATCGTGCTGACACACACACACACACACACATATATATATATATATATATATATATATATATATATATATATATATATATATATATATATATATATACACAATCACCTCAAAACAATACAATATAAACATATACACCTAAAATATAATATAAATAAATAAATAATATAATAAATATATATATATATATATATATAATATAAAACAATATACACCTCAAAACAAATTTCTGCCGTAGACCCGGACTCAAGTCGCGTCATGACAGTGGCTGTAATAGCTGAATTCCATTCTGGAAATTCGCTAAAAGATGAGAGTAGTTCTAATTATTAAACAAAACCGTCTCCAATTTGATTATTCTATAGCTTCATTTACCCCTTTTGGGATACTGAAAAGTTTTAGCTTTGATGGCGATATTGAACTAAAAAAATTATTTTTTATCAAATCAAGCTCTATGCAAGTAATTTGAATTAGGGAGACTGGTTGAATTAGAGTAATTTGCGGCTGATTTTTCATTTTTGCTATTAAAATGATTAAATTTTTTATGTTATGACAGATTCGACGGTATCCTTGTTTTAGCGAATTTCCATTCTGGAAATTCAGCTATTACAGCCACTGTCATGACGCGACTTGAGCCCGGGACTATGGCAGAAATTTGTTTTGAGGTCCCTAGAAACCGAAAATAATATTCACTATATTATTGTATATATATATATATATATATATATATATATATATATATATATATATATATATATATATATATATATATATATATATATATATATATATATATGTGTGTGTGTGTGTATATATGTATTTATGTATATATGTATCAGCACGATAACTCTCGAACGAAATGTCCTAGGTTTACGAAATTTGGTGAGAACGTTGGAAGTCCAAAAATCTTGGATGAGTTCTTCCGCCAGACACGTCGGATGCCAGGAACATGGTTTTTGTTCTTGCAAAGAATTAGTTTTTTGCCAAAATTTGCTATAATTTAAAAGTTTTTGCCACATTTTTTTACACCATTGCAAAGAAGGAAAAAAATCACATAAAAAAGGTTTTTGAACTATTATTCTAGGTTAGCTAGTTTTTGGGAAAATAAGAAAAAAAAGTCAGCATTAGGATTAGACAGTTCATCCTCTACGGGGGCGGTTCTAGAAACCTCCGGCGGTAGGTGGAGTAATGTGAACGAAAATTTTTTCTAACCTAACGGAACTTGATCTAACCTAACCGAACCTAAGGAAATTTGGTCTCAAACCTAACCGAACCGAATTGTTGAAAAAGCGTTGTAAATTTTTAAATATGGTTTGTAACTTTGTATTTTATAACATATTAAATTTTTATCAAATTCCTTTGTCAAGTTTTCATTTTATTCAAAAAAAGAAAAATTTTCCCACAAAAGTCCGTGTTAAAATTACAAAACTTTGAAATCGTTTTTCTCAAAATTGGGGTAGTCAATTTTAATCGGAATAGGCTCGTGTCATTTGTACAGAATTAAATAAAAATAAATATCTAGAGAAGTTTCGCTAAAATCCTTAAAAAAATCGTTTTATCGACCAACTACCTTAACGGTATATTTCGAATATAATAAAACTGTAAATTTGTCTCTGTCTGTCTGTTTGCCTGTTCACGCATCACGTAAAAACTAGTGGACGGATTTTAATGAAATTTGGTGTGATGATAACTTATTACCTGGGTCAGCATCTAAGATACTTTTTATTCCGGGAAAATGTCTCATTCCTACGGGAAAATGGAAAAACTATTTTGAGCATCTATACACACATTACGCTAATTTACATATTTCAGAAAAAATTTCATAACTATAGTAACAAAAATTGTAAATATATTTTGTAGTTTGGAAATTTTTCTGAATTTTAAATAAAAAAAAAAATGTTGCTAATTGTGTACCGAAAAATACAATAAATACACAATTGTCAATTTCGAGACAATTTAATGCATTTCGTGTTGCAAGAAACTATAAATTGGAAAAAGAAACTACTCAACGTTTCGCGTGAACAACGTCACGGGTACGGCTAGTTTCGAATAAATCGAATGTCTATGTGAGGTTTATTTAAATGAAACCTCACTCTATAATGAAAATCTTAATTTACTGAAATAAAAGGCACTTTAGAACATTACTGAACATACATACATGTATAAACACCACCAATTTAAATCAACCAGTAAAATAAAAAAAAAAACCACACACAAAGAGAATACATGCAATCACCATCCATAGTCGGGAACATATAATTTTTTTTTGTTTTGTTTCCTTGGGGAATTAAAAACGTTCATCAGTCATTTTGATTATCAGTTCAAGGGGGTTCAGGGGGTTGTCGGGTTGGTCACAGGGAGGTCTGTAACGTTCAATTGTCCCTGTAGAGTAAGGTCGTCTTACGCTCCGCTCGCCAACTTATATCATCATCGCATTTTTTTCTTTTTTTTTTTGTGCGATCGAAAGAACGCGCAATGTAACAAGTCACAATCGTAACGGCGGTCTGTCTGTCTGCCTGTTCGTCCGTCTGTCCGCCCGACAGTCGTATGGTCGATAAAGGAGAGAATGCTCGTTGCTGGTTTTTATTATCAGCGCTCTATGATATTTTGAAAACCCTCTTTTTTTCTTTTGGTCGTTTTGTTTTAAAGCTTTGCTTGCTTGTTGTCGGATACTGGTAAATGTTTTTCTAATCACGAAGGATCGGTTCGCCAGTATCCGTTAAGTTTGTGGACTTTTTTTTGTATTAAATATCGGTCTTTTCGAAGATTTTACCGATCATACAAGAGATTATTTATAGAAAAAAAGGTTTTAGTTTTTATATATTTTAATTATGTGCTAGTATAAAATCTTTGTCGTGTCTGTTTGTCTGCCGATAAACAATTTTCTTAGTAACTACTAGATGGATTTGGTACCAGTTTTCATCAATGGATAGAGTGATCCACAAAGAAACGTTAAGGTGTGGTGTAATTTGTCTACGTTTTAGTGAATTTTCCACAAGGAAAATTCAGGTGTTACGGTCGCTGTCATGATGAGACTTGAACCCGAAAGGGTGACGGAAATTTGTTTTGAGATTCCTAGAACTCGAAAATAATATTTACTAAAATTTATATAATATATATAGATACAGGACTCTCGTTAATTCACACCTGCGATGATTCGAACCTCTCTATAATTCAAAGGTATCACGAGTTCCCTACAAAATCTCTTTATATTTCGAACTAAATCAATACATTTTTATGCACTTGGTAATTTGAATGAAAAAATCATTGCTACGTAACAAAACGACGTGTTAATTCGGACTCATCGGCGTCAAACACTCGACAATTCAAAGTTGCAGAGAGAAAGAGACAGAAAGATTGTTAGTACATTTTGAGACGAGTTCATTCATCGTAAATGCTTAAAAAATTAAAATTGTTACCTGCGATAATTCGAACCTCTCTATAATTCGTAATATTTTAAGAGTCCCTCGTGTTTCGAATTAACGAGAGTCGGCTGTATATATGTATGTATATATATGAGCTTGTTAACTGGATACGTCTCATTCCTAGCACCGGATATTTTGGGACTTTTTCGAACTATTCTACTATGTAAGTGGGTTTCCGAGAAAAAGTAATTTTTATATAACGGAAAATTTACTATGTTATGCAGGATGCTGCGACAGGCGGTGTTTTGCACATTTAAAGAAGATTTGACAAGTTTATTGGTAATTAAAATTCAAATAGCGTTTGAAAAATTATCAAATTGGATCGGCTGGGACCCGAACCCGGATTTCTTGGTGCTGGTCAAGCGCCTTACCCATTAGGCCACCGACCGCTTGTTCGAGTGCCACTCCAATCTGATAATCAATCAAACACAACCTCTCTTTAATGCGAGACGCAGCTTACATTTTTAATCTCAAGTGTTATATCATATTTTTGATATCAAATTTTTAAGGGGAGGTTTACTTGAGAGTCGTTAAAAAAAATCGATTTTTTTTTTTTGCAGAAATTGGTAGCTAATTATGTGTAGAATATGTTCCCAAAGTGATTTTGCTGAAAGTAATTTAAGGGAAGGTTTACTTGAGATTTGATAAAAAAATCGATTTTTCTTTTTTGCCGAAATTGATTACAAATTATGTGTAGAATATGTTCCCAAAGTGATTTTACTGAAAATAATTTAAAAACAAGATTCTTGCACATTAACCGAATCCAGCTTTCTATAAAAAAAAAAAAATTCAAAAACGTAGTTCACGCAATAATGAGTATTAAATATAAAATTTTGGAAATACGTTTCCTTATACATATATATTTTATAATATCTCGGAACCACATTTTTGGAACTGGTAGACACGATAACTCAAAAACTATTCGATGGATCCTTTTTTTAAATTTTTTATTTTAAAGATAATTCAATTCTTCGGCACCTCTACCTAAGTTCGATACACTTTCAATATTTTTTTTATTTTTAAATTTACTTTAAAGAGCGAAAAATAAGACAAAAATCGTAATCAAAAGTTCAAACATCCGCCATTTTTTTCTTTCAGCAATTTATTGATATTATAGGTAGAGGTGCCGGTACTCTTCATATATTTTATAAATCTTTTTTGCACTATCTATAAAATGAACACTTTTTATATTTTTCCTTGAAAATTTTTTTTTGTGTAGTTTAATACTTAATAAATATGTGCACAAAATTTGAAATTGATATTTACTTCCGTTCTTCAGAAAAAAATTCTAGAAAAATATATAATATTTAAGGACTCTCGAGTAAACCTCCCCTTAATGTAAAAAAAAAAAAGTTTATTGGTAATGAGAAACTTTAATTGTTAAATTACGTCATAACATCAATATTAATTCATGCACTATAGAAATACTATTGAAATCTCGAAAAAATGAACCTCCGGAAGTGAGGTTAAAATTGTCCCTAAAAAAGCCCAAAATAAATAGTTAGGCGAATCCTGACTAAAGTTTGTACCGATGTTATGACGGAAATTCTGAAAAAAGCGTAATTTTAAAATTGTTCTCAAGACTTTGGGTATCTACTGAGAAGTCTCTCGGTTTGGAAATTAGATTAAGTAGATGTTATTGAAATATAAATATGGTTGGGCTATTTTCGAGTCGTTTTTCGAGCGGTTCAAAACACTAGAACGATACGATTTTTTGCAAAATTTTGGAACATGTAGGTACTTTGATTCATAAATCAAATAATTCTACAAATAATTTTAACATAAATATGTGTAACATACCTTAAGGGGGACCACTAGTGTGTCCGCCTGAAAAAAGGTGACATTTTAGAAATTTTTAAAGGAAACTACTGTATGGAATGTTTTAATATTTTAAGGATATATTCGTTGGTATATAATAAATTCATGATAAAATTTGTGGACCAAAAAATTGAAAATTCAGTGAGTTATTCGCGATCTCCCAAGGCTCCAAAAAAAAGTTCCCCCATTGCTGCAGTGATAGCGACCTTCACAGTGCCTGAAATCAAAAAAAACTAAAAAGCCTATTAAACTAGAAGGTATTGCCCGTGCTATGAATCTCAATCGCAAAAAAAAAAAATGTTCAAATTTAACAAAATGGCGGAGTTTTTTAAAAAGAAAGTTTCAAATTCTGGGTGAAAATTTGATGATTTTTGGCCTGCAAAACTTACATCTCTTATTCGATCGGAAAACTGGAGGTTCATGGCACGAAGAAACATATATAAAAGAAGCTGCAATAAGAATCAAATCGATCGGTTGATTTGTTTTGGAGTTATAACTGCAGCAAATTTGAAAAATGTATAGTTTGTCTTTACCTCACCTTTTAGTTTTAATCATTGAGAATTTTTACTAAAATTATTTACGATGTACTCACTATAACGGTCATAGTAAAACTAGATGAGTCGTTTAAATGTACTAGGGTCTAGCCGCTCCACAACATGTGACTGGCAGCCACGTCCAGAAACTCCCGAATTATCAACCTGCATATATTTCTCAGTACCTGAAATTTAATAATGAAAATCAGAATCCGCTCTTCAGATGGTTGATGCATAACTCAAAAACTATTTGAGATATGCACTGGCAATTTTAGTATGTTATTTTTAAAGTTATAGACTAGTGATGTCGGGCCGAGAAGCAGTTAACCGACTAATTGATTAAAATTGTTTTTCAGATAAAATTAGTCATTAGTCGAAAATATCGAACACAGAATAATCGACTAATCTACTAAATTTTAGTCGAATTCATGGTAAGGTAACCTATGTAACTCTTTCAAAAACAAGGTTTTTTTTTTTAAATTTAATTATGGAATTTTAATATTTTTCTTTTAAGAAAAAGAAATATATGAAATATTACAATATATTAATCACATAAAAGTGAAAAATCATATAGATAGATAATTTTTTAGCTTCCATTTTTTGAAGTCCAATAAATAATACAGAAGAATTGTTAAATTAGTCGTTTTTAGTCATTTAAAAAAAAAATTAATTATTTTAGTCATTTAATCGAAGGTAAAATAGTCGACTAAAAAATGACTAAATGTAAACAAAATTAGTCGACTAAACCGATTAATCGATTAATTATCCGACATCACTAGTATAGACTATCGAAACATGCAAAAAAAATTTTCCAGTTTTTTCAAAATGTCACACTAGTGGTCCCTCTTAAATGTAATAGTACCATTTTCCATCGCCAGATGGACGCGTGCACGTTTTAAAACATTATAAATAGATGTCTATGCAAGTTCACCAGAACATAAGTACAAAATCCTGTATAATTTATCACCACAATATACAAATATACAAATTTATCCTAGGCATCTGTGTATATATCTCTATGTGTATGAATGTAAAATAAAGATTTGATTGAGATTAAATAGTGGATTAAAACTTTGTGTGAACTGTTATTATGAAACGAGGCCGAATACGACGCGAATGTGTATTTCACTGACAACCAACCATATGAACAAATTTATCATATGTGTACAGATTTTGAGTATTTTGAGCCGCACACATACACAATAATAAATTAAGGTTATTTATTGCGAAATTATAAATGCGATCGCTAAATAATCCATAGTTAAAAAAAAAAGAAATTGTAAAACAGAAGCTCAATTTGGCGTGGGAAATTTTGATTTTACATAATATAGTGGGTTCATATTATTTAATATTAACAATATAAGAGTTACTGACGTCATCATGGTAAAAAAAAATTTTTTCTTTCTGGCGCTACAAACGCGTCAATATTTCGGACAAATTTATGAATTTTGAGTAATATAATCCCATTTTCACTGGTATCATAATTGATTTTTTATCCTCAAAGCTATAATTTTCTGCTACCCTAATGACCTACTCGTATTAAGGTATAGTTGCTTCGGAAAACGATTTTTGAAAGGACTTCTTTAGATATTCTGTTTAATTCAATTAATACGGAGTCCTTACCGAAAAAAAAATTGACCACCCCAATTTTGAGAAAAACGATTTCAAAGTTCTGTAATTTTAACACGGGCTCTTATGGGAAAATATGTTATAAAATACAAACTTACAAACCATATTAAATAAGAAATAAAAATTATTCACTACGCCGTTTTTAAAATATAATTTAAAAACATCATTTTACAACGTTTCTACAACGCTTTTTCAACAATGCTTTTAAATTGCTACAACATAAGCGCGCGGAAATTCCAAAACACAAGTGGTATACAAATATAATTACTGGAGAATATTAATACACTACTCATTGCTCACTTTCAATATTTTTCAAAACCCTAAATACCAATTTCTGCGTTTCTAATCTCAAAAATGACGAACTTCCCTTACGAACTTTCATTTCCTGTTTTGACCCCTTAGGGAATGAATTTCCAGAAACGTTTACACAACTTACTTTTATTTATAAATTGAAGCCTAAACACCATATCTTCTGTGCTAAATTTCGTCCATCTAAACCCGTCATCTAGGCTGTGCGTTATCTGTCAGTCAATGTATAAAATATTATTTATTTGAATAGTCATAGTAACATATTTTTATATATCTAACTTCAAAAATGACGAATTTCCATAAAAATTTTCATTCCATATTTAACCCACTTGTGGCGCGAATTTTCAAAAATCCTTTCTTAGTGCTCATCTACGTTACATAGGGAACTCTTGTGCAAAATTTCATTCTTCTAAACCCAACGGTTTAGGCTGTGCGTTGTCTGTCAGTCAGTCAGTCAGTGTTAGAAATTTATTAAGTAGATTATTTAATTTTTGATAAAAGATAATTTTTTTGAGATATACTTTTGTACCTGACTGTTTCGGGGGAACTACGTTAATATAATTCATACGGAAATAAATTTTGACAAAATGCGCACATAAACACGTGAGATAAATTTTTGTACGTGTATATTTCGTACTCCCGCACAAAAAATTAAATTATAATTTCATAAATGATTTCCATGGTTATTTTCGATTTTTATGCTGCAACGTGGTGGTGTTAAATGGCGTCATCATGGTAGAATGTTCTATTTTTCTTGTAACAACGTCCCAAAAATATTTGTTTTCCGGTTAATTTATGCATTTTGAATAGTAAGGTTGAGTACCTATATGAGAGTAATCGATAGCCTTCAAACAATGTCAGTTTTCTTATTCAGTTTTACTGAAGAGTAGAGATGTCGATTCTCCCAAAAAAAGATCGATTTTTGGATCGATTTAAATTGAAATCAAAAAAATCGATTCAAAAAAAAAATCGGCTAAAAAAAAATCGATTCTGTGAGATCGATCTAAAAAATCGAAATTTTGAAAAGTTTAATAAAATTAGCTGATAATTTTTGTTTAAGAGACTTACTTGATAGGTAATATCGGTAATATCTTGGACTACATAGGTAATATCGGTAATATCGTGTAAAAACGCCTTACATTATATTTGTAAAGCCGATGAATGAGTTAACTTTTCAATTATAATTATAAAAAATAAGACAATTGAATATGTAGGACGAATACTACGAATTGAACCAAGTTTATTCAAAAATTTTAAACAAATTGACAAAAAAATGTTTTCTAAATAAGTCGCTTTTGTGGGAAAGGGATCATAGTTTGCACAGATTGACATCGTTTGCAAAGTGACAATTAACAACAGAGTTTTTGGTGTTTCACTTTAACACATGTTTCCTCGTAGAATTACTATTAAAATGAAGTTATTTTTGGAAAAAATCGGTTGTCGATCTCTAACTTTTAATAATCGATTCATGAATCGATTTAAATGAAAAAAATCGAAAAAAGAATCGATTTTTTAAGCTTCGATTAATCGATTTAAAATCGACATCTCTACTGAAGAGTACTTCAGTCAATACTGACCAGTATCTTACTTTTAAAGGCCTAATTACATACATGATTATCTATACGTATGACGTATGCGTAATATGTTTTTGTAATATAATTTATGAATTAAAATTTATTCTCCAGTGACCAATTATTTATTTGCCATTATGATTTATATGTCATGTTCTCTGAGTGGATCAGGAAATGTATACAAATGTTTTATTTATAAGCTGTGAAAACAGAGTTAACCAAAACGCATAATTCATTTATGTGCAATAATGTGTAAGCCATACGTCACATTGGTGGCGGTAGGTACTGAGATGCGTCAAATGCGATGGTGCACAGATGGACCGTAACATTTTGGTGAATTAGAATAAAATTTAATTGAATTAAAAAGTGTATGAATATAAAATATTTTCGGTAATTAAATTTTAAGTTCTATAGTAGACGATATCAATTGTAACTCGAAATTTTTAAAATTAACCAAAAAATATTTCTAAGAATTATTTTAAATGAATTTGAATAATATAACATCAAGAAAACTGTAAACAAACTAAATAAATTGAACAATATAAAATATCAAGTCACATAGCAAACTGATCAGTCAACCATAAGTATTTCACTTATTCTGTAACAATTTTTTAGCGAATTTCCGAAATAGAAATTTAGCTATTACAGCCACTCTCATGACGCGACTTGAGTCTGGGGCCCATGTTTTTATATATATATATATATATTTGTATATATCTCGAACTCAAGAACGAAACATTTTTACGAAATTTGGTGAAAACGGTGAAAGTCCAAAAATTTTGGATGAGTTCTTTAGTTACATATGACCGATGCCCGGAACAGGGGCGTATCTACCGCCGTATCAATGATACAGGGCCCCCGGGCTACAGAGGCCCCTAACGTGTGTAAGCAAAAATTAGTAAAATGTTATCCACAATGTCACCTAATCTCGTGCTTCCCGAGAAAAAAACATACAACAAAACTGTCATACGAGAGAATTTCTGACCCGGAATCATATTTCAAAGTCAATGTATACTATTGCTGTTTAGATATATTAATTTCTCAAATTAAACAGATTTCAGAGCCTTTGTGACCTGAGTAATATATTCGAAGTATTACAACCGGAGAAACTCCTATCTTCTTCAAACGAAGTGATAAAAAAAGCTTCCGGAAAACTGTCGGCTAAATACAGCAAAGACATCTCAGTTAATCTTTATGAACAATTAATTGCACTGAAAACATGCTTAAAATCTGAAATTCAAAAAAATTCATTCCATTAAGGAGCTCATGGAATTATTGCTGATAAAATTCAATAGCCTTGCATCCAGTTTTCCGGAGGTAATAACAGCATGCTTTCTATTGTTGACCCTTCCAGTTACAACCGCAACAGCTGAAAGAAGTTTTTCAAAATTAAAACTGATAAAAAATTACCTAAGGACTTCAATGGGGCAGGAACGGCTATCAGATTTGTCACTATTACCTATAGAGGCAGAAATTTTAGAAAAACTGAAACCGTCTTCAGCTATAGATGATTTAATAAAAATCAATTTGCCGAAAAAAAGGCGAGAAAAGTGTATATTTAATTTGAATTGTTTGGCTAGCTCAATTTCTAAGAGGAAGCGATAACTTATAATCAATAAATATTTATTTTAATTTAATGCAAGCATTTTTGTTTCTTTTGTGAGAAATCTTTACCCTTCATTTGGGCCCCCCAACTAATTTTGATACAGGGCCCCTCCAAGGCACGCTACGCCGTTGGCCCGGAATGCATAATTTTTTTAACATTTTTTGTGAAAATAAATAATTTTTTTGCTAAAATTTCCCCAAATTCAAAAGCTTTCCGACATTTTTTTACACCACTGGAAAGAGGGAAAAAAAAAATAAAAAAGGTTTTAGGACCATTATTCTATGTAAATTGGTTTCCGAGGAAAATTAACTTTTGCAAACGGAAATTCCCTATTTGACGCAAGATGCTGCGATAGGGGTAATTTTATTTATTCGTTTACATATTACAATTTTTATTTTAGTTATGATGTGGGTGGAGGACAATAAAAGTGATGTGAAGGCTAGGATGTGGTAAGTATGCGTCTGCTGCCGTCTTTTCTATGCCGATATTCATCTGGAACTGTGAAGAGAAACTGCCGTAAACCTTTACGAGCATAGCCGGTCTCGGGATTTGAACTTTCGACTTATCAGTTCGCAAGTGCCAGTGTCTAAGCACGCTCGGCCCAACCACATATTAAGCTATATTGTAGTTTCTGTACGTATAATATAGTAATTTTCCCAGAAATTAATTAACTATAAACTTTTCAATATAGTAATTGAAAAACACACAAAAATAATCCATTGCACACATAATAAAATAAATGGTGATGCCTAACAGTAGGTACTGGGTAGTAGACTGGGAGCCTGTGACAATAAATGTTCGGTTATCGCGAATTTAAAAAGTTGTATAACAACTGATAGTTTAACAGTTTTCTTTTAATTATTTAAAGTTTCTTTGCGAATTTACTTCACAAACCAAAACAGTAAATTAAATTTTTATCAATGTTTACAAATACATCTCTATCATTATTACTGTGGTTTAGTAAAATGGAGTCGTAGCCTCTATCTATGAACATATCATGTTAAATATACGTTCTATTCAATTCTCAATGATTGCATACAACTTTTTTAAATCCGCGATAACCAGGACCGCAGAATATTACAGAACGAACGGTAGTATCTCTATACTACTGAAACCAGTGTAACGACAAAGGATAGAAAATAACCCCCCACTATGTTATATATGTGCATGCGGAGTTGTGTGTGGTAGTGCGATAGATGGTTGTGTGTATGGGTGTCTTGCATACGCATACACATAATATGTATGTGGTACGTACATGTACGTATACCACGTATACCGTGTCAACACAACGGCAACAATATGACAACAATTGAAACACACCCATTGGTAGCTACTAAGTGAATGACAACATAGTTCTGTAAAATGCACATACTTGCCCATAAGTGATTGCAGAAAAGAGATAGTTGTATTCCTTCCAGTGTTCCATGACCAGGACATTTGATGTCATTGAGCCCCTAGTCTATAGGTACACACTACACAGTCATGTCGGTAAGTTAGTACCCTATTAAATCAACCGGCCACCATGCATGTAGTACTCAATATTTTATTTATGTTTTCGAAAAAGGGGTTGTGTTGTTTTATTATATAATATTGTAGAACAATGATGGTAGCGCGGGAATATATGTGTATGTATAGATGGGGTTAAATTTAATCGTATATTTGAATGATTTTAAAGTGGGTGAGATGCGTTATATTATCGTGACAAGAATAATTTTATTTTCAAGCTGCGCACAATAAATCGACATAAAAATTTAAGATTGCTGTTTGGTTTAAACTTTTTCACAAATCAGTAAAGCCTCGATGACAGCTGGTGAGTTTACTACGTAGTAGCTTATAAACTCGTCAGCTAGTAGCGAGTAAACTCGCTCAGTGTTATCGAGACTTAACATAACTTTTAAAAAAAATTTCACTTATTATTACAGGAGAGGTTTGTATTTTTTCGAATAAATTTGTTGCCTAGCAATTTAACGAGAAGAACTGTCAACTAACAAAAATGCGATAGTGAAGTTGAAACGTTTTTGAGTTGGCAGTTCTTCGAATTAAATTGCTTTTAGGCAAGAAATTTGAGTTGTAAAAAACGCAAATTTATTCAGAAAAAAATATAAAATTAAAGTGTAATACGGTAAGCCAATTTAACGAATAAAATAAATTACCTAAAGTGATTCATATTATCTACTTAATAAATTTCTAACACTAACTGACAGACAACGCACAGCCTAAACCGTTGGGTTTAGAAGAATGAAATTTTGCACAGGAATTTCCTATGTAACGTAGGTGAGCACTAAGAGAGGATTTTTGAAAACTCGTCTCCTAAGTGGGTTTAATAGGGGATGAAAATTTATATTATATAAATTCGTTATTTTTGAAGTTACTGGTGTGGTTCATTTCAGTTAAATTTAACCATGCTTCGTCATTTTGAATTTAAATAATTTCCGTTTTCTTGGCTTTATCTCTTTTATTATTGCATTTATGTAAATTTTAAATTTGTAGTTTATTTTTAGAAAAGAATAGAACATTGATTTGTTTCGAATATAAGAATTATTTAATTTTTTAACGAAAACTCATGATCAATTGTATCTGGTATTGTATTGTACCTATTGTATGAGGTATATATAAAAATATGTTACTATGGCTATTAAAATAAATATGTAATATCTTATTTAATGAATCTTTAATTTCGACTGACAGTCAACGCACAACTTAAACTGTTGGGCTTAGAAGGACGAAATTAAGCACAGGAGTTATGAAAATTGGCGTTTAGGCTTTCATTTACAAATAAAAGTCAGTTGTTTTTGGAAATTTATTCTCTAAGGGGTTAAAACAGAAAATGAAAGTTCATATGATGGGAAGTTCGTCATTTTTGAAGTTAGAAACGTGGATATTGATTTAGGCTTTTGAAAAACATTAAAAGTGAGCAGAAAGTGAGTACCTACCTAATAAAAAGATGTTGTCGATGGGAAATCCCATCGGGTATACGGCTAGTACTTAATATATTGTTACTGTGGTTCTGAAATCAGTTACATTTACCAATACGAATTTTTGTTTCGTTTTTATCGTGTTTACCTACAATGAAGTGACCAATGAAATGGTTTGTACTATTTTTTTCGCTGTAAAAATCTGTCCTAACATTTTTTTCCCTACGGTAAAAATGAAAAAAGTACAATATTCTTATGGGACTTGATACACATGAAATAAATTGTCAGTGAAAAAAAAAATTTCATAATATTCATCCTTAGTAGTATGCAGGGCTGCGAAAAATGGTTCATAGAAACCATTTAAAATAGAAAATGTAAAATGGCTTCCAAAAATGCATTTAAAATACAAAATGGAAAATGGTTTTGCTGAACATATTTAAAATTGAAAATGGAAAATAGTTATTTAAAATGTATTATAAAATGCAAAATGCTTTTTTTACTTTATTTATCTACTTTATAAAAATATTCTATAAATTTTTTATTATTATTTATATTAATTTAAAAAAAAAAGTTCAAAAGAACTGAAATTAAATAAAGGCAGTCTTTTGAGAAAATTTTCTAAAGTTTGCATGATATGAAAACGAAACTTAACTCTTCAAATATTGTTATTTAAAAACATTGTAAAATTTAATTCGGCCTTGACGTATTCAAACTTTGACGACGCTACAACTGCAACTTCTAAATAAAATTATGAAAATCATCTACTCGAAGTACATTTGTTATCGACGTGTCTTAAAAATAGCAGTACACAACATGAGTCAGAAAAGTTTGACTTAAGAGAACTGCAACTCTAGTAACAAATTTAACTCAAGTGATATTGCAACTCGAGTTATAAAAAAATTGACTCAATTAAATCAACTTACATTTAACTTAGAATTTGTTAGACTTCAAGTCGTTCAATTCAAGTTCTATAATTAATATTGCATACACATTTTGAGTATACATGCATTTTCATTTTAAATGTAAAATGGATTCAAATTTCCATTTTAAATACAAAATGGAAAATGGTTTGATCGAACTTATTTAAAATAGAAAATGCAAAATGCCATTTTGTATTTTAAATATATATTTAAAATGGAATCATTTTAAATACACACACCGGCATAATTAGCGGAACATACAAAATATCTCTAAAAATCAAACAAACCATTTAATTTTAAAAAACTATTAGTCTTATTTAATTATTCACTTATTACATGTTCACGAGTCGATATACCTTCATTTTTGTTAGCAAAAGCAATTAACCATATGAAATGCCAAATTTTTGGAATCTTATCTCGTCTAAGAATCATTTAAGCTAAAAACTATTTAACAAATAGAAAATGAAACACAAGGTCTTACTTCCGCCTGGTTCCTCCCGTGCTCTTGTCAAAGCTTCCATTTGTCTTGTTATACTCAGAATGATGTTATCTATAGTCTCCTGAGGCAATCTTTGCCCTTCTTTAATTATGGCAGTCTGAAGCTCGACCACATTGAGAAGAAACGACATTTGAATTCGAAAGTGACAGACCTCTTAAAAAGATTTGCATCAATAATAAATAAGAAAAATTCTATGGAAAGTCAGTTGATTCATTACTTCAATATTATTTTAAGTAAAAATGAAAAAAACAGCTGAATTTGTTTAATAAATAGGTTTTCATATTTTTTTTTGTTCCGCTAATTATGCCGGTGTGTGTAGTTCCCAGCCCTGGTAGTATGTACCTAATTCATTATAATTAATAACTGCGCATCTATTCTGTAGAGGTACAATTACTCATACCAATATTTGCGGTGTATGTGTGTGGTTTGATGCTGTAGTTATCTGTCCACATATGCAGCAAGTGGTAGGTATACAGAGGTGTAACAACGCGTTTCAATTTTCAAATACATAAAGTGGTTTTATGGTTGTATGATGATTAAAGAGTTACTTAAGCACTTAGCCGTTGACGTTCATCGGAGGATGGTTTTAACATCTTTAAAACATTACATAACACTTTCATTAATTATTGACTAACGAACTGCCGTAAACCCATTTTTGAATCAATTATTCATTACATATGTAAGTGAGGGTGTACTTTTAATATTTATTTAGATGAAAAATTAAATACTTATTGTTACAATAATGTATTTTATATTTGTGTGCGTGTTTGGAAAACTGAGAAACAAGTAAATTAAGATATTTTTGGTGGTTTTTGATCATCTTGAGATAGAATATTTAGGTTTATTATCATTTGTCTTAGAATTTAATGAAAATGTTTAGAAATATTTAAAATTTATGCTTTTATGCAACCGTTATACCATACCTAAATGTAGTATGCCTATAACCAAACTATAGTTTGAGGAATTGTCAGGTTAAAAAGTTAAAAAATCTAGAATTTATTAAATACAGTAGACTCTCGTTAATTCAAATCTGCGATAATAGGGTTTTTAACTGAAGTTACGAAAATATTCTAAAAGCATTGTTTTTCCATGTCAGTTAAGTGATTTTTTTTATTTTCGACAGATTCTGTAAAAAATCATCAAAAAAAGTAACCCTACAATTTTAAATGAGAAAAAGGCGGGAAAAACACCTCGCTATAGTGACGTCACAGTTTGAAACAACTAAACGTCAATGTCAATATTTATAATCTCAAAACTTTGATTATATTCATAAAAAGTCAAAGTAAAAGCAAGTATTTATTTGAATTCTGGTCGATTATTATTACTATATATATAATCTAATAGAAATATTCAAAAGAAAACACAATTTTATCTCATCGATGAAAATTATCAAAATCGACATATCTAGCTACAAAATGTTACGTCATTTTCAAGAAATGGCGCGTTTTCACTAATTTGAATATTTGTTGAAAAATGGCGATTTTCAAAATAAAATTTCTAAATAGTTATCAAATCTTTTTATGTTTCATCATTAAAATTGGACATATGTAATGATAATGCATAGAATTATTTAACATTTGACACAAATTTTAAATACAGTCAAGTACTGTATTCGAAACTCTCTATAATTCAAAGGTATCACGAGTCTCCTACAAAATCTCTTTATATTTCGAACTAAAACAATACATTTTTAAACACTTGGTAGGTAATTCGAACGAAAAAATCATTGCTACGTAACAAAACGACGCGTTTATTCGAACTTATCGGCTTCAAACATTCGACAATTCAAAGTTGCAGAGAGAAAGAGACAGAAAGTTTGTAAATACATTTTGAGACAAGTTGAAGTTCATTCATCGTAAATGCTTAAAAAATTAAAATTGTTACCTGCGATAATTCGAACCTCTCTATAATTCGTAATATTTTAGAGTCCCTCGAGTTTCGAATTAACGAGAGTCGACTGTATATTTAATTTATTATTGTCCTAATTCTGAAATTATACGGTTAAAATACAGATTTACATAGAATATTGAGTCTTCAAAAATATGAATAGAATATAGTCCAAAAGTTATCAAGCACTACATTCAAGAATTTTGTATCGTATTTGATAAAGAGGGTTATTACGAAATTTTTTGTTGCATACCTTGCTATAGAAAGATAGAAAGTATACAATTTTTTTTTATTGCAAATAAATGTTTAAAATTTGGAAATCTATTCAACAGACACCAAAGTGATAACCGCATTCGAGTTATTATCTCTTTGCACCATTCGAAGAAGTCCATTGGACAAAAATTATTACTAAATATACGCAATCAGATATACGATGTGTGTCATTCCTTGCATATATTGAGAAATAATTAGATTTTGTCAAATGAATACTTATCTTGTGTTAATAATAATAATTTTATTTACAATGGACCAATTAAATAATTAAGTTTCTATTGCAACAATTGTTGATTTCAATAGAGCAATTTGTAAATGATTTCAACACATAAAGAAAGTTTTTCAACCTCTCGCGTAGATTTTAGACACAGTTTTTTATTGACAGATATGCAACTGATAACGTCATATACATCGTTTGGTATAGTACTATCGAGTTTGAGGTCAAGTACGATGATTACTGATAATTAAATGTTTCAGAAAGGGTAGGTACGCTTTATGAAAGAAATTAACGCTATTTTTCGAGTAGGTAACTTACAAAAGACCATTTTTGACAATTTTAAACAAATGACAGATTCTTACAAGATCGGGACACAGTTTAAATAATAGTTTGTTTCACAAACAGTTACGAAACGAGATGACGTAAGAGTGTCATTTGGAATTCAAAAATTCCAAAGGGTTATTCATGTTATGTACCTAAATAATGAATAACATTATGCATACTAATACAGTGAAAATATCATCACTAAAGTAAATTTAATTTAGAAAAATAAATTTGCAGGTCAAATTATTTTGTGAAAATTTACAGTTGATAATTATGTAAATTATTTAATTTTGTCTAAGTTTCACTGGCTTTTTTAGAATTTTTAACAACGATGGCAGTGGAATTTTAACTGTCATTAAATTTTTTTTATTTAAAGCTTGTCATCAGTTATTTTTGATATTTCCTTGTAATTTTAATGTGTTTTGTGATCTGTAACATATTTCTGATATGTATTTAATTATTATGGTGGCTTAAAATGTCTAGTGATAACTCTTGTGCTGCTAAATTTTGTTTAAATCATTCAAAACAAAATTTCAATTTATGTTTTTTCTGAGTGCCGTTTGATGCAAATTTGTAAGTATTATTATAATTTGAATGCTTATGTAAAAATACGTTAAATAATAAATAATTAATAATATTTTATAATAATTCAGTTAATATTTTCGATTTCGACAGTGGTTGGTACTAATAGGTCGTGACGATCTAAATTCTCGTGTTGAATACTGTCATCAATTTCGCGTTTGCTCAATTCATTTTGAAGAAAGTTGCTTTTAGTTGTGCATATAATTTAACATGACCATTATCAACCCTCAATCTCACATGTACAAACACATACAATCACATAATTAAAAAAGGACATATATAATTGTTTGTACTTATATCAAAAAAAGGATAGAAAGTGCGTTTCGCTACTGCCTATGGTAATAATCTTTTATTTATACTGTGATCGGAATTTTTCAGTCAAATTGTCGGAATATTTTTCCGACATATATTTAACATATTCCAAATATCTTTTTACAAAATTTTCGCCGGTACAAAATTCTTTGGATAAAATGTCCGAGGGCTCTTGGTCTTTTCATATATATTATGTCAATTCATTCAAGGAAGAACACAAAACTATACACTGCACTGTAACCATTTAATAGAAATAGAGAATCAGTTTTTTAAAATGATCATCTTCACAATTTCAACAATTACGAAGAATGAACCAGGCAACCAACCAGTGCAATCGGTCGGTCGCTTAGGTTGACTACGGTAATGGCGGAGTCGAGCGAGGATGATACTCACCATAGAAAATGGAACTCAGTACTCGAAAAGTACTCGAAATATTAAAAAACTTTATATACTTAATGGATAAATACGAAAGCGTCACATTTATCTGATATAATTTGTCTGTTACGACAAAAACATGGTGATTATTAAGTGAATCCTCAAAGAAGATTCTGGTATCCTTTCTAGGGTAAGGGTAATATTCAGGGTTTTGGTGTATATATAAAAACTTTGGCGGAAACTTTGAAATAGATTTATCAGAAGTAAATGAAGTAATGATATTTTTAGCGAATTTTCGAATTGGAAATTCAGCTATTACAGCCACTCGCATGACGCGACTTAAGTCCGGGACTATGATAGAAATTTGTTTTGAGGTCCTTAGAAATCAAAAATAGCATTCACTAAATTTATATAGATACATACATACATAGATACATACATACATATGTATGTATATATATACATACATATTTATGTATGTATGTATACATATACCATGTGACTTTTTTGAGAGTTGCCATTTCTATTACAACCAAATTTTTATGATAGAAATGGTACTGGAAAAGGTTCTTTCCTTAGATGTAATGGAAATGTAACCAAGAAAAACACTATCGGTTGAAGTAGCCTTAAGTACATATGCATATTTTTACCGCCTAACTGATAAATTAAAAAAAAAATTTAAAAATTAAACTTGGGTAAAAAAATGTTTTTTGCTCATTTATGTTGTTAATTAATGCATATTATCAGTTTTATCGAAACATTAATATATAGTCCCATTTAAAAATCTATAAGTTTGTATCATAGCTCGAAAACCATAAGAGCTATAGAGCTCCTGACTATAGCAATCGGTTGCCCCGTCGATATCTACAGCTCTTATTTGAACAATTTTTCGATTAAATTAACGGTTTGGCTATAATAAAAATGGCAACTCTCGAAAAACTCACACAGTATGTACATATGTGTGCGCACGATAACTCAAAAATGAAACATTTTACTTTTACGAAATTTGGTTAAAATGCTGGAAGTCCATTTTGGATGAGTTCTTCAGCCAGACACGTCCGATCGCCGAAACATGGCTTTTGTACATTTTTCGTGAAAAAATTAGTTTTTTGCCAAAATTTTCCCAAATTTAAAATTTTTGGAGACATTTTTTTATATCATTGGAAAATGGAAAGAGGAGAAAAAAATCACCTAAAAACAGTTTTTAAACCATCCTTCTATGTAAACTGGTTTCGAGAAAAACTAATTTTTCCAACGGAAATTCGCTATGTTATGTAGGATGCTGCGATAGAGGTATACTTCTACAAATCTATTGGCTATAAAGTTATTTTTTCGTTTGAAAATGAGATTTAAACGTAACGTTATACGAAATAAGACAATTATTTTCTGACAATGAAATTAACAATAGTTAATTTAATAACGTTGTTAGATCCTGTAAACACTTCACAAAGTATATTATATTCGTTATATTTATTACGTATTATTTGGTTATAGCTAAAACATCAATGAGATCAATTGTACTATAAGTGTAAATTTTTGATTTTGCAGTGTTACAAAACTGAAAGAGTTTTGAACAAATATTTTCAATTTTGTAGTGTAATTTATCCAAAATTTGAATGACATTTAACAAAGTAAGTATATTTAAATTTTTAGTCTCTGAAATTAGAAAAAACGTTTCACTGAAAATCTAGATTAAGATATTGACAGAGGAGCTTTCAAATTTGTACTGTTATTGAACTAAAACTTTGATTTTAGAAGTACACCACAGGGCATAATTTGAACTCCAAACGTATGTATTTCATTCAACTACGTAGTACGTACCATCAAAGTCCCTGTTAACCAATACAGTAATTTTTAAGTATTACTGTTAAATTTAAATGTGTTTTTTATGCCAGTGTTTCTCAGCCTCAAAATAATTTTTATTTTTTGCTCTACAAAAAGAAATTGCTAAAGAATCGAATGCTTAAGAAAGTGTCTATACTTATCTGAAACTAATGATTGACTATGTGGTCGGAAAACGACATTTCATATTACACGACCTAATGTTATTCCACCTATTACTGGCGGAAATGATTCCAGGTTACAAAAATTCGATTTAAAATTAAAGAATTAATTATAAACATTTCTCTGATACTTAAAAAAGTGTCGATATTTATCTGAATTATATGGTACACAAAGTGGTCGGAAGCGACATTTCATATTACACGACCTAATGTTATTGTAACTAACGGTGGAAATGGAAATGATTCTTCTTAAAATTAAAGGATTGCTTCTAAACGCTTTTCTAATACTTAAGAAAGTGTCGATATTACCTAAATCATATGGTCGACTAACAAGAGTAACAAGGAAAGGTATCCAACTGTATCTCTCAAAAGTTTTTGAAATTTTGGTGGATTGTAGATCTCATCAAAACTAATCACGAGTCATATTTCGTTCGTGCCCATAAGCGGTTTAAGGGCGTGAAACTAACCTTTGAAAATTTGAGCTTTTTTAAATTTTTTTAAATATCTTGGAAATGGTAAGAGCTTTGGTAAGAAAACTATATACATATATTTGTAAATGATACTTTAACATCTTTATTATGATACCAAAATTAAAGTTATAAAATCATTGCGGTTTTATCCCCCACCCTCAACCCTTAATTTTATCAGGTATTTTTTGATAAAAGAGGAGACTGTTATGTGTAAATAAAATAATTTTTTAATTAATATATTTTACATCACATCAGTTTATTTCTTGTTGCTTAAATACACCTTTTGATAATATTAACTTCAACTTTTATTATTAACTTTTTGATTTAATAATGAGCAAAAATCTGGTCAAAGAATCTCGTATTTTAGTAATGAATTGTTACAAACTTACGATATACTTTAAAATACATAATTTAGAAAGAAAAAATACACTGCAACCCCGAAAGTTATTATAGTAAATATTTAGGTTTCTTACTGTCTCTTGATTTTGATTCATATTATACATTTTAATGGCTATTTTTTACAAATCGCATAAAAATTCGCACAAAAAAAACTGCACGAAAAAAGACCGCATAAAAAAGAGTTTAGCTGTATATAGTTTCCCTACCAAAGCTCTTACCATTTCCAAGATATTTAAGAAAATTGAAAAAAACTCAAATTTTGAGGGGTGTTTTACCCCCTTAAACCGCCTGTGGGCACAAACGAAATATGGCTCGTGATTAGTTTTAATGAGATCTACAATCCACCAAAGTTTCAAAAATTTTTGAGAGATACAGTTGGATACCTTTCCTTGCAAGTGGTCGGAAACCGACATTTCATATTACAGGACTATTTAAAATTAAAGAATTGCTTTTAAACATTTCTCTGATACTTAAAAAAGTGTCGATATTTATTTGAATTATATGGCACACAAAGTGGTCGGAAGACATTTCATACTACACAACCTAATGTTATTCCAACTAATGGCGGAAATGATTCCAGGTTACAAAAATTCTACTTAAAATTAAAATAAAAAATTGCTTATAAACATTCTTCTAATACTAAAAAAAGTGTTGATATCTGAATTACATGGTCGACCAAGTGGTTGGAAACGACATTTCATATTACACGACTTAACGTTGTTCCAGTTATTATAAAAAGGACTTTGGCTAAAAGATTTGATTTTATATTGACATAATATTTCAGAGTAAGTTTGCATTTTAAGCACTCTTTATTAGTATAAACGATTGTTTTGACAAATGGTCTATCAGTTTCTGTTCGTTGATGTACTTTTAGGTTATATGGGTGAATGTATCTATATTATACACTTATCTATCTAACAGATAAATGGTTGGTCGAGTTATGGCGTGCTATGGAGCTTGAGCTGGATGATTATAATGTATTGTTTGATGTTTTGTTGTATATATAGGCAGAGAGAGCTTCACTGCTATAGCTCCAACAGTGAAGCATTTAATATGCCATTAGACATTATGAGGTGCATTTGTTTTTAACCGCTATAAGTCAAGTCATTATTACTAAATATTACTATATCTGTAGAGTACATGCTACATGCTATATGGTAGTAAATATTGTTATGTTAAGCCAATAGGGAATATCTCAAATTCACATAGAATAGAAAATCCAAGAATAAACCTCTTTTAAGGTGAAGTTCTCGTCTATACACCTATAGAAAACTATACAAAATTTTAAATTTTGCACAACTACTGAAAACTAACATGCTAAACAAACAGTGTAATTTTGTAAGCTAGGATCTATCTTTTGTCAAAATTTGTCACATTTCAAAAGTTTTTCAAATTTTTACACCATCGAAAAGGGCGAGAATACGGTACTTGACTGTATTCAAAATTTGTTTTAAATGTTGAATAATTTTATGTATTATCCTTAAATATATTCAATTTTAGTAGTGACAGATAAAAATATTCTTTAGTTACTTAAAAATTCGAGTTCGAAAATTATAAATTTTTAGCCTTCATTTAAATGGTTAAAAACGCAGTGATATTTGAAAATGACGTCATTTTTTAATAGCAGATCTTATTACTCTAGTTACGGTTTGTCTGTGACAAATTGCATTTTCATTGTGACATTTTTACAATTCTAATTGACCAAGAGAAGTTGTTTTTCTTTGTAATTTATTTTGAACTTTTTGGTTTGCAATTAATTTTGCACTCAAAAAAGATTGATGGAAGGAATACATCGTCACTTAATACGTAAAATATCCTTATCAACTTGTTTTAAATATTATGTTAAAAATGCTTTTATTTTTTGCTACAATTTTAAAGTTACGTTTTCTTAAAGTGCATTTAATACTTGTAGGGCTTCATGAAAATCTTACGATGATGATAAATGAAGAAGATAACAAAGTAGAAAGTTGTAAATACCACTAAAACTGAGCATGTTGACTGCTGAATATTGTGTACAAATTTGAAACCGTGTTGACAAGTGTTGATATGAATGAAAGCGACATCTGTTTAAGTTAAATCGTGACCTCATTGCATACGTCACTACGCCAAATCGTTTTTCCCGCCAATTTGTTCATTTAAAATTGAACAATGGTTTTTTTGAAGATTTTTAAAAATTTAACAAAAATTAACTAATTTATACGTAAGAACAAAGCATTTAGAATCATTTCTCAATTGCAGTCAAGTACCCTATTGAGAAAAGTTATATAAAATGGGTTTTATAAGATCCTTGGTCTAAGTAAACTGGTTTTCGAGAAAAATAAACACGAATTTCTTTTAAAAGTAGAAAAACATAAGGTATGCTTTTGAACCATTATTTTATGTAAACTAGTTTTTGAGAAAAATTTAAAAAATTGATTTTAATTTTTTTATACTTTTTTGTTGATACAGCTTGGTACATAATCTAAAAAAAATTAGTTCAGAGGGCAGACAAGATTCATTGTACTAATTAAGTTTTGTTAGTAAATATGAATTGATAAAGTTTTCTTTTGACGACTGTCAGAAACTTGTGAATTATAATCACTAGAAAAGAAATCAATCACTTTCTGACTATCTAACATATTAGCGATTTTCCAGAATGGAATTCAGCTATTACAGCCACTGTCATGACGCGACCTGAGCCCGGGACTATGGCAGAAATTTGTTTTGAGGTCCCTAGAAACCGAAAATATTATTCACTAAAATTTATATATATATATATATATATATATATATATATATATATATATATATATATATATATATATATATATATATATATATATATATATATATATGTCTACGCGCGATAACTCTCGAAACGAAGTATCCAATTTTTACGAAACTTGGTGAGAACATTGGAAGTTCCAAGCCCTTGGATGAGTTCGTCAGCCAGACTCGTCGGGTGCCAGGAACATGGTTTTTGTTCTTGCAAAGAATTAGTTTTTTGCCAAAATTTCCATTTATTCTTTTGCGAAATTTTTTTACACCATTTAAAAGAGAAGAAGAAATTACATAAAAATGGTCTTTAAACTTTTTTTCTATTTCAACCGGTTTCCGAGAAAAACTAATTTTTATAAACGGAAATTCGCTATGTTATGCAGGATGCTGCGACAGGGGTATTTTTTTCTTTTTACGAATAAATATACAGTAACATTCAAACAAACTCAAACACAATAGTGAAACAAGTTTATATCAGATATTTTTACCTAAAACTTTCGGCAAATTAGTCCGGAAATTTTTATTTTTTAAGCTAATTTTTCTATGTAATAAAGAGTTATTCCATTAAAAGTAAGTCCTAGAAAATTGGCTGTGTTACGTAGGATGTTGCGACAGGTATATTATTTCGATAAAACCACTTGAAAAAGCTCAAAAGAAACGTAATAAAAAAAGTTGAACTTTTGTTCGAATGTCCTGAGAACTCCATCTTAATTTTGTAACAATATGAATACATTTTATATTTCAGAATATTCGCTATGTTGAGGTAGGTTTTAGTAGATGAGATACCTATAGTAGTCCCGAAAATTTTTCAAGATGTCCCCTTTTGACTTATTATCACAATATGATAGAACATTACTTTCTTTCGTCTGTTAAATTATGAACCCAGTTGTTTACTATTTAAGGGTTCATCCCCCAGTTTCTTGTTCCCAATTCAAAATATTCATTTTATGTGTATTGTGTACATGAGCAGCGTTATGGCTGGAGAGGGGGGCGGAAATTGAATGGGTGGAATGGAGTTACATATGCATATCTATTTTTTTATCTATGATTTGTTTAATTGATAACCGGATTTCAAATGTCATTCGCGTCATTTCAAATTTTAAAAAATCATATTTTTTTATTCGTAACAGAAGATTAAACTTGTTTTTTTTCGAAATAAAAAGCTTTATGTGAGCTTTGATTGTAATAGATTAACTTTTATTTTCTACTAAATTGGTCCAGTCTTGTAAAAGCGCATATTAATGTGAAAATATTTGCAGGTCATTTATTTGAAAATGTTTTTAAAATTTTTTAACCGACTTCTAAAACGAGGAGGTTCTCAATTCAACCCGTATGTTTTTTTTTTTTTTTTTTGGTATGTACACAGATTTCTCCCACATTTCTGGCCCAATTTGCGCCATTCTCTTTTTAGTTAGTAAGTAAAGTTCTCCAGGTGGTCCCATAACAATTTTGTTGACATTGGTAGAGTAAATTTTTAACCATCTTCAATAATATGAGCAATATGAATAATTATGGGAAATTTATAATTTTTATATGCAGAATTATTTACTTTAACCCTAGAATCATACGTACTCCTCAAAACGACGAACGAACTTCTCTACCTGCTCCAATACTGTGACTTGTCGGTACCTGCTCGCTGTGAAACTTCTGTTATCTAATTTATTTGTTATTATAACACATAAGACATATAAATTTTGTTTATAGCTATTGCCGTTTTTTTTATACTGAAATAGTGTGCGTCAAAAGGACGACGATGTATGATTAACCTATATTTTTTTTTTTAAAGATTTTGTACTCTACATATAAAAAAAGTTTTCCTAATTTTTCTAAAATTTATTAAAGATATGGATGTTTTAATTAATTTATTCACTGATTATGATAATGTGAAAGATGATTACAGCTGTTTGATTTATAGAGACGACATAATATTGAAGTTTGAATATATTGAATCGAAAACTAAAGAATGCGTTTCGAATGACTTAATAAAAGGTTAACAATTTATTTTGTGGAAAATATTTTAATTTTTATTATTTTTTGAGATCTTATTCGAAAAATTACTAACAAATTTTAGAAAATTTACAAATGTGCCTAATGGGGAAATAGCTACATATCTATAGGAATATTTATGACTGAGAAATTTCACATTCTGTAAAGTCACACATGTCCACTGATTCATAATAGTTCATAAATTAGTTATTACAATTGATGTATTTATATATTTTTTAATTTTTATAATGAAAATATGCTTTGATAAAAAGATTAAAAAAATTAATAAATATTTACCTATATTAAGAAATTTTTCCAAATCCAATTTTTTTAAATATTTTGTTCGCTTTTGTAGTATTGTTATGTAAAAAAAATGTTTTTTGCAAATAAACAATAAAACTCCCCGTAAAAAGTCCATTCGTCGAAACGACGCCGATGTATGATTAACTTGACTCGTAGACCAACGTATGATTCTAGGGTTAATCAAATCTCATACATATTAAGCATGTAAAATATAAATTTATCTTTAGTTGATTTTCAATAGTAGCCAAATCCAGACGTCTTTATTTTCAAAACGTATCAAATCCATTTCAACCAATCCTGTAATCGCAAATGTGGGTGCCATATTTAAAATTTTGTATGTTACAACAATGATTCAGACTTCTGTAGACTTGTTTTCTTTAATTCTTTTTAAAATCATTAAGATTTATACAATGAAATGGAAAAGTTCGTAAAAGAAGTACCTACTGCCTCATCAATCCAAGAAAAGAACAGCAACATTACAAAATAATAAACGCATGCAAGCAAAGAGGGAAAGGTACACTTATAATAGATTCGAAAGATTAGGATTGCACATTTCATGATAAATTTTTTTATTTTATAATATTAATATAGTCATAATCATAGGTTTGTATATAATATATTATATTATCCTTGATTTGTATTAAATATTGTTATCATTGGATAATAGACAAAATAATTGCCAGATAATAGATTAAAATTTTGTTTAATCTCTTATTATATTTAAATTTTTATTAAAAATTTCTTTTAAACTGTACAATATTTAACCCTAGAATCATACCTTGGTCTAGGAGTCAAGTTAATCATACATCGGCGTCATTTTGACGAATGGACTTTTTACGGGGAGTTTTAGAGTTTATTTTCAAAAAACATTTTTTTTACATAACAATACTACAAAAGCGAACAAAATATTTAAAAAAATTGGATTTGGAAAAATTTCTTAATATAAATATTTATTAATTTTTTTAATCTTTTTATCAAAGCATATTTTCATTATAAAAATTAAAAAATAGATAAATACATCAATTGTATCATAAAACATGTCTTTTAAATAATTAATTTATGAACTATTATGAGTCAGTGGACATGTGTGACTTTACAGAATGTGAAATTTCTTAGTCATAAATATTCCTATAGATATGTAGTTATTTCCCCATTAGGCACATTTGTAAACTTTCTAAAATTTGTTAGTAGTTTTTCGAATAAGATCTCAAAAAATAATAAAAATTAAAATATTTTCCACAAAATAAATTGTTAATCTTTTATTAAGTCAGTCAAAACGCATTCTTTAGTTTTCGATTCAATATATTAAAATTTCAGTATTATGTCGTCTCTATAAGTCAAACAGCTGTAATCATCTTTCACGTTATCATAATCATTGAATAAATTAATTATAACATCCATATCTTTAATAAATTTTAGAAAAATTAGGAAATCTTTTATATGTGAAGTACAAAATCTTTAAAAAAAAAAACATCGGTTAATCATACATCATCGTCCTTTTGACGCACACTATTTCAGTATAAAAAAAACGACAATAGCTATAAACAAAATTTATACGTCTTATGTGTTATAATAACAAATAAATTAGATAACAGAAGTTTAAGAGCAAGCAGGCAACGACAAGTTGTAGTATTGGAGCAGGTAGAGAAATTCGTTCGTCCTTTTGACGAGTACGTATGATTCTAGGGTTAAATTTGAAAGTCACAGACTATGAAGAATGATATTAAGTACCATCTACCGTTTTCAGTTGAAAGATTATAAATCTGGAGTTGACCACTTTTGAAAATAAGCTCCTGGTATGTTGTATTAGATGGTCATTACGCAACCGATCATGAGAGATACCATTATTCTGAACAAGCGTTGCTTGATTAATAAAACTTTGTAAAAATATAATATGTCACAATAATGTTATATATGTTTATTAATGACATGTTTTTAACAAAATACACATGTACAGTGTATACACATGTTTTGTTTTGTTTGTGTGTACATATAATTAACATGACATTTTTTTTAAATCATGTGTAAGACACGTGGCAAACACGTCACATCTCCCGTGACTCCTGTCGGATTACAAGACTATCATTCGCGCATGCACATAGTGACAGCTGCTTTTTAATAGTAACCCTTTTCTTTTGCTTGTTATACATAATATATTCATATGTTTTAGTAAACAAAGAATACGTACTTTGGGATTATAATTATTATAGACAGTGTATTCAAAAAGTTTCTAAACATTATACAGATATTAAAAAAATTAAGGGAACGTCAGTAATTTTGAAAATTTTTTTATTCCTCCGAAGTTATTTCTTACTAAAGAAAAATTGACTGCATTACTTTTTGAACACACTGTACAAACAGCATTGAACACACTGTACAACAGACCCCTGTCGTAGCATCCTGCATAACACAGCGAATTTCCGTTTAGAAATAGTATATTGTGCAATAAGTGCGGGAAATTGTCGATTGCCCACGAAAGCGAAGTTGAGCGCACGAACGTAGTGAGTGCGCTCATTCGCTTGAGTAGGGCAATCGACAATCCCGCACGAGTTGCACATACTATTTTTTATTACGAATTTCACATACTTTTTTCTATTATTATCATTATTTTTGACATTTATATTACTTTTTAAAATAATATTTTTGAGTGTTCGTCTTTTTTTTCTGAATTAATTATCGTTTAAATTACTTTGTTGGCGGTTTCTATAGAAATAATTATGAAATATTTATTAACTGAAAAATTAAGAGGCGGCTTTGCGTGTTTTGATTAAATTTTGCGTGTTTTATTGTCAATTTGCGTGTGGAAAGTTACTTTCCACACGCAAAAAAGTATGCGGGAAGAGTACAGTTGGCAAACAGCCATTTTGCGTACAGAAATATGTGCGCCAAGTTAGTACTTCTCCCGCATGAGTAATAAAAAATTAGTTTTTCTAAACGGAAACTACTTTACATAGAATAATAACTCAAAACATTTTTTATGTAATTTTTTCTCCTCTTTCCAATGGCGTAAAAAATGTCGCAAAAGCTTTTGAATTTCGGGAAATTTTGGCAAAAAACTAATTTTTTCGGGCATCGGACGTGTCTGACTGAAGAACTCGTTCATCCCAGAGTACAGAGGTACAGCAACTATCTCTATCATGAAATCTACAGTGTGCATTTCTGTGCACCTTAGGCTACTTAGTAGTCACTCTCTCCGTAGCAGTGGATGAGTGTAGATCAATCACGAGTTAATTGATTTGATTGTTGTTGGCATTATAGAACCCCCACACGGAGCCACATACATGCGTGTGGTATCATACATATGTATGTATGGGACAGCACGGCCACGTGACGGCTACCACCATCAACGATAATTAACACAAATACACAATATCGCACAAATACAACGTAAACCCAGTGCACGTATATAACATATTTTCTATCTCCTACTGGTTACACTGATTCCAGTAGTATAGAGATAGATATGTTGTCTCTACTTCATATTTACATAAATTTAGTAAATGTCATTTTCGGTTTCTAGGGAGTTTAAAACAAATTCTATCATAGTCCCGGACTCAAGCCGCGTCATAAGAGTGGCTGTAATAGCTGAATTTCCAATTCGAAAATTCGCTCAAAAAATGTTAATAAAAACTTGTCAAGTTAGGAAAGAACTATAATTTTCTAATAAAAGTATCCATTTCTACTGGTCCAAATGAAAATATATTTCCAAAAAAAAAACAACATGATTAAATTGAAAATTTGATTAAAACCCTTTATTTTTTAAATATTGTATCAAAAAAGCACAAAAATTTACGCTTACACTTATCATGTCATGCTTTTAGGCAATGATTATATCTAAAAAAAAGTAATATCCTTTTGACAGCATCAGGTAACTAGGTTTCACTGAAAATACCTCTGTTTAAAATGATTCCAAAATATATTAATACACGTATTTATCTGTCAACGGTGATCAAATTATTTGTGTAAGGCTATCTATGTATAAACCTGCGCCACCCTACGCGCTATAAATTTGCATAGTTGTTTCCTAAGTAAATGGTTTACTAGGACACACAGTAACATACAAATCTTACACTTTGTTAGTATTGAAATTACTCTGTGACTGATTTTTTTTCAAATTACAGCTGATCCTTTTTTGTACGGTAGATCGGGACCGCATAAAAAAAGTTTCATCGAAAAAACATAACTCAAAACGCTCAAAACGCTCAGAAATTTTCTTAAAAGTTACTTTTATAAACAAGATAAAGCATTAATTTATACGTGGGAACATTTTATTTCATTTTTATAATATTATGAAAATTGTGAAAAGTACATCTGTAAAAAAATTAAATGATGCAATAACTTTTATTCTTATGCAATGTATTGATTAAATGCTTAAAAACCATATTAAAAAGTATTTTTATCGAAAAAAGTTATTATAGCTAACGTTTAAGTTTCTTACTTTCTCTTGATTTTGATTCACATTATGCATTCTAATGAGCATTTTTTTAAAAACTGCATAAACCGCATAGAAAAAGGTTTAGCTGTATTATACTTATTGAGCTGACCTGTAGACTAGATTATACATAATAATAACGATTTCTCTTTAAGGACCCATAAAATATTTTTCGCGACCCTTCTGGGGGTCGTGACTCCCACTTGGAGAACCGTTGGGCTAGTTATTATGGGTTTGAGCCTCAGTCGATCCAGTTTGATAATTTTTTAATCACTATATAATTGTGTATTTATGTTTTAGCTTAGATGGACATTGAAGTATAAATATGTAAATATTAATATAAGTATGTTCCCTGAATTTATTTTTGATAAGCGTATATCAGTCACTTTTTACTGAAATTTTTAAAATTATTTGTAACTCAATTATTGAATGTGGGTGTTGACTGAAAATATTTTATATTTTTGATAGAATTCGTTGATTTTTTTTGGATGTGAAATATAGGTGTACAGTCAACCCTCCTGTAACGCGATACTCATAAAATGGGGTTTCGGTAGAACGCGGAACAAAAAACGGAGACAGCACTCCTTGAATGAGTTCGTTAGTCAGGCACGTTCGATTTTTAGAATCCAAAAATTTGGTCAGTTTTCCTCATTTTTGGCCGCTTTTTTACAAAAATTTTCCAAAATTCTTAAATTTCTTTTTACACCATCAAAAATAGTGGAAAAAAATTACAAAAAAAAAGGTTTTTAATTTTTTTTTAATGTCTACTAGTTTTCGAGAAAAATTAAAAATATTCAATATAATTATGCTATCTTATAGGTATGCATCAGGTTCGTAAGGATGCTGGGAATTTAAAAGCACCAGAAATAAATTGCTCAACTGATTTAAAAATTTTTTTCAATTAGAGAGCTAAGTTATTTTAAACGGATAAAGGCTACTATATGAGGTTCGCTAGGGTCCTGGGGTTTCTAGACCTAAATAAACTAACCGATCAATTTTGAACTTACTGTTAGAATATCCTATGTGGTTGAATTATGGCTAAAATATGGCTGAGTTGATTTTTACTAAGTTTTTCTTAAAATAATTCTGGAATCAGGAAAAAATGAGTGTTAAGTTAAAATTATCCTCCAAGATCCTGTAGATCCAAAAAGCGCTCAAAACAATTAGAAGCTTTTTTAGAGAGATAAAACATTCTGGATAAATATGGACTATGTTATATGAAGTTCGACAAGGTCCTGATAACTACCCAATCGATTTTGAAAATCTTTTCCGAAAAATTCACTTTGTATCAGGTCAGTACATAAGCTCGTGCGTATTAATAGCATGCATGGAATTCACTATGACTCATTTACTAAACCAATACAATTTTAAAGCTGTCGAAACTTGTCATCGTTTGACTAACATATTATTCAGTTCATCACCAACTTTCGTAAATATCGAACGTATTTTAGTACCCATAGAAGATGAATATAGATAATCAGTACAAACGTGCTGTGCCACATTTTTTATTTTCGTGTGGTGAGTCTGCCAGGTCTGCAGCGATAAAAGTTAATAGTGTACATGGTGAACACACTATTAGTGTAAGGACTGCCCAGAAAAGGTTTAAAAAATTTTAAGTTGGAAAAAGCAGCATTTATGATGAACCCCGTTCATGACGTCCTGTTAATTTTGAGGTTGACATTCTTCGAAATCTTGTGGAGTCAGAGCCACAGTCAACAGTGGATCAGATCGCAGAAAGGATGAATTGTGTTTAATTGTTTTTTTTATATTATTTAAAAATTTACCAAAAAAATACGCACGAAATTATGGACTGACCTGATGTTTACTAATTTCATTGAAATTGAAAATTGTAACTATGTTTCTCGCATTAGAGCGAGTACCAATATACATAAGTGGTTGAATGGTTATCTGACTGGGGTGGATGTCGAACAAAGGATCGTTGGTCTAGTGGCGAAGACACCTGGGCTAGTTACCGTGAGATCCTGGGTTCGATTCACTTTGTGATTTTTAAGTTCCTTGCAATGTTTTCGTTATTTTTGTGAAAAATATGAAAATATTCCTCAGTTTCTTATAACGTCGGGTCCATATAACACGGTATAAATTAATCGCGTTATTGCAGGGTTGAATGTATTTACATATACATAGGTATCTACATACTATAGCATAGGTAGGCTGGAAATTAAATCGGCAAATGTAATATCCGTTTTTAGGCTACTCAGAGGCCATAACCTCTGAGTAAGCCTTATCGTTTCACAAAAACACTATTCTAATGTGTGACCAACTTGCATTTCTGTTTGCTGAACTCAGCTCCCCAACTTTTTGGAGTAAAGGGGATATTTTTCTTAATTACAAAAATAAAAAATTTAAGACATTAATTTTGGACCTAACTGCTAATTGTTTAATAATCGAACGTATAGAATTAGAAATTAATTAGATTTTTTTCTTAATTGCTAAATTTTTTTTTAATCTTTCTTGTTAGCAGTAAGGTATAAATAAAAAAAATATAATTGACGCCTATACTATTAGGTACATGATTATTACTGTGTCGTTTATGGATATTTAAATGATTTTAATATTACCTACATATTAAATTACCTAAATGATTTTAATATTACCTACATATTAACAGTAAATTACTATCAAAAAAATGCAAACTTTAACAATATTTTTTAAATTCATTCAAATTCAATTTAATTGCTATTTAAATATATTAGTTTTTGACATTTGACGTTTTGAATTTTACTCAAAATATACATACGTAATTTACACATGCTACCTATATATATAGTGAGTATACTCTATTTTGAAAGTGTCACACCATAGAACACTAGAAGCCAACTAACATAAAAAAAGTGAAATTCGCTTGGAGTCATTTGTAAGCCAGTCACAGCTTAAGACATTAGTCCGTCAGTAGTCGTCGTCGAGTCAACACACCATTATATTAACAATATACCCATTGTTAGTTGAGCACGTTGAACAGCTCTCTCTGGTAATACGTGTGATGTGATTGTATGTGTGTATACACATACTACTACAAAAAACCAAACTAATACACTGCAAACAGTGTGTATGTACACAAACAGACTACGTCACAAACTCATTACAAGTGGAACAGAGGCAAAGCCAATCTAGTTTGTCCCCTTGTATCACACAGTATATAATACATGATAGGTACCTACAACATATGTACATAAAGCTACGGATACACGAGACATCTAAATTAGCATTATTGTGTGCAATGTTTACACTATAGAACACTAGAAGCAAACTAATATCAAAAAAGTTTAGTTCGCTTGGAGTCATTTGTTGGTCTGTCACAGCTTAAGGCATTTAGTCAGTCGGTGTCGGTCATCGAATCCACTACGATTGTTATGTATTGTAAGACCATTGTTACTTGACCTGCACGTTGCTCTGTCCGATAATACGTGTTTTGTAATTGTGTGTGTAAATACTCACACAGAAGCAAACATCAAGCCTAAACCACTACAAACAGTTTGTACTTACACAGCATAGTGATGCGAAGTGGAGGAGATTTTACGTCACCTTTCTGCTACAGTCGGAATACTAACTATCATATAGTAGTTTGGCCCGTTGGTTTACACGTTCAAGTAAAGCGGGTTCTACACGATGCTACGAACGTTCCTTCCAACATTCGATCGAACGTTTGAGGCAGTTAAGTTCGATAGTTGGTGCGACGAATGTATCTGCTACACGGTGAATCGAATGTTTGATCCAATACGAATGATGATGTGTTGGTACTCAGTGGACGATGTTATCTGTCTGATGTTATCTCTAATGTTATACACTGATGTTGTCTCTCTTCACATGAACGAGCGTGCAGCTGCTGAGTCGAACCAACCAACGAACCAACATTGACCTTCAAATGTTCGAAGCACCCCTTTGACTCGGTGCAAAAATACCGACATCGAACGGGACACGACCAAATGCGAACGTTTGACGCTCGACATTGGACACTCGTAGGTTCGAACAACGGCTACACGATGCTATGAACCATCCAACGTCGAATGTTGGAAGGTGTTCGTAGCATCGTGTAGCAGCGGCTTAAATTTGCAGTCTAGATAAGGCTAGAACAGTTGTATACACTCGAGTTGCTAGACTTCTCTAGCAAATATTTGAGGTTGTTTACACAGTAGTGTCACACACGGCGAATAGAATAGTGTCAGACATTTCACACAACACCTGATTTAGATTATAATTTAACATTTCTAAATCGTATTTTGTATTGCCATATTCTATTTTGAATTGAAAACTAATATTTTTATAAATGTTGCTGCAAGACGGCAGTTTCGTACTGAAAATAATTTATTTCATTTTTTGCTATAGTGTAAATCCAACTTGTAAAATTTTATTGCGTTTACTTTTTTCTTAGAGTTGTAATATAATATTATCTCTGTATTATCTTTTGGATGCGTCTCACAATTTAGGATTACCTTGTTGGTAGTATCTTAAATCAACTTTTCTGTCCTTTTGTAAAAAAAAAAACTTCTACACCAAAAGCGTGTCGTGTGTCCGTACCTTTATAATCTTTTTAAAATAAATTATTTTTTTTTTTTTGTCAAAAGATTCTTATATTATAACATAACCTATTTGTATGACTTAACGTTTATGTAAAAAAAAACAATATGTTTTCATCCAAATCATTTTAATATTTGCGACGATTTGAATTTTTACACAAAATTTCGAATGCGAAAGGAATTTTTATTTTGGAAAAAATTCGCCCACGAATACAACACAAAACGAACTGGTATGCTGTTTTTTAAATAATAAGTATTTCAACTAAGCAGTAATGTATCTTTTTTTTAGGAATAGTACATTATCTTCAGAAATAATGTTTTTTTTAAGGAGAAGTTTTCAAAGCTACTACTAGCAAAGTAGTGAAATTAGTGTCACACAAAATTGCTTTGTTGCGTGAAGAATTCATTAAATTTCCAACAACTGACGTCGAAAAGGCGCAAGTTAAAGAAAATTTTTATAACATTACGCAGTTTCCGAGAGTGTTTGCTGCTTTACATACATACACGGTTACATATACAGGCTGGAAACAGATTTATCGAACGTGGGGCAAGTATGGTGAGAAATTTTTCTCAGGATCAATGTGATCTCTGACACTTTTTGATCAATAATATTTCATTTTTAAATCGCGTTACCATGGATCTGCAATATTTTTGTGTTTGTCAGATTAAATACCCCTGTCGCAGCATCTGCATAACATAGCGAATTTCCAAATTTTAGGGACTGGCGGATCTCATCTAAGAACTGTACCTATTTAAAATAGTTTAGCTTTCTAAGAGTAAAAGATTTTTTAAAATCGGCTGGGTAATTAGTTTTGATATTTTTGGGACCCAAGAACCCGAACGGACTTTGTGCAGCATAGTTGTATCCATCTAAAATAATTTAGTTCTCTAACAGTGAAAAAATTTTCAAAATCGGTCGGTTAGTTTATTTTTTACAATAATGGGAACAGTAAACCCTGGCGGAAATCATACAACATAACCTTTATTCATCTAAAATAATTTTAGTAAAAAGTTTATCCTAACAGTAAAAAACGGGTCCTAGGGATCTCATATAACTTATGGTAGTCCGTAAGGTTCTTGTGGACATCATTTAATTACTTAATGAATTCAAATACTTTAACTTACTAACGGTGAAAAAATTTTCAAAATTTTCGACATTCGCTAAAAAAATCATTGAAAAATATTTGATATGTTTCGATCAATTAATGGTCAACATCAGCAAATAAAAGTTACTCAAATCGAAGAAAAGAATGAGTTATTTGTCCGTAGAAATTAAAATACAAATTCTGAAAACGAGCAAAGAAATATTGAAAAAACTAGATCGGCAAAACATTCTGACAAATAACACTACCCAACTAATACTTGCCAATTTGAATGAAACTTAACATACTTATTAAACAGCGAAAAATATTAAATACGTGTTTTTTTATTTCGGCTAAATACGCTTTTTAGGGGTAGAAAACACCATTCAACCTCTGTAGATGAAAACAGTTATAGCTAGATATTTTTGAAACGACATATTTTCTGAAAAAAGGGCTGAGTACCAAATTTGTAGAATTTGAAGCGATGCACTTGATAGTGACCCTGAAATCGATTTTCAAGGTCAGTTGAAAATGATTAGCCATTGCCGAAGTTTGACCATATCCTGTACCTATAAGCAGTAATTTCATGTATTGACTCAATCTATCTTCAAAGTTGATTTATAGAAAAAATTAGAAGAAAACATTTTTGTAAGTAATTTTAGAAGTAAAGTTAAGAAAAGATTTAATATCACTCTAATTGTAAGTTAAACATTAACTTTATGTTATATTATAAATTTTCAAAATTTTTTAAAATTTTTATTGCTACTCTATAGTTATCATATTAGGAATTCAATTGAACATATGATTAACTATTATTTTTCCGATTGCGATTGAGCAAGTATTTTTCAAAATTACTTCTTGATCACTTATTTTCTATCTTGCATGTGAAATTCGTTCGAATATACTTTGAACCATTTAGGGGTGAAAAGTAAGCTACTCCTTTTGAAAAATATTAAATGATTTTCAAATGACTTTGGAAATTGACCTCAAGGTCAACTTCAAAGTCATCATCAAGTGCTTCACTTTGAATTCTATAACTTTGGTCCTAAGCACTTTTTTCAGAAAATATATCGTACCATAATCCACTTCTATGTTGATTCCTGGTCTCTTTGCCTGCGTTTCTAATATTTATGTCAATAAAAAATGTGCTACCGTAGACAAGGATGAATAGGTACGCATTCAGACTTCACACCGTATTTTTTTGTATTTATTTTATGAGTACCTAATCTTTAATATATTAAAAATTTACGCGAAGATGGTCACTTTATCAGCAGTATCCAAAAAAATTTAAAAATATTGGTGGTTTTTGAAAAATTAACAAAAATCGTATAATTTCTTCTCTATGAAAAATTGGGATCAAAAGAGACGAGAAAAGAGTAAATGGGGACAACCCGTAGGGTCGACCAAAATAACGGACCCGATTTTTTTCATCTGACACAGTCGCCATTTAAGAAGTGAAATTACCCCTCAAAATTAGGGTAAAATTTCAATTTTGCTAGATTACTTGAAAACTGTGGCAGATAAAGAAAAATTTTAAATTGACACAACACTTCATTTTTAGAGAGCTTTCTACTGATATATACAAAGCCAGAGTCGGACCTACTAGAGGGGCTATTTTGGTAAATTTGGGGGTAAAAAAAGTTGTATAAGCGTTTTTCCTAACATCTAAAACAAAAACAAGAGCCTTATCACCATTTTTTCTAAGCATTAAAAGCTGGTTTATATTCGGTTTCTATTGAAAACTCAATTAGACTGCATGTTAAAAGTGAGCAAAAATTAAACCTGCAATAACTTTTAAACGCTGTAGTGAATCTAATTTAAATTTTCACAGTCGATTAAATTTAGAAAAACCATTATTCGCACAAATTTTCATAAGACTGTCACCATTTTTAAGTACCTCCATAATATCCTTAACTTGTAGCTATGGTATAATTATCAAAATTTTTTGCAGGTTTCTTACTAATCATACAACATGTAATGATTCATACAACATACAACACATAATTCCTGAGTAGCCCTAAATAATGCGTGTCAAACACGCACTTGACGACTTTTTTTATGTACTGGTTGATTGATTTTCTTACAGTTCGCAAAACTGTTCAAGGTTTTTTTATTTTATATCATACATAATATGTAGCGGTACAACGAATATGTAAATATTGTTGCGAATGTAATTTGGAAAAATCGATTAAATTAAAATATATCAACTGATACTGCAAATAACTAAATAAAATTTGTGGCAAGAATACATGAATTTGATTCAAATCCTAACCAAAAACTGAAGTTAACCCTAGAATCATACGTTGGTCTACGAGAAACGTTAATCATACATCGACGTCGCTTTGACGGATGGACTTTTTACGGAGAGTTTTAGAGTTTATTTGCAAAAAACATTTTTTTTACATAACAATACTACAAAAGCGAACAAAATATTTAAAAAAATTGGATTTGGAAAAATTTCTTAATGTAAATATATTTATTAATTTTTTTAATCTTTTTATCAAAGCATATTTTCATTATAAAAATTACAAATGTAATAATTAATTTATGAACTATTATGAGTCAATGGACATGTGTGACTTTACAGAATGTGAAATTTCTCAGTCATCAATATTCCTATAGATATGTAGTTATTTCCCCATTAGGCACATTTGTAAATTTTCTAAAATTTGTTAGTAATTTTTCGAATAAGATTTCAAAAAATAATAAAAATTAAAATATTTTCCACAAAATAAATTGTTAATCTTTTATTAAGTCATTCGAAACGCATTCTTTAGTTTTCGATTCAATATATTAAAATTTCAGTATTATGTCGTCTCTATAAGTCAAACAGCTGTAATCATCTTTCACATTATCATAATCATTGAATAAATTAATTATAACATCCATATCTTTAATAAATTTTAAAAAAAAAATTAGGAAAACTTTTATATGTAGTGTACAAAATCTTCAAAAAAAACATACGTTAATCATACATCGACGTCCTTTTGACGGACACTATTTCAATACAAACAAAACGACAATGACTATAAACAAAATAAATATATGTGGTGTGTTATAATAACAAATAAATTAGATAACAGAAATCTCACAGCAAACAAGTAACAACAAGTCGTAGTATTGGAGCAGGTAGAGAAGTTCGTACGTCGTTTTGACGTGTACGTATGATTCTAGGGTTAAATAAGTTTTCTTTTAAAGTCGGTCTATTGTGAGAATGTGAGTTCAAAAATTTTTTTGAAACGATAGTAAAAGTGTAATAATAGGCAAGAATTATTAAAAGTCGATCATTGGAGTTAAGAATTTTATTAAATAAGGTCAAATAAAGCCGCAAATGTCTGGATTAGACAATGGATCAAATGGTCTTTAACATAGTTGTGTTATCTAGTATTTTGGATTTGGGCACTGTAAATTTTATGACTTTACACATATGAAAAAATCAATTTTGATAGTCAATAAAACTGACTTTTGAAAAAAGATTAAAAATATTTTTACGTTTTTATGACAAAAGTAATAGATTTTTTAGCCCTCAGTCAAAAATAGTATGTACCCCGTTTCTGTTAGAGACTGTTTCAATGTATTTAAAAAAAAAAAAGGAACAAAAATTTAGAATAGTCAAATATTAGCTACAGGTCTTAGATGAGATCCGCCAGTGCCCAATATTTGGAAATTCGCTATGTTATGCAGATGCTGCGACAGGCGTATAATTTTTTATAAATCAATTGAATATTTTTATGTTTTTACAAAGGTTTCTATAAATTAAATTATTATTAAATTAATAACAATTTTTTGTTTAAAAATAAAAATTATCTTTGGAATGGTTTCCAATGACAAAAAATATGTTGGAAAATTGTTTCCAACAACGGGATGAAATTATTTATTTCGGGATGAAATGTAGAAAATTGAATTCCGTGTATTTACGTCAATTACTTCTTATTTCGCAAACTGTAGACTTCAAAAATAAAAAAAGTGGTAAATTGAATCATAACTTCTTCTTTTCAAAAAATCTTAAGACAATATCTCGTACGACACGAAACCTGGGGCGAAAATTTTTCATCCCCACTTTTTAGTACGGGAAAGTATTCCAGATTTATTTTTTTGAAGTTTTTCAATTCAGTTCTAATTTTGGATTAGTATTCAATGCTAGACCATTGTAGCATCAATTTTTAAGGTTCCGTAGCAAACCGGGAACGTTTATATTTTCATCATGTCTATCGGTTCACCATCTGTGTATTTAAACTCAATAACCTTGGCTTTCACCACTGTATTATTAATTACATAACGGATGATAATGGGTTAAATACATGAACGATTTAATTGATGATTTTTACGCATTTATTTGTTAAAAATATCGAATCATTCTTGGAATATTGTATTCTTTTAGTTATTTAAATAACATTTTACACTTAATTAAAATTGGAAATTAAATTAATTACTGCTTTTTATTACTCCTATTTTTTATCTAAAATACTTTTAATGGGGTATTTGACAGTATCAAAAAAAGCAATTAAAACAAATTTTAATGAAAATTTATAATAAATGAAAGCAATTAATTATACTAATTCATCTTAACTATCATTATTTGATTTTAAAAAAATTAAATAAAAAGTAATTTTTTAGCTAAAATCCACGTAAGCAGAAACGGGCTGTGACGTTGCTTTCTCTTATATTTCAACACTATCGTCACTAGTGTCGCTGCTTAAATTACGGTTAACAAACATAACTATGGAAATTAATCAAAATTTAATTGATTTTTTTAAAAACCAACAATTTCTTTTCCTAGTTACAGGAAAAATAAACATTTTTTTTTCTTAGTTACAGGACACCTGTTGCTATCTAGAGAATGTGACGGAACTGACAGCTAGTAAACATTTTCGCGCAAATTTTGAGAACAAGTTCCAAAATAATTTTTTCTAACAATTTTCGGCCTTATTTTTAAAAATTAAAAACTTATACATGCATAATACATAAATATGTTTTAAAATAATTTCCCAAAATTAGTCAAATTCCCCATTATCAAAATATGTATATCATATATTTTACATAAACACGAACGCATAAAGTATTGAAATATATTTGTAGTACTGTAGCATTGAAACGGTTATATAGGAATTTAAAATGTAAAAGGTATTCAATTCTCAGGAGAGTTTTCGTTAAATTTAATTGTTAATAATTAAGGTCACCACATACTGTGAACATATTCGACTTTTTTTTCAAAATTAAACGACTCAACCGGTTTAAAAGTACTTTTGTACGTATTGAAATGTGCGTTTATAAAATTTTTACTTCCTTCAAAAACTGGAAATTATCAACGTAAATGATCTAATTTCAACTAAATGATGGATTTATGAAGACTAATATGTGATTAAGCTGTTTTGAATGAGTACTAGAAGCGCTCGGGGTAAACAAGTTTTTGAGATGCGTGGTGGATTTTATTGCCTTTTGAAGGATTCCCATAAACATAAAATTATTCTGTGACTAATATGTACTTCCTTGTGTCCGTTCTGTGTCTTCGCAGGAATATTTTATACTTTGTTATTTTCGTTCCGATAAAGTAATAAAAAATGTTCTAACTCTATACTATTGATTTGCCACTGTGACTGGTATTTATTTGAATGTATTATTTCTAAAAGACCATTTTGCCAATCTCTTACGGTCGTCCGTTCTACATTAATACATTGTAATTTGACAGGAATAATAGTGCCTGCTGAAAATCAGATGCGTATTTATTCATTTTTTTGGGGGGAAAACTTTCAAAATCATTTCTTTGTTCAAATATTAAATTTTGCTTCCGGTACTATGCTAACCCTAGAATCATACGTTGGTCTACGAGTCAAGTTAATCATACATCGGCGTCGTTTCGACGAATGGACTTTTTACGGGGAGTTTTAGAGTTTATTTTTTTTTACATTTGTAAAAAAAACATTTTTTTTACATAACAATACTACAAAAGCGAACAAAATGTTTAAAAAAATTGGATTTGGAAAAATTTCTTAATATAAATATTTATTAATTTTTTTAATCTTTTTATCAAAGCATATTTTCACTATAAAAATTAAAAAATAGATAAATACATCAATTGTGTCATAAAACATGTCTCTCAAATAATTAATTTATGAACTATTATGCGTCAGTGGACACGTGTGACTTTACAGAATGAGAAATTTCTCAGTCATAAATATTCCTATAATAGATATGTAGTTATTTCCCCATTAGGCACATGTGTAAATTTTCTAAAATTTGTTAGTTTTTTTTAGAATAAGATCTCAAAAAATAATAAAAATTAAAATATTTTCCATAAAATAAATTGTTAACCTTTTATTAAGTCACTTGAAACGCATTCTTTAGTTTTCGATTCAATATATTAAAACTTCAGTGTTATGTCGTCTCTATAAGTCAAAAAACAGCTGTAATCATCTTTCACATTATCATAATCATTGAATAAATTAATTATAACATCCATATCTTTAATAAATTTCAGAAAAGTTAGGAAAACTTTTATATGTGGAGTACAAAATCTTTAAAAAAAAAAATGGGTTAATCATACATCGTCGTCCTTTTGACGCACACTATTTCAGTATAAAAAAAAAACGACAATAGCTATAAACAAAATTTATACGTCTTATGTGTGATAATAACAAATAAATTAGATAACAGAAGTTTCACAGCAAACAGGCACCGACAAGTTGTAGTATTGGAGCAGGTAGAGAAGTTCGTTCGTCGTTTTGACGAGTACGTATGATTCTAGGGCTAAATTAGCGGAAGCATTGTCATCACTTTTGGAATAAAAAAATTTTTTGCTCCCCAAAATGAAAATTTTCCGGCATATTTTACATTTAAGAGCTTCCTGAACAATTTGGGTTTGGTGTGTCGCCAGATTCCACCAAGTGGCATAACTTCTGAACTATTCGATTGCTTTTAATGAAATTTTCAGAAATTATGCAGTTTGGTTCTTAGTTGGTGCCCTACGAATTTCATCGCAATCAGATGGTAGCCACGGCGCTACAATAATATCCCATTAAATGTAGATATTTTTCTTGCTATTAGTTCCATTTCGTTCAAATTTTGAGAGTATTTGGACGTTAGTTTGTAAAATATATTTTGCTATTATTTTATAATTTAGTGTTTAAATATTTTGAGTTACAACAAATTTTAATGAACTGTACAATGGAAATATAATTTCAGGGTAAGTATATATTTAATGGGAAACTTTGTACCTTAAAATTATTCTCATTTCAAACATCACTTTAATAATATTATAAAACACAACAATTTAAGAAGTAGTTAAGCACAAAATTACTTTAAATATTGTATGAAAGTTTATTACGAGTACGAGGAAGCTGTGTGCCACACCCCACTGGCAGCATATTTTGGAAAAAGGGAAAAAGAAAAAAATAATAAATTTATAACAATTAACTGTATCTTTCTTTACAACCTCCATATTGGAATATATTACTTCAGGTGATTCCACATCAAAATCACCACAAACAAGGCAGAAATATTTTTTTTAAGCTTTTTCCCTCATTCCGTCATAAAAAGAAGATTATTTATTTTTTTTCCCCTTCCATTAAGATGCTTCTATTTTGTCTACCCGCTTTGCCCAAAAAGACTTAATTTTGTTAATTCAGAATAATTTCAAAATGAAAGCCGATACATGTCTACCTTTTTCTACATTAAAAGTCAAATGATGATAACATAATATGGTAATACCAAAAAGATTACAAATAAAAAGGTTTGTGACTAGTCACAGAATATTTATCGTCAAAATTTTTAACAAAACCAACAAAAAAATTTGATGAAGCTTAACTAGGGCATTAAGCGACACAAGCGTTCAAGTGCAACTGATTGATATTGGTTGATATTCGGTTAATCTCGGTATACACACGATCTGACAAAAACATTCGATACAACGATATACAAGCGCTTACCCGCTTTAAGAGGGGTACCCGCTTTGAGCGACCTTCCCCTACCACTTTTTTCTTTCAAAATCTTGCAGTTTCTTCTCAAAAAAGTAAAATTTTATTACAATAATTATTTGAAAACGTTACTACGGATACCATCAGTTATTGCATTGATTACTATATTACAGAATACTATTAGGTTGTATCCTGGTAGTCTCTGGCTACCTCGATTATACATTGATATAATTAGTCTATATAATATATAATATATAATATGTTCATTGGTCTGTGGTTATCAGCTTTTTACCTTCGCAATTAACACAAAGGCATAATTATTCTTGCCAAATTACAAGAGGAAAAATGTTTTATCCGAACAAAAAGTTATATATTATGTAGTACTACTGAATACTTTGTTACTATTGTTAGTACACTATTTACCTTCTTGATATCTCGTCGTCGTATTCCTTTTTGTGTGTCGTAACTTACATACCTTATTACTCACATCGATATCGTCTCTTACCGTTAAGCTCTTTGCTCTGACTCACTGCTCTGACGAGCTTTACTAGTAGCATGCCACGCCTTCATATCAGACTCTGATACATCTTAGAACCGCCCCGCTCGGTGTCTCAGACACCGACATTCAATCCAAATCCATATAATTATAATCGAAAAAATTCTAGACTGCTGACACAACACATGATGTGCGAACACACACATTTTTAATAAGAAACAAAAATAGATACAATAACAGTGATAAAAAATATAAAAAAACGCAAACAATTAAAAATTGTATTATATGTAGTATGTTATCCGTCTAGAATGTTTAAAGAAATCACTGCACACAGAGTGTGCTACTGGCTAATACCCGTATGCGATAGCATCACACACATGTGTGATCGGCTTCTACGGTTGTTCTAGTTATTATGCACATGTTATGTGATGGGGCAGTAAAGTGTTAAAATATGTATTTAATTATGGCTTTTATAGGGTCCCGAAAAAAAATCTCGGAATATTTGAGTAATGTCGTAATGGCTGTTACCTATGTACATGAAATTTTTTATGTGTATATTAGTGATGTCGAGTCGAGGAGCAGTTAGTCGATTAATCGACGAAAGTGGTTTTTTAGGTAAAATTAATCATTAGTCGAAAATATCGAGCCCACAGTAGTCGATTAATCGACTAAATTTTTAGTCGAATTTATGAATAGAATAATCTACGTAATTTCTCCAAAAACTATCTTTTCTTTTGAATTTAATTATTGATTTTTAATATTTTAAAAAAATATATAACGCATGATATTGTGTTAATGACATAAAAGTGAAAAATTGTACAAATGGATAATTTTTTAATTTTTTAAAATTAGTCGTTTTTAGTCATTTTGAAAAACTTAATCATTTTAGTTATTTAGTCGAGAGTAAAATAGTCGACTGAAAAATGATTAAATTTAAACAAAATTAGTCTATTAAACGGATTAATCGATTAATCATCCGACATCACTAGTGTATATGCTATTGATGTAACTCTGACTTATAATATACAGAAAGTTTTTTTTGTTAATTTTTTGAAGTATTTAGAAGAAGATATTGTTGGAGAGGATATCCGCTCTTAAGTTTTGAGCTCTGCATGCAGAATACTGAGCCCCCTTTTCCCCACTTTCTGTAACTAGCTGTAATAACCAATTTAGTAATTAGAGGGAGTGAGTTACTCCCACAGAGTAACTCAAATTGAATTTGTCAACTAACAAAGATATTGGAAAATCTACTGCACCACTTAATTGTCCAACCGAAATCAAACTAATGTAAACCAAATGTCCGATTTTGACAAACAGTTTTTGCTAATTGATGAATAGAATATTCTAGAACATTTATCAAAATGTGCTATTCCGTCTTTTATTCGATGACCAATTAAATGGTGCAATTGATTTTTCGATATCTTTGTTAGTTGACGAATAGAACATTCTAAAAATTTTGTAAAAATTCGCTGCTTTTTTAATTTTTAGTGTCCAATTCAATAGTGAAGCTTGTTTTTTGGTATCTTTGCTAGTTCACGAGTAGAATATTCTAGAATTTTTGTCAGCTTCCGCTATTTGGCGTCTTTTACGCTGATGAATGCGATAGTGACGTTGATTTTTCGACAGTTTTCTAAAAGTCGTCACTCATATTCATTAGTATAACATTCGATTTCTTTTGTCTACACAACCGAATTTTAGGTGTAAATTGTCTCTTAAGATTATATTGTTTTAAATAAGTTCAGATAAATAATATTTACCAACCCCCGAAACAAAAGTTTACCGACGCCCCTGATCTTCCGATTTTACGTACTTCCCCTTAAATTTGCACCGACCACTACGTAAAATTGGATTTGTGGTGTATTGAGCGAACATTAGATATAATTTATTGAAAAAATACTCGAGCTACGTTGTTGTATTTTTGCTAGTTGGCAGTTCTTCTCATTAAATCGTTAGGCAACAAATTTTTTCGGAAAAATACAAACCTCTCGTGTAAGCGAATATTTACTGCAATCTAGAAAGATTGCCAGTGTGTATAGAACTTTATAGAAAGCTTGATGTCATCTCTGCCAACGGTTTTTATCTACATACACATACATATGTAATACGTACATATTCTTATCCAAGTTGTATTTTGTATGATTATAGCTAGTAGAGATATAAAAGCTCATTTCAAGATGGTGGTTAAGCGAACCTTTCAACCTTTTGTTCCATTTATACCTCACCATGACCGTAGACTACATTGGATTTTCCACATTTATATCCGTTGGTCCATCTACTTTATGTTGTATTTGTGGATATGTAAGAGAGCCCATTTCATCATCATCATCAGTTAGCTTTTTTATCCTTTAAATCGTAACCTGAATAATCTCTACTTGGTTTTTGTCCGTTTTCATAGTAGTACAATGTAGTAGTCAATAAGGACAATGATATACATATTTATGTAGCCGTTTTTAGTGTTCCGCACTCCAAAAAGCTAAAATGGAATTATTGTAAGATCACTGTGCTGAATTCAAGTGCTGACAAATTATGACATATTCGAACATGCGCACACCTGAAATGCGTTAAAAACAAATGATAACTTTCAGCTGTTAAGTAAATAGTATACCAAGGGATTAAAAGGTGTGTCAGTTTTAGTCCTGAGTGTGAAGTTTGTTGCCAGAGAGGCCCGAGAGCAACAAATTACACGAGGAATGAAAAAAAACCACTTTAGTCCTGCGGTGTATATACTATTTTTTGCAATTCCGGATAATTTAAAATTATAAAAATTTAAAAAAAAATTACTTAAATGTCATTCAAATTGTATGTACTAATATTCCATCAAGTACCTACACTTTGGATAAATCAATCGAATTGCACAATACAATATAACTGTTTGTCTTTATCTACAAGTTTGAATTTGTTTTCTATTTTCAATTACCTAGCAACACTAAGCGGGAGCAAAATAATTTTTTAGTCCCTTGGGACTAATGGTGGCACTTTACTCCCTGTTATGAGGAACTAAATCATATCTTTTAGTTCCGGAATTGTGAAAAGTTTTTTACATATTTTACAATATACAGTATACAGATTAACCCATTGTGTGCTGATGGTACTCATAAGTACCATTTTTTAGACCCTTTGTATTCCCGAAGGTCATTTCCTAATCCCTAATCAAATTATTCTGCATATATTATTCTTTATATGTATTAACAAAAAAAAAAAAAAAAAATAGAGAAAATTCTGAAAAGGGTATAAAATATTACATATGGTACTTAAAAGTACTTTCAGCAATAATATTTTCAAAAATTTACAATACATAAAAAAGGTACATATTTTATAATGTAAGGTAAGTGGCCCAGTTTCTGACCTTTTAAGAGTGACGGCTGAGGTTAAACGATAATAATAAATTAATCTTAAGTTTCAACTTAAGAGACTATTAATAATTTTATCAACTAGTTTATGGCTTTCAAAATAAAGTCATATACGTAAAATAATTATTTGAATTGAATTAATAATTTAAATTAATGTTTTAAAAATTGACAAAAAGGACCCAGTTTCTGACTCTCAAAATTTCTCATGTGACAGTTTCTGACCCTGACAGTGGCCTAGTTTCTGATCCTTAAATTTAATTATGATTAACTTATGAAAAAAGAAAAAAAATTAATTTTGTCATAAAAATTTTTTTACAAAAATATTATTCAACTAAAACTGTTGTAATAATTTAAATACTAACGAAATTGACATTATTTTAACAATAATTGTATCACTCCAAAATGTACTTTCAAGACAATATAATTTTTTGTTGATAAAAATGAATGTTTAATGTTAACTTGTCACTACGTTATGAAAAATAACAAAAACTAATCGAAGATAACGAAGATAACTATAAATAACAAAATAACTAACAAAAATTGATTTAAAATAACTATTTTTACATTTAATTCACATGTTAATAAACAGGTAACCTCGCTTGTTTTAGGTTAGAATTTTAGGGTGAAAAACTGGGTCATATCTTTAGAATTGAGCCTAGTAATATTGACCCTCATATTTCAATAATAAAAATCATTCTAAGGTATTTTATAAATATTTTAAAATAAATTTTAAACAAATATTAACCTGCTCATATATTTTTAATTAAATTTTCATACTTACATGGTGAATATTGCACAGATCAAAATGAGGTATCTTCTAAGCTAAACCATTTAGAAAATAACGAAAAAATTGGTTTTGCACACATTTTAAACTTAAATTTTTTTTTTTTATTTAGTTAATATATTCTATACTTTTTCAATTGCTATTCATTAGGCACAGAATAAATTACTTTAAATTAAGAATTTATTTTTTTTCGTATTTAAAATATAGTTTTTTTATTAATTTATAAAGAAGTTGAAAACGTCAGAAACTGGGCCAGGGTCAATTACCGAGTCTTTTACCTTATTGGACTTTTCTACAGAATTGATATATAATAAAACTACAGAAAAACTTATTATATAAAAATATTTCAATTTAAATAACACTGAAGTCTATCACTATCACATGGAAACTCAGCTACTACAACGTACTTCAGAAAAAACAACCCCTTTTGACAAGATGAATGTACATAACCTAAATATAATAAGTTATATGTAATATGTAAATAAAAATGTTACTGAAAGTTACCACAAGTATAAAGTCAGTAAGAAACATTGTTGCATTAAATATATTTTACCTTAAATGTGATGATACTTTTAAGTACCGTCAGAACACAAGTAGACTTTTACTATCGGGACAAAATGGGTTAATAAGAGTGTAGTCAGTTGTGGTTCTTTACACAAAATATAGGGATGCGTAAAGTACATAAAATTTCGTATAGCTGTACGTAAAACGTAGCTTACTTAGATAGTACAATAAATAAGCAATTTCATTGTAGTCGTAGATAAAATTAATTAATAAACTGTGGTTTATGATTTAATTAATATAAACAATATAACATGTAATTACATGAAACTAGGTAGGTAAGTACATTTTGCATACATTACATACGTTGTTAGATTTTTGTTTAAAATTTAAATTCTTTTCCGCTCAATTTAAACTTTAATTGCATTGCCGCGCCAAAGCGGCAATTTAAAATAATAAATTTTTTAAATAAATAAATAATGTGAATAATATTTTCAACATACATACATATAACATCTGTGCACAAGTATTTGACCTCGAAATTTTTCCAGTTTTATGAAATTTAGTAACCGGACCCCACCCGCATGGAACATTGTTGTTGTTATATGTTATTGTTTTTAACTTTTCGGTAGATTTTAGTGCCAGCAAATCTCCTGTCAATATTAAAAATTCATTAACACAAATAATTTGACAAGTAGCCTTAAAAATATTTGATTTAAACCTATGTATTCATTCTAAAATATTATATTGTCAATAGTTTTCCCTTTCTTTAAACAACTGTGTTAAATAATTTTTTTTCTGTATCAATGGTGTTTATTGAATACTACTAATACAATTTTTATATATATACCGTACTTATTTTCATTTTATTTTTTAATTTACATGTGGTTTTTGGTCATACTATACCAAGGAAATCGAGTGCTTAAAGTTTCAGTTTAGCTGAACGATAAGTGAACATATCAATACTGCGTGTGTTGAAATGCAAACAAAAGTTTGTCATACGTAGTAATGTCTCACAAGTACTCGATAATATTTAAAATTAAAATTGTAACTGTTTCTCGAATCAGAGAGAGTACTAATACACATAGGTGATTGAATGGGTGTCCGGCTCGGATGCTTGCCGAGCATAGGATCGTTGGTGTAGTGGTTAGCACGCCTGGCTAGTTACCAGGAGATCCTGGGTTCGATTCTCGGCCGATCCGGATAATTTTTTCAATCACTTTGTGATTTTTAATCCTACTTTTCATAGTGACGCCGGCATTTGATAAAAAAATAGTATTGGAATTTTGTATTCCTTTTAGCCAATTTCCATTCTGGAAATTCAGTTATAAAAATTAGGGTTAAGTTGCTAGTCTATATTGGGTGTTAGCTAAACCTTCATTTTTTATTGCTTTTTTTTTAATTTTAAATAGAATTTCTAACATGCCAATCACTTTAATCTCTCTCCCCCAAAAAATTAAAATTTATTAGTTATAAAATTTTTCAAATTTGATGAAAAAAATTACAAAACGGATATCAAATTACAAAAATATGTTATAAATTTATGTTACACAAGTGTTTATACAAATTTCGATACCTACCTTCTGCTAAATACATATGCACATTTCTCAATCGTAAGAACTGACTTGTAAATCAGAGGGTGCTTAGGCGTGGGAACTTTTAACCTTTGTTTATACACGATTAAGGAAATCGTCCAGACAAGCTTGAAATTGTAAATAAATATGAATATTTATTATTTATTCGTCATTTCCGTATTTCCGGGATATCCCCAAACGTCTACACGTCAAATATCTACATAAGTAATGGAGAAGTCTCGTAGTGTGGATAATGTAATATGTATAGACGTACTTAACAAAAGTATAGACCAAAACTAATAAACTGGTGGAAAAAATTTTTGAAATCCGTTAACAAATATAATAGAGAAATAGACGATCAAAGTTCAAAGCGGAATAATTGATTTCCAATTCACTTGTGACGTCAAATATCCGCACAACTGGACACCGAGTGTCTTTTATACTACCGAGCACTGAATCGAACATATTCACATACGAAGGGTACAAGGGAAAAACGATCAGTGTCACAAAAAGTAAAAAATGCCAAAATCCATGCAGTTATGTTGGCAGTATGCATAGAATATTGATCCCGTGCTAACATTACACGTGAAAATCGAACATAGTCCGTGATATGCAGGGGAAGAACCAAATTTTTTTGCTGAAAAATGCGCATATAATACATAATTCGATGTCAAATTTCGCGAAAACGGCTAGCCGTCTATTTTCTGCTGGCATGGCGTTTTCTAGCTTACTATGTTAGCAATAACCACCGAAAGTTTGAACCAGATCCTATGCGTGGTTTTACAGGCAAAAAATTTTTATGTTGAAAAATGCGCCTATAATACATGATTCACATTTTAAAGCTTAAAAACGCTCCCTTGAAAAACTTACTTTTTGTGACTCTGATCGTTTTTCCCTTGTACACTTCATATGTTTGCTAGAGATACTACAGGCATTACATTTTAAAGCATGACTCCATTTTAGTAAGCCCAACCACGGAGACTTGTTTATAAATATTAGATAAACCATTAAATTAATGGTTTGACCGCCATTAAAGTAATCCCATCAGTCAATTTTTTTGCTCACATCAGTCAATTTTTTTGCTTCAATTTCTTAATGTATTTGTAATACACAACATTCTCTCTAGTCGATTCTCTTCTCAATGTTTTATACAATATTTTTTTAATTAACCCCTTATCGCATACAAAGCCATATATGGATTACTATTTTTTTTTTTCAACATATTAAATTTTTTTTTTTGAAACTAATGTTAAATCCTAACTTTATACTCCTTCGAGTAACGGAACGTAATTTTTGTTGTCTTTGGTAAGTACGGGTTGTCAAATTATTTGAAGTTATGTTCAGAGTGTCCGACCGTTACAGTGCAATTAATTGGTGCTAATTTTATTTGTGAGAACTAAACAATACAACGGTAAGTACTAAAATCAAAAATTTTCAAAACATATTCTTTATATATTCAAGAACATTGTTTCCTTCGATTTTTGGGGCTTATTTTGAAGTTGCCATATTTGGTTTCGTATGCGTTTAATCCAAATTATTATTGGGCATATATGGCTTCGTATCGCTTTTATGGTACATTCCAGCATGTCAATTCTATTCCTGGTGATGGCTTTGTGAGTGACGATGATTTTGCTTCTGATTCCCCAGTACTCCCACCAGCCAAGGCAGTCCATCAACTTTGGTGGCCAGAAAATGTACTGCAACAAGCCGACAAGGTACTCCATCTAGCTTGCCCGGCTCACCTATACTCATTGAAAAACTCCAGCTAGGCATCAAGACCTCCCTTTGAAGTCTGTGCGATCAGATAAGGTGACCATTTCCCCGAATGGACAAAACTAAATTGACAATTATGTCAATACTGCTCATAATTCCGTTCATTCGCCAAATGTGTAAAGTGTCAAGTTTATTTATGTTACAATGGCAAATAAAATTGCATACAAATTTTCATAAAATATAATTGTATTTTTTATTTAACGCATACGAAGTCATATATCGATTATAATTATAATACTAGAATGCATACGAAGCCATATATGGCTTCGTTAAGTAATTTCTAAACAATAAGACTTAATTTTTTTTTTTTTATTACTCATGCGGGAGAAGTACTAACTTGGCGCACACATTTCTGGACGCAAAATAGCTTTTTGCCCACTGTACTCTTCCCGAATACTTTTTTGCGTGTGGAAAGTAACTTTCCACACGCAAATTGACAATAAAACACGCAAAATTTAATCAAAACACGCAAAGCCGCCTCTTAATTTTTCATTTAATAAATATTTCATAATTATTTCTATAGAAACTACCAACAAAGTAATTTAAACGTAATAATAAATAAATAAAAATGTCAAAAATAGTGATAATAATAGAAAAAAAGTATGTGAAATTCGTAATAAAAAATAGTATGTGCAACTCGTGCGGGATTGTCTATTGTCCCACTCAAGCGAATGAGCGCACTCACTAAGTTCGTGCGCTCAACTTCGCTTTCGTGGACAATCGACAATTTCCCGCACTTATTGCACAATATACTATTTTCTTAATTTGGCTACTAAAATAAAAGAAGTGAAAGACATTTTCAGTAAAAAAAAATTTTTTCTTCACCTCCTTCATAATTCATGCAATAAGGGGTTAAATTATGTTAAATTATACCTCTTTTCAGATAAAATTGATTATGAGTTTTCGTTAAAACATTAAATAATTCTTATATTCGAAACAAATCGATCTTCTATTCTTTTCTAAAAATAAACTGCAAATTTAAAATTTACATAAATACAATAATAAAAGAGATATAGCCAAGAAAACGGAAATTATTTAAATTCAAAGTTACGAAGCATGGTTAAATTTAACTGAAATAGACCATACCATGGATTTAACATTTTTAAGAAAATGTTTTTTGGTTTATTGGAATCTGTCCAGAAGGAGGCGCTTCAGAAAAATGGTTGACAAAAAAGTGCGTTAACATTAGTTTTATTTATAGTAACCAGTCCTATGTTAAGAAAAAATGATAAATATTAGAACTGTTTGTATTTGGGTTGACACAAGTCAAAAACAAAGAGATTTTGTTGAAGGAGAGAAAATTTTACATCTGTAAAACAGTTAAAATGTGGTAAAAATATGAAAAAATGGATGAATGAGTTAATGAATATAACAGTTTAGAGTATACAAACGTCAAGTTTAAATAGAAAACGTCATAAAATAACTGGAGAATTGTAAATGAATGGAAAAATCAAATCAATTGTATGTATTTTCAGATCTACAAAATTCAGCTCATAAATGACATTTCAACAAATGCACTTTAAGAATAGTTTGATTTTTCAACACCAGATGTCATACCGCCATTCGACAGATCCCAATAGCTATTATATATTTATGAATGTTTAAAAATTCAAAAAATGACATTTTAAAATGTCAAAATATTGAATTTTTAAAAGATAAAAATTTCAAAATTGTCGTATTCATATAGTATCCGTAGTAATTAACGTATTTACCAGTAGGTATTATAAAAGTTCATTAAAAAAGACTTCCCGCTCTATTTGCGATCCCCTAGCAAAGATGACGTCACACATCTGTATCAGATGAAATATAATATGTAAAACTATCTGTGTAAAGTGCAACTTTAAAGTCCCGTAACTTTGTTAGTTGTTGAGATACTTTAATTTTTCTTTTACACTTTTGTTTGATTTTGTTTTAATTCTTATTTTCACCCATAAAAAAAATTGGTAGACTTCTCCATTATAACATAGCTATAACTATGTGAAAAATTTAGATTTATTGGTCCAAATTTTATGAAACCGAAGTGTAATGTGTTTAGAAAATTTATTTTATAACTGGTGTATGTTATTTATCTTCTGGAATAATATCATATTATGTTACACTCGTTAACGACCCGCGTAAATATGAGCGTAACTTTCGACCTTTACAAAATTATCGCATTATTTCAAACATAAATATACATCAGAGTTATGCTTTAAAAGAGTATAATAAATATAAATTATTAATGGTGCTACTATAGTATACTATCTGATCGTTTGCCTCTGTAATTAACACTATACACGAAGAGAAAAATCCTATAATTTTTGTAGAGAAAATTTCAGAAAAATTACCTTTGCTCTCTTATAATCCGTGCGCGATCGACGACCAAAGTAAAAAATATATTATAGCATGGTAAAATTTAATGTGCTAACACACAACTTCTATCACACTCTTATGCATATATGTTATAGTTTAATTCTTGTTGTCGTACTCTTCCATTTGCGCATCTGACACGCAACCTTATGTTGCTTGGGCTGTACCTGTAAAAACTTCCAAGATGCCCGATCTTTTCCGACCTTCGATTGATGCATACAAAAATGATCGGCAACAATATATTGTAATACTGAATTGAGAAAATGATGAATTAAACGATGACCATCCGTCCTGTGAGGCATTCTATTGAACACTGCTTCGACAGTTCGACACAACAGAACATCACACCAGCTAGCTAGCTGGTGCGGTGGTAACAACACCAGGTCTGGCTATGTGACCTTCCATATATGATTGTGTTGTTACCTTTTGCAGCTTGCCTCTGTATGTGATGCCTTCTCATTCTTTCTTTCTACTATTAGCTTCTTTTCTTCTTTTCTACTTTTCTTCTATTTTAAGACAGCATGGTAATTTTTGTAAAAAAAAAAAAAACAATTAAAAAATATTTTTCTGTCGGCAATGGAACTTTTTATTGTGCTGTTTTACAAATTTTATGGAGCTAATATTACGGAAAGAACATTCTATCCTTTAAATTTTCTATGATTAATTATAATTTTTATATTTTTATCGTACAAAATTGAATATGTTCGCCTTTAACACGTCGATTGTAGTGCTGAGCACAGTAATTTTTCTATGAATTTTCTCTCTGTGTAGTCATGGGCATAGTCAAGGGGGAGTAGGGGTGGGCACGGTCCATCTTGTAGTGTTTCAGCGCCTACGCCACAAGGCTCTATGCACTATCGGTGAAAAACTCGATTTTAGACCACTTTTTTTGCAAAAAAGTCTTTAAAATTCCAACAATTAAATAAGTTGTTACTAATAAAACTACTTTGTTTTTTCTGGTCATTTTAGAATAAATTTTTGGCCACGATGAGTAGTAAATTATTTTTGGTGGTGCTCGGTGGAAATTTATTTTTGACTGTAAAACCAATCATTTCTCTTCAAAACGAGTTCTTTTGCATTTTTTATTACAAATTAAAAAAAAAAAAACTAAAATATTTGCCAATGTTTTTTTCAGTTTTAATTATTTTCATTAGTGACAATATTACCCAACATTGACACTTTATTTCAACAAAAAAAAAAAAAAAATTACAAACCATTTTGGGTAAAAAAATTTTTTACATGATTCATTGAAGCTGTCCTTGACAGAATGTCAGACAAATGAAAGGAAATGTACTTACATAACCTCACAATTCACCTCACCATTCCCGTAAATAAATAAATAAATTTTAAAAATGAGCAATTTTAACAATTTGCATATAAATACACAAGAAGTAAGTACAATTTACCTTAACAGAAAGTCAGGGTGAGGGTAGTTACCATATAACATGTGTATGTACGATTCCGTGATAGATAACGACGGAAATGATGCGTTCAAGTTTGTGCAATTAGGGGAGAGTTGAAGACGTTTCCGAAGTTGATACGTACACGCACTGTGTTGATCTTCCGTGTTAACATTATCCATAATTCCATATGTATGTAGATCGTATTGTGTCTACATTTCTCATCAGGTATGACCTTGCGACCTGTTACATATGTGCAAATATTTCCGGTAATGTGTTTCAAATGTAAATTCGAAACTGTGGATACAGTAGACACTCGTTTTATGCCGGTTTTGTTTTGCATGGTTGTGATTTAAAGACTTTTTTTCAATGTTGTAAAAATTGTAATTGTAATTGTAATAGAATGATGGAATTGGAAGCGAGTTATTGATTTGCGAAGGATGCAGGATGCCGCAACAGGGGTATTTTATTATTTTTTATTACTCATGCGGGAGAAGTACTAACTTGGCGCATACATTTCTGTACGCAAAATAGCTGTTTGCCCACTGTACTCTTCTCGTATACTTTTTTGCGTGTGGAAAGTAACTTGTGTGGAAAGAAACACACGCAGATTGACAATAAAACACGCAAAATTTCATCAAAACACGCAAAGCCGCCTGTTGATTTTTCATTTAATAAATATTTCATAATTATTTCTATAAAAACCACCAGCAAAGTAATTTAAACGATAATTAATTCAGAAAAAAAACACTTAAAAATATTATTTTAAAAAATAATAAAAATGTCAAAAATGATAATAATAAAAAAAAGTATGTGAAATTCGTAATAAAAAATAGTATGTGCAACTCGTGCGGGATTGTCGATTACCCACTCAAGCGAATGAGCGTACGAACGTAGTAAGTGCGCTCAACTTGGCTTTCGTGGGCAATCGATAATTTCCCACACTTATTGCACAATATATTACTATTTAATACAAATAAATATTTTATTAAAAAACTAAATATGTCTTGAGATTACAATTTTTTTTTTAAATTAAAAAAATGATCTGAATATAAATGGCTTTGAAGTTGACCCTGTGAGATTTTTTCACCTTGATGGTTCGTCAGGCCCTAAAATCCCCAGTGAACCAAAATCAAAAAATCAAGAATTTTCTGCAAATATATGTACATATATCTACAGTTATGGCACCAACTATAGGATCTAAGAGATAAAACACCAGCGAGAAATCGCAATTTGAAATTAAATTTTCAAAAATCGACAAAAAAATTTGTGTATACCACTTTCTTTGTCCTCCACTCATATCATAGTGAGTGGCGTCTGTTATAGACTGTCGTCTAGAAACGGACACAAAATCCCATTATTATTATCTAACCCTAGAATCATACGTTGGTCTACGAGTCAAGTTAATCATACATCGGCGTCGTTTCGACGAATGGACTTTTTACGGGAGTTTTAGAGTTTATTTGCAAAAAACATTTTTTTTACATAACAATACTACAAAAGCGAACAAAATATTTAAAAAAATTGGATTTGGAAAAATTTTTTAATATAAATATTTATCAATTTTTTTAATCTTTTTATCAAAGTATATTTTCACTATAAAAATCAAAAAATAGATAAATACATCAATTGTATCATAAAACATGCCTTTCAAATAATTAATTTATGAACTATTATGAGTCAGTGGACATGTGTGACTTTACAGATTGTGAAATTTCTCAGTCATAAATATTCCTATAGATATGTAGTTATTTCCCCATTAGGCACATTTGTAAATTTTCTAAAATTTGTTAGTAATTTTTCGAATAAGATCTCAAAAAATAATAAAAATTAAAATATTTTCCACAAAATAAATTGTTAATCTTTTATTAAGTCACTTGAAACGCATTCTTTAGTTTTCGATTCAATATATTAAAACTTCAGTATTATGTCGTCTCTATAAGTCAAACAGCTGTAATCATCTTTCACATTATCATAATCATTGAATAAATTAATTATAACATGTATATCTTTAATAAATTTCAGAAAAATTAGGAAAACTTTTATATGTGAAGTACAAAATCTTTAAAAAAAACCATCGGGTAATCATACATCGACGTCCTTTTGACGGACACTATTTCAATACAAACAAAACGACAATGACTATAAACAAAATAAATACGTCTTATGAGTTATAACAACAAATAAATTAGATAACAGAAGTCTCACAGCAAGCAGGTACCGACAAGTTGTAGTATTGGAGCAGGTAGAGAAGTTCGTTCGTCGTTTTGACGTGTACGTATGATTCTAGGGTTAAACGTAAGAAAATTCAAAAATTTAGGGAACTTTTCGCAATACAAGTTACAAGCACTTAAAAACAAAATAATTAAAAATAATCATTTAACAATAATATCAGAGATATCAATTTTTATATAAAATTAGTAATCTAAAACAATACCTATTGTGAATATTAAAGGATCGGTTTATATTTTTCAGTTTGAATTATTATAAATTTTTGGTGCGACACGTGCAATATCATTTTAATATGGATTTTATACAAAATAATCTACATATATATTAAGGGGACCAAGTGGTCTAGTTAGTGCTCGTAAATTTAAGACATTTTTAGGATTTTTTTTTAAAGGTGAAATTAATGAAAAAACAATAATTAAACTATGTACGTTTATTAACCCACTACAATACCTATACAGGGTGTAAAAAAATAACTCTCATCCTTTTGAAGGATGATTCATTGCACCTTGTAGACACTAAAAACCACGGGAATTTTGTTCGGAATTAATTTTTTCGGAGTTCTGTCACTTATCAGAAAAATAAGAAGATTATTAACTATATGAGTGTCACTATCGCCGGAACTAATAGAAGAAAAGGAAAACATTTTTTTTTTTTTGACAAAATGGCGTGCTCTTGAAATTTGTTTACCAGAAATATTTTTTCATTAGTTTTTTTACAAAGAGCTGAATCGGATAAATAATTTTTTGTTTTTGGTGTACGCCGTGCAGAAAAGAGTAGTTTTGAGATAAATCAGTTTGAAGTTTTACGCACGTATATTATCAAATTTAAAAATTTGATATAGCCATGTACTTAATGATGAGCAAATGCAAGACCAAGACCAAGACTGCCAAGTCTTGGTCTTGGTCTTGTTCTTGCATTAAGAATCTTGGTCTTGGTCTTGTTAGAGCAATTTAAGTCGTGGTCTTGCAAAATGCAGTCTTGGTATTGGTCTTGGTCTTGGTATTGCTAAAGTGGTCTTGCACTTTCTTGTGTTTTTTTATTGGCGAATTTTTTCCTTCTAAAATCAGAATTTTCTCTCTTTACGGTATTAATTATACTTTCAAACTATTTAAATAATTTAGCAAGAGTCTAGCTTTTTTCTTGCTATTGTCTTGGTCTTGCTTACTTGAGTCTTGGTATTGGTCTTGCAGCCATACTTATAGTCTTGGTCTTGCAAGAAATGCAAGACCAAGACTAATTTTGCTCATCACTACATGTACTTACAATTAATTTGCGATGCCAACATTATGCTAGAACCAGATTTAGAAATACGACCCACTATTGAAAGATCCAAGCAACTGCATTGCTACGATTCTACGAACAATGGATCCATAAGTAAGGCGGAACAACCGCTCGCCTAAAAGGGCTGTAAAACCTGAAATAGCGTCAATATCGTTATAAAAATTTGACAGCATATTCTCCAAATATTATACTTTCGAAATATAGAATTTTTTTTTTTTTGATATTTCTAGACCACTGGGTCCCCTTAACAATATTATAATCGAATTGTATATATAAATATTTGCACCTATCCATTTATAAAAATGTGGATTTTTAAAGTATTAACTTTTAATTAATGTTAAATAATTAAGCTTTTACCTTATTTATTAATGGAATTTGTATGATATACGATGCTTGATACTGATAAGTTCATAAAGAACGAAATATAATCGCATACACGTGTACATAAAATTTTAAATTTTATTGTTTAACCCTAGAATCATACGTTGGTCTACGAGTCAAGTTAATCATACATCGGCGTCGTTTCGACGAATGGACTTTTTACGGGGAGTTTTAGAGTTTATTTGTAAAACACATTTTTTTTTACATAACAATACTACAAAAGCGAACAAAATATTAAAAAAAAAATTGGATTTGGAAAAATTTCTTAATGTAAATATTTATTAATTTTTTTTTAATCTTTTTATCAAAGCATATTTTCATTATAAAAATTAAAAAATAGATAAATACATCAATTGTATCATAAAACATGTGTTTCAAATAATTAATTTATGAACTATTATGAGTCAGTGGACATGTGTGACTTTACAGAATGTGAAATTTCTCAGTCATAAATATTCCTATAGATATGTAGTTATTTCCCCATTAGGCACATTTGTAAATTTTCTAAAATTTGTTAGTAATTTGTCGAATAAGATTTCAAAAAATAATAAAAATTAAAATACTTTCCACAAAATAAATTGTTAATCTTTCATTAAGTCATTCGAAACGCATTCTTTAGTTTTCGATTCAATATATTAAAACTTCAGTATTATGTCGTCTCTATAAGTCAAACAGCTGTAATCATCTTTCACATTATCATAATCATTGAATAAATTAATTATAACATCCATATCTTTAATAAATTTTTAAAAAAATTAGGAAAACTTTTATATGTAGTGTACAAAATCTTCAAAAAAACCATCGCGTAATCATACATCGACGTCCTTTTGACGGACACTATTTCAATACAAACAAAACGACAATGACTATAAACAAAATTTATATGTCTTATGGGTTACAATAACAAATAAATTAGATAACAAAAGTTTCACAGCAAGCAGGCGCCGAGAAGTTGTAGTATTGAAGCAGGTAGAGAAGTTCGTTCGTCGTTTTGACGAGTACGTATGATTCTAGGGTTAATATTATCTAAACTGGTGGAAGAAAATTCCAAAACACATCTATTACGTTGAAATTATTGTTTCCGCCGCGAAAAACACGAATAGCTAAATAATTATTAATTTTTACTAACGCGACAGTTTCACTGATTATGAATTTGATATTATTTTTTTGAAAATTCAAAATGGCAGGTCCAAAATGCGCGGCAAAAATAAAAAAATTAGTTTTATTCAAACAAAAAATGGTATATAAAGGTTTTCAAGGTCGCTGTTTATGAATATGAAGTGAGACAAGAAAAAACTGAAATTGATGTAGAAAACGAAGGAGCACATTGAGGCAAGAATTTTGTTTTTTAAAATAATCTACATACTTCATACTTTGTTGCAAAAAAAAGCAAACCATCCAACTCGATCAAACTCGTAACTGTTTCTTATAAATAAACACATTAACAATGTAATATTTCTCTGTAATAAGGACACCCTATAGAAACATTTACCATTACATTTTCCTTTACCACATATCCATAATGATTAGTCACTTTCATTTTCAACTTCCCTCACATTTTATTTCAAAAACACACTTGCAAACAAAGGTTATTAATGAACAACTAGAAGATGCGTACGAGACCGGTGCTCAGTTAGCTGTGTTTGACCTTCCATTATCTGGTAATACAGACGGTGGTGTCCCCCTTCGGTATTACACAGTGAAAAAATTTGTTCAAAATTAATATATTTCACATGTCCAGAACGGTCTACTCAATTTTTTGCGTTATTTTAACACAAAGCATATGTGTCAAATCTTTACACAAGATTTGTGTCAAAAATTTAACACACAAATGGACATACATTTTGTATTAATTTTACACAATTACTTAGTTATAATTTTACCACAATGATGTGTAAAATTAACTGATTTAGAATGTAGAAGTTTACTCAGTAAATGTGTTGGTATATTATTTTTTTAAGTTAGTATTTTTTTTATTTATTTATTATATAAATGAAAGGAAAGAGTAAAAAATAATTTTTCAGTACTTAAACTTTTTTATTTAATATTTCTACAAAGTTGTGCTCTGATGAAAATAATGTTGAAACAATACCCAAAAATTGTGAAGATCGTTGCCAAACTGAACGTGGAAGGCAAAATGGAACGACTACTCTTCCTTCTTTACCCGATCTTCTTTGCCCTTTGAATGTGTTCTGGAACGTCGAATATTCGATAATTTTTTAATTAATTGAAGTAAATTCTGCAAGCAAAGAAAAAAATTCAATTTATAATATTTTTAATTAACTTACCAATATTTAATATCTAAATAATTAAAACCAATTTAACCTTAGGAATACGCTTTTGATTTTGAAATATTCCGTTTGCTTCTATACATAGATATGTTTCTGTTGAACGCACGTCGCACAGTGTCCAGTACTCCAATGATTATGGCAATGATGCTACCGATGGTATCAGTCGTATCAGTTACCACTACCCCCGCTCTTATAACTAAAGTAATAGATGCGAACGAAACCAGTTTTTTTGGTATTGTAAATACACAAATAAGTGTATTTTAGACATTCTTTCGCATTTTACACAAACATTGTGTTATATGTGTGTTGTTCAAAACAGATTAACATTTTAATTCTGTTAAAGCAAAATTTTTGTTAATATTTTTATTTAACACAAACACTAAATGTTACATTAACACAGGGTTGGGATACTTATTTAACACAAAAATTTTAACCACTAGTTTTTTTTTATGCAAAATACAAATTTTTTCACTGTGTACGGGGTAATAAGTTCAAAATTACAAACTTCACTTTTCTTATTTTTATCCGCTTTCTTGGAAATTGGACCACTGTACGTTCTAAATTTTTCATTCAACAAGATTCAACAACATTCAATTTTTCTCGAAAAAAAAAAACAACTGTGCGACATTATTTTTGAACCACCTTGTACACATTTCTTTCCGGTTACTTTAAATCTGAAATATTTTGATTAATACATTTGTAATATATTGTAGGTACCTATGTATAATTCTTACATCTACATATAATTTCATATCCCTAAGGATTATGAAATAAAAATGTAATACCGTGGGAGTGTTGCTCGTTCATTTGCACATGTACGTACGCATCGCCATCTAACTGGTGTACGTACTACTGCTAAATGTCAAGGTATCATCCCGGAAGAAATGAATTTTAACCGAATACTAATGTCGCTACTATTTTCTCTGTCTGTCTCTCTGTGTAGCTATCAACATTGTAAAAATGTAATGTTGTTGTCATTTCCGTTTGACGTGTGATCACGAATTTGCAATGGCACGACTCGCGTGAGGATGAATTAAGGGTAGTAAGAAGGGTGTGGGTTAATGTTGCTATGGAAATCGTAAATATAGGTTTTTTTTTGTATTTTTTTTTTTTTTTTTTTTTTTGTAACAAAACCATATGTGCGTTATTTTTTTGTTTCCGAAAAAAAAGAAGAATTACGACGTAAGTCGGTTTTTTTTGGTTAATTTTAAAACATTGGTTTTGATGGTTGGATCTGTAGTCAAAATTTTGGGACACGTACATTCATAGTTTCTACTTCTTTGGGTCGATGAACATATAATTTTCCATACAGTACAGAGCAATTAGACCCAAACCTCAACATCCAAAGTAACAGTTTCACTCCAACTACAAATTGTTCTATATAGTCCAAATATTGTTTGGTAAAAAGTTACACCATTTTGAGCGTCGGGTTTGGGAGGGAGGAGGGTAGAAGTAGGCAAATTAACGGTTTTCGTCAGTTTTTTTTTTAAATATTTCGAAAACTATGCAGTTTAGCACAAAAATAATCTACATTAAATTGCGAACAAAAATAGTCCTGTGCATAATCTTGCTGAAGTGAAGAGTTCCAGAGTTATGGAGGGTATAAAAGTAGCAATTTTTAGTATTTTTAGATTTTTTGGAAAAAAATATGACACATCACTAAGGAAACTAATTTTTTTTATACAGGATTGTGTTCTGTAAGAGGAAATTGCGATTAGTCCTCTTCAAACTTAGCACCCTCCTCTTCTAAATATTCGTCTATGATGTTTGTATCCCTGTTATCACATCCTAGGCCTGAGCAATTACCGTATATGCTTGAGCAGTTTAGACCACTCTTTCTGCATTCGCAGTTACCGACGCATTCGTCATTGCAAGCGCACACTATGAGTGAAAGTAATTCCTCGAGAGTTGCAGGACGTGCTGTTGTAATTGGTCTCAGGTGCTCCTCAGTTTTCTTCCACCCCTACTCGAGCGGATTCTTCTTCTTATTCAGCCACTGCTGCACCTGGTGATAGATGCAGCAGTGGCTAAAAATATTAAAAATTGCTACTTTTACACCCTCCGTAACTCTGGAACTGTTCACTTTAGCAAGATTATGCACAGGACCATTTTTGTTCGCAATTTAATGTAGATTATTTTTGTATATGACACTTTTTACGCGAAACCCCATAATTTCCGAATTATTTAAAAAAAAAAACTGATGAAATCCGTTAATTTGCCTACTTCTATCCCCCTCGACCCCAAAACCCGACGCTCAAAATGGTATAACTTTTTGACAAACAATATGTGGACTGTATAGAACAATTTGGAGTTAGAGTGAAACTGTTACTTTGGATGTTGAGGTTAGGGCGTTTTTTTGAATAACTGCACCGTACTAATATAGGTGTTAACTTTTTGGGGTATTTTGTCGTATTGTACCTATACTCTAAAAATAAGTATTGAGCTCCAAAGTTGAATTTTTGCTCGCCCCCTACTATTTTTTAACTATAGATTCAAAAAAATCTGATAAAATTATAAATAGAAGCATCTGATAAGAATATTCCCCTAAAATTATTTTGAATAACTTTGTTCTGTGACATTGAAAGGTACAAGGATTCAAAATCTTAAATTTGTTGCACTGATCTTAAATCCATATCACCAAGGTAATGTTGGTAACTTCTTAATATAATTTCTATAGCTCTCGGCATAGGATATCGAATTTAAATATTTTTTAAGAATGCAGGGCCCGTACTTACAATTACAAAGTAGTCAAAATTCAAAACATTCAAAAATGGTATAGCAAGATAAGCATAGGGAAATGGCCCCCATAGTCGATGTCTGTAATAATATATGTAGGAACATTGGTACCCCAACTGATTACCAAATATAGGGTCACAGTCCCAAGTATTACGTAAATTTTGACGTCAGTTTTATTTTCCTAGGTGTTATAGTTTTTGAGAAAATTGAGTTTGAAAAATTACAGCACTCACACACATTTTGGTTAATATCTCAAGGACAAATCAAGGTTAAGGATCAATGACCCTATATCTATTTGATAATCACTTGGGGCACCAATATTACTACATATGTTATTGGCTATGAGGGCCATTTCCTTAAGCTTAAGTGTAGATGAAATTAACTAAAATTGGTCTGACATCACCAAATAAATACAACAAATGAAGCAAAATTAGATGGACCTAGTTTTCTATCTCCTTTACCTTTTTTGTTATTTTTATATTAAGCCGCTGCTACACGATGCTACGAACACCTTCCAACATTCGACGTTGGATGGTTCATAGCATCGTGTAGCCGTTGTTCGAACCTACGAGTGTCCAATGTCGAGCGTCAAACGTTCGCATTTGGTCGTGTCCCGTTCGATGTCGGTATTTTTGCACCGAGTCAAAGGGGTGCTTCGAACGTTTGAAGGTCAATGTTGGTTGCGTTGGTTGGTTCGACTCAGCAGCTGCACGACTCGTTCATGTGAAGAGAGACAACATCAGTGTATAACATTAGAGATAACATCAGACAGATAACAGCGTCGTCCACTGAGTACCAACACATCATCATTTGTATTGGATCAAACATTCGATTCACCGTGTAGCAGATACATTCGTCGCATCAACTATCGAACTTAATTGCCTCAAACGTTCGATCGAACGTTGGAAGGAACGTTCGTAGCATCGTGTAGAACCCGCTTTAGAGTACCTAACTATAGTAATTTAAAATTGTACGTCTGATTTTACTTCACTTGTTAATGACGTTAGACTAATTTTAACCTATATCTTTACTTACAAGTAGGGATGTTATGGATATCCGTAACCGTAACCGAAACTACCGGATATCCGAAATAATTACATATCCGAAACCGTATCCGAAAATAAAAGTTTGGGATTTGTTTTAGAAAATAACAGGCAACTGCCGCTGGAAAACTGAGTTTAAATCGAACCAAGTTTTTGCTGCATATATTTCTCTTAATATATTTCCGTTGATTCGTTTTTGACGTTCACTTTTTGGGTTAAAGCTTTCCCCTTTTTCTCTAAAAATTATGTTCACTGAAAGCAATTATCCGTAACCGTAACCGTATCCGAAACATTATCCGAAATTTTTACATATCCGTAACCGAAGCTGAAACCGAAAAAAATGTTTTTAAATATCTCTATCCGTATCCGTATCCGAAATTTCATATCCATAACCTCCCGACTTACAGAGAAAGGTTTTATACTGTCAATTCGCAATTTTGATGAAACTTGGTATATGTGTAATACAAGCACAAATAACAGACCCGTATTTTTTTTTATTTGCCAGCGTCGCCATTTAAAGGGTGAAATCACCCCTCAAAATTAGGGTAAAATTTTAATTTTGCGTGATAACTTGAAAACGACGGCAGATAGAAATACCCCTGTCGCAGCATCCTGCATAACATAGCGAATTTCCATTTACAAAAGTACGTTTTTCTCGGAAACTAGTTGATATAGAGTAATTGTAAATAAAAACACCTTCTTTATGTGATTTTTCCGCCTCATTCCGCCAAATTTTTTTCACAAAAAATGTTCAAAACCCCGTAAACGTTTTCACGAAATTTCTTAAAAATAAGATGTTTCGTTCTTGAGTTATCGTGCGGACACATTTATATATATGTTTACTAAGTGTCCGCACGATAACTCAAGAACGAAACATCTTATTTTTAAGAAATTTCGTGAAAACGTTTACGGGGTTTTGGACATTTTTCGTGAAAAAAATTTGGCGGAATGAGGCGGAAAAATCACATAAAGAAGGTTTTTTTTTATTTACAATTACTCTATATCAACTAGTTTCCGAGAAAAACGTACTTTTGTAAATGGAAATTCGCTATGTTATGCAGGATGCTGCGACAGGGGTATTTTATGTAATTTTTTCTTCTCTTTTAAATGGTGTAAAAAAATTTCGCAAAAATTTTTGAATAAGTGGAAATTTTCGCAAAAAACTAATTTTTTGCTATATATATATATATATATATATATATATATATATATACATATATATATATATATATATATATATATATATATATATATATATATATATATATATATATAAATTTGAGTTCCCGGGTTTAAGTCGCGTCATGACAGTGGCTGTAATAGCTGAATTCCATTCTTGGACCGCTTTCAAGTATACAAAAATTTTTGAATAAGTGGAAATTTTGGCAAAAACTAATTTTTTTCAAGAACAAAACCAATGTCCCTGGCATCCGACGTGTCTGGCTGACAAACTCATCCAAGGGTTTGGGACTTCCAATGTTTTCACCAAGTTTCTTAAAAATTGGATGCTTCGTTCGAGAGTTATCGCGCGGACACACACACACACACACACATATATATATATATATATATATATATATATACATATACATATATATATATATATATATATATATATATATATATATATATATATATATATAAATTTTAGTGACTATTATTTTCGGTTTCTAGGGACCTCAAAACAAATTTCTGCCATAGTCCCGGGCTCAGGTCATGCCCCCCGCGTCATGACAGTGGCTGTAATAGCTGAATTCCATTCTGGAAATTTTATCATATATTTATGTTAACTTTCAAAATAATCGCCTGTATATGTTAAAAATTTAATACTTGTTTACATAAAAATCTTTGTTTACATTAAAAATTTTCTCACGTAGACTGTATATGTATATACAACACACACAAACCGTACGCATAATGGTAGTACGGATAATGAAATGGTCCTGTACCTTTATACATGTATCACAATTATGTGATCGTATCAAAAAGGATATCGTATGCATATATATGCATGTTATATACAAAATATCCATATTGTGTCGAATATGTTCTCAGACTGTGCTTAGATTCACACTTTATACGATAAAATGATCACATTATAAACAACATCGCTTTTCTCGGAAACTAGTTGACATAGAAAAAAAGTTTAAAGACCTTTTTTATGTAATTTTTTCTTCTCTTTTAAATGGTGTAAAAAAAATTCGCAAAAATTTTTGAATAAGTGGAAATTTTGGCAAAAAACTAATTTTTTGCAAGAACAAAAACCATGTTCCTGGCATCCGACGTGTCTGGCTGAAGAACTCATCCAAGATTTTTGGACTTCCAACGTTCTCACCAAATTTCGAAAACCTAGGACATTTCGTTCGAGAGTTATCGTGCGGACACATATATATATAAATACATATATATATATATATATATATATATATATATATATATATATATATATATATATATATATAAATTTGAGTGAATATTATTTTCGGTTCCTAGGGACCTCAAAACAAATTTCTGCCATGGTCCCGGGTTCAAGTCGTGTCATGACAGTGGCTGTAATAGCGAGTTTCCATTCTGGAAATTCGCTAAAAAACTTTAAATTGGCAAAACACTTTATTTTTAGAGAGCTTTCTATTGGTGTGTATAAATTCAGGGTTGGACCTACTGGAGGGGCTGTTCAGGTAAAATTGAGGGTAAATTTTGAAATCGGGTGGATATGCTTTAGTATATTAAAATTTGAATAGCATTTATGAAAACTACATGAAAAGTACTAGTTTACCTGTTTTTGCTCAAAGTTGATCAAAGAACTCTACGCGTGATTCGAAACGCACTTGACGATTTTTTTTTACTTGTAAAATTCTATTTTTGTAAATTAAAAACAGTAAATTATTTATCCTTAAGGCGAGGTTTACTTGAGATGGACCAAAAATTATATATTTTTCTGGAATTTTTTTTTCAAGAACGAAAGTAAATATCAATTTCAAATTTTGTACACATATTTATTAAGTATTAAACTATACGAAAAGAATTTTTCAAGGAAAAATATAAAAAATTGTCCATTTTATAGATAGTGCAGTGTGACGATCCGAAAATCCAATGCCTTGTTGGTTGACATCATAGCGCCGGTAATAAACCACTGAAACCCAAAAACAAAAAAGATTTATAAAATATATGAACAGTACCGGCACCTCTACCTATAATATCAATAAATTGTTGAAAGAAAAAAAAATGGCGGATGCGTGAACTTTTGATTACGATTTTTGTCTTATTTTTGGCTCTTTAAAGTAAAATAAAAAAATAAAAAATATTGAAAGTGTATCGAACTTAGGTATAGGTGCCGGGGAATTGAATTATCTTTAAAATAAAAAATTAGAAAAAAGGATCCATCAAATAGTTTTTGAGTTATCGTGTCAACCAGTTCCAAAAATGTGGTTCCGAGATACTATAAAATATATATAAGGAAAAGTATTTTCAAAATTTTATATTTAATACTCATTATTGCGCGAACTACGTTTTTTGAGCTTTTTTTTTTGTAGAAAGCTGGATTTGGTTAATGTGCAAAAATCTTTTTTTCAAATTATTTTCAGCAAAATCACTTTGGGAACATATTCTACACATAATTAGCTACTAATTTTTGCAAAAAAAATCGATTTTTTTTAACGACGGTCAAGTAAACCTCCCATTAAGGGAATCTAAAAAAATTGAATAATATTTATGTATTATTATTACTAAATTATTAATTATTAAATAATTATATTCAAAACTTAATTAAAATTTAAATATTTGTAATTTTTTTTTGTGAATGGATAATAATTAATGTCTTAATTAGCTTTGAATAGAACCAATCAACTTGATATAAAAAATTGAACGTTTATTTGCATTCTGATTAAGATAATTATCTGTGGACTTCTGGTAAAATCAATTATTTCAAATATTATGTTTTAAATTTTTTTATTCCATAAACGTTGGAATTAAAATTGGAATTTGACGTCCTAAACTTTTTAGGGTCCCGTAGTCAAAGTGATGGAAACCTTTTAATTTCTTTAGATCCGCAAATGTCTGTCACATCTTCATAATTTAAGGTAGTTCTATTGGGATATGTAAGCATATAAAGTTGTGAATTAATATTACCTAACATCAGTATCGGAGTGGTATTTGTTGGTGTTCTTTCTAACCATACTAGTCATACTGAACAATTTTGATACCAACAGAGTAGGTACCTAGTACCCTAGTACGTATACACGCAGGGTATACCTACCTGTATTGGTGAGTTGTGAACGAAATATGTAATGATAAAATAACAATTTTTTATAATTTGTATTACATTATCTCAGAAACCATAAGGTGAATCGTCTTCAAATTGCGTAGAGCTTTTGTTACTGTATGTAACTATTTTTTGCATTTACAGAATTTTTTTACCAAAATAGTAAGAGTTCTTATTTTTTATAATATGAAGTTGTATAAGGGAATCCAACTATGGTTGGGTTCCGCGACAAAATAACTGTAGACAAAATAACCGAATGACAAAATAACCACACGACAAAATAACCTTAGACAAAATAACTGAACGACAAAGTTACCAAACGACAAAATAACCTTAAAGTTTATTTATTATTTTGTTAAAATATTAGATCTAAATTACAAAGATATCACAAAGTATAGTGTCAAAACTAACCTAACCTTCGGGCAAAGGGTAACCCTAACTAAACTCACCACCTAGTTTTTATGCCAAAGTCGAAGTATATTGCCAAAACTAACTAAACTAACCTAACATATCTAACCTCACCACCTATAACCTTAACCTAATTAGTTTTTATATCAAAGTCGAAGTATATTGTCAAAACTAACTAAACTAACCTAACCTTAATTAGCCTCACCACCTATAACCTTAACCTAATTAGTTTTTATATCAAAGTCGAAGTATATTGTCAAAACTAACTAAACTCACCTAACCTTAACTAACCTCACCACCTATAGTTTTTATGTCAAAGTCGAAGTATATTGCCAAAACTAACTAAACTAACCTAACCTTAACTAACCTCACCACCTAGTTTTTATATCATCTACCTAAAATTTGAAAAAAAACTTATAACCTTTAACTAACTTATAATCTTACTATAGTTTTTTAGCGAATTTCCAAAACTGGAAATTCAGCTTTTACGCCAGGTGTCATGTGCGACCTAAGCCCGGGACCATATCAGAAATATGTTTTGAGGTCCCTAGAATACGAAAATGATATTCACTAAAATTTATATATATATATATATATATATATATATATATATATATATATATATATATATATATATACATATATATATATATATATATATATATATATATATATATATATATATATATATCCGCGCGATAACTCTCGAACGAAACGTCTAACGCTTATGAAATTTTGTGTGCGGACTGGATTCTGAATTGGCTTGGCTAAGTTCGTTAGCCAGACACGTCGGATGCCCAGAAGTAGGTTTTCTGGCCATTTTTTATCATTCGATCCTATCATAAGGCAGTTCGATTTTTACATCGTTGAAAAGGAAAAAAAAAATTATGAAGAAAATATTCTTATAATTTTCTTTCTATTTTAAGTATTTTTCGAGAAAATGTAAATTTTCACTTTTATTCTTTCTTTGTTAGTCTAATAAGTAATTTATATTTATATCTCAGTTCTTTATGAAATATAAAAATATTTCACTTTTTTATTAAAGAATTTTGTGAGAACAAGTGAAAACTATTCACATATATGTGATATAACACACATACATGTATAGAGTTTTGTTTCTCATTTATTGCATTATAATTAGCATGGTTCTATCCCATGTTAAAAAATGTAAATTAAACAGATTTTCTAAGCTAATGTAATGAAGAATTTTTTTTTTTTTTATTGAATTTTTAAGTAAACAAGAAATTGAAGATTATGTTATGATATAAATATTATTAAATATAAAACAAAACAAAATATGTACAATGTACATATGTATGTACGGAATAGTATATTGTGCAATAAGTGCGGGAAATTGTTGATTGCCCACGAAAGCGAAGTTGAGCGCACGAACGTAGTGAGTGCGCTCATTCGCTTGAGTGGGGCAATCGACAATCCCGCACGAGTTGCACATACTATTTTTTATTACGAATTTCACATACTTTTTTCTATTATTATCACTAATTTGACATTTTGATTTCTTTTTAAAATAATATTTTTAAGTGTTCGTCTTTTTTTTTCTGAATTAATTATCGTTTAAATTACTTTATTGATGGTTTCTATAGAAATAATTATGAAATATTTATTAAATGAAAAATTAAGAGGCGGCTTTGCGTGTTTTGATTAAATTTGGCGTGTTTTATTGTCAATTTGCGTGTGCAAAGTTACTTTCCACACGCAAAAATGTATGCGGGAAGAGTACAGTGGGCAAGTAGCTATTTTGCGTACAGAAATGTGTGCGCCAAGTTAGTACTTCTCCCGCATGAGTAATAAAAAAATATTTTGAATCGATTTTGAAAATTTTTCCACTAATAATTAAAAATGTTAAAAAATTAAACCATTTCAAATGGATTTAAGGTATTTTATGTGAGGTCAAGGTTTTCGGGACCTAAAAAGGCCAGAAATTCATTAACCAATCGATTTTAAAAAATTTTTCACAGTTAGTAAGTTAAAGTATTTGAATTAATTAATTAAATGATGTCCGCAAGAAGCTTACGGACTGCCATAAGTTATATGAGATCCTTAGAACCCTTTTCTTACTGTTAGAGTACTAGACTTGTATGAGTTTCGCCAGGATTTATTGATCCCATAATTGTAAAAAATAAACTAAACGACCAATTTTAAAAATTTCTTCACTGTTACAGAGCTAAACTATTTTAGATAGATTTAGAATACATTATGTAAGGTCCGTCAGGGTCCACAGGACCCAAAAGTGTCAAAAATAAACTAACTGACCGATTTTGAAAATTTTTTCACTGTTACAGAGCTAAACTATTTTAGATAAATATCGATTACGTTATGTAAGGTCCGCCTGGGTCCATAGGACCCAAAAGTGTCAAAAATAAACTGCCTGATCGATTTTGAAAATTTTTTCACTGTTACAGAGCTAAACTGTTTTAGATAAATATAGATTCCGTTATGTAAGGTCTGCCAGGGTCCATAGGATCCAGAAGTGTCAAAAATAAACTAACTGACCGATTTTGAAAATTTTTTCACTGTTACAGAGCTAAACTATTTTAGATAAATATAAATTACGTTATGTAAGGTCCACCAAGGTCCATAGAACCCAAAAGTGTCAAAAATAAACTAACTGACCGATTTTGAAAATTTTTTCACTGTTACAGAGCTAAACTATTTTAGATAAGTATAGATTACGTTATGTAAGGTCTGCCAGGGTCCATAGGATCCAGAAGTGTCAAAAATAAACTAACTGACCGATTTTGAAAATTTTTTCACTGTTACAGAGCTAAACTATTTTAGATAAATATAGATTACGTTATGTAAGGTCTGCCAGGGTGCATGGGATCCAAAAGTGTCAAAAATAAACTAACCGACCGATTTTGAAAATTTTTTCACTGTTGGGGAACTAACTATTTTAGATAGACATACATTACGTTATTTAGGGTCCGCCAGGGTCCATGGGACCCAAAAGTGGTAAAAATAAACTAACCGACCGATTTTGAAAATTTTTTCACTGTTACAGAGCTAAATTATTTTAGATAAATATAGATTACGTTATGTAAAGTCTGCCAGGGTCCATCGGATCCAAAAGCGTCAAAAATAAACTAGCCGACCGATTTTGAAAATTTTTTCACTGTTGGGGAGCTAAGCTATTTTAGATACATATAGATTACGTTATGTAAGGTCTGAAGTGTCAGTAGGACCTAAAAGTGTCAAAAATAAAATAACTGACCGATTTTGAAACCTTTTTACTTATTACCGAGGTAAACTATTTTAGATAGGTACAGGTTGTGTTATCTGAGATCCACAACTGTCCTGCGGATGCAAATGCGGCGTAGAATGCTACACAACGGGTTTTGAATATATATATATATATATATATATATATATATATATATATATATATATATATATATATATATATATATATATATATATATTACATAAAGTCCGCCTAGAATATACGGTCGAGCTGATTTTTTAATGAGGTCCACCGGGATCTTGCAGATCCGAAAACGTCAGTAATAAGCTATCGAAAAGATGCTAAAAAATTTCTCACTGCTAGAGAACTAAATTATTTTAGATGGATACAACTATGCTGCACAAAATTCGTTCGGGTTCTTGGGTCCCCAAAAATACCAAAACTAATTACCCAACCGATTTTAAAAATTCTTTTACACTTAGAAAGCTAAGCTATTTTAAATAGGTACAAGTCTTAGATGAGATCCGCCAGTGCCCAAGATTTGGAAATTCGCTATGTTATGCAGATGCTGCGACAGGGGTATTTAAATTTTTTTATTGAATTTTAAATGAACAAGATAATGAAGGTAATGTCATGATATAATATTATTAAATATTATAGAAAGATAACATAATAATAATGTTTATGTATATGCCAGGAAAAAAATTTTAAAGAACTAGATCGATTTTGAAAATTTTTTCACTGTCAAAGATTTAAGCTATTTTAGATATTTTAGACAGATATAGATTACGTAATGTAAGGTCCGTCAGGGTCCATGGGACCCAAAAGTGTTAAAAATAAACTAACCGATCGATTTTGAAAATTTTTTCACTGTTAGAGAGCTAAATTATTTTAGAAAGATATAGATTACGTAATGTAAGGTCCGTCAGGGTCCATGGGACCCAAAAGTGTTAAAAATAAACTAACCGATCGATTTTGAAAATTTTTTCACTGTTAGAGAGCTAAACTATTTTAGAAAGATATAGATTACCTCATGCAAGGTCCGCTAAGGTCCATTGGATCTAGAAGTGTTAAAAATAAAATAAGCGACCGATTTTGAAAATTTTTTCACTGTCAAAGAGCTAAGCTATTTTAGATAGATATGGAACACGTAATGTAAGGTCCGCCAAGGTCCATGGGACCCAAAAATGTCAACAATAAACTAACCGACCGATTTTGAAAATTTTTTCACTGTTAGAGAGCTAAACGACTTTTGAAAGATATAGATTACCTAATGCAAGGTCCGCTAAGGTCCATTGGATCTAGAAGTGTCAAAAATAAAATAAGCGACCGATTTTGAAAATTTTTTCACTGTCAAAGAGCTAAGCTATTTTAGATAGATATAGAAGACGTAATATAAGGTCCGCCAAGGTCCATGGGACCCAGAAATGTCAACAATAAACTATACCGACCGATTTTGAAAATTTTTTCACTGTTAGAGAGCTAAACTATTTTAGAAAGATATAGATTACCTCATGCAAGGTCCGCTAAGGTCCATTGGATCTAGAAGTGTGAAAAATAAAATAAGCGACCGATTTTTAAAATTTTTTCACTGTCAAAGAGCTAAGCTATTTTTGATAGATATAGAACACGTAATGTAAGGTCCGCCAAGGTCCATGGGACCCAAAAATGTCAACAATAAACTAACCGACCGATTTTGAAAATTTTTTCACTGTTAGAGAGCTAAACTATTTTAGATAAATATAGATTCCCTTATGTAAGGTCCGCTAGGGTCCATTGGATCTAAAAGTGTCAAAAATACAATAACCGACTGATTTTGAAAATTTTTTCACTATTACAGAGGTAAACTATTTTAGATGGATTTAGCTTATATGTTGTATGAGGTCGATCAGAGTCCTGGGATCTTTTGAGCGCCAAGAATAAACTAACCGACCGATTTTGAAAATTTTTTCGCTGTTAGAGAGCTAAACTATTTTAGATAGTTATAGATTACGTTATGTAAGGTCCGTCAAAGTCCATGGGACCCAGAAGTGTCAAAAATAAAATAACTGACCGATTTTGAAAATTTTTTCACTATTGCAGAGGTAAACTATTTTAGATAAATACAGTATGTTATCTGAGATCCACAACTGTCCTGCGGATACAAATGCGGCATAGAAAACTACACAACGGGTTTTAAAAATAGTTTTATTGTTAGAAAGATAAAATATCCTATATTATATAGGATAGAAATAAGCTACCGAACCGATTCTCAATATTTTCTCATTGCTAGAGAATTAACTTATTTTAGGTGGATAGCCCTATGCTGTACAAAGTCCGTTCGGGGTCTTGGGTCCCAAATATACCCAAAATAAATTACCTAGCCGATTTTGAAAATTCTTTTACTCTTAGAAAGCTAAACTAGTTTAGATGGGTATATGCGCCAAGCACCTTATGCGAAAAAGCGCCAAAAATTAACTACTCAACTGATTTTGAAAATCGTTTCACTCTTAGAAAGCTGAATTATTTTAAATGGATACAGGTCTTAGATAAGATCCGCCAGTGCCCAATATTTCGAAATTCGCTATGTTATGCAGATGCTGCGACAGGGGTATATATATCATCTTTTATATCATCTACTATTTGATTTTTCAAAATAATGTTTCCCAAGCTTAGTTTTTTAAATACTATAGTTTTCACCCATTAACGTTCGTTTTTAAACGCAATAGTTTAAATACCAACATCTAAGCTAAGCTCTATTGCAATTTAGCTATCTTTTATATACTGGGAGCAAAAAAAATCTTAATCATATCACAGCCGCATGTACCCTAACTCAAAAGAATAATTAACGATGTTTATTTTGTTGTTCGGTTATTTTGTCGTACAGTTATTTTGTCGTTCGGTTATTTTGTCCACGGTTATTTTGTCGCGGTTATTTTGTCCACAGTTATTTAGTCGCGGCACCTCCAACTATACCTAATGTAATTAAAATGGAACAGTGAATTTTGACGTACATTTTAGCATCAACTTTCTCTGTTTCCATAGTATATTTCACAAAATTTGAAAAAGTTCCTAAGAAAACTATTTGCCTGATAGAATTACGTTAACGGAAAAGATTTTCCATAATATTTATTGTGATTAAGACTAACGTCCTAGGTTTATTGTTCAGTATGTTTCAATCGAAATTTTCATACAGTCGAAGGCACTCTTACGCAATTTTGATTCTGATTACATAAATATAAGCTAATTATTATAGAACAGAATTTTTTTTTTTATAAAACAAATCTGTAATTTTGTATACATTCAAAGTCACGTCTCTATAGAGTTTCTTTTTATGTTGATTAATCTGACCACACCTAGTCATATTTAATTTAAATGTAATTACATCGCAATAATTTTTAATCAGGCTTCAAAACTATTTGACTCACTTACGGATGTGAGATTTACTCATATTATTGTCATTTTTAGGGTTGCGTAATCGAAATCCCAGAATTTTTTAATTTTGCGTTAGTTTGTCTGCCACGCCCTTGAAATTTTGCACATATATGTAATTTTTTTAAAGACTATTGGCAAATAAGCATGACTAGAAATACCCCCGCACGAATTTTGTTGGTTTCTTTTTTTGCTAATTGCTTTCGATATAAATTCCCAATCGACTGAGTACCCGAAAGCGTATTTCCGTTTACGTGTTTAACACGAGACATTGTTTGTTCGAAACCTGAACAGTTTTGTAACGTTAGGCTCTTCTTCCAAACACGTGCCTAATTCAAGTCCCCCGTCCTCTAAATGCGTACGGGTTTGTAAGGCACATTGTTCTTTCTTAAAGATTATATCTGCCTCTATCTCTAACATCCCCCACAAATACATTATTTACTTCAATTTATATTATAAATAGTTTTCGCCTAAAAGAACAATTTTTAGTTATGTTTTTCACCTGATGATGGTGTAAAAGCCGCAAGTTGATTCGTGTTTTTCTACGATTTTGTTGTGAAAAGTAACAAAGCAACGATCCCATGTTTTAATATGGATTTTCACAAAGTAAACCTATCTAATATTAATTAGCGAACAAAATATTTAAAAAAATTGGATTTGGAAAAATTTCTTAATACTGTAAATATTTATTAATTTTTTTAATCTTTTTTATAATCTTTTTAATAATCTTTTTATTTTTTAAAGCATATTTTCATTATAAAAATTAAAAAATAGATAAATACATCAATTGTATCATAAAACATATCTTTCAAATTATTAATTTATGAACTATTATGAGTCAGTGGACATTTGTGACTTTACAGAAAGTAAAATTTCTCGGTCATAAGTATTCCTATAGATATGTAGTTATTTCCGCATTAGGCACATTTGTAAATTTTCTAAAATTTTTTAGTAATTTTTCAAATAAGATCTCAAAAAATAATAAAAATTAAAATATTTCCCACAAAATAAATTGTTAATCTTTTATTAAGTCATTCGAAACGCATTCTTTAGTTTTCGATTCAATATATTCAAATTTCAGTATTATGTCGTCTCTATAAGTTAAACAGCTGTAATCATCTTTCACATTATCATAATCATTGAATAAATTAATTATAACATCCATATCTTTAATAAATTTTAGAAAAATTAGGAAAGATTTTATATGTGGAATACAAAATCTTTAAAAAAAAACATCGGTTAATCATACATCGTCGTTCTTTTGACGCACACTATTTCAATATAAAAAAAAAAACGACAATAGCTATAAACAAAATTTATACGTCTTATGTGTTATAATAACAAATAAATTAGATAACAGAAGTTTCACAGCAAGCAGGCAACGACAAGTTGTAGTACTGGAGCAGGTAGAGAAGTTCGTTCGTCGTTTTGACAATTACGTATGGTTCTAGGGTTAAATGGAAGTTGAGGTTCCTTTTACCATTTTTCCCTCTTTGAGTCCCGTTTGTTAAACACTGAGTTTTAGCCTCCCTTCGCTCGTCTGTCGAATTGTCGAATATATTTATCTATTTTTATGATAAGCCGTAAAATGAATAGTCGTAAAATACATATTTAAATTTCTTAGGTAACTATATCTTGTTTTAAAAATTGTAAAAAACTCTACGCTACTAAATACGGAACTCTCACTTAATGCGTGCCCGACACACACTTGATGAATTTTTACATAATCTTTTTTCAAGGTTAATTATCAACATAAGTATATAAGCTTAAATAAAAAAATTAAGAAAATAATTTAACAGACGAGAAAAATACAAAATTGTGAAATTTGTTCAAACAATATGAAAAGATTTGAAAATACCCCTGTCGCAGCATCCTGCATAACATAGCGAATTTCATTTTTACAAAAATTAGTTTTTCTTGGAAACCGGTACATAGAATAATGGTTCAAAAGCCTTTTTTATGTGTTTTTTCTCCTCTTTCCAATGGTGTAAAAAAAACTTTTAAACTTGGTAAAATGTTGGCAAAAAACTATTTCTTTCACGAAAAATGCCCAAAAAACCATGTTTCACGCATCGGACATATCTGGTTAGCGAACTTGTCCAGAGATTTGGGACTTCCGACATTTTTACCAAATTTCGTAAAAATATGACATTTCATTCGAGAGTTATCGTGCGGACCCATAAATAAATACATACATATACACAAACATTATATATACATATACATATAAATTTTAGTGAATATCATTTTCGGCTTCTACACGGAGAGAAAATTCTTCTAAAAATTACTGTGCTCATACTACAATCGACGTGTAACAGGCGAACATATTCAATTTTGTACGGTAAAATTATAAAAATTACAATAATATAACTATAATTTTTATAATTTTACCGTACAAAATTGAATATGTTCGCCTGTTACACGTCGATTATAGTATGAGCACAGTAATTTTTGTAGGAATTTTCTCTCCGTGTAGGGACCTTAAAACAAATTTCTATCGTAGTCTCGGACACAAGTCGCGTCATGACAATGGCTGTAATAGCTGAATTTTCGCTGTAATAGCTGAAAATTCCCTAAAAATTGAAAAAATTTGAAAAAAAACAAATTGCGGTAAATCTGAGGTAAAACTTGAAGTTGTTGTTATTCTATTCTTTTATAAATGTTCAAAAAAGTAGACTTGAACATATGAGACGTTAAGAAGGGTTAAAATACGCATTATTGATATCAATTTACATCTTGTATTACATTAGTTTTTAATAATTATTTGGTTTCTTACGATTTATTGTTAGTTATTGTTACATTATACATTAAATCACGATCACTTACAACATTTTTTTTAAGTATTCACTATTTTATTTGATACAATTTATTTAAAAGTACAGGTAAACCTTTTTTTGTGCTTAAGGGACCGCATAAAAAAATTCGCACAAAAAAAGTATACATATTCAAAAGTTTCATAAATAGCTATAAAAAGTATAGTTTGGTCTAGATTGTAAAAAAAAACCTTTTTTATCCGGTGGATCGAGACCGCATAAAAAAAGTTTTGTCGAAAATACGTAACTTAGAACGCTCAAAACCTCACAATTTGCTTAAAAGTTGCTTATCTAAACAAGACAAAGTATTAATTTACACATAATAACATTTTATTTCTTTAAGGGAGGAGTTTTAAGGAGTTATTATTTTTGTTTTTTACCGTTTCCCGAAAGTTGTGTTTTTTTCCGACAAGGAAAATCATATCTCAAGTTCTAGAAAAGATAGAGACTTAATTTTTTTTAAATTTTGTTCATAAACATATTGCACATAAAGTGGAGTATGCTTTTTCTGTTTGAACAATTGTAACTATTTTCAACATTTTTTTTAAATAAAAAATTGGGTTCTCTAATTTTTAGAAGTTTGGCATTACAATTTTATAGTTAATTTTTAAAATTACCTGAAACCCATACTCAGCTTTATGGACAGGTCCTTTAGGAATAAAAATAATGAAAAAATATTTAAAAAAATATTCATTACTTTTTGAGATATGGCGTTCCTTTTAAACGCTTAAAAACTTGTGAAAAAGGGCCCCCTCCCCCCACAGGGAAGAGTGATGAATGTTTCAAAAACAAAATTTTCTATTTGAAACCCTCCCTAAATTGAAACAAATTTCAACAAGCAAAATAATCACAAATAAAAAAGTTGCTTCCCCCTTAAGAATTTATTATAGTTAATGTTTAATTTTCTTACTTTCTGTTGCTTTTGATTTTGCATTATGCACTTTAATGGAAATTTTTTCAAAAACCGCATAAAAAAATCGCATAAAAAAAGGTTTAGCTGTATACTTAAGGGTGCTCCAGGTGCATTTAATTGGTATTATATTTATATTTCAAAATGTCCTCTCCCCTTTCGAAAATCGTTCAAGTGGACGGAAATAGAAATCAAGGAAGAATCACTATTCTTATAAGAACGAAATTGATAGACACATATAGCGTCTTAATTAATTACAATGTGTTTCAGAAAAAGATATTGTGATATTTAAAATTCTCCTGGGTATTTATGACCATGACTGTAAAAGTGTAGTTCTGTAAAAAATTAAAAAAAAATGTATTTATTTAATTATTTTTTGCAGACACACTTTTTGCAGACTACTTTTTGATTGACTGGTGCAATTAACAAAAAAAAAAATAACTGATATGCAAATATGTAGTAATGTACATATTTTGACTATGTTACTTATTGTCTCTTTTAATATCTGCCGCATTTATACAAACATTAAAAAAAATTTTTTTGCTAATACTTCCTTAAAAGTAACAAGTTTCATTTCATGTCAATCAATTTGAAGTTGTACATAAGTTTATCAAATATTTCGAATTTTTTTTTCTTTTAATAAAAAAAATTATTTTACTTAACCAGCGATAAGATCTTTTAAAATAAAACTTAATTTATGATGCTGTTTGGTAACCTCAGTCATAGGCATAGACCAATGAACACTATTATCCCTAGAATCATATGTTGGTCTACGAGAAACGTTAATCATACATCGACGTCGTTTTGACGGATGGACTTTTTACGGAGAGTTTTAGAGTTTATTTGCAAAAAACATTTTTTTTTTACATAACAATACTACAAAAGCGAACAAAATATTTAAAAAAATTGGATTTGGAAAAATTTCTTAATGTAAATATTTATTAATTTTTTTAATCTTTTTATCAAAGCATATTTTCATTATAAAAATTACAAAATAGATAAATACATCAATTGTATCATAAAACATGTCTTTCAAATAATTAATTTATGAACTATTATGAGTCAGTGGACATGTGTGACTTTACAGAATGTGAAATTTCTCAGTCATAAATATTCCTATAGATACGTAGTTATTTCCCCATTAGGCACATTTGTAAATTTTCTAAAATTTGTTAGTAATTTTTCGAATAAGATCTCAAAAAATAATAAAAATTAAAATATTTTCCACAAAATAAATTGTTAATCATTTATTAAGTCATTCGAAATGCATTCTTTAGTTTTCGATTCAATATATTAAAACTTCAGTATTATGTCGTCTCTATAAGTCAAACAGCTGTAATCATCTTTCACATTATCATAATCATTGAATAAATTAATTATAACATCCATATCTTTAATAAATTTTTAAAAAAAAATTAGGAAAACTTTTATACGTAGTGTACAAAATCTTCAAAAAAAACATACGTTAATCATACATCGACGTCCTTTTGACGGACACTATTTCAATACAAACAAAACGACAATGACTATAAACAAAATAAATATATGTGGTGTGTTATAATAACAAATAAATTAGATAACAGAAATCTCACAGCAAACAAGTAACAACAAGTCGTAGTATTGGAGCAGGTAGAGAAGTTCGTACGTCGTTTTGACGTGTACGTATGATTCTAGGGTTATATTATACTACCAGACAAAGCATAAAGCCAGTTTCTAGGCATTTTTCTTGAAGCAGGTAACAAGGGTGAGACGGGTGAAATTTAATGAAATAATATAATGCCAGTTTTTGAGCAAATGCGACTATAATTATTGCAGGACATAATTTGTATACGTACGTATTTTGAAAGTAAAGCGAATACCACTTTTTTTTTCAAAGTCCTTCCAGTCTCCTCTCTCCTTAGATCCCAAGGATTTTGTCCAATGTTTAAGTATCCCTTTTCGATAAAAAATTCCCTTTACTCAAACCTGAAAGAAGTAACCCCAATTACAGAAAGAACTCATCTTGTTTACTCCATTCCTTGCACCAGTTGTGATTCGGTTTATATTGGTCAGACTTCAAAATCATTGGAATACCGTTTCAAACAGCATAGATGGGATTTGGGTAGAGGTAAATTACGTACTGGCTTGGCACAACATGCACACAATTTCGACCACGTGTTCGATTTCAACAAGACGAAGGTGCTACAGTATGAAAGGAACTACAAGAAAAGATTAAACCTGGACACCTTGTGGATTTTTTCTACAAAAAATGTGAACAATCAAGTAGAAAATGATAATCTGACATTTTACAAATCATTATGTCAAAACATTCAAAAAAACATAAACAAACACTAGCTTAGTACTATAAACAATATCCATTTTTGCAGCAACTTGTTTATTCTTTATAAAAATAAATAGATAAAAGATCTCTTTTTGAAATACATACATCTATACTCTATTTTTGTCTCTATAATTTTGGTAAAAATTTTTTCATTTTAATTCATTTATCATTTTGACTTGACACTATTAAAAAGTATTTCATTTTATTTTGTTATTTTCAAATACATATTGTCTGTTTTTAATTTTAATTTTAACAAACTGACTAAAAAAACTAAGTGTTTAGTTTTATAAATGTTTAATTTAATTTTATATTTTAATAATTTATTGTGATTCGATTCATTTTACTACTTTTTTAAAAAAAATTGTGAGTAATTTATTGTTGTGCGAAAAATGTATGTTCCTGTTTTTAAATTTTATCCGGATGCTTATACATAATTTTACTAGCATCCGGATAAATTGACATATTTGTTCACCTTGAGCGCTGTAATCGAATTTTGTATTCCTTCCAGGCAAAAGCTCACAGCGACTATTTAACATGGTTGTAAACACCGGCAAATGAACACATAGCCAACTCTGGTCATTCCATGTTTGCACTTTGAGCTTTGAACCATCAAAGAAATCAACGAATAATTTTATTTTTCGTGGACACTTATTGCCAATTAAAATTTCTATATGATGACTTTTTTGTTGGTTGACAGAATATTTATGACAGAACATTTTTTTATGATTAAATTAAGAAGACGCGAGAGTATATAAACAATAATAAATAATTACAGTGATGACATCTTGAGTCATTTTTCATACATTTTCTTCATCCATGCCACTTCGTTGCTTATCTTCCCCGAAAATGTTTCTTTTATATCGTCACTTACTCACCCCTTGGAGGCTCAGCTCGGCCCGTTCTTCGTCGCTAGTAGCAGTGTTGTTTGTTAGTTGAGCTTCATTTTCTTTTAAGTATAACATAGTGCATTGTTGTACGTACGTTCTGCTAACTAACATTCTCGAAATTTATAACTCTTGGACGGATGGATGGAGATTGTCGTGGTCGACGATAGGGTGGCATTGAAACAGACGGAGTCAGTGGCGGAATCAGGAGTAAAATAGTTGGGGATGCTTTGAAAACAAAAAAAAAAAAAAAATTTTTAATTCCGTGGTAACTAGACTGACAATAATTTTTTGTTAGAACAAGGTGGCGCTGCTACAGGTACGTGGTTTTAGTCGAGAAGCTAAATTGGAGCTCTACTGAACTTGCGCTACTAAAGAGGCTCGTAAACGAGCAATAAAATTGCTACATATTGCCGGAAATATTGCTGAACATTGTGGCCCGGCTATATTTTGGAAATATGTCGCCAGCAACTATGGCTGGGCAGAGAATGTGGCCAAATATATCTCGGCATCTATCAGCCACAGTATGGGCCACATAATTTTGCATATACACGTGGCAATAATGGCCGACTCTGAATTCAAAAACTTCAAGTGAAGTCAAAAACCCCTGTCGCAGCATCCTGCATAACATAGCGAATTTCCGTTTATAAAAATTAGTTTTTCTCGAAAACTAGTTGACATAGAATAATAGTTTAAAGAGCTTTTCGCAAAAATTTTTGAATAAATGGAGATTTTGGCAAAAAAGTAATTTTTTGCAAGAACAAAACCATGTTCCTGGCATCCGACGTGTCTGGCTAACGAACTTGTCCAACGGTTTGGGACTTCCAACAGTTTCACCAAATTTCGTAAACCTAGGACATTTCGTTCGAGAGTTATCGTGCGGACACACACACACACATATATATACATATATATATATATATATATATATATATATATATATATATATATATATATATATATATATATATATATATACATATAAATTTTAGTGAATATTATTTTCGGTTTCTAGGGACCTCAAAACAAATTTCTGCCATAATCCCGGGTTCAAGTCGCATCATGACAGTGGCTGTAATAGCTGAATTAGATACTGTTGGTGAATTTTGGGGAGTTTACCTACGTGCGGAATTTTCATTTTTCCTGTAAAAATAGTGATGTCGGTTCAAAAGAATGTCACTTCGGGTAGAATCTTTTTTCAGAAAATGTGACCCTACTTTTCGAATGGAACCCAAGCCATGAAGTTTAAGTAAATAAACGCATTTCTCTTTTGTGTTTTTTCTTATTCTAAAATTTTTTTTACCCCCTAAATACTCGAGTATTTTACAATTTGACCCACCGATGGAAAACTTTGGGAACCCTTACCTTAGAAAGTATAAGTCTTCTTTTTACCTTAAGAAGATATTTAAAAAAAGCTTTCTTTTGGATAGAGCACAGAGCTTTGAACTGACTATTGATTGTCACTGTTGGTAATGTCCCTCATGATTTAATACTTAAACCGTCATTGCCCATTGAAACCAGTATGTATCGTTACAGAGTGGTATCTCAAGTAACAACTTATCCGTTATAACTTCGTGTTACGGCAACAACCGTACTACATACTAGCGAAAGAAGAAGAATGAGAAGATAAATAAACTCACTAGATGTTGCGGTGGTGGTATAGGGGGGAGGGGTGACTAGGTGGTTACTGTCATCATAGAATTAGTGAGGTGGTTTTTGTAATTAAGTTAGTACGTAATTAAGGCGAGATAACAGCCAAACATTCGACTGTTTTGTTTGTCCTTACATTTCTACTTATACGCCTTACAAGGTGCCACTATAACACACACGTGGCTACCAAATTTGTACAGAACTACCAAAGTTCCTGTACGGCCAAAATATAATTCTCTTCTTAACCTATACAGTGAACGCACTTTCACTGTAAACTTCCCCAAGGACTGGAATATTTTTAAAGAATTAAAAAAAAACTTTATGTGTGACTGTAAATATACCCATTTTTAATAAAAATAATAACAGACAAACACACTGATCATGATAAATAAATATAAAAAAAAACACAAACAATTAAATACTTTTATTACATGTAGTGATGAGCAAATGCAAGACCAAGACCGAGACCAAGTTTTTTCAGTTATTGACGAAGATAGTTTTATTGAGCGTTTAAAAATGACACAATTTTCTTACATTTTAAGGTTATTTTCTTACAGATTCAGTTACAAAAAAATCATGTAAGCTTACATGAGATTGTATGATGTAATATAGTAAGTACAAGTAAGGTTATCCTGACATGGACCTGATAATGTTCTGAGTATGATAACCCGATAGGAAATTTATGTTTCTTACGTAAGGTAAACCTGTTAAAAAATATTTTTCTTACAGGTAAGTTTATCCTGACATGGACCTGATAATGTTCTGAGTAGGATAACCCGATCGGAAATTTATGTTTTTTACATAAGGTTATCCTGATATGACCCTGATAAGGTGCTGATCATGATAACCTGTTAAATATATTTTTCTTACAAGTAAGGTTATCCTGACATGGACCTGATAATATTCTGATTAGGATAACACGATCGGAAATTTATGTTTTTTACGTAAGGTTATCCTTATATGATCCTGATGAGGTTCTGATCAGGATAACCTGTTAAAAATATTTTTCTTACAAGTGAGGTTATCCTGACATGAACCTGATAATTTCCTCATCAGGTTAACCCGATGAAAAATATTTTTTTTTCAAAGAAGGTTATCCTGACCTCATCCCCATAAGGACCTTATCAGGTTTTCCCTATTAGGGATTACCTTATCTAAACCTGATAAGGACCCGATGATACTTTCTGCAAATAAGGAAAAATTTCTAGTCGGGATCCTGATGGTGCTTGAGATCTTATATGGACTGTGTACTACCTATAGTGACACCATGTATTCCTTACACTCTGCCGTACGGCTGGCTGCCACCCAGTAATGGATTCTCATGGGTTTTGCGTCTCATAATAAATAAGTATACTACTAACAAGGAATATTGTTGTTGAAACGTAAAATAGGGTTTATTCTTTAAGATATGAAACATTTTGATTGTTTTAACGCTTGTTTTGTAAGCGTGAATATATGTAAGCAACGGATAGATAGGGGTAAAGATTATTTAGAGGCAGCGTAGTTAGTTCATAATTCTTGCTAACTCTATTGTTACAATTATTTTTAATGTTATTTTTACGTTTATTAAAGAATTTCGTTTTAGTGTGCGTATATGCGTATGGAGTCATATTCATGCGGATAAATTGAGATAGCATCTGTGCAGGATAATTAAAGGGAAATGTCTTAAGACGTGGTAAGAATGATGACGAAGTGGGTGTAGAAGAAGATGGCCTATTTTCTTCTTTTGTTTCGCTTATTGTTATTAGCAGTGAATTTGGCGGCATTATTTGAAAATGCTTTCGTAGGGTAACTAGAACAAAGACTTCTCTCGAATCATAGTCATATTTCTGAGAAGAATTTTGTGACGTTTCTAGCAAAAATGAAAAGTTTAGACCCAAGTTATCGTAACTCGACTAATCATCTTAATTTAAATCATTTCTAAAAAGTCAAATTTGAGAAAATTTTTTTTTTAACTTGACGTCCTGGCGAGCAAAAAAAAAAGCGTCTCGCTTTCCCCGGGCCCCGTTAGTTTTCCATAATAATAACAGCTGCAGCACAAAATTAAAAAAAAACCTTCTCTCATTTTCGCCAGGCCCCTAATCACGCCTCCGGGCCTCCCTTTTAGACCTTCCACTACCGTGTTTATGTCATCAAGTATACAACGATTTTCAGTGCCCTAAAAACAATAAATTTAATACTTATAGGTTTTCGAAGTAGATAGTTTTTGTAATACTAGTTTAGGTACGTTTTTTTCAAAAATTTGCACTAAAAGACAGCATTATTAAACCTTTAAAAAAATGTGCCCCCTCCTAACTTGTGAGCTGAATCCGCCCTCTAGTGGAGCAGTTGCTCCAAGGTGTATGACAAAAAAGGGCCAAACAGGAAAAAATATAGACGTAAGAAGAAAAACGAATTTTTCATTGGAAAGTGATTTTTTCCCAGTTGTCAGAACCCATTACTTCCAAAGAAGAACAATCAGAAATTCTTTGGATTTTTTTTAAAATTTTACTCATAAGCTTAAGTTTTATGGAAAAGGACTTTTGTGGCGGGGGCGTTTAAATTAGTGATGAGCAAATGCAAGACCAAGACCAAGACTGCCAAGTCTTGGTCTTGGTCTTGTTCTTGCATTAAGAATCTTGGTCTTGGTCTTGGTCTTGCAAAATGCAGTCTTGGTATTGGTCTTGGTCTTGGTCTTGGTATTGCTAAAGAATCTTGCACTTTCTTGCATTTTTTTATTAGCGAATTTTTTCCTTCTAAAATCAGAATTTTCTCTCTTTACGGTATTAATTATACTTTTAAACTATTTAAATAATTTAGCAAGAGTCTTGCTTTTTTCTTGCTATTGTCTTGGTCTTGCTCCCTGGAGTCTTGGTATTGGTCTTGCAGTCATACTTATAGTCTTGGTCTTGATCTTGCTCTTGGTATACATAGTCTTGGTCTTAGTCTTGGTCTTGCAAAAAATGCAAGACCAAGACTAATTTTGCTCATCACTAGTTTAAATCAAAATTGCCCCCATGTGCAAAAGTTGTAGTTACGCCTCTGTTGAAAATCGAACAATAAAACTATTATATAATTGTAGTGGCATAATTTCGGTTAATTTTACAACAATTTGCTAAATTTGTGTGACCAATTTGTGTCTTTTTTCGTCTATTAAACGAAAAGGACACCTGGTTTTCTTTTGAAATATTTAAAATAATTCTATTAAGACATTTTTATTTCAAAAATTTGTTAGGTTTTTTTTTGAATATTCGCTGATCAATAAGTTTCTTATTAAAATGACATTTATATTTATTACTTTCCAAGTCCGAAATGACCTGTACATGTAGCACTTGTTAAAGTCACACAGCGGGTTAAAGTCTCATTTTTAGAATCAACAATGCAATATTTCTCTGTAATAAGTACATCCTATAGAAATATTAAATTACCATTTCCCACATATGTATAATGATCACTCACCTTCATTTTCAATTTCCATCACATTTGGTTTCAAAAAATACACGTGCAAACAAAGGTTATTATTAATGAACAACGAGAAGATGCGTACGAGACCGGTGCTCAGCTAGCTGTGTTTGAACTTCTCTAATATGGTAATGCAGACGGTATTATGAACTGTTGGTTTACAGCGGGGTGCAGTGCTGTTCCCTCTACGGTATTACGGGGTAATAAATTCAAAATTACACACTTCACTTCTTTCATTTTTGTCCGCGATTTTTGGAAATTGGACTACGGTGCGTTGATAAAATTTAGCCGAAAAATATAATTTTTTAAAATTAATCATCTTGTTCAGTATTTAAGTCAACCAAAATGGTGAAATTCGTGTTTTGATGGTATTTGCAATATCAATAAAGACATTATTATAATATTTTAGGTCTCTTTTTCACGCTTATCAATTTATATACGGTCTATATTGATAAAATAGGCCATATGTTACACGATTCAGTCTTTAAAAGAATTTGTCAATACCTAATAAGCAAGCTTTGGAGATCTTAATTCTGAAAAATTGTAAGATGTACAATTGTACGTATTTCTTGCAATTAGTCGAATTTAAAAAGTTAAAATTAATTGCAACGGTGAATGTAAGTTAAAAGTTCTAAATTACACTAATGAAAAATAAACTTTCCGAGTCCATACAGATTTTATTTTTACATCGATATAAAAGAAACAGAAAAACGTAAGCTGGAAAAACAAATAAATTAAATTATATTTCAGACATGAAAATATATGTATGTGGTATATACACTTGTTCTGTGGTACCAATTTATTTGTAAGTCCTAACGCTCCTTTCACATTATACGGTTTTTGCCGTACGGCAAAAAACCGTACGGTCACATGTTTTTAGTGGAGTGAAGAAGAGCATTGGACCTTTCACATTACACGGTCACGGCAAAATGCCGTTGCCGTGCCGTGTAGCAGCCGTCTCTTGCCACTGCACTTGACGGTTGCCGTACGGCGTTTTTAACTCAGTAGTGTATGTAATTAAATTGATGCTTTCACATTTGACGGTTTTTTAACGTACGGCAGTAACATTATTTTGTTGAATTTTATCTTAATTATTAATTTTATTTGTGAAATGGATGAAACTAATGTTGAATGTGGTAACAAGCATTTTAATAGATTGTATGTAATTTCCAAATTGTGTGTTTTTACGTTAAGTTCGTCAAGAAATTAATCAAAGGAGCTTGTAAACGTCCGAAAATATTTAAAAAATTTATTTTCGTCATTTTTTAGGTCTTGAAAGAGTGTGATTATAAATAATCTTACTTTCTATTTCCTCTGATTTATAGAATTAACTTTAATTACATTTGTTACTGTGTAATGTTGCAAATCAAATGAAGAGATTCAGTTTACAACGGCAAAAAACCGTGCAATGTGAAAGCAACAATATCACGGCAAAAAGTCGTACGGTTTTTTACCGTGCGGCGAAAACCGTACAATGTGAAAGAAGCGTAATGCAGTGGTGCAATTAAAAGGGAAAGATAAGCATTGGGGACACTACAGTTGAAGTAAATATATTAGATGTGCGCTATAAAGATTTCCAAAGTAAATGATTCTAGTAAGTCGAAAAATTTACGTTTTCAAATTTTTGTTTCTACAAGAATTGAAAATCTTAACCTAGAAGTTGTAAAACCGTTGCTCAGGGGTATTGAATTCTCTGTTCAATTTTCTTTAAGCTGGTGAAGTGTTAAGAATAAAAAGACAAAATTTGTATAAATTTTTAGAGGTAAGAAATAGTGATGGATAAAATTTTTAAATTCTTGAAACTGGTTCTAGTTAAACGAACAAGATAAAAAGTAGTCGCATCGAAGAAGAAGGACTCAAAGAATCAAAGTTTATTTGGAGTTTCAAACACAAAACTGAGTTATTTTTAGTTAGGGACGAATTTAGGCATAGCCATATGGATTCGGAGTCGGAGGGATTCGCTCCTTTGTTTCCATTATATGTATATGGGATGTCTTACGATTGCCTTAGCAAATAATATTTCAAAAAGGACTTGGAAGATAAACAAAAAAATTTGCTTCACTCTGATGACCTAAAGTAGTGGCTATTTTTGTATTCGGATATTATTTCCGATTAACAGTTTCCCGTCAATGACACAAGTTTTAAAAATTTTTTATCGATTAAACATTTTGAGTTTTTTAAAAGTTTAGGATATTCTGAGAAAATTTCGAAAAAATTCTGGCAAAATTTTATTTAGCCTATGGATGGAAGAAATTAGACTATGCTTTTGGTTGTTAAACTTGTTGAGACCACTGATTTTGGAAATGATTCTAGCTATCTGTGCCTAATTTGTATACTAGTGATTCAGTGTAATATTACACTAATTGCAATAGAACTTTAAACGTGAATTTCTCGAAACAACATTTTTGTAATCGGTGTGCACGATAGCTTAAAAACCATTTAACCGATCAGTTTGAATTTTTAATATGTTACAACAATAGCCATAGAATAGAACTACGATTATTGTATTTAAATAAAAATTCACAAAAATATTAAACCTCAGAGTTGGTGGTTTCAAAAATTACCAGTTATTTTCGTATTTTTTTTTTTTTTTTGTAGTCTAAAATTTTAGACCAATCGACTAAGTGATTTTCAAGTTATCGTGTACGCTAATTATAAAAATGTTTTTTTGAGAAATTCACATTTAAAGTTTTGACAAAGTGTATACCCCTTTGGTACTTGGCGCTACAATCGTCTATAATTTCGAAAGTATTTGGAATTTTTTTGTAAAATTTTCAAGAATATTATTGAAATAGTCCGTTTTTTCGACCTGAGAAAGTGATCTTAAATGTAAATTACGAAAAACCGAGAGTCTGAAACTTCATCTATCTATAGCTAGAATATCTTTGTTTGTCAAAGAATTTTTGTAAAAATTGCATAGTTAAGAGATACAGAAATAATCTCATGTAAACATTTCTAGCACAAGAATTTTAAAAGCAATAATCTGTACCAAAAAATTTGCGTTTAATATTATAAAAACTTTTCTGTCGATCTGATCCAGGATTCCAGTAGTCAAATTGGTAATTATAACCTTATTTCACTGATTTCTGTAATTATAGGTCTGCGGAAGAAGCACTGCTAACAATCTCTCTTTGTATAATATGTATACCATTAGTTGGTTACCTCATAAAGTATATCATATCTTGATTAATTGAAATAGTAAAGTAAATATAGTAAGGTAATTACTTACCGGAACATCAGACGGACATATGGACAGATAGACTTACAGTGAATGTATGCACATAATAACATTGGAAGTGAAATATTGGAAGGTTGTACAATTCATACTACCAGAGTTTGCAGAAAATCTCGAGGAACGGAGTGAAATGTGACAATTCAATATTTTAAAGTGAAATAAAGACAGATCTAACTTAGATGAAAGTTTACAAATTCGATTGACACAAACTGTACTCAAATTGTAATGCTATGAAGGTTATGGCTATTGCCAATATATATACTGGATGTGCAAGCGAAGACGAAATTTCTAAAAAAAATGTTTGGCCTTCATGTTATTTTAGTTAATTAGTACATTCACCGATGCTTGTGATTGATATGGAATGTGTAAATCAAGTATAAGTGAAATTTTGTCGGAACGACTTACACGATGGGGCAACGAGGAAATTCTGGGTGATCACAAATTGATTTCCTATAGATTTCTTTGTCTTTGTGCTAGAATTACATTTTCGGTCGCGGATTTTGGTAATAAAACTTGTTGTATTTTGGATAATTTTTCAAGAAAACAATTTTTGGAATGAGGAGATCTTGTTCTATCAAATAATAACATTTTTCGTTTATTTAAATGTTTATTATGAGCTAAATTAGCCTTTTCAAAACGAAATGGGTCTCTATCCAAATGTACGTTTGCTCGGAATCTCACTATAGGCCGTAAATCTTAATCGATTTTGAAAATTCTAGTTTCTGTAAATTATCAGAATAGGATCCTACCGACTTTCAAAATGATCGGTCGAATAGTTCTAGTTCTACTTTGCAAATGCTACTTTATTTTAATTTTATAAATTACTGTGACATGTTTCGACCCATATAATCATTAATTAACAAACAGTAAATAACATAGAACAAGGATAATATTTGAAATTGAAAAATTGTAACTGCTTCTCGCATTACAAAGAGTACATACACATAAGTGATTGAATGTTGTCTGTGTCGGGCGCCTGTCGAGCAAAGGATCGATGGTGTAATGGATAGCACACCTGGCTAGTTACCAGGAGATCCTGGGTACGATTCCCGGCCGATCCGGATAATTTTTTCAATCACTTTGTGATTTTTAATTTACATCTGTGACATGTTTCGGACCCATATGGCCATTAACGAACTGTTCGTTAATGGCCATATGGGTCCGAAACATGTCACAGACAATTAAAAACTTTAAATAAAGTGGTATTAGTCAAGTAAAAATTGTCTTTTAATTCTAATTTTATTCGAATTCAAAAAAATGTTATTCGAATGCGAAAAAATTGTACCGTAAGTTGGGACGACTTTGCTCCTAGGTAGGTAACTATGCTCCATAAATGAAGAAAGATTCAATTCTATCTAGCAGACAAACTAATTATTATTTCCGAATGGTTTTGGTATTCTTGGCTACGTAATACTACCTATTATAACTCTTACGAGAATGAATATTCTACTTGCTATTTTTGATTGGGTTTGCAAAGCTCAAAGTTCAAAATTTGTATATCTTCATTTTTTATAAAATTGTTATTCAGAAAAAGTATTGTTTTGTTCTTAGAAGAAGAGATTATATGAAGGTATGTGTGGTCTCTTTCTGTAGAGAAATTAGTTGTCTTTTGAATGATAACATATCTAAATAGTAATTATCTCGACATTTATCAGTTTATCATCCATTATGATTTTAAGGTTATTTTTAAAGAATAAACGGGGTTACTTTGCGCCAGCTCAAAAATTGGTTACACTAGCTCAGAAAGTTTTTTTGAGATATAGATCGAGTAACTAATTTTTTGTAACAAACATTAGCTCTATAAGTTTGAATTATTTTCTTTGGTTTACAAAAATAGAAATGAAGTCGTGTCAGTTTCTACGGGTCCTAAGAGGTGTTATAATGTTTCTGAATGAGTTTTCTTTTGCAAAAATAATTTGTTAATTAAAAATAAATTAATATTTCAGGTGGCGCTAAGTATCCCGCTCCTAAGGTAGACTTTACACCACTTTTTAAAAATTAATAAAAAAATAGTTAATGGTATAAAAGGGATACGTATGAGCTTGGAACAGTTTCTTGACTGTATAAGAATGTATCAAAGCCGATTTAATCAGTTGTTTTTCAAAAATTATATTTTTTACAAGAATATTTTGCAAAAAACTTCTGAAAGTGGAGCAGTCATCTCGTCTTACGGTAGCCAGTTGAGACCCTTCAAGACTCTGCGGACCTGACGTATGAATTTTATAGTCTAAATAGGATTGAATATGTTGATGACATCACAGAAATAAATTTTTTAACTTTTCTAATTACTATTCAAATAATCTTGCAGTAAATTTTCGAAATATGATTTAGATATACAGCTGAACCTTTTTTTGTACGGTCTCTTTTTGTGCGATCGTTTTTTGTGCAGTTTTAAAAAAATAATGGTCATTAAAATGCATAATGTGAATCAAATTCTAGAGAAAGTAAGAAACTTAAACGTTAACTATAATAACTTTCTTTGATAAAAATACTTTTTAATGGTTTTTAAACATTTAATCAGTACATTACATAAGAATATAAGTTATTGCATCATTTAGTTTTTTTTTAGAGATGTATTTTTCAAAATTTTCATAATATTATAAATAAAAATGAAATAAAATGTTCCCACGTGTAAATTAATGCTTGATCTTGTTTAGAAAAGCTACTTCTAAGGAAATCGTGACGTTTTGAGCGTTGTGAGTTATGTATTTTCGATGAAACTTTTTTTATGGGGTCCCGATCCACCGCATAAAAAAAAAATTTTTTACAATCTGGATCGAACTAATCTTTTTATAGCTATTTATGATATTTTTGAATAGATTTTTTTTTATGCGGTTACTATCCACCGCGTAAGAAAAAGGTTTATAATGAATTAGTTATTAGCCTTGATTACCCTAAAAATTATCATACTGTAAGGAAAATAGTGGAACAAAAACTCGTGGAGTGAGTCTACAGGCCCCAAACGGGAGCTAAGTGGGGAAAAAAATAATAAATGTTCTTTCGACGTGAATGTAAAACTTGGTTTATCATCGCCAACCAGACAATTATATTGCCAACAATTCTTATTACCATATTAATTAAGGTGGTTGGTGTTGGTGGTTGGTATACCAACTGAATAGAGATAATGCTAGTTGCCATACGGGCCTCGTAAGTGAGGGGGGAGGAGGGATAACGCAAGTGAGATGTAAACGCGAGTCGTATATCGTAAATGACTTACGATCTAATTGCTGCTCTATAATCGTTATAAAATATGGTAAAGATATAAAACTGTAATATTTATTTAAGACAAATAAATTATAATATTTCGTAAAAGGGGAAATTTATTTTGTTACTACGAGAATAAAGCACAAATAAGAATAATTAATAAAAATGATTTTTAAGATTTCGTAGTTGTAACCACGAAATCCTTATGAATTTGTGATTTCTGTTGTTGCAAAGGTGGTCTTATCCGCACTTTACCTTTCGGTAAATCACAAAGGTGGTGATATATTTTCTTTTACGGGAAAGGGGATGCCTATTTATAATACAAGTTAACAAATTTAACAGGCTAACTATTGAATTTTTCGTTTTTGAAATAAAAATACTGAAATTCTGTCTGTTAATATGGTCTAAAATCTGCAATGTTTTATTTGTTGCCAATTCTATAATAAGTCTCTAGAGGTTAAACTGTAACTTTTATAGTCGAAAATAAATTAAGCGTACAGTAGAGTCTCGATTATTCGAGATCTGGCTAATCTCGGGTAATACTTGCCGAATTATAAAAACGTTGGGTAATGACGCGGTATCGAATATATCGCGAATGCGTGATGTCGTCTATGAGTGGTTCATCGGATTTTCAATTTTTGATTTTTTACAATCTGAGGCAGACACTTTTGTTAATCTCAGTTGATTCAGAACTCAATTCATCACGGTTTTACTGTACTTAATGATGTCACAAGGATGAATTTTTAACATCTTTCCAAAAATTAAGCACTACCTAAATCACTTTTTTACAAACTTGTTTGTAAAATTTTACTGTCAGTGTTCTATTTTAATTATCAAAATGTTAAAATTTATCTTGCAATTGGAAATCTCTTTCACTCCAGTCTCACAATTCTAATTTTGTTAAAAATAATAAAAATGGTAGCGAAAACCTAGAACTCTAATTTTGTAGTTGTAAATATCAAGGCACTATTGGCTTACTGCTGCTTTAGTTAGAATTAATCCTTGTTTCCGTGGTATTTTGATATGTAAAGTAAGGGATATAGATTATAAACAGTATTTATCTTCTTTTTTTGTGCCCTTTTAAAAGTGTTGAGAATTGACGCGCAAGTAATATTGGTATATAATCTTTGTCTGTATTTGTTTTATCCGCCATAAGAGGATTGACACGTGTAGTTTAGTTTTTAAGTGCGTTTTAATATTTTTTTAATTTTTAGGGTTCCAAAGAAATATCTCGGAATTCTTACAGTTTCGTTAAATTCGTCTGCCTGTTTGTCTGTTCGTCAAACTCTCGTAATTCCTAAAAATAAATAGACATGTAGTTACTGTTCCCGAAAATTCGTAATTTTTTTTTTTAAATTTCTTGGGGTACCTTCCCATTTTCAATATCGTTGAAACAGTTCGTAAAACGAAGCTGAGATTCCTTTTATCGTTTTTCCTTTTTAAAATCTGTTTACGAAATACTGAGCTTTAAATTGGGGAATAGCTTTTCCCCCTCTATACTGTTGATTCAAAAAATCTGAAAAAGTTACCATGCCAAAAATTAAAAAAGCTTAATCTGAGTTAAGAAAATGTTTTTGACACGATATACTAAAATCACTTATCAGATAAAATTGATATTTAGTCTTTTTATTATTATTTAGCTATATTCACATAAATGTCATCGAAAAATACATCAACTTTATGTGGAAATGTTGGAAAGATCTTTTAAAATGAACGTTCTTTTAGCCAGTTTTCATTCTTAAACGTCACGTCGTTAGAGAAATATTGAACCTCAAAGTTTATATGGGTAGTTCTTCAAACTATGGAATTTTAGACGGCCCAATGCATTTTGTATATTAATATTTTGAAAAATACATTTTTTCTAGATGGAAACTGTAAACTATTACTGTATCTAACTGGTCACTCAAAATGACCCGGTTTCGAAATATATTTTTTTTTTTATAAAAAATGACACTTAAAATGTAAAATTCTCAGTCTCCTGGTATGTCTCCTCTCCAAAGTAAAACATAGCAGACTAAATAATTTATTTTTTCTGAATGTATAAAAAAAAATTTACACTGCAGTAGTAACCTATAATATTGGTATTTTACTGTATACATAATTTTTGAATTTTTTTATATTTTCTTTAAGAAATATTCTATTGAATTTTATCTCCCGAACTTTGCATCATTCTCCTATCAAACCAAAACACTTAAAAAATATAAAAAAATTATATTCCGATTAAATCACCGTTTGTCATTCGGATTAACTCAAATATAATAAATAAAATAAAGTACATGTTTTATTTAATTTGGGGTTGTATCAATTAATTCAGTTAACATTGTAAGTGAGATCGTACTCGGTCCAGTCAATTTCTCAGTAACCTGATCAGCATTTTCGTGAAAAATACTGTGGATATAAGAAGTTTTTCAGTTGTATGAGTTGTAAATATGCTGTATTGGAATAGCGGACCTGTCTTTTTTTTATATAAAACGTTATTTAGCCGATTTTTAATGAATATTGAAGAATTCTCAGTCTCCTAGCAGCTCCGAAAACGGGGATTTAACTTAAATAATGTAAATAAATTAGGTAAATGTCATTAGAATACTGTAATAAATGACTCCGTATATTTTTCAATAAAATATAAATTCCCATTTTTTTTTTTTTTTTTTTTTTGTATAATACCTATATACTATATAATTAATATAACTACTGATACATATTATATACTACTAATATAATATATAATATGTATTAAACTGTAGTAAATGACTTCGAATATTTTTTAATAAATAATAAATTCCCAATTTTTTTTTATTTATTTAGTTATTTTAAAAAAAATTTTTTTTTAAATTTTAAAATTTTTTTTTAACATTTACATATATACACTATATAACTACTAATATATATACTACTAATATAATATATAATATCTATTAAACAAATAATAAATTGTCACTTTCCTGGATGTCTCTTTTTTTATAATGGCCATAAAATTTATAATTTTTAATATTTTGACTGGCCACTTTGAAATAGTGTGAAAAATGTCATCAACTTGAAATAAAACTACTTGCCAAAGCTTATGAATGAAAAAAATATCGGGCCGGAATTAAGTCCATTTTCTTCTTTCGTTTGGAGAACTACCCATATGTTTCCTATTATAACGTGCGGCTGCACACCTAGGAGGTAAGACATGAGAGATACGACATGAGCGACACAAGAAATGTGTCGCTTGGAGACACGCATCGCTTGAGTACAGTTCATTTCAAATGGCTTGAACCCTGTTACTATTGAATTTACATAAGAAAAAGGGTCAATCTATTTGAAATGAATTATACATTTAAATTGCATTGAAAACACAAAATTGATGCACACCTAGGAGATACGACATGAGCGACACAGGTATTTGTCTTAAGCAACATAACATGCTTGTCTGCTGTCGCTCGTGTCGAACAACATGCAAGATAAATTTAACAATTACATTATACATTTGAAAGAAATGGTAAATTTTCCCCAAAAATATTTTTTTAATGTAATATTAGATGCATATCGACAATTTAAAACACTTTTTGAAAAACTGTTAAATACCGTATTCGAATACTGTGTACTACCAAGGAGAAAGTCCAAAAACATTTCAAGAAATGTATCGTTTACAATTAATTTTGTTAATTATGTTAAAAATTACCTATTTTTATGCAATTATGCCCTAAAACAGTATTGTAAAAGTAATATCACAAATTTGACTTGGAAAACTACTGCCAGCAAATTGAAAAATTCCCCTTGTTGTAGTGTCCTTCATGTCGTATCTTTCGTGTCTCACCTCCTAGGTGTGCAGATGTCATGTCTTAAGACAAATGTCTGTGTCGCTCATGTATCACCTCCTAGGTGTGCAGCCGGGCTAAAAACTGAGGGACTTGCCGAATATTTTATTTATTTTTAAATAAACGGGTAAAAAATGTACTTAAATAACCTATACATATAATATTCCGGAAGACTCTAACCTCTAAAGAACCCTAACTAAATACGCACCCTACACTACTTGGTGATTTTTTTTTAAATTTCAAAATGTGAATAAATTATAAAAATGTACATTATTTTCAATACTTTACTATGATAAATTTATTTATAAATAATTAGACCGTGCAATAGTTAAGTCTCCAGAGACTAAATTTAATGAAACCAGTGACTTTGTTTAATTCAAATAGCTAGTATATTGTATCTATGAATACTGCCAACCATAAATAATATCATTTCATAAATTAATTCTTGTTTATAAATGCTCTGGTGCTATTGAAAATGTGGAAATTACTTAAATGTGAAAAATTCTTATGTTGATTTGACATTGTACAGAGTTATTTATTTATGAGATCAGTTTAATTAAGATTAACATTCTAACAAATTTACACGTTTAAGTTTATAGATAAAAGTCGTTTCTTTTAATTCCTTGATTTTATTTTTGTTTGATGTTAATTTAACGGAAGGAAGTTTCTTGATTACAAAAGAGGACAGTAGGGGTAAGAATCTTTCTTTTTGGAATTAAAGAATTGTGGGATTGAAGTCAAGGCTAGTTGGCTATTTGATTCTTTGCACTTTAATTCGAGTAATTGTTTAAGAAAGGGAAGGTAGAAATTAGAAAATCCTGGCTCGAAAAGCTTTTTAGCCTCAGTTTAAGATCAATGTTTTTATAGTACTTTTCTACATCTGGACCGCCCCGGATAAGATAGGTGAATCTGCCTAAGGTCCAACCTGGTTGAGGGGTGCCATGGTAGGGTTCGCCCTTGCACATGTATTCTATAGCTGCAATATTAGGTCAAGGGTGCTTTGCGTTTTTAAGTTGTACCAAAATGTTCAATTTTGGGCTTTTCCCGATTTTCCACTTTTTCTTCCCCCCAAGTGCATAAGTATTATATATATGCATGTAGAGTTCTAAGAGCTCCATAAGATGCAGCTCTCCAAAATACGGTGTTTAGACGAAGATATTTGCAAAAATTTTGAAATGACCTATAAAAACACAAAACGCGATCTTGGACCAAAATGAGACATAGATTTTTGAAATCTACGCCTCTGAATTAGTAAATATATGTCTAAAAATATTTCACAAAATTGGGCCAAGTAAGGCTAATTTAAGGATTTAAATATATAGGGGTTCTAGTGACACTCGGTGTTGCAGCCGCCTTAGTGGACTTGTTTAGCCATAAAATATGGCGACGCCTTCCTCTCGCCCTTAAAAAAAGCAAGTGTGTTCGATTAAGGCTCAATACCAGTGTTTTCATCAGTATGGAAAGGTCTCACAAAATATCGTAAATCAAAAGACATGACTTCCGTCACAAAAAGGTAAACTAAAAAGTTAAATACAAATTATCCTTGAACTCTTACCGCAGTTATTGAACAGTTTTGTGAAAGCCCACAAAACGGTTTGGTTTCTAGGGACCTCAAAACAAATTTCTACCATAGTCCCGGGCTCATGTTGCATCATGACAGTGGCCGTAATTGCTGAATTCCATTCTGGAAATTCGCTAAAAATGGGTAGGAAATGTATAGAAAATAGATATGCTATCTGTAACAAATTGTTTCTGCAATCTCCTAAATAGTTTTCGCGACCTCTACTTCGAGAATTACTGACTTAAACGGTAGTAAACGAAGAATAATGAGGCTACAGTCACGCGCAATGCACTAACGGTAATTATGGAAGAACAAGGAAATGTTAGCTATTAACCCTAGAATCATACGTACTCGTCAAAACGACGAACGAACTTCTCTACCTGCTCCAATACCTCAACTTGTTGTGAAACTCTTGTTGCTGTGAAACTTCTGTTATCTAATTTATTTGTTATTATAACACATAAGACGTTTAAATTTTGTTTATAGCTATTGTCGTTTTTTTATACTGAAATAGTGTGCGTCAAAAGGACGACGATGTATGATTAACCTATATTTTTTTTTTAAAGATTTTGTACTCCACATATAAAAGTTTTCCTAATTGTTCTAAAATTTATTAAAGATATGGATGTTATAATTAATTTATTCCATAATTATGATAATGTGGAGGATGATTACAGCTGTTTGACTTATAGAGACGACATAATACTGAAGTTTTAATATATTGAATCGAAAACTAAAGAATGCGTTTCAAGTGACTTAATAAAAGGTTAACAATTTATTTTGTAGAAAATATTTTAATTTTTATTAATTTTTGAGATCTTATTCGAAAAATTACTAACAAATTTTAGAAAATTTACAAATGGGAAATAACTACATATCTATAGGAATATTTATGACTGAGAAATTTCACATTCTGTAAAGTCACACATGTCCACTGACTCATAATAGTTCATAAATTAATTATTTGAAAGACATGTTTTATGATACAATTGATGTATTTATCTATTTTTTAATTTTTATAGTGAAAATATGCTTTAATAAAAATATTAAAAAAATTAATAAATGTTTATATTAATAAATTTTTCCAAATCCAGTTTTTTTAAATATTTTGTTCGCTTTTGTAGTATTGTTATGTAAAAAAAATATTTTTTGCAAATAAATTCTAAAACTTCCCGTAAAAAGTCCATTCGTCGAAACGACGCTGATGTATGATTAACTTGACTCGTAGACCAACGTATGATTCTAGGGTTAAATATTTGCTACACAAGACTTCCACGGAGTCAGTTTCCGGTGTTTACGACGCATAAATTTTTTCAGATTTTTTTAAATACATTTGTTATTTGAGATGCTGTGTCCTCTATAAACGAATAATTAGGAAGATATTACTACCGTTAAATTTTTTGCTATCTACTTTTGTACCAGTTATTATTATTTTTTTTAAATTTTTTAAATAAATATTATAAATATAACAGCAAATAACATAAGCGATAAAGAATTAAAACGACAATTTAAATCAAGGTTATATATGACCACCATTCTTTAAAAATAATCAGGCAGGTAATGTAATTACAATTAAAAGTTAGGTGCAAACACTGGGTTCGGACTACTTAATGAAAAACTTCCTTTACTAAGTCCTCAGTCACTTAGATCATTCCTTATCAACATTTTTACCGTATAATTCCTAAACAAATACATATTCATAATTTATTGTCAAGATATTTTTAAAAAAAATATTTACCGGTTGTTAAACTTACTCGAATAAGGAAAATTTAATTTTTTGAAAAGTTCTTGTAATATAGGTATTTGTGTATATCTGTGCGGTATAAATTTGTGGGAAATCTTAAAATCTGAAATAGTGTTTGAAGATGCGTTCGTTTATTTTATTGAAATTTGTATTTTTATTGTTGATTTTAAGGTAAAATTATTAAATAATTTTTTTTTTGAAGAATTATTGTTTTTCCTTGGAAAAAAAATGTGATAAAAAATATTTGAATAATTTGTGTATGTAAGGATTAATAGTGTCCTCGTAGCAGTGTTCTTATCAGTGTGTTTAAACAAAAAAAATTGAAAGCTAATTTTTTGAGATATGTGTTTTTTTTTTGGGGGGGGCCGCCAGTGCTTAATATCTTTGGAGTTTATTTCTGGATGTATAACTAAGAACCGGAGTGCAAGTTATAGACAGTCGTTGGATTATATTGCTTCAAGCTTCAGTTCCCGCTTTTTTCCCGGTTTTAACTATCATATTCCGGTATCCCGACAATTTTTTATTGGGTATTTTTTGTCTTGTGTCTCTTCTCTATTATATGTGTATACAAAAGTTCGGGCCTACTCGAAATAAAAATCTAAAAATCGTCTCTTCCCGGCGCGTATATAGCCAAATTTCTTGGAAGGGTTCATACAGAAAAAAATTAAACATAATTTATAATAGGTACTCTAAAAATTATGGATTTCCTGTATATAAGAACTTTTACGTAGCAATATCTAATAGGTGTCTTTTAATTCTTGGGAGGTGCCATGACCCCTTAAGCCCCTTAAGTCCTTCTCTTTTGAGAAAACTCTATTTTTTTTTTTTTAAATGAAAACGTGTCAAAGGAATTTGAAATTTGATAATGTGTTATAAAATACAAAGTTACAAACCATATTTAATAAGAAATAAAAATTATTCACCTAGCCGTTTTTGAAATATAATTTATAAACACCATTTTACAACGTTTTTACAACGTTTCCTTAATGTTTTAATATTGCTACAACGTAAGCGCGCGGAAGTTAAAAAAACGAGTGGTATACAAATATAATCACTGAAGAATATTAATACATTATTTAATTTTTGATAAAAGAAAATTTTTTTTCGCTGAGATATACTTTTGTACCTGACCATCACGGAGCAAATACGTTAATGTGTTTAGCATAATTTAAAACAACTTCACGGAAGTCGAATTTTTCCTTTCATCTTCGGTATTGAATGTCTACAAGCGAAATGTAATTGAAAGTCTACAATAGAGATGTGCCAAACTCGTGAATTCACGCGTGACCCGACGGGTCACGCGTGACCCATCGTGATCGTGAACAATTTTTTATGATCGTGCGTGAGTGGGCGTGATCGTGACATTTAATTTCTTGCCGTGAATAATTCGTGAGTCACGAAAAGTTAAAGACCATGAATAAAAAAAATTTTAAAAATAATTTTTTTCAATTTTAGGGAATATTAACTAAACCAATTTGACTTTTTAACTACAAAAAAAAACGTTTCTTTTATATTAGGTACTTTTTATGAGTACAAGTAGGTAGAAATCCAATAACCCTTTGTACTAACACTTTCCAGTTTTTTATCGAGATACTTGCAGTATAGAAAATGATTTACAATTTAGAAATGTCCAACTGTGTTTATGATGTTGTCCTGATTATTTCTTCCGTTTTTAAATAATTCCTTAAATTCTTAAAATTGGCCTGTCTACATATATTCGGTCTCAGTCAATGGGTATATTTGAAAATATTACAAGGTCAGTTTTACAGCTTTCAATAGTATGATCTATCATTCTATGAAGGAATAATGTAAAGGACATATGGGTTAATTTTAAGGAAATATTATTATCTTTTTCAACATTTTAAGTTGTTTATTGTCATTATTATTTTTTTTTTTCAATTTTATTATTTATGTATGTATTTATGGGTACCTACTAAAAAAAATATTTTGTCACAATTTTGTTAAAAAACTACATATATTATTTAGTTTGGTTGAGCGAAATATCATATTTATATACAAATACAGTACCTACAATAAGAACAAAAATTAAACAATAAATCACCAGATGAAAAATTTTGAAAATTTTCTCACTTTCCAGAAAAAAATAAATAGCATGTAACTTGCATCAGTATTAATCTCAGTGAACCGTACTAACCCTATTTCTGATTTTATCGTGAGGACATAAGTTTTACTGACTGTTAAAACGCTAGTGATTTTTACTCAAAATTCAAACGATTATATTGAAAAGTTTTTATGTTTAATTCGTGATCGTGCGTGAGTGTGAAAGTATTAATTTTTTGTTCGTGATCGTGCGTGAATGTGAAAAGAAATAAATCTTTTCGTTCGTGATTGGGCGTGAGTACAAAACCTATTTCGTGACTGTGCGTGATCGTGAGTAAAAATGTACTCACGAGCACATCTCTAGTCTACAAGCGATTTGTCATTTTGGTGGTTTCAAAACTGATGATGAGTGTCCGGTTAATCGGGGCTTTAAAAAAAGGTTTTAAGTTTTTAAGGGTTGAATTTCAGTAAATTTCAATTTTGTGCCGAGAGCAGTTTGCAGGAGAAAAGCCAACACAATTCGTACGAGAGCATTCCTACCCAATACCCATGCTTATTCGCCAATTGCCTTTGTGTTTTATTTTTAAATATTAAAAAAGGAACTTAAATTAGTAAGGAACTACTATTTTATAAATAATAAAAATCCAAAATTCCTACTTTATAAATAAACAGTGACTTTAATGACATTTTTAAATTACTTAATATTTGTGTATTGCATTTGCTATAAAAGTAAATTCATTTTTTTTTAAATTTTTTAAAATTACTATTCGCCTACTTTGTATCAGAATAAAAATAATGCTTTTAAAATAGGTTGTATAAGTCTAATATTCTTCGAGGAAAAATTCGACTAAAAATTAGAAAAATATATATGGTGTCTTTTTGAATATCAATAACAAAATAGACATGAATTTTGTTTTACTTGAAAGATGATTTTACAGCATTTACTGTTGGAAAGTATTTTCGGACGTATGTCCATGACGACTACCTTTTGAAAACCGGATTTTGTAAATTTTATTTCAAACCATATTACCAGATAATGAAGCCAGAGCCGGATTTACATAAAGAAACCCAGAACTGCCACACAATGGGGGATCTCCACAATTTTCAATTTTTTTTAATGTTTATTTAAATCCTTGTAGAATTTAACTCTTTCACTTTGTATGGAAATGTATGATAAATAGTTAAAAGAGTATAATTATGTTTATTTTTGAAGAAAATTTCTTATCATTAATTTTGGTGGTTTTATACGGACAAGTTCAAAACTCAAAATTTTACTAGAGTAGATATTTCTCCCCAGGAGTCTAGGCCAGTCTAGGGGGTAGATATTTCTTTCTATCTATTTCTTTTAAATTTAATAGATTTGAGCGTTACTTTATGGTATTCCATATTTGATATTAGTAAATAAAAACACTTTACTTTACAAAATACCACTTTTATTGAATATAAAACTCTTATGACATGTTTCGGTCAATATGACCATTCTCAAACGTTTTTTTTTCGTATTTCCAGAGTCCATTTTAGCTTCGTATTTTTTTTTTTTTTGTTGTAAAAGTTAGGAAACCCCCAGAAACACTCCAGTACAATTTAAAAAAAAAACTAAGTATTTTTTTAAATTTTAATTTTATTATTAACATTTTTTAGATCTATCGAAGCTGCCAAATGGAAATCAATAGTTAGTAATCTAACGGCTAATTATGACTTTATATTTGGGGTGGCAACGTCAGCATACCAAATTGAAGGGGCATGGAATCAAGATGGTAAGGGACATTTAAGTCTTTTTTTCTTTGATAATAATTTATTACTAAAGGACCCTCCACATTCTCGCCGAGGTTGGACGAGGTTCCTCGCTGAGTTCCTCGCTGAGGTTTGTTGAAGCATATGAATAGCACTATAACACCAACCGTGAAGCACAGCGAAATGACCCTCTACATTCTCGTACTCGGCTAACCTCGCAAGAATGTGGAGGGTCCTTAATAATATCCGATATAAGTATGTATGATAATTGATATTTTTAATTAAAGAATTATGTAAACAAAATTATACATAATAACATAACATAATACAATATCAACAAGATAAAAAAAATCGGTATTCGTGATTCTTAAAGTAATTAAATCGATCATACTGATCATAAATTCATAAATAATTGGTTTTCAAGAACAAATATACACTCAGTGTCAAGGACTCGTTTTACTTTCATCTCGTTTATTTATGAATAAAATTACGAAACAAAAAAACTTGAGATTTATTTTAGTTTTTCACATTATTTGGTGATACGCGAAAAAGTTTTGTGACAGAGGGCGTGACAGATAGACGGACGGACGGGCGGATAGACGAACAGACAGAGAGACATAACGAAATTATAAGGATTCCGAAATTTTTTTCCCGAGAATTTTATTGTTATATACAAAGCGTTCATAAAGTTGCGGAACAGCTGAAAATCTTAGTTAATATATTGACTTTATCGAAAAATAACTCGGACAAAAGTTTCATGGAAAGAAATGAGGAACTAGAATTTGACCTTGAACATGACATTGACCAAAATTTGGAAGTCAGAGGTCAACCTGGTTTTTTTTAATGGAAACCCCTATTTTTGACCTCAGATTCGGAAAGAGCAGGAAATTCTACGTTGAAAACCATATTCATACTTCATATTCCAAAGTCGTGTGAAGGTCATAAAAACGCAAAAAATATGATACTGGTTGGTCAAGGTCATGTTCAAGGTCAAATTCGGAGTCATTTTCTAGTTCCTCATTTCTTCCCATGAAATTTTTGTCTGGGTCATTTTTCGATAACGTCAATTTTTAATTTCAAATGTTATCGAGTGCCTGTGAAACATTATTAATGTATGGCGGACTTTTGTTCGTATTTTAAACATACACCAATATTCATATGTTCACTTAATGTCCAGTTTTGGCTGATACTTCAACACTCGATGTACCTTGGCAAATGACCAATTCATTATGTTAATTAAAATTCACATAGTGTTTGAAAAATTATCAAAACTGGATCGGCTGGGACTCGAACCCGGATCTCTTGGTTACTAGCCAAGCGCCTTACCAATTAGGCCACCGACCGTTCATTCGAGTGTCACTCCAATTTTGATAATCAATCAAACACATCCTCTCTTTAATGCGAGACGCAGTTACACTTTTTAATTTCAAATGTTATCGAGTGCCTGTGAAACATTACAGAGAGGATGTGTTTGATTGATTATCAAAATTGGAGTGGTACTCGAACGAACGGTCGCTGGCCTAATTGGTAAGGCGCTTGGCTAGTAAGCAAGAGATCCGGGTTCGAGTCCCAGCCGATCCAGTTTTGATAATGTTTCAAACACTGTGAATTTTAATTAAGATAAAGTCAATGTTAACTGAGATTTTCAGTTGTTCCGCAACTTTATGAACGCTCTCTCTCTCTCTCTCTCTCTCTCTCTATATATATATATATATATATATATATATATATATATATATATATATATATATATATATATCACTAAATCAGTTTTAATTTTCATTAAAACATAAATATGTTGCAATCAACAATTGGTCAGTGCGCATGTTATTTTCAGCGGCACAAATATTCCTGTCAATTAGAATATTATTTATTTTCTTTTTGTAAATAGGAAAAGGCGAAAGTATGTGGGATCGCTACGTGCACACTCACCCAGAACGAATTGTGGACCGTAGCACCGGCGACATTGCCTGTGACTCGTACAATAATCTCGATCGTGACATTCAAATGATCGAAAATCTAAATGTAGATTACTATCGTTTTTCAATATCGTGGAGTCGTATATTACCCACCGGATTCTCCTATCAAATTAACACGAAGGGACTGGAATATTATCATCGACTGTTGGACGAATTGGCGCGGCGTAACATCAAGGCTGCCGTGACAATGTATCATTGGGATTTGCCGCAACCTTTACAAGAGATGGGCGGTTGGCAAAATGAATTGATTGCGACGTATTTTGAGGATTATGCTCGGGTGTTGTTGGATAATTTTGCCGATAAAGTGGCCATGTGGGTCACAATAAATGAACCGTATCATATTTGTCATTTTGGGTATGGTGATTATATGTATGCGCCGGAGGAAATTTCACGTGGGATTGGGGAATACCAGTGTATGCATAACGTACATAAAGCGCATGCGCGCGTGTATCATTTATACGATAAGGTGTATAGATCGAAATATAAGAATGGCGCTATGGGTTTGGTGAGCAGTTGTGTGTTTTATTTGCCCTATTCGAATAGTCAGGAGGATATTGAGGCTACTGAACGAGCTAACGCCATGGATGTGAGTACTTTCAATTTTTTAAGGTTTTTTTCTTAACCCTAGAATCATACGTTGGTCTACGAGAAACGTTAATCATACATTGTCGTCAATTTGACGAATGAACTTTTTACGGAGAATTTTAGACATTTTTTTTTACATAATAATACTACAAAAGTGAACAAAATATTTTGAAAAAATTGCATTTGAAAAAATTTTTTAATATAAATACATATGTATTTATAAATTTTTTTAATCTTTTTATCAAAGCGCATTTTCATTATAAGAATTAAAAAATAGATAATACATCAATTGTATTATAAGACATGTTTTTCAAATAACTAATTTATGAACTATTATGAGTCAGTAGACATGTGCGACTTTACAGAATGTGAAATTTCTCGATCACAAATATTCCCGTATTAGATATGTACAGCAATCCCCCGAAAAACAGGATTAATTGGTTCCGTGTTCTTTGAAACCGTGTAGTTCGAGACCACAAAAAGATAGGCATTTTTTATTACATGTGTGAAAATAAAAAAATATAAAAAAAACATTCCGTTTAATTTGCAAGTTGTGGGTATTCCAAACATATTGCAACTGTTAAAACCTACTTTTCGTTATCGAAAATTATCGATAACGGACTACTTATCATAAATTGGTTATAATTGTTTAATTTAAGCTCTATTAGTCCCTCTGATTTGGTTACCAATAGAATATTTTCGAAAAAATTAGTTTTCGATACTTTTCGTAAAGTTACGAAAAATATTGAAAACTAATTTTTTCGAAAATATGCTATTGGTGACTAAATCAATCGAGCTAACAGAGCCTAAAGAAACCAGTTATAACCAATCGATGATAAATTACGTGGTATCGATAATTTTTGATAACGAAAAGTAGGTTTTGACAGTCTCAATATGTTCGGAATACCTATAACTTGCTTCGCTTAAGCCTTCAAAAATTTCGTTATTTTTTCGCTACGACGCACCGTTTACGAGATATTTACGATCAAAAGTTACGTAGACGTAAACTTTCTATTATAATTATAAAATTCTCAAATAATTTCTATTATAAAATTCTCAAAAATTTTAGTAGTTTTTATTTCCAGCATTTTTCTTTTATAATGACAGATTCAATTACCACGATTTTCAATATTAATAGATTTGAGCGTTACTTTATGGTATTCCATATTTTTAAAATAATTGGAGTGGCACTCGAATAAGTGATCGGTGGCCTAGTTGGTAAGGCGCTTGGCTGGTAACCAAGAGATCCGGGTTCGAGTCCCAGCCGATCCAGTTTGGTAATTTTTCAAACACTATGTCAGTTTTAATTAACATAATGAATTGGCCATTTGCCAAAGTACATCGAGTGTTCAAGTATCAGCCAAAGCTGAACATTGAGTGAACATATGAATATTGGTGTATGTTTAAATACGGATAAAAATCCGCCATACACTAATAATGTTTCACAGGCACTCGATAACATTTGAAATTAAAAGTATAAAACTGCGTCTCGCATTAGAGAGAGGTTGTGTTTGATTGATTACTGAATTGGAGTGGCACTCGAATAAGTGATCGGTGGCCTAGTTGGTAAGGCGCTTGGCTGGTAACCAAGAGATCCGGGTTCGAGTCCCAGCCGATCCAGTTTGGTAATTTTTCAAACACTATGTCAATTTTAATTAACATAATGAATTGGCCATTTGCCAAAGTACATCGAGTGTTCAAGTATCAGCCAAAGCTGAACATTGAGTGAACATATGAATATTGGTGTATGTTTAAATACGGATAAAAATCCGCCATACACTAATAATGTTTCACAGGCACTCGATAACATTTGAAATTAAAAGTATACCAAATGGTTGTCAAACTGGAATGGCCCTTGAACAAGCAGGGGCGCATACATCCGAGCTTCTTGGCGGGGGGGGGGGGATTCACGCGGGAAATAATAGGACTAAAAAAATTTCTAAGACAAAATTAACAAAAAAAAATAATAAATTGAACTTCTTCTATACCGTTGACGACCAAAAAAGAACGTCATCTGGTAAATTTACTGATATGGTGTTTAAAATTAAATAATATCTAGTATATATTTTTAATTCTCGGGGGGGGGGGGGGGGGTTATGACTTCCCTTGTATACGTGCTTGTGAACAAGAAACGGTGGCCTAGAGGGTAAGGCGCCTGTCTAGTCACAAAGAGATCCTGGGTTCGAGTGCCACCCAATCGAGTTTGATAATTTTTCAATCATTTTTACGATTTTAATGATCTGTAAACTTAAATATATATTTTTTCCTTTTTGGATTAGGTTGGTTGGCAAACTCATCCAATTTATTCACCCAGAGGCGATTATCCAGAAATAATGAAAGAACGTATTGCTGAGCTGAGTGCCAAACAGGGTTTTCATGAATCACGTTTGCCAGAGTTTACGATGGAAGAGATCGAATACATTCGTGGAACTTACGATTTTCTGGGTATCAATTATTATACAGCACGATTGGTGAAACATGAAAATTTGGCCGTTGATAAGGTGCCCAATTTTGAAAATGATGTGGGCGTATCGTTTCATTTGGATCCAAATTGGGGTACAACAAAGGCGTCGTGGTTGCTGGTATTGTTTTCAGTTGTACTGGAGGATTCTTGAGGGAAGTTTTATATTTTTTGTAATTTTTGTTTGTAGGTGGCCCCAGAAGGTTTACGGGAAAGTTTACAATACTTTAAGGAACGATACAACAATCCTGTGATATTTATCACCGAAATTGGATCCGTGGGAGATGGAAGTTTGGTTGATCATGAAGTTGTGGATTATTATCAGGTATTTTATTCGAATTACAGTTGCTTCTCGTTAACTTTCCATATGAGTTCGTATCCCTTCCATGACCTCTCATTGATGGAAGATACTGTAATTGCTGACTAGAGTCAGGAATTTGTAGTTCAACTAAAATTAGTTACTTGCAAGTAAAGGTCCCAACTCCCAAGGTCGAATCTATCAGTTTTGATGAAATTTGGATATGTTGTAGAAGACTAAAAAAAAGCGACACGTATTTTTTTTACCGGCGTAAAAATGTTTTAAAGGGGTGAAATCGTCCTTCAAAAATCGGGGTAGAAATTTATTATTTCAAATATCTCGAAAACCGTAAGAGATAGAGAAAAATTTTAAACTGGTGATACAGCAAAGATTCTTTTTATAATACACCCTGATTAGATAGAAATACAATTATATTGCTATCTCTTTTTAAATATAAATTCAGAAGATACAGGTTGATAACTACGACTTGCGATTTCGATGTGTATAGAATACAATTAATGTATATGATAAAATTGTTTGTAATACATTTTAGTGCAAAATATTTAATAATCAGTTAAAAATTTATACTTTTATAAAAGATAAATGTATTTCGTATTAAAAATGCATTTTATATTTAATACATGAAACATCCTGTATACAAATTATATATTCGTAGCACATGTTGAAATGAATAAAAAATATATTTCTTTCTTTCTTAAAAAGATTACGAAATATGTTTCTCTCTTTCTCGCACGTGAAAAAGAGTCATTACTGTATTGCTCTTTTTTAAAGAGCTATTTATTGATGCGCAATTTGTTTGAATTAAATCAATAAGGGTGACTGGGCGATAAAATATATGGGTTAATTTTGCAAAAAGGTGAAATATAAAAAAATATTAAAATTTTGTTTACAAATTTCAAATCAACGTAAAAAATCTCAGGATCTGTTCTAATGATCTAATGATTTTATTCATTATTGTTTTAAATGATACTTTTCGTTATCGCAAACTTTTAATCGTAAATATCACCTAAACAATGCACCGTAGCAAAGGAAAAGAAGAAATTTTTGAACGGTTAAACGAAGCAACTTATAGACATTTCAAACATATTACTATTATGTAATGTAGTATTCTATAGTTATTTAAAACTAGACATAGGTACACATTGTCAGATTAGACTTATTTTGAAAATTACAATTAGTGATCATTGCTAGTATGAATGAATAACACGTTTACGATCTATTTTCGATCGAAAGATTTTGATAACGAAAAGCATAATTTAGCAGGTCTGATATATTTGAAAGAGGTATATTTGGAGACAAATGCGTATACTTGAATATATTTGCCTACAAGCATGTATGAGCTCGAATTTTTGTGTACAAAACTTTTTCTATAACCCTAGAATCATACGTTGGTCTACGAGTCAAGTTAATCATACATCGGCGTCGTTTCGACGAATGGACTTTTTATGGGGAGTTTTAGAGTTTATTTGCAAAAAACATTTTTTTTTACATAACAATACTACAAAAGCGAACAAAATATTTAAAAAAATTGGATTTGGAAAAATTTCTTAATGTAAATATTTATTAATTTTTTTAATCTTTTTATCAAAGCATATTTTCATTATAAAAATTAAAAAATATATAAATACATCAATTGTAATAATTAATTTATGAACTATTATGAATTAGTGGACATGTGAGACTTTACAGAATGTGAAATTTCTCAGTCATAAATATTCCTATAGATATGTAGTTATTTCCCCATTAGGCACATTTGTAAATTTTCTAAAATTTGTTAGTAATTTTTCGAATAAGATCTCAAAAAATAATAAAAATTAAAATATTTTCCACAAAATAAATTGTTAGTCTTTTATTAAGTCATTCGAAACGCATTCTTTAGTTTTCGATTCAATATATTAAAACTTCAGTATTATATCGTCTCTATAAGTCAAACAGCTGAAATCATCTTTCACATTATCATAATCATTGAATAAATTAATTATAACATCCATATCTTTAATAAATTTTAGAAAAATTAGGAAAACTTTTATATGTGGAGTACAAAATCTTTAAAAAAAAATATAGGTTAATCATACATCGTCGTCCTTTTGACGCACACTATTTCAGTATAAAAAAAAAAAAAACGACAATAGCTATAAACAAAATTTATATATCTTATGTGTTATAATAACAAATAAATTAGATAACAGAAGTTTCACAGCGAGCAGGTACCGACAAGTCACAGTATTGGAGCAGGTAGAGAAGTTCGTTCGTCGTTTTGACGAGTACGTATGATTCTAGGGTTAAACTTAATTTTTCCTGAAATTTTGTTTCGATTTCAGAAACATATGGAGACTATCCATGAAGAAATCACCGAAAAGGGCACAAACGTTCGCGGATGGTTTTCCTGGAGTTTAATGGATAGTTTCGAATGGGACACAGGATACACGTAAGTTTCGAAACACTACCGAAACTAAATCCGAAGTTTAATATGACATTTTTATAGGTTATTCTTTGGTTTGTATCGCACGAATTTCTCGGATCCAAAACGATCGACTGAAATCAAAGAGTCGGGGAAATTTTATCGTCGCGTAAACAATTTGGCGAAGGTAACTAGTTAGCAAATTCGAACTTCTAGTTGATTTTTCAATACTAATTAGAGTATTTGTTGTAGGAAACTCGAGAGCTTTATGGCAAAGAGGTCGGGGATCCATTAACGATCATTCAAGGCGCACAGCGTTCACCAAATTCAAGTACAAATTTAAATATTAATTTTCTCTTGCAAACCTTCGTATTTCTACGGCTGTTTGCCTTCTATTGTTTATAATACGCTTGTAAATATACGCTTCGCAGCTCGTCTTGACGCTTAATCTTTATCTTCAACAAATTTCCAGAACTCAGGTGGCACATCTATCAATATTTTTAGTTTTGTATTTTTTTTTTCGAAAATCTCTGTCACGCTGTAGCTTAAATTCACTGTTATCTTCTACACTTTGGACTGTGATGTAAATTTTTTGTATATTTTGTTTTTTTGTTGTGTTTAGCGATTGTTTAGAAATGAGACGATCGAAGATGATGGCCACTGAATGACTGAATTCTTCTTGGATCAAAATATTCCAATATGTATTTTTTACTCAAGATATTATTTTTGTATTTTTTTTTCTAGTTTATAACAGTATTTCGGATTGGAAACCTTATATTAAGGTTTTCACAAATAAATATTCAAATTTCAATTTTAAAATTTGAGGTTATGTAGATTATGTTTAAATTTTGAGGTTAGATTTATATTTAAGGGGTTATGAACACTTGCCTTAAAACAACTAAAGTTAAAATCATACATTACTTTAAGTACATGACGAATGTTGTTAATCAGAATTTAAAATTTAGTTAATTACCATATTAGTATAAATGAGTAAATTTTTTAAAATCTCTTTGCAGCTATCAACTTGAAATTTTTTATGCATAATATACTTACTTTTGTGTACATTTAGAACCTATAACTTTAATCATACAAGCTATTAAGCCAGTTTAAAAAAATTAAAAAAAAAATTATAACCAATTTATTTGAGTAAAAAATACAAAAACTCCTATAGGTGAAAAATAAACCTTTTAGGTTCTATTTATGTAAGGAAGTATGATCTTTCGAATATAAACAGCCAAATTGAAATCTTTTTTATAGAACTTAGAAAAAAGGTACATAAGTTATAATGGAGGAAATAGGATAAAGTGGTTTAAAATAATTTTCGCATTATAAAAAATATCGGAAAACAGTTTTTTGTTTTTGATTTTTTTTCCAATAAAAATTTCAGTAGTTTTTGAAAAATTATAAGTACTTATCGTATCTAAATTTTGAAAAAAATATGCTTTCGAGAAGAACGCGAATATAATTTTTTATGAATAAACACTGATATTTTCAGTCAAGGTCAGATAAGTTAAATATTTTTGAAAATATAAGTGGATGTAACCCCTTAAATAAAAACTATTTTGTGATATTTGTATTGTTGCCTCATAGCATTTTATGTTTTGTATTTTTGTGATTTGAGAATTTAACCAGTTAACCTACAATATTTGTGCGTAGTAAACAATTAACTTTTTGTTGTGATTTGTATACTAACAGGTTAAAAAATATTTTTTGAGAAAATTTTTGTAATCTCATGAAATTTTTTTTTTGTTAATTTTTAAGAACTTAGCGGAGTAAATGATGAACTCTAATCAGTGCTGGTGCACTATTTCGACCCGTTACGGCAACCAGAAAGTTTTTGAATAAAAAAAAATTCAGTATTTGTAAATAAAAATGTAATATTATTTCAATATAAAAAAATTTTAATAAAAAATATTAGTTAAATCAATTTATTTTTGTATTTTATATTTTTGTTTTGACTTGCCAATTTGTTACCTCTTCCTAATGCGACCCATACACGGTTCAACTTTCACTATTCAAAATTCAACATGTTGAATCGTGTGTGGGGCAGTTGGTCAACTATTTTGATGGTTGCATAAACGGTTGAAGTAAAATCAAAATATTTCGATTTTACGTGGGCAGAGCAAATGGTCTATGAACATGTTGTACTGTGTGTGGGGTAGTTGAACAACAAAACCAGTACATATATGGTGTAAAGGGTGTAAATCAACAAAATATTTACAGCGGTAACAATTGGAAAGTTTAAATATTTGATTTTGTTTGTTATTTCCAATAACTTGCGGTGATACCGCACTTGAAAATTTTAAATCTTCAAAAGAGTTTCCCGTTGCCAGAAACCTTAATGTAATTCCCAAGCGTGTTTTTGCAGAAATTGCATCACGCATAAATTTATCTTCTTTGTTTATTAAAGGTGTTATTTTGACTAAAATATCATTAATAATTTCTTCGTTCATTCGCATATAATTTTTATAATCGGTTCACATTCACTAATTTTTTTAATAGTTTTTCATTAGAAAATTTTTTTCCCAACAACTCTTTGCTCTATTTTCTTTTTTTTTTCATTTACTCACGCTTTCTTCACTGCTTTCTGCAATTACTGCTAAGGCAAGAATTTTATCCTTAATTTTAACGAAGTTCTCTTTTTTAAAAATTGTGAATAACTGAAGTTGGACAACAAGTTGAATGAATAGTTTAATAGTGTATGGCAAACAGTTCAACTTGTAGTACAGCTAGGTAGTACAACAAGTTGAACCGTGTATGGGCCGCATAAGACTACGATATAAATACGATGACCTTGACTATGACCTAGCACTTCTTAAATTCGAGCCTCAAGAGATTAATTAGTAAAATTTTGTTTATTAATTAGAAAATGGAACTTTTTACCAAAAAAAAAATCGACAAATACAATTAATTCACACTTATGTAAATAACAATATGCTAAAAATTAAACAAAAATTTGTAAAAAAATACCTGTATCTTTTGGTATTATAAAAATTTTTATGTAGACTAATTTCCAAAAATCATGGACCGGTCGGTCATGCTTGGTTATATAAATTATTTTCATTTATTCGTTTATTATCATAATTAATATTGTAAATACAAAAGTGAGTTTGTTTGCTTGTTGGTTTCTCTTGCTTTTACGCTTCCATAACTTAAGCAATCGACTCAAAACTTTGCACGGGGATAGCTTGAGTGACAGAGATGGTATAGGCTATTTTTCACCTTGGGAAAACATTCAACTCCAGAGGGGAAATTCCTCCAAAATAACAACTTTCTAGAAAAAAATACGCGTATAATGACATAATAAACATTTGTTTCATAATGTGAACAAAAAGTAAGAAAAAGTACGAAATTAGAAAATTAATTTGCGGTAAGTTTAGCTGCTGACGCATTTTATCATTGCAATACGTAAGTATGAAAAATTATTGCATCATTCAGTTTCTTTACATATGTATGTAAAGCAATTTTTGTCACAATATAAAAATGAAATAAAATATTTAAAAATGTTCCCATGTGTAAATTATTCCTTTAGCTTATTTAAAAAAGCCAGTTTACAGGTAAATCGTGAGGTTATGAGTTATATGCAGGGGAGGGGGACAAAACGGGATAGGGAGGGGCAAAATGGGGTACCCCGAAAATTTGGTAAAAATTTTTATATTTTCAAATTTGATAATATTGAAAAGCAAATAGTTTTTCATTTGTTAAAAACATTCTATTCGATAATGAAGAACAATTCAGAATTGTTAAAAAAATAATTATTTTTCGCCTCTGCATCCATTACTAATATAAACGGTGATTCGTTTTACCTAAATTACTCCTAAAAAATATTATTATTTAGTAGTTTCGTTTTCTTATGAATATATTTATAATCTTACATTATTAAGGGGTACCCCATTTTGCCCACAAAAAAATTTTTTTCTTACGGCAGCTCGAAATTTGATTATTTTACTTTAATTACTACTGAAAATAATTAGATTCAGCATATTTCAGTCCTTAAAATCATAACGGTTTCTTAAGTACCGCGTTTTGCTCCCCCCACCCTCTATATTTCCTATCAAACTTTTTTTATGCGGCCCGGAATCTTTTGCTAACTTTACATTTTATAGTTATTTCACACATAGAGTTCTCGCTGCATATGTATCTAATAAACTATATACCTCCGGGGAAGTTGGTAGTGTGAACCTCACGGGTCGCACCCACACCACTATGCCACACCGCTTTTTCAACAACTTAGGCTCGGATTTGTTCAGCCAGGTTGTTGGTATACAAAATTATAAACGGCAGGATATTGTTTGAATCAAATGCACTTTAGGTCTCGGTCTGCTACGCGTATAAAACTTTGTTTTATCTTTTGGACCACGATTCTGGTAATGACAATAAATTTAAGATGAATATTGTATATGTATAGTCTTTTAATGATATTTGTTTTGTTTACATGAATATGAAATTAGAATTACAATTTATTCTTATCTATTAAATATTCTGAACGGAACACACTGAGCAAATTCTTTATTTTAATGATAATGTTATTTACATAGTGGACAGATAGATAGAGGTCTTATAATTCAGTATTATGAATCAAATACATTTCATTTAGTTTTTTATAAAATTTTAAATAAAAAACAACTTTTGATATTCAAAAAGGAAATATTTTTTATACGCCAGTATGCAAAAAAGTGTTTTAATTTTCTTAATTTGTGTTATCAAGTAAGTAATTCTGATATATTTTTTTCTATTATTACGTAATTTAACGAGAGATAAGAATGTTTGCACTTCTGTGGGATGCTGTTTTATGAAATAAGTTCCAAATTTCAAAGAAAGCTCTCATTGTTCTTTTCTTGTCAATAGTTTTTGTAAATTTTTAAACGATTTCAAAAAAGAAGCTTTCATTTTCGTCCATTAGGTGTATTTAACCACTTTAGCGGATACCCCGAGTCTCACTCGGATCTGTAATTCTAATAACTAGCAGATACGACACTGCTATACAGTTGGCAGTCTAAAAAATTTTTTTTAATTGAAAATACTTTTATTCGATTGGGAATTATTTGGGAAAATTTAGGAATATAATTTTTTTATTAAGGACATTATAATTAGTGAGTAATTAATTAGTCTTTTTTAGCGTATAGTTAGCAGATCATGAAAATAAAAAATATTTTATTTCACGTTATTTGATAGTAAATAGTTTGGGAAGAACATTAAAATTAATCACACCATTTGGGAATTCATAATTAATTAATTATGCCGATTTTTCTGTTTATGATTTTACATGTAAAATAAATTTAATGACTGACGCCACTGACTAATATGGCGGCAAAATTCAAACACTTTTTTATGTTAAAATTATGAATTATTTTTCGAATTGTACTTCATTAGTATGTTGTATATAAAATAACTTTTCAATTCATACTTTCCGTCAATTACAGTTCATCCTTTTTTTGCACGGTGGATAGGGTCCGTATAAAAAAAATATATATTCAAAAATATCATAAATAGCTATAAAAAGTATAGTTCGATCAAAATTGTAAAAAAAAAACTTTTTTTATGCGGTGGATCGGGACCGCATAAAAAAAGTTTCATCGAAAAAACATAAAACGTTCAAAACTTAAAAATTTCCTTAGAAATTGGTTCTATAAACAAGATAAAGCATTAATTTACACGTAGAAACATTTTATTTCAATTTTTGTTTTTGCTTGCTTTTTGTTTTTGTAAAAAATTAGTTTTTTGCCAAAATTTCCACTTAATCAACAATTTTTGCGAAATTTTTTTACACCATTTAAAAGAAGAGAAAAAATTACATGAAAAAGGTCTTTAAACTATTGTTCTATGTCAACTAGTTTCCGAGAAAAACTAATTTTTATAAACGGAAATTTGCTATGTTATGCAGGACGCTGCAACAGGTGTATTTTTATTTTGGTTCACTGAGGATTTCCGAACGCGAGGAACAATCAAGGTTGAAAAATCTCGCAGTGTCAACTTCAAGGCCATTTATACACAGTTCATTTTTGAATTAAAAAAAAAAATTTGTAATCTCAAGACATGTAGAAACAATGCTGTATATTTAGTTTTTAAAAAAAATATTTATTTGTATAAGAAAAAAGATAAAAAATTGAAGTAAAAATTTTTTTTAAAAAATGGGCTAAAGAAAATAAAATAACTTTTGAGTGAAGTTTGAAGCAATATGCAACATAATTTATAAAAGCTCGAGGCATTATCATTAGTTATTTCTGTTTTGGATAAGTGTAGCTATTTTACTTTTCAGTAGTTACCAAACTTAATCAAACGCCTCAAGCTTTTATAAATTATGTTGCATATTGCTTCAAACTTCACTCAAAAGTTATTTTATTTTTTTCAGCCCATTTTGAAATAAAAGCTTTTTCTTAAAAAGCATTTTTTTACTTCAATTTATTTTCTACTTTTTAGTCTGATCACAATTAATTTAAAAAAAGAATCAAAGAATAGTATATTATTCAACGAGCTAGTAATGATAGCTATTACTCACGAAGATGAAATTGCGACACGAGCCGAGCTTGTGAGGCGCGTGTCGTAATGCATCTGAGTGAGTAATAGCCATTGCAAGCGAGTAGAATACGATATTTTTTCTACGACTTTTTTCCTTTTTGATTTAGGTAAATAAAATTGAATATAAATTTTAAATCAAATTTTTAATCTATTTCTAATTTCATTAAAAGTTTGTATAATAGTATGTATAAAACGATCAAAACAAAACATAAACTACTTTATTTACTTGAACGTTACTAGGCAATATATATTAAATTAAAACTTGATACATACATATATACACAAAACAATTGCAAAGCCATGGAATAATGATTAATACTGTGATTTCATTGGTCAAGAGGGTATTGAGTAATGAACATTCCTCCACATCTTTGAATAATGTCTAACTTTCTCAACAATTAACAGATATATAATGAGTGTGTTCTTCCACAGGAGTAGAAAAATAATTTTTTTTACCTATATTTTAATCGGTTAATTTACCCTAATCAGACATAACTATGGAAATAAAAAATTGCAACGTAAAATCAATGGACAATATTTGACAATTTGAAATGTCAAAAAGTTGCACAGGACTAAAAACTAACAATTTTGGTTTTGGGGCGATTTAGGACAAAACTAATTATACATTATTGCATTGTCATCAAGGTTAGACACGTATGCAAAATTTGAAACCTCTAGCTCAATTAGAACCTGCCTAAATTTTGATTCCAAGATTTGATCTAAACCAACATACTAACATAGCAAGTTAAATAAAAACTTTTAAAAATGGTAGATTTTTGATGTTTTTTTGGCGAATCTCTCCCTAGTATAATCAATATTTTCTTCTTTTCTGAAGTCAGATAATTTTTTTTAAGATTTGTTGTGGCCCAGGATTTTAATGAAACTAAAGAGCAAATATATACGCTAGCCAAACACCATAAAGTTCTATTTGGCGTCGGAAGTTCAGCGTTTCAAATTGAAGGTGGCGTGATTGGTACAGGTAAAAAGCACCCTGAATTTTATTCAAACTTGTTTTAATTTTTTTTTTGTCGAATTTAGGTAAAGGTGAAAGTATCTGGGATCGTTTCACTCACGAGCATCCAGAAAAAATTAAAGATGGCTCCAACGCAGATATTGCTTGCGACTCGTACAATCATCTCTTACGCGACATAGACATGCTAACAGATTTGGGCGTACAATTCTATCGATTTTCTGTATCGTGGCCACGAATACTACCGAAAGGATTTAGTCACGTAATTAATGAAGAAGGTCTAAAATACTATCATAACTTAATTGATTTGTTACGCGCCAATAATATTATCCCCGTGTTGACAATGTACCATTGGGATTTGCCACAATCGATTCAAGAATTGGGCGGATGGACCAATGAGTTGATCACTGATTTTTTTGAAGATTATGCAAGAATTTTATTCGATAATTTTGCGTCGAAAGTGAATATTTGGTTTACGTTTAACGAGCCGGATGTGATATGTCACCTGCACTATGGCACGAATATATATCCGCCAGAAATTTCGTCGTCTGGCGTGGCTGATTACAATTGTATACATAATTTATTTTTGGCACATGCGCGAGTCTATCATTTGTATAAGGATAAATATGATTTAGCGAATAATGGTTTAATGGGATTGAGTGGCACATTTAATTGGTTTGAACCTGTCACTGATACTGCAGAAAATATTGAAGCTGCTGAAAAATTTATTAAAATGATGGTAAGTAATAAATATCCATGTCACGAATTTCCAAAAAAGACAGGTACGAAAAAATTTTCAAAATCAGTTAGGCAGTTTATTTTTGGACTAGGGGACTTTGTATAAGATAGCACATAATGAATATTTTTAATTTTCTCGAAAACTAATACACAAAGAAAAAATTTGGGGGACAGGTCAACCCACACTGTCAACTTCCCATTGGGTGTCCTCAAAGACTAGAGACTACTGTACATAAATAATTCTTTTTTCGTTTTAGGCGACTCCTCCCTTGGGCCCCCGATAGAGGCTTTGTCCCTTGCACCATACCGGGGGCTTCGCCTTCCGTACCTAAGGGTAGGGGCTCCACCCTTATCAAACAAATGATAACATCATTTGTTCTCAAGATATGCGAGACAAAATATATTTTGTCAAAAACCTAATTTCTTCAAGTTTCTTATTTCGTTTTTTTTTTTTTTTTTTTTTTTTTTTTTTTTTTTTTTAAATTTTGTAATAAAATACTGGCGTTTTTAACATCAAGAAAGGTTCTTAGGACATTATATAATAATGTTATAGTAAAAAATCCATATAATCTATGTTATCTTAATAAAGTTAATTCCCTTTTTTGACCACAAAAAACAAACCGCCAATCCGAATTTGCTGAAAACTTTATCCGGTCTTCATTTTTTGATTACGCATCTAATGTAATTAGTCTGGAGTTGATATCACCATTTGTTCTCGAGATATGCAAGACAAAAAAAAATTCACGAACGAACACACAGACATCACGCTAAAAACGATAGATTCGGATTCTAGTAACCTTGAAACGTGGAGATATGTCAAAATTAGCGATTCGAAAAATCGGACCCATTACAATAACTTCCTATGGGAAGTTAAAAATAGTTCAAAAACCTTTTGTTTTTGTCACTTTTCCCGCCCTTTTCGATGGTGTAGAAAAAAATTTTGGATTCTAGTAGGGTAAAGGCACCAACCGGTAGCTGAGAGTGCTTTAGTAGTTGACACTCGTAACTTTAAACTGTTATTATAAGGCAATCAAGAGCTTTTTTTCATTGATATAATTCTGGTTCATCACATACAGCAATCTAGTTTTCATGTTAATAATTATCTCGAAAAGTTCACCGTCAATTTTGATGTAATTAAATATTTTATAAACGCATATGTTTTAATTCTGACAAATGTTGTTTCTGTAATCGTAATATATAAACAGGTAAATTTTTTGATTTTTCAGTTTTGAAAAAAACATATATATTTTTATGTTTGAAAATGACTAGAATCGATTATAAATAGATGGAAGTTGATGTTAAAATTCATTAACTGATAATTTCTGCGTCAGGGACTTGTCATCCGTGGATGTCAACTACTGGGTCCTGATATAAGTCAAATTTTAGTAGTTGACATCAGTGTCAACTACTAATGCAACCTATTTGTATATTTTAACGGTAATTTATTATTGTATTTCCTTTAAGATTCCAGTAAGTTATTTTAAAATATATCTTTAACGTCGGGATCTAATAGTTGACACCCCCTCCCCTTCTGTCATCTACTAACTCATTGAGAAGTTCCGATTACGGTAGCTGTAAAAGATCTTTTGGATTTCATTGAGCCAGGTGTAACAAAAAATGTGTGTTTTTAATGATTGTTAAGTTAAAGTAGCAACCAAGATGACAGTCAAACTGTCAAATTCTAAACACATTTTTCGTGCGAAATCGAAACAAAATAAATTTAAAAACACATCAAACTTTTTAAAAGTAATTAAGATAAATTTTATATTGAAAGTTAGCCAGTTTTTTTATTCACTTGGCACGTTTTATTTGGCTTTAAAAGCTTGTCAAGTTCTAAAGTAAAATATGTATCTGTTAATTGTATTAAAGAATGTGTACATATTTTTAAAATTATTTTATTTTATTCCGATTTTGCAAGAAAAATGTGTTTGGAACTTAACAGTTTATTTTGATTTCAACTCTTTTTCCGGTCAACATGATGAAATAGAACTCGTCCATTTTTCACATTTATGTTTTTGGTGGGATTTAATGAATTTCTGTAGGGAATTTAAAACCGCCTACTTAGATTGTTTAAAATATTGCTACTACTGTCAACTACTGAAATTTATTAATGTCAACTAAAATTTTAAAATTAAATTATCAGCTACTGATTGTGTCATTACACGCCACTTCATCCAGGTCATGTCACCCATGATCTCAGATTTAGCTGAAAAATTTTACACCATTAGAAAGAGGAGAAAAAATCACATAAAAAAGGTCTTTTTCAGCTAAATCTGAGGTAATGGGTGACATTTTATGTTTTTATTGGATGATTTGAAATGAAATGACCCGACTCTATTTTAGGAGAATTTCATTATTTTCTTTCTATTATCTACCAATTCACTTTCGTTACATCCTAAAGTAAACAGAAAACATGATTTTAAATCTCACTTAATAGAATTTCCTTTCCCAAAGTTAAAAATATCTACTTAAAATTTTTTCTTATAGTGTCAATTACTAGTACCTTTACCCTATATTCTTGTAAAAAATAACGCAAAATGACCAAAATTCCGGGTTTAAAAATCGAACGTGCTTGACTAACGAACTCACCTTTCGTAAAAATTAGATGCTTCGTTCGAGAGTGAAAGTCATTTTCGGTTTTCCGAGGTTTTAAAACAAATTTCTGTTATAGTTCGAAGCTCAAGTCTTACCATGAAAGTCGTCGTAATAGCTAAAATTTCCATCATGGAAATTCACTAAAAAGACAAGCTTGTGGTGCAAGTTATTCCTGAAATTTTTCTTACAGTATGGATTCCAAATTCATCCGGTGTATGCTGACGTGGGTGACTATCCAGAAGTCTTGAAAGAAACAATCGCAAACAAAAGTGTAGAACAAGGATTTCGTCGTTCACGCCTACCAACATTTACGATTGAAGAGATCGAGTATGTGCGCCAAACATTTGATATTTTGGGCTTCAATTATTACACGACGTTCCAAATTGAGCATGTAGATAACGATTCACAGTTTGAGAAGCCATCGTTTGAAGATGACTTTCATATTAATTTTAAGAAAACCTTCGATAGCTTTCTACAAGTAAGTCTTTTATTTGATTTTGATAGATATTGTTTTGATATTAATTTCTTATTGAATTAGTCACATCCTGAAGGATTGCGAAAAAGTTTAAATTATGTACGAGAACACTATGGGAATCCCCCAATTTTCATTACCGAAAATGGTTGTGGAATGCACGCTGAAGATACAAATTATCAAAAATGTGTAAACTATTTTGAGGTAACTTTCAAAATTTTATGCAAAGTTTTGATTAGGGTAGGGTGGGGCTAGTTGAGCAATTTTTTACTTAATCGACCATAGCTCCTCAACCGTAAGTCCAAATTTATTGTTATGCATACTGATGTGTAGGTAAGTTCTTCCTTTTCTAAAGTCCGCATAGTAACATTTTTCTAACAATTCACATTTAAGAGATACTGCGGTTTAAGTGAAGGAAATCTGACATGCTCAACGTACCCCACAAGTGAGGTAAGTTGAGCAAGGGAACGGGGTAAATTGAGCAGTTAGAAAATGTAACCAAACCATGCCTTAGATGTTTATCAGACATAAAATAAAATAATTATTATTTGACATTCAATCTTTTATTTATAATGCTTTAGTGACATAATAGTGAAACAAAAGGAAATTTTCTTTGGATGTTAAATACAGAAAATAAAATTAACAAAAAATCGACTTCAACTTAATATTTAAACTACAATTTTAAACTCAATATTTGGAATATACTCAGTCTTTCTACTTAATATCAGACTTTAAATTAAAAAAGAAACATTAATTAAGTAGATATTAAGAGTTTCAACATCATTGTCACTGTTACAATTAGTGCAAACGAAAGTTCTATTGTTCAACTTACCCCACTCAGATAATTTGAAACAAAAGTGAGGTTATGAAAAAACTGTTTGAATTAGAACCAAATCCTTTTTGGATATCAAAAATATACTAAATTTATAAAAGTTTAACATTTATTTGATTTAACATAGATAATAATTGCCTCGTACAGAAGAAATATTCACAAACAAAAGTTTTTTACTTTTTATACGCAAAATAAATAAAGCGTGCGCATACGTCACTCGATCGACAGTTGCAACTGGCAGTAGCGTAACGAGTTCCCCTCACTTGCCTGCTTCTATCCGCCATTTAATGTATTAGCGTGCGATGTATAGTTTCTGAGATATTTCGATTGCCCAAATTACACCTATGCTCAACTAGCCCCTCTCTACCCTACCTCATCAGTAATGATAAAAAAATTTCAGGATCATATAAATAACGTGTATCAAGCAGTGGTTAACGATGGCTGTAATGTAAAAGCTTACAGCGCATGGGCACTTATGGATAATTTCGAATGGAGTGAAGGTTATAGGTATTAATTTCGAAAAAAAACGCGCCCAAATTGAAATATTTAATAAATTTTTTTGTATTTTAGTATGAAATTTGGATTATACGCTACGGATTTTAATGACCCAAATCGTAGTACTAAACCAAAACCGTCGGCTGAATTTTATAAAGAGGTTTTGTCAGTCTTGAAACAAGAAGATATTCAAGAAATATATACAGATATAAGTAAAGCTAATGGGCAAGAATTTGGAAGTCATTTTTTTATGTTATTTGTACTGTTGTGGTATATTCTACGAATGCATTAGAAAATTTTTTTTTAAAGTTTAAAATTTTTATTTATTAATTTTATTTTGTTTTAGTACTTAATTAGAGTAAATTTTAATTGAGTTAGTATTACTGGTACACGGAGAGAAAATTCCTATAAAAATTACTGTGCTCAGCACTACAATCGACGTGTAAAAGGTGAACATATTCAATTCTGTAAGGTAAAAATATAAAGATTATAATTAATCATAAAAAATTTAAAGGATGGAATGTTCTTTTCGTAACATTATCTCCGTAAAATTTGTAAAACAGCACAGTAAAAAGTTCCATTACCGACAAAAAAATAATTTTTAATTGTTTTTATTAAAAAAATTACCATACTAACATGCTAATAATAGAAAGAAAAAAAACAGAAAGAAGGTTGGTTGTGTTGGGAACGCTGTAATGAAATGTACCTCACTCAGCGAGTTACATGCGAACCATAGGTGTGGACTGTGGAAGAAACTTTGTCAGACAGTTCGCACCAAGCACCTTGATTTATCAGACTGTGTTACAAGCAGCTAGCACAGCTAGTAGTCAGTTTCTTTTACACTCTCTTAGGACGATGTTATCGTTTAATTCGTCTTTTTGTTATTTACCTATCTTTAGTATATGTATTAGAATATATTGTTGGCAATCAGTTTTGTATACATGTTTTTACAGGTACAGTGCAACCAACATAAGGTCGCGAGTCAGATGCGCAAATGAAAGAGTACGACAACAAGAATTAAACTATAATATATATATGCATAAGAGTGTGTTAAAAGTTGTGTTAGCACCACATTAAATTTTACCATGCTAGCACATATTTTTTATTTTGGTCGTCGATCGCGCACGGATTATAGGGGAGCATGGTAATTTTTCTGAAATTTTCTCTACAAAAATTATAGGATTTTTCTCTCCGTGTATGTTGAGTTGAGATATTAGTTGTTCTGATACATGTACATATATTATGTAACATTATATCACTGATTGTCATTTATAATAAAATTTTTAAAAATCACTTGAACAGAATTTTTTAACGTTAATTGAAAGCATGAATTTGTGCTTATGAGAATACATACACAGTAGTAGAAACTATTTTTCAGCGAAGGATATTTCTTTTCCAATTTCTAAAAATTAATAACATGAAAAATATTAACTTTATGAAAAAAGTATCTAACTGAACCTTTCTTGTTGGAGATCGGTCAAAAAATATAAAAAAAATTTTGTTTAATTTTAAAAATACAGCATAAACTCTTTTTAAGTGGTGGGTAGTAGTAATGTCGGATCGAGGAGCAGTTAGTCGATTAATCGACTAAAGTTGTTTTTCAGATGAAATTAGTCATTAGTCGGAAATATCGAGCATAGTCTAGTCGACTAATCGATTGAGTTTTTAGTCGAATTCATAGTAAGGTAACCTATGTAACTTTTTCAAAAACGAGGTCTTTTTTCGAATTTAATTATGGACTTTTAATATTTTTGTTAAGAAAAAGAAAGATATGAAATATCACAATATATTAATCACATAAAAGTGAAAACACATATAAACAGATAGTTTTTTAGTTTCCATTTTTTAAAGTCCAGTAAATAATACAGAAAAATTGTTAAATTAGTCGTTTTTAGTCACTTGAAAAAAAATTAATCATTTTAATTATTTAATCGAAGGTGAAATAGTCGACTAAAATATGACTAAATGTAAACAAAATTAGTCGACTAAACCCACTAATTTTATTTACATTAAGTCATTTTTTAATCGACTATTTTACCTTCGATTAAATAACTAAAGTGATTAATTTTTTTTTAAATGACTAAAATGACTAATTTATTAATTTTTCACTTATTATTTATTACATAAGAGGTTTTTATTTTTTCGAATAAATTTGGGTTTGTCTAACGAAAATTTGTTGCCTAGCAATTTAACGAGAAGAACTGTCAACTAAGAAAAACGCAACAGCGAAGCTGAAGCTGAAGCGATTTTGAGTTGACAGTTCTTCGAGTTAAATTGCTTTTAAGTAAAAGAAATTTGAGTTGTAGAAAACACAAATTTAAATAATTCACTGTTTAGAGATTTACTTTGTGAAATTTCACGAAATTAAAATTATATTTATACTTTACGCGTTTTCAGCCCTTTCGGCCATCCTCAGGGTAACTGACAAAGTAATTTAAACTTTAAATATTTTTCAATATTTAAACACAAATTTATTCAGAAAAAATATAAAACTCAAGTGTAATACGGTAAGACAATTTAACGAATAAAATAAATTAGTATAATTCATATTTTTATTTAATACATTGTTACTATGGTTCTGAAATCAGTTATATTTATCAATACACATTTTTGTTTCATTTTTATCGTGTTTACCTACGCAATAAAATGATCAATGAAATGTTTTGTACAATTTTTTTCGCTGTAAAAACTTTTCCTAAATTTTTTTCCATGGTAAAAGTGGAAAAACAACAATATTTTTATGGGACTTAATACGTACATGAGTCAAATTATCTGTATTATTTGATGGACTTCAAAAAATGAAAACTAAAAAAACTTACATATTTGTATGATTTTTCACTTTTATGTGATTAACAGATTGTAATATTCTATAGATATTATATTTCTGTTTTTTTTTTTTTTTTTTTTTTTTTTTTTTTAATGAATATATTAAAAGTCAATAATTAAATTCAAAAGAAAATATTGTTTTTGAAATAGTTACATAGTCTACCGTATTTATGAATTCAATTAAAAATTTAGTCGATTAGTCGACTATTGTATGCAGTGGCGTCGCAAGACGAAAATAGGGAGTGGGCAAGATAATTTTTGCGAGGCCCCCTTTAATTTTCTTTTTGAAATATCTGTATTAAAAATTAGGCGACAATCAAAAAAGAAAAAAAAATGAAAAACAGTTACTTGCGAGGCCGTGGGCGTGGGCCCACATCGTTCACGTCTAGCTACGCCACTGATTTTATGCTCGATATTTTGAACTAATGACTAAATTTTTGTTGAAAAACAACTTTAGTCGATATCACTAGTGGGTAGGGACCGCATAAATAGATCGTACAAAAAGAAAATATTCAAAGACTTCATAAATAGCAGTTATAAAAAGTATAGTTTTCTTCAGATTGTAAAGAGAGTTTCATAGAAATTACTAGAAATTACTTTTCTAAACACGATAAAGGAAAAATTTACACATAGGAATATTTTTAAATATCTTTTTCTTATTTTTATAATGTTACAAAAATTGCAATACATAAACATGTAAAAAAACTAAATGATGCAATAATCTGTATAGGCTGGGTGCGTGATGGCAACGACATCTATAATATACATTTTTCCGGGCTCATTAACGAATATAAATAATGGTAACCGTGGAAATAAATAAATTTAAAATATTTTTAAACAAACCTTAAAATCTGAATACAAATATTTGTTATTTACAATTAATTTTTTTTATAAATAAATTTGAACAATTTGATTTGTTCAGTTTGAACAATAAAATACTGGATGAAGTATAACAGTTATATTAAAAAAGTAATTAAACAATTTTCGACGTTAATATAATTATCAAGACAGTATTTCCTTCCAACCTCGGACTATGCAGAGGAAAAAGTTACTGGTGCCGGTGAAGTACGTCAGGGAAATTCGAGAATTAAGAAATGCTGGCATAAGTTATTTAGTTTAATGTAGAGTTATAAGACAAACATCAACAACTTTAACTCCTTATGAAACATTATTTCATGTGACTATGTGAGTTAAAATACATCAAATATTTTTAATTCTGTGTTTATGGATTGACGTGTAGATGTTAGTACTGTTGACAGATAAATAAGGAATTACATATCAGTTGCAATTGCGTTTATAATCAAAGTGAATCAATGTAAATATTTTTATTTAATATTTTTTTATTATACTATAAACACATATGAGCTCGTATTAATGCTTGTTTTCTCCACCACTCACGCTGCAATCGATTTAATTGTCCCCACCATATACTTCGCACGCTGCCTATAGGTACTTATGTAATCTGATGATAAAATGCGTTAAAAACAGTCAGCAGAAAAATGTACTGAAAATTAACGTTCAAATTTCGTACTTTCTCTTACTTTTACGGACTTTAATGGATATTTTAAAAAAAAATTCGCATAAGAAAGTTGCAGAAGAGAAATCACAGAAAAAGGGGTTATTTTTCCTTTTGTTATAAACAATATTCAACTAATTAAAATTCAAATAGTGTTTGAAAAATCATCAAACTGGATCGGGCGGGACTCGAACCCGGATCTCTTGGTTGCTAGCCAAGCGCCTTACCAATTAGGCCACCGAACCCGGCACTCGATAACATTTGAAATTAAAAATATCCAACTAGATTATCGTTTAATAACCAGGGCCGTGGAGAAAAATGACGAGTCCAGGGGAAAAAACACATTTTTTAAAAATTTTCCTCTCAAAACAAGTAACGAGCAAACAAAAGTTCCTTTTACTTTTTCCCGGGTCTCCTACTAATAGCTACTGACCTCCTCTTCAAGCCCGGGCCTCAGAGCTAGAGCCCCGACTACTCCGCCCTCTCGTTCGGCCTGTTGGTAACACGGATTATCTCTTGAACTAATTCCAGCAAAATAACTCTATTCAAATTGAATCCGAACGACTGCGCCAATTCATACCACCTGTTCTAATACATATAATTTCCTCTCGTCCCTATCTGTTGGTTTAGGGATTAACTATCCCAAAAAACAAGTCCAAACAATACACAAGTAAACATATTCATATCTTTAATTAATTAAAATTTCATTTCTATTTGTACGTGAATATCGTAAAATTAAACTTTTTGAATAGCAAAGAGATTATCATGTATATATATTTGTTTACCGCCAGTGAGTAAGTTTGAAATGATATCTTGTTTATGTTGTTTACAACCATTATTTAATGTTTACATTTTTCTTTATATACATTCAGTTTGGACGAATAAGACAAAGAAAGACAACCTGTAAAGTATGATTCTATTCATTCCATTATATAACGATTTATTGTAATAACGGGCAAAAAGAAAGTATACGGGAGTTGACGGGGTAAGATTTTATGTGTTTTCCTTTTTTTAAAATGATACCATTATGGAAAATAGAGTAATATAAAGCCTGGCCAGCAATGGTCAGTTGAATATTTACTATACAAATATAATAAAAGGGACTATAAAGGAACGGGATAGAATTTGACGAATATTGTTCTATATATTATATTGAATAACTGGAGAGTGAAATTACAGGGTGTTACAAATGCTGTCTTTTTAGATTTTGATAATTTTACTAGGATTGGAGTGATTCAGGAGCAAAGTTTTATTTTTCGTACTCATTACTTCTAGGAAAAGGACTTTTATAGTGTGAAAGTGATCCTTTTGTTTTAATACTACACATCTAAATTGATCAAAAATTGAAAGAGTTGCATTAAAGATGCATTAGAAGCTTGAAAATTTTGATACTAGAATGTAGTCAGATCTAGAATTTTGCTGTAAAAATGGCCAAATTCCCTATGAAAGTTGTTTTTCATTCAATTCTATAAGCTTAATTTTATCGGAAATCGAAAAAATACCAGCAAAAACCTATAAATTGGCATAAATTTTTCATGTTCCTATTACTTAAGAGTTTTCATCGACTTGATGACATCAACAGGTTCAAAATTTAATTTTTTTTTGAAGGTGGAGTATACGTGGAAAGAATTTTTTATCACCACAGCTTCATCGCCACTAAAAAATGTTATGTCCGATTGTCGAAAATTGATAAGCTTGTTAACAATCCGAGAACCGGCAAAGGATTAATGTTTTTTACCTGTACATTTTGCATACAGTAAACCCACGATAATCGGATAACATTAGTTTTGTCCACAAGCAGATAGTAGATAGAAATATCGAGCCATTACCGCCATTTTAGCGTAACCGATAAATATCAAATTTTACAGGAGAAGAATTTTTTTTTAAATATTTGTATGGCGTTTGCAATATTTCTGCTGTCTTAATTTTATTACGCCTGAGCGTATTATTCCTATTATTTTATTAACCTTACGATAAAGATGGTTAATGTCGGTTACGCTAAAATGTGAAAATATGTTGTATTAACGATAAACTAAGCAGTTGCTATCACTCGTTAATTAACGAATTTTGGAGAAAAACGTTAACACTCCTTGGTCCGTTACAATTTAAAATATTGCTTGTAATAAAAATCTTAGTTACGATAAAAGTGTCGCTTACGAAATTCGGCGGTAATGGCTCGATATATACATAAACGTTACACATAATGTAATAGTATAGGCAATCAGTTTTACACGACCGACATAAATTTTTACAAATGCATACATATATATAGTAATACATCTGTTTAGTGGTGAATTCAGATTAGAACGTGAGCCAGCGACAGGTGAAAGGTTATATTATTTTTTTATTATCTGCCTTTTTGAAGAGCGGTAAACTTCAGTGTATCAATGAAGTTAAGCAATGTCTTGCCTGTAAAAATTTCCACGAATTTCCCTTGACTTATTTTTTTTACTAGAAATAACCGTAGCATTCTTTTTTTTTAGCTACTTACAACTTAAATATTCCTGCTTTTAATGGGCAGGTAAAAAAAGTCCTGTAAAATTTCAAAATTTTCCTGCAAATTAATCCCCTTATTTCCATTTTTTCGGTCACTGGAACTCTCCTGCTGTTTTTTTCTCGATGGGTATTACTGTACCATTTCTTTCATTCTATGCAATGGCAGGTAAAAATAATGAAAACGTCAAAAACTCACAAATGTGTTAAAAGTAGTTATATACGGAGGCCACGGTTAAGACATTGTTCATTTTCATTGATACACTGAAGCCTACCACTCTTTAAAACGACGGGAAAAAGAAAATCACAACTAAATCACAATTTGGTTTTTAAAAATAAATAGTGTCATATTGTTAAAATTAAGTGATTAAGATTTTTGTGATACAATTTTAAGTGCTTTCCTACATATCAACTAATCAAATTTTGAATATTAAATTTTAGGAAAATTGAAGGTGAGCCCCAATTTTCATACTAATTTTCGTTCGTTTTGGGTCATGTTTAATATATGAAACTAGAAATTTTCAGTTTTTCTTCTGCACGTATACTAGGAAATTGCCCAACTTTCCATCTGTCACTGGTTCACGGTCTATAGTGATGAGCAAAATTAGTCTTGGTCTTGCAGTCTTGTCTTGGTCTTGCATTTTTTGCAAGACCAAGACCAAGACTATGTATACCAAGAGCAAGAGCAAGACCAAGGCTATAAGTATGGCTGCAAGACCAATACCAAGACTCAAGTGAGTAAGACCAAGACAAAAGCAAGACTCTTGCTAAACCATTTAAATAGTTTGAAAGTATAATTAATACCGTAAAGAGAGAAAATTCTGATTTTAGAAGGAAGAAATTCAGTAACAAAAAAATGCAAGAAAGTGCAACATTTTTTAGCAATACCAAGACCAAGACTGCATTTTGCAAGACCAAGACCAAGATCAAGACTCAAACTGCTCTAGCAAGACCAAGACCAAGATTCTTAATGCAAGAACAAGACCAAGACCAAGACTGCCAAGTCTTGGTCTTGGTTTTGCATTTGCTCATCACTAACGGTCTAAATGTGTGCTACATTCTAAACCACCAAAGATTTTTATAGTCTTATTCTTGTACACTCTGTACTTTTATGTATATTATCCAGTGTCTAGTCATTCTGGATAACTTTCGACAATATTTCTTTTACAGTATTATATATAGTACTATTTGACCAATTTCTATTTTAACCGTTACGCATTATTAAATTTCAGTTCTGTGTTCTTTCTATTTTTTTAAACGAAGGAATGAGCGAGCCCAAGGAATAAAATATGAAGAAATAAATACGTATGTATGCTGTTGTATAATGTAATCTGGCCCCTTTTTCTATTCAAATGGCTTTTTAAAGTTGCATTTATGAAGAAATATGTCTAAGTAAAAAGGAAACGAAGGAGAAATATAGTTTTTTTTATATATTTTTTAATTACTTATTCCAATATGTTTTTTGTATTTTATTGATCGTAAATTAATTTTTAAATTATAGTTTCGTTTTCGGGGGGAATGGGAGATATTAATTTACAAGAAAACAATTTCTAAAGTTTTGGGGTAGAGATATTTTGCGATTTAAAATTAATACAAGTTGAGTAGACTAAATCGATTATGTGATATTTGTATGTGGCGACAATAACTGCGCCGTCTTGCGATTAAAGTTGAAATTATTCAAAGTGAGTGTTTTCAGATGAGTACCATTTAAACATGCCGTTTCTAATTTTATTTTTAGTTATTAATTTTCCAAAAATTGAATTGATTATTGCGGAAGAAGTTCTTGAAATATTTGGAACAAGATTTTCTTCAAAAATACAAAAAGTTTTATTTGGTTCTCACAGCTGACTGACAAATAATATAGCTCTTTTTAGGTATGTAGTTTCATTTTTAGAGTTCCGAAGAAACAGTTTGAAATCCTTATAGTTTCGTTAAGTCTGGCTGTCTGTACATGCGTCACACCCCCGTAATTTCTACACATTTCGGCCTGTCAGTATGAACTTCTGCATGTACATGTTGCAAAAAAAATTTCCATAATTTCTTGAGATCCTTTATCGTCCTTATCGTCGACCCTTTATATGTATTTATGTATCAGTACGATAACTCTCGAACAAAACATTCTATTTTTATGAAATTTGACGAAAAAATTGGATGTCCAAAAATTTTGGATGAGTTCGTATAGATACATCCGATACCCGGAACATTATTCGTGAAAAAAATTAGTCTTTCGCTAAAATTTCCCCAAATCCAAAAGTCTTATGACATTTTCTTACATCATTGGAAAGAGGATAAAAAATCACATAAAAAAGATTGTTGAACTTTTATTCTATGTAAACTGGTTTCCGAGAAAAACTAACGGAGGATGCTGCGACAGGGGTATTTTATTTTTAAGACCTGTTTGCCAAATATTGAGCTTCAAACTACGGAGATCTTTCGGAGTCTCGCAGATATAGGTAAAGAAATTTTCAAAAATTCAAAAAGTAATGTTTTTCTGTATTAGAAAACGTTCTATAAAAATTCAAGCTTAAATAGTCAAGGAAAATACTCGAAGACGAACCAAATTTTCGTTTTCTGTAAGTAATATCGCGCGGGATATTGTTAAAAAGATTTTTTTAAGGATGTTTGGGAGGTACAATCGGAGATAAAAGTACATGAAATTAGAAATTCGTGAATAATTGCGTTGTATAACAAACTATGAGGTAAATACATAGTTATCTTTGTTAAATAAGAGCTATCACTACAACCGATTGTACAATACATCAAACTATAGCTCTCAGCTGACTACAAGAGCTGAGTACATTCTGAGGATTTTTCGGAGAATTTCAAAATGCTACGAGCCGATTGAAGATTTCAACGGCTTACTGAATCGGTTTGAAATTTTCGCAGGGGCCTTAATATTTAAAGAGGAACATTCTACTAAATTTTTAATCGTCTCGTAGCATTTTGAAATTCTCCGAAAAATCCTCAGAATGTACTCAGCTCTTGTAGTCAGCTGAGAGCTATAGTTTGATGTATTGTACAATCAGTTGTAGTGATAGCTATTATTTAACAAAGATAACTATCTATTTACCTCATAGTTTGCTATACAACCCAATTATTCACGAATTTCTAATTTCATGTACTTTTATCTCCGATTGTACCTCCCAAACATCCTTAAAGTAAAATTGAAATTTTCTTGACCATATTTTAGTTTCAAGCTTCATTTGCGAAATTTTATACTTCAAAGTTTATATGTTTTCTACGGTAAGATTTATGGGTGAATGCAACTGAGGCTCTTGTCGAATATATTTTTGAATAAACAGCAAAAATATACTTAAATTCTAATTTCATGCGTGTCTAATACGCACTTGATGAATTTTTTTTTTTTACCAGATACGTTAGCCTATAACAGTCACTAATTGTTGGTCAGTAGTAGAGCACTACAGAAAATTGTATGAAAAAATTTTAAATTTCCAATTGTTTCCCATCGAAATCTTTGACGACGATAATTTATAAGTTATAACACGATTTTTTTTATAGTTGTCAAAAAATCTTTTACAAAAAAATACAATATTTATATTAAAAAGAAACTTAAAAATAAAAAAAATACTTTACGATATCGTATCAAATATCACTTCGGAATCAATAACGCGTGACCACAAAATGAATAAGCGCAACCACCTACTCCAATATTATAAAATCAAAGTTTATTTATGTTCTAATGTTGGTACTACACACAATCTAACGGGAAATAAATACAAGGGTCCAAAACAAAGCTTTAATATACCACACAACATATTATAGTACACGCACAAAGTCAGTGTTTTACAAAGCAACAACAAGGGGGAGAAATATTTTACAAATGAAAAAACACAGTTGAAATGCATACAAATATTTTTATATGTTGACTTTTTATTTGAGAAATTATAATTATTTCGGAATAAAAAGATCATATATTTTAATTAAATATCTTCTTTTTTTTTGGGGGGGGGGACTCTTCAAATTTTGAAGAAAATGGACAAGATTTAAGGAAAATAAATAATGTAGAAAATGTTGTTTCATATAAATTTTTAAATTTATCAGTTTGTAATAATATTGGCAATTAACAATACGTTTCAGTAGAAACATTGCCTAGATCTTATTGTTTTCACAAAAAATACAGCAAAATAGGATTTTGATCGGCGTAAACGTTAAAACCCATTAAACAAATTTTTTCAATTATTTTTTAGTCGAATTTTCTCCGAAAAATTAGACTTATACAGTCCATACGATAAGAGCTGCGAGAGGCGAGAGTAGGGGCGCTATCCGTTTTCGGACCCGTAGAACACGAATATGTAGAAAAAAAAATGTCTGATATATATATATATATATATTTTCCCGCCACCTTTTAATTTGTGTAGGGCCCCCCTATGGAAGTTAAGAGATGAAATTTGGTAAATGGGGCTCATTTTCGAGGCACCTCATACTATCAAAGTGGGGTCAAATTTTGGGCAAATTTTTTTTCTGACCCGACCTTTAAGGGGGTGGTGGGGGGCGGAAAAGCAATAAAACTTTTCCAAACCGGTTTTAAGTAATGTTTCCGTCAAATATCTACAACATATCCAAAATTCAGCTTCCTAGGATGATATGGTGGGAGTAGAGGGGGGAAAAACGATTTTCGCTGGATCTAACAGGCCCCCAGCCCCCCAGAATTAACGTAGAGGGTTGAAATTTGGTGTGTTGATAAAGTTCGTACCTAGGTTGTGCTTTTTGGAGGTTTTAATATTTTACCCCCACCCCCCTCATTTTTAAGCTACAATTTCATGCATTTTCGACGTTTTCGAAGTTTGTACCACTCGCACAGGTCACCCGAATAAACCTAGAGGGCTGAAATTTTGTATTCGGATTGAGTTAGTATCAAGGGGGTGCCTTTTGGGGGTCTCGACTTTTAACCCCTACCCCCACCATTTTTATACCCAAAAGAACATGATTTTTCTTGTTTTTTAACAGTTTCGTTCGGGTCAAAATCTCCCCAAATAAACCTAGAGGGCTGAAATTTGGTGTACAGGTTAAGCTAATAGCCAGACACTGTTTTTTGGAGGTTTCAACTTTTAACCCTTACCCCCACGATTTTTACGCCAATATTTCCTTAATTTTTTTACTTGTTTTCTAACACGTCTAGAGACTCCATAAGGAAACCTAGAGGGCTGAAATTTTGTACGTGTATTCAGTTAGTATCCAGCTAGTACCTTGTAGGGAGTCCGCATCACTTTTCCCCCCACTTCTCCCATTTTTACATCGGAATTGAATGCTATTGTTAAATGTGTTTTAAAAGCATTATGTTTATTCTAAATACAAGTAGGCGAATAGTAATTTTAAAAAATTTAAAAAAAAGTGAACTTACTTTTATGACAAATGAAATACATACATATTAAGTAATTTAAAAATGTTATTAAAGTCACTGTTTATTTATAAATTAGGAATTTTGGATTTTTAGTATTTATAAAATAGAAATTTTGGATTTTTTTGGAAAGAAAAAATATCTTTATAAAGGCCTTCCAGTTTACTATTTAAGGTCCTTTTTTAATTTTTAAAACTAAAACATAAAGGCAATTAGCGGATAAACATGGGCAGGAATGTCCTCGTACGAATTGTGTTGGCTTTTTTTCTGCTACCTGTTTTCGGCACAAAATTGAATTTTACTGAGATACAGCCCTTAAATACTTAAAACCTTTTTTTAAAGCCTCGATCAGCCGAACACTCATCACCAGTTTTGAAACCAACAAAATGACAATTCGGTTGTAGATTTTCAATCACATTTCGCTTGTAGACATTCAATACCGAAGATGAAGGGGAAAATTCGACTACCGTGATGGGGCCCCGCTGCTCACGGCGTTTTTTTAATAGACGAGCAATATTCCATGTAGAAACACTTGTTGTGTCCACTAGATTCATTTTCATGTAATAACTTTTATCAATTTCGCGTTTTTTTTATGGAAAATAAAATTATGAAAAATTTCAACGTTCATTTTGCATATATATTGTTATATTATGTTGATTTTTGATAGTAAAGAGCTTGGCAATGTGTTAGGGTAGCAACTAGTGGTTCAATAAACTTGCTTTTATAACTATGCATGACAGTTAGAGATATTTCTCTCATAGTGGAGAAAACAATTTCAATAATTTTTTTTTTTATTATGAGTAAATAAAGACAACAATTGATTTTGTTAGTCCTATTTACACTATTAATTAATTAAATAAATAAAAAAATTCTGCGTTTTTATTAATAAATATGTTAATACAGTAGTGTAAAAAATTAATCTTACATTACGGTTTAAATAACTTTCATGAACGAATTCACGAACCCTGAACGGAGCTAATACGGTACTTGACTGTATTTAAAATTTGTGTCAAATGTTAAATAATTCTATGCATTATCATTACATATGTCCAATTTTAATGATGAAACATAAAAAGAAAACTATTTAGAAATTTTATTTTGAAAATCGCCATTTTTCAATAAATATTCAAATTAGTGAAAACGCGCCATTTCTTGAAAATGACGTAACATTTTGTAGCTAGATATGTCGATTTTGATAATTTTCATCGGTGAGATAAAATTGTGTTTTCTTTTGAATATTTCTATTAGCTTATATATATAGTAATAATAATCGACCAGAATTCAAATAAATACTTGCTTTTACTTTGACCTTTTATGAATATAATCAAAGTTTTGAGGTTATAAATATTGACATTGACGTTTAGTTGCTTCAAACTGTGACGTCACTATAGCGAGGGGTTTTTTCCGCCTTTTTCTCATTTAAAATTGTAGGGTTACTTTTTTTGATGATTTTTTACAGAATCTCTCGAAAATGAAAAAATCACTTAACTGACATGGAAAAACAACGCTTTTAGAATATTTTCGTAACTTCAGTCAAGAACCCTATTCTGGGAATGGAAATAATGATTTACAAAGGTCTGGGGGTAGTCCTTTATGGCCTAGTCTATCCATAAAGGTTACACACATTATCCAAGCGAAAATCTTAAATATGTACATATATGACGAACTATGATTAGAATGCTTCAATTAAAGAGAGTCATTTAGGTAGGAAAAAATAAATCTTTATTAATTGTAAGTCAAATACATCAAACATTTTCTGCAATTAGCAGACACAGAAATATTATTGTACAAAGCTGAATGATGACTGAGAAAATCACTAGTTTATTAAAATGAACTTTAAAATTACAAGTTATTATTATATTTCTCATTACCATCATTAGGGAAATAACGGTGATGATTTTTAGAGGTATGTACTTATTTTTCAATTTTTCGGCGTCAAATTGTGTGATGTATGAATACTTATTGTCAACACTGTACTGTATACATATTTGTTTATTAATGTGTTAAAATATTTTATGTAAATCTGTTTTTAGAAGTTTGACTATTATGTAATACAATATTTTAAAACTACAAAATTATTCAAAGAATTTATTTAAAAAAAATTAAATAAGTATCACAAAAATCAAATGTTTAAGAATTTATAAATTTTGATTTATTAAATTTAAAAATTGTTTCTAGATAGTCTTCCAAAATTTAATAGGATTTTTGTATTACAATTTCTTACACGGTATAAAAATTTTAATTTTACTCTTATTTTTGGCGAATTATTGAACTTTTTCATCAGTTAACTTTTTAAGAATTAAAAAAAGTTTTTTCTTTTTTTTCTTTTAATTTAAATGTTATGTTACAGTGTAGTTTCATTTTTGGACTTTCGAGCACTTTTGAAACTTCTAGGGGGTATTGACTGACTCTATCCCATGAGAATGGGGCATAATAAGGTTTCTCCCTCAAGGGCTCACAAAAAATTATTATTATTATTTTTTGTGGGTTCTTAGGGAAAACAACTTTATTATTTTTTAATTTCAAATGTTATCGAGTGCTTGTGAAACATTATTAATGTATGACGGACTTTTGTTCTCATTTAAACATACACCAATATTCATATGTTCACTTAATGTCCAGCTTTGGCTGCTACTTAAAATTGAAATTAAAAATATAACTGCGTCTCGCATTAAAGAGAGGATGTGTTTGATTGATTATCAGATTGAAATGGCACTCGAACAAGCGGTCGGTGGCCTAATTGGTAGGGCACTTGGCTAGCAACCAAGAGATCCGGGTTCGAGTCCCAGCCGATCCAATTTGATAATTTTAACGAATTTCCATCCTGGAAATTCAGCTATTACAGCCGGTGTCATCACGCGACTTGAGCCCGGCACTATGGCAGAAATTTGTTTTGAGGTCCCTAGAAACCGAAAATAACATTCACTAAAATTTATATATATATATATATATATATATATATATATATATATATATATATATATATATATATATATATATATATATATATATATATATATATATATGTGTGTGTGTGTGTGTGTGTGTGTGTGTGTGTGTGTCCCCGCACGATAACTCAAAAGACTATTTAAGGAAACCTAGAGGGCTGAAATTTTGTACGTGTATTGAGTTAGTATCCAGCTAGTGCTAAAAATTTTGAATTTTTTTGGAACGAAATAATATCTTCATAAAGGCCTTCCAGTTTACTATTTAAGGTCCTTTTTTAATATTTAAAAATAAAAGAGAAAAGCAATTGGCGGATAAGCATGGGTAGGAATGTCCTCGTACGAATTGTGTTGGCATTTTTCCTGCTAACTGCTATCGGCATAAAGTTGAAATTTACTGAGATTCAGCTCTTAAAAACTTAAAACGTTTTTTTAAAACCCCGATCAGCCGGACACTCATCATCAGTTTTGAAACCACCAAAATGTTAAATCGCTTGTAGACTTCAATCACATTTCGCTTGTAGACATTAAATACCGAAAATGGAGGAAAAAATTCGACTTCCGTGATGGGGCCCCGCTGCTCACGGCGTTTTTTTTTTATCTATTTAGGTTTATCAAATGCAAAATATATTTTCAAAAGTAAATGTTAAATTGCTTTTTTCTATTTTTGGAATAACAAATAACTACAGCCGACTTTCGTTATGGGTCCGCTTACGGGGCTGTAGGAGAATATAATTCTGAGAATTCCTGTATCCTCATTTGTGCTTAATAGTCGACCGCCGTAACTCGTACTTCCCCTACTTTTAAAACGTGTGAGTGTGTACTTGTTTATAATCAAATATCCCCGACGTTTAGTGTAGTATTACCATTCGTTAGAAGCGGCACAAAATCTACCTTTTTTAAAAAAATACATTTATTAATATTTTCTAAATGCGTTCTATAGTTTGTGTGACAGAAGTTTAAACGATACTGTCAACACATATTTTCTTAAAAAAATTTTTTAAATTCTTTTGTAGAAATTGTAAATCATATTTTTGTTTTTATTAGTTATGGAATTTTTTGGAAAAAAATCACCAGTTTACTAAGGATTCTTTATTTTTATTAGTCAAAGTTTCTAATATAATCCACGCGATGAACGAACAAAATTGTTTTGGTCAGCTACACATGTATTATGTAAACACGGACTTATAAAAATTTATTTTAGTGAATAAAGAGATTCTGACAGGATGATTTATGAGTTGCACTATTAACATCAACACCAATGTTCTGGCCTTATAACGAGAGACTGAAATGAATTTTTTTCGGTCATGAAGGGGGAATGTTTATAATAGAAATATAAATCGGCGGACACATAACGCGAGTCGGTTGTATTATTAATTGCTAAAAGGTAACTTTTATTAGTTTTATTACGTATAGGTATATACTTACTTAAATAGCTATTATATTTGTTTTATAATTTTAATATTTATTTTATAGGCAGTTTGGTAACACTTATTAATATCAAATATGGAACCTGATTTTGCATACGGTAATTTGTTAATAATATTTGAAATAAATAATTTTTATTGTTTATTGACACGCTATTTAAATATAATAATTTAATAAATAATTATGTAATAAATCAAAATGCAATAAAATTGCGCTAACAGGAATTTTTTATATATTTTATATTTTAACTGTTGATTAGGAGCCTGTACAAAACTGTCGTGTAACCCAATAAGGCTTTTTGTAGCTTTAGGAGGACCACTAGTGTGACATTTAGAAAAAATTGGAGAATTTTTTTTGCATGTTTCGATAGTCTATAACTCTATACCTTTAAAAATAACATACTAAAATTTTAAGTGTATGTCTGAAATAGTTTTTGAGTTACAGCCATTCGAAGAGCGGATTCTGATTTTCATTGTTAACTTTGAGGTATTGAGAAATGTATGAAGGTTGATAGTTCGGGAGTTTCTGGACGTGGCTGCCAGTCACATGTTGTGAAGAAGCTAGACCCTGGCACATTTAAACGACTCATTTAGTTTTACTTTGACCGTTATAGTGAGTACATCGTAAATAATTTTAGTAAAAATTCTCAGTGATTACAACTAAAAGGTAAAGTAAAGAAAAACTACATTTTTCAAATTTGCTGCAGTTATAACTCGAAGACGAATCGTCCGATCGATTTGATTTTTATTGCAGCTTCTTTTATATATGTATGTTTCTTCGTGCCATGAACCTCCAGTTTTCCGATCGAATAAAAAATGTAATTTTTGCAGGCCAAAAATCATCAAATTTTCGCATAAATTTTTTTTTTTAAAACTCCGCCATTTTGTTAAATTTCAACTTTTTTTTTTCGATTAAGGTTCATGGCACGAGCAATACCTTCTAGTTTAATAGGCTTTTTGGTTTTTTTTGATTTCAGGCACTGTGAAGGTCGCTATCACTGCAGCAGTGGGGGAACCTTTTTTGGAGCCTTGGGAAATCGCGAATAACTCACTAAATTTTCAATTTTTCGGTCCAAAATTTTTATCATGAATTTACTATATATCAACGAATACATCCTTAAAATATTAAAATATTCCATACAGTAATTTTCTTTAAAAAAATTCGCAAATATCACCTTTTTTTCAGGCGGTCCCCAGACTAGTTGTCCCCCTTAATGTTATTACACACTGATAAATGTAGGTAATTATATTTATTTTGAATTGGGTGACAGTTTTGAATAATTTTAATTTGAAAATTGGCTGCCAGCAAGGTAAGAGTGTCCGCAGCATTTTTTTTAATAACAGGGATATTTCTAACAAACTGCTCCCAGCATTGGCGGCCCCTATTTCTCCAAATTATAAATTTTTTCCAGTTCTTGTGGTAAATTAGTGTTTTAAACGAGATTATAAACTTTAACTGGTATTTCAGACACTATAAAACTTAAGTACCTACCTATATAATTTTATTATACGAATTAGTTTTTTTCAAACCGAAAATTCAACTCCTATAGCCACTGTCATGGTGGGACTTGAATCTAAGAGAAATTGTAGGTCTTGAGAAATTTGTTTTCAGGTTCCCGAAACAGTACCTATATATGTATATATGTGTCCGCACGATAACTCTTGAACGAAATGTCCTGTTTTTACGAAATTTGATGAAAATGTTGGAAGTCCCAAACCGTTGGACAAATTTGTTAGCCAGACACGTCTGATACCCGAAACATGGTATTTTGGACATTTTTTTGTGATAAAAATTAGTTTTTTGTCAAAATTTCTCCGAATTCAAAAGTTTTTGCGACATTTTTTACACCATTAGAAAGAGGAAGAAAAATCACATATAAATAAGATTTTTAAACCATCGTTCAATGAAACAGGTTACCGAGAAAAACTAATTTCTGTAAACGGAAATTCGCTATGTTATACAGGGTGTTACGACAGGGGTATTATTCAAATTTAAATCGAAAATTTACACAATGTTGGCTGAGTTTACAGTATTTTAAAAGGTTTAGTGGAACTTGGGTAACTTCAAAAACGTAAACTTTACCACATCGATGCAGCATCATGACTTTTTTGATGCGTCTAATACTACATGATTTAGCCTCTGATTTGGCTATAGATAAGACAGATAATGTAGCATGATATAGATAATATAGCAATACAGTTCTCGTATAGGTATATTATCTTTGAATTTCAACTTGAACTTACTTGAAATTGAAAATATTGAAATTATTTGAATAAAAAATATTACATACCTATTTTGAGTGCAAGATGTATTCAAATAGTTTAAACAATTTTAATGAAAAGTAAAATACATTAATCTTTTTCAACAATTTGTTTTTCGAAATTATTCCTGTTGGTGTTAATACCTACATAATATAGCAAGTAGTTATAATTCTACATTATACACTTTACATGCATCTTGGACACACATCACCAAATTTCTTGATGCATTGTTTTGATGCATCAAATGCAAAAATGAACTTTTGATTTTTGTGCTTGAACTTCAGACAGTTGTGATGCGTCTGATGCGTTTTTGAACTTTTGACTCTGCCTCGTGCAAGCAGTGATGCATTTTTAAAGTTAGCCTTTCTTTTAAAATCAGTTCTTTTTGTCCCAATGATAAAATGATTAGGTACAAGGACAGATATTTTAATATATCTATGTAGTTTGCGGGTAAATTGCCAGTCACTTAAGTTCATCGTTACTAATATATCTTAATGCTAGTGCTTTATGCATTTCGTTGTTGCAAAATTTTGGCGTTCGCCGTCCAAAATTTGAATCGTAACCAGATTGTTTAATCCACCTGTGATCTCGAACATTAAGAAATGTTAATGTAGTGTTGCCCTACAGTGAAACCCCTTCGAAAATCGAAACATTCAACGTTTAATCGTCGAATCGTTTACATAATTATTACAATAGTAAAGAATATATGAATATATTTTATACTATTACGCCATACCGCGCAAAAGATAACGTTTTATTTCATAATTTTCATAAACGCTATACATATGCACTGTATGTGTCCCGCTTACTATGCGATTTTGATATTTGGCTGCAGGCGTATGTAGTAAGTATTTAGACAGTTAGGTAATGTAGCATATTTTAGTTCAGTTCTGTATATAAGTTACATATTTGCGAAATAAAAATGGCACAGTTACAGTTATACGTGTAAGTAAGTAAGAAAACGAAGGGAGCCAAGCAAAGCCGCAATATGGAAAATACTAAATTCAATGATCTGTAATACTGAAACGGTTTCACAAGGCGTGACATTATATTTGAGTACACACTTTGTATAATATTATATCTATAATAATATGAATAAAATAGTGTTGAAGACAAAAAATATGTAACTTATATCATAAATAGTGATGAGCAAATGCAAGACCAAGACAAAGACTTGGCAGTCTTGGTCTTGGTCTTGTTCCTGCATTAAAAATCTTGGTCTTGGTCTTGCTAGAGCAGTTTGAGTGTTGGTCTTGGTCTTGCAAAATGCAGTCTTGTCTTGGTTTTGGTCTTGGTATTGCTAAAAAATCTCGCATTTTCTTGCATTTTTTTTATTAGCGAATTTTTTCCTTCTAAAATCAGAATTTTCTCTGTTTACGGTATTAATTATACTTTCAAACTATTTAAATAGTTTAGCAAGAGTCTTGCTTTTTTCTTGCTTTTGTCTTTGTCTTGCTCACTTGAATCTTGGTATTGGTCTTGCAGCCATATTTATAGTCTTGGTCTTGGTCTTGCTCTTGGTATACATAGTCTTGGTCTTGGTCTTGCAAAAAATGCAAGACCAAGACAAGACTGCAAGACCAAGACTAATTTTTGCTCATCCCTAATCATAAAATGCGAGTGGAAGAAATGGTGGACGCCGGGAATAAAGTACATCTCTTAAAAATTTTCAAAATTCTTCCCCGAAATATGGAGTGAAGAGCAATTTTTACTTTTTCCCGGGTACCGAGGCTACAACCCCGGATACCCCATCCTCTCGCCGGGCCTGTAAAACTTACCCAAAAAAGCAACGTTGGAAAGATAGTAGAAACAAGTCTAACAAGCTGTAGTGAAGCATAATCAATCATTTTTTTAAGGATATTTGGGTGGTACAATCGGAGATAAAAGTACATGAAATTAGAAATTCGTGAATATAATTGCGTTGTATAACAAACTATGAGGTTAATAAATAGTTATCTTTGTTAAATAATAGCTATCATTACAACTGATTGTACAATACATCAAACTATAGTTCTTAGCTGAGTACAAGAGCTGAGTACATTCTGAGGATTTTTCGGAGAATTTCAAAATGCTACGAGACGATTGAAAATTTAGTAGAATGTTCCTCATTAAATACTAAGGCCCCTGTGAAAATTTCAAACCGATTCACTAAGCCGTTAAAAAGTTATTTAATTTTTAGTTTATAAAATTTTGGCCTGCAAAAATTACATTTTTTATTCAATCGGAAAACTGGAGGTTCATGGCACGAAGGAACATATTTAAAAGAAGCTGCAATAAGAATCAAATAGATCGGATGATTTCTCTTCGAGTTATAACTGCAGCACATTTGAAAAATGTAGTTTTTCTTTAGTTTACCTTTTAGTTTTAATCACTGAGAATTTCGACTAAAATTATTTACGTACTCACTATAACGGTCATAGTAAAACTAGATGAGTCGTTTAAGTGTGTCAGGGTCTAGCTTCTCCACAACATGTGACTGGCAGCCACGTCCAGAAACTCCCGAACTATCAACCTTCATACATTGCTCAATACCTCAAAGTTAACAATGAAAATCAGAATCAGCTCTTCGGATGGCTGCAACTCAAAAACTGTTTGAGATATGCACTTGAAATTTTAGTATGTTATTTTTAAAGGTATAGACTATCTGATTATGTAAAAAAATTTCCAATTTTTTCAAAATGTGACACTAGTGGTCCCCTTAAAAACATTATAAATGAAATTATAGTCAGATACTGTTAAAAACAGTTGGTTTAAATACAATAACGAAAGTATTCATAGCTTTGAACTTGAACAATATTTTTAAATCAATTCTCACAAATATATGGAAATTTGATTTTGTAAAAATCACATCAAAATGGTTATTCTTAAAAATTTGAATTTATTTGAATGCGAATATCATTTACTCCTGTTCTATAATACTATTATATAATACTATTGCTGTTATTGCTTGGCTTTGCATCTACTAGAGTACATACTGTGTTAACTTTACTACCGTCGAAGAATTTTAAGCAATAAGTCCTCCCCCCCGCCAAAAAAAATGGTGACGGGCATGAGGAAGAATATTTTTATTACCACTGATTCTTTACATCTTAATGCATTTATTTCATTCCCCCAACAGCAGGAGCAGGATCAGGATATGTTACAATATTATCGTTATTATTATTCAGAATGTAAAAATGTTATTTAAACATAAATTTTGGTAAGAATTTGAAATAAGTATAAATGTTCACAAAAGTCCGTAACCGGATTTAATATTTTCGAAAATATCTTTAAAACCAGGTGACCGAAGAACAGGGACGGATCTAGGTCTCAATTTAAGAGGCGTTAGAGCTAAAAACTCTAGCTATTAAGGAATCCTAGTTTAATGCATCCACAGGACGCACTTGTCTAATTTTTTATACGTCTGAATAACGCCCTTCTTGAATTGTCGTTGAATATGTAAATTATTTCAAGTTGTCCAGTTTAAGTCCACTGTCCGGTATTGTATACGACGTCTAAGACAATATTATGTGTTATAAATACTGACGGTACTTATATTTTTATTATTATTAAAATTTTATTTTATTGTTATAAAACCATCGTGAAAAAAAGTAAATTTAAATAAATTATAAATTTAAATAGTTAAACATTTTTATGTTTTATATGTGAACACTAAAATTTATACAATAATTCCTACAGAGTGTTTCAAAGCGTCTCAAAATGAAACGTTTAGTATGGGTTATGCAGGTTACTAAGCAATTCAATAATTTATATTGTTAAGTTTATTTTAGGTAAAGATACTTACAGTTAGTAGAGATCGAATCAATATTTTGTATAGATGAATTCGCTTCTTAAGGGAGTATTCTAGTTTAGAGGCTTCATTTTGAGGTGATTTTACGAGCGTAATAAAAAAAAAATTAAAAATTGAAAAATTAAAAGAAATTAAAAATTGAAACCGGTACAGGCCGGCAAAGTGGGGACTGAAAGAAAGGTGTGTCCAGGATGACGTGATTCCAACCTTCCTGGTGATCTGAAACATAAAATTTTAGTTAATTCTTAATAAATAAGGATGTAGAATTAGCTGGACGTAGCCGATTTGAAGAAATAAATTTTTTCACAAAATGGCGTTCATTTAAAAAAAAATCATTTTGTCACCTCCTTTTTTCGATTTTGAAAATTTTTTAAAAATAGTAAAAAAAAAAAATTTCAAAAACCCCTACGTCGGACCAATTTTGACAGTATTAAGAAAGTGTGTACCAAATTTCAAGTAAATCGGTGTATTAGAACTTCAGATATCATATCAACCGTATCGAAAAAAATAGTTTCGAGTAGTTTATATTAAAAATTTGAATTTAATATTGAAAAGATACACAGTACACAGGAAAAAAATAACCATAACTCCGAAAGTAATTAGAATTTCCATAAATCATTTTAGAGGTTTATTCCTAAACGTCTGAACTTTGAAAATATGAAAAAAAAGAAAAATCGATTTTTTCGAATTTATAGATTAGAATATTCCCTTAAGTGACGTTCTTAATTTCTGCGTCAAAAATTTCGTTACATATTATTTTGCCAATACGAAATATTCGCTATTGAAAATTTTCGATATCGATAAATATGTAATTTTGTATTTAAAATATACTCGCACAAATTGGCCTGATTCTACTATTAAAATTTTTCTTATTTTTGTTTTAGGACACACTGGTTACGAGATATTCACTACCAATAATTTTCGATATCGATAAATATGTAACTGGAATTGTAATATCATCAATTTTTTTTACTTTTTCATAAAATTTCGTTATTTTTTTTTTACCAAGATGAAAATTAGATGATCTCAAATCAAATACTGATATTTTTATTTAGATTTTTATTTTGTGGTAGCAGTGTTTATTATCTTTTGTATTTAAAAGTTTATTCCCTTTGGAAATTTACGTTGAATCTTGACGAACTAATGTTAGTTAGTTACTGTGATTATAAAAACGTGTCTTAAGCCGTCAGGCATTGGATGTTTTACCCTTATTTGTTCATAGTATTCTTGATACAATATTATTTCAAACTGAAACAGCAGTTTCTGTTCACCACTAAAATATCAAGCTAAACCAAAATAAATTATTATAAGAGACACATTATTTTGTAACATTCTGTAAATTAAAGCACTGAAACACTCATAAGCACATATATTATCTAACAACTAAGTACTGAAATGGACACCGGTCAGCCTAATTATTTTGTAAAAGAAAGATGGGTGTTTTTTTCATCTTTGTACGGCAAGCAAGTCCTGGGACCGACATTTAAACGTACCAAACGCAATTGTTAATCACAAGTGGCCGGTTAATGTTGACCTTTAGTGTTAAGGGACCGTCGCAAAGGTTGTACAGGGTCGATTTACTTGAAATACAATTATCATTGCTAGGTTGGTACACCTGAGAAATAAAATATTAGTTTGTTCAGACAAGATTTCGAGAAATTTCAATTATCATAAAAATGTATGTAATAATTTTTTGAAATGTTTTATTTTCTCACAGTTTAAAATTTTTTTAGAATTTAAATTCGATACATTATTTCCATATACATATGTATTTTGTTTTTATCAGAACCAAAATGTCATCGTTTAGGTCATCGCTAGACTCAAAAATAATCAGCAATACACTGAAATTTTTTAGTTTTAAAACTTCTGTTAGTATACTTAGTATAGTTAATGTAAGATAATCTACAAAAAGAAAATGAAAAAAATACGGTTTTTTATGCCCCATAAAATGCGAAATAAGACATAAATTATTATTTATACATTAGTTTTCCTCTGTTCAGTTTAGTTTTGTTGTGAGAATCGATTAAGACAAAAAAAACATTATTTTAAATTTAAACATACCTCTATATGAATATTTTTAAATGGTTTGTAAAGTTTTGTTCAAACGAATCATTTCTTTACGCATAAGTTATTTACAATATCGGTTTGTTTAGTAAGTAGTACAAGTGTAAGAAAGAGAGAAATATATTTCTTTGTCTTTTTAAGTAATATTATACACACATTACTATGCAGAGTGATTAATGTTATAAGTACATATATAATTTTTATAGTAATATTTATTACAAATAGTTTTTTTATGTAGGTATTAATTATTTTAAATGAAAATATATTGGAAACATAGACGCAAATAATTACGTTTATTATGAACAGGGTGACATTTTTTGAATAATGAAATATACCTACTTGAATCTTTGAATTTAAACTTGTCTATAAACCACAAGCTGGCAATTGATCAGTTGATAAAAATTTAAAAATTCTGATTGGTTTGCAAGCAGTAAAGGAAAACGAAGATGACAATTCAGATAAATTTCTCTTTGTCTAGCTGATTTAACTTCAAAGGTCAGATCTCAAATTTAATATGTAATACCTATAAAAACTGTTACAGTTGAATTTTTTATGCGGTGGATAGGGACCGCATAAAAAAAATCGCACAAAGAGAATATATTCAAAAATATCATAAATAGCTATAAAAAGTTTAGTTCAGTCCAGATTGTAAAAAAAAAAAATATACCCCTGTACAGCATCCTGCATAATATAGCAAATTTCCGTTTATAAAAATCCGTTTTTCTGTGATTTTTCACCCTTTTAAGTGATTTTTCCTCCTCTTTCTAATGATGTAAATAAATGTCGCAAAAATTTTTTAACTTGAGACAATTCTGGCAAAAAACTATTTTTCTCACAAAAAATGACCAAAAAATCCATATTCCAGGCATCCTCCATGGCTGGTTAACGAATATGTCCAACGGTGTGGGACTAAATATAAATATAATATATAAATTTTAGTGAATATTATTTTCGGTTTCTAGGGACCTCAAAACAAATTTCTATTATAGTCCCGGGAGATTTTTTCGGAGTTCTAAAAAATAGGACTTTCTTCGGAACCCTAAACAAAAAGGCATCATGCAATGCTTAAAACCATTAAAAAGTATTTTTATCAAAGAAAGTTATTATTGTAATTGTTTAAGTTTCCTACTTTCTTTTGATTTTGATTCACATTATGCCTTTTAATGACCATTTTTTTAAAAACCGCATAAAAAAATTACATAAAAAAATCGCACAGGAAAAGGTTCAGTTGTATTTTAATAAATATGAAAGTGAGTTTGTTTGTTTGATTTTCTTCTACGTCTCAACCGCTTAACCAGTCCACTTTAAATTTTACATTTATTATCCATTTACGAAGTATAAAAACAATGATGTATATGGCGTGTATTTTGAATTGAAAATAATAGTTTAAACTTGACTTTATGCTTAAGTTTCATAACTAATGTAATAACTGCACCAAGTTCGGGCATTTGATTTAAGACTTCAATTTTGAAATATAATCAACGGTAAGATAGATTGGTGTCGTAAAATTCGATCGTAAAATATGGAATGTCGTTTGCCTATAGCAGAACTCAATGCGCTGTGCTAGTGTTTTGTTTCTCTCGCGATTTTGTTTTTTTTAGTCGAATTTTCTCCGAAAAATTAGACTTATACAGTCTATACGATAAGAGCTGCGAGAGGCGAGAGTAGGGGCGCTATCCGTTTTCGGACCCGTAGAACACGAATATGTAGAAAAAAAAAATGTCTGATATATATATATATATATATACATATATATATATATATATATATATATATATATATATATATATATATATATTTTCCCGCCACCTTTTAATTTGTGTAGGGCCCCCCTATGGAAGTTAAGAGATGAAATTTGGTAAATGGGGCTCATTTTCGAGGCACCTCATACTATCAAAGTGGGGTCAAATTTTGGGCAAATTTTTTTTCTGACCCGACCTTTAAGGGGGTGGTGGGGGGCGGAAAAGCAATAAAACTTTTTCAAACCGGTTTTAAATAATGTTTCGGTCAATTATCTACAACATATCCAAAATTCAGCTTCCTAGGATGATATGGTGGGAGTAGAGGGGGGAAAAACGATTTTCGCTGGATCTAACAGGCCCCCAGCCCCCCAGAATTAACGTAGAGGGTTGAAATTTGGTGTGTTGATAAAGTTCGTACCTAGGTTGTGCTTTTTGGAGGTTTTAATATTTTACCCCCACCCCCCTCATTTTTAAGCTGCAATTTCATGCATTTTCGACGTTTTCGAAGTTTGTACCACTCGCACAGGTCACCCGAATAAACCTAGAGGGCTGAAATTTTGTATTCGGATTGAGTTAGTATCAAGGGGGTGCCTTTTGGGGGTCTCGACTTTTAACCCCTACCCCCACCATTTTTTTACCCAAAAGAACATGATTTTTCTTGTTTTTTAACAGTTTCGTTCGGGTCAAAATCTCCCCAAATAAACCTAGAGGGCTGAAATTTGGTGTACAGGTTAAGCTAATAGCCAGACACTGTTTTTTGGAGGTTTCAACTTTTAACCCTTACCCCCACGATTTTTACGCCAATATTTCCTTAATTTTTTTGCTTGTTTTCTAACACGTCTAGAGACTCCATAAGGAAACCTAGAGGGCTGAAATTTTGTACGTGTATTCAGTTAGTATCCAGCTAGTACCTTGTAGGGAGTCCGCATCACTTTTCCCCCCACTTCTCCCATTTTTACATCGGAATTGAATGCTATTGTTAAATGTGTTTTAAAAGCATTATGTTTATTCTAAATACAAGTAGGCGAATAGTAATTTTAAAAAATTTAAAAAAAAGTGAACTTACTTTTATGACAAATGAAATACATACATATTAAGTAATTTAAAAATGTTATTAAAGTCACTGTTTATTTATAAATTAGGAATTTTGGATTTTTAGTATTTATAAAATAGAAATTTTGGATTTTTTTGGAAAGAAAAAATATCTTTATAAAGGCCTTCCAGTTTACTATTGAAGGTCCTTTTTTAATATTTAAAACTAAAACATAAAGGCAATTAGCGGATAAACATGGGCAGGAATGTCCTCGTACGAATTGTGTTGGCTTTTTTTCTGCTACCTGTTTTCGGAACAGAATTGAAATTTACTGAGATACAGCCCTTAAATACTTAAAACCTTTTTTTAAAGCCTCGATCAGCCGAACACTCATCACCAGTTTTGAAACCAACAAAATGACAATTCGGTTGTAGACTTTCAATCACATTTCGCTTGTAGACATTCAATACTGAAGATGAAGGGGAAAATTCGACTACCGTGATGGGGCCCCGCTGCTCACGGCGTTTTTTGTTATTATGAATTTGATGTAATAGCACATGAGGGGAGACAAAACTCAATAATTACTAGAAACACTATTATAAAACATATATATATATATATATATATATATATATATATATATATATATATATATATATATATATATATATATATATATATATATATATATATTAATAGAAAATATTTCAAGTCAGAAAATTATTTAAAAATGTTTGTAGATTTCTTTGAAGATTTTAGATGTATTTTTTCCAGGACCGGTCAGAGAAATGATGGACCCTCGGACACAGCAACAAACATTTTCAAAAATTTTTTCTTTTAAATTACTTTTGGTGGGCAAAAAGAAACGCTTTTTCACTTCCTCCGGGCCCCCTATTTAGACTCGGGCCCCCGGGCAATTGTCCCACCTGATCCTCCTCTCCGGCCGTGATTATTGCATTGGCTACGTAACAAATATGAAATATTATCAAAAGTAACCTATGCTTCTTAATATGCAGAAATTGTTATATTTTTTTGTGTGTAGATTTATTAATAATTTATTATTCGACTTTTTTTCCTTTAATTTCTAGAATTCATTTTCTAAAGAATTCACAAAAATACCCGTTTAATTACAGAATACCACCGATAATGGAAACATCAGTTTTGGAAATTTTTTGAGAGCAACAAATTAGTTCCATAAAAAATGTAATGTAACTTTCCAAAAATGATGTTGACTAATTAGACGCTCTCAAAAAATTTCCAAAACTGATGTTTCCATTATCGGTGTTATACTGTATATAATTTATTTCACTTAAATTTAAGCATGATTCATTACTTAAGAAATTCCTGTTTTCTTAATTTTATATCTTTCATTGTTATAAATGCGTAAATTTTAAATTTGCAGTTTGTTTTTAGAAAAGAATAGAAGATTGATTTGTTTCGAATATAAGAATTATTTAATTTTTTAACGATGACTCATGCTCAATTGTATTTGAAACGGGGTATAACAACATTTGACTAACAACAATTTGATCCAAGAAACATGTGTCACCAAGTTTTCTTTTTATGTATCAAGCAAATTGCGTAAGAAAATTAATTACATAGTCCTGATAATTTTCTTCCATCCAATTTTCTGAGCAACCCTACTGGTAATAAGTGTCGGGGGCAAAAATTTGCAGACGTTTTTTTTTTTTTTTAAATAAGTTACAGCCCCTGTCCCGATGGTGATATCGAAGTTTTACAGTATTCTATAAACAGAACGTTTTGGAAGTATGCAAACTTTTTTTTTTTAAAGTTTTTAAAACTGGTGTGGAACAAAATTAACAATTATTATAACGCCACGTTTGGTCTGCAAATAAATAATTAGTTCATATTTTGGTCTTAAAAACAATAGCACAAAATAAATCTTTAAATATATTTTGCTTGTTATTTACAAGTGTTATGTATTTTGTTTTAAATGAAGTATTGTTTTCGATACTTTATTATTCATGCAACGTTAGCGCCATCTAATTTGCCAGCACCAACCAGTTAAGATGGCGTCTTAATAAACAAATATAAATTTAAATTACCGCTACAACACGTTCAGATGTATAAGTAATTTAATTACAATAATTAAAATAACACGTTCTATATAATTATTGTTTTTGCCTGTTGTCTGTTGTGTAATTTGTTGTTATTCTTAGTTTAATTACAAATTAATTATATAATAGCTGTTTAAAATATGCGTTGATTTCCATTCAAATAATATCATATTTATGCGATGCTGACAATAAGACGCAAGTACGTTGGTTAGTGCAAATAAGGCTGTAGAAATAAGTAGAGATTGGATTAATCTGCATTAGTATTATAAGATGAAAGTTTGAATCAGGGGCGGATACAGCGTTCTCAAGTTGTTTCATAATGCCATTTTGCTAGAATCTAAAAAAAGTAGGATGCAATTTAAATTTGTCTCCGTGCCGGGATAGTTTCTACAGTTTCTACTCGTGTAATTTTGCGCAAAATAAAAAAAAAGACTTCGAAATTCGACATTAAAAAAATTCTCTTTTCTCAAACAAAGTTTTATGAAAGTGGTTCAAATTAAGGTGACTGGTTGAATTACATAAATTTAGTAGTGGATTTTCCATTTTTGTTATCTAAATTAGTTAGTTTGTAAGCTTCTTGGTCCGCGACCCCCTTTTGCACTTAAAAATTTCAAAAAATTAGGAAACTTTAATTTTTTATCTTAAATCTTGTCATCAAATTAAAAAAAAGTTATTTTTCCTCAAATCAAGCTCTGTGACAGTAATCCGAATTACAGTAATTGGCTGAATCTGGATATTTTGGGTATGAACTTTTTTTTCATTTGTGCTATCAAAATCACGAAATATTTTTTTTTTTTAAGCATATGACTGATTCAACGGAGACGAAAATGAAGATAAAAAATTCGTTCATCAACCCGATATATCAAGTCGCATTAAATCTGGCCCATTAACTACGAACACATTCAGTTTAATTTCATATTTATATTAATATAAATAGTACATTCCAAACAATTTAAATTATTAAAAATGATATCTAAAAATAAAATACACAATTAATAAAATTAATAATATATGTAGAAATAACGAAATGAAATACGTATTTAGTAAGCAAGAAGTATTGTAAGTATAGTTTGTTCAAAAATAATCTAGAAATTCAGCTATCAACAATTAATTTAACCTCTTGAGTCCCAGCTGTCAAACAAATTTTTACACCCGTTGAAAACTTTTGTTCTAAATATGAGACATTCATTTTTAAGCGAAAATACTGTTGTGTACTATCATCCGTTATTTATTTTTGTAAGCTTTATCTTTAATTTAAACCCTCTATTGAAAGTATATGAATCATATTTGGTTTTATTGTACACAACAATGATAAAAATTTCTGTTCAAACAAGTACCTTTAATGTGTTTTATACGATGTGCATATATGCCTATATTAAATTTGCTACTTTTTTGAAAATACTACGCGTTGTATGAAACTTTTGTTATTAATTAATTATTTCTAAAAAGAGATTAAATCTAATTTATATGATAAATTCGACGTGGACAATTAGAAAATTTTGAATTTAAAAACAGTATAAAGTTAATGTACCGTATAGAGGACAAAGTGTGTTAAAGGTAAATATTTTTATGTATTTTTTATTAGTAATATACAAAGATTGATATTGTTGTCTTCAAAAAATGGCCAGAAAACCATCACTTAGTGCGGAGGAGATTTACTAGAATTCTAGATTTCCTAGAATCAGGAAATATATCTGAATTAGAAATTGTTTCAGAGATTTTCATGTGAAAAAATAAATTTAATTATATTTTAATTTTCATAAAAACTGCATATATAACTAATACTGTATCAAAAATATATATTTTTGTTCTAAAAAATAAAGTATTTATTTAAGAAATAAAAACTTTATTTTATGTTAAATATGCTTTACTTTATTTGGGTTGTATAATGAAAATCAGAACCTATGATAATTAATGTCCCACATATGGGGTATTGGCTAGAGACGTGATGCCAACGACATCTATTATATATACATTTTTTCATGCTATTAAATAATGGTAACCGTGGAAATAAATTTAAAATATTTTCAAAAAAACCGTAAAATCTGAATACAAATATTTGTTATTTACAATTATTTTTTTTTATAAATAAATTTGAACAATTTGAGGTATAAAATACTGGATGAAGTATAATAATTGGATTAATAAAGTATTTAAACAATTTTCGACGTTAACATGGATATAATTATCAAGACAGTATTTCTTTCCAACCCCGGACTATGCAGGGGAAAAAGGTGCTGGTGATAGTGAAGCACGTCAGGGAAATTCGAAAATTAAGAAATGCTGGCATACGTCATTTAGTTGAATGTACAGTCATACATAAATAAAACATCAATAACTTCTTATGAAACATCATCGCATGTGAGTTTAAAATACCTCAAATATTTTTCATTCTGTATTTATGGATTGACGTGTAGACGTTAATACGTAAACAGATAAATAAGGAACGACATATTAGTGACAATTGCGTTTATAATCAAAGTGGATCAATGTATTATATTTTTATTTAATATTTTTTATTACACTATAAACACATATGAGCATGTATTATTGCCTATTTTCTCCACTACTCACGCTGCAATCGATTTAATTATCCCCACCATATACTACGCACCCTGCCAATACTTTAAAAATTTGTTAATTAAAATATTTTTTTTAATTTTATAATTCCGGATGCTTATACAATTGAACTGAAATAGTTTTAAAACAAAAAAAAATTTTTTTCCTATCAGTTTAAAAATTGGGCTGAACTACTCCGTGGGCTGAACGTACCTAAAATATTTTGTTCTATATATAGTACATTAGTTATCATGAGGTTAATCGTTGTTCTGATTTATATATTGTCATAACCTCATAAATGCAATGATTTCTTCAACTTTTAGGGTTGAGCTCATTACTTTCAAAATAAAAACGAAATCATTGTGTTTGTTCGAACCGGTGGTTCCCAAAGTGATCTATATTGACACCGAGGGGTCGATGACGACTTGTAAGTGGTCCACATCGGCGCAGGAAGAAATTGGGGGTTCATGAGATGTAAATGGGGGTCTACAGCAGTAGAGTAAATCTACAGTGAAACAGCTACCTTTGTTAGCTTGTTGCAAGAAGTTGCTAAGCTTTCTTCTTTTTGCTCGCCACTTAGTTTTTTGAGAAAAAAGGAAACTATATTCCTAGAAGTTGTTGAATTTGTATAGGGGGTCTATCCAAATCGGAAAACCGTACCAAGTGGACTACGAGACAAAAAAGTTTAGGAACCACTGGTTCAGACGCTTGACATAAGGCTAGTAGTAGACATACTCAGCTACATTAAGTATTTTTCCTGTGACTGTACCTCTAAAAGAATTATTATGAAAAAAATTACGAATTTTTTATTTTAAATTTTTTTGGGCAGTATAAAATTTAGAATTCTATAAAAAAATGCTGAATATGGGACAACGTATTGTCTAACAAACAGTTTTGGTTTTATTAGTCGGGCTGTAATAGTTTTGGAATAAAATAATTTTTAAAAATACCCTTTTTAGCATATAATAAATGGTCAATTATACCAAGAACGCCGAAAGATTAGAGGCTGAATATGTGCTAATAGTATCTATATTTTTTACTCACTGATACCATAATACAGCTTATTTTGAAAATACTTCTCTGGGGCTATAGACCCTATCTTAACCTGCTATACCCTTTGAATCTAAAATTATGAAAACATTGCGAGATCGAATGCGAATATTGAAATTCCAAATTCATAACTTTTTTTACAAAATTCCAAAAATACTGAAACATATTTTTAAAGTGCTCATTCAAATTAGGTGCAGTAAAGACTGTCCTAACTAATAATTATAAATACGAAAGTGAGTTTATTTCTTTGACTTGATTTCGCAATAGCTTGATTAATTAACTTGAAACTTTGCACAGACATAGCTTGGGGAACAGAGACGGTTACAGGTCACCTTTTTAATCCGAGAAAATATTTCATTCCCGAGGGAAAATGTATTCAGTTATGACAGTTGTTGTATATTGTTAACAGCGGGGGCAAAAAATAACACAGGCTACTTTCCTCCCTGGTAAAACTTTTTATTTCTATGGGATAATCTCGAAGAAAAAAACAATAGCCCTCAACAGTGGCAGCCGTGGGTAAATACTAGTGTTTAATTTTAATAAGATAAAGATTAAATAAATTCAAATTTTAGCGACAGCCTGCATAAAATTATTAAAACAAAAATTTAAAATTAAAAGAAAATTGTTCTACATGTTTCAATCATTTGAATGATCATCTTCAGGAAAATCAATAACTCAGTTGTCAAACAACTGAGAAAACATCAAAAGGACATAACCTTTAAATATTAATTGGATGTCAAAAAAGACGTCAAAAAAGACAAACGGAAAACAAAATTAAAAAATTAAAATAACGGACCCCGTACGAAATAGGGAAAGTCAAAATCATGATAAAGTTGAACGAAGAAGACTAAATGCCACCCAATACTTACCGCATCAGGAAACATAAAGAATGCAAACAAGAATTCCATAGAAAATCGTAGAAAAATGCTGGTATCAGTCAAGATAAAGATTAATTCTGGAACGACTACAAAACTGGAGTGACACCAGAGCTTTCAATCGTTTAGTTCAACGCAAGTTTTTTTTGTATAAACTACAATATTTTATATGTTCTAAAAAAAAGAATTTTTCAAATTAATTAAACAAACAATTTAAATAATTAACGGGAGAGGGCAATAAAATCACAGCTGTCACCATTATCATCAATGTATATGTATGCATGTAGTAGTATGTTGGTAGGATGACGTAAGAAAACGATGACTTCGCGTGGCTGATACCTCCTAAAAGGGGTTTGGTGGAGTTGAACGGGGTGCAGCTGATATATGTATACATAGATAGAAAGAAAACAATTTGAATGGAAAACGACACATGCGACAAATTACTTCACCATTATTATCCAATTAACTTTAATCAAGCACAACGCATTTCAACCGGCGACAAACAAAGATAGTTAAATAATTATTTAAATTATAATAAATAAAGATAGTTGTATACATACAATTATGTATGTATAAAGAAGGAAAATTGATTATATGATTCCCAAAGTAAAAACTATTAAAACTCTATTTAAACATTTTGAATTTTAGAACGTATTGTTTTAGAACTAATAACAAATTAATGTTGTTAATGTGCGCGCGCATGTGCGTTGTGTTGTAGCAATTGTTTTATTGTGCTGTACATTGTGCTAGCATGTTATTTATAATATGTAAATTTTATAATTTTATTCTAGATTCACTTGGTATAATTTTTCTTAATTACTGTGCGATTTAAAAATAATTTAATATGACTACAAAATTATCACCACTAGACAAGGAGGGATTAACCTAATTTGGGGCCCTAACCATTTTCGTCTGACCGGACCCCCCTTCCCTTCAAAGATACAGATCACACAAAAGGTATAAAGTAACAAATAAAACAAAAATAAATAATGTGAAAAACTTGAATTATATTTAAAAATAAAGAATTGTTTTTAAACATTTCTCTAATGAATATAAAAAGTGTTGATATTAAGGCCCGATTTACATTAACGCTCCGCTCTCAGTACGATATCACTCCGCTCTCGATTCGATTTAATCTTGTCGTGTTCACATTACAGTGCTGATAACATGCTGGTACCTAGTCATTCTCCATTTACCTTATAATGCCGCTCTGGGTACGTTACCAGTTTGGTCTCAGTTTGATACAAATATTTTTTCATAACAACTGAATGCAAACGGAGTCAAAATACCCCTGTCGCAGCATCCTGCATAACATAGCGAATTTCCGTTTATAAAAATCCGTTTTTCTGTGATTTTTCACCCTTTTAAGTGATTTTTTCTCCTCTTTCTAATGGTGTAAATAAATGTCAAAAAAATTTTTAACTTTAGAAAATTTTGGCAAAAAACTAATTTTTTTCACGAAAAATGGTCAAAAAAACCATGTTCTAGGCATCCGAAATGGCTGGCTAACGAATTTGTCCAACGGTGTGGGACTAAATATAAATTTAATACATAAATTTTAGTGAATATTATTTTTGGTTTCTAGGGACCCCAAAACAAATTTCTATTATAGTCTCGGGAGGTTTATTTCGGAGCTCAAAAAATTAGAACTTTCTTCGGAACCCTAAAAAACGGCATATAAGTAACATACAAACATATACATATGTATGACGTATATGACTTATATACAATCTACCTTCCTGTGTTGTACCACAAACACATTCTTTCATATAATTATGCATATAGGTATACCCCTGTCGCAGCATCCTGCATAACATAGCGAATGCCCTTTTATAAAAATTAAATTTTCTCGGAAACTAGCTGACATAGAATAATAGTTTAAAGACCTTTTTTATGTAATTTTTTTTCGTCGTTTAAATGATGTAAAAAAATTTCGCAAAAATTTTTAAATAAGTGGAAATTTTGGCAAAAAACTAATTTTTTGCAAGAACAAACACCATGTTCCTGGCATCCGACGTGTCTGGCTAACGAACTTGTCCAACGGTTTGGGACTTCCAACATTTTCACCAAATTTCGTAAACCTAGGACATTTCGTTCGAGAGTTATCGTGCGGACACATATATATATATATATATATATATATATATATATATATATATATATATATATATATACATATATACATATATATATATATATATATATATATATATATATATATATATATATATATATATATATATAAATTTTGGTGAATATTATTTTCGGTTTCTAGGGACCTCAAAACAAATTTCTGCCATGGTCCCGGGTTCAAGTCGCGTCATGACAGTGGCTGTAATAGCTGAATTCCATTCTGGAAATTCGCTAAAAGTGTTTACACTATAGGTACAAGTCTACAAGCCATAACAAGTCTGATATCGCTCCGATAAAATATTACCTGAATGGTATTGATATTAGAGTGACATTGGAGCGAGAGCCAACCGTGGCTGATATCGGACCGATATCAGACCGATAATGTGAATACACTCATTGTTTATTGTGTAAGAATATTTTATCGAACCTGGTGCGGAGTGATATCGGAGTGAGAGCAGAGTGTTAATGTAAATCGGGCCTTATTTGAACTACATGATCGGCCTAGTGGTCGGACAACGACATTTCATATTACACGACTTATTGTTATTTCAATTAGATTTCCGAAATGATTCCGGGTTACAAGAAATCTATCGAGAGTTAAATAACTGTTCTTAAACATTTCTCTAATGCGTAAAAAAGTATCGATATTTGCCTGAGTTACATGATTGACCAAGTGGTCGGAAAGCGACATTTCAAATTACACGACCTGATGTTAACCCAGTTAATGGCGGAAATGATTCCAGGCTACAAGAAATCTATCCAAAGTTAAAGAATTGCTTATAAACATTTCTCTGATGTTTAAAAAAGTATCAATATTTGTCTGAATTTCATGGTCAGCCAAGTGGTCGGAAAACGACAGTTCATATTACAAAGCTTAATGTTATTTCAATCAATGGCTAAATTATTCCGCGCTATAAGCATTCTATTCAATATGAAAGAATTGCTCTTAGGTAAACATTTCTCTAATGCTTAATAAAAGTGTGGATATTTATTGGAATTTCATGGTCGGCCAAGTGGTCGAAAAACGACATTTCATATTACACGACCTACTGTTATCCCAGTAAATAACAGAAATGATTCCAGGCTACAAGACATCTATATCCAGAGTTAAAGAATTGTTTTTAACCCTAGAATCATACGTTGGTCTACGAGAAACGTTAATCATACATCGACGTCGTTTTGACGGATGGACTTGTTACGGAGAGTTTTAGAGTTTATTTGCAAAAAACATTTTTTTTTACATAACAGTACTACAAAAGCGAACAAAATATTTAAAAAAATTGGATTTGGAAAAATTTCTTAATGTAAATATTTATTAATTTTTTTAATATTTTTATCAAAGCATATTTTCATTATAAAAATTAAAAAATAGATAAATACATCAATTGTAATAATTAATTTATGAACTATTATGAGTCAGTGGACATGTGTGACTTTACAGAATGTGAAATTTCTCAGTCATAGATATTCCTATAGATATGTAGTTATTTCCCCATTAGGCACATTTGTAAATTTTCTAAAATTTGTTGGTAATTTTTCGAATAAGATCTCAAAAAATAATAAAAATTAAAATATTTTCGACAAAATAAATTGTTAATCTTTTATTAAGTCATTCGAAATGCATTCTTTAGTTTTCGATTCAATATATTAAAACTTCAGTATTATGTCGTCTCTATAAGTCTAACAGCTGTAATCATCTTTCACATTATCATAATCATTGAATAAATTAATTATAACATCCATATCTTTAATAAATTTTAAAAAAAATTAGGAAAACTTTTATATGTAGTGTACAAAATCTTCAAAAAAAAACATACGTTAATCATACATCGACGTCCTTTTGACGGACACTATTTCAATACAAACAAAACGACAATGACTATAAACAAAATAAATATATGTGGTGTGTTATAATAACAAATAAATTAGATAACAGAAATCTCACGGCAAACAAGTAACAACAAGTCGTAGTATTGGAGCAGGTAGAGAAGTTCGTACGTCGTTTTGACTTGTACGTATGATTCTAGGGTTAAACATCTCTCTGATCAAAAAAGTGTCGATATTTGTCTGAATTTCATGGTCGGTCAAGTGGTCCGAAAACGACATTTCATATTACACGATCTAATGTAATTTCAATTAGTGGCCGAAATGATTCCGGGTTACAAGAAATCTATTCAGAGTTAAAGAATTGCTTTTAATCATTTCTCCAGTGCAGGGCGGACTAACCCACTTTGGGACCCTAGACATTTTCTTCTTCCTGAACTTCCTCCCTACGCCACAAATTATAGAGCACACAAAACATACAAACAAAACATGTGAAAAACTAAAACACATCTCAAATATACATTGATTCAAATATTCAAAATAGACACTTTGATCGGGCCTTTCGAATAACTGAGCCCTAGCCATTTGTCTATGCGATGATCGGGCCCTGCTACTAGATTATTTAAATTCTTTTTACTACATAGCTACAGTGGCCATCCAATGGTACGAACTCCGATTTTACTTAGTGACGTCAGCGATTTAGTGGGGTTCTCCTCTCACAGAAATGTCGTTGTTTGTCTGTGTTGGTGAAAATTTATGTACCAAGACAGAGTCAGGGCCGTAGGTAATATTGTCTGAGGGTCTCGTAGCCATTAAAAATTTTAAAATTTCACTACAGATATATATGCACATATTCTGTATACGTAATATGCAAAATGCAAACGCAAAATGAGTAACGTAAAATTCTAGAATATTATAATCGTCAACTAGCAGAGATATCAAAAAACGGACTTCACCGTTGAATTGGTCATTAAAAATGAGATTAAGCAGTGTAGTTTGACAAAAATTCTAGAATGTTCTATTTGTCAACTAGCAAAGATATTCAAAAATCAATTGTATCATTTAATTATCCATTGAAAAAGAGGTCAAATTGCACATTTAGACAAATTTTCTGGAATATTCTATTCGTCAACTAGCAAAGATATTAAAAAAACAGACATCGCCATTGAATTGGCTACCAAAAAGACACCAAGTAATACATTTTGAGAAATGTTCTAGAATATTCTATTTGTCAACTAATAACGATATTGGGAAATCTACTGCAGTTAACAGTTAGTTAACTAATAGAACATTCTAGAATTTTTGTCAAAATGCGCTGCTTAATCTAATTTTTAGTGCCCAATTCAATAGCGAAGTTTGTTTTTTGGTATCTTTGCTAGTACGCTGATGAATGCGATAGTGAAGCTGATTTTTCAACAGTTTTCTAAAAGTCGTCACTCATATTCATTAGTATAACATTCGATTTCCTTTGCCTACACAACCGAATTTTAAGTGTAAATTGTCTCTTAAGATTATATTGTTTTAAAAAAATTCAGATAATAATATTTACCAACCCCCGAAACAAAAGTTTCTCGACGCCCCTGATCTTCCGATTTTACGTACTTCCCTTTAAATTTGCACCGACCACTACGTAAAATTGGATTTATGGTGTATATTAATAGATTTGTTAAAATTCAATTCAAAAAGAGATAAACAGAAAAAAGCAGAGAGAGAGGGAGAGATATTTTAGAAAATTGCTCGAAATAATGTGATAGGTAATTACAATTTGCAAATAATATATTAGGGACATAATATAACTTCTATTTTACGACGAATTTTCGACATTCGTGGTATATGTGATAATCAACTGTGAAACCTAAAATGAATTGCCTCTTGGTCCAAATAAATACTCTTCTTACTGTGATTTCTATGTTTTATAAGTTGATGTAACAACGTACAGTGAAATTTATTCAAGGCGAATATTGTAGTTTTGGATGTTAACGGGCCGAATGATTCCAAGCCCTACGTAGGTTTATAGTTTAACTAGCCGTACCCGCGACGTCGTTCGCGCAAAGCGTTGTTATAAACTCAATGAGAAGTATATAAGTGTAATAATTCTACAGAACTTGCAAAGAATAATAATTTTTGTGTAATGCATGCACATGTTCAAAATGGTTTTCCTATTTTCCCGTGGGAATGAGGCATTTTCTCGGAGTAAAAAGTATCTTAAATGTTGTCCTAGGTCACCACACCAAATTTTACCAAAATCCGTCCAATAGTTTTTGCGTAATACGTGCATATGCTCAAAATGATTTTTCCATCTTCCCGTGGGAAGGAGAAATTTTCCCGGAGTAAAAAGTATTTTAGATTTTGACCCAGGTAATAGGTTATCATCACACCAAATTTCATTAAAATCCGTCCAATAGTTTTTGCGTGATGCGTGAACAGACAGACAGACAGACACATCGATAACTATTTACAATATAGGGTCAATCCATATCAAGTGATCCAAAGAAAATTACCTTACTATTTTATATTAACCTAAGATTTTGTCCTCCGGTTATACTGGGTGAAAGAAGAAAGAAACCAAAAGATTTTGTTTCTATCTCATGTACTTTTTTATTAAACAATTTTTTAAATTGTGAAAAATGTGAAATTTAGACACACATTGTTTTACGTTTCTAGCTACATCTCGGCTTAGGATAAAGATATATTTTGGAGCAAAATACCATTTTTTTCAGAAATTTACAAGCTTTAAAATGATATGCAACAAGCTAATTTCAAAAAAATTATAACTCTTAATTTTTTAACTTAAATTTTGAAAAGGTTATTCCAGAAAAATAATATCTCAAATCGTTTTGAAAAATTTTTAGGTAATTACTTAAGTATTTGTCTACAAACAAACAAAATTTTAAGTTGGGATCTTATTGGGATCATATTTAAAAAAAAATGTTTCTCCCAAAAACACTCCCAAAAGTTATTATAATTTTTACTATCCTTTTTCAATACATTAGATTGTAGATCTCGTGAGAGATAGCTATATTACGAGTTTGTTTAAAACATAAATTTATGTGGATGAATCATTTCCAGTTGTCGTTCTTTTCACTATAACTATGGTTCTTTTTTTGAAGCAAGTATTTACGTTGTATACCACTAAAAATTATGACGATCATGACAACAATCCAATATCAACATTTCAACAATTTAAAAGACTAGTGTGATAACAACGCTTTAATGTAGTGGTATCTTTTTATACCCCTGACTCAAAGTTAGTATTCCTTTAAGAAATATGTCTTGTCATTTATTAGATAAAGTAAAATATATTATAGAAATTCAAATAACTGCTGGTATTTTTTTCTGTAATGATAATTTAATTTTTTAAACGACTTTTTGAGTTGTCTTTCTATACATTTCTATGGCTGAACACCGAATTGTTGGATCAGATTGAATATAAAGACTGGAGTTACACAACCCACTTTTACAAATTAGCAACACTTTCAATAACATACTGGGGTTACACAACCCGATTTTAGAAACACTGAAGAATTAACGGAACTGCACTGCTTAAGGACTGGCATGAGATCGATTCATATTTAAAGTTCTGCTTGTAAGATCCTACTTGTCTGTTTCTTGCCACAGCCTGACTGTCTCAGGGCAAATAAAATAACTGGATCTTTATCAGAACTTATTGAAACTCACAGAGTTTCTTCAGTGGTGTAGCTAGGCGTGGGCGATGTGGGCCCACGCCCACGGCTTCGCACTTAAAGGGACCTCGCAAGTGACTGTTTTTCTTTTTTCCTTTGATTGTCCCCTAATTTTTAAGACAGAAATTTTAAAAACAATATTAAAGGGGGCCTCGCAAAAATTATCTTGCCCACTCCCCATTTTCGTCTTACGACGCCACTGAGTATCTCCCATAACATACATAAAATTACCATTTACACATATAAACCCTATATCTCTTAATAAACTGAGTTATAATCCATCAAAAACTAACTTCAAGATCCTTTAAATACGTTTTTTAACGTCTCTTCATAGATATAATTAAAAATATATATGATCCCATGAAGGTCCCAACTTGATTTTTTTAAATTTTGTTTATAAAAGTTAAAAGAACAACCAGGATTTTTTTCGAAACTTTTGAGAATATTATTTCCTTGGAATCTTCTTTGAAATTTTGAGTTTTTATATAAAAAAATTCAGTTGCTTTAAACACACACTTGTAATATATCAAATTAAAGCTTAAGCAATTCTGAAGAGAATGGTGTTATTTTTATATTTCTATCACAACCCTAAACGGAGTTACAGTAAAAAACGTATTATGTTACACTGCAAAATTTGCGAATTTTCCAAATTTCAAAATTATTTAAAAAGGCAACCATAAGTGATAAAAATCTGAAATTTGAAATTTGTACTAAGTTAGAGTAGCTCTTCAAGAAAATCAAAAGAAAAAAAATATTTAGTGAGGTCAGGTAAAAAATTTATTCAAATTTGGATCACTTGATATGGATTGACTCAATACCAGAACAATTTTCAAAAAATATTCCATGTACAGAAATGGTCTCGTTACAATTTTATTATATAAATATATAGATAGATATATAGATATATAGCTAAGATCTTGAGTAATATACACAAAAAAATTCATTATTTATTCAATTTTTTGTCGTGAAAATTTGTACTGTATAAACTAAGAAAATTAGAAAAAAAATCAGTTTAGCGCAAGTTATACTTGAACAGATCGTAATTCTGTACATTAAGTTGTTTTTAAACATGGATTTAAAATGAAAAATTTTGAAATCGTGTAAGGACAAAAGTTGTTTTTCACATCCTAACATTTTTTTTTTCTAAAACTTATGGTTCAATAGTTATTTTTTAATCCTAATAATTTGTGCTCAATTGACACCTCATCCTCAGTGTTCGTCACCTTTTTCAGATTTTCCTGAGGGATTATTTTGACGATCAAGATGGGTGACAGCAGTTTTAAGCAATCTAATTAACACGATGACGGTCATGAAAAATTATAACGAAATGACCAATTAGTACTTCATTTTGATGGATAATACACTTTATAGTGAATTGTTGACGTCGTACGACGTGGTGTATGAGTTTAGTAAGATTTTACTTGACGTCTTATGACGTTAATGACCGTCAAGGTGTTAATTTTTCCACCGTATTAAATTGTTAACATAATAATATGTATATAAAAATTTGGGGGACAGGTCTACCCACACTGTCAACTTCCCATTGGGTGTCCTTAAAGACCAGAGACTGTACATAAATAATTCTTTTTTCATTTCAGGCGACTCCTCCCCCGGGGCCCCCGATTGCGGCTTTGCCCCTTGCACCATACCGGGGGCTTCGCCTTCTGTACCTAAGGGTGGGGGCTCCACCCTTATCAAACAAATTATAACATCATTTGTTCTCAAGATATGCGAGACAAAATGTATTTCAAAAACAGTTTCTTATTTCGTTTCTATTTTTTTTTTTTATTTTTTTAACATCAAAACGTTTTTAACATCAAGGAAGGTTCTTAGGCCATTATATAATAATTTTATGGTAAAAAATCCATATAATCTATGTTATCTTAATAAAGTTAATTCCGTTTTTTACCACAAAAAACAAACCGCTAATCCGAATTTGCTGAAAACTTTAGCCGGTCTTCATTTTTTGATTACGCATCTAATGAAATTAGTCCGGAGTTGATATCATCATTTGTTTTCGAGATATGCGGGACGAAAAAAAAATTCACGAACGAACGAACGAACGCACACACAGACATCACGCTAAAAACGATGGATTCGGATTCTAGTGACCTTGAAACGTGGAGATATGTCAAAATTAGCGATTCGTAAAATCGGACCCATTACAATAACTTCCTATGGGAAGTTAATAATAGTTAAATAATAGTGGACTAAGTGTGTTTCCCTATAGTACACCTTCTCAATACTTTTAGGTTTTGAATGTTAATCATTTAATAGTTAGATACAGTCTAATAAGACAATTCTCGCGGTACTTTTAATTCTCTGTTTTCCAAGTATTGTTTCTTTTTGAGCCAAAATTCATGATTGACCTTGTCAAATATTGAACCAGATTCGAAGAAAACTCCTGAAACATTTCAACCGTTATCCAACGGTTTCTGCTCTCGTTTTCGAATTATAACACTTTGATCTAAAATAGTTTTTGCCATCTAGCGGTTGAATATTTGTGCATATTTTGAAATTTTGATGGATATGGTATTGTTACCACTTGCAGTAGTTGATCAGCATTATATGTAGGTCAGCTAAAAGAAAATAACCAGAATAAAGAGTTTCGTTGTGAATAATTTTGACTATACGTACACGGAGGCTTAACAATTTACTATATTGAAAACCAGAACAAGAGACATTAGGGAATGAGCTGAGGTGGATTGCATAGTATAAACGGTATGATGGTACGATACCTACATACATATATAACAGAGGACTCTGATTACAAACCATAAGTAATTAAGGCGAGGTCAGGTAAGGTCACTTAATTCTAGCAATCACTCCACAATATACCAAACCGCAATCCCTTGAGATATCAATATAGTATACTACACAGAGACTAAATGTCATGCTTTAATACGTCGTGTAGGTAACATCTCCTGATGCTTCTCTCTCTCTCTGTGTGTGTGTGTGTGTGGTTTATCAGAGCTACAAAGAGGGTTAGATGTATGTGTGGGTAGTAACTCAAGCTCAGTGATACTAGTTCGTATCATAAATGCACCCCAATTTGAGTTACTATTGTCATTTGGTTACCGTTACAATACTTTCGCTTGTATATTTGTGTATAAGTAACATGTTTTATGAGTAAACGCTAGTATTAGTAGTCCGATTTACTTCTTTGCAGCAATTATTGGAGGAGTTCTTCAGCCAGACATGTTCGATGTCAGAAACCACAAAAAAAAAATTTTTTTTGCAAGAATTTGCTAAAATTTAAAAACTTTTCAATTTTTTTTTTTTTTTTTTACATTATGACAAATAGCGGAAAAAATCACATAAGATACGTTTTGAACCATTGTCCTAGGTAAACGGGTTTTCGGGATAAGGGAATTTTTATCATCGGAAATTTACTGTTATATAGGATGTTGCGACAGGGGAATTTCCTTGATACTGTCAAATATCCCAACTTAACATTTATAGTATCTGATTTGCAACATTACGATATTTAATTTCTCATATAACAATTAAAATAATAAAGGGTCAAGTGTACTTCCCTGTAGCTGTGGTACACCCAGCCCAGTAGTTTTAGATCTTAGGTATAATCTAATAAGACCATTAGAAATACTTTTAATTCTTCAAGCTTTTTGAGTAGATAGTGTCAAACGTTGAACTAAGATTAAAGAGCAATGAGTCGCTGAGTTTCAAAACCATCTAATTGACGATTTTTTCAGAATTGAGTTAGATATGGTTTATTATTCAGGAGGATAAACTGCAGCAAAAAATACCAACTAAACGGTGCAAAGTCAGCTTTTTCCCCTTTAATTTTAATGACAAAAATACAAAACTGTCTCAAAAGTAGCTAATTGCAATATTTTTCAATTGAAAAAACATGGAATTGCAAGCAACACAAACCAGTTGCAAAACTATCTAATTACTTATATAAAAATGGCGTCATTAGAAAAACCTGGAACAAAAGTAGCTAGTTAGGTGGTCAATATGTGGCACTGCGGAGCCTACAGAGGATCAAATAATAAATTGTATGTGATAATTTTATTACTTTCTCTAAGAAAATATTTACTACTGAAATAACTAGAAAAAAATTTAAAGAAACTTGCGGAATTGCCAAATATAACAGGCTGTGAATGTGTGCAGAATAAAATTGTGTGAAACATCGTGCTTCTGATGAGTTTTACTGTTAAATTACAGTAAAGAGACTTGTTTTATAGGAGAATATTCTACTAAATTTTAAGAAAATATCTTAGTTTTCATAAGTTATAATAAAAACAACGTTGTACGATGTAAATAGATACATTTTTACGAATGTTGTTTTATTTAAAACCTATTGAAAGAATAATAAACTGTTGCAAAAGTGTCTAATTGTTAACGTTACTGCTGCAAAAGTGTCTAATTGTTAGTGTTTCAGCTGCAAAAGTAGCTAACTACAAAATCAACCCCTTTCAAAACCATCTAATTAAAGCAAACTGCTGCAAAGGTAGTTAATTATAATTTTTAATCGTTATTTACTAATTACTGAAGAGTGGTATCGTTGTTAGTATTTCTTTGTAAGAACTGTATGATTTTTCCTAAAAATTTAATGGTAAAAACCACATCCAAATCATTATTATAAGTAAGAAAACAGTTTTTGTGTTTCCTGAACATTTTTAGTTGTGTTAATTAGATGGTTTTGAAACTCATCGACTCAAATCTAGTAGGTAATATTTAATTGTTATTCAAAAATCGGTTCAAATGTCAGAATAATCAAATTTTTTTTCTTCTATATTTGAATGACACAGATGTAACAGTAAATAAATAAATAACCTTTTTTAAGAATAAAGAATCAGTTAGTGAAGGAACTTAAGTTCATCTTTAATTTCAATTATATTTACAAATGTAAGTTCATAAGTTGTTGAAAGTCAAAGGTTTTTGTGGTTATAACATCATTTACTCGGTTCGATTATTACATGTAATAATAACATATATTTTATGAATACTGGAGACTTGTGTGAACTACGAAAGAGACTTTTCTAATCATTGAAAAAAATACGAAAGGCATAAGTCATCCCGGTTATCTTGAAAAGTCACTACGTTTACTAGATATAAAATTATTAATGAATGATTTTTAATGTAGTTAAATCATTAAAAAGAAATTAGTGGTTCATCGAGTCAATGTCGTTCTTTGTCAGTTTCGGAAAAAAAGGTTCTGGGGCAAATGGGTTAAGGAATATATGTATTTGAATTCAGTTGTTTATTTGTATATATTTAGAGGTTAATTTTCGAAAACAATTCTTATCTTTAAATGGGTATCAATCGGTGGAAGGTGAAGGGAATAATATAAAAAGAGTCGTGATAGAAAACAGGAATTTATTGCATCGAAATGTCGCCAGATATTAGGTATGTCTTGTTTTATAAATACAATTGTGTTTTATAAAATAATAGCAATAGATGGTTTCAATTCAATAAAACAATAACTCTCTATACAGTGAAAATAGTGAAAATATGCTTGGTGTCAGTAAAAACTAGATTTAAATATACCTAAATTATACAAAATGATGGTTCGATAACCTTACAATTTTGATAATTAGGGACCTCTGCAATAGTTAGATCATTTTGTAACCTTTTTTGAAACAAAATATTTGTATAGCGTCGGTAACTGTTTGAGAGTGTAACGAAATCTGTAATGGTTGAAAGTGTAGAAAAAATAGTAATGTTGTAATAACGAAGACAGAAATGCTCCGAGCTACACGAATGATCTCTTTGGACTCTTTTTGGATCAGGTATAGGCAGGATGCTCAATGTTATATAGAATAATTTCATTTCAGTCATTAAACTAATATAATAAAGAAGTAAAAGTTTTTGGATTGGGCTCGTCCTGCAAATTAACGAAATGATTTCAAAAATTCTGTTCCAAAATTTGTTTTATGTTAAAGGTTAAAATTGTACCGCGTGGTTTTGACTGTCAAAATTGTCCGGGAGAATTGTCCATTTGTGTTCGGGACACTAAAAAGGGTCCAAAACTGAAATGGTTCTAAAACTATCAATCTATGGTTTCAACGTATGGAAATTATATATATGAAGACTGGACATTTTAGCATGCTGTCTAGATTGTTAGCAATGACACTTAGATTCCTTTTTCGGGTCTAACTCAATTTTTTTTTTTTTTGGCAAATGGTCTGTTTTTGAAGTCTATGCTTCCTATGTTGTTGGAAGATTAAATACCAGGCATTTAACAGGTGAAGAGAAGTACTCTAAGTAGTGATGAGTAAATGCAAGACGAAGATCAAGACTGCGAAGTCTTGGTCTTGGTCTTGTTCTTGCATTAAGAATCTTGGCATTGGTCTTGCTAGAGCAGTTTGAGTCTTAGTCTTGGTCTTGGTCTTGCAAAATGCAGTCTTGGTATTGGTCTTGGTATTGCTAAAGAATCTTGCACTTTCTTGCATTTTATTATTAGCGAATTTTTTCCTTCTAAAATCAGAATTTTCTCTCTTTACGGTATTAATTATACTTTCAAACTATTTAAATAATTTAGCAAGAGTCTTGCTTTTTTCTTGCTATTGTCTTGGTCTTGCTCACTTGAGTCTTGGTTTTGGTCTTGCTCTTGGTATACATAGTCTTGGTCTTGGTCTTGCTCTTGGTATACGTAGTCTTGGTCTTGGTCTTGCTCTTGGTATACATAGTCTTGGTCTTGGTCTTGGTCTTGCAAAAAATGCAGGACCAAGACAAGACTGCAAGACCAAGACTAATTTGCTCATCACTAACTCTAAGAAACTTATTTCGTGCAGAATTGCATAAGCCAGATAATTTTATATAAACGTGGATAAAACTGCGTATTTTAGCTAGTTCTATACAGACTTTCTTATGCTTTTTGAAAAAGTTTACTAGGATATCTGCACTCAGATCTTTTAGGATTCCGTTGTCACAATCTCGAAATTTTGTCACATATTTCACAGTTAGAGTTCGTCATAGTTTTCGCATCGTTGGACTTTACGTAGATGACTTTTTTTCAATATTTAATTTCTTTTTTTTGTGTATTTTTGGCATTTTCATGGTTTGCTACAATTATTTACTTATTATCCTTAACATGCGCCAATATTTATAAGTGGTTTTCAAAGTATTATTGTACGTTTTATCACTTACTTCAGATACGCGAGGACCCTTCGATAGTTTATCGTTCCTTCTACGTATATTTCCCGCAATATTTTTTTGTCATACGATCTTGCGCTGGCGAAGTGAACTCCCATACACATATTTAGATATAAATATGATTTAGTTCTTTGGCGACGGCAGGAGTAGCAGCTCCCGTCCGCCCCCCGATTCAGTTTTACAAAATATGTCTTAAAATTTGTCAACCAGAAAGAAACTAGAAGAAAACTTTCTCTACAAGATGTATGAACACTAAAATGAATTTCAAAATCGTGTTTTGAATAATAAATTTAAATTGTGGTACGACGGACGCACTATGGTTCTGGTTGTATCACTATATTTTATACAATTTTATCATATTTTACCGTCATATGTGTAGTTATAACGGAGGAACTACCCATATGAAAATGTGCGATTTAGATCATATATTTATGTATGTATGCAACTTTGCCTAGATGTCGTTTTATATGACATACAGTCACGGGAGAGATAATATTTATACGTTTGATGTAAAAATATTGCAAGGAGTGACACTGTCTATGGACAGGGAACAAAGTGGACTATAGCCCGCGATGACATATTTTAAGTGCAGCAAATATTTTTAAAAGAAATTTCGCACCCAAAATTATCTTAATTCAACCAATTACCCTACTCTAATTTAAAATATTTTTATAAAGCTTAATTTGAAAAAAATAACTTTTTCATTTATGACTAGCTGTAGCCGCGACGTCGTTCATGCATATAATAAGTGAGAAGTATCTAAGTATAATAATTATAAAGCATTTTCAAAGAACAATAGTTTTGCGTAATGCATGCACATGCTCAAACCGGTTTTTTCTATTTTTTCGTGGGAATAAGACATTTTTCCGGAGTGAAAAGTACCTTAAATGTTGACCCCGGTAATAAGTTATCACCACACCAAATTTCATAAAAATCCGTTCAATAGTTTTTGCCTGGTGTGTGCACATGCTCAAAATGGTTTTTATATTTTACCGTGGGAATGACACATTTTCCCGGAGTAAAAAGTATCTTAGATGTTGACCCAGGTAATAAGTTATCACCACACCAAATTTCATTAAAATCCGTCCAGTAATTTTAACGTGATGCGTGAATAAACAGACAGACAGACAGACAAAAATTTTAAAAATCGCTGTTTTGATATCTACATCGATAACTATTTACAGTACCAGTTCAAAAAATATTCCATGTACAGAAACGGTCTCGTTACAGTTTTGTTATATGTATAGATGTATCAAGTTTACTAAGATTTCTTGGTGTTTTAAAACCTTGAAATAAAATAACTGAATGTTGAAATTGCAAGCGAATTATCAGTTTTCAAAATCGTTCTTATCATTTTGTTATCAAAATAAAAAATGTAGGGTCATTAGAAAGAAGATTTCTATCAAATTAGTCATATTTCTCAAAGAAATTGAGCGAAAATGAAAAGTTCACACAAAGACAGCGAAAATGAAAAGTTCACACAAAGACAGCGAAAATGAAAAGTTCACACTCAAATTACTCTAATGTCACCAATTCAAATTGCTTCTATAAAGCTTAATGATTTGAGCAAAAAACTTTTGTATTTTGATGACATCACTACGTTTACTACAATTTTGCGCTTAAAGTTGGAGTCTCAAAAGGATTTCTTATGCAAAGATTAAAAATTCCATTGGTTTTTTTTCTTTAAATCAAAAAAATTATTTATTTTCATTCAAAGAAATATTTCTTTGACTACTGAAAAAAATTCAAGAAAATATTGTTATTGTTAAAATATGAACATGTCTTCTCAAAAACAGAATTCTCAAAAACAGACTTTCGTGAACTTACCGACTCTGCTTACAATGTTGAAGGTTTTTCTTAACAACAACAGAATGACCCAAACTATCTCCACCAGTAAGTTTCCAACTTTCGTATCGGACACCGGTAGCCACTAGACGGCAAAATACATGTCACAACTTAAAGGACATCATAATATTTAGACATTTTTGATTTTATTCTGAATTTAGCAGTTTTCAAAATGTTAACAGCCCCAGACCCAAACTGGAGATTGATTATTATAAGCTCGAAGATTTCTCATGTAGTTTAAAAGTAAAAATTTAAAAAAATTAAGTGTTTCGATTTCATTTCTGACTTTGGTACCATATGTGAGTATATAATATATTCTCGTATTTTCACATATGCAAAATATGTGAACTGAATAAATTTCGTTTCGTGTATCAAAATTCTTTGAAAGGAAACAGTTTTTTTTTCTTTTATTCTATCAAAAGAAATTAACATTAGTCGACAAAAACTCTTTCCACCTTCAGCATACCTATTCTTATTGGAACATAATAGTTTTTTAATAGAAAAATCCAATTGAATACCTTTCATCAAAACTTCGGAATCATATAAGTCGTTTAGGTAATTCAAATTTAATATTTGTTTGCAGTTTTTTCTTTTTAGAAAAAAATTGTTTTTAAAAAACATAATATTTATTCATATTATGTATTTATATTTAAGAATTTTAACTGCGCACTTGAAATCATAAACTGTATGTGCCCTTTTGACCTAATCATTCATTATAATTCTGAAATATAACGTCTTATCATCACTTATCAGTAAAAAATTTTTAAATAAAAAACATTCAGTCATAGACAGAGATAGTGATTTTTCTGTGGAATACACTTCTTATTTATTTCATAATTTCTTTAAAATACAGTAATAATTATTAGAAATTTTATCTTGAATAAAATGCAAGACGTAGAGGAGAAGCAGATAGTGGTCAAGATAGCGTTTGTTTTTTAGGGTCCCACACCGTAAAAGGAAAAAACGGGATTTTTACAGAATCATTCTTGTGTCACAGGCATTTTTCTACAAAACTATGTAATGTAGGAATTTGAAATTTGACATAAGTTAGGTTTTGATTGCGTGCAAATATATCGTCAGTCAACGATTAGGAAACAAATTATTTTGGATTAAAATTGAGGCGTTAGTTTGGTTAAAAAAAAAGTTTTAATTAACATATCGAGTAAGTTATCATTTGAAAGAGTTACCTCTGTGGATTCGAATTTTTGGTCCAGTGATTTTAATGATATAGTTCAAAATTTATTAGAAGCTAGCTGTACTCGCGACATGGTTCGCGTATAAAATCTATGAGAAGTATGTAAGTATATAAGTATAATAATTATAAAGCATTTGCATAGAACAATAGTTTTGCGTAATGCATACACATGTTCAAAATGGTTTTTCTATTTTCCCATGGGAATAAGACATTTTCCCGTAATAAAAAGTATCCTAAGTGTTGATCCAGGGAATAGCTTATCACCATACCAACTTTCATAAAAATCTGTTCAATAGTTTTTGCGTAATGTGTGCACATGTTCAGGATGGTTTTGCTATTCTCCCGTGCGAATGAGACATTTTCACCGAAAAAAAAGTATCCTAGATGTTGACCCTGGTAATAAGTTATCATCACACCAAATTTCATTAAAATCCGTCCAGTAGTTTTTACGTGATGTGTGAACAGACAGACAGACAAACAGACATATCTACATCGATAACTATTTACAGTATCAGTACCATTTTAAAAAAACATTCCAGGTATAGAAATGGTCTTGTTATAGTTTTATTATATGTAGGGGAGACTGGGGTAAACTGGCCACTCTAAGACAAAATGTTGTTTAGTTTATTTATTTGAAAAGAAATACAGTTTAGTAAGTATTTAGCATATAGTTGCTTGAGTGCAGAACCAATAACCATCAATATATCAACAATATCTTGAAAGGTATTTTTGCAATTTTTGTTTTTCGCAACATCTGCAAAGTGACCAGTTTACCCTACTATGTTGGGTAAAGTGGCCAGCGGTACTCATTTTAACCCAAAAAGAAATCTTGAAGTAATAAACATGTTTATATATAAAATCAAACTATGTTTGTATCATTAATTATTATATATCAACGGACGGACGGACATTGAAGTCTCATCATAAGGGTTCCTTTTCCAAATTTTTTCTCGGAACCCTAAAAACTGATTTCAGGCAATTATTTTGTTTATAAAATATAAAGAACTAAATAAATGTTCTGAATTTAATATAATATGTTAAAATATTCTAAGAATTCAATTTGAGCAGCGATCGGAGACACTGACCACTTTTCCCCATTATAAGCCTGGTCACTTTACCCTGTTAGACGCCATTTCGGTAAACTACAATTGATTTCAAAAAATAATTTTCTGATTCATCGATAACTTTAATATTTTAAAGGTAATTAGACAGAGTTTTCAGCTATCCCAATTAAAAAATTGTATTCATAATTAATAGTAAAATGATGAGAATACAACTTAAAACTTACTTTACATCAACACTTGAAAATTCAGAAAATTCGTTATAATTTATACAGTCTAGGGAACTGATCATTGACGTTTTAATAGAATACTAATGGCTTCTCTGCAAGCTAGTATTCAGCTTCGCCAAAAGAGTGGAGTCGTTTCCGGAGAGTAAAGGCCAATGACCACTTTACCTCCACTGGTCACTTTACCCCAGTCTCCCCTATAGGTTACTCCACTCTGCCTGATTTCATAAGTTTCTAAAATTTTGATTTTAATGGGGTTAATAGATATTGAGTCATAGATTACCAGAAAATTAGGTTTGTTTCGATAATGTAACAGATGCTGAAAAACTGTTTTAAATAACAAAGGAAAACGGTTAACACAGTAATAGACAATTGTATTCACTTAAATAGAAAAAGTTTAATTTAGTGTATTGTCACTGTACGGAACCCTAATTGTGCAACTCCGCGACCCACTCTTGGCCGATGTTTTATTTTTCACAAACAAAATTTTTATTTTTTTAGGAGAATAAAAACACGATCTCTTATTTTATTTAAATTATTATTTTATTTATTTCTTACATGATAATTAGGTACCGGGTTTCTTCAGACAGGTCAGGACCGTACTTATTTCAATAAAATTTTGCAACTAAATTACATTAAATTATGCACATTTGAATGAATATAATTGGTCAAAAATTACATTTTTCACCATTTAGAATTACTAACAACATTTTTTTTATTTGACGAAAGTAAGAAAATTAAAAAAATCGGAAAAAATTTTTGTAAAATATATTGAAAAGTTATTGAATATTTAGACGGTCCACTATAATAGCTAAGACGTACGTATTTACTAAGATTTTTTATTATTGAAAAACAAATTTTTAACAAGCAACACTTCTATCTCTCAAAATTGAAAACAATAAAAAAAGATGAATTTATTTAATTTAAATGACGTCACATAAATCACATACATAATATAAACAAAAATACTTTTGATAGTCAATTAAAAATACAGTGGCACTTTTCAATTGTGCAGGTAATAATTAAAAGAAAAAAAAAGGATGTTTACATAAAATACGTATAAATAATATTTTGATACACATATGTATGTGTGTGTATGTAACTTGTGTACGTTGTTTTTATGAAAATATTTTGAACTTTAAGTCACATTGAGTGCAATATATACACCTGCATATGCTAAAGACGAAACTGTCTGATCCGAAAGAAATCCGATACTTGATGATAATTTAAAAAAAAAAAAACCTAATTAAGAATGTTTTATCGTAATAATATTAATAATTTTACGTAAAAATGGTACACTTAGATGATAAATGACGGTAAACATTATCAGAATTATGGAATATTATGTTGAATTATTAAATGTTGAATTAAGCCGCTAGTTTAAACAGTAATTAAATAAAAAAATGGCCTACAGAGACAGAAGTCCACACAGCCCAATTTTACAGAAGAATAAAAATACTCGACGTAGAGTTCAATTTCTGTTGAATTTCTTTCTTTTAAACTTCACCGTGTTTTCTCTTTTTGGAGGTCCGGAGCTATACAAGCAACAGTTTATTTTGGCCTCCTTATGAGGCCTAAACGTTTGAACTAAACGTTTTTCTTTTTGGACTCTGAGAAACAATTTCGGGCATCATCTGTCCGTTAATAAAGTTTTTTTTTTGAAATTCATTGGATAATTCTCGAGATTAGTCCAAACTAATAAACCAACAAACCCTACTCCTTTATCGTATTTACTATAATGAGTTTACGATGTTATTTCCTACACAGTTTAAAGGTATCCCTCAAAAACCAGGTCCGACGAGAGAGTGGGGTAGTCGGGTCACAGCTCTGGCGCCCGGGCTTGAGGAGGCGACCCGCAGCTATCGATAGAGGGCCCGGGAATTTTTCTTGGGAAGAAATTTTAAAATAATACGGCTTATTCCCTCGGGCCTATTATTTCTCTCCACGGCTCTGTCTAAAACACTCAGTTTTTCTATGCAAGACTTAGGGATGATCGATATTCATTGATGGTAGAAAAACATCGATGTTTCGGGGGAAAACATCGATGTAAAAACATTGATGTTATGTCCTCGATAACATCGACACATCGATGTTACGAGAATAATATCGAAACATCGATATTACTCTAAGCTATCCAGTATTTAAAAAGTCTTGTAGCTGATTTAAAATAAGATCCATTACTTTTATGGCAAGTTCTAGGATCCACTTATCCAAACTTAAATAATTTAAATAACTTAATAAATAAAATAATAGATTATAATGGTTGTTTATTTTGCTACATAAACATCGATGTCTTTCTTTCGATATAATTATATCGTATATCGATACTCTTGAATCGATGTTAACATCGATGTTAACGTCGATGTTTTTCTAATATCGATCATCCCTAGCAAGACTCAACTTTTAGTAATTATTTTTTGAATCCATCCAAGATTTTTATTATTCACACGGTACAAAAAATACCCCTGTCGCAGTATCCTGCATAATATAGCGAATTTCCTTTTATAAAAATTTATTTTTCTCGGAAGCTAGTTGACATAGAAAAAAAGTTTAAAGACCTTTCTTATGTAATTTTTTCTTCTCTTTTAAATGGTGTAAAAAATTTTTGAATAAATGGAAATTTTGGCAAAAAACTAATTTTTTGCAAGAACAAAAACCATGTTCCTGGCATCCGACGTGTCTGGCTGACGAACTCATCCAAGGGTTTGGGACTTCCAATGTTCTCACCAATTTTCGTAAAAATTGGATACTTCGTTCGAGAGTTATCGCGCGGACACTTATACATATATATATATATATATATATATATATATATATATATATATATATATATATATATATATATATATATATATATAAATTTTAGTGAATATTATTTTCGGTTTCTAGGGACCTCAAAACAAATTTCTGCCATAGTCCCGGGCTCAGGTCGCGTCATGACAGTGGCTGTAATAACTGAATTCCATTCTGGAAATTCGCTAAAACATATGAATTACCAACAATGGATGAGGAACATACATTCTTTTTTTTGTGGTACAAATCGATATTAATAAAATTGGCACGAGGTAGGTATGTAACTGTTTCACATTCGATAGATGTATTTGAAAGATAAGCGCGGGGAGAAAAAAAAATTGGGTAAAAGTATTATATGTCATTATTATTACGTACGTGGCTGATCGTGGTTTGCCTGTCGCCACTGCCTAGTGCCTACCATGTTTCCAATATTCAGGGTATCATCAGATATTCAAGGATATCCAATTACATTCTCATTTTTTTGTTATAGCCTGTTATAGGTATAGTAGGTTGTGGAATGAATAAGTTGTTTTTTTTTTTTTTTATTATTTAGGTGATGAAATTTTTATAATTTATTGATGGAGATGTTGAAAGTAAATTTTAACAAATATTTTGGGTGTATTTGTTTGTCAATAGAGCATTAAACTGTGTTTTTATGGTTGAAAAATAAATATGTTTTGTGTCGTTTTTTGGGAATTTTAAGAGATAATTTGCGATGATAATTTAGGTTTTTATGTAACGATTCGAAGAATTTTAGATAAGGGATGTAGATAACAGTAAAGATTGCTGCGTTGTTGTGTTTTTATCTAGTATTTATACATATTTTTGAAAGGAATTTCCTAATTTTAATCATAAAGATAGAAAATTCACACCTAAATTATCGAAATTCAACATGTCGCTCTAATTCCAACCACTTCGGTGAAGCTTGCTCTGAGAAAAATAAACTTTTAAGCAAGCCCTAAGCGAGTTTGTAGAAAACTGTGGATAGCAGTGTGCCAACGAGTGGTTGATACCGCTTAAGGCATTTAGTTAGTCGCTGTCGGTCACTCAATGCACAACGCATTATGTTGTATTGTTGGACCATTGTTAGCTTGGACCCCACCTTGCTCCGTCCGACAATACGTGTTTTGTAATTGTGTCTGTGACAACTAACACAGTTGCAAAGATCAAACCAACACCACTACACACAGTGTGTACCTATACAGCATAGTGGTGGGAAATAGAGGGGATTTTTTGTCTACATTGGTATCACTAGTGCAGAGATAGCAACTTGGCTTCTGATTATTCTGTGCTTTTAACTTCCCATAGGAAATTATTGTAATGGGTCCGATTTTACGAATCGCTAATTTTGACATATCTCCACGTTTCAAGGTCACTAGAATTCGAATCCATCGTTTTTAGCGTGATGTCTGTGCGTGCGTTCGTTAGTTCGTTCGTTTGTTCGTTCGTGAATTTTTTTTCGTCTCGCATATTTCGAGAACAAATGATGATATCAACTCCGGACTAATTTCATTATATGCGTAATCAAAAAATGAAGACCGGATAAAGTTTTTAGCAAAACCTACAAGCTGGCTTTACGTACTGTCTATTTACTAATACAATAGTGTTCATTGGTCTGTGGTTTGAATAAAGTTCAAATTCATATTTCTTTTTTTGCTCTGTCTTACATTTTGGAAATTTTTCGAAATCACTATCAATATCAAAGCTATGGTGATTAAACAGTTGAGTACTTTAGCATCTGCTCAAAGCGATTTACCTATCAAATTTAATATGTATTAATTGGACTTAAATAGCCGTACGCAGTCAATAGACTTTGAAGCACCATTACAACTAGGTACACAAAAAGCACCGACACAGAAGCACTCGGCCTTTATACATAGATCTGCTCTCTGATCCAGTGATCAAAATCAATATTATTAACCAAACAAGTAACAAAAAAACCTCCTGAATAATGCGTGCAGTATGTACCGCAGATAACCATCAAAAACATATAACATAATAACAAATTAACAATCATAACTTTGATTTTGGCGTCGTGCGTGTGCCCCGGTTTTTTTATTCGGGATGATGATGATGACAATGACAAGGATCACTTGATCAGTTTTCTGTGCGTTTGAAAGGTTCTCCTTTTCTCCTCTATACGTGCAATTTGAAACCTTTCTGGTACAAAAAAATATTAAATACAAAAGGCAATATGTATATGAAATGTTACGTTCGTTTTGTATAGGTAAATGTATATATACAGAAAGAGCGTAAAAGCGTATACTACATAGAGCGTATTTATAAATAGTATACGTGGATTATTGAGATATGAATACATTGATTTTATCAGTTTTGGCTGTGGCTTTTTTTTATTATGATTATTTGTATAGGGAAATAAGTTACAGGACGTTAAAACAGTTTGGGATCACTTGATTTCTTTGAAGGCTACTGGTTTGATAGCACGGAACTGTTCCTAAAATGCAACGATTTTTTTTTTTTTTTTTTTGAACCACTTTAAAATGTCAGAAAAGAAGGTTTTATTTGCGAATTTTTTTCTCCGTAATAAATAACGTAGCCAATATGAAATTTTTTAGAGTATATTGTCGGCACCGGTGTATAGGTTGAAGGTAGAGGCTTTTTTTTGAAGAGGTTCATGGTGGGCAGTACAACAATTTTTAAGGGAGGAATTCAAATAAAAAAGCAACTTTTTTATTTATTTGAATGTTTTTGAAACATTCATTACTCTTCCTTGTGGGGGGAGGGAGGCCATTTTCACAAGTTTTTAAGCGTTTACAAGGAACGCCATATCTCAAAAAGTAATGAATATTTTTTAATTTTTTTTTCCAGGTAATTTTAAAAATTAACTATATAATTGTAATCACAAAGTTCTAAAAATTATAAAACCCAATTTTTTATTAAAAAGAAATTTTTTTAAAAATAGTTACAATTGTTCAAATGGAAAAAGCATACTCCATTTTATGCGCAATATGTTTATGAATAAAATAAAAAAAAATTAAGTCTCTATCTTTTGTAGAACTTGAGAAATGATTTTCCTTGTCGGGAAAAACACAAGTTTCGGGAAACGGTAAAAAACAAAAATAATAACAAAAGAAGCGGTTTACTCACTCTTTATTAAAACGTCTACAAAGGCATACAAATAAAAGAACATTATCTCAGTGTATACTATAACTCGTCTACACACCAAAACTAAATATTACTGATCAAATCGCGAGGGGGGGGGGGGCGAGCGTTATCTGCAAAGGAGCAGCAACTTGGCTGTGCAGCGGCTCACAAATAAATATTTTTCTACTTGGAAAAAAAAAATTTTGGCCATGTTTTATATATCACCGTGTTTGTAAAGAACCACAGAACGAAATAATATTTATAAAAATATTTATAATTTGTAAAAAAAATTTATTAATTAACCAGTTTTAAAAATCTTGTTGGTTACGCAAGGATAATCTACCTAAGAAGCTACAGCTAAAATTTCAAGTTAATCGAATGAAAATTACCAGAGTTGTATTGTCTATTGTATTAGAAAACGTAATTTCCATGAAAAGGTATGTAAAGTTTCAAAACGTGTATGTCGTTTGGTGTGTTTTTACCTATACTCCATCTGTGAGTTGTTTATGGAAATATACAGGACCGGATTTACGCCGGGGCACTTTTAATGTGATGGCCCCTAAACACTTCCTCTGGCCTCTGAGCCTCTTTTGTGGAGGCCTCCTTGGAAAAGATACCAACAAAAAACGCTTATCCTTTTTTTTCCATTTGGACATTTTATTTTGATTTTTTGGAGGCCCCGGGGCTATGGGGAAGGGAAATATAACTGACAAAAACAAAACTAGATTCTACCCTTCATATTGTAAATATGCTGGTGTCGGAGTAAGATTTGGATTGTACAGCTGTTTTACTCTTAGGAAATGAAGAAGAATCTCGCGGGAGTGTAGAGGACGCCCCATGACAATTCTTCAACATGTCTCGACAAATAAACTTTTATTCTTTTGGTGGTATCGGGCTCTCCCGACATGTCTGAACCCCAAGTCTAAAACCCACAACATTTTTCGATTATATGCGACCTGTAACTTCATCCAGGATGCCTTGGAGATGCCTTTAGTGCTGTCGAGTTCTCCCGATAAGTCTGAACCCCAAGTCTAAAATCCACAGCATTTTTCGATTTTTTGGGACCTGTAACTTCATCCAGGATGCCTTGGAGATGCCTTTGGTGCTGTTGAGTTCTCCCGATAAGTCTGAACCCCAAGTCTAAAATCCACAACATTTTTCGATTATATGCGACATGTTAATTCATCCAGGACACCTTGAAGATTCTCCTACCTGTTTACCAATGATAGAAAATTCAACTTTAAGGGGGGAGTTCAAATAAAAAAGCAAATTTTTTATTTATGATTATTTTGCTTGTTGAAATTTTTTTCAAATTAAGAGGGGTTTCAAATAGAAAATGTTGTTTTTGAAACATTCATTACTCTTTCCTGTGGGGGGAGAAGGCCCTTTTTCACAAGTTTTTAAGTGTTTGCAAGGAACAGCAAGGAATTCCTAAAGGACTTGTCCATAAAATTTTTAAAATTACCTGAAACCCATGTTTCAGGTAATTTTAAAAATTAACTATAAAATTGTAATCCCAAATTTCTAAAAATTATAAAACCCAATTTTTTATTTAAAAAAAATGTTTAAAAATAGTTACAATTGTTCAAATGAAAAAAGCATACTCCACTTTATGCGCAATATGTTTGTGAACAAAATTTACAAAAAAATTAAGTCACTATCTTTTCTAGAACTTGAGATATGATTTTCCTTGTCGGGAAAAACACAACTTTCGGGAAACGGTAAAATGACATACAAAGCAGATGTTGACAAAAACAAAGAAACTTTGAGAAAATTCGTCTACAAAGGCAAACATATATAAGAACATTATCTCAGTGCATGCTATTACTCATGTACACACCAGAACTAAATATTCCTGATCAAATCGTGAGGGGGGGGGGGGGCGAGGCGAGCGTTGTCTGCAAAGGAGCAACAACTTGGGTGTGCAGCGGCTCACAAATAAATATTTTTCTACTTAAAAAAAATTTTTTTTGGTCATGTTTTATATATCACCGGATTTGTAAAGAACCACAGAACAAAATACAAACAAAAAACGAGATTCGAAAAAAATTAGTTTATTAGCCGTGTCTGGCGTGAACTCCTCCCTTAATGGTACCACTAAACTTTTTAAAGCTCACTGTAACCGTACATTATGAATGTATTTCATATACCTATATACATAGGACTGAAGGTTCTATTGTTTGGTTTTGCGTATATTCACGAGAGATGAAAGCTCAATATTATGAGATATGTACATATACTCAGTACGGCGGTATATTACCAGTTACCACATATTATTTGCTAACCGCTCTGTTAAATATGTGTGTATGTCTGTATACATATTATCAAATAACTTTTTTTGTGTTATTACCATCACAGACGGATGATGCTTTTAATATTTTATAATTAATAAAATAGAGTTTAAAATGTACTCATCGCAACCTTGTTATATACCTAATATGTATATATAGGATATATGGAAATTAACTAATGAAAATGGAATTAATGGGTTGGGGGGAGGGATGATGGAAATGGAGTGAATTTTAATTTTTTGCCATTCTTGTTTTTGATGTTTAGTTTGTAAATGTTGAGGTTATGGTTAGGTTTTAATCAAGGGACCATACTAGAATGTCTATCAAACTGTTCCACTTGTCGCCAGTGGGTGACGTAAAATCTCCCCACTATGTTGTATACGTGTACACACTGTTTGCAATGGTGTTGGTTTGGTGTTTTGTAGTAGTGTGCGTATTCAAACACACTACTACAAAACACCTATTATGAGACAGACTAACCTGTCCAATTCAAGTAACATTGTCTAACAATGTATTACAATGCACTGTGCGTTCGGCGACTGACTACATGTCTTAAGTCGTGTCGGTCACACTCTGGACTCACCACTAGTTACAATTTTCTACGCTTACGCTGAGGACTTGGTTTTAATTTATAAATTATTATCAAATTGAACCATTCCTTATTAGCGAATTTCCAGAATGGAAACTCGCTATTACACCCACTGTCATGACACGACTTGAACCCGGGACCATGGCAGAAATTTGTTTTGAGGTCCCTAGGAACCGAAAATAATATTCACTCAAATTTATATATATATATATATATATATATATATATATATATATATATATATATGTATATATATATATGTATTTATATATATATATATATATATATATATATATATATATATATATATATATATATATATATATATATATATATATATGTGTCCGCACGATAACTCTCGAACGAAATGTCCTAGGTTTTCGAAATTTGGTGAGAACGTTGGAAGTCCAAAAATCTTGGATGAGTTCTTCAGCCAGACACGTCGGATGCCAGGAACATGGTTTTTGTTCTTGCAAAAAATTAGTTTTTTGCCAAAATTTCCACTTATTCAAAAATTTTTGCGAATTTTTTTTACGCCATTTAAAAGAGAAGAAAAAATTACATAAAAAAGGTCTTTAAACTTTTTTTCTATGTCAACTAGTTTCCGAGAAAACCGATGTTGTTTATAATGTGATCATTTTATCGTATAAAGTGTGAATCTAAGCACAGTCTGAGAACATATTCGACACAATATGGATATTTTGTATATAACATACATATATATGCATGCGATATCCTTTTTGATACGATCACATAATTGTGATACATGTATAAAGGTACAGGACCGTTTCATTATCCGTACTACCATTATGCGTACGGTTTGTGTGTGTTGTATATACATATACAGTCTACGTGAGAAAATTTTTAATGTAAACAAAGATTTTTATGTAAACAAGTATTAAATTTTTAACATATACAGGCGATTATTTTGAAAGTTAACATAAATATATGATAAAATTTCCAGAATAGAATTCAGCTATTACAGCCACTGTCATGACGCGGGGGGCATGACCTGAGCCCGGGACTATGGCAGAAATTTGTTTTGACGTCCCTAGAAACCGAAACTAATAGTCATTAAAATTTATATATATATATATATATATATATATATATATATATATATATATATATATATATATATATATACAGTGGCGGACATTTAAATAGGGACAAAATAAATTATCAGAAAAAACGTGTGCAAAATTGAAAGCCGTGTTTGTTTTCGTATAATATTTTTACAACATACAATGTACATAAAAGTGTAATGAAAAGCATAGTAATTATAAATAAAATTAAAATACTTACATAGAAAATTAAATATATACCATTTTTAGAATTAAGTAAGCGGACAATTAAATAGGGACACAAGTTTTTAAGTCACTAAAATAACTAAGCACTAAACATAAACCTAATATTTTGTCGGGTATCCTTTTGCTTTTATCACAGCAACACATCGTTTAGGCATAGATTCCACTAAATGCTGACATCTTGAATTTGGAATACTATACCAAGCGTCTTTTACTTTTTTTTCAAGTTCTTTTAAATTTTTTATTTGCTGACCCTGTAAATCTCTTTTTACATCTCGCCAGAGATTTTCAATTGGATTTAGATCTGGGCTACACGACGGCCAAGGCAGCAAATCAACCCTGTTTCGCTTTAACCACTTTGTTACGCTGACAGCGGTATGCTTTGGATCATTGTCTTGCTGGAATTTCCATAAAACAGACAATGAATCTTCCGCATACGGTAACATAATCTTGGTTAAGATGTCAGTATAGACATGCTGATCCATTATTCCTTCAATCCGATGAATTGGGCCTACTCCTTTCCATGACATGCAACCCCACATCATTATACTACCTCCAGCCCCTTTAACTGTTTTAATGGTGTACATTGGATTGAAGGCTTCGTTGATAAATCGACGAACATAACGTCGGCCATCTGACCCCAGTCTATTGAATTTACATTCATCGCTAAATAATACATGCTTCCATTGTGATAAATTCCAATTTAAATGGGATTTTGCAAATGTGACTCGATTTTTTCGATTTTTTTTATTAATTAAAGGTTTTCGCCTCGCAATTCTTCCATGAAGTCCTGCTTCCACTAACCTTCGGCGTACAGTTCGCACAGTAATATCAACTCCAGGCTCTTGTATGATTTCTTTATGAATGTCCACTGCCGTCTTTAATGGATCGGCTTTTGATAACCGTATGATTTTACGGTCAATACGTGGGGTGGTTTTTCTGCTACGGTGCCGGACTTGAACATTTTTATATGTTTCGTAGGTTTTGAAATATTTTAAGGCATTAAATACCATATTTTTGGAAATTTGTAAGTGATCCGCAATTTTTCTGATCGACCATTGTTTATCATTTTTCAGATTCACTATTTGCTCACGCATTTTTTCATCACAATGCTTACCACGTCCCATAATGATTGAATAACTTAATTAAAAGTATTTTACAAAATCTTTAATGTCACTGTAAGCTTTCCTACACTCAGTACAAATCACAACAATGTTCACTGAACACAATCGTTTGTCACTAAAATATTTCTGATCCCATACAGACCAAAGATATACATGTCCCTATTTAAGTGTCTGCTAAAATAAACAAACTTGTATAGTGCTGATACATCAAGTTCAAGTGTTTTTGCTTATCTTTTAATGAATCAACATAGACTCTTAAAATATATAAATTAAACATATTGGGTATAATTTGATAGTAGAGTGCATTAATATATGAATAATATTTTCGTTTCTGTATCACATTCTTTTTAGTGTTGGTAAACTAGGAATGTATGTCCCTATTTAAATGTCCGCCACTGTATATATATATATATATATATATATATATATATATATATATATATATATATATATTTATATATATTTATATATATATATATATATATATATATATACATATATATATATATATATATATGTGTGTGTGTGTGTGTGTGTGTGTGTGTGTCCGCGCGATAACTCTCGAACGAAGTATCTAATTTTTACGAAAGTTTGTGAAAACATTGGAAGTCCCAAACCCTTAGATGAGTTTATCAGCCAGACACGTCGGATGCCAGGGAAATTGGTTTTGTTCTTGAAAAAAATTAGGTTTTGCCAAAATTTCCACTTATTCAAAAATTTTTGAAAACTTGAAAGTCGTCCAAGAATGGAATTCAGCTATTACAGCCACTGTCATGACGCGACTTAAACCCGAGACCATGGCAGAAATTTGTTTTGAGGTCCCTAGGAACCGAAAATAATATTCACTCAAATTTATATATATATATATATATATATATATATATATATATATATATATATATATATATATATATATATATATATATATATATATATATATATGTATTTAAATATATATGTGTCCGCACGATAACTCTCGAACGAAGTATCCAATTTTTACGAAACTTGGTGAGAACATTGGAAGTCCCAAACCCTTGGATGAGTTCGTCAGCCAGACACGTCGGATGCCAGGAACATGGTTTTTGTTCAAGCAAAAAATTAGTTTTTTGCGAAAATTTCCACTTATTCAAAAATATTTGCGAAATTTTTTTACACCACTTAAAAGAGAAGAAAAAATTACATAAAATACCCCTGTCGCAGCATCCTGCATAACATAGCGAATTTCCATTTACAAAAGTACGTTTTTCTCGGAAACTAGTTGATATAGAGTAATTGTAAATAAAAAAAAACCTTCTTTATGTGATTTTTCCGCCTCATTCCGCCTTTTTTTTTTCACGAAAAATGTCCAAAACGCCGTAAACGTTTTCACGAAATTTCTTAAAAATAAGATGTTTCGTTCTTGAGTTATCGTGCGGACACTTAGTAAACATATATATAAATGTGTCCGCACGATAACTCAAGAACGAAACATCTTATTTTTAAGAAATTTCGTGAAAACGTTTACGGGGTTTTCGACATTTTTCGTGAAAAAAATTTGGCGGAATGAGGCGGAAAAATCACATAAAGGAGGTGTTTTTTTATTTACAATTACTCTATATCAACTAGTTTCCGAGAAAAACGTACTTTTGTAAATGGAAATTCGCTATGTTATGCAGGATGCTGCGACAGGGGTATTTTTAAATTTTGTAGATAATTTTATAAAAATATACATATAATTATTAATATTATAAAAATGATATCGAAATTAAAAATAAACATTGGCTGTTTACTAATTAACACACTAGTTGGCACGTGATCAAAAATAAGTAAAATTTGTTTTGAATTACAAAAATTTATATCAAATTTTTCTTATTTTCGTTTAACACGTTGACGATCACGAGCAGGGTCGGATTAATCCAGTTTGGGGCCTTAAACATTTTCTTCTTATCGGATCACTTCTATAACCATCACAAGATATAGAACACACAATGTTTCACACGAGAATTTTATTTAAAATTAATATCATTGCTTTTAAACATTTATTTAATTCTTAAAAAGTGTTCGATATTTATCTGAACTACATGAGCGGTCAAGTGGTCGGTAAACGACGTTTCATATTACACGACCTAATATTATTCCAGAAATCCAGACAATAGCAGAAATAATTCCAGGCTACAGGAAATCTATTCAAAATTAACGAATTGCTTTTAAATAATTCTCTAATGCTTAAAAAAGTGTCGATATTTTTCTGAACTACATGGGCGGTCAAGTGGTCGGAAAACGACATTTCATATTACACGACCTAGTATTATTCCAATGAATTAATGGTAGAAATCATTCCAGGTTATAAGAAATTTATTCAAAATTAAAGAATTACTTTTAAACATTTCTCTAATGCTTAAAGTGTCGATATTTGTCTGAGTAACAGGGTCCGCAAAGTGATCGGAAAACGACATTTCATATTACACCCTCTAATGTTATTCCAATTAATGACGGAAATGATTCCAGGCTACAGGAAATAGATTCAAAATTAACGAATTTCTTTTAAAATTTTCTCTAAGCACGATAAGTACGATTGGCACCACAAGTCTGCTGCACAACACGTAATGTACTGTAGGAAACATAAAGAAATGTTTTGTGTCATTTTTTTCATTGTAAAATTGTCTCCTAATTTTATTTTCACTGCGGTAAAAGTGAGAAAGCTTGAATATTCTTAGGGGATTTAATACACATGAGTTAAATTGTCTTTTAAAAAGCTAGTCTTTTGTGTGGAATCTCTCTAGACTTCGTTTATTGTAAATGGATATAGATTTTAGTGTCACTTCGAAGTTTTCGTTTGTTAAAATGTATATTATACATATTATATATCGTAAAAAATTTGTACAGATTCATTGCTATTAATTTCCTAAGTTCAGTTTTTAATCCGAGTGAAGACGCATAGATTACGTGAGCGCCTCTGATTTTTTTAAAATTAGAAGTTGTATCATGTAATAAATTTTGTATACGTTTAATTGTGATAGAAATATGTATCATACTATAAAATAATGTGCGGATTACTAGAATTTATATTACCAGTTAAACGTATACGTAAATTTTTACTTGATACTATACACTAGCGGAAATAATTAAAGGATCAAAAAAAAAATTTCAAAATTTTAGCGATTTTTCGAATGGCTGTATCTTCGTGAAAAATGGTAGTGAAAAATTTATAAAAAAAGAAAATTTTTTAAGAAATTTTCTTTTTTTTTTAAATTTAAATACTGTTGTTGATAAGAATGTAAATAAAAGCTGAGAAAAAATTTTGTTCAAGATTATGAAAGTTTAAGAGTAAAAAAATGATCCTTTAATATTTTCAAAAATTTAATCGAATGAAATAAAAAAACGGTTGGCTGGGTTCAATTGAAACTTGGTGGGGTTTTTGTGGGTATATTGAACTGTAAAAGGCAGACTTAACATTAATGGTTTTCTCGAAATTTTTAATTCAGCGCTTGATTTTCCAAAAAGCCCCCAAAAGCTCTTTTTTTCTTGATTTTTCAAATTCATATAGAGTATGCAAAAAAAATTTTTTCTGAAAAAAACAATGGCTAATCCTTGTAGAGAATTTATTCGAGTTTTCGAAACACACCTTCAATTTTCTGTGTGATCATTGGTTGCTGAGATATCGATGGTCAAAGCCGAAACGATCCTTTTCCATTCAAAATCCGTTATCTCAGCGAAAAGTGGTCATATAAATGTCTAAAAAAAAGCAAATTAAAGCTGAATGAACAAGTATATCCGGTCCATATGGTAGTTAAGCCGAAAATTTTTTTCCAAGTCCGTGGACCAAAAAAAGAAACCGAAAAAAATTCGGAAATTTTTTTTTCAGTGTACTTATTAGGATCCAGCTTTAAATTGCTTTGCTTACGACGCCGATACGACCATTTTTCACAAAGATACAGCCATTCGAAAAATCACTAAAAATTTGGAATTTTTTTTTTTTTGATCCTTTAATTATTTCCGCTAGTGTAGTTCTAATTTTAATACCAGAGGCGCGAGTGAGAATCTTTGCGTCGCCAATAGATAATACTGCGTGCACTTTCTAGAAAGGTTTACTTTCACATAAACCATCGATTTCCTTTGAATTTCATATCTTTTATTCTACAAGGCCTATTTTAAACGCACCCGTAACAATATACATATGTGAACAAAACTAAATCCCGTCTAATAAACAATGCAAGTAAAATTACTTGAGATTACCAACGCATAGACTTACAATACAAGTATCTAGTAAAATAGTAGTAAAAGGGACCACAAAAAACATGAATAAATTTCAACATAGAGGGGTTAAATGTTGAAGACACAGGCAAGCAAATACAGAAAACAATGTTATAACTCGCGTCACAGAGATAAGGAAGTTTTCGAACAAGGGTTAGAAATCTAATTACCTTATCACATGTCACTATTTGTTATATTGTCTTAGGTTTTGCATACATACGTTCCAGCGCCTGCTTTGATGGTGGTGTAAATCTGTACTAACGATAAGCGTGCACACACACAATCTAAAAAAAAGCATTCATCCCGCCGCGTCCCACTTCCACCGCCTTGGAATTTGTTATCAACCGGTTGGGGATTATGTTAACACTTTACGTACGAAGAAAAAAATTGGTTTGGTGAAAACAAAAATTGTCTTTCGTGAAGAAAATTTTTTTTATCGGTATTTTTATCCCGGACTATGTAGCTGTGGCACTGACTGACATTCATTTATTACGATGATTCAAATTGGTTTTTGTATAGGCAAACTTTCATGTAAGTAAAGACAAATAATGTGGTAAGTTTTTCTCTTAACAGTAAGTCCTGGAAAGTATGCTGTTCGCTATGAGCTTTTGCCTGGAAGTCGAGATACGAAATTCGACTACAGCGCTCAAGGTAGACAAATATGTCAATTTATCAGAACGGTGTTTGTATATTATTTTACTATTTTCTTTAAGGGGAGATTCGCTAAAAAAAATAAATAAATCGCTTTTTTTTCTTCATAATTATGTTCCTTAAGGTGTTAGAAACATTCTCCTAAAATTTTATTAAAAACAAAATGAAGAATCAAAAATTTATTGTGCATTTTAGTGCACGCACTTTACTATAGTTCAATTTAAATAAAAACAAAATCGAAAGTACGTTTTTCGACATGGTTCCTCCTGTATGTCAAAAAGTATTTGAGATATCGACCTAAATCAAAGTGCATATTATTTCTCGATACCGTCATTTTAGCAGTAACTAGAATCTTTTGGTTCTGTAATATATTTTCAAAATGGTGGCTGTTTATAGTCGAGAAAAAGCGGTAGTTTTGATTTTCAAAATGCGATTAGATTTATTTTCAAAATGCGATTTCTCGCTGGTTTTTATTTTTTTTCTTAGATCCTAATTACTGCCATAACTGTATAGTATGTATAATTTCAGAAAATTCGTGATTTTTTGATTTTGGATCACTGGGGATTTCAGAACGCGAGGAGTCATCAAGGTGAAAAAATCTTGTAGTGCCGATTTCAAAGTCATTTATACTAAGCTCATTTTTGAATTTAAAAAAAATTTTTTTTTTGTTATCTCCAGACATGTAAAAACAATGTTATATACACATTTAGTTTTTTTTAATAAAATATTTATTTGTATAAAAAAAATAATCAAAAAAGGTAGATTTTTGATGTTTTTTTGGCGAATGTCCCCTTATAAGAAAAAGTATTTTTTTTAAAACATTGTTTGATTTTATCCATAGACATTACGATGTTTATTTACCAGATTCTACAAATTTAAAAAAAAAAATTATTTGTAACCCTACTATCAAACGGCACTTTATTTTGAAATTTTCAAAAAAAAAAAAAAAAATCGTAAAAATTACCTCTTGTGCTTTTTCTTGGTTAATTATTGAAAACTATTCCATTTTAAGATATTTTTACGGTAAAATGAGCAGATGTATAGCTTCTATTAAACAAATTTCATTTTTTTAGTATATTTTTAATAGTAAAGTGTCCTGATAAATTGTCAAATAATCACTTGATATAGGTGGCTATAGTTTCGGCTCGGAGCGAATACAGATGTAGCGGCAGGCGTATTTTAAATATTCGAACAAAACACTTTTTAATTGTTACAAAAATATACCATAGTTATTATTAGTGAGGTTATGTTAGTAACTAATTGTAAGGTTACGTTCTCTTAAATTATGTATTTATGTAAATTGGAATTAAATAAATTAACAAGCAAAGGGAAAAAAGAGTTAATAATAATTGTATTGACCTCACCAAATGATCTTTGGTGATAAAACCGTTCAATTTAACATGGAAATATCCAATGACCTGTGACTGCCGCATACGTATATGTACATTATTATACACATACTTATGATTGTTCTATGGCTTTAGCCAGTATGTATACTGTATATTATTTTACAAAATACATTATTAAACTTTGCATAAATAGTTATTTAGTTAGTATTTTATGCATAAATTAGTATATAGGCAATGCAAATCAATACGTAAGGTTTTTAATAGTTATATTATTTTTATTATATACAGTATGATTTTTTCGGATTTATCGAAAATTTTCCTTGGGTCTTCAATTAGTTTGTTATTTACGATAAGAAGGAATTATGCTAAATGTTAATTTTATACTATACTCTACTTAACTAAATTTAGATACTTATTTTGCAAAATCTAGTTTGCAAAAGAAATCAAGTTAAGTCGTTTAAAAACGCCGGCGAGAGCGATGTCGGGCCCGCCGAGCGTGAGTGACATCTAAACATCAAAGTAGGAAACATAGAATGGTTTAAGTATCAGACGTAAATAAAGGATCAAAATACTGTATTCAGCAAAAATTGTTTAATATATATATATATATATATATATATATATATATATATATATATATATATATATATATATATATATATATATATATATATATATATATATACCATGTGAGTTTTTTGAGAGTTGCCATTTCTATTACAACCAAATTTTTATGATAGAAATGGTACTGGAAAAGGTTCTGTTCTTGGATGTAATGGAAATGTAACCAAGAAAAACACTATCGGTTGAAGTAGCCTCAAGTACATATACATATTTTTACCGCCTAACTGATAAATTAAATAAAAATTAAAAAATTAAACTTAGGTAAAAAAAATTTTTTTGCTCATTTATGTTGTTAATTAATGTATTAGATCAGTTTTATCGAAAAATTAATATATAGTCCCATTTAAAAATCTATAAGTTTGTATCATAGGACGAAAACCATAAGAGCTTTAAAGCTCCTGATTATAGCAATCGGTTGCCCCCGTCGATATTATTTGAACAATACAACTTTTATTTGAACAATTTTTCGATTAAATCAACGGTTTGGCTGTAATAAATATGGCAACTCTCGAAAAGCTCACACAGTATATATATATATATATATAAATATATATATATATATATATATATATATATATATATATATATATATATATTTCTTTAATTAAGTAAGGAAACATTAAATGCGAGGTGAATTTAAATGGAAAACAATCATTCTATTAATAATAATTTTTGTAATCAGACGTTTCTTTCAGAAATAACTTCATTAATATGTCAAAACTGTTCGGACATATGGTCACGTTCCGGAATAGGGGCTTTTACGTTATGCGAATTATTAAAAATGTAGGTACATACTTATTTCAAATATAAGAACACGCAAATAATCGGAAAAATTTGACAATTTTGTTCTTTTCCAAGAATTTTACTCCTCTACTAGATAAATTTGACACTGTAGAAAGCTTCCACTGCAATTTTCAAATCTAAAAAATCATCTATAGAGACCTGAATGTACTTCTTGAGCAATGTAATTCATTAATGCTGAAGAATCATTGTATGTATGTGCAATCTTGGAATTAACATCCATATTGCGGTTATATTATGTTGATAATAATAATTATAGGCACAAGAGGTAAGGTTAATCAAACAATAAGATTCAAAATCAACATCACAATAAGAAATTATTGTAAATTAAGCATAGAGAATAATTACAAAGTGAATATTAAGTATTATTATGAGCTTGTTAGGTGTCAATTATTATTAATTGTCACATATCGTCATATAAAAATCAAAAAAAGTCGCCAGTGATCATTGTAAATTATATTAATTCACTGAAGGGTGAGAATTTTATCTTCTGCTGATTCGTATATTACTGTTATCTTATTTGGCTGTTTTATGGCAATTGGTATTAACCAGGATGAAGGTAAATTAAAAATGACTTGACGCCCTTCCAAAAGTAATTAAGAATCGGGTATACAACTTGGTATAGATAATATATTTTCTGACAGTTTAAAAAATAAACTTTTTTAAAATTGGTAACAGCAAAAACACAAATGGATCAAGTGTTAGTCTTAAGACTCTTATACAATGAATGAAATTTTGTACTCTCTCTTAGGTTAGTAGCAATCTTTAAGTTGAGAAATAGAAAAGCATAAAAGATGCTACCAAGCCTATCAAATTACTTTAAAACCGTATAAGCCAAAAGAAAAATGACAGAATCATAAAATTAGAAACGAATTATTTATAGGTTTTCGAAGTTCTTTTTTCCATTTTCCCAAAATTAAGCTTTGAAAGGCTCTAGAAAAAAAATTTCTGTCGAAACAATGATATTTTTGAAAACATTTCAACCTGTCGGTAGCAAAAATGAACAATTCACATCCAAATTACCCTAATGCGACCAATCAACCTAATTGAAATCATCTTCATAAAGTTTGATTTGAGAAAAGAGGAATTTTTTAATTTGATGTTGTAATCAGTTTTTTTGAAAATTTTTAATGCCTTACAAATTGTAAATTAAAAATGATAGAATGGAAAATTGGAAGCGAATTATAGGTTTTCGAAGTCTTTTTTTCATTTTTAGCAAAATTAAGCTTGTAAGACTTGTAAAAATGGTCTTCTGTCAAATCAGTTATATTTCTAAAAGGTAGGCTAACTTCAAAAATGCATCACTGCTTGTATGAGGCAGAGTCAAAAGTTCAAAAACGCATCAGACTCATCACAACGAAAAATCAAAAGTTCATTTTTGCATTTGATGCGTCAAAACAATGCACCAAGAAATTTGGTGATGCGTGTCCAATATGCATGTCATGTGTATATGTAGAATTATAACTACTTGCCATATTATGTAGGTACTAACACCAACAGGAATAATTCCGAAAAACAAATTGTTAAAAAAAATGAATGTATTTACCTTTGATTAAAATTGTTTAAACTATTTGGACACATCTTGCACTCAAAATAGGTATGTAATATTTTTTATTCAAATAATTTCAATATTTTCAATTTCAAGTAAGTTCAAGTTGAAATTCAAAGATAATGTACCTATACAGAGACTGAATTGCTATATTATTTATAGTCTATCATGCTACATTATCTGTCTTATCTATAGCCAAATCAGAGGCTAAATAATGCCAATAGCCCGTTCAAAAACATCTAATGTGCATCAAATTTCAAGAGAGCATCAGCAGCGCATCATGTAGTATTAGACGCATCAGAAAAGTCATGATGCCGCATCGATGCGGTAAAGTTTGTGTAAACATTTTTGAAGTTACCCGTATTTCGTTATTCTGATAGCAAAAATGGAAAGCTCACATTCAGATTACACTAATTCAACAAATCACTCAAATTAAAAAGTCTTTTATTCGAACGATGAAACTGAAAGTGATTTTTTCTTAAATTCACAATGTCATTAAAAAAATATGATCTTCTCTTCTAGATTCGCACCTGAGATAGTTGTCTCTACCCATTATCTAATACTCTACGGCTCGTAGGAGCAGCAACAATAGAACATATGTGAATACCACACGCAACAATAGCTAATAATCGTAAAGTCATGTCATAACTAATAAATAATAGAGACATTAAACAGAAGTCATTAAAACATACAGTACAGTCAAAGTTCATTATCACGAAACTGTTGAAAAAATCCATTTTTTTGCTACAATAAACCAATTACTTTATTATAAACAAAGAGTGAACCCATCAAGTTTAACTAATGTTTAAATATTTACATTAGTTTATTAAAATTTTCTCATATCAACATTTTCGTTAAAATGAATTTGTACTGTATGACGTGTAAGTTAACCAAACCAAATCCAATATATGTACATATCATACTGTTAATAATAATAATTTATTATTACATTCTTTCTATGTACAATTTTATACCACGTAAACTTTGATCTTGCCAGAAGGCGTCAGAGAAACACAAAATTATTATATTGTAACTTTGTAACGCACTCCTGTTCATTATTTTGGCAGCCAGATAAGTGCCTACATAGTCTTCTGTTCATTTCTGGGCACACACATGTACTTGATCTACACATGAAACAAATTTATTAAGGTAATTGTATAATAATTCATATATCATATGTGAAATAATAGAATATAGTTTGTATGATAGGCTCCGTCGTTTTTGCCATATTAAATTGTACTAAGGTATTAAAACACAGACCAATAAACACTACTATATTATAGAACGAGGTGGCCAGTAAAGCCAGTTTATAGTAGAGATGAGCTAAACGGTTATTTTCTAATAACTGTTATTGCAATAACAGTTACTGAAAAATAACTGTTATTTATAACAGTTATTATAATAACTGGTATGGTATTTGGATATTTTAACATATTGTAAGATATTCGATATGCGTATAAACGGTTCTGTTAGTGAAATATGCACAGATCTATAATACTGACGGACACTAAATAATCTGCAATATCTGTACAAATACTTGTCTATACAAGGATTTAGGCTTTATATACACAATTTTAACAATTTTATGCACACAAAATTACAAATACTAATAGATAATTGTACAATAGACAATAGTTCATTTTTAAGGGTTTTTTAAATGTGCTACAATAGAAAATGTGTAACTTGCCTGAGGCGTTATTATTTTGAAATTTTCCGTAGATGGTTAAAATAAATTACTGTGATCCTTGCTTTCGAATATATTAATATTGCCCTATGTTATCGATATTTCCAAATGAGTTATTTAAGTAACCAGTTACTGGGTATTTCAGTTATTGACGATAACTGTTATTTTTCTATACTAGTTACAAAATAACAGTTATCGATATATCGATCATCTCTAGTTTATAGGCAGTTTTCTTGAGGCAAATAACGGAGTGAGACGGTTGAGATTTAAGGATTATAATGTATTGTCCACTTTTCAGTAAATAGGACTCCATAATTAATTATTGCAGGACATAATTTGTATACGTATGTATTTTAAAACAAAACGAATACCACTTTCTTTCTTTCAAAATTTTGCAATTTCTTCTCAGAAAAGTTAACTTTTATTATCAATAATATATTTTGACAATAATTATTTGAAAACGTAACTACATATCGTCGCCTTCCAGAGATACAGTGGTATCTCATTTTTTATAATCAAATTTTATATTAAAGATTTAATCTGATTTTTATTTTTTTTTTTATATCAAATTTTAATCTAAGGTATCAATGAGTTTGCAGACTAATATTCTTCAAGTACCTATATTCGTTTATGATTTACAAAACAAAATGTAAAGTAGTTTTTGTTTTACTGCTCTCCTAAAAAAAAAGAAGATAAGAAAGATGAAAAAAAATGAAATACGACGGTATTCCTGGAAAGCGATGATATATTGCCGGTTATTGCATTTATTACTATGTTAAAGAATACTATCAGGTTGTATCCTGGTGTGTGGGTGCCTCATTTATACATTGATATAGTCAGTCTATAGAATATATGCAATATGTTCTTTGTATTAAAATGACAATTAAGGAAATAGAGAAAATTTGTGAAAGTTTGGAGCTACTTTCACTTGTGTTCATTTTTATGCGTCGTTTGTGAAGAGTTTAGCTTCAAAGTAGTATATATACAAGGTGGTCCAGAATTATGTACCGTAACTGCTGGAGCTGATACTACGTTCAAAAATAATGGTACGTTTTCATCTACACTTTTTTCCAAAACTCAATAATCAGTGAGATAAAGTTAAGGGGAAAAAGGTAGAGGGGTGGAACGAAACTGATTTCTTTTTTTTTAAATTTTTATTAGGTGCTTTTGAATAATGGATTCATATTTTAGGAATACATATGAACATCAGGATAATTAAACTTATAGTACCAATTATTCCATTACTTATTGTTAGGGGATAATTTGGAAATAGATATTTTTACTTTAAATTACTCGAAAACGGTATTATTTATCGAAATGTGACAAGTATACCTTTTTGTGCATGGAATTGTCTGAGGAATCATATTGTTAACAATTTTGCTTAATTAACTGCAAACTAAGAAAGAAAAGACGTGATAACTCACACCTACTACCTAAAACCACCAGCTGATCATAAGTGGTGGAACAAGCGTTTACATAAATTTAATCCTCCTAACGCAAAATACGTTTCCCTAAAATATCAATCCGTTATTTAAAAGCGTTTGGAAAATATTTAGAAAAAAGTGGTTTTCGTTTCACCCCTTTACAGGGTTGTATCTCCCTCATTACTGAGTTTTGGAAAAAAGCGTATATGAAAAGGTACCATTATTTCTGAACGTACTATCAGCTCTAGTAATTACGGTACATAATTCTGGACCACCGTGTATAATATGTGTCCTCTTGTAACGCAACTATTAATTCACAATAACTGAGAATAAATACCGTAGATTATAACACTTGCTAAAAACGTTTTGACAAAAAACTAATTAGAAAACTAAAATTATTTCGGGTAACCTTATTGAGATCAATAAGTATATGCATATGTAAAGGGTTTTCCAGTAGGTGCGTTTGAACTTAAACAATGTATAGCGGCCATGTTTGTGTAACTTCACCTATCAGATTTGGAGGTTATAGTAACTAATGTTGGGCAAATCAATAAATCATCATGAAAAGTCATAGTGTTGAGCAACGCGTGTAGATCATTAAGTTTTACTATTAAAATGAGTGCTCAATTCTAAAACCAATAATACAATATAACACAGAATTCTCCTTCTGATTCGTTTGTTACTACACAGTATGATTTGAATTCGATAAAGTATATTTCTAACAGCAAAATGTTAAAGAAGACGGTGTTCTTTTTTACTAATCACCGGTTATAAATTGTATTTTCTCGATTATTTTTGAAAAGAATATTATTTTAAAGAGCAAATAAGTGATCTAGTTAACAAAATTAATATACACTTAAGTGTATTTGACTTATAGTACAAGAGTGAGCGTGCACTTTATTCAAAGAGTTTTTTGCCGGTGAAAATTTTGTATAAGTACACTTTGTGTATGTCTGAAACATATACCGGCAACCTAGTTGAACAATCCCAATTAAAAAACGAATTTTGTAGTTTTTTGTAAATATCTCGAAAAATGTGGAGTTTTATCAAAAAATGGAGCAAGATTTAGTTACTTTTTTTGAATTAAACGAACAATTTCTGAGTTTTTTAAATTTTAGCGAATTTTTGAATCGAAAATTCAACTACACACACCAGCATAATTAGCGGAACATAAAAAAATATAAAAACCTATTTATTAAACCAAGTTGGCCGTTTTTTTTTTAATTTCACTTAAAATAATATTGAAGTAATGAATCAATTGACTTTTCATAGACTTGTTCTGATTTATTATTGATACAAATCTTTTTAAGAGGTCTGTCACTTTCGAACTCAAATGCCGCTTTTTCTCAATGTGGTCGAGTTTCAGACTGCCATAATTAAAGAAGGGCAAAAGCACGGGAGGAACCACACGGTATTAAAACGCTGTATTTCATTTTCTATTTCGCAAATAATCTTTAACTTAAATGATTATTAGATGACGTAAGATTCCAAAAATTTGGCAATTCATATGGTTAATTGTTGACGAAAATAAAGGTATATCGACTTGTGAACATGTAATTTTAAGTGAATAATTAAATAAGACTAATAGTTTCTTAAAATTAAATGATTTGTTTGATTTTTAGAGATATTTTGTATGTTCCGCTAATTATTCCGGTGTGTGTAGTATGAAACGACTTGAGCTCGGGACTCAAAAAATACATTTTTGACAATTTTTAACCAGACAAGAATACGGAATCAGGTAGCAGGTTTATTGGACCGACGGTCGACACTACGGTCAATTCAATACATGTATTTAAATGAAAGTGTTCACACCAATTCGATCTAGTTAGTACGGTCACATTTCGTGTACGATCAACCGTCCGACCAACTTTGAAGTAAACTATTAAAACCTCTGCACAAAAAGAGTTTAATGTAAAAATTATAAAACCGTAAAATAATTATATTGTACACTAGACGTAAAAGAAGAAAATGTGACAAACTGGCCAAAACATGTATACAAAATCTTTTGCCCAAAACCAACATCTACTTGACTTAAATTATTGTGTTATATTATAACTTACCTGAATGTTTGCGTATGGGTCAAGTAGTAAAATAAAATTGTATTACAGTCCTTGTGTATGTCACGTACGAACACTCCAGTATCATCATTTTTCTTTCATTTATGTCGTATTTTTGTCAGAATAATTGCCCGGATTGTGCCAAGCGCCACAATCCGGTCAAACTGCGATCATGTTACGCTCTCACAGACCGTTCAGTTCGATCCTTTATACAAAATTACTTCAACTGAAGTAGAAAATTCGTTGAATTGAGTGCACGTTGGGCTCTTGATCTATTAAGTAAAGGCACGCGACTCGTTATGACTTACTACCTACACGGTTATAATTGTACTTAAACAAGTTATCTGTTACGGTATGATTTACGAATTTTGTATGGCAATTAAGTAATTATGGTAATTATGTTGTCTAACGATCGCCCATTGGGAATTAATTTTTGTTTATTTTTGGATTGTGATTTTTGTTGGAAAAGTTATGGATTCTATAGCAAATAAAAAGAGTGGTGTATTTCGTGGAGCGCGGCTACAGTCCGAGGAGAAAATTTTTAATTTGAAAAGGTCATCAAATTTACCTATTAAAATTTTGAATGTTTTAAAAACCATAAATAAAATGATAGAAAAATAAACCTGGAAGCAAATAATAGGTTTTCGAAGGTGCCATTGTCATTTTTTTTCAAAATTAGGCATGTATGATCACTAGGAAAAGTATCTCTGCTGAATCAGTTACATTTCTGGAAAAAATTTTATAATTTAAAAGTTTTTATTTAACTTGCTATGTTAGTATGTTGGTTTAGATCAAATCTTGGAATCAAAATTTAGGCAGGTTCTAATTGAGCTAGAGGTTTCAAATTTTGCATACGTGTCTAACCTTTATGACAATGCAATATTGTATAATTAATTTTGTCCTAAATCGCCCCAAAACCAAAATTGTTGATTTTTAGTCCTGTGCAACTTTTTGACATTTCGGATTGTGAAACATTGTCCATTGATTTTACATTGCAATTTTTTCTTTCCATAGTTATGTCTGATTAGGGTAAATTAACCGATTAAAATATAGGTAAAAAAATTACTTCTTTAATTCTTTTTTTAAATTAATTGTGATCAGACTAAAAAGTAGAAAATAAATTATAGTAAAAAAAATGTTTTTTTAAAAAAAGCTTTTATTTAAAAATGAGCTAAAAAAATAAAATAATTTTTGAGTGAAATTTGAAGCAATATGCAACATAATTTATAAAAGCTTGAGGCGTTTAATTAAATTTGGTAACTACTGAAAAGTAAAATAGCTACACTTATACGTATATCCAAAACATCCAAAACAGAAATAACTAATGATAACGCCTCAAGCTTTTATAAATTATGTTGGATATTGCTTCAGACTTCAGTCAAAAATTATTTTAATTTTTTTAGTTCATTTTTAAATAAAAGCTTTTTCTTAAAAAACATTTTTTTTACTATAATTTATTTTTACAGCAAAAATGTAACGTTCACACCCAAGTTACTTTAACTCAACCCATTATCTTGGTACAAATCACTTCTAGAAGGGTTGACTGATGAATTAAAATTTTTTAAATTAATGTCACCGAGTTGAGGTTTGTATTTTTTCGAATAAATTTAGGTTTGTCCAACCAAAATTTGTTGCCTAGCAATTTAACGAGAGGAACTCTCAACTAACAAAAACGCGACAGCGAGGCTAAAGCGTTTTTGGGTTGACAGTTCTTCGAGTTAAATTGCTTTTAGGTAAGAAATTTGAGTTGTAGAAAACACACATTTATTCAGACAAAATATAGAACTCAATAATACGGTAAGACAATTTAACGAATAAAATAAATTAGCAGAATTCATATTATTATTTAATACATGGTCACTATGGTTCTGAAATCAGTTCAATTTACCAATACCAATTTTTGTTCCATTTTTATCGTGCTTACATATTACGAAATGCCCAATGAAATATTTTGTACCATTTTTATCACTGTAAAAGTCTGTCCAAACTTTTCTTTCATGGCAAAAGTGAAAAAAACTACAATATTCTTATGGGATTTGATACGATTATACGCTTTAGAAGTTTTTGTTTCCATTTTGGTTAAAATTAAGCATGTGGGTAATTCCATGGTCACTTAAAAAGCATATAATTTTTTTTTTACAAGATAAAGTAGGTGGTCACTTACATTACTCAAAAAGGAACATAATTTTTCATCTTTTATACAATGAGAATTTTCTGCTCTTTTTTGATAACAGATAGCTTCATTTAAATAAATTTAAACAAATATTGTTTCAATAAATTATTTTAATAAGAAATTTCATAACCTATTATATTATATAACTTTTAGTCGGTCACTTACATTACACCCTCTTTGGTCACTTACATTACAGTCACTTTAAAACAAGTTTTATTAAAAAGCAAGTAGTTTATTAGTTTGATTTTTTGGAAAATATGATAGATAACAAAGACAAAAGTTTATTTTTAGTAATTAAAAAAACGTCTGTCGGTTTTGATAGCTTCCATTACTCGAATTCGTAGCTTCACAAAAATCAAAATAATACTCAAAACGAGTATAATAGTTATTTCAGCAGAAAGAAAAATGTAAATTTAGCTGTATTTTAATATTCACTTGAAAAAAATCACAAGTTACGGTAATTTTTTTTATTAAGTAAAAAATTTTTAAGCTAAATTTACAGAATAAAGACAATTACAGGTAAAAAATAAAATAAAAAAACGTTGTAATCAGTTATTTAGTCTTTTGAGTGTCAAGCAGGCTTGATATTGATTAATTATTTTCATTTTTTAATTTTTACTAAAATTCCATCTTTTCATGGAATTGCCCATGTAGGTATAAATAAGACTACCTACTAAAAGAAAGACTTCTGTGAGCTCAGATTCTCGTAATTTTCATAACCAAAATGAAATGCTTAGAAAACTGAAAATTGCTTAGAGACGTTGGTGAACATTTTGTGCACTTCATAGATCAGCACTTGAAAAATTTCTAAAGATCATATTATCTGCTCCAGTAAATTTCCAACTTCCATACGAGCTATTCACTCATGTAGGATATGTAATTTACAGTAGTACGGTGGAGTGATAAGGACACCCGTAGCCCAGCACAGGCAGCAAAAGTAAACTCCGCTTCTGACTAAGATACTATTTTGGTTTATAAATTCAAATTATATATGTATAAAAATTAAAAAAAGTGGGTAATAAATTATAAAAAAAGATAAAATAATTAAATTAGCGGAGCACACAAAGGGGCCATTATGAATACAGAGATAAAAATAATTGTAATTGTCTTCAAAGAGATGAGAAAGAAATGGGTAATGTTTAATGTTACGATGGCTATGATGCTATGAGCCTATGACTTTCTTTATTTTATTTATGGATATTTATTTTAACTATTAACTACAGCTATAACAATTGTGTCGCCTAGTATCAAAATCTACTAAATGCACTTTTCGAATTTTTTTATTTTTTAGGGCCATTAATTTTTAAATGCAACAAGGCATATGCCCCTTAACATTTTTTGTTGTAATTTTAACTCTTTACTAAAGAAATCTGCAACTGAAATATAACATAATTTTCAAATCCTGCTAAAATTACATTGAAAACTTTACAAATCCTGCTAAATACCCATACATAACCTATATTTTAAATTTTAACCGTTCAAATTTTAATTTTTTTACTGACATGCGGCACGTGCGAAGTATAAAATTATGTTTTCACGTAAAATTTGTATTTTAGTATTTATCTAAAATTTTAGATAATGAAATCGTAGATGTAAATGAATTACTAAGTAAGCACTTTGGTTTTAAGTGACAAAATGAATATAGTTTACAATATTACAAAACAAATTGTATCGTCTAACCCTGATACATCCAATATTCAAGTTTTTTTTTAATAAATTTCCCTTATAATTTCTGTTTTAAAACGCACTTTATATAAATGTTACTATCAAAACCTAATAAATTCAAATAATTTTGATTAAAAAAGGGGTAAAATGATAATTTTGTTTTTTGATAATAGTACTAATCATCTTTTTTACCTTGTTGGTTAATATAGTTATGACTTTTTAATCGAAAAATTAATTTTGAATTGAGTTATGGTTTTTTGGTGGACTTAGTAGATTTTGATACTAGGCAACTCAATTATACAAATATAATAAAGTAGAAGATGGCCTTGTAACTCCAATTTGACTTTTTATTAACCCTGTCGCAACTGATGAGCGATGTTTCTTGGTAATACGTAATGATACTCCCCTAGAATCCGAAAGTATGTATCAGCACGCAGGGCCCAAGAGAAAAATGATGGGCCGCCGGGCATAACAAAAAATCTGCAAACATTTTTTCCAAAAATATAATTGACGAGCAAAAAAAAAATATCGTCTCACTTTCTCCGGGCCCTCTTTTAAATTCTGACGCCCTGACACGTCCGATGCCCAGAAAAATGAGTTTTTTTATCAAAATTTCCAAAAATAATCAAAAGTTTTTTGGAATTTTTTATTACACCAACGTAAAGAGTTTTTGAATTCTTGTTCTATGTAAATTGGTTTTTGAGAAATTTAGCAAAAGTAAATTTCTTGCTATACTAATGACCTTATTCTATTGTTTTATCATTTCAATTTTTTCACCGGTTTAACTACAAAAAGGGTTTACGAATCCAGTTGGAAAAAAAGGAGTCAACACAAATCAAGTCTGTCTGCATAATATTCACTTTAATATAATTTAGCAGTTTCATTCAAATATATAATTAGTAATAAGACATATCCAACTGTCATATCACTTATTGCACCACCATTGTTGAGTGGTAAGTTTCTCGGTAGTGCTATCGATGATTAGGGTTTTCACCCTTACTTGAATTAATTACATCATATATAGCCATACCTACCACAAAAATATGATTTTCCACATGTGACTTAATAATTAGGTTAGAGATCAGTGTTCTTCGTTGATGCTTTGCAGCCTGCGTACACATACACTGGTGGCCATTGAAATTGTGACACCATTAAATAATTGTAATAAATTGATTATTATAGACAGAAGGTTGTTGTTATAAATTGATTCAAATTTCAAATGATTGGACTTGAATGTTATAGACTCTGAGAAACTTATGTAAACAAGTTTAGGGGAGTTACACTGGAAAAAGATTTTAGTTAGCGCAACCAAAAAACTATTAAAGTTGAAAAATTGTTAAAATTATCAGTGTGAGGAACAGGATCGTGAAGGAAAATGACTAACCTACACGGAGAGAAAATTCATATAAAAATTACTGTGCTCAGCACTACAATCGACGTGTAAAAGGCGAACATATTTAATTTTGTACGGTAAAAATATAAAATTTACAATTAATCATAGAAAATTTAAAGGATAGAATATTGTTTCCGTAATATTAGCTCCGTAAAATTTGTTAAACAGCACAGTGAAAAGTTCCATTGCCGACAAAAAAATATTTTTTAATTGTTTTTCTTACAAAAATTACCATGCTGTATTATAATATGTAAAATGCTATCTGCTAATAGTAGAAAGAAAAAAAGAGAAAGAAGGTTGTGTGTGTTGTGAACGCTGTTGAAATGTACCTCACTCATAGCAAGTCACATAGCCAACCATAGGTTTGGACGACCAACTTGGTCGGACGGGTCGGACCAAGCACCTTGATCCATTAGACTGTCTTACAAGCAGCAAGCAGTATTCATTACACTGTGTTAGAGGACGGGAATGTCACCGTTTAATTCATCATTTTGTTACTTCACTATCTTTAGTATTAGAATATATTGTTGGCAACCATTTTTGTATGCATCATAAAGCTCTTACAGGTTCGAAGTTTTTACAGGTACCGCCCAAGCAACATAAGGTTGCGGGTCAGATTCGCAAATGAAAGAGTACGGCAACAAGAATTAAACTATAACATATATGCATAAGAACGTGATAAAAGTTGTGTTAGCACATTAAATTTTACCATGCTAGCACATATTTTTTATTTTGGTCGTCGATTGCGCACGCATTATAAGAAAGTATGGTAATTTTTTTGAAATTTTATCTACAAAATGATTTTTCTCTCCGTGTAGGAATAAAACACATTTTTTTTTAAATTTTCCCTCTACAGACAAACAAAAAAACCTACTTGGTAGGTACTTTTTCTCGGGCCCCGGTACTGTAACCTCGGCTGCCCCCTCCTTTCGTTGGACCTGGTGATGAATAAATAGAAAGGGCTATATTTTGGGATGCATTCCGATTTTGGGCTAGTGGGAATGATGAAGATTGATTTGTTTCGAATAAAATAATTATTTAATTCTTTAATGATGATTCATGTTCAGTTGTATTTGAAACAGGGTATAGAAACTTTGTTTCAGCTGGACACCGCTAGGCGACACACTGCGCATAATGCACGAGCTTACTCGAATAGAGGTCACGTGAATGTGCTTCCTTGACCTCCGATATGATTGGAACACGAGTTTAATGTTATTCTTGACCGCCGGCTACAACCGACGAGTTATGGTCAAGGGTAGAAGCAACTTGGACTAATATTCCACAAAAGACTATTAGAAGTTTTTTTGATTCACTACCAAAGTTTGTGGAAGCCGTGCATGGCTTAGTGATGAGCAAAATTAGTCTTGGTTTTGCAGTCTTGTCTTGGTCTTGCAAAAAATGCAAGACCAAGACTATGTATACCAAGAGCAAGACCAAGACCAAGACTATAAGTATGGCTGCAAGACCAATAGCAAGACTCAAGTGAGCAAGACCAAGACAAAAGCAAGAAAAAAGCAAGACTCTTGCTAAACTATCTAAATAGTTTGAAAGTATAATTAATACCGTAAAGAGAGAAAAATCTGAGTTTAGAAGGAAAAAATTCGCTAATTAAAAATGCAAGAAAGTGCAATATTTTTAGCAATACCAACACAAGAACAAGACCAAGACCAAAACTGCCAAGTCTTGGTCTTGGTCTTGTGTTAGCTCATCACTAGCATGGTTCCACTCCTTTGCAATGTGTTACAATTTCAATGGCCGCCAGTGTATATGTATCAATACTCTCTGACACCCTAATTCGCTACCTTTATTGTGTTAATGAATATATTAAACTGGGTGTAGAAAATTTGTGCCGTACCACCCCCGGCCCGGAGGAATACCCAAGTGTATAATCATCTATAGTGGATGAAACGATTCATCATCGAAAATTTAGTTTTGGTGACAAGTTAAAAAATTGGCCAAAACAGATGAATGAATATCATATAGAGGCTCCAGTCTCTGTATATACTAACAAGTAAAGGTCCCGAGGCCGGACCTATCGATTTTGATGAAACTTAAATATGTTGTAGAATACTAAAAACTAAGGGACACGTATTTTTTTTTATCTGCGGAAAAACGGTCTGAAGGGGTGAAATCGCCCTCCAAAAATTGGGGTAAAAATTTAATTTTTCAAATATCTCGAAAACAGTAAGAGGTAGAGCAAAAGTTTAAATTGCCGATATTACTCTTTTTTAAAGAGCTATCTATTGATATGCAATTTGTTCAAATTACATCAACAGGGGTGGTTGGGGGTTAAAATTTGGGGGTTAATTTTGCAAAAAGGGGGTGAAAAATAAACAATATAAAAATTTTGTTTACAGATTTGAAATCTACGTCAAAAAATCTAATTGACCTGTTTTTGCTCAATATCCTAATATTAAGTCTAGGAGTAGTTAACTAGAGGGTGACTATGTCGAATAATCGTACAATTTGGGTATTTCAAGAAGTTCTTCTTCATGGAAAATAGCTTAAGACAATTAGAATAACGTAGAAATGACATTCTCGAATTTAAAATTGAGTTTCATTGGAGAGGGGGTGAGTCACCCTCTTAAATTACATACTAGTTTACATACACTAATTTTTGCAATTAACACACTGACAGGCGGTAATAATGTCACAATAGATGGTTCTGAAGTTAGACTATCGTATGTAAGGTTTTTATTAGGTTTCGTTATTTTAGGTTAGGTTATGTAATTTTCGGTATCGATAATTTTCGACAAGGAAAACTATAGTATCCATTAAAAAACAAACCTAATAAAGACCTTACATATGATAGTCCAACTTCAGAACCACTTATTGTGACATTATTTTACCCACTATCAGTGTGTTAATAGCAAAAATTAGTGTATATAAACTAATATGTAATTTAAGAGGGTGACTCACCCCCTCTCCAATGTTGCTTAAACTCAATTTTGAATTCGAGAATTTCATTTCTACGTTATTCTAATTGTCTTAAGCTATTTTCCATGAAGAAGAACTTCTTGAAATACCCAAATTGTACGACTGTTCGACATAGTCACCCTCTAGTTAACTACCCCTAGACTTAATATTAGGGCATTGAGCAAAAATAGGTCAATTAGATTGTTTGACGTAGATTTCAAATCTGTAAACAAAATTTTTATATTGTTTATTTTTCACCCCCTTTTTGCAAAATTAACCCCCAAATTTTAACCCCCAACCACCCCTGTTGATGTAATATGAACAAATTGCATATCAATAGATAGCTCTTTAAAAAAGAGCAATGTCGCCAATTTAAACTTTTGCTCTATCTCTTACTGTTTTCGAGATATTTGAAAAATTAAATTTTTACCCCAATTTTTGGAGGGCGATTTCACCCCTTCAAACCGTTTTTCCGCAGATAAAAAAAAATACGTGTCCCTTAATTTTTAGTGTTCTACAATATATTTAAGTTTCATCGAAATCGATAGGTCCGGCCTCGGGACCTTTACTTGTAAGTAGTATGGCAGTATGATATACATATACTAGGTGGTCGATAGTATAGTGTATTTCTCGGCGTGTTCCGCACATTCTGTTTTTTTTTTATGTACCAATTGATAACATACAGGATGATATGTAATAATTATTTTGTGAACTGAAAAATTGTTTCCTCCAAAATCAAAATTTCCACTAACAAAGTTTAAATATTTTCATTACTTATGGAACATGATTTCATCTGTGTCGCTGACTCGACTGGCTTCACAGTATCCATAAGGTATACCATAAAATATCCTGTCAGCCTTAAGAGCCTCAATCATTTATGAATTGTTCGTACACGGAGAGAAAAATCATATAATTTTTGTAGATAAAATTTCAGAAAAATTACTATGCTCTCTTATAATGCGTGCGCGAACGACGACCAAAGTAAAAAATATTTTACGATCATGTAAATATTATTAAATTGAAACGTAAAAAGTATTAGTCATGGCTTCATAAAAATTGTTGTGCTAGCATGGTAAAATTTAATGTGCTAACACAACTTCTATCACACTCTTATGCATATATGTTATAGTTTAATTCTTGTTGTCGTACTCTTTTATTTGCGCATCTGAACCGCAACCCTATGTTGCTTGGGCTGTACGCACTGAGGAACAATCGATCTTTTCCGACCTTTGATTCTTTATGATGCATACAAAAAGATTGGCAACAATATATTCTAATACTGAATATAGTGAAGTAACAAAATGATGAATTAAACGGTGACCGTCCTGTAAGACATTCTAATGAATACTGTTTGCACACGACATCACACCAGCAGTGACCAGCTTGGCTATGTTACTTGCCACACCAGCCTGGCTATGTGACCTTCATGTATGATTGTGCTGATACCTTCTGCAGCCTGCCTCGCTATGTGACAGCGTTGATACCTTCTCTTTCTTTCTTTCTACTATTAACAGATAGCATTTGAAATATTATAAGACAGCATGGTAATTGTTGTAAGAAAAACAATTAAAAAATATTTTTTTGTCGGGAATGGAACTTTTTACTGTGCTGTTTTGCAAATTTTACGGAGCTAATATTACGAAAAGAACAGTCTATCCTTTAAATTTTCTATGATTAATTAAAATTTTTATATTTTTACCGTACGAAATTGAATATGTTCGCCTTTTACACGTCGATTGTAGTGCTAAGCACAGTAATTTTTATATGAATTTTCTCCCCGTGTATAACATCAATCCTTCACAGAAGTCCACTAAAAGTAATCCAACGGCGTCAGATCAGAGCTCTGAAGCGGCCAATTCCAAGGAGGACTGATTATACGATTACCGGATTTAGTGTGCAAAAGATCGATTGTTTGATGGATTGGATGGAATGTTGCGCAATCGTGTTGAAACAAAAGATCGTCCAAGTCAGTGTCTTCAATTTCTTACCATAAAAAGTCGGTATTTTATCATGCCTTTGTAGCGCTCACCGTTGACCAAAACGGTGTTTCCAGCTGCATTTTCAAACAAAAATGGGTCAATTATACCATCGCTCTACAATCTGTACCGAACTGTCACTCTCTGAGGATGCGTTGGTCTCTCAACGATCGCTTGCGGATTTTTCGAGCTCCCAAAATGGCAGTTTGGTCCATTAGAGAAGATGATTTTTCGTTTGGGCTATAAAGCACTAACTTATTTTTTTTACAAAATATTTTTTTTCTTTTTTAATAAAAATGAAATTTTTGACAAGATTCCAACTCGCGAAAATAAAAGTTTAAATATGACGAAGAAGGAAACTGAAGTTACTTTTCATTCGTAAGTAAATTTAATATATACCTGGAATACTGATAGTTTTTTCAAAAACGTTAAATTTTATACACGGAGAGAAAAATCATATAATTTTTGTAGATAAAATTTCAGAAAAATTACCATGCTCTCTTATAATGCGTTTTACGAATTTTACGAGCTAATATTACGGAAAGAATATTCTATCCTTTAAATTTTCTATGATTAATTATAATTTTTATATTTTTAGCGTACAAAATTGAATATATTCGCCTTTTACACGTCGATTGTAGTGCTGAGCACAGTAATTTTTCTATGAATTTTCTCTCCGTGTATGGCAATTATAATGATCCTGATATTTTTCAGACGTCAATTTTTTTGTGACGATTATTTAAACAGAAGGGATATATATGAATCCCCCTCCCCTTGTACGTCTCTTGACTTCAATGGTTTTGCCTAAAAACTCAACTTCCTCAACCATGTGCCTTAAAAAAAAAGTAACGAAATTAAGAATCACCTATGTATAAAACTCGTGGAGTTTTACAGAAATTGTCTCTGCGGTCGGGATAAATGTGATGTAATAATAATATTATATCGTATTTTGAGGGTTTGAATGATATTTTTAAAAGGGGGTTGGCTAGATATTTTTTTATCATTGTATTTCTGCATTACCACTGATTACTCCATAACCGCTATAACCTATAATAACTACAATATTCGACAATAGATATCCCACTTTCTACTTAATAAATTGAGTGTTCCATCTGTGCTGAAAGAATAAAAATGAAATAAAAATAAAAAAATAAAATAAATCTGAATATTTGAAAATGAAATGGGATATTTTTATTTGTGTATAAATAAACTCTTTAATGTTTTGCTAATAATTTTTTAGGCGTTTACCAAACAAAAAACAATCAAATTTATAATAAAGTCAAAAATGCAACTGCCGTTTTATTACGGTTTTTGGGTCAACGGATCAAAATAGCAAACTGAAACAAAAAAATCATTTGCAGATGCACACTTTTAAAAATTAACACATTCATAAATTGTCATCATAATCTTCTTCGTTAGTTTAAACAAATTTTTGGTTGGAATTATCTAAGCATCACTTAAGTATGTGTTATTAGCATATACATATTTTGAATAAAAAATGGTCCAGGTGCCCAAATGACACTTGATCTTGTAAGCCGTTGATTTCAATTGTTTTCAATAAAATCGCTTTTTTGTTTTTTTGTTCTGTTTAAAAGCTGCAAAAATAATTCGTAGTCAATATTTAATCTAAATTTGATTTGAATCAGATAAGAATCAGAAGCAGGACCGAATTAAGTAAATTAGTAAAAAAAATTGGCGTGCAAATATTCAAATTTTTGAAAGTCTTCCTAAACTAGACTATTTCAATATTCAGAATTAAATATGTTTTATAGAAAATTTTGTGACAATTAGTTGTTTTCTGAAAAAATTAAATCTGATATTGATGTTTGTTATAATTGCACTAATGATTCGCAGTTAAAAATTTACAATGTTGACAACGATTTTTGGCAGCAACTTTGTCCCGAACAACCTTAAAAGTTGCAAAGAAACAAAAAATTTTTTTACCTTGCTACAAAGAAACAAAATTCAGGAAATGACATGGACACCGTTACTCCTACCAAACGATTATTATACATAAAACAAAACACAGCATTTGTATATACACAAACATGTGAATGTGCTTGTGCAATATGGTATATATAATATGTATGACTACGCACTTTGCAAATGAGTAAATTTTTACACTACTATGTTGATGTGAATAGTAATTATACTATTAGATCTTTACAATTCATAATGGATTATCTTGTTAGGCCGTTCTTTTACGGCTATTTTAAGATAGTTTGTTAAATGCTAATCTCATTAAAAAAATTTATAGGTTATATTTTGTTGAAAATATGCCGAAGGGGCAAATTTACACAAGGCACATGGGGTATGTTTACACACATGATAACTGTAGGTTTATTGAAACTGATTCAATTTTTTTTGTGTGCATGAACTGTAACAGTGATTTTGACTGTGACTCATCCTAATTGATTTGTAGATCCTAGGAATTTTTCGTTATTTTATATTTTTTGGTATTTGAATTGGAGGTTTTGTGTTATGTTTTTGCTAATAAAACTGATTCGCATATTTATTTGTTTTTTTTTTGTTTTTGTTTTTTTGCAGTTGTTAGCCCTATTTTTCCCCATTTTAGAAAGTGTGTAAACTTACCCTAGATACTGTATAAACATGCCCCGTAAAGGGGGCATATTTATACAGGCGACATCACTCAAGAAAAAGTTAAGTATCTAAAAAGGTATGATAGTAGGAAGGTTTTTATAGGTGTCAAAATAAAGCTTAATAATCAAGTTATATTTGAGTATAAAAAGCATGTAAATAGCTGTAATACAAAAAATTAGAAAAATCGAAAACTAAAAACTGTGTCAACATGCGCCGATATCCCCTACTATTAGGTATTTCAAAATTTTTTTTTTTTTTATCCAAGAAAATTTCTTTTTTATTTCAAAGAAATTTTTAATCTTTTAGCAAAAAAATCGATACATTCATACATCCGATTTTTCTGGTTTTCTGATTCTTTCGGCCCTAAAATGTCAAAATTTGGTGTTATTTTCATATGCCCAAATTAGCCTGATTACCACACTTCCCCATCCAATACAGACTGTAAGCTTCTATAGAAGGAAAAATACAAAAAAAAGAACAATCTTTATTGAGGTAAAATAGTCATATTTGTCTGCACCAATGATACATTTACACCTGCCCTAAACAAAAAAAATCTTTTATTAGTAACTTACTTTTTCAGTAGTTTCGTATATTGTAATTAATTTATTTTATATAGGTACTTATAGAATTGTGTTTGAAAATAAAAAATCTAAAAATAATCAAATTGTACTTTTTCTGTCATATTTATGATAATTACCAATGCAGTTGCGCAGGCGTTCACCTGCATTGAATTCATTATTTTGTCGGGTGGTGGGTAATTTACAAAAAACATTTAGATTCGAAATATCTAGCCAAATACCTTATTTGCGTAAAAACTATAATATTTTATACAATTTAATATTTGAAGACAATTTTTTAATTAACCTTTTTGGCACCGTATTAAAAAAAAATCCTTTGTCTACTCTGTAGTAATATCCTGTGTGATAAATTGACCTTTGTTTGGCTCAGCAATTATTTTTGATTTTTTTTTATTGAAATTTAAAAAAAATTGCACACTCTTGTTCGATTGGACACATTAAAGTTGATTGAATTAGATGTCTTTTTTCAAAAGCGGTCAAGTGCAAATCGTCTTTCGTCAGAAAGTGTTCTGTACAATCAGTCAGTTCTATCCTAATATGTCAGGAGAGAGAAGTTGTAAATAATAAATTATAAATCGTGGTTTTCAAAAGGATCGTATTACTGTTACCAACTCTACTAAAGTAATAACGAAAGCAGTGTGATTCCCAAAATGAAACTTTTTAACCGCATTTTACGTTTTAGAGCTTCTTGAATAATTATGGTTTCGTGGCTGTCTGCCAGTCCCCTGTCTATCCGTCTGTGTGCCCAAACATCCTACGAGTACCTTTATGATGAAATTTTTAGAAATTGTGCAGTGTGAATTCTAGATGGTGCTCTACGAATTTCGAAGTAATGAAGTTCACCCCATTCTTGTCTTAAAGTTATTTTTGTTTTAACCCTAGAATCATACGTACTCGTTAAAACGACGAACGAACTTGTCTACCTGCTCCAATACTACAACTTGCCGGTACCTGCTTACTGTGAAACTTCTGTTATCTAATTTATTTGTTAGTATAACACATAAGACGTATAAATTTTGTTTATAGCTATTGTCGATTTTTTTTTATACTGAAATAGTGTGCGTCAAAAGGACGTCGATGTATGATTACGCGATGTTTTTTTTTAAAGATTTTGTACTTCACATATAAAAGTTTTCCTAATTTTTCTAAAATTTATTAAATATATGGATGTTATAATTAATTTATTCAATGATTATGATAATGTGAAAGATGATCACAGCTGTTTGACTTATAGAGACGACATAATACTGAAGTTTTAATACATTGAATCGAAAACTAAAGAATGCGTTTCAAGTGAGTTAATAAAAGATTAACAATTTATTTTGTGGAAAATATTATAATTTTTATTATTTTTTGAGATCTTATTCGAAAAATTATTAACAAATTTTTGAAAATATACAAATGTGCCTAATGGGGAAATAACTACATATCTATAGGAATATTTATGACTGAGAAATTTCACATTCTGTAAAGTCACACATGTTCACTGACTCATAATAGTTCATAAATTAATTATTTGAAAGACATGTTTTATGATACAATTGATGTATTTATCTATTTTTTAATTTTTATAGTGAAAATATGCTTTGATAAAAAGACTAAAAAAATTAATAAATATTTATATTAAGAAATTTTTCCAAATCCAATTTTTTTAAATATTTTGTTCGCTTTTGTAATATTGTTATGTAAAAAAAATGTTTTTTGCAAATAAACTCTAAAACTCCCCGTAAAAAGTCCATTCGTCGAAACGACGCCGATGTATGATTAAGTTGACTCGTAGACCAACGTATGATTCTAGGGTTAAAATAGAATTCAGTTCAAGCACAAAATCACTTTAAGATTGAATAAAAGTCTGTTACGAATACGAGGAAGCTGTGTGCCATTCCCATCAGCATTGTATTTATAATTGTGAAAAATTTTAATTTCCAGCCTCAAGCGATTTTTGACGAAAATGTCTGTGAATGACGAATGTACAGATATCAGAGTGACCCCTTAGGTGTTCCTTTTTTTGGTACGGAACATTAAAAACTGTAAAAGCGCAAAAAAAAGAAAATTTAATTTTTTTTTACTGAAAACATAAAGTTTAATAATATCAGCATCGACATTGTATTGACTGTAAGTAATATCGTACAGACCATCGAGCCTTACAGAACACGACCCAAAATACAGCTGAACCTTTTTTTATGCGGTCGAGAAGGACCACGTAAAAAAAATGGCACAAAAAAAAATAAATTCAAAAACTTCATAAATAACTATAAAAAGTTTAGTTTGGTCCAGATTATAAAAAAACTTCTTTTATGCGGTAGACTGGGGCCGCATAAAAAAAGTTTTATCGAAAATGCATAACTCAAAATGCTCAAAATCTTACGATTTCCTTAGAAGCTGCTTTTCTAAGCAAGATAAAGCATTAATTTACACATGAGAACATATTTTATTTCATTTTCATAATATTATGAAAATTTTGAAAAATACTTACATCTGTAAAATACTTAATGATGCAATAACGTCATATTCTTATGCAATGTATTGATTAAATGCTTAAAAACCATTAAAAAGTAATTTTATCAAAAAGTTTCTTACTGTCTCTTGATTTTGATTCATATTATGCATTTTAATGGCCGTTTTTTTTAAAACCGCATAAAAAAAGACCACATAAAAAAGGTTTACTTGCATATTTTTGGTTAACATCACATATATTCTTTTGCAACATAAATATCGTGTTTGATAAGCGTCGACTGTACGTTAACGATACTACTGCCAATGCTTATGAATAGTATTATATTGGTTATAATAAGAAATTAATCCATCCTAACCGTATCGCTAAATTGAAAATGCTAACCTTATTCCCAGTTGACCATTCATCTTATTACAATATGATTGCGTCGTTGTCCTGTCGGGCGGCAAGAAGGATGCCTGTGCATGGTTATCCTTCCTCTTTGTTCTCGTCCTTGCGGTATTGTCTTCCCCCACCACTGTTGGGTGATTGGTGAATTCATTGTGTTAAGAGTATATTACGTGTAGGTCGAAGGTTATATTGAAAGTCGAGTAATCAAATTCAAACACACACAAATGTTTGCGACTCGGTATATAGTCCGGTCACGATATTATGCGTCCGAATATGCGGTAAAACAGTGTTGGTCGTGTTAGTGATTTATAGCTATGTATTTCAATTTTTCATCGGAATACGGAGAAAAAAATTAATTTAGAATATTCGAGGTTGTTTAATATATTCCATGTTTAATATAAATGGAGCAAAAATAAGGTAAAAAAAATCGTCAAGAGAGTGTTTGACACGCATTAAGTCAGGATGCGTCAGTTTCAAATTTTTAGACAGAGTCGTTAAGAAAAATGGTGGACCCCGGAAAGATACATAAAGAAAACATATCTTCATAAAGGCCTCCTAGTTTACTATTTAAGTTCCTTTGTTTTTAATATTTAAAAATAAAACACAAAGGCAATTGGCGGATAAGCATGGGTAGGAATGCGCTCGTACGAATTGTGTTGGCTTTTTTCCTGCTAACTGCTATCGGCACCAAATTGAAATTTACTGCGATTCAGCCCTTAAACACTTAAAACCTTTTCTTAAAGCCCCGATTAGCCGGACACTCATCATCAGTTTTGAAACTACCAGAATGAGAAATGGCTTGTAGGCTTTCAATCACATTTCGCGTGTAGACATTTAATACTGAAGATGAAAATATGCTTTGATAAAAAGATTAAAAAAATTAATAAATTTTATATTAAAATATTTTTCCAAATGTAATTTTTTAACTATTTTGTTCGCTTTTGTAGCATTGTTATGTAAAAAATATGTTTTTTGTAAATAAACTCTAAAACTCTCCGTAAAAAGTCCATTCGTCAAAATGACGCCGATGAATGATTAAGGTTCCTCGTAGACCAACGTATGATTCTAGGGTTAATTTTGTTAATTGAAGTTTATTCTTATGGGAGATTAAACCTTCCAAAAATTATAATAAACAAAACGAAATTATGATATAATTGATAGAATTGTGTCAAAATTAAAAATTTTTTTTTGTTGACAAAAAAATTGAAAGTGCAAGTAGTATTAAAATTGAATATATTGTGCATACATTGTATGTACAAAATTATTAAGAGTATATCCAAATGCGCATAAATTTACGTTAAAGTGTTATTGTTTCAATGTGGTTTAACGTAATTGTTGTGCAATTGTACCAAAATGTTAATAGTTTTAATTCCGTGGTAACATAATCTATCGCCTCTAACATAAAACAAATTTTTGTGATAATTTTTCTCAAAAAAGAAATGGAATAGATATATTATAAAAACATATTTAACTGAGAGAAACAGAATATAGCTGAATCGTTAAATTGGATTAAAAAAATCATGACAGCCTTTTTCTTCAAATGTAGCATCGCAAAACATGAGACAGAAAAAAAAGACTGTGATTGCGAGTGGAATGAAAAATGATTTCTTCCAACATATTTTCTAATGTTTCTCAAAAGGCTCAAGGATTAGAAAATACGTTGGCACAAGTGTATTGTATCTGTGGGGGATTACTTTAAAGAGAACAACATGAATATTGATGAATAAATAAAATGTTTTTGATAAAAATATAAAGTCACCTTACTTTTTGAACACACCTCGTATACCTACAATTCACACATATTATCTGTTTATCTGCCTGCATATACAAAACACGATGTTGTTTGATCCGAAAAATGTCCGATACCTACACGGAGAGAAAAATCATATAATTTTTGTAGATAAAATTTCAGAAAAATTACCATGCTCTCTTATAATGCGTGCGCGATCGATGGCCAAAATAAAAAATATGTGCTAGCATGGTAAAATTTAATGTGCTAACACAACTTTTATCACACTCTTATGCATATATGTTATAGTTTAATTCTTGTTGTCGTACTCTTTTATTTGCGTATCTGACCCGCAACCTTATGATGCTTGGGCGGTACCTGCAAAAACTTCGAAGATGCCCGATCTTTTCCGACTTTCGATTCTTTATGATGCATACAAAAATGATTGCCAACAATATAATCTAATACTAAAGATAGTGAAGTAACAAAATGATGAATTAAACGGTGACATCCCCGTCCTCTAACACAGTGTAATGAATACTGCTTGCTGCTTGTAAGACAGTCTAATGAATCAAGGTGCTTGGTCCGACCCGTCCGACCAAGTTGGTCGTCCACACTTATGGTTGGCTATGTGACTTGCTATGAGTGAGGTACATTTCAACAGCGTTCACAACACACACAACCTTCTGTCTCTTTTTTTCCTTCTACTATTAGCAGATAGCATTTCAAATATTATAATACAGCATGGTAATTTTTGTAAGAAAAACAATTAAAAAATATTTTTTTGTCGGCAATGGAACTTTTTACTGTGCTGTTTTACAAATTTTACGGAGCTAATATTACGGAAACAATATTCTATCCTTTAAATTTTCTATGATTAATTATAATTTTTATATTTTTACCGTACAAAATTGAATATGTTCGCCTTTTACACGTCGACTGTAGTGCTGAGCACAGTAATTTTTATATGAATGTTCTCTCCGTGTAGTAATTATCAACATGGACCCTAATAATTAACAATCATAACGCCACATGTGGCCACAAAGTATCAAACAATACTTTATGAACTAATTAAGAATTCAACTTCAACCCACGCCACATCCTTACACTAACAAAAAAACAATTACCAAGGACAATATTCAAGGATATTCTGGTTCCCGCGTGTCCTTACAAATATTATTCATCCTCGTACCATACCATAGTTAACTTGTGAATAATGACGTGTTTCATAACCCCATCCCTCCTTCAACCCCCCCCCCCCTACCCAGTTTTGTGTTCTATTACTGTTTTTCATTATAGTGCCCTCTTTGTTTCTCATTTAGTAACATCCAATTACGTGTAAATAATAATAGAAGTCACTGTAGTCAGTGACTGATGACAATTACAAATAACTTTGACCGAAGAATTTCTGTTCGTCTGACTGGCAATATTAGGTAGATATTAGATATACCTACATACAACAATTGAAAGGAATAATTGAGTCTCCGAACATCAAATGCGTCTGTTTCGATTACCAAAATTTTTGTCTTTGAACAAACAAAGTCACTGTCCTGTTTTTGTAGGTCCCGTTCGCAATAATGTAAGCCAAATAGTTGGATCATTTTGAGGATTCGGTACCTTAGAGGGAGCGGAATGACGAGCGGAACATTCTCGTTACAAAGGTTTTTCTCGAAAACTATGTACCTATCATAAGAATTGAATTAACGATTAGAAAAAAATTTTGGATCAAACTAGGTGGTCTGTGTGGTTCAAAAAAAGTATTAATACCTCTCAAGTCTAAGCATTAATGACCACAGTGACCGTTAACCCTAGAATCATACGTTGGTCTACGAGAAACGTTAATCATACATCGGCGTAGACGAATGGACTTTTTACGGAGAGTTTTAGAGTTTATTTGCAAAAAATATTTTTTTTACATAACAATACTACATAAGCGAACAAAATATTTTAAAAAAATTGCATTTGGAAAAGTTTTTTAATATAAATATTTATTAATTTTTTTAATCTTTTTATGAAAGCATATTTTCATTATAAAAATTAAAAAATAGATAAATACATTAATTGTAACATAAAACATGTCTTTCAAATAATTAATTTATGAACTATTGTGAGTCGGTGGACATGTGTAACTTTACAGAATGTGAAATTTCTCGGTCACAAATATTCCCATAGATATGTAATTATTTTTTCATTAGGCACATTTGTAAATTTTCTAAAATTTGTTAGTATTTTTTCGAATAAGATCTCAAAAAATCCTAAAATTAAAATATTTTCCACAAAATAAATTGCTAATCTTTTAGCCTTTTAATCTTTAGTGCCTTGAAACGTATTCTTTAGTTTTCGATTCAATATATTAAAACTTCAGTATTATGTCATGTCGTCTCTATAAGTCAAACAGCTGTAATCATCTTTCACATTATCATTATCATTGAATAAATTAATTATAATATCCATATCTTGAATAACTTTTAGAAAAATTAGGGAAACTTTTATATGTGAAGTACAAAATCTTTAAAAAAAACATACGTTAATCATACATCGACGTCTAATTGCCGCACACTATTTTAATATATACAAAACGACAGCAACTATAAACAAAATTAATACGTTTGCTGTGTTATCATAACAAATAAATTAGATACCAGAAGTTTCAGAACAGACAAGCAACGACAAGTTGTAGTACGTATGATTCTAGGGTTAATCGGAAAAGATTGTCTTTTGCTATCAAAATCAGAAAGTGGTCCTTAATAGATAAAATTGTACATAGAGATATGTTTTTTGATATTAGAGATACCCCTGTCGGAGAATACTGCATAACATAGCGAATTGCCGTTTATAAAAATTAATTTTTTTCGGAAACTAGCTTACCTAGAATAATAGAACAATAGATGGAACAAAAATCGTTTTTATGAGATTTTTTTTCTCTTTCTAGTGATATGAAAATTGTCGCAAAAACGTTTGAACTTATTAAGAAACTTAATAAAGAACTTATTTTTCTCACGAAAAATTCCCATAAATACAGAGTGTTTATATTTTATCTATAATGTATTTATATTTTGGTCTGCAAAGTTTTTACAGATATGTGTTGTTAAGGATACGAAAACTACCTTACTTTGTTGTTAATAAAAATTTTTGTTAAAAATCACAAAGTGATTGAAAAAATTATCCGGATCGGCCGGGAATCGAACCCAGGATCTTCTGGTAACTAGCCAGACGTGCTAACCTCTATACACCAACGATCCCATGCTCGGTAAGCGGCCTAGCCGGACACCCATTCAATCACCTAGGTGTATTAGTACTCTCTCTGATTCGAGAAACAGTTACAATTTTAATTCCAAATATTATCGAGTGCTTGTGAGACACTACTACGTATGACAAACTTTTGTTTGCATTTCAACACACGCAGTATTGATACGTTCACTAATCGTTCAGCTTAGTAAGCTTTAATTTACATGTGGTTTTTGGTCATACTATACCAAAGAAATCGAGTGCTTAAAGTTTCAGTTTAGCTGAACGATTAGTGAACATATCAATACTGCGTGTGTTGAAATGCAAACAAAAGTTTGTCATACGTAGTAGTGTCTCACAAGCACTCGATAATATTTGAAATTAAAAAAATGTTTGTGTTTTTTTGACATTTGTTCGTAATATTTTGACTTATTTTTTTCATAAAAATATTTTTTTATCTCTCTCGCCCTTATTATTGTTTATACATAAATATTGTACAGAGACAAACTCAAGTATTTTTTTTTTATTACATCGTTTAAAAAAATTTTAAGAGTGAGCAAAACATAATAGTAGCTGAAGACGAAGGTATTTTACTATCGCAGTATTATTAAAAGGCATTCTAAAAAACGTAGCAGTTGAGGATATAGAAAAAGTACCTATATTTATTTAAGGAGATTATAGACATTAATGATCCTCTCAATAAATTTTATATTACTATTTTTTAACCTTATTTTAATAAATGGGTATAAATAAAAATGAATTGAAATAATAGTTCAAATTACAAGAACATAAATATTTATAAATCAAAAATATGTTTAGAACAAGAACTACTCAAATAATATGGGTTCAAAATTCAAATCATTTTCAAAAATCAGCGAAAAATTTTTTTTTTGAACAAATCAGTTATAGACTATAGTAGTAAGTATCAATATTTTTTCAAACAGTGGATGTTTCCTACCATATTTACAAGTTTAGATATATATTTAATTTTTACCGAGTACGGTCCTGGAACTGCAAACCACTGGGTATTTTAAAAATGCTGTGATTTACGCAACCTGTATATTTAGTAAACCTTGAGTCCACAACACACATCTGCCACTTTCTTTAATTTTGTTAAATGAGGTTTAATCTCAGTGTGAAGATTAAACCTTCCAAAAATTATTAAAGTTCGTAAACATTCTGTAAACGTTTGTGACACAACCTAATAATTATGCTACAGGATGATATGACTATATACTAGACAAAATATACTATCAGGTACGAGAGTAGTAAAGTATTCTGAATTTTTTTTCCAATATTCCCAAAAAGCAATTCACTTTGAAATAGTACAAATGTATCAAGAGTGATATTACTGATATTTTAGTTTTCGTTAATTTTGAAATTTTTCAAAATTTTTAAAAAATTGACCTTTTGAAACACCCATTTGACAATTTTTAGTCGAATTTTCTCCGAAAAATTAGACTTATACAGTCTATACGATAAGAGCTGCGAGAGGCGAGAATAGGGGCGCTATCCGTTTTCGGACCCGTAGAACACGAATATGTAGAAAAAAAGTGTCTGATATATATATATATATATATATATATATATATATATATATATATATATATATATATATATATATATATATTCCCGCCACCTTTTAATTTGTGTAGGGCCCCCCTATGGAAGTTAAGAGATGAAATTTGGTAAATGGGGCTCATTTTCGAGGCACCTCATACTATCAAAGTGGGGTCAAATTTTGGGCAAATTTTTTTTCTGACCCGACCTTTAAGGGGGTAGTGGGGGGCGGAAAAGCAATAAAACTTTTCCAAACCGGTTTTAAATAATGTTTCGGTCAATTATCTACAACATATCCAAAATGCAGCTTCCTAGGATGATATGGTGGGAGTAGAGGGGGGAAAAACGATTTTCGCTGGATCTAACAGGCCCCCAGCCCCCCAGAATTAACGTAGAGGGTTGAAATTTGGTGTGTTGATAAAGTTCGTACCTAGGTTGTGCTTTTTGGAGGTTTTAATATTTTACCCCCACCCCCCTCATTTTTAAGCTACAATTTCATGCATTTTCGACGTTTTCGAAGTTTGTACCACTCGCACAGGTCACCCGAATAAACCTAGAGGGCTGAAATTTTGTATTCGGATTGAGTTAGTATCAAGGGGGTGCCTTTTGGGGGTCTCGACTTTTAACCCCTACCCCCACCATTTTTATACCCAAAAGAACATGATTTTTCTTGTTTTTTAACAGTTTCGTTCGGGTCAAAATCTCCCCAAATAAACCTAGAGGGCTGAAATTTGGTGTACAGGTTAAGCTAATAGCCAGACACTGTTTTTTGGAGGTTTCAACTTTTAACCCTTACCCCCACGATTTTTACGCCAATATTTCCTTAATTTTTTTGCTTGTTTTCTAACACGTCTAGAGACTCCATAAGGAAAGCTAGAGGGCTGAAATTTTGTACGTGTATTCAGTTAGTATCCAGCTACTACCTTGTAGGGAGTCCACATCACTTTTCCCCCCACTTCTCCCATTTTTACATCGGAATTGAATGCTATTGTTAAATGTGTTTTAAAAGCATTATGTTTATTCTAAATACAAGTAGGCGAATAGTAATTTTAAAAAATTTAAAAAAAAGTGAACTTACTTTTATGACAAATGAAATACATACATATTAAGTAATTTAAAAATGTTATTAAAGTCACTGTTTATTTATAAATTAGGAATTTTAGATTTTTAGTATTTATAAAATAGAAATTTTGGATTTTTTTGGAAAGAAAAAATATCTTTATAAAGGCCTTCCAGTTTACTATTTAAGGTCCTTTTTTAATATTTAAAACTAAAACATAAAGGCAATTAGCGGATAAAAATGGGCAGGAATGTCCTCGTACGAATTGTGTTGGCTTTTTTTCTGCTACCTGTTTTCGGCACAAAATTGAAATTTACTGAGATACAGCCCTTAAATACTTAAAACCTTTTTTTAAAGCCTCGATCAGCCGAACACTCATCACTAGTTTTGAAACCAACAAAATGACAATTCGGTTGTAGACTTTCAATCACATTTCGCTTGTAGACATTCAATACCGAAGATGAAGGGGAAAATTTGACTACCGTGATGGGGCCCCGCTGCTCACGGCGTTTTTTTATTTTTACTTTATAATTAATTATTACTTCTTCGTTTCTGGGTTGCTTAAATATAGAGTTATTCGTGTCACAGCTTGCAAAATATATTCGTAAATGTTTATAAGACAAAATATACTATCATAGCTATATGTATGTATAACGCTGGAAACTTTAGCAAAACAAAATCCCAGTGGGAAATTGAATCTAGTTGCTTTGGTGATTAATATTTATAGTGAAACAAGTGCCATATAATAGAAAACTATACATACCAAGTTACCAGTTATTATTTGACCAAGCAGCAAAAGAGAGGAAAACAGTATTTCAGTAAAGGTTTGAACCCATTTCCAACAATATTGGTCTTGCGGTCGGTTTTTTGGTAATAAAATTTCGATTTGGAATATAATTGAGTCATTTTCATTATTGAAATGCGTTTAAAAATATAGACTAAAATCTAAATATTGAGATCTACGGTAACTCTGTGTGGTGGTGTAATGAAATCTGTAATGGTCGAGAGCGTAACGGCAACGGTAATGTAATTTGTAATGGTTGTAAGATGAAACAAACGCTATTGGTTAATTGATCATTGCATTAATATTTTATTTAAATAATTCACTGTTGAGAGATTTACTTTGTGAAACTTCATTTTAAATATTGAAAATGATTTTGTGAAATTGACAAATTAATTGAAACTTTAAATATTTTTCAATATTTAAAATGAAATTTCACGAAGATCTCTCAACAGTGAATTATTTAAAGAATGCCAGTCAGGCAACTCTTATTAGATTATTTTACCGGTTGAATTTAAAACAAAAAGTGATTTCTCAGAATATTTGGTTCAATTCATAGTGCTTTCTCATCATTTATTTTCATCAATCTACTCTGATGATGGCCGAAAAGGCTGAAAACGCGTTAAGTAATAGTATATTGTGCGATAGGTGCGGGAAATTGTCGATTGCCCACGAAAGCGAAGTTGAGCGCACTCACTACGTTCGTGCGCTCATTCGCTTGAGTGGGCAATCGACAATTTCCCGCACGAGTTGCACATACTATTTTTTATTACGAATTTGACATACTTTTTTTTATTATTATTACTATTTTTGACATTTTTATTTTTAAAATAATATTTTTAAGTGTTCGTCTTTTTTTCTGAATTAATTATTGTTTAAATTACTTTGTTGATGGTTTCTATAGAAATAATTATGAAATATTTATTAAATGAAAAATGAAGAGGCGGCTTTGCGTGTTTTATTGTCAATTTGCGTGTGGAAAGTTACTTTCCGCACGCAAAAAAGTATGTGGGAAGAGTACAGTGGGCAAACAGCTATTTTGCGTACAGAAATGTGTGTGCCAAGTTAGTACTTCTCCCGGATGAGTAATAAAAAAAATAATATTAATTTCCTGAAATTGACAAAGTAATTTAAACTTGAAATATTTTTCAATATTTAATATTTTATTTGTTTAAATTTATTTAATTTATAAATTTTATAAATTTAAACAAATAAAATATTACTGCAATGATTATGATATATCCACAACATTCTTAATGTCATATTTTGTATTATTTTATGTCAGGTTCATCGCGACTTATATACAGATCAGGTATCGGTTAGGTTTAACGGTACAGTAGCATGTCACTACCGATAAATTTTATCTTTAATGAATTTTTTTTAATGATAATAAAAATAAATATACATTTTACATACTACCAACATTCTTACGATTAAATTAATATTTCTATTCACTAAAAATTAGATAAAAATAACTTCACTTTACTTTTGGAAATTATGGAAACTAAAATAAATCAAAATAAATTTTAAGATTAAAACAATTGAAATAACATTCGATTCGTATTTAGCTGATACCAAATGTTTGTATTAATCTAGAATGTTTTAAACCTAAATTCCCAAATATTTGACCAACTTTCACAGGACATGAAGGATTAAAAATAATTCAGCATTCTTTCATGTAAAAATTGTTTCTTTATTATTTGTTCCAAAAATTTTTCGGTTTTTCTTATACCTCCCTCTTCAGTGCCTACAAAGTAATTTTTATAATTTTTATCTTTTTTACACATTAATGGCTAATTTTTTTTTTGTATAATGCTTTCAGGTGTGACAAACATAAAAATTTGTGGATCAATATAGAATATTCAATTTTCATAGGTACCAGTCTGGTAACTCGCGCTGTTTTCCATGCCTATTTTTTGGGGCATTTTTTTTTTTTTTTGAGAAAGAACAAATGCAAAGTTTTGAATTTTTAGTATGTTTTATTTACATCTTAAGATAACAAAAAAATTTTTTCTGAATAAATTAAATTTTGTTTTATTATTATTATTATCACTTGAAGTTGGCACCTTAAAAAAAAAAACGCACCTTAATGGCCCGGGTGATTTTGACTTTTGGGGACATCTGAAATTGAAAATTCTTTATTAGTCTTAATTTATAGATATGTCATTCTGGTCGGAACTAGAACTATAAAACTGTATTGAAAAATAACAAAATGGCGGACTTAAAAAAAAAATGACTTTTTTTTCGAAGTCCGCCATTTTGTTATTTGAAATTGTCTTGCAATTTAAAGTTGAGTTAAAAACCATAAGAGCTATAAAGCTCCTGACTATAGCAATCGGTTGTTCCCGTTGATATGTATCTACAACTCTTATTTAAACAATTTTTCGATTAAATCAACGGTTTAGCTGTAATAAAAATGACAACTTTCAAAAAACTCACGCTGCCTATATATGTATATAAATATATTTATTACTTTGAATCCGGTAATCTTAAGCACACATTTTTGTTCTAGTATGACTGAATGGACCGTATACTCAGGAAATTAGTATAAGGCGGGTGAAGTTATAATTGTCGATGGTTACTTGGGATAATATAAACGATGAACGGACAGGAATTCCAGATATTTTCTAATTAATTTAAACAGGGAATGAATGAAGATACATTTGTGTAAAGTTGTTCAAGTCTACAAGTATGTAAGTATATTTTAATTAATTATAAATAAATATTATTTCAAGGATAATCATCCAGACTATTACATATTATTTTATATACAACTTTGCTTGCTGACGGTTCACATTTTTTTAGGATTCAAAAAAATACGAAATTTTAGACAAGATGCAATCTGAGTACCAGGGCTGGGAACTATTTAAAATGATTTCATTTTAAATAGGTATTTAAAATAGAAAATGGCATTTTGCATTTTCTATTTTAAATAAGTTCGGTCAAACCATTTTCCATTTTGTATTTAAAATGGAAATTTGAATCCATTTTACGTTTAAAATGAAAATGCATGTATACTCTAATTTATGTGTATACAATATTAATTATAGACCTTGAATTGAACGACTTGAAGTCTAACAAATTGTAAGTTAAATGTAAGTTGATTTAATTGACTCAAATTTTTTATAACCCGAGTTGCAATGTCACTTGAGTTAAATTTGTTACTAGAGTTGCAGTTCTCTTAAGTCAAACTTTTCTGACTCAAGTTGTGTACTACTATCTTTAAGACACGTCGATAAGAAATGTTTTTGTATTTCGAGTAGATGATTTTCTTAATTTTATTTAGAAGTTGCAGTCGTAGCGTCGTCAAAGTTTGAATACGTCAAGGCCGAATTAAATTTTACTATATTTTTAAGTAACAATATTTGAAGAGTTAAGTTTCGTTTTCATATCATGTAAACTTTACAAAATTTTCTCAAAAGACTGCCTTTATGTATTTAATTTCAGTACGTTTGATATTTTCTTAGCTTTTTTTTTTTAAATTAATATAACTAAATAATGATAAAAAATTTATAGAATAAATTTAAAGTAAAAAAAGTATTTTGCATTTTATAATCCATTTTAAATAACTATATTTTCCATTTTCAATTTTAAATATGTTCAGCAAAACCATTTTCCATTTTGTAGTTAAAATGCCTTTTTGGAAACCATTTTCCATTTTCTATTTTAAGTAGTTTCTATGAACCATTTTTCCCAGCCCTGCTGAGTACAAAATCGCTATAAATATTGAAAAAAATCTGTTACGAGTACGAGGAAGCTGCGTGCCACCGCGCTATTCGCAGTACACTTTGTATTATTATTTAATTCGATTGAAGGATATTATACAATAATAATAATTGTTCCATTCTTTATATTGTATATTTTAAACATTTAATAAAATAGCCTTAATAGAATATAAACAGCAGATGTCCTCTTCGTGCGTTCGCATATGAAAAGCGAAAGTCAAAAATGTCAACTAAAATTGACAAGCATTTCATTTTTTTTTTTTTTTTGCATGATTTGTCAAAATACGATTGATTTGGGTATTGATTTCAATTTTATTTTTACTTTTGTGATCAAAATAATACGAAGAAATATTAAAATAACAACCTAAAAAAAAATAATAGTTCCAAAAAAATTTGTAACGGGCGTTAAAATGCCCAACTTTTACTATGACTGTCCAAGTTGAAGGTATATACCGTCAGTTGGGACGAATCTGGACGATTTTTCCAGTTTTTTGGCAATGAATCGTTTAGGGTTTATCTAAAAAATTCTAAAAAAATAATTTAAATGCCTTAATATCACGAGCAGTAATAAAAATATCAAAAGTGGTACTATAACTTTTTTTTTTTGTTTTTATAGTGTCCAGATTCGCCCCAATGTGTGGGGCGAATCTGGACAGTGCTTTATTTGCAATAAAAATCACATTCAGTCATGCATATGGATGAAATCGGACATAAAAAGATAAAAATAGCTGCAATTCCAATCTGGAAATTCGCTAAGATAAATATCTGCATCAGCGAATGACTTTTGATGGGTGGAATAAAACATCTTGGATTTAAATGAATTTTCTTTCGATTTGTCTTTGAGTCTATCATGCAAGGTCGATTTGGGAACATGGAAATATTCAGCAGCTTGTCTGAGCGATTTTCTTTTGCTTTTAATATCGAAAAATAGGGGCGCAACAACTACATATTTACAGGGGATTCAACAAAAATTTAAATAAGAAAATTCTTTGATAACGCAGTTCTCCGATAACAATGGAAAATGTTTTAATAAAATGTCGTCTCCGAAAATTTGATTTTCAAATAAAAAATATTAGTAAACCACTAAAAACTTTACTTTTTAATATAAATGAAATAAATGGAAGGAAAATTTCCAGGTAATTTTAGGAGGTCCGAATCCCTTGGATCTCCCCCGTTGTTGCGTCTCTGTCGAAAAGAGCCGATTTATGTTTTCTAGACTACAGTTCATCTAGTTTATACCCAGTTTCTTTTTATATTGATGCACCATGGTGTATGAATTCTCCTCACCTATAGACAATTTTTTGTTAACTAATTTATAAAAAAAAAAAATTAAGCACAATACAGCTTTCATTTTTGGTACATATATCGTCAACAAAACGCCAAACATTTGGTGCCAGTCACTACCTTATATAATATATATATAACTGTTTTTTTTTTTTTTTGTACAGCAGTTTCTTTATAAGATTTCAAAACGCGCGTTATTTTTAAAAATTATAAACAATGCGCCTGTAAAATAACAAAATACAATGATGTCACTTTCACCACTTTTCTTTGATGACTAACTCATAACTGACAAAATTCAGTAGCATAGATTGATCTATGAGCTATGACCTTGTGCGGTTATAACACTGACGAAGAAATATCGAGAGGCAGCTCTGTCTAGGTGCGTCCCAATTGACGGTATCCTCTTGGTCTACAAAACGCCAGTCACTTTATTATTTTGTTTAGGTATTTAAATTCGCATGTTTTTTTTGTTATATTTGGATACGTTACATTATGAGGTGAGTGGAGGACACAGGAAATTGTTAGGTCAATATCCGTTTGAAACTGTGAACGGAAACTGCTGGAAAACTTTCCCACAGAATATAAGAAACCACGAGAATCAAACCCAGGTCGCTAGTTTAAATACTAGTGATAGTTACTCAAACGTAAAAGTTTAGACAAATTTACTTGCAATTTAAAAAGACAATTTATTCCTTAATTAGTTAATTTTCCTTATCATCTTAATTATAAATATATTTATAATAATATTAATAATATTCTTTCTATATTCTATATATTCATCATTGAATCATTTAAATTAGTAAATAAAAATTATATTTACAAAAAAAAAGACAAACATCCATAGGTCACTTTGATAACAGTTCTTATTAACACTAAATACACATAATTTATAAATGACGGATTTTGTATTTTCTCAATTATAGTATAGATTACAGATAACAAAAAACATTTTAAACATCCTTATATTTAAAATGTTCGTCTGTGTATTTTTATTTTTATTATTATAAAGAAATATTACAGGGAGATAAAGTATCTTATCGTCCAAATATCTTATCAGAAATGTACTTATTCAGTTTGGTAGAGATTAAAAAATAACGCTCATTTCAGTAGTTTCTTCTGATTTATTTAATGTGGGGTAAAAACGGTTATTTTTTTGAATTTTAGTCGAGTTTTTGTTTGGAGACCTTTTAGGTTAGTCCTGAGGTTTAAATTTTACCAAAACCGAAAAGAATATGCCACAAAAAATAAGTAAAAGCAGTTAAAAAATGTGAGAAATTGTTTCTGATCTTTGTCAGTTAGACATATCGGATGCTCAGAGACGGGTTGAAATGAAATAAAAATAATAAAGTAAATTTTAAAACGTTATCCTGTGTAAACTGGTTTTCGATTGTACACGTAGCGATGAATATTAATCGCGCCTTGAAGAGAAGGGACCTGATAATCGGATATTTTCAATCGAAATATTCTTAATTTATATCTCTCTAAAAAAATTTTTCTTTATTAATAACAGAATTTACAAGAATAACTTTTTTTAAAAAAAATTTGTTATTTTAAAAGAAAAAAATTGTATTATTTTGTAATTCAGTATCGATTTACACATAGCTTATCCAAATTATCCAATTAAAAAAACAAACTTTAAATGCTTTTTTTCTCCAAAGTATGTTTTTCGACATGGTTCCGCGTGTCCGTATCGACATAAACCAAAGTGCATACTATTTTTCGATACCGTCATTTTGGTAGGATCTTTTAATTCCGTAATATATTTTCAAAATGGTGGCTGTTTATTGTCGAGAAAAAATGGTGATTTTTAAAAATTTATTTTCAAAATGCGATTTCTCGCTGGTTTTCTATTTTTTTTTTCCTAAATCCTAGTTAGTGTCATAACTGTATATTATGTATAATTACAGAAAATTTTTGATTTTAGCGAATTTCCATTCTGGAAATTCAGCTATTACAGCCGGTGTCATGACGCGACTTGAGCCCGGGACTATGGCAGAAATTTGTTATGAGGTCCCTAGAAACCGAAAATAATATTCACTAAAATTTTATATATATATTTGAAATATATATACATATATATATATATATATATATATATATATATATATATATATATATATATATGTGTATATGTATTTATGTATATATGTATCAGCACAATAACTCTCGAACGAAATGTCCTAGGTTTACGAAATTTGGTGAGAACGTTGGAAGTCCAAAAATCTTGGATGAGTTCTTCAGCCAGACACGTTGGATGCCAAACACGTCTGATGACATGTTGTTCTTGCAAAAAATTAGTTTTTTGCCAAAATTTCCACTTATTCAAAAATTTTTGCAAAATTTTTTTACACCATTTAAAAGAGAAGAAAAAATTACATAAAAAAGGTCTTTAAACTTTTTTTCTATGTCAACTAGTTTCCGAGAAAAACTAATCTTTATAAACGGAAATTCGCTATGTTATGCAGGATGCTGCGACAGGGGTATTTTGATTTTGGTTCATTGGCGATTTCAGAACGCGAGGAACTATCAAGGTGGAAAAATCTCACAGTATCGATTTCAACGCCATTTATACTCAGTTCATCTTTTAAAGAAGGTCGATTTTTGATCTTTTTTTGGCGAAAATCCCCTTAAAAGTTAAATTTGAGAAATTAGCTAGGTAACACAGTCGAGCGAATGTTCAGACTACAACTTCTATACTTAATTATTACAACTTGTTTAACTATTACATAAGACTAATTTTAAATTGTTGAAAATTTAATAAGTTACCCATTTAGCATAATTATCTATTATGCAATAAACCGGTAGATACAATAAGTTCTAAATGAAAATAAAAACGGAAAATAATGAAAAGAGAGGAAAAATCTTTATTATCGGATACAACAGTCATGTCTTTCATTATTATATTGTATATCTATATGCACATTCATAGAGAATATACACTATTATTTTGTGTATGTATGTTCCGAACTTGATGAGCTTCGTCATACATAATATTAATAACACAAAAACCCATCATAGAAATCAATAATCAAGTATGATGTACCTACCATAGAGAAGTATAAAAGTGTACCAATACCATAATACCATATGCATCCATACTTTTTATACAAATAAGAAATAATTGACGTGTGCAAAAATTTATTTTAATATTCGAGTACACGAGAGTGTGCATGCCCTTTTGCTTCAAGCAAAGCTTTCGCAATTTTCGTGTGTCCATCAGCGGTACCATCGTAACCGATACTCTCCAAATTGGTTAACAGTAGATTGGTAATTTCACAAATTTTCTTACAAAATATTTGCGTTAGACTAATCTCGTGTGGTCCACTGGGCATTCGCTTATATAACGTTCTTGAACATCTACACAATACAAATCAAAATTAAGGGGTTATATTATGCAGTTGTGATAGGTGGTTGGAATAGTTTATTATTTTTTTATTGTATATTCTTTAAGTACATTATCTCGAGAATACTCCTACCAAATTTTGTAACGATCCGAGCACTAGATCCGAAGTTATAGCTATTTATAGCGTACTACCTCGACGTTCCGTAAAATATATAGTAAGCGGTACGACGTCGACTTTCGCCGCTCTATTGTACAGTTTAAAATGGATGGCCTTGAAACTTTGGAACAGTTGTGTATAGAGTTTCGAACGTTCAACATCAAATATAAAAGAAACAAACTTGTCATTTTAAAGGAGATTATCTCAGAATCGTATTTTTGTGAAAATATTTTTTGCGGTGGATACGATTACTAAAAACCAATCAATCCAATCAATACCAAATTTACACTACTTATTTATTGTGATAATAGCTAGTCGCTGGCTGAAGGATTTTCAATCTTTTAAAAGACTTTCTTTAGAGCAAAAAATAAAAAATTTAACACCTTAAAAAATTTTTTATTGAAATTGTCGCTATTTTTTAAAAAATTTAAATTTTAACAAATCCCTCCGTTAGTGACTAGACAATAAAATATACTAACGAAATGTTTTTGAAATTCTGATTTCGGATGAACCGTTTTCGAGTTATCATGTCCACCGCAACTGATGCCCAAAAATGGTGTTCCTGAAATACATATGTAGTTTCGCCATTTTCAAATATTTTTCTACGAAAAAAATTTAACAAGTACACCAAAACATGTCGATACTTGTTTTAACAAGCATCCCAAAACATGTCGATACTTGTTTTAACAAGTATCCCAAAACATGTCGATACTGGTTTTAACAAGCATCCCAAAACATGTCGATACTTGTTTTAACAAGTATCCCAAAACATGTCGATACTTGTTTTAACAAGTATCCCAAAACATGTCGTAAACATGAAAAAATGTCGTTGTTACGCCTGCTAAAACTGTACATAACCCCTTAAATAGAATTTTTTAAAAAACAGTCAAGCTCGCACAATTAGGATACCCCACAATTTTTAAATCCTAATCCATAAAAAAACAAAGGCCTGTACTAACCAAATGAATTTAATATTTGTTCTCAAAATTTGCCTGAAAACGTTCATTAGTTTCAGTTACGTCACATTCTCTAGATAGCAACAGGTGTCATGTAACTAAGAAAAAAACCTTTTATTTTTCTTATAACTAGGAAAAAAAATTGCTGATTTTGAAAAAAATTAATAAAATTCAATTAAATTTCCATAGTTATGTTTGCTAACCGGAATTTACCTAGCGACCCTAGTGACGACAGTGTTGAAATATAAGAGAAAGCAATGTCACAGTCCCTTTCTGCTGACGTAATTTATAGCTGAAAAATATTATTTTTTTTTTTAAATTAATTAATGATAGTTAGGATGTATTAACATAATAATTTGCTGTCTTTTATTATCAATTTTTATTAAAATTTGTTTTTATTGTTTTTCTTTAATACTGTCAAATACCCCATTCCACAAACTTTCCACTTTACACAATTTTAGTACGGAACACTAAAAGCAAAAATTTAATTAATTTTTACCTCGACAAACTACACAGCATTGCGTAACAGTATATTGCGGCATCGGCCAAACGAATCATATTATGCTGATCGCCAATAAACACTGGACCAAGTTCTTCCAGCAGATATTCCACAGTGTTGCCAAATTTAATGAGCGTATCGGATGTCATTCGTGCGGCCGAATGGAGATCCGGATGTACGTAATGTAGAAGTAGTGGATTTAGATCGGAAAGTGTACCGTACCGTTGCAAAGTTTTCGCCGCGAGGTCGCTCGAAATCAAATTCAAATGGATGTGTGGATTTTTAAAAACTTCCTGCATCTGTTTCATATTGCGACTGGCATGTTTCATGCCGTTTAGCGAAATGTACATGCGTAAGATGTCGTTACTTTGGCCGTAATTCATAAAGAAACATATATCGCGCAATAGTTGCTCCAGATGTAGATCACAGTAATAGGATCTTGCTGTAGTCAAAAACAAAATCACATTAGGATTTTAAAGGAAAACCGCCAGAATGGCCCAAGCGTGTTCCAAATAAAATCTATATCAATAAAAAAACCAATCGCTAGTGTAGTAGACATTTTGTCTTTGCACTTTTGTTGGCCATAAAGTTGATAGGGTTGACCGGGGTAATTGTGAATTGGGGCAATTGTGAACGACGCCTATAATTGCTAAAATAACATTAATATTATTAAAAATCAACTCTTAATATGTTTTTCTGTCCTTTCTTAATATGCTATTAAAATTTCATAATAATTCTCCAAGTATTAGTATCTTTTTTTTTTTATTTTGAAAAAACCTTTGCAAAATTTTATGTATCTTACTTCGACCAATCCTCAAAAAAAAAATTTTTTTAAATACATTTTCTTTTTTTAAAAGTTAAGAAATGATTAAAAGTACTTCTAAAGAAGTGGTCTAAACCCTGAGAGATTTCCTTATTAACTGCTAAAGAAATTGAACAATTTATCACCAATTCACAATTACCCCATGATTTTAAATTTATGGGGTAATTGTGAACGTCATTCACAAATGCCCCCATTAGGTCAAAAATTTCAGTAGTGTCCTTTTCAGAGTTGAAAATGTTGATGAAGGTGCTGATGACCTTATTGTACAAGTTTCCGTTGTACAAACAATACAAAAAAAAAATTGTTGTTTTTTATTCATGTAAACTAAATGTATTTCCTTGAAAAATCTTATTTTCCTTGTTTTTGTGTGAATACATACAATTTTTTGATTTTTTATATGATAAAATGACAAAATATCATCAAAAAATCATTTTTAGCTTGTAATAAATTTGTTCCTACAATTTTTGTTATTTTTCTTTTACCTTGATTTTTTGTAGAAATTTGAGATATGCGTAACTTGCATTAAACAAAGAGAAATTGTGACCGCTAAAGTATGATGAAAAATTTGAAAGTGGAGTAAATGTGAAGAATTTGAGTTGGGCTTTACTCTGACGTACCACACTTCTCTTGTAATCCATTCTAAATAATTTTTCTGATGGCATTCATATTTACCCCGAAATTCATAAGATTTTCAAAACCGCACCGGGGAAATGTGAATGGCTTATAAAATTTTTGTTTTTCATACGAATTTGCTAAAAATTTGTGTGGTGCATCCTGAATAATGTAGAATTAAAAATAAATCAACCATAATGTGATATATAAAATAAAAAATACTTAAAACAACGCTTTTAACTCAACTCATGAAAATCCATTCACAATTACCCCGGTCAACCCTACTCTTGCTGGAGTGGTAGTGATCTACATTATATATGTCTTTTGTGTCTCTTCTTATATTGTATATGTATGTGTCTCTACCCTTTCTAATATTTGAGGAGCAGCAAAACCAAACTTGGTAAACCTAGCTTAAGCTGACGTGAGATTTTTTCGATTCAGTATTTTCAGGCCATCACCGGAACGACTGACACCGGATCCAATATTGTTAAAACCCTTTCAACAATTGCTTTAAAAATGTGTTTCGGAACAATAACTAACAAATCGAAAATCCCGTATAAGAGACCAGAAAAGTAAAATTTCCTCGGAACATGAGATGGTAAATGTTTTGAGAAAATTAATTGATGACAGTATTGTGGATCAAAACTGGGTAACCTTTTTATATTTTAGGTTTCTGAGCTAGTCAACATTTCTTTATTATGCCGGCTAAATGTTCATACCAAAAATTTTCATTTTTTTTGAAGTTCTTATGACCTTACGTTTTGATATGACGAGCCAACATAAAAATACCCCTGTCGCAGCATTCTGCATAACAAAGAAAATTTCCGTTTATAAAAATTCGTTTTCCTGGGAAACTAGCTGATATGGAATAATTTTTCAAGAACCCTTATATGTGATTTATTCTCCTTTTTCCATTGGTGTAAAAAAAATGTACTTGGGAAAATTTTGACAAAAAACTAATTATTCTCATGAAAAATGGCCAAAAAAACATGTTCCGGGTATCGAATGTATCTCGCTGAAGAACTCATCCAAGATTTTTGGACTTCCAGCATTTTCACCGAATTTCATAAAAGTAGGATATTTTGTTCGAGAGCTATCGCGCAGACACCTACATATACAAGGTGGTCCAGAATTATGTACCGTAATTGCTAGAACTGGTAGTAGGTTCAAAAATAATGGTACCTGTTCATGTACACTTTTTTTCAAAACTCAATAATAAGGGAGATACAACTCTGTAAAGGGGTGAAACGAAAACCATTATTTCTGAAATATTTTCCAAACGCTTTTGAACAACGGGTTGACATTTTAGGGGTACTTATTTTGCGTTAGAAGGATTAAATTTATGTCAACACTTATTCCACCACTCAGGACTAAGGGGTGGTTTTGGGTGGTAGGTGTGAGTTATCACGTTTTTTTCTTTTTAACTTGCAATTATTTAAACAAAATCCTTGATAATATGATTCCTCAGACAATTTCACGCAAAAAAGGTATACTTGTTACATTTCGATAAATATTACCGTTTTCGAGTAATTTAAAGTAGAAGTATCTATTTCCAAATTATCCCCTAATCATAAGTGATGGAATAATTGATACCATAAATTTAATTATCTTAATGTTCATACGCACCCCTAGATTATGCATCGAGAAATCAAAAGCGCCCAAATTGTTTTTAAAAGAAGAAGTTAATTTCGTTCCACCCCTCTACATTTTACCCCTCTGCTTTATCTCCCTTATTATTGAGTTTTGGAAAAAAGTGTAGATGAAAAGGTACCATTATTTTGGAACATACTATCAGCTCCAGCAATTACGATACATAATTCTGGACCACCCTGTATATAAATATACATAAATATAAATTTTGGTGAATATAGTGTTCGGATTCTAGGGAACCCAAAACAAACTTCTATCATAGTTACGGACTCAAATCGCGCATGACAGTGGCTGTAATAGCTGAATTTTCTATTCGAAAATTCGCTAAAAATGACCGATTCTAAACGGAAGTGACACCAACGGATAAGTGTTTTGATTTGTTTTATTAAGAAACTAGCTTTGGCCATTTTTAATATTAGAAAAAAACTTACTTCCATGAATTTCCATCGCGTTATTAATAATTTCGCATGCGTAGTTCGATGAAAACACTTTCGCCATGGCACCCTCCAGTGAAAATGCGATACCTTTACGCGTTCGATCCATATTTCCCGCCAACATAAACGCCATTGACTCGATCACATAGTGCCCGATAGCCATTCGAGCCAAACGTTCTTCAATCGCACCGAACGTATAAATTTTCCGTCCAAATTGGGTACGCTTGTGACAAAATTGCACCGTTTGCTCAACAATATCCTCAATTACACCGGAAAGTGATGCAATTATACTGAATCGACTACGCGGTAGCGATTTCAGTGCGATTTCATGGCCCATTCCGATTCGATCCACCACATTCTTTAGCGGTACTTTTGCATTCTTAAATATTATATTGCTAATCTGGCATGCACGGATACCCAGCTTTTTTTTCGGCTCTTCGACCTCGAGTCCACCGGCCGACTTCTCGTAAATGAAACAAGACATTTCCGATTTGGCGTTCTTTGGGTTTTTGGTCAACGCAAACACAATGAATACGTCAGCTATCGGTGCATTGATCACATCAATTTTTGAGCCATTCAGCAAATAATATTGCCCATCGTCCGACAGAGTGGCTGTTGTTGTGAGGGATACTAGATCGGTTTTAGCTTCTGCTTCGTAGAGTGCAAATGCAGTAATTATATTATTTTTTACAATCGATTTATAGAAACGTTCTTTTTGCTCTTTGTTGCCATATAGATCGAGTAACTGTAAACTTAACGATTGATGGCCCAGTAGCGTTACCGCCAAACTTAGGTCATATTTGCCGAGTAAATTATAAATGCGAACTTTTTGCGTTTTATTAAAATCTAATCCACCGAATTCTTTTGGTACGTCTTGGTGAAATAATTTTAATTTTAGAAGTGTGTCCATATCCTCTTGGTCTAAACGTTCATTTTGATCCCATTTACTTTTTTTCGCCTTGTTCTTTTCCAGATACTCTGGAAAAGTAATTCAGAAGTGTAAAACTACGGGATATTTGAGCGGAGAGTGCACTATAATTTTTGAAAGAAAATTTTTTTCTTAATTCGAACGAATCAAAATGAGTATAAAAAAAGTCTTCGATCACGCCAAGGGCGATTCTAGGATTTTTGTTTTGGGTAGGCCCGAATTTTTCTGTATTGTAAACATATGAGTCGATGAGTTTCAAAACCATCTAATTGACACAACTAAAAATGTTCAGGAAACACAAAAAACTGTTTTCTCACTTAAAATAATAATTTCGATGTGGTTTTTACCATTAAATTTTTAGTAAAAATCATACAGTTCTTATAAAGAAATAATAACAACGATTACCACTCATCAATAATTAGTAAATAACGATTAAAAATTACAATTAACTACTTTTGCAGCAGTTTGCTTTAATTAGATGGTTTTGAAACGGTTGATTTTGTAATTAGCTACTTTTGCAGCAGTAACACTAGCAATTAGACACTTTTGCAGCAGTAACACTAACAATTAGATACTTTTGCAACAGTTTATTATTCTTTCAATAAGTTTTAAATAAAACAACATTCGTACAAATCTATATATTTACATCGTACAGCGTTGTTTTTATTATAACTTATGAAAACTAAGATATTTTCTTATAATTTAGTAGAATATTCTCCTATAAAGCAAGTCTCTTTACTGTAATTTAACAGTAAAATTCAAATCAGAACCACGATGTTTCACACAATTTTATTCTGCACATATTCGCAGCCTGTTATATTTGACAATTCCACAAGTTTCTTTGTACTTTTTTTCTAGTTATTCTAATAGTAAATATTTTCTTACAGAGAGTAATAAAATTATCACATACAATTATTTGATCTTCTGCAGACCCTGTAGTGCTACATATTGACTACCTAACTAGCTATTTTTGTTCCAGGTTTTTCCAGTGACACCATTTTTATATAAGTAATTAGATAGTTTTGAAACTGGTTTGTGTTGCTTGCAACGCCATGTTTTTTCAGTTGGAAAATATTACAATTAGTTAATACTTTTGAAACAGTTTCGTATTTTTGTCATTAAAATTAAAGGGGAAAAAGTTGACTTAGCACCGTCTAGTTGGTATTTTTTCGTGCAGTTTATCCTCCTGAATAATAAACCGTATCTAACTCAATTTTGAAAAAATCGTCAATTAGATAGTTTTGAAACTCAGCGACTCATATAACTTATGTGTATCATTTCTCTCAAAGGTGCGAACAATTTTTTATTGCATAATTTTAAACTGAACAAAATATAGTTTTAGCAACATTCAAACGCCATTTCAGGTGATCACATATCACTTAAGAGAGCCTACATATGTATAACCAGGAACGGATTAAGCCACTTTGGGGCCCTAGATATTTTCCTGTTACCAGGCCCCCTCCCGCCCTTACAAGATGAGTATATAACACAAAAATTACAAAACAATAAATAAAACTAAATAATGTGACAAACTAAAACAAAATATATTCAAAATAGATAGAAAATATTAGGCCCTATCTATTTGTCTAATTTGCCTATGCGATGAATAATCCGACCCTGGACCTAATAATAATATTACAGATAATGGTGGAAATAATTCCGGGCTAGAAGAATTATATTTAAAATTAAAAAAAACTGCTTGTAAACAATTCTCTGATGCTTAAAAAAGTGTCGATATTTGTCTGAATTAGATGGTCGGTCAAGTGGTCAGAAAACGACATTTCATATTACACGACCTAATATTATTCCAGATAATGGCAAAAATGATTCCAAACTACAGGAAATCTATTCAGAGGTAAAGAATTGCTTTCAAACATTTTGTCGAATGCTTAAAAAAGTGACAATATTTGTCTGAATTACATAATCACCCAAGTGGTCGGAAAACGACATTTCATATTACACGACCTAATGGTATTCCAATCAATGGCGGAAATGATTCCAGGCTAAAAGAAATCTACTCAGGGTTCAAGAATTGTTTTTAAACATTTGACATAAAGTGTCGACACAGCGGATTAATCCGCTTTTGGGACCCTAAACATTTTCTTCTTATTTCTTATTTCATTTTTTCAAAATTTTTGGGTGGGCCCGGTTCTACCCGGCCTACCCGCTAAAATCGCCACTGGATCACGCTTAGTTTTTATAAAAATTTTTAATGATAAATTTTACCAAAACTAAACGTAACCGCGAATTTTTTTACTCATTTGTGTTTGTTTTGGATCATGTTTAGTATGTGCAACCAGAAATTTTCAAAAATTATTGTGTGCACTCATATTGGGAAATTACCACCTTTGAGTTTGTTGACATGCTCTTTTAGATCATTTTCATGCTCTTCAGTCAACACGTCCGGAAACGGGAAAAAATGTGATACATTAAAAATACCACTGTACAAATCAAATACAAAATTTGCTAATTCACGATCTGGATCTTCTTCGAATATGTCTTTCCGTTTTTGATCCAAATCACTTAATACATTCTTGTCATTTATTTTGAAACTGTCCAGAATTTCTTGCAGTGGAAAATTGGCATCACTTTTTGAGCAAACATACTTACAATTTGGAATATTTTTATAAAAGTAACAAAACCTTGCGAAAGGAATTCGTCTTAGGAGAAGCTGTGACATTGATGGAAATATTTTTGAAATTATTTTTGAATATTTAGACAATATTATGGTGCGTAATCATGGTAACACTTTTGTCAATATTGACTGATCGAAAAATTTGAAAATTATTCAACTTTTATTTAGTGAAGAAAGTAAGACAGGTTCTTGACTTTATGACTGCCAGTTTAAGCGTAAGATCAAGAGTAGATACAAGTGGGCAATCATATCTTTTGTCTCTGGGGCCCTTGATTTATTCTCTTCACGATACGGGTTGTAAAAATGAAGAGTTCACATTCAAATTACTCTAATTCAGCGAATTATAAACTTTATAAGAACTGAAAATGACTCATTTCAAAAATAAAATTTTGTCACGTATAAAGGTTATTATAATTTCTACTATCCTTTTTCAATAGGTATATTAGATAGTGGATCTTGTGCGAGATAGCTATATTACAAGCTTGTCCGATGCATAAATTTATCTGAATGAGTCATTTTCGTTATTTTCACTTTGTTTGAATTCAAATGAGTTTTAGAAAGCTTGGTTTGAAAAAAATTAAATTTTTATTTTTATAACATCATCAAAATTATTAAAATATTTCAGTGCCTTAAAAATCGTAAATAAAGAAATTATAGAATGACAAAACTGGATGTGATATGGGTTTTCGAAGTCGTTCTCTTCACTTCCACCAAAATTGAACATATTTGATAGATTTGAGCGTTACATTACGGTATTCCATTTTCGGACAGTTCGTCAATGGCCATACGGGCCGAAACATGTCACAGACAATTAAAACTTCAAATAGTGTGGTATTAGTAAGTTAAAAAAATTGTCTTTTTAACTTTCCATAGGAAGTTATTGTAATGGGGCCGATTTTACGAATCGCTAATTTTGACATATCTCCACGTTTCAAGGTCACTAGAATCCGAATCCATCGTTTTTAGCGTGATGTCTGTGTGTGAGTTCGTTAGTTCGTTCGTTCGTTCGTGAATTTTTTTTCGTCTCGCATATCTCGAGAACAAATGATGATATCAACTCCGGACTAATTTCATTATAGATGCGTAATCAGAAAATGAAGACTGGATAAAGTTTTCAGCAAATTCGGATTAGCGGTTTGTTTTTTGTATAGTAAAAAACGAATTAACTTTATTAAGATAACATATATTATATGGATTTTTTACCATAACATTATTATATAATGACCTAAGAACCTTCCTTGATGTTAAAAACGCCAGTATTTTATTACAAAATAAAAAAAAAAATAAGAAACTTGAAAAATTAGTTTTTGCCAAAATATATTTTGTCTCGCATATCTTGAGAACAAATGATGTTATCATTTGTTTGATAAGGGTGGAGCCCCCACCCTTAGGTACAGAAGGCGAAGCCCCCGGTATGGTGCAAGGGGCAAAGCCTCTATCGGAGGCCCAGGGGAGGAGTCGCCTGAAATGAAAACAGAATTATTTATGTACAGTAATCTCTAGTCTTTAAGGACACCCAATGGGAAGTTGACAGTGTGGGTAGACCTGTCCCCCAAATTTTTATTTTAAAATTGGACATCATTAGATAACTTTTTTATAGATACTCTAACAAAAAATTTCAATACAATAATGTTAAAAAAGCATTACGAATCCATTTTTGACGGAATTATTCGAAGCATCATCGGAGCTCAAATCATTTATTTCCCAAACGTTGTCAGTCAGAGCCAGCGACAGGGGGGTCAAATGGGGCAATTGACCCGAGGGCCTGGAGCTTCGACTAGGGGCTCGGACAAAATGAAAAGACGTTTTTTTCTGTTGCTCGTCAACTGTATTTTTAGGGAAAAAAATTTGTGAAAAAGTTTTTGCCCGGGTGCCCGTTGTTTCTCTCACCGGCTCCGGCCAAAGTACGTGGCAAAAGCATGAAGGATTCAATCTGGAGTTTATCACAGAATTTTAGAAATAGAAACTTTAGTTGTACTTTCACCGAAAAAAACCGCATAGATAACAAACCAAAATCATATTATTTTCGTTCTTTTTTACAAAGGCTTCGTAGTTCGTACACATAGCTAGAGCATAACTGAACCACCGAACACTGAAATCGTGTTTGAATTTTATTACAGACATGAATCAAATGCTTATCTGATCGTATTGACAAATAAACATGGGTTTTGCTGAAATATTCATATACAAGAGTAAATACTCTCTGTGGCGTACTGTGTTATGAATTTACAATAGATGCAAATATTGAATGTATGTGGCTTATTTTAGCATAGGCTTTCAACTTATGTACCTACTATTCTTTAAAATAGATTTACCATTTTCATTTTGCTTCGTTTGGAGAAGATTTTTTTTGTTCTGTATGATATAATCTTATGATAACGAACAGAAAATGATTCACATACATTTCAATAATTTTATGTGTGACGTATAATACTCGCAAGGTCCGAAATTTAATCACTATCAGGCCAAGTAGTAAACTTGATAATGTTAATAGAGTAAGGGCAGGGTAAGGTATTAAAATAATTTTTTTTTTGCATTTTTTTTTTATTTTTTTAACTGAATGCATAATATCTCAAGAATATTGTCTCAAAATTTCAAGTTGATTGGAGCAAAATTGACGAAGTTATAAGCATTTTTGTTCTTACCTGGCAGATGTTTCGCTCTCTATATATCTCTCTCTCTCAGTTATATTATAGAAATTTCAATGGAAGTACTAACGTGTTTATATCTGTACTGTATATTTTGTCAGTGTAGGGTACAAAATTTAGTTTAGCAGTAAGTATTCTATATCAGTTTTATACAAGAATTTTTAAGTGTTCAAAACTTTAAAGCGTTTTGCCCACAGCTCACGTTTTCAAAGTCGGTGCCCTTCATAACTTTAAAACTACAGCACCGATCCATTTGAAATTTTGAACACTATTTCTGTACATAATTTACGAGGCAACGCTGGAGGCTTTTTCAAATTTGTTAATAACTTTTATTTTACAATAACAAATTAGCCAATTTTTTTCGCAAATATCGTGTTTCTCCGTTCTAAGTGTTCCAAAAAAATAAAAAATTGAAATTTCGAAAAACCCTCCCAGCGGTACCTGAGGAAAACTATTATCTAACGAATGAACTTTAATTTTTTTATTTCGGATGATCCAGCACGAAGTTATGAGAGGAGCCGCAATTCTACTTTTTTCCGAGACACGTTCAAATAATTGCTGCCATTACTGTATTTTTTAATATTTCTTCGTGAAAATTTTACACAATATTCTTCGAATGTTATACTTTAATATACCACTGGTTTTAATAAAGAGATTTTAACTGTGTCGTCACAAAAAATAACAAAAACATGCCCTTTTTTGTACAAATTAACCTTACCCTCTCCTTAAAATTTTTTTCGCAAATCGAGCTTTAGTAAAACGATTTAAATTGGGGCGACTAATAGTTGAATTGAATTAGGATAATTCGGGTGTGAATTTTTAATTTTTACTATCAAAATGACGAAATTTCTTTTAGAAATATGATTAAATCGCCAGGAGACGTTTTTCTAGCAGTTCTATGTGTTTAATTCTGGTAAAATTAAAACCATGAACGACCCCGAAAATCGATAATTTCCTTTCTATTTCATTGTCCTATTATTTTATTTACGATTTTTAAAGCATTGGAAAATTTCTGCTATTAATTGGGATAATATTAGGTCGTGTAATATGAAATGTCGTTTTCCGACCACTTAGTTGACCATCGAATTCAGATAAATTTCGACACTTTTTAAAGCATTAGGGAAATGTTTAAAAGCAATTCCTTAATTTTAAACAGAATTCTTGTAACCTAGAATCACTTCCGCCATTAATTGTAAAAACATTAGTTCGTGTAATTTGAAATGTCGTTTTCCGACCACTTGATTGATCGTGTAATTCAGGTCAATATCGACACTTTTTTAAGCATTAAAGAAATGTTTAAAAGCAATTTCTTAATTTTAAACAAAATTCATTTAGACTGGAATCATTTCTGCCATTAGTTAGAATGATTTTAGGTTGTGCTATATGAAATGTTAACTTCCGCCATTTTCTTTTGATTTAAACAAACAGTGGACCATATTATGCTAGTCGTGTACTGTCGTGTGTTGTAAATAAAAAGGATAAATTCCAAAAATGGATTGTTTTACAGCCAAAAACTATTTTTGGGCATAAAATTAGGTCCAACGTTTTCTTTTCTAAGACAAAAAATAACTGTGCTTTGTTGTGCTAAGCGTATGCTATCATGAGTCATTAATGGTTGTTCGTTAGAACGTGTCCTTTTTTGTGTCAAGAAAAATATCAAATTCAAAATTATTTAAACTCAATAAACAACAACAGCTAATAACTGCCCGTGGACAGGGGACCTATTTGAATGGGGGTAACATGTATTTGGAGGTACATATCATACTTATCAAAATGATGAAACAATACATTATAAAGATAGGTACCTACTTACCCTTAGGAACCATGGAATAAGGGATAACATAATAATATTTGATGTTTTATTCAATCAAGGTGGTTCAGGCGATGTTTCAACCAAGCCAACATAATATTACAATATACAGGCGTGCTAAGCCAGAAGGACATATACATACTTAAATGTACACAATTGAAGAGGAAGAGTTCAGATTACGAATGTAATGAAGTTTAGATGAGACTAGACAACAGTGTTGTCTATGTTTCCATTTTTTCCGTTCAGACCCTTGTTTGATCGTCAGACAATTAGCAGCTGCCGAATTAACGAATGATAAAAATCTATGTAAGAATTTAACTATGAAAACGTTTACTAAAAACACTTCTAATCAAAATTTTCTGTGGGAGCTGTGCCTAAGCTATCTCTAAAGTAACTAGTATTAGAAAGATTTTACTTTGTGAAATTCCATATTAAAAAGTTTTTTTTTTTGTTTTTAAATATACTTATATAACTATAGCAGAATTTAAGCAATTTTTTTTCAATTATTTAAAATGAATTTTCAGAAAGTAAAGTTCACATCAATTAATTTATTTTCTTTGTCATTTTTCATCAATAAATAAATTATAACAGAGCATATTTTAACAGATTTTCACTGGGCGACATGGAGGGGAGCGAATACACATGGTCCAGGAAGGTACTGAATACCGGAAGCCCCCTACTTCAATGAATGATCCAAGGCCCTTCCTGAAAAAATTTGATATTTTGAAGCCGTAAAACGTGATTTTAGGCCTTATTTTGATATTAAGATTTTTTACGTACGTACGCACATCCACACACACCACTGCATAGTTCATACCGCTACACTATACGTACTAGTGGGGGGGGGGGAACTCTCGAGAGTCATGAAACTATCGATAGTTACCAATAGTTTATCAATCGTTTTTTATAATCAAGTTTCTGTTGCTAAAATCATATTTCATAGAACTTTTAGACTAATATACAAAGCGTGGCGCGAACGATATCACGGTTACAGCTAGTTTAAAATATTTTAAATATTTTTTGAACATTTTATTTTATAGTTCATGAAGTTTTTGAAGTACACTCTTCTGGCTGATTATGACTACCTCCGATTGTACACAATATTGTAATGTGCTATTATGTAAAATAACAGTATTATATTACCCATTAGTCTCTCTACTAAATACAACGGCATCACTAATAGGTATAAGTAGAGAGTATCATTTGCTTATACAGAGAACAGAATATCTATTGATACCATAGTACCTAGCATCATAGTATATATGTACATACTGTACGACGTGTACTAATTACTTACTTGCTTAATTACCTCATCTAACCACCGCAACTCCCCTCTCTCACCCACCATATAAAATATGGTTGATGTATATATGTAAATAAGTAGAGGTGATCAGAAAAAGTGTATCCATACAGAATAAAGCGTTAAATTTCATCAGGATCGATTTTGGGGCATCTTATATAACGCATGTTTTGAAAGCATTTTTTGGTCTTCTATGAAACAAATCTACTTTCATTCGTGAATTCAATAATGTAGCTAGTAGTTTTTCAACTTTTTTGGGTCGTAGCCCATTTTTTCAATCAGTGACTCGATGGCACCCTTTTTAGGTCAGGAATTCTATATTTTACATTAAAGGGAGATTCGCCAAAAAAATATCAAAAATCCATCTTTTTGATTATTTTTTTTTTTATACAAATAAATATTTTATTAAAAAAATAAATACACAACATTGTCTCTACATGTCTTAAGATTACAAAAAATTTTTTTTTTTTAAAAAAAAATCAAAAATGAGCTGAGCATAAATGGCTTTGAAGTAGGGATGATCGATATTAATCGATGGTAGAAAAACATCGATGTTTAAGCGGAAAACATCGATGTAAAAACATCGATGTTATGTCTTCGATAACATCGATACATCGATGTTACGAGAATAATATCGAAACATCGATATTACTCTAAGCTATCCAGTATTTAAAACGTCTTGTAGCTGATTTAAAACAAGATCCATTACTTTTATGGCAAGTTCTAGGATCCACTTATCCAAACTTGAAAAAAATTGCCATTAAATATTTGTGTTTCACAGTAACTTCAACAGCTTTAGAGAGACTTTTTTCAAAAGCTGGGCAGCATTTGTATCAATAAAGGAACAGATTAAAAGGGAAACTTTTAACAAAGTGACTTTTTTGCAAAATGTATCAAATAAAAACTGGCAATGTTAATTTTTAATAAATAAACTAATAGATTATAATGGTTGTTTATTTTGCTACATAAACATCGATGTTTTCGAACATTGATGTCTTTCTTTCGATATATATCGTATATCGATACTCTTGAATCGATGTTAACATCGATGTCAACATCGATATTTTTCTAATATCGATCATTCCTACTTTGAAGTCGACACTGTGAGATTTTTCCACTTTGGTGGGGCCTCGCGTTTTGAAATTGCCAGTGAAGCAAAATCAAAAACTCAAGGATTTTCTGAAAATATACATATACAATTATGGTACTAACTAGGATCTAAGAAAAAAATAAAATCCAGCCAGAAATCGCACTTTGAAAATAAATTTTTGAAGATCACCGCTTTTTCTCGACTATAAACAGACGCCATTTTGAAAATATATTACGGAAGCAAAAGATTCTAGTTCCTGTCAAAATGACGGTATCGAGGAATAATATGCACTTTGATTTATGTCGATATTTCAAATACTTTTTGAGATGCTTGAGGAACCATGTTGAAAAACGTACTTTCGAGAAAATAACTTTTAAAGTTTGTTTTTTTTTTTTTTAAATTGAATTATAGTAAAGTGTGTGCACTAAAATGCCCATAATGTTTTGATTTTTCATTTTTTTAAGATAAAATTTTAGGAGAAAATTTTTAACACCTTAAGGAACATAATTGTGAAGAAGGAAAATCGATTTTTTTTTAGCGAATCTTCCTTTAAAAAACAGAGGTAAATTTTTTAAATTATCTTTTACTTGATTAAAAACTATTAAGCCATAAAAACCCAGCTATAATTTTATTTATTAGATTTTGCTGAAAAACACAAAAATTCGGAATAAGATTCTTGTGTTAATTCTAAAATAAAATCTTGGTATCCTTTCCAAGATAACGGTATAGAGTTCTGTCTGATATATTTATAAGACAACTCGATAATACCAAAAGAGAAATTAACGATAGTGTCCAAATGATGAACTTTTTGGTATTTGATGTCAGGTATCTACTTAGCAAAACCAATTTTGAAAATTATTTTGTTTCAACACTCATTGGTGAGCAACACCCACCCTGTTAGTAGCCACTGGTTTAAACTATTCTAATGAACTTAATAAATATCGTAGGTATAACTTTTAAAGCTATATGTACCTATGTTTAAAAGATGGTGAAATATTTTGTATAAAGAAAACAGTGCTATTGTTTTCAGAGGAAAATCTATTGTCTTGATGAAACAGAAAGAAAATGTACTATACCTGATGACTGTAGAATGAATTTTTTCTGATTTTCCTGAAAGGGTTTGCTGTTTTGAAATACTTAAATAATAAAATTTAATTTTAATTAAAGATTCTTTGTAACATTTTCTTTGATCTAATATTTTAGTATTTTTTGTTGAATATAACTTACTATTAGTCCGTTTTGGATACGCTCGTGTATCATATTTAAAAATTTTTTTAATTTTTTTTTTTTTTTTTGCAAAAATTTATCTTTGACCACAAGAAAAAAGGCTTCTGTCAAATTAGTCATAATATTTCTAAAAGGAATTTCATTATTTCGATAGTAATTTCTCATACAGAATCCTTAAATTTTTTTTACAATTGAATGCTTAGGTTGAGTCCACCTGAAATAGTTTAAAACTAACTTTGGCATTAGGGCAGAGGTTTCCAAAATTTTGCGTCCGTGAGCCAAATTGTAAACACCAAAATATTTGGAGAGCCAACAGAAATTTTAAAATAAGGAGAGACACAAAGGAAAAATATGCTACATAAGAGTGGCACTCAACCTGTGGAACGCGATAGACCGGTCAACTGCAGAACGACTTTTGGTCAGTCTCGTATTCTAATTTACAAATTGAAAATCGGGGTACAAAACGAGTATGTACCCTCTACACTCTCACTTGCTCTCGCTTATATACTCAATTATTCATACTGCTCATACGCGTTCGTATAGTTTGAAATGTCAATCATAGATGGACAAGATGGGTGATGTCGGTGACATAGATTCAAATAACTGCGGCTCCAGTTCTATGTACTGTTGAATACTATAATTTCCTTCATGTATATGTATTACACAAAAAAGTTTAAAATAACGTTTTTGTAAATTTAAGGCATGATTTAAGTTTTGTATAAAAATAATATCAGGTAATATGTATATTCTGATGATATCTATGTACGTAGATATGCAACATATGCAATATCAACACACGAGTATATGCGAGAGTGTAGTTGATCGCCTCGCCTCGTGTGTCGTGTCCTTTGACTTGTAACAAAAAACTGACTCAGGTCAGTGAGCTGACGAGGCGAAGCAAAACTTAACGAGGCGAGGCGAGGTAACACGAGAGCATCAACTACACTCTCGTGCTCGCGTCGCCTCGTGTTGCCTCAACGAGAGTGTAGTGCTACTATAAAATTTAATATTTTTCATCGGAAAATTATTCAAATATAATAATATATATACTACCGATACTTATAGGATTTTTTGTAAAAACTGTAAGTAAATAATCAGGCATCGCAGACTACATTTTCGGATTTCACGCGCTGCACTTTGACAATTCCTGTTTTAGATCTTATACAATAATGTTATGAGACAGCTTCAGAAGAAGTAAAAAATACACAATATAATACATACGCAATGTACATATTTCATAAATATTGTGCTCGCTGTCGCCGACGAGTGACGTAGACATCGGTACCCCTACCAAACGATTATGATAAATACAACAAAGCACATATATCGCGACACAAACATGCGAATGTGTTAGTGTAATATTATGTTGATGAATGACTACGCAGCTTGCATATATATAGCATACACTATCATGGCTGACCTTATATGACGAACGACCAACAATTAAAAATAAATTTATTTATTTTAAGAAAGATAACCCTTAATTTTGAGAATTTTTTTGTTCAATAGAATTTTTACACATATACAAAACACCATGACGGAGAGTAACAGACTAAGCCAGTAGCGGTGTAAATTGCAACTTATTGCAACTTACAAACGACAGATTTTTATATGTATACTGCGTAGGCTGCTTCTATAATGTTCTGTGTACAAATATTATCCATAACCTCAAATGATATGAAAATATTTTTTGCATTCAAATATAATTCAAACATTTTCTATACTGATATTGCAGTTTTTATAACAGTAGTGAATTGAAATATCGACATATTATATTGTTTATAGCTTATTGATAATAATAAATATATTTTTCGTAACTTTACGATCGATCGAGCGTTCCATTCAATCGACGATAAATCGATAATAGAAAATAAATAAATAAATTGTCTATCGAAAAATTACACTCATTGTTTCAACGCTTGCTCAGTGTACAAAAGATCATTTACCAAAGAGTAAATGCATAGACACATACCTTACGATCCTTTAACGGTACAGTTACCGACAAAATTAAAGAGACATATTCAAAAAGTGATATTTAAAAATCAAATTTACACATTTTTCCAATAAAGTTAAAAAAATCATCAAAAAATTCCCTAAAAAGTAAAAAGTGACCGCAAAAACAAGCCATTTTTCGCCTATTTGGCAGCCCTTGAAATCTAACTTCAAATGTATGCTAGATGATAGTTTATGATGAGACTTTAATCTCCTGAAAATTTCAGATTGAGGCTGCATTCGGTTCTCAAGATATCGAGGGTCAAATTTGTTAATTTCGCATGGGTTCACAATTCATTACATTCGGGAGATAACACAGGTGAACATTTGATATACGGAGTATCTCTAGATATCACTAGGGTACCCTACAGTTTTTGGGGTCGCTGATTTCGAATTCGGGGCCGGTTGACCTCTATCACGTAAGGTTCAAGGTCATTTGAAGGTCAAATGACGAATAAATGCTTTAAAAAATCTGAAAAAAATTCAGGTAGAGGTTATTACCGAGGTCATTACCCAGTAATTTCTCTTAACGGGATATGGGAGCTTAGAATAGAACCTCGACCTAGAAAATCTCTACCTGAATTTTTTTCAGATTTTTTAAAGCATTTATTCGTCCTTTGACCTTCAAAGGACCTTGAACCTGACGTGATAGAGGTCAACCGACCCCGAATTCGAAGTCAGCGACCCCAAAAACCCCAAATGTTTTGATCTTCTAAATGTAATGAATTGTAAACCCATGCGAAATTGACAAATTTCACCCTCGATATCTCGAGAACCGAATGCAGCGTCAATCTTAAATTTTCAGGAGATTAAAGTCTCATCAAAAATTATCATTTAGCATACATTTGAAGTTAGATTTCAAGGGCTGCCAAATAGGCGAAACTTGCGGTCACTCTTTCTAGACCGAATTTCAATACTTTGATAGCAAAAGTTTTAGTTTTTCGTATACAATAGAACCTCTGTTAACCGGACAGAAGTGTCACGCAAAAATTTGTCCGGCTAACAGAAGTGTCCGCTTAACAGGGGCAGAGTAAATAATAGCATTAAATAATGTAGTGTTCGTAACCAATTTTTAATTCAATTTTTTTTTTAATTTTTTAATTTTATGAATGAATACAAAATTATAACGTTTACAAATGAATCGTCACATTAGAATCATTGTTAACAAGTTAAAACATGAACAACTATACCTAAAGCATATAGGTATACATGGGCACTAGTAGTGTATTATGGGGGCTTCTAGAACCACCACCTTATGGAAAATTAATATTGGCTCCACTCTCCACCTTATGCAGAAATAACATTGCCACCACCCTCAAACTCGTTCATTTCAGCTAACTGTTTTTAATGGCCCGGACCAAATTTTGGTTGGTGGGGGTATGTGGTTAGTTAAATTTTTGGCAGATGGTTTCTGGTAAATTTTTGGCAATTGATGTGTGTTGTGTGGATTGCCTATATTAGTAAGTAATGTTATTTAAATAAAACAAAATGTAGTCGGTTGGTGTATTCGATCTTTGGTACTTTATTTTACGAAGCGGGAGTGCTAGCCACTACACTGTGTCAAATGTCAATATATAAATTATTTATTGCTACACTTAAAAATTTTCAAATCGGTTTTGCTCAAAGTTTTCCGTTTACGTGATTACGTCATGCTATGTTGTTTGCACATTTTTCTTGTGGTAGTCGGTTATTTAACCATATCCGGTGTCCGGTTAACAGCGGGTGCGCTTAAGAGAGTGCTGAATGTATTGGTTTTAGTATAGCATGCCACCGTCATAAAAAATTTGTCCGACTATAGGACGTGGCAGTGATCAGAAGTTCTACTGTAATACCGTACGTTTAATTTTGTCGACAACTGTACATATTTATATGCATATGTCTATCTACATATTATGCATGTGTGTATATGGTGCTTGGCATACCAGAAGTTTATATTGTAAATCTATAGTTAGAAACAGATAGGTCAGATAACACGCCAGTCCATGACTTTTACAATCGGTGAATCGAACTCCTGCTCTTAAACAATGCACAACAAACAAACAGTATGACTGTGTTTTGAACCATTAGTCACCAACCATGTAGTATTGTATATTTATATTACCTATCGTAAGTACCTATGTACTAAAAATATTGTTTCTACTCTATTGATCTTACACGGTAAGTATCAGCGGAGTGTTAGTATGAAAATGTACCTACGGAGTATTGATTATCAACAAAATTCAATAATTTTACACGATCGGGCATAATAATGAGAGATTTCCTGGAGATGGCGCCAAGAGCCAACTAAAGGAGCGAATATCCTATTTTAATGAGGAGTTTTGTTTTTGAAAATATACCATAAACTGTTAATAAAGAAAACATTTAAGGGGATTCCCCCGTGGGAATTTTTTTGACGACCAATGAAAAGATAGAACTTTGTGTTCTTTTGTCATTGATTTATTACTATTTCAAGAGTATGTAAAACAAATTTCAAGTAAAAATCTTTATTAGAACGTAAGTTGTACCACCCCAAAGACACTCGACTCGAAAAAAAGGACGCTCACGTCTTCCACGATTTCCGCTGTTTGGCTTATTTGGAAAAAAAAATAACGGCGTTTTAACCCTCGAATCATACGTACTCGTCAAAATGACGAACGAACTTCTCTACCCGCTCCAATACTACAACTTGTCGTTGCCTGTTTGTTGTGATTTATGTTATATATATATATATATATATATATATATATATATATATATATATATATATATATATATATATAACATAAATCACAACAAACAGGCAACGACAAGTTGTAGTATTGGAGCGGGTAGAGAAGTTCGTTCGTCATTTTGACGAGTACGTATGATTCGAGGGTTAAAACGCCGTTATTTTTTTTTCCAAATAAGCCAAACAGCGGAAATCGTGGAAGACGTGAGCGTCCTTTTTTTCGAGTCGAGTGTCTTTGGGGTGGTACAACTTACGTTCTAATAAAGATTTTTACTTGAAATTTGTTTTACATACTCTTGAAATAGTAATAAATCAATGACAAAAGAACACAAAGTTCTATCTTTTCATTGGTCGTCAAAAAAATTCCCACGGGGGAATCCCCTTAAATGTTTTCTTTATTAACAGTTTATGGTATATTTTCAAAAACAAAACTCCTCATTAAAATAGGATATTCCGAAAAAATTCCTGCGGTTTTAGTGTCTACAGGATGCTATGAGTCATCCCTCAGAAGGACCTCACTTTTTTCTCTGACACCCTGTATATATATATATATATATATATATATATATATATATATATACAGGGTGTCAGAGAAAAAAGTGAGGTCCTTCTGAGGGATGACTCATAGCATCCTGTAGACACTAAAACCGCAGGAATTTTTTCGGAATTAACAGTCACGTCACCCCTCAAAAGGATAAGAGTTATTTCCTATTATATACAGGGTGTAAAGGAAATAACTTTTGTCCTTTTGAGGGGTGACACGCCTGTTAATTCCGAAAAAATTCCTGCGGTTTTAGTGTCTGCAGGGTGTATATATATATATATATATATATATATATATATATATATATATATATATATATATATATATATATATGTAACATAAAATCCGCCTAGAATATACGGTCGAGCTGATTTTTTAATGAGGTCCACTGGGATCTTGCAGATCCGAAAACGCCAGAAATAAGCTACCGAACCGATTCTAAAAATTTTCTCACTGCTAGAGAACTAAATTAGTTTAGATGGATACAACTATGCTGCACAAAATCCGTTCGGGTTCTTGGGTCCCAAAAATACCAAAACTAATTACCCAGTCGATTTTCAAAATTCTTTTACTCTTAGAAAGCTAAACTATTTTAAATAGGTACAGGTCTTAGATGAGATCCGCCAGTGCCCAATATTTGGAAATTCGCTATGTTATGCAGATATTATAATATCTGCATATTATAGGGACAGGGATATTATAATATATGAAAATTTTGAAAAATACATCTGTAACAAAATTAAATGATGCAATAACTTATGTTCTTATGCAATGTATTGATTAAATGCTTAAAAGCCGTTAAAAAGTATTTTTATCAAATAAAGTTATTATAGTAATTGTTTAAGTTTCTTACTGTCTCGTGATTTTGATTCACATTATGCATTTTAATGGCCATTTTTTACAAACCGCATAAAAAAAACGCATAAAAAAAATCGCACAAAAAACCCGCACAAAAAAGACCGTATAAAAGAGAGTTCAGCTGTATTACCAAAATGATTATTCGATGGTATTTTAATAATTTGACTCTACCATTCATTCATGCATGCATAGTTCTTTTTCTCTGGTCGATAAAAAATGAGAATCCTATAACATGCGTCGCCGGTGTGTGTAGTTTGGCAAATATCCACGCGACACAGACGGTGATGACCCGCAGGGTCAAATTTAAATTGCATCTCGTATTCTAACAGTAAAGACCATATTATAATATACACGTATAGTATGGTATGCTTACCTATACGATCGATCAGAGTACCTATACTTATGTGCATTTTAGAAAGGATGTTCAGCAGTTGAATGTAATGTACCTTACTGCACTTTGAGGCTACACAATGATGCACCGTGAAAATGTAATGTCGAAGCATATTTATGGAAGCAGAAACATGTTTTCTCATGCTTCCAACCGACCAGGTTGCTGTAGATAGACCAGCAAAATATTTGCGGTAATTGTTAACGCTATCAGAGGAAAATCAATATTGGTCTTGCAATTTTTAGAAGGCCAAAATTAAGACCAATGGTGTGCATAAACTATAATAGAACAAGGGAAAAGGTTAAAAAAAGAAAATACCTCTGTCGCAGTATCCTGCATAATATAGCGAATTTCCATTTAAAAAAATTAGTTTTTCTCAAAAACTATTTGACATAGAATTATTTTTTAAAAATCCTTTTTAGGTGATTATTTTCTCCTCTTTCCAACGGTGTAAGAAAATATGGCAAAAACTTGAGGAAATTTGGAGAAAAAACTCACTTTTTCCACAAAAATTTTTTCGGCAAAGATGCCTAAAAATCCATTCCGGACATCGGACGTGTCTGACTTTTTGGACTTCCAATATTTTTACCAATTTCGTAAAAAGAGAATTTTTCGTTCGAGAGTTATATAAATGGCTTCTAGAGACTTCAAAATAAATTATTTCTATCATAGTTCCGGGCTCAAGTAGCATGCAGTAGCAGTGACTATAATAGCTGAATTTTCGATTCGAAAATTCGTTAACAAAAACCTACTTAAACCATATACTACATTGAAAAATATTTGACTATGCGGCGCGCTAAAAATTATTTTTTTTATTTTAAAAATGGCCCGCCATCCAAAAAAGGTTCACAAAGTCGCAGCATCCTGCATAACATAGTTGTGAATCGTAGATATAAAAGTTATTTTTTATCGAAATCCGTTTACGTAAAATAATGGTTCAAACTATGGTTCAAACACATATCTTATGTGATTCTTTCCACTCTTTGCTGTAGTGTAAGAAAAATTCTGAAAATTTTTAAATTTTGGCAGGTTTTGGTAAAAAGCTATAACGTAAGATAGTGGGTTCTTAAACTTTTTAGCTCGTGTCCGCCCTGTGCACTTGAAAATTTCAAAGTACCCCGAAATGTGTAGGAAATGGTTTCTGCGACCCCCCTCCCCCGAAATACTTTTCACGCACTCCCTGATGGCCGCGGCCACCACTTTGAGAATCATTTTAATGTTATATAGTAAATAAAATTTAAACGCCAAAAATATATAGATCAATTGTTTCCCTGATAAAAAAAATTCCTCAAATTATCTTACTTGTCGCCTGCTTACAAGGAAATTTCACCCCTTAATAGTTTTATAACCGATTCTAGCAACGATTCGTGCGTCCGTTCTGGTATGATCGGACGTTTTACGCTGCAACATATATTTCATTTAGTTTTTTGTGATATTAGAAGAATATTAAAAGAAGTTAGCTTTGCTACACAAAATAATATTAAAATTAAATTATAAATAGAACGATCCCTGTAACGAATCTATTCAGATTCCTTTTACAGTTGCATATGCCCCGGTTGCTGATTGCATACACACACCAACCAGTCAGCCAGTTCACCACCCCTCCGTACCCTGCTCTAAGTACAAAAGTTTTTTAGTTTGCTTTGAGGTGAAGAAGATGAAAATTCAAAGAAGACATCGTGCACACAAGAAGCGGAACGTAGTGATGACAGTTAGTTATTAAGTTCTTTTGTTACGACAAAAATAGAATCAAACCCCGAACCGTACGGGAGCGGAAGGTAGCTACTATACAGGATACATAACTTGCATGAACACAAAAAAAGATTAAAAGTCCTGTTCCTTTGTGTTTCCCGAATCGTCTTTTGTATGTGCGTGGATTTTATGTACGAATACATGCAGAAGGAAAGGATTAATTAATATTTCGTACACGAATTTCGAAGAATTCGAAGTTGCAATGGTGAATAATTAAATAAAACTGGATTAAGTGTAAAAGTTGTTTCTTGATACAAACTTGATGAGGTGATAGTCCCGAATATGCCAATATTTTTTTTAGTACTCATGCGGGAGGAGTACTAACTTGGCGCACACATTTCTGTACGCAAAATAGCTGTTTGCCCACTGTACTCTTCCCGCATACTTTTTTCCGTGTGGAAAGTAACTTTCCACACGCAAATTGACAATAAAACACGCAAAATTTAATCAAAACACGCAAAGCCGCCTCTTAATTTTTCATATAATAAATATTTCATAATTATTTCTATAGAAACCACCAACAAAGTAATTTAAACGATAATTAATTCAGAAAAAAAAAGACGAACACTTAAAAATATTATTTTAAAAAGTAATAAAAATGTCAAAAATAGTGATAATAATAGAAAAAAGTATGTGAAATTCGTAATCAAAAATAGTATATGCAACTCGTGCGGGATTGTCGATTGCCCCACTCAAGCGAATGAGCGCACTCACTACGTTCGTGCGCTCAACTTCGCTTTCGTGGGCAATCGACAATTTCCCGCACTTATTGCACAATATACTATTGTCGCATCTAAACGACAGAGTAGTCGATGAATTAAAGCTATTTGTCGACCCTAAAGTTGCTTAATATCTAGAATGTACGGTATCTATAAATACCGTGATAATTTGAATAGGTTTAGAAAATGTTGCCTAAGTTTATTCGAACTTAAATTCATTAAGTTATAAAAAATATGGAAATAAAGCTTCATAAATAGCTATAAAAGCAGAATTCGCCCCATATTGTGAAAATAGTATATTGTACAATAAGTGGGAAAAGAGGCTTATTTATTACGAATATGAGTTTGTTGCGCGAGCCCGCAGGGCGAGTGTAACAATTCGTATGAGTGAGAAATAAGCTTTTCCCACGCATTTTACACTATACTTTTTCTACGAGCACATTTTTTTTCGTAAAATTAGCATAAATAATTAAAATAAAATTTAAATAAGTAGTAAAAATTTTTAAAATTTATAATGTCAATGCTAAGATGTTCAAAGTTTTGCCAAAGCATACTTTAAAACTATGGAAACAATAATAAATAATCAATATACATATATGTATATTTTTAGTATTATTTCTATATATTAGATATAAAACTAACGGAACAGCCTACTTTTTTATTATATTAAGGCGTGCGAAATAATTTCCCACTGTATTTCCGCACAGTGTGGGAAATTGTTAATTTTTACATATAGTTAGCCGTGCACAAAATGTTACTTTTAATAGTAGGAGTAGAAAAAAATATTTTTTATGCAGTGCATCGGGACCGCATAAGGAAAAGTTTCATAGAAAATACATAGTAGTGATGAGCAAATGCAAGACCAAGACCAAGACTTGCATTAAGAGTCTTGGTATTGGTCTTGCTAGAGCAGTTTGAATCTTGGTCTTGCAAAATGCAGTCTTGGTCTTGGTCTTGTTATTGCTAAAAAAATCTTGCACTTTCTTGCATTTTTTTATTAGTAAGATACTTATATTAGTTTTTGAGAAATCGTATTCACCGACTTCAAAAATAGTATTTTGAGAAAAATCTGATTAAAGTTTTTAGTAGAGGCCGATCTTTCCCAACTGGTGCAGGTTGCTAAAGGCTCACCCTCCTAGACTTTCGCTTCAATTGATTTAAAACTTTGAGAGGAGAATATTTTAGGAATATTTTTGAAATATTCAAACTCACGTAACCCTTTAAAGCGAAGCATCAGTCAGAGGCGTAGCGACGGGGGTGCAAGGGGGTCTATCATGCACCGGGCGCCACTCGTAGAGGGGTACCAAATGTGCGCCAAAGAGGAGTGTCAAATGTGCCCCAAATGGGACAAGTCTTTGGAGGCGCCAAAAAAATGAGGTATGTGAGGATTTGTTTTGCTCGTCACTTGTTTTTTGGGAGAAAAAAGGCAATATTTTTGCTACAGGGGCGCCATTTTTTGACTCTGCCTCGGGCGCTACTTAGGCTAGGTCCGGCTGTGAGGGGCGCTAATAAAGTGTCGTGCCCCGGGCGCCGGTTATGTTCACTACGCCACTGGCATCAGTGTAGTGAGTGTAGTAAAAAGAGAGGTTTGCAGTCAGAATTATTCAAAATCATTACTATGGCGACACAGAACGACACGATGCCGATTTCCAAAAATGAGAATTTTATCTTGATGACGTTATGAGCTATCAATACGGCGTGAAGAAGCAGCCTAAGTTTCGCATATCCTTGGCATATCATATACGTACTGGAGTATATACTTATATAGTAAATTATATACTTCAAAGCTTTACATATTTATCTAAAACCTTATATACTATATACACATAACTGATTTTCTATGTAACCAGATATATACATTGCCTAGGCAGTTCTTGCAAGTCAAGCGCGATACAGATACATACATATACAATACGTATTATGTACGTACATATAATCACATGAAAATAGCGGTGACGTAACAGAATAAAGAAAAGGGCACGACCCCGAGCTTACTATTGGTTGTAGTGGGGGGTGACCTATGACATGCGCCGGAAAAAGCGGCCGACCCCTTTTCGCCAATCCGGAAAATATTATATCCTTTAATATTTTCCACATTTTAATTGTTTATTTTGTTACATATATTCAAATTTTCATTTTATATAACACGCGAAAAATGTACCTAGATACATACAGGGTGTCACAGAAGAAACACATAACAATAGTATGAAGTAGTATAAACAAAACTTTTTTGTTGAGATTTTGTTCATCGATATGTCTAAAAGCCTAGAAAATAGTAAATTTTTCTGTTGTGTTAAGTCATGGAAACGAATTTGAAGACTAAGCCGATGGGCTAAGCTTATACCCAAAAAGTTACGTACAATCAATCAAATTTAGCATCATAAATCCGGGATTCTCAATCTGTTTGCACTCTCGTGGAAAATTTATAAAACTCTTGGAACTTCATAACACTGAATGATTATAGGTTGTTCGAATAGCCAGATGTCATCAGACTTAACGGGAACTCTACTTGAGTTGGCAATCGAGTGTGGAAAGTTTTGAACTTTTATGAGTTCAAGAAAATTCCCTTGTTCCCAGGAAAATTCTGCGTGACCTTTTTTGTGTTTTGGAAAATCTATACGAAATGGATCTCTTCCTTAAATATTTTCCAAAAATTAGCTTTAAACAATTAAAAAATTCACAAAATCCCAATATTCCGAGAACCATTGCCTTCCAAGTTTCAGATAGACTACAGTGGAACCTCTGTTAATCGGACTGCATTTTCACGCGAAAGTTACCATGGAAATATGAAAGTAGCTAATGAAATCCAGTAGCGAATGAAGTGGAGCACTATAAATACCTGACTTTGTGTAGAATTTCGGAATATTTTTGATTTAAAGGAAATTTTTGCGTAAAACTGCTACCTGATTAAGAGAAGTTCCACTATAATTTTTTTTTTTTTTTTGAAATTTCAAACCCACAATAGAAATTTGGTATCCACCTAACAAAGCAGAAGTTTTCAACTTTTTCCAGATCAGGGATACAGGGACACAGGGATACTTTATTATTTTTCAAAAATTTTTTGAAAGTATATTTTTCATTTTTCATTTTTTCATTAGTAACCTGTAACAATGGGGTATTTGACAGTAGTTGAAAAAATATCTATTTTGATTTTTAAATAATTGCTCGAGTCATAATGATACTGAATATTGCTTTTTTACAAGTTATTTCATTCGAAAATATAAAAATTTTAATTAAATAAAATTACAAAATTTACGTTAAAAATGACGTGATCAAAAACATCAAGCAAAAGCAGCTTACGTCACAAGCTCGTTCGAATATGTAGGTATTATATTTGTAGTTAGGAAAAAAACTGTTTACTTTTTTGGTAACTATGAAAAAAATTTTTAATTATTAATTTTCATTACTAGAACTACTACTACTACTCAATGTTTTAGAGCCAATGACGTCATACGATTTGACGTCACAGAAAGCATCGTTTTGGCGATCTTTTTAAAAACTGAAATTTGATCCGTGATTTTTATTAAAAATATAGTACAAAATAATTTAAAAATGTGTATTATGAGTTTAGTAAGAAGTAATAAACACACTAAGATGGTTTTTAAATAATTGTCAAATACCCCATTAAATTTTACTAAAATATGTTCTCATTAATTATGAGTGTTTTAAGTGTTATAATTGATTGGTTTGGTGTTTCTATTAATTTTTTAATTTATTTAAATTTTTTCAAAAAGATTGATATCTTACATAATTTCTTTGTGACTGATATCAACGGATTTTTCTACGATGTTCTATTGAATTCTTAGTTGAAACTTGTTGTCCCCAATACAGTAAGTATTTGGGTCGCATTTATCTTTCTGCTTTTCTTCGCTCAATCTTATCACGTTTTTGACTTACCCTATTTCTTATGGGGTTCGATATTTTAACTTTGTTTTCCATTTGTCATGTTTGACATCCAATTGTTTTAAAGGTTATGTCCATTTGATGTTTGCTTCTGTCTCAGTTGTTTCACAATTGAGTTTTTGAGTTCCTGAAGATGATCATTTAAATGATCGAAACATGTAGAACAATTTTATATAATTTTTCTAATATTTTTCATGCAGGGTGTCGCAAAAATTTTGAAATAAATCAATTAGGTATTAAATAGTAAAAATTTCCACAAAATAAGAATTTTGTGAAAATTATAGAAAGATCTAAAATCTAAGAATTTTGTGAAAATTTAGAAAGATCTAAAATCCTCAGTTCATCAAACACCACTCGGCCGAAGACCAATTTTTACGTACGCCTGTTCTAATTTATCATACTTACTCTAATGATGTAAATATTTTAAATTACATTTCCCAAACAAATTACACTCATTATTAAATAAACCTTTTGATATTAATACGCTTTGATTTCCATCACCGATTCACTACTTCATTCACAAAATCTTCTATTATTTTCTAAACAATACTATCAAATCCTTTTCAGCCTGAACAAGTTAGAAAATTATATACACCTAGCACACACAAAAAAAGGATCAGACGAAATCTAACATAGGTATAAAATACAAAGCACACCTCTCGTACTAAATGAAATCCAGATGGGTTTTTTTTTCGGGGTTGCAAGAAAGAGATGCTGACAGCAGTAGGTATTGCGTTGCGGTAGCCACGTGGACCACAAAACCAGTCGATAACAATGATCACAAAATAATAGATTGTGTATTGTTTGTATCCTTTTTCACAAGAGTACTACTGGTTTACCCTTTTTTGTGTGAAGGTGTTTATTGATAGAATTGTTTAGACAAGTTTTACTCGAATTAAATACGTTTCAATGCTTCTTTATTATGTGATGATGAATTATTCGGTAGGGCGGGGGAGGGTTCGGGATGTGAGAGGGGAAGTGGATTTATTTGTTAATAAACTTATTTGCCTAGTTGATTTTTAAATTATTTATTAGAGGAGAAGTCGGTAAAAGTATTGTTTTGGAATTTTTCAACTGAAAAGCTTTGAAGGAATATTTATAGTTTTAAAAGTATTCCATTATCTTTTTATTAAATTCTTTTAGAGTTTACTGTGCAATTCTCGCACGTTATTTAGATTTTCTTTGGTTTTCCAAAAAAGTATGCTTTTTGAATATTTCCTTCTTTCCAACCATTCTCGAGTGGTTATTTTTTTTCTTTGAAACGAGGTACCTTGTCTAGTAGTGATTAGTGATGTCGAATAATTAATCGATTAATCGGTTTAGTCGACTAATTTTGTTTACATTTAGTCATCTTTTAGTCGACTATTTTACCTTCGACTAAATGACTAAAATGATTAATTTTTTTTAAATAACTAAAAATGACCAAATTATTAATTTTTTTGTATTATTTATTGGACTTCAAAAAAATGAAAACTAAAAAATTATGTAGGTACTTGTATATAATTTTTCACTTTTATGTGATCAATACATTGTGATATGGCATATCTTTCTTTTTCGTAACAAATATATAAAAAGTCAATAATTAAATTCAAATGAAAATATCGTTTTTAAAAAAGTTACATAGATTACCCTATTTATGAATTCCACTAAAAATTTACTCGATTAATCGACTATTGTATGCACGATATTTTCGACTAATGACTAATTTTGTTTGAAAAACAAATTTAGTCGATTAATCGACTAAAATTGTTTTTCAAACAAAATTAGTCATTAGTCGTAAATATCGAGTATACAATAGTCGACTAATCGATTAAATTTTTAGTCGAATCATGAATAGGTAACCTATGTAAATCTAAAAAACGAGATTTTCTTTTGAACTTGAATAAATTATTAATTCTTAATATTTTATTATTATTATTTCTTTTTAAAAGAAAAAGAAAGATAAAAAATGAAAAATTGTACTAATGGATAATTTTTTAGTTTCTGATTTTACGAATTTTCTATAGGTACCTACTTAGATAATACAGGGAAAAAATTAAATTACTCGTTTTTAGTCATTTGAAAAAAATTAATCATTTTAGTCATTTAGTCGGGGGTAAAATAGTCGACGGAAAACTGACTAAATTTAAACAAAATTAGTCGACTAAACCGATTAATCGACTATTTTTGTTTACATTTAGTCATTTTTTAGTCGACTGTTTTACATTCGACTAAATGACTAAAATGATTAATGTTTTTTTAAATGACTAAAAACGACTAATTTATTAATTTTTCTGTATTATTTAATTATTAGACTTCAAGAATGAAAGCTAAAAAATTATCTATTTACCTATATGATTTTTCACTTTCATGTAATTAACACTTTGTGATTGTGACATACCCTATTTTTATTGTTCTTAAAAATATATTATTAAAAGTCAATAATTAAATATTCAAAAGAAAACATATTTTTTGAAAGAGTCACATAGGTTACTCCCTATTCATATATTCGACTAAACATTTAGTTGATTAGTCGACTATTATATGCTCGATATTTTCGACTAATGACTAATTTTGTCTAAAAAACGATTAATCAACTAACTATTCCTGGGCTCGACATCACTAGTACCTACCTATACCCATTATGCAAACAGAAAGGATGTCATTTTAAAAATTCAATTGCATTTTTCTCAAAACTACATTTTTTAAATTGTGGAACGAATAACGGAGAAACAGTTTGACTGATTAACTTTGTCCCTGAATTTTTTTTTAAATTTATTAGTATATGCTTCAAATAAATTCATGTTAAAAATCATGGAGGTGAATCGGAATTAATTAAAATTTTTTTGAGCACAAACTGACTCTCCATTTTAATCCTAAAAATTTTTTTTCTAATTGTTGACTGGCAATATATGTGCGCGTCATGAAGACCGAACATTATGTCAAATTTCAAATTCCTAACTAGTTTTCGAGAAAAATCTCTATAACAGACGAGCGGACGGACGGACACGAAAGTAATCTCATAAGGGTTCCGTTTTTCATTTCAAGATACGGAACCCTAAAAATAGCAAATTCATATGAAATCGTTTTGTAATAAGTAGAGTTGAAAAATATCTTGTCAGGTCTTATCGCCGCTTCGGACACCGTGAAAAATGCCGCCCCTGGAAAAAAATTTTTCCCTAAAAAAAAAAAAAATAAGTGAGGACTAAAAAAGAAAAAGAAAATACCCTTGTCGCAGCATCATGCATAACATAGCGAATTTCCGTTTAAAAAAGTTAGCTTTTCTTGGAAACTAGTTGACATAGAATAATAGTTTAAAAAACTTTTTTATGTGACTTTTTCTCCTCTTTCCAATGATGTAAAAAAATATCACAAAAATTTTTAAATAAGGGGAAACTTTGGCTAAAAACTAATTTTTTTCATGAAAATTGCCAAAAAAAATCATGTTCCGGGCATCGGACGTGTCTGGTTAACGAACTTGTCCAACGGTTTGGGACTTCCAATATTTTCACCAAATTTCATAAACGTAAGACGTTTCGTTCGAGAGTTATCGCGCGGACACATATATATAAAAATTAGCTTTCTCGGAAACTAGTTGACATAGAACAATAGTTTAAAGACCTTTTTTATGTAACTTTTTCTTCTCTTTTAAATGGTGTAAAAAAATTTCGCAAAAATTGTTGGTAAAGTGGAAATTTTGACAAAAAAATAATTTTTTGCAAGAACAAAAACCATGTTCCTGGCATCCGATGTGTCTGGCTAACGAACTTGTCCAGCGGTTATATATATATATATATATATATATATATATATATATATATATATATATATATATATATATATATATATATATATATATATATATTAGTGAAAATTATTTTCGGTTTCTAGGGACCTCAAAACAAATTTCTGCCATAGTCCCGGGCTCAAGTCGTGTCATGACAATGGCTGTTACAGCTGAATTCTATTCTGGAAATTCGCTAAAACGCCAAATTGCCAATCTTGCCGCACTCCTAAAAATTTACCGCCCTGGGCAGTAGCCCCGCATGTCTCTAGTATAAATCCAGCACTGAGTTTTAGGTATCCTTTCTAGGGTTAATCAAAAATATACTTAAGTAAACACAGAAAAATTAACACAAAAAATTTTAATAATAAAAATTTTCTTTTAGAAAAAAATGTCGGCCTACAAGAAACACGTATAATTTTTCTTTCACATTGTAATAATTTTTGCACAAACGAAATGAAAAAACGTACAAAAGTAAAGCTCGCGCTTTTTGTCGAATGGAAAAGCGAACGAACGGTAACACTAAAAAAAGATTTTCATTTGAGTTACTAATTTTTTTTTTAATTATCTTGAAATGTAACACTGATAGAAAAATTTTTTTATATAAAAAAAAAATTATATATTCATATACGTCAGTTAAAAATCAGTGTATAACATGATTCACGAAAAACCGGACATAATTTTTTTGTAAGAAATCGTAAAAAATTTAAACATCGTTACCAAAACGTCTGCTAGAATATTTTGGACAACAAAAATGAATAAAAAGTAATTTGTTTAAAATAATTCATCAAGTGCTTCATTGTTGTACTACGAAACCCTAAAAATTATTCGTGATAGTCACCCAAAAAATTTTAATATTACACTAAAAATTCAAATAAATTAATGAAATATTTAAGAAATTATGTTAGGTACTTCAGAGTTTTTTTTTGGTAAAGTTAAATCTAAGAATCCATTGGCGTAGATGCTAGGTTAATCCGAAATATTTAAAACACAAACAAAAACTGATCCTAGTCATCAAAATATTTATAAAAAAAAAAAAAAAAATACATACTAAAACGGCATTTTTTCAAATATTTTTTTTCTTGCAAAAATTTCAGAATTTATAGAACTTAAGCTATTTTCCGAAACGAAATTAAACAAATTTATAAAATAATTAGAATTTTTTTTTAATGTGCCACGAAAAAAAGTGATTTTGTGTAAGATTTTATTTGGAAAAATCAGTGAAAATTAATTTTGTTAACCCTAAAAAGGAGACGGAAGGCCTCACAGGCCTAAACATTTCTTTTAAAATTTTATTGCAGATAAAAATTATTTCATAATTTCGTATAAATATTTTGTGTACTTTTTGGAGTGATTTTGAATATACGTTAATTATTGTAATGAACGGTTTTTAAAATTTTTGTGAAAATGTAGAACAGGTCTGTTAGACCTAAGCTATCCGTTTATGTTTTTTTTTTTTTTATTAATTGTCCTTTCTACAGTTAAAGGAAAAAATGAAAAAATTCAAAGAAAAGATAAAAATTGAAGAAAGTATATCACAAATTTTTTAATACAAAAAGTGAAATTTTCTTGGAAAATTAAAATTCACAAAAACTGATATTCACAAAAAAAAAAATTATTTATTTGTTTGGAGAAAAACTGCAAAACACTGACGTTTAAATTACACCAGCTTGTAGAAAATGATGAAAATTATTTTTTCCAAAATGTAAGTAGATAATAATTTAATTAAAGAAAAACTGTAGCACTGACAATAAACTGGTTCTCGGGGCCCCTACCACCGGCCACTGTGACAGTGGCCAGCCAGAGGCTCCGGACATCAATAATTAGAACACCTCTGTACAAATAGAAAGATCCACAACACACACAATCATATGCAAAAGCAACCACGAAAAAAAAATAAAAGTATATTTATACTAAGTATGTATGTAGTACATATTTTAAAATTAGCAACAAATAGAAAAGCCAAATGTAAGTTAGTAGATTGGTAGGGAACCGACACTGAACACTCGCCATCCCGCTCTTACACATTGCAATCACAATACACCAACTCACATAATCACCAACTCGTACGTACCAATATATACATTGATTTAGCGCGAGTGGTGGGGGCAATGGCACAGGTGGCGGAGGCCGTGATAGGGGTGTGACCTGTGTCGGTGCTGAACCAATGAGCGACTGTGCGGCCTATACCCTGGCCTGGGGAGGGCATCGTCGTCGTCGAGCAGGGGGCATCGCCGGGTCGAGCGCGGTCGTGTCAGTATACCCGACAGAGGGCTTCAGTGGTGGCTGTATATGTGTGGCAAAGGCGCTCTCGTCTCGTTTAAGTTCGTGACCCAGGAGTTACACAAGAGTTGGCTGTGTGTGGTGTTGTAGAAGCACAAAAGTGCTTGCTCGCTCCGATCCGTGCTCTGAAAATGTCATGAACTTTGATTTCTTCGTTATCAACATCATAAACCGTATTATTATAATAAACAAGTCAAATTTTTTTTTGGGAAAATTCGTTTTGCCAAATTGTTTTTTTTCGGTTTTTAAATCGATTTTATAACCGGGAAAAGTTTTAAAATATTTTTTTCAACAAAAATAAATTATTTTATTGTGCACGTACAGTGTTAAATCACGTGTTTATGTGCGAAAAAGTGTCGATACTCGCCAATTAAAAACTTTTTGTGTGTGTGTTATGTGCATTTTTTGATTTTTTCCGGAAAAATTTTTCGCCAATAAAATTTCAAGTGATTGTCGTTTGCGACCGGCATCATCATAAAGATAGAAACTTTGGGTGGGTCATTGGCCGAGGGTACAGTACCCGGCGGCACAATTATCACGCACGGTTGCTTGACGGCCGGGTCGGGCCCCGGCGGAGTGGAGCTCGGGTTCCCGCGCTCCATGACTCTGGTGGCGCCGCCATGGCGTGACCCGAGTGCGGGCGCAGGTGCGGGCCCGTTGCTTGGCGCGGGCAGTGGTGCTGGGCCGCCAACCGGGCCCGGGGCGCTGGGCGTCGGACCACCTGGCGGCCCCGCGGACGAATGTACGGCGTTGGTGCCGTTAATTGGATCTACGCGTGACTTACAGCAGGCGGTGACGCCCGCCAGCCAAGCGAACAGTACACAATCCGCCGGCTCGCAGCACGACAAGGGACAAAATATCGAATGCGTGGTTTGCGGTGACAAATCGTCCGGGAAACATTATGGACAATTTACGTGTGAAGGTGAGTGATGATTTTGTGATTTGGGTTTGTTTGTTTGTTTGTTGTTTCTGGTTCGATTTGATTTGATCGGATTGGATATTGTGCATTATTTATTACATAAATTTTTTCGGATAAATGGGACTCATTTTCACTAATTTTTACAATATCTTAACGTAGTTGCTCTGAGATAGGTACAAAAGTAGGTCTCAAAAAAAAAATTTCTTTTATCAAAAATTAAATAAATTAATGTATTAATATTCTTCAGTTACCATATTTGTATACCAATTATTTTTTTTATTAATTCCCGCGCACTAATGTTGTAGCAATATAAAAAACATTGTTGAAAAAACGTTGTAAAAACGTTGTAAAATGATGTTTATATATTTCAAAAACGGCGTAGTGAATAATTTTTATTTCTTATTAAGTATGGTTTGTAACCTTGTATTTGATAACATATTAAATTTTTATCAAATTCCTTTGACACGTTTTCATTTTATTCAAAAAAAATAGTTTTCCGATAAGAGCCCGTGTTAAAATTACAAAACTTTGAAACCGGTTTTCTCAAAATTGGGGTGGTCAATTTTTTTTTTCGGTAACGGCTCGTATTATTGGTATAGTGAATTAAATTTCGTTTAAATCCTTTGAAAAAATCGTTTTATCGACTAACTAACTTAAAATACGTGTTTAGAATTAAAACAAAAATAATATGTTTATGCTTCGGACATTTTTCCTATGTGTGTTCGTCTTTACTGTCGTCCGTTCTAAGTATCGATTTTATGAAAATTTATTTTTTTTCTGACGAAAGGAATGTGAGTTGTGTAGTACTTGTCACCGGAAAGACACGAAATTTGTAAACGTTTGAAACGTTAATATTTCAGATTATTCGAGTAGAATTAAATTTTTGTTTCTGTTTCTGAAATATTTACTTTTATTTTTTCATCAATTTTTTTAGTAGCTCTGTTACGTAATAAAAAGGACAATTTTTTAAATTTTCTTTAAAATATTAGTTTCCTGATTTATTGCAATCGGAATTTAAACACTTTATTGCACTTTTGGAAATCCCTTTACACTTGAAAGTGATTCATGTAGTTTTTGGATTGTGTTAAAATTTGCAATATGATAAATCCTCAAGTTACTGGCTTCCTTATTAAAAAGAAAAATCATCAACCGTATCTACTGTAAAATCAGCCAACTTTGCACAAAAAATTTGCGGTTTAAATTTGAATAAGATAAAGACTATAAGTTAATTTAATTGTAATTTAACTGTTTTAATGAAATAAAATGTTAAAAATCTTTGAATCATAAATAAATTTTTGGGAAAATTGCAGTTATAGTATCCGGTGCGATATTTTTTTTCTTAACCGGTAAAAACGAACCAAAGGTGGTGGAAATTTTTAATTCGGAAAAGTTAAAAGGCGGAAGTCTATTTTTGTTTTCGAAAACACAAATTTATTAATATTTTACACATTTTTTAATACTGACATTTGCATAATAGGGTAGCTTCGCTAGTTTTCGCCCAATTAGTGGAGTTGATAGCTTTGCGACATAAGAAGAATATGTTCAACTGATCTAATGCTAAGGAATTATATTGCTATTTATTGCTTACATAGTCTATTTTAAATTGACATAAAATGATAACTAATTACGTTCACTGTTTTTTTTTTATCAAAAAAATAGTAATGATAAATATACAGATTTCGCTAGTTTTCGTCCAAAAAAATTAGTTGCCGTCCACATGTAGGCTAGTTTTCGACCACCATTTAGGTTAAGAATTGTTATAAAAAAAATTAATTTTAATAAAAAGCAAATGCTTATATGTATTCAGAACCTCTTACTTTCTTTCTTAAACCTTTTTATTTTATTTTATTTTATAATTTTTTTGATTCTAAGGACGTTATCTAAAAGTTTGAAAATATAAGTTACATACAGTCAGGGCTTCGCTGTCGCGTTTTTGTTAGTTGACAGTTCTCGTTAAATTGCTCGGCAACAAATTTTCGTTAGACAAACCCAAATTTCTTCGAAAAAATACAAACCTTTCGTGTAGTAATAAGTGATAAAATTACCTACGTGAATTTTATAGTTTTTGAAATACCATCTAGAGTTTATAGACTCACTGCGAACGCTAATTTACTACAAGAATAAGGGGGAAAATTTTAATGATTTAAACAAATTGGGACTGGCGATGCCAGAAAAACATTATGAACATCAGCAATTTCTCAGAAGTTGTTAATTTTAATTAAAAGCTTTTATTTAACTTGCTATGTTAGTATGTTGGTTTAGATCAAATCTTGAAATCAAAATTTAGACAGGTTCTAATTGAGCTAGAGGTTTCAAATTTTGCATACGTTTCTAACCTTGATGACAATGCAATATTGTATAATTAGTTTTTCCCTAAATTGCCCCCAATTAAAATTGTTGGTTTTTAGTCCTATGCAACTTTTTGACATTTGGAATTGTCAAATATTGTCCATTTATTTTACATTGCAATTTTTTGTTTCCATAGTTATGTCTGATTAGGGTAAATTAACCGATTAAAATATAGGTAAAAAAATTACTTCTTTATTATTTTTTTTTTTAATTAATTATAATCAGACTAAAGAGTAGAAAATAAAATAAAGTAAAAAAATGTTTTTAAGTAAAAGCTTTTATTTAAAAATCGGCTAAAAAAAATGAAATAACTACTGAGTGAAGTTTGAAGCAATATGCAACATAATTTATAAAAGCTTGAGGCGTTTAATCAAGTTTGGTAAGTACTGAAAAGTAAAATAGCTACACTTATATTCAAAACAGAAATAATTAATGATAACGCCTCAAGCTTTTATAAATTATGTTGCATATTGCTTCAAACTTCACTCAGTAGTTATTTCATTTTTTTTAGCCCATTTTTAAATAAAATCTTTTTCTTAAAAAACAATTTTTTTTACTTTATTTTATTTTTAATTATTTTTGAAAGCAAAGTGTGATATAGTAAAGTGTCTTCAGTAGACAACGTTGGTTGATTTTACGGTTTTCCTATTTTTTGTTTCAAGTTTTGTCCTGAATGTGCTTACCATAATGTGTTGAGGTACAAATTTTTGTAAGTACCTAATACTTTAGTTTGCACTGGTCAATCCAAATTTTTTATCTGTATTCCATACATTTTTATACCAAACTTTCCCTCGATTAATCTAGAAAGGTGATAATTTTTACTGACTCAAACTCAAAAAAAGTTTCTTGTTTGTTGAATAGTGTATTTGTTTTGAAAATTTATAAACACTGCCCCAATTTATTTTCGAAAGTAGCTACCTAAATTTTCCTGTAACTTAGGAAATTGTGAAGTCTGTATATTAAAATTTAAATGAATTTAATGATCTGAGAAAATAATAATTAATTTTTGTCAAATTGGCGATTTGAATATTAATTTTTTTTTTTTTATTTAATAACGCAAAAAAGTAATTCTGTTTGCGCTCTTGTAAGTAATCATTAAAAGTCATAAGGTCTCATATTATTGTATTAATTTTACGTTTTTGTTGACACTAACTGAAATCAAACTAATATTAAATTAATTAGATTAACCTTAATCTGTGTTAATCTGATTAACCTTGCATTACCGTTTTTTTAAACTTTTTTTTTTTTAATGTTTATTAAGTAGTCACTTCTTATTTTACGTATGGTTCACCAAATTTTAATACTTCTTTTTTTTAAGCCAATTAACTATAAGAATTTATATTATCTTCATATGTGTAGAATTGACAGTAGATTAAAAAATTTGACTATCACTTTCGGATTTTGAGGGCCCGACTTTAAATAAAAATTAGTATTTCTTGTTGTCGAAATTCAAGGTTTTTGATAAGTTATTACTTAATCAAAAACATTTCATCATTAAAAAAAAAAAAAAAAAAAATAAAATAACCTTTCAGAATGATAAAAGTTAATTAATTTCTTCTTGAATATGCTTTTTGTAATCCTACAAAGATATTCAGCTTGTATGGTCTTGTTTTTGTGTCTAATTTGAAAATACTTTCACAATTTTATTGGAGTTTTTTTGGTAAGTTGCGATTTTGTAATTTTTTTTTTTGTTTAAATTTCCCGCCACACTTTATTCTTTAATGCTGTTGTGTATTTTGAAGTTAGTCTTTCATTTACTTCAAAAATCAATTTTTTCGGCAAAGCTTCTTCTAATCCTTTTGAAATTTTTATAAAATTTTAGATTTCTAGCGTCATTTTATTGTTTATTCTTACACGAGAGCTTTGTATTTTTTCGAATCTAACGAAAATTGGTTGCCTAGTAATTTAACGAGAACTGTTCTGGCGTGTTTTGTTAGTTGACAGTTCTTTGAGTTAAATTGCTTTTTATTAAGTAACAAATTTGAATTGTAAAGAAACACAAATTTATTCAGAAAAAATATTAATTTAAAAATATTATAATTTATATTATTATTTAATGTTTTGTTACTATGGTTTTTAAATTAGTATTTTCACTGTAAAATTGGTCCTAATTTTTTTTTACACCAAAAGTGATACATAAACCTATCTGTATCTAGTTGAAATTTCACTCCTTATCTTAACTTAAAATTAGCAAGTCAAACAAAGGACTCCTCAGACAGCATGTTTGTTAATTTTTTGCAGTTTTTGACACGTTTTTAAATTTTCGGGGACTATATTTGAATAAGGTGCTACATGAACCACGATATTCTGTTTTTCTGAAATAGTAAACACATTTTTTAATATAACAATTTATTTATTGTGACTGAAATATGCCAAAAATTTTCCATTTTCCAAATTCTTCCATAAAAGTACCTACATGTAATTTTGTTACAATATATTCCATTTTTGGACTTCAACGGAATTTTTGTGAATCAGAAGTCTGTTCAGTTTTGTTGGTTTTTACACAAATTTTCATCAGCCAGCTTTGTGGCAACCCAACCTTTTTGGGCGACTTGTACACGGTCAGTAATATTGTCAAAAATTTATTGACAAAAATAATGAATCTTTATTTTTATAATATGAATTTTATATTTATGGACTGGGAATACCCACGCGATGGAATTTACAATCGGCAATATGTCAGAAATGTCAGTCAGTGTTAGTAAAGTTGTAGGAATTTAGCCGTAATTTTTAACAAAAAGTGACCACGAGCATTCTAGTGGCTGGTTTTTCTTTTAATCGATTCAAAATTTAAACAGGAATAAAAAATTCCAATAATACTATTTTTTACCAAATGCCGGCGTCACTGAAAAGTTGAAATTAATGAAAGTAATAGGTAAGATACATATTTAAATTTTTTATTAATAGTATTCTATAAGCACAATTGATACATAAAAAAAAATTATAACATTCTTTTAGGGAGAGAAAAAACTATTGACAAATATGATATTTTAGAATGAATACGTAGACTAAAATCAAACATTTATAAGAATACCTAATTTGTCAAATTATTTATTTTTATCAATTTTTAGCATTGAAGCCGTGGTTTAACCAAAAAATAGTATTTGAATTTTATATTTTATTTTAATTCTGCATCGATTAAAAAAAAAACGAGCCACTAGAACGCTCGTGATCACTTTTTCAATTTCTAAGCATCTTAAAGGTATGTTCCTCGCCTATAAAGATTTATTAAATACAAGCCGTACCCGTGATGTTGTTCACGCGAAACGTTTAGTAGTTTCTTTTTCCAATTTGTAGTTTCTTGCAACACAAAATGCATTAAATTTTCTCCAAATTGACAATTGTGTATTTATTGTATTTTTCGGTACACAATTAGCAACATTTTTTTTTTTATTATTTAAAATTCAGAAAAATTTCCAAACTACAAAATTTATTTACAATTTTTGTTGCTATAGTTATGAAATTTTTTATGAAATATGTAAATTGGCGTAATGTGTGTAGATGCTCAAAATAGTTTTTCCATTTTCTCGTGGGAATAAGACATTTTCCCGGAATAAAAAGTATCTTAGATGTTGACCCAGATAATAAGTTATCGTTACACCAAATTTCATTAAAATCCGTCCAGTAGTTTTTACGTGATGCGTGAACAGACAGACAGACAGACAGAGACAGATTTACAGTTTTATTATATGTATAAATTATTTATTTTAATAGCCATAGTAACATATTTTTATATATTTTTAACTTCAAAAATGACGTATGCCAATACAGATTTTAATCCCGTATTTAACCCACCTAGGGGACGAATTTTTAAAAATCCTTTCTTAGTGCTCACTTATGTTATATAGAGAACTCCTGTGCAAAATTTCATTCGTCTAAATCCAACGGTTTAGGCTGTGGGTAGTCTGTCAGTTAGTCAGTGTCTAGAAGTTTATTAAATGTATGCTTCAGTATTGTTAATATACATAATCAGTAATACTGTCAGTATTTCGAAATACTGATAATATTACTATTTGCGTACAGGCCACCTTAGAGTAGCAACAACTTTAAATCGGTAAAATTTAATAAGAATTTTCGTTTGTACAATAATTTTATCAATTTATAAATTATTCTTTTTTAAAAAGTATCTAATAGCATTAATTAATTATTTTAACCAACTTTTTCATTTTTATTTATTTATTTTCTTTTTATAAATTACCTATAAACTTTTTTTACAAGTACTTACTCATACATAGTCCTACAAAGAAAAAAAATTATTAAATTAAATTACCTGTTTCGCTATGACAAATTTGATATTATCAAAAAAGAAAAAAAAAATGACTGAACATAAAAGACATCGGTACCTTACCATTTATATCGTTGTAATATCCCAAGAGACATCAATTATTATTAAATATTTGTTAGGGATGAAAGGGTTGAATCAAGGGTTGAATACCATTATGCTTTTTCAAGCAGTGGAGAGTTGATACATGTAGATAGACAAACTGACTAAATTGAGACACACTGACTTACTCTAGTGCAATATTATTAAAGAATATTATTATAAATTTATAAGTGATATATATAATTTCATGTGGGGCAGTGACGGTTTTTAAATACTCAGAATTGAGGAGGCTTACACATGACGTGATAGCATGGTAAAAAAATTTGAATTTTAAGTTTAAACTTTGAAAGAATATTCGAATTATTAAAGAGGTATTAGAAAAAGAAAACAAAAATTTTCGAAAACTAGATTTTCTAAAAATAGATTTTCTTTAATAATAATAAAATAAATATGCATTTTGCATACTAAGAGCATTCTTACGATTAAATTAATATTTCTATTCACTGAAAATTAAATAAAAATAACTTCACTTTACTTTCGTTATTATTACCTATCAATTAAATTTCTGTTCTGTTCAAACTACTAAAATTGAATAAATCTATGGAAACCAAAATCAATTATAAATTAATTTTTAAAATTAAAACAACAGAAATTACATTTAATATGCATTTACTGATAATAAATACATTTTGTACTAGTATTTACCTACCCGAGGTTTCGCTCGCGTGGTGTTTGAAATTATGACATTAAGTGAATACGTACAAAGTATACGTACATCGTGCTAGTTACTGAGAACTGTTATTTTTTTCTTGGACATTTTCCCAAAAATATTGTCCGAGGGGAAAAATAGCCTGTAAAATTCTGTTCTTCAAGATGTCTCTGCGCAAAGTTGAAAGTCGATTAATTAAGTGGTTGAAGCGTGAATAAAAGTCAAACAAACAAATAACATAAATTATTTTACAGTAAAAAAAATTCTAGTTATCGATTCTAGTTCTAGCTTGATGACGTTTAAACTTGATTCGGTTTGGAAATAATTTTTTATTACTCATGCGGGAGAAGTACTAACTTGGCGCACACATTTCTGTACGCAAAATAGCTGTTTGCTCACTGTACTCTTCCCGCATACTTTTTTGCGTGTGGAAAGTAACTTTCCACACGCAAATTGACAATAAAACACGCAAAATTTAATCAAAACACGCAAAGCCGCCTCTTAATTTTTCATTTAACAAATATTTCATAATTATTTCTATAGAAACCACCAACAAAGTAATTTAAACGATAATTAATTCAGAAAAAAAGACGAACACTTAAAAATGTTATTTTAAAAAGTAATAAAAATGTCAAAAATAGTGATAATAATAGAAAAAAGTATTTGAAATTCGTAATAAAAAAAAGTATGTGCAACTCGTGCGGGATTGTCGATTGCCCCACTCAAGCGAACGAGCGCACTCACTACGTTCGTGCGTTCAACTTCGCTTTCGTGGGCAATCGACAATTTCCCGCACTTATTGCACAATATACTATTTTATTACTTCTTTCCCGCACTTTTTTTATTGGTTTCGTACGTTCATCATAACTGCGACTCGTTCAATAAAGTGCCATCTCTAGAATACATTTACCTTACTTTAAATTGGTTACGAAGTCACTATACATATAGTGATCGTATGTGGTTCTGAATCACATTCACATTTTTTTTTCTGCAAGGTGACCACTATTACCCTATCACTTTAACTGGACACCGCCACTGTTGTTAACATAAACATTTTTGCCTGTTATGGTGATCCATCCATATCCAGTCGCGCATCATCAACATCGTTTGTGGTACTTGAATATTATTATGATGGGCTTTTGAAAATTAATATTAGTCTGAAGACAGTGATAAATATTAGTCATTTATAACAAGTGATTAGGTGGTTTTGTGATTACGAGATGTGGCACTCGTACAACATAGCTGACTGTCGTTGTACTAGTGTGTACATCTTTTGTTAGATTGCTCATTATTTTCTCTGCGCTAGGAAATATGAGATATTGATGGTTACCAGATACTTTTATAATCAAGCAAAATATTGTTAATTAGGATTCAACTTACTAATGGACGTACGTAAGTCCTAATATCTACTTTATTAAAATTAGCTTTTTTTTATTTTGAAAAAAAAAAATGAAAATAAAAAACTGTTATTTATTTATATTTATTTTTATAAAAAATTGGTTTCTTTTTTAACGATTACACAAATTTACATTTTTTTTAAGGTTCCGTGTCGGAAAGGTATTAAAAAAAAGTTTCAGAAATCCAAGTTCTTGAAAGTACACGGTAAAACACGACGGACGAAAATTAGCTTATACAGCTGAACCTTCTTTATGTGGTGGATATTAGGGACCGCATAAAAAAATCGCTCAAAAAAATTGATGTACATATATTCAAAAACATCATAAATAGCTATAAACGGTTTAGTTCGGTCCAGATTGTAAATAAAAACTTCTTTGTAAATAATAAACAAACAAACAAATATTTTACTTCGCAAAAATACCACTTTTATTTTAAAACTGTGATAATATTGTTTCGAACCGTCAGTTTATTTTCAAACGGAATTTTTTCTGTTTGAAAATGAACTGACGGTTCGAAACAATATTGTCACAGTTTCAAAATAAAAGTGGTATTTTTACGAAGTGAAATATTTGTTTATTATTTACAAACATGGAATACTATAAAGTAACGCTCAAATCTATTAATATTAAAAACTTTTTTTATGTGGTGGATCGGGACCGCATAAAAGAAGTTTCATTGAAAATAGTAACTCAAAATGTTCAAAACTTCACGATTTCCTTAGAAGTTGCTATTCTAAACAAGACAAAGCATTTATTTACACATGAGAATATTTTATTTCATTTTTATAATATTATGAAAATTATGGGAAAATACATCTGTAAAAAAACTTAATGATGCAATAACTTGTATTCTGAATGTATTGATTAAATGCTTAAAAATCATTAAAAAGTAATTTTATCAAAAAAAGTTATTGTAGTTAATTTCTTAATTTATAAGTTTCTTACTGTCACTTGATTTTGATTCACATTATGTATTTTAATAACCATTTTTTTTTTTTTAAAACCGCATAAACAAAATCGCACAAAAAAGACCACATAAGAAAGGTTTAGCTGTTTTATAAATTACAATGAAATTTGGAATATGGAATTCCTGGGGTAGCTATTCTTCAAATGTGCTACGATATGTTAGGCTATGATTAGTTCGGAAACAATTACAACGAAATGTATTTTTGTAAGTTGGTAAGCATGCATTACTGTGATCATATTGTGCTCTGTCGACGAAATTTATTCCTAATGTATGATAGTTATTACTTATGGTAGGCATAAATTTTTGTGCAAGTATTTTTTTTTCGAATCCACAGATTAATCGGAAATGAAAACTTTGTACCATAAATAATAACTACTCTTTATTAGTAATCAATTTTGTCAACAGTTGGCACCATGGTACAATATTGCATAACGTTTAAACTTACAAAAATATACAATTTCGTTGTGTTTGTTTCCGAACTAATCATAGCATATAGCATAGCACAATTTAGTGCTTTTTTATCATGAATTCTTAATTTTACTTTTATTTTGAAAGTTCTGGAATATCCTCGAAACGGTTTGATCCATTTTCATAACACTTGGTTAAGAATCATCCTACAATAATTATCAGCTTATAAAGTGGAGATTTTAATTTTATTTTTATCTTGGAAACGGTTGAACCAATTTTTATCAAACCTGGCTAAGAACCATCCGGAATTCATCAGTTTTCAAGTGAAAATAAAATTGATTAAGCCGTTTTAAAGGTAAATGGTAATTACCCCGAACGCATATACTTGCTCCGTTCCGTCGTATAGGTAAAAATAATTCCCAAAATTATTTGGGTACGTTCCAAAAATGGTAAATTAGTGGTGTTGGGAATTTTGAAAATATTTTTTTAAGTGTCTTCGGCGATCAGGACGTGTCATACACGATTTTTGAAATTCGTTTGGTCAACTTTGACCTAACGGTTACATTGGTAGCCTAATCAAACGACAGGAACTTAAAGTCGTTTTTATTAAAAATTGTGATGGTTCAATCCTTTATTTTTGATTAACTGGTTTTTGATTATGGCTTCAAAAAAAAATATTTATTTGGGGTTAGATATCAAAAACAAGTTTCATTCATGTTTTAATTATATTGAAGAAAAATTTGACACCCTTTCGTTAACCTCTTTTTTCAAATGGTTTTCAAAATATTTAACAAAAATGAGGTTAGGATATGTGATTTTTGAAAAGGTATCCGACATTTAAACCAGGTTATTTTTGGAAATTTAAATACTTACGTATATTTATTAAATATTGTACTGTGTAAAAAAAATGTTTTATGGAAAAATACTGTCGTGGAAACTTGTAACATGCCAAAATATATATAATAAAAAAGATGAGAGTAGTTCTTATTATTAAACAAAACTGAAAGATTATAAGTTTTTTCAGTTACTGACGAATATAGTTTTATTAAACGTTTAAAAATGAAACAATTTTCTTACATTTTAAGGTTACATATTTTGTTATAGATTCAGTTACAATAGTTATTTGTGTATTAAGAGCGCAAAATGGTGCTTTGCCGCTCGATTGAGAATGTTGACGGGCGACGCCGCCAAGCGGAGCGCGTTATTCTCACGAGAGCGGCAAGTCATTTTGTGCTCGAATTACACACAAAATCTTTTCTACAATCTTATAAATTTTTTTTTATTTAAAGCGTACTTGAAAAAATAATAATGGACGTTAATATTTACTTTAATATTATAATTTTTGTAGCTTCAGAAATATCTGGAGGTGTACTTGAAAAATCACCGTTACTATTACATATTTCCGTCATATATATGCATATTTTTTTTAAATATTTTATTTTCTTATTATTTATTAATTATAGTTATTTATTATTTTTAATTAATGTTTTGCAATTATTTTGAAATTTAATAAAATTAGTATTTCACTTGATTACTATAATTTTAGAATCTGTTTATTTGTTACCATAGAAAATATAAACAACGGCTACCCGATTTGTAATTAAATATACGTTGAGCGAGCGACAAAGTATTACTTTGCCGCTTTAAAGCGCAAAGTAGTACTTCGTTGCTCGGCAACGACAGTCTTCGACAAATACACATTTTGTGCTCTCTTCACAGAGCGCAAAAGCCTACTTTCCACTAAGATTGTAGAAAAGAATTCATGTAAGCTTACTTGAAATTGTATTATGTCACATACAATCTCGTAAGCTTACATGATTTTTTTTTTAAACTGAATCCGTAACAAAATAACCTTAAAATGTAAGAAAATTGTTTCATTTTTAAACGTTTAATAAAACTATATTCGTCAATAATTGAAAAAACTTACAATTTTTCGGTTTTGTTTAATAATAAGAACTACTCTCATCTTTTTTATTATATATATTTTCGTAGGTATACTCGTATATGGACACAAGTAATAATTGTTACAAAAAATTGACTTACTTTGCGTTCTTTGAGTCTCATTTATTAGTCGAATTTTCTCCGAAAAATTAGACTTATACAGTCTATACGATAAGAGCTGCGAGAGGCGAGAGTAGGGGCGCTATCCGTTTTCGGACCCGTAGAACACGAATATGTAGAAAAAAAAAATGTCTGATATATATATATATATATATATATATTTTCCCGCCACCTTTTAATTTGTGTAGGGCCCCCCTACGGAAGTTAAGAGATGAAATTTGGTAAATGGGGCTCATTTTCGAGGCACCTCATACTATCAAAGTGGGGTCAAATTTTGGGCAAATTTTTTTTCTGACCCGACCTTTAAGGGGGTAGTGGGGGGCGGAAAAGCAATAAAACTTTTCCAAACCGATTTTAAATAATGTTTCGGTCAATTATCTACAACATATCCAAAATTCAGCTTCCTAGGATGATATGGTGGGAGTAGAGGGGGGAAAAACGATTTTCGCTGGATCTAACAGGCCCCCAGCCCCCCAGAATTAACGTAGAGGGTTGAAATTTGGTGTGTTGATAAAGTTCGTACCTAGGTTGTGCTTTTTGGAGGTTTTAATATTTTACCTCCACCCACCTCATTTTTAAGCTACAATTTCATGCATTTTCGACGTTTTCGAAGTTTGTACCACTCGCACAGGTCACCCGAATAAACCTAGAGGGCTGAAATTTTGTATTCGGATTGAGTTAGTATCAAGGGGGTGCCTTTTGGGGGTCTCGACTTTTAACCCCTACCCCCACCATTTTTATACCCAAAAGAACATGATTTTTCTTGTTTTTTAACAGTTTCGTTCGGGTCAAAATCTCCCCAAATAAACTTAGAGGGCTGAAATTTGGTGTACAGGTTAAGCTAATAGCCAGACACTATTTTTTGGAGGTTTCAACTTTTAACCCTTACCCCCACGATTTTTACGCCAATATTTCCTTAATTTTTTTGCTTGTTTTCTAACACGTCTAGAGACTCCATAAGGAAACCTAGAGGGCTGAAATTTTGTACGTGTATTCAGTTAGTATCCAGCTAGTACCTTGTAGGGAGTCCGCATCACTTTTCCCCCCACTTCTCCCATTTTTACATCGGAATTGAATGCTATTGTTAAATGTGTTTTAAAAGCATTATGTTTATTCTAAATACAAGTAGGCGAATAGTAATTTTAAAAAATTTAAAAAAAAGTGAACTTACTTTTATGACAAATGAAATGCATACATATTAAGTAATTTAAAAATGTTATTAAAGTCACTGTTTATTTATAAATTAGGAATTTTGGATTTTTAGTATTTATAAAATAGAAATTTTGGATTTTTTTGGAAAGAAAAAATATCTTTATAAAGGCCTTCCAGTTTACTATTTAAGGTCCTTTTTTAATTTTTAAAACTAAAACATAAAGGCAATTAGCGGATAAACATGGGCAGGAATGTCCTCGTACGAATTGTGTTGGCTTTTTTTCTGCTACCTGTTTTCGGCACAAAATTGAAATTTACTGAGATACAGCCCTTAAATACTTAAAACCTTTTCTTAAAGCCTCGATCAGCCGAACACTCATCACCAGTTTTGAAACCAACAAAATGACAATTCGGTTGTAGACTTTCAATCACATTTCGCTTGTAGACATTCAATACCGAAGATGAAGGGGAAAATTGGACTACCGTGATGGGGCCCCGCTGCTCACGGCGTTTTAATAATATATGAACAAATTCATTATAACTTTTGACGATTTTCAAATATCTTAAGTGGAAGTACATAAAATATTGAATAAAAAAGTTTAACAACTAACTCTGATAAATCTGAAAAATTAACACAAAATGTATGTCCTCTTGTGTCTTAAATCATTGACACAAATCTTGTGTATAGATTTGACACATATGCTTTGTGTTAAAATAACACAAAAAAATTGAGTGGACCGTTCTGGACATGTGAAATGTGTTAATTTTAACATAAAGTTTTTCACTGTGTATACAAAATTTCATTCTTCTAAACCCAACGATTTAGACTGTGCGTTGTCTGTCAGTCAGTCAGTGTTAGAAATTTATTAAGTACATAGATATTAAATAAGAGACCCATAATCTTATAATTCTTGATTTTTGGACGCCGTGAATCATCATGTCGTGTCCGCATGTTGATATCTCAAAAACCAATCAACCAATAATTGAATTAAGCCGGGAAAAAAGTCAATTTTCTTATCTCCACGAACAATTTCAATTTTTAATGCATAAAGAATTTTTAAAATGTTGTTTTCTTTTATTTACTTAAGTGGATAGATACTTTGTACCTTTGTAACTATAGTTAAGCTTGTTTGTAACTACATGTGTACTGTTAGCGCTGCGCCCCATACTGCGCATCTAACCAAATATAAATAATTGTACAGGCACATCAATCAAATGAATCAATTTTTTTCAATTTAATAAATAATTGTTCAATTGACTACGGATTGGTCGAGCCAGACAGACGCATTGGTTGCGATAAATATCACAACCAATTACTTATTTACTAATAGTTCGAGAGCTGTGAAGTATTTTGTTCAAAGAGTTTTGTAACAGAGATTTAAGGTTTGCTCCAACAGACAGTGGAATTTTCATTTTAAAGTCAAATCAAATTTAATTCCGTTTATTGTTAGGATTTTAAAAATATGTTTCTGCAATTCCGGGATTAAAATACACGATTCAATCCCTTATAATAGTCAGTAGTGGCACTTTTAGTCTCAGAGGACTAAAAAATTCTTTTAGTCTCGCTTTTAAGCCAATCCACAAGCAGAATTTATAGAGCATCACCAATCAGCAATCAAAATTCAACTTAAATAGCATTACTAGGTAATTTAAAATAATAAACAAATTCAAACTTGTAGATAAAAACAAACATTTATATTGTATTGTACAATTCGATCGATTTATCCAAAGTATACTTGATTACATACAATTTGAATGACATTTAAATGATTTTTTTAAATTTTTATAATTTTAAATTATCCAGAATTGCAAAAAATATAATTATAGGTATACGCCACAAGACTAGTGTCTTTTTTTGTATCCTTCGTGTGAATTGTTGCCCTTGGACTTTTACAGGCCTTTGGAAACAAACTTCACACTCGATATTAAAACTCACACTTTAGTTCTTTGGTGTATAATATACTATTCTACTGTAGTGATAGAGTTTGGTGCACGGAAGTTTCTCGAAAAACCAGGCAAAGATTCACACCTTGACGGTCACAACTTATAATGACAAAACGCTCAGCTCGTACACTATTTTGACAGCTAGTATATTTTATATGGAGTTGTTAACGTCCTACGACGTGGTGTGTGAGTTAGTAAGAGATATTTAATCTACAGAAAGATTTAAGCTACAAAATCTTTTGAAATTTAAATTTTTAAATTATACGGTTAAAAATAAAATATTCGTTAAAGCGTATATAAAGAATTTGAAATGCTTACTCTGTAATAAGGGTTTCAATAATCAATCGAGCTCAAAATTAAATTTAAGTCACTTATGAAACACAAAATTCTTCAGTAAAACGATTTTTTGTAGGAGCGAACCTTATATCTTTTTTGTAATACCTAACATTTACAAGCTTAGCAAATTTTATGTTCTCATTTTTTTTTTTCAAAATTTTTCAACAAATTAAAAATCTTTTTGAAACCGAGCTGGTTCAACCAGGTTACTGACTGAATTACTTCAGTTTTTATACAAAATTTCAGCCGGTACAAACCTCTCTAAATAAAATGTACCACATCTCTTGAACTCTGTCTATAGTCTCCGTCCATTTGCACAATCGATTTTTCGAAAAAATATTGATTGAATATAAATCATAATCATGTGCTTTGAATATATGAGAAATGAAAAATTTTTGAGAATGCTCTGGCTCTCTCTAGGGATCCCACCACTGTGTGATGAGATCGTGTTAGATCACTTGTTATAGTCCAAGTGTTTTGTATTTTTATTAAACATTTCAATTGATTAGTCAGTTTTGGCAATCATGTATATGATTGTGATGTATGAAATATTGAAAATTGATAATTTGATTTACATACAGAGGGCATTCGGGTCTGATGTGATCGAGATATTCCTTTTTTTTTAAAATGTATGTCGTCTGTGGTCACAATAGTACACTGATGGTTCGTATAAGTTTAGATGCGGGTCTAGGGTTTGGCGCTGTGAGTTACTGATTTCCTTATTGACTCTAATTCCTATTAAGTGCGTATTTTATTTATAATTAAGGCTTAGAAAGTTGAAGACTCACCGGCGCAAATAATGGCGAAAGTCTACCTACGGTAGAACCTCTAGTTATGGACACCTCTTTTAACCGGACCTCTCCTATTGCCGGACAAATTTTTTATGACGATGGCATGCTATATAAAAACTAATGCATTCAGACGGACGAGGACACAATATTTTTTTGACGAAGACATATTATTTTGTACATTATTACCTCCATTAACCGGACGCGAGTACGTTTAGTATATCTATATGGGTTAGGAGGTATAATTGTTCATGTTTTAACTTGTTAACAATGATTCTAATGTGACGATGCATTTGTAAACGTTGTATTTTTGTTTAGGTACTTAAATTCGTTCATCAAATTGATTTGAATTAAGAAATTAAAAAAATTTTGAATTAAAAAATTAGTTATGAATACTACATTATTTAATGCTATTATTTTCTCTGTCCCTGTTAAGCGAACATCTCTGTTACACTGCTGTCCGGTTAACAGAGGTTCTACTGTATTATAATTCACTTGAAATTTTCTTATTCTATCATTTTATTGGCGTTATTAAATTTTTTTAATAAACTTGAAAATTGAAGTTTAAATTTTTTTTCAAATCAAGCTTTATCGAAGTGTTTTAAATTAGGGTGTTTGGTTGAATCAGGGTAATTTTGGTGTGAGTTTTTCATTTTTGTTGTCAAAATTACCAAATTTTGTCTAGAAATATGACTGATTTGATAGAAATCTTTTTCCTAGAAGTTCCACATGTTTAATTTTAGTAAAAATGAAAAGAGCGCCTTCGAAAATCTGTGATTCAATTCCAGTTTCATTGTTCCGTCATTTTGTTCACGGTTTTTTATGGCAGTAAGATTTCTTAGTAACTAAATTTTGTGATATCATCAAATTAAAAATTTATTTTTTTCAAACCAAGCGTTCGTTATCCGAATGACTTGAGTCAGAGGGCAATTGGTTGAATTGGAGTAATTTGGTTGTAAACTTTGCATTTTTACTGTCAAAATTAAGAAAATTCCTCTTTAAAATGTATGTTCGATTCATTCGATTCATTAGAAGTCTTATTTTTAGTGATCCTTCACTCCTAATTTTGATAAAAATAAAAGGAATGATTTTGAAAATTTATTGTAATTTGCTTCCAGTTTCGTCATTAATTCATTAAATCATTCTGTTTACAGATTTATAAATTATAAAATATTAGAAAATTTTAATAAATTTGCTGATGTCATCAAATTAAAATCAGTAGTACTACATATACCGTAAAATTGGATGACTTTGGTCACCATGGTTAACTTTGGTCATTTTTCAGTATTTGTTTTATTATGCACGATTACGTTATAATAATACTTATGCACAGAATAATATTTTTTACTGATTCTGTAGATTATATTGGACTCGAAAAAAATTATATACATAAAACAATTTGATTCTTAGTACCTGAAAAGTTTTAAATAGAAAAATTTACGAAAAACCTGCAATTTTTACCTTCAGAAACTTCAAGGGCAGCTTGACATAATAAAACATAAAAAAAGAAGTATTTCTATCATATTTTTATTTAAAGAAAACCTCAAAAAATATTTCAAACATACTTGGCTATTACATTCATGGTCAAAGTAACCCATGCTCTGGCGTGTCTTTGCGTTTTCCAAAAAAAGCAACATGTGGCCAAAGTAACCCAACTTCGTCGTCTGACTTTGGCCACCCTTATTTTTAAAAATTAATATCATTTGGTGTAAAACTTATAACAGTGTAAAGTTCAAAAGTGGACCAAAGTCATCCAATTTACGGTACCAAACGATGCATATGACCTTAGTTATTGCGCATCTACCACAAAAAAAATCTTGATATATTTAGTGCCGAAATTATATGCTACGACCACTTTTCCTTTAAATAAATCCAGATAAATTCAATGGACAAAACAATGCTTGAATGATTCAAGCATGTTTTTTTTCAAAATACAGTGTAAACTCCATATAACGAAATTGAAGGGACTGGGTATTTTATTACGTTATAAAGAGTTTTCGTTAGATGAAGAGTAAAAGGAAACAATATAATTTTACAAATACCACTTACGAATTTAGTAAGTGATTTTAATTTTAACTGAATTAAGTGAAAAAAATTTATATATAATTTGTTAACTTGTTCTTTTACTCGCCATGTTTACAGTTAAAAAGTTTGAAAGCAACTAAGGATATGATAACGTAAAGACAACAACAAGACAATAGTACGGAAGTACAGTAGGTAAAAACGCGTCCTAGCCAATTACAACAAACAAATAAACAGATTTCTAAGAATCCCTTTGTGCGTACGAAATATTTACGACTCTGTATCACTATTGTGTTTGAAGGTCTCTGTATCACTATTGAGAGTGGCTGTTACGTTATAAAGAGTGCTTCAATATATGGCTGATAATGTAAACCAAACAAACCTTAGCAATTTCTACGTTTTAAGGAGTTTTTCGTTAAATAGAAGTTCGCTATATAGAGTTTATACTGTATGTAAAAAAAAAAATAAATCTGTATCAATTAACGTATAATAAAAGCGGAAATGGTTTTTTAAAAAATAAAACATAATGTCAGTTTCCTTTCAGATTGTTTTTTTTTTTTTCAAAAACAAAAATCAAAGAGTTTTACAACCAACAAATTTCCCACGCAAGTATAAACAAAAATTTAAACAAAATAAAATCACGATAGCATATCACAAACAACCCTGCAAGCAACAACTAACTACTGCAGCTATGATTTTTTTTTTTGTTAAATCATTATAATTATTTAATACTAATGATAGATAACTAAAATAAGTAGGTGAATTTAAACAGTGCACCTGTACTAAATTCCCAGCAAAATCAAAAATAATTTCACATGATTTGAAAGGGAATTCAATTGCGGGGGACTTTTATGTTATCTGTTTTGTTGCATATTATAAAATATAAAATTATTCAGGAGGTCATTAGTCCGTGTCACCCTTTATTTGCGCCACCACTGATTTTTTCTACATTTGTCCACTGTTTTCCTGTATGAGCATTCATTTGTGACCAATGAATGTGATTATGAAATATTAAAATTAATTGAGAAAAAATTTGATTTTTTTCAGGGTTAAATCTTAAAAATAAAAAAAATTAAAAAATCTTGGAATCAAGGGGACAAACTAGGTGGTCTATGTCTCTGTTCCACTTGTAATGAGTTTGTGACGTAAAATCTCCCCCACCATGTTTGTAGGTACACACCGCTTGCAATTGTGTTAGTTTGTTGTTTGCCTTTGTGTGCGTATTCACACATACCACCACGCGACACGTATTATGGGACAGACCAAGCTGTCCAATTTAAGTAACAATGGTAACATTGTTAACACAATGCAGTGTGTGTTCGGCGACGGACACTGACTGACTACCTGCCTTAAGCTGTGACTGGCATACAAATGACTCCAAGCGAATTACACTTTTTTTATATTAGTTGGCTTCTAGTGTTCTATGCTTGGAATGCTTATGATTTCGTCATGTCTCTCTGTCTGTCTGTTAAACACATTTCCCTAATTCCTACATCTTTCTATATGCTACACCTGTAGTTTGTAGATTTCACTGCAAATTCTGCATTTTTTGAGTCACTTTTTCGTTTTCACATATTACTATATAGCAAAGGCTTGGAAATTGAGGTTTCTTTTACAATTCCTTTCATTTTGAAGTCCAATTTGAAAAATACTGAGCTTCAAAATGGGATTTTTCGCCGTGAATCTAAGAAATTTGAAAAAATACTGGCACTTGCCAAAAATCACACTTCGTTGTGTCCGAATTTTCGAAAATTCAAAAAAAAATTTTAAAGTAGAGAAAATAATGCTCAGTAAATGAAATATTTCGTTGAGGAATGTTCAGGCCCGACGAGAGAGTGGGGTAGCCGAGGTTGCAGCTTCGGGGGTTCGGGCTTGAGAAGGGTGTCTATATCTGTCGGTAGAGAGTCCGGGAAAAAAGTTACAAGATTTTTCTTTTGCATACTATTTCCTTTTTTTGGGAAGAAATTTTTAAAAAATGCGGTCTATTCCCGGCGCCCCGCTATTTCTCTTCACGGCCTTGAAAATGTATCGGTATATATCAAAAACAAAAACTAGAAAGATTTAAGTTCATATTTTTAAGGAGAAAGATCTGAATTTAAATCTTTCTAGTCTTTAAGGAAAAAGGTCTTTTAAAATGAAGTAAGGATTTCTTTCAAAACTTTTCATATTTAAGCCGTGTTTGTGAAGTATTAACACGTTGATGGTCATGAGAAATTGTGACAAAACGCCCAATTGATACATTATTTTCACAACTAATGTACCAATTATTGCTATAAGGTACATAAACAAACGTAGCTTGCTCTCTGTCTAGGCACATAGGCACACCATGCTGTACAGCGATCCAGACCGTTAGCGTATTAAACTACAAATTTATGTGTTTCTAATAAAACTGTAAAAGTCTAGTTGTTGAGGAACCCTAACTTCATGCGTGTCCGGTATGCACTTGACGAATTTTATTTTTCTTACCACCGATATGACACGTATACCCTATTATTACAACCGGGAGTCGACAGAGTCAGGAACGGTCGGAACAAAATTTCCAACACATTTCCAATTCAGTTAAAGTGTCAATCACATTTATGGCCGACCATCAAATATACAAAAGCGCTGTTCGTCCGTTCGTTCGCATATGACGACTGTGATTGTGGATGTGCTGGGAATGGGATATTAATGAGGTGGAGCGGCACGAGGTGAGGTGGAAAGGAAGGGGCACAATTGTGGTCGTATGTGACAGACGAAACAAAATCAACGCCAGAAGTTTTCAACCGGCAGAATATGTTACGTATGTACGAGTTTTGTATGTGATCACTGATCACACAATTTGTTCACAGAGTACAGAAGTGTGAGTTTTGTAATATATAGAGTGTATGTATGTACAGTAAATGTCAAAAATATGTGGGTATCGATAATTATTGATATACTTAATTCTATTATAATTACATAGTATATTGCAAGGGGCCAAACTAGAATGTCTACCAAACTGTTCCCACTGTAATCAATGGGTGACGTAACACAGCACACATACAATCACAACACACGATGTATGGACACAAATATACTAGTGTGTTAGTAATATATTTTGATGATGATATATGCAGTTCGTATACATACTCTATATACTATGATGGCCGACTTATTTGACAACTAATCAACAATTAAAAATAAATTTATTTATTTTAAGCAAGATATCCTTTTATTTTGAGAAATTTTTTATTCAATAGAATTTTTATACTTAAATACGACACACTTCATATTTTTTTCTGTTTAAATTTCACGAGTTGATTAAAAAAACATGATTTTTAGTTTAACGTGAACACCACAGCAGTCAGTAACAGACTAAAGTAGTAGTAGTGTAAATTGCTACTTATTGCAACTTTAAGATTTCGCTTTTTGATAGGTAGGCTTGATCTGTATGATCTGTGGTATATTGATTGGGATTTCGTAAAAAAAAAAATCAGTTAAACAGCGAAAGAATTGTCATTTTTGGAATATTGTTTTTGAAAAGGTCTGTACCTAGATATTTTGAAAGCAAGATAAGCACAGTGAAATGTCGCTATTGGTAGGCCAAGTAATTACCAAATATAGCGTTACTGACCTTCAACCTTGACTTGTTCTTGAGATATTGATGAAAGCATGTCTGAGCGCTCAAAAACTACAGTAAATAAAATTTCGATTTTTTTTGGTTTCGTTTTCTGAAAATATAGATTTTTAAAAATGTGTCGTCAAAAGGAAATTTAAAAATTTTGAAAATTTACAAAGTTTTATTCATTTTAATGCCGTAGGTCCCGGTATCAGGTATTATATTTCAAAACTTGGAATGCATTCTTGAAACTACATTTTTCAAGCTGGTTGACATGATTTCTCGAGTTCTTTTTATCTAATTGACTTTTTATCTGATTTGGCATGTACCTTCAATACATGTTAGGTTACAGCTGCCATTTTTAGATTATGTAAAAAAAATTTCGTTGTATTTTTTGCTAGAATCACAACTTTTTTAAACCAAAATCTATTTCTTTTAACGAATTTCCATTCTGGAAATTCAGCTATTACAGTCGGTGTCATGTCGCGACTTGAGCCCGGGACTAAGGCTGAAATTTGTTTTGAGAGTTTTTAAGAAATTTGTGAAAACTTTACGGTTTTTTGGACATTTTTCGTGAAAAAAATTTAGCGGAATGAGGCGAAAAAATCACATAAAGAAGGTTTTTTTATTTACAATTATATCAACTAGTTTCCGAGAAAAACGTACTACTTGTCTATGAGACGATGATCTCTAATAGCAGGACGAAGGGAAGAGGAGAAGCAATTGACGCTAGGGATGGGCATTTAAAAACTTAAATCTGTTATAAATACTCTCGATTAATACATATTTGTTCAACAGAATTTATTTTGTTAATGACAGAAAATACTAAAAACGTTATTTTATGTAATAAAAATCATAAGAATTTCTAATAAAAGTATGAAAAATTTAAAATAAAAAAAAATATACAAAATAATATATATTGTATCTTATACTATAATTTAATATCGATTTTAATTACCCATGCCGCTAAAACTCGCCAATATTCGTGTGTCACGAAAACACTCGAATGTTAAATACTTGACTGACACGAACTGTTATGCTTGAAAGAGACAGACGGAATATTATGCTAAAAAGAGATAGATCACAATGTAGACAACGACGGCGTCAGAAATCATCGTCTCGTAGACAAGTAATACTTTTGTAAATGGAAATTCGCTATGTTATGCAGGATGCTGGGACAGGGCTTTTTTATGTTTTTCCAGATAAACCCGAACCCCAAAATCATGTCAACCAGCACATTACTTTTTAGCATGGCTATATTTAAATCGCTATAGGTCCTTGAATTTTCATTTTTTTGTATGAATTTTTTTTGAATGTTCTTAAAATATCAATAACTAAATACATATAGTTATGGCAAAAAAATTAACGGTAAAAATTTTAATAAGTAGTTTTTTTTTATTAATTCCTAAAAAAGTCGTTTGAGAGTTTTTAAGAAATTTGTGAAAACTTTACGGTTTTTTGGACATTTTTCGTGAAAAAAATTTAGCGGAATGAGGCGAAAAAATCACATAAAGAAGGTTTTTTTATTTACAATTATATCAACTAGTTTCCGAGAAAAACGTACTACTTGTCTATGAGACGATGATCTCTAATAGCAGGACGAAGGGAAGAGGAGAAGCAATTGACGCTAGGGATGGGCATTTAAAAACTTAAATCTGTTATAAATACTCTCGATTAATACATATTTGTTCAACAGAATTTATTTTGTTAATGACAGAAAATACTAAAAACGTTATTTTATGTAATAAAAATCATAAGAATTTCTAATAAAAGTATGAAAAATTTAAAATAAAAAAAAATATACAAAATAATATATATTGTATCTTATACTATAATTTAATATCGATTTTAATTACCCATGCCGCTAAAACTCGCCAATATTCGTGTGTCACGAAAACACTCGAATGTTAAATACTTGACTGACACGAACTGTTATGCTTGAAAGAGACAGACGGAATATTATGCTAAAAAGAGATAGATCACAATGTAGACAACGACGGCGTCAGAAATCATCGTCTCGTAGACAAGTAATACTTTTGTAAATGGAAATTCGCTATGTTATGCAGGATGCTGGGACAGGGCTTTTTTATGTTTTTCCAGATAAACCCGAACCCCAAAATCATGTCAACCAGCACATTACTTTTTAGCATGGCTATATTTAAATCGCTATAGGTCCTTGAATTTTCATTTTTTTGTATGAATTTTTTTTGAATGTTCTTAAAATATCAATAACTAAATACATATAGTTATGGTAAAAAAATAAACGGTAAAAATTTTAATAAGTAGTTTTTTTTTATTAATTCCTAAAAAAGTCGTTTTTTTGCTCTCTAGACTTAAGTTGTCAGAGTCATATTTTTTTTACAATTTTGTAAATAGTATATACGTAACAGTGTTACAATATTTATGTCCTCACTTGTACACCGGTCGAATGGATATCTTCTCCATGTAGATAGATACATTTTAACACATTGTATTAGTGTGTAGTTAGTTAAATGGCCGAAATCTATTTACCATAAATTTGCATAATTCTGAATATGCACGTATCAAATTAATTTTGATATAGATCGGACATAACAAGCTCAAGCTTACAAGTTACTCCACGACTCGGCAATGTATGTATGTTATGTAACATTGTACCTATTTGTTGTAATACTACCTACATGTGTTCTGGGGTATTTGGGATACTTTTTACGTGATGAGGTAAAGGGTTGAAGGGGCGAGGACGTAAAGGATAAACATGAGGGCAAAATGTTCATCATATATATTTACGTTTGTACGGTAAAAAATGTCTAAATAAGTCATAATTTTATTTCTTTATATACATAGAAATTTTACCGAAAATGAGCAGAAACGTTCCGGAACTCTATGGTAGAAATTTGTTTGGAGATTCCTGGGAGCCGAAAATGACACTCACGATATAACTCTCAGCTAATTGTCTGCATGATAACTCTTGAACGAAACATCTTATTTTTATGAAATTTAATGAAAAAGTTGGAGGTTTTGAACCCTTGAAAGAATTTTCTTCAATCAGACACGTTCGATGCCCGAAACCTTAAAAAAAAGTGAGCTTTTTCCAAAAAATTACCGAAATTCCAAAGTTTTTCGAAATTTTTTCTATACGGTGTTAAAGACCGGAAAACATCATCTAGCGAGGTCTTTGAAAAAAAAAATTTGTTCATTTTTACGGGCAAAGTATCTGTATGTGTTGGCTATATGGTTTTTTTTTCTTTTTTTTTTATACGTTCTCGCTATATAGTAAATTTTATGGTTTTTTAGGGTTTCGAAGAAAAATCCCACCAACTCTTATAGTTTCACGAAATTTTGCATGTACACCTGCTACAGGTATAGATCTCAATTAATAAATAACAATAAAAAATTTCTTAAGTTTTGCTTAAGTACTTTTTCGTATTGAAAAGTGGATATAAAAATTTTTTTTTCCATATATCACATTGCGAAATTGAGGCTTTTTCTATAATTTTTTATTTTTAAACTCCATTTGCGAAATATTTACCTTCAAAATATGGTAGATTTTGCAACTAGAAATTCGCTATGTTATACAGGATGCTGTGACAGGGATTCTGTATACTTTAAAATACACATAAGCCTGAAAAGCTCTATTTTGAAGAACGAAATTCCCGCAGAAAGTCTCATTTTTCAATATGCTTGAGTAGCACTTCCTCTCAATAAAGCATTCAGTTATAATATTTTTACAACTTATTGTAATCGTTAAATTCATACAATAATAATAATAACAATACGCATGTCGTAGCATCCTGCATAACATACCGAATTTCCGTTTATAAAAATTAGTTTTTCTCTAGTTGACATAGTTGACATAGAATAAAAGTTTAAAGATTTTTTATATAATTTTTCCCCCTCTTTTAAATGGTGTAAAAAAATTTCCCAAAAATTTTTGAATAAGTGGAAATTTTGGCAAAAAACTAATTTTTTGCAAAAACAAAAACCATGTTCCTGGCATCCAAAGTATCTGGCTGAAGAACTCATCCAAGGTTTTGGGACTTCCAATGTTTTCACCAAAGGGCATAGCCGGATAAAATAGAGAAATCGGCCCTTGACGCAAAATTGATTATTTTTATGTAGGAAATAATACTTCTTAGCCCCAGATACATTCCTGCCAAATTTCAACCCTGCGAGGCTAATAGTTTAAGAATACACAAACAGAGAAAAATTTTCAAAAAAAAATTTTGACGAAATTACTGAGCCGATTTATTTGAGTTTAATATATATTGTGTACCCACCTTAGGCGAAGTAATAAAAAAAATTAACATTATATCCCTTTATTATATTAATTTTTTTAAATTTTTAAATTTAAGAAAATTTTTTTTTGGCACTTACGCGCGTTAGCGACACCCACCATTTTTTGTTCAATAATTTGTCTCTTAGTACTCTATAACATATACTTTTATGGAAAAATTTTAGTTGGTAGAACATAGTAATATTTCAATACAAATGCATGCCATGTTCGGTACTACATATATTACTTATGTATAAAAAGGACTATAAAGTAAAATATCTACCCTATTTCTAAAATTATATAATTACATACGTTCTTAACTACGTTTTATATATATATATATATATATATATATATATATATATATATATATATATATATATATATATATATATATATATATATATATAATTTTAGTGAGTATTATTTTCCGTTTCTAGAGACCTCCAAACAAATTTCTGCCACAGTCCCAGGCTCAAGTCGCGTCATGACAGTGGCTGTAATAGCTGAATTCCATTCTGGAAATTCGCTAAAAATCATCCTAATGACCTTAACACGTTTTCGTTATAACCTCTAATTACATATAATTGGAACTTTCAACTGGTATACACTATTTTGACAACTGGTACACTTGGAATATGGAATTGTTCACGTCGTACAGCGTGGTGTACGAATTAGTCAGGCTTCACTTGACGTCGTTCTACAGTTACATCAGTGACCGTGAACTGGTTAATATCTATTTTAAGACACAAGCCACACAGATCTATTTAATTATTTAACATACTTACATCTATTTGAAATGGCATATTTTCATCATGGGTGCATTTATTAGACTGAATGACATACGAATTAGAAATTTTATATTGTGAAGTATTTTAATTACAATGATTATGTGTATGTATGAGTAAACACGCACATACAATTACATGTTCGTGTGTTTAGATATGTATATGTATAGGTGTGTATGTAATGTTAAATACAGCATTTATATCGAGCGGATCAAAGGTTAAATACACTATCGTTTACTAGCAAATTTTTTTTGATTATATTTATTAAACGGTATTTTAAATATTAAAATAGTTTACTAAGTACATAGGTATGAACTTTTTTTCAGAACCATTGGATGAACTTTTTTCAGAAATTTTCAAAATTTTAATTAAATTTTGGCGCAGGTAAATAGTGTGAAATTTTTATTGGCACCTGAGTTCGAATAATTCCGACTTTTTGTAACCTTTGTTGTGTTCTTTGTATGGCCAGCAGTGTGTACTTTTGCCCTTGCTAGTTTAAATTGCCAACACATTTTCAATTCTATGAATTTTTTTGATATAATAAAATTTAAACTGACCAGCTTGACTGGCAGGGGCAGTATGTACGCGCTCATTTGTTTCTGATACATCTAATAATATTTTAGTCGACCGAAACCGAGCCGGCAACGAACTCCGATTAGCACTATAGTGTAGAGCGACCCCTAGCCTCCTACTTTCGTTTTTAAAATTTTTTTCGAGTAGCTTCGTAATTAGATAAATGCGTATGGCCATTATTTTATAAGGATTAGATTGAATTAAAAATTTACTTATTTTTTAATTTTCCTCGAAGTCAAGGCGGCAAGGAAATTTCCGAAATTTTTCAAATTTTCCCGAATAATAAGGTTAACAGAAGGAGTCTCTTAATACTTCTGTGGAGGTTTCTGCTAAGACAATAAGGAAATTTTCGAAATTTTTCAAATTTTCTCGAAAAATAGGGTTGGCAAGACAAGAAACTTATTTTCTTCTATTCTACTTTTTTGAGGGATTTATTGTTAATTTTGTGGATGCCCCTAACCTGTAGAGGCTCCAGGGCACATGCTCCGAGTACCTTTATGTAAATCCGCTAAATTTATGCTTTTTGAAAAAGTTTTTTTCTAGTTGTATTACAAATATATAAAATCCTTTCGGGTAGGGTTGGGCGGGGTAAAAAAAGACACTTCTCGAGTGGGGTAAAAAAAAGACATACTTATATTGAACTCAACAGTGTTAAATTCGAAAAATAAAAAATATTATAACAAAATACATTAGTATTTTAAGCTGTCTGGGCCAAAAAATTATTTCTTGGAGAGGGCTGTATTTGAGCGAAAAACTTTCATTCCGCGACGATAAACTTTTTCAGTAAGTAAAAAATCTGATAAGATAGAGTGCTGTATTTTTTTCTTGTTATTCTACATGCTTTAGTAATGTAAAGTACAGTTTTATTTAAATGGTCCAACTGCTTGTAATTTTTTTTATATGTTAAAAATAAAAGAAAAAATGGGGTAAAAAAAAGACAAAACATGGGGTTAACATTTAGGAAAATAAGAAATTATTGACAAGCATTTTCATTTTGAAATTATATTATGACATGTTTATGTATATTTTATGGATTAAAAAAATATTAATTCTTCAATAAAACATTTTTTTTTGTTAGTGAGGAGACGGTTTCATGGATATCAATTTCAATTTATTCGAAAATTTGTATTTTTGACCCATGAAAATTTATTTGTTTTTATAATGTATAACTATGCTTTACTGCACACATTTAGTATTTTTAACTCGTTCATAGATTTTGCTTTATTTTTTTTACTTTATGTAAAGTGGTTAAAAAAAGACAGCCTCAAATTCGCATATTTGGTTTTTTAATGAGCTACAATAAATTTTTTATTAGTTGTACGTTTGTGAAATAAAAACTGTTTTAATATTTAAAGTCCAAACAAATTTCTTATGAGTCAAGCTTTTGCATCAGTTAACTTTTTCTGACTTTTGTTACTGCTTAATATTAGCTAAAGTTTTTGGTAAAATACGTAAAATTTAAATATATCTATAAAAAATTTTGTAGTAGAGATAGAGTTGTGAAATAAAACGTGTTGTGCTGCTAATTACCCAAGTTGTCTTTTATTTACCCTCCACTGTCTTTTTTTAACCCATTTGGCGGGTAAAAAAAGACAAGGTTTTTATTTTTTTATAGATTTGTGTCATTAGCTTGAGTGAAAAAACATGCGAAATCTCAAAATACAAACAATTTAATTAACATCATACAGTATTTTTTTGGTCTAAAAATTCAAATATTTTCTACATGAAAAATGAAAACATTTGATTTTGTTTTTTTCACCCCGCCCTACCCTATTTAATTAAAATTTAATAGTGATTTTTTTTTTTACAACTCTCACCTTATTCTTCTCAATCCAATCAAATCTATCAACCGAAACGACCACATATTAGTTTTTGGCTTGGAATAATGGAGACACAGGAATTATCTCTATCATGAAATCTGTAGTGTGCTTTTTTGTGTACCTTAGGCTCGTAGGTAGTCAGTACCTCAGTGGCATTCACCGACTGTAGGTCAGTCAAACAATAATGGATTTGATTGTTGTTAGCACTGTAGAACCCACACACGCAGCGTTGTGGTATCACACATATGTATGCGAAGCAGGGTCACGTGACTGCCACCTCTATCTTCGATTACGCACACATACACAGTTTAGCGCGCCAATACAAAGTAAACACCGTGCACGTATATAACATATTTTCTATCTCTTACTGGTTACACTGATTCCAGTAGTGGAGAGATACGTATTGTACCTCTGTCCTCTGTGGTTTTTGGTTTTTATGTTAATTTAACATAATTTAAGATCATTTCATTATTACATATTATTAGTAACAGTGATTTGCATGGTACTTATTCCGAATATCCAAATATGTACGCTGATATACATATATAAATTGAAGTATCTTGTTAACATTGATGTTTGTATAAAACCTCACTCGAGTTGCTTGCGCTTCTCGCTCGTTTGGACGTGATGCGTGCCCAGCGATCACGGTTGGTTACCCTTGAGGTTAACGTAATTATCGCTATCAGAACAGGTCACTGTGAGAGCGAATGTAATTCAATCGGTTAACAGACAGACATATAAATAATATACAATGTATTCATAATAATATTTAAATAAACTTGCCAAGTTATGCATACATAATTATTGGTATTGTTATTACAAATTTGTGATATTTTTTTTTTTTTTTTTTTTTTGTAAAAATTTAAAATATTTGCAGTGCTGAAATTTGTATGTTGTGATCAGTGTTTTTTGATGTTTTAAGGCCTAAGGAGAATACTGGAAACCAAAATATCCATATGTACCTATGTACCAAACACCGGAAAAATGGGCTATAACTACTTTTGTCACAAAAAGTAAAAATATTTTGAATCTTTTTTTTTTTATAAAGTTAGTTTTATTGTCATCTACATTTTATTTTATGTTTTCGGAGCAAATGTACATATATTCGACAAGGCAATAAAATTTATAGCCCCCCTTTACTTCAAAATATTACGCACTCTGGTTCTGTTAGGGACTATTGTTCTCCGCTTGCACTGGTATACCTCCTTATTTTTGGGGTCTAAGTCATTTTTAACATTTGGAAAAAATCGAAATTTTTTAATTTTCTCCGAATTTTGTTTATGGAAATCGATAGAAAATCCACATTATTCAAGATCAAATTTTTTTCATATCAAATAACGTAATTTTTCAAAAACCCTTATTTTCTTTTGACATATAGCAAAATTTTTTAATTTTTAGTTAAAAATGACGCCACAGTGGGTACGAGTAACTTGAAATATGAATTTTCCCACCTAATTTCAAAAATGAAGTTTCAAAAAATATTTATAATTGTTTAATTATCAAAAATTTCAATTTGCAATCACTTTGTCCTCGACAATTTCTTTTTAAAAACACGATTAATTATTAATTCCCCGCCCCCCCTTCTGCAAATTTAAAATAAAAACCTAATAGCCGGTCCAGACTACACAAACTTTTGTTTGCGCAAACATAAGTTTGTGCAAAATGGTACGTGTAGACGTGAAGTTTGCGCAAACATTTTGTAAAATCACATAAACTTTTGTTTGAATAAATTGTTTGCACAAACATAAATTTGAGCAAACGATACGTGTGAACGTGATGTTCAAAGTTTGTACCAGTGTTTGTGGATTTTTGTATCTCGCATCAAAAAGTTGGTATGGACGTGTGAGTTTAACAAAACAACTACCGTAAAAATGACTGAGTAGGCACCAATTCAGGCTTTGCACCGTATTTTTTTATATTTCTTTTATGAGTACGTATTCTTTAATATTATATTAATTAATATATTAAAAAAACATTAATATATTAAAAATTTACGCGAGAATGGTCACTTTATTACAGTAATCAAAAATTTTCGAAAATGTCCCTGGTTTTTAAAAAAATTACAAAAATAATGTAATTTCTTCTCTATGGTAAATTGGGGTACCTCCAACTTAATTTCAATGTCACATCCTAATTATTAAAAAAATAAAAACAATTAAAAGTTTGTAGTCTTCCTTTTTCAGATATTCAAAATAACTAAAATTTCGATTAAACCAGAATTTTTTCATTAGAGCACTAAAATAAGTTTTTAGAAGATGTTTTAAAAACAAAAAGTAACACTGTTTGAAGACGTCAATTTAAATTGATGTTCTAATATTTTTTATTCAACTGCAACCTTAGTTATTGTTGTTACCCGAAAAAATAATTATTCTACTATATTTTAAGAAAGATATCTATTCCGATTTATGTTTAGTGTTTTTAAACCAAACTCATGAGTAACATTTTTCCTTGTGTCCCTATTCACCCGCCTTTCTCGATTTATTCCAGTCTAGAGTAATGGTCTCTGAAAAATATTGATACTGAATACGTATGTACCAATGTACCATACATTAAATATTTATTACCAATGAATTACAAAATATTTATTATCACCGACACTTTGTAGGTTGTAAAAGGTATTAACAAATATGCCGATTTGCTTGAAAAAAAAAAAAAAAATCTGTACTTCATCTAGGTATGGTACATATATTATCTATAAAAAGTTTGTGCAAAAATTCAGTCAAACAAAAGTTTGTGTAATGTGGACGTGCTATTTGTACAAACTTTTGTTTGTGCAAAAGTTTGTACAAACAAAAGTTTGTGTAGTGTGGACGGGCTATAATGCGAAACTCTTACAACTTTATTTGTCAGCATTTAATCTATTCTCTTCCGTATACTTTATATCATAGTATAAATTATCGGGTTGAACGAATTTGAAATGAGAGACGTACATATCTTCGTTTTGTTTGTGCAAAAGTTTGTACAAACAAAAGTTTGTGTAGTGTGGACGGGCTATAATGCGAAACTCTTACAACTGTATTTGTCAGCATTTAATCTATTCTCTTCCGTATACTTTAGGTATATCATGGTATAAATTATCGGGTTGAACGAATTTGAAATGAGAGACGTATCTTCGTTTTGCGCAGGTGCAGTAGATAAAATCTAACATAGTTTACTTTTTTTGGATTTATTTGCCTCATTTTTTGTCTCTAACTTTTGTCGATTTTATTAATTGTTTTAGCCGATACTGGCGTAGTGTGTTTTCATTTCTATCACCACAACTGCTTAGTACTACTATGAATATCAACTGAATGATTAAAAGAGCATCATGGGAGAGCGGACTCATTTGTGATGTGTACAAGTAAAGTTGAACTGACAGTGAGAAGAAGAACAATATTCTTAATGAAATGTTACAAATAATAATGATAATATATTTTCTTATAAGTTATAAGACAATTAAGAACAATTAAATCAGTTGATCAAATATACTAGATGGAACCAGTATGTATTAATATTAATAATATACAAATACATATGTGTATTTTCTTTATATATATATATATATATATATATATATATATATATATATATATATATATATATATATATATATATATATATGAATCGATTTACATATATGTGTATATCAAATACGTAATATCAGATATCGACGTTGAAACCATGCCAAGAAAATAATACAGTAACGGCCGGTTTTACATCACATTTAAAGCCGACTTTAACACTAAAGCCAACTTTAAAACTGATTTTATTTTTGGTACTGTTTTACAATCAAATTTAAAGCTCCGTTAGTGTAAAAGTCGACTTTAAACTAAAGTAAGAATTATCTCGACTTTTACTGCTTAAAGTCGGCTTTAACATATTTGTTATTGCTGATTATTATCATTGAATTTTATTTATAAGCATAATTTTTCTATAAAATATTTGTACCTTAAATAAATAAAATAAAAATTTTGTTTGCTTATTTTCAATAATATTTTTGATTATTTTTACGCTTAGATTAATATCAAACATTCCTTTTGGGTTAAACTGGCTGAACGATTTCTGGGTTACCCGCGATTTCTTTTATGAATCATTGTATTTATGATAAATTTCTTTTAAAAAAAAAAAATGTATTTTTCTATTCCGATCTCACTGGCAGTAGCGAAATGAGCGAAATGCGTATATTTTGAAATTCAATCATGTTGATATTTTCGTTTCTGTAGTTTTTTTTTAAATGTAAGATTGGCTACGAAAATTCATAGTTCGTTTTATCCATGCAACACTTAAAAGTCCTTTAACAAAAGTAAGCAGACCTGATCAATGTAAAACAATGCTAAAAATAAAGTCGACTTTAAATTAAAAGTAGCTTTAGTTAAAGAACCTTTAAAATTATGAATGTAAAACCGGCTGTAAGTTTCACGGTACAAGAGATAGGAAAAGTAAACCTTATTGGCAAAGAAAACAACCAATGTGGACCTCTTGTTTTTCTGCTTTGAATGACAAACATCCAGTTTTTATGAAATTCAAAGAAGTGGTAACATTCGACCTTTGGATAAATTTTTCCGTCAGATATATTATGGTGTTCATACAAATTTATTCAAAATTTTAATTGTACTATCGAAAAAAGTGGAAAAGATCGTATAAAGTAGGTGTTTGAGGTTTTGTTCTATGTAAATTGGTTTTCGAGAAAAATTAAAAATATAAAATATGTGGATTTTTGCGGTCCATTGTTACGTAATGCATATGATCTACTATGACTCTCATTTGTTTGTTTAGCTTTTAAATCAATATACATTATACATATTCGCTATGAGTTTTTGCCTGGAGGGGATACGAAATTCGACTACAGCGCTCAAGGTGGCACAAATATGTCAGTTTATCTGGACGTTGTTGGTACATAGTTTTAGTAGGTATTTTCTTAAAATATATAAATACTATGTTCAATTTTTTCAAAGCGAGTACTTATTACGATGTCCATACAGCAAAGATTCTTTTTATAATACACCCTGATCAGATAGAAATGCAATTATATTTCTATCTCTTTCTCAAATAAAAATTTAGAATATACAGGTTGATAAGTTTGACTTGCGATTTTGATGTGTATAGAATATAAATGTATAATATATGATATTTGTTTGCAATAAATTTTGGTACAAAATATTTAATAATCAGTTAAAAACTTTTATAAAAAATAAATGTACATATTTCGTATTAAAAATGCATTTCGTATTTCATACATGAAACATCCTGTATACAAATTATATATTCGTAGTACATTTTTAAAAGAAATAAAAAATTTATTGCTTTCTTTTTTAAAAAGATTACGAAATATGTTTCTTTCCTCCTCGCACATGTATTATAAAAAGAATCCTTCCTGTATATACCTACATCAAATTTTACAAAATAATAAAAGAAATTATTTGTGACCCTACTATCAAACGTCATTCTATTTTGAAATTTTCAAAAAAATGTCATAAAAATTACCTCTTATTCTTTTTCTTGGTTAATTATTTGAAAACTATTCTATTTTTAGATATTTTTAAAAGCTTTTATTTAACTTGCTATGTTAGTATGTTGGTTTAGATCAAATCTTGGAATCAAAATTTAGGCAGGTTCTAATTGAGCTAGAGGTTTCAAAATTTTGCATACGTGTCTAACCTTGATGACAATGCAATATTGTATAATTAGTTTTGTCCTAAATCGCCCCAAAACCAAAATTGTTGATTTTTAGTCCTGTGCAACTTTTTGACATTTCGAATTGTCAAATATTGTCCATTGATTTTACATTGCAATTTTTTGTTTCCATAGTTATGCTTGATTAGGTTAAATTAACCGATTAAAATATAAGTAAAAGAATTACTTCTTTAATTTTTTTAAAAATTAATTGTAATCAGACTAAAAAGTAGAAAATAAATTAAAGTAAAAAAAATGTTTTTTAAGGAAAAGCTTTTATTAAAAAAGGGTTAAAAAAAATAAAATAACTTTTGAGTGAGATTTAAGGCAATATTCAACATAATTTATAAAAGCTTGAGGCATTTAATTAAGTTTGGTAACTATTGAAAATTTAAATAGCTACACTTATATCCAAAACAGAAATAATTAATGATAACGCCTCAAGCTTTTATAAATTATGTTGAATATTGCGTTAAATCTCACTCAAAAGTTTTTTATTTTTTTTAGCCCTTTTTTAAAAAAAAAGCTTTTCCTTAAAAAACATTTTTTTTACTTAAATTTATTAAGGTAAAATAAGCAGATGTATAACTTTTATTAAACAAATTTCAGTTTATAGTATATTTTCAATTCATTTATAATAGTAAAATGTCTTGATAAATTGTCAAATATTCACTTGGTAATAGGCGGCTATAGTTTCGGCTCGGAGCGAATACGACATTGTACTGTTCGATAATGGCTTGAATGGCGAATCATTTGAGACTGTATTATTATTGAGTATTGTGTATGTAACACGGTTGTCATAATTGCCATGTCATCATTAATCAAGATGTAACAAATAAAATAAATAACCGCACGGCACTGAATAAAAACGTTTAATCGATTCAATATGGTTATTTTCCATTTAATTATCATTCGGCAAAAAATATAACATATTTTTTACATAATACATAAAAACTGATCAAGTGATCAATGATCACTGATCAGTGATCACTGTTTGATCAGCAGTGGATTGACCATACGCAGAGACGGATTAATCCACTTTAGAGCTCTAGACATTTTCTTCTTACTGGGCCCATTCCCAACCCAACAAGATAAGAGTACACAATGCTTCACACAAGAATTCTATTTAAAATTAGGAAATTACTTTTAAATATTTCTCTAATGCTTAAAAAATTGTCGATAGTTACGTGAATTGCATGGTCTGCCAAGTGGTCGAAAAACGACATTTCATATTACACGACTAAATGTTATTCCAATTAATGGTGGAAATGATTCCAGGCTACAGGAAATCTATTTAAAATTAAAAAATTGCTTTTAATCATTTTTCTAATTTCTCTAATTTCAAAATTGGAAAAAATTGCTTTTAAACATTTCTGAATTACTTGATAAATTAAGTGGTCAGAAAACGATATTTCATACTACACAATTAAGTGTTATTTTAATTAAAAGCGGAAATGATTCCAGGCTACAGGAAATCGATTCAAAATTAAAGAACTGTTTAAAAAAGTTTCGACAGGGACGCATTCACCCACTTTAGGGCCCAAGATATTTCCATCGTACCAGCCCTCTCCCGACCCCATAAGATATAGAGCACACAAAAGATATAAAACAAAATAAAATAAAACTAAATAATGTGAAAAACTAAATCAAATCTCTAATATTGATTCAAATGTACAAAATAGATACTTTGACCGGGCCCAAGCCATTTACCTATGTAATGATCCGGCCCTGATCACACTATACCTACATATTATTGTTCTATTTTTGAATTTTTTATCAATGTTATCCTTCGACAAGGATAATTATGCATGTGAAATGGTCAACTGTCTGCAGTGGCGAACTATGCAGTGGCGAACTATTAAAACACGAATTTTTAATTAATATTAATATGGCATTACAGAGACATAGATGGCGTTGATATTAAATTAATTGATGACTCAACAGTCAGTCGAATGAGAAATAAACATCATCAGTAGCAGTCAGTCAGCCAGTCAGTCAGTCAGTCAGTGTTCAATAGAATCATTAAAATCATTAAAAAATCATTGAATAAATACTGTTGATAACTTTTGCTCCATACGGATTCAATTAAAGTTGGGTAATTGGTATAAAGTGTTATGAACATCAATAAATAGGTTGGATTTGATTGAAAATATTATCTATTAGTCGGTTATAATTGGATTCTTAGGAAAATTTTAAGTAAACAAAATATACTTAAAGGAGAATCTATACCTATACTTTTAAGAGCAAATTAAAAGAACCTTTTTTAAGATTCCGAAAAAAAATTTCGGAAGCCGTCTAGTTTCGTTAAATTTATTAGGCGAGTGACTACGCCACAAGCGTTCTAGTGGCTAAGTGTTTTTTGAATCGATTCAAAATTTAAAAAGAAATAAAAAATTCCCAACTATTTTTTGATCAAATGTCGGCGTCGCTATGAAAAGTAGAATTATTGAAAGTAAGTAGATATGTAGGTTACATGTATGTATAAATTTTGTATTAGTAGTATTCGGTAAGCACCATTGATATATAAAAAAAAATAATTTTCTTAAGAGACGGAACACTATTGATAGTATGATATTTTGGAATGAATACGTATAGATTTAAATGAAATGTTTGTAAAGAATATTTTTTGTCAAATTATTTATATTAATCAATTTTTAGCATTGAAGGGATCCGTGGTTTAATTTAAAGAACAGTATATATTTGAATTTTTTATTTTATTTTAAATTTTGCGTCAAAATTATAGATGTAACTAGCATTTATTTAACACTTCAAATGATTAAGACGAGTTAACTCGTCCTGCAATATGGCGGCTCAAAATGCTGTGATATGTATATATTCACTCGTACAGGTGCCGTCATCTGTGACAGATTTTCTGAAATACGGTATAATTCTAAATAATGTTCAATTTTACCAACATAGTTTAGTATAATTGATATTTTGTAAATTCCTAGGGTTCACTTTTTTGATTTTGGGATCTTCGATTTTTTTTCTTTTTCTTTTTTTGTAACCTTATCTTATTGTACGTACTTATCACTGGCAGTAAAAAGTCCGGCATTTTGAGACAAAAAATTTTTCATATGGTTTGTTTAAAGGCGTTAAAAGAAACAACTCAGTTACAATTATTTCGGATAACTTTGATTGACAACTTTAAAACTTATAATTTTCAGAATACTTTATTTGACTGTATTTGTTTGTGTTAAAAATGTTAAATAGTTCTATGATTTATGAATTAAATATGTTTGATTTTAATGATAAAATGCAAAGACATCGAAAAGAAATTTGAAAATCGTTAATTTTTAACAACGATTCACATGCTTGTTAGTCATTGCTTCAAAATTTGTTAACGGTCGAGTCTGATAATTTTCACCTGCTAAGCGAAATTATGTTTTATTTTCAATATTTTCATTAGCCTTAAAAATACGTTTTTTTTTTGCATCTGACAGGAATCCTGATTTAATCCGTTTCCACACGAATTTTTACAAAACTTGGATATTTTAATAACAATTAATGAATAGTTTTAACTCTCGTTTCGAAAAATCAGAACTCCCAACTCCAATTGCATCTTTAGATCTAACTTCGGTTCCGAATTCCGATACTGTCAAAATGAAGGTTAACCAATAATTATACGTCTAAACCTTCCTTGCAGTGAAAATTGTTCAGTGTCTACTGAGAAAAGTTTTCTTCTTATGTGGAATATCACATCGTTAATTAATTTGTGACATGTACGTTTAGTCGTTCTGGTTGAACCGAGGTTTAAAAATTGAATTTTTTAATTGAAATTTACTATTGCATTTATCGAATTACTAGCCGTATACCCGATGGGATTTCCCATCGACAACATCTTTTTATTAGGTACTCACTTTCTGCTCAATTTTAATATTTTTCAAAAGCCTAAATCAATATCCACGTTTCTAACTTCAAAAATGACGGAATTCCCGTACGAATTTTCATTTCTTATTTTAACCCCTTAGGGAATAAATTTCCAGAAACATTTACACAACTGACTTTTACTTATAAATAGAAGCCTAAACGCCAATTTTCACATCTCCTGTGCAAAATTTCGTCCTTCTAAACCCAACAGTTTTTAGCTGTGCGTTGTCTGTCAGTCAGTGTTAAAGATTTATTTTAAATAAGGTATTATTTATTTTAGTAGCCATAATAGCATATTTTTACATATTTCTAACTTCAAAAATGACGAATTTTCATACAAATTTTCATCCTCTATTTAACCCACTTAGGGAATGAATTTTCAAAAATCCTTTCTTAGTGCTCACCTACATTATATAAGGAAATAAATTATTAGAATCCAACTCTGCAGGTAAAATGAATAATGAAAAAATTTTCAAAAATAAAATATTCATTCTAAAATATGTTCAACTTAATATTGTAAGTGTAATAATTACTGGGTTTTACTTTTATATTATTTTCTAATTTTTAATGATTTTCGTAATTTTTTGTGATGTTACATAATTTCTTTGTGACATACCTGTTTTTTCCTACAACTTCGTTGGAATTTTATATTCTTGATGTTTCCTGATACGGTAAGTATTTGGTCGCATCTCGTCTTCTAATATTTTATCATGATTTTGACTTTCCCTATTTCGTATGGGGTCCGTTAATTTTTTGATTCTTTGATTTTTAATTCTTTTAATTTCGTCTGTCATTTTGACATCCATTTGACATTTGGAGGTTATGTCCTTTTGATATTATTTCTCTCAGTTGTTTTCACAACTGAATTATTGATTTTTCCTGAAGATGGTCATTTAAATGACTGAAACATGTAGAACAATTTTCTTTTTTAGTTCGTTCTTAATAATTTATATGCAGGCTGTCGCTAATAAAAAATAAAAAAATAAAAAAAAATTTTTTTTTTCATTATATAAGGAACTCTTGTATAAAATTTCATTCTTCTAAACCTAACGGTTTGGGCTGTGCGTTGTCTGTCAGTCAGTCAGTGTTAGAAATTTATTAAGTAGATTGAACTAGAACCCATTTGTATATCACTTCATATATCATCATGGAATTTTATGTAAATTCCAAATCACCGTATTTTCTTTTTTTTTCAGAACAAAAAATATATGGAAAATAATATTACAATATATGCATTTTTAATAATGTATATAGGCACATTTGCTATAATTTATGTAAATGCATAATATTAAAGCATACGAATACAAATACCAATAATACGTGTATAATATGTGTATATGTAACTTAAGTACCTATACATTGTAATTAAGTAAAGTTTATTTAAATTATTAACATTCAAATAACCGGAAATTGTCATAATTATGTGCATAAATATTCTTCATAATTTCAATTTTATTAAAAATAAAACAAAAAGTTATCAACTTACATATGTACATATATACATAAATGCATAATATACCTGTACTGAATTGTTGGCAACGAGCGACTCGCGATACTTAAAACATAGTGGTTTAAAAGTGTTTTAAAAGTGGGGGAAGTTTCTCGTATTCACACCATGCCAGCTACCGGACTTTTAGACCGTAGATCGAAAAGTGGTAACTCGAATCATTTTTTTTGTCCATACATTTTCAAATGAAATCGATGATATTTTAGATTCTGTAAGGGGTTTTTAATGTAATTTAAAGTATTTTTACATATTGAAGGATCAGATTCACTAAAAATATACACTTAAAACTATTTTGTAAGTAATTAATAATAATTTAAAAATTATAACAGTTTGCGGTTTTTTTATACGCTGAATCGGAATTTCATAAAAACAATTTTCATAATAATTCCAAAACCTTACGATGTCACTAGAAATTGCTTTTCTAAACACGATAAAGAATTAATTTACACATGGGGATGAAATAATCTATGTACTTATGTGATGCGATTATGAAATACGTTTGGACAGTTTGTAATCAAACTTACCGCAAATTAGCTTTGAGACTTCGTACCATTTCGTATTTTTGTACTTTTGGTAAGATTGTCTAAAAAATCCTTTTGTAACACGCGGGTACTTTATTAGCAAAAATAAATGTTTGTTATTTGTTACAATTTATTTCAATTTATAGTCTAAAAAAATAAAGAGCAAAAAAAAAATACGTGCGCACTTCTAAAAAAATATAAAAAAACTTCCGTTGTTTTCTTTTTAGACAAAAAACTAACTACTAATGTTTTCATAACTTGATTCATGTATCAGCCTGGAATAATCCAACCACAAGCCTCCTTTGTCCAATCACAGTGCTCGTTACACTCCCCCCTTAGAGTGCAGATGAACGTCCACGTATCGGCACTCTTGAAGTTCGTTTCTTGGGTCTTCCAAATGCATCACCTAGTCTTATAACAACGTCTTGCCATGTCATTACGTTTGTTTACATAAGCTTGTTTAACTTATTTCCTTTGTTTTGTTACTAAATCCAAAATTTTTAATAACGCAATTTGTAACCGAATATCGCTAAAATAAAGCCGGTTCTACACGATGCTACGAACGTTTGATGCAAGTAAATTCGACAGTTTGTGCTGCGAATGTTTCTGCTACACGGTGAATCGAATGTATGATCTAATAGATATGATGATGTGTTGGTACAAACGTTTATTCAGTGAACGAGAATGTCATCTGTCTGATGTTATCTCTAATGCTTTACACTGATGTTGTCGCTCTTCATATGAACGAGTCGTGTAGCCGTTGAGTCGAACCAACCAACATTGTCCTTCAAACGTTCGAAGCATCCCTTTGACTCGGTGCAAGAATATCGCCATCGGCTGGAACACGATCAAATGCGAACGTTCGACGCTCGACATTGAACGCTCGTGGGTTCGAACAACGGCCACACGATGTGACGAATCATCAAACGTCCAATGTTGGAAGGTGTTCGTAGCATCGTGTAGAACCGACCTAAGATATAGTGTTAAAATATTGTTTGATACAATTCGAATGGATGTTAATATAGATTTTTGCTAACATTGACAAAACACTCAGATCTGGCTAAGTTTATATGTACAGTTTATGTTATCGCTAGTCGACCTTACCAGTTTTTAGTTATAAATGTTATAATAATGTAACAATATTATAAATATGGTAGCAAGAAAACCTATTAATACTTCTGTAAGCGTAATATTATTACTTGTGTAATAATATTGTTCTAGTACGAACTCCAAGCCGCTATCAAGTACGGATCCAAGCGCGAAATTTTATCTTAGTTTTTCAAATATTTTCTTAGTTTTATTTCAAATGTAGAAATTTTTAACAGCTTTTCAAAAATTTCAATGTCAAAGAATGAAGTCTTTGCTCAAAATTTTTTAAGAAAAAAATAAATGTACAGCTGAACTTTTTTTTATGTAGTCCTATTTTGTGCGATTTTTTTTATGCGGTTTGTAAAAAATGGCCATTAAAATGCATAATGTGAATTAAAATCACGAGACACTAAGAAACTTAAACAATTACTATAATAACTCTCTTTGATAAAAATACTTTTTAACGGCTTTTAAGCATTTAATCAATTCATTGCATAAGAACATAAGTCATTGCATCATTTAATTTTGTTAAAGATGTATTTTTCAAAATTTTCATAATATTATAAAATTTAAATAAAATGTTTCTACGTGTAAATTAATGCTTGATCTTGTTTATAGAAGCAACTTCTAAGGAAATTTCTAAGTTTTGAGCGTTTTGAGTGATGTTTTTTCGATGAAACTTTTTTTATACGGTCCCGACCAACCGCACAAAAAAAGTTTTTTGTACAATCTGGATCGAACTATACTTTTTATAGCTATTCATAATATTTTTGAATATATTTGTTTTGTGCGATTTTTTTTATGTGGTCTCTATCCATCGCACAAAAAGGAGTTCAGCTGTATAAGCCAACGCAGTTTTTGAAGTTGGTATCAGTTAATAGTTCATTTTAGAAATAAAATTTATTGATTAGGAAAAATATTTCTTTCATCCACTTTCATTTGCTGTACAGTTGACTCTCGTTAATTCGAAACTCGATTGGGTCTTAAAATATTACGAATTATAGAGTGTTTGATAGATAGTCGACTCTCGTTAATTCGTAATATTTTTATTGTTAATATATTTGTAGGAAACTCGTGATAACTTTGAATAATAGAGAGGCTCGAATTATCACAGGTTTGAATTAACGAGAGTCCACTGTAGCGATTTGCGCAAATACAGTCAACTTGCACCTGACAACTCGTTTTGAAATCGGTTCCGCCATTGGATCCGCCCCCGTTGTTGGCTATGTAATTGAATTTTTTCCCCATATTTTGCTAAGTAATCATCGCTGCCAATCAATTTGTGTTATTAATATGAGGTTAATGGACATATATTAACCTCTGATAAATAGACAATTCACTACACCCAATATGTATAAAATGGATTCGCTAATATTTGATTTTTACTTTTGCTTTCAGGTTGCAAATCATTTTTCAAACGTAGTGTCAGAAGAAACTTAACGTATTCGTGTCGTGGCTCCCGAAATTGTCCGATCGATCAACACCATAGGAATCAGTGTCAATATTGCCGTTTAAAGAAATGTTTAAAAATGGGCATGCGCAGAGAAGGTAATAAATATTAAAATTTTTTTGAAAATTTTTTAACGGTTATTTCAATATAGAATTTAAAAATGTATTTTAAAATCGTAAAATGAAACTGACCAACCATTCTAAATGTAAATTTGCGACCCTTCGTTCGTTGTTTCGTTTGTTTAAACAAAAGTGGACCGCAGGATTTACTGGGAATGTTAGTAGTGGACATTGGTTACTTACCCTAAGGAAGTTGCGTATATGTACCTACATTTAATGGTGCTGCTATAGTATGTAGTATGTCAGTGTGTTCATTATATGACTATTTCTTTACTAATTGGAAAATTGCTGTCCCAGGTAGATTTTATGTAATAGATCTTATTGTTGAGTTTTATGTATTAAAAACGACAATATGTCAGCTATTCTTGGCACGCCATAACCCGTTTAGTAATATAATATTGTAATATTCAATTTACAGCCAATTCACAGTCCCTTGTCGTGTCCCATTTCCAGAATTAGAGGTATTATTACAAATATTTATTTTCAGTATCATTGCTGGCTGAGTAAAAAATATATGAATAATACTAGAATACAGTAAGTCCCCTGTCACAATTTGAAAATGGTACTGATATCGTACAGTGCAATGGCGCGATCGTTTACATCCTGAAACGGAACGGAATCGGTGTGAATTTCATTCGGTTGCAGAGTTAAGTGCGCTGACATCATTTTGTTCACTGTCACCGCTGCATTTGTAAGTAAACCACACGTTTAGGCCACTATTTGTAACAGTCCCCTGCTGTACAATTTTCCTATCGTTTTAAGTGATTAAGCTACAACAAATTTATAAAATAATTACTTAGCGAATATATTATCATGCCTACCCCTGAAAATTGAATAGATTTGAAATGATTTTATGTTAGGAAACTTTCTATGTAAATTATCAGTTCCCTGACGAACAGTCCCCTGTCATTTCATAGCGAGATAAGTTAGTAGAAGGTAATGTTCTTCTTGTTCTAATGTAAATTTTATAATATATAATTTTATAGCTTTAGAGTTATAAGTTAAGCTACTTAAAGAGGCAATTTAGCCAAAAATTTGATTTTAATGACAAGCGTCCTATAGCATTAAGAAAATTCATTATAATGTTTAATTTACTTAGAAATTTTTGATTTAATCGTACGTAATATAAATTCTAAGAGTTATAATAAATAAAAACAAGGATTTTGATTGCTTCTCTTCAACGAAAATATGTTTTTTTCCCCTGAAACAGTTCCCTGTCGCGATTTTTTATAAAATCGTCCATAATTCACAAATAAAGAGGATTAATTAATAAGCTTTCTTAAGACACACATTTCTTTTATTAATGCTTTTCATTGTATTTGTATATTTTCTTAATATTTAAGAAAAACATGCTTGAGACAATTTTGCATGAAAATTGTCCAATTTGTAGAGAAATGGCCATATTACAAATATGTATCTTTTAGTTTTTTACTCAAAATATTTGAAAGTTTGGCTGGTTTTACCCGAAAAGTAACTTTAATAAGCTATTAAAAACGTAATTTTTTTAGGGTTTTGTACCTTAAAAACGGACGTTTTTCTCAAAAATTGTGTGATGTAGGAATTTAAAATTTGGTATGATGTTAGTAGGGTCTTTGTAACGGGCATATAATTTGATAACCAGATGTTATGAAACATTTTTTGTAAGTATTTTTATTGAAGGTATCGTAGAAAAGAATTTCTTTTTTGAATTTCAAACATATTTTTATAAATTTTTTGGTGAAATGGTTACAAAGATATAGCTTAAATACATATGTACGAAAATACACCATTTTCCACCTTAATGTTTTTGGAGTTAAAAATTTGACATTAGCGCTAGTAGGTATTAAACTACAGGTTATATTAAAATTGCTAGAATTTTCGCCAGTCTAATTAGTTTCCGAAAGAAAAAAAACTTTTAATATAGGTGGCAAATCTACCTAGTATATCTAGATTTGGTTTAGGATCAGGACCACATAAGAAGTTTTTCATGGAAAATACATAACCCAGACCTCACGATTTCCCTAGAAATTGTTTTTCTAAACAAGATAAGAAATAGTTTACATATGGGAACATTTTTAAATATTTCATTTTTATTTTAAAGGTATTCAGGAGTGATGGTCATAAGCAAAGGCCTTTGGAAAAAAAACACATTTTTGTTTTCCTTGATGACCATCACTCCTAAATACCTTTAAAAAATTATACTTTCATTGTCATCAAACCTAAATTTAAATTTCATTTTTATATTGTTCCAAAAATTGCAATACATACCGATATTTGAATTTAATTGTATAACCTGAAAATGATTAATTCATAAAGAATGCACATAAATTTATTTATCAAACAAACTCATAATATAGTTATCTCTCACAAGATCTACTGTCTAATATATTGAAAAAGGATTGATAGAAATTTTTTTTACATTCTTAAGGTATGAGTCATTTGCATTTAATACTAAATTTTTCTATACATATGTAAGGAAAGTTATAAAATGCGTTAAAAACTTTGATGAGCATTTCATTAAAAACCGCATAAAAAAGAAGGAGACCGCCCAAAACAGGTTTCTCTGTATTTACTTAAATTCGCCCGAGCGACTGTTTGTTGACAAAATTTTCACAGAAAATTCTGATTGTGTGAATTCTACTCATTCTGAACCAGTTCTTTTTTTCTTTTTTTACAAAAATATCCTTTTAAAACGTTTGGTAATCAACTGAGGTTTTAAAGATTATTTGGAAGATAGCATATTATAGAAGCACCGTTTTAATTTTATGGTAAGGAATACATTAAGTCGATGTGTTTATTTTTATAAGAATTATGATTTAACAAATGCAAATATCCAAATGACCATATGTAGTGACCATACAGTTATTTTACTTATTTTAAATATAGGGTCAATTCATTGTAATTAAACGTTGACAAAAACAGGTTCAAAATATTTTTCACACGAGGCTTACTACACTGAATGAATATGTAGTTATGTACATAGTTACATATGTATGGGGACAATATTTGTAATATGGACACATATGATATCAAAAAGGAAAAAAAAAGAATAGATTTTTATACTTTTATTTTGGCGTATAAATATTCTTATTAAAATTATTTTTGAAAATACGAGATAGCCCGTCGACCGTTATAATCATATTTTAGAAACATTATCTAATTAATATCAGCATAACATCGTAATCAAAGTTGTTTTAGAACTTAACTGGGATCGCAGTTAAGAATATACCAGACGTTACTAGACGGGGTAGAGAGCCCAAGTCCCAATAAAGTAAGCGAATTTTCTCCACTGTCCGAAAAAAGCATTGAATCATGGATATGTTTTCTAGTTCAGTAGGTACACATAGAGATAACAATATAGAGATTACGATCATCTGTACCCCAGCTAAAAAACATATCAAATTTGACAATATAATTTTTTGGTCTTTATCTAATTGTTTGAATTTGTGTATTATTTTAAATAAATCGTTCATTATCATTACCTAGCAACGTTACCAAACTTTATTATGTGTAGTTTTCCACTTCCCGTGCAGGTTATACGTAGACCAGGGGCGTAGCTACCGCCATATCAGCTGTATCAATGATACGGGGCCCCCGGGCTGTAGAGGCTCCTAACGTGTGTACGCAAAAATTAGTAAAATGTTATCCACAATGTCACTTAATCTCCTGCTTCCCGGAAAAAAAAAAACATACAAAAAAACTGTCGTACGAGAGAATTTCAGACCCGGAATCATGTTTCAAGGTGAATGTATACTATTGCTGTTTAGACATATTAATTTCTCAAACTAAACAGATTTCAGAGCCTTTGTGACGTGAGTAATATGTTCGAAGCATTACAACCGGAGAAACTCCCTATCTTCTTCAAACGAAGTGATAAAAAACGCTTCCGGAAAACTGTCGGCTAAATACAGTAAAGGCATCTCAGTTAATTTTTATGAACAATTAATTGCACTGAAAAAATGCTTAAAATCTGAAATTCAAAAAATTCATTTCATTAAGGAGCACATGGAATTATTGTTGATAAAATTCAATAGCCTTGCATCCAGTTTTCCGGAGGTAATAACAGCATGCTTTCTATTCTTTACCCTTCCAGTTACAACCGCAACAGCTGAAAGAAGTTTTTCAAAATTAAAACTGATAGGCGGGAACGGCTATCAGACTTGTCACTATAGAGGCAGAAATTAAAAAAAAAAAAAAAACTGAAACCGTCTTCAACTATAGATGATTTAATAAATCAATTTGCCGAAAAAAAGGTAAGAAAAGTGTAATTTAATTTGAATTGTTTGGCTAGCTCAATTTCTAGGAGGAAGCGATAACTAATAATCAATAAATATTTATTTTAATTTAATGCAAGCATTTTTATTTCTTTTGTGAGAAATCTTTACCCTTCATTTGGGCCCCCCAACTAATTTTGATACAGGGCCCCTCCAAGGCACGCTACGCCACTGACGTAGACTCACATTTTTTGATACCAGTTTTATAGGTATGAATTTAACTAGGTGCATATATCTCAGCCCAAAAGCATATCCATATTAAAATAAAGATTAAATAGCTTTCAGGTTAAAAATAAATTATAAATTTTCTTTTTTTTAAGTTATAAAAGTAGAATTTGTACAGTTTGAAGATATTTTCGCAAAAATTATACACCTATGGCTTAATTTTATATTTAAATCTTCCGCCACGCTTCATTTAGTGCGACATTGCCAAATTTTAGGCTGATAATTAATTTATTCCAACAATTAGCTAATTATTTATTTTCAACAACAGAAATTTTACATTAGTGACTTTTCTTATTGTAAAATATATGTTAGTTTTAAGTGACTTTTATCATTTTGTTTCAACGGCAAGTCCAGAAAAATAAGTCTAGAACAAAAACTAATTGTCAGTTGATACAGATTGGGATTAAAGTAAATTCGTTTTTAGTTTGCATTTTTATCATAATATGTACATAGTAAGTATGAATCAGCAAGATATAATTTTTACATGTACTAAAAGTTATTTTGTTAGTTTAAGAATGATTCAGAGTTTTAAACTTCACAATTTGTCAGCAGGAATAACAAATAAAAATTGTTTTGTTAATTATTGACACAATTGCAAAATTTTGATAAGACCATAATGTCCCTAATTCATAAAATCATAAAGTAATGGCGCCAGTAATGATTTGATAATAAATGTTTATTATTTGCTGATTTTAAATTACATAAATAAGCAATTTTATTCAAAAATATTTTTACAAATTTGGTTCAGTATTTATCTTCAAATAAACTTACTCCAACTAGCAACTGATTGTTTAAATTAGGCTCACAGCTACATTCTAACGAAGTTGATCGAGTAAAGGAGTGTAGAAGGTCACGAGGACAACTCCGACCTACTTCGGCGAGAGTGTAGAGTCAGGTATTATATTATGAATTTAATTTGACATTTGATGATGCACAACAATTTCTTCAGTTTCCTGGATTTATATTAAAAAATCTTTTTTTCCCAAAATTATTCACAATTATTTCTTTATTGAATTTCAAATCATGATAAAGAATATAAACGCATTCATATAAATATGTAAAACTGATATTTATTTATTTATGTTTTTTTCTTTTTTTCAAAAAAAAAAAAAAAACTAAAAAATTATTCAAATTTCTTTCTTTTCACAAAAAGACCTTTTTTTATTCAATTTTGTATTTTATTCATAACTTAAATTGTTTTGACATAAAAGACATTTATAAAATGAATTAATTAATGACAACAGATAATAAATACCTTTTAGATGGGTTTTGGTTGTCGATTTTATAGAAAAAAACACAATTTTACGACATAGCATGGGTATTTAAAGGCACACACGTGAGGTACACTAGTAGTAGAAAGTTTAGGAGCAGATGTATAAAATGCAATAAAAGTGAAATAAACTTATTCAGAAAACTCTTTTCCCTTCAATTTCAAAAATAATTAATTTGAGAGCTTTAAGTTGTTGGATAGAATTATGTTTCGGTTGTGAATACATTTTTGGCGCAAATATTAAAGTAGAAGGTATTGGTTTAGATAGTCAGAGGTCTACGTGCAAAATCAGTCTTACAGTCTAAGCCTCGATATTACATGCTTTACAAGATCAAAACCAAAATTCAAGCGAATAATACCTTAAAGATCACGTAACCAAAATATATCATTATCAAAATATTCGAAGTCTCCCATATGGCTTTTATTGGTGAATAATTTATAATAATTTTTGAAAATTCTCTCAAAATTTTCATTGTAAAGTCGAGCAAAATTACTTTTGCAATCAGGACTCTTGAATAACGCTAAGACCAAGTTAGAATAAACAAGAGCAAGTGCCAACAAGATTGAGACCGTCAACCAAAATTCTTAATGCAAAAACAAGGTTGAAAAACAATTAACTGTAATTAAAAATTTTGAGTTTTTTCATCAGGATAAAAACAGGAAGTGCTGCTCAATTTGAGCCTTAAATTTAAACGTAAAGTTACGTATGTCTGGCTAAAAAAAATATTCCAAAATTTCCGCTGTACACCTAAAGTATCTAATGAAGTTTTTTGATACCTGTCTAGATCAGTTAACAATTCCAAATACTCTTGTAGCATCAGGCATAACAAAGGGAATTTTCGTTTATCAAAAACTACTTTTTTTCAAAAATCCGCTTGCATTAAGTAAAGGTTCATATACGTATCTTAGGTGATTTTAGCGAATTTCCAGAATGGAATTCAGCTATTACAGCCACTGCCATGACGCTACCTGAGCCCGGGACTATGGCAGAAATTTGTTTTGAGGTCCCTAGAAACCGAAAATAATATTTACTAAAATTTATATACATATATATATATATATATATATATATATATATATATATATATATATATATATATATATATATATATATATATATATGTGTGTGCGTGCGATAACTCTCGAACAAAGTATCCAATTTTTACGAAACTTGGTGAGAACATTAGAAGTTCCAAACCCTTGGATGAGTTCGTCAGCCAGACACGTCGGATGCCAGGAACATGGTTTTTGTTCTTGCCAAAAATTAGTTTTTTGCCAAAATTTCCACTTATTCAAAAATTTTTGCGAATTTTTTTTTTACATCATTTAAAAAAGAAGAAAAAATTACATAAAGAAGGTCTTTAAACTTTTTTTCTATATCAACTTGTTTCCGAGAAAAACGAATTTTTATAAACGGAAATACGCTATGTTATGCAGGATGCTGAGACAGGGGTATTTTAACTCTTTACCATGTTGTAAAAACATTCGTAAAAACTTAAATTTTGGTTTGAAGTTTCGGGAATCGGATGTGTCTGCCAGAAGAATTCAACCGAAAGGTTTGAGACTTTCAATGTTTTCACCGAATTTCGTAAAAATAGGATGGTTTGTTCGAAACTAATTTCTGTCATAATCCCGGGCTGAAATCTCACCGTGACCGAATTTTTCATTCGGACATTTTTCTTTCACCAGTAATTCCAAACTCTTTAAAAATTGTTATTTGCCGACCCAAACTTTTTTCAAAGTGTGTAAACCAATTTCAATTCTATTCTTCTAAACCACAATCGTTTACAACATTGCTCCAACAAAGATGAAACACCTATAATAAGACCCATTGAACGAACACAATACCCCCAAAAAATTCTATAACAATATCCTGTTATACATAATATTCAGTCCAAAAAAAAAAAAAAAAAATAGGAACCACATATCGTTTTAACACTTTTGTATAACAGTTTACCTGTATGCTCGCTTTGGTAAGATCATTTACAAAAATGATAAGAATCTTAAAGGCTTCTTGTGTTTTTTTTTTTTTGGATTTTTTATTGTTATATATTTCCTTTGTGTCAATCGGATAGAATTCAAACGAGTCAAAAGGGGTCAATATGTATATTATTGTTTACTTAAATATTAAAGGTGTGATTATTTATTTATTGAATATCCTTTTGGGAACCGGGTAAAGAGGCAATATCAGACAAGAAAAAAATATGAAACTTTAATATAGTAATTAGTTATGGGAATAATCACTCTTTTTAGTGAGTTGAATCTTTTGAATCCGCTCACTGTGGTGAGTCGATTCAATGAATTGAATCACTCACTCACTTGACACAATTCGCTCACTCGTTTTTATGAATTGAATCACTCACTTCACTCACTCACTTTACACAACTGATTGGTACAACTTCAAATACGAATCAACAAACAAATTCAATCATACAGTTTACATGTGAAACACTCACCCAAGTGAATGAGTGTTTGGAAACAATTATTATATCCGAATAATGTTAATATAATTATGTACTGAAAATTAATACACATAATCGACACAACAAATTAAAAAATTAATACAACGTTAAAAATACACAGTTGAAAACAATGAAAAATATTGATTGTAAAAATCTACAATGATTTTATGTTGGGAGATATCCACTCAATGCTATTTTAAAGAAAAAGTAATTTTTGGAGACGTAATAATCGGACAATAAACGGGCAAATTTTATTTTAAAAATTTGAAAATATTGTAAAATAAAATACATATTGTTTTTCTTAGAATTATTTTAATATCTATACTTACATCTTACAGTGTACATAAAATTGAGTATATTTTTTATTTAGATTAATTTTGTTAGTTTATTAGACATCTGGACTAAATTTGATGTAAAATTTGTTTTATGCATTTTAAAAATAAAGGATAGTAAAAAGAAATTAAAATATTAGTTCTAAAAAAATATTAAGTTTAGAACTCGCATATATACCTAACCTATGTACCATACCATAGTATCATTAGTATCGTATACCCTATATTATACATGTTATACACGTTATGTTATATTAATATACCGTTGTAAAAAACAGATGTTTGTGGAATTTTTGAACAAGTCTTTGTCGCTCTGTCTATTGTAATAAGTAAACTGAAACAGGGATTGACAATTGAATAGAATCTTATATGTCATACACTCTTAAGTGAGTGAGTGAGTGAGTGTATATATGATACACACACTCTTTCAACTCACGAGTTGAAAGAGTCGATTCAGTTCTTTTTGACTGATTCAATTCAGTCAGTCAGTTGAGTGATTCAATTCAGTGAATTGAATCACTCACTCACTAGCCATCGCTAATAGTAATTTCTATTCATGTACCTATATAATATTTTTTTGGGAATAATTTGAATTTTTTTTATTGATAATTTTTGGAAAATAGAATTTAGTTGTATTAAGGGAGGAGTTCAAATAAAAAAGCAACTTTTTCATTTATGATTATTTTGCTTGTTGAAATTTTTTTTCAAATTAGGGATAGTTTCAAATAGAAAATTCTGTTTTTGAAACATTCATTACTCTTCCCTGTGGGGGGAGGGGGCCCTTTTTCACAAGTTTTTAAGCGTTTACAGGGAACACCATATCTCAAAAAGTAATGAATATTTTTCAAATATTTTTTCATTATTTTATTCCTAAAGGACCTGTCCATGAAGCTGAGTATGGGTTTCAGCTAATTTTAAAAATTAACTATAAAATTGTAATCCCAAAGTTCTAAAAATTATAAAACCCAATTTTTTATTAAAAAAAAAAAATGTTTAAAAATAGTTACAATTGTTGAAACGGAAAAAGCATACTCCACTTTATGCGCAATATGTATATGGACAAAATAAAAAAAAATTAAGTCTCTATCTTTTCTAGAACTTTTGATATGATTTTCCTTGTCGGGAAAAACACAAGTTTCGGGAAACGGTAAAAAACAAAAATAATAACAAAAGAAGCGGTTTACTCACTGTTTATTAAAACGTCTACAAAGGCATACAAATAAAAGAACATTGTCTCAGTGCTTACTATAACTCGTGTACACACCAAAACTAAATATTACTGATCAAATCGCGAGAGGGGGCGACCGTTATCTACAAAGGACCAGCAACTGGGCTGTGCAGCAGCTCAAAAATAGATATTTTTCTACTTGAAAAAAAATTTTTTTTGGCCATGTTTTATATATCACCGTGTTTACAAAGAATCACAGAACGAAATAAAAACAAAAAACGAGATTCGAAAAAAATTAGTTGATTAACCGTTTCTGGCGTGAACTCCCCTCTTAAATAAATGTAATAACTCGCAGTGGGGTCTTAATAATTTTCAAATGGACGATTCCAGAGTGTCTAGAAAAAATGTGCGATTAGTGATTACTCATATTACATGTTTCCCCGCCGCGCCGGCAGGGTCAAGTATTCTCGCTGTATAAAAGTATAAATTTTCTACATTGTACCTCAATTAATTATTATGATTACAATTGTACGATATGGTACAACGGTGATACGGTTGGTCATCTTACCAAGCAATATGTGGTGTACTTGTAATGCCGTTTACGCGGACATAAGTAGATTTGTAACTAGATAAGAGTGATATGAGTGAAATTGTAATTTCCAAGGTAATCGGTTCAGACGACAAATTACAATTAACCCTTTATAGGATAGTGGCAAATATTAATGCCACTACAAATAAAGATCATTTTCTTTCTTAACCGTAGAATCATACGTTGGTCTACGAGAAACGTTAATCATACATCGACGTCGTTTTGACGGATGGACTTTTTATGGAGAGTTTTAGAGCTTATTTGCAAAAAACATTTTTTTTACATAACAATACTACAAAAGCGAACAAAATATTTAAAAAAATTGGATTTGGAAAAATTTCTTAATGTAAATATTTATTAATTTTTTTTAATCTTTTTATCAAAGCATATTTTCATTATAAAAATTAAAAAATAGATAAATACATCAATTGTAATAATTAGTTTATGAACTATTATGAGTCAGTGGACATGTGTGACTTTACAGAATGTGAAATTTCTCAGTCATAAATATTTAATCTTTTTATCAAAGGCACATTTGTAAATTTTCTAAAATTTGTTAGTAATTTTTCGAATAAGATCTCAAAAAATAATAAAAATTAAAATATTTTCCACAAAATAAATTGTTAATCTTTTATTAAGTCATTCGAAATGCATTCTTTAGTTTTCGATTCAATATATTAAAACTTCAGTATTATGTCGTCTCTATAAGTCAAACAGCTGTAATCATCTTTCACATTATCATAATCATTGAATAAATTAATTATAACATCCATATCTTTAATAAATTTAAAACAAAAATAGGAATTTTTTTATATGTAGTGTACAAAATCTTTAAAAAAAAACATACGTTAATCATACATCGACGTCCTTTTGACGGACACTATTTCAATACAAACAAAACGACAATGACTATAAACAAAATAAATATATGTGGTGTGTTATAATAACAAATAAATTAGATAACAGAAATCTCACAGCAAACAAGTAACAACAAGTCGTAGTATTGGAGCAGGTAGAGAAGTTCGTACGTCGTTTTGACGTGTACGTATGATTCTAGGGTTAATTTCGATTTAAATTAATCTTTATGGACTTATTTCATTACGTATGTAACCAGTGACCAATATGCCTAACATTTTTATTCAAGTTAAAGCTTGTCGCGTGCATTACGACGAAAACCAATACAAGTGGCAAGCATATTTACCACCGGCCATTTGTATTATTTCTATACAAATTATAATACAATACAACATTTTAATAATAAATTGATTTTATTTAATTTTTAGTTGATAGAAATCATCTACAAAGTTCATTAATTAAGTGGTCAATATATTTACCACTATCCTATTTATTAATAGGATCCACGTACTCTGGCAAAGTGTGTATATTATGTTCAGTACTGCTTGTAAACATAAGTTGACCAACATTTATTTTAATATGATATATCAACTAGAGTTTCAAGAAATATTACATTATAAAATTTTAGAGCAGTTTTCTTTTGAACAATATGTTGTTATAACAATGTGTTCTGAATATTAATGTACATGGTGATGTTATCTTATGAATAAATATACTAACTTACTTTTTTTTTACTATCTTTTTATATTTTTACATTTTTTACGAATGCATATGAAATAAGGAAAATCTACGTAGTTCTGATAAACAGATATTATGTATAATCTAGAAATAAAGTAGTTTTTATATGAATTTGATGTTTTTGTAAAGAAAAATATAAAATAATTTGAAAGTAAAATGTGCAGGTATTAAGTTTGAAATATTTTAGGATATAAAACTCAAAATTTATGATATTTACCAAGCGATGAAGTAGATCTTTTGGGCCGATTTGGATAAAATTAGAATTACAAAACTTTCTAAGGATAACGTTTTGCTGGGACAAAATCCTAGCAGTAAGATGTTTCGTTAGTTAAAATGGAAAATTTGATATCTTTTCACCATCCTCAAGTCACTTGGCTCTGAGAATGGTCGAAATTTGAAAACGCGTTAAGTTATAAAATTATTTTTAAGAGTGAAATTGGATCAAGTAATTTTAGTAACTTTATGTATTGTTTCAATATTTAAGATGAAATTCTACAAAATAAATCTTTCAACAGTAAAATCTTTAAATATCATTTAAATGATATATGATTTAAGGAAAATGAAAAAAAAATTGGTACTTGTGACGTCATCAGTTTCGCTTAATTGTATTTTGGCTGTAAAAGTCAAAATTTAAATCACAGGGATAAGATTTTTCCACTTTTGCTAACTGAATTTCGATATTTTGACGGCAAGCGTGAATTTGACACCGAAAATAAAGAAATTACGAAGAATCGTCGTCACCATCAAGTTTACACAACTATTTTTAGGTTATAAAATTTACAGCTCTATAGAAAATTATTTAGTATGAGGTTCAGCGATTGTTACAAAATTTTGTAAAAGCTTGAAAGTTTGTACTGGGTAGAATTGATTTCAAAAAAATCTGGACACTTCTTTTAAGTTGTCTAATTTAAGCTTTAAATAAAATAATTTAATGGATATTTCCATGGTAATTAATAGTATATTGTACAATAAGTGGGAAAAGAGGCTTATTTCTCACGAATATGAGTTTGTTCGTATGAGTGAGAAATAAGCTTTTCTCACGTATTTTACACTATACTTTTTCTACGAGCACATTTTTTTTCGTAAAATTAGCATAAATAATTAAAATAAAATTTAAATAAGTAGTAAAAATTTTTAAAATTTATAATGTCAATGCTAAGATGTTCAAATTTTTGCCAAAGCATACTTTGAAACTATGGAAACAATAATAAATAATCAACATACATATATGTATATTTTTAGTATTATTTCTATATATTATATATTAAACTAACGGAACAGCCTACTTTTTTATTATATTAAGGCGTGGGACATAATTTCCCACTGCATTTCCGTACAGTGTGGGCAATTGTTAATTTTTACATATAGTTAGCCGTGCACAAAATGTTACTTTTAATAGTAGGAGTAGAAAAAGTCTATTTCCTTACTAGCTGAGTTTTTGCTGCTAGAAAACTTCAAAACAAACCGCAACACTGGTCCCAGATTTTTATGAAACAAGTTCTACCGACAGTTATTTTATTTTTCGCTCAATTTCGTATTTCATCACTTGACGTTTAACGTCTCGTTTAAAACTTAAAGAGAAGATGGTTCAACTCTAATCATATTCTTATGATTTACGAAATTTGTTTTTTTCTAAATTAAAAATCAAAAATTATTTTTTTGAGTGATTTTGAAGAAAAGAAAAAACATTTAAAATGGTACCGCATCGTGGCATGTACGATGAATTTTAAATTATTTTTCTTTTTAAATAACATTTCATGTGGATTATTTTCAAAAAAAATTAAAAACTTCAAAATTTCAATTATTTAATGTCAGTAATTCTTTTCAAGGTAACAATTAAGCAACTACATAGACAACAACTAAACACCAATATCTTGTAAATATAAATAATATTTAAATAAAAATATAAATAATTATACAAATCCATTAAATCAATACACTATCGGCCAAAAATTGAGACACACTTTTGGTTTTTAGGAAATTTTTGTTATCATAAGTATGTGATTCATCAACTTTTAGGTCCGATTTACATTAACGCTCTGCTCTCACTCCAATATCACTCCGCTCCAGGTTCGATAAAATATTCTTACACAATAAACAATGAGTGTATTCATATCATCGCTCTGATATCGGTCCGATATCAGTCGCGGTTCGCTCCCGTTTCAATGCCACTCCAATATCAATACCACTCAGGTAATATTTTATTGGAGCGATATCAGACTTGTTATGGTTTGTACCTATAGTGTAAACACTTTTTTGATTCCACTCCACTCCGCTTGCATTCAGTTGTTATGAAAAGATATTTGTATCGAAAAGATATTTGTATCGGGCGCTTGTCGAGCAAAGGATCGATGGTGTAATCGATAGCACACCTGGCTAGTTACCAGGAGATTCTGGGTTCGATTCCCGACCGATCCGGATAATTTTTTCAATCACTTTGTGATTTTTAATTTACAGCACGAATTTAGATAATTTAGAAATTCCAACAATTTAAATTTTATTTGCCGGGGATTACCCTTTTTGAATATTACTATACATTAATTGTGTACGTATTAAAAATTAAAATAAATGTCTAATTATTATAAATAAGTACATATACTGACACAGCCGAACAGACTCAACACAGATGAAATACATCTTTTTTTTTTTTTTTAATACCTACATTAAAACAAAAATAAAATTTATAGAAATGCATGCCAGTTGGAAGAAACAGGTGTTAAAATTTTTGACCCAGTCGCACACTTTGACTTTTGACTTAGAGGTCGCACACCACATACTGTGGATAAATCATTTTTAAACGAAAAAAAAGAAGAAAGACAACCGAGAAATAAAGTAGTGATGCAGATCGAGGGTCGGACAGACAGACAGACAACCGAACAGAACTAGATGGACTTGAACAGATCACGCAGATCTTCTTCGTTTCAATGCTCGCGCGGGTCTATGATCTTTACCATCTTTACTTCTATTATAAAGTGAATGTGTTTTTTTGTTATAGTTTTTTTTTTCATCATCTTCTATCTATTTGACCTGGATCCGAAAAAAGGATCAGTTTTTTTAGTCTGTTCGTGTTGTAATGATAATTGTTACATTTTGAGAAGGATCTGTCCATTGTGTGTGGGGTCTTCCATTCACAAAGAGCCCTTTTTGTGATGGTTGATAATGGTTTGTTTTGATTATTTAGATCAAATTGATCCAAACAATTTTTTAACCCTTCGTGAACGCACGTATGGTATAGAGATGATCTCATATTGTAATCGACTAATCGTAGTTTAAAAGTTTATGGTACAAATATTTTTTTTATTTATTTAAATTGGTGTCAATGTTACCCGGCTGCTATCGGTTGAATAATGACACAAACAAGTATCATTTTTATTTTCAAGTAATCTTTTTTTTTTTAGTTAGTAAAAATAATTATCATTATTTTATTATAAATAATTAAGCTTGTAAAATTTGTTGAGGTTGTGTTATTAAAGTATTATAAAGAAATTGTAAAATAATATTTCCAGCAAATATTAAGGACAAACTTTTATCTTTATAATTAATTAATTATAAAGAATAAAGATTTATCATCACGCCTTAAGAATCGGACACATGAATAAGAATGCCCGGGCGAATTGCTCGGACGATTATAAAATTTTATTGTACTGCTTTGATCCAAAGAGTCAAGTAGGTAATAATGTCTAAACGATAAAAATCAAGTAGATATTGGTTGTCGACAAAAATATTTTATACATGTTTCGGTCAATTTGTCAATTAGTTTTATAACTATCCGGGCAGTTCGTCCTAGACCTAGTGTTTGTACCTGTTACATGTATACAGAGCGTCCTAGGGTACGTAGTAAACGAATTCTTATATTAGGGTAGCTCCTTATAAGATCAATCTCGTGTTCGGTCCGTTCGTCCAACTGTCACAGAGGTTTTTCTTCAAAACATAAGAGGCTCAAAAACACTTAAAGAAGAAAAATTAAAGCTTTTTTTAAAAAAAAATATAATCGACTTTAGTGATGAGCAAATGCAAGACCAAGACCAAAGACTTAGCAATCTTGGTCTTGGTCTTGTTCTTGCATTAATAATCTTGGTCTTGGTCTTGCTAGAGCAGTTTGAGTCTTGGTCTTGGTCTTGCAAAATGCAGTCTTGGTCTTTGTATTGCTAAAAGATCTTGCAATTTCTGCATTTTTTTATTAGCGAATTTTTTCCTTCCAAAATCAGAATTTTCTCTCTTTACGGTGTTAATTATACTTTCAGACTATTTAAATAGTTTAGCAAGAGTTCTGCTTTTGTCTTGGTCTTGCTCACTTGAGTCTTGGTATTGGTCTTGCAGCCATACTTATAGTCTTGGTCTTGGTCTTGCAAAAAATGCAAGATCAAGACAGGACTGCAAGACCAAGACTAATTTTGCTCATCACTAATTCGACTTTAAAATAATAATAATAAAAACACTGAAAAATATGAAATAATTACACCATGAGTCAAGATTAAAGTATTCGTTTCGAGCCGAAACTGTAGCCACCTATATCAAGTGATTATTTGATAATTTATCAGGACACTTTATACATAAATGAATGAAAAATAACTATATACATAAATGAATGAAAAATATATTAAAAAATGTTTTAAAATGGAATAGTTTTCGATATTTTAGCCAAGAAAAAGCATAAGAGGTGATTTTTATGTTATTTTTTTCAAAAATTTCAAAATAAAGTGACGTTTGATAGTAGGGGTACAAACAATTTTTTTTTATTATTTTGTAAAATCTGGTAAATAGACATCGTAATAAGTACCTCGCTTTAAAAAAATCAGTGTTTAAAAAAAAAAAAAATTTTTCCTTAAAGAAGATCGTAAAATTATGTACCTACAAATAACGTCCTGATAAACTGACATATTTGTCAACCTTGAGCGCTGTAGTCGAATTTCGTATCCTCTCTAGGGAAAAGTTTATAGCTAAATATAACTAAAAAGAAAATTTGACAGTTTTTGATCAGAGGTAGTAAAAGTCTTAACAAAGTTTCTATTGATGAAACTGCGGAAATTGACTTGACACCAGTTTCAAAAACTGTCAAAACTTTATACTTATGGTGTAATTATTTTTACTTTTCAGTGTTTTTATTATTATTATTTTAACCCTAGAATCATACGTTAGTCTACGAGAAACGTTAATCATACATCGACGTCGTTTTGACGGATGGACTTTTTACGGAAAGTATTAGAGTTTATTTGCAAAAAACATTTTTTTTTTACATAACAATACTACAAAAGCGAACAAAATACTTAAAAAAATTGGATTTGGAAAAATTTCTTAATGTAAATATTTATTAATTTTTTTAATCTTTTTATCAAAGCATATTTTCATTATAAAAATTAAAAAATATATAAATACATCAATTGTATCATAAAAAATGTGTTTCAAATAATTAATTTATGAACTATTATGAGTCAGTGGACATGTGTGACTTTACAGAATGTGAAATTTCTCAGTCATAAATATTCCTATAGATATGTAGTTATTTCCCCATTTGGCACATTTGTAAATTTTCTAAAATTTGTTAGTAATTTCTCGAATAAGATCTCAAAAAATAATAAAAATTAAAATATTTTCCAGAAAATAAATTGTTAATCTTTTATTAAGTCACTTGAAACGCATTCTTTATTTTTCTATTCAATATATTAAAACTTCAGTATTATGTCGTTTCTATAAGTCAAACAGCTGTAATCATCTTTCACATTATCATAATCATTGAATAAATTAATTATAACATCCATATCTTTGATAAATTTTAGAAAAATTAGGAAAACTTTTATATGTCAAGTACAAAATCTTTAAAAAAAAACGTAATCATACATCGACGTCCTTTAGACGGACACTATTTCAATACAAACAAAACGACAATGACTATAAACAAAATAAATACGTCGTATGTGTTATAACAACAAATAAATTAGATAACAGAAATCTCACAGCAAGCAGGTACCGACAAGTTGTAGTATTGGAGCTGGTAGAGAAGTTCGTTCGTCGTTTTGACGTGTACGTATGATTCTAGGGTTAAAGTCAGTTTTATTTTTTTTTTTTTTTTGCTTCAAAAAGTTTTAAATATTATTTCTATTTTCGTATTAATATCCCCCAATTTAAACATGTTACACATACTTGCTTTTGATATCCAAAAATGACTATAACGCCTCATTCTAATTATCATTGTTGTACACCACATCTTCAGACATACGATATTTTATATTCAAAGATCTACATTTACCGATACAGCAGCACACTCCATTGCCTGTGTGTATGCAAGACATCGCCTTTTATGTGTGTTATTTCATTAATTAGAACCCAAAGGTAACATAAGATAATCGTCTTTTATTTATTATATAGAAACTTCCAGGTAGAGTGAAGAAATTCGATAATGCTATGTTGTTTACAAAACACTGTTAGTTTGAAATACAGTAGAACCGCTGATTACAGTCACCTCTCTTAATCGGACGCCTTCTATTGCCGGACAATTTTTTTACGACGGTGGCATGCTATATGAAAACCAATGCATTCAGCACTCTCTTAAGCGGACCCTCTGTTAACCGGACGCGGATACAATATTTTTGACGAAACCATATTATTTAGTACATTGTGAGTTAGGTATAATTGTTCATGTTTTAACTTGTTAACAATGATTCTAACGTGACGATGCATTTATAAACTTTATATTTTGATATCAGTACCTAAATTCGTTTATAAAATTGTTTTGAATTAAAAAATCATAAAGAAAAAAAATTACTTATGAATACTACATTACAGTAGAGCACCAGTTTTGTCAAGAAAAAGTAGTGTCCAAAAGTGGTGCCTGAAAAAAGTGATGCTTTTCGACCAGGGGCGATTCACAAATATCGTAAGATTATGTTTTGAATTAAAATTATGTTTTTTTAAATATCAATGAAAGAAAAAAAAGAAGTGAAGAATTAAAAACTATTTATCTCAGATAATAATATTTTTTCATTTGTCGTTTTATTAATTTGCTTTGAAATGATTTTGTTTACATTTTATATATATGATAAAAACAGCCACAGAACAGAATACATGTAGATAAACATTCTATGTACAATAATTAAAATCCATTCCCACGCTTTGAAGTCTGTTGTTATTTGTCACTACCATTACCGGTATATTTATTTGTTTGTTTTGATAAAATCATGCGTCATGGTCTATTGCACATGGATTTAATATTTATGTACTTGACGTTTTTAATGCAACTTTCCAGAAGAGATGTTGACTAATTTGATGCTCTCACTGTATTTAATGTTATTATTTACTCTGCCCTTGTTAAACGGACACCTCTGTTATCCGGACAAATTTTTGCGTGACACTGCTGTCAGGTTAGTAGAGGTTCTACTATACATAATACGGATTCAAAATAATCGAACTAATTATACAAAACGAATGAACGTGAATCCGAATCATCAGTAGTTTGGTTCCAATAAATTAATTATTGCACTGTTAATCCAGTAATTAACAAGAGTAAAACTACTGAAAAAAACGATTTGGTACTAATTGGGATACATTATTAGTTTTTGGTTGTTTTAACCAAATACAATGGTGCCTCTTTTTAAGCAATATATTTTTTTAAATAAATGATCTTTTTAGCAGTAGTGTATTTACAGGAAGGTTCTGTGTTGTAACCGAAGGTAGCGAAGAGTTTCTTTTAAATCCAAAATTATCGTAACTTAATTATCACCCCTTATTCAAATCACTTTCTTTTAAAAGAACTTTTTCCAATTTTATGATGTCAGGTTTACTGAAATTTTTCAGTACTTACTTTAACAGCCATAAATAAAATGATCAAATACTGACATTGAACGCGAATTAAGTATAGGTTTTCGAAATAGTTGTTTCCATTTTTCTGAAAATTTGACATATAAAACCATTCGAAAAAGACTTCTCTCGAATCAGTCATATTTTTAAAAGGAATTTCGTCATTTTGACTCTAAAAATGGAAAGTTCACAGCCAAGTTAGTTTGAAACAACCAATCACCCTAATTTAAACCATTCCCATAAAGTTTGATTTTGGAGAAAAAACGGCTTACTAATTGAAAATTTAGGTGATTTGAAAATAAAATTTTTGCTAGTTTACCTCCTTAAAAGATATTGAACCAATTATACATATGAAATTAAATTTTGATTGTGGGGGGTTAATGTCAAGAGTTAACCTCGAATGTTGGAATTTTTTTTATAATCATTGCGTAGTATGTCAGAGGAACACGAATCTTGTGGGGAAGGATAGGAAGGATAAGTAGGTACTTAAAAATTATTGTCCTCCACCTTTATCACCAAAAGGATTGCCCAGAAAAATGAAAATTATCAGTTTTTATGTCATCGAAGATGACATATTAATATCGTTGTGTGACTGAATAATTATTGACTTATACATCCATATTGAATAAACGCAAGAGGACTGTTAACAACTATAGAGTTAACAAAAAATCATAAATTAACACTTGACATGACATTACTTAGTGCGTGTCAAAAACACGCATTTGACGAATTTTGTATTTAATAGTTTCTCTTATTGTTGTCGAATCCATGTTGAAAAACAGTTTCTTCTACGGTACACTATTCGTGCAAGTATTACTTCCATTTGACCAATTTATTTATTTTTAAATTTCAGATAAAATTATAGATTTATTTTTGTTGATCAATACCAGTGTATTACTGACATTTAATTGCTAATAAATTTATTTAAATTCAAAACTATAAATTTTAAAAATTTTCATATTTTTTAATTTATAGTAATTTTTACTATTATTAAATAATATCGTTCTGTTTCACTCCCACATTCTTTTATATAAATCAACAAAAACAAAGACGGGAGATAAATATGTACAAAAATAGACGCAAATAAATAGACGCTAGTATAATTTTTAAATGTAGGTTTTTGTTACAAATTATAAATTCAACTTAAATGGATAATTTATCATAGAGGAGTACTCGATTTTTTTTTTCGTTTAATACAGTAGAAATAGTGATGAGCAAATGCAAGACCAAGACCAAGACTTGGCAGTCTTGGTCTTGGTCTTGTTCTTGCATTAAGAATCTTGGTCTTGGTCTTGCTAGAGCAGTTTGAGTCTTGGTCTTGGTCTTGGTCTTGCAAAACGCAGTCTTGGTCTTGGTCTTGGTCTTGTTATTGCTTAAAAATCTTGCACTTTCTTGCATATTTTTATTAGCGAATTTTTTCCTTTTAAAATCAGAATTTTCTCTCTTTACGGTATTAATTATACTTTTAAACTATTTAAATAATTTAGCAAGAGTCTTGCTTTTTTCTTGCTATAGTCTTGGTCTTGCTCACTTGAGTCTTGGTATTGGTCTTGCAGCCATACTTATAGTCTTGGTCTTGGTCTTGGTCTTGCAAAATGCAGTCTTGGTCTTGGTCTTGGTCTTGCAAAAAATGCAAGACCAAGACAAGACTGCAAGACCAAGACTAATTTTGCTCATCACTAAGTAGAAATCCGTAATTTTAAAAAAACAATACGTTTGAAAGGCATAAAAATAATTATATTGTCGGAATTTCATAAAATCAAAACCGGAATTGAATCAAAATACACCGTTAAACGTTAATTTTCATAAACGGATCGTTTGAAATTTGAACACGTATCACAAAAACAGAAGAGAATAAACGCAAAAATTACTGTTACATATAAAATGAGGCACTGTTTATAAAGTTGTAATCCACGGAATACAAAAAATATGTGAGTAGTATTAAAACTGGTAACTTATTAGAACATCTGTTTAGTTTAAAAAATGGATAGCAAAAATTGATCTAATATTCTTAAAGATTAATTTTGCGGTAGTTACATTATAGTACATATATTGTGCAATAAGTGCGGGAAATTGTCGATTGCCCACGAAAGCGAAGTTGAGTGCGCTCATTCGCTTGAGTGGGGCAATCGACAATTTCCCGCACGAGTTGCACATACTATTTTTTATTACGAATTTCACATACTTTTTTCTATTATTATCACTATTTTTGACATTTTTATTACTTTTCAAAATAATATTTTTAAGTGTTCGTCTTTTTTTCTGAATTAATTATCGTTTAAATTACTTTGTTGGTGGTTTCTATAGAAATAATTACCAATTATTTATTAAATGAAAAATTAAGAGGCGGCTTTGCGTGTTTTGATTAAATTTTGCTTGTTTTATTGTCAATTTGCGTGTGGAAAGTTACTTTCCACACGCAAAAAAGTATGCGAGAAGAGTACAGTGGGCAAACTTAGGCAAACTACTATTTTGCGGAAAGAAATGTGTACGCCAAGTTAGTACTTCTCCCGCAAGAGTAATAAAAAATTATGTACATACATTGTGGTTCTGCATATATTTGTAGATAGTATAGATGCTGTAGCTCAATTTCTGGAGCTCAATGAAAAAGATTTTTGTCATTAACTACATAGTATTTATTAGTAATGACTATCCATTCTTTTCCTTCGTAGTTCCAAAAAAAATAAGGATAAAGTTTTGGAGAAAAATCGGTCATCACCGGTCATTTATTTGCGACGTTTCGAGAACATGGAATTTTCATCATCAGGTAAAATTTTTTTTAAATACATATACCTATTATAAAGAAAAATTACAAAAATCGAAATTATAGGTATATATGCAAAATTTTATACTTCTATGTGTTTTGATTTTGCCTGATGATGAAAGTTCCATGTTTTCGAAACGTCGCAAATAAATCGTTTGGTGATTTTTCTCCAAAACTTTATCTTTAAATTATTTATCTAACTAAATCATCTAATTATTTTTTTTGACAAAAAAATAATTTCTAACTCTTTTATTCTCTATTTTTTGGCGAAATTCGGAGTAGAAAACTCAGCCATTACAGTCACAGATCCAGGACTATGATAGAAACATGTTTTTAGGTCTCCATAAGCCGAAAATGACATTACTAAATGTATTTGTGTTCGCGCGATAACTTTTGCACGAAATTTACTGAAAACGTCGGAAAGTCCAAAAATTTTGAACGATTTTCCAACTAAACACGTCCAATGCCAGGAATCTCAAGAAAATGTGTTTGCGAAAAAACTATATTCTTGCCTTAAAGTTATTTTGGTTTTAAACATGACAATAATAGGATACGGCATGAAATTTAAGATAAGATGCAGTTTAAGCATACAATCATTTTCAAGATTACATAAAAATGTGTTTCCGATATAAGGAACCTGTGTGCCCATCCCTCATTCGCAGTGTATTTTGTAACTAAATTGAATAGTGACACTTCGTCTTTATAATTCGATTAATTGATTTATTTAAATTTAATTAAAATATAAAAATAATTATTCAAATATCTGTAGGTAACTGACTCTGTTATTTTTTAAATTCTAAATTTCTTCAGGTGTTTATATGATATTTTATTTTTTTCAAATTTGTTAATTGAATAATTTTGTAATTGAAATATGTCCTCGGGAATAAAAGTGACACACTGAGTGAGAAAAAACTATCCAACCGACAGAGATGTTACTCTTAAATTATGTTTTAAAAATGCTATATAAATTATCCACGCGTTTCATATAGAGAAAAAAAAAATACCGCGTAACTTTACAATCTGGCACGCATCGTAGCCACATATGTACATATTAAATGTTTTTTAAGAGCAGTAAACGTTTAAGTCGTTTATATTTTATTAATTCCAAGTAATTTCTTTATTTTTTGGAAATATTGAATAGCGGTTCCCAAAACGTCGGTGAAATAGAATTCCACCAAGATTTTTTTTTTCAATTTTATTGGTTTCTAGGGTTTCGTAGTCAAATCCCTTTTATGTCCTCATAATTACAAAATTTTTAGGCCCATAAAAATGAAATTTTACATCTACATGCTATAGGTAAAAATAGGGTACTTGACTGAAGTTACAAAAATATTCTAAAAGCATTGTTTTTCCATATCAGTTAAGTAATTTTTTTATTGTCGACAGACTCTGTAAAAAATCATCAAAAAAAAAATAACCCTACAATTTTAAATGAGAAAAACGCGGGAAAAACACCTCACTATAGTGACGTCACAGTTTGAAGCAACTAAACGTCAACGTCAATATTTATAACCTCAAAACTTTGATTATATTCATAAAATGTCAAATTAAAAGCAAGTATTTAAGAATTCTGGCCGATTATTATTACTATATATATATATAAGCTAATATAAAAAAATATTCAAAAGAAAACACAATTTCACCTCACCGATGAAAATTACTAAAATCGACATATCTAGCTACAAAATGTTACGTCATATTCAAGAAATGGCGCGTTTTCACTAATTTGAATATTTGTTGAAAGATGGCGATTTCCAAAATAAAATTTCTAAATATTTATCAAATTTTTTTAAGTTTCATCATTAAAATTGGACATATGAAATGATAATGCATAGGAATTATTTAACATTTGACACAAATTTTAAATACAGTCAAGTACCGTATTTCAATTAGTAAGGTTTTTTTCTTGTACTGGAAAGTGAAGATCAGATTTTTATTTTCGCATACCAGGGACTGTGAGATATTCTCACCATTTTTAAGGTCCGTTTGTGAAATATTGAGCTTGCAAAAAGGGGTTATTTTTGCACCTACGCGCCTCTGTAATTTTTAAACCGTGGATCCAAAAATTTTAAAAAAAATACAAATACTAGCACTTGGAAATCCCCCAAATATTCATGTCTAAATCATGTCCAATGTTCGTTTTCCAGAAATAAATCCACGTATTCAATCGTGCTGAGGGATATCGTTACAAAAATTTTTTCAAAAATGAAATTGAGATTCCTTACATAACTTTTAGTGACGCGACGTTGGAAATTCGAAAATTTTTTGGATGAGTTCTTTAGCCAATCCGTTCTGATTCCCAGTACCGGGTATTTTGGGTCTTTTTCATCCAAAAAAAATTTTTTTTGCCAAAATTTAACAAAAATTCAAACGTTTTCCATTTTTTTTACATCTACGGAACGTGCAGAAGTTATAAATAAACTCATTTTTGAGAAAAATTACGAGTAAAAACAAATTTTTTTAATTCAAAGATTTTTTGTTAAATCTTTTTAATTACGTCATAAACGATAGGTTTATGAGCCACTATTCTATATGTTAATTATTTTTCGAGAAAAACTAGGAAATTCGCTATTCATTTTTAAGAGTAAAGTTTAAGTGTTCCTTTAGATTTCATGAACCAAATTGTCACGTAATTGATTCTTGAGTATTACATGTGCGCAAATTGTTTAATCACTGAGAAACTCTGACTTAACGCGTGTACGCATGTCGAAACATGTACTTGGCGATTTTTTTTTGTTTTATTAAAATTAAAACAAGAAAAGTTGAACTCATATACAACAATTAAGACATTCTTACACCAATTATACGTTTCGTAACAATTTTAATAGGTGTTACATGTTTTTTAACGGCACTGTAATAATTACATTAAAGCTATTTTTGTATACCTACATGTAAAATGTATTTACAACGAACACATTACACATGCATATACCCATGCTTGTCGGTCTGTTGAATGGTAATATAATGAAGAAGATTGCGGACTTCATAATATTCAAGCGTGGTTTTTTCTTTCAGTTTACCTTTACCTTCAATTCTGTCTATGTATGTATGTAGAGTTGAACCATTAAAGTAAATGTGCTGTACTGTTTCTCCTATTTGATTGTATCTATGTGTAGTTTACGTGGAACACGAGTGTGATTAAGGCTGCGTTACAAATACAGTCGAAAAAATTTGAGTGAATATACACGGAGAGAAAATTCATATAAAAATTACTGTGCTCAGCACTACAATCGACGTGTAAAAGGCGAACATATTCAATTTTGTACGGTAAAAATATAAAAATTATAATTAATCATAGAAAATTTAAAGGATAGAATATTGTTTCCGTAATATTAGCTCCGTAAAATTTGTAAAACAGCACAGTAAAAAGTTCCATTGCCGACAAAAAAATATTTTTTAATTGTTTTTCTTACAAAAATTACCATGCTGTATTGTAATATTTGAAATGCTATCTGCTAATAGTAGAAAGAAAAAAAGAGAAAGAAGGTTGTGTGTGTTGTGAACGCTGTTGAAATGTACCTCACTCATAGCAAGTCACATAGCCAACGATAGGTTTGGACGACCAACTTGGTCGGACGGGTCGAACCAAGCACCTTGATCCATTAGACTGTCTTACAAGCAGCAAGCAGTATTCATTACACTGTGTTAGAGGACGGGGACTTCACTATCTTTAATATTAGAATATATTGTTGGCAATCATTTTTGTATGCATCATAAAGAATTGAAAGTCGGAAAAGATCGGGCATCTTCGAAGTTTTTACAGGTACAGCCCAAGCAACATAAGGTTGCGGGTCAGATGCGCAAATGAAAGAGTACGACAACAAGAATTAAACTACAACATATATGCATAAGAATGTGATAAAAGTTGTGTTAACACATTAAATTTTACCATGCTAGCACATATTTTTTATTTTGGTCGTCGATCGCGCACGCATTCTAAGAGAGCATGGTAATTTTTCTGAAATTTTATCTACAAAAATTATATGATTTTTCTCTCCGTGTACTGTGTGAGTTTTTTGAGAGCTACCATTTTTATTACAGCCAAACCGTTGATTTAATCGAAAAATTGTTCAAATAAGAGTTGTAGATATCGACGGGGGCAACCGATTGCTATAGTCAGGAGCTTTATAGCTCTTATGGTTTTCGAGCTATGATACAAACTTATAGATTTTTAAATAGGACTATACATTAATTTTTCGATAAAACTGATCGAATGCATTAATTAACAACATAAATGAGCAAAAAAAATTTTTTTACCTAAGTTTAATTTTTTGATTTTTCTTTAATTTATCAGTTAGGCGGTAAAAATATGCATATGTATTTAAGGCTACTTCAACCGATAGTGTTTTTCTTGGTTACATTTCCATTACATCCAAGAAAAGAACCTTTTCCAGTACCATTTCTATCATAAAAATTTGGTTGTAATACAAATGGCAACTCTCAAAAACTCACATGGTACTATGATGTTATTATGGTATTCTGGTACTCGTGATCTAGATGTGCTTCACATTCTTATGCTATCGGAGAAAAGAGAGTAAGGATGCTTGGACAGTTAGTTACAGTTAAAGGCTGGTACTGGAAGCCAACTATACTCAAAATTGCTCAAAAGTATTCGATACTACAAGAATTAAATTTTCTTTGGACAATTATTTATTAAAATTCAAAATACCATCGATTTTTATTTAACCTAAATACATTATAGGTATTAGCATTTATATACGAGGACCTCCTGGTTTTTTGACCAAATATATTACCTAAAAGTGCTTGAAGAACTTGAAACTTGCTGGGCTCTTATGACCCAGAGTAGCGTCTACTAGAATAAGAAGTACTATTAGGATTCATTCAAAATTTAAAAGATTAATGTCACTTTCTGCTTACCCTTTCCAAAGGAAAGGGGCGGATTCTTTTAAAAATTTGTTAAAAAGTTATGGTTGAAGATTTCTGTCGTAACATTCACATAACAGCCAATTTTCGATTACAAAAATTAACAAAAATTATTTTTCCTCGAAAACCCGCTAGCATAGAATAGTGGTTCAAAAGCTTTCTTATGTGATTTGTGCCACTCTTTAGGAAGGTTTAAAAAAATGTCAAAAAATTTTTGAATCTTGGTAAATTTTTACAAAAAAACTAATTTTTTGTGGTTGGAACAAATCGTCTGGTTGAAGAATTCATCCAAGGGTTCGGGACTTCCAATATTTTCATCAAATTTCATAAAAATAGCATGTTTTGATCGAAACTTGGCTGAATTTTCCATTTGAAAATTTGCTAAAGAAACAAAAATTGATTTTGAGACAATGAGAAATTAATATTTTATCGGTTTTAAAAACTTTTTATTGAGGTACATTTTGTTTATAAACCAAATTTTTATAACATCTATCTAAATTGTTTAAGAATATTTTTAATTTAGTATTACAGATCTATTACATTAGATATAATTTGGGCCATAATTGTGAATCTATCGTCCACAATTATGCTTCAAAATTAAAAATTTATGGTCATACTCATGGGTAATTCTAAAATGCTTAGTTAAATTATTTATAGTAAAATATAATTTTGCAGACCCTGGTATATACAGTACAAGAAATTTAATCTTGAACCATAATTGTATCATGGAGGATTTCACGGTAACGAACAAACAGCTTTTAAAATGTCCAAGATTCAAAAATCGGTTTCTCAATTTAAATATTTTATTCCCACAAAATTTACTGGTATATGTACCTACATTTTTGAAATCATTACAAATTCATTTATCAATAAGTGTTCGAAAAACGATAAAAAAAAATGTTAATTAAAACCGGCTTTGTCCAAAAAATTCAAAATCTGACTAATATGCAAATCATCAGAAAAAAAGTCCGTTACAAAATTAAAAGGTTTCAGTTTTGGAATAATTCCTTTCCTCATTATTCAATTCCGAATTAATAAATAATCCTTAAAGACTAATTATTCATTTTCAAAACGAAAAAAAATTTACATATATCACCGATTTGATACACATCCTCACGTAAGCATTTTTTTTTTTAGTGGTTAATTCTTTTTGGCAGACGAACAACAAGTAAAGTAAGCTAGCCGGTGGCCGATCTACGGGCTCTTACGAGGTTGCCCGTAAAGCTGACCGGCAGGTTAGACAAGGTCTCAGTTCCCACGGTCACTGCACAACACATAATATGACCATTGGTCAAACATAGCCGGGTATGGTGTTAGTTTATTATATGGTAATAATATTATGTATGTTGTCTCGTTCTAATTTAGATGCCCGCGTGTTCTCTCTATTGCACATATTGAAATTTTAATGTTATGTATATGCGAGAATGTAGAATGTACCTATATACATATTTTTATTAAAGGTTTGACTGATGATAGATCAGATGTTGTAGTATGGAATTTGTATTTTAACAGTCCACAACAACATATCGCGCGTTCTCTGTCCCAACCTCGTATCTGGAAAAACTCCCAATTTCAAAAAAACGTACTTAAATTAGTGTTTTCTGCATTATGAACTTAAGGTTTATGCTAATTACACCCTCTGATATTGATATATATATATATATATATATATATATATATATATATATATATATATATATATATATATATATATATATATATATATATATATATATATATATATAATATATATAATATATGTTTTTTGCAATTCCGGCACTAAAAGACATGATTTAGTCCCTCATAATAGGGAATAAAGAAAGTTCACTTTTAGTCCCAAGGGGCTAAAAAATTATTTTGCTCTCGCTTTTAAACCAATCAGCAAGCATACTTTACAGAAATTTAACTTAAAATTAAATAGATAATTGAAAATAATAAACAAATTCAAACTTGTAGATGAAGACAAGCAGTTATAATTGTATTGTAAAGACAAACAGTTATTATAGTTTTTAAATTATCCGGAATTGCAAAAAGTAGTGGATACACCACAAGACTAAGGTGTCTTTTTTATCCCTCGTGTGATTTCTTGCCCTCGGACCTTTACAAACCCTCTGGCAACAAACTTCACACTCGGGATTAAAACTCACACTTTAGTCCCTTGGTGTACAACATACTATTTTGTGTGTCCTAAAACATGTAGTTTTTGATATACGCGGTTGGGACAGAGAAGTCGCGATATTACATTAAAGTATCTCTCTCAAGTAACATATGTTATATATATATATATATATATATATATATATATATATATATATATATATATATATATATGTATCCATTGTACATGCGCATGAAACATATTTTATTATAATAAAAGAACTCTGGAACTGTTTATTTGATGTTTTAAATAATATAATTTTATGTTATGAAGAATTCCACTGATTATTATCTAATCTAGAGATCTTGTTTTTTTTTTTGTTAGCATTATTGCTTGTGATAGTTTATTACGTGATTGTGGTTGTAAGTTGCATATTACACACGAGCGAAAAAGTTACGCAAGAGCCGCGCAGTGGCGAGTGCGTAATATGCTTTACAACCCAGTTACGTACTATACTTTATATACTTGGAGGCTTTATACTTTATCTACTTGGAGGTTGCAAGTGCAAATGCACTTGCTAAATTTTCATATTCCAAAAGTGGCCAGAATATGCTTTCACTGTTTTAGTAGTTTTCGAATCAAAATACAAAAGTTGGCAAACAAGATCTGTATTACAGTAATTTTGAACAAAACCCAGATTATGTCAAAGACCAACATTGAACTTGATGAGCCCAAGATTAAAATCAGGATTATACAGGTGCCAAAGCCAAGATTATTAAAATCTAGTTCTTACATTGCCTCTGCCTCACTATTCATAACACTTAATTTCATTTCTCGTAACAATTTCGTATCATGCTGAGTCAAAAATCCGTTATTATTCTTACATTCGACTCAAAAACTAGTGAAACAATAATTCCCATTACCTACTTACCGAACATTTTCAAAAGTAATTAATTATTAATTTTTTTACCGCCAGATTGAGTAACGGTCAAATTAACAAATTCAAACATTCCCAACAAGACTATACAAAACAAAAACTTATAATGTCCCATGTCCAGATAATGTTCCGTCTGTCCGTGTACAGTTTTAATATAATTTATTCAAAAAAGAAAAAAAAAATCTAAAGTGTAATGTCCAGTAATAAAGGCCAGAATAATGAGAACTCTGCTCCTTTGAATAAACATTCATAAAAAGAAATATTAAATATTTTATATATTAATGTAAACATTGCAGGACATTACCTCTATGTGTGTATGTGTATCTACCATTTTTTTTTTTTTGTTATGTAATCATATTAACCCCTTTGTGATGTGTGAGCCCGTTTTTATAAAAGGCAAACTGGTCAGTGGTCACCGAACGGAGCTTGAATGGGTATTGCATGCAAGTAACTGCTTGTTTTAATTATTCGTAGAATAAAAAGTTTAAAACGACCATGTTCTGAAAATATTGGTTCATATTTTAATCCAAAATTGGTGTTATATTCATCGACAAAAACTTACAAGCAGTTGTGGCCGAGTGGTTAAGGCGTCTGACTCGAAATCAGATTCCCTCTGGGAGCGTAGGTTCGAATCCTATCAACTGCGATCATAACCAAAACTTTTTTATTTTAAATTAAAGAAAACCGTACAGAAAATCGGAGAAACATTTTTTGAATAAAATATAAAGTAAAAAAAATGTTTTTTAAGAAAAAGTTTTTATTTAAAAATGCGCTAACAAAAAAAAATTAAATAACTACTGAGTGAAGTTTGAAGCAATATGCAACATAATTTATAAAAGCTTGAGGCGTTATCATTAATTAGATATTTCTGTTTTGGATATAACTGTAGCTATTTTACTTTTCAGTAGTTACCAAACTTAATTAAACGCCTCAAGCTTTTATAAATTATGTTGCACATTGCTTCAAACTTCACTCAAAAGTTATTTTATTTTTTTTAGCCCATTTTTAAATAAAAGCTTTTTCTTAAAAAACATTTTTTTAATTTAATTTATTTTCTACTTTTTAGTCTGATCACAACTAATTTAAAACAAAATTAAAGAAGTAATTTTTTTTACCTATATCTTAATCGGTTAATTTACCCTAATCAAACATAACTATGGAAACAAAAAATTGCAATGTAAAATCAATGGATAATATTTGACAATTCGAAATGTCAAAAAATTGCACAGGACTAAGAATCAAAAATTTTAGTTTGGGGCGATTTAGGACAAAACTAATTATACAATACTGCATTGTCATCAAAGTTAGACATGTATGCAAAATTAGGAACCTCTAGCTCAGTTAGAACCTGCCTAAATTTTGATTCCAAGATTTGATCTAAACCAACATACTAACATAGCAAGTTAAATAAAAGCTTTTAAAAACTAAAATATGTGATGCTTAATACCAAGGAAGGGTTTTTTTGTCAGTTTTAAAAGTTCTCCGCAACACAGTTTTAGAGTTTATTTTGAACCAGAATTGGTTATAAATCTTTTAGTGAGGCTCATCAAGCCATTGTGGCCGAGTGTTTAAAGCGTGTGACTCGAAATCAGATTTCCTCGATTGCCCTAACATAGTAATTTTTAAAGTGGTGGTCGCTAAAACTATTTTGAACACTAAAATGGCAACCCTCAGATTGACCTGAATTTTTTTTGGGTACACCCAAATATATGTAAAATGAATGTATCTGAAAGGATTTTTGGCGACTTGAAAGGGAAGGGAGTGAAAACAAATTTTTTCATGATTTTTTGATGATCAGTGAATGATCATTTGTGTGATTATTTATGGTGTCCCATTACCTTAACCTAACTAGTTTTTATATAAAAGTTGAAGTATATTGCCAAAACTAACTAAACTAACCTAACCTTAACAAACCTCACCCCCTAGTTTTTATATCATATACTATTTATAGCGTACAGAACGTAATTTTTAAGCTATTCAAAAAGTTAAGCCTGGGAAACACATTATTTTTTACGATCAAATAGTAGATGTTAGTTACTTTTGACAATATACTAAAACTTTGATATAAAAATTAGGTGGTGAGGTTAGTAAAGGTTAGGTTAGTTTAGTTAGCTTTAATATTATACTTTGACTTTGATTTAAAAACTAATTAAGTTAAGGTTATAGGTTATTTTTATTTATTTATTTTTTTTTTTTTTGAATTTTAGGTAAATATATAGGTAATTAATATATGTGGGTTTGTCGAGTACATACTTATGTTAATATCAATAAAATTATCAACAAATTTGACATAAAAAAAATTTTTCATCCCCCTCCCTTTCGAGTCGCCAAAAATCCTTTTGGGTACTATCATCTATTGTATAGTAAACTGTCTGGTAAAAATTTGAAGCTAATTTGAGGGTTCCCATTTTCGGAACTCCAGCCGCAGAAACAATTGAATACAAATTACATACACATTTTCTATACTTTTCTTACCAATTTTTACATATTTCCGGGGTTTCTTGAAATTTTTAAGAGCAAAGACAAAAATGTTTGAAAGCCACTGCCTAAACAGAATATCGGAAAAACATTTATTTAGAATCTAGAGGTTTTTTTATCATTTACAAAATTCTCCCAAAAAGCAGTTTTTCTCGTAATTTCTTCAATTCTCCTGATCTTGAGAATATCTGAAGTGTATTATTATTTTAAATCAAAATTAGTCATACATCTTTCGATAATGGCTACGAAGCAGTTGTGGCCGAGTGGTTAAGGCGTCTGACTCGAAATCAGATTCCCTCTGGGAGCGTAGGTTCGAATCCTATCAACTGCGATCATAACCAAAACTTTTTTATTTTAAATTAAAGAAAACCGTGAAAGAAAATTGGAAAAACACCTTTTGAAAAATTAAAAATAAATTTTATGTAATATTTAATACCAAGGAGTGTGGTTTTTTGTCAGTTCTAAAAGTTTCCCAGAAGACAGTTTTGGATCTTATTTTGAACAAAAATTGGTCATAAATCGTTTGGTGAGGGTCATCAAGCGGTTGTGGCCGAGTGGTTACGGCGTCTGACTCGAAATCAGATTCCCTCTGGGAGCGTAGGTTTCGAATTCTATCAACTGCGGTCACTATCAGAATTTTTTTATTGTCAACCAAAATGTTTTAAGTATTGCTAACAGTTCCAAATTAATAATCGCTGCGTTAGAACATTATACTTTTCTCTTCGAAAATTTGCGCCAAACACGTCCCCTTAATTTCTTAAAATTCTTCCAACCTTTTGGAATTCAAAATACCAAAATGGTTACGGATTATAAATTTTTCAAAATCTATTATTCAAAAATTTTATCAAGATTATGCAAAAATTGTAACGTTTATTTTTGTCAAAAAAACCCAAAAATTTTCCCACATTTGAATGAATTTAAATATCATCATTGTGTCCTTCCTTCAGTTCCGTAATCCTTACGTATTATTCGGACAAAAATCAAAATTACATTTGTCACACAAATCTAGAAATATTTGTCATATATTAACAAACAGAAAAAAAAATCGATTTACCAAAACAACCCCAAAAAAATATTCAAATATTATGCGTAAATATAATCTAGCATAAAAATGTCTACAGATTTCCGATATTATGATAATAATATTTTCGTTTCAAAATTGACCATCAAAAAGAAGAAAAGAACAATAAGGAATATGGTAATCCACCAGCAATGGAATAGCCAGCCATGCCACCTTGATCAAGTAGTGATTGATGAGGACAATAAGTACACAATCATAGATCCCTAGATCCCTTCTTGACCATCACCAGAGCTAGAGAGAGGTTCAATTGAAATAAAATATTGTTTATGCAGTGCTGGACCCTTAAATATTTTAAATATGCGAATATTCTATCAGTTCAAATTATCATATGTATTAAAGGAAGATTTATATGTATTTACTTACAATGTATGGTTATATTGCCGTATAGTATATGAGATTTAATGTACATATTTATCTAAACTTATAGTTTTGGATCAGTACTACAGGAATGTCAAGAAGTTTCTGGCGGATTATTTGGGGTACAAGGTGTTACAGGTTCTTATAAAACATAAAAATTAGGAAAGCAGGAAGGTACGTCACGAATGACTTGAAATTTCTCCTGAAGTAGTTCAGGTAATGTTAAAAATATGAAAGTAATTTTCTTTGTTAGTTTCCACTAAATTAAACTGTTCGATTATTCGAAAGGTAGCTCGTAACCGAACGGTTTAATCTAGTAAAAAGTAGCAAAGAAAATTTTATTATTTTCATATTTTTAGTGATACGGATTTTTCCAAAGTAAATCTTTTAAATGTTAATTATTTAAGTAGTGTAGATAGTAATGTTTTTGACAGTTTAAAAATTAAATTTTTTATAATTTATGGCAATAAAAGTTAACCAAATTCGTAAAGTATTTCTTGCTTTGATTTAAAATTAAATAAAATAATTATCGTGCAGCATTTTACTTTCTACATGAGTAAAAAAATTGTATTAATAGTTTTTAAAATATGTTTATACAACAAATGAAACATAATATAAGCAGATATTCAAATTTGAATAAAATATGGTACTCTCTCTTAGGTTTGTAGTAGCTATTCAATTAAGAAATAGAATAGCATAAAAGATACGTTTACATTTAAAACAGTAGCACTTAAAATTCTTAAAAATACATACTGTTAGTTAATAGAAATTTTTATAGTTAAATGAAATATGTACTTTTTTGGTGTCTCAGCTAGAATAATTCTAAATATTTTAATTCAAGAAAAATTCAAAGTTCTTGTGAGCTCGACTCCAAAAGTTACTCTAAAACGATTGTTTGTTGGAGAAATCTTTACTAAAGATTTTTAAGAAAGCATTCGGCCGGAACTTGAAATTTTTCAATTCCTCAATAGTTAAAAAAAGTACCTAACTATAATTGATAGCTTTCCGAAGAGTTTTTTTTTCCTTGTATTTCTTTTCTTAGGCATTTCAGTATAAAATTGTCATTTTTGAAAAGATAGTTTTAAGCCCATACTACTTGAAATACATCTTTAATCAGCCAAGCAATTCATGAGTTCTGGTAATGATATTTGGCTTGGTAGGTCAAAGAAGTGGATTCCGCGGCTAGAGATGTGCTCATGGAGTTTTGTCTTTAATGTTTTTTACAGCCCAAATTTCTTTTTTATTTTTATTCCAGCCAGAACATACTTTGATACTTATTCCACAGTCGAAAAACGAATCCCGAATCGAATAATAGCAGTAGTTCTTATCCTCAAATCCTTACCCGAGATTAATTACCCTCTGAGAGACATTTTTCCCGTTGGAATCAAAAAATGTCTTTCAGCTTACTTTGGATTAAAACGTTTTGTTTCTTCAACGCCAAATGGTACTTCATTTGTTTTCCTAACCCAAAAATCGATGCCAAACCAGCTTCTTGGTGATACCAGGGCCGTGAAGAGAAGTCCGGGCTCCGAGGTTGTAATCCCGGTGATTCGTACCCTACAAAAAAAAGAAAAAAAATCCGTTGAAATTACAAAATTTCTCCACACTAATTTCTTAAAGTTTCCTCTTCAATAATTTCGATAATTTTTAATAAATTACCCTAAGCGTCCAGTTGTAGATTTTAATAAAAATTTTTTGACAATAAATTTTCAAAACTGGACACAACAAACACACACAACACGCTGTATGTAAAGGTATTTTTGCTCCAAACTATATTCACATGCCATGCAAGATTTAAATAATAATAGCCAAAACTAAAAAGCAAGGGGACAAATCTACATACATACATAAGTTTGGTTATGCATATTATTTGGATAAGCAAGGGTCACTATTCCAGTGGCTACTAACTGACCCATTCTTGAGAAGATTGAAAAAGGGATCAGAGCTCCTTCTCAACAATATCCATGCATATTAATTTAATGACCAATGTAATGATTAATGGCCAAAACCGTAAGTAAACGATCTGCATATTATGTAATGTATAGTTACGTAATAATATGCGTTAGAGTGAGATGGTGATAGAGAGTTCCCATCATTTTCAATTTTCAATTTTATTATTATTATTAGTAATATATTTATACATAAATTAAATGTGTGCGAACAGACAGTTTGGTGGAAAGACGGACTGGACTATGTTGAAGTAGAATCGAAAATTCTCATGTTCAATACTGAACCTATATGTCTAACTTATATACCTTGAATATATTGATTTTTATTCTATGGGTATTACCTGTTTGTTAATTTTAATATAATAACATGTATGAATTATGTTGGTTTAGATAAATGTGTTTAACAGTTTGGTTTTTAATTATTGCTAGGGTCCTGGTCAAAAATTGTAAAGACTATTTAGCGATTGACCATAGAATTAGGCTTGCCAACTGTTCTTGAGAAAAATAAAGTATCTAAGGTAGCGATTACACTGGATACGAATTCATTCGAAAATTTATTCGTACGAATTCGTACGAGTTTATCCGAGTCAATACGAATTAAACAAATGCATACATTTAGACATGCGTGGTTACACTGCTTACGACTCTTTCGTACGAGCTCGTACGACTTTTTGATACGACCAAAATATTTTGTTTTTTGATGCGAATTCGTACGAAAAAAATGATGGATTTAGAAAAAATAATCATTTTTGTTGACCAAAGGTGGTCTTTAAGGGATCAAAAACATAAATACTGTCATAATAGAAAGTTAAATAAAAAATTGTGGAATGAGGTGGCAGAGGAAATGTTTAGATAATTTTTTTATTAAATATATTACGATATAACAAAACTACCCTAACCTAACGAAAACATTTTAAGTATGTGTAATGAATAATTAACTAAATGTTGAAGCTGAAATTCAGTATATTTTAAAATAGTTGAATGTGACTTGTGACATGTTCAAGTACTCTAAAAATTTCTGTTCGTCTTGAAAAATTTCTTCCAAGCAATTCCAGAACTCAGCTTTTTTTGCTCTACATGAATAATAAATAATCGTTTACCCAGAATTGTTTGTTTTCTATAATTAGAAATTTTAAAAACATTTTCAAAGTGATCCATTTTTTGATATCATTTGATCCATTATTTGATATCATGCAATATGTATTAACGGTTTTCAGTTTAAATTTAAATACGAATTCGTATTACGATTCCGTATCCAATGTAACCACGCAATCGTACGAATGAATTTCGTACGAGCTCGTACGAATCAATTTTCGTACGAATTCGTATTCAATGTAACCGCAGCCTAATATTTTAAATACGAAAAAATGAAGTATTTGTCAGAAAAAACAGTATTTTCCAAATTTTAGTTTTTATTGCCTTTAATTCGATTTTTTTGTGTGTTGTTAACATATGCCAACAATTTTTGTTATCTAAAAACGTTTCATAGCTAATTTTACAATCTAAGTTTAGAATTTAAATACATAAATAAATAATTCATTTTCTATTAAATTTAGGGAGGATCTATTTCTCTCTGCTCGCCACTTCACATTCATTACCGAAAAAACTCTCAATGAAAGCTAAGATTGTGAGAACAAAAAACAAATAAGAAATTTTTTTTTTTATATTTGGTAAGCTATCACACGCATTTTTAAGTATATATTGCCGTTTGTCAGCAGTATTTTCTTTGCAAATTTGCAAAAGCTTTGTTATTATTATTAGTAGATTTTTTCTGAATTTTTTTTTTAAGTATGTACACGGAGAGAAAATTCCTATAAAAATTACTGTGCTCAGCACTACAATCGACGTGTAAAGGACGAACATATTAAATTCTGTAAGGTAAAAATATAAAGATTATAATTAATCATAAAAAATTTAAAGGATGGAATGTTCTTTTCGTAATATTATCTCCCTAAAATTTGTAAAACAGCACAGTAAAAAGTTCCATTACCGACAAAAAAATAATTTTTAATTGTGTTTATTAACCCTAGAATCATACATAGTCGTCAAAACGACGAACGAACTTCTCTACCTGCTCCAATAATGTGACTTGTCGGTACCCGCTCGCTGTGAAACTTCTGTTATCTAATTTATTTGTTATAAACACATAAAACATATAAATTTTATTTATAGCTATTGTCGTTTTTTTATACTGAAATAGTGTGCGTCAAAAAGACGACGATGTATGATTAACCTATATTTTTTTTTAAGATTTTATTCTCCACATATAAAAGTTTTCCTAATTTTTCTAAAATTTATTAAAGATATGGATGTTATAATTAATTTATTCAATGATTATGATAATGTGAAAGATGATTACAGCTGTTTGACTTATAGAGACGACATAATACTGAAGTTTGAATATATTGAATCGAAAACTAAAGAATGCGTTTCGAATGGCTTAATAAAAGATTAAAAATTTATTTTGTGGAAAATATTTTAATTCTTATTATTTTTTGAGATCTTATTCGAAAAATAACTAACAAATTTTAGAAAATTTACAAATGTGCCTAATGGGGAAATAACTACATATCTATAGGAATATTTATGACTGAGAAATTTCACATTCTGTAAAGTCACACGTGTCCACTGATTCATAATAGTTCATAAATTAATTATTACAATTGATGTATTTATATATTTTTAATTTTTATAATGAAAATATGCTTTGATAAAAAGATTAAAAAAATTAATAAATATTTACATTAAGAAATTTTTCCAAATCCAATTTTTTTAAATATTTTGTTCGCTTTTGTAGTATTGTTATGTAAAAAAAATGTTTTTTGCAAATAAACTCTAAAACTCCCCGTAAAAAGTCCATTTGTTGAAACGACGCCGATGTATGATTAACTTGACTCATAGACCAATGTATGATTCTAGGGTTAAAAAAATTTCCATGCTAACATGCTAATAATAGAAAGAAAAAAAACAGAAAGATGGTTAGTTGTGTTGGGATCGCTCTAATGAAATGTACCTCAATCAGCGAGTTGCATGGGTTACATGCGAACCATATAGGTGTGGACTGTGGAAGAAACTTTGTCAGACAGCTCGCACCAGGCAGCTAGTTGTCAGTTGCTTTTACACTCTCTTAGGATGATGTCATCGTTTAATTCATTTTTTTGTTATTTACCTATCTTTAGTATATGTATTAGAATTATATTGTTGGCCATCATTTTTAGGATTTCGTAGAACATCTATCTACGAAATTCTTATGTCGCCGCACTTTCCTCAGAATAGTCCTCTGTCAACTCGCACTTCACGAACATTTTATTTTTCTAATGACATAAGCTCTCGCTTGCATGCAGTAATGAGGGTTTATTTATAATAATAAAAAAAACATATTTAAACCAGTAATATATTCGAATTTATTGCTAGTTATTTAATAATTTAACTCATATTCATTAATTTTTACATTCATTCGTCTTTTTGTTATTTTAAAAGCATTTTTTTAATTATCGGAATGTAAAGTAAATGAAAAAAAAATATTGGCACCCATGGTTGTCATATGAAATGGATATTTATGTATAATTTACAGAATACTTCAATATTCTTTTCTCTTTCTCTGTTGTTTATAAACATGTGTATATATACATCTCTTTTTATCAGATTTATCTTAATTCAAAAGGATATTTTGATTTCAGAACAGCTAGTGTCATCTCTGTTCGAATTTATAAACTATAATACAGGCGATTTCAAAAGATTAACATATTTTTTTATATTTTTTCAAATAAATTTATATTTTACAGTTAATTACGGGTAAATTGACTATTCATACATGTGTCAGTATGTATTATAAAAGAGAAATAAATTAAGTTTAGAGAAAAGAGAAATAAATTAAAAATAAAAATAATTTTATTCGGAGATTAAACTGACAGATTTGTATCATAGAGATATAATTTGTTCATATTTTCTCTATTTTATTTTTAGTTTACAAGTTTTGGTTAAAAAGCCACGTGTGATTTAAATATACATATTCGAATTTTACTTTTGTAAACAGTTTGTTTTAAAAAAATTTATCACAGGCTTGAAATTGTTTAAAATATAATTTGAATTCTTATTGTTATTAATTACTGATTATAAAAACGTGGTAAGTAAAATGATATATTTTACATATATTATTATTTTTTCATTTATTTTGTACTAGGTATAACTTTAGAAATAAAAATGTCATCTATATCTCCGGGTTAATTCTGTGAGCAGAATCTATTTCATCTGATTGGTCAACATCAGAAGACGAGGTAAAAAACATTTGCATTCCTCGGGCACGTCAATGTATTCTACGAAGTTGAATTTAAAATGCGTTTTCGTTTGACAAAAGCTGTTCGCTTCACAAAAATTCAGTTATCAGGTGACTAAAATGCAGAAACATTTAGAAATACAAAATGTTATTTTTCAATAAATGTTTAGGTTGTGTGCGGTACACAATTAAAAATTATGAACGTGGTTGCACGCTGGTCAGGTTCCACTCACGACAGCCACATTTTTGATGCATCGTTAATTAAAGCCCAATTCGAAAATAATGAATTTAATAATAAATATCTGTTAGGAAATAGTGCATACGCTTACAGACGATATTTATTGGCCCCGCTTTTACGCCCAAGGGAGCTACCAGTTAGCTGTTGTGCAAGACATTTCCATCCCCATGTCCCAGATGTCAGTAAGCCGAAGTATAGACAGGGTTACGAGGGCAATCAATGATGTAATATGTCCGCGGAAAATTAACTTTTCTTTGGCGCCAAGGGAAATTGCAAATGCTAGGGCAAGGTATGTATAATTTAAAGAATTTACCACTCGGTTATAAACTTTTCATTTGTTTGAATTGATAAATATTTGCATTTTTGTAGATTTTATGAAAAATACGGATTTCCCGGGGTAATTGCTGTAATTGATGGTACACACGTCGCTATTAATGCACCACTAGCGAGTCATACTGTATTCCCGGAGCATATTATATTAGGGTGTGCCAAAAAAAGTTTTTTTCTCGCTCTCCGCTCAAAATATCGTAGGATATGTCTAAACAAACATCCTCACCAAAGAGCAGCTCAAAATTCCAATTTTTAGAGGTGCATCATCGAACCTAAAGTTTTCCCATTTAAATAACACAGGAAAAACGATTTTTTATATTATTTACTCCTGCAAACTATGAAGAAATTATTTTTCCATAAAATGAATCAAAGCACCTTATTAAGCATTAAATTGTGGACAAAAAATTTCATTGAGTCAAATTTCTATCACCAATATTTCACTTTCTACAGAGCCTTAAAATTTAAGTTTCTTGAAATTTTACTTTTTTTACATTTTTAAGCTAAACTATTAAAGATAGGACAAAAAGTTAAATGACAGTTTTGTAATCCAACTGACACTTTACAAAAAAGTTCCTTACAAATTTTTCGTATTACAAGTAGTTACAAAGTTACAGACCCTCAAAGTTTATTTTACTTATTTTTCTCCAGAAAGGAAATTCAGCTATTACAGCTGGTGTCATGAAAAATCTGAACCTAAGATTATGACAGAAACTTGTTTTGAGACCTCGAGAAACCAAAAATGACCTTCATTAAAATTTCTTTTCGATGGTGTAAAAAAAAATTGAAAAATTTTTGAAATTTGGCCAATTTTTGCAAAAAGCACTAAAAATGGCGAAAAATGGCCAAAATTTTGACTTCCAAAAATCGGACATATATATCCAAATTTTAATGAAGGTCATTTTTGGTTTCTCGAGGTCTCAAATAAGTTTTTCATTCTTATTCGCTCCAACATATTTTTAACGAAAATGTTATTTCACTATTTTTTTAAAAAATTTTTTTATTATACATTCCAACAAAACCAAAACTAAAAAATTTAAAAAAATTTTGTTATCAAATTCAATATTATTGTTAAAACAATATTAGTCATTTAGAAGTACTACATTGTAAATAATTATTTGTATTTGTAGCCACTGGAGAAGGTATAAAATATATCGAAAAATTTTTGGAACAAAATAAAGAAACAATTTATTCTACGGAAGAAAGTCGGAGTATTATTTCTAATCCTTCATCTCCTTGGATAAATTAGTAATAAATTATTTGGGAACTTAGGTTTAAAAAATTTTCAAATAATATTTAAGCAATTTATTGTTTACTAAAATAAACGTTAAATAACATTTTCTTTTTTTCAAAAAATAAATATACATAAACCAGAGAATAAACTGCATACATATTTGACATTTCAAATTACATATACATGAATATATATATATATATATATATATATATATATATATATATATATATATATATATATATATATATATATATATATATATATATATATATATATATATATATATATATATATAGGGCCAATTCGTATCGGCGTAAGCCAAAGTCCCTTGTTCTTATTTTTAATCACATTACACTTGTTTTGAAGCGCACTTGGCTTGCTTTTGAGATATTTGTATACTCCTATCTCACTTTCCATGTTCTAGACCAGGGGTGGCCAACCCAAATGATCTTGCGGGCCACTTTGGAAGCACATCATAATTCCACGGGCCGCATACAAAATGATGTGTTCCCATATATTATGTATTTTTTTAATACATTGGTTTTCACTACCTTGGTCATTATAAAATAAATATATTTTGTATAAGTGTGATGAATCTTGCGGGCCAAAAAAAGTTCAAGGTGGGCCATATGCGGCCCGCGGGGCGCGGGTTGGCGACCCCTGTTCTAGACTTTCTAGAGAGAAGGTTCAAGTATTAACGTTCGGTATACATCGTATACTGTATACGATGTATACCGAACGTTAATACTTGACCCTTCTCTCTATAACCTGGAAAGTGAGACAGGAATATACAAATATCTCAAAAGCAAGCCAAGTGCGCTTCAAAACAAGTGTAATGTGATTAAAAATAAAAGCAAGCGACTTTGGCTTACGCCGATATGAAATGGCCCATTTCAAAGGTTTGTTGTAAAATTCTTTTAATTTTAAAAATATATAGGTAACTATAACTATACGGGTTATATAATACATAATAATTATTTAAGAATATTTTTGTTCCAATTTTTTTTCCTTATCTTTTATTTATAAGAGATATAAAATTTATTATAGGGATTCTATATAAATGTAGAGTCCCTATAATAAAAATAGAGTCGTGACATGTCAGCCATTTTCTATCCGAAACAAAGCGGAAAGCTTCAAAATTAATTATCACATATTTGAGTAAATGTTTTTGAATACATAATTATTGTTAATAAGTTATGAATTTATGAACAATTAAAAAATTTTAATTTAATTATTCTTTCTAGGTTAAACTAAATGATTTTTGTCAATATTTAATTTATTTCCAATTTATTTTACGCAAACTTGGGACAGAAAATACCGGAACCAATCAGCATTCCGCACACATGTCACGACTCTAATGCTCTAATGTAGAGTGCCTACAATAAATAGAGTGGTGACATGTGTGCTGAATGCTGATTGATTCCGGCATATTCTATCCAAAGTTTGCGTAAAATACATTGGAAATAAATTAAATGTTAACAAAAACCATTTAGTTTAATTTAGAAAGAATAATTAAATTAAAAATTTTTAATTGTTCATTAATTCATAACTTATTATGGTTCATTTCACTTAAATTTAACCATGCTTCATCACTTTGAATTTAAATAATTTCCGTTTTCTTGCTTTATCTCTTTCATTATTGCATTTACGTAAATTTTAGATTTGCAGTTTGTTTTTAGAAAAGAATAAAAGATTGATTTGCTTCGAATATAAGAATTATTTAATTTTTTAACGATAACTCATGATCAGTTGTATTTGAAATGAGGTATAACAATAATTATGCACTCAAAAATACTTACTCAAACATCTGATAATTAATTTTGAAGCTTCCCGCTCTGTTTTGGATAGAACATGGACGACATGTCACGACTCTATTTATTATAGGGACTCTACTCTAATGTAGATTATACTGCCATCTAGTATATAATAGCAAAATAACACTCAGTCGGTAATTCTATCTTTTATTTAATAACTAATAAGTAATAACGGTGCCGCAACTAAATAATTGTGGACAAATAACCGCAACCAAATAACCGTGGACAAAATAACTGAATGACAAGATAAACTTAGACAAAATAACTGTGGACAAAATAACCGAACGACAAAATAACCGAACAACCAAATAAACATCGTTAATTATTCTTTTGAGTTAGGGTACATGCGGCTGTGATATGACTAAGATTTTCTTTGCTCCCAATATAGAAAAGATGGCTAAATTGCATTAGACCTTAGATGTTGGTATTTAAACTATTGCATTTAAAAACGAACGTTAATGGGTGAAAACTATTGTATTTAAAAAGCTAAGCTTGGGAAACATTATTTTGAAAAATCAAATAGTAGATGATATAATACCCCTGTCGCAGCATCCTGCATAACATAGCGAATTTCTGTTTATAAAAATTAGTTTTTCTCGGAAACTAATTGACATAGAACAATAGCTTAAAGAGCTTTTTTTTTGTAATTTTTTCTCCTCTTTTAAAAGGTGTAAATAAATTTAGCAAAAATTTTTGAATAAGTGAAAATTTTGGCAAAAAACTAATTTTTTACAAGATCAAAAACCATGTTCCTGGCATCCGACGTGTCTGGCTGAAGAACTCATCCAAGGGTTTGGGACTTCCAATGTTTTCACCAAATTTCGTAAATATTAGATACTTCGTTCGAGAGTTATCGCGCGGACACATATATACATATCGCGCCTTTTCTGTCCCAATCTCATATCTGAATAGTCCCAAGTTTTGGACACACAAAAAAACGTATTTAAATCTGTGTTTTCATCACAATGAACTTAAGATTTATGCTAATTACACCCTTTGATGTTGGCTACCTATATATTATATAAATATATACAGATAAGTATATATATATATATATATAAATCCAGTATATAATATGTTTTTTGTATGTAATTTTTGATATACGAGGTTCGGACGGACAACGCGCGATATGTATATATATATATATATATATATATATATATATATATATATATATATATATATATATATATATATATATATATATATATGCAAATTTTAGTGAATCGGTTTCTAGGGACCTTAAAACAAATTTCTGCCATAGTCCCGGGTTCAAGTCGCGTCATGATAGTGGCTGTAATAGCTGAATTCCATTTTGGAAATTCGCTAAAAACTAGGTAGTAAGATTAGAAGTTAGTTAGGTTAAGGATATAAGTTTTTTTTTCAAATTTTAGGTAGATGATATAAAAACTAGGTGGTGAGGTTAGTTAAGGTTAGGTTAGTTTATTTTTGCATATATGTAGTATACATATATAGCCAAATGGATATGAAAAAAACGTCCCAATATCACGGTGCAGATTTGGAAGTATTTTGTTCGTTTTTCGCAAATGCGACTTTTTAATATGAACCAATCTGAACAGTAAACACGGTAAACACTAATTGATGCATCTGCGCAAAACAACTGAAGTGCCTCTACCCAATGTCTATCCGTCTCACTTCATCGGAACCACTGCCTCTTATAGGGATTGGCCATATAGTTATAATACATATATGTATTTTTGACAATATGCTTCGACTTTGATATAAAAACTAATTATGTTAAGGTTATAGATGGTGACGTTAGTTAAGGTTATGCTCCTTCCTTTCTTTTTCTTATTTCTAAAATTTATAATTTTTTTTTTTCATCAGCTTTTCTTCTGTAGGAAAAATTGTAGTGATTTATATTTCGCTTTTTCAAATTTATCTAAAATGTACATAACCTTTATCTTTGGGCTTTTAATTCTGCAGTAGCTCTTTTAAATTTATCTTATATGTACCTACATAATCTTTATCTTTAAACATTTTTAATCCTCGTCCTCCAATCTCTGTCAGGCATTAAAAAGTTACAGGTTAATTTTAATATTAACGTGTTGATGGTCATAACCTGCTATGATGGAACACCCAATTGGTATATATATATATATATATATATATATATATATATATATATATATATATATATATATATATATGTATATACATATATATATATATGTGTGTGTGTAATTGTTGGCACGGTACAGCGTTGTGTCACAGTTAGTCAGTTTATCTTGATGTTGTACAAATTCAAAAAATATTTTATCTCGGATACTGAACTACGAAATCCTGCCTTAATGCGTGTCCAACACGCACTTGGCGATTTTTTTGTATACATGTTTTTACAGGTACAGTGCAACCAATATAAGGTCGCGAGTCAGATGCGCAAATGAAAGAGTACGACAACAAGAATTAAACTATAATATACATGCATAAGAGTGTGATAAAAGTTGTGTTAGCACTACATTAAATTTTACCATGCTAGCACATATTTTTTATTTTGGTCGTCGATCGCGCACGGATTATAGGGGAGCATAGTAATTTTTCTGAAATTTTCTCTACAAAAATTATAGGACTTTTCTCTCCGTGTATTATTGATTCAGAATATAGGTAAATCATTAATCTTTATTTAATAAATCGTTTGGAAATTACGTATCGGAGAGTTTTGTTTAGTGTAATCACAGTCAAAATTTAGAATAAAGTATTTTAGTATACTTTATTTTTATGCAAAAGTATAAAGTATGTTTGTGAAAAATAAGGTAGAATACTTTATTATAATTATTATAAAGTATGGTTGGCAACCCTAGATAGAATACATATCTAAAACATTTGAACTCTAAAAATTTTTGAAAGTTTTTATAAGAATAATTCGTTTTTGAAAGTTTTCGGTGGTATTTTGATTATTTGAACGTTAAAAATAGGTGCTATTTTGATAAAATTTGGTGAATTTGAAATTTTTCAGCCAAACACGTCCGATACCAAGAACCTCAAAAAAAAATGCTTCCTGCAAAAATTTGCCAAAATTCAAAAATTTTTCGATTTTTTTAAAACATGGCAAAGATCAGGATCGGACCTACAATTATTATGGGCGCGAGACTTTGTTCTTGGCGCAAAGCAAGTAACAAGCAAAAGAAAAAAATCAACATTTTGGCGCCCCCGAACTTGCACTTTTGCTTTCCCCTAACACTCGAAGGGGGGAGGCACGTGCCCCTACTGCCCTCCTCCTAGATTCGGCTCTGGTCCTAGGTAAGCGGGTTTTCGAGAAAAACTAATGTTTGTAAACGAAAATTCGCTATGTCGCTATGCGCAGGGTGCTGCAACAGGGATATTTTTATTAATTGTACCATTTTCAAGTGTTTTACATTGAACTAATTGGTGGGCTTTAGGTAATTTCTGTGAAAAATTTTCATTTCTAACATTAAAACGGTCAAAATTCATTCAAGAAATCGAAATTATGTAACAAAAAGCGTATTACCGTCAATTTTACGGGTTTAATTTGGGTAAAAATGTAGTGATGAGCAAATGCAAGTCCAAGACCAAGACTTGGCAGTCTTGGCCTTGTTCTTGCATTAAGAATCTTAGTCTTGGTCTTGCTACAGCAGTTTGAGTCTTGGTCTTGCAAAATGCAGTCTTGGTATTGGTCTTGGTCTTGGTATTGCTAAAGAATCTTGCACTTTCTTGCATTTTTTTATTAGCGAATTTTTTTCTTCTAAAATCAGAATTTTCTCTCTTTACGGTATTAATTATGCTTTTAAACTATTTAAATAATTTAGCAAGAGTCTTGCTTTTTTCTTGCTACAGTCTTGGTCTTGCTCAGTTGAGTCTTGGTATTGATCTTGCAGCCATACTTATAGCCTTGGTCCTGCAAAATGTAGTCTTGGCCTTGGTCTTGGTCTTGGAAAAAATGCAAGACCAAGACTAATTTTGATCATCACTATAAAAATGTAACAAATTAGCTCTCTTTTCCATTCAAAAAAATATACGAATATCTTTTTATTTCAGTTTTATATTTAATCTATTTTTGATGACGTCATTAAGGTAAATATTTAAATTTTTGTGAATGTTGTGTTTATTCGGGGCGGAACGAGAGAGTCAGATGAGGCAATTGCCCGGGTCTGAAACTCAGTCAGGAGCTTGGACAAAGTGAAAAAGGTGTTTTTTGCTCGTCTAGGTACCTACTGCATTTTTGGGGAATACTTGTTTGAAATTTTTTGATGTACCCCGGAGCCCCTTATTTCTCTTGCCGGCTCTGTGTACATTATTAATTTATTTATACTAAGAATACTATTTTTTGTTAGTTCTTGATATTTTTTTTTTTTTGTTGCAGTACATTAATTTTTGAAGCATTCTGTAAACTCAGCGTAATAAACTGATAATCAAATCATACAACAATAGACTGAACGTAAATTATAAATAAATATTTATCAAATACATGAATTTGCGTGAGTAGGCGTGTTTTTTTTTTCTACATACAATGGAGTGCTTTTAAAAAATGACATTTTAATTAAAAATCCCTCATCCCCCCACTTTCCCTGATTGGGAATACTTCATTCACTGAGTTTACAGTATTTGTTTCAGTGCTCATATGAGAAATTAATTAGTAGAATACCTACAGCCTTTACTATAATAATACACAGTATGTGTTAAATAGAGACAAATTGTTGCATGGGCAATCACAGCAACAAGTGCAACAACGTTCTTCGTTCCTCTAACGTTCTTCGTCCAAGATTTAAAAAGTATATGCACTAGACATACAATTAAATCTGAAACCGGAAGTGATAATTTGGTAGCTAAATATTAGTTAAATAAGGGAGGAATTAGTTAAAAATAAGTAAATATAATTTTTATTAAAAGTGTACATATTTGAATTATAATTTTGAACATAGTCAAGTAGTTATTATGATGTTTGGTTAACAGAGAGCTGTTTAAATATGGCCGAAAAAAAAAATAGACCCCATTCATTCCAACCATATTACCACCAAAAAGTATAGTCTAAAATACTTGATATACATAATTAAAACCACAATTTTTATGTATACCCATTTCCAGAGTCAATGGACTCGTCATCATTGTAAAAATGCTACCAAAATTGATACAACAAATTAATAAATCCCTAACACTGACTGACTGATTGACTGACAGACAATGCACGGCCCAAACTGTTGGGTTTAGAAGGACGAAATTTTGCACAGGACTTCAGAGCGTTCATAAAGTTGCGGAACAGCCGAAAATCTCAGTTAATATTGACTTTATCGAAAAATAACCCGAACAAAAATTTCATGGGAAGAAATGAGGAACTAGAAAATGACATCGAATTTGACCTTGAACATGACCTTGAGCAAAATTTGGAGGTCAACTTTGTTTTTTTAAATGGAAACCACCCCTTTTTTTGAACTCGGATTCGGAAAGAGCGGGAAATTCTACGTTGAAAACCATATTCATACTTCATATCCCAAAGTCGTGTGAAGGTCATAAAAACGCAAAAAATATGATACTGGTTGGTCAAGGTCATGTTCAAGGTCAAATTCGAGGTCATTTTCTAGTTCCTCATTTCTTTCCATGAAACTTTTGTCTGGGTTATTTTTCGATAGTCAATATTAACTGAAATTTTCGGCTGTTCTACAACTTTATGAACGCTCTGTATAATGTGGGTGAGCACTAAGAAAGAACTTTTGAAAATCCATTCCCTAAGTGGGTTAAATAGGGGATGAAAATTGTATGAAACTTCGTCGTTTTTGAAGTTAAAGATATATAAAAATATGTATGTTACTATGGGTAATAAAATGAATAATACGTTATTATTTTAATAAATCTTTAACACTGACTGACATGCCGATATGTTGCCGTTGATAGATCCTATCGGGTGGGTATACGCCATAGGCCACACGGCTAATATATAATATGTACAATTAGCAGTAAAATGTTAAATTAACTTCCATAATATTAATAAATTTGAGCGTTACTTTATGGTATTCCATATTTGTAAATAATAAACAAATATTTTACTTCGCAAAAATACCACTTTTATTTTGAAACTGTGACAATATTGTTTCGGGCTCAAGTCGTGTCATAACAGTGGATGAAATAGCTGAATTTTTGATTCGAAAATTCGCTAAAAGAAGATTTTTGACAATTTATCAGAAATTATCACTCTTTAAAGTATTCTATGTTCCAGTTTTAGAGTAAAGAAAGCGATTATATTTGAATGTTTTGAATATTATGGAAGTTATAAATAATAAATAAATATTTTACTTCGCAAAAATACCACTTTTATTTTGAAACTGTGACAATATTGTTTCGAACCGTTAGTTCATTTTAAAACAGAATAATTGGTTTTGGTTTTTGACTACATATTCGGTCATTCGTATCGACATCAAGGGACCATTTACACAAGATCGTTGTATAAAAATGTATTTATTTAATATTTATCAAATAAGCAAACACCCACTAGGTATCATTTTAAAACATGCTACTGACTTTTTATTCCGCTTTTGTAAATAAACAATAAAACATTTTCATTCAATGCTTATTCATGTTTTTTCAAATCCACTATTATGCCCCTCTATACCCCACTGTCCTCTATATACTTGTGTGTATTTATTTAAATCAGGGCTTTATTTGTATACCTTACCTATGTATGTAAAAAAAGTCAAAATGTAGTTTTTAAAATTAAATACTATCTACTATTTTACAAAGTATTTCAAAATTACACAGATCAAAATCGTCGGTTTTCTATGAAGAGTATTACTTTTGGCGATGACGGTAGTTTTAATTAAATGTTCTAGTAGTGTCGGGGTGGTAAAATTTGTAACATGTAAAACAATTTGTTGTCTTGAACAATGCGCAACTTGATATATGTGTGTAAACTCATGATATAGTTTCATATATATAACAATAAAGTTACTACAGCGAGCTATTAATACATATATCACATTTAAATGTTAGCATATTATTAGATGATAGCTGTTACGGTACAACTGTCGCATACCAGGAAAGTCCTCGGTGTTAAATTATGTTATAATAGTGTAACATTTTATACAGGGTGTCCCATTTTATAGTTTAAACTATAAAACCATTATTTTTACCTACCGGAGAGGTTATGTATTAACCCTAGAATCATACGTTCACGTCAAAACGACGAACGAACCTCTCTACCTGCTCCAATACTACAACTTGTCGGTACCTGCTTGCTGTGAAACTTCTGTTATCTAATTTATTTGTTGTTATAACACATAAGACGTATTTATTTTGTTTATAGTCATTGTCGTTTTGTTTGTATTGAAATAGTGTCCGTCAAAAGGACGTCGATGTATGATTACGCGATGTTTTTTTTTAAAGATTTTGTGCTTCACATATAAAAGTTTTCCTAATTTTTCTAAAATTTATTAAAGATATGCATGTTATAATTAATTATTCAATGATTATGATAATGTGAAAGATGATTACAGCTGTTTGACTTATAGAGACGACATAATACTGAAGTTTTAATATATTGAATCGAAAACTAAAGAATGCGTTTAAGGTGACTTAATAAAAGATTAACAATTTATTTTGTGGAAAATATTTTAATTTTTATAATTTTTTGAGATCTTATTCGGAAAATTACTAATAAATTTTAGAAAATTTACAAATGTGCCTAATGGGGAAATAACTACATATCTATAGGAATATTTATGACTGAGAAATTTCACATTCTGTAAAGTCACACATGTCCACTGACTCATAATAGTTCATAAATTAATTATTTGAAACACAAGTTTTATGATAAAATTGATGTATGTATCTATTTTTTAATTTTTATAATGAAAATATGCTTTGATAAAAAGATTAAAAAAATTAATAAATATTTACATTAACAAATTTTTTCAAATCCAATTTTTTTAAATATTTTGTTCGCTTTTGTAGTATTGTTATGTAAAAAAAATGTTTTTTGCAAATAAACTCTAAAACTCTCCGTAAAAAGTCCATAAAGAGCTATAATAAATTTTATATTAGTTGTACGTTTCTGAAATAAAAATTATTTTAATATTTAAAGTCCAAAGAAATTTCCTATGAGTCAAACTTTTACATCAGTTAATTTTTTCTGACTTTTGTTACTACTTAATCTTAGCTCAAGTTTTTTGGCAAAATACGTAAAATTTAAATATATCTATAAAAAAATTTGTAGTAGAGATAGATTTGTGAAATAAAAAGTATTGTACTGGTAATTACCTAAGCTGTCTATTTTTACCCTTCCAATCATGTACTTACAGTATCCTATTAGTTAGAGGTCTGTCTTTTATTTATCCTCCACTGTCTTTTTTTTACCCCATTTGACGGGTAAAAAGAAGACAACGTTTTTATTTATTTTTTTATAGATTTATGTCATTAGCTTGAGTGAAAAAACATGGAAAATCTCAAAATACAAACAATTTAACATTATACAGTATTTTTTTGTCTAAAAATTCAAATATTTTCTGCATGAAAAATGAAAAGATTTTATCCTTTTTTTACCCCACCCTACCCTATGTAGTCTCTGAACAAAGAAATCATTTTGAGATTGTGGGAATCGCCTTTGTAAAATGATCATAGAATTTTCACTTCTGTCGTGTAGTCTTAAGTATACTAGAGACTTTTTGAGGTTTGGCTAACTAAAGTAATCATTAGGACCCAAATGAGGCGACAACCATTTAGGTAACTGTACTTTCTGGCGTGTATGTCTAGGGTTGCCAACTCTACCAATGAATATTTCGGAATTTAATGGGAAAAAATTCGGGACGGGACAAGTAAAATCGGGACTGTTAAAAAAAACCTTTTTAATCAGTGAGTAGGAAAGATATATTCTTTTTATTTTTGTTATTTGTTACTAACAGCTACATATTTAAACCATGATCTTACAAACCTTTAAACAAAACAATTTCTTGAAGATAATATTACAATAATATTTCTTTATTTTATTTTATTAATTTAAAAATCAAATTTTTTAATTTTTATATTTTTAATTTTTTTTTTTTTTTGCTATCTACTGTATTATTTTTGGAGAAAAGCATTTTTCATAAAGTTGATCATCTTTTTTATTGACAAACTGTAAGCTGAATAAGTTATAAATCAGTAGACAAAGTACACTTTATCAGTAGATACAGCAAATATACCTACTTACTTCCTTGGCCGTCATAACATGCAAGCGCGATAATTTAGAAACAACAATAGCGAGACTGGCGGGACTAAAAATGTAAAAAAATTGTAGATATTAAAAAAATTCGTCAAGTGCGTGTTTGACACGCACTAAGTAATGTCCCTCACTCAGTGGTCATAACTAAAACTTCTTAAAATATAACAGTCCGGACACATACGTACACATATACGTAATACATACACACACCTAACACACAAATAGATACAAATTAATGTAGCAAAACAGATGGTAGATTAATATACTATAATTTGTTAATTTAATACATTTAATGCCATCTAGTACAACAGTGAGTAACTTGGCGTGATGCTATACTATATATTAAATATACAAAGTCACTACTTGCTACTGGATGGCGTCTTAATCGTTTTCTTACCAAACCATAGAGTTCACAGATACATAAAATATATACAATACACAAGCAATACAGCCCTCTTGCATTTATTCAATATATGAATGTAAAACTCTATAATTATTTACCACCTCTCTCAAATTTTCGATCACTCAAGGATTTTAATATGTCCCGAACTAACACGAAGTTAGTTCGGGACATATTAAAATACCCACTACTGTTCCGCGCCACTACTGTTATCGGGACGCGGAATACATAGGCCTAAAATCGGGACATCCCGACTAAATCTGGACAGTTGGCAACCCTATGTATGTTCCACAAAACTTCTTGTATCCAAACCACACTACGACAGATGCAATACATCATAATCACAAACAACTGAATGCATGCATCGTGTGATGGTTCCTATAATAGATAATGCCCAGCGACATTGCATAGAGACATTATCAGTGAATGGTTGGCAACACTGTTTTGATAAATGAGACAATATAATTACCATATTACCTACCTGTTAGGTTGCCACCACTGACTGACTGACTGTTACCATCGTCAGTGTTACCAACTATTGTTATTGTTATTTGTTGTACCTACATGTGGCAACGGTAGCTGATAACAACTGTTGCTAGAGCATCAAGCTCTGAGAGCAATGTTACTATTGTGTATAATAACCCACCTAGCTCAGTCCTAAAAGCGCTAGAGCTCTAGTTTCTAGATACCTCATATCGCGTTATGTACGTACATAATAATATATTCATTGGTGTAATTATTTGACTATTGGTAATATTATGGAGTTACCAACAACCGCTTTAGTAATACATATAGGTAATGTAGAGCTATTTAGCTAATTTCTATGTCAAATGGTATGGAGCATTATCCATTTCATACCATTTCCAGTACGGTAATTTTCAGTGTTAATTAATTAGATCGCTCCAGAGGGGTGGGAATGAAGAGTAAACAGGGTCGGTTCGACGAAAAGTGAGGCCCGATGCAGAGTTGACCTGTGGGGCTTTGACATAAATTTCCTACTTTGATTTGGGAAACTGTCGTCCGCTTGTAACTCAGACCTAGTTTAATCCACGCGAGTTGATAATTCTCTCAAGAGTAATATTTCTTCAATACACTTTTTTTCTGTCTCTGGCCTTTTTCGAGATATCTTCAAAAAAAATAATCAAATCAAAATTTAACACACAGTTTTAAGAAAGGCTTTCGTGTTATTTCTTGAGGTATTTGATAGTATTTTCGCAAACTGGTACACAATTTTTAAAATCTTAAAAAAATTTTCTACTATTTATTTCATTTAAAAACTCGTATCTTTTCAAATGTATGAAATTCACATGTGATACTCATAATTCACATTGTAAAGACTTTGACCCTGAATTGTATAAACTCATCAGAAAAATTAAGGAAACCATTAGAAACAAGATTTCTGTGGAATCGGTGATATTTTTGAAAGTTTTGTCATTTTACCAAATTACCTTAATCTAGGTGAAAGCGAGAAAATAATTTTTTATAGAAAAAAATTTTGATTTCCAACTTTGAAAACTATAAATAGCTCAAACTTGAAAACGTTCTTTTATTTTCCTATCCATATAAGCTATATAGCGAAGCTATAGTTAGCTATAAGAAAGAGAAAATATGATACTTAGAGCAAGTTGAGCAGATACAGTTTTCACCGTATCTTAACATTTTGGGACTAAAAAGTCCCAGAAAATCAAAAATCCAGGAGAAATATTTCGGATCTAGGACTTTTTGCTGATGTGTGCATGAATATTGGTGTCTAAATAAAAAAATATTTCAAGATTAGTCAAGATTTACTGAAACTAGAAATTTAAAACCAGGTTAAAAATAATTCTACATGCGGGACATTGAAAGCAGCAAAAATTTAACACATTTTGGTCAGAGATTCTAAAACTTTCGCCATTTCTAACTTTTTGGAAAAATCTAAAAATTTTGTTGCATTTCGATTTTCTCCGGACCTTGTTTACGAAAATCGATAAAACGGCGAAAATCGACGAACGTTATCACAAAAGGTCTTAGATAATTTAGGGGTGAAATTTCTTTAATAAATCACGTGACTTAGGAGTATTTTGATTCTTTGTGTGTTTTTTTTTTTTCAAACACTTTAGAACTAAAAATTTTTTAAAATGGTAGAAGTCATAGCATACTTCCAATCAGCAACCAACTATTTCAAAATGGCGTCATAGTTGGTGAAAATGACTTGAAATATGAACTTTCGCCCTTTAGAGGCATCGGGAGTAAAATTTTGAAAAAATTTCAATTTACAGCAGTTTTGTTACCGACAACTTTTCTTAAAGTGCTGCCATCTACCCCTCAAATCACAAAATTAATTTTGAATCTTTATAACCTTTGAAGGGAACGATCTTTCTTTCGTTGAGGTTTCTTTTGACTTCTGGCCCTTATCAGTTACTGACCCCAACCTCTCCACCTCAGAATGTTTCAAAACAGGACAGGAAAGTCCTTAATTTTTTTGATGAGTGTATATTCGTATAAGCATTAAGCAAACCCAATATTGACTCCATTCATACAATATTAAATACATATATAGGGAATAAAACTGAACCGGTTCTTCATCGTCGTAATCTTTATTTTACGATAGCCTCGCTGCCTCATCTCACATGCAACAGAAGAACCACAGAGACCCAACTATAAAGAAAACACTCATCATCATTTTAAAATGATTGTAATTATTATTTAACCAATTGAAGCATAATGAAACAGACCGACAGACGGACAAACAGACACACAGGTAGATAGACAACTCACCTTTATTATCGCCCGGTATTAAAGGTTAATGTTTAGATTATTAATACATTTTTAATTTTAGTATCAAATTTCTTGTTCATAAGAAAAAAATGTGACGGTTGTTAAATCGTATATTAATAAAATTATTGGTGCTTAACGGTTTAAAATATTGTTGTTGTTAATTAATGCGCACGCGCGAAGTGTTATGCAAATTAAGTCAGATGTTGATTTCTTTTTTAAATAAATGATATTTATGTAAATATCTGATAGTTTTTTGAGTTGAAAGTTTCGTAGTAAGTGAAGTAAAGCATTTATGTTATTAGTGTGAAGAGCAAAAATGGGAACGGGAACACCAGATTTTCTGAAAACCTTCAAAATTGAGAAACTTGTCCGAAAAATATTCCTAACTACCGGCTTGATAAGGCGGAAACTAATTCATACTACAAATTTTTGCTTTATTCTCCATATTATATTAACCAGAGCTGTTTACAGAACCAAGAAACCGAATGGAAATATTCTGGTTGTTTATGCACAACTGTTTTGAAAAATATCTGAGAACCTTTTTTAAAAGTTGTATAATTTAAACTTTAACCAAAATAATTTAATTAGTATTTCTGTGATAATTATAGGATAAGTCAAGTTTATCATCAAAATCTGCTACCACAAACGTTGTCCTTCTTCAAACTAGGCCCGGATCTAAGGGAGGGCAAACCGCGGCCCCTGCCCCGGGCATCCGTTTCAGGGGGCGCCAAAATCATACTAGGTCGGTCTATATCAAATGGTCTAAAAAAAATTTGGTTACTCGGCAGTTCTATTATATTTGAAGTATTGAGAACAATTCTTAAAAAAAATTATCTTGAACGGTTTAAGCGTGATAGCCATTTTTGTTTTCCAATTTGCGCTGATTTTAGCGAATTTCCAGAAAGAATTCTGGAAATTCAGCTATTACAGCCACTCTCATGACACGACTTAAGACCGGCACTATGGCAGAAATTTGTTTTGAGGCCCCTAGAACCCAAAAATAATATTCACTAAAATTTATATATATATATATATATATATATATATATATATATATATATATATATATATATATATATATATATATATATATATATATGTATATATGTATATATGTATTAGCACGATAACTCTTCAGGAAAAACCGCTAGCTTTACGAAATTTGGTGACAACGTTGGAAATCCAAAAATCTTGGATGAGTTCTTCAGCCAGACATGTCGGATGCCAGGAACATGGCTTTTGTTCTTGGAAAAAATTAGTTTTTTGCCAAAATTTCCACTTATTCAAAAATTTTTGCGAAATTTTTTTACACCATTTAAAAAAGGAGAAAAAATTACATAAAAAAGGTCTTTAAAGTTTTTCTCTATGTCAACTACTTTCCGAGAAAAATTGTGTTTTTAGACTGTGATTGTTTTCTCCTATAAAGTGTGAAGTTAGACACATTCTAAGTACATATACGAAGATACAATATACCTATATGTATGATATATTGTATATATACCGCACATCCCTATGCATATATATGCATACGATCAGATAATTATGATACATGTATAATTCGCACCATTAGTTCAATAGGGTGATATGTGCAAATTTTTAATTTTGAGATATTTGACAATAAAGATTTTAAAAATTCATATAAATGAACCTAGTGCACAAAATTTTTTGAAAATTTAGCAATTTATTCCTACACTCGCTCTTTACTTATTATAATAATTAATTTTTCTTTAGTTCAATTAGGAAAATTTTTTTTGCAGTTATAACCGCGAAAATCAATAGCATAACAAAAAGAAAATTGATTATATGCGGTTACAAAGGCATTTGTAACTTCTATGCAATCATTTTCTTCGTATAAGGAATTATTTTTAAAATTTTTGGAAACATGAAATGTAAAAATACCACTGTCGCAGAATCCTGCATAACATAGCGAATTTCCGTTTATAAAAATTAGTTTTTCTCGGAAACTAGTTGACATAGAAAAAAAGTTTAAAGACCTTTTTTATGTAATTTTTTATTCTCTTTTAAATGGTGTAAAAAAATTTCGCAAAAATTTTTGAATAAATGGAAATTTTGGCAAAAAACTAATTTTTTTACAGCCACTACTATTACTATTAACACTACTATTACCACTAATATGCCTATTTTTGTTCTTACAAAAAATTAGTTTTTTGCCAAAATTTCCATTTATTCAAAAATTTATGCGAAATTTTTTTACACCATTTAAAAGAGAATAAAAAATTACATAAAAAAGGTCTTTAAACTTTTTTTCTATGTCAACTAGTTTCCGAGAAAAACTAATTTTTATAAACGGAAATTCGCTATGTTATGCAGGATGCTGCGACAGTGGTATTTGTGTTTGCAGCCATTTATGTCAATGCATATATTTCATAAACCGTCCATCCTAAAAGGTTGAAATAAACACCATTTTAAAGGAAATAAATATCTCTTAATTTTAAGTGATGTCCATATTTAACCTATTTTCATCCCTTCCATAAGAAAACTTTACCTAAAGTTGGATATCAAAATTTAGCAAAATTCACCTTTTGAACATTTTTTTTCTTATAGAAGGAATGTTTTAAACCTCGCTTAGTATTTTTTATGAAAATAGCTATACGGGAACAACTAGCCTTTATATGAAACAAATACATACTATTTCAATTGTGAAACTTGTATCCTTTAATTTTTACAAACCTCCGAAAACTGATTTTTTTTTTTTGAAATTTTACGCCCCTGTAACTCACAAGTAAACGTCCCGAGGCCGGACCTATCGATTTTGATGAAACTTAGATATGTTGTAGAACACTAAAAAATAAGCGACACGTATTTTTCTTTATCGGCGGAAAAACGGTTTGAAGGGGTGAAATCGCCCTCCAAAAATTGGGGTAAAAATTTAATTTTTTAAATATCTCGAAAACGCTAAGAGATAGAGCAAAAGTTTAAATTGGCGATATTGCCCTTTGTTAAAGAGCTATCTATTGGTATGCAATTTGTTCAAATTGTGTCAACAGGGGTTGCGGGGGGTTAAAATTTAGGGGTTAATTTTGCAAAAAGGGGGTGAAAATTAAACAATGTAAAAATTTTGTTTACAGATTTGAAATCTACGCCAAAAAATCTAATTGATCTGTTTTTGCTCAATGTACTAATATTAAGTCTAAGGGTAGTTAACTAGGGGGTGACTGTGTCGAATAGTCGTACTACTTGGGTAGTTTAAGAAGTTTTTCTTTATGGAAAATAGTTTAAGACATTTAGAATAACGTAGAAATGAAATTTTCGATTTCAAAATTCAGTTTGAGCAACATTGAAGAGGGGATAAGTCACCCTCTTAAATTATATACTAGTTAACATACACTCATTTTTAATATTAACACACTGACAGTGGGTAATAATGTCACAATAAGTGGTTCTGAAGTTGGACTATCGTATGTAAGGTTTTTATTAGGTTTCCATTTATTTTCAAAATATCGTTATTTTCGGTATCGATAACTTTCGATAACGAAAACTATAACATCCATTAAAAAACAAACTTCCATGAAAACCTTACATACGATAGTCCAACTTCAGAACCGCTTATTGTGACATTATTACTCACTGTCAGTGTGTTAATATTAAAAATGAGTGTATGTTAACTAGTATGTAATTTAAGAGGGTGACTTATCCCCTCTTCAGTGTTGCTCAAACTGAATTTTGAAATCGAAAAATTCATTTCTACGTTATTCTAAATGTCTATTTTCCATGAAGAAAAACTTCTTAAACTACCCAAGTAGTACGACTATTCGACACAGTCACCCCCTAGTTAACTACCCTTAGACTTAATATTAGTACATTGAGCAAAAACAGGTCAATTAGATTTTTTGACGTAGATTTCAAATCTGCAAACAAAATTTTTATATTGTTTAATTTTCACCCCCTTTTTGCAAAATTAACCCCTAAATTTTAACCCCCAGCAACCCCTGTTGACACAATTTGAACAAATTGCATACCAATAGATAGCTCTTTAAAAAAGGGCAATATCGCCAATTTAAACTTTTGCTCTATCTCTTAGATATTTAAAAAATTAAATTTTTACCCCAATTTTTGGAGGGCGGTTTCACCCCTTCAAACCGTTTTTCCGCCGATAAAGAAAAATACGTGTCGCTTATTTTTTAGTGTTCTACAACATATCTAAGTTTCATCAAAATCGATGGGTCCGGCCTCGGGACGTTTACTTGTCAGTGTTAAAATTGATATTTATTAAAATCAAACAGATTCACCTTCCAAAATCACTTCAAATAAAAATTTTTTAGTAAAACGATTTATTAACTTCCAATAGTGAAATAAAAGAAGAAAATACGGTGAAAAGTGCCAAGCGAGAACAAAGTGTAATGATTGCGCACAATGGAGATGAGGGGTTCGTTAAACATATAAAAGCATTATCATTATCGACGCCGTGGTTAAATAAAATCACAATGAAAGCTTCAAATTTTACATCTAACATTTGCATCGTGTGCTATGTTACACCTTCAGTCACAGTTATTCGGTGCTTATAATGTTTATTGTGGTTTTTTTTTGCCGCTAGGGGAGATGATTGTCGGTGTTTACCGTGTCAGATTTCAGATATGATCTGGCGTATTTTTATCAAGCGTAAAATAAGATTAGCTTCTAATTTGTACGTCGTACTTGTTTCATATTGACCGTCCTCTAATACTGACTAGTCCAATATATGTTCCTATATGATCGAATGTTTGGTAAATCGGTAAATTTTTTATGCTTTTACACGATAGGAAGAAACTTTACAATTCGTATGTTAAACACCACAAAAGTATTATAAAATTATGAATATCTTAATAATAATGGGTAAGTTCAAAAATGTAAACTTTACCGCATCGATGCAGCATCATGACTTTTCTGCTGCATCTAATACTACATGATGCGCTGCTGATGCTCTCTTGAAATTTGATGCACATTAGATATTTTTGAATGGGATATTGGCATCATGATGCATGTAGCATAATAGACACACAATGTAGCCAATGTGGCATGATGGACTATAGATAATATAGTAATACAGTGCTTGTATAGGTATATTATCTTTGAATTTCAACTTGAACTGACTTGAAATTGAAAATATTGAAATTATTTGAATAAAAAATATTACATACCTATTTTGAGTGCAAGATTGTATTCAAATAGTTTAAACAATTTTAATGAAAGGTAAATACATTAATCTTTTTCAACAGTTTCTTTTTCGGAATTATTCCTGTTGGTGTTAATACCTACATAATATGGCAAGTAGTTATAATTCTACATTATACACATGACAAGCATCTTGGACACGCATCACCAAATTTCTTGATGCATTGTTTTAACGCATCAAATGCAAAAATAAACTTTTGATTTTTCGTTGTGATGCGTCGGATGCGTTTTTGAACTTTTGACTCTGCCTCATGCAAGCAGTGATGCTTTTTTGAAGTTAGCCAGTATTTATCATGTTGACGGACATGGACGCTGTACGGCGTTAAGTGAAACCCACAGATAATCAGAAGCCAAGTTTCAAAAAAAATCCCCTCTACTTTCCATCACTATGTTGTGTAGGTCTGTTTGTACTGGTGTTGGTTTGATGTTTGCAACTGTGTGAGTCGTCACACACATAACTACAAAACACCTATTGTCGGACAGAGCAACGTGCAGTCCAAGCTAACAATGGTCTAACAATACATTACATTGCGTTGTGCATTCGGTGACCGACACCGACCAACTATTATAAATGCCTTAAGCGATATTTGACACACTCAGACACACTGCTATCCACAATTTTTTACACATACGCGTAGGGCTTGGTGAAACCTAACTAAATACGACACAATGCAAAGTGTATTAGTCGTATTAGTTGTCCAAATAATGTACCAGTTGGACATTTCGTCATAATAGATTATGATCGTCAACGTGTTAAATATCTTAGATCAGTTAAATTAGTTGGGTTTTTTTGCAGTCTTGTCAAGATCGATCCAATCGTTTATTTTGGGTGTTTTTTGTGCCCCTAGGATCCCGGAGTACATCCTATAACAACATATCCTGTGTCAATCTAAATTAGTTTAGCGTTTTAACAATGAAGGAATTTTTAAAATTGGTTGAATGGTTTTAGCGCTAAACACGCATTAACCCAGGATTTCGTAGTAGTATTTCGGCATAAAATTTTCTTTTATTTAGTATTTACCTTTAATTTGTTAATAATTATACAAACCTTTTACTTCCTATATGAGTTTAAAAAATTTCAGTAATCATTTTAAAAAAAAAAAAAAAAGAAGAAAAAAAAACGGCACTGTCTCTTGGATTGGGTAAGGTTCGGCACTAATTATCACAAAATGGTCAAATGTGAGTTGACCAAACAAGATGATAGACATGACGAATGTATAAGGTTTTTCGTAGTTAGAACTACAAGACCCTAAAAATTCAAAATCTATTTTTGAGGATTTTCAACTTTTAATAAAAATTAACACTTTTATTGCCAAGCTAAAAATATAGACTTTGCGAGATGGCCAAATAATTTATGTTAAATGAGTAGGTTCTTATATTATTTTTCACGCGATATCGTAATCGGCAATGAAAGTGTTGAATTTTTTTATTCTGTTTTACATGATGTAATTCTGAAGTTAAATCAAATATATTTTAATATTATATAAACCCATTAAGATTAATATTACTAAACCAAGCGTATTCTAACCACGCTAAAACACTTCTAGTGTAGTGAATTCTTTAGGATTTTGAATGCTTGTGTAATACCTAAGTGAGATGATTTGACTCAACTTCTCAAATTCGTTTGAGCGTTCAAATTGAATCAAAGACGATTTAACAGATTTAGGTAGTAATCGTTTTTTAAAAGCCTTACTTACTGCCTACTGGATTGCTCTAACTGAACTTATAATACGTTCACATCAAAGTGTTTAGTAATAAGTCGTAAATAGAACGCATAAGTAGCACAGTAAAATGCAATAAGGTGGTAAGTTTATAAAAGCAAAGGCAAAACGCAAGGCAGTTAAATAGTTTAATCGAATTTTTAGTTATTTTGAAATATATGTATATGAGAAAACTGCAAACTTTTATCTGTTTTTCTTTTTTAAAGAGGAAATCATGAGGACCTTAACGTTTGGAGTTAAATTGGGGGTTAATAGCAACGGAATAGAGGTGAGTAAAAACAGTACATGGGTTAATAGAGGCGCTATAGTAAGTACTAGCCGTACCCTCGACGTTGTTCACGCAAAGCATTGTTATAAACTCAATGAGAAGTATGTAAGTGTAATAATTATACAGAACTTGCAAAGAATAATAATTTTTGTGTAAATGCATGCACAGGCTCAAAATGATTTTTCTATTTTCCCGTGGGAATGAGGAATTTTCCCGGAGTAAAAAGTATCTTAAATGTTGACCCAAGTAATAGGTTATCACCACACCAAATTTCATCAAAATCCGTCCAATAGTTTTTGCGTAATACGTGCACATGCACAAAATGGTTTTTCCCTTTTCCCGTGGGAATGAGAAATTTTCCTAGAGTAAAAAGTATTTTAGATGTTGACGCAGGTAATAAGTTATCATCACACCAAATTTAATTAAAATCCGTCCAATAGTTTTTGCGTGATGCGTGAACAGACAAACAGCCAGACAGACAGACAAAAATTCTAAAAATCGCTGTTTTGGTGTCTACATCGATAACTATTTACAGTACCAGTACAATTTTCAAAAAATATTCCATATACAGAAATGGTCTCGTTACAATTTTATTATATGTTACTATATCACTTTCTTTTTAGGCAAAATTTTTTAAAATATCGCTGCGCCAAAATTGCTCATTTTACATTTTGCCGCGGAGGGCGCCAACAGCTAAATTTGCCCCCGTTCTAATAACTCTAGGTCCGGCCCTGGACTAAAGTGTTAATAGTTTTAATAGCATATATCATTCGCAATGTAATTGACGTTTGTTTTAAATTATATTGATTGTCATTTCAAATAAAAAATTTCTAGAATATAAAACAATGCAATTATAAATTGTGTTTTAAGGTTATACAAATAATATTTATGCAAATTCATTGTAGGTAAATTTTTCCGTAAACAATAAAATGAATCGTAATAAACTGCAGTAAATTTGACAAAAACTGTTCTTGAAAATTAAATATAGACTTTCCAGAAGGTTTTCTATTTTCCATAATAAGCAATATTGTTTTCGTCAGTTATTGAAAATTTTGTAATTCACATGTAGACCTTCCAGCTCAGTCGTTGAACCACAATGCTTTACTTAATCAATTGACCCAAATTTTAACATTTACCGAATGCGTGTTCGATATGCATTAAGTTAGAGTTTCTCAGTGGTTTGGTTTGCATAGCTTTCGCGTTAAAATATACAATATTTAAGGGAGGAGTTCAAATAAAAAAGCAACTTTTTTATTTATGATTATTTTGCTCGTTGAATTTTTTTTTCAAATTAGGGAGGGTTTCAAATAGAAAATTTTGTTTTTGAAACATTCATTGCTCTTCCCTGTGGGGGGAGGCGGCTCTTTTTCACAAGTTTTTAAGCATTTACAAAAAACGCCATATCTCAAAAAGTAATGAATATTTTTTAAATATTTTTTCATTTTTTTATTGCTAAAGGACCTGTCTATAAAGCTGAGTATGGGTTTCAGGTAATTTTAAAAATTAACTATAAAACTGTAATCCCAAAGTTCTAAAAATTATAAAACCCAATTTTTTGTTAAAAAAAAAAAAAAAATGTTTAAAAATAGTTACAATTGTTGAAATGGAAAAGCATACTCCACTTTATGCGCAATATGTTTATGGACAAAATAAAAAAACATTAAGTCTCTATCTTTTCTAGAACTTGAGATATGATTTTCCTTGTCGGGAAAAACACAAGTTTCGGGAAACGGTAAAAAACAAAAATAATAACAAAAGAAACGGTTTAGTCACTGTTTATTAAAACGTCTACAAAGGCATACAAATAAAAGAACATTATCTGAGTGCTTACTATAACTCGTGTACACACCAAAGCTAAATATTACTGATCAAATCGCGAGAGGGGGGGGGGAGTGTTGTTTGCAAAGGAACAGCAACTTGGCTGTGCAGCGGCTCACAAATAAATATTTTTCTACTTGAAAAAAAATTTTTTTGGCCATGTTTTATACATCACCGTGTTTGTAAAGAACCACAGAACAAAATAAAAACAAAAAACGAGATTCGAAAAATTTAGTTTATTAGCCGTTTCTGGCGTGAACTCCCCCCTTAAATATATTTCTTACAGTTAGTTTATCATACAGTACTAAAATTATAACCTGAATTATGTTGAGTCACTTTCAAAAAAAAAAAAAAAAACTTTGGAATGAAAGTTATTGAATACCTCTACATATGTATGTATACATATGTATTTCAAAGAATTAATAATTATAAAATAACATACATTAATGTTCTAAAATTGTCATATATAGTAATCATTTAATAACATTTTCAAACATTTATAATTATGTAATTAATATTTTATATCAGTGTAATATGTAACAAACATGTTTGTGGTAAAATCCAGAAGTAAATATGTACAGTTTGAGACCAAAACAATACCGGTACATTTCAATTAAAATCCACAGACAGTTTGAATGTTACATGGCTCTCATTTTTTTTCTAAATGAAAAACTTCGATTCTGTTTTTTGATTATGTTTATTTGAACCTTTTGAATTTTATTGGTCAAGTCGAGAAGATGATATCGGCCAAATGAGCGCCGTCACAATTGATTGCTATACGTGCTCGTTTTATGGCATTTTTCATCACTTCGGCGAGAACCATTTCCACCTCAGCGGGTACGTGAACAAGCAAAACTATCGCTTCCGAGGGAACCGAAAATCCACGAGTGATGCACGAGGAGCCATTACACCCGTTCAAAGTGACTGGACGCCGCTGGTCAAACGACAACAGTGGACGGTGCGCGCTATAGGGCCATGTTAACCGAGTTTTTTCTGCCGCAATTGAACGAATTAGGACTGGAGGACATGTGGTTTCAACAGGACGGAGGAACGGCACACACTGTGCGAGCCACAACCGATATTCTAAAGGCGGCGTTCCCGGGTCGCCTCATCTCTCGTTTTGGCGATTTACACTGGCCCGCAAGATCGCCCGATTTAACCGTTCCAGACTTTTTTTCTGGGGGTTTTTGAAGTCCCGTGGTTACGTGAACAAGTCCGAGACCCTGGAAGCCCTCAAGGACGACATTCGACACGAGTGTGAGAATCTGTCGCCCGAAGTTCTCGCCGAAGTGATGAAAAATGCCATAAAACGAGCCCGTATGGCAATCAATTGTGACGGCGCCCATTTGGCCGATATCATCTTCTCGACTTGACCAATAAAATTCTAAAGGTTCAAATAAACACAATCAAAAAACAGAATCGAAGTTTTTCATTTAGGAAAAAAATGAGAGCCAAACAACATCGGATGACTTCTTTTGGCCCACCTGTTACTTCTTTGACGTGATTAAAAACTAATTTTGACAAACTACATACAGACAGTTGAGGGGGACTGCAGACACAGACAACATAACACATCATAAATGATTCAGACTGCCTGAAACGAAACTTAAAATTTTATACTTGTCTTTCTCGAAAATTTGTTTTTTTAAAACGATTGACATATCTCAAGTTCTATTGGACTGATTGCTTTAAAATTTTGTACAGAGTTTCTTAATATATTCAAAATTCGTTTGACGAGAGATTTTTTGAAAATTTTTTTTCTTACTATTTTCAAAAAATTTCCAAACTGAAAAAACGATAGTAAAAAAAAAAAAAAACTTCTTTTTACGTGGACGCCATTTTACCAAAAAAAAAAAAAAAAAAGAACAATTTTTTCGAATCACCCATATCAAACGTAAATGACATCCTTACTCTTTAAGAATTCACTAAAATTTTGTATTTTAGATCATCGAGGGGTCGGAATCATGTCAACCAAGGGACAGCTTTTTTTTGAGTCCCCACTTTGTCGGCCTGTACCTTTTTTAAGTTTTGACTTTTTTTTTAACTTTTTTGTACTTTTCAAATGTTAATAAAAAACTCATAAAAAGGCGATAGTAAAAATGTTTAAGGTTTTTTATTTATTACGTCTGAAAAAGCACCTAAAATTTGACCGTCGAGAATGGAATACCGCGTCAATCACAATTAGGTACCTATATTAAAGGACATAGGTAAAAATTTTTGTCATTTCAGAACTAAAAAATATTTTCCGTACTATTCACTAATATTTAGGTACTATTAATCACTACTGTATACTGTGTGAGTTTTTCGCGAGTTGCCATTTTTATTACAGCCAAACCGTTGATTTAATCGAAAAATTGTTCAAACAAGAGCTGTAGATATCGACGGGGGCAACCGATTGCTATAGTCAGGAGATTTATAGCTCTTATGGTTTTTGAGCTATGATACAAACTTAAAGATTTTTAAATGAGACTGGATATTAATTTTTCGATAAACCTAATCTAATGATTAATTAACAACATAAATGAGCAAAAAAATTTTTTTTTACCCAAGTTTCATTTTTTTTATTTTTCTTTAATTTATCAGTTAGGCGGTAAAAATATGCATATGTACTTGAGGCTACTTCAACCGATAGTGTTTTTCTTGGTTACATTTCCATTACATCCAAGAAAAGAACCTTTTCCAGTACCATTTCTATCATAAAAATTTGGTTGTAATAGAAATGGCAACTCTCAAAATACTCACATCGAAATAAAACACGTGTTGTGTATTTTGACACAGCTGAAAAAATGACATGAATGTATGGTTCATTTCAGTTAAATTTAACCATGCTTCGTCACTCTGAATTTAAATAATTTCCGTTTTCTTGGCTTTATCTCTTTTATTATTGCATTTTGTGTAAATTTTAAATTTGCAGTTTATTTTTAGAAAAGAATTAGAAGATTAATTTGTTTCGAATATAAGAACTTTTTAATTTTTTAACGAAAACTCATGATCAATTTATCTGAAATGAGGTACTATAGCTATTAAACACTACGCACAGGTAATCTATTATTTAAGCGACCAACTTGATCCTCCTATTAATTTTGATGTTACATGTTGTCACAATAATCTTATCCACTACTGTATTTGGTACATATACATATATTTATCTACATGTAATCAATTATTATCAGTCACCTTGATTTGATTGCAATCAATTGAAAATAATATAGTTAAATAAATTGATCGACACAGAGAAAATATGATGTTGATAATGTTGTAATTAGTTAAATTATTGTATTACATACATTCAAACATAAAATGTATGCAATTTGACATTAATTGCCGCCATATTTGAAAAGTAAAATAGATGTTAGAAAATTTTTGTACATATGAAACTTCAAGCACGTTGTACTGTCTACACCGGCGGTTTCTAAATTGGAATATTTTTAACAAAAATCAAAATTTTTTGTTTAAAATACTGTCAAAAGTTGAAATTTCATTTTTTTTAAATCCCTTTGTTTAAGTACAAGCCATAAGCATTTACTAATAGAAAAAAAATTGCCAAAAGTTGGAATAAATTAGGTCTTTTTGCTTAAAAAAAAAGTCATGTAACCCCTTAACACTGATTTTTCTGCTCGCTACTGTACGTAATATTTTAACAATAACAATTCTCAAGTAATCAGAGTCATGCTAGCGCGTAAGTATGGAATACGTGTCTGATAAACGGTTTCCTCTCAAGTGTCGTATAGACCTGTCGTCCGCTAAGAATATGAGTTTTTTCAGTAAAAAAATAATTTATGAATTGTTTATAAATTTTTTCAAGAGCGGCGCGGTAGAGGAAAGATTTTTTATAGGAGGGGTGTTAGTGCATAAAGTTTGGAAACCGTTGGTCTACACCAGGGCTTCTTAAACTTTTTTCATTCGCGACCCCAAATAGAGGTACATATATAAGTATTTTGTAAGGATTTATTGATCAGGTAACAATATATTATATATACATATAAAAAAAAATTTCGCTAGGACACCAAGATTTCGCTAAGCGGCCCCAAATGAGGTCGCGACCCATAGTTTAATTGATTCTTAAAGTGGAGGTCGCAGAAACAATTGATTACATATTACACCCCCATTTTCTACACATTTCCTATCTATATCTACATATATTTCGGGGGTCTTTTGAAATTTTAAGTACAAAAGGGGGTCACGGATCAAAGAGTTTGAAAACCGCTGGTCTGCATGACCGTGGATGTTTTGTTGTTCGACATAACAACATCTATAGTTTGTTTATTTTGTTTGCAATATGGACATCATATTTCCTTCTTTGTTTTGCTGAATAAAAAAAAATGTGTAAAACAGAGAAAGAATTATGGTGTTCATATTACAAACAAAATAAACAAATTATACTTGTAATGAATGAGCTGAAACTTACTTTACAATGCAATTGATTCTTTTGTCTTTACTATACACTTCAGTAGATTCAAAACGAATATTCGCCTCCTATTCGATATTCGGCCTATTCGGCCATTTTAAGCGAATTTTCATTCTGAAAATTCAGCTATTACAACCGGTTCGGATGCGGTAAGACCTGAACCCCGGACTATGACAGAAACTTGTTTTGAAGTCTGGGGAAACTTTTTGCAAGAAACCACCAAAAATAACCAAAACTTTAACTTGCAAAAATTGGATGTGTTTAGCTGACGAACTCATCCAAGAGTTTGGGACTTTCAACCTTTTCACGAAATTTCACGACCTTTCAACTTTCAAATTTCAACCGTTTCACGACCTTTTTATGAATTAAGTAGCTTCAGTCATTTGGAAATGTACACGGAAAAGTAAAAATTAAAATTTTCCCTTCAATAAAACTGTCAATAAATCAAAAACAAAATGCAGAATTGAATTCTATACTTGTATAAAATACAAAAAATATAAAAAATTTAATCAATTTAACTTATTCAAAAAAATTAAAAAGGAAATAAAAATATTTTTAAGGTAATATTTTTTTTTTTTAAATAAAATTTGATATTGTGATTATTTTGTGATTGATAAAGTGATTACAAGCATAAAAGAATCTTTTCATAACACACTCGTGCATACATTTGTGTTTGTGAAAGGCATTGATAAAAATTGGTAATAAAAAAAAATTTAATTTTTTTTTGAGAAAAATACTAAAATTCAAAACATTATTATTATGTATCGTGTAATTTATTATTTAACTGTTCATATTAATATTATTATAAACTATTCACTTAAATTATAGACTGAAATTAACTCAACTGTACAGCCTGTACAGCACTCAACTGAAGTTAATAGTGTATTAGTGATGGGTAGTGAGTTAAATTGAATCATTCTCGATTTAAAGTAAACGTGTCTACTATACCGGTGGTAATACCGGAAAGAGTAATATTTTGTATAGTTCAGTTTCAAGCTGAAACTGAATTATGTCTATTTGGAAAAATATTTTACTTAATTTTTATAATTTTCATTTGCTCAGATTTCCAAAAAATATTGTAGGTACCTCTGTACTGATATCTACTATAATTACGATTTGATGTAAGGAAACTTGCAAATTACTTGCAAATAATTACTGGACACAGAATTCTTGTCCAAAAAGAAAAAGAAAAAAAAACGAAAAAGTTTCTAAAATTATGAAAATGTTTCGTTGTGACTTTTTACTAATTAAGGAGCGGACAAATATATATATATATATATATATATATATATATATATATATATGTAGATATGTGTGTCCAGCGGATAGTATGGGAACAAAATTTTCATATATAGCAGTTTTTGAGGACATCTGTAGAATTTGAGGACGTGCCTTTGATAAAACATTACGACCTTGAAATTCCTTATATACCATTTTTTGTTTTACTCAAATAGGACCACTGTCCACTGTAATGTAACGTATATGTAACATTGGATATATTATAAATCAAATAAATACTTTTAATAATTTAGGACTTTGAAACCAACAAAATTCGATAGATTTTAGAATGAAAAGTTAGTATGAAAAGTATCTATAATTTAAGTACCTATATTATTTAAAAGCTAACCTTCCGACATTTTCTCTTCGCCCGTGCGGTCTTAAGCACATTCACATTTTTCTCCAATACATTTTTTCTCGATTTTTAATTCCACTAGCATCGATTTAATATTGTCAGTCACCCATCACATTTATAATGACTATTTTAAAGTGATGTTTGCCGCATTCTACACAAGTTATCTAACACGTACACAACTGACTCTCATCTTCATCATAGACCTCGATCATCATCTGTTCACTTACTTATTTCTGTTCTTCTGCTTGCTTTGTGGTGATCAACCATCGGTCAATTAATTACAACTTGCATCAAGAAAGAAATAGAAATATTTTAAAAGAAAAAAAACGAATACCACCATCTAATAGTCATCTTCCTAATAATACATTAAACGTAGAGGTCTATGTGTAATCTATAGCGATCTCGCGGTTACAAATATGGTTAAATGAAAAAAAAAAATTGTTGATTATTAGTCAATAAATTATTAATCGTTGAATTAACCTTAAAATTCTATTCTAAATTCAATTAGTATTTGATTGATTTGACATCTGCCATTAATTCATACATTTTTTCTCAAAAAAAAAAAAAAAAATACATATTTCATAAAAATTATACTTATTTTTTTGGTTTAATTTATGGATATGTATTTTGCAATCAAAAATTCTCTATACGCGATTCACATGATTTTAATGAAGGACTTGTGGCAAACGTCTTGTAACAGACGTCAGTAGAAGCCATTGATACAAAAAATATCCGTGTCGTAGCATCTGCATAACATAGCGAATTTCCAAAAATTGCATACTAACAGATCTCATATAACTATTAGTACGATGCAATTAGACCCAAACCTCAACATCCAAAGTAATAGTTTCACTCCAACTCCAAATTGTTCTATACAGTCCACATATTGTTTGGTAAAAAGTTACACCATTTTGAGCGTCGGGTTTTGGGGGGAGGAGGGTAGAAGTAGGCAAATTAACGGTTTTCTTCAGTTTTTTTTTAAATATTTCGAAAACTATGCAGTTTAACGGAAAAATTGCCTATACAAAAATAATCTACATTAAATTGCAAACAAAAATAGTCCTATGCATAATCTTGCTGAAGTGAAAAGTTGCAGAGTTATGGAGGGGGTAAAAGGAAACTAATTTTTTTTATACAGGATTGTGTTTTGTAAAAGGAAATTGCAATTAGTCCTCTTCAAACATAGCACCTTCCTCTTCTAAATCTTCGTCTATGATGTTCGTATCCCTGTTATCAAATCCTAGCCCTGAGCAATTACCGCATATGCTTGAGCAGTTTAGACCACTCTTTCTGCATTCGCAGTTACCGACGCATTCGTTTTTGCAAGCGCACACTATGAGGGAAAGTAATTCCTCGGGAGCTGCAAGATGTGCTGTTGTAGGTAATTGGTCTCAGGTGTTCGTGAATCTTCTTTCACTCTCCACTCGAGCGAATTCTTCTTCATATTAAGCCACTGCTACACCTGATGATAGGTGCAGCAGTGGTTAAAAATACTAAAAATTGCTAGTTTTATACCCTCCGTAACACTGGAACTGTTCACTTTAGCAAGATTATGCACAGGACCATTTTTGTTCGCAATTTAATGTAGATTATTTTTGTACATGACACTTTTTACGCTAAACCCCATAGTTTCCGAAATATTTAAAAAAAACCGTTAATTTGTCTACTTCTACCCCCCTCCCCCAAAACCCGACGCTCAAAATGGTGTAACTTTTTGCCAAACAATATGTGGACCATATAGAACAATTTGGAGTTGGATGCTTGAGAAAAGTTAGTTTTTCTTGAAAACTAGTTGACATAGAATAATAGTTTAAAGACCTTTTTTCTCCTCTTTCCAATAGTGTAAACAAAACTTTTGAATTTTGGGAAATTATTCCAAAAAGCTCGTTTTTATGTCATCGAAGATGACATATTAATACGGTTGTGTGACTGAATAATTATTGAGTTGTACATCCATATTGAGTAAACGCAAGAGGGCTGTAGAGTTAACAACTATAGAGTTAACAAAAAATCATAAATTAACACTTTTACTGAGATGACATTACTTAGTGCGTGTCAAAAACGCGCATTTGACGAATTTTTTTTGAGCTTCCAGGCGTCGGACGTGTCTAAAAAATATTAGCGGGTAAAAAACCATTATTTTTGTTCCAGATTATTTTAGTTTACATCTTTAGGACAAATTAAAAAAAAAAAAATACTACGGTTACTGCTATGCCTTTGTTTAATAATCACTTTTAAAGATTTTTTGTTTATCGATCAAAAAATGTCTCAAAATTTAAGTCTAACAAAGCATTACATAGAAACATGAAGTGATAATTAACCAAATTTATTATTCCTGTAATCTCCTGACTTTTCTGAACATTTTGATGAAAAAACTATTGCTTTATGTTAAATATTACAGAAGTTATGGATTTTTTAATATAATGTCACCGAAAGTGATACCACAGAAATATCATTTTAACCCTATTTTGCTAAATTTCAAAAATTCATAACTTGAAAACTATTAGAGATAATTTTTTTTAAATTTTGTAAGATGATTAAGATCGTTAAATAAACAAATAAAAAAATTTTCAGCTAAATCTGAGGTCATGGGTGACATGACCTGGATGAAGTGGCGTGGAATGACCCTACTGTGATTTCATCGGTCAAAAAGGTATTGAGTAATGATCATTCCTCCACACCTTAGAATAATGCCTAATTTTCTCAACAATTAACAGATATATAATGAGTGTGTTCTTCAACAGGAGTAGAAAAAACAATTGATAATGTGATGTGTGTGATGTACTGAAATGACTAGACGTTTCTTTGTTTTTGAAAACTGGCAAAAAAAATTTAATCCAAGAATTTCTTCCCGTTGCTACTGGATCTTTTTATTAATGTTATCTAAATCGTAAATCAAAATTATTTTATTACATATTTATGAATGCCAATAATTTTATGAAAATTACAACTTTTAAAAGTCGTATCTTTGGGGCATTAAATATTTTTTCTTGTTACAGCAATAAACACACATAATATTCTTTCTAATCAGTAATCATACAGTCAGTCATGTAGTTGTACCAATAAATTTTTTTGTCTTTTTTAATTACTAGTTGCAGAAAATTTTGTTTCAGTTTTATAACTTTTATGCATAGATATATAAAGATCCCAATTTCCTATTTCATAACTACCGTTCCCGCTGTCGCCGACAAGTGACGTAGACACCGCTACCCCTACCAAACGATTATGTTACATACAACAAAACACATCATTGTATATACATAAACTTGCTAATGTGTTAAGCCACTTCTACACGATGCTACGAACGTTCCTTCCAACGTTCGATCGAACGTTTGAGGCAATTAAGTTCGATAGTTGGTGCGACGAATGTATCTGCTACACGGTGAATCGAATGTTTGATCCAATACGAATGATGATGTGTTGGTACTCAGTGGACGAGGCTGTTATCTGTCGAATGTTATCTCTAATGTTATACCCTGATGTTGTCTCTCTTCACATGAACGAGTCGTGCAGCTGCTGAGTCGAACCAACCAACGCAACCAACATTGACCTTCAAACGTTCGAAGCATCCCTTTGACTCGGTGCAAGAATACCGACATCGAGCGGGACATGGCCAAATACGAATGTTTGACGCTCGACATTGGACACTCGTAGGTTCGAACAACGGCCACACGATGCGATGAACCATCGAACGTCCAATGTTGGAAAGTGTTCGTAGCATCGTGTAGAACCGTCGTTAATGTAATATGGTGATGATGACTACGCAGCTTGCATATAATATATATATAGTATATACTATCATGGCCGACCTATCTAACTAACAACCAACAATTAAGAATTAATTTATTTATTTTAAATAGAATTTTTCCACTTAAATGCGACATACATTGTATTTTTTTCCTGTTTAAATTTCACGAGTTGGTTAAAAAAAAATGATACTCGTTACGACCTGAACCGCATGACGGACAGTAACAGACTAAATCAGAAGCGGTGTAAATTGACACAACGTTGCACCTTACGAACGACAGATTGTTAAACCGTTGGGGATAGTGCAAATACGCTTAACTAGCATATTAGATAATTCTGCGTATCTGACAAATGTAGCCAATTGAAAAATTCGCAGGCAATGAACGCAGGAACCTGATTAGCAGTTACCAATTGGATAGATACTTTGTTCGACTAACGGAGAGCAAGAAATCGCCCAGTAACAATACTGCAGATCTACTGCCGTCAAGTGGCGATCCCGCGTATGTGGTCAGGTCTAATGTAGATACGCACTCTTTACCTGTGGTGTATATACGCGGATTTGCACTATCCCCGACGATATGTAGACTGCTTCTATAATGTTCTGTGCTTTTATGACTGCTACACTGGCATAATATCTGTCTGTCTTTCCATCCTTCCGTCGATTTAATTACTTTAGTAAGCAGTTAGCCTTCATTAAAGTGAGCGAAACAAAACATCACACACATTTATCTAATGAAAATATTAATTAAAAGTTTTAGATTTACGATATCTTCGCACACACAATCAATAGGTAAACTTTATTTGACTGATTCGTTCAGCGTATTGTAATTTTTGTTTTAATAGGTCAGGATCGATAGATTAAGTGTTAATTTAACAAATTAAAAAAATGTTCAAAAAGAAATAATTACATTAGACATTTAAAATTCTTTTACATATAAAAAAAAGAATAAAAAATGAAAACAAAACTTGTTAATTTTTTTCAAAACAATTCCATCATATAAGCGAGAAACCATCAAACAGAAACAACATCCAAAAAAAAAAAAAAAAAATGAATAAACGCATCAACATAATGGACAAGGAGTACACTAGATCCTCAACATTTGTTAACCGTGATAATGTAGCGAATTTCTCGGGATTTATTTTTAAGGGAATAGCTTCCAGTGTTTATCAGTGAAGAACTGCTTTTAAATGATTGGAAGTTATTTAAAATATTTTCCACAAAATTTCTCTAATGCTTAAGAAAGTGTCAATATTTATTTGAAAGTGTCAATTCTTAAGAAAGTGTCAATATTTATTTGAATTACCTTGTAGATCAAGTGGTCGGAAAACGACATTTCACATTACACGATTTAATGTTATTCCACTTAAAGGCGGAAAATGTTCCAAGCTACAGGAATTATATTTAAATTTGAAGAACTGCTTTTAAATATTTATCTAATGCTTAAGAAAGTGTCGATATTTATCCGAATTACATTGTAGACCAAGTGGTCAGACAACGACATTTCATATTACACGACCTAATATTATTCCAACTGGAAATGATTCCATGCTACAAAAATTCAAAGAATTAAAACTCGAAAGTCAGTTTACATAAGATGATAATTCAGAAACTTTCCTTATGTGAATTTTGCCGCTCTTTACGAGGATGTAATAAAAATGTTTGAAAAACTTTTAAACTTTGACAAAAAAGCCGAGATTCTGGAGTATCCAGTATGTCCGATTGAAAAACTGATCCAATTAAAATATTTTTGATAAGCAAAATATTCTTTAATTTTAACTATGGGTAACTTCAAAAATGTAAACTTCACCGCATCGATGCAGCATCACGACTTTTCTGATGCGTCTAATACTACATGATGCGCTGCTGATGCTCTCTTGAAATTTGATGCACATTAGATATTTTTGAATGGGATATTCGCATCATGATGCATGTAGCATAATAGACACACAATGTAGCCAATGTAGCATGATGGACTATAGATAATATAGCAATACAGTCCTTGTATAGTTATATTATCTTTAAATTTCAACTTGAACTTACTTGAAATTGAAAATATTGAAATTATTTGAATAAAAAATATTACATACCTATTTTGAGTGCAAGATGTATTCAAATAGTTTAAACAATTTTAATGAAAGGTAAATACTTTAGTCTTTTTCGACAGTTTCTTTTTCGGAATTATTCCTGTTGGTGTTAATACTTACATAATATGGCCAGTAGTTATAATTCTACATTATACAAATGACAAGCATCTTGGACACGCATCACCAAATTTCTTGATGCATTGTTTTGACGCATCAAATGCAAAAATGAACTTTTGATTTTTCGTTGTGATGCGTCTGATGCGTTTTTGAACTTTTGACTCTGCCTCATGCAAGCAGTAATGCATTTTTGAAGTTAACCTATTTATCCAACTATCCCGTTGACTTTATCCGCAACGTTTCTTCCCAACATCGAGAACTCACTGTAAACAAGTCTTTTTTTTCTGATGTTCAAATAATCTTCTAGTGTACGTTTTGTTGTTTAAAGTGAGTTTTACGGCGTGTAGTGTACACCGCATCTTCGTTTTTTTTGTGAAGCTCGTACGATACACACTAACTTGATAATATGTACAACAATGATCATTAATCATAACTGTTGTAGATCGCGGCACGATCATTTATATCGATTCAGACAGTTGAATTAGCATTGATTACTAGAGATCCATGTTCACGATTGACGTCTTACAGATTTTTCAATTTCATTCACAGTGACGTATGCCTTATTGTTCTGTCATAATGTACAGAATCGTTATTATTACATACTAACGTTTTTTTAGGTTCTTTTTTCTTTTTTTTTTTAAAAAAATTATTTTTTTTGTCTCACTTTTTGTGGCTGGTAAGTCAACCACAGTTTTTTTCTCTGTTTATTTTCTAATTTTGGAATGTCGTTAAAAAAGTGTTTGTATAGTTTTCTAATAAATAACTTTATAAGCGTGCAAGTAATCACAGCTTCCACCCGATTGCCATAAATGACTGTTTAATCAATCCAATCGTCCTTGTAGTCAGAGGGCCAAGTTTTGAAATTAAAATAGTCGATCGAATCGAACAATATTAGGATAATATAGGGTACGTCCGGGGGAGATGGCCCTACTAACTTTAAGGAGGATCGCTAGTGTGACCGCCTGAAAAAAGGTGATTTTTGGGAATTTTTTTAATGAAAACTACTGTATGGAATGTTTTAATATTTTAAGGATATATTCGCTGATATATAATAAATTCATGATAAAATTTTTGAACCAAACAATTGAAAATTCAGTGAATTATTTGCGATCTCCCAAGGCTCCAAAAAAAGGTCCCTCACTGCTGCAGTGATAGCGACACAGTGTCTGAAATCAAAAAAACCAAAAAGCGTATTAAACTAGAAAGTATTACCCGTGCCGTGAACCTCAATTGAAAATAAAAATTGAAATTTAACAGAATGGCGGAGTTTTTTAAAAAAAGTTTCAAATTTTGCGCGAAAATTTGATGATTTTTGGCCTGCAAAAATTACATTTTTTATTCGATTGGAAAATTGGAGGTTCATGGCACGAAGAAACATAAATAAAAGAAACTGCAATAAGAATCAAATCGATCGGATGATTTGTCTTCGAGTTATAACTGCAGCAAATTTGAAAAATGTAGTTTTTCTTCATCTTACCTTTTAGTTTTAATCACTGAGAATTTTTACTAAAATTATTTATGATGTACTCACTATAACGGTCATAGTAAAACTAGATGAGTCATTTAAATGTGCCAGGGTCTACCAGGGTCTTATAATGCGTTTTACGAATTTTAAGCTAATATTACGGAAAGAACATTCCATCCTTTAAATTTTCTATGATTAATTATAATTTTTATATTTTTACCGTACAAAATTGAATATGTTCGCCTTTTACACGTCGATTGTAGTGCTGAGCACAGTAATTTTTCTATGAATTTTCTCTCCGTGTATTTATTTTTACTTTCGAAGCCTTTAGGAAAATTCGTTAATTTGAAACAAAAATACTGAATCAGTTACCTTTTCATGTTCTAAAAGTATAGATGTATGATTTTTACAGTTTTGTTATTTTATTCTATTTATAAAACAAAATTGCAAGTTGGATTTTGCAATCTCTCTGTGTGCTGCAAGTACCAAAACCTATAATTATTATTGCATTATTAACAGTTTCAACCTGTGCTAGTATGGATCTTAATCACCTGTTACAAATGCATATATAAAATAACATAAATATTATTTTGAGTGCAATATGCTCACAAATCAAAACATCAATTTATTAGTGTGATCAAAATTAACCAAAATAACAGACACCACACTTCATTTTTGAGATATTGAGCGCGCAAACTAGAAAAATTAGTTTTAAGTTGACAACTACGATTTCCTAGATGCGGTGATTTGAGTTATTCTATTAAAATCATCCAAAATAAACACTTTTTCAAGAATAAAAAAATCAACGTCACGCTTCGTTTTCGAGAAATCGAGCGCAAAAATTTGGAAATGTGGTTCTGTATTGATAAACTATGTATAAAAATCTAAAGAACAGGTTCATATTAGTAGGTATGAGGATACACCACAAATCCAATTTTACGTGGTGGTCGGTGCAAATTTAAGGGGAAGTATGTAAAATCGAAAGATCAGGGGCGTCGGTAAACTTCTGTTTCGGGGATTGGTAAATATTATTTATTTGAATTTATTTAAAACAATATTGTCTTAAGAGACAATTTACACCTAAAATTCGGTTGTGTAGACAAAGGAAATCGAATGTTATACTAATGAATATGAGTGACGACTTTTAGAAAACTGTCAAAAATCAGCTTCACTATAGCATTCATCAGCGTAAAAGACGCCAAATAGCGGAACCTGACAAAAATTCTAGAATATTCTACTTGTGAACTAGCAAAGATGCCAAAAAACAAACTTCACTATTGAATTAGGCACTAAAAATTAGATTAAGCAGCGCATTTTAACAAAAATTCTAGAATGTTCTATTCGTCAACTAACAAGGATATCGAAAAATCGATTACACCATTAAGTGGTCATCGAATAAAAGACGGAATAGCACATTTAGTTATTTTCTAGAATATTCTATTCGTCAAATAGCAAAATTTGTTTGTCAAAATCGGACATTTGGTTTACATTAGTTTAATTTCGGTTGGACAATTAAGTGGTGCAGTAGATTTTCCAATATCTTTGTTAGGTGACAAATAAAATATTCTACAACATTTCTCAAAATATTTGGTCTCTTTTTTGGTAGCCAGTTCAATGGCGACGTCTATTTTTGAATATCTTGGCTAGTTGACGAATAGAATATTCCAGAACATTTGTCAAAATGCGTAATTTGACCTCTTTTTCAACGAACAATTAAATGTTACAATTGATTTTTCAATATTTTTGCTAGTTGACAAATAGAACATTCTAGAATTTTTGTCAAACTGCACTGTTTAATCTCACTTTTAATGACCAATTCAACAGTGAAATCTGTTTTTTGATATCTCTGCTAGTTGACGATTAGAATATTCTAGAATTTTACGTTACTCATTTTACATTTGCATTTTGCATATTACGTATACAGAATATGTGCATATATGTATGCAATAAAATTAAAAAATTTTTAGAGTACGAGACCCTCATACAATATTACCCACGGCCCTGACTCTGGCTTGGTACATAAATTTTCACCAACACAGACAGACAACAACATATCTGTGAGAGGAGAACCCCACTAAATTGCTGACGTCACTACGTAAAATCGGAGTACGTACCATTGGATGGTCACTGTACTTAGGTACGTAAGCACGATTGCCTAAATTCAGGGGCCAGCAAGAGTGACTAGGTACCTGTGACGTCATCAGAACTGGATTTCAACAAAGCACTAACTGGTTTCAACTGGCTGTTAACCGCTAGTAACTAGAGCAATAACTGGTTTCAACTGGATGTTACTGCTCTGTTTAATACCGGTTACTGCCCTGGTTACTAGCGATTAACAGCCAGTTGAAACCAGTTATTGCTCTGTTGAAACCCAGTTCTGATGACGTCACAGATATGTATTTAAGCTTGCTTGTCCCTGAATTTAGGCAATCGTGCATACGTCCCCAAGTATCCCCATACCAACTCATATTTTCAAATTTTAGCACTCGATATCTCGAAAAGGAAGCGAGATATCGATTTTTTTTTATTCTTGAAAAAGTGTTTATTTTAACGGGTTTTGTCAGAATATGCACTCAAGTACCCACAACTAGACATACAAACAAAATAACAAAAGAAAATTTTAAAAAATTGAACTTTTTCCAAATTAAACCACACAGTTTTTTAGACTTTCCAGTGCCGGTAGTGAATGGTATCGCATAATTGCCTCATAAGTTGTGCTTCTGCACAATTACCAAATTGTCTGGAGCAATTTTCACCACAAGTCATTGATACATATTTCTGTAATTATTCCATTATTGTACTTAAATGCTTTGTGTATTTTTATATCAATGCTACCTTGGATCAAATGATACAACGTACCTATTTTATGCTTGTTAAATGTCCACTATGTATGGCCGTCGGTTGTGTCCAGTGATTGTCCACTTGCGCTGTTCATTATTTGCTACACATAGGTACACAGCAGTCCACTACATGGACAAACATATATGTACATAAATTCAAATGACGTGCGTGTGGCTTATTTTATTAAATGATAATTGGTAACTGGCAACCTGTCCGTTGTAATTATGTCACTTGATAACACATTAATCGTTAATTAGCTGTAAAACTGTAGATAACCGACAGTGTGTAGAATGTGTGTGAATGTAGGTACTTTCTATTTCTGTTGTCGGGATTTTTTTTTCTTTAAATTATTGTTAGAAATTTTTATGTCTGTTTCGAAACTTAAGTTTATGATCGATATTTTTTAGGTGGATAACAGTACAAAATAGCAGGGTTTTACGGCAGGAAATCGTCCAACGCACTGTGCCAATAGCTTCATCGTTAAAAGGGCGGTCAAATATAACAAAAATTCCTTCCACATAACAATATTTGGTTTTAAAAGCCCAGTTTAGTATCAGACTGGTCTATATTGGTCTCATCATTATATCCTTTAGACAATTATTGCGAATTTTTTTTAATGAATAATCGATACTGCTACGCAGAAACGTAACTACAATGGAACAGGTGGAGCAGCCTCTCAGGGGTGCATGAGAACAAAGGGCGCAACAAAGAAAGTATAGGCGAAGGAAAAGTAATAATTTTGAATTTTGGAAAACTGGAAAAGCGGAAGTTGTTTTCTTTTTCAGCAGACATATTCCGTCGTTTTCTTTTTTTCGGTTTTCCGTTTGTTAGTCACATTTTTAGGAGGAAAATGGACTTTTTGGAGGAGGAGGCTTGAGTTAAAGTCGTGATAAGCAAAATTAGTCTTGGTCTTGCAGTCTTGTATTTTTTTGCAAGACCAAGACCAAGACTATGTATACCAAGAGCAAAACGAAGACCAAGACTATAAGTATAGCTGCAAGACCAATACTAAGACTCAAGTGAGCAAGACCAAGACAATAGCAAGAAAAAAGCAAGATTCTTGAATAATTTAGCAAGAGTCTTATAAAATTATTTAAAAGTATAATTAATACCGTAAAGAGAGAAAATTCTGATTTTAGAAGGAAAAAATTCGCTAATAAAAAATGCAAGAAAGTGCAAGATTCTTTAGCAATACCAAAACCACGACTGCATTTTGCAAGACCAAGACCAAGACTCAAACTGCTCTAGCAAGACCAAGATTCTTAATGCGAGGACAAGACCAAAACCAAGATTGCCAAGTCTTGGTCTTGTTCTTGCATTTGCTCATCACTAAGTTAAAGTCGCTCTAGGGCGCAAAATTTGTAATTACGCCTTTAATCCTGCGCTTATGACGTAATAATTCAAAACCCTGATTGGCCTTATTCTATATATACAAGAGAACAGAGAACGAACATTACTATCTCTATGTTAGGGAAACGAGCGTAACCACAAAGGATAGAAAATAAACCCCCACTATGTTATATATGTGCACGCGGAGTTGTGTGTGTTAGTCCGTTGGATGTTGTGTGTATGGGTGTCTTGCATACATATATACATAATATGTACGTGGTGGTGGTACGTATGATGTAGGTATACCACGTACATATACTGTGTTAATACGAGAGGTAACATTATGACAACAATTGAAACATACCCATTGAGTGCTGGCGAATGAATGAGGGCTAAGTAGCCTAAGATGCACATAAATGCCCATAAGTGATTGCAGAAAAGAGATAGTTATATTCGTTCTATTTGTTCTGTGGTATATACAAACACACAAATCAAAATTGGCCAATACTTCATGGTCAAAAATTTTTGATAATTCGGGTAGTGGTTCTTTAAATTTTTTGCGAGGGATTTGTTTAAGAAAATTTTTACCGTGATGATATCATCAAAACATTTGAAATGGAGTTTTTAAAGTTACAGTGGTGGTTTCATCAAAGGCCCGAAATCTCGTGTTGAATTTCGCGAAGTCGGGAGTGAATTGAAGTTAGAAAGTATAAAATTAATAGAAAACAGTTATTTTATTATGAAATTTGTGTCCTGGAATCAGTGGCACATTGGAAATTTCTAAGGTTTTAAATAAGTTTCTCGAGTAGCTTGAAGCAACATATACTTTTCAAAAGTAATTTCTCTGTAACTAGTACCTACTATGAAATTTAGAAACAAATAGGTTACAATATAAATTTTGTGTGCTTCCATCACTGCAGGAAGAACTTTATCAAACAATTTCAAAATTTTCCTAATTCTAAAAGACTGTCTCACCTTCGACATTTTAGATAACACTTCGAAATAATGTGTTTTAACACAGTTTTTTTTTTTTTTTTTTGTTGGAAATGGTTTATCAGAGCCTTATAAACCTCCGGAGTTGGAATCAGAGGTGCAGTTAGAACCGAAATTTTCGACCTTTCCGAATCGGAGTCAGTGCTTTGTAATATTTCTATTAAGGGAGGAGTTCACGCCAGAAACGGCTAGTAAACTAATTTTTTTCGAATCTCGTTTTTTGTTTTTATTTTGTTCTGTGGTTCTTTACGAACACGGTGATATATAAAACATGGCCAAAAAATTTTTTTTCAAGTAGAAAAATATTTATTTGTGAGCCGCTGTACAGCCAAATTGCTGTTCCTTTGCAAACAACACTCCCGCCCTCTCGCGATTTGATCAGTAATATTTAGTTTTGGTGTGTACATGAGTTATAGTATGCACTGAGACAATGTTCTTTTATTTGTATGCCTTTGTAGACGTTTTAATAAAAAGTGAGTAAACCGCTTCTTTTGTTATTATTTTTTTTGTTTTTTACCGTTTCCCGAAAGTTGTGTTTTTTCCGACAAGGAAAATCATATCTCAAGTTCTAGAAAAGATAGAGCCTTAATTTTTTTAAATTTTGTTCATAAACATATTGCGCATAAAGTGGAGTATGCTTTTTCCATTTGAACAATTGTAACTATTTTTAAACATTTTTTTTACTTGAAATTACAAATTACTTGAAACCCATACTCAGCTTTATGGACAGGACCTTTAGGAATAAAATAATGAAAAAATATTTAAAAAATATTCATTACTTTTTGAGATATTGCGTTCCTTGTAAACGCTTAAAAACTTGCGAAAAACCCTAATTTGAAAAAAAATTTCAACAAGTAAAATAATCATAAATAAAAAAGTTGCTTTTTTATTTGAACTCCCCCCTTAATTGGCTTTCAGTTCGTTTAAAAAAAATTACATTCAGTTACATCTAGGAAATTGCTAGCAAATGGTCTTTTACACGGGTTCAGCTCGGTCCAGCAAGACTTCAGATAATATGATAATAAGCGTAGAGCTTGTAATTACCGCAATACTGCATATACAAACACTTATCAAGTGACACCGTACACAAATAGTTATTTATATTTAAGTAGCTTAACTGTTAAGTAACATTCACTCTTTGCATTTGAAAAAATCGACAGTATATTATTGCAATAGACACGCATATAATTCCCATATATGTATAGATTCGTATGCATACTGTTTTTCATCTAAGGATTCTAAAGAGTAAATATTACTTTTGAAAAAAAAAAGTGTAAATCGCAAGTTCTGCTTGCCGTAGCCACAGCGCCATAAAAATATGATCGTAAAAAGTTACGATTTTTTTATGATTATTTATAACCAAAGAGTGTTTTTCTTTTTTATTGAGTTTAGTTATAGTTAGTAACCATTAAGTCACATGTGAGGTCACTGGATCTTTTATGGTCAAAAAGATTTTTTTTCGTATAGTCAAATATTTATGACGCACATTTTACTCTAAGCATACCATGTGAGTTTTTTGAGAGTTGCCATTTCTATTACAATTAAAGTTTTATGATAGAAATGGTACTGGAAAAAGTTCTTTTCTTGGATATAATGGAAATGTAACCAAAAAAAACACTATGGATTGAAGTAGCCTCAAGTACATATGCATATTTTTACCGCCTAACTGATAAATTTGTGAAAAATTAAAAAATTAAACTTGGGTAAAAAAAATCTTTTTGCTCGTGTACGTTGTTAATTAATGCATTAGATCAGTTTTATCAAAAAATTAATATATAGTCCCATTTAAAAATCTATAAATTTGTATCATAGCTCGAAAACCATACGAGGTATAAAGCTCCTGACTATAGCAATCGGTTGCCCCCGTCTATATCTACAACTCTTATTTGAACAATTTTTCGATTAAATCAACGGTTTGGCTGTAATAAAAATGGCAACTCTCGAAAAATTCACACAGTATTAGAAATGTTAAGCGAAAGTCGCTGAACACGAATTTGAGGTTTCCTGACAGATATTTTGCCCGGAACATTGATTATTTTACAAAAAAAAATCAAATATTTTGTTCATTAATTAGGTTTTTGACCTTAATCTTGATAAATATGCATTTTCTCGAAAAAGTTGTTCTTTACAAAATTAAAGTAGACAAAATTTCCTACAAATTTTGTACGTAACAATTCTTTCTACGATCAACCGTTATGCCTCTAGAGCGCGTTGAAAAACGTTTTTTCTTTTTTAGCGATTCTCCCTTGAATAAAATTTTTGTATTTGGAGTATATTGTAGACTCTTGTAAACACTTTCCAAAGGTACCTCGACCAACGTACAGTTCGAAACTGAATTCCACGTAAAATCGTTACAACGAAAATTTTCGCGTGACTCCCAAACCGAATTTCTAAACGTTTTCCAGTCAAAAAGTCACAGGGTGAAATATATTCGATTAATACTGCTGTTAATTATTTTAATTATATTATATTTTTAGCAAACGATGGCGTTTAGGTTTTTAGCTACAGTATAGCATTCTAAATATAATTATAAAATGCTTTAAGGCTTTAACACACTTTCAAATAAACTTGTTAGGTATTTCGTGTGTGTGTGTGTTTGGGTGTAAATGTGTGCCACCTGTTCAGTAACGCACTCGAGCGGCAAAACATTTTGACAACAGTACACATAATATAATGTATGCGGTACTGATATACGTTTATAGGTTTACAAGAGATATACATACATATTTGATTTCAATCAGTCTGATTATAATACATAATATAGTATTTAATTAATTAATTATTTTAATAAATGAAGCGTGAAACATCATATAATTAAATGTGTGTAAATAAATATTTTAGATATTTTAGAGAGTTGTGTGTTTTTTTGTGCATGTGACATATTTTAATTGAACGGTTTTTAACATATTATTTTTACGAGTAAGATTAAAATTGATAAGGTTTTTTTTTTAGATATACATAGATATAATATGAAGTAATATCATGACAAGTTGGCTTGTCATTGTCTTTAAAGAAATTGGCTGGTTTTAGCGAATTTTTGAATTGAAGATGCACCGTGTTACAGTCAGTGTCATGGGGTGTCAAGACTTGAGCCCGAAACTATGGTAGAAATTGTTTTGAGATCGCTAGAACTCGAAAATGATATTCACTATTTGTATATATAATTATGTTTATATATGTATGGATATATGTATGTCCGCTATGATAACTCTCGAACGAAATATCGTATTTCTACGAAATTTGGTGAAATTTCCTCAACCAGACACATCCGGTGCTTAGAACGTAATTTTTTTGGGAATTTTTCGTGGACAAATAAGTTTTTGCCAAAAGGACAATGCACAAAATTGCCCCCCCCCCAGCGACCACTGGTGAGATATGTATTTTCTGAAAGCCCCTTCCTAGTAGGTCACAAATATACCCATCTTAGATATGGAGAACCTGGCCTTCAAAAGTTCTGACGTGCAGTAGGTTTTGCATACTCCACGTGGCCATTTCTTAAGGAGACGATGTGTGTTGACCTGCATCGAGCATTAAGGTCCCTTTCGGGAGGGTGCACTTCGGACTACCTTATTTCGGCAATCTACCAAGGGGTCGGCCAGAAATCGCCATCGGTAGGACTCTCAAACTTCTCTTCGGATACTCCCAATGACAGGTTTGAAGCCGCTCGGAACGTCTTCTGCCATAGGCCACATGAAAATCGAGGTTAGGCCGCTTGCCAGGAAAGTGGTTTTACACAATGATAGGTCGGTCTACGATATGTCTCATAACCCATTTGTACCTATACAAAGTATCCCGTTTGGCTATGGCCACGTGCAGACTTTTTGTATATTTGACGCCCTATAGATTTTGAAAGCCAGGTTCTCCATGAACGTGCCCATTGACAAAGTTGGACTACTTGACTAGGGCTATCGATCGGCACCGGTCTCAACCTATTTGCCTATTGTCCCTTCCTCAAGTTCAAAAGTTTTTGTGATATTTTTTTACTGAACTACGAAATCCTGATTTAGTACGTGTTTAATACGTACTTGCCGGAATTTTTTCTCAAAAACTGTTGATTTTAGAAAAAAATATCTGGGAAGATTTTTTGTGTGTTTTGTGCTACATTTCCGAGAGACAAAATACACTTTCATGTACAGTAGTACATTCTGAATAAGGAACTGCAAAAAAATACTAGATGCAAATATTTTTCCTCAATCCTTCACAGTTTCCACCCCCTCTATAAGGTGATACGCAATTGTGATCAACTTAAAAAAAAAAACTGTATGAATTTCTGGAATTAATCTTGATGTTGCTCTTCACGTATTAGTGGATGGTATACATGATTTAATTCAACTGGTTAGCCTGAAACAAAAAAAGAAAATTATTATCATTAACTACGTATTTTAATTTCAAATATTATCGAGTGCTTGTGAGACATTACTACGTATGACAAACTTTTGTTTGCATTTCAACACACGCAGTATTGATATGTTCATTTATCGTTCAGCTAAACTGAAACTTTAAGCACTCTATTTCTTTGGTATAGTATGACCAAAAACCACATGTAAGTAAATTAAAAATCACAAAGTGATTGAAAAAATTATCCAGATCGGCCGGGAATCAAACCCAGGATCTCCTGGTAACTAGCCAGGCGTGCTAACCACCACACCAACGATCCTATGCTCGACAAGCGTCCGAGCCGGACACCCATTCAATCACCTATGTGTATTAGTACTCTCTCTGATTCGCGAAACAGTTACAATTTTAATTTCAAATATTATCGAATGCTTGTGAGACATTACTACGTATGAGAAACTTTTGTTTGCATTCCAACACAATTTTTTCAATCACTTTGTGATTTTTAATTTACATTAACTACGTAGTATTAACTAGCTACAGAAAAGTAATTTTCTTGATTTTTAACAAAGAATTGTACATTATTGTTACCTTTTTATAATTAAAAAAAAAAAGTAATATCAGCAAAATTTCCCGCCAAAATTCCGTTAGTACCGATTGTCCTTTGCCGCTCCTATAGAATAGCGAACTTGATTTACGCGTTATTGCATTTGAATAAAACTCGTTTTCATTCCAGGAAATGCTGCAGTACGCTTTACACATTAACATAATATGCATAAAAGTGATTGGTCCCTATATTAGATTCATCGTCTGTGCAGCTTCAAACATATATACACATGCATATTTACATACATACATTTGAGTTAAGTCAACCGAATTTGTAATGAGAGAACAGAGCACCACACATCTTCAAGCATAAATTGTCAAAATAAAAACTAAGTATATGTATAGTTAGTGACGTTAGTGTATAGGTAATTAGTTTAATTTACACATTCCACTTGCATGAACGGAAAAAGTATCTTTTTTTACAAATTCGTTCGACTCTACCTATCCATTTAAGGCGGCCTACTAGTGTGACCGCCTTAAAAAAAGGTGATTTTTGCGAATTTTTTTAAAGAAAACTACTGTACGAAATTTTTTTAATATTTTAAGGATATATTCGTTGATATATAATAAATTCATAATAAAATTTTCGGACAAAAAAATTGAAAATTCAGTGAGTTATTCGAGATCTCCCAAGGCTCCAAAAAAAAGGTCCCCCACTGCTGCAGTGATAGCGACGTTCACAGTGTCTGAAATCAAAAAAACCAAAAAGCGTATTAAACTAGAAAGTATTACCCGTCCCGTGAACCTTAATTTAAAAAAAAAAGTTGAAATTTAACAAAATGGCGGAGTTTTTAAAAAAAAAGTTTCAAATTTTGCGCGAAAGTTTGATGATTTTTGGCCTGCAAAAATTACATTTTTTATTCGATCGAAAAACTGGAGGTTCATGGCACGAAGAAACATAAATAAAAGAAACTGCAATGAGAATCAAATCGATCGGATGATTTGTCTTCAAGTTATAACTGCAGCAAATTTAAAAAATGTAGTTTATCTTACCTTTCAGTTTTAATCACGCAGAAAAAAAAAAAACTCACTGTATATTACAAAAACGTGAATTAATATTACAAAATTTTTACTCCAATAGAACCCTTTAATAATATTACAAAACCACTTTTATTAAAAATCTGAGTACTAAAAGGTTCTATTAATTCAGAATAATTTTTGTAATTATCACAAAGACTTATTTTTGTGAATAAAACTCAACGTATGTTTTGTTGAACATTTAATAAACTTTGTTATAATTACTAAATGGAATTTGTAATTGGTATGATTTATTTATTAATAAATACTAAATTTTATAGTAAATTTTACTATATTTTTTTGTTGTACTTACAAATAACCCCTGTAAACATTATTAAGGATATTTGTGAAGGAAAGGAACTTATTGGATATACTTTGTTAATTTATATAAAAAACAAAACAGATGTGACTATAAAATATGTACAAAATTCAAACTTCACATCTATTTTACACAGCATTACATTAATTATCAAAGTACATCCAGTTAGTCCCTGTAAAATAAGAAAAAATTTATTTTATATAAATGAATTTATTAATTAATTAATACAAAAAAATAAAAAGTTATGTTAAAATGTATTAACTTACAGGAGGTATGGCAAGTGTTTTAGAAATAATTCTAACATATTTTTGTATTCAGAACTAATATTAAGCAAATTTCAATAAAAGATATAACTGTAGTCCAATATTCAATTACATCTTCAAAATCCAGTGAAAAATTTTAAAAAACAAAACGAAAACAAACATGTTGGTTATCTGTAAAAAAGCATATTTTACTAAAATATGAAACATAAAAAATGTCTAACCAAATAATAAAAAACTTACTTGAATTTGAAAAAGAATCCTTTTTGTTAGTAATTTACTTGACTGAGGAGGTTTTTCACATATAGTCGAATAATGGATTACATATTCGATTCAAAATCAAAGTAAAAAGATAAAATAGGAGTACCTAGCATATTTTCCACCTGTAAAAAAAGAATATTTTACTGACTAAAATATGAATATAAAAAACATGTCTAACCAAAAAATAACCCTTACTTGAATTTGAAAAGGAATGCAAATTTGCTAGTGTTTTATAAATTTCTGAATTGAAGGAACTTTTCTTTGGTTATAAAAGAGTTTAACTGCAAATCTGAAATTATTTTTTCCATAATGTTCAAAATTGCTTTTAGTATCTGAAAAAAAAGAGATCAAATTTTAATAGGAATATTATTAATATTTGTGAGCAAAAAATAATTTATGAAAATACTAGCCATTGTCAGATTTTCGATAGTAAAACCATTAGCAAGTTTTCTTGTCATATTTCTAACGTACAAACAATCTTTTAAATTGAGATTGTATACTATGTTTTTTCATAAACTCTTGTCAGGTTATAATATACCCCTGTCGCAGCATCTGCATAACATAGCGAATTTCCAAATTTTGGGGACTGGCGGATCTCATCTAAGAACTGTACCTATTTAAAATAGTTTAGCTTTCTAAGAGTAAAAGATTTTTTAAAATCGGCTGGGTAATTAGTTTTGATATTTTTGGAACCCAAGAACCCGAACGGACTTTGTGCAGCATAGTTGTATCCATCTAAAATAATTTAGTTCTCTAACAGTGAAAAAATTTTCAAAATCGGTCGGTTAGTTTATTTCTTACAATAATGGGAACAGTAAACCCTGGCGGAAATCATACAACATAACCTTTATTCATCTAAAATAATTTTAGTAAAAAGTTTATCCTAACAGTAAAAAACGGGTCCTAGGGATCTCATATAACTTATGGTAGTTCGTAAGGTTCTTGTGGACATCATTTAATTACTTAATGAATTCAAATACTTTAACTTACTAACGGTGAAAAAATTTTCAAAATTTTCGACATTCGCTAAAAAAATCATTGAAAAATATTTGATATGTTTCGATCAATTAATGGTCAACATCAGCAAATAAAAGTTACTAAAATCGAAGAAAAGAATGAGTTATTTGTCCGTAGAAATTAAAATACAAATTCTGAAAACGAGCAAAGAAATATTGAAAAAACTAGATCGGCAAAACATTCTGACAAATAACACTACCCAACTAATACTTGCCAATTTGAATGAAACTTAACATACTTATTAAACAGCGAAAAATATTAAATACGTGTTTTTTTATTTCGGCTAAATACGCTTTTTAGAGGTAGAAAACACCATTCAACCTCTGTAGATGAAAACAGTTATAGCTAAATATTTTTGAAACGGCATATTTTTTGAAAAAAGGGCTGAGTACCAAATTTGTAGAATTTAAAGCGATGCACTTGATAGTGACCCTGAAATCGATTTTCAAGGTCAGTTGAAAATGATTAGCCATTGCCGAACTTTGACCATATCCTGTACCTATAAGCAGTAATTTCATGTATTGACTCAATCTATCTTCAAAATTGATTTGTTGCGTTATTTTTCTAAAATAAAAAAAATAAAAACCTGACGAAATGAAAAAATAGGCGCAAATTTATAGAAAAAATTAGAAGAAAACATTTTTGTAAGTAATTTTAGAAGTTAAGAAAAGATTTAATATCACTCCAATTGTAAGTTAAACATTAACTTTATGTTATATTAGAAATTTTCAAAATTTTTTAAAATTTTTATTGCTACTCTATAGTTATCATATTAGGAATTCAATTCAACATATGATTAACTATTATTTTTCCGATTGCGATTGAGCAAGTATTTTTCAAAATTACTTCTTGATCACTTATTTTCTATCTTGCATGTGAAATTCGTTCGAATATACTTTGAACCATTTAGGGATGAAAAGTAAACTACTCCTTTTGAAAAATATTAAATGATTTTCAAATGACTTTGGAAATTGACCTCAAGGTCAACTTCAAAGTCAAGTGCATCACGAGAGTCAAGTGCTTCAAGATCATCAAGTGCATCACTTTGAACTCTATAACTTTGGTCCTAAGCACTTTTTTCAGAAAATATATCGTACCATAATCCACTTCTATGTTGATTCCTGGTCTCTTTTCCTGCGTTTCTAATATTTATGTCAATAAAAAATGTGCTACCGTAGACAAGGATGAATAGGTACGCATTCCGACTTCACACCGTATTTTTTTGTATTTATTTTATGAGTACCTAATCTTTAATATATTAAAAATTTACGCGAAGATGGTCACTTTATCAACAGTATCCAAAAAAATTTAAAAATATCGGTGGTTTTTGAAAAATTAACAAAAATCGTATAATTTCTTCTCTATGAAAAATTGGGGTCAAAAGAGACGAGAAAAGAGTAAATGGGGACAACCCGTAGGGTCGACCAAAATTGAAATTCTAATATAAAATAATTTCGAACTTTTTGTATTTATACATTCAAAAAAGAAATAATAGGTACTTGATGATTTTCTGTAAAAATAAACGTAGAATCTAAAATAAAGTTTATATACTCCTGTCGTTTACCCCTAAGTTTATATTCCTCCTATTCTTATTTTAGTTCAAAAAATAATTTTTCAAAAGACAGACATAATAATTAATAACAGTGAGATTCTACGTCCATTTTCAGACTTTTGTTTATTAAATTGCGTAAAAGCTAGTAAATGCAATAACAGATATGATGAATTTATAAGGATTTTCTTGTACTACAAAATCTTAAAAATATGGAAACGCGTACTTTTTTTTCGTTAATTGTGTTTTATTCTTTTGCACAAAATTTTAAAAATACTTTATTTTCTTAAGAAAGGGAGGCAACTTTAGTCACAGATATGCCTATGAACAGTTTTTGGTAATCCGGGAAAAACGAAAACACTTTTTAAAATTTTTTTATTGTTAAAATCGAAATGTTCTTTTAAAGAGGGTTAAAATTACCATATTTTATATTAAAATTTTAACACAATCACTCCCTAATTAACGAGCCTTACTTAATATTAGCAAATTGAGAAAAAACACGTCAATTAGATTTTTTTACACAGATTTTATTTGTTATATAATTCAAAAGGATATTTTAAAAATGTGTATGAATGGCTTTCATTAAATAAATTTCAATATATTTTCCATTTATTTTAACAGTGGAATGTCCTTATTAGTGGCTATACTTTCGGCTTGGAGCGAATTAGACGAAGATTTTCTTCTAAAACCAAATTTAATAATTAATTAAAGAAATAAAAAAAAAAATTGTGGATTTCCTACCGTTCAAATATAATCTTTATTGTATGTAAAAATGTTATTACATTTTTTCAAAAAACTGTAAGTAAACTGTAAAATTTTCTTTACAAATATGTTAAAATAGAGAAATGTTTCCTTTTTAATTTATTTTTAACTCTTTTTAAATGATTCACTTTAAAATTTTTTAATATTTCTTAACCGAAATTTCATAAAAGAATGTGTCAAAATTTAAAAAAATTTTTCTTTGTTAAAAAAAAAAATTGAATGTGCAAAATTATTTAATATTAGAATGCTCTGATTATACAATTCTAATCATAACTGTATTGTCAATTGGATAAAAAATTACGTAAAAATATTATTGTTTGAATATGATTTAACGTAATTTTTATACGATTGAAGCAAACTCTTATTAATTTTAGGAAGGTGTAAATATAATCTAAATTCTGATCATATCACATAACAGATATCGTCGGGATTTTTTTTGTAAAAAAAAAATGGAACAGAGATACATTATAAAAACATTTAACTGACAGAGAAATAGAATATAGCCGAATCGTTAAATTGGATTAAAAAAATCATGACACGCTACTTATAAAGCGGCTTTTTTCGAATTTAGCTCGCAAAAAATGAGACAGAAAAAAAAAGAATGCGAGTGCGAGTGAAATGGAGAACGACATATTTCCTAGTTTTTCTCGAAAAGTAAGTAATTTAGAGCAACGGTATAAAAACATTTTTTATGCGTTTTACCTTTTACAATGGCTTAGTGTAAAAAAAAATTTGAAAAATTGCTTAATTCTGGCAAAAAACTCATTTTGTTGACAAAAAACGCTCGGAAAACCTACTTCTGGGCATCCGACGTGTCTGGCTAACGAACTCATCCAACGATTTGGAAAATCGAATTCGCACACAAAATTTCATAAGCATTAAACGTTTCGTTCGAGAGTTATCGCGCGGATACATATATATATATATATATATATATATATATATATATATATATATATATATATATATATATATATATATATATATATAAATTTTAGTGAATATCATTTTCGTATTCTAGGGACCTCAAAACATATTTCTGATATGGTCTCGGGCTTAGGTCGCACCATGACACCTGGCGTAAAAGCTGAATTTCCAGTTTTGGAAATTCGCTAAAATATTTATGAAGATGGATTCTATCACAGAATGACTCTATGAATACTACACAACATTCTAAAAATCATAGAATTCGTTAATATTGCGCTTGGGTCAGTTATTTATTACAAAACTTTTTGTTATAATTACAAAACACAATTTTTAAATGAGAAATACAAAACTTTTTGATAATCACTAAATCAGGGTTTCTTTAAATGCATATATAGGTATTATGAACGTTTACAAAATATCACATAAACGTATCAACTTGTCAACTCTGCGCAAGCGTCATTTAAATATTACAAAAATTTTCGTTTTAATTACAAAAGAGACTTTTACTTTAAGCATGCGCATTTTGATTTTTAAAACAGTGTTATAATTACAAATATTTTTCTTATATTTACTTAAAATATTTAATAGAACTGTAATTAATGCTACAAAAATATACTACTAAATTATTTTTTTTGTTATTACAAGAGTTTTTGTAATATTTACAAAATTTTATATTAACAAGTTAATAAAACGCAATTTGTAGGATTAATAAAACTTATATTAATCACTGAAAGCGAGTTTTGTTACAATTACTCAAATTTTAGTTCTAACAACGAAAGCTAAACACTAAAAGCGGTTTTGTAAATAAAATCACTGTTTTTTTTTCTGTGCACTGAGAATTTTTACTAAAATTATTTATGATGTACTCACTATAACGGTCATAGTAAAACTAGATGAGTGGTTTAAATGTGGCAGGGTCTAGCTACTCCACAACATGCGACTGGCAACCACGTCCAGAAACTCCCGAACTATTAACCTTCATACATTTCTCAATGCCTCAAAGTTAACAATGAAAATCAGAATTCGCTCTTCAGATGGCTGTAAGTCAAAAACTATTTGAGATACGCACTTGAAATTTTAGTGTTATTTTTAAAGGTATAGACTATCAAAACATGAAAAAAAAATTTCCAATTTTTTCAAAATGTCACACTAGTGGTTCCCCTTAAATATTAACAATTTAACGTATACTCCTAATATAGACACAGAATACAGAGACTGTTACCACATTTATTCCATCGACTGTACTAATATTTATTTACATACATATTTTATATTTTAAAAGCCTTTAAGGTATTTTCTTTCAATATTTCATATATTTATTTAAACTATTCACATAATTAATATACTTTATCCTTTTATGTGATTACTGATTAGTTTCCTATATTTTACCTATAGATTTGATCAATAAAGACATATGTTTTTTTTCTTTTTCAATACTTTTAATAACTAATAATCAATCAAAATCAAAGAAATATGAATATTTAAGTTTTACGAATCTTTGTGTACATATTTTTACGAATGTATCATCACATACGCAAGTTACTAATATTTCTTTTACTACGGTATTATTAACATTTCGTCACTTCTATAATTATAATTATTATGTTCATTTCAAATATTATTTGAACATAATCAACTTTCTTATCTTGTAATTTTCAGTTAACAATTATTATCTAGCTTCAGTAATAACAAATGATGATACATGTTTGAAAAAATTATGCATTTGAAAAAAAAATTAAAATTAACAAAGTAAGAAACACGATTTTATTGTTAGTTAAATGATATTTTTTTCTTAAATATTCATTTGTAAAAAAGAATTAAGTATACTTTGACAATAGTAATGAAGCCTCTGAGTAAAAGATGCGCAAGTTTTAGTTTGAGTAATTCGGGTTGACCGGGGTAATTGTGAATTAGGGCAATTGTGAACGGCGCCTATAATTTCTAAAATAACATTAATATTGTTAAAAATCAACTCTTAATATGTTTTTCTGTCCTTTCTTAATATGCTATTAAAATTTCATAACAAATCTCCGAGTATTAGTATCTTTTTTTTATTTTGAAAAAACCTTTGTAAAATTTTATGTATCTTACTTCGATCAATCCTCAAAAAAATTTTTTTTTAAATACATTACCTTTTTTTAAAAGGTAAGAAATGGTTAAAAGTACTTTTAAAGAAGTGGTCTAAGCCCTGAGAGGGTCCCTTATTAATTGCTAAAGAAATTGGACAATTTATCACCAGTTCACGATTACCCCATGATTTTAAAATTGTGGGGTAATTGTGAACGTTATTCACAAATGCCCCCATTCGGTCAAAAATTTCAGTAGTGTCCTTTTCAAAGTTGAAAATGTTGATGAAGGTGCTGATGACCTTATTGTACAAGTTTCCGTTGTACAAACAATACAAAATAAAAAAATCGTTGTTTTTCATTCATGTAAATTAAATGTATTTACTTGAAAAAGTCTTATTTTCCCTGTTTTTGTGTGAAAATCATATAATTTTTTGATTTTTTATATGATAAAATAACAAATTATGATCAAAATATCATTTTTAGCTTGTAATAAATTTCTTCCTACAATTTTTGTTATAAATAATTCACTGTTGAGAGATTTACTTTGTGAAACTCCATTTTAAATATTGAAAAATATTTAAAGTTCGATTACTTTGTCTGTTTCACGAATTAAAAATTATTTTTATTTTTACTGAACGCGTTTTCAACCTTTCGGTCATCCTCAGAGTAGGACCTACTCTGAGGATGACCGAAAGGTTGAAAACGCGTTCAGTAAAAATAAAAATAATTTTTAATTCGTGAAATAGACAAAGTAATCGAACTTTAAATATTTTTCAATAATTTTTGTTATTTTTCTTTAACCTTGATTTTTTGTAGAAATTTGAGGTATGCGTAACTTGCATTAAACAAAGAGTAATTGTGACCACTAAAGTATGATGAAAAATTTGAAGGTGGGGTAAATGTGAAGAATTTAAGCTCGGCTTTACTCTGACGTACTACACTTCTCTTGTAATCCATTCTAAATAATTTTTCTGATGGAATTCACAGCGTAATTGAATATACCTAGAATTCTATGAAAACTATAATGGTTAATGTTTTATACAAGATTACTTTTATTCGAAAATTTTTAATTGGAAGAGAAAATAAAATATTAAAACTTAAGAAACATGAAAATAAAAAAGAAATGTGTTCCTTTTCATTTTATTCACGATAATAATTAATCTTACAATTAGTAAAACATAAATTAATTTTTAAGTGAAAACAAATAAAACTAACTGTAAGTCAATAGTCTCATATTTCATTTTCCTAAAAATAATTCAGCTGAAAATTAACACTTACAAATAGTGCCTTTGTAACGCAAATGACTCCAATTATCTCTTCGAAATGAAAATACAAATATCTGCTTCCAGAATTAGACTGACTTTTATTTTATTGTTTTAGTTGCTAGGAAAACTCTTTTATTCTTATATTTACACGGCAACCTGTATGAATTTTCAAAATTATAAAATTTGCATTTTCACGGCAATCTTGTGCCGGTACACCTTTCATAACCGTTTGCTGTGACCCTTTCATAAGTATCACATACCTACAAACTAAAATTAAAATTGAAGGAATAAACCTAATGACGTCACGGAGTTGAATATTTTCTTATACATTTTTTTGAAAGCATTTTAAATATATCAGTCCGTGGCTGGCTTTAATTACGCACTTCGTAGCTTATAGAAATAAAAAACTAAAATTATAATAAATTAATTTTTTATGGTCTTAAATCAAATTCGCTTCTTTCCCCCATATCGCAAACTTCTCTTGACATTTGGGTTAAAATCTTTTCGATTACGCTACTGGATTTGTTTTTTTTTTTATGAATCTAACAAATAATCTTTTGAAGATGAGCTGATGATAACACTTAAACAATTCAACCATGGCCTCATTTCCTAATTAATATTTTTCTCTGAAATCACTATTCTATTATACGATTGTACACCTAGACCCGGTTTTATACGATCCATTCAAACACAAAATTGACTTAGAATTGTTTGTTGACTTTAATTGAATGATTCGACCGTATAATTACAGTGTCAGGTGTATTTTTACGTACCTACTTAAAGTATATGTATATCTTTTACATTGCATATTAATTTTCTATTATTAAATATTTATTTATTTATTTTTTCTTCTGTGTACTCAAAACGCATCTTAATGCATCATATATACCTATGTATATTTGCCTCTTATACAGGTGTGAATCCGTTACAGCATAACATGAAGATAAATAAACTTACAGGTATACAAATGTTCATCCATTAAATGGTTTGTACACATAAAAACATGACTTAAGTAAAAAGAATCACTGACGCCATATTGTATTTTTATTTTTATTTTATAAAGTTTAATCACTGCACTGACAATTATTTTATTTGTCTATTTTGTTGTGTTTTGTTTTGGTTTCATTTGTTTTGTGTTTTTTTTTAAGCGATCTCTGTTGGTATTAAGATAAGTAAATATTATCTTGTCTTGCTTCAACTACTATGAGTGTATGATATTTATGTAGATTTACTAAAAGGCTAATCTTTTATTGTTAATTATCATATTTCTATATCGCGACATGAAAATGGTATATTCATTATTTATTAAAAGACTTGAAAGTGGTTAATTTATTATGTACAGTAGTGTACATTAGGTTTTATACGTCAATTTAAGAGATCAAAATAGGAAATAGAGTAGGGGACTGGACCAAGAATTATAAAAAAAGTATATTTTAGAATAGGGCACTTGACTGCTGTTAAAAAATGATTTAAAATGGTTTGTTTTTACGTATGAATTAGTTAATTTTTGATGAATTTTATAAAAATCATCAAAAAATCTCTTACTTGAATTTAATTTGAAATGAACAAATTGGCGCGAAAAACGTTGATTATATACAGTGTAAACTCCATATAACGAAATTGAAGGGACCGGGTTTTTTATTACGTTATAAAGAGTTTTCGTTATATGGAGAGTAAAAGAAAACAATAAATTTTACGAATACAACTTACGAATTTAAATTTAGTAAGTGGTTTTAATTTTGACTGAATTAAATGACACTTTTTCATCAATACACAAACTCTTTCTTTTACTCGCCATGTTTACAGTTAAAAAGTTTGAAAGCAACTAAGAATATGGTAAAGACAGTAATAAGACAATAGTACGGAAGTACAGTAGGCAAAAACATGTGCTAGGCAATTTTCACAAACAAGTAAACTAATTTTTAAGAATCCCTTTATGCGTACGAAATATTTACGACTCTGTATCACTATTTTGTTTTAAAGTCAGTGAAATAAAATTTTTTTGGCTTAAAAAATGACGTATTTTTTGCTATTGAGAGTGGCTATTACGTTATAAAGAGTGTTTCAATATACGGATGATAATGTAAACCAAACAAACCTTTGCAATTTCTACGTTTTAAGGAGTTTTTCGTTAAATAGAAGTTCGTTATATGGAGTTTACACTGTATTTAAAATGTCGCAAACTTATCATAAAAGTTGTGTAGTGTTAAATTGTTTAAATACTTCGAGGGAAGATGTAACTACGGTAATTCATATACAATTGTCTATTTTGTCTATGCTATTCGCATATAAAGCTTATAAATCGTGGCGTCATTTTAATGTCACGATGCGCCTTTTTAGTCATTTAAATAAATGTTAAAATTATATAATTTTCAGAATAAAATTTTTAAATAACTAAAGAATATTTTTATTTGTCACTGCTAAAATTATTTAATATCTAAGACAAATTTTGAATACAGTCAAGTACCGTATTCTTAAAGGTAGCTCTGTCAAATTATACCTCAAATGATATATTAATTAAAACTTTTTTTCTTAACTTTCTATCATCAAAATCTGACATTTTTTCAATGTTTTCAATTCCTACGTTACCCAATTTTTCGAGAAAAACCTCTGTGACAGACAGACGGACACAAGAGTAATCTTATAAAGGTTACAATTTTCCTCTTAAGGTACGGAGCTCTAAAAAGTAACCAGATAGCTCATTTTTCTCTGATTTGATATACCTACAAATATTGTACTTTCTTAGAAAGTCATGTATGTTTTTAAAAATAAAAGTACCTACCATTTGCAAACAATTTTTTTTTTAAATTGTATTTGTGAATTTCATTTTCCAAGCAAAAAATTTGTCGACAAGAAATGGTTTCTTAAATTTTGTTAATTATTGTATTACCTACTGTTAAGTTACTTTTACCCAGAACTGTACGCAAATACCATCGTACTATACAATTATTTTTTAAAAAACAAATAAATTAAACTCAAAAATTTAATTAATTTTAAAGTAAATATCAAATTGTTTATTATTCTAATTGTGTTACAAAATTAATTTACACCTTTTATTGTTTTATTTCATCAATCAAAAAAAAGTGACAGAAATTTTTTTGACATTCCATACTAAGCAGGGCATAGGTACACATAATTTGTACATAAATTTGAGTGTTTCTACTAATAAGACAAGTCATAAAACGCAAGTGACTCTCATAATTAGAAAAATAAATATTGACTTCGAGCATTTTTGTCAACAAAAGTTAAGAAATACAAATGTTTCCTTTTGGTAACATTGAAATTTACGAGTTTTAGGAGCGCAATGCATTTAGAACGAAAAAATATTTGAAATTTTTTTTTGCATAGAAAATTAGTAAAACATCTCAAGAATATATTCGCAGTCCTTCATCTATTTTAGCCTCTGAACGTAAAACGTGCCCGAGAGCAGGGGCGCAACAACCGGAGGGGGGGCTCCAGACCCCCTACAGATTTGTAGTTGTTGCGCCCCTGTTCGAGAGGGTGTATAATAAAATGTGATAATTATTTTTATTTTAATTCGCCCCAAAAAATTGTTCATCTAGTTTAATGGCAAATATTTTTATTTATGTTTTTTCATTTCAGCTGTTCAAAGAGGTCGCGTGCCGCCGTCACAACCGCCCGGTTTACCCGGCATACCGGGCCAGTTTGCGCTCACCAATGGCGATACCGCAATGACAGCCGCCGGTCTCAACGGTCATTCGTACCTGTCCAGTTATATTAGTTTATTATTAAGGGCTGAGCCGTACCCGACTTCGCGATACGGTCAGTGTATGCAACCAAATAATATTATGGGTATTGACAATATTTGTGAGTTGGCGGCGCGACTGCTCTTCTCCGCGGTCGAATGGGCGCGAAATATACCGTTTTTTCCCGAACTACAGGTATGTATTTAATATATATATATTTTTTTTTAATTTTATAACTTCTAGTTTTCGAGATACAGCTGAACTCTTTTATGGGTTTTTTTTGTGCGATTTTTTTTATGCGGTTTGTAAAAAATGGCTATTAAAATGCATAATGTGAATCAAAATCACGAGACAGTAAGAAACTTAAACAATTACTATAATAACTTTCTTTGATAAAAATACTTTTTAACGACTTTTAAACATTTAATCAATACATTGCATAAGACCATTTAAGTTATTGCATTATTTAACTTTGTTAAAGATGTATTTTTCAAAATTTTCATAATATTATAAAATTGAAATAAAATGAGGGGTATAAAAGCAAAGTCTGCAATCTCCACCTGCACCATATTTCGGGTAATCATCTTTTTTAAACTTTGATCCTTTTCAATTCATAATCAATAAACTGTTGTTACTAACTTGTGACAAAATATTTATTAAAGCTGTTGTTTTAGGCCTAACTAGTATTAGTAAAGTAATTTAAGAGTAAAATCAGATTTATTTATGGAAGTTGCTGGCTTTGCTTTGGACGTAAGGAGATTGTAGTGTTTGCTTTGAAGATACAAGGAGAGTGTGTCTTTTGCATTGTTTGGTACATGAAGGAACAATTAAACATTATTTTATAAAAATTGACAGTAAATATTTTTAAAACAAAAAAAAAATGTAAATAAAAAAAAATTTTTATTAAATCAAAGTAAATCCAAATTTTTATCAAATAATCATACGTTTATATTATTAAATCACGAGCCCCAAACAAAATTTCACATAGAAAATTTTCCTCTAGTGGATTATCTTCCATGTAGGGTTGCCAACTTTTTTTGGGAAAGATAAAGTATCTAATCTTTTGAATAAGAAAAAATACAATATTTGTCAGAAAAAAAAGAATTTCCCATTTAAGTTTTTATTGTCTAGGTTTTTATACATTCTTTTCGTGTTTTTAACACAATATGCTAACAATCTTTGGTTATCTATAAACGTTTCATAGCTAGTTTTACAATCTAAGTTTAGATTTAAATAAATAAATAATTCATTTTCTATTCAATTTTTGGAGGATCTATTTCTCTCTGCTCGCCACTTCACTTTCACCATCGAAAAAACTTTCTCAATGAAAGCTAGGGTTGTGGAAACAGAGACCAAATAAGAATTTTTTTTATATTTCGTAAGTAATGCATTTTTAAGTATATAGTGCTGTTTTTCAACAGTGTTTTTCTTTGCAAATTCTTTGTTAGTATTAGTAGATTGTTTTCTGAATTTCTTTGTATTATTGATTCAGAATATAGGTCAGTCACAGTCAAGATTCAAAATAAAGTATTTTAACATACTTTATTTTTATGCAAAAGTACAAGTTTCGTCGGTTGAAACTGAAAATGCCAGTTACCATAATAGCATCTGATACTTTTTTCCAGTCGAAAACTTCGTATTCCGATCCAAGTTTTACTATAGTGGCATGATTTTTTATAATTTTTACGTAATCAGCAGGGAAAACTATTCTTTCGTGACGTCTAATTTTTTTTTTCAATGTTCTCGAAAACTATCAAGGGGAATGAAAAAATGTCCGACCACAGGAAAAATCAATTCTATGTTTTTGACATGAAGGTGTGAATGACTTCAAAGACAAATGTACTTTATAAAGTGTTTGTTATCTTTTATTTGAAAAGGTAACAAATACTTTAAATAAAACAGTAAAAATGGAGATTGCTAAGTTTGCTTTAAACATTTGAGTGGAGAATGCTGAGATTGCTTTGAACCGTGAAATTTAAATGAATTTTTCTATTGGAGTTTGAGGTATTTGTCATGAATTTAATATTTTCGTATGTATATTAGTCTATGTTCTTGCGTATGATACCATTAACTCATTTTCGGTAAAAAGTGGAGTTTGCAGACTTTGCTTTTATGCCCCTCAAATGTTTCTACGTGTAAACTAATGCTTTATCTTGTTTATAGAAGCAACTTCTAAGGAAATTTCTAAGTTTTGAGCGTTTTGATTGATGTTTTTTCGATGAAACTTTTTTTATGCGGTCCTGACCAACCGCACAAAAAAAGTTTTTTGTACAATCTGGATCGAACTAATACTCTTGATAGTTATTTATGATATTTTTGGATATATTTTTTTTTGTGCAAATTTTTTATGCGGTCCCTATCCACCGTACAAAAAAGAGTTCAGCTGTATAGTTAAGGCAAATATTAATTTTTTAAATGGAATATCCTACTCATTTTTTTTTAATATGGTAAAAATAATCTAAAATATCCATAAGAAATATAAATGGACTGTTAGATTTATTCATCTTATATTATGAATTGCATACAGAGTGTCCTTAATAAAATTTCCATTATGACGATCTCGTAAGGTACAATTTTGGTTAAATTAGATGAATTATTACTTCCGAGCCGAAACTATAGCCATCTATATTAAGTGATTAATTGACAATTTATCAGGACGCCTTACTATTATAAATGAATGAAAAATATATTAAAAAGCTGAAATTTGTTTAACCGTAGAATCATACGTACTCGCCAAAATGACGAACGAACTTCTCCACCTGCTCCAATACTACAACTTGTCGTTGCCTGCTTGCTGTGAAACTTTTGTTATCTAATTTATTTGTTATTATAACGCAGCAAATGTATAAATTTTGTTTATAGTTGCTGTCGTTTTGTTTGTATTGAAATAGTGTGCGTCAAAAGGACGACGATGTATGATTAACCGATGTTTTTTTTTTTTAGAGAGTTTGTACTTTACATATAAAAGTTTTCCTAATTTTTCTAAAATTTATTAAAGATATGGATGTTATGATTAATTTATTCAATGGTAATGATAATATGAAAGGTGATTACAGCTGTTTGACTTATAGAGACGACATAATACTGAAGTTTTAATATATTGAATCGAAAACCAAAGAATGCGTTTCAAGTGACTTAATAAACGATTAACAATTTAATTTTGTGGAAACTATTTTAATTTTATTATTTTTTGAGATCTTATTCGAAAAATTACTAACAAATTTTAGAAAATTTACAAATGTGCCTAATCAGGAAATAACTACATATCTACGGGAATATTTGTGACCGAGAAATTTCACATTCTGTAAAGTCACACATGTCCACTAACTCATAATAGTTCATAAATTAATTATTTAAAAGACATGTCATATGATACAATTAATGTATTTATCAATTTTTTAATTTTTATAATGAAAATATGCTTTGATAAAAAAATCAAAAAAAATTAATAAATATTTAACTATATTTAAAAATTTTTCCAAATCCAATTTTTGTAAATATTTTGTTCGCTTTTGTAGTATTGTTATGTAAAAAAATATTTGATGCAAGTAAACTCTAAAACTCTCCCTAAAAAGTCTATTCGTCAAAATGACGCCGATGTATGATTAACGTTTCTCGTAGACCAACGTATGATTCTAGGGTTAATAAAAGCAATACATCTGCTCATTTTACGTTAAAAATGTCTTAAAATAGAATAGTTTTCAATAATTAACCAAGAAAAAACATAACAGGTAATTTTTATTTATTTATTTATTTATTTCTTTTTTTTTTTTAAATTTCAAAATAAAGTTACGTTTGATAATAGGGTTATAGATATTTTTTTTATTATTATTTTATAAAATCTGGTAAGTAGACATCGTAATAAGTACTCGCTTTACAAAAATCAAACACAATTTTTAAAAAAGAAATACTTTTAAAGACAAGAAATAATAAAATTATATACAAACAGCGTCTGGATAAACTGACATATTTGTCCACCTTGAGCGCTGTAGTCGAATTTCGTATCCCTTCCAGGCAAAAGCTCATCGCGGATAACAAAAGCACTCAACGAATAGAATGTTACCTCAGTACTTCCCAAATAACATATATGTATACGTACAAGGAAACTTTTTTTTATGCGGAAAATATTGACTACAAAAAAAAATCGCACAAAAAAGTATTCGATAATTTTATAAATAGCTATAAAAATACAGCTCGCTAAAAATTGTAAAAAAAAATTTCATAGAAAATACATAATTCGAAACCTTACGAATTCCCGGGAAATTGTTTTTCTAACGACATAGTGTGTGTCTGTTAGTAAAGTTTCACTTGACGTCTTATAACGTCAATGACCTTCAGAGTCTTAAAAATTTTTTTTTTAAAGTTTGGGTCGAAAAATAAACAGATCCCATTATCGGCTCCAAAACTGAAAAAAAATTAGAAAATTTCATTTATTTTGAGATTATTTTCCAAGATGGTAGATACCTTAGCTCTTATAGGATTTCTTGGGCTACAGCTCCCCTAAACCACATGAAAGTTTGTAAGTTTGAAGCAGTACTTTACTCTTCTAGTACTTCTATATAATTCAACTAATTTAACCGAATCTAAATCCCTGTTTACGAGATCTACTTACTGGAAATTTTTGATATCCCTTGTACATATAACAATTTAATAAAAAATTATTACCAGAGACCAAAAAATGTGGATCATTTTCATCATTATTTTTAATGTGCACCTGGTCTTGTGTTGCGTTGTACATCAAACCAATTTATCATAATTTATTCAACAAGACAATGATAACCCAGAACGAAAGAAAAATGTTGATAAACCCTGTCCGCTGAGTATGTTTTACAGCCCAAGTGAACTATATGAACATTTGAATTTATGACTTAATGCAATTTAACTTACGTTACTACACATGCGTACTGAGATTTAATCATTTCTAGGAACACAGTAACGACAAGATTGTCATTTGTTTACAGCGAGCTACAAATTTTATTTTGTTTAATTTTATTTTCAAAGAATTTTTACTAAAAACTAAATGTGACAATTTGGATGATTTAATGGCAAATTAAAAAAATGTTGATTAGGACGAGTTTAAACAAAAAATTTTTACACCTGGGTCGTCGGTGATTATTTGTTAACATGAAAACATTCTCACATTTTATTTGGTTAGAGTTTTGGTTTTAATTAAAATAAATTTAAATTTATTACACTAGAAGATAAACAAAAAATTTTATCATTTTGGTAATAAAAATGAAAAGCTTACACTCAAACTATTATAATTCAACTAATTACACTAGTTCAAATCACTTCATTAAGGCTTGATTTCAGAAAAAAATATTTTTAATCTTGATGATGTCATTAGGTTTACCAAAACTTTTCAAAACTCTACAGACTGTAAATAAAATGATGGAACGGTGAAATTGGAAGCAAATTGCAGGTTTTTTTAGTCGTTTTTTCCATTTTTATCAAAATTAATCATGTAAGGTCGAATACGGATAGAGCAGTTGGAGTACTGTTGTTATAATCGTCCCCCCTTGTTGAATGCTAATGCGAATTTTAGTTAGCTATGCTCGTTTAAGTATGGGCGTTTCCAAAATCTGCATGGTTACACGCTTCAACGCATGTCATCTCTTCATCTTTTATATGCGAAATGCTTCCTATTCACTCTTTTTATGTGCGCAAACAAATGTATCTACGGATTGTACGTTTACTTTCCAAAAAAATTTGAAGACTTTTTTCAAGTTGTGTAATTTAAACTTTAAGGGGTCTTTTACTTTTTGGGGAATTTTTTTGAAGAAACTATTTATTGTAGTAAAAAAAAAGTTTTGTACATCGAATTAAGTGTATCTTGAATTTTTTCTTTTTGTTTGGCCTTCCATCTGCTCTTGTGGGCCTCTTGAATGCACATGTAAATTTTGTAATTCAAAACGGTGCCAACGATTAAAAAAAAAAAATAAGTCCGATTGGACTAAAATTTGATGCATTCTCTTTATTATGGTATTTTCTGTAAGACTATCTAGAATCAGCCCACCAGACCTCGTACTTTTAGCGAATTTCCAGAATGGAATTCAGCTATTACAACCACTGTCATAACGCGACCTGAGCCCGGGACCATGGCAGAAATTTGTTTTGAGGTCCCTAGAAACCGAAAATAATATTCGCTAAAATTTATATATATATATATATATATATATATATATATATATATATATATATATATATATATATATATATATATATATATATGTATATATATGTGTGTCCGCACGATAACTCTCGAACGGAATGTCCTAGGTTTACGAAATTTGGTGAAAATATTGGAAGTTCCAAACCGTTGGACGAGTTCGTTAACCAGATACATCGAATGCCAGGAACATGGTTTTTGTACATTTAAAAGGGGAGAAAAAATTACATAAAAAAGGTCTTTAAACTGTTGTTCTATGTCAACTAGTTTCCGAGAAAAACTAACTTTTATAAACGGAAATTCGCTATGTTATGCAGGATGCTGCGACAGGGGTATTTTTTGAACTCATTTTGAATAAAAAAGTAAGAAAAATTACCCTTTTTTTACTTTTCAGGCCTTCTAAGAAATATAATTTTTTATTTAAAGAGCTGATTGTAGATAGATAGTCTTATAAAAAACACGATAATAAAGAGAATGCATCAAATTTTAGTTCAATCGGCCTTATAATTTTTTTGAATCATTGGCACCGTTTTTCTTTTTTTGGCCCTTCTACCTTCAATAGGCTTACAAAGGCGGATGGCTGATAAAAAATAATAGAAAAAATGTTCAAGATACACTTAATTAAATGTGCTTTATTGTACAAAAGTTTTTTTTTTCATTACTATAAATGGTTTCTCCAAAAAAGTTTTTTTTTTTTTTTATAGCACAAAAGTCTTTGAAATGAGCCACAAAACTTGTTCAGATTTTTATGAAACTAATCATACATGTATTCTGTAACATCGAACATCGAACCTAACTATGGTACACTACAATTATGAACTGCCTATCACTGTGTTACGCATGCTATTTATTGCACTAGTTTGTATATTTTTGTTAACTTCAGTTGCGTGGGTTGTGCGTGCAACCGTGCAGGTATTGAAAACGCCCTACATTTTTTTTTCAATTGCAAAGAATCTATTTATTCATTATTCATTAAATATTCTATTTATTCTCCGATCTATTTATTCATTAAAAAATTGATATACACAATTTAGAACCATAACCACAAAACCACATCAATCCAAACCACTTGTCCGACTAACCATAAATCAAAACACTCATAAAAATATTATACGCCTATTAAAAAATTTTAAATCACATTTTTACTATTTTTTTCGCATCATTTCAGGTGACGGATCAAGTTGCCCTGTTACGACTAGTCTGGTCCGAATTATTCGTGTTAAATGCGAGTCAATGTTCAATGCCACTGCATGTGGCGCCTCTATTGGCCGCGGCCGGTTTACACGCGTCCCCAATGGCGGCGGATCGTGTAGTCGCGTTTATGGATCACATACGGATATTTCAGGAGCAGGTGGAAAAATTGAAAGCGTTACATGTGGATTCAGCGGAGTATTCGTGTCTGAAAGCGATCGTCCTATTCACAACAGGTAAGATTGGTCACGAATTATTCAGCGATTCACAGATTTCGGAAACGTACTATTGTCGATTGTCCAAAATTCAGAATAGTAATAATAGTAATAGTAATAATTATGATGGTAGAAGTAATTACTGTTCTTTGTAACAGGATCAGAGGTTGTTTAAAATTGAAGTTTTATATAGATTTGTGTATTTTGTTTATTAATTTTGATTCTTTTGTGATTCCAAAATCTATTTATTTGTGTATAGTTTATAATATTTTTATAAAAAAAAATAATGTATTGTTAAAATTTTGCCAATAAATTCCCACTTAAACTTTACGTTGAAATTCTTTTTAAATATTGAATTCTTTCAGTGAATAAAAATCAATTACACTTTGAATATATGAAGACTTTGCAACAAATGAGCCTAGAGCAGCTTCCTGAATTTTGTTTTCACTTTTTATTTACACAAGAGCTTTTATTTTTTTTGTTTAAGGGGAGGGTAAGGTTTTAAAGGTGAAGAAAAAAAGGCATATTTTCATGAATTTTTTTTGGAGATATGAATAATGTTGGTTTATTTATTTCATATACACGTTATAGTATAACATCTGAAGTATCTTTGAAAAGATTATCAATTACAAATATCGATAAATAAGACCGTGACAGCGAATCTCCGGAGGCGCCTCGAAAAAAAGTTGTTTTGCGGTGAACATCATAACTCGGTACCGGATCATCCGAGACAAAAAAATCGAAATGCGTTTAAAAGGCGATATGTTTCTCTAGGGAGTCAGGAAGAGTTTTTTGTATTTTTTCGATATTTTTATTTTTGGCAACATTTTGAAGTGAAAAACGCAATTTTTGCTAAAAATTCCGGTTAATTTGTTATTATAAACTGGAAAAAAATAGCAAAAAAAAAAATTGGCCTGATTACCAGTTGATTTATGTGTAGAAACAGTGTACAAAATTTCAACAAAATTGGTGAAGTAGATTTTGAGTTATGATCACGACTTCAAAAATATTGTTTGTGAGAAAATGGATTTAAAGTTTTTTATACTCAAAAATCCAAAACTAAACATCAATAAAATGATATAATTTTTTATACTTACACGGGTAATTATAGTATTTGTTTTGTATAAGATTTGTAGGTATAAAATTAAAGTAAATTTTATACTTACCAGGTAGACGTGTCGCGCAGCTACCAGGCAGGTATCAAAATCGAGCATGAGGGCCGGTCGCTTGAAACGTTGTATCTTCATTAGTTATGCTCGGATTTACTTGAAATTTTGACACAACACGATGGACTGTTGTGCATTCAGAAGAAAAATTTTAAAAAATGCAAAAAAAAGGTTTTAAAACCTTACCCCCCCCCCATAAAGGTAACGAAGATTCGTTGCTACGCTCCGTTGTGTTTGGCTAGTTTACAGTTCTTCTTATTAAATTGCTTTTAGACAACAAATTTTAGTTGCAAAAGATCACAGATCAAAGAACATATTATATATGTATATCCTATAGACTCACTGTATGAATTAATTTATCATGAATTTATAAATGAAGCAGCCAGATACGACCAGTATACGACCTAATAGTATTCTGTAATATAGTAATCAATGCAATAACCGGTGGTATCCGTAGTAACGTTTTCAAATAATTATTGTCAAAATATTGATAATAAAATTTTACTTTTTTGAGAAGAAAAGAAAGTGGTAAATTTTGAAGGAAAGAAAGTGGTATTCGTATATGTCCTGCAATAATTATAGTCCTGTTTGCTGAAAAATGGACAATACATTATATTCCTTAAATCTCACCCGTCTCACCCCGTTACCTGTCTCAAGAAAATTGCCAACAAACTGGTTTTACGCTTTGTCTAGTAGTATAATAATTATGTGTTCATTGGTCTGTGTAAAAAACAATAAAAGTTGAGTGAAATTCAATATGACAATTTTACAGTAAAATTAGTTAGTATAATTGATATTACTACTTAATTTGTATTTCGTTACTATGGCTTTAAAATCAGTTAAGTTTCATTTTTATAGTATTTGCCATTTTGTTCGTTGCAAAAATTATAATATTCTTATGGGATCCAATACAACACATGTGTTAAATTGTCGTCTAAATTTTGAATAATTTGCTCTATGGCTCTTTTTCCTGCAAAGTTTTCGGATATTTTTATAAAATAAATATATTTTTATAGTGTCTTTTAAAAAGTATGTATCCTATGGACAAATTGTGACATAAAGTTTATGTTGTTTGTGTGAAAAGTGTCTTAAAAAATGTGAATTTCACTCAAAAAGTGTAATGTTGTGTTTCTTTGTGTATAAAAAAATTTAGTGATTCCAAGAAGTTATTTGAAGAAAACAAGTTCACAAAAAACCCAGTTTTTGATGAGGAATTTATTTTACAATTTTCCTCAAATACATACATTTCCCCTTCCATTTCACCATCAAAGTCTCGTAGAGATAATACCCGTAGGTATATATATTTCTTATTTTATTTTACAACTTTACTGTTAATCGCAAGTCATTAATAAACTTAAAATTACATATTCGCAAGACAGAAGATAACAGGACAATATAAAATTTAAGAACTGCTATAGTCTAATAAACATTTACAATACAAGTTTTTAATGCCATTTTTAGTATAAAAGCTTACGGAACTTGTAAACTGATTATTTAAAATTTAGAACATCTTTTTTGTTACAACCATAATATAATACATAAAGTCGCGAAATGTATAATAATTTCCAGCGTAGATGGTCCCCATCGTTATCGGGGCAATTCCATGAAATGATGGAATTTTAGTAAAAGTTAAAAAATGAAGATAATTAATCAATATCATGCCTACTTGATACTAAAAAGACTAAATCATTGATATACAACGTTTTTTTTTATTTTTTTTATCTGTAATTGTTTTTATTCTGTAAATTTAGCTTAAAAATTTATTGTTTAATAAAAAAAAGATACTGTAACTTGTGATTTTTTTCAAGTGTATATTAAAATATAGCTAAATTTACCTATACTCGTTTTGAGTATTATTTTGATTTTTTATCAAGCTACGAATCTGGGTAATGGAGGTTATCAATTATCAAAACCGACAGAAGTTTTTTGAATTAGTAAAAATAAACTTTTATCTTTATTATCTATTATATTTTCCAAAAAATCAAACTAATCAACTGCTTACTTTTTAATAAAACTTGTTTTAAAGTGACTGTAATGTACGTGACCAAAGGCGTGTAATGTAAGTAACCGATTAAAAGTTAAATTTTTATCAAAAATATATAATATTTTATGAATTTTGTTATTAAATTAATTTATTGGAACCATTACCTATTTGTTTAAATTTATTTAAATGAAGCTATTTGCTATCAAAACAGAGCCGAAAATTCTCATTGTATAAAAGATGAAAAATTACATTCCATTTTGAGTAATGTAAGTGATCACCTACTTTATCTAGTGTATTAAAAATTTTCATTCATTTTTTGTTGTTTGATTTCCTTTGTTTAAAAGTTCAAATCGTGTTCGATTTAATGAATTTGACTAAATTTTAGTGGATTTACTCATTAAATACGAAAATTTCAAAAGATTTTAATCCCAATTTCAAATCAGTTGTAATATAAGTGAGCATGGAATTACCCATTAGACCATTCCTATTTCTGCTAAAAAAATTGACTAACTGTACCATTTATTTTGTTCCTGTGTATTTATTTTACATTGTTTTGTAGTTCCTACTGCACCTAGTAGTAAAACCATTGTCTTTGTAGGAATATGAAGGAAGATTCTTTCTACCTGATGGTAATTCGTATATCTTCTCTCTGATCAAAACATGAGATTTCGCTGTATACATACAGGCTATAGGTACAATATGATCGTATAATATAGCATAAGTGAACGTGGAAACACAGTCATACAAGACAATAGAGAATATATACTTATACTTCATTTAAAGTTTGTCGAATAAAATGCGTTTGCAACGTCATCCAATTGTAGAGTAAAATGTCTATAAAGTATATTTACTTAAAATATACATAATTAGGTTTTTTATATAATTTCAAAGCGTTTTATGTTTGACAAGTCTATCCACTTCAGTATTATCATTCTTCGGTTCTATTGTATTTTTATCTAATTTGTTTTTATGAGTTGCCCGCATTGGTGTGAACGTCCAATTTGACCGCATTGTGCCACGAGCCATGTTGCGGGCAAATTGCGGTCATGTTACGGGCTGTCGGATCGGTCTGACCGGTCCTTTACTTGTCCTTCTAATTCCTATATCACACGATGCAAAGATTGCCGGCTCTACTTCTAGCAGAGCCGGCAATCTTGGTGGAAATCCTGATTTCAAAGTAAACACAGAGCCTCTCCTATTTTTTGTGCTTATTTCTCTGCCACATTTAATCGTTAACCAATGGGAAAGTCGCATTTGTTACGTGGAATCCTATTTACCTCCTCTACCGGTAGACGATAATGTAGGTAAAAAGGGGTGGCAAATGCATCGGAACTATCTACAGACCCCGGTCAGCCACACACATATCGTGTGTACAGCCGACGTCGCAGAGCGCCATCACAATGCCCAGCACAACCGCTCACTTTGAACCCAGAAACGAAATAAGCGTCGTGTCATATAATGCGGTCTTAACTAACACTTCGGTAGACAGAGGAAAGATGTCAATATAAGAACTACGTAGCCTGTTTGGGAAGGGGGAGGGGTTATGTAGAGGGGTTGTATAAGGCGAGAGGGAAAGCCAAAGTCGACCTATTATGGGCGCAAGCTCAAAAGACCTCCAGAAACTGAGGTGAGGAGAACACAAATTGTATTAGTTCCATGGTTACTAACCAAACCAAGTAATTATGTTTTTATAGGAGTGAGTGAGTAAACTTCTATTTATTAATATGATAGACAAAGAGAAATGCAGATGTAGATAAAAAAGTCCTTTTTAGCTTGCGTCCATAATACGTAATTCTTCATTTACTTTATTCAACACAATTAAAACAAACATGAATTATGTACTTGTAATGTGTTTATGACATTATGAAGATTCACAAAACTATCCAAGACGGATTATGTTACCATTTGGTTACACAGTTCTTTAATAGTTAAATTTTCACAAAGTGTTTTATGGAGAAATACTTTGCTAAACTATAAGAAGTCTTAATTTTCATATTTTATAATAAAATAGTATACTCACGTACACCAAGGGACTAAAATGTAACTTTTAGTGGCCAAAGGGCTTATAAAAGGTTTTCCTATTATGAGGGACTCTCCTTCAGTATCTTCTGAACTTAACAGACATAAAACATGATCCGGGTTCAAAGGAAGTTAAAATGAAACTTATTTGAGATTCACAAAAAAAAAAAGAAAAAAAAAACGATGTAAACACCAAAATAGATTTATCCAAGTTTCCGTGTAAATAACAACAGCATATACCAGGTATAACACATTATTCAAGAAATACTCAAGTTATTTTAAAGCTACTTTTAAACAAAAAAACATACATATCTAAACCGACGTACTGTAATAAGAGAATGTTGAATGGGAAACTTGGTGTTTGCTTCGTGTGCTACTCGTCGTAAGTCGAGAATCATTTGTTCTAAAGTTTCTATTTCTCCTGTAAAGCAAAAAGATATAACTTTGTGAGTAAGATTCTACACAGTCATAGTCAAATACACTCTGTAAGTCAAACATATAAATGTATCATCTGTGTAAAGATATCCTTCTGTATAGTATCCTTTTTGTGTATATTCAAGGTATTTTTTTGTTACAAAGGCTGATAGAAAGAATATACATGTATTTGGTGTCCTTATTTTTTTACTTTTTCTAAAAAAAACCATTTTGTTTTTGAAACGGTGACCTAAATAATTTTTTTTACAAAAATTGTGAAATCATATTTTTTTCTGAGTGACGCCACTGTCTATATTCATATATTTTACATTTCCCATCAAAATTTCCTGTTTTCACACGAGCGTCTAAAAAGATGGTTTTCAATTCAAAAGTTTTTGGGCTTTCAAACACAATTACCAACCTAACATAAATAAATAACAATTATCATATATCACATATCTAATATCTAATATAAAGCCGGTTCTACACGATGCTACGAACACCTTTCAACATTGGACGTTTGATGATTCGTCGCATCGTGTGGCCAAACGTTCGGATTTGGCCATGTTCCAGCCGATGTCGATATTCTTGCATCGAGTCAAAGGGATGCTTCGAACGTTTGAAGGACAATATGTTCGTTGGTTCGACTCAACGGCTACACGACTCGTTCATCTGAAGAGAGACAACGTCAGTGTATAACATTAGAGATAACATCAGACAGATGACATCCTCGTCCACTGAATAAACGTTTGTACCAATACATCATCATAGGTGTTGGATCAAACATTCGATTCACCGTGTAGCAGGAACATTCGTAGCACCAACTGTCGAACTTACTTGCATCAAACGTTCGATCGAACGTTGTAAGAAACGTTCGTAGCATCGTGTAGAACCGGCTTAACACATATGGATCCTCCCATCCTTTTGCTTCCCCCACTTTTTTCACTTATTGTTGAACAAAGTTACATTTACTTGAGAGTGTAAGTTGAACATTATCAAAATACTCTGTTTTATAGTGACATGATTAATTTGGCCTTTGAAATCGAAAAGTGCGATGACCATTTATATCAAATGTACCCCTTTGGCAAGCCAATTCGATTTCTGAATGTTACTTTTACTTTTACAAATAAAGATTTTTTCCTTTTTGCTGCAAGAGTCTACAAATTGTGTTCGTTGTTCTCTGTTTTCGCTCTTTTGAGTTTTTAGTCCTATTTCAGAAAACCGATTCGGCTTTTGTGAAATATTTAATCGATACCGGATACACACTAAGAAAGTGCATTTCTAAGAGAATAGAAATTAACAATCTTAGAGAAATTTTAGAAATAAACATAATTAAACGATTACACAGATATTTACAGTTCAGTTTTATTTCCCACCAGCCGTACCCGCGACGTCGTTTGCGCAAAGCATTGTTATAAACTCAATGAAAAGTATGTAAGTGTAATAATTATACAGAACTTGCAAAGAATAACAATTTTTGTGTAATGCATGCACATGCTCAAAATGATTTTTCTATTTTCCCGTGAGAATGAGGAATTTTCCCGGAGTAAAAAGTAGCTTAAATGTTGACACAAGTAATAGGTTATCACCACACCAAATTTCATCAAAGTCCGTCCAATAGTTTTTGCGTAATACGTCCACATGCACAAAATGGTTTTTCCATTTTCCTGTGGGAATGAGAAATTTTCCCGGAGTAAAAAGTATTTTAGATGTTGACCCAGGTAATAAGTTATCACCACACCAAATTTCATTAAAATCCGTCCAATAGTTTTTGCCTAAAGTGTGCACATGCTCAAAATGGTTTTTCCATTTTCCCGTGGGAATGAGAAATTTTTCCGGAGTAAAAAGTATCTTACATGTTGACCCAGGTAATAAGTTATAATCACACCAAATTTCATTAAAATCCGTCCAATAGTTTTTGCGTGATGCGTGAACAGACAGACAGACAAAAATTCTAAAAATCGCTGTTTTGGTATCTACATCGATAACTATTTACAGTACCAGTACAATTTTCAAAAAATATTCCATGTACAGAAATGGTCTCGTTACAATTTTATCATATGTATAGATAAGTTAATTAAATCATTGTTAGGTCACAATCAACCACGGAAACCTAATACGTTTGGTCTTGTCTGTCACTTTGCCACAAAGTGCGTGCTGGCCATGAAAAAAAACTACTAGTAAATTCTTTTTAGTGCTCCGTACCAAAATTGGTAAAACGGAATCATTTTGGTGTTCATCCGACTGTCACAGGCAATTTTCACTGAAACTATTCGACGTGAATATTTGAAGATGAAATAATAGATTCAAAATATCCAAAAAAAAATTGACAAAAATTTTTAAGTAATCTTCTGAATTTTTAATATCTTTTCAACTACTTTCTAGTAAGCATAAATAGGCCAAGATAAACATACGATCGTTTTGAAATCGGGAATTATAGTTTATTTCATGAAAACTATATTTCTGCGCAACACAGAATTAAAATTATTATTTTTCGAAATATTCTACCTTATGAAAGAGGAACTAACAACATTCACACCAGTTTCATCTATGTATGTATATGGTAGCTTTCTGAATAGGTGACATGATTTCTAACTGACAGAGGTCCGAACATTGTACACGAATACAGAACTTGACTGACATATCCTGGACATCGTACTATGGTATCAGGAAACACTCTACCTCACAACTACTTCCATCTAGTTCATTTGTTACAAACTAAATATGAAAGTAAGTATATCTACAATATGTGATATACAGTATAACACAAAGTTTCAAATATTTTACCAGGTTGAAAATTGTCATCAGTATAGTATAGTTTGTTTGAAATTGTTTTGAAATAAATCGAAATATTGACAATAATTTTATTCTCAGTAGTTGGTATTGTCATATTATTTTACCTGTAATATCGATATTATTGTAGATATCTGTACATATAAACTTTCGATGAACTAAAAACTATTGAAACAGTTTCAACGTTAAAATGAGAATAGTTTCCACAGTAGATGGTCTGGATGGTCCAGTTACTTGAATCAAAACCCTTTAGATTATTAGAATTATGATCATAAAAAACTAAAATATAAGTCGTATAAAAGTTATGCCGCAGTTTTCGTGACGACTATTTCAAAGACGGTGATATAAAGTTTCGAAATTTTTACTAAATTTTCAAATTTGGTAAAAACAATTTCGTTGAAGTGCGAGCCCTCAGAACGCACCGAGGGTTCCAAATAATATTGATTCAACTCATTATTTATCAGTTGCATTATATCCGTATAGTTACCGTTGCTTATTATAGTTGCTATTATGTATCAGTAAATATACCTCAATCAAATTCGAATTAAATCGATAATTGGTCGAGAACACGATAATTTTCCTATTATTGATTGATTTTTTTTTAATGTAACATAAAAGCACCTGTACCGGAACCCGATCATATGTCCGAACAGTTTTCACATTTATGTATTAATAAAGTTATTTCTGAAAGAAACCTCTGATAACAAAAATTATTATTATTAATAGAATGATTATTTTTCAATTTAAATTCACCTCGCATTTAATGTTTCCTTAATTAAAAAAAAAATATATATATATATATATATATATATATATATATATATATATATATATATATATATATATATATATATATATATATATGTGTATTAAAAAATTTTTGTTGAATTCATTATTTTGATCCTTTATTTACATCTGATACTTATACCATTTTATGTTTCCTACTTTGACGTCTAGATGTCACTCTATGTGTCATATTACTCATATTACACGTTTGTTTGTATATCGGTTCCCAACTTCTAGTGTCATTAATATTTCTCTGTTTGGATCTAGATGTCGATATTTAGTAAATGAAAAACATTAATAAATAAAAATTTTTGAGTTGTATTTTTTTAAAAACATATTCATTAGCTTAAAAAAACTTTCTTACATGCTTATTAAGAAAAAAAAATGGGTGTTTAATTTATTTTATCAATTTTTATAAGCCAGTTTTATTATACACCTAAAATTAGTGTTCCGTTATAGGGGCTTTTACATTACATGAGTTTGGATCGAATTTGTTTTGTCGAATTCTAGGTAGTAGTCTAAAAAGAACACAAATTAATTGATAGATAATAATAATGAAAGTAGTAAGTAGTAGAAAGTAGTTTTTAGTAAATAGAAATATTAATTTAATCATAAAAATGCTCTTTGTGTGTAAAATGTATATTCATTTTTATTATTAGTAAAGAAAAAATTTACTAAGTATGAGTTTTCTCGGTAGTGAAATACTACTTTATCCTTATTATGTATACCAAATTGAATCTTAGTTTAAATAATACAACATAAGATATCAAAAATGTGGTGGATAAATTAAATAATTTTAAATACCCTCACATTACAGATTTCATCACACTCTCACGCTATAGAAGTTTTCACTTCAATAAAAAAACGCTACTGGAAAGCTTATGTATACATAAATTGTTTTGTCAGATAAATTTGATTTTCCATCAAGTTAACTTTTCACCTAATCTACATATAGTATTTTAAAATTGATATTTATGTTCAAATATAATAGTGTCATTTAAAATAATGACACCGAATGACTATAAACAGTGTCATATGACCTTCCTAAATATCGTCGTTCATGATCAAAACAAAATGTTGTTCATTGTAAGGAAATGAGGTTATGTACAGGATCGACAAGCAATGTCGAGTTCTACATATGTTTCAGTTTGTCGATGTTATTTATATTCTTTTTCACTCGGTGTCGATGGTGTCGGGCAATTTCATAGCCACCTTTTTTGTTTTAATATAAATCAATATTTCGTTGACTATTTTATATAATAAATATTATACTGGTTAATAAAATAAATACAGTACCTACGAATGAATGAGTCTAGTTCATGTACTGAAAGTTCTGTGACAATCGAACTTACAAAAAAAAAATCTGTTCTCAGTTCTACTTCTTTTATAATAATAATAATAATAATAATAATGTCTTTATTCAGTATACAACGTACATTGTATGAACAGGGTCACAATTTGATCGAAAAGACTTATTCTAGGAAGCCATCTACAGAGTAGAAGCTTGCCTGTAACAGATCAGCTTTAAGTTTTTTTTTGAAGTTCTCTAAAGTTTCATTCTTTAGATTTTCTGGAATTTTATTATATATTTTGATCATGATATTATGCACGCTCCTCAGAGAAACCGTCATTGTTGAGTTAATTAGATTTAATTTATTTTTGTGTCTCGTGTCGTAACTGTGGTTTGGTATATTATTCGTAAATAGATAATAATGCTGTTTAATAAATACAGCACACTGAAGTATGAACATACAAGGCAGAGTTAATATTTTGTATTTTTTAAAGTAATTTACACAGTGCTCTCTAGGAGGCGCATTAAATATTAATCTTATACATTTTTTTTGAAGAACAAAAATTTTTTTACTGTGTGATGAGTTTCCCCAGAAGATGAGACCAAACTGCATTATAGAGTGAAAATATGCATAATATGTTGTTAACAAAACGTCAGTTGATACAATCGATTTTAAATATCTAATAATATACATAGCTTTACTTAGTTTTTTATGGACTATTTCAACATGTGAATTCCAGTTCAACGACTTATCAATATGGATTCCCAAAAAGCTAACAGTATCCTTAAAATCTATTTTAGAGGGTGAACTTAAAGGAAAAGTGAGGTAATTTCCAAATTTGATTATTTCGGTCTTTTGTGTATTTAGTTTGAGACCATTATTGTGGCACCATTTGTTTATATTGGTGATACATCTAGTAATATTAAATATAAGATTGTCTGGATCGATTCCCGTACATATGACAGCAGTATCGTCAGCATATAAAAAAGTTTGTTCTCTTATAGAAAGAGGTAAGTCATTTATAAATAAAATAAACAAAGTTGGTGCTAAGACGCTGCCCTGAGGAACTCCTCTTACTAAAGATTTGTAATCCGAGCAGATACTTTGCAAACCACGTTCATTGTCGGATTTATTTAAAATTTTTACAGATTGGTATCTACCTGTCATATATGATGAGAAAAGTTCCATACTTTTACCTCTTATGCCGTACTTTTCCATTTTAGATAATAGTAGCTGAACATCCACGCTGTCGAAAGCTTTCGTCAAATCAAATAAGACCATGGCTTGTGGCACTTTTTTTTCCCACATATCTAGTACACTGTCTAAAACATTAAATACAGATTCATTTATTGACCGTTCCTTTATGAAACCATATTGATTTTTACAGATAATTTCAAAAGTTTTCAGATACTGCATCAACCGATTGTTAATTGCCGTTTCGAAAACTTTTGCAAACGTAGTCAGAAGAGAAATTGGCCTATAATTTTGCATGTTGGTGGTATCTCCTTTTTTATGTATAGGAACGACAATCGCTTTTTTTAGATCATCCGGAAATACACCATCATCGAAACATTTATTAATAATTTCGCTAACTGGTTCGCAAATATAAGGAGCAGAACATTTTATTATATCGGCAGGTATTTCATCCCAGCCGGTTGATTTTTTAGTTTTTAAACCCAAACAAATATTGTAAACTTCATTAGAAGTGGTGGGAAATAAATAAAAGTTATTGGGGGTATAATTTACTTTTAAGTCCGAATGGTTACAGTTAGGTAAATTTAATGTTTCTGTAATATCAATAAAAAAATCATTAAATTTTTGACTTACTTGTTGCGGATCTTCATAGATTTCATTATTGATTTGAATTTTTGAGATACCAGTATTATTGGTTTTTTGAGAAAAAGTTTTAATGATATTCCAACTTGCCTTTATTTTATTATTTGAGTTTTCAATCATATTATTATAAAAATTTAATTTTGTTTTCTTGACAATATTTTTAAGTTGTTTTGTTACCATTTTATATTCATTACGTAAATGTTGTGTATCAATAAACAAATTGTCATATTGCTTTATATACCTATAGAGATCATTTTTATAGTTGGATAAATTTTTTATTTCAAGGGTTATCCAATCCTTCTGACCACGCTTGCAGTTAAAAGTTTTGGTCTCTTTAGGGAAACAGAAATTGAAAATTTCAGAAAAGGTATCCAAAAAGGAATGAAACATAGAATTTGCTGATTTTTTTGTAGATAATGATGACCATTTTTGCATAGATAAGTAATAAAGAAACATTTCGATATTTTGTTCTGTAAAGTATCGCTTTTCTGTTGAAATATTATTTTTAAGGGTAAAATTTAGTTCTGTTTTAAAGGCAAACAATATTGCCCTGTGATCCGATATATCGATGTCAAGTACGTGTACATCGTAATTGTCTATATTGGTAACAATATTATCTATGCAAGTAGACGTATATGACGTAACTCTTGTCGAATCTGTTACAGACAGGCTTAGGCCAAATGATAGTAAAAGGGACTTCATAGTCTTGACAGTTTTGTCATCTTTATGAAAGTTAATATTAAAGTCACCACTAATTACTAATTTAGTATTATTTGTGTATACGTTTTGTATACACTCGTCAAACAAATTAAAGAAAGTCTCTATGTCACCATTGGGTGATCTATAAACAGATAAAACAGTTAGATCTAACTGTGGGATCAGAATTCCACAACATTCAAAATCTATTTCTCTGTTAAAACGATTTATTTTATCAAGTACTATGAAGTCGATATCATATTTTATGAAGATACACACTCCTCCATGAATTCTTTTTTCACGACCATATCCGGCAGCTAACTTGAGGTCATTGATTTTTATTTCAAGGGATAGTTCTTCCTTGGATAGCCAACTTTCACTGATACACAGAATCTTCACGTTATTGTCCAAGTTTTTCAAAAGTATTTCAATATCTTCTATTTTGTTTCGAATGCTCTGCGTATTTAGGGCGAGTATTTGAAAGTTCTCATGGGAATTTTCCAGCGGTTTGTCGAAAAAATTTAAATCTTTTGACAACCATTCCCATGGGCCAAAATGCCTCGGAGTATACTAATTTTTCCATTGATGAGTCCACACCCACTTGGAAACTAGCGTTTTTACCCTTCGAGGGTAATTTTGTACATTCAAAATTTCCGTGCGGATTTTTGGTTTTTAGGAAGTCGATGACATCTTCTTCGGTATTGTCCTTAAATACTCTTCCTACATATAACCAAATTTTCTTTTCTGCAGTTTTAAAATTTGTTTCATTATTGGCAGTTCCAATAATAATGTTACGGCGTCTTCTGTTTTTAACTGGCTGGAATTCTTCATCTGCCGATTGGAAGGACTCCTCCAATATTTCGACTGGTGCACACGTAGGATTCTGTACACTATCGTTACTGGATTCCGTGTTATTTGATTCAATCTCGACGGTCACACGATTACTATTTGTTTCCTCCGATGTATTTTTCTTGTTTTGACTCGTTTCTTTTTTATTATGTTTCTTTTTTTCATTAACAGTTTTTATTTTATTTGTATTTGTAGTCTGGACACCCTTTTCATTGTTTTTACTTAGAAACTTTGAGATGTCATCGTTTAGCTGATTATTTATAGATTTAAGGTTATTAATTTCAATAATCAAAGGTTCGATGGCTTTTTTAACTGCCGCATTTATTATAGTAGTTAAATGTTCTGAAAAATCACTTCCTAATAATGCACTTTTAGGATTTTCAGCGACGGATACACTTTCCGCATCATTAATTTTTTTATTACTTCGCAACGCACGTTCAACACCTTCGGCCATGTTGAAACTCTGACTATCAGATTCCTGAAGGAATTTTGTCATTTTAATAGTAAATACCCCTGTCGCAGCATCCTGCATAATATAGCGAATTTCCGTTTTTCTTAGAAACTAGTTGACATAGAGTAATAGTTTAAAGACCTTTTTTATGTGATTTTTTCTCCTCTACCAATGCTGCAAAAAAATTTAATAAAAATTTTTAAATAAGGGGCAATTTTGGCAAAAAACTAATTTTTTTTCACGAAAATTGCCAAACAAATCATGTCCCGGGCATCAAACGTGTCTGGTTATCGAACTCGTCCAACGGTTTGGGACTTCCAATATTTTCACCAAATTTCATAAACGTAAGACATTTCGTTCGAGTGTTATTACGCGGACATATATATATATATATATATATATATATATATATATATATATATATATATATATATATATATATATATATATATATATGTATATGTATATAAATATTATTTTCGGTTTCTAGGGACCTCAAAACAAATTTCTGCCATAGTCCCGGGCTCAAGTCGCATAATGACAGTGGCTGTAATAGCTGAATTCCATTCTGGAAATTCGCTAAAATGGATATTTTTGAGATCTAAATTAACCAAGTTTTGTCATTCAATCAATTTTAGACCAGTTATAATACGCACAGTTTTGAAGAAAAAAAAATAAAATACCTTGGTGACGTCACCAAGATTACTAAAAGTATTTAGAGTCTAGAAAATCGTAATATTTACGATAGAGAGGTAAAATTTGAAGATAGTTCTAGATTTCAGAAATCGCTCCTTTCATTTTTGACAAAATTTACACCACAGGAGTACGAGGCTGCATTTATTTTGGAAATGTTATTATGTTTGTAATCAAAAATCGACCATATTTGCTTGTGGTAACTAAAAAATGCATGAATTCTTCCACAATGTAACACTGAAACATTAGGAAGTACGTTATCTGTAAGCCAAATCAACTGAAAATGGTACGATGTCATTAAACAAATACAAAAAATGAAGCAAAATTCGATAAACCTTGTTTTCTATCTGTTTTCCTTTTTCATTTATTTTTATGTTAGAGTATAACTACAGTAACTTAAGGTTGTATGTCTAATTTTGCGTCACTTGCTAACGACATCATACCATTTTTAATTGATTTAGTCAATACTATTGTCTCCGCTTATTATATTAAAAAAAAATTTTTTACCAACTGTTATACTATCGAAAAAAATCTGTAGTTTTCTGGTGTTCTATGACTCAGTATCTACTAATCCTATTAAAGTCAAAATTTTAACTTAAGAAATCTGGAATATTAGAGGGAGGAATGGTCATTTTCAGCAAATTTTGAGCTACAAGACTACTTACTGCACGGGAACAAAAATTCCAAAAAAAAACACCCCTGTCGCAGCATCCCGCATAACAATGTGACAGAATCGAGAGTCCAATGTAGATGTCATAAGCTAAAATTAATTCGAATTTCCTTTTTCCATACATTTTCATGCAAAGTAGTTTGCTCATATAAGGACTCTTAATTTAGTTAAAACTACATTTTCAAAATTTGGCTTACACCGATAGGCGGTAAAATTTCGTGACTAATTCCAAAAGTTCTTTTAAAATTCACTATTAAATTGTGTTGTTTTGCTCAAAAAATGTCAGTAAAAATGTGTGTCAAACTCAGACAGAACTCAAAACGACGTTAAAGGCTAAAAATTACCATTTTAAATTACGCTATAAAATCTATACCAGTCGTAAAGTTTAACTATTTTGCAAATTCGATGTAGTAGAAGTTAATTTTTGAATTACCTACAGTCATAACTTGTGTTTTTCGATAACCAACGCCTGGCTGTTAACTACTTAACTTGACTAATGTAAGTGTTTTACATTCTTTTTAATACCCAAACGTTAATAAAAGTCGGCAACACACAATTAAATTTATTATTATTTTTATTGATCGTACATAGAGACTGTCTAGGTATTATGGGAATTATGTAAAATTTAACACAACACACAGAGCTCTAGCTACATATTTTCTTTAATCGTGTTTAAATAATAATTTTTCTATGAACATAAAAAAAATCGATTGTAAATCAAACTTCGATGATTTTTATGTTCAAACTAGATTCGTACACAGGTTCTCTGTCATAAATAATATTATTTAAAATTTATTTTTGAGAATGTGATAAACTGTTAAACATATTTGTAGACATGTACAAAACGTTCCAGAAGTATCCACACAATTCCGGACTCAGGTGTGGGGTATACAGCCGTCAATCGAGTTATTCACAATTTAACTTAGAAAAAAAGGTTCCCAAGTGTTCGCCTCCAATTTCCGCTGAAATATGTTATTCTACGTCGAAATCTAAGAGACACGTATTTTTTTTTATCGGCGGAAAAATGGTTTGAAGGGGTGAAATCGCCTTTCAAAAATTGGGGTAAAAATTTAATTTTTAAAATATCTCGAAAACATCAGTAAGAGATAGATCAAAAGTTTAAATTGGCGATATTGCTCTTTTTTAAAGAGCTATCTATTGATATGCAATTTGTTCAATTTACATCAACAGGGGTGGTTGGGGATTAAAATTTGGGGGTTAATTTTGCAAAAGGGGGGTGAAAATTAAACAATATAAAAATTTTGTGTACAGATTTGAAATTTACGTCAAAAAATCTAATTGACCTGTTTTCGCTCAATGTCTTAATATTAAGTCTAGGGGTAGCTAACTAGGGGGTGACTGTGTCAAATAATCGTACTACTTGGGTAGTTCAAGAAGTTCTTCTTGATGGAAAATAGTTTAAGACCATTAGAATAACGTAGAAATGAAATTTTCGGTTTAAAAATTCAGTTTGAACAACATTGGAGAGGGGGTGAGTCACCCTCTTAAATTACATACTAGTTTACTAACACTTATTTTTGCTATTAACATACTGACAGTGGGTAAGTTTTTGTTGCCCACAGATTCGGTCGTTTGCGCCGCACAGCATCACGTAGGCGACGAAGAACCTCAAGATAGTATTCTATAACTTGATAAAAACCGCCGAGCACAACAGAGAGGTCTACACTACTAGGCTGATTGCCGGCAACTGAAGCTTTGTCATAACACGAAACAGTGCATGCGCGCGCATGACAGTCCCCTCCACAACCCTACTAAACTTGGCCGCCAGCGCTTCATTCGTTTAAGCGGGAGGACAGAAAGTCCGATACTTTTTGAACAGCCCTCGTATGTGCTTGAATCACAAATTTTTCTCATGGCTTATTTTGTTTTACAATGACCGTAACTCACACGATATGAAGGATACTTTGATTAAACATTTTAAGACCAAATACACATGCCAATAGACAGACTTGTGCTGTAATACCCGGTGGATCCAAAATCACAAAAATCTAAATAATATTATTTGATTTCAAATACATGTGTACAAATAATTAAAAACTTTCATCTCGCTAGCTAGGCCGGGGCCTTCATCTTGCTTGTTTCATCGTTTGTCGGACACATTGTTGTAAATCGTGACTTTTTAATAAAATCTCATACATAAAGCGAGGAATTGTAGTGTAGTATAAATCATTATGTCAAAAAATTAAATCCTTTTCCAGGAGCGTAAAAACAAGTATGAGGGGTTAAAAAATGAAAATAAACTGTAATTTAAAAACTATAGTCATTTACAAATTTTAATTGTTATTATGTAAATGCAAAGGAAAATGATACTTTCAGTGAAGTGTAGCACACCTTTTATCATTTATTAATTTTCAACAAAACAGTAGTCAATACTGGCTAGATGCCTAGATGTTAGTTGCAACTAATAATTAGAAACTAATAACCAAAATACTTTTTTGCAACTAATGACTGAAAAATTCAACTACTAGTATTAACTAATAAGTAATTTAGTTTTTAGTTGTAGTTGTTAGTTACAGGACCGGATTAACCCTGAATATCGCCCTAGGCACCATGAAAAATGCCGCCCCCACCTTTTGCTTGAAAAGAAGAAAATCTTAATTTTTCCTACTTTTTCCAACTTTCTCTTAAAATTATCGCAAAAAAGGCAGGAAAATATTATTTTATCCTCCGATTGTTTACTGAACATAGAAACGTAATAAACAAACATGAGTGACGATATAAAAAATCACAACCATAAGTTTTAAAAAATCGAATGCTATTTGCAATCTATTTTCGATCGAAAGATTTTGATAACGAAAATTTATAGTAGATGTTATATATTTGAAAGAATATTTCCTTTCCTTACATCATCCATTTTGGAAATATCGTTATTTTCGATATCGATAATTTTCGATAACGAAAAGTAGGTTTTAATAGTCGCAATATGTTTGGAACACCCACAACTTGCTTCGCTTAAGCCTTCAAAAATTTCGTTATTTTTGAGCTACGACGCACCGTTTAGGAGATATTTACGATTAAAGTTTTCGATTGCGAAAGTTAACGAAAAGTAGTTTTTTTTAAAATTGTTCTGTTACTGATCAGATCTATGGGACTAACAGAGCCTAAATTAACTAGTTATAAACAATTTAGGACAAGTTACGCGGTATCGATAATTTTCGATACCGAAAAGTAGGTTTTGACAGTCGCAATCCGTTCGGAATACCCACAACTTGCTTCGCTTAAGCCTTCAAAAATTTCATTATTTTTGAGCTACGACGCACCGTTTAGGAGATATTTACGATTAAAGTTTTCGATAGCGAAAGTTAACGAAAAGTAGTTTTTAAAATAATTGTTCTGTTACTGACCAGGTCAGTGGGACTAAAAGAGCCTAAATTAACTAGTTATAACCAATTTGTGACAAGTTACGCGGTATCGATAATTTTCGATAACGAAAAGTAGGTTTTGATAGTCGCAATACGTTCGGAATACCCACAACTTGCTTCGCTTAAGCCTTCAAAAATTTCGTTATTTTTGGGCTACGACGCACCGTTTAGGAGATATTTACAATTAAAGTTTACGATTGCGAAAAATAACGATTTGTCATTTTTTTAAAAATATACTATCGTTGACCAAATCAATAGGACTAATGGAGCCTAAATTCATCAATTATGACCAGTTTATAATAAATAATTCTTTATCTTTGCTAGTTCTCGAACAGAACATTCTAAAACTTTTGTTAAATATCTTTATTTAGCTTCTATTTCAATAATTCTTCTAATAGTGATATTGGTTTTTCGACATCTTTATTAACTTTCGAATAGAAACTTTTGTCAAATGTTTTCACCTGTATTTAACTTGTTTTTCGATGACTAAACAAATGGTGAAGTAAATTTTTCGATATCCTTGCTGATATCCAGATAGAACATTCTCGAACTTTCGTTAAATTTGGCTACATGGATCCTTTTTAACTAACTAATCCGATGGTGAAATCAAGTTTTGGATATCTTATCTGATTTTCACATAGAATATTCTAGAGCTTTTACTGAATTTCATTTTTTGGTCCCTTTTTTGATGAACAATCTAATGGTGATGCCAAATTTTCAATAATTTTTCTTTTTCCCAAAAAAATATTCTAGAACTTTTGACGAATTCTGCTATTTGCACACTTTTTTGATGCCCAAACCAATGGTGAAGTCGGTTTTTGGATATATTTTCTATTTTCAGAATAGAATATTCTCGAACCTGTGCCAAATTCCGTTAATTGATCGCTTTTCGATGAAAAATTTGGTGGTGAAATCAGATATTCGATATTTTTTCTAATTTCCAAAAAGAATATTCTAGAACTTATTCTAAATATCGGTACTTGGTTACTTTTTCGTTGGTCAATCCATTGATTAAGGATTTTTTATGTCTTTTCTGATTATTGAAAGAATATTCTAGAACTTTTGCCAGATTTCGCTATTCAAGCATCTATTCGATGACCAACCCAGTGGTGAAATCGAATTATGTAATAGTTTTAATTTATCTGTATCTTTGTACAAGGAATATCTCCTCATAAAAATTTACAAGACACGCTCCTCTCATATATGTTTTTTCAACAATTCAATTTTTTGACAGGATGATTTATAGTTTTAGTGTATGGAAAAAAATTTTTTCTTCAGTTAGATGTTTACATAACTCACATGCAGTTGATCAAATTAAACTGTGTTTGTTCGTCGCGCGAGCGATGTTACAAACTTAAATTGAGCGACTATGTTATTTATATGAAATTTAATTGTTTTCAAAACAAAATATATTTGTAGAGTACCTCTTTAGTTCGTGCCACAAAAACTATAGAGCGCATTTACAAAAAAATTATAAATGTACTTATGAAACATAGATAAATTATATGCCGCTTCTAACGAATGGTGAAACGTTTTTCCGGCAATTTTTGACAGGATAATTTATTACCTGCACTATGAATCCTCGCATTACTCATACAAATAGAAAAAATAAAAAAATAAATTGAATCAAACAGTCATACATATTAGATCCATACAGTCATAGACAAAACAACTACTACATCATCGTTTTGCAACAAACGTATAGAGGTACAGCTGAACCTTTTTTTATGCGGTGAATAAGGACCGCATAAAAAAATCGCAGAAAAATATATATATTAAAAAATATCATAAATAGCTATAAAAAGTTTAGTTCGGTCCAGATTGTAAAAAAACTTTTTTTATGCTGTGGATTGGGACCGCATAAAAAAAGTTTCATAGAAAATGCATAACTCAAAACGCTCAAAATCTGACGATTTCCTTAGAAGTTGCTTTTCTAAACAAGATAAAGTATTAATTTACAGATGAAAACATTTTATTTCATTTTTATTAGATAAACAAATGAAGGCGTGGTTTAATATTTAGCTTACTGGTAGCAGTTTCTCCATTTGTCTTCAGATGGCAAAAATTGACACTTAAAAAAATGGTAGCAATTTGGAATTGTCCGTTTTTATTTGAAAACAGTGTAAATCATTATGAAAAAATTAAAATGACATTTAAAAAAATATGCCAGTTTGTATTTTGTAAATTAAACTGCATAAATTATGTGAATTGTCAAAATCTTATAAACAAACCTGACCTACTGGCAGTAGTTATTTTTTTGACCACTAGTTCGCGTGTCCAGGTTTTACGATTCCCAATAATGTTACACATGTATTACATCTGCATACAATACAAAAAAAACTTAATGATGCAATAACTTATATTCTTATGCAATGTACTGATTAAATACTTAAAAACCATTAAAAAATAATTTTATCAAAGAAAGTTATTATAGTATATGTTTAAGTTTCTTACTTTCTCTTGATTTTGATTCATTTTATGCATGTTAATGACTACTTTTTTTTAAAACCGCATATAAATTCGCATAAAGTCACACAAAAAAGACCACAAAAAAAGATTTAGTTAAACTTCTTCAAATTTTGTTTGTACACCAATACCTCGCTTTACGTCGTTTCGTTTTGCGTTTTTTCGAAGTTGCGTCGAAGTTTACTTTGTTTTTATAAATTAATTGAGTATTTTATTAACTTCCACTTGGAAGTTATTGTAATGGGTCCGATTTTACGAATCGCTAATTTTGACATAACTTCACGTTTCAAGATCACTAGAATCCGAATCCATAGTTTTTAGCGTGATGTCTGTGTGTGCGTTCGTTAGTTCGTTCGTTCGTGGATTTTTTTTCGTCTCGCATATCTCGAGAACAAATGATGATATCAACTCCGGACTAATTTCATTAGATGCGTAATCAAAAAATGAAGACCGGATAAAGTTTTCAGCAAATTCGGATTAGCGGTTTGTTTTTTGTGGTAAAATAAACAGAATTAACTTTATTAAGATAACATAGATTATATGGATTTTTTACCATAACATTATTATATGTATAATGGCCTAAGAACCTTCATGGATGTTAAAAACGCCAGTATATTATTGTAAAATTTAAAAAAAAAAATAAAAAAATAAAGAAAAAACGAAATAAGAAACTGTTTTGAAATATATTTTGTCTCGCACATATCTCGGCTGGAGCCCCCACCCTTAAGTACAGAAGGCGAAGCCCCCGTTATGGTGCAAGGGGCAAAGCCTCTATCGGGGGCCCAGAGAAGTTGCCCAAAATGGAAAAAGAATTATTTATGTACAGTAGTCTCTAGTCTTTAAGGACACCAAATGGGAAATTGACAGTGTGGGTAGACCTGTCCCCCAAATTTTTTTTTAATTGAATTTGTTTTTTGTTTTTGGTTTTTTGTATGTATGTAATAAAATTTTATATTATTTTTGTTTTTTAAATGTTTACTTTGTTCAATTTTCTTTTTAAAAAGTAGTATTTTCGTAACCCTGAAACCTATCTTCGATCTTTACGTGGTTTGCTATAAAAAATTATAATTCACTTTGCGTCGTTTCAATTTGCGTCGTGTTTTTTTGGAACGTAACCACGACGCAAATTGACGTATTCGTGTAATCAAATATTGTTTTGTCTATGACTATACACATTCATATACTACGGTGCAGTTAACATATTAAATTCGTCTATCACTGATTGTCCATCTAAATGAGTGAGATCAGCCCGTTTCAGCGCAACAGTTTCGGATCGTTCGGGTCTCACAACACAACATTAGAGATCTGTGTACCTACATACAAGTAAAGATCGTATGAATCGGACCCAAGCGAACTAACATTCCAACTAATCATGTTAAACAAGCGAAATTGATTTTAATCTTAATCGAATAAAGAATAATATTATTTTAAGGTTTTATAGTTCTGTTTTTTTTCTATTAAATGTATTAGTTAGTCAGCACTGTTCTAGTCATATTTGTTTAATGTGAACATTACAACATTCGATTTTTGAAATTTTATTCAATTTTGTCGAGTCCAAATGTTAAACGTTCACTTGAATTATTACAAGGAAACGGGTGTGTATCAGCAGGGCCGGCGAAAGGGTAGGGTAGGTGGGGTATTGCGTGGGGGTCGGGGTCTAAAATGGGGGCCGGCACTCTCAATCATTATCGGTAATGATTGAGAGTGTAATGAAAACAGTAATATTGATATGTACTTAACTATGGTTCATTTTAGTTAAATTTAACCATGCTTCGTCACTTTGAATTTAAATAATTTCCGTTTTCTTGGTTTTATCTCTTTTATTATTGCATTTATATAAATTTTAAATTTGCGGTTTATTTTTAGAAAAGAATAGAAGATTGATTTGTTTCGAATATAAGAATTATTTAATTTTTTAACGAAAACTCATGATCAATTGTATCTGAAATGGGGTATACTTTAAGATAGACTTTAAGTCATTTTAAGGGGTTATTCAGGGTTAGAAGTTAAAGAGAAGACACATTTTCTAAATAAATCTAATATTATGCAATCGATCTAAAATTCCTGGAAAAATCGACCTAGAAAAATTTTATTTTCCTCTTTCCCGATAAAACGATACATCTTTACGTAGTGTCAAAAATCGACACTTAAAAGAAAAAAACTTCAGTTGGCGATCAGAAATTAGAAAATTTAACGGGATTTTGAAGAAAGCAAATTTTTTGAGTCTCTAAACCTAAAATTGTATCGGTTCAAAAAAAAAAATAGAAATGTAAGCTTTTTTAAAAAAAATAAATGAAAATTCGTATCTGCAAAAAGGGATTGAAATTTAAAGAGGGTAAATTTTTATAGGCTTAGGAGCCCAGAAAAATTTTTACACATTTAAACTTGTAAGTACGTTATAATCAATATAGAGCTACGTACTGCAGTCTATGCGCCGATTTGAAAATGTAGTTTTGAGTAAAATGCGTTTAAAGATTCTTGTTCTATTTTTTTTTTTGTATTATAATCGATTAAACTTAATCGCCGTTATCCCAGGATCACACAGAGGTTCTTATACAGCACCTCCCACTCAGCAATCATTTATTTTTTAGCAGTCCTTGCCTTCTTGGGTTTTGCAATGCAGCATTTTTCCAAAATTTTAATACGTTCGTTATCTCTCTTCATTTCATTTTTAAATTTTAACTGATGATTCTTGGGATATATAGGATCAGAATTACTGATGGAGAAAAATTATGATTTTTTTTCTGCAACCCTGAGTAACCCCTTAACTTAGTTGCTCCGAGGTAGTCAGGTACAAAAATATATCTCAGCGAAAGAATTTTCTTTTATCAAATATTAAATAGTGTAATATTCTTCAGTTATTATATTTGTATACCACTTTTTAATTTCAAATCTTATCGAGTGCCTGTGAAACATTACTAATGTATGGCGGACTTTTGTCCGTATTTTAAACATACACCAATATTCCTATGTTCACTTAATGTCCAGCTTTGGCTTAAAATACGGACAAAAGTCCGCCATACATTAGTAATGTTTCACAGGCACTCGATAACATTTGAAATTAAAAATCTAACTGCTTCTCGCATCAAAGAGAGGATGTGTTTGATTGATTATCAGAATTGGATTGGCACTCGAACGAACGGTCGGTGGCCTAATTGGTAAGGCGCTTGGCTAGTAACCAAGAGATCCGGGTTCGAGTCCCAGCCGATCCAGTTTTGATAATTTTTCAAACACTATGTGAATTTTAATTGTACACCACTTGTTTTTTTGAATTTCCGCGTGCTTATGTTGTAGCAATATAAAAGCATTGTTGAAAAACCATTGTAAAATAATGTTTATAAATTATATTTCAAAAACGGCGTAGTGAATAATTTTTATTTCCTATTAAATATGGTTTGTAACTTTGTATTTTGTATTAAATTTTTATCAAATTCCTTTGACACGAAAAAAAAGGTAAGGACTCGTATTATTGGTATTGAATTGAATAAATATCTAGAGAAGTTTCGTTAAAATCCTTTGAAAAAATCGTTTTAACGACCAACTACCTTTTTCCGTTTCGTTAAACTTTATGTTTAAGAGCAAATTGAAACACAACAAAATAAGATAATAGTAAATCTTAGTATCAGAAACAGTTTAGTTATAATATAAAATATTTTAATAGTAATATTCTTCATATCTTTCATTACTTTTTTTGTGCTAAATGTGTAAGTGAAAGCCATTAAGAAACTGCATTTACTTTCTCGATACTGCTAGAAAAAATTTATATAATTTATTTTTAGCAAGTGTCGCTCATATTATTTACAAAACAATTAATCATTCTTTTCGTTTTTATATACAGAATGATTATAAAAACTCTTACCAGTTGTAACATTAAAGGTACAGATAGATGTAAATGAATCAGATTCTAAATTTGAAAATAAGTTTGTTTATCAAGTCTAAACAGTGATACCTTGAAGGGGGGAACAATGGAGGGGCAGTTTTATCCCAAGAAGACACTTGCGAAACGTCGCAGTAATTAATATTATATTCTATCTGGATCAAAACTTTGTATTCTGTCTAACTTCTTTCGTCTCGTCAAATCAAATTTAAATAGCCAATAATTACAATAATAAAAACGAATGCACCATGCTTTTTGTAAGTGTTTCTCCGTTATAAGCTGCGAGATTGCAAATTTAAAAATTATATACAGTCAATTAAATGCAAGCGTTATTCATTTGTTTGTCCGTGGTATATCTTGTGTTGTATTGTAATATATGTATATTTAGGTTTTGTATGTATTGGTATACCATTTAAAAAAACCATTTAACTGAAGATCGTAGTGTAGTTATACTGTGTTGGATCATTATGGATCTTTTTTAGTTTCCATTTTAGTTTTTTTTTTTAGTTTTTTTTTTTTTCGAAACGTACGTCATTATAGGAAACAAGATTTTTTGGAATAACGTCATGGAATAGTGATAAAGATTTTGTTTTGTTTTTTTCTTCGAAACGTACGTCGTTGTAGGAGACAAGATTTTTTTGAATAACGTCATGGAATAGTGATAAAGATTTTGTTTTTTTCGAAACATATGTCATTGTAGGAAACAAGTTTTTTGGAATAACGTCATGGAATTGTGATAAAGAATGGTGAAACTGTAATTAAAAGAAGGTTTAGAAAATAAACTGAATGAGAAGGATTTACAGAGTTTAGTTAGATAATCTTATAAATGATAGTAACTTATTAATGTATTACATGACATTGAAGGTTTTGTTGTAGAATTTTTTTCCGTAACGAATAATGCAATTAGTATAAAACTTTTTAGAGTATAGGTATTATATATATACGTGATCTGAATTAGTGATGCCGTGTCGAGGAGCTGTTAGTCGATTAATCAATTAAAGTTGTTTTTTGGACAAAGTTAATCGTTAATCGAAAATACCGAGCTGACAATAGTCGATTAATCGACTAAATTTTTTGTCGAATTTATGAAGTGTGTAAATCTATGTAACTCTTGCTAAAACAATGTTTTTTCTTGAATTTAATTATTGATATTTAATTTTTTTTTTAAGGAAGAAGAGGGATATGACGAATCACATGACATTAATGACATAAAATAACTAAAAATTGTAGAAATGGATAATTTTTTAATTTCTAATTTTTCCAGTTTGATAAATAATACAGAAAATAATTATGTTAGTTGTAGTCATAAAAAAAAAAAATAATAATTAATCGTTTTAATCATTCAGTTAAAAGAAAAATACATAGTTGACAATAATCCGGCATAGATTAATAATTCGACATCACTGATCTGAAGTACAAAAAAAAATTATACATATTAGGTATGTTACAGAATTTTCAAATCTTCCTGATCGTGGGTCAATGTAGCCACTTTCATACCAACCATACTTGAACAAATTTTGAAAACGAAGCGACGAAACCTGGTTGCGAGTCAGAAATTGGAGTTTTAGAATATTATTACGGCCAGGTAAATCAACATCATACTAATTTATTTAGCAAAATTTTAAAAAAAAAATCCAAAATTTTCAACGGCGAATTTCACTCATTTAAACCGTTTAAGGGCACAAATGGAATACGGTTTACAGTTTTAGTTGGATCTACAATCTAGTTTAAAAATTTTTTGAAAGATAGTACTCGCGAAGGCTTTTCCTGCAGTTTTTCAAATTTCCGATAATATTGACTTAGTTAAAAATAATAATAATAGAAAAATACCCCTGTCGCAGCATCCTGGATAACGTAGCGAATTTCCGTTTATACAAGTTAGTTTTTCTTGGAAACTAGTTGACATAAAATAATAGTTTAAAGACCTTTTCCCATGTGATTTTTCCTCCTCTTTCCAATGGTATAAAAAAATTTTACAAAAAAACTTTGAATAAGGGTAAATTTTGGCAAAAAACTATTTTTTTTACGAAAATTGCCAAAAAAAACCATGATTCGCGCATCCGACATGTCTGGTTAACGAACTCGTTCAACAGTTTGGGACTTTCAAATATTTTCACCAAATTTCATAAACGTAAGATATTTCTGAATATTATTTTCGGTTTCTAGGGACCTCAAAACAAATTTCTGCCATAATGCCGGCCTCAAGTCGTGTCATGACAGTGGCTGTAATAGCTGAATTCGATTATGGAAATTCGCTAAAACAGATTTTTACAGAAGGATCTCCAATGGGATACTCTAGACTACTCGATATAGGGGACTGCTTTCATGCATTCCGTGCATCAAATTTTTAGTTTAGGCTGTTTTCAGTGATACTTTTAGGCTGTTGTGACACTTTAATGGACAATTTTTTAAGACATGTTCAGTTTTGGTTTTACAGTTTTCTAAATATTGAATTTTGTTCAGTTAATTCTTTTTTTCCTAACCTGTTAAAATACATATATTCTTTTCGTAAGTAGTTATTTGGTTATTGCTCTCATTCGTATTTCTCCGCATTACCAATTGATTTTTATTAATAATATTAATATATTATATTGACGAATGACGTCACAACTGTCGATTGACTAAAATATAAATTTCACAATAATTTAACAAACCGTAGCATATGACTCGATACATACATATATGTCTATCTGTCTGTTTGTATGTCTGTTCGTCTGTTTGCGCAATATGTATGTATGTGTGTATGAGAACTTCCATTATATTTTAACCAATAACCAAACCATATTCAGTCCATCCATGCTCGGTTTTGTAGCGTGACCAGTGTCCAAGCCAGTCACGACCTGCAGGTAAGCTGCAAGGCGACGCGAGGCCTCCGGGGCGTTTTCACTTCAGCTCCAAGGGCCGCACCGCACGCCCGTCCAATATCATCCAATAACAGTATACACCCGCACAAGGTATTTACAACGCGTCTCAACGAATTTGTCAACAAAATATATGTTCCAACAGACACTAGAATATCTAGTTCGCGTGAATCCAGTATTTTAAATTCAGTAATGTCATTTGAGGGTCAAATCAAATTCAATTCAGAATTTCAGTTCGGTATATTTAATATGTAGGAACATTTAAATTAATTGTTAGGGATTTCAATAGATGTCTCTACTAAAGACTGACTTATGTATTTTACACTAGAGACGTCGATTTTAAATCGATTTTTTTCATTTGAATCGATTTATGAATCGATTATTAAAATTAAGAGATCGATAACCGATTTTTTCCAAAAATAATTTCACTTTAATTGTAACTCTACAAGAAACACTTGTTAAAATGAAACACCACAAACGTTATTGTTAATAAATTGTCACTTTTTAGGATTTCGTAGAACATCTATCTACGAAATTCTTATATCTTCGCACTTTCCTCAGAATAGTCCTCTGTCAACTCGCACTTCACGAACATTTTATTTTTCTAATGACATAAGCTCTCGCTTGCATGCAGTAATTAGGGTTTATTTATAATAATAAAAAAAACATATTTAAACCAGTAATATATTCGAATTTATTGCTAGTTATTTAATAATTTAACTCATATTCATTAATTTTTACATTCATTCGTCTTTTTGTTATTTTAAAAGCATTTTTTTAATTATCGGAATGTAAAGTAAATGAAAAAAAAATATTGGCACCCATGGTTGTCATATGAAATGGATATTTATGTATAATTACAGAATACTTAAATATTCTTTTCTCTTTCTCTGTTGTTTATAAACATGTGTATATATACATCTCTTTTTATCAGATTTATCTTAATTCAAAAGGATATTTTGATTTCAGAACAGCTAGTGTCATCTCTGTTCGAATTTATAAACTATAATACAGGAGATTTCAAAAGATTAACATATTTTTTTATATTTTTTCAAATAAATTTATATTTTACAGTTAATTACGGGTAAATTGACTATTCATACATGTGTGTATTATAAAAGTATGTATTATAAAAGAGAAATAAATTAAGTTTAGAGAAAAGAGAAATAAATTAAAAATAAAAATAATTTTATTCGGAGATTAAACTGACAGATTTGTATCATAGAGATATAATTTGTTCATATTTTCTCTATTTTATTTTTAGTTTACAAGTTTTGGTTAAAAAGCCACGTGTGATTTAAATATACATATTCGAATTTTACTTTTGTAAACAGTTTGTTTTAAAAAAATTTATCACAGGCTTGAAATTGTTTAAAATAAAACATGAATTCTTAGGTATTGTTATTAATTACTGATTATAAAAACGTGGTAAGTAAAATGATATATTTTACATATATTATTATTTTTTCATTTATTTTGTACTAGGTATAACTTTAGAAATAAAAATGTCATCTATATCTCCGGGTTAATTCTGTGAGCAGAATCTATTTCATCTGATTGGTCAACATCAGAAGACGAGGTAAAAAACATTTGCATTCCTCGGGCACGTCAATGTATTCTACGAAGTTGAATTTAAAATGCGTTTTCGTTTGACAAAAGCTGTTCGCTTCACAAAAATTCAGTTATCAGGTGACTAAAATGCAGAAACATTTAGAAATACAAAATGTTATTTTTCAATAAATGTTTAGGTTGTGTGCGGTACACAATTAAAAATTATGAACGTGGTTGCACGCTGGTCAGGTTCCACTCACGACAGCCACATTTTTGATGCATCGTTAATTAAAGCCCAATTCGAAAATAATGAATTTAATAATAAATATCTGTTAGGAAATAGTGCATACGCTTACAGACGATATTTATTGGCCCCGCTTTTACGCCCAAGGGAGCTACCAGTTAGCTGTTGTGCAAGACATTTCCATCCCCATGTCCCAGATGTCAGTAAGCCGAAGTATAGACAGGGTTACGAGGGCAATCAATGATGTAATATGTCCGCGGAAAATTAACTTTTCTTTGGCGCCAAGGGAAATTGCAAATGCTAGGGCAAGGTATGTATAATTTAAAGAATTTACCACTCGGTTATAAACTTTTCATTTGTTTGAATTGATAAATATTTGCATTTTTGTAGATTTTATGAAAAATACGGATTTCCCGGGGTAATTGCTGTAATTGATGGTACACACGTCGCTATTAATGCACCACTAGCGAGTCATACTGTATTCCCGGAGCATATTATATTAGGGTGTGCCAAAAAAAGTTTTTTTCTCGCTCTCCGCTCAAAATATCGTAGGATATGTCTAAACAAACATCCTCACCAAAGAGCAGCTCAAAATTCCAATTTTTAGAGGTGCATCATCGAACCTAAAGTTTTCCCATTTAAATAACACAGGAAAAACGATTTTTTATATTATTTACTCCTGCAAACTATGAAGAAATTATTTTTCCATAAAATGAATCAAAGCACCTTATTAAGCATTAAATTGTGGACAAAAAATTTCATTGAGTCAAATTTCTATCACCAATATTTCACTTTCTACAGAGCCTTAAAATTTAAGTTTCTTGAAATTTTACTTTTTTTACATTTTTAAGCTAAACTATTAAAGATAGGACAAAAAGTTAAATGACAGTTTTGTAATCCAACTGACACTTTACAAAAAAGTTCCTTACAAATTTTTCGTATTACAAGTAGTTACAAAGTTACAGACCCTCAAAGTTTATTTTACTTATTTTTCTCCAGAAAGGAAATTCAGCTATTACAGCTGGTGTCATGAAAAATCTGAACCTAAGATTATGACAGAAACTTGTTTTGAGACCTCGAGAAACCAAAAATGACCTTCATTAAAATTTCTTTTCGATGGTGTAAAAAAAAATTGAAAAATTTTTGAAATTTGGCCAATTTTTGCAAAAAGCACTAAAAATGGCGAAAAATGGCCAAAATTTTGACTTCCAAAAATCGGACATATATATCCAAATTTTAATGAAGGTCATTTTTGGTTTCTCGAGGTCTCAAATAAGTTTTTCATTCTTATTCGCTCCAACATATTTTTAACGAAAATGTTATTTCACTATTTTTTTAAAAAATTTTTTTATTATACATTCCAACAAAACCAAAACTAAAAAATTTAAAAAAATTTTGTTATCAAATTCAATATTATTGTTAAAACAATATTAGTCATTTAGAAGTACTACATTGTAAATAATTATTTGTATTTGTAGCCACTGGAGAAGGTATAAAATATATCGAAAAATTTTTGGAACAAAATAAAGAAACAATTTATTCTACGGAAGAAAGTCGGAGTATTATTTCTAATCCTTCATCTCCTTGGATAAATTAGTAATAAATTATTTGGGAACTTAGGTTTAAAAAATTTTCAAATAATATTTAAGCAATTTATTGTTTACTAAAATAAACGTTAAATAACATTTTCTTTTTTTCAAAAAATAAATATACATAAACCAGAGAATAAACTGCATACATATTTGACATTTCAAATTACATATACATGAATATATATATATATAAATATATATATATATATATATATATATATATATATATATATATATATATATATATATATATATATATATATATATATATATATATATATATATATATATATATATATATATATATATATAGGGCCAATTCGTATCGGCGTAAGCCAAAGTCCCTTGTTCTTATTTTTAATCACATTACACTTGTTTTGAAGCGCACTTGGCTTGCTTTTGAGATATTTGTATACTCCTATCTCACTTTCCATGTTCTAGACCAGGGGTGGCCAACCCAAATGATCTTGCGGGCCACTTTGGAAGCACATCATAATTCCACGGGCCGCATACAAAATGATGTGTTCCCATATATTATGTATTTTTTTAATACATTGGTTTTCACTACCTTGGTCATTATAAAATAAATATATTTTGTATAAGTGTGATGAATCTTGCGGGCCAAAAAAAGTTCAAGGTGGGCCATATGCGGCCCGCGGGGCGCGGGTTGGCGACCCCTGTTCTAGACTTTCTAGAGAGAAGGTTCAAGTATTAACGTTCGGTATACATCGTATACTGTATACGATGTATACCGAACGTTAATACTTGACCCTTCTCTCTATAACCTGGAAAGTGAGACAGGAATATACAAATATCTCAAAAGCAAGCCAAGTGCGCTTCAAAACAAGTGTAATGTGATTAAAAATAAAAGCAAGCGACTTTGGCTTACGCCGATATGAAATGGCCCATTTCAAAGGTTTGTTGTAAAATTCTTTTAATTTTAAAAATATATAGGTAACTATAACTATACGGGTTATATAATACATAATAATTATTTAAGAATATTTTTGTTCCAATTTTTTTTCCTTATCTTTTATTTATAAGAGATATAAAATTTATTATAGGGATTCTATATAAATGTAGAGTCCCTATAATAAAAATAGAGTCGTGACATGTCAGCCATTTTCTATCCGAAACAAAGCGGAAAGCTTCAAAATTAATTATCACATATTTGAGTAAATGTTTTTGAATACATAATTATTGTTAATAAGTTATGAATTTATGAACAATTAAAAAATTTTAATTTAATTATTCTTTTTAGGTTAAACTAAATGATTTTTGTCAATATTTAATTTATTTCCAATTTATTTTACGCAAACTTGGGACAGAAAATACCGGAACCAATCAGCATTCCGCACACATGTCACGACTCTAATGCTCTAATGTAGAGTGCCTACAATAAATAGAGTGGTGACATGTGTGCTGAATGCTGATTGATTCCGGCATATTCTATGCAAAGTTTGCGTAAAATACATTGGAAATAAATTAAATGTTAACAAAAACCATTTAGTTTAATTTAGAAAGAATAATTAAATTAAAAATTTTTAATTGTTCATTAATTCATAACTTATTATGGTTCATTTCACTTAAATTTAACCATGCTTCATCACTTTGAATTTAAATAATTTCCGTTTTCTTGCTTTATCTCTTTCATTATTGCATTTACGTAAATTTTAGATTTGCAGTTTGTTTTTAGAAAAGAATAAAAGATTGATTTGCTTCGAATATAAGAATTATTTAATTTTTTAACGATAACTCATGATCAGTTGTATTTGAAATGAGGTATAACAATAATTATGCACTCAAAAATACTTACTCAAACATCTGATAATTAATTTTGAAGCTTCCCGCTCTGTTTTGGATAGAACATGGACGACATGTCACGACTCTATTTATTATAGGGACTCTACTCTAATGTAGATTATACTGCCATCTAGTATATAATAGCAAAATAACACTCAGTCGGTAATTCTATCTTTTATTTAATAACTAATAAGTAATAACGGTGCCGCAACTAAATAATTGTGGACAAATAACCGCAACCAAATAACCGTGGACAAAATAACTGAATGACAAGATAAACTTAGACAAAATAACTGTGGACAAAATAACCGAACGACAAAATAACCGAACAACCAAATAAACATCGTTAATTATTCTTTTGAGTTAGGGTACATGCGGCTGTGATATGACTAAGATTTTCTTTGCTCCCAATATAGAAAAGATGGCTAAATTGCATTAGACCTTAGATGTTGGTATTTAAACTATTGCATTTAAAAACGAACGTTAATGGGTGAAAACTATTGTATTTAAAAAGCTAAGCTTGGGAAACATTATTTTGAAAAATCAAATAGTAGATGATATAATACCCCTGTCGCAGCATCCTGCATAACATAGCGAATTTCTGTTTATAAAAATTAGTTTTTCTCGGAAAATAATTGACATAGAACAATAGCTTAAAGAGCTTTTTTTTTGTAATTTTTTCTCCTCTTTTAAAAGGTGTAAATAAATTTAGCAAAAATTTTTGAATAAGTGAAAATTTTGGCAAAAAACTAATTTTTTACAAGATCAAAAACCATGTTCCTGGCATCCGACGTGTCTGGCTGAAGAACTCATCCAAGGGTTTGGGACTTCCAATGTTTTCACCAAATTTCGTAAATATTAGATACTTCGTTCGAGAGTTATCGCGCGGACACATATATACATATCGCGCCTTTTCTGTCCCAATCTCGTATCTGAATAGTCCCAAGTTTTGGACACACAAAAAAACGTATTTAAATCTGTGTTTTCATCACAATGAACTTAAGATTTATGCTAATTACACCCTCTGATGTTGGCTACCTATATATTATATAAATATATACAGATAAGTATATATATATATATATATATATATATATATATATATATATATATATATATATATATATATATATATAAATCCAGTATATAATATGTTTTTTGTATGTAATTTTTGATATACGAGATTCGGACGGACAACGCGCGATATGTATATATATATATATATATATATATATATATATATATAATATATATATATATATATATGCAAATTTTAGTGAATCGGTTTCTAGGGACCTTAAAACAAATTTCTGCCATAGTCCCGGGTTCAAGTCGCGTCATGATAGTGGCTGTAATAGCTGAATTCCATTTTGGAAATTCGCTAAAAACTAGGTAGTAAGATTAGAAGTTAGTTAGGTTAAGGATATAAGTTTTTTTTTCAAATTTTAGGTAGATGATATAAAAACTAGGTGGTGAGGTTAGTTAAGGTTAGGTTAGTTTATTTTTGCATATATGTAGTATACATATATAGCCAAATGGATATGAAAAAAACGTCCCAATATCACGGTGCAGATTTGGAAGTATTTTGTTCGTTTTTCGCAAATGCGACTTTTTAATATGAACCAATCTGAACAGTAAACACGGTAAACACTAATTGATGCATCTGCGCAAAACAACTGAAGTGCCTCTACCCAATGTCTATCCGTCTCACTTCATCGGAACCACTGCCTCTTATAGGGATTGGCCATATAGTTATAATACATATATGTATTTTTGACAATATGCTTCGACTTTGATATAAAAACTAATTATGTTAAGGTTATAGATGGTGACGTTAGTTAAGGTTATGCTCCTTCCTTTCTTTTTCTTATTTCTAAAATTTATAATTTTTTTTTTTCATCAGCTTTTCTTCTGTAGGAAAAATTGTAGTGATTTATATTTCGCTTTTTCAAATTTATCTAAAATGTACATAACCTTTATCTTTGGGCTTTTAATTCTGCAGTAGCTCTTTTAAATTTATCTTATATGTACCTACATAATCTTTATCTTTAAACATTTTTAATCCTCGTCCTCCAATCTCTGTCAGGCATTAAAAAGTTACAGGTTAATTTTAATATTAACGTGTTGATGGTCATAACCTGCTATGATGGAACACCCAATTGGTATATATATATATATATATATATATATATATATATATATATATATATATATATATATATATATATATATATATATATATATATATATGTATATACATATATATATATGTGTGTGTGTAATTGTTGGAACGGTACAGCGTTGTGTCACAGTTAGTCAGTTTATCTTGATGTTGTACAAATTCAAAAAATATTTTATCTCGGATACTGAACTACGAAATCCTGCCTTAATGCGTGTCCAACACGCACTTGGCGAATTTTTTTTTACTCGTTATTATCAACGAAACCCCCATGTGGCTCTAATATATATACGTACTATCTTGTCCAGTAGGTGACTACTAATACAGAAAGAAGGAAGACCACCTATCTGGCAAATAATCTCTTTCCCACAAAAGCGGCTTATAAATATCTTTTTGTCAGTTTGTTTGAAATTTTTAAATAATCTTGGTTCATTCTGTGGTATTCGTCCTACATATTCAGTTGAGTTATTTGCTATAATTATACTTGAAAAGTTAATTCATCGCCCTGACAAATATAATGTGAAGCGTTTTTATACGATATTACCCATGTACTATCAGTTAAGTCCCTTAACAAAAATTATCAGCTAATTTTATTAAACTTTTCAAAATTTCGATTTTTTAGATCGATCTCACAGAATCGACTTTTTAGCCGATTGTTTTTTAATCGATTTTTTAAATTTCAATTTAAATCGATCCAAAAATCGATCTTTTTTACGGAGAATCGACATCTCTATTTTACACCTTCTATACTATGAAGAATATTTAGAAACATATATCCATTACAAAATTGATATTGTACATTAAAATACGGTACTTTTTAAAAAGTAAGAAAAATTCTCCATATTTTACTTTATTACATACCAAAACAATATAAATATTTATAAAATAGGTAATTAAAATATACCTGTTTGCTAATTTAAAAAAAAAAATTATAATAATTAAATAAAGTCAAAAATTTGAAATTTCTTTTCACGAAACTGTTCAAACTTAAAATTTGTATGTTTATTATTTGAATTTTTAAATTATAAGGTTAAAAATAAATTATTCTTTAATGCGCATGTCTAGAATTTGAAGTACTTACTCTATAACGAAAATTTCAAAAATCAATTCAGGTGAGTTCAGAATTAAACTCAAACACTTGATGAAACACAGAATTCGAAATTCTATATGTAAACTGAGATTACAATTCTTCCTAGTCGGAACAGTAAACTTAACTATGCGCATGCTTATTAAAACGAGAATTAATTCGACTGTTTATTGGAACATACTTAAAATGGTAAGATTGTGTTTACAATTTAGGTAAGATTGTGTGAGTTAGAATATTTTTGGATACTGATGTGAGTGGTGGTTTAGTGAGGCTGTCGTCATCAAAAATACATTTTTATGCATATATTTATACATCGCATATGACAATTTCGTTGAGTCGTGTTGTATACACCTTTAAGCCATAATAACTTATATAATGTGCTTCATTGTTTATCACAAAACCTCTTCGGATTTTTTTTTTTAAATTTAATAATTGTACGTGTTCTATCAAAATTATCTTCTTATAAGGGCTTTGTTTATAATTTTCACAACAATTATCTATATTTGGAAGAAATTTACTTAAAAACGTTCGGTATATTTGCAAAACGGAAAAATAAAATCTTGCATTTTTTCGATTCTCAACCAAATTTTTTGCTGATCACTCAGTGGTGGGGGCACATGAGATACGTAATTCTTTCATGTAACAGTTAAAACATGCATTGGAATAGGTCTATGCGTGCGTCACATTAACCCTAGAATCATACGTACTCGTCAAAATGACGAACGAACTTCTCTACCTGCTCCAATACTACAAATTGTCGTTGCCTGTTTGTTGCGAAACTTCGGTTATCTAATTTATTTGTTATTATAACACAGCAAATGTCTAAATTTTGTTTATAGTTACTGTCGTTGTGTTTATATTGAAATAGGGTACGTCAAAAGGACGACGATGTATGATTAACGTATGTTTTTTTTAAAGATTTTGTACTTCACATATAAAAGTTTTCCTAATTTTTCCAAAATTTATTAAAGATATGGATGTTTTAATTAATTTATTCCAATGATTATGATAATGTGAAAGATGATTACAGCTGTTTGACTTATAGAGACGACATAATACTGAAGTTTTAATATATTAACGCGAAAACCAAAGAATGCGTTTCAAGTGACTTAATAAAAGATTAACAATTTATTTTGTGGAAAATATTTTAATTTTTATTATTGTTTGAGATTTTATTCGAAAAATTACTAACAAATTTTAGAAAATTTACAAATGTGCCTAATGAGGAAATAACTACATATCTACGGGAATATTTGTGACCAAGAAATTTCACATTCTGTAAAGTCACACATGTCCACCGACTCATAATAGTTCATAAATTAATTATTTGAAAGACACGTTTTATAATACAATTGATGTATTTATCTATTTTTTAATTTTTATAATGAAAATTTGCTTTGATAAAAAGATTAAAAAAATTAATAAATATTTATATTAAAAAATTTTCCCAAATCCAATTTTTTTAAATATTTTGTTCGCTTTTGTAGTATTGTTATGTAAAAAAAATGTTTTTTGCGAATAAACTGTAAAACTCCCCATAAAAAGTCCATTCGTCAAAAGGACGGCGATGTATGATTAACGTTTTTCGTAGACCAACGTATGATTCTAGGGTTAAAAAACCATATTAGCTAATATAAAATTCAATTAAATACTTGATCTACAAATACGCTGTATAGTGTAGGGTGAATGTATTAATCAAATAAGTTCGGCAAAGTGCGAGTCAGATTCGTGCACAAAGGGTTCCGTACAATTTTCTGTAAACAAAATAGTAAAACTTTTTCATGTGATATTCCAATTAACCTGTTGTCGTACTTTTAAATTTCATTCCTCCCTTCATTCCAGACTCTTTTTCGAACCAAAAAATTAATTTTTGAAATTCCTTCATTAGGAATAGATTTAAGCGAATGACTTCTATCGTAATGTATCGAATTTCAATTCAATTTCAGTGGAAATCGACATGGCTTTTTTTTAACCATGAGAAAAATGGCTATATCACACCGACGGACGGACGGATAGATATTAAAGTCTCATCGTACGGCTTCATTTTTTACCTTTTGAGTACGGAACCCCTTTGTTATGTGGTTCACTTGATTATTCGAGCTAATTGTAAAAAAGAAATGAAAAGGTCAATTTCTTCTTATAAGTTGGTATCATTTTTTTTCTGTAAGTAATTTTTGATTAAATATTTACAAAGGTATCAAAATGTCATTGGCCGCACTGTGGTCAGGTATGGAATTATGTTTATTGTGAATTGACTGCTTATTTAAAAATTGGCTTTCGCTTCCTTGTTTAAAACATAGCATAACAATTGAATGAGGTCAGTTGGGATAATTTGGTGTTATAACTTAACTGTTTTCAAAATTAGTGTCGTCTCGTTAGGGGTTCCATGATAAAATTTTCAAATGATTTTGATATGTTAGCAATCTGATTTCAGTTTTTTTCAGAATTCTTTTCAGTTTATTTTTTTTACACCTTACTACCCTTTTACCCTTTTACGTAAGCGTAGCAGTACAGGTGTACCCAAATTATGCTATATCACTCAGTCGTAATTTATTTAATAACTCTTTTTGATAGATTAGTAAACTTTTTTTAAAATATGTTCCTGAAATATGTGGTGTACATATTTTTCAATTTGCTAGCTGTTTCGTTGCTTCTTTGCAAATTGTAAAATCTTAATAATGGCAAATCAGTTGATCAAATTTTGGACTAAAGTTTGTTTATATTTTTTTTAAATTTTATTTACACAAGAGGGTTGCCAGCTGAAATTTCTTCATAATATTATACATAATAAGCAATAGATACATATTATATAAATAGATATGACGGCGCTTGGCAACGCACTGTCGATTGCCTGAATTCTGGATGAAGTAAAAGTAATCGCTCTCTTTACGATAGATACGTTAAAATCAGTTGAAAGAACTCTTCAATAAACCGGGTTAATATCAGTTAACAGTCTGCAGGGCCAGCTTAGCCAGTAGGTCACCCTAGGCCATGGCCTAGGGGCGGGAGATTTTTAGGGGCGGTAAATTTTGGGGCGGGAGACTTTTAGGGGCGATAAATTTTTAAAATAGGGCGGAAAGATGAGTAATTAACGTTTTTTTTTTTGCTCGTCACTTATTTTTTTTAAGAGAAAGTTTGTAAAAAAGGTAGGAAAAGGGGCAGCAAATTTTTAAAACAGGGCAAAAAAATTTGTGATTGACGTTTTTTTTAAATTTGTGATTTCCTTTTTTTCAAATAAAAGGTAGGGGCGGCATTTTTCAAGATGCCTAGGGGCGAACTCAGGGTTAATCCGGCCCTGCCGGTCTGCTATAAAGCCATTTCAATTGATCTGAAAGCCAGACAATCGACAGTGCGTTGTTAAGCGCCACTACCTATACCTACTTACATATATATATATATATATATATATATATATATATATATATATATATATATATATATATATATATATATATATATATATATATATATATATTTATTAATTTGGTATTGTTATAGAATTTATATAAAAATAAATAAATAACACTTATGCCTAAATTACCCCGACTAACTCTATTTTTCTGTGTGCATTCTTACTTTACATCACTTAATTTTCCTTTCCAAATATACTTTAGTTCTTAAATTAAATAATGTTTGACACAGTATTTTTGTTGGCGTATTCAAAATTCTACACCGGAAATTTAATTGTAAATTCAGAGAACAGGCCACACTTACTTGATTAAACATTAAAATAAAGAAATGCATACCGTAAAACCGTCTAGACCCGGACAGTTTTATACATTTTTTGGTATAATTTTATATTTATACATGTTTCCTTCATAAATATCACCAATAAAAGTATTACCATTAGAAAGAGCGTATATTATTTGTTATATCCCTGACCCATTTGTTTCATTATAAGTAAAAATAAAAGAAGTAAAAAATAATTAGTATCCGGGTCTACACCCCAAATCCATCTTGACCCGGACACTTACTTAAATAATGTAATAACATGCAAAGTAACCTCTTCCGTCGGGGTTCGGACAGTGTTTTATGTCGTCTGATGTCTTTGAACTTGTCAAAGGCTTCAAAACATTTTGTGGAAAGGGAGAGAGGTCAATACATAGTATGCCTCTCTATGAAGTAAACATGCGATATGACACCAGAAGGAGGCATAAACCGCGTAATTCTGGCAGGAATATAACGTATGGATAGTGGAAGTTACAGCCAGTGCGAATCGCGGCCATAGTGTAATAAACTGATGTGTCCGGGTCTAAACGGATATGTGTATATAGCAAGTATTTTTTTATATATACATCGAATATAACTTCAAACATCATTAAATGATGCGCGATAAAATTCTGAGCACATACATATCAAAATTAAAACAATATGACAATTATGACGAAAATTACATGTCTAAGTTAGACACACATTTTATTTCTTTGAAAAACTGGAGAATAGTAATCCTGTAAAATGGGATAGTAAAAGTTGAAAGCCGTAGTTTCTATTGGTACAGCTGTTTAGAGGATGTTTTTCTCTCTCTAATGACGTCAAGAACAAATGTTTATTGTAGCAGGTTAATGTAGAAACTACTTACTTTGAAAATTGGTGCAAAGTGTCCGGGTCTAGACGGTTTTACGGCATTTATTATTATTGATTAATTTAATCTTTTAAATTAGTGGCGCAACCACTAGACAGACGAACGACAAATCATCCCACGAAAATTGCCTTACTCGACACATAATCGAATCGCGTCATACCTACACAGCATATACAGCGATTACTATGAACATTAAAAAAATGAAATAGCGACAAAATATTTTGACATGCACATACATATACCTACATAGAAGCAAATGTATATGCAATTAGGTAGTTTAGATACAGGGGGGAATTGTGGGGAGACATGTAACGTACCTTCATGTATGTAAGTTATTATGACAGATTACATTTACAAGAACCGGAAATACAATGTAATTGAGATAATAAGAGTGAAGAAGAGACGAGAGTTGACGGATTGTCGTGCTGTCTCTTACTATGTATATATGTAGAATTGTAGTTAGATAATACATGGAAGGACCATAGTATTACATTTATGTGTATACAGTATGTTTCGTAAATCGCACATCTTCTAGGACAGTGTTTCTCAACCATCCTGCAATTACGGCCCGGTAAAATCTAATAATTCAAACAAAACCCAACACTTTTTTAAGAATTACAGAAATGTTTAAAAGCAATTCCTTAATTTTAAATAGTTTTTTTGTAGCCTAGAATCATTTCCATTGTTAATTGGAATAATATTTAGGTCGTGTAATATGAAATGTCGTTTTCCGACCACTTGATTTGCAATGTAATTCCAGTAAATATCGACACTTTCTTAAGAATTACAGAAATATTTAAAAGCAATTCTTTAATTTTAAATAGAATTTTTATAGCCTGGAATCATTTCCATCGTTAACTGGAATAATATTAGATTGTGTAATATGAAATGTCGTTTTCCGACCACTTGATCTACAATGTAATTCAAATAAATATCGACACGTCCTTAAGCATTAGGGAAATGTTTAAGAACAATTCTTTAACTCTAAATAGATTTTTTGTAGCCCAAATCATTTCCATCGTTAATTGGAATAATATTAGGTCGTGTAGTATGAAATGTCGTTTCCCGACCATTTAGTCAACAATTTGTTTATAAAGTTAGCTGCGCCATCTGTGTTTTTTTAAAACAAAAAATTTATGCTGTTGCGCTGTAAATATGTGCTATTTGCTATGAGCTTTCGCTTGGAGGGGATATGAACTTCGACTACTGCGCTCAAGGTGGACAAATATTTCAGATTATCCGGACTTAATATATAATTTTATTATTGTCTTTAAGAAAAAGTTTTTTTTTTTTTTAAATACTGTGTTTGATTTTTCAAAGTGAGTACGATGTCTATATATTTACCAAATTTTATAAAAAAAAAATTATAATTGTAACCATACTATCAATGCTATCAAACGTCACTTTATTTTGAAATTTAAAAAAAAATATCATAAAAATTACCTTTTGTGCTTTTTCTTGGTTAATTATTTATTGAAAACTATTCCGCTTTAAGACATGGCTTTTATTAAACAAACTGACTGTCATGACGCGACCTGGGCCCGGGACTACGGCAGAAATTTGTTTATATATATATATATATATATATATATATATATATATATATATATATATATATATATATATATATATATATATGTATATATGTCCGCACGATAACTCTCGAACGAAGTATCCAATTTTTACGAAACTTGGTGAGAACATTGGAAGTCTCAAACCCTAGGATGAGTTCGTCAGCCAGACACGTCGGATGCCAGGAACATGATTTTTGTTCTTGCAGAAAATTAGCTTTTTGCCAAAATTTCCACTTATTCAAAACTTTTTGCGAAATTTTTTACACCATTTAAAAGAGAAGGAAAAATTACATAAAAAAGGTCATTTTCAACTTTTTTTCTATGTCAACTATTTTCCGACATAAACTAATTTTTATAAACGGAAATTCGCTATGTTATGCAGGATTCTACGACAAGGGTATTTTAATATGTAAGTGGCTATAATTTCGGCTCGGAGCGAATAATATGCCCTAAATAAAAAAGTTCCTAAAAATTACTTTTTTTACATCCAAAACTATTTTTGGGCATAAAGTTAACTCCACTGTCCCATATGACGGATTCCAATTAACATCTTAAATTTTAGTGAAATATTTCCTAAACATCAGGTATACATATTTATATGTATACACATGTAAGTGTTGAATTATTTGGAATGATTCAAAAGCATCACCATAATAGTTTTAATCTACTTAACTTTATAGTGATATACATATACATTTCACTTCTCTACAACAATCCTCACCTACACCAAAGATGTAATCTGTTAAACTATTTGTTATATGTACATGGACACATAATACAAATACATTTAACTATTATATAAAATATACCGCGCCCCCCTGCACTTTTCGAGTACCTACACCACACCAAAAAGCTACAAGTTTACGTTATACAATAGACAAAATATCACAGTGTAATATCGTTTTGCTATCGCACAGAAAAGTAAGACCTATTTGTTTCATTATAAACAAGCGAGCCAACTGATGGGTGGTGTTGGGAAGTAAAAGTTTGCAAGTAAGTGGTCTAGAGATGGCAAAAGAGGGCATCAGAGTCGTATGATCACAGAATGGACTCTTGATCCGATTAAAAGACTACTGTAATAGTACCAAAGAAGTTAAAATCATATTTTTCCGTGATTTCGAAAGATAGTTCTTTTGGGATATGTGGATATACAACGTTGTGAATTAATATTACTAACATCAGTATTAGACTGGTATTCCAAGGTGATACCAACTGAGCACCTAATTCGTGTTTTAAATTATGACGTACTGAGCATACTTACATCGTGTCACTAGTGAGAGCTATTACTTTTTTTATACCATTGGAAAGGGGGGAAAGAAAACACCAAAAAGATTTTTGAACCGTCATTCCTATGTAAACTGATTTCCGAGAAAAACTAATTTTTATAAACGGAAATTCGCTATGTTATGCAGGATGCTGTAACAGCGCCACTTTTATTCTCTTATTAGGGTGTACAGAAATTTCATAATGAAAACAAAAAACCTTAAATTTGTAATTTTTTGTAAAAAATATTCAAATAATAAAACTTGTAATGAAATCTTAAATTCACCCTGACGAAAGCCGTGTAAGTATCCTTCACTTTGTTCACTATCGACCATTGGCAGACGCATTGGAAATTTTTCAAAACATTTACTAAAAATTAATTAGTTTTGGCTTTGCTGGTAAAATTTGATTCTGGTAAAATCATTTACCTGCATACCATGTGAGTTTTTTGAGAGTTGCCATTTCGATTACAACCAAATTTGTATGATAGAAATCGTACTGGAAACGGTTCTTTTCTTGGATGTAATGGAAATGCAACCGAGAAAAACGCTATCGGTTGAAGTAGCCTCAAGTATGTACATATGTATATTTTTACCGCCTAACTGATGAATTAAAGAAAAATTTAAAAATTAAGCTTTGGTAAAAAAATCTTTTTTGCTCATTTATGTTGTTAATTAATGCATTAGATCAGTTTTATCGAAAAATTAATATATAGTCCCATTTAAAAATCTATAAGTTTGTATCATAGCTCGAAAATCATAAGAGCTATAAAGCTCTTGACTATAGCAATCGGTTGCCCCCGTCGATATCTACAACTCTTGTTTGAACAATTTTTCGATTAAATCAACGGTTTGGCTGTAATAAAAATGTCAACTCTCGAAATACTCACACAGTATATTACAATGACGGAAACCCGAAAATTGACGTACACTTAAGCTGACCAGTTTTTACAGATCGTTACATATCATTCATCGTACGGTTGGGAACACTAGCGTCTCTAGTATCAATTCCAAGAACTTGGTATCAAGGTTCCACTATAAACGACCATTTCTAGTGCATAATGTATTTCCAAATTTGAAATTTCTAAGATTAAGGCCCGATTTACATTATCACTCCACTCTCACTCCGATATCATTACGCTCCCGATTCGATATAATCTTGTTGTGTTCACATTACAGTGAAATTTTAATAATGGTACCCATTCGTTCTCTATTCACATTATAATGCCACTCTGGGTACACTCCCAGTTCGGTCTCAGTTCGATACAAATATCTTTTCATAACAACTGAATGCAAGCGGAGTGGAGTGGAATCAAAAAAGTGTTTACACTATAGGTACAAGCCATAACAAGTCTGATATCGCTCCGATAAAATATTACCTGAATGGTATTGGTATTGGAGTGACATTGGAGCGAGAGAGAACCGTGACTGATATCGGACCGATATCAGAGCGATGATGTGAATACATTCATTGTTTATTGTGTAAGAATATTTTATCGAACCTGGAGCGGAGTGATATCGGAGTGAGAGCAGAGCGTTAATGTAAATCGGGCCTTACTAGCCCTATGGGATCTCCCATCGGTAACATTTCAGAAGGTAAAACTGTAATTTAAAAAAAAAATACTTTTGAAGAGCTTGTTACATTGTTTACTTTAATAGCCATAGTAGCATATTAACGAATTTCCAGAATGGAATTCAGCTATTACAGCCAGTGTCATGACGCGACTTGAGCCCGGGACTATGGCAAAAATTTGTTTTGAGGTCCCAAAGAAATTTGTTTTACGTTTATGAAATTTGGTGAAAATATTGAAAGTCCCAAACCGTTGGACGAGTTCATTAACCAGACACGTCCGATGCCCGGAGCATGGTTTTTTTGGCAATTTTCGTAAAAAAGAAATAGTTTTTTGCCAAAATTTCCCCTTATTCAAAAATTTTTATGAAATTTTTTTATACAATTGGAAAGAGGAGAAAAAATCACATTAAAAAGGTCTTTAAACTATTATTCTATGACAACTAGTTTCCAAGAAAAATTAACTTTTATAAACGGAAATTCGCTATGTTATGCAGGATGCTGCGACATCCTGCTGGGGTATTTTTATATATCTCTAACTTCAAAAATGACGAATTTCCATACAAATTTTCATCGGCCCTGTCATCGGCACTTAGAGGACGAATTTTCAAAAATCCTTTCTTAATTCTTACGTTACACAAGGAACTGCTATGCAAAATTTCACTCTTCCAAACCCAACGATTTGTGCTGTACGTTGTCTGCATAGGACACTAGAAGCCAACTAATATAAAAAAAGTGTAGCTTGCTTGGAGCCCTTTGTAGGCCTGTCACAGCTTAAGGCATGTAGTCAGTCGGTGTCCGTCGCCGAACGCACAGTGCATTGTAATACATTGTTAGACATTGGCTGCGTTTGAGCAGAAAAAATTCTTTAAAGCGCTTTAAAGCAAAAAAAATGGTGATTTACTAAAAATAACAAAGCATCAAAAGCAAAATGTCGTCGTAGATATTTAAACAAAATAACGTCAATAAGAGTTATTCATAGGAAAATTTGTTATTTATTTTATATTTTACACAATATGGATAACATTATAGGTCATATTATTGAAGAATCATCAGAGTAAACAACAATATGGCAGAATTTTGTAATTTATCGCAGTAAAATGTAAATTTGGTGTAAGACAGAACTACGTGTCACGTGATTTCTGTCCTGGCAGAAAATTTGTCAGCAATATGAAGCGGCTTAAAGCGCTTAAAGAATTTTTTTCTGCTCGAACACAGCCATTGTTACTTGAATTGGACAGGTTGGTCTGTCCCATAATAGGTGTTTTGTAGTAGTGTGTGTGAATACAGAAGCAAACACCAAAGCAATACCATTGCAAACAGTGTGTTCCTACACAGCATAGTGGGGAGATTTTACGTCACCCACTGGTGACAAGTGGAACAGTTTGATAGGCATTCTAGTTTGGTCCCTTGGCTGTCTGTCAGTCAGTGAGTGTTAGAGATTCTAAACTTTGAACCTTCGCCTGCTTTTCCTACAAAAACTTCCGAACTTTTTCCTCTCAAACTCAAATTCCCCACAGTGATATACTAACGTAAATTAGCTTCCACCGTCCAAACACATAAAAAATGTTACGTGTTAATATTATTTCTCGGTGGAAAAAATTTAATTTTACCACACACAGCTCCGATAAAGCTCAATTGATGGCCATTTAACACACATAATGTTTAATGGTAATATGTAAACCTCAACACAACCAACACTGCCCAACAAACAGATAAGATTTTTTCCATCCTTGTGTACCTAAAATAAGGGGTTCCACACCACGATATGAATATTCGACCACATCCATTGTAACGTACCCCAACAGATTTGTTTCACAGTTAACGGGTTAGGGAAACGGGAGGAACAGTATCAACTATCATCAGTAAAAGGTAATAGCCGAATAAAATTGAGAGTGTGAGAATCACGTTAGCAGCACCACTGGGGACTGAGGAGAAGGGGAGGGGTAGTGCCTGCCTGCCCGGTTCCTGTTTCGGTGACGGTGACCCTATGAAAGTTTGCGGTCATCAGCAGTGGCGGGTGTGTGTCAAAAGGTCATACACTCAGATAAGATTTCAATTTAAATCTACACCGTATGAAACATGTACGTAGAGTCAGTCCGGTTGGCTCTGGTATGTGCAGGTTATGTATGTGTACAGAGCCCCGGTATAGTTTATCGGTGACTCTGATGGTTATTTCGTTTCGCGATACTTTAACACAATAGTCGGGATCACTATTTAAACAGTGTCGTGCATTTAGTAACGATTATAACGTAAAAGTACGCAAAAATCGTGAATATTGGTCTAAAATCGTTGTGTTAGCATTTTAATTATGAATCTTATTAACCACGCAGTAATGGAGACACAACAACTATCTTTATCATGAAATCTGCAGTGTGCATTTTTGTGTACCTTAGGCTCGTAGGTAGTTAGCAATGGACCAAACTAGTAACCAAATCACACTGTTCCACTTGTAGCCAGTGGGTGACGTAAAATCTCCCCACTATGTTGTGTAGGTACACACTGTTTGCAATAGTGTTGGTTTGGTGTTGGTCAGTCAAACAACAATGGATTTGATTATTGTTACATTCCCACACATAGCGTTGTGGTATCATACATATGTATGCGAGCCCGGTCACGTGACTACCACCTCTATCTTCGATTATGCACACATACACAGTTTAGCGCGCCAATACAAAATAAATACCGTGCACGTATATAACATATTTTCTATCTCTTACTGGTTACACTGATTCCAGTAGTGGAGAGATACGTATTGTACCTCTCTCCTCTGTGTGATTAACAGTAAATCTGGTTGTCGGATTGGCGTGGCTCTCGAACGGGCACTTGACCGGTAATCAAGAATCCTGGGTTCGCGTCTCAGCCGCTTCAGTTTGATAATTTTTCAATTACGTACACTCTCAAAATGATTTCTTTGTTCAAAGCCTAAAAATTTGTTTAATTTTTTTTCTTTAAATCAAAGAAATAATTTTTTTGATTCAAAAAAAATATTTTTTGATTCAAAAAAAAATTTCTATTTATTTCTATAAACTACTGAAAAAAATTTGTAGAAAATATTTCTTTGTATCAAAAAAAAAAAGAAATAATTTTTGATGAAAACAAATTGTAGAAAATACTTCTTTGAATCAAAAAAAAATTTATATATTATTTAATATTTTTTTGATTTTAAAAAAAAAATCAAAAAAATCGTTTTGAGAGAGTGTATGTGATTTTTACAAACAGTACAAAAAATATTTCTCAGTTTTTAAAGGATCTCATTTCCATATTCAAAAGAGTAAATGAAAAATTTTTTCCTACGTACGGCTGAATTCCTGAAGATGGGATAAAGCAATGATTGGGTATCAACAATTGGAAGAACAATTCCGGAATCAGTCAAACCTATACCCCCTTAAATTATGAATTTTTTCACAATAAAACAGTTACGGAAATAGATTTAATGACAATGTAAAACCAAATATAAAAAAAAAATAAATATAAATACTCTCCAATAGCCATTTTAGGAGATTTTTTTAAATAATTTTACAATAAATTCTTAATTTTGTTTCATTTCAAATGAAAACCTCCGTTAGCAACTAACTATTCTCAATAATTGTAAAAGTTTATTAGATACTTACTTATATGGTTGATACTTTATACATTTACATAATATGATGTAGAAAATGTTTGATTTATATGTGGTATTTCGTTTCTCAAAATTGATGAAATGATGAATGTTGACGTGTTGACGCGATTACAGAAATTAAAGACAACTTTCCTCAATCAATTGTCATATTATTTGTTTATTTATAATTAAGTATTAAATAATTTAATTAATATTTCATATATAAAATCTTCATTTGGCTACCAGACAATCGACTAATAAATTATGCCATCATAATTAATGATATATTGTGCAAAAATTTTATGATAATAAATTCTAAAAAAAAAAAATTTTGAAATTTTATATTCCAACACGTTTTCACGTAAAACATTTTAAAGAAGTAGGTATGTGCCATAAAAAGAAATTCCGTAAGAATCAATACATGATACTTCATCGAGATAATTAATGTTAATGTTCTTATTTTTAGTATGTTAGTTGAACCGGAAATATATGGTGGCTGCGGATGAATGTGATCCTGCATAACATAGCGAATTTCCGTTTATAAAAATTAGTTTTTCTCGGAAACTAGTTGACATAGAATAATAGTTTAAAGACCTTTTTTATGTAATTTTTTCTCCTCTTTTAAATGATGTAAAAAAATTTGGCAAAAATTTTTGAATAAGTGGAAATTTTGGCAAAAAACTAATTTTTTGCAAGAACAAAAACCATGTTCCTGGCATGCGACGTGTCTGGCTGAAGAACTCATCCAAGATTTTTGGACTTCCAACGTTGTCACCAAATTTCGTAAACCTAGGACATTTCGTTCGAGAGTTATCGTGCTGATACATAAATACATTATATATATATATATATATATATATATATATATATATATATATATATATATATATATATATATATATAAATTTTAGTGAATGTTATTTTTGGGTTCTAGGGACCTCAAAATAAATTTCTGCCATATAGTGCCGGGCTCAAGTCACGTCATGAGACCTACTGTAATAGCTGAATTTCCATTCTGGAAATTCGCTAAAAAATTTTTTCAATCACCACAACCTTGTAAAATTACATTTATATTTAATCTGGCCAGCCATTCTTTAAATTGTTGCTATAGAATTTATTATTCTAGCTTGCGGTGATTTCCGCCATCAATTGGAATAATATTTGGTTGTGTATAATATGAAATGTCGTTTTCCAACCGTTTGGTCTATCATGTAATTTAGATAAATATCAACACTTTTTGAAGCTTTACAAAGATGTTTAAAACCAATTTTATAATTTAAAATAGAAACCTTGTACCCTGGAATCATTTCTGCCATTAGTTGGGATGACATTTAGTCGTGTAATATGAAATGTCGGTTTTCGACCATTTGATCTATGTACGATGTAATTCCAATAAGTATCGACACTTTCTGAAGCATTATAGAAATGTTTAAAAGTCATTCTATAATTTTAAATTTAATTGTTGTATCTTGGAATCATTTCCACCATTAGTTAGAACAACATTTGATCGTGTAATATGATATGTCGTTTTCCGACCATTTGGTCTACCATATGTCCTCACCAAGTATACTCCGCCTTTTTATTTTCAAGCAAACCGGAGCACAAATATGTTTACGAATCGGGGAGGTACTTTCACAACTCAGCATCGGCCCGCGGACCGACGGTTGAGAAACACTGGTGTAGATTAATACGAACGTTCGGATGGAGAGGTAGTGAATTAGTTTTCTTTAATTGAAAACTTTTTTTTAACACCTAACCGGTAAGGTGAATTTTTATAATACTCACGATAAAGTGATATTTGAGAGACATCAACAAATTAACATACCGCGGGCTGGTAATATCGGAGTAGGTAAACTCGCTCCCAAATCCTTCAGTGGTACCCCGTTGATTTTTATTACTTATGTAAATTCGCTCCCTAAATGGTCAGCAAGGGTGGGTCATCTCTATAGGACGTCACAACATATGTTTTTCTATGTATACACTGCAGTTCAAAAATATTGGAATCCTCTTGATAAAAAATAAAGCTTATACATTTTTGCGAAGGATATTTTCTTGCTAATGTTTAATTTATTGATTTATCAAATTTAAAATTACTTTTATTAAGGAAAAGGTTTTTAATTGTTTTAACTATTCTAATAACTTCATTTTAATCATTTTTTATAATATTTTATAGAATATTTTAATTCTTTTTGTTTAATTATGTGCAGTTTTTTGAACATTTTGTTAACCTATAATTTTATTTTTATTTATTTTCGTTTTTAAAGAAGAACAATTTTATTTTATTCCATTTTGTAAGTATTTTTTAAAAAAATTTTCTTATTGCTGTTTTTCTAATACATTTTATTTTATTTTGTTGATAAGGCCTGATGAGGGGGGTTTTTAAAAACCCCGAAACGTACGTCGCTTAAAATATAAATCATTTTCAAACATTACGACTGGTGATTATTTTTTCAAAATATCCTTTTCCTTAATATACGACCTCATCAAAAATCCTTCATAAAATTACTTTTATGAAACAAATTTTAAATTATTAAAAAAAAAAAACATTTCCTAATTGGTTGTTTATTGTACCTACGTATATTGGTCTAATTTTCGAAATAAATAATGTCAGCTAACTAAAAAAAATTACATTTTTATGCTAATTTCATGATTAGTTCTAAAAAGAAATTTCTATAAATATGGATTAAACATTAAAAATGGATGAAATAAGCCAAAAATTTCAATATAGTCAAGCAATTATTTCGCATTTATTATTTTTATAAATATTACTATTGTATATCACTATTATAACGCGCAGAAAGAAAAAAAATTAACAATAATACAAATTTAATAAGTATAGAATAAAAAAATAAAATATACAAAAACATAAAAATAATATAATTATAACAAGAATTTTTTAAAAGTAAATAAAGTACCAATAAAAAATTAATTTTCGTCATCAGAGAAACATTTAATTTAAAAAAAGTTCATTTATATTCTTTCGGATATCAATATTGAGGTGCTCGTTATACGGCGAACATACAAAAAAACTAATTCAAAATTTTGGGGTACGCCTTATACGCCGGGAAATACGGTATTTAAATTTAAAATTAAAGAAAATAAAAGCACTTATGTATGTAATATAATAAAATTACTAATGAAATGTAATGAAATGAATATAATGTTAATATATAATAAATAATAAACTCAAAAATAATTAAAAATATCAAACAAATAAATAATACATTATGTAATAAGTTTTTGTTAAAAGTGTATAGTATGTTTGTGTGTCACAATATGTAATAAGTAATAATAACAAGTAATAATAAAATAATAAAAATCTACAATTGAAAAACTAGAATTTTTTAATTTTATGATATTTGGTACAAATTTAAGATTATTGGTACAAATTTATTAAGATATTTGGTACAAATTATTACCAAGATAAATAAAAAAACAACAATAACAGTACCTAATCACAACAATATAGTCATCTTATAATTTAAAAATATATATATATATATATATATATATATATATATATATATATATATATATATATATATATATATATATATATATATATATATAACAAATAACAACTTTTTAATCGTGCCCTTTTATTCATGGGGTAAAAATTTATTAGAAACGGCTTTCACAAATTGAAAACGGGTTATTTCTTTCAAATCATATTTTAGCATATGTTCTCTTAAGTACTCCTCTTTTTCTTTCGATTTTCTACACCTTTTATGAGGTTGACTTCTTAATTTTACGTAGGTTTCACTTTGAATCCCTAATAATATGTCTACAAAATTATATACATTTGGCTGAACTGAGTTAAAACACTGATTCAATTTGGCATGAAAACTTTCACAACTATTGGTTGTACGGTCGATTTTACAAGAATATTGTGCCCATATACTGGGCGGGAATTGAGCTTCTGACTCGTCAATGTACGTTTTCACAATATAGTCACTGAATTCTGTCACTTTGGTGTCATTGGGATGAATGGCCATTAAATCGTCCACAAAGCAATCGCCAACATCACTAGGCTTTAAAAATGGTAAACCAAAAAAAATTTTTAAAAATTCACTAACTTCCCCACCTTGTTTATATTGACTTGTTAGTCCAAGTTGCTGAATATTCCTCCACCAACTTTGACCTAAATGAAAACGGCATCCTCTAATAATTCCGGCAGGCCATACTTGTTTTACGGCATTATGGAATTATGGATAGCCGCTTCGAAATCTATATAAATTTCAGTTGGGCGTCATAAACATATATTTGATTCTTATATTTTCAACTATTTTAGGAAACATTATGTATTACTCGCGGCTTTTTACGTGTGATGTTTGAAATTTTATTATGACATGGTGTTAATATATTATATTAGTGATGTGCCGGATCGTTAAAAATGTGTATCCGCAGATACACCTGTATAAGGAAAAATTTCTGTACTTGAGAAAAAATCTCAATCCCTTGGTTCTCCCTTATTCAAGTTTCACTGCCTAGTATGATATGAAAACAAAAATTTTTTGTATTTTATTAAATTAGAGTTTTTAATGCATATCATGTATAGTTTTTCAGATAAATAATATATACCTAATATGTAATTAAATTATCATTCATAGTTGCGATGTTCGTGGATTTTTGTAGAGTAGTGTATATATACCAATATAATTCTCTGTTTTTAACTGTTTCAATATAAAAAACATGTGTTAATCCCCTGCAGAGTAGGGAGCGAATTTACATAGATCATTAAGAGACCCGGGAGCGAGATTACACTGTAAAAATGGTCAAGGGAGCGAGTTTACCTTCGTCCGGTAATATAGATAGCCAAAACTGGAGACCACACGTATATGCATGTATCAAACACTCCCCTTACGCCAGCAGGGAAAAATTTGCCCTAAACCATAAAAGAATACACAAACGTTCAGTTAACAAAAACAAACAGGAAGGAAGAAAACTGAAAGAATATATTTGTATACGACTCACAGACATCACCTTACCGGTTAAAGGTTAAATTCACAGTTGAAAAGCTGAAAAGAGGTACACAGTACATGCTAATTTGGAGTTGAGCGTTTCACAAACAACCCTTAAAAATTAAAAATAGCTTTGTAGGAACTTCGATTACATTTTATGAAAGTTTCGTAACGGCAAAGTCCATTAAAAATTATTTTGTTGCCCACAGGTCCAAAGACAATGAAATTATAAAAAAATAAAGATCTTATCCATGGGGCCGGATTTGCCTCTGTAGAGGCCTCGGAGCACTTCTCATTTTGTGGCCCTTGAGTCCTTCACATGTGGGGGCTCCTGAATACTTTTATGGAAGCCCGCCTGAAGAATTTCCGAAATTTTTCAAATATTTCCGAAAGATAAGGTTTACAAAAAAAGAACCCTCGTATTGTTTCTGTTCTATTTTGACATTTTGTAGAGGCCCCGAGGCCCGTGCCCCAAATGCTCTTATGTAAATCTGGCTCTGGACTTGCAGAACTATGCAGAATCTTAAAAAACGTTATGAGAATACCCACAAATGTGTCGGATTTGCCGTTTTTATTGATTGTCGGTTCACTTTAAACAGATATTCTCATTTTATCCCCAAAAAATTCCACTAATCCCAATTATTTTTCAACTCTTCGTTATAATACGATTACTCAATGCTTTTTTTTCTACAACAAAACTCAACAAAAGCATTATCTATTTACCACTATTAAAACCACACTGTACAATACCCAAATCTAAAATCGTGTAAACTACAACACCACCTACAGCGATAATCACCAAGTACCCTACGTAAGTATGTTTTTTTTCGATGATAATCCGCTCTTAATAAATAAGGAACTGTAACTAATACACACATTCAAAATATTGTACAAACCAAATTCTGTACACTATACATATTATTAAACTATGTGTCGCTTACTCGGTGCTGTTATGTTGGCAATTTCATTCATTGAACCCTTAGTCTACCGCTCTACTCAGTTACCCCCCCACTCTCATCCCCTCCACGCATCTACTCCTTCCACTCACTCACTCACTCAACTGCTATAAAACAATATTCAAATATGCACAATAACACATTAGTAGTTTGCGGTTGTTACGATGAGAAATAAGGGTATTTATATTTACGTAATGTTTTCGTAAGTTGTTTGAAATGCGCGCTCGCTCATTCGGCGTCGATTAACCTGATCTCTGTTGTTATTTAATGATATTAAATCTCGGGTATGTATTTAAATAAGCGATGTGATGTTCAAGTTTATGTATTTGTTCGAATTTATCAGTGTAATCGTATCGAATCACGGTTTTGGAAATAATAAGGGTAGATATATTAAAAGGCGATTATTGTTGGGAACTTTAGGTATGTGTGGAAATCCACGTTAATTTTTAAGAAACAGTTCTGTCTCATTAGTTTATCTTCGTTTACGGGCATCAATAGATACAATCTTTGATAATGTCTTAAAATAAAAATCTTTAGGGTAACCCAAAGAGCCTTTATGTACAGAAAAAAATCTCCCTTCTAAACATTCTTACTGATTAAAATTCACATAGTGTTTGAAAAATTATCAAATTGGATCGGCTGAGACTCGAATCCGGATCTCTTGGTGCTAGCCAAGCGCCTTATCAATTAGGTTACCGATCGCTTGTTCGAGTGCCACTCCAGTCCGATAATCAATCAAACGCAACCTCTCTTTGATGCGAGACGCAGTTTGTATTTTTAATCTCAAATGTTATCGAGTACCTGTGAAACATTATTAATGTATGGCGGACTTTTGTCCGTATTTAAACATACACCAAAATTCATATGTTCACTTAATGTCCAGCTTTAGCTGATACAAGAACACTCGATGTACTTTGACAAATGGCCAATTCATTATGTCAATTAAAATTCACATAGTGTTTGAAAAATTTTCAAATTGGATCGGCTGGGACTCGAACCCGGATCTCTTGGTTGCTAGCCAAGCGCCTTACAATTCTTACTGAACAGATTATTAATCGAAGATGAAATTTCGTCGTTCCGAGACGAATTCTCAGGTTTCTATGTTTTCTGTAAAATTCCTAAAGCTTTTCAGTGATTTCAAAAGTTTTTTTATTTGAGATTGCTTGAAAAAGCTCATTATATAATTAAAATACCCCTGTCGCAGTATTCTGCATAACATAGCGAATTTCCGTTTACGAAAATTAGTTTCTCCAGGAAACCAGTTTACATAGAATAATAGTTCAGAAACCTTTTGTATGTGATTTTCCTCCTCTCCCCAATGGTGTAAAAAATTGTCGCAAAAACTTTTGAATTCGGGGGAATTTTAACAAAAAAATAATTTTTCCCACGAAGAATGTCCAAAAAACTATGTTCCGGACATCGGAGGTATTTGGCTAAAGAACTCATCCAACGGTTTGGGACTTCCAACTCTTTCATCTTACTAAATTACATTTTTTAGACTTTTTTTTAATGATCACTCTAATGGTAAAGTTTTTTAATATTTTTGTTGGTTTTCGAATAGACTATTCTGAAATTTTTATCAAAAACCTAATAAATTGTTCATAGTTACTGTATTTAATAAATTTGTACATTACTTTATGGTGTCTCATTCGAACAGTTCAAGGCTAACTTAAAATAAGGTGGAATCTGCAAAATAAAAACTAAGTTTATTTTGTCAAGTTACTTGACTCCACTATGTTATTGACGTCACTATATAAAATCGGAGAACGTATGATTGGATTTTCACTGTAATTAGACGGACAAAAAATTTTCTGAAAAAGAAATAAGTAAAAAGACAATTTTTTACTTTACTAATACCACTTTATTTAGAGTTTTAATTGTCTGTGACATGTTTCGGCCCGTATGGCCATTGACGAACAGTTCGTCAATGGCCATAGACAATTAAAACTCACAGACAATTAAAACTCTAAATAAAGTGGTATTAGTAAAGTAAAAAATTGTCTTTTTATTTTAAAATGGAATATCATAAAGTACCGTTCAAATCTACCAAAAAAATAAGTAATTGTTGGCATTGGCCGTTTTAAATAAAATATTTTAATATGTCTATTATGAATTTTGATAAACACTGCAAAATTTTAATTCCACTGTTACGAAAATTCAAAGAGTTTAACCGTTCAGTGTTTACAGTTGTTTTGGTGAAAGCCAAAAAAAAAATGTTAGAGTAATAAAAATTGGCACAAAACACTTTCGAAAAATCAGTTAATGTTAAAACAACTGTTTTTTTAATGTGTAAATTTTAAAATTAAATTTGCAATATTCTTATAACATATGTAACAACAACTCTAAAAATATGTAAAATTCAAAAAAAAAAAAAAAAAACTTTATACATTATAAAATTCTTATAAACATTTTCGTTTACATATTAAAACAACAACAATTTCGAAAAAGTCATTTCACTCAATTTCATAATCGCTACAACACAGTAATCATAAAAATAACAATATCAGTTAAAGCCATCATCATATCACCGCTGCAGCCGCTATACAACACCCGTCAAAGACGTGTTTGAATTAACAAAAACATGTTCTTATAAAATCTACAATATCGCCCTCATATTGTCTCGAATTGATCGCCCCATGATATCCTAAGAGCTAAGACTTATCTAACTTACAATTCACTACATAAGGTCACATGTATCAACACTAAAATAAAAAAAGTCATTCCCAAAATAAATGGTCTTGTTTGTCACAATATTCAATTTCAAAAGTGAATGTGAATCAAATATTTTGAACCGTTCTCCGGTCTTATTTATAATTTTTGAACACATTTGAAATAAACTTCTAAAATTAAGCGAATTCAATGAAAAATATATTCGTTGGACCACTTACTTTGGGAATGTGTATATGTATGCATAAAGTTATGGCTATCTTGATGTTTGATAGTATCTTTATTAGTCTTACATCATTTATACATGTGTTTTATTAATTTATAGCATTTGATTTTAATTACCTATTGTTTTATTGAAATTTGAGCCCTATGGCTATTAGAAAACTGAAAGTAAATTTTGAGTTTTGATTACATTTTTACGTGTGGAATTTTTAAGGATTTCTGGCATTAATCAGATATAATAATATCTTATAGAGTAAAAGCCCCCTTTGTAGAACGGTATCTAATACTGGAACAGTTTTGACATTTATATGTTTATTTCTTTAATTAAGTATGGAAACTCTAATGTGAGGTGAATTTAAATTGAAAAACAATCATTCTATTAATAATAATTTTTGTTATCAGACGTTTCTTTCAGAAATAACTTCATTAATAGGTCAATGTTCATAATTAGATACCGTTCCACAAAGGGGGCTTTTACCCTACATATATTTAATAATTATTTAGATGTTTTAAATAGTAAAGAAATTTCCTAATAATTGTTGATTAGCTGGAATTCTTCACAGCTTTTAATATAAAATAAGGACATTTGAGTACAGCTGAACCTTTTTTTAGTAGATTTTTTTAAAAAAAAGTCCATTTAAGTTCATAATATTACTAAAAACCTATAGGCTATTGACTATGTAGTTGAATAAGGAACTAATTCGTAACAGGTGTTTTATTGTTTCATATGTTCAATTGTACCCCAAAGATGATAAATTCACAAAGTGCTATTAAATTTAGGCGTGCGTTTTTACGAACGGCGTAAACTTATCGACGCTTACGTTTTTTAACTATAACTCAAAAACTATGCATTTGTCGTAAATACAGATGATATGATTTTTTGTAGAGAATTAAATTTCCTATCGAAATGGCACTTTATGAACTCAAGAAACTTTTTTCTCAACAAAATAAGTCAAAAAACTATTTAAAGAAAAGCTAAAATTTTTTAATTTTTCTTTTTTTTTAAATTTTTGAGTAGTACTTTTTTCTGAGTGAATTTAGGTATAGGGATTGGTTCACAAAAAAGAAAGCTGATGTAATTCCCGTCAGAATGGTGACCGATAAAACTATTTTCGATAACAACCGGCTGAGATACAGTCGTTCAAAGTTACCTACTTTTTTACAATTTTATTACTTTTGAACTTTATACCATGTTATTTGTAATTTTTACACGCAAAAATTATTTTTATTGAGTAAAAAAATTATTTCTGCTTTATCAGAGGTAACGATAAAATTATTTGCTAAAAATTTTGATATTCATATGATCTTAGGTATAAAAAGAAACTTTAATATTGTACTAAATTACAGTTCTATTTTTTTTTTAAATATTAAATGTACCTATTATATTTCTCCCATAATGTTTTCAAATTCAATATCAATATCTTCATCAACATCGTTTTGGACATCTCCTTCTGTAATTTCTGGAACATCCGCATTTTCACAATTTTCTGGAACATCCGCATTTTCGCAAATAAATTCTTTGCAGCTAATTCCTAATTTTCTACAGCTGCAATTTCCGTGACAACCTTTTATACACCCGCAAGCTATTTGTTCCAGTAAATTCTACAGTGCAGGAGGTTTTGTTGTTTTAATTGGCACTAATCCATTTTTAGATTTTTTCCAACCCCACTCAAATGGATTTAAAATATTTCCTTCCCACTGTTGAATTTGGTGGTACGTCCTTAAACCGTGATATTTAGTGGCATCAGAAATTAGTGGGAAATTGGTTAGAGAAAATTTTGTGCTTTTTGATAATTTTTGAAAAAGTTGTAACCGAGAACTACCTAAACTGTTGGCCTTAATGCCATAAAGAGAAATTACGATTTAATTCTATTACGTAAATTGCGGCTGTAGAAAATTATAAGAATTAGCTGCTCCATGTTCTGCAAAGAATGTATGGGCCTAAATTGTGAAAATGCGAATGTTCCAGAAATGACAGAAGAGGATGTCCAAAACGATGTTGATGAAGATATTGATATTGAATTTGAAAACATTATGAGAGAAATATAATAGGTACATGTAACTTTTAAAAAAAAATTAGAACTATAAATTAGTACAATATTAAAGTTTTTTTTATACCTAAGATCATACGAATATCAAAATTTTATCGTTACCACTTTTATCGTTACCTCTGGTAAAGCAGAAATAATTTTTGTACTCAATAAAAATAATTTTTTTGTGTAAAAATTACAAATAATATGGTATAAAAGTCAAAAGAAATAAAATTGTAAAAAAGTAGGTAAATTTGAACGACTGTGTCTCAGCCGGTTTTTATCGAAAATATTTTGATCGGTCACCATTCTGACGGGAATTACATCAGCTTTCTTTTTTGTGAACCAATCCCTATACCTAAATTCACTCAGAAAAAAGTACTACTCAACAATTTAAAAAAAAAGAAAAATTGAAAAATTTGAGCTTTTTTTCAAATAATTGTTTTGATTTATTTTGTTGAGAAAAAAGCTTTTTGAGTTCATAAAGTGCCATTTCGATAAGAAATTTAATTCTCTACAAAAACTCATATTATGTGTATTTACGAAAAATGCATAGGTTTTGAGTTATAGTTAAAAAACGTAAGCGTCGATAAGTTTACGCCGTTCGTAAAAACGCACGCCTAAATTTAATAGCACTTTGTGAATTTATCATCTTTGGGGTACAACTGAACATATGAAACAATAAAACACCTGTTACAAATTAGTTCCTTTTCCCCCTGTTTTTTTGTACATAGTCAATAGCCTACTAGAGAAAATAAGAAATTTGTTTTTTATAAATATATTTATCGCAATTTTTGTAATAGGATAAAAATGAAATTAAATGTTCTCCTGTGTAAATTAATGATTTATCTTGTTTGGAAAATACACTTCTAAGGAAATCGTGGGTTTTGAGCGTTTTAAGTTTTGTATTTTCTACGAAACATTTTAAGCGATCCCAATCCACGGCATAAAAAAATTTGAAGCGAACACTTTTATAGATATTTATGAAGTTTTTGAATATTTTTTTTTTCTGCGGTCCCTATCCACTGCATAAAAAAGAACGTTCAGCTGTATTGCAGTTTAATAAAAGAATTTCTAAAATCGATCCAATAGTTTCTGAAATTATCTGTTACATGCAAACAAATTCATACAACTAATTAATCATTATTCACGATTTATTCTAGTTCCTGGTTGATTATGAATGTACCAATCAGTTCTTAGACTTTCCATCATCAGTGTATTTATGCATAATCATTTCATTTATTAATACTTATATTGAAACGTATTGATGATTAAATACAACTAAATACGCAATTAATTACATATAATTATTATCAAATATTTATAAATAGATGCTATTTTTCAGTTTTATTATTAAATAATAAAAATATAAAATTACATCATCAAAGTTAATACAAGTTTTGTGTGTGATTTGATGCAGCAAAAGTATGTTACGTTTAACAAAAATATTTTTTCCCTGTTTTCTGGTTTATTATCAGTAATTAAGGAGATAATTTTAAGTAATATATAATAATAAATCACTTAATCATGTTCAAAATTATAGTCGTATTCAAACATAAATAGTCTGAAGCTTACCATTTTTATTTCGACTAAATTACTGACTTTTACAGACATTTTTATTTCGACAATTTAACGCATACAGTGTATCAAGTCCCATAAGAATATTGTAGTTTTAGCGAATTTCCAGAAAGAATTCTGGAAATTCAGCTATTACAGTAGGTGTCATGACGCGACATGAACCCGGGACTATGGCAGAAATTTGTTTTGAGGTCCCCAGAAACCGAAAATAATATTCACTAAAATTATATATATATATATATATATATATATATATATATATATATATATATGTATGTATGTATGTATGTATGTATATATGTATCAGCACGATAACTCTCGAACGAAATGTCCTCGGTTTACGAAATTTGGTGAAAACGTTAGAAGTCCAAAAATCTTGGATGAGTTCTTCAGCCAGACACGTCGGATGCCAGGAACATGATTTTTGTTCTTGCAAAAAATTAGTTTTTTGCCAAAATTTCCACTTATTCAAAAATTTTTGCCAAATTTTTTTACATCATTTAAAAGAGGAGAAAAAATTACATAAAAATGTCTTTAAACTATTATTCTATGTCAACTAGTTTCCGAGAAAAACTAATTTTTATAAACGAAAATTCGCTATGTTATGCAGGATGCTGCGACAGGGGTATTTTCACTTTTACCATGGAAAAAAAAGTTAGGACAGATTTTTACAGCGAAAAAAATGCTATAAAACATTTCATTGGTTATTTAATTGTAAACAAACACGATAAAAACGAAACAAAAATTCGTATTGGTAAATTTAACTGATTTCAGTACCATGGTAACAGTGTGTTAAATAATAATATGAATTATACTAATTTATTTTATTCGTTAAATTGTCTTACCGTATTACACTTGAGTTTTATATTTTTTCTGAATAAATTTGTGTTTTCTACAACTCAAATTTCTTGCCGAAGAGCAATTTAACTAGAAAAACTGTCAACCCAAAAACGCTTCAGCTTCGCTGTCGCGTTTTTGTTAGTTGAATTGTTAAATTGTTTAGCAACAAATTTTCGTTAGATGAACCCAAATTTATTCCAAAAAATACAAATCTCTCGTGGCTAATTTACTGTTCAAATTATTTAATAATTTATCCGTATCATTCTTAATATCTTATTTTGTATTATTTAAACTTTAATTGAACTCGACATACATATATATGTATATATAAAGATGCAACAGCATGTAAATGTCACTATTGAGAGTTGTCATATTTAATGATTTTTTTTTAATAATAATAAAAATAATTGTACATTTTACTTTCTAAGAGCATTGTTGCGGTTGAATTAATATTTCTGTTTACGAAAAATTAGATAAAAATAACTTCAGTTTATTTTCATTGTTATTACCTATCAGTTAATTTCTATTCTTTTAGGACTGCTAAGATTAAACAAATCTATGAAAATTAAAATAAATCAAAGTCAGTTTTAAAATCAAAACATTAAAACAATTCTGGTTATCGATTCTCCGTCTAGCCTGATTACCAGAGCCGGATTTACGTAAGGGCATTTGGGGCACGTACGCCAGAGCCTGTACACCATAGGAGCCTCTACAAAATCTCAAAATAGGGGAATACTTTTAAAAAGAATAAGAGTGTTTTTTTTTGCTCAAAAATTTTTAAAATTTCGGAAATTCTCCAAGGAGGCCTTCTCAAACATACTCAGAGAGCCCCACATGTGAAGCATTCAGGGGCTTCCACATGTAAAGTAGGTACTCAGAGGCCACCACACGAAAAGTGCTCTGGGGCCTCCACAGATGACATTCAATCTTAAATTTGCTTTGAAAGTAATTTAGTATTATTTGTTTTCCGTATTTTTTTGTTGTTGGCTTCGCACGTCCATCTATAACCGCGACTCTTTCAAAAAGTCCTATCTGTAGAATATGTTTTTGTTACTTCGTATCTGTTACAAGATTGCCAAAGATATTTTGACTTTGGTCGTATGGTTTTAAGCACACTCCCAATTTTTTTTTAGTCGAATTTTCTCCGAAAAATTAGACTTATACAGTCTATACGATAAGAGATGCGAGAGGCGAGAGTAGGGGCGCTATCCGTTTTCGGACCCGTAGAACACGAATATGTAGAAAAAAAATGTCTGATATATATATATATATATATATATATATATATATATATATATATATATATATATATATATATATTCCCGCCACCTTTTAATTTGTGTAGAGCCTCCCTATGGAAGTTAAGAGATGACATTTGGTAAATGGGGCACCTCATACTATCAAAGTGGGGTCAAATTTTGGGCAAATTTTTTTTTTGACCCGACCTTTAAAGGGGTGGTGGGGCGTAACAAAACAATAAAACTTTTCCAAACTGGTTTTAAATAATGTTTCGATCAATTATCTACAACATATCCAAAATTCAGCTTTCTAGAGTGATTTGGAGGAAGTAGGGAGGGGGAAAACGATTTTCGCTGGATCTAACACGCCCCCAGCCCCCCCCAGAATTAACGTAGAGGATTGAAATTTGGTATGTTGATAGAGTTCATACCTAGGTTATGCTTTTTGGAGGTTTTAATATTTTACCCCCACCCCCCTCATTTTTAAGCTACAATTTCATGCTTTTTTGACGTTTTCGAAGTTTGTACCACTCGCACAGGTCACCCAAATAAACCTAGAGGGCTGAAATTTTGTATTGGGATTGAGTTAGTATCAAGGGGGTGCCTTTTGGGGGTCTCAACTTTTAACCCTTACCCTCACCATTTTTATACCAAAAAGAACATCATTTTTCTTGTTTTTTAACAGTTTCGTTTGGGTCAAAATCTCCCCAAATAAACCTAGAGGGCTGAAATTTTGTGTACAAGTTAAGTTAATAGCCAGCCACTGCTTTTTGGAGGTTTCAACTTTTAACCCTTACCCCCACGATTTTTACGCCAATATTTCCTTGATTTTTTTGCTTTTTTTCTAACGGGTCTAGAAGCTTTCTAAGAAAACATACAGAGCTGAAATTTTGTACGTGTATTGAGTTAGTATCCAGCTAGTGCCTTTTAGGGATTAAACATTACTTCTCCCCCCACTTCTCCCATTTTTACATCGGAATTCAGTGGTATTGTAAATATGTTTTAAATGAATTACTTTTATTCTAACACACAGTAGGCGAATAGTAATTTTAAAAAATTAAAAAAAAATGAATTTACTTTTTTAACAAAAGCAAATACATATAGGTAGTTGCATACATACATATTATATTGCATATAGGTAATTCTATATGTATACATACATATAGGCTGACGAGCACCAAATCAGAGAAATTTACTACTTTAGTTTTGTAAACTACTTTAGTTAGAACTAAAGAAGTATTATACTATTTTAGTATTTTACTACATTAGTTTTGCTTGGAGAGTTCATTCACAGAATACTTCTTTAGTTTCAACTACTTTAGTTTTCTCCAAATACTCTTTTAGTTATTAGAAATGTGTGATGTAACATAATAATTTTATCAGAAAAAGATGGAAATTATGATTTGGGTGGTATCCACTATAAACAAAAAATCTTTAGAGAAAAAATTTTTGGTTTCTTAGTTTCTTTTTTTTCTGAAAATTTTGAAAATTAATAAAAAAATTTTATCTCTTTCATTTTTTCTATATGGTGCGCATCCCCCCCCCCCATTCTCAAATAAAAAGCTTGATTTCTTACACGCCTGTTTTTTTCTAACTTGAGCAGTTCGTACTATAGACTTAAACGTATTATCTTCATTAAAAACACCATTCATATTGCCAAAATACAGTCAACACCGATTACTCGGTGCAGTAATGGGAGAACAAGGACGGACAAATCAAAATCATGGTTAATTCAAAATTAAACTGAAAAAAAATTTAGTCATAAAAAAGTTAATTAAAAAAATCAAAAAACCAGACTGCGTAAAAATCAGACTAAACGGTGGAAACAAGATGAAATAGAGGAAAAGAAAAATGAATAAGTAATAATTGTACCAAGTTAAATAAAAATATCTGATGCCTCTGACTGCTTTACTTTTTAATCAGTTTTCTTTTTCTCTACTTGAATTGTGTTTAAAAATTATTTAGAAGAAAAAATATATAGGTACGCATGCAGCGCGTGGGTTTTCACATTCAGCCTGGTTAATTTGCCCCCAAATAATTGGAAACTGACTGTAATATTTAATATCATTTTATTATCATATTACCACATGTAATTAAAAAACCCCAAAAAATGTTCAATTACGAAAATAAACCGAAAAGAAGACACAAAAATGCACGTCACCAATGTTTTTTAAAGATACTCTTTTACATACTCCTGCTAGTGGGTAGGAGTATATTTTGGCTTTGTTTACTCTCTTACTTACTACTTTAGTATTATACTCCAGAGTGGTGCACACCAGCGATTGTTTACTCTCAAGAGAATATTTTCAATACTTCTTTAGTAAAATACTCCACAACTGAAAATACTACATTAGTATAGAAAGTAATTGAAATCGTCAATTTTTCACTCTTTTAGTAAAATACTAAGTTAGTTACAAAATCTCCTGGTTGGTGCTCGTCAGCCAATATTAAGTAGGAATTTTGGATTTTTATTATTTATAAAATAATTTTTTATTTTTTATTTTTTTTATTTTTTATTTTTTTTTTATTTTTTTTATCTTTATAAAGGCCTTCCAGTTTACTATTTAAGGTCCTTTTTTAATATTTAAAACTAAAACATAAAGGCAATTAGCGGATAAAAATGGGCAGGAATGTCCTCGTACGAATTGTGTTGGTTTTTTTTCTGCTACCTGTTTTCGGCACAAAATTGAAATTTACTGAGATACAGCCCTTAAATACTTAAAACCTTTTTTTAAAGCCTCGATTAGCCGAACACTCATCACCAGTTTTGAAACCAAAAAAATGACAATTCGGTTGTAGACTTTCAATCACATTTCGCTTGTAGACATTCAATAACGAAGATGACTACCGTGATGGGGCCCCGCTGCTCACGGCGTTTTTTTTTTTTTTATAACGAAAGTAATTTAACACTACCTTTTTCTTGTAAACCACATTTAAACAAAAACGTTTTTAGCTATCATTTCATCGTAGATTCTTAAATATCGGATTGTACTAGATTGGGGATATTTACTAAACCAGGAGTTTAAGATAAAAATATCAATAAATACATCTATTGACACGAGCCATTATGCGGTTACTGGTCGCCTAATGGATCACATCAAACACATGTTGGCAAATATTTGCATGTAATAATTATTAATTATGCACAAAAAAAAATTGTGTAAAGATACCAAAACTAAATACATATACCAGTAGACTTTTATATAAATAATTCATTAGTTTATAAAAGGGTTTTTACATAAAACAAATAATTTAATGCTTAGTACCTATATGTACAGATGAGTTTATATTTGGACACGGATAGTTGAATTTTTTTTTTAAATAGATGCGTAGTGACCAACGTTCGCTTGTTTAACGTCTACCAAAAGTGATACTGTGATTGACAAATCAATGATTTTTCAATGTAACCACATATCTAAATACTGAATACATAAATCACCTATTTCTTTCTTTAGGTTTAGACGGTTAATATTTTGCATAATTAAATCGGTGCCGCGACTAGTGAACCGCAGACAGTTCAACCGCGACAGTTCAACCGCGACAGTTCAACCGCGACAGTTCAACCGCGACAGTTCAACCCCGACAGTCCAACCGACGACAAATCAACCTAACGAAAGATCGACCGACGACAATTCAACCTAACGACGTTTTAACTGAAGACAATTTAACCGTTGTACAATCTATTAACTAATAAGAACAAAATTATTTGAATTTTATGTAGCAATGAAAACCTCACTTGAGACTAAATAAGTATTTATGTAGTCTCAAGTCTCAAGGGCGACTCTTTACACAGTTAAGGGTACACTATTTGGTTGGGTTGTGTTGAATTTGGTTACCTTTCGTTGAATTCGATTAGTTTAGGTGTTGTCTGGTTAAATTAATCTGTTAAGTTGTATTTGGTTACGTTAGGTTGGGGGTGTTTATAATTTGTTGAATTCGGTTAGTTTAGGCTAGTTTTGGTTAGGTTAGGTCGGATTTGTTTACAATTTATTGAGTTCGATTAGTTTAGGTTGGATTTGGTTAGATTAGGTTGGGCTTGTTTATAATTTGTTGATTTCGGTTAGTTCAAGTTGGATTTTGGTTAGGTTTACATATAATTTATTGAGTTTAATTAGTTTAGGTTGAGTTTGGTCAGTTAGGTTTTATTTGGTTGTGTTTAGTTAGGCTAGGTTGGGTTTGTTTATAATTTGTTGAGTTCGGTTAGTTTAGGCTAGTTTTGGTTAGGCTATAGGTTGGGTTTGTTTATAATTTATTGAGTTGGGTTCAGGTACGGTTTGGTTACGTTAGGTTGTCTTAGGTTAGGTTATAATGGGTTTATTTATAATTTATTGAATTCGGTTAGTTTAGATTGGGCTTGGTTAAGTCAGGTTTTATTTGGTTGTGTTTTGTTAAAAGTTGGGTTACTTTTACTTATGATTTGTTGAGTTTGATTAGTTTAGGTTGGGTTTGGTTAGATTAGGTTGGATTTGTTTATAGTTTATTGAGTAGGGTTACTTCAGGTTGGATTTAGTTAATTTATATAGCAGTGTTAAGCAGTTAAAATATTCTGTGGTTTAACTGTTCTACGGTTCAATTGTCGTTTGGTTTAACTGTCGTTAGGCTGAACTGTCGTGAGATTGAATTGTCATCGGCTAATCTGTCGTTAGGTGGAATTGTCGTCGATTGATCCGTCGTCAGCTTGAACTGTCGTCGGTCGAACTGTCGCGGTTTAACTGTCGTCGGTTTACTTGTTACAGAACCAATTAAATCATAAATTGTATGATTAAAATTAAGTGTACTTAAAATATTGATTACTATTAAAATCGTTTTGTTTATAAATTAATTTCATAGGATACAAACTTGAAATTAGGTTTATGGAAGAAATATTTAGAAAGTATCATCTTTATTTTATTATTACTGTCTTAGTTTTATTTCTATAAGTTATGTTTTAAATAATTTATCTACAACTTAATAATTTACGTTTTTTACGACTGTAATTATTGAAATTACAGTTTATATTCATCATAACCAAGAAATAACAGTGCGAGAAGTAAAATTAGCTTAAGAATGATTGTAATTATTTATTTGTATTCAAATTGAAAGTATAATTTAAACAATTATAAAAATTGATTAATATTAAAATTTTCACTAATTTGTAAAACATTGTTACTACCTATGAATATTGCCACTAAATTTATTTTTGTATTTTATTGAAATTTCAAATTAAATTTTCGAATTTCAAATTAAATTACAAATTCTGTAATGGCTTTCACACAATGAATGAAATAAGAAATAAGGGATAATGGGTGTTCGTCATCGAGTGACGTTGAATGAAACTTTAACTTCACTACTCAAAGGTATATGTAGGTATTTTTGTACATCAAAATTCGTGATTTTTTTTGTCACTAAGCGATAAAAAAAATCATCACGAAAGTTATGTTTTAATTAGAGATGATCGATATATATATCGATAACTGTTATTTTGTAACTAGTATAGAAAGATAACAGTTATCGTCAATAACTGGAATACCCAGTAACTGGTTACTTAAATAACTCCTTTGGAAATACCGATAACATAGGTCAATATTAATATATTCGAAAGCAAGGATCACAGTAATTGATTTTAACCACCTACGGACAATTTCAAAATAATAACGCTCCAGGCAAGTTACACATTTTCTATTGTAGCACATTCAGAAAAAACCCTTAAAAATGGACTATTGTCTGTTGTACAGTTACCTATTTGTATTTGTAATTTTGTATCCATAAAATTGTTAAAATTGCGTATATAAAGCCTAAATCCTTGTATAGACAAGTATTTGTACAGATATTGCAGATTATTTAGTATCCGTCAGTATTATAGATCTGTGCATATTTCACTAACAGAACCGTTTATACGCATATCGAATATCTTACAATATGTTAAAATATCCAAATACCATACCAGTTATTATAATAACTGTTATAAATAACAGTTATTTTTCAGTAACTGTTATTGCAATAACAGTTATTAGAAAATAACCGTTTAGCTCATCTCCAGTTTTAATGACTTTGGATGTACAGAAATACCTACCTATGAGCAGTTAAGTTACAGTTTCATTCAACGTCACTCGATGGCGAACACCCATTATCTCTTATTTCTTATTTCATTCATTGTATGAAAGCCATAAGTATTTTCGTGTGCTTTTTTCATTTTACTGGAGCAGTTTGCAGACAATTTTATTGCGTTATCAATTTCATTATTCTCAGTTATCATAGTTTGACAAGTTATATATCTTTTTTTTTTAAATAAAACAATCAAAAAAATATTTACGCAAAATACTGACACTTAATTATATTTATTTACAAATATAGCTACATTGTATTCTTACAATGATAAATGTTAAAAATGCCTATGTTACAAGTAGGTATTCGGGCGATTGAACACGTACTGTTAATTGCCTGAATTTAGGGTAAGTAAAAGTGTTTGTGCATATTGAAGTGGATGAGCTGATGAACTGATGTACCACCGGATTGTTAACCGGTTTTTGACAGGCTGATTAATACCAATTACTGCTCTGGTTAATACCAGTCACTGACTGTTCTTGTTAATATCGGTTACTGCCCCCACTTAATAACAACTAAAAACCCGGTAGTACACCAGTTCAGCAGTTCATCCACTTCAACATATTATACAGTCACTTTTACAGTACGTTTCTAATCGCCCGAATTCCTACGGTTACATGATACGAAATTGACACAATAAACGAAAAATCGATAACGGTCACTTATGAGGTTACATCATGATAAAGATTTGTTTTATTCCAAATATTTATACTTTTGTGTGCACAACTTTTGTAAACAGGTAAAATTATTCTTGTCACATGATATGTGAAGTTGATCACTGGACCGCTAATGTGTTAAGTGACGCGCAATGTCCACAACAACACATCACACATTCATAGATTCACACATGTATTAATAGTCCATGAAGTGGTCATTCGGAGATGCAAAGAGTACAGTCATCGTCAGTTATGTATATACATAGTTGGTCATCAGCACTGAGCCGTGCATTCACTGACTGACTGACTGATCATTCACCAGCCAGTGCTAGATGGACGCAGTGTAACGTGCGAATCCTATGTTTAAATATGTACCTACGTAGTGGAAATATTAAAATTACAGTAAAAAACAAAAATACTGCTTTAAGAGAGCTATGTGAACTACGCAACTGATTTTCGAATATTCGAAATTCGAAAACGGCATTCGAAGGAGAATTGTTTGTACCCGATTGTACTATTTTTCTTTTCGTTTGCACCTCAAAGGGTTCGGAGATAAAGAGTCTCCGAAATTCGAGGTATGGTGAACTTCGTTTATTTATAAGATATTGAAAATCTGAAAACGGCATTTGAAAGAGAATCGTTTGTACCCGATTGTACCGCTTTTCCTTTCGTTTGTACCTCAAAAGGGTCGGAGATAAAGAGTCTCCGAAATTCGAGGTATGGTGAACTTCGTTTATTTATAAGATATTGAAAATCTGAAAACGGCATTTGAAAGAGAATCGTTTGTACCCGATTGTACCACTTTTTCTTTCGTTTGTCCCTCAAAAGGGTCGGAGATAAAGAGTGTCCGAAATTCGAGGTATGGTGAACTTCGTTGCTTTATAAGATACTGAAAATCTGAAAACGGCGTTTGAAAGAGAATCGTTTGTACCCGATTGTACCACTTTTCTTTTCGTTTGTACCACTTTTCTTTCGTTTGACTCTTTATCTCCGAACCCTTTGAGGCACAAACGAAAAGAATCGTACAATCGGGTACAAACGAATCTCCTTCGAATGCCGTTTTCAGATTTCAAATATCTTGGAAAACAACAAAATTAACCGTACCTAGAATTTCGGGGTAACCTTTATCTCCGAACCCTGTGAGGTACAAATGATAATAGCCATTGCAAGCGAGTTGAATACGATATTCTTTCTGCGACGTTTTTCCTTTTTGATTTAAATAAAATTGAATATAAATTTTAAATTAAATTAAAAGAATACAATTTTTAATCTATCTCTAATTTCATTGAATGTTTATATATGTACAAACGATGAAAACAAAATACAAACTACTTTATTTACTTTGACGTTACTACGCAACATATATGAAATTAAAATTTGATACATATATCATATACAAAACAAATGTCGGCCCATTGGTTAATGGTTAATACGGTGATTTCATTGATCAAAAAGGTAGTGAGTAATGAACATTCCTCCACACCTTTAAATAATGCCTAATTTTCTCAACAATTAACGGATATGTAATGAGTGTGTTCTTCAACAGGAGTAGAAAAATTATATTAAAACATTATAAATAAAATTCAAGTCTACAATTGTAGTTAGGATTTTTTTCAATAAAATTCATCTGATTGTACTTGGTGACGTCACACCACTAATTTTTTTTAGCAAATTTCCAGAATGTTTAATTTTATCAGCGATATGTTTGTTTTTAGACTGGGATACAGAAGAAAAGATTCGTGACCCGTAAAACTAGTGACATTTGTATTGTCTCACAGGTAAAGGGCCCGAGGTCGAACCTATCGATTTTGATGAAACTTAGATATGTTGTAGAACACTAAAAAATAAGCGACACGTATTTTTCTTTATCGGCGGAAAAACGGTTTGAAGGGGTGAAATCGCCCTCCAAAAATTGGGGTAAAAATTTAATTTTTTAAATATCTCGAAAACGCTAAGAGATAGAGCAAAAGTTTAAATTAGCGATATTGCTCTTTTTTAAAGAGCAATCTATTGGTATGCAATTTGTTCAAATTGTGTCAACAGGGGTGGCTGGGGGTTAAAATTTAGGGGTTAATTTTGCAAAAAGGGGGTGAAAATTAAACAATATAAAATTTTGTTTACAGATTTGAAATCTACGTCAAAAAATCTAATTGACCTGTTTTTGCTCATTATCCTAATATTAAGTCTAAGGGTAGTTAACTAGGGGGTGACTGTGTGGAATAGTCGTACTACTTGGGTAGTTTAAGAAGTTTTTCTTCATGGAAAATAGGTTAAGACATTTAGAATAACGTAGAAATGAAATTTTCGATTTCAAAATTTAGTTTGAACAACACTTGAGAGGGGGTGAGTCACCCTCTTAAATTACATACTAGTTAACATACACTCATTTTTATATTAACATTGAGTAATAATGTCACAATAAGTGGTGCTGAAGTTGTACTATCGTAGGTAAGGTTTTTATTAGGTTTCCATTCATTTTGAATATATCGTTATTTTCGGTATCGATAATTTTCGATAACGAAAACTATAACATCCATCAAAAACCAAACCTTATAGAAACCTTACATACGACAGTCCAACTTCAGAACCACTTATTGTGAGATTATTACCCAATGTCAGTGTGTTAATACTAAAAATTAGTGTATGTTAACTAGTATGTAATTTAAGAGGGTGACTCACCGCCTCTCCAATGTTGCTCAAATTGAATTTTGAAATCGAAAATTTCATTTCTACGTTATTCTAAATGTCTTAAACTATTTTCCAAGAAGAAAAACTTCTTAAACTACCCAAGTAGTACGACTATTCGACACAGTCACCCCCTAGTTAACTACCTTTAGACTTAATATTAGGACATTGAGCAAAAACAGCTCAATTAGATTTTTTGACGTAGATTTCAAATCTGTAAACAAAATTTTTATATTGTTTAATTTTCACCCCCTTTTTGCAAAATTAACCCCTAAATTTTAACCCCCAGCCACCCCTGTTGACACAATTTGAACAAATTGCATACCAATAGATAGCTCTTTAAAAAAAGAGCAATATCGCAAATTTAAACTTTTGCTCTATCTATTACAGTTTTCGAGAAATTTAAAAAATTAAATTTTTACCCCAATTTTTGGAGGGCGATTTCACCCCTTCAAACCATTTTCCCGCCGATAAAGAAAAATACGTGTCGCTTATTTTTTAGTGTTCTACAACATATCTAAGTTTCATCAAAATCGATAGATCCGGCCTCGGGACCTTTACTTGTCAGTGTAATTTCGGATTCCTCTAGTGGGTTCGAATAACACATTATTAAAATTTTTTTAAAATGGATAAGTGTTTTTAATTATTATCTTAAAAGAATTTTTTTTAATTATTTGTTACTTTCTTTGAAAGGTTTAGTGAATTTTTCCAAATTCTTCCTCACTCCTGATTTTATTAAACAGTATTTTATTATGACGAGATACGTTCATTTTATTTTGTCGTGGAGTGTATTTCAGTGTATAATATACGTTCATTTATAATAAACACGTATATTTTCATGGTTAGTTAAATTTTCTAGTTAAGCAAATAAGTGGCTACAATTTATGTATTCGTCATGCAAATATTAAACCATACATTTAAATACAAAACGCACACTTTTAACCGCATACTTTGACTTAAAAAACAAAGAATAACAATTTTTTTGCACATAACGAGAATGGGTCATTTCACCCTCGCTAACGATAGAAGCATTCTTAAATTAAAAAATAATTCAATAATCAAAAGAATACTTCTTGAAAAAATCCTTTTAATTTTTCTAATTAGCAAAAGGAAACACTAAGTTAAAAAATTACCATAATATTCTAAAATTCAAATGAATTTTCAAAACTTGTCTGTCGCAACGAGAAAAAAAAATTTGTTTGTTTTCAATTAATTATTTAAAAGTAATAATTCGAAAGTTTTTCTGTTTCAAGTTAGCAAGTGTGACGTACTCTGTGATTCCCCCTATATATAGAAAAATAATAAACAAAAACCCTATCTAAAAGTGAATTATTAAAAAGGCATATTGTTGTGACAAATATGAATAAACATAAGGTGGTGGCTTTATCGAAATTAAAAGTTTATCTTTCGACTTTCGAGTCACGAACTCGAACCGAAAAATAATTAAAACGTACACATAGGTATGTTTATATAAGTTTTTCAAATAGGTTGTTGATGTTTTAAGGTTTGTGGGAAGAAATGGTGCAGGGTATTAGTATCAAATTTAAAATTTAAAAACTATTTTTTCAAGTATAATTCTACCATTTTAGAAAATATATTTTTACGTTTTCGAAGAAACAGCTCGAAAATCGTATCGTTTCCGTCCGTCCGTCTCACCCCCGTAATTCCTACACCGTGATGCGTACAGGTATAGGTCAAATTAACTGATGTATGACGTCATTAAGGAACGCAACAAATGAAGCAAAATTAGACCCACCTAGTTTTTCGTCTCTTTTCGTGTTTATTATTTTTATGCTAGAGTAAATAAAGTGGCTTAAAGTGGTTCGTCTAATTTTACTTCATTTGTTAATGACGCCGTAGCTTTTTTAATTAATCTAACCTATACGAGATTTCAGTTAATTCGCACCAGAATTTTTTTTTTAAATATCATATCGTGTGATATGTCATTCGAAAGAGCTCGTAAAATTAAGTTGAGGTTCTTTTTACAATTTTTTCTTTTAGCGAATTTCCAGAAAGAATTCTGGAAATTCAGCTATTACAGTAGGTGTCATGACGCGACTTGAGCCCGGGACTATGGCAGAAACTTGTTTTGAGGTCCCTAGAAACCGAAAATAATATTCACTAAAATTTATATATATATATATATATATATATATATATATATATATATATATATATATATATATATATATATATATATATATATATATATATTATTATATATATATATATTATATATATATATATATATATATATATATATATATATATACATATATGTATGTATGTATGTATGTATATATGTATCAGCACGATAACTCTCGAACGAAATGTCCTAGATTTACGAAATTTGGTGACAACGTTGGAAGTCCAAAAATCTTGGACGAGTTCTTCAGCCAGACACGTCGGATGCCAGGAACATGGTTTTTGTTCTTGCAAAAAATTAGTTTTTTGCCAAAATTTCCATTTATTCAAAAATTTTTGCCAAATTTTTTTACATCATTTAAAAGAGGAGAAAAAATTACATATAAAAGGTCTTTAAACTATTATTCTATGTCAACTAGTTTCCAAGGAAAACTAATTTTTATAAACGGAAATTCGCTATGTTATGCAGGATGCTGCGACAGGGGTATTTTAATTCTCGTTTCCGAAACATTGAACTTCAAAGTGGTGAATAGCTTGTTCCGCTAACCTACTTTCAAACTGTTGATTCAAAAGTCTGAAAACTAGCACTAGCATATTTCGGTAATTTTCAGGGATGTAGATAAAAATTTTTCGGAAACTCAGGTTTACAGTTGAAAAAATGGTCCCAAATAAATGAAATTTTACATCGAGGCATATTTTAATATTAGAAAACATCCTCCGAAGGTTCAAATCCAAATCATTAAGGGGGACCACTAGTGTGACCGCCTGAAAAAAATGTATGAAATGTTTTAATATTTTAAGGATATATTCGTTGATATATACTAAATTCATGATAAAATTTTTGAACCAAAAATTGAAAATTCAGTGAGTTATTCCCGATCTCCCAAGGCTCAAAAAAGAAAAAAGTTCCCCCACTGCTGCAGGAGGCGGAAAGGTATGGACTATCGAAACGTGCAAAAGAAAATTTCCCAATTTTTTTAAAATGTCACACTAGTGATCCCCCTTAAGGACAATGCTGGAGAATGGATAAAATATTTCTAAGTGTAAGTTTCTCCTAGAAATAATTCCACCTACCCGATCCTGTACTTAGTCCGTGCCCAATTCGCACTTGGCAAATATTTTTAATTTTTAATTCGACTGTTTAAAAAAAAAAAATGCTGATATTTTTTTCTTTCGCACTTAACCTTTTGGTAACAATAACTTTAATCTACACTGAACTTTTCCACCTTCAACCCGAAAGGTCACGTCGGGGGTTAATCATATGGAGATTTACGAGGTGAATTTGGAATGGGGATACTTACTGTATACATATATTATGGCCGGGTGTACAACCCTTTATTATACTATTAAACAATATAAGAGCGCATCATATATTATATTATGTGTAGTGTTATCTGTGCCTGTGAATATATGAAGATGACCTTTAACTGCACCGTGGTATATGGCGTTTTTAAAGAGCCACCGTTGCCATTATTATTGGATCACATATATGATACACTTAATGCCATTTAAATATTGATCCTTCGTATTCTTCGACATTGTTTAATGGCGACGCAAATATTAACGCATACATGTTATAGTTACGGGCATTTATCAAGCAAAATATTCGTTGCATTTAAGGAGAGAAAATACCTTTATAGACTGGTGAAAATTAAAAAAATTTCGGGATTCTTTTTTTTAAAAAGGAGAGGATGGATCTATATTTTTGAGCCAAATTTACAGGCACATCTTCCAAATACTTCCTTTAGTTAAGGGGAGAAATATCTTTAGACCGGAATATTTATATCTTTAGAAAATCATGAAAATTTCGGAATTTTTTTTTAACAAGGAAAAAATCTACTTAACCCTAGAATCATACGTTGGTCTACGAGAAACGTTAATCATACATCGACGTCGTTTTGACGGATGGACTTTTTACGGAGAGTTTTAGAGTTTATTTGCAAAAAACATTTTTTTTACATAACAATACTACAAAAGCGAACAAAATATTTAAAAAAATTGGATTTGGAAAAATTTATTAATATAAATATTTATTAATTTTTTTAATCTTTTTATCAAAGCATATTTTCATTATAAAAATTAAAAAATAGATAAATACATCAATTGTATCATAAAACATGTGTTTCAAATAATTAATTTATGAACTATTATGAGTCAGTGGACATGTGTGACTTTACAGAATGTGAAATTTCTCAGTCATAAATATTCCTATAGACATGTAGTTATTTCCCCCCATTAGGCACATTTGTAAATTTTCTAAAATTTGTTAGTAATTTTTCGAATAAGATTTCAAAAAATAATAAAAATTAAAATATTTTCCACAAAATAAATTGTTAATCTTTTATTAACTCACTTGAAACGCATTCTTTGGTTTGCGATTCAATATATTAAAACTTCAGTATTATGTCGTCTTTATAAGTCAAACAGCTGTAATCATCTTTCACATTATCATAATCATTGAATAAATTAATTATAACATGCATATCTTTAATAAATTTTAGAAAAATTAGGAAAACTTTTATATGTGGAGTACAAAATCTTTAAAAAAAAATGTGGGTTAATCATACATCGTCGTCCTTTTGACGCACACTATTTGAGTATAAAAAAAAACGACAATAGCTATAAACAAAATTTATACGTCTTATGTGTTATAATAACAAATAAATTAGATAACAGAAGTTTCACAGCAAGCAGGCACCAACAAGTTGTAGTATTGGAGCAGGTAGAGAAGTTCGTTCGTCGTTTTGACGAGTACGTATGATTCTAGGGTTAAATTAAAAACAATCACCTGTGTATGTAAAAATTCAATTTTTCGTTTGGTTGACTCCAGCCGCAACTAACTAGCGAGTTGAAATTTTTTGTTTAGTTCGTGAAAATTAAAAAAATGAAAAACGTTAGGGAAAGTTCACTGGCACGTAAAGTTTTAATATTAATAACGATTTAATTTGTCATTAAAAGAAAATCTCGATTTTTTTTTCGATGTTAATTTGCATATAAAACATAAGATACGGGAGAAGATTAGGAGGTACCAACTAAGTGAAAATTATACATATTTTCACTGTCTGGAAAATTATTTTTTATATAAAAAGTAAGTAAATTATTCATACAATACTTTGACAGGGATAAACATGTCACTGAAAATCGTAGATGAGCGATGACCACCAAGAAATTGTGTCCATCAACACTAAAAGCCATGGTTCCACCATAACGGGTGACCGAATCATTGCTCGTAATGGTTATAAAGAGAATGGCTTGACATTAAGGAAAAATATGGCAAATTAGTTTACAACCATTCCGAGTAATGGTCTAGGCACTAGACTTGGTAGAAAAATTTAATAATAACCAAAAAACATAAATGAAGACATTTTTCAGATTTATGGAAAATTGCTGTGCACTTTTCGCATAATTTTTTTGTCGCTTATTGACAACACACTATAATATGTCATCGTCACATTTTTTTATTGGTCACGTGTGCACGTATTAATAAAATGTTTTGCTCCCTCTGTCCCCTCGAAAAGAATTATATTTTGGCATAAATATTATTGGTACACCATCAGACAAAACAGTGTTTCCGATTTACGTTTACAGCTAGTTATGGGAACAATCACTCTTTTCAGTGAGTTAAATCTTTTAAATCTGTTCACTGTGATGAGTTGATTTAATGAATTGAATCACTCATCACTCACTTTATACAATTGGCTCTCAGTTATGATAAAAGTTTACAGTCCTAACTAATATTATAAATATAAAAGTGAGTTTCTTTGACTGACTTTCACGCCTTAACATTTTAATCAATCAATTTAAAACTTTGCACAGACGTAAGGTGCGGGACAGAGACAGTTATAGGCTACTTTTTATCTCTGAAAAGTATTTCATTCTCGAGGGAAAATTTATTAAGTTATAACAGCTGATTACCAAAAAACGGACACTTAATTTCAAACTTTGTATATTGTTAACAGAAGGGATGGAAAAGGACACAGACTACATTTTACTCCAAGAAAATATCTCAGTTCCGTGAGAAACCTCATTCCTGTGGAAATAATATGTATTTAAATGAAACAAAAAAAGATTATTTGAGTTTGTTCGAACTTAGCATATTCTTAGCAGAAATAATGATATACAGTGATAAACGTAGGTTCCTTTTTACCCCGAGAAAATATCTCATTCTTGAGGGAAAATGTATTTAAAACGAAACAATGAAATAACAAAAATTGACTGTGAACAAAAAAGAATGATTGTTTTCAAACTTTGTATATTGTTTACAGAGGGGGAAAAAAGGGGCACAGACTACTTTCTACTCCGGCAAAACATCTGAATACTATGGGAAGTCTTATTCTAGTGGGAAACTATAGGGTAAGTGCGGAAGAGATGCCGCGTTGGGAGAGATGCCGCAATAGCCATAGTTCGTCCGTTGATTGATAGATAGCACTACTAATGGATTATATGTTTAAAATAAGTTATTTATTTAAGCTGTATATGGTAACATTTATGATTAGTCCATCAGATTAGTAATTATCCAACTTTTTATTATTGAAAAGTACATTTTTTAACATAATATTTTATCAAGCATTTAATTCATTAAAATTTAAGAATGTATATTTCATGGTTTTATTAAAAATGAGTTTTGTTATTAATTTAGGTATATTTTAAAAGTACTGTATAAAATTTTAGGTTTGAATTCCGCACTATGCTTGCTATAGCAACATGCGGCATCCATCCCAACAAAAAGGAGAGATGCCGCATTTAAAGTTGGTATAAATGCCGCATCATATTACATGTTAAAAACATAGACTTATATACCTTAATTATGCAATTTTTTTTTTTTTTGGACTGTAAATTATGCCACGTAAATATAAAAGATCCATTAATGGATCAGGAAGAGCCCTCATATTAGTGAAGATAACGAAAATAATGATGATTGTCTGTTTATTGAATGTTTTGAAAGGTATTCAGAAACAAAAGAAGTTGACTGGTTAAGATGTATATAGTGCCAAAAATGGTTACATATGGCATGCATCATGTACGGAGATGTGTGTAAAATGCAACATTTTTAATATGAACAACGATGCGGCATCTCACCTTCTTTGATGCGGCATCTCTCCCATAGGTGAGGGAGAGGCGCAGCTTTGCAGGCTCTACAAAAATGTTAATTATGAATCCTTTATGACTCAAAATTTAAAATTACTTATAAATAATTTTAAAGAACAATGTTTATATTTATTGTGTACCAAATTTCAAATCAATTAAATGCATACTTTAAGAATTATCAAGTAGTGTTTTCAAAATGTGCGGCATCTCTCCCGCATTCACCCTATTTAAAACGATATAAAAAAAGAATCATTGACTTTATTTCGAATTTTGTATATTGTTAAAAGAATATATTCTATTTTTTCCTGGGGAGAAACATTTTATTTCTGTAGAAAAATTCCAAAAAAAAAGTAACAGTTCTCAGTGGTGACGCAATGAAAGTACACCTTTTAACTAGATGTCATAATTTCAAAAGCCACGCGGGCGAAGCCGCAGGTAAACGCTAGTTGACAATAATAAAAACTTTATTTTGAGTGGGTATTCCTTCTAAAAACAATTGTTTACTGTCATCCCGTGTCCTATGGGCCTTGGTGTACTTATTTAGAAATAAAATCTCTGATATCACCATAATATACATAAAACAGTCCCTTATTCCCTGACGGAGACCCTGGCATTCGACGGAGGGTGACGAAAGTAGATATGATAATAATAAATACCGCATGTCGTTTTCCTTTAGGCGCACATTTTGGTGTGATTTTTTTTTATTCCGCTTTTTAACATATTTAGGAGGTGCCTACTGCCTACTCCTGTAGTTATTATAAGAAGTGCCTATAAAATTATACTGTATAGGCAAACCCGAAACAAAACAAGGCACAGTAAAGTACACATTACGTATACAACGACATTTAAAATGCAACGAAGCAGTAACAGCTGTATATTATAGTTCACAACGATAGCACAGTTGTTCAAGTTTTTTTTTTGGGACATCAATAATGATAGTTTAGGTATTATATAATAATAATATGCGTTATGAATTAGTTAAATATTAGAATAAATTAGTTGAAATATATCTTTATACTTATAGGCTAGGAATATTTGCAGCTATAATGCGATAAACAATCATAGATTTAACAAATTTTAATCGAAGAAATAGTTTATTTTGCCGGTTTTTTGGTTTATATTAATAATTGAGCCGTTTGTGTTAAATGTGGTCCAAGTCCATTTATGTTAAAATCAAGATATTTGAGGATTTGCGTTTTTAATAAATTTAAAAATATTGGTAACTGATAACATAGATAGTAGTGTAATGTTTTTAGCAACCCAATTAGCATAGTTAACATTATTTAAAAAAATAAAGTAAAAAAAAATGTTTAAGAAAAAGCTTTTATTTAAAAATGGGCTAAAAAAAATATAATAACTTTTGAGTGAAGTTTGAAGCAATATGCAACTTAATTTATGAAAGCTTGAGGCGTTATCATTAATTATTTCTGTTTTGGATATAAGTGTAGCTATTTTACTTTTCAGTACTTACCAAACTTAATTAAACGCCTCAAGCTTTTATAAATTATGTTGCATATTGCTTCAAACTTCACTCAAAAGTTATTTCATTTTTTTTAGCCCATTTTTAAATAAGGGCTTTTTCTTAAAAAACATTTTTTTTACTTTATTTTATTTTCTACTCTTTAGTCTAATTACAATTAATTAAAAAAAAAAAAAATAAAGAAGTAATTTTTTTATTTTACCTATATTTTAATCGATTAATTTACCCTAATCAGGCATAACTATGGAAACAAAAAATTGCAATGTAAAATCAGTGGACAATATTTGACAATTCGAAATGTCAAAAAGTTGCATAGGACTAAAAATCAACAATTTTGGTTTGGGGTAATTTAGGAAAAAACTAATTATACAATATTACATTGTCATCAAGGTTAGACACGTATGCAAAATTTGAAACCTCTAGCTCAGTTAGAACCTGTCTAAATTTTGATTCCAAGATTTGATCTAAACCAACATACTAACATAGCAAGTTAAATAAAAGCTTTTAAAAATGATATGTTCCTGATCACTTTAAATGGACTTAAGCCACTTTAAAAATTAATTTGTGTCATAAAAAACATACCACAGTTAGTTGGTTACAATTATTAATTTTTATCATTTTAGAAATCTATCTTGCTTGTTTGGTTGGGCTAAAATTTTACTACATAATATTCTCCATATCCATTTGAAATTCAAAATGGGACTTAAGTCACTTTTAAAACAAATATTTTTATCATTTCTTTAACCAGCAAATTTTCATTTTACAAAGTTTTACAAGGAGCATCACGAGGGTGTACCCCTCCGATTTTGTTTATTCTTTGATATGTTGTAGAACATCGAAAAATAAGAGACACGTATTTTTTTAGCGGCTGTAAAACGGTTTGAAGGGGTGAAATCACCCTTCAAAAATTGGGGTAAAAATTTAATTTGTCAAATATCTTGAAAACGGTAAGAGATAGGGCAAAAGTTTAAATTGGCGATATTGCTCCTTTTTAAAGTGCTATCTATTGATATGCAACTTGTTTAAATTACTTCAACAGGGGTGGTTGGGGGTTAAAATTTAGGGGTTAACTTTGCGAAAAGAGGGTAAAAAATACAATATATTAAAATTTTGTTTATAGTTTTCAAATCTACGTGTAAAAATCTAATTGACCTGTTTTTGCTCAATTTCATAATATTAAGTTAAGGGGTAGGTAACCAGAGGGTGAGTGTGTTGACATAATCATACTATTTGAGTAATTCAGGAACTTCTTCGTGGAAAATAGCTTAAAACAATTATATCAACGTAAAAATGATATTCTCGAAGTCAAAATTCAGTTGAGGCCCCTATTATGTGGGAGTCCCGAGGCATATGCCTCAAGTGCCCTTAAATAACTCTGATTTCAAAGCTAACTCGTCAATGTTTCAAAAAGACAAAAAAACCATAATTATTGATTTACGATTTACTTATCAACAGTTTGAATTAAAAGCATCTAATATGATCTAACAGTAATCCGTTCTTCACTAATAAAATTCTGTAAGAAATTTTAATCGTCAAATTCAATTAATTTTTTCTAAAACAATTCCATTCTCATGTAAGTAGTTTGTTTTGTAAACAATAGTAAAAGAAACATAAAATGTAATTTTAAGAAATGTAAACAAGTTCTTAAAGGTTAATTTTTATGACTTAATTGGTAATAAGAGTCGAAAGAGACTCCGTAGAATTCAATCACTAAAAAATTACTTTTACCTTATGAAGCTTTCAGTCTCTATACCACCAGTCCGGGTACCCGGACTATTGTTGCAATGGCTATAAAACTATATACTGTGATGCTTGACGTAAGGAAAAAAGGTAACCAAGAAACGTGACGCAGGTATTTCTTAGACTTTTTTTATTGGCTTAAATAATGTACTAACATTGCTAGAATGATATCCGAAAATATTTTAAAAATCATTTTAAATCCGATTTCTGAAACTACTTCGAGCAGTTGGAAACGTTTAACCTTTAACCGGTAAGGTGATGTCTGTGAGTCGTATACAAATATATTCTTTCAGTTTTCTCCCTACCTGCTTGTTTTTTGTTAACTGAACGTTTGTGTATTCTTTTATGGTTTAGGGCAAATTTTACCCTGCTGGAGTGTTTGATACATGCATATACGTGTGGTCTCCAGTTTTGGCTATCTATGTTACTAGCCCGCGGTATGTTAATTTGTTGATGTCTCTCAGACATCACTTTACCGTGAGTATTATAAAAATTCACTTTACCGGTTAAGGGTTAAAAATGCCACTTCGCTGCAGGTAACATTCTAGAGTCCCTTAGCTTAGTTGATAACGTTATATTTCGATAAATAACTCACAGATGACGTTAATAACAGGTATAAACACACAAAATTATAAACTCATTTTGAAAAGGACAATCGGCAAAACTATATGGGGAGCTGCCCCCTAGCGCCCAAGATTGAGACCGGTGCCGATCGATAGCCCTGGTCAAGTAGTCCAATTTTGTCATTGGGACGTTCATGGAGAACCTGGCCTTCAAAAGTTATAGGGCATCAAATGTACAAAAAGTCTGTACGTGGCCGTAGCCAAACGGGATACTCTGTATAGCTACAAATGGATTATGGGACATGTCGTGGGCCGGCCTATTACTATGTAAAACCACTTTCCTGACAAGTGGCCTAACGTCGTTTTTTCACGTGGCTTATGGCAGAAGACGTACCGAGCGGCTTCAAACCTGTATATTGGGAGTATCCGAAGAGAAGATTGGGAGTCCTATCGGTGGCGATTTCTGGCAGACCCCTTGGTAGATTGTCAAAATAAGGTAGTCCGAAGTGCACCCTCCCGAAGGGGACTTTAACGCCTGCTGCAGGTCAACACACATCGTTTCCTTAAGAAATGGCCACGTGGAGTATGCAAAACTTATTGCACGTCAGAACTTTTGAAGGCCAGGTTCTCGATACCTAATATGGGTATATTTGTGACCTACTAGGAAGGGGCTTTCAGAAAATACATATCTCACCAGTGGGCGCTGAGGGGCAGTTTTGCCCATTGTTCTTTATATGTGTTTTTCTCGAAACTACGATTTCCAAAACGATGGGTAAGGTAACTCCACCCACCGATCCGATTGACTGGAAATTTTACTTGTAGCTTCTTAAGTAGATTATTTTTGCTGATACACAGGATTTTTGAAATTGGTTAACAAATACATTTTTTATACAGAAAAATTACGGTTGACTTTTTTGTCAATTTTCAGAATTTTTTTCAAACTGATGCCATTTCTAAGTAAGTCAGTATTTTTTAAGAATCCTGTGTTCCGCCTTAGTAAAAATTTTATGTTTTGATTGCTGTTTGAAAATTCTTATGTTGTCCACCACAAAAAAAAACGTCTAGGCTGCACCTGCACCAGCCTTCGTTCCTGGTGTTTCAAGTAATTAATTAATTTATGTTCAGTGTTTCAAATAATTAATTTATGAACCATTATGAGTCAGTGGACATGTGTGACTTTACAGAATGTGAAATTTCTCAGTCATAAATATTCCTATAGATATGTAGTTATTTCCCCATTAGGCACATTTGTAAATTTTCTAAAATTTGTTAGTAATTTTTCGAATAAGATCTCAAAAAATAATAAAAATTAAAATATTTTCCACAAAATAAATTGTTAATCTTTTATTTAGTCATTCGAAACGCATTCTTTGGTTTTGGATTCAATATATTCAAACTTCAGTATTATGTCGTCTCTATAAGTCAAACAGCTGTAATCATCTTTCATATTATCATAATCATTGAATAAATTAATTATAACATCCATATCTTTAATAAATTTTAAAAAAATTAGGAAAACTTTTATATGTGGAGTACAAAATCTTTAAAAAAAAAATATAGGATAATCATACATCGTCGTCCTTTTGACGCACACTATTTCAGTATAAAAAAAAACGACAATAGCTATAAACAAAATTTATATGTCTTATGTGTTATAATAACAAATAAATTAGATAACAAAAGTTTCACAGCCAGCAGGTACCGACAAGTCACAGTATTGGAGCAGGTAGAGAAGTTCGTTCGTCGTTTTGACGAGTACGTATGATTCTAGGGTTAAAAAAATTAATAAATATTTACATTAAGAAATTTTTCCAAATGCAATTATTTTAAATATTTTGTTCGCTTTTGTAGTATTGTTATGTAAAAAAAATGTTTTTTGCAAATAAACTCTAAAACTCCCCGTAAAAAGTCCATTCGTCGAAACGACGCTGATGTATGATTAACTTGACTCGTAGACCAACGTATGATTTTAGGGTTAAAACCTGAAACTGTCCGTAGGAAAAAAATACCCCTGTCGCAGCATCCTGCATAACATAGCGAATTTCCGTTTATAAAAATCCGTTTTTCTGTGATTTTTCACCCTTTTAAGTGATTTTTTCTCCTCTTTCTAATGGTGTAAATAAATGTCAAAAAAATTTTTAACTTTAGAAAATTTTGGCAAAAAACTAATTTTTTTCACGAAAAATGGTCAAAAAAACCATGTTCTAGGCATCCGACATGGCTGGCTAACGAATTTGTCCAACGGTGTGGGACTAAATATAAATTTAATACATAAATTTTAGTGAATATTATTTTTGGTTTCTAGGGACCCCAAAACAAATTTCTATTATAGTCTCGGGAGATTTATTTCGGAGCTCTAAAAAATAGAACTTTCTTCGGAACCCTAAAAAACGGCATATAAGTAACATACAAACATATACATATGTACGACGTATATGACTTATGTACAATCTATCTTCCTGTGTTGTACCACAAACACATTCTTTCATATAATTATGCATATAGGTATACCCCTGTCGCAGCATCCTGCATAACATAGCGAATGCTCTTTTATAAAAATTAAATTTTCTCGGAAACTAGTTGACATAGAATAATAGTTTAAAGACCTTTTTTATGTAATTTTTTTTCCTCGTTTAAATGATGTAAAAAAATTTCGTAAAAATTTTTAAATAAGTGGAAATTTTGGTAAAAAACTAATTTTTTGCAAGAACAAACACCATGTTCCTGGCATCCGACGTGTCTGGCTAACGAACTTGTCCAACGGTTTGGGACTTCCAACATTGTCACCAAATTTCGTATACCTAGGACATTTCGTTCGAGAGTTATCGTGCGGACACATATATATATATATATATACATATATACATATATATATATATATAAATTTTGGTGAATATTATTTTCGGTTTCTAGGGACCTCAAAACAAATTTCTGTCATGGTCCCGGGTTCAAGTCGCGTCATGAGAGTGGCTGTAATAGCGAGCTTCCATTCTGGAAATTCGCTAACATTACAGTCCTTTTCTGTTCTGTGTCACCTACATATATACATACATACATACGAATTGTTTTACTACACGTTCAATATTTAAAAGTTCTTATCTTAAATGAATGAAACGTCCATACCGTAGCACAGTCCATAACGAACGCTGACTATACTGCGCAGACAAAACACATATCCCATTAGCGAGAGTACACCGTGGACCTCACACACTGCCAATAACCAAATGGTGTAGTTATCCAATCAATTATTTACTAACTATCCATACGGCACATGGCAATCGGTAACGTATTGAACAGCTTTAACGATTTAGTGTTTTTTTTTTTTTTTATTTAATTCAATTTTGTGATTTGATTTTGTCGTTGAAAACTTTTTTTTTTTGTGAACCGCACGAGTCATTTCATTGTTGCTCGTTCGAGTTAATCGACTGGGATGATAAAGTTATGGTCGAAACGCATATTTGAATGTGTAGGGGCCGGATTTGGGCACAGAAGTACTGTCACATGTCTATCATTTGCAGATTTTACGTTTGGATGAAAGCACGAATGCAAGAAGGTAGCCATGGAAGTCATAAAACCCATGCACCCCGAAAACAAAATCCAAAGGACAATGGGGAAAACTGCCCCCCAGCGTCCACTGGTGAGATATGTATTTTCTGAAAGCCCCTTCCTTGTAGGTCACAAATATACTCATCTTAGGTATGGAGAACCTGGCCTTCAAAAGTTCTGACGTGCAGCAGATTTTGCATACTCCACGTGGCCATTTCTTAAGGAAACGATGTGTGTTGACTTGCAGCGGGCATTAGAGTCGCCACCCATATGTATGTCCCCGCCGATACTCCCAATGTACAGGTTTGAAGCCGCTCGGTACGTCTTCTGCCATAGGCCACGTGAAAAAATGAGGTTAGGCAGGAAAGTGGTTTTGCACAGTGATAGGCCGCCCCCCGACATGTCTCATAACCCATTTGTACCTACCCAGAGTATCCCGTTTGGCTATCGCCACGTGCAGACTTTTTGTACATTTGACGCCCTATAACTTTTGAAGGCCAGGTTCTCCATGAACGTACCCATTGACAGTTGGACAACTTGATCAGGGCTATCGATCGGCCGGCTCCCCATAGAGTTTTGCCCATTGTCCTTTTGTGTCAATTTTTCAAGTTTGATCATAAAGACAATTCAGTGACTTTTTTGTAGTTCTAATAAAGTAGCGAGACTACTAAAGTAGCGAAAGTGTTCTGATCACTTTTGAAATATAAAAAAATTTTCGCCTTCAAAATGAAAATTGGCACGCACATTTTACGTTTTAGAGCTTCCTGAACAATTTTGGTTTGGTGTCTGTCTGTCCGTCTGTGTGTCGCTAGATTGCATCAAGGGAGAAATTTTCAGAAATTATGCAGTTTGGTTTCTAGATAGGCCCCTACAAATTTCATCGCAATCGAAGTAACGCTAGCATTCCGTAACAGTCCATTTTGACACTAGTACGCACCAAGTGGCATAACTTCTGAACTATTCGATTATTTTTGATGACATGTTCAGAAATTGTGCGGTTTGGTTCTTAGTTGGTCCCCTACAAATTTCATTGCAATCAGAATAATGGTGTAGCCACGGCGCTACCATGATATCCCATTAAATGTCGATATTTTTCTTGCTAGTAGTCCCACTTCGTTCAAATTTTGAGAGTATTTGGGAGTTAGTCTGTAAAAAATGTAACTGTACGACAAAAATATTATTGCAGGATATATATTTGATGGAAAACTTGGAAATTTTCTACCTTTAAGTTATTCTCATTTTAAACATCACTTTAATGTTATGTAATAGTCTATTACGAGTATGAGGAAGCTGTGTGCCACACCCCATTGGCAGCGTATTTTACGTCAGAGGAATAAATATCTTCATATATGTAGTATCTTTAAGGGAGACCACTAGTAGTGTGACCGCCTTAAAAAAAGGTGATTTTTGGGAATTTTTTTAAAGAAAACTACTGCAAAAATTTGAAAACTCAGGGAGTTATTCGCGATCTCCCAAGGCTCCAAAAAAAAGTTCCTCCACTGCTGCAGTGGTAGCGACCTTCACAGTGCCTGAAATTAAAAAAACCAAAAAGCCTATTAAACTAGAAGGTATGGTCCGTACCGTGAACCTCAATCGAAGAAAAAAAGTTGAAATTTAACAAAATGGCGGAGTTTTTTAAAAAAGGTTTCAAAATTTACGCGAAAATTTGATGATTTTTGGCCTGCAAAATTACATTTATTATTCGATCGGAAAACTGGAGGTTCATGGTAAGGAGAAACATATATAAAAGAAACTGCAATAAGAATCAACTCGATCGGATGATTTGTCTTCGAGTTATAACCGCAGCAAATTTGAAAAATGTAGTTTTTCTATATTTTACCTTTTAGTTTTAATCACTGAGAATTTTTACTAAAATTATTTACGATGTACTCACTGTAACGATCATAGTAAAACTAGATGAGTCGTTTAAATGTACCAGGGTCTAGCTGCTCCACAACATGTGACTGGCAGCCACGTCCAGAAACTCCCGAACTATTAACCTTCATACATTTCTCAATACCTCCAAGTTAACAATGAAAATCAGAATGCGCTCTTCGGATGGCTATAACTCAAAAAGTATTCGAGATATATACTTGAAATTTTAATATGTTATTTTTAAAGGTATAGACTATCGAAAATTTTTACAATTTTTTTAAAACGTCACACTAGTGGTCCCCCTTAATAACACGGGCGAAATGCAGATTCTTAAATTTTTGTTTCCCGATAACTTTCCTTGTCTTTCAGTTACGTCATAGAAAATGTGTTCAAATTAATTCAAGAAATACTACAAATTCGAAGAAATGTTTACCACTAAAACAAAAGAGCTGAACTGTCTTCATGGAAAACCTTTCCTCGTAAAAGATTAAAGAAACACAATAATTAAATAAATCTGTTTCACCCTTTCCCTCGACTGTCATTCCATTTACCCTCTAACATATCTCACTAACAGTGTAACCTATATTTTCTGATAAAAACGTGATTAAATCAACGAAAACACACAAGTACGGAACCTGGAAGAGCACAACCTGGCCTCGTGATGCGCACTTTTAAAGCACGTCCTTCAAACGATGAATGAGAGAACTGGATGGAATGGAACCCTTTGTTAGACAACTCTTTTATCATTAAATTAACAACAGAAAAAAAATACCGATACGCGTTTAAAGTTTGCCATCAATTGATGTAATCGTGTCATCACAGGAGCTATATATGTAGATGGCGCTCCAGTATAATCGCGTTATAGTTATAGAGTGCAGTACAATTGTGTCAAAGTGCAAAGATCGCAAAAATGACAATAAGCAGGGGTGGCTTCCTCGAGGGGAGGGACGTTGTTGTACGCGGGATGGTGTAGAGAAAGGGGAAGCGTACCTATTGATAATGATCGAACTTAATGAAAATTAACAAGATACTTCAACTTTTTGCCTTCTTGATATCATTTAGATATATACATATATTATGTATAGTGTATTGTTTTAAAAATGGCCTAGTGTCACGTACTAGATTGCCACTTTTCATTAGTTTTTTTTTTAGTGTCCTTTTTTACTGAGTGGCCTTTATTGAGTGTGCCAGAAATATTAAAATTTTTATTTTTATTGTGGTAACCATATTAAAACTGATTAAATATCTCTTGGTTGTTTTAAGCCCGTTAATATGAAAATTGGAAGTGACAATTTAATTAATTTATTTTTTTTATTTCCAATTTTATAAAAAATGAAAAAAACTGACTCAGACAAATATTCAATACGGTTATAAACATCAAATCTAATATTTTTATTGTTAAAATGACGATTTTAATACAGTTTCAAAAATTTTGTTGCAACTGATGACGTCATTAAGTTTAAAAATTTATTTTAGCGAATTTCCAGAATGGAATTCAGCTATTATAGCCACTGTCATGACGCGACTTGAGCCCGGGACTATGGCAGAAATTTATTTTGAGGTCCCTAGAAACCGAATATAATATTCACTAAAATTTATATGTATATATGTGTTCCGCACGATAACTCTCGAACAAAATGTCTTAGGTTTACGAAATTTGGTGAAAATGTTGGAAATGCCAAACCGTTGGACAAGTTCGTTAGCCAGACACGTCGGATGCAAGGAACACGCTTTTTGTTCTTGCAAAAAATTAGTTTTTTGCCAAAATTTCGACTTAATCAACAATTTTTGCGAAACTTTTTTACACCATTTAAAAGAAGAGAAAAAATTACGTAAAAAAGGTCTTTAAGCTATTGTTCTATGTCAACTAGTTTCCGAGGAAAACTAATTTTTATAAACGAAAATTCGCTATGTTATGCAGGGTGCTGCGACAGGGATATTTTTTACGCAAGCACAAATTGAGTGAGTTGGTGTATATGAGTAATTTAAAAAAAAGATTTTTTTGATTTTTGATGTCGGGGTAGCTGAATTTAACCAAAAAATATGTATGTAAGGCAGTTTAGAATTTTTTATTTCATTTTCTGAAAGTACTCTTTTTTAAAAATATGTATGTCCTTAAAATGAAATTTAAAAATTTTGGAAAGTTGCAAAGTTGTAGCCGTTTTGATACGATAAGTTCTAGTATCAGCTAATTTTAAGACTTTAAATGAATTATTCTCAAAATTACATTGTTCAAGCTGGTGAACATGATATGGAGTTCTAATTATCCAATCAATTTCAGATTTGACATGTACCTTCAAAACATGTTGCTTTATGGAAGGAGCTACGGATTATGCAAAATTTAAATTTTTACTATTTTTGAAAAGTAAAAAATCTCTGAAAAAAAAGGTTTAAAAAAAAAAATTTCAAACGGTCGTTTTTTTTATTGCAGTTTCTAGTTTCTGCCAGAATGACAACCTCTCTAAACCAGAACCTTTTTCTTTTTTCATTTCAGATGACCGCAAATCCAAAAATCGTGTCAACCAGCATATCAATTTTTTTTTAAATGGCTATATTTTAATCGCTATAGGGTAAAAGCCCCTATACCGGAACGCGATCATATGTCCGAACAGTTTTGACATTTATATATTAAGAAAGTTATTTTTGAAAGAAACCTCTGATAACAAAAATTATTATTAATAGAATGATTATTTTTCAATTTAAATTGACCACGCATTTAATGTTTCCTTAAAAATTTTGTTGAATACAGTATTTTGATCCTTTATTTACGTTTGATTCTTAAACCATTCTATGTTTCCTACTTTGACGTCTAGATGTCACTCTATGTGTCATATTACTCATATTACACGTCTGTTTGTATATCGGTTCCCAACTCCTAGTGTCATTAATATTTCTCTGTTTGGATATAGATGTCGACATTTTGTAAATGAAAAACATTAATAAATAAAAATTTTTAGGTTGCATTTTTTTAAAAACATATTATTCATTGGATTAAAAAAACTTTCTTTCATGCTTATTAAGAAAAAAAATGGGTGTTTAATCTATTTGTCAATTTTTATAAGCCAGTTTAAAGACAAACCTAAAAATAGTGTTCCGGTATAGGGGCTTTTACGTTAAGTCCTCGAATTTTTATTTTTTGGTTATTTATGAAATTTTTTATGTGTTCGTAAAATATCGATAAATTAATGGTAACAAAAAGGGCAGTAAAATTATTAATAGTTTTTTTTTTATTGAGTCCTTTAAAGTCGAAATTATTACTCCCTAGGCTAGCAAAGTCCCATAGGTGCTTAATTTTGTCCGAAATTAAAATAACAATATCAAAAACCTGTGATTGTCGTTCAGTTTCATATTTCTATCATTTAAGTTAGTGTCAGTGTTAGTATAAATAAGAAAACAAGTTTTTTTTTCTGTTCGTCTTAATAATTAGCTTCAACTGTCCCTACTTCATCCCTCTGACAATAAGTTAAAAGATTTATTATTTCCACAAAAATATCTATAACCAATTAAACACTTATAATTTGTGTTATTACAACAAAATCCCTTGTCAAACAATCATATTACTCTTAATAGATTATTGAAATTATAACAACTAATATTTTACCAATTTTCTCCCTAGTGCAATTCGGTCGACCGTCGAAATACCACTGACCAGTGTCGCCAGCCAGTCGATTTGATGATGCAGTGAAAATTATATTAATGAATATTTGCTCTCAATATGCTCCATTGAGGCGATAGGACGATGCACGCGCCCTCTATACAAAACGTCCTTCAAAACTACAAACAATAAGGACAAAATGATAACTCTAGTTGTAATAAAGAATTTTTCTTTTTTTGAGAAATATAATAAACCACACTAATGTTATAAAACTATTTTAATAAAGAATCGTTGGGGAATGGGGTATTCCCCGTGCGTATTGTGTCTTCCTTTACATTTAATCAGGGGTTATTTAATCCCTATGTGTGTATATGCCTGCATGTAGTACAGAAGTCTTCCGTGAGAGGGTGCGCGTAATTGCTTTATGTAATAAAAAATTTAGTGTGTATAGAAATCGGAACGTATAGTTTTGTTATTATTCTTGATTTTTCACAACATTAAGTCATTTGAATTTTTATTACTGTTTCGAGGACTTAAGGATCTGCGTAATTTTATTTAAACACTTAGGTGAGATTTAGTTTATGCTTTTAAATAGTTTGAAACTTTCTATACCTCGCGGAATTATATCTCCAGTTTTCTTTTTTTTTAAAATGAACCTGGTTTTACTATCAAAACATAAGTTATTTTTAAGAAACTGCGGTTTTTGAAGCTTTTTTATGTGTTTCTTACATAATATAGCGGTTCCAGTTCCAGTTGCCAAAGTTACACTTTTTTCGAAAATCTACTTACATTGGTTGATTATGCAAAAAGAACTTCGAAAAACCTTTTAATTTTGAGAAAAATAATTTTTTTGAAACTGAGACTCGAAGCCAGAATCTCTTGATAATCAGATAAGTGCTTTACCACTAAGCCACCGATCCTTGTTCGAGAGCCACTCCAGTTTAACAACATATCAATCACATATTTTTCTCTCTTGGTTACAAAAAGCACACGGAGAGAAAAATCATATAATTTTTGTAGATAAAATTTCAGAAAAATTACCATGCTCTCTTTTAATGCGTGCGCAATCGACGACCAAAGTAAAAAATATATTATAGCATGGTAAAATTTAATGTGGTAACACAACTTCTATCACACTCTTATGCATATATGTCATAGTTTAATTCTTGTTGTCGTACTCTTTCATTTGCGCACCTGACCCACAACCTTATGTTGCTTCGGCTGTACCCGAAGATGACCGATCTTTTCCGACCTTTGATTTTTTATGATCCATACAAAAATGATTGGCAACAATATATTCTAATACTGAAGGTAGTGGAGTAACAAAATGATGAATTAAACGATGATCATCCGTCAAGACATTCTAATGAACACTGATTCGACACCGCACGACGCCACACCAGCTAACCAGCTACTTGCAACACCAACAGTCCTGCTATGTGACCTTCATATATGATTGTGTTGATACTTTCTGCAGCTTGCCTCGCTATGTGACAGCGTTGATACCTTCTCTTTCTTTCTTTCTACTATTAGCTTCTTTTATTCTTTTCTACTTTTCTTCTATTTTAAGACACTATGGTAATTTTTGTAAGAAAAACAATTAAACTGTCGCCAATGGAACTTTTTACTATGCTGTTTAGAAATTTTACGGAGCTAATATTACGGAAAGAACATTCTATCCTTTAAATTTTCGATGATTAATTATAATTTTTATATTTTTACCGTACAAAATTGAACATGTTCGCCTTTTACACGTCGATTGTAGTACTGAGCACAGTAATTTTTATATGAATTTTCTCTCTCTGCAGTTATTTTAATTTCAATATTACCAATATGCTTGATAAAGTAAAAATTGAGGTCAACAGTTTTAAAAAATTACTAAGGAAGGATTTTTCTACCAAATTACGAAAACACATAAACGAAACCTTAAGAAAAGGCTAATAAAATAATTAAGTATTTGAAAAATATCAAATTTTAATTGTAAAAATTTCTACGGAATTTAAACTTACTTGTCGAATTTTGTTATTAGTAACATTAGTAATATATGTACGTCAAAAGTTTTAGAGAACCACTAAGGAACGATTATCTCTACCAAATTACGAAATTCACGACAGCGAAACCGCGAGAAACAGTAAAAACAACTTTCCTCCGTCTCTTAATTAACTACTGATGGAGACCAATCTTGTATTCAAATTTTTTCTCAAATCCATCTAATCTCGAAAAAAACTTTAAATCCCAACGCACAAACAAACGACTTTGTTTGCATCTATTAGGGCTACTTTATACTCATTGATCACAAAGGTGTTAATCATGTTTTTTCTTTCTTTGGTATTGTCCAGCAGTTTTGGACTCGACCCAAAAAAAGAAACATGGACCATTCTGTTATTCAAAAATACATATACATTGACAACTGTATAAATCACCTCACAACTAATTATAGCCTATTATTGTCATAGTGAATAACAATTAAATAAGATTTATTTAACGTAAATCGTTTTACGTTATCGATATATACAAAAACGTAACATTAAATATTCTGTACTGAAGCGAAGGAATTGAATAAAAACAGTTATAAGAAGACATGTATGAATTACGTATACTTACATTTTGTATGTTTAGAATTTTTTTTTTTTAATAAGATTTATAAATAATAAATTTTATTTTGTGAAGAACGCCCTCTTCAAGGTGCTATTTGTATTGATGTTGCAATAGAATTATTTATTTCGGTTACTTAAATGTCTTTAAGATTTTGTACTAAAATGAGGGAAAAGTATGCACACAAAAGTTATTTAAAATTATTTGATGTTTGTTATTCTTTTTTTTTTTTGGAATCTTCTCTGACACATGTGACGTGTATTTGTTTTGTAGTTTTTCTTTTGTTCAAAAAAAATTTTAATTCGATTATGTAAAGGTATTATGTCTGTTGTTGGACTTTAAAATGCCCCCAAAACAACATCTGTAAATAAAATTTGTTATTTTTTGGCTATGATTTGTTGCTTAATGAATTGTTAAATGGCTTATCGAATTGCAGCAAATGGCACAGTAAGGTGTGAATATAACGTAATTATATAGGGTGATTTATAATTAATGTGGAATAAAAACGAATATTAGGTCAAGTTTCCGTCAAACGTAACCAAACGGAGTAATTGAGTTTGTGTTTAGTGTTTTACGGTTCCGAAGAAAAAATCTCGTTTGTTCGGCCAATAAACAGGAAATTTTGCACAATCAAAAAAATTGTTCTCCTTTGTTGAGATATTTTTCCGTATTTTTCACATGCCACATCGTCGTGGATATCGTTAAAAACGGCTCTTCTTACAACCGGGGATCCCAGAAAAAACCCTTCAGGACAACGGGAATGATTTGGCCTAAATAGAATATTAAGAAGATGAAGATTAAGAAGATTACTTGAATGAAATTAGAGTATTCTCAAGTTTTTCCTCAACGCGTGCGCAGATATTTTTCAAAATCGGTTAGTGTATAGAACAGAAAGCGAGCTAAATTTTCGTGTAAATTGGAAAACATTTCAAAGTCAATTGAATGGAGGAATTACAATAAAAAAAAAAAATTAAAATAATCTAAATATAGCGACTGTTAAAAAAAAATCATTTTTCCGATGTTTTTTTCAGTGTTTTATTTTTGAAAGATAGTAAAAATTGAAATTTCGCAATATCCGTAGTCCGTACCATAAAGCAACCTGTATTGAAGGTGCATGCAAAATTCGAAGTCGATTGAATAAATAGAACTCAAGATATCATGTCGACCAGCTTGAATAATGTAGTTTCAAGAAAAATGAATGTAAAGTTTGGAAGTATAATATCTGATACGTACAACGAAAACATAGCATATTAAAATAGCTATAACACAGTATAAATAAAAGATTATTACCATCGGCAGAAGCGAAACGCACTTTCTATCCTTTTTTGATATAAGTACAAACAATTATGTTCGTCCTTTTTTACTTATGTAATTGTATGTGTTTGTACATGTGAGATTGAGGGTTGATAATGGTCCTGTTAAATTATATGAACAACTAAAAGCAACTTTCTTAAAAATGAATTGAGCAAACGCGAAATTGATCACAGTATTCAACACGAGAATTTAGATCGTCACGACCTATTAGCACCAGCCACTGTCGAAATCGAAAATATTAACTGAATTATTATAAAATATTAATAATTATTTATTATTTAACGTATTTTTACATAAGCATTCAAACTATAATAATACTTACAAATTTGCATCAAACGGCACTCAGAAAAAACATAAATTGAAATTTTGTTTTGAATGATTTAAACAAAATTTAGCAACACAAGAGTTATCACCAGACATTTTAAGCCACCATAATAATTAAATACATATTAGAAATATCTTACAGATCACAAAACACACTAAAATTACAAGGAAATATCAAAAATAACTGATGACAGGCTTTAAATAAAAAAAATTTAATGACAGTTAAAATTCCACTGCCATCGTTGTTAAAAATTTTAAAAAAGTCAGCAAAACTTAGACAAAATTAAATAATTTACATAATTATCAACTGTAAATTTTCACAAAATAATTTGACGTGCAAATTTATTTTTCTAAATTAAATTTACTTTAGTGATGATATTTTCACTGTATTAGTATGCATAATGTTATACATTATTTAGGTACATAACATGGATAACCCTTTGGAATTTTTGAATTCCAAATGACACTCTTACGTCATCTCGTTTCGTAACTGTTTGTGAAACAAACTATTATTTAAACTGTGGCTATAATTTTGTAAATTTTCAAAACTTAAATTCGCTTTTGAGAACACAATTCTAAAGGTCTATCTATACTTTCAGAATTATAATAAATTTTACTGAATGTCATTTTCCCCCTTCAGGAACCTCAAAACAAATTTTTGTCATAGTGCCGAACTCAAGGCGCGTCATGACAGTGGCTGTAATAGCTGAATTTTCGGTACGAAAATTCGCTAAAAATCAAAGGCCTTACCTTTTAAAAATAAAATTATTTTCAAATTCCAAATAGTTTTGAATTCATTCCCTAACATATACAAATCAACAAACTCACACTCTTCGTTCCTCGTAGTATCAGTATAGATAGTAAGTTATATTTTATGGCATTAATTTAGTATTTGTTTCCCTTTTAGATATTTGACCCTTTCACTTTCCGTTTAAATTAATTAATAACATTAAAAAAATCCTTTGATGCGGGTGTTACTACACATATAAACAAGTCTTTTTGATTACAGGCACTTAATTTTATTCAAATAAAAAAAAAAACTAAAAAAAAAAAATGCTTGAGTGTTCTGATATTCTTTGGTAAACCAGTTTTATAAAACATATTGTAAAATGGAATCAGTTGGAGATATACGTATACATACATTTTAATTAATGTATTAGTTAGCAATTAGTATATATAAATTTGTTTCGATATCAGTCAGGTTGACCATTTAAGTGTTACAATGAATGCACTATATTACTAGGTCTATATATTGTTTTCTATAAATGTAATGTATAAAAGATAATGTAAGTTCACACGAGCCTAATAAGGTCTATAAGGACATAATTACCAATTTTAAAAAGGTTAAGTTATACAAAATTCCTTAAATGAAGTAATAATACAAAAAAAATTTGATGGTATAAATCGAGCCATTACCGCCGATTTATCGTAAGCGACACTTTTATCGAAATTGCGATTTTTATTGCAAGCAACATTTTAAACGGATCAAACAGTGTTAACGTTTTTCTCCAAAACTCGTTAATTAACGAGTTATAGCAACCGCTTAGTTTATCGTTAATACAACATATTTTCACATTTTAGCGTAACCGACAATAACCATCTTTATCGTAAGGTTAATAAAATAATAGAAATAATACGCTGAGGCGTAATAAAATTAAGACAGCAGAAATATCGCAAGCGCCATACAAATATTTAAAAAATCATTTTCCTGTAAAGTTGGATATTTGTCGGTTACGCTAAAATGGTGGTAATGGCTCGAAATTGTGCTTTGTAATAGTAATGAAGGTGATGGGTTCAAATCTCCTTACAGTAAATATTTTTTTTTTTAAATTGTATTGTTTTTCTCGTTTTTTGATGTAATCGTTTGAGAACGATCCGTTTCTAGAAAATATAATAGTTTATTACGTAACTGAGGTTATAAGTTGCATATTACACGTGAGCAAAAAAGTTATGTAAGAGCCGCGTAGCGGGAAGTACGTAATTGTGCGAATGTATAATATATCTTACAAGTTACAACCCACTTACGTACTGTACTTTATTTACGTCTAATATGGAATTCATAATAATATAAATTTGGTATGAATACAATACATTAAAATTATATAGAATTTGAAATTTATTAAAAACATATTCAGTTAGATTAAAAAATTGTGCAATTTTTAATATAATATGCAATATAAAAATTAACAAAAGTGTAGTAAGCTGTGGTTCTTTACACACAAGCGTGTGTTAGATACAAAATTTCGTACAGCTGTGTGTAAAATACATGTACGAGGTGTGTTCAAAAAGTAAGGTGACTTTTCAAATTTCTCGGGCTACGTACATTCATTTTTCGATTTCTTTATTTTGTTGCGTTAGTACACTTGTCCCGAACATATGTTCACAATTTCAGCTATATAGCATTCTTTGTTCATTTGTGAGAGGCATAAAGGTTAGAAGTGTTTGGTGTGCTCGGCGATTTTCTGCTGTCGAAAAAAATGGATCAAAGAATTTGCATAAAATTTTGTGTGAAAAATGGAATTAAGTGCTCCAAAATACTCGAAATGTTAACAGTGGTATACGGTGAGTCTACTCTTAGTAAAAAAAAAAATGTTTGATGTCAATGACGAACGTCGCTTTGGACGCCCCAGCACGTCAAGAACTGATGAAAACGTTGAAAAAGTGAAGAAAATGGTATTGGGAAATCGTCAAATCACCATTAGAGAAGCTGCTGAGTATTAACTTAAAGTCATACATCGATTGCGAGAAGCAATACGAAAAAAAACGTCCGGAATTGTGGGAAAACAATTCATGGCTTTTTCATCAGGATAAGCACTTGCTCACTTATAGTTGCTTGTGCGTGATTTTTTGCCCAAAAACAACACCATAATCATGCCTCAGCTACCATATTTCGCATTTATAAGAAAGCTGGTAGAACTTGATTAAGGTGATTGTTCAGAGGTTTTTTTTTTTGTTTGTCAGTTAATTTTTAAAGAGAAATTTTTTGAAAAGTCACAAGGGGGTGTCGCGAAAGTCATCTTATCCACTTTCCATTTTAAGTTTTGCGCCGCTTTTGGTCGTAGATAGAAGATCTTAATCATATATAATTGACATCCTTTTTGAATCAAATTATTGTGTATTGCAATTTATTCATTTTCAGGATCAAAATTTTTCTCTTGCCTGTTGAAAGTACGAGAGTGTCAAATCATAAACACTGTCAGCGTCTACCTTTAATATTGTAGGAGGATGTTTAATATTTATTTTTCGAATTGCCTAACAACATTAATTATACTTTGAATAGTTATGAGCAAATGCAAGACCAAGACCAAGACTTGGTAGTCTTGGTCTTGGTCTTGTTCTTGCATTAAGGATCTTGGTACTGGTCTTGCTAGAGCAGTCGGAGTCTAGGTCTTGCAAAATGCAGTCTTGGTCTTGGTATTGCTGAATCTTCCACTTTCTTGCATTTTTTTATTAGCGAATTTTTTCCTTCTAAAATCAGAATTTTCTCTCTTTACGGTATTAATTATACTTTCAAACTATTTAAATAGTTTAGCAAGAGTTTTGCTTTTTTCTTGGTCTTGCTCACTTGAGTCTTGGTATTGGTCTTGCAGCCATACTTATAGTATTGGTCTTGATCTTGCTCTTGGTATACATAATCTTGGTCTTGGTCTTGGTCTTGCAAAAAATGCAAGACCAAGACTAATTTTGCTCATCACTAACTTTGAATCACCCATATCGTCGAATATGGAATATTACTCGGTTTGCCTGGATTTGAATTAGATTTTTCATAAAATAGCTGGCTTTTAATTAGAAATTTCACTGAAATGGCACACATGATGTGGCTGATTGTACGACCGGTTCACTACTACGGAGTCCTCAAAATTCCATTTCGACTTTTTTCTCTAAACGAACAAATCCACAATTTTGGACGAATTTAGAACACCTATTTGTATTTTTATTGAACTCACAACCACTACTTACATAATGTTATGTTGTCTTATTTTGTTTTTAATTCAACAGCATTCAGCAGTACTATCTGTGGCGTTTTATAGCAACCAGCAAGCAAGCATTATAATAGCAAACAGCACATCAAATGCAAATAAAAGTTAAAAACTTTCTAAAGACATAAAGACGCCTGCCTTGTATGTATGTACATATACTCTCACGAGTACATCTTACGTTTTACGTTTTTGTTGTATCTTTATCTTTTAGTGTAGTACGCGCGCTATACGCTACGCTGTGTTAAATTATATTGCGCTGCGGCTGAGAACGTTATGGTATATGAGAAAACCGGTCCTACTATGTACCTATAGATAATATAGTATCGATATAGCGTCACTATAGAGCGGAAATAAACGAAAAAGTACAAAAGTATTAATTAAAATTCACATAGTGTTTGAAAAATTATCAAAACTGGATCGGCTGGGACTCGAACCCGGATCTCTTGGTTACTAGCCAAGCGCCTTACCAATTAGGCCACCGACCGTTCGTTCGAGTGCCACTCCAATTCTGATAATCAATCAAACACATCCTCTCTTTAATGCGAGACGCAGTTGCACTTTTTAATTTCAGATGTTATCGAGTGCCTGTGAAACATTATTAATGTATGGCGGACTTTTGCCCGTATTTTAAACATACACCAATATTCATATATTCACTTAATGTCCAGCTTTGGCTGATACTTGAACACTCGATGTACCTTGGCAAATGGCCCATTCATTATGTTAATTAAAATTCACATAGTGTTTGAAAAATTATCAAAACTGGATCGGCTGGGACTCGAACCCGAATCTCTTGGTTACTAGCCAGTCGCAGCCGATCCAGTTTTGATAATTTTTCAAACACTATGTGAATTTTAATTAACATAATTAATTAGCCATTTGCCAAGGTACATCGAGTGTTCAAGTAACAGCCAAAGCTGGACATTAAGTGAACATATGAATATTGGTGTATGTTTAAAATACGGGCAAAAGTCCGCCATACATTAATAATGTTTCACATTTATTTATAGCCAAAAAAACTAGGTGACCGTAAAGGGGACCATTGAAATCACATTTTCGAACAAAGAGTAGTTATTTACAATTGTAATTCCTTATTTAATTACCAAAATAACCACCTGCTAAGAAAAATCCAATAATTTAAGTGAGTGCTCTTCTATATACATATATGTATACAGTTAGCAACAAAAGTATTTGGACAAAATTTTGAGAAATCTTTTTTTTTTAGAATCATACCTTAAATATTACTACTAACGTTATTAGTTATGTATTAAAATAAATGCTACTATTTATCTTATACCTTTATACTAAAATGACGAAGAAAGTGAATCTCGTCTTTATTTTTATTTAGATAAAATATACAAGTAATATTTATTACATTTTAAATACCATGTTGCATCTGAAAGCCTCACCAAATTTCGAGTTTATCCTCCAAGTCGTTTCTAATAATATATGTACCCCCCTTATCAAAACATCATAGGACACCTTAATAAAAATAACTAACTGAATAATTCTTCAATTTGTCGTTTTAATATAAACGTATTTAACATACATTCTTACGTTTATTTTAATATTATAACTCATAACACCAATAATAGTTTTCAAGGAAAATTACAATTTTTTTTCCTAATTGTGTCCAAATACTTTTGTTGCTAACTGTATACATATAGTGTTATTCTCTATGGTCATGACCGTCATCATGTTAATATATGGATTTTTTCAGATTTAAGAAAACTTTCCCAGCCTTTCCTGAAAAAAATAAAGGAATTTTTTAATTTTTGAACGAAGGAATCGTCTTGAGAGTGATAGATATGATTTTTAAATTTTCATAGAGTAGATATTTAAATTGAATTTTTTTTTAATCAGTATTTCTTAAATTTACTTACATTTTTGCCGCTTCTTTCAAATAGTGATACGTAATAATTTTTCTGTTTTAAATGTTATGTTGTGTACACATTCTTTAATGTGCGGGTGTTTTTGTATTATTATTTCGAAAAGACAATGAACACACAACTCTACAACCGCGTTCCATCATTCCATTCCATTCCAATTCATTCTCTATGGTCAAAATTTGCTAATAAATTTTCTCAACCATAAATACCAAACATTATTCGAATTTTTGTTTTAACACCACCAACAAATACTAAATATCTGTTTTATTTATTTATTATTTTATTTATAAGCTATTGTTTTATCCGTTTTATTAAGAAAAAACATCAAGGAATCGACAAATCTTTTGTTTTGTTTTTTGTTTTCCTTTTTTTTCTCAAATTTGATTATTACCAAAAAGTTTTCAATGAGGAACCTTTTTTGTTGTTTTCTAAAATGTTAAATATTTAAATTCCCAACCATTTTTTTTTAATTTACCTACTAGTAAGTAATTCATCTGGTTCCAAATACAATACAAATAGGTTTCCCTACTTTTAGTGTCCCGTATCAAAATTGTTAAAATCGAACACTTATCGAATCATTTCGGTTGGTAGTCATCCATTTTCTCTGAAATTTAGCATAGAGTGTAATACATACAGACGTGAAGTTTAATTATAATTTTGAAAATTAATTTTAGAGGGTAACTTCAGGACCGGCGAGAAGAAGGACCAGGTGAGCCAATTACCCGGAGGCCCAAGTCTAAAAAGGGGGCTAGAGATTCTGTTAAGGGCCCGGAGGAAGTGAAAAAACGTTTTTTTTCTCACGAGGTGTATTGTTGGAGAAAGATTTTTGAAAATTTTTTTATTGTACCCGGAGACTCGTCATATATCTCGCCGGCCTTGGGTAACTCCTACAAAGTGAGAAAAAGTGATAGATGGATAGACACCGAAGTGGTTGCATAAATGTTCCGTTTTGCCAAATTTAGTATGGAACACTAAAATATCCCTGTCGCAACATCCTGTATAACATAGCGAATTTCCGTTTATAAAAGTTAGTTTTTCTTGGAAACTAGATGACATAGAATTATATTTTAAAGACCTTTTTTATGTGATTTTTTCTCCTCTTTCCGATGATTTAAAAAAATTTCACAAAGATTTTTGAATAAAAGGAAATTTTGGCAAAAAACTATTTTTTTCACGAAATCTGCCAAATAAACCATGTTCCGGGCATTGAATTCGTCCAACAGTTTGGGATTTCCAATATTTTCACCAAATTTTATAAGCGTAAGACATTTCGTTCGAGAGTTATCACGCAGACACACACACACACACACACACACACACACACACACACACACACACACACACACACACACACACACACACACACACACACACATATATATATATATATATATATATATATATATATATATATATATATATATATATATATGTATATATATATATATATATATATATGTATATATATATATATATATATATATATATATATATATATATATATATATATACATATTGTAGTGAATATTATTTTCGGTTTCTAGGGACCTCAAAACAAATTTCTGCCATGGTCCCGGGCTCAAGTCGCGTCATGACAGTGGCTGTAATAGCTGAATTCCATTCTGGAAATTCGCTAAAAAGTGTAATGCGCCTTGGCATATCCAGTAAATATTCCCGTTTCTTTTTAGTTCTCTTGGTTCTTTCTCTAAAGGTCTAAAGCAAGACAAAAATATATGAGAATCGTTTTGGAATCGAGAGTTATGGTTAATTACAGGAATAAAATTTATTCGTCAAGAAAAATATTTTGTCTATCCGCATATGCTGTTACATCAAATCCATAAATCCACCACAAATTCAACTTACAGCTGCCGATTTGTTTAAAATTATTTTAACAAAAAACTAACTTCCTGAAAAATCACCAATATATATTTGAACTAGTTATTTGATTTTATAAAACAACAATTTTTATTAGGATTTTCACATTTTCATAAAAAAATAATGACTACTGTCGGTCAATATTGAAAGTAAAAAATTAAAATCTTTTATTTCCATGTCAGGACACATTTTTGTATGTGTGTATTCACTAGACCAGCATTTAGTCCAATTTATATCGCTTGCTATACTAAACAAACACATTTATTTAATTCAATGTTAGATAAAATTTAAAGTTTGATATTAAACCATGTAATATGTAATTGAAATCATCGTACAGTAAAGGGAAAAATTGTTATAACACTAACGACTCGTGTAAAATTGATGGAACTCCATTTCAAATAATTTGATTCAATTTTTTATTATGTAAATATTATACAGTTACATCTATTGAAATCATAGACCAGTGAACAATATTATACACCAAGGAGACAAACTAGGTGGTCTATGTCTCTGTTCCACTTGTAATGAGTTTGTGACGTAAAATCTCTCCCACCATGTTTGTAGGTACACACCGCTTGCAATTGTGTTAGTTTGTTGTTTGCCTTTGTGTGCGTACTCACACATACCACCACAACACACGTATTATGGGACAGACCAAGCTGTCCAATTTAAGTAACAATGGTGTTCATTGTTAACACAATGCAGTGTGTGTTCGGCGACGGACACTGACTGACTACCTGCTTAAGCTGCGACTGGTATACAAATGACTCCAAGCGAATTACACTTTTTTTATATTAGTTGGCTTCTAGTGTTCTATGTTATACACTTTTGACTCATTGTAAACAAATCAAAGATTGAAATAGAATCGTATGCTTTACTCTTTTTACGTAACGTAAAAGTACCTATACCGAAACGCATTTAATACTCGAACAGTTTTAATATTTATCGATTTTTTTCATAAATAAATTCATTAATATATAAAATATCAAAACTGTTCGAGTATTGAACGCGTTCGGGTATAGGGGCTTTTACCCTATATGCGAATTTTATTATCTAAAAGGAGTAAAATATATGATTATATTTCAAGTTGCTTACAACGAGTCAAAAGAGTATTATCGTACTATAGACGGTGCATAAAGTCAGGATAACCGAGCTTGGCTCGGTGTAAATTTAATCTGAATGGAATTTGCTGAGAACAGCAGAAGTGCCAATTGATGATAACTGGACAGTCCAGTTGTTTATCTTTTTTAACGGATGCAAATAATATTTTGTACAGTAAAAAAGTAATTTCATAGTAGTCATAGGTAAAAATACTATTGGTAGTATCTATAGAAATATTTATTAATATTATTAATAAATATATAAATATTATTAATAAATATTTCTATAGATACTACCAATAGTATTTTTACCTATGACTACTATGAAATTACTTATTTACTGTACAAAATATTATTTGCATCCGTTAAAAAAAATAAACAACTGGACTGTCCAGTTATCATCAATTAGCACTTCTGCTGTTCTCAGCAAATTCCATTCAGATTAAATTTCCACCGAGCCAAGCTCGGTCATCCTGATATTAAAAACGAAATATGCACTTTACTTATCTGTCCTCAGTAGTTTCTAGAAAACGGTAGCAGATATAATAGGGTATTTCACTGAAGCACCTACCAGAGTGTGATATGACGAACATACAGGGTGTTGACTGTATTTTCAAATTTTTTGTTATTATTATCAAAATTTTTCCTCCCATAATTGTACTTGTTATATGAATCTTCATACATATACAGTGGATGATGTAAAATAGGATACGGGTTAGAATCATTACCTACATAATATGTAGTTCTTGTACAAATAACATCCCGATATGTCGTTGATAATATTTATTTATCAAAACTACATACACAAACTGAGTAGAGATGGCAGTGCAAGTAGGTACGTATCGTATTGGGTTGAGGAATAAATTCGTAACGTTTTGATCAAAGAGTTTTATTTGCACAAAAACTAATAATTGAGTCGCCTAGTATCAAAATCTACTAATTCCACTTTATAAAGATCGTGGGAAATCGCAAAAAACCATAACTCAGTTCAAAATTAATTTTTCGATTAAAAAGTCATAATTATATTAAATAACAAGGTAAAAAAGATGATTAGTACTATTATCAAAAAGTAAAATTATCGTTTTACCCCTTTTTTAATCAAAATTATTTGAATTTAGTAGGTTTTGATAGTAACATTTATATAAAATGCGTTTTAAAACAGAAATTATACGGGAAATTTATTTAAAAAAACTTGATTCAGCAATATTGGGTGTATCAGGGTTAGACGATACAATTTGTTTTGTAATATTGACATTGTAAACTATTTTCATTTTGCCACTTAAAACCAAAGTGCTTACTTGATAATTCATTTACATCTACGATTTCATTATTTAAAATTTTAGATAAATACTAAAATACAAATTTTACGTGAAAACATAATTTTATACTTCGTACGTCCCGCATGTCAGTGAAAAAATTAAAATTTAAACGGTTAAAATCTAAAATATAGGTTATGTATGGGTATTTAGCAGGATTTGTAAAGTTTTTCAATGTAATTTTAGCAGGATTTGAAAATTATATTTGAGTTGCAGATTTCTTTAGTAAGCAGTTAAAATTACAACAAAAAATGTTAAGGGGCATATGCCTTGTTGCATTTAAAAATTAATGGCCCTAAAAAATCAAAAAATTCGAAAAGTGCATTTAGTAGATTTTGATACTAGGCGACACAATTATCACAATACATTAGTCAAGAATTTATTCGCCGTTGCTGTTTACAACCTACTCCCACCTTTCGACCAATTTTTTGTTGATCCCGTTTTGCCAAAAATAGCGCAACTTGGTGTCAGATGAGTTGTTGAGCCAGTTTTTACGGTGATCTTCGTTGTTGATGATAACTCCTTTAATTTAGTTCAACATTGATCGGAACAGGTGGTAATCTGTTGGTGCCAGTTTCGGAGAGTATGGCGAATGCTAAATAATCTCCCACTTGAGCTCTTGGAGTGCAACTTAACGACTTGAGTAACATGAAACCTGGCGGAGAATGATTTTGCCTTGTCGATCGAGTCTCTTTAGCTCAATTGCCTCATTTAGGATGTGACGTTATTCAATCGTTAATCCTTACTAATATGATAAATGCGAAAGTGAGTTTGTTTGTTTGACTAGCTTTCAGGCCTCAACAGCTTAACCAATCAACTTGAAACTTTGCACAGACGTTGCTTGCGGGCCAGAGACGGTTATAGGCTACTTTTTATTTCGGAAAAATATTTCATTCTCAAGGGAAAATGCATTAAATTACAACACCTCACTATTAAAAAACGGATAAATGATTTCAAACTTTGTATATTGCTAACAGAAGGGATGAGAAAGGACACAAACTACTTTATACCCCGGGAAATTTCATTCCTGTGGAAAAATATATTTTAAATGAAAGAAAAATTGATGATAGACAAATATGACGATATACAGCGATAAACATAGGTTATTTTTTATCCCGATAAAATATCTCATTCCCGAGGGAAAATGTATTTAAAACGAAACAATCAAATAACAACTGACTATTAAAAAAAAAACATGATTGATTTCAAACTTTGCATATTGTTTACAGAGCCGATGAGAAAAGACACAGACTACTTTCTATCTCGGGAAAGTATCCAACTCCCGTGGAAAGTCTTATTCCCGTGGGAAAATATATGTTTAAAACAGTATAAAAAAGAATCATTGATTTCATTTTAACTTAGCATGTTGTTAAAGGAATGTTATAGTCTATTTTTTACCCGGGAAAAATATTGTATTTCTGTGGGAAAATTCCAAAGAAAAAAGTAATAATACCTACTCGACGCGTAATAGCGACGTGATGAAAGTACACTTTATATGCTTTAACTATGTAGATGCCATAATTTCAAAAGTCACGGAAGCGAAGCCGCGGGTAACAGCTAGTGTTTATATATATAAACATTTGATCAAATAGCAAACAAGCTAACGAACTTATATTTTTCAACCCAATATACAATATAATTTAAGTTACCCGTGGGCCAATTCGTATCAGCGTAAGCGGAAGCGGCTTGCGCTCATTTGTAAGCAATACGCGCTTGAAAATAAGCACATTTGGCTTGCTATCGATATGTATAAGTATATTCCGGTCTGCCATTCCATGTTCTAGTAAGCATGAGAAGCATACATAGTTTATAGTCAACTATTAGCGTTGGCTATAACTTGTGATACTTCTATTAGTGATGTGAGTCTGGTAATATTACTAAATTACCATAATTTACCCGACGGTAATTTTGGTAATTTACTCGACAAAAATTACCTCAGGTAATTTTGATCTTTATGACATCTATTATCTGAAACATTAATTACAGATAAAATGTGAATAAGATAGTAGAGAAGCGGTAAAAACAACATATCATGTTTTACTCCCTAGCAAATGTTATTGTGTTACAATTTTTTATAATTTTTACATCTATTTAATTTAATTTATTCTTATTATTTAATTTAAATTAAACAACGATTCAAATTATTTTTTGCACGATCGTGTATTTTCATGCATTTACCGATGCTGTTGACAATGCTGGTAAGTTACATTTCCCGAACGTTTGTTTATATCCATGGAAACCAAAAAATAACAGTGCGGTAAGTGAAATAGATGCGTGGTAAGTAAATAGGAGTGTGGTAAGTGAAATTAGTTCAAAAATGATTGTTTTTATTTATTTATATTGAAATTAAAAGTACAATTTGAACAATTAGGAAAATAAATCGATTAATATGAAAATTTTCACTAGTTTGCACATTATTATTATTATTGTTGGCAGTTGGCATTAATCTTCTTATTTTATTGACATTTCAAAAGGTCGTACAATCATTAAAATTTTCTGCGGTTTTCATAATCTTCCTTTCATTTTAAGAGAATAAATTTGCAGCCAAAAATAAAATGCTTCAACAATTTCATTATTCTCACTAATATTATAGTTTAACAAACTATTTTCCTCAATTTTTTTAATAGAAAATTCAATAATAATATTCACGCCAGTGAAATATTGACACTTATTTTTTATTTACAAATATAGTTGTCAGTTGTCACTACAAAGATTCGTATTAGTTGCTTTAAATATTTATAATATTTATTCATGGCATTCTATGTCATAACATAGAAATATAAATTTCACCTATATTATCCGAATTTTATTTTTTATTTAACATAATATTTTTATTCTTTGATTAATTTAAATCGATCGTGCAAAAAATATTATACACTACACGATGCGTTAAGTGCATTTACTGATCTCGAAAATTGCAAAAACTCGACCCTGCGGGTCTCGTTTTCGCAACATTTTCTCGATCAGTAAAAGCAACTTACCGAACTTATATTGTAAAATACTATTAAATGCGCCATTATTTCATAATGAAGTTGCAATTTACAAACAAACATGTCGGTATTAATAATTTTCATCGATGAATTGAAATTGTGTTTTATTTTCAATATTTCTGTTAGCTTGAATATACAATAATACTAATGATAATCGACCAGAATTATAATACACACCTTTGACATACCTTCTGTCTTCAAATTGTGATGTCATTGTAGTGTACTGTTTTTACTCTGCAACGGCAATTTTTTTATTTAAAATTATACAATTTATTTTTTATGAGTTTTACAAAAATGATCAAAAATTTAAAAAAATTACTTAACCGATACACACTCCCTCCCGTTTTATTTACAAAAAAAAGAAAAAAAAAAAAACTAAAAAATCAAATTCATGCACATTTAATTCATTTAAAATACGAATATACCAATATTACCGAATTTTACCGTAATATTACCAGTGCTAACGTAATTTTCAAAATTACTGGTAATTTTACATCTCTACCTTCTATAGCATGGAAAGTGAGACAGGAATATCAATTGCAAGCCAAATATGCTTGTTTTTAAACGCATATTGCGTACAAACGAGCGCAAGCTGCTTCCGCTTACGCCAATACGAATTGGCCCTATGTGTAAGTTAAAATTATGTGTCATTTAAAACCATGGTGTTAAAAAAATGATAAGTTAGATCACTGTAAATTGAATTTTTATATATAGTACTATTCGTTTTATTACATTTTCGGATACCTTTAAATTTTTTACAATATGGAACTGTTCATAACAACATCGCTAAGATGCTCAAAAAACCCACTGAAGTGATCCTTACTAGGGATGACCGATATTCATCGATGGTAGAAAAACATCGATGTTTAGCGGGAAAACATCGATGTTATGTCCTCGATAACATCGACAACATCGATGTTACGAGAATAATATCGAAGCATCGATATTACTCTAAGCTATCCAGTATTTAAAAAGTCTTGTAGCTGATTTAAAACAAGTCCATTACTTTTATGGCAAGTTCTAGGATTCACTTATCCAAACTTGAAAAAAATTGCCGTTAAATATTTGAGTTGCACAGCAACTTTAACAGCTTCAGAGAGACTTTTTTTCAAAAGCTGGACAGCATTTGCATCACCAAAGGAACAGATTAAAAGGAAAACTTCTAACAAAGTTACTTTTTTGCAAAGTGTACCAAATAAATACTGGCAATGTTAATTTTTAATAAATAAAATAATAGATTATAATGGTTGTTTATTTTGCTACAGAAACATCGATATTTTAGAACATCGATGTTTTTCTTTCGATATATATCGTATATCGATACTCTTGATTCGATGTTAACATCAGTGTCAACATCGATGTTTTTCTAATATCGATCATCCCTAATCCTTACTCAACACAGTCGGGGCCGGACGGAGTTGTTCAGTCAAATTGTATTCTTGTACACTTGAGCGAAGACATGTTAAGTGTGAACGTACCTTTAGTTTTAATCATGGTTTCGATAGATCGATATCTCATTTACTCTATAACTGTTTTCTTTTCGTTTTGCATACCAGCAAATACCACACACGTCATTTCATTACGATTGACTCAATTCGTGAGAGTGACGGATACGTACGTTTTCTATATATAGATAGTTGACAAACGTCACCACCAAATAGCGTCACCATATCGTCGCAATACATATTCGGTTTAGTTCTAACACAGAGTCCCACGGGATTTGACTTAATATCATGGTAGGTACTTGAGTGTATGTTTGTATGCATACATATGTAATTATAAATAAAGTTTTCAAATCACTGTTTTATTTGTTGTCACAATCAGTGGTTGGCGAACGAACAAACGGACGGACAAGTAAATAAAACCCGATCGATTGAAAGATTATAATGAGACGTCAAAGGATATGTTTGGGAGTATGTAATGTTAATTAAATAAGATATACTATGGCGCTAGAACGACTTTAAATTATCTATAATTAAAATTTTAGTGTTAACCCTGAAAGAGACCTATACTGTGACATAATTTTTTTTTTTATTTAGTCATAGAAAAGAAGAAACAACGCCTGTACGCGATTTGTAATTAAATATATGTTGAGCGAGCGACAAAGTACTACTTTTCGCTTTAAAGTGAAAAGTAACAGTCCTCAGCAAACACACATTTTGCGTTTTCTTCACAGAACGCAAAAGTTTACTTTCTACTATGATTGTAGAAGAAATAAATTTTTTTAATTTTACGTTATAAAAATGCTTCATTACTACACTAAATTGGCAACGCAAAGATTATGCAAGCGCCTCTGGTTTTAACGAATTTTGGAATCGAAAATTCAGCTATTACAGCCACTGTCATGGCGCGACTTGAATCCGAGACTATGATAATAGAAACTTGTTTTGAGGTCCCTAGAAACCGAAAATGACATTCCCTGGTTCAAAATCTTGGATGAGTTCTTCAGCTACACACGTCCGATGCTCAAAACATGGCTTTAGGGGCATTTTTGTGAAAAAAATTAGTTTTTTGCCAAAATTGTCCCATTTTCAAACGTTTTTGCGACATGTTTTTACACACATTGAAAAACGAAGAAAAAATCACATAAATAAGGTTTTTGAAGCATTTTTCTATGTAAACTGATTTCCGATTACTAAATTTTATATCGCCAATTAAATGTATACGTATTTGTTTACTTAATACTAGTTCTAATTTTGTCACCAGAGATGCGAATGAGAAACATTGCGTTGCCAATATTGTAGTAATTTTTCATTTTCTTTATCGGGAATGAGAAAAATTCTTCTAAAAAATTGAATGAACTCTTTTAATTGTACCAAAAATGAAAAAATTCATAATAGGTATGTTCCAACAAAAACTCGAATTAATTCTCGTTTTAATGAACATGCGTATAGTTGACTTTACTGTTCCAACTAGGCAGAATTGTAATTCCAGTTTACACACAATTTAAAATTCTGTGTTCCAACAAGTATTTAAATCTGATTCTAAACTCACCCGAATTGATTTTTAAAATTCTTGCTTCAGAGTAAGTATTTCAAATCCTAGATATGCGCATTAACGAAAATTTAATTTTTAACCTTATAATTTAAAAATTTAAATAATAGACAGACAAATTTTAAGTTTGAATTGTTCTGTCAAAAGACAAATTTCAAATTTTTGATTATTTAATTGCTATAATAGGTATTTTTTTTAAATTAGTAAACAGGTGTATTTTAATTATTTATTTTATAAATATTATATTATTTTAGTAAGTAATAAAGTAAAATACGGAGTAAAGTAAAAAGATAGTTCGTACTTTTTATTTAAAATTAAAATAAGGTATTTTAAAGTACATTATAATTTTTTAGTGAGTATATTATTTATAAATATTCTTCATAATATGGAAGATATGGAATACATAACTCAAGTCTTTAGTAGAGACATCCTTTGAACTTCCTAAGAATTAATATAAACGTTCCTACATATTAAATACCGAACTGGAGTTCTCAATTAAATTTGATTTGACCTTCAAATAACATTATCGAATTTAAAATACTGGATTCACTCGAACTGCAAATTCTAGTGTTTGTTGGAACATACCTAATATCTATCACCCTTTTCTTTTAAATTGCAGCAGAAAATCGGAAATCGGAAACAGGGTCGGTTTTCGTAAGAAAATACTGTTATATATTTATATAATACAAAGATAATCAGGAATTGCTAGTTGGTAAAAATACACAATCTAAATTCGGTCTAAAAATTTCGGCGTTACGTGAAGGCTTCCATGACGTATATCTCTACATAAGTGAATATAATCCCCCACAATTAATTGTTAAAAAGACTAATATCTCTACTTGTATTAAATGTACCTGAAGTTTTGTAGGTAGGTGAATATATTTCAACATATTACGTTTTATATAAACATGTTCGATATTAAATTACTGGGCTAGCGGCTAGTGAGCGGCCTGCGTAGGTATCCACTGCTTACCATTTTGGTTATTTGTTTATTTGCTAAACATATACAGAACAGCCAGTTAACAGTGCCTTGTTAACACCGCTTTATTATGTACATATGTATGTATATGTTAGGTTATGTATTTTAATGTTTAACATGCGTACATTGTATATTTCAGGTAAATATTTACACATATGATCACATGTGATCATATATCCCCGCTGTACCCCCTACACACATACGTAACGAAGAGTAGATCTATTACTTGATTAAGTTTATTGTGTGTACAGTGCCTCAGAGTGCAATTTTAATTTTGAATGTGGTAATAAAATATGTGGTAAAGAGGTTTTCGCGCAGTTTCCCAAGTTTCAGTATGCACCCGGTAGCTTGACTTGATTTTATTTTATTTTTTTTTTATAAAATATCAATGTTGTGGTACTTTAAATAGAATAAATATATTTTAGTAGAATTTAAATAAATAAATGTACCTCTTTAGTCGGATGAAATTACTACAAACCACACATATGTATTTAAACCAGGCTATATACGGGAGTATTTATTATCCTTATATGCATATATATCTCACCCAATCCCCACTTAAGTACAGTATGTAAATATAAGTATTCACCATAAGGAACATTTTGAAAGAATTTGGTTTGAATTAGTAAACATATCTAAATACAGCCAAAATTGCAATGTCTAAGCAATGAAAACACTGATACACGGAGAGAAAAATCCTATAATTTTTGTAGAGAAAATTTCAGAAAAATTACCATGCTCCCCTATAATCCGTGCGCGATCGACGACCAAAATAAAAAATATAAGCTAGCATGGTAAAATTTAATGTGGTGCTAACACAACTTTTATCACACTCTTATGCATATATATTATAGTTTAATTCTTGTTGTCGTACTCTTTCATTTGCGCATCTGACTCGCGACCTTATGTTGGTTGCACTGTACCTGTAAAAACATGTATACAAAAATGATTGCCAACAATATATTCTACTACATATACTAAAGATAGGTAAATAACAAAAAGATGAATTAAACGATGGCATCGTCCTAAGAGAATGTAAAAGAAACTGACTACTAGCTGTGCTAGCTGCTTGTAACACAGTCTGATAAATCGAGGTGCTTGGTGCGAACTGTCTGACAAAGTTTCTTCCACAGTCCACACCTATGGTTCGCATGTAACTCGCTGAGTGAGGTACATTTCATTACAGCGTTCCCAACACAACCAACCTTCTTTCTGTTTTTTTTTCTTTCTATTATTAGCATGTTAGCATGGTAATTTTTTTAATAAAAACAATTAAAAATTATTTTTTTGTCGGTAATGGAACTTTTTACTGTGCTGTTTTACAAATTTTACGGAGATAATATTACGAAAAGAACATTCCATCCTTTAAATTTTTTATGATTAATTATAATCTTTATATTTTTACCTTACAGAATTGAATATGTTCGCCTTTTACACGTCGATTGTAGTGCTGAGCACAGTAATTTTTATAGGAATTTTCTCTCCGTGTAGAAAATATTTATTTGACAAAGTTATGTTTCTAAGAAAAATTCCCAAATCAATGCCAAGTTCAATTACATATGGTCTATTTCAGTTAAATTTAACCATGCTTCGTAATTTTGAATTTAGATAATTTCCGTTTTCCTGGCTTTATCTCTTTTATTTTTGCATTTATGTAAATTTTAAATTTGCAGTTTATTTTTAGAAAAGAATAGAAGATCGATTTGTTTCGAATATAAGAATTATTTAATTTTTTAACGAAAACTCATGATTAATTTTATCTAAAAAGAAGTATAGTTATCTTCTCTCAAAAATTTTAAGGCCTTCATAGATCATTTCTTAAAGTAACTGACGATTAAAAATCAAATTTAACACAGAGCCATTGGAAAAAAACATTCTAAACAGCATTTTTTCATTTAAAAAATTATAGTAAATATATTATAAGAGTAGATACCATAATAAAAAATGTTAAAAAATATTCTTTGAAATATGCAATTTATATAATTACGCAAAAAACATCGTGTTGACGAACGTTAAAGTAAAATATTAATTATTGAAATTAATATTCGGGTAGATTTTGATGTGTACACGACATACAAGGTCAGATCAGACTACTAAATTTCAATCAACAACTGTGTATGCATTGATGTCAGAGATCAGTATATAGGTGGTACGTATAGCAATCACCCATATTCCCGACACGATATGACACATGAACAAGCACAAGCTCTGTATGCATAACATACAGGTATAGTGTTTTGTGGTAGCTATACATAACATTATTCTGTAGTGTTTTATGGACGCGCTCGGACGTCTTTAATAAGACGTAAAAATTATTTATAATTTAAAATTAAGTAATAAAATTTTAGTGGACGATTATTAAATTACCAATCTTTTAAAAAATTTTGTTCTCGACCACTTGGACGAAAACGATAATTCATAATTTATTAACATTGATTTAATAGAACATATTTTTCTTATGTCACGAACCTATGAACTCCACTAATTCGATGAAAAACGGGGAAATGACCCTAATAAAGATATTTTAAAGATCATTTAGGTTGGTCACCCCTGCTATAAAACGTAAACACTTTGGACTGAAAAAAAAATTTCATAAGTGATCACAATACTTCTGCTCAATGCTGGATTTACACTAGGAGCACTGTCCCCGGCCGACAAAATTTGGAACACACGTGACAATTTGGTCCTTTTTTGGTCATCACTTAATTTTTTGATAGGAAAATAGCAAATGGGAATTTTTTTTTTACTCGCCACATATTTTTGGATAGGAAAAGGAAAAAAAATGGGAAAGTTATTAAGAAATTTTACGAAAAAACAGGGGCGGAATTTTTTACAGTGCTCCGGGCGGGACTTAGGATAAATCCGGCCCTGCTTCTGCTATAGTTGAATGATTTTGGAAGCAGAATTCAATGAAGACTTTGAATTCTGTAGCTTTTCGGAACAACTGACGTCTCGCAAACGAAACATTCCAAAAAAGTTTGGACGATTGGTAATCTTAACTAACAAAGATATATGTTCACCCTGCAGTGCCAAAGAATTAATTCAAACCCAAATTTTTACACTTTTGATATGTCTCATACTTTCATTTACATTCTGTACCACCTCCCAGTTAACTCATTATCACACATATCCACCTCAGAAGAGTCGAAACGTGGGGTTCAGTTTAAAATTTTAAATGAAATTGAAATCATTGTTGTGAATTTTCTACACATCCATATGTATGTGTATGTATATGTTGATCCTACAACACCATTTCTCATTCCTACATTATCCGTACTCCTCACACATCTTGAAAGAATCCCTCTATCATCTCATATATGAGCTTGAGTACAATATAAACAATGTTTTATTTAATTAAATTATATAATAGAAATTGAAAATCTTTTCGCAACACGTACGGTAAATTCTCGAGAAAAAATAATATATTATTTTTTAAATTAGATATTACAGTAAGGCAACCTTATGATACAAAAATCTACTTAAACGAACAAAGGAAGTGAATTAATGTTATTGTTGCAGTGAAACTTGGATTAGTAAATAGGGTTGGGCGGGGTAAAAAAAAGACACTGCTTGAGCGGGGTAAAAAAAAGACATATTAAACTCAACAGTGTTAAATTCAAAAAATAAAAAATATTACAACAACATACATTAGTATTTTAAGCTGTCTGGGCCAAAAAGTTATTTTTTGGAACAGGCTTTATAACATAAAAAAATTTTCCCCCAAAACCTCTGTTATTCATGCACGGAGAGAAAAATCCTATAATTTTTGTAGAGAAAATTTCAGAAAAATTACTATGCTCCCCTATAATCCGTGCGCGATCGACGACCAAAATAAAAAATATGTGCTAGCATGGTAAAATTTAATGTGGTGCTAACACAACTTTTATCACACTCTTATGCATGTATATTATAGTTTAATTCTTGTTGTCGTACTCTTTCATTTGCGCATCTGACTCGCGACCTTATATTGGTTGCACTGTACCTGTAAAAACATGTATACAAAAATGATTGCCAACAATATATTGTAATACATATACTAAAGATAGGTAAATAACAAAAAGATGAATTAAACGATGACATCATCCTAAGAGAGTGTAAAAGCAACTGACTACTAGCTGCATGCTGCATCAAGGTGCTTGGTGGGAGCTGTCTGACAAAGTTTCTTCCACAGTCCACACCTATGGTTCGCATGTGACTCGCTGATTGAGGTACATTTCATTACAGCGTTCCCAACAAAACCAACCTTCTTTCAGCTTTTTTTCTTTCTATTATTAGCATGTTAGCATGGAAATTTTTTTAATAAACACAATTAAAAATTATTTTTTTGTCGGTAATGGAAATTTTTACTGTGCTGTTTTACAAATTTTACGGAGATAATATTACGAAAAGAACATTCCATCCTTTAAATTTTTTATGATTAATTATAATCTTTATATTTTTACCTTACAGAATTTAATATGTTCGTCTTTTACACGTCGATTGTAGTGCTGAGCACAGTAATTTTTGCTAAAGTTTTTGGAAAAATACGTAAAATTTAAATATATCTATAAAAACGCCGTGAGCAGCGGGGCCCCATCACGGTAGTCGAATTTTTCCCTTCATCTTCGGTATTGAATGTCTACAAGCGAAATGTGATTGAAAGTCTACAACCGAATTGTCATTTTGTTGGTTTCAAAACTGGTGATGAGTGTTCGGCTGATCGAGGCTTTAAAAAAAGGTTTTTAGTATTTAAGGGCTGTATCTCAGTAAATTTCAATTTTGTGCCGAAAACAGGTAGCAGAAAAAAAGCCAACACAATTCGTACGAGGACATTCCTGCCCATGTTTATCCGCTAATTGCCTTTATGTTTTAGTTTTAAATATTAAAAAAGAACCTTAAATAGTAAACTGGAAGGCCTTTATAAAGATATTTTTTCTTTCCAAAAAAATTCAAAATTTCTATTTTATAAATACTAAAAATTCAAAATTCCTAATTTATAAATAAACAGTGACTTTAATAACATTTTTAAATTACTTAATATGTGCGTATTTCATTTGTCATAAAAGTAAGTTCACTTTTTTTTAAATTTTTTAAAATTACTATTCGCCTACTTGTATTTAGAATAAACATAATGCTTTTAAAACACATTTAACAATAGCATTCAATTCCGATGTAAAAATGGGAGAAGTGGGGGGAAAAGTGATGTGGACTCCCTACAAGGTACTAGCTGGATACTAACTGAATACACGTACAAAATTTCAGCCCTCTAGGTTTCCTTATGGAGTCTCTAGACGTGTTAGAAAACAAGCAAAAAAATTAAGGAAATATTGGCGTAAAAATCGTGGGGGTAAGGGTTAAAAGTTGAAACCTCCAAAAAACAGTGTCTGGCTATTAGCTTAACCTGTACACCAAATTTCAGCCCTCTAGGTTTATTTGGGGAGATTTTGACCCGAACGAAACTGTTAAAAAACAAGAAAAATCATGTTCTTTTGGGTATAAAAATGGTGGGGGTAGGGGTTAAAAGTCGAGACCCCCAAAAGGCACCCCCTTGATACTAACTCAATCCGAATACAAAATTTCAGCCCTCTAGGTTTATTCGGGTGACCTGTGCGAGTGGTACAAACTTCGAAAACGTCGAAAATGCATGAAATTGTAGCTTAAAAATGAGGGGGGTGGGGGTAAAATATTAAAACCTCCAAAAAGCACAACCTAGGTACGAACTTTATCAACACACCAAATTTCAACCCTCTACGTTAATTCTGGGGGGCTGGGGGCCTGTTAGATCCAGCGAAAATCGTTTTTCCCCCCTCTACTCCCACCATATCATCCTAGGAAGCTGAATTTTGGATATGTTGTAGATAATTGACCGAAACATTATTTAAAACCGATTTGGAAAAGTTTTATTGCTTTTCCGCCCCCCACCACCCCCTTAAAGGTCGGGTCCGAAAAAAAATTTGCCCAAAATTTGACCCCACTTTGATAGTATTGTTGTGCATCGGAATAAGCCCCACTTACCAAATTTCATCTCTTAACTTCCATAGGGGGGCCCTACACATATTAAAAGGTTGCGGGAAAATATATATATATATATATATATATATATATATATATATATATATATATATATATATATATATATATATATATATATATATATATATCAGACATCTTTTTTTTTACATAATCGTGTTCTACGGGTCCGAAAACGGATAGCGCCCCTGGTCTCGCCTCTCGCAGCTCTTATCGTATAGACTGTATAAGTCTAATTTTTCGGAGAAAATTCGACTAAAAAAAATTTTGTAGTAGAGATAGAGTTGTGAAATAAAAAGTGTTGTACTGCTAATTACCCAAGCTGTCTATTTTTTACCCTTCCAATCATGTACTTGCAGTATCCTATTAGTTAGAGGTCTGTCTTTTATTTACAGTCCACTGTCTTTTTTTTACCCCACTTGGCGGGTAAAAATTAAAATTAAATCGAATTTAAATCGAGTGTTCACTTAAATTTAAGCATGGTTCATCACTTACGAATTTAACGAATTCCCATTTTTTTAGCTCTATCTCTTTCATTGCTGCAAATGTGTAAATTTTAATTTGCAGTTTGTTTTTAGAAAAGAATAGAAGATTGATTTGTTTCGAATATAAGCATTTTTTAATTTTTTAACGATGAGTCATGCTCCTTTGCATTTGAAACGGGTTATAATAACTTGATGGTGCCTCAGAAAACTAATTTTATGCTCCAGAAATACGTATTAAACGACGTTGAACCCGTACAGTCGGACTTTTTTGTACAGTCCGTAAAAATCTGCAATTTTTGAAATATTATTTTTGTACTGAACTACGATTTTGTAGGTTATGCTTTAAGGTTGATAAATTTTTGATTTTTTGGAAAATTTTGATAGTATAATCTCTCAAGCCGTGGTCTTACCTATTAGCAGTTTATCATTCTATTTATATATAATTCTAGTGCCATCTTTTAATTATCCAAGCTTATCTCTATTGACAAAATACTTCAATCAACCATTTGACAGGGCGGAACACTCTTTTTGTATTGTGCTTTCATCTATATTTAAATTCAAAAAATCAGAATAAACTTGTAACCCTTAACAAATAATATTACATCAATTGTATTATGTCAGTTACGTACATGTGTGCTTATTGTAGCTTTTTTATTTCATTTTTTTTAATCGTGTTTAGTTTCACACTGTTGGAAAAATCAATGCACCCAAAACAACATAACACAACAAACATGCATCACATTTTCTAACAAAAATATGAAGTGGTAACATCGTGTATATCAGGGAAATTATTATATTCAGAAGCTCCCACCTCTCCGTTAGATACAATAGTCCACGAAAAAATGTCAACACACAGATAAAATTCCTTAAAAAATATCCCATGCAATCACGAAAAGTACATTTGGATGACAATCACCGTTTACGAGATATTTACGATCCAAAATTTTCGATAACTATAATTATTTTAAAAAAATCAATCTAAAAGTCTTAGGTCGTTGTTGGTTTGCTGATGGAATTTCATTTTACACCACTGCATCGAAATCACCGGTTACGAGATATTTACGATCTCAAATTTTCGATAACGATAATTATAAAAAAAAGAAATCATTTTAAAAGCCTAATAAGCTCATTGTTGGTCGTCTGGTACATTTACTGACCGAACTTCATTTCACACTACTGTATTGAAATGATTGTTTACGAGATATTTACGATCCAAAATTTTCGATAAGTATAATTATTTAAAAAATCGATCTAAAAGCCTTAGGTCGTCGTTGGCCGTCTGGTACATTTGCTGATCGAATTTCATTGCACACTGCTGTATTGAAATCACTGTTTACGAGATATTTACGATCCAAAATTTTCGATAACGATAATTATTAAAAAAAAAATCAATCTAAAAGGTCGTAGTTGGTCGTCTGGTATATTTGCTAATCAAATTTCATTTCACATCACTGTATCGAAATCACTGTTTACTAGATATTTACGATCCGAAATTTTCGATAGCGATAATTTAAAATCTTAGGTCGTCGTTGATCGTCTGGTACATTTGCTGATCGAGTTTCACTTCACACCACTGTATCGAAATGTTTATAAGATCATCTATAAACGCATTCGTCCCCCGCGTCATGTCATATATTTGCGTTAGGGGGGATGATATTTCATTTAAAACGAGGGTGAAGATCACTGGGTTATATTAAAATATTTGGTACACCACACTGGATTGCCGATACGAGCGTTGGTTTACTTTACGCTCGGGGTCATGGTGAATTATTGTGGTAGACCAAGAACAACACAGCAAATTGCCTTATACCGCATATTTTGATGACTACTAATATATTGAAATATTTGTTGCCTACGAATATCATGGCTGGAAAAAAACACAGTAAGGGTGGTTGAAGATTGGATTTGTGGCATACTTTTGGTTGATATTGAAATTTATATAGTAATTTTGGATCAAATACCCTATCGGAGACACCCTACAAATTATTGATTTTGAATTGTGGTGATGTTTTAATATGAATCTGAGACGGAAGTTCACAATGTTTGGATCGAAGTAGTCCAAAGAAATTGATTGAAAAGCAGAGTTTATTAAAGATTATGGTTACGTATTCGGGGTAGGTTCATTTTCTTTGAAGAAAATGAAACTTTTAAAGATTGTTAGTTCCCTGATAGCAGGACCTTGTTCTCAGTCATCGATTTTATTTTGGTTTCGTTCAAAAATACCGTAAGAGCAAGACTAATCACTTTTATGTTTTTTTCTTTTAAATTGTGATAAAATTTTTTAAAAATTCTAATAAATTATTATTAATTTATAATTCATAATGATTTTCCAAAAATTTTAATATCTGATAAATCTCGAGGTATTCTTAAATATTTCCACGACTCTTCCGTACCTTAAAAGGAAAAACGGAACCCTTATAAGACTCTCCTTATAAGATTCCCCTCCCTACAAGATTTAGCGCACAAAAAATTATCCTAAAGGAATAAATAAAAATAAATAATGTCAAAAACTAAAACACAAATCTCAAATATTGATTCGATTATTCAAAAAACCGGGCCCTAGCCATTTGTCACATTTGTCTATCCGATGATTCGACCCTAAGTACCAATACTTGTCTGAATTATATTCTCGTCCAAGTGCTCGCGAAACGACATTTCATATTATACAACCTAATATTATTCCAAATAATGGCAAAAATAATTCCAGGTTGCAGGAATTCTATTTAAATTAAATAATTGCTGTTAGACATTTCTCTGATGCTTAAGTAAGTGTCGATATTTATCTTCATTGCATGGTTCCGGCCAAGTAGTCGGAAAACGATATTTCATATTACAAGACCAATGTTATTCCAATTAATTGCGGAAATGATTCCAGGCTACAACAATTCAACTCGGAAGTAAAGAATTGCTTTTATATGTAGATGTCTCTAATTCTTAAAAAAGTGTCGATATTTAACTAAATTATATGGCACCTATTTGAAGCGGTCCAAAAACGACATTTGATATTACACGACCTAATATTCTTCCAGATAATGGTAAAAATGACTGCGGGCTACAAAAATTCTATTTACAATTAAAAAATTGCTTTTAAACATTTCTCTAAAATGATTAAAAAGTGTCGATATTTATCTAAATTTGATGGTCGGCCAAGTGGCCCGAAAACGACATTTCGTATTACACAACTTAATGTTATTCAGCATTGGAATTGGAAATTTGGAATAATATCTTGGTCTTGCAAAAAATACAAGACATTCTAGACTTCTTTTTCTTCTAAGCAAACTTACTGGTCAGCAAATGGTGTCTTTCGAAATTATTATTTTTAAATTTAATAGAATTATAAAGTCAGTTATGAATTTCGTCTTAAATCACCCCCAGCCATTGTCCACCCATACTCGTACACACCATAGGGATGGTATGGGGTTAATAAAATATAAAATTAATTAAATTATATCTACACAGCGTTCGTACAATGTCACTTCATAAAGATGATAAAAACAAAATCCTGCACACCCTCTGTCTTAAATGTCCCTCTGGCTTTGTTTGTGTCCATGCATTTGCAATACTCACTGCATAACGTTACACAGCACCGAGCCTCACAAGCCGGGAGCGTTGTAGAATGTCTTCTGTTCTATTTGTGCATTTCACTGATACGTATGCTAATTTTAATTACTCGCTATTATTCGATGTAATTAGTTCGAATTTTCGAGGTCGACTTTTATTGGGTATGTAATTCCTTGCACACAGTAAGTACTGACTGCTTTTTTAATATTATGCAAAATAATTTATTATCTTGGACTACGGCTTGAATGTCTTGTCTAACTAATGTGGTGTGCAGATAAATAAGTAAAATTTATTAAGTCTAAGGGGCCACATACATAGTAGTTCGAATAATTTTTATATGAATTATTATGGTGAAACAGATTCGGTAAAGTGCAAGTCTAACTTACCCTACAAAGAGTTCTGCATCGATAAATATAAAATTTGAAATAAATCGAGTTTGCTTACTCTGGCACTGGTAGGAAAAGGGTTTAAATCTCCGGGCCAACTATGCTCGTTAAGGTTTTCTGCAGTTTCCCTTCACAATTCCAGAAGAATATCTACGTAGTTGATTTAGTAAGACGATTACAAAAGTACGTCTTCTAAATCCTAATCCAACTGCTTTCCTTGTCCTCCACCCACATTATAAATAAAGTGTACAAGTAATGATGTGGGCGGTGTCTTAAGAACGCACGTTAAATCACATTATTATTAGTGATGAGCAAATGCAAGACCAAGACCAAGACTTGGCAGTCTTGGTTTTGGTCTTGTTCTTGCATTAAGAATCTTGGTCTTGGTCTTACTAGAGCAGTTTGAGTCTTGGTCTTGGTCTTGGTCTTGCAAAATGCAGTCTTGGTCTTGGTATTGCCAAAAAATCTTGCACTTTCTTGCATTTCTTTATTACCGAATTTTTTCCTTCTAAAATCAGAATTTTCTCTCTTTACGGTATTAATTATATTTTCAAACTATTTAAATAGTTTAGCAAGAGTCTTGCTTTTTTCTTGCTTTTGTCTTGGTCTTGCTCACTTGAGTTTTGGTATTGGTTTTGCAGCCATACTTATAGTCTTGGTCTTGGTCCTGCTCTTGGTATACATAGTCTTGATCTTGGTCTTGGTCTTGCAAAAAATGCAAGACCAAAACAAGACTACAAGACCAAGACTAATTTTGCTCATCACTAATTATTATTATCAATCCGATATCTCAATAATCTGTACATATAATAAAACTATAACGAGACCGTTTCTGTACATGGAATATTTTTTGAAAATTGTATTGGTACTGTAAATAGTTATCGATGTAGGTCACGCAAAAACTACTGGACGGATTTTAATGAAATTTAGTGTGGTACCTTTTACTCCGGGAAAATGTCCCATTCCCAGGGGAAAACAGGAAAACCATTTTGAGCATGTGCACACATTACGCAAAAACTATTGAACAGATTTTGATGAAATTTGGTGTGGTGATAATCTATTACCTAGGTCAACATTTAAGATACTACTTACTCCGGGAAAATGTCTCAATCCTACAGGAAAATAGAAAAACCATTTTGATCATATGCACGCATTAAAAAAAAAAAATATTGTTCTATGCAAGTTCTGTATAATTATTACACATATAGGTACTTCTCATTGATTTTAACAATGCATCGCGCGAACGACGTCACGGGTACAGTTAGTTCTTAATATTATTGTACTTTTCCTTTGTTCGGAATATCCATGATTTTAGAAGTAATTTTATTCTTACATTCAGGTCCGACGAGAGGGGACACAGCCAGGGTTGTAACTTCTGGGCCTAGGCTTGAAAAGGAGGCCCGTGGCTGTCGATAGGAAGGGGCCCGGAAAAAAGTAAAAGAAATTTATTTTTGATCGTCACTTATTTTTTTGGTAACAATTTTTACAAAATAAGATTTATTTCTGGAGTTTGTTATTTTTTTTCTACGACCCTGCTTACAATAAACAATCTATCAGTACCTGCAACTCTATGTCAAATCATCGAATGAGGGTTAGAAAAATCCGGTATTGAAATATTACACATTAATAAATTTGAACTCCACCCACTTTACAGATCCCAATGTGATTGTATTCTATAAAATTTATAAATTTCAACTCCTCCTCCCCCTATTTTGAACCCTTTTGCCGGCAGAAATAAAAATATTTCCTATTTTTCCATATTTTCGCTTCTAGGTACTATTTTCGCAAAATAAATTTTAATTTGCTTGGACTATAATTCAAATAGATTCTAAACTGAAACATACATACTTAAGTTAACTTCAGAATCACAAGTAGAAATTTTTTTTTGATTTATTGAATTATGTTTCTGAAAGATGTAAGCAGAAAAAATCACGCGAAATAATTTAATGTGCTTTATAATACTAAATCATTGAGCATCATGATCTAAACATATTGTTTGTTATATTCAATATAAGAGATAGAACAATACATTTTATTTCCTTTAAACATAAATCTATCACTTTTTATTTTGGGTACATTAATTGAATCACTTCTACCACTGTGTGCTGTAAAAGTTTGGACACTATTTCTACAGTCAGTCAATCGAAAGCAACACTTTTTAAGGTATATTTGGTGCGAGATAGTCAAGTACAAAAGCATAGCTCAGCGAAAAAATTTTCTTTTATTAAAAATTAAATGATGTAGGGGAGACTGGGACTAAATGGTAAATTTTTAACAAATATTTTTTTGAGGCACTAAATCCTCAAACATATATGTATATATGAACACATTTATCTTGTAGAGAAATTATAGTCCTCAACAAATTTTCATGATGAAGTTTGTGATGTTTCCACGAAAAATGCATGTTTTTTCATTTTTTTTGAACTTAATTTTTTTTTTATTATTTAGCCTCATGGTGGGGTTAAATGTTAAATAGATGAAACTAAGTGTTGTAACATATTGAAACCACTTTTTGAATTGTATAACGAAGTAAATATGTATAAAAGGATATGCAAACGATGAATGATGTAAAGAAAAACGCCCATTTATTGAAATGTACAACTTTTACAAGAAGAAAAATGAAAATTAATCAGGTTGACTTATTTTTCTGGAAATAAAATTTACTAAAAATTTTAAAGAATTTTATAATACATCAGATAACGAATATGTAGAAATTTAGATATTTAAATTTTAAAAATATCGTTATTTTCGATATCGATAATTTTCAATAACGAAAAGTAGGTTTTGATAGTCCAAATATGTTCGGAATTCCCATAACTTGTTTCGCTTAAGCTTTCAAAAATTTCGTTATTTTTGAGCTACGATGCACCGTTTACGAGATATTTACGATCAAAAGTTAACGTTTACGAAAAGTATCGAAAACTAATTTTTTTGAAAATATTCTATTGCTGACCAGATCAGTGGGACAATGGAGTATAAATTGAGCCATTATAATCAATTTATGAAAAATAACTCGGTATCAATAATTTTCGATAACGAAAAGTAGGTTTTAACAGTTGCAATCTGTTTGGAGTACCTACAACTTGCTTCGCTTAAACCGATAAACCGACAAATAAAAAGAGAAAATAGAAGAAAATTTAAAAAAATCATTTAACATTTAACCCCACCAATATTTTAACACAGCCCCAAGGTACGTTTTGAGCTTTGATAACGATTACACAAATAATGACGGTAAATATATAAAAAATATTTTAAAGATTCGTATTCATAATACAAAGAATTCGTTAAGTGCGTGTTTTTGACACGCACTAAGTAATGCCATCTCAGTGAAAGTGTTAATTTATGATTTTTTGTTAACTCTATAGTTGTTTGTTACCTCTATAGTTGTTAACTCTACAGCCCTCTTGCGTTTATTCAATATGGATGTACAACTCAATAATTATTCAATCACGTGTTCAATTCAATCACACAACGATATTAATACGTCATCTTCGATGACATAAAAATGAACTAATATACTAACTTTAATGAGGATATGTCTGAAAAAACTCCGTTTCAGATGAAAAGTATGCAGCAAAGAAAATTGCTTCGGCATTATCGAAACACATTTAAGGATATGTACACCATAAGGCTCAGATGAACTTCACATTACTAACGTCATTTGTTTTCTAGTCAAGAGAGCCCTCTAAGGTCAAAATTTCAGCTTTGTAACTGCTGACATTCAAAAAATATTTTATCTACGACTACCATGAAATTGCTTGTTTATTATACAAAATACTATGTAAGTAACCTACGTTTTACATACAGCCACATGTCCAGCTGTACAAAAAATGGCCCTTTACACGCATGTATGCTAAAAATAACAACACCTATTACACTTTTATTAATTCTTATAATTATTATATATTATACAGTGATATACATGATACATATTATGTTAGACTCTGTACAAAAATTTTACCTAGCAACTGATTGTTTACGTTTGTTCAAGGCCAGCTTAGCCAATAGGCCACCCTAGGCCATGACCTAGGGGCGGGAGATTTTTAGGGGCGGTAAATTTTTAAAATAGGGTGGAAAAATGAGGAATTAACGTTTTTTTTTTTTTGCTCATCACTTATTTTTTTTTAAAAGAAAGTTTGTAAAAAAGGTAGGAAAAGGGACGGCAAATTTTTAAAACAGGGCAGAAAAAAATAGGGGCGGCATTTTTCAAGGTGTCTAGGGGCGGACTCAGGGTTAATCCAGCCCTGCGTTTGTTTTTAGTAAATTCCAAATACTACATAATTTTAATGTATTAATATTTGTAGATTTGTACCAAATTTTTGTCGTTTATTGTGAATTTCACGTTAGTCGTAGATAAAGTATAGTACGTAACTCGATTGTAAGGCATAATTACACACTCGCGTAATTACGCACTCGCCGCTACGCGGCTCTTGTGTAACTTTCTCGCTCGTGTGTAATATGCAACTTCCAACCTCAGTCAGGTAATATACTATTTAAGATAAAAAAAAATTTTTTGAAACTTCCACAAATAGTTTTACGATAATTTCTAATTTAATCAACAAAACCTTTTCGGAGCATAGTTTATAGTTTTTGAAACATCGGGTACTTGATTAATAAAATTTATATATTCAGCGAGAAGGCACAAGAGTAAGTAAACGCAAAAAAAAATTCGTAAAAATAAAACACTACTTTAATATTCACCCTCACTTCACACGAAAAAAAAATTGACTTTCAGTTTTTCATGCCACAACACCACTTTTCTTGCCCGTTTTTCTGTTCAGTATACGCCAGTAGTAGCGTTGTTGATTGTGATTTATATGGCTTGTTTGGACATCCATGTCACAGAGGGTCAGTTAGGTATCGCACTGAACCTAGAAAAACTTCAAGAAATATTCGAGTGGTTTCTATTACTATACTTCGTGTCCTAATCAAATCAATGTAAACGTCTATTATTTGCAGAGACGGAAAGAAAAAAATACATTATTTTTTTTTTTTGCGGAGAATAAAAAGCATCCTCTTGCTGTGAGTGTGGCTTTTACCGTAATTTCTCTTCTCTTCAGGTTGTCACTGTTTATTTGTTTTTTTGCAATTTATTAGATGTAACAAGTAATTTTCAAGTATATTTATCCAGTTTCGACATGAATAATGCCACATATTTTAATACACCAATACGAATGGTTTGGATTTTGTTACGGAATTCAGGTGGCACAGTCAATACCAGATGATATTGTAGATAAAAATTTTGGTAAAATCGTTGGAGGTCCTAAATCCTTGCATAAATTCTTCAACAATTAAGCACGCCTGGTGCCCAAAACGTCAAAAAATGAGTTTTTTTCGAAAGAAAAAGGGGGAGCTGCCCCCAATAGCAACTCATATTAGGACCTTTTCACGTCAATTCGACCAGTCTTAAAAGTTCTCAGATTTTTTTCATATTCACTATAATTTATCTACCAGTAGAGCTATGTCCAATTTTGACATCTATTTCTCAAAATTATTATTTACGCTCAAGATATTTTGCTTCGAAAATTGCGGTACCTAATTATCAGCTTTTTTTGCATCTCTTTTATAAAAAATTCTATATTTTCCAAACGAGGGATTTGAATTGGATGATTTTTTATGGGTAAATTCATGAAGCTCTATAGTACATTACAACATAATAAAACTTGTTCTATATTGTACAGTTTCGAATTTCTATGCACTCAAATTAGCTCAAATTTGGACAGCCCTGGCAAAAATCTCTAATGACTTAAATAGATGATTTTGGGTTCATTGTGTTCAGAATTTTATGCTCTTTTAAATTTTGCAAAGAAACTGATGGACTTTTACTGGTATCAATATAAAAACTAAGAAAGATCGAAACTATGTGTAGTTATAGAGCAGGGGTGAGCAAATATTTTGATAGTCGGGCCACATTGCAGACGAAAATTTGACCTCGGGCCTTTAAGTATTGCTTAATATTTTATCTAAAATTTTTTATGCACCAATTTATGTTAGACAAAAACTAATATTTGTGTTTTTAATAATAGTATATATTTATATACAATGCTTCATGGGCCAGACAAAATTCTACCACGGACCGGATTCGGCCCGCGGACCGCCATTTACCCAGGCCTGTTATAGAGGGTTCATATAGTACATATAACATTATACAGTAAATATTTAGCCAAAATAGTCTAACTAAATTACACATAGAGAGAAAAAAAATTGTTACCTAGACATTTATAAGTGGAAATGGTAAAGAGGCTTATAATAAACGTAAAAAAAATAAATGCGTGAGCAGGGGCGGTAGAGGATTGATTTGGGGTTTCCAAAAGATTGAAAAATTGTAATATTGCAATTTCCGGCGAAAGTCGAAGTCAAAGAAAAAATTATCCTTTACAAAAGTTGTAGATCATGCAAAAATCTACAACTTTTGTAAAGGTCACTTTTTAACGTAACCTCAAAATTTCGGAGAAAAATGCGAATTTTTTGTTGTTTTTTTTTTTTTTATTTCGTTTTATATTTCTCATTTCCACAAAAATAATTTAATTACTACGAAACTCGGTGAAAGTATGCCTTTCTGGGTCTTAAATAACCATAAGTTGATTTATGCCTGATTCACCTGTTCCTGTTTCTACTGTGGTATCGTTTCGCCTGACCATAAATTGGACGATGGATGATCTCTTTTTTATAAAAGAGATGCAAAAAAAGCTGATAATTACCGCAATTTTCGAAGCAAAATATCTTGAGCGTAAATAATAATTTTGAGAAATAAATGTCAAAATTGGACATAGGTTACTGGTAGATAAATTATAGTGAATATGAAAAAAATCTGAGAACTTTACTTTTAAGACTGGTCGAATTGACGTGAAAAGGTCCATTAATAACTGTATTAACAATGTAGTGAGGCTATAAGTAGTTGATATCTACATTGTAGATTCTACAACCTTCCCGATTGAAACCGAGTACTTATACGGAAGTAACTAAAAAAATAATAATAAATGACTAATCAAAAACTTTTTCCTCGGTAGATACTTAACATAGTAAAGTAATTCCAAATTTACATAAAGAAAAACACTCGCGAAAATTAGACATATTTATCAACATCCTAGTCCTCGTTTTTTAGGATAATAACAAGGATCTTTATTACCATACAAAGTTTCATTTAAATTTGAGGGGTGCAACATATTAGAAAAAAAAATATTTTTCAGCTCTAACCTGTCGAACAGCCCCTCCAGTAGGTCCAACCCAGGAAGTTTTCGAGATAATCAGGGAAAATCGAAAATGGATATAACCAAATATAGGGGATCTGCCCCAGATAGAAACTTATATCAGTAACCGTATTATCGTTTATGTAACATTTTAAGTACCTTAAATGTATATATAATTTTCGTAGGCCAAAACAAAGCAGGTACAGAAATATAATAGAAAATTATCCAAAATATCTTTAAATGTGTCTTTTTGACGTGTATAATATAGCACTCCTTGAATTTTAATACTTTAGTAATAAAGCACACTGAAAACACATTTTCTCACAATTTTCTATTATATTTCCGTAATTGATTGGGGGACAGGGATATTATTTGAACTGAAATAAATTCGGGAAAATTCACTAGCTCATGCGGAATATTCTAAGAAAAAAGGAGCATTTCTAAATTTGGAATTCAACAACAAATCTTTGCATCTCCTGTAATATTATTTTTCTTATTACAATAATTGCAATTTTTTTTTCAAACATTTTTGATTGAAGATTGGTATCCCCTTAAAGTGTGTCTTATTTTAAAATAAACCTCAAAAACAAATGAATAAAACAATAGAAACGCCAAAACAAATAAATGCCTAACGTGCCGCGAAGTAAAAAAAATAATAAAATAAAACTGTTAAGAGATAAATTCTTCTGGAGGCAGTAAATTTCTTTAAAACACTAAATATTCAGATTTATCTGTTTTAATGTTTACGCCCGCTCAGGATAAAATAAATGTGTTTTTCTTACAAGCAATTTCCAAAATAAATATTATTATGATCCTCGCACCGCACCAGATTCAATTCAATAAACCGACAGTTACAAATGAAAAAATCGTACATTTACAAAATCATTGCGACCAAATTGTTGACAATTTGCACTGTGTAGAGACCCTGTACATCATCCGGGTGTAGTCGTATAAAATCATGTTTTGAAAAGATATTGCTTTGTGCGAATAAGGTTTTCCACTGAAAACGAACATCATCTTTTCTCTTGGAAACAATGCCAGTAATATCCAGAAATATGCCGTGAACATATTCGTGAGCGTGGCATGAGGTGTTTTAAATCTCTTCAAGTACCTCCCACTACATGTTTAAAAGGTTCCACATTCCGGCAACGACAACAACCATTTCTATTTTAATGTTATCAAAATATCATACCAGTTAATAATCGTTTTATGGTGCCTAATTCATAGCATTCAGTTTTAATAGTAACAAAAAAGTACGTGTAAATATAGTATATGCACGTACATATATTCAGATGATAATCGACGCAGCTGTAAATCCTCTACATTCAAATATTTGTTTATTATAAATTTCACCGATGTTTCAGTATGTGTTGAATAAAGGTAGACGGTATGTTAGACAAAAATATAAATGCAAGTTTGGTGCACAAGGCGTCAATTTTCTTCTAATTTTCGGATTTTAGCTCTAATCAAACGCAAAGAAAATAGTATATTGTACAATTAGTGGGAAAAGAGGCTTATTTCTCACAAATATGAGTTTGTTACGCGAGCCCGCAGGGCGAGTGCAACAATTCATATGAGTGAGAAATAAACTTTTCCCACGTATTTTACACTATACTTTTTCTACGAGCACATTTTTTTCGTATAATTTAACATAAATAATTAAAATAAAATTTAAATAAATAGTAAGAATTTTTAAATTTATAATATCAGTGGTAAGATATTCAAATTTTTGCCAAAGCATACTTTGAAACTATGGAAAAAATAATAAATAATCAACATACATAATATTATGTATATTTTTAGAATTACATATTATGACATTATATATTAAATCAGACATAGCCAACTTTTTTATTATATTAAGCCGTACGAAATAATTTCCCACGCCAGCTATTTCCACACAGTGTGAGTAGTTGTTAATTTTTACATATAGTTAGCCTTGCGCAAAATGTTACTTTTAATAGTAGGAGTAGAAAAAGGCATTTAGTTTTGTGCCAAATGTTAAAGCTTTCAATCCATTTTGACCCACAGTTTTACACATAATATCGTAGGAAAACCACATTTTTAAATGGTAGCTTCTTTCTCAAAGTTTTCAAAAATGAAGTAGCAATGAAATATCTTTTTTTGCAATTTTGGGACCAAAGTACATACTCTAGCCCGTCATAATAGGAAGTAAAATGACATTTTCAGTCCTAGAGAACTAAAAATACTTTTTCCCTCGCTTTAACGCCAATGAGCGAGCGGAGTTTATAGAACCTTACTTTTATAGCAAGTGAAATTTAACATAAATAGTGGTATTGAAAATTTATCGTTGAATGAAATGTCGTTTCGCAACCACTTGGTTGATCATTTTGTCTATAATATTCTTTTAAACAAAAAATAAAAATAAAGTAAAAAAAATGTTTTTAAAAAACAAAACTTTTATTTAAAAATGGGCTAAAAAAATAAAATGACTCAGTGACTGACTAAGTGCAGTTTGAAGCAATATGCAATATAATCTACAAAAGCTTGAGGCGTTATCATTAATTATTTCTATTTTAGATGTTTTGGATATAAATGTAGCTATTTTACTTTTCAGTAACTACCAAACTTAATTAAAGGCCTCAAGCTTTTATAAATTATTTTGCATTTTACTTCAAACTTCACTCTAAAGTTATTTTATTTTTTTTAGCTCATTTTTAAATAAAAGCTTTTACTTAAAAAACTTTTTTTTAGTTTATTTTCTACTTTTTAGTCTGATTACAATTTATTTAAAAAAAATTAAAGAAGTAATTTTTTTTACCTATATTTTAACCGATTAATTTACTCTAATCAAACATAATTATGGAAACAAAAAATTGCAATGTAAAATCAAGGGACAATATTTGACAATTCGAAACGCCAAAAAATTGCATAGAACTAAAAATCAACAATTTTGGTTTGGGGCGATTTAGGGCAAAACTAATTATACAATATTGCACTTTGATCAAGGTTAGACACGTATGCAAAATCTAAAACGCGTAGTTCAATTAGAATCTGTCTAAATTTTGATTCCAAAATTTTATCTAAACCAACATACTAACATAGCAAGTTAAATAAAAGCTTTTAATTAAATTTATTTTTGTCGTATGTAATTCATTGTTATTCGTGGCCCCGCACCTATTCGTGGACCGCCAGTTGGGAAACACTGATCTAAACAGTCCTCGATAAAACTCATATAATCTTTAAATAAGAAACAAAAATATATATCGTCAAATACTGCTTCAATTCTGATTTTTGTCTCTGAAAAATATTCAACAAAGTGCTTAATAATAATTATATATACAAGAAAAACACCCATCAAATTTTACACAGTTTACTTCCAATTTACGAAATGACCGAAATGCCGTAATAAAACCGTTTGAAATGACAATTAAATAACAATAAACTAAAGCTTTATCGATATCACCGCAGTTATCCGTGCTGGATACGTTAACTAACTACACGACAGCAGCGCCAGTGTGTAGAAGTTATGCGTGTAATCTTAACGTTGTTCGTTTTGAACGTTTGTTTCCAAAAACAACAATAGCATCGTATGTACGTACGACTATCGTAGGGTATTTGTACCATAAATATTCGTAGTACACGATTTTGGTCAAGTTAAATGGCTATTTGTTGACTTGTACGTGATTTATAAAAGGTTCAACCTCTTCTAATAATGTACATTAAACCAAAAAGTAAACTCACTTATTACGTTTTTTTTTTCATCTAAATGTGTTTAATTTTTTCTTTTTGGTGCTTCCGCCATAGTAAACATATTACGTACGCTTAACAAATGAAGTACGAGTCAGCCTCGCGCACTTAGGGTTCCGTACAATGCTTAAAATAGACAAAATTTGTAAAAAGTTGACATACGAGTTACTGACAAAAATGGCTGTGACATACGGATATACGGACAAACAAAATCTCACTGTTGCTTTCTTATCTTTTAGATACGGAACCCTAATGAAAAGATATTCGCATTTTATAAACTTACCTGGAATTAGAGGAAGTATAGGGATCCATAGAATGTATATGAAAATGAAGCCAAAAAAGTGACAGGTGTTGACACTTATGGCGATTAAATATGGCGATTATACAAGGTTGAATTTAAAATTTTCCTATATTTATTGGTGTTATATTTGTTATTATAAATATTGTTAGAATATTTATTAATAAATAGTCTCAAATTACAACAAAAATCACATACAAATTAAAAAATATTCATTACCACCGACACTTTTGTAGGTTATAAAAGGTGTAAACCAATATGGCGATTTTGCTTCAAAAAAATAATGTGTATTCCGTCTGTTGTATGGTAGATACAAACATATTCTAATATCAGTGGATTAAAGTGAATTGTAATTGTTTGATTGTAATACACATCTATGGCACTTGTAGATATTGTTATAGCTGGATTATATATCTATGATACAATAATTTTATATTACACACGCGTGAAATAAAATCATTACTATATTACATATTATATTATAATGATATAATTATTTTTTCTTGTTGATTATCACAAGCTTGTTTTTTAATACGTTTTTTTTTTTTTTTTTTTTAATAATCAGATGTGGAAATTAAAAATAAAAGAAATAAGCGATTAAAGAGTGTTTTCAATTTAAGTAATAATTATTATGTAGGTACGCATAATGGCATAACATATTAATGGAATACAGTGAAACGTCGTTAAAAAACCACACAGCATTGGCAGCTTAAGAAAAGAATCACCAAAAAAAAAGAAATCTATTTTTTTTTTTCATAATTGTGTTCTTTAAGCTGTTATAAAACTTGATGTTATAAAACTTCAAATGCATATTGATGTTGATGTTATAAAACTTCAAATGCTTTTTTCTGGAAACTATGTTTTTGGACATGATTCCGCGTGTATCTCAAAAAATATTTGAGATATCGACATAAATCAAAGTGCATATTATTCCTCGATACCATCATCTTGGCAGGAACTAGGATCTTTCGGTTCCGTAATATATTTTCAAAATGGCTGCTGTTTATAGTCGAAAAAAATGGTAATTAGTGCCATAACTATATTTATGTATATTTTCAGAAAATTCTTGATTTTTTTATTTATTTTAATTTACCGGGGATTTCAGAACGCGCGAAACCATCAAGATGGAAAATTCTTGCCGCATTGACTTCAACGCAATTTATACTAAGCTCCTTTTTGAATTTAAAAGAAAAAAAATTTTTGTAGAAATAATGTTGTATATTTAGTTTTTTAATAGAATATTTATTATATTAATAGATTTGAGCGTTACTTTATGGTATTCCATATTTGTAAATAATAAACAAATATTTTACTTCGCAAACATACCACTTTTATTTTGAAACTGTGACAATATTGTTTCGAAAATTAACTGACGGTTCGAAACAATATTGTCACAGTTTCAAAATAAAAGTGGTATTTTTGCGAAGTAAAATAGAATATTTATTTGTATAAAAAAGAAAAATAATAAAAAAAGGTCGATTTTTGATGTTTTTTGGCAAATCTCCCCTTAAAGGAAATTTTATACATCTGTGAAATATTTGCCACCAACCTGGTTAAACAATCCCGGTCCCACAACAACTTATCGTTTAAATTTAAATGCTGGAAAAGTTACGAAAAACATATAGCATGTACCGTATACATATATCAGTTAGTTTACATTGTTCACGACAGCAGTGTGTAGGCCAGTGTGTAATGTGTATGTATTGACTTCAGGGTACAGCCGAACGGATCCAGGTTTAAATCCACGCGCCTGCTGTATAATTTTTTTTTTTTAAGTTTTTTTCTTATTTCGTTCCTATATAAACGAAGCCTTTTTGGAAGTCACTTTCTGAATATCTAATCGTTTTAATTTCAAATATTATCGAGTGCTTGTGAGACACTACTACGTATGACAAACTTTTGTTTGCATTTCAACACACGCAGTATTGATATGTTCACTAATCGTTCAGTTCACATGTGGTTTTTGGTCATACTATACCAAAGAAATTGAGTGCTTAAAGTTTAAGTTTAACTGAACGATTAGTGAACGTATCAATACTGCGTGTGTTGAAATGCAAACAAAAGTTTGTCATACGTAGTAGTGTCTCACAAGCACTCGATAATATTTGAAATTAAAATTGTAACTGTTTCTCGAATCAGAGAGAGTATTAATACACATAGGTGATTGAATGGGTGTCCGGCTTGGCCGCTTACCGAGCATGGGATCGTTGGTGTAGAGGTTAACACGTCTGGCTAGTTACCAGAAGATCCTGGGTTAGATTCCCGGCCGATCCGGATAATTTTTTCAATCACTTTGTGATTTTTAATCTAATCGTTTAAAAAAATTGAATTTTGCTAACAGTAATCCGGTTGTAGTCGCCTGCCAGTGGTTTCACTGTAAACAGATAGATAAAATGACGAACGGAGGGGTCCACTTAAAAAAAAATTGAAAGTGTGGACTTGAACAGATTAAAAGAGATTATTATATCATAATATGCTTACATCGCGGTATACATATGTATTGAATGAAATGGTAAGGTAGATCTCTTTATGGCCGGCAAGTGTTAGCAGAACAACATACATAAATGGTGTATTATCTGATTTTATGTTTAAATAATTAACACCAAATATCATTTGATATTATAATAAATGTTACAATGTGAATTAAAGACAGTTTAACATCAAAAAAAAGATAAAAGGCATCACACCTAAGTACTTTTTGGATGAATGACTTGAATTTTCTTTTTTTTCTGCTTTTGTTTTTTAAAATGTCGATGATTTGATTAAATTGAATGTATATGTGCCTTTTAATTGTGTGTACTTTGAAAGAAACGGATTTTGATGTTTTACTTTATATATTAATTTTTTGTAATAACCGTACTCTGAATTTCATGTATTTACCCAAGTAAAAATTAGGTGGTATATCAGGTAATTATGCATATAGATTTCTTGTACCTTGGAATCATTTCCGCCATTAATTGAAATAATAAATGTGTCGCCTATAGTATCAAAATCTACTAAATGTACTTTTCGAATTTTTTGATTTTTTAGGGCCATTAATTTTTAAATGCAACAAGGCATATGCCCGCCCCTTAACATTTTTTGTTGTAATTTTAACTGCTTACTAAAGAAATCTGCAACTGAAATATAACATAATTTTCAAATCCTGCTAAAATTACATTGAAAACTTTACAAATCCTGCTAAATACCCATACATAACCTATATTTTAGATTTTAACCGTTCAAATTTTAATTTTTTCACTGACATGCGGGACGTACGAAGTATAAAATTATGTTTTCACGTAAAATTTGCATTTTTGTATTTATCTAAAATTTTAAATAATGAAATCGTAGATGTAAATGAATTACTAAGTAAGCACTTTGGTTTTAAATGACAAAATGAAAATAGTTTACAATATTACAAAACAAATTGTATCGTCTAACCCTGATACATCCAATATTGCTGAATCAAGTTTTTTTTTTTTTAATAAATTTCCCTTATAATTTCTGTTTTAAAACGCACTTTATATAAATGTTACTATCAAAACCTAATAAATTCAAATAATTTTGATTAAAAAAGGGTTAAAAATTTTTTAATCGAAAAATTAATTTTGAACTGAGTTACGGTTTTTTGAGATTTCCCATGATCTTTTCTATATAACTGTAACTTTTGAGATACCTAAGTGAGATATGATTGACACGGACAGATCGTAAATACGGCCCTGATTATACAGTGGTGGCCACAAAAATAGCACACCTGGTAGAAAATAAGGATAATATAAAATTTTTGGGATGCAAATAAATATAATAAACGAAAACTAGCATAAATAAATTACTATAATTATTTAGTAAAAAAATATATTAAAATTAAATATTATATTACTATATTACTTACAGTTTTAAAAAGAAAAACAGAAAAAACAGGAAATATATCTGGACATTAAAATAGCACACTTTAATAAATTTAATATTAAAAGATTTTTCAAAAGCGATATAGCACTCTAACATTAACTATGCTGTTTATATGAAGTTTAATTGTTTAATATTTCGTTGGAAAACTTTTACATTCAATTACTTTTGCACATCTCATAGGCATACTTTCCACTAATGAACGGTAACGTTCAATAGGAATGCTATACTAAATTTCCTGCACAATCTTCCACAAATCTTCTAAATTCCTTGGATTTTTCTTTGATAATTTGTTTTTAAGATATTTCCAAAGATTTTTTAATGGATTTAAATCTGGACTTTGCGTTGGCCAGTCCAAAACTTATATTAATTTATTTCTTAGCCATTGTTTTATTTCCCCTGCTGTATGCTTTCGATCATTGTCCTGCATAAATATCCAATTAACGGGCAAATGTCTGTCTGCAAAAGGTTCCATATCGTTTTTTAATATATGTATATATACTTTGTGGTCCATTTTTCTATCAATTTTTACAATGGGGTTTACACCATGCCAAGACATGGCTCCTCAAACCATGACACTTCCACCATCATGCTTAATAGCTTTAACGGTGTACAATGGATTGTGAGACTGGTTTGGAGAACGTCGCACATACACTTTCCCATCAGAACCGAATCGATTTATCTTAGTTTCATCGCTCCACAACACTCTTTTCCAAAACGACACGTCTTTTTTTAAATGTTCTTTTGCGAATGCAAGTCTTTTTTTTTATTTGCACTAGAAATAAGTGGTTTCTTCTGGTTAATACATCCTTGTAAATTATGTTCATTTAAACGGCGATGGACAGTTCTGGCTGATACTACGACACCATGGTTTTCTTCTAATTCCTTTTTAATTTCAGTTGTTCAGTGTCTTAAAAGGATTAGAAGTGCTGGCGCGGTATATAATTCGGTCTACTTGTGGAGTTGTCTTCCTCTTTCTGAGTTTCCTATTTATATTTTCGTATGATTTAGTTTCCTTGTATGCTTTTATTGCATTATATATAACTTTTCTTGAGCACATTAAAATTTTCGCTATATCAGAAATATTCATTTTTTGATTTGTTAATTCAATAATAATTTTCCTCTTTTCGGGAATGGAGTGCTTTCTCCTCCCCATTATATTTACAAAATATAAACCAAAAAAACTTTTTAAAACAAATTAATATGATTAATATTAATTTTAATCTTTGAGAGATGTTATCTGGTTCACTGTTCCAATGAAAATAATGATGTGTGCTATTTATATGACCACATGAATATACAACTACTTGAAAAAATGTCTTACTCCGAAGAAAGCTGATTACATTTATTTCTGACAATGTATATTTTTTATTAATTTATGAGTATCTAAATGTAATCAAGTATACTGAATAAGTTTATTGAATAGTTTTATTAATTTACACGTGTATATTCAGAATTTTTAACAGGTGTGCTATTTATGTGGCCACCACTGTACATATACCAAAACCTTCCTCCTAAGTTATTCTAAACAAAATCCATTCAGTAGTTACTGAGAAAAAACATATGAGGATTCTTTAGGTGTAAAACACTATTAAAAATGATTTAAAATAAATCCCTTCTCTATATTTTATTAAAAATATCACCCAAAAATAAACACAAAAAAACTCTTTAATATGCATATAGTGGTGAGACGAAATTTCCCTTTTCTGTTGTAGGTATAAAAAGAAAATATTTTTATCACATAGAAAATACCGGAACCTTACATATTTCCACCGTAAATTGGTTATTAAAACGTTCTAACAATGAGAGGAAGCTTATAAGATTAACCTGATCTCATATTGTATAGTGGGTCGGTATAAATATGTTTTTACTCACTAAAAGCCAGAAGGCAAAGAAGAGATATTATTTTCTCATTTTTGTAAAAAAAAAAATTGTTCTTTAACTTACGGAAATTTTAAATGGTCTCCGGCTTTTCAAATTAGATTTATGCATGTTATTAAAAAACCCTTTCGCCGTGGTTCGGGATTATTTTATTACAATATATCATGTGTTGAAAATTGAAATATCAAAAGGTTGTTTATGTTAGATAGATAAAAAATATATAATTTTATTATATCAAAAGCTTTCTTGATACTGAAACAAGTGTTTATGCAAGCATACTATAAAGTTATTTATTTTCAAAAATATTTTCATAAATTAAATGAAATTATTAAAAATATAATTTTAATAAATTTTTATTTTCAATTAAAAATTTAGACAAACTTATAATTTTTATATTACACCCAATAAAATTATTAAAATTTATTAATTTATGACTATTTGAATATTTGAATAATTTTTTCCATTAAAAAATTGCGTTAAACCCAACCTGCTTACAAAAATTGTACACTGTATTCACTGACAATATTTAAAATGGATAAAATGGTTCGTTTTTTAAATCAGCAGGGCCGGCATCAGGGGGCCCGCAGTCTCGATTAGGGGTCCAGAGAAAATGAGACGACGTTTTTTTCTTTGCTCGTGGGAAAAAATGTTTGAAAATTTTTTGTTGTGTCCCGGAGGCCCGTCATTTTTCTCACCGGTCCTGCAAATCAGATTTACGTTTACGCAGTTTATTTAATGAATTTTCATTAGACATGAATCATCGATCTTGTGGAATTAATATCCTAGTACACTTAAACCTGTTTTTGCGCGGTTTTTTTGTGCAATTTTCTTATGCGATATATAAGAAAATGTCCATGAAAGTGCCTAATGGGAATAAAAAGTTGAAAAAAGTAAGGAATTTAAAGATTAATTTGCAGTAAGGTTGGTTGTAAACTGTACGAAAGTATTTTTTTTAAATTCCTTTTGAGGACCGGATTATCAGCTTGGGTCTTGTTCGATCCCATGTCACATTATCATATTTAACACGTCCTAATAAGGAGAGTGACGAACGTATCTTATTATCGCTTGACATATGTATGTATTGTAATTTTTGCAATATTACAGAAATAAAATAAAATTCTTTAATAATGTTCTTATATGTCAATTAATTCTTTATATTGTTTGGAAAAGCAATTCTAGTGACATAGTGAGGTTTTGAAACCTTTTTTATGCGGCTCCGATTCGCCGGATAAAACTCTCCAAGATATGTGGACACTCTCAAAACGATTTCTTTGTTTTTAAAACAAGAAAATATTCTTTTGAATAAAAAAAAAAATATTTTTTATTACTCATGCGAGAGAAGTACTAACTTGGCACACAAATTTCTGTACGCCAAATAGCTGTTTGTCCACTGTACTCTTCCCACATACTTGTGCGTGCGAAAAGTTTACTTTCCGTACGCAAATTGACGATAAAGCACGCAAAATTTAATCGAAACACGGAAAAGCCGCCTCTTGATTTTTCATTTAATAAATATTTCATAATTATTTCTATAGAAACCACCAACAAAGTAATTTAAACAATATTTAATTCAGAAAAAAAGACGAACTCGTGCGGGAGTCTCAAGCGAATGAACGCACTCACAACGTTCGTGCGCTCAGCTTCGCTTTCGTGGGCAATCGACAATTTCCCGCACATATTGCACAGTATACTATTTTTTTATTTAAGAGGAGGTTTACTCGAGAGTCCTTAAAAATTACATATTTTTCTAGAATTTTTTTTTCTAGAACGGAAGTAAATATCAATTTCAAATTTTGTACACATATTTATTAAGTATCAAACTATACAAAAGTATTTATTAAGTATCAAACTATTAATATTTACTAAGTATCAAACTATTTTCAAGGAAAAATATAAAAAATTGTCCATTTTATAGATACTGCAGTGTGACGATCCGAAAATCCAATGCCTTGTTGGCGGACATTTTAGCGCCGGTAATATACCACTGAAATCCAAAAACAAAAAAGATTTATAAAATATATGAAGAGTACCGGCACTTCTACCTATAATATCAATAAATTGCTGAAAGAAAAAGAAATGGCGGATGTTTGAACTTTTGATTACGATTTTTATCTTATTTTTCGCTCTTTAAAGTAAACTTAAAAATAAAAAAAATATTGAAAGTGTATCGAACTTAGGTAGAGGTGCCGAAGAATTGATTTATCTTTAAAATTAAAAATTTAAAAAAAGGATCCATCGAATAGTTTTTGAGTTATCGTGTCCGCCAGTTCCAAAAATGTAGTTCCGAGATATTATAAAATATATATAAAGAAACGTATTTTCAAAATTTTATATTTAATACTCATTATTGCGTGAACTACGTTTTTTGAATTTTTTTTATAGAAAACTGGATTCGGTTAATGTGCAAGAATCTTGTTTTTAAATTATTTTCAGTAAAATCACTTTGGGAACATATTCTACACATAATTAACTACCAATTTCTGCAAAAAAAAAAAAAAAAATCGATTTTTTTTAACGACTCTGAAGTAAACCTTCCCTTAAAAGAAATACTTTTCTGCACTTTTTTTCAGTAGTCAAAAAAAATTTTTTAATATCAAAAAAAAAAAAAAAAATATTTTGATTCAAAAAGAAATCAAAGAAATTTTTAATCTTCGAACAAAGAAATCATTTTGCTGGTGCAATCAAAAATATCCACCAATAATTGAAATCGAGCAAATGGTAGAAAGGACTTACACCTATACTTACAAGAGAGACCTAAATACGAAAAATTATCTACTCACGAAGACTTTTCAAATAAATTTTATAGATTTCCATTTCTGTTACGTTATGATACTTTTTTTTAAATATATGCATGCAAAATTACTAATAATTATCGAAATATTATACATATTATACATATTTTAATTGTACCGTATAGGAATTTATTGAAACAAAAAATTAATAATACATAATAAATACATTAATGTCTTTAATAATTGTATATTTCATGTCCATAAGTCTGTTCGTTTGCAAGAGATGTACCTGGTAAGTAGTAAGTATGTATGTATTGATCATGAACTCGACCTGGTGCCCTCACGGTCATCTTCACCATCGGCGGCATCCATCTTCCTCCCCCTCGAGCTCTGATGTACTTGCGGTTCTATCATTTGATGATGATTACCTATGTACATAGCTATGAATGTGTGCATATCGTCTTCATATTGCCCTGGTGCGATGTTCTTCTTCCGTAACCTCATCAACGTGTATCTTTTCTCCAGGTGTACAGCCGCGCACCCCGCAAACTTCAGGTGTACCCACACACCGTACTTGCATAATATAACAGTAAATATGAACAAAATAAAAGATAATGTGCAAGTAAAATAAATATGTTTGTCTTTTTAGTAGCGTTAAAATAGCACATGAAGATTCCATCGTGAGTTTTTGTAGGTTTTTGGTCAGTAATGAAGTTAGGCGATGCAGGAGGATGCCGAAGTACGAGAGGCGTCGAAACTCTTCAACAATAATATAAGTTTTAAACTCGTACAAAAAATCATAACAAAAATCTATTTTTTGAGTTTCCAAACCGTAAATGGAAAAACGAAACCCTAATAAGAGCACTCTCGTGTCGTGTCTGTCACCGAAATTTTTCTCGGAAACTAACGTAGGAATTGTAAATTCGGCATAAGGTTAGGTGTTGAGGACACGTAAGTACCTATATTGCCAAATAACGATTAGAAATTTTTTTTAATCAAAAAGAAGAGGGGGGCTGTTCGGTCACCAAAAAAGTTTTTGTAAAAAAAAAATTGTGAGAAGTATTATATTTTGTTAAAAGCTACCTCGAAGGATTCTAATAGTATATTGTGCAATAAGTACGGGAAATTGTCAATTGCCCACGAAAGCGAAGTTGAGTGCACGAACGTAGTGAGTGCGCTCATTCGCTTGAGTGGAGCAATCGACAATCCCGCACGAGTTGCACATACTATTTTTTATTACAAATTTCACATACTTTTTTCTATTATTATCACTATTTTTGACATTTTTATTACTTTTTAAAATAATATTTTTAAGTGTTCGTCTTTTTTTTCCGAATTAATTATCGTTTAAATTACTTTGTTGGTGGTTTCTATAGAAATAATTATGAAATATTTATTAAATGAAAAATTAAGAGGCGGCTTTGCGTGTTTTGATTAAATTTTGCGTGTTTGTTGTCAATTTGCGTGTGGAAAGTTACTTTCCACACGCAAAAAAGTATGCGGGAAGAGTACAGTGGGCAAATAGCTATTTTGCGAAATTTTTCCTCTTTCATATATCTTAAAAATAAATGATGATATCATTTGTTTGAGGAGGGATGGAATCCCCCACGAGATACACGGGACTAAGTCCTCCAGTGGGGTGCAAGGGGCAAAGCTTCCTGTCGGGGGTTCGGGGGGAGGAGCCCCTGAAATGAAAAGGAATTATATATATATATATATATATATATATATATATATATATATATATATATATATATATATATATATATATATATATATACAGTAGTCTCTAGTCTTTAAGGGCATCCAATAGGAAGTTGACAGTGTGGGTAGACCTGTCCCCCCAGTTTGTTTTTTTTTTTTGATGTAGTTGGTCTTTATGATATACCTTGCTCAAAATTTGCTAGAAATGACCACTCCCTCCCAATCTCGTAAGTTTCTAAAGCTAAAATTTTGGTTTTAATAGTGTTACTAGATAGTGAGTCATAAGTTACGGGAAAACTACGGGTTTTTGTGACAGTGTGATAGTTGCTGAAAAAAAAATTAAATAATAAAGGGAAAGTCGGTTATAGACAACGTATTTACTAATATTTCAGTACAATATGGGACAGCTCATGCATTTTTCAATTATCACAAGGAAATTTTGGTTAAGATTAAAATATACATAATTTTAAAAAAATAATTTCGTCTGTTGCAAGCAGGGCCGGATTTACCTCCGTGGTGGCCTTTGTGAACTTCGGGCCCTTACCTACTTTTGTGGAGTATCTCTGGAGAATTTACGAAATTTTTCAAATTTTCTCAAAAAATAGGGTGGAGCAGAAAAAAAAAGAATGCTCTTATTCTTTTCATTCTGTTTCTTTATTTTCAAATTTTGTAGAGGCCCCTATTGTGGCCCGGGCCACGTGCCCCAAGTGCCTTTATGTAAATCCGGCTCTGCCTGCAGAAAAAAATAAACCTAGGATCAAAAAGTAGACACTTCAAGCTTTCAAACTGTCTTTTCGAGATCATTGGTTAATTATTTTTGGCTAATGTACAGCCTCTTGGAATATGCCAACAATTTAAAAAAAATTTTATATTCCATTTAACTCTTTCGGTGAGTATATATGATATTTAGTTGCACAAGAGCGCGAAAAGAGTTCACCGCAACTCTATGAACTATTGTCCAGACTTGTTAACAGGACAAATTATAGAGTAAGTGCGGGAGCGATGCCGCAGTAGCCATAGTTCGTCCGTTGGTTGATAGATGGCGCTATTAATGGATTATATGTTTAAAATAAGTTACTTATTTAAGCTGTATATGGTAACATTTATGATTAGTCCATCAGTTTAGTAATTATCCAACTTTTTATTATTGAGAAGTAAGTTTTTTAACATAATATTTTATCAAGCATTTAATTCATTAGAATTTAAGAATGTATATTTCATTGTTTTAATGAAAATGAGTTTTGTTATTAATTTGGGTATATTTTAAAAGTACTGTATAAAATTTTAGGTTGGAATTCCGCACTATGCTTGGTATAGAAACATGCGGCATCTATCCCAACAAAAAGGAGAGATGCCGCATCATATTACATGTTAAAAACAAGACTTATACCTTAATTATGCAATTTTTTTTGGACTTAAAATTATGCCACGTAAATATAAAAGATCCATTAATGGATCAGGAAGAGCTCTCATATTAGTAACAATAACGAAAATAATGATGATTGTCTGTGTATTGAATGTTTTGAAAGGTACTCAGAAACAAAAAAAAAAAAGTTGACTGGTTAAGATGTATAAAGTGCCAAAAATGGTTACATATGGCATGCATCATGTATGGAGATGTGTGTAAAATGCAAAATTTTTAATATGAACTATGCGGCGTCTCACCTTCTTTGATGCGACATCTCTCCCATAGGTGTGGGAGAGACGTCGCTTTGCAGGCTCTACAAAAATGTTAATTATGAATCCTTTATTACTCAAAAATTATAAATAATTTTAAAGAACAATGTTTACATTTATTGTGTACCAAATTTCAAATCAATTAAATGTATACTTTAAGAATTATCAAGTGTTTTCAAAATGTGCGGCATCTCTCCCGTATTCACCCTACCTATAATCAAATTTATTATACTTACCAACATCGAAAAATCTTAAAACATTCTGTAACTGCTCGAAAGCTTTCATAGTTCATTGTCATCAACATAGAATAACAAAATTATAAATTGAAAAATTGATGATGATGTTGATGATGTATTGCACAATAAACTGCACATTATACAAACGAAATTCTATTATTATTATTATGAACACAATATAGATCTATACGAGTGTGATACTGTGATCGGGACAGGCGAATCTGGTCGAGTTGGTTAGAGTCGGGCCGACATCACACAGCAACGACAACAACGACAACGGCAGATCAGATAACAATCAAATAACTAAACTTGTCAACAATAAATTTCATCCGTAGAATAAAGTACCACGGGGTCAATGAATGTAATAATATTATAATATTTTGTTACAAACATTGCAACGTTTTATGTATGTACATCTGTTTTTTGATGCAAAAATGTATCGTTCGTTCGTGATTAAACTCATAAAATTTGACAAATTACACGGCGCGATGACAGACCCATCGTAACACCGTTAAATTGCCAGTGAATCTTCGGGCATGACCTACATTCATACATGTACCCCAGTGATTTACTGCTCTTCCGATTTTATGCCTATTGACAACACACGAAATAGTCTAAGATCCCGCAGCTGATTTCTGCAGGTATCTGTTTTTTTAATGAAACTTAATTTAAATGAATCCTTAATGGCAATGTAATACATTGCTCCCGGGTTGCCAGCTCTCAATCGGCCGCAACCTCTAGGTTGCCAGGTGTTAACAGGTATATTATTGTTAATAATTTGCGGTCACGTGTTTTTTGAGAAAATTAGGTACTAAATTAAAGTTTTATTTTTTCTGAACACGATAATACATGGTTGCCTGTGAAAAAATAGCCGCAAGTTATGGTTGCCATTACTTTTAATTAATTACTTTCTTATCATATCTCAGCTGCATCTATTGAAAAAAAATTATACATATTGATCAATCAAGGCAATAAAATATGTATTACATTGTACATAATATGTAATAATATTTCATTGCCTTAATCAATATGTATAAAGGGCATAGCCGGGTAAGACAGGGAAAACGGCCCTTGACGCAAAATTGATTGTTCTTATAGGAAATAATACTTCTTAACCCCAGATACATTCCTGCCAAATTTCAACCCTCTGAGGCTAATAGTTTATGAATACACAAACAGACAAAAATTTTCAAAAGAAATTTTTTTTTACGAAATTACTGAGCCAATTTATTTGAGTTTAATATGTATTGTGTACCCACCTTAAACAAAGGAATAAAAAAAATTAACGTTATATCCCTTTATTATACTAATTTTTTAAAATTTTTAAATTTAAGTAAATTTTTTTTGGCACTTACGCGCTAGCGACACCCACCATTTTTTGTTCAATAATATGTCTCTTAGTACTCTATAACATATATTTTTATGGAAAAATTTTAGTTGGTAGAACATAGTAATATTTCAATACAAATGCATGCCATGTTAGGTACTACATATATTACTTATGTATAAAAGGGCTATAAAGTAAAATATCTACCCTATTTCTAAAATAATACAATTACATCCGTTCATAATTACGATAAACTAGTTCAAATTAATTACTCAAGTCCAACATTATCTGCCGTTTGTCTTTTTAGCGAATTTCCAGAAATTCAGCTATTCCAGTAGGTCTCATGACACGATTTGAGCCCGGGAATATGGCAGAAATTTGTTTTGAGGTCCCTAGAAACCAAAAATAATATTCACTAAAATTTATATATATATATATATATATATATATATATATATATATATATATGTGTATGTATTTATGTATCAGCACGATAACTCTCGAACGAAATGTCCTAGGTTTACCAAATTTGGTGAGAACGTTGGAAATCCAAAAATCTTGGATGAGTTCTTCAGCCAGACACGTCGGATGCCAGGAACATGGTTTTTGTTCTTGCAAAAAATTAGTTTTTTGCCAAAATTTGCTATAATTTAAAAGTTTTTGCCACATTTTTATACACCATTGCAAAGACGGAAAAAAATCACATAAAAAAGGTTTTTGAACTATTATTCTAGGTTAGCTAGTTTTTGAGAAAATAAGAAAAGAAGAAAATCCTCTACCGGGGCGGTTCTAGAAGCCTCCGGCGGTGGGTGGAGTAATGTGAACGAAAATTTTTTCTAATCTAACTGAACTAACGGAACTTGATCTAACCTAACCGAACCTAAGGAAATTTTTTGTAACGTAACCGAACCCAACAGGTCCCTAGAAACCGAAAATAATATTCACTAATATATATATATATATATATATATATATATATATATATATATATATATATATATATATATATATATATATGTGTCCGCACGATAACTCTCGAACGAAATGTTCTAGCTTTACGAAATTTAGTGAAAATATTGGAAGTCCCAAACCGTTGGACAAGTTCGTTAGCCAGAACATGTCCGATGCAGGGAACATGGTTAAAAATGGTTTTTTTGTCAAAATTTCCACTTATTCAAGAATTTTTGTGAAATTTTTTTACACTATTTAAAAGAGGAGAAAAGATTACATAAATACCCCTGTCGCAGCATCCTGCATAACATAGCGAATTTCCATTTACAAAAGTACGTTTTTCTCGGAAACTAGTTGATATAGAGTAATTGTAAATAAAACGTACTTTTGTAAATGGAAATTCGCTATGTTATGCAGGATGCTGCGACAGGGGTATTTTATTAATACAACAAAATAGATATTGATTTCTCTTTTGTTAGAGTTGTTTTCTTTGTAAGACGTCAAGTGAAACTTTATTAGCTCACACACCACGTATTACGACGTCAACAATTTCATACAAAGTTTATTAGCTGTCAAAATAGTATACCAGTTGGTTATTTCGTTATAATTCTCCATGACCCCTCATCGTGTTAACAAAAGAAGACAAACAGCAGATAAAACTAGACGTTTGTCTAAGCTTGTTTGTTGTTTTTATGAACGTTTGTAATTTTATTACAGGAAAAACCACTTTCTGCACCTCCTTAAGAAGTACAAAAAAAACATCAACTCAGAGGGTCTGTTCCAGTTAGTTATATGTGCCTACATGTAATTTACCTACATATTTTTATAATTACAACAAGTTTTAGCCGGACTGTTGTTATTACTATACATTGTTGAAGTTTTTTGTTCCAATCTATTAAGTTAATGTTTATTATTATTAAAACAATACAACATTTAAGACGTATTATTGTTCTTATTATTATCTTTATTTAAATAAAGTTTCTAAAACTTATAATTTTTGTTGAGTTAGATGTAATTTTAATTAGTGAATATGCTGAGATAATTTTATTGATTTCATTCAAATATTCAGATTCATGGTAAAGTTAACTGTGAAAATTATTTTTTAACAAGTCAAAACATATTTTTTATAACAAGTCAAAATATAAATTTTTTTAGACCGTCACAGGAACTCCAAGAACTGCAATTCAGGGAGGAAGAGAATATTTTATTGCACTCCTCAGAGTTCTACTGTGTTTTAGAAATCAGGCAGATGCTTTACTTTATGGTCCTTTTTATACATAAGTAATATATGTATAGTACCGAACATGACATGCATTTGTATTGAAATATTACTATGTCCTACCAACTAAAATTTTTCCGTAAAAATATATGTTATAGAGTACTAAGAGACATATTATTGAACAAAAAATGGTGGGTGTCGCTAACGCGTAAGTGCCAAAAAAAAAATTTACTTAAATTTAAAAATTTAAAAAAATTAGTATAATAAAGGAATATAACGTTAATTTTTTTTTTATTACTTTGTTTAAGGTGGGTACACAATATATATTAAACTCAAATAAATCGGCTCAGTAATTTCGTAAAAAAAAATTTCTTTTGAAAATTTTTGTCTGTTTGTGTATTCATAAACTATTAGCCTCAGAGGGCTGAAATTTGGCAGGAATGTATTTGGGGCTAAGAAGTATTATTTCCTATAAAAACAATCAATTTTGCGTCAAGGGCCGTTTTCCCTATCTTACCCGGCTATGCCCTTTTTTTTCAGTAGTTGCAGCTGAGATGTGATAAGAGAGTAATTAATTAAAAGTAATGGCAACCATAACTTGCGGCTATTTTTTCACAGGCAACCATGTATTATCATGTTCAGAAAAAATAAAACTTTAATTTAGTACCTAGTTTTCTCAAAAAACACGTGACCGAAAATTATTAACAACAGTATACCTGTTAACACCTGGCAACCTAGAGGTTGCGGCCGATTGAGAGCTGGCAACCCGGGAGCAATGTATTTCATTGCCATTAAGGATTCATTTAAATTAAATTTCATTAAAAAAAATAAGTAGTTTGGAAATTTTTCTGAATTTGAAATCAAAAAAAATGTTGCTAATTGTGTACCGAAAAGTACAATAAATACACAATTGTCAATTTGGAGACAATTTAATGCATTTTGTGTTGCAAGAAACTACAAATTGGAAAAAGAAACTACTCAACGTTTCGCGTGAACAACGTTACGGGTACGGCTAGTTAGAACTAAATTTGAATAGAATTTGAAAAATTTCAACCCAGTTTCTTCTTTTTCGGAGAATATTATCTTTTGTATTTCATAAATGCATTATTAACGACACTTCTATTGTCAATACATAATATTCGTACTATTTCGTACATACAAGAACCATATCAAATCATTACTTCAACATTCAACCCTAAAGACTTTTCTAACATCAAGAAAAACCGATTGTACGTCTGTAGCTTACTTGATTTGTGCCACTGAATGAAATTGTACGCTACGAACCAATGTTTATTTGTACTTATCTTTTACAATTCATTTAATTCAAAAATTCATTCAAACACACAGCCGAGAAAACTGAGCTCAGCTCACACACACACAATATAAATAAATAAAAGAAAGAACAACATCATGATTTCCTGGTGAAAACCTTTTTATACTAACCACATTCAACGAACAATATATGTAGGGGAATATTGGGATGTGTACGTCGATGTGGGTATGAGTATTATTATAAGTGGTAAATGTGAAATATAGTTGTTGAAATTGAAAGATAACCAGCCGTATCATCCAAAGAGCACTCTACTACACGAATATGAATCACAATGGTGATTATACATACCCATAATACAATTCAAAACATTTGCTAACAATCATTTAAAGATTGTGCGTTGTGTGTGCACTTTAGAACTCTAGCTAGAGACCTATTCTCATTCATTTACAAATAAAATAGAAAGAATTTTGTATATTTGTAACGAAATAGAAATGTTTTTGTACATATGTACAGGAGAGCATTGATTTGAGTGTGACATATCAACCAATTTGTGATAAAATCAAGAATTTCTTTTACGTAATGTATTTCAAAGAGTTACACAATTTTTATGTCACCGAAGGATGACATATTAATCTCGTTGTGTGATTATAGTGGGGGAAAAATTAATAATAATACTAATAATATATAATATAATAATTATAGAGTTGTACATGCATATATTGAATAAACGCAAGAGGGCTGTATCCTCACTGTATTATAGTTATACATGCATATATTGAATAAACGCAAGAGGGCTGTATTCTCACTGTACTTAAAAAACGAGCCAAAAAATCATAAATTAACACTTTCACCGAGGTGACATTACTTAGTGCGTGTCAAAAACACGCACTTGACGAATTTTTTTAAATAAATTATTATAAGTTATTATTAGTAAATAAAGATAAATTCGAAAAATATGAGTTTAATGGAAAATCGAAGTCAAGAAAGTAGGAAATAGTGATTAATAATAAAAAATAGAAGTCAGTTTATCTGATTTTTACTTTCTCGTCCATGTAGGATCTGATTTTTGCGGCCTAAGGAACCCAAAAGACGAAAAATACGGATGAAAATTTTCCGGATCTGGACTTTTTATTCGGAGCCTTTGTACGTATGTATGTATGTTGGCGTCTAAATAATTCCATGTTTGGGCCATTAAAAGAATCCAAATTTTGACACCTTTTGTTCAGTTGTTGTAGACTTATCGCCATTTTTACCTTTTTGGAAAAATTAGAACTTTCGTTTTTTTCGAATTTCTCCGAATTTTGTTGATGAAAATCGATGAAATTTATAGCAAAAAGTCCCAATTATTTTAAAAGCAAAATTTTTTTCATGTCACGTGACTTATTTTGACTTACGTGACAGTTTTGATTCTTTTGTGTGTTTTTAACCTCTTCGCTACTGACTTTTTAAAATCTTCTTACGTCAATGAGTATACATTTGTCCAGCACACTGGACAAGGATTTAAACAAGCGCTTATTTTAATTAAAATTTTTAATCTTACGTCTTTAAGTAAGCGTAATTTAGTAATTTTAAATAATATTAAGAAGTTTTTAATTATTTCTCAACTAAAAAAAATGTTAACATAACCTAAATTTGATGTACAATATATTGTACGCCAATAGTGAAGGGGTTCAAAACGCTTATCTTTTTTATAAGAATTGAAAAATTTTTAAAATTTTCCAGCAAAGTAGGGTCGTAGAATACTTACAATCATCAGCCAAAAATGTTCAAACTATTCTCTCTAAGGTTATTCCTAAAAAAAAGTTTCTACTTTTGATAAAATCGATTTTAAAATGCATTTACCTCATTTTTCAGAAACGTTATGGGATTATTTAGTTATCAACGTTTCTTTTAAGTATCAATTCAAACACAATAGTTTTTTCGAAAAATTTTAACAATTAAATTACGTGGACCCGCTAATTTCACTTAACTATTCAAATTCACAGCGCTTCCGCCACTAGACCACTAAAAACTACATACATTTAAAATATCTAGACATATCTCTGGTCCACGAAATCTAATTATATTCAATAGATGACGAACAAACTGTTTCCAAAAAAAAATGAACATTATTTTGTGATAAAATCAAATTCGTGAACGAATCAAACTTATACTGTAAATTTATAGAAAATGATACAAAATTAACAATCATACATGTATGTAGATACCTAGAAAATTAGAAGTGAAATACACATATTTATCTTAAAGGACAATAGAGAGAGATATCTGATATAATGCCCATCATAACTCATAGATATGTATTTATAATACGATATCATATTCATAATTTTACATACGTATGCGTGCGTACATATATTATCTATAGTCTATAGTTTTCGTGTGATGACTCTATGACATTTGTATGAAAAAGGCATCGCACATTAGCCATCATCACAATCATATACTCAAGTCAGTTGAGCGCATATAAAATATTCTTGTGTTATTAATATAGTCCGGATAAAATAATTTTTCACAGGACCGGCTTAACGATTTCAGTGTAATACTGTTAGACTGTTTGTATTTATGTATGAGTCTGCTAGAGCAAATAATGTTCCTTTACATACCTACATACATAAACTGATTAAATTAAATCGAATTAACATAATATGTTTTAGAAAATATTACTAATTTTTCCTTAAAAAATGTTCATACAAAACTAGTATATCTTGCCAACAAACTATACACAAATAAAAGTATACATATTAAGAAAAAAAGATGTAACGTTAATAATGTGTTATCTAATAAAATATTATGTAGGTATTTATTTCATTTTTGCTAACTAATATTTTTTTTGTATATACTTTTGAGCATTGAATAAATAGTGGGAATACACTTATATACACAATCTATATGAAAATGAAAAGTGACTAAAGTGTTGACGAATATAGATGGTTAAACAAGACGGGATTTAAAATTTTTCTAGATTAACTGATGTTATATTTGTTAGTATAAATATTTTTAGAACATTTATTAATAAATACTCTCAAATTACAACAAAAATCACATAAAAATTAAAAAATATTCATTACCATCGATAGTTTGTAGGTATTCTGTGTTTGTAGATTATAAAAGGTGTTAATAAATATGACGATTTTGCTTCAAAAAAATTATATCTAAAAAACTTCTATTGTATGGTCCATACAGATATTCTAATATCAATAGTATCTGTGGTTAAATACAAATAATACATACGTACATATTTATACGTACGACACGTACGATGTCATCAAAATGTTTTGTTTATGCGTTCGAATGAAATGTACAACTAGATTAAATATTGCTTGATGTACATTGTATGTGTATGTACCTATGTAGAAAACTAAAAATTTTAAAAAATTGTAAACAAGGTACATATATTAAATTTTAAAAAGTTAAAAAGAGATAAGGAGTTTGTTTATCAATTGATACTGAAAGACAGCCGCCTGTGGGAAAGAAGACAATAAATTTTGTTTTATATGTACCTGCCAGCTAGTTAGACAAATAAATATTGCAAAACTTTAATTCAACAAAATTTGGGGCCCCTTTTAATTTTTGATATAAACCTCACATAATAAAATTTTTCTAAAAAGTTTTTGCTTCTCTATGTTGAATTTCAATAAATTTTCAGGATTTTGTTATTGCTGTTGTAGCAGACTCATACATAAATACAAACAGTCTAACAGTATTACACTGAAATCGTTAAGCCGGTCCTGTGAAAAATTATTTCATCCGGTCTATAGTTATTAAATTGTCAGAAGACCATTACATCTTAATATGAATACCGTTACGTAAATATGAAAAACTAGATTTAATACCTAAAATTAATCGCTAGAAAAATTCAGTTTTCGTTTAGCTTAGATTAGTCTAAGACGCTTTTAGTTATGAAATTAATATGTTAAATTATAAGAATTTCAAATTTGGGAACCAATCAATGCTTTGGACTACCGTTATTTATGGTTTTATAACTAGAAAACTCGAGTTTTAGAATTGTGATAATGGACTTTCATTAAATTTTCAAGAGAAATGAAAATCTTTGACTGATTATCAATTTAGTTTGTCAGAGAAATTAAGATTTAAACCAGGAAATTTTATCAGCTTAAGTAAATTTAAGAAAATAGTCGATTACATGATTGAAATTGTGAGTTGTATATTAACCTCTTTAGCGGCTATCCCGAGCACAACTCGTCATATGAATTATACAACTTGAATGACTCTCCCGACCTGAACTCGCCTCGTTTTGGTAACCGTAAGATGCTGCCATCTGCTATCGTAAAAGCATTACTAAATCAAAAATTATCGAATGGGTAGGCCATATAATTATGTAATTAAATCAAATATTTTCAAAGATCATTTTATTTGGTTAGTTTTACATGAGCCGCTAAAGGCGTTAAACACTAGCGAAAAAGTGACACGAGAGCTGTGTAACAGCGGGTACGCAGTTGCATGAGTGTATGCTTCACAACTAAGTTACGTACTATACTTTATCTATTGCTAACATAAAATTTACAATAAATAATATAAAGCAGCAGCAAAAATCATCGTTAACGTTTAACTCTTAATACATCAAATTTGTAATATTTCAAAAGTTACTTTGTTATTCGCTGGTTTACTCTATCCAAAACACCCCCTAACTCTCCCGACTGTGACATTTGACTTTTCAATCCCAAAAATCCAAATGCAATTATCGAAAAGATCTTCCTAATTGAATCTAATCTCACTTTTGATTACTTACATATGTATACATATATATATATAGATATTTTAATTGAAACCACGCTCTGCTACCACAATTGTGGTGACTCAATGTATATGGCGAAACAATACACATAATATGTAACAATATGTATACGTAGAGACAAGTCTTGATGTTAGGGGTGAGCGCAGTCAGTAGTCTCATCATTGAAAAGGGTTTTCCACACATTACATGTGTGGTGGTGGCCTTCAGGATATCATCAACCCTCCAACTATCCAATCTACTGTTCAACTCATCCCTGCTTTGTTAGCAGTCACCTCTTCCCGTTGGCACTGACTTGTCATCCCTATCATGTGTGTAAATAATAAAAGTGTTGGAGAGTTATAGATTATGATAAATACAAATTCTTTTTATTTGCACATAATATGTATGCATATCATTATTGTGCATATTTTGATACGATTTCAATGGGTATTGTCCCAATATTGAAATGATTTTTTTGTCAGTTTTGTTTTCATTTGTGATTTTGTGAATATCATTTTTGAAGAATAAAAATTGAAAAATTTGAAAACAATTGCAAAATAAAACATTTTTTACTTTTCAGCGAATTTCCAAAAGGAAAATTCAGCTATTACAGCTACTATCGTGATGAGACTTATGCCCCAGATGTGACAGAAATTTGCTTGAAGCCCCCTTACATTAAAATTTGTATATATGTATGTATTTATGTGTCAGCACGATAAAAAGTGTGATCCGAAAGTTGCAATAAGTAGCAATTTATACTGCTTACTGATTAGTCGCCCATCGGCTCTTCAAGCGTACACATTCCTTGTTAAGTGGTGGCCACAGTGGTGGCTGTTCATTGTTACATCATTAGTAACAGGTACATGCTTGTTCCTGCCCACCTTAGACCACCGCTACATACACACAGAGTATTACACACACAAACATCCACTACCTTACACATACCAACAAAAACTCTAAATACGTATATAACCTCCCACCTTTCTGCCAAGTGTGATGACGTAAAATTCTGAATTTTTCGCCAGAAAAAAAAAATCGAATTTTTTCCAAATTTTGCTACAGCTTTTTCAAGAATTTTTTCACACCATCAGAACGAGAGGAACTCGCTCGTATACTATTGATGCAATTATGCAGAAATCATCCTTTTTATTTGTGTATAATCTATAAATAAATGATATTAAATATAAACTTATAATAGGTAAATATAATTTTCGCCAGCAGAATTTCCAAACTTTGTTCCAAATTGTATCTCTCCTTATTTCAGTCGCAATATACAGATGAGTTTTTTAAGAGTTGTCATTTTTATTACGGCTAAAATATTAACCTAATAGGAGCTTTGTAGTTCCTTTAGTTTTCAAGCTATGGTTTTCAAGCTATGCTACAAACTCATACTTTTTTAAATGGGACTAAATATTAAATTGTCAATAAAAGTGATACAATACATCAATAAAAAACGTAGATACAAAAAAAATTTTCATTACCATTTAAATTAATTTCTGATTTAATAATTTAGCCTATATTTATTAATTTATTGAAAACTATTTACGTTTTCTTTTTATTTTTTGACTTCAGTAAATGTTAGGGTGTTTACACAATCAATGAAATAAGGAATAAGAAATAAGGAATAAGACGTATGTCATCTAGTGACGTTGAGTAGAACTTTAACGTAACTGCTCATAGATATAAATATGTAGGTACTTTTGTACGTCAAAATTCGTGATTTTTTTCATTTTAGTGACAAAAAAAGTCATCACGAACGTTATTTTTTCATGAATTTTGATGTACAAAAATACCTAAATACATATACCTATGAGCAGTTAAGTTAAAGTTTCATTCAACGTCACTAGATGGCACACTTCTTATTCCTTATTTCTTATTTCTTATTCCTTATTTTATTTCATTGATTGTGTATTAAGCCTAATCATTTAGGCAGAAACCGTATATTTTTATGTCGTCTGAATTCAGTCACAACGCGTACTTTAAGAAATTAATTTTTAAAACGCAGATACGCAGAGAAATTAATTGTTTAGTCGTAATAAAAATGGTAACTCTCAAAATATTTGTACCTACATAACAATAATGTTGATTAGTGATTAATTGATTACTTTCTTCGGCTGTTTCTTACAAACTCCGATTGTACAAACCGTACACATAACTATATATATTTTAATGATGTTTCTCGTTGCTTGTTTATTATTTATGATTAAGGTTAATTATTGTAATAATTAAAATGATGTTAAATTATTTATAGCATAGCGTAGCCCATTTATTGTATACTAGCCGTACCCGTGACGTCGTTCGCGCAAAGCATTGTTATAAACTCAATGAGAAGTATATAAGTGTAATAAAATAATTGTACAGAACTTGCAAAGAATAATAATTTTTGTGTAATGCATAAACATGCTCAAAATGGTTTTTCTATTTTCCCGTGGGAATGAGGAATTTTCCCGCAGTAAAAAGTATCTTAAATGTTGACCCAAGTAATAGGTTATCACCGCACCAAATTTCATCAATATCCGTCCAGTAGTTTTTGCGTAATACGTGCACATGCACAAAAGGGTTTTTCTATTTTCCCGTGGGAATGAGGCATTTTTCGGGCGTAAAAAGTATCTTAAATGTTGCCCTAGGTAATAAGTTATCACCACACCAAATTTTATTAAAATCCGTCCAATAGTTTTTGCCTAATGTATGTGCACATGCTCAGAATGGTTTTTCCATTTTTCCGTCGGAAGGGGAAATTTTCCCGGAGTAAATAGATTTTTTAGATGTTGAACCTGATAATAAGTTATCATCACACCAAATTTCATTAAAATCCGTCCAATAGTTTTTGCGTGATGCGTGAACAGACAGACAGACAAGAATTCTAAAAATCGCTGTTTTTGTATCTACATCGATAACTATTTACAATACCAGTACAATTTTCAAAAAATATTCCATGTACAGAAATGGTCTCGTTACAATTTTATTATATGTATAGACATATTTATGCTTGCTTGGGTTGTCTCTGTTTTGTTTTATTTTTAAAATAAAATTTACTTTTACATCTAACAATAAGATCCAAGGCATACTTGAATCTTATACATTTACAAAAGTAGGTATGTACATTACATATTATGTATGTATTATGCACTACTTCATGAGTTTCATGACTACTTATAATATTATTTTTAATGTGTGGCATTCATTTGAGATGCTTTGCTGTTATTATTATTATCAAATGAGTCAGAAATTATTATAAGATAAACATTTAGTATGATTATAAAGTCTAGTACTACCAAGGTATGTTTATTACGAATTGTGTAGAAAGATTCATATACATAACTGATTAATTCTCTGGTAATGGGAGTCGCCAAAAAAACACATATGTAATTTTAAGATTCCATCACAGTGTGACCGGCCGAAAAATAGTCAGTTTTCGCAATTTTTTTTTTCGGATGGATAGGATGGGGGAATGGGGAAAAATTTTTTTTACGATTAATACCACTATTTAACAACACAAAAATATTTTTTATTTATTTTTTATAACTATTATAATTTTTTTTAAAAAGTTCCTTTAAAAAAGGGCGGCTATTGGTGCCCACGATTGCATCCGCAGTTTTCATCTGAGAAAAAAATCAAATAGATTATCAATCTGTAGATAAGCAGCCTTTATTTAGGCCTTTTTTCAACAGTTTTCCTTGTGAAAAAATAGGAAGATTTCAAAAAAAAGAAAAGCTTCCATAGGAACATGGAGAACGGAGTAAAGAATATTCTGTCAAAATTTCAAACTTATAGCTTGGAAACTTTCCCTCTGAGAGTGGGTACCGTTTTTAAAAAGGGCATTTCGAGAAAAATGCGTTTAAAGTTTGTCTCGAAATTGTTTCAAATAAATAAATAAATTGTTACCTCTATTTTCACCAAAAAATTTAAACTTGTAATTTCATTATTTGACTTTATTTCTGGAGCTGAGAAGCAAAAAAGATCTTGTCCAAAAAATTCAAAATTGAGATTTTTATGTATATACGGAACACATCGTAATATCTATATGTCTAAGTAATTGCATTTAGCCAAAAAAAATTTTTCCTCACTAAAAAATAGATTTAAAATATGTACCTTCAAGCAAAAAGAATCACGTCCATTTAATTCTGCCATTTGTAATTTATTTATCCAATCACAATGTTGCTTGAGTATGTTTACTTCAAAAGTTCAGTTAGAAGCGTGCTTCTGCTTGTGCTTTTCAACGTTTTTATTTTAGTTAAAAGTTATAAAGTGGATAAAAAATATTATTTTTCAGTTAAGTATTTATTACTAATATTCTGCAAACAATTATACACAATTTTTGTTTATTAATAAGAAAGTTATTAATGGATTTAAATTTGGAATTAACACTGGCAGGGGTGACCAACAGAGGCACTAAGACTTTTCCGAATTTGATGTTTTTCTATAAAATATTAAATCAATGAATTGTTGCACGTTTAATTTAAAAACTGTTAGATACTTTGTTTTTCGCTTTTTTTTAAATAAAAATAAATCTGCAATAGACGTGATGTTTTTATTTACATAAAACCTTGTACAACCCTACACTAATGTCTTTATAGCAAAAAGTATTATGTCGATTATAAAATTGGGCAAATGAAATTATGTCCAATATGTTTAAGCAAAAAACATTATGTCCAGCAAAAAATATAAAAAAAAACGATTTTTCTTAAATTTTCTGATTAAAAAAGTATAATTAATAAGTTTTAAAATTAACTTAGTATCTATCCATTTTACAATAAATTTTGTATTTTAATTTCATATTAAATAACCATTTTTTTTAATTTCTGAAAAAAATGCTTTCTGTGACTAGATCTTTTTTGCATCTAAGCTCCAGATTTGGCGATCAACCTCAATATTAAGACCAGCAAAAAACCAAACAGAATTTTTTAACCAATCTTCAACATGTCGACCGGTTTCGGTGTCTCAAAACACCATTATCAAGACAAGAATATAAAAATCGATAAAAATAAAAATAAAAAATTAAAAAATTAAAAAAATTTTTCATAAACAAAAGAAACTAAAAACCTTTTAGTTTGGATCAAAACCAATCAAATCAAACAATGTCAAATATAGCAACTCGTTGGTTGCAAAAAAGGAAATACGTACATCACTAAAAATGATATACGAAAACGGAAATGTGAAAAAACAAAAAATGTGAAACAACAAAAAAACATCTGAAGACCAAACTTGCAATAGAGAGCAGAAAAAGTAAAAGAAGAAACGAAAAATAATTTTTAGAAAAAACATCTGTAAAAGCCACAAATCGCCTTATGAATCACCTATTCAAATTAGTTCCATTGACTTTCGTCTAAATCCATTGTCAGAAAACATGTTGATAAATCCATTTTGAAAAATTTTTTTATAGGAAGAAAGGCAAAAAAATGTCTCATGTTACAATTGTGACACTCCAAATTGATTCGTCAAATATCGAACAAATTTTTTTTTAATTTTAAGAATAATTTTAAACAATATATGTATTTATTTATGCGTATTATCACAGTGAAATGTAAACGTATTTAGTTTTATAAAAACACCATAGTTTGTCAAATTGTTAAAAATAATTTTAGAAAATAATTTTAAAAAATTTTTTTAATTCTTTGTTTAAGTAAAAAATTATTTTTTTTCTGTGTTAGATTCAAAATAATAGATCACCACTTAACTCGTAAAATATCAAAATATTAATGATTAAAAAAATTTTTATAAAAACTTTTACTTTCAATTTGGTTACAGAACAAAGGAATAAGGCCCTATCCAACTACCAGATTACGCATGCTTATTAACTAGATAAAAAAAGAGAGAGAAAGTAATTTATACATATTTAAGTCAAGGTATTATGTTCTAGTGACATCTTCTATCAAATCATTATTTCAACAAAAATGTGATATTATGATGCTAACAATTGATCTTATACGTTCACTGGTTGTGGAAAGATTGAATGTAAAGTAGTGTAACATCTCGCTAAAAGACGCCTATCGATCCACAGAGTTTTGTATTTACCCTCCGACCGTAAATTCGAATTTCAATTTGGAGAGAACATACATAACTGTATGTACTATAGGACAAGACCAAAAACAATACAAAAAATTGATATTTTCAAAATTCTACACTGTGATGGTATACCTTAAATTTGAATTATTCGTGCTATATAGTTGTACTGAGCTATAAGTTATGAGATACCTTCTAGTTTCTACATCTTGAAGCTTTATTTGTTTATGGTAGTATAATAATTTTTTCAAGTTTTCTGATTTCCTTTAGCTTCTTAATCAGACTGTATTAAGCGGTCATTTATTCGTTTAGTTGTGTTAGTTAGCGCATATATATGTATGTACTTATTTTATAATTGTTTATATTAATTTAGATGATTAATCAAGAAAACGCACAGAACATTGTCGTTAATTTTAGTTAATTTTAGCTCAGAACAATATTCATCAATAGTTTGTTGGTCTTAATAAGCAAAATATGTATATAAAAAGAAATATGAAATATGTATGTACTAAAGAACTGCTTACAAATGTTACATACATAAGTATTATACAAGCAATAATTATTAATTACGATTATAATTATAATTATAAATTTTATGAATGACAATTAGTGAATTTGTTTATCAAATTTGTAACTTTGCAATATTGCACTTTAGTAAAATACAAGCAGTCCTCGTACTTCCGGCATGTTAAATTCCCTAATTATATATCGTAAGTCAAAGTGACTAGTTTAGAATCTTTTTCCCTATATATTTTGTTACAAAATTAAATGAAAAATTTAGGAAAAATAAATAAATTTTCATTAAAGGTAGTTGCATTTAGTTATAAATACTTATATACCCAGATATCATATTTGTATACCGCAAAGTTCATTTATGAATGTAATTTAAATTTATTCGCGGAGTACGAAATATACACGTTCAAAAATTTTTCTCACGTGTTTATGTGCATATTTACTCATTTGTTTGTGGAATATAAATATAAAGCAGTCTACTAGGTATTCCATCCATTTTCTTCTATATCAATAAGGAAACACATGATAGAAGGTTGAGGAATAGTATCGAAATATTACTTGACGTAATTTGAAGCGATATAATTGTTTGTATTTGAGTTATTATTATTAAATAATTAATAATTATGTTGATTTATTAATACATACCTATTATTTTGTACTTGTATTCAGTTTTCTGTATTAATTTATTATTGTAAATTCTGATATTGTGATAATTAAAGTAAATAAATGATTACTACTAATTTTAGATTTGTCAATAATTTCGGCGTACATACAGGGTGCGACCAGAAAAATAGTTGTCAAAGAATATAAAAAAACCGACATCAAGGAAAATAATAATATATTTTTCTGATTTAAAGGAAAAAATCGGCCAAAAACGAATCAGTAATCAGTAGACCAAATTAAATTTTTCTTTATTTAGGGTAAAAGCCCCTATACCGGAACGCGATCATATATCCGAACAGTTTTGACATTTATATATTAATGAAGCTATTTCTGAAAGAAACCTCTGATAATAAAAAATTATTATTTAACGATGATGATATTAGGAGAAATTCTTATTAATATAATGATTATTTTTCAATTTAAATTCACTTCGCATTTAATGTTTCCTTATTTAATTAAAGAAATACATATATATATATATATATATATATATATATATATATATATATATATATATATATATATATATATATATATATATATATATATATATATATTAAACAATTTTTGTTGAATACAGTATTTTGATCCTTTATTTACGTCTGATACTTAAACCATTCTATGTTTCCTACATTGACGTCTAGATGTCACTCTAAGTGTCATATCACTCATATTACACATCTGTTTGTATATCGATTCCCAACTCCTAGTGTTATTAATCTTTCTTTGTCAGTAGATGTCGACATTTTGTAAAAGAAAAACATTAATAAATAAAAATTTTTGGGTTATATTTTTTTAAAAAGGTATTCATTGGATTAAAGAAACTTTCTTTGATGTTTATTAAAAAAATAAACGGGTGTTTAATTTATTTGTCAATTTTTATAAGCCAATTTAATTACACTCCTAAAAATAGTGTTCCGGTATAAGGGCTTTTACGTTATGTGTATTTAAATCTGATCTAAATTTGGTAACTGAAGAATGAATGAATTGTTTCATATTATACTGAAACATTAATAAATACGTTGTCTAATACTGTGTTTCCCTTTGTTATTTAAATTTTTTTTTCAGCTAACAATTACACTACTGAAAAACCTGTATTTTTCTGGTAATCTATGATTCAGTATCTACTAAACCTGTTAAAATAAAAATTTCAGCTTTAGGAACTTGACAGGTCAGAAGGAGAACGGTCATTTTTAGCAAATTTTGAGTTGTATCATTAAGATCGCTAAACCAAAAATTATAAATTTAATAAAAATAAAATTTGTAGCAACTTTTCGAATCGGAAATTTAGTTATTACTGCCACTGCCACAACGCGACTTGAGCCAGGGCCTATGATAGAAATTTGTTTTATGATATTCACTAAAATGTACACATATATTACATATATGTATATGTATATATGTATTTATATATCAGCACAATAATTCTCGAGCGAAATATTCTATCTTTATGAAATTTGATGGAAACATTGAAAGTCCAAAAATCTTGCACGAGATCTTTAACCAGACATGTCTAATGACCGACATTTGGTTTTTTGAGCATTTTTTGTGAAAAAAATTAGTTTTTTGTCAAAATTTCCTAAAATTCAAAAAGTTTTGTGACATTTTTACACCGCTGGAAAGGGGAGACAAAATAAGGTTTTTGAACCATTATTCTGTGTAAGTTGATTTCCGAGCGAAACTAATTTTTGTAACGGAAATTCGCTATTCTATGTAAGGATGCTGCGACAGGGGTATTTAATTTTTGAACAAAAAAATCGTTTTAAGCGTTGTGTAACATTATACCTACATAAGTGACCTCGATATGGATATAAAAAATTTAAATATGCAACATTCAGGATTAGGTCAGTATACCACTAAACGTGTACATATTATTATTTATTTCAATTTATTGTAATCAAATATTGTAATTAACTTCAATGTTGTAGCTTTGAATATACATATCATCTAATATAGAATCTACATACCTAAATAGAACAATGTAATCAACTACTAGATCAATTCATAATAGACTACTAGATTACAAAATTATTAATTTATATTATGTACATTGCTAAAATATACATACCATGTGAGTTTTTTGAGAGTTGCCATTTCTATTACAACCAAATTTTTATGATAGAAATGGTACGGGAAAAGATTCTTTTCTTGGATGTAGTGGAAAGGTAAGCAAGAAAAACACTATCGATTGAAGTAGCCTCAAGTACATATGCATATTTTTACCGCCTAACTGATAAATTAAGGAAAAATTTAAACTTGGGTAAAAAAAATTTTTTTGCTCATTTATGTTGTTAATTAATGCATTAGATCAGTTTTATCGAAAAATTAATATAGACTCCCATTTAAAAATCTATAAGTTGGTATCATTGCTTGAAAACCATAAGAGCTATAAAGCTCCTGTCTGTAGCAATCAGTTGCCCCCGTCGATATCAACAACTCTTATTTGAACAATTTTTCGATTAAATCAACGGTTTGGCTGTAATAAAAATGACAACTCTCAAAAAACTCACACAGTATATGTATATGGTCCATTTCACCTAAATTTAGCCATGGTTCATCACTTATTAATTTAAATAATTTCCGTTTTCTTGGCTTTATCTCTTTCATTATTGCACTTACGTAAATTTTAAAATTGCAGTTTGTTTTCAGAAAAGAAGATTAATTTGTTTTAAATATAATAATTATTTAATTTTTTAACTTTGACCATAATATTCTATAGTTGTCGGCGGTAGATCGTTGAATTAGACAGATCATGATGTGCCTGGCCAGATCATTAAAATTAACGATACCCCACGTGAAAAAAAATAGCTTTCATCTACACTTTTCAGTAAAAAAATGTAACTTTAAAAGACTGCTAAAATTTTTACCTTGATAAACCTACCTAAAGGAGCAATCAGTGATTGATTCGATCTTAAAAATCTTAAAATGATCTAGCAATATTTAAAAAAAAAATTATTTTAAAATATTGTTCCACCCTTCAATATCAATTAAGCAATCAGTTTACTTTTTTTTCAAAATGATTTAACGCCCATATGATATAAAAATTAAATTTTATTTTGATTATTTCAAACTATTAAATTTATTAAAACAAATTTAAAAGAGTTATTTTGATAAACCTGATTTAAAATGTTTTAATGTACTCGACGACAGTTACTTTAATTAACATATTTACATTGTCAGAGTAAATGGCCCACAAGGCAATTATATTTCTTGAACATGTGGACCACTACGAGCATTTCACTATAAGCACTAAATATGTATATACAGATTGAGTAATGAAAGCATTTCGGATAGATGCGGTATGCAACAGACAAAGAGTTACTTATATATATTACAGTGTTAGACAATGTTAGACATAAGCGCCACCACAGAACATTATAGAAGCAGTCTATACATATAAAAATCTGTCGTTCGTAAGTTGCAATGAGTTGCGTCATTGTTTTTTTAACAACTCGTGAAATTTAAACAGAAAAAAAATATGAAGTTATCGTTTCTGTTATATCTTGCTTAAAATAAATATATTTATTTTTAATTGTTGATTGTTAATCACATAGGTCGGCCATGACAGTATATACTATATATGTATATGCAAGGTGCGCAGTCATACATACAGCATATTACATTAACACATTCGCATGTTTGTGTAGATACAAATGATGTGTTTTGTTGTATGTATCATAATCGTTTGGTAGGGGTAGCGGTGTCCACGTCATTTGCCGGCGACAGCGGGCACGGTAGTCATGAAATCGGAAATTTATATCTTTATATATCTATGGTTATTACCATCATGGTGTTAATAAATAATTTTTTCTACAATCTTAGTGGAAAGAAGGCTTTTGCGCTCTGTGAAGTGAGCGCAAAGTATCTATTTGCCGAAGACTCTCATTGCCGAGCAACAAATTTCTACTTTGCGCTTTAAAGCGGAAAAGTAATACTTTGTCGCTCGCTCAACGTAGTATATTTAATTACAAATCGGGTAGGCGTTGTTTATATTTTCTATGATAACAAATAAATAAACAGATTCTAAAATTATTATGTTTATCGTAATCAAGTGAAATATTAATTTTATTAAATTTCAAAATAACTGCAAAATATTAATTAAAAATAATAAATAATTAATAAATAATTAGAATAAAAGATTTAACAAAATATGTATATATATGATGGAAATATGTAATAGTGACAGTGATTTCTCAAGTACACCTCCAGATATTTCTGAAGCTGCAAAAATTATAATATTAAAGTAAATATTAACGTCCATTGTTATCTTTTAACTAAAAAAAATTTTTATAAGATTGTAGAAAAAATTTTGTATGTAATTCGAGCACAAAATGCCTTGCCGCTCTCATGAGATTAACGCGCTCCGCCTGGCGTCGTCGCGCGTCAACATTCTCAATCGAGCGGCAAACCACCATTTTTTTGCTCCCTTAATACACAAATAACTATTATTGTTCTATAATATCTGAAGTATATTTTTGGCCAACTCTGTACAATGTTTGAAGCAATCAAATTATAAAATATGAATTGTTTCATTTGATCGTATAATATTGAACACGACAGGTGCCTGTCAAACACTATATTAGTTATTGATCGACTGACAGACAGACAAACGGACGAACATTAACCAGGCAATAGTTCATAGGTAAAAATAAAAATAAACAATTGATGACACATCAGGATAATCAAATAAAAGAAGAGCAGCCATCACTACACTGATACACAAAAAACTACATATTTTAAAAAAAATTGAAACTATGTTTCACTATTGGTTTTGTTAAAAAATTATCTAGAGAGTTTCTAACAAGGGATACCACAGGATGTATAATTTGAGGGGTATAAGTTTTACATTTTAGCGAATTTCCAGAATAGAATTCAGCTATTACAGCCACTATCATGACGCGACTTGAGCCCGGGACTATGGCAGAAATTTGTTTTGAGGTCCCTAAAAACCGAAAATAATATTCACTAAAATTTATATATATATATATATATATATATATATATATATATATATATATATATATATATACATATATACATATGTCCGCGCGATAACTCTCGAACGAAGTATCCAATTTTTACGAAATTTGGTGAAAACATTGGACGTCCCAAACCCTTGGATGAGTTCGTCAGCCAGACTTTTCCACTTATTCAAAAATTTTTGTAAAAATTTTTTACACCATTTAAAAGAGGAGAAAAAATTACATAAACAGGTGTTTAAATTACTGTTATATGTAAAGTAGTTTCCGAGAAAAACTCTTTTTTATAAACGGAAATTCGCTATGTTTTGCAATTCTAATAAATCACATTCTATTAAGTGTAAATTTTTCAAAATATCCCCAAAGGAAGTAATCCATTGGCTTCAAATCAGCGGTCCTAGAGGCCAATTAACCATTAAACCATTTCTGGAAAATAATATTGTTATTTAATCTTTAATAAATACATCAAAAACTGTTATACTATTTTTTTTTTACTCAAAAACTTTAAATGAACAAAAGCAATCTTAAGCCCCATGAATTTAATAAATTTAATTTTGAAATAATTACTTTAACCGACACGCTATTAATTTAAATAATTCTTTTTGATGTTTCTCTAATAACCCGGACCAAAATAGTAAAATCAATAAATCGAATTTCGCTTACTTCTTAACACGTGTTACAAAGATTAATCTTTACACCAAAAAAACATTTTTAGGATTCCGTACTATTTCGTATCAACAAAATCCTTATGAATCCGTAATTTCTATCATTGCAAGGAATGGTCTACCCAGACTTGACTACTTTGTAATATTCAGTGGCGGATCTGACGCAATTTAAGAGAGTATCGCCTTTTTTTTAAATTATTCTTGAAACTCATAAAAAATTAAATTAAAAACTAATTTTAATATCAAATACGAAAAATTAAAAATATTTAATTCCGTGAATTGTGAAAACTCTATAGCTACTGAACTACGAAATCCTGACTAAATGTGTGTTTAACATGCACTTGTCGAATTTTATTTGATTAATAACTTACATGCTGATGAACGTTTCTTTTCAGATAATTTATAAAAAAAATTGCTTTTGCGAATTTAATTTACCGCTAATTTACTCCCCCTCTTTCAATTTTCATCCATTTAAAAGTGTTTATTAACATTTTTTTCTATTTTGTCCAAACAAAAGAAAATCAGTACCCATAAATAATTATGATGGTTTCAGATCTTTTGTTCCCGACTCCGCGAGTATAATATGTATACATAGATGGTCGTTATCAAGTTGTATACAATTGAAAACATTAAAAAAAAAAGTAGCTATACATAATTTTTTATGAAGGTGCATCTACTGCCCGGATCAGAGAAAAGGTAGTATGTCAAACAAGCAAGTTTATTTATATGTAAGCAAAAACTCACTCAAAGCAAATACATATTAATAATAATTGTAATAACCAAATACGCACAGTAAAATCGAACGTATATTAAATCATTTCTGCAAATAATATTTAAACAAAATAAAAAGGTGATTTAGCTCTTATAATCTCTTAACTGGACTAATAAAAATTATTTGTATCTTTTTATTATGCTAACTTGAAAAATTCGCTAAGAAATGTTAAAATTTATAACTCATATGTTTTTAATAATGATCATCCATCGAAATGAAAATACACGAATCCAGCAAAAACTGTTTAATATGTATATGTTTTTCTTTAATTAAGGAAACATTAAGTGCGAGGTGAATTTAAATTGAGAAACAATCATTCTATTAATAATAATTTTTGTTACCTATCAGAGGTTTCTTTCAGAAATAACTTCATTATTATATAAATGTAAAACTGTTCGGACATATGATCGCCATCCATAAATTGTTGAGAAAGTTAGGCATTATTCAAAGGTGTGGAAGAATGATCATTACTCAATAGCTTTCGATCAATGAATTCACCGTATTAACCATTATTCAATAGGTTTGTGATTGTTTTGTGAATAGTATATCTATACGTTTTAATTTCATATATGTTGCGTAGTAACGTCTAAGTAAACAAAGTAGTTTGTATTATGTTTTCATCGTTTGTACATATGTAAACATTTAATGAAATTAGAGAGTTGACATAGAATAATAAAGACCTTTTTTATGTAATTTTTTCTCCTCTTTCCAATGGTGTAAACAAAAATTTTGAATTTTGGGAAATTATTCCAAAAAGCTCGTTTTTTGACCTTCCAGACGTCGGACGTGTCTGAAAAATATTAGCGGGTAAAAAAACCATTATTTTTGTTTCAGATTACACAGGCCTGCAAAATTAAGGTCATAAAAAACTTTTTTAATGTTAATAGGTGATCTTTATATTTTTTTGGGTGCTAAATTCAAATTTGAATTTCATTATTTTGTAGCACCCACAGTTTTGTCACATTTTGGCTATGTCAGATTTAATGAAATATGCTAATATTCTATAGGAGTGGAAAAAAAAATAACTTGTACAAGACAAACAGAACTTTATATTAACACATAAAATATATTTTTATTCCTAATACTAAGTTTTATGAAGGTTTTAAGAGTCCATGGGCTTATATTTTCTTTCTCTCGTTTCTCTGAAGCTTCAGATGTGGCTTTTTCTTCTATGTGCCACTTGCTCACTTTCTCGGTGAAAGGACCAACAGTAATCTCCCATCATCCTGGTGTTCCAACGTCCCTGATAGCGTTTTTCCATTATCTTGATATCCTGGTGGAAACGTTCTCCTTGTTCCACACTGACAGCTACTACATTGTCCAGAAAGTAGTCTAGCTGGCTGTTTAAAAAATGAACCTTTAAACTCGTTAAACATCCCAAATTCTTGAAGCGATTAAGCATATTAGATACAATGGTTATATTATAGTCTGGGTCTTTTTTGTTACCCAAAAACTTGTTAGCAACTTCCTTGAAAGCAATTCTCCAAGCCTCTTTCTCTTTCACTGTTATATGTAATTCAAACTCAGAGTCAAACATCATTTTTCTTATATCAGGGCCAATGAAGACGCCCTCTTGTAACTTTGCTTCTGATAAATGCGGGAACTTTGAGCAAAGATATTGGAATTATAAGATATTATATTCATTATAAGATATGGATCGCTGGCTTTCGCATATTTAGTATTATATTGATTGCATTAATTTTCTGAACTATTTTTTTGAATATAAAGGTTTATGATGTAAAATGTAGGGAAATGGTGGGTGATACAGCAATTTTATTGTTATTTTCAGATTCAGCACACTAAGATCCATAAAAATATGGTTAAACTATTAAAAAAGTTTTTTAGTCGTTGGCCTGTGTTATTTTAGTTTACATCTTTAGGGTAAATTTAAAAAAAATTACTACGGTTATTGCTATGCCTTTGGTCATTAATCACTTTTAAAGATTATTTGTTTATCGATTAAAAAATGTCTCAAAATTTAAGTCTAACAAAGCATTACATAGAAACATGAAGTGATAATTAACCAAATTTATTTTACCTGTAATCTCCTGACTTTTCTGAACATTTTGATGAAAAAATTATTGCTTTATGTTAAATATTACAGAAGTTATGGATTTTTTAATATAATAACGTCACCGAAAGTGATACCACAGAAACATCATTTTAACCCTATTTTGCTAAATTTCAAAAATTCAGAACTTGAAAACTATTAGAGATAATTTTTTTAAATTTTGTACAGATGATTAGGATGGTTAAATAAACAAATAAAAAAATTTTCAACTAAATCTGAGATCATGGGTGACATTTTATGTTTTTATTGGATGATTTGAAATGAAATGACCCTCTAATAAACTGAGACACTACCATTTAATTTGACACTGCTATATATAATAAGATTCAAGTGTTCAAAATGATGTATTTAGACAGTTTTCAGCAGTGAATGATGTGCGTTATAGGAGCAGCGGGCAGAAGACGACGAGGAACACGGTCGGTCATATAGTTGGACGCGGCGGGATACATGGGTTGTTTTTGTTATGTGTACCAACCATGTTGGTTGTTCATCACTTTGTTTCCTGCTAATGATTACAAACACCCGACCAAAACCCGACACCCATACGTCTTCTATTTTCGAATGATTGATACCTTAAAGTTCTATCATATTTATCATGGACATACAAAAAAAAAAAAAAACCATAACTACTTCTTGCTACAGCATCGATTCCAATTGACGTGGTTCATCTTCTTCATCGGAATGAGTCGTCCACGGTGATGTCTGTCGTAGATTTATTATTTTACATATTAGTTATTTGGTCGAGTCCGCGTTCCAGTATAACACCAATCAACATTGTTATTAAAAGTTTTTCCCAATTATACAGTCGCATAAAGACAGTAGCGGGCAAAATTATCTGAACAGTCAATCTAAACATTGGTACAGTCACGGCGGGAATGCAAGTTGAGAGGCGCCAAAACTGTGAATTGGAGTTTTGTTTTTTTTTTCTTACTCGTCAGTTGTTTTTCTTTTTTAACCGACTTCAAAAACGAGGAGGTTCTCAATTCAACCCGGATGTTTGTTTTTTTCTGTATGTCATTCTTTTTTGGGTTAGCAGATAAACCTCTCCAGATGGTCCCATTTTATTGACATTGGTTGAGTGATTTTTTAACCATTTTCAAAAATATAAATAATTATCGCAATTTTAAGAAGAGGGTAAGGTTAATTCGTACAAAAAAAGGCATGTTTTTGTTATTTTTGTGTGTCGAAACAGTTAAAATCTCTTTATTAAAACCAATGGTACATTAAAGTATAACATTCGAAGAATATTGTATCAAATTTTCACGAAAAAATATTATTAAAAAATACAGTAGGTAATGGCAACAACTATTCGAACGTATCTCGGAAAAAAGTAGAATTACGGTACCCCTCATAACTTGGTGCTGGATCATCCGAAATAAAAAAAATTAAAGTTCATTCGTTAGCCTCAGGTAATGCTGGGCGGGTTTTTCGAAATTTCAATTTTTCACTTTTTTGGAACACTTAAAACGGAAAAACACGATTTTTGCGAAAAAAATTGGCTAATTCGTTATTGTAAAATGAAAATTATTAATAAATTTGAAAAAAACTCTCCAGCGTTACCTCGTAAATTATGTACAGAAATAGTGTTCAAAATTTCAGATGGATCGGTGCTGTAGTTTTGAAGTTATGAGGGGCACCGACTTTGAAAACGTGAGCTGTGGGGAAAACGCTTTAAAGTTTTGAACACTTAAAAATTCTTGTATAAAACTGATACAGAATACTTCTAGAAAAGTATTCATGTTTGACACTGTGCAGCAAATTTTGTTTTCGAATGGTTTTAGGGCCTCGAATGCAGTTTGAGTATCTGAAATGCTGAAATACTGAAGTGCTGAGATGCTTAAGAATCCTCGGCTTTCATCCTCAAATACTCAAATTGCATTCGAAGCCCTAAAACCATTCGAAAACAAAATTTGCTGCACAGTGTCAAACATGACCATACGTCTATCATGGGGTAGGAGTATTTAGTTGTTGGAAATTTACATTTTTTGGATCAAATTAAGGATAAATATGTTTATCGGAATATTTTAAAAAGAACTAAGCGTGCCAGAAGAACCAGAAAATTAAATTTATCCGAAAGCTTTCCAAGAACTAATTTTTCAACAGGACAAGGACCCTAAACATTCGGCATTGTAGTGAAGCAGTATTTCTTGTATTACGTGCCTCATTTACTTCGTACACCTCCACAGTGACTAGATGTAAACCCTGTCGAACATCTATGGCCAATATCTAGGTGTTCAAATAAGAAAACGTAATATTTCTAATAAATAGGATTTAATTAAAGCATTAAATTAATGAATAGAGCCAAAACAGTGCGGATTGTACAACAAAGTTAATCGCATCAATGCTCAATTGCTATAGCAAGCAATAATTAAAGTAAAGGGATGTGTAACGAAATATCAAAAATAGTTATCCTTCCGAACTTGTAATTTTTTGTTTAGTGTTCTGTCTAAAGACTTTTGTGAGTGCTATAGGGGAAGGTCGCCCAAAGCGGGTACCCCTCTTAAAGCGGGTAAGCGCTTGTATATCGTTGTATCGAATATTTTTGTCAGGTCATGTGTATACCGAGATTAACCGAATATCAACAAATGTCAATCAGTTGCACTTGAACGCTTGTGTCGTTTAGTGTCCTAGTTAAGCTTCATCAATTTTTTTGTTGGTTTTGTTAAAAATTTTGACGATAAATATTCTGTGACTAGTCACAAACCTTTTTATTTGTAATCTTTTTGGTATTACCATATTATGTTATCATCATTTGACTTTTAATGTAGAAAAAGGTAGACATGTATCGGCTTTCATTTTGAAATTATTCTTGGTTAACAAAATTAAATCTTTTTGGGCAAAGCGGGTAGACAAAATAAAAGCATCTTAATGGAAAAAACTGATGGAAGGGGAAAAAAATAAATAATCTTCTTTTTACGACGGAATGAGGGAAAAAGCTTAAAAAAAAATATTTCTGCCTTGTTTGTGGTGATTTTGATGTGGAATAACCTGAAGTAATATATTCCAATATGGAGGTTGTAAATAAAGTTACAGTTAATTGTTATAAATTTATTATTTTTGTCTTTTTTCAATTTTTTTTTACTTAATTATTATTATTGTTAAGTTCTATATGATTAAGAAAGTTTATATTAAAAAATAATAACAGTATTTAAATACATAAAGTACTTACCCGCTTTGCCCAAAGGGGGTTACCCGCTTTAGGATACCTATACGGGCAAAGCGGGTTTTTGCAGAGGTTTTGTATTTTCTTTATTAAAAATAAATATCATATAAACATTTCTTAAGCGAAGTTTCATTTTAAAGTTCGATAACTATTCTATCTGATAATATAAAAAAGATCTGCTTATCGAGGTCAAAAGTCACTTTTTTGGGCATTTAATCTTAGCTTACCCGCTTTGGGCGACCTTCCCCTAATACATGTCTCATAGTGATGAGCAAAGTTAGTCTTGGTCTTGCAGTCTTGTCTTGGCCTTACATTTTTTGCAAGACCAAGACCAAGACTATGTATACCAAGAGCAAGACCAAAACCAAGACTATAAGTATGGCTGCAAGACCAATACCAAGACTCAAGTGAGCAAGACCAAGACAAAAGCAAGAAAAAAGCAAGACTCTTGCTAAACTATTTAAATAGTTTGAAAGTATAATTAATACCGTAAAGAGAGAAAATTCTGAGTTTAGAAGGAGAAAATTCGCTAATAAAAAAATGTAAGAAAGTGCAAGATTTTTATCAATACCAAGACCAAGACCAATACCAAGACTGCATTTTGCAAGACCAAGACCAAGACCGAGACTCAAACTGCTCTAGCAAGACCAAGACCAAGATTCTTAATGCAAGAACAAGACCAAGACCAAGACTGCCAAGTCTTGGTCTTGGTCTTGCATTAGCTCATCACTATTGTCTCAATTTAATGTTATTTTTTTAACCCCTTTAGGACTAATGACGAGGTCAGCTCGTCATACTAATTTTTAGAAAAAATTGAACTGACGAATGTATATTGTCTTATATCGGTAACTGAAGGCAGTACAGTAAGTGGTGACCATATTGTAAATAAATTAAGCAAAAAGTACCAGACTTGTAGTTATACTTATAGAGATATTAAATTTTTTATCTAAAATATTGGAATATATGGCGGTACTAAAAGAGTTAAACAGAGTTATAATATTTGCTGTGATTTTAGTTAGTATGATTTTGTAGTACAGATTTTGAAGAATTTATTTCCCTTATTTCTACTTTCTTTTGTACAAAAGATCTCGTAAAAAATTAAATAAAATTTTTAAGTTTCTTTAAAGAAACTTTTGTCTAAACACTTTTGTGAGTAGCTGTATTTAAAAAAAAACCCATAGCAGAAAATCCATGAACAGCTTCAGAAAACATTTTCTACGCCAAGTGTTTTTCCAAACGTGTAACAGTTGTTTTGTCTACAACAGTACACATATTAAAGTTTTCATGAATCGTAATCATACAATCATATTCACAATCCATATATGTAGTTTATGGATGCGACAGACAATTAAAGAAACACACTGATGCAAGTGGATGGACATCACAATCATCAGCTGTTATTAAAAAAATTTAAATTAGTAATAATAAGTCCATAATTCCATCGCCATGCAATATACATACGTACTGTCCACTTCTTCAATCTTATTCACATCACCATTATTGGCGCCTTCGTACATATTAAAATCAAACAATAAAACACACAATGTTTAATAAAATTCTAACTAATAAATTTATTATATTGTTCTTAAAGCTTAGTTAGTTGTGCATAGCGAGTGAATTTTATTATAGATTTTTTTTTTTAATTTACTTCGAACGTTGTTGATATTCATCGGTTTCATATTTCGTTCAAATAAATCGTTAAATCTACTAAAAAAAAAATTATTTTAAATTTACCAATGAAAGATTTTATAGTTTTTGTTCCAACGAATTTATATGTATGTAGGTACATTATGTAAGCATCCAAAAAATGATATTTAAAAATGTTATGGCTATTTTATGATGTATATTTCTGTTCCAAGTTTTCTAATCGTTACAAAACAGACATGCAATTACGTGGCTGATTTTTGTACACTGAGAAAAAAATACAGTAATTTTTACTGAAATTTCTGGTAAAAAATTACTGAGCTCTCTGGTAATGCGGACATAAGTGACAGGCTAAGCAAAAAATACGATAATTTATAGTAAAAATTTTAAATTATCCTATAGCTCAGTAAAAATTACCGTATTATTTATAAATAAGGCTTTTTTTTTATTTATTAATAAATAATTGAATTAAAATAGTTTAAAAGGATATTGATAGAAGGGTAAGCATTAAAATCAAATTATTAATATAGAAAAAAATTTTTGTGGTTTTTTATTACTTGTGGAAAAAAATATATAAATTCTTTATTTGACATAGGTATTACATGATAAAAATTTTTAACAATAAGCACATTACAATAATTTGTATAAAAACATATTTCAATTAACATATCAAAACTATACAAAAATTCATGAAACAACAATTTTTTGTTTTAAAAATTTATTATAAAAAAAAAACACTATATAAACATCCAGTCACGTTGGTTATTGAACAACTAAATGAACCAGTCCTGGTTAGTTGCAGTCTAAAGTCGTGTTGGTCGTGTTATTGCGCATGCTCGGTGCTATTGCGCATGCTTGTTTTATTTATTCTCAGTTTATGTGATGCTTGGCTATGCAGTGGTGTGTGACAAATAACAAATGCACAACGACTCAGTAAAAATTATTCATATGTCCAGTATATTTTACAAAAAATTAAGTAAATTTTCCCGGTGTCCACTTGAAATTTTACTAGCCCATCGAATTTTACGCAGCTGTATAGGAAAAATTCTTAAGGTGTATAGGAAAAATTCTTAAGGTGTACAGGAAAAATTTTCAAATGAATCGTAAAAAATAATGTTTGAAACGCATTTTTTATATTTTTGCTTAATAATTTCCTACGGACTAGTCACTTAAGACTCGTTTACCGGAGGCAGCTCAGTAATTTTTACTGGAATTTTTTCTCTGTGTAGTCATACCCCGAAATAAATTTAAACATCCAAAATATATCGGAAAGAAATTTCTCCTAAATAATTCCTTTGAAATCAGTAATTCGTTCACTAGCTTGCTCTCAATTTGCTCCATCTAATTTAAGAGTTAAATATTAATTTTTCTAAATAATAATTAAAACATCTACTTAATAAATTTCTAACACTGACTGACTGACTGACAGACAACATACAGCCTAAACCATTGGGTTTAGAAGAATGAAATTTTGCATAGGAGTTCCCTATGTAACGTAAATGAGCACTAAGAAAGGATTTTTGAAAATTCGTCCCCTAAGTGGGTTTAATAGGGGATGAAAATTTGTATGTAAATTCGTTATTTTTGAAGTTAGTGGTATATAAAAATAAGTTACCGTGGCTATTAAAATAAATAATATCTTACTTAATGAATCTTTAACTTTGACTGACAGACAACGCAAAACCTCAACTGTTGAGTTTAGAAGGACGAAATTAAGCACAGGAGTTATGAAGATTGGCGTTTAAGCTTCTATTTATAAATAAAAGTCAGTTGTTTCTGGAAATTTATTCCCTAAGGCGTTAAAACAGAAAATGAAAGTTCATATGGGAAGTTCATCATTTTTGACGTCATAAACGTGGATATTGATTTACCTAGGCTTTTGAAAAACATTAAATGTGAGCAGAAAATGAGTACCTAATAAAAAGATGTTGTCGATGGGAAATCCCATCGGGCATACGGCTAGTATTGAAATATAAATATTTGTAATTCAGTTATATACCTTATAGGCAATAACTTAATTTTATGAATGAAAAAAAAGCATAATTTTAAAGATAATATTGCTTCAAACTGCGATCAATTTCATGCGTGAAGGCTGAATATTTGAGGTGAAGTCTGACATGGTTAAAAATGTTTTTTATTAGACAGATCAATTTTAATACGTAACTAATATCAAGAAGTTTTACTTAAAACAAAAAAAATTAGGGTGTTATGTAAGGTAGGTTTGCCTAAAATTTTCATTAATTAAATTCCTTAGTAAAATCTACTTAATAAATCTCGAACACTGACTGGCTGACAGACAACGCACAGCCCAAACGTTGGGTTTAGAAGAATGAAATTTTGCACAGGAGTTCCCTATGTAATATAGATGAGCACTAAGAAAGGATTTTTGAAAATTCGTCCTCTAAGTGGGTTTAATAGGCGATGAAAATTTGTATAGAAATTCGTCATTTTTGAAGGTAGTGCGGTATATAAAAATATGTTACTATGGCTCTTAAAATAAATATATCTTATTTGATAAACCTTTAACACTGACTGACATCCTGAAATGTTGCCGATGGTAAATCGGGTGGGTATACGGCTAGTAAAATATAATTTGCTATAACATATCGGAATTTCAATGAGGTGTTATGTAAGGTAAGTTTGAGGTTTTTTTCGGCCATTTCAGAAATTCATAAAAAATAGAATTTAACAAAAATTCTAAGGTCTGGCGGGCATTTTCTATTGTCGGCATTAGTTACGATCGATTTAATTTGATGTGTTTTATCAGCTATTGCCATTATTTTGATGAATAATTTTTTGACTTCTCTCTTGAAAAAATTGAGGAAAATAATTTGTTAAACTATAATATTAGCGAGAATTATAACATTGGTTGCTAATTTATTCCCATAAAATAAAAAAAAAGATAAAAAAACGAAAATTTTTGAACATTTTGAAATATCAATAAAATATGAAGCCAAATTATGGCAGTAATTAATGACAATAAAATGACAATGACAGTGAAAATTCTAATATATTCATTAATTAAATTTTTTAACTGTTCAAATTATACTTTTAATTTCATTATAAATAAATAATTATAATCATTTTTTTAGTCTAATTTTACTTACCACACTCCTATTTTACTTACCGCATTTTTATTTTTTGGTTGCCATGGATCTAAACAAACGTTCGGGAAATGTATAATCTATTTCATTTAAATTTAAGCACGATTCTTCACTTACAAATTTAAGGAATCCCCATTTTCTTAGCTTTATCTGTGTCATTGTTACAAATGCGTCAATTTTAAATTTGCAATTTGTTTTTATTCATTTCGTTTCAAAGAAGATTCATTTGTTTCGAATATAAGAATTATTTAATTTTTTAACGGTGACTCATACTCAATTCTATTTGAAACGAGATATAACTTACTATATAGCATTCAACAGTATCGGTAAGTGCGTGAAAATACACGATCGTGCAAAAAAAATGTTGTCTACGACTAGCATGAAATTGCTTGTTTATTGTACAAAATACTATCTAACAAGGAGAGGGCACGGCCTGGGAAATAAACTTCGGGATGAGATTTCGCAGGATTATAGTCCCTGTAAAGATTAATTAATTGTTAAAATATATAGACCCATTGGCCAGTCATTTTCGAGAAAAACGCTTTAAAAATTCTAGCTTCATTTACTGAATGTTTATATACATATAAGTTATTGGTGTGTCAAATCAACGAATAGGTATAGCAGTCGGTTGCGTGTTAAAAGTGGCGACTAGAGTGCACGGGTTCGATTCCGACTGACAGCAAGTATTACTTTTTTTTTAATTTTGTTAATTAAATATTAAAATTAATAAATTTTAAAAGTAAATAATTATTTCTAACAATAAATATCATAAATTAAAATATAATTGTATTTCTTTTTAATTCGAACCATTTACTGAATCCTTTTTTAATAAGTAATTTGGTTTTTTTTAAACAGGTAAATAATAAAATTACCAAAACCATTTTTTAATTATAAACTTACTTATAAATTCACTGGCAACACGCTACCGACTGTTCTACTTATTCGTTGATTTGACACACCAATAACTTATATTCAGTAAATGAAGCTAGAATTTTGAAAGCGTTTTTCTTGGAATTGACTCGGCCAATGAGTCTCTATATTTTAACAATTAATTAATCTTTAGAGGGACTATAATCCTGCGAAATCCCATCCCGAAGTCAATTTCCCAGGCCGTGCCCTCTTCTTGTAAGTAAGCTACTTTTTACATACAGCCATATATATCCACCTGCATAAAAAGTAGCTCTTTACATGCATGTATACATAAAATACCAAAGCTTACGACACTTTTATGAATTCTTATATATTACAAAGTGATATACATGATGCATATTATATTAGAATCTGTACAAAAATTTTACCTTGCAACTGAATGTTTACGTTTGTTTTTAGTAAATTCCAAATGCTACATAATTTTTATCGTTTATTGTGAATTTCATGTTAGTCGTAGATAAAGTATAGTACGTAACTCAGTTGTGAGGCGTATTACACACTCGCGCAATTACGCAGTCGGCACTGCACAGCTCTTGCGTAACTTTTTCGTTCGTGTGTAATATGCAACTTACAACTTCAATCACGTAATATACTATTTCGAAACGATTTGTTTAAATTTGTTTTGACCAATTTGTTTGAATAAATTTGTGATAACATTTCCAAGAGACAAGATGCACTTTCATGATACGAATATTTTTTGCCCAATCCACCACAAATTCCGCCAGATCTGTGATACATAAACAACCATTTACGATTTAAATGGTTGAGAAAATATTATATGCGATCGATTTTATAAAACTTCAATAACAAACAATTTTATCAATGAAATATGCTCGTAAACAATCCAACTAATTATAGAATTAGAACTATTTTTAATGTCAACGTGCGTAGGACTTATAATTAACAATGATGCAATCTATGATCTATATTTATTCTACTTAAATTTTTCTGTATAATGTATAAAATATCATCTTAATTCTTTTTTGTGGCTTCCCTCCGTATTTTATAACAAATTGTGTACAGCTAAACCGTTTTTTATGCGATCTTTTTTTGTGCGAATTTTTTTTTTGTGGTCATTGAATGCATAATGTGAATTAAAATCCAAAGAAAGTAAGAAACTTAAACGTTAACTGTAATAACTTTCTTTGATAAAAATACGTTTTAATGGTTTTTAAACATTTCATCAGTGTACATTGCATAAGAATATAAGTTATTGCATCTTTTAGTTTTTTTATAGATGTATTTTTCACAATTTTCATAATATTATAAAAATGAAATAAAATGTTTCCACGTGTAAATTAATGCTTTATCTTGTCTAAGAAAGCAACTTCTAAACAAATCGTGAGGTTTTAAGCGTTTTGAGTTATGTAGGTATTTTCGATGAAACTTTTTTTATGCGGTCTCGATCCACCCCATAAAAAATCTGAACTGAACTATACTTTTTATAGCTACCGTAAAACCGTCTAGACCCGGACACTTTTTTACATTTTTTGGTATAATTTTATGTTTATACATGTTTCCTTCATAGATATCACCAATAAAAGTATTACCATTAGAAAGAGCGTATATTATTTGTTATATCCCTGACCCATTGTTTCATTATAAGTAAAATTAAAAAAAAATAAAAAATAATTTGTAAGTGTTCGGGTCTACACCCCAAATCCGTCTTGACCCGGACACTTACTTAAATAATGTAATAACATGCAAACTAACCTCTCTTGTCGGGGTTAGGACAGTGTTTTATATCGTCTGATGTCTTTGAACCTGTCAAAGGCTTCAAAACATTTTGTGGGAAGGGAGAGGAGTCAATACATAGTATGCCTCTCTATGAAGTAAACATACGATATGACACCAGAAGGAGGCATAAACGGCGTAATTCTGGCGGGAATATAACGTATAGATAGTGGAAGTTACAGCCAGTGCGAATCGCGGCCATAGTGTAATAAACTGATGTGTCCGGCTCTAAACGGATATATGTATATAGCATGTATTTTTTTATATATACATCGAATATAACTTCAAACATCATTAAATGATGCCCGATAAAATTCTGAACACATACATATCAAAATTAAAACAATATGACAATTATGACGAAAATTACATGTCTAAGTTAGACACACATTTTATTTCTTTGAAAAACTGGAGAATAGTAATCCTGTAAAATGAGATGTAAAAGTTGAAATCCGTAGTTTTTATTGGTACACCTGTTTAGAGGATGTTTTTCTCTCTCTAATGACGTCAAGAACAAATGTTTATTGTAGCAGGTTAATGTAGAAACTACTTATTTGAAGATTGGTGCAAAGTGTCCGGGTCTAGACGGTTTTACAGTACATAATATTTATGAAGTTTTTGAACATATTTTTTTGTGCGATTTTTTTATGCGGTCCCTATCAACCGCATAAAAAAAGGTGCAATTGTATTTTGTATGTTTGTATGTACATGTGTATGTGTGTTTTTATATTTTAATTGTTATTGTCACATCTGGACTATAGTTATGCTGTTGTTATGCTATTATTTGATGTTTAGTGTTTTTTGTCGCGGCAATAATTAAAGTTGGCAATAACACTAATTGCATTCGGTTTAGATGTTTGGATGTAGAGTAAATTTTGTACAATAGTTTTAATTGATGTTAGCAATAATAACAGTTTAAATAATGTACTAGCAATCACATAAATAAAATGTACAGAACTGGAGAAAAATATGTAAACAAATATTCCCAAATCACGTTTTAAATACCAGCTCTGATATTCTACTTCGGCTTCAAAATTAATAAAAAAAAATTGTACCTTCTGAAATTTTTTAACAGGAAGCCTATAAAAAGCATCCAGCGTTCTAATAAGGGGAAGGGGGGATACAATAGGTGACACCGTCCCCTGTACCCACATTTGATCCTACATGTCTGATTTTGGTAAAAATGAAAAGAACGGCCTCGAAAACCTACAATTCACGACCAATTTCAAAATTCTGCAATTTTATTTACGATTTTTAAAATGATGGAAAATTTTAGTAAACTTGGTAACGTCATCACATCCAAAAGTTTTCCATTGTCTCAAATCAAGCTTTATGGAAGTTATTTCAGTTATGATGATTGCTTGAATTTAGATAATTTTGGCGTGAGCTTTACACTTTTGCTATCAAAGTGAAAAAATTCCTTTTAAAAATATAATTGATTCAGTATCTAATTTTGATACCGGGAATTCAACTTATTCATTTTATTTACAAGTTTTAAGTCATTAAAATTTTTTTATAAATTTAACGTCATCAAATAAATCATGGTAAAAGTTGCATTAAAAGTTGCTAGTTCTATATTGCCTATTACATTTTTTAAAGATATTTTTTAACGAATTTATTTCTCATCAACCTATTTCTAACACTCTTTGTTCAAAATTTTTGTGATTATTCCATTAATACGAGATATTCTCTATTAAAAATTTTCGATGTTGATAAATATATAAATTTACATTTGAAACATAGGTACTACTTATTCGCACAAACTTCTTATCCTACTATTTCACAAATATTTTTCATTTTTGCTGTAAAATGTGTCATTCCTTACGAGATATTCGCTACCAGTAATTTTCGATATCGATAAATGTGTAATTGAATAATTGTAATAAGTTTGCAATATTTTGTTATTCTGCTTTTTCATAAATTTCATTTTTTTACTATGACTCACGTCTTCAAAGATTCTGAACTATATTTAAAAAAAAAATTAAATTCTCAAAACTTCAGTCTTTTTATATTCTAATTTTATTATCATTGTTTTGTTAAGGGAGGAGTTCAAATAAAAAAGCAACTTTTTTATTTATGATTACTTTGCTTGTTGAAATTTTTTCAAATTGGGGATGGTTTCAAATAGAAAATTTTGCTTTTAAATCATTCATTACTCTTCCCTGTGGAGGAAGGGGCCCTTTTTTCTGAAGTTTTTAAGCGTTTACAAGGAACGCCATATCTAAAAAAGTAATGAAAATTTTTTGTATAATTGAAAAGTAATGAAACTTTTATTCCTAAAGGACGAAGAAGGTAATTTTAAAAATTAACTATAAAATTGTAATCTCAAAATTCTTACAATTACAAAACCCAATTTTTTATTTTAAAAAAAAAAATGGTTGAAAATAGTTACAATTGTTCAAACGGAATTGTTCAAGCGCAATATGTTTATGAACAAATTAAAAAAAAAATTAAGTCTCTATCTTTTCTAGAACTTGAGATATGATTTTCCTTGTCGGGAAAAACACAACTTTCGGGAAACGGTAAAAAACAAAAATAATAACAAAAGAAGCCGTTTACTCACTGTTTATTAAAAGGTCTACAAAGGCATACAACTAAAAGAACATTATCTAAGTGCATACTATAACTCACGTACACACCAGAACTAAATATTACTGATCAAATCGCGGGGGGGGGGGGGGGAGCGAGCGTTATCTGCAAAGGAGCAGCAACTTGGCTGTGCAGCGGCTCACAAATATTTTTCTACTTGAAAAAAAAATTTTTTTGGCTATGTTTTATATATCACCGTGTTTGTAAAGAACCACAGAACGAAATAAAAACAAAAAACGAGATTCGAAGTTTATTAGTCGTTTCTGGCGTGAACTCCCTCCTTAACATATTTATGATAGTAATTGTACCGTGATGTTTTCTTCAGATGATTACTGAGAACATAATTATTTCAATAAAACTAAATTATAGTTCCAATTTTTAATTCATGTTATTTTTTTTATTATTAGAACTTATTTTTTTCTTTTATATTGCACAAGTTGTGTGTTAGTTAATAATTAATAAACGTTTAAAAAACTCATTTAGGTTAGAAAATATATAATTAAAACATTTAAAAATGAAACTGTTTCCTGGTCCTTTTGTCATAATATTTTTAAGAACTAAAGGTGTGTATTTTATCCTGCTACTAAAATTTCTGTTATATGTTTTTTTAAACACTATAATAGAAATAAGCGTATATTTTATCTTCTGATTTTAAATTAAAATAGCAAAAAACTTTTTTACGAAAATTATCCTTTTTTTAAATTTTTCTCGAAAACCAACTTACATAGGATAATGGTTTAAATACCAGTCTTATATAATTTTTTTTTTAACTCTTTATCTTAGTACAAAGAAAGTTCCGTTAGATAAACTGTTGAATTTTTGCAAATTTTAAGAAAAACTCACTGCTTTGATGAGAAATGCCCAAAATGTCTGGTTCCGGACATCGGACATGTTTAATAAACGGACTCATCCAAGAATTTCGGTCTCGCAATGTTTTCATCAAATATCGTGAAAAATTTTTATTTAAATCATTTTCGGGCTCTAGAGACCTCAAAACAAATTTTTTTCGCAGTCCCAGGTTAAAGTCTCACCATACAACAACTGTAATAGTCCAAATTTCCATTTAGGGAATTGGTAATAATATAAGAGGAAGATAAGAACTATTTTAATACGTAAGCAACAATTTAGTAGTAAGATAAGATACGTATCCCAAGATTTATTACTTGGTCCTATACATTACATGTCTATAAACTAGTTATGTGATTGTGCAATATAGATTTTGAGGTCACCTGAGTCCAAATTAGTCATTTACAAAAAATGTCTGTCTGTCACGAGAGCTATTTTGACCTCTAACTATGAAATCACTTAAGGAATTTTGATGAAATTTAGTATAGGGATGAAATTCACCAAGATACACAACCGGGTGAAGTCAATACACCCAAAAGTTGTTGTGGGCGTGGCCGCCTAGCCACCCTCGAATTTTGAAAATACCCCGAAAATGGACTGATTGGCCATTTACAGAAAAACAGCTCTAACGATTTTGATTAAATTTTAACCACATAAAATAGAATACATTTGTGACCTAACAAAACAATCCGTATGTCTGGGAAATATTTGAAAGCTGAGGTACAGGGCGTCGAAAAAGGGTCTAACCATGACCATCTATTAATGTTATAAGACCAAGTGTTGTACAAATATTCAAACACACAGTGAAAAAATTTGTGTTAAAATTAACACATTTCACATGTCCAGAACGGTCCACTCAATTTTTTGTATTATTTTAACACAAAGCATATGTGTCAAATCTTAACACACAAGAGGATATACATTTTGTGTTAATTTTAGACAATTACTTAGTTAATACACATAGGTGATTGAATGGGTGTCCGGCTTGGCCGCTTACCGAGCATGGGATCGTTGGTGTAGAGGTTAGCACGTCTGGCTAGTTACCAGAAGATCCTGGGTTCGATTCCCGGCCGATCCGGATAATTTTTCAATCACTTTGTGATTTTTAATTTACATGTGGCTTTTGGTCATACTATACCAAAGAAATTGAGTGCTTAAAGTTTCAGTTTAGCTGAACGATTAGTGAACATATCAATACTGCGTGTGTTGAAATGCAAACAAAAGTTTGTCATACGTAGTAGTGTCTCACAAGCACTCGATAATATGTGAAATTAAAATTGTAACTGTTTCTCGAATCAGAGAGAGTACTAATACACATAGGTGATTGAATGGGTGTCCGGCTTGGCCGCTTACCGAGCATGGGATCGTTGGTGTAGAGGTTAGCACGTCTGGCTAGTTACCAGAAGATCCTGGGTTCGATTCCCGGCCGATCCGGATAATTTTTCAATCACTTTGTGATTTTTAATTTACATGTGGTTTTTGGTCATACTATACCAAAGAAATTGAGTGCTTAAAGTTTCAGTGTAGCTGAACGATTAGTGAACATATCAATACTGCGTGTGTTGAAATGCAAACAAAAGTTTGTCATACGTAGTAGTGTCTCACAAGCACTCGATAATATTTGAAATTAAAATTACTTAGTTATAATTTTACCACAATGATGTGTAAAATTAACTGATTTAGAATGTAAAAGTTTACCAATAAATGTGTTGGTATATTTTGACACTTTTTTTAAGTTAATATTTTTTTTATTTATTTATTATGTAAATGAAAGGAAATGGTAAAAAATAATTTTTCAGTACTTAAACTTTTTTATTTTTAATATTTCTACAAAGTTGTGCTCTGATAAAAATAATGTTGAAGCAATACCCAAAAATTGTGAAGATCGTTGTCAAACTGAACGTGGAAGGCAAAATGGAACGATTACTCTTCCTTCTTTACCTGATCTTCGATAATTTTTTAATTAATTGAAGTAAATTCTGCAAACAAAGAAAAAAATTCAATCTAGAATATTTTTAATTAACTTACCTAATAATCAATATTGTATCTATATAATTAAAACCAATTTAACTTTAGAAATACGCTTTTAATTTTGAAATATTTTTGTCTTCTATACATACATACGTTTCTGTTGAACGCACAATGCGCACAATGTCCAATGATTAGCAATGATGCTATACCGATGCTACAAGTTACCACTACCCCCACTCTCGACGAAGGCAGTAAGTGCGCGCAAAACCAGTTTTTTGGTGTTGGAAATACACAAATAAGTGTACTTATATAGACATTCTTTCCATTTTACACAAATATTGTGTTAATTTTTATTGTTCAAAACAGATTAACATTTTTATTCTGTTAAATCAAAATTTTTGTTAATATTTTCATTTAGCACAAACACTAAATGTTACATTAACACAGGGTTGTTTTTTTTACCCAGAACACACATTTTTTCACTGTGCACTTTCTAATAAACATAAATCTCATGTCTGGTTTCCTTTTGTTTCAGATGCATGCGGTCTCAGCGACGTGGCTCACATCGAATCGCTACAGGAGAAATCACAGTGCGCCCTCGAGGAATACTGTCGCACCCAGTACCCCAATCAGCCGACCCGGTTCGGTAAACTATTGTTACGGTTACCCTCGTTACGGACAGTGTCGTCACAAGTGATTGAACAATTGTTTTTTGTGCGTTTGGTGGGTAAAACGCCAATCGAAACGCTCATTAGGGACATGTTATTGTCGGGCAGCTCGTTCAGTTGGCCGTACATGAGTACCATGTGACACAGTGTTTGGAGGCAACTCGCTTCCGCATGAAGAGTTGTTGTATCATCCACATCCGGTAGGTCGGCACCGTTGTCCACAACCACCTGCACCACCGTGGAGTTTTCGGCGAGTTCATCGCAACAGATCAACAAATCAAATAATTTTCACAATTGTTGGATATAAACGTTTGCGCGAACCTTGTTAATAGCGAACAGAATTGAGAACGTCGATCGGATCGGGTGAATGTGGAGATGTTATATATATACTTGTAAATTTTTTCTATGTATAATAGGGTTCATTAGAAAGACTTAAATTAATTCAATTGCCATTAAAAAAAAAAATAATGAAAAAAATAAAAAATACCGAATTTATCAGATGGATACAGAATTTGTTATGGAATATTTAAAATTTATTTTGGAACGAAATTTTTTAAAATGTGACGCCCCAATAACCCCAGTTGTGTTTGTAGCGAATTTACTGTTACCCTTAACTTGACCTTTACTAATTTAGAAATATTAGCAGTATTATTGAGCTGGGTTTTTTGTCAGTCAGCTTTTTTTTTATCAAAAATGATTCTAAAAACGCCTCATTTCGTTTTAAATTGAGAATCTCTGTGAATTGAGTAAACTTGATGACATCATAGGATTAAATTTCGATATTTTATAAATTTTTTAGTTAAAATTTTAATTTTTGTCATTTATATGATGTAATTTGTACCAACAGATAATTATATAAATTCACCTTTTAAACCAACGAACAATTACTCGGTTAATGGACTAAAGTTGTTTTTCAGACAAAATTAGTCATTAGTCGACAATATCGAGCGAATAATAGTCGGCTAATTGACTAAGATTTTATTCGAATACATGAACAGTAGAGTAACCTATGTGACTCTTTCAAAAACGATGTTTTCTTTTGCATTTAATTATTGACGTTTAAATAAAAAGAAAGGTATTACATATCACAATGTGTCAATCACATAAAAGTGAAAATTTACAAATAAATAATCGTTATTTTCATTTTTTGAAGTCCAATAAATAATATAGAAAAATTAATAAATCAGTCGTTTTAACTCATTAAAAAAAAATTATTAGTCATCTAGTCGAAGGTAAAATATTTGATTGAAAAATTACAAAATGTAAACAAAATTAGTCGACTAATTCGATTAATCGATTAATTATCCGACATCACTAGAGCGTAGTCACTGGTAGTGATGTCGGATGATTAATCGATTATTTTACTTTCGACTAAATGACTAAAATGATTAATTTTTTTTTTTAAATGATTAAAAACGATTAATTTATTAATTTTTTTGTATTATTTATTGGACTTCAAAAAATAAAAACTAAAAAATTATAGATCTATTCATATGCATCGTTTTTGAAAGAGTTATACATATTATAGGTTACCCTATTCATGGATTCAACTAAAAATTTAGTCGATTAGTCGACTATTGTATGCTCGATATTTTCAACTAATGACTAATTTTGTCTGAAAAACAACTTTAGGCGATTAATCGACTAACTGCTCCTCGGTTCGACATCACTAGTCACTGGGGTCATAACTTCCTCCCCCCGTTACTGCAAACGTATATACTTCTTATAGACGTTATCTCAAAACATTTCTGGAAGACTGGAAGCGAATTATAGGTTTTAGAAGCCATACTTTTTCATTTTTACCAAAATTAAGCATAAAGAACCACTTAGTGTTAGTAAAATACATATTTCTGTCGAATTATTCATATTTCTAAAAGGTATTTCGTCATTTTGATTGCAAAAATAAGCAGTTCAAATTACCCCAAATTCAATCAGCCACCTTAATTCAGATCAATTTAATTTGAGAGGGAATAATTTGTTTAATTTGATGAGACCATCAAGTTTACTGGAATTTTGCTCAATGCCTTAAAACCCGTAATCAGAATAATAAAATGATGAAATTGGGAGCGAATTATATGTTTTCGAAATCGTTCTTTATATTTCTACTAAAATTAGGTATGTAGAACCAAGGTGAGCCATGAAGATCGTAGATTTTCAATGCTTCGAGTATAAGTTCCGTTCTAGAACTCGATTTTTGGAGTCAGTCTGTCAGTTTTAATTTTATCAAAAATTAAAATTGTCCCTAAGACGTCCCCAAAAATGAAAACGATTCGCATCTTTTCAACATCCGCATTCGGTTTCGCCATTTTTGTTGCGAATATTGTTAGCATTGAAGGTTTTTTATCAAATATTTGCATCCCGTGATGTACATCCGTTCACTGATTCAGCGACAGTTCCCAATTATCTGGATTGGAGAGAAAAGATTAAAAACCTAAGGAGGACTATTGTCTTATTGTTAGTCTCATACAGGCCCCAGTTTTCAGACTCAGTTTAGTCAAAACAACTGAAAAAATAACTCTTCGCTTTCGTGTATTTGTTCGTAGTAAGTGCATTCGTTACCAAACCCTCATGCTAGAAATTTTATCAGCGACACCCTACGGTTTAGTGAGGTAATATTTTATTAACAGTTCCGAAATAAATTTTAAAAATCCCATAACAAATCGGTATTCATATGTAAATTTTAAAAAGTGATTCAGAAGAATACTCAATTCTAAATTACCAATTTGCCAATTTATCGTAATAACAGTGTCATACAAAAAATGGGCAGTCATTATAAAGTTCACTTAGAAGAACTGCGGATATACACATCTTTTAAAAGATCTTCCTTGTATCAGTAGCAGTATCCAATGCGGATTCAGGTCATTCATTTTCTCGAAGACTTTCTCAACTTTCTTGTTAAAGCGAACTTTCGTTTTAATTACTTGAAGAATGAATAGGATGTCATATAAGAAGACCAATCGTGACCATAGAAATTTTGGTAAAAATATTTACATATATTCAGTTAGTGATGTCGGATGATTAATCGATTAGTCGGTTTAGTCGACTAATTTTGTTTACATTTAGTCATTTTTTAGTCGACTATTTTAGCCTCGATAAATGACTATAAACGATTAATTTAATATTTTTTCTGTATTATTTATTGAATTCCCCCCCCAAAAAAAAAAAATAAAACTAGGAAATTATTTCTTTGTATAATTTTTCACTTTTATGTAATTAACAAACACATTGTGATATGTCATATCAGCTTTTATAAGAAACAAATATTACAATAATTGAATTCAAAAGAAAACATTGTTTTTGAAAAATTAATCATATTTGCGAATTTAACTAAAAATTCAGTCGATTAGTCAACTAGTCTGTGCTCAATATTTTCGACTAATGACTAATTTTGTGTAAAAAACAACTTTAGTCGATTAATCGACTAATTGCTTCTTTGCTCGACATCACTAATATTCAATACAACTTTTGTATGTGCGGAAAATTAAAAGGCAATGTCAAAAAGCATGAAAATTTTATATAAATATATTTTGATATTTACACTAATACGTATTAATCTCAAGCTAGTGGCTCTGTGGTTAACAGAATGGATTTAGAAGGTTAGTGTTTTATGGGTTCGATTCCTAATTAAACAATTAGCAACCTACTGCTAACCTAACCTCAGAAAGAGTACCACATGTGGCGATTTAATGTGGTACTTATTACATTTAGGGTTTTTTTATCGTCATAAATTACGGAAAGAAATGTATTATTTTTTTAATTCTCGAAAAAATTTTGTTAATACCCATAATGGGGAGTATTTGACAGTATCAAGGAAAACAATCAAAAATAGTTTTAATGAAAATTTATACAGTAGAACCTCTGAGTACGGACACCTCTCTTAACCGGACCCCTCCTATAGCCGGTAGCGCCGGAGTCCTTTATAAAACTCCAATTTTTGCCGTTGTGGCAATGATAAAAATTGAGGGTTTTGTAAAGGATCAATATAGGTACAAGTTGATTTTTATTTTAATAAATCTACTCCGAAAGCACTACAAGTTGTGCAAATTTTAAAATTTTATCACCAGAGATACAGGGGCGCAAAATTCAAAAATTTGGAGAAAAGTCAGTTTTCGGAAGTTTGTAAAAATTAAAGGATACAAGTTTCACAATTGAAATAGTGTGTATTTGTTTCATAATGGGAAGTTGTACCGTATACAGCTATTTTCATAAAAAATACTAAGCGAGGTTTAAAACATTCCTTCTATAAGAAAAAGAAATGTTCAAAAAGTGAATTTTGCTAAATTTTGATATCCAACTTTAGGTAAATTTTTCTTATGGAAGGACGAAAACAGATTAAATATGGACATCACTTAAAATAGAGACATTTATTACCTTTAAAATGGTTTTTATTTCAACCTTTTAGGATGAAAGTTTTATGAAATATGTGCATTGGCATAAATGGCTGTAAACACAAAAATCAGTGTAAATTGGAAAACAAAAATGGCTACCACGCTTAAACGGTTCAAGATAATTTTTTTAAGAATTGTTCTCAATACTTCAAATACAATAGAAACAACTGGAAGAATATTAATTTTTTCTAAAATGGTCGAGCAACCAACTTTTTTTTAGACCATTTGATATAGACCGACCTAGTATGATTTTAGCGCCCCCTGAAGCTGACGCCCGGGGCAGGGGTCCCGGTTTGCCCCCCCTTAGATCCGGGCCTGATAGGTGGGCAAATTTTTTATTACGGTGGCATGCTGTACTAAAACCAATGCATTCAGCACACTCTTAAGTTTTTTAACGGAAGCATATTATTTAGCACATTATTACCTCCATTAACCCGACGCGAGTACATCCAGTGCGCATGTATACCTATATGGATTAGGTATAATTGTTCATGTTTTAACTTGTTAACAATAATTCTAATGTGACGATGCATTTGTAAACGTTATATTTTTGTATAGGTACCTAAATTCGTTCACAAAATTGATTTGAATTAAAAAATTAAAAAAAAAAATTTGAATTAAAAAGTTAGTTATGAATACTACAATTATTTTTTAATGCTATTATTTACTCTGCCACTGTTAAGCGGACACCTCTGTTAGCCGAACATATTTTTGCGTGACACTGCTGTCCGGTTCACAGAGGTTCTACTATAATAAAAAAAAATTATATGCTAATTCATCCTAACTATATTATTATTTCATTTAGGAAAATTAATTTAAAAAAGTTTTTTTTTTGACTGCTAACCACGTGACCAGGGATGGATTGTGACGTCACATTCTTTTATATTTCGATTTGAACTCGATTTATAACTCAATTTGAATTAATCCGAAAAAAAATCAACAATTTCTTTTTCTGACTATTAGAACTATAAAGAGCTTTTTTATTCTTAGTTACAAAATACCTGTTGCTATTCAGGCGGTGTAACATAACTAACAATTAATAAAAGTTTTCGTATAGAATTTTGAAAATAAACATTAAATTAATTTTTTCTATTGATTTTCGACATTATTTTTAAAAATACATTGTCCACCATATTGATTTCTCACTCTAATTGAATTAAAAGGGCTTCAAGTGACAACAAAATAAGATAATCGCAAGATAAGAGCCACTTTAATGTAAGTTGAATAAATTTAGCAGTACGATAAAATACGCACCCTTAAGAAAGAAATATTCCTAAAATATTTTCATCAACTTCTTCATCAAGAAAAACAATACTTTATTGCCTTTTAATTTTCGGTACAATTTTTGAAAAGTACTCAACGTTTATTCGAAATTTAATTCAAAGATATTCAAGCCAAATATTTTGAATTACGTTACGCAATTTTGAATCAAAATTATTGAGTATGATTAGTTCCAATATTTTTGATGATTACGTAATTGATGCTGAAATATACACTTTGGGTATTTTTCTTACTCTGTATCGTTGATTTTAAATTTTATGTAATCGTTAAAAAATTCGATAAGCTCTTAATAAAATGATCAATAAAATATTATTACCAAAATTTAATTTTAAAATGAACCAGTTTTGTCAATAATTTCCCCAAAAAAAAAAAAAAAAAAATGGAGGGTCACAAAATACACAACAATTGTTTGATACATAATTATGTTTTTTTAAAAAGATTAATAAATTATACACATTTCCAAAGTACTTGGGACAGGAGGTATAGTAGGCCCCGTTATAGTAAAATATGCAACTAACACACTCGAATAATTTAATATTTTTAGAACTTCTTTTATTGCCTGCTTCTGATTTACAATAATATCAGAACCTAATAACAACTATCACCTAAATATTTTAACTTTCATAGACAGGTGAAAAAACGAAAATTTTTTGAAGTAGAAATTAAGCGCACCATTATTATAGCCAAAAAACGTATCTTTCGGTTAAACTTGGGTTCGAAAAAATCTTGTTCTTTGAATTCTTACTCAAGCCGGTTTTCAAAGTAAAAAGCCCGACTCGTTCAATCAAGTCTTCAATATATATATATATATATATATATATATATATATATATATATATATATATATATATATATATATATATATATATATATATATATATATATATTTTTTTTTTTAAATATTAAAATTATTAAGTAGTATAATAGTAATTTTTTCAACCTCTTGAATTGTAAGTGCCTTTACATACCAGCTAGCTTGTCACATAAGCAACACTTACCTGCCTAGGAACGTAAGTAAGCGCTTACCGTCAACAGTAACTAGATTTTTCTATGGAAACATTTTTCTATAGACGCCTTCTATTCATTTTTTTAAATTTTTATTAAAATTGTATTTTCCCTGAATTTTATTAATTTTTTTCAATTCATTCATCATTTTTTTCGGTTGAAAAAATAACTTACTAATATTCGGCCCGTAAGTTTATTTATGTGGCCATGAATGCTTAAGAATCCTCGGCTTTCAACCTTCAATTCTCAAACTGCATCCGAGATCACAAAAATAACACTTACGCTCCTTGCCAAGTAATATACTATTATTTAATTTTTAACATCGCATAGTGCCTAATACACTTGAATTAATTTTTTTTACCATTAATAAAAAAGATTTCAAATTTTCCCCCAGTTTTGTTACCAACATAAAGCAAAACAGAGCAAAAATTGCTTAGTACAGTTGAAATAATAGTTGTATGTTAATATACCGCTGAACCGTTTCTTTGGAAACGTGTATATATTTTATAAGTGTAACGGTGACCAAAAATATTTTTCAAAACACACCTTCGTACAGTTCACACTTAATTAAACTAATTTTTCATACATTTTAAATATTTTGTTGAAATTTTTATGGTCTGTCATCGTGAATATTGACACCGACACTTCTTTTAATTTAACAGACCCAAACAAATTAAAGCTTTTTACATAATGGTGAATTTTAATTTACCAACAATTATTTACCTATATTTATTTATTATTATTATTATTATTTTTTTTTTTTTTTTTTGGTTATAGCACGGAGTCATTTATATGAGAATTTATGACCACATGTGGCCTTCATAACATACTCATTGATTGTATACAGGATGTTTACTGTGTAGTACGAAATATAAATAAATTCCAACAATTTCATATTTTTCAAATAAGACAACAAACAAACGCGATAATTGTTTTACGTACTAATAATTCCTAACCTGAGTTATTTTTTTTTAGTAACTCGAAATTCTTTGGAACTATTAATTTTATTCTTAAGTGTTACTGCCAATGAATGTGACCTATGCTTTTTCATTTCTTAATTTAAAAGTTGCGACTAACCTAGGAGAGAATTCAATTCACATTTCATTCAGATTTTTAGCTTCGTAAATTTCATGTGGTACTTTTTACATTATAAAAAATACATTTTTTCAACTGTCATCACTTATCAACTTCAAATACGGTACTTGACTGTATTCAAAATTTGTTTTAAATGTTGAATAATTTTATGTATTATCCTTAAATATATTCAGTTTTAGTAGTGACAAATAAAAATATTCCTTAGTTATTTAAAAATTCGATTTTGAAAGTTATAAATTTTTAGCCTTCATTTAAATGATTAAAAACGCAGTGATATTTGAAAATGACGTCATTTTTTATAGTAGATCTTATTACTGTAGTTACGTATTGTCTATGACAAATTGCATTTTCATTGTGACATTTTTACAATTCTAATTGACCAAGACAAGTTGTTTTTCTTTGTAATTTATTTTGAACTTTTTGGTTTGCAATTAATTTTGCACTCGAAAAAGATTGATGGAAGGAATACATCGTCACTTAATACGTAAAATGTCCTTATCAACTTGTTTTAAATATTATGTTAAAAATGCTTTTATTTTTGCTACAATTTTAAAGTTACGTCAAACTGTTTCCTTAAAGTACATTTAATACTTGTAGGGCTTCATGAAAATCTTACAGTGATAATAAATGAAGAATATAACAAAGTAGAAAGTTGTAAATACCACTAAAACTGAGCATGATAACTGCTGAATATTGTGTACAAATTTGAAACCATGTTGACAAGTGTTGACATGAATGAAAGCGACATCTGCTTGAGTTAAATCGTGACGTCATTGCATACGTCACTACCCCAAGTCGTTTTTCCCGCCAATTTGTTCATTTAAAATTGAACAATGATTTTTTTGAAGATTTTTAAAAATTTAACAAAAATGAACTAATTTATACGTAAGAATAAAGCATTTAGAATCATTTCTCAATTGCAGTCAAGTACCCTATTGTCTACTACATTGATTTGTCAGTCTAACACAGCGGTTCCCAAAATGCCCAATCGTGTTTCCGTGAAGCCATATTGTCTGAAATCTCAAATTCAAGTTTTTTCAGACAAATCAACAAATCTGATTATATTATAGTTAAATATTTTTCCATTGAAAAATCCGACCAATCCGTCTAATATCTGTCTGTAATTACTACGTGCGTTAAAAGTGAAACTTTCTTTAACAAATTGTTTCTTGTCCTCCCTCTAATGTCTAATACATTCATATATTTATATTCTTTTTCACTCCATTACAATCAACAGTAGTAGATGATTCTACGTTCAGTCACCCATAGGAACACCCAGCTTTTGTCACTCACTATATTACAATAAACATCCTGTATACAATTTTCGATCGTGAAGATAAAATTTTTTTACAATCTGATTACAAAAATAAAAAATAAAATAATAGATGTCTAAAGTAATTAAAAAAACAGGAAATTTTACTTTTTATTATTCACTAAGAAGTAACTTTACATTTTGAAAGTCGTATTCTGATCTTGAGTAAAACATTTTTATTTATGTATGACATGGTATGACTTAATTACTGAAAAAATTTTGACTCAAAAAAAGATTTTTTCCAGTAAAATCAAAAAAACTCTCTTTACTATAATTTTTTTCTAAGCAAGAAAACTATTCTTTTTAAACAATTTGTTTTAAAATAAAAAAATAATTTTTTAAGGCAAAAAATCCAGACTGAATAACCTATAATACTCCCAATAATTTGCTCCGAAAATATTTGTGCCATAATTTTAAACAATGCACAGAATTAAAAATTTACTGCCCTTTCTCTGACGAATCATGACAAAATTTTAAATTTATTTATTTTGTATAGTAAAATATCAAAATAAAAATCGTTAAAAATTATCAATTTAAAACAACTAAAAAAATAAAAATATTAGTTCAGTCACTATTTGTAAAATGTATAATAGATAAATTTTAGAATTAGTAAAAATATACATAATAGAACCTTTAAAATTTAATGTAAATATATTGTAGATTTTTTTGTAAATTTATTTTGAACTGTCTAAGAAATTTCGAAACCAAATTTGTAAACTAACTGTCAATGTAAAATCCATCAATTTTTCGAAAATATTCTCAGTTTTTTTTTTTAATGTTCAGTCTGTCCGTCTTTCCCAACAAGAGAATCACATATCAAATATTTCTTAAACAGTTTAAAACAAAATTTGAAAGAAAAATATTTAAAACGATGGTTATCAAAAATCTTGATGATCTGCAATCTTTATCTCAGGATATTCTTGAATAAAGATTCATTTTAACGACAACTTTTTTTTTAAATTCACAAGAATTATTTGAAAATTTAAATTTTAAATAATTTCTGTGATTTTTTTTAAAAAATTGTTAGTAGGATTTTTTTTATTTTCTACACATTTAATATATTTGTTTGTTAACTCAAAGCAATTTGTTTTTAAATTTTTAAATATTTATATGAAATTATTGATTGCAAAAAAATTAAATAATTAAATAATAAACAAATTTGTGCAATAAATTTTTTTTAAATTAGAAAAAATTCAAATTTTATTTTAATGTATTTTTCAAAATTGAAAAACATAAATATTTAAAAAAAAAAATTAATATATTTATGCATAAAAAAAAAAAACATATTGTTTTGAGATTATTTCTTTATGTTTATTATTTCTTTAAAAAAAAATTCTATATAAATTAAATGTTAATAATTAAGAAATAAATTGTTCCAGTTAACTATTTATTAATTTATAAATATAAATAAAAATCTGTAATTTTGCTCAAAAATTATTTAGCAAAATTTTGAATACTTACTCATTGTAAAAAGAAAATACTTTATTCATAATTTTAAAATTTCGCACATTTTATACAGAGACATCTCTCGATACGAAATGATTATTGACTTTCGAACATGTGTATCCTCATTTTTAACCGACAATTTTCTGTTGTTATTCAAAGCTTATGTACTTAAATAACGCAAAATTTAAAAAAGAAAATTATGGATATACTATTTTCTTTTATTTTCATATATTTTTTAGATTTTTTTACATTTTTGCCATTTTTTTTTTTACTTGAAAGAAAAATTTTTTTTCGTATATTTTAAAATAAGTCAGGGCTAAACAAACAAAAAAAATGTAATGCATATTTGTACTATACTATAATATAAAAAATTTATTATTATAAAAAAATGAAAAAACGGAAAGTCATTTTATGTACAAAAAAATATTTAGAAAAATTTATATTAAATAAAAAATATTGTTAGTTTCAGTTTTTTTTTTTGTTTTATGAGACAAATAATGTAAATAAAAAAACTTATCTATCGTAAAAATTTGTTTTTCTCTGTTTTGTATCGCCCTAATATTCCATAACGAAGAAGACCTCTGACAAGGAGAGTGCACAGCCTTGGGGTCGGCGATTTGGCTGAAATTTTTTTTGGTGATAGAGTACACTTAATATGTTAATATATTAAAATAATAGCGCGCACTACTCAGAAAAACTTGTAAAAAAAATAAGTAAAAAATTTCAACGCAGCTGGTGTAGTTAATATACTTGAAAAGGAACGTTGTACATAACAGTCCTATTGGTCTAGTGCAATTGGCGTTAGACTCGTAACACAATGGTCCTGTGTTCGCAACCGACTCTGTTCAACAAAACTTTTTTGTTAATTTTTTTTTTTTTAATATTAATGAATGTCTTCTTTATTTATAAAACATCTTATTTAAAATATGTATTTGTAACAAATCTTTAAATAGGTAAATCTGTAAATAGGTAAGATAAAATAAAATATAAAACTTTTAATGTAACATTTATTTAATTGTAAATTATATTATTATTCTCTACACACAAGACCCGGAGTGATAGTTGCCATAAAAACATACAAAACAATAATTTTTATTACAATTTACACAACATATGAATGCATGTCTTTTACAATTACAGGGTGTCTGTAAGACATCTAGTGAAAAACATACTTGATTAACGTTCATGAAAATGTTCCTTTCAAGAAATAATTTTGACGCATATCAGACAAAATTATTGTTTTGTATGTTTTTGACTATCACTCTGGGTCTTGTGTGTAAAGTATAATAATAATTTACAATTAAATAAATGTTACTTTAAAAGTTTTATAATTAATTTTATTTTATCCTACCTATTTACAGATTTACCTATTTAAAAATTTGCTACAAATACATATTTTAAATAAGATGTTTTATAAATAAAGAAGACATTCATTAATATTAAAAAAAAAAAAAATTAACAAAAAAGTTTTGTTGAAAAGAGTCGGTTGCGAACACAGGACCATTGTGTTACGAGTCTAACGCCAATTGCACTAGACCAATAGGACTGTTACGTACAATGTTCCTTTTCAAGTATATTAACTACACCAGCTGCGTTGAAATTTTTTAATTATTTTTTTTACAAGTTTTTCTGAGTAGTGCGCGCTATTATTTTAATATATTAACATATTAAGTGTACTCTATCACCAAAAAAAATTTCAGCCAAATCGCCGACCCCAAGGCTGTGCACTCTCCTTGTGAGTATTGAATAGATAGAGGGAGTACAGGAATATGTACAAGGTATATCAAAATGAAGCCAAAAAAGTGACAGGTGTTGGCAAATATGGCGGGTAAATAAAGTTAGATTTAAAATTTTTCCTTATTTATTGATGTTAAACTTGTTGCTATAAGTTATTATTAGAATATTTATTAATAAATAGCCTCAAATTACAACAAAAATCACATACAAATTAAAAAATATTCATTACCATCGACAGTTTGTAGGTTATAAAAGATTTTAACCAACATGGCGATTTTGCTTTAAAAAATATAATGTGTAGGTAGTACACAAGGACACTATAACCAGGACTACTAACTCAAATGGAAGAAACTGCTAGAATTGGTCACGAAAATGGCACATATTAGGCTTTCTTTTTTCACCACTCGTGGCGTTAATATTCCGCAGGTACCAGAGTTACCATAATAAGAGTTATGACACCGGCCATATGTCGGCCATTTATAGGGGAAATAATCGCTCACTTTTTCAAAATAATGACGCACATCAAATCAAACTAGTGTCAGTTAAGAAGTGATAATTTGAATTAACAATTGTATTTTCCATACTAAACACAAATATTTACTTCATTATTTTCCTTATAAATGACAGGTATCTAGACTCTTATTATGGAGACTCTAATCAAAGCAAGCATAATGAATCAAGCACACAATATGAAAATCATAGCCACAATATGAAAATCATAACCACAATTTTTGTATATATACAATTTAAAAATGAATTTCAAAGATCTTATAAAACTGTATTTTAAATAAATACGAAGAATTTATTCAGTTTAATTTTATGAATAATATCAAAATGAGCAGGGTGTGTGGTGTTAAAAATTGTTCTAGTGGAGTGTGGCTGATAAAAAGCGACGCAAGGAATTAAATTTGAAAAATCCTGCATTTTTTAAAGTACCTCAAATAAGTCAATATATTTAACGGAAAATCAAGTAAGCTAAATAAAATCTTATTTTATTAATATTGCAATTTGTTCTTTATGATATAACAATAAAACTGTTTCAAGTAATATTCAAATTACCGCTTTGGTACACAGGGATCACAAATGTCCTCATTTTTAGACCTTTTTTTTTGAATACATTAAGTTTGGACACCTTTATATAGTCACCATGGTAATACATCTAATTGTAAGAAGACTAATACACTAGTAATTTATTTTGAACGCACCCAGTACTTTCAAAGTGTGAATGATCGAATATGTATTTGCAAGTTTTATTTGAGAACACAAAAATCTCAAACGTCTCAAACATATCAGTAATTTAAATTATGTTAACCATTTAATTTTTACAAACTAGACATCACATTACAAGTTAGCAATCGTTAAATATAAAAATAACTAAGTAGTTACCCAGTATTGTCTCATTCAAATAAAAACCCAAAAAAATAAAAAATACATAGTTCATTCTATAGAAACGTATATAGACAGATTTATTACCCCGAGAGTAAGTACTCATTGTATTTTATTTATTTAATTGTTAATTCTTTTAAGTCTCGTTCAGATTAAAAACTTCAACCATGTCAACCACACTTGTTTGTGCTAAATACCTTGTCAGTTTCGCGATTTATATTATGTTTTTTCGTACGTAATTCACTTTATTAATAGATTTATGGGTGTCGCGATAAATTTAAAAATATAAGCACCAACGTACATAAATGTCATTGAAATTAAACAGTTTTTTTTCCTATGTCTTAATTAAAACGGTCATACTAACTCTAAGGCCAGACTAACACACCAGTCTCATGTTTTAACACCTTGACTAACTCATACACCACGTCGTGCGACATGAACAATTCCATATAAAGCGTATTAGCTGTCAAAATAGTGTACCAGTTGGTCATTTCGTTATAATTCTTAATGATCATTATCTTGTTAAGGGAAGAGTACAAATAAAAAAGCAACTTTTTATTTACAATTATTTTGCTTGTTGAAATTTTTTTCAAATTAGGGAGGGTTTCGAATAGAAAATTTTGTTTTTGAAACATTTATTACTCTTCCCTGTGGGAGGAGGGGGCCCTTTTCCATAAGTTTTTAAGCGTTTACAAGGAACGCCATATCTCAAAAACGAATGAATATTTTTTAAATATTTTTCCATTATCTTATTCCTAAAGGACCTGTCCATAAAGCTGAGGATGGGTTTCAGGTAATTTTAAAAATTAACTATAAAATTGTAATCCCAAACTTCTAAAAATTATAACACCCAATTTTTTATTAAAAAAAAAAATGTTTACAAATAGTTACAATTGTTCAAATGGAAAAAGCATACTCCACTTTATGCGCAATATGTTTATGAACAAAATAAAAAAAAATTAAGTCTACCTTTTCTAGAACTAGAGATATGATTTTCCTTGTCGGAAGAAACACAACTTTCGGGAAACGGTAAAAAACAAAAATAATAACAAAAGAAGCGGTTTACTCACTGTTTATTAAAACGTCTGCAATGGCATAAAAATAAAAAAATATTATCTGAATGCATAACTCATGTACACTCCAAAACTAAATATTACTGATCAAATCGCGAGAGAGGGCGAGCGTTATCTGCAAAGGAGTAGCAACTTGGCTGTGCAGCGGCTCACAAAAAAATATTTTTCTACTTGAAAAAAAAAATTTTGGCCATGTTTTATATATCACCGTGTTTGTAAAGAATCACAGAACACAATAAAAACAAAAAGCGAGATTCGAAAAAAATTACTTTATTAGCCGTTTTTGGCGTGAACTCCCCCCTTAACGTGAAAAAAAAAATTCTGTTGTGGAAATTTTCTTAAGAAATCAACTTCTCTTGCACTTGTTTTGGAAAGAAGAGATCTTATTCTATCAAATCATTTTGGATAATAAGATTTAAGAGGATTTTGAAAAGGAATATTCAACTATTACAACCATATTGCCGTAGCTATTACAACAAACTGTAACCCCCAGGCCTTGGAGCTACCGCCTCAGCTGCCACCCTTTTGGCAAACTTGATTACAGTCACTATCATGGTACGACTTGAGCCCGTGACAGAAATTTATTTTGAGTTTCTTAGAAATTAAATTAGTACAGGGAGAATTTTAGGAGTTCCAAACTCTTGGATAAGTTCATCAATCAAACACGTCCGGTGCCCAGAATATAGCCTTTTGGTCATTTTTCATTAAAAAAAAAAGAACAGAAATAATTACTATTTTCAAAAAATTTTCCAAAGTCAAAAGTTTTTTTAAAATTTTTATTATACCATCGTAAAAAATTACATAAGACCGATTTTTTGAACCATTATTCTATATCTACGCAAACTATAGTTTTCGATAAAATTTAAAAATACCAGTTTTAATAATACGTTTACATTTTGTCTATTCAGATTTGTACAGGGTGAAAAAGGAATACTCCTGTTGCAGCATCCTGCGTAAGATAGCGAAGTGACAGGGCTTGCTTTTTTAAAAAAAATTGGGGGGACAGGTCTACCCACACTGTCAACTTCCCATTGGGTGTCCTTAAAGACTAGAGACTACTGAACATAAATAATTCTTTTTCCATTTCGGGCAACTTCTCCCCTGGGCGCCCGATAGAGGCTTTGCCCCTTGCACCATACCGGGGGCTTCGCCTTCTGTACCTAAGGATGGGGGCTCCACCCTTATCAAACAAATGATTACATCATTTGTTCTCTAGATATTCGAGACAAAATATACTTCAAAAACAGTTTCTTATTTGGTTTTTTTTTTTTTTTTTTAAATTTTATGATAATATACTGGCGTTTTTAACATCAAGGAAGGTTCTTAGGCCATTATATACTAATGTTATGGTAAAAAATCCATATAATCTATGTTATCTTAATAAAGTTAATTCTGTTTTTTTACCACAAAAAACAAACCGCTAATCCGAATTTGCTACAAAACTTTATCCGGTCTTCATTTTTTGATTACGCATCTAATGAAATTAGTCCGGAGTTGATATCATCATTTGTTCTCGAGATATGCGAGACGAAAAAAAATTCACGAACGAACGAACGAACGAACGAACGAACTAACAAATCACGCTAAAAACGATGGATTCGGATTCTAGTGACTTTGAAACGTGGAGATATGTCAAAATTAGCGATTCGTAAAATCGGACCCATTACAATAACTTCCTATGGGAAGTTAATAACTTCCTATTACATAGAAGTTCAAAAAATAAAATTTTTCACAACACTGCCGAGAGTAAATTTATGTAAAAATCAGGTAAATAAGTACATATGTATATTTATGTAGATATTTTTGTTGAACACATAATTATCTTACACGCAGCCACCACCATATCACAGATGTCTATTATAGATTGAAATAAACTACAATGATTGCTTAAAATGTGTACAATAACTGAAGCATCCTGTAAGTCTGTTTATTTAATTAATACAGTAATAAGTGCATTAAATTCCGAAAATAGTATTCTTATTTTTTTGTAGTGTATAATTTTAAAAATTTTGCAGTAAGTTATGTCGTTAAACTTAAAGATGTCAGAGCACTTGATGTAGTGTCGATGGTGTTTAATTTATAATCTATTTACGCCACATTAACACGAATGTTCAAAATTTATGTTCGTATTGTCGTAATAAACATTTATTTTGATTTTGTTAAAGAAAATAAGTATTTTTAAAAGAATTTTTCTTGATCAAATACATTTTTTTTAGAATTAACAAAAATATTTTCTTTAACATATGTTCAGTTATAGGTACATTTATTTGAATATAATATATAAATTTTAGACAACGAATAAAAGGGTAGAACAAGTATCAAATAAATCACATTTTTTTAGGAGATTTTGCAATTTTAACGTGAAAAATTAAAGTAAAAAAAAAATGTTTTTTAAGAAAAAGCTTTTATTTAAAAATGGGCTAAAAAAATAAAATCACTTTTGAGTGAAGTTTGAAGCAATATGCAACATAATTTATAAAAACTTGAGGCGTTATCATTAATTATTTCTGTTTTGGATATAAGTGTAGCTATTTTACTTTTCAGTAGTTACCAAACTTAATTAAACGCCTCAAGCTTTTATAAATTATGTTGCATATTGCTTCAAACTTCACTCAAAAGTTATTTTATTTTTTTAGACCATTTGTAAATAAAAGCTTTTTCTTAAAAAACATTTTTTTACTTTAATTTATTTTCTACTTTTTAGTCTGATTACAATTAATTTAAAAAAAATTAAAGAGGTAATTTTTTTACCTATATTTTAATCGGTTAATTTACCCTAATCAAACATAGGTAACTATGGAAACAAAAAATTGCAATGTAAAATTAATGGACAATATTTGACAATTCGAAATGTCAATTAAAAGTTGCACACGACTAAAAATCAACAATTTTGGTTTGGGGCGATTTAGGATAAAACTAATTATACAATATTGCATTGTCATCAAGGTTATATACGTATGCAAAATTTGAAACCTCTAGCTCAATTAAAACCTGTCTAAATTTTGATTCCTACTATAAAATTATTAAAATCCATTAAAAATCTACGATTAAAATTCTACTATAAAATTATTAAAATCCATAGAAATTAATTGAATTTAAATCGCTTCTATCATATTTAATCTTAAAAAGATCGAATTTTTTGTTTTAATGACATCACTAAAGATGAAAATTTTTTAAAGCTTGCAAAAATCATAATTTTAATGATGGAGTTATGCTTTTTGAAACTAATCGTAGATTCAGTTATACAAATTTCCTTTCTTTTCAAAACCACTTGGACTCACATTCGGAATTACACGTACCAAGACTTGTTTATAATCCTGTTGAGGGTACGATATAAGTACAGAATTATTACTAGGTAGCCAAGTCAACTCATATTCAAGTTTGGAGACAAAAAAGCAACTATCGACTCATAATTTTTACGTGACTCACATATTTAACTTATGGTGTAAGTGTTAAACGGAAATAAAAATGTGAGAAATGTAAACAATTTTCAGTGAATTAATAAATATGCATCAAATTATTAAATTAGCTGTTAATTTAGGTGTCAATCTTTTAAATTTAATTATTTTATTACAAAAAAAAATTGAGGTGTGGCATCTATATTTTAAAAGATAAACTACTTATTGTGCTATCTATTAATTGCTAGTTCGTTTCTCGAATAAAGTGTGTTCTTTAATTAAGTCAATAGCTGTGTCAATTTTGAAAAATTCACCTGTATATTTTATCTGGTAATATACACCCTGAACTGTCTCACCCTTTTATCCCCTACCCCTGTAGCTTCCGAGATACGGAAGGATTTTGTTGTTTGTGGGTGGCAAACAAGGAGCACAGGTGAATTGTCAATGTGGGATACATAACCACGTATCTCCACTCTAGAGGTGCACTAGAGGTGTACTAGCATGCTAGCAGGTACATAGTCTGTTATATGACGGCACCATGGTTACTATAGCAACTGGCAAACAGCTGCTGATTGGCTGTAACATTGAGTGTCAATAACAAGTTACCACCATACGTTTTAGATCATTTCTATTACTATACACATATCCGCTAACGGCGCTAACATACCAATACATGATATAATAGTTTATAAAACGTCAGGATTCATGATGGGATACGACAGGAGCGTAGGAGTCACAGGTTACTTTCAAATATGTACATAAGGAATATTAAGTAGAACCAAATTTGGTGGTAGAAAAAATTTTTATAATCAAAAAGTGAGTTGCCTAGTATCAAAATCTACTAAGTCCACTTTATAAAAATCGTGGGAAATCGCAAAAAACCATAACTCAGTTCAAAATCGATTTTTCGATTAAAAAGTCATAATTATATTAACTAACAAAGTAAAAAAGATGATTAGTACTATTATCAAAAAACAAAATTATCGTTTTACCCCTTTTTTTGATCAAAATTATTTGAATTTATTAGGTTTTGATAGTAACATTTATATAAAATGCGTTTTAAAACAGAAATTATAAGGGAAATTTATTAAAAAAAAAACTTGATTCAGCAATATTGGATGTATCAGGGTTAGACGATACAATTTGTTTTGTAATATTGTAAACTATTTTCATTTTGTCACTTAAAACCAAAGTGCTTACTTAGTAATTCATTTACATCTACGATTTCATTATTTAAAATTTTAGATAAATACTAAAATACAAATTTTACGTGAAAACATAATTTTATACTTCGTACGTCCCGCATGTCAGTGAAAAAATTAAAATTTGAACGGTTAAAATCTAAAATATAGGTTATGTATGGGTATTTAGAAGGATTTGTAAAGTTTTCAATGTAATTTTAGCAGGATTTGAAAATTATGTTATATTTCAGTTGCAGATTTCTTTAGTAAGCAGTTAAAATTACAACAAAAAATGTTAAGGGGTATATGCCTTGTTGCATTTAAAAATTAATGACCCTAAAAAATCAAAAAATTCGAAAAGTGCATTTAGTACATTTTGATACTAGGCGACACAAGTATTAAGGCAGTATTCTTAATCTAGAATTTTTTAAAATGTGTTCTCAAAGGGACATTTAATAACTTTAAAGCCGTTTTAATACGGTAGGTTCCGGTATCAGATGTTATACTTCAGAGTTTTTAATGCGTTTTTCTTGAAGCGACATTCTTCAAGCTGGTCGACCTGATATTTCGAATTCTATTTATCCAAACGACTTCGAATTTGTTATTTCGAAAAAATAAAAAACTAAAAATAACAGTCGCCATTTTTAGATTTTTTTAAATTTCTTTTACATTGAAGTTCCTATCAGAATCATATCATTTCTAAACCAGAATCTTTTTAAATTAAAAATCACAAAGTGATTGAAAAAATTATCCGGATCGGTCGGGAATCGAACCGAGAATCTCCTGATAACTAGCCAGGTGTGCTATCCATTACACCATCGATCCTTTGCTTGACAGGCGCTCGATACAGACAACATTCAATCACCTATGTGTATGTACTCTCTATAATGCGAGAAGCAGTTACGACTTTTCAATTTCAAATATTATCGAGTGCTTGTGAAACACTACTACGTATGACAGACTTTGTCTGCATTTAAAACACACTGTGTTTTACACTGTGTTGTGTTCTTTTTTTGTTGCTGATGAACACAAATCCGAAAATCATGTCAACCAGCACATCACTTTTTTGCAAGGGCTATATTTAAATCGCTATGAGTCCTTGAAAATCTCAATAATTGTTTAAAAATGGACAGAACCGACTTCAAAAACGAGGAGGTTCTCAATTCAACCCGTATGTTCTTTTTTTTATGTATGTACACCGATTTCTCCAACATTTTTGAACCAATTTGCGCCATTTTTTTTTTTTGGTTAGTAGATAAAGCTCTCTAGATTGTCTCATAAAAATTTTATTGACATTGGTTGAGTGATTTTTTAACCATCTTCATTAGTATGAATATTTATGGCAATTTTAAAATTTGTATATGTAAAATTATTTACTTTAAAAACTATAGTAACATATTTTTTAATTTATGTTGATCCAATTATCCGAAAAATAATTTTCTATCAGTAACTATAGGTTAAGAAAAGTTCTTTGATGACTTGAAAAATTGGTTGAATTTCATCAATTTTTTATTTTTCTAGTAATTACTACTTTAAACACTAGATATGTTCCAAATTTCAAAGCAAAGTCAGTGAGTGCTCAAAATTATGATTTTTGAACACTAGTGTTTTGGAAGCTATTCCACCTAAACGCAGGCTCGACGAGAGAGTGGGATAGCCGGCGTTGTAGCCCCGGGGCCCGGGCAGAAAAATGGAGGCTGGGAAAAAGTAAGAACCTTTCTTTTGGCTCGTCACTTATTTTTTGGGGGGATATTTTTAAGAGATGTGCTCTATTCCCGGGGCCCACCATTTCTCTCTACGGCCCTGCCTAAACGTATAAAGTTTGTAATTTAAGAAACAAAAAATTTAAAAACCAAATAAAATATTACAGTAGGGTGGGTTGATAAGCATTGTTACTAAAAAGTATGAAATAAAAACTTTTTTAAAAAACCGACTTCAAAAAGTAATAAATAATTAGTAGCACGTATTTTGAAGTCAGGCGTAAAAGCGTAGTAGAAAAATACAGATCCACCAGAATTCATTAATTTTGCAAGTACATCCGATCGCATCTTTTTATATCACGCCACGCCTGACTTCAAAATACGTGCTACTAATTATTTATTACTTTTTGAAGTCGGTTTTTTAAAAAAGGTTTTATTTCATACCTTTTTTCTATTAATTCCTAAAAAAGCCGAAATTTTTTCTCCCTAGACTAGAAGAGCCCCTTAATCAATTATAACCAAACCCACGCCTAGCTCTTTTGGCCTCTTTGTACAATGTAATATACAGGTGAATTTTTTGCGAGTTGCTTTTTTTATTACAACCAAACTATTGACTTGATTCAAAAAATTTCAGGTAACAGCGTAGATATCGCTAAGGGCAATCTATTTAAAAGTTTTTGAAAAATTAGTTTATGATTTAAAATTATCGGTATTAACTCAAATTTCTATTACCTATTATGTATGAGTAACTTCAAAAATGTAAACTTTACCGCATCGATGCAGCATCATGACTTTTCTGATGCGTCTAATACTACATGATGCGCTGCTGATGCTCTCTTGAAATTTGATGCACATTAGATGTTTTTGAATGGGATATTGGCATCATTTAGCCTCTGATTTGGCTAGAGATAGACTATAGATAATATAGCAATATAGTTCTTGTATAGGTATATTATCTTTGAATTTCAACTTAAACTTACTTGAAATTGAAAATGTTGAAATTATTTGAATAAAAAATATTACATACCTATTTTGAGTGCAAGATGTATTCAAATAGTTTAAACAATTTTAATCAAAGATAAATCTTTTTCAACAATTTGTTTTTCGGAATTATTCCTGTTGGTGTTAATACCTACATAATATGGCAAGTAGTTGTAATTCTACATTATACACATGACATGCATCTTGGACACGCATCACCAAATTTCTTGATGCATTGTTTTAACGCATCAAATGCAAAAATGAACTTTTGATTTTTCGTTGTGATGCGTCTGATGCGTTTTTGAACTTTTAACTCTGCCTCATGCAAGCAGTGATGCATTTTTGAAATTAGCCTATTATTACATTGCTTTAATTAAAGACTAGATAATAATTAATTAAATACTTAAAACTCATCTGCACAACACAAAAGCTAAATTATTCATATCGAAAAATTAAAAAATATTGTAGGAATGATTTTATAAAACAATTTTTAATATATTCAAAATTTCTACATAGCGCAATAGCGCATAGCCATCATAATATACAATAAACAAAAAAAAAACTTCCCATAGTAACAAACAAGACATTGCACATTCATGTATTTATTATATTATGAACACATACGTAAAAATATTGATAACCCCTGGCATGACCCCACGTCTTTACTGATATATTCAAACACAAATATGCAACTATACTTATTTTTATTTCAATATATTATAAAATGCGTAAGTTTCCACGTAAATCTTGTAAAATTTATTAATAAATTGGCCAAGTATTGCACGCATATTAACTTCGAGTTTCATAACTAGAGTTTTTCGCAATTTTCCGGCATAAAATGTAAACAATTTAAGTATATTTATTACAGTTTATGTTTCCATACTCACTGGTAATCAACAGGTATCGGATTTCTTTCGGATCAGACAGTTTCGTCTTTAGCATATGCAGGTATACATATTGCACTCAATGTGACCAAAAGTTCAAAATATTTTCATAAAAACAACGTACACAAGTTACATACACACACATACATATGTGTATCAAAATATTATTTATTATACGTATTTTATGTAAACATCCTTTTTTTCTTTTATGTATTTATTACCTGCACAATTGAAAAGTGCCACTGTAATTTTAATTGACTATCAAAAGTATTTTTGTTTATATTATGTATGTGAATTATGTGACATGTCATTTAAATTAAATAAATTCATCTTTTTTATTGTTTTCAATTTTGAGAGATAGAAGTATAGTTGCTTGTTAAAAATTTGTTTTTCAGTAATAAAAAATCTTAGTAAATACGTACGTCTTAGCTATTATAGTGGACCGTCTAAATATTCAACAACTTTTTAATATATTTTACAAAAAATTTTTCCGATTTTTTTAATTTTCTTACTTTCGTCAAATAAAAAATGCTGTTAGTATTCTAAATGGTGAAAAATGTAATTTTTGACCAGTTATATTCATTCAAATGTGCATAATTTAATGTAATTTAGTTGCAAAATTTTATTGAAATAAGTACGCACCTGACCTGTCCGAGAAATCCGGTACCTAGTAATCAATTACTGGATAATTTGGTTTCGCATGTCCGTTTAAATTATCCACCCAACCTAAACAATACAATTTTCGTCTAAAGTGCTACTGTCTAAAATTTTTAAAGTGAAAATCTACGAAAAAGTACGTAGAATAAAAAAATTAACGCCTTCGAATAAACTCGGATCGAAAAGCCGAGTGTAACCAACCAATATCGTAAAGCTTTCGGTGACTGAGAGACAGTTTTATCCTTATGTTTACTTTTTCGAGAATCTTAATTTGACCAAAATTTGGTCGATGAATTATGCAAAACATTAGAGGCATCGAATGATGTTTCCAAACTTCCCAAATTGCACGTGGTCTAGGAGCTATAGCCAAAAAACCAATAATCCCAATTTCGTTTTCATTCAATAACTTCCTACTTACGTATTTTACATTATTAGTTTTATTTTATTTATTGTTTTATATTTTTTGTGTGCTCTATATCTTATGGGTTGGTAGGGGCTCGTTAAGAAGAAAATGTCAAGGACCGCAAAGCAATTCTTTAACTCTGAATACATTTCTTGTAACCCGGAATCATTTCCGTTATTAATTTGAATTACATACATTAGATAGTGTAATATGAAATGTCGTTTTCCGACCACTTGGCCGATCATGTAATTCAGACCAATTTTTTAAACATTAGAGAAATGCTTAAAAGCAATTCTTTAATTCTGAATAGATTTCTTGTAGCCTAGAATCATTTCTGCCATTAATTGAAATAACAGGTGGTCGTGTAATATGAAATGTCGTTTTTCCGACCACTTGGTCGACCATGTAATACAGACAAATATTGACACCTTTTTAAGCATTCGAGAAACGTTTAAAAGCAATTCTTTAACTCAAAATAGATTTCTTGTAACCCAGAATCATTTCCGTCATTAATTGGAATAACATCAGGTTGTGTAATATGAAATGTCGTTTTAGAACCACTTACAAGGAAATGCACAAAAACACGTATCCCCTAATTTTTGGTGCTTTTTCTATTTATGATGCCAAAAATTTGATACATTGAAACATTCAGGCTGTACAAGAAGATTTACCCTCATTTTTACCCCTCCAGCCCCTCTTATGAACCCGGCCCTGGTTTAATCTATACAGATGAATAGGTCTTTCAAAAAGTAACATTTCTTCAATTTAAAGTTTTCCTCTATCTCTTATAGTTTTCGAGATATTTTAAGAAATACGATTTTAACCCCCAACTTTTGGGGGCTGGTTTCACCCGGTAAACGTGGAAGATGGCCGATAAAAAAAAATACGGGTCCCTTATTTTTGCCTATTCTACACACCAGCGAAGTTTCATCAAAATCCCGAATTTCACTCTGGGTGCATCTCCTTGTTAGCCAACCATGCAATTCAGATAAATATCGACACTTTTTAGAGAAATTTTTAAAAACTACTCTTTAACTCTGAATAGATTTCTTGTAACTTAGCATCAGTCCATCATTAACTGAAATAATATTAGGTCGCGTAATATGAAATGTCGTTTTCCGACCACTTGCTCGAGAATGTACCTATTTCAAAACAATATCGACACTCAGGGTTGGATCATCGTATAGACAAAGGAGGCAAAAGGCTAGGGCCCGGTTTTCTGAAGGATCCGGTCAGACTGATTTGTTTTCGTCTTTTAAGATGCCTTATGTGCTGATAATTTTATTGGGAACACCCTGTACAGGTAGGTACTTTTATAATATATTAACTATTGAAATGGACTTGTTAAAAGTTTCATTTGAATCTTTAATAAAAGCATTAATAATGTAACGCAGCCACTCCCTCCCCACTCTTGTCTCAAAAACCCCCTTTTATCTCTACTGCACATCATTTATTTCATCAAACTCTCCAGAAACTGTTGGGTACCTACATACATATATAAAAGGAGAGAATTTGTGTACACATTATTTTAATATGCTTTAAACCGGCGCTGTGAAGACGGACATTAAGACTGACTATGTCTAATAACAGATTGCTAATAAGTACCGAAGGATATCTCTCAGCGCAGTAAGGCGTAGGTACCGTAGCCTCATCTTACTACGACGTAATAATAAGCAGGTAAGTAATTTTGAATTTTTAATATGTTTTAATGACAAAAGTTTTCAATATTACGTACTCGGGTAGACACCTGCGACAACAATCCCGGAGTCAGTTGTCTCCCGCATCCACTGCCGTACCCGACGCGTACCCGATGTTGCCGATGGCTCCGGCGTGTTCTTTTTAATGTTTATTTTATACCCCCGGAACGTTTTAAAGCTTTTTATTATTTTCAACTTCGTTGTTGCCAAGATAAGCTTTCAATTTTATTTGTATTGTATACATTGTTTCATCTAATGTAAGAATGACGTTTTATGAATTTCTGTCTCTTTCCTTTTTCTAAAAACGGAAGATCCTTTTGAATATGAAGTTGCGAAAACTGTGTACCGTTAGACCCGGACACTTTTTTACATTTTTTTGGTATATTTTTATGTTTATACATGTTTCCTTCATAGATATCACCAATAAAAGTATTACCATTAGAAAGAGCGTATATTATTTGTTATATCCCTAACCATTTGTTTCAATACAAGTAATAAATGAAAAAAATAAAAAATAATTAGTAAATGTCCAGGTCTACACCCCAAATCCGTCTTGACCCGGACACTTACTTAATAATGTAATAACATGCAAACTAACCTCTCCCGTCGGGGTTAGGACAGTGTTTTATATCGTCTGATGTCTTTGAACCTGTCAAAGGCTTCAAAACATTTTGTGGGAAGGGAGAGGGATCAATACATGGTATGCCTCTCTATGAAGTAAACGTGCGATATGACACCAGAAGGAGGCATAAACCGCGTAATTCTGGCGGGAATATAACGTATGGATAGTGGAAGTTACAACCAGTGCGAATCGCGGCCATAGTGTAATAAACTGATGTGTCCGGGTCTAAACGGATATATGTATATAGCATGTATTTTTTTATATATACACCGAATGTAACTTCCAACATCATTAAACGATGCGCGATAAAATTCTGAACACATACATATCAAAATTAAAACAATATGAAAATTATGACAAAAATTACATGTCTAATAAGTTAGACACACATTTTATTTCTTTGAAAAACTCGAGAATAGTAATCCTGTAAAATGAGATAGTAAAAGTTTAAATCCGTAGTTTTATTGGTACAGCTGTTTAGAGGATGTTTTTCTCTCTCTAATGACGTCAAAAACAAATGTTTATTGTAACAGGTTAATGTAGAAACTACTTACTTTGAAGATTGGTGCAAAGTGTCCGGGTCTAGACCCCCTGTCCGGGTCTAGACGGTTTTACAGTAATGGAAAAGAACCTATAAATTACAACTTAAAAAGATCACTCATTTATGTGTTACAAAAACAGACATTTAAAGCAAGTTGTTGCAAATTAAAATTTCTAAAATTGTTCAAAATGTCGTGCCCAGTTTAAAGTTAAGTGAAAAAATTCATATTTCAAGTCACCTCTACCCAATGTAACACCACTTTTAAAAAATCAATTACCGATTAAAGATATATTACGAATCTTATCTTTATACAAAATTTCAAAAAATTTTCAATACTAACATAATGGTCTATGTAAAATAAACACAAAAAATTTTTAATTTCCTTGATTTACGAAAACAAATTTTTTAAGAATTTTACAATAATAAGGACTTTTGTACCACCCTCCGTCCAAGTTTCGTCAATTTTCATAAACGAAGTTTGAAGAAAATCGATAAAAATCAAAATTTTTTCGGAAATACTGGACTGGATGTCTTTGATCCCAATAGATGTCATGGGATGTAAATTATTTGATTTTTTCAATTCTTAATTAGACCTAAAACGTTATGATTTAGTGAAAGCTACATATGCCCAGAAAAACGCAGCGAAAGCGCACCGAAATGAGGGTGCTCCAATCAATAAGTGGACGTCAATTAGAAGTAAAATGAAAAACCGTATTTTTGAAACATAATATTTAATGTTTATTTTAATATTACTTCTTGGATTAATTTTATCAAAAAAGAATTATTACTTAAAGAATGATTTTAACTACTTATTTGATAAATTTAAACTCAAAAGTACTAAACGCCAATAAAATTTCCGCAATTTTATCAAAAAATTTATGTAATATATAGAAGTTGTAAGTGTATACTTTAGTGGTGGGGTGCTGTAACGATAAAACTGACATCAATTTTTATTCTAAAATTCGACCCTTGTTATATTACGCGCAGGGCCCGCTCCAAAGGCGGGCAACCCGAGCACTTGCCCGGGACGGCAAATTTTAAGGGCGGTAATTTAGTAAATTTATATAAAACAGGATGGCAATTTTACAAGTGAAAAAAAAGAAAAAACGTCGCCGGTATAAAAAAAAAAAATGAGAAAAGGGCGCAATTTTCACACCCAACGACCAAAAAAAAAAACAAAAAAAAGGTCACTCATTTTGTACAGGGGCGAAATTATTCCCTTTTGCCCGGGGCGGCGTAAACGCTAGAGCGAGCGCTGTTACCCAAAAGACGTAATATTGAAAGCGAATCAAAATTTTGAGAAAAATGAGTACCTAAGTAAATATTAACAACATTTACTAAAATACTGGATAATATAAACTAGAGGCTTTGCCGTATTCAATCATTGATCGAGTAACAAATATTTGACTAGTACCCTGGCCGAATACTCGAATATTCGGCGAATAGTATTTGAAGGGAATTAAGGAGGGTACCTATGTTACTTAAGGTAGTTGCTCTATAAAACGATTTTTCAAAGAATTTTAACGAAACTTCTCTAGACATTTATTTATGTCAGTACCAATAATACGAACCTATACCAAAAAAAAAATTGACCGCCCCAATTTTGAGAAGAACGGTTTCAAAGTTTGGTAATTTTAACACGGGCTCTTATGGAAAAAATGAAAACGTGTCAAAGGAATTTGATAAAAATTTAATATGTTATAAAATACAAAGTTACAAACCATATTTAATAACAAATAAAAATTATTGACCGCGCTGTTTTTGAAATATAATTTATAAACATCATTTTACAACGTTTTTACAACGCTTTTTAAACAATGCTTTTATATTGCTACAACATAAGCGCGCGGAAATTCAAAAAGACAAGTGGTATGCAAATATAATAACTAAATAAAATTAATACATTATTTAATTTTTGATGAAAGAAAATTCTCGCATCAAATACCTTAAAGTGTACTTACATAATTCAAAAATACTTTTTTGTCCACTTCAAGTAAACAAATACGTCAAATGTCGTTTTTTACCACGATTCAGTATTCGGCACTCGTCGAATACCGAATATTTGCCAAATATTCATCCCAAGCCTAATATTAACATAAAATAGAGTAGATAAGCTATACAGCTATACCAACTTTATACTCTAACAAAGTTGATATACGCCGTATATAAAATGACATTGTGATGTTAAAGTTTGTTATCATTTATTTGTGAAGACAAGGACAAAACTTTTGACTAATTATGTACCACTTATTACAAAAGCTTGCTCGCACAAAGTTTATTACTTGTGTTCCAGCAACACCTGAGACCTCTGTCGGGAGCTATCGCCACTCAACCATATCTAAACACTTAGTTCTAGTGTTACTGTGTATGTATATTTTATGATTATAAATTATATGACACGTAGAAATTATTATAATGAATGTGGAGGAAACCATTGATTAATGCTGTTCATTAAATAGTTTAAGAAAATTATGTAATTTTTTAATATTTAGGTATGGTATGTAATGATTTCTTACATAATTACGCAGTACTACTCGTTTAAATGAGAAACTTATTTTATGTTTTTAATTGCAAATAAAAAAGTTGTTGTCAAGAAGACATTAGCTGTACATAGGGTTGGAAAAAAACAGTTCTTTTTTTTAAATTTATAAAACAAACAGTTCAAAATGTTTTAAACAAGTGTTCCTATGTCTAAAATCGTGTTTTTATTAGTTTAATTTAAATATATGTTTTAAACATTTCAAACTTGTTTTAAACAGGTTTAATCCCTTTAATTGAACCATATGGAGAAAACTTTTTGTCTGGAAATGTCTGACTTTTTGCTGTCAGACACTGGCATAAAGTAATGTACTATTAATTTATAATTGGTGGCATTAAATGGAAACGTTTGAATATTTTGTTTGTTGTAAAATTTATAAAATCGTTTGTTGTTTATGCGTGTTGAATACTATGTACAACCACAACAAAGACGTTGCTGAGAAATTTTGATTTTGATCAGTGTTGCCAGATTGGGGGGTTTTCCCTCCAAAATTTAAGAGAGAATTTTTAAATTGCTGGAGGGAATTTTGGGAGGATAATTTCTTTGGAGAGATTTTTGGCTGAAAATTTTCAAACTAGGGGGAATTTGAAGGTTTAATTAAATTTCAAACATATATTCGCCATCCTGCTTAAAAATACTCAAATTCAAAAACCAGTTTCAAATCAACCACTAAAATTTAATAAATGTGTTGTATCGTATTTTAAGACAACGTCAAAAGTCAACAATCATTATTTTATTTTATTTTTATTTATTTATTTATTTCTTTATTTATTTATTTTTTTTTTTTTTTTTGCTCGCCAATTGTATTATTTTTGAAGAAAAACATTTTTCAAAAAATTAATCACTTTAAATATTGGTTATTTTTGGGTTACTCGGACGTTGCTTACGTATTTCATGTGCGTTAAATAACTTTTTCTATTTTTTGGAGGTTTTCTTCCCTAAAATGCATTTTTTGGAGGGATTTTTGACTAATGATGAGTCAATCTGGCAACCCTGAATTTTATACATACTAAAATAAAAGAGTTTAAATTACGGTACAAAGAAGTTCAAAATTTTATTATTATTAGTTGAATTGGTAAATATAATATGATAATTAAATACAAGTCAGTGCTTTAAAATGGCGGCTATCACTAAAGTCGCAAATCGACCCCAAAACATTTGATTTTGTAACACAGTTGCATTCGACTCTAGCATTAGTAGTAAGAGCTGCAATACTAGTCGCTGTTTTTCAGGATTTAAATAGAAATACTTAACATAAATTAGTATTTAACATAAAAGAAAAGAAAAACAACATAAATATAAATACATATTTAAATAAATTTAGTTTAACCTTAAGCCCACCATTTTTATACCAAAAAGAACATGATTTTTCTTGTTTTTTAACAGTTTCGTTCGCGTCAAAATCTCCCCAAATAAACCTAGAGGGCTGAAATCTGGTGTACAGGTTAAGCTAATAGCCAGCCACTGCTTTTTGGAGGTTTCAACTTTTAACCCTTACCCCCACGATTTTTACGCCAATATTTCCTTAATTTTTTTGCTCTTTTTCTAACACGTCTAGAGACTTTCTAAGGACGTCTAGAGGGCTGAAATTTTGTACGTATATTGAGTTAGTATCCAGCTAATGCCTTTTAGGGATTACTTATTTTTCCCCCCATTTCCCCCTTTTTACATCGGAATTCGATGGTATTGTTAAATGTGTTTTAAATGCATTATTTTTATTCTAAATACAAGTAGACGAATACTAATTTTTTAAAATTTAAAAAAAAATGAACGTACTTTTATAAAAAACGCCGTGAGCAGCGGGGCCCCATCACGGTAGTCGAATTTTCCCCTTCATCTTCGGTATTGAATGTCTACAAGCGAAATGTGATTGAAAGTCTACAACCGAATTGTCATTTTGTTGGTTTCAAAACTGGTGATGAGTGTTCGGCTGATCGAGGCTTTAAAAAAAGGTTTTAAGTATTTAAGGGCTGTATCTCAGTAAATTTCAATTTTGTGCCGAAAACAGGTAGCAGAAAAAAAGCCAACACAATTCGTACGAGGACATTCCTGCCCATGTTTATCCGCTAATTGCCTTTATGTTTTAGTTTTAAAAATTAAAAAAGGACCTTAAATAGTAAACTGGAAGGCCTTTATAAAGATATTTTTTCTTTCCAAAAAAATCCAAAATTTCTATTTTATAAATACTAAAAATCCAAAATTCCTAATTTATAAATAAACAGTGACTTTAATAACATTTTTAAATTACTTAATATGTATGTATTTCATTTGTCATAAAAGTAAGTTCACTTTTTTTTAAATTTTTTAAAATTACTATTCGCCTACTTGTATTTAGAATAAACATAATGCTTTTAAAACACATTTAACAATAGCATTCAATTCCGATGTAAAAATGGGAGAAGTGGGGGGAAAAGTGATGCGGACTCCCTTCAAGGTACTAGCTGGATACTAACTGAATACACGTACAAAATTTCAGCCCTCTAGGTTTCCTTATGGAGTCTCTAGACATGTTAGAAAACAAGCAAAAAAATTAAGGAAATATTGGCGTAAAAATCGTGGGGGTAAGGGTTAAAAGTTGAAACCTCCAAAAAACAGTGTCTGGCTATTAGCTTAACCTGTACACCAAATTTCAGCCCTCTAGGTTTATTTGGGGAGATTTTGACCCGAATGAAACTGTTAAAAAACAAGAAAAATCATGTTCTTTTGGGTATAAAAATGGTGGGGGTAGGGGTTAAAAGTCGAGACCCCCAAAAGGCACCCCCTTGATACTAACTCAATCCGAATACAAAATTTCAGCCCTCTAGGTTTATTCGGGTGACCTGTGCGAGTGGTACAAACTTCGAAAACGTCGAAAATACATGAAATTGTAGCTTAAAAATGAGGGGGGTGGGGGTAAAATATTAAAACCTCCAAAAAGCACAACCTAGGTACGAACTTTATCAACACACCAAATTTCAACCCTCTACGTTAATTCTGGGGGGCTGGGGGCCTGTTAGATCCAGCGAAAATCGTTTTTCCCCCCTCTACTCCCACCATATCATCCTAGGAAGCTGAATTTTGGATATGTTGTAGATAATTGACCGAAACATTATTTAAAACCGGTTTGGAAAAGTTTTATTGCTTTTCCGCCCCCCACCACCCCCTTAAAGGTCGGGTCCGAAAAAAAATTTGCCCAAAATTTGACCCCACTTTGATAGTATTGTTGTGCATCGGAATAAGCCCCACTTACCAAATTTCATCTCTTAACTTCCATAGGGGGGCCCTACACATATTAAAAGGTTGCGGGAAAATATATATATATATATATATATATATATATATATATATATATATATATATATATATCAGACATCTTTTTTTTTTACATAATCGTGTTCTACGGGTCCGAAAACGGATAGCGCCCCTGGTCTCGCCTCTCGCAGCTCTTATCGTATAGACTGTATAAGTCTAATTTTTCGGAGAAAATTCGACTAAAAATGCAATACACAAATATTAAGTAATTTAAAAATGTTATTAAAGTCACTGTTTATTTATAAAGTAGAAATTTTGGATTTTTATTATTTAAAAAATAGAAATTTTGGATTTTTTTGGAAAGAAAAATATCTTCATAAAGGCCTTCCAGTTTACTATTTAAGGTCCTTTTTTAATATTTAAAAATAAAACACAAAGGCAATTGCATGGGTAGGAATGCCCTCGTGCAAATTGTGTTGGCTTTTTTCCTGCTAACTGCTATCGGCACAAAATTGAGATTCAGCCCTTAAAAACTTAAAACCTTTTTTTAAAGCCCCGATCAGCCGGACACTCATCATCAGTTTTGAAACCACCAAAATGGCAAATCGCTTGTAAACTTTCAATCACATTTCGCTTGTAGACATTCAATACCGAAGATGAAGGGAAAAATTCGACTTCCGTGATGGGGCCCACGGAAGTGCTGCTCACGGCGTTTTTTTTTTTTTTATCGTAAATCGATCATTACACTCCAATTAATCTCACCAAATGTATGATTTCTCATCTTCAAAAATTAATACGCAAAAAAAAAAAATTAGCTCATATAATTTTCAATAAAATTACTTTAAAATTAACAAGTGCTTCTTTAGCGCTCAATCGAGAGCACAAAATATGTTCTCTATTTGAAAAACTTAATCTACAAACAGAGCTTAAATAATTTCTTTATTACGATTATTACAATCAAAAAAAAAAAAAAATTCATATTTCAGCAGCTACCGCACTATAGAAGCTTCACATGTTACAACAATAAAGGGGTGGATAGGAAATAGATATTGTTGAACGACTATAGACTAGTGTACACGACAACAATATAAAATGTGGCTGGCTATAATATTATAATACAACAAAATAAGTGAATTGTACTCCATATATTGTAATATTAACATTATACGATTAATACAGTCTAACGCGTTTGTACAGAAGCTTATTATTATATTGTGTGTACTATATATATGGGAGCTTTCACATTATTGTTAGTGTGTGTATACATGCATAATATGTATGTATTATGTAGGCAATTCCAGGTGATATCGAACATTCATTTGACAGCGTTGCATTTAGTTTTTAACGAATTTCCATTCTAGAAATTCAGTTATTACAGCGGGTCTCATGAAAAGACCTGACAAGGAAAGGTTTTGAACTGTCAATTCGCAATAGGGTTCTTGACTGAAGTTACGAAAATATTCTAAAAGCATTGTTTTTCCATGTTAATTAAGTGATTTTTTTATTTTCGACAAATTCTGTAAAAAATCATCAAAAAAAGTAACCCTACAATTTTAAATGAGAAAAAGGCGAGAAAAACTCCTCGCTATAGTGACGTCACAGTTTGAAGCAACTAAACGTCAATGTCAATATTTATAACCTCAAAACTTTGATTATATTCATAAAAAGTCAAAATAAAAGCAAGTATTTATTTGAATTCTGGTCGATTATTATTACTATATATGTATATAAGCTAATAGAAATATTCAAAAGAAAACACAATTTTATCTCATCGATGAAAATTATCAAAATCGACATATCTAGCTACAAAATGTTACGTCATTTTCAAGAAATGGCGCGTTTTCACTGATTTGAATATTTGTTGAAAAATGGCGATTTTCAAAATAAAATTTCTAAATAGTTATCAAATCTTTTTATGTTTCATCATTAAAATTGGACATATGTAATGATAATGCATAGAATTATTTAACATTTGACACAAATTTTAAATACAGTCAAGTACCGTATTTTGATGAAACTTTGTATATGTGTAGTACAAGCAAAAATAACAGACCCGTACTTTTTTTATCTGCCACCGTCGCCATTTAAGGGGTGAAAGCACCCCTCAAAGTTAGGGTAAAATTTTAATTTTACTTGATAACTTGAAAATGACGGCAGATAGAAAAAAACTTTAAATTGACAAAACACTTTATTTTTAGAGAGCTTTCTATTGATGTGTATAAATCCAGGGTCGGACCTACTGGAGGGGCTGTTCAGGTAAAATTGAGGGTAAATTTTGAAATATGGTGGATATACTTTAGTATATTAAAATTTGAATAGCATATATGAAAACCACGTTAAAAATACTAGTTTACCTATTTTTGATCACAGTTGTAATTTAAAGTCTAAAATCTCAAAACTGGACAACTAATTTGAGATGCCAGTAGTAATTTTACTGACAATCAGTAAAATAAAAATACTTCTATAAGGTTTTCAGCAAGTGAATTTTCTTGTAATTAATAACTGGCTAAAATATATCAAATTATACCTGTTAATGTCTGACTAAAACTTTAGATTTTATACAAGTAATATTAAAATTCGATTTTGTTAAGTCCTGCAAGAATATTATCTTGTCCAGTAGAAGACTTATTAAAACAAAAGGGAAGAAGACCACCTTATCTGGCAAACGATCCCCTTCCCACAAAAGCGAAAACATTTTTTTGTCAGTTTGTGTGAAATTTTTGAATAAACTTGGTTCATTCCGTGGTATTCGTCCTACATATTCAGTTGCGTTGTTTGCTATAATTATAATTGAAAAGTTAACTCATCGCATTTACAAATATAATGTAAGGCGTTTTTACACGATATTACCCATGTACTATCAATGAAGTCCCTTAGAAAAAATTATCAGTTAATTTTATTAAACTTTTCAAAATGTCGATTTCTTAGAACTATCTCATAGAATCGATTTTTTTTAACCGATTTTTTTTAATCGATTTTTTAATTTCAATTTAAATCGATCCAAAAATCTATCTTTTTTTTTGGAGAATCAACATCTCTATACCCAGTATAATAACCAAAATAATTGATTTTCATCGGTTTCATATGAAATTACCGAAGGTAAAATACATGTATTTACACTAAATGAATGAATTGTTAGGTTATGTTATGCTCCTACGCTGCTCACTCCAACGTTAACAACGCTCACTAACGCCAGTTTCGTTTATTTCGACATTCGTTCGGCCGTTTATTGTATACTGGTAACTGCGGCGTCGAATGTGGTTGACTATAATACATATACGTGGATGTTCCTGCTAAATAATTCTATGTGGCTTACCTACTCCCATTTCGTTCATCGTGCCCATCCATTACGTATGAATATTACTGTGACTATTACTGTAAATACTGTTTGTTACTTTTTTTTTGTTGTATTATATCCTCAACTGTGTACAGAACATTTACTGTCACATTAAACCAAATGGGCACATTTCAACTTCAACGTATTATAGTGATACAAAGACAATTTCATTCAAAAAACAATAATTGAAAAGATCCGTTTTTGTTTTTGAAGTGAAAGCTTCTACACAGTGAAAAAATTTGTGTTAAAATAGGGTACTTGACTGAAGTTACAAAAATATTCTAAAAGCATTGTTTTTCCATATCAGTTAAGTAATTTTTTTTATTTTCGACAGATTTTGTAAAAATTCATCAAAAAAATAACCCTACAATTTTAAATGAGAAAAAGGCGGGAAAAACACCTCACTATAGTGACGTCACATTTTGAAGCAATTAAACGTCAATGTCAATATTTATAACCTCAAAACTTTGATTATATTCATAAAATGTCGAAAAGCAAGTATTTATTTGAATTCTGGTCGATTATTATTAATATATGTATATAAACTAATAGAAATATTCAAAAGAAAACACAATTTCACCTCACCGATGAAAATTATCAAAATCGACATATCTAGCTGCAAAATGTTACGTCATTTTCAAGAAATGGCGCGTTTTCACTAATTTGAATATTTGTTGAAAAATGGCGATTTTCAAAATAAAATTTCTAAATAGTTATCAAATTTTGTTATGTTTCATCATTAAAATTGGACATATGTAATGATAATGCATAGAATTATTTAACATTTGACACAAATTTTAAATACAGTCAAGTACCGTATTAACACATTTCACATGTCCAGAACGGTCCACTCAATTGTTTGTGTTATTTTAACAAAAAGCATATGTGTCAAATCTTGACACAAGATTTATGTCAATGATTTAATACACAAGAGGACATACATTTTGTGTTAATTTTTCAGATTTATCAGAGTTAGTTGTTAAACTTTTTTATTCAATATTTTACTTCCACTTAAGATATTTGAAAATCGTCAAAAATTATAATGATTTTGTTCATATATTATTATAAATGAGACTCGAAGAACGCAAAGTAAGTCAGTCCTTTGTAAAAATTCTTATTTGTTTCCATAAATATGTACTCTCATACAGGGTTACACTCTCATACAAAAAATCATGCAAGCTTACTTGAGATTTCATTATATAACATACAATCTCGTAAGCTTACATGATTTTATTTAACTGAATCTGTAACAAAATAACCTTAAAATGTAAGAAAATTGTTTCATTTTTAAACGTTTAATAAAACTATATTCGTCAATAACTGAAAAAACTTATAATTTTTCGGTTTTTTTTTTTTTTTTTTTTTTTTTTTTTTAATAATAAGAATTACTCTCATCTTTTTTATTATATATATTTAGTTCATTATTAAAAATATAGTTCTTATTATTAAAAAAAAAAAAAGCCGAAAAATTATAAGTTCTTTCAGTTATTGACGAATATAGTTTTATTAAACGTTTAAAAATGAAACAATTTTCTTACATTTTAAGGTTATTTTGTTACAGATTCAGTTAAAAAAAATCATGTAAGCTTACGAGATTGTATGTTATATAATACAATCTCAAGTAAGCTTGCATGATTTTTTGTATGAGAATGTAACCCTGTATGAGAGTGTAATAACATTTGTAATGGTCGAGAGTAAAATTTGTAATGATATTTGTTAGGGCCGGACCTGGGGGGGGGGGGGCACGTGCCCCGGACGCCAGGTCTTGAGGACGCCAAAAAGTGAAAAAGTGATTTAAGAGAACGCCAAAAGTAGGTATGTGACGTTTCTTTTTTTTGCTATTATCCCAGTTATGGTCAAAAATTATGGTCAAACAGTTGCAAGTATATCTATTATTTAGTATCATTTCGGATATATTCGTGTAATAAAATCATTTTTTAAAAAAATATTTAATTTCTTTGGACAAATAAAGGTTTGCTGTTATATTGTAACTTGTAACTTGTATAGGAGATGGAACATGTAAGGAAGTTGTCAATGTAAATAATCTGAATACATTAAATACTGATATTTTCTTAAGCGTCAAACTTCAGTTAGTAATTATTATGATCAGTTTATTAATGATTATGTTTTAATTAAATTAATTATTATGATCATGTTAATTTTTTAAATCAGAGCCCTCTGGTTTGTAACGGTGCAAACAACGTCAGCTAACGTTAAGCTAACAAAATTTTCTGGCGAACGCTAGCACTCGTTGCTGAGTGATTAATATTTTTTTTGACAAATCACATTCACAATTTTTCATAATAAATTCGGCTCACTGGCTCTTTTTGAAATATCACCTTTTGGCTGAACGTGATTGCAAGAGTTAAACGAGTTTTTGTCGTGCATTTTACTCACTTTGAGATCATGTGATGCGATTTTTCCATTTCACGAATTTTGTCGCACATTAACTGCCATTGCATCGCTGTAAACAGTTGAAATTATAACAGTTTTTTTACAATATATAACTGTAAAATAAATTTAAATTATTGCAAAATTTGAAGTTTAAGTTTTCGTCAGAATTAAAAGTTGAATTTTTAGTAGCCTCATGCATGCAACATTTTAAGCGTGCTTAGTAAGGCAGCAATGCTGAAAAAAGAAAACAGCGCACTCTGACGTCCGATGTAATAGGTAATACGTACGTATCTACGTTTATGGCCTTTATAGACTTTCTGGGTTTAGAATTTGAATAACGAGAGCAAACACGTATTGGTTAAGAGACGAATGAAAGGCTATCATGGAATCAATACTAGAGAATTCGCTCCGAGCCGAATCTATAGACTATAGGCTTATAGCCACCTATATCAAATGATTATTTGACAATATAGCAGAACGTCTTACTATTATTATAAATGAATGAAAAATACCCATATGAAAAAACTGAAATTTGTATAAAAACCATACATCTGCACTTTTTACCTTAAAAATGTCTTAAAATGGGCACGAGTACGATATCCGAGGCGACAAAATTTAACAAGCTGATCTGATAGATTTTGGCATTCTAAGCAAAAAATAAAGAGTAAAAAATTTTGAAATTCGCCTTAGTTTTCGAGATATCGATCGTTAAACTTGTATTTAAGGTTACCCTTTGCCCGAAAGTTCGACTAGTTATTACAATTAACTTCGATTTTTGATATAAAAACTAAGTGATGGGGTTAGTTAAGGTTACCCTTTGCCCGAAGGTTAGGCCAGTTTTGACAATAAACTTCGATTTTTGATATAAATATATATCACCAATATTTCATATATTACTTGTATTTATGTATGGTGTAATATTTTGGTGAAATATTGATGAAATATATTTATATCTAAAATCGAAGTTTATTGTCAAAACTGGCCTAACCTTCGGGCAAAGGTAACCCGAACTAACCTCACCACTTAGTTTTTATATCAAAAATCGAAGTTTATTGTCAATTTTTTACTCTTTATTTTTTGCTTAGAATGCCAAAATCTATCAGATCCGCTTGTCAAATTTTGTCGCCTTGGATATCATACTCTCCCCTTAAAATGGGATAGTTTTCAATAATTAACCAAGAAAAAGCATAAGAGGTAATCTTTATGATATTGTTTTGAAAATTTCAAAATAAAGTGATGTTTGATAGTAAGGTTAAATAGTATATTATTCAACAAGCTGGTAATGATAGCTATTACTCACGAAGATGAAATTGCGACACGAGCCGAGCTTGCGAGGCGAGTGTCGTAAAGCATCTGAATGAGTAATAGCCATTGCAAGCGAGTAGAATACGATATTTTTTCTACGACTTTTTTTTTTATTGAAATAAAATTGAATATTTTTAAATCAAAAGAATACAATTTTTAATCTATCTCTAATTTCATTAGATGTTTATATATGTACAAACATTGAGGAGAGAATCGACTAGAGAGAATGCTGTGTATTACAAATACATTAGGAAATTGAAGCAAAAAAATTGACTGATGTGAGAAAAAAAATTGACTGATGGGATTACTTTAATAGCGGTCAAACCATTAATTTAATGGTTTAATTGGTTTATCTAATATTTATAAACAAGTCTCCGTGGTTACAATTTGGGCTTACTAAAATGGAGTCATGCTTCAAAATTTAATGCCTGTGTTATCTCTAGGAAACATATGTTAATATGTTTGATTCAGTGCTCTGTGTGTACAAACGATGAAAACAAAATACAAGCTACTTTGTTTACTTAGATGTTACTACGCAACATATTTGAAATTAAAAATTGATATGTATATTATACACAAAACAAAAGCCGGCCCATTGAATAATGGTTAATACGGTGATTTCATTGGTCAAAAAGGTAGTAATGAAAATTTCTCCACACCTTTGAATAATGCCTAACTTTTTCAACAATTAACGGATATGTAATGAGTGTGTTCTTCAACAGGAGTAGAAAATATAATTTTCTTATTACTTTATAGAATCTGGTAAACAGATATCGTAATAAGTACCCGCTTTGAAAAAATCAAACACAGTATTTGAAAAAACAAATACTTTTTCCTAAAAAAAAATTTGTCCACCTTGAGCGCTGTAGTCGAATTTCGTATTCCCTCCAGGCAAAAGCTCATAGCGAATACGAAGTTTTCGACTACCCACCGTCACTTTTTTTAGATAGGTACCAATTTTAAACCTTACAAATTTTTCCAGCTGTACCTCAGCCCAAAATCATATCCATGTTAGAACTTAAAGTAGATATCTGTTTAACGAAAAAAAAATATATATATACATATTTCGATTATACTTAAATGTAAGTAACTATTTTATTCCTTGAATAGTTTTTTTTTTCATTTTTTTTTTAAATCGATATTTCTTTATATGTATACATTTTTTTATTTTATTTTGAGATCAGTTATCGGCACACAAGTTTGAATGACAGTTTGACACTTTTCATTTTTTTCAATGTAAAGAAACGCCATGGGTGAGAATAGATGATGTGATCATCAAACAAACACTATACATATAAATATAAGTATTAAATAATATTTTTTTAAAGAAATTTCAAACATATTTTTTATGTATTTTATATTTAAAATACGAACATACCGAAAAATATATTTGGAGAAACTGAGACAAATAATATTATGTATCAAACTCTCAAATTAGAAGGAAATGAAGGAACAGTTTTTTCCTGGCTGCAATTCTGAATTAAAAAGTTAGCATTATGACACTGTCCTATTAGCCCTAGAATCATACGTACTCGTCAAAACGACGAACGAACTTCTCTACCTGCTCCAATACTACAACTTGTTGGTGGCCGCTTGCTGTGAAACTTCTGTTATCTAATTTATTTGTTATTATAACACATAAGACGTATAAATTTTGTTTATAGCTATTGTCGTTTTTTTTATACTGAAATAGTGTGCGTCAAAAGGACGACGATGTATGATTAACCTATATTTTTTCTTAAAGATTTTGTACTCCACATATAAAAGTTTTCCTAATTTTTCTAAAATTTATTAAAGGTATGGATGTTATAATTAATTTATTCAATGATTATGATAATGTGAAAGATGATTACAGCTGTTTGACTTATAGAGACGACATAATACTGAAGTTTGAATATATTGAATCGAAAACTAAAGAATGCGCTTCAAGTGACTTAATAAAAGGTTAACAATTTATTTTGTGGAAAATATTTTAATTTTTATTATTTTTTAAGATTTTGTTCTAAAAATTACTAACAAATTTTAGAAAATTTACAAATGTGCCTAATGGGGAAATAACTACATATCTATAGGAATATTTATGACTGAGAAATTTCACATTCTGTAAAGTCACACATGCCCACTGACTCATAATAGTTCATAAATTAATTATTTGAAAGATATGTTTTATGACACAATTGATGTATTTATCTATTTTTTAATTTTTATAGTGAAAATATGCTTTGATAAAAAGATTAAAAAAATTAATAAATATTGATATTCAGAAATTTTTCCGAATTCAATTTTTTTAAATATTTTGTTCGCTTTTGTAGTATTGTTATGTAAAAAAAATGTTTTTTGCAAATAATTTCTAAAACTCCCCGTAAAAAGTCCATTCGTCGAAACGACGCCGATGTATGATTAACTTGACTCGTAGACCAACGTATGATTCTAGGGTTAGTCTTGGACTGTCCTGTCCTATCAGTATCCAAGAATTGCCCCTGTTGAATTGAAATGATTTGGGTGCGAATTTTTCATTTTTACTATCAAAATGACCGTACACGTGGTCGATTCCAGCTCTCAAATTGGAAAGTTCTCTAATTTTTGACACTGGAAGTTTTCTTTTAAAACTAAAACACTCAAAAGTTTCTATCAATTATCAAAATTAAATAATTAGCTTTTTCTGATTCGAATCACTTACTTCATTTATCATAAGTAAGTGTGTTTGCTTTTTATTTTTTCGTGAGTTACCCTCCGAAAAAAAATTTTTATTGTACCCTCGCGTAAAACGAACTCGAAAAGTAAAAGAATAAATATTAAGTTGTAGTGAAATGTTATTGAACCTACAACCCTCCTCGAAATATGTATGTTCGACTCACGTTTCGACAATTTAACAACAACACACTTATTGAGTAAAATCGACCACATAGTGCAACACATATCCAGAAAAGTTAACTTTATTTAATTTTAGATTGTTTTAATGTCATCGATATCGACCGAGAAATTTATAGACACAATTATGATAAAGTAATAACTAGAGAGTGGGATCAGATGCACAGAAGATGGTATAAATAAGCTACATACAAAAAACCAAGAATAAATAAAACACTTCTTTCTTATTGGTTAGCAGGACCGGACCTAGAGTTATTAGGAGGGGGAGGCAAATTTTCCTGTTGGCGCCCTCCGCGGCAAAAAAAAATTTCCCTGGAAAAGGAAGTGCTGACCAAAAAAGAAGTCACCTGGTCCCTATCAGAAATGGGTACTCTTGACCATTTTTTTTTTTTGCTCATCACTTCCTTTTGCAGGAACGAATTCACCTAAACCCTAGCACAAATGGACACTGTCAACGTTTTTTTTTTGCTCATCACTTCCCTTTTCCACGGAAAAATTTTTAAAATATCACTGCGTCAAAAAAATTTTAAGCATTTTCACCGTTTTGGCGCCCCTAAAACCTTGCAGGGAGGCACGTGCCCCCGCTACTCCCTGGATCCGGCCCTGGTTAGTTTAAAGTTGTGGAATTAATCAAAAAGCAGAGAATATAATACATACAGTTGAACTTTTTTTATGCGGTGGATAGGGACGGCATAAAAAAAATCGCACAAAAGAAATATATTCAAAAACATTATAAACGGCTATAAAAAGTTGAGTTCGGTCCAAATTGTAAAAACAAAAAAACTTTTTTTAGGCGGTGGATCGGGACCGCATCAAAAAAAGTTTCATCGAAAGTACATGATTTAAAACGCTCAAAACCTCACAATTTCCTTAGAAGTTGCTTTTCTAAACAAGATAAAGCATTATTTACACATGCGAACATTTTATTTCAATTTTATAATATGAAAATTTTAAAAAATACATCTGTAACAAAATTAAATGATGCAAAAACTTGTTTTTATGCAATCTATTAATTAAATACTTAAAAGCCGTTAAAAAGTATTTTTGTCAAAGAAAATTATTATAGTAAATGCTTAAGTTTCTTACTGTCTCTTGATTTTGATTTATATTATGCATTTTAATGGCCATTTTTTTAAAAACCGCATAAAAAAATCGCAAACAAACCAACAAAACGATATTAAAAACTAACAATTAACTGAAAATTGTAAAAGTTTATCGTTTAACCCTAGAATCATACGTTGGTCTACGAGTCAAGTTAATCATACATCGGCGTCGTTTCGACGAATAGACTTTTTACGGGGAGTTTTAGAGTTTATTTGCAAAAAACATTTTTTTTACATAACAATACTACAAAAGAGAACAAAATATTTAAAAAAATTGGATTTGGAAAAATTTCTTAATGTAAATATTTATTAATTTTTTTAATCTTTTTATCAAACCATATTTTCATTATAAAAATTAAAAAATACCCCTGTCGCAGCATCCTGCATAACATAGCGAATTTCCATTTACAAAAGTACGTTTTTCTCGGAAACTAATTGATATAGAGTAATTGTAAATAAAAAAACCTTCTTTATGTGATTTTTCCGCCTCATTCCGCCAAATTTTTTTCGTAAAATGAAATTTTTTGTGAAAAATTTGGCGGAATGAGGCCGAAAAGTCCCATAAAGAAGGTTTTTTTATTTTATTTACAATTACTCTATATCAACTAGTTTCCGAGAAAAACGTACTTTTGTAAATGGAAATTCGCTATGTTACGCAGGATGCTGCGACAGGGGTATTTATGTAATCTTTTCTCCTCTTTTAAATGGTGTAAAAAAATTTCACAAAAATTCTTGAATAAGTGGAAATTTTAGCAAAAAAACAATTTTTTTCAAGAACAAAAACCATGTTCCTGGCATCGGACATGTCTGGCTAACGAACTTGTCCAACGGTTTGGGACTTCCAATATTTTCACCAAATTTCGTAAAGCTAGGACATTTCGTTCGAGAGTTATCGTGCGGGCACATATACATATATACATATATACATATATACATATATACATATATATATATATATATATATATATATATATATATATATATATATATATATATATATATATATATATATATATATATATATATATATATATATATATATATATATATACATATATACATATATATATATAATGTGTATATATATATATATATACCTATATATATATATATATATATATATATATATATATATATATATATATATTAGTGAATATTATTTTCGGTTTCTAGGGACCTCAAAACATATTTCTGCCATAGTCCCGGACTAAAGTCGCGTCATGACAATGCCTGTAATAACTGAATTCCATTCTGGAAATTCGCTAATAATAAATTCAGTTTATATAAATTATAGAACAATAAGGTTCAGTTAGGTTAGAAAAAATTTTCGTTCACATTACTCCACCCACCGCCGGAGGTTTCTAGAACCGCCCCGGTAGAGGGTTTTCTTATTTTCTTATTTTCTCAAAAACTAGCTAACCTAGAATAATAGTTCAAAAACCTTTTTTATGTGATTTTTTTCCCTCTTTGCAATGGTGTATAAAAATGTGGCAAAAAATTTTAAATTATAGCAAATTTTAGCAAAAAACTAATTTTTTGCAAGAACAAAAACCATGTTCCTGGCATCCGACGTGTCTGGCTGAAGAACTCGTCCAAGATTTTTAGATTTCCAACGTTGTCACCAAATTTCGTAAAGCTAGCAGTTTTTCCTGAAGAGCTACCGTGCTGATATACATACATAAACCTATACATACATACATATATATATATATATATATATATATATATATATATATATATATATATATATATATATATATATATATATATATAATTTTAGTGAATATTATTTTTGAGTTCTAGGGGCCTCAAAACAAATTTCTGCCATAGTTGCGGGCTGAACTTCCACCATGAGTAAGGCTGGAATAGCGAGTTTCCATTCTGGAAATTCGCTAATAGATAAATACGTCAATTGTAATAATTAATTTATGAACTGTGATGGCTCAGTGGACATGTGTGACTTTACAGAATGTGAAATTTCTCAGTCATAAATATTCCCATAGATATGTAGTTATTTCCCCATTAGGCACATTTGTAAATTTTCTAAAATTTGTTAGTAATTTTTTGAATAAGATCTCAAAAAATAATAAAAATTAAAATATTTTCCACAAAATAAATTGTTAATCTTTTATTAAGTCATTCCAAACGCATTCTTTAGTTTTCGATTCAATATATTAAAACTTCAGGATTATGTCGTCTCTATAAGTCAAACAGCTGTAATCATCTTTCACATTATCATAATCATTGAATAAATTAATTATAACATCCATATCTTTAATAAATTTTAGAAAAATTAGGAAAACTTTTATATGTGGAGTACAAAATCTTTAAAAAAAAATATAGGTTAATCATACATCGTCGTCCTTTTGACACACACTATTTCAGTATAAAAAAAACGACAATAGCTATAAACAAAATTTATATGTCTTATGTATTATAATAACAAATAAATTAGATAACAGAAGTTTCACAGCGAGCAGGTACCAACAAGTCACAGTATTGGAGCAGGTAGAGAAGTTCGTTCGTCGTTTTGACGAGTACGTATGATTCTAGGGTTAAATTACAATTTTTAGGGCTTCGAATCCCTACTGGCTTCGATAAATCTGTCAGTGCTTTATTTGAACTTTAAGTATTTATTTTAATTTATAAACTAACTGACGGCGTAACACTCTAAAGTTGCATGGATTATGTCGCAAACAAATCAAGCAAATCACGATAGAATGAAAAAAAATGAAATACTTTAATATATTTGAGTGACAATCTGAGAGATTGTCCTCAAAAATAAAAATAATTTAAAAACATACATAATACGAGTCCTTACCACCACAAATCACACTCTCGGGGTTGAGTAAAGGGAAGAGGATATTAAGGAACAGTTCATTTTGTAAACTTTTTTGACTGTATGAAATATATTCCAACTGCCTGTTGTATTCCACGGAATGTCTTGAATGACGAAAAATCTTTTCCGTTACGGGGAAGTCCCTTAACGTAACTTAACGTGAAAGATGATGAAGAACAAAACAGCATCGAGAGAATTGAAAGAGAAGGGAGACATGCAGACGGAACGGAAAAAAAAAAACACGATTTTTACATTTTTTCCAATTTATACCAATGAAGTGTGTTGTCTTTTGAGTTGACAGTTGTCAATTTGTGTTGATGTCAAAAAACATTTTACAGATTTGTCAAATTTAGAGAGCTCCCTGTACTTAATAAAAAAAAAATATTTTTTTAAAGAAAACAATTGAAGTGGAAGTGTGGATTTTTAATTATTTCTATACAAATATAGTTATACTGAAATATGAAATGGGTTCATCATGTTTCCGTCTCCAACAAAACTCACAAGAGAAGGTTACGAATTCGACAATTCAAAAAAATCTAAAACTTCACCAGCACACGATAGTGACTACCTAATAACATTAAAAATATCAGTTGGTGCTACAAAACGTTTTTAGCACAGAAAACACGATAGTTGGGACAGAAAAATTTAATATTACTTATTGCATTCACACACTTTTAAGGAATGAAACAGCACCTCTTCAAGTATGAACTTAAAAATTTAGAAATACACTGAGATCTAGTAATAAATGAGGTTTTTAAGTTCATACTTAAAAAGGTGATTGTCATTATGAAAAAAAATTATGAAAACCTGTTGAAGCAAACCAAATATCCGTATACGATAGATTTTAGAATAAAAAAAATTAGTTAATTAATCGAAGGCTAGGTCATAATGGAACAGTTTAATTTAATGAAAAGTGATAAAGTAAATTATTCTAGCATATTTTGTAAAAAAAAAAAATCCACCTGAAATTTCATTTTGATTAGAAAACCTATCGACTATCGTTAAGCAAAATGCATTATGAGCTTCTGCCTGGAGGGGATACGAAATTCGACTACAGCGCTCAAGGTGGACAGATATGTATGTTAGTTTATGTATGTTAGAGACTCTGTTTGTACATAATTTTACTATTTTCTTTAAGAAAAAGTATTTTTTTTAAATACTATTCGATTTTTTCAAAGCAAAAACATATTACAATATCTATTTACCAGATTTTACAAAATAATAAAAAAAAATATTTGTAACCCTAGTATCAAACGTCACTTTATTTTAAAATGTTCAAAAAACTATGATAAAAATTAACTCTTATGCTTTTTCTTGATTAATTATTGAAAACTATTCCATTTTAAGACATTTTTAACCCCAGAATCATACGTACTCGTCAAAACGACGAATGAACTTCTCTACCTGCTCCAATACTACAGCTTGTCGGTACCTGCTTGCTGTGAAACTTCTGTTATTTAATTTATTTGTTATTATAACACATAAGACATATAAATTTTGTTTATAGCTATTGTCGTTTTTTTTATACTGAAATAGTGCGCGTCAAAAGGACAACGATGTATGATTAACGTATTTTTTTTTTTTAAAGATTTTGTACTCCACATATAAAAGTTTTCCTAATTTTTCTAAAATTTATTAAAGATATGGATGTTATAATTAATTTATTCAATGATTATGATAATGTGAAAGGTGATTACAGCTGTTTGACTTATAGAGACGACATAATACTGAAGTTTTAATATATTGAATCGCAAACCAAAGATAAAGTGAGTTAATAAAAGATTAACAATTTATTTTGTGGAAAATATTTTAATTTTTATTATTTTTGAGATCTTATTCGAAAAATTACTTACAAATTTTAGAAAATTTACAAATGTGCCTAATGGGGAAATAACTACATATCTATAGGAATATTTATAACTGAGAAATTTCACATTCTGTAAAGTCACACATGTTCACTGACTCATAATAGTTCATATATTAATTATTTGAAAGACATGTTTTATGATACAACTGATGTATTTATCTATTTTTTAATTTTTATAGTGAAAATATGCTTTGATAAAAAGATTAAAAAAATTAATAAATATTTATATTAAAAAATTTTTCCAAATCCAATTTTTTTAAATATTTTGTTCGCTTTTGTAGTATTGTTATGTAAAAGAAATGTTTTTTGCAAATAAACTAAAACTCTCCGTAAAAAGTCCATCCGTCAAAACGACGTCGATGTATGATTAACGTTTCTCATAGACCAACGTATGATTCTAGGGTTAAGGTAAAATGAGCAGATGTATGGCTTTTATTAAACAAATTTCAGTTTTTTAATATATTTTTCATTCATTTATAATAGTAAAATGTCCTGATAAATTGTCAAATAATCACTTATAGGTGGCTATAGTTTTGACTCAGAGCGAATTGGTAATAAGGTAAAAGAAACTAAGCCTCCTTAATTTTCTGACTGTACACAACTCACTCAACTAAAAGCGTTCCACTCCACTTAAATTTTAATGAAAATGAATAAGACAATAGATACATTCAACCATTTAAATAAAATTTAATAAAAAAAAATGATATATTCAAGTCTTTTAAAAACTTAACAGAATAAACTATCCGTACCCGATTATACTCATCCCCGTACCCGTTCGAACGTATGTACATGAAAACTATTTTAATTTATCAAAGTGAAGAAAAAGTTCCGGCGTTTCAAAAGTTGCTCGAAATGTTAATGCAATAAAAACTAAAAAATTGATATTTATGAACTTCGATTTCGTCCGTCGTCGGATATCGTTATATGTATAAGCGACCGTCTCTACCATCATTTACAACACAAAATGACATACAGCGTGATTCAGATTTCACAAAAAATCTACTGAAAAAGAACCGATAACACAAAACCATTGATATAGAAGAATATGGATGGAGACTATTTCTTAAGAGAGAGATAAAATATAATATAATATGATATGTTAGAATGAATGCGTAGATTCTTTTGAATGTACCACAAAAAATAAAAAACAAAAGAGTAAATATACACTAGAACACGTGCAAATAAGCACTAAACATCCAGTCCTACAAAAAATTAAATTTAAAAAAAAATTAGTAAACGTAATACACCGTAAATATAATATTTGGATAAGTAAATATTGTATTTATCAATAAATGCAACCAATTCTAGCGAAAATTTGTTAATTTTTCTAAATTTTTCATTTAAAAAAAACAGGTTTATAACAAGCGGAAAAATACCAATTTTGACATTACACAAAGTAAAAGAAATCCAAAAAAGAAATCATTTTACGTAAATAAGGAATTCGTTTTTTAGTTAAAATATGTGATAATAACGACAAAAATTTTAAAAATATTGTAAAAAATAAAATTATGTAAAAATTAAAATATAGGTTAGGTTGACCCTTCATTTCAGTAGCGTCTTATATGTAAAATTAATGAGCATATAAAAATTTAACTTCAAGATTATGTATTTTGTTTGTATTTATTTATTTATTAATAAAATGATAATTTAATAAATGTATAGTTTTATTTATGTTTGTGTCTACTTTTATCAAAAAGATATGTCTTATTAGTGATGGAAAATTATAAACCAAAACGTAATCTTTTTAAAGAAATAGTTATATTGTAAATAATCGATTAATTTGAGCAATTTTTGGTTTCAGTTTATAGTAATTTATAATATTCTTTAAGCACCGTTAAAAAATACAATAATTTAGTAGACAATTAAGAATTCGAAAAATTAACTGATAAAATAGTCGAACAGCATTCTTAAGGAGTTGATTATTGAATTAAATAGAACAGATATTAAAAATAATTAATTAATTGTTTATGTTTTTATACAGAAATCACAATTATAAGAAAAATATACTAAATATATTGTTTTAAAAGCAATGGCAATGTTTCAATTACATTAAAACCGTTACTGTTTATTTACAAAATGACGTTATTCATAATAACCACGTTAAGATTCATAATATGTTGATCAGTATTTTGGAAAACGCTCCTTCCTTTACAATATTATATACCTTTCCTTCTTCCATGCACAAAACACAAAATTATATTCAAAAAACGTTTGATTTTAAAGTTGAAGCTAATAAAACTGTTTGGTAAAATTTCTAGTTTGTTTTTTTTTTATGTTTAAAAAAAATAGAGTTAATCTAACAAACTACAATTAATGTCGTGTCGCGACACTCGTGACAATCTAGTCAGCCAGTTGAGTGAGATACAAATAGAAAACTACAAATAGGTATAACGAAATATGTATGTAACGAAAACCCATAAAAACATATTTTAACATTTTCAATATTCATTTAAAATATTAATTTTAAAAGATAATCAAATTTTCAACATTTTTCGTATTTAAAATTTCAAAATTTTAACGCAAAACACAACGGAAGTCTACATATTTTGAAAAACATAACCTCACATTTTAAATTATCCATTTTGAAACGTTTTTTTCTTTTTATGTAATTTTAACTATTTATTTAAGACAGTATTGAAATATTACACGTATTTTGACTTTAAAAATCCATTAATATTTGTTATTGTAACTGTATTTATTGAACCCAATCATTTGGATCATTAATAATATTTTTTGATCCATTTTTCGTAACTGACCATTAGTTACTTCAATTACGAGAAACAGGGTTTGCATTTTTTTCACAATATTAACAACTGAAATTGAAACTAGATGAAATTTTTAGATTTGACAAAATACGTTCACATCTTATCTTAATTTTGCGTCAAAAAGATACGTATCTGTATAGGATAGATTTAATCAGGGGAGTTTTATTTTTTTTATCCAAGAAACGAACCAGGAATTCATAGATAGCCCAACAAGTATGTAGTTTTTTTTTTTAATATAAATGTCACACCTCAGCATTTAATGGTTTTAATTTTTCGCAACAAAACAAAAATTTAATCATTTAACCTATATTTGTTAATTCATTAAAAATTATTTATATCTTTTATATTTTCACTCCTCACTATAATAGTTAAATGACAATTAGGTGTATAATACGCATACTTTTTTGAATAGTACATTATCGTCAGCCAAAAATCGTTAAAAATTTGATTTTTAAAAGACGCAGTTACTCATGACAATAAAATAAGATAATGGAAACTTGAGTGTTACCGGTAATTTTGAATCGTATACTAATTTAAAAAAAAAAATATTCCCATTTTAAAAAATATAAGTAAATATTTGGATAACCCTACAGGAATAATGGTTTATATAACAAAAAAGTAATTATGTCAAAAACATTCTCCATTAGATTTTGATAAATTTTTATTTGAAATTTGTGAAATTTTGAAAAATAAATACATATAATACAATTATTATTAGGTACATGTAAATACTAAATACATTTTTGTTACATACAGATTATTATTAATGATAGTTTTGTTCCCTTAGTTGTTAACCAGATCTTTAGTATTGTATGAAAAAAAAAAAACATTTAGTAATCTCATATTACATAACACATACATTACATAACCATATTGTCCAAAAAGAATATTATAAAGACTGTGTAAATGTTATTTCATTTTTAATATCGAAAAAACAATTTATCACATTTGCCAACATGTGCTTACGATATTTATATTTGGCTAAAATTAACGGAAACTTTTTTTTTAAATTTTTTTGGATGAACTAGAAAAAAGTACAATCATATTAATCCACAGTAAAGTGAGACCTAAGTTAATCCCGCCTTAATGTCTATAACTATAATGGGTAATTTGACTAATTTTGGGTGCCAAATTATTTTAAAACACACATATTTATGTATTATGCATGTACATGTTTTAAATTTTTAAAAATAATGCCGAAAATTGTTAGAAAAAATTATTTTAGTATTTGTTCTCAAAATTTGCGCGAAAACGTTTACTAGCTCTCAGTTACGTCACATTCTCTAGATAGCAACAGGTGTCCTGTAACTAAAAAAAAAAATGTTTATTTTTCCTGTAACTAGGAAAAGAAGTTGTTGATTTTTAAAAAAATTAATTAAATTTTGATTAATTTCCATAGTTATGTTTGCTAACCGGAAATTAAGTAGCGACACTAGAGTGGTGATAATGTTGAAATATAAGAGAAAGCAACGTCACAGCCCGTTTCTGCTTACGTGGATTTTAGCTAAAAAATTACTTTTTTAATTAAATTTTTTAAAATCAAATAATGATAGTTAAGATGAAATTAGTATAATAAATTGCTGTCTTTTATTATAAATTTTCATTAAAATTTGTTTTAATTGCTTTTCTTTGATACTGTCAAATACTCCATTTTCAAGTCAATAGCATTAGTAGTTTCTGGATTAAACCAAATCGCACAGACAGACAGACAGGCAAACCATGACAGTCATAACCTATAGTGACTAAGGTTTCACTTGACGTCTTATAACGTCAATAACCGTCAAGTTGTTAAATAACACCGAGGAAATTTGCTTTTTAAAGACAGTGAATTATTAAAAGACTTGAGCATCACTTTACCATTTTCGAACAGTTCAAAAATTATTAAATAAGTCAAAAAAAAACTGACTGTATTGGGCGCAGTAATGGGATTTCCCCGTTCCGTTTTTATTTTTGAAACTTTTTGATGGGGAAGGTTGGGGTCAGTAACTGATAAACTGATAAAGGATTGATTGATATTTATGTATGTATATGCATTTATGTATAATAGCCAACGTTAGCAAAACGGGGTCGCGGACCAAAAAGTTTGAGAAACGCTAGTCTGTATAGACGAAAAAAAAATGATCTGTCACGGAATGTTAAAAATTAACAGTCCTGTGCAATGAGATATAGAAAATAAAAAATCTCAAGATTCAAAACTCAGTTACACTGAATAGATTTAATTTTTTTTCTATTGGGTTACTGACATACTAAAACAGTTATAATTTCAAAATTTCTACTCATTTTCCTCACTATCGTGCTATTTCATAAATAGGTATATCATAGGGACCTTTATACAGTTATCCTAGAAAGTTATTGCAGTATTTCGTTGGGAATTTATGTAGTTATGTACATACATAAAAATTCTAGCAAATAGAAATATTTCTAACATGAGTCCATACTTTTGTTACAAACTGTAAGACGATTTTATTAAATTATAAAAATTTTTCAAAAAAATAACTATGATAATAAATTAAAACTTAAACATTAAAAAGTTTTTTGCTTGATAATAAATGTGCATAATAATTTTAAAAAATGAGAATTAAAAGTACCGTTGCATACATTTTTTTAAAAATATAATTATATTTTTTATTTTTATAATTATGTCATACTTCATAAAAAAATAAATTGAATAAATGGTTTTATTTATGATTATTATTGTTGAAAATTATAGGTTTAAATACAATAATTAACTTTTTTTCGACGACTTCTTTTAATGCCATTAAACTAGCTAACTAGCAGCATCTTGTGTCCTTATTTTAAAAACGTACTCCACGTACTCGTTCGAATAGTGACCGTTTCTTGTACAGATAGCACCACCTCCTTTACGTTAAGATACATAGTTCACCTAAAGTGCCATCTACACTTCACGATAATTGCTTTTTGTTGATGTCGGTATTATAGGCAATTAATTGTAAACTGAAATGCTACGTTGTCAACAAAACTGACATGTCCAATCTGTCAAACTGATCGACCAACTAGGCTTATTTTTAAGGTTATCAAAATTAAAAATTAAAAAATAACAACAATGTCGGAAAAATATTTAGAATTAACTGTTGATGAACTGTTTCAAAAATATCCAATTGACAAAATTATCAAAATTCAAAAAGATATACAATATGAAATCGATAAAAAACGACAGGAACTACGGAACATGGTCGGGTTAGTACAACAATTAAAATTTTTTGAAAACGCTGGGAATTAATTTTTTGGATTGATTATCAGTGAACGATATCGAGATGTCATCGAAGCGTCCGACACCATTAAATTAATGCAAGAATCTGCAACAGATATCCTGGTGGGAATAAATAAAATAATTGAATCTTGCCAGGAAATTACCAAATTACGAGAAACTTTAGACATTACTGACGACACAATCCAGAAAACTGACAAGTATTATCCTTCATTTACATTTCTAACCCATTCGAACCCATATTTTATAATATAATCCATATTTTGTAGAGAAAATAAGTATATTGAGAAAAAGAGTATTTCAGTACAAATTAAAATTCTGATTTACATTCCTGAACAAATTTGGGCGGCGATTGATGATGCTGACTTTTTGAAAGCCACTCAGTTATTTCTATTCGCTCGACATATTTATACCGGTAATAAAATTTACACAACTGGAAGTTTATTTTCAGGCTAGTAACAGGTTTTTTGTAGGATTACGTCTTGACAGTAATATTTTCAAAAATTATCCAATTATAAAGACACAGTGGATGAAAATTGAACATTTTCAAAGAAGGATTAATCTAAATCTTCATAATGAATTGCAGAAAAATAATTTATCGGCCGATGTACGTAAACCATCAAATTTTCTTTTTTCTCAAAAATTAAAAGTATAAATTTTTTTTGTTTTCAGATTGCAGCGGATTATTTAGTATCATTTGTATTATTAGAAAATATTTCAGTGACCGATTTATTACAGCAGTTTGTTGAATTTCGGAAACTTGTTCTCGAAAATGAATTGAAGAGCGAAGTATCGAGTAATAACACCGTAAAATATTCAACTTGTTCGGCTCTAAAATTGATTATAAATACAATACAGTTAATTTATTTATGTTTTGTTGGTAAGTAATTATCGTAAATCGGATAATTTAGCGATTTTCATACTTTTTCCTGACTTCAACATCAACTTCTATTTACCCGCGATTTGTTTCTATTCACCCTTTTCTCGTCTTTATTAACCTCTCAGGGTCGTTTCTATTTACCCTGATTTCTGTTTCAATTTGACATTGATTATTAATTTTATCAAATATATAGAATATTTGTAATAAAAAGATATTTATAGAGAAATCAACAACTGCAAATGATTCATTCTCATAAACTTACCTTTTACACAAACTCGTAATATAGCTATCTCTCACAAGATCTACTATCTAATATATTGAAAAAGGATAGTAGAAATTATAATATCTTTTATATGTGCCAAAACTATATTTTTAAAATGAGTCATTTGCTTTATAAATAAATTTGACTATACATATTTTTAATAAATAATAGAATTAAGATGTGATATTTCTACCCTTTTAAACATAAGCACAGTTTAAATAAATTACAATAAAAAGAATTGAAATAATAACTTTTACACAGCTGACTGACCACTTTACATTTTTTTATAATTTTTTTACAGACAGCGGAACAGGAAATGGCTTAGTGTACGAGAAATTAAATAATATTATTAATAAAGATGCAGAACCGACACTAAGTCTCGTCAAACTGATGCGAGATCCGCTCATGAAATACCTCCCGAAAATCGTTTCAGATTTCAGACCCGTATTAAAACACCCAGTTGGATCAGTCTCGTCCGACATTATTGGTGAAACCATCGAAAAGTGGCTCGATTGGGTCAAACAATCGATCAATGTAGATCTTTCACAACGCCTTAATATGGTCACATCGATCAAAGGACTCGATAACATTCGTGAAGAAGCGTTGAAAATCGGTAAAATTCGTTAAACAGGCGAGTTGACCGTATTTTTAAAAAAAAGAATAACGTCATTAGTCACTAAAGTCAATTGCGTTATGAATAGTATCGATACATGATTGAAGTTGTCATAAAATGTGTAAATTCTATGATTTCTACAGTAATTAATTTTTTACGTTTTCCATTAAAAATTAAAATGTGTAGAAATAAAAAATTTTGTCATATTGAAAAGAAAAGTAGAAAATTTAATTTGAAAAATTCCACCATATTCTCATCTGTGTAATTTACAAACGAGGTAGTTTCATATGAGAGAGAAATAATCTGTGTTTAATGAACAATTACGTCACAAATTATTTTAGCGCTATTTTTAAAAGTGAAATAATTTTTTTCGTACTTAAAATTCATCCAATTAAATAGTTTGACACATTTTTTAAACATCTGTCAACTCGCCCAATATTAAGAAACTTAAAAAAAAAACTTAAATAATCAAAATATTTCTAGAATTGGTCGATAATTGGGAATTGTTATGTCGAAAATTGTCCCTACCGCACAATTTTAATGTTTGGTTTTTAATTTTTCAACCGTTATTGACCGAGCGCGTTTGTAAATTGATTGAACTCAAATGGAGTCACATTATTGACGAAACGGAAAACGATATATCGGAAACATTATCGAAAGTGTCCAGTGGAAAGACCGCGAAATCTGAATTGGATTTAAAGTGGTTCACATGGAAAGAAGAGAAAAGTGATGTACCGTTAAAATTTCACGTTGATGGTGAAAATAAATTCGTAGCTAAAGGTAAAACTCTTTGTTTTGAAGGATTTTATCCAAAAAAAAACCAATATTTATTCGGATCGACAGGTCGTATTTTAAAAAATAGATGTCTTGTCGCGAACAATTTTTAATGGTTTTAATATTTTAAGTTTAATAAAGTAAAGTAAATAAGTTTTTAAAAATTGACATCTAAATTTAATGATTTAACGCATATTTATTAATTTGTTATAAATTGTTTACACTTATTTAATCAATTCATTGTATTATTTAAACTTCATAATGTCGATTGACCTTATGTTATTAAAATACCGTATATTTCGATAATGTTTTAATTAAGTATCTCATGATATAACCGCGTATTTGAAATATTTAAATTTTAAAAAGTAATAACTGAAAAACGTAATTTAAAATAATAGAAATTTTAGTAATACTAGTAATTTTGAATCATAAACTAATTAAAAAAATAAATTTAACTATGACAATTTAACTCATGTGTATCAAGTCCCATAAGAATCCCAAATGATAAAGGCCCAAATGGTACAAAATATTTCATTGGTTATTTAATTGTAGCCAAAAACACGATAAAAACGGAACAAAAATTCGTATTGGTAAATTTAACTGATTTCAGAACCATAATAACGACATATTAAATATTAATATGAATGGGGTATTTGACAGTATCAAAGAAAAGCAATTAAAACAAATTTTAATGAAAATTTATAATAAAAGACAGCAATTTATTATACTAATCCATCTTAACTATCATTATTTCATTTTAAAAAATTTAATTAAAAAAGTAATTTTTTAGCTAAAATCCACGTAAGAAGAAACGGGCTGTGACGTTGCTTTCTCTTATATTTCAACATTATCACCACTAGTGTCGCTACTTAATTTCCGGTTAGCAAACATAACTATGGAAATTAATCCAAATTTAATTAATTTTTTTAAAAATCAACAATTTCTTTTCCTAGTTACGGGAAAAATAAACATTTTTTTTTTCTTAGTTACAGGCGTTACAGGTCACCTATTGCTATATAGGGAATGTGACGTAACTGACAGCTAGTAAACGTTTTCGCGCAAATTTTGAGAACAAATACTAAAAAATTTTTTCTAACAATTTTCGGCAGTATTTTTAAAAATTAAAAACGTATACATGCATGTAATACATAAATATGTGTGTTTTAAAATAATTTCCCAAAATTAGTCAAATTCCCCATTATACTAATTTATTTTATTCGTTGAATTGTCTTACCGTATTACACTTGAATTTTATATTTTTTCTAAATAAATTTGTGTTCTCTACAACTAAAATTTCTTGCCTAAAAACAATTTAACTCGAAGAACTGTCAACTCAAAAACGCTTCAGCTTCGCTGTTCGTTTTTTTTAGTTGACAATTCTCGTTAAATTGCTAGGCAACAAATTTTCGTTAGACAAATCCAAATTTATTCGAAAAAATGCAAACGTCTCGTGTAATAATAAATGAAACAAATATCAACTTTTAGATTGTCAGTTGTTTTGGTTCGGTAGATGGCCCTAGTGTACTGAGTCAAGTCAGTGCCATGTAAATGTGAACGATTTCTTTATTTCAGGATTACTAATGAAATGTAAAGCCTACTCTCCGAATATTGTTAAACTCTGTGAGGATTTCGACAGTCGATTATCGCTATTACTCAACGATCTAGAATTGTATCTATTCGGTAAAGATGTATATTCGGAGCGGGCAATAGTTCGTGCTGATATCATATTAAAAAAATTAAATACTTCAAAAAATTCGTATGAAAAATTATCCGATAAATCCGAAATTCAAGAACATTTACAAAAGATCTCGAAAAATCAAATGGAACGTCTGATTATTAAAATTTTATCATATTCCGAAAACAGTTCGCTCAGCACCAACGAACAGATGTCGTACAATCTGATGATCGCGCGATTTTTATTGGCGCTACAACAATTATGTCCAAATTTAATCAAATGTTTTAAAATTGACGGTAGAACGAATCAGTGGAACACAATTTGCACGTATCTGCAAGAAAAACAGCTGGAAGCGTGGCAACGATGGTTAAAAGTAATGAACACTCGACTGTTACAGTTAACCGAAAGTATTTTAGACGATTGCCTAAAATGTGACATACAGAATATCCTAGGCATCTTACCGGTAAGTTGACCACCCTAAAAAAAACTCTACAGAAACTTTATTACTTATTTTTAAGTGAAATTTCTATAGCAAAAGTAGTGAATTAGGAAAGTTTTGTAACGAAATACATAGTGAAACGTTTGTGATCGGTTGGAGAGGTTGCCATTTTGTTTTATTTACCCCACTGAGCACTGAATCGAACATATTAACATGTTTCCTAGAGATACCATAGGCATTAAATTTTAGTAAGCCCAACTTTTAACCACGGAGACTTGTTTATAAATATTAGATAAACCATTAAATTAATGGTTTAACCGCCATTAAAGTAATCCCATCAGTCAATTTTTTTGCTCACGTCAGTCAATTTGTTTGCTTCAATTTCTTAATGTATTTGTAATACACAGCATTTTCTCTAGTCGATTCTCTCCTCAATAATTTATCCACAGTATTGTGGATAACATATTATTTCAAACAAATTAAAATGATGTTTAGAAATATTATATCGTGTAATAAGTGCGGGAAATTGTCGATTGCCCACGAGCGGGAAATTGAATGTACAACCGACATGAGTGCGCTCAATTGCTTGAGTGGGCAATCGGCAACACCGCACGAGTTGCTCACACTATTTTCTATTTACTTTTTATTACTTTCTTCCCCATTTTTCAATTTTATACTTTTTCAACATTTTACAGCCATTAAATTCAGTTGACAGCCTTTCGTATCGTTTTAACCAATTATTTTAACCATAAAGAATAAATTTTGTCTCAAAATGCCGGACCTTTTACTGTCAGTGACAAGAACAATAGATAAGGTTACAAAAAAAAGAAAGAAAATCAGAGATACCAACATCAAAAAAATGACACCATAGAAATTTGCAAAATATAAATTATATGAAACTCTGTTGGTAAAATTGAACATTACTTACAGTTACCGGACCATTTCATTATCCGTACTACCATTATGCGTACGGTTTGTGTGTGTTTGTATATACATACACAATCTACGTGACAAAATTTTTAATGTAAATAAACATTTTTATGTAAACAAATCTTCAATTTTTAACATATACAGGCGATTATTTTGAAAGTTAACATAAATATATGATAATAGTAATAATAAAAATTATTAATACACATATATATTATAATTTCCAAGCTTACAATTAGAAATAAATATTATGTAGCTAGAAAATATGACTTAAAAATTTATTTTTATAAAAATATTTTAATTTTTATTAAAAAATAAATTGTCTAGAGAAACACCTGTATATAATTCCTTTAAGGGTACGACGTTTATGTATTGTTGTATGTACGGTTAACGGAATATCAAAGTATACCGTATTTCGAAAAATCTATCACAGATGGCGGTACTTGTACCAGTGAATTAAGCCCTTAAGCGTGTTTGTAAAAAATTGTGGATAGCAGTGTGCCAGTGAGTGGTTCGATACCGCTTAAGTGTCAGTCACACAGCAACTGTAGCCGTGTTCAGATCAATTGTTATCAACCAGTTTCAACAATAAGCGAATACATGTATAGTAATATGCATGTACCCTTCACTGGCATACATATACACTGCCACTACACTGCAGTCGTCTCTCTCCACGGACAGAATGTGATGTTGGTACAAATACAACCGTACATCACACGCATACATTGATACGAAATTTATGTTGTAACATGTCGTGCGTTTGCAGTGGTGGGAAATTAGGTCATTTGTGACGTAAGCTATTGTCCACATTGAGAAAGCTATTATAGAGATACGAAGTTTGTTTCTGAATATTCTGTGCAGTGAATATATGTATACATATTAAAGCATTTTGAGTCGTCATATTGCCTGACGAGTTAACTCGTTTTAATCATCAGAAGAGTTAACTATGTGTAATACTACTAATTTAAATTCCATATCCATGAATATCCATATTCTATAGATTTTAGAAGTAAAATGTACTGTGACCGCAGTGCTGCCGTCTGTAGTTCAAGCTTGCTCCCTATAGAAGTTTCACTTATATATTGGCCTTATAGTTTAGACATACACCACATTTTTTTTTATTGTTTAGCAATGGACTGTAATAGAAATTGAAGAACAAAATGAAGAAACCACATTAAAATCCCAAATTCGCGTCCCCTCTCAACCAAATTTCCTCCTACAAAATTTATTATTTCAAATTTGTTCGAAATTAAACACCGTAATACCTCATACACTCCCAAAACGAATTCATCTATCCCTAATCAACGAAATTATGACCAATATATTAAATATTTTCGAAAAAATTAGTCAAAACACCGAACTTATTCAATTACAAGCGCTACAATATCTTTTCGATGTAAAATATCTAAATTTAATGTTTATATTACGCGAAAATAAAGTACTGTCGTCAAAAGCACAAGATATCTGTGAAGCGTTTCGCGCCAAAATTGATCCATTTGATTACGATGTATTCTATCCACATTTACAAAATGGCATAATTATGGCAGCGCAAAAGACACAGGTAATTAAGAGAGATTCGCGGTGGGTGATTATGAATGATTACCAACAAAGATATCTTGGTTATAATCGCGATTAATCTAAAATAGTGGTGAATGTTCGGCCAAGAACATTTTTATCACAGACAGAACTTACCACTATTATATACCGGTTCTATTTCACTAGATGACGTCACCAAATATTACTTGTTGGGTACTAGATTTTAGATAGCCAATTAGAAGTATAGGGTACCTGCATTGTCACTAGTGGCGCCTTTATAAGTCAATTTATATATATTTATAAGTTTTCACAGGAAAATGAGAAAACTAATCATAAACAATACTGACTTTTATCGTTTGATGTCAAGCGTGTTTAGGGTGTTAAATGATTGGTAATCAATATTTTAGAATAGAAAAAATCCAGAGAACTGGAAATACAAGTTGTTTACAAGTTTTTGTTGTTGTTTTAAATACACCAGATAAAATGACTGCGTCCAATGCAACATTGTAACCGCTTAGATAAATATTTATTTACTTATTATTGAAAATTTAAATTAAATATTTTTTTTTTTCAATTTCAAATATTATCGAGTGCTTGTGAAACACTACTACGTATGACAGACTTTTGTCTGCATTTTAAACACACGTAGTATTCATATGTTCACTTATCGTTCAGCTAAACTGAAACTTTAATCACTAGACTTCCTTGGTTAACATAACCAAAAACCACATATGTAAATTAAAAATCACAAAGTGATTGAAAAAATTATCCGGATCGGCCGGGAATCGAACCCAGGATCTCCTGGTAACTAGCCAGGTGTGCTATCCGTTACACCACCGGTCCTTTGCTCGGTAGGCGTCCGATACAGACAACATTCAACCACCTATGTGTATGTACTCTCTATAATGCGAGAAGCAGTTACAATTTTTCAATTTCAAATATTATCGAGTGCTTGTGAAACACTACTACGTATGACAGACTAATGTCTGCATTTTAAACACACGTAGTATTCATATGTTCACTTATCGTTCAGCTAAACTGAAACTTTAAGCACTCGACTTCCTTGGTTAACATAACCAAAAACCACATATGTAAATTAAAAATCACAAAGTGATTGAAAAAATTATCCGGATCGGCCGGGAATCGAACCCAGGATCTCCTGGTAACTAGCCAGGTGTGCTATCCGTTACACCACGATAACGTAACGGATAGCACACCTGGCACACCTGGAACTTCATATACATGACCACTTTGACACAAGTTTTTTCCTTTTTTGTAACAATAATCACATAAATCATCCCCTCAGACATCTCAAATACCGCTTTTTATAATAATAGGGTACTTGACTGCAACTGAGAAATAATTCTAAATGCTTTGTTCTTACGTATAAATTAGTTCATTTTTGTTAAATTTTTAAAAATCTTCAAAAAAACCATTGTTCAATTTTAAATGAACAAATTGGAGGGAAAAACAACTTGGCGTAGTGACGTATGCAATGTCGTCACGATTTAACTCAAACAGATGTCGCTTTCATTCATGTCAACACTTGTCAACACGGTTTCAAATTTGTACACAATATTCAGCAGTCATCATACTCAGTTTTATTGGTATTTACAACTTTCTACTTTGTTATCTTCTTCATTTATCATCACTGTAAGATTTTCATGAAGCCCTACAAGTATTAAATGCACTTTAAGAAAACAGTTTGACGTAACTTTAAAATTGTAGCAAAAAATAAAAGCATTTTTAACATAATATTTAAAACAAGTTGATAAGGATATTTTACGTATTAAGTGACGATGTATTCCTTCCATCAATCTTTTTTGAGTGCAAAATTAATTGCAAACCAAAAAGTTCAAAATAAATTACAAAGAAAAACAACTTCTCTTGGTCAATTAGAATTGTAAAAATGTCACAATGAAAATGCAATTTGTCATAGACAATACGTAACTACAGTAATAATATCTGCTATAAAAAATGATGTCATTTTCAAATATCACTGCGTTTTTAATCATTTAAATGAAGGCTAAAAATTTATAATTTTCAAAATCGAATTTTTAAATAACTAAAGAATATTTTTATTTGTCACTACTAAAATTGAATATATTTAAGGATAATACATAAAATTATTAAACATTTAAAATGTTGAATAATTTTTAGTATATTTATAAAGTTTATTTTGAATACAGTCAAGTACCGTATTATATTTGCTATTTGAAAAAAAATATAACAAATTTTTAAATTCAAAAGAGCCTACTTACATCAAACTCTTTCTTATAAAAAACGTTAAACCACCATGAACGCTAGTGTCGTAATTCAAAGATCACGCAGGTTTTCTATATTTACTTGATACAGCTTCTAATTTCACCACTAGAGGTACAAGTGAGAATCTTTGCGTCGTCAATAAATTGAAGTTAAAGCTTGCGGATTGTTAAAGAGTGATTAGTAAATAATATAACGAATCATTCGATTATATGGATCATTCATAATTGCTCACCTTTCAAAAAGACATCACAAATAAGAAAAATTTAAATCTCAATATATTTTAGTGCTTGTTAGGTATACTTATACCTAAACCGGAACAGTTGGCAACCGTGTTAGGGGTAAAACAATCGAGTTCAACATTAAATCAAGCAATTGTGTCGGAAAAAGATGCTATGGTACTTGCTATATCGGATCAAACGAATCTATGGTTCCCGCTTCTCCCGGTGACAGCACCGATCACATCAAGAACTAAACCTACTGGTGCGACACTATCGACAAATTCGAAAACAATCGAAAAGAAAAAAGTAAGTTTTCAGACCAAGAAATTCAAGTTTTGAGATTCAACATTTATTTTCTTATAGGTGGTTAGTGTAAGTCCAAAACATAAACAGACCGAATCTTCATCGGCGTTGGTCAGATCAGGGGCCGCGTCGTTCCTATCGGATTGGTTCGGTTAATTCCGAAAATTTTATATAAATTATTATTTTTTGTACAAAGATATTTAATAAAATTTTTAGTTTAAAACTTAAGCTTGATCTAGTAAACTCAACGAAAAATTAGATAATAATCTTTCACAAATAAATGTAATTTTCCTCTTTTCCCAAGTAATTCGAATCAGTTTGGGGAGGCACGCCAAATCTTATTTTATATATATATATATTCTATGCTGTTATTAGTGACGAGATTCCATTGTTTCTTTTTTTTTGGAACTTGTCAACATGGCTAAATTCTTGTGTCAATTACCAAAATCCATATTACGATTTAAATCGTTGAAATCCAAATGGAAAATCAATAGACCGTACCGAAATTTGACAACTGGTAATCATAATTCAGAAAAATCACAAAAAAATGGCGGAAATAAAACGCAAAAGATACAAAAAGACTTCTTTAAAGTGAGTGATTTTGTTAAAGCGTTAGAAAATGACCCCTATTGGAAAAAAATGCAACAACTCTATGAGTTAGAGTTAAAAAAATGTACAAAACCAAAAAACAATGTCAAAAATACTTCAAATCAACTTAAATCTATTACAAAACCAACGATTAACAGAGATTTTTCAAGTTGTGAAATCACAAAAGTCAAAACACGAAGTCTCTTTGTAACTTCTCTTACAAACTTAATTTGCTCATCGAATTTATGGGTAAATAAGCGAAACTGTTCGTCTAAAGACTCAAAAGGTGCCAATAAAGACAGTCACACCAATGATGATAAATTAAAAGAAGCCGTCACGTCAAAAATAGAAGCTAATTCACAGAATGATACAAAAAATACAAATATTCCAGTGAAAAGAACTGACAATCCTCTATATATTACCAGTGTGGCATCTCAACATGATTCAAATTCTCTAGAAAGCAGTAAAATCGTTGAAGTTAATCGCAAAGCTCAGCTACAAGATAGTTTAAATAATTTTTATGAAGAACTCAATAAAACTCGTGTATTTCCCAAAAAATATGTCATCCTGTTTACAAATAAATATATTAAAAAATATCTGGATTTGTTTATCGCAACCCGGGACATTGGACGGCCGATACTATCGCATGAAATCGATATGCCAAAATTGGAAAATATACATCAAGAACGAATAACTGCAGCGAAAAAAATAACAAATTTAGAACAATTTTTGGAACTCTTCTACAAATCGAAATTCAAAAATGTTAAAAATGAGTTGAAAGAATCAATGAATTACAATAATTTCAGCGAATTCAGTAATTTCAAACAAAAATCCATCAAAAGGAAACATAAAAAGGCCGCCAAATCGAAAATACCAATAAAAAAAATTAACACAAATAAATCACCGACTAAATTTGAAAATTCGAACAAATCAAATCAAAAAATTATCCCGACAAACTGTTTAAAAATATTACCGCCAAAACGAGATAGTAATGGCGGCAACAATAATTCACAATCTGACCAAGTGTGGCGTATCGGAATAAAAAACTTACCGCGTTCATTCAATTCAAAAAATTCGTTATCATTACGTTTTAACGTAATAAATTTTGAATCGAACAAAAATCTAATAAAACATTTATATGCCCTTCTAGATAATTCCCTTCAAAATAATACAGACATAATTTTAAATATTCAATTAAGCCTCAATATAGATCACAATAGAAAAGATCCGGCAGATAAACAAACAAAAAATCATGTTAAACTAACAGACACCACGAAAACTATTTGTCAAAATTGCACGAAAAATCTGATTTTACCCTGCGTTAAAACAAACAGTAAAATAAGTCCAGAAGAATACAGTTACTGGATCAATGACTATCTATGCGATAAATGTCTGAAAAAAATTACAGACCCAAAGCAATCCCAAACGGACCACAAAATCGATATTTATAATATTCTGTGTAAAAATTGCAAGCAATTCATACGCCAAGTAACTGAATCTTCGCAAACAAAAACTAAACCCCCCAGCTCGCCGCCAAACACAACAAAAAAACCCGATTTTAATTCCACGGAGCAAACGGTTTATAAAAATATTGACTTAATAATTTACAATCCATTTTTAAAAGAATATAAAAATGTTGATATGACTTTAACAAGATATATCAACTTCTGCAGTACACCAAAGCTCAAAATTCAAATCAACCATCTCAAAAATATAAATAAAAACTCTATTGATAACCTTTCAAAAACCATGTTTTACAATTACTTAACTAATAATCAAATTATTAGAAAGGAAACATACAAATCTGTGGCGTTACATCAAAAAATCAACGAAATATATCACAATAAAATTAAAAAAACTATTCAAAAACAATGCAAATCCTTAATAAATACCATAAAAACATTAATTCAAAAAAAGGATATTATGTTTAGGATGAACTCCAATTTTAAAAAAAACTTACCTACTAATAAAACTGAACAAATGAAAATATTAGAGGAAAATTATTTAAAAATCGTTGATGAAACAATTGATTTTCTAATCGCCGAACAAATGAATCGACAACTCTCGTTTCGTAAACAGTCCCCGAATGAAAAACGTAATAATAATCATGCAGAATTTAGTTGTTGGCAACTTCATATTGAAAATTTTACAGGTAATTTGAAAATAGACGATGTGCCAAAAATGTCAAAACGAAATGTAATGACAAAACGAAATTGGCGGGACTTTATTAAAGAATTCGATCATTCGGTGAAAACGAAAAAAACATAGTTGGTATCGTTGGTATGGTGCTGCTATCTTGCCGAAACACAATAAAACACAATAATAAAAATGTTTCTTTATTAGATTTTTTTACAATTTTATATAATATACAAAATGTACATTGAAACATAAAATTTTAAAATAAGTTAAATTATTTGTGTCGGTTACAATGACGTCACAAAATGTATCTAATGGCTACTATTAATTTCTAGGTGTGCCAAAAAAATATTTATATTTTTTCCTCTCACTCTCCGCTCAAAATACCCTAGGATATGTCTAAACAAACATCCTCACCAAAGCGGCGCTCATAATTCCAATTTTTAGAGGTGCATCATCGAACCTAAAGTTTTCCCATTTAAATATGTTACACAGGAAAAACGATTTTTTTATTATTTACTCCTGCAAACTATGAGGAAATTTTTTTTTTCATAAAATGAATTAAAGGACCTTATTAAGCATTAAATTTTGGACACAAAAGTTAATTGAGTCAAATTTCGATCACCAAATTTCACTTTCTACAGAGCCTTAAAATTTAAATTTTTTGAAATTTTGCTTTTTTTTACATTTTTAAGCTAAACTATTACATATAGGACAAAAAGTTAAATGACAGTTTTGTAGTTTAACTGACGCTTTACAAAAAAGTTCCTTACAAATTTCTCGTATTACAAATAGTTACAAAGTTACAGACCCTCAAAGTTTATTTATTTTTTAGCGAATTTCCAAAATGGAAATTCAGCTGTTACAGCAGGTGTTATGAAAAGACCAGAACACGGGAAATTTCGGTCATTCTCGGTTTCTCGAGGTCTCAAAACAAATTTCTGCCATAGTCCCGAGTTCAGGTCTTTTCATGACACCCGCCGTAATAGCTGAATTTCCTGTTCCCTAAAAAAATTAGTAAAATAAACTTTGAGGGTCTGTAACTTTGTAACTATAACACGAAAAATTTTTAAGGAACTTTTTTTGTAAAGCGTCAGTTGAACTACAAAATTGTCATTTAACTTTTTGCCCTGTCTTTAATAGTTTAGCTTAAAAATGCAAAAAAAAAGCAAAATTTCAAAAAATTTAAATTTTAAGGCTCTGTAGAAAGTGAGATATTGGTGAGAGAAATTTGATTTAATAAAATTTTTTGTCCAAAATGTAATGCTTAATAAGGTGCTTTGATTCTTTTTATGGGAAAAAAATTTCTTCATAGTTTGCAGGAGTAAATAATATAAAAAATCGTTTTCCCTGTGTTATTTAAATGGAAAAACTTTAGGTTCGATGATGCACCTCTAAAAATTGGAATTATAAGCTCCGCTTTGGTGAGAATGTTTGTTTAGACATATCCTAGGATATCTCGAGCGGAGAGCGAGAAAAAAAATATACAGTGGCCATCCAATGGTACGTACTCCGATTTTACGTAGTGACGTCAGCGATTTAGTGGGGTTCTCCTCTCACAGATATGTTGTTGTTTGTCTGTGTTGGTAAAAATTTATGTACCAAGCTACAGTCAGGGCCGTAGGTAATATTGTCTGAGGGTCTCGTAGCCTTTAAAATATTTAAAATTTCACTGCAGATATATATGCACATTTTCTGTATACGTAATATGCAAAATACAAATGCAAAATCAGTAACGTAAAATTCTAGAATATTCTAATCCTCAACTAGTAGAGATATCAAAATGCAGACTTCACCGTTGAATTGGTCATTAAAAATGAGATTAAACAGTGTAGTTTGACAAAAATTCTAGAATGTTCTATTTGTCAACTAGCAAAGATATTGAAAAATCAATTATACCATTTAATTGTCCATTGAAAAGAGGTCAAATTACACATTTTGACAAATGTTCTGGAATATTCTATTCGTCAACTAGCAAAGATATTCAAAAACAGACGTTGTCATTGAATTGCCTACCAAAAAGAGAGACCAAATAACACATTTTGAGAAATGTTCTAGAATATTCTATTTGTCAACTAACAAAGATATTGGAAAATCTATTGCACCACTTAATTGTCCAACCGAAATTAAACTAATATAAACCAAATGTCCGATTTTGACAAACAATTTTTGCAATTTGACGAATAGAATATTCTAGAACATTTATCAAAATGTGCTATTCCGTCTTTTATTTGATGACCAATTAAATGGTTCAATTGATTTTTCGATATCTTTGTTAGTTGAGGAATAGAACATTCTAGAATTTTTGTCAAAATGCGCTGCTTAATCTAGTTTTTAGTGCCCAATTCAATAGTGAAGTTTTTTTTTTGGTATCTTTGCTAGTTCACAAGTAGAATATTCTAGAATTTTTGTCAGCTTCCGCTATTTGGCGTCTTATATTCATCAGTATAACATTCGATTTCCTTTATCTACACAACTGAATTTTAGGTATAAATTGTCTCTTAAGTTAATATTGTTTTAAATAAATTCGGATAAATAATATTTACCAACCCCCGAAACAAAAATTTACCGACGCCCCTGATCTTCCGATTTTACGTACTTCCCCTTAAATTTGCACCGACCACTACGTAAAATTGGATTTGTCATAGAACACTAGAAGCCAACAAATATAAAAAAAGTGTAATTCGCTAAGAGTCATTTGTATGCCAGTCACAGCTCAAGGCAGGTAGTCAGTCAGTGTCCGTCGCCGAACACACACTGCATTGTGTTAACAATGAACACCATTGTTACTTAAATTGGACAGCTTGGTCTGTCTCATAATACGTGTGTTGTGGTGGTATGTGTAAGTACGCACACAAAGGCAAACAACAAACTAACACAATTGCAAGCGGTGTGTACCTACACGACATGGTGGGAGAGATTTTACGTCACAAACTCATTACAAGTGAAACAGAGACATAGACCACCTAGTTTGTCCCCTTGGGATTTGTGGTGTAAATGTTTTTTTGGCACACCCTGGTGTAGCATGCACATATTATTATCACAAATCTATACAAATTATTTTTATAATACCCCTGTCGCAGCATCCTGCATAACATAGCGAATTTCCGTTTATAAAAATTAGTTTTTCTCGCACACTAGTTGACATAGAGGAATAGTTTAAAGACTTTTTTATGTAATTTTTTCTCCCCTTTTAAATGGTGTAAAAAAAATTCGCAAAAATTTTTGAATAAGTGGAAATTTTGGCAAGAACAAAAACCATGTTCCTGGCATCCAACGTGTCTGGCTGAAGAACTCATCCAAGAGTTTGGGACCTCCAACATTTCACCAAATTTTGTAAAAGTAGGACATTTCGTTCGAGAGTTATCATGCGGACACATATATATTTATAAATACATATATATATATATATATATATATATATATATATATATATATATATATATATATATATATATATATATATATATATATAAATAAATTTTAGTGAATATTATTCTCGGTTCCTAGGGACCTCAAAATAAATTTCTGCCATGGTCCCGGGTTCAAGTTGCGTCATAACAGTGGCTGTAATAGCTGAATTTCATTCTGGAAATTCGCTAAAAAGGGATACAAAAAAAAAATTAAATTTTTAGAAATTGCATTTTTGCTTATAATTATTAATTATTATTTCTCTAAAGTGTGCAGTGTTTTAATATGTGTCCTCAAATTGTTTAATTTAGAAAATATTTTTAAACATGCACTACATTTGAATATTTTTTTCCCTTCATGAATTCTTTCATGTGTTTTCAAATGTGCTGATTGAGAAAATGTTTTAAAACATACATCACATTTGAATGGTTTTTCACCTGTATGTGTTCTTTCATGTAATTTCAAATTAGTTGACCGACTAAAAGTTTTAAAACATATATTACAAATGAATGGTTTCTCTCCCGTATGAATTCTTTTGTGTTCCGTCAAACTGCTTGAATATGAAAATTTTTTAAAACATACATTACAACTGAATGGTTTTTCGCCGGTATGTATTCTTTCATGTGATTTCAAATGACCTAAATGCGAAAATGTTTTAAAACATGTGTTACATTTAAAGGGTTTTTCTCCTGTGTGTAGTATTCTTTTATGAGCACTTAAATCCTTTAGTCTAGCAAATGTTTGAAAACATATATTACATCTGAATGGTCTCTCTCCTCCCTGTAGTTTTTCATGTTGCTTCAAATGAGTCGATGTGGAAAGCTCTTCACTTTTTTGAATGACACTCTCACCAAATAAAACACTCTTTTCTGTTAACATATCCTCTTTATTTTCTTCTAATTTAATTTTAGTATGTAAATTTTCCAAATATGATAAATCACCGGTATTCCTATTTTCGAATTCTAACTTTATTTCATTTCCGTAGTATAAAGGATCGGCAAATTCTGTTTTTGTTACATTTGAAAATGTGTTGTCTACATCGTCGACATTTTGTAAATTTTCCTCCTCTTTTATTTTAACAGTAAATATTTCAGTTATTGATGTAGATGCTTTATTTTCCATTTTCTTTTTTCTCCAAAAATTGTGTACGTGGGTATATTGTGTACTAGTGTCAATTTTAACAAGTTTGAAGTTTTACAATAGTTATCAGCGCCGTTCTGGGTAATTATTGAACTATTATTTCATCAAATTAGGGAACACCATAGAACATTAGAAGCCAACTAATATCAAAAAGTGTAGCTCGCTTGGTGTAATTTGTTGGTCAGTCACAGCTTAAAGCCGGTTCTACACGATGCTACGAACGTTCCTTCCAACGTTCGATCGAACGTTTGAGGCAATTAAGTTCGATAGTTGGTGCGACGAATATATCTGCTACACGGTGAATCGAATGTTTGATCCAATACGAATGATGATGTGTTGGTACTCAGTGGACGAGGCTGTTATCTGTCTGATGTTATCTCTAATGTTATACACTGATGTTGTCTCTCTTCACATGAACGAGTCGTGAAGCTGCTGAGCCGAACCAACCAACGCAACCAACATTGATCTTCAAACGTTCGAAGCATCCCTTTGACTCGGTGCAAGAATACCGACATCGAGCGGGACATGGCCAAATACGAATGTTTGACGCTCGACATTGGACATTCGTAGGTTCGAACAACGGCCACACGATGCGATGAACCATCGAACGTCCAATGTTGGAAGGTGTTCGTAGCATCGTGTAGAACCCGCTTTAAGGCATGTAGTCGGTCGGTGTCAGTCGTGTCAGTCACCGAACGCACATTTACGTCACCCACTAGCGACAAGTGGGACAGTTTGATAGACATTCTAGTTTGGTCCTTGGGGAACACTTTTTCGATTCAAGTCCCATATGGGATACTGCTCCTTTAACTCTACCCTCCATATCCTAAACATAGATACTTACGATACTTACTTATATTATGCTTATTTAGGTATTATGCTGCCGTTCGAGACGAAAATTTTGTTAGCCTAACGTTAGCTAACGGAGCTTTCACCGTTACAAACCGGAGGGCTCTGATTAAAAAATTAATGTACGATAAATATTTTTTCATGGTTTTTCACGGTATAAATACTTAATTTCTGAAGTACACCCACATTTAAAAATTATGGAATAAAAATAATCAGTCACCATGTTAGAAATTGTTGTTTTAATATATAACGTATGCTAATTTTTGAGGTTCCGCGACAAAATAACCGCGGACAAAATAACTGCGACAAAATAACCGCACGACAAAAAAACCTTAGACAAAATAACTGTGGACAAAATAACCGAACGACAAAATTACCAAACGACAAAATAACCTTAAAGTTTATTTATTTATTATTTTGTTAAAATATTAAGTCTAAATTACAAAGATAAAACTGTAGCAATATCTTGTAAATACTTATGTTTTTGTTCTGCGTTATATTTAATCACAAAGTATAGTGTCAAAACTAACCTAACCTTCGGGCAAAGGGTAATCTTAACTAACCTCACTACCTAGTTTTTATATAAAAAATCGAAGTATATTGCCAAAACTAACTAAACTAACCTAGCCTTAACTAACCTCACCAGCTATAACCTTAACCTAATTAGTTTTTATATCAAAGTCGAAATATATTGTCAAAACTAACTAAACTAACTTAATCTTAATTAACCTCACCACCTATAACCTTAACCTAATTAGTTTTTATACCAAAGTCGAAGTATATTGTCTAAACTAACTAAACCAACTAACTTTAACTAGCCTCATCACCTATAACCTTAACCTAATTAGTATTTATATCAAAGTCGAAATATATTGTCAAAACTAACTAAACTAACCTAACCTTAACTAACCTCACCACCTAGTTAAAAATAATGTTTCCCAAGCTTAGTTTTTTAAATACTATAATTTTCACCCATTAACGTTCGTTTTTAAATGCAATAGTTTAAATACCAACATCTAAACTAAGGTCTATTGCAATTTAGCTATCTTTTATACATATATCGGGAGCAAAAAAAATCACACACAGCCGCATGTACCCTAACTCAAAAGAATAATTAACGATGTTTATTTTGTTGTTCGGTTATTTTGTCGTACAGTTATTTTGTCCATAGTTATTTTGTCCACGATTATTTTGTCGCGGTTATTTTGTCCACAGTTACTTAGTCACGGCACCAATTTTTGAATGCGTGCCCTCTGGTTTGTAACGGTGAAAGCTCCGTTAGCTAACGTTAGGCTAACAAAATTTTCGTCCCGAACGCCAGCTATGTCTGTAGTCTGTATCTTTGGCCACTAGCGCATTTATCGTATCGCCAGCACAGAACAATAGAAAGAATACAACTATCTCTTTTCTGTTACACTCATGAGCATTTCTGAGCACATTAGGCTACTTATTGTTAGTTGTCGATTTGTCATTGATTCGGCAGCACTCGATAAGTGTGTTTCGTGTGTTTCAATTGTTGTCATATTGTTACTGTCTTATTAACACGGTATACGTACTACAACATACGTGTGTAATATTATGTATACACCAAAACCTCGATTTGCGTCGTGGTTACGTTCCAAAAAAACACGACGCAAAGTGAATTATGATTTTCTGTAGAAAACCATCTAAGATCGAAGATAGGTTTCAGGGTTACGAAAATACTACTTTTTAAAGAGAAAATTGAAAAAGTATGTAAACATTTAAAAAAACAAAAATAATATAAAATTTTATTACATATACCCACACAAAAAAAAAACAATTTCAATTAAAACAAAATAAAATAATCAATTAATTTATAAAAACAAAGTAAAAATTAATCACTGTCTGCTTAATTAATTTCGTAATACACATTTATTTTAGTTTTATACCAAGACGCTCAAAGTAGTTGCCATCTATTATCAATCTTTATTACAACATCAATAGATACATATCTACCATATTACAACAAAGTTGTACCATCTTTTAGAAAAAAAAGGAAATTTCAAAAAATTTCGAAAAAAAAAATTAAAGACTCGAACCCAAAACAAAGCAACTTCGAAAATTTAACGACGCACAGTGAAAATTAGTACTAATTCAGCAGCGACGCAACTTCGAAAAAACGCAAAACGAAACGACGCAAAGCGAGGTCTTGGTGTATACATATGCAAGACACCCATACACACAACATCCATCGGACTAACACACACAATTCCGCGTGCACATATATAATATTTTGGTGGGATATTTTCTCTTTTGTCGTTACACTGGTTTCAGTAGTATAGAGATACTAGCGTTCGTTCTGTAATATTCTGTGATTGCCAGAATAATTTGCGAGACCACGTCATAATATCTAGGACACATGTCAATAAATTCAATCAGCTTCTAAAATTAAATTTTGTGTGAAAAAAAGAAAAGACAATGGAAAATAAAGAATCTAAATCCGTGACTGATGCATTTACTGTTAAAATAAAAACGGAGGAAAATTTACAAAATTCAGACAACTCAATTTCAAACATTATAAAACCGGAATTATCGGATTCTGTGTATAAAAATGAAATAAAACTGGAATTGGAATTGGAAGAAAGTAATGCTGACGATTTATTCAATTTGGAACGTCTGCATACGGAAATTAAATTAGAAGATGATGAAGAGGATATGCTAACAGAAAATAGTGTTATTTTTGGCGAAAATTCAGAAATATCTAACACGCCGAGTGCAACTGAACAAACACAGGAAGGAATACATACAAAAGAAAAATCATTTAAATGTAATGTATGTTTTAAAACATCTTCTACATCAGCCAATTTGAAAGTACACGAACGAATACATACAGGAGAAAAACCATTTAGATGTAATGTATGTTTTAAAACGTTTTCTCAGTCGAGTACTTTAAAGAATCATGAAAGAAAACATACCGGAGAAAAACCATTTACATGTAATGTATGTTTTAAAACTTTTTCTCAGGCCGGCAATTTGAAATCACATGAAAAAGTACATACGCGAGATAAACCATCCATACACACACGAGAGAAATCATTTAAATGTGTTACATGTTTTAAAACTTTTTCTCATTTAATTTATTTAAACAGTCATAAAATAATACATACCGGAGAAAAACCATTTACATGTTATGTATGTTTTAAAAAATTTTCTCGATCGTACTTTCTGAAATTGCACGAAAGAGTACATACAAAAGAAAAACCATACAAATGTAGTGTATGTTTTAAAACATTTTCTCAATCAAGCAATTTGAAATCACATGAAAGAATACACCTTGGAGATAAATCATTCAAATGTGATACATGTTTTATAAGATTTTATCAGTTAGACCAATTGAAGATACACGAAAGAATCCATAAAGTAGAGAAACCATTAAAATGTAATACGGATGTTAAAACATTTTCCAGTGCATTCCTAGTATACGTGCAGAAGAAAAAGAATGATAATATCTAGTTTCGTATATTAGACATGACCGAAAACGAACGAAAATTAGTATACAAATTGGGGGTCATGTTTAGTTTTCGTAAAATTTAATTTTCAAAATTTGATGTATTCATATGTAAGATACACTTAAAATCTTCTCATAAAACATACACGAAAAGTAGTAAACATTTCTAGCTTCGTATATTAAACATGTATCTCTGTGACTGAACATGGCCTAACTGAAAATTAGTATAAAAATTGAAGCTCACCTTTAATTTTCGTAAAATTTAATATTCAAAATTTGATTAGTTGAAGTGTAGGGAAACACTTAAAATTGTATCACAAAAATCTTAATCACTTAATTTTAACTGTAACTAATCAAACATACACTTTGATGTAAAAACCACATAAAATTCTTTTTTTGAACGATCATCGCTAATTTACAGTATAAATTTTCTAATCAACCTTTTATTAAATTTGTTGAAACTGCACTAGTTCTCATTCTTCTAAACTATTATTAACAGTACTATACTCTACAATTAGATAAAAGGAAATATCAATGACAAAATTTCTTACTGCAAGATTTTTAGCAATAACTTTTGATGAAAGAAAAAGAAACTGTCTAATGTAATGACAGTTAAAATGAATGTAACAAAATATTTATGAAGCTGTCAATTTGACCAATCAGAACTTTCCTACTCGCAGTAGTTACTTTTTTGACCACCAGTTCGCGTATCTAAGTTTTACGGATCCCAATAGTTACAAACAGTGTTGCCAGATTGGGCTATTTACCGCCGATAGGGCTATTTATATTTTTGATTGGTTGTAAAATTTTACTGTTGGCGGAAAGTAGCCGTTTGGGCTATTTTTAATTTTCCCATGTAGCCGTTTGGGCTATTTTGAATTTTCCCATTTTAAGCTTCCCATGTTAATGGCTCTTGCCCACATCCATGCTCATATGAGTGCATTTAAACTTTGTTATAGCACTTATGCTCCCTCATAGTTCATGTTACAACTATTTAACAGTGATATTTACCAAAATAACAAGACTGATGATGATGATTCTCGTTTGCTGGAATCGATTAATTTAATAGAACCAACAGATGATTAATTTTATTGAAATAAATTTAATTTTCAGAAAGATTAAGTTTCAAAACTTTATGCTTGTGATAGTTGTCATTTCAGTGATAAAAACAAAACAAAAAAACAGTCATTCCAATTATTATTATAGCTTTATGAAAAGTTTTAAGTTAAAATGTAACTATTTAAAAGCGATTAATCGTAGGATAAATGTTGATTATTTATTTAGACTTTTTGTGATTATTTTTACGATTGTTATAATCATAAAAAATTTTAAATTTAAAAATAACATTGTTAAATTTGATTAATAGTAAAATTTGTGTTTAATGTGTAAGGATTAAAAACAAAATTGTCATCGTATTTTATGGTATTTAAACATTGATGTTGATAAATATTTATTATAAAGTTGACATATTTTTAAATAGTTTGCATTGCCTGTTTATTAAATTTAATTAATAAAAAATACAATTTTTTTAAACAATCATTATTAACATAAAGTTTTATTAAACGTCATTAAAGCTCGTGTAATTTCATCGAAAATAAAATTCAAAAAATATGTAAGTGCACTTTGCTCCGAAATGGGCTACTCGAGCGCTTCTCATCGGCGGGTTTTGTTAAAATTTTTCTGGTAACACTGGTTACAAACCTACGCAGTGATAATTGACAATTGTATTTGTAAATAAGAATCATAATCATTAAATGTCAGTATTTTCGTGAATATTTTTTTGACTTTTCTATTGAAAAAATTGAGGAAAATAGTTTGTTAAACTATAATATTAGTGAGAATAATAATGAAACTAATGGAACATTTAATACTGGTTGCAAATTTATTTCCGTGAAATGAAAGAAAGATTATGAAAACACAGAAAGCTTTTAAACAACATTTTGAAATGTCAATAAAATATGAAGACAAATTATGACAATGTGGAGTATTCGAACAGAAAGTAACATTTCCACTTTTTAGCTTTTTGCTTTTTTTGCAGAATCGTACTTATATCTATCAACTACACATCCTAATTGAATTTAGCGTGTTAAATAGCAATAATACGGTACTTGACTGTATTTAAAATTTGTGTCAAATGTTAAATAATTCTATGCATTATCATTACGTATGTCCAATTTTAATGATGAAACATAAAAAGATTTGATAACTATTTAGAAATTTTATTTTGAAAATCGCCATTTTTCAACAAATATTCAAATTAGTGAAAACGCTCCATTTCTTGAAAATGACGTAACATTTTGTAGCTAGATATGCCGATTTTGACAATTTTCATCGATGAGATAAAATTGTCTTTTTTTTGAATATTTCTATTAGCTTATATATATAGTAATAATAATCGACCTGAATTCAAATAAATACTTGCTTTTACTTTGACTTTTTATGAATATAATCAAAGTTTTGAGGTTATAAATATTGACATTGATGTTTAGTTGCTTCAAACTGTGACGTCACTATAGCGAGGTGTTTTTCCCGCCTTTTTCTCATTTAAAATTGTAGGGTTACTTTTTGGATGATTTTTACAGAATCTGTCGAAAATAAAAAAAATCACTTAACTGACATGGAAAAACAATGCTTTTAAAATATTTTCGTAACTTCAGTCAAGAACCCTATTCTCCCCTAAAGACGAGTCCCAATCTCGGTTTTCGAACAAAAAGGAACATATCCATTTCTCTGTAAAAGTATAATTTTGGTTCTAACAAAAAGTTACATTTTCTTATGTAATATTAGATTTAAGATGTAGATTATTAGATTTAGTAGCTGAAAACACTAGAGAAAGTTACTCAGTTTCATTGAACGACTGTTTTATCATCATTCATTACCACTATCAGTAAAAAAAGGTGACATTTCCATTCAATGATTATCAAAAAGTGACATTTTCAAGTTTTACTGACAAAAGGTAACATTTCCCAAATTCAAACTCAGTTATCTCCTGTAATATGAAAGTTTTTAAATTCTGCATAAAAAGAATATTTTTTAAAAATAAATGCTTACTCTTTAATCACATTTTAGTGATTTCTGAACAAAAGGCAGTGATGGAAATGTTACTTTCTGTTCGACTACTCCACAATTAATAATGTGCAAACTAGTGAAAATTCTAATATTAATTAATTAATTTTTTAACTGTTCAAATTGTACTTTTAATTTCAATTTAAATAAAATTATAATCATTTTTAGCCTAATTTTACTTACCGCACACCTATTTTACTTACCGCATTGTTATTTTTTTGGTTACCGTGGATATAAACAAACGTTCCGGAAATTTAGCTTACTAGAATTCTTCTGACCTATAAATTTTTCCAAATATTCAATTGGCGACGCAAAGATTACGCGAGCGCTCCTGGTTTTTTAAATTAGAAGCTACGTCAAGTAAAAATTTTTGCATACGTTTAATTGTCGATAGAAAAATGTACTATACAAATTATACGTGGATTACTAGATTTTATAGCTCCCATTAATCGTATACGTATATTTTTTCTTGATGCTAGTTCTAATTTTACCACCAGAGGCGCGAATGAGAATCTTTGCGTCGCCAATTGGAATTTATATGTCCAATGGATAAAATGGTAGTTTTGATAAATTTTTATAAAAAATCATGTTATCGACAACGAAAAGCTATAAGCTCTAATAACTTAAAAAAATTATTACTTGAACCTAATAATTTTTTGATAAATCAGTTTTTACCTGAAGATGACGAGACCAAAGGTGAAGAATTAGGCCAAGAAGAAAAATGAAGGTGTTTTTAAGATGTGTCAGAAAGTACTGAATTTTCTTGGTAAAATTTCTATCATTTCCTGTTCCCAATAAGTTTATTTAATCGATTTTTGACTATAATATTGGCATAAGTTTTTTTTTTCACTATTGCTTTCATTCTTCGTAGTTTTTTTTTTCTACTGAGCATAATAGAATAGTTATTTTCGATACATATGCGTAAAGAGAGGTATTCTAGTAGGCTTAAATTGGGGCACGAGTCTAAGGGACTGACGTATACACAACGAGATCGAGTGCGATATATACCCCCACGAGCCGTCAGGCGAGTGGGGGTAAGCGCACGAGATCTCGTTGTGTATGCGTCAATCCCTTTAGCGAGTGCCCCAGTTTAAGCCTATTGGATACCTCACTTTACGTATACGTATTAAACATAATTTTTTATAACGACGGCTTCTGAAGTTTAATAGAGAGAAAAAAATTAATTGTTTTTAAGTAATTTTAGAAAATAGTAGGGTTATTTTTATAATTATAATGTTATATGAAAAAAAAATTTTTTTATTAATTTGTAGATCGTTTTTATTTTTTTATTAATTTGTTGATCGTTTCCATGTTTAATTTGAATATGATTATCATTGACAAATGCATATCATTATTTTCTCGCACAGTTTTAGCTACTTTCACGCACAGTTACTGTCGTTTGTTTTACAATGATATGAAAACTACTCTTTACGCCCACTACACAACGCTCGAATATTGAACTTTAGAAGCGGGTGTTATAAAAAGTATTTTGTCAATATTCTGGACATTAATGTCTTGGGCCGTAATTCAAGCTTTTATTACCTCTCGCAAGACTATCCTTCTAATCATCGCGTTCCCTCGAACACGTGTTTGGAAGAACAGTCTGTATTACAAACCCGTGTGCGGTTAGAGGACGGGAAATTTAAATTGTATACATGTTTCGAGTGTTACAAAACCATATGAATTTCGAGGCAATAGTGCCTCTTAATGAACACGCAAACGGAAATACGCGTCCGGACTCCCTAAAATTACGTGGACCCCTCATAAAATTACGTCAATTTTCCTTTATTCTATTTATATTATTATTATAAATTTTTAATGGTCCGCTGATATATTTTGTTTAAAAATCGAATTTCGGGAGACGACATTTTCAATAACAGTTTTCAATGTTACCGAGAAATCGCGTTATCAAAAAATTGCGTTATTAAACTTTTTGCTGGATCCCCCCTGTTAGGGCTACCAGATTGAGTGGTTTTCCGTAAACTGGACGGTTTAGAAATAAAATTTGCGGTGAAAATTTCTGGTTTGCGGTTTTCCGCTTTTTGGGCGGAGTTAAAAATCAAATAATAAATTGAACTCTTGATACGATTTTAGTGTGAAATCATAATTAACAAGTTTTCTCGTTTCCTTTCTTTCTTTTCTTTGTCTCGCCAACAATATTTTTCGGGAAACAGATAATTATGCTCGTTTTTTTTTTTACTCTCGTCGAGTATTTTTTGCATTTTCAGGAGATAGAATAAAATTGACAAATTAACACAATTATTAAAAACTGCGTGGTTTTTTGCGGTAGACTTTGAATGTAAGCGGTTTTGGGTGATTTTTGTAGCCTCTATCGGCGAGTCTGTTAAAAATAATCTGGCAGCCCCACCCCCTGAAGATTTGCAGTTGTTGCGCCCCTGAACGTAACCATGTTAACGTAAACACGACGTAAATTGTTAATATACAATATATTAAAGATATTCGTTATGGAGGGTAGATATCAGGAGAACTATCTTAGCCGGAAAACAATAGAAAACTAGTTCAAAAAGTGTCCCGTAACAGTTCAAAAACTCGCCAGAATAGCGTTAGAGTAGCAAAAGAGTATAGTGACTTTTTTGTGTTGAGTTTTATAAAAATTTTTAAAATAATAAAACTATTATATGTAACAATTATAATAAAAAAACAATAATTACATAACAACGCGGATATTTTCTTTCCTTATTTACTTCTCTAAATTTACCCTTTTGCTACAGTAGCGCCGCCACTATTTACGCCTTTCTATAGACACTTTTTGATACAGAGATGGTGCTCCTGATACCTACCCTCCATAATATTCGTAAACGAAATACGAAATTTTTCTATATTTATTATTAAAATATTTACATAAAAAATATATTCAAATTCTAGCAAAAAATCAGATACAAATTAAGAAATATTCAGTACCAACGACCAGGGCTAGATTAACCTTAAGTGCCGCCCCTAGGCACCGTGTTTTCACGGTGCCTAGGGGCGGCACTTAAGGTTAATCTAGCCCTCTCATCTTTTGCTTAAAAATAAGAAAATCGTAACTTTTTCTACCTTTTTTTCACTTTCCCCTGAAAAAATTACTGAAGAGCAGAAAAAGCGAAAAAATTACTGACGAACCCCTAGGCCATAGCCTACCTTGACCTATTGGGTAATCTGGCCCTGCCAACGGCAATAAATAAAATTACTTGTTCTAGTTTTTAAAAAGTTTAATGTTATAAACAAAACAATTATTTTTACAGCCAGTAGCAAAAGATATAAATGAAAGTAAAAATATAAAATGAAATAAATGGAAACTGGACTGTTACTTTATTTAACTATTATTATTGTATTTATTTTTCTAAAATATGGTATTTTTTTATGTGTGTCTTCAAACGGTTTGCCCGAGAAAACTTTTTAGGACAAGCATCACATTTATAGGGTTTTTCTCTTGTATGTACTCTTTCATGTGATTTCAAATGGCCTGATTGAGAAAATGTTTTACAACATATATCACATTTGAATGGCTTTTCTCTTGTATGTAGTCTTTCATGTGCTTTCAAATTGCCTGATGTAGAAAATGTCTTAAAGCATGTGTTACAATTGAATGGTTTATCTCCCGTATGTACTTTTTCATGTAATTTCAAACTACCCGATTGTGAAAAAGTTTTAAAGCATATATTACACATGAATGGTTTTTCACCTGTATGTATTCTCTTATGATTCTGCAAATTACTCGAGTGAGAAAAAGTTTTAAAACATACATTACATCTAAATGGTCTTTCTCCGGTATGTATTCTTTTATGATTCTTTAAAAGAATTAAATAAGAAAATGCTTTAAAACATATATCACATTTGAATGATTTATCTTTTGTGTGTATTCTTGTATGTGATTTCAAACTGCCTGACACGAAAAATGTTTTAAAACATACGTTACATCTAAATAGTTTTTCCCCTGTATGTATTTTTTCGTGTAATTTCAAAGTACTCAACCGAGAAAAACATACATTACACATAAATGGTTTTTCTCCGGTATGTATTCTTTCATGACGCTTTAAAGTATTCGACTGGGAAAAACTTTTAAAACATACATTACACATAAATGGTCTTTCTCCTGTATGTATTCGTTGGTGTAATTTCAAACCGCTAAACCGAGAAAATGTTTTGAAACATGCATTACATTTGAATGATTTTTCTTCTGTATGTATTCCTTCCTGTGTTTGCTCAGTTGCACTCGGCGTGTTAGATATTTCTGAATTTTCGCCAAAAATAACACGATTTTCTGTTAGCATATCCTCTTCATCATATTCTAATTTAATTTCTGTATGCAGACGTTCCAAATTGAATAAATCATCAGCATTACTTTCTTCCAATTCCAGTTTTATTTCATTTTTATACACAGAATCCGATAATTCCGGTTTTATAATGTTTGAAATTGAGTTGTCTGAATTTTGTAAATTTTCTTCCGTTTTTATTTTAACAGTAAATGCATCAGTCATCGATTTAGATTCTTTCTTTTCCATTTTCTTTTTTTTTTCACATAAAATTTACTTTTAGAAACTAGAGTCCCTATAATAAATTAAAAAATAATTGAATTTATTTATTTTTTTTACCATATGGCCAAAACCGTACAATGTGAAAGAGCGTAAGTCCTAAACATAGATATACAAGATCTAAATTTCCTATTTCATAACTACCGTGCCTGTGGTGCCTGTTGTCGCCGACAAATGACGTGCTAACGCTACCCCCTACCATACGATTATAATATGTGGGCTTTTTCATTTAAGGATGATACCCGAAAAGAAAATTCCAACTTTTTCCATTGAGTTTGAAATATTTTAAACAATAGACGATTTTACATCGATTAGCACAAAAAAAAAAAATTGTATGTCACAGACAAATTAAACGAAATAATTAATGTTAACCTCTCATTTATCGTGTGTTGTTTGAACCGGAAGTAGCTTAGCTACGAATAAATTTGTAAAATTTTTCATATTTTATCCAACTTTCGTGGGAAAAAAAATAGTTTTATAAACCATATACTTTGTATCATTTTTAAATGAAAAAAAAAAAAGATCCCACCGGCCTGTCTTTTTTGTAAAAATTAAAAGCCGGAAGCACGCGGTTTTAACCATAGAACACTGTGGTTTACACTGTTTTAAAAAACTACCCGCCGTTATCGATGAGAAATGTGGTTAAACGGGTTAAACATATAATAAGTGTTTTCCATTTAGAAAATATAGACGACACAGTGCATATTTTTTCCTCACAAAAAGCTAATTTTACATTTTAACCTTTTAATTACTTTTAGATGCAATTAAAACGTTAGTTTTGCAATAAAATTTTAAAAAAATTAGTTTTTCTGTGGAAAAAAAGAAAATGCACTGTGTCACATAGCGTTATCTAAATGGAACATACTCAATATGTCAGCTGTCAGAATAGTAACTTCTGTTAGCTGTTAAATCCAACGCCAACCATAGTCAAATTAAATCTTTGTTTTATGGAAAAAATTTATTAATTGATATAATTTCTTATAAAGTACACATTTTAATTCATAAAATAAGTGTTTCTAGTAATAATTTAACATTATGATAAATTTTAAAAAATTTTCAGATGTACTACTCAATTTGACTGGGCATGCATCTTTAAAAGCAGCAAACATCAAAAAGTCCTTGAGTTCTCTAGCAATGAGAAAATTTTGAGAATCGGTTTGGTAGCTTATTTCTGGGGTTTCCGAAACTGCAAGATCCCGGGTTTTAAAAATACTTTTACTGTTAGAAAGATAAAATATCCTATATATATATATATATATATATATATATATATATATATATATATATATATATATATATATATATATATATATATATATATATATATAGGATATTTTATCTTTCTAACAGTAAAAGTATTTTTAAAACCCGGGATCTTGCAGTTTCGGAAACCCCAGAAATAAGCTACCAAACCGATTCTCAAAATTTTCTCATTGCTAGAGAACTCAAGGACTTTTTGATGTTTGCTGCTTTTAAAGATGCATGCCCAGTCAAATTGAGTAGTACATCTGAAAATTTTTTAAAATTTATCATAATGTTAAATTATTACTAGAAACACCCTCACGGACTGCCATATGTTATATGGCCCGCCAGGGTCCATTGATCCCATAATTGTAAAAAATAAGCTAGCCGACCAGTTTTGAAAATTTTTTCACTGTGAAAGATCTAAGCTATTTTAGATAGATATAGATTACGTAATGTAAGGTCCGCCAGGGTCCATTGGACCCAAAAGTATCAACAATAAAGTAACCGACCGACTAAAGAGAGACCGACTTAGAGAACTAAACTATTTTAGATAGATATAGATTAGCTTATGTAAGGTCCGCTAGGGTCCATTGGATCTAAAAGTGTCAAAAATACAATAACCGACTGATTTTGAAAATTTTTTCACTATTACAGAGGTAAACTACTTTAGATGAATTTAGCTTATATGTTGTATGAGGTCAGCCAGACTATTTTTAGATAAGCACAACGGTCCTGCCGATGCAAATGCGGCATAGAAAACTATACAACGGGTTTTAAAAATACTTTTACTGTTAGAAAGATAAAATATCCTATATATATATATATATATATATATATATATATATATATATATATATATATATATATATATATATATATATATAATAGGATATTTTATCTTTCTAACAGTAAAAGTATTTTTAAAACCCGTTGTATAGTTTTCTATGCCGCATTTGCATCGGCAGGACCGTTGTGCTTATCTAAAAATAGTCTGGCTGACCTCATACAACATATAAGCTAAATTCATCTAAAGTAGTTTACCTCTGTAATAGTGAAAAAATTTTCAAAATCAGTCGGTTATTGTATTTTTGACACTTTTAGATCCAATGGACCCTAGCGGACCTTACATAAGCTAATCTATATCTATCTAAAATAGTTTAGTTCTCTAAGTCGGTCTCTCTTTAGTCGGTCGGTTACTTTATTGTTGATACTTTTGGGTCCAATGGACCCTGGCGGACCTTACATTACGTAATCTATATCTATCTAAAATAGCTTAGATCTTTCACAGTGAAAAAATTTTCAAAACTGGTCGGCTAGCTTATTTTTTACAATTATGGGATCAATGGACCCTGGCGGGCCATATAACATATGGCAGTCCGTGAGGGTCTTGCGGACATCATTTATTAATTTAACTAATTCAAATATTTTAGCTTACTAACGGAGAAAAAATTTTTAAAATCAATTGAGTAGTTAATTTTTAGCATTTTTAGGTCCCCAATAGCTTAACGGATCTCATATAAGATACCTTAAGTCCATTTAAAATTGTTTAGCTTTCTAACATTAATGATTAATAGTAAAAAAAATTTTCAAAATCGATCAAGTTCTTTAAAATTTTTTTCCCGGCATATAAACATTATTATTATGTTATTTTTCTATAATATTTAATAAAATTACATCATGACATTACCTTCATTATCTTGTTCATTTAAAATTCAATAAAAAAAAATATTTATTACGTATACTTAAAATATCTGGTTAATTTTAATTTAAAAAAATGAGACAGAGATATGGTATTTATATGGTTCATTTCAGTTAAATTTAATCATGCTTCGTCACTTTGAATTTAAAATTTCCGTTTTCTTGGCTTTATCTCTTTCATTATTGCATTTACGTAAATTTTAAATTTGCAGTTTGTTTTTAGATAAGAATAGAAGATTTATTTGTTTCGAATATAAGAATTATTTAATTTTTTAACGAAAGCTCATGATCAATTGTATCTGAAATGAGGTATACATATGATAGGATCGAATGATAAAAAATGGCCAGAAAACCTACTTCTGGGCATCCGACGTGTCTGGGTAACGAACTTAGCCGAGCCAATTCAGAATCCATTTCGCACACAAAATTTCATAAGCATTAGACGTTTCGTTCGAGAGTTATCGTGGGAATTTGAATATATATATATATATATATATATATATATATATATATATATATATATATATATATATATATATATATATATATATATATATATATATATATATATATTCAATGTGCTATATTCAGCTGGGCTAGACAATGCTCCATACAGAACCTCTTCTCTGAAAATGCTTCAAATGACCATAAGCTGGTGGAACTTTTAACTAACCTCGACAAACTTAAAATTAAAAAAATACACTGGTATGTCTGCACAGCACTTAAAACGAGAAGTTTCATTTTAAATGAGTAAAAAAGAAAAAATTGTTGGTAATAACCCATTTTTTTTCAAGCTTCTCTAGTTATCTTGTATATGTTGCGAAAGCTACAAAATATGTTATTTGTTTTTATTTTTTATATATGTTATTATTATTATTATTATTTAGATTTATTATTGTTATTTAGATGATTATTAGAAATAACCATTTTATCTTTCTTGTATTTGTGTAGATAATAAGTGTAATACCAACCTCCTGTAATGAGCTATTATTAGTTCAAATATGTACAGTATTATTATTATTATTATTATTATTATTAGTCCGGCCTCAGATTGCGTCATGCGAACGGCTGTAATAGCTGAATTTCGAGTTTTCGAAATTCGCTAAAAGAAAATGGAAAACGAAGAATCTAAATCGACGACTGATGCATTATTTACTGTTAAAATAAAAATGGAAGAAAATTCACAAAATTCATACAACTCAATTTCAAACACTATAAAACCGGAATTATCGGAATCTGTGTATAAAAATGAAATAAAACTAGAATTGGAACACAGCAATACTGATGATCTATTAAACCTGAAAAGTTTACAAACTGAAAATCAATTAGACTATAAAGATAATATATTGAAAGAAAATAGTGTTTTATTTAACGAAACTTCCGAAAATTATTTCAATAAATGTTCTGTTAAATCCGCTAGCACAGAGAGTGACCGTCCTGGCGAAAGGCCATTCAAATGTCATCAATGTTTTAAAGCGTTTTCTAAGTCAAAAAATTTGAAAATGCATGAACGAAAACACACACCAAAAAAACCATTCATATGTAACACATGTTTTAAAGCATTTTCTGTATCAAACCGTTTAAAAAGACATGAAAGAACACATACTGGCGAAAAACCATTCAAATGTACAACATGTTTGAAAAGATTTTCTGAATCGGGCACTTTGAAAAAACATGAACGAATACACACCGAAGAAAAACCATTCGAATGTAAAACATGTTTGAAAACATTTTCTGACTTAGGCAGTTTGAATAAACATGAAAAAATACATTCAGGACAACAACCATTCAAATGTGTTACATGTTTTAAAAAATTTGCTCGGCCAGCCGAATTGAAGGTACATGAAAGGAAACATACCGGAGAAAAACCGTTCAAATGTAACCGATGCTCTAAAGCATTTGTTCAATCAAGTCATTTGAAAGAGCATGAACGAGTGCATACAGGAGAAAAACCATTTAAATGTGAGAAATGTTTTAAAACATTTTCCACGTCCGGTTGTTTAAAGGCACATGAACGGATTCACACCGGAGAAAAACCGTTTAAATGTATCACATGTTTTAAAACATTTGTCCAATCAAATAGTTTAAAGAAACATGAACGAACACATACCGGAGAAAAACCGTACAAATGTGATACATGTTTTAAAACATTTTCCACGTCATCGCATTTGGCGCAACATGAACGAATCCATACAGGAGAAAAACCGTTTAGATGTAATATATGTTTGAAAACATTTTCTCAGTCAGCTCATTTGAAAACACATGAACGAATACACGCAGAAGAAAAACCATTCGCATGTGATACGTGTTTTAAAACATTTTCTCGATTAAACAGTTTAAGGACACACATAAAAAAATGTCATATTTAAGGTAAAGTGACTACACGTCCCGATTTTGGCGGGACAGTCCGCCGATTTTTAAAAATGTCCCGCTTTTTAGAAAATATCTGCATTTCTTATTTTAAATGTTCTGTAAAAATATATTATCTATTATTTATTAATTAATTATTATAGTGAATAGAAAGAAATAAAAAATACATAAATAAAAACAGTCAAAAATATGACCGTGAAAGAAAATGATAATTTATTTTTAAATAAAAAATTTAAATTATTTAAAAATCATAATGTTCAAATTATTATTTTTAACAATCGTTATTTGTGTATTAAGAGCGCAAAATGATATATTGCCGCTCGATTGAGAATGTTGACACGCGACGCCGCCAAGCGGAGCGCATTATTCTCATGAGAGCGGCAATGCCATTTTGTGCTCGAATTACACACAAAATTTTTTCTATAATCTTATAAAATGTATTTTTGATTTAAAAGAACTTGAAAATATAATAATTGACCTTAATATTTACTTTAATATTATAATTTTGCAACTTCAGAAATATCTTGAGGTGTACTTGAGAAATCACTGTCTCTATTACATATTTTCATCATATATGTAGGTACATATTTTTTTAAATTTTCTATTCTTATTATTTATTAATTATAGTTATTTATTATTTTTAATTAATATTTTGTAGTTATTTTGAAATTTAACAAAATTAATATTTCACTTGATTACGATAAAAATAATAATTTTAGAATCTGTTTATTTGTTACCATAGGAAATATAAACAACGCCTACCCGATTTGTAATTAAATATATGTTGAGTGAGCGACAAAGTATTACTTTTCCGCTTTAAAGCGAAAAGAAGTACTCTGTCGGTCGGCAACTAGATGTTTTGCATTCTCTTCACAGAGCGTAGAAGCCTACTTTCCACTATGATTGTAGAAAAATAATATTAAAAGTTTTTCATTTTTCTCAGTTAAAAAAACGTATTAACATACCCCTAAATTTCATGCATAATATATTGCATAGTACAGTAAAAGCTCCCTAATCTTGACAAGCATGTCCAGAACCATTCTCTAGTCTTGACATTCCCACTATTTACTACTCCTTTGCGCACTGAATGCGCAACATACACAATTTAAATCTAAAAAAAGAGATAGGTAGAGAAGAATACCAAGTATACGCTATAGGCGTCATTAATTACGAATTTAATTGGTTACTGAAGAATTATGGTGGGAGAAAATATTTTCAAGAGTAGAGAAATTATCCAGTCAAGATTAGAGAGACAGCAAGTTTATGGAGCGCAAGTTTACGGGGCTTCTACTGTATACTGTATATTAGTAGTGAAGAGATCATGTCCCTGCCACTTGTTTTCAAGGACGGACCTTTTCATGTCACAGTTTGCTACGTTTGCTACGTGGCGCTAATGGTATAGGGGGTACACTAAATAGAGTTGGGACATGTGAGCATTTTTCATCAAATAGATGTCAAAATTAATTATCATATGATTGAGTACAAAAGTATCGTCACCAACTTATGTTGGTGACGATACTTTTGTACTCAACAACGAAGAATTAATTTTTTTTAATTTAATTAATCTTTCTAGGTTGAATTAAAGTATTTTTTTAAATATTTAATTTATTTCCAATTTATTTTAGATGAAAAATAGCGAACTATTAAACCTCATGTCTCGACTCTAATTTTATCCCCTAGTAAATCAACGCCATCTGGTATATTAGTTACAGCGACGTCAAAAAACGGTCCATTTTTTTATAATAGACTAAATGGAGAGTGACAGGGACATGGAAGAGATTAAGCAAACTAGAGTCCCTATAATAAATAGAGTCGTGACATGTCATCCATTTTCTATCCAAAACAGAGCGGGAAGCTTCAAAATTAATTACCACATGTTTGAGTAAATATTTTTCAGTACATAATTATTGTTAATAAGTTATGAATTAATGAACAATTAAAAATTTTTAATTTAATTATTCTTTTTATGTTAAACTAAATGGTTTTTGTTAACATTTAATTTATTTCCAATGTATTTTACGAAAACTTTGGATAGAAAATGCCGGAACCAATCAGCGTTCAGCACACATGTCACGGCTTCGCGATGCTGGCACACTATCTAAAAAGATGAACATTGAAAAAATTTTGTCTAATAGGTCACAAATTGGTCATAATTGGTCACTTAGTCCCACTAATTGGTCAGCAATAGGAAATTTTTAAATAAATTTTAAAAAATTTGTAAAAATTTCAAGGTCACTTAAAAATTTTGGCACAACATCTAAAGAAAAAAATAAAAATAATAAGAGCAATCGATAGGATTTTAAACCCTGATAATTGGTCAGTTAAAATAAAAAATTGGTCAGGTCCCCAGAATTTTAAAAAAATTAAAAAAGACATTTTCATACTGTGACGCATGCGCGAAATCTTACTGGTAAATCTAGCTGTCAGTAAATCTAGTTGATACGTTGAATTTTTCAATACGGCAAAGCCACCAGTATTCGACAAGCCAATATTTTTAAATGATTCTGAAAAATTGGAATCCTTAATAAAAAAATTTTCTATGAATGACCAATTATTCAAATCAATTGACCTTTTATGACTATTTTCTGACCTTTTAAATGATCTAATTGTCATTCGAAATTTCACATATGAGGTGCTAAAATTTTTTGAATGACCTTGAAAGAACTTTAAACCTTAGTAAAAAATTTTCTATCGCTCTTCAATTAATCAAATCAGTTGACCTTTTATGACCAATTTCAGACCTTCTGAACGATTTAATTGGTCCCTCGAAATCGCACATTTGGGGTGCGGAGCCCTAACAATGGGTCATAAGGAAATAACGTTTATTTTCGAAGAAATATAATAGGGCAAATTTGCGCGGACAAAAATTTCAATATTCCAATTAAAGATCTTATAGTATTTAAAAATGTTTATAATAAAATTGATAACTAAATGAACTTATAAATTAAGTTAATTACTAAAATGCCAGAAAATAAAGTTGAAATCAAAACAATAAATATAATTAATGTTTGTTGATTATTTTCAAAATACCTTAATATATAAAAATAATGCTAATATAGGCTAATCGAATGCTGGTCGCTTTACCCTATTGAAAAATTCAACGTATCGATTAGATTTACTGACAGCTAGATTTACCAGTAGAGATTTCGCGCATGCGTGACAGTATGAAAAGGCCTTTTTTAATTTTTTTTAAATTCTGGGGACCTGACCAATTTTTTATTTTAACTGACCAATTATCAAGGTTTAAAATCCTATCGACTGCTCTTATTATTTTTGGTTTTTTCTTTAGATGGTCTGCCAAAATTTTTGAGTGACCTTGAAATTTTTACAAATTTTTTAAAATTTATTTAAAAATTTTCTACTGCTGACCAATTAGTAGGACTAAGTGACCAATTATGACCAATTTGTGACCTATTAGACAAAATTTTTTCAATGTTTAACTTTTTAGATGGTGTGCCAGCAGCATGGAGCCACATGTCACCACTCTATTTATTATAGGCACTCTAAAACAAACAAACCAAGCCCTAAGCGTATGTGTAAAAAATTGTGGATAGCAGTGTCTCTGAGTGTGCTTGATACCGGTTAAGGCATTTAGTTAGTCGATGTCCGTCACCGAATATACAACGCATTGTTAATGTATTGTTAGACCATTGTTAGCTTGGACCCCACCTTGCTCTGTCCGACAATACGTGTTTTGTAATTGTGTGTGTGACAACTGACACAGTTGCAATTATATCAAACCAACACCACTATAAACAGTGTATACGGTGTATACCACGGGCTGGGAACTAAGATAGGCAAAAGTGGAGACCACATGTATATGCATGTATCAAACAATCCCCTTACTCCAGCAGGGTAAAATTTGCTACCTCTGACAGCCGACAAACTCGTACAATGGGTTTCAGAATAATTATAAATATTTTTATTTATATTACCATTATTATTATTATTATTGCATGCATTTATTATCGACGATACAAATATTTACTAATATTTCTGGGAGACATTATCTTGTATTCTTTAAAACACGAAAAATAACGAAAAATACCGAAAAGCGAAAAACGAATAAGTTTGCCATCTAGTGTTTTTGTTCAACATATAACCTAATATAACCGTTTATAACCTATATAAATACGATAAATACTACAATTTCCGTAATATAGCAAACATTTATCTGTTATATTTTTCGGTTTTCGTGTAATATTAATTTGTATTTTTGGATATTTCTTTCTTATAGTAGTTATTATTTTTATTTTTGTGTTAGTTACTGGTTTTGTTTGAATATTATTGAGAAGATTTTTGGTACAAATACTTTTTTGTGTATTACATATTTACATTCTGTAAAATATGTTTTCCAACAAATTATTTATTCAAAGGTAAGGTGTTTTTTGAATTTTGCATATAAATATACTGATAATATAGTTTGTCCATACACGTTCCACTATTATTCGGATTATTCCAGATTTGTCCATTGCATGTGTTAAGAAAAGTTCAGTTAGACGAACTTTGATTGAAATGCAGTCAACTGAAAATTGTTGATTCACAATCGTATTTTCATGAATGTAGAAATATAATATAAACGCAATATGAATTTTCATTCCCCCTTATGGACATTAAAAAAATTTCCATTATATGTACATTTCGGGTAAAATGTAGAACTCGTCCATATGCTGTAACTTCGATGAGCGGATCCTCTTTACTCACTTGTGTAATGCATTGTTCTGTTATTTTTATCGTTTTCTATAAATAAATTATACAATAATTTGTTTCAAAAAAGTGTTATACAGTTGTCATTATAAAAATTTTTAAAAATATTAATAAATTTGAGTTTTCCAAAACAAAAATATGCTTCCGTGCTTTAACTTTTCATAATTTAAAATTTCCACCACTATTGCTTCGTTTTTATCGGTTAAAAAGAAAAAATCACATATGTACGACTTCTAAAAATTTCCCTAAGTATGTACCTATTTATGAATTAATTTTTACGAAAAGTTATTGAACGAAACTTTAAAAACTTTCCAGGTAAAAATGGTATCTCAACGCGCACAAAGCAATGGAAGCCTTTTAAATGGTCGCCGATTAACAAAATCATATTCGGAAGCTGGAACAAAATTCGGAATACCAGTACCAACGTCACCCTACCAGAAATTTTTCAGCGGCGAAACAATGTGAACGTAGTATTAGCGTAGAATATGGACGGTCCTCAACAAGTAACGGTGACCTGCTAGAAATTTCGGAACAACAGGAGCTTATTTCTATTATAAAGTCAACACCTTCATCACCAGGTTTAAATTTAGAACCTGAAAAGGATGATGAGGGAGTTGTGCCTACTTGTGAAGAAAAAACAAAATCACCTTTTGCATCTTCAGATTCACTAGCAAATGACGTCAGGTGAAAATTACATAGAAATACGTTTTTTCTAACGATATATTTACTTTCGTTTGTATTTTTAAGGGATCATTTTGATGGAATCTGGAATGAATCCCAAGTCACTGTTTTACAAGCCGACTCAGGCGCTGATAATGGCACTGTATTATGTACATCAGACTTAAGTTCCTTAATTGCTACTTCTCCTTCGGGTACATTGCTAGCTCCGTCATCCAGACGAAAACATTTGCTTATGCTTCAACATCAACAAAGAAGTTCTATGGATACCGATGGTCTGGAGGAAGAGTTCTAACCAGACCAGGTGAAATTAAATTATCAAACCAAACTATTTTTTATAAAATTAATTTATTACTTTCACCATTTTAGACTCAAACTCCTTCATCTCCGAGTATCAAAAAAGAACCGCTTGGAACTACAACTCCACCTAGTTCAACTACTGTCTATACTATATCAGCACCTCCCGCAATCGCTGTTACACCAATTCCTAGCAAAAGAGCACTTCAAGAAGTACCTCAAGCGCCCACGTCTACTCTACCAACTGCCTCTATGCCATCTGTTCGCCAATCACCAGCTTGTGGCGAACTAAGAAAACAGAAGTCCTCTAAGTCGCACCCCTGACTTAACCCCTTCCGAAACTCCACACAGATCACTTGAATGTCAATATCTTATTTATTGCTAGTCCCATTTCGCTCAAATTTTTAAAGTATTGTGGGAGTTAGTTTCTAAAATATCTTTGTTATTATTTTATAATTTAGCCTTTAAGTATTTTGAGTTACATCAATTTTTTATGAACTTTAAGGCGGAAATATAATTTGACGGTATATACATTTGGTAAAATACTATTTTAAAGTCTTTTACGAGTACGAGGAAGCTGTGTGCCACACCCCATTGGCAGCGTATTTTCTTTTTCTTTTAAAGTTATCAGACATTTTAATACTCTTACTATTAATAGTAGTTTTGAACTCTTTTTAAAAATTGTAATATCAAAGATATCACAAATATACATATGTGATCATTGGCAAACAGGGTAAATCGACGGCTTAATCTGCAAATAAGCTAACTCCATTGTAGCTGATTTTACAGTAGCGACTTAAAACTGCTTAATTTCTCATGCTTGTTTAAATATTTTGTTTTATAATTAAAATTTTATTAAAATTTAGGAGTTATCACCTTTACAGAATTAAAGAAACCACACAAAAGAAGTTAATGAAGTAATAATCTGTATTTTTATAAAAAATGGAATTAGCTTCTTTGCAGATTAAGCCGTCGAAATATGGCATCAATCATCAAGTACTAAGGCTAAGGCTACACGAGCGTTTTTTAACGTCTAATTTTTGACCGAAAATTAACGCGACGTTTTTTAACGCTGATCCGCGGGTACACGAGCGATAAATAACGCCATTAGTGTTTTTGAACTTCAAGAATTAATAGTTCATTATCGACAAATTCCAGTTCAATATTTATTGTGTTATAAATTCGAAGTATGAAAATAGAATGAAACTGAATCATCAATTTGTATCTCTCAATACATAATTATGTGGTATAATATGGCGGATATGACATTTGGCGTTACTAGCGTTATTTGTCGCTCGTGTAGCCAGCCAGATGCGTCACACTGGTCACATGCGTTTTTTATCGCCGTAGAGGCCTAGACCGGCCAGATCCATCGTCTGGCGTTATAACCTTGAAAACGCGTGTGTCTTTCCAGACTGAGCGATAATTTCCGCTACGTGTAGCCACTATAATGCATATCAATGTTGCCCATATTACTAGCGTTATTTAACGCTCAAAACTAGGCGTTAAAAAACGCACGTGTAGCCCTAACCTAAATGAATTTTTATGAGAAAAAAAACCATAAATCATATTTTATTTCGTTAATTGGTCATATTTTTGTTATTAAAATGACTTTTTGTTTTTAAAATATACATATAATTTATAATTACTGTATTGGAGAGAAATTACATGTATTAGGATTACATGTTTTAATATTAAAGAAGAAAATACTCATTTTAAAGAATATGGATAGATATCTATATTTTTCCAATATCTTAAAATAATAATAATAATATAAATTGTAAGACAAAAATGAAACTTAAAAAATGAAAATTGAAATGAAACATTTAAGAAAATTTTAATGCATACATTTATTTTGAACTTATTGTTTTTTCTATTTTAATATTTCTCTTCTACACTTACTGTAGAATGAAATTAAAAAGTACGTATTAAATATTTTTTAATTTTTATTTTCAATGTATTGTTAATAGCAAATCATTTTCCCAACGACGTTTTTTCAAATATACGAATTATACAATTTAATTGTAATGTTTATATACCATAATTAATGTATTTATGGTATAAAAAGAAAAATGTGTCCAAATCCTTTAGTATAATAATTTTCTTTCTTTCAATATAATAAATTGTAATTTTCCTCCTAATATTTTGTGAAATATAAATAATTCTTCAAATTATTTCTGTTCAAATATAGCAAATTATATTTTAAAATTTACTTATTGTAATATTTATATCATTATTTAATTATTAATAATTTTATAATGTAAATATGATTATTTTTAAATAAAACTAACATTTTTTTTAAAAAAATTGTGTTTTATTTATGTGATATTTTAATCCTATATATGTATTCATATTAATAAATATATAAAAGTATATTTAAATCTCGCGGGCAAATTAAACGTCCTGGCCTGTGGGGAAATAACGCGTAATACCAAGGTAAAACTAATATATATAGGCATACGACTTTATACCCTGCCTCCCCCGTACCAGGGTAAAACAAATGATAGGCACGCTCAGTGAATACATGCGAGTTACGGTAGGCTGGTGTATACCTACACAACATAGTGGTGGGAACTGGAGGGGATCACTAGTGCAGAGATAGCAACTTGGCTTCTGATTATTCTGTGAAACAAACCATTTGCTGCCATCAAGTAGAATTTTGTTGAAATTGCGATATTAGTTATTATTGCCTGAATGTTTTAATTCAGTAATATACATATTTTAAAATATAATTTGGTAAATTATTAGACTTACTAATAAATGGACGTTTATATTAGTTTACAGATAAAATTAATAAAAGTATTTTTAATTCCACACAGCGCACGAATTTTACCTTCGATTTTTTATTGGTACTAAAGCAATTTAACATATAATTTGTACAACTACGTACATAGTTCAATTATTTAATAATACCTATAATTTTTCAAAAATAAATTTAAGGTTACTGTGTATACGGTGTATACAGAGGCGGTGCAAAGGTGTGCAAAATGTGCAACCGCACTTAGCCTCGTGCTCTTTGGGACCTCGGACCGCAAAGATTAAAAGCTAATAAAACTTTATTGAAAGTGGGAGGAAAACAATATGGTACCTATATGGAAAATATCCTGTAAATTTTAGAACTGCAATACTTGTGGGCCTTTTAAAAAATACATTTGTAAGGAAAAGATCTACAAATCCGAGGAGGAGGCCTTGCAAAACTCGTATTGCCCACTTTCAATTTTAGTCTTTTGTCGCCTTTGTGTGTATATTCGAACTGAGTCCAGTGTCATGAGTATATTTTTTTTTTTTTTGAAATTACATATATAAATAACAAATTGAAAAATGGTTTGGAAAAGAGATCCAAATGTACCATATCCATCAATTTGGCGAAGATTTCAAGTAAAATCCAAAAACGCAAACGAAATCCTAAAATTTCAAATAAAAGATGCAACAGAAGATATGTTTGATGAAATTTGTAATCTTATGTTGAAATATTTTTTGCCACAGCAACCCGTTGCTAAATGTTTTGGTAAGTTTCATTATTGAATTTTTTCTACTCCTACTATTAAAAGTAACATTTTGCGTACGACTAACTATATGTAAAAATTAACAATTGCCCACACTGTGTGGAAATAGCCGTGGGAAATCATTTCGCACGGCTTAATATAATAAAAACGCCGTGAGCAGCGGAGCCCCATCACGGAAGTCGAATTTTTCCTTTCATCTTCGGTATTGAGTGTCTACAAGCGAAATATAATTGAAAGTCCACAAGCGATTTGTAATTTTGGTGGTTTCAAAACTGATGATGAGTGTCCGGTTGATCGGGGCTTTAAAAAAAGGTTTTAAGTTTTTAAGGGCTGAATCTCAGTAAATTTCAATTTTGTGCCGATAGCAGTTAACAGGGAAAAAGCCAACACAATTCGTACGAGGGCATTTCTATCCATGCTTATCCGCCAATTGCCTTTGTGTTTTATTTTTAAATATTAAAAAAGGAACTTAAATAGTAAACTGGAAGGCTTTTATGAAGATATTTTTTCTTTCCAAAAAAATCCAAAATTTCTATTTTATAAATAATAAAAATCCAAAATTCCTAATTTATAAATAAACAGTGACTTTAATAACATTTTCAAATTACTTAAAATGTATGTATTTCATTTGTTAAAAAATTGTATTCACTTTTTTTTAAATTTTTTAAAATTACTATTCGCCTACTTGTATTTAGAATAAAAGTAATGCATTTAAAACACATTTAACAATAGCATTAAATTCCGATGTAAAAATGGAAGAAGTGGGGGGAAAAGTAATGTGGACTCCCTAAAAGGTACTAGCTGGATACTAACTGAATACACGTACAAAATTTCAGCCCTCTAGGTTTCCTTAGAGAGTCTCTAGACGTGTTAGAAAACAAGCAAAAAAATTAAGGAAATATTGGCGTAAAAATCGTGGGGGTAATGGTTAAAAGTTGAAACCCCCAAAAAACAGTGTCTGGCTACTAGCTTAACCTGTACACAAAATTTCAGCTCTCTAGGTTTATTTGGGGAGATTTTGACCCGAACGAAACTGTTAAAAAACAAGAAAAATCATGTTCTTTTGGGTATAAAAATGGTGGCGGTAGGGTTTGAAATTCGAGACTCCCAAAAGGCACCCCCTTGATACTAACTCAATCCGAATACAAAATTTCAGCCCTCTAGGTTTATTTGGGTCACCTGTGCGAGTGGTACAAACTTCGAAAACGTCGAAAATGCATGAAATTGTAGCTTAAAAATGAGGCGGGTGGGGGTAAAATATTAAAACCTCCAAAAAGCACAACCTAGGTACGAACTTTATCAACACACCAAATTTCAACCCTCTACGTTAATTCTGGGGGGCTGGGGGCCTGTTAGATCCAGCGAAAATCGTTTTTCTCCCCTTTACTCCCACCAAATCATCCTAGGAAGCTGAATTTTGGATATGTTGTAGATAATTGACCGAAAGATTATTTAAAACCAGTTTGGAAAAGTTTTATTGCTTTTCCGCCCCCCACCACCCCCTTAAAGGTCGGGTCAGAAAAAAAATTGGCCCAAAATTTGACCCCACTTTGATAGTATGAGGTGCCTCGAAAATGAGCCCCATTTACCAAATTTCATCTCTTAACTTCCATAGGGGGCCCCTACACAAATTAAAAGGTGGCGGGAATATATATATATATATATATATATATATATATATATATATATATATATATATATATATATATATATATATATATATATATATATATATCAGACATTTTTTTTCTACATATTCGTGTTCTACGGGTCCGAAAACGGATAGCGCCCCTATTCTCGCCTCTCGCAGCTCTTATCGTATAGACTGTATAAGTCTAATTTTTCGGAGAAAATTCGACTAAAAAAGTTGGCTATGTCTGATTTAATATATAATATTATCATAATTATGTAATTCTAAAAATATACATATGTATGTTGATTATTTATTATTGTTTCCATAGTTTCAAAGTATGCTTTGGCAAAAATTTGAACGAACATCTTACCACTGACATTATAAATTAAAAAAATTTTTACTAATTATTTAAATTTTATTTTAATTATTTATGTTAAATTTTACGAAAAAAAAAGCTCGTAGAAAAAGTATAGTGTAAAATACGTGGGAAAAGCTTATTTCTCACCCATATGAATTGTTGCACTCGCCCTGCGGGCTCGCGCAACAAACTCATATTCGTGAGAAATAAGCCTCTTTTCCCACTTATTGTACAATATACTATTAACGATCAAGGTTGTTATTAACATTTATACTTAATAATTATGTTTGAAGTATACTTTTTACATAACTGGGTTCACAAATACGTAAAAAATTCATTTTGAAAAATGAAACAGATACTGGGACTTTAAATCTTGGGAACAAATATTGCGATTTTGACCTTTTCACCAAATTTCGTAAAAATTAGATGCCTCGCTTTTTCGGTTTTTCGAGGCCTCAAACAAATTTCTGTCATAGTCAAAATGGAAATTCGCTTAAAAGGGCTTTTTTGTGGCGTTTTTTATTGCTTTTATTTATTTATTTTTTTTTTTTTTTGCTTATCAACTGTACTTTCTAGGAAGAAATTCCAAATTTTTTGTTCTGCTTTGGGACCTCCACGTGTCACTCGCAACTGAAATCGTGCAACGATAACAATTATAAGGGGCTTTTTCATTTCCTTTTTTTTTAAATTTTACTCATCAACTGTATTTTCGCAGAAATATTTTTGCTTTGGCGGCTTTATATCACAACTGCCCAGGGGCCTCTCAGAGATAAATATAACCCTGCATTAAACGTTTTATTTTATAATTAGGTAAAAGTAATATTTTCTGGTTGAAAGTTGGATAAAAGAAGAATATATTATTTAGGTAGGTACAATAAGAAAAATGGTATTTAAAAAAATGCCCAGGTTTCATGTCCTAAAATCCGAGGTTTCTGGACTCATTTCCCTGGTCCAATGATTTTAATGATACCATTCCTCGGCCTTAAAGGAACTTAGAAAAAAGTTGCTTTCTTAATAATATTTGAAATACCTATAAAAAAAAATTATAAAATTTTTTAAAACGTCTTACTGATAGTACAATTTAAAAGCAATAGTACATTTAAAAGAATTTCCGACATAGTCTGAGGGGATCATTCTGGTAAATCTTTTAGAAGCTATTATTTGTTGGTTTTTACTACATTTTTTGAAGAGCGTTTGTCAGATGAGATTTTCACTACTACTTTTGTCAAAATTTCCCCGAAAAGTAGAATTGAAGAGCAAAAAAAAAAAACATTTATTATTTCTATTCTACTCTTGTTTTGAGAGATTCATTATCATTTTATGCGACTTCTATTTATTGTGTGAAAAACTAAAAAAAATCGTAAATATTGATTAAAATATTTAAAATAGATAGTTTAACCGGGCGCTTCAAAGAATCGGACCCTAGACATTTGTCTCATTTGTCTATTCGATGATCCGGCCCTGAGCGGTGTACATAATTATTGTCATGAAGTTTCCAACAAATCATAATAAAAGTAAACTTTAGCATTAACAAGATTAATTAGTACTTACATAATTTATTGAGAGTGAAAAACAAGGTCCAGATAATGCCGATCGTTTCACGAACGAAGTTTTGGTTTCGGTCGTAGTTTCGGCTGTTTTGCTGCCAAAACCGAAACTAACCGAAACTCCAACTCATACCAGTATTAAGTTGGCCCACCCCTGGTATTATACGAATTGAATCAGCGTCAAGTATATTTTTGAAATTATTTAAATAACAAATTAAAAAATGGTCTGGGAAAGAGATCCAAATGTACCTTATCCATCAGTTTGGCGGGAATTTCAAGTAAAATCAAAAAACACCAACGAAATTTTAAAATTTCAAATTCAAGATGCAACAGAAGATATGTTTGATGTAATTTGTGATCTTATGTTGAAATATTTTTTGCCACAGGAACCCATCGCTAAATGTTTTGGTAAGTTTTATTGTTGAATTTTAACGATCGAGGTTATTATTAATATTTTGTTGCTATTTATGAAATGTGAAGTAGGTAATTACTTTTTTTTTAACTTTTAATTTGGATTAAGTCATTTTTTACCAATATTGTATAAATATAAATTAGTTGTGCCAAACTAAAATTGTGCCAAATATAAATTAGTTGTCTCTTTTTAATAAGAATTTTAATTGGATTTATTTGCTAATGTTTTCTGAGTAAATATTGTATGTGGCTGTAACAAAGTTTAATTGTTTATCTGATAACAGTACGTACTACTAGTTCGACTAATTATTTATACATTTTCAGGGTCACTTGGTTTTTGAGCTATAAATAAAAAATTAATGGTGCAATTTTAATTTTTTTTTAAATGCTTGTCATTATACGGCGAATTTGTGATGAAAGCCACAAAAATAAGAAAAAATAATTTTTTTTTATAGTTTTATTGCTTTAAATGTATAAAAACGTTAAGTTTTTACGAATAATCCCTCATAAAAATTTTTTACGTGATTATAACGTAAAAGCCCCTATACCGGAACACTATTTTTAGGTTTATAATTAAATGACAAATAAATTAAACATCCATTTTTTTCTGAATAAGCATGAAAGAAAGTTTTTTTTTAATCCAATGAATATGTTTTTAAAAAAATGTAGCCTAAAAATTTTTATTTATTAATGTTTTTATTTTACAAAATGTCGGCATCTATATCCAAACAGAGAAATATTAAGAAAAATTAATGACACTAGAAGTTGGAAACCGATATACAAACAGACGTGTAATATGAGTAATATGACATCTAGACGTCAAAGTAGGAAACATAGAATGATTTAAGTATCAGACGTAAATAAAGGATTGAAATACTGTATTCAACATTAAATGCGAGGTGAATTTAAATTGAAAAATAATCATTCTATTAAAGTGAATCGATTACTACTGACAAATGAATTACAAAGTCTATTTTTTTTCTATAAATATAATTACGGTATGTACAACCTCGGTATGTATACCGCCCCTAGAGCACAAAATATTGCTGGAATGTTGCCAAGTTGCAGATAATTACCAATGTTGCAGGAATATTGCCTGAATATTACTAACCTGAGCATAATTGACAATATTACAGGAATATTGCAGTAATATTTTTTTGTAACATTGTTTCAATGTTATTGTCATGTTACAAAAAATATATAAGGGCTGTCCAAAATTTTGGAATATGTAGTATATTATAGAAATGAAGGCAAATCAATAGATGAAATAAAACGGTACAACTATTGTTATTATACCCAAAAAACATATCGTCAGTTCAAAGGTAAAACTCATTAAGTACACTTTTCAGAGCAAACGATTCTAGTCACTAAGTGAATTGAACTCAGTGACTAGAATCGTTTTCTCTGAAAACTGTACTTAATGAATTTTACCTTTGAACTGACAATAATTCATTTAATTTTATTTATGAAGGAGTTATACAAGATAAATATTTTTACATATTTTTGTTATAATTAACCTCAAATTTCTAACACTTAATGATGTTAATTTTATAAAATTTATTAATGATAATAAATATTATTTCCATCCATGTAAATATTAGGTTGGCTAATTATTTTTTAGTCCCGAAAAAGATTTATAAAATTAAATTTGGAGTAAAAAAATTATTAGCTAACCTAATCAGTAATATCAAAGGTTGATTCGAATTTCGGACAAGATAGAAACAAGTACTAAACTTTCCAATTTTATTGATAAAAGTTAGTATTGTTTTTATTATCAACTAGAAAATAAATAAATATCTATTATATATCGTCAGTTCAAAGGCAAAACTCATTAAGTACAGTTTTTAGAGAAAACGATTCTAAGTCACTAAGTTCAATTCACTTAATGACTAGAATCGTTTTCTCTGAAAACTGTACTTAATGAGTTTTACCTTTGAACTGACGATATATAATTTAAAAAAAAAGTATTATTGCAATATTGCAAGGTCAATATTTTCTCAATGTTGCGGTGCAATATTCCTTCAATCTTGCTAGCAATATAACAGGGTGATTATAGGAATATTGCTGGAATACTGCAGGAATATTGCCTGCAATATTTCAAAATTTCCAAATAATATTGCTGCAATATTGCAGCAATATTTCGTGCTCTATGGGCGTATACATACGTTTCCGTTTTGTTAAAAAACATTTTTCTTGTGTTTCTTACGAATCTAGAACTTAACTTCCTACGTTTGCATGAAAACTATGTCTTACAATTAGTATGTGTGGATCCGATTTAAATGATATTTCTGTAGAACGAAACTCCCGTGTAAAACAAGGGTATACTTCATTTAAGTAGCATTTTAATGCATGGAGGTGCCGAGAATAAAATATTGTTAAGAATGGAGGGGCCGTTACTGAAAACGTAATTTTCTTTTTTTTGAACTTATATCCGTTTTTCTTTCTATTCTAGACATTGTCAATGATGCTGAATCGATACCATACATTAAAGGATTTTACTTAGGTCTAATTCAAGCTCGGACTATATTGGTTTGCGTGAAAATAGACGACGACAATAGAAAAACTGTTGTTGGTTGTAACTTGACGATGGTTGCGGAGCCAAGTATGGATTTTTCGGCAGTTGTATGTTATGAATAAATGCATCTGGTATATTGTAATAATAATAATAATTAATAATTACCATTTTTCTAGGCTAAAACAAAAAATATTACCAACTATCTAAGTATATTTACTCATCTATCAAAAGAATTCAACATTTTTGAACATTTTAAAGTGAATCACTGTCTGAAAGCTGCCGGCCTAGCAGTGCATGAAGACTATCGAGGAATGGGAATTGCAACTGAAATTTTAAACGCAAGGTTTGCTATTTTCATTTATGAAAATCTTTTCAAACTAAAAACTTTTATATATATTGTTGAAGAACGGAATTATGTAAAGCCTTGAAGATTCCATTGACTGCAACAGAATTTACAAGCGCTGGTGGACAAGCGAGTGCGCGGAAAGCCGGTTTTACGTTGATACTTGAAAAGAAATATGCGGATCTTATGAAAGAGATTCCGGGACTTCCTTTAGAAAATATTTCACATCCAATGACACAATTAATGTATAAAAAGATCGATTTATAGTTATAATTAGGTTTTAAGTAATAATTTTAAGGTACCATCACAGTGTAATTCTGCCGAAAAGTAGTCAATTTTCACAATTTTTTTTCGGATGGATAGGATGAGGGAATGGGGATGAATTTTTTTTTACGATTAATACAAAAATGACAATACAAAAATATTTTTTTATTTATTTTTATTTATTTTTTATAATTATTATAATTTTTTGAAAAAAGAATCTGTAAAAAAGGCCGAAATTCGATGCCCACGATTGCGGCCGCAGTTTTTATCCGAAAAAAAAAATCAAATAGATTATCAATCTGTGCGTAAGCCGCTATGTTCCTATGGGAGCTTTTTTTTCTTTTGAAATCTTCCTATTTATTCGTACTGAAAACTGAAAAAAATTTTGTACTTTTTATTCAGACCGCCGCCATTTTTTCAAATTTGAAAGAAAAAAAAAGCTCTCATAGGAATATAGTGGCTTACCTACAGATTGATAATCTATTTGATTTTTTTTTTCGGATAAAAACTGCGGCCGCAATCGTGGGCACCGAATTTCGGCCTTTTTTACAGACACTTTTTTCAAAAAATTATAATAATTATAATAAATAAATAAAAATAAATAAAAAAATATTTTTGTATTGTCAAATAGTGGTATTAATCGTAAAAAAAATTCATCCCCATTCCCCCATCCTATCCATCCGAAAAAAATTGTGAAAATTGACTACTTTTCGGCAGAATCACACTGTGATGGTACCTTAATAAAAAAAAAAAACTGCTAAGATTAGTTCGAAAAAATCTTGTAAAAAATAAAACAAATATTTCAACATGATGTTTTTGTTAAATAAAGTATTGTACCTATTTGTTTTATTATTTGCAAATATTGAATGCCATATATGAGTCGTATAGTTCCAAAAGTGGCCTTGTCCACAAAAAATCGATTTGGAGTTAGTGACGCCGTATTATTTATACAGTTAAATGTCCATCTGCGCAATAATTAGTAAGTTTCAAAAAAATTCGTACCTTGTGTAAATTAATTTTAAAAATCTAGGTTATTTCCAAAACCAGTCTTATTTAGGGATGTCGTTTTTTAAAAAAAAATCGATTTTTGAATCGATTCGTAATTGCCAACAAAAGAATCGATACTTAAATTATCGATTGTATTCAAAATCGATTCCAAGAAATCGATTCAAATTTGCTGTTGCAAAAGTGGCGGTAATTTTTAAGTAAAAATTTATAATTCAGAAAGATGAACTTTCGAAATCTTTTAAGAAGAAAAATATTAAGCGTGTACATACTTAATTACCAACATTTTTTTAGAATTTTATTCTATGGTGTAGAGATGAATCACAACATCACAACAAAGTTGACAATTTTTGTTTTCATTTGATATAAAAATGTTAAAGTCAAATTTATATATAAAGAAAATGATTCATTTCAAAAATAAAGTTTTGTCACATATAAAAGATATTATAATTTCTACTATCCTTTTTCAATATATTAGATACTAGATCTTGTGAGAGATATAGCTATATTACGAGTCTGTCTAAAGCCTAGTTTTCATTGGTAGAGTTAGTAGGAAAGTATACTAGCATACTTTTTAGCAAATTATGTTACTCCACCAATTTTGGTAGAGTAGCTGTCCACACATAAATTTAAAAAGCATTATAGTAGAGTAGTCAAATGGTGTAAAACTGAGTTGACAACAATGTATTTTATTTAAACTATCTTCAGTTATACTGTTCCCTTTTACATTTTTCGTAAAACTGTCCATGATAGGAAACCATTTTAAGGTGGGTACATAGATATCTGTTGTTCCAGAACCAGATTTTTTTGGTCGCTTTATTTTCATACATTCTTGGTTGTATATAGTTATACCGAAAGTTTTTTATTTTTTGTTTTAATTCGGCTATTCCGAAATTTTCTTTGCATATTTCATTGATAATTTTTTCATATGTTGAATTTCTTTTGAATTTATTTTTATAATGAATACTGCTAATATTCTATAGACATTCGTGTTCCCCATATAATTCTACTAGTTTCATTGTTTCTAATTCTGACCACTTCATTTTTGCAAAACAAAACAAAAAACAAGACAAGCACGTGAAATATTAGTGTACTTGACTATACCGAATCTGTTTTCATTAGAATAGTGATGGCAGAGTAGAGTAGAAATTAGTGGTGGGGGAATGCAAGTGGTAGAGTTACTATCCCACCGTGCAATCCTACTCTACTCTACAATAATTGAGTACTCTACTCTACCGATTATGTTTTCATTGGTAGAGTTAGAAGAATAGTTAATACTTGCCCAAATTACTCTACCGCTTACTCTACCAATGAAAACTAGGCCTAAGAGATACATTTATGAGAATGAGTCATTTAGAGTTGTCGTTGCTTTCTCTGTAATTGTATAAATATTATCTAAATTGTACTAAATGTTGAGAAGTTTTTATTTAATTGCTACAAAGTTTTTTTTTTTTTGATTAAGGGATAAAAAAAATTATCAAAGTTTTTTTTTGTTTTAAATTTCCCGCCTAAACTTTATTGTTTTGTACATGGTACAGTTGTCAATTTGTCAATTTTATTTGATGCATAAACATTTGATTATTATATAATAATCGTAGTACCGATAATAACTTTAAATTTAAATTAATAAATAAATAGCAACGTATAAATAAAAAAGTAATTTATGTTTTGAAAAAAAAATCGTTTCGCGATTTCCATAAAATAAAAATCGATGTGTGAATCGATCTCAAAATCAATAATCGATTAAAAATCGGTTTTCATACTTCCGATTAATCAATTTCTCGATTTATTGATTAAAAAACAACATCCCTAGTCTTATTCACTCATGTGTCAGTTTCATAACTAGGCTTATCCCATGTAAGAACAAAGCATTTAGAATCATTTTTAAATTGCAGTCAAGTACCCTATTGTGTATTTACTTTCCTTTTATATGCTCTATGACATAGAACACCTCTATGATATCGTAAATGGAATATGGTCAATATTGTCAATAATTAACATGATTAACATTTCAAACTGTCAATCTCCAAAGAAAAAAAAAATGGAAAATAGAAAAGATCAAGAGCATATAGCAACTATTGATATTAATAATATTAAACATGAAGAAACTTCAGAGGACGTAGATAACCAATTTTCAAATGTTATAAAAACGGAATTATCGGATTTTTTTAATCAAAATGAAATCAAATTGGAATTGGAAAAATTCAGTGATGTTGATGTATCAAGTTTACACACGGAAATTAAATTAAAAATTGACCACGACAGTGATATGTCAACAGAAAATAGCATATTATATGAGGAAAGTTGCGAAAAATCTGTTGAATTAAATATATCAAAAAATACAGGCGAACAATTCAGTTCACGTGGGAGTAGTACATATTCCGAAACTTCAACCGCGCAAACCAGTTCAAAGAATTTTGAAAAAGCTCATATCAGTGACGAAATTTTCAAATATCAAACATGTCTTAAAAAATTTTGTCAGTTAAGTAATTTCAAGGTGCGTGAAAGAATACATAGTGGCGAAAAACCATTCAAGTGTGACACATGTTTTAAAACATTTTCTAAGTCAAGCCATTTAAAGGTACATGAAAGAACACATACTGGCGAAAAGCCATTTAAATGCAAAACATGTTTTAAAACATTTTCTGCGTCACATAATTTGAAGTCACATGAAAGGAAGCATACTGGCGAAAAGCCAATCAGGTGCAACACATGTTTTAAAATATTTTTTCAGTCAAGCAGTTTAAAGATACATGAAAGAATACACACCGGCGAAAATCCGTACAAATGCAAAACATGTTTTAAAACATTTTCTGCGTCACATAATTTGAAGTTACATGAAAGAATGCATACTGGCGAAAAGCCATACAAATGTGAGACGTGTTTTAAAACATTTTCTCAGCCAAGTCACTTTAATGTTCATAAACGAACACATAGTGGCGAAAAACCATACAAATGTGGTACATGTTTTAAAACATTTTGTCAGTCAAGCAGTTTAAACAGACATGAAAGAACACATACTGGTGAAAAGCCATTCAAGAAATAGTTATTTATGAAACAAGTTGCAAAACGATGGTGTTTCTTTCACGAGTCGTAAGTTTGTCAAACGAGGCCGCAGGAAACAAAAATTAACAAATTAATCTTCTTTGTAGAGGTATTTGACGTGAAAAACCGCCGACACATCTTTTCCCTTAAGGGGGCATTTCTTGTAAATTTTGATGTATGCCACCGCAAACACTGCTTATTTAGTAAAATAATTATTATAATTAATATATAACGCGTTTTACGAGCAAATTAGGAAAATATATTTTTGTTCTAAAAATTCTACAAAATCAACATTCAAAATTATATATTCAACTGTTATAAATAGTAGAGATGAAACGGATATCCGGTAACTATTCGGTATCCGGCCTATCCGGCCAAATTTTACGATCCGGCCGAATGCCAAATAGTAACCCACTATCCGGCCGAGTACCGAATATTAAAAGAAATTCAACTCATTAACACAAGATAAAACATACCACAATGGTTTACAAATACGATTTATTTATAATTAAAGAAACAAAGTTTGAATATAACATCTAAATGATTTGTGTTAATATCTAATTTATTTCTAATGTATTTTACGGAAACTGTGGACAGAAAATGCCGGAACCAATCAGTGTTCGACACAAATGTCACGACTCTATTTATTATAGGGACTCTGTATATACCTACATTAATTTTGAATTGTATCCCACTTCACTTGCCATCTAGACACGTTTTCCAAGGACCTCTTAGTTTGATTCTCCACCAGCCTATGTCCTATTAGACAGCGGTCATAGGCCGAATATTCGGTTGCCGAATATCCGGCCATCCGGCCTTGAAGCTTGCCGAATATCCGGTATCCGGCCAAACTACTATCCGTTTCATCTCTAATAAATAGCATTCAATTGATTATTCAAAAATGGTTACTAACAAAATAAAAAATTAATAATAAATTTGTTTTTCATTTCTAACACCCCCACTAAAACAAATTTTTACTTCAGCCCTATTGCGTGAATACAATGTTCATGCTGATTCTTAAATAAACCCTTAGTCAAAAAAATCTGCTACCATGATATTTTTTGTATTTATATATTCTAAATTTTATTAATTTCACCATTTGTTATTAAGTCTCTGATAAAATGGCATTTAATATCTATATGTTTGGTTCTTGGACGATAACCACTTGTGGATGCTAGACAAAGGGCACCTTGATTATCACAATACATTTTCATTGGTATATTTTTATTCTGAAGTTCACGATCTAGATTCTTCAGCCAAATTGCTTCTTGGAGTGCTGAAGATAAAGACACATATTCTGCTTCAGTACTAGAGAGCGCAACTGGTACTTGCTTCTTAGTACACCAAGAAATAGCTCCCCCTTGTAAAACAAACATACCCTGTGATTGACCGTCTTTCGTCTATATCTCCGGCCCAATCCGCATCACAGAAACCAATTATATCGTCATTCCCTTTTTTATTTCGTACGAAAAAAATGCAATGGATATAGAAAAAATAATTATTTTTGTTGAACAAAGGCGGTCTTCAAGGGATCAAAAGCATAAATATTATCATAATAGAAAGTTAAATAAAAAATTGTGGAATAAGGTGGCAGAGGAAATGTTTAGATAATTTTTTAATTAAATAAGGTAAAAGACCCGGTAATTGACCCTGGCCCAGTTTCTGAACTTTTCAACTTTGTTATAAATTAATAAAAAAACTATATTTTAAATAAGAAAAAAAATAAATTCTTAATTTAAAGTAATCTATTCTGTGTCTAATGAACAGCAATTTAAAAAGTTTAGAATATATTAACTAAATAAAAAAAAATTTTTAAGTTTAAAATGTGTGTAAAAACTATTTTTTTGGTAGTTTCCTAACAGTTTATGTTACAAAGTACTCATTTTGATCTGTGCAATATTCATCATGTAAGTATGAAAACTTAATTAAAAATATATGAGCAGGTTAATATTTGTTTAAAATTTATTTTAAAATATTTATAAAATACCTTAGAATGATTTTTATTATTGAAATATGAGGGTCAATTACTAGGCTCACTTCTAAAGTGGTATGGCCCAATTAAATTCTAACCAGTTTTTGTTAGTTATTTTGTTATTTATAGTTATCTCCGATTAGTTTTTGTTATTTTTCATAACGTATATAACATTAAACATTCATTTTTATCAATAAAAAATTATTTATAAATTAAATTTTAAAAAACTGTATTTTTAAATTTAAGAATCAGAAATTAGGCCACTGTCGGGGTCAGAAACTGTCACATGAGAAATTTTGAAGGTCAGAAACTGGGTCCTTTTTGTCAATTTTTAAAACATTAATTTAAATTATTAATTCAATTCAAATAATTATTTTACTTGTATGACTTTATTTTGAAAGCCATAAACTAGTTGATAAAATTATTAATTGTCTCTTAAGTTTAAACTTATATTTATTACTGTCGTTTAACCTCAGCCGTCACTCTTAAAAGGTCAGAAACTAGGCCCGTTACCTTATATTACAATATAATAAAGCTAACCTAACCTAACAAAAACAGTTTAAGTATATGTAATGAAAAATTAATTAACTAAATATTGAAGCTGAAATTCAGTAGATTTTAAAATGTAATTGAATGTGACTTGCGACATGTTCAAATATTCTAAAAATTTCTGTTTGTCTTGAAAAATTTCCTCAGAGTAATTCCAGAACTCAGCTTTTTTTGCTCTACATGAATAATAAATAATCGTTTACACAGAATTGTTTGTTTTCTATAATTAGAAATTTTAAAAACGTTGATTTTAATAAATAAGATTTGGTAACTGGATCCATTGTTTGATATCATGCAATATGTACGATATGTACTAACGGTTTTCAATTTAAATTTAAATACGAATTCGTATTACGATTCTGTATCCAATGTAACTACACAGTCGTACGAATGAATTTCGTACGAATTCGTATCCAATGTAACCGCAGCCTAACATATCTAACATATTTATGCAAAAACTATTAAACGTCCAAACTTGTCAAAACTCCACAATTCGTGGTATTTTTTACTGAAAATGGAAAGTAAAAATTCTAAATCAATGACTGAAATATACACTGTTTTAATAAAAGAAGAGCAAAATTATCAGAATCAGGACAACACATATTCAAATATAAAAACCGAATTATCCGATCCTTTATATCAAAATAAAATAAAATTCGAACAGCAAGAAACAAGTGATTGTTTAAACTCGACTAGTTTACATACAGAAGTGAAATTCGAAAATAATGAAGATTTCAAAAATAATTTCCAAAATTGCGAATATTCTGTTGAATCAAAAACATCTAGCCGAGAGAATGACCATACTGACGAAAGGTCATTCAAATGTAATGTATGTTTTAAAACATTTTCGAAATCAAGAAATTTAAAAATACATGAAAGAACACACACAGGCGAAAAACCATTCAAATGCAATACATGTACGAAAACATTTTCCGAGTCAGGCCATCTGAGACGACACGAAAGGACACATACAGGAGAGAAACCATACAAATGCCCTACGTGTTCGAAAACATTTTCCCATTCGAGCACTTTAAAAAATCATGAAAAAATACATACCGGAGAAAAACCATTTAAATGTGAGACATGTTTTAAAACATTTTCCCTGTCGAACCATCTGAAAAGACATGAAAGAACCCATACAGGCGAAAAACCATACACATGTTACACATGTTTTCGAACATTTTCCGATTCAAGCAATCTAAGAAATCATGAACGAATACACACAGAAGAAAAACCTTATAAATGTGATACATGTTTTAGAACATTTTCCACGTCTAATCAGTGCAAAGAACATGAAAGGATACACACCGGCGAAAAACCATACGCATGTCAAACATGTTTTAAAACATTTTCCGCTCGGGGTTGTTTGAAAAAACACGAACGAATACACACCGGAGAAAAACCGTTCAAATGTTACACATGTTCGAAAACATTTTCCGAGTCAGGCCATCTGAAAACGCACGAGAGAATACACACCGGCGAAAAACCATACAAATGCCAGACATGCGTGAAAACATTTTCCAATTCAAGCACTCGAAAAAATCACGAACGACTACATACAGGCGAAAGACCGTACATATGTAATATTTGTTTTAAAACATTTCCCACCTCAGGTCATTCGAAAGACCACGAAAGGACGCATACCGGTGAAAAACCGTACAAATGTAACGTTTGTTTACGGACATTTTCCAATTCCAGCAATCTGAGGAATCATGAACGAATACACACGGGGGAAAAGCCGTTCGAATGTCGGACATGTTTTAAAACATTTTCCCGATCAGAGCATTTGAAAAGACATGAAATGATACATACGGGAGAAAAACTATTTAAATGCAACATATGTTTTAAAACATTTTTCCAATCGTGCGATTTAAAGCGACACGAAACAATACATATCGACGAAAAACCATTCAAATGTAATGTATGTTCTAAAACATTTTCTAAGTTTGACTACATGAAACGACATGAAATGATGCATACCGGGGAAAAACCATTTAAATGCAGTACATGTTTTAAAACATTTTTACAGTCGTGCGATTTAAAGAGACATGAACGGATACATACAGGAGAAAAACCGTTTAAATGTGAGACGTGTTTTAAAACATTTTTACAGTCATGCGATTTAAAGAGACATCAAAAAAAAACATGTAGAAAAAAAATTATTTAAGGTAGTTGCTCCGGAAAACGATTTTTTGAAAGGATTTTAAGGTAGTTGGTCGATAAAACGATTTTTTACGAGATCTTACCAAAAAAAAAAAATTGACCGCCTCAATTTTGAGAAAAACGATTTCAAAGTTTTGTAGTTTTAACACGGACTATTATGGGAAAACTCGATTTTTTTTTTAATAAAATGAAAATGTGTCAAAGGAATTTGATAAAAATTTAATATGTTATAAAATACAAAGTTATAGGTAAACCATATTTAATAAGAAATAAAAATTATTCACCACGCCGTTTTTAAAATATAATTTATAAATATTATTTTACAACGCTTTTTCAACAATGTTTTTATATTGCTACAACATAATGGCGCGGAAATTAAAAAAAAAAACAAGTGGTATACAAATATAGTAACCGAAGAATATTAACGTAGTTGCTCTGAGATTTTTTTTTATCAAAAATTAAATACATAATGTATTAATATTCTACAGTGATTATATTTGTATACCTACTACTTGGTTTTTTTTTATTTCCGCGCGCTTATGTTGTAGCAATATAAAAACATTGTTGAAAAAGCGTTGTAAAAACATTGTAAAATAATGTTGATAAATTATATTTCAAAAACGGCGTGGTGAATAATTTTTATTTCTTATTAAGGTAGTTGGTCGATAAAACGATTTCTTCAAAGGATTTTAACGAAACTTCTCTAGATATTTATTTAATTCAGTACCAGTAATACAAGCCCTTACCGAAAAAAAATTGATCACCCCAATTTTGAGAAAAACGATTTCAAAGTTTTGTAATTTTAACACGGGCTCTTACGAGAAAAATGTTATAAATACAAAGTTACAAACCATATTTAATAATAAATAAAAATTATTGACAGCGCCGTTTTTGAAATATAATTTATAAATATCATTTTATAACGTTTTTACAACGCTTTTGTATGGCTACAATGCTTTTATATGGCTACAACATAAGCGCGCGGAAAATTAAAAAAAACAAGCGGTATACAAATATAATAACTGAAGAATTAGCAAATTCATATCGGCGTAAGCGGAAGTCGCTTGCGCCTAATTGCAAGCAGTCTATGCTTGAAAACAAGCGCATTTGGCTTGCTATTACTATGTATGTATATTCTTGTCTCACTCTCCATGTTTTAGTGAGAAGGGTGAGAAGTATACATAGTTTATAGTCAACTATTAGCGTTGGTTATATGCTTGTCACCCTTCTTACCAGAGCATGAAAAGTGAGACAGGAAGATACATACATATCAATAGCAAGCCAAATGCGCTTGTTTTCAAGCATAGTCTGCTTACAATTGAGCGCAATCGGCTTCCGCGTACGCCGATACGAATTTGTCCAGTATTAATACACTATTTAATTTTTCATAAAAGAACATTTCGCACGCTTAATAATAAACCGAAATAAGTCAAAATTTCAGAATTCGAACTTCTTGTAATAAACCTAACTACCATAGCTCAAAGAATGGGTACAATCCGATCGCCACGCGAAACAAAGCAATATTATAATATATTCTATTGCTTTTTCACGTGGCGATCGGCTTGTACACATTCTTTGAGCTATGGTAGTTCGGTTTATTACAAGAAGTTTGAATTCTGAAATTTTGACTTATTTCGGTTTATTATTAAGGGTGCGATTTTTTCGCTGAGCTATATACTTTTGTACCTGACTATCTCGCACCAAATACGTTAAATGTGATACATGTTTTAAAACATTTTCACAATCAGATGGTTTGAAAAAACACAATCATGCAGAAGGATAATATTTTAGAAAAATAAGTAATAACGGGGTGACCAATTTTTTTAATAGCGGGTTCTAGCACACTACGTCGTCAAAAGTATGGGGACACCTTAATCCAGGGGGTGCCCTGCCCACACTTTTGACGCGATACTGTATTTAATGTTATGATACACTACCGTGTCAAAAGTGTGGGCACTTCCTGGGTTAAGGTGTTCCCATACTTTTGACGACGTAGTGTGTGCTAAAACCCGCTATACAACAATTGGTCATCCCGCCGTTTGTGCGGACCAGTGTGCTCACTCTACCAATAATGGTTAATTTAATTCCCAGAAATTCATTCTATTTAAAATTTTTACGTTTTGTATCTTGCTGTGTTTTTTGTAAAAGCAATTTATAACTATATTAATAATAATTTTTTTTTAAAAATATATCTGCATCATTTCGTTTGTGAGTTATCCTTATTTTTAAGATTTTAAAACTTGATCTGTCCCTGGAGTAACATAAACACATCTATCTATGGGCCGATTCGTATCGGCGTAAGCCCAAGCCACTTGCCCTCATTTTAAATAAATTTATGCTTGTTTTGGAGCACATTTGGTTTGCTTTTGATATGTTTATAATTTCTTGTCTCACTTTGCATGTTCTAGAGAGAAAGGTGAGGGTATGTATACGATGTATACCGGACGCTAATGCTTGACCCGTCTCTCTAGAACATGTAAAGTGAAACAGGAATATACAAACATATCAAAAGCAAGCGAAATGTGCTTCAAAACAACGATAAATTGATTCAAAATGAGCGCAAGCGGCTTGGGCTTACGCCGATACAAATCGGCCCTATGTTAGCGCGCAAAAATGTTTTTGAGTATAGTCAACGAGAAAAAAGAAAAGTTTTATCAGTGCCCAAATCTTTATATATTTACGTATCGTAAAGTTAGTCAACTTTGCTATAATACCACACTGTGTTAAATTAAAATTTAACGACACATAATGTCCGTAGCGTTTTTTTATTGACAGGGATATTTCAAACAAACTGCTAACGTTATATAAACTCTTCTGTCATTAGGAGTCCCGATTTCTTGAAATTATCATTTTTTTTTTCAATTCGTGTACAGTAGATTAGTGTTTTCAAACATGTATGATTTTCAACGAGTCTGCAAACCAAGGGACCAAACTAGTAACCAAATCACACTGTTCCACTTGTAGCCAGTGGGTGACGTAAAATCTCCCCACTATGTTTGTTGGTACACACTGCAATAGTGTTGGTTTGGTGTTTGCGTCTGTGTGCGTATTTACACATAATACTACAAAACTATTATGGGACAGACCAACCTGTCCAATTCAAGTAACAATGTCTAACAATGTATTACAATGCACTGTGTGTTCGGCGAGGGACACCGACTGACTACCTGCCTTAAACTGTGACAGGCCTACAAATGGCTCCAAGCGAGTTATACTTTTTTGATATTAGTTGGCTTCTAGTTGTTCTATGCTGCAAACTTGAAATAGACATCTTTTATTTCTAACCACCAGACGACGCTAGAATCAGTTTCCTTATACATAGAGTCCCTATAATAAGAGTTTAGACACCGGCCATTTATAGAAAAATGAAATAAATATATTGTGTTTCGTATGGAAAATACAATTGAACAGGAGAACATTAAAGTTCTATCACTACTTTATTTTAAAAAAGTACGCGATTATTTTCCCTATAAATGGGGGATTCTATTCCCGTGGCGAATAGTGGGCAGTGGCCAAAAAAATAAATACATACTGCCAGTAAAGCAGTTTTTTTCATGGACACTAACAAGGATGACGAACTCAAACGGGGAAGTTACCAGAATTGTCCACGAAAATGGCACATATTATGTTTTCTTTTTTCATCACTCGTGGCGTTAATTTTCCTTTGTACTGTAATTTGAAATTTATTATTATTGTTTACTTCCTTATTGATTTTGTTTCCATTATTCATATTTAAACAACCTAAATGACTTATTTTATAATTTTAAATTATTATCTCGGCAATTTCCCAAATTATTCAAATACATATTTCAAATTGCCATTTCATTCTTTTCCCGCTTTGGTACACACGGTACACACGGAGCACTAATGCTAGATTATTTTTAGAACCTATCTTGAATACATGGAGTTCGTACACCTTGTATAGTCACCGTGGTTTTTTTATATCTAAGCGTATGTTCCGAAATATAATCCAGCATACTGGCCAGTGTGAATGACGTCATAAATCGACGCCATGCTGGTGAATCGTTCCGAAATACACTGGCCAGCCTGGCCATGCGTTGTCGTAACTTTGACACTTATAGGCTGGTCGTCCATTGGATGCGTAGTCGTGCGTAATTTAATTCAGACGAATACGCATGAAACGGACGAACGATCCAAACAGTTGTGAAGCAATACATCCTCGTCCATTGAGCAATTCCATGTATAAACCGATCACCCAAAAATGGCATGTTCTCCAAATTTAATTTCCCTGTGTATATAATAAGTTTAAGTGGTGTTGAGCTATGTACTCGAATATTATTGAATTATCTTCTACTTTGTCGGAGTTATAATTATCCAAAGTTGCGTTCAAGGTCACAAAATGGGGATTCCCCAAAATATTTTATTAATTTTTTCAGAGTCTAAGAATAATTAAAAAATGATTATATGTGGCATTGAACGTACTTTACATACACTTTCAATCAGACCAATTTCCATTCCAATACATCCACATATATTGAAGTAATTGCAAGTTTTATTTTTTTCTTTAATCGCTTATACTGAAAATACCTTATCTTCGATTTTTGATTTTCTTTTTTTAAATGAAAGTACTCAGTCCCCTCTATAACGTGGTATTCGATTTTCTTTGTTTTTTTGAGTTTTACGGATTTTACGGAGCTTAGTTCGAAAAATACGTGAATTTTTTAACTAATTATTGAAATAAAGTAATAATTATAATATTACCCCACCTTTAATTTTCGATTTTCTTTCTTCAAATTAAAATACTCAGTCCTCTCTTTAACGTGGTATTCGATTTTCTTTGTTTTTTTGGGTTTTACGGATTTTACGGGGCTCAGTTTTAAAAAAATACGTGAATTTTTTAACTAATTATTAAAATAAAGTAATAATTATAATATTACCCCATCTTTGATTTTCGATTTTCTTCTTTCAAATTAAAGTACTCAGTCCTTTCTATAACGTGGTACTCGATTTTCTTTGTTTTTTTGAGTTTTACGGATTTTACGGGGCTTAGTTTGAAAAATACGTGAATTTTTTAACTAACTGATAAAATCAAGTATTAATTGTAACATTACCCCACCTTTGATTTTGGATTTTCTTTCTACAAATTAAAGTACTCAGTCCTCTTTTTAACGTGGTATTCGATTTTCTTTATTTTTTTTGGGTTTTACGGATTTTACTGGGCTCAGTTTTAAAAAATACCAGTATTTTTTAATTAATTGATAAAATAAAGTATTAATTTGAATATTACCCCACCTTTGATTTTCGATTTTCTTTTTTCAAATTAAAGTACTCAGTCCTTTCTATAACGTGGTACTCGATTTTCTTTGTTTTTTTTAGTTTTACGGATATTACGGGGCTTAGTTTGAAAAATACGTGAATTTTTTAAGTAACTGATAAAATCAAGTATTAATTGTAACATTACCCCACCTTTGACTTTAGATTTTCTTTCATCAAATTAAAATACTCAGTCCCCTCTTTAACGTGATAATCGATTTTCTTTGTTTTTTTGAGTTTCGCGGATTTTACGGATCGCAGTTTTAAAAAAATACATGTTTTTTTTAACTAATTGTTAAAATAAATTAATAATTATAACATTACCCCACCTTTGATTTTCGATTTTATTTCTTCAAATTAAAGTACTCAGTCCCCTCTTTAACGTGGTACTCGACTTTATTTGTTTTTTTTTTTTTTTTTTTTTTTTTTGAGTTTTACGGATTTTACGGGGCTCAGTTTTAAAAAAATTTTTAAAATAAAGTATTAATTTTAATATTGTTTTATCTTCGATTTTCCTTATTTATCTTTTAAATTGAAGTTTAGAGTCCCCTTTATAACATATTACTCGATTTTCTTAGTTTTTCTGAATTTATCAAAGTTAAGGTAATATTGAAATTAATACCTTATTTTATCAATTAGTAAAAAAATGAACGTGTTTCTTTAAAATTTAGTATCCTAAAATTCGTAAAACTCAAAAAAAACTAAGAAAATTGAATAACACGTTTTAAAGGGGACTCTAAACTCCAATTTAAAATATAAATAAAGAAAATCAAAGATGAAACAATATTAAAGTTAATACTTTATTTTAAAAATTATTTACAAGATTCACGTATTTTTTAAACTGAACCCCGTAAAATCCGTAAAACTCAAAAAAACAAACAAATCGAGTACCACATTAAAGAGAAGACTGAGTACTTTAATTTGAAAAAAAAAATCCAAAATCAAAGGTGGGGTAATGTTACAATTAATACTTGATTTTATCAGTTAGTTAAAAAATTCACGTATTTTTCAAACTAAGCCCCGTAAAATCCGTAAAACTCAAAAAAACAAAGAAAATCGAGTACCACGTTATAGAAAGGACTGAGTACTTTAATTTGAAAGAAGAAAATCGAAAATCAAAGGTGGGGTAATATTGTAATTATTACTTTATCTTAAATAATTTACTGTTGAGAGGTTTACTTTGTGAAATTTCATTTTAAATATTAAAAATATTTAAAGTTTCAATTACTTTGTCAATTTCACTAGAATTGAGTAGAATTCACTAGAATTGAGTAGAACTTACTAGTAAATTCTACTCAATTCTAGTGAAATTGACAAAGTAATTGAAACTTTAAATATTTTTAATACTTTATCTTAATAATTAGTTAAAAAATTCACGTATTTTTTTAAAACTGAGCCCCGTAAAATCCGTAAAACCCAAAAAAACAAAGAAAATCGAATACCACGTTAAAGAGAGGACTAAGTACTTTAATTTGAAGAAAGAAAATCGAAAATTAAAGGTGGGGTAATATTATAATTATTACTTTATTTTAATAATTAGTTAAAAAATTCACGTATTTTTCAAACTAAGCCCCGTAAAATCCGTAAAACTCAAAAAAACAAAGAAAATCGAGTACCACGTTATAGAGGGGACTGAGTACTTTAATTTAAAAAAAGAAAATCAAAAATCGAAGATAAGGTATTTTCAGTATAAGCGATTAAAGAAAAAAATAAAACTTGCAATTACTTCAATATATGTGCATGTATTGGAATGGGAATCGGTCTGATTGAAAGTGTATGTAAAGTACATTCAATGCCACATGTAATCATTTTTTAATTATTCTTAGACTCTGAAAAAATTAATAAAATATTTTGGGGAATCCCCATTTTGTGACCTTGAACGCAACTTTGGATAATTATAACTCCGACAAAGTAGAAGATAATTCAATAATATTCGAGTACATAGCTCAACACCACTTAAACTTATTATATACACAGGGAAATTAAATTTGGAGAACATGCCATTTTTGGGTGATCGGTTTATACATGGAATTGCTCATTGAGAGAGACGCTTTCAATGGACGAGGATGTATTGCTTCACAGCTGCTTGGAACGTTCATCCCTTTCATGCGTATTCGTCCGCATTAAATTTCGTACGTCTACACAACCAATGGACGACCAGCCTTATTGTGAATCATAGATATGATAGATATAAGCCGTGTTCCGATATATACTGCCAGTACTGGAAGCACGGTAAATTACGACGTCGCGCCAGTACACTGGCAAGAGCGTTCCATTTTAAATTGTCATATTTCAGTGTACTGTCAATCATGAATAACGGAACAAATCTACAGTATACTGGTTACTCCACTACTGTGAGTGCCTTACCTCTGTGAAACCAGTGCTTACAGTAAAAAAATGGCGTCCATCAATGACGTCAAGGAAACGTCATGAATGTTTTAAGCACTGTGACAGAGCACTGGCAACACATTACGGAACGGATGACACTACTGGTGCAGTACTCACAGTGTATATCGGAATACGCCTATAGATGCTCACCAGTACAATATGGCGTCGAAGTCATGACGTCATTAACACTGGCCAGTATACTGGATTATATTTCGGAACAAGCCCTAAGTTTTGAGTGTTTTGACAATTCACAAAATTTATGTCAGACATATTTACAAACAGTGATATAGTTATTTTGTGATGATATATGAGTGATAAACATTTACAAAATATAAACTGGCATATTATTTTGAATGTCATTCTAATTTTTTCATTGTACCTAATTTACTGTGTCCAAATAAAAACGAACACTTCCAAATTGTTACCAGTTTTATGTGCCAACTTTTGCCATTTGGTGGCGAATGAAAATACTACTCCCGGTCGGTGTACAAGGACGTAAAAACGTGAAACGTTTGAAACCTTTTGCATTTATCAAAAATTTTTCATTAAATATTCGGCGAAAAAAGAAAATGGAAAATACAGCATCTACATCGATGTCTGATACATTTACTGTTAAAATAAAAGAAGAGGAAAATTTACAAGACGTAGATCACTCATTTTCAAATACAACAGAAACGGAATTACCTGGTTCTTCATATTATGGAAATGAAATAAAATTGGAATTGGAAGAAAGCAGTACGAATAATTTATTAAATTTTGATAATTTACATACCGAAATTAAGTTAGAAGATAATGACGAGGATACGTTAAGAGAAAATAATATTTTATTTGACGAAAGTGGTGAAAATGTTTTTAACACAGAGCGTCCAACTGAACCCAGTGAAAATCCAAAACCATGTACATCAAGACATTTGAAAGAACCTACAAAAGTACAAACTGGTAAAGGGTCATTAAGGGTCAAAAGTCATACAGAAGAAAAACCATTCATGTGTGATATATGTTTTAAAATATTTTCCCAGTTAAGCAGTTTGAAAGAACATGAACGGACACATACAGGAGAGAAACCATTCAAATGTAGAACATGTTTTAAAAAATTTGCTCAGTCAAGCAATTTGAGAAGACATAAAAGAACACATACAGGAGAAAAACCATTCGAATGTGCTACGTGTTTTAAAACATTTTCTGATCCATCCACGTTACGGCAACATGAATTAACACATACGGGAGAGAGACCATACAAATGTGATGTATGTTTTAAAACATTTTCTACGTCATCCCATTTGAAAAGACATGAACGAATACATACGGGAGAGAGACCATACAAATGTGATGTATGTTTTAAAACATTTTCTACGTCATCCCATTTGAAAAGACATGAAAAAATACATTGAAAAGAAAAAAAAAAAGAAAAATCATCCCAGTGTAGTAAATTTTAGTTTCAAATACGAGTATTAGCGAGTGCTTGTAAAACATTATACCATTCTTCGTAGAAGTCACGGTGCTGACAGTATTGTATTTATTTTTTTAAGTTATTAAAAATTATTTATTTTTTTTAGATATAAACATTTTGATAGATTTTAGAAATAAATAATAGGTAGTCAGCCACACTCGTATTCGTACAGTAGCATATTTACTCACGTGACAAAATTTAAACTAAACGGATTCCCATAATTTCCCAAAAATTTGAACTTTTTTGTTTAATATTATTATTTGGAACTTCTATTTCCTATATAAGTTAAGGTAGTAGTCTGGTAACTCGCGTTGTTTAACATGCCAATTTTTAGGGGCGTTTTTTTTTTTTTGAAAAAGAACAAATGAAAAGTTTTGAATTTTTAATATGTTTTTATTTACATCTTAAGGTAACAAAAAAATTTTTTTTGAATAATTTAAATTTTGTTTTATTATTATTATTATCACCAGGGCTGGGAACTATTTAAAATGATTTCATTTTAACCCTTTTAAACAAACCATATGTTAAAATTTTTTTGTCTCAAAATGCCGGCCTTATTACTGCCAAGTGATAAGTACAATAGATAAGGCTACAAAAAAAGAAAAAGAAAAAAATTAAAGATCCCAACATTAAAAAAGTGAACCCTACGAATTTATAAAAAATAAATTATACTAAACTATGTTGATAAAATTGAACATTATTTAGAATTATACCGTATTGTCATAGATGGCGGCACCTGTACCAGTGGATATGTACATATGACAGCATTTTGAGCCGCCATATTGCAGGACGAGTTAACTCGTCTTAATCATTTAAAGAGTTAAATATGTATTTAAAATACAAAATGCCATTTCAACAATGACATTTTGCGGATGCAATGGCGGACCAGTGTCCTCACTCTACCAATAATAGTTAATTTAATTCCCAGAAATTCATTTTATTTAAAATTTTTACGTTTTGTATCTTACTGTGTTTTTTGTAAAAGCAATTTATAACTATATTAATAATAATTTTTTTAAAAAATATATCTGCATCATTTCGTTTGTCAGTTATCCTTATTTTTAAGATTTTAAAACTTGATCTGTCCCTGGAATAATATAAACACATCTATCTATGGGCCGATTCGTATCGGCGTAAGCCCAAGCCGCTTGCCCTCATTTTGAATAAATTTATGCTTGTTTTGGAGCACATTTCGTTTGCTTTTGATATGTTTATAATTTCTTGTCTCACTTTCCATGTTCTAGAGAGAAGGGTGGGGGTATGTATACGATGTATACCGGACGCTAATGCTTGACCCTTCTCTCTAGAACATGTAAAGTGAGACAGGAATATACAAACATATCAAAAGTAAGCCAAATGTGCTTCAAAACAAGGATAAATTGATTCAAAATGAGCGCAAGTGGCTTGGGCATACGCCGATACGAATCGGCCCTATGTTAGCGCGCAAAAATGTTTTTGAGTATAGTCAACGAGAAAAAAGAAAAGTTTTATCCGTTTTATCAGTGCCCAAATCTTTATATATTTACGTATCGTAAAGTTAGTCAACTTTGCTATAATACTAGACTGTGTTAAATTAAAATTTAACGACACATAATGTCCGTAGCGTTTTTTTATTGACAGGGATATTTCAAACAAACTGCTAACGTTATATAAACTCTTCTGTCATTAGGAGTCCCGATTTCTTCAAATTATCATTTTTTTCAATTCGTGTACAGTAGATTAGTGTTTTCAACATGTATGATTTTCAACGAGTCTGCAAACCAAGGGACCAAACTAGTAACCAAATCGCACTGTTCCACTTGTAGCCAGTGGGTGACGTAAAATCTCCCCACTATGTTTGTAGGTACACACTGCAATAGTGTTGGTTTGGTGTTTGCGTCTGTGTGCGTATTTACCCATACTACTACAAAACTATTACGGGACAGACCAACCTGTCCAATTCAAGTAACAATGTCTAACAATGTATTACAATGCACTGTGTGTTCGGCGAGGGACACCGACTGACTACCTGCCTTATTTCCTTATTATTAAATATCATCAACCGACATTGGCGATTCACAAATGGAAACACTCACTTCCCCAGTCCCGGCGTGCTTCTATTTGAGAATAAGTACTGTAGTTACATTCTGTTTTATCCGTTTTATGTTACTATATTCGCTATATTCACATCAGTATTTTGAGATTATTAACGCCACGAGTGGTAAAAAAAGAAAGCCCTTATATTTACCATTTTCCTGACCAATTTTGTCAATTCCTCTCATATGAGTTAGATCTCCATCTTATAATACTCCCACAGAACAAATAGAACGAATATAACTGTCTCTTTTCTGCAATCACTTATGTGCAAGTATGTGCATCTTAGGCTGCTTAGTGTCAGTTGCTCAGTACCCGTCGCTCAGTGTAAGTCAGTCAAACAACAATAAATTTGATTGTTGAACCGGCACAAGTAGCGTTGTCGTATCACACACATCACGCACATGTATGCGAACTAAAGGTCACGTGATGGCTATCACCACTCACACTAACAGAGTTTACCGCACAAATACAAAGTAAACACCGTGCACGTATACAACATATTTTCTATCTCAAGTGGTTACACTGGTTCCAGTAGTATAGAAATATGTATTTTATCTCTAGTGCTCTATGAATACTCCATTGTTTTCTACATGTATGATTTTCAACGAATCTGCAAACTTGAAATAGACATCTTTTATTTTTAACCACCAGACGACGCTAGAATGAGTTTCCTTATAAAGTCCCTATAATAAGAGTTTAGACACCGGCCATTTATAGGAAAAATGAAATAAATATTTGTGTTTTGTATGGAAAATACAATTGAACAGGAGAACATTAAAGTTCTATCACTACTTTATTTTAAAAAAGTACGCGATTATTTTCCCTAAAAATGGCTGGTGTCTAGACTCTTATTATAGGGATTCTATTTCCGTGGCGAATACTTAGTGGCCAAAAAAATAAATATACATACTGCCAGTAAAGCAGTTTTTTTCATGGACACTAACAAGGATGACGAACTCAAACGGGAAAATTACCAGAATTGTCCACGAAAATGGCACATATTACGTTTTCTTTTTTCATCACTCGTGGCGTTAATTTCCCTTTGTACTGTAATTTGAAAATTATTATTATTGTTTACTTCCTTATTGATTTTGTTTCATTATTCATATTTAAACAACCTAAATAACTTATTTTATAATTTTAAATTATTATCTCGGCAATTTCCCAAATTATTTAAATACATATTTCAAATTGCCGTTTCATTCTTTTCCCGCTTTGGTACACACGGAACACTAATGCTATCTTATTTTTAAAACCTATCTTGAATACATGGAGTTCGTACACCTTGTATAGTCACCATGGGTTTTTTTATATGTAAGTTTTGACAATTCACAAAATTTATGTCAGACAATAAACAGTGATGAGTGATATAGTTATTTTGTGATGATATATGAGTGATAAACTGATAAACATTTACAAAATATAAACTGGCATATTATTTTGAATGTCATTCTAATTTTTTTATTGTACCTAATTTACTGTGTCCAAATAAAAACGAACACTTCCAAATTGCTACCAGTTTTATGTGCCAACTTCTGCCATTTGGTGGCGAATGAAAATACTACTCCCGATAGGTGTACAAGGACCTAAAAACGTGAAACGTTTGAAACCTTTTGCATTTATCAAAAATTTTTCATTAAATATTCGGCGAAAAAATAAAATGGAAAATACAGCATCCACATTAATGACTGATACATTTACTGTTAAAATAAAAGAAGAGGAAAATTTACAAGACGTAGATCACTCATTTTCAAATACAACAGGAACGGAATTACTTGGTTCTTCATATTATGGAAGTGAAATAAAATTGGAATTGGAAGAAAGCAGTACGAATAATTTATTAAATTTTGATAATTTACAGACCGAAATTAAATTAGAAGATAATGACGAGGATACGTTAAGAGAAAATAATATTTTATTTGACGAAAGTGGTGAAAATGTTTTTAACACAAAACAAAGAATTTTCAAGAGTTGTGCAAAAATTGAATCCAGTGAAAATCCAAAACCATGTACATCAAGACATTTGAAAGAACCTATAAAAGTACAAACTGGTAAAGGGTCATTAAGGGTCAAAAGTCATACAGAAGAAAAACCATTCATGTGTGATATATGTTTTAAAATATTTTCCCAGTTAAGCAGTTTGAAAGAACATGAACGGACACATACAGGAGAGAAACCATTCAAATGTAGAACATGTTTTAAAAAATTTGCTCAGTCAAGCACTTTGAGAACACATAAAAGAACACATACAGGAGAAAAACCATTCGAATGTGCTACGTGTTTTAAAACATTTTCTGATCTATCCACGTTACGGCAACATGAAGTAACACATACAGGAGAAAAATCGTTCATGTGTGATGTATGTTTGAAAACATTTTCTCGGTCAAGTACTTTGAAAAGACATGAACGAATACATACGGGAGAGAGACCATACAAATGTGATGTATGTTTTAAAACATTTTCTACGTCATCCCATTTGAAAAGACATGAAAAAATACATTGAAAAGAAAAAAAAAAAAGAAAAATCATCCCAGTGTAGTAAATTTTAGTTTCAAATACGAGTGCTTGTGAAACATTACCATTCTTCGTAGAAGTCACGGTGCTGACAGTATTGTATTTATTTTTTTAAGTTATTAAAAATTATTTATTTTTATTAAAAGCTTTTATTTAACTTGCTATGTTAGTATGTTGGTTTAGATCAAATTTTGGAATCAAAATTTAGGCAGGTTCTAATTGAGCTAGAGGGGTCAAATTTTGCATATGTGTGTAACCTTGATGACACTGCAGTATTGTATAATTAGTTTTGTCCTAAATCGCCCCAAAACCAAAATTGTTGGTTTTTAGTCCTGTGCAACTTTTTGACATTTCAAATTGTCAAATATTGTCCATGGATTTTACGTTGCAATTTTTTGTTTCCATGGTTATGTCTGATTAGGGTAAATTAACCGATTAAAATATAGGTAAAAAAATTACTTCTTTGATTCTTTTTTTTAAATTAATTGTGATCAGACTAAAAAGTAGAAACTAAATTGAAGTAAAAAAATGTTTTTTAAGAAAAAGCTTTTATTTAAAAATGGGCTAAAGAAAATAAAATAACTTTTGAGTGAAGTTGGAAGCAATATATGCAACATAATTTATAAAAGCTTGAGGCGTTTGATTAAGTTTGGTAACTACTGAAAAGTAAAATAGCTACACTTATATCCAAAACATTCAAAACAGAAATAACTAATGATAACGCCTCGAGCTTTTATAAATTATGTTGCATATTGCTTCAAACTTCACTCAAAAGTTATTTTATTTTCTTTAGCCCATTTTTAAATAAAAGCTTTGTCTTAAAAAACATTTTTTTACTTCAATTTATTTTTAGATATAAACATTTTGATAGATTTTAGAAATAAATAATAGGTAGTCAGCCACAGTCGTATTCGTACAGCAGCATATTTACTCATATGACAAAATTTAAACCGAATGGATTCCCATAATTTCCCAAAAATTTGAACTTTTTTGTTTATAATATTATTATTTGGAACTTGTATTTCCTATATAAGTTAAGGTATTAGTCGGGTAACTCGCATTGTTTTTCATGCCAATTTTTAGGGGCATTTTTTTTTTTTTTTTTAAAGAACAAATGAAAAGTTTTGAATTTTCAATATGTTTTTATTTACATCTGAAGGTAACACAAAAAAAATTTTTGAATAAATTAAATTTTGTTTTATTATTATTATTATCACTTGAAGTTGACGCCTCAAAAAAAAAAGCAGCTGGATGGTCCGGGTGATTTTGACTCTTGGAGACATCTGAAATCAAAAATTCTTAATTAATCTTAATCTATAGATATGTCATTCTGGTCGGGACTAAAATTATGAAATTTTATCGAAAAATAACATAATGGCGGACTTCAAAAAAAATGACTTTTTTAATAATGTTTAAAATAATTACTAGGAAAATAAGAAATCAATGAAAATCTGCCAATTTTTCAAGTCATCAAAGAATTTTTTAAACTAGGTACTGACAGAAAATTGGATCAATCTTAATTTTAAAAAAAAATATGTCACTATAGATATTAAAAAACGCTGTGATCAGCGGAGCCCCATCACGGAAGTCGAATTTTTCCTTTCATCTTCGGTATTGAATGTCTACAAGCGAAATGTAATTGAAAGTCCACAAGCGATTTGTCATTTTGGTGGTTTCAAAACCGATGATGAGTGTCCGGTTGATCGGGACTTTAAAAAAAGGTTTTAAGTTTTTAAGGGCTAAATCTCAGTAAATTTCAATTTTGTGCCGATAGCAGTTAGCAGGGAAAAAGCCAACACAATTCGTACGAGGGCATTCCTACCCATGCTTATCCGCCAATTGCCTTTGTGTTTTATTTTTAAATATTAAAAAAGGAACTTAAATAGTAAACTGGAAGGCCTTTATGAAGATATTTTTTCTTTCCAAAAAAATCCAAAATTTATATTTTATAAATAATAAAAATCCAAAATTCCTAATTTATAAATAAACAGTGACTTTAATAACATTTTTAAATTACTTAATATGTATGTATTTCATTTGTTATAAAAGTAAGTTCACTTTTTTTTAAATTTTTTAAAATTACTATTCGCCTTTTGTATTTAGAACAAAAATAATGCATTTAAAACACATTTAACAATAGCATTCAATTCCGATGTAAAAATGGGAGAAGTGGGGGGAAAAGTAATGTGGACTCCCTAAAAGGTACTAGCTGGATACTAACTGAATACACGTACAAAATTTCAGCCCTCTAGGTTTCCTTAGAGAGTCTCTAGACGTGTTAGAAAACAAGCAAAAAAATTAAGGAAATATTGGCGTAAAAATTGTGGGGGTAAGGGTTAAAAGTTGACACCTCCAAAAAGCAGTGTCTGGCTATTAGCTTAACCTGTACACAAAATTTCAGCCCTCTAGGTTTATTTGGGGAGATTTTGACCCGTCGAAACTGTTAAAAAACAAGAAAAATCATGTTCTTTTTGGTATAAAAATGGTGGGGGTAGGGGTTAAAAGTCGAGACCCCCAAAAGGCACCCCCTTGATACAAACTCAATCCGAATACAAAATTTCAGCCCTCTAGGTTTATTTGGGTGACCTGTGCGAGTGGTACAAACTTCGAAAACGTCGAAAAAGCATGAAATTGTAGCTTAAGAATGAGGGGGGTGGGAGTAAAATATTAAAACCTCCAAAAATCACAACCTATGTACGAACTTTATCAACACATCAAATTTCAACCCTCTACGTTAATTCGGGGGGGGGGGCTGTGGGCGTGTTAGATCCAGCCAAAATCCTTTTTTTCCCCTCTACTCCCTCCAAGTCATCCTAGGAAGCTGAATTTTGGATATGTTGTAGATAATTGACCGAAACATTCTTTCCAACCGGTTTGAAAAAGTTTTATTGTTTTACCGCCCCCACCACCCCCTTAAAGGTTGGGTCAGATCCAAAATTTGACCCCACTGATAGTATCGTTGTGCATCGGAATGAGCCCCATTTATCAAATTTGAGCTCTTAACTTCCATAGGGGGGGGGGCTACACATATTAAAAAGTAGCGGGAATATATATATATATATATATATATATATATATATATATATATATATATATATATATATATATATATATATCAGACATTTTTTTCTACAGAATCGTGTTCTACGGGTCCGAAAACGGATAGCGCCCCTACTCTCGCCGTGCTTGTCGTATAGGCTGTATAAGCCTAATTTTTTCAAGGAAAAATTTGACTAAAAACTTATTTTTTATTTATAGGAAATTTAGGTTATGTTAATATGATTTTAATATTCCTCTTAGAAATTATATTATTTAGTAATAAATAAATATGATAATTAAATTAAATTGTTTGTTTTTCTTTCTAGTATTTCCCTTTGCCCAAATTAAAAAAAAAAGAAAGGAAAATGGGTTATTTAATTACTAAACGCAATGCTTAATATATTTAATTTTAATAATATTTTTTAACGGAAATTAAACGTGTCCGACAATTTTTATCTACTTTTCTACTTGTTTTACTTGCAAAGCAATCAAGAAAAGTAGAAAACACTACAAAATTTCGTTGGCACGTAATTTGGGAAATTGCCTTGATGAGGAAATAATTCAAATTGTTTTAATAAAGAGAAAAATTTATTCTTGTAAAACATACGTAGTTACATACCACAACATACAAGTTAGTTTTAAACAAAAAAGAAAAATACCAATGTAAAATAAACTCAAAAATAAATATATAAAAAATGAAATTAATTTCTGGCAGCGCCATCTTAATTAATTTATTATTACTATATTATTATTATTATTTATTGTGAAGTTTGTTAATGTGTCTGTTCAAACTGCTCAAGTGAGAAAATGTTTTTGAACATGTATTACACTTGAATGGTTTTTCTCCTGTATGTACTCTTTCATGTATTTTTAAATTACCTAACTGAGAGAATGTTTTACTACATATATCACATTTAAATGATTTTTCTTCTGTATGTGTTTTTTCATGTGTTTTTAAATTACCTGACAAGGAAAATGTTTTAAAACATGTATTGCATTTGAATGGTTTTTCTCCCGTATGTGTTCTTTCGTGTAATTTCAAAGCGCTTGACTGAGAAAATGTTTTAAAACATACATCACATTTGAATGGTTTTTCTCCCGTATGTAGTCTTTTATGTGATTTCAAACTGCGCAACTGAGAAAATGTTTTGGAACATGTATCACATTTGAATGATTTTTCTCCTGTATGTGTTCTTTCATGTCTGTGTAAATTACCTGCCTCAGAAAATGTTTTAAAACATATATTACAGTTAAATGGTTTTTCTCCTGTATGTAATCTCTTATGTGTTTTCAAAGCGCTTGTATGAGAAAATGTTTTAGAACATATATCACATCGGAATGGTTTTTCTCCTGTATGTACTCTTTTATGTCTTTTCAAATTGCATGATTGAAGAAATGTTTTAAAACATGTGTTACATTTATATGGCTTTTCTTCTACTGTATGTATTCTTTCATGTAATTTTAAACTAGCTGAGTGGGAAAATGTTTTAAAGCATGTATCGCATTTGAATGGTTTTTCTCCTGTGTGTGTTCTTTCATGTGTTTTTAAATTACTCAACTGAGAAAATGTTTTATAACATGTATCACATTTAAATGGTCTATCTCCTTTATGTAATTTCTCATGTGTTTTTAAATTGCTTGACTGTGAAAATGTTTTAAAACATATATAACACTTAAATGGTTTATCTCCTATATGTAATTTTTCATGTGCTTTTAAATTGCTTGAATGAGAAAATGTTTTAAAACGTATATCACATTTGAATGATTTTTCTTCATCTATATGTACTGTGTCATGTGATTGGTGATTGGTACTCTGTGTGTTAAATATTTCTGAATTTTCGCCAAATAAATCGCTGTTTTCCGTTAACATATCCTCTTCATCATCTTCTAACTTAATTTCGGTATCTAAACTTTTTAAATTTAATAAGTCACAAGTATTATTGCTTTCTTCCAGTTCCAATTTTATTTCATTTTCATAACATGAAGAATCAGGTACTTCCGTTTTTGTTATATTTAAAAATGAGTTGTCTATATTCTGTAAATTTTCCTCCTCTTTTATTTTAATAGTAAATGCATCAACCTTTGATATGGACTCTTTATTTTCCATTTTCTTCACCGAAAATTTAATTATTTTAATTCTATCGTTTTGAGATTTTGACATTTATCAAGTCTGATGGTCAGTATAATGGCGTATTATAAGAAGGAGAGTTAAATTATATTGAGAGGAATTGACAAAATTGGTCAAGAAAATGGTAAATATAAGGCTTTCTTTTTTTACCACTCGCGGCGTTAATAATGCTAAAATACTGATGTGAAATAGCGAATATAAAACGGATAAAACAGAATGTAACTACAGTACTTATTCTCAAATGGAAACACGCCGGGACTGGGGAAGTGAGTGTTTCGATTTGAGAATCACCAATGTCGGTTGATGATATTTAATAATAAAGAAATACATAGAAATTACATATGTATGAAATAAATTCTTATAGTTTAAATTACTTTATACGGCGGATATCCAATGGTACTGACTCCGATTTTACATAGTGACGTCAGCGAATTATATAATATACAATATAAATGACGCGACGCAAATTAAAAATTATTAAGTTTATTTTAAAAACGATCGAAAAACCCACTTTATAACTGAGTTGAACATTGAAAAAGATTCCAGATGATTCTATTCAAAAGCTAACAAAGATAACATAGAAGCCTGCGTTTCCATTTGAGAATGGCTGTGTTCGAGCAGAAAAAAATTCTTTAAGCGCTTCAAGCCGCTTCATATTGCTGACCAATTTTCTGCTTGGACATAAATCAAGTGACATGTAGTTCTGTCTTACATCAAATTTAAATTTTACTGCGATAAATTAGAAAATTCTGCCATATTGTTGTTTACTCTGATGATTCTTCAATAATATGACCTATAATGTTATGCATACTGTGTAAAATATAAAAGAAATAGCAAATTTTCCTATGAATAACTCCTATTGAGGTTATTTTGTTTAAATATCTACGACGACATTTTGGTTTTTGGTGCTTTGTTATTCTTAGTAAATTGCCATTTTGCTTTAAAGCGCTTTAAAGAATTTTTTCTGCTCGAACGTAGCCTATAAGTACTGTACCGCTTTCGTATCCGTCGAACACGAGTGCCATCTTTGATTTGGACTGCTGGAAGGCTGCTGTCACCAGGGCAAGATTTCAAAGGGCAAATCTTCCGAAACTTGGATGATGATATTCCACGTTGATTGTCGATTTTCGTTACTGACTCGGTAGTGTATTTGAATCGAAAACGACTTACTTGGAAATTCTTCAGATTGTTAGTGTTCGTCGCCAAACTGATGTTGAATTTGAATTAAAACGACTTTCCAATAAGTTATTTTTAGTATGAACTAAGTATTTGAAATATTAATTGTTACACTTTTTTCACTACTGAAATCTAGGAACTTCTTTAAAAAATCAACAATAGCTTTTGCTTATAACAACGTTTATTAAAGAATAATCATGATTTGCTTTGTTTTACAATGGTTTATATACTGTCTTAATTATTTATTTTACAAAGTAAAGTTCATTAATAAGTGAAATTTGTCCATGAATATTGTCCTTTGGCCTATTTACATAATTGGAATGAAAGTTGCATGAATTGGAATGCAATGTTGCTGTGGGCACCACAGTACCTAAACCTAATGTATGTATTTATGATGTTACGATATTATTATGTACTGTATAATAGTTATGGGAATAATCACTCTTTTTAGTGTGTTGAATCTTTTGAATCCGCTCACTGTGGTGAGTCGATTCAATGAATTGAATCACTCACTCACTTGACACAATTCGCTCACTCGTTTTTATGAATTGAATCACTCATTCCACTCACTCACTCACAACTGAGTGATACAACTTCAAATACAAATCAACACAATAAATACACTCATATAGTTACATGTGAAACACTCACATGTAACTCAAAATTAAAAAATTAATACAGCATTAAAAATACACAGTTGAAAAGACATAAGAATGAAAATTTTGATTGTGAAAATCTACAATAATTTTATGTAAGAATATATCCATCCACTCATTGTTGTTTTGAAGAAAAACTAATTTTTGTAAACGTAATAATCTGACAATAAACTGGTAAATTTTATTTTAAAAATTTGAAAATATTGTAAAATAAAATACAAATAGTTTTTCTTAGAATTTTTTTAATATCCGTACTTATAGCACTTATAGTGTACATAAAATTGGGTATATTTTTTATTTAGATTATTTTATTAGTTTATTAGACATCTGGACTAAGTTTGATTTAAAATTTGTTTTATGTATTTAAAAAAAAAAATAAAGGATAGTAAAAAAAAAATTAAAATATTAAGTTCTTATAAAAAGAAATAGTTATACCTTCCATACAATGGTATTATTAGTAAATACGATATATACACGTTATGTTATATGTACACAGTTGTAAAAAACAGATGTTTGTGAGAACAAGTCTCTGTTGCTCTATCTATTGTCATAAGTAAACTGAAACAGAGATTGAAAATTGAATAGAATCTTATATGTCATACACTCGTAAGTGAGTGAGTGAGTGAGTGAGTGTATGGCATATATTAATACTCTTTCAACTCACGAGTTGAAAGAGTCGATTCAATTCTTTTTGACTGATTCAATTCAGTTAGTCAGTTGGGTGATTCAACTCAGTGAATTGAATCACTCATTCACTCACTAGCCATTACTACTGTATAACACATTCAACACGCCAAACAGATCGAACACACTACACAATAGGGATAGGCGATATGTATCGATACGTGGCAGTATCGATACTTTTTTTCGAATATCGAGTCTTTTTATATCGATACTTTTTGTAGTCGATACATACTCGATGTTTTTTGATCGGAACATCGACAATGTGGAAACCTCTGGGGGGAATTAATCAGAATAAAAATATTGACTTATCCACAATAATGCTATACGTTCATTTATGAGTTTTTCTTTTTTTATTATTTAAGGGAGGAGTTCATGCCAGAAACGTCTAATAAATTAATTTTTTTCGAATCTCGTTTTTTGTTTTTATTTCGTTCTGTGGTTCTTTACAAACACGGTCATATACCCTGTTTCAGATACAATTGATCATGAGTCAAAGTTAAAAACTAAAATAATTCTTATATTCAAAACAAATCAATCTTCAATTCTTTTCTAAAAACAAACTGCAATTTTAAATTTTACGTAAGTGCAATAATGAAAGAGATAAAGCCAAGAAAACGGACATTATTTAAATTCATAAGTAATGAAGCATGGTTAAATTTAAGTGAAATAAACCATATATAAAACATGGCCAAAAAAATTTTTTTTTTTCAAGTAGAAAAATATTTATTTGTGAGCCGCTGTACAGCCAAGTTGCTGCTCCTTTGCAGATAACGAAGGCCCGCCCCCTCCCGATTTGATCAGTAATATTTAGTTTTGGTGTGTGCACGAGTTATAGTATGCACTCAGATAATGTTCTTTTATTTGTATGCCTTTGTAGACGTTTTAATAAACAGTGAGCAAACCGCTTCTTTTGTTATTATTTTTGTCTTTAACCGTTTCCCGAAACTTGTGTTTTTCCCGATAAGGAAAATCATATCTCAAGTTCTAGAAAAGATAGAGACTTAATTTTTTTTTTTATTTTGTTCATAAACATATTGCGCTTAAAGTGGAGTATGCTTTTTCCATTTGAACAATTGTAACTATTTTTAAACATTTTTTTTTAATAAAAAATTGGGTTTTATAATTTTTAAAACTTTGGGATTACAATTTTATAGTTAATTTTTAAAATTACCTGAAACCCATACTCAGCTTTATGGACAGGTCCTTTAGGAATAAAATAATGGAAAAATATTTAAAAAATATTCATTACTTTTTGAGACATGGCGTTCCTTGTAAACGCTTAAAAATTTGTGAAAAAGAGCCCCCTCTCCCCACAGAGAAGAGTAATGAATGTTTCAAAAACAAAATTTTCTATTTGAAACCATCCCTAATTTGAAAAAAAATTTCAACAAGCAAAATAATCATAAATAAAAAATTTGCTTTTTTATTTGAACTCCTCCCTTAATTTATCCATGAAAATTATTTATAATTGTTGAAATTTTTTGTTGAAAATTCTACTTTTTTATTGTTTTATTTTTTTATAGTTATTTAATGTATCAAAATAAAGAAATTTCATAAAAACATTAAAAAAAATCACAATAATATTAGTAAAATAACGTAATTGCGCTTTTATTTCAAAATTATCCGCCCTTTATTAAATAATCGATAACTACCGGTTTTTTTTTTGTTTTTTTTTTGAAAACATCGATGTATCGATTCTATATTGGAGAACCCGTCGATTCTGTAGAATCGATGTTTTTTTAGTATCGCTCATCCCTACTACACAGTGCTATACAGCTGATCGCTACTAAAAAAAATTCTGGATGTATTTACGCTACTTAAGTGACATCTACAATTTTAATATTGTAAATCAAAAATCGGACTGTACAAGCTCAACGTCGTTTACACCGAAAAGATATACAGTACATAGAGAAAAAATCACCATAACTCCGAAAATAATTCCAATTTCCGTAAATCCTTTTACAGCCTTATTCTTAAAGATCTGAACTTTGAAAATATGAAAAAAAAATCGATTTTTTCGAATTTTTAGATTAGAATACCCCCTTAAGGGAAAAGATGTGTCGGCTCTTTTTCACGTCAAATACCTCTACAGACAAGATTAATTTGTTAATTTTTGTTTCCTGCGGCCTCGTTTGACAAACTTACGACTCGTGAAAGAAACACCATCGTTTTGCAACTTGTTTCATAAATAACTATTTCTTGAATGGCTTTTCACCAGTATGTGTTCTTTCATGTCTCTTTAAACTGCTTGACTGACAAAATGTTTTAAAACATGTACCACATTTGTATGGCTTTTCGTCACTATGTGTTCGTTTATGAACATTAAAGTGACTTGACTGAGAAAAGGTTTTAAAACACGTCTCACATTTGTATGGCTTTTCGTCAGTATGCGTTCTTTCATGTAACTTCAAATTATGTGACGCAGAAAATGTTTTAAAACATGTTTTGCATTTGTACGGATTTTCGCCGGTATGTATTCTTTTATGTATCCTTAAACTGCTTGCCTGAGAAAATATTTTAAAACATGTGTTGCACTTGAATGGCTTTTCGCCAGTATGTGTTCTTTGATGTGTCTCCAAACTACTTAACACAGAAAATGTTTTAAAACACGTCTCACATTTGTATGGCTTTTCGCCAGTATGCGTCCTTTCATGTGACTTCAAATTATGTGACACAGAAAATGTTTTAAAACATGTTTTGCATTTGTACGGCTTTTCGCCGGTGTGTATTCTTTCATGTATCTTTAAAATGCTTGACTGAGAAAATGTTTTAAAACATGTTTTGCATTTGAATGGCTTTTCGCCAGTATGTGTTCTTTCATGTACCTTTACATGGCTTGACTTAGAAAATGTTTTAAAACATGTGTCACACTTGAATGGTTTTTCGCCACTATGTATTCTTTCACGCACCTTGACATTACTTAACTTACAAAATTTTTTAAAACATGTTTGATATTTGAAAATTTCGTCACTGGTATGAGCTTTTTCAAAATTCTTTGAACTGGTTTGCGCGGTTGAAGTTTCGGAATATGTACTACTCCCACGTGGACTGAATTGTTCGCCTGTATTTTCTGATATATTTAATTCAACAGATTTTTCGCAACTTTCCTTATATAATATGCTATTTTCTGTTGACATATCACTGTCGTGGTCAATTTCTAATTTAATTTCCGTGTGCAAATTTGATACATCAACATCACTGAATTTTTCCAATTCCAATTTGATTTCATTTTGATTTAAAAAATCCGATAATTTCGTTTTTATAACATTTGAAAATTGGTTATCTACGTCCTCTGAAGTTTCTTCATGTTTAATATTATTAATATCAATAGTTGCTATATGCTCTTGATCTTTTCTATTTTCCATTTTTTTTCCTTTGGAGACTGACAGTTTGAGGTTTGAAATTAGAAATGTTAATTATTGACAATATTGACGATATTCCATTCACGATATCACAGAACATATAGAAGTAAATACACAATAGGGTACTTGACTGCAATTTAAAAGTGATTCTAAATATTTTGTTCTTACGTATAAATTAGTTAATTTTTGTTAAAGATGTATGCTCAGTCAAATTGAGTAGTACATCTAAAAGTTTTTAAAATTAATCATAATGTTAAATTATTACTAGAAACACTTATTTTATGAATTAAAATGTGTACTTTATAAAAAATTGGCGTTGTCGTTTATGACAGCTGACATATAGAGTATATTCCATTTAGAAAACACTGTGTGACACAGTGCATTTTCTTCTTTTTCACTAAAAAACTAATTTTTTAAATTTTATTGCAAAACTAACCTTTAATTGCATCTAAAAGCAATTAAAAGGTTAAAATTTTAAAAAAATTAGCTCTTTGTGAGAAAAAAAAATGGACTGTGTCGTCTACTTTTCCTAAATGGAAAACACTTATTATATGTTTTATCAGATATATACTAAGGTAAAAGACCCGGTAATTGACCCTGGCCCAGTTTCTGAACTTTTCAACTTTGTTATAAATTAATAAAAAAACTATATTTTAAATAAGAAAAAAAATAAATTCTTAATTTAAAGTAATCTATTCTGTGTCTAATGAACAGCAATTTAAAAAGTTTAGAATATATTAACTAAATAAAAAAAAATTTTTAAGTTTAAAATGTGTGTAAACACTATTTTTTTGGTAGTTTCTTAACAGTTTATGTTACAAAGTACTCATTTTGATCTGTGCAATATTCATCATGTAAGTATGAAAACTTAATTAAAAATATATGAGCAGGTTAATATTTGTTTAAAATTTATTTTAAAATATTTATAAAATACCTTAGAATGATTTTTATTATTGAAATATGAGGGTCAATTACTAGGCTCACTTCTAAAGTGGTATGGCCCAATTAAATTCTAACCAGTTTTTGTTAGTTATTTTGTTATTTATAGTTATCTTCGATTAGTTTTTGTTATTTTTCATAACGTATATAACATTAAACATTCATTTTTATCAATAAAAAATTATTTATAAATTAAATTTTAAAACTGTATTTTTAAATTTAAGGATCAGAAACTAGGCCACTGTCAGGGTCAGAAACTGTAACATGAGAAATTTTGAAGGTCAGAAACTGGGTCCTTTTTGTCAATTTTTAAAACATTAATTTAAATTATTAATTCAATTCAAATAATTATTTTACTTGTATGGCTTTATTTTGAAAGCCATAAACTAGTTGATAAAATTATTAATTGTCTCTTAAGTTGAAACTTATATTTATTACTGTCGTTTAACCTCAGCCGTCACTCTTAAAAGGTCAGAAACTAGGCCCGTTACCTTACATATATGACTGAAGTTGGCTATATTCCTCACGGAGGTGAGGTGGAGATGGCATACAGTTTATGTGAATATTAGGGTCCGTCCACACGACACAAGCTTTACCACCGACTTACTTGCGCAAACCAGTTTGTGCAAGTAAACATGTACGTATGGACGGGAAAAAACGTAGCGACTTACTTGCACAAACCTGGTTTGCGCAGGTAAGTCGGTGGTAAAGCTTGAGCGTGTGGACGGGCCCATACAGAAATTAAGCCTATACACATATTCACACACATTAACACACATGTAAAATAAAACGAGATGCAGATATTTTGTCAATGCAAACAACACACACACTACTAAAAAACTGACAGTAGGAGCACCAGTGCTTGGCTTCAGATCATCTAACAAAATAACTAGTCCACCTACGTCATTGATGTTCCTGAAATAAAATCCTGGTGTACTTTATCTATGGGTAGGCCGCTGATGTCAGCGGAAAGCAGAGTTGCCAACTTAGGGGTTTTCCCCCTAAATTTAGGGGGGAAAAATTGCATTGAGGTTTTTTTAGGGGGAAAAATGTTTAGGGGTTTTTTTAGGGGTATAAATTTTTTTTTAATAGCATTAAAAAAGTTAACGATTTAAGTTTTGAAATACTCGGATTATAATATGAAATTGAATATTTTAATTATTTTCTAAAGAGAAGTTTTAAAGGGTATTTTCTTTTCTAACCAATGCCTACAAAATTTAAAAACGGAAATAATTCAAATTTTTACCGTTATTTAATTTTGACAAACAAATTTCAGTTAATAAAACAGCATTGAAAAGAAATGCCTATATTTATATACATATTAAAATGGCGCAAAGGAAAAAGAGACAAAAAAAACTTGGTAGATCTACAATTACTTGATAATCTTGATATGTTGATTCTGTAGACTATCTAGGCGACAATTAAGATAACTTCAAAAATATTTCATAACATAAAACCTCAGAAGATACCAAGACTGTTTGAAATATTGAATACGTTATAAATAAAGAATGTTTCAAAACTAAATATAGTTGTATTTTTTTAACATGTTCAAGGACACTGACGTTATAAGACGTCAAGGGAATTCGCAAACTCACACACCACGTCGTACGGCGTCAATAATTCCATATAAAGTGTATTAGCCATCAAAATAGTGTACACATCTGGTGTATTTTATCTATTCTTGTGTCCGCTAACGTGTTAAATTTATTATTTTAGGGGATTTTAGGGAGATTTCAAATTGTATTTAGGGGGAAATTTTTTTAGGAGTTGGCAACCCTGGCGGAAAGCGTCAATCGATCCACAGATTTTTTGTATTTTTTAGACTGAATTGATTGATCCGTGTTTGAAACCTTTTAATTAAACTTGTCAAAAATTTATCATTAAATATTCGGAGAACAAAGAAATTATTTTTACCGTTTCCTATAAATAAATTATACACTAACTTGCTTTAAAATATGTGCTATATCGTATAGTTGTCATTATAAAAAATTATGAAAAATATTAATAAATTTGAGTTTTCCAAAACAAAAATATGCTTCCGCGCTTTAACTTTTCATAATTTAAAATTTCCACCACTATTGCTTCGTTTTTATCGGTTAAAAAAAAAAAATATCGCATGTACCGGGCCTCTACAAAATTCCCCATATAACTAGTAAAATAAATAAAAAAAAATTTAATTTAAAAAAAAACAAAACAAAACGGAAAAATTTTATTTTAATTATGACATATAGAACATTGATTCCATAGAGAACATCCAGAACATAGGTACTCACAGAACACTAGAAGCAAACTAAAATTATTAAAATCCAAAAAGTGCAGATTGCTTGGAGTGATTTGTTGGTCTGTCACTGCTTAAGGTGATAAGTCGTGCATCAGCTCCACCAGAGCAAACAAGCATTGTTAGGTCGTGGTTACTAACAAAGATAAATACATATAATTTTATGATGTGTAATAAAATTTGATTTTGTGTTAATAAATAACGGCAAGGGTGTAAGGTAAGGGTGTTTGTAGTTCAACATAGTAATACATATACATTTATACCTGCAATTTATTTCGTATACAAAATTAAGTACCGTTTTTTCAAAACTGCATAAGTTTAATATAATTTATTTTTAATACAGCCGAAAAATTTTTATACAAAATTTATAAATAAAAAACAGCATAAAATTATACGGTTTACACTGTATCAACAGATCGGTTTGATTTATGTAAATTTGGGGCGTCAGTGGGTGGCGTCGGTGGGCGCGCTTGAAAGTTGAAATTTTATTTCTACTATTAACTACTATTATAAAAAGGAAAATATATCATAATATATCCATAAAATATAATATAATTTAAATTAAAAAAATTAATAAAAGATAAAAAATAATTAAAATACAAGAAGAAAAGTGAAAGATGGCAATAAAATGATGAATGTTTATAAAATTCATTTTTTAAATTCCACATAATATGTAACCGGAAATGAAAATTGTGTACCATAAATAATACCTCCTCTTATTAGTAATCAATTTCGTCGATAGAGTACCCATTATCACAATAATGTACACCTACCAACTTACAAAAATATACATATTTCCGTTGGTTCCGTTCTCAGCTATTCCATTCCACTTCACTTTAATTCACTTTTCAAGCGTCGCCAATAGAATGCGTGCATCTTTTCTTCACTGAGTACTGAATCGAACATATTGACATATGTTTTCTAGAGATACCACAGACATTAAATTGTGAAGTATGACTTCATTTTATTAAACCCAACTTGGGAAACTTGTTTAAAAAAAATATTGGCGGATAAACCATTAAATTAATGGTTTGACCGCCTTTAAAGTAATCACATCAGTCAATCTTTTTGCTTCAATTTCTTAAAATGTTTGTAATACATAGCATTCTCTCTAGTCTATTATCGCCTCAATGCTATTCTTTAATATATTAAAAATGCATGCCAGCATGATTACTTCGTTATTTCAGTTGTTTCATATTTTTATATAATATCTCTAACTTCAAAAATGACGAATTTTCATATAAATTTTCATCATAAACAAATATTTTACTTCGCAAAATACCACTTTTATTTTTGAAGTAAAATCAAAATATTTGTTTATTATTTACAAATATGGAATACCATAAAGTAACGCTCAAATCTATTAATATTAAATTTTCATCTCCTAATCTGTTATATTTGTATTGGGAATCGTAAAACTTAGCTACGCAAACTACTGTTAAAAAAATTAATTACTGTCAGTACATATCAGTAGGCAAGGTTTGTTTATTAGATTTTGAAAATTCACAAAATTTGTGCTGTTCAATTTGCAAAATGCAAACTAGCATATTTTTTTAATATAATTCTTATTTTTTTAAAATAATTTACTGCTTTGAAATAAAAATGGTCAATTCCAAACTGCTACCATTTTGTTAGGTCTCAATTTTTGCCATCTAGTGATGAATGGAAAAACATATTTTGAAAATTTCAAAATTTTTTTTTTCAGAAATACAACTTTTCAAAAATACAATTTTTCAAAAATTAACCTTTTAAACAAACCATATGGAAAAATTTTTTTGTCTCAGAATGCCGGAGTTTTTACTGCCAGTGATAAGTACGATAGATAAGGTTACAAAAAAAGAAAAAGAAAAAAAAAGATCCAACATCAAAAGGTGAACTCTAGGAATTTACAAAATACAAATTATACTATGTCGATAAAATCGGACGTTATTTAGAATTAGACCGTATTTCGAAAAATCTGTCACAGATGGTGGCACCTGTACTAATGAATATGTATATATCACATATCACAGCATTTTGAGCCGCCATATTGCAGGACGAATTAATTCGTTTTAATCATTAAAGATTTAAAAATAAGAAATATATTTTTGAAAAAATACAATTGATGAGTAAAAAAAAAGAAACACTGACAAGTAAAGTTCCTGATGTCGAACCACAATAAGACACTTTTTGTTTGAAAAAAAAAAAATTTTTGAACCTCACTTGGCGGGGTCTTATGGTCAACTAAATGGTCGGAGAACTACAAATCATAACACGATAATGTTATACCAACTAATGGCCGAAATGATTCCATGCTACAAGAATTCGGTCTAAAATTAAAGAATTGCTTTTAAACAATTGGTTAATGTTTAAAAAAGTGTCGATATTTTTTTGAATTACATGGTAGACTAAGTGGTCGGAAAACGATATTTTATATTACACGATCAAATGTTATTCCAACTAAGGGCGGAAATGATTCTAGGATACAATAATACTATTTAAAATTAAAGAACGGCTTTCAAATATTTCTCTAATGCTTAAGAATGTGTCGATATGTATCTGAATTACATGGTAGACTAATTGTAAGTGGTCGGAAAACGACATTTCATATTACATGACCAAATGTTATTCCAACTAATCCGGGATTTTATCGGGCTGTCACTAAAGAAAGGTTGAGAAACACTGTTCTACAAGATATTCAAATTTCATCAAAATCGATAGACCCGGCCTCGAGACCTTTACTTGGCAATTAAATTTTTTTATTATTTCCAATTTATTGAATGTGGAACTTCCGGAATGGTTAGCTGCCTTACAATTATACATCCAAAATAGAAACAATACTTCATAATTTTTCCGTCTCTAAACACTCAACATTCGTCCCTTTATACTTCAATTACCGTCCCTGTTAACCCGTTCTCTACGCGATTTTTGTTTGTGTAAATCGCCGACTTAACTCAAATTCAAGTCCTTATGATTTCTTCTTTAAAAAATAAAAAACAAAAGCTTACAGTTTTATTTTCCCATATATATTTCAAAATAACTAAATTCGATTAAATAGCAATTTATTCATAAGAATACCAAAATAAGTTTTAAAAAACAAGAAATAACTTGTCTGAAGACGCCAGTTTAATAAATTAAACACTTTACCAGGGTTGCCAGATGAATTTTTTAAAAATTGTCCTATCGCGATTGTTGAAAAGTTGCCAATTTGTAACAAAAAAATCGCCCAACACCGACCTCTAATTTTTCCGTAAAAAATAATTGACGAGCAAAAAAAAAACCGGAGAACTCTTTGCACATCTACTCTTTCATTATTTTCCTGTAATAAAAAAAAAAACTTTTTTCAGTAAAGAAATCAATTGGCGAACAAAAAAAAAAACTCAATTTTTCTTATTCCCTCTTTCCCTGTAATAAAAAAGGCTGAAATAATGAACATAATTATAAATAATTATGATTTCGTTTTAACCAATTACCCAATGATTTAGGATAATCATTGGGTAATTGGTTAAAACGAAATCATTAAACTCTTGAAATCCCAATTAAAACTACGTTGTATAAATAATTATACTATTCAAATTATTGTCTAAAATAACCCAAATGGCGACAAATAGCCCAATCACAAAATCTGTTGCCCAGAAGCTTCAAAAGTCGCCATTTTAGCGAGAAGTAGCCCAACCTGGCAATCCTGCACTTTACTCTGCAAAAATACTACCTTTATTATTCAAACATGATTTAAGCTTTTATGGCATGTTCCGGTTAATATGATCATTATTAAATAAGTTTAATTTTTTACGTCAAGTAAATTGAAGACACATAAAAGAATACATATAGGAAAAAAACCATACAAATGCAATAAATGTTTTAAATTTTTTTCTGATTGCTTTTAAGTGCAATTAAAAGGTAAATTTTGCAATAAAATTTAAAAAAAAAAGAAAGTGTCACACAGTGTGGTCTGTGTTTTCCAAGCGGCCAAACTACTGTATTAATAGTAAACATCCTGACTGTAATCAGAATTTTACGTCATCAGACTTGGCAGAGAGGTGGGAGGTTATATACGTATTTAGAGTTTATGTTGGTGTGTGTAAGGTAGTGGATGTTTGTGTGTGTTAATACTCTGTATATATGTAGCGGTGGTCCAAGGTGGGAGTGGGTACGTATACTAGAAAAACAGCATGTATGTATGTGCTAACAATGAACAGCCACCACTGTGGCCACGAGTTAACAATGCAAGTGTACGCTTGAAGAGTCGATGGACGACTAACCAGTAAGCAGTATAAATTGCTACTTATTGCAACTTTCGGATCACACTTTTTTGTAGGTAGGCTTGATCTGTCTCATCTGTGGTTTTCCTTATGGAAAACAGCCAGTATCATGCACCGTATAATTTTTAAAATGGAATACGGTCAACCTTAGGGTAATTCGGGTAATTTATCGGATTTATTTTTTTTTTAAGTTTGTCAGACTATTAAAAAAAACATTGTTATATTTTTGTCACTGTACAAATGGCACAAATAGTCGGTATAGAAATAGTATAAAATTTTTTTATATTTCAAATAAATTCCAAATAAGGATAATTTTTGACTATAATATTTCAGTGTAATATAATTCAAACATTCGAATAAGACTATTTTCATCAATAGTCATATCAAACTTTCATAATGGTAATTATAAATAGTTTCACGGAGCCGGTCGAAGGTTTAAAACATCAACAGCCTAACGTTCGAGTGGTATTCGATGACAAAGATATCGGTGAAGGTGCCCTATACATCAGTGAACGGTAAGTAACACCCAAACCTGCCCCAAAAATTTTTACTAAAACATTATTTAAAACAGTGTTTTAGCGTGGCAAAATTACAATAATCCACAAATCGGTTTCTGTATCGAATACCTTCACATATCTTTGCATGCAATATCACGTGATCCGGCCAGTTTCCCGGAGCCGTGTATTTATTTGATGTTGGACGATCGTGCTGAAGTTCCAGGTGTTGCCGTGGCCGAAAATGAGTCGAACTCCACTGCTGGTGATGATGATGATGATGAAGAGAATGATGAACAAAATTTTACCGAGATTCGTTTAATTCCAAATGATGCCACCGCACTAGAACCAATTTTTAACGCGATCCGAATCTGTCAGGAATTAAATCCGGATCCAGTGGATATGTCAGATGGCGATGATGAGTTTTATGATGGTGAATATTTTGGTGGTGACGGTGATACGTTCGAAAGTAGCTTAGAAACTGATGTGAATCGTATGAATCAGTTGAATTTGAACGGTTCAGATGGAGCTGGTGATGCAGCGTTTGAAGATGCCGATTAAATTGTTATGTAATTTTTTTTTTTAATTTGATAAGAAAATAATGTAATTATAGACTTTTAGGATCATCTGGTTTTTTTGGCTGTAAATAAAAAAAAACTAATAATCCAATTTTAATGATTTTTTGATTTTTTGGCAAATTTATAGTATGTGCCAGAAACGAGATCTTCGAATTTTGTACGAAAAAACCAACAAATACGGGTGGAAATTATTGTATTTGGAAAGTTAAATCTGGAAACACTTTTTTTTTTAAATTACTTTGTCGGTATTCACAATTAGGGCTTGGAATACCGGTGTCTTTTTATAATACCGGTATTTTTTCGGTATTAGCATTTAAAATACTGGAATTCCGGTATTTCGGTATTTTTTCGGTATTGAATAAAGATAGTATAGAAAAAAGGAAAAAAACATTAAAAATCATTTAATAAAATTAATTAGTAACAGTAATAATAACAAACTATATCATCTTTGGATTTTAAAAATTTAAATACATAATTTTGTATTTTTTCTTATAGAAAAATACTTAAAAATATTCCAGAATTATGAAGAAATATGAATAAGTATAAGATTGGTCATCTGCACATATGGAAAACATTAAGCAAAACTAAAGACATTGTAATAAAATTTATGTTGTAAATCTAACGTAAAAAAAATATTCAAAATATGTAATATATAAAGTATTTGATTTTGTTAATACCGAAACCGAAATACCGGTATTTGAAATTTTAATACCGGTTTTACAAAACGTTTAAAAATTTCCGGTATTCCGGTTTTTCGGTAGTATCGAAATATCGGTATCCAAGCTCTATTCACAATATATGTTGATACTGAATGACACTGTATATCGCACATTTTTAAAAATAGGTAATGGTAGTATATTATTTTTTAAAAAAAAAACTAACTTAACCTTAACTAACTTCACCACCTAGTTTTTATATCATCTACTATTTGATCGATCAAAATAATATGTTTCCCAGACCAGACTTAACTTTTTAGACACAATAGTTTTCACCCATTTATGTTCGTTTTTAAATGCAATAGTTTAAATGCCAGCGTCTGGAACATACCACAATAGGGTACTTGACTGAAATTACAAAAATATTCTAAAAGCATTATTTTTCCATATCAGTTAAGTCATTTTTTTTTATTTTCGACAGATTTTGTAAAAAATCATCAAAAAAATAACCCTACAATTTTAAATGAGAAAAAGGCGGCAAAAACACCTCACTATAGTGACGTCACATTTTGAAGCAATTAAACGTCAATGTCAATATTTATAACCTCAAAACTTTGATTATATTCATAAAATGTCGAAGTAAAAGCAAGTATTGATTTGAATTCTGCTCGATTATTATTAATATATGTATGTATATAAGCTAATAGAAATATTCAAAAGAAAACACAATTTCACCTCACCGATGAAAATTATCAAAATCGACATATCTAGCTACAAAATGTTACGTCATTTTCAAGAAATAGCGCGTCTTCACTAATTTGAATATTTGTTGAAAAATAATGGCGATTTTTAAAATAAAATTTCTAAATAGTTATCAAATTTTGTTATGTTTCATCATTAAAATTGGACATATGTAATGATAATGCATAGAATTATTTAACATTTGACACAAATTTTAAATACAGTCAAGTACCGTATTTAGCCGATTTTTTTTTACTATGCTCGTCATTACGGCAGATTTATGAATAAGCAATAAGCAAAAATGAATATTTTTGATAGTTTTATAGCTTTAACAATGGACAAAAATGTTAAGTTTTTACGAATAAGCGCTCATAAAATTTTTTTTTACGTGGTTATGTCAACTTATATTTTTTCTCGTAACCTACGTGAAAAAATGAACAATTTAAAAAAAAAATTTTAAGGTACCATCACAGTGTGATCGGCCGAAAAATAGTCAATTTTCACGATTTTTTTTCCGATGGATAGGATGAGGGAATGGGGATGAATTTTTTTTACGATTAATACCACTATTTAACAATAAAAAAATATTTTTTATTATTGATTTTTATTTATTTTTTATAATTATTATAATTTTTTGAAAAAAGTGTCTTTAAAAAAGGGCGGAAATTAGTGCCCACGATTGCGGCTGCAGTTTTCTGTTGAAAAATAAAAAATCAAATAGATTATCAATCTGTAGGTAAGCCTGAGGGGAGCTTTTTTTGAAATTTGAGAAAATGGCAGCGGTTTGAATAAAAAATACAACATTTTTTATAGTTTTCCGTGTGGAAAAATAGTAAGATTTCAAAAAAAGCTCCCATAGGTACATAGCGGCTTACATACAGTTTTATAATCTATTTGATTTTTTTCCAAATGAAAACTGCGGTCGCAATCGTGGGTACCAATATCCGCCCTTTTTTAAACACACTTTTCAAAAAATTATAATAAAAAAATAAATAAAAATGAATAAAAAAATTTATCCCCATTCCATCTTATCCATCTGAAAAAAAAAATCGTGAAAATTGACTATTTTTCGGCCGATCACACTGTGATGGTACCTTAAAAGCACATTTTTGGATTTTTTACTACTAAGAAGACAACAAATTTTTACGAACAATCCTTTATAAAAAATTTTTACATTGTCAGATCAACTTCTCAACCTCATTTTCGGGAAAATGGAAATTGGAACTCTTGTTTAATTACCCTTTGCTCGAAAATGAAGTTCCAATGCTGCTCCGCCGTCCTTTTACTTCCCAGCATTTCCGGTATCGGTATCGAGTTCTAGTATTTTTTTGTCATAAATCCGCCGTATTGACGAACATTTTAGAAAAAAAAGCATTAAAATTAGACCGTTAGTTTTTTAATTATAGCCAAAAAACCAGGAGACTGTGAAAGTGTATAATTACCGAAAATAAATTATTTTTAAGAAGTCGTTTAAGAACTCTTCAGCATTTTTGTAAGAGATTTTTGTTACAAAATAAAATAAACCATTTTTTTTTAATATTCTTTTATTTAAATATAATTCTTACAATAACTTTACAATACTAGTTGACCAGTGATTGAAAAAATTTAAATTAGGCTCTAAAAGAAACAATTTTATTAAACATTTATATACATTTGCACTGATCACTGATATTAGGGTTGCCAGTTGGCTGGGATTCCCCCGAAATTTGTTCTGTGTTCAAGAATAGGTGGAAAAAATATTTCTAACTACTGATTGTCTGAATGACGAAGAGCAGCCCTAGAGATGGGCATTTAAAAACTTAAATCTATTATAAATACTCTCGATTAATACATATTTTATCACGAGAATTTATTTTTTGTTAATAACGGAAACACTAAAAACGTACTTTATATAATAAAAATTATACGAACTTAAAAAAAAAAAAAATTTTAAATTTCAAGAAAAAATATGTTGTTTTTTATACTATAAATTAATATTGATATTAATATATCTATATTTGCCATTTATTGGAATCATTAATGTTTAAATATAAAAAGCATTTAATTTGCAAATTAACGCTGTTAATTATTAATATTTTATTAAAATACATATAAGTTTCAATATTTTAATTAACAAATTGTATTATAAAATATTATTTGTTACTTTGATAGAAAAAGATATTTTGTTAAAAAAAAGACACTCAGACAATCAGTAGCTTTTACAAGCAGCCTCGCTTGAGTATTTTAAATTATGACATCAAATTAGCTTTTCAATATATTTCCTCACGAAAATCAGTTGTTTTCCCGAAATAAAAAGTAGTCTATATCCTTCTACGTTTTCCCGACTCTCTATGCAAAACTTCAAATCGACGTCCTTAAGGCGAGGCAAATATTTTAAATACATCTTCCCACGGGAATCACATATTTCCGGGCTGAAAAGTAGCCTATGTGCCTCCCCGTAACCACAGCTATCTCTTTGTAAAGTTTTAGATTGATTGATTAAGCTGTTGAAGTGTAAAAATGACATAAATAACATTTTAAATAAATTTCCCAACGAGAAGCAGATATTTTTCCGGAATAAGGGTAGCCTGTGTTCTTTTTCGTGTCCCTAACTACTTTTATTTATAGTTTCAAGTCGACTGATTGAGACAAACAAACTTACTTTCACATTTTTCTGAAAATCTTTCAATTTTTATTTCATTTTCAAAAGTTCCGCTAAAATGGTTTGTGATGTAATCGTTCACTAAAAACAAAAGTTACCTCTCTCTCTCACACATAGACAATATAGCGGACATTTTTTCACTCATACTTAATTTTCAAAACAATTTATTTTTCTATGAAGTAAAACTGAATTTTAATTTTTCTATTGTATTTTACTGTCGTTTTTATGAGATATTCGATCCTAGTTAATCATTTTAATTTCTGACAGAAAACACAATAACCCTTGAAATTATAGAAATGACAGATGTTTTGTGATAACTCAACTGTATACCGGTATTACCCACAATGTAACAAATCTTGTTTGCGTAATGAACGATGACGTCATAAAGCTAATACAAATACATAATTTTTTTTAATCATCAAAGGAATCCTAACCTATATATGGCAACCCTAACTATTACACCATCTGATTTAATTAAACCTATTTCTGTAATCCAACACCATCGCAAAAAATGAAAAATTTACAAAATTATTTAAATCTCCATATTTTTCTTACAAAAAGATATTTATCTACGACTATTATGAAACTGTTTAGTTACTGTACACTGTACAGATTACAGAATACTATCTATAAGTAAGCTATGTTTTATCTACGGCTGTGCATAATTTTGTTCTTGATACATGACTGTGTGTAAAAATCCACAACTTACTAACTACACTTTTATTAATCTTTATACTGTATATTGTATTAAAATTTGTACAAAATTTTTATCTAACGACTGAAAGTTGACATTTATTTTTAATGTATTTCAAGCTTGACGTAACTTATTGTGAATATCATATTAGTCATAGATAAAGTATAGTACATAATTCAACTATAAGGCATGTTACACATTCACCACTGCGCGGCTCTTGCGTAATATGCGACTAACAACCTCAATTACATAATATACTATTAAAGATATGAAACAATGTTACAGTCAACTATGGACTGGTCGCCATTTTTCTCGTTAATTTATGACTATGGAGGGTAGATATCAGGAGCACCATCTCTGTATCAAAAGTGCCCATAGAAAGGCGTAAATAGTGGCGGCGCTACTGTAGCAAAAGGGTAAAGTTAGAGAAGTAAACAAGGAAAGAAAAACATCCGCGTTGTTATGTAATTATTGTTTTTTTATTATAATTGTTACATATAATAGTTTTATTATTTTAAAATTTTTTTATAAAACTCAACACAAAAAAATCACTATACTCTTTTGCTACTCTAGCGCTATTCTGGCGAGTTTTTGAACTGTTACTTAGTACTTAAACGGGACACTTTTTGAACTATTTTTCTACTGTTTTCCGTACAAGATAGTCCTCCTTATATTCTACACTCCATATATGACAGTAACTTTGTTTTACATTACAATTTGATTTTAACTGAATAACTGAACAAACCAAATTGTGTTCCGGACTAGAAAAACGATATGGTACCTTCAAGTTAGGATAAATGCGGATATGATCAACATTTTTACTATCGGAAAATAGTAAAATATTAGAGGTGATCTCTTTTCATATTAATTTTTTCCAAATTTCCCAAAATTTCATAATAATTAAAAAATTCATAGGGATAAATTTAAAAGAAAATGAAAACTAATTTCTTCTGTTTAAGATTACTCGAATTTCGTATTTTTCACAAAATAAGACAATTTCGTTTCAATCTAATCTTACCGCTAAAATAATGTTCACTATGTTAATTCGGAATGATATTACGAACTCACTTTAATGTCATATTTTTTCCTTTTTTGTCAATACAAAAAAAGACTCCCTCTAAATATTATGAAATAAAATGGGGTAGATTGTGTTACCTACAGGGCCATGTTTAAAGTATGACAACATTTACCTTTATTTAACAACATGACGTATTTGTTTTAAAATTGGGTTTTTGAGTAAAAAATAATTCTAATTTTTTGTTTTATTTCAATACTACAGTTGATCCTTTTTTATACGGTGGATAGGGACCGCATAAAAAAATCGCACAAAAAAAATATATTCAAAAATATCATAAATAGCTATAAAAAGATTAGTTTGATCCAGATTGTAAAAAAAGAACGTTTTTTATGCAGTGGATCGGGACCGCATAAAAAAAGTTTCATCGAAAATACATAATTCAAAACGCTTAAAACCTCACAATTTCAATAGAAGTTGCTTTTCTAAACAAGATAAAGCCTTAATTTACACGTGGGAACATTTTATTTCATTTTTATAATATTATGAAAATTTTGAAAAATACATCTGTAAAAAAATTAAATGATGCAATAACTTATGTTCTTATGCAATGTATTGATTAAATGCTTAAAAGTCGTTAAAAAGTATTTTTATCAAAGAAAGTTATTATAGTAAATGTTTAAGTTTCTTACTGTCTCTTGATTTTGATTCATATTATGCATTTTAACGGCCATTTTTTTAAAAGCTGCACAAAAAAAGACCGCATAAAAAAAGGTTTAGCTGTATATCATAAATAATATTGATAATCGATGTTAAAAACATTTTAAAAATGATATATAATAAATAGGTATCGGATATTTTTCGGATCAAACAGCATTCGTGGCTTGTGTATGCAGGTATATCGCACTTGATGTAATTAATGTGAATAAAAACGAATAGATATTTTGATAAAACACACATATCTATAGTACTCATACATATTATCTGTCTATATGTGCTTGCATATACAAAACACGAGGTTGTTTGATCCGAAAAATGTCCGATATCTAATAATAAATAATAAATTAATTAAATCTTATAAAATTTAAAAAAAAAAATATCATTTGGTTATAAACAGCACTATAAAAGATTTCGATATCTGTGACGGCATTATGTTAAGATATTCAATATAAAAATATGTATAGCAGGCAATAATTGCATAGCAGCAATAATTCAAAATAAAAAAGACATTGTGTTTTCAGGTAAATAAACATTATGACGTCACATATGCGCTCGGGAACTGTCGGCCCCACAGAACATTAGAAGCAAAGTAAATACAAAATTGTGTGGATCATCTGGCGTCTTTTGGTGGGATGTTATACCACTTTATATTCAGTCGTTCAGAAGCAGTGAACGAGTGCACATGAATTATTGATGATTATTGTCTCAGCGATGTGCATGCGTGCGTGGTGTTATGTATGTGTACGTGAGGCATAAGTGATGACACACACACATACACATATACATATATACAAGCACAGAATCAGTGTATGTAAATAACATCTGAGTGAGTTTAAAAATTTATTTTTAATTTGATATAACTTTTTAAATATTATGTATAAAAATAAAATAGTTTTTTTATGATCTTTCCATTTATGATAAAAAAAAAGTTTTTCAAAAACCCAATGGAAAATGTTTAACAGTACTTAAAACTTGTACTTTTATGCAACTGACATAACATACAAGTAGTACTATGTCAGTGTTTACAAATTCCACGTATCAAACTGATACATATTCAAAATTTTTGGAATAATTACAGTTCAAGAATAAAAAGGTATCGTTTTGGCATTTAGCTGAAACGAAGGCAATCCTGGCCGGATCGCCAATGTATCGTTTATCGTGTCACGTCAAAAATTTCTCACTGAAATATGAGCCATTTTCTCAAAATATGTAACAGTCTAACACCAGGACGGCGACACAGGTAAGTTGAGACGACATCTCTATGATTGAAATTTTAATTTAAAAATTGCTATGTAACCGCATAAGAAAATTGTTTAACACCAGGGCGGCGACACGAGTTATTCGGAACTAGAGTCCCTATAATAAATAGAGTCGTGACATGTCATCCATTTTCTATCCAAACAGAGCGGGAAGCTTCAAAATTAATAATCACATGTTTGAGTAAATATTTTTGAGTACATAAGTTATGAATTAATGAACAATTAAAAATTTTTAATTTAGTTATTCTTTCTAAGTTAAACTAAATAGTTTTTGTTAACATTTAATTTATTTCCAATGTATTTTACAAAAACTTTGGATAGAAAATGCCGGAACCAATCAGTGTTCAGCACACATGTCACCACTCTATAAGATGCTTAGAAATTGAAAAAGTGATCACGAGCGTTCTAGTGGCTGGTTTTTTTTTTTAATCGATGCAGAATTTAAAATAAAATATAAAATTCAAATACTATTTTTTGATTAAACCACGGCTTCAATGCTAAAAATTGATGAAAATAAATAATTTGACAAGTAGTCTTATCATATTTGTCAATAGTTTATTCTCTCTCTAAAAAAATGTTATAATTTTTTTTTTATTTTATATATCAATTGTGCTTAGAGAATACTTCAAATACAAAATTTATACGTATATCTTACTTATTACTTTCATTAATTTCAACTTTTCAAAGTGACGCCGGCATTTGATAAAAAAAATAGTATTGGAATTTTTTATTCCTTTTTTAAATTTTGAATCGATTAAAAAAAAAAAATCAGCCACTAGAACGCTCGTGGTCGCTTTTTGTTAAAAATTAGGGTTAAGTTGCTACTCTATATGTATAGTTGGAATATCAACGCCTTTAATACCGCCACATATTCCAATTTTTTAGATAAAAAATTTAATATCTCTATAATTGCAAACTTGGTACTTTTTGTTTAATTTATTTACAGTATGACCGCTCTTTACTTATACAGCCTCCAGTTATCGATATAAGACAATGCACACTCGTCAGTTGAATTTTTTTTAAAAATTTGTATGACGAACTGAGCTCGTCATTAGTCCTAAAGGGGTTAATTTGTAAAATTTCGTTGCTAAAGTGGAATTAACAGAAGATGATTTTTGGTTGGTTAACCTAATATCTCGATCATAGAAATGTAATCCCGAATACCTGTGTCGCCGCCCTGGTGACAGATTGCTACATATTTAGAGAAAATGGCTCATTCAACAAATACTAGACTGATGCAATAACCTTTGTAGATATAACTAGACTACATTACAGTCATCGCAAAACGCTTCATATATATTAGCACCTAAAATTTTGAACTGTTCATTCAATACCAACTGATGTATTAAATTAAACGGGAAATTTTTACGATCCGTATTTGGCGCGGAAATTAACCCGTTCACAATCGGTATTAATTTCGCCATTGGTATTTGAATTTGATTCGGATGTATGAAATCTTTATTACTCGTGTTCGGCGTTTCACTCGTCGCAATATATTCCGAAATACAATCGACCAGACAAGCGAAACTTCGACTCACATTCGAACAACATACATTTCGTAACTCATCACTTTCGAGTAAATCGCATGTTTCATTTAAAATTTTCCGGAATAATTCCGATTCATCCGTTTTATATTCACCCATTAAAAAATCGGATATTCGTAACAGTGGATCATTTAAATCGCTACTCAATTGTGATTGAATGGACCAAAATAACATTTCGATGTCCTGTAACGACATCTGTTGCTTTAAATCGTACTTGGCCACGACTGTTTTCACTTTTTGTTGAATATTTTTAATCATTTCTTCAACGCCCTCGTTCAAATAACGTTGACACATCGATAAATATTTCTCTTGGAATTCATTTGATATATTTTCGGTGTTTTTAAACAGGTAACCGCCGATTAAATTCAACTGGACTCGCAGAATTGCCACTAAGATCACAGCGCCATACACTAATGTGGTCACACGACTAAACGCCACAATTTTTATCTCGTTCCAAATTTCGATTTTATTTTGTGGTGTCGATTTCAATTTTAACACTAATTCGTCCGTTGACAATTGTTTGACAATCACTTCACTGAGCGTTTTAAACAGCGACAGAATTGTTTGATTACACGTGCGTTCGGTGGATTCAAAATGTTGATTTTTTCTGGTACGTTCAATGAATTCTTTCGTTTTACGCTCTTGCCACTCGTCAATTTTATTGCGTGCAAATTTTGACAGTAAATAAACACTTCCAACCACAATACTGCCGGTGATTATCTTACGTTTATGTCGATTTAAAAATGATCTGATCGACGAGAACATGTTCGTAATTTTGACGATTTTTAGTTTTGCAAGTCATTCAGTAAGTATGTAATTCGGCTAAAATAAATTATCAGGTTAATGTAATAAGATACAAAGTGTAATGTTCTTTTTTTATCAGATATAATTAAAATTAATCGATTAGTATGTAAAATTGTAATTAAAAATTGCGTATTTAATTTTGAAAAATTTTACCTATTGCTCTAAATGTTTAGATGATTGGGTGTTGTAAAATAAGAAGTCTTGTAAGGTTAACAATATCACTTATTTTTTTAAAATAATTGAATGGATATGATGGATATGGAATTGGATACGTATCACCTTGTATCACCTTATCAAAGTATATTTACATATCAGTACATATCAGTTCTTATTAGATTAAGATAGCCCATACACGCGATAAAGTTCGTAAGTTCTACACTTATTATTGTTCCTTAAGTAGTCTATGGTCATTAGTAGTTCAAACTTCAAATATTTTTGACAGGTGTTATAGTTAACCTTTTCAAGACAAATTTTTCTCAAACGCTTATTTTTAATATTCATTTTTTGACTGTATTATTACCACAGAACAAATTATTACGTTAACATGTTTTGGGTAACGCTAGTATCTCTATACTACTGAAACAAGTGTAACAACAAAGGATAGAAAATATCCCACCAATATGTTATATATGTGCACGCGGAGTTGTGTGTGTTAGTCCGATGGATGTTGTGTGTATGGGTGTCTTGCATACGTATATACATAATATTACACACAAGGGACCAAACTAGAATGTCTATCAAACTGATCCACTTGTCGCCAGTGGGTGACGTAAAATCTCCCCAATATGTTGTGTACGTACACACTGTTTGAAATGGTGTTGGTTTAGTGTTTTGTAGTAGTGTGCGTATTCACACACACTACTACAAAACACCTGTTATGGGACAGACCAATCTGTCCAATTCAAGTAACAATGTCTAACAATGTATTATAATGCACTGTGTATTCGGCGACGGACACCGACTGACTACATGTCTAGAGCCGTGTCGGGCACACTCTGGGCTCACCACTAGCTACAATTTTCTACACTTACGCTGAGGACTTGATTACACACGTATGTTTTTGACAATTTTGGACAAATGGCAGGTTTTTAGAGGACTTGGAGTCGTTCAGCTAAAGTGTACACAAAGTAAGTATACTTATGGAGAATTCTACCTGTACCAAGGTATTCTTTGAGTGACATGCATACTGGCTTTTGGTTAAGGGGTCAAACTAGAATGTCTACCAAACTGTGCCCACTGTAATCACTGTGACGTAACACCCATTGATTACAGTGGGCACCCCATGCGATCAAAACACACGATGTATGGACACGAATATACCAATGTGTTAGTAATATATTTTGATGATATATGCAGTTCGCATACATACCCTATATACTATGATGGCCGACCTATTTGACAACTAATCAACAATTAAAAATAAATGTATTTATTTTAAGAAAGATATCCCTTTATTTTGAGAAATTTTTTATTCAATAGAACTTTTACACTTAAATACGACACACTTCATATTTTTTTCTGTTTAAATTTTACGAGTTGATTAAAAAAACATTATTTTTATTTTCACGTGAACACCACGGCAGTCAGTAATAGACTAAAGCAGTAGTAATGTAAATTGCTACTTATTGCAACTTTAAGATTTCACTTTTTTATATGTAGGCTTGATCTGTCTCATCTGTGCTTTTGGTCTACTTTATTGTCTCAAAGATTGCCCCAATATTTCCCACATTTCCGCATATGGTTTTCCACTATCGTATAAAGGGTTAATATTAAATGTCAGTCATGTCAGTTTCAATTTTAACCTGAAAGGTTTCTGGAATAACAAGATTGCTAAGAATAGATCTTCAAAACAATACATAATAAAATTGAATATAATTTTTTAATTATTTTTAAAAATATATATATAAAAAATGTAAATTATTTAAATAAGTAAGTACTTTATTTTTGTAAGTACTTTTGAATTCAATTAAAGAAAAATTTATTTATATTTTATAGTTTAAAAGCAAAGTTTCCTTTGTACAATAAAAATGCCAAAAAAACAGATGATATCGAAAGGTTGTCCAAAATGTGAACAACAGGTGCCAGTCGCATGTAAAGCGTGCCGTTGTGGATATTCGTTTCATAAAGCGAAAAAATCTGCAGCACCTCCAGCACCGACTGAAAATAATCGTCGACGTACACAGCGTATACGACGCGAGAAACCGAATTACTACGATTCATTGGAATTCGAGAAGGTGAAAAAAACTCGAATACGTGTTAGCGAATGTGACGACGATGAAACACCGTCAAAAGTGTCGAAAACGAAGAAACGTAAAGTGAAAAAAGAAGAGGAGGAGGAAGAGGAACCAATACAAAATTTCACCGGTGATAAACAGTTACAGTGTATGATAATTTTAGCTGAGCTTAATCGTAAAATGCAAACTGTTACGTGGACACCCGATTAAAGTCGCGTACGTTCGAGTTAAGCCATTTTAAAGTTTGTTTTAAGAATTTTTTATTTAACTTGTACCTTTTTGTGACGATCTTTAATTCAGAACCAAAAATTAAAACGATAGTTTTTAAGGAAGTAGATCCGAACTTGTTTTTAACCCATTACAGCAAGTGTTCTTTTTATAATATACCCTGATCAGATAGAAATGCAATTATATTTCTATCTCTTTTGGAATGAAAATTCAGAATATACAGATTGATAACTATAGAATACAAATGTATATGATAATTGTTTGCAATATACTTTAGTGCAAAATATTTAATAATCAGTTAAAAACATACTTATATAAAAAAAATAAACGTATTTCATATTAAAAATGCATTTTATATTTAATACATGAAATTATATATTCGTAGTAAATGTTTAAATGAATAAAAAATATATTTATTTCTTTCTTAAAAAGATTACGAAATATGTTTCTTTCTTTCTCGCACGTGTACTATAAAAAGAATCCTTGCTATATATCCCACATCTTTTTATACTTGTCGCATTTCGATAAAAGATCTAGAATTAGATTATTAACACTTTCAGTCCCATGGCTTCGGCATCCGAAACCAAACAAAACATCCCCAGAGGCCGACCGCGATCAATGATTAATAAATTGATTAGTTGGTTACGCCTTATTACGCCTTATGTGTGCGATGTTTATCATCATTCATCACACGGATGTGTTCCTATTTACACAAATACATATCAACATACACTACTCTTTTGGTTTCTATGTATAAAAAATTTTTAAAATAAACAAAAAATTCATAAAAAATATAATTTATATTTTTAAATAAAATTGATTTGAATGTAAGTGTATATGTAGTATGTACGTATCACGTACGTATGTTTACAGTTTTACACATACATGTTGAACTGTGTTGAATCGATTCAGTGTTTGAATCATTTCATTTTATGTATTTGTTTATATAAAGTTTTTTTTTTTAAATATTGCCGGCTTCTGGGGAAGTTTACTATGAAAGTGCTCGGGCCTCATAGTCTTAATAGGTAATTTATCCCCAAAGAAGATTCTAGTATAGTTTCCTAGATAAAAGTTCGTATTTTATTGTAATATATTCAGAGTTTTTTTGTATAATGTATGTTGTAAAATATATACAAATTTTAGCGGGAAATTTGAAATAATTTTATGAGAACTTAACTAGAGAGATAAAAAGGTTCAAATTCCTTTTTAAGATTTCGTAATACAATAACGAAAGCCTTATAAATTCGTTATATATCTGTCATCACATTAGGTGATTAAAATAAAGAAGAAAATCGTAATAAAAGTGCCATTGCTACATAAGACGTAAGTGCCGGAAAAGGTTTTTGGTATGCTAAGGGTTAAAATTAGTTAAAACCGCACCAATGACGAAAGAATATATACATATATTATGTATTATAAAAGGACCTGTAACAACATTTTATTGAAGCAAAAATTGTGCTTATACTAGACAGTGGCGGCAACAAAATTAAATGTTTATGTATGTATGTATGTAGAAATTCATTTTAAATAAGTTGACTACATTTACTATTGAATTCACATAAGAAAAGTGGTCAATTTATCTTAAGTGAACTTTATCATGCTTTACATCCTTTGCATACTTGATATGTAATATTAAATTGTTATTTAACATATAATGTACATACGCAATTATTTTTTCAAAGAGACGGCTAACATATGTCAAAAAAATCTTATCGGTGAAATGTTGTTCCTTGTGCTTTTTTCTAATAGGGTTTTTATATTTGTAAGCAGAACTAGTTGCCATAATATTTTCTTTAAAAAAATATAACGAAAAACGCAATTTAAAAAGTGAAAATGGTGAAAAATTATTTTTTCGAATTTTTTAATAAAAACATGGCTGACTATGCTTCAATTTTAATTTTAAAGTCTAGGGTATCTTAGAAAGAGCAATATATATTGGCAATTTACATGCTATTTATAATATTTGTCTCTTTTTAACGTGTACGTAATATAAATTACTGGTCGTTTCATTTCTAATGTCTATGGACCGCACGATATTATGTGTAATGTTTTTGCTTCTAATGGGTTAATTTTATAAGTATTTCGTAGTTTACTCTGGGTTCAGTTAATTAATGCGCATAATATTTGATAAATTTTTATAATAATCAATTTCAAGAGAAATTAAAATCATTTTTTTTTTTCTTTTAATTAAAATTTTAAATTATTATAAAAGTATTAGAATATTCGAATGTTATTCCACTTTTGTCGTTATTGTTGTTATCCGCGCCAGTTTTTAATTTTTTTGAAAAATAATAAAATAACTGATTAAAAATTACGTGATGAAATGGCCATATAATAACGAAAACATATTTCCAGAAAATGTTAAACATATAACGATTTTTGACGATTATTTGAAAGAAGAAAAAATTGAATTTGGTAAAAGGTATTTACTTTGTGAAAATTCATATTAGAAAATTTGTCACTTTTCACTAATTAAATAAATTCTAATATTACGAGTCGACTTTCCACACTCACCTCATCGTCAGGAAGAAATTACAATAATTGTTTTCGGTTTTTCCTATTTTAATGGTCGATTTATTCATAATTGTTACCCAAAATAAAATCTCAAGAAACTCAAAAGTCAAAATTCGACATATTCATAAACATATTAATATTTTCTACTTAATTTGTGGTGAAATGTATTATAGGAATCTAGTTTGGTAACATTATTGCCATCTGGTGCCAGATTGAAACAGTAATCAGTGTGTGACATTCACTGACATAGACACATTGATCGTGTTTCATTCATATATGTAGTATAATAAATATACGGCCAATCTGGATATGAAAACATGTCCCAACATCACGGCACAACAATATTAGTTCTAGCTCTCTCTTTGGAGAAACTTGGTTCGTTTTGCGCAAATGCGACTATTTTGGCGGAACTGGAAATATGAGTTGAATATATTTAAAAATCTGTGGGCACCATGATATTTATATAAATTGTTGTTTCGGTGTGATTTTTAGTAATTTAGTTGTCTGTAGCTTTTATTCATGTCTTTTTAATGATAATGTTAAATAAGTTGACCCAAAAAAAAAAAAATAAATAAAATAAAATAAAATAAAAAAATAATGGGAAACTATGATAAATAAAAAAAAATATGGTAATACGTATATTTTCAAAAATATAAACAGTAAACATTAATAAAATGAAATTATATTTAGATAAAAAAAATAAAAAAATTTTGAATAAATTAAATAAAAATAATTTTCAAATAGAAAAAATACTTTTATATTTATTTACAGTGTTTGACATACAGTTTTTTACACTTTTAAATTTTATCAAATAAAAAAAAATTTTTTAAACATCAAATTTTTTAAACTTATATCAGTTTAAAATACGCGCAAAATTTATTTATTGAAGCCACTGATTGAAGTACCTGCGCAAAACAACTCAAATGCCTCTACCCGATGTCTATCCATCTCTTTTCATCGGAACTACTGCCTCTTATAGGGATTGGCCATACACCCATTATACTACATACTTATATGGTTTCATTAGCAAACACAAGCGACACTGTGTAACACAATGCATTTAGGGGAAAAGTAATGCCAACCAAATTTTCGTGATTTTTGTACTTTGTTTTTTCAAAAAAAACTAATTTTTTTTTAAATTTTATTATGAAACTAACCTTTTATTTGCTTTTAATTAAATTATACATGTAATTGGGAATCTTAAAAAGCAGATTGATTTTTTTTAAATCTAGTAACTTTATCTATGCTGCCCTCTGCAGAAACACAATAAAAGTTGATGTTCCATTAGTGAAAAAAGTAAACACAGTGTAACACAGTGTCATGCACTGTGTAAAATTTTTGCTAATGGAATGCGGTCTACATGTAACTGACTAACACCACAGATATAGTTCTTACTTGCCTATCATGTTATTTTAAGGTAGTTACCGTGTGACATGCTAGTAGAAAAAATTGCAAACCAAACTTACTTTATGTCATTATTGTATGTATTAATGGATAGATGTTAATGCATAGGTACTATTTTTCATACGAGCATGTAAACATACATTCAAACAAAGTCTGTGCATACACACTTATCAAAATTTTTTATAATAAATGCTTTGACATCATTGTTTATTTACCCAACAAACATATTAAGTGGTATGCATATGCGTTTTGAGCGCTTTATTTTTTCACCTGTACAAGATAGACAGGTGCTCTCGCGGACTTTTTTGTAGAGAATTCGATTCTCTACAAAAAAGGTCTTAACACTTTTAACGTATCTATCACCGTTTTCGCTACGTAAGCGGTGAAAGGTCCAAAAATGTTATTCATAAATTTTCAATATTGTTTAAACAATAAATACGAATAAACCAGTTATTTAATATACAGAGTTGCCAGACTGCTTCAGTTCAGTTGCTTGAAATTAATGTATTTATTAAAATACTATAATTTCTCTGATGATATCTTCAATTCAAAACGATCAACAAATAATTCAATTTTTTCTTTACATTCAGAACTTATTAGTCTTTCTTTCCCTAGTTTTTTATTGAATTCTGTCGAGTCATTATATTGTTAAATGCAAAATAAGGGTACGTAGTCAGAATTTTGAGATCTAATATATGGAGTAGATACAAATTTTAACCCTAATTATTTTAACGCAGAAACCCTAGCAGAAACGATCAATCTTTCCCAAATTACAAGTACAATCAAATATAGCATTCTTCTTTATACTATTAAAATTTGAAACTATTCTGTCGAAAAGTTGAATGTCGCGGTACTTCCTTAATAAATTCATAGCATTCACACATAACGGGTATGTTCCGAAATATAATCCAGCCATATATGTATTATAACTATATGGCCAATCTCTATAAGAGGCAGTGGTTCCGATGAAGTGAGACGGATAAACATCGGGTAGAGGTACTTCAGTTGTTTTGCGCAGATGTATCAATTAATGTTTACCGTGTTTACTGTTCAGATTGGTTCATATTACCACCACAAAAGTCGCGTTTGCGCAAAACGAACAAAATACTTCCAAATCTGCACCGTGATGTTGGGACGTTTTTTTCATATCCATTTGGCTATATATGTATACTACATATATGAATGCAGCATACTGGCCAGTGTTAATGACGTCATGAATCGACGCCATACTGTTGATTCGTTCCTTATCACACCAGTACAGTATGGTGAGACACCAGTACAATATGGCGTCGAATTCATGACGTCATCACCACTAGCCAGTATGCTAGATTATATTTCGAAACATACCCAATTTTGTCATTTATATCACATTAAGGCGCCACTATTAGTTCCAGGGCTTCCGTTCTTAGTTCACACCCGGTCCCTATGAATATTATTTTTATAGATGATTTAAAGAATACATTTTTAGGTTACGTCATGGACCAAAATGCAAGAGTGATCGAAAATTATCTGATTTTGTTTTGAAAAAAACATTAGGGGAAGGATCTTTTGGCCGTGTAATGTTGGCAAATGAAAAAGTGACCAATGATTATTACGCAATAAAATGCATAGAGAAAAAAGAGTGTGTAAAAACCAAACAAATTTCACATCTTCATTCCGAAATAAAACTTTTGTCAGCTGTCGATTTTCCATTTATTGCGAAATTAATTTCAGTGTTCATAGATAACGTCTACATTTTCTTAGGTGAAATAAAAGGTCGATAAGGTCAGTGTCCCTATTTATACTCAGAAATAGGAACTTTGCAGAAAAAGACAAAAATTAATTTTGAAAAAATCCATATAATATATTTTTCAAAGGCGTTTTTTGTCGGTATGCCATATCTTCCTTATTTATTCATCAAAATGAATATTTTAAAAATGTATAAGGTGCCATCTATTGACAGTCTTTTTAACCATAATTCATTTAAAGTACTGTGACATGGTAACTAAATTGTGACATCTTTACGTCGCCAATAGCGGTTTTTGAAGCTAACATTAAAGTTTGATTTTTTTTGCATTTTATAATGCACTTTGAATTAATCTGTAACAAGTTCAGTTAAAGCAAAATAACAGTTAAAGCATTTACGCACTATTGGTGACGCAAAGCCTACGCGAGCGCTCCTGATTTCTTAAATTAGAAGCTTTATCAAGTAAAAAATTTTGTATACGTTTAATTGTCGATAAAAATATGTATTATACAAATTATGTGCGAATTACTAGATTTTATATCACCAATTAAACGTATATTTTTACTTGGTACTAGTTCTAATTTTAGCACCAGAGGCCCGAAAGAGAATCTTTGCGTCGCCAATTATCTCATTTTTTTTTTTGGAAAATGTATAGCTAATTTTGAAATTAGACTATTTATTTGTCCCTCGTTAGAAATAGGGACATTGACCTTATTGTCGATTTTATCCACAGTACTTATAAATCAAACTTTTGTATTTAAATTTTAGTTTTTCCCTTCTATAATGGTGGAGATTTCTTTAGATATTTACGATCAGTGAGAAAATTTAGTGAGTATCAAGCAAGTTTTTATGCAGCGCAAATTCTATTGGCGTTGCAATATTTGCATTATATGGGCATAATACATAGAGATTTGAAACCGGAAAATATCCTTTTTGATTTGGATGGCTACATAAAATTAACTGATTTTGGCTTTGCAAAAAAAATTGACAATGGTAGAACGTATACACTTTGCGGTAATCAGACAATGATGAGAATGTACTCTCAGTAACAGCTGTCTTTGTCTCTAGTATTATTCTCTATGTACATATTTTGTAAACAGGAACACCAGATTATCTAGCACCGGAGGTCATAAATTGTTATGATTATGGAAAATCGGTTGATTTTTGGTCTTTTGGAATATTTGTTTATGAAATGGTTGCCGGGTTTCCCCCGTTTTCGTCATTTTCAATGGATAGAGAATTGTTCACCAAAATTACAAAAGCTGATTATGTGTGTCCTTCACATTTTAGTCGATCGTTAAAAGATCTTATCAAATCGTTATTAATTATTGATCGAACAAAGAGGTAGTGTTAATCGATTTTTCTTTTATAATCCTCTACGGTTCAGTCTTTTTCAATTGATAGCGAAATCCGATAGATTCTCATTATTTAGATATTTATTTATGTATATATTTTGATATAACAGGTTTGGGCTTTTAAAAAATGGAGTTAATGATATCAAATTTCATTCTTGGTTTCAAAATTTAAATTGGGAAAAGATTCGACAGCGAGGTCAGAAAGCACCGTATGTGCCAAAAATAAAGGGGCCAAGCGATACAAGATTTTTCAAAGACAATATTTTGGAACGACCGTTACGATCGAACGTAACTAATGAATATGTTAAAGAATTCTATGATCTTGTAACATAAATTTTTAAGTAAAGATTATTGAAATGATCAGGTTCTTTATAAATTTTTACAACTTGGTATATGCATAAATTTTTAACGACATTTGGTATATAAATTTTTAAGAATCTATTCTTTTATAATATGTTGATTTCATTTTTAAATAATCGTTAAGTGTTTGTCAAACTGGTCAAAATATGACGAAATTATAAAAGTACTATAGTTTTGGCTTCGGAACCCTAAAAATTACATTTATTGAAGAATAATTCCGATATTAAGTGTTACATTTGAACATAGAACACTAGAAGCCAACTAACATAAAAAAGTGTAATTCGCTCGGAGTCATTTGACACCAGTCACAGCTTAAGGCATGTAGTCACTTATTGACCGTCGTCGAGTTCGCACTGCATTGTATTAACAATATACCCATTGTTACTTGAACACGTTGAACAGCTCTCTCTGGTAATACGTGTGGTGAGGTAGTATGCGTGAATACACATACTACTACAAAAAACCAAACTAATACACTGCAAACAGTGTGTATGTACACAAACAGAGTACGTCACAAACTCATTACAAGTGGAACAGACACAAAACCAATCTAGTTTGTCCCCTTGCATTTGAATATCGTACATAGGAATGAATCGGTACAACTGGGTGAATAGGGACGAAATAAAAAATGTTATTCATGAGCTTAGTTTAAAAATTACTAGATATAAATGCGAACATATACTTTCCTTAAACTATAGTAAAATAATTATTTTTTCGGGTAACAATAGTAACTAAGCTTAAAGTTGGATAAAAAATATTAAAAAATCAGTTTTCAAACTGCTATTTTTGTTTCTTAAACCTTTATCTAAAAACTGTTTATTTTGGTGCTCTCATGAATAAATTGTTGTTTAATCGAAAATTTAGTTATTTTGAAACATATCTAAGAAAAAAAGACTGCAAACTTTTAGTTGTTTTTATTTTTTTAAGAGGAAATAATGACGACTTGACATTTGGGCTAAGTTGGAAGTTAATAGGAACGGAAAAGGTGTGAAGGGACAGTAGATAGGTTAATAGGGACGTTAATGAAAAAGTAGCATTCCAATTAAATTAGAAATCATTAACTAAATTTTAATTCTACTAATTATTAATTATTTTTGCTTGCAAATTGTATCTTGTTAAGTTCAAACCCATTCTGGAAGGTAGCCTTTCCTAAAAAAACAGATAGAATTGCAATTAATATAGGCTGACATTAACGAAAATTGTTTTTAGAAATAATTTTTTATATAAAGAATCTTCTTACTGTTAAAATTGTTAAAATGTTGTTATTGTTATATTGTAAATGTATGTTCTTGAAAATGGCGCCAACTGTGCTGAAATATATTGAACAAAACGAAGTAAAATTATTTTGTGGATTTTGTTAAAATATTTTTAAATTTTACCCAAAAAATCCTGTAATCCGCATCACTTTGGGTAGCGGTCAAAACGAAAAAGGAAATTATTCTTCAATCCGAAAAAGAAAAATCATTATATGATCTTTGTTATTTTTTTAAAAACCACCGATATTTTCAAAATTTTTTGCATAATATGATAAAGTGACCATCCTCGTATAAATTTTTAATACATTAAAGATTACGTTTAGGTCCTCATAAAGTAAATATTTATATAAAAAAAAAAAATACTGTGTGAAGTCTGAATTCCTGCCTACCATGCCCATTATCTACGGTATTTTAATTGTATTCATTTGTCGGCTTTCTTCTAAATCGTGTTTTGTTTAGTTTTACTATAGAGATTATATACTTATTTTCATTCATGAAATCTATTTTTTGGGTTGGAAACTGGTAATATCGAAATTATATAACTTTGGTTCTTGTTAACCAAATTTTATTTTATACAAATTTATTAAATTTTTGGGACTTTATCTAAAAGCGAACTATCAAAAAAATGGCTGGAGGAGAGTCAGGAGCTGAAGGTCAATTGAAAGGACTATCGAAATATTTTAATGGTCAAACGTTACAAGGCAGAGCAAATGTATGTTAAAAAAAAAAAAATGGTGAGACTCGTTTTTCTTTTTTCTTATTATCGATATTTTATTGTTCAATTACAGGTAGCCAAAGCAACATACGCAACCATAGGTTTAATTATCTTATATTTTTCGTTGAAACCCAAAAAGAAGTAATTTTGTGTTTTATAACCTATATTAATGTAGTGATAAAAAAATAATAAATTAATTCAAAACTAAAAAATTGTTTATTTTATTCGTGTAAAAAATGCGTCACCCTTGCATTTCGGACGGTTTTCAATTACATTCCGTCACGTTATGTGACATCGACAACGAACATGTACTCTGGAAATGTGAAGATGATTTAAGTGTCCCGTACAAAGTACACGAAATACGTATTCCCGTAAAAATTTTAAACTGTCGTGCCGTGAAGCGAGAAATTAATTTCAGTTCAGTCATGCCAATCGACTATTTACGTTTGGAGCAGAAAATTTATTTCAAAGGACGTTGTTTGGAAGAATGGTTTTTTGAGTTCGGTCATGTGACGGCAAATTCAACGAACACATGGATTAGCGTTATCGAAGCAACGCCCGAGAGTCGAATGATGCCGGCATTTGTGTTGAATGGGAATTTGATTTTAGAAACGAAATTTTTTAACTATGATACTTTGATTACAACTTCAGAAATCAAATTGTATTATGTATAATTGAAGTTGCCCCCCACCCAAAAAAAAAAATTTAATTGAAAGTATTATTAATGATTTTCCGATAGTTTTGATGATAGGATTTCAGTGATTTTGTCGTAAATATGTGTAAATCTACTTTTGCGTCTCTGGTGGTGAAATTAGAAGCTGTGTCAACTTTAGTGATGTCGAGCCGACAGGCAGTTAGTCGTTTAGTCAACTAAAGTTACTTTTAGGACAAAATTAGTCATTACTCAAAAATATCGAGTATACAATAGTGATGTCGGATGATTAATCGATTAATCGGTTTAGTCGACTAATTTTGTTTAAATTTAGTCAGTTTTCAATCGACTATTTTACTCTCGACTAAATGATTAATTTTTTTTAAATGACTAAAATCGACAATTTTATTTTTTCCTTTATTATTTACATAAAATTCGTAAAATCAAAAACTAAAAAATTATCCATTGGCATGATTTTTCTTTTAAAAAAAAAAATAATTATTAAGAATTAACAATGTATTCAAATAAAGGTTACCCTATTCATGAATTCGACTAAAAATTTAGTCGATTAGTCGACTATTGGTTGCTCGATATTTTCGTCTAAAAAGCAACTTTAGTCGATTAATCGACTAATTTCTCTTCAGCTCGACATCACTAGTATACAATCATCGACAAAATTTTTAACCGAATTCATAAATAGGGTAACCTAAATAACTAATGATGTCGGATGATTAATCGGTTTAGTCGACTAATTTTGTTTAAATTTAGTCAGTTTTTAATCGACTATTTTACCCTCGACTAAATGACTAAAATGATTAATTTTTTTTAAATGACTAAAAACGACTAATTTAATTTATTTTCTGTATTATTTATATAAAATTTGGAAAATCAAAAACTAAAAAATTATCTATTGGCACGATTTTCGATTTTCCTTTTTCTTTAAAAAAAAATAATAAAATATTAAAAATCAATAATTAAATTCAAAAGAATTTTTTTTTTTAAAATTACTTTTTTTTTTGAAAAAAAATTAGGTTATCTTATTCATGTATTCGACTAAAAATTTAGTCGACTATTGCGTGCTCGATATTTTCGATTAAAGAATAATTTTGTCTAAAAAACAATTTTAGTCGATTAATCGACCAATTTCTCTTCAGTTCGACATCACTATAAGGAACTGTTTCAAAAACAATGTTTTCTTTTGAATTTAATTAGTGATTTTTAATATATTTTGAAGAAAAACAAAAATATCGCATATCATAATGTATAGTGAAAAGTCATACAAATAGATAATTTATTAGTTTTCATTTTTTGAAGTCCAATAAATAATACAGAAAAATTAGTAAATTAGTCGTTTTAGTCCTTTAAAAAAAATTTCATCATACCATTTTAGTCATTTAGTCAAAGGTAAAATAGTCGACTAAAAAATGACTAAATGTAAACAAAATTAGTCGACTAATCGATTAATTATCCGACATCACTAGTGTCAAGTGAAACAAGTATATATACATTCAATTGGAGATAGAAATCTAGCTATATGCACATAATTTGTATAATACGTACTTTTATCGACAATTCGGCGTATACGTTCATATTTTATCTCTTACAGTTTCTAAAGTTGCCACAAGAGGCGTGAGTGTGTATCTTTACGTCGCCAATAGAAACAGAGTTTGGTAACATAATAGTCTAGTGTAAAGTTTGAAATAAAAGGTTTTCTATAGATTTTGATGTATTGAACTGTTGAAGAGAAACTGTAAAATAGATTTTTCCGATGTTTTGCTTAATTTTTGAAATGTCGACGTTTTCGAGCAAATTTTTATTTTTGAACCATGAAAATAAAAACTCAAAGAAGTGAATATGTCTTGAAAACGCAGCAAAATATTACAAAAAATGCTTTTTATATTATTTACTCCGGACTTCAAGATCTATTGGAATTCCCAAATAAAAAAATGGCAAAAAAATCGACCGACAAAATCCAAAATATTGATTTTCGGAACATATTCATTAGATTTTGCATTATAAAGTCACTGCAATATGAATCATTCCAACTAATTTTAATTAAAATTTTATCGTCAAAGTTAAAATCACTGAATGTTTCTCATTTATATCACATCAAGGCGCCACTGTCTATCATACAGAAAATTAAATTCCAAAAAATCTTAAATGTACTCTATAAAAATAAATTAATATAACTAGAAATAAGTAAGAAATGTATTTATAATGAAATTAATATAAATTTTGTACATTTTTCAAATATAATAAATAATTACTTTTGTACCGTCAAGAGGAGTTACTTTAGTCCGCCGGGGTAACTTTGGCCACCCTTCGGTAAAAAGATGTTTCCTTTTATAAATATTAGAAGCAGAAAGTTTTTACATTTATGTATTATTACATACTACACATTATACTTGTAGCCAGGCAATTTCATTTTTAAACATTCATAGGTCTGTATCACTGGCTGTTTTAGTTTGATGGTTATGTATATTCATAATTTTAACCGCGAAACTTTTATCAGTGCAACTGATTGTATTCGCTTTTATAAAAAGGTAAGTACTTTAATAGGATCTATAAAGAGTCGTTAAACATTAACTAAAGTTTCAAAATGATATATTTCGTTGTTTATTTATTTTTTGAAAAAATGTTGCAAGATAACAAAATTCAGGGCTGGGAACTATTTAAAATCATTTCATTTTAAATATGTATTTAAAATACAAAATGGCATTTTGCATTTTCTATTTTAAATAAGTTTGTTCAAACCATTTTCCATTTTGTATTTAAAATGGAAATTTGAATCCATTTTGCATTTAAAATGAAAATGCATGGACACTCAAATTTATGTGTATATGTATGACACTTATGACTCATATTAATCATAGAACTCGAATTGAACACAGTCTAATAAATTTAAGTTAAATTTAAGTCGATTCAATTGACTTAAATTTTTTATCATTCGAGTTTCAATGTCACTTAAGTTAAATTTGTTACTAGAGCTGCAGTTCTTTCAAGTCAAATTTTTCTGACTCAAGTTGTATGCTATTATCTTTTTGACACGTCGATAAGAAATGTTTTAGTATTTCGAGCAGATGATTTCATAATTTAGAATTCACAGTTGTATCGTAGTCAAGGTTTGATTATGCCAAGGCTGAATTAAATTTTACAATATTTCAAGAGTTAAATTTCGTTTAAATATCATGCAAACTTTATAAAACTTTCTCAAATGACTGCTCTAATATAATTTCAATACGTTTGACATTTTCTTAACTTTTTTTTATTAATATAAAAAACGATAAAAGATTTATAGTATAAAAAAGTAAAAAGCATTTTGCATTTTATAATCCATTTTAAATAGCTATTTTCCATTTTGTATTTTAAATGCATTTTTGGAAACTATATTCCATTTTCTATTTTAAATGGTTTCTATGAACCATTTTTCCCAGCCCTGACAAAATTGAGCCTAAATGGGGTAACTTTGGCCAATCTTATAAACTGTGTTTTTTCTGTGCTATTATTGTAAAATAAATTAATAAACTATTCGAATATTGTTTATTAATATCATTATTTTACTTTCAAGTTTCAGCTGAGATTCAAATGGCAGCGGAATCAAGTAGGTATTCCCAAAAATTACATATGAAAAGTTGGCGAAGAAAAAAGCCCTTAAAAGAAGGCTACTATCATTGTCTCTTATAAAAAAAACAATACTATTTTGGGTTGATTTATAAGATGCCTGATGAAGGTGAAGAAAGGCCAACTGTTGACTGCATGAAAAAAAAAAAGTGCTGAATTTGGTCTTAAAAAAAGGACAAACTTATCTACAAATGGGAAAATATTGTTTCCAAAATGAATCCACCAAAACTCTTACATTTCAGAGGACATTTCAAAGTTCCTGAACTGGATATTTTTTGCTTCGTTCTAACTAGGTCTATTTAATTTGGTGATGTATCACAGCAACTTTTAGTTTGATTCAAATTTTCCGACTGATAAATGTATATAAAATTTATACGATAGGTTTTAAGTATATATTTTACTTCCGTTTGTTAAATAAAATTTTTTTCTATATGATTTGGTCTATTAACTGTGCCTTATATCACATAACTTATCATAAGGAAAGGTAACTTTGCCTTAAAATACCTTTACTATGGATTTTAAACAATTAAAATAACAAGTGGCTAAAGTAACCCCAATCCCTGGGTAACTTTGACCAAATTTTTAAAAATATAAAAAAAATATATGCACACTTCCAAAATTAAAAAATATGGTAGCCACAGCACCAGAATTATACAAATATTATTTTAAAATTTTTTAAAATAATATGCTGCCATTTGTATAGGCCAAAATAATCCCACTTGACGGTATCTAATTAAGCGTATCTTTTAAAATATTCATTATTTCCGATTCTTGATATACTTTTTTTTCAGTATTGTTTTTCTGAGATGTTTCCTCTTTGTTACGTAAGTATTCTTTGGCCTCCAAAAGCTACAAAAAAAAAAATAAAATTTAAAAAAAAGAATAACTACTTAGGGAAATTTTAATATACTTTTGAAAATTGTTCGACAAAATATAATGAATCTTTTATACAGTAATTTTTTTCGTCTAAATCGATTTTTTCATCCGATGATTGATTTTTTTCGAAATTGTTTTGAATTTGTTGCTGAAACTGTTCGAACACTTGTTTAAAATCACTGAAAATTGTTTCAAGATTTGTCTCTTGATTTTCGACGATATTTATGTGTGGAATTAATTTTTTTTGGTTTTCTAACTCGTCAATTTTCTTTTGAAGTTCTTGATTTTCTTTTTCTAATTGTTTATGAATTAAAATTTTTTCATTGTCTGATATTTTTTTATGGGGTATATATTCGGGTAACACGTTATATTTCCATTTTAAATCATCGTTGAAAAGTTTCAAATTTTCTAGTGTATTCACGATTTCCATGTTATCTGAACTGCACCAATCACTGCTTTCTTCTTTAATTGCAATTATAAAATTACATATTCTTTTTAGTATACGAAATTCTTCGTTATCTTTAAATTTATCGCCACACAAAAATTTATTTGATTCACTGGATCGACAAAATCCATTTTCTTGTAGGCATTCGATTAAAATGTTTTTTAAATTTGGATCATTAAATTCTAAACTTTCATTATTCACTTGTTTGTAGATCCATATTAAAAGATATAAACGATTTTCTTTTGATAGAATTATTTTAAAATATTCTATATTTTGATTACTTAAGTCTGGATAACCAGCTTTTATCATTAAATCTTTTAATTCCTCCAACATTTTTGAGGAAAAAAATGACTTCAAAAACCTCAAAACTTTCAAATTAAAAACGGTATTGAAACTTTCTGGAACAGACGTCAGATAGCGCTATACGCATAGTTAACCCATTAAAGACTAACCTATTACATATGAAACAGAAACTACGGTGTATGGTGGGTAGATATCAGGAACACCATCTCTGTATCAAAAAGTGTCCATAGAAAGGCGTAAATAGTGGCGGCGCCACTGTAGCAAAAGGGTAAATTTAGAGAAGTAAACAAGGAAAGAAAAACATCCACGTTGTTAGGTAATTGTTTTTTTATTATAATTGTTACATATAATAGTTCTATTATTTTAAAAATTTTTATAAAACTCAACACAAAAAAATCACTATACTCTTTTGCTACTCTAGCGCTATTCTGGCGAGTTTTTGAACTGTTACTTAGTCCTTAAATGGGACACTTTTTGAACTATTTTTCTATTGTTTTCCGACCAAGATAGTCTTCCTGATATCTACCCTCCATACTACGGTGATTAGCTACGTTAATTGATGGAAGTTTGGTCCAAATAAATATATGTATTTTATAACTCCGAAAATTGTTTGATTTTCTTATAACGAGTTTTAAAATAGCCCAGAATATAAATTTTAATAAAAAAATTTTAATTTTTTTGTTACGTTTTCTTATTATGTATTATCTTTTTTGCCAAGGTTTTTATATTTACAAAAATCCTGAGTATTATGTATCCAAAGCTAGTGAGCGAGTAAAATTTAACGGGCAAAGTTAATCTAAATGTTAAAGTAAATTTAAATTTAATCATTATTCCGCCACTTAAAACGTTAACTTCTTCAATCGTTAAAGCGTGTTTACTGAAAATATAATGTAATATTTTCAGTAAACACACTAATTATTTTTAATATTAACTCGGCAATTCCCAGTGTCACCTGTAGGTGACAGACATTTTTAATTGTAAACTGTATTAATTTGTTTGTTTAACTTATAGTATAGAGTTGTCACAAGAAAGAAATATAAAGTCATCTATTAGCCTTCTAATGGTGGTAACAGAACGTGAAGATTTAATTATCTTATCGTTGAAAAAAATTGAAAACATCTGTCACCTCCAAATAACTCTGGGAATTGTCGAGTTAATTAGTCAGTTAATAAGTCAAGAATTTGTAGAGGGTAGGAAAATGGTTTAATGTAAGAATTTTAAGTAGCTGAAGATTAACCCTTTTATTTTAACCATAGAGAAAATTGTTTTGTCTCAAATTATGGGACCTTTTACTCCCAGTGCCAAGTACAATAGATAAGGTTACAAAAAAGAAAGAAAATAAAAATACACATTAGAACATCAAAAAATGATACCCTAGAAATTTGTAAAATAGAATTAATACTAAACTATGTTGGTAAAATTGAACATTACTTAGAATTATACCGTATTTTGACAAATCTGACACAGATGGCGGGACTAATATTAGTGAATATATACATATAAAAGCATTTTGAGTCGCCATATTGCAGGACGAGTTAACTCTCCTTAATCATTTAAAGAGTTAATTACCATGCTTGCATAAGGTGCATGTAGGAAAATAGTATTTGTAAGAGAATCTGTTGAATTTGCCATCAAAAGACGATAATTTTGACGATATTTGAACTTTTTTAGAGGTCTATAGTCCTTAAGTTTCTTTTTCGAGGGAATGGCAGTACGTTACGGTAGTAAAAATAAAAATGACTGCGGCGCAATGCTGCAATACTGGATAGAAATTGTGCGATTAATACGAGCACCTAAAAGTTACAGACTTATATTAATAGAAGTTCAACAGAAGTTAAAATAAGACTGTTAATACCACAGAGGACAGAGGTACAATACGTATCTCTCCACTACTGGAATCAGTGTAATCAGTAAGAGATAGAAAATATGTTATATACGTGCACGGTGTTTACTTTGTATTGGCGCACTACACTGTGTATGTGTGCGTAATCGAAATAGAGGTGGCAGTCACGTGACCCTTCTTCGCATACATATGTGTGATACCAAAACGCTGCGTGTGGGGGTTCTACAGTACTAACAACAATCAAATCCATTGTTGTTTGACTGACCTACACTGAGTGAATGCGAGTGAGGCACTGACTACCTATGAGCCTAAGGTACACAAAAATGTACACTGCAGATTTCATGATAGAGATAGTTGCTGTGTCTCCATTACTCCAAGGTTAATACTTTTGAAATGAAAAATTAATTTACTAAATAACATGTTAACTTTAACGATTTATGGATTTTGTTTTCGAACGATAACATTTTTCTATCTAGTTTCATATTTATCGTATGCACTTTTATTATTATTCTGGAAAAGAAACATTTAAAAAAAATCTTATATAAATATGAGTGGACTTTAACGGGTTAAGTTAACGAGTCTGGTACGTATGTGACGTATGTATAACTACATATAGCGAATATTCCAGAAAAAGTAAATTCTGAAGTAAGTATCGCGTATATTTTATTTATAGTACAACATGAATACGAATGTGCACGCAAAAATGTACATAATATGGCGAGCCAAAATTTAAATATTAGTTCATATTTAATTTAAAATATCAATTGTAACACCTAACGTAGTATTTACTGAACATTTTACTAGCCGGTTTGTACCATTTTTCTCATTTCTATATTAATATTTTCACTAACTTCAAGGGCACTGACCTAATAAAATTATATCTGTCAGCAGTGTGCCTTTTTAAATAGAGCGCGTTCTCTGTGATGCAATACAGTTATAATCTTTGGTGCGAGGCTAAACTCGTTATGCTTGTTATTGAATTCGATTGGTAAAAATGTAATCTATGAATTGAGTTATGGACTGATTGTGGTTACACGACTACCCTTGTTTGGAACTAATTAAATATAATTTATTAATAAATAAACGTGTGAATGTTAAAAACGTGAATTAATTATTGTGCTTTTCGTGACTGGTATGTGATTTTTATGATATGAAAAATGCGATATAAGTTAAAGTTTCATTCAATTCAGTGAAGACTGCCATTTTATGTTGTGTATTTTTTTTGTCGATGATTTCGTGTGATCATTTATATAGGTGGAAATTGTATTTAACATTTTTTCGATTGTATAAAACTTGATTTTCGCGACTCGAATTCCGTGGATTGTGATTCGAATAGATTTGTGTAAATCATATTTTAATTATATTTTAAATGAAGTCATCAATCTGTCATTTTTATCTTTGGTTATACGAAGACCACACAATTTAAACTAGATAAATGTGTTTACACTAAAACGAACCAATTAGTTGACGTAATCGAATTAAAATGGCTAGCCCATCCCCACAGAGCAGTCCAATGCCACCCCCACAGGCTCCAAGCCCGATGGGTCCGCCAACACAGAGTCCAGCACCGCCACAGTCGCCGCATAGTCCATATCAGTCGGGGCCCCCGCACGGCGGTCATATGAACGGTCCGCCGCCTTCGCAGCACGGTTTACCACCGTCCTCGACCAATAGTCATATGGGGTCAATGGGTCAAGGACCACCGGGTCATATTTCACAGCCGCAGGGACCGCCACAAGGTGGTAATACACAGAGTCCGCATCCGGGGATGCAACCCTCCGGCCCGCAGCATCCGTCTATGGGAGTGTCGCATTCGCCTGGGTCACATTTAAATGCACAATCTCATCCAGGTAATAACTATTTGTTATAAAGTTTGATACATATAAGGAAGATTTTTTATTAACCCTAGAATCATACGTACACGTCAAAACGACGAACGAACTTCTCTACCTGCTCCAATACTACAACTTGTCGGTACCTGCTTGCTGTGAGATTTCTGTTATCTAATTTATTTGTTGTTATAACACATAAGACGTATTTATTTTGTTTATAGTCATTGTCGTTTTATTTGTATTGAAATAGTGTCCGTCAAAAGGACGTCGATGTATGATTACGCGATGTTTTTTTTTTTTTAAAGATTTTGTACTTCACATATAAAAGTTTTCCTAATTTTTCTAAAATTTATTAAAGATATGCATGTTATAATTAATTTATTCAATGATTATGATAATGTGAAAGATGATTACAACTGTTTGACTTTTTGACTTATAGAGACGACATAATACTGAAGTTTTAATATATTGAATCGAAAACTAAAGAATGCGTTTCAAGTGACTTAATAAAAAATTAACAATTTATTTTGTGGAAAATATATTAATTTTTATTATTTTTTGAGATCTTATTCGAAAAATTACTAACAAATTTTAGAAAATTTACAAATGTGCCTAATGGGGAAATAACTACATATCTATAGGAATATTTATGACTGAGAAATTTCACATTCTATAAAGTCAGACATGTCCACTGACTCATAATAGTTCATAAATTAATTATTTGAACCACATGTTTTAGGATACAATTGATGTATTTATCTATTTTTTAATTTTTATAATGAAAATATGCTTTGATAAAAAGATTAAGAAAATTAATAAATATTTACATTAAGAAATTTTTCCAAATCCAATTTTTTTAAATATTTTGTTTGCTTTTATAGTATTGTTATGTAAAAAAATGTTTTTTTTTTTTTGCAAATAAACTCTAAAACACTCCGTAAAAAGTCCGTCCGTCAAAACGACGTCGATGTATGATTAACGTTTCTCGTAGAACAACGTATGATTCTAGGGTTAATGCCCAGTACAGCCGACTCTCGTTAATTCGAAACTCGAGAGACTTAAAATAATACGAATTATCGAGTGTTTGAAATGTCAAATGGTTCGACAATAACGAAAACAAAGGCTCGTGTACGATGATATGTACAAGTTTGAACTTGTCTCAAAATGTACTTACAATCTTTCTGTCTCTTTCTCTCTGCAACTTTGAATTGTCGAGTGTTTGACGCCGATGAGTTCGAATTAACGCGTCGTTTTGTTACGTAGCAATGATTTTTTCGTTCGAATTACCAAGTGTATTGATTTAGTTCGAAATATAAAGAGGTTTTGTAGGGAACTCGTGATAAGTTTGAATTAGGGAGAGGTTCGAATTATCGCAGATTTGAATTAACGAGAGTTGACTGTATATTTTTGTATAATTTCATATAGGTATATAAATTAATAAAAATAAATAAACAAAACGATTAATAAAAAATTGAGCGAAGTGAGATTAGCAGTAAATAAGATATTGACATTTAATGGGATTTCATGGTAGCGCCGTGGATAATATTATTTCGAATGCAATGAAATTTGTAGGGGACCATCTAGGAACCAGACTGCATAATTTCTGAAAATTTCATTAAAAACAATCGAATAGTTAGTTATGCCACTTGGTGCAAACTGGCGACACACAGACAGACGGACGGACGGACAGACACCAAATCAAAATCAAAACGTAACATGTGCGTAAAAAATTTTATTTTGGAGAGAAAAATTATTTTATTTTTCAAAAGTGATTCAATGCGTCCGCTACTTTAATAGTCTCGGAAGCAAAATATTAAATGATGCAATAACTTATGTACTTATACAATATACTGATTAAACGCTTAAAAACCATTAAAAAGTATTTTTATCAAAGCAAGTTATTATAGTAAATGTTTAAGTTTCTTACTATCTCGTGGTTTTGATTCACATTATGCATTTTAATGACCATTTTTTTTTTAAAACCGCATAAAAAAATCGCACAAAAGGACCGCATAAAAAAAGGTTCGGCTGTATACAAAAATGAAATATGTATTTTATTTGAAGAATCAAGATACTAAAACAGGGTGGCGATCGACCTGGAAAAGTTAGGGAATTTCGAATTTCTGGAATAGTCAGGGAAAAGTCAGGGAATTTCAATCTTAGTCAGGGAAGTAAAATATCTATAACGCTTAAAGATATTAACGCTTAGGGAAGTAAAATATCTATAACTCTTAAGGATATTTTATTGATATAAATAAAATTTTTTAATTAAACAAAAATCTGGAAATAGATTGACCCAGTAAATCAGTCTCAAAAACTTCACGCAGTTTTTGACAGTACTTTTAAGTATGATGGAAACTTTATTTTTAGAAATAATTAAAAATCTAATATACATTTAAACAATATTTTTTTTTAGTAAGCCTTGGAATTTTATTCAGAGTTCAGGGAGAAAGTCAGGGAAAAGTCAGGAAATTTTGAAATTGATTTTCAATCGCCACCCTGTAAAAATATTTTTACGAATACAATTATTTAGCACATGTTTTAACAACATTTCTTTTTAGGAATGCCTCCGAATGGCCATCCTCACGGCCCCCAGCCAACACATCCAGGAATGCATGGACAACATTTACCGCCTGTACCTCATCATATGGGCCCGGGTTCAGGGCCCCCGCCACACCATGTCGGTCCACAATTACATCCCGGTCCTCCGGGCAGTCATGTTGGCATGCCCCCACAAGGAAATTCAGCAAATCAACCTCATCCGGGTCAGGGTCACCCGCCTCAAGTACCTCACGGACCACCTCAACAAGTACCGCACGGAAATACGCAAGGTTCTCACGGGGCACCGCAACCTCCACACGGTGCGCCTCCTCAGGGCCCGCACGGGCAACCGCACGGCACCTCACATACGCCGCACGGGGCACCGCATGGCCCGCCGCATCAAGGTCCACCCGGAAGCCATCCGATGTCACATCCGGGCCATCCGGGCACACCGCCACAGAGCCACGCGGGTGGACCGCCCCCGCACCCGAATATGCCCGGTCATATGCCGCAAGGACATCCGCCGCAAAATCACCCGGGCATGCCACCGCAGGGTCATCCGGGCGCGCCGCCACCACCTATGCAAGGACACCCGGGCATGCCGCCCGGCAGCGGAGCGCCACCACCTCAAGTACACCCGGGTATGCCGCCTGGTATGCCATCGCAAGCGAATCAGAACTATTCGGGACACCCAATGCCACCTATTGGACACCCGCCACAAAATCAGGTATGAATTCAAATAAAAAGTCATAAAATTTTTGCAATTGATTTATTGAATTTACTAAATTTTTATAAAATCCAGTCCTTTTTATGAAACTATTTTATTGCTTTCCTTACATATCTCAATTATTCTACCAGCCAGGAGATCTGTTCCTGCTGCCACACATTTTGGTTTCAGTAAATCGAGAGGTCCACCTGAAAATTGAAATTTTTTAACTTAACGCCTTTGATCATTGAGTTAATTATTTGCTTAGCATACTAGGAATCGTGAAACTTAAATACGCGAACTTTAGTGATAAAAAAAATAAACTATTGCCAGTAGGCAAGGTTTGTTTCGAAGATTTTGACTGTTCACAAAAATTTTTATGCTATTGGAAACGCGAGCGCCTCTGGTTTTTTAAATCAGAAGCTGTATGTACCAAGTAAAAATTTTTGTATACGTTTAATTGTCGATAGAAATATGTTTTATACAAATTATGTGCGGAATACTAGATATTACGTCACCAATTAAATGTATATGTATATTTTTACTTGATACTAGTTCTAATTTTGCCACCAGAGGCGCGAGTGTGAATCCTTGCGCCGCCATTTTAATTTGCAAAATTGGAATTGATGTGTTTTCGAATGTCCCTTCTTATTTTTTTTTTTTCATAATTTATTTCTTCCAAATAAAAACGGACAATTTTAATTTGTTAGTCTTTTTTAGCTGCCAGCTTTAGCCTACTTGCAATAGTTTTTTGCAGTTCGTTACCAAATTTCTCAGTAGGTTTAAAAATTTTTCTAGCATATCAGTTTGTAGTTTTTTAAATCTATAGTAAAATGGTGTTGTGACCACAGACCAATGAACATATTACCTATATATTATATATTATATTATTTATAGGCTAATTATATAAATGTGTAATTGAGGCAGCCAGTTACGACCAAGTTTCGACCTTAATAGTATCCTGTAATATAGTAATGGATGGTATCCGTAGTAACGTTTTCAAATAGTTATTGTAAAAATATAATATTGATAATAAAATTTTAATTTTTTGAGAAGAAACGGTAAAATTTTGAAAGAAAAAAGTGGTATTAGCTTTATTTTCAAAATACGTATGTATACAAATTATGTCCTGCAATAATAGGGTACTTGACTGAAGTTACAAAAATATTCTAAAAGCATTGTTTTTCCATATCAGTTAAGTGATCTTTTTATTTTCGACAGATTCTGTACAAAATCATCAAAAAAAAAAAAAAAATAAATAACCCTACAATTTTAAATGAGAAAAAGGCGGGACAAACACCTCACTATAGTGACGTCACAGTTTGAAGCAACTAAACGTCAATATCAATATTTATAACCTCAAAACTTTGATTATATTCATAAAATGTCAAAGCAAAAACAAGTATTTATTAAAATTCTGGCCGATTATTATTACTATACTAGCATTTACCAGCGGCTTCGCTCGCGTGGAATTTGAAATTATGGCATCTAGTTAAAACGTATAAAGTGTACTTTCATCACGTCGCTATCGCGGGTCGAGTAGGTACTGTTACTTTTTCTTTAAAATTTTGCCACAGAAATACAATATTTTCCCCGGGTAAAAAATAGACTATAACATTCCTTTAACAACATGCCAAGTTCAAATGAAATCAATGATTCTTTTTTATACTGTTTTAAGTATATATTTTCCCACGGGAATAAGACTTTCCACGGGAGTTAGATATTTTCCCGGGATAAAAAGTAGTCTGTGCCCTTTCTCATCGTCTCTGTCAACAATATGCGAAGTTTGAAATCAATCATGCTTTTTTTTAATAGTCAGTTGTTATTTTATTGTTTCGTTTTAAATACATTTTCCCTCGGCAATGAGATATTTTATCGGGATAAAAAATAACCTATGTTTATCGTTGTATATCATCATATTTGTCTATCATCATTTTTTGTTTCATTTAAAATATATTTTTCCACAAGAATGAAATTTTCCACGGGAAATTTGCCGGGGTATAAAGTAGTTTGTGTCCTTTCTCATCCCTTCTGTTAGCAATATACAAAGTTTGAAATCATTTATTCGTTTTTTAATAGTCAGCTGTTGTAATTTAATGCATTTTACCTCGGGAATGAAATATTTTCCCGAGATAAAAAGTAGCCTATAACCGTCTCTGGCCTGCAAGCAACGTCTGTGCAGAATTTCAAGTTGATTGGTTAAGCTGTTGAAGCGTGAAAGCCAGTCAAACAAACAAACAAACAAACTCACTTTCGCATTTATAATATTAGTAAGGATATATAAGCTAATAGAAATATTCAAAAGAAAACACAATTTCACCTCACCGATGAAAATTATTAAAATCTACATATCTAGCTACAAAATGTTACGTCATATTCAAGAAATGGCGCGTTTTCACTAATTTGAATATTTGTTGAAAAATGGCGATTTTCAAAATAAAATTTCTAACTAGTTATCAAATTTTTTTATGTTTCATTATTAAAATTGGACATATAAAATGATAATGCATAAGAATTATTTAACATTTGACACAAATTTTAAATACAGTCAAGTACCGTATTGAGGCAGCCAGTTACGACCAAGTTCCGACCTTAATAGTATTCTGTAATATAGTAATGGATGGTGTCCGTAGTAACGTTTTCAAATAATTATTGTAAAAATATAATATTGATAATAAAATTTTACTTTTTTGAGAAGAAACGATAAAATTTTGAAAGAAAAAAGTGGTATTAGCTTTATTTTCAAAATACGTACGTATACAAATTATGTCCTGCAATAATTATAGTCGTATTTGCTCAAAAATTGACATTATATTATTTCATTAAATTTCATCCGTCTCACCCTGTTACCTGCTTCAAGAAAAATGCCTAGAAACATGTCTAGTAGTATAATATAATAGTGTTCATTTGTTTGTGGTTGTGACAGTTAATAGTTTTTGATTGGAAGAAAGTGTTCATCGTTTTATTTCACTTTTTAATTTACGAGAAATTTCGTAGGTAATATTATAAATTATTAGTAAAAGCTTGTTTCATTAAAAAGATTAAAATATAGATTTAAATACTGAAGGACCGTCTACGATAAAAAAAATGTATAATCGGCAAAAATCGTATTTTATCGTTATGGGATTTTTTTATTATTATTACCTGTCGTATTTTTAATTATCCCACCGGCTTCTTCAATTATTAGTGCTCCCGCGGCTACATCCCACAGCTGAGCGTATTCAATTTCAAACGCATCCAAACTTCCACATGCCACATAACACAGTGATAAAGCTGTTGATCCCATTGAGCGAATTCTAAAAGGAAAAATATCGAAATGCTTAAAATTTCCATATACATTATTGCTTTGATTTAAGGAAAGACAATTGTGTATGTATTGGTCACATAGATATAAAAAAAATTATAAAATATTTTTAAAGTAAACAAACCATTATATATATACAGGATGGAATTTTATTAACTCTTATACCTTTTGATGAATTTTGAAAAAAAATTTTACGATGATTTAGAACGGAATTTGTTGGAAGCAACATAGTTTTTATTTTTTTTATAAAATATTGTTATACTTATTATATATTTATAGGAAAAATTGTATATTATTCAAGCAGATTTCTAATTAAGGGGTTATACCTAGTAGCCAGCCCAAAAAAACGCGTGTTTTTAAAAATTTTTTCTGAAGGAACCTTTTATTCAATAAATCTATGGCAAACATAATATAGGTAATATATTTTTTATATTTTGAAATCCCATAGTCTTTTTTTTTAAAATACAGTATTTTACTGCTCCTGTAGCTGATCTCCTGGAGGTCCTTCAAAAAAAAGTGTTCGGCGGTGAGCAACATATCTCTGATTTGGATTATCCGAAATGAAAAATTCAAAGAAAATTCTTTAGTGGAGACATGAATCCAGGTGTTAATCGAAGGAATAGTCAAAATTTTGATTTTTGACAAAATGGCGGCTTCCCCAAAAAAAAGTTCAGATTTTCAAGAAAAATTTCCAATTTCAAGTGGTCTAAAAAATCGAAATAATTGTTAGAAATTTTATTCCTTCGATTAATACCTGGGAAATATGTTGACAAAGATTATGTCAAAATTTGAACCCGATCGGTCAAGCCGTTTTGGAGAAATCGTGCTCACCGACTTTGAAAAGATCATTTTGAGAAAAACACATTTAAAGTTCCTTTCGCCTACTTTCAACCATACGGAGACGGTCTACGAATACACATATATCTTCACGAATATTTGTCGGATCGATTTGAAATTTTCAGAGAATACACTCATATATAAGTATATTCTGAAAATAAAATAAAAATCGATTTTTTGAAATTTCTAACTAGGTATAAACCCCTTAATTAAGTTTTTATAAATATTATTTTATAAAACAGCTATGTTGTTTCCAGCAAATCCCGTTCTAAATCATCGGATAAAATTTTATCAAAATTCACCGAAACGTGTGAGAGTTAATAAAATTCCACCCTGTATATATATAAATGGCTTGTTTACTTTAAAAATATTTTGTAATTCCTTTTTTTTAATATCCGTGTAACCAATACATACGCAGGTACCTTTCCTTAAATCAAAGCAATAGTGTAAATGCCCAAAATAAAACTTTACCCTTGACAAAGATTCAGGAGTTCCTTAAAACGATATTCATGCTTCTTATGGACTCGACCCAAAAATGTTTCAATGCAAATTAGTGCTTTTGTAATATCTGTAAAAAAAACTAGCTTTACACCACGTTTTACGATGGTTTTCCAAACAGTTTACCTTCAATTTTGCTACACGTGATTGGTTTCCCATTCAAAAAAGCGCCTTGATTCCGTTTCGCCGAAAAGAATTCACGATGTCGTGGATTATAGACGATACCGATTTCAATTCGTTTATCGATTGCCAGTGCTAACGATATACAATTATAGGGGAATGTATGAGCGAAATTTAAAGTGCCATCGATCGGATCAATGATCCATGTTGGATCGTTCGTTAGATCAATTTTCAATTTTTGATCACTTGTAGATTCTTCACCGATAAACCTACATTTTTGTTAAAAATTTTATTTAGGATCATTTTTTGTGCGATTTTGATCTTTATGTTTATAAGATTACCGTATATTACAGTAGCCACTATAAAACTGTGCACTACCAAAATGTTACACAGCTACCACTCTTATGTGAGTACACGCAGAATGTTTGTTTTGTTATTGCGTAATATAGGTACATAGCAGTAAACTGGCGTCTTATTACTTTTTTTTGCTTATTAAAATTAATAAAACTGAATAAATATATAATAAAATTAAATCTAATCAATATAATCAAAAATAAAAATACGCTGCCAATGGGCACACAGCTTCCTCGTACTCGTAAAAGCACCTTGGTAATTTAATGCCCAATATATCTTTTTTATAATTTAATATAGGTATATAAATTAATAAAAATAAATAAACAAAACGATTCATAAAAAAATGAGCGAAGTGGGACTAGCAGTAAATAAGATATTGACATTTAACGGGATTTCATAGTAGCGCCGTGGATACTATTACTCCAAATGCAATGAAGTTTGTAGGGGGCCATCTAGGAACCAGACCGCATAATTTTTGACAATTTCATAAAAAAGAATTGAATAGTGCAGAAGTTATGCCACTTGGTGCAATTTAGTATATTAATAGAATGACATGGTAGCGGCGTAGCTACCGTTACTCTAATTTCGATTAAATTCATAGGGGACCATCTAGGAACCAAACTGCATAATTTCTGAAAATTTCATTAAAAACTATCGAATAGTTCAGAAGTTATGCCACTTGGTGCAAACTGGCGACAGACGGACGGACAGACACCAAACCAAAATTGTTCAGGAAGCTCTAAAACGTAAAATGTGCGTAAAAAATTTTATTTTGTAGGGAAAAATTTTTTTTATTTTTTAAAAGTGATCATAATGCTTTCGCTACTTTAGTAGTCTTGGAAGTAAAATATTAATTTTATTCATTTTTTTAAATTTATTTATTTAATGTAGTACTTTTTATTTTTTTATAAACTTTATATTTTAACTTAACTTCTTAAATGTATAATCAAAATTTTACTTTGGCGCTCATCTCATTATGAAACTGTTGTTTAGTCTTGCGTTGTAACACTTTTATAGTGCCGACTGTATTAGTTCCTAGTAATCTTATACTTTTAAAGATCTGAATAATAAGATTTATTATTAGATTAGGTATACTTATGATTTGGATATGTCGTGCGTAAGGTTTCGATAATGATTTTTTCAATTTTACGATCGTATATGGTCACTATATCCGATTGGGATGTTTTACATTGAATATCATCGAAATTATCAGCTTCAATTATAATCTGTAATAATTTGTATTATTATTAATCAAATATGATTGTTGGTAGTTCATTAAAAAAAAAATCAATATTGTATCTTACTAATATTTTGGTAATCGTAAAATTTAGATACGCTAACTAGTAATTAAAAAGGTAACTATTGGCAGTAAGCAAAGCACCAAGTTTTATACAAATTGGCATATGTATTTTTTGGAATGTAATTACAGTAGAACCTCTGATTACATTATTATGGCCGCACAAAATTTTTATGATTCTGATGTGACAATGAATTTGTAAACGTTATATTTTTGTATAAGTATCTAAATTCGTTCATGAAATTGATTTGAATTAAAAAATTAGAAAAATTTTGAACTAAAAAATTAGTTATGAGTATTACATTATTTAATGCTATTATTTACTCTGCCCCTGTTAAGCGAACACCTCTGTTAGCCGGACAAATTTTCGCGTGATACTACTATCCGGTTAATAGAGGTTGTGCCGTATAATTTTTTTTATAATAATTGACTGCTTTTACTCGTAAATACAATGGTATAATTAGACTAGATTTTCCTTTTTAATGTTACTTCAAAAGTTTTTTCGTAAATTCTTAAAATTTTTTTTTATTTCTCATAATTATTTGTAGAGACCCATATATTATTCCATGTTTCAAAGTTTAGAATAAAATCGAATTTTTTCAAATATTTCGAAAATCAGGGAGTGATTGATACGCAAAAAAGAAATAAATGTGGCTGGAAATTGTTGTATTTAAAGAGTTAAAGCGCGGACACATGTTTTTATGGAAAATAATTGCATTTTATTATTAATTATCACACTTTAAAAAAGGTTAAAGTACAGCAATCCCCCGAAGAACACGATTAATTGATTCCGTGTTCTTTGAAACCGTGTAGTTCGAGACCACCAAAAGATAGGCATTTTTTATTACAAATGTGAAAATAAAAAAATATAAAAAAAACATTCCGTTTAATTTACAAGTTGTGGGTATTCCAAACATATTGCGACTGTTAAAACCTACTTTTCGTTATCGAAAATTATCGACAACGGACTACTTATCATAAATTGGTTATAATTGTTTAATTTAAGCTCTATTAGTCCCTCTGATTTGGTTACCAATAGAATATTTTCGAAAAAATTAGTTTTCGATACTTTTCGTAAAGTTACGAAAAATTGCTATTGGTGACTAAATCAATGGAGCTAAGAGAGTAGACGTAAACTTTTGATCGTAAATATCTCGTAAACTGTGCGTCGTAGGGAAAAAATAACGAAATTTTTGAGGGCTTAAGCGAAGCAAGTTATGGGTATTCCGAACATATTGAGACTGTCAAAACCTACTTTTCGTTATCGAAAATTATCGATGTCGAAAATAACATTTTCAAAATTTAAATATGTAAATTTCTACATATTCTTTATCATTTCTATTACAAAATTCTAAAAAATTTTAGTAGTTTTTATTTCCAGCATTTTTCTTTTATAATGACAGATTCAATTACCACGATTTTTATTCGTGTAAATCGAATCCACATGTGATATACATATTCGTGTACATTGAGGACTGATGTAACTTTATATCAAACTAGCCGTATGCCCGATGGGATTTCCCATCGGCAACATCTTTTATTAGGTATTTACTTTTTGCTCGCTTTTAATGTTTTTCAAAAGCCTAAATCAATATCCACGAAACAACTGACTTTTATTTATAAATAGAAACCTAAACGCCTTTTTTCATAACTCCTGTGCTTAATTTCGTCCTTCTAAACCCAACAGTTTAGGTTGTGCGTTGTCTGTCAGTCAAAGTTAAAGATTCATTAAATAAGATATTTTTTATTTTAATAGTCATAGTAACATATTTTTCTAACTTCAAAAATAACGAATTTCCATAAAAATTTGCATTCCCTATTTAACCCGCTTAGGGGGCGAATTTTCAAAACTCCTTTCTTAGTGGTCACTTACGTTACATAGGGAACTCCTGTGCAAAATTTCATTCTTCTAAACCCAACCGTTTAGGCTATGCGTTGTCTGTCAGTCAGTCAGTGTTACAAATTTATTAAGTAGATATATAATATGTACTTAAAAATCGTGTTGTTTGAAACCGTGTAACCGTGTTCTTCGGGGGATGCCTGTATATTGCTTAGGACAATTGAAAAACGGATTTTTGATATACAGACTAATTTGTCTAGTATATTAAATGACTCGGCGTGAGCGGGGCCGCTTTACTCACCTATGTTTTGCATTGTTATTTTTATCGTGTTCTTTAAAAAAATGCTACAATAAGTTAATAATATCATACAAATGTCAATATTAAAAAATGTGTAAATTATTAACAAATTTGAGTTTTCGAAAACAAAAATAGGTTTCCGCAATTTAACTTTTCATAATTAAAACTATCACACCATATACTATATTGCAATTTTCCCCAAAAATTAATTATAGTTGATTAAGGACAATTTTTTAGTAGTGAAATTTTTGTGAAAAAATTTTTATAAAATTATTTTCAACACTTATTCCGGCCCTGATAATTTTTAACACCTTTTTTATAACTTTTTTATCATTCAACAAGCGACCTTTTACCGATATAATTTTTACTATCTCTATTTGAATAGTTAAATGATACAATTTTAAAAAAAGATTATTTTAATTTACCTTTCCTGCCTCGTATACAAGTTTTTCAGCTATTTTAAAATATTCGTCAATTTTTGTAGAGTCCGACATTTTTAATTATGATGACCTTGAATTAATAAACGAGATCTTTAAGGAGCGTCTTTTATGCTTTAACCGCTGTTGACTAACACCAAACTAATGAATTTACAAGATCTATTGACTTAATAGCGTTAGAAAAAATATTATCGGTAGACGGCAGCACTTATAACATTTTAATTTTTTACACTAACTAAACCCGCGATTTTTCCGGACAATTTACAAATTAATATGTAGACCACGGATTTTTTTGACATTTACATAACCTCTTTTGTTCGTTTCTTAGAATGCTCCAGGACAAGGTGGTCCACCGCAAGGACCGCCATCGATGCCCGGGCCAAATCAAGGACAGGAAAACTTAAATGCCCTCCAACGAGCCATCGATTCAATGGAAGAGAAAGGATTACAGGAGGATCCCAGATATTCGCAACTGATTGCACTTAGGGCACGATCGAACGGCAATGGTCCGGCCGATCCAAATAAGCCACACTGTTTCAATTCGAATCAACTTCAGCAACTCAGGTAGAAACTTCACGTGCGTAATTTTTCATTCAGTAGAATTATATTTTTTTTGGGGGGGTGTTTTCAGGGTGCAAATTATGGCGTATCGTTTATTGGCGCGTAATCAACCGCTAACTCAACAGTTAGCGATGGCCGTGCAGGGAAAACGTCCGGAGGGTGCTCCGACTCCCCCGCCGCCCGCAAATTCATTCCCGCCCGGTAGTGGCCCACCACAGGTAAGTCAGAAATTAATTCTGTTAGTCTAAAAAGTATAAAAAAATTTATTTTTTGCTTTTCTTTCTAGTAGTTTTTAGGTATTATATTTTTTTAGTTTTATTAGCGAAATTTAGCGCGTCTGTCTCTAAAGTATCTTCTTAGATTCTATTAAATTAGCTGGCTTTTTGCGCTTTTTTAGTTGTAGTTAAATGTACGAGTAAACAGAAAGTGCGCAAGGGCAGAATTATTTCAAAATAGTTAACGGCGCATGCGCTTAAATATATTTCCGTTTACTCACTCTATTAATAATTATTTTTTGTTCTTTTAAGGATGTTTCATTTAATTTATTTTTATTATTTTTTATTTATTTATTTATTTACTTTATTTAAAAAGTAAACATTTGGGTGCCACTTATTTTTATTAGTATTCTAAAAAAATTTATTTTTCTATTGTAGTTTAAGTTAGCTTTTATTAAGACGGCATGGCGGATCATTTTTGTTTTTATTTTCAGCGCACGATGAATCAATAAAAATCCTGGAAATTTCAGTATTTTCTTGCTTTTATTTTTCTTTTGCCATTTATTTTCTACTGTAATCATTTTTTTGGACGTAACTGTAAGCATAATAGGCGAGTTGACAGTATTTAAAAAAAAAACTATTATTTTATTACGTCATCGTTCATTAAATAAACAAAGTCAACTGAATTATGGGTAATGTCATCACTGAACATATGATTAAGTGTGTCTATTCGAAATTAAAAAACTTAAGTAGAACAAACTGTCATACAAAAGTAAACAATTTCGTTGAAAAATGGAAAATTCCTTTTTATAAATTAAATATGAGAGAAGAAATGTCCACCATATTGGTATAATGTGTGATGTGTTTGATCTATGGAGGGTAGGTATAAGGAGGACTATCTTGTACGGAAAACAATAGAAAAATAGTTCAAAAAGTGTCCCGTTTTAAGTACTAAGTAACAGTTCAAAAACTCGCCAGAATAGCGCTAGAGTAGCAAAAGAGTATGAAAGAACTTTGTAGTTGTCGATGGAGTGAAGTGTGCTGTTTAATAACCTACAAAAAAATCGCTGTGAAACACGTTGAAAGTGATTCATAATTACGTGAACTTTTAATGTCTGTTAGTGATTTTATTGTGTTGTTTTATAAAAATTTTTAAAATAATAAAACAATTATGTATATGTAAGAATTATCATAAAAAAATAATAATTACGTAACAACGCGGATGTTTTTTTTCCTTGTTTACTTCTCTAAATTTACCCTCTTGCTACAGTAGCGCCGCCATTATTTACGCCTTCTAAGGACACTTTTTGATACAGAGATGGTCCTCCTTATGTCTACCCTCCATAACGTCACATAATCGTTTTGGCGCTATTTTTGAAAGTGTATTAAAAATTAATTATTTTTAAATGGTAGAGAAATAGTAAAATTTATAAATATATTTATAAAAATTTGTCAGCTGGCCTATTATTAATTACTAACTTTGATTTTAATATCTTGGTTGTCTTGGACAGAATTTTTTTTTTTTTTGGTAATTTTTGCGGCGTAAACGTAATTTTTCTTATATTTTCTTTGAGTAAAAATGGAACACCATTATGAAAATGTGATTTTTCGTTGCAGTTCCTAAAAGTAATTCTCAGTAGAGTAAGGTTAAAATTTCATAGTGGTGTTTTTCTTAACATAATTGACTTGAGTTTAAGTGTTCAACCGACTTCTTAAAACTGTTGTAGCCTCTTCCTAAAACCGCAGTATCGATATTTTATTGAATTTAACTCATTATGATCGGACGTATTACAGGCTTAAGGTTATATTGGTCTAATTCTTACTATATCAAATTTGGGTTAATTCAAGTATCTAAGTATTTGTTAAGCTAAGCATCTAAGAATTGAGACTTTTTTATTTTCGAAACGAAATATAAAATTCTCAATATTATTCGAAAATAGTTTTTAAATTTAAAAAAATTAAAATTCACAAAACTGTCTAACAATGTTACATATGGATTACTGCAAGGAAATACATTGGGTCTATTGTTATTTATTTTAAATAATTTAGAAAATTATTTACCCAATCGTGGTAAATCCAGTTTGGTTTTAGATCCAAATAATGTTTCGCATCGTACAAAGAGTATACAATTTTTAAAATTCAAGCAGAAGAAAAACTGTTTAACCGATTGACTTTATTCTTGACTCTTTCTTTAACTTATATTAATAAACTTTCTACTTAAACTCCAAAAAATTAAAAAAAAATTTTCTTTAGGTTTTTGATGTCAAAAATGAATTTTTTTTTTAAACTGCAGACTGCCAAACTAATTGGCGACTTGTTTCGTACGTAAATTACTTGATATGCTTCCGAATATGTAAAAAGCATACTTCAAAATTTCAAAATAATTGAATTTAAAATTTTAAAAGGTAAAAATCAGTTTATCATTTTGTAACTGTCGAAACCTACCTTTTTCTAAAAATGTGAATGTCCGGGTCATAATAGGTTTAATGGTAAGAATAATTTTTGATACTGTGTGATTAACGTGATTGAAGCATTAGAGAACATAAATTTTCAACCTTGATGACAATGCAATATTGTATAATTAGTTTTTCCCTAAATTGCTCCAAACCAAAATTGTTGATTTTTAGTCCTATGCAACTTTTTGACATTTCGAATTGTCAAATATTGTCCATTGATTTTGCAATTTTTTGTTTCCATAGACAAGCTGCATACTTGTAAAATTCGACTGTTGTGCCGCCTATGGGAAAAATAAATCAACACTGGCGTTCGCTATTAAATTAAATTCATATGGAAATTTCTAAAAAAAGTTTTATTAAATGAATAAAAATGACAATTATCATTTATTTTGGTTTTCAGTTCATTAAAATCGATTTTTTCTACTCTAAATCAATATCCAAATGTCAAATTTATAACTCATTTTTAATCAGTTTAGTTAAATGGAACCTTTTTGACAGATTCATTTGTAAAAATATCTTTCTGCTAATTACTTTAATTTTAAAATATAAAACAAATTTCTTTATTATTGACAAAAATTATTTCATTCATTTATGGTATGTATTTTGAAATTTAAATGCAATTTTTTACTTTTTTAGAAATTATAACAAATAGGATTGAAATTCGCTGAATACATTGTATATGAGATATTTATGAAAGTAAAATTTACGACAATCATGCTATAATCAAACGATTTTAAAAGAACAACTATTTTGCCACAAATTGTAATATTAATAATCACTTATTTTGTTACAACTGAGATAAATAAAGAGCCATTGTAGAAAAAAATCCTTCTCAACAAAAATATCTAACTGAAGAAATTCATCCTCATTCGTAGATTGAAATAATATAAACAGTTTTTAATACAATAAAAATCCTGAACTTGTTCATTTTAATTGTCATTGAAGATTTCTTATTCTTTTTTGGTCTTTTAAATATACTTATTTTGATCAATTTTTTATATTAGCATTTATACATGCCAAACGCCAGTTTTGAAAAAAATGCCACTAGAGCGCATTACTTAAGCTACGCAGCTTGTCTATAGTTATGTCTGATTAGGATAAATTAACCGATTAAAATATAGGTAAAAAAATTACTTCTTTATTTTTTTTTTAAATTAATTGTAATCAGACTAAAAAGTAGAAAATAAAATAAAGTAAAAAAATGTTTTATAAGAAAAAGCTTTTATTTAAAAATGGGCTAAAAAAAATAAACTAACTTTTGAGTGAAGTTTGAAGCAATATGCAACATAATTTATAAAAGCTTGAGGCGTTATCATTAATTATTTCTGTTTTGGATATAAGTGTAGCTATTTTACTTTTCAGTATTTACCAAACTTAATTAAATGCCTCAAGCATCAAGGTTAGTAGACACGTATGCAAAATTTGAAACCTCTACCTCAATTAGAACCTGTCTAAGTTTTGATTCCAAGATTTGATCTAAACCAACATACTAACATAGCAAGTTAAATAAAAGCTTTTAATAAAAATTAATTAAAAAAGACTCTTCGTTCTATTTACAATGCTTTAGAATAAATGACGTCACACATCTGTCTCAAATAAAATTGAAAAGTGAAATTTTAAAGTCCCATAACTTTGTTAGTTGTTGAGATATCTTAATTTTTCTTTTACACTTTTCTTTAATTTTGCTTTAATTTTTATTTTCATTCATAAAAAAAAAAATTAGTAAACTTCTCCATTGTGAAAAAATCTAGCTAGTGAACCACGAAATCCTGATTTTAATACGTATATAACACGCGTTTGTCGAATTTTTTTGGATTACTAGTTTCTTATTGCGTAATGCTCCAATCGCTTTAAGGAAGAGGCTCATCAGATTTACTTATTTATGGTGAATTTGCGTTTGCACTTGTCTTCATCTACTTGGATTTGTAGTAGACAGTTGTCAGTATAACATTCTGGTTACAACAAAGCACAGTAACATTTGTTTCGCCAACTGCACCTTGCTCTGTATATAGGGTACCACAAAAGAATCAACGCCGACAACAAATGGCGGAGCGCCTGGAGATCCACCCGTGAGTGGTGCTCCACCGCCTCCTCCCCCGTTAGACGAAACGGCAACAATGCGACCACCGCCCGGCCCCCCCTCCGGTCCGCCATCATGTCCACCAATGCAAGGGCCACCGCCACAACCAACCATGCAGGGGCCACCGCAACCGCTCATACAACCTCCCTGCGGGCCGCCCCCCACACAATCACAGCAACAACAACAGCAATCACCACAACCTCCTGCACCATTACCTCCACCACCACCACAGGGACCGCCACTATTACCGCCGACAAATTCGGGCCCCCCGCCACCACCTCAGGGGCCGCCGGTACAACAACAGCCATTGCCACCGGCGCACGCGCATCTGCAGGTACCATTTTGTTGTATCTGATGAAAAGAACGCATGCGAAATTCAAATTTTTTTTCGGATTTCATCAAAAATCAAATTTTTTGAAACAAAACTAGGTGGCATCCTTATGTTTATTTTCAGTCATAAAATTAAATTATTTGAACGAATTTTTTTGAAAATTATCAAAAATTTGTGAACGTTTACTTTTAGCAAAATAGTACGCCTGTGCCCCCGAACGCGTCCGTAGCACCTGGACTGCAGGGAAAACCGATGCCGGCAGCCACACCTCCTGCAGCCGCTCCCATAACAAACAATCAACATCAACGCACCACTGGACAACAACAGACTCAGCAACCGCAACCGAAACAGAATCGAGTGACCTCGGTTCCGAAACCGGTTGGCATTGATCCGTTGGTAATCCTACAAGAACGAGAGCATCGGTAAGCATTTTAAACTTCCACCTGTGTTAATTAAGACAAGTTTGTATCGTGATGTTTTTGATCGAAAAAATGCGTTCATTGTTTCATTGTTTGAAATTTGGTATTTGATAAATTTTTAAAAATAAAAAATATTTAGTATTCTTATAATTTATTGGCAATCGTAAAACCTGAATATGCGAACTAGTGGCCAAAAGAATAACTACTACCAATGAGCAAGTTTTGTTCATTCGATTTTGACAATTCACAAACTTTATTTTATTTAATTTACAAAATACAAACTGGTATATTTTTTTTATGTTATTCTAATTTTCTCATAATAATTTACTGTATTCAAATAAAAACGGACATTTTCAAATTGCTACCATTTTTTAAAGCGTCAATTTCTGCCATCTGATGGCGAATGAAGAAACTACTGCCAGTATAGGCTAAATATTAAACCACGCCTCCATTTGATTTCCCAATACGTAATGGGAAATTTGACTAATTTTGGGAAATTATTTTAAAACACACATATTTATGTATTATGCATGTATACGTTGTTAATTTTTAAAAATAATGCCGAAAATTGTTAGAAAAAATTATTTTAGTATTTGTTCTCAAAATTTGCGCGAAAACGTTTACTAGCTGTCAGTTACGTCACATTCTCTAGATAGCAACAGGCGTCCTGTAACTAAGAAAAAAAAAGTTTATTTTTCCTGTATATTTTTCCAGGAAAAGAAATTGTTGATTTTTAAAAAAATTAATTAAATTTTGATTAATTTCCATAGTTATGTTTGCTAACCGGAAATTAAGTAGCGACACTAGTGGTAATAGTGTTGAAATATGAGAGAAAGCAACGTCAATAGCCCGTTTCTGCTTACGTGGATTTTAGCTAAAAAATTACTTTTTTAATTAAATTTTTTTTAAATCAAATAGTGATAGTTAAGATGAATTAGTATAATAAACTGCAGTCTTTTATTATAAATTTTCATTAAAATTTGTTTTAAGTGCTTTTCTTTGATACTGTCAAATACCCCATTATTTAAAAGTCAGTTTAGTTTTTTTTTTACGACTACTGTCAAATATTATATATCCTAACCTATCATGAATAAAGTGACAGTTGGATTTGAAAAACCAATTAAGGGGGTATTCTAGTCTAGACGACTAAATTTTAGATGTTTTTCCAGGCGTAATGAATAAAAAACCTTAAATAATTTTACTATCAGTTTTTTATTAACAATTAAAAAGTACAATGATCTGAAACATAAAATTTTAGTGAATTTTTAAAGAGGAATGATGTCATTTTCGTTTGATGGGAGCGATTTGAAAAAAAGAATTTTTTGGCAAAATCGCGTCCATGTAAAAAAAAGTTTTTTTTCCCATCACTTTTTCAGTTTTTTTATTTTTTAAAAATACTTAGTAAAAAAAAATTCAAAAAACCTCTCGTCAAACGAATTTTGAATATATTAACACTTTCAGTCCCATGGCTTCGGCATCCGAAACCAAACAAAACATCCCCAGAGGCCGAACGCGACCAATATGATTAATTGATTAGTTGGTTGCGCATTATGTATGCGACGTTTATCACCATTCATTGCACGGATGTGCTCCTACTCACACAAATACATGCCAGTACACACTACTCTTTTGGTTTCTATGTATAAAAAATTTTAAGATAAACAAAAAATACATAAAAAATATAATTTATTTTTTTAAATAAAATTGATTTGAATGTCAGTGTATATGTAGTGTATACGTATCACGTACGTATGTTTACAGTTTTACACATATATGCTGAACTATGTTGAATCTATTCAGTGACTAAATCAATGACTAATTTTATGTATTTGTTTAAAAGTTTTTTTTTTTTAAATATTGCTGGCTTCTGGGGAAATTTACTATGAAAGTGCTCGGGCCTCATAGTGTTAAGAAGCTCTGTACAAAATTTCAAAGCAATCGGTCCACTAAAATTTGGGGTATCATGTTTATCGTTTCAAAAAATATAGTTTCGAGAAAAACGAGTATAAAATTTGAAGTCTCGTTTTGAGCAGTTTGAATCATTTAATGGTTAAACTTAAATTTTTTTAATCAATGATCCCTGCCTCGTACAGTGTTTCATTCCTTCCCCTAAACTGCAAAATATGCAAAAAAAATCGATTTTTTTTAATTTCTAAACTAGAATACCCGCTTAAGGTGAATCGATCAGTACTGACAAATTTGTGACAAATGAATTACTAAGTCTATTTTTTTCTCTATAAATAAATATAATTTATGTGTAGAAAAATAAGTTCAATTTTATAATACGAGTACATGTAAGAGTATTAATATTTGATTATTGTTCAATCTTCTAATTTTAATAATTTTGAAAGTAATGAATTTGATTCTGGTAGTGACGGGTCCGCACACATAATAACTAACACGTACACAAATATATTATGGGTGTATTAGTATAAAATGACATTTTTATAGTTTTTTTTTCTATTTATTACAATAACTAAACGTCCAATATTAAAAAAAAATAGTTTTTTAATGATTCAAAAACATAAAAGAAAATAATTTTCAGTTTTTTCAATCTTAAAGTTGGTTTTTAATGACACAACTTACTTAAATACATACCACTGATTCATCTCTAATCATTCTTTGGCATTTACTCGTACGTTAAAAATTCTAACTTTGAAAATTTATTTCTTCTAAACTACACGTCAGAAATTATTCAAAATAGTGTCAGTGAATGCATCATACCTTTCTCTATAATATACTAAAATTTCAAATTCTAACCTTGGAAAATTTCAAGTGATCGATTCACCTTAAACGGATTTAAATACTTGAACCATTTTAATTTTAATTTATATATATATATATTTTTTTTACAGAATACAAGCAAGAATTGCTCATCGGATACAATTTTTAGATCAGTTACCAACATCAATGGCCGAAGATGTTCGCCTTCAAGCCGAAATTGAATTGAGAGCGTTACGCTGTCTCAATTTCCAACGACAACTTCGTCAAGAGGTAACTTACCGTACAAATTTTCGAATTTCTATCAAGAAATAATTAGGGCTGTGCGAATTATTCGAAATGTCGAATAATTCGCATCGAATCGAATAGTAATATTCGTTTTCGAATTATTCGAAAAATATTCGAATTATTCGAAAGAAAACGAATAATTCGCAAAATCGAATATTCGAAAGAAAATGAATAATTCGAAAAATCGAATTATTCGAAAGAAAACGAATAATTCGAATAGTTCGAATTTTTGTTTTTTCTTTTGATTCTTATAAATTTTTAAACACTTAATTTAAATAAAAAAAAAAATCGGATTTATTACAATAATTTCATAAATAGAAAGTTACAGGAGCTATCCGAAAAAATGAAACGAATAATTCGATTTTTCGAATTATTCGAAAAAAACGAATAATTCGAAAAATCGAATTATTCGAAAAAATCGAATTATTCGTTTTCTTTCGAATAATTCGATTTTTTTTCGAATAACTCGATTTTTCGAATTATTCGGAAAAACGAATTATTCGATTCGAAATCGAATCGAATAGCACTATTCGATTCGATCCGATTCGAGCACTATTCGCACACCCCTAGAAATAATACTAATTTCAAGTTTTTTTCCCGTCCCAAAAAACTAGATCGTAAGCTGCACCAGACGTGACACAACCCTAGAAACCGCCATAAATGTGAAAGCCTACAAGCGAACCAAACGCCAAGGTTTACGAGAAGCGCGTGCAACCGAAAAATTAGAGAAACAACAAAAATTAGAGGCCGAGCGCAAACGACGACAGAAACATCAAGAATTCCTATCGTCGGTCCTACAACACGGCAAAGACTTCAAAGAATTCCATCGAAACAATCAAGCGAAATTGGCGCGTTTGAACAAAGCCGTGATGAACTATCACGCAAACGCCGAACGTGAACAAAAGAAAGAACAAGAACGAATAGAAAAAGAACGTATGCGCCGTTTAATGGCCGAAGACGAGGAGGGCTATAGGAAATTGATTGATCAAAAGAAAGACAAACGTCTAGCATTCCTTCTCTCTCAAACCGACGAGTACATCGGCAACCTCACCGAAATGGTGAAACAACACAAAATGGAACAGAAACGTAAACAACAAGAGGAGCAACGTCGCAAACGAAAACGCAAGAAGATCACAGCTGCCGCGGCGGCTGCCGCAGCCGCAGAGACCAACGGCGAACAACCGGGCGAGGGTGACGAAGGCTCACAGGTAGTGACGAATATATTAGTATTCGTTAAGATATCACTAATATTAACATATGAGTTGCCTAGTATCAAAATCTACTAATTCCACTTTATAAAGATCATGGAAAATCGCAAAAAACCATAACTCAGTTCAAAATTAATTTTTCGATTAAAAAGTCATAATTATATTAACTAACAAGGTAAAAAAGATGATTAGTACTATTATCAAAAAACAAAATTATCGTTTTACCCTTTTTTTAATCAAAATTATTTGAATTTATTAGGTTTTGATAGTAACATTTATATAAAGTGCGTTTTAAAACCGAAATTATAAGGGAAATTTATTAAAAAAAAACTTGATTCAGCAATATTGGATGTATCAGGGTTAGACGATACAATTTGTTTTGTAATATTGTAAACTATTTTCACTTTGTCACTTAAAACCAAAGTGCTTACTTAGTAATTCATTTACATCTACGATTTCAATATTTAAAATTTTAGATAAATACTAAAATACAAATTTTACGTGAAAACATAATTTTATACTTCGTACGTCCCGCATATCAGTGAAAAAATTAAAATTTGAACGATTAAAATCTAAAATATAGATTATGTATGGGTATTTAGCAGGATTTGTAAAGTTTTCAATGTAATTTTAGCAGGATTTGAAAATTATGTTATATTTCAGTTGCAGATTTCTTTAGTAAGCAGTTAAAATTACAACAAAAAATGTTAAGGGGCATATGCCTTGTTGCATTTAAAAATTAATGGCCCTAAAAAATCAAAAAATTCGAAAAGTGCATTTAGTAGATTTTGATACTAGGCGATACATATTGTTGAAAAATGGCGATTTTCAAAATAAAATTTCTAAATAGTTATCAAATCTTTTTATGTTTCATCATTAAAATTGGACATATGTAATGATAATGCATAGAATTATTTAACATTTGACACAAATTTTAAATACAGTCAAGTACCGTATTCAATTCGATCATGCGTATTTGACAAATTCATCATTATTTGAACCGTTTAATCATTTTGGAAAAGGAACAAAGCTAATATCGTCAAACGAATATATTCATATTAGGTAATATTTATAAATATTCGTATTAATCCATCACTACTCACAGGGTAGCGACTGTCGCGTGACCGTCATAGAAACCGCAACCGGACGTACGCTGAGCGGCGAAGAAGCGCCACTACTCAGCCAACTGCAGAGTTGGCTAGAATCACATCCCGGTTGGGAAGTGGCCGACAGCGACATCGAAAGTGGCAGTGAAGATGAAAACACCGAGGAAAAGAAAACCTCCGACACGCCGGAAAACGAAGACGAGAAAGCAAAAGCCGTCATCAAGAAGGCAAAAGTCGAGGATGACGAATACAAGAATCCAACCGAAGAACAAACCTACTACAGTATTGCCCATACGGTCCACGAAATCGTCACCGAACAGGCCTCCATCATGGTCAATGGTAAACTGAAAGAATATCAAATCAAAGGTCTGGAATGGCTTGTGTCGCTCTTCAACAACAACCTCAACGGCATCCTAGCCGATGAGATGGGTCTCGGTAAAACCATTCAGACCATCGCCTTGGTCACGTACCTGATGGAGAAGAAGAAAGTGAACGGGCCGTTCTTAATCATCGTCCCACTGTCCACACTCTCCAATTGGGTGCTAGAATTTGAAAAGTGGGCGCCAAGTGTCGTGGTGGTCTCGTACAAGGGTTCGCCGGCTGGACGACGACAAATCCAGAGTCAAATGCGTTCAACAAAATTCAACGTTCTGTTGACCACTTACGAGTACGTGATCAAAGACAAAGGTGGGTAATTCCATGGTCACTTACATTACAATTTGATTTAAAATTGGGATTAAATTCTTTTGAATTTTCGTATTTAATGAGTAAATCCACTAAAATTTAGTTAAATTAAATCGAATACAATTTGAACTTTTAAACAAAGGAAATCAAACAACAAAAAAAATGCATATAAATTTTTTTTTGTACAAGATAAAGTAGGTGGTCACTTACATTACTCAAGAAGGAACATAATTTTTCATTTTGTACACAATGAAAATTTTCGGTTTTAGTATTTATTTTGGTACCAAATCCACATGCCTATATATACGTAACACAGACATTGTTATAAAGCTATCCTCTCGGTAGGGAGTCTCAAACCATTTTCTTTCGAAAAATTTTATTTTATTTTTGAGTTCTATAGAGAGCTAAATGCATCTTTATTGAATATAGTGTATTATATAATTATAATAATTTATTGTCAGTTGGATATTTAAAAAAAGTAAATTGAGATAAATATGCATTTAAAGAGTAAATAAAGATGCATTTAGCTCTCTATAGAACTCAAAAATAAAATAAAATTTTTCGAAAGAGAAACGTTTGAGACTCCCTACCGAGAGGAGAGCTTTATAACAATGTCTGTGTTACGCATACATAGGCATGTGGATGTGGTACCAAAATAAATACTAAAACCGAATTTTCTGTTCTGTTTTAATAACAAACAGCTTCATTTAAGTAAATTTAAATAAATGATGTTTCAATAAATTATTTTAATAATAAATTTCATAAAATATTATATATTTTTGATAAAAATGTAACTTTTAATCGGTCACTTACATTACACCTCTTTGGTCACTTACATTACAGTCACTTTAAAACAAGTTGTATTTAAAAGTAAATACGTGGGGTGCGCCATAAGTTCTCGGCCTAACATGATTAAACTTATTTAAAGGTGACGTAATTTATACTCACAGAAAGTATTAAGTGTCTAGTAATCATAAACGCAGTGGACGAGTTCACATGTGTTTTATTTATTCTGTTGTAAAAATGTAAACTCAATATGTCGACCGTTTCAAAAATTGAATATCGTGTAGTCATAAAATTTCTGACAAAAGAAAGACAAACTCCAGAAGAAATTAAGGACAGATTGGATGGTGTATACGGTAAGGCCGTGCCAAAGGTTTCGTTTGCGGTACGAGTCTCTTAACGACGATGATCGTTCTGGACGTCCGGCAGATTCGATCACTTCCGAAAACATCGCTCTTGTAGAATCGCTGCAAAGAATTTGCTTATTATTATAAAGGCATAGAGATGCTTATCCCACCTTATAATAAGTGTATTGAAATAGAGGGAGGTTATATAGAAAAATAAATTCTTTTCACTGTTCTCTCTGTATTTTTTAATACTCAGGCCGAAAACTTATGGCGCACCCTACGTAGTTTATTAGTTTGATTTTTTGGAAAATATGATAGACAACAAAGATAAAAATTTGTTTTTAATAATTAAAAAAACGTCTGTCGGTTTTGAGAGCCTCCATTACTCGCGAATTCGTAGCTTAACAAAAAATCAAAATAATACTCAAAGCGAGTATAGTAATTATTTCAGCATAAAGAAAAAGGTAAATGTAGCTGTATTTTAATATTCATTTGAAAAAAATCGCAAGTTACAGTATTTTTTTTTATTAAGTAATAAATTTTTAAGTTAAATTTACAAAGTAAAAACAATGGGGAATTTGACTAATTTTGGGAAATTATTTTAAAACACACATATTTATGTATTATGCATGTATACGTTTTTAATTTTTAAAAATAATACCGAAAATTGTTAGAAAAAATTATTTTAGTATTTGTTCTCAAAATTTGCGCGAAAACGTTTACTAGCTGTCAGTTACGTCACATTCTCTAGATAGCAACAGGTGTTCTGTAACTAAGAAAAAAAATGTTTATTTTTCCTGTAACTAGGAAAAGAAATTGTTGATTTTTAAAAAAATTAATTAAATTTTGATTAATTTCCATAGTTATGTTTGCTAACCGGAAATTAAGTAGCGACACTAGTGGTGATAGTGTTGAAATATAAGAGAAAGTAATGTCACAGCCCGTTTCTGCTTACGTTGATTTTAGCTAAAAAATTACTTTTTTAATTAAATTTTTTTAAATAAAATAATGATAGTTAAGATGAATTAGTATAATAAATTACTGTCTTTTATTATAAATTTTCATTAAAATTTGTTTTAAGTGCTTTTCTTTGATACTGTCAAATACCCCATTAAAGGTAACGTTGTATATCAGTGATTTAGTCTTTTGAGTATCAAGTAGGCATGATTTTGATTAATAAATTTTGATTTCTTAATTTTTACTAAAATTCCATCATTTCATGGAATTGCCCAGGTGTCCTCGCGAAACTCCAGTGGAAATATATGATCATCGACGAAGGGCATCGTATGAAGAATCACCATTGCAAACTCACCCAGGTTCTGAACACGCACTATTTGGCCCCGCATCGGTTGCTCCTAACCGGTACCCCGTTACAAAATAAACTGCCCGAGCTTTGGGCGCTGCTGAATTTCCTGTTACCGTCAATTTTCAAATCGTGCTCCACGTTTGAACAGTGGTTCAACGCGCCGTTTGCAACCACCGGCGAAAAAGTCGAACTCAACGAGGAGGAGACAATTTTAATCATTCGTCGTCTTCATAAAGTGTTACGACCATTCTTGTTGCGACGTCTCAAAAAAGAAGTGGAATCTCAACTTCCCGACAAAGTGGAATATATTATTAAATGTGATATGTCTGGATTACAGAGGGTATTATACAAGCACATGCAGAGTAAGGGGGTGCTTTTAACTGATGGCTCCGAGAGGGGCAACAAGGGTAAAGGTGGTGCTAAGGCTTTGATGAACACAATCGTGCAATTACGGAAATTGTGTAATCACCCGTTCATGTTCCAAGCGATCGAGGAGAAATACTGTGATCATCTGGGATTACCCTCGGGCGTGGTCACCGGCCCCGATTTGTATCGTGCATCCGGCAAATTCGAATTACTCGATCGTATCCTACCGAAATTGAAACAGACCAATCATCGGGTGCTCCTCTTCTGTCAAATGACTCAACTCATGTCCATCATGGAAGATTACCTCAATTGGCGCGGTTTCATGTACTTGCGTCTTGACGGTATGACAAAAGCCGAAGAACGTGGCGATCTACTCAAAAAATTCAACGCGAAAGATAGCGAATACTTCCTGTTCGTCCTGTCAACGCGAGCCGGCGGTCTAGGTTTGAATTTACAATCGGCCGATACCGTGATAATCTTCGATTCCGATTGGAATCCACATCAGGATCTCCAAGCGCAAGATCGTGCCCATCGTATCGGTCAACAGAACGAGGTCCGGGTCCTCCGGTTGATGACCGTCAATTCGGTGGAGGAACGCATTCTGGCAGCTGCTAGGTACAAATTGAATATGGACGAGAAAGTTATCCAAGCGGGTATGTTCGATCAAAAATCCACCGGCAGTGAACGTCAACAATTCCTGCAGAGTATCCTCCATCAGGACGAGGGCGAGGAAGAGGAGGAGAACGAGGTGCCGGACGATGAAACTGTCAATCAAATGATCGCGAGAAGTGAAGAGGAATTTCAACTTTTCCAACGAATCGACCTGGAACGACGAAGGGAAGAAGCCAAACTCGGTACGGCGCGTAAAAGTCGATTAATCGAGGAGAGTGAATTGCCCGATTGGCTGGTGAAGGAGGACGATGAAGTTGAACGGTGGGCCTACGAGGAGAGTCAAGATGAAACCAGTTTCTTGGGTCGGGGCACACGACAGAGGAAAGAAGTTGACTACACCGATAGTCTTACGGAAAAGGAATGGCTCAAGGTACAGTATTTATTTGTTTTTGCTAATATACTTTAAATAGATAAAGATAAAATTATATTTCTTTCTATTTTTAATTGAAAATCGGGAAACCCAGAAATATTTTCAAAAATCTGTGATTACTGCAATAACGTAACCATGCTCACGCAAATTTTTAATATATACATACAGTGCACATTCTGAATGTTTCCGCTCTCAGTAGTTCCGCTTCCCCAGTTTGAAACCTGAGCGTTACCCCCACTTTACCACCTATTATAATATTTATTTCATAAGAGCTAAGAATTTTTTGTTTATATTAAATGAAAAAAAAATTACATAAATTAAATAAACATAGTAAGACAACTTAAGTTTGTAACATCATTATTCGACTAACTAATCAGCATTGTTTATACTGTTCCACTGCTTCACTGATTTGTATCAATTAGTGTCCTCATTATGTAAACAGATAGACATAAATTATTATGTGACATATATCTATGTTACGGATGAAGGTATAAAAATTAAATTATAAAAATACATTTAGAGATGCGAGCGTAGTCTTGCAAAATTTTATGAGGAGATACATAATATTTGATCAGTAAAAGAAAATGTTACACAATAGTCAATACTTTTTAATTAATAATTCGATTTTTAAAAATAAATAAAAAAGAAATAAAATAAACTTGTTAACTGCGTACATAAATAGATGATTATAATGAAAATGATATACCATTAAGTGATTATACCTAACTGTAAGTCCAATACCGTACACAGGTACATTATAATCATATAGTAGGGTTTCCGATCTCTGGCCAAAAAATCGATCTTGTGGATCGATTCGAATCGTCAAACCAAAAATCGATGCAGGAGAAAATCGGCTTACAAAAGATCGATCTGACGAAAATCGATTTAATTTTTGTACTTGCAGAAAATAAAAGATATATAAAAGTTTTAATGAAGTTTCTTATTGGGTCATCACAAATCAGTTTTTAACTTTCTTTGAAGATGAACTGCTGAATTTAATATGAATAAAATGGTTTCCAGTTTGCGCTAAAAGTGTCACATAATTCCAAAAATTCACTCAATTTTCTATAAATGAATCATAAAAGTGGTAAAATTATTTGACAATATAAATAGTTAAAATATATTTTACAATAATTTTGAATAAATATCATATTTTTACTAAAAATATCCTAATTTAAATTCGAAAAGATCGATCTCCGATCCCGTAAACTTTTCACGATCTCTGTATCGATTTACTCTCCAAAGAATCGATTCGAAAAATCGAATCGAGATCGGAAACCCTATCATATAGTACAATTATGCATATCAGCATATCTATACATATGTTAAACGTAAACCACTAGAGTTTCGTTACATGGTTATATAAATATTAATTTAAATTTTTAAGTTACATTATAATTTTTAGACCCCCGTACTTGTTTTGACGCTCCTGGAAAAATTTTCAATTTTGACACAATCATAAATTATTGAACTACAATTTCTGACAATCTAGACGTAAAGAAATTTATGTACCTTGCTCGCGAGCAATTGGACTTCGGTGGGGGAACAACAATTCCTGGAAAAGCTATTCCCCTCGTTTCATTTTGCGGAACTATTAAGAAGGATCACTGTATTTAAGAATAGGTACTCGTAAAAAAAAAGAAGCTGCCAATGGGGTGTGGCATACAGCTTCCTCATACTCGTAATAGACTTTAAAGCTAGTGTTTCACCTAACATCTACATTTTATAAAAATATAATTCTATTGTAAAATTATATTTTAAGAGGTGTTTCATTTAAAATCTAGATTTTATAAACCAAGTATGTCGACTATAACCGATTGAAAAAGCGACTGCTTAATTATAAGAAAACAAATGGCGCCAAATGTCACTTTACAGAAAAAAATTATTTCTTGTATACTACTAGTGCATTTACTTAAAAAAAAAGACAGTTTTTAAAAAACATTCATGGTCATTGTACAATTTAACATGGTACCAAATTTAAAGTTAGAATTTATTTTTTCATCAATAATGTTATGTAGTAAATTTTTTTATCAATACTGTTCATTAATAATAGATAATAGATGTACATTTGCTTCATCTGTCACTTGTTTACACGAAAGTTTTTAGATTTCGTCATTTTGATTTTTAAGCGGGGGTTAGTTTCAATTGAAAAAGTAGAAAAATTTCTACTACTAAAATTATAATTCTATAACATCTACATTTCATAAAATCTAGATTTTAAGTATGTATATTACACCTACGATTACATTAAAATTTAAGCCACGCCCCCGTTAAATTACAATTTTATAAAATCTAGATGTTAGGTGAAACACTAGCTTTATACAATATTTAGTGATTTTGTGCTTAACTACTTCTTAAATTTTTGTGTTTTATCATATTATTAAAATGATGTTTGAAATGAGAATAACTTTAAGATACAAAATTTCCAAGTTTCCCTTCAAATATATACCCTGAAATTATATTTTCGTCGTACACTTCATGAAAATTTGTTGTAACGCAAAATATTTAAAGGGCTAAATTATAAAATAATAGCAAAATATATTTTACAGACTAGCTCCCAAATAATCTCAAAATTTGAGCGAAGTGGGACTAGTAGCAAGAAAGATACCGACATTTAATGGGATATCATGGTAGCGCCGTGGCTACCATTACTCTGCTTGCGATGAAATTCATAGGGGATCAGCTAAGAACCAAACTGCATAATTTCTAAAAATTTCATCAAAAATAATCGAATAGTTCAGAAGTTATGCCACTTGGTGCAAATTAGTATCTAAATGGAATGTCACGGTAGCGGCGTCGCTAGCGTTACTTCGATTCCGATGAAATTCATAGGGAACCATCTAGAAATCAAGCTGCATAATTTCTGAAAATTTCATTAAAAATAATCGAATAGTTCAGAAGTTATGCCACTTGGTGCAATCTGGCACACCGACGAACAGACAGACACGAAATTAAGTTTGTTCGTGTACGTGAAAATTTTCATTTTAGGGAGAAAAAAAATTTTATATTTCAAAAGTGATCACAAAACTTCCGTTACTTTAGTAGTCTCGGAAGCAAAAAATACGATATAAAATTTGAATTCATACCGATTCATCCTCATTTACGATATATTTCAACTTTCTTCCTCGCATTTGCATTACCAAATGAAATGTTACGGTATCTATAAAAATCATTTCAAAACATCGAATTCATATTTGAACGATTGATTGTGTGTGTTTCAGGCAATTGACGAGGGCGGCGACTACGAAGACGAGGAGGAAGAAGAAGAGAAAGTTAAAAAACGGAAAGGTCGTAAACGTGGTCGATCAAAACGTGGCGATGATTCGGATCCGGAGGTGACAATTCCCAGTAGTGCGAAGAAACGGCGGACAAATGTAGAGAAAAATTCATATTCAAATCAGTCGGAGCAACGGCTGAAAAAACAGTTACGAAAAATTATGGACAGCGTAATAAAATATACAGACAGGTAAGTAAGGTTAAAATTATGTTTGGGAATCACAGATTTCGTTCATTATTAAATATGTATATTTTAGAATTAGTAACAGTTTCGAAATTCCAAGAAAATCGAGTCCAAACTCATCAAAAGTTTAGAGGTTTTAGGCTATGTACACGTTTATTGTCTAGGTACTAATAATCGAATCCCACTCACGGCAATATATATATATATATATATATATATATATATATATATATATATATATATATATATATATATATATATATATATATATATATATATATTTTAAATAAAATTATTAAAAAGTGACTCTTATTATTCAACAACTCTAAAAAAATGAAAGTAAACGTAATAAAATTTTACAAGTTGAATTTACACTATTGAGATCTGTCGAATGACGGTATGACATCTGGTGCTTAAAAATCGGACTATTATTAAAGTGCATTTGCTGAAGTATCATTAATGTTTAGAACTTTATAGGTTTACTACATTTACATACAATTGATTTGTTTCTTCCATTCGTTGACAGTTCTCCAGTTATTTAATGACATTTCACCATTCAAATTTGACGTTTGTATATTGTAAATTCTAATAATATTCATTAACTCATTCATTGGGAATCGTAAAACTTGGATACGCGAACTAGTGGTTAAAAAAATAACTACTGCGGGTAGGCAAGGTTTGTTTATTAGATTTTGACAATTTACAAAATTTATGTTGTTTAATTTACAAAATACAAACTGGCATATTTTTTTGAATGTCAGTCCAATTTTTTCGTAGTAATTTACTGTTTTCGAATAAAAACGGTCAATTCCAAATTACTACCATTTTTTTAAGTGTCAATTTCTGCCATCTGATAACGAATGAAGAAACTACTGCCGGTAGGCTAAATATTAAACCACGCCTCCATTTGATTTCCCAATTCATTTTTTCATATTTTTACCACATTTTAACTATTTTTCAGATACAAAATTCTCTCTCCTTCAACAAAATTTCTTTGCTTCGAACTTGTCAACTCATGTACAATGGTACAAATAGTTTTAGTATTTATCATTTTTTCTTCATATCGCATTTTGACATTCAAATTAATGTCAATGCACTTTTTCGTCAGCGATTTTTATTAAGCCACGCCTATTTGACAGTTTCTAATAGCAAAAAATTAAATAAATTATTTTCAGTACGAAACTGCCCTCTTGCAGCAACATTCATAAATATTACTTAATTCAGAATAAAATATGGCAATACAAAATACGATTTAGAAATGTTAAATTATAATCTAAATCATTAGTTTTAACTCTTTTAAACAAACCATATGGAAACATTTTTTTGTCTCAAAATGCCGGACTTTTTACTGCCAGTGATAAGTACAATAAATAAGGTTACAAAAAAAGAAAAAAATCAAAGATCCCAACATCAAAAAAGTGAACCCTAGGAATTTACAAAATATAAATTATACTAAACTATGTTGATAGAATTGAACATTATTTAGAATTATACCGTATTTCAAAAAATCTGTCACAGATGGCGGCACTTGTACCAGTGAATATTAGAGTCCCTGTGAATATATATACATATCACAGCATTTTGAGCCGCCATATTGCAGGACGAGTTAACTCGTCTTAATCATTTAAAGGTTAAAAATTATATACATTTATTTAACTTTTTGAATTATGAAGTTTTTTTTAGCTATGTAAAGCCGACTTAGTTTGACACATTTTTGTGTGAGAGAGATAAGCACTATACAAGTTACTTTTTTATCCTTGTCATTTTTTTTAGCCAATATAATTTTTTGTCAAAATTTTATTACCTTAATTTTTTTTTTTTTTTTTTGAGTTGTTGAATAATACCTACAACTTTTTCCACGAAGTATTTGAATTATTTATTTTGAAAATATCGTTATTTTCGATATCGATAATTTTCGGTAACGAAAACTACATTTTGATAGTTGTAACATGTTTCGAATCCCGATAATGTGCTTTACTTAAGCCTTCAATAATTTTGTTATTTCGTTGCTACGATACACCTTTTACGAGATATTTACGATCAAAAGTTTACGATAACGAAAAGTAACATTTAAAAGCATAGATAATAACTCCTTGTTTGTATAAATGAGTTGGTAAGAAAAGTTGATATTTAAAAGTATCATTAAACTTGAACTCACTTTAAACTCGATTTTCTTCGAAATTAGAAGCCGTCGTATAAAAATGAACAAAATCCACGATTGTTAATCGCTTTATAACTCTTGCGACTAAACTATATTTTCATATTACAGCAAAGACGGCCGATTATTGAGTGAACCTTTTATGAAGTTACCTTCGAAAGGCAAATTCCCCGATTATTATGAAATAATTAAGAAACCTTTAGATATTAAAAAAATTTTGCAGAGAATTGACGAAGGAAAGGTAAATTAATCTGTGATAATTTAAAAACAAAGTTACTTAATGATTTGTTCCCGCCAAAAATAACTACAAGGATGCCATTTTGTTAATAAAACTGTCGTTTAAGATGACCCACATTTTGAAAGGCAGTAACTTTGTTTCATATCACCAATCAAAATAAAACACTCTAATCAAACTTTTTTTTGTTTTTTTTTTTTAGTATTCTGACGTCTCCGAATTAGAAAAAGATTTTATGCAATTATGCCATAACGCACAGATTTATAATAAAGAAACATCATTAATATATGAAGATAGTGTAGTACTACAAACAGTATTTAAAAATTCACGACAGAATGTTGAGTCTGAAGGTGATTCCGATAATGATGATGACAGTAAGTAGTTAAATAAATTGATGGAAAGAGGATACAGACAATCCCCGAAGAACACGGGTACCCTTCTATGGTTTCAAACAACACACGTAATACTTTTGAAAAAGAATAAAATACACATATTATATATTTGAAATGAAGTTACACCGGTCCTCAGTGTATGCGAATATATCCATTCCATGTGGATTTGATTTACACGAATAAAAATCGTGTAAATTGAATCTGTCATAAAATAAAAATAGAAAAATGCTGGAAATAAAAACTACTAAAATTTTTGAGAATTTTATAGTAGAATGATAACGAATATGTAGAAATTCATATATTTTAATTTTGAAAATGTCGTTATTTTCGACATCCATAATTTTCGATAACGAAAAGTAGGTTTCGACAGTCCCAATATGTTCGGAATACCCACAACTTGCTTAAAAGTTTCGTTATTTTTTCGCTGCGATGCACCGTTTACGAGATACTTACGATTGAAAGTTTACAATTACGAAAAGTAACGAAAACTAATTTTTTGAAAAATTTTTTATGATTGACTAACTCAATGACACTAGTGGAGCCTAAAGTGACCAATTATAACTAATTTATGGTACTTAACTCGGTATCGATAATTTTCGATAACGAAAAGTAGGTTTTGACGGTCCCAATATGTTTGGAATACCCACAACTTGCTTCGCTTAAGCCTTCAAAAATTTCGTTATTTTTTTCGCTACGACGCACCTTACGAGATATTTACAATCAAAAGTTTACGTTTACGAAAAGTATCAAAAACTAATTTTTTCGAAAATATTCTATTGGTGACCAAATCAGAGGGACTAATAGAGCTTAAATTAAACAATTATAACCAATTTATGATAAGTAGTCCGTTATCGATAATTTTCGATAACGAAAAGTAGGTTTTAACAGTCGCAATATGTTTGGAATACCCACAACTTGCTTCGCTTAAGCCTTCAAAAATTTCGTTATTTTTGAGCTACGATGCACCGTTTACGAGATATTTAAGATCTAAGTTTTCAATAAATTTTTATGATAGACTGACTTCAGAGCTAACGAATGCTCAATTCCATTCTATTTTAATCGAAATAAATACGCATTACATACAAATGAGTATGTAAGTATGTAATTTAAATTTCGTTGCATTATTTCTTTGAAAGTTTTTTATTTTCACACGTGTAATAGAAAATGCCTATCTTTGGTGGTCTCGAACAACACGGTTTCAAAGAACACGGAACCAATTAATCGTGTCCTTCGGGGGATTGCTGTAGATAAAAAAAATACGTCATCAGTATCATTGTTTAAAACAGTCTGATCAAAATTTGGGAAACATTACACACTCTGCATCAGCTTATACGGATAACTGTTACTTTTTTTTTGGAATTTTCCCAAAATGTATGCCCCGGATAAAAAAAAAAAGACTATAACATTCTTTTAACAATATGCAAAGTTCAAATGAAGTCAATGATTCTTTTTTTATATCGTTTTAAATATATTTTCCCACGGGAATAAAACTTCCCACAGGATTTAAATATTTTCCCGGGGTAGAAAGTAGTTTGTGTCCTTTATGGTCCCCTCATTCAAAATTTGAATCCAGTTATACTTTTTTTTTTAACTGTTAGTTGTCGTTATTTCATTGTTTCGTTTTAATACATTTTCCCTCGGGAATGAGATATTTTCTCGGGGTTAAAATTAACTTATGTTTATCGCTGTATATTGTTTTTTTCTGCTAACAAAGTTCGGACAAAGTTCAAAAATATTTTTTTGTTTTATTTAAAATATATTTTTCCACAGGAATGAGATTTTCCATGGGATTGTGATATTTTCCCGGGGTAAAAAGTAGTCTGGGTGTTAATATACAAAGTTCGAAACCAATTGCGTTTTTTGATAGTCAGCTGTTGTAATTTAATACATTTTCCCTCGGGAATGTATAAGTTTCCCGAGATAAAAAATAGCCTATAGTCATCTCTGTCCCGCATTTTACGTCTATGCAAAGTTTCAAGTTGATTGGTTAAGCTGTTGAGGCGTGAAAGCCAGTCAAACTGACTTTCGCATTTATAATATGTATTAGTTAGGATTTAACCCCACTAAAAAGATTTTCCGGCTACAAGAAAAAAGAAAATGGATGTTCAAAATAGTAAAAATATAAAACAAACTATCGAAACGAAAATTAGTTTGTTCTGTATCGTCTGATATATAACGGTTAAAAATGTCGCCGATTGAGTCCGTTTACGATACCATTCAGTGAACTGATGACGTATAACACATTGAATGTCTACGTTGCCCTCATCATTTGCTTCTAAATAATGCATACACATGCGCACATCCTTTAGAAGCAAATGATGAGAACAACGAAGATACTGATTTACTGCACATATACGTTGCCTGTGTTACCTATGTCAGTGAATGTGTTAAAAAGTTTATTTTTGTTTTCTTTTCTGTGACCGTAGGAGACGCCGTCGACGATGAGAATCAATCAGATGCGGATTCCACGGTGAAAATGAAGATTAAAATATCAAAATCGAGTCGCAAATCGACAACGGGTAGACGTAAACGTAACACCAAAAAGTATATATCGGACGACGACGATGATGACCTAGATTAATAATTATTAAAATAGAAATTATAAATAAATATATATTGATATTAGGAGCAACTAATTTTCAGAATGTCAAATCAGCTTAAGCTCATCTTATTTGATCTGTTAAATATTTTCATTAATTTTCCTTTTTTGTTTTTTTGAAATTATCATTGTATCTATATCTCATATTTATTTCAAATAAACACATCCCAACTGTAATTGTTGTTTCTTTTTTTTAATTTCGAGGGTTTTCACCGTTTTCACTGTCTGTACAGTTGCATGCATTAACGCATACCGTAGTTCATTTTTTTATATGCAAAATGGCGTATTTTCTGTTCACTATTTTTATATGCCCAAGTAAATATGCACATGATTTGCAAGCTTGAACGATTGAGGTTAGTTTTCAAGTACTTTAGTGTGTTCCGTGTTGTACACTTTTAAAAAAAAAGTTTGACATTTTTTAAGTTATATAATTTAAGCTATACCTACCTAAATTAAAATTGACATAGTGTTTGAAAAATTACCAAACTGGATCGGCTGGGACTCGAACCCGGATCTCTTGGTTACCAGCCAAGCACCTTACCAACTAGGCCACCGATCACTTGTTCGAGTGCCACTTCAATTCAGTAATCAATCAAACACAACCTCTCTCTAATGCGAGACGCAGTTTTATACTTTTAATTTCAAATGTTACCGACTGCCTGTGAAACATTATTAGTGTATGGCGGATTTTTATCCGTATTTAAACATACACCAATATTCATATGTTCACTCAATGTTCAGCTTTGGCTGATACTTGAACACTCGATGTACTTTGGCAAATGGCCAATTCATTATGTTAATTAAAATTGACATAGTGTTTGAAAAATTACCAAACTGGATCGGTTGGGTCCGAAAGTATAAAACTGCGTCTCGCATTAGAGAGAGGTTGTGTTTGATTGATTACTGAATTGGAGTGGCACTCGAACAAGTGATCGGTGGCCTAGTTGGTAAGGTGCTTGGCTGGTAACCAAGAGATCCGGGTTCGAGTCCCAGCCGATCCAGTTTGGTAATTTTTCAAACACTATGTCAATTTTAATTAACATAATGAATTGGCCATTTGCCAAAGTACATCGAGGGTTCAAGTATCAGCCAAAGCTGAACATTGAGTGAACATATGAATATTGGTGTATGTTTAAATACGGATAAAAATCCGCCATACACTAATAATGTTTCACAGGCACTCGGTAACATTTGAAATTAAAAGTATATACCTACCTAAATAAAATAATTTAATTCGTATTTTCAAGGTGATTAAAAAATAAATTAACATTAAATTTATCAATGAAATTTGTTATATAGCCACAATCTGTTAGCGAATTTCCAGAATGGAAACTCGCTATTACAGCCTTACTCATGGTGGAAGTTCATGCCGCGACTATGGCAGAAATTTGTATTGAGGTCCCTAGAACCCAAAAATAACATTCACTGAAATTTATATATATATATATATATATATATATATATATATATATATATATATATATATATATGTATGTATTTATGTATCAGCACGATAACTCTCGAACAAAATGTCCTAGGTTTACGAAATTTAGTGACAACGTTGGAAGTCCAAAAATCTTGGATGAGTTCTTCAGCCAGACACGTCGGATGCCAGGAACATGGTTTTTGTTCTTGCAAAAAAATTAGTTTTTTGCCAAAATTTCCACTTATTTAAAAATTTTTGCCAAATTTTTTTACATCATTTAAAAGAGGAGAAAAAAGTACATAAAAAAGATCTTTAAACTATTATTCTATGTCAACTAGTTTCCGAGAAAAACTAATTTTTATAAACGGAAATTCGCTATGTTATGCAAGATGCTGCGACAGGGGTATTTTACAATGCTAAAAAACTTCAAAATGAACTACAAAACTTGTCCACATTTTTTTGAAACTAATCGTATTCTGTAGACCGACCCATAGATAAGATCGTAGATAAAGTACACCAGGATTTATTTTTCTGAAAGATAGCTAATATAGCTAACTTCAATACATTTCTTTGACTCTCTATTACCTCTCTATGGCACTGAGATTTGAGAACGGGGGCAGCAGGTATAGATGTCATCGTTGTCGTAATCATCATGCGTAGTACACTTGAGAAGAACAGAGACGTCACTATAATAACTTTAAATTATCTTTAGCCTTATCCGATAATGTAGGTTACTACTCACAGAACAAATAGAACGAATATAACTGTCTCTTTTCTGCAATCACTTATGTGCAAGTATGTGCATCTTAGGCTGCTTAGTGTCAGTTGCTCAGTACCCGTCGCTCAGTGTAAGTCAGTCAAACAACAATAAATTTGATTGTTGAACCGGCACAAGTAGCGTTGTGTTATCAGACACATCACACACATGTATGCGAACCAAAGGTCACGTGACGGCTATCACCACTCACACTAACAGAGTTTACCGCACAAATACAAAGTAAACACCGTGCACGTATACAACATATTTTCTATCTCAAGTGGTTACACTGGTTCCAGTAGTATAGAAATATGTATTTTCTCTCTAGTGCTCTATGGTTACTACTAGTAAGATAATCCACTAAAATTCTCCTAATTGCATTTTATTTTAATCAGTTTTTCAAGTTTAAAACTCATACAATAATTATAAACTCATATATTTGTTTAAAAACTCAAGTAAATTTATTTTTATTCAAAATTATACATTAATCAAATATTTTGTAAATGAATATCACTATCACTGTTACTAATTTCTGACAAATGTGCTCCCATTTTTCTGCAACAGATAATCTAATTCTCTAATTAATTTACTGTGATAATAAAGTAAGTAATTATTTTCAAATAAAAATAAAGTAATAAATGTTAATTAGGCATACCTCCAATAATAATTAAGTAAAATTATCAAATTTAATATTGAACTCAAAAATATAGACGAATTACTCATAAATAATTCGAAAAAAAATGAAAATTTCTTGATAGAGTTTTTTGTAATTGTTACTATAGAAATGTTTCAAATTATAAATTTCTAAAATAATAGAATAAGTTCTATGCTACTGCACTGCCCTCTGAACTCAGTACCAAAATAACCATCTGCTAAGAAAAAATCCTATAATTTAAATGAGTGCTCTTCTATATATACTGTGTGAGTTTTTCGAGAGTTGCCATTTTTATTACAGCCAAACCGTTGATTTAATCGAAAAATTGTTCAAATAAGAGTTGTAGACATCGACGGGGGCAACCGATTGCTATCGTCAGGTGCTTTATAGTTCTTATGGTTTTCGAGCTATGATACAAACTTATAGATTTTTAAATGAGACTAAAATGTTAATTTTTCGATAAAACTGATCTAATGCATCAATTAATAACATAAATTAACTCTTTAAATGATTAAGACGAGTTAACTCGTCCTGCAATATGGCGGCTCAAAATGCTGTCATATGTACATATCCACTGGTACAGGTGCCGCCATCTATGACAATACGGTATAATTCTAAATAATGTTCAATTTTATCAACATAGTTTAGTATAATTTATTTTTTATAAATTCCTAGGGTTCACTTTTTTAATGTTGGGGTCTTTAATTTTTTTCTTTTTCTTTTTTTGTAGCCTTATCTATTGTACTTATCACTTGGCAGTAATAAGGCCGGCATTTTGAGACAAAAAAATTTTACCATATGGTTTTTTTAAAAGGGTTAAGAAAAAAAATTTTTTTACCCAAGTTTATTTTTTGAATGTTTCTTTATCAATTAGGCCGTCTGCACACGAAGCGTCTCGTCATAGACGCGTACTAGATTCGTCATACGCTTGGTGTACGCTTGCTTGCCGCTCACGTTTTTTAAATGAACAACCGCACACGAAGACGCAGCTGCGCGTATTCGTCACAGCATACAAGCTGCAGTACGCTTAGCGTACAGCAGTGTTTGCGTCTTAGCGTACGACACTAGATAAAATGTATGTTATATATTGCAGTTGTATATGAATTAGTATTTTTTTTGTATGTATTAGTACTTATTTATTTTTATAGTATACTATGCAGTGTTGGCAACTCAAGGGATTTATTCCAATTTGCGGGTTTTTTTGAAAAAGTTCTTACTCGCACCTCTGGTGGTGAAACTGGAAGCTGTATCAAATATTCTGTATAAAAACTTGAAAACATCTTCTTACTTAAATTTATTTTCCTGTCATAAACCATTAATAATAATTATTTATAATATGTATTTTATTTTGAAAAATTCTTTTTAATTGTATAAAAAATGGAATTTTCAACTCTGTAGGATTTTGAATAAAATACGGTTGGCAACACTGAGTATGAATTTATAACAGAACTTTTGTATAAATTTTATAACGGAATATTATTAGAATCGTATAAAGTAAGCTTTCTTCATCACTAAACATTGTTACAACTATTTTAACTAAATTAATTATTTTGTGTATAATAGTGAGGTTATAATGAGGCTACAAGATGACGTTTGGAGTACGGTTGTAGTACGCTTGAAAATCGCTTCGTGTGCAAATCTTCAAGCGTACAGGAATCGTCGCTGCATGACGAATCTAGTACGCGTCTATGACGATACGCTTCGTGTACAGAAGGCCTTAGGCGGTAAAAATACGAATATGTATTTGAGGCTAGTTCAATCGACAGGGTTTTGGTCGGTTACATTTCTATTACATCTAAGAAAAGAACCTTTCCCACTATGTATTGTATCTATAGCACAGATGGTAGTAATTCAGATTTTGGAATATAGATGTCGGATGAGTATAGATGTTTATATTTCAAGTTTTTAACATTTTTGCATTATAAAATCAAATTACTTTAAAAGATTAGTATTTAAAGTAAATTAATTTAAAAAGAATTTGAAGTTATTCATTAATTTACTGAAAAATATATTTATTATTTATTTAGAAAACAATAGTTGGCAATAAAATACATGTATACAACAAAGTGACATTGGCGTTTCTTAATAATAGCAAAGTGAGGTTAACTATAAACGAAAATATTATTAATAATAAATGTACTCAAATAGTGTAAAATTATTTGAAATTCGAAAGTATTTTCTTTTTATTAAAAACCAAATTAAATGGAGAAGCTTTTTCACAAAAAACTTTTCATTATTTTTGAAAATACTTACTATAAAAATATGTTTAGACGCCCATGTATCTGTCAAACAGTGACTTTTCGGAGTATTTATTTTTTTATTTTCAATGAATTAAAACTGAAATTCTATTCCCTTATTGTATTTAGTTATCATTTCTATATAATTTAATCTAATAATTTTAATTTCCGATGGAAAACGTACTAATCGTTTAATTTTTCGTTACTATACTGATTAAAATGGCGGCCATATTTTGTTAATATCTTTTTAAATTACGTAAAATCGCGTAAAATCCTAATCATTTGCAAGCACTTGAGTACGAAATTTAAAAGTGTGATTTTTAAAACGTAATTACTCAAAAATGTGAGATAAAACAATGAAAATTTAAGTGTTACTGATAGTTTTGAATCATAAACAAATTTTTGAAAAACTTAGAAAGAAATAAATATATTTTTCATTCATTTAACCTTTAAATGGTTAAGACGAGTTAACTCCTCCTGCAAAATGGCGGCTCAAAATGCTGTCATATGTATATATTCACTCGTACAGGTGCCGCCATCTGTGACAATACGGTATAATTCTAAATAATGTTCAATTTTATCAACATAGTTTAGTATAATTTATTTTTTGTAAATTCCTAGGGTTCACTTTTTTAATCTTGGGATCTTTGATTTTTTTCTTTTGCTTTTTTTGTAGCCTTATCTATTGTACTTATCACTTGGCAGTAAAAAGTCCGGCGTTTTGAGACAAAAAAATTTTACCTAATGGTTAATTTAAAAGAGTTAAGCATGTACTACGAATATATAATTTGTATAAAGATGTTTCATGTATTAAATATGAAATGCATTTTTAATACGAAATACATTTATTTTTTGTAAAAGTATAAATTTTTAACTGATTATTAAATATTTTGCACTAAAATGTATTGCAAACAATTATCATATACATTTGTATTCTATACACATCGAAATCGCAAGTCATAGTTATTAACGTGTATATTTTGAATTTGTATTTAAGAAGAGATAACAATATAATTGCATTTCTATCTGATCAGGGTGTATTATAAAAAGAATCTTTGCTGTACTGTAATAGGGTACTTGACTGAAGTTACAAAAATATTCTAAAAGTATTATTTTTCCATATCAGTTAAGTCATTTTTTTTTATTTTCGGCAGATTTTGTAATAAATCATCAAAAAAAATAACCCTACAATTTTAAATGAGAAAAAGGCGGGAAAAACTCCTCACTATAGTGACGTCACATTTTGGAGCAATTAAACGTCAATGTCAATATTTATAACCTCAAAAATTTGATTATGTTCATAAAATGTCAAAGTAAGAGCAAGTATTTATTTGAATTCTGGTCGATTATTATTAATATATGTATATAAGCTAATAGAAATATTCAAAAGAAAACACAATTTCACCTCACCGATGAAAATTATCAAAATCGACATATCTAGCTACAAAATGTTACGTCATTTTCAAGAAATGGCGCGTTTTTACTAATTTGAAAATTTGTTGAAAAATGGCGATTTTCAAAATAAAATTTCTAAACAGTTATCAAATTTTGTTATGTTTCATCATTAAAATTGGACATTTGTAATGATAATGCATAGAATTATTTAACATTTGACACAAATTTTAAATACAGTCAAGTACCGTATTAACAATCACAGTGGGGCAAGATAACAATGGTCAACAACTCAAGTAGTGCTTCTTACTCGCACACTGGTTGTGGAACGACTGAATGTATTGGTACGACATCCTGAATGTAAAGTGGTACGACATCCCGCTATCCTGACACGATGTAAATATACTCTATACGTATTAAACTTTGTCATAATTTTAAACAGCGTGCGGGCGAAACCGCGGGTAAATGCTAGTCATATTATAATTGAACTGTCCAGTCTAAAATCGAACGGCTGATTAACCCTTTTACACAAACCAGATGGAAAAAAATTTTTGTCTCAAAATGCCGGACTTTTTACTGCCAATGATAAGTACAATAGATAAGGTTAATAAGATAAGTACAATATACAAAGATAATTACAATAAGATTAAGATAGATAAGAATAAGATTAATAAGATAATTACAATAAGATTACAATAATAAGATAAGTACAATGGACAAAAAAGAAAAAATACCCAAGATCCCAACATAAAAAAAGTGAACCCTAGGAATTTACAAAATATAAATTATACTAAACTATGTTGATAAAATTGAACATTATTTAGAATTATACCGTATTTCGGAAAATCTGTCACAGATGGCGGCACCTATACCAGTGATTATATACATATCACAACATTTTGAGCCACCATATTGCAGGACGAGTAAACTCGTCTTAATCATTTAAAGAATTAACCTGGATATAACACATAAAGGTAAGAAAAAGTTGGTAAAAATTGAATATTTAAATAATTTCTCCATGTTGTTTAATTTTATAAAATATTTATTATTATTATTAAACAATATAAATATATATTGTATTTACATATGTACATAAAGTAAAATAATTAGGTAAGCGATTTAACCCTAATTTTTGACAAAAAGTGGCCACAAGCGTTCTAGTGCCTGATTTACTCGAAATTCAGCTATTACAGTAGGTCTCATGACGCAATCTGAGTCCGGGACTATGGCAGAAATCTGTTTTGAGGTCCCTAGAATACGAAAATGATATTCACTAAAATTTATATATATATATATATATATATATATATATATATATATATATATATATATATATATATATATATATTTATGTGTTCCCACGATAACTCTCGAACGAAACGTCTAACGCTTATGAAATTTTGTGTGCGGACTGGATTCTGAATTGGCTTGGCTAAGTTCGTTAGCCAGACACGTCGGATGCCCAGAAGTAGGTTTTCTGGCCATTTTTTATCATTCGATCTTATCATAAGACAGTTCGATTTTTACATCATTGAAAAGGAAAAAAAAAATTATGAAGAAAATGTTCTTATAATTTTCTTTCTATGTTAAGTAGTTTTCGAGAAAATCGTAATTTTCACTATTGGCTTATTTTGCTCTCTTTGTCATTGTAATAAGTAATTTATATTTCTATCTCAGTTCTTTATGAAGTATAAAAATATTTCACTTTTTTATTAAAGAATTTTGTGAGAACAAGTGAAGTCAGAAGATACATATAGATTACGTTATGTAAGGTCTGGCAGTGTCAGTAGGACCTAAAAGTGTCAAAAATAAAATAACTGACCGATTTTGAAACTTTTTTACTATTACCGAGGTAAACTATTTTAGATAGGTACAGGTTGTGTTATCTGAGATCCACAACTGTCCTGCGGATGCAAATGCGGCGTAGAATGCTACACAACGGGTTTTGAATATATATATATATATATATATATATATATATATATATATATATATATATATATATATATATATATATATATATATATATATATATATTACATAAAGTCCGCCTAGAATATACGGTCGAGCTGATTTTTTAATGAGGTCCACCGGGATCTTGCAGATCCGAAAACGCCAGTAATAAGCTATCGAACCGATGCTAAAAAATTTTTCACTGCTAGAGAACTAAATTATTTTAGATGGATACAACTATGCTGCACAAAATTCGTTCGGGTTCTTGGGTCCCCAAAAATACCAAAACTAATTACCCAGCCGATTTTAAAAATTCTTTTACTCTTAGAAAGCTAAACTATTTTAAATAGGTACAGGTCTTAGATGAGATCCACCAGTGCCCAAGATTTGGAAATTCGCTATGTTATGCAGATGCTGCGATAGGGGTATTTTTTTAATCGATTCAAAATTGAAAAAGGAATAAAAAATTTCAATTTTATTTCTTTATCAGTAGAGTAGTTAAAGTATAAATAATGAAAATAATTAAGTTATATAAATTTTGTATTATTAGTATTCAGTAAACACCACTGATACACCTATTAAAAAAATATTTATAACATTTTTTTTAGATAGAGAGAAAACTATTGACAACAGGCCCGGATTAGCCACTAGGCCTACCTAGGCTATTGCCTAGCAGTGGCAGATTTTGAAAACAGAGCGGCAAAAATTATAATGGACATTTTTTTTTCTCGTTAGTTATTTTTTTTAAGAGAAAGTTAGAAAAAAGGTAGGAAAAGTTAAAATTTTCTTCTTTTTAAGCAAAAGATAGGGGTGGCATTTTTCACGGTGCCTAGGGCGGCACTTAGGGTTAAGCAGGCCCTGACTGACAATATAATATTTTGGAATGAATACGTACTAGACTTAAATTATAATTAATTTTTAACAACGAAGCCGTGGTTTAATACAAAAAAAAAAAAAAATTAAGAATTCTGTATCGATTTAAATAAAAGCCAGTTATTAGAACGCTTTTGGTCACTTTTTCAATTTCTAAGCATCTTTTTAAGGGTAAGTTCCTCACCTAATATGTACACAGAGTAAAGTAATATAATACAGTAGACTCTCGTTAATTCAAACCTGCGATAATTCGAACCTCTTCACGAATTCCCTACAAAATCTCTTTATATTTCGAACTAAAACAATAAATTCTTATACACTTGATAATTCGAACGAAAAAATCATTGCTACGTAACAAAACGACGCGTTAATTCAAACTCATCGGCGTCAAACACTCGACAATTCAAAGTTGCAGAGAGAAAGACACAGAAAGATTGTAAGTACATTTTGAGACAAGTTCAAGTTCATTCATCGCAAATGCTTAAAAAATTAAAATTGTTACCTGTGATAATAGGGTACTTGACTAAAGTAACAAAAATATTCTAAAAGCATTGTTTTTCAATATCAGTTAAGTGATTTTTTTATTTTCGACAGATTTTGTAAAAAATCATTAAAAAAAATAACCCTACAATTTTAAATGAGAAAAAGACCGGGAAAAACACCCCACTATAGTGACGTCACAGTTTGAAGCAACTAAACGTCAATGTCAATATTTATAACCTCAAAACTTTGATTCTATTCATAAAATGTCAAAGTAAAAGTAAGTATTTATTAGAATTCAAGTCGATTATTATTACTATATATATAAGCTAATAGAAATATTTAAAAGAAAACACAATTTCACCTCACCGATGAATTATTAAAATCGATATATCTAGCTACAAAATGTTACGTCATATTCAAGAAATGGCGCGTTTTCACTAATTTGAATATTTGTTGAAAAATGACGATTTTCAAAATAAAATTTCTAAATAGTTATCAAATTTTTTTATGTTTCATCATTAAAATTGGACATATGTAATGATAAAGCATAGAATTATTTAACATTTGGCACAAATTTTAAATACAGTCAAGTACCGTATTCGAACCTCTCTATAATTCGTAATATCTTAAGAGTCCCTCGATTTCGAATTAACGAGAGTAGACTGTACATTGATTAGGATAAAATTCATAAATTAAGTAGTGATCAACGTAATCATTATCAAAAAAACATTATTTTTTATACAATGAATATTACGAGAGTAATAATTCGATCATCAGCAGTTAAACACCGAATGTAATGTGATTTATCACGACACATTTACATACTATATTCACACGGTTTTTTTATTATATATGAATTTTTTCATGCGTTTTTAAATTACTCGACGAAATAAACGTTTGAAAACATACGTTACATTTAAATGGTCTTTCACCGCTATGTATCCTTTCATGCATTTTTAAAACGCTCAACTGATTAAACGTTTTTGAACATGCGTCACATTTGTATGGTCTTTCAGCACTATGAATTCGTTCATGTCTTTTTAAATCACTTAACTGAACGAATGTTTTAAAACATACGTTACATTCGTACGGTTTTTCACCACTGTGAATTCTTTCATGTATTCGTAAAACACTTAATCGATTAAATGCTTTCGCGCACGTGTTACATTTATACGGTCTTTCGTCACTGTGAACTGTTTCATGTGTTTTTAAACTACTTGACTGTGTAAATGTTTTTAAACATGTGGCACATTTGTATGGTTTTTCACCACTGTGAACTCTCTCGTGTGTTCTTAAACCATTCAATTGATTAAATGTTTTAAAACATACGTTACATTCGTATGGTCTTTCATCACCGTGAATTCTTTCATGTGTTTTTAAAGCACTTAACTGATTAAATGCTTTAGAACATATGTTACATTCGTATGGTTTTTCACCACTATGAATTCTTTCATGTATTTTTAAATAACTTGACGTAATAAATGTTTTAAAACATACATTACAATTATATGTTCCTTCACCGGTGTGAAATCGTTCATGTTTTTTAAAGTAACTTGAAGAAGTGAATGTTTTAGAACATATACAACATTCAAATAGTTTTCTGCCGACACGTGCACGCTTATGTTCTGTTAAATTTGCCGAATGATCTTCATCGATTTCATCTTGTTCAATTTTGATTCCTGTATGTAAACTTTCTGAATCCGTTAAATATTCGCTCGGCTCCTAAAATGTTAATATTCACATGATTTTATTATGAAATTTATACAATAATATTTTTGTACCCCTTTCCCACAAAAAATTGTTTTTTCTTCTCTTCTTCGTTTTTTTTACTAAACCGGTTTCGATCACTTATGTGATCCTCTTCAGTAGTTTTTTTTTTTTTGCTAAAATAAAATATTATTAATTACGTACCTAAAAAATAAGTTAAGAACCTAAAAAAGAAGAGAGAAAATAGATTACCTACCTAAAAAAGAAGAGAAAAAGAATTAAGTACCTAAAAAAGAAAAGAGAAAATACAGATTATGTACCTAAAAAAGAAGAGAAAATAAGTACCTAAAAGAAAAAAAGAGAAAATTAAGTACCTAAAATCTATTTTGTCTTTTCTGTTTTAGGTACTTAATTTTCTTTTTTCTTTTTTAGGTATTTAAATTTTTCTTTTTTTTAAGGTACTTAATTCATATTCTTTTCTTTTTTAGGTATATAATCTATTTTCTCTTTCCTTTTTTAGGCACTTAATTTTCTTTTTTTTTAGGTACTTAATTTATTTTCTCTTCTTTTTTAGGTACATAATCTATATTTTCTCTTTTCTTTTTTAGGTACTTAATTCTTTTTCTCTTCTTTTTTAGGTACATAATCTATTTTCTCTTTTCTTTTTTAGGCATTTAATTTTCTTTTTTTTTTTTCTTTTAAGTACTTAATTTATTTTTTCTTCTTTTTTAGGTAGATAATCTACATTTTCTACATTAGTAAATAGAAACTTTACTTTACAAAATACCACTTTTATTTTATTTCTTTTAAGAATTTAAGCTACAATTTGCAAGTTAAAATTTCGAATAAATAGGCATGTATCTGAATTAAAAGAAATTTATCCCTCCGTTAAATCAGACCCCAAATCAAATTTCAAAACTTATTTTGGTAAAATTTCAGATAAAATACATAAAATTCTAACTAAATCAAATATAACTACTGCATTTAAATCAAGCCTTAATTTAGGAAATTTAATAACTATATAACAATAAAACAAAAATAGACAAACTTAAAAAATCGGGCATCTACAAACTAAACTGTCAGGAATGTGATAATTTTTACATTGGTCAAATTGGCAGAAGTTTTGAAACTCGCAGAGCCGAACACTTCAGATACTATAGAAACAAGAAATCTGACTCCGCTTTTGCCAGACATTTAATCGATACAGGACACTACCGGAGGGAAACGTTACAGTTTTAGACAAAGCAAATAAAGGACCCAGACTAAATATTTTAGAACCCATAGAAATTTACAAAAACAATTCTGAATTACTTTTAAATGATTATACCGATATTTACAATTTCAATTTATTTTCTGTTTTATAATTTTTGTACACGACTGTATTTCCAACTTTATTTGTTTATATGTCACATATCTCTAACTCATCTAAACTTGTTTTTCTTGTTTTTGAGTCCGCCCACTACTTGTATCCCTACTAATTTCCCATCATCCATTGCTACAATTTGTCAGTTAAAATTTCGAATAAATAGGCATGTATCTGAATATAATTTTTACACGTTTGGGAATGGTCATATTGACCGAAACATATCATAAGAGTTTTATATTCAATAAAAATGGTATTTTGTAGTGTTTTTATTTACTAATATCAAATATGGAATACCATAAAGTAACGCTCAAATCCATTAAATTCTTAATATCTTATTTTTTGGGTACGTAATTAATAATTTTTTATTGCAGCAAAAACCTACTGCAGAGGATCACGAAAATGGTCGAAACCGGTCTAGTAAGAAAAACGAAGAAATGAAAAAACAATTTTTGTGGGAAAGGGATACAAAAATATTATTACTGTATAAAATAACCCACAGTTTTCGCTCTTAATATTATAGTCATACATGAAATTTATAATTCAAATCTAGTACTCACCAGTTTTATATTTTGCCTGTGTAAATCTCCTCTTTGATTTTTATTTTCTGTCAAGGTGTTATTTTCTTGGGACAATTTAGTTGGTTCAAAAATTTTAACTTCTGGTAACAATACTAGATAACTGTTTGTCGCTTCATCTTTCTCCACTTTAATTTCAAATGTACAATCAGTTTCATAAACGGGTTTATTCCCTTCATTTTTCTCCACTTTAATTTCAATTGTACAATCAGTTTCATCGACAGCTTCATTCTCGTCTTCTTTCTCCACTTTAATTTCAAAAGTACTATCAGCTTCATTCACTTCATCTTCCTCCACTTTAATTTGAAATGTATGAAAGCTTTCATGGACCGATTTTTCCATTTCGTATTTCTGTTATATTACACTAAAATCCTATAATCGTGGTGTAGTATTTAAAGATACTTGTCTTGGACACCTATTGATACCTATTTTCACAGATCCTATTTTTATCACTTTTGTTTTAACGACGTTAATGAATGACGTTAATGTCACAGCCTCGCACGCCACGCAGCTAAACTTGGTTATCTTAAAATCAGTGTCACCAATTGTAGTTTACTAATTGTAAAAGTCCCATATACTATGTACTGCATTCAATTGTCAATGGCTGTGTTCGAGCAGAAGAAAATTTTTTAAGCGCTTTAAGACAGAGATGAATATATCAGAGATGGCTCTCATTATACCTACCATACCTACACTCCATAACTCATAATCAGTGTTAATCAGGCGTAACCACTCATAGGCCGCTATTACACGGTCATAGATATATGTCAAAGTTTTATTTAATCAAAGAAATATTATAGTGTAATAAGTCAACTTTTATAATATAATATTTTTGTAGCCATAGTTAAAGATACTTCTAAATATTTGATCATAGATTTGATCAAAGATCTTTGACATATACCTATGACAATGTAATATGTCGCTGAAACTAGCAGCAGCAGCAGTAGTGAAGTACCGTTGTGGACGAACATATCGGAACACACTATTTTAAAAGTAATTTAACAACATAAAAGTCTTTGCATGAATATATATTGTTAATTAGGTTGAAAATAATTATCACTCCGCGGAACTCACAATTGTTAAGAACTTATTTCAGTCAACAATGACCAATATGTGACATTTTAACTAAAATTCACTATAACAATTAACGGCATTTTTTTAAAAAAATTTAAATAGTTCTAGACTCTTGAGGAAACTTAATAAAAACAAGAAAAAAATATTAGACCGCGGAACTCACAATTGTTAAGAACTTAGTCCAGTCAACAATGATCAATATGTGACACTTTAACTAAAATTGACTATAACAATTAACGGCATTTTTTTTAAAAAATTTAAATAGTTCTAGACTCTTGGGGAAACTTAATAAAAACAAAAAAAAAATATTAGACCGCGGAACTCACAATTGTTAAGAACTTATTTCAGTCAACAACCACCAATATGTGAAACTAAACTAAAATTGGCCAAAATAGCTAACGGCATTTTTTTTAAAATTTAAATAGTTGTAGATTCTTGGGGAGACTTAATAAAAACAAGAAAAAAATATTAGACCGCGGAACTCACAATTGTTAAGAACTTATTTCAGTCAACAATGACCAATATGTGACATTTTAACTAAAATTCTCTATAACAATTAACGGCATTTTTAAAAAAAAAAAAATTAAATAGTTCTAGGCTCTTGGGGAGACATAATAAAAACAAGAAAAAAATATTAGACCGCGGAACTCACAATTGTTAAGAACTTATTTCAGTCAACAATGACCAATATGTGACATTTTAACTAAAATTCACTATAACAATTAACGGCATTTTTAAAAAAAAAAATTAAATAGTTCTAGGCTCTTGGGGAGACATAATAAAAACAAGAAAAAAATATTAGACCGCGGAACTCACAATTGTTAAGAACTTATTTCAGTCAACAATGACCAATATGTGACATTTTAACTAAAATTCACTATAACAGAAAACGGCATTTTTTAAAAAAAATTTAAATAGTTCTAGACTCTTGGGGAAACTTAATAAAAACAAGAAAAAAATATTAGACCGCGGAACTCACAATTGTTAAGAACTTAGTTCAGTCAACAATGACCAATATGTGACACTTTAACTAAAATTGACTTATGCCAGCATATCTTAATTCTCGAATTTCCCTGACGTACTTCACCGGCACCAGCAACTTTTTCCTCTGCATAGTCCGAGGTTGGAAGGAAATATTCTCTTAATAATTATATCCATATTAACGTCGAAAAATGTTTAATTACTTTTTTAATATAACTGTTATACTTCATCCAGTATTTTATTGTTCAAACTGAACAAATCAAATTGTTCAAATTTATTTATAAAAAAAATTAATTGTAAATAGCAAACATTTGTATTCAGATTTTACGATTCGTTTAAAAATATTTTAAATTTATTTATTTCCACGGTTACCATTATTTATATTCGTTAATGAGCCCGGAAAAATGTATATTATACACAGAGCAGTGAATCGAACATATTAACATCTGTTTCCTAGAGATACCACAGGCATTAAATTTTGAAGCATGACTCCATTTTAGTAACCCCAACTTGTAACCACGGAGACTTGTTTATAAATATTAGATAAACCATTAAATTAATGGTTTGACCGCCATTAAAGTAATCACATCAGTCAATTTTTTTGCTCACATCAGTCAATTTTTTTGCTTCAATTTCTTAATGTATTTGTAATACACAGCATTCTCTCTAGTCGATTCTTCCCTCAATGATATTATAGATGTCGTTGCCACCATGCACCCAGCCTATAGAAGATATATACTAAACCAAGGGGACAGCCAACTTTTTTATTATATTTAGCCGTGAGAAATAATTTCCCACGCTCTTTTCCACATTGTATGGGCAATTGTTAATTTTTAAGTATAGCTAGCCGTGCACAAAATGGAATTTGACAAATTATTTTTTAAATTTATATGGGCACTATTTTTAAGTAATTTTAGGATATCAAGTATTGTCTAGTGAGTGCATGGCAAATTGTTTTTATATTACATAATTATATAAATGCTATTGTTCTGTTCATCAATAGTCAAAATTAAAGATGAAAATTACTGTAGAAAAGTTGGCAGAGGCGATTTGCGTATCTTTGAACAATCGAACATTAGAAGAATTAAAGAATTCTTATGAAGTTCGTTTTTACAAAACAAACAATTGCTTTTTTGAAAAAAGTCGGAATATTCTTAGAGATGCCGGTTTCCTTTGTCCTCATCGGGTAACTGTACGAGCACATACTTCTAGGTGTTATCGATTTTTTCACAAAAAGTATAACAATGTAGCATCGCATATTGAGAAACTCCTTGAAGTACAGATTCCTCATAGACAAGTACCTGAACTAAAAATTTTGGAAAATACAGAAGGACTAAAAATTGGCAAAGCTAAAAATGTTATTTCAAATGAAAAAAAAAGATTCATCAAATAATGAAGAAATTTTTGATAGTGTTGATAACCAAACGCCATGCAGTATGACGATCCCTAAAGAGTTTTGGGATAAATACACCTCGTCAAAGAAACAAAGTTTGCACCGCGGTTGAACAGATGTATTTTATGAGTACTTTATGGTGAAATTTCCATATTGTGTTTTAACTTTTAAATATCATAAGTGCTACAGTGAAAAACAAAGAGACAATAAATATTTTATTGCATTTGCAAAATGCAAAAATTCATCATGTGCAAGTTTTCCTTTTTACAGTTTAACACCGATTTTGCCGTTAGCTGTTATAGTCAATTTTAGTTAAAGTGTCACATATTGGTCATTGTTGACTGAAATAAGTTCTTAACAATTGTGAGTTCCGCGGTCTAATATTTTTTTCTTGTTTTTATTAAGTCTCCCCAAGAATCTACAACTATTTAAATTTTAAAAAAAATGCCGTTAATTGTTATAGTGAATTTTAGTTAAAATGTCACATATTGGTCATTGTTGACTGAAATAAGTTCTTAACAATTGTGAGTTCCGCGGTCTAATATTTTTTTCTTCTTTTTATTAAGTCTCCCCAAGAGTCTAGAACTATTTAAATTTTAATATGAATAGATTTGAGCGTTACTTTATGGTATTCCATATTTGTTTATTATTTATTTAAATTTTTTTAAAAAATGCCGTTAATTGTTATAGTGAATTTTAGTTAAAATGTCACATATTGGTCATTGTTGACTGAACTAAGTTCTTAACAATTGTGAGTACCGCGGAGTGATAATTATTTTCAACCTAATTAACAATATATATTCATGCAAAGAATTTTATGTTGTTAAATTACTTTTAAAATTTCCGATATGTCAATCTAGGGATGGCGATCTGAGATCGATTAATCGAAAATCGATTTTCTGGGCTAAGAAAATCGATTTTTTAAATCGATATTTAGCAATGAATCGATTCAGTGAATCGATCTCAGACACTTAAAAATCGGGATTCGATTTTTCCTGAAAAAAAAAAAAAAAAAAAATATTTACAATTATCGGAATACCTCTACTGGTACTTCAACTGTTGAAGGTGAATCAACATTCGTAAATAGGGCAAATAGTGATGCGCAATTTATTCATCATTTTTTGGTTGAAAAATTAACTTACTCGGCCCGTAAGTTTATTTTTGTGGTCATGGATTCTTAAGAATCATCAGCTTTCAGCTTCGGATTCTCAAACTGTCCTTGCTAAGTAATATACTATTTTATATTAGAAATAATTCTTAACTTTGACCTAATTATAAGAAAGATTTTTACTTTTTACTTAAAAACAATATAAGATCGATTATTTTGGATTTTGTTTGTTTTCCATAAAAAAAGTTTTCAAAAAAATCGATTTCTCAAAATCGATTTTCTAGACCACGATTTTTTGTGAATTGATTCTCTAGACTTCGATTCGAATCGATTTAAAAATCGATCTTTTTTTAGAAAAATCGCCATCCCTATGTCAATCCACCACGGTGTTCCGATATGTCAATCCACCACGGTACTTCACTACTGCTGCTGCTGCTAGCTTCAGCGACATCAATGTAATAACGGCCATAACCAATTTTTATTAAATGCAAAAACCGCGAATACTTACTGGGCTTACTGGTATGTAATTTATACTGGCAATACTGGCATACATATTTTTAAAATTAGTGAACAAAGTTACTTTTAATTAAACGTAATTATTACAGGTACAAAAAAAATAGTGAAAAAAAACAAACATCGTTTTATTCACAATTTGTATACATAATACAAAAATTTGGAGCAAATGGAGAAACAGACTACAAACAGTTTTAACGAATTTAAAATTAAAGTGGAAACAGATGATCTGAATGAAAATAATCCATTATTAATAACAGAAACTAAAATCCACTCTAAATTATTACAAGACAATACTGAACTGAAAAATACAAAAGATCTAATTACAAATTCACACGAGCAAGATATAAAACTGGTAAGTAGATTGAAACTAGAAGACTAGATATTGAGGCGGTGTAGACTACGCTGTGTGTGCATCCCCGATTGGGCTGAAAATTTTCTTACATAGTACTCTCTATTTGATTTAGGAAGTTATCCCTGAACAGATTTTTAGTGATTCCAATCGAAAGTTCTTAGCCCTTTAAAGGTGGAAGTTACTGAGTAACGAATTCAGTTTTAGTGAGACTTTTACGAAATTTGGTAATTGTACACTTTCACGGTCAGCTGGTTTTTTTGGCTATAAATAAAAAACTAATGGTCCGATTTGGATGATTTTTTTTTAAATGTTCGTCATTATGGCGGATTAATGGAAAAAAAATACTAGAACTCGACACCGATACTGGAAGTGCTGGGAATGGCTGAGAAATAAATGGACGGCGGAGCACCACTGGAACCTCATTTTCGGGCAAAGGGTAATTAAGTAAGATTTTCAATTACCCTTTGCTCGAAATTGAGGTTGAGAAGTCGATCTAACAATGTAAAAGATTTTTATAAAGGATTATTTATTGGTCAAAATTTGTTGTTTTTTAGCATTCTTTGTATTTTTAGTAGTATAAAATCGAAGTTTTTTTTTTTTTTTAAATTCATTTTTTCATATAGATTGCGAAAAATAATATAAGAAGTTGATATACTCACGTTAAAAAATTTTATGAACGATTATTCCTAAAAGCTTCACATTTTTGTCCATTTAAAGCCATTAAACTATTAGACTATTGACTATGTACAAAAAAACATGGGGAAAAGGAACTAATTCGTAACAGGTGTTTTATTCTTTCATATGTTAAGTTGTACCCCCAAGAAGATAAATTCGCAAATGCTGTTAAATTTAGGCGTGAGTTTTTACGAACGGCGTAAATTTATCTACTCAAGTTTTTTAACTATAACTCAAAAACTATTTATTTTTTGTAAATACACATGATATGATTTTTTGTAGGGAGTTAAGTTTCCTATCGAATGGGCACTTTATGAACTCAAAAAACTTTTTTCTCAACAAAATAACTAAAAAAAAAAAAAACTATTTAAAAAAAAGATGAAATTATTCAATTTTTCTTTTTTTTTTTTTTTTTAAATTGTTATGCAGCACTTTTTTCTGAGTGAATTTAGGTATAGGCATTGGTTCACAAAAAAAGAAAGCTGATGCAATTCCCGTCAGAATGGTTACCGATAAAAATATTTTCGATAAAAACTGGCTGAGATACAGTCGTTCAAAGTTACCTACTTTTTTACAATTTTAGTACTTTTTATAACACCCGCTTCTAAAGTTCAATATTCGAGCGTTGTGTAGTGGGCGTAAAGAGCAGTTTTCATATCATTGTAAAACAAACGACAGTAACTGTGCGCGAAAGTACAACTGTGCATGAAAGTAGCTAAAACTATGCGAGAAAATAATGATATTCATTTGTCAATGATAATCATATTCAAATTAACATGGAAACGATCAACAAATTAATAAAAAAAAAATAAAAACGATCTACAAATTAATAAAAAAAATTTTTTTTCATATAACATTATAAAATAAAATTAACCCTATTTTCTAAAATTACTTAAAAATAATTAATTTTTTTCTCTCTATTAAACTTTAGAAGCCGTCGTTATAAAAAATTATGTTCGATACATATGCGTAAAGTGAGGTATCCAATAGGCTTAAACTGGGGCACTCGCTAAAGGGACTGACGCATACACAACGAGATCTCGTGCGCTTACCCCCACTCGCCTGACGGCTCGTGGGGGTATACAGCGTACTCGATCTCGTTGTGTATGCGTCAGTCCCTTAGACTCGTGCCCCAGTTTAAGCCTACTAATATACCTCTCCTTACGCATATGTATCGAAAATAACTATTTTACTTTTATATCAAGTTATTTGTAATTTTTACACGCAAAAATTATTTCTGCTTTATCAGAGATAATGATAAAAGTATTTGTTAAAAATTTTGGTATTCATATGATCTTAGGTATAAAAAAAACTTTTAATATTGTACTAATTTATAATTGTTCTAATTCTTTTTTAAAATTACATATCTATTATATTTTTCCCATAATGTTTTCGAATTCAGTATTAATATCTTCATCAACATCGTTTTGGACATCTTCTTCCGTAACTTCTGGAACATCCGCGTTTTCACAATTTGGCTAATACATTCTTTGCAGAACATGGAGCAGCTAATTCCTATAATTTTCTACAGCCGCAATTTCCGTGGCAACCTTTTATACACCCGTAAGCTATTTGCTCCAGCAAATTCTGCGGTGCAGGAGGTTTTGTTGTTTTAATTGGCAGTAATCCATTTTTAGATTTTTTCCAACGCCACTCAAATGCATTTAAAATATTTCCTTTCCACTGTTGAATTTGGTGGTACGTCCTTAAACCGTGATATTTAGTTGCATCAGAAGTTGGTGGTAAATTGGCTAGAGAAAATTTTGTGCTTTTAGATAATTTGTTGAAGAAGTTGTAAGCGACAACTACTTAAATTGTTGGTCTTAATGCCATAAAGAGAAATTACGATTTACTGAGACGCGAAACTAATATCTTTAAGACTTGCATTATTATTTAATGCAAGTCTTAAAGATATTAGTAATTATTTTCATTCGCTAAAAATTTTTATCGGTCACCATTCTGACGGGAATTGCATCCGGGATGTTCCAGAAGTTACGGAAGAAGATGCCCAAAACGATTTTGATGAAGATATTGATATTGAATTCGAAAACATTGTGGGAGAAATATAATAGATATCTAATTTTAAAAAAAATTAGAACAACTATAAATTAGTACACTATTAAAGTTTTTTTTATACCTAATATCATATGAATATCGAAATTTTTAACAAATACTTTTATCATTAGCTCTGATAAAGCAGAAATAATTTTTGTACTGAATAAAAATAATTTTTGCGTGTAAAAATTACAAATAACTTCATATAAAAGTAAAAAGTAATAAAATTGTAAAAAAGTAGGTAACTTCGAACGACAGTATCTCAGCCAGTTTTTACCGAAAATATTTTTATCGGTCACTATTCTGGTGGGAATTGCATCAGCTTTCTTTTTTGTGAACCAATGCCTATACCTAAATTCACTCAGAAAAAAGTGGTATATAAAAATTTAAAAAAAAAAAGAAAAATTGAAAAATTTCCACTTTTTTTAAATAGTTTTTTTTTTACTTATTTTGTTGAGAAAAAAGTGTTTTGAGTTCATAAAGTGCCATTTCGATAGAAAACTTAATTCTCTACAAAAAATCATATCATGTGTATTTACGAAAAATTAATAGTTTTTGAGTTGTAGTTAAAAAACTTAAGAGTCGATAAATTTACGCCGTTCGTAAAAACCCACGTCTAAATTTAATAGCACTTTGCGAATTTATCATCTTGGGGGTGCAACTTTACATATGAAATAATAAAACACCTGTTACGAATTAGTTCCTTAGTCAACTACATAGTCAATAGCCTATATCAGAAATATTCATTTTTGTTTATTTCTGTGACTCTAATCATTAATCCGCCGTAATGACGAACATTTAAAAAAAATCATTCAAATCGGACCATTAATTTTTATTTATAGCCAAAAAACCAGGTGACCGTAAAAGTGTACAATTACCCGAAATTTAAAGATTGATTGTTATAGAAATTGATTTTTTAAATAAACATTTTTCCATATCTTGCTTAGACTTTTATTGATAGAAATAATTAAAAATTGAGGAGGCAGCAGCATTAAAATACGGAACGGAAAAAATTTTAAAAAACTATCATTACTCAATACCTTTCGACCAATGAAATCACCGTATTAACCATTATTCAATGGGCTGGCATTTGTTTTGTAAATAATATTTGATTCAATTTTTAATTTCATATATGTTGCGTAATAACGTGTATGTAAACAAAACAGTTTGAATTTTATTTTGATTGTTAGTTTATTTTGTAGAGATCACAGACCAATGAACATGTTATATATTATATAGACTAATTATATAAATTTATAATTGAGGCAGCCAGATACGGCCAGAATACGACCGGATAGTATTCTGTAACATAGTAATCAATGCAATAACTAATACTATCGTAGCAACGTTTCCAAATAATTATTGTCAAAATATAATACCGATAATAAAACTTTACTTTTTTGAGAAGAAACTGCAAAATTTTGAAAGAAAGAAAGTGGTATTCGCTTTATTTTCGAAATAAGTACGTATAGAATTATGTTCTGCAATAATTTATAGTCGCATTTGCTCAAAAATTGACATTATATTATTTCATTAAATTTCACCCGTTTCACCCTGTTACCTGCTTCAAGAAAAATGCCTACATACTGCCTTTATGCTTTGTCTAGTAGTATAATATAATAGTGTTCATTGGTCTTTTGATTTAAAATTTATATTCAATTTTATTTAAATCAAAAAGGAAAAAAAGTCGTAGAAAAAATATAGTATCCTACTCGCTTGCAATGGCTATTATTTACTCAGATGCCTTACAACACTCGCCTCATAAACTCGGCTCGTGTCGCAATTTCATCTTCGTGAGTAATAGCTATCATTACCAGCTCGTTGAATAATATACTATTATTATCATTTATTAATAGTAATTTATGACAAACTCAGATACAACCACTATCAAACTGTAAAATTACAAAAAATTATTTTTCTATTCACCCCATCATTGCTCTACAGCCTACAACCTAATTTACGTTATTGATTTCTAATAAAAGTAAATAATATTTTAGGAGTTCAGTGCCACCGGATACGATACAGAATCAAAAATGGAAAACTGTATTTTAAACATTGTCAAGAATGAGAATTATTTAACAAACATAGAAAGTTTACATACAGAAATCAAAATCGAACAAGATGAAATTGGCGAAAACTTATCTGAACACGACACTGTTTCTAAAACATTGGATCAGTTAAGTAGTTTAAGAACTGATAACACAAGTGAAACATTATATGAATGTAGTTCATGTACTAAAGTATTTAATCAATTAAATAAATTAATGATACATAAACGAATTCATACAATTGAGAAATCATTTGAATGTAAAATATGTTCTAAAACATGTTGTAATTTGGATATTCTAAAAGTACATGAACGTATTCATAGAGGTGAAAAACCATATGAGTGTAAAATATGCTCTAAAACATTTATTTCTCCATCTTCTTTAATAATACATGAACGTAGTCATACAGGTGAAAAACCATATGAGTGTAAAATGTGCTCTAAAACATTTATTTCTTCATCTCATCTAAAAGTACATGAACGTATTCATACAGGTGAAAAACCATATGAGTGTAAAATGTGCTCTAAAACATTTATTTCTTCATCTCATCTAAAAGTACATGAACGTATTCATACAGGTGAAAAACCATATGAGTGTAAAATATGCTCTAAAACATTTATTTCTCCATCTTCTTTAATAATACACGAACGTAGTCATACAGGTGAAAAACCATATGAGTGTAAAATGTGCTCTAAAACATTTATTTCTTCATCTCATCTAAAAGTACATGAACGTATTCATACAGGTGAAAAACCATATGAGTGTAAAATGTGCTCTAAAACATTTATTTCTTCATCTCATCTAAAAGTACATGAACGTATTCATACAGGTGAAAAACCATATGAGTGTAAAATATGCTCTAAAACATTTATTTCTCCATCTTCTTTAATAATACATGAACGTAGTCATACAGATGAAAAGCCATATGAATGTAAAATATGCTCAAAAGCGTTTAGTCAGTTAGGTCATCTAAAAGTACATGAGCGTATTCATACAGGTGAAAAACCATATGAGTGTAAAATATGCTCTAAAACATTTACTTCTTCATCTTATATAAAAATACATGAACGTATTCATACAGTTGAAAAATTATATAAATGTAAAACGTGCTCTAAAATGTTTAGTCAGTTAAGAAGCTTAAATGCACATAGAGCAACGCACACATCACTATGGATTTTAAAAGACAGTTTTATGGCTAAAATGAATAAAACTAAGTTATCGGGAGACGAACCGCCATAATATGTGTACTCTAAATGTGTTCATTTTTCCTGTGTACTGTGTTAGTCAAGGAATTATATAAATCGCCTAATTTCAAAAACCGCCTATCTCTACGTATATATGTAGGTACATGTTGAATCATTTTATGTACATATTTGTTTATATAAAGTTTCTTTAAAAATATTCGGTCGGTTACCGATAGTTACCGATAGTCAATCGTGAAACTATCGATAGTTACCGATAATTTATCAATAGTTTTTGATAATCAAGTTTCTGTTGCTAAAATGATATTTCATAGAACCTTTAGACTAATACAATGGACTAATTGGTTATCCTGATCGTACCGACCTAACTAAAGTCCGACTTTTTCGAACTTATTATATCTCCCAAGAAAAATTGTATTCGTACGAGATATACCTATATGAATGCATCAGTGCGTGAATATATAATCCGCTGTCACTATTGATAATACAGTAATGCGACGACAATTTAACTATGAAATTTAAAAGTAAATTTCGAAAGTATTTATAATTAAACGAATTTGATGGAATTTCCAAGTTTAAATAAATGTAATATTTATTATTGTCTACTAACAATAGGATAAATTGGTAAATTAAATAATCGGATGAAAACGAGATACTATTAGAAAGCCACAAGGGAGATAAATATTGAATAAATATAAGAAACACAATTTAGAAACAATTTTTATTACCTGCAATTATTATCTAAGGCCGCTATTACACTGTCATAGATATATGTCAAAGATCTTTGATCAAATCTATGATCAAATATTAAGAAGTATCTTTAACTATGGTTACAGAAATTTATATTATAAAAGTTGACTTATTACACTATAATATTTCTTTGATTAAATAAAACTTTGACATATATCTATGACAGTGTAATAGCGGCCTAAGTTTACCGACAAAAACTTTAATACACAAAAATTTTTTTGCTATATTTAATTGTTTGGTTGAATTGGACAATTTTTTAATTTATTTTGTCATTTTAGTTTATTTGGAATAGTTGTAACTATACCTGCATTTGTAAATTCCTTTAAAATGGTTGTTTTTATGTCTCTGGTTTATTATTTCTACGAAATTTTTATTATCTCTAGTATTTATAAGTAAATGAAATGACTGCAAAAGCTATCGAAAACTATCGATAGTGAAAGAAAAAATATACATTGTTTTCGATAGATAGTCAAAACTATCGATAATTATCGTCTTATCGATAGTGCTATCGACTAATACGTACCTAACCTGGGCCACAACAAAGTGAGAAGTGACTCATTAATTCTCACATTAACGAACCCTGTTTTGTATCTTTTACAAAGCTTAAAAAGCGTAATAATTTGCATGAGGCCAAATTTTTAATTTTGAAGAACTTCACTTAAATTTATGATTTTGTCCCTTAAAAATTTGCCGGCATTAGCTACCTCCACTGAGCGACACAAGTGTCGCTCAGTTAACGTGTTATTTTATGCACTGTTGCTAACACTGGTCAGATCGGCCTCACATAATTGTACAGTTATAAACTACTACTACTTTAATTTTTGTTGGGATTTTTAGCGTGTTTTGGTTAGCCTCACTGTTCTCTGTTATTATCTTATTTTGTCATTTTTGTTGTGATTTTAGCTACTGGGCAATTCCATATGTGACTGACTCTACATTTAACACAATTTGCGTCTTATTTTGCCTTACATTACGAATACCACTATGTTTACAGTTTCAATTTTAGCATATTTTATAGTTGAAATATGATTTATTTAATAAAATGTAAATGTGACTGACACTACATGCAAAAGGAAGTCGCCTTCGAGAGTGTTTTTAAACTTCGAAAATCTTCCTCTGTACAGGCGTTATAATTTTAAATTATATCTTTAACCGAAGTATATGAAACAAATTATTGGAAAATGATAAAATAAAAAGCTTTACTTTCTTAGGAAATTAGTTATTCGAAAAACAAAACGTGACTGACACTACAGGCCAAAACGTGACTGACATTACCGTCACTTTGCATTGCAAAATAGTAGTATTTTTAAATAAAATCTTAGAAATTGAAATTACAGGACATAAAATAGGAACTTTAAAATAATTTTAAAGGTACAAAAACGTACTAAAATGTTATTTTTTTAATTAAATCACAACATACAGGAAGTATCTAATAAAATGTTGGAAACCAGCACTTAAACTAAAATAATTTAAATCAAAACATTCTTAGAAACATGAACAATAAAATTCTTTTCAAAAACTTAAGCATTTTCTTTAACAGCGAATAAAATTTTTTTTACAGAAATACAAAATTTCTTAAGATTTTTTAAAGACCTCCAGACTTTTAGGAAACTTATAACAGATTCTGTTCCCCCTAAGAATCATGTTAGGATTGGGTAATATCTTCAATATGTCTTCAAAAGACACAAAATGCTACAATTCACTATGATGTAGTCGTGACTGACTCTACATTGTGACCGACACTACAAAAATGTTTCAACCTGTTTAAGGATTATTTAAAAAAATAATAGATTTTTGATACTGGCATCATGTAAGTAATTCTGTCAAATAGAAAAATTTAATTTTTCCTTGATGAAGGATAAGTTTTACTAAAGTGAGAGAGAAAATTCTGTTTATTCTGTGACTGACACTACAACTGAACATTACAGTCTTATCAATTTAATATCTCTTAAAAAAAAGTGTTTACATAAATTACGGACTATTTATCGGTAAATCGTTACTTGACTTATCAGTATGTAGTAAATCATTATAATAACTCAAAGTACTTATCGTGAAAATGTAATTAAAACTCCATTACAAATTCACTGTTAGCTTATACTCACGACACCACTTCGAAAATGACAGTATTGACAATTTTTTTCATTTATGGAGACTTTTGCATGGAATTGCCCTACTGTTTTTATTAATTGTTTTGATCACTCTTTTTTTGAATTGTTCTAAAAATTTGTGTTTATTTGTGCTAAAGTATACAGATTAGGACCGAGTTTGTGCAGATGTAACACTACTAAAATTTATTGTAACACTACTACCCCCCTCCAAAACTTCCCGCCAAAAAATAAAAAGAATATTTTTTTTTGTCTTTACTGGACCATTATTAATGGTGTTAATGTCAAATTAATAAGGGAATTGTAAAAATTCAAAGGACCCTAGCCTCAGGTCTGTAAGGGTTAAAAAGAAGAGTGGGTAAATCCCTTGTTTAAAATATGTAAATAGCCTGGCGGGAGAAAATTAAAATCCATTCCAAGTTTGACATTTTGATAATTAATTTTAAATTTTTTTTTTAATTACAATAATTATGTATTTTTAAAATAAGAAAAGTATTAATATCTTTATTGTTTTGTATTTTGATTTATTTCATTAAAACATACAGAATTTTACATACAAAAATTATTTTCATTTGGTAACGTTATACTGTCATCGTAAAGCCCTAGTACAACAAGCTTAACGAACGTCCTGTAATTGATAAACATGTTAATTAATGTTATAAATAAAAAGTAATGATAAATAAATCTTTTTATAATTCTTTACAAAGAAGAGTTAATATTATCTAAAATATGTAAATAGCGGAATAAAATGGAAATGTATTCATAAATGTGGCATATTTTTGTAATTAATTTTAAATTATTTTTATTTAATAGTATTTTTCAAATAAAAAAGTATTCATATATTTATTCTTTTGTATTTTTATTTATCTAATCACTGAAACATACAGAATTTTACACAAAAATTTAAAATTATTTTTAATTTTATAACGTCATATTACCAGTGCAACAAGCTTAACGAACGTGCATTTAAAAATATGTTTAAGTCCCGCCAATTCTGCTGTTGAAAAAAAAAACGCAGTACGTGCTGATGACGCGTTTTCAGTTTTTGTGGAACTTTAAAAATAAAAAAAAGTATCTATAATCTTTTCATTTCGTTTTTTTAAAATGTTAATTAAACTGATAAATTCTGATAAATTTACTTAAAACTTCTTCAAACTTCAAACTTCAAAATTAAAATATGTAGTAATTTTATACAGGCAACCCCCGAAGAACACGAGTACCTTCCCCCGAATCACACGGTTTCAAACAATACGATTTTTAAGTAATTATTTTGCAAAAGAATAAAATATATATACTTGATATAAAGTTACATCGGTCTTCAAAGTACGCGAATATATCCGTTTCATGTGGATTTGATTTAGACGAATAAAAATCGTGTAAATTGAATCTGTCATTATAAAAGGAAAAATACTGGAAATAAAAATTAGTAAATATTTCAGAAAATTTTATAATAGAAATGATAGCGAATATTATGTAAAAATTTACATACTTTAACTTTGAAAATATCGTTATTTTCGACATCGATAATTTTCGATAACGAAAAATAGGTTTTGACAGTCCCAATATGTTTGGAGTACCCACAACTTGCTTCGTTAAGCCTTCAAAAATTTCGTTATTTTTGAGTTACGATGCACCATTTACGAGATATTTACGATCAAAGTTTTCAATAACGTAAAGCATCATTTATAAACAAACATAATAAAAATCAGGTACATTTTATGATAGAAAGACTTCAGAGCTGAAGACTTATGAATGCTCAATTCCATTCCATTTTAATTGCAATGAACACACAGTACTTACAAATGTACTTATATGAAATGGAATCCCGTCTTTTGTAGTCTCGAACAACACGATTTCAAAGAACACGGAACCAATTAAACGTGTTCTTCGGGGGATTGCTGTATAGTATATTTGAGTATGAATCGATTTAGCAAATTCAAGTATACAATAATATGTACCTATTTGTATTCTGACTACGTGACTACGAATATATTCACGATATCAAGCGCCTGCAAGCAACTTGCAGTCGTCTAGTACTTGACATCTACTGAAGGTAAAAAAAGAGTATTTCGAATGTCATGAAACCATGAAGTATTTTTAAACAAACAAGCGTCATGACATTCATAACATCTCTTTGGCTCATTTCAGACCAAGCCAGTCAAATTATTTCAAGTCCAGTCAAGTCACGTCAAGTCCAGATGCGTCAAGTCAAGCCAGTCAGGTGCTTTCAGATAGACCAAGTCAAGTCAAATCAGTCAGTTTAAATTAGTTATTACTTGATATTTAAAAATGGATGTTGCTATTTAATGCAATAATAATAATGCGGAAGTTAAAGTTATAAATTTCTGGATAATTTCTAATAAGTACATAATATTAATTGTTCTAAGTCCATGTTTGATAATGATTTAAGGATTTAACGTTTGAATAATGTATTATTTGAAAGAATAATATATACCATATATACTACATATGCATACATTAACCACAGAGCACTGAATCAAACATATTAACATATGTTTCCTAGAGATAACACAGGCATTAAATTTTGAAGCATGACTCCATTTTAGTAAGCCCAAATTGTAACCACGGAGACTTGTTTATAAACATTAGATAAACCAATTAAACCATTAAATTAATGGTTTGACCGCCATTAAAGTAATCCCATCAGTCAATTTTTTTGCTTCAATTTCCTAATGTATTTGTAATACACAGCATTCTCTCTAGTCGATTCTCTCCTCAATGACATTAACATATTATACCAGAAATGACATAAGAAATATGCTCTGTGATTTGATTTATACACAACACCTTGACAACATATACCACACACACATATAATATTATGTATGTATCTCTTAATACGCATGTACAATGGACAGATGACTTACGTTGACTGATGAAAAATTCAACTTGTTGAGTCGTTGACTGGACTGGCGGTAAATTGACTTGACTTAACTGGACGCGACTGATTATATTTGAAAGCAAAAATACAGTTTATGTTGTAATTGCATTGAATCGGTGTATGTTGAATCAAGATGCGTCAGACTTGACGTGACTTGACTGGACGCGAATGGCTTGGTGTGAAATGGGCCTTTGGCTTTACCAAACTATTCTTTTAATAAAGTGTATTTTCAATAAGGTGTCGCTTTAAAATATCATCAACAGATGTCACGTGCTTGGCTACTGCAACTTAACTTGAGACTTGCGAGCGTTTGATATCCTGAACGTACCCAGTAATTTTCTTTGGCGTTATTATTGAGTTTTACTTCTTTAGCTTGTTTTTCTTTTTAGTATGTATTATTTTATGTTTTCTTAAAGAGTCTGAGTGAGAAAATGTTTTAAAACATGTATCACACTTATATGGCTTTTCGCCAGTGTGTGTTCTTTTATGTATTGTTAAAGAGTTTGAGTGAGAAAATGTTTTAAAACATGTATCACACTTGTATGGCTTTTCGCCAATGTGTACTCTTTTATGCCTCCTTAAAGACCGTGGGTCAGAAAATGTTTTAAAACGTACCACATTTGAATGGCTTTTGGCCAGTATGTACATTTTTATGAGTTTTTAAACTGTCTGACGTAGTAAATGTTTTGAAACATGTATCACACTTGAATGGCTTTTCACCAGTGTGTACTCTTTTATGTACCTTTAGACTACCTGACGTAGAAAATGTTTTAAAACACGTATCACACTTAAATGGCTTCTCGCCAGTGTGTACTCTTTCATGTATTTTAAAATGACTTGATTGTGAAAATGTTTTGAAACATGTATCACACCTGAATCACTTTTTACCAGTGTGTATTCTTTTATGTATTATTAAAGAGTCTGAGTGATAAAATGGGTAACTTCAAAAATGTAAACTTTACCGCATCGATACAGCATCATGACTTTACTGATGCGTCTAATACTACATGATGCGCTGCTGATGCTCTCTTGAAATTTGATGCACATAGATGTTTTTGAACGGGATATTGGCATCATTTAGCCTCTGATTTGGCTATAGATAAGACAGATAATGTAGCATGATAGACTATAGATAATATAACAATACACTCCTTGTATAGGTATATTATCTTTGAATTTCAACTTGAACTTACTTGAAATTGAAAATATTCAAATTATTTGAATAAAAAATATTACATATTTTGAGTGCAAAATGTATTTAAATAATTTAAACAATTTTAATAAAAGGTAAATACATTCATCTTTTTCAACAATTAGTTTTTCGGAATTATGCCTGTTGGTGTTCATACCTACATAATATGACAAGTAGTTATAATTCTACATTATACACGTTACAGCATCTTGGACCCGCATCACCAAATTTCTTGATGCATTGTTTTGACGCATCAAATGCAAAAATGAACCTTTGATTTTTCGTTGTGATGCGTCTGGTGCATTTTTGAACTTTTCACTCTGCCTCATGCAAGCAGTGATGCATTTTTGAAGTTAGCCAATGTTTTAAAACATTTATCACATTTGAATAGCTCTTCGTCAGTGTGTGTTCGTTTATGTACCTTTAAATTTCTTAACCTAGTAAATGGTCTAAAACATGTATCACACTTAAATAGTTTTTTTTTGATCGGTTTGCATCTTTAAATGTCTTCTAAAATATCTCACATTTGAATGGCTTTTTGCCAGTATGTATTCGTTCATGTATCTTCAAATGGCCTAACTGTGAAAATGTTTTAAAACATGTATCACACTTGTATGGCTTTTCGCCAGTGTGTATTATTTTATGTCGGCTTAAATGAGCTGACGTAGTAAATGTTTTAAAGCATATATCACACTTGGATAGCTTTTCGCCAGTGTGAGTTCGTTCATGTACCTTTAAATTATTTGACGTAGAAAATGTTTTAAAACACGTATCACACTTGAATGGTCTTTCACCAGTGTGTGTTCTTTCATGTCTTTTTAAATGACTTGACGTAGAAAATGTTTTAAAACAGGTACCACACTTAAATGGATTTTCGCCAGTGTGTATTCTTTCATGTACCTTTAAACCGTCTGACCTAGTAAATGTTTTAAAACATGTATCACACTTGAATGGTTTTTCGCCAGTGTGTATTCTTTCATGTGCCTTTAAACCGTCTGACCTAGTAAATGTTTTAAAACATGTATCACATTTGAATGGTTTTTCGCCAGTGTGTATTTTTTCATGGGTCTTTAAGTTACTTGACGTAGTAAATGTTTTAAAACATGTATCACACTCGAATTTTCTTTCACTGGAATGAGTTTTTTTATAATTCTTTAAACTGATTTGTTTAACTGAAGTTTCAGGACCTACACTAGTCTCACTATTTTCTATTGTATCAAACTGTATATATTTTCAGATACAACCGAATTTTCACAATTTTCACCACATAATATGTTGCTTTCTGTTAATATATCACTGTCATCATTTTCCAGTTTTATTTCCGTATGTAAACTTGATAAATCAACATCACCACAGTTTTCTAATTCCAATTTAATTTCATGGTAATTTGAAGAATCGGATAATTCACTCTTTATTACATTTGGAAATTGGCTACCTAGACCGTCTATGTCTTCCTCAACTTTAACAGTCAATGTAGGTTCAACAGTTGGTGTAGATTCTTTATTTTCCATTCTCGACAACTTCTTGGCACAGTTGGACATCAGAATTTTTGAAGATATTGGATGAAATCCTCGTGGGACCTAATTTTCATTTAGAAATTTAAGGTTAAAACTGGCTTACTTATACATATATACAAGTTATCTACAGACACAAACATATTTTAAAACATACCTGTAAGAAACTCGCCCAGCGAAGCTTAACTTTTGTGAAAATTGAAAAAAAAAGACCTGACCTTTTACAAATTATTTGAGAAATTTAAAATCTGTGCCGGCATTTCGCATTTTAACTATTGCACGAAAAATTATACAAATACATGGATGTAAATTAATTATTGTAAATCGTCCAAATTATTGTATTTAAAAAAGTTAAGTTAAAAATTCTGTGGCATTACGCTTTTTTTTAAACAATTATTATTAATGCCATTAATGGTGCTTATGTATTATACCTCTTTTCAGATAAAATTGATCATGAGTTTTCGTTAAAAAATTAAAAATTCTTATATTCGAAACAAATCGATCTTCTATTCTTTTCTAAAAATAAACTGCAAATTTAAAATTTACATAAATGCAATAATAAAATAGATAAAGCCATGAAAACGGAAATTATTTAAATTCAAAGTTAGAAAGCATGGTTAAATTTAACTGAAATAGACCATAGTTGAATACATAGAGCATCTAGAGAGAAAATACATATTTTTCTATACTACTGGAACCTGTGTAACCACTTGAGATAGAAAATATGTTGTATACGTGCACGGTGTTTACTTTGTATTTGTGCGGTAAACTCTGTTTGTGTGAGTGGTGATAGCCGTCACGTGACCTTTGGTTCACATACATGTATGTGATGTCTGATGTGTGTGATACCACAACGCTACTTGTGCCGGTTCAACAATCAAATTTATTGTTGTTTGACTGACTTACACTGAACGACGGGTACTGAGCAACTGACACCTAAGCAGCCTAAGATGCACATACTTCCACAAAAGTGATTGCAGAAAAGAGACAGTTATATTCGTTCTATTTGTTCTGTGGTTGAATATGTGGCAGACGCGGCAAACGTGACACTACCACCTCTACGACCACCAGTCTCCACCATAGAAAATAATAACTTACACGTAAGGTATAAATTATCTATGGTCTCACTATTGTTCTCAAGGGGTCAAACTAGTATGTCTACCAAACTGTGCCCACTGTAATCAACGAGTGACGTAACACAGCACCCATACAATCAAAACACATGGTGTATGGACACGAATATACCAATGTGTTGGTATGATATGTTGATGATTATGTATGCAGTTTGCATACATATAGCATATACTATCATGGCGGACCTATTCGACAACTAGTCAACAATTAAAAATAAATTTATTTATTTTAAGAAAGATATCTTTTTATTTTGAGAAATTTTTTATTCAATAGAATTTTTACACTTAAATACGACACACTTGATATTTTTTTCTGTTTAAATTTCACGTGTTGATTAAAAAAAACATAATATTTATTATGATGTAAAGACCACGACGGTCAGTAAGGCCCATTTCACACGAAGCCAGTCACGTCCAGTCAAGTCACGTCAAGTCTGACGCATCTTGATTCAACATACACCGATTCAATGCAATTACAACATAAATTGTATTTTTGCTTTCAAATATAGTCAGTCGCGTCCAGTCAAGTCAAGTCAAGTCACCGTCAGTCCAGTCAACGACTCAACAAGTTGAATTTTTTCATCAGTCAACGTAAGTCATCTGTTCATTGTACAATGGTCGCAAGCTCAAAAGACCTCCAGAAACTGAGGTGAGGGGAACACAAATTGTATTATTTCCATAGTTACCAACCAAACCAAGTAATTATGTTTTTATAAGAATGAGTGAGTAAACTTCTATTTATTAATATGATAGACAAAGATAAATGCAGATGTTGATAAAAATGGTCTTTTTAGCTTGCGCCCATAATACATGCGTATTAAGAGATACATACATATTATATGTGTGTTGTGGTATGTGTTGTGTATAATCAAATCATAGAGCATATTTCTTATGTCATTTCTTGTATATTATGTATGCATATTATGTAGTATATATTATTTTTTCAAATAATACATTATTCAAACGTTAAATCCTTAAATCATTGTCAAACATGGACTTAGAACAATTAATATTACTTATTAGAAATTATCCAAAAATTTATGATTTTAACTTCCGCATTATTATTATTGCATTAAATAACAACATCCATTTTCAAATATCCAGTAATAACTAATTTAAACTGACTGATTTGACTTAACTTGGTTTATCTGAAAGCATCTGACTGGCTTGACTTGACGCATCTGGACTTGACGTGACTTGACTGGACTTGAGAAGACTTGACTGGTTTGGTCTGAAATGAGCCTAACAGACTAAAGCAGTAGTGGTGTAAATTGATACTTATTGCAACTTTAAGATTAAACTTTTTTATATGTAGGCTTGATCTGTCTCATCTGGATTGTTCTGTTTCTGCAAGGGGTCAAACCTTGGGGTCAAACTAGTATGTCTACATAATGATGTCTACGATGTCTACCAAACCAAGCCCTAAGCTTTGGAGAGTAGATACAAGGAGCACCATCTCTGTATCAAAAAGTGTCCACAGAAAGGTGTAAATAGTGGCGGCCTACTGTAGCAAAAGGTTGAAGAAGTAAACAAGGAAAGAAAAACATCCGCGTTGTTACGTAATTATTGTTTTTTTTTATTATAATTGTTACATATAATTGTTTTATTATTTTAAAAATTTTTATAAAACAACACAATAAAATCACTAACAAATATTAAAAGTTCACGTAATTATGAATTACTTTCAACGTGTTTCACAGCGATTTTTTTGTAGGTTATTAAACAGCACACTTCACTCTGTCGACAACTACAAAAATGGAGTATTATAAGATGGAGATCTAACTCATATGAGAGGAATTGACAAAACTGGTCAGGAAAATGGTAAATATAAGGGCTTTCTTTTTACCACTGGCGGCGTTAATAACGTACATATCGTACATATGTATACCTAGTTATCATAAAATTTTTTTTATAACAGTAATTGGCACCAAAAAGTCAAGTATTTCGTGACAAAAGCTTTTTCCATAATATGATTAAATTACAGGGATCAAACCTGTTTAAAGTTTGTTTTAAACCTATGTTTAAAACGAGTTTAAAATGTTTAAAACACATGTTTAAATTAAACGAATAAAAACATGATTTAAAACATAGAGACACATGTTTAAAACATTTTGAACTGTTTGTTTTATAAATTAAAAAAAAAAAAAACTGTTTTTTTTCCATCCCCGCACACATCATATTGTTAGTATCAAGTGGTCAGCGTAAGTGTAGAAAATTGTAACTAGTGGTAAGCCCAGAGTGAGCCCGACACGGCTTAAGACATGTAGTCAGTCGGTGTCCGTCGCCGAACATACAGTGCATTGTAATATATTGTTAGATATTGTTAGTTGAACTGTACACATTTCTCTCTCTGGTAATACGTGTGTTGTAGTAGTGTGTGTGAACACGCACACAGAAGCAAACAACAAACTAATACAATTGCAAACAGTGTGTACCTACACAAGATGGTGGGGAGATTTTACGTCACCCACTGGCGACAAGTGGAACAGTATGATTTGGTTACTAGTTTGGCTCCTTGGTTAGTATTGTTGATGAAACACTTGCAATAATGTAATGCATATATAACATATATACGTACGCATGCGTATATCACTCAATACCCCACCCGCCTCACATAGAGTGTGACGTGTAGTTATGTACATAACACACATATCATACTAATATATTCGCATATTCGTGTCCATACACCATGTGTTTTGGTTGGATGGGTGCTGTGCTACGTCACTCACTGGCGACAGGGGGAACAGTTTGATAAACACACTAGTTTGGCCCCTTGGTTCACAGTATTGATTCCCGGACTGTTTAGTGCCTTATTTTATTTTTATGATTGCCAACGTACTATAAATACCAACTTAATTAAATTATGATTAAAAAATGTCAAAAAGTGTTAAAATTGTGGAAACAAATAAAAAAATAATATGGAAAATAAAGAATCTACAATTATTGAAAGATTTACTGTTAAAATAAAAAAGGAGGAAAATTTACAAAATGAAGACAACTCATTTTCAAATACAACAAAAATAGAATTATTTGATTCTTTGTATCATGGAAATGAAATCAAATTAGAATTAAAAGTAAGTAAAAAAGAAAGTAATAATTGTGATGATTTACATACCGAAATTAAATTAGAAGATGGCGAAGAGAATACGTTAACGGAAAACAGCGTTTTATTTGGTGAACCGTCAGAAATATCTAACGTACAGAGTGTAGCTGAGTACACACATCAAAATATACATACAGGAAAAAAACCATTCATATGCAATATATGTTTTAAAACATTTTCTCACTCAAGTAGTTTGAAAACGCACGGAAGAACCCATACAGGAGACAAACCATTCAAATGTAACACATGTTTTAAAACATTTTCTGACTTAGGAAATTTGAAAAAACATGAAATAATACATACAGGAGAGAAACCATTCAAATGTGCTACGTGTTTTAAAACATTTTCTCACTTAAGTAATTTAAAAAAACATGAGCGAATACATACAGGAGAGAAACCATTCAAATGTAACACATGTTTTAAAACATTTTCTCAGTTAGGAAATTTGAAAAAACATGAAATAATACATACAGGAGAGAAATCATTCAAATGTGATATATGTTTTAAAATGTTTTCTCAGTCATATAATTTGAAATTACATGAAAAAACACATACAGGAGAAAAACTATTCAAATGTAACACATGTTTTAAAACATTTTCTCACTCAGGCAATTTGAAAAGACATCAAAGAATACATACAGAAGAGAAACCATTCAGATGTGCTACGTGTTTTAAAACATTTACTCAGTCAAATAATTTGAAATTACATGAGAGAATACATACAGGAAAAAAACCGTTCAAATGTAATATATGTTTTAAAACATTTTCTCGGTCGGATAATTTGAAATCACATGAAAGAGTACATACAGGGGAAAAACCGTTTAAATGTCATGCATGTTTAAAAACATTTTCTCATTCAGACGATTTCAAGAAACATCAAAGAATACATTCAGGTGATAAAAAACATTCAAATGTGATAAATGCTTTAAAACATTTTCTGAGTCAGGCAGTTTGAAGACACACATCAAAAGGCTGCGTGTCTTAGAAAAATAAATAATAATCATAATTAACCACAGAAGACCAAAAACAATATTTCTATCTCTACCAGTGATGTACATGGATAGACAACCACCATTCTTTTTTTAAAGCAAGTTCAAAAATATAAGCAACTGACTTAATATAAAATAAAAGTGAAATAAAAAATATATCTTTCTTTATTTTTTACCCTTAACTTACCCCTTGGGTACTTTTTGTTTAATAAATATTTTCTAAATGCAATGAAAATTTCTAAGTTAAACTATATTTTTGAAATTAGAACAAATTTTTACAGTGAATAAAATAGTGAGAAACTTTTTATTGGTCATTTCATTGTAGGTAAGGGTGTCTACACAATCAATGAAATAAGGAATAAGAAATATGGAATAAGAAGTATACGAAGTATACCATCTAGTGACGTTGAGTGGAACTTTAACGTAACTGCTCATAGATATAAATATGTAAGTACTTCTGTATGTCAAAATTAGTGATGTTTTTCACTTTAGTGACAAAAAAAGTCATCAAGAACGTTATTTTTTCATGAATTTTGATGTACAAATATACCTAAATGCATATACCTATGCGCAGTTACGTTAAAGTTCCATTCAACGTCACTAGATGACATACTTCTTATTTCTTATTTCATTGATTGTGTATGACCCATAAGCATAATAAAAATGAAACAAAAGTTTAAATAAACATAAATTTATTCAAAAAAATACCTAAAATTGAAGAAATTAGTAATACGGTAAAGAAAGAAAGTAGTTGTTTTATGAGAAATGCTGCGCCGCCATTATATTTTACGGGGATAGAAAATTCGACTACAGCGCTAAACGGTTGCTGTAGCTTGGGTTCGGAACGAATAAAGGAAATTGTTTCAAACATTAAGATCTGTATTTTCGTGTGAAAGAAACGGAATATCCGTAAGTTTTTTCAGTTCATTTAATTTGAGAGTATGACTATGTAAAATTGTGAATACAAGGTGATTTCCCTTAACAATTACAAAAACAAATAAACAGGCAATAGTACCAATAAAATTAGTAACATAAGTTATTCTAAAACCAAGATGCTATTTAAGAATTGTTTATTTGCATTTTCTTTACTTCCGATATTATTATAAACTGCTGAAATTAAAAACACAGGTGTCGTGTATCACACAGCCTTGTCGTTCTAAGATTAATCCATAGAGATGTAGGTTAATTAAATAATTTGATAACATTAAAATATCAAAAATATATAAAAAAAAAAAAAAAAAAAATTTCTGTAAAAATGAAATGGAACCAACGAAGTATTAAGGGTATAAATTTTAATTATAGAACCACAGCTTATTTATATAAAAATACTACCGGAAACAAGTTGGCGCCGAAAGTTGGAACATCTTTCTGTTTTTTATATGGCTAAATTGCTCCTTTGGAATCATTAATTGCTCCACCTGGAACTTAATTACTTAATTAGTTATTTACAAACAAAAAACTTTTTTGTTTGACTATTTCTATTATCAAAATCTTGTCAAATAATGGATTTTTATACAATTACTTTATATCAAAAAATTGCTCTCAATTTACTCCATCTAATTTAAAATTTAGTTATTAATTTCTCTGAATAATAATTAAAATAAAAAATATTATGAATTAGGTTATGTATTATTAAAACGTATAGGCAATCCATTATACCTTTAAGTCGGTTGCATATATTTAAGGATAATTGAATTTTGACAAGTTAAATAACATCAAGGGGACAAACTAGGTGGTCTATGTCTCTGTTCCACTTGTAATGAGTTTGTGACATAAAATCTCTCCCACCATGTCGTGTAGGTACACACCGCTTGCAATTGTGTTAGTTTGTTGTTTGCCTTTGTATGCGTACTCACACATACCACCATAACACACGTATTATGGGGCAGACCAAGCTGTCCAATTTAAGTAACAATGGTGTTCATTGTTAACACAATGCAGTGTGTGTTCGGCGACGGACACTGACTGACTACCTGCCTTAAGCTGTGACTGGTATACAAATGATTCCACGCGAATTTCACTTTTTTTATATTAGTTGGCTTCTAGTGTTCTATGAATAACATTATAAAAAAACAAAATATTTTAATAATTATTCAAAAAAATTAAGATTTAGCTTTTAAATTAAATAGAGCAAACTGGGAGCAATTTATTGACGTAAAGAAATTATATAAAAAAGTATTATTTTGGGAGATTTTAATAACTTAAATAACGGAAAAAAAATTTTTCTTTATAAATAACTAATTAAATAATTAAGTTTCAGGTGGAGCAATTACTGATTTCAAAGGAACAATTTGGGAGCAATTTAACCATATAAAAAAAAAAACTTCTTTCCGGTAAAAATACTAAAAATTAAATTTAAATTTTACTTATGAAAATGACAATGATACTAAGATCGATGTGACCCTTATGACGAACAGTAACAGACTAAATTAGAAGCGGTGTAAATTGCAGCTCATTGCAACTTACGAACGACAGATTTTTATATGTAAGCTTCTTCTATAATGTTCTATGTAATAATAATGCAAAAATAATAGTTGAATGAAAGTCTATGTGTAGGTTGTGACTTGGAGGTTTGTGATAATTTGAAATCTACGAAAGTTTACTTTGTGAAAATCTGTATAAGACGTTTGCTTTATTACGTTTCAACTAAACAGGTGCCTACCGGGTGTTTCTAGCAACTACGAACATATAAATTTTAACATGGGAAAATTAAAAATTTATTGAGATAAAAGGTGTTTTATTTTATTTTTGTGAAATATTTTAAAATAATTAATAATAGTAATAAAGTTGTTGTAATAATAATAAATAAATTGTAAAACATTGAAATTTATTATTTAATTGAGTAAAATTTTTTACATTTATTATAAAAAAGTTATTAAAGCGATTAAATAAAATCAAAAATTTGAAATTTCTCTTGACAAAGTAGTTCAAACAGTTTGTTTACTATTTAAATTTTTAAATAATTAACACTAGAATGATTTACTTTGTGAAAATCCATATTATAAATAAATATGAAAATAATTTACGTTGTCAACTTTTCATTATATTTTTAATTGTTTAAATTACAAACCAGTTTCGAGCGATTAGCTCATCATCAGGTATCAAACAAAATTGAGGGTTATCTTTTGGATTACAACTCTTTATATAAAACTAAATATGTATGGTGGTGTTACGTGTGATAATTGACCATCAGTTGTTCGGCAAAAATTTTTTTGAGCATTTCCATAATTTAATGGCTATTTATTAGTATTTAGAGCAAGTAACGCCCTACGTTTAAATTTCCCATTTTTCAATTAAATTTAATACTGAATACAATAATAAATAATTCTTGCAGTTCTTATTACTAAATATTTTTACAATGGGTATTCTTTTTACCTGTCTCATGAATACACGTGTTTCTATATTGAATTAAATTTCTGTTTTCTTCTTTTCAATTTATTTTTTGCCGAACTACTGATGGTCAATTATCACACTGATGGTCAGTAACACCACCATATTTAGTTTTATATAAAGAGTTATAATCCAAAAGATAACCCTCAATCTTGTTTGATACCTGATGATGAGCTAATCGCTCGAAACCGGTTCGTAATTTAAACAATTAAATATAGTGAAAAGTTGACAACATAAATTATTTTCATATTTATTTATATTTAAATTTTTAAATTGCAAGGTTAAAAACATGTCCTGCCACTTGTTTTCAAGGACGGACCTTTCAATGCCACAGTTCGCTACGTGGCGCTAATGGTATTGGAGCATACTAAATAGAGTTGCGACATGTGAGCATTTTTCATCAAATAGATGTCAAAATTAATTATCATATGACTGAGTACAAAAGTATCGTCACCAAGTTATGTGTTAACGAAGAATTAAAATTTTTTAATTTAATTAATCTTTCCAGGTTGAATTAAAGTATTTTTTTTAAATATTTAATTGATTTCCAATTTATTTTAGATGAATCTTTGATGAAAAATAGCGAACTATCAAAACTCATGTCCCGACTCTATATTATCCAAGTACATCAACGCCATCTGGTATATTAGTTACAGCGGCGTCAGTAAACGGTCCATTTTTTAGTCGAATTTTTCCTTAAAAAAATTACACTTATACAGTCTATACGACAAGAACGGCGAGAGGCGAGAGTAGGGGCGCTATCCGCTTTCGGACCCGTAGAACACGAATATGTAGAAAAAATGTCGGATATATATATATATATATATATATATATATATATATATATATATATATAGCCTTAAAAACTTAAAACCTTTTTTTAAAGCCCCGATCAACCGGACACTCATCATCAGTTTTGAAACCACCAAAATGACAAATCGCTTGTGGACTTTCAATTACATTTCGCTTGTAGACACTCAATACCGAAGATGAAAGGAAAAATTCGACTTCCGTGATGGGGCTCCGCTGCTCACGGCGTTTTTTTATAATGGGATATATGAAAAGTGGCAGGGACATGGTTAAAAATAAAATATTCGTTAATGCGCATGTCTGCGATTTGAAATACTTATTCGGGTGAGTTTAGAATTATGTTTAAATACTTGATGGAACACAGAATTTGAAATTCTATGTAAACTGAAATTACAATTCTTCGTAGTTGAAACAGTAAAATTAACTACGCGCAAGCTCATTAAAACGAGAATTAATTCGAGTGTTTGTTGAAACATACCTATTAAGTATAAATGTACTTTAAAAACGTATAATTTTCATATGTGATTTTAAATGTGACCGTTCCGCATAAAATATTATCCGATATTTTACCAGGCCGCGACTGTAGAAAAGTTGAGAAACACTGTTCTACAGACTACAACATAAGTACTTATTCAAATTTCATCAAAATTGATCTCGGGACCTTTACTCGTCAATTTTAATTATTTCCAATCTACTGAATGCCAGATTCCCGGGACGCATTAAACTCATTCCGAGACTATTTTAACAAAGGGTAAGTTCAAAAATGTAAACTTTACCGCAACGATGCAGCATCATGACGTTTCTGATGCGTCTAATACTGCATGATGCGATGCTGATGCTCTCTTGAAATTTGATGCACATTACATATTTTTGAATGGGATATTGGCATCATGATGCATGTAGCATAATAGACACCATAGACACGATAGACACAGCATGATGGACTATAGATAAGATAGATAATGTAGTAATACAGTCCTTGTATAGGTATATTATCTTTGAATTTCAACTTGAACTTACTTGAAATTGAAAATATTGAAATTATTTGAATAAAAAATATTACATACCTATTTTGAGTGTAAGATGTATTCAAATAGTTTAAACAATTTTAATGAAAGGTAAATGCATTCATCTTTTTCAACAATTAGTTTTTCGGAATTATTCATGTTGGTGTTAATACCTACATAATATGGCAAGTAGTTATAATTCTACATTATATGTACACATGACATGCATCTTGGACACGCATCATCAAATTTCTTGATACATTGTTTTGACGCATCAAATGCAAAAATGAACTTTTGATTTTTCGTTGTGATGCGTCTGATGCGTTTTTGAACTTTTGACTCTGCCTCATGCAAGCAGTGATGCATTTTTGAAGTTAACCAAATATTTCAATGCGGGACAACAGCTACTTTTCCCGGATTGTCCCGCAGAATCCGACACGGTTGACCGCCTTATATATTTACATGGTTTTAAACGTGTATGAATTTTTGTATGTTCCTTTAAATTACTTGAAGATCAAAAAATGTTTTAAATTATTTTAGGTTTATATTGTTTTTTACCCCTGTGTACTCTTTTATGCATTTTTAAAAGACTTGATCGACTAAATTTTTTTGTACACATGTTACATTCAAATGGTTTTTCACCACTATGAATCATTTGATGTCTTTTTAAATCCCTTAACCGAATGAATGCTTTAGAGCATGTGTCACATTTATTTGGTCTTTCATTACTATGCGTTTTTTCATGCGATTTTAAACTATTCGACTGTTTAAATGTTCTAAAACATGTGCTACATTTAAATGGTCTTTCACTACTGTGAATTTTTTCATGTGTTTTTAAAATACTTAATTGATTAAATGTTTTCAAACATGTGGTACATTTATATGGTCTTTCACCACTGTGAATTCTTTCATGTTTTTTTAAATCACTTGAGTAATTACATGTTTTAGAACATATGTTACATTTATATGGTTTTTCATCACCGTGAATTTTTTCATGTGTTTTTAAATAACTTAAAGAAACAAATGTTTTAGAACATATGTTACATTTATATGGTTTTTCACCACTGTGAATTATTTTATGTCTTTTTAAACAATCTGACCGGTTAAATGTTTTCGAACATACGTCACACCTATATGGCTTTTCACCCGTGTGAGATCGTTCATGTTCTTTTAAACTACTTAAATAACTAAATGTTTTAGAACATGTATCACATTCAAGTCGTTTTTTGTCTAAACTTGCAGTTTTGTGCTTTGTTAAATTTTCCGAGTAATCATCATCTTTTTCATCTTGTTCAATTTTGATTTCAGTATGTAAACTGTCTAAATCTGCCACATAATGACCCGACTCCTAAAATATTAACATTTGCATAAATTTTTTTTATGAAATTCATACTCCAGATCCAGTACTCACCATTTTCATATTTTGCTCATGTAAGTCTGTAAAGTTTTTCTCCACTTTAATTTCAAATGTAGTATTAGTTTTATGGACAGCTTCATTCACTTCATTTTTCTCCACTTTAATTTCAAATGTAGTATTAGTTTCATCGACAGCTTCATTCTCTTCATTTTTCTCCATTTTAATTTCAAATGTACGATCAATTTCATTTACCGGTTCAGCCACTTCATCCTTCTCCACTTTAATTTGAAATGTATGAAAACTTTCATGGATCGATTTCTCCATTATGTATTTCTATTTTATTATACTAATAAAATCCTGTAATCGTGCTATGGTATATAAGTATGTACGCTTCTGACAATCCTGACAACTACCGATTTTTTTTTACGTTCATTTTATCGAGGTTGTTATCGTTGTTATCGACATTTAATGTCACGAACACGATCAACACCATTGTTCAAGCGGTTCAAGTATGGAGGGTAGATATCAGGAGCACCATCTCTGTATCAAAAAGTGTCCATAGAAAGGCGTAAATAGTGGCGGCGCTACTGTAGCAAAAGGGTAAATTTAGAGAAGTAAACAAGGAAAGAAAAACATCCGCGTTATGTAATTACTGTCGACTTTCGGAGATTGCCCCATGAACTAGTGGTGGAGAACTATCGATAGCACTATCGATAACTATCGATAGTTTTGACTATCGATATTTTTTTTTTACTATCGATAGTTTTCGATACTTTTTTTCAGTCATTTTGTTTACTTATAAATACTAAAGATAATAAAAATTTCGTAGAAATTATAGCCAGAGATATACAAACAACCATTTTAAGGGAATTTCCGGGCAAAAAGGAATTATTCCGCCCCAGCGTAAAACCGGCGACCTTTTTTCTTTTTTTTTTTTTTTGCTCGCCGGCTATTTAAATGCCGCCCAACTTGGGTATCAAAAACTATCGATAAACTATCGATAACTATCGATAGTTTCACGACTATCGTAACTATCGATAGTCGGGACTATCGATAGTCAGAACTATCGATAGTGGGGACTATCGATAGTCGGGACTATCGATAGTTCTCCATCACTACCATGAACGGTTCAAAGTGGGCGGGGCGGACAATCTGCGAAAGTGCATAGCCATAGTCGCCGTATTCATATCTTATTTGTTTACATAAAAATATCCTACATTCAAACTAATATAGGTCGTGTGTGCGTATTGCAAGCAGTGTTATATTTATATGGAAATATGTAACTACGTATATAAATCAATGAATAAAAATAAACAATTAACCTAATTAATTAATTAAGACGTGTTATCTCGTCTTAAAAAATAATTTATGTATATTTTTTATTAAATTAAATAAACAAACTTAAAAATTTTGCATACGTAAGTGCATATAAAAATTGGTTAATAGGATTCTCTCAAAATTTATATTATACATATTAGGTACACTGAATAAAATGTTATGTTGTTATGTACAAATAATCTTTAATTTAAACAAACATTACCTACGCCTCTGTTCAAAAGTTCACAAATACATTCACAAAAATTGTGTTGTTGCGATGTCCGTGTGACATAAACATGTGACGTGTAAATCCCTACCACTGCAGCATGGACAATCTGCGAACGGACAATCTCCGAAAGTCGACAGTATCGTTTTTTTATTATAATTGTTACATATAATAGTTTTATTATTTTAAAAATTTTTATAAAACAACACAAAAAAATCACTATACTCTTTTGCTACTCTAGCGCTATTCTGGCGAGTTTTTGAACTGTTACTTAGTACTTAAAACGGGACACTTTTTGAACTATTTTTCTATTGTTTTCCGTACAAGATAGTCCTCCTTATATTCTACACTCCATAGGTTTAAGGTTGCTATCATTCTATGGTCACCAGTAAGAGCTAGAAGGTAAGTTCGGTAAGTTCCATAGATAAAATACACCAGGGCCTACTTTAACATGTTGGTATCTTGGGTATTGGCGACGCAAAGATTCTCACTCGCGCCTCTGGTGGTAAAATTAGAACTAGCATCAAGTAAAAATATACAGTGGCCATCCAATGGTACGTACTCCGATTTTACGTAGTGACGTCAGCGATTTAGTGGGGTTCTCCTCTCACAGATATGTTGTTGTTTGTCTGTGTTGGTGAAAATTTATGTACCAAGCCAAAGTCAGGGCCGTAGGTAATATTGTCTGAGGGTCTCGTAGCCTTTAAATATTTTAAAATTTCATTGCAGATATACATGCACCTATTCTGTATATGTAACATGCAAAATCCAAATGTAAAATGAGTAACGTAAAATTCTAGAATATTCTAATCGTCAACTAGCAGAGATATCAAAAAACAGACTTCACCGTTGAGTTGGTCATTAAAAATGAGATTAAACAGTATAGTTCGACAAAAATTCTAGAATGTTCTATTTGTCAACTAGCAAAGATATTGAAAAATCAATTGTACCATTTAATTGTCCATTGAAAAAGAGGTCAAAAGACACATTTTGACAAATTTTCTGGAATATTCTATTCGCCAATTAGCTAAGATATTCAAAAACAGACGTCACCACTGAATTGGCTACCAAATAAGAGACCAAATAACACATTTTGAGAAATGTTCTAGAATATTCTATTAGTCAACTAACAAAGATATTGGAAAATCTACTCCACCACTTAATTGTCCAACCGAAATTAAACTAATGTAAACCAAATGTCCGATTTTGACAAACAATTTTTGCTATTTAACGAATAGAATATTCTAGAACATTAATCAAAATTTGCTATTCCGTCTTTTATTCGATGACCAATTAAATGCTGCGATCGATTTTTCGATATCTTTGTTAGTTGACGAATAGAACATTCTAGAATTTTTGTCAAAATGCGCTGCTTAATCTAATTTTTAGTGCCCAATTCAATAGTGAAGTTTATTTTTTGGTATTTTCGGTAGTTCACGAGTAGAATATTCTAGAATTTTTGTTAGATTCCGCTATTTGACGTCTTTTACGCTGATGAATGCGATAGTGAAATTAATTTTTCGACAGTTTTCTAAAAGTCGTCACTCATATTCATTAGTGTAACATTCGATTTCCTTTGTCTACACAACGGAACTTTAGGTGTAAATTGTCTCTTAAGATAATATTGTTTTAGATAAATTCAGGTAAGTAATATTTACCAACCCCCAAAACAAAAGTTTACCGACGTCCCTGATCTTCCGATTTTACGTACTTCCCCTTAAATTTGCACCGACCACTACGTAAAATTGGATTTGTGGTGTACGTATACGATTAATAGGTGATATAAAATCTAATAATCCGCACATATAATATTTTAACTCTTTGCACTTAAGAAAAAAAAAGTGAGTTGTAAATAGGCTAGTAAGACATGTAGCACATGACAACGACCGACGTTCTTTTTGCCAAACAGAAATGAAGCCTACACACATATTAACACACATTAACACATATGTAAAATAAAACGAGATGCAGATATTTTGTCAATGCAAACAACAACACACACACTACTAAAAAACTGACAGGAGGAACACCAGTGTTTGGCTTCAGATCATCTAACAAAATGACTAGTCCACCTACGTCATTGAATGTAATATAATCTACCCTATTTTTTCCTTCTTATATGGCTTGGATACCACACATATTTCGAAAAAATGCAAAGACACGTATCCCCTAGTTTTTGATGCTCTTTCTATTTATGATGACAAAAATTTGATATATTGAACCATTCACATGATTAGTCGACTAATTTTGTTTACATTTGGTCACTTTTTAGTCTACTATTTTAGTCGACATCGAGTAAATGACTAAAATGATTAATTTTTTTTAAATGACTAAAAATTACTAACTTAATAATTTTTCTCTATTATTTAGTAACCTCCAAGAAATGAAAACTAAAAAATTATCTTTTTTTAAAGATATTTAGGAGTGATTGTCATCAAGGAAAACTTTAATTAAAATTGACATAGTGTTTGAAAAATTACCAAACTGGATCGGCTGGGACTCGAACCCGGATCTCTTGGTTACCAGCCAAGCGCCTTACCAACTAGCCCACCGATCACTTGTTCGAGTGCCGCTCCAATTCAGTAATCAATCAAACACAACCCCTCTCTAATGCGAGACGTAGTTTTATACTTTTAATTTCAAATGTTATCGAGTGCCTGTGAAACATTATTAGTGTATGGCGGATTTTTATCCGTATTTAAACATACACCAATATTATCCGCCATACACCATAAAAATCCGCCATACACGATTTTAACACATCGTACACGACGTTACGTTACATTAACTTGGTTATGTTCATAGATAAAGTATACCAGAATTTTATTTCTGAAAGATAGCCAACTTCAATAAATTTTTTTGATCCTCTATTACCTCTCTATGGAACTGAAAACGGGGGCACCGGGTATAGATGTCATCGTTGTCGTTATCATCATGCGTACTACACTTCAAAAGAACAGAGATGTCACTATAATAATTTTAAATTATCTTTAGCCTTATCCGATAATGTAGATTACTTCTAGTAAGATAATCCACTAAAATTCACCTAATTGCATTTTGTTTTGATCAATTTTTCAAGTTTAAAACTCATATATTTGTTTAAAAACAAAAGTAAATTTATTTTTATTCAAAATTTTACATTAATCAAATATTTCGTAAATACGTATATATCACTATCACTGATTCTAATGTCTGACAAATGTGCTCCTTCCATTTTTCTGCAACAGATAAAATGTATTCTAATTTTCTAATTAATTTACTGTGATAATAAAATAAGTAATTATTTTCAAATAAAAATAAACTAATAAATATTAATTATACATAGGGTAAAAGCCCCGATTGTGGAAAAATCAGCACATTGACACCTAAAAAAGAACACGTATGTACGAACATGAGATACATGAGATACATCTTTTGCCATCTTTTCACTCTATGACATAGAGTGACATCTAGTAGTAAATAGAATGTCAAATTAAAAAATATAGAATGGTTTAAATATTCGATAAAATAAACGACCAAAACCACAGAATATACCAAAATACCACAGAAAAATACTATATTTTGTTTCGCCATCTATGTATTTTGGTAAAGTTCTAATCAATTCTAAACCTTCTAAACTAACTTATCAAAATGGCGACAATTTTTCATTATTAATAAAATTTTGCAACTTTAAATCAATATTTTTTTATTTATCAATTGACGATACGCTCCGAAATAAAAAAAAATATTAAAAATTTTACGATTTTAAAGCAGTAAGTAAATATTTTAGACTCAAAAAGAAATTAAAGCTATTTATAATATAAATTTTTAGTTATTTTACGTACATGATTTTAGTTAAATACACAGGTTATATGTGTACTCAAAGAAATACACATATATATAAATTACATTTAAACCGAATAAAAAGATGATTTAGCTCTTATAATCTCTTAACTGGACTAATAAAAATTATTTGTATAGTTTTATTGCGCTAACTTCGAAAATTAACTGAAAAATGTTGAAATTTATAAGGCATGTGTTTCTATAAATAAGCATTGATCAAACGCAAAAGAGACACATTTAGCAAAAACTGTTTAATTTATATATGTATTTCTTTAATTAAGTAAAGAAACATTAAATGTGAGATGAATTTAAATTGAAAAACAATCATTCTATTAATAATAATTTTTGTTATCAGACGTTTCTTTCAGAAATAACTTCATTAAGATATAAATGTCAAAACTGTTTTTCTATTGGATCGCGTTCCACAAACGGGGCTTTTACCCTACCTCCAATAATAATTAAGTAAAATTATTAAGTGTAATATTGAACTCAAAAAAATAGACGAATTTCTCATAAATAACTAATTCGAAAAAAATGAAAATTTCCTGATAGAACTTTTTGTAATTGTTACTATAGAAATGTTACAAATTATAAATTTCTAAAATAGTAGAATAAGTTCTATGAACAATAAATTCGACAGATATCGGCAGTGCTACTACACTGTCCTCTGAACTCAGCGCCAAAATAAGCACTTGCTAAGAAAAAATCCTATAATTCGAGTGAATGCTCTTCTATATATATATATATATATATATATATATATATATATATATATATATATATATAGTGTTATTCTCTTTGGTTATGTTCATGTCCCTGCCCAAGAAGCCAAACTACTGTACAATAGCTAATGTCCCTTGTCGCCAAAAATTTACATCACAAGAATGGGAGGAGCTTCTATGGTTATATACATATTTAGAGTTTGTGTCTGTATGTGTGGTGTAGTTGATGTTTGTGTGTGTGAGCTCGGTAGCTGGAGGGAGCTGATACATGCTATGTGCGTGGTACCACAGTGGTACACACACATTGCACACTTAATGTCTGGTGTAATATATATGTACTCTAAGCGCGACAAGATACAAGTATTTAGATACAAGTATCATCAACGCTATCTTGTATATAAGTTACAGCGGCGACAGTAAACGCTACATTTTTTTTTTATAAAAGACATATTACGAAAGTAGCAATTCAATTTTATCATCATTGTTTAGTATAATTTCTGTTTTGGAAATTCCTAAGGTTGGTATCTCTGATTTTTAAAAGGTCTGGCATATTGACAGAAAACTTTTCTCTATGGTTAAAATAAAAGATTAAACTAGACCCGGCCGAAAATGAACTGAGAGATGCGCAGAAACGCATTTTAAAATGGATCAGTCCACAGAATAACACAGAACGAGCAGTAATATCTCTATACTACTGAAATCAGTGTAACGCTAAAGGATAAAAGATCCACCACCACTACGTTATATATGTGCACGCGGAGTTGTGTGTTGTAGTGCGCTAAATGGTTATGTGTATGCGTGTCTTGCATACGCATATGTTAAAAAAATATATAATATGTATGCGGTACGTAGATGTACGTATACACGGTAACACAACACCAACAATATGACAATTGAAACACACCCATTGGTAGCTTGTAAGTCAATGACAACATAGTTCTGTAAAATGCACATACTTGCACATAAGTGATTGCAGAAAAGAGATAGTTATATTCCTTCCCAAGGGGTCAAACTAGATTGTCTATGTCTCTGTTCCACTTGTAATGAGTTTATGACGTAAATCTCCCCACTCTGTTTGTGTAGATACACACTGTTTGCTGTAGATAAACACTGTTAGTTTGGTGTTTTTTAGTAGTGTGCGTATATACGCACACTACTGCAACACACGTATTACCAGAGAGAGCTATTCAACGTGTTCAACTAACAATGGTAACAATGTAATACAATGCACTGTGCGTACGACGACGGACACGGACTGACTAATGCCTTAAGCTGTGACACGTCTCCAAATGAGTCCAAGCCAATTACACTTTTTTGATATTAGTTGGCTTCTAGTGTTCTATGTCCCTTCCAGTCTTCCATGGATCAGTCTTAGTCATTTTGAAGGTAAGGTCGATATCTGTCAAATACATACAGTTGATTTATTTTACCCACTCCATCTGCGCAAACAAAGGAAGGTCTCTTACTTCAAAATCGTTTGGCTATACAAGCTTCTGTTGTTATCCACTTTTTTGTTGTACAGAATTATCAAGATACGAGGTTATGCTTAGAGGTTATAATTGTCATAAATAAAAAATACAAAGTAGTATAAATCATTAAATACTATTTATTTTATTTATTTTATTCCAATATATATATATATATATATATATATATATATATATATATATATATATATATATATATATATATATATATAGGCGGTTCGCTGTAAGTTTTTGCATCGACTATAGATATCAACGAAACAACGTAATTTTCTTTCCTTTTCCTAAGGAAATACTATGTATAAAATAAATGTAATTTTATTAGGCATTAGAAAATACCTTTCTATTTTCATCTTATTCTTTAGTAAAATTACATTTATTTTATACATAGTATTTCCTAAGGAAAAGAAAAGAAAATTATATTGTTTCGTTGATATCTATGGTCGATGCAAAAACTTACAGCGAACCGCCTATATTATACTTCATTAACATAACATTTTAAGATATTGTAACAACTGGCGACGCAAAGATTACGCGAGCGCTCCTGGTTTGTTAAATTAGAAGCTGTATCAAGTAAAAATTTTTGTATACGTTTAATTGTCGATAGAAAAATTTACTATACAAATTATGCGCGGATTACTAGATTTTATATCACCCATTAATTGTATACGTATATTTTTACTTGACGCTAGTTCTAATTTCACCACCAGAGGCGCAAGTGAGAATCTTTGCGTCGCCAATAGTTACAATGAACATAGAAAAATGATAAATTTTGATATTGTTATTCATCTTTGTGGGACAAAAAAATTATGTTTAGGTTAAACAAAAATGAATCAACATTAATTTTTTTGATTTGGAGAATATGCATTAAGGGGATTCGCTTTATACTTTATTTAATTCTAAATAAGAAAATATAACTAAAAAGTATGATACTTAATTTTCTAAGGGTGTAATTGTATTTTTTTGTAAAGCGTTGCATACCTTATGCTTATCCACCTCATCACACAGTGCAACTCAACTTTGATTGCAATTATCCGAAAGTTTACTTTTTCTATGTTTTCAGCAATAAAATTGGATATTACAAGAAAACCGTTGAAGATAGAAGAAAGAATTTTTTTATGCATATTAACAGTAGAGATGAGCTAATAACTGTTATTGTAATAACAGTTACTGAAAAATAACTGTTATTTATAACAGTTATTATAATAACTGGTATGGTATTTGGATATTTTAACATATTGTAAGATATTCGATATGCGTACAAACGGTTCTGTTAGTGAAATATGCACAGATCTATAATACTGACAGATACTAAATAATCTGCAATATCTGTTCAAATACTTGTCTATACAAGGATTTAGGCTTTATATACACAATTTTATGGATATAAAATTACAAATACAAATAGGTAACTGTACAATAGACAATAGTTCATTATTAAAGGTTTTTTAAATGTGCTACAATAGAAAATGTGTAACTTGCTTGGGGCGTTATTATTTTGAAATTCTCCGTAGGTGGTTAAAATAAATTACTGTGATCCTTGCTTTCGAACATATTAATATTGTCCTATGTTATCGATATTTCCAAAGGAGTTATTTAAGTAACCAGTTACTGGGTATTCCAGTTATTGACGATAACTGTTATCTTTCTATACATACTAGTTACAAAATAAGTTATCGATATATCGATCATCTCTAATTAACAGTTATATAAGCTAACTTTTCTTGTATTTTGAATAATATTGGACTACTGATTTTCTGATAAAAAAATTTGGGGGAACAGGTCTACCCACACTGTCAACTTCCCATTGGGTGCTCTTAAAAATTAGATACTGCTGTATATAATTTTTTTATTTCAGGAGGCTGCTCTCCCCGAACCCCCGACAGGGACTTCGCCACTAGTACCCCCTACTGGAGGCTTCACCCTCTGTATCCCGTGGGAGACTGAATTCCTCATCAAACAAATGATATCATTATTTACTCTTGAGATACGTAATACGAAAAATTTTTCATAAAAGGTTAATTTGGTTTTTTTATTATAAAAGAACAAACCACTAATCCGAATTTGCTGAAAACTTGATCCGGTCTTCATTTTTTAATTACGTATCTAATGAAATTAATCTGGAAACGATATCATCATTTGTTCTCGAGATATGGGAGATAAAAGAAAATTCACGAACGAACGAACGAACGCACACACAGACATCACGCAAAAAATTATGTCCAAATTAGCGATTTGCAAAATCGGACTCATTACAATAACAAGTTAAAAATACTTTTGACAACATTGTTTCAATTCTTTTTATTAATTTTAAAATGTGAAAATTTTTTATACCTTCTTTTTAGATACAATAGTAAAAATACATAAATTTTAGTGTATCTAATTACTTTTAATTTGAGACCAAAATCATTAATATTGATTGAGTAGTTTTTTCAGAATACAAATTTTAAAAAATTACCATTTTTTGTTTCGAAAAAATGGACTTTTATGGTAACGCAAAACTTAAAAAATTCAAACATAATTATTTTTTTGCAATTCCCAGACTAAAAGACATGACTTAGTCCCTCATAATAGGGATTAAAGTGCTACTTTTAGTCCCAACTTCCCAAGGGACTAAAAAATTATTTTGATCCCGCTTTTAAACCAATCAGTACGCACAATTTACAGAAATTTAACTAAAATAGCGTTGCTAGGTAATTTAAAATAATAAACGAATTCAAACTTATAGATAAAGACAAACAGTTATATTGTATGTATTGTATTGTACAATTCGATTTATTTATCCACAGTATACTTGATGGAATATTATTACATACAATTTGAATGACATTTAAATAGGTAATTTTTTTAAATTTTTATAATTTTAAATTATCCGGAATTGCAAAAAATAGTATATACACCACAGGACTAAATTGTTTTTTTTCATCCCTCGTGTAAGTTGTTGCTCTCGGGCCTTTACAGGCCCTTTAACAAAAAACTTTACATTCGGGATTAAAACTCACACTTTAGTCCCTTGGTGTATAACATACTATTATTAACTTCCCATAGGAAGTTATTGTAATGGGTCCGATTTTACGAATCGCTAATTTTGACATATATTTGAAACGTGGATATATCTCCACGTTTCAAAGTCACTAGAATCCGAATCCATCGTTTTTAGCGTGATGTCTGTGTATGCGTTCGTTCGTTTGTTCATGAATTTTTTTACGTCTCGCATATCTCGAGAACAAATGGTGATATCAACTCCGGACTAATTTTATTAGATGCGTAATCAAAAAATGAAGACCGGATAAAGTTTTCAGCAAATTCGGATTAGCGGTTTGTTTTTTGTGATAAAAAAACGGAATTAACTTTATTAAGATAACATAGATTATATGGATTTTTTACCATAACATTATTATACAATGGCCTAAGAACCTTCCTTGATGTTAAAAACGCCAGTATTTTATTACAAAATTTAAAAAAAAAAAAGAAAAAGAAACGAAATAAGAAACTTGAAAAAATTAGTTTTTTGCCAAAATATATTTTGTCTCGCATATCTTGAGAACAAATGATATTATCATTTGTTTGATAAGGGTGGAGCCTCCACCCTTAGATACAGAAAGCGAAGCCCCCGGTATGGTGCAAGGGGCAAGGCCTCTATCGGGGGCCCAGGGGAGGAGTCGCCTGAAATGAAAAAAGAATTATTTATGTACAGTAGTCTCTAGTCTTTAAAGACACCTAATGTGAAGTTGACAGTGTGGGTAGACCTGTCCCCCAAATTTTTATTGTTAAGTTTATATGGTTACATAACTGCCAAAAATTCATAGTAAAATTGAAACATAAAAAAAATTGTTTCACAGGTAGCGAATCGCCTTAATTAACGTATGTATTCGACTGCTTCCATCAAAATTAAAGCTAAATTTAGCAAATCACAAAACTGTGTACATATAAAAAAAAAATTCGTTAAGTGCGTGTTTTTGACACGCACTAAGTAATGTCACCTCAGTGAAAGTGTCAATTTATAATTTTTTGTTAACTCTATAGTTGTTAACTATACAACCCTCTTGCGTTTATTCAATATGGATGTACAACTCTATAATTATTCAATATGGATATACAACTCTATAATAATGTTTCCCCCACTATGATCACACAACGATATTAATATATCATCCTATATTCGATGACATAATATAACCATTAGTCAAAGAAAACAAAAAAAAAAAAAAAAAAAAACAGTATAATTTTTTTATTTATTTTCATGGTGCAACTCATCATAAAAACGATGATAGTCTTTATAAATAACATTCTTGAGCGATTGTAAATCGTTATACTTTCTAAATGGAATGAGTACAGGACTTGTATAAAGTGGTGGTACTCTTATAGATTTCGGAACACTAGTATTCAGTCTTTGTGGTATAATTTGCCATTCATCATCAAACGATAACTTGAACATTATACTATCATTTGTATACTTTAAAGCTTTTATATCATCCACATCGGAATCACCACTGTCCCCGTCTGGTCTTATCGATGTGACGAAATCAAGTGTCGTAAAGTCTTTGAAAAATGTATGGTCCACGTACTTTACATTATATGGTTTTTTATTGCGCGCCTCTTGAATAATTTGCACATAATTGGCTGGCACTTGTATTTCTCGATTCTTTTTGCGCCTTTCGATGGCTGCATGCACCAAATCACATTCCGTCTGCGCATGACCGTTCACTAAATATTTTTGATACAATGTTATATTATTATCATTTGCAAAATGGAACAGAGCATTTGACAAAGTGACATTACGATTCGGTTCGCTGCAACCATCACTATAAAATGTCACCGGTGTTGTGCTGTCAATATTTTCAATATGATTTTCTAAAAAGTCTATAATACATGACGTAATATTATTAGCGTCCATTCCCCCCTCACCTTCATGCCATACGTAACACAAAACATCTTTTGTGTGTATGTTAAATATTGTAACACGATGACACGCAAGCTTTTGTTTAAAATAGAGTGAACTTGCGACTAAAGCTGGTACTAATTGTACTCCGTCGACATCTACCGTAAAAACATGAACTTTGCCAGCAATTGCGTTCAGTTTATCATTTTCTTTTTCTTTTTGTACACGATCTCTTTCTCGAATGTGTTTATCGTAATCATCTTTTGTAGTGTTATTATTGTCGTACGAGAAACATAGATCACATTGTTCTTTACGCGATTTAAAAAGATTAATATTCATGGTGTGCATTTGTTTAACTAATAAATCATAGCTACCTTCTTCACAGTCGGGAATATTGTTATACTCTAAGTATTTTTGAAAAGTGTTATACACATCTCTTGTTGAAGTGTAAATCATCTCTAAATAGTGTTTCTCGCTACTGTCTCGGCAATAATGCGAGGGCATTTTCGGTATCGATTCCAAAAATGTTTTTATATGCATCAATTTCTTTGCAATAAGTGATTCATATGTATTATTTGATGATTTAACGGTTTTTGGTGTACTATAAGTATTGCTATTTAAAACCCAATTCAAAACGGACGATTCACCTAAATTTAAAGTGGCTAAAAACATTTTTTTACACACCGGCCACTTCTCGTTGTTTACCGGTAAATGGTAACGTAAAGTATTTTTTTTTCGTAACAATTGTCTTCGGCCTGAACGAAATGAAACTGGCTGTTGTCTTTCAACTAAATCGATAACATAAGCCTTTTTTTGTTGCCACGATTGATTTTCCCAGAACCGTCTGAAAATTTTTTCTCTCGTCGCTTCGTCGATTTCATTGCATTTCTTGATTTTACTCTTCGTACATTTTTGTGACGTGCATCGCTCTTGAATTTTCCGCGCCGAACGTATTTTATATCCGGTTACTGTACTTTTACATTTACCAATACTGTAATAGGGTTTACCCATTTCTCTCGCTTTCTTACTTTTGTATCTTTCCGATCCATATGAGTTTCCTTTATTCGTTTGTGACCTTTTTCTAGAAAACAGATCAGAATTTTCGTTTGATGTCTCCCTTAATGGGTCTTCGGGAGGGTTCTCATCATATTCATTTATACAGTATAATAAACCAGGTTCCTCACTATCTGAAGTTGACATCCAATAGGTTAAAGATTCACTATTCTCATCCAATTGCGTTTCTTCTTTAGTTTCCTGAAAAATAAGTAAATCGTATTTATTTTCATATACAGGGTGATCCAGAGTTATGTACCGTAATTGTCAGAGCTGATAGTACGTTAAAAAATAATGGTACCTTTTCATGTACACTTTTTTCTAAAACTCAATAATAAGGGAGATAAAGTACAGGGGTGGAACGAAACCGACTTCTTTTTTTCTAAAATTTTTAGACGCTTTTGAATAATGGATTCATATTTTAGGGGTGCGTATGGATATTAGGACAATTATATTTATGGTACCAATTATTGCATCACTTATGATTAGGGGATAATTTGGAAATAGATAGTTGTACAGCTGATCCTTTTTTTGTACGGTGGATAGGGACCGCATAAAAAAAGTTTCATCGAAAAAATATAACTCAAAACGCTCAAAACTTATGAGATTTCATACAATAATAATATTTTTGTACCCCTTTCCCACAAAAAATTGTTTCTTCTTCTTTTCTTCGTTTTTCTTACTAGACCGGTTTCGATCACTTTTGTGATCCTCTTCAGTAGTTTTTTGCTGAAATAAAAAATTATTAGTTACGTACCTAAAAAAGAAGAGAAAATAAATTAAGTACCTTAAAGAGAAAAGAGAAAATTAAGTGCCTAAAAAAGAAAAGAAAAAATAGATTAAGTACCTAAAAAAAGAAGAGAAACTGAATTAAGTACCTAAAAGAAAAAGAGAAAGTTAAGTACCTAAAAAGAAAAAAAGAGAATTAAGTATCTGAAAAAGAAAAGAGAGTTAGGTAAAATACCTGAAAGAGAAAGAAACTAACCTAACTCTCTTTTCTCTTTCAGATACTTAATTCTCTTTTTTTCTTTTTAGGTACTTAACTTTCTCTTTTTCTTTTAGGTACTTAATTCAGTTTCTCTTCTTTTTTTAGGTACTTAATCTATTTTCTCTTTTCTTTTTTAGGCACTTAATTTTCTCTTTTCTCTTTAAGGTACTTAATTTGTTTTCTCTTCTTTTTTAGGTACGTGCTAATAATTTTTTATTTCAGCAAAAAACTACTGAAGAGGATCACAAAAGTGATCGAAACCGGTCTAGTAAGAAAAACGAAGAAAAGAAGAAAAAACAATTTTTTGTGGGAAAGGGGTACAAAAATATTATTATTGTATAAAATAACCCACAGTTTTCGCTCTTAATATTATAATCATTCATTATGAGATTTCCTTAGAAATTGCTTTTATAAACAAGATAAAGCATTAATTCACACGTAGGAACATTTTATTTCATTTTTATAATATTATGAAAATTGTGAAAAATACATCTGTGAAAAAACTAAATGATGCAATAACTTATATTCTTATACAATGTATTGATTAAATGCTTAAAAACCATTAAAAAGTATTTTTATTAAAAAAATTTATTATAGTTAACGTTTAAGTTTCTTGCTTTCTCTTGATTTTGATTCACATTATGCATTTTAATGACCATTTTTTAAAAACCGCATAAAAAATCGCACAAAAAAGCACTGCATAAAAAAAAGTTTAACTGTACTCTAAATTACTCGAAAACGGTATTATTTATCGAAATGTAACTTGTACTTTTTTGCGTGGAATTGTCTGGAGAAATCATATTGTTAAGAATTTTGTTTAAATAACTGCAAATTAAAAAGACGTGATAACTTACACCTATCACCCAAAACCACCCCTTAATCATAAGTAGTGGAATAAGTGTTAACATAAATTTAATTATCCTAATACAAAATACGCACCCCGTAAATATCAATCCGTTATTCCAAAGTGTTTGGAAAATATTTAGGAAAAAATGGTTTTCATTTCACCCCTTTACAGCGTTGTATCTCCCTTATTATTGAGTTTTGGAAAAAAAAAGTGTACATGAAAAAGCACCATTATTTTTGAACGTATTATCAGCTTTAGTAATTACTGTACATAATTCTGGACCATCCTGTATAAAATATGTCAGTACAATAATTATGTACTTACATGCATAAATAATATGAGCTATTACTTGTATTTTCATAGACTACATCTACATTATAAAATAATTATAAAAAAAGCAATTAACTAAATTAGTTGAAATGTCAGTGATTTTATGAAAAAAAAAAAAAAAAAAAATTAATTTGCATTAACAAAACATTCGAAAGGTTTTTAGGTTAAGACATTACTACTTTCACAACAACAGTACAACATTTCTTAATATATTCTCTATTTTCGGTACATAAGTAATATGTGATCGAAACCGGTTTAGTAAGAAAAAAGAAGAAATAATAATTTTTTTGTGGGGAAGGGGTACAAATATATTATTATTGTACAAAATAATCCACAGTTTCACTCTTAATACTATAATCATTCACTGAGCTAATTTGTTAACCTAAAAACTAAACCTAACCTAACTTGTTAACTCAACAACTAAACCTAACCTAACATGTTCGGAAGATTGTACCGAAAAAAGTGAACGCCAATGACGAATCAACAAAAATCTATCAAAAGGAGCACATCCAGCAAAATTTTCTCCGATTTAACTCAGTTTTCCAATAGCAGTTGTCTGTTATTATCCGAAATTTTTATTTTCAGATACGGTTTCAGTTACGGATAATTAATTATTTCGGATATCCAGTAGCTTCGGTTACGGTTACGGATACCCATAACATCCCTACTTTATAACTATATACGAATTCATATGTACAACAAATAATAATATGGTACAAAAATCAACATACAGCGCTGGCGAACTCTAGTGTCAGATAGTTGTATCTTGATCAAATAAGAAATATGCTGATAAAAACGTTACTACTTCAAAAAATAATTTTACACAGAAACTCGTATATCATAATTATACGATGATATGTCAGAAAACTAAATTTACATATCATACGAGATTACATTTAATGGAATAATTATTTTTTCATTAACTCATTGGCAATATTTCTTCCGATTTTAACAATTTTTATTTAAATGTTCGTCACTACGGTGGATTAGTCAAAAAAAAAAATACTACAACTCGATATCAGTACTAGAAATGCTGGGAAATTGTCGTTAAATTTGAAAAAAAATTCAAATTTTTTAGGTTTTCTTGTTTTATTTTGTATGCATGTATATCAAAGTCGAAGTATATTGTCAAAACTAACTAAAGTCGAAGTATGGCTAACTTCAAAAATGCATCACTGCTTGCATGAGGCAGAGTCAAAAGTTCAAAAATGTCATGTGTACATATAATGTAGAATTATAACTACTTGCCAGATTATGTAGGTATTAACACCAACATGAATAATTCCAAAAAACTAATTGTTGAAAAAGATGAATGTATTTACCTTTGATTAAAATTGTTTAAACTATTTGAATACATCTTACACTCAAAATAGGTATGTAATATTTTTTATTCAAATAATTTCAAATATTTTCAATTTCAAGTAAGTTCAAGTTGAAATTCAAAGATAATATACCTATACCAGGACTGTATTGCTATATTATCTACAGTCTATCATGCTACATTATCTGTCTTATCTATAGCCAAATCAGAGGCTATATGATGCCAATATCCCGTTCAAAAACATCTAATGTGCATCATATTTCAAGAAAGCATCAGCAGCGCATCATGTAGTATTAGACGCATCAGAAAAGTCATGATGCTGCATCGATCCGGTAAAGTTTACATTTTTGAAGTTACCCTATATTGTCAAAAGTAACTAAACTAACCTAACCTTAACTAATTTCACCACCTAGTTTTTATATCAAAGTCGAAACTTTTATAGCTTTCCCCGACCTGAATTATCTTTTTTTTTTTAACATCCTAAACATACTGCAATTGTTTGAGAAAACTACGGAATTTCGTTGGCACTAAGTTTGAGTTTATGCACATATTTAATTTTCATTAAAAAATGTTAAAAACTTATTTACAGGAAAGCGCTTTATGTGATGGCACTTTTTACTATTCCTCTTAGAAATTATTTTAGTAATAAATAAATATGATAATTAAATTGTCTGTTTTTCTTTCTAATATTTCCCTTTACCCAAATTTAAAAAATGCCCCCCCATCACTCCTGGGCGCCTGAAGTTTGAGGACATTAATAATAACAATGGTAATAAAAAAAAATACCATCTCTCCAAAATTTCAAGTCACAGACCGAATCTAATAGGGATTCGAAGTTATGCTCACTTCGAAGCCCTAAAAAAAAGGAGAATGGGTTATTTACTTACTACACGCAATCCTTAATATATTAAATTTTAATATTTTTTAACGAAAATTAAACGTGTCCGAAAATTTCTATCTACTTTTTTATTTGTTTTACTTGCAAATCAATCAAGAAAAAGAGAAAACTTTACAGAATGGGGCTGCAGTCAAGTTTTTTTTCAAAAAAAAAATTTGACTGCAGCCCCATTAATGCACGATTATCATATTTCTTAGTGTATTGTATACATGCATCACTTCTTAACACAAAACAGCCAAAAACCCACATACGAGGTTAAGACAGAAAAGTAGCGATATCATATTTAAAAGGTTTTTCACCTACACTTGCAGTTTTATGTTCTGCTGAATCTATCCAATGTTCTTCATCGATTTCATCTTGTTCGATTTTGATTTCAGTATGTAAACTGTCTACATCTGGTAAATATTCATCCGTTTCCTAAAATGTTAATATTTGCATAATTTTATGATGAAATTTATAATCCAAATCTAGTACTTACCATTTTTATATTTTGCTCTTGTAAGTCTGTTAGGTTTTTTTTATCTGTTAAACTATTATTTGCTTGCGACAATTTAGCTGATTGAAAATTTTTAGCTTCTGATAATAACATTAGATTACTATCACTCGCTTCATCTTTCTCCATTTTAATTTCAAATTTACAATCAGTTTCATAAACGGGTTCATTAACTTCATTTTCCTCTAATTCAATTTCAAATGTAGTATCAGTTTCATCGGCAGTTTCATTCTCTTCATTTTCCTCCACTTTAATTTTAAATGTAGTAGTATTAGTTTCATCGACAGTTTCATTCTCTCCAATTTTCTTCACTTTAATTTCAAATGTGTGAAAATTTTGATGGACCGATTCATTTGCTTCATCTTTCTCCACTTTAATTAAAAATGTATGAAAACTTGGATGGATCGACTTCTCCATTTCGTGTTTCTGTTTTATTATACTAAAATTGTGTAATCGTGTTGTCGTAAGAATGCTTTTGACAGCTACTGACTTTTTTAGCGAATTTCCAAAACTGGAAATTCAGCTTTTACGCCAGGTGTCATGGTGCGACCTAAGCCCGAGACCATATCAGAAATATGTTTTGAGGTCCCTAGAATACGAAAATGATATTCACTAAAATTTATATATATATATATATATATATATATATATATATATATATATATATATATATATATGTATCCGCGCGATAACTCTCGAACGAAACGTTTAATGCTTATGAAATTTTGTGTGCGAATTCGATTTTCCAAATCGTTGGATGAGTTCGTTAGCCAGACACGTCGGATGCCCAGAAGTAGGTTTTCCGAGCGTTTTTTGTCAACAAAATGAGTTTTTTGCCAGAATTAAGCAATTTTTCAAATTTTTTTTTATACTAAGCCATTGTAAAAGGTAAAACGCATAAAAAATGTTTTTATACCGTTGCTCTAAATTACTTACTTTTCGAGAAAAACTAGGAAATATGTCGTTCTCCATTTCACTCGCACTCGCATTCTTTTTTTTTCTGTCTCATTTTTTGCGAGCTAAATTCGAAAAAAGCCGCTTTATAAGTAGCGTGTCATGATTTTTTTAATCCAATTTAACGATTCGGCTATATTCTATTTCTCTGTCAGTTAAATGTTTTTATAATGTATCTCTGTTCCATTTTTTTTTACAAAAAAAATCCCGACGATATCTGTTATGTGATATGATCAGAATTTAGATTATATTTACACCTTCCTAAAATTAATAAGAGTTTGCTTCAATCGTATAAAAATTACGTTAAATCATATTCAAACAATAATATTTTTACGTAATTTTTTATCCAATTGACAATACAGTTATGATTAGAATTGTATAATCAGAGCATTCTAATATTAAATAATTTTGCACATTCAATTTTTTTTTTTAACAAAGAAAAATTTTTTTAAATTTTGACACATTCTTTTATGAAATTTCGATTAAGAAATATTAAAAAATTTTAAAGTGAATCATTTAAAAAGAGTTAAAAATAAATTAAAAAGGAAACATTTCTCTATTTTAACATATTTGTAAAGAAAATTTTACAGTTTACTTACAGTTTTTTGAAAAAATGTAATAACATTTTTACATACAATAAAGATTATATTTGAACGGTAGGAAATCCACAAATTTTTTTTTATTTCTTTAATTAATTATTAAATTTGGTTTTAGAAGAAAATCTTCGTCTAATTCGCTCCAAGCCGAAAGTATAGCCACTAATAAGGACATTCCACTGTTAAAATAAATGGAAAATATATTGAAATTTATTTAATGAAAGCCATTCATACACATTTTTAAAATATCCTTTTGAATTATATTACAAATAAAATCTGTGTAAAAAAATCTAATTGACGTGTTTTTTCTCAATTTGCTAATATTAAGTAAGGCTCGTTAATTAGGGAGTGATTGTGTTAAAATTTTAATATAAAATATGGTAATTTTAACCCTCTTTAAAAGAACATTTCGATTTTAACAATAAAAAAATTTTAAAAAGTGTTTTCGTTTTTCCCGGATAACCAAAAACTGTTCATAGGCATATCTGTGACTAAAGTTGCCTCCCTTTCTTAAGAAAATAAAGTATTTTTAAAATTTTGTGCAAAAGAATAAAACATAATTAACGAAAAAAAAGTACGCGTTTCCATATTTTTAAGATTTTGTAGTACAAGAAAATCCTTATAAATTCATCATATCTGTTATTGCATTTACTAGCTTTTACGCAATTTAATAAACAAAAGTCTGAAAATGGACGTAGAATCTCACTGTTATTAATTATTATGTCTTAGTCTTTTGAAAAATTATTTTTTGAACTAAAATAAGAATAGGAGGAATATAAACTTAGGGGTAAACGACAGGAGTATATAAACTTTATTTTAGATTCTACGTTTATTTTTACAGAAAATCATCAAGTACCTATTATTTCTTTTTTGAATGTATAAATACAAAAAGTTCGAAATTATTTTATATTAGAATTTCAATTTTGGTCGACCCTACGGGTTGTCCCCATTTACTCTTTTCTCGTCTCTTTTGACCCCAATTTTTCATAGAGAAGAAATTATACGATTTTTGTTAATTTTTCAAAAATTTTAAATTTTTTTGGATACTGCTGATAAAGTGACCATCTTCGCGTAAATTTTTAATATATTAAAGATTAGGTACTCATAAAATAAATACAAAAAAATACGGTGTGAAGTCGGAATGCGTACCTATTCATCCTTGTCTACGGTAGCACATTTTTTATTGACATAAATATTAGAAACGCAGGAAAAGAGACCAGGAATCAACATAGAAGTGGATTATGGTACGATATATTTTCTGAAAAAAGTGCTTAGGACCAAAGTTATAGAGTTCAAAGTGATGCACTTGATGATCTTGAAGCACTTGACTCTCGTGATGCACTTGACTTTGAAGTTGACCTTGAGGTCAATTTCCAAAGTCATTTGAAAATCATTTAATATTTTTCAAAAGGAGTAGTTTACATTTCATCCCTAAATGGTTCAAAGTATATTCGAACGAATTTCACATGCAAGATAGAAAATAAGTGATCACGAAGTAATTTTGAAAAATACTTGCTCAATCGCAATCGGAAAAATAATAGTTAATCATATGTTGAATTGAATTCCTAATATGATAACTATAGAGTAGCAATAAAAATTTTAAAAAATTTTGAAAATTTCTAATATAACATAAAGTTAATGTTTAACTTACAATTGGAGTGATATTAAATCTTTTCTTAACTTCTAAAATTACTTACAAAAATGTTTTCTTCTAATTTTTTCTATAAATTTGCGCCTATTTTTTCATTTCGTCAGGTTTTTATTTTTTTTATTTTAGAAAAATAACGCAACAAATCAATTTTGAAGATAGATTGAGTCAATACATGAAATTACTGCTTATAGGTACAGGATATGGTCAAAGTTCGGCAATGGCTAATAATTTTCAACTGACCTTGAAAATCGATTTCAGGGTCACTATCAAGTTCATCGCTTTAAATTCTACAAATTTGGTACTCAGCCCTTTTTTCAAAAAATATGCCGTTTCAAAAATATTTAGCTATAACTGTTTTCATCTACAGAGGTTGAATGGTGTTTTCTACCCCTAAAAAGCGTATTTAGCCGAAATAAAAAAACACGTATTTAATATTTTTCGCTGTTTAATAAGTATGTTAAGTTTCATTCAAATTGGCAAGTATTAGTTGGGTAGTGTTATTTGTCAGAATGTTTTGCCGATCTAGTTTTTTCAATATTTCGTTGCTCGTTTTCAGAATTTGTATTTTAATTTCTACGGACAAATAACTCATTCTTTTCTTCGATTTTAGTAACTTTTATTTGCTGATGTTGACCATTAATTGATCGAAACATATCAAATATTTTTCAATGATTTTTTTAGCGAATGTCGAAAATTTTGAAAATTTTTTCACCGTTAGTAAGTTAAAGTATTTGAATTCATTAAGTAATTAAATGATGTCCACAAGAACCTTACGAACTACCATAAGTTATATGAGATCCCTAGGACCCGTTTTTTACTGTTAGGATAAACTTTTTACTAAAATTATTTTAGATGAATAAAGGTTATGTTGTATGATTTCCGCCAGGGTTTACTGTTCCCATTATTGTAAAAAATAAACTAACCGACCGATTTTGAAAATTTTTTCACTGTTAGAGAACTAAATTATTTTAGATGGATACAACTATGCTGCACAAAGTCCGTTCGGGTTCTTGGGTTCCAAAAATATCAAAACTAATTACCCAGCCGATTTTAAAAAATCTTTTACTCTTAGAAAGCTAAACTATTTTAAATAGGTACAGTTCTTAGATGAGATCCGCCAGTCCCCAAAATTTGGAAATTCGCTATGTTTTGCAGATGCTGCGACAGGGGTATTATTTTCTTTTATTTTAACGAGGTTAACGTTACGGTTGTTATTCTGTGGTTATTATCGTTATTATCACAGAGCACCGAATCAAACATATTAACACTATGAGGCCCGAGCACTTTCATAGTAAATTTCCCCGGAAGCCGGCAATATTTAAAAAAAAAAAAAAAAAAACTATATAAACAAATACATAAAATAAAATGATTCAAACACACAACACAGTTCCACACGTATGTATGTGTAAAACTGTAAACAGACGTACTACGTGATTCGTACATACATACTACATATTATACACTGGCATTCAAATCAATTTTATTTAAAAATATAAATTATATTTTTCATGTATTTTTTGTTTATCTTAAAATTTTTTATTTATACATAGAAACCAAGAGAGTAGTGTTTGTTGGTATGTATGTGTTTGTGTGAATGGGAACACATCCGTGTGATGAAGAATGATAAACATGATAAACATCGCACACATAATGAGTAATCAACTAATCAATTAATCATTGATCGCGGTCGGCCTCTGGGGAAGTTTTGTTTGGTTTCGGATGCCGAAGCCGTGGGACTGAAAGTGTTAACATATGTTTCCTAGAGATAACACAGGCATTAAATTTTGAAGCATGACTTCATTTTAGTAAGCCCAAATTGTAACCATGGAGACTTGTTTATAAATATTAGATAAACCATTAAATTAATGGTTTGACCGCCATTAAAGTAATCCCATCAGTCAATTTTTTTGCTTCAATTTCTTAATGTATTTGTAATACACAGTATTCTCTCTAGTCGATTTCTCCTCAATGGTTATTATTACATACTTATGAAGATTAGACAAGGAGTCGAAACTCAGTGTATTCAAAAAAATGTTCAAATCAAAGATGGCACTCGTGTTCGTAGTATACGAAAGCGGTACAGTACTTATTCCTGACTCTATTCGCCATGGGAACTGATTCTAGTGTCATCTGGTGGTTAAAAATAAAATCTCTCTATGACAAGTCAATTTTAAAAAGAAATAGGAAAGTACAATCGTAACCAATTTTTTTTTAAACATAATTGATAATAAACAATTTGAAATAAATATCAATGATATTATTAAGTATTTGGGTAATTCTAAAAGACCCTTAGTTGAAGGGGAACAGGTTTATAAAGCAAACCACATTATTGCATGTGGTTTGAAAGAAACAAGAAGCTCAGAATGCATACAAATAGCTGCTCTTTGTCAATCATCGTCTCAGGTGCAACAAGTGCATCAAATTGAAATGAAACTAGAACTTATCAGTAATGAGATAAATATTTGTGCAAAATGTTCTTGTATTGCGGGTGCAGATGGAAAATGCAAGCACATTTTTGCAGCATTAGTTTTTCTTTATCGGTTGGTTCTCTTGTTTTCTGTTTATATGTACTTGCATAAACTAATTTTTCGTTTCTTTTTTTTCTCCTAAATAATGATAAAATTTTTCTCCATAATGATACAAAATTTCTTAATTGTTATTATGAAATTCTTTCTAAACTGGACTTAATCCTACATTTCTATCCTTTCTTTTAAAATTTATTTCTAGCAATGATATGACTAAGTTAGAAAATGGGGGAAATATAAAAAAAATAAATGTGATGAATATGCTGCTGGTATCCCTCTTACTGAAATGTGTCATTTTCAGGACAATAATGATGAAAGTTGTAAAGATTTAGATGACGATGAACGTAAACTTTACTCCAAAATGTTAATCCAAGGTACTTTCTTTATTATAATTAATACAAATATACAATAAAATATTGTATACATAGAAAGGTAAATATTCTTTTCGAGTACATTTAAATCTATAAAAATAATTACTAGTAGGAAACAAATCAGATTTTAAAAAGGGTCGATGACAGATTCGCATTCTTGATAGCATACTGCATTTTTAATGATTTTAACCATTTTTTCTTTAATTTTTCATCACTGGGAAATTTGTGAAGTCTTTTTTTACATTGTGATACATTACATAATTTAAGTAAATTATTTTTATTTATTTCACTCATCATTACAAATCACAATAAACAATTGTCACAGGCCTTGTATAAATACGACTTGTCATAGATAGCTTTTATTTTTAACCACCAGACGACACTAGAATCAGTTCCCGTGGCGAATACTATACGACTCCTTGTCTAATCTTCATAGTTTGTAACGTTGTACACAACTGTGATCTATGATAACAAAAACTCCAACATAAACAATTGATAGGAGTTGAATCAAACAATTGAAAAAATAACAATGCGGTAAGTAAAATAGGTGCCTATGGTAAGTGAATAGGAGTGCGGTAAGTGAAATTAGCTAAAAAATGATTGTAATTATTTATTTATATTGAAATTAAAAGTACAATTTGAACAATTAGGAAAATTAATCGATTAATACGAGAATTTTCACTAGTTTGCACATTATTATTATTGTTGTTGCCATTGGTGTGACAACAAGACATTAAAGGTATAGTGTATCTTTGTTTATTCCTGACTCAAAGTTAGCATTTTTTTAACAAATATATCTTGTCATTTATTAGATAAAGACAACATATAGAACAGAAATACAAATCACTGCTGTCATCTTTTTCTTTAATGAGTATTTAACTTTTCAAACGATTTTTTAAGTTGTCTCTCCATTTTTAACAATTTAACGACCCTATGTCACTGTTAAAGTCATGGTGACTATAAGGTGTTCGAACTCAATGCAATGGAGTATTATAAGATGGAAATCTTAATAGATTTGAGCGTTACTTTATGGTATTTCATATTTGTAAATAATAAACAAATATTTTACTTTGCAAAAATACCACTTTTATTTTGAAACTGTGACAATATTGTTTCGAATCGTTAGTTCATTTTCAAACAGAATAAATATTACATTCCTTACATGCCTTATATACTAATTTTAACTAATAAGGCATGTAACGAATGTAATATTTATTCTGTTTGAAAATGAACTGACGGTTCGAAACAATATTGTCACAGTTTCAAAATAAAAGTGGTATTTTTGCGAAGTAAAATATTTGTTTATTATGGAAATCCTACTTATATGGGAGGAACTGACAAAATTGGTCACGAAAATGGTACATATAAGGCTTTCTTTTTTTACCACTCGTGGCGTTAATAATCTCAAAATACTGATGTGAATTAGCATGAATATAGCGAATATAGTAACATAAAACGGATAAAACAGAATGTAAATACAGTACTTATTCTCAAATGGAAACACGTCGGGACTGGGGAAGTCAGTGTTTCCATTTGAGAATCACCAATGTCGGTTGATGATATTTAATAATAAGGAAATACATAGAAATTACATATGTATGAAATAAACTCTTATAGTTTAAATTACTTTATACGGCGAATATCCAATGGTACTGACTCCGATTTTACATAGTGACATCAGCGAATTATATAATATACAATGTAAATGATACGACGCAAAATAAAAATTGTTAAGTTTATTTTAAAAACGATCGAAAAACCCACTTTATAACTGACAAGGAAAGATATCCAACTGTATCTCTCAAAAATTTTTGAAACTTTGGTGGATTGTAGATCTTATTAAAACTAATCCAAAGCCATATTTCGTTCGTGCCCATAAGCGGTTTAAGGGGGTGAAACTCACCTCTGAAAATTTGAGTTTTTTTTTTTCAATTTTCTTAAATATTTTGGAAATGGTAAGAGCTTTGGTAGGGAAACTATATACATATATTTGTAAATGGCACTTTAATATCTTTATTATGATACCAAAATTAAAGTTATAAAATCATTGGGGTTTCATCCCCCACCCCAACCCCTAATTTTATCAGGTATTTTTTAGTAATAGAGGAGGCTGTTATGTGTAAGTAAAATAATTTTTAATTAATATATTTTATTGCACCAGTTTATTTCTTGTTGCACCCTTTGCTAATATTAACTTGCGAAAATTTTTAACTTTTTGATTTAATAATGAGCGAAAATATGGTCAAAGAATCTCGTATTTTAGTAATTAATTGTTACAAACTGTTATAAATTTAGAAAGAAAAAATACACTGCATCCCCCCCATACTTGAAAAATCCATCTATCTATACAAATCTATATTATAATATAATTATAATCTATATCTATATATCTATACAAATTTCATTTACTTATTTATTTATTTTTATTTATCTATACAATTGTTAATATTTTAACCTCTGGATGTTTATGGATATCGACTCTGGAAACAATTCATTGATTTGCATCGCCGCAACAATATTCTAAAACTTCAGTCTCTAGCTCACAATCAGTTTTCGTCACCTCGTTTTCTATCCATGCTGGTAAGTTCCATTTCCCGAACGTTTGTTTATATCCATGAAAACCAAAAAATAACAATGCGGTAAGTAAAATAGGTGCCTATGGTAAGTGAATAGGAGTGCGGTAAGTGAAATTAGCTCAAAAATGATTGTAATTATTTATTTATATTGAAATTAAAAGTACAATTTGAACAATTAGGAAAATTAATCGATTAATACGAGAATTCTCACTAGTTTGCACATTATTATTATTGTTGCCATTAGTCTTCATATTTTATTGACATTTCAAAAGGTTGTTCAGTCATTAAAATTTTCTGTGGTTTTCATAATCTTCCTTTCATTTTACGAGAATAAATTTGTAGCCAAAATTAAAATGCTTCATCAATTTCATTATTCTCACTAATATTATAGTTTAACAAACTATTTTCCTCAATTTTTTTAATAGAAAATTTAAAAACATATCTACACCAATGCTTCCATCATCAGAAATTAAACCCCATTAAATTTAACATATTATCACATGTTACAATACTACACGTGGATGAATATTTTCATGTCTTTTTAAACCACTTGAACTAGTAAATGCTTTAGAGCACATGTTACATTTAAATGGTCTTTCATCCCTGTGTATTCTTTCATGTTTTCTTAAGTTACCTAATTAAGCGAATGTTTTTGTACATACGTTACATTCGTATGGTTTTTCACCACTATGAATTCTTGCATGTCGTTTTAAATCCGTTAATCGATGAAATGCTTTAAAACATATGTCACACGTATTTGGTCTTTCATTACTATGAATTTTTTCATGCGATTTTAAACTACCTAGCTGTGTAAATGTTTTAAAGCACGTGCTACATTTATATGGTTTTTCACCACTGTGATTTCTTTCATGTGTTTTTAAATGATTCAACTGATAAAATGTTTTCGAACATATGTTACATTTGTATGGTTTTTCACCACTGTGAATTCTCTCATGTTTTTTTAAATTACCTAAAGTAGCAAATACTTTAGAACATATGTTACATTCATATGGTTTTTCACCACTATGAATTATTTCATGTCTTTTTAAAATATAAAACTCACTAAATGTTTTAGAGCATATGTTACATTCAAATGGTTTTTCACCGGTGTGAATTCTTTTATGTCTATTTAAAACACTTGCCTCATAAAATGTTTTAGAGCATATGTTACACTGATACGGTTTTTCACCGGTGTGATATCTTCTATGTATTTTTAAATAACTTAAAGTAGCAATTGTTTTAGAACACACATCACACTTATATGGCTTATACGACTTCACCGAATGATCTTCATCTATTTCATCTTGTTCAATTTTGATTTCAGTATGTAAATTTTTTGAATCTGTTAAACATTTCCTTGGCTCCTAAAATGTTAATATTCACATAATTTTATTATGAAATTTATAATACAAATCTAGCACTCACCAATTTTATATTTTGCCCTTGTAAATCTGTAAGGTTCTTTTCATCTGTCAAGCCATTACTTGCTTGTAACAATTTAACTGGTTCAAAAATTTTAGCTTCTGGTAACAACACCAGATTCCTGTTAGTTGCTTCGTCTTTCTCCACTTTAATTTCAAATTTACAATCAATTTCAGACATGATTTCATTCGTTTCACTCTCTTCATTTTTCTCCACTTTAATTTCAAATGTACGATCAATTTCATGGACCGGTTCAGCCACTTCATCTTTCTCCACTTTGATTTGAAATGTATGAAAATTTTTACGGATCGATTTCTCCATTTTGTATTACTGTTTTATTATATTCAAATCGTGCTTATTTTTTTTACGAATGCTTCTCACGGCTATGACAGGTAGCGATTTTTTCACTTTTACGGTTTTAACGACGTTACGTCACGCTGACTTGTTATGTTCTGGTTATATTCGGTTATATTCACGGAGTAATGAAGACACAGCAACTATCTCTACGATCTCTATCATGGAATCTGCAGTGTGCATTTTTGTGTACCTAAAGCGGGTTCTACACGATGCTACGAACGTTCCTTCCAACGTTCGATCGAACGTTTGAGGCAATTAAGTTCGATAGTTGGTGCGACGAATGTATCTGCTACACGGTGAATCGAATGTTTGATCCAATACGAATGATGATGTGTTGGTACTCAGTGGACGAAGCTGTTATCTGTCTAATGTTATCTCTAATGTTATATACTGATGTTGTCTCTCTTCACATGAACGAGTCGTGCAGCTGCTGAGTCGAACCAACCAACGCAACCAACATTGACCTTCAAACGTTCGAAGCATCCCTTTGACTCGGTGCAAAAATACCGACATCGAGCGGGACATGGCCAAATGCGAATGTTTGACGCTCGACATTGGACACTCGTAGGTTCGAACAACGGCCACACGATGCGATGAACCATCGAACGTCCAATGTTGGAAGGTGTTCGTAGCATCGTGTAGAACCGTCTTAAGGCTACTAAGCAGTTAGAGCATAGAGAATAACACTATATATATATATATATATATATATATATATATATATATATATATATATATATATATATATATATAGAAGAGCACTCACTTAAATTATAGGATTTTTCTTAGCAGGTGGTTATTAAGGTACTGAATTCAGAGCGCAGTGCACAGCACTGCACAATATATTTAAAAAACTGGTAATTGTAGACGGTGCTACTAGCTGATATCTGTCGAATTTACTGTTCATAGAACTTATTCTATTATTTTAGAAATTTATAATTTGTAACATTTCTATAGTAAAACAATTATAAAAAATTCTATCAAGAAATTTTCATTTTTTTCGAATTATTTATGAGTAATTCGTCTATTTTTTTGAGTTCAATATTAAATTTAATAATTTTATTTAATTATTATTGGAGGTATGTATAATTACTTATTTTCACAGTAAATTAATTAGAAACTTAGAATACATTGTATGTGTTGGAGAAAAATGGGAGCACACTTGTCAGAAATTAAAATCAGTGATAGTGGTATTCATTTACGAAATATTTGATTAATGTATAATTTTGAATAAAAATAAATTTACTTGAGTTTTTAAACAAATATATGAGTTTATAATTATTGTATGAGTTTTAACCACTTTAGTACCGCCATATATTCCAATATTTTAGAGAAAAAAATTAATATCTCTATAAGTATAATTGTAAGTTTGGTACATTTCACTTAATTTATTTACAATATGATCACTCGTTACTGTACAGCCTTCCGTTACCGATATAAAACAATATACATTCGTCAGTTAATTTTTTTCTAAGAATTAGTATGACGAGCTGAGCTCGTCATTAGTCCTAAAGGCGTTAAACTTGAAAAACTGATTAAAATAAAATGCAATTAGGAGAATTTTAGTGGATTATCTTACTAGTAGTTACCTACATTATCGGTAAAGGCTAAAGATAATTTAAAGTTATTACAGTGACATCTCTGTTCTTTTCAAGTGTACTACGCATGATGATTACGACAATGGTGACATCTATACCCTGTACCCCCGTTCTCAGTGTCATAGAGAGATAATAGAGAGTCAAAAAATGTATTGAAGTTAGCTATCTTGCAGAAATAAAATTCTGGTGTACTTTATCTATGAGTTAGAGTTACTCGCTCATTGGCACTCACTGAATGTAGGTCAGTCAGAAAACAATGGATTTGATTGTTATGTTGGTTGTGTTGACATTGTTGCATTCCCACACATAACGTTGTGGTATTACACATACGTATGCGAATAGGGTCACTTGACTGCCACCCCTATCTTAGATTACACACACATACACAGTTTAGCGCGCCAATACAAAGTAAACACCGTGCACGTATACAACATATTTTCTATCTCTTACTGGTTACACTGATTCCGGTAGTGGAGAGATACGTATTGTACCTCTGTCCTCTGTGGTTATATTCAAGCATTGATATCAGAATATGTACCAAATATATACCTCATTTCAGATACAATTAATCATGAGTTTTCGTTAAAAAATTAAATAATTCTTATACTTGAAACAAATCAATCTTCCATTCTTTTCTAAAAACAAACTGCAAATTTAAAATTTACGTAAATGCAATAATGAAAGAGATAAAGCCAAGAAAACGGAAATTATTTAAAGTCAAAGTGACGTAGCATGGTTAAATTTAAGTAAAATGAACCATACCGTACCAACGATACCAACCAGATACCAACCATACAGATCAAGGGGCCAAACTACTGTATAATAATTAGTATCCCGCTTGTCGCCAAAAATTTACGTCAAAAAAATGGGAGGAGCTTCTATGGTTATATACATATTTAGAGTTTGTGCCTGCATGTGTGTTGTAGTTCATGTTTGTGTGTGTAAACTCGGTAGCTGATACATGCTATGTACGTGGTACCACACTGGTACGTACACATGGCACACATAATATTTGGTGTAATACGTATGTACTCTAGTGCAACGTATCCATGTATTACATTGTTGCAACAATCAATGTCCGAACCATAGAACACTAGAAGCCAACTAATAGCAAAAAAGTGTAGTTCGCTTGGTGTCATTTATAGGTCTGTCACAGCTATCACCGCTATCGCTTAGATGATTCAGTCGTCCGCACACCTTGGTTCGGTTCGGACATTAATTGTTGCAACAATGTAATACATGAATACGTAGCGCTTAGAGTACATAGATATTACACCAGTCCCATTGTCGAGATTGTATGTATGATGTATGCGATGTATGATGGATGTATGTATCATCTCCCTCCAGCTACCGAGCTCACACACACGAACATGAACTACACCACACATACAGACACAAACTCTAAATATGTATATAACCATAGAAGCTCCTTCCATTTTGGTGACGTAAATTTTTGGCGACAAGCGGGATACTAACTATTATACAGTAGTTTGGCCCCTTGGTCCGAACGGTCCAAACGGCTACAAGTGCCACAAGTGCTGTGGACAACTGAATCACCTAAGCTGTGATAGACCTACAAATGGCTCCAAGCGAGCTACACTTTTTTGATATTAATTTGCTTCTAGTGTTCTATGATACAGATATTTACAATAGATGTAAGGAGTACACATGGTACACATCGCACACATTATCTTTTTTGATGGGTACATTGGTTAACTAAGGAAGTTGGTCAATAAAACGACTTTTTCGAAGAATTTTAACGAAACTTCTCTAGATATTTATTTAATTCAATACCAATAATACGAGCTCTTAGCGAAAAAAAATTGAACACTCCAATTTTAAGAAAAACGATTTCAAAGTTTTGTAATTTTAACACGGGCTCTTATGGGAAAACTATTTTTTTTTTTTTTTGAATAAAATGAAAACGTGTCAAAGGAATTTGATAAAAGTTTAATATGTTATAAAATACAAAGATACAAAATACAAACCATAATTAATAAGAAATAAAAATTATTCATCACGCCTTTTTTTTTTTAATATAATTTATAAACAGTATTTTACAACGCTTTTTCAACATGTTTTTATATTGCTACAACATAAGCGCGCAAAAATTAAAAAAAAAAAAACAAGTGGTATACAAATATAATCACTGAAAAATATTAATACATTGTTTAATTTTTGAAATTTTTTTGAGATATACTTTTGTACTTGACTATCTCACAGCAGCTACGTTAACACTACGTTAATGGCTTTCACACAATGAATGCGAAATAAGAATTAAGAAATTAGAGATAATGAGTGTTCGCCATTTAGTAACGCTAAATGAAACTTTAACTTAACTGCTCATAGGTATATGTAAGGTACATATTTTTGTACATAAAAATTCATGAAAACATAACGTTCGTGACTTTTTTGTCACTTTGTGACGAAAAAATCACAAATTTAACATACAAACCTGTTGTGATCTGTCTCTTTATTCGGTACTCATTATTAGTGATTAAAATAAATATAAAAAATTTTACTAAATTAAATAATAAATTTTAATGTTTTTCAATTTATTTATTATTACTACAACAACTTTATTAGAATTGGGTTTTTGAATAAAAAATAAATATCATTCTTTTTGTTTTATTTCAAATCTACATCATAAATAATATTGATTATCGATATGAAACATTTTTAAAAAATGATATATAATAAATAATAAATTAATTAAAACTTGAAAAATTTAAAAAAATATCATTTGGTTAAAAACAACACTACAAAAGATCGCGATGTCTGTGACGTCATAAAGGTAATATGTCAAAAGTGTCAAAATTATTAAAATTTAATAGGAAAAATTATTGGTGGTTGTTTCATTGATTTCGACGTTCAAAATCTTGAGGGATATTTTTTCCGGATTTATTTGTGTATTGCTATCACAAAGTAGTACAAAACAAGCTCTATATTTCTTTAGTTTCGATATTTCGACAGTGAAGTTTATAGCAAGCAATAATTTGGATAGAAACAAGAATTTCAGAGCAACAATAATTTCATAGCAAAAATAATAGTAGGAGAGCTGCTGGCCGATTTGCGATAGTCATTTCAACACGCGTTAAATTGAGAGGATAGGATCTGAGATACTACTTACTCTACACAAAAATTCAGTTCTAACAACCCGGCCGAATAGGCTTGCCAGAACTGAATTTCTATGTATAGTAAGTATCCGAGATTCTATCTTCTTAATTTAATGCGTGTTGAAATGACCATCGCAAATAGGCCAGTACCTCTTGGTCTATAATCTATTTGAAAATAAAAAGACACGAATGTAGCTATGTTCAGGCCATATTACCTTTATTACGTCACACAAGCGCTCGGAAAATATCGACCCGTTATCGGTTCTAAGTTTAAAAATTTATTTTTAATTTAATATAACTTCTTAATTATTACGTTTAAAAAAAATAAAAAGAGATTTCTTATAAAACTTATATATGGTCTTTCCATTTAGGGTAAAAGCCCCGATTGTGGAACACTATTTTTAGGTATTTCATCAAACTTGCTTACAAAAATTAATAAATGAATTAAACACCCTTTTTTTTTCTTAATAAGCATGAAACCAAGTTTTTTTAATCCAATGAATATGTTTTTAAGAAAATATAACCCAAAAATTTTGATTTATTAATGTTTTGTTTTATAATTTGTTGACATCTATAAAAAAACAGACAGAATATATTAACACCCTTTACAAAATCAGCACATTGACACCTAAAAAAGAACACGTATGTACAACATGAGATACATTACATACCATTCACATACATATTTTGCCATCTTTTCACTCTATGACATAGAGTGACATCTAGTAGTAAATAGAATGTCAAATTAAAAAATATAGAATGGTTTAAATATTCGATAAAATAAACGACCAAAATCACAGAATATACCAAAATACCACAGAAAAATACTATATTTTGTTTCGCCATCTATGTATTTTGGTAAAGTTCTAATCAATTCTAAACCTTCTAAACTAACTTATCAAAATGGCGACAATTTTTCATTATTAATAAAATTTTGCAACTTTAAATCAATATTTTTTTATTTATCAATTGACGATACGCTCCGAAATAAAAAAAAATATTAAAAATTTTACGATTTTAAAGCAGTAAGTAAATATTTTAGACTCAAAAAGAAATTAAAACTATTTATAATATAAATTTTTAGTTATTTTACGTACATGATTTTAGTTAAATACAGAGGTTATATTGTGTACTGAAAGAAATACACATATATATAAATTACATTTAAACCGAATAAAAAGATGATTTAGCTCTTATAATCTCTTAACTGGACTAATAAAAATTATTTGTATAGTTTTATTGCGCTAACTTCGAAAATTAACTGGAAAATGTTGAAATTTATAAGGCATGTGTTTCGATAAATAAGCATTGATCAAGCGCAAAAGAGACACATTCAGCAAAAATTGTTTAATATATATATGTATTTCTTTAATTAAGTAAAGAAACATTAAATGTGAGATGAATTTAAATTGAAAAACAATCATTCTATTAATAATAATTTTTGTTATCAGACGTTTCTTTCAGAAATAACTTCATTAAGATATAAATGTCAAAACTGTTTTTCTATTGGATCGCGTTCCACAAACGGGGCTTTTACCCTATAACAAAAAAAATTTTTCTTCAAAAACCTAATTATTAATTATTTTAAATTATTATTTTATTACAATATCATTTCACAAAAATAAAATAAAACACCTTTCATCCCAACAAATTTTCAATTTTCCCATGTTAAAATATGTTCGTAGTCGCTTGAAACACCCGGTATGAATTACTGAAAAATCAGCGAATACCATTTAATAGTAACAATCAATAAGCATCTCTGAAATGGAAACTTTCAATTCCGTTAATTTCCGGAACAACAGACGTCTTGCAAGAGCCCTTGGCGCGACAGCTTAAATTTTCTTCAGAAATGGGACGTGCCGAAAAATTCAGAACGGTTGGGAAACGTACACATGAAGTTTCATTCAATTATTATTTTTGTCACAATTTTCTTATCATTGTTTATTATGATTATTACTTATTTTTTTAAAACGTGCAGTCTTTTGATGTGTCTCGTCAAAGTGCCCGACAAAGTAAATGTTTTAAAACATGTGTTACATTTGAAGGGTTTTTCACTTGTATGTGTTCTTTCATGTTTTTGTAAACTACCTGACTGAGAAAATGCTTTAAAACATGTATCACATTTGAAGCGTTTCTCTCCTGTATGTGTTCTTTCATGTAATTTCAAATTACCCGAATGAGAAAATGTTTTAAGACATGTGCTGCATTTGAATGGTTTTTCTCCTGTATGTAATCTTTTATGTTTTATCAAATTGCTTGAGTTCAAAAATGTTTTAAAGCATGTATCACATTTAAATGGTTTCTCTTCTGTATGTATTCGTTCATGTTTCTTCAGATCGCCTGACTGTGAAAATGTTTTAAAACATTTATCACATTTGAATGGTTTTTCCTCTGTATGTATTCTTTCATGTCTTTGTACACTGCCTAAGTGAGAAAATGTTTTAAAGCATGTATTACACTTAAATGGTCGCTCTCCTGTATGTATTCGTTCATGAGTTTTTAAATTACCCAACTGATAAAATGTTTTAAAACATACATCACATTTGAATGGTTTTTCTGCTGTATGTATTCTTTCATGAGTTTTTAAATTACCCGATTGAAAAAATGTTTTAAAGCATGTGTTACATTTGAACTGTTTTTTTCCTGTATGTATTTTTTCATTTGCGTGCTCAGCTACACTCTGTGCGTTAGATATTTCTGAATTTTCACCAAATAAAACCCTGTTTTCCGTTAACGTATTCTCTTCGTCATCTTCTAATTTAATTTCGGTATGCAAACTTTTCAAATTTATTAAATCATCACAATTATTACTTTCTTTTTTTAATTCTAATTTGATTTCATTTCCACGATACAAAGAATCAAACAATTCCATTTTTGTTATATTTGAAAATGAGTTGTCTTTGTTTTGTAAATTTTCCTCCTCTTTTATTTTAACAGTAAATGTCTCAGTAATTATTGTAAATTTTTTATTTTTTCCATTTTATTTTTTTTCGAAAATTTAACTATTTCCACAATTTTAACACTTTTTGACATTTAATCATAATTTAAGTTGGTAGCACGTTGATAATCATAAAAATAAAATACGCCACTAGGAAATCCGGTAATCAATACCACTGAGCAGGGCCACTAACCACTGAGTATGGATTAGAGATGTGCCAAACAGTGATTTTTGTGTAACCGTTACAACCGTAACAGTTACATAAAAGTAACAGCTACAAGTAACTGTTCCAATATTTGTTACAAGTAACCACAGTAACTATTTCAATATTTGTTATAACTGTTACAAGTAACTGTTTTAATATCGGCTACAAGTAACCATTTCAATATCGATTACAAGTAACCGTTCCAATATTCCGTAACCGTTCCGTATACAAGCTACAAATTTGGCTTTATAATTTTCCCCTTGAATCTGGTTAAGATACTTCCAGATAAAACTCGATTTAAATTTTCAACTCATTCTTTAATAAGAAGAGTTTAATTGATAAAAAATTAAATAAAAACTACATTAATATACACAAATTATACTTTTAGAGTTTTACACACTTAAGCACACTTCACTCCATAAAATATTCTTTGCACTAAATAAATTTTTGGATAACAATAATCATATAGCAATAATCAACTTCTTGGAGAATGTGATTACTGATTACAATTTTAAAATAAAAAGTTTAAAAAAAAAAATGTTTGGGTTTTATTTAAAATCTAGGAAGGCAATAAACCGTTCATATAATTTTTAAATCTAAATGTAGGGTAATTTTGTAAATAATACGTGACAATTCTAAAAATTATAAATTTTGGAAATTTTTGGCGGACATCTGTTAAATATTTAAAAAACAATCTTATTTTTAGAAAACCTTTTTATATTTTATTAGTTTTAATGATTTATGACATCAGTTTCTCCCTTAATACATATTTTCTTTGTGCGAAAGTCAAATTTGTTTCAAACAGTTACAATTTTATGCAAGCGGGTATGATTTTATGAGTAACTGAGTGCTTACAAAATGTACACAATGGTATAAATTGTACAAAACAGATTTATATAAGTAACAAAATAACATATAGTAACCATTGGCCTTAGTAGGTACATTTGTACTAAACGCTGCAGTAACTGTTTGGAACTGAAAAACAATTTGTAACTGTGTAACAGTATGTTGTTTGTAACTGTTCCATTTTGGAACGGTCACATTTTTGAAACAGTTACAAAGTAACTGTTACGTTACATTTGGCACATCTCTAGTATGGATCGAACATATTAACAATGGAGTATTATAAGATGGAGATCTAACTCATATGAGAGGAATTGACAAAATTGGTCAGGAAAATGGTAAATATAAGGGCTTTCTTTTTTTACCACTCGCGGCGTTAATAATGCACCAATACGACGAATACTGGTGTGAATATAGCGAATATAGTAACATAAAACGGATAAAACAGAATCTAACTACAGTACTTATTCTCAAATAGAAACACGTCGGGACTAGTGAAGTGTGTGTTTCCACTTGAGAATCACCAGTATCGGTTGATCATATTTAATAATAAGGAAATACATAGAAATTACATATGTATGAAATAAATCTTATAGTTTAAATTACTTTATACGGCGGATATCCAATGGTACTCACTCCGATTTTACATAGTGACGTCAGCGAATTATATAATATCCAATATAAATGACGCGACGCAAAATAAAAATTGTTAAGTTTATTTAAAAACGATCGAAAAACCCACTTTATAACTGAGCTGAAAACTGAAAAAGATTCCAGAAGATTCTGTTCAAAAGCTAACAATGATAATATAGAAGCTGACGTTTCCATTTGAGAATAAATACTGTACCGCTTTCGTTTCCGCCGAGCACGAGTGCCATCTTTGATTTGAACACTTTTTTGAATACATTGAGTTTTGACTCTTTGTCTAATCTTCATAATATTAACAATGGAGTATTATAAGATGGAGATCAAACTTATATGAGAGGAATTGACAAAATTGGTCAGGAAAATGGTAAATATAAGGCTTTCTTTTTTTACCACTCGCGGCGTTAACAATGCTAAAATACTGATGTGAATATAGCGAAGATAGTAACATCAAACGGATAAAACAGAATGTAAATACAGTACTTATTCTCAAATGGAAGCACGTCGGGACTAGGGAAGTGAGTGTTTCCATTTGAGAATCACCAATGTCGGTTGATGATATTTAATAATAAGGAAATACATAGAAATTACATATGTATGAAATAAACTCTTATAGTTTAAATTACTTTATACGGCGAATATCCAATGGTACTGACTCCAATTTTACATAGTGACGTCAGCAAATTATATAATATACAATGTAAATGATGCGACTCAAAATAAAAATTGTTAAGTTTATTTTAAAACCCACTTTATAACTGAGTTGAACATTGAAAAAGATTCCAGAAGATTCTATTCAAAAGCTAATAAATATAGAAGCTCGCGTTTCCATTTGAAAGTGTTCCATTTGAGAATAAGTACTGTACCGTTTTCGTATCGTACGAACACGAGTTTCATCTTTGATTTAGACACTTTTTTGAATACATTGAGTTTCGTCTCCTTGTCTAATCTCCATAATATTAACATATGTTTCCTAGAGATACCATGGGCATTAAATTTTGAAGCATGACTCCATTTTAGTAAACCCAACTTATAACCACGGAGACTTGTTTATTAATATTTGATAAACCATTAAATTCACATTAAATTAATGGTTTGATCGTCATTAAAGTAATCACATCAGTCAATTTTTTTGCTTCAATTTCTTAATTCATATACAAACTGATCATGAGTCATCGTTAAAAAATTTAATCAATCTTCTTTTCTAAAAACAAACTGCAAATTTAAAATTTACGTAGGTGCAATAATGAAAGAGATAAAGCCAAGAAAACGGAAATTATTTAAAATTATAAGTGATGAAGCATGGTTAAATTTAAGTGAAATGGACCATACATTTGTAATACACAACATTCTCTCTAGTCGATACCTCCTTAATGATCAGTACAGTGAATTTCCGCATAGGCCGAAGTATTTTTTAAGAATTTTAAAGGAGGCTCTCACGGAGGTATCTGGAGATGGGATGCAGTTGATGGGAGTATTACAGAAATGAAGCCTACACACATATAAAATTATAAAACGATATGCAGATATTTTATCAATGCAAACAACACACATACTACAAAAAAACTGACAGAGCACCATTGTTTGGCTTCAGATCATCTAACAAAATAACTACTCCACCAGGCTCTAATTCTCGCAAATATGTAAATTAGACAAGGAGACGATACTTATATGAGAGGAATTGACAAAACTGGTCAGGAAAATGGTAAATATAAGGCTTTCTTTTTTTACCACTCGCGGCGTTAATAATGCTCGAGTACTGATGTGAATAGAGCGAATATAGTAACATAAAGAGGATAAAACAGAATGTAAATACAGTACTTATTCTTAAATGGAAACACGTCGGGACTGGGGAAGTGAGTGTTTCCATTTGAGAATCACCAATGTCGGATGATGATATTTAATAATAAGGAAATCGATAGAAATTATATATGTATGAAATAAACTTTTATAATTTAAATTACTTTATACGGCGAATATCCAATGGTACTGACTCCGATGTTACATAGTGACGTCAGCGAATTATATAATATACAATATAAATGATGCGACGCAAAATAAAAATTGTTGTTTATTTTAAAAACGATCGAAAAACCCACTTTATAATTGAGTTGAACATTGAAAAAGATTCCAGAAGATTCTATTCAAAAGCTAACAAAGATAATATAGAAGCTCGCGTTTCCATTTGAGAAAAAGTACTGTACCGCTTTCGTATCCGACGAACACGAGTGCCATCTTTGATTTGGACACTTTTTTGAATACACTGAGTTTCGTCCATGTCCCTGCCACTTGTGTTCAAGGACGGACCTTTTCATGTCACAGTTTGCTACGTGGCGCTAATGGTATAGGGGGTATACTAAATAGAGTTGGGACATGTGAGTATTTTTCATCAAATAGATGTCAAAATTAATTACCATATCAAAAGTATCGTCACCAAGTTATGTGTTAACGAAGAATTAAAATTTTTAATTTAATTAATCTTTCTAGGTTGAATTAAAGTATTTTTTTAAATATTTAATTTATTTCCAATTTATTTTAGATGAAAAATAGCGAACTATTAAACCTCATGTCTCGACTCTAATTATATCCCCTAGTAAATCAACGCCATCTGGTATATTAGTTACAGCGACGTCAGAAAACGGTCCATTTTTTTATAATAGACTAAATGGAGAGTGACAGGGACATGGTTTCGTCTCTTTGTCTAATCTCCATATTGTCGATGTTCCGATAAAAAAACATCGAGTATCGAAGTATCGACTACAAAAAGAATCGATATAAAGGCTCGATGTTCCAAAAAAAGTATCGATACTGCGATGTATCGATACATATCGCCCATCCTTATAAATAAATGTAAAAAATTCTACTAACTATAAATTAAATAATAAATTTCAATGTTTTTCAACTTTTTCAATTTATTTGTTATTACTACAACAACTTTATTACAATTATTAATTATTTTAAAATATTATTTTATTACAATGTCATTCCACAAAAATAAAATAAAACACCTTTCATCCCAAAAAAATTTTCAATTTTCCCATGTTAAAGGAGACCGCTAATGTGATATTTTGAAAAAATTGGAAATTTTTTTTGCATCATTGGATAGTTTATACCTTCAAAAATAACATACTAAAATTTCAAGTGCATATCTCAAATAGTTTTTGAGTTATAGCCATCTGAAGAGCGGATTCTGATTTTCATTGTTAACTTTGAGGTATTGAGAAATGTATGCAGGTTGATAGTTCGGGAGTTTCTGGACATGGCTGCCAGTCTCATTTAGTTTTACTATGACCGTTATAGTGAGTACATCGTAAATAATTTTAGTAAAAATCATCAGTGATTAAAACTAAAAGACAAAGGAAAAATACATTTTTAAATTTGCTGCAGTTATAACTTGAAGGCAAATCACTCGATCGATTTGATTCTTATTGCAGCTTCTTTTATATATGTTTCTTCGTGCCATGAACCTCCAGTTTTCCGATCGAATAAAAAATGTAAATCATTAAATTTTCGCGCAAAATTTGGAACTTTTTTTAAAAAAACTTCATCATTTTGTTAAATTTCAACTTTTTCTTTTCGACTGAGGTTCATAGCACGGGCAATACCTTCTAGCTTACTAGGCTTTTTGGTTTTTTTGATTTCAGGTACTATGAGAGATCTTGGGAGATCGCGAATAACTAACTCACTGAATTTTCAATTTTTTGTACCAAAAATTTTATCATGAATTTATTATATATCAACGAATATATCCTTAAAATATTAAAACATTGCATACAGTAGTTTTCTTTAAAAAAAATTTCCAAAAATCACCTTTTTTCCAGGCGGTCACACTAGTGGTCCCCCTTAAAATATGTTCGTAGTTGCTCGAAACATCCGGTATGAGTTACTGAAAAACCAGCGAATACCTTTTAATAGTAACAATCAATAAGCATCTTTGAAATGTAAATTCTTAATTTCCAGAACAGACGTCTTGCAAGGGCCCTTGGCGTGACAGCTTAAATTTTCTTCAGAAATGGGACGTGCCGAAAAATTCGGGACGGCTGGCAAACGTACACATAGACTTTCATTTAACTATTATTTTCGTCACAATATTCTTATCATTAATTATTTTTCTAAAACATGCAGTCTTTTGATGTGTGTCTTCAAAGTGCCCGAATGAGAAAATGTTTTAAAACATGTCTTACACTTGAATGGTTTTTCACCTGTATGTGTTCTTTCATGTCGTTGTAAATCACCTGAGTGAGAAAATGTTTTAAAACATGTATCACATTTAAATGGTTTTTCTCCCGTATGTATTCTTTTATGTTTTATCAAATTACTTGACTCCGAAAATGTTTTAAAACATGTGTTACATTTGAATGGTTTTTCACCTGTATGTGTTCTTTCATGCCTTTGTAAACTACCTGAGTCAGAAAATGCTTTAAAACATGTATCACATTTGAAGGGTTTCTCTCCTTTATGTGTTCTTTCATGTACTTTCAAATGGCTTGATATAGTGAATGTTTTAAAGCATGTATCACATTTGAATGGTTTCTCTCCTGTATGTATTCGTTCATGTTTCTTTAGATCGCCTGAATGTGAAAATGTTTTAAAACATGTGTTACATTTGAATGGTTTTACACCTGTATGTGTTCTTTCATGGCTTTGTAAAACACCTAACTGAGAAAATGTTTTAAAACATATGTCACATTTAAATGGTTTTTCTCCTGAATGTGTTCTTTCATGTACTTTCAAATTATGTAACAAAGAAAATTTTTTAAAACATGTGTTACATTTGAATGATTTTTCTCCTGTATGTGTTTTTTCATGTAATTTCAAACCGCTCGACTGAGTAAATGTTTTAAAGCATGCATTACACTTAAATGGTCGCTGTCCTGTATGTATTCTTTCATGAGTTTTTAAATTACCCGACTGAGAAAATGTTTTAAAACATGTGTTACATTTGAACTGTTTTTTTCCTGTATATATTTTTTGATGTGTGTGCCCAGCTATACTCTGTGCGTTGGATAGTTCTGAATTTTCACCAAACAAAACGCTGTTTTCCGTTAACGTACTCTCTTCGTCATCTTCTAATTTAATTTCCGTATGTAAACTTTTCAAATTTATTAAATCATCACAATTATTACTTTCTTTTAATTCTAATTTGATTTCATTTTCATTATATAAAGATTCAAACAATTCCGTTTTTGTTGCATTTGAAAATGAGTTGTCTTCATTTTGTAAATTGTCCTCCTCTTTTATTTTAACAGTAAATATCTCAGTAATTGTAGATTCTTTATTTTCCATTTTATTTATTTATTTTTTTTTGAAAATTTACTATTTCCACAATTTTATCACTTTTTGACAGGGCTGCCAGTAAAAATTTTTAGTTTATACAGTCAGGTCTCTGAAATTATACAAAATTGACTCCCATTATACAAAACAACTTTTCGTTACAAAAAAAAGCAAGAAAAAAAATGAACCGATTTTTTTTCCCGACTAAACTTTAATTATTAAATTTTAATCATTTTTGCAATCTTGTCAGAACGAAAGAAAATTCATATATACATAAGGGCATATCGCGCTTCTCTGTCCCAACCTCGTATCTGAAAACTCCCAACTTTTGGAAACACAAAAAAAATGTATTTAAATGTTTTCATCACTATGAACTTAAGATTTATGCTAATTACACCCTTTGATGTTGGCTACCTATATATTTAGATAAGTATATATGTAAATACAGTATTTAATATGTTTTTTGTGTGTCCTAAAACGTGTAGTTTTTGATATACGAGGTTGGGACAGAGAACGCGCGGTATGTAGTTTCTTTGGGTCTAACGTGATGTCACATTAACAAAGAATTGCAACTGCTATGCTCAGCGTATTCAGTCTAAATTTTCGGTGTTTGTATCCAATTATACAAGAAAGTTTCTTATACAAAGAGGATACATAAAGTAACCAAATTATACAGATTTTGTATCCAATTATACAATCTGGCAGCCCTGCTTTTTGACAATTAATTATAATTTAAGTTGGTAGCACGTTGGTGACCATAAAAATAACATATTGCACTAGACAGTCCGGGAATCAATGCTGGCGTTCGAGACGAAAATTTTGTTAGCCTAACGTCAACTAACGGAGCTTTCACCGTTACAAACCAGAGGGCTCTGATTCAAAAATTAATGCACGTTAAATATTTTTCACGGTATAAATACTTAATTTCTGAAGTACAGCGACATTTAAAAATTATGGAATAAAAATAATCAGTCACCATGTTAGAAATTATTGTTTAATATAATTATAATGTATATTAATTTTTTGAATGCGTGCCCTCTGGTCTGTAACGGTGAAAGCTCCGTTGGCTAACGTTAGGCTAACAAAATTTTCGTCTGGAACGCCAACAATATAGCGAACTTCCGCATAGGCCGGAAATATTTTTAAAGAATTTTAAAGCAGGCTCTAATTCTTGCGAAGTCGACCATTTTCTTTTCTAATTTATAATGTGAATTTAGTAAGGTAAATGACCCAAAATCAGACATATTTAATTAATTTTTTAAAAATTTAGAAAAATTCTGTTTTTAAAACGTCCGTTTTGTATTTAAAAGTTATCTATGAACATTAAGTAATACTACCTTTTTAGTCGAATTTTCTCCGAAAAATTAGACTTATACAGTCTATACGATAAGAGCTGCGAGAGGCGAGAGTAGGGGCGCTATCCGTTTTCGGACCCGTAGAACACGAATATGTAGAAAAAAAAATGTCATATATATATATATATATATATATATATATATATATATATATATATATATATATATATATATATATATATTCCCGCCACCTTTTAATTTGTGTAGGGCCCCCCTATGGAAGTTAAGAGATGAAATCTGGTAAATGGGGCTCACTTTCGAGGCACCTCATACTATCAAAGTGGGGTCAAATTTTTTTTCTGACCCGACCTTTAAGGGGATGGTGGGGGGCGGAAAAGCAATAAAACTTTTCCAAGCCGGTTTTAAATAATGTTTCGGTCAATTATCTACAACATATCCAAAATTCAGCTTCCTAGGATGATTTGGTGGGAGTAGAGGGGGGAAAAACGATTTTCGCTGGATCTAAAGGGCCCCCAGCCCCCCAGAATTAACGTAGAGGGTTGAAATTTGGTGTGTTGATAAAGTTCGTACCTAGGTTGTGCTTTTTGGAGGTTTTAATATTTTACCCCCACCCCCCTCATTTTTAAGCTACAATTTCATGCATTTTCGACGTTTTCAAAGTTTGTACCACTCGCACAGGTCACCCGAATAAACCTAGAGGGCTGAAATTTTGTATTCGGGTTGAGTTAGTATCAAGGGGGTGCCTTTTGGGAGTCTCGACTTTCAAACCCTTCCGCCACCATTTTTATACCCAAAAGAACATGATTTTTCTTGTTTTTTAACAGTTTCGTTCGGGTCAAAATCTCCCCAAATAAACCTAGAGGGCTGAAATTTTGTGTACAGGTTAAGCTAATAGCCAGACACTGTTTTTTGGGGGTTTCAACTTTTAACCCTTACCCCCACGATTTTTACGCCAATATTTCCTTAATTTTTTTGCTTGTTTTCTAACACGTCTAGAGACTCTCTAAGGAAACCTAGAGGGCTGAAATTTTGTACGTGTATTCAGTTAGTATCCAGCTAGTACCTTTTAGGGAGTCCACATTACTTTTCCCCCCACTTTTTCCATTTTTACATCGGAATTGAATGCTATTGTTAAATGTGTTTTAAATGCATTACTTTTATTCTAAATACAAGTAGGCGAATAGTAATTTTAAAAAATTTAAAAAAAAGTGAATACAATTTTTTAACAAATGAAATACATACATATTAAGTAATTTGAAAATGTTATTAAAGTCACTGTTTATTTATAAATTAGGAATTTTGAATTTTTATTATTTATAAAATAGAAATTTTGGATTTTTTTGGAAAGAAAAAATACCTTCATAAAGGCCTTCTAGTCTACTATTTAAGGTCCTTTTTTAATACTTAAAAATAAAACACAAAGGCAATTGGCGGGTAAGCATGGGTAGGAATGCTTTCGTACGAACTGTGTTGGCTTTTTTCCTGCTAACTGCTATCGGTATAAAATTGAAATTTAGGGGAGAGCGGGGCTATACCGTACAGCGAGGCTAAACCGTACACTCATTTTTCGTGTCTAGATTTCAAGCTAGACAAGTCCAATCGTTGTCGCAACCTAGCGCCTGACCGCGGAAAATCACAGGATTGAGTTCGTTCCGCTGTGCGTATAAATGCCAATATGACGGTGAAAAAACTTGTTTTTATTATTTCTCTTATAATTTTGGGGCACTGCCAAATAAGAGTAGGGTGGAGAACCTTTACTTATGAGCTAATAGCGATAAGATCATGAGAAATTACTTTTCTTAAGCTCTCTTTTGATCACTAGTGAAGACTAGTTAGGCGACGGAATTTGAGGTTAGGTTATGAAACTCCCACAAGGTACAGGATGGAGCTAAACCGTACAGAAGTGTACGACTTAGCCCCAAATGGTTTAATATGGTAACATTAATAAATTGTAGTTGATGCAGGAAATACAATAAACTCTGCCGAGTCTGCAAATAATTTTACTTGTGATTTTTGTTTAAATGTATAAACTTTAAATAAAATACTTTCGTTCTCTAAAATTTATCACTTTTTTTGATAAAAGTTAACCTAACACTTTTTATACTTTCATAAGCTGAACTAAATATACCGATAATACAAGTTACGTTATGTTGTTTCTTAGTTGAGTCGACAATAAATAATAAAATGTGTTTTCTACAATAATTTATTGCATTACTCTTATTTACTTCCTTAACAAGATGATTTTTTTACAATAATTTATTGCATTACTCTTATTTACTTCCTTAACAAGATGATTTTTTTACTGTACGGTATAGCCCCTCCTACCGTACGGAATAGTTCCGACCCCCGGGGCTATTTCGTACAGAGACACTTTTTTGTAATTTAAATATGTAAACAGTGGAATAATTCAAATTTCTTTGTGTGAAATCAGTAGCCAATTGTCAAAATTATATATTGCTAATTTTCTTATAATTTTATACTCGATATTAGATGAACAATAACAGCTCTCCCTTAAGTGTACGGCATAGCCCCGCTCTCCCCTACTGAGATTCAGCCCTTAAAAACTTAAAACCTTTTTTTAAAGCCCCGATCAACCGGACACTCATCATCAGTTTTGAAACCATCAAAATGGCAAATCGCTTGTGGACTTTCAATTACATTTCGCTTGTAGACATTCGATACCGAAGATGAAAGGAAAAATTCGACTTCCGTGATGGGTCTCCGCTGCTCACGGCGTTTTTTTTTTATATTTCGGTTTATTTTTAACGAATACTGTACTAAAATTAGTGATCAATTAAATATTTTGTGAAATGTCAGAAATAGTAGATATAAGTGACTGGTTCCTTATAAGTATAAAAACCCCAAATTTCAAATTTTAGTTAAATTATGATTTTCACATTAAAATGGTGTTATATATATATATATATATATATATATATATATATATATATATATATATATATATATATATATATATGAATGTATATATATGAATATATTTTTATTCTGATTGATTCCTCCCAGAGGTTTCCACCTTGCCGATGTTCCGATTAAAAAACATCGAGTATGTATCGATACATATCGCCCATCCCTATAATAAATAAAAAATTTTACTAACTAAATTAAATAATAAATTTCAATGTTTTTCAATTTATTTGTTATTACTACAACAACTTTATTACAATTATTAATTATTTTAAAGTATTATTTTACTACAATGTCATTCCACAAAAATAAAATAAAACACCTTTCATCCCAAAAAAATTTTCAATTTTTCCATGTTAAAGGGGACCACTAATGTGATATTTTGAAAAAATTGGAAAATTTTTTTTGTATGCTTGGATAGTCTATACCAGGGGTGAGCAAATATTTTGATAGTCGGGCCACATTGCAGATGAAAATTTGACCTCGGGCCTTTAAGTATTGCTTAATATTTTATCTAAAAATTTTTATGCACCAATTTATGTTAGACAAAAACTAATATTTGTGTTTTTAATAATGTATATTTATGGTCTATTTCAGTTAAATTTAACCATGCTTCGTAACTTTGAATTTAAATAATTTCCGTTTTCTTGGCTTTATCTCTTTTATTATTGCATTTATGTAAATTTTAAATTTGCAGTTTATTTTTAGAAAAGAATAGAAGATCGATTTGTTTCGAATATAAGAATTATTTAATTTTTTAACGAAAACTCATGATCAATTTTATCTGAAAAGAGGTATATATACAATGCTTCACGGGCCAGACAAAATTCTACCGCGGGCCGCCATTTGCCCAGGTCTGGTCTATACCTTTAAAAATAACATACTAAAATTTCAAGTGCATATCTCAAATAGTTTTTGAGTTACAGCCATCTGAAGAGCGGATTCTGATTTTCATTGTTAACTTTGAGGTATTGAGAAATGTATGAAGGTTGATAGTTCGGAAGTTTCAGGACGTGGCTGCTAGTCTCATCTAGTTTTACTATGACCGTTATAGTGAGTACATCGTAAATAATTTTAGTAAAAATTATTATCAGTGATTAAAACTGAAAGGCAAAGAAAAACTACATTTTTTAAAATTGCTGCAGTTATAACTCGAAGACAAATCATCCGATAGATTTGATTGTTATTGCAGCTTCTTTTATATGTTTCTTTGTGCCATGAACCTCCAGTTTTCCGATTGAATAAAAAATGTAATTTTTGCAGGCCAAAAATCATCAAATTTTTGCGCAAAATTTGAAACTTTTTTTAAAAAACTCCGCCATTTTGGGGTTCGCCAACTGAGGTTCATGGCACCGGCAATACCTTCTAGTTTACTAGACTTTTTTTTTTTTCAGGTACTATGAAGGTCGCTATCACTGCAGCAGTAGGGGGACTTTTTTTGGAGCCTTGGGAGATCGCGAATAACTCACTAAATTTTCAATTTTTTCGACCAAAAATTTTATCATGAATTTATTATATATCAATGAATACATCCTTAAAATATTAAAACATTGCATACAGTAGTTTTCTTTAAAAAAAATTCCCAAAAATCACCTTTTTTTCAGGCGGTCACACTAGTGGTTCCCCTTGAAATATGTTCGTATTTGCTTGAAACATCCGGTATGAGTTACTGAAAAACCTTTTAATAGTAACAATCAAAAATTTGGGGGGCAGGTCTACCCACACTGTCAACTTCCCATTGAGTGTCCTTAAAGACTAGAGACTACTGTACAAAAATAATTATTTTTTGAATTTCAGGCGACTCCTCCCCTGGGCCCCCGATAGAGGCTTTGCCCCTTGCACCATACCGGGGGCTTCGCCTTCTGTACCTAAGGGTGGGGGCTCCACCCTTATCAAACAAATGATAACATCATTTGTTCTCAAGATATGCGAGACAAAATATATTTTGGCAAAAAACTAACTTTTTCAAGTTGATCATTTCGTTTTTTTTTTTTTTTTTTTTTTAAATACTGCCGGTTTTAACATCAAGGAAGGTTCTTAGGCCATTATATAATACTGTTATGGTAAAAAAATCCATATAATCTATGTTATCTTAATAAAGTTAATTCCGTTTTTTTACCACAAAAAACAAACCGCTCATCCGAATTTGCTGAAAACTTTATCCGGTCTTCATTTTTTGATTACGCGTCTAATAAAATTAGCCCGGAGTTGATATCATCATTTGTTCTCGAGATATGCGAGTCAAAAAAAAATTCACGAACGAACGAACTAACGAACGCACACACAGACATCACGCTAAAAACGATGGATTCGGATTCTAGTGACCTTGAAACGTGGAGATTTGTCAAAATTAGCGATTCGTAAAATTGGACCCATTACAATAACTTCCTATGGGAAGTTAATAAGCATCTTTGAAACGGAAACTTTCAACTCCGTTAATTTCCGAAACACCAGACGTCTTGCAAGGGCCCTTGGCGCGACAGCTTAAATTTTCTCTAGAAACGGGACGTTCCGAAAAATTCGGGACGGCTGGCAAACGTACACATAGAATTTCATTCAACTATTATTTTTGTCACAATATTCTTATCATTGTTTATTATGGTTATTATTTATTTTTTTAAAACGTGCAGTCTTTTGATGTGTCTCGTCAAAACGCCCGACTGAGTAAATGTTTTAAAACATGTGTTACATTTGAATGGTTTTTCACCTGTATGTGTTCTTTCATGTCTTTGTAAATCACCTGAGTAAGAAAATGCCTTAAAACATGTATCACATTTAAATGGTTTTTCTCCCGTATGCATTCTTTTATGTTTTATCAAATTGCTTGAATGAGAAAATGTTTTAAAACATGTGTTACAGTTGAATGGCTTTTCACCTGTATGTGTTCTTTCATGTTGCCGTAAACCATTTGATCGAAAAAATGTTTTAAAGCATGTAGCACATTTGAATGTTTTCTCTCCTGAATGTGTTTTTTCATGGAATTTCAAATTATGTAACAAAGAAAATTTTTTAAAACATGTGTCACATTTAAATGGTTTTTCTCCTGTATGTGTTATTTCATGTAATTTCAAACCGCTCGACTGAGTAAATGTTTTAAAGCATGCATTACACTTAAATGGTCGCTCTCCTGTATGTATTTTTTCATGAATTTTTAAATTACCCAACTGAGAAAATGTTTTAAAACATGTGTTACATTTGAACTGTTTTTTTCCTGTATGTATTTTTCGATGTGTGTGCCCAGCTACATTGTGTGCGTTAGATATTTCTGAATTTTCACCAAATAAAACGCTGTTTTCCGTTAACGTATTCTCTTCGTCATCTTCTAATTTAATTTCGGTATGTAAACTTTTCAAACTGATTAAATCATCACAATTATTACTTTCTTGTAATTCTAATTTGATTTCATTTTCATTAAACAAAAAAGGGCCTATTCGTACCGCACGAAGTCAAAGTGTCTTGCTCTTACTTTTAAGAATATTATACTTGTTTTGAAGAACTTTTGTCTTACTTTGGAGATATTTGTATGTTCCTGTCTCACTTTCCGTGTTCTTGAGAGAAGGGTGAAGGATATGTACGATGTATACCGAACGCTATTACTGACTATAAACTATGTATGCTACAATCATCGTATCATAGAGATGTACACGATATGATTTTACTCACAGAGTACTAATTTAAATACAAGAGTAATATTGTACTAGATTTTAGATAAAATTTCTTGTTAATACAATAATACGTGAAAGTTTTTAAAAAATGTGTTGTTAATTATTTAGAATTTAGCTAATTCACTTGAATGAATTTTTTTAATGAAAATAAGTTGCGTTTTTAATGACAATAGGAATATTCTTATTAGAACGAGAAAAAATTAAAAAAAAAATAACAGAAAATTCTCATATAATTTTTATTTGTATAAATTGAATTATATAATTCATTTTATTTATTTATACTATTATTATTATTATTATTATTATTATTATTATTAATTTTTTTTATTATAATAAGAATTGTACAGAATTTTGATAAGAATTGAATGTAAAATGTTAAACTGGCAAAAATTTTAATAGGTATAAAGAAATTAGCATTATGAATAATACAATTTTGTTCGTCATTGGCCTGGCCTTTATATAAGGTTAAAACTATTCGTTAAGAATTTTTGAGTACATCAAACATGTATACGAAGTATCCCATGATTTAAATACCTAATTAAAGCCGGTTACACACGGTCTGATCTCATCGGCCAATAAAATAGACATTATTGACGACGTAAAGATTCTCTCTCGTGTCTCTGGTGGTAAAATTAGGACTAGTATCAAGTTAAAATATACGCATAAATGTTTAATTGGGGATATAAAATCTAGTAATCCGCCCATAATTTGTATAATAGGTATTCTAATGACAATTACACGTATACAAAAATTTTTACTTGATACAGATTCTAATTTAAAAAAAAAAAAAAAAAAAAAAACCTGAGATGCTTGCGTAATCTTTACGTCGCCAAGAATCAGCTACCCACGCGATGATAATATGATAATTTAGTATTTCAATAGTCATGGACGCTGTTCAGCGTTAACTTAAACCTAAGTAACTGTGACACAACCTTGTAACTCGTTAACAATTCCACATAATTTTATTTTTTAATTTTTTCTCGTTCCAATAAGAATATTCCTATTGTCATTAAAAACGCAACTTATTTTCATTAAAAAAATTCATTCAAGTGAATTAGCTAAATTCTAAATAATTAACAACACATTTTTTAAAAACTTTCACGTATTATTGTATTAACAAGAAATTTTATCTAAAATCTAGTACAATATTATTCTTGTATTTAAATTAGTACTCTGTGAGTAAAATCATATCGTGTACATCTCTATGATACGATGATTGTAGCATACATAGTTTATAGTCAGTAATAGCGTTCGGTATACATCGTACATATCCTTCACCCTTCTCTCAAGAACACGGAAAGTGAGACAGGAACATACAAATATCTCCAAAGTAAGACAAAAGTTCTTCAAAACAAGTATAATGTTCTTAAAAGTAAGAGCAAGACACTTTGACTTCGTGCGGTACGAATAGACCCAAAGATTCAAACAATTCTGTTTTTGTTGCATTTGAAAATGAGTTGGCTTCATTTTGTAAATTTTCCTCCTCTTTTATTTTAACAGTAAATGTCTCAGTAATTGCAGATTCTTTATTTTCCATTTTATTTATTTATTTATTTATTTTTTATTTTTTTTTTTTTGAAAATTTAACTATTTCCACAATTTTAACACTTTTTAGACATTTAATTATAATTTAAGTTGGTAGCACGTTGGTGATCATAAAAAAAAAATATAGCACTAGACCATAGAACACTAATATCAAAGCAAACTAATATCAAAAAGTGTAGCTCGCTTGGAGCCATTTGTAGGTCTGTCACCAGTGTTTCCAACTTAGTGGGTTTACCACTAATACTAGTGATTTTGAACGCCCCACAGTGGGGAAAATTTTTTTCTAGTGGTTTATGATTTTCAGCGTTACCATCTTAGTGGTTTTACTACTAAAACTGCGGATTATTTCATTATTAATTTATATAATATTGTTCTATTTTTAGCATTTCGTAGAGCGAAAGCAACTCTACGAAATGATAATAACATCGTGTCAATGTTTGCTAAAACTTCAGACACGTAGCATTTTTTTCTTCTATGGTACTTATGAAGTAATTTCTTTTTTTAAATAAAATAACTATTCAAAATAGAAACTTCTTAAATGAGATAGACCGTTGCAAATTATAATATTATTAATAATAATAACAAATTAAAGGCTAATTTTAGTATTAAACACTGCTTGAAACTTGATTCCACTTTGTAAAATATATAACTGACAGCATTGAATGCAAATGCCAAAAATAAATACCTATCTAATAATATTTTGATAATTATTGTTCAGCTAGTGTCATCTGTTTGTTATTACTTAAAGCATTACATTTGAATAATAATAGGGATCGTGCTTGACAATATTATTGCCATCTGGTGTCAGATTAAAAAAATATTTTGTCTCAGAAATAGATAACTAATCTTTTATTACATATTTTTGTCTATGATATTATTTAAATGTCAAAACTTTTTGATATTAAAATGAATTTTTTGATAATTAAATTTTCAATTAGACCAATTCCATGCCAAATCTACACACTTTTGAAAAAAATATTTCCTCCAATTTTTAAATTTTTACCATTTATAAGATATCGACGGCTTACTGCTAAAACCACGTATTTTGAAAAATGCTACTTTTCAGGAGAGACAAAAAACATTATAACTTCTTTATTTTTGTAAGTTTGAACTTCGTTTTTGTTTTAAGCACAAAGTTATTATTTTTCTTATTATTAAAATAAAATTGTATACTAATTGAAAACATTTAATTAATTAAATATATGTAATTTTGTGAAATACCTGGTTACTATGTCGCCATCTGGTGATATCTTTTATAACGACCGGGAGTATTTAAAAAATGGAGTATTATAAGATGGAGATCTAACTTATATGAGAGAAATTGACAAAATTGGTCAGGAAAATGGTAAATATAAGGCTATCTTTTTTGACATGCGTTAATAATGCTCGAATACTGATGTGAACATAGCGAATATAGAAACATAAAACAGATAAAAGAGAATGTAACTGCAGTACTTATTCTCAAATGGAAACACGTCGGGACTGGGGAAGTGAGTGTTTCCATTTGAGAATCACCAATGTCAGTTGATGATATTTAATAATAAGGAAATACATAGAAATTACATATGTATGAAATAAACTCTTATTGGCGACGCAAAGATTACGCGAGCGCTCCTGGTTTTTTAAATTAGAAGCTGTATCAAGTAAAAATTTTTGTATACGTTTAATTGTCGATAGAAAAATGTACTATACAAATTATGCGCAGATTACTAGATGTTATATAGCCCAGTAATCGTATACGTATATTTTTACTTGATGCTAGTTCTAATTTTACCACCAGAGGCGTGAGTGAGAATCTTTGCGTCGCCAATCGTTTAAATTACTTTATACGGGGAATATCCAATGGTACTGACTCCGATTTTACATAATGACGTCAGCGAATTATATAATATACAATATAAATGATCCGACGCAAAATAAAAATTGTTAAGTTTACTTTAAAAACGATCGAAAAACCCACTTTATAACTGAGTTGAACATTGAAAAAGATTCCAGAAGATTCTATTCAAAAGCTAACAAAGATAATATAGAAGCTCGCGTTTCCATTTGAGAGTGTTCCATTTGAGAATAAGTACTGTACCGCTTTCGTATCCGTCGAACACTAGTGCCATCTTTGATTTGGTCACTTTTAAAAATACATTGAGTTTCGACTCCTTGTCTAATCTCCATAATTTAAAATTTAAATATTCCCTGTCGATGTAAGATGGCGACACTGACTTTGTGAGATACACTAAATTATTTTGACATAATTGAATGTATTACTTCGTATCTCACAAAATTAGATAATTCTCTGATACTTTGAAAGTTCTCAAACTTACAATAGAAGTAATACTTATGAATGAATAAATTAATTCAATAAAAAAATGTATCTAAAACATTGTATCTTCAAAATGTATCTTCAACGCGTATCTAAATGTATGCATTTGTTTAATTCGTCTTAACTCGGATAAGTTCGTACGAATGAATTTTCGGATGAATTCGTATCCAGTGTAACCGCTACCTTATGTGTGCGATGTGTACGTACTACGTACCACTGTGGTACCACGTACATAGCATTATCGAGATTGTATGTATGATGTATGCGATGTATGTATCAGCTCCCTCCAGCTACCGAGCTCACACACACAACCATCAACTACACCACACATACAGACACAAACTCTAAATATGTATATAATATAACCATAGAAAGTGGGGAAGCTCCTCCCATTTTTGTGACGTAAATTTTTGGCGACAAGTAGGATACTAAATATTATACAGTAGTTTGGCCCCTTGCACTAGACAGTCCGGGATTCAATACACTTAACTTCCGCATAGGCCGGTAATTTTTTTAAGGATGATACCCAAAAAGGAAATTCCAACTTTTTCCATTGTGTTTGAAGTATGTTAAACAATAGACGATTTCGCATCGGTTAGCAAAAAGAAAGTTGTATGTCACGGACAAATTAAACGAAATAATTAATGTTAATCGTGTGTTGTTTGAACCGGAAGTAGCATAGCTACGAATAAATTTGTCATATTTTATCCAACTTTCGTGAGAAAAAAAATAGTTTTATGAACCTTATACTTTGTATTATTTTTTAATGAAAAAAAAACCGATCCCACCAATCTTTTTCGTAAAAATTAAAATAAAAATTAGAAGCCGGAACCACGCGGTTTTGACACTATTTTAAAAAATTGTGCCCGCCATTTTCGACGACAAATGTGGCAAAACATATTATAATGAAAATTTTCCATTTAGGAAACACAGACGACACAGTGCATTTTTTTTTTGCACAAAAAACTAATTTTTTTTTTAATTTTAATTTTTTAATTGCTTTTAGATGTAATTAAAAGATGAGTTTTGTCCATTGAATTTTTCAACGCACCGTACGACATGATTTGGTTGTATGGTTCGCTCTGCGACTAATAATACATTCACGATCGAACTTGTCGCATGCGACCGAAGTAAATTTTTACTTGATACAGCTTTTAATTTAAAAAACCAGGAGCGCTCACGTCATTTTTGCGTCACCAATTTAAAATCTCAACTATTTACGTTGTCCAAAATAATTTAGCAAATATAACCTACAAAAAATTTTTAAAATTTACCATTTGGCTACAGTAGAGGCACCCTTTTTAATGTTTTTCTACGGACACTTTTTGGTTCTCCTTACCTCTACTCACCATAACGAGAATATAAAAGATCACTTCGTGGATCTTCGTGGTTTGTTGTAATGCTATTCAGGCCCCAGCCAACTTCAGCGAGAAACTTCAACTTACTTCGACGAGAGTGTAGTGGCTGCATAAAAAAACTATATGGTCAAATTAAATATTAAAGTTGGTCTGAAGTCATCAAACAAATGCAATAAAAGAAGTTTTCTGTCTCTTTTCCTTTTTGTTATCTTTATACTCGAGTAATTCTTTTAGGAATACGAAACTGTACGTTTAATTTTATTTCATTTCTTAATGACGTCAGACCTAAATAATTTGAACAATAAGTTCCCGAAATAATTCAACATAATATGTAAACATATACATTTTTTTTTAAAAAAAAGCAATGACAGGAAATAGCATAACAATAAAATGATAAAAAAAAAAGACAAACAATTAAATACTTTTATTACTATTATATTTTCACATTTTAATACAATTACAAAAAAACAAATAATAATAAAAAAATTAAATGATAATACACAATATAGAATTATATTTTTATGTGTTATCCATCCGTCTATAAATGTTGACAGAGATCATCACACAGAGAGTGTATTTGTTATTGATCATATATATCAATACTTGTTTGCAGTAGTGTCTGTTGAATAGCCTTTATCTACGTCACAGATTCCTAACGGGGGCGATATCGCCCCCCTGGAACCTTCCAGGGGGGCGGTAGCAGATAAGGTAGTCAAATATATAAAAAAAATTTGTTTTTTGTAAATTTTAAGGGCGGTATTTCTGTAAAATGACGCCAGGGAACGAGCAAACGACTGACGAGCAAAAAAAAAGGTCACCGGTTTATTTTGGCGAGGGATGATTCTTTAAAATTAGAGCCGCAAACGACTGACGAGCAAAAAAAAGGTCGCCGCGGGGGCCTCCGAAGACGGGGACCTAGTAACGGCCTTGAGGGGGTGTTGAAATTTCTGTTCTATACTAAGGGGGGCGGTGGATCAGAAAAGGTTGGGAGTCTATGATCTACGTCATCTTTTTCAATTTTGATTTCCTTATGTAAATTGTTTAAATTTATCAAAGATTCACTCCACTCCTAAAATATTATATGTATTTTGGTTAAAACAACAGCATAATTTTAGTATAAATCTAGTATTTATCAGTTTTATATTTTGCTCTTGTAAATTTGCAATGTGTTCTTTATTTTTCAAACAATTATTTTCTTGCAACAATTTACATCGTTGGTTCAAAAATTGTATTGTCTGTTGATAACACTAAATTGTTCTCATGCACTTCATTTTTCGCCACTTTAATTTCGAATGTACAATTAATTTCATGGATCGGTTCATTCACTTAATATGAGTTCTTTTAAATGTCTTTTTAAATCACTTGAAGTGATAAATGTTTTAGAACGTAATATATTACACTTATACTACAGCTAAACCTTTTTTTATGCGATTTGTAAAAAAATGGCCATTAAAATGCAAAATGTGAATCAAAATCAAGAGACAGTAAGAAACTTAAACATTTACTATAATAACTTTCTTTGATAAAAATACTTTTTAACGGCTTTTAAGCATTTAATCAATATATTGCATAAGAACATAAGTCATTGCATCATTTAATTTTTCTACGTGTAAATTAAGGCTTTAGAAAAGCAACTTCTATTAAAATTGTCACGTTTTGAGCGTTTGTATGTATTTTCGATGGAACTTTTTTTATGCGGTTCCGATCCACCGCATAAAATTTATTTTTACAATCTGCACCAAACTGATCTTTTTATAGCTATTTATGATATTTTTGAATATATTTTTTCTTTTGTGCGTTTTTTTTATGCGGTCCCTATCCACCGTATAAAAAAAGGTTCAGCTGTATAGTTTTTCATTATTTACATGTGTTTTTAAATGACTCGACTGATTAAATGTTTTAGTACATATATTACACCTTTATGGTTTTTTACCACCGTGAATTCTCTCATGTCTTTTTAAGTGACTTGAAGTAGTAAATGTTTTAGTACATATATTACACTTGTATGGTTTTTCATCATTGTGAATTCTTTCATGTTTTTTTAAATCACTTGAGTTAGTAAATGTTTTAGTACATATATTACACCTGTATGGTTTTTCACCACTGTGGAGTCTTTCATGTACTTTTAAATGGCCCAACTGATTAAATGTTTTAGTACATATATTACACTTGTAAGGTTTTTCACCACTGTGGAGTCTTTCATGTATTTTTAAATGGCCCAATTGACTAAATGTTTTAGTACATATATTACACTTGTATGGTTTTTCATCATTGTGAATTCTTTCATGTGTTTTTAAATTACTTGCATTAGTAAATGTTTTAGTACATATATTACACTTGTATGGTTTTTCACCACTGTGAATTCTTTCATGTTTTTTTAAATCACTTGAGCTAGTAAATGTTTTAGTACATATGTTACACTGATATGGTTTTTCACCACTGTGAATTCTTTCATGTATTTTTAAATTACTTGAATTATGAAACGTTTTAGTGCATGTATCACATTTAAATAGCTTTTTACCAGCACAGGCAGTTTCGTACTTTGTTAAATTTTGCTGATGATCTTCGTTTATTTCGTTTTCAATTTTAATTTCCATATGTAAACTGTTTAAATGTATCGACTCACTCGGCTCCTAAAATGTCATAATTAGTTATTTTCATTAAAATATCTGCGTAATTTTCTTCTCTAATTTATAATAATGTAAATTTAGTACGGTAAATGACCCAAAATCAGACAGTGTCCTAAAATCAGACATGTTTGTTTAATTTTTTAAAAATTTTGTATTTAAGAGATATCTACGAACATTAAGTAATACTACCATTTTTATATTTCGGTTTATTTTTAACAAATATTGTACTAAAATTAATGATCAATTAGATTATTTGAAAAATGTCAGAAATAGTAGATATTATAAGTGACTGATTCCTTATACGTACAAAAACCCCGAATTTCAAATTTTAGTTAAAATAACTATGATTTTCACATTAAAATGGTATAATAAATGAATATTGTTATAAGAAGTTAGTAAAGTATTATAATTTATCAACTTTCTTAAAGTAAAATTCTTAAATAGACTAGTTTTCTTGTGTGTTGAATTTAGAATCCGTAAATTTAAGGCTTGCCCAAATTTCGTCAATGAGTATTGGAATAACATTATTTCAAAAAAAAAAAAAAAAAAAAATGAGAAAAGAAGTAAGTAGAAGAGAAAAAAAAAAAACAAAAAAGTGAAAAAACGAGGGAAAAAAAAGCAATGAAATAAGAACGTGACTAAAATTACGGGATCCAGTCTCGAATAAAAGTGTAATATAATGCCCGCTACTGTCCCCACTTCCTAACAATATAGTAAAATATTGTAAACTTATTGTTGAACACAACTGTATAGATTAATCTAGAAAAACGACTATTTAAGAGTAGAATAATGAAGTCTTTGAATTAATCGCTAAATCAGCAAAACGCCAAAATGTGAAATCGAACGATTAACTCAATGGCTGCCAAACAATTTTTGTTTGTAAAAGACAGGTTTAAAAACATTGATAAAGAGAGAAAATTGTTTACATATTATCTGCGTACTTCTGGAAATATTTTATTTTAATTGTAAGATTTTTGTTTCCTTCATAAAATATAAACATTGTTATGTTTATGTATGTTTTGTAAAGTCGGTATTAAACTAATATTTGGAACATGTAATAATTTTTTTTAAAATTATTTCAGATGTCATTATGATATTCATTTTAAGTAAAATACATTCTACAAAAACATAAGTAAAGAGAATGAAGAAACCATTATCTACCATTCTTATAATTTGACATTCCCACTTTGTGTGTATCACACAGTATCTTGCGTACTTTTAATTTTATTAAATTATAATATATAACACTGACTTTATAAGAAGTCTACGTTGTTTTTATAGTTGACAACATGAATGTTGATTTGGATAAAGGATACTGGATAATTTATTGATTTTTGGTATTGGTACATATGTATGCAGTATGTGTATGAGTATTCACTAGTATTAGTCAAACCTTCGAAAATTTTTTTGCTGACAATAATAAACAAATTTTTTTATGTTCTTATAGTACACTATAAATTCAATTATGTTAAAACATTCAATAAAAATTATTAGAAGCAAATTTTATATATTTCTGTAAATATCTATACCTATATATAAAATTATCCACAGTATTATCTTTTTATTATTATTTCATTTTAAAACAAGCCGAACAACTAGAGAGGTATCAATTTAACTTTAATTCATTTTTTGGGAAAAATTTTTATTAGAAAATAACCCAGTGTAGATTTGTAGTGTACTTGTAATTTATTTTTATTATTTATTTATAAATTATAAAACTGAGAAACAATATTTTTCAATTTAAACCATTTCAGTGCGGCTTAAAAATGTCAAAATGATTAATGACTTTAAAAATACATATAGTCTTGTCTTTTATTGCAAGATATATTTCTCTCTTTGTTTCCTTTGGCATGTTAACATGCCAATGGCACTGAATCGGTTAATGCGCGAGGTAAGGGAGTACTCTAGCGAGCTTGGCTTGAGGCCAAAAACGGGTCGATATGATTTCATTCAGTATTTAGAGTCCGTAATTAGATTTTATAATGTGATTCAGTATTCCGTAATGTAACGTCGTAAAGAACTTATAAAATGTAAAGTCATTTTTGTGTAGTGTTGTGTATCCCTCAGAAAGAGGTAATATGCACTTTCTTCTCTAATATTTAATCCATATATACAACCCGATTCGGTATATTTTTATTAAAATTTGATTTATTAATATTTTAACTATTTTTCTTGGATATTTTTATATAACTTACAGTAGTTTTCCAACCACACTCGAATCGGCTTGCATATGTAACAATATCAGATTTTATATGTATTATTTTTATCTTTCATTGTTGGAATATAGATTTTTATTGTAACTTTATTTGGCCCAAATTGATATCAAATCTGTAGTTTAATATTTTTATTTAGAATATAAAACTTTTGTTGTTAATCGCTAGTTATCGATTTATTCAATATCCTGTAACGTCGTCCGAGTAACTTTTGAGTCATTTAATCGCGTCCCGAAATCTATAACTTTTTAACTATAATATTTTTAACTATAAACTCAGCCATAGGTATCACCCTTCTTCTACCCTTCATTTCATTACATAATATGGTGGCACCAGTGGTATCATAAAAAGGGAACCACCAAGCCACCCAATTACCTCAGTAAACTTTTACAAAAGTAACAGTATGAGTATGTGAAATGCAAATAGCCAAAAGCAAAGGACAAAATTTAATATGATTTTAACAAAATGGTGGGAAAAAATAACCTACCAAAACATATGAGTAAGGAACATTTTTTTATATTAGCAGAACTTGGAAAAGTACATTATTAACTAATATGTACGTGTAATAAATAAAGCAGTTTTTCAATAAATTATACTTAAATGCATCTTTATCAAAAATTTTTTTTTATTTGAGCTAAAACGTTTATAGTCGAAATTATGGACAAAAATTGTTGAATTTAAAAACACTGTCGAAAATAAAGTCAAAAGGGTGTCGAATTTAGATCTAAGTTCCACGGAGTAATGGAGACACAGCAACTATCTCTATCATGAAATCTGCAGTGTGCATTTTTGTGTACCTAAGGTTACTAAGTAGTCACTCGCTCAGTGGCACTCACTGAGTGTAGGTCAGTCAGAAAACAATGGATTGGATTGTTATGTTGGTTGTGTTGACATTGTTACATCCTATTGTATGTAGCAGAGTAAATAAATATTTCTTTCCTTCACTTCAGTATTTTTATTTATTCTAATTTAATATACATAAGAAAAAAATAGTTCTTGCTTTCAGAAAAATCATATTTTTCTCTACTGTTTTTTTTTATACATAACTACTACCGTCAGTTTTTATTATTTTTTAATACCTACTTAGTTTTTTTTAAATGAAAAATAAATAAATCTCACTAGAAATTGAATTTCAAAGGTTTCTTTTACATTACTTTTAACACTCCGCCTCAATTTCAAGTGAGATTTGATACATCAAATCATACTGATAAATTATACTAATCCTATTTGTAATCTTAATTTCTCAAATAGATCCTTGCTTAAACCCTTTGTCAGAATATCAGCCTTTTGCAGTTTCGTAGATACATATTTCACTTCTATTGTCTTGTTATTGCATAAATCTCTAATAAAGTTATATTTTACATCTATGTATTTTAATCTTTGATGCTGCCATTTTTTTAGAATATGAATGCATGACTGGTTATCTTCATAAACTGTGATTGGCCCTTCAAACTTTATTCCGAAGTCCTGCAGTATATTTCGCAGCCATAATAATTCCATAACCGCGCTCGCTAGAGCTACGTATTCTGCTTCCGTAGATGATACTGCCACTGTAGCTTGCTTTCTTGTTGTCCATCTAACCAAACCTCCATATATTTCAAACAAGTAACCCGAAGTGGACTTCCGATCTTCACCTCCACCCCAGTCGGAATCAGCATAACCAGTTAAAACTATATTGACATTTTTCGGAAAAAACAGTTTTAAATCAATTGTTTGTTTTATATACCTCAATACACGTTTTAAGCCTTTCCAATCTGTCTGTGACGGATTATTTTGAAACCGACTATAATAGTTTAGTGCTGCACTTAAATCAGGTCTTGTGTTCATCATAGCATACATTAAACATCCGATTAATTCCCTGTATGGTATTTTTCCAGTTTCTTGTTTATTTACTTCACATTCATCCATTGTATGTATTTTTGGTTTGACTTCCAATGGTGTACTTATTCCTTTACATTCCGTCATATTAAACTGTTTTAAAATATTATTTAATATTTTCTTTCCAGGTGGTGGTTTTACTAAATTCCACGTACGATTTTCTTTTATAGCATTTAATTCTTCCTCTACCTCATCATACCATTTCTGTTTATCTTGTTTTTCTTCAATATCTTCGAAATCTACAGGAACATCATCATCAACTATTGAATCCGCATTCAGTGCAAACACAGAGTAATCTTCTAAATATTTTGGCGTAGATCTGGTTCTTTTACTTCTTCTCAATTCACCATCATCAACTTGTTCATTGTTAGATTCATTAGACTCATCATTTTCAAATTCTCCGCCTTCACTCACACCATCTTTTTCTTCAGCAATTTCTCCGCCTTCACTCACACCGTTTTCTTCTTCAGCAATTTCTCCGCCTTCATTTTCATTTTTTTCTTGTTTCATTGTCACCCACTCATTCCCTGTAGCTTTTTCTTCATCATGTGTAAATCTTGTTTCATCGAAAATGACATCTCTTCCTTTGTACATTCTGTTTTCTTCCGGACACCATAGACGGTATCCATTATTACAATAACCAACCATTAAACATTTTTTGGTTCTGCTTTCAAATTTTCCTCTTACCAATTCATGGGGAATATGTAAATATGCTACACAGCCAAAAACTTTTAATTTCTTGAAATTCGGTTTTTCCTGATACCACATTTCCGCTGGAACTTTATTTTTAATTGCAACAGTTGGTGACCTATTTATTATGTATACAGCAACCAGAACTGCTTCGGACCAGAAACATTTTTGCAACTTTGAGCCAAGCAACATTGTACGAGCTTTTTCCACCATGGTTCTATTCATACGCTCGGCAACTCCATTTTGTTCTGGAGTATAACGTATAGTAAATTCAGTTACGATTCCTTTTTCTTCAAAAAATCTTTGTAGTTCAGTAGACATATATTCCCTTCCGTTATCGCATCTGAAACGACTTATCTTATTATTAAAATGTGAACTTGCCATTGCTTCAAAATGTTTGAAATAGCGTGGAACTTCCGTTTTATCTTTTAGCAGATATGCTGCCGTGAAATGTGTGAAATCATCAATAAAGGTCAGCACATATTTCTTTCCGTCATATGATTCAGGTGAAACTGGACCTAATAAATCACTGTGAATTAGCTGTAATGGCCTGATTGCACGACATCTTTGTTGGTTATGTGGTAATTTTGTCTGCTTGCCTTCAATGCAAGTTGAACATATAGTTGAAACCAAGTTTCCCTCCAATTTAATATTAACACCATAATCTAAAGATGACAACTTTTTCATATTGCTGATGCCCATGTGACCTAATCTTTTATGCCACAGATCAGCAGTTTCTTTAATTGAACACATATAAGATTCTTGGCATTCATTGTTGAAGTTCAGTTGATACAATTTGTGTAACCGTACGGCTTCTGCAATAATTTCCTTTCCTTTGATTATCATGCCTTTTCCGTTTTCAAAAAACAACTTTAAAACCATTTAATTCCAGTTTTCTCACTGACAACAGATTTACTTCTAAATCAGGAACCAAGAGAACATCTTTAATTATAATTTTATTTGTTTTTCCTCCTACAGTTGCTGTCACTTTCATATCTCCAATTTTATTTGCTTTTAACGATTGACCCGATTTTGCGACTTTTATTAGTATCGATTTATTTAGGGTTCTTATATTTTGCAAAAATTCTTCATTATTCGACAAATGTTCAGAAGCACCTGAATCCAAATACCACAGTTCCCTGTTCAAACCATCATCCACTGTCGGAAAACTATATTCATTTGGTGCCGCGGCACGATCACTGCCTGCACTGTCAGAAACACAGTAGGCACGTTTCATATTTCCTTCTTGATCTTTCTTATATTTCCTACATTCTGCACGTTTATGCCCTTTTATACCGCAATAATGGCAACGATACATAAATGCTACAGTTTCACGTTTGTTAGATTTTTCACATGTGTTCTTAGCGAATGATGTAAATGCTGTTAATGGTAGTTGTTCTTTATTCCTTTTCTTTTGACTCATTCTTTTTGATTCTTCTTCCAGAAGTCTGTTTTTCACAAAACTCAAATTCAATTCTTTTGCGGATAGAGTTTCTAGTGCAGTGACTACTACTTCATATTCCGTAGGCATTGTCAGTAGAAGATGACACACTACATCCATTTCTTCCAATGTAGCTCCAGTTGATTTTAAATCTCTTATAAGATTATCAAACTTTAATAGATGTGAACTCATTGATTCCACAGAGGTATTAAACTTCATTGTTAATAGCATTTTCCTGATTAGCAGTTGACTCGCAATACCCTTCTTTTCAAACGTTTCCTGAAGTGAATTCCATATTTCATAAGATGCGTTTTTATCTTTTACATATTCCAAATAGCTGTCTGCTATTCGTTGTACAATTAATGATTTACATTTCTTATCACTTTTCTTTAAGTTTAAAATTCTGACTTGCTTCATCTCAACAGTCTCTTCTTCACGGGCTTCCACACTTTCTAATTCCACCAAAGGCGTTTTCACAAATTTCAGGAGATCGAACTCATCCAATAATGTTTCCATGCGGAATTTCCAATTATTAAAATTTTTCCCTTCGAACAAAGGTATTCTATATTTATCTTCTTCCGCCATGTTTATTCTTTTGAAACTTTTCCTTTTTTTTAAAACAGTGCACCTGGGCCCATAACCTATTGTATGTAGCAGAGTAAATAAATATTTCTTTCCTTCACTTCAGTATTTTTATTTATTCTAATTTAATATACATAAGAAAAAAATAGTTCTTGCTTTCAGAAAAATCATATTTTTCTCTACTGTTTTTTTTTATACATAACTACTACCGTCAGTTTTTATTATTTTTTAATACCTACTTAGTTTTTTTTAAATGAAAAATAAATAAATCTCACTAGAAATTGAATTTCAAAGGTTTCTTTTACATTACTTTTAACACATCCCCACACAGAGCGTTGTGAAATTACACATACGTATGCGAATACGGTCACGTGACGGCCATCACTATCTTAGATTACGCACACATACATAGTTTAGCGCGCCAATACAAAGTAAACACCGTGCACGTATATAACATATTTTCTATCTCTTACTGGTTACACTGGTTCCAGTAGTATAGAGATAGATATGTTGTCTCTCCCTTACTTTGTGTCTAAGTTCTTATGGTAGATGTCGAAATTTGGTGTCATTGCAGTAGTACAAAAATTCTTATTTTTTGTATTTTATCCTTTTATTTTTCTTAAATGATAATCTAAAGTAAATATTTTAACCTGGCTGCTGACAAAAGACTTTTAGTCTTTCCAACGATTTTTAAATTATTCTACTAAAATATGTTTTGCTTACGTCCTTAAAGTGTCGGAATTTGGGACATTTACCTTACCTACTTACCAGTTTTACATTTTGCTGTAGTAAATCTGTATGATATTTTTTATCTATCAAACCATTATTTTCTCGTGACAATTTAGTTGGTTCAAAAAGTTTATTTTCTGTTGCTAATACTAAATTGTTTTCATGCACTTCAGTCACTGCACTTTTCTCCACTTTAATTTCAAATGTATGATCAATTACATGCGCCGGTTCATTCACTTCATCTTTCTCCACTTTAATTTCAAATGTATGAAAACTTTCACGCCCTGATTTCTCCATTTCTGGTTTCTATTTTATCACAAACAAAGTTTGTAGGTATAAGAAATAGTGATACTTATCGACGGCTGTTTTTTGGGCTTTTGTTTGCTTTTGTCACTGATGTTAATGTTAAATTGTTATTATTAATTTTTAATTTATTAATTATTAAATCACTTTAGTTGCTATAATATGACGGAAGTCAATGCTTTATGTGGCTTTATGTTAAATCGGTTAAATCCATGGAGACTACATAAGGAGCATGCACCCCATCCACCCAAACGGGGGAACTGCCAAAATCTGTTCATGCAAATCATACATATTACGTTTTCTTTTTTTACCACTTGTGACGCTAATATTCCTTTTGTACTGATGCGAATATAGTAATATAAATAGACTTGAAGTGCTTCTATTATTTAGTTTGTTTTGTTTCATTGCATATTGTTTTGTAAAATTTAGAATAATTATTGATTTTATTTCTATTATTTATACAGGAATCATTCTTTTTATAATACACGTGCAAGAAAGAAAGAAAGAAACATATTTCGTAATCTTTTTCAGAAAGAAAGAAATATTTTTTGTATTCCTTTTAAATATGTACTACGAATATATGATCGTATTCCATTAGAAAAAAATTACACAGTGCATGACACTGTGTTACACTGTGTCTACTTTTTTCACCAATGGAACATTAATTTTTTTTGTGTTTCTGCAGAGGGCCCTGGTGAGCGTTTGTGGAACTAATATATGACATATTTAATATTATTTTATTGCTTCATAAAAATTTTGTGATGATTTCTTGGTTGGAAATTTTGAAGGAGTAAAAAATACTACGAGACCTCTTCGCGAGTGTGAACAATATTTTAAAAGTGGAATGTTAATGTGTATTCGTGTTAAAGAACCAAACTTCAATAACATAAAATATGTGGGTTAATCCATTTGAAATGGTTTAATTTTTTTAACATTATTAATTATTAGTGAAAAAATTTTCAAAATCGATTCAAAATATTTTTCCGTGCATACATATGTACATTGTACATATTTTGTTTTGTTTTCATATATTTAATAATATTATATCATAACATAATCTTCAATTTCTTGTTTACTTAAAAATTCAATAAAAAAAAAAAAAAATTCTTCATTACATTAGCTTAGAAAATCTTTTTAATTTACATTTTTTAACATGAGATAGAACCATGCTAATTATAATGCATTAAATGAGAAACAAAACTCTATACATGTATGTGTGTTATAACACATGTATGTGAATATACTTCACTTGTTCTCACAAAATTCTTTAATAAAAAAGTGAAATATTTTTATACTTCATAAAGAACTGAGATAGAAATATAAATTACTTATTACAATGACAAAGAGAGCAAAATAAGGCAATAGTGAAAATTACGATTTTCTCGAAAACTACTTAACATAGAAAGAAAATTATAAGAACATTTTCTTCATAATTTTTTTTTTCCTTTTCAACGATGTAAAAATCGAACTGTCTTATGATAGAATCGAATGATAAAAAATGGCCAGAAAACCTACTTCTGGGCATCCGACGTGTCTGGCTAACGAACTTAGCCAAGCCAATTCAGAATCCAGTCCGCACACAAAATTTCATAAGCATTAGACGTTTCGTTCGAGAGTTATCGTGGGAACACATATACAGGGTGTAAAATATATAACTCTCCGAAAAAATAGGGGAGAAAGGTCTCAATTTACTAATTAAGTTTTGCTAGTTAAATTGTACCGATCAAGTTTCATTTCAGAAATTTTCGATTGTCAAAAACGTGTTAAAAAATGGCCCCTAGAAAAAAAAACTTAATCAGGCTCTGATTACTTATCATTTTTTTCCTTTGCTTTTTGGAACGTAAATTTTTTTGTCAACAAAATATTTTTACCTGCTTGTTTACGGAATCTTTTTAAAATAGCTATACAGCAGTGTCCATAAAAATTTGAACATGATTTTTAATGAAACAATCTACGTCATATTTCAAAAAGATGGATTTCGTCAAATCTCATTAAATTATTTGGAAATTTAACAAACACCTGCAATCGATTTTAGTAATCACTGACTGTCAACTTTAATCCAATTCTTTGACACATTTAACACATTCAGGGCTGCCTCTAACATTGGCGTAGTTCAGAACAAAATTAAAACTAAACACCCCTCAGAATAAAGATGGTTTAATGGTTAAGGGCGCTTTTCTAATCATGGGACTGGTGACATGAAAATATTTTTTTCACTATAAAATTTAGTTTTTTCGAATTATGACACAACAATTAAATTTAAAACATTTCTAAAATATACAATCGGTTTATTATTCATGCACATACAAATACTTTTAATTTTAATACTTTGATTTAAAGAAAATCCAGTACTTCTATTGTTGAAAATATGGTTATTTTCGAAGTGAAAAATGTACTGTTTTATTATTGATAAAATGATAATATCAGTCGTACACATGTGACAAATATGTATAAATAGGTTACTAGTGTTTTTAATAATTAAATAATAAATTTTCAGAACAGTATATGTATAATTGTATAAATATCCAAATGACAGGTACCTAATAAATAACTTGAAAATATCTTTTTTAAAAAATAACTAATGGTCCAAGAGCCCGCCGTATGCAAAACCTATGATAAGATACCTATGTATTTTTTGTAGGTAGTACTAGAGTCCCTATAATAAATAGAGTCGTGACATGTGTGCTGAACGCTGATTGGTTCCGGCATTTTGTATCCAATGTTTTCGTAAAATACATTGGAAATAAATTAAATGTTAACAAAAACCATTTAGTTTAACTTAGAAAGAATAATTAAATTAAAATTTTTAATTGTTCATTAATTCATAACTTATTAACAATAATTATGTACTCAAAAATATTTACTCAAACATGTGATAATTAATTTTGAAGCTTCCCGCTCTGTTTTGGATACAAAATGGATGACATGTCACGACTCTATTTATTATAGGGACTCTAAGTAGTACTACCCCAGACCTAAATTTTGCCTGCATGATAAAAATATGACGTCACTTCCGGTTATGGTTTTGTTACGTCATCAAATACATTGATGATATTTACACAAAAATGAAAGCTGCCAGATCTTAAAAATTCGTAAAAATATGGCTGCCTTCATTGAAAGGTTTTTTTTTTCAGTGAAAGCAGCCTCATTGTTGCGAATTACTAAGGCCTGGCAGCACTCAATCTTTTTATTTTGGACTTCGAAACCTTCGTTTTGGTGTAAATATTATCAATGTATTTGATGACATGACAAACCCATAACCGGAACTGACATCATATTTTTATCATGCGGGCAAAATTTTGTAATTCTAAAGAAAGCTTCCTTTAGCGCTACTTACAAAAAATCGTTCATCTATCTTATACATACGTTTTGCATACGGTGGGCTCTCCGGCTATAAGTTTTGTGTACATATTATGTGCAAATAGAATATAATATCAATATCAATATGTATATGGACATACACACAGTAACACTCACACACATACATATGTATTACATATTTCAGTATTTTTTTTTAGGGTTCCGAAGAACTCTAGAAGCTGTTGTAATTTTTTAATGTGACTGGGTTGTAACATTTTCAGAAATTCTACGCCTTTGGAACACGAAATTTTGCAAATATAATACATGCTACAGATAGATATCTCAACTAACCGTCAATTTTACGTTAAAGTATATTCTGATATTTGTTAACATTTCCAAAAATTCAAATCAAAATTATTAAGAGAAATGTTGAAAAATAATTCTACGTATACTGTTTGCAGATTATCATTAGAAAAATCTTTTAAAGTTAAAGTTCTTTTAACAACTTTTATTCTTTACATCTCGTTTCAGAAATATTGTGTTTCAAAGTCTATGTGATTTGTAAGGAATCAAATTACCACTTAATTGACCCTTAAATAACACAAACAGAAATAACATTGTGATTGTCGAATATATTTATTTATTTTCATAGTAAACTGTACAAAATAATATAATGCCACCTATTTTATTCGGAAACTACAAAAATGCAAATAATTCAGAAGCCTTGCTTAATGTGTGTATAAAACGCACTTGGACAACTCTTTTAATAAATGTTGTATATGAATATGGAGATTGTATGTGTGTGCTATCAATGCTATAGTTGTTTATTTATTTAAAAAATTTTTGTCTAAGCGTGTGACGATGATATGGATGTCTGTGTGTTTGTAAGTATGCGATGTCTGTTTGTCTACTGAAACTTGAGTTCGCTTAGGTCGGGTTGCAGGTAAATTGGTATTTCAAAGTGTTGCTGAAATAAAAGAATAAATTTGGTAAAAAATTTATAGCGGTGACTTTCATGTGGACATTTAAAATTTTACGACAATGATAACTGATGCAGATACTTTCGCATTTTCCGTTAAAGTTTTCCTCTAAAGTTACTCAATTATGAATAAAAAATTTTCTTTTAGATAATTGAAATACATTTTTGTTTGTAATATAATTGGCCTTTCGTCACATCTGTTTTTCTTTACAAACTTTTAACTATACCCCTTTTCAAATACAATTGATCATGAGTTGTCGTTAAAAAATTAAATAATTCTTATATTCGAAACAAATCAATCTTCTATTCTTTTCTAAAAACAAACTGCAAATTTAAAATTTACGCATTTGAAACAATGAAAGAGATAAAGCTAAGAAAACGGGAATTACTCAAACTCGTAAGTGATGACTAATGTTTAAATTTAAGTGAAATAGATTATATTTAAAATCGTTTAAAAATTAATTTTTGATCTTAGTGAGAAAATTGAGAGAAGAAAAAATAAGTCGTTATCAAACATTGTTATTAATTTCTGTTTTTCTCTTATGTACTTTAGCTGCAAAACTATCGAATATGGAACACATTGTACAGATTTGACATATGTACATACCAATACATAAAACGGGTATTTAGTTTTTATAGATAGTGAAGAAGTTGTGTACCAATGTATCAACAATTAGAAATTCATGTTTTATGATAGTTAAAAGAAAATGTTTTTAATTTTTGAAAAATTACAACTCATGGAAATTTTTCTTGTGTATTTTTTTCATTGTTCTGTTCTGTTCTCTTTTTATTTGTTTGGTAATTTATTTATAAGTGTAGTTTTTAATGTAATTTGTTACTAAATTAATAATGTGCAATGCAAATATTGATATCAGAGTTATGGTTTTTGCAGTATTCATAATGCACTGTGATATAAAAAACTAAAAAATTTTAAAAACTAAAAAAATAATTCATAAACTTATTTTAAGCAAAATTTATGAAAAACTGTTCGCTTTTCTGTGTACAATATAGTACTTATAAGTTCGACAGTGAACACATGTTTACATATTATAGTAAAATAAAAAAAATTTTTTTGTTTATTTTTAAAAAAATTTTTATTATACAGGGTGCGAATAATTTTAGTTTGGTCAGAGGCGTATTCAGGGAAATTTATATTAAACGATGAGTTGGCTGGGATGCGATTTTTTCAGATAGCGAATTCCGAAAAAAAATTTATGTCTTCGGCAATTATACACCGAGGTAAACCATCTGTTAAAAGGAAGAGAGTTATTTACTTTACACCCTGTATATATATATATATATATATATATATATATATATATATATATATATATATATATATAAATTTTAGTGAATATCATTTTCGTATTCTAGGGACCTCAAAACAATTTTCTGCCATAGTCCCGGACTCAGATTGCGTCATGAGACCTACTGTAATAGCTGAATTTCGAGTTTTCGAAATTCGCTAAAATCACGAAAATTTGGTTAACATTGATTTTTCCCTTTTCCCTATGCACTGTTACACAGTGTCGTTTGTTTTTTGCTAATGGAACACGATCAATAATTTGTAAACAGGATGTTTCATGTATTAACCCTTTGCGCTTATAAGACATGTACAGCATGACAAGGAGGTTTGTCCATTAACTCTACCATATTTAAAGGTGTTTTGTCTGTTGGATCATAAGACATGTACCACATGACACACTGAATGTTGAACTGTAATGACTGCTCATACTTCACATTACATGAATATTTTATTTAATAACTGCAAATACATTCATTTATTAGAAAAATTGTAAATAAAATAATACAAAATCACGTTGAATTATCTTTTTAAAATTAAAAACTAATAAAAACAGCATTGAGGACGTATTTAGTGCATTTAGTATTCAACTTTGGGGAAACAAGGTTAGAATGTCAAAAGAATCCGTCAAAAAAAGAACGTCGGTCGTTGTCATGTACTACATGTCTTACCAGCCTATTTACAACTCACTTTTTTTTTGCTTGAGTGCAAAGAGTTAAATATGAAATGCATTTTTAACCCTTTGCGCTTATAAGACATGTACAGCATGACAAAGTGGTTTGTCCATTAACTCTACCATATTTAAAGGTGTTTTGTCTGTTGGATCATAATACATGTACCACATGACACACTGAATGTTGAACTGTAATGACTGCTCATACTTCACATTACATGAATATTTTATTTAATAACTGCAAACATATTCATTTATTAGAAAAATTGTAAATAAAATAATACAAAATCACGCTGAATTATCTTTTTAAAATTAAAAACTAATAAAAACAGCATTGAGGACGTATTTACCGCATTTAGTATTTAACTTTGGGGAAACAAGGTTAGAACGTCAAAAGAATCCGTCAAAAAAAGAACGTCGGTCGCTGTCATGTGCTACATTTCTTACCAGCCTATTTACAACTCACTTTTTTTTGCTTGAGTGCAAAGAGTTAATACGAAATATGGGAATTTTGTAGAGGACCGGTTCATGCGATATTTTTTTTTTTAACCGATAAAAACGAAGCAATAGTGGTGGAAATTTTAAATTATGAAAAGTTAAAGCGCGGTAGGATATTTTTGTTTTGGAAAACTCAAATTTATTAATATTTTTCAAATTTTTTATAATGACAACTATACGATATAGCACATATTTTAAAGCAAGTTAGTGTATAATTTATTTATAGGAAACGGTAAAAATAATAAAACACTACGAAAGACACTTACATATAACTAGTAAAATAAATAAAAAAAAATTTAATTTAAAAAAAAAAAAAAAACAAAACAAAACGGAAAAATTTTATTTTAATTATGACATATATGTAGAACATTGATTCCATAGAGAACATCCAGAACATAGGTACTCACAGAACACTAGAAGCAAACTAAAATTATTAAAATCCAAAAAGTGTAAATTGCTTGGAGTGATTTGTTGGTCTGTCACAGGTTAAGGTGATAAGTCGTGCATCAGCTCCACCACAGCAAACAAGCATTGTTAGGTCGTGGTTACTAACAAAGATAAATACATATAATTTTATGATGTGTAATAAAATTTGATTTTGTGTTAATAAATAACGGCAAGGGTGTAAGGTAAGGGTGTTTGTAGTTCAACATAGTAATACATATCCATTTATACCTGCAATTTATTTCGTATACAAAATTAAGTACCGTTTTTTCAAAACTGCATAAGTTTAATATAATTTATTTTTAATACAGCCGAAAAATTTTTATACAAAATTTATAAATAAAAAACAGCATAAAATTATACGGTTTACACTGTATCAACAGATCGGTTTGATTTATGTAAATTTGGGGCGTCAGTGGGTGGCGTCGGTGGGCGGCGCGCGCCACCCACCGACGCCCCAAATTTACATAAATCAAACCGATCTGTTGATACAGTGTAAACCGTATAATTTTATGCTGTTTTTTATTTATAAATTTTGTATAAAAATTTTTCGGCTGTATTAAAAATAAATTATATTAAACTTATGCAGTTTTGAAAAAACGGTACTTAATTTTGTATACGAAATAAATTGCAGGTATAAATGGATATGTATTACTATGTCGGCGTCGGATATGTATTACTGTGGCGTCGGTGGGTGGCGCGCGCCGCCCACCGACGCCACCCACTGACGCCCCAAATTTACATAAATCAAACCGATCTGTTGATACAGTGTAAACCGTATAATTTTATGCTGTTTTTTATTTATAAATTTTGTATAAAAGATAAAGGAAAATTATAATTACTATAAAAGGTCATCTCAGTGCCGCGCCTGGGACCCTAATTTGTAGGATACCATGCGTCATGCTAGTAACGGCGCTTCGCGCCGTAATTTGTACGACGCTACGCGTCGTTCTCATAACGGCGCTCCGCGTCGTAATTTGTACGACGCGTAGCGTCCGGGCCACAACGGCGCTTCGCACCGTAATTTGTATGACGCCCGCATCATTCTCATAACGGCGCTCCGCGCCGTAATTTGTACGACAACGTATCTGACACACTCAGACACACTGCTATCCACAATTTTTTACACATACGCTTAGGGCTTGCATGTATATATATATATATCACAACTGGAGTATATTCTCTCCGAATAAGAAACATACATAATATGTCGTTCTTTTCAGACGTATTAAAATAATAAAAAGGTTAAAATTATTTTAAAAAATTTTTTTTTTAAACTTTTATTATAATTTTCTTTTTTTTTTAAGATTTAGTAGTTTTACGGTTTTCTCTTATTAAATAATAATAAATAATGCAAGTAATTGTGTTAAATTAATTGTTATATCAAAAATGTGTGTAACATTTAAAATGTAATATTTAATAATAAAACGCAATTATTTTTAATAAAAATATGTGACCGCGCTTTAACTCTTTAAGTACAATAATTCTCAGCCACATTTGTTTTTTTTTTCCGGCAAACATCGAAATTACAGCATGAACCGGTCCTCTACAATTTACCCCGAAATATTTTTACTGTTTATAAAAGTATAAGTTTTTAACTGATTATTAATTATTTTGCACTAAAATGTATTGCAAACAATTATCATATACGTTTGTATTCTATACACATCGAAATCGCAAGTCATAGTTATCAACCTGTAGATTCTGAATTTGTATTTAAAAAGAGATAGAAATATAATTGCATTTCTATCTGATCAGGGTGTATTATAAAAAGAATCCTTGCTGTATTTAAACAACCTAAATGATTTATTTTATAATTTTAAATTATTATCTCTACTGTCGACTTTCGGAGATTGTCCGTTCGCAGATTGTCCATACTGCAGTGGTAGGGATTTACACGTCACATGTTTATGTCACACGGACATCGCAACAACACAATTTTTGTGAATGTATTTGTGACCTTTTGAACCACAGAACAAATAGAACGAATATAACTGTCTCTTTTCTGCAATCACTTATGTGGAAGTATGTGCATCTTAGGCTGCTTAGGTGTCAGTTGCTCAGTACCCGTCGCTCAGTGTAAGTCAGTCAAACAACAATAAATTTGATTGTTGAACCGGCACAAGTAGCGTTGTGGTATCACACACATCACATACACGTATGTGAACCAAAGGTCACGTGACGGCTATCACCACTCACACAAACAGAGTTTACCGCACAAATACAAAGTAAACACCGTGCACGTATACAACATATTTTCTATCTCAAGTGGTTACACAGGTTCCAGTAGTATAGAAATATGTATTTTCTCTCTAGATGCTCTATGTTTTGAACAGAGGCGTAGGTAATGTTTGTTTAAAGATTATTTGTACATAACAACATAACATTTTATTCAGTGTACCTAATATGTATAATATAAATTTTGAGAGAATCCTATTAACCAATTTTTATATGCACTTACGTATGCAAAAATTTTTAAGTTTGTTTATTTAATTTTATAAAATATATATATATATATATATATATATATATATATATATATATATATATATATATATATATATATATATATATATATATATTACATAAAGTACGCCTAGAATATACGGTCGAGCTGATTTTTTAATGAGGTCCACTGGGATCTTGCAGATCCGAAAACGCCAGTAATAAGCTATCGAACCGATGCTAAAAAATTTCTCACTGCTAGAGAACTAAATTATTTTAGATGGATACAACTATGCTGCACAAAATTCGTTCGGGTTCTTGGGTCCCCAAAAATACCAAAACTAATTACCCAACCGATTTTAAAAATTCTTTTACTCTTAGAAAGCTAAACTATTTTAAATAGGTACAGGTCTTAGATGAGATCCGCCAGTGCCCAAGATTTGGAAATTCGCTATGTTATGCAGATGCTGCGACAGGGATATTTTAAATGTGCTGACTGAGAAAATGTTTTAAAACATATGTTACATTTGAATGGTTTTTCTCCGGTATGTGTTCTTCCATGCGTTTTTAAATGGCTTGATTCAGAAAATGTTTTAAAACATGTGTCACATTTGAATGGTTTTTCTCCTGTATGAATTCTCTTATGCCTTTTTAAGGACCATGAGTTAGAAAATGTTTTATTACATATATCACACTTGAATGGTTTCTCTTCTGTATGTATTCTTTGATGTTTTCTCAAATTGCCTGGGTAAGAAAATGTTTTAAAACATATACCACATTTGAATAGTTCTTCTCCACTATGTATTCTTTTATGATCCTTCAAACTACTTGAGTGAGAAAATGTTTTAAAACATGTATCACATTTGAATGGTTTTTCTCCTGTGTGTATTCTTTCATGTGTTTTTAAATTACTTGCCCGAGTAAATGTTTTAAAACATATATCACATTTGAATAGTTCTTCTTCACTGTGTATTCTTTTATGATCTTTCGAACTATTTGAGTGAGAAAATGTTTTAAAACATGTATCACATTTGAACGGTTTTTCTCTTGTATGTACTCTTTCATGTGTTTTTAAATTACCCGACTGAGAAAATGTTTTAAAACATATATTGCATTTGAATTGTTTTTTTCGTGTATGTATATTTTGATGTGTGTGCTCAGCTACACTCTGTGCGTTAGATACTTCTGACGGTTCACCAAATAAAACGTTGTTTTCCGTTAACATATTCTCTTCATCATCTTCTAATTTAATTTCGATATGTAAACTTTCCAAATTTAATAAATCACCAGTATTATTTCTTTCTTGCAGCTCCAATTTTATTTCATTTTCATAATATGAAGACTCCGGTACTTCCGTTTTTGTTATATTTGAAAATGAGCTGTCTACATTTTGTAAATTTTCCTCCTTTTTTATTTTAACAGTAAATGTTTCAGGAATTGCAGATTCTTTATTTTCCATTTTCTTCTTTTTTACAAAATTCAGTGGTGTAGTTTTAGCAATCTTAACAAGTTTTGACATTTAACGTGCAGTTAGCTTACTGTTAGTGTTGTTAGTTTTGACCAGGTTTTCACCCCAGTGGTCTGTAGTTTCTTGATCGTTTTCATGTTTTGATCATAGAGCATAGACAAATACACTATAAATTACATATTATTCTTATTACTGGCGTTCGGGACGAAAATTTTTTAGCCTAACGTTAGCTAACAGAGCTTTCACCGTTACAAACCAGAGGGCACGCATTCAAAAAATTAACATAGATTATATATATATATATATATATATATATATATATATATATATATATATATATATATATATATATATATATATACACACATTGATCGCATTCCATTAGAAAAAATATTACACAATACATGACACTGTGTTACACCATTGAATAATAGAGACAACATATCTATCTCTATACTACTGGAACCAGTGTAACTAGTAAGAGATAGAAAATATGTTATATGTATACGTGCACTGGGTTTACTTTGTATTAGTACGATATTGTGTATTGGTGTGAGAGGGAGATGGTAGTGGCGGTCACGTGACTCAGCTGATGCATACCTAACTATGACACCACACGCATGTACTAGACCAGCCTTGTGATTGACCTACACTCATCGAGTGCTACTGAGAGATTGACTACTAAGAAACCTAATGTGCCCATAAATGCCCACTGGTGATTACAGAAAAGAGATAGTTGCCGTACCTCTGTACTCTGGGGTGTTACACTGTGTCTATTTTTTTCACAATATATATATATATATATATATATATATATATATATATATATATATATATATATATATATATATATATATATATATATATAACTCCATCTAGCATGGTACATACATATTCTCATATCAATGAGTTCAAGAATTCAAGGCGAGCAAAGTCACAGGACAAAGTTAGTTGAATATAAAACTGTATATTGATGGTGTTACCCATGAAACAAAAACCTGGACCTAATAACAACTATGTACGCGATGTACGCTGGATTGATTGGGTTATGGGGATATAATACAAATACACAAGAAAACGTTGGTAAAACTGAATATTTAAATAATTTTTCCACATCTTTATAAAATGAAGAATTTATAATTATTAAAAAATATAAATACATAGTCTGTTTCAAAGAAGAACATACTAATTTTTACACAAGAAAAAATTGATAGGTACAGAGTGTGCTTATTTTTTTTATGGATATGATTTGATATTGTTTAAGAAATATATATTTGTTTCAACATGTTTGGTGACCTTAACTTTGACCTCAAGGTCAAGGATCAAGGTCATATCAAGGTCATCTCCGTTTTTTTAATCTCAACCCCCTTTTTGACCTCGGAAATGGAAAGAGCGAAAAATTCTACATCCGAATATGACCTTGAAATCAATGATCAAGGTCAAATTAAGGTCAAATGCTGATTTTTACTGTAATTTTTAACTGAAATTTCTACTGTAATTTTTTTAATTTAGATGTTCCATAGTAAGTGTAGACAGGATGTAGACCTGCGCAGTAGATGTAGCTATGACGTGCGCAGTAAGTGAAGTTGGTAGGAATGAGGTTGAAGGAAGAATAAAAAAATGAAATATTTCAAAATTACCCCAAAAAATTGTAACTTTAAAATATTGGACTCTATAGGCTAACTTGTTCGTCGAATATGTTGTAAGATTACAATTTTATGTGGTAACTTTGAAATATTTCATTTTTTTATTCTTCCTACAACTTCATTCCTACTTACTTCACTTACTGCGCATGTCTACATCCTACCTGCACCTAGTGCGCACGTCTACATCCTGGCTAAGCCTATTGCGCAGGCCTACATTCACGCTACACCTAATGTGCAGGTCTACATCCTGACTGCACCTATTGCCGAACGTTAAAATAAAAAAAAATTACAGTAGAATTTTCAATTAAAAATTACAGTAAACATCAGCATTTGACCTTGATTATTATTGACTTCAAGGTCATATTCGGATGCAGAATTTTCTGCTCTTTCCATTTCCGGGGTCAAAAAGGGGGGTTGCCATTTAAAAAACGGAGTTGACCTTGAGGTCAAAGCTAAGGTCACCATCGGATACGCCGTAAAAAATTCTGGAACTTTTGTTACCATCATTTACCCCAAAAATGCTTTTTAGCTGAGATATTTCACCGTTTCCATACTTTTGACTAACCCTGTATACATAATATAATTATGTACACAAAGTAATAGAATACGTTGATTCTGATAGACTTCATAAATTATCGATCACTGATCAGCATAATTTATATTAATATTTATTACAGCGTAATTTTTATTTAAATTTGGTGATAATTTATCACCATAATACATTTTTATAGACTGAACATATACATTTTGAGAGTACTACTTCAATCATCAGTAGTGTAATGTAATTTCGCGCGTCAAAATACTTTAAAACATGCTTTTTCATTAGATATGAATTTTCAAATGCCTTTTTAAACTATTTAATTGATTAAATGCTTTAGAACACGTGTTACATTCATATGGTTTTTCACCACGGTGAATTCCTTGATGTGTTTTTAGGCTACTTAACTGAGTAAATGTTTTAGAACAGATGTTACATTCGTATGGTTTTTCACCGCTATGAACGCTTTCATGTCTTTTTAAAATACTTAACTGATTAAATGTTTTTGAACATGTGTTACATTTAAATGGTTTTTCACCACTGTGAATTCTTTCATGTTTTTTTAAATCAAATAACTGAATAAATGTTTTCGAACATATGTTACATTCGTATGGTTTTTCACCACTGTGAATTCTTTTATGCATTTTTAAAACACTTGATCGATTAAATGTTTTCGAGCATGTGTTACATTTAAATGGTTTTTCACCACTGTGAATTTTTTCATGCCTTTTTAGATCACTTAACTGATTAAATGTTTTCGAACATGTGTTACACTCATATAGTAATTCACCACTGTGAATTCGTTCATGCACTTTTAAATACCTTGACGTAACAAATGTTTTAGAACATGTACTACACTTATACGTTTCTCTACCCGTGTGGAATCGTTCATGTTTTTTTAAATAACATGAAGTAGTAAATGTTTTACTACATGTTTTACATTCAAATCGTTTTTTGCCGACACGTACAGTTTTATGTTTTGTTAAATTTGCCGAATGATATGTATCGATTTCATCTTGTACAATTTTGAGGTCCGCATGTAAATTTTTTGAATCTATCAAATATTCACTCGACGAAATATTTTGCACTTGTAAATGAGTAAGGTTCTTTTTATCTGTCAAACTATTATTTTCTTGTGATAATTGAGTTGGTTGAAAAATTTTAGTTTCTGGTAATAACACTAAATTACTGTCATTCACTTCATTTTTTTCCACTTTAATTTCAACTGAATCAAAACTCTGATGGGCCGATTCATTCACTTCATCTTTCTCCACTTTAATTTCCTGGTCGCGTTTATTTATTTCGTCTCTCACCACTTTAATTTCAAATGTACGATGTGTTTCATTGACCGGTTCATTCTCTTCATCTTTCTCCATTTTAATTTCAACTTTATGAAAACTTGGAAGAACTGATTCATTCGCTTTATCTTTCTCCATTTTAATTGCAAAAGTTTGAACAGGTTGTGAAACGCGTTCAATCTCTTCATTTTTCTCCACTTTAATTGTACGATCGGTTTCATGGATGGGTTCAGTCAATTCATCGTTCTCCACTTTAATTTGAAATGTATGAAAACTTTCAGGAATCGATTTCTCCATTTCGGATTTCTGTTTTATTATACAGAAATATTCTTAACCGTGCCGTAATTCAGGATCTTATAAGCGTTGAAGGAGTTGAGGGCTATGACGGCTGTCACCGCTGTCACGGTTACCTCCTATTTATTGACTTTTGTTAGGTCTCTGTTTTGTTTTAACATCGTTAACGTCAAGTCGGTGTTGCCAACTACAGGTTTTTTACGCATGTTATATGGAGGGTAGAGTATCAGGAGAAGCATCAGAAGGACGGAGGTATGTGGAGATGGCATTTCGTATGTGTGAATATTACAGAAACTTTGAGTATGGAAGTGATAGAGGGATTACAGGTATTTATTCACTGTATATGAAAATGAAGTCCAAAAAAAGGGTTAAAGTGTTAACCAATATGGCGGTTAAGCAAGGTTTAATTAAAATTTTTTCTATATTTACTGATGTAATATTTGTTGCTATAAATATTGTTAGAATATTTATTAATAAATAGTCTCAAATTACAACAAAAATCGTATACAAATTAAAAAATATTTATTACCAGTTACCACTGACACTTTATAGGTTATGAAAGGTGTTAACGTGGTGTTAGCAATGTGGCGATTTGCTTCAAAAAAGATAATGTGTACTCCATCCAGTGTTGCCAACTCTAAAATCTAACTGATCGTAGAATTTATAAAAAAATACCGTAGATTTTCAGAAATTATGTTGTAATTTATATTTAAAATACGGTAAAATTACCTTGTTTTTTTCAGTAGGAAAATAAAGGTCAAAATTGAGAAACAAAAAATTTATTAATTTGATTCAGATAGTATAATGCTGTCATCATTTTTGTACAAGATTTCCTGTGATGAATTTCGTTAAGAGCTTATTACGCTTTTGCAAACAAACTAAATTAAAACGTTCTAACAATAAGTATTCATCTAAAATCAAATACGGTAGTTTCCTATCGAATTCGTTCGCATAATATCTCCAGACTCATTGCACATTGTTAGGAGAATTCCCGGAATTAACATTTTGAAAAATCCAAACAAAAAAAAAAAAACTGCTTTCATTAGAATAAAACCAAAATACCCTAACAAAAGTAACTAAAATTCCTGAAATTTAAAGTTAATCATAAAGATATAGCAAGTATCATAATTATTTACAAGTTTTAATATTATAATATTAAGATCGTCAATATTACCGTGTTTTTTGCTACCGTAACTGTAATCCTACCGTAGGTGGTAGATTTATGCTGATTACCGTGTTTTTAAGGTAATTACGGTGTAGTTGGCAGCACTGACTCCATCTATTGTGTGGTACATACACGTTCTGATATCTATGTACAGAAATGAAGCATTACACACACATTAACAATCACATACGTACCTAAAAAATACCATTGTGATCTCTTAACAATTTTAAATAGGGGATATTTTTATAAAAGTAATATACTTAGGGAACAAAGGAATATGTTTTGGCAAAGTATTTGCCAATAACAAAAACTTTTTTTGGTTTTTTGATGTTTTTTAATGAAAATAAGAGTTATATGTATAAAAAAAAACAATACATAAAAAATATATACATAAAAAATTTTGTTTAGACACCCATGTGTATAACATTATAAAATAGCGGATACCCATATTTAATTTTTAAAACATGATGTCTACTCATCTATGAAACGTAACTGGTTTTTTTTCCTTCTGTTTTTACTCTATTGTCGCTTTTGCACGATAAAACACAACAATTAACCATTTTGGTTTCCAATGGAAAACGCTGTAGTCAGTTTTAATTTCACGACAACTTTTCAGACTTCCCACGTGACGCACATACACAACTAAACAATGACAGAAGGAACACCAGTGCTTGGCTTCAGATCATCTATCAAAATGACTAGTCCATATACGTCACTGAGGAGAAGTATCTCCATATATAAAAAGTGGCCCCAAAAGTGGATGAAATTAAGATGACACTAGTATGCTAAAATTCTTAAATTTAAAATTAAGCGCTGAAGTTTTTATTGTTTTTAACGCTCAAAATGGTGTAACTTTTTGTCAAACAATATGTGGACTGTATAGAACAATTTGGAAATGGAGTGTTATAAGATGGAGATCTAACTCATATGAGAGGAATTGACAAAACTGGTCAGGAAAATGGTACATATAAGGGCTTTCTTTTTTTACCACTGGCGGCGTTAATAATCTCAAAATACTGATGTGAATATAGCGAATATAGTAACATAAAACGGATAAAACAGAATGTAACTACAGTACTTATTCTCAAATAGAAACACGCCGGGACTGGGGAAGTGAGTGTTTCCATTTGAGAATCACCAATGTCGGTTGATGATATTTAATAATAAGGAAATACATAGAAATTACACATGTATTAAATAAACTCTTATAGTTTAAATTACTTTTTACGGCGGATATCCAATGGTACTGACTCCGATTTTACATAATGACGTCAGCGAATTATATAATATACAATATAAATGACGCGACGCAAAATAAAAATTGTTAAGTTTATTTTAAAAACGATCGAAAAACCCACTTTATAACTGAGTTGAAAATTGAAAAAGATTCCAGAAGGTTCTATTCAAAAGCTAACAAAGATAATATAGAAGCTCGCGTTTCCATTTGAGAGTGTTCCATTTGAGAATAAGTACTGTACCGCTTTCGTATCGTACGAACACGAGTGCCATCTTTGATTTGAACATTTTTTTGAATACACTGAGTTTCGACTCCTTGTCTAATCTTCATAAATTTGGAGTTGGAGCGAAACTGTTACTTTGGATGTTGAGGTTAGGCCGTTTTTTTTAAATAACTGCACCGTGCTATATGTATTTTCGATGAAACTTTTTTTATACGGTCTCGATCCACCGCATAAAAAAAGTTTTTTTTTACAATCTGGACCGAACTAATCTTTTTATAGCTATTTATGATATTTTTGAATACATTTTTTTGTGCGATTTTTTTTATGCGGTCCCTATCCAGCGTACAAAAAAAGGATCAACTGTATATAGACAAAACAAAGGAACAGAATACATTGATTCGGAAGAATTTTTTAAATTAGTGATCAGCCTAATTATTATCACCATAATATATTTTTGTTAGAGATGAACTAAACGGTTATTTTCTAATAAGTGTTATTGCAATAACAGTTACTGAAAAATAACTGTTATTTATAACAGTTATTATAATAACTGGTATGGTATTTGGATATTTTAACATATTGTAAGATATTCGATATGCGTATAAACGGTTCTGTTAGTGAAATATGCACAGATCTATAATACTGACGGATACTAAATAATCTGTAATATCTGTTCAAATACTTGTCTATACAAGGATTTAGGCTTTATATACACAATTTTAACAATTTTATGGATACAAAATTACAAGTACAAATAGATAACTGTACAATAGACAATAGTTCATTTTTAAGGGTTTTTTAAATGTGCTACAATAGAAAATGTGTAGCTTGCCTGGGGCGTTATTATTTTGAAATTCTCCGTAGGTGGTAAAAATAAATTACTGTGATCCTTGCTTTCGAATATATTAATACTGATCAATGTTATCGATATTTCGAAAGGAGTTATTTAAGTAACCAGTTACTGGGTATTCCAGTTATTGACGATAACTGTTATCTTTCTATACTAGTTACAAAATAACAGTTATCGATATATCGATCATCTCCAATTTTTATACAATAAATATTCTCCGAGAGAACCGGCAAGACAAATGACAGGCCCCCGAGCGAAGTAAACGATTTCTCTCCAAAAAAAAGAATCAACGAGCTAAAAAAAACAAACACTTTTTCTCTTCCCCGGGCCTATACCAAAGGTTCCGGTCCCCTGTGCCATAGACCTACCTGCCCCCCTTTTACCGACCCGTTACACTGAATGCAGTGTAATTTTATGCGTCACAAGGCTCTCAAATATCTGTTATATTCACACTGTAACAAAACTAGTCAAATGTATTAAAACATGACGTGTTAAATTCGTACGGTCTTTCATCACTGTGAATTTTTTCATGTCTTTTCAAACTACCTAACTGATTAAATGTTTTCAAACAAATATTACACTCGTATGGTTTTTCACCATTGTGAATTCTTTCATGTATTTTCAAAACACTGAATCGATTAAATGTTTTTGAACATGTGTCACATTTAAATGGTTTTTCAACGCTGTGAATTTTCTCATGCATTTTTAAATGACTTGACTGTTTAAATGTTTTTGAACATGTGCTACATTCATATGGTTTTTCACCACTATGAATTCTCTCGTGTGTTTTTAAATCACTTAACTGGTTAAATGTTTTTGTACATATGTTACATTCGTATGGTTTTTCACCACTGTGAATTCTTTCGTGTCGTATTAAGCTACTTAATTGACTAAATGCTTTAGCGCACACTTTACATTCGTACGGTTTTTCACTACTGTGAATTCTTTCATGTGTTTTTAAACTCTCTTTTCGAGTAAATATTTTCGAGCATATATTACATTTATGCGATTTTTTACCACCGTGAATTATTTCATGTCTTTTTAAATTATTTAACTGATTAAATGTTTTTGAACATGTGTTACAGTTATAGAGTTTCTCAGCCGTATGAGATTTTTCATGTTTTTTTAAATTACTTGAAGTAGTAAATGTTTTATTACATGAAGTACACTGAAGAGATTTTTTGCCTGCATTTGCAGTTTTACGTTTTGTTAAATTTGCCGAATGAGCTTCATCGATTTCAGTTTGTTCAATTTTGATTCCTTCATGTAAACATTTTGAATCTGTTGCATATTTGCTCGACTCCTGAAATGTTAACATCTGCATAATTTTATTATGAAATGTATATTTTTAATTTCAAATGTTATCGAGTGCCTGTGAAACATTATTAACACTTTCAGTGCCATGGCTTCGGCATCCGAAACCAAACAAAACATCCACAGAAGCCGACCGCGATCAATATTTATTTAGAATAATAAACAAAACACCTAAAAATATTTATAAAAAAGATTTTATATTATTCTATTAAAAATAATTTATTACTATGGTTCATTTCAGTTAAATTTAACCATGCTTCGTTACTTTGAATTTAAATAATTTCCGTTTTCTTAGCTTTATCTCTTTTATTATTGCATTTATGTAAATTTTAAATTTGCAGTTTATTTTTAGAAAAGAATAGAAGATTGATTTGTTTCGAATATAAGAATTAATTAATTTTTTAACGAAAACTCATGATCAATTGTATCTGAAATGAGGTATACTATCGTATTGAGACTAAAAAAAGCTTGAAAACTGAGTTACGGAGTAAGGAGGGTGTTCTGCATATTTAACTATAGTAGATTATATATCTATGTATTTTTAATACTATTCGGAGCTATTCTACAATATTTTGAATTGCTTATAGTATTTTAAATTAATATTTGCTTAGTTTTATCAAAAAATTATACGACAATTTTATTTAAATTGACTTATTTGTAAGTATGTATAAAATAATTATCAATAAATTAAATAATATAATAGTACTTTGTTAAAAAGTCACTGGTTAACTAAGTAGTAAGTATAGAGATATAAATCTGCTAATTTATTTTAGAAAGAGAAGAGTAATAATAAAAAGAGACAAATCAAAGGGGTGGCCCATATATGTATTATAACTATATGGCCAATCCCTATAAGAGGCAGTGGTTCCGATGAAGTGAGACGGATAGACATCGGGTAGAGGCAGTTCAGTTGTTTTGCGCAGGTGCATCAATTAGTGTTTACCGTGTTTACTGTTCAGATTGGTTCATATTACCACCAAAAAAGTCGCGTTTGCGCAAAACGAACAAAATACTTCCAAATCTGCACCGTGATGTTGGGACGTTTTTTTCATATCCATTTGGCTATATATGTATACTACATATATGGGGAGGCCATGATATTTTTTTAGTCTCAACACGACTGTACGTACCGGATACTTTTTATTTTTTGTACATATAAATATACATAATATGTTTTATCATCAAAATAACTAGGATTCATCTTTTATTTACAATAATATTTTTATCCACATATGTATGTATATGTGTATTGTATGCTTGTATGTATATGAGTATTTTATCAAAATAATAATAACTATATACTCATCTTTTGACCTGCATAACACATACATGTTGAATCATTTAGTGTTCTGTGGAATCATTTTATGTACTTGTTTAGATAAAATTTGTTTAAAAATATTGTCGGCTTCCGGGGAAGTTTACTGTGAAAATGCTCGGGCCTCATAGTGTTAATGTATAGCGAACTTTTGTTCGTATTTATACATACACCAATATTCATATGTTCACTTAATTTCCAGCTTTAGCTGATACTTGAACACTATTTACTTTGGCATGTATGACCAATTCATTATGTTCATTAAATTCACATAGTGTTTGAAAAATTGTCAAACTGAATCGGCTGGGACTCGAACCCGGATCTCTTGGTTCCTAGCCAAGCGCCTTATCAATTAGGCTACCGAACCGCTTGTTCAAGTACCACTCCAGTCCGACAGTTAATCAAACACATCCTCTCTTTAATGCGAGTATGTTTCACAGGCACTCGATAACATTTGAAATTAAAAATTATATAAATGCGTCTCGCATTAAAGAGAGGATGTGTTTGATTAATTATCGGACTGGAGTGGCACTCGAACAAGCTGTTCAGTAGCTTAAATGGTAAGGCGTTTAGTTAGCAATCAAGAGATCCGAGTTGCCGATCCAGTTTGATAATTTTTCAAACACATGTGAATTTTAATTATGAAATTTATAATCCAAATCGATTACTCACCACTTTTAAATTTTGCTCTTGTAGATCCGTACGGTTTTTTTTATCTGCCAAGCTATTATTTTCTTGCGGCAATGTAGCTGATTCAAAAATTCTAGTTTCTGGTAATAACACTAGATGACTGTTAGTCGCCTCATCTTTCTCCACTTTAATTTTAACTAAATGAAAACTCTGATGGTCCGATTCATCTTTCTCCACTTTAACTTCAAATGGACGATTAATTTCATTCTCTTCACCTTTCTCTACTTTAATTTCTCGTTCAGGAAAACTTTCATGAGTTGATTCATTCACTTCATCTTTTTCCATTTTAATTTTAAACGTACGATCAATTTCATGGTTCGGTTCCTCCATTTTAAATTTAAATATATTAAAACTTTCATGTACCGATTTCTCCATTTCAAATTTCTGGATTATTATACACAAAATCTGTAAACTAAAGATTCTTATGATGCCTACGACAACTATTTAGATCTAAAGCAAACTATTTGACAGGCTGACAGGTACCCCAGTCCAATAATCGCAATAACCCCAATACCTACTTATTGAATTTTGTTTTAACGACGTGACATCAAATCAGTGTTACCAACTGGAAATTGCTAAAAAATAAAAATCTCATATTCAGAAATGTTTGAACCTTGGTTTGAAGACTACATTCCCTCCGTGTACATTCCATACCCACTGGTTCTGCTATATAAAGGAGAGTCTACACTCTCGCGAGATTGACCAAAATACGAGAATGTCGCAAGTCACTTCGTTGTTCCACGTAGTTGGTGTTATAACGCTATTCATAAGCCTCGGCCAACCTCAGCGAGGAACTTCGGTAAGGAACCTCATCCTACCTTGGCGAGAATGTAGAGTGTGTTTTATAAATGAAGCCAAAAAATGACTAGTGTTGACAAATATGGTGGTTAAACAAGGTTAAATTAAAAAAATTCTAATTTATTGATGTTATATTTGTTTTTATAAATATTGCTTAGAATATTATTAACCCTTTGCGCTTATAAGACATGTACAGCATGACAAGGAGGTTTGTCCATTAACTCTACCATATTTAAAGGTGTTTTGTCTGTTGGATCATAAGACATGTACCACATGACACACTGAATGTTGAACTGTAATGACTGCTCATACTTCACATTACATGAATATTTTATTTAATAACTGCAAACACATTCATTTATTAGAAAAATTGTAAATAAAATAATACAAAACCACGTTGAATTATCTTTTTAACTAATAAAAACAGCATTGAGGACGTATTTAGAGCATTTAGTATTCAGCTTTGGGGAAACAAGGTTAGAACGTCAAAAGAACCCAGTGAACATTTTTCTGTAAATTTTATGTCACAGTGACAGAACTGAAAGTCACATGTTACCAAGGGGACAAACTAGATTGGCTTTGCCTCTGTTCCACTTGTAATGAGTTTGTGACGTAGTCTGTTTGTGTACATACACACTGGTTGCAGTGTATTAGTTTGGTTTTTTGTAGTAGTATGTGTATACACGCATACAAACACAATACACGTATTACCAGAGAGAGATGTTCAACGTGTACATGTAACAATGGGGTATATTGTTAATACAATGGTATGTTGACTCGACGACGACTACTGACGGACTAATGCCTTAAGCTGTGACTGGGTTACAAAGGACTCCAAGCGAATTTCACTTTTTTTATGTTAGTTGGCTTCTAGTGTTCTATGCATGTTACATACCATGTGAGTCACATATGACTCACATGTAACTTACAATTTCCCACTTATAAACGTAACAATGTGACGTAACATTGTTATGTTCTTGTTACGTTTTAGGAAAATATAACTTTGATGTTACCTTACAGATAAAAATTACGCCTTCTTTTGCAAAAAGCAAATTCAAAATTCCATTTTTTTGTTTCTTATTAACATTACATACACATATTACCAACTTATTAACATACACATATACATGACATATACATCCACTTAAATTATTATTATTATTTTTTTGTTGTTGTTAACTGTTGCAGGATTCGAACCATTATCCAAGCTGAAGCATCTTTTAAATTATCGACAGTGTTAACCACTAGACCAAACTCACTTATTTATTCTGATCGTTATATATTAATATATATCACAAAATAGTAAATAAAGCCTTACAAGAATTTTCATAAAAATTTCATTTTTAAATTAGTATGTAACAAAATTAACGTTGTTTTAACGACGTATTAATGTTGTTTTAATGAAATGTCACAATCATGACTCTTTTGTTATGTTTGTTATCCATTTCATCCATCCATTTTTGTATAAGTCGATTTATGTTATTTGTTATATAGGTTATTTGTTATAATATGGGTTATATTATATATATATTATGGGGTTATACTATATAATATGTATAACCCCATAACCCATATAACAAATAACATAAATCAACTTATACAAAAATGGATGGATGAAATTTAATTACATCAGACGCCAACAGAGGATAGATTGAAAAACTGCAGGAATCTTTAAATGGATAATTCCTCACGAATTGATACATTTAAAATTAATATGCTAACAAAACATTTCACAAAAGTGACAAGTGAAATGTTTTATTAATCGCCGTGTTCGTTGCTGAGTTTTTCTGCTCAAAGTGAGCTGTTAGCGCATGCGCAAGAACATTTTTATGAAGTACGAAATACTTGTGTATTTCATAAAAAAAAAGTTCTTGCGCATGCGCTAGCAGCTCACTTTGAGCAGAAAAACTCAGCAACGAACACGCCGAATATTGATACGTCACAAAAACATAACAAAAGAGTCATGATTGTGACATTTCATTAAAACAACGTTAATACGTCACAAAAACATAACATAAGAGTACTGTTGTGACGTTTTGTTCAAAGTAACATTGTTAGGTCATCAGGATATAACAAAAGAGTCATGGTTGTGACATTTCATTAATGTAACGTTGATACGTCACAAAAACATAACATAAGAGTCAGTTCTGTGAGGTTTTATCAAAGTAACATTGTTAGGTTGCGAAGACATAACATAAGAGTCACACTGTGATGTTTTATCAAAGCAACCTTGATACATCATCTAAACGTAACATAGAAGTCACAAATGTGACATTTTATTACAGTCACAATGGCATGTAACTGTTACGTAACATAAGGTAACAATTAGGTATATAACATAAAACTCTAATTTTATATAATGGTTATGTCACCCATAAGTCAAAAAAGTTACGTAACTTGTTATTTCCTTGTTACATCACATTTACATTCTATGTTCACTGGGAATCCGTCAAAAAAAGAACGTCGGTCGTTGTCATGTGCTACATGTCTTACCAGCCTATTTACAACTCACTTTTCTTTGCTTGAGTGCAAAGAGTTAATAAATATGCTCAAATTACAACAAAAATCACATACAAATTAAAAACATTCATTGCCACCGTCACTTTGTAGGTTATAAAAGATGTTAACCAATATGGCGATATTGCATCAAAAAAAAAAAAAAATAAAAATAAAAAAAAAACACGGGTTCTAATATCAATGATGATATGATCAGACATAACTCTACTTATTTTTAGATAACAATAATATGGACTTATGAATATAACGAGAAAATTTTTTAAATAATTAAAAATTACAATGGATATTCCTGTGAGTGCACTCATTTGTTCTTCATCTTCTACATAATATATTCCATGGAAACCAGAATATTTTTGAATTCCCTATGAATTACACTGCGTACTAGAGTCTAAAAATCTACCACAACGAACATTTTTGAATTCGAACTCATTACTAATTTGTTTTTTTGTGTAAACATTAACTTGAACAGCTGCTTCACATACACCATCCCGCTCAAATAGATAACAGTGGTGAGATTCACGTTCAACATCAGCTTCAATTTGACAAGCTTCTGTTTGGCAACTATTATCGACAAAATTATTAATCGGGGATAATATTTCGATTTTCATAGTTTTGATTAGCAATTTCAGAAAAATTCTTATTTTTAACTGTCGGAATATAATCACTTTTATAATTTTCTCGTAGCGTTTGCGTCGAAGTCGATTTATTTGTTGTTTCATTTTTTTTTAACGAAGGGTTAACGCCTGGGAAAATCTTCGGTACATATGATGGGTGATGGGGATGCTCGGATTTCTCGTTACCATAGAAATGAAGACTGCAGACCCGAGAAGAACTTGTTGGTGTCCAATTTTTATCACACGAACTAAAAAAAAAAAAAAAAAAAAATGACTAAATTATAAGAGTAATCCTACAACAATAGTGTGATAAATCGGAATAACATACATGTACTAGTGACTCTAACCACAAGAGTGTAATTAGATCTAATTGCGTTACTTAATTTAAAAAAGAGAGATCTAAGTACAGTCGGTGTCTGTGGTATGCAGCAGATTGACTTAATTAACCACAGATTTAAATTACCGTCTTAATTAAGAGACGACCGAACTAGGACCGGTCACAACATCGAAGACCGGATTTTCCATGTGCCTTCGTTGAAATATGCATCTTTATGTATTATGCATGTATATATTTTTAACTTTTAAAAATAATGCCGAAAATAGTTCGAAAAAACTAATTTAATATTTGTTGTCAAATTTGCGCGTATTAGCTATCAATTACGTCACATTCTCTAAATAGTAACAGGTGTTCTCTAACTAAGAAAAAAAAACTTTTTATTTTTCTTATAGCTAGGAAAATAAATTGTTGAATTTTTTAAAAATTAATTTTTAGATTAATTTTCATAGTTATGTTTGCTCACCGGAATTTAAAGTAGTGACTCTAGTGGCGATATTGTTGAAATATAAGGGAATGTAACGTCACAGTCCGTTTCTGTTCATGTGGTTTATATTTAAAAAATTACTTTTTTCAATAATTTTTTTTTTTAAAAATTAAATAGTGATAGTTTGGATGAATTAACATAACAAATTGCTGTTGTTTATTATCAATTTTCATTATAATTGAAATTGTTTTTCTTTGGTACTGTCAAATACCCCAAAAGAAAAATAGAGTAAAATTGATTTTTTTTTTATGCTTACGTATTTTTTTGAATTTCGGCTATCCACTGTTCTCGTTTCTTTAGTTTCTAAGGAGTATGTATACTTGCTGATGGAAATGAGTAAAATTTAATTTTTTTATTACCATTTGAGGCAAGATTTCTTGTCGTATTTGTACATCCTTTTACACAACAAGTAATGTGTGACTTATTCATCTAAAATAAAAATAAAAAAATGTTTACAATCAAAAAATTCATATTACTCAATAAACTACATAAATTAAAGTTTTCTAACCTCTGTATATATATGCTGATAATTACTAATGCAGTCTTTTATTACATTATCTTAATCTTATGTACCTATATACCCCAAAGCCTCCAAATCGATATAATTACTAAATTATTTATTTATTAGGACGAGCGACGAGAGTCCTCTACTATGCAGCAATTAATACATTTTTGTGATACTCTTTATGAACTACTACCGAACCTTTAGACTTGAAATTAAACATAGTGATTGTAATAGTGTCTAGATGTGTTATCAACCATCATTTTGGCAAAAAATTCATAAGAAAACGGAAAATTGTAACAATTTTTTGTGTATAATACTTCTATAGAGAACCTGCGTGATCTTTGAATTACGACACTAGCGTTTATGGTGGCTATATTTAGCATTTTTATGTGAAAGAGTTTAATATAAGTAGGCTATTTTGAATTTTAAAGTTTGCCATATTTTTATGAAAAATGTCAAACAGCAAATACAATTACTATAAAAAGCGATTTTCGAGATGTCCAAGTGGGTGATTTACATGATTCTCTATACAAAAAAGGGAAAAAACTTGTGTCAAAATGGTCATGTATACGACATTCAGAAAATACAATATACCGGTGGACGAAGTGGCATAACAGCCAAAGTTATGCAACAAACAAATATAAAAATTCAATGTAATGTAACTATTAAAGTAAGTGGCTAATTATGCATTTTTTTACAAGATTTTTAACTTAATTTTTTAATAATAAATAAATATTTATCTGAGCGGTTATAATATTGCAGTCCATATGACCCAGTCAATTTATCTGTTGTACTTAAAACAAAAATAATAACTTGTAAAAAAAATTATAAATTGACTTATAGAGGCGTCACTAGTGACAAAGCAGGTTCTTTATACTTATAGTTCATTTCAAATGGGTTGAAACCTGTTACTATTTAATTTGCATAAGAAAAACGGCCAAGCTATTTGAAATGAACTCTATTTAATATTTATAAATTAAAATTATAAATATTAAAAAGTAATAATTAATACAAAAGTATAAACTTATTAATGAATTTATGTCAAAATCTATGGTTACAAATAATTTGTGCTGACGTCCTCACACATGTACTTATAAAATTATTGAAAGAGGTGCCATGCAAGTTCTCTATATAATCTATAAAAACAATTAAAACTTTTTATTTTTTTCTCTACATAATTAAAACTTTATTTCCATAACCAAAAAAATAAATTACATAATTATTACAATTACTATTTGTAAGGTTTCTAATTTGTTCTTTCTTTTTTCTGTTCTAATTCAATATTAACGAAATCCTTTTTAGTCGAATTTTCTCCGAAAAATTAGACTTATACAGTCTATACGATAAGAGCTGCGAGAGGCGAGACCAGGGGCGCTATCCGTTTTCGGACCCGTAGAACACGATTATGTAAAAAAAAAAGATGTCTGATATATATATATATATATATATATATATATATATATATATATATATATATATTTTCCCGCAACCTTTTAATATGTGTAGGGCCCCCCTATGGAAGTTAAGAGATGAAATTTGGTAAGTGGGGCTTATTCCGATGCACAACAATACTATCAAAGTGGGGTCAAATTTTGGGCAAATTTTTTTTCGGACCCGACCTTTAAGGGGATGGTGGGGGGCGGAAAAGCAATAAAACTTTTCCAAATCGGTTTTAAATAATGTTTCGGTCAATTATCTACAACATATCCAAAATTCAGCTTCCTAGGATGATATGGTGGGAGTAGAGGGGGGAAAAACGATTTTCGCTGGATCTAACAGGCCCCCAGCCCCCCAGAATTAACGTAGAGGGTTGAAATTTGGTGTGTTGATAAAGCTCGTACCTAGGTTGTGCTTTTTGGAGGTTTTAATATTTTACCCCCACCCCCCTCATTTTTAAGCTACAATTTCATGCATTTTCGACGTTTTCGAAGTTTGTACCACTCGCACAGGTCACCCGAATAAACCTAGAGGGCTGAAATTTTGTATTCGGATTGAGTTAGTATCAAGGGGGTGCCTTTTGGGGGTCTCGACTTTTAACCCCTACCCCCACCATTTTTATACCCAAAAGAACATGATTTTTCTTGTTTTTTAACAGTTTCGTTCGGGTCAAAATCTCCCCAAATAAACCTAGAGGGCTGAAATTTGGTGTACAGGTTAAGCTAATAGCCAGACACTGTTTTTTGGAGGTTTCAACTTTTAACCCTTACCCCCACGATTTTTACGCCAATATTTCCTTAATTTTTTTGCTTGTTTTCTAACACGTCTAGAGACTCCATAAGGAAACCTAGAGGGCTGAAATTTTGTACGTGTATTCAGTTAGTATCCAGCTAGTACCTTTTAGTGAGTCCACATTACTTTTCCCCCCACTTCTTCCATTTTTACATCGGAATTGAATGCTATTGTTAAATGTGTTTTAAATGCATTACTTTTATTGTAAATACAAGTAGGCGAATAGTAATTTTAAAAAATTTAAAAAAAAGTGAATACAATTTTTTAACAAATGAAATACATACATATTAAGTAATTTGCAAATGTTATTAAAGTCACTGTTTATTTATTTATTTAATTATTATTTAGGAATTTTGGATTTTTATTATTTATAAAATAGAAATTTTGGATTATTTTGGAAAGAAAAAATATCTTCATAAAAGCCTTCCAGTTTACTATTTAAGTTCCTTTTTTAATATTTAAAAGTAAAACACAAAGGCAATTGGCGGATAAGCATGGATAGAAATGCCCTCGTACGAATTGTGTTGGCTTTTTCCCTGTTAACTTCTATCGGCACAAAATTGAAATTTACTGAGATTCAGCCCTTAAAAACTTAAAATCTTTTTATAAAGCCCCGATCAACCGGACACTCATTATCAGTTTTGAAACCACCAAAATTACAAATCGCTTGTGGACTTTCAATTATATTTCGCTTGTAGACACTCAATACCGAAGAAATAATTTTTTATTTTTTTTATTTTTTATTTATTTATTTTTTTTTTTTTGAAAGAAAAAATATCTTTATAAAGGCCTTCCAGTTTACTATTTAAGGTCCTTTTTTAATATTTAAAACTAAAACATAAAGGCAATTAGCGGATAAACATGGGCAGGAATGCCCTCGTACGAATTGTGTTGGTTTTTTTTCTGCTACCTGTTTTCGGCACAAAATTGAAATTTACTGAGATACAGCCCTTAAATACTTAAAACCTTTTTTTAAAGCCTCGATCAGCCGAACACTCATCACCAGTTTTGAAACCAACAAAATGACAATTCGGTTGTAGACTTTCAATCACATTTCGCTTGTAAACATTCAATACCGAAGATGAAGGAGAAAATTCGACTACCGTGATGGGGCCCCGCTGCTCACGGCGTTTTTTTTTGTATGTAATGAACCAATTAATGAATTCTTATGAACTTCATGAATTAGTGTTCAGCATAATCATCATATCAACCATAATACATTTTTATACACTGAACATACACATTTCGAGAGTAACGCTTTCATCATCAGCAGTTAAAAAGCACCAGCGCACAGAATACTAAAACCAAACTAAATACAAAATTGTGTGATTCGTCTGGAGCCGATTGTCACAGCTTAGATAATTCCATTAATCGGAAAGATAAACCTTACGTCATATTTTGATCACACTGGTGCTGTTAGTATACAGATAAGAAGTTAATTTCTGATATTCTGTACACCTGCGTAATGTATAGTTGAAAAAATATTCCCAGACATTTTTGATAGTTTCTTTGTCAACGGATAATTGTCTTTTTCTAATTCCAGTCAAACAAATAAATAGTGCATAGGGTACTAATTGAACATTAGGTTACGAAATAATAATAAATAATAAGTTAATAACACTATTTTATATTTTTATGTAAATTCTGTTTATTCAATAATAATTTGATTACAGAAGAATATTTCTTAAAGAAACCGAAAACAAATGACATTAATGATATATTATAACTTAACTGTAAACATATACATAAAATAACTGAATGACTGGATTCATTGCCAAATATTTAATACTATTAAAAATATAATTTTGAAAAACAAAAATCAGTGGATGTCAATATGTACTGCTTAGAATTTTCAAATCAATTAAAATCAAACGAAAATAGTTTATTCTAATTGAATATAACATATTTCACTTTTCTTTACAGTATTGCATCATTTTTTTAACTTTGTGAAGATGAAATATTATTATGTCAAATATTTAAAAAACTAAATAAAAACCACTGATTAAGGACACTAGTGTATAAATAGTGTTGAAAAGTGTACGACAAGGACAAAAAAGAAAGAAACCTACAAAAGTGTCTGGGAATATTTTTTCAACTATAATTATGCTGTGCTTTTATCGGGTATGAATTTTTTTATGTCTTTTTAAATTATGTAACTGATTAAACGTTTTTGAACATGCTTTACATTTAAATGGTTTTTCACCACTGTGAATTACTTCATGTGTTTTTAACGTTTCTTTTCGATTAAATGTTTTACAACATATATTACATTTAAACGGTTTTTCGCCACTATGTATTATTTGATGTGTTTTTAAATGACTCAACTGATTAAATGTTTTCGAACATATGTTACATTCGTACGGTTTTTCACCCGTATGAGATCTTTTATGTTTTTTTAAGCTACTTAACTGACTAAATGTTCTAGAACATATATTACATTCATATGGTTTTTCACCCGTATGAGTACGTTCATGTATTTTTAAATAACTTGAACTAATAAATGTTTTAGAACATATGTTACATTTAAATGGTTTTTCACCACTGTGAATTCTTTCATGTGTTTTTAAAACAGTTATTTGATTAAATGTTTTCGAACATATGTTACATTCGTATGGTTTTTCAGCATTGTGAATTCGTTCATGTATCTTTAAAGTAGTTGAAGTAATAAATGTTTTTGAACATATATTACAAGTGTATGTTTTTTCACCTGTGTGAAGTTTCTCATGTTTTTTAAAATAATATAAAGTAGAAAATGTTTTAGAACATACGTTACAGTTATAAGGTTTTTCATCACTATGAATTTTTTCATGTCTTTTTAAATTATTTAACTGATTAAATGTTTTAGAACACACATTACAACTATAAGGTTTTTCACCCGTGTGAGATCTTTTATGAATTTTTAAATGACTTAAAGCAGTAAATGTTTTAGTACATGTATCACATTCGAACAGTTTTTTTTCTACACGTGTCGGCTTATTTTTTGTTAAATTTTCCGAATGATCTTCATCTATTTCATCTTGTTCAATTTTGATTTCCGCATGTAAATTTTTTGAATCTGTTTCGAAAGATTCGCTCAGCTCCTAAAATAATAATATTTGCATAATTTTATAAATTAAATTTATAATTCAAATCCAACACTTACCATTTTTATATTTTGCCCTTGTAAATCTGTAAAGTTTTTTTTAGCTGTCAAACTGTTTCCTTGCGACAATTTAGTTGGTTCAAAAATTTTAGGTTCTGGTAATAATACTAGAGTACTGTTAGTTGCTTCATCTTTCTCCACTTTAATTTCAAATGTACGATTAGTTTCATCGACAGCCTCATTTTCGTCATCTTTCTCCACTTTAATTTGATATGTATGAAAACCAATATGAAAACTTTTATGGCTGGATTTCTCCATTTTTAAAGGACACTAAAGATGCTTGATGCTTATGACAGCAACCACAGCAACCTATTTATATATTGACGGTATTGACCACAGAACAAATGGAACGAATATAACTGTCTCTTTTCTGCAATCACTTATGTGCAAGTATGTGCATCTTCGGCTGCTTATTGTTAGTGTCACTTGCTCAGTACCCGTCGCTCAGTGTAAGTCAGTCAAACAAAAATGAATTTGATTGTTGAACCGGCACAAGTAGCGTTCTGGTATCACACACATCACACATATGTATATGCTAACCAAGGTCACGTGACGGCTATCACCACTCACACAAACAGAGTTTACCGCACAAATACAAAGTAAACACCGTGCACGTATACAACATATTTTCTATCTCAAGTGGTTACACTGGTTTCAGTAGTATAGAAATATGTATTTTATCTCTAGTGCTCTATGGTATTGACTTTTCTACAGAAACTATGGAGGGTAGATATCAGGAGCACCATCTCTGTATCAAAAAGTGTCAATAGAAAGGCGTAAATAGTGGCGGCGCTACTGTAGCAAAAGGGTAAATTTAGAGAAGTAAACAAGGAAAGAAAAACATCCGCGTTGTTATGTAATTATTGTTTTTTTATTATAATTGTTACATATAATAGTTTTATTATTTTAAAAATTTTTATAAAACTCAACACAAAAAAATCACTATACTCTTTTGCTACTCTAGCGCTATTCTGGCGAGTTTTTGAACTGTTACTTAGTACTTAAAACGGGACACTTTTTGAACTATTTTTCCATTGTTTTCCGTACAAGATAGTCCTCCTTATATTCTACACTCCATAACAGAAACATATACGCGTTCGTCAGAAAATTTAATTAGCCAAATGTGCCAATGCCAATTCAAATTAGCAGCTAACGGAGCTTGCTTCGTTACAAAACAGAGGGCTCTGATTCAAAAAATTAATGCACGTTAAATCTTTAAACGATTAGGACGAGTTAATTCGTCCTACAATATGGCGGCTCAAAATGCTGTGATATGTGTATATTCACTGGTACAGGGCCACCATCTGTAACAGATTTTCCGAAATACTGTATAATTCTAAATAATGTTTAATTTTTTCAAGATAGTTTGGTATAATTTATATTTTTTAAATTCCAAGGGTTCACTGTTTTGATGTTGGGATCTTTGATTTTTTTCTTTTTCTTTTTTTTGTAACCTTATCTATTGTACTTATCACTGGCAGTCAAAAGTCAGGCCTTCTGAGACAAAAAAATGTTTCCATATGGTGTGTTTAAAAGCGTTAAGCGGACTTTTTACTGCCAGTGATAAGTACAATAGATAAGGTTACAAAAAAAGAAAAAGGAAAAAATCAAAGATCCCAACATCAAAAAAGTGAACCCTAGGAATTTACAAAATATAAGTTATACTAAACTATGTTGATAAAATTGAACATTATTTAGAATTACACCGTATTTCGGAAAATTTGTCACAGATGACGGCACTTGTAGCAGTGAATATATACATATCACAGTATTTTGAGCCGCCATATTGCGGGACCAGTTAACTCGTCTTAATCATTTAAAACGTTAAAAGGTTTAAATATTTTTTCACGGTTTCTCGCGGTATAAATATTTAACTTCTAAAGTACTGTGATATTCAAAGATTATGGAATAAAAACAATCAATCACCATGTTAGAAATTGTTGTTTTAATATCTAATGCCTATTATTCTTTTTTGAATGCGAGCCCTCTGGTTTGTAACGGTACAAGCTCAGCTAGCTAACGCTAGGCTAACAAAATTTTCTGGTGAACGTGAGCAATGCACTTAGTGATCGTAATCCGTTAGAAAAAATAATACATAGTGCATTACACTGTGTCTACTTTTTTCAGTAATGGAACATCAACTTTTATTGTGTTTCTGCAGAGGGCAGTATAGACAATGTAACTAGATTTAAAAAAAAAATAGATTCAGTCTACTTAGTAGACTACCTTAATTCCCAATTACATGTGTAAGTTAATAATAAAAAGCAGATAAAAGATTAGTTTTGCAATAAAATTTTTAAAAAAAATTAGTTTTTTTGTAAAAAAAGAAAGTACAAAAATCACAAAAATTTGGTTGGCATTACTTTTCCCCTAAATGCACTGTGTTACACCGTGTTGTTTGTGTTGGCTAATGGAACACGATCAATATTTTCTATTATTTATAATGGAATACAGTCAACAATTCCCCCCCCCCCCCCTTAGTTGAAATTTGGATTATTTGGAATCACAACATGTAACTGTCACTTTGGTTTAAAGTGTTCTATGGGTTAAAATAACTGAGAGGCTGAGAATATCAGTTTTATCTAAGCGTATTTATAAACAGGATAAAAATTGTGAAATAAACAAGCAAATTTAAAAGTTTTATGTTTTATACATATATGTATGTACGCAATTTGCATGTGTAGGTATGTAACCCACCTAAACCACGTACAACAGGAATTCCGGTGAAATGGAAAAATTGACCATAGACAGTTTTAATGAATTCAAGATTAAAGTGGAAAAAGAAGAAATAAACGAAAATAATGCATTATTAATAATAGAAACAAAAATCGACGCTAAATTATTACAAGAAAATACTGAACTGAAAAATACAAACGATCTAATTACAAATTCACACGAGCAAGATATAAAACTGGTAAGTAAATTTTTCTGTACGCCAGAGGTCGGCAACCCGGGGGGCCGCATGCGGTGTATATTTTGTTGAGGTCATGATCTTGAATATTAATTTTCTTTTACTTGTTTTGATCCAAAAATGTTATGTAGATTTTTGATTTTCGATAGACCCCCTGACAAATTCACAAATTTAGTAACATCTTGGGAAATAAAACCTGTTTTATTGTGCTCAACACGTAAATATTATTGTAATGTAACTCGTTCACCTACCTGCTTCACTGTATGCGTGCTATATGTAGACCCCAGATTAGACAGATTAAGTATAAAAATCTGTTGTTCGTATACATGTAAAAATCTGTCGTTCGTAAGTTGTAATGAGCTGCAATTTACAGCGCTTCTGATTTAGTCTGTTACTGTTCGTCACATCGTTCTTATGTTATTGTTTTTTTGGCAATTTCCCAAACTAAGTGCCAACGAAATTTTGTAGTTTTTTTCTGTTTTTCTTGATTGATTTGCAAGTAAAACAAGTAAAACAGTAGATAAAAATTGGGGGACTCGTTTAATTTCCGTTAAAAAGTATTAACATTTAATATATTAAGCATTGCGTTTAGTAAGTAAATAACCCATTTTCCTTTCTTTTTTTTAAATTTGGGCAAAGGGAAATGCTAGAAAGAAAAACAATTTAATTTAATTATCATATTTATTTATTACTAAATAATATAATTTCTAAGAGGAATAATAAAATCCATACCTATATGTATTATTTATAACTATATGGCCAATCCCTATAAGAGGCAGTGGTTCCGATGAAGTGAGACGGATAGACATCGGGTAGAGGCACTTCAGTTGTTTTGCGCAGATGCATCAATTAGTGTTTACCGTGTTTACTGTTCAGATTGGTTCATATTACCACCAAAAAAGTCGCATTTGCGCAAAACGAACAAAATACTTCCAAATCTGCACCGTGATGTTGGGACGTTTTTTTCATATCCATTTGGCTATATATGTATACTACATATATGATAAAATCATATTAACATAACCTAAATTTTCTGTAAATAAAAAATTAAGTTTTTAATGAAAATTAAATCTGTGCATAAACTTTTATTGTTATTTTTATTTGTTTTAATACTAAATCAATCAAAAAAAATAAAACATTTGACAACTTTATTTTTTCGTTGGCACGTAATTTGGGAATTAGCCGTTTTTTTAATCAACTCGTGAAATTTATACAGAAAAAAATATGAACTGTGTCGTATTTAAGTATAAAAATTCTATTGAACAAAACAATTCTCAAAATAAAGGGATATCTTTCATAAAATAAATATTTATTTTTAATTGTTTACATATATATATATATATATATATATATATATATATATATATATATATATATATATATATATATATATATATATATATATATATATATATATATATATACTAACACATTCGCATGTTTGTGTCGATACAAGTATGTGTGTTGTTGTATTTATCTTAATCGCTTGGAAGGGATTTCGGTGTCTACGTCACTCGCCGGTGACAGCAGGCACAGTAAGTAGAGATAGAAATATTGTTTTTTTTTTCGCTAACGTGGTCCCCTTGTAGGTCGTTTCCGACCCCCTAGGAATCGATATAGACCACTTTGGGAACCACTGATATAAAGTTTCTTTAAAAATATTGCCGGCCTTTGGGGAAGTTTACTGTGAAAGTGCTCGGGTTGTATAGTGTTAATTTCCGCTTACGTATAAATTATTAATTAGGTACAAAAATCACACGAAATTATTAACTACAAAAACCGCCGTTTTACGTTACTGATATTTTAATAAAATTGTATTATATTTTAGGAGTCCGGTAATGCTGAATATGATACAAAATTAAAAATGGAAAGTTGTAATTTAAACACTGTCAAAACAGAGAATTTAATAGATTTGGAAAGTTTACATACGGAAATCAAAATCGAACAAGATGAGATTGATGAAAACTTATCTGAAAGCGACACTTTTTCTAAAACATTGGATCAGTTAAGTAGTTTAAGGACAGATAACATAAGTGAAACATTATATGAATGCAGTTCATGTACTAAAGTATTTAATCGGTTAAATCAATTAATGATACATAAACGAATTCATACAGTTGGAAAATCATTTGAATGTAAAATATGTTTTAAAACATTTCGTCTGTTACGTGATTTAAAAGTACATGAACGTATTCACACAGGTGAAAAGCCGTATGAATGTAAAATATGTTCTAAAACATTTACTACTTCATCTCATTTAAAAATACATGAACGTATTCATACAGGTGAAAAACCATACAAATGTAAAATTTGCTCAAAAACATTTAATTGGTCAGGCGATTTAAAAAAACATGAACGTATTCATACAGGTGAAAAACCGTATGAGTGTAAAATATGCTTTAAAGCATTTACTTCTTCAGCTTATTTAAAAATACATGAACGCATTCATACAGGTGAAAAACCGTATAAGTGTAAAATATGTTCTAAAACATTTACATGGTTAGAAAGTTGGAAACAACATGAATGTATTTATACAAGTGAAAAATCATTTGAATGTAAAGTATGCTTTAGCTCATTTACTGGTTCAAATAGCTTAAAAAAACATGAACGTATTCATACAGGTAGAAAAGCATATGAACATTATAAGTGTCCTAAAACGTTTAGTCAGTTAGAAAATTTAAATGCACATCAAATAATGCGTCCGAAAACACTCAAAACTTACGTTTCGAAATTTCAACGAACTTGATAATGTTTACATATAGCATTTGCAATAGCTGTCTTAAGAGTGCGTTCAATCGGAAATTATACATAGGAAATGTAGGAAATTGTGTTCCTAAGGAAATTAACAACAGCGCTTCATTTTTTCAAAATTTTGTCAGAATATTTTAAAATAAATTATTTACCTAATAATTAATAAATTATTTACCTAAAAGTAAAATTTATTAATTATTAGTATACTTCAAATGGAGGAAAAATGGGAAATGAAAAATATGTATGTGGTACTTGAAAAGAAAAGAAGTGTTGGCTCTTTTTCACGTCAAATATCTCTATAGACAAAATTAATTTGTTAATTTTTGTTTCTTAAATGAATTATTCAATAAAATTTGCTGTCCAATAATACTAATGTGTGTAATTTGTAACTAAACACCAATATGTAAATTAAAAATCACAAAGTGATTGAAAAAATTATCCGGATCGGCCGGGAATTGAACCCAGGATCTCCCGGTAACCAGCCAGGTGTCTTCGCCATTAGACCAACGACCCTGTGTTCGACAGCCACCCGAGCCAGACAATCATTCAACCCCCTGCGTGTATTGGCACTCTCTCTAATGCGAGAAACAGTTACAATCGAGTGCTTAAAGTTTCAGTTTAGCTGAACGATAAGTGAACATATGAATACTACGTGTGTTTAAATGCAAACAAAAGTTTGTCATACGTAGTAATGTTTCACAAGCACTCGATAATATTTGAAATTGAAAAATTGTAACTGTTTCTCGCATTAGAGCGAGTACCAATACACATAAGTGGTTGAATGATTGTCTGGCTCGGGTGGCTGTCGAACACAGGGTCGTTAGTCTAATGGCGAAAACAACTGACTAGTTACCTGGAGATCCTGGGTTCGATTCCCGGCCTATCCGGAAAATTTTTTCAATCACACGTTTGTAAACATCTTTTTTTTTTAAAGCTACGTATTAGTGATGTCGAATGATTAATCGTTTAATCGGTTTAGTCGACTAATTTTGTTTACATTTAGTCATATTTTAGTCGACTATTTTACTTTCGACTAAATGATTAAAATGATTGATTTTTTTTAAACGACTAAAGACTAATTTAACAATTTTTCTGCATTATTTATTGGACTTCAAAAAATGGAGACTAAAAAATTATCTATTTGTATGATTTTTCACTTTTATGTGGTTAATATATTGTGATGTTTCATATTTTTCTTTTTTTTAGAAGAAAAATATTAAAAGCCCATAATTAAATTCAAAAGACAACCTCGTTTTTGAAAGAAAACTTCGGTTACCTTATTCATGAATTCGACTAAAAATCGATTAGTCGACTAGTCTGTGCTCGATATTTTCGACTAATGACTAATTTTATCTGAAAAACAATTTTAATCGACTAACTGCTTCTCGGCCCGACATCACTACTACGTATATCATATAAACACATTTAGTTGCAATTTTTTAACAATCAGATTCTACGCTACTGAAGTTATATATGCATTTGAAAACTGGCATCACAAAACTAGCAAAACTGGCTAACCTGTTTGGTATAATATCAAATGATCTTGCCCTATGTGTAACTTTGAGTATCGAAATAACAGAGGGAGTACAGGTATATATTCACTGTATATGAAAATGAAGCCAAAAAAAGGATTAGTGTTGACGGTGTTGACCAATATGGCGGTTAAACAAGGTGTAATTTAAATTTTTTCTATATTTACTGATGTTATATTTGTTGCTATAAATATTGTTAGAATATTTATTAATAAATAGTCTTAAATTACAACAAAAATCGTATAGAAATTAAAAAATATTTATTACCACTGACACTTTATAGGTTATGAAAGGTGTTAACGTGGTGTTTACCCGTTTACCAATGTGGCGATTTGCTTCAAAAAAGATAATGTGTACTCCATCTATTGTGTGGGTACATACACGTTCTGATACCTATGATGTGTAATTTTGAAGTGAAAAATCGTATACTCTATTATATTATATTACGTCATTACAGAATGTGTAATCTTGAAATAAATGCAGTGTATACTATGTATATCCTTGATTATAAAACATTGTATATACATATTTTGTAAAAACTGTCATATGTACTGTTTTTTAATTTTTTTTTTTTTAATATTTACTATAAAAAATAAAGGTATACAAATGAGTTTTGTAAAATTATACAAATTTTTATTATTATTATTAGACATTCCTTCGCACCAAAATTCTTCCGTTCCCGATTGAACTTATCTGGGTATACATTTTAAAACAAAACTGACATGTTAATGCCGTAACTAATAAAAAATTGAATCTACCAATAGCTATACACTAGATTAATGGGATATGACACAGGTAGACAAAAAAGAGTTGGTAAAAACCGAAGATTTAAATATCATTTAATTTTACAAAATGACTTATTAAACCATTGATATTAAACAATATTATTGTACAACTGAACCTTTTTTTATGCGATTTAAAAAAAAAGGCCATTAAAATGCATAATGTGAATCAAAAGCAAGAGGAAATAAGGAACCTATACATTAATTATAATAATTTACTTTGATAAAATTACTTATTGACAGGGTCGGACCTAGAGTTATAAGGAGAGGGGGCAAATTTTCCTCTTGGCGCCCCTCGCAGCAAAAAAATTTTTACCTGGATGATGACAAAAAAAAGTCACCTGGACCCTACCATAAATCGGCACCAATGACCTTTTTTTTTTTTGGTCATCACTTACAAATTCACTTTAACCCTATCATAAATTGTTACTATTCACGTTTTTTTTTTTTTTGCTCATCACTTGCTCCAGGACCATTGACCCTATCATAAATTATGACTGTCGACCTTTTTTTTTTTGCTCCTCAGTTCAAAAATTTTTTAAATTTTGCTCCGCCCAAAAAAGTTTTCGCGCCCCTCAAATTACGTTTTTGGCGCCCCTAAAATCATCCAGGGATCCCCTTAATTATAGTGTATTTCACTCATATATGTAGTATACCTATATTGCTAGCATTGGCCTTTTTGGTCGCAAACATTAGGGTGCAGACGATATCACTCTCTCTTTCTATTTAGTGTACCTATTTTCATTGTCCGCATGCGCTGGCAATTTCAAAAATGCCTCCATTTTAGCCACTTAGGTTATCATTATTAAGTACGAGTATAAATTACAAAGTAAATTTTAATAAGCGATAAATGTGTTTATTTATTATTTAAGTAAATAAAATTGTCATTCGTGAGTTAAAAATTCAAACAATAAAATATTAAAAATATGAATGAGTTTATTTATTATTTTTCATGTGAACCGCTAGACATGCGCAGAACAAAAATGGTACACTATTTTTGTATTGTCTGTCTCTCTTTTTTGGCGACCAATTCCTCTCATAGGCTAGATACGTTGCTAGCAATATATGTATACTACATATATGATTTCACTTTATATAGAATAGTGACTTTAATTCTAATATAGTTGGTAATACTGACTACTCTGTGTTTATAGTAGAAGTAGGCTGACTCACTAGTATAAAAAAACAATATAGTAATATCAACAACCGCCATTGTACTGAAAACATATTTTGTACTTTTATTATTTAATAATAATCAGTATTTATTACAATTTACAACAGAATATTTCTCAATATATTCTCAACCTCACCTCATCACTGCATAAGAATATAAATTATTGCATCATTAAATTTTTTTACAGATGTATTTATCACAGTTTTCATAATATTATAAATATGAAATAAAATGTTCTCATGTGTAAATTAATGTTTTATTTTGTTTAAGAAAGCAACAGTTAAGGTAATCGTGGCGTTTTGAGTTATTATTTTCTATGAAACTTTTTTATACGGTGGATAGGGACAGCACAAAAGGTTCAACTGTATTACCAGTGAAGAGAGACGGATATAGAACTTCAATCCTGTGTTAAATTTATGGCACAGTATAAATAATAGTAATATACTACGTATATACCATATATTCGCTATAATCACATCAGTATTCGAGCATTATTAACGCCGCGAGTGGTAAAAAAAGAAAGCCTTATATTTACCATTTTCCTGGCCAATTTTGTCAATTCCTCTCATCGTATATATCCTTCACCCTTCTCTCAAGAACACGGAAAGTGAGACAGGAATATACAAATATCTCCAAAGTAAGGCAAAAATTCTTCAAAACAAGTGTAATGTTCTTAAAAGTAAGAGCAAGGCACTTTGGCTAGATGCGGTACGAATAGGCCCTATAGTAACATAAAACGGATAATACAGAATGTAACTACAGTACTTATTCTCAAATGGAAGCACGTCGGGACTGGGGAAGTGAGTGTTTCCATTTGAGAATCACCAAACGCTGTGTTCGTTGCTGAGTTTTTTTGCTCAAAGTGAGCTGTTAGCGCATGCGTAAGAACTTTTTTTTATGGAATACACAAGTATTTCGTACATAGAACAAATAGAACGAATACAACTATCTCTTTTCTGCAATCACTTATGGGCATTTATGTGCATCTTAGGCTGCTTAGTAGTCACTTGCTCAGTACCCGTCGCTGAGTGTAGGTCAGTCAAACAACAATGGATTTGATTGTTGTTAGCATTGTAGAACCCGCACAAGTAGCGTTGTGGTATCACACATATGTATGCGAACCAGGGTCACGTGACGGCTATCACCACCATCGATCACTCACACTAACAGAGTTTACCGCACAAAGTAAACACCGTGCACGTATACAACATATTTTCTATCTCCACTGGTTACACTGGTTCCAGTAGTATAGAAATATGTATTTTATCTCTAGTGCTCTATGATTTCGTACTTCATAAAAATGTTCTTGCGCATGCGCTAACAGCTCACTTTGAGCAAAAAAACTCAGCAACGAACACGGCCAATGTCGGTTGATAATATTTAATAATAAGGAAATACATAGAAATTACATATGTATGAAATAAACTCTTATAGTTTAAACTACTTTATACAGCGGATATCCAATGGTACTGACTCCGATTTTACATAGTGACGTCAGCGAATTATATAATATACAATATAAATGATGCGACGCAAAATAAAAATTGTTAAGTTTATTCTAAAAACGATCGAAAAACCCACTTCATAACTGAGTTGAACATTGAAAAAAATTCTAGAAGATTGTATTCAAAAGCTAACAAAGATAATATAGAAGCCCGCGTTTCCATTTGAGAGTGTTCCATTTGAGAATAAGTAGTGTACCGCTTTCGTATCCGTCGAACACGAGTGCCATCTTTGATTTGAACACTTTTTTGAATTGATTGAGTTTCATCTCCTTGTCTAATCTCCATATATTTGAAATTAAAATGGACAAAGGTAAATTGAATGAATCCGTCCATGAAACTGATCGTACCATTGAAGTTAAAGTGGAGAAAGATGAAGCGATTGATGATAATTTATTATTATTAACAGAAACTAAAGTTTTTGAAGCAGCTGAATTGTCGCAAGAAAATAACAGCTTGATAGATAAAAAAAATTTTACGGATTTAGAACGAAATATGAAAATGGTGAGTACTACATTTGGGTTATAAGTTTCATAATATAGTTATGTGAATGAATACTTATTAACATTTTAGGAGTCCGGTGAATATTTACCAGATTTAGCCAGTTTACATACTGAAATCAAAATTGAACAAGATGAAATTGATGAGGATCATTCGACATATTTAACAAAACATAAATCTGAACGTGTAGATAAAAAACTATTTGAATGTGATACATGTACTAAAACATTTACTAGTTCAAGTAATTTAAAAACACACAAAAGAACTCATAGTGGTGAGAAACCGTATAAATGTGACATATGTTTTAAAACGTTTACTCGGTTAAGTACCATAAAAACACATGAAATAATTCATAGTGGTGAAAAACCTTATAAATGCAACATATGTTTTAAAACATTTAACACATCAAGTTTTTTAAAAATACACGAGAGAATTCACAGTGGTGAAAAACCATATAAATGTAACATATGCTCTAAAGCATTTACTAGTTCAAGTGAATTAAAAACACACAAAAGAACTCACAGTGGAGAGAAACCATATAAATGTGACATATGTTCTAAAACGTTTACTCAGCTAAGTAGGTACTTTAAAAACACACGAAATAATTCATAGTGGTGAAAAACCATATGAATGTAACATATGTTCTAAAACATTTAATCAGCTAAATATTTTAAAATCCCATGAAAGAATTCATAGTGGTGAAAAACCATATAAATGCAACATATGTTTTAAAACATTTATCACATCAAGTCAATTAAAAATACACGAGAGAATTCACAGTGGTGAAAAACCATATAAATGTAACATATGCTCTAAAGCATTTACTAGTTCAACTGGTTTAAAAACACATAAAAGAATTCACAGTGATGAAAGACCATATATGTGTAAAATATGTTTTAAAACATTTAATCAATTAATTAGCTTAAAACGACATGGAATAATTCACAATAATAAAAAATCAGTTTAACCAAATGTTAAATAGTTTAAAAAGACAAAAAAAATTCATACGTATTAAAAACTGTTTTGTAAATATAATTAATATTTTGATAACGTTGTGACGCGTGAAATTATTATTCATATTACAATAGTGTTGTTTAATTGCTGATGATGGAAACATTACTGTCTAAATGTATATGTTCAGTGTATAACAATGTGTTACGGTAATAATGACTAATTGCCATCAGAATTAATGTCACTGTTACTTTATTACTTTACTTGGTGTATACATGTGCATACAATAATATTGTTTAATAATAATAAATACATCAGTTTATGAAATTAATAGTATATTATTCAACAAGCTGGTAATGATAGCTATTACTCTCGAAGATGAAATGCATCTGAGTGAGTAATAGCCATAGCAAGCGTGTAGAATACGATATTTTTTCTACGACTTTTTTCCTTTTTGATTTAGATAAAATTGAATATAAATTTTAAATTAAGAGGAGGTTTTCTTGAGCGTCCTTAAAAAAATCCATTTTTTTTTTTTGCAGAAATTGATAGCCAGTTATGTGTGGAATATGTTCCCAAAGTGATTTTGCTAGAAGTAATTTAAAGGGGAGTTTACTTGAGATTCGATCAAAAAATCGATTTTTTTTGCAGAAATTGATAGCAAATTATGTGTAGAATATGTTCTGACTTTGTTGAAAGTAATTTAAAAAAAAAAAAAGATTATTGTACATTAACCGAATCGAGTTTTCTATAAAAAAAAAAAAAAAAAAAAAAAAACGTAATTCACGCGGTAATGAATATTAAATATGAAATTTTAAAAATATGTTTCTTAATACATATTTTATAATATCTCGGAACCACATTTTTGGAACTAGTGACCACGATAACTCAAAAACTATCTGATGAATCTTTTTTTTTTATTTTAAAGATAATTCAATTCTCCGGCACCTATACCTAAGTTCGATACACTTTCAATATTTTTTTTTTTTTATTTTACTTTAAAGAACGAAAAATAAGACAGGAATCGTAATCAAAAGTTCACACATCCGCCATTTTTTTTCTTTCAGCAATTTATTGATATTATAGGTATAGGTGCCGGTACTGTTCAAATATTTTATAAATCTTTTTTGTTTTTGGATTTCAGTGGTTTATTACCGGCGCTATGATGTTAACCAACAAGGCATCGGATTTTCGGATCGTCACACTCCATGTATAGTTTAATACTTAATAAATATGTGTACAAAATTTGAAATTTATATTTACTTCCGTTCTTGAGAAAAAAATTCCAGAAAAATACATAATTTTTAAGGACTCTCAAGTAAACCTCCCCTTAAAAGAATACAGCTTTTAATCTATCTCTAATTTCATAAAATGTTTATATTATATAATAATATGTACAAACGATGAAAACAAAATACAAACTACTTTGTTTACTTAGACGTTACTACGTAAGATATATTAAATTTAAATTTGAGACATACATTATTCACAAAACAATCGTAAACCCATTGAATAATGGTTTAATACTGTGATTTCATTAATCAAAAAGGTATTGAGTAATGATCATTCCTCCACACTGTTGAATAATGCCGAACTTTCTCAACAATTAACAGATATATAATGAGTGTGTTCTTCAACAGGAGTAGAAAAATGATATGAATCCAGTGTTAGCAACCCTAAAGAGTCAAATTATTGTGCTAGGGTCGTAAAATTATAGTAAATTTGAAAAAATTATAGTAGATTAGAAAAAATAACCACCAAATTCAATTTTATCGCATTTTATATCGGAAGGCGAGAGCGGCGACCTTTTTTTTTTTGCTCGCCAGTTGTCAAAATGCCGGAGGACTATATATATCATATATGATATATATATTGAAATCACGATTGATCAGCAGTCATCTACTGTATCAGCAGTCATCATTTCGGCGCCAAATGAGAAACATTTTGAAATTAATTACGAAAAATTTGTTTTTTCGGTCTAAAAATATGGTTTATAAAAATTATAATAGATTTAAGAAATTATAGTAGATTTAAGGATTATTGTAAAGGCATGATAGTACATAGTAAAAAGGATGTAATTATAGTATGTCTACTATAATTATAGTACGGTTGCTAACCCTGTATGAATCGTCTAATTTCAAAAACCCCTATACGATATTTTCAAAAATTTTTTAAAAAATATACATATTTAGTTAAAGCAATAACAGTTAAACCATATGGCATTTTTATTTCATATTCTTTGAAAATGTTGTATAGTGGTTTTTGAAACTAGACGATTCATATCACAGAGCTAACAAAGATAATATAGAAGCCCGCGTTTCCATTTGAGAGTGTTCCATTTGAGAATAAGTACTGTACCGCTTTCGTATCCGTCGAACACGAGTGCAATCTTTGATTTGGACACTTTTTTGAATTCATTGAGTTTCATCTCATTGTCTAATCTCCATAAGCGTAATCATTGCTGGCGTTCCAGACGAAAATTTTGTTAGCCTAACGTTAGCTAACGGAGCTTTCACCGTTACAAACCAGAGGGCTCTAATTCAAAAATCAGTGCACGTTAAATATTTTTTCACGGTTTTTCACGGTATAAATACTTAATTTCTGAAGTACAGCGACATTTAAAAATTATGGAATAACAATAATCAGTCACCATGTTAGAAATTGTTGTTTAATATATAATTTATATTAATTTTTTGAATGCGTGTCCTCTGGTTTGTAACGGTGAAAGCTCCGTTAGCTAACGTTAGGCTAACAAAATTTTCGTCTGGAATGTCAGCATTATCACCATAACACATTTTTATACACTTAACATATACATACATTTCGAGAGCAATGGTTTCATCATTAACAATTAAACAACAGTGTAATATGATTCACATTATATTATTGACATGGCGACAGAATACAGAAATACGAACTTACTATCTCTGTACTAGCGATACCAACGTAGACAAAAAATCCCTACCACTTCCCCCCTTCACAAGTATGTTATGTTGATTATGACCACAGAACTAACTCGCTCTATGATTATGACGGTAACGATATGAGGGATATGAGTGTTTAAAATGCGGGCGCGTCAAGGGGTCAAACTAGATTGTCTATGTATCTGTTCCACTTATAATGAGTTTGTGACGTAAATCTCCCCACTCTATTGGTGTAGATACACACTGTTTGCAGTGGTATTGGTTTAATGGTTGCGTCTGTGTGCGTATTTACACATACTACACACACGTATTACCAGAGAGAGAAATGTGTGCTGTTCAACTAACAATGTCTAACAATGTAATATAATGCACTGTGTGTTCGGTGACGGACAGCGACTGACTACATGACTTAGCTGTGACAGGCCTACAAATGACTCCAAGCGAATTACACTTTTTTGATATTAGTTGGCTTCTAGTGTTCTATGGGGCGCGCATAGAACACTAGAAGCCAACTAATATAAAAAAAGTGTAATTCGCGTGGTCATTTGTATACCAGTCACAGCTTAAGGCAGGTAGTCAGTCAGTGTCCGTCGCCGAACACACAGTGCATTGCGTTAACAATGAACACCATTGTTACTTAAATTGGACAGCTTGGTCTGCCACATAATACGTGTGGTGTGGTGGTATGTGTGGGTACGCACACAAAGGCAAGCAACAAACTAACACAATTGCAAGCGGTGTGTACGTACACGACATGGTGGGAGAGATTTTACGTCACAAACTCATTACAAGTGGAACAGAGACATAGACCACCTAGTTTGTCCCCTTGGGGGCGCGTAAACACGCTTGACATCCGTCGGTAATAAGACTAAGCTACTCCGATATGATGGTAGTTTCAAACCATCAGAAGTTAACAACTACACCTGGTGGTAGATTATTTAAGTTCAGCGCGGTTTCATCTGGTCTCTGAACCACTATCGAATTGTTAATTTGAGTTGGATGGGGGCTTAGATCTAACTTAATTAAGGGGTACGTGACGGTATTTAGCGAATCAACTCGCCGGAGGCCGGACGCTGAACATAACCTTATTTGGAGGGTTCGTAGGGGATGAGTATGGTTGATGCAAGCAGGATTAAGAATGAAACAAAACACTGTTTGAATTCAAGTCAGCAAGGATGTTGTTATTATTACGTAATAAAATAAAAATAAAAAATTACTCTTTGTTTAACCCTTTTAAACAAACCATATGGTAAAATTTTTTTGTCTCAAAATGCCGCCATATTGCAGGACGAGTTAACTCGTCTTAATCATTTAAAGAGTTAAACTTAAGAATGCAAAGATGTCTTTTTATTTAAAAATTATTTTTGTGGACAAAGGAATCACATTTATATTTTATATAAGTGAAACATAAAATTAAATAAAATTAAATATATAATAAAATGAAATAAACTAAATAATATTAATAAATTTAACAATTTTTGTTTAAAATGATATTTTATTTTATTTATTTTATTTGAATTAAACATAAAACTTAAAATTAAAACTAAATTTAAAAAGAACAAAATGGCGTCATATGTTATTTTGGAAGCGATAATATTTTTACATCTAATAAATGATATTTTATATTATTTAAAAGAAAATTAAAGTGTTTTTAATACAATTACGATTCCAAACGACCTTTTAAAGAAGAAATCCAACAATCAATTTTCCACATGGTAAAGGTAAAAAGTTAAGATATTACAGGGACGAACATTAAACAACGCAAATTGCCATTGAGTTTTAAAATAATGCGCGAAAATAATAGTAATCTTATCGACGCAGATAACGATTATCGCTTCAACATACAGACTGTAGTTGGATGTTGAAATTTGAAAATCCAACTACAGGTGAGATATACAAAATTTCTATGAACAGATTAAAGCGACATCCTGCAATAACGTCAAGTAAAATCAGCATAAAAGACAAAAGAAGTCAAACTGACATGTTTCAACCATTTAAATGGCCATCGGAGCAAAGAATCGTAAGGATCACCTTATTTATCACCTTACGATTCTTTGCTCCGATGATGGCCATTTAAATGGTTGAAACATGTCAGTTTGACTTCTTTTGTTTTTTATGCTGATTTTACTTAACGTTATTGCAGGATGTCGCTTTAGGTAGCGGTTACACTGGATACGAATTCATCGGAAAATTCATTCGTACGAACTTATCCGAGTTAAGACGAATTAAACAAATGCATACATTTAGATATGCGTGGTTACACTGCTTACGACTCTTTCGTACGAGCTCGTACGACTTTTTGATACGACCAAAATATTTTGTTTTTTGATGCGAATTCGTACGAAAAAAATGCAATGGATATAGAAAAAATAATTATTTTTGTTGAACAAAGGCGGTCTTCAAGGGATCAAAAGCATAAATATTATCATAATAGAAAGTTAAATAAAAAATTGTGGAATAAGGTGGCAGAGGAAATGTTTAGATAATTTTTTAATTAAATATATTACAATATAATAAAGCTAACCTAACCTAACAAAAACATTTTAAGTATATGTAATGAAAAATTAATTAACTAAATATTGAAGCTGAAATTCAGTAGATTTTAAAATGTAATTGAATGTGACTTGCGACATGTTCAAATATTCTAAAAATTTGTTTGTCTTGAAAAATTTCCTCAAAGTAATTCCAGAACTCAGCTTTTTTTGCTCTACATGAATAATAAATAATCGTTTACACAGAATTGTTTGTTTCCTATAATTAGAAATTTTAAAAACGGTGATTTTAATAAATAAGATTTGGTAACTGGATCCATTGTTTGATATCATGCAATATGTACTAACGGTTTTCAATTTAAATTTAAATACGAATTCGTACTATGATTCCGTATCCAATGTAACCACACAGTCGTACGAATGAATTTCGTACGAGCTCGTACGAATCAATTTTCGTACGAATTCGTATCCAATGTAACCGCAGCCTTAGTCTGTTCATAGAAATTTTGTAGTTGTATGTATTTAATGTTTGCACCTGTGTGAGTGATCACACATATACCCACATATCACGCATTGTGAACAGAGCAACATGCAGTGTAACTAACAATGATCTTAACAATCAATAACAATTGACGTGCATCCGGTCACCGCTACCGAACGACTGATCAGCTAAGCTGAGAGAAGGCCTCGATCGGCCTTTTACTGACCATAGATTTTTATATGTACGCTGTTTCTGATATATTTTGGGCACATGACTTTTACCGGACATGAATTTTTTCATGTCTTTTTAAATTATGTAACTGATTAAATGTTTTCGAACATGTGCTACATGTGTACGGTTTTTCACTACTGTGAGTTCTTTCATGTATTTTTAAACATTCTCTTCGATTAAACGATTTAGTACATATATTACATTTAAACGGTTTTTCATCACTATGAATTATTTCATGTGTTTTTAAATGACCTAACTGATTAAATGTTTTCGAACATATGTTACATTTAAATGGTTTTTCACCACTATGAGTTCTCTCATGTGTTTTTAAGGTACTTAACTGACTAAACGTTTTAGAACACACATTACATTCATACGGTTTTTCACCACTATGAACTCGTTCATGTACTTTTAAATAACTTGAAGTAATAAACGTTTTAGAACATACGTTACATTGATATGGTTTTTCATCACTGTGAACTCGTTCATGAATTTTTAAAATACTTAATTGAGGAAATGTTTTGGAACATGCGTTACATTTGTACGGTTTTTCATCACTGTGAATTTTTTCATGTGCTTTTAAACACTTCAATTGACTAAATGTTTTCGAACATATGTTACATTCGTATGGTTTTTCACCGCTATGATTTGTTTCGTGTGTTTTTAAACTGTTTAAATTATTAAATGCTTTAGAGCATGTGTTACATTTATATGGTCTTTCATCACTATGAATTCTTTCGTGTGTTTTTAATATACTTAACTGACTAAATGTTTTTGAACATGTGTTACACTTATATGGTTTTTCACCACTGTGAATTCTCTTGTGTGTTCTTAAGCTATTTAACTGATTAAACGTTTTAAAACAAATATCACATTCGTATGGCTTTTCGCCACTGTGAATTCTTTCATGGGTTTTTAAAACACTTAACTGATTGAATGTTTTAGAGCATGTGGTACATCCGTATGGTTTCTCGCCACTGTGAATTCTTTCATGCACTTTTAAATAACTTGAAGTAATAAACGTTTTAAAACAAATTGCACAATTATATGTTTTTTCACCGGTGTGAAGATTTTCATGTTTTTTTAAATAACTTGACGAAGTAAATGTTTTAGAACATACATTACAATTGTACGGTTTTTTATCACTGTGAATTCTTTTATGTTTTTTTAATTTATTTAACTGATTGAATGTTTTGAAACATACATTACACTTAAATGGCCTCTTTCTCGTGTGAGATCTTTTATGTGTTTTTAAATGATTTGAAGTAGTAAATTTTCCAGAATGATTTTCATCAGTTTCATCTTGTTCAATTTTGATTTCCGCATGTAAACTTTTTGAATCGGTCAAATATTCACTCGACGAAATATTCGACTCTTGTGATAACTGATTTGGTTCAAAAATTTTAATTTCTGGTAATAACACTAAATTATTATCAGTCGCTTCATTTTTCTCCACTTTAATGTCAACTCTATAAAAACTCTGATGCGTCGATTCATTCACTTCATCTTTTTCCACTTTAGTTTCAAAAGTGCAATCATTTTCCTGATTATATTCATCTATTTCGTTTCTCTCCACTTTAATTTCAAACGTACGATCAGTTTCATGGACTATTTCATTTTCTTCATCTTTCTCCACTTTAATTTCAACTCTGTGAAAATGTTCATGGACTAATTCATTCGTTTCATCTTTCTCCACTTTAATTTTACATGTTTGAAAACTTTCATGGGTTTTCTCCATTTCCGATCAAGGTCTGACCACAGATACGACGGCTACGATTGCGGTAATTACCGCAATTACTATGCTAAATATTAATATTTTGACGTTAGTGTCAAAATGAACGTCAAGTCGGTGTTGCCAACTGCAATTAAGAAAAAATTTGAAAAAATTCCACGGGCATACATTAAATCTTGTGTTCGTCAGGAAGTTTTGTGATAAAACGTTTTGTAACGGACTTTTCACCGTTACCACTAGAGATGTCGTTTTTAACTTTTAAATGATTAAGACGAGTTAACTCGTCCTGCAATATGGCGGCTAAACATGCTGTGTAGAGATGGGATTCTACCCGGAATTTTCCCGGGAAAATTCCCAAAGTGGGTAAAAACGGGGTAAATTCCCGGGAAAATTCCCGAAAAGTGGGTATTTATTTTAATTTACTATTTATCGTAATGTTTTTGAATTAAACTATCAAAACCGCTGTTTCATAACGAATATTTGCTAAACGTAAATAATTAATCTTCAGACTACAAAAATACTAATTAATATATCATGTTATTATACAATTTTTGTTCGACAGTTTTTCTCTAGACAATTTATTTTCGTGGCTAGTTGTACAATACGCGTTTCATTTTTCGGTGTCAATTTCCTGGGCCTACCACGACAGTTTTTTCCATAGTTTTCGCCCCTTTAGATTATGTTTAGTACTACAATTTCCAATTTTATGTTTAAGCACTATAATTTCCAAAACGTCGAAATTTTAGCTCGATTCTCACTTGTCAATATTGAATTTCGTGGCAATTTATTTTTTTTTTAAAACGTAGATATTTCTCTGAAATTTGAACACATTGAGTTATAAATTTAAATTAATTGCTAACTTCGTTGAAAAGTCGTTTTATGTTTATCCGACATAATATGTATGCATGTATTTTTAAATTTAAAGATAAATAAACATTCAGTATGTACTGAAGTGGTTTTATGATAATAATAATTAGAAAACTTTACATCAACATTATATTATGTAAAACTCCACGCACAATTAACAAATATATACAGATCTAATTAAAAACACATTTGCAAAGAAGTACAGCTAAGTAATCGTTTTTACCCAGGTTTCGGGAATTTTCCCGGGAAAATACCCAATAAATACCCAAATGGGAATTTTTCCGGGAAAATTTCCACTGGGAATTTTCCCGTCGCCCATCTCTAATGCTGTGATACTGTAACACCGTGTAGTCATAGCCTTTAATATAGGCAAATAGTTTAACTTCTACGTCCTGACTTTGCATAATCACTTATGCTCATTTGTTTACCGTCAACATTCATGATATGACAACTTCCACAACAATTGATGTTATGTTTCCCTTAATATGTTAACAATACGCGAATGTGTGCGGTAGTTTAACCAGTATGTATTACGGACATATCGCACACATGGCGCTTGGAGTGGGGTTGTCGACTGCACAAAGGTGAAAGATTATGGCAAAGCGGACAATCGGGATTTAAATCTGACATGAACAAGACGTGTTCTGTTTAACAATGGGGAATTAACATTGACTCGAGCAGGACGTGTTTCGGTCATAATAAGCCGTGGGTTCTTGGTTCATTTTAACTGTTTTTATATTCGTTTTCGTCATGAGTTTCATATATTTAGAAATTTAAACCTTTTGTTTTATTCCACGGCAGATTTTATTGTACATTATAAATTTACAAAATGTGTTTTGGTTATCCATAATTGTGAATCGTTTGTTCAATGAACTTTGAAAATACTTTAACATCAAATAAATATACATCGGAAAATCTTTGTCTGTATTATTTATGACTCAAAGAACCCGAATTTCCTCTTGCGCTAATAAGTTATATTCCAACGAAGCTTTTCACGGGGACAACTTTAACTTCAACAATATCAAGCTTCGTAACTGTACACGCGGTGATTAGGGTTCCATAACCGAATTACATTCATATCACGCTTATCGGTTCATGGTTTCGACACTCTAATAATACATTATACAACACCTTTACACCATTCTGAACCGGTCTCGCTCTTACACCGCGTTACAATACGTATATATTCAATTTATTATAGGCACTCTAATTCACGGGTACAGGTGCCGCCATCTGTGACAGATTTTCTGAAATACAGTAAAATTCCAAATAATGTTCAATTTTATCAACATAGTTTAGTATAATTTATATTTTGTAAATTCCTAGGGTTCACTTTGTTGATGTTGGGATCTTTGATTTTTTTTTTTTCTTTTTTTGCAACCTTATCTATTGTACTTATCACTGGCAGTAAAAAGCAAGGCATTTTAAAACAAAAAAATTTTACCATATGGTCTGTTTAAAATAGCTATATCGATTAATCGGCGCTTAAAAAATCGATTCTTTTTTCGATTTTTTTCATTTGAATCGATAGTTTAGGGAAAGTGCTCGGGCCTCATAGTGTTAATTGTAATTCTACAAAGAAACATGTGTTAAAATGAAACACCAAAAACGTTATTGTTAATTGTCATTTTTTACTCGAACGAACCCCTCATATGGCTCTGTATAACTACATATACATATATACGCACTATCTTGTCCTGTAGAAAACTATTAATACAAAAAGAAGGAAGACCACCTATCTGGCAAACGATCCCTTTCCGACAAAAGCGACTTATTTAGAAAACATTTTTTTGTCAGCCTCTTTGAAATTTTTGAATAAACTTGGTTCATTTCGTGTATTCGTCCTACATATTCAATTGCGTTATTTGCTATAATTATAATTGAAAAGTTAACTCATCGCCTTTACAAATATAATGTAAGGCGTTTTTACACGATATTACCCATGTACTATCAGTTAAGCCCGTTAACAAATATTATCAGCTAATTCTATTAAATTTTTCTAAATTTCGATTTTTTAAATCGATCTCACAGAATCAATTTTTTTTAGCCGATGTTTTTAAATCGATTTTTTTAATTTCGATTTAAATCGATCTTTTTTCTGGAGAATCGATATTTCTAGTTACCACAGACCAATGAACATATTATACTATATTATATCATATATATTTTTATTAAACGTGTTGGTATTTAGGAGAATTTTCCACCAGTTAATTACAAATTTAAAACATTTTTGGTGTTTTCGTGAACGAACAATATATATTTCGCTAATTCATAAGCTTTTCAAGTTCAATCTTAATATTCACATATCAATGTGTACGTCAGTAATATTATATACATTTTCGATTAAAATTATATTAAAATTATAGTTATACAATTAAAACTTAATACTTTTTGGTTATGTACCAGTATGTGTCATTATAGGAGCTCTCGGATTTGCTGAAATCTTCTTATATTTATTTTGTGTGGATAGTGTTTGTATTTTTTAAGTTGATTGTAGAATTTTGCTTTGTTTAGGAATAGGTCCGCTGTTTGTGTTAGATTCTTGTATTTATTAATGGCTCTTATAATAATAATAAGAGCCCTTAATAAATACAAGCCATTAATATAATAAATAATTAATTAAGTAATTAGTCACAAACGAAAATAATAGCGTTACAAACATTCACAAACGATTGATTGGCGGAGATGGCGGCACTTGTAGCAGTGAATATATACATATCACAGCATTTTGAGCCGCCATATTGCAGGACGAGTTAACTCGTCTTAAGGAAGTTTAGCGACGCGATGTTGGCGCCCCAAATATTTTTTTTTTTTTAAATCAACTTCTAAATTAACATGTGACAGCTTAAAAAATTGCCCTTTCTAAATATTAAATTGCCCCAGGTGTATTTTTTAGCAATAATATGTTATCATTATATAGATTATTTAAACATTTTGACATATAAATTAGCATTAAAACAATAAAAAAGTTTTTTAATCATCAAAATATTTTTTCCTAATAATTTTAAATTTGCCCCATCGAAGCGCGAAATTCTTTTTTGATTTAATTATGTACATAATTAGAGAAAAAAAATTAAAATCATCAAAAAAGAAAAAAAAATTTGGCGGCACTAACTTCGCGTAGCTACGAAGTTTTGTTACATCTAGATGAGAGAAGAAAAACTTTTGATAAATATAATCAGTATCAACCCCCAGAATTTTAAAAAATAAAATTTTTGCAATTCTGAATTAAAAAGTTAACTTTATAGTTGCCTGTGATAGTGTCAAAATGGCTTAATTTTTTTCAGGCGTGAAAAAAAGTAGATACTTTTTTCACGCGTGAAAAAAAGTAAATACATAAGCAATTTTCATTCCTACAGTAACGCTGCAAGTCGTAGTTAGTTATTCGTGAACTATTTAAAAGAAATATTATGAATTTTTTTTTTAATAAATATATCAAATTTTTAATAAACTGAGATCGTATTTCCATTTTTTATTGAATTTTATTATAAATTTTATTATTTATTATAAATATTATTATAAATATTTATAATAATTATAGAATTTTATTATAAATATTAATAATACAATTTTTTACTTTACTAAAATTTACAGGGGTCAGGAGAGAATTTTCTTTACTTATATTTGTAATTTCCTGCACATTTGAAGATGTTTCTAAAGAATCTTTTGTTCCTCCTAATATTTTAATTGAAATTTCTTTGTTATTTTCAATTGAATTTTCTACGTAGCCCTTTGCAACAGTACTAGATTTCCACCCGCCATGGCGCTTAAGTATCGATATATCTACGCCAGTGTCGGCTAATAGTGAAGCTGATGATCGTCTAAATAAAGTCGGTTGCCTATATGTAGGAATTCTACCATGATGTTACGAATGCGTCTACGTGCTACGTACTGATATTGCATTACGTAAGCATAGTGAATATAAACTATAGTTACCCATGAATTTTTATAACAAATATGATAAATAAATATGTACATATAACATAGGTTTATATATAATTAAAAAATAGTTATTTTCGATACATATGCGTAAAGATAGGTATTCTAGTAGGCTTAAATTCAGGCACGAGTCTAAGGGACTGACGTATACACAACGAGATCGAGTGCGTAAGCGCACGAGATCTCGTTGTGTATACGGCAGTCCCTTTAGCGAGTGCCCCAATTTAAGCCTACCGGATACCTCTCTTTACGCATACGTATCGAACATAATTTTTTATAACGACGGCTTCTAAAGTTTAATAGAGAGAAAAAAATTAATTATTTTTAAGCAATTTTTATTAATTTGTAGAACGTTGTTGTTTTTTTTTATTAATTTGTTGATCGTTTCCATGTTAATTTTAATATGATTATCATTGATAAATGAATATCATTATTTTCTCGCATAGTTTTAGCTACTTTCACGCACACTTGTACTTTCGCGCACAGTTACTGTCATTTGTTTTACAATGATATAAAAAACTGCTCTTTACGCCCACTACACAACGCTCGAATATTGAACTTTAGAAGCAGGTGTTATAAAAATACTATTAATAAAATTTTACTATTTTAAATCAGAATTGCAAAAAATATTGTATGCAACACGTACAAAATGGGTGTTTTTTTCACTCGTCTCAATTGTCCAACTCGGCCCACGGGGCTTGTTGGACAAACTTACGACTCGTGAAAAAAACACCTTCATTTTGTAACTTGTTGCATAAATAACTATTTTCGACTAAAAATCAGTCAATTGTGCAGAAAAAACGACGTAGGATGTAGAAATAAACTAGTAAAAGGATACTCTTTTTTTATTTAAAATTGATTATTGAATTTGTGTGAGTTCGTATAAAATTCAAAGGAGATATCTGTATGGAATTGTTTTTTTATTGTAAAATTAATATAAATATTACAAAAACAACAACGTTCACTCTTTAAAATAACCAAAATTTAAATTTATATCACTTTACAATTTCACACAAAATTTATTGAATCATTCTAGACTGCCACGAAACGGCACCTTCATTTACAAAATAGATAGAATATCTGTCCCTAATTTCTCGGGCTAGTCTTGATACTATCGATACGATAGTCTTGATACTACCGATACGATCAATATTCGGTAAATTTAAATTTTAAAAAAACTAATTTCTGAAAAAACCAAATTCGCTGTGTTAAGCAGAATGCTGCGACAAAAGTACATGTGAGTTTGTACGTATATATAGTTATCGGTCTGTGTTCAGCTTGTATATCTATGTATCATAAATATTTGATCAAATTCAGTTTTTTCTATGGTTCCCAAGAAAAATCCTTTTTTAGGATTCCGAAAAACTCGAAACTTTCATAGCTTCATGAAATTTTGCATGTACACTTTACAAGTACAGTAGAACTTCGATTAACCGTCATTGTCGGGACCAGCACGTTTAATCGAATTAGATGGATAACAGAAATTTCTTATTAAATATATTTTTACTACTATGTACTTTGGAACTTTTTGCAATGCTGCAACAGGGGTATTTAAATTATTTAACACTTGGTTACATTGGTTTTTTATCACTGTGAATTCTTGCATGTCTTTTTAAAATAAACAATTGATTAAATTTTTTAAAACATATGTTACATTCGTATGGCAGTTTACCACTATGAATTCTTTCATGTGCTTTTAAACTTTCTTTTCGAGTAAATGTTTTAAAACACATGTTACACTTATATGGCTTTTCATCACTGTGAATTATCTCATGTGTTTTTAAATTACCTAACTGTCTAAATGTTTTAGAACATATGTTACATTCATACGGTTTTTTACCACTGTGAATTAATTCATGTGTTTTTAAATTACATAACTGATTAAATGTTTTAGAACATATGTTACATTTAAATGGTTTTTCACCACTATGAAGTCTTTCATGTGCTTTTAAACTTTCTTTTAGAGTAAATGTTTTAAAACATATTTTACATTCATATGGTTGTTCACCACTATGAATTCTTTCATGTGTTTTTAAATTACGTAACTGACTAAATTTTTTAGAACATATGTTACATTCATACCGTTTTTCACTATTGTGAATTATTTCATGTGTTTTTAAATTACCTAACTGATTAAATGTTTTAGAACATATGTTACATTTAAATGGTGTGTCACCACTATGAATTCTTTCATGTGCTTTTAAATTACCCAACTGACTAAATGTTTTAGAACATATGTTACACTTATATGGTTTTTCACCACTGTGAGTTCTTTTATGTGTTTTTAAAGCAAACAAACGATTAAATGTTTTAGAACATATGTTACATTCATATGGTTTTTCACCACTATGAATTATTTCATGTGTTTTTAAGGTCTTTAGTAGAGTAAACGTTTTAGAACATATGTCACATTTATATGGTTTTTCACCTCTGTGAATTCTGTCATGTCCTTTTAAACTACTTAAAGTAGTAAATGTTTTAGCACATATATCACATTCAAACAGTTTTTTACCTACACGTTCAGGTTGATGTTTTGTTAAATTTGCCGAATGGTCTTCATGTATTTCAGTTTGTTCAATTTCGATTTCAGTACGTAAACTGCCTAAATCTGACAAATATTCACCCGACTCCTAAAATGTTAATAAGTATTCACAGAATTTTATTGTGAAATTTATAATCCAAATCTAGTACTCACCATTTTCACATTTTGCTCTAACTTTGTAAGGTTTTTTTTATCTATCAAGCTATTATTTTCTTGAGACAATTTAGCTGCTTCAAAAACTTTAGTTTCTGTTAATCGAGGTTCAACATGAATGTGAATTCTTTCATGTGATTTTAAACTACCCGACTGATTAAAGGTTCTAGAACATATGTTACATTCGTATGGTTTTTCACCACTATGAATTCTTTCATGTACTTTTAAGTTAGATAACTGACTAAATGTTTTAGAACATATGCTACATTCATACGGTTTTTCACAGCTGTGAACTCTTTCATGAGTAGTTAAATTACCTAACTGACTAAATGTTTTAGAACATATGTTACATTTATATGGTTTTTCACCACTGTGAGTTCTTTTATGTGTTTTAAAAGCAAACAAATGATTAAATGTTTTAGAACATATGTTACACTCATATGGTCTTTCACCACTATGAATTCTTTCATGTGTTTTTAAGGTACTTAGCTGAGTAAACGTTTTAGAACACATGTCACATTTATATGGTTTTTCACCCCTATGAATTCTGTCATGTTTTTTTAAACTACCTAAACTAGTAAATGTTTTAGTACATATATCACATTCAAATAGCTTTTTATCTACACGTTCAGGTTGATGTTTTGTTAAATTTGCCGAATGGTCTTCATGTATTTCAGTTTGTTCAATTTTGATTTCAGTATGTAAACTGCCTGAATTTGTCAAATATTCACCCGACTCCTAAAATATTAATAAGTATTCACAGAATTTTATTATGAAATTTATAATCCAAATCTAGTACTCACCATTTTCATATTTCGTTCCAAGTCCGTACAATTTTTTTTATCTATCAAGCTATTATTTTCTTGCGACAATTTAGCTGTTTCAAAAATTTTAGTTTCTGTTAATAATAGTAAATTATCGTCAATCGCTTGATCTTTCTCCACTTTAACTTCAAACGTACGATCAGTTTCATGGACGGATTCATTCATTGTACCTTTGTCCATTTTAATTTCAAATTGATGAAAATTGAAAACTTTCGTGGGCCGATTCATTCACTTCATCTTATTTCACTTTTATTTCAAACGTGCGATCAGTTTTGATCAGTTCAATGAATGGTTCAGTTCATTCAGTTCAATTTTTTCCATTTTAATTTGAAATGTATTAAAAATCATAAAAACTTGCATGGACGATGGATAAATAAATCTCTATTTCAGATTGCTGTTTTATTGGACACAAATTCTGTATTTCTACAACGCATACGAAAAACACCACTGAAAACTTGTTTTCGGGCAAAGAGTCATTAAATAATGAGGTTCAATTGTAAATAGTAATACAAATAATTGTCTCAATATGTATAAATTATAATGTCAAACACGCAGCCCACGTAGCCTTTATTAAATGTGTGGTATTAAATGGGTATTAACATTATTAACAAGCCCTACTTAGAGCACCCTCGTGCGAATAGCCAACATAAATTTAAAAAAATGAGATTTTTTTTATTATTGCTTCGATCAATCGCTTGTGAATCGTTTGTGACGCTATTATTTTCGTTTGTGACTAATCAGTTAATTAATTATTTAATTGTTAATTACGAGTGTGTGAGTAGCCAACATTTTTTAAAATTTATTGCAATATTGATTTCCGGGCACTTAATCGATAGAAAATCGTTTGTGAATTCCAAATATACCATTAAAAACATATGTGACAGCGTATTTCTTAAAAAAATAATAAAGTAAAATCAATTATTTTTTGTAGTGATGAAGTTTTTTATATTGGCCACTCTGTTTAGCTCATGTCCCTGCCACTCTACATATAGTCCATTATAAAAAAAAATGGATCGTTTTCTGACCCACTGTAACTAATATACCAGATGGCGTTGATGTACAGGGAGTTAAAATTAGAGTCGGGACATGAGTTTCGATAGTTCGCTATTTTTCATCAGATTCATCTAAAATAAATTGGAAATAAATTATATATTTAAAAAAATACTTCAACTCAACCTAGAAAGGTTAATAATTAAATTAAAAAATTTTAATTCTTTGTACTCAATCATATGATAATTAATATTAACATCAATTTGATGAAAAATGCTCACATGTCCCAACTCTATTTAGTATACTCCCCTACCATCAGCCCCTCCTAGCAAACTGTGACAGTCATTGGTCCGTCCTTGAAAACAAGTGGCAGGGACATGGTTTAGTTGCACTCCGATGCCCTCTAGTGTGAGAAAAAATAACTATTTTGTAAATAACAGCAGTATAGAGAATTTTTTTATTATTTTTTTTAAAAAATACGCTGTCACAAATGTTTTTAATGGTATATTTGGAATTCACAAACGATTTTCAATCGATTAAGTGCCCGGAAGTCAATATTGCAATAAATTTTAAAAAATGTTGGCTATTCACACACTCGTAATTAACAATAATTAATTAATTAGTCACAAACGAAAATAATAGCGTCACAAACATTCACAAACGATTGATCGAAGCAAAAATAAAAAAATCTCATTTTTTTAAATTTATGTTGGCTATTCGCACGAGGGTACTTAGAGCGTATGTTTAAAAAACTATGGATAGCAGTGATCGCAGTGATTATGTTCCATTAGCAAACACGGCAAACAAACGACACAGTTGTAACAAATAGTGTATTTAGGGGAAAAGTAATGCCAACCAAATTTTCGTAATTTTTGTACTTTCTTTTTTCACAAAAAAACTAATTTTTTTAAAATTTTATTGCGAGACTAATTTTTTTTAATTAAATTGTCCATATAGTTGGGAATCACAGAAAGTACACCAAGTAGATTGAATCAATGCTGGCGTTCGAAACGAAAATTTTGTTAGCGTAACGTTAGCTAATTAAGCTTTTACCGTTACAAACCAGAGGGCACGCATTCAAAAATTCACATACATTATATCTTAAAACAACAATTTCTAACATGGTGACTGATTATTTTTATTCCATAATTTTTAAATGTGGCTGTACTTAAGAAATTAAGTATTTATACTGTGAAAAATCATGAAAAATAATTAACGTGCATTAATTTTTTGAATCAGAGCCCTCTGGTTTGTAACGGGAAAGCTCTGTTAGCTAACGTTAGGCTAACAAAATTTTCGTCCCGAATGCCAGCAGTGTCTTGCACTGTAAAATTTTTGCTAATGGAATACGGTCTGAGTGTGTCAGACGACGTGTTAGATACCTTGTAAGACTGGTCGTCCACTGGATGTGGAAACGTGCGAAATTTAATTCGGACGAATACGCATGAAAACGGACGAACAATCCAAACAGCTGTGAAGTTATACATCCTCGTCCACTGAAAGTGTCTCGTTCGTCCGTTTCTGTGCGTATAATTGCAACGTGCGAACAAACCCAATTTTGTTTGGATTTTTTCGCGCGAAGAAGTTCGTTTCATGAAATTTTTATTTTTATTGAGATAAACTGAAGGTAAAGTATAATTACATATAACTATGTACTTTTATACATTACGTGCCATAAATTGTTTTTTACGTATTTTTATAGCATTTACAGCTTAAGAAAAAAAAAATTAAAAAGAAAAATACTGACGGATATTGGGCTAGTGGACGGACAGCAGACATATCATTTCGCACGAACGACAAACGTGCGTAATCGTCTGAATCGAATTTCGCAGTTGTCCGCAATCAATCAATTAAAAAATGTCTCAAAATTTAAGTCTAACAAAGCATTACATAGAAACATGAAGTGATAATTAACCAAATTTATTTTTCCTGTAATCTCCTGACTTTTCTGAACATTTTGATGAAAAAATTATTGCTTTATGTTAAATATCACAGAAGTTATGGATTTTTTAATAATATAACGTCACCGAAAGTGATACCACAGAAACATCATTTTAACCCTATTTTGCTAAATTTCAAAAAATCGCAACTTGAAAACTATTAGAGATAATTTTTTTTAAATTTTGTACAGATGATTAGGATGGTTAAATAAGCAAATAAAAAAATTTTCAGCTAAATCTGAGGTCATGGGTGACATGACCTGGATGAAGTGGCGTGTAATGATCCCACCTTGAGTATGTATTACATACTTCTAATTATTAATAATTCACACTATAACATGCTATACATCACAGTAAACTTTTCCAAAAAAAAAAAGAGAAAAAACAGAATTCAGGAAATGATTCAACATGTGTAAGCACAAACATTTTTAATAAAAACGATAATACAAAAACACATTGATAATGATAAAAATAAATATAAAAAATACAAATAGTTAATAGTATATTGCACAATAAGTGGGAAAAGAGGCTTATTTCTCACGAATATGAGTTTGTTGCGCGAGCCCGCAGTGCGAGTGCAACAATTTATATGAGTGAGAAATAAGCTTTTCCCACGTATTTATGGAAACAATAATAAATAATCAACATACGTATGTATATTTTTAGAATTATTTATTTTGTATTGTTATTTATTTTGTATAATTATGTAATATATACATAAAACAAAACCTATTCCCACTTATATCTGTTAAAATATTTTTGATAGTTTTAAGGAAGTATGTAAATTAGAATCTTATGGTGGACTCCGCCGTTAAGCCGTGGGAAATTATTTCGCACGCTCTTTTCCGCACTGTGTGGGCAATTGTTAATTTTTACATATAGTTCGCCGTGCACAAAATATTACTTTTAATAGTAGGAGTAGAAAAATACTTTTGTTACAATGACATGTATGCATTTCAATACAACTACAAAAAAAATAAAATAATAATAATAATAATAATAATTTTATTATTTTTAATGTACTCAGGCGAGATGTGTCTTCAAGCGACACATTTCTTACGTCTCTCATATCGTATCTTTTAGTAGTGATGGAGAACTATCGATAGTTCTGACTATCGGTAGTCCCGACTATCGATAGTTACGATAGTCGTGAAACTATCGATAGTTTTTGATACCCAAGTTGGGCGGCATTTAGATAGCCGGCGAGCAAAAAAAAAAAAAAGAAAAAAGGTCGCCGGTTTTACGCTGGGGCGGAATTATTCCTTTTTGCCCGGAAATTCCCTTAAAATTGTTGTTTTTATATCTCTGGCTATAATTTCTATGAAATTTTTATTATCTTTAGTATTTATAAGTAAACGAAATGACTGAAAAAAAGTATCGAAAACTATCGATAGTAAAAAAAAAATATCGATAGTTTTCGATAGTCAAAACTATCGAGTTATCGATAGTTCTCCACCACTATCTTCTAGGTATGCAGTCACTCATATGATTTTTCACGACTGTGAATTCGTGTATGTTTTTTTAAAATACCTGACTGATTAAATGTTTTAAAACATATGTTACACTGATATGGTTTTTCACCACTGTGAATTCTTTTATGTCTATTTAAACTACTAAAATCTGTAAATGTTTTAGAACATATGTTACACTGATATGGTTTTTCACCACTATGGATTCTTTCATGTGTTTTTAAACTATGCAACTGACTAAATGATTTAGAACATATGTTACATTCATACGGTTTTTCACCACTGTGTATTCTTTCATGCATTTTTAAATTACTTGAATTAACAAATGCTTTAGAACATACGTTACATTTATATGGTTTTTCACCACTGTGTATTCTTTCATGTATTTTTAAATTACCTAAAATAGTAACTGTTTTAGAACATATGTTGCATTTATATGGTTTTTCACCACTGTGTATTCTTTCATGTGCTTTTAAATTGCCTAAAGTAGTAACTGTTTTAGAACATATGTTGCATTTATACAGTTTGTAACCATTGTGACATCTCTCATGTTTTTTTAAATTATCCTTTCGAGTAAATGTTTTATTACATGTATCACACTGAAATGATTTCTTGCCAACACATACAGTTTTATGTTTTGTTAAATCTGTCGAATGTTCCTCATCAATATAATGTTCTTCAATTTTGATTTCCGTATGTAAACTGTTTGAATCTGGCATATATTCAACCGACTCCTAAAATTATAACATTGGCATAATTTTATTCTAAAATTTAAAATGTAAATTTAGTACTCACCATTTTCATATTTTGCTCTTGTAAGTCTGTAAGGTTTTTATTATCTGTCAAGCTATTATTTTCTTGTGATAACTGAGTTGGTTTAAAAATTTTAGTTTCTGTAGATAACGCTAAATTATTATCAATCGCTTCATTTTTCTCCACTTTAATTTTAAAAGTACGATCAGTGTCCTGATCATATTCATTTATTTCGTTCCTCTCTACCTTAATTTCAAACGTACGATTAGTTTCGCGGACCGGTTCGTTCTCTTCATCTTTCTCCACTTTAATCTCAACTGCATGAAAACGTTCATGGACTAATTCATTCGCTTCATCTTTCTCCACTTTAATTTGAAATGTATGAAAATTTTCATGAGTTGATTTGTCCATTTCTGATCACTGTTTTATTATTATATACGGTCCTATATTAAATTCGACAACCGTGCTTAAGTTGGCTATTGACGGCGTTAAATGTCAAAGTGAGCGTCAAGTCGGTGTTGCCAATTGAAGTTAAGAAAAAATCCCATGTGGAGAGTTCGTCCAAACGTTTTATTATAAAACGTTTTGTAACGGACTTTGCGTCGTTTTTGAAACACCTAGTCGTGGAATTAGAGTCCTCTGGTTACAAACCAGAGGATTCGAATTCAAAAAATATAATACAAAGCATTATTCCGTTTAAGGCGTTTAAGGTTTAACCAATGGACTATTATAACATGGACATATTACTCTTGGATCTTACTTATACAGGTTCTCTCATCTTCATAAGGCATATGTTATTTTTTTAGGCATGCGAAGGCCTGCAGACAGTTGTTTTTGACGTTTTTGTTCGCTTCTGTATAGGGATGTCGTTTTTTTAAAAAAAAATCGATTTTTGAATCGATTCGTAATTGCCAACAAAAGAATCGATACTTAAATTATCGATTGTATTCAAAATCGATTCTAAGAAATCGATTCAAATTTGCTGTTGCAAAAGTGGCGGTAATTTTTAAGTAAAAATTTATAATTCAGAAAGATGAACTTTCAAAGTCTTTTAAGAAGAAAAATATTAAGCGTGTACAACTGTACATACTTAATTACCAACATTTTTTTAGAATTTTATTCTATGTTGTAGAGATGAATCGCAACATCACAGCAAAGTTGACAATTTTTATTTTCATATATAAAAATGCTAATTGTATAAATATTATCTAAATTGTACTAAATGTTGAGAAGTTTTTTTTATTTAATTGCATACAAAGTTTTTTTTTATACATTAAGGGATAAAAAAAGAATTATAATTTCTTTTTTTTTAAATTTCCCGCTTAAACTTTATTGTTTTGTACATGGTACAGTTGTCAATTTGTCAATTTTGACAATTTGATTTGATGCATACAGATTTGATTATATGCATTTGATGCGTTCGATGCTTACAATTTAGTAATTGTAGTACCGATAATAGATTTAAATTTAAATTAATAAATAAATAGCAACGTATAAATAAAATAGCAATTTATGTTTTGAAAAAAAATCGTTTCGCGATTTCCATAAAATAAAAATCGATGTGTGAATCGATCTCAAAATCAATAATCGATTAAAAATCGGTTTTCATACTTCCGATTAATCGATTTCTCGATTTATCGATTAAAAAACGACATCCCTACTTCTGTACTGATACGTCATTTTAGAGATTTTTTAATTATTTTTTGTTTTTTTATCAGTGTTTATGTACAATTACTTTAGTGATAATATATTTAAAGGCGATTGTACATTCAAAAATTTTATTTTTAAGTGTATTTTAACTGAAATAGGTAAGAAATTAGTAATTATTTTATTTTAACCAAATTGTATATATGTATTTATAAAAATCAGGGACGGACTATGAAACATTGATTGATTTTTATATGTTAAAAGGTTAAAAATAATTTTGCCATACATTCTTTTGTTATTGAAAATTTTATTGACAAATATTTTTATTGATTTCTCTTAAAATTAATAAATAAATACATATTAAAAATGTACTTGTAATAATGTTTCTTAATTTTTTTTTTTTAATTAGATTTTAATTAGTTGTATTTTTTAGATAAACGATGCCTGGAATAGGATGTGCTATGCCCAATTGTCATAATTATAGGCAAAACACCGTCAAAATGAATGAAGAAATTCAATATTTTAGATTCCCAAAAAAATTGGCAGATGTTCGCGACAAATGGATATCTATATGTGGTAAAGAAAATAAAGAAAATTTTAATTGGCAAAACAAGTATATTTGCTCTTTACATTTTCGATCTGACGAAATACAAACATTTGTAATGAGCAATGGGAAAGAAAAGAAAATACTTAAAGAAGGTGCCGTTCCATTAATGTTCGCAACGTCTACAACAGAAATACCAAGTGAAATAACAGATCTCAAAAAACAGATCAAACAATTAAAATTTGAGATAGAACACTTGAAAAATAAAAATAAATTATTACGAGGTCAATTAAAAAACGAAACTAAAAGAAATAATTTCAGTTTAAAGACCACTGAAGAACAAACAAGAAAATTGTTCACAGGTGTTTTCACAAATAATCAAATGGATATTATTTTAAAAAAGAAAAAAAAAGTTACTTGGACTAGTGAGGAATTAACTTCAGCTTTTACATTGTTATATTTAAGTTCAAAATCATATAATTACCTGAGAACTAAACTGAATTATCCTCTACCAGGTATGTTTTGCTATCAAAATTAATTTTTTTTTAAGTTTTAGCAGTCGAATTACATAATTTTTTCTTTTTCAAGGCTTGTCAACTTTACAAAGATGGAGCTCCAAATTACGAAAGGAATTTTCAGTGGTGTTTTGCAGTTGATGTCAGTTGCCGGTAGTAATTTATCAGAAATGGAAAAAATAACTGTGATTTCATTTGATGAAATGAAAGTAGCAGAAATCCTTGAATATGATAAAAAAAATGATCGGGTTGTTGGACCACATTCTAAAATTCAAATTTGTATGGCGCGTGGTTTATTTGGCAAGTGGAAGCAACCAATTTTTGCCGCTTTCGATACAAATTTATCTAAAAGTATTTTAGAAAAAATTATTATAAGACTAAATGACTATGGGTTTAAAGTGGTAGGAACTATTTGCGACTTAGGCGGTCCAAATCGAAGTTTGTGGACGCAGTTAGGCTTGTCGATAGACAAATCTTATTTTGAACATCCTACTTCGGGAGAAAAAATTTATATGTTTCCGGATGCACCACATTTGCTGAAATCAACAAGAAACTGGCTTCTGGATACTGGATTTGTTTCAGAATGTGGCGAAATAAATAAAGAACCGATTATGGAACTAATAAAAAAAAGAACTGAAATTAGCAGTATTTGGAAAGTCACAGAGAAACATTTAAATTGTACCGGTGTGGAGCGTCAGAATGTCAGGTTGGCTGCTGAGCTAATGTCACACACTGTTGCTACGGCTTTAATTAGATACCAGCCAGTAAACGCTGACTTAGCTTTAAAGACAGCTTCATTTATTGAAAAAGTAAATACGTGGTTTGACATAATGAACTCATACAACTTGCGTAAGATAATTTTCATACCATAATGATAACAATTATTCAATATGTTTCTATTTCAGTGAATTTTTATAGATAAAATTAAATATTTTATTTGGATATTTTTCTGCTGTACATTTTTTATATGTTCTAGATTTGGATATTCTAGATCACGGAAGACATCTGGATCAAAGAAGCAGAAAATTCATATTATTCATACATAAATATACATACATGTGTTGTAATTGCTTATTTTATATATATATATATATATATATATATATATATATATATATATATATATATATATATATATATATATTATTTTTGTAACAATGACATGTAATTATTTAGTATTGTTATACTGGAGGGTTTTTCATTTTCAGGAAACAATTAAGTTTGCATTCTGAAAAGTTTTCCCTTCAGCAGGTTTTTTTTTTTTTTAAAGATTGCCAGGATTTTTCTTTCAGCAGGAAGAGTAATGTACCGACGCATAAAGTACATAGATTTCCGTGGATAAAATTAATTATAATTTATTGATATTAGGATGTTGGCAGAATCATCCTGGTAACAACAGGAAAGGAAAAATATATCATTTAATGGTGACAATAGGGTACCTGAATGTATTCAACATTTATTTTAAATATTAAATAGTTTTATGTATTACTCGTAAATATATTTAATTTTAGTAGTGATAAATAAAAATATTCTTTAGTTATTTAAAAATTCTACTTTGAAAATGATAAATTTTTAACCTTCATTTAAATGAGTAAAAACGCGCCGTTACATTAAAATGACGTCATATTTTGTAGCAAATATGACAAATATCATAGATAAGATAAGTAACATGTAACTGATGTAAATAGTTACTATAGTTTAATGCATAATTTCTACACGTGTGTTAAATATTATTTCGACTGGACACAATAATTGTAAATATTGCAAAACAAAAAGCCTAACATCTATTGAAAATATGTTTTTGTTAAAAATGTTGCAAAACGTTTCCTAACGTTACAGTAGTGCGAACACATTAATATTTGCTTGCATCAAAATGTGACGTCATCGCATACGTCACCATGGTGGATCGTTTTTCGCGCCAATTTATTCATTTAAAATTGAACAGTGTTTTTTTTACGATTTTCAAAAATTTATTAAAAATTAATTAGTTAACACGTAAAAACAAAGCATTTAGAATCATTTTTTAATTGCAGTCAAGTACCCTATTATGCTTTTTATTTATTACGATAATTTAACCTTTTTATTTTCTGGAACTATCGACGACGCCCAGGACTGGCGTTTGGGAGTTGCGAAGCGGCTGTCAGCCGTATAAGCCCTATACGTCATAAGCATTATTTTCAATAAGTTTATTTTAGTTTCCTATGTTACATTATTTTCCTAAGAGTTTCTTAAATACCGTCGATGGTCAATAGTACTTGTTAAATTTGCAAATTTAATAATTAAATTATTCAGTTTAAAAAAAAAATTTAATAAGAAATTAATAATTAAAGCAAAATTGTACTTATTTTCAGAAGTTATTGATCTTTCAATATTAAGCGTACACCCGGTATTTTAAGTTTATATTTTTTAACTATATAATTTATTTAAAACATTCGTTTACTTTTTGTTAACAAAAAATTATTACTAGCATTCCCATTTATCTGAGTACTTTTACCCTAATATTTTTTTGTATCAGAAGGCATACGGAATATAATATGGAATATGTTCATTTGTATTTTTTTACTATTATAAAAATTATTAATTTACCACGCAATTAGTGTTTATATTTATTAAATATACATAAATAAACGACTTTTTATAAAAAAGAAATTAAAATTCACAGAAGAAAATTATACTAAGTACGGTCCTGAATCGTGCAGGCCTCTTTTATCTCCCAAAATGTAAGCGAATGAGGTAACCTCCCAATACAGAAATCTTACTTACTTATATGGGAAGAATTGCCAAAATTGGCCATGAAAATGGCATATATTAGGCTTTCTTTTTTTACCACTCGTGGCGTTAATATTCTCAAAATACTGATGTGAATATAGCGAATACAGTAACATAAAACGTTACAATTAGAAATAAATATTATGTAGCTAGAAAATGCTGGCGTTCGGGACGAAAATTTTGGTAGCCTAACTTTAGCTAACGGAGCTTTCACCGTTACAAACCAGAGGGCTCTGATTCAAAAAATTATGCACGTAAAATATTTTTTCATGGTTTTTCACGGTGTAAATACTTAATTTCTGAAGTAAAGCCACATTTAAAAATTATGGAATAAAAATAATCAGTCACCATGTTAGAAATTGTTGTTTTAATATATAATGTATGTTAATTTTTTGAATGCGTGCCCTCTAGTTTGTAACGGTGAAAGGTACGTTAGGCTAACAAAATTTTCGTCCCGCACGCCAGCAATATTATTTAAAAAGTTATTTTGACAAAACTATTTTAATTTTTATATAAGAATAAATTTGTATAGAAACATTCTGTATATAATTTCTCTAAACGTACGAGACGTACGACGTTTATGTATTGTCGTATGCTTAATGAAAAGTTGGTGTACGTTAGATTGTGAGGAAATCTAATTTAGTGATTGATTATGATGTCTTTTTAAATCACCTAGTTGATTAAATGTTTTCTTCACCATTGTGAATTCGTATTTCGTTCATGTTTTTTCTAAAATACCTGACTGATTAAATGTTTGAACATTAATAATTCAACGGAAGGAAGTTTTTTTTTTAAAAATCTTTATTGGTATTAACGAAGTATTTATACAGCTATTATAAAATTTTATAAACTACGAGTATAATTGAAACAGTACCATAAAATTGTATAAACACTCTATAGAAGTATAGACACAAAACAGATCGTATTTCAATAGCAAAAATATATCACAGTGCATGACACAGTGGGCCTATTCGTACCGCACCAAGTCAAAGTGTCTTGCTCTTACTTTTAAGAACATTATACTTGTTTTGAAGAACTTTTGTCTTACTTTGGAGATATTTGTATGTTCCTGTCTCACTTTCCGTGTTCTTGAGAGAAGGGTGAAGGATATGTACGATGTATACCGAACGCTATTACTGACTATAAACTATGTATGCTACAATCATCGTATCATAGAGATGTACACCATAGAACACTAGAAGCCAACTAACATCAAAAAAGTGTAATTCGCTTGGAGTCATTTGTAGGCCTGTCACAGCTAAGTCATGTAGTCAGTCGCTGTCCGTCACCGAACACACAGTCCATTATATTACATTGTTAGTTGAGCAGCACACATTTCTCTCTCTGGTAATACGTGTGGTGTAGTAGTATGTGTAAATACGCACACAGACGCAACCATTAAACCAATACCACTGCAAACAGTGTGTATCTACACCAATAGAGTGGGGAGATTTACGTCACAAACTCATTACAAGTGGAACAGAGACATAGACAATCTAGTTTGACCCCTTGATGTACACGATATGATTTTACTCACAGAGTACTAATTTAAATACAAGAGTAATATTGTACTAGATTTTAGATAAAATTTCTTGTTAATACAATAATACGTGAAAGTTTTTAAAAAATGTGTTGTTAATTATTTAGAATTTAGCTAATTCACTTGAATGAATTTTTTTAATGAAAATAAGTTGCGTTTTTAATGACAATAGGAATATTCTTATTGGAACGAGAAAAAATTAAAAAATAAAATAACAGAAAATTCTCATATAATTTTTATTTGTATAAATTGAATTATATAATTCATTTTCTAAAACTAATATAAAACTAATCATTACGAATCTGTATCAAGTAAAAATTTTTGTATACTTGTAATTGTCATTAGAATACCTATTATACAAATTATGGGCGGATTACTAGATTTTATATCCCCAATTAAACATTTATGCGTATATTTTAACTTGATACTAGTCCTAATTTTACCACCAGAGACACGAGAGAGAATCTTTACGTCGTCAATAATGTCTATTTTATTGGCCGATGAGATCAGACCGTGTGTAACCGGCTTTAATTAGGTATTTAAATCATGGGATACTTCGTATACATGTTTGATGTACTAAAAAATTCTTAATGAATAGTTTTAACCTTATATAAAGGCCAGGCCAATGACGAACAAAATTGTATTATTCATAATGCTAATTTCTTTATACCTATTAAAATTTTTGCCAGTTCAACATTTTACATTAAATTCTTATCAAAATTCTGTACAATTCTTATTATAATAAAAAAAATTAATAATAATAATAATAATAATAATAGTATAAATAAATAAAATGAATTATATAATTCAATTTATACAAATAAAAATTATATGAGAATTTTCTGTTATTTTATTTTTTAATTTTTTCTCGTTCCAATAAGAATATTCCTATTGTCATTAAAAACGCAACTTATTTTCATTAAAAAAATTCATTCAAGTGAATTAGCTAAATTCTAAATAATTAACAACACATTTTTTAAAAACTTTCACGTATTATTGTATTAACAAGAAATTTTATCTAAAATCTAGTACAATATTACTCTTGTATTTAAATTAGTACTCTGTGAGTAAAATCATATCGTGTACATCTCTATGATACGATGATTGTAGCATACATAGTTTATAGTCAGTAATAGCGTTCGGTATACATCGTACATATCCTTCACCCTTCTCTCAAGAACACGGAAAGTGAGACAGGAACATACAAATATCTCCAAAGTAAGACAAAAGTTCTTCAAAACAAGTATAATGTTCTTAAAAGTAAGAGCAAGACACTTTGACTTGGTGCGGTACGAATAGGCCCAGTGTCTATTTTTTTCACTAATGAACATCAACGTTTATTGTCTTTCTACTATGGAGGGTAGAGGTAAGGAGGAGTATCTCTTATGGGACTTAAATCGAAAAAGTGGTAGCTGAATTTGATGAAATAATAGTTCAATAAGTAACCAGAACGGCGCTGATAAGCAATCAGGGTTCGATCTGAACTTAGCAATTATAAGTGAAGTGAAGTATGCTAAAGGGAAATATTAACTGTCAAAAACAATAAAAATTGAATTAAATATAAAAACAATAAAAATTGAATTAAAAATTGAATTGAATTAAAACTGTTAAAAACAATAAAAACTGTTGTTTCAGTTTTAAAGTTTTCAGCGCTTAATTTTAAATTTAAGAATTTTACTACGCTAGCGCCATCTTAATTTCATCCACTTTTTGGGCCACTTTTTATATATGGAGATACTTCTCCTGATACTCTACCCTCCATAGTTTCTACACAGGGCAGCATAGACAAAGGATATAACACAGATGAGAGAGATCAAGCCTACATATAAAAAAGGGTAATCCAAAAGTTGCAATTAGTAGCAATTTACACCACTACTGATTTAGTCTGTTACTGACTAAAAACTACGAAAATTTGGTTGGCACTACTTTTCCCCTATACAATGTGTTACACATAGTGTCGTTTGTGTTTTGCTAATGGAATACGATCACAGTTTTGGAAATTACAATTTTGAAAAGATACAATCAATTGGAGAATTTAGGTATAATATACTATAATTGTTATTTTTATGTAAGTTGTGCGAAAAACAAAATGGTTCAGTTACATAAAATAAGAAATTTATATATGAGGTCAGAGATATTTTTGTAGTAAAATAATAAAGTAATATAAAAACGTAAAACGTGTTTTTCAGTCCCATAAAATTTTTAATAATAATTTTATGAAGTTAAATGCAGTTACCCAGTGCTATAACTGCAGAACTAGGATTGTTTTTTTAATGAAGAAATACTACAAAGAAAGAATTGTTAGCAAGTTCAGAATGGAAGAACATTAAATTAATCAATACGGAGTAACGATATTTGATGGAAATAGCAGAAATTTTTCAAACTGGTTCTACAGAATTAAGGTGTTATTAGAAAATTTGCATTTAGAGAATTGCCTAACAACAAAAGTAGCCGTCATATAATGGTACAATCCATAGATGATAAATGCTTAGAATTGATAAAAGAGTGTGAAACTCAAAGAAGTATTATTGAAAAATTAGAAAAAACATATTTAAAAAAAAAGGATAGCAAATCAATTAATTGCTAGAAAGAAACTTTTAACTTTAAAATTTAAAATATAAAGAAGATTCTCATGAAAATGTTCTTATACAATTCGATAAGGGAATTGAAAGAAGCAGGTGCAGCACCTTCGAAAGTTGAATGCTATTCATTAATCATTGTTAGCAATACCATCATCGTATGCGCACGTGGTATCAGCGACGGAAACTCGGAATGCTGACAGAGTAACTCGAGAATTTATAAAAAGAAGAATACTCAATGAATAAGTGAAAAAGGAAGGTTTCAGAGCAATAGGAGAAACATAACGCCTTCTGTACCTAAGGGTGGGGGCCCCACCCTTATCAAACAAATGATAACATCATTTGTTCTCAAGATATGCAAGACAAAATATATTTCAAAAACAGTTTCTTATTTCGTTTTTTTTTTTTTTTTTTTTTTTTTTTTAAATTTTATAATAATATACTGGCGTTTTTAACATCAAGGAAGGTTCTTAGGCCATTATATAATAATGTTATGGTAAAAAATCCATATAATCTATGTTATCTTAATAAAATTAATTCTGTTTTTTTACCACAACCGCTAATCCGAATTTGCTGAAAACTTTATCCGGTCTTCATTTTTTGATTACGCATCTAATAAAATTAGTCCGGAGTTGATATCATCATTTGTTCTCGAGATATGCGAGACGAAAAAAAATTCACGAATGAACGAACTAACGAACGCACGCACAGACATCACGCTAAAAACGATGGATTCGGATTCTAGTGACCTTGAAACGTGGAGATATGTCAATTGACAGCAGGTAGATGTATCGTAGAAAAAGTGAAAATGTTTATAAAGCCCGTTTAGGAACATACTGTGTTACATTTATATGATTTTTCAACACTGTGAATTCTTTCATGTACTTTTAAATTACTTGACGTAGTAAATTTTTTCGTACATATATTACATTCAAAAGATTTTTTGCGTACTCGTGCAATTTTATGTTTCGTTAAATTTGCCAAGTTTATGTCATCTTGTTCAACTTTGATTTCAGTATGTAAACTATTCAAATCTGCCAAATATTCATCCGACCCCTAAAATTTTAACATTCGCTTAATTTTAATCTGAAATTTATAATACAAATCTAGAACCCACCATTTTTGTATATTACTTTTGTAAGTTTACAAAGTTTTTTCTATATGTCAAGCAGTTATTTTCTTGCAACAATTTAGTTGGTTCAAAAATTTTAGTTTCTGTTAATATTGAATTATTGTGAATTGCTTGGCATTCGTCTTTTTCCACTTTAATTTTAAATTTACGATTTTTATTTAAAATTAATTTTTAAAGTACTTTATTTCCATTTATTTTGCAGTACAGTATACGCAGTATACGATGTATACCGAACGTTAATACTTAACCCTTCTCTCTAGAACATGGAAAGTGAGACAGGAATATACAAATATCGCAAAAGCAAGCCAAGTGCGCTTCAAAACAAGTGAACTGTGATTAAAAATAAGAGGAAGCGACTTTGGCTTATGCCGATACGAATTGACCCACTGTGTCTACTTTTTTCACTAATAGACTCGATTAAACGACATTAAATGTAATGTAATTTCACAATGCATTAAAACATCGATTATATTCACATGGTTTTTATTAAGTATGAACTTTTTTGTGTTTTTTTAATTTAGTCAACTGATTAAACGTTTTAGAACATTTATTACATTTAAAAGGTTTTTTATCGCTGTGAATTTTTTTATGTGCCGTTAAATTACTTAATTGGGAAAATGTTTTAGAACACGTGTTACATTTAAATGGTTTCTCACCACTGTGAATTCTTTTATGTGTTTTTAAATGACTTAACTGTTTAAACGTTTTAGAACATATATTGCACTGATATGGTTTTTCATCACTGTGAATTCTTTTATGTCTTTTTAAGTGACTTGAAGTAGTAAATGTTTTAGAACATATGTTACACTGGTATGGTTTTTCCCCACTGTGAACTCTTTCATGTGTTTTGAAGCTAGTTAACTGAGTAAATGTTTTAGAACACATGTTACAATGATATGGTTTTTCACCACTGTGAATCCTTTCATGTGTTTTTAAGCTATTTAACTGACTAAATGTTTTAGAACATGTGCTACACTTAAATGGTTTTTCACCACTATGAATTCCTTTATGTTTTTTTAAATTACTTAATACATTAAACGTTTTAGAACACGTGGTACATTTAAATGGTTTTTCACCAGTGTGAATTATTTTATGTCTTTGTAAATGACTTGACTGATTAAATGTTTCAGAACATATGCTACACTGATATGGTTTTTCACCACTGTGAATTCTTTCATGCGATTTTAAGCTACTTAACTGATTAAATGTTTTAAAACATGTGTTACATTTAAATGGTTTTTCTCCACTGTGAATAGATTTATGTCTTTTTAAATGACTTATATCAATAAATGTTTTAGAACAAATGTTACACTGATATGGTTTTTCACCAGTGTGAATTCTTTCATGTTTTTTTAAATCACCTGAAGTAATAAATGTTTTAGTACATATATTACATTCGTATGGTTTTTCACCACTGTGAATTCTTTTATGTCGTATAAAGCTACTTAACTGACTGAATTTTTTAGAACACAAGTTACATTCAAATGGTTTTTCACCACTGTGAATTCTTTCATGTGTTTTTAGACTACTTAAATGACTAAATGTTTTAGAGCATGTGTTGCATTCGTAAGGCTTTTCACTAGTATGAATTTTCCAATGTGTTTTTAAATTACCTAGTTTATTAAATGTTTTAGAACATATGTTACACTCATACGACTTTTCATCACTGTGAATTCTTTCATGTGTTTTTAAGCTACTTAACTCACTAAATGTTTTAAAACATGTGCTACACTGATGTGGTTTTTTACTAGTGTGAATTCGTTCGTGTGTTTTTAAATTTTCTTTTCGAGTAAATGTTTTAGAACATATGTTACATTTATAAGGTTTTTCAGCACTGTGAATTATTTTATGTCTTTGTAAATTATTTAAGTGATAATATGCTTTAGAACATACATTACAATTATATGGCTTTTCGCCCGTGTGAAATCTTTTATGTATTTTTAAGTTACCTAAAGTAATAAATGTTTTGGAGCATGTGCTACACTGATACGGTTTTTTACCACTGTGAATTCCTTCGTGTATTTTTAAACTTTCTTTGCGATTAAATGTTTTAAAACATATTTTACATTTATAAGGTTTTTCACCACTGTGAATCCTTTTATGTCTTGATAAATTACTTAAATGTGTAAATGTTTTAGAACATATATCACAGTTATGTAGTCCACCCGTGTGAGTTATTTTATGTGCTTTTAAATTGCTAGATGTAGTAAATGTTTTAGCACATATATCACATTCAAATGATTTTTTGCCTACACTTGAGGTTTTATGTTTTGTTAAATTTGCCGAATGATCTTCATCTATTTCATCTTGTTCAATTTTGATTTCACTATGTAAACTGTCTACATCTGGTAAATATTCACTCGGCTCCTAAAATTTTATAGATAGTTTGATTAAAACATTAACATAGTTTTAGTCTAAGATCCCGCAGCTGATTTCTGCAGATATCTGTTTTTTTAATGAAACTTAATTTAAATGGATCCTTAATGGCAATGTAATAGATTGCTCCCGGGTTGCCTATCGAAAATTAGCCGTAAGTACCTTTAATTGCCGACATTAAGCGAATAATCAAAAGACATTTTTTGGCTGTCAAACTGTCAAATATTTTCAAAGATTTTTAAAATTTACAAATTTTTCTCATAGTAACAAGAAAAGTAAATAATTATTTCCTAGTTACAAATATAAAAAATAAGCCAAGAGCAATTTAATTTGATTTTTTAATTTTTTTATTTAAGCAATTCAGCTTATTTTTGGACCCTGATAACTTCGGTCTGGATAATACTTAAGAGCTCGAATTGTCAGGATAGAATGTAGTCACCAGTCTTATGAAATGTACCAAATTTCAATTTTATAGCTCTATTGCTTTCGATATTATTAATACGTAAATTTTATTAAATTCGTCACTCACTCACTGATGACCATCAAAATTATAGAGTGCTCCCCGAAGTTTTAGAAAGTTGAAATTTGGTCTGTAGGCTGGGTTTAGCACACAATTAACGAGAAAATTAACAAATCTGTGATTTTCCCTTTTTAGCTTCTTATAAATCATAAAACATATTGTAGATATAGTTATAGATAAATAAGAAAAATTAAAAAATTAAATCAAATGGCTCTTGGCATATTTTTGTATTTGTAACTAGGAAAAAATTATTTACTTTTCTTGTTACTATGAGAAAAATTTGTAAATTTTAAAAATATTTGACAGTTTAAAACGTCAAAAAATGTCTTTTCGATTATTCGCTTAATGACGGCAATTAAAGGTACTTACGGCTAATTTTCGATAGGCAACCCGGGAGCAATCTATTACATTGCCATTAAGGATCCATTTAAATTAAGTTTCATTAAAAAAACAGATACCTGCAGAAATCAGCTACGGCATCTTGTACTATTTTATTTTGAAATTTAAATGCATATCTGGTACTTACCAGTTTTATATTTTGCTCTTGTAAGTTTATAAGATCTTTTTTAAAGGTTGTACTATTATTTTCTTGTGATAACTGAGCTGCCTCAAAAATTTTATGTTCTGTTGTTGACACTAAATTGTTCTCGTTCACTTCAACTTTTTCCACTTTAATTTCAGACAAATGAAAACTTTCATGGATCGATTTCTCCATTTCTGATTTGTTTTACAAATTTTACAACAATTTAAGGATTGTCTATGATGACTGGTACCAGGGAACAGAGACGTAAGTAGAACAAGCCTTTATATGGAATTTGTCTGCCTAAAAAATATAGTGTAAAAAACGACAGCTAGATGGCAAAACACTATGAATTTATGTTGAGTCCCTATACTAAAATATAGTCCGGACATGTCAGCCATTTTTCATCAAATAATGTCAAAATAATTATCACATGTTTGAGTAAATTGAGTCTTAATAAGTTATAAGTTAAAAAGTTTTAAATTTAAATATTCTTTCTAAGTTAAATTACATGGTATTTTTAAAAATATTTAATTTATTTCCAGTTTATTTTTGATGAAACTTTGATGGAAAATGGCAGACTATCAAAAATCATGTCCTGACTAGCAAAATGCTTGCAGTGCCACATAGTAGTTGCCTCTGTGAACTACGTCTCGCCTCAGTCTGAAACTGTCTAAAAAATTAACACAGGTTGCGTTTTCTACTTACGTCTATACTCACTGCTGGTACATACTTTTTGGCTTGTTGTATTTTAATGACGCGACGTTAATTTAGTTTGCCAATGTTGCCAACTACATATGTATAGGTGGTTGTCAGTTTGTCAGTAGCAGTCGATGATTGAAGATCAACCACACGATAACGGACTTGATTGTTGTTGGTATTGTTACATCGGTTACATCCTCTAGTACATGCGTGTGGTGTCTGAGCCACGTGACCGCCCCTACTATGTCCGTTACTCACACAAATACACAAAATCGCACTAATACAATGTAAACCCAGTGTGTGTATACAACATATTGTCTATCTCTTACATGTTACACTGGTTCCAGTAGTGTAGGCATCACAGAACAAATAGAACGAATAAATCTGTCTCTTTTCTGCAATCACTTATGTGCTTTTATGTGCATCTTAGGCTGCTTAGTCCTCATTCATTCGCGGACACTCAATGGGTATGTTTCAATTGTTGTTATATTGTTACCTCTCGTATTAACACGGTATATGTACGTGGTATACGTACATCATACGTACCACCACCACCAGACCACCACGTACATATTATGTATGTATGTATGCAAGACACTAATACACACAACATTCAACGGACTAACACACACAACTCCGCGTGCATATATATAACATATTGGTGGGATATTGTCTATCCTTTGTGGTTACGCTCGTTTCCCTAGTATAGACATAGTAATGTTCGTTCTCTTTGTTCTCTGGTAGGCATAGATATGTTGTCTCTATTATTCTATGGTCACAACTCTATGACGTAAGAGGTGTCGCCATCTAGTAACCCTGAATAGAGCTTTATGTAGTTTTCTAATTTAACCACGCATAGTATGTATGTAGAAGTAGATAGATGGAATCTGGGGATGGAATAGATACACAACAAATATGTATTGGCGTGTTTTTCTACCACATATGCAAGTAAAGTATTGCTAAACTCAAACCCCACAAATACGTTAAAAGAAAAATAATTACATTTATTTGAAATAATTTATGGTCTGTCAGAAATATAATCTAATGAATCAACAGTTTTATGTCCAGTTCTAAATAACAGTTATTATTTCAAAAATTATATATATATATATATATATATATATATATATATATATATATATATATATATATATATATATATACTGTGTGAGTTTTTCGAGAGTTGCCATTTTTATTACAGCCAAACCGTTGATTTAATCGAAAAATTGTTCAAATAAGAGTTGTAGATATCGACGGGGGCAACCGATTGCTATGGTCAGGAGCTTTATAGCTCTTATGGTTTTCGAGCTATGATACAAACTTATAGATTTTTAAATGAGACTATATATTAATTTTTCGATAAAACTGATCTAATGCATTAATTAACAACATAAATGAGCAAAAAAATTTTTTTATCCAAGTTTAATTTTTTAATTTTTCTTTAATTTATCAGTTAGGCGGTAAAAATATGCATATGTACTTGAGGCTACTTCACCCGATAGTGTTTTGCATGGTTACATTTCCATTACATCCAAGAAAAGAACCTTTTCCAGTACCATTTCTAACATAAAAATTTGGTTGTAATAGAAATGGCAAGTCTCAAAAAACTCATATGGTATATATATATTTCAAATATAAAACACAAAACATTTATTTCCAATTTTTCAGAAAGATAAAAGAAAATTGTACACGAAGTTTTTTTTTACAAATTGGTGATTTTAAACTTTATAGACACGTATTTTGAAACTTCGATTACTTCAGTGCGTAGAAAAGTGAATTCTGCAAATATTTTCAAAATATGAAAGAAAAATGTCACTTATTTCAATTTTTTACCATTTTTTATCTATAAAATTTTCAGTAGTAACATTTCGAATTTTTATGTTTTAATTCTGATTCTTAATCATTTTGGATACAACTCCACTTTTTAACTCGTTTAATAAGGCACATGAACTGAACTGAATTAATTTTTTTAAACTCAAACTGCCACATTTTTTATGATGGTCAGTTAGGTCGATTAGGGTATATAATTTTTGGTTAGAAATCACTAGCAGTGTCTTTTATTAATCTTTAATATAACTTACACTACCTAGTTGGTTTTTACAGACATCGTACATATTTTCTTGCAAATAAAAAAATTAAATGATGAACATTTCCTTTAAATCAAAAAAGTAGCAATTGTCACAGTAACTTTTTACCATAAATTTTAAAAAAAAAAAAAACAAACAATAAATGACATTAACCTTAATCATCAAAAGAATTAAATAATTTCAACTTCTATAATTATTTTAAGTTCAAATAAGAGTATTTTTGAATTGTAACCTCCTGTATTTGTGTGCCAATTTTTCCGTGTTAACATTAAAAAAATATAATTATAGTTTACGAATTTGTAATGACTTTTAAGTTGTTATTTTATCATCAATTGTAGTAAGTAATTCAAAATGAATGATGAGGAATAAATTATTATCAGTGCTAAAAATTGAAACAATAATACATACGTTGTTGATCTGTAATAAAGGTTTTACAAAGATTGGATTGCTCCAAAATAAAAATGGTTTTTATAAAATTCTTTAAGTGGAACAATAATTTATTTTCAACTTTCAACCCTTTATTGACTGTTTGTCAAATCTATGGTCTATATCCAGATGTTAAAAGATTTGATCAAAAAAATACAAATACTGTTTTATTTAGAAAACGAATCATGGAATTTTACACTGTTTATATATTGATGAGTGTGATTGTACTCTTTTCTCTTTTTACCTCGTTTAATATTATTAATAATTTAAATATTATTGTTCAAGTGGCCGACAATATTTCTGTATTTTCAGATTTTTTTCTCTCCGTCGTTAATATTATTGGAAATTATTTGAATAAATCAAAAATTCAACAAATATTACTCGATTTGGTTCAAATTGATCAAAAAGTTAAACATGAATTAAACTTGGAAATCAATTTTAAACCATTAAAGAAATTTATTTTAATTGAGTTGATTATATTTGTTGGGATTTGGATAATTTTTCTGAATTATTATATTTTTGTTATGTGTACGCAAAATCGTTTAAAATGTTTCATTTCGTTTTTCACCTATTACGTACCTACTCAAATCAGTCATGCGCATGTCATCCAATTTTGTTCGTTTGTGATCGCCATTACGTTATTTTATAAGACGATTAATAGAAAATTGAAACAGATTTCTGGCTATGAAACGGTGATTTTGACTAATATAAATAGTATACAAGTGACGTCAAAAATGAATGAAGCGGTTATTTTGAAAAATTTACTTGCCATACGACAACTGTATGATGAATTGTGTCATATATCACGCGCGATTAATAACGCGTATACGTTTCAATTATTGTTTACGTTTACGAATTGTTTTATTGAAATATTTTGTATATTTTATAGTTGTTTTTTTGGGTATGTTTTTGAGGGTCAATTGGCAAACACTCGCGATATTAAGATGGTTCTGTTACCAGTTATTTTACTTTTCGTAGCGGTTTTAAAAGTCTTGTTGATGGCGTTAGCGTGTGAACAAATGGTTAACGAAACAAAATTAACGGGAATTTTGGTGCATAAAATATCACTTTCATATAATCGGCCGTCAATTGCAGATATAGTAAATAGTATTTTTTATAATGAATATGTAGTTTTTAGTACACTAGTGCGGTAATAGTTTCGTTTCGTTACAGGTTCAAGATTTTTCATTACAATTGCTACATCAACCAGTTTATATAACAGCAATGGGTTTTTTCAATGTTGACTGCAAACTTTTACAAATGGTAAGTATACACCAATACCTCGCTTTGCGTCGTTTCGGTTTGTGTTTTTTCGAAGTTGCGTCACTGCTGAATTAGTACTAATGTTCACTGTGCGTCGCTAGATTTTCGAAGTTGCGTTGTTTTGTGTTCGAGTCTTTAATTTTTTTTCGAAATTTTTTGGACAAACGTAAACATTGGACCAATTTTTTGTGAAAGAAAGCCGACTTACGACAACAGCCACTATGGATTCATCAGACAGTGATTAATTTTTACTTTGTTTTTATAAATTAATTGATTATTTTATTTTGTTTTAATTGAATTTTTTTTTTGTATGTATTTAATAAAACTTTATATTATTTTTTTTTGTTGTTAAATGTTTACTTTGTTCAATTTTCTTTTTAAAAAGTAGTATTTTCGTAACCCTGAAACCTATCTTCGATCTTTACATGGTTTGCTATAGAAAATCATAATTCACTTTGCGTCGTTTCAATTTGCGTCGTGTTTTTTTGGAACGTAACCACGACGCAAATTGAGGTATTGGTGTATTTGAAATTTTTAAGGGTAAATTTGAATAAATTTGCATTTTTTTTAAACAATAATAAAATTGTTATTACAGATGATTGGTTCAGTTACAACCTATTTAGTTATATTGATACAGTTTGATTTGTCTATTCCGGAAAATTTGATTTCATTTGAATCAAAAAAAACATTCCACGAAAATATTACAAAATCTTTATAAATGTGTGTGATCCAACTTAGTATTTAATAATAAAGGGCGTAAGAAAATAATGTTATTAAGCAGCATAATTTATTAAAGGAATTTAAAAATTATAAAATAACCATCCAATATCTTTCTTTGTAATTTGTTCTTTTTCTCTATGTGAAAAAATACGATATTAATCTATGAACTGTTTTTTTTTGTTAATTTCAAAAACTTAATACAGAAATCAGTTAATAAAATGCAACATGTATTATATAGTACAGTATTTTATTTTAAAGTATGGGTGGTAACCCTGGTGATTTTTGTGCAGATACGGACCTGATGTTTTTTCTTCTAGTGATCGCTGAGCATAACCATCAATAGATTTTAACGCAAACACACTGTATTTAAAAACAAATTTTGTTATTTTGTTCTTAATTAATACAATTGAAAATAATTTATTATTTATAAATTTGTAATGACTAGTGTGCATGTGTCTTGACATTTTCTCACAATGAGTAAACAACTCAAACTCAGTCCGCAGGTATCTAATAAAATAAATAATAGATAATGAGTATCTAATAAAATAAATGATTGTCAGCAACGATAATTAAATTAGAAAATCAATTTTTATTGTAAACGACTTTACATTATTCACATTTAAATCATGGCTTTTAAATGGAACAATAGTCTAACTGCTACTTTCACACCTTTATTAATTGTATGCCAAATCTATGGTCTATATCCAGATGTTCGAAAATTTTATGGAAAAAATTCAAATATTGCATCGTTGCAAAAACGATTTATGGAAATTTATACGGTTTGTTTATTGATTGCTGTGATTACAATATTTTTCGTGTATTCATCAGTTAATATTATTCAAGATTTAAATATAATCGTTCAAGTAGCTGATGTTGTTGTGATTTTTTCAAATTTTTTTCTATTTATCATAGATGTGATCGGTAATTATTCGAATAAATCAAAAATTCAACAAACACTACTCAATTTAGTTGAAATTGACCATAAAACTAAACGCTATTTGGGTATGGAAATCAATTTTAAACCATTAAAACGATTTATTGTATCACAATTGATTATTTTTTTAATATTTTGGATATTTTTTTGTAATTATTATGTTTTTGTTTTGTGTTCGAAAAACCGTTGGAAATGTTCGATCAATTTATTTTCCTATTATGTGTCAACGCAAGTCAGTCATGTGCATGTCATACAATTTTGTTCGTTTATAATCGCCATTACATTATTTTACAAAACGATTAATAAAAAATTGAAACAGATTTGCGGACAGGAATCGACGATTATTTTAAGTAGCATTAATAGTATACAAATCACATCAAAAAATTCGGAAGCAATTATTTTGAAAAATTTACTCATTATACGACAATTGTACGATCAGTTATGTGATATATCGCGTACGATTAATAATGCGTATACATTTCAATTGTTATTTACGTTTGCTAATAGTTTTGTAGTGATTTTTTGTCAGTTTTATAGTAGTTTATTTGGATATGTGTTTGAGAATCAAGTCACAAATAAAAATGACCTTAAAATGACTGTGCTACCAGTAGCGCTACTTTCTGTAGCGGTGTTGAAAGTTTTAATGATGGCATTGTCTTGTGAACAATTGGTCAATGAAACCAAATTTACCGGAGTTTTAATTAATAAAATATCGTTATCATCAAACCGGCAAACGATTAACGATATAGTAAGCAGAACTCGTTTATAAGATTTTTTTTAAAAAAATTTACGGGTTAAAAAACGAATTTTTTTGTAGGTTCAAGACTTTTCATTACAATTAATACAACAACCGGTGTATATAACAGCGTTTGGATTTTTTAATGTTGATTGTAGTCTTTTGCAAACGGTGAGAATCTACTTAGGACTCGCATTTTATTCAACTATCCTGCTTAGTTCTTGCTAATTTGTTTAAATATAAAATAATGTGTGAAATTTGATCAGAATTTGTTAGAAACTTGTGTTTTTCATTTAAGTAATCGATAAATTTGAAATTTTAGATTGTTGGAGCAGTTACAACATATTTAATAATACTGATACAATTTGATCTGGCCATCCCGAAAAATTCGATTTTTATCGGACAAAATCCAGGAGACCAATTAAACGTCACCAATTCTTCATAAGCATAATTTAAAAAAAAAAATACAAAATTTGTTTTTTTAAAATTTCTTGTTACAATATAGTTATAGTATAATTTAAATAAAATATAATATACTGTCTTATTTAAAACTTTTTAACATAATCGTTGCTATTTTTGTCTGAAATTGGATATGTAGAAAAAATCTAGTTTACTAAAATTTCATAAAATGGTATAAAGTTAAATTTTTTCTAAAATGATTCATTAAAAAGTGAATCAAGTGTAAGTCGTATCTGTATCAGTAGTTTCAATTAAAAATCATATAGCGATTGAAAAAATATGAAACTGGATCGGCTGGGATTTGAACCCAAGGTCTCTACCTAAGTGCTTTGTCACTAAGCTACCGATCCTTGTTCGAGAGCCCCTACAATTTGACACGCTATACATTGATAATTTTCACAAACACACCGGAAATATTGAAATTAACCGCTTCTCGTAACCCATGGAGTAAAATATTGTGACTGGTAAGTTGATTGATAAGAAATATTTTATCCTGAAAATTTTGAAAAACTTGAGCTACTGGACTACAAATTCCTGGCTTAATAATTCGTGTTTAATACGCACTTGCTGAATTTTTTTTTTTAAAACTGATGTGAAGTATACGCTTGGTATACGCATTTCAGAAGTTAGCATAAATTCATAGGACTGAAAAGAATTTTTAAATTATAGCAAAAAGTCATTTAAATGTCAACATGTTAATTATTTGGATATTTAACTGTAAACAAATTTTATTTGCTCCAAGCCGAAACTACCTATAGCATGAACGAAGAATATATTAAAAAACTGAAATTTGTTTAATAAAAGCCCTACATCTGCTCATTTTACCTTAAAAATGTCTTAAAATAGAATATTCAATAATTAACCAAGAAAACGCATAAGAGGTAGTTATGATATTTTTTGAAAATTTCAACATAAAGTGACGTTTGATAGTAGGGTTACAAATAATTTTTTTTTTTTATTATTTTGTAGAATCTGGTAAGTGGGAAGTAGACATCGTAATAAGTATTTATTTTGAAAAAAATCAAACACTAAAAATACTGATAAATTGAAATATTTGTCCACTTTGAGCGCTGTAGTCGAATTTCGTATCTCCTCCAGGCAAAAGCTCATAACGAATATAAATTTCTGAACAAATCTAAATAATAGATTATTTATTTTACCGGCACCACCACCATTGTTTGAACATAAATAATTAGAGAATTATTTTTCATTTTTGGTCATTAAACTGTCAAAATTTCTTTTAGAAATGTTATTTATGTTATAAACTATAGATTTTGGTTAGTTTTATAATGTTAATTTTATTAATAAATGAAAATATTGTAATAATTTTGAATATTGATTTTAATAATAATAAATATGGCGTAAATAAATTGATGACGTAATATCTAATATAAGTATTTTTACTATATAAAATTTACTTTACAATGACTCAGTGATTTCCAGATAAATGTGACGTTTAACTTTTATCGACATCGTAAGTTTTTGAATACCTTTACGACACACAAATACTCCCTAGACATTTGATTTTGAAAATATATTTAAATGAATGCCTATGTCTCTGGAGGACAAAAACTTTTAAATGGTTGTCCGTTCATTAATCAAGTTCGTTCTAAAATATTTTACACGGTAAATTCGATAATGTACTTGTATTTTGATTCCGGGGAAGGTTTACCTCAAAATAAATTGACACCGTTTCACTAACATATGTAATTCGTACACTTACTGATATACTGCTCATCTAATCCTTAATGTGTCTAGATAGAATTTTTTTATGGACTAACCATATTCTCGCCGAAGTAGGACGAGGTTCCTGAAGTTCGTCGCTGAGGTTGGCCGAGGCATATGAATAGTATTATAAAGCCGGTTCTACACGATGCTACGAACGTTCCTTCCAACGTTCGATCGAACGTTTGAGGCAATTAAGTTCGATAGCTGGTGCGACGAATGTATCTGCTACACGGTGAATCGAATGTTTGATCCAATATGAATGATGATGTGTTGGTACAAACGTTTATTCAGTGGACGAGGCTGTTATCTGTCTGATGTTATCTCTAATGTTATACACTGATTTTGTCTCTCTTGTATAATGTGTTGGTACAAACGTTTATTCAGTGGACGAGGATGTCATCTGTCTTATGTGATCTCTAATGTTATACACTGATGTTGTTTCTCTTCACATGAACGAGTCGTGCAGCTGCTGAATCGAACCAACCAACGCAACCAACATTGACCTTCAAACGTTCGAAGTATCCCTTTGACTCGGTGCAAGAATACCGACATCGAGCGGGACATGGCCAAATGCGAATGTTTGACGCTCGACATTGGACACTCGTAGGTTCGAACAACGGCCACACGATGCGATGAACCATCGAACGTCCAATGTTGGAAGGTGTTCGTAGCATCGTGTAGAATCGGCTTAACACCATCATAGAACACTAGAAGCCAACTAATATCAAAAAAGTGTAATTCGCTTGGAGCCATTTGTAGGCCTGTCACAGCTTAAGTCATGTAGTCAGTCGCTGTCCGTTACTGAACACACAGTGCATTGTATTACATTGTTAGACATTGTTAGTTGAACAGCACACATTTCTCTCTCTGGTAATACGTGTGTTGTAGTAGTATGTGTGAGTACGCACACAGACGCAACCATTAAACCAATACCACTGCAAACAGTGTGTATCTACACCAACAGAGTGGTGAGATTTACGTCACAAACTCATTACAAGTGGAACAGAGACATAGACAATCTAGTTTGACTCCTTGGACACCAACAACGAGGAACAACGATTCATTAAAATGATTCAAGCGACCGTCTACACTCTCGTACTTCGGGCAACTTTGCGAGAATGTGGATGCTCCTTTACGTTTCTGTTATCAATATGGTTTAGTTTAATGTCGTCATGTGATCTAACCTTAATGCTTATACCGTTTATACTACCTCTTGTGGCGAAGTATTTGTTGGTAATAATTGATGGCGGGCAATTCCGCTGACGGGGATTTTCTAAACTATTTCCCTCGCGACGTAGAATAATTTGTTGTTGGTGTCACAGGATGCCACGGCAAATACTTGCCGAAATTGCGCTCGAGTAGTGTTGGCGTTTTACTCGCTTAACGCAGAGGATTTGGATTTCTTATCCAGGTCGCAGGTGCAACTCACCAAGTAATCAACACACGTTTAATTTTTAATTGATTTATTTTAATTAATTCGCCGATAAATTTCGTCACAACGTTTTTACAATTATTTTACTGTTAGATTGCGAATTATATCTGATGACGACAACTTTTATTACGATTTATAAAACAATAAACGACGTTAATTAGAAATAATATTTGTAATTCGTATTTGCCTCGATGGCTCGCTTTTCGCTAATATATTTCGATTAAACGCGATTGTTATAATGTATTTTGGCCGTCTTGGCACGCTGAACGATGTTTACGGTTCGACGATCAAACTGTTAATCTTTTCTTAAAAAGTTTTTATTATTTGTCCTTTCCCAAATATATATTAACCCTTTGCATTCAAACCATTTTTTAGTATGGGTACTCAGCTACTCGACAGTAGTTTTAATAAAAAATTGTAATACATCAAAGATAAGTATTTTAAACAAAAGTAGTTTACTTACATATTTTATTTTTATTTGCATATTACAAACATTATATTTTAATATTAAATTTTATAATTTTCCTCAGTGTAATATTTGAAGTAAAGAATAGGATGTAGTGCACCCATAGGATGCACCCTTTCGAGTGCAAAGGGTATTTATTGTGTCGTCGTGGCGGCGCCTATCGAGTCCAAAGGGTTAAAATATTCGTTCTAGAAAAAACCAAACAAGGATGAAATACATGAGATAAAAAAGGACATAAGGTAAAAGACCCGGTAATTGACCCTGGCCCAGTTTCTGAACTTTTCAACTTTGTTATAAATTAATAAAAAAACTATATTTTAAATAAGAAAAAAAATAAACTCTTAATTTAAAGTACTCTATTCTGTGTCTAATGAACAGCAATTTAAAAAGTTTAGAATATATTAACTAAATAAAAAAAAATTTTTAAGTTTAATATGTGTGTAAAAACTATTTTTTTGGTAGTTTCCTAACAGTTTATGTTACAAAGTACTCATTTTGATCTGTGCAATATTCATCATGTAAGTATGAAAACTTAATTAAAAATATATGAGCAGGTTAATATTTGTTTAAAATTTATTTTAAAATATTTATAAAATACCTTAGAATGATTTTTATTATTGAAATATGAGGGTCAATTACTAGGCTCACTTCTAAAGTGGTATGGCCCAATTAAATTCTAACCAGTTTTTGTTAGTTATTTTGTTATTTATAGTTATCTTCGATTAGTTTTTGTTATTTTTCATAACGTATACATATAACATTAAACATTCATTTTTATCAATAAAAAATTATTTATAAATTAAATTTTAAAAAACTGTATTTTTAAATTTAAGGATCAGAAACTAGGCCACTGTCAGGGTCAAAAACTGTCACATGAGAAATTTTGAAGGTCAGAAACTGGGTCCTTTTTGTCAATTTTTAAAACATTAATTTAAATTATTAATTCAATTCAAATAATTATTTTACTTGTATGACTTTATTTTGAAAGCCATAAACTAGTTGATAAAATTATTAATTGTCTCTTAAGTTTAAACTTATATTTATTACTGTCGTTTAACCTCAGCCGTCACTCTTAAAAGGTCAGAAACTAGGCCCGTTACCTTAGTTGTTATTTAAAATCTAACAAACAACCAAATTTCAGTACTTGCAATCACTTGTACTTCTTGGAATTTGTATAAACAAAGTCGTAACTTATCGGACTAACCAATCAAATGACACTTAAGGCACGAAATTTACCCTTATCGACCTAACTGTTTGAAATAATACATGAACAGATTCATTCGTGTAGTACTATTCAATCTATCCAATTGACATAACAGCGTTGTTGTGTCAATGGCATTATTTCGTATGAAATTTGTTATTTATTTGAAAAACTAAGAAAATTTAACTGAAGATTGATGAAAATTATTACGGAAAATAGTAGTATTCGTACCAAAATACATTAATTACGATGGTGGAGGTTCTATGTCGTTATATTCTCTAGAGAACGTATTGTGTTCTATTCGGAGCTCAATCTACAAGGACAGATTAAGCAAGTTTTCGAATGGGGTTTTCGAGAAATAGTAATTTTTGCGATCGGGAATTCGCTGTTATGCAGGATGCTGTCATAGGGGGTATTTTTATCCTTCATTTAAACTGATAATTTTTAAAAAAAATATATTCTAGTCATTAATTAGACAGACAGACAGACAGATGGATTTCACGAAACTATTAGAGTTCCAAAATGTTTTTTTGTAACTCTAAAAAGTATTTTTTTAACCCACACGCAAACAGTTTAAATATTAATATTCCATTTATTTCGAAAAAACAATTATTTGAATTTGAAACTGAATCAATCTGAATTTTATTTTCTGTTATATAAAGTAATTAAATAAATCATTAAATATTTAAAAGGCTACGGATTACGTAATCATAAAATCATGATGAATTTTCTAATATAACTATTAGAAATGTTTTCAGTTTTGTATAAATTAAGTTGTCAAGTAAATATTGTACATGGTGTGTTAGGTAACTAGGAACATGGACAACGCTACCCCTATCAAACGATTATGATACATACAACAAAACACATCATTATATCTACACAAACATGCGAATGTGTTAGTATTGTTTTAACGCTCGGTATATGTACAAGTATATACAGATTTTCTTATAAACTTTTATTTTATAATAAACTACACCACAAATCCAATTTTACGTAGTGGTCGGTACAAATTTAAGGGGAAGTACGTAAAATCGGAAGATCAGGGGCGTCGGTAAACTTTTCTTTTGGGGGCTGGTAAACATTATTTATCTGAACTTATTTAAAACAGTATAATCTTAAAAGACAATTTACACCTAAAATTCGGTTGTGTAGACAAAGGAAATCGAATGTTATACTAATGAATATGAGTGACGACTTTTAGAAAACTGTCGAAAAATCAACTTCACTGTCACATTTATCAGCGTAAAAGACGCCAAATAGTGGAAGCTGACAAAAATTCTAGAATATTCTGCTCGTGAACTAGCAAAGATATCAAAAAATAAACTTTACTATTGAATTGGGCACTAAAAATTAGATTAAGCAGCGCATTTTGGCAAAAATTCTAGAATGTTCTATTCGTTAACTAACAAAGATATCGAAAAATCGATTGCATCATTTAATTGGTCATCGAATAAAAGACGGAATAGTACATTTTGATAAATGTTCTAGAATATTCTATTTGTCAAATAGCAAAAACTGTTTGTCAAAATCGGACATTTGGTTTACATTAGTTTAATTTCGGTTGGACAATTAAGTGGTGCGGTAGATTTTCCAATGTCTTTGTTAGTTGACAAATAGAATATTCTAGAACATTTCTCAAAATGTCTTATTTGGTCTCTTTTTTGGTAGCCAATACAATGGCGACGTCTGTTTTTGAATATCTTTGCTAGTTGACGAATAGAATATTCCAGAACATTTGTCAAAATGTGTAATTTGACCTCTTTTTCAATGGACAATTAAATGGTGCAATTGATTTTTCAATATCTTTGCTAGTTGACAAATAGAACATTCTAGAATTTTTGTCAAACTGCGCTGTTTAATCTCTTTTTTAATAACCAATTCAACGATGAAGTCTGTTTTTTGATATCTCTACTAGTTGACGATTAGAATATTCTAGAATTTTAGGTTACTCATTTTGCATTTGCATTTTGTATACGCAGAATATGTGCATATATATATCCCAGACAATATTACCTACGGCCCTGACTCTGGCTTGGTACATAAATTTTCACCAACACAGACAAACAACAACATATCTGTGAGAGGAGAACCCCACTTAATCGCTGACGTCACTACGTAAAATCGGAGTACGTACCATTGGATAGCCACTGTATATAATTTATTGTTAATTGTAAAATATTGTATTAATTTAATACCTAAAAACATTTTTTAACTTTAACTTCGGCCCCAGCTACCACCTTTTCCACTACCAACCCCCAATATTATACATTTGGTGGCACCAGTGGTATCAAAAAGGGAACCACCAAGCCACCCACCTTAATATATTATTACAGTTGGTGGCAGCGGTGGGATAGTTTAAAACAACCACCAAGCCACCTACTTCAATATTTTACAAAACAAAAAGATTTTTCTACTTCCGGTGTAACTTCTTTCTAGTAAAATGTAGAATTTTATTGCACATAGTGTCAAACTGGATGTATGTATAATATTATAAATGAAACTATTGCATTACAAGTATTTGGTGGTTACATACGTTAACATACTTTGTCGATATCTATACGACGAATATCAGGAATATGTGTAGGTACAGGAGGTAATTTTTGCAATAGCGTAATCGTTAAGTGATGACAGCGAGGATGCTTTTAATGATACGAGATGGATATACTCTACGCATACGTAATACCAGGTGGCGGGAAAAACTTCTATTCATATAATATGGGAAACTTGAAAAGTGGCTGTTTAGTATTAAACGATTCTTGGACCATGGAACATCTCCTATTTTGAAACCTGTCGTCGTTGATTTTGATCATTGATCTCAGTTACGAACTGAAAATTTGAATTGTCGCGTTTTATAATTTTCGTGGTGTCGCGTATTTTGTTTTTTCATTGTTTAAAAGATTTTCGTTTGTTTTTGTTTTCCTTTTGAAAAAAATAATTTCTTGAAAAGGTAAGTAAATTTTGTTTAAGTTTAGAAAATATTTTGTTGAAAACTCTGAGAATCTTTTGTTTTTGTGCATACTTACAGACTTTTTGTATTCTTCAAAATTTAATAGATTTGAGCGTTACTTTATGGTATTCCATATTTGTAAATAATAAACAAATTTTTTACTTCGCAAAATACCACTTTTATTTTTTTTATTTTTATTTATTTATTTTTTATTTTTTATATAAAAGTGGTATTTTGCAAAGTAAAATATTTGTTTATTATTCTTCAAAATTGTTTAATGTAAAAAATTTGAATTGTTTGAAGCAATATTTTATAAACATAATTTTCACGAAGAATTTTTTCAACCTTCTCCCAAATTGCGTGGACTAGCTTTATAGAAGGATGGACATAATGAAACCAATATCTTCTATTTCATAGCTTTTCTTTATTAAAATTGCCAAATTGGCAATTTTAATAAAGAAAAGCTATGAAATAGAAGATATTGGTTTCATTATGTCCATCCTTCTATAAAGCTAGTCCACGCAATTTGGGAGAAGGTTGAAAAAATTCTTCGTGAAATTTATATATCCCAAAAAAATATTGTTGTAATTTAATATGAATAACCTAAAAAATATCAAATTAAAATATAATATATATGTACGGAAATATATTAACAAAGGGTCTGGAACCATTACCATAGGTGAATTTGCCCAAGAAATGAAATTCAACGATATGTATGCGATTGTGTAGCTTAGTGAAAGAGTAAACCATACGTATGGATTTTTCCTCAATATCTTTACATTTTGCGGAGTTATAATACCAAATACCAAAAAATAGGGGTCTTATTCAAACTTTTTTTTCTCGTAAACTATTACAGATAAAACGATGAAACAAAATCCATATTGTTTGCTATATCCAGTACTTTATTATATATTTTTTTCATTTAAAATGGACATTAAATAGCCTTTATAAAATACGAAAAAAATATTCATTAAATTTTTTTAGCTACTTGTACAAGAGTGACCACTTTCTTATTACTACCAAATGAAAGCTCGCAAGCACTTCCCTCATCTCCCTGAATTTTATTTTTGTCAAAAGGGTGGAACATATTGAAAAAAAATAAGAACATATATATTTGGTGATGTTCATGGTATGTGTATGTGCAGGTACAGGTCAACAAATCTGACTTTACCTCTTCAAGGTCATTAAAAATGCACTCTTAAGGAAGTGAGATAGTACTTAATATAAAGAAAAAATGACCTTGAAGCGGCAAAGTCAGATTTGTTGAACTGTACCTTCTTGTTTTTGAATTGTTTTTAAGAAATATTTTGAATGAATAAATGAATCATTGAATGTTTTTTTTTTTTTTTTTTTTTTTTTATTACATGAGAATCTGATGCCTGCTCTACACTCTCGATCGAAGTTCCTCGACGAAGTAATCGCTAAAGTTGGCTGAAGTCGGAATACCGTTATAACACCAGCCACGAAGAACCATGAAATGACCTTGTACACTCTCGTACTCGGTCCACTTTGCGAGAATTGAGAGTAGCCATAAGGAATCTAATATGTTTTATGTTCAAAATGTAGACTCAATCCACATAGGAGTATTAAAAATAATCAGCTACGAATCAAGAACTAATTTTTTTCATTGCTTTTAACATACTTCTCAAGTCTACAATTTTAAATTCACTCATGAAGTTAAATACATCACTAATTGATCAAGTAAACAGTTTTAGTTTACCTAACGGGTAAGTAAAAATGTTAGTTGGATTTACTTGCGAAATAATTGTAGAACTGAGTAATACGTTAAAAACAATGAGAGAAGTTAGTTCTTTTTTCGTAACTAATTGTTTTTTAGAACTCCGATATGAAAAAAGTCTACACTTTGAAGATATAACATATTAGATTCCTTATGCTTACTCTCAATTCTCGCAAAGTGGACCGAGTACGAGAGTGTAAAAGGTCATTTCATGGTTCTTCGTGGCTGGTGTTATAACGGTATTCCGACTTCAGCCAACTTTAGCGATTACTTCGTCGAGGAACTTCGATCGAGAGTGTAGAGCAGGCATCAGATTCTCATGTAATAAGAAAAAAAAAAAAAAAAAACATTCAATGATTCATTTATTCATTCAAAATATTTCTTAAAAACATAATTCAAAAAAACAAGTAGGTACAGTTCAACAAATCTGACTTTGCCGCTTCAAGGTCATTTTTTCTTTATATTAAGTACTATCTCACTTCTTTAAGAGTGCATTTTTAATGACCTTGAAGAGGTAAAGTCAGATTTGTTGACCTGTACCTGCATATACACATACCATAAGCATCACCAAATATATATGTTCTTATTTTTTTTCAATATGTTCCACCCTTTTGACAAAAATAAAATTCAGGGAGATGAGGGAAGTGCTTGCGAGCTTTCTTTTGGTAGTAATAAGAAAGTGGTCACTCTTGTACAAGTAGCTAAAAAAATTTAATGAATATTTTTTTCATATTTTATAAAGGGTATTTAATGTCCATTTTAAATGAAAAAAATATATAATAAAGTACTGGACATAGCAAACAATATGGATTTTGTTTCATTGTTTTATCTGTAATAGTTTACGAGAAAAAAAAGTTTGAATAAGACCACTGTTTTTTGGTATTTGGTATTATAACTCCGCAAAATGTTAAGATATTGAGGAAAAATCCATACGTATGGCTTACTCTTTCACTAAGCTACACAATCGCATACGTATCGTTGAATTTCATTTCTTGGGCAAATTCACCTATGGTAATGGCTCCAGACTCTTTGTGAACAATAACATAAAACTTACAAAATTAAAAAATCATATTGCTTGTTTGACACAATACAAAAGAAAGGGAATAATTCCTGAATTCATAAAAAATAATATTAAGTTATGCCTGCCATATTGGGATAGGAAAACGTTGATGAAATTAGATTCTGCAAAGAACATTTTTTCATTAAAAATCTTAAAAATAATTATTACAGATTCTTATATTAAACAAAAAAATTTAATTAATTTAAACAGGAAAATTAAAAATAACCTACAACATTTGATTAGTAAGGATGATATGGTTGGTCTGTCCATGGCATCGTCACATATTGAAAACAAAGTTGATTCGTATACCAGCCGGAAACAAATAAATAAAATTTGGCAATTTTAATAAAGAAAAGCTATGAAATAGAAGATATTGGTTTCATTATGTCCATCCTTCTATAAAGCTAGTCCACGCAATTTGGGAGAAGGTTGAAAAAATTCTTCGTGAAATTTATATATCCCAAAAAAATATTGTTATAAACATAATTATTTTTCTGTTTTACTACGTATATAATTAAAATTTTTTATTGGTAGTCTTTAGTTTTCAAAAAGTATTATTAGGAAAATTTAATGCTTTTAAGTAATAAATTGACATGAGGGAAAACACTTAAAAAAGTTGCAATTGAGCGACACAGGGAAGGAACTTGGTAAATCAATTTTTTTTTTATTTTGATTTTTATAGCTAGGGAGCTGGTGGGAATTTCGGTATATGATTTCATCGTCATTGATACTAATATGTTATATAGTTTACTACTGTGCGAATAAGGAAAAATTAGAGCAGAGTTCAGATGGTGGTGACTTTTTCTGAAAATGAATTTTGAAAATTAGAAGAATAAGGAAACTCCCTTAAATTATATCATCGTGTCTGCCATTAATATATGGTGTTAAGGGCAGTAAGTATATAATAAAGTGGAAGGCAGACGTCTACATTACTGTATTTTCTTTAAAATTTTTTTTTTTTTAAATGCAGCAATGTAGACGTCTGCTTTCCACAAAATGATATACTTACCACCCTTAATACCATATATCAATGGCAGACACGATTATGTAATTTAAGGGAGCTTTCTTATTCTTCTAATTTTCACAATTCATTTTCAAGAAAAGTCACCACCATCTGAACTCTGCTCTAATTTTTCATATCGTACATATTAAATTAAATTTAATTGAATTAAATTTTTCATATCGTACATATTTATTTGTATAATTTTAAAATATTCTTTATTTACATATTAAATTCTTAAAACTGCAGCATGATTTTTTAGGAAGTTTCTGATGTTCTTTTATTTATAATTACAATAAAATCTGTAATTTATGTTTCTTAAACAGATGTAAGATATGTTTCTTAAACAGGCGAAAATTTATAAAAATATGCATATTTATGTAAAAAACTTGAAAATATGTAGAATTTGATCAAATGGGCAAAATATACATACTTTAATTAGTTTTAATCAAAATTATAAGATATTTCCAAAAGAAGTACATCTATAAGAATACAAAGTCATATTCCCTACAAAATAAAATATCTTTTTAGGTTTCTAAGAACCAGATTGAATCAAATTTGAAAATTGTTACAAGGAACATTGTTAATTTTAAGTTCTGCGGATCAAAAACTACTGAACAAGAAACAACGATTGTTGTACTTGTCATCCGTAGAGTCAATTTTGACTAAAACTGGTCTAGCAAATAGTGTCAGATTGATGTATCTTGCTAAAACTGTCAACTACTGTGGTAATAGTTGTCCAACTGTCAACCAACTCTGATGATGGCCGAAAGGGCTGAAAACGCGTTAAGTAAAAAGAATAGTATTTTTCGTGAAATTGACAAAGTAATTAAAACTTTAAATATTTTCAATAATTACCTATTTGTATGATTTTTCATTCTTATGTGATTAATACATTGTGATAATATCTCCATATCGCTTTTTTTTTTAAAAGAAAAATATAAAATGTCAAAAATCAAATTCAAAAGAAAACCTCGTTTTTGAGAGTTACATAGGTTACCCTATTCATGATTCGACTAAAAATTTAGTCGATTAGTCGACTATTCTATGCTCGATATTTTCGACTAATGACTAATTTTGTCTGAAAAACAATTTTATTCGATTAATCGACTAACTGCTCCTCGGTTCGATATCGCTACTCAACATCACTAATCACTGCTAATCGCAGTGAGAACCGAGAAGCAGTTAGTCGATTAATCGATTAAATAGTCTTTCAGCTAAAATTAGTCCTTAGTCGAAAATATCGAGCACAGAGTAGTCGACTAATCGACTAAATTTTTAGTCGAATTCATGAATAAGGTAACCCATGTAACTCTTTCAAAAACGAGGTTTTCTTTTGAATTTAATTATGGACTTTTAATATTTTTCTTTTAAGAAAGATATGAAATATCACAATGTATTTCACATAAAAGTGGAAAATTATACAAATAGATAATTTTTTAGTTTCCATTTTCTGAAGTCTAATAAATAATGCAGAAAACTTGTTAAATTAGTCGTTTTTAGTCATTTAAAAAAAAATTAATCATTTTAATCATTTAATCGAAGGTAAAATAGTCGACTAAAATATGACTAAATGTAAACAAAATTAGTCGACTAAACCGGCTAATCGGTTAATCATCAGACATCACTACTAGTGACGTCGGATGATTAATCGATTAGTCGGTTTAGTTGACTAATTTTGTTTACATTCACTCATTTTTAGTCGACTATTTTACCCCCGATTAAATGACTAAAATTATTAATTCTTTTTAAATGACTAAAAATGACTAATTTAATACTTTTTTTGTATTATTTATTGAACTCCAAATAAAGAAAACTAGAAAATTATTTATTTGTATGATTTTTCACTTTTATGTATACATATTGTGATAAAATATTAAAATAATTAAATTCAAAAGAAAACATTTTTGCGTTATTCATAGACGATTTAAGATAAATCTAAGATCAATCTTAGCTAAGATAAAACTTAACTTATTCATAGACGACTTTAGGTCGGTTTTAACGCTAAGTTCAATCTTATCTCTTACTTAAATTTAAAATAAGCAAATGGTCGACTTAAGTCCATCTTAAATATATTTTTACATGGAATTTTTTGACATTTGAACATTTTATCAAATTTGAAAGAACTTTTTCGAATAAAAATATAAAATATACGTAATTAAATATCTATATTAAGTATTGACGTAATAAATATTTTAAATGTAAGTAAATTAAAAGAAAAATTGAATCAAATTAACTTAGTTTTATAAGTAATTCAACCTCTAAATATTTTCAGGTGCAAAAAAGTTTTCATGTATGAAGAAAATATCGATTTGCAGCATGTATTTGACGAAAAACTTACAATTTTATAGATAACTAATTAAAAGATATGTGCAAAAACAGAAAAACTAAGGAATTATTACGTACTTCTGTGTGCTTCTGTGATAGAATATTTTGACTTTCTACTTACATTTTTTGTGTAACAGACGTATTTTTTTTAATGTAAATTATAAACAAAACGGTAGTTTAACATAATATTTTACCATACTTTAGTTAATCTTAATTTATTATTACATTTTTTTTAGTTGTTTGTCATACTGAAATGTTAAAAATTATCGGAAGCACACTGGAATTATTTAATGTTTTAGGCCTTTAAGTACCGCAGTTTATGTTTAAAATTATAAAAATCTAAATCCTTGACAAAGTTTATATCTATTTTATACTTCTTTTGTAAAAATTTTTAATAAATCAACAAATATTTTAGTATATAATTTATATTTTATTGTAACTTTATAAGTCACTCAGATTACATAAAACTGATGATATAAAAAACAGAACAATTATAATACAATTATGTCTGTTTACACACATTACATGTTTTAAAGACAATTCACATTTTAAAAAAAAATAATATTAAAATAATCACATGATACCACCTATTTTATGAAATTTTAAATTTAATAGCGACCACGTCTTTACGTTCTGCATTTTAAACAAACAAACTATTACTATACTACGTACTGACATATTCTAAAACAGTTTAAAATAATGTTTTTGAGAAAGTAACATAGGTTACCGTATTCACGAATTCGACTAAAAAATTCAGTCGATTAGTCGACAATTCTGTACTCGATATTTTCGACTAATGACTCTGAAAAACAACTTTAGTCAATTAATTGACTAATTGCTCTTGTGCTCGACCTCACTAATCACTACTGATCCACTAAATGATCCAGACAGCTTCAGACTGATTTTTTAGCTAGTCATAACAGATCAGTTCTTGTTGAAACTGACAAGGAGATGCACCCAGAGTGAAATTCGGGATTTTGATGGAACTTCGCTGGTGTGTAGTATAGGTAAAAATAAGGGACCCGTATTTTTTTTTTATCGGCCATCGTCCACGTTTAGGGGGTGAAACCAGCCTCTAAAGTTGGGGGTTCAAATCGTATTTCTTAAGATATCTCGAAAACTATAAGAGATAGAGGAAAACTTTAAATTGATGAAATGTTACTCTTTGAAAGACCTATTTACCTGTATAGGTTAAATCAGGGCTGGGTTCATAAGGGGGGCTGGAGGGGTGAAAATGGGGGTAAATTTTCTTGCACAGCCTGAATGGTTCAATGTATCAAATTTTTACCACTATAAATAGAAAGAGCACCAAAAATTAGGGGATACGTGTTTTTGCGTTTTTTTCGAAATATGTGTGGTATTCAAGCCACATAAGGAAGAATAACATAGGGTAGATTATATAGTATTATTATTGATTGCAAAGACGTCCTTTGACTTTTGATTATTTAACTTTTTAACAACGACCGATGCTCAATTGCATTTGAAATGGGGTATACAATATTAGTTGTCCATAAGATGGGAGCCGGTGAACCGATTCAAAGCACCTACTGCCGTCCATTCGGAAAAAGTCGACAGTTTTTTTAACTTTTTTTTTTTGAAAATTTTTTCCGTCTATTCGTTTGTATTTCTATAAATGACTTTAATTAAAAAAAAATAATAAAACACTCTTGTAAAGTGTCAAAAATATTGAAAAGTCGATTAATTGAATTATTTACATTATGAAAAGTACTCGATCACAATTTTCACTTTACGTACCGACTGTTTTACACCTTGTTGATTTCAATTTGTCGTAACCGTCGGTTAATTTACTTCAATTTACGTTATGCATAAAAAAAAGTTTTTAATTTTTAATCAAAACTTTTAAAATCAATTATGATATAAAACAATACAAGAAAAAGTTTAGTAGCATCTGTGTTCCATCAAACGAAATTAAAAAAAAAACTTTCTAACATTATATTAGGTGTAGACTTCGGAGTAGATAAAGTGACATCAGTATACGTCATCAAAACAGAAATACAACACATTATTTTGTTGTGTGAAAATTTACTATAGTATCGTAGACAGGAATGAATCTGGACAGCTGGATGAATAGGGACGAAACAAAAAATGTTATTCATGAGCTTAGTTTAAAAATATTAGACGTAAATGCGAACATATATCTTCCTTAAACTATGGTAACATAATTATTCTTTCGGGTAACAAAAGTGACTAAGTTTGAAGTTGGATAAAAAATATCAGTTTAGAATTTTAGATTGACGTCTTCAAACAGTGCTATTTTTTGTTTCTTAAAACTTTATCTAAAACTATTTATTTTGGTGCTCTTATGAGTAAATTGTTATTTAATCGAAATTTAATTATTTTGAAACATATATGAAAAAAGAAGACTGCAAATTTTTATTTGTTTTTATTTTTTTAAGAGAAAGTAATGAGGACTTGACATTTGGTCTAAGTTGAAGGTTAATAGGGACGGAAAAGGTGTGAATAGGGACAGTATTATAGGTTAATAGGGACGTTATATCAAGTATAAAGGGACGAATGTGGGATGATTAGGGACGGATTTTGGGTTTATGGGAACGTAGCACAAAGCACTTTCAAGGCCGTCAAGTCATTCGATATTTTTATAAACACATTCAGCATAATATAATTGTAACTACGTATTACATTATACACACTATGAGACTTCTCCATTGTATCCTTTTTTAAAACACTTGCTCGTATTAAATTACACCATATAGTTTATATTATCTATATACTGATCGTGCATGTGGTATTGCTTATATACACCCTTTACCTCATACACCTGACAAAAACAGTTGTTTTACACAAAAACGCACAATATAGTATCATACGGTTTAACTAAAGGGATAATCTACAGATAATATAATAAAACTGTAACGAGACTGCTTTTGTCCATGGAATATATTTTAAAAATTTGACTGGTACAAAAAAAAAAAAATTCTAAAAAATTTTTGAATTTTGACAAATTTTTGGCTAAAAGTTCATTTTTTTGAGGTTTCGCACATCGGACGTGTCTGGCTGACGAACTCATCCAAGAGTTTGGAACCTCCAATGTTTTCATCAAATTTCGTAAAAATTGGATATTTCGTTCGAAAGTTATCGTGCGGAAACAGATATACATATACAAATACATATATACAGTTGATCCTTTTTTTTGTACGGTGGATAGGGACCGCATAAAAAAATCGCACAAAAAAAATATATTCAAAAATATCATAAGTAGCTATAAAAAGTAGCTTAGTCTAGATTGTAAAAAAAACTTTTTTTATGCGGTGGATCGGGACCGCATAAAAAAAGTTTCATCGAAAAAACATAACTCAAAACGCTCAAAACTTAGAAATTTCCTTACAAGTTGCTTCTATAAACAAGATAAAGCATTAATTTACACGTAGAAACATTTTATTTCAATTTTATAATATTATGAAAATTTTGAAAAATACATCTGTAACAAAATTAAATGATGCAATAACTTATGTTCTTATGCAATGTATTGATTAAATGCTTAAAAGCCGTTAAAAAGTATTTTTATCAAAGAAAGTTATTACAGTAAATGCTTAAATATACTGTCTCTTGATTTTGATGTATATTATGCATTTTAATGCCCATTTTTTTTTAAAACCGTATAAAAAAAGTCGCATAAAGAAAATCGCACAAAAAAGGAGCGCATAAAAAAGGTTCAGCTGTACCTTGATTCTAAAATCATTCCTGCGAATTGATTCTAAAATGTACTTAGATCTATTCCCTATATTTTATCCCAAAAGTTTTGAAAGTCAGCAGCTGATTTTCATCCTGACTTGCTCCGTGCCCAATACGCACTTGACGAATTTTTTGGTCTGAAGGTATTACACTTTTAACCCTAGAATCAAACGTTGGTCTACGAGTCAAGTTAATCATACATCGGCGTCGTTTCGACGAATGGACTTTTTACGGGGTGTTTTAGAGTATATTTGCAAAAAACATTTTTTTTATATAACAATACTACAAAAACGAACAAAATATTTAAAAAAATTGGATTTGGAAAAATTTCTTAATATAAATATGTATTAATTTTTAGCGAATTTCCAGAATGGAAATTCAGCTATTACAGTAGGTCTCATGACGGGACTTGAGCCCGGGACTATGGCAGAAATTTGTTTTGAGGTCCCTAGAAACCGAAAATAATATTCACTAAAATTTATATATATATATATATATATATATATATATATATATATATATATATATATATATATATATATATATATATATATGTATATATGTATTTATGTATTTATGTATCAGCACGATAACTCTCGAACGAAACGTCCTAGGGTTACGAAATTTGGTGACAACGTTGGAAGTCCAAAAATCTTGGATGAGTTCTTCAGCCAGACACGTCGGATGCCAGGAACATGGTTTTTGTTCTTGCAAAAAATTAGTTTTTTGCCAAAATTGCCACTTATTCAAAAATTTTTGCCAAATTTTTTTACACCATTTAAAAGAGGAGAAAAAGTTACATAAAAAAGCTCTTTAAACTATTATTCTATGTCAACTAGTTTCCGAGAAAAACTAATTTTTATAAACGGAAATTCGCTATGTTATGCAGGATGCTGCGACAGGGGTATTTTTAATCTTTTTATCAAAGCATATTTTCACTATAAAAATTAAAAAATAGATAAATACATCAGTTGTATCATAAAAGATGTTTTTCAAATAATTAATTTATGAATTATTATGAGTCAGTGGACATGTGTGACTTTACAGAATGTGAAATTTCTCAGTCATAAATATTCCTTTAGATATGTAATTATTTCCCCATTAGGTACATTTGTAAATTTTCTAAAATTTGTTAGTAATTTTTCGAATAAGATCTCAAAAAATAATAAAAATTAAAATATTTTCCACAAAATAAATTGTTAACCTTTTATTAAGTCACTTGAAACGCATTCTTTAGTTTTCGATTCAATATATTAAAACTTCAGTATTATGTCGTCTCTATAAGTCAAACAGCTGTAATCATATTTCATATTATCATAATCATTGAATAAATTAATTATAACATCCATATCTTTAATAAATTTTAAAAAAATTAGGAAAAATTTTATATGTGGAGTACAAAATCTTTAAAAAAAAAATATAGGTTAATCATACATCGTCGTCCTTTTGACGCACACTATTTCAGTATAAAAAAAACGACAATAGCTATAAACAAAATTTATACGTCTTGTGTGTTATAATAACAAATAAATTAGATAACACAAGTTTCACAGCAAGCAGGTACCGACAAGTTGTAGTATTGGAGCAGGTAGAGAAGTTCGTTCGTCGTTTTGACGAGTATGTATGATTCTAGGGTTAACTTATAGTCTTATCATATTATGATTACTTGTCATGTTGAAAACGCGTCTTTTTTCTTGATAATTTTTAAACAGAAAATGATAAAATCATTTTTAGCGAAATGTTCTGTAAAAATTTGCTATTCGTAAATGAAAATTTATCTCAGATATACGCTAAAGTAGAGATTCTAGTCATCTATAGATAGTCGATATTCAATATTTTGTTTTGCTGGCAAAACAGAAATTTACGTTCAATGATAACTCAAGTGTAAATTTTTTCTAAGGACTTGAAGAATTACGTTTAACGTTTTGATATATGCATAGCGTATTTGTGTGAACGCTAAAAATAGATTAAATCTTTTAAATATTTAGTTCGTTTACGCACTTAACGCGTTCAATAGATTATATCAATATGTACTTACCTGAAAGAAGATTATCCACAGTTAAATTGACAGTTATTTCATTATTGAACGGATTTCTGTGTGAATTTCTATCAGTGTTTTCAAATGAGCTATTTTTACGTTAAGAAAATTTAAAGCAATTTTCTTAAAGCTCTTTTAAGATAAGAATAATGAAAGTATCAAAATTATAATGGGTTCAAAAACATCATTGATACAGTAGTGGCTTAACAAGTTTTTCTAAAGATAATTCACCAAGTGCGTGTTAGATACGCATTAAGTTAGGATTCCTTAGCTGATGACTTCCAAAAACTTTTGGGATAAATGCCAAAGTGAATTTGTCTTGCTTTCATAACCAACAGCCTAACTATAAATAATCAATTTAACACTTTGCACAGAGATAGTTTGGAAGACTAAGAAGGCTATAGGCTACTTTTTACGCCAGAGAAATAGTCTATTCCAGTAGGAAAATTCCCAAGAAAAAATAATAGTGCTTAATAATGACACTTACAATTTGACAAACGTATGGCAACAAAAATAAAATAAATTTTAAAATCAAAAGAGTTGAAATCACATTTAATATGGATATAATTCAATATAATTGATATCAAGTATCTGTATTTGTATTATTTCAAAGTAGAGATGTCGATTTTAAATCGATTAATCGAAGCTTAAAAAATTGACTCTTTTCGATTTTTTCGAATCGATTCATAAATCGATTATTAAAAGTAAGAGATCGATAAGCGATTTTTTCCAAAAATAATTTCATTTTTATTGTAATTCTAAAAAGAAACACGTGCTAAAATGAAACACCAAAAACGTTATTGCTAATTGTCACTTTTTACTCGTTATCAACGAACCCCTCATATGGATCTATAAATATGGAACTACATATATATATATATATATATATATATATATATATATATATATATATATATATATATATATATATATATATATATATATATATATATATATTTAGACTTATTTAGAAAACATTTAGAAAATATTTTTTTGTCAGTTTGTTTGAAATTTTTGAATAAAGTTGGTTCATTCCGTGGTATTCGTATTTCGTCCTACATATTCAGTTGCGTTATCTGCAATAATTATAACTGAAAAGTTAACTCATCGCCTTTACAAATATAATGTAAGGCGCTTTTACACGATATTACCCATGTACTATCAATTAAGTCCCTTAACAGAAATTATCAGCAAATTTTATTAAACTTTTCAAAATTTCGTGCGAGTGGTACAAACTTCGAAAACGTCGAAAATGCATGAAATTGTAGCTTAAAAATGAGGGGGGTGGGGGTAAAATATTAAAACCTCCAAAAAGCACAACCTAAGTACGAACTTTATCAACACACTAAATTTCAACCCTCTACGTTAATTCTGGGGGGCTGGGGGCCTGTTAGATCCAGCGAAAATCGTTTTTCCCCCCTCTACTCCCACCAAATCATCCTAGGAAGCTGAATTTTGGATATGTTGTAGATAATTGACCGAAACATTATTCCCAACCGGTTTGGAAAAGTTTTATTGCTTTTCCGCCCCCCACCACCCCCTTAAAAGTTGGGTCGGATCAAAAATTTTCCCAAAATTTGACCCCACTTTGATAGTATGAGGTGCCTCGAAAATGAGCCCCATTTACCAAATTTCATCTCTAAACTTCCATAGGGGGGCCCTACACAAATTAAAAGGTGGCGGGAATATATATCAGACATTTTTTTTCTACATATTCGTGTTCTACGGGTCTGAAAACGGATAGCGCCCCTACTCTCGCCTCTCATCGTTCTTGTCGTATAGACTGTATAAGTCTAATTTTTCAAGGAAAAATTCGACTAAAAAAAAAACGAAAAAATTAGTTTTTTGCCAAAACATATTTTGTCTCGCATATCTTGAGCACAAATGATGTTATCATTTGTTTGATGAGGGTGGAGCCCCCATCCTTAGGTACAGAAGGTGAAGCCCCCGGTATGGTGCAAGGGGCAAAGCCTCTCTCGGGGGCCCAAGGGAGGAGTCGCCTGAAATGAAAAAAGAATTATTTATGTACAGTAGTCTCTAGTCTTTAAGGACACCCAATGGGAAGTTGACAGTGTGGGTAGACCTATCCCCCAATTTTTTCTTACTGTTTCTGTACATTCATCTATAACCGCGACTCGTTCAACAAAGTCCTATCTACAGAATATATTTATTTTTATTTTTTATTTATTTATTTATTTAATAATTGACATAAAGTCAAGTTACAAATATTTACAATAAAAATTCTGTACAATTTCTATGTATTATAACAATTTAACTGTTAAAATTTGAGTTAACTCTAATTAAAATTATGATTAATAAATAGTACTAGTTTAATTAACAGAAATATTATATATTTATCATATAGACAAGAATAATTTTGTAATAATAGGAGAGTAAACATTCAGGGCGTTATATTTTATGTTTCCTAATTAATAATACTTCAGCAATAAACGAACTAAGTTGATTCAAATCATGTGCAACTTTATTATTAAATAGCTCATATACTTCTGAGTTTGTTTCACACTTTCTAATTTCATGTTTTTGCCTAATGAAATCGCATCCGTTACAATCGATAAAAAAGTGTTCAGGGGTTTCAGTCTCATTACATAGCACACAAAGTCTAATGTCTCCTCTTTTGTTTTTTGTTCCAATTTCCCATATCCATGATCCGAGTCGAAAATTAGCCAAAGTTCTTCGGTGATCTTTATTTTCAATTATTTCTAAATAATGCGCTCCTTGTTGATAATGATGCAGATTTCTGAAGAAATGAAGAGATTTCATTTTACAAATTTCAGCAAGTGTATCTTCATAATATTGATTAGTGATATTTTGTGTAATTTGCATTTTCAGTTTGTACGTGTATTCCCTCTGATTCAATACTTCACTTATTTTGAATTTCTTTATTTCAGTAACGATTCGATGTGACCAATTACTAGTATTTGTAGACTGCTCTATTTGATATTTTAAACAGTAATTTTGTAAAATTTTGTTTTTATCATACCATATTTTTGTAAAATAATTTATGTATCGGATTTTAACTTTAACACTAGTTGGGACTTTTCCAAGTTCTATCATACATCCTAGATTTGAAGTTCTCTTATTTATTTGTAGTACTTCTTTTCCAAAATTGTTACTAACTTGGTCTATTGATGATGACTTTGAATAAGGCCCCCATATTTCGCTTCCATAGGTTATAATCGGTTCGATTTTTGTGTTAAACACTTTCATATATAAATTTGGAGTTATATTTTCTTGCGAAGCTGTTCTGGATCTAACTATCCCTACAGCTTGTTTGGCTTGTGTCCATTTTTCTTTTACACAATCATCGAAATTTCCATTGTTTGAGAGTATGACGCCCAGGTATTTGAATTTTGATACAATTTCAATTTCATCTTCTTCAAAAAACCATTTATGCTTTTCGCTTGTTTTCTTGCCGTTACTTATGATCATAACTTTGGTCTTTTTTACATTTACTGACAGTTTCCATTCATCCATGTAATTTTTGAGTTTATTAATTGCCCGTTGAAGTCCTATGGGTGATTCAGACATTATTATGAGATCATCCGCATATAACAGTTTCCCAATTTCTTTTTTACCAATATTCGGAGCGTGCAGTTCACTTCCTTCTAACATTTTGGTAACATCGTCTATGAATAGATTAAATAAAATTGGAGAGAGCTGGCATCCCTGTCGTAATCCATTTTTAGTATTATTTACTTTCGATATTTCATTATTTCCTAAGGATATGCAGTAATTGACATTTTTATATATTTCTTGTAGAATAGAAACTATATTACGAGATAAACCTTTCGCTAATAACTTGTACCAAAGAGCTTCCCTGTTAACAGTATCAAAGGCCTTCTCTAGATCTACGAAGCATACGTAAAGTTTCCCTCTTTTTTTCCGAAATACATGTTCTATGATAATATTTATAAGCATAATGTTATCCACACAGCTATATCCTTTTCGAAATCCGTTCTGATACGGTGATAAAATATTTCCTTTCTCACTCCAGTCTTGGATACGATTTGCCAATATTTTTGTGTAGATTTTACTTAGTACATTTAAAAGTGTTATCGGCCTGTAATTGTTGGGATCTTCAACATTGCCTTTACCTTTAAATATATTTATTATTAGACCTAGATTCCAGTGTACCGGTATTATTTTCTTCTGACTGATTTTATTAAAAAGATTGCATAACGTTGCTACATTACAATGACTAGTTTTTATCATCTGTTTGTAAAATTCGGTTGGAATTCCATTTATCCCAGGTTGTTTGTTATTTTTCATATTTTGTAATGCCAAATATATTTCTTCTACTTCAATATTTTTATCCAAATCTTCTATGTAATTTATAGGGCTTAGTTGTGAATTCGGCGTCCATCTATTATTCCCATTGTAAGTATTATCGTAATGTTTTATCCATTCTATTTCGCTAATGCTCATACTTGAACTGGTTTTCTTCTGTGCAAAAAAATTCCAGAATTGTTGAATAGTTCCATGATCTGCAATCTTTTGGAGCTTTGTTTTGAACTGTTTTTGTGCAATTTCTTTGATTTCATTACATTTCTTCTTATATTCTTGTCTACAAAATAGATATTTTGTTAAATTAATATTACTTTTATTTCTTCTGTATTTTCGCAGAGCATATGTGCAATTCTTTTTTAGTTGTTCACATTCTTTGTTATCTTCACTATAAATTGAGTTTATTTTGTTGTCCATTTCTGATAATTGACCAGCACGTTTGATGCAAAGTGTGATTAAATTTTCTGCACTGCTTAAATCATTTCTTTCTATGAAACTATTTATTCCTACTGTGAAATACTTTGATGACATATCATTTAAAATTTCTGTGAAAATATTATTTTTGCTTGGTACCCAAATCAGTTTACTGTTGTTTTTTGTTTGCTTTTTGATTTTATCCGGTCTCACATTCTCTTTTACTTTAATATTTAAGTGTAGAGGTAAATGTGTTGATTCACATCGGTTTTCAATACCCAAATTTTTTTCAGAAAATGATTCTTTACGTACTAGCACGTAATCAACTACGCTTGTACCAGTATTAGCTACAAATGTAAAGTCACCATTTTCGTCATTTTCTGTTCTACCATTCAATATTATAAAGTTATTATTTTGACAAAAGTTAATTAATTTTAAACCGTTTTTATTTACTTCAGTATCCATATTTTCGCGATCCTTAATTGGTTCATAAAAAGGTTGAATCATATTCAATTCTTCGTATTTGTTTTTGTTTGAATTTATAGTATCATCTAGTTTTCCAGTTCTAGCGTTAAAATCTCCTGCTATTATGATTTCTGCCGTTGGGAATGTTTGTTCCATAGATTCGACCTCATTTTCCAAATCAACAAAGAAATTTTCTCTGTAGTATTCAGAGCTTTCTGGTGGATTGTAAACTGCACATATCAACCATCCTTTATTACTTAATTTAAAACTTATCCAGTATGTTTCTGATAACTTATTTTCGATTACTTTTACATTTTCTTTAAATATATTTTTAACAAAAAAGGATATACCGCCTGAATGTCTACCCTTCGTTTTAGTTTTTACCCTAATTTTATGGAATGAAATGAAATTCTTCATATTGATGTGATCCTTTTCAGATAACCAAGTTTCTTCCAAACCTACAACATCAAAATTATTTAAATAACTATTAAACTCTAAATTACCTACCTTATTTTTTAGACCGTCGATATTCCAAATTAATATATTTAATTCTCTATCTAGTTTTTTGACTTAATTATTAGTTTTCGTTTTTTTGTTTCATTTTTTGGTGTTTGAGGACTTTCCTGAGGACTTTCATATTGTTCATCTTCATTGATTTCCAACTGCTGTGAGTTATATATTACTCCCTCAATACTGACATATTTATTTTAGCGAATTTCCAGAATGGAAATTCAGCTATTACAGTAGGTCTCATGACGGGACTTGAGCCCGGGACTATGGCAGAAATTTGTTTTGAGGGTCCCTAGAAACCGAAAATAATATTCACTAAAATTTATATATATATATATATATATATATATATATATATATATATATATATATATATATATATATATATATATATGTATATATGTATTTATGTATTTATGTATCAGCACGATAACTCTCGAACGAAACGTCCTAGGGTTACAAAATTTGGTGACAACGTTGGAAGTCCAAAAATCTTGGATGAGTTCTTCAGCCAGACACGTCGGATGCCAGGAACATGGTTTTTGTTCTTGCAAAAAATTAGTTTTTTGCCAAAATTTCCACTTATTCAAAAATTTTTGCCAAATTTTTTTACACCATTTAAAAGAGGAGAAAAAGTTACATAAAAAAGCTCTTTAAACTATTATTCTATGTCAACTAGTTTCCGAGAAAAACTAATTTTTATAAACGGAAATTCGCTATGTTATGCAGGATGCTGCGACAGGGGTATTTTATAATATATGCCGTTTTCCCCTTCTGCCCTAGCCTATCTAACAATCTCTCCAAGCTTTTTCCTTTCTTCTCTTTCTTTAGGTGTCAAATCATTTGAAATTCTAACTGTTTCGTTTTTAAGTTTCTTTATATTTTTAAATATCTCCAGTTTTTTGGCTCTGTTATTAAATCTTACAAATATCGGACGACAATAGTTGTTTCTTTTCTGTCCCAATCGATATATTTCAGGTATGTCCATTTCTGAAAATATTATTCCTAATTTATTTTTAAAAAAAGTTATAATATCACCACGTAGCATTTCTACAGTCTCATCCATGGTCTCATTTATTCGATACATTATAATATTGTTCTTTTTTGTCTCCTTAAATACGTGTTCTACATACTTTTCTTGTTCACTCACTTTTTTTTCAATAATGTCTATTCGTTCCTTAGTTTTTTGCAGGCTGATATTTAACTCATCTATTTTGTTATTCGTCCCTTTTATTTCCGTTTTTATATCCTTTAATTCGGCAAAAATTTTTGATAATACATCACTTAGATTTGTTTCCATTTTTATAATTTATTTAAAGTTGACGATTTTTTTAAAATTAACTATTTTTATATTTTTAAATAAAAAGTAACCAAACAGTAGTCAGCAAAATTTCAGTGTTGGAAATTAATAGATGATGTGTATATTTTTTAATATTTTTGTAATTCTGCGTTTCTAAGATTGCAATAAACAATGGTCAGCAAGATAGTATACGATTTCAGTAATATGTACGGTGTCGTAATTTTTGTCACAATAGCAATCTTTAAATTAATTAAGTATAGATGCCGTAGATTGATTTTGTTTTTTATTTCATTGAATTTGAATTTATGAACTGAATTGTCTCTATTAAATTTTGTAGATTTAATTCACACTTTAGGTTATACCGTTTTAATAATTTTATAATTATTATTGTTTTTATTTTTCCTCAAAGTCCCCGTAACAACTATTATTTCACACTAGTTCTAATTTTATTGTAGTTATTAGAAAGTAGATTTGATCTTTTAATAGAATTCAAAAAAAACTCAAATTTTAACAAGTTTACAGAGAACTTTTCACACACGTTCACAACTTGTAGGTACACGTCACATCCAAAAAGAAGAATATATTTATGTTACTTCGAATTTGTTACGAGATTGCCATAGAAGTTTTTACTTCGTTTGTGTGGTTTAAACCGTAAAAATGTTATTGACTCGACACAGAATACTGCTTGGGAGGGTACTTATACAGAGAAACTGTATACTTTATCGATAGACGGCGTACTATAGGAGCACCCTGGCACCATTATTCATATCAAGAAATAGTAATTATATTTAAATGATAATATTAAATCCAACAAGTATTTTAACTGGTTTTAATAAATGCAGAGCAAAATTAGCAAAGATGATATTGCGTCAACACTTAAGAATGATTGCTTAAATATTTTCGTTGAATACAAAATGAATTTTTAATTAGCAAATAATAATTAACGTTTAATATTTAATTACGTATTATGAATATTGTTACCATAGTTATTTCATTTATTGTACGTTCCAATTTAAGGTATTTGGTGCGAGATAGTCAGATATAAAAGTATAGCTCAGCGAAAAAATTTTCTCTTATCAAAAATTATTAAATAATGTATTAATATTCTTCAGTAATTATATTTGTATACCACTTGTCTTTTTGAATTGCCACGCGCTTGTGTTGTAGAAATATAAAAGCGTTGTTGAAAAAGCGTTGTAAAATGATGTTTATAAATTATATTTCAAAAACGGCGTTATTTTATTTGTTATTAAATACGGTTTGTAACTTTGTATTTTATAACATATAAAATTTTTATAAAATTCCTTTGACACGTTTTCATTTCATTCAAAAAAATAGTCTTCCCATAAGAGTCCATGTTAAAATTACAAAACTCTGAAACCATTTTTCTCAAAATTGGGGCGGTCAATTTTTTTTTCGGTATAGGCTCGTATTATTGATATTGAATTAAATAAGAGTCCAGAGAAGTTTCGTTAAAATCCTTTGAAAAATCGTTTTCAAAGGATTTAATTTCAAATGTTATCGAGTGCCTGTGAAACATTATTAATGTATGGCGGATTTTTATCCGTATTTAAACATACACCAATATTCATATGTTCACTAAATCAGCCGACCCAGTTTGGTAATTTTTCAAACACCATGTCAATTTTAATTAACATAATGAATTGGCCATTTGCCAAAGTACATCGAGTGTTCAAGTATCAGCCAAAGCTGGACATTTAGTGAACATATGAATATTGGTGTATGTTTAAATACGGATAAAAATCCGCCATACATTAATAATGTTTCACAGGCACTCGATAACATTTGAAATTAAAAGTATAAAACAGAGATATTTGATATGAATTATCTATATAATATATTTCGTTACTGAAATCAAATGATGATTATATAGAATTATAAATTTTAGTGAATGTTATCTTCGAGTTCTAGCGACCTCAAAACAAATTTCTGCCATAGTCCCGGGCTAAAGTTGCGTCCTGAAATGGCCGTAATAGCGAGTTTGCATTCTAGAAGGTCCGCTAAAAGAAATGTGATAAGAGTAGGAGAGTTGGAAACATACAAATTTTTAAATTTAAAATATAAAATTTACGAAAATTAGGGGTTTTGTGTCTGTTTTGAGACTGCTTGTCTATAACAGACTTCACCTACCTATATCATTATCTTTTATTTTCACAAATTACCATGACATTGCATTTATGATTATGTGGGTAAGGGACAATGGAATAAGGGTTTTAATATGTCAGGTGGGTACTTAATTTCTTTACTGTGGTGAATTTTATTATTTTTGAAGACTACTAATCTAATGCTTCGTTCACACCGAAGCGGTAAGTACAATTTGTCTATGAGATGAAGAACACTGACGTCGTTGCCTATATCATAATTTTTTTTTTTAATATATCTCTTTTTTTTTTTAAGTAACAAATAATATTGTATAATAAAATTTCTTAGTTCAATATTGAAATTGATATCTACTTTAATAAAATATCGATAATTTCTTTCGGATCAAACAATTTCGTCTTGAGCATATGCAGGTATACATATTGCACTCAATGTGACTAAAAGTTCAAAATATTTTCATAAAAACAACGTACACAAGTTACATACACACACATACATATGTGTATCAAAATATTATTTATACGTATTTTATGTAAACATCCTTTTTTTCTTTTATTTATTACCTGCACAATTGAAAAGTGCCACTGTAATTTTAATTGACTATCAAAAGTATTTTGGTTTATATTATGTATGTGATTTATGTGACATGACATTTAAATTAAATAAATTCATCTTTTTTTATTGTTTTCAGTTATGAGAGATAGAAGTATAGTTGCTTGTTAAAAATTTGTTTTTCAATAATAAAAAATCTTAGTAAATACGTATGTCTTAGCTATTATAGTGGACCGTCTAAATATTCAACAACTTTTCAATATATTTTACCAAAATTTTTTCCGATTTTTTAAATTTTCTTACTTTCGTCTAATAAAAAATGCTGTTAGTATTCTAAATGGTGAAAAATGTAATTTTTGACCAATTATATTCATTCAAATGTGCATAATTTAATGTAATTTACTTGTAAAATTTTATTGAAATAAGTACGGTCCTGACCTGTCCGAAGAAACCCGGTACCTAATAATTAATAACAACAATTTAATTTGCAAATTAAATGATTTTTATACGTATATTTACAAGTTGTGATATGTATGTACCTACAACGTTATTATATTTTTTCTGTTCGATTTACTATTTATTATTTACAACTTACCAGTTTGATGTGAATGAGATATACGGATTAACAGTTTTCATTTTCCACGGTAGGAGATATAATATTAAATAATATTACAAAATTAATATGGCATTTGTATATTGCTAATTAAAATAATTCAACAATTTAACGCTTTAATTGAAAAACATGAATATTTAAATAAATACCTAGTATCATTACAAGTTACATGCTAAGATAGGATGAAAATATTACAATATTAAATTTTTAATCAAAGAAAAATAATTAATACGTCTATTATACATATTTTATTAAATGGATAATTCTAGGGAAAAATGAAATAAATTAATATTTTGATATTTTAATGAGAATAAGGTTTTTATTTAATACCTATGCATTATTAGGTATTTATATTTTGACGTAGAATACTATGTCTCTTGTTTCGGAACTGAGATACTAAGAAAAAAGTTCTTTCAGTTAAAGGGGGAGTTCGTATTTTTCGACCAACAAAACGATAATATTCAATAATTTTTTTCACAGTGATTTTATTAATTAGAGCAGTGGTTCCCAAACTTCTTTGTCTCGTCGACCCCTTGTCGTGATTTCTCATGATTATCGATTTTAGATAGATCCCCTGAGAAATACACAAATTCTTCTTCTTCGTAAGAACTTCGGAAATATAATTTTTCCTCCACAATTCATCCGATGACCGGGTATACATAACTGGGTATACGTCACCAGTCTCTACCTGGCCACCGAAGAAAAAAAAGGTCACCAAATTCACATTTTTACGTTACGTCTACTCTCTTGCAATAGACCTCCAATTTTTTTTTCGCTAACGTGGACCACTTGTAGGTCGTTTTCAATCCATGGGGGTCGATATAGACCACTTTGGGAACCACTGAACTAGAGGTACAATTTTAGCGAATTTTCGAATCGAAAATTCGCTAAAGTTGTACCTATATATATATATATATATATATATATATATATATATATATATATATATATATATATATATATACATACGTATATTGTATATATATATATATATATACATATATATATATATATATATATATATATATATATATATATATATATATATATATATATATATATATATATATATATATAGACGACAACTCTCGAACGAAATATTCTATTTTTACGAAACTTCATAAAAAATGTTGGAAGTCCAAAAATCTTGGATGAGTTCTTCAGCGAGACACATCCGATATTGGGAACACGGTGTTTTGGGCATTTTTCATGAAAAAAATTAGTTATTTGCCAAAATTTCCTTGAGTACACCATTGGAAAAAGGAGAGAAAAAATCACATAAAAAAGGTTTTTAAACAATTATTCTGTGTTAACTAGTTTCTGAGAAAAACTATTTTTTACAAATGGAAATTCGTTATCTTATGCAGGATGCTGCGACAGGAGTATTTTTTTTCTTGTGTTAAACATTCAAGACTACAAAAATTTCTTTTTTTTTTTAATTTCTCATATGTAGAAATCACAAAAAGAGGTGTTAAACGATTACACCGGTGAGCATCTGTAGCATCTTATTTTCAAAAAAAATATTGAATATGGAAATCGTTTCGAAATTATTTACTTCATGATGTACTATTTAACCCTAGAATCATACGTTAGTCTACGAGAAACGTTAATCATACATCGACGTCGTTTTGACGGATGGACTTTTTACGGAGAGTTTTAGAGTTTATTTGCAAAAAACATTTTTTTTACATAACAATACTACAAAAGTGAACAAAATATTTAAAAAAATTGGATTTGGAAAAATTTCTTAATGTAAATATTTATTAATTTTTTTAATCTTTTTATCAAAGCATATTTTCATTATAAAAATTAAAAAATAGATAAATGCATTAATTGTAGTAATTAATTTATGAACTATTATGAGTCAGTGGACATGTGTGACTTTACAGAATGTGAAATTTCTCAGTCATAAATATTCCTATAGATATGTAGTTATTTCCTCATTAGGCACATTTGTAAATTTTCTAAAATTTGTTAGTAATTTTTCGAATAAGATCTCAAAAAATAATAAAAATTAAAATATTTTCCACAAAATAAATTGTTGATCTTTTATTAAGTCATTCGAAATGCATTCTTTAGTTTTCGATTCAATATATTAAAACTTCAGTATTATGTCGTCTATATAAGTCAAACAGCTGTAATCATCTTTCACATTATCATAATCATTGAATAAATTAATTATAACATCCATATCTTTAATAAATTTTAAAAAAAATTAGGAAAACTTTTATATGTAGTGTACAAAATCTTCAAAAAAAAACATACGTTAATCATACATCGACGCCCTTTTGACGGACACTATTTCAATACAAACAAAACGACAATGACTATAAACAAAATAAATATATGTGGTGTATTATAATAATAAATAAATTAGATAACAGAAATCTCACAGCAAACAAATAACAACAAGTCGTAGTATTGGAGCAGGTAGAGAAGTTCGTACGTCGTTTTGACGTGTACGTATGATTCTAGGGTTAATAATGTATTTGTAAATAATACGAACGGCACATTTGATTAGATGCACGCTACATAGAAAATTTCCGCGACTATCACTGACACACTGCTCGATCAAACAAAATTTATCACGTAACTGAAGTTTTTCCTATCGACCTCTCAATTACGTAATACATTTAAAGATAATTTTTTGACAAGTTGTTTTTTAGTTTAGGTGTTAGTCAAATTGAATTTTATTTGTTTTATCCTTAAAGTTTTCCGCCTTCACGCTTTCCCTTTGAGAATGTTCGCAAAAATGACGTATTTTTGCTATGACACATCTTTGAATACTGATTCGCGGTACCGTTTTTCTCCACGGGGGTTGTTGTGTACAAGTAACCTGAAATGCTTATAAGTTAATATTTAGAAATTTATTTAAGAAAAAAGTACAGTAAGTCTTATTTTTAAAACAATCAACATTTGACAGATTTAACGTAAAAGTCCCTATACCCGAACGCGTTCAGTACTCGAACAGTTTTAATATTTATCGGTTTTTTTAGAAATAACTTCATTAATATATAAAATATCAAAACTGTTCGAGTATTGAACGCGTTCGGGTATAGGGGCTTTTACACTACCTACACTGTAAAAATATATACAGCTGAACTCTTTTTTATGCGGTCTTTTTTTGTGCGGCTTTTTTATGCGATTTTTTTGATGCGGTTTGTAAAAAATGGCCCTTAAAATGCATAATGTGAATCAAAATCACGAGCCAGTAAAAAACTTAAACAATTACTATAATAACTTTCTTTGATAAAAATACTTTTTAACGGCTTTTAAGCATTTAATCAATATATTGCATAAGAACATAAGTTATTGCATCATTTAATTTTGTTAAAGATGTATTTTTCAAAATTTTCATAATATTATAAAATTGAAATAAAATGTTTAGCTACGTGTAAATTAATGCTTTATCTTGTTTATAGAAGCAACTCCTAAGGAAATTTCTAAGTTTTGAGCGTTTTGAGTGATGTTTTTTCGATGAAACTATTTTTATGCGGTCCCGAGCAACCGCATAAAAAAAGTTTTTTGTACAATCTGGATCGAACTATACTCTTTATAGCTATTTATGATATTTTTGAATATATATATACCGCACAAAAAAAGGATCAACTGTATTAGAAAATATATGAAAAGAATTTGCTACCCGGGTTATATTTCTTTATTAACACCACCCTTCCTCCATTCTCCGCGCCACTACTATCACTAATAAACAAAGAAATAAAAAGAACCATTTCAGAACAACTCCTTTTTATTTTCATAAGGTCTGTTAATCTAAAGTATCTAAACTATTAACTTTATTTTCGCTGTTTTACTGAGACAGCTGCGCCGCACAATTTGGGAGGAATTCATAAATTAAACTATTATCATTGTATCTACAGAAAAATCTTTTTCAAGACAGAAGATAATAAAATATTGCTTCGGACTTTATTCTATACCAAAAGTAGTAAGGTTATAGCGGTTCTGTACCAAAAGTAATAACGTTACAGCTGTTCTGGACCAAAAGTAGAAGCTTTCAGCGGTTCTATACCAAAAGTAGAAGCTTACAGCGGTTCTATACCAAAAGTAGTAAGATTACAGCGGTTCTGTACCGAAAGTAGTAACGTTACAGCTGTTCTGGACCAAAAGTAGAAGCTTTCAGCGGTTCTATACCAAAAGTAGAAGCTTACAGCGGTTCTTTACCAAAAGTAGTAAGATTACAGCGGTTCTGTACCAAAAGTAGTAAGGTTACAGGAGTTCTATGTCAAAAGTAGTAAGATCACAGTAGTTTTGAATCAAAAGTAGTAAGCAGCCATTCTTTTCGTTACGGACATGACATTTTCACACACTTTTCACGTCTTCTCATAAGAAAAAAAAATAGAAGCTATTTTTTTCTTATAAATTTTCAATACTAAGCAGATAGACAAATGTGTACACAATATTTGTACTGAATATAAAATACATAACATTATTAGTTTTAATGCTAGAGCTAATAAAGTTTGTGTTACGGACGTGACAAAACAGGCACTTTCTTGTCACGTCCGTAACACAGCTAATATTAAAACTAATAATGTTATGTATTTTATATTCAGTACAAATATTGTTTACACATTTGTCTGTCTGCTTAGTATTGAAAATTTATAAGAAAAAAATAACTTCAATTTTTTTTTTCTTATAAGAAGGCGTGTAAACGGCATGAAAATGTCACGTCCGTAACAAAAGAATTAAATAACATTACAAAATTAATATTACAAAAATAATATTACAAAATTAATATTAAATTAACCACCGCGAGCCTCGTTGGACAAACTTACGACTCTTGAAAAAAACACCTTCATTTTGTAACTTGTTTGTAACACCTTCATTTTGTAACACCTGCATTTTGTAACTCATTATATATCTGTTAATTGCTGAGAAAGTTAGGCATTATTCAAAGGTGTGGAGGAATGATCATTACTCAATAACTTTTTGACCAATGAAATCACAGTATTAACCATTATTCAATGGCTTTGCGATTGTTTTGTGATTAATGTATCATATGTATCAAGTTTTAATTTAATGTATGTTACGTAGCAACGCGCAAGTAAACAAAGTAGTATATATTTTATTTTGATCGTTTTATACATATTATACAAACATTTAATGAAATTAAAAATAGATTAAAAGTTTGATTTAAAATTTATATTCAGTTTTATTTAAATCAAAAAGGAAAAAAGTCGTAGAAAAAATATCGTATTCTACTCGCTTGCAATGGCTATTACTCACTCAGATGCATTACGACACTCGCCTCGCAAGTTCGGCTCATGTCGCAATTTCATTTTCGTGAGTAATAGCTATCATTACTAGCTCGTTGAATAATATACTATTTTTTTTTTACTTTAATTTGACTAATACTACTTGTTAGTCTAATTTGACTAAAACTACTTTTTAGTCTAATCACAGTTAATTTTTAGAAAGTCAAACATAACTATGGAAACTAAAAATTGCAATGTAAAATCATGGGATAATATTTGACAGTTCGAAATGTCAAAAATTTGCATAAGACTAAAAATGAGCAATTCTAGTTTTGAGGGAATTTAGAACAAAATTTACTATACAATATTGCATTGTCATCCAAGTTATACACATACGCAAAATTTGAAACCTCCAGCTCAGTTAGAAGTTGTCTAAATATTGATTGCAAGATCTGATCTAAACAAACATACTAACATTGCAAGTTAAATAAAAGCTTTTAAAAACGAGAATAATCATATTAAGGGGGGAGTTCAAATAAAAAAGCAACTTTTTTATTTATGATTATTTTGCTTGTTGAAATTTTTTTTCAAATTAGGGAGAGTTTCAAATAGAAAATTTTGTTTTTGAAACATTCATTACTCTTCCCTGTGAGGGAGAGGGGCCCCTTTTTCACAAGTTTTTAAGCGCTTACAAGGAACGCCATATCTTTAAATATTTTTTCATTATTTTATTCCTAAATAACCTGTCCATAAAGCTGAGTATGGGTTTTAGGAAATTTTAAAAATTAACTATAAAATTGTAATCCCAAACTTCTAAAAATTATAAAACCCAATTTTTTATTAAAAAAAAAAATGTTTAAAAATAGTTACAATTGTTCAAATGGAAAAAGCATACTCCACTTTATGCGCAATATGTTTATGTACAAAATTAACAAAAAAAATTAAGTCTCTATCTTTTCTAGAACTTGAGATATGATTTTCCTTGCCGGAAAAAACACAACTTTCGGGAAACGGTAAAAAACAAAAATAATAACAAAGGAGCGGTTTACTCACTGTTTATTAAAACGTCTACAAAGGCATACAAATAAAAGAATATTATCTCAATGCATACTGTAACTCATGTACACACCAAAACTAAATATTACTGATCAAATCGCGAAGAGGGGGGCGAGCGTTGTTTGCAAAGGAGCAGCAACTTGACTGTGCAGCGGCTCACAAATAAATATTTTTTTACTTGAAAAAAAATTTTTTGGCCATGTTTTATATATCACCGTGTTTGTAAAGACCACAGAACAAAATAAAAACAAAAAACGAGATTCGAAAAAAATTAGTTTATTAGCCGTTTTTGGCGTGAACTCCCCCCTTAAAACGAAAACATATTATACCAGTTACTTTACTGAACCACCGCGGCAATCCCATAAGAATCTACAATTTGTACGGAATCACTAAATGGCGGATTTAAAAAATCGTGGATCTTTTCATTGAAAAACGAGAAAAGAAAGAAATTATTTTAGATATGACGACATGTATTAGTGTGTAGAATCCGGCTCTCGTAACAATTTTCAAATCTTATTAAACCTAGCCTTTTACTATCTTTTCTGAAAAACTGTTATAAATTTTAGTACTTACAAATATAAATATTATTCTGTATTACAAATATTTATATTTATATTACAAATATTATTCTACATACGTAATATACGAGTATATTTTTTATATATACATTTCTTGAAAGTTGAAGCCTACATACATACATACATATACATACATATTATAACTTTTTGTTACAATAATAATCCTTCTTCACAATTTTTAAACGTTTTTAAAATCATTTTCCTGAAATAAAATTATGAGTTGTTCTTTAACACTGTTTGTTATAAATTCGAATTGCAAGTCCGATTCACTATTTAATATGACATTTGTTTTCGGCTTGCGGTCTTGACTAATTTGCACATGCCAACCTAGGCCATGGCCTAGTGGCGGGAGATTTTTAAAACAGGGCGGCAAAATTAGTAATTGAGGTTTTTTTTTTTTGCTCGTCACTCTTTTTTTAAAAGAAAGTTTGGAAAAAAATTAAGATTTTCTTTTTTTCAAACAGAAGGTAGGGGCGGCATTATTCAAGGTGCCTATGAGCGGCACTCAGAGTTAATTCGGCCCTGCCGATCTGTTGGTTAGAATTCGTTTCTGCTTCCCATCACTGAAAAATGTAATTTCGGGGAAAACGTTTTCAAAGTTTTGGTAACAAATTTTTCATGAATTATATCATAATTATATAATATATTTTCATAAAGTATATACTTACCAGACTTCAGACAAAATTATCTCTAACAGAGTTGGAGCACAGAATATTTTGGGCTGGGGACTAAATTTTTTTGCTTTTATCATAAACAATAAAAATATAAAATAAATGTAATTAGTTATATTAAGTACTGAAATGAAAAATGTTCTAAATATAAATGAAAAGAAAAATTGAATTAAATTAACTTGATTTTGTAATTTAGTCTTTCAACATTTTCAGTTGTAACAAATTTACATCTATGGCAAGAATATAATTTTAGCGTATGTGTTTAGTGTATGTAAATATTTGCTTATCAATCAAAATTTTTGACGAATATTATTATTTTGCATAAAATACAATATCCTGGATCTATTAATATTTATGTATGACACCGTTAGTTCAACACCGAGTCGATAGAGTTTGCAAAGTGTTTAAATGTTCATTATACATACTTATCAATTTATAAAATGTCATTATATTTATACGAAAACTATATTCATTAAATTTATAATTACTTACAAGCATATGACTTTGAAAGATGCCGTTTCGCTCATTCGATGCAGGTAAAGAAGATGTATGCAATTTCTTCTTTTCCATTAAAAGGAACTTTTACATTAATTAATAGCAGCGATGGTAATGACATTTAGATATTTAAAATTTATGTATACATATATATCTAAATGTGCTCTGAAGAAGATGCTATTACTTAGCGGTGATGCATCGGGTGCTGCTCAAAATTAACCACGTGGAAATAATATGAAAATTTAATTACTACTTATGTTTTATTTAGAAAATTACTCTTGAAGCAATTACAAGTACAGATGTGCCGTGATTAACAGAACCAGCGTAATTATTCTTCAGATGTGCTTTGATATGCTATGTAATGATTAGTTCGGAAACAAACACAAAGAAATATATTTTTGTAAGTTAGTAAATATGTATTATGTAAATACTGTAATCATGTTGCGCTTCGTCGACGAAATTCATTACTAACCCTAGAATCATACGTTGGTCTACGAGTCAAGTTAATCATACATCGGCGTCGTTTCGACGAATGGACTTTTTACGGGGAGTTTTAGAGTTTATTTGCAAAAAACATTTTTTTTTTACATAACAATACTACAAAAGCGAACAAAATATTTAAAAAAATTGGATTTGGAAAAATTTTTTAATGTAAATATTTATTAACTTTTTTAATCTTTTTATCAAAGCATATTTTTATTATAAAAATTAAAAAATATATAAATACATAAATTGTAATAATTAATTTATGAACTATTATGAATCAGTGGACATGTGTGACTTTACAGAATGTGAAATTTCTCAGTCATAAATATTCCTATAGGTATGTAGTTATTTCCCCATTAGGCACATTTGTAAATTTTCTAAAATTTGTTAGTAATTTTTGGAATAAGATCTCAAAAAATAATAAAAATTAAAATATTTTCCACAAAATAAATTGTTAATCTTTTATTTAGTCATTCGAAACGCATTCTTTAGTTTTCGATTCAATATATTCAAACTTCAGTATTATGTCGTCTCTATAAGTGTAAACAGCTGTAATCATCTTTCACATTATCATAATCATTGAATAAATTAATTATAACATCTATATCTTTAATAAATTTTAGAAAAATTAGGAAAACTTTTATATGTGGAGTACAAAATCTTTAAAAAAAATATAGGTTAATCATATATCGTCGTCCTTTTGACGCACGCTATTTCAGTATAAAAAAAACGACAATAGCTATAAACAAAATTTATATGTCTTATGTGTTATAATAACAAATAAATTAGATAACAGAAGTTTCACAGCGAGCAGGTACCGACAAGTCACAGTATTGGAGCAGGTAGAGAAGTTCGTTCGTCGTTTTGACGAGTACGTATGATTCTAGGGCTAATAAATGATAGTTATTATTTACAGTATAATTTTTTGTGCAAATGTTGCTTTTTTAAATTCACAAATTAACCGGAAATGAAAACTGTGTATCATAAATAATAACTATCCTTTATTAATAATCAATTTCGTTGACAATAAGCACCATGATCACAATATTGCGTACGTACCAACTTACAAAAATATTTTTCGTTGTGTTTGTTTCCGAACTAATCATAGCATAGCATAGCATAGCATAGCACATTTGAAAAATAGCTACTTAGATCTCATTGGGTAAGTAAAGAAAAAAGGTAAAGCACCAAGCCAATTTTGCTCAAATACCTACTACTGAGATCCTGGAAAAAATGGACATTACATTAACATCGATCCTTAGAGTCGTAGGGTCCAAAAAGCCTTCAAATAAACGGCTGAACGAATCTTGACTAAATTTTGCTCAAATAGTGTTGAGTTCCTGGAAAAAATGAACATGAGGTTATAGTTGCCTACTAGCGTCCTGTGTACTAAAAACATTCAAAATAAACAGCTGGACTGATCTTAAACAAATTTTGCTTAAATATTATTGACAAGGGGAACATCAAACATGGGAATCACGGATTTGGGAGAAATTAATATATGTTGTGGAATATATTTCTCTGAGTATTGTAGTAATGGTAATTTAGGCCAATGCGACTTTATTTAGAAATTAAACGCACGAAAAATTTCGAATAACATATCGTGTTTTTTATGTATCAGTTAGTTGGTATTGTCTGCAACAAGGGCCGATGGTGGTGTGGTTAGTGTATGCTTTCATGTATGTAACTTTTTTAATATACAGACGGAAAGGTTCTATGTTCGAATCTATGCCTTTGCAACATAAATAATATTATCTTTTAAATTTTTTTTTTTAATTTTGTCAATATTGTACAATGATCAGTTACATTGACGATGCTATAATTCTTTTTTTAAATGGAAATATGGTATTCTTTTTTATGTCATTATTATGCTACAATTATTTTCTGAAAAAGGAAATATAATATTTTTTGTACATGCTGTCATTATATGTAACAGTAATTTTATCGTAAATTTTAAATTACTGAATTCCTATGTTGTTTTCGTTTCCCCTATTAACAATATACAAAGTTTATTATTGTTTTTTTTTTTTTTTTTTTTTTTTTTTTTTTTTTTTTTTTAATAGTCAACGTCGTAATTTAACTGTTTCGTTTTAAATACAATGGGTTAAAATCAAATTTTATACAGTCTAATTAAAAAAAAAAGTTTAAAAAGTTTTCGTTTTTTTATTCTTTTTTTTTTACTACCTCAAAAAATAATTAAAAAATAAAAAATTATCCAAGAAGGCAATCAATTGAAAAGAAAACTCAAAGAAGAAATGAAAAATCTTGCATTAATCCTGTTACATTAAAAAAAAAAAGTTTCTTTAAAATTTCAAACAAAAAAGTTATTAAATAATTTTTAAATAAGGTCAAGAATTAACAATAGCTTTATTATATTTTGAGATACAGGATACAGGTAGCATTATAAAAGTTAAACAAAGGTTACTTTTTTTTAACAATATTGTTTACACATACCATTTGTCAGAGCTGTTTCCAGTATGCAGGCAGCATTGTTAAAATTTCAATTAAATTTTGAAAATGAATACACTGAAAATGGAAGGTGGCAGTTCCGATAGCTCTAGAAACCAAACCACAAAATTTCTAGAAATTTCATCAAAAACAACTGAATGGTTTCAAAATTATGCCAATTATTGTAACTGTGCTTAAGTAACTGAAGATTTATACATTTGGCCGTTTATGAAATTGGGCATCAATATTCTAATTATTAGTCGAATTTTTCCTTGAAAAAATTAGACTTATACAGCCTATACGATAAGAACAGCAAGAGGTGAGAGTAGGGGCGCTATCCGTTTTCGGACCCGTAGAATACGATTCTGAAGAAAAAAATGTCTAGATTATATATATATATATATATATATATATATATATATATATATATATATATATATATATATATATATATATATGTATATATACATATATACATGTATATATATATATATATATATATATATATATATATATATACATGTATACATTCAACCTTTAAGGGGGTGGTGGGGGGGGGGGGCAACAAAACAATAAAACTTTTCCAAACCGGATGGAAATAATGTTTCGGTCAGTTATCTACATGTCCAAAATTCAGCTTCCTAGGATGATTTGGAGGGAGTAGAGAGGGGAAAAATTATTTTGGTTGGATCTAACACGCCCACTGCCCGCCATAATTAACGTAGAGGGTTGAAATTTCGTATATTGATAGAGTTCGTACCTAGGGTCTGCTTTTTGGAGGTTTTAATATTTTACCCCCACCCCCATCACTTTTAAGCTACAATTTCATGCTTTTTCGACGTTTCCGAAGTTCTTATCACTCGTACAGGTTACCCAAATAAACCTAGAGGGCTGAAATTTTGTATTCGGATTAAGTTAGTATCAAGGGGGTGCCTTTTGGCGGTCTGAACTTTATACCAAATTTACCAAAAAGAACATGATTTTATTAAAGTCACTGTTTATTTATAAAGTGGGAATTTTGGATTTTTATTTATAAAATATAAATTTTGGATTTTTTTGGGAAGAAAAAATATCTTTATAAAGGCCTTCCAGTTTACTATTTAAGGTCCTTTTTTAATATTTATAAATAAAACACAAAGGCAATTGGCGGATAGGGATGGGTAGGAATGCCCTCGTACGAATTGTGTTGGCTTTTTCCCTGCTAACTGCTATCGGCACAAAATTGAAATTTACTGTGGTTCAGCCCTTAAAAACTTAAAATCTTTTTTAAAGCCCCGATCATCCGGACATTCATCATCAGTTTTGAAACCACTAAAATGACAAATCGCTTGTAGACTTTCACTCACATTTCGCTTGTAGACATTCAATAGCGAAGATGAAGGGAAAAATTCGACTTCCGTGATGGGGTCCCGCTGCTCAGGGCGTTTTTATTTATAAAATAGAAATTTTTGATTTTTTTGGAAAGAAAAAATATCTTTATAAAGGCTTTGCAGTTTACTATTTAAGGTTCTTTTTTAATATTTAAAAACAAAACACAAAGGCAATTGGCGGATAAGTATGGGTACGAATGCCCTCGTACGAATTGTTTTTTTTTTTCTGCTAAGTGCTATCGACACAAAATTGAAATTTACTGAGGTTCAGCCTTTAAAAACTTAAAACCTTTTTTAAAAGCCCCGATCAGCCGGACACTCATCATCAGTTTTGAAACCACTAAAATGACAAATCGCTTGTAGACTTTCAATCACATTTCGCTTGTAGACATTCAATACCGAAGATGTAGCGAAAAATTCGACTTCCGTGATGGGCCCCCGCTGCTCACGGCGTTTTTTGTTTTATACGTCTAAGATAATGATTTAAATAATAGAAAAATTAGTAAATATTACAATTTATAATACCTAAAATTTAAGAAAAAAAGCGTGGGTTTTGAAATTTTTGTTCTCTTTTAAAGTTTCTAAACAGCCTTTATATGTTGGTATATTTTTAACCTTATAAATATTTTATAAAAATATTCAACAAAAAAAGATTCGATAAATATTTACGCTTTTTCCTAAAAAAAAATTCGTTTAAAATGGTTTTAAAGTTAATTAAAATGAAATAAAAACGAAAAAATAACAACGTGCTGATATGGGCTTATTTATTATTTTGTTATTTTGCTTTTTTTTTACTTTGTTTCCATAATTGTGTAAATATGACATGTAAGAATGTACCTATATCAACAATAAAGCCGAGGTTAGATATGTAGTTGTAAGATAGATAGAAGTAGGCTGTGTTGTTTACCGTTAGCAAAAGAAATAGGCTGTGTCCTTTACCGCTACCAGATTTGTTTGTGATGAATGAAATATGAAACTCCGATTATCTATACAAAGTTTTTCAATAGAAAAATATTCCTAAATTTAGTAGTCGGTCATATTTTTATTATCAAAAACCGAACGTCAGGAAATAATTGAGGAGGCTAGCCATTGAAAGTGTTATGTAACATTATTTCAGAAAGTCATATTTTAAAAGAAACCTGTGCTATTTACCACTTGGGAAATATATATAAATAAAAACTTTCAAACATTTCTACTGTAGTCAAAATGTATAAGTACCTATGTATTGTAATTTTATGTGTAATAATGACAACTACAATGCATGTAAATACTAAAGTTTCCATATACAGCTGATCCTTTTTTTGTACGGTGGATAGAGGCCGCACAAAAAATATTCCAAAATATTATAAATAGCTATAAAAAAATTAGTTCGGTCCAGATTGTAAAAAAACTTTTTTTGTGCGGTGTATCGGGACCGCATAAAAAAAGTTTCATCGAAAATACATAACTCAAAATGCTCAAAACATGACAATTTTAATAGAAGTTGCTTTTCTAAAGAAAATAAAGCCTTAATTTACACGTAGGAACATTTTATTTTATTATTAAAATATTATGAAAATTTTGAAAAATACATCTGTAAAAAAATTAAATGATGCAGTGACTTATGTTCTCATGCAATGTATTGATTAAATGCTTAAAAGCTGTTAAAAAGTATTTTTATCAAAGAAAATTATTATAGTAAATGTTTAGTTTCCTTACTGTCTCTTGATTTTGATTCATATTATGCATTTTAATGGCCATTTTTTACAAACCGCATAAAAAAATCGCACAAAAAAACGTACAAAAAAACACCGCATAAAAAAACGTTTATCTGTACAATGTTCACTTTTTCATTTTTCAATTTTTCATTTTCGTTGAAAACTATATTTTTTCTCTATATGTATTGTATACAAAATGCCTGAGGATGAAACTTCATGTTTCGAAACGCCGCAAAATAAATAATTAATTTTTATTAATAATTATTAGTGATTTTTTTTCCAAACTCCAACATCTCCAAAATTAATTACACAACCGATTTTGAAAATTTTTTACTGGCGAGAAGCTAAACAATTCCAGATGGACATCGACTATATGATATTAGGTTGCCCAGGATTCTGGAGAAATTTCTTCTCAAATACTATTGAATTATGGGAGAAGTTAAAGGGAGGTTTACTCGAGAGTCCTTAAAAATTATGTATTTTTCTAGAATTTTTTTCTCAAGAACGAAAATAAATATCAATTTCAAATTTTGTACACATATTTATTAAGTATTAAACTAGACAAAAAAAATTTTTCAAGGAAAAATATAAAAAATTGCCCATTTTATAGATACTGCAATGTGACGATCCGAAAATCCAATGCCTTGTTGGCGGACATCCTAGCGCCGTTAATAAACCACCGGAATCCAAAAACAAAAAAGATTTATAAGATATATGAAGAGTATCGGCACCTCTACCTATAATATCAATAAATTGCTGAAAGAAAAAAAAATGGTGGATGTGTGAACTTTTGATTACGATTTTTGTCTTATTTTTCGCTCTTTAAAGTAAATTTAAAAATAAAAAAATAATGAAAGTGTATCGGACTTAGGTAGAGGTGCCGAAGAATTGAATTACCTGTAAAATAAAAAATTAAAAAAAAGGATCCATCGAATAGTTTTTGAGTTATCGTGTCCACCAGTTCCAAAAATGTACTTCCGAGATATTATAAAATATATATAAAGAAACGTATTTTCAAAATTTTATATTTAATACTCATTATTGCGTGAACTACGTTTTTTGAATTTTTTTTTTTATAGAAAGCTGAATTCGGTTAATGTGCAAGAATCTTGTTTTTAAATTATTTTCAGTAAAATCACTTTGGGAACATATTCTACACATAATTTGCTATCAATTTCGCCAAAAAAAATCGATTTTTTTATCAAATCTCAAGTAAACCTTCTCTTAAATTACTTTCAGCAAAATCACTTTGGGAACATATTCTACACATAATTAGCTACCAATTTTTGCAAAAAAAATTTTTTTAACGACTCTCAAGTAAACCTCCCCTTAACGTGAAGTCAAAATTGTCCATCAGAGTGTTATAAACCCAAAAAAAGGTTTAAAAAATATTGTTAGATGGAACTCGAGTAGTAAGATCATAGTGATTATGAGCCACTAAGTGGTAAGATCACAGTGATTATGGACCGCTGTGTAGTAAACTCATAGTGATTATAGTGGTTCTTTGTAACGTTTGAGCCTCTCCCCCAACTCCTCTCTTTCGGAATGGGCGGAAATGCTACAAAGACTTACTTCCGGCAACATCTCTATTTTCGGGTATTTTTACGCAGATGAAACCGTGGGCCACAGTTATAAAATATGTACAATAACAGTTGTAGAATAAAAAGTAGACATCAGAGCCAAGCCAGGATGGGTTGCTAGTTTTAAAGTAAATTGAGGGAAAAACTTTAGTATAATATAGACTTTATATTACAAAAAATATTCTAATTATGTCGAAGTTTGTGTTGTTTTTTTAACCATGTGGTTCACATAACAAATAATTATGCACTGTCTTTGTTTGTAATTACTTTATCTTTCCATTCCACGTCCCTAAGGAGCATGTATCCGTTCCCGGAAAAAAGGTAAATATAGGAAATTTTCCATTTTAATAATAAGGAAAACAAATTAATTTAATATAAAAATAATAAAAGAAACTGCAATCCACGTGATCGTTATACAAGTTATAATTTTATAATTAAACAATTACCACGAGTTTCGATGAAATTTCAGGAATCAATTTCATAGTTTAATTGACTTTGGTCACTTTTCATTTGTTTGTCAAAGCACAGTATAAGTAATAGTATGTATACATACAGTAGATTCACTTGACGTAGATAAAGACAACTATAGACTGTGTGTTGGCGGACCGATCCCCCGATGGATATCCAAAATTATTTGGTATATGAAATGCACTTATTAAATCCATATTATATTGGTTCAACATTACTACAGTATCTAGTGGGCAAAAAATAAAATTAGTATAATTGGGACTAATTACTATGGTTTCACTACTATTTTTTTGAATTGTGTTTAAAAAATCTGAAAAAAAATACACTTGTAACTAAGGTAGCAAATAACAATAGTGGCGTATTGACAGAGGAAAATAAAAAATATTTCCAAATTCATTTCAATTTATCGTCGTGTTTTCAATTATTGCTATTTTCAAATATTGCTTATAATTTTTAATCTTTTTTTAATTTTCCTATTTTTAAAATTTGTAATATTTTTTAATAGTTTTGAATTAATAATAATTGTAGAGTAAGTTTAATAATTATAATTTTTTTGTCTTTAGTTCTTAGCTTACGTTCTTGCCTTTTTTCTCTTTTTTATAATTTTAACTTCTATTAAATTCTTTAAATTATCAAATTAATATTAAAAAATAATAATAAGTAAATTAAGTAAAAAAAAAAATTAAAAATGCCCGGTAATGTTTGTATAGCAAAAGGTTGTTCAAATACAGCAAAAAATCATCCAGATTTAAGTTTTTTTAGAATTCCTTTGGATCCTGAAAGGTAAGAATTTTTATTAGCATTTGTTTATTACTAATATAAACTTGAATTAATAATAAATTTGACTTTTTTTTTTTATAGAAATCGCCAGTGGTTGCTTGCAGTGGGTCGTAATGACCTTTTAAATTTAGACATAAGAATTCTAAATAGTAGCTATCGCTTGTGCTCGAGTCATTTTGAAAAGTCGTCGTTTGGTGCTCATCCAAATAAATTAAAACGGATTGCAGTACCGACGTTGATCGTGAAGCAAGAAGCTTCAGAATGTCAGCCTTCGAAATCATCAGTCGGAATTCAATCTACAACTGTTGCAGTTTCTGACTGTTCAGTGCAAGCATCGATAATGTCCCCAAAGAAACGAAAATTAAGTAATCAGTTAAAAGCTCTTCAGAAAAAAATTCGACTTGAAGAACCGATTACTAAAGATAAATTTTTATCTGCTTGTGAAAAGTTTTTACCACAAAAATTTATACCTTTAGTAAAAACACAAGCAAATATCAACTCTAATTCGAAAGGAAATAGGTACATATGTGGTTTTGAGAATACAGTCTTTTTTCATTATTCATGGATATAATTTTAAATTCTATAATATAAAAATTAGTAATTATATTTTTATTATTTTAGATATGACACAGAATTCAAAATGTTTGCTATGTCCGTTTATTTTGCAAGTCCACGTGCTTACAGTATTTTACAAAACGTCTTACATCTTCCGTCAGTTAGCACATTAAATAGAATAAATATTCATTTTTCAACGGGCGTATGTGAAAATATTGTGAAGATGCTGACAACTAAAATTTCTAATATGGACGAAATGAGCAAATATTGTATGATTTGTGCTGACGAGATGTCCTTAAAACGGCATCTGTTTTATGATATTAAAAAAGATAAAGTGATCGGTTTGCATGATGTAGGTTTTTAATAAAGATTTGCAACCAGCCAAATATGCTTTTGTTCTGATGGCTAGAGGCATTTTTTCGAATTGGAAGCAACCTATTGCATATTGTTTTGTGGCCGAAGGTAAGAATTACGCTGAACTAGATCAGCTTATATGTAATTCGATTCAAATAATGAATGAAATAGGATTTAAAGTCAAAGGATTTATATCAGATCAAGGCTCTAACTTTATTGATTTTTCAAAGAAAAAAGGCGTTTCAGAGAGCCAACCTTACTTTTTTGTGGATAGTAAAAAAATATTTTATATCTTCGATATTCCGCATTTGATCAAATCGGTGCGAAACAATTTGATTACTTCGAATTTTGTTTTTGATGGAGAAAGTAGGGCATCGTGGGAAGATATCTTAAGTTTTTACGAAAAAGACAAATCCAAAAAAATAAGGTTGGCTCCAAAACTAACGGACGGTCATTTAGCGCCGACAAACTTTCAAAAAATGAAAGTTAAATTGGCCGTCCAAATTTTTAGCAATAGTGTAGCTGCTGGTATGAGTACATACGTTGAATTCAATGCTCTACCAGCTGCAGCTCAGGGGACGATTGATTTTATAAATGTAGTCAACAAATTATTTGATATTTTAAACTCAAGTACTGTCAAATCTAATAATAAATACTGCCGAGCTTTTTCAGGGGCACCATATCAAATAGAGCTCCTGGAAAAAGCTAAATATATTTTTTCAAATATTAAAGTTTTAAAAAGATTTGACGGGAAAGACGTTACAAAATCCATAAAGTTTTTAGGGGGACTTAAAATTTCAATAAATAGTATAATGGGGCTTTGGAATGATATAAAATCCAATGAAATTAAGTTCCTATTTTTACGGCGTCTTAATCAAGACTGCATTGAGAACTTTTTTGGAATGATTCGACAACATGGAGGTAACTGTTTGGAGCCTACTCCCGTGCAATTTTTAAGAGCATTTAAAAAAATATTTTTGATAAAATATTTGAATCATTCCAAAGAAAGTAATTGTACAGAAGATTTTGATCAGTTTTTGGCCAGATCGAATGATATTCTAAAAATGCAGTCTTGGGATAGGACAAACTTAAATATATCTAATGAAATACATATTGATACGAATGATTATGTATTTGATATCCCGGAACAAAATGGAATTACATATGTAAGCGGGTATTTGTTCAACAAATGTTTAAAACAACATTCTTGCAAAGACACTAAAACGTATGCCATGAATCAAAATCAAAATTTAAATATGGTAAATATTTTCACTCATTTTAAAGCATATAATACCACGAATTCGCTTTTCGGAAATTTGAAAATGCCACCAGACGAATTTATAAAGTACATTGAAAGTATAGAAGCTATTTTTAGAAAACACTTTGAAGAAAGTATGATAGGGAACATTGGTAATGAAATACTTAAAAAAATTAATTTAGTAAATTTTAATAAACCTTGCCAATGTTTCCCAACGGAATATTTAAACAAGCTTTTTGTAAGGTTGCGAATCTATTATACTCTAAAATTCAGTAACCGTAACTTTAAATCTAAAAATAAAAAAGATCGGAAAATCATATCTGTTTCAAATTTGTAAAATTAAAATAAAAACAAAATACTATATTTCAGTTTCTTACTTTTTATTTCCTATTTCCTGTCTTCGTTTTATACATTATAAATTTTCTAAAAATTTAGAAGTAAATTGATTCAAATTTGGTAAGTAAATAAAATTAAGTAGTAAAACTTTTTTCGATAATTTATAAAAATTTAAAGGAAATAATGTTTTAGATAATAAATTCTTACATTCAGATTGCTTGGGAAAATTTTTTCAGTATTAAAAACCGTATCATAATTTACATTTGTTGTATTTACATCAAACTTAAATAAAATTAAGTATTTTATGGTATTCAGATAAATAAGCAAAATTATAAATTCATTGATAACCCTGAAACAGTCATTTGTTATAGATTTAAACATAATTAAAACCAAATTTAACATAACAAAAGAGGGAAAAATGAACATACATACTTTAAATAAGGAAGGAAGATATTAAGAGAGTATACTGTATGTATATACATACTATTACTTATACTGTGGTCAAAGTAAACATCGAAATTAACCGTTGCGTTTGTTGTTTAGTGACTCTCCTTTGTAAATAAATAACAGCAATCTACAAACATATTTGATAAGTCTTATAAAACAGATATATATATATATATATATATATATATATATATATATATATATATATATATATATATATATATATAAGATACAGTCAAGTCTCCTATAACGCGGTATCCACAGAACGCGAGTTTCGTACAAGAAAATTTCACAACGACTCAAGTAGCTTGAAAAAATTATCTATAGCAGCACTTATTCGATGTGTTAAATTTTCGAAGTGCTTCTGTAGTCGGTCTATCATAAAATGTACCTGTTTTTTTATTATGTATGTTTATAAATGACACTTTTCGTTATCAAAAATTTTGATGGTAAATATCTCCTAAAACATGTGTTGTAGCGAAAAAATAACGAAATTTTTGAAGGGTTAAACGAAGCAAGTTGTGGGTATTTCAAACATATTATGACTAACAATAAGTATTAAAATTTAATTTTCATTATCGAAAATTATCGATATCGAAAATAACGATATTTTAAAAATGGATAATATAAAGAAAGGAGGTATGCATTCAAATATCACACCTCTTCAATATTTTTCCTTATCAAAATCCCTCAATCGAAAATTGATCCTAAATAGCATACTTATTACGGCATATTCAATAAACCCAACTTTAAATAGGTATGTAAAATTCTACATATTTGTTAACATTTCCATTATAAAAATCGATTAATTAAAACCGTGTTAATCACAACGTGATACTTTGACAAAGCAGTTTTTATATAAATCTGATTTATGTACAATTTATTATTTTCCAGAATGGAATTCAGCTATTATAGCCACTGTCATAACGCAACCTGAGCCTGGGACCATGGCAGAAATTTGTTTTGAGGTCTCTAGAAACCGGAAATAATATTCGCTAAATTTATATATATATATATATATATATATATATATATATATATATATATGTGTGTGTGTGTGTGTGTGTGTGTGTGAGTGTTTCCGCACGATAACTCTCGAACGAAGGGTCCTATTTTTACGAAATTTGGTGAAAATATTGGAAGTCCCAAACCGTTAGACGAGTTCGTTAACCAGGCACGTCCGATGCCTGATACATAGTTTTTTTGCCAATTTTCGTGAAAAAAATTAGATTTTTGCCAAAATTTCCCTTTATTCAAAATTTTTTGCGACATTTTTTTACACCATTAAAACGAGGAGAAAAAATCACACAAAAAGTTCTTTAAGCTATTACTCTATGTCAGTGTTTTTCAACCTATTTCATGGCGTGACCCCCTTAGTATGGAAAAATATTTTTTGACCCCCTACCCCCCGTTATTTCAAACTTTTATTTTTTTATGTTATTAATATCGAATTCGTTCATCATTGTTGATTATTTTCATAGTTAGGTAGCGATTAAATAGGTAATTAAGGACTTAAAACAGGCATATTTGTATATCGACATCGAAGTTGATGACTTATAGTAGCTTCTGAACGCGCACATGGCGTAAAAAGTGACACGCGCATGCGCAACGGTCGTCGCCGTTTAAATTTATTGAATTACCTTGTTGTTTGTTTAGTAGTTGCTCATTGTCTTTTATTGTCTAATGTTCACAATTCTGTGCTCATTGTAATTATTGAAAATGGATAAGTTTCTGGAAAGATATGCACAATCGTCAAGTTCAAGTTCCAATAAGAGTAATAAACAAAACCAGAGAAAAAGTGGCTATATAATAACAATTATTTAAAATACGGATTTACTGTTATTGAAAATAAGCCACTATTTTGAAACTTTATCGCGCGAAAGTATGAAACTATCACATTAATGTAACCGTTAATTAACCTTCTCTTTATTAAATATTATATATTGAACTAGAGTGTTTTTATTTTTAAAGTAACTACGCCCCTCTTAAAAAGGCTTCGCAAAACCCCCCAGGAGGTCGTGATCCACAGGTTGAAAAACACTGTTCTATGTCAACTAGTTTCCGAGAAAAACTAATTTTTTTAAACGGAAATTCGCTATGTTATGCAGAATGCTGCAACAGGCGTATTGTTTTTCTTATTTTTGTGATTTCCATAAACGCGAATTCCATATAACGCGGTACGGATTAACCGCATTATAGGAGACTTGAATGTATAATATGTATTTAAAATATGTGTGGGTTAAGGTGTGGACTACAGAACGTGTGGACTTTGGTAACAATTTCATATACACCTATTCTTGTTTGTTGAAAATACATAATTATGTACAGAATAACTTTTATGATTTTAAACTTTTGTAATACATATTTATCTCTTTCTTTTTAATTTTTTCTCTTTGTTAATAATTTTTTTCAAGAAAATTGCAAAGTGTTTGGTTAACGAACTCGTGCAACGGTTTGGGACTTCCAATATTTTCACCAAATTTCGTAAAAGTAGGACATTTAGTTCGAGAGTTATCGCGCGGACACACACACCCACCCACCCACACACACACACGAGAGTCGACTCTCTCTTTCTCTCTCTCTATATATATATATATATATATATATATATATATATATATATATATAGAGAGAGAGAGAGAGAGAGAGAGAGAGTGAGTCGACTCTCCTTAATTCGAAACTCGAGGGACTCTTATAATAATTATAGAGAGGACTCGAATTATAGAGAGGTTCGAATTATCACAGGTAACAATTTTAATTTTTTAAGCATTTGCGATGAATGAGCTTGAACTTGTCTCAAAATGTACTTACAATCTTTCTGTCTCTCTCTCTCTCTCTGCAACTTTCAATTGTTGAGTGTTTGACGCCGATGAGTTCGAATTAACGCGTCGTTTTGTTACGTAGCAATGATTTTTTCGTTCGAATTACCAAGTGTATAAAAATGTATTGTTTTAGTTCAAAATATAAAGAGATTTTGTAGGGAACTCGTGATACCTGTATGTATATGTGTGAATATACAATTTTAGTGAATATTATGGGTAAGTTCAAAAATGTAAACTTTACCGCATCGATGCAGCATCATGACGTTTCTGATGCGTCTAATACTGCATGATGCGATGCTGATGCTCTCTTGAAATTTGATGCACATTAGATATTTTTGAATGGGATATTGGCATCATGATGCATGTAGCATAATAGACACACAATGTAGCCATTGTAGCATGATGGACTATAGATAATATAGTAATACAGTCCTTGTATAGGTATATTATCTTTGAATTTCAACTTGAACTTACTTGAAATTGAAAATATTGAAATTATTTGAATAAAAAATATTACATACCTATTTTGAGTGCAAGATGTATTCAAATAGTTTAAACAATTTTAATCAAAGGTAAATCTTTTTCAACAATTTGTTTTTCGGAATTATTCCTGTTGGTGTTAATACCTACATAATATGGCAAGTAGTTATAATTCTACACATGACAAGCATCTTGGACACGCATCACCAAATTTCTTGATGCATTGTTTTGACGCATCAGATGCAAAAATGAACTTTTGATTTTTCGTTGTGATGCGTCTGATGCGTTTTTGAACTTTTGACTCTGCCTCATGCAAGCAGTGATGCATTTTTGAAGTTAGCCTATTTTCGGTTTCTAGGGACCTCAAAACAAATTTCTACCATAGTCCCGGGCTCAAGTCGCGTTATGACAGTGGCTATAATAGCTGAATTCCATTCTGGAAATTCCCTAAAATGATTATTTTTATTTAGGAATTTCGTCAGTTTCATGTTTTCATCTACTTCTTAAAGTTTTCGCGATATCTTAATAAGTACGATTTGAATTTCCAAATTTAGGGTTTTTGTTTCACTCATTAAGAGTGAAAGATGGCTGTTTAAAATAAAAATACGGGTCTGTTATTTTTACCTGTACCACACATCAGCAAAGTTTTATCAAAATTTACTTGTTATATATAATTGCAATGTTTTCCTTTAAATTTCGACTACGTTAAACTAACAGACTGGATTTCTCGTAACTTAATTAGAAAATTGTTGGAACACATGCTTGTACCCAGAAAAGGTTACGTATTAGATATTTCAATTTAAACTTTAAGAAAATAACCCAAAGTGAATTTTAATAAAATGAAAATTAAGAAAACAATACCTACGAGTATGGTGTATTTATTTAATAGTTGTGATTTTAATTAACCAAACGTAAAAGTATTACTTTTAAAAAGACGATGTTTAGCCCATTATTTTACGTCATTATTACAGCATTGATTTTTTAAAAAATATTTTAATGGAGTCAGTTGATCAATCGGTTGAAATGAAAAATTAGTTAAGCATATTTTACCTCCCGCATGCTGTTTGATGTAAAACTGGAAATTTCAAAATAGCGAAATATGAAAAATTGTTATAATTTGAAAAATATTGATTTTTTTCGTATTATATAATTAGTTATTATTAATTAATTATCAATAGGTATTAATAGGTATCGATAATTTTCGATAACGAAAACTAGAATATGCATTAAAAAACAAACCTTATTGTGACATTATTACCCACTTATTGTGACATTATTACCCACTTTCAGTGTGTTAATAGCAAAAATTACTGTATATGGGTCCCCTCCCCCCTCTTCAGTGTTGCTCAAACTGAATTTTAAATTCAAGAATTTCATGTCTACGTTATTCTAATTGTCTTAAGCTATTTTCCAAGAAGAAGAATTTCTTGAACTACCCAAGTGGTACCACTATTCGACACAGACACCCCCTAGTTAACTACCCCTAGACTTAATATTAGGATGTTGAGCAAAAACAGGTCAATTAGATTTTTTGACGTAGATTTCAAATCTGTAAACAAAATTTTTACATTGTTTATTTTTCACCCCTTTTTTGCAAAATTAACCCCCAACCACCCCTGTTGATGTAATTTGAACAAATTGTATGTCAATAGATAGCTCTTTAAAAAAGAGCAATATCGCCAATTTAAACTTTTGCTCTATCTCTTACTGTTTTCGAGATATTTGAAAAATTAAATATTTTCCCCAATTTTTGAAGGGCGATTTCACCCCTTCAGACGGTTTTTTCGTAGATAAAAAAAAATACGTATCCCTTAGTTTTTAGTGTTCTACAACATATTTAAGTTTCATCAAAATCGATAGGTCCGGCCTCGGGACCTTTACTTGTTAGTTATCGTAGTGTGTTTACTAGGTTCAATTTTGATACGGTATTGCATCAGATTTCATCAATAATTTTCAAACTCTTTAGCACTAATTTTCACGATTTGCAATTTTGAAATTTGCCGTTTCCTAGCAAATGTGTTTAGTTAATTTTTCATTTCAGCAGATCGATGCACCAACTTAGCCCCACTAAAATATTTTTCAAAAAATCAATAGTAAAAAAAGCAAGGGGCCAAACTACTAGTATGATAGTTAGCATTCCGACTGCAATCAGAATTTTACGTCATCAGATTTGGCAGAGAGGTGGAATGTTATATACGTATTTAGAGTTTGTGTTGGTATGTGTAAGGTAGTGGATGTTTGTGTGTGTAATACTCTGTATGTATGTAGCGGTGGTTATCTCGAACAACCATATGTATGTACCTGCTACTACTGATGTAACAATGAACAGCCACCTCTGTGGCCACGACTTAACAATGAATGTGTACGCTTGATGAACCGATGGACGACTAATCGGTAAGCAGTATAAATTGCTACTTATTGCAACTTTCGAATCACACTTTTTTGTATGTAGGCTTGATCTGTCTCTTCTGTGAAAAAAAGTTTCTCATATGAGATCGACTTTCTGAAAGAAAGTGTACATACATATTACATATTATGCTCGTTCATTCATCTTTGCATAATATATGTGTGTAATAAACATATGCGTGTATCATGAAAATTTCTTTTAACGAAAATTTTAAGCTTTCAGAAATATTGAAAGTTTACGAACACGCACAAATAAGTTTTTAAACCGTGAAATCCGTGCCTATTTAAGGAGAGGGTAAGGTTAATTCGTACAAAAAAAGGCATGTTTTTGTTATTTTTTTGTGACGACACAGTTAAAATCTCTTTATTAAAACCAGTGGTACATTAAAGTATAACATTCGAAGAATATTGTATAAAATTTTCACGAAGAAATATTAAAAAATACAATAATGACAGCAATTATTCGAACGTGTCTCGGAAAAAAGTAGAATTGCGGTGCCCCTCATAACTTAGTGCTGGATCATCCGAAATAAAAAAAATTAAAGTTCATTCGTTAGATAATAGTTTTCCTCAGGTAACGCTGGGAGGGTTTTTCGAAATTTCAATTTTTCACTTCTTTGGAACACTTAGAACGGAAAAACACGATTTTTGGGAAAAAAATTGGCTAATTTGTTATTGTAAAATAAAAATTATTAACAAATTTTAAAAAAAACTCTCCAGCGTTACTTCGTAAATTATGTACAGAAATAGTGTTCAAAATTTCAAATGGATCGGTGCTGTAGTTTTGAAGTTATGAGGGGCACCGACTTTGAAAACGTGAGCTGTGGGGAAAACGCTTTAAAGTTTTGAACACTTAAAAATTCTTGTATAAAACTGATATAGAATACTTACTGCTAAACTAAATTTTGTACCCTACACTGACAAAATATACAGTACAGGTATAAACACGTTAGTACTTCCATTGAAATTTCTATAATATAACTGAGAGAGAGAGATATATAGAGAGCGAAACATCTGCCAGGTAACAACAAAAATGCTTATAACTTCGTCAATTTTGCTCCAATCAACTTGAAATTTTAAGAAAATATTCTTGAGATATTATGCATTCAGTTAAAAAAATGAAAAAAAAAATGCAAAAAAAATTATTTTAATACCTTACCCTGCCCTTAACTAACTTTTCTGCCATTTAGTTACCTACTGTTTAAAACGAAAACTCTTCAAAATGAAGAAATTAATTATTTACTTTTTGACGCACTTGAGTATCGATATTTGAAGTTTTCATTGTACTTATATGTATAAACAGTACAAATCGATTTTCATATTTATCTTTTAAAGAAAAATAAAAATATATTATATGAGATAAAAGTAAATACTCAGTACTGAACTATTTTCACAACATATTTATTTAAATTTATATTTTATTTGAACAGAAGTGTAAACTACTCATGCTTACAATTTACTATGCAACTGAAATATACAGAATGTTTACAAACTTTACAAACTCTTCACTGCCAACAAGGCAAGTCAACGAACCCGAAAGTCTAATAAAATTAGAAACTTCGCCAGGAGGACTGAGTATTTAATAATATTAAAAAAACCGGTTGATACTAAAAAGGATTTTAAGCAGTGAAAAACCTTCCAAGTGGAAACAAAAAATTGACTTGAATGAATACAATTTTGAATGAAAATTTATGAAGTAGATTTAATTTCTTTACAAAAAGTACTTGGCCGAAAATTTGCACTATTTTTTTACTAAAAACATTTACCATTCTGTTTTCTAGTTACTGTAGTTGCAAAAAGTAACAGGTTATAAAAGTTTACTTACTACCTTCCAAGGTAGTAATCACTTAACGTCAATTAAAATTTTTTAAAAGTTTTTATTAGAATTTTTTAGGTAAATTTTATTATTTTTTATTTATTTATTTAGTTTTTTAAATCTTAAAGTAAGTATATTCTTGTGGCCTCGCCTTTCAGCTTCGGATTCTCAAACTGCATCCAAGGTCACAAAAATCTACAAAGCTTCTCAGTATCTCAGTATCAAAACGTAGACATTTCGAGCTTTGAAATACCTACTTCTTTCAAAATCATTTTCAAACTACTTTTGATTGAGATATAGGCTGAAAAAAGGTAAAATCCTTCAAAATTCTTGACATTCCCATAATTTTTTTTAATGATGACATCCCGAAAATACATTTTCCTTTCTTTAAAATCAGCTGATGTGTAAGATATTCGGATCAGTCACAAAGATAGCGGTGATAAATACACAATTATGTAATGTGACATAACAGATAAATACTGATACATTACTATATAATATACGTTATATACTATGAAGTTAGCTATATATATTTATTTAACAAATTGTAGAATGCTTATCCATCATCAGGATTATTGCTGGGTAATATTTTCTGCTTCGTCTACCACGAACAAATCAATTTCACATACGTATTGATTTTATTTAATCGTGTTCATTCTGTGTTAAGGATAATAATATCCTTAACACGGCAGAAAATATATGTATACATATTTTTTAATCAGAGATAAGTACATTATGATTTGAGGTTATAACCTACAATAAAGTTATGATAGGTATTAATAGATATGTCGGGAAGATTCTATAGAAGTAGAGTAGTAGAGTTACTCATTTTGAATTATTAGTCTGTTCGTTCGTCTCTCACAACCCCCTAATACGGTACTTGACTGTATTTACAATTTGTGTCAAATGTTAAATAATTCTATGGATTATCATTTCATATGTCCAATTTTAATGATTAAACTTAAAAAAATTTGATTACTATTTAGAAATTTTATTTTGAAAATCGCCATTTTTCAACAAATATTCAAATTAGTGAAAACGCGCCATTTCTTGAATATGACGTAACATTTTGTAACTAGATATGTCGATTTTAATAATTTTTATCGGTGAGGTGAAATTGTGTTTTCTTTTGAATATTTTTTTCTATTAGCTTATATATATAGTAATAATAATCGGCCAGAATTCTTAAATACTTGCTTTTACTTTGATATTTTATGAATATAACCAAAGTTTTGAGATTATCAATATTGACATTGACGTTTAGTTGCTTCAAACTGTGACGTCACTATAGTGAGGTGTTTTTCCCGCCTTTTTCTCATTTAAAATTGTAGAATTATTTTTTTTTGATGATTTTTTACAAAATCTGTCGATAATAAAAAAATCACTTAACTGATATGGAAAAACAATGCTTTTAGAATATTTTTGTAACTTCAGTCAAGAACCCTATTCCAACATATTCAACCTATGCTTTGGCTCTTTTTTTCTTTTATAAGCCCCGTTTGCGAAATACACCTTTTTTATGTGGTCCTTTTTTGTGCGATTTTTTTATGCGGTTTTTAAAACAAAAATGACCATTAAAATGCCTAATATGAATCAAAATCAAGAGACAGTAAGAAACTTAAGCATTTACTAGAATAACTTTCTTTGATAAAAATACTTTTTAATAGTTTTTAAGCCTTTAAATTAGTGCATTGCATAAAAACATAAATTATTGCATCATTTAATTTTTTTTAACATGTATTTTTCAAAATTTTCATAATATTATAATTTATAAAAATGAAATAAAATGTTCCCACGTGTAAATTAATGCTTTATCCTGTTTAAAAAAGCAACTTCTAAGGAAGTCATGAGGTTTTGAGCGTTTTGAGTCATATATTTTCGGTTAAACCTTTTTTATGCGGTCCCGCATAAAATTTTTTTTTACAATCTGGACTGAACTAAATTTTTTGTAGCTATTTATTACATTTTTGAATATATTTTTTTGTGCGATTTTTTTTATGGGGTGCTTATCCACCGCACTTTGAGTATCGAAGCGATAGAGGGAGCACAGGTAATATATTCACTGTATATGAAAATGAAGCCAAAAAAAGGGTTAACGTGTTGACCAATATGGCGGTTAAACAAGGTTTAATTTAAAATTTTTCTATATTTACTGATGTTATATTTGTTACTATAAATATTGTTAGAATATTTATTAATAAATAGTCTCAAATTACAACAAAAATCGTATAGAAATTAAAAAATATTTATTACCACTGACACTTTATAGGTTATGAAAGGTGTTAACGTGGTGTTTACCAATGTGGCGATTTGCTTAAAAAAAAAAATAATGTGTACTCCATCTATTGTGTGGTACATACACGTTCTGATGTCTATGCCACCGCATAAAAAAAGGTTCAGCTGTACTTCAAATGAGGTTTATTTTTATTCCATTCCCTGTAACTTATCATTAATGGATCATGTAACTTATCATTCGTGGAAGTTATATCAGCAATTTTCGGAGATGAAATGAAATAGTGGTTTCTTAGTGAGATGAAATTTTCCGTGGAGGTAAGCTTTTGTATAAAAAAAATCCCTTAAAATATCAAGATTAGATTATTTGGGGAAATTCTGAAAAATGAACAAAATTTTCGTTTCTCTTTATCGCATATTTTTTGGTTTTTCGTCTGCCATCTATTGACATAAGTATTTGTTAGATTGTTTATCGATTTGAGAGAAAATATCTTTCTTCTTTACGGAAAATACAGGGAACTAGATTATTAATAACACCTGTGCAAATAACATTAAATATGTTTTATATTTTATCGTGACAGCTATGAAGAACTGAAGTTACTAAGGAACCCTGATTCAACGCGTGTCCAATAAGCACTTGCCGAACTTTTACATGGTATAAAATTGATCTTATTTAATATTGATGACAATATTAATCCCGTATTGTAATTCCTGTATTTAAATATTAATTTATTTATGGTAATTAACAAATAAATGTTAATCCTTAAATAGCCCCGGAAAACTCATATTGCAAATGTACAGCATAAATCAACATATTTATACATTTAAATATTTTCGTGAATTTTTCCAATTTTATATCATTGGAACTGTGTAAGTGATTAAACAAATTCTACTTAGGATTTTTTGATTTATTTACTATGAGCGAATAATTCTGCGAATAAATGTGTTTATACGATACATAATATAATATTTGAGAATGTTAAAAATAGACTTAAATGAATGATTAAGTTAAAGGCTTAACGCGAGACCGAATTTTTAACTTTTCATCAGTTATAAGTTCAACCCGTTCAGTTATGAGGATTTAACTCTTTGGGCATCAACACAGATGAGACAGATCAAGCCTACATATAAAAAAGTGAAATCTTAAAGTTGCAATAAGTAGCAATTTACACCACTACTACTTTAGTCTGTTACTGACTGTCGTGGTGTTCACGTCAAAATAAAAATCATGTTTTTTTAATCAACTCGTGAAATTTAAACAGAAAAAAATATGAAGTGTGTCGTATTTAAGTGTAAAAATTCTATTGAATAAAAAATTTCTCAAAATAAAGGGACATCTTTCTTAAAATAAATAAATTTATTTTTAATTGTTGATTAAGTAGTTGTCAAATAGGTCGGCCATTATAGTATATAGTGTATGTATGCGAATTGCATATATCATCATCAAAATATATTACTAACACATTGGTATATTCGTGTCCATACATCGTGTGTTGTGATTGTATGTGTGCTGTGTTACGTCACCCATTGATTACAGTAGGCACAGTTTGGTAGACATTCTAGTTTGACTCCTTGGGCATCAATTATTACGTTTTTTTTTAGTGAATGTATAATTTTATTTGGAAAGCTTCTACATACATACAGCCTTGGCCAAAAGTATTAAGCACCCCCATAAAACATGTGTAACTCATAAATTAATTTAACAATGATTTATCTGTTTATTAATAGAATGAAAGGCAAAACTAAAAGTTAATTTTAAACAATAGATAAAGGATTTTATGGCACCATAAAACACCTGGTCCACAAAACGTGAAATATGAAGTTTTTTGAAAAATAATGTAATTTATTTGTTAGTATTTTATTAACTTCCGGGATAACAAGAAGCTATTGAGTGTTATTTATTTGTGTAGTAGAGACAGTTTGTAATACGAAATGCCGAAACAACGGGAACTTAACACAAAAACACAAATAAAAATCCAAATGTTATATGAAGAAGGGAAGACTCAAGTAAAGATTGCTAAATTAGTAAAAGTTTGACGATGCGCAGTGCAATCTACCATTAAAAGGTTCTAGGAGACTGGCTCTCACACAAACAAAATGAAAACGGGCAGAAAACGCATTACTACTGACTGCCAGGTTAGAAAACTTATCCGTGACCGCAAAAAAACTTCTTCTGAGCTCACTGCAGCTTTATCGGAGGACATTGAGAAACCAGTTAGTTCTCGAACTGTAAGAAGAAGACTCACAGGCGCAGGTTTAAAAAGCCGCAAAGCCAGAAAGAAACGTTGGCTCTCCGACAATAACAAGAAAAATCGTTTAGAATGGGCTCTAAGACACCAGCATTCTTCTGAAGAAGACTGGTCCAGTGTGGTATGGTCCGGCGAATCTAATCGCATTGTTTAATGAGATGGTATAAAATTTAACTTACCTCAAAATTAGATTCGTCGGATTATACCACATTAGACCAATCTTCTTCAGAGCCCATTCCACACGATTCTTGTTGTTGTTGTCGGAGAGCCAAGGCTTCTTCCTGGTTTTGTGGCTTTTCAAGCCTGCTTCTGTGATTCTTCTTCTTACAGTTCGAGAACTAATTGGTTTCCCAATGTCCTTCGATGAAGCTGCAGCGAGCTCAAAAGAAGTTTTTTTTGCGGTCCTTAAGTAAATCACGGATAAGTTTTCTAACCTGACGGTTAGTAGTAATACGTTTTCTACCCATTCTCATTTTGTTTGTGTGAGAGCCAGTCTCCGCGAACATTTGGATTTTTCGGCATTTCGTATTACAAACTGTCTCTACTACACAAATAAACAACCCTCAGCAGCTTCTTGTTATCCTGAAAGTTAATAAAAGATTAACAAATAAGTTACATTATTTTTCAAAAAACTTCATATTTCACGTTTTGTGGACCAGGTGTTTTATTTATGGTACCTTAAAATCCTTTATCTATTGTTTAAAATTAACTTTTAATACTTTTGGCCAAGGCTGTATAAACAATGTTGTTCAATTTTGACCAAGTCCTAAGCGTATGTATAAAAAACTGAGGATAGCAATGTGTCAGAGTGTGTCGGTCACCGAATGCACACCAATTGTTATGTATTGTTGAGACCATTATTACTAAACTGCACGTTGCTCTCTCCGTTAATACGTGTTATGTAGTTATGTGTGTGACCATTTACACACACAAACATCAAACCCACACGATTACAAACAGTGTGTACCTACACAACATAGTGGGGAGAAGTGGAAGGGATTTTTTGTCTAATACGCTGGTATCACTAGTACAGAAATAGCAAGTTGGTTTCTGAATTCTGTGATTTTGACTTTTTTTTTAAATTCCTCCCTCGTTATGTAGACTACAGGCAGTTTTGTCTGGATACCCCCACCCCCCTCCTAGTGGAACATTGTTCTTTTCCTTATCCAATGCAGAAGACATCCAACTGAACTGATTTTTCTACTAAAGTTCTGATGTTTTAGATATATGTATGTAATTTGTAGGTATAACAATCATATTTTACCGATTTATTTTTGTTTTTTATTTTTATTCTTTTTTTTTTTCAATGTTTAACATAATTTTATTCATTAGTGTACCTCGAAAAGCACCGATCAACGCTCTCTTCAGTATACTGTGTATTTAGTGTACGTTCAACCTATCGTTTAGGCACAACAAGCTTTTATTTGTTAATTCTTATGTGTTTTCCGTAAAAGTGCAACTAATTTGTATAACAAGATATGAATCGTAGTAGTCGACTAGTAGTCGTATTATCTTTTTTTGAATGAGGAGTATCTCTTTTACATGAACTGACGTACCCCAGAATAGTATTCTGTAAGATAACGTCGAGTAGGTGTACGCATAGTAAGCCGTTATCAATATATTACTCAGAACAATTTCTTTTAAGCGTCTTAATAAATAAAATCTTTTATTCAATTTATTGGTTATTTCGTTATTTCGTTTAACATATTAACATATGTTTCCTAGATTTACCACAGGCATTAAATTTTGAAGCACGACTCCATTTTAGTAAACCCAACTTGAAACCACGGAGACTTGTTTATAAATATTAGATTGGCGACGCAAAGATTACGCGAGCGCTCCTGGTTTTTTAAATTAGAAGCTGTGTCAAGTAAAAATGTTTGTATACGTTTAATTGTCGATAGAAAATTTTCCAAAACTCAATAATAAGGGAGATAAAGCAGGAGGGTAAAATGTAGAGGGGTGGAACGAAACTGACTTCTTTTTTTTTTTTAAATTTTTTAATCGCTTTTGATTACTGGATTCATATTCTAGAGGCGCATATGAACATTAAGATAATTAAATTTATGGTATCAAATATTCGATCACTTATGATTAGGGGATAATTTGGTAATAGATACTTCTACTTTAAATTACTCGAAAATGGTAATATTTATCGAAATATAACAAGTATACCTTTTTTGCTTGAAATTGTCTGAGGAATTATATTATCAGGGATTTTGTTTAAATAATTGCAAATTAAAAAAGAAAAGACGTGATAACTCACCCCTACCACCCAAAACCACCCCTTAGTCATGAGTGGTGGAATAAGTGTTGACATAAATTTAATCTTTCTAACGCAAAATAAGTACCCCTAAAATATCAATCCGTTATTCAAAAGTGTTTGGAAAAGATTTAAAAAATAATGGTTTTCGTTTCACCCCTTTACAGAGTTGTATCTCCCTTATTATTGAGTTTTGAAAAAAAGTGTACATGAAAAGGTACCATTATTTTTGAACGTATTACGAGCCCTACCAATTACGGTACATAATTCTGGACCAGCTTGTATATCTGTCCTACTATTTATAGTAAAGTTATTCTTGTCAAAATAAAAGATGATTTAGCTGACAGCAATATTAATTTTGTAATATGTAACAATTTTTTATTTTTATTTAGTTATTTTTTTTTTTGTGTGTGTTTCGGGAAAATTATATACATATTTTATATGAAAATTTGAATATTTTAGGTGAATGACATATAATCCAAATATTTAAATTTTATATTATTAAAACTGACATAACATTACATAAGATTAATCATATTTTATTTTTTGTATTATTATAGGTACTAAATGGGTTCTCAAACCAAGAAAAACTAAACATTATTTTCCGTTCCTTTTTTTTAAATTTTTTTTATCAGGAAATTACCTTTCCAAATAAGTTTTTTAAAAGAAATCTGTAAAAATGACATGACTACACAATCCCAAGTACAAACACAAAAAAATAGTTTAGTTTTTCTATCTGAATTGTTATCTGCTAATTTCAATAGATGTGATTTATACTGATTAATAAATTATGTTATAAACCGGTCCTCAGTTTTATACTACAAATAGTCATTATCGAAAAATAAACAATTTAATTTTATTCGTTTTGAAGATGGTGTAAAACCGAAAATCGGTTCACTTAATCATATTACATACCGTAACTTGGGATAAGATTGGCCCATTTTTTGCGTTTTTTTACGTAAACTGTCTTATATTTCTCATATATATTTAGGTAACTTTCTCTTACTATTAGCTATTGAACTCTGCATATTTCAAAGTATACATTGACTAGTTATTAGGGCTCAGAACTTATTTAATTTCTATTTTAAGATGTTCTGAAAATTTGGGACAATCTTGCCTTTATTTGGGGTAACATTATCCCAAATACAACATGTCATAGTAATTAATGCCAAATATTATTTGGGACAATGTTCGACATTTTTAATTGTGGTTGTACGTAAGTAGATAGTGTACAATATGTTAGGGACAGGGCCCTCTCCAAGGGCGGGCAACCCGGGCATTTGCCCGGGGCGGCAAATTTTAAGGGCGGTAATTTTGTAAATTTTTTTCATTTAATTCCTGATTTTTCATTTAATAAATATTTCATAATTATTTCTATAAAAACCACCAACAAAATAATTTAAACTTTTTTTAAAAAAAAAAAAAAGACAAACACTCAATAATATTATTTTAAAAAGGAATAAAAAATAGTAATAATAATGGAAAAAAGTATGTGAAATTCGTAATAAAAAATAGTATATGCAACTCGTGCAGGATTGTCGATTGCCCACTTGAGCGAATGAGCGCACTCACTACGATCGTGCGCTCAACTTCGCTCTCGTGGGCAATCGACAATTTCCCGCACTTATTGCATAATATACTGTTCTTTTAATAAAAAATTTAAAAAAAAAAAAACAGGGTGGGCCAATCTTGCCCCAATACTTGGGCCAAAGTTACCCCAGCTTACAAAATCACATTTTACAAATAAACAGGGTAAGTATCAGAAAAAACACTCTTAAAATATTTTGAATATATATTAAATGAAAGTTGTTATACACTTACCAATCAAAAATCTTAAGTAGTTCTGGATGTGTAAGCAAAAGTTGGTTTGCATCAAAACATTCACAAGAAGTAACGTAGATGAAGTTGGAGCAGCACTGAGCAGTGGAAAAAGATGGAATTAAATCAATTTTAGCATTCAGTATAGTCAGTGCTGCTACCTGTCATTTACCACAAGAACCAAGTTGATAGCTGTATTTGCTAACTAATAGTAAATCAAACTGTCTTTTTCCAAGACTTGGGCCAATCTTACCCTTAAGGGCCAATCTTACCCCAAGTTATGGTATACATATTTGATTATTGGTGAAAAGTGACAAACTAAACGTTCTCATATTTTCAAAAAGCTACTCTTTATTGGATATAAATGGTAATTTTAACCATAGCTTTCAAGACCGTTTATAAAATATATACTTCCTAGTACGCCCACCAAAATTGCAGTAAATTTTTAAGGGGTTATTCTAGTCTAGAAATTCGAAATATCGATTTTTTTCGTACTTTCAAAGTTCAGACCTTTAAGAAGAAGCCTCTAAAGGGATTTACGGAAATTCAAATTATTTTCGGAGTTACGGTTATTTTCCCCTGTGTACTGTGTATGTTTTCAGTGTTAAATTCAAATTTTTAATATAAATTACTCGAAACTACTTTTTTCAATGCGGTTGACACGATATCTCAAGTTCTATTGCACCGATTTACTTGAAATTTGGTACATGTCTTCTTAACACTATCAACATTGGTCCGACGCAGGGGTTTTTGGATTTTTTTTTCACTATTTTTAAAAAATTTCCAGAGTTGAAAAAAGGAGACGAAAAAATGATTTTTTTTAAAATGGACGCCATTTTATGAAAAAATTTATTTTTTCAATTCGGCTACGTCCAACTAATTCTACATCCTTGTTTATTGAGAATTAACTAAAATGTTAGGTTTCAAATCACCAGGAGGGTTGGAATCCCCACTTTACCGGCCTGTACCGATTTCAATTTTGAATTTTTTAAAAATTTTATACATTTTTATTCTTTTCAAATATCAGTAAAAAACTGTTAAAAAACGGATACTAAAAATGTTTACTTATTTTTATTTATTTATTTTTTTATTACGCCCGTAAAATCACCTCAAAATCGAGCCTCTAGACTAGAATTCCCCCTTAATGTACCTTTGCACAAAATTGTTAGAACTTTTCATCAACAAAATAATTTAGAATTTTCTAGAATGCTCCGAAATGAAAAAGTGTACCAGTATATCAGAAAATTCATCTAGAGTCTTAAAAAATGTCATAATATCATCAAAATTGTAATTTTGTTGCCCATTAGACCGTTTACTTTGTCATAACGAATAATCTCCATGCGTAGACTCGTGTAAATATAATTTTCACACCTGGTAGGAGCAAAAAATTGTTAAATACAGATATTAAATTACAAAAAAATTATGTTTTATTACATTCAGAGACGTTTCAGACTTAACGCAATTAGTTTTATATTGCTTACAAGCTTACATCATAAATTAAATACCTACGTACCTAATAATTTTTATTTTCTAAAAAAAAAAAATATGAAAAATAATTTTGAACATAAATTTTGTAATTTAGTTGAAATTTAAGGCTCATTATAACTTATTTGTTGCACTAATGAAGAAAAACTGTTGCAGATTTATTAAATTTTTCGTCGAATGATGAAAATTCTTATGAATCATTTAAAATTTTCATTTGAATGTAACTTTTCTCCACCGAGCACTAGTGGCAGTAGTGTTCAGGAATCAGGATACAGGATCCCCTATTAATACATTGTCAGTATTTTTTGTATATTATTCACTCCCTTTTTATGCTATAAAAGGCTTATATTATCTAGATTAATAACTTTTAATTGTATTTTACCTGAAGATGGTGTCAAAATTGAAAGTGAGCTTTGAAAACTTTGCAAAGAGATAGCTTGAGAAACACAGATGGTAATAGGCTACTTTTTATTCTCAAATTCAACTCTCAGTTGTGACATAATGTAAATATATTCTATACGTACTAAGATTATGTCATAATTTCAAACACTACCCGTGCGAAGTTTAAAAACTTACGGGACTGAGTACTAAAAAAATATTTTAAGGGGAGTGCCCATATTTACAAACTGCAGTATTCCTAACCAGGGCCGGATATAGGGAGAGGGGGCAGCCATGGCTCGCGTCCCGGGAGGCAGGGCTTGGGGGGCACCAAAATTAGATATGTGACGTTTTTATTTTTTTTTTTTACTCGTCACTTGTTTTTTGGAAGGAAAAAATAAATATTTTTTCTACAGGGGCGCCATTTTTTGGTCCTGCCCCAGGCGCCAATTAGGCTAAATCCGGCCCTGTTCCTAACTCTCTGAGCATTAAATAAATGGAGGGAGTACAGAGATATATACAAGGTATATGAAAATGCAGCCAAAGAAGTGACAAGTGATGACAAAAATGGCGGTTATATAAGGTTGGATTTAAAATTTTTCTATATTTATTGAGGTTATACCAATTGTTGTTATAAGTATTGTTAAAATATTAATATTTATTAATAAATAGTTTCAAATTACAACAAAAATCACATACAAATTAAAAAAAATATTCATTACCAGCGACACACTTTGTAGGTTATAAAAGGTGTTAACACTGTTAACCAATATGACGATTTTGCTACCAGTGATTCCTAATAACAGTTGGCATTCTAGTAATATTTTTTTATTACTCATGCGGGAGAAGTACTAACTTGGCGCATACATTTCTGTACGCAAAATAGCTGTTTGCCCACTGTACTCTTCCCGCATACTTTTTTTGCGTGTGGAAAGTAACTTTCCACACGCAAATTGACAATAAAACACGCAAAAATTTAATCAATACACGCAAAGCCGCCTGTTAATTTTTCATTTAATAAATATTTCATAATCATTTCTATAGAAACCACCAACAAAGTAATTTAAACGATAATTAATTCAGAAAAAAAGACGAACACTTAAAAATATTATTTTAAAAAGTAATAAAAATGTCCAAAACAGGTGATAATAATAGAAAAAATTATGTGAAATTCGTAATAAAAAATAGTATGTGCAACTCGTGCGGGATTGTCGATTGTCCCACTCAAGCGAATGAGCGCACTCACTACGTTCGTGCGCTCAACTTCGCTTTCGTGGGCAATCGACAATTTCCCGCACTTATTGCACAACATACTATTACTACAGGTACCAAATATTGACCTAAATTTCAACTTGTTTTCATCATTATGAAGAATACATTTAATTTCCGACTTTCCTGTTAATGCAAAATAATGCAGGAAGGCCTTCTTTTGAATTGAAATATTTTTGACATTATAATAAAATTATGATATTTTTGATTTATTTAACATGTATTGCATGTATGTATTTCCCACGGGTCATTGTTTTTCATATGAAAATTATATTTTCCATAAATAAATAAAATTTCAGTAATTTAAAATATTATTATTACGTATAAATATGAATCATTGATAATATAAACAATACCTGGATAATTCTATAGGTATCATAAATAATGTCTCTACATGTGAGCTTTTATTACGAAAGGCCGCTGAAAGAAATGTTTTAAATTTAATTTATTGTAATACGGAGGTGTAAATTTAATGATTCCGCAAATATCGAAAATAACAAAACAAAAAGTTTATTAAAGTTCTTTAGGAAGTTCATTGAAATAAGGCGGAATATTCCAAGTATTAATTTATGAAGTTATCTTGTTTCTTTGAAATCAAATAATCTATGCATTTATTAGTTTTAATTTGACAATTTTTACAGTTTTCAATTTCAGATATTATCGAGTGCTTGTGAAACAATATTACGTATGACGAACTTTTGTTCGCATTTAAACATATACTTACGCAGTATTCATATATTCACTTATCGTTCAGCAAAACTGATAAATCAACTAAATATTTGAAACTGAAAATAGTTACTGTTTTTCGCATTAGAGAGAGTACCAATACACATATGTGATTGAATGGTTGTCGGACTGGAGTGGCTGTCGAACAGAGGATCGTTGGTCTAGTGGCGAAGATACCTAGATAGTTACCGGGAGATCCGGGGTTCGATGCCCAGCCGATCCAGTTTGATAATTTTTTCAATCATTTTGTAATTTTTAATTCACATTTGGATTTTGGTCATACAAACCAAAGAAATCGAGTGCTTAAAGTTCCAGTTTAGCTGAACGATAAGTGAACATATGAATAATGCGTATGTTTAAATGTGAACAAAAGTTCGTCATACGTAGTAATGTTTCACAAGCACTCGATAATTTTTGAAATTGAAAATAGTAACTGTTTCTCTCATTAGAGAGTACCGATACACATATGTGATTGAATAATGAATGGTTGTCGGACTGGGGTGGCTGTCGGACAGAGGATCGTTGGTCTAGTGGCGAAGACATCTGGCTAGTTACCGAGAGATCCTGGGTTCGATTCCCAGCCGATCCAGTTTAATAATTTTTTCAGTCACTTTGTGATTTTAATTCACAATTTTTATAGTGAAAATTTTCTTTAACAAGAAAGACTTTAGTTGAACTTTAATTTTTTTTATAAAGTTTCTGTTAAGACGTAAAACAACATTTTCTATATTACGCCAAATATTTTACAGATAGATATCTTTATAATAATAGTAATAATAATAATATTTATTTGTTTCAATCTGATGATTACAACAAAGGGAGCAGTTGTAAACTTAAAATTACTCTGTTTACAAAATTACAATAAATATAAATACAGTAATTACAAATAGTAATAGCAATTATAAAATACAATAAGTAGAAAGCACCGTTAAAGTAGTTTTATCTGAACTTGTGGTTGAACTCTCAGCACATATATATATATATATATATATATATATATATATATATATATATATATATATATATATATATATATATATATATATATATATATATATAAGTTACTAAAAATGTACAGTTTTAAAATTCAATCGTAGTTATGAGAGCACATTATAAAGTTCCCTTTTTTAGATGTCTTTATAGGAGTGTATTTAAAAAAAAAGAAAACATTGGTAGTGCGCTTAAGGAGAGAATTACCTTTAGAACGAAAAAAATTTTGAACATATACCTGCAGATTTTCAGAGCGGTATTTGAAGTCCTTCAAATGTTTTAGCCTCTAAACATCAAACGTGCTCGAGAGTGTGTAATAGCATTTGTGGCTTAAATTGTCTTTATTTTCGCCTGTCTAAAGATATTTCCCCGCTTAAACTACACGACCAGAGCGAAATGAAATCTTTATTGAAGGAGTCATGGTTTAGTAAGGCATAAAGATATTCCTTTTTTATAGGTCCGAAGACATTCGTCAAACTTCGGACCTATTATAATTTCGTTCAAATTCTTGCTATTCTTGAAACATCAGTAGCGCATACAGCAAAAATCCACTTGTCGCACACTCCAAGAAGTGCGACATCGACATTAAGTGAGGGGAGAATCCATACCTCGTTTACTCACGTACACTGCTTCTTAAGTATGTGTGTGTGTCCACACAACGTATTCGCCTTATTAGTCATAGACGGTCATGTATCGTCATAATGTATGCTTATCTTAAAGTATTATTAATTTACCTATGCATGTTATATTACAGGTTTTGAATCGATTCTTGCAATTGTTATACATTGTTGATTTTAATGCAATTTATTATTTTTCGTTATTATTAAAAAACATAATATTTGTTATTATTTTTTATTTAAATTGAGTTTAATTATATTTATTTAATAGAGTTCAACGTATTATTATTATCATTATCATTATTTTAATAAAAAAGTGTTTAAAAAATTTATTTTACAATTTTTGTTGAATTACAAAATATAAGTTTCTATCTTTTGATTTGATATTTTGTAGTTGCAAAATTTGTTGCCATAATATTTTCCTTAAAAAAATATAACAAAAAACACAATTTAAAAAGTGAAAATAGTGACAATTTTTACATTATTATTTCAAATTTTTTAATGCAAATATGGCTGACTATGCTTCAATTTTAATTTTAAAGTTTGGGGTATCCTAGAAAAAGAAATATATATTGGCATTTTACATGCTATTTATAATATTTGTCTCTTTTTAACGTGTACGTATTATCTTTCGTACGTAATATAAATTACTGGTCCTTTCATTTCTAATGTCTATGGTCAAACACATTCATCTGTTTCTTTAATAAAACGAAAAAATGTACTTAAATGCTTTATATATTTTATCCCGAAAATAGAGAAACAGTAATCACTGGGACCTATATTTAATGCGTGTCAAACACGCACTTGGCGACTTTTTTTCTATCTACTTAATAAATTTCCTACACTGACTGACTGACAGACAACGCACAGCCTATACCGTTGAGTTTAGAAGCATGAAATTTTGCGTAGCAGTTCCCTATGTAACGTAGGAGAGCACTAAGAAAGAATTTTTGAAAATTCGTCCCCTAAGTGGGTTTAATACGGGATGAAAATTTGTATGTAAATTCGTTATTCTTGAAATTATAGTGGTATATAAAAGTATGTTACTATGGCTATTAAAATAAATAATATCTTATTTAATAAATCTTCAACTCTGACTGACAGACAACGTACAACCTAAACTGTTGGGTTTAGAATGACGAAATTAAGCACAGGAGTTATGAAAATTGGTGTTTAGGCTTCTATTTATAAATAAAAGTCAGTTGTGTAAACGTTTGTGGAAATTTATTCCCTAAGGGGTTAAAACAGAAAATGAAAGTTCATATGAGAAGTTCGTCATTTTTGAAGTTAGAAACGTGGATATGGATTTAGGCTTTTGAAAAACATTAAAAGTTAGCAGAAAGTGAGTACCTAATAAAAAGATGTTGTCGATGGGAAATCCCATCGGGCATACGGCTAGTAACTTTATAAATAACTAGCAGTCCATTTTGGCTTCGATCAAGTGTCTATTTTATTTTCATTTTGGTAGTTTATATAATTTCCTATAAATATATAAGTATTTTTGAATGAAAACCAAAAACAAAACGCAATAAAAAAGACCATTCCGCTCAAACGTTGCAAAGAATCAAAATCTACTTTGCCATTTTACTGAACCTTAATTATTATAACTTCACTAGCCAGTGGTCCATAATCGCTATGACCTTACTACCCAGTGACTCATAATCAAGTCCTCAGCGTGAGTAAAAAAAATTGTAGCTAGTGGTGTGACCAGAGTGTGTCCGATATCGTTTAAGTCCATTAGTCGTTGAACTGCTCTCCCAAGACACACATCATATTGTTAGTATTGTTGATGAAGCATTTGCAATAATGTAATACATATATAGCATATATACATACGCATGCGTATACCACTCAATACCCCACCCTCTTCACATAGAATGTGACGTGTGGTGACGTACCTCGTACTAATATATTCGCATATTCGTGTCCATACATCATGTGTTTTGGTTGTATGTGTGCTGTGCTACATCACTCACTGGCGACAAGTGGAATAGTTTGATAGACATACTAGTTTGGTCCCTTGCTCATAATCAGTATGACTTTATTACCTAGTGGCCCATAATCACTGTGATCTTACTACTCAATGGACCACAATCACTATGACCTTACTACCATAATCACTATGATCTTACTACTCAAGTTCCGTCTAGCTGTTTATTTTAAGCCCTTTTTGGGTTTACAATATTCTGATGGATAATACTGAACTCACGTTAACTTTTCTCATAATTCAATAGTATTTGAGAAGAAATTTCTCCAGAATCCTTGGTAACCTAATATAATAGAGCCTATGTCAGCCTGAAATTGTGTTGATTCTGAATAGTAAAAGTTTTGGATGCTTTTTGCGTCGCCAGGACCTCGCGAGCCGGAAAATTTCTAATTTATCAGTTTCGTTATTGGGAGTTTTCACTGTACTTATAAAGAAAAAAATACGTGAGGAGTCCACCACTTATATGTAGGTATGCACGCAGGGGCGCAACAATCCGGGGGCCCAAGGGGTCCGACCCCCCCTCGCCCCTTAAAATTACGTGAACCACTCATAAAATTACACGTAAATTTTCCCTCAATTTATTTTATTTATATTAAAAAGTAAAATTTTTAGTGGTCTACTGGTATTTTTTATTTGAAATGAAAATTTCTTGAGGCAACATTTTCGATAACATTTTCCGATGTTATCGGAGAATTGCATTATCAAAAAATTGAGTTATTTAAATTTTTGTTGGACCCCCCTGCAGATATGCAGGTTGTTGCGCCCCTGTATGCACGTACGTATTTAATTAGTACAGAACGCGACGCTGTGTGAGGAAGGAATCAACAAGGGTGAATAGTGCGATATATTTAGTCCACTTTTTAATTAAATAAAACGACACCGTTCACATATACGTTTAATTCATTAAATAATCATTAAATTAATGACACCGAGACATTTCCCCCCCCCCATACCACGGCCCTACATAAACTTACTTTGATATGACGGATGCACTACATCGTCGAAAAAAAGTATTATTCTATGATGCTATACTCATTTAATGACAGAGGGACGTACTGCCGTGTCACACGAATGTCATTTATCTTTAGATACAACAATTTTCGCGTAACAACGTTTAAAGGATTCTACTCAATCCCTAGTATATATATTGACAATAAAATTAATTAATTTGTTAATAATAATATAATAATTAATCTATTGTATTTTTAAATTTTTATTTTGATTGTATCACATTCCTTATTTCTTATATTTTCAAATAGTATATTTATACGTTATTAAATCAATACTGCAACATTGAATCAATAACGCATAATAAAAATCAATTATCTTAGATATTTAATAATATTTGAGCGAATTAAGATAATACGATATTTTATTCTTTAAGTTTTCTCAAAACTATCATTTCTGAGATACGTGAGATTAGTGTGACACGGCAGCGTACACTAACGCTTTTAGCGCCACTGTGACACGCATATGATCGTGTTGTATGAGGGGGGGGTTGTAATTGGAGGAGGACGGTGTAAATGAATATTATTTTATTAATTTGATCAAGATTAGAACCAGCTCTCATGTAGATAATTGTTTTTTATACAATAAATAGTATCTATGGTATCTGTTGTGACTTTGTCGTTTGTGCCATTAGAGAATATAGTCATACTTTGATGCCATTTCACGCTAAAATTACGTTATGTGGGAAAATTTAATGACGATTATGACGATTATTAAAAAATTCGGTTTAAAGAGTTTAAAGTAATTTTTTGTTATAAATAGGTATCTATTTATAGTATTACTTAGAAAAATATACTTTTTCAGAAAACACAAAATCAAAAAAGAAAATCCAATTTTTTTAATTTGGTGATGTCATCAAATTTACCGAAATTTTTCACCACCTTAAAAACCATAAATAAAATAATAGAATGGTGAAATTTGAAGCGAATTATAGGTTTTTGAAGTCGTTCTTTTCATTTTTGCCATCATTAAGCATGTAGCGTCACTAGAAAAAAGACTTCTGTGTAATCAGTCATGTTTAAAAACGGAATTTCGTTATTTTGATACCGAAAACGTAAAGTCCACACAAAAATTACCCTAATTCAACCGATCCACAGTGGGGCCAAATCCTAAAAAGCTGACCAAAGGTCGAAAAACAGAGTTGAAGTTCCGATAATTTCTAGTCATGGGTTAGGTTGTGTAAAAGTCCGAAGGTCGAATTCCAGACTTCAGCGCGTCTTATGCCTTATACCTGCTACTCTAGGACAGTTGAAAGGAGACCTTCAATTATAATTTCGTCGTGCTATGAGCAAATATTTCAACGCTATATTCAAAAGGGCGCTAAATCTCTAAAAATCAATCGATTTCAATTTTTAGTCGAATTTTTCCTTGAAAAAAATTAGACTTATACAGTCTATACGACAAGAACGGCGAGAAGCGAGAGTAGGGGCGCTATCCGTTTTCGGACCCGTAGAACACAAATATGTAGAAAAAAATGTCTGAAATATATATATATATATATATATATATATATATATATATATATATATATATATATATATATATATATATATATATATATATTCCCGCTACCTTTCCCCCTATGGAAGTTAGGAGCTCAAATTTGGTAAATGGGGCTCATTCCGATGCACAACAATACTATCAAACTGGGGTCAAATTTTGGATCCGACCCAACTTTTAAGGGGGTGGTGGGGGGCGGAAAAGCAATAAAACTTTTCCAAACCGGTTGGAAATAATGTTTCGGTCAATTGTCTACAACATATCCAAAATTCAGCTTCCTAGGATGATTTGGTGGGACTAGAGGGGGGAAAAACGATTTTCGCTGGATCTAACAGGCCCCCAGTCCCCCAGAATTAACGTAGAGGGTTGAAATTTGGTGTGTTGATAAAGTTCGTACCTAGGTTGTGCTTTTTGGACGTCTTAATATTTTACCCCCACCCCCCTCATTTTTTTATGCTACAATTTCATGCATTTTCGATGTTTTCGAAGTTTGTACCACTCGCACAGGTCACCCAAATAAACCTAGAGGGCTGAAATTTTGTATTCGGATTGAGTTAGTATCAAGGGGGTGCCTTTTGGGGGTCTCGACTTTTAACCCCTACCCCCACCATTTTTATACCCAAAAGAACATAATTTTTCTTGTTTTTTAACAGTTTCGTTCGGGTCAAAATCTCCCCAAATAAAGAAAAAATATCTTCATAAAAATCTTCCAGTTTACTATTTAAGTTCCTTTTTAATATTTAAAAATAAAACACAAAGGCAATTGGCGGATAAGCATGGGTAGGAATGCCCTCGTACGAATTGTGTTGGCTTTTTATCCTGTTAACTGCTATCGGCACAAAATTGAAATTTACTGAGATCAGCCCTTAAAAACTTAAAACCTTTTTTTAAAAGCCCCGATCAACCGGACACTCATCATCAGTATTATAGACACTCAATACCGAAGATGAAAGGAAAAATTCGACTTCCGTGATGGGGCTCCGCTGCTCATTAAAAGTGGAACCAATAGCTGAAAATAAATAAGAAATCATTATGTAACACAAAATTAATAATAATAGTTTATGCGATAACAATCAAAGAATCATTTGTACGAAAATGAACGGAAGGTTACAACGGAAAATTTTAAACACGTAGAGAAAAGTTTATTAATTCTACAGGCTTCTGCGTTCTTTTCATTTCTGCCATCAATAAACGTGTAGAATCACTAGAAAAAGACTTCTGTGTAATCAGTCGTGTTGAAACGGAGTATCGTTATTTTAATACCAAAAGTAGAAAGTTCACACAAAAATTATCCTAATTCGTCAGTTCTATAAAGAGGGTCTCGCAAAAGTCACCTTGCACACTTTTTACTTTAGTCTTGCACCGTCTCTGCTTTTCTGTATTGGAAAGTGAAGACAAAAAAATTTTTTCTCACGTATCACATCGTATTGAAAATATCGTTGATAAAACTTTTAAGCGGCCCCTACACGCTCAATAATCAGCAATCAACTTGTGCAATTTATTAAACTTTCCTCCAGACAATTCAATAATTTGTAAACGAAATTTGTAAAATAAATTGAAGGTACAAACAACAATAATTCAATTGTTGTTTAATTCAAAATATTAAGTGATAAAGGTGTTGCGAAGCAGTAAATAATTACTCTTACAAATTAATAAGTCAAACTGATTCAATGAATAGCCATCAAATATAGCATAATTACAAAACAATTAATAAATTGAAACTTAAATAAATAAAGTCGTATTGCGCAATAATATTTGCAGAGCCTACAGACGTTACAGTATTCATTCATTGCACAATATATTTCAAATTGTTTTTGATCAGCACAATATATTGTACAACCCTTCAATATAACCTACAGACGATCAATAATATTGTGCCACTTCAGATTTTGTGCAATATTATTGAGCGTGTAGGGGCCGCTTTAAAGTGAACCTTTTTTTACCACTTTTAGTTTTTAAGCTCCGTTTACATAATATTCAGTTTCAAACCAGAAATTCACTATTATGCAGAATGTTGCAACAGAAGTATTTTATTCTTCTTATTATATTTGTCATTTTAAGATTACCCCTATATTATGATACAATCCTTTAATAGTGGTTTCGAAGTTCTAGTTATACTTGAATAGACTGTTCCACTTATATGTTATTTACTTCATCTAACTAAAAGCTGATTTGACAAAGTTATAACAACTCTATTACATACATATTATATTAAAACCATGCTAAAACCAACGGATAGTTGAAATCACAATTTAATATATCCTCTCCCGCCCTAAGCCCCGGCATACTACATACTTATTAATAATAACGATAAGAAATATTACGAGAATTATATGAAGAAAATATGTGAAAGAGTGCATCAGAGACGGTAGAATGAAATAACCCTTATTCTAAATAAAATATTGTAATCCTCGAAGAATATTTCTATATTATTTGGTACATTAAACGTAAAGAATAAAAGAATACCATCAATTTTAATGCTCTAATGAATTTTAATATTAAAAAAATCTTTTCATTTATTTATTTATTTTTACTTCAAAATATGTGTTAGTATTCGAGCGACCATATCATCAGTCGAAAAATTAGTAAAACTGGGGTGTCCATACGCCCCGGTTTTAACTCTTTTATCCCGGTGTTCCGACAGACTTTTTCGGAACGTCCATTTGTCACGGTTTCTTAAACTACCATAAAGCGGCACTACATGGAACACTTTTGAACTTCAAAGTCATATAACTCTATTAATAGTTTAGATAAAAAATATATAACTACTAGCGGTATACCCGATGGGGTTTCCCATCGACAACATCTTTTTGTTTTTCAAATGTTTTTCAAAAGCCTAAATCAATATCCACGTTTCTAACTTCAAAAATGACGAACTTCCCATGCAAACTTTCATTTCTTGTTTTAACCCCTTAGGGAAGAAATTTCCAGAAACGTTTACACAACTGACTTTTATTTATAAATAGAAGCCTAAACGCCAATTTTCATATCTGCTGTGCTAAATTTCGTCCTTCTAAACCCAACAGTTTAGGCTGTGCGTTGTCTGTCAGTGTTAAAGATTTATTCAATAAGATATTATTTATTTTAATAGCCATAGTAACATATTTTTATATACCACTAACTTCAAAAATAACGAATTTACATACAAATTTTCATCCCCTATTAAACCCACTTAGGGGATGAATTTTTAAAAATCCTTTCTTAGTGGTCATCTACGTTACATAGGGAACTGCTATGCAAAATTTCATTCTTCTAAACCCAACGGTTTAGGCTTGCGTTGTCTGTCAGTCAGTCAGTGTTAGAAATTTATTAAGTAGATTCCCACATTCCGGTCCTACCCCCAACTAAACATTTTACATAGTAAATTCAGTTTTTAAATATTTTTATGTATAAAAAAAAAATATAAATATAAGTGTACCAAGTTACCCCTTGGTAGGAGGGGTAACTTGGAACAAAAATCTTAGAACAAAAATTATTTTTCATGAAAAAAAGCTTGTTAATGCAATGCTGTTCCATTTTAACATTAAAAGGGGTTTCATTAGCTTGAATTTGCACTTATAATCAAAACTGTCCTATACATAAGTACATAAGTAATATAATTTTTCCCTTCAAAGCGGAAACGCTTACACAAGAAAGGTTGTCAACTGAAAAACACGAAAATACCCCAAATTGTTCCAAGTTTCCCCTGTGTTCCAAGTACTCCCTGTTTACGGTACTTATTATCATCACCTTACAGGTACACAGTTTTTTTTTTATTTTGAATAGCAAATAGCACAATGTAGTTCAGTTAAGTATCGTATTGAAATGATCAATAATTGTGCATTTTGAGTGAGTTGGTTTTTTTTTCTGGAACTCGCAGAGACTTTTTTTTTATGAGTGTAAAACTTTTTCCAAGACTAAGGGTGTTGTAGGTCGGGTACATCTCTTAAAATAAGATTGAAATTGATTTCTCGATTATTTCCGTAATAGTGAGTCTAACGAAAATTTTGTAAAAGTCTTTTAATAAATAATGTGACTACATCTTTTATTAATAACTTCTTTGTGAGAAATAAACAATCAATATTAAAGAAATAGTAAACTAGGAGCGTAAAGAGAACGGAAAACAAAGGAATGGAGGTGGCCAAATAACTTATAACTTGGTCAATTCTACAAAAAATAATTTCTTTTATATCACTTTGAGTTCGTGGTTGCGTGCAAGTCAACAAGTTATCTTTCGAAGAATTATTCGATTCAGAAGAATTATTCAGTTTTTTTTTTTTACGCTTGTGTCCCGCATTGGCGTAGTGAACATAACTGGCGCCCGGGGCACGACACTTTATTGGCGTCCCCTCTTCCTCCTCAGAAACACATATAATAATATTTAGCACCCCTTTGGTGTATATTTGGCGCCCCAGTGAGTGTGGTGCCCGGCACATGATTGACCTCGTTGCAACTCCCTCGCTACGCTACTGGTGTCCCGGTTTTGATTTATCAAAATATGGATACCCTAAGTAAAACAATAAATTTTTTATTAGAACTCAATCTAAATTTTCACATAAATAACAACGTTCAATTTTACATATTGAATAAGAGTGTTCCCTTAGATCGCATTATTTCTTGATGCAAAGAAGAAAAATTATCAGTGCCTGACAATAAATGAGGCATTTGATTGATTATATTGGAATTTGAATGTATCTATATACATAAAATTTCACATTTATTTGTAATTTACACATGTATACAGTATGTGTCAGATAAAATCGTAAATATTTTGTAAAGAATAAAAATGGGCTACAGTGTGTATTGAAACACGGCTGCAAGTATTTAACCCTAGAATCATACGTACACGTCAAACTTCTCTACCTGCTCCAATACTACAACTTGTCGGTACATGCCTGCTGCGAGATTTTTGTTATCTAATTTATTGGTTGTTATAACACATAAGACGTATTTATTTTGTTTATAGTCATTGTTTGTGTTGTTTTGTTTGTATTGAAATAGTGTCCGTCAAAAGGACGTCGATGTATGATTACGCGATGTTTTTTTTTTAAGATTTTGTACTTCACATATAAAAGTTTTCCTAATTTTTCTAAAATTTATTAAAGATATGCATGTTATAATTAATTTATTCAATGATTATGATAATGTGAAAGATGATTACAGCTGTACTTATAGAGACGATATAGAGACGACATAATACTGAAGTTTTAATATATTGAATCGAAAACTAAAGAATGCGTTTCAAGTGACTTAATAAAAGATTAACAATTTATTTTGTGGAAAACATTTTAATTTTTATTATTTTTTGACATCTTATTCGAAAAATTACTAACAAATTTTAGAAAATTTACAAATGTACCTAATGGGGAAATAACTACATATCTATAGGAATATTTATGACTGCGAAATTTCACATTCTGTAAAGTCATACATGTCCACTGACTCATAATAGTTCATAAATTAATTATTTGAAACACATGTTTTATGATACAATTGATGTATTTATCTATTTTTTAATTTTTATAATGAAAATATGCTTTGATAAAAAGATTAAAAAAATTAATAAATATTTACATTAAGAAATTTTTCCAAATCCAATTTTTTTAAATATTTTGTTCGCTTTTGTAGTATTGTTATGTAAAAAAATGTTTTTTGCAAATAAACTAAAACTCTCCGTAAAAAGTCCATCCGTCAAAATGACGTCGATGTATGATTAACGTTTCTCGTAGACCAACGTATGATTCTAGGGTTAATACGTTGACGGCCATAGCCTGTAGTGATGAAACGTTCAACTGGTACACTATTTGGACGACTGATATACTTTAGGTGGAATTTCTGACGCGGTACAGCGTTGTGTCACAGTTAATCAGGTTTCACCGGACGCCATACAGTGTCTATGACCGTCTACGTGTTAACGGAAATATGTCTGAATAAAGTTTGACAAAAGTTTCAGTTAGAACCTCACGAATATGACTTTGTTGAACTTGCCCTGCGAAAAATTATCGATATCGATATCTACAGAAAGGTTTCGTTTCAAGATGTGAAAATTAGATACATTATTGAAACATAAATATAGCTACATTAAAGTCGTTGGTCAAGCAGAGTAAAGTTATTATAAGGAACTGATTTTGCAAAGAATTTCAGAATACTCGATTTAAAAGTAAGGTGAAGTCAAGATTGTTTCCTAGGGCCATCGAATAGGGCTCAAATTAAATAGCTTGATGAATCTTGATAAAATTGTATGAAAATTATAATTATAAGGAATTGTATTTCACTATAAGCAGTTGATTTCGTACAATATTTCATAATAATATTAAATTTAAATATAACGTGAAGTCAAAATTGTTTGCCAGTGCCATAAAGTAAGGCTAAAATTAGAAAGTTGAAGGGATTTTGACAAAATTTTGCTTAAATATTATTGGAATCTCGAACAAAGATGAAATTGAGGTTAAGCTTGTGACTTAGGACTTTGGTGTTTCAAAATGGGCCTAACTATTAGTATGAGTATCTGTATAAAGGCAGGCCCGACGAAAGGGTGGGGTATTCGGGGTTGTAGCCCCGGGGTCCGTGCTGAAGGGGGGGGGGGTCCGTAGCGATCGGTAGGAGTTCAGGAAAAAGTAAAGGGAAATCTTATCGCATGTCACTTCGAGGCAGGGATTGATCAAACGATTTGCTCGTCACTTATTTTATTGAGGAGAAATTTGAAAAATGTGCTTTTTTCCCGGTCCCTGTCATTTCTCTCCACGGCCCTGTATAGAGGACTTGAGGTGCGGAAATTAGCCATACTATTGAAACATGTAAATGGTTATTTTAAAGATGTTTGGCGAGCGGAGTCAAGCACTATTATAACTTATTCTGAACAAAATTTTAGAAACAGCAATTAATGCAATACAATAGGGAATATGCATGTTTTTTAGAAAATTGTGAAACATGTTTTAAAATATTCTATACATGTCACAAATTCTGATAACAATTCTTTTTGTTTGGTTAATTTTAGTTTTCATAACGAAATTAACGTAAATTATCTACTTGAAATAAAAATTCCGCTAAAACGAGCAATGAGCGATCCTATTGGTTGTGACGTATAATGTATAAGTTTTCACCAAATATGCCAGATATATATACTGAATGAAATGGGTGTTGCTAGTCGTTCGATAAACGGACGAATAAAAAAAAAACTTAGTCGTCCGACTATCGGACGAATAAAATAACCTAGTCGTCCGATTATCGGATGAAAAAAATAAATTAATCGTCCGATAAATCTAATTCTTCCAGGAATGGTTTGCTTACTATTTTATAATTAATAATTACACATTTGATTATAAAATATTACTGAAGGAATTAAATTTATAACATTTTAAATTATTTTATTCGTGAAATTTCAAATTTTTAACCAACCTCACCACCTAGTTTTTATATCAAAAATCGAAGTATATTGTCAAAACTAACTAAACTAACCTAACCAAAACCAACCTAACCACCTAGTGTTTATATAAAAAATTGAATTATATTGTCAAAACTAACTAAACTAACCTAACCAAAACCAACCTCACCATCTAGTTTTTATATCAAAAATCGAAGTATATTGTCAAAACTAACTAAACTAACCTAACCAAAACCAACCTCACCAACTACTTTTTAAAAAAAACCAAAGTATATTGCCAAAACTAACTAAACTAATCTAACCAAAACCAACCTCACCACCTAGTTTTTATATCAAAAATCGAAGTATATTGTCAAAACTAACTAAACTAACCTAACCAAAACCAACCTCACCACCTACTTTTAAAAAAAACCAAAATATATTGTCAAAACTAACTAAACTAACCTAACCAAAACCAACCTCACCACCTAGTTTTTATATAAAAAATCGAAGTATATTGTCAAAACTAACTAAGCTAACCTAACCAAAACCAACCTCACCACCTAGTTTTTATATAAAAAATCGAAGTATATTGTCAAAACTAACTAAACTAACCTAACCAAAACCAACCTCACCACCTAGTGTTTATATAAAAAATTGAATTATATTGTCAAAACTAACTAAACTAACCTAACCAAATTTAAAATGTTATAAATTTAATTCCTTCTGTAATATTTTATAATCAAATATGTAATTATTAATTATAAAATAGTAAGCATACCATTCCTAGAAGAATTAGATTTATCGGATGATTAATTTATTTTGTTCATCCGATAGTCGGACAACTAGGTTATTTTATTCGTCCGATAGTCGGATGACTAGGTTTTTTTATTCGTCCGTTTATCGGACGACTAGATACTTCGGAATGAAATATGCACTAAGGTATAATGTAGAGTACCATAAATAATAGGATACACTCTATAAACTTTGTCACTGATATGAAAAGATATATCAAGTAGAATAAAAATTAATTTTTGAATATTTAAAAATATTTAGTAACTTGTCACAATCAATACTTATTTATTTTTAAAATAAACTGATTTACGTAACTAGGAATATTGATCATTATTTTTTTAGAAAAGGAGTTGCTATGAAAAAAAATAAAAGGAAAATAGTCATATTGATTTTAATTTTTGAAAAAATTCCTAAGGGGAAACGATCTTAAAAAATTAAATTGAAAATTAATTAAAAATAATTATTTAATTCATTAGTAACTATTTAATATATTTGCTAAATTTTATTCGTCAAAAAAATTAAAATATTGACAGATATGGAAAGCAGTGGAAAATAAACGATTAAATTTTTGATATTATTGAAAGCAGTGCCATCTACAGAACGAATTATATAACAATGCTTCTGGCCTAGGTGGTAATAACTTTCTTATTTGAATATCTACAAGTGACGTCAGCGCGCTAAATAGTGATGTTTAAATAATGATAATGTAAAATGAAAAATCATTTTTTTATTTTTCTGAAATAAAGGCGCAAATTGGACCCATAATATATTTTTGTAATTTTTTGACATCAGCTTAAACTATTTTTGAAATAAATGAAAAACATACGTATTCCCTATTAGACTAATTTCATTTTTTCTAACAGACATGGTAATTATATTGTACAAATACCAATACTATCTGACATATATTTTCAAATGTTTTAGTCTGTCTATGTCTGGGACATCCTGTGTATTCACAGATACATAAAAACATTAAAAGTATCGAATCTCTTTTGCTTTTATTTATGATTCTCTGGTTAACCATCGTACATTCTAATAAAATACAATAAAATACTGTTCCAGTCTTTGGAAAGTCAAGATTAAATTGGTGCTTTTTTTGGTATAATATGCTGTGTAGAAAAGTGGAAGCAAGCAGTAGCTATAAATTTAACAGTTAAATTAAGTTTTGAAATAAAATATTTCTTCTAATTCTTCGAATGGTATTCTTCGTATTCTCTAAGCACCAATCGTACTATTAAAATAATCAAAATTTCTACAATTTGATCGTCACAAAGAAAAACTTTTAAATTTGCAAGCTGGTTCATTTAAATTAGAACGTAAACTAAAAAAAAAAGTAAGAGAATTTTTTCCACTGTATAGAGAAACATTAAATCATGGATGCGTTTTATAGTTCAGTAGGTACACATACAAACAACAATAAAACATTAGCTATTTATCTGGTTTATTCACTTACATCATCTGTACCCCAGGCAAAAACCATATCCATGTTAAAATTTAAAAAAAACGCTATTTGAATTGTGTGGAATAATATACGACATCAAGTATATTTTGGATAAATTAATTAAATTCGACAATATAATGTAATTTTTTGTCTTTATCTAATTTGTTTATTATTTTAAATTAGTAATTCATTTTATAAGGTACCTAGCAACGTTACCAAACTTTTATATAGTTCAGTTTGATACACTGAGAATAAATGTTATGTAATTGATTTAAGGGGGTTCCCCCGTGTGACGGCCTGTTTTTTAAGCATATTTTGGGAATTTTTTTTTTTTTTGACGACCAATGAATACCATACTATCTCGAGAGTATGTACAACAAATTTCAAGTAAAAATCACACAATTTCGGCTGATTGGCTTATCTGGAAAAAAAAAAAACAAAAAAAACAAAAAAAAAAAAAAAAACGACGCTTTAATCTGTAAGCCTAAATGCATCGAGTGAACTAAAATCATTTGAAAATATTGAAAATTGGGTTTTTGGCAGACTTATGAAAAAAAAGTTTCAAATTTCATTTTTTTTTTAATATTTCGTTACGAAAAAATTAAAACACTCGGAATTTTTGGATGATTCTAGCGCACTCCGTACATCTACATGTGCTCAGTCTTCCCTATAAATTTCAAGTGAACTGGTCAAACCGTTCTTGAGATATGATGGAGGAAAGTTTGAAAAACACAGTTTTGAGGAAAATGGGTAAAAAGTTTCAAATACGGTTAAATTATGAAAACATTAACTTACCATCAGTCTACGATGCCTGATCCATATAGTACTTCTTCCTCTTCCTCTTGGAAGTATTTCAAAGTGAATTGTTTTCAAGAGGAAAAAAAAAATTTTTGAACCCATCATACAGGACAACCCCCTTAAAGCAATTATTTCTTTCAATTGTTGCCAAAACATGTTTCTTTACTTCAAGGAAAATTTCTTAAAAACAATAAAAAAAAAATTTGTTTGTCTACTTCAGTTTTTTTTTTTTTTTTTTCAAACAAAAAGTTTTTTTTTTAAATAAAAATAGTATATTGTACAATAAGTGGGAAAAGAGGCTTATTTCTCACGAATATGAGTTTGTTGCGCGAGCCCGCAGGGCGAGTGCAACAATTCGTATGAGTGAGAAATAAGCTTTTCCCACGTATTTCACACTATACTTTTTCTACGAGCACATTTTTTTCGTAAAATTAGCATAAATAATTAAAATAAAATTTAAATAAGTAGTAAAAATTTTTAAGATTTGTAATGTCAATACTAAGATGTTCAAAATTTTGCCAAAACATACTTTGAAACTATGGAAACAATAATAAATAATCAACATACATATATGTATATTTTTAGTATTATTTCTATATATTAAACTAACGGAACAGTCTACATTTTTATTATATTAAGGCGTGGGAAATAATTTCCCACTGTATTTCCGTACAGTTTGGGCAATTGTTAATTTTTACATATAGTTAGCCGTGCGCAAAATGTTACTTTTAATAGTAGGAGTAGAAAAAATATTTTTTTGGCACTGTCGAAAGAAGTCATTTCTCTGATTCAATGAACTTTTTTTTGATCTAGAAATTTCATCTTTTGCAATCTTTTATCCTACTTTATTATCAGAGATTTTTAATACCGTTCTTTTAATTTTTGACAACATTAAAAACTACAGAACTAACCGAAAGGTAGCTTTCAATTTCAAAACATCAAAACTTGCTTTCCACTTGTTAATAGTAAAATAAAAATAGTAAACTCTTTCAAAAGACTTTATATTACTATTATATTACTATTGAAAAAAAAAACTTACCATTTTTCGGTAACACAAAAAAGAAAGACTTTTTTTTAATTAAAAAAAAAAGTTATGAACAAGGAGATAATAAAATAATTTTCTGTTTGTTTCAGATGTATAGCGTCGTGTTCCTGATACTGTTAACGTTAGAGGGGGAAATGATTAGTGCACGTACAGCGATATTTTCCACAACATCGTTTGATGATATCATTAAAGACAACATACCGCCGCCTTGGAACCTAAATAATGATTATAATAATCAAAATGATGATGATAATAATGATGAAAATGCCATCATTTTACAGGAAGAAAAATTTGAAAATAAACTCGGAGATGTTTTAAATCATTTAAATTTAGATTTCCCACAACAAAAAATTTTAAATATTAACAGACAAATGACTGAAGGTAAAATTCAAATGTAGTTCAATAATTTTATTAATAGATAGCGTACATTTTCAAATTACGGTGTAATGACGAAAACTGTAAAAAAAGTAACAGCGCTATTTTTGAAACAAAATTAAGATATGGTTGTTCCCCTTATAATCAATATAATTTACGCAACCTAGAAGCAAGGTTATTTTTGTCAGAATCTTCGTAACTTATTTATTGTAAAATTATAAAGAAGAAAAATATATATAAATTTTATTACTTCTCAAACTTTTTATTGACTTTATACGAAAAGCTTTTAAACGATATATTATTATTATTAAAAATTCATAGAAAAAAAAGTGAAATATCAAAAACATGTTTTTGCTTTTGAGAATAAATTTTTTTTTCAAAATTTATTCTCAAATTTCCGTGTTATTTCCAAAAAATAAATTAATAAAAACACGTGAAATGAACAGAATTCTCCGTATTTTCTAGATGAACCATTTGAAAATACTGAAAACTCTGAAAAAATGGAAAATCGTCATCGTTCTCCATTGAGTCGACACTTCCTACAATTTTCGCAAAAAACTTCATCAGTTTCAAAAGATTCGAATAACTCACAAAAACGTGGTTTCTCAATGTTGGCAAGATGGCGGCCATTTAGCAGTTTAGGACGAGAACGACAGCCAATACGATCGGCCGGTTTGTTTGATAATTTAATCGGGTCCGGGGAAGTGGACATTATTAGCGCGGAAACACGAGCAAGACCGGCAGGGCAACCGCTTCGATGGGGTTAAAAAATAGATATCAATTATTATAAATATTTTTTGTTTAAAAAAAATTTAAAGTATGTATAATTATTATTTTTAATAAAAACTAAGTAAAACTGTATTTTTATTGTTTAATTCATTTTATAGCTCTCACAGAATAAAATTACGTAAGACAGGTAAGACGTAAGGAGCAGTGAGGAGCGTAAGGAGTGTCACCACGTAGTGATCTTCTATGAAACATTGTGTATAGTTTCCTAACTTTAGAGTCCCTGAAATAAATAGAGTCGTGGAATGTGTGCTGAACGCTGATTGGTTCCTGCATTTTTTGTCCAAAGTTTGCGTAAAATACATTGGGATTAAATTAAATATTAACAAAAATCATTTAGTTTGATCCAGAAAAAAAAATTAATTTATAACCTCTTAATTGTTCATTAATTCATAACTTATTAACAATAATTATGTACTCAAAACTATATACTCAAACATGTGATAATTAATTTTGAAGCTTCCTGCTCTGTTTTGGATAGAAAACGGCTGATATGTCACGACTCTATTTATTATAGGGACTCTACATAACTTAACACTTTAACGCCCTCTTGTTTGTAACGGTGCAAGCTCCGCGCAGAACGATCGAGATTCAGACGTTTTCAAGTTCTCAGGCGGAGCTCCAAGACATAACAGTGCGTACTGCTTGCCTGCACAGCACTGCCGTCTGTTGATGGGATACCAACATTGCGCTTTGGGGTGCTCTAAAACCACAGATTACAGATACATAACTAACTATCTCATACGGCCTAATTTTCATAGACAAAAGATAAATCCCCACCTATGTGTTATGTCTGTACATTCAGCTTCTGCGTGTGTATGTATATGTGTCTTCGCTTCTGTTTCGCGTACATATCACATACTTGTCTACATGCATATCTGCTGTGATTAACAATCACAGTGCAGCAAGACAACAATCATCAACAATTCAATAGATTTAAGCGTTACTTTATGGTATTCCATATTTGATATTAGTAAATAAAAACACTTTACAAAATACCACTTTTATTGAATATAAAACTCTTACTCAGAAGTTTTGAAACCCGCAGAGCCGAACACTTCAGATGCTACAGAAACAAGAAACCTGACTTCGCTTTTGCCAGACATTTAGTCGATACAGGACACATACCAGAGAGAAACGTTACAGTTTTACACAATAAAAGACCCAGACTAAATATTTTAGAAGCAATAGAAATGTACAAACACAATTCTGAATTACTTTTAAATGATTATACCGATATTTACAATTACAATTTATTTACTGTTTTATAATTTTTGTACACGACTGTATTTCCTACTTTATTTGTTTATATGTCACATGTCTCTAACTCACCTAAACTTGTTTTCCTTCCTTTTGACGCCGCCCACTACTTGTATCCCTACTAATTTCTCATCATCCATTGCTACAATTTGTAAGTTAAGATTAATAAATAGGCATGTATCAATGTAATCTTTACATGTTTGAGAATGATCATATTGACCGAAACATGTCATAAGAGTTTTATATTCAATAAAAGTGGTATTTTGCAAAGTGCTTTTATTTACTAATATCAACAATTCAAGTTAGTGCATGTTACTCTCACTCTGGTTGTGGAACGACTGAATGAAGAGTGATATAACGGGTATAACACCCCACCAAAAGGCGCCAATCGATCCACAGATTTTTGTATTTAGACTGTATCCACTGATCCGTGTCTAATACTGTCCAAAATCTCCATACTGACCATAAATTTAACTTAGCATTGAAGTTCTATATACGTCTCTCTTCACTGATATTACATATTAGAGTTACTATAATAAGAGTTATGACACCGGCCATATGTCGGAAAATAATCACTCACCTTTTCAAAATAATGATGCACATCAAATCAAACTAGTGTCAGTTAAGTAATAGTATGTATACGTGTGAATTAACAATTGAATTTTCCATACGAAACACAAATATTTATTTCATTATTTTCCCTATAAATGGCCGGTGTCTAGACTCTCTTATTATAGGGACTCTAATATTATGTCTATATTTGTATATACAGTAATACAGGCCTTTACCCTTATCCTGGGCAGTGTTCTCAGTTTGACCAAACATAACAAACAACAATTCTTCAGAATTTCAATAAATAAACAATTCACCAGAAAAGTTCTAACGAAAACCGCGAAAAATAAAGTCTTAGCCCAAACGGCTATTACCCGCCAACAATCTAAAAAGGTCGCCAATCAATAATTACAGATAGCCCAATTGGCAGTAAATAGCCCCATCTGGCAACACTGATCCTGGGAAGGGTCAAATATCGCCGTTAAAAATTTTCTTTATAACCCCCAATAACCCCATTCTAAATATTTGCCTGAAATTTCATAAAAATCTGGCCAGTAAAAATAGGGGAGGGATGTAATGGGTTAATGTATTAGAGTGACTTTTTTTTTTTATAAGGTTGGTTATAGACACATTTGTTTTCTTCTTTTCATTCAATTAGGTAAGGTATTTAAATCTGAGTTGTCGGCATAGACTTGGAATGTCTCAATTAATTTGTAGGTATAAATCCAAGTTTTTTTTTAATTTTTAAAAAAGTTAAGCTTTGCTGGGTAAGTTCCAAGCTCATTTGTGTTCACTAAGGTACGCTTAAGTGCTTGAAAAGTATGTTAGATCATATTCAATAATTTTAGTGTTCAGTTCTGCCGGAAAATTGTCGCAAATGTGAAATAAAGAATCTACACCAACTGTTGAGCCTACACTGACTGTTAAAGTTGAGGAAGACTTAGAAGATCTAGATAATCAATTTCCAAGTGTACTGAAGAAGGAATTATACGATTCTTCTAATTACCACGAATTAAAATTGGAATTAGAAAACTGTGGGGATGTTGACTTATCAAGTTTACATACGGAAATAAAACTGGAAAAGGATGAAAATGATATATCAACTGAAAATAGTATATTCTTTGGTGAGAAATGTGAAAATTCTGTTGAACCAAATATATTTGAAAATATAGGCGAACGGTTTGGCACAAAAGAAAATAGTGAGACTAGTGTTGTAGGTCCTGAAACTTCAGTTAAACAAGTCAGTTTAAAGAATTATAAAAGAACTAATTCCAGTGAAAGAAAATTCAAATGTGATACGTGTTTTGAAACATTTACTACGTCAAACGGTTTAAAGTATCATGAAAAAATACACACTGGCGAAAAGCCATTCAAGTGTGATACATGTCTTAAAACATTTTCTCAGTCAAGTTTTTTAATAATACATAAACGACTACACACTGGCGAAAAACCATTCAAGTGTGATACATGTTTTAAAACATTTACTACGTCAAGTAACTTAAGACAACATGAAAAACGACACACTGGTGAAAAGTCATTCAGGTGTGTTACATGTTTTAAAACATTTTTTCATTTAAGTCATTTAAAGGAACATGAATGAACACACACTGGCGAAAAGCCATTCAAGTGTGGTACATGTTTTAAAACATTTTCTGTGTTAGCTAATCTAAAGACACATGAAAGAGTACACACTGGTGAAAAGCCATTCAAGTGTGATATGTTTTAAAACATTTTCGCAGTCAATCCATTTAATAAAACATAAAAGAATACATACTGGCGAAAAGCCATTCAAGTGTGATAAATGTTCTAAAACATTTTCGCAGTCAAGTCATTTAAGACAACATGAAAGACGACACACTGGCAAAAAGCCATTCAAGTGCGGTACATGTTTTAAAACATTTACTACGTCAGGCTATTTAAAAAAAACATGAAACAATACATATTAAAAAGAAAAATAAGCTAAGGAAATAAAAATCAGTAATAACGCCAAAGAATACGTACGACAGAGTACAAGAGCAATAACGCAAAGAAGATTAAAATTTTGTTCCGAAAAATAAAGCATTTAAAAAAAAAGATTCTTCATTTTTCCCAGGCCCCTAACAAAGACTGGGCAATTGCCCTACCTGACCCATCCTCTTACCGGCTCTGTTTACATTCATGATACCAAGCGTTTGCAAGCAAATTGCAGTAGCTTAACACTTGCAGTCGCGGCGATAGCGGCCCCGGGCATATTGGCGGTCCCCAAGACAGCAGGAAAAAATAATTTTTTATGTTAACTGTACTGACTTTATAGATTTTAATTTTATTGTATTCTAACTGTACCAATTCAATCTTTTGTAACCGATCGATATTATTTTTTTTATTTTTCAAGGACCATATGTAGACAACCAATAACTCTTACTAACAGATTCCAGTTCTTCGAACAAACGTAATTGCGGCGTACATAAAAAAGTTGTCATTTAAAGACGTCCAACAGTGTTTATACGGTTTCAGTTAACAGTTGCATATGAAAATATTGCATTAATGCTACAATGGGGTGTACCAGTTGAAATATTCATTTCACTTACAAATTTTACAGTTTTGAAGAAGAAAACACATGACAAGCATATGGGCTAATTTCAAAGGACTATTATACCCTTGAATAAAAATTCCCGATCTTTCTGATTTTATTATTTATAAGTATATCTATAATAGATAATAAAAAAGTTTGTTTGACACGTTTTTGGTAAAATATGATATTTGCAGCCAGTAGGTGATAAAACAATAAAAATAATATTAACAATACATAACTATAAAAAAATGGATAGGTTTAGAATTTTAAAAATTAAACAACAATGCACCAGATGTAAAATTTTGAAAATTTTCTTACTTGCCAAAAAAATCAAACAGTATATAATTATTTGTCTCAGTACTTCAAAGTTTTATTACCCTAAACCACAAGAATAAATAACAACCAGAGTAACAGAAAGAGAAGAAACGATAGTCAGGTAAATTTTGATGCTTTCCAGGGCAGTAGTGTATTTTAAAATAAAATTTCGTTACAAATTTAAATTGTAAATTTTGCAAATTATATTAACATGGAGAATATATCTAAATCACACAATGTTTATTTAGTGAAGAATTGTGAAGAATTTTAATAAATAAATGCTAGCTAACAATAACAAATCATCTAATATATTGTATTATTTTTTTTCATAATTCAAATCCTATACCGGCTCTGTTAGATATAGGCAATATACCCGAAACCACCCCTTGCTTTTCACAAAACACAAGCAATCAAGGTCATAGCAGGCAATATCGGACCTCTCATTCTGTTACTCTTCTGGTTGTTATCTATTCTGTGCCTAAACATACATATTTTTTGAAAGGTTTTATTAACCCAAATTTAATCAGTTTGTCGGATAAATAGATTAGTCATGATAGATTTTATTTACGTGAATCATGGTATATGTGTATTTAATGTGTACCATTAGCTGCCCGCAAGGCTCACCTAACGGTCTATTGCCTTTTGCCCCCTCTGTTACCGCTCTCCCTTCCTGCCGACTCATTTTGCTGATTACAAACATTTTTTCACCCCTAAAAAAGGGCCCCTACGAAAATCTTGCGGGAGGGCCCCGAAGGCCTTAGCGCCGCCACTGAACACTTGATATTTGTTGATGAAGTTTTCAAGAACACTTTATTGATGATACAGTTTATTTAAAAAATATGTTTTATGAAACTAAAAAAAATGCCTTGTCATGAATTTTCTGTCTTACTTTTCTTTTACTGGAGCTTTACGATGGCAATATAACATTATAAAATCAAAAATACTTTTTATACGTAAAATTCTGTATAATTTAATGACTAAATAAATAAAAATACAAAACAATGAACATATTAATACTTTTTATTTTCAAAATACATAATTATGATTAAAAATACATAATTATTATTCTTTGTGGAAAATATGCAATATTCGTGAGTTTACCCCCCTAGCTCGTTATGTTTGGGGGAAATTTTGGAAGAAGCAGGAGAAAAGTAAATGAGCTTTTTTTTGCTCGTCAATACTTTTTGGAGAAATCGGAATTTTTATGCCTACTTACAAGTCAGTTTTCGTCATCCAAAATATCAAAATATTCCTTACCCCTACTTCCAGCCCCCTTCTACAAATCATCATATGGGTGCCTATGATATTAAAACAATTTCTAACATGCTGGCCGGTTGTTTTTATTCCATAATTTTTAAATATTTCAGAAGTTAAGTATTTATACCATGAAAAAATATTTAACCTGTTTAGTACCGCCATATATTCCAATTTTTTAGATAAAAAATTTAATATCTCTATAAGTTTAATTGCAAGTGTGGTACATTTTGTTTAATTTATTTACAGTATGGCCGGTCTTTACTACACAGCCTCCAGTTATCGATATAAAACAATGCACACTCGTCAGTTGAATTTTTTCTAAAAATTAGCATGACGAGCTGAGCTCGTCATTAGTCCTAAAGGCGTTAACGTGCATTAACTTTTAGAATCAGAGCCCTCTGGTTTGTAACGATGCAAGCCCCATTAGCAAACGTTAGGCTAACAAAATTTGGCGAATGTCGCAATGGTTTTTGAATCTGTTACTTGTTCATAAATAAATTTCATTTACATTTTAAATTGTTCACATACAAAAATTGTGGTTATGAGGACTCATATTATGCTCATTTCACGTCTATTTATTTATACTATTTCATTTCACATCAGTACAAAAGGAATATTAGTGGCATAAGTTGTGAAAAAAGAAAACGTAATACGTATGTACGATCTGTGTGGACCATATATGTAGTATACCTATATTGCTAGCAATTTGCATTTTTGGTCGCAAACATTAGGGTGCAGACGATATCACTCTCTCTTTCTATTTAGTGTACCTATTTTCATTGTCCGCATGCGCTGGCAATTTCAAAAATGCCTCCATTTTAGCCACTTAGGTTTTCATTATCAAGTACGAGTATAAATTACAAAGTAAATTTTAATAAGCGATAAATGTGTTTATTTTTTATTTAAGTAAATAAAATTGTCATTCGTGAATTAAAAATTCAAACAATAAAATATTAAAAATATGAATGAGTTTATTTATTATTTTTCATGTGAACCGCTAGACATGCGCAGAACAAAAATGGTACACTATTTTTGTATTGTCTGTCTCTCTTTGTTGGCGACTAATTCCTCTCATAGGCTAGATACGTTGCTAGCAATATATGTATACTACATATATGGTGTGGACAGATGCTAGCAATTCCCCCGTTTGAGTGCGTACTCCTTGTGTTGTTGATTGTTCTGTGGTTGAAACCACAGAATACAGAACGAACGGTAGTACCTCTGTACTACTGAAACCAGCGTAACGCTAAAGGATAAAAAATACCACCACCACTATTTTATATATGTGCACGCGGAGTTGTGTGTGGTAGTGCGATATATGGTTGTGTGTCTACGTGTCTTGCATACGCATATATATATATACTAAAAAAATACATAGTATGTATGTGGTACGTACATGCAACATACCGTGTCGACACAACGAAAACAAATATGACAATAATTGAAACACACCCGTTGGAAGCTAGTAAGTGAATGACAACATAGTTCTGTAAAATGCACATACTTGCCCATAAGTGATTGCAGAAAAGAGAATGTTGTATTCCTTCCAGTGTTCCATGGACCTAACCTACCCTCCATAGGCCTAATGTTAGCTAACGGAGCTTTCACCATTACAAATCAGAGGGCTCTGATTTAAAAAATTAATGCACGTTAAATATTTTTTCATGGTTTTTCACGGTATAAATACTTAATTTCTGAAGTACAGCCACATTTAAAAATTATGGAATAAAAATAATCAGTCACCATGTTAGAAATTGTTGTTTTAATATATAATGTATGTTAATTTTTTGAACTAAAATGAATCCCAAATTGAAAAACTGAACTAAAATAAATTCCACTGTCGTTTTTTACGAGATCACTAGGTGGCGAAACCTTATTTGTAGAAAATACAGCTTTTTATCCTTTATTTATATCTAAGACTTAAATCATTCTATGTTTCCTACTTTCACGTCTAGATGTCACTCTATGTGTGTCATATTGCACGTGTGTTTCATTAAATATTCCGAACTATTGATGCTAATGAATTCCGATATGGGTGCTTACATTTTATAAAAGAAAAACATTAATAATTAAAAATTTTTGGGTTGTATTTGTTTGAAAACGTATTCATTGAATTAAAAAACTTGGTTTCATGCTTATTAAGAAAAAAAATGGGTGTATAATTTATTTATTAATTTTTATAAATCAGTTTAATGACACACCTTAAAATAGTGTTCCGGTATAGGGGCTTTTACGTTAGAGGGTTGAAGAATTTATTGAAGTTGGCAATGTTGGCAATCTTCCAGAATTAAAAATTCTGGTGTATTTTATCTATGAGTTAACCCGGTTAGACCGGCCGCATATATTCTGGTTTTAACCGGGCCGGGTGCCTGGTCCGGGTACCTGAAGGTGCAAATAACATAGTAACTCCATTTACTGCCGCACACTTTTCTTATTCTTACCGGTCAGAACGGCCGGTTAGAATGCAACCGGCGACGCCCGGACCGGGCAATTAGAAACAGAGGAAACACGCCAAATAAAAGAATAAAATATGTCATAAACATTAATACGTCGTCGTCCATTTTATTTCATGAAATTGACAATAATGCAGTCGATACAACAATACCGAACTATCAAATAAAACTGATTTATTTTTTTTAAGAATTCAAATAACCGGCATGTGTGCGCTAATACGAACGATCGCCCAGCCCGGTCACAACCGGAATGTATGCGGCCGGCCTTAACCCGTATATGAAAGCTAACGTAATTTAAAGTTGTATTATCCTCTTATATTAGCCAATTCTGTTTTTAATTTTTAGTTTTTAGTTTTTTTTTTTATCGTATTCTATCAGTAAACGCGATTGTTTTTTTAAAAAAAAAGTGTAATGTCGTCATATATGTAGACTATAGTATACCAAAATTATACAATTCATCGACTTTGGATGCATCTATAATTTTTCGTGCAATCGTTAAAAATTTAAAATACGATATGTCGGTACAGACTATGAATTTCTCAAATAATTTGTAAAAGATAAGGTCTTTTTTTTCAATTCTTATAAAAGTTAAGCTTTGCTGGGAGAGTTGCAAGCTCGTTTATGATCGTCATGATCGTTTTGTGTCATATTTACTGAGTCTGTGATTCCTTACAGGTATGTTAAGTGTTTGTCTGCAGATAACCTGTATAAATATGCCAGTTTTAACCGTTTTAACTTCCAATTTCTAAAAAATTAGGTCTCACTGAGGAACTTAAATTATATATAATATAATATTCAGAACTTTTGGTGTCCAGCCTTGTCGAGAATAATGGAAAATAAAAAATCTACACCAACTGTTCAACCTACATTGACTGTTAAGATTGAGGAAGACTCAAATGATCTAGGTGACCAATTTCCAAATGTACTGAAGAAGGAATTATCCGATTATTTAAATTACCCTGAAATTAAATTGGAATTGGAAAACTGTGGTGATGTTGATTTATCAAGTTTACACACGGAAATAAAATTAGAAAATGATGAAAACGATATATCAGCTGAAAATAGTATATTCTTTGGTGAGAATTGTGAAAATTCTGTTGAACCAAATATATTTGAAAACATAGGCGAACGGTTTGGCACATCAGAAAATAGTGAGATTAGTGTTGTAGGTTCTGAAACTTCAGTTAGACAAGTCAGTTTAAAGAATTATAAAAGAACTAATTCCAGTGAAAGAAAATTCAAATGTGATACGTGTTTTAAAACATTTACTACGTCAAACCATTTAAAGTATCATGAAAAGATACACACTGGCGAAAAACCATTCAAGTGTGATATATGTTTTAAAACATTTACTACGTCAAGTAACTTAAGACAACATGAAAAACGACACGCTGGCGAAAAGCCATTCAAATGTGACACATGTTTTAAAACATTTTCTCAGTCAGGTTCTTTAATAATACATAAAAGACTACATACTGGCGAAAAACCATTTAAATGTGATACATGTTTTAAAACATTTTCTCAATCAGGTTCTTTAATAATACATAAAAGAGTACATACTGGCGAAAAACCATTTAAATGTGATACATGTTTTAAAACATTTTCTCGGTCAAGTCATTTAAGACAACATGAAAGACGACACACTGGTGAAAAGCCATTCAATTGTGATACATGTTTAAAAACATTTTCTCAGTCAGTCACTTTAAGTAGACATAAAAGACTACACACTGGCGAAAAGCCATTCAAGTGTGATACATGTTTTAAAACATTTTCTGTGTTAGGTAATCTAAAGACACATGAAAGAACACACACTGGCGAAAAGCCATTCAAGTGTGATACATGTTTTAAAACATTTTCTCGATCAAGCCATTTAACGGAACATAAAAGAGTACACACTGGCGAAAAGCCATTAAAGTGTGATAAATGTTCTAAAACATTTTCGCAGTCAAGTCATTTAAGACAACATGAAAGACGACACACTGGCAAAAAGCCATTCAAGTGCGGTACATGTTTTAAAACATTTACTACGTCAAGCTATTTAAAAAAACATGAAACAATACATATTAAAAAGAAAAACATGCTAAAGAAATAAAAGTCAGTAATAACGTCAAAGAATACGTACAACAGGGTACAAGAGCAATAACGCAAAAAAAAAATTCAAAATTTTGTTCCGAAAATTGCCGGCGTTGGTTACTTTCATGATACCAAACGTTTGCAAACAAATTGCAGTAGCTTAGCAATTGATATCTGTTAATAAGTTTTTTGATAACACACCTTAGGCTCATTTCAGACCAAGCCAGTCAAATTATTTCAAGTCCAGTCAAGTCACGTCAAGTTCAGATGCGTCAAGTCAAGCCAGTCAGGTGCTTTCAGATAGACCAAGTCAAGTCAAATCAGTCAGTTTAAATTAGTTATTACTTAATATTTGAAAATGGATGTTGCTATTTAATGCAATAATAATAATGCGGAAGTTAAAGTCATAAATTTCTGGATAATTTCTAATAAGTACATAATATTAATTGTTCTAAGTTCATGTTTGACAATGATTTAAGGATTTAACGTTTGAATAATGTATTATTTGAAAAAATAATATATACCATATATACTACATATGCATACATTAATATATTATACCAGAAATGACATAAGAAATATGCTCTATGATTTGATTTATACACAACACCTTGACAACACATACCACACATACATATAATATTATGTATGTATCTCGTAATACGCATGTACAGTAGAATTTTAACTAAAAGAAAGAGCATAAATTCCTCTTAGTTACAATTTATCTCTTTTTATTGAATATAAAAGATATATAATTATCTCTCTTTCATTTATTTGTCAGTGTTGCCTTGGTTAACATTTAAAATATTTGTAATCCCCTTACCTCAGAATTCCCCTTAAAAAACTTTTTTTTAGTTAAAATACTACTGTACAATGGACAGATGACTTACGTTGACTGATAAGAAAATTCAACTTGTTGAGTCGTTGACTGGACTGACGGTGACTTGACTTGACTTGACTGGACGCGACTGATTATATTTGAAAGCAAAAATACAGTTTATGTTGTAATTGCATTGAATCGGTGTATGTTGAATTAAGATGCGTCAGACTTGACGTGACTTGACTGGACGCGACTGGCTTGGTGTGAAATGGGCCTTATTGATAATACAGTTTTTTAAAAAATATTTTTTATAAAACTAAGGAAAATGCCTGACCATGAATTTTCTGGCTTCATAGCATTCGCAAAACTCCCTGTTTTGCGTTTATAAAACTACTGATTGTATTAGTAAGTATTGTAACTAAGTTTGTCATCAATAAACCGTTGCTTTTGAACGTCACCAATAGATGTTAAGTGCTAAGCTACTGCATCATACTCAAATATACTATATAAAATTATTATTTTGATTTTAAGTGCAAATTATTTCGCATAAAGAGAAAATTTAAAAAGAAAATTGAATCAAAACAGAAAAATTAATAAAAAAGTAAAGCCGTCGGTGGCATACACGTTACAACAAGTTGAATATAAATATCTGATGCCTCCAACTGTTTTACGTGTTTATGAATTTTAATAAATTTAAATAACTGTTGTAAATTGAATGTAGAATTTTTAGTAGAAGTACTTATGAAAGAATGCGACGTAATTAACAGCTAATAAACGTTTTCGCGCAAATTTTTAGAACAAATACTAATTTTTTGTAACGATTTTCGATATTATTTTTAAAAATTAAAAACGTATACATACATAATACGTAAATAGCTGTTTTAAAATAATTTCCAAAAATTCGTCAAATTCCACATTCGATTTAAGTACATATTCATAATCGTTTTTTGTCATTTTTTAAAAATATTTATATACAATCTTAGTGGAAAGTAGGCTTTTGCGCTCTGTGAAGAGAGCACAAAATGTGTATTTGCCGAAAACTGTCGTTGCCGAGCAACGAAGTACTACTTTGCGCTTTAAAGCGCAAAGTAATACTTTGTCGCTCGCTCAACGTATATTTAATTACAAATCGGGTAGGCGTTGTTTATATTTTCTATGGTAACAAATAAACAGATTCTAAAATTATCGTAATCAAGTGAAATATTAATTTTATTAAATTTCAAAATATAGTATAGGAGCTAGCAACGTTTTCGAGAGAGAATTTTCTAACGGTTGATCTTTTAATATGTTGTCTTTCTTGCTGTTTCGGTTAGAGTCCGGGCTACCTCACTGCCGGTAGTGGTTGCGTTTATTAGTGCGCATCTTACCTGCACAGGTAAAAATCCTGGACTTTGAAAGAATTTTTTAAAGGGTAATTTTTAATTTTTTGCCTTTAGATAGATCTACCAGACATTAATTTTTTATTGCCAGACACTTTTATTGTTGTTAATGATGTGCCATACGCGATTTGTTATTTTTTTATTTTTTTAAATTCAAAGTACTTTCTAATGTCTGTAATTTTTATATTATGTTCTTTAAACATAAAAAAGTCTAAAATTAATTTGCCAGTCGTTAATTCGGTTGTTAAGTATTAAATATAAATAAAAAAGTAATGAAAAGTATTGCGGTATAATGCTTGTTGTTAGAGAGAGACAGTTTAAAATGCGAGAGAGATAGAAAGCGACGCTAGGGCATCGACAAATGGACAATATGGCGTCAGTCTAAAGCATAGATTCCCAACGGGGGCGATATCGCCCCCCCAGTGGGCGCTGGAGCCTTCCAGGGGGGCGGTAGCGAATAAGGTTGTCAAGAGGGGTGGTCAAATAAGTAAGGCATTTTACAGCCGACGAGCAAAAAAAAAGGTCGCCGATTGTGAAAAATAGAAAAAAGGGCGGCATTTGTACAATTGAAGAGTAAAAAAAAACTCGCGGCGCTGCTAGGGGGCGTTGAAATTTATTTACACTAATATTGAACACGTTGAAGCAGCTCGACAATTAAAAAAAGTTTGTTTTTATTGTAACAAAGATCGTAAACAAAACAAAGGTAAACAACAAACTCTTCATTCATCAAAAGATGCCAAACTTTATCAAAAAATTATTGAGTGGATGGAGAAACTTAATAATGATGTGTTGTTACAAAAAATTATTGATTTAAAATCTGCAAATGAACCGATTTTTTATATATTTTTTATTTTTTAGATATTTTAAATTAAAAAAAAAAAACTCCGAAACTTTATATTAAATATTTGTAATTAACGTGTAATAATCAGTACTTTTTTAATAAAAAAAAAAAAAAAAAATGTAATTTTTGAACCTTCCTTGATATATTTTTTATTCCATTCTTTTCAATTTATGCTTATTTTAATTTTATTTTCATTTTTATGTTAAAATTTTTTCATTTCAACTTGTATTTACAAATGAAGGGCCGGAGGGAAAAAGGGGCTGTCACATTTTTTTGAAAAATGAGTTATTGATTGATTGTTATAGTTCTTCAAGAGTATTATCACGTGTTATAACAATTTATGGGAAAAACGGGTCAAGTCACCTAAAAAAAACCGGTTCGAAACTAAAGGCAAAAAGGGAACAAGGGGTCAAGTCGAGCGCGTAGAGGGAACAAGGGGTCAAACGAGCGCATAGAGGGAATAAGGAGTCAAGTCCACAACTTTTGTATACTGTTGCTGACTTGACTTACAGCTGTTTCTCAAATAAACAACACAATGTTTATAACGTTTCTTTAAATTTTATTGATCTCCTGAAAAAATTGATTAAAGTGACTTAACCCCTTTTTCCCCCTGGCCCTTCAAATATAAGTGTAAGTAATGCATTTTTGCAATTATTTCTTGTCTCATTCTTACAATATTCTGTTATACACTAGATGATGCCCTAGCGTCGCTTTCTATCTCTCTCGCATTTTAAACTGTCTCTCTCTAACAACAAGCATTATACCGCAATACTTTTCATTACTTTTTTATTTATATTTAATACTTAACAACCGAATTAACGACTGGCAAATTAATTTTAGACTTTTTTATTTTTAAAGAACATAATATAAAAATTACAGACATTAGAAAGTACTTTGAATTTAAAAAAATAAAAAAATAAAAAATCGCGTATGGCACATCATTAACAACAATAAAAGTGTCTGGCAATAAAAAATTAATGTCTGGTAGATCTATCTAAAGGCAAAAAATTAAAAATTACCCTTTAAAAAATTCTTTCAAAGTCCAGGATTTTTACCTGTGCAGGTAAGATGCGCACTAATAAACGCAACCACTACCGGCAGTGAGGTAGCCCGGACTCTAACCGAAACAGCAAGAAAGACAACATATTAAAAGATCAACCGTTAGAAAATTCTTTTTTTCCAAACGTTGCTAGCTCCCGTACTAATAACTGCAAAATATTAATTAAAAATAATAAACAACTATAATTAATAAATAATAAGTAAAAAAATATTTAAAAAAATATGTATAGGGTAAAACCCCCGTTTGTGGAACGCGATCCAATAGAAAAACAGTTTTGACATTTATATCTTAATGAAGTTATTTCTGAAAGAAACGTCTGATAACAAAAATTATTATTAATAGAATGATTGTTTTTCAATTTAAATTCATCTCACATTTAATGTTTCTTTACTTAATTAAAGAAATACATATATATATATTAAACAGTTTTTGCTGAATGTGTCTCTTTTGCGTTTGATCAATGCTTATTTATAGAAACACATGCCTTATAAATTTCAACATTTTCCAGTTAATTTTCGAAGTTAGCGCAATAAAACTATACAAATAATTTTTATTAGTCCAGTTAAGAGATTATAAGAGCTAAATCATCTTTTTATTCGGTTTAAATGTAATTTATATATATATGTGTATTTCTTTGAGTACACATATAACCTGTGTATTTAACTAAAATCATGTACGTAAAATAACTAAAAATTTATATTATAAATAGCTTTAATTTCTTTTTGAGTCTAAAATATTTACTTACTGCTTTAAAATCGTAAAATTTTTAATATTTTTTTTTATTTCGGAGCGTATCGTCAATTGATAAATAAAAAAATATTGATTTAAAGTTGCAAAATTTTATTAATAATGAAAAATTGTCGCCATTTTGATAAGTTAGTTTAGAAGGTTTAGAATTGATTAGAACTTTACCAAAATACATAGATGGCGAAACAAAATATAGTATTTTTCTGTGGTATTTTGGTATATTCTGTGATTTTGGTCGTTTATTTTATCGAATATTTAAACCATTCTATATTTTTTAATTTGACATTCTATTTACTACTAGATGTCACTCTATGTCATAGAGTGAAAAGATGGCAAAAGATGTATCTGATGTATCTCATGTTCGTACATACGTGTTCTTTTTTAGGTGTCAATGTGCTGATTTTTGAAAGGGTGTTAATATTTTCTGTCCGTTTTTTTATAGATGTCAACAAATTATAAAACAAAACATTAATAAATCAAAATTTTTGGGTTATATTTTCTTAAAAACATATTCATTGGATTAAAAAAACTTGGTTTCATGCTTATTAAGAAAAAAAAATGGGTGTTTAATTCATTTATTAATTTTTGTAAGCAAGTTTGATGAAATACCTAAAAATAGTGTTCCACAATCGGGGCTTTTACCCTATATATGACGGAAATATGTAATAGTGACAGCCATTTCTCAAGTACACCTCCAGATATTTCTGAAGCTGCAAAAATTACAATATTAAAGCAAATATTAACGTCCATTATTATTATTTCAAGTATCTTTTAAATAAAAAAAAAAAATTTATAAGATTGTAGAAAAAATTTTGTGTGTAATTCGAGCACAAAATGACTTGCCGCTCTCATGAAATTAACGCGCTCCGCCTGGCGGCGTCGCGCGTCAACATTCTCAATCGAGCGGCAAAGCATCATTTTACGCTCTTAATACACAAATAACTATTTATTTGCTGTCTATTTACCCTGTTTACTATAAAATAATTTGTCATAAGATTAGCTTTGAAATAATACAAATACAAATATTTTTATCAGTTAAATGTATATTGACGTCTTGAGACGTCAAGTGAAACTTTACTAACTTTTACACACTTGACGGTCGTTGACGTCTTAAGACGTCAAGTGAAACTTTACTAACTTTTACACAAAATCCATATTGTGTCAAAAATGTATATATACCATTTGGGCCTTTTGTTATTATAGGTTATGATCGTCAAGGTGTTAAATTAGATATAGTATTGTTAAATGTATAATAAAATTGAATAAAATAAGATAAAGATATTGGAACACGTACTTTTTTATTTGAGTATACTTTATTTTTTGTCTAAAATTTCAAATCCATATACAGTAGACTCTCGTTAATTCAAACCTTCGATAATTCGAAACTTTCTATAATTTAAAGGTATCAAGAGTTCCCTTCAAAATCTCTTTATATTTCGAACTAAAACAATAGATTTTTATACACTTGGTAATTCGAACGAAAAAATCATTGCTAGGTAACAAAACCACGCGTTAATTCGAACTCATCGGCGTCAAATACGCGACAATTCAAAGTTGCAGAGAGAAAGAGACAGAAAGATTGTAAGTACATTTTGAGAAAAGTTCAAGTTCATTCATCGCAAATGCTTAAAAAAAAATTTGGGGGACAGGTCTACCCACACTGTCAACTTCCCATTAGGTGTCCTTAAAGACTAGAGATTACTGTACATAAATAATTCTTTTTTCATTTCAGGCGACTCCTCCCCTGGGCCCCCGATAGAGGCTTTGCCCCTTGCGTCATACCGTAGGTTTCGCCTTCTGTACCTAAGGATGGGGGCTCCACCCTTATCAAACAAATGATAATATTATTTGTTCTCAAGATATGCGAGATAAAATATATTTTGATAAAAACTAATTTTTCCAGTTTCTTATTTCGTTTTTTTTCGTTTTTTTTTTTTTTTTTTTTTTTTTTTTTTTTGTAAATTTTGTAATAAAATACTGGCGTTTTTAACATTAAGGAAGGTTCTTAAGCCATTATACAATAATGTTATGGTAAAAACTCCATATAATCTATGTTATGTTAATGAAGTTAATTCCGTTTTTTTATCACAAAAAACAAACTGCTAATCCGAATTTGCTGAAAACTTTATCCGGTCTTCATTTTTTGATTACGCATCTAATGAAATTAGTCCGGAGTTGATATCATCATTTGTTCTCGAGATATGCGAGACGAAAAAAATTCACGAACTAACGAACGCACACACAGACATCACGCTAAAAACGATGGATTCGGATTCTAGTGACCTTGAAACGTGGAGATTTGTCAAAATTAGCAATTCGTAAAATCGGACCCATTACAATAACTTCCTATGGGAAGTTAAAAAAATTAAAGTTACCTGCGATAATTCGAACCTCTCTATAATTCGTAATATTTTAAGATTCCCTCGAGTTTCGAATTAACGAGAGGCGACTGTATTTTAAAAATGATTGCAACCCTAACAAGTAACACTACCAAATTGATACTTACCGATTTGAATGAAACTTAACATACTTATTAAACATCGAAAAATATTAAATACGTGTTTTTTGTTCCGGTTAAATACGCTGCTGAGGGGTAGAAAACACCCCTCGGCCCCTGAAAGTGGAAACAATTATGGCTAATTATTTCTGAAACGATACATTTTCTGAAAAAAGTTCTCAGGGGCGCCACAAAGGGGGGGGGGGGATCGAAAGGGTCCCGACCCGTCCTAAAATTCCCTGGACCTTTATAAAATTACGTAAATTTTCCTTCAATTAATTTTATTTATATTAAAAAGTAAAATTTTTAGTGGTCTGCAATCGAATTTTCGGAGATGATATTTTCGATAAAATTTCCAATATTATCAAAGAATTGCGTTATTAAAAAATTGGGTGATTTAAATTTTGTTGGATCCCCCCCCTGCAGATTTGTAGTTGTTGCGCACCTGCTTAGGACCAAAGTTGTAGAGTTCAAAATAATGCACTCGGTAGTGACCTTCACGTTGACTTTGGGATCAATTTTCAAGGTCAATTAAAACTCGTTCAAGTTTTCTTGATTGAACCTCCCCCGCCGGGTAAAAATATTACAATACTTAAACGTGTTCCCTTATTGGGAATTTGCCCTAAAAATTTATAATTTCATTGTTTCGGCAACACTATTGAGTAATTGAAACTTGACACAAAAACTTATATTTTGGGTTATGAAACAGTTACTAGTTTTGATTAATAAATTTTTTTTTGGCGCCCCGAAAAACCTGGCGCACGGGGCCAGGTTTTTCACGTGCCTCCGCTGCCACCCGTGCGGCCGGGCCTGGTTACAGGTTATGATATCTTTATGTTATAATATCTTAAAAAAAATATTTTTTAACATATCACATTTTTTATCCGATCGGAAAATTGGAAGTTCACGGTATGGAGAAACACATATAAAAGAAGCTGCATAAAAAATCAAATTGATCGGATGATTTGTCTTCGAGTTATAACTGCAGCAAATTTGAAAAATGTAGTTTCGAGAAAAACGTGTTTAACTGTCTACTGAAACCGCAGGTATCAGTAGTACAGAGATAGGAACTGATAGGAATGTTTTCTCTGTTCCTCTGTGAAAAAACCATATACGAGATTGGGACAGAAAGGTAGCGATCGTAGCGATCATGTAGCGATATAAGATGTGGCTCCGTTATTGCCGAGGTGGTAATGCGACATGTGTAATTAGTAATCACTGATCGCAATCGGCCTCCGCGGTTGTTGTGTGATGACTGTGATGTTCGTATGCTGAAAACGTGGGCAGTAAGGTGTTAATTTTAGTAATTGTTAACCTTTTTTAAAACATAAACTAACAATTTTATAAATTAATAAATAATTACAAAAGTATTAATTTTCAGAATTTTACTACTTAGTTAAAAATCAATAGCAATTTTAATTACTTAGAGCGAAATGTAATCTCTGATAACCGTCTTTGAATAGTGAACTCTTTGGTTTTACGAATGAAATGTCAATAAGGAATGTCAAATAACATTGAAAGATTAAAATAAAATGTTAAATAATCGAAATAATAAATTTAAAAGATAAAAAATGGTTGTTGGAGCATTTCCCGTTGCGAAATTATTTGCATTATTTTTAAAGCAGATCAGTAAACCAATTGCCAATGCCGCAAAAGAAAGAGCAAAAACTCATCCATTTTTTCGTAATTATATTTGTATGCCACCAGCACAATGTAAGAAAATTTCAAATTTAAAAAATAGAAAATTCTATTTTTTCTTTTCAGTAATTGGTTGATTATTTTTAATTGATTCTCATTTGTTTTAATATTTAAGTGGCAAAATTCAAAAAATTAATAATTTTTTTTTAAAATTTAGTTTATAACTGGTGCGAAATAAAAGCTAAAATGTATCTACTGAATATGGGTAAACCAGTAAATATACCAGTACTTAGCGAATCAATGGCAATCGAGTTAGGAGCGAATCTTCTTGGTGAAGGAATTATTTTTATAATTGCAGCGGGAATTTTAATTTCTGAATATACAAGGTAAAATTACAGTAACTGCCAAATTGTTTAATTATTTTCATTTAAAAATTGCCCGTTTTTAGATCAGCACGAAAAGAAGCGGCCAAGGAACAAGCCAGAATACAGGAACTGATAGCCATAAACGACATAATCCGGGATTTATTCTTTCAAGTTGAACGTCAAGACACACAAATTAAAGAACTTACGCAAATTGTTCGTCATTTAGGTGATCAATTCATATTTATAATATCTTTTTGCAATTCCGGGACTAAAAGACATGATTTAGTCCCTCATAATAGGGAATAAAGTGCCACTTTTAGTCCCAAGGGATTAAAAAAATTCACTTTTAGTCCCAAGGGACTAAAATAGTATATTGTACAATAAGTGGGGAAAAGAGGCTTATTTCTCACGAATATGAGTTTGTTGCGCGAGCCTGCAGGGCGAGTGCAACAATTCATATGAGTGAGAAATAAGCTTTTCCCACGTATTTTACACTATACTTTTTCTACGAACACATTTTTTTCGTAAAATTTACATTAATATTTATTTAAACAATAATTAGTAAACATTTTTTAAATTTATAATGTCAGTGGTAAGATGTTCAAATTTTTGCCAAAGCATACTTTGAATTTTGAAACTATGGAAACAATAATAAATAATCAACATACATATGTATCTACTTAATAAATTTCTAACACTGACTGACTGACAGACAACGCACAGCCTAAACTGTTGGGTTTAGAAGAATGAAATTTTGCATAGGAGTTCCCTATATAACGTAGGTGAGCACTAAGAAAGGAATTTTGAAAATTCGTCCTCTAAGTGGGTTTAATAGTGGATGAAAATTTGTATGGAAATACGTCATTTTTAAAATTAGAGATATATAAAAATATGTTACTATGGCTATTAAAATAAACAAAATTTAATAAATCGTGGAAGTTAGTATTTAGGCTTTTGAAAACACTGAAAGTGAGCACGAAAATGATGCCGATGGAAAAGCCCATCGGGTATACGGCTAGTATTTTTAGAATTACATATGACATTATATTAAATCAGACAGAGCCAACTTTTTTATTATATTAAGCCGTGCGAAATAATTTCCCACGGCTATTTCCACACAGTGTGGGCAATTGTTAATTTTTACATATAGTTAGCCGTGCGTAAAATGTTACTTTTAATAGTAGGAGTAGAAAAAATTATTTTACTCCCGCTTTTAAACCAATCAGAAAGCATAATTTACAGAAATTTAACTTAAATTAAATGGTGTTGATAAGTAATTGAAAATAATAAACAAATTCAAACTTGTAGATAAAGACAAATAGTTATATTGTATTGTACAATTCAATTGATTTATCCAAAATATACTTGATGGAATATTATTACATACAATTTGAATGACATTTAAGTAATTTTTTTTTAAATTTTTATAATTTTAAATTATCCGGAATTGCAAAAAATAGTATATACACCACAGGACTAAAGTGTTTTTTTTCATCCCTCGTGTAATTTGTTGCCCTCGGGCCTTTACAGGCCCTCTGGCAACAAACTTCACACTCGGGATTAAAACTCACACTTTAGTCCCTTGGTGTATAACATACCATTTTTATGGAAAATAATTATTTGAGCAGTTTTTTAAACATTTGATCAGTTATCTCGGTCAGTTAAAAATTCAAATGGTCAGTATTATATTTTTTCAGCAGTATTAAATCAACTTTAGCATTAAAATGTGGTCACTAATATAAATGAATTTGGTCAGTTATTTTATCCTGTAGTGAGTGGTAAGTAGTAATTATTTGGTCAGTAAAATAACTAAACGGGCAGTTAAATAAATAGTTTGCCAGTTCCCAGCGTTTATAGCAAAAGTAAAACGTTATTTTGATTGAAAATAGTGTACAATTTGAGCCAAAAATGATGAATATATTGCGATAGCGCAGCGCATGAATTTAAAATAAGGTTAGTTAAGTTAGATTAGTTAGTTTTGACAATATACTTCGACTTTGATATAAAAAAAACTACGTGGTGAGGTTAGTTAAGGTTAGGTTAGTTAATTAGTTTTGACAATATACTTCGACCTTATAACAAAAACTAGGTGGTGAGGTTAGTTAAGGTTAAGTTAGTTTAAGGATGTGTATTCAGTCAAATCGAGTACTGCATCTAAAATTTTTTGAAAATTAATCATAATGTTAAATTATTGAAATTATATCAATTAATAAATTTTTTTCTATAAAATAAAGATTTAATTTGACTATGGTTAACGTTGGATTTAGCACCTATCGGAATTATTATCTTGATAGTTGACGTCTAGAGTATGTTCCATTTAGAAAACACTGTATGACACAATGCATTTTCTTTTTCTTTTTTTTCACAAAAAAATTAATTTTTTTTAAAATTTTATTGCAAAACTAATCTTTTAATTGCATCTAAAAGTAATTAAAAGGTTAAAATTTAAAAAAAAAAGTTTTTGTGCAAAAAAAAAAATGCACTGTGTCGTCTGTGTATCCTAAATGGTAAACATTCATTATATGTTGTACACCTTTCTCGTCGAAAATGGCAAGCACAGTTTTTAAAATAGTGTCAAAACCGCGTGGTTCCGGCTTCTAATTTTTATTTTAATTTTTACGACAAAGATAGGCTGGTGGGTCCGGTTTTTTTCTTCATTAAAAAATAATACAAAGTATAAGGTTCATAAAACTACTTTTTTTCTTACGAAAGTTGGATAAAATATGATCAGTTTTACAAATTTATTCGTAGCTAAGCTACTTCCGGTTCAAACAACACACGACAGAACATTAACATTAATTATTTCGTTTAATTTGTCCGTTACATACAATTTTCTTTTTGCTAATCGATGCAGAATCGTCTATTGTTTAACATATTTCAAACTCAATGGGAAAAGTCGGAATTTTCGTTTCAGGAATACATCCTTAATTAGTTTTGACAGTATACTTCGACTTCGATATAAAAACTACGTGGTGAGATTAGTTAACCTCACCGTCGTAAGGTTAGGTTAATTTAGACTAGTTTAGGTTAATTTCGGTTAGTTTACCACTGAAACCTCATTTTCGGGCAAAGCGTAAATTATTTACCACTTATTTCAACATTTTTAACGGATCCATTTCGATTTAATAACTGCTCACAAGTTACTGACCATTTATTAATTTTACTGACCAATTGGATTCTCAACAAGCCAAATATTTATTAAACCGCTCATTTCAAAATATTTTACTGTTCGTTTCTATTTTTTGCTTCCGAGACTATTAAAGTAGCGAAAGCATTGCGATCACTTTTGAAAAATAAAAAATTTTTTCCTTCTAAAATAAAATTTTTTACGCGCATTTTACGTTTTATAGCTTTCTGAACAATTTTGGTTTGGTGTTTGTCCGTCCGTCCGTCTGTCTGTGTCGCCAGTTTGCACCAAGAGGCATAACTTCTGAACTATTCGATTGTTTTTAATAAAATTTTCAGAAATTTATATAGTTTGGCTCCTAGATGGTTCCCTATGAATTTAATCGAAATCGAAGTAACGGTAGCTACGCCGCTACCATGTCATTCCATTAATATACTAAACTGCACCAACTGGCATAACTTCTGAACTATTCAATTCTTTTTTATGAAATTATCAGAAATTATGCGGTCTGGTTCCTAGATAGTCACCTACAAATTTCATTGCATTCGGAGTAATAGTATCCACGGCGCTACCATGAAAACCCATTAAATGTCAATATCTTATTTATTGCTGATCCCACTTCGCTCAAATTGTTAAAGTATTTTGGGGGTTAGTTTCTAAAATATTTTTGCTATTATTTTATAATTTAGCCTTTAAGTATTTTAAGTTACAATAATTTTTTATGAACTTTAAGGCGAAAATATAATTTCACGGTATATATATTTGGTAGAATACTGTTTTAAAGTCTTTTACGAGTACGAGGAAGCTGTGCGCCACACCTCATTGGCAGCGTATTTTTTACTGTTTACATTTTACCGCCAAATCTGTTATTAAACATACTGTGTATATTTTATTCTTTATATTATTATACTGTTTATATTTTTGTACTGACCAAAACTGTAATTTTCTACTGACCGTTTAAATCATAGCCCTTTTTTTATTACTTTATAATTTTTTTTTTTTATTACAGAATCAAAAATCGATAAAAATGCACATAAACGAAGGCCGCCACCAGGTGGTCCTGATGGTGGTTCACCGGCTAACTTAATTAGTAGTTCGAATTTGAGTACAAAAGAACTTGTCGAACGAACTGTCGGAAGTCAACACGATAATTTTTTACGAAATAGTGGATTAATCACCAAGGGTCTAGATTATCTGTACTGTAATAGCTTCTTAGTTACCAGTATATCGTAAAATACGTAATTGTTTTTTTTTAGTCCGAACGTTGAATTTTGTAGTTTTTTATAGTCGTAATTTCGGGTTAAGCAAATAGATGGCGTTACACTAATGAAAAAAGGAACAGCTTGTTTTAAATAATGAATTTTTTATTTGGTGATTTTGGTTGAATCGTTTTAATTTTCTAAAATATACAATATTATTTTTGAATTCTACAAGCATATTTGATTTATTTTGTGAGATTTTGTGTAAATTTTTGTACATAATAACTCTAGTACAATAAACAATTATTTTAATGTTTAACTCTATGGTTGTTTGAACTCTAACAACATCAGGGTAGCGATTCTTGAAAAGTGAAGTGAAGTGAAGTGAAATAGCTGGGAACGGATCCGAACGAAATATATTTTTGTAAGTTGGTACGTATACAATTATTGTGATCATGGATACTCTGTCGACAAAATTGATTACTAATAAAGAGGAAGTATTATTTATGGTACACAGTTTCCATTTCCGGTTATCTTCAAATTTTGTGAAATTTAAAAAATATACAAATATTTATCATTTTATCGCCATCTTTCGTCCATTTCGTTTGCGTTCGTTTGATTTTTGACTGTTATGGATGGTAGGTATAAGGAGGATAATCTCTGTGTCAAAAAGTGTACGTAGAAAGGCGTAAATAATGGCGGCGCTATTGTAGCTACGGGGTCAATTTTAAAAATTTTTTGTAGGTTATATTTACTAAATAAATTATTTTGAACAACGTAAATAGTTAAGGTTTTAAATACTGCAGGGTAATTATGCAGAAGCACGGCTCCACCTATTTTTGGCTCTAAGAGAAAAACTAATGATCCGATTTTAATGATTTTTAAAAAAAAAAAATGTTCGTCGCTACGGCGGATTAATTTAAAAAAATACTACAAATCGATACCGATAATGGAAAGGCTGGGAAACTGTTTAACTTAACAAAATTCAATTTTTTCAAATTTTCTTTTGTCATTTAGTGTGTGTGCGTTTATGTGTGTCTGAGTGCATAGTCTAGTAAAACTAACCAAAATAAATACTTTTTCAAGAATAAAAAAAATCAATATCTCGTTGCATTTTCGAAATATTAAGCGTGGAAGTTAGAAAAATTGACTTAATTTTGTAAACTGCGATTATCTCAACGCCATGATTTGAGTGCATATTCTAGTAAAATTGATCAAAATAAATAAGAGTAGATGATATAAAAACTAGGTGGTGGAGTTAGTCAAGGTTAGGTTAGTTTAGTTAGTTTTGACAATATATTTCGACTTTGATATAAAAACTAGGTTCTGAGGTTAGTTACGGTTAGGTTAGTTTAGCTAGTTTTTACAATATATTTCGACTTTGATATAAAAACTAGGTGGTGAGGTTAGTTAAGGTTAGGTTAGTTTAGTTAGTTTTTACAATATATTTCGACTTTGATATAAAAACTATGTGGTGAGGTTAGGTTAGTTTAGTTAGTTTTGACAATATACTTCGACTTTGACACACATGCATACAAAATAAAAAAAGAAAATCTAGAAAAAATTGAACTTTTTCAAATTTAACTACAGTTTCCCAGCATTTACATTATCGGTATCGATTTGTAGTATTTTTTTAACTAATCCGCCGTGGCAACGAACATTTTAAAAAAAATCGTTAAAATCGGATCATTAGTTTTCCTTTTAGAACCAAAAATAGGTGGAGCCGTGCTTCTGCATAATTAGCTCCTGCAGTTTTATCAACTACTCTAGTCATTACAAATATTAAACAGCACACTTCACTCCGTCGAAAACTGCAAAGTTCATTTCCTACTCTTTCCTTCTCCTAATCTACCCTTCATAGTTTGTTTTTTTTAAATATATATTTTTTAATAATATTTTTCTGTTATTAATTAGTTGTCTGTAGTTATTAATTTGATATTTTCAAAAATACGTAGGTTTGTTATTTTATTTATTTATTTATTATTTTTTTTGTTAGATTTATCATTTAGTTTCTTTTAAATCCCATAAAATTTGAAAATAACCGGAAATGGAAACTGTGCACCATAACTAATACCTCCTCTGTATTAGTAATCAATTTTGTCGACAGAGTACCCATGATCACAATAATGTATACGTACCCACTTACAAAAATATATTTCGTTCGATTCTGTTCTCAGCTATTTCATTTCACTTCACTTTTCAAGAATCGCTACCCAGCTGGAATTCCCCTTAAATATTTATGACTTATGAGGCAAAAATTGAATCGTACACTTAACTTACTTGTCACAAACTCAAATTGAGAGTCCATCTGAAAGTATTTTCCGTAATGCAGTTATTCGACTTTCTAAATTTTCGTAACTTGTACGGTCATACACATTCTGAAACGAAGTCGTTTGGCGTCGTTTCGACTTTGTCTTTTGGGACTTGGCGGTCGAAGTACTAGAACACGATTTACGGCTACCGTTTGATGTACTTCGTGATCGATTTCGTGCACCACGTGATTTTCTTGGCGATTTAGACACGTCAAAATTTTCTGGATTACGCAGTGGTGAAAAACTTGTTCGTTTTGAGTCTCTAGAAGAACTTCGACAGTGATGTCGAGGTTTTTCAACACTAGATTAGAATTAAATTTGGTTTAGATATCAAAAAAATTAAACTAAGCGAATTTTCTTGGTTGTCAGGAAAAATATTGAATCATTGATATGTTTTATTGTTCAATACACATACATATTAATTAAAATTCACATAGTGTTTGAAAAATTGGATGTGTTTGATTGATTATCAGACTGGAGTGGCACTCGAACAAGCGGTCGGTAGCCTAATTGGTAAGGCGCTTAGCTAGCACCAAGAGATTCGGGTTCGAGTTCCAGGCGATCCAGTTTGACAATTTTTCAAACACTATGTGAATTTTAATTAACATAATGAATTGGTCATAGATGCCAAAGTAACTGGAGTGTTTCAAGTATCAGCTAAGGGTGAACATTAAGTGAACATATGAATATTGGTGTATATATAAATACGAACAAAAGTTCGCCATACATTAATAATGTTTCACAGGCACTCGATAACATTTGAAACTGAAAAAGAACACATACATATAACAAGAAGCATTAGCTATTTATGTGGTTTACTCACTCACAATTATGTAACATAAACAAACAATAAACACCATAAACACTGCTTAATAGAGTCCCTATAATAGAGTCGTGACATGTCATCCATTTCCTGTCCAAAACAGAGCGGGAAGCTTCAAAATTAATTATCATATGTTTGAGTAAATATTTTTGAGTACATAATTATTGTTAATAAGTTATGAATTAATGAACAATTGGGTTTTAAGTTAATTATTCTTTCCAGGTTAAACTAACTGATTTTTGTTAATATTTAAATTATTTCCAATGTATTTTACGCAAACTTTGGACAGAAAATGCCGGAACCAATCAGCGTTTAGCACATATTTCATGACTCTATTTATTATAGGGACTCTACTGCTTAAGGATAACTCACAGATGAGACAGATCAAGCCTACATACAAAAAAGTGTGATCCGAAAGTTGCAATAAGTAGCAATTTATACTGCTTACTGATTAGCGTCCATCGGCTCTTCAAGCGTACACATTCATTGACCACAGTGGTGGCTGTTCATTGTTACATCATGAGTAGCAGGTACCTGCATACCGTTGTTCTAGTATACGTACCCATTGCCACCTTGGACCACCGCTACATACATACAGAGTATTACACACACAAACATCCACTACCTTACACATACCAACACAAACTCTAAATACGTATATGACCTTCCACCTCTCTGCCAAGTCTGATGACGTAAAATTCTGATTACAGAAGTGATGCTAACTATTATACAGTAGTTTGACCCCTTGGGATAACTACTGCCACCTATGTATACTCGATTGTACGTAGCGTTACATACACCATTCAAAAAACATATCCATATTAAAAAATATTTAATTTTGGTCAAAAACTTACATATTTTGCTGTCGTAAAGTTGTTTCCCAACTTTCAATATTGTGAGGTCTAACAGGACACCTAGAACGACATTTTGTAGTGGCGTCCCCTACTTAAAGAATCAAAAACATCGTAAAAAATACTTAGAAATGCTTTATTTCAAAAAAAAAAAATACCCGCGTCATGCATGTTTCGTGCTGTATTGGTGGTAGAAACTTGTTGCTTTACAAAAACCAAATCAATTTTTGAATTTGTCGGAAACAGGTCGGACGATGGAGAACTTATTTGTCTAGGCGTCGTTGCATAACTCCGTAATTTTTCATGTAAATTTAAAAGTTGTCTTTTTAAATAATCGTTTTCATTGCGCAACTCCTGCACAAGTTTCGTGTGTGACTTGCGCTCTTTCAGTACACTCTGTTCTAACGTGGTAAGTGCTTCATGAAACGATTCTAAATATTTATCTGACATTTTTAATCGACGTAATCGATCAATTTCTAACTTTAATTCGTGATTTTCATCGGTTAAATTTTTAATTCTGCAAACACAAAGTGACAAATATACACGTAAAATTTTAATTTAAAATTTTGTGTTACTTTTGTTTGAATTTGACGCATAAATTTGTATTTGTACTGTCGGCAATTTCCGTGTGAAGTCGTTCAATTTCACTTTCTAACCGTCGAATATTCGCTTGAAGGAGCTGTGGATCTGGAGGACCACAATAATCTAACGGTAACGGATAATGGATTCTGGAAAAATGTTTATTGGGTCTATAGTTTTAAGTACAGTTTTTAAGGTAAAAATATTCGAAGTGTCTAGTCGTCCGCTAAACGGACGAATAAAATAACTTAGTCGTCCGCTAAACGGATGAATAAAATAACTTAGTCGTCCGTAAAGTACTGACTTTTCGAATAAGTATTGATTTTTAATAATGTTATTAGTTCTTAAATAAGTGAAAGTAATTTAGAATCATATTTAAAAAATCGAACTGAAAAACTAGGTGGTGAGGTTGGTTTTGGTTAGGTTAGTTTAGTTAGTTTTGACAATATACTTCGATTTTTGATATGAAAACTAGGTGGTAAAGTTAGTTAAGGTTACCCTTTGCTCGAAGGTTAGGTTAGTTTTGACAATATACTTCGATTTTTGATATAAAAACTAGGTATTGAAGTTAGTTAAGGTTACCCTTTGCCCGAAGGTTAAGTTAGTTTTGACAATATACTTCGACTTTGATATAAAAACTAGGTATGAGGTTAGTTAAGGTTACCCTTCGCCCGAAGGTTAGGTTAGTTTTGACAACATGCTTCGACTTTGATATAAAAAATAGGTGGCAAAGATAGTTAAGGTTAGGTCAGTTTAGTTATTTTTGACAATATACTTCGACTTTGCTGAAAAAAACTAAGCGGTGAGGTTAGTTAAGGTTACCCTTTGCCCGAATACCCTAACCTACAGTGACTGTATAATATTCTTTATAACAGTGTGGCCATTGGAACCATATCCGCCATATTCAGGCCAAATTTGAAGTGAGTAACCGTAGTAACAGAATAAACAAGGTATACAAATTCAATGCATTTGGCCTGAAAATGGCGTCAACCAATAAAAAACTAGACCTACTAATGGCCACACTGTTATCAAGTATATTATAAAGTCACTGTACCCTAACCTAACCAAAAGCAACCTCACCACCTAGTTTTTATATCAAAAATCGAGGTATATTGTCAAATCTAACTAAACTAACCTAACCGAAACCAACCTCACCACCAAGTTTTTCAATTCGATTTTTTAAATATGATTCTAAATTACTTTCATTTATTTAAGAACTAATCACATTATTAAAAATCAATACTTATGCGAAAAGTCAATACTTGACGGACGACTAAGTTATTTTATTCATCCGTTTAGCGGACGACTAAGTTATTTTATTCGTCCGTTTAGCGGACGACTAGCAACTTATTCATCCGTTTAGCGGACGACTAAGTTATTTTATTTGTCCGTTTAGCGGACGACTAGCAGCAGCCAAAAATATTAAGGTTATGATACCTGTCAAATTCTACCGAATACGTCATGATCAGGTAACGACGATTATTTTGTTGGGAATTTAGATTATGATTTGTATTAAAACCACAAAATTTCATATTTCCTTTTCGATGCGATTTAAACGTTTCTAAATCTTCGAATGTTAATAAATCCAATGATATACAATCACTGGTCTGTCAGTCAAATTAAAATTTTCAAATTTAAATCAATTTAAAAAACGACAAATACGTACTTACCTTTAAAAATCCCGCCTTTAACATCGTAATAAAAATGTGAAATTGTTTAAAATTACCAGTGCGTTGCGTTAAATTTTCAATATCTGTAATAATTCAAGACTTGAAGATATTTGAATTTTTTTCGAAAAATCAAAATTACATACACGAAGCTTCATAATTATTCTCCCATTCTTCACCTGTATATTTGTCAGTAATTGAAATATTAAGACTAGCGTTATTTATCACGTTCATTTTAATCAAAAATTCTCGATCTTTAAGTTTAAACGTTGTTATTAATTGAGGATCATTCATATTAAAATTTCCCCCGGACAATATTGACGTGATATTGACATAACAGCCGGTCACTCAAATGTTTGTGTCAAAGCAATCGATTCCATTAATCCAGACTCAATCCAGATAATGGATTAATACAAAATTTACAATAAAAAACAAAACTGAATACGTCAATTTTATTGTAATTTTTGTGTTTACTATGGAAATTTTCGTTTTAAAACAGTGTCTTAAAATATGTATACAAAAATTAGCAGGAAAACCTAACATTTCTATCTAGGTTTGCGTCGCCAATATGGCGACATAAACGTGCGCGCCTTTCGTGGTAAAATTTAGAAACTGTACCAAGTAAATAAGGTACGCAAATATATACTTTTTTATGTGATGGATTGGGATCGTATAAAAAAAGTTTTATAGAAAGTACCTACATAACTCAAAACGCTTAAAACTTCACGATTTCCTTAGAAATTGCTTTTCTAAACAGTAAGATAAAACAGTAATTTACAGATAAGCACATTTCATTTGATTTTTATAACATAAATACATCTGTAAAAAAGCTTAATGATGCAGTAACTTATATTTTTATGCAATGTACTGATTATGTGAATGCTTGGAAACCATCAAAAATTAATTTTATCAAAGTAAATTATTATAATTAATGTTTAGGCTTCGTACTTTCTCTTGCCTTTGATTTACATTATGCACTTTAATGGCTATTTTTTTTTCTTACCCGCATAAAAAGGTCGCACAGAAAAAGGTTCAGCTGTACTCAATTAGATGCAATTTAAATTACAAAGTAGCTAATGGGGTATTTGACAGTATCAAAGAAAAGCAATTAAAACAAATTTTAATGAAAATTTATAATAAAAGACAGCAATTTATTATACTAATTCATCTTAACTATCATTATTTGATTTTAAAAAAATTACTTAAAAAAGTAATTTTTTAGCTAAAATCCACGTAAGCAGAAACGGGCTGTGACGTTGCTTTCTCTTATATTTCAACACTATCGCCACTAGTGTCGCTGCTTAAATTCCGGTTAGCAAACATAACCATGGAAATTAATTAAAATTTAATTAATTTTTTTAAAAATCAACAATTTCTTTTCCTAGTTACAGGAAAAATAAACATTTTTTTTCTTAGTTACAGGACACCTGTTGCTATCTAGAGAATGTGACGTAACTGACAGCTAGTAAACGTTTTCGCGCAAATTTTGAGAACAAATACTAAAATAATTTTTTCTAACAATTTTCGGCATTATTTTTAAAAATTAAAAACGTATACATGTGTAATACATAAATATGTGTGTTTTAAAATAGTTTCTCAAAATTAGTCAAATTCCCCATTAGCCACGCCCAACACTGATTATAAAGTAGATCAGTAGTAGTAATTTCACTCTGTGTATTGGCGATGTAAAGATTACGCGAGCGCTCTTGGTTTTTTAAATTAGAAGCTGTATCAAGTAAAAATTTTTGTATACGTTTAATTGTCGATAGAAAAATGTACTATACAAATTATTACGCGGATTACTAGATTTTATATCACCCATTAATCGTATACGTATATTTTTACTTGATGCTAATTCTAATTTTACCACTAGAGGCGCGAGTGAGAATCTTTGCGTCGCCAATAATAGCAAGTTTACAGTTGCAATAATTGCTGGCGCGAACACCAAGTTGCCGCGTCAGTATAAGTACAATGCACGTGTAAACATCTACTGGCGTGCTCGGTGGTACAATCTATGCACGGGTTAAAAAAGTTAACAACCTTTTAACTTTTCTGGCGCCAGTAATGATTGAGATGCGACAGCAAATCCTTTGCACTCGAACCATTTTTTAGTATGGGTACTCAGCTACTCGACAGTAGTTTTAATAAAAAATTGTAATACATCAAAGATAAGTATTTTAAACAAAAGTAGTTTACTTACATATTTTATTTTTATTTGCATATTACAAACATTATATTTTAATATTAAATTTTATAATTTTCCTTAATGTGATATTTGAAGTAAAGCATAGGATGGTGCCTGAGAGGCGCCATTCGAGTGCAAAGGGTATTTATTGTGTCGCCGTGGCGGCGCCTAGCGAGTGCAAAGGGTTAAAATTTGCAAATTTAAACTTGTATTGGCGCCAGTATATTTAAAAAATTTTAAATGTCATTTTAACGTATGTATTCAAGTTTGAATGTCATTTCTCAATAGATATAAACGACAATTTTGGCAATTATATATTACAGTCATTTATCCAGTTCAGCCATTTATGATCTGCGCAGTACTTCCTAAATTATATACCATGAAAATCATGTGTAAACGGATGTGCAAGTAAACTTTACAAACGTAAGTGGCGCCAGTAAATTATTGCAAATGTAAACAAACCCGCTCTAACTAAAAATGAAACACATCGTATAATTATATTACGATTATATATATTTCACATTCTTAAACAGTGGAATCTTGAACAAATTATTTTTTTTATTATACAGGAGGATGGGGTAGAAAAAGAAATCATCCTGTATATCCTGTTGTGTGAATAAGTTAAAAATTAAAATCAATAATAATTAAAATATATACATGTTTTGATTTTTGCACTGAGATCAAAAATCTCAAATTTGAGTTGAACATAAAATCCAGAACGCAGTTTTGCACGTAACTTTGAATCATTTCAGACATATACGTAACTAATAACAGTTAAAATACAGTTTTCATAGCTAATTGTTTTAAACACTAAATATTTTCAGTGTTCTCATTCGGATTCGGTTCCGAACTCTCTGGGTTACACTCAGTTTCAGTTTCATTTGAAGTCTCTAACTGTTTTTCAGTGTCTAGTTCTGGTTTATTTGTGTCCGATTCTCGAAATTCTGGAACTTGTTCACTGATATTTTCCGTTATAGATTTTTCTTCGACGGTAACGGTGTCAGGATTTTCACTAATTTCCATTTTTTCCTCGGATGTGGTTGCAGTTTCTTGTTTAGGCCCTTCTTCGGTTGACTGTGGTGGTTCAGTGGTTGTTTGTATGGCATCATCGGTCTCTGCATCTTTTGGTTTTGTTTCTGTGTGTGGATGTTCCAGTTCTTCGTTTAACATCTCGTGAATTTCGTCGTGATCGTCGATTTCGCCTTCTTCGAGCTCTTTACTGTGGTCATCTTTTTTGAATCTGTTCTCGATCGATTCCAGTTCTTGTTGTAACTGTTCCTTTTTCTCTGTTATTAATTCTGAATAAGGAGAAAAAACAAAATTAATAAAAATTAAAAATCACAAAGTGATTGAAAAAATTATCCGGATCGGCCGGGAATCGAACCCAGGATCTCCTGGTAACTAGCCAGGTGTGCTATCCATTACACCATCGATCCTTTGCTCGACAGGCGCCCGATACAGACAAACATCAATCACCTATGTGTATGTACTCTCTATAATGCGAGAAGCAGTTACAACTTTAAGGAAGTCGAGTGCTTAAAATTTCAGTTTAGCTGAACGATAAATGAACATATGAATACTACGTGTGTTTTAAATGCAGACAAAAGTCTGTCATACGTAGTAGTGTTTCACAAGCACTCGATAATATTTGAAATTGAAAAATTAATAAAATTTTAAAAATGATATAACTATAATAAATTAATAATAAACTAATTGAAACTTAAAAAATATCATTTGGGTATAAACAGCACTACAAAAGATCGCGATGTCTGTGACGTCATTATGTTACGATATTCACTTATTATTACACGAGAGGTTTGTATTTTTTCGAATAAATTTGGGTTTGTCTAACGAAAATTTGTTGCCCAGTAATTTAACGAGAAGAACCAATAAAAACGCGACAACGAAGCTGAAGCGTTTTTGGATTGATATGTAGTTCTTCGAGTTAAATTGCTTTTAGGCAAGAAATTTAAATTGTAGAAAACATAAATTTATTCAGAAAAAATATAAAACTTGAGTATAATACGGTAAGACAATTTAAAGAATAAAATAAATTAGTATAATTCATATTATTATTTAATACACTGTTACTATGGTCCTAAAATCAATTAAATTTGCCAATACGAATTTTTATTTCATTTTTATCGTGTTTATCTACAATGAAATGATCAATGAAATGTTTTGTACCATTTTTTTCGCTGTAAAAATCTGTCCCAACTTTTTTTTCCATGGTAAAAGTGAAAAAAATACAATATTCTTATGGAACTTGATAAACATGAGTTAAATTGTTAATACAAAAATGTTTATAGCAAGCAATTATTGAATAGCAACAATAATTCAATATAAAAAGTCCTTAATGCGTTTTCAGGTAAGTAAACATTATGACGTCACATATACGCTCGGAAATTATGAGCCCGTTATCGGTTCTAAATTTAAAATTTTTTTTTTAAATTTGATATACCTAACTAACTTTTTAAATATTACTTAAAAAAAATAAAATAAAAAGAGTTTTCTTATAAAACGTTTATACAGTAGAACCTCTGATTACGGACACCTTTCTTAACCGGACCCCTGCTATAGCCGGAGAAATTTTTTATAACGGAGGCATGATTTACTAAAAGCAATGTGTTCAGCACTCTCTTAAGCGGACCTTCTGTTAACCGAACACGGACACAATATTTTTTGACGAAGACATATTATTTAGTACATTATTATCTCCATTAACCGGACGCGAGTGCGTCTAGTGCGTATGTACACCTATATGGGTTATAGGTATATTTGTTCATGTTTTAACTTATCAACAATAATTCTAATGTGACGATGCATTTGTAAATGTTATATTTTTGTATAAGTAATTCGTTCATAAAACGAATTTGAATTACTTTTGAATTAATTTGAAACTTAGTTATGAATACTACGTTATTAAAAGCTGTTATTTACTCTGCCCCTGTTAAGCGGACACCTCTATTAGTCGAACAGATTTTTGCGTGACACTGCTGTCCGGTTAATAGTGGTTCTGGTGTATAATCTTTATAATAACAAAAAATTTTTATTACTCATGCGGGAGAAGTACTAACTTGGCGCACACATTTCTGTACGCAAAATAGCCATTTGCTCACTCTACTCTTTCCACATACTTTTTTGCGTGCGGAAAGTTTACTTTTCGCACGCAAATTGACAATAAAACAAGCAAAATTTAATCAAGACACGCAAAGCCGCCTCTTGATTTTTCATTTAATAAATATTTCATAATTATTTCTATAGAAACCACTAACAAAGTAATTCAAACAATATTATTTAATTCAGAAAAAAAAGACGAAACTCAAAAATATTATTTTAAAAAGTAATAAAAATGTAAAAAATGGTAACACTAGTAGAAAAAAGTATGTGAAATTCGTAATAAAAAATATTATGTGCAACTCGTGCGAGACTGTCGATTGCCCACTCGAGCGAATGAGTGCCCTCACTACGATCGCGGGCAATCGACAATTTCCCGCCCTTATTGCACAATATACTATTTCTTCAAAAACCCAATGGGACAAAAAACAATTTTTGGTACCGGAGAGGGGGCCCGGTTAAAAGAAAATGTCTAAGGCCTCAAAATGTCCATTCCCACTTTCTAATATGGGAAAATACTTCAAGAAATGTAAGACAGACAGACAGACATGAGGGTCATTCCATGTCAAATCATCCAGGAGGCTTAAACTCAAAAGCCAACCAATTTTATTTCACTATTCTGTAGAAAATTTAATCTAGTTTTTGGTGATAGAACTCCAAATATGAGTTCAAGAGTCAGACTCTAGTTATTGACCAAGTTTTGAACACATGTCAAATTTTAGAGAGCAGTCTAAATTTTTACTTTAGGGCTCAGTTAAGGAGCTTAAATATGGATTTAGATTCAATCTATTATACATTTTACCTCAGAATTTTATTCTGAAAAAAATGGTACAATTTTGATCTCTATAGCTTAATAAAAAACAGATTTATTATCAAAAACGTAAAACGATGTAGCATCCCGAAGTGACCAGTGCCACGCTCTTAACGAGTTTTTTCCAAAATTTTGCCATTCTATAACTCAGAAATTAATCCAGATGTTGAAAAAAAATTTGAAACTTTGAAAAAAATTTGCCAAAGGACACACTGACCCCAAGGTTGTCAGAATTTGATAAAACTTGGGGAGTTGGTTCAAACCACCGATGCAAGGAACCACACCAATTTTTTTTCCAATATCTTGATTAATTTCTGAGTTATAGAATGACAAAGTTTTGGAATTGAATAAACCTGGTCAATAACTAGAGTCTGACTCCTGAACCCAAATTTGGAGTTATATCACCAAAAATTAGATTAAATTTGCTACAGAATGGTGAAATAAAATTGGTGGGCTTTTGAGTTTTTTTTTTCCTGGATGATTTGACATGGAATGACTCAGGACGGAATTATAAGGCTTTCGTTGGAATTTTTTTCGCTGGAACCGTAATACATTAGAAATTACTTACTTTCAATATACTGTTTACTTTCATCCAGTTTTTCCTTCATTTTCTGGTTCATCCTTCGCGGTAAGTAGTAAATATGTGGTTTTGCTGTGGTTCGTATAAAATTGCCAAGTGGTTTATGTTGCTCCTCCCAGAACGCATGCTCCTTTATCCGTAACATTTTCTGTTCGATAATACGAATTTCTTGCTGTTTTTTCTTTCGTCCCAAAAATAATTCATAACGTTCCTTTTTTATTTTCGCCCGTTCTAACACTTCCTGTTCCTCCAATTTTTTCTCAACTTGCGCCCGTTTATCTTCCTTCGTTTTTAATTTCGTCTCTTCCTGTCGAAATTTCTGTAATGTGCCCAACAGAGCGCCAAACATGCGACGATTACGGGCTTTTGACTTCTCGTCGTTATCTTGCGCCTTTAACGCATCCTGACGACTTGGCACCTCGCGCGGTGTGACAATGACACGACTGAACATTTGCGGTTTATTCGGAAAATCATCGTCACTTGGTTTACCGCGATCTAAACGTTTAAACACCGATGAATCCATTGAACGTTTTTTCGGTGACGGTAAATCTTCCGTGTCGTAATTTTGATTGCGCGATAAAAATTGGTTACGTTGACGGGAGTACGAGGAATTGTCCGGAAATCGACCACCCCCGGTCGAATTGTGATTATCGTAATTATTACGTCCACGAAATGGTGCATCATCATTTTGTAGTGTGGTCACGGGTCTTTTTATACCGCGCGACGTTGATTCCGATGGGTCACGTCCAATCAAACGTTTAATATTCTCTTCATAGTCGCGTAGACTGTTTTTTGCTTGATTAAGTTCATTTTGTAACGCCGTAAATGAGCTTAAGATATCTGTAGACATGATTTTTGTTTAAGTTTTATACAATTTTATATACAATTAAGATACTGATTCAGTTAGATGACATCAGAAATAAAACAAATGTACAGTGGAAATGAAACAATTTGACATTTGCCATTCACAACATTTTCAATATTTTCAATAATTGGCATAGTTAAATTGGTTATGTTCGTTTTGATTGAATCGTAGTTTTTTTCACTTTAGAGCATGTCCCTGTCACTCTCCATTTAGTCTATTATAAAAAAATGGACCGTTTTCTGACGTCGCTGTAACTAATATACCAGATGGCGTTGATTTACTAGGGGATAAAATTAGAGTCGAGACATGAGGTTTAATAGTTCGCTATTTTTCATCTAAAATAAATTGGAAATAAATTAAATATTTAAAAAAATACTTTAGGGTAAGAGACCCGATGACCGATCACTATTTTTAGCTGTATCATTAAATTAGCTTAAAAAAATTAAAAAATAAACAAAACACCCATTTTTTTTTTCTTAATAAGTATGAAACCAAGTTTTTTTAATCCAATAGATATGTTTTTAAGAAAATATAACCCAAAAATTTTGATTTATTAATGATTTTGTTTTATAATTTGTTGACGTCTATTAAAAAGCATACAGAAAATATTAACCTCCATTGAAAGATCAATACACTTACCCCTATCAAAAATCACCGGTTAGTCCGATTACTAATGTACATCAGTACAGTAGTAAATCTTATATTATCGAATATTTGAACCATTCTCTTTCAGTCACTTTGACACTCTATCCACTACAAGAGGTCAGTCTGTGTCATAGAGTATCACAGAATGACACCTTGTGAAACATAGCAGCAATGACAGAAGGGTTTAAATATTCGATAAAATAAACCACTAAAATACTGTATTTTCTTTCGCCATCTATAATTTTGCTTTAAAAAACATTGTGTACATTGTGACATGATCCTAACTTATCTATACGCCATTGTGAATTTTTAAACAGTTAAATTGACGATAGATGACGTCAAAAATGTTTATAAAATAGATATGGAATATCTGTGTGATTCTCAAAATACCCAACTCGAAAACTTGGATCCCAACAAGAATCAGTCATACAAATAATATTTAACACATATAAAATTTAATTCAGCTATCCTAATCTCTTAAGTGGACTAATAACAATTATTTGTATACTTTTATTATGCTAATAACTTTAAAAATTCGGTGAAAAATGTTACAATTTATAACCCATGTGTTTTGAAAAATGATCATCCACCATATTAAAAATTCATGAATTCAACAAAAATTGTTATATATATATATGTATTTCTTAAATTAAGTGAGGAGACATTAAATGTGATGTGAATTTAAATTGAAAAATAATCATTGTATTAACAATAATTTTTTTTTTCAAAGGTTTCTTTCAGAAATAACTTCATTAAAATATAAATGTCAAAACTGATCGGACTTATAACCCCGATCGACAATGGGGTCTTTTACCCTAATTCAACCTAGAAAGATTAATTAAATTAAAAAAATTTAATGCTTCGTTAACACATAACTTGGTGACGATACTTTTGTGCTCAATCATATGGTAATTAATTTTGACATCTATTTGATGAAAAATGCTCACATGTCCCAACTCTATTTAGTATACCCCCTATACCATTAGCGCCACGTAGCAAACTGTGACATGAAAAGGTCCGTCCTTGAAAACAAGTGGCAGGGACATGCTTTAGAGTCCCTATAATAAATAGAGTCGTGATATGTGTGCTGAATGCTCGTTGGTTCCGGCCAAGCCTTAAGCTTGTGTGTAAAAAATTGTGGATAGCAGTGTGCCTGAGTGTGCTTGATACCGCTTAAGCTGATTTAGAGACAACATATCTATCCCTACACTACTGGAACCAGTGTAACATGTAAGAGATAGACAATATGTTGTATACGTGCACTGGGTTTACATTGTTTTAGTGCGATTTTGTGTATTTGTGTGAGTAACGCAGATAGTAGGGGCGGTCACGTGGCTCAGCTATTGCATACATAGCTATCACACCACACGCATGTACTAGGGGATGTAACAATACCAACAACAATCAAGTCCATTATCGTGTGGTTGATCTACAATCACCGACTGCTACTGACAAACTGACAACTAAGAAGCCTAATGAGCACAGAAGTACACACTTGTGATTACAGAAAAGAGATAGTTGCTGTACCTCTGTACTCTGGGGTCACAAGGCAACCAAGGCAACTGTTGTTGATACATATACACTGTAGTCGTCTCCCTCCACGGACAGTGTGATGTTGGTACAAACACAACTGTACATCACACGCATACATTGATACGAGATTTATGTTGTAACATGTTGTGCGTTTGCAGTGGAGGGAAATTAGGTCATTTGTGACGTAAGCTGTTGTCCACATTGAAAAAGCTAGTATAGAGATACGTAGTTGGAGTATGTAATATGTGGTTTCGGCATTTTCTATCCACAGTTTTTAAATACATTAACAATAAATTAAATATTTAACAAAAATTATTTAGTTTAACCTAGAAAGAATAATAAAATTAAAAATTTTTAATTGTTCATTAATTTATAACTTATTAACAATAATTATGTGCTCAAAAATATTTACTCAAGCATGTGAAAATTAATTTTGAAGCTTCCCGCTCTGTTTTGGACGGAAAATAGATACGATCACGGAGGATACGACATGTCACGACTCTATTTATTATAGGGACTCTATTTCACTTTAAACACTATTGCTCTCTATTGAGTTGATATCAAATTACAACAGAACAAAGAAACCTGAAATACAAATATCTTTATTCTATTAGACGATACTAGATGTCTCGACGTTAGCAAATTATTTTAAGCAGTCTCCACATTCTCACCGAAGTAGGACGAGGTTCCTCGTCGAAGTTCCTCGCTGAGGTTGGCCGAAGCATATGAATAGCATTAAAACACCAACCGCGAGACACAAGGAAATGACCCTCTACATTCTCGTTTCGTCCAACCTCGGCGAGAATGTGGAGACTGCTTTAGGTTATTTGAATTCTAACATTCTAACCGTTTAAACTTCTGGATTTTTATTTTTTATGAAACTGATTTGGATTAGGGTAATTGGTTGAACTAGAGTAATTTTGATGTAAACTTTCTAATTTTGCTGTCAGAATAACGAAATTTCTTTTAGAAATACGATGATACGTCAAAAGCCCTTTTTCCCGTAAACCCGTAATTCACTTCTTATGTCATCTTTCCATCGTTGATGACGTCATTAAGTTAATAAAAAAATTGTCGAATCAAGCAATTACCCTCAAGACTAATTTAACAGAAATCATTTTCCCATTGGCTCTACTTCTTAACTTTGTTAAGAAGTAGAGCCAATAAAAATTTGTTAAAATAAACTTTGTTAAAATAAAAATTAAGAAAATTAATTTCTTCGAAAATCGGTCCTTTATCATTCTGTCATTCTACTTACGGTTTTCAAATATTAAAAAATTTTAATTAATTTAAAAAAGAATTTTTTTTTCTCAAATCAAACTTTAAAGAAGTATTACTTAAGATCATCAGAGATTGATTGAATTTGGGTAATTTGAGGGTGATAATTTCATTTTTTCTATCAATTCGAGAGAAGTCTATCTTCTAGTAGCCCTACAAGCCTAAATTGTGGTAAAACTGAAAAAAACAATTTCGAAAATCAATAATTCTTTGCCAATTTTTTTTATCCTAACATTTTATGATTTTTAACGCTTTGAAAAATTTTAGTAGCTAAGAAGTTTGATTTTTCTTAAAAAAGCTTTTATGAGGATTCAGTTTTCGATGACTAACTGCACTAACTAAATTAGCGTAAACTGGAGTGTGAATTTTTTATTTTTACTATCTAATGAATAACGAAATTTAACCCTACTTATCCCCCTTCCTCTGTAAAGATATCACTGTCCTAGTTTCGGTACTGACTTCAATTGTATATAAAATTCAATAATTTAAAATATTTCATTTTACCGCCGAATAATAAACAAATTAAAAGTAAACGCACATTATTCTAAATCGAACGTACACAGTCAAAAAAAGAGGATCAAAGTACATATTGTGGCTAATTAACTATACCACGACAGGAAGACAGGGCTTTGTTTTATTTGACGGTGAAGGGACAGACCACGGACATGTGTCTCTCTATATGTTGTATACCTTTTATCTCAATTTAGAAGCAATATTCAGCATCATGACGTTGCGATGGTAAGAACCTTTTTTCGTAGTTAAAATTTAATAACTTAATCGATTGTAGATCATTTGTAGATGTTTGTAGTATATTTATTTTCGTTTAGCGCTTTAATTAATTTGTAATCAACAATCAAAATTTAATACTGAAGTTAGCCGGAAGCAATCATGAATGTAGATTTTTTTGGTAGCAACAGAATAATTATCGTTTGTAGGGTCTAATTATAACGATAAAATGTTTGTAGAGTCGCCTGATAAAACATAATTAATGAAAAAGTTTTCGCGACATTATATCATTGGAAAGAGTGGAAAAATCACATAAAATGGTTTTTTTTTTTAACTATTATTCTATGTAAATTGGTTCCCGAAGAAAACTAATTTTTGTAAATGGAAATTCGCTATGTTCTACAAGCTGCTGCGATGGGAGTATTTTTCTTTACAAATCATAATCAGCACATTCTGAATAATAAGTACACATAATTTGAAAATTTTCTTAATGAAACTATTTCCCTGATCAATGGCGTCGCAAGACGAAGATGGGGAGTGGGCAAGTAATTTTTGCGAGGCTTCCTTTAATTTTCTTTTTGAAATTTCTGTCTTAAGTATTAGGCGACAATCAAAAAAAAAAAAAAAAAAAAAAAAGAAAAAAAAACGAAAAACAGTCATTTGCGAGGCCCCTTTAAGTGCTAGGCCCCTTTAAGTGCTAGGCCGTGAGCGTGGGACCACATCGCCTACGCCTAGCTACGCCACTGTCCCTGATAGAACTACGTTAACATGAAAAGGAGAAAATATTTGAATTATTGCATAAAAAATACAATATGCATATAGGTGTATCAAGTGTGGTTCAAGTCGGGTTGATTATTTCAATATATTTTAGTTGGAATTAAGTGTGATAAAACAAACTTTTTTTAGGAAATAATTAATTTTTTTTTTAATAAATAATGATTTTCGTTAGTATTGCAAACTTGTAAAAATAAAAGTTTAGATATGAAGAAAGAAACTGGAACAACTTTTCACTCGTAAGTAAATTGAATAGATAGATTAAAGACATATCTTTTTAGATGTCAAATTTCACATGACGTTTACTATAATTGAAAAATAGGCTAAAGGTTGGAATTTAACAAAAGTTCTAGAATACTCTATTCGAAAATTAGCAAAAATATTGAAAAATCAACATAAATATTAAGGGGGACCATTAGTGTGACCGCCTGAAAAAAGGTGATTTTCGGGAAATTTTTTAAAGAAAACTACTGTATGAAATGTTTTAATATTTTAAGGATATATTCGTTGATATATAATATAAATTCATGACAAAATTTTTGGACTAAAAACTTGAAAATTCAGTGAGTTATTCGCGATCTCTCAAGGCTCCAAAAAAAAGTTCCTCCACTGCTGCAGTGATAGCGATCTTCACAGTGCTTGAAATCAAAAAAACCAAAAAGCCTATTAAACTAGAAGGTATTGCTCGTGCCATGAACCTCAATCGAAAAAAAAGGTGAAATTTAACAAAATGGCGGAGTTTTTTAAAAAAAAGTTTCAAATTTTTTATTCGATCGGAAAACTGGAGATTCATGGCACGAAGAAACATATATAAAAGAAGCTGGAATAAAAATCAAATCGATCGGATGATTTGTCTTCGAGTTAACTGCCGCAAATTTGAAAAATGTAGTTTTTCTTTACTTTACTTTTTAGTTTTAATCACTGAGAATTTTTACTAAAATTATTTACGATGTACTCACTATAACGGTCATAGTAAAATTAGATGAGTCGTTTAAATGTGTCAGAGTCTAGCTTCTCCACAACATGTGACTGGTAGTCACGTCCAGAAACTCCCGAACTATCAACCTTCATACATTTCTCAATATCTCAAAGTTAACATTGAAAATCAGAATCCGTTCTTCGGATGGTTGTAACTCAAAAACTATTTGAGATATGCACTTGAAATTTTAGTATGTTATTTTTAAAGGTATACACTATGGAAACATGCAAAAAAAATTTTCCAATTTTTTCAAAATGTCACACTAGTGGTCCCCCTTAAACCGTGCCGCACGCCTCTTGACTTCACTAAAATTTTATCTACCTATGTTGTAAAGAAATTATGACAATATGTACAAATGTGATATATTGGATGTTGTGATGTGATGTTACTTACTACACATGTGACGGCTGTGACGGCGCCGCAAATACGACAGACATGAGCGCGTCACGCTGCACTGACCGCAATGACAATAAAATAAACATACCAGTGACTTTTAAATAAATGCCTACAAATAAATATTTACCTCTGGTTTTGTTCGTCTTTTTTGCCCGCGACATTTTTATCTTTTTTTACCGTACCTACTTATTTTAATTTGAAATTTGCATTTTCCAATTTTGTTGATTTTTTGTTCAATTAATATTAATATGTTTTCGGTACCAGTTATGACAAGATATATTTTCATATTTCATTATTAATATATTTTTTTTCCAAAATAATAAGAAGTAATAATGACAAAAATTTCTTAAAGCTTCTTTTTGGCATTTTTGTCGTATTTATAAGAGCAACTTGTAATTATATTGAGAGACATTAATAAAAGTTCCGCTAAAAATTAGGTATTACTAATATTTTATCTGACAATGACATTCGATATGCCAAATTTTTTTCGATTTTGAAAATTCTTAACCCTAGAATCATACATACTCGTCAAAACGACGAACGAACTTCTCTACCTGCTCCAATATTGTGACTTGTCGGTACCTGCTCGCTGTGAAACTTCTGTTATCTAATTTATTTGTTATTATAACACATAAGACATATAAATTTTTTTTATAGCTATTGTCGTTTTTTTTATACTGAAATAGTGTGCGTCAAAAAGACGACGATGTATGATTAACCTATATTTTTTTTAAAGATTTTGTACTCCATATATAAAAGTTTTCCTAATTTTTCTAAAATTTATTAAAGATATGGATGTTATAATTAATTTATTCAATGATTATGATAATGTAAAAGATGATTACAGCTGTTTGACTTATAGAGACGACATAATACTGAAGTTTGAATATATTGAATCGAAAACTAAAGAATGCGTTTCGAATGACTTAATAAAAGATTAACAATTTATTTTGTGGAAAATATTTTAATTTTTATTATTTTTTGAGATCTTATTCGAAAAATTACTAACAAATTTTAGAAAATTTACAAATGTGCCTAATGGGGAAATAACTACATATCTATAGGAATATTTATGACTGAGAAATTTCACATTCTGTAAAGTCACACATGTCCACTGACTCATAATAGTTCATAAATTAATTATTACAATTGATGTATTTATATATTTTTTAATTTTTATAATGAAAATATGCTTTGATAAAAAGATTAAAAAAATTAATAAATATTTACATTAAGAAATTTTTCCAAATCCAATTTTTTTAAATATTTTGTTCGCTTTTGTAGTATTGTTATGTAAAAAAAATGTTTTTTGCAAATAAACTCTAAAACTCCCCGTAAAAAGTCCATTCGTCGAAACGACGCCGATGTATGATTAACTTGACTCGTAGACCAACGTATGATTCTAGGGTTAAAAAACGTGGTGATGTCATCTAGTTAAAAATTTTAATTTTTCCTAAATAAAGCTTTATGAAACTAATCTGAATTAAAATGATTAATTTAGGGTAATTTAACTGCAATATTTTCATTATTCTCATCAGAATGACGAAATTTAAAGAATAAAATAAATTAACAATAACGTTTTTGGTGTTTCATTTTAACACGTTTCTTTGTAGAATTACAATCAAAATGAAATTATTTTTGGAAAAAAATCGGTTATCGATCTCTTACTTTTAATAATCGATTCATGAATCGATTCAAATGAAAAAAATCGAAAAAATAATCGATTTTTTAAGCTTCGATTAATTGAAGTATCTCTGTGACATGTTTCAGCAGCGCCCGCTCCAGGGGGGGATTTTTGGAAATTTTTGTAAAAAGAGGGTGACATTTTAGAAATGACGAGGCAAAAAGTAAAGATTTGCCCGGGGCGGGAAATTAAAAGGATGGGATTTTTGTAAAAACGGGGCGGCACTTTACAGCTGACGAGCAAAAAAAAAAAGGGTCACTGGTGTACAAATTACCACGACCAAAAAGAAAGGTTATCGATTTTGCACCGGGGCACAATTTTTCCCTTTTGCCCGGGGCGGCATAAACGCTAGAGCGGGCGCTGATTTCAGTCCCATTCAATTCAAACAACGGTTCTTGAAAAAAATTCTTATTGGAAAATTCGATTTTTTTTTCTTTTTACTACATATTAACAACTAGAAGCTGATACTTGTCTAAAAAATAAGTTGGTTGCTCGACCATTTTAGAAAAACTGAATATTCTTCCAGTTGTTTCTATTGTATTTGAGGTATTGAGAACAATTCTTAAGAAACATCATCGTGAATGGCTTAAGCGTGGTAGCTATTTTTGTTTTCCAATTTGAACTGATTTTTGTGTTTGCAGCCATTTATGCCAATGTACATACGTATTGCATAAACCGTTCATCCTAAAAGGTTGAAATAAAAACCATTTTATTTCATAAATAATTTCATAATATAAATCTCTCTTTATTTTAAGTGATGTCCATATTTAACCTATTTTCGTTCCTTCTATAAGAAAAAATTTACCTAAAGTTGGATATCAAAATTTAGCAAAATTCACTTTTTGAACAATTTTTTTCCTTATAGAAGGAGTGTTTTGTACAGCTTGATATTTTTTTGGGTATAGATGTATATGGGTAAAACTACCCCCCAAAAAAAATTCAATTGTCAAGCTTGTATTCTTTAATTTTTACAAACTTCCGAAAATTGACTTTTTTTCAAATTTTGGAACTTTACGTCCCTGTATCTCTGATGGAGCTGGTGATAAAAATTTGAAATTTGCACAACTGAGTAGATTTATTAACATAAAAAATCAACTTTATATTGATCCTTTACAAAACCCTCAATTTTTACCATTGCCGCAACGGGAAAAATAAGAGTTTTGTAAAGGACTTATATACTTATGAGTTCTTTTGACAGTTTATGTCAAATGTTGGAGAGGGGGGGCGCCACTTTCATGGTTCTGCTCCGGGGCTGTTTGTAACCAAATCTTCGTTACTTTGATAACTTTTTCTCAAATTGTGTATGGCTTTAGGTACATGAATCTCCCAGCAATATTAATACTTACCATTATGTATTTTGTTTTTTAAATTCCTGTTAAGAACTTCTGGTTTATCATCTTCTTCCCTAATTTATATTATTAGTTACAAATACATATAACGCCGTTTTTAAATAACATAAAATCTTGTGTGTTAATCTGTAAAACTTGTGTATTTGTGGTAGCGTGTGGTGAACACCTTCTTCGTCCGATGTTATAATATTTTCCCGACAAAGTTGTTAAAAAAGATCAGCTATTCAGAATATGATATTTAATTTCAAGAGATTATTTGTTGTTTTAATATAATACTTCCGATGTTTCCCGCATAACTCTCTATAAAAAAAGATACAACTGAGCCTTTTTTTGTGCGGTGGATAGGGATCGTATAAAAAAAATTGTACCGTAAAACCGTCTAGATCCGGACAGGGGGTCTAGACCCGGACACTTTGCACCAATCTTCAAATTAAATAATTTCTACATTAACCTGCAACAATAAACATTTGTTCTTGACGTCATTAGAGAGAGAAAAACATCCTCTAAACAGCTATACCAATAAAAACTACGGATTTCAACATTTACTATCTCATTTTACAGGATTACTATCCTATACAGTGTGTGTCTAACTTAGACATGTAATTTTCGTCATAATTGTTATATTGTTTTAGTTTTGACATGTTAAGTGTTCAGAATTTTATCGCGCATCATTTAATGATGTTTGAAGTTATATTCAATGTATATATAAAAAATACATGCTATATATGTATATCCGTTTAGACCCGGACACATGAGTTTATTGCACTATGGCCGCGATTCGCACCAATCGTAACTCCCACTGTCCATACGTTAATATTCCCCCCAGAATTACGCGGTTTATGCCTCCTTCTGGTGTCATATCGTATGTTTACTTTATAGAGAGGCATACTATGTATTGCCCCCTCTCCCTTCCCACAAAATATTTTGAAGTCTTTGACAGGTTCAAAGACATAAGACGATATAAAACACTGTCCTAAACTCGACGGGAGAGGTTAGTTTGCATGTTATTACATTATTTAAGTAAGTGTCCGCGTCAAGACGGATTTGGGGTGTAGACCCGGACACTTACTAATTATTTTTTATTTCTTTTATTTTTACTTATAATGAAACAAATGGGTCAGGGATATAACAAATAATATACGCTCTTTCTAATGGTAATACTTTTATTGGCGATATCTATGAAGGAAACATGTATAAACATAAAACTATACCAAAAAATGTAAAAAAGTGTCCGGGTCTAGACGGTTTTACGGTACAAAAAAAAAAAAAATATTCAAAATCTTCATAAATAACTTTAAAAAGTGTAGTTCGCTCCAGATTATAAAAAAAAAAAAACTCTTTTTATGCGGTCCCAGCCCACTACATTCATAGAAAATATAAATCTAATTTAAAACGGTCAAAACCTCACGATCTCCTTAGAAGTTGCTTTTCTTAACAGGATAAAACGTTAATTTACACACGAGAAAATTGTGATAAATATATCTGTAAAAAAACAATGATGCAATAATTTATATTTTTATGCAATATGTTGATTAAATGTTAAAAAAACAACAAAGTACTAGGTAATTTTATCACTTATTATTACACAAGAGATTTGTATTTTTTCGAACAAATTTGGGTTTGTCTAACGAAAATTTGTTGCCTAGCAATTTGACGAGAAGAACTGTCAACTAACAAAAACGCGATAGCGAAGCTGAAGCATTTTTGGGTTGGCAGTTCTTCGAGTTAAATTGCTTTTAGGCAAGAAATTTGAGTTGTAGAAAACACAAATTTATTCAGAAAAAATATAAAACTCAATTGTAATACGGTAAGACAATTTTATCTACGACTACCATGAAATTGCTTGTTTATTGTACAAAATATACTATCTAAGTAAGCTACGTTTTACATACAGCCACATATCCAACTGTACAAAAAATGGCCCTTTACACGTATGTATGCTGAAAATAACAACGCCTACTACATTTTTATTAATTATTATAATTATTATATATTATCACTGAGCACTGAATCGAACATATTAACATATGTTTCCTAGAGATACCACAGGCATTAAATTTTGAAGCATGACTCCATTTTAGTAAGCCCAACTTGTAACCACGGAGACTTGCTTATAAATATTAGATAAACCATTAAATTATTGGTTTGACCGCCATTAAAGTAATCCCATCAGTCAATTTTTTTGCTTCAATTTCTTAATGTATTTGTAATACACAACATTCTCTCTAGTCGATTCCCTCCTCAATGTATATTATACACTGATATACATGATATATATTATGTTAATAAGAATCTATACAAAAATTTTACCTAGCAACTGATTGTTTACGTTTGTTTTTAATAAATTTCAAATACTACATAATTTTAATGTATTGGTATTTGTAGATTTGTACCAAATTGTTGTCGTTTATTGTGAATTTCATGTTAGTCGTAGATAAAGTATAGTACGTAACTCGGTTGTAAGGCATATTACACACTCCCGCAATTACGCACTCGCCGCTACGCGGCTCTTGCGTAACATTTTCGCTCGTGTGTAATATGCAACTTACAACCTCAATCACGTAATATACTATAACGAATAAAATAAATTAGTATAATTCATATTATTATTTAATACATTGTTACTATGGTTCTGAAATTAGTTAAATCTACTAATACGAATTTTTGTTTCGTTTTTATCGTGTTTACCGACAATGAAATGGCAAATGAAATGTTTTGTACACTTTTTTCACTGTAAAAATCTGTCCTAACTTTTTTTCATTGGTAAAAGTGAAAGAAAACTACAATATTTTTATGAGACTTGATACATATGAGTTAAATTGTCAAAGTAAATTATTATAATTAATGTTTAGATTTTTTACTTTCTCTTGTTTTCGATTCCATTATGTGCTTGAATGTCCATTTTTCTAAAATCGCTTAAAAAAGTCGTACAAAAAAGACCGCATAAAAAAAGGTTCAGCTGTATTATCTTCTTGTTTTTTCGTATATAATTGAATTGTTTTATGTCTTTGAAACTTTGAACGTCTTCTTTGAGTAGGGGAGATCAGGGGCAAAAGCAATACTTAACACCTTGACGGTCACTGATGTCATAAGACATCAAGTTAGTAGGACGTCAACAATTTCATATAAAGTATACTATCTGTCAGAATAGTGTACCACTTGGGCGTCAACCGCGGGTAAACTTGTAAGCGTGGCCAATAAAAAAAGACAAGTTCATAAATAGAACGGTGCAATTAGACCTAAACCTCAACATCCAAAGTAACAGTTTCACTCCAACTCCAAATTGTTCTATACAGTCCACATATTGTTTGGTAAAAAGTTACACCATTTTGAGCGTCGGGTTTGGGAGGGAAGAGGGTAGAAGTAGGAATTGCAAGGAATTCCTAACTATGCAATTTAACGCAAAAAGTGCCTACACAAAAATAATCTACATTAAATTGCAAACAAAATAGTCCTGTACATAATCTTACTGAAGTGAAGAGTTCCAGAGTTATGGAGGGTGTAAAAGTAGCAATTGCTTCTAAGCAAACTAATTTTTTTTTATACAGGATTGTGTTTTGTAAAAGGAAATTGCGATTAGTCCTCTTCAAACATAGCACCCTCCTCTTCTAAATCTTCGTCTATGATGTTCGTATCCCTGTTATCACATCCTAGGTCTGAGCAGTTACCGCATATGCTTGAGCAGTTTAGACCACTCTTTCTGCATTCGCAGTTACGGACGCATTCGTCTTTGCGAGCGCACACTATGAGGGAAAGTAATTCCTCGGGAGCTGCAGGACGTGCTGTTGTAGTTGGTCTTAGGTGTTCGTCAATTTTCTTCCACCCCCACTCGAGCGGATTCTTCTTCTTATTCAGCCACTGCTGCACCTGGTGATAGATGCAGCAGTGGCTAAAAATATTAAAAATTGCTACGTTTACACCCTCCGTAACTCTGGAACTGTTCACTTTAGCAAGATTATGCACAGAACCATTTTTGTTCGCAATTTAATGTAGATTATTTTTTTATATGACACTTTTTACGCTAAACCCCATAATTTCCGAAATATTTAAAGAAAAACTGATGAAATCCGTTAATTTGCCTACTTCTACCCCCCTTCCCCCAAAACCCGTCGGTCAAAATGGTGTAACTTTTTGCCAAACAATATGTGGACTGTATAGAACAATTTGGAGTTGGAATGAAACTGTTACTTTGGCTGTTGAGGTTAGGCGGTTTTTTTGAATAACTGCACCGTACTAAAAGTCAAATTATATACAAGTTGCTTTAAAAATAACAAAATTTTTAGAAGAAATTTGACACCTCCAATTTGATCAGTAAATTAAGAGAAGAGCTTCAAAATATTCCACCTAAAGTTTCAAATTTCATATTTTAATGGCTTAAAGTAAGATTATTTGTATTTTTCATGGAAATCATGTGGAAAAAGTCGTAAAAGTAGTGATGAGCAAATGCAAGACCAAGATCAAGACTTGGCAGTCTTGATCTTGGTCTTGTTCTTGCATTAAGAATCTTGGTCTTGGTCTTGCTAGAGCAGTTAGAGTCTTGGTCTTGCAAAATGCAGTCTTGGTCTTGGTATTGGTAAAAAATCTCGCACTTTCTTGCATTCTTTTATTAGCGAATTTTTTCCTTCTAAAATCAGAATTTTTTCTGTTTACGGTATTAATTATACTTTCAAACTGTTTAAATAGTTTAGCAAAAGTCTTGTTTTTTTCTTGCTTTTGTCTTGGTCTTGCTCACTTGAGTCTTGGTATTGGTCTTGCAGCCATACTTACAGTCTTGGTCCTGGTCTTGCTCTTGGTATACATAGTCTTGGTCTTGCAAAAAATGCAAGACCAAGACTAATTTTGCTCATCACTACGTAAAAGGAATTAAAATTATATTCAGAAATGACCAAAGAAGCTAATATGTTGGTGTATCAAACTTTTTTTTAGTATACAAAATTGCTTTTATCGTTGAAAAATAATTTTTGTAGATGTATTTTTAAAATTCAATTAGCTATTTTGTTTATATGCAATGTAATTTCAATTAAAATTGCAAAAACCGGTTCTAATTAAGGTTCCATGCTAACCATGTAGTATATTATGTATATATCGTATATATCGGATCATAATTATCTTATTAATAAATGCGGCAAATAGCCACTAGAACAAAAGGATTATAAGTAGGTAATACATAATGTTGTAGGTATTGTAGTATAAAATATATGCAAAAAATTACATAACGGATTTACATAATATGCTTAAATGCACAATCGCTTGTAAGTTAAACTTCATACATACGTTAGTATTTATTGATACATTTATTGACAGAAATAATGTAACCTCAAAGTTGCGTAAATAGATGAAAACCAAGCGCAAGGTTATTTGTCGACCTAGTCAAAATATCTTCTGGCGCCCTCGAACTTGATAAACACTTATTTAGACATAATACAGTAAAAGCCATACAATGAATCTTCTTCAGCTTTTAACGTGTAAAAGTTTTTCACAAAGTATCTATATTAACACAATTAGGGTTGACCGGGGTAATTGTGAATTGGGGTAATTGTGAATGGCGCCTACAATTTCTAAAATAACATTAATATTGTTAAAAATCAACTCTTAATATGTTTTTCTGTCCTTTCTTAATATGCTATTAAAATTTGATAACAATTCTCCAAGTATTAGTATCTTTTTTTTTATTTTGAAAAAACCCTTGCAAAATTTTATGTATCTTACTTCGACCAATCCTCAAAAAATTTTTTTTTTAAATACATTTTCTTTTTTTAAAAGGTAAGAAATGGTTAAAAGTACTTCTAAAGAAGTGGCCTAAGCCCTGAGAGGGTTCCTTATTAATTGCTAAAGAAATTGGACAATTTATCACCAATTCGCAATTACCCCATGATTTTAAAATTGTGGGGTAATTGTGAACGTCATTCACAAATGCCCCCATTCGGTCAAAAATTTCAGTAGTGTCCTTTTCAGAGTTGAAAATGTTGATGATGGTGCTGGTGACCTTATTGTACAAGTTTCCGTTGTACAAACAGTACAAAAAAAATTTTTATTCATGTAAACTAAATGTATTTCCTTGAAAATGTCTTATTTTCCTTGTTTTTGTGTGAATACATGGAATTTTTTGATTTTTTATATGATAAAATGACAAAATATCATCAAAATATCATTTTTAGCTTGTAATAAATTTGTTCCTACAATTTTTGTTATTTTTCTTTAACCTTGATTTTTTGTAGAAATTTGAGGTATGCGTAACTTGCATTAAACAAAGAGAAATTGTGACCGCTAAAGTATGATGAAAAATTTGAAAGTGGAGTAAATGTGAAGAATTTGAGCTGGGCTTTACTCTGACGTACCACACTTCTCTTGTAATCCATTCTAAATAATTTTTCTGATGGCATTCACTTTTACCCCGAAATTCATAAGATTTGCAAAACCGCACCGGGGAAATGTGAATGGCTTATAAAATTTTTGTTTTTCATACGAATTTGCTCAAAATTTGTGTCAAAAATAAATCAACCATAAATCAACCATAAATCAAAAATAAATCAACCATAATGTGATATATAAAATAAAAAATACTTAAAACAACGCTCTTATCTCAACTCATGAAAATCCATTCACAATTACCCCGGTCAACCCTAAATGAGTTTTTAATGCTTATTTATTTACAACAAATTATTTATTAATAAATATTTTAAAAAAAAGATAAGAAAACAAAAGAATAGAGGAAACAAAATATAATAAAATAGAAAACAAAAAACTGAATATTATATATTAATTTTCCTAGTCTTAAGCGTAGAAAATATAAGAACTAGTTCAGTTAAGACGATGGTTAGCGCTAATTCTTGTTCAGTTGATATTGTCGGCAAGCCTACGAGTCTTTCCTGCGTCATTTTTGTAGGGTGGAATCATTCATGGAATAACATTAGATCGTGTAATATGAAATATCGTTTCCCGACCACTTGGCTGACCATGTAATGCAGGTAAACATCGCCACTTTTTTGAACATTGAGATAACTTAAAAAATAAGGTTAACTGACCCCTTTCTTAATATACTTTTCTAAAGAAACACCATTCAGTTTGTACCATGTTGTGCTAATAACAAAAGTGAAAAATCATACAAACAGATAATTTTGTTCTCGTTTTTTGAAATCTAATTAAATAATATAGAAATTATTAGTCGTTTTTTGTGATTTTAGTATATACACACAGTATATATACAGTGCGTTCAGTAGACGATTACACATAGGAAATCCAAGAGATAGTGTTTCTAGGGAAATTAATAATAACACTTCATTTTTTTAAAATTTTTAAAATTTTTGTTTCTAGGGAAATTAATAATAACACTTCATTTTTTTAAAATTTTGTCAGAATATTTTAAAATAAATCATTTGCAATTAAAAGTAAAACATATCAATTATTAAACTTCAAATGAAAGAAAAATGGAAAATGAAAAAAATGTGTGTGGTACTTTAAGGCAAGAGAAATATTGGCTCGTTTTCACGGCAAATATCTCTATAAACACAAAAATTTGTTAATTTTTGTTTCTTAAATAAATTCAATAAAATTTGCTATTCAGTAATACTAATGTGTAATTTTCAACTGAACACCAATACTTTTAAGAAAATAATAATTGAATTTCCATAGGAACACTATAAATTACCATTGAAATTTTCCCTGTGTAATTTTGAGGTGGACAGTCATATACTACATTATATTATGCAATGTGTAATCTTGAAATGAACGCACTGTATATATATATATATATATATATATATATATATATATATATATATATATATATATATATATATATATATATATATAACATGTGAGTTTTTTGAGAGTTGCCATTTTTATTACAGCCAAACCATTGATTTAATCGAAAAATTGTTCAAATAAGAGTTGTAGATATTGACGGGGGCAACTGATTGATATAGTCAGGAGCTTTATAGCTCTTATGGTTTTCGAGCTATGATACAAACTTATAGATTTTGAAATGAGACTATATATTAATTTTTCGATAAAACTGATCTAATGCATTAATTAACACCATAAATGAGCAAAAAAAATTTTTTACCCAAGTTTAAATTTTTAATTCTTTTTAATTTATCAGTTAGGCGGTACAATATGCATATGTACTTGAGGCTACCTACTTCAACCGATAGTGTTCTTGTTCTACTATTCTGGTTGGTTACATTTCCATTACCTCTAAGAAAATAATCTTTTTCACTACCATTTCTATCATACAAATTTGGTTGTAATAAAAATGGTAACTCTCAAAAAACTCACATGTTATATATATATATATATATATATATATATATATATATATATATATATATATATATATATATATATATATATATATATATATATATATATATATATGTGTGTGTGTGTGTGTGTGTGTGTGTGTCTGCGAGATAACTCTCGAAGGAAGCCTCCAATAGTTACGAAATTTGGTGTGTAGGTTAGAAGTCCCAATAGCTTGGATAAGTTCGTCAGTCAGATAGATCCGATTTTTGGAAGCCAAAGTTTTGGCGAATTTTCACCAATTTTTTGCAAAATTTGGCCAGAATTCGAAACTTTTTTTGATTTTTTTTATACCACCGAAAAGAGCGTAAAAAATCACATAAGACAAGCTTTTAAAACATTGTTCTAAATGAACTAGCTTTTGAGAAAAATTAAGAAATTTGCTAAATTTCTTTACAACAACTGCTTCATCGTTTTTATCATTACAATAACAATATTTATATCTGTTTCATTTTTCAAAATAAGAATTAACTTACTTTTCAAGAACGCGTTATCATCGATTTTGAAAATTTGATCACTGTTAGAGAGATAAACTATTTTAAATGGATATAAGTTATGTTGTATGAGGTCTGCCAGGTTCCGGGAATCCCAAAGTGCCAAAAATAAAACTACACAATCGATTTTAAAAAATTTTTCAGCTTTAAAAAATTAATTTCATTTAAATACATACGAGTATATGCTATACTATATGAGATCCGCCAGTGTCCAGTCTTTGGAAATTCATTATGCAAATGCTGAGACAGGGGTATTTTTTTTATTACGCCTGTAAAATCTTCTCAAAATCGAGCCTCTATAGACTACAATACCCCCTTAAACAAAACAAAATTAGGCGACTAAACGGTCTAATCGATTAATCATCCGACATGACTAGTGAGCACACTAACTAATTTGGTTGTTTCAACGTATGGTCAGTACGCATTGGACTTTTTGCGGTGCAATTATGCTTGTTATGTATAGGTATTTGTATAGGTACGCCATATTCTTTCTCATACCTCACAAACCAATAATATTTTGATTGATTTTATTCGTTTTTGGTGACCTTTTACGATTTGGATAGCATAAAAAAATTTATTATATTCAAACCTGATTGTATGATTGTTCAAATGAAATGAACTACTTTTGTTATGGCTCGACTTTCAATAGCCGAATAGACAAAATAAAGTTATATTCGTTTAGTGGTGACGGAATTATTTCAGGTATTATACGACATTATAAGCAGAGATGGGAAGAAAAGGTCCCTAACAGAGTCGCCATATAAAATATTTTGTACTGGGGGGCTACGAATAGAACTGGAGGGCTGTCATAAAACGTAAAAATATTATCAATCTTTTTAAAAATCAGTTTTACGACGTTTTACTATACTAATACCACATCGTTAATGTTATTTTGTGTCTGTTTGTGTTTCTTAATTGCCAATATTATGAATCATTTTGCTTGTTATATGTACATACATATCTTGATATTTTTCTAATGCAAAAACAAAACCATGTTCAATCTTGTAAGCGACCTACTAGAGTGATACAATCTACTAATACAATCAATTTTGTTTACATTAAAGCAGGTATAAAGAAGGTGACATATACATATTATTTAAATAATCACAAAGGAAATAGAGATATTGTTTACATTATAAATGTTTTGAATTCGTCTAAATTAATTTCTATTACAGTCGACCACTCATTTATTCAACATTAATCTTTTAAAATTATTTTTAAAATTAAAATTATATATTAAATTATGAAAAATGGGTAATTTTTGATTTTTACTGATTTGTTCTTTAAAGCTTCCTTAGGCTAGTCATCAAATCCAGGGGAAAATCCTCAGCCTTGTAATAAAATTTATAGCCCCCCAATTCTAAATATTTTATATGGCGATTCTGTTAGGGACTACTGTTCTCCCAAGTCCAATTAAATAAGACAGTAAAGAAAGATATTCGCTCCGAGGCAAAACTATAGCCATCTATATCAGGTGATTAATTGACAATTTATCAAAACGGCTTAGGAACTATTATAAATGAATGCAAAATATATTCAAAAACTGAAGTTTGTTTAATGAAAGCCATACATCTGCTCATTTTATCTTGAAAATGTCTTACAATGGAATAGTTTTCAATAATTAACCAAAAAAAGCATAGGAGGTAATTTTTTATGATATTTTTTTGAAAATTTCAAAATAAATTTTTGTACTTCCTCCAGGCAAATCTCATAGCGAATAGTTGGTCGGCCCTAAAGCCTAGTTTTCATTGGCAGAGTTAGCGGTAGAGTAATTTGGGCAAGTACTAACTGTCCTTCTAACTCTACCAGTGTAAACATTATCGTTAGAGTAGAGTACTTAATTATTGTAGAGTAGAGTAAGATTGCACGGTGGGATAGTAACTCTACCACTTGTATTCCCCCACCACTGATTTCTACTCTACTCTACCATCACTATTCTAATGAAAACCGGTTGGGTATAATCAAGTGCACTATATATGAGGATACTCCACATGTTTGTCTTGTTTTTAACCAATTTTCAGATTGGAAATTCAGCTATTTTGTTTTGCTGTGACAAAAATGAATGAACACAATTTATACTCTTTTGTATCTTCCGAGTTGGCGTGAGGGAGGTCAGGAGAGGCAGTTGCTCGGGGGCCCGGATCAAAAAATGGGTCCCGGATACTCTGTTAGGGACCCTGACGAAATGAAAAAAAAACATTTTTTTTGCTCTTCAACCGTATTTTCGTAGAAAAAAATTTTGAAAATTTTTTTCTGCGCTCGGCGATTCGTTATTTCTCTTGCCGGCCCTGTATATCCTTTTCAGCAAGTTCCTTCAAAAGAAGACCACTTCCCCATGTCTATGCCTTCTCTTCATTATCCCTTTATTACTTTACTCACTTCTTCAATAGCTAGTCACTTCTGCAGCGAAATACCAAAAATATTTTTCAAACACCTCCTCAGAGCCAAACGGTGACGGTTCATTTTTGTCAGTTAAATTGAATACAATCTGACTACTCTGCTGTAATTCTTTAAACTTCTGTGTGGACAGCTACTCTACCAGACTTGGTAGAGTAACATAATTTGGCTAAAAAGTATGCTAATATACTTTCCTACTAACTCTACGAATGAAAACTAGGCTTTAATGTGTCCACTATCCAATATAGTCAGTAAGTAGTAACCAGAAAATTTCGTTTTTTCGGAAACAATACTAACCTTTTAAAAATGTAACCATATTATATTGAATTTAGAGAATATTGATTATAAGATTCAAGGTTTCCTTAACTTATAGAACGATCTAATGACATGTAAGCCATTATGTTTATACCCGCACAATAAAATTCATATATTCTGTGAACTATTTTATACTTTAATCTTGTCGTATACGATACGACTTAATTGATTCCGGTTATTAGCCAATCAAAAACAGACGTGTATTGAAGTATAAAGAAGCCGGTAGTGGCGCCGCACCTTGTACATGTGCCCAACTGCACATTATATGTATTTATTTAGTTTTTCATTTTTGTTTTTATTGTAAAAATTTTTATAGCCATCCTGCTGCATACGGGAGTATAAAGAGTTGATTTTGCAATAAAGTTATTAGAATCTTGTTGATTTGATACTTGATACCACAAACGAGTTTTATATTATGTACATATAGAATTATTTTTTTAATAATTTAATATTATGATTTCTTTTTGAATTGTTATCCAATCTGATTGAAGTTCTTTGAATATCAATATCCACGCCAAAAAGCATGGTTGTATATAGTGTTAATCTTTTACAATTCAAGATATAATACGTTAATACAGTAAGTATTTTTAGCTAGTACGAAACTGACTACGGAAAGCAGTCCCCTCTTTTTGAAATCAACATTGAAAATATAGAATTAATAAAGATAATGCCGTTTTTCGAAAGATTTTGGACAAGGAGAAGGAAATTTTCACTTCTAAATTTACATATAATTAAAAATAATAATTCATTTTTTATCGTTTAGATTGCACGGAATGTAATGCTTCCTATGTAGGACAAACCGGTCGAATTTTCAAAACAAAATACAGAGAACATATTGGTATCTGAAAAAATAATTTGAATTTTGATACCTATAATCTATAAGAAACAAGTTATTAAATTAAGATATTTATAAAGGTCGTAAATTTAATTTTCTGGAAGTTGTGGAAATTAATTCCAAGGTTTTTTTTCTTTTTCAATAAGTTGAAAAAGAATTCCCTTGCCAAATCTATAAACACAACGCAACATAATGATAATGAAATGATACAAATTTAGGCTAAATAATTTATTAATGATCTGAAAACCAATATGAACGTTTAATTCGTAAGCGAATTATAGGCGTTCTTTTTCAGTTTAGTCATTCTTTATTAAAATTAGCCACGTAAGATTACCAGAAAAAGAACTTCTTTCTAATTCGTCATACCTTTAAATGGAATTTCGTCAATTTAACAGTAATAATGAAATGTTCACATCCAGATTAGCCTAATTCAACTAGTCACCCTAATTCAGATCACTTTAATAAAATATTCCGAAAAAATATTTTTTTTTAATTTAGTGACGTCGCACAGTGGGGCCAAATACCATTAAAGGTGGCAAAAATACAAAAAATTAAATTATAAGCGATAATTTATATGACTCCTTAAATCAATAGCTAAAATATTCTAGCAACGACGTCTGTAATTAACTTATGTAAAATAACGCGGAGGGTGCAAATATATCGACTGTTATTTGTTATTTCTATAAATTTATTGCTTTTAAAACCGTATCATTGTATGAAAAGTAGTGATTTGCGGGGTCGTTATTTAAGTCATAAAAAAAAATTAAAATCGGTTATAATGGGCGATGTTCCCCATGGTATGTTATTTTTTTTTTTTATGTAACTTATTTGTTAAAATCAGTACTCGTATTGATACTATCAAGCTTTAATGAAACATGGTTGAATTATCTAGGTAATTTCTGTAAAAATTAATTTCTTAAAGAATTTTAGTTACGTATCCAATCGAAACCAACCGATATATTTGTGGCATTTGATAAAGCAATTAGTCTATTTTGGTATTATGATTGCAGAGTTTGCACCAAACTGCACCTTTTTTCAAAATTTTCTGATTTTATTTTCATTTTGTTTGAGCAAAAATCATCAATAAGAAGCTTAGAAAGTTCATATATAAGCTCTCAGTGGTGCATAAAAGTATCAAAATATTAAATAAAACACCCGAATTTATTAGATTTATGTAGGTACCGAATATTCCAGTTAAGTTAAAGTTAAAATTAAGCGTATCATCGAAATTCGTTGTCAAAAATTCCATATTCCATTTAAAATTTATAAGTTGATACCAACCACGTGGCTAGAAACCAGTAACCGGAAATGAAATCGAGTTGTATGAAGAAAGTCTCGACCTAGGGTCAAACAAAATCTGCAAATTTCAAATTCATGCGACGAATGGTTTTTGATATATCATTTGACTAACCGTTATGGGACAGCCTGTATAATGGGACAGCCTGTATAATGGGACACTCTGTATAGTGGGACACCCAGTATTTTATTAATAAATATCAAGTAAAATTAAAATATATTGTTATGTAACTATTCTATAGTCAATAAAAGGACTACATAATTTTTGCCATCTTTTACCTACTTTGGCCTCACTGTGTGTCGTCAAGTAGGTATACTAAACATTTTCAATCGTTTAAAAACTGTAAATGAGATGATAAAACCGTGAAATTGGAAGCAAATTATAGGTCGTTTTTTCATTTTTACCAAAATTAGGCACACAGAATTACCAGAAAAAGACTTCTACCGAATCAGTCATATTTCTTAAAGAAATTTAGTTACATATTTTGACAGCAAAATTTGCATAATTCGCACTCAAATTACCATATTTCAACCTATTAGCCCAATTCAAATGACTTCAATAAAGCTTGATATGAGAAAAAATAATTTTTTTCAAATTTATGACGTCATTATGTGTTTACTAAATTTTTTCAGTATCTAAAAAACTGTAAGTGAAACAACAGAATGATGGAACTAGAAGAATATTATCGATCTTAGAAGTTGTTCTTGTAATTTTAGTTTAGATTTGTTTTTTAGTGCCCCGTACCAAAATTGGTAAAACGGAACACTTATGCAATCACTTCGGTGTCTGTCCAAGTGTCACAGGCAATTACCCCTGAAACCACTCAACGCGAAAATATGAAACTTAGCACGGAGATAGGGTGTGATGGTCAAATTACAGATGTGAAGTTGAATTTCGATTCTGGGGGTTAATTTTAGAGGATAATCTGGAAAGTAAAAACAAAAATTTTTGCCAAGAACACCGAGTAAGGTATCAAATGAAAGCTTATTAAAGCACGAATTCAGTAATAGGTATATATAATTTTATACTTTTGTCCATTTTTTTTATTTTTTATTCTATTATTTTTTCTTTTCTTTTCTTTTTTGGGGAAAAACATCATAAAAATTGCTGTCCCCGACCTTTATAACCTGAAGGATTGTTCAAAAAAATCTGAAAAAATTCACGAACATTAAGAATGGGGTGTAGATTGAGCGAAAATTATCAAACCTGAATTTTCTTGTACAACTTCCTCGGTATGTAAAAAGAAATGATATGTTTTTGATTTGATGATATATTTTGCTTTGATCAAGTTGTTCTTAATCAATAATTGTATTACTATTATGTTAAACGGCTATTTTGGTAATTTTTTTGGAAAGTGAGTTTTAGAAATTAAAGAAGAAGTAAGGAATAACTGATAAAATGCACGAAAAATATATTACTGTAATAATATTGGTAAAATTTTGTCAGCTATCCATAGAAATAATAAAATTCAAGCTATTCAAAAAATTGACAATATTTAAATAATTTTCTGACTATATTATCTATAATACCTACAATTTTTATAATAAATAGTACAGTTGATCCTTTTTTGTGCGGTGGATAGGGACCGCATAAAAAAAATCGCACTGAAAAATATTCAAAAATATCATAAATAGTAGGGATGTTACGGATATGAAATTTCGGATACGGATACGGATACGGATATTTAAAAACATTTTTTTCGGTTTCGGTTTCAGTTACGGATATTTAATAATATCGGATAATGTTTCGGATACGGTTATGGTTACGGACAATTGCTTTTAATGAACAAATTTTTTAGAAAAAAAGGAGAAAATTGTACCAAAAAATGTGAACGCCAAACACGAATCAACGAAAATCTATCAAAAGAAACATATATGCTAATAATATTTTAATTTACTTTCTTCGATTTAAACTCAATTTTCCAGTAGCAGTGGGTCTGTCTTTATCCGAAACAAATCCGAAACAATTATTTTCGGATACGGTTTCGGTTACGGATAATGAATTATTTCGGATATCCGGTAGTTTCGGTTACGGTTACGGATATCCATAACGTTTATTAATAGCTATAAGAAGTATAGTTCAATCCAGACTGTACAAAAAACTTTTTTATGCGATTGGTCGGGACCGCATAAAAAAAGTTTCATCGAAAAAACATCACTCAAAACGCTCAAAACTTAGAAATTTTCTTAGAAGTTGCTTCTATAAACAAGATAAAGCATTAATTTCCACGTAGAAACATTTTATTTCAATTTTATAATATTATGAAAATTTTGAAAAATATATCTGTAGCAAAATTAAATAACTTAGGTTCTTATGCAATGTATTGATTAAATGCTTAAAAGCCGTTAAAAAGTATTTTTATCAAAGAAAGTTATTATAGTAGGTAAATGCTTAAGTTTCTTACTGTTCCTTGATTTTGATTTATATTATACATTTTAATGGCTATTTTTTTAAAAACCACATAACAAAAATCGCACAAAAAAGAAAAATCGCACAAAAAAGGACCGCATAAAGAAGAGTTCAGCTGTACTGCTAATAAAATTTATTATTATTGAAAAAGAGGAGGGCCCTTAGTACATTTACATACTTCATTCAGTAAATATCACTGTTCATTTCTGGTAAACGTAAACAGACCAAGATAACTATACGATATTTTGAAATCGAAAATATGGTTTACTTTAGGAATAAAATTTATTAATTAATAAAATATTTCATTCATTTTCATATCCTGTTACAATAAATTCATAAAGCAAACTGATAGTACGGAACACTTGCATTTGCACAAGTACAACTTGCACTTGACGTTTTTTTTTTTTTTTTGCAGTTTCAAATAGAACATCTTGATAGGAAAAAAAAGTCTTTTTCAATGGTAGAAAAAATCGAGATTATAATGTCATTCTGAAAATGGACTAAAATTTAAACGATATACTTTTTAAAGCTAATATCCTGAGTTAGTTATGTCACTCCAACTAAATTTATTATCGCAAAAAATTGATACGAGTTATAACATTCCAATTTACGTCACATAATGCGAAAACTTACCACACCGAAAGGAATTTGTAAGAAAATTGAAAAATTCCTAATCTTTCACCACAGAAATAATTATAAACTTGATATCAGCCTTGAAGTGTCATGGATGTACAAAGAGTAATCTTGATAGAGGGGTGGATAATACAGGTATCTATAAACACCTAACCGATTTTATGATTTTGGTTGTTCGCTGAAAAAGTACAATATGTACGTTCGCTGAAACAGCACGCGCTGTACGAGCACGACACCACCGGAACTACGAGGACTATTCGTATATATACTTACACATACATTTAAATCGTTTTAATTAATGTGAAATTAATTCTCGAAATTTATTAGTTAATTTATCTAAAATATTTGAAAAGTTAAGGTTCATACAAATGTCAGCCGCGGTACATACGGACACTAATTTGCCGTAATCGTTTATGTGGAAAGATTTAAATGAAATCGCGTTAAACTATCGTCACCTTAACGCTACAATTGTTACATATGGAGCACGGGAGCATATCCAACCAAACCATATCCAAAATATATTTTATATTTGATTTAGTGTTAAATATTAATATATGTATGTAACTATTTAAACTCAAGTCAATTCAACTAATTAGTGTATTCGGTTTTTGTATCGTTATATTTTGAGAAGAATAACTTTGTCTTTACATGTAGATACTAATATTATAGTTAAAGGTGGTGCAAATAATAAAAATTAAATGGGTTTGGTTAATTTTTAGCGAATTTCCAGAATGGAATTCAGCTATTACAGCCACTGTCATAACGCGACCTAAGCCCGAGACTATGGCAGAAATTTGTTTTGAGGTCCCTAGAAACCGAAAATAATATTCACTAAAGTTTATATATATATATATATATATATATATATATATATATATATATATATATATATATATATATATATATATATATATAGGGTGGGCCATTTTAATCTATGCATCTAAATATCTCGCCAGAGGTGCCACCTATCAAAAAATGACCTTTATAAATGACCATGGTTACCTTAAATTTGTCCTTGACCTTCATTCTCAAGGTCATTTTGAGGTCAAGTCGTATTTTTCAAATGGAAAGACCTATTTTTTATTTCGAATTCTGAAAGAGCGTGAAATTTCACGTCGAAAATGCTATGAAAGAATTTTTTTTATTGACCTTCAATTCCTTAGTTATGATTTATGAAATTTATTAGTTATGAAATATTAGTTTTTCATAACTTTTTAGAGTCATTTTTTTCTGGATTTTGAGCTTAAAATGACCTTCAAAGGTTATTAGAAACGAACAGAAGCTCCTATTTCACATCTCCAAAAGATGTCGACACTTTAAAGTTAGGTTTTTCCTTTAAAATCTAATTTTTTATTATTCTTTGTTGGCCTTTACACCTCTTAAGGTCAATAATAAAAAAATTCGTGTGTAGCATTTTCGACGTGAAATTTCACGCTCTTTCAGAATCTGAAATAAAATATAGGCCTTTCCATTTGAAAAATACGACTTGACCTCAAAATGACCTTGAAAATGAGGGTCAAGGTCAAATTTAAGGTCACCATTTAATGTCCCCCTTCGTACCTAACAACCCAAAAGTTTATTAATAATATATAACAATTAATAATATATAAATATATATATATATATATATATATATATATATATATATATATATATTACCCACTGTCAGTGTGTTAATATTAAAAATGAGTGTATGTTAACTAATATGTAATTTAAGAGGGTGACTCACCCCCTCTCCAATGTTGCTTAAACTGAATTTTGAAATCGAAAATTTCATTTCTACGTTATTCTAAATGTCTTAAACTATTTTCAATGAAGAAAAACTTCTTAAACTACCCAAGTAGTACGACTATTCGACACAGTCACCCCCTAGTTAACTACCCCTAGACTTAATATTCGGACATTGAGCAAAAACAGGTCAATTAGATTTTTTGACGTAGATTTCAAATCTGTAAACAAAATTTTTATATTGTTTAATTTTCACCCCCTTGTTGCAAAATTAACCCCTAAATTTTAACTCCCAGCCACCTCTGTTGACACAATTTGAACAAATTGCATACCAATAGATAGCTCTTTAAAAAAGAGCAATATCGCCAATTTAAACTTTTGCTCTATCTCTTACCGTTTTCGAGATATTTAAAAAATTAAATTTTTACCCCAATTTTTGAGGGGCGATTTCACCCCTTCAAACCGTTTTTCCGCCGATAAAAAAAATACGTATAAGCAATACTTTAGTGTTCTACAATATGTCTAAGTTTCATCAAAATCGATAGGTCCGGCCTGGAGCCCTTTACTTGTAAGTTTAGTAATAACAGAGAGATTCTTGCAACTTGAAAAACACTGTATATATTTTTAATTTTTATATGATATAGGTACACAAATTACAAGAAATTTAGATAAGTGATTTAATATTGAAATGCAAGAATTTAAAAAATGCCTTGTTTGATCAATTTGATCATATAAAAAATGAAAAAGATATTGATTCCATGAAATTAGCAGACGAACTGAATGTTTTATGCAGTTCTGTACATTTCCAAGTCGTTTTAAAGTTTTTTCGCTTTGGTGAGTGAAAAACCTACATATGTGTTGTACAGCAGTAATCGAAACTATGTCAAACAGAACTAAACTTGAAAACACTGAAATATTACTTCCTATTCTGGGAAAGTAAGAAATCATAGGGGCGTTAAGTTTATATCTTGCCCGGGGCGGCAAAAACTCTAGCGCCGGCCCTGGTAATAGGTAGGTACTCTGGTACATATTATGGTCCATTTACAAAATATAATTACGCACGTTTGTTTTTCGTTTCTTTGTTTAAAGAATTCAAAGAAAAATATCTAATTAAATTTAATTAAAGTCAAAAATTTGATATGTTTTGAAATTGCAAATAAAAAAAAGACCAATTTTAACTGATCGGTTGGTTATATGGTGTCCACATTTAATCGTAAATTTTCAATTTATGAATTAGGTGTACCTACATAGGAATTTTTAATAATTGAATAACAGGCAAAAGGTAATTGTTTTTGGTTTTTATCAAAAAGATTGCAAACAAAACAAGCAAGTGGTGATTAATTGAAAATAAAGCTTTTTCTATTGTTTTCTGTAAACTTCTGGATGATTATTAAAATTTCGACAGTATTAATAAACTTATTGTTTGACAGGGTGCAAAGTATAGGGTGGGGACAATTAAATCGATTGCAGCGTGAGTAGTGGAGAAAACAAGCATTAATACGGGCTCATATGTGTTTATAGTGTAATAAAAAATATTAAATAAAAATATTTACATTGATCCACTTTGATTTATAAACGCAGTTGCAACTAATATGTCATTCCTTATTTATCTGTCAACAGTATTAACGTCTACACGTCAATCCATAAATACAGAATTAAAAATATTTGATGTATTTTAACTTACATGCAATGATGTTTCATAAGGAGTTCAAGTTACTAATGTTTGTCTTATGACTCTACATTCAACTAAATGACTTATGCTAGCATATCTTAATTCTCGAATTTCCCTGACGTGCTTCACCGTCATTAGCAACTTTTTCCTCTGCATAGTCCGGGATTGGAAGGGAATACTGTCTTGATAATTATATCCATGTTAATGTCGAAAATTGTTTAATTACATTTTTAATACAACTATTATACTTCATTTAGTATTTTATACCTCAAATTGTACAATTTATAAAAAAAATTAATTGTAAATAGCAAATATTTGTATTCATATTTTACGGTTTTTTTAAAAAAATTTTTAATTTATTTATTTCCATGGTTACCATTATTTATATTCGTTAATGAGCCCGGAAAAATGTATATTATAGATGTCGTTGCCATCACGCACCCAGCCTACTCTGCAAAAAAAAAAAAATTGTACTTTTTTTGCCTTTTTTCAAGAGGCTGTATCTCAATCAAAAATAGTCTAACAACGATTTTGAAAAAAGCACCTTAAACTCAAAATGTCTCACTTTTTTATCATTTTTCTTTAATTTTTTTTTAATATTTTTTTAATATTTACATATATACACTACATAACTACTAATATATATACTACTAATATAATATATAATATATATTAAACAAATAATAAATTGTTTAATAATTAAAAATTTAATAATAAAAATAATAAAAATTTTTTAATAATAAAAATTAATAAAATGTTTAATAGTTTAATAAATTGTGCTTAATAATAAAAATGAATATAAGAAATTCTCTTGTGTTAATTTTAGTTTTTTACTCATCTTTTCACTTTCCTGGATGTCTGTTTTTTATAATGGCCATAAAATTTATAATTTTTAATTTTTTGACTGGTCACTTTGAAATAGTGTGAAAAATGTCATCAACTTGAAATAAAACTACTTGCCAAAGCTTATGCATGAAAAAAATATCGGGCTCTTCTTTCGTTTGGAGAACTACCCATATACTTATTTTTATAAACTAATTAAGGTTCATTTTTTCATCGATTTTCAAACTTCTTTTTCAAACTGATGCCATTTTTTGCCTTTTTTCAAGAGGCTGTATCTCAATCAAAAATAGTCTAACAACGATTTTGAAAAAAGCACCTTAAACTCAAAATGTCTTACTTTTTTATCATGCTTGCCCATACAATGAATTCGCTAATGAAAAGTTTCCGCTGTTAGAGCCCTGTCCTAACTTTTTTTTCATGATAAATGAAAAAAACCTACAATATTCACCTACAAAGGAGGGGTTTCCTTTATGAAAATAATTGCTAAACTTGGCTTGTTTTGGAAAAATATGCTATTTTTGTAGTTTTTGTGACATTTATTTAATTATTTTTCATAGAGCCCAACCGGGTGACAAAAAGATTTTTATATATGTAAGTATGGTGCACAAGTGCATAAATTACAATATATGGTCCATTACACTTAAATTTAATCATAATTCATCACTTATAAATTTAAAGAATTTCCGTTTTCTTGGCTTTATTCCTTTCATTATTGCACCTGCGTAAATTTTGAACTTGCAGTTTGTTTTTAGTAAAGAATAGAAGATTAATTTGTTTCGAATAAAAGAATTATTTGATTGTTTAAAGATGACTCATGATCAATTGTATTTGAAATGGGGGCATATATGAAAATCTTTTTGTCACTCGGCTTTGCTCTATGAAAAATAATTAAATAGGTAAATGTCACAAAAACTACAAAAATAGCGTTTTTTTGCGTATTTTTGAAAAACAAGCCAAGTTTAGCAATTATTTGCACAAAAGTCCAATCAGATAACACAAAAAGAATATACATTTTTGAAAAGCTTACATCCTTAAGATTATAAGAAAATATAAAAATGAACTGGATCATAAACTTAAGAAAATTTCATTCAGGAGGGGGGGTGGCAATAAAGGGCCTTTATTGCCCCCCCCTTTGATAAAATAAATATTAAGGCGTTACATTACTTTGGGAGAATGGCTGGCGGGGAATATTGACTTAAATGATTTATTAACATCTCTAAAAACTAGGGTTTGGAATACCGGTGTCTTTTTATAATACCGGTATTTATTCGGTATTAGCATTTAAAATACCGGAATTCCGGTATTTCGGTATTTTTTCGGTATTGAATGAAGATAGTATAGAAAAAAGGAAAAAACATTAAAAATCATTTAATAAAATTAATTACTAACAGTAATAATAACATGCTACATCATCTTTGGATTTTAAAAATTTAAATACTTATGCAAAATATTTGAGGGAGAGTTCTTATTTTTTTGTCCTCAAAAAATCTAGGGTAAGTACGGGAGAGATGCCGCGTCGGGAGTGATGCCGCAGTAGCCATAGTTCGTCGGTTGATTGCCAGATAGCGCTATTGATGGATTATATGTTTAAAATAAGTTACTTATTTAAGCTGTATATGGTAATATTTATGATTAGTCCATCAGTTTAGTAATTATCCAACTTTTTAGTCGAATTTTCTCCGAAAAATTAGACTTATACAGTCTATACGATAAGAGCTGCGAGAGGCGAGAGTAGGGGCGCTATCCGTTTTCGGACCCGTAGAACACGAATATGTAGAAAAAAAAATGTCTGATATATATATATATATATATATATATATATATATATATATATATATATATATTTTCCCGCCACCTTTTAATTTGTGTAGGGCCCCCCTATGGAAGTTAAGAGATGAAATTTGGTAAATGGGGCTCATTTTCGAGGCACCTCATACTATCAAAGTGGGGTCAAATTTTGGGCAAATTTTTTTTCTGACCCGACCTTTAAGGGGGTGGTGGGGGGCGGAAAAGCAATAAAACTTTTTCAAACCGGTTTTAAATAATGTTTCGGTCAATTATCTACAACATATCCAAAATTCAACTTCCTAGGATGATATGGTGGGAGTAGAGGGGGGAAAAACGATTTTCGCTGGATCTAACAGGCCCCCAGCCCCCCAGAATTAACGTAGAGGGTTGAAATTTGGTGTGTTGATAAAGTTCGTACCTAGGTTGTGCTTTTTGGAGGTTTTAATATTTTACCCCCACCCCCCTCATTTTTAAGCTACAATTTCATGCATTTTCGACGTTTTCGAAGTTTGTACCACTCGCACAGGTCACCTGAATAAACCTAGAGGGCTGAAATTTTGTATTCGGATTGAGTTAGTATCAAGGGGGTGCCTTTTGGGGGTCTCGACTTTTAACCCCTACCCCCACCATTTTTATACCCAAAAGAACATGATTTTTCTTGTTTTTTAACAGTTTCGTTCGGGTCAAAATCTCCCCAAATAAACCTAGAGGGCTGAAATTTGGTGTACAGGTTAAGCTAATAGCCAGACATTGTTTTTTGGAGGTTTCAACTTTTAACCCTTACCCCCACGATTTTTACGCCAATATTTCCTTAATTTTTTTGCTTGTTTTCTAACACGTCTAGAGACTCCATAAGGAAACCTAGAGGGCTGAAATTTTGTACGTGTATTCAGTTAGTATCCAGCTAGTACCTTGTAGCGAGTCCGCATCACTTTTCCCCCCAGTTCTCCCATTTTTACATCGGAATTGAATGCTATTGTTAAATGTGTTTTAAAAGCATTATGTTTATTCTAAATACAAGTAGGCGAATAGTAATTTTAAAAAATTTAAAAAAAAGTGAACTTACTTTTATGACAAATGAAATACATACATATTAAGTAATTTAAAAATGTTATTAAAGTCACTGTTTATTTATAAATTAGGAATTTTCGATTTTTAGTATTTATAAAATAGAAATTTTGGATTTTTTTGGAAAGAAAAAATATCTTTATAAAGGCCTTCCAGTTTACTATTTAAGGTCCTTTTTTAATATTTAAAACTAAAACATAAAGGCAATTAGCGGATAAACATGGGCAGGAATGTCCTCGTACGAATTGTGTTGGTTTTTTTTCTGCTACCTGTTTTCGGCACAAAATTGAAATTTACTGAGATACAGCCCTTAAATACTTAAAACCTTTTTTTAAAGCCTCGATCAGCCGAACACTCATCACCAGTTTTGAAACCAACAAAATGACAATTCGGTTGTAGACTTTCAATCACATTTCGCTTGTAGACATTCAATACCGAAGATGAAGGAGAAAATTCGACTACCGTGATGGGGCCCCGCTGCTCACGGCGTTTTTATTATTGAAAAGTACGTTTTTTAACATAATATTTTATCAGCCATTTAATTCATTAGAATTTAAGAATGTATACTTCATTGTTTTAATGAAAATGAGTTTTGTTATTAATTTAGGTATATTTTAAAAGTACTGTATACAATTTTAGGTTGAAATTCCGCACTATGCTTGCTATAGCAACATGCGGCATCTATCCCAACAAAAAGGAGAGACGCCGCATTTAAAGTTGGTATAGATGCCGCATCATATTACATGTTAAAAACATAGACCTATATACCTTAATTATGCAATTTTTTTTTGGACTGTAAATTATGCCACGTAAATATAAAAGATCCATTAATGGATCAGGAAGAGCCCTCATATTAGTGAAGATAACGAAAATAATGATGACTGCCTGTGTATTGAATGTTTTGAAAGGTACTCAGAAACAAATAAAAATTTGACTGGTTAAGATGCATTAAGTGCCAAAAATGGTTACATATGGCATGCATCATGTATGGAGATGTGTGTAAAATGCAAAATTTTTAATATGAACTATGCCGCGTCTCACCTTCTTTGATGCGGCATCTCTCCCATAGGTGTGGGAGAGACGCCGCTTTGCAGGCTCTACAAAAATGTTAATTATGAATCCTTTATGACTCAAAATTTACAATTATTTATAAATAATTGTAAAGAACAATGTTTAGATTTATTGTGTACCAAATTTCAAATCAATTAAATGCTTACTTTAAGAATTATCAAGTGTTTTCAAAATGTGCGGCATCTCTCCAGCATTCACCCTACATAGGTATTTTTTTTTCATACTTCCAATGGAAATGAAAATTCTTGATGGTTCCGGAGATACTTAGGTACATATTTTTAATTTGTAAACAAAGTAGAAAATGGGGGCTTCTTTTACGCGCGCGAGGATTTCCGTAAAATGATTTTTTTGACGCGGTACACGGTAAAAAACATTTGTGTTTGTGTACAAAAAAACCAGTGGTTAAAATCTTTGTGTTAAATAAGTAACAAAACCCTGTGTTAATATAACATTTCGTGTTTGTGTTAAATTAAAATATTAACAAAAATTTTGATTTAACAGAATAAAAATGTTAATCTGTTTTAAACAGCAAATAATAACATCACATTTGTGTCAAATCAAAATATCTTATTTGTGTAGTTTCAACACAAAAAAAACCGGTTTTGCGCGCTTGTTTCGTATGTTTGAGTAGTTATGACAACACCGAGGTGGTGAACACATACATTATAAATATTCTAATTCGAAGCATCAAATAAACAAGTTATTTTTGTTACCTATTAAATAATAAATGCGTTCATTGTGTTGTTCCTAACATTTCATCAAATTGGAGTCATATATCGCATTGCCAGTGTAGCAGTCAGCTAATTTCCATCAGTCACAACAATGAAACCGACAAAAATCATACAGATATTAAATATTCATTATTAGGTAAGTTAATTAAAAATATTATAGATTGAATTTTTATAGACTAAATTTTTTTTCTTTGTTTGCAGAATTTATTTCAATTAATTAAAAGATTATCGAATATTCGACGTTTAAGTGGTACGTTCCATTTTGTCTTCCACGTTAAGTTTGACAACGATCTTCACAATTTTTGGGTATTGCTTCAACATTATTTTCATCAAATACCAAGTGAAATTCACCAATATCATCGTCGAAATCTTTACAAAAATTGTAGAAATATTAAATAAAAAAGTTTAAGTACTGAAAAATTATTTTTTACTATTTCCTTTCATTTACATAATAAGTAAATAACAAAATACCTATATACCAACACATCTATTGCGTAAACTTCTGCATTCTAAATCAGTTAGTTTTACATATCATTGTGTTAAAAAGATACACTAAATAATGGTTATATTAACATATTTACTGGTAAAATTATAACTAAGTAATTGTGTAAAATTAACACAAAATATATGTCCTCTTGTGTGTTAAATCATTGACACAAATCTTGTGTATAGATTTGACACATATGCTTTGTGTTAAAATAACACAAAAAATTGAGTGGACCGTTCTGGACATGTGAAATGTGTTAATTTTAACACAAATTTTTTGACTGTGTAACACTGATATCTCAAAAAATTAACCTATACTTATCGAGCTAAATATCCTACTTTTACGAAATTTGGTGGAAATATTGGAAGTCCCAAACCGTTGGACGAGTTCGTTAACCAGGCACGTACGATGCCCGAAACATGCTATTTTTGGCAATTTTCGTAAAAAAAATTAGTTTTTCCCAAAATTTTCCTTTATTCAAAATTTTTTGTTACTTTTTTTATACCATTGAAACGAGGAGAAAAAATCACACAAAAAAGGTCTTTAAACTATTATTCTATGTTAACTAGTTTCCAAGAAAAATTAATTTTTTTTAAACGGAAATTCGCTATGTTATGCAGAATGCTGCGACTGGGGTATTTTTCTTTTTTATCGAAAAATAAGAATTCTCCCTTAAAGAATTTTTAAAAAGTTTACAAAATAAAATTTTAAGGAAAGGTTTTACTATAATATTATTACACATGTCTTGTATATAATTAATATTACAAAGGTGTATTGAATTTTTCTCTGTAAATTACAATTCACAAAACTCGTCGAACTACTTTGAATAACACTTATAATTGTAATAAGTACAAATATAATCATAATAACCATTCAAACATTAGAAATAGAAAAATAAAATATGAATAAAATATTTTGAAAAAAATCACAACTTTTATTAAAAACAACGCACGGTAGTAGTAGGGATTAATTCATAGACAACTTCACAATACACTATAGAACACAATGATCATTTGAATTTTAAACGCACCAATCACCGTACATCTCGTTTTCCATTTGAAACACACAGCCATTTTGTTAGTCAGTGGGCGGGAATTACAAAATTCTTTCACCACCTACTTTGCTGTTTTTGCTCCCCAAGTTATTAAAAATCTTTTTTCAAAAATGATTATCAATTTCTGGTGAAGTATTGAAAGAAAATAAGTATTTACTATATTCAACATTTGTTAATTGTTCAGTTCATTTAAGTGCGAAGAGTTAAACCATTTGAAAACGTTTTTTTTTTTTTTTTTTAGATTGAATGTTGGTTTTGCTACATTTAGTTGATTGTTTTAAATTATTTTTAAAATATTTCTTTTAATTTAATGGAACATAAGCAACAAATTATTAATTTTTTAATTGTTAATGAAATATTTTCTTAATTTTTGTTAAAATTCTTGTTGTGATTAATGTCTTAAGTGAACAAAATTAAAATGAATATAATTTTTACGCCTAAAAGTTTGATTTAAGTGACCATTTTGGATAAAAACTGTGATGTTTTGTTATTTTTGAAAATTTGTGTAAAAATTACGAAAAACGTATAAAACGCCAAAAAATTGTGCAAATTTGGATTTATTTTGTAGATAAGTTTTTAGTATTGTTTTATTGTACACAAAAATGGATACAGGTAAGACTTTTCTGTGATTTAATGTTAACTAAGGGGATTTAAGCACGTGTTTAAGGTCATCAACGGGTTACACAGTTTATCACACGAGTCAAATTTCGGGGTCAGTGATGAAATTACATGCAAATGTGCAACTGATAGGTCGTTTTGATATTTTCTTCGAAAAGTAGGTCGATTTTTTGCGTCCGTAATTTACCTAAAAATTACAAAAAATTATTCAAGAGTATTCACATAAGACCTTTAATATTTACAGGCCCAGATAAACATAATTGATTTATAATTTTTGCGTCGGAGCGAAAACTGTAGTGACAATTTTTAATTGTGATTAAACATTAAAGTGAATAAACTCAAAAATAATTTCAACAATAGTTGGAAGTATTTCAGATTTTTAAAGCGGAAACAAAAGAGGAAATAAAGAAGCTTCTTCTATAAACTGAAGAATTTTTAACTATAAATTTAATCGTTAAAGATTGCAAAGTTATTTTTTGCGACGGCAAACTGTTTAATGTAGGGTATTCTACACGAGCAGATTCAGTTCTCAAATTAACCTCATAAAAATTCTCAGTGGGATCATACTTTTGAGGGCTTCAAAATGCTTCTGTAACATTGAAGTGACATAAAATTTTTAAAAAATGTCGTTATCTAAACAAGTATAGAAAGTCCGCAAGAAGAATCTATACCTATAGATACATTTGATAAGCTATAATAATCGAAAAACCACAATAAAATTTGAATTTACTTTCGTTCAGGCAAGGTCATGACCCCCCCCCTCCTCCATCCCACATAGTCAGTTCTGTATCGGAGTTTGGTCTTTTTTTTCGCTCGTCAACTCTATTTTTCGGGAAAATGTGAAAAATTTCGAAAATTTTCCAAGGAGGCCGCCACAAAAGTACTCAGAGACTCCACATGGGAAGCGTTCAGGGACCATCACATTAGAAGTGCCCCGGGGCCTCCACAGAAGTAAATCCGGCGCTGTTGACCTAGTTTTGGCAAAAATGAATAGCACGTATTTGAACTATTTGAAAACCTTCAATTTGTTTCGAACTTTATCATTCTGTTATTTTATTTACGGATTTTGGGGAATTTAAAAATTTTAGTAAACTTGATATGTCATTAAATTAAGAAAATTTTTTTTCCTCAAATGACACTTTATGAATGCAATAGTTACTGGTTGAATTAGCGTAACTTGGGGGTGAATATTTCATTTGTGCTATTAAAATACAAAATTTCTTTTAGGGTTTCTAATTTTCCGGTGAGCCTATTTATACAGCTGATCCGTTTTGTCAACATGCAGTCTGTTTTTTATTACATATGTTGTAAAACTTTTTCATAAGTATAGAATACCTATATTTTTTATCCATTTAAGTTCTATATGGACCTAATTGTAACTTACCTAGAAATTAATACTAGGGTAAGTGCGGGAGAGATGCTGCAGTAGCCATTGTTCATCCGTTGATTAATAGATAGCGCTATTAATGGATTATATGTTTAAAATAAGTTACTTATTTAAGCTGTATATGGTAACATTTATGATTAGTTCATCAATTTCAAATTATCCAACTTTTTATTATTGAAAAGTATGTAAGTTTTTTTAACATAATATTTTATCAAGCATTTAATTCATTAGAATTTAAGAATGTATATTTCAATGTTTTAATGAAAATGAGTTTTGTTATCAATTTAGGTATATTTTAAAAGTACTGTATAAAATTTTAGGTTAGAATTTCGCACTATGCTTGCTATAGGAACAAGAGGCATCTATCCCAACAAAAAGGAGAGATGGCGCATTTAAAGTTGGTATAGATGCCGCATCATATTACATATTAAAAACATAGGTTTATACTTTAATTATGCATTTTTTTTTTTGGACTGTAAATTATGTCACGTAAATATAAAAGATCCAGTAATGGGTCAGGAAGAGCTCTCATATTAGTGAACATAACGAAAATAATGATGATTGCCTCTGTATTGAATGTTTTGAAAAGTACTCAGAAACAAAAAAAAAAAGTTGACTGGTTAAGATGTATAAAGTGCCAAAAATGGTTACATATGGCATGCATGCATCATGTATGGAGACGTGTGTAAAATGGAAAATTTTTAATATGAGCTATGCAACGTCTCTCCTTCTTTGATGCGGCATCTCTCCCATAGGTGTGGGAGAGACGCCGCTTTGCAGGCTCTACAAAAATGTTAGTTATGAATCCTTTATATGACCCATAATTTAAAATTATTTATAAATAATTTTAAAGAACAATGTTTACATTTATTGTGTACCAAATTTCAAATCAATTAAATGCATACTTTAAGAATTATCAAGTGTTTTCAAAATGTGCGGCATCTCTCCCGCATTCACCCTATTAATACTTATTTGCAGGTAATATTAATCAGCCAGAAATAGTCATTATGAATAATAATTGTTTTTTTCTTGTACTAGTACCTGTTCGGTATATAGGGTTTCGGACGAAAGAAATATACCAATTAATTCGGAAGCCACCTCTTTCAGGCGTATTAGGTATTTCCACACTGTTTTATGAGAATTGTGTTAGAATCTGAATAAGAAAATTACAATTTTTTTTTTAGTTTTCTTTTTCTTCATAATTTTCTAAATTTGAATTATTCCCTTTCTTAATTTTAATGGGATAAAAAAAATTTTACGGCTTTTGAATTGTCTATAGTCAGATAGGAATTGGTGAGAAGAATCAGATCATGTGCTTAACTCGATTTTGAATTTTTTTGACAAAACACTTTTTGAATATTCACTCCACAGCTATAAGAAGAGAAAGTATGGTATCAGACCAATTTGAGCATATTATGCAGTTTTCAACAGATCTTTAACCTTTTAGGGCTTAAGGAACCCAGAAAATCGAAAACCGGATGGAAATTTTCGGAATGTTAATATACGTATGTTGACGTTTAAATCGGCGAAGTTTCCAGATCTACTAGGGCAACAGATCAGGGGCGGAACTATATCTCAAATTAGGAGAGGGACACATTTTCTTATAGGCTTCATAATACTCATCTCTGACACCGCAAATTTCAAAAAATATATCTACCTAAATTAGCATTACAAGAACGACTTCAAAAATTTATAATTTTCTTCTAATTTCATCATTCTATTACAGTAGAACCTCTGTTAACCGGATAGCAATGTCACGTAAAAATTTGTCCGGCTAACAGAGGTGCCGCTTAACAGGGACAAGTAAATGATGTAGTATTCATAGCAAATTTTTTTAATTCAAAATTTTTTTAATTTTTTAATTCAAATAAATTTCATAAACGAATTTAGGTGCTTATACAAAAATATAACACTTACAAATGCATCGTCACATTAGAATCATTGTTAACAAGTTAAAACCTGAACAATTATACTTAACCCATATAGGTTTACATTCGCACTATACCCACTCGCGTCTGGTTAATTGGAGGTAATAATGTACTAAATAATATGTCTTCGTCAAAAAATATTGTGTCCATGTCCGGTTAACAGAGGTTGAAAAAAGTGCTAAATGCACTGGTTTTAGTATAGCATGCCATCGTCATAAAAAATTTGTCCGGCTATAGGAAGGGTCCGGTAAAGAGAGGTGTCCGTAATCAGAGGTTCTACTGTATTTAAATTGTAGTTTTTACGGCATTAAAAAATTTTTGTAAACCTGATGACGTCACCAACTTAAAAAATTCTGTTTTTCAAGTCAGCTTTATTGAAGCGATTTAAATTACGGTGATTGGTCGAACTAACATAATTTGGGTGTAAACTTTTCATTTTTACTATCAAAATGACGATATTCCTTTTAGAAATATGACTGATTCCACAGAAGTCTTTTTTCTAGTAATTCGAGGTGTCTAATTTTGGTAAAAATGAAAATAGCGGCCTCAGAATTCCATAATTCGTTTCAATCGCTTCCAATTTCATCGTTCTGTCGCTTCATTTACAGTTTTCGAGACATTGAAAAATCTTAGTAAACTTATTGATCAAAGTAACCAAGTTAAAAAATTTCTTTTTTTCGAAATGAGGCTTTGTTAAAGTGATTTGAATTAGGATGATTGATTGAATTAGGCTAATCTGTATGTAAACTTTACTATTAAAATGACGAAATTCCATTTAAAAATACGATTGATTAGAAAGTAGTCCTTTTTCTAATAGTCCTACAGACTTACTCTCTTAACTTTGGTAAAAGTGAAAAGAAGGCCCATAATTCGTCTTCAGTTTTATCGTTCTATTATTAACCGACTTCAAAAATGAGATTCTCAATTCAAACCGTATGTTTTCTTTTATGTATGTACACCGATTTCTCCCACATTTTTGGCCCAATTTGCACCATTTTTTTTTTAGTTAGTAGATAAAGTTCTCCAGGTGGTCCCATAAAAATTTTGTTGATATTGGTTGAGTAATTTTTTAACCATCTTCAATAATATGAACAATATGAATAATTATGGTAAATTTAAAATTTGTATATGCAAAATTATTTAGGGTAACTTCAAAAATGTAAACTTTACCGCATCGATGCAGCATCATGACTTTTCTGATGCGTCTAATACTACATGATGCGCTGCTCATGCTCTCTTGAAATTTGATGCACATTAAATGTTTTTGAACGGGATATTGGCATCATTTAGCCACTGATTTGGCTATAGATAAAATAAATAATGTAGCATGATAGACTGTAGATAATATAGCAATACAGTCCTTGTATAGGTATATTATCTTTGAATTTCAACTTGAACTTACTTGAAATTGAAAATATTGAAATTATTTGAATAAAAAATATTACATATCTATTTTGAGTGCAGGATGTATTCAAATAGTTTAAATAATTTTAATCAAAGGTAAATACATTCATCTTTTTCAACAATTTGTTTTTCGGAATTATTCCTGTTGGTGTTAATACCTATACATAATATGGCAAGTAGTTATAATTCTACATTATACACATGACCTGCATCTTGGACCAAATTTCTTGATGCATTGTTTTGACGCATCAAATGCAAAAATGAACTTTTGATTTTTCATTGTCATGCGTCTGATGCATTTTTGAACTTTTGACTCTGCCTCATGCAAGCAGTGATGCATTTTTGAAGTTAGCCTTACTTTAATATCTATAGTAACATATATTTTTAATTTATCTTGATCCAGTTATCTTAAAAATAATTTTCTGTCAGTATCTAGTTTAAAAAATTCTTTGATGACTTGAAAAATTGGTGGATTTTCATTGATTTCTTATTTTCCTAATAATTATTACTTTAAACATTATTAATGTTCCAAATTTCAAAGCAAAGTCAGTGAATTCCCAAAATTATGATTTTTGGACACTGGTATTTTGGGAACTATTCCACCTAAACCTATGAAATTTGGAATTTAATAAAAAACATTTTTAAAAACCAAATAAAAAATTGTAATGGGGTGGACTCATAAGCATTGTCACTAAAAGGTATGAAATAAAAGCTCTTTTAAAAAACCGACTTCAAAAAGTAAAAAATAATTAATAGCACGAATTTTGAAGTCAGGCGGGGGGTAGTATCAAAAAAAAAATGTAGTTCTTGAATAATTAATGAATTTTTCAAGCACATCTAATCGCAATTTTACATACGACGCCCCGCCTGACTTCAAAATTCGTGCTATTAATTATTTTTACTTTTTGAAGTCGGTTTTTTAAAAGAGCTTTTATTTTGTTAATGGTTTTGTTAGGTCAGTGAAGATTGTAGTAAATTTGATGACATCGTCAGGGCCGGCGAGAGCGTTAGGGCAGGTGGGGCAATTCTCCGAGGGCCCAAATCTAAAAAGGGGGCCCACCGCCTCCTGTAGGGGCCCGAAAAAAGTGAGACTTTTTTTTGCTCGTCAATTATATTTTTGAGAAATTTTTTGTTGTTGTGCCCGAGGACCCATCATTTTTCTTGCCGGCCTTAGACATCATCAAATAAATTATGATAAATTTTGAATTAATCTTATTTCAGGGGGGAGGGTCATCACTCCCTATATTCGCGCTTACAACAGACGCAAAACCAGGTTCAAATAATTTTATATATGGGAGATTAAAAGGAGTTAAATTTGGGTATATTTTGTCTGTACTTCTGGAACGGCGCACACTAGTTCGCTCCCGCGGTCAGATAACCCTGAATGGTAGTATACTAGTTTGCTCCCGTGACCGTATACTAGTTCGTTCCCGTCTAGACCGTATACTAATTCGCTCCCGTAAACGCTAATGCGATTAAGGTTCATTCTAAGAACCTAAAGAAAGAGAAATTACACAAATTGAACAGCAAAATAAGAATGTTTTTATTTGTGTTTTATAACTTAAATATTAAATAAGTACATTATAAATTTGGTGTAAATTTATATTGACATAAATTTTACAAAATCGAATCTTCTTATTATATTTTGTTTCTATAATGATATTTTTCCTCTACAAATTCCTTACCCAAGCTAATATTAGCTACATTATAAATTTGGTGTAAATTTATATGACATAAATTTTACAAAGTCAAATCTAGTTATTACATTTTGTTTCAATAATGATATTTTTCCTTCTACAAATTCCTTACGCAAATTAACTGCCTTAATTACTATCTACTTACTTAGATCTGCCTGCTATCCCTTATCTCATTTAGATAATTAATTTGACCTGTCAGTAGATAAGAAGTCGAAAGCGAGCTAACCTACGATCCTTTTTCAAGATAAGTTAAAATCTGACCGCGGGAGCGAACTCATATGCACCCTTCTGGAATTATCGTCATGTTTAAAAGGCGGCCCTGTATAAAAATTTGTTGGGGGGCCAAATGAAGGGTAAAGATTTCTCACAAAAAAAAACAAAAATGCTTGCATTAAATTAAAATAAATATTTATTGATTATAAGTTATCGCTTCCTCCTAGAAATTGAGCCTAGCCAAACAATTCAAGTTAAATATACACTTTTCTTGCCTTTTTTGCGGCAAATTAACTTATTAAATGATCTATAGCTGAAGACGGTTTCAGTTTTTCTAAAAACTGAAGACGGTTTCAGTTTTTCTAAAATTTCTTCCTCTATAGACAATAGTGACAAGTCTGATAGCCGTTCCTGCCCTATCGAAGTCTCATTTTTGAAGTTACCCATGTTGCCAACTTTTGGGCGCACGCTTAACCCGGGAAAAAAGGGGTTTGTCTTTTGTCATTTCTGCAATGAAAACTCTAATATAGGCACGTATGACAGTTTTTTTTTATACACTGAGAAAAAAATACAGTAATTTTTACTGAAATTTCTGGTAAAAAATTACTGAGCTCTCTGGTAATGCGGACATAAGTGAAAGGCTAAGTAAAAACTACGATAATTTATAGTAAAAATTTAAATTACGCTACAGCTCAGTAAAAATTACCGTATTATTTATAAATAAGGTTTTTTTTGATTTATTAATAAATAATTGAATTAAAATAGTTTAAAAGGATATTGATAGAAGGGTAAGCATTAAAATCAAATTATTAATATAGAAAAAAATTTTTGTGGTTTTTTATTATTTGTGGAAAAAAATATACAAATTCTTTATTTGAAATATTACATGATAAAAATTTTTAACAATAAGCACATTATAATAATTTGTATAAAAACATATTTCAATTAACATATCAAATACTTAAGTAATAATTTATTATAAAAAAAAAAAAAAAAAAAAAAAAAAAAAAAAACACTTTATAAACATCCAATCACTATCATTGCTATTGGCCAACTGACGAACCAACGGTTGCCACGGTTGCTGCGTCTGTAAGTCGTGTATTGTCTAACACGCATGCTCTCTGGGCCTCAAGGTTGTGTGGTGGTTGCGTGTTTCTTTTGTTTATTCTGTTCTATGCGTTCTATGTAATACTTGGTATGCAGTGGTGCTGAAATACACACCGACTCAGTAAAAATTATTCTATGTCCAGTATAATTTTACAAAAAATTAAGTAAATTTTCCCGGTGTCCACTTGAAATTTTACTACCCCATCGAATTTTACGCAGCTGTATAGGAAAAATTACGCAGCTGTATAGGAAAAATTCTTAAGGTGTACAGGACAAATTTTCAAATGAATCGTAAAAAATAATGTTTGAAACGCATTTTTTATATTTTTGCTTAATAATTTCCTACGGACTGGTCACTTAAGACTCGTTTACCGGAGGCAGCTCAGTAATTTTTACTGGAATTTTTCTCTGTGTATGTTTTTTTCCCGGGAAGCACGAGATTAAGTGACATTATGGATAACATTTTACTAATTTTTGCTTACACACGTTAGGAGCCTCTGTAGGCCGGGGGCCCCGTATCATTGATACTGCGGTAGCTACGCCCCTGGCCTCCACAAAATCTCAAAATAGAGGAATAAAATAGAAAGAATAAGTGCGTTTTTGATTTGTTGAATGAAGTGCTCAGAAGTCGCCACATAAGAAGTGCCCCGGGGCCTCCGCAAAGGTGAATCCGGCCCTGATTGTTATTCATAAATGCTCAACCTCAACAGGTTTCAGCTAAAAAAAGACGGGGAAGTCCCACAAACATGTTGTCAGATTTTTTTGCTTCGCAAGGCTCAGTGGCGTAGCGAGGAGAGTGCAAGAGGTACTATTATGACCCGGGCGCCACTTTGAGAGGGGCGCCAAAAGCTAATAGGGGAAGCGTCAAAAGCTAATAGGAGGGACGCTGTTACTTTTTTTTGTGTTTGTCATTAGAATTTCGCTACGTGAAAGTGTAGGAAAATTACAAAATTACTTCCAGGCTACGACTTCAAATAGTTCAAATATATAAACACAAAAAAAATCACTGGCAAAAAAGGTCGTTAACCCCTTATCGCATACAAAGCCATATATGGATTATAAGTTTTTTTCTATTTTTTTTTTCAACATATTAAATTTTTTTTTAAACTAATGTTAAATCCTAACTTTGAAGTTATGTCCAGAGTGTCCGACCGTTACAGTGCAATTAATTGGTGCTCATTTTATTTGTTAAAACTAAACAATAAAACAGTAAGTACTAAAATCAAAAATTTTCAAAACACATTCTTTATATATTCAAGAACATGGAATAGTTGTGATTCGTGTGTGTTTTCTTGTTTTCTTCGATTTTTGGGGCTTATTTTGAAGTTGCCATATTTGGCTTCGTATGTGTTTAATCCAAATTATTATTGGGCATATATGGCTTCGTATTGCTTTTATGGTACATCCCAGTATGTCAATTCTATTCCTGGTGATGGCTTCGTGAGTAACGATGGTTTGTTTCTGATTCCCCAGTACTCCCACCAGCCAAGGCAGTCCATCAACTTCGGTGGCCAGAAAACGTACTGCAACAAGTCGAAAAGGTACTCCATCTAGCTTGCCCGGCTCACCAATACTCATTAAAAAAGCACGAAAAACTCCAGCTAGGCATCAAGACCTCCGTTTGAAGTCTGTGCTATCAGATAAGGTGACCATTTCCCCGAATGGACAAAACTAAATTGACAATTATGTCAAAACTGCTCAAAATTCCGTTCATTCGCCAAATGTGGAAAGTGTCAAGTTTATTTATGTTACAATGGCAAATAAAATTGCATACAGATTTTCATAAAATATAATTGTATTTTTTATTTAACGCATACGAAGTCATATATCGATTATAATTATAATACTAGAATGCATACGAAGCCATATATGGCTTCGTTAAGTAATTTCTAAACAATAAGACTTAATTTTTTTTCTTAATTTGACTACTAAAATAAAAGAAGTGAAAGACATTTTCAGTAAAAAAATTTTTTTCTTCACCTCCTTCATAATTCATGCAATAAGGGGTTAAGACAACTTTTAGGAAAAAATTCAATATACTACAAGAATAAAATTTTTTCTAAAATTTTAAATAGGTACACCCTTCCACTATCTAAAATTTTTAAAATTTTAGAAGTTAAGGGGGGGGGGTGCAAATGAAGTGTCATGCACCGGGGGCCAGTTATGTGCGCTACGCCTCTGGCAAGGCTGTATAATTTTTAAATTAAAATAATCAAAAAAAAAAAGTTGAACAATTTTATAAACAACAATTACATTTTGATAGAATGTCACAAATTATGTTTTGGTTTCATTTGCCTTCGATATAAACATTTATTTAAATCGAGACATAACACTTATAACTGGAAATATAACTCCATTACCTACTTAAGTGAGTGAGTGACGTAATGTCTTTGTTCTGATCGATTGATTTGCAACATTGTTTGCGAAAAAAAAAACTGGAACAACAAAAATGCATATTTTAAACATTTCGATTTTAGCAGGTGTATTGTTTTATTATTAAATATAAATATTTTATAAGTTCATAATTAAAAATCACAAAGTGATTGAAAAAATTATCGAATTGTATCGGCTGGGAATCGAACCCAGGATCTCCCGGTAACTAGCCAGGTGTCTTGCCACTAGACCTAGACAAGTTTCAGTATGTTTAAATGCGTACAAAAGTTCGTCATACATAGTAATGTTTTACAAGCACTCGATAATATTTGAAATTGAAATATAGTAACTGTTTCTCGCATTAGAGAGAGTACCAATACACATACTGTATTACAACTCTAAGAAAAAAGTAAAGATAATAAAATTTTGAAAAAAATATGATTGGTTAAAAAAGATGACAAAGATAAAAAAGCAGCTTGTACAGTGACAGTTTAATTTACTTATCTCTATCACACAAAAATATGATAAAGTCGGATTTACATAAGTAAAAAAAACTACATAATTCAAAAAGTTCACAGAGAAAAAATTCCAGTAAAAATTACTGAGCTGCCTCCGGTAAACGAGTCTTAAGTGACTAGTCCGTAGGAAATTATTAAGCAAAAATATAAAAAATGCGTTTCAAACATTATTTTTTACGATTCATTTGAAAATTTTTCCTGTACACCTTAAGAATTTTTCCTATACACCTTAAGAATTTTTCCTATACAGCTGCGTAAAATTCGATGGGCTAGTAAAATTTCAAGTGGACACCGGGAAAATTTACTTAATTTTTTGTAAAATATACTGGACATATGAATAATTTTTACTGAGTCGTTGTGCATTTGTTATTTGTCACACACCACTGCATAGCCAAGCATCACATAAACTGAGAATAAATAAAACAAGCATGCGCAATAGCACCGAGCATGCGCAATAACACGACCAACACGACTTCAGACTGCAACTAACCAGGACTGGTTCATTTAGTTGTTCAATAACCAACGTGACTGGATGTTTATATAGTGTTTTTTTTTTTATAATAAATTTTTAAAACAAAAAATTGTTGTTTCATGAATTTTTGTATAGTTTTGATATGTTAATTGAAATATGTTTTTATACAAATTATTGTAATGTGCTTATTGTTAAAAATTTTTATCATGTAATACCTATGTCAAATAAAGAATTTATATATTTTTTTCCACAAATAATAAAAAACCACAAAAATTTTTTTCTATATTAATAATTTGATTTTAATGCTTACCCTTCTATCAATATCCTTTTAAACTATTTTAATTCAATTATTTATTAATAAATAAAAAAAAAAGCCTTATTTATAAATAATACGGTAATTTTTACTGAGCTATAGGATAATTTAAAATTTTTACTATAAATTATCGTATTTTTTGCTTAGCCTGTCACTTATGTCCGCATTACCAGAGAGCTCAGTAATTTTTTACCAGAAATTTCAGTAAAAATTACTGTATTTTTTTCTCAGTGTTCAATGAATGTATATATAATTTTTGAAACTATTGATTTAGATTATAATTTAACATTTCTAAATCGTATTTTGTATTGCCATATTCTATTTTGAATTGAAAAGTAATATTTTTATCAATGTTGCTGCAAGAAGGCAATTTCATACTGAAAATAATTTATTTCATTTTTTGCTGTAGTGTAAATCCAACTTGTAAAATTTTATTACGTTTACTTTTTTCTTAGAGTTGTAATACAGTCAGTGGTTGAATGGCTATCGAACAGAGGATCATTGGTCTAGTGGCAAAACATCTGGCTAGTTACCGGGAGATCCTGAATTCGATTCCCAGCCGATCCAATTTGATAATTTTTTTAATCACTTTGTGATTTTTAATTTACATTTGGATTTTGGTCATACTAACCAAAGAAATCGAGTATGCTTAAAGTTTCAGTTTAGCTGAACGATAAGTGAACATATGAATACTGCGTATGTTTAAATGCGGACAAAAGTTCATCATACGTAGTAATGTTTCACAAGCACTCGATAATATTTGAAATTGAAATAAAGTTTATAATGTTATGTAAGACGTTCAAGACGATTTGTATATTTTTGGGGAAAAATTGTTGAAAAAATCTGGTTTAACCCTACGGGGCCGGCAAATTCTCTCCACGGTCCTGCACCAAGTTCTGATGTGTTAAAATTCAGTACGAAATGTTTCGTTGAACACCAATTATGTGAATCGCAGTGGTTAATCGGAAATTTCAAAGTTTCAAACGCCCAATCTTTTAAATTGTAAATTGATTTTAATCACTTGTGAGTCCATATTTATATACATTACCTATACGTATGTACAAATTAGGCATATGAGCACGTGTTTTCAAAAAAACAGAAGTCAACGTTCTTTCGTCATTTCAATTTACAAATTAACACATACGTTGATTCATGAGTATGAATACTTACACCTATGGAAGAATAAAATAGGAAATTATATTTATAGTGTTTCAAAAACAAACTCATACCAAAAAATTATTTTGGCTTCTCTTTACTTTTTTTTGGAAAAAAATACGCAGCCACTGTGTTTGTTTAAGTAAATGTTGTTATGTTACTGATTTACTATTCAACTCCTCGGTACAGTTTAGTGCACAGACCAAGCCCTAAGCGTATGTGTAAAAAACTGTAGCTAGCAGTGTGTCCAGAGTGTGTCAGATATCGTTTAAGTCCATTAGTCGGTCAACTGCTCTTCCAAGACACACATCAGTTGTTAGTATTGTTGACGAACCACTTGCAATAATGTAATACATGCACACGTCGGCTTCGAATACATATACATTACACCAGGCATTCCCACTTGCCAGAGGTTGAGTGTGACGTATGACACACATACGGACGTAGATTTCGTGTTAATAGATATGAAATTTATGAAAATAATCTGGTGCGCAGGCTCGCTGTGAGGTATGATTTTGGCGACAGACGGTATACAAGGTATACAAGCTACGGAATAGTAGCGTGGCTCTTTGGCACAGACAGACATCTCAGGCCAGTGGCGGCCTTGTAAAAGTTACTAATTTATTTTTCTTATGCACAAAACAAAGAACGCATTTAATTTAATAAAAATTTACATTTTCTTCAATAAATGGCTATCACTATTTTTAAATTCTTTACTTCGATAATCTGGGTTAGCTTTTGTAGTTAAACATTATCGCGATATTCTTCTACTTAAATCACCCTGTTAGGGATGCTGTTAGAGATAATCAATTTAAAAAAAATAATTGAATACTTAAAATAACAAAAAGCAGGATAAAATTTGAGTAAGTATATCTAGGGATTGCAATCCGGCCGGATTGGTCACATCAAAACAATTTTTCCCTTTCGTTCGAAAATCAACTGTACAACTGTATAAAAGATGATCAAGTGAGTGTAGTATAAAGTTGTATATTAATAATGGGCGGTTAAGTTCACTGTTACTAGATTTCACAAATTACACCAATGATAATATTGATTTTAATTTCAAATATTCGATTTCTTTGGTATAGTATGACCAAAAACCACATGTAAATTAAAAATCACAAAGTTATTGAAAAAATTAGCCGGATCGGCTGGGAATCGAACCCAGGATCTTCTGGTAACTAGCCAGACGTGTTAACCTCTACACCAACGATCCCATGCTCGGTAAGCGGCCGAGCCGGAAACCCATTCAATCACCTATGTGTATTAGTACTCTCTCTGATTCGAGAAACAGTTACAATTTTAATTTCAAATATTATCGAGTGCTTGTGAAACACTACTACGTATGACAAACTTTTGTTTGCATTTCAACACACGCAGTATTGATATGTTCAGTAATCGTTCAGCTAAACTGAAACTTTAAGCACTCGATTTCTTTGGTATAGTATGACCAAAAACCACATGTAAATTAAAAATCACAAAGTGATTGAAAAAATTGGTTGGTTTTTGGTCATAGTGGTTTTTGGTCATACTATACCAAAGAAATCGAGTGCTTAAAGTTTCAGTTTAGCTGAACGATTAGTGAACATATCAATACTGCGTGTGTTGAAATGCAAACAAAAGTTTGTCATACGTAGTAGTGTTTCACAAGCACTCGATAATATTTGAAATTAAAATTGTAACTGTTTCTCGAATCAGAGAGAGTACTAATACACATAGGTGATTGAATGGGTTTCCGGCTCGGCCGCTTACCGAGCATGGGATCGTTGGTGTAGAGGTTAACACGTCTGGCTAGTTACCAGAAGATCCTGGGTTCGATTCCCAGCCGATCCGGCTAATTTTTTCAATCACTTTGTGATTTTTAAGATAATATTGATAATAAAATTATTTTTTGTAATTCCGAGACTAAAATACAGTATATTTAGTTCCTCATAATAGGGAATAAAGTGGCACTTTTAGTCCCAAGGGACTAAAAAATTCTTCTAGTCCCGCTTTAAGCCAATCAACAAGCAGAATTTACAGAAAATTAACTTAAATTAAATAACGTTACTAGGTAATTTAAAATAATAAACAAATCCAAACTTGTAGATAAAGACAAACAACTATATTGTTATATTGTACCACAATTCGACTGATTTATTCAAAGTGTACTTGATGTAATATTATTACATACAATTTGAATGACATTTAAAAATTTTTTTCTTAATTTTTATAATTTTAAATTATCCGGAATTGCAAAAAATAGTATATTATCTCTTGTGTGAATTGTTACCCTCGGGCCTTTACATGCCCTTTGGCAAGAAACTTCACACTCGAGATTAAAATTCACACTTTACTCCCTTGGTGTATAACATACTATTATTGTAACTTACATCACATTATTACAGCACAATTATCACAATAACGAGTTTTGATAACGAAATTATCTTATTTTCTTATGTCATCGAAGGATGACATATTAATATCGTTGTGTGATCATAGTGGGGGAAACATTATTATAGAGTTGTATATCCATATTGAATAATTATAGAGTTGTACATCCATATCGAATAAACGCAAGAGGGCTGTAGAGTTAACAACTATAGAGTTAACAAAAAATCATAAATTAACACTTTCACTGAGGTGACATTACTTAGTGCGTGTCAAAAACACGCACTTAACGAATTTTATTTTATTTAATATACTTACCTTAAATAACTATTTTAAGTAAAACAGTTATAAACAAATCAATTCTGGTTTTGATCAATCGACTTCCTATAAAGTTACACATATAGTCAGTGCCCGAAAACAGGGCCTTTTAGCTTCTACACTTGTCGGTTTTATTGTCAACAAATAGTCATGAATAGAAGACAAATATTTTCATCAAACCTTTCATTTTTAAGTACCTACTCATACAAAAATGCGAGTATTTTTCTCAAAAAATGGTGTCATTTTATTTTTTACCGGATCGGGTAGACGTCAAATGACGCCGGATCCGGGAATCCGGATTGCAATCCCTAAGTATATCTCCATTTAGGGAAGCGTGATGAGCCTATGATCACCTCGCTGAATCCGCGCTTGGTCTTAAATGTGATTCCAAAGAAGCCTTTTTGCTAGCAACGATGCTAAATACGTTATATAAGGGTATGCTAAATTTAAAAAAAAAATATTTAAATCTTGAAATATACTGTATACGAAGGAGAAGACGAAATTATGATAGTTCCGATAGTCCCCACATTGTTTAATAAAGACAAAAAAATTCAAATAACTGTCAAATAACTTTTACAAATAGGCGAAATGGCGAAATACATCGGGACAATACAAATTAAACTGAATAGGCATATACAGATTGTTTTTATTCAATCACAACATAGATGCAATACTATTTATATTAAGGGGAGGTTCACTTGGCAGTCGCTAAAAAAAATCGATTTTTTTTTTTGCAGAAATTGGTAGCTAATTATGTGTAGAATATGTTCCCAAAGTGATTTTGCTGAAAGTAATTTAAGGGAAGGTTTACTTGATTTTGATAAAAAAAATCGATTTTTTTTTTGCCGAAATTGATAGCAAATTATGTGTAGAATATGTTCCCAAAGTGATTTTAGTGAAAATAATTTAAAAACAAGATTCTTGCACATTAACCGAATCCAGCTTTCTATAAAAAAAAATTCAAAAAACGTAGTTCACGCAATAATGAGTATTAAATATAAAATTTTGAAAATACGTTTCTTTATATATATTTTATAATATCTCGGAACTACATTTTTGGAACTGGTGGACACGATAACTCAAAAACTATTCGATGAATCCTTTTTTTTTAATTTTTTATTTTAAAGATAATTCAATTCTTCGGCACCTCTACCTAAGTTCGATACACTTTCAATATTTTTTTTATTTTTAAACTTACTTTAAAGAGCGAAAAATAAGACAAAAATCGTAATAAAACGTTCAAACATCCGCCATTTTTTTTTTCTTTCAACAATATATTGATATTATAGGTAGAGGTGCCGGTACTCTTCATATATTTTATAAATCTTTTTTGTTTTTGGATTTCGGTGGTTTATTACCGGCGCTACGATGTCCACCAACAAGGCATTGGATTTTCGGATCGTCACACTGCCCTATCTATAAAATGGACACTTTTTTATATTTTTCCTTGAAAAATTTTTTTGTGTAGTTTAATACTTAATAAATATGTGCACAAAATTTGAAATTGATATTTACTTCCGTTCTTGAGAAAAAGATTCTAGAAAAATACATAATTTTTAAGGACTCTCGAGTAAACCTCCCCTTAATCATTTTTCGCTAATGTTTCAAAAAGTAAAAAATTACAAGGGTAAAAATTATATAAAGAGTTGGGTCCTATAATGGACGACTTAGGGCTTGACAATGAAATATATGTCAGTAAGGTTCTACTGAGGTTTAAGTATATTCACGCAAAAATTTTTTTCGTATTTCATTCAATAGACAGATCTCTTTCATGCGCTTGAAAAAGTTTGTCCTTTTTGTTTCTGAAGAAGTTTCACGTATATCAGTGGTTCCCAAACATTTTTGTCTCGTAGATCACTTGCCATGGTTTTTGGTTTTAGATAGACCCCCTGTACAAATTCACAAATTCAACAACAACTTCCGAAAATTTCCCTGGGAAACTTTCTTTTTTCCCTGAGAAAAATGCAGCTGGAGAGCCAAAAAAGAAGGTTACCAAATGAACTTTTCATTTTAGGACAAGCAAGCCAACCTATCTCGCTGTACGTCTACTGTGCTGTTGTAGACCCCAAGTAGGGGGACCCTACATATTACATCTCACGGACCTCCAATTTTTGTCTCCACCGACGTGGACCCCTTTTAGGCCTATATCGACCCCTGAGGGTCGATATATACACCACTTAGGGAATCACTGACGTATATTAAACCCAAATATAAATAATCTGTGTCATATATGAATAAGCGAATGAATATATACAGTATCTTTCATAAAGTTCGTTTCAAATGGAAAAATTTTTTAAACTATTAATTTTTTGAGCAATATTTAGCGGGAAACCAAAAAAAAAAAAAAAAAAAAAAATGTAACTGAAAAACATGGAAAATTTCAGTCGATTGGGAATTATTATTTCTTCCGGAATTTTTAATATTATATTAAAATTAAACCTAGTAAACAGACTTCGATGACTAAGTACATTTTATAAAAATTAAACCTAAAAAAAATTTTTAAAATACGACCAGTTTGTAAGAGGTTTTAAATAAAAAAAACCACGATTTTTGAAACCACAAAGTTTCAAGGTCCACCATTTTATGAATTTTTGCTCAGATAAAATAATCGTAGTTTGTTTTGTGGCTATTTTTATGTGGTAGAACGTATTAAAATTTCAAACCGATCAATTAAATGGTTTTTTAAATTATCATCCATTTAAAGTTTTGACAAAGTGTATAGTCATTACAATACTTGGCGCTATAACTTCGAAGGTATTTGGAATTTTCCTCTGAAATTTTCAGAGAATATAAAATGAAATGTAATACTTTTCGATAGAGTACTCTCTAAGAAATCGACTTTTCCGACCCAAAAAAATGTAATATAGTATTTTAAGTTTTACTTTTGTAAAAAAAATAATTTAATTATCAAAATTTGTAACTATACTAAATTTAATTTTAATATAACTATAGTGCTACTTAATATTTTTCATTAATTCCCGTTAAAATTTCAGATTTGCTTATATTTTATTTTAACCAACTGATCCCAGTTTTAAAAATATTTTTCACAAAAAATCAGTAATTATTAAAAACTTTTCCATTAAAAGCGAACTTTATGAAAGACACTGTATATACAGTAAATGTTTCTAAAATAGTCACCTATACGGCAGGCACGCATTAACTACTAAAACCATATCTACACATATTATACAGATAGATTTGAACACCTTTAGTGTTTAACATTTTGTGCTGCAACAAATTTATTAAAAAGTCAACAAAATTTATTAAAAGTAAAGGTAAATATTGATGATGATGGGTACCTCATGTAAAGCTTTTAAACGGTGGGAGTTATTAGTTTAGGCTCCAGTTAGTTCAACTACTGTTTTCTTGGCGGCTGTTAATTCTTTAGCAAACAATCAAATAACAAATACTTTTAATATATCCATTTAACGACACCAAAAAAAAAAAAAAAAAAAAATACTATAGGCTAATTTAAATTACTGTACAAGACAAAATTAAATATACTTACTATACGGAAAAAACGTGCGTTTGAAGTGAAACTTACCTACTTTAAATATATAAACTATAAAGAGAATGACGAAATTTTTTAGTAGTAATATACCCCGCGGTTTCCACACAATCGGGGCCTCCAAAAAATCTCTAAAAATAGAATAAAATATCAAAAAAGAGGAATAGGATAGAAAGGATAAGTGCTTTTTGTTTGCTCGCCAGTCCTATATTTTTTGGGAATTTTCTAAGAAGACCTCCATAAAAGTACTAAGGGGCCTCCACATATGAAGTACTCAGGAACTATCACACGAGAATTGCCCCGGGACGTCTATAGAGATAAATCCGGCCCTGCTCCCGTTTCGTTTCCCGTTGAATCTAAAATTTGGAGTCGTTCTAAGAAATACTCTCAATCAACACTCTCAATACAATTTCTTTATACAAAAATTCAGAATTTTTTTATTTTTTTTTTTTTTGGACTTTTTTTGACTTTTTTTTAGCAGTCAAAGAAATATTTCTTTGAATCAAAAAAATGTAGGTATTATTATTGTTATTACTCTTACGAATCTACACGGAGAGAAAATTCATAGAAAAATTACTGTGCTCAGCACTACAATCGACGTGTAAAAGGTGAACATATTCAATTTTGTACGGTAAAAATATAAAAATTATAATTAATCATAGAAAATTTAAAGGATAGAATGTTCTTTCCGTAATATTAGCTCCGTAAAATTTGTAAAACAGCACAATAAAAAGTTCCATTCCCGACAAAAAAATATTTTTTAATTGTTTTTCTTACAAAAATTACCATGCTGTCTTATAATATTTCAAATGCTATCTGCTAATAGTAGAAAGAAAGAAAGAGAAGGTATCAATGCTGTCACATAGCGGAGCAGGCTGCAGAAGGTATCAACACAATCATACATGAAGGTTACATAGCCAGGCTGGTGTGGTAAGTAACATAGCCAGGCTGGTCGCTGCTGGTGTGTTGTCGTGTGCAAACAGTATTCATTAGAATGCCTTACAGGACGGTCACCGTTTAATTCATCATTTTGTTACTTCACTATATTCAGTATCAGAATATATTGTTGCCAATCATTTTGTATGCATCATAAAGAATCAAAGGTCGAAAAAGACCGATTGTTCCTCAGTGCGTACAGCCCCAGCAACATAAGGTTGCGGGTCAGATGCGCAAATGAAAGAGTACGACAACAAGAATTAAACTATAACATATATGCATAAGAGTGTGATAGAAGTTGTGTTAGCACATTAAATTTCACCATGCTAGCACAACAATTTTTATGAAGCCATGACTAATATCTACTTTTTACGTTTCAATTTAATAATATTTACATGATCGTAAAATATTTTTTATTTTGGTCGTCAATCGCGCACGCATTATAAGAGAGCATGGTAATTTTTCTGAAATTTTATCTACAAAAATTATATGATTTTTCTCTCCGTGTACAATAAATTTTTTGTACGGACTGTATTCAAAAGGTTCAAGAATTATTGTGGAATTATCAAAATATTTTAACTTTAGATCGACAGTTTGAAAATTTTGAAAATATAGGTACATAGTTTATCAACAAAATTCACAATTTCCTCAACAGTTATTTGAGCTCGCTTCCCATTTTCAGGGCAATAAAATCAAATCCTGACCACGTTAACTCTAGTACAAATTCTCTTCAAAAACCCCTTTTCGACACATACATTTTTGTATAGAATCACTAATTACTTTTCTTTTAACATTAAAAACGTCATAAAGATAAATACAATAATATTTTTTCTCAATCAGTATTTTTGTTTGTCAGTTTGCGTGCGTTCGTTGCTGGACTTGGCGCCTCCGATAAAGACAAGTAGCCTGTTGAAGAAACACTATTATTACTTATTGAATGTCAAACGCAAAGCAACAAGCAGTAAGTCAATGCTAGCTAAGTTCGTGGTCAGTTCATTCAGTTACGTACATTACGGTCCAGTATACTATTGTATAGATTTATATACTTACATAACTAACTTTAACATTGTTTACTTATCGTATATTTTTTATGTATTTACAAATCTTTTTGAAAAATTAATATTTAAACAGTTTTAAAGCATTTTGAACACTTTGGAGGCTATTAGTCCTGGCCTATTTTAATACTTTCATTGATTTGTAGCTACAAGCAATTTAAAAAAAAAAATTGGAAATAATATCCAGTAGCTCTTATTTTAAAAATGTTCCGTATAATTTGATCTTTTAGTCTTTTGAACAATTCTGACAACACAGTAAAAAAAATTTGTGTTCTGCGTAAAAAAAAAAACTAGTGATTAAAATTTTTGTGTTAAATAAGTAACACAACCCTGCGTTAATGTAACATTTTGTGTTTGTGTTAAATGAAAATATTAACACAAATTTCGATTTAACAGAATAAAAATGTTAACCTGTTTTGAACAACAAAGAAGTAACATAATATTTGTGTAGAGCAAAAGAATGTTATAAGTACCTAAACTAGATTAGAATATATATCTACCAAAAGATATATATATATATATATATATATATATATATATATATATATATATATATATATATATATATATATATATAATAAAAAAGATGAGAGTAGTTCTTATTATAATATTAAACAAAACCGAAAAATTATAAGTTTTTTCAGTTATTGACGAATATAGTTTTATTAAACGTTTAAAAATGAAACAATTTTCTTACATTTTAAGGTTATTTTGTTACAGATTCAGTTATACCTCTTTTCAGATAAAATTGATCATGAGTTTTCGTTAAAAAATTAAATAGTTCTTATATTCGAAACAAATCGATCTTCTATTCTTTTCTAAAAATAAACTGCAAATTTAAAATTTACATAAATGCAATAATAAAAGAGATAAAGCCAAGAAAACGGAAATTATTTAAATTCAAAGTGAAGGAGTATGGTTAAATTTAACTGAAATGAGCCATACAAAAATCATGTAGGAGCTTACTAACATGTAAGATTGTATATTATATAATACAATCGCAAATAAGCTTACATGATTTTGGTGATTTTGGTTACTATAGCATTGTTAACAGAAAATGACATATTTTTGACATACGATATATTGAAGTAACGGCGACGATATGTTTTTATGTTTTTAATGGAAAATTTCGTGTATGTTTTGGCTGCCACTTGAAAATTGTTATACAGTCCAACATGAACCTCTTCGAAAAAAGTTGACCTGTGTCCACACCATCACTTTGTTTTTCAAATTGGAAAGAAAAATTTTTTGGTGTACCTACCTACCTACCTACCTCAAATTACGAATAATATAGTCCGAGATCCCAGAGCCGTAAGACACAACTTATTTTCTAAAGCATATAACTTTCGGTTCACAGTAGTCTCTTGTGTACTTTTTAATACCTGAATGTTTGTGGAGCTTGCCCGGTGACACCTGCGCAGGTACTAGGTGAGAAAGGTAACTAAAAATCAGAGTTACTTAACTTAAATTTTTATGACTGATTTTTGTATATATATTGTAGAATATTACTCTGAAGTCATATAAAAAAAATCAGACGCTTTCCATGAGCCAAAACTTTTATCAGACGCTTTAAAGCTCTAAGGAAAATAAATGAACTTAATTTATTTTTAAATGTCTGATTTTTTTATATGTTATTAAGGTAACTATTACAATGTTATATTTAATCAGTCAGACAAATTGCAATGACCAAACATCCCCTAAACACAAAAATTACTCAACCATGAGTATGAGCGCGAGAGCACTATGCGCATACGCTTCAGAGTAAAATATCTTAATATTTGAAAAAATACTTACTGCTTTTAATATGTATATCTATTTGATTAAGATAAAATTTATAATTAAAGAAATAATTAATCATTTTAAAAATAATTTAATATATTGCATATATATATATATATAGGGAAAAGTAAATTTTTTCGGAGCAGTTGTATTTTAAAGAAAATTATATTTATTTTATTTTAAATATAAATTATTTGATTATTTTTTAATCATCTTCATCATCATCATAGTAATCATTAGAATTTTGATCATTGAGTACATCGCGAAACTGTCCATCCAAGTCATCATCCTCATCATCATCTGATATGTTATTGTTGCTAGCAGCATGTTCTGTAAAAACAAAAAGATAAACAATTAAAAAACGGAACGACCAATATAATAAATTGTAAACCAGAAATCAAAGTACGGTACCTGGTTCTTGAAGTGATTCACTAACGAATCCGGGTAATTGGTCACCATCAAACCAATAAAAAAGATACTGGTTATCTTCTAACGTCCATCCATATTTTTTCAAATATTAAGATATTTTACTCTGAAGCGCATGCGCATAGTGCTCTCGCGCTCATACTCATGGTTGAGTAATTTTTGTGTTTAGGGGATGTTTGGTCATTGCAATTTGTCTGACTGATTAAATATAACATTGTAATAGTTACCTTAATAACATATAAAAAAATCAGACATTTAAAAATAAATTAAGTTCATTTATTTTCCTTAGAGCTTTAAAGCGTCTGATAAAAGTTTTGGCCCATGGAAAGCGTCTGATTTTTTTTATATGACTTCAGAGTAATATTCTACAATATATATACAAAAATCAGTCATAAAAATTTAAGTTAAGTAACTCTGATTTTTAGTTACCTTTCTCACCTGGTACCTGCGCAGGTGTCACCGGGCAAGCTCCACAAACATTCAGGTATTAAAAAGTACACAAGAGACTACTGTGAACCGAAAGTTATATGCTTTAGAAAATAAGTTGTGTCTTACGGCTCTGGGATCTTACTCTAATATAGGTATCTACCTACTCTAAAAAGTTTAATATTGATTGCACTGTTTGTTAGGGAGAAAATTTATCCAGTAAAACCTTTTCAGGCATTTCAAAGCACCATAATTCCTCAACATTTAAACATTTAAGGGGGTATTCTAGTCTAGAGGCTCGATTTTGAAGTGATTTTACGGGTGTCACAAAAAAAAAAATAAAAAATAAAAAACAGTAAATAATTTTATATCAATTTTTTTACCAGTTTTTTATTGATATTGATAAAAAATTCAAAATTGAAATCGGTACAGGCCGACAAAGTGGGGACTCAAAAAAAAGGTGTCTCCTGGTTGACGTGATTCCAACCCTCCTGGTGATCTGAAACATAAAATTTTAGTTAATTTTTAATAAACAAGGATGTAGAATTAGCCGGACGTAGCCGATTTTAAAAAATAAATTCTTTCACAAAATGGTGTCCATTTAAAAAAAAAATTTTTCGCCTTCTATTTTCAACTTTGGAAATTTTTTAAAAATAGTGAAAAAAAAAATTCCAAAAACCCCTACATGGAGCCAATTTTGATAGTATTAAGAAGGTCTGTACCAAATTTCAAGTAAATGGGTGCATTAAAACTTGAGATATCAGGTCAACCGCATCGAAAAAAGTAGTTTCGAGTAATTTATATTAAAAATTTGAATTTAACACTGAAAAGATACACAGTACACAGGGAAAAAATAACCATAACTCCGAAAATAATTCGAATTTCCGTAAATCCTTTTAGAGGCTTATTCTTAAAGGTCTGAATTTTGAAAATATGAAAAAAAAATTTCGATTTTTTCGAATTTTTATACTAGAGTACTGCCTTAATATAAAAATATCATTTATTAGACCCGACAGAAAATGAACTAAGATATGTACAGAAACGCATTTTAAAATGGATTAATCTAAGTCATTTTTAAGGTAAGGTTGATACTAGATATCTGTCAAATTCATATGTCTTATGAACAATAGGTCAATGAGTAAATTTATTTTACCCACTCCACTTGCCCAAACGAAAGAAAGTCTCTCATTTCAAAATCGTTTGACTGTAACAGAGACTTCAGTAACTGCACAAAATACGGATTCTAAAATATTAGTAGTCGCATAGAGACCTACAAAAATTGTGAAAAATCAAAATATTAATTACGAATGTTTGTATAACTGTATATTTATTTTTTTAATTTAAAAATTTAAGATGTAGCGGAAAAAACATTTTAAAATTCTAATAAAATCATCTACTACAAGATGATTTGATAATAAAATATTAAGGGTCATAGATAACTATAACCCTAATAAGTTGTTTGATAAAATTATAAATAATTATTATTATATTAAACGACACATACATATCATGACAAAAGTAACAATACCATTGTCCATTGACCATGGACCATTTAATAAAAAATTACATTCATTAACTATTTGAGATTAATTTCAATTTTGTGTGACGCACAACTTAAACGTAACATTATTCTTGTTAAAATTTTTTATACAAAAATACGTTCATAAAATTCAAGATTTTGATACGCGATTAATCGATTAAGTAAAACGGCATAGTTTTTTATTGTAATTTTTTTTTATAATTGTAAATAGTACGATTGACTTTTGAGATAAATTTTATGTGATGATAATATGACGAAAATTTTAATGAATTAAATTGAGTACATGATATATTTTAAATACGGAAAACGTTGATATTTTAACAGTTTTCTTATGTAAACATATCTAAGTATATGTTTAGATGACTATGTTAATAATAAAAATAAATAAATTTTTTTATTCAAGGAAAATTTACTACAAGTAAAATTAACAATTTTCCACTTTGAATGATTCTTTGGGCAATTCCATGAAATGATGGAATTTTAGTAAAAATTAAGAAATGAAAAAAATTAATCAAAATCATGCCTACTTGATACTCAAAAGACTAAATCACTGATATACAACGTTTTTTTTAAATTTTTTTACCTTTAATTGTTTTTATTTTGTAAATTTAGCTTAAAAATTGATTACTTAATAAAAAAAAAATTAGGTACTGTAACTTGTGATTTTTTTCAAATAAATATTAAAATACAGCTAAATTTACCTTTTTCTTTATGCTGAAATAATTACTATAGGTACTCGTTTTGAGTATTATTTTGATTTTTTGTCAAGCTACGAATTCGAGTAATGGAGGATATCAAAACCGACAGACGTTTTTTTAATTACTAAAAATAAACTTTTATCTTTGTTATCTATCATATTTTCCAAAAAATCAAACTAATAAATTATTTACTTTCAAATAAAACTTGTTTTAAAGTGACTGTAATGTAAGTGACCAAAGAGGTGTAATGTAAGTGACCGATTAAAAGTTACATTTTTATCAAAAATATATAATATTTTATGAAAATTGAAATTTATTATTAAAATAATTTATTGAAATATTATTTGTTTAAATTTACTTAAATGAAGCTGTCTATTATCAAAACAGAACAGAAAATTCTCATTGTGTACAAGATGAAAAATTATGTTCCTTTTTGAATAATGTAAGTGACCACTTACTTTATCTTGTATAAAAAAAAATTTATATGCATTTTTTGTTTGATTTTCTTTGTTTAAAAGTTCAAATCGTATTCGATTTAATTTGACTAAATTTTAGTGGATTTACTCATTAAATACGAAAATTCAAAAGATTTTAATCACAATCTTAAATCAAATTGTAATGTAAGTGACCATGGAATTACCCCTTTTCAAACGTTTCAATAAATGAAGAGTTTTCGGAGAATTATTTCAATTGTTTTTACGTTTGGTTTTATTGAGAACTCTTCAAGTAATCCACGGGATTCTTTGATGGCGCTTGAAAATCCAAACTATTCTTATTGTCGGCACTGTTGCATCCTTTTAATGTCATCCTAGGTATTCTTTTAACCCTAGAATCATACGTTGGTCTACGAAAAACGTTAATAATACATCGGTGTCATTTTGACGAATGGACTTTTTACGGAGAGTTTTAGAGTTTATTTGCAAAAAACATTTTTTTTACATAACAATACTACAGAAGCGAACAAAATATTTACAAAAATTGGATTTGGAAAAATTTTTTAATATAGTTAAATATTTATTAATTTTTTTAATTTTTTTTTTTTTATCAAAGCATATTTTCTCTATAAAAATTAAAAAATAGATAAATACATCAATTGTATCATAAGACATGTCTTTCAAATAATTAATTTATGAACTATTATGAGTCGGTGGACATGTGTGATTTTACAGAATGTGAAATTTCTCGGTCACAAATATTCCCGTAGATATATAGTTATTTCCTGATTAGGCACATTTGTAAGTTTTCTAAAATTTGTCAGTAATTTTTCGAATAAGATCTCAAAAAATAATAAAATTAAATTATTTTCCACAAAATAAATTGTTAATCTTTTATTAAGTCACTTGAAACGCATTCTTTGGTTTTTGATTCAATATATTAAAACTTCAGTATTATGTCGTCTCTATAAGTCAAACAGCTGTAATCACCTTTCATATTATCATTACCATTGAATAAATTAATCATAACATCCATATTTTTAATAAATTTTAGAAAAATTAGGAAAACTTTTATATGTAAAGTAGGTACAAACTCTCTAAAAAAAACATCGGTTAATCATACATCGTTGTCCTTTTGACGCACACTATTTCAATACAAACAAAAAAACAGCAACTATAAACAAAATTTATACATTTGCATAATAAATAAATTGGATAACAGAAGTTTCACAGCAAGCAGGCAACGACAAGTTGTAGTGTATTGGAGCAGGTAGAGAAGTTCGTTCGTCATTTTGACGAGTACGTATGATTCTAGGGTTAAACTTAAAAAAATGAACTACTGCAATTCTATGTCTTCAAAGTTAAAATAACATTTTTTATTTTTTAATTAACATTTTTAAATTTACCATTAACTTTTATGAGCCGTACAAATGTTTATTTTTGACAAAAAATAAAATAACAACTAAGTAAATACAATTTCCACATTTAATTCTCAAAAATTTTTTGAGTGTTTTATTGTTTATTTTTGGATTATAAAGTGGGACAAACGAATGCAGAACGAATACCCTATCTTTTTTTATCACTTTAAACTTTAAGGGATCAAAAAATCAATTTTTTTTATTTTAATAAACAGATACCTAGGTTAAATTTTGAAAATTTATGCCTTAAAAATGCACATTTATTGGAAAAATTTTAAAAGTTTAGAGCGTCACAAACACGTATCGTGGCAGACACGACAAACATTGTTCAGTGCTTTTTAGGATTCCGAAGAAAAAAATTTCGAAATCCTTATGAATTCGTGTCATGTCTGTCTGTCCGTCTGTCACAACCGCTATAATTACTACATCTTTCGTTCTATGAAAATAAAATTTTTGTAAGTCTCAATTAATATGAAGCAAAACATATTTTTTTTAATATCTGGAGGTACTTTTCCAAATTTGAAAATGGGGATCAAAATTTTTTTCACATACCACATCAGCTTGAATATCATTAGAAAGAGCTCTTAAAATGAAGTTGATGGTCCTTTTACCATTTTTCATTTTAAACCCTGAACAGGTAGAGCGGACTGATGCAAGGTGTTTTTCTTAATATGATAGAAATTTATGAGAGAATTTTTTTTTTTAAAAGCTTTTATTTAACTTGCTATGTTAGTATGTTGGTTTAGATCAAAATTCAAATCTTGGAATCAAAATTTAGACAGGTTCTAATTGAGCTAGAGGTTTAAATTTTTGCATACGTGTCTAACCTTGATGACAATGCAATATTGTATAATCAGTTTTTCCCTAAATTTCCCCAACCCAAAATTGTTGATTTTTAGTCCTATGCAACTTTTTAACATTTCGAATTGTCAAATATTGTCCGTTGATTTTACATTGCAATTTTTTGTTTCGATAGTTATGTCTGATTAGGGTAAATTAACCGATTAAAATACTTATAGGTAAAAAAATTACTTCTAAATTTTTTTTAAATTAATTGTAATCAGACTAAAGAGTAGAAAATAAAATAAAGTAAAAAAAATGTTTTTTAAGAAAAAGCTTTTATTTAAAAATGGGCTAAAAAAAATGAAATAACTACTGAGTGAAGTTTGAAGCAATATGCAACATAATTTATAAAAGCTTGAGGCGTTTAACTAAGTTTGGTAAGTACTGAAAAGTAAAATAGCTACACTTATATCCAAAACAGAAATAATTAATGATAACGCCTCAAGCTTTTATAAATTATGTTGCATATTGCTTCAAATTTCATTCAGTAGTTATTTCATTTTTTTAGCCCATTTTTAAATAAAAGCTTTTTCTTAAAAAACATTTTTTTACTTTATTTTTTTTTTTTTTTTTGTAAGACGATATTATTGTATTAGTATAGTAAGTGATTGATGTTAATATGTGTAATATGTAAGTTACATATTACACACGAGCGAAAAAGTTACAGCAAGAACCGCGTAGCGGCGAGTGCGCAATTGCGCGAGTGTGTAATATGCCTTATAACCGAGTTACGTACTATACTTTATCTACGATTAACATGAAATTCACAATAAACGATAAAAATTTGATACAAATCTACAAATACCAATTCATTCAGTCGCTAGGTAAAATTTTTGTACAAATTCTAATATACTATACAATATAAGAAATAGTAAAAGCGTAGTAGCCTATGGTATTTTATGTATAAATGCGTGTAAAGGGCCATTTTTTGTACAGCTGTAGGTAAAAACATAGCTTACCTAGATAGTATTTTGTACAATAAACAAGCAATTTCATGGTACTCGTAGATAAAAGTTATTTCGACTAAGTTCACCGCGATTACGTCGTATAAATCTTACGTCTTACCAAGTAATCCAGGTCTTATTTCGACAAGAAGACGAGTTGTTTCCAAAATGTTAAATGTTGCTGGTTTATTAGTATAAAGCAGGGCCTCTGGCGTCAAATTATGAATTATTGTGAACACAAATTCATTCGATCATTTCTTGAAAGTTCCGGAAAAGCAGCTGCTGTCCTGCATTGAAATTTTTGCTAAAATAGTCCAGGAATAAGTCTAGTTCCGGAAGCCCTACATTCAGTGAACTGGAAATATCGAATAAAAAAATTTAATTGACAAGTAAAGATCCCGAGGCCGAAACTATCGATTCTGATGAAATTTTAAAATGCTGTAGAACAGTGTTTCCAAACCTTTCTTCAGTCATGGTCCGATAAAATCTCAGATAATTTTATGGGGATCAGTTTTTTAAATAGATGACAAGTATTTTTCCGATTACTTTTCGTCTACCATGTAATTCAGATACATCTCGACACTTTTTTAAGCATTAGAGAAATATTTAAAAGCCGTTTTAGCGAATTTCCAGAATGGAATTCAGCTATTACAGCCACTTTCATGACGCGACCTGAGCCCGGGACTATGGCAGAAATTTGTTTTGAGGTCCGTAAAAACCGAAAATAATATTCACTAAAATTTATATATATATATATATATATATATATATATATATATATATATATATATATATATATATATATATGTCCGCGCGATAACTCTCGAACGAAGTATCCAATTTTTACGAAACTTGGTGAGAACATTGAAAGTCCCAAACCCTTGGATGAGTTCGTCAGCCAGACACGTCTGATGCCAGCAACATGGTTTTTGTTCTTGCAAAAAATTAATTTTTTGCCAAAATTTCCACTTAATCAACAATTTTTGCGAAATTTTTTTACACCATTTAAAAGAGAAGAAAAAATTACATAAAAAAGGATCTTTATACTTTTTTTCTATGTCAACTAGTTTCCGAGAAAAACTAATTTTTATAAACGGAAATTCGCTATGTTATGCAGGATGCTGCGACAGGCGTATTTTAATTTTAAATAGTACCTATTATTGTATCCTGGAATCATTTACGTCATTAGTTGGAATAACATTTGGTCGTGTAACACAAAATGTTTTCCGACCACTTCACCGGTATTAAATAATGCTTTGTTTAACATTTTTCTTTTTATCAATTTTAATACATTTAACATTTTAAAGCATTTCTTTTCACTATATTTATATTCTTGAAGCTTTTTTTGGAGTAAAAGCCCGCCAAAATCTACAAACAGAACAAGTGTCCAATGTAAATAATGTTAAAATTAGATACTTTGTTGAAAAAAAATAATAAGTAATAAAAAAAAGAATCTCTTATCTCCGTTGTAGAGTTCAAGTTAGAGGTTATCAGACGCTGTCACCATCATTTTATGCCTTTCATGTATATTATGTAGATCTTTGTATATTATGCTTTTTGATTTAAGGTTGCCATGGCATGAGGGATGGCTAGAGAAAAAATAATAATAATCTCCATACAGATTTTCAAAAAGGTATTTTACCATCCTCTGAAAGAACAAAAAAATTTGGTCGCTGAGAGTCGAGAAAAAAATTATCAAAGTTGAGTAAAAATACATGGGTGCTGTTCTAATAAAGAGAATTAAATGAAAAATTGATATGATATAGTTTAACCAATAAAGAATCGATACTCAAAATTCAGTTGCGATCCGATCGACTGAACTTTAGATTTTTTGATCTAAAGTATCGAAAACGTCTAAAGTAGTAATAACAGTGGCAACACTGTTATGTATTTGAAATCAAAATAATGTGAGAGGGGTTAAAGGTTTTGTTAAATTTACTTAACCTTATTTTATTTCTTTATAAAACTTCTGAAAATAAAAATATAACTTTTTTTGAAAGTATGCACAGTACACGTTAATAACTGATGCTAATAACAAAAAAATACATATTTGAATTAAGTTTTGTTTATTTTCCTCAGTTTAAATTATAACTAGGAATGAACTGAAATCCTCACACCTTTTTTCTATAAAAGTTCAATTGTTTTTTTCAAAATTTATTAACAATAAAGCAGGTAAATAAATTCATTACAGTAAATAAAAATACCTATTACTTAATGAAGTGTTTGTATAACACTTATATACGTTTTTAAAAATCACAGACACCAGAAAACAAATAAAAAATTATTCACTTTTTTGCTAGAGAATTATAAACTTATTTTCACACCAGTATTTTATTATTACATAGACATAAAACACTTAAATAAACTTAAATACAATATATTTTACATACCATCCTGATGATCTTATGTATTTTTATTTATTAAAATGATTAAAAACAAAAACAATCTAAAGTACCGGAAAGAAGTTGGCGTCGAAAGTTGGAAAATCTTTCTGCTTTTTATATGGCTAAATTGCTCCCAAATTGCTCCTTTGGAATCAGTAATTGCTCCACCTGGAACTTAATTACTTAATTAGTTATTTACAAACAAAAAAACTTTTTTGTTTGACTATTTCTACTATCAAAGTCTTGTCAAATAATACATTTTTATACAATTACTTTATATCAAAAAATTGCTCCCAATTTGCTCCATCTAATTTAAAAGTTAGTTATTAATTTCTCTGAATAATAATTAAAATATATTAAAATAAAAAATATTATGAATTAGGTTATATATTATTAAAACGTATAGGCAATCCATTATACTTTTAAGTCATTTGCATATATTTAAGGATAATTGAATTTTGACAAGTTAAATAACATTATAAAAAAACAAAATATTTTAATAATTATTCAAAAAAATTAAGATTTAGTTTTTAAATTAAATAGAGCAAACTGGGAGCAATTTATTGACGTAAAGAAATTATATCAAAAAGTATTATCTTGGGAGATTTTGATAACTTAAATAACGGAAAAAAAAACTTTTTTCTTTATAAATAACTAATTAAATAATTAAGTTTCAGGTGGAGCAATTACTGATTTCAAAAGAGCAATTTAACCATATAAAAAACAAAAAGATTTTTCAACTTTCGGCGCTAACTTCTTTCCGGTATCTAAAGTCCCCGATGCGTTTTATGTTACCGACATACCAAACAGTGATTGAGCTAGAAAATTAAACAACAGTGTTAATAGATGGCAGCACTTTGACGCTACGTACTGCCGTTGTAATATTTTATACAAAGATATAATATTTAAATAATTGCGTAAAAAAAAATTGCTTTCATCTAAAATGTTTATAAAAACATTTAATGACATTTTAAAATACTTTAATGTTAAAATTATATCTCGATATATTAAAAATTTTCGCTAAATTTTCGCTTTGAAATTTCGTTGGATACAGTTGGCAATACTTTCAAAAAGCAATGCTTTAATATAGGACTCAGTATCACCACATTTAAAAAACTAAATCTCATGCCATAAGAGACACTTCAAGACGTTCGTAAAGCAACTCCGCACAATTGATACAGTCATACGCGATATTTCGATTTTTTTTATCAGTTCCACAATTCATTCAATAAAATTCAACAAATTTCAATGCTATTTTTATTTTGAAATTATTTCATTCTTAATTTTTTTTCTTTTGGTTTTAACTGTAACAAACATTTTTTTTATAGATATTTATTTCAGATACTTCTTTAATTACTTTAACTACGGTTCATTTCAGTTAAATTTAACCATGCTTCGTCACTTTGAATTTTTAAAATTTCCGTTTTCTTGGCTTTATCTCTTTTATTATTGCATTTATGTAAATTTTAAATTTGCAGTTTATTTTTAGAAAAGAATAGAAGATTGATTTGTTTCGAATATAAGACCCTAAAAAAAATCAAATTTAGGTCATTAGGGGAAATATTGGAAAATGCATAAAATTGCTAACCATTAAACAAACTTTCAGTCTTCCAACTTTCGTAATTTTTTTTATTGTTTTTCTTAATATTAATAACTTTCTTCACGTAATTAATTGTGTAATTTGTCAAGTTTCACTTAGGTAAAATTAAAATATAATATATTTTTTACAAGCAAGCTTTCGGTTGATTTCATCAACTTCAGGCATATTTGAACTGATTAAATCAACCGAAAGCTAGCTCGTAAAAACAGATGCCAATTTTAACCCTAGAATCATACGTTGGTCTACGAGTCAAGTTAATCATACATCGGCGTCGTTTCGACGAATGGACTTTTTACGGGGAGTTTTAGAGTTTATTTGCAAAAAACATTTTTTTTACATAACAATACTACAAAAGCGAACAAAATATTTAAAAAAATTGGATTTGGAAAAATTTCTTAATGTAAATATTTATTAATTTTTTTTAATCTTTTTATCAAAGCATATTTTCATTATAAAAATTAAAAAAATATATAAATACATCAATTGTAATAATTAATTTATGAACTATTATGAATCAGTGCACATGTGTGACTTTACAGAATGTGAAATTTCTCAGCCATAAATATTCCTATAGATATGTAGTTATTTCCACAGTTTCCCCATTAGGCACATTTGTAAATTTTCTAAAATTTGTTAGTAATTTTTCGAATAAAATCTCAAAAAATAATAAAAATTAAAATATTTTCCACAAAATAAATTATTAATCTTTTATTAAGTCATTCGAAACGCATTCTTTAGTTTTCGATTCAATATATTCAAACCTCAGTTTATGTCGTCTCTGTAAGTCAAACAGCTGTAATCATCTTTCACATTATCATAATCATTGAATAAATTAATTATAACATCCATATCTTTAATAAATTTTAGAAAAATTAGGAAAACTTTTATATGTGGAGTACAAAATCTTTAAAAAAAAATATAGGTTAATCATACATCGTCGTTCTTTTGACGCACACTATTTCAGTATAAAAAAAACGACAATAGCTATAAATAAAATTTATATGTCTTATGTGTTATAATAACAAATAAATTAGATAACAGAAGTTTCACAGCGAGCAGGTACCGACAAGTCACATTATTGGAGCAGGTAGAGAAGTTCGTTCGTCGTTTTGACGAGTATGTATGATTCTAGGGTTAAATGAAAATTAACAAATTAAATATCTATTTGACCATAATTAATAACTTTCTTTTGAGGTATATTCGATCAAAATTAATTTTTTCACGAAGCTTACAAATATTTTTCTTTACCTAGATTTTGTCATTTTCACAGAGAAAAAAAATTTATAAGAATTTCTTTTCAAATCACTAAATTAATTGTGGAGGATGTTTAAAGAAACGAAACTGAAGAATTATAGTAATTTACTGAGTTTACGTTTGTCGCATTTTCAATTTTTTTTTTTTCGTTTTCGAATACTTACGCGAAACAAATAAAACGTTTATTTAGATGGATGTTGATGATTTAGTTTTGTGAAAATTATTTTCAGCTTGGCGGTTTAGAAAATTTGAATACATTAAAAATATCATTTAGTATTTCGTTTTTTGTCGAAACAGTTGGTTTCCACTATATGTCTACTAAAAAATCATTTATATTACATACATGTATGTGTATATGGATGTCTGTACGTAATACCAAAGTGGCCAAAAGTATTGAAACTCATCCAAACCAATAAAAAAAATCACCAGTTTTACTAGAACGGCCTAAATGAATTCCAGGGTAGCTATTCTTGTGCTATAATATGCTATGCTATGCTATGATTAGTTCGGAAATAAACACAAAGAAACATATTTTTGTAAACTGATACGTATATGCTATATTGTGACCACAGAATATTCAGAAACAAACTCCGTATCTCTGTACTAGCTTTTTCAATGTGGACAGTAGCTTACGTCACAAATGACGTAATTTCTGTCCCCTCCAAACGCACAACATGTTACAACATAGATCTCGTATCAATGTAGGCGTGTGATGTACAGTTGTATGTGTACCAACATCACACGCTGTCCGTGGAGGGAGACGACTGCTCTGCATATGTATGCTAGTATTTCGGTACCTGCATATTACCATATATGTATTTTCTTATTGTTGAAACTGGTTGATAACAATCGATCTGAACCCGGCTACAGTTGCTGTGTGACTGACACACTTAAGCGGTATCGAACACACCCAAGCACACAGCTATCCACAATTTTTTACAAACACGCTTAGGGCTTGATTGTGACCATGGTGCTCACTGTCGACGAAATTGGGTAGGTACTAATAAAGGAATTATTATTATTATAATACACAGTTTTTTTTTTAAATTTCGGGTTAATTTGTGGATTTAAAAAAGCAGCATTTGCATAAAAATGTATACCATAAATCAGGAATGAGCAACACGCGGCCCGCGAGCCGCTTGCGGCCCGTTAAACATGTTTATGCGGCCCACCAAGCATTTTTAAAATTGAATTTATTTTATCGACTTCCTCTCATCAATATATTGTTATAAAATTAATTATAATGAAATGGTAGTATATACTAAACCGAAACAGTTTACGATTCCAAATGTTCAAAGCTGAGAAGACAGCGGTTTCCATATGAAAATGTTTTCTTCGCCATTTAATATCGATGTGGATACAGTTCCCGAAGACTTTCAAATGGGAGTGATTGACATGCAGAATAGTACCGATCTAAAAAATGCATTTTTCTCAGTAAACGTCGAAAATTTTTATAAATTTTATGTGAACCCTGAGAAATTTCCGCTTTTGACGAAAAATGCAAAACAAATGATGTCTCTGTTCGGAAATACGTATGTTTTGTGAACAATTTTATTTTCAACCATGAAATTAATCAAAAATGACCATCGATCAAGACTGGGTGATGCACGATTAGAAAGCTCATCAATTCCGGCAGATAGTGATCAGCTTGTATCGAAGAAACTGTGCCAAATTTATCATTAAAGAATTCAAGTAAATTCGATTTTGTGTTCTTTTCTTGTTTGTTTTTATTTTGCATTAAAATTTGTATACGAAATCTTTACTTTCTTTTTAAATTTTATATTTTTTTATTCTAATGTTTATTATAAATAAAGTTTTGTAAATTATTAATAAGTGTTACTTTATGTGTGGCCTGCCAAAAAATTTTAAAATTTAAATTGGCCCGTTGATTATAAAGGTAGCTCACCCCTGCCATAAATAATAACTATAATTTATTAGTAATAAATTTCATCGACAGAGCGCAGTATGATCACAATACTACATAGTACATACTTAACAACTTACAAAAAAAAAAAAATATATATATATATATATATATATATATATATATATATATATATATATATATATATATTTGTGTTTGTTTCCGAACTAATCATAGCATAGCATAACATATCATAGTACATTTGTAAATTTAGTAATTCAACACTTCTTTTGTGCGTAATTTATGAGTCAGCACCACCACTAATATCAAAATGTAAAAATCCTATTTTACATTATTTTCAGATACAGTAAAAGCTCCCTAATCTTGACAAGCATGTCCAGGACCATTCTCTAGTCTTGGCATTTCCACTATTTACTACCCCTATGCGCACTGAATGCGCAACATACGCAGTTTAAATCTAAAAAAAGAGATAGGTAGAGAAGGATACCAAATATACGCTATACGCGTCATTAATTACGAATTTAATTGGTTACGGAAGAATCATGGTGGGAGAAAATATTGTCAAGAGTATAGAAATTATCCAGTCAAGATTAGAGAGACAGCAAGTTTATGGACCGCAAGTTTACGGGGCTTCTACTGTAATTTATTTATAATTTCAATCGTCTGTTGACATATTTTGACCTATTACTGTACATAATACATACATAGGACAAATATAATGGATACATCTGTTTTAGTTGGCACTTTAATCATAGTCATTTTTTACCGCAGTGGAAAAATAAATAAAAAAACTTTTTTCAGTGTATATTAATTAAAATTGAAACAAATTTCTGTATTTGTTATTTTTTTTATGACATGAGTTGTAGAGATATAGAAAAAGAAATTATAGAATGAAAGTAAAATTGTACAATATATTTTATTTTTGACTTTGCTACTTGCGACGTTTACTTACGCTACGATCGCAACGCTGTTGTGGCTATTAAAACAATGACACACTTGCACGTTCATTTGTCTGTCTGGCTGTCCATCCGTCTGCCTGTCTTCGATTTGAAATATTAACAAAAATATTCTTAACGATTGATTATAATTCGTTTTTTTTAATAAAATAAATAATTTTAATTCCTTTATGTAGTATGGTAATTTTTTTTAATGTTGGTAATTTGTCTTTGATACGTTTTACAAATTTTTTATGGATTAAATTTATTATTTATTTGGTGTTTTTTGGTCGTAAAAAGATTTAGAAATGTTTATTTATTGTGACTTGATTGTCAAAATAGTTCTTAAACATGTCAAAATATGTAGTTTTTCAACACATAAAGGATAATTTGTTTGAATTAAGAAGTTCTAACACTACAAACGCTACAATCGGTTTCAATACTTCCACTCAGTACACGGAGAGAAAAATCATAATTTTTGTTGATAAAATTTTAGAAAAATTACCATGCTTTCTTATAATGCGTGCGCGATCGACGACCAAAGTAAAAAATATATTATAGCATGGTAAAATTTAATGTGCTAACACAACTTCTATCACACTCTTATGCATATATGTTATAGCTTAATTCTTGTTGTCGTACTTTTTCATTTGCGAATCTGACCCGCAATCTTATGTTGCTTGGGCTGTACCTGTAAAAACTTCGAAGATGCCCGATCTTTTCCGACGTTCGATTCTTTATGATGCATACAAAAATGATTGGCAACAATATATTCTAATACTGAAGACAGTGAAGTAACAAAATGATGAATTAAACGATGACCATCCGTCCTGTAAGACATTCTAATGAACAATGCTTCGACACCACACAACACTACACCAGCAGCGACCAGCTACTTGCAACACCACCAGTCTGGCTATGTGACCTTCATATATGATTGTGTTGACCTTCTCTTTCTTTCTTTCTACTATTAGCTTCTTTTCTTCTTTTCTACTTTTCTTCTATTTTAAGACAGCATGGTAATTTTTTGTAAGAAAAACAATTAAAAAATATTTTTCTGTCGGCAATGGAACTTTTTACTGTGCTGTTTTACAAATTTTACGGAGCTAATATTACGGAAAGAACATTCTATCCTTTAAATTTTCTATCATTAATTATAATTTTTATATTTTTACCGTACAAAATTGAATATGTTCGCCTCTTACACGTCGATTGTAGTGCTGAGCACAGTAATTTTTATATGAATTTTCTCTCTGTGTACTCTATAGTTCTGTGCGGAATGCATACCAAATTATTCTGATTTTCGAAAAATAGATTAGGTACTTCGTCCTTTTCGTTTTCATTTTTATCAAAATTAGGCATGTGGGGCTTACGTCATCAAATTTACTATAAATATTTCAGTGTCTCAAAATCATAAATAAAATGACAGAGTAATGAAACTGGCAGTGAGTTTGATATTAGGCTTTTTCGAAATCATTCTTTTCATTTTCACTAAAATAAGGCACTTAGGACTCCTAGTAAAAAAAAGTTGGACACGTAGGATTCCTAGTCAGACATAAGTATTTTTAAAAGGAATGGAAATATTTGAAAAATAAAAAGTTCATACCAAATTATTACAATTCCAATCACTTTGATAAAGTTTAATCGGGGAAAAAAGTAATTTCTTTTAATTTGGTGACGTCATCAGGTTTACAAAAATTTACTTTAAAAACCATAAATAAAATGATAGATTGATGAAACTGGAAGTGCATTATAGGTTTTTGAAGTCGTTATTTTCATTTTTACCAAAATTTGACGGTATGTAGCGTATGTAGGATCAAGCAGGGATACAGGAAAGTGGTAATTAGGATCATGACCACGCCCTGAACGGAAGTAACTTCAAATTTTATCATAGTTTTGTAGTTACTTCCATTGTTTTACTGCAGATATAGATAATCGATTAATCGATTTAGTCGACTAATTTTCCATTTAGTCATTTTGTAGTCGACTGTTTTACCTTCGGCTAAATGATTAAAATGATTCATTGTTTTTAAATGACCCAAACAACTAATTTAATAATTTTTCTATTTACTGGATTCCAAGAAATGAAAACTAAAGAATTATATGTTTGTACGATTTTTCACTTTTATGTGATTAGTACATTGTGATATGACATATCTTTCTTTTACTTAAAAAAAAAAAAAAAAAAAATAACAGTCAATAATTAAATTCAATGGAAAACATCGTTTTTAAGGGGAGGTTTACTTGAGAGTCGTTAAAAAAATCGATTTTTTTGCAGGAATTAGTAGCTAATTATGTGTAGAATATGTTCTCAAAGTGATTTTGCTGAAAGTAATTTAAGGGAAGGTTTACTTGAGATTTGATAAAAAAAGTCGATTTTTTTTTTGCCGAAATTGATAGCAAATTATGTGTAGAATATGTTCCCAAAGTGATTTTACTGAAAATAATTTAAAAACAAGATTCTTAAACATTAACCGAATCCAGCTTTCTATAAAAAAAAAAAAATTCAAAAAACGTAGTTCACGCAATAATGAGTATTAAATATAAAATTTTGAAAATACGTTTCTTTATATATATTTTATAAATATCTCGGAACTACATTTTTGGAACTGGTGACATGATAACTCAAAAACTATTCGATGGATCCTTTTTTTTTAATTTTTTATTTTAAAAATAATTCAATTCTTCGGCACCTCTACCTAAGTTCGATACACTCTTTAAAGAGCGAAAAATAAGACAAAAATCGTAATCAAAAGTTCAAACATCCGCCATTTTTTTCTTTCAGCAATTTATTGATATTATAGGTAGAGGTGCCGGTACTCTTCATATATTTTATAAATCTTTTTTGTTTTTGGATTTCGGTGGTTTATTACCGGCGCTAGTATGTCCACCAACAAGGCATTGGACTTTCGGATCGTCACACTGCACTATCTATAAAATGGATACTTTTTTATATTTTTCCTTAAAAAAATTTTTTTGTGTAGTTTAATACTTAATAAATATGTGCACAAAATTTGAAATTGATATTTACTTCCGTTCTTGAGAAAAAAATTCTAGAAAAATACATAATTTTTAAGGACTCTCGAGTAAACCCCCCCACCCCCTTAAAAGAGTTACGCAGGTATCCTATTTATGAATTCGACTAAAAATGTAATCGATTAGTCGACTATTCTGTAGATACTCAACTCGACATTACTACTAGATACTTCTTAACAGGTTTTTACCATTAAAAAAATGTGACCTCCAAATTTGTAATCCCCTAAATGGAACCATTTACATTGGCAACGACTATTATCTAATTTGAATGAAACAATTGTACATTTTATATTGTATTTTAAATTAAAACGTATCATAACTCCATATTTTGGCAACGTTTACCGAATAACAGAAATAAAACGAACTTTTGTTCCACTCAATATCTCAAATACGTCGTCGCTCAAAAATAAAAAAAATTTGTTAATTAAAATTATTGTATGTAAATATCTATCTGGCCGTTTGATCTCGCGAACTAACAATATTACTGTTCATAGGCATTCCTTGACAGAGAATAATTTTGTCTATGTGCCTAATAAGATGCGCCATGCTCATGAGAAAAAATATTTAATATTAATAGATTTGAGCATTACTTTATGGTATTCCATATTAATAATAAACAAATATTTTACTTCGCAAAAATACCACTTTTATTTTGAAACAATATTGTAACAGTTTCAAAATAAAAGTGGTATTTTTGCGGAGTAAAATATTTGTTTATTATTTCCAAAACATATTTATTTGTTTAACTTATTAACATCAGTAAATGATGAAATTCTCTAAATTCCAACGTGTTAATATATTGCTAGCTAAATTGCTCCCAAATTGCTTTATTGTGTTTCCCGGTATTTCACAAAATGTTTTTTTACACAATTTCCTTTTGTCAATAAATTGCTTCCAGTTTGCTTTATTTCTAATTTAAAAGCTAAATACTAATCTTTTTGAATAATTATTCAAATTTTGTTTATTTATAACAATATCTATCTGACAAAATCTACTTACCGCTAAATATTTGCAAACGATATACGCATTGTATGTCTAATATCGTTTGCAAATATTTAATATGTTTTAATAGTTGCCTAATTATGAACATTATATTTTAATTATCATTCAGAAAAATTAACATTTAACTTTTAAGATTTTGATAACTGAAATACTGTAAAAAAGTCTTTTTGATTATAGAAAACTAATTAAATAATTAAGTTGCTACTGGAGCAATTGCTGATTTGAATAGAGCAATTTGGTAGCAATTTAGGCATATAAAAAACAAAAAAATTATTTCATCTTCCGGCGCGGCGTCAGTGTCTTTCCGGTAAGATGTTCTATTTTATTTGATGATGGGCTTTAAAAATAAAATTTTATTGTAAATTGCTGTAAAACTGAACAATTTTTGTAATGAATGTTTGCGAAGGTCACGTTTCACTTTAATACTTTGTCTAAAGGTAAATTTATTCCTATCAAAGTATATTTATTCCTAATTATAAGTACAAAATTTCTTTGGCTGAGTTAAATTGATATCTACTAAAAATAAAATAAAACAAATCTTTGTAATGCTTCAATTCAGGTCAATTTCATGCTTTCATTTGTTTTTCTCTTTTCGAATTCACACATCTTGGCAAGGTAGGAAAGTTTTTGACAATAGATTTAAAGGTAGGTAGTTGTAATGTAACAGGTATGACTATAATAAATCAGTAAAAATATAATTTGAATTTTTTCTGCGATGTTTCTAAATGAATCATCATACTCATTATGTCGTCAACTAGAACAGTGGTGGGCAACCTCTAGTTCGCGGATCAATTGAAGCCCGCGAAAAATTTCTATTCGACCGGTGGACCTATGAAATAATTTTAACGGAATAAATCAAGATTTTGTAGTTCAGTAGCTAGAGTTTTTCACAATTTTCGGGATAAAATATTTCTTGCTTTTATTTAATATTAAAATTAGCGTTCAATTTGTTAATAATATGATTATCTAAATCTTTTACTTCCTGTACAAATTAAAATAATTCAATAATAATTTTTAAAATGTGACACTATCTCTATGCGACGCTGACTATTACAAAGTAATCAAGTGCGGGTAAAACACCTCACGCGTTGACAGAAATGACGAGTTCGTAAGGGTTTTGTTGTTAGAACTACGAAAACGTAAAAATAATTTACGAAAATTTGAAAGAATAAAATCGTCTATGGTTATTTAACATGTGTATCAATTTAGTGTAGCTGAATGTCGAACTCATAAAGGCAAAATTCGCTTATGCTCGGCTATAGAACCCGAATTCAGCCACGTACCAGTACAATTCTGTGCTGAGAGAATCCAGCAATGATTATTGTCATTTTACTTCATTAAAGACGTTCGTGCGCGTCCACAAAACACTACAGAATAATGTTACGTAGCTACCACAAGTTACCACAAAACACTATACCTGTATGCTATGCATACAGAGCTTATGCTTGTTCATGTGTCATATCGTGTCGTGTATATAGGTGATTGCTATACGTACCACCTATGTACTGATCTATGACATCAATGCATACACAGTTGTTGATTGAAATTTAGTAGTCTGATTTGACCCTGTATGTATATTATGTACGTGTGCACATCAAAATCTACCCGAATATTAATTTCAGTAATTAATATTTCATTTTAACGTTCGTCAACACGATGTTTTTTGTGCAATTATATGAATTACATATTTCAAAGAATATTTTTAAATATTTTTTGTTATGGTATCTACTCTTATAATATACATACTATAATTTTTAAAATGAAAAAATGCTGTTTAGAATATTTTTTCCTAATAACTCGGTGTTAAAAATTTGATTTTTAATCGTCAATTACTTTAAGAAATGATCTATGAAGGCCTTAAAATCTTTGAGGGAAGATAACTATGTAATTGAACTTGTCAATTCTCTAAAACTAAAATTTTATATCTACTATTAGGTTCGACGCACGAACGTCCTTAAAACAGTTAAATATATATGTAAGTTAATTTCATCTACATTTTCGCAACGTTGTTACGGTACAACGAAAATGTCTTAAAAGACATTTCACATTTTCCAAATCTCCATGCACATAATTATCGAGTCTACAAAACCAAAAACAACCGTCAACCTAACAAAAATCCCCAACAATATTTTATTACATCTTCTATTACAAATTAATTAATTCTTCAAAAACGAAAAAAATTGTACAAAACAATCTAACATCGGTAAAACATAAAAAGAATCCTATTCAAATAATTATAATTGTCATACCAACATTATTACTGCCAGTAGTACCAACCAGATTGAAATAAATAATAAAGTGATGACATTAGAAACATTGTTACAAATACCATTACACACCACTTTGTGTGTTGTTGTGTGTAAAACTGTAAAATGATAAATGAACACAATTTATTTGACACAGAGTTCAAAAGAGAAGACTGAGGTATACATAGACTACACGCCACTCACTGACGGCTACATGAGAATTAAACGAAATTACATATGTAAAACAACTTAAAATACAAACAAAAATAAAAATAAGATATTTAAATATGTATATATTAAAATGTGTGTTTCTTTTAATAAATACAGAAAAAGAAATGGGAGCTTTACCTACTTCAAAGTAAACTGCGGTATATTGAGTATGAATATATAGGTGTTTTTTTTTAATCTGTCAGTAATAGTATATTATTCAACAAGCTGGTAATGATAGCTATTACTCACGAAGATGAAATTGCAATATGAGCCGAGCTTGCGAGGCGAGTGTTGTAATGCATCTGAGTGAGTAGTAGCCATTGCAAGCGAGTAGAATACCATATTTTTTCTACGACTTTTTTTTTTTTTTTGATTTAAATAAAATTGAATATTTTTAAATCAAAAGAATACAATTTTTAATCTATCTCTAATTTCATTAAATGTTTATATATGTACAAACGATGAAAACAAAATACAAAGTACTTTGTTTACTTTGACGTTACTACGCAACATATTTGAAATTAAAAATTGATACGTATATTATACACAAAACAAAAGCCAGTCATTTTAAATAAAATAAAAACTTTTCCCATCAATATACAAACTTTGGTAGCTGACCCGCTGAGTGTTACTACTAAGGAAGTGGTATATTTTATAATGAAGGCGGGAATTCAAATATAAAAAATACTAATCTAGAAAGAAAAGAAAAATCGCACTGGGAGCTTAAATGGTTAACTGCCGAAAGGCAAAGACCAAAAATAAAATTTAAAAAAATTAAAAAAGCCAGCCCATTGAATAATGGTTAATACGGTGATTTCATTGGTCAAAAAGACAGTGAGTAATGAAAATTCCTCCACGCCTTTGAATAATGCCTAACTTTCTCAACAATTAACGGATATGTAATGAGTGTGTTCTTCAACAGGAGTAGAAAAAATGTTATATTTGTAAAATATAAGTCCCAGCACCAACACCATCATCACAAAAATTATATAACGACGCACATAGGTGAAATTTACTTAAAAGTTGGCCAATATTACATGAAGTGTGTTTACACCTATATTATGTTGCCTTAGTTTGTCTAAAATAATAGCTTAAATATGTATTATGAAAAATAAAGACTTATTGATACTATATTTATACTAAAGTAAAAAAAGATGATAGAATTGGATAGATTATAATTTTTGGTTCTTTTAAGAGTTAGTTAGTTTTACAACATGGTCGAAATTGGAACTTTTTATAGCTACTTAAAAATCACCATTGGTCATTCTAAATATTAAAAATACTTCTTACCCCAGTCTTTCCCCCCCCCCACAAATTATCATATGGGCGCCCTTGATTTGGAAGAAACAATACATTTGGTAATGCGATTCCATTCATACAATATCAGCTGATGGCTCTAAGAAATCTACAACATACAACAATATTGCATAGACGGGGCTCCTTTTTGAATTTTTTTTATAGTATTGTGAACTAATTTTTTTCAATTATTCCTTCTGAAAGACTTTCTATCAAAAAATTTCAATATGGTATTGTTTAATACTAGATTTTTAAAATTTATAATATTAAAAAAAAAAAAACTTCATGAAGCTATCACAAAAATATGAGAGCTACATTGGTCCCTGAAGAACGACTAGAAAAAAGACTTCCGTCGTCGAATCAGTCGTATTTTTAAAAGGTATTTCGTCATTTTGGTAGCAAAAATGAAAAGTTCACATCCAAAGTACCTTATTTTAATAAATCACCTAAGAAAAATCCATTTCATAAAATTAAATTTAAGAAAACAGGAATTTTTTAATTTAATGACGTCATCAAGTTTAAAAATTTTTTAAAAACAATAAATAATATGACCGAATGATTTATCTGGAAATGAATTATAAGTTTTCGGAGTCATTTTTTTCATTTTGACCAAAATTATGCATGTAGAACCATTAAGAAGACTACTTGTGTCGAATCAGTCGTATTTCTAAAAGAAATTTCGTGAAAAGTTCACACACCAATTACTCTAATTCAACCAATTACTTCAATTCAAATCACTTTCGTTAAGCTTGATTTGAGAAAAACGAAACAGAGCCTTTAAAAACCGTAAATAAAAAGATAGAATTGTAATATACATATATAGGGGTTCTCTGTGGGTAGGTGGCTTGGTGGTTCCCTTTATGATACCACTGGTGCCACCAACTGTAATATATTGGGGGTTGGTAGCGGAAAAGGTGGTAGCTGGGGCCGAAGTTAAAGTTAAAAAATGTTTTTAGATATTAAGTTAATACAATATTTTACAATCAACAATAAATTATATAGTTTATTATAAAATAAAAGTTTATAAGAATATTTGTATATACCTGTATATATACCGAGCGTTAAAACAATGATTCGCGCGAACTATTATAATTTGAAAACTGTTATTAAAATTAAAATAATGAAATTTAAGCATAAATAGCAAATGTATGAGTATATAACCTCAATTTAACTTAAAGTTTGTGCACCGATCAGGCTACATACACCAAAAATATATTGTTAAGAAAAGAAATACATATTACCTCTCCTTTGGAGGTTCACCAATCACAACACTAAAATAATTAAAATACATCTTTACACTTTAAAAATAATTACATGACTGAATTTATTGAGAATCAAATTGACTGTGAACGAATGAGAGTGAGAATCAGATTAAACGAATGAATCAAGATTGAACCCGATTTAAACTCAGTTTCTGCTTTTATACCGCTCAATTGTGTGTCTACGTGACGACTTTTTACTATTAGGGCCTCTAAAGTTTCAGGAAGCGTCACTCATCGGGTTATTGAAATGACCGTCTGACCATCTATCCCAACTGCGCGTTTCTTCCATTTATAAGAAGTGATACATATTGCGATTTGTCGTCTGATTGCATATCGTTCAATAAATTCAATCGATAATCGATGTCTTTTTAGAAAATTAATACCTATACCTATACATGAAACTGGAAGCGAATTATAAGTTTTCAAAGTCGCTCTTTTCATTTTTACCGAAGTTAGGCGTGTCAAACCAAGCGCAGATACAGTGGCGTACTATCAAAAAATTTCGATACAATTTTTTTTTAAATTCTAGTTGACGTATCTACATTTTTGATGACTTTGTGACATCAGCAAGTAAACCACAAAATATTTGAAATCCATAAAGACTTGAAACTTAAAGTTTACTATAAGTTTTAGCTATCCAAAGAAGTGTACCTGTATCTTCCTGAATTAAACTTGTATTTCTTATACTTTACTCACACCAATCTAGTAGATAATAAACAGAACAGAAATTTGCATTCTTACGACTGACTTCTTACTAGAGATGAGCTAAACGGTTATTTTCTAATAACTGTTATTGCAATAACAGTTACTGAAAAATAACTGTTATTTATAACAGTTATTATAATAACTGGTATGGTATTTGGATATTTTAACATATTGTAAGATATTCGATATGCGTATCTGTTAATGAAATATGCACAGACCTATAATACTGACAGATACTAAAGAACATTTTTTGCTTTATTGTACTGCAATATCTATTCAAATACTTGTCTATACAAGGATTTAGGCTTTATATGTATATGTTGCAGCTATATTGTCAAAACCGTTTTATTATAATAACGCTAGTCAAATTATAAAAAAACCAAATATTGTCAACTTTACAATACACCTAATAAATTTCAGTGCTATTATAATTTCGCTAGACTTATTTAGAGAAATTGTGAAGTTTGAAATTAATTGGTATCAAAACTACTAAACCGATCTCAACAAAATTTAGTAGAAATATTTTATGGCTTAGAATAACTGATTAGGATAATTTATATGTTGGGTGAAGGTTCCTGCGGGATATTAATACGAAACTAATTAGTGTAAAACTACAAAATTGATTTCAATTAAATTTAGTAAGGACACTTTTATACTTTGGAATAACAGAAAGGAAATTTTTATCCCGATTAAAGGCTCCTGAGGGATACAAAATAAATTATTCAGTCAGGTCAAAATTACTGAAGCGATTTCAGTTTGGTTTCGTATATAAACTTATACACTTTGAAATAACTGATAGAAACATTTTTATCCCAGTTAAGAGTTCCAGTGGGACACAGACTAAATTCTTGAGTCACTTCAAAATTATTGAACGAATGTCAATTAAATTTGATTTAGATACGTATTTATATGATATGCTTTTTAATAACTAACGGAATAATCTGTATCCCGTTTGAAAGTTCCTATCGCCTACTATTACGATAGGAAATAATACCAAAACTACTGAAACAATTTTAATCAAATTTAGTATTGGCATATACTTTAAAATAATAAATATATGGTATACTTTTTATACAGATTGAATATTCCCGTGGGAAATGAGCTACTATTTCATAAATTAATTATTAATGTTGATTTTCTTTAGATTGTTTATTGATTGACTAAAGAATTTAGAAATAATATTAAATTGCTGCTCCGTTTTTTCCGAGATATCGTTCGGTAGGAACATGGAATTTATTTTAATTATATCAAAGCGGTTGAACTACTTTATTGTGAATTAATATGTACAATAGTTTTATCCCGGTTTTCTAAAGGAAAAACCGGACACATAATAAGATTTCAATTTAGAATATTTTTTCAGCTTTTTATTATTAGCTCGAGCTTTTTATTATTAGCTCTAGTAAAATTTTCATTAAGAGGTAGTCTAGGGTTTACAGCTTAGATACTAATATAATCTGGTTTATATCGCTGATGAGTCTTCCCATGACTCGAGACATAGACATGAAATTAAAATTCTTGTACTGTGAAGGACATCAAGGTTTTCTTTTGAAATTCACATAAAAATATCTGATTTATAGCATACGGATTGGGAAAAAGAAATCAAACAATAGCATTCACTTAAAACATCATAAAACTATGTATTTAAAAAAAAAAGTATTCTTCATCCGTTATGTTGAACTGCCCCATACCATATGTTCAAAATTTATATTTAAAGATCGACTAGACCGGTGAGGGTGTTTGGATCATTGCACGAAAAATTTACAAAACCATCAAGTAATAAAATTATTATTATATTATATACTTGACATAAGAGAAAAACGTGACAAACTGATCAAGTTCTATTTAATTTTAATTGTTCGGAAATTACTATGTAGCTATACCTCATTTCAAATACAATTGATCCTGAGTTATCGTTAAAAAATTAAATAATTCTTATATTCGAAACAAATCAATATTCTATTCTTTTCTAAAAACAAACTGCAACTTTAAAATTTACGTAAATTCAATAATAAAAGAGATAAAACCAAGAAAACAGAAATTATTTAAATTCAGTGATGAAGCATGGTTAAATGTAAGTAAAATGAACCGTATTTGAATTTGAATATAGGTTAAGTATACAATATAACTTTTGTGTGTAATGATTAGTTTATTTCCCACGGGGACCTTTCGTATTTATATTCCACAGAATCGTTTAGTCGGGATACGCACTATGCCACCAGCTATTCCAAAGCATGTGAGCGTCAGTACTGAATAGAATTGAAATCGCTTGCCTAGTTTTGACGTTATTGAACAATTAGGTTTCCCATGGGAACCTATAATCGGGATAAAAATTTCCTGTTTGTTATTCCAAAATATAAAAGTATTCATATCAAATTTGATTGAAATGGAATCAGTAGTTTTAACATTAATTAGTTTCATATTCATATCCCTTAGGTTCTTTCAATCGGGATACAAACTATCCCAGCAGTTACTCTAAATCTAAATTAAATTTAATTGAAATCTGTTCAATAGTTCTGACGTGACTGAATAATTTATTTTGTTTCCTGAGGGAATCCTTAATCAGGATGAAAATTATCGTATGTGTTGTTCCATAAGGTATAAGTATCCATGCTAAAACTGAATGAAATCGTTTCAATAATTTTGGGCTGACTGAATAATTTATTTGGTTTCCCATGGGAACCTATAATCGGGATAAACATTTTCTGTTTGTTATTCCAAAGCATAAAGGTATTCATACCAAATTTGATTGAAATCGGTTTTGTAGTTTTGATACCACTTAGTTTCGTATTCATATCCTGTAGGAACCTTCAACCAGGATATAATTTATCCTATTAATTATTCTAAACCATATCTAAACTTACAAAATCGATTCAGTAGTTTTTTGACATCATTAGTTTCATATTCATATCGTGTTTACTTTTACAATACATATTTTCCTGTAAGCTGATTTGGTTATATTGCCAAAAAGCATTACACTTCACAATTTCTCTAAATGTCTAGCGAAATTATAATAACACTAAAATTTACTAGGTGTATTGTAAAGAGACAACATTAGTTGACAATATTTGGTTTTTTTTATAATTTGACTAGAGTTATTATAATAAAACGGTTTTGACAATATAGCTGCAACATATACACAATTTTAACAATTTTATGGATACAAAATTACAAATACAAATAGATAACTGTACAATAGACAATAGTTCATTTTTAAGGGTTTTTTAAAAATCAGTGAGGAAATGTGCTACAATAGAAAATGTGTAACTTGCCTGGGGCATTATTATTTTGAAATTCTCCGTAGGTGGTTAAAATAAATTACTGTGATCCTTGCTTTCGAATATATTAATATTGACCTATGTTATCGATATTTCCAAAGGAGTTATTTAAGTAATCAGTTACTTAAATAACTCCTTAGTTACGGATATTCCAGTTATTGACGGTAACTGTTATCTTTCTATACTAGTTATAAAATAACAGTTATCGATATATCGATCATCTCTACTTCTTACCGCTCTGTTTTGGTCAACATACTTATATTTACTAATAAATTGTCGATTATCTTTTAAACATGCTGTATACCGACGCATATGTAAATGAAAATATAAAGTCACGCCCCTTTTGCTAAAACTAACAATGCAAATAGTGTATAAATATAGCGGATATATTATGTGGAGCTCCTAAGTCGCAAACAGCTCAAATGATTCAAATAGTACCCGAAGTAAAATAAACATATTGCTACAACCATTTTTCTTTATCTTTTTTTTTAAATTCTTTTTTTTTTTCTATTGTGATTTATTTTCATTATAGACATTCAAGAAATCTGATACTGTACGATAAATTTTTACAAGAAAAAACATTGCAATAACCCAATGGCTGCCAAATAATTTTTGTTTGTAAAAGACAGGTTTAAAAACATTGATAAAGAGAGAAAATTGTTTACATATTATCTGTGTACTTCTGGAAATATTTTATTTTAATTCTAAGATTTTTGTTTCCTTCATAAAATATAAACATTGTTATGAATGTTTTGTAAAGTCGGTATTAAACTAACATTTGGAACATGTAATAATTTTTTTAAAATTATTTCAGATGTCATTATGATATTCATTTTAAGTAAAATACATTCTACAAAAACTTAAGTAAAGAGAATGAAGAAACCATTATCTACCATTCTTATAATTTGACATTCCCACTTTGTGTGTATCGCACAATATCTTACGTAGTTTTAATTTTATAAATTATAATAATATAATACTGACTTTATAAGAAGTGTACGTGCATGAATACCTGCTGCGGATCAACCCTACTGCAATGTGACCAGTGTGTTTTTATAGTTGACATAATTTATTGATTTTTTATAATATGTAATACATACATACATTTAGTCAAAACTTCGAAAATTTTTTTGCTAACAATAATAAACAATTTTTTTCATGTTCTTATTGTACACTGTAAATTCAATTATGTTAAAACATTCAATAAAAATTGTTAGAAGCAAATTTTATATATTTCTGTAAATATTTATATATAATATTATCCACAGTATTATTTTTTTTATTATTATTTCATTTTAAAGCAAGTTGGACAACTAGAGAAGTATCAATTTAACTTTAATTTAACATTTTTTGGGAAAAATTTTTATTAGAAAATAACCCAGTGTGGATTTTTAGTGTCCTTGTAATTTATTTTTATTATAGAATTGAGAAACAATATTTTTCAATTTAAAACATTCCAGTGCAGCTTAAAAATGTCAAAATGATTAATGACCTTAAAAATATAGTCTTGTCTTTTGTTGCAAGATATATTTCCCTCTTTGTTTCCTTTGGCATGTTAACATGCCAATGGCACTTAATCGGATAATTCTCTATTTGTTGCAGTTGCAACAGTACACTTTCGAGAGAAATTATGTTAAAAGTTTCAAGTATGTAATAATAGGGTGAATGCGGGAGAGATGCCGCACATTTTGAAAACACTTGATAATTCTTAAAGTATGCATTTAATTGATTTGAAATTTGGTAGACAATAAATGTAAACATTGTTCTTTAAAATTATTTATAAATAATTTTAAATTTTGAGTCATAAAGGATTCATAATTAACATTTTCGTAGAGCCTGCAAAGCGGCGTCTCTCTCACATCTATGCGAGAGATGCCGCATCATAAAAGGATAGTTCATATTAAAAAAATTTGCATTTTACACACATCTCCATACATGATGCATGCTATATGAAACCATTTTTGGCACTTTATATATCTTAACTAGTCAGTTTTTTTTTTTTTGTTTGCGAGTACTTTCAGGCAAAACATTCAATATACAGGCAATCATCATAATTTTCGTTACCTTCACTAATATGAGAGCTCTTCCTGATCTATTAATGGATTTTTTATATTTACGTGGCATAATTTACAGTTCAAAAATAAAATTGCGTAATTAAGGTATAAGTCTATGTTTTTAATATGTAATATGATGCGGAATTTATACCAACTTTAAATGCGGCATCTCTCCCTTTTTGTTGGGATAGATGCCGCATGTTGCTATAGCAAGCATAGTGCGGAATTCTAACCTAAAATTTTATACAGTATTTTTAAAATATACCTAAATTAATAACAAAACTCATTTTCATTAAAACAATGAAATATACATTCTTAAATTATAGTGAATTAAATGCTTGATAAAATATTGTGTTAAAAAACTTACTTTTCAATAATAGAAAGTTCGATAATTACTAAACTAATGCGTTGATCATAAATGTAACCATATACAGCTTAAATAAATAACTCATTTTAAACATATAATCCATTAATAGCGCTATCAACGGACGAATTATGGCTACTGCGGTTTCTCTCCCGCACTTACCCTATATCGAAAGTCCCAGTTTCACTAGAACGGACGCCAGGATTATTATCCGCAACGATTATAAAACGTAACAAATTATCTAAAACGCGTATTAGTTGTGAATAAGATAAAACACTTTACTTTTTAAAAATACCTACCACTTTTATTGTGTTAAAAACTCTTATGACATGTTTCGGTTCAATGTGACCATTACCAAACAAGAATTGTTTATATACAGTGGCGTAGCAAGCGGGTGGCAGGGATGGCCCCCGCCAGGGGCGCCGCCGCGACAGTTTCGCTTAATCGTCGAAGTATAGACATCATCTGATTTTGATACTATAGGAACATAAAAAACAACATAAATATGGCTACACTGGCTAGTCTTAAACTAGGCTATAAGTTGAAAGTAAAAAGACATCTAGCATTTCTATAAGTCTGGGAAACAAAACTGGATGTCTTTATCGAGTAATTCTGTGAGGTTCGGTAAATTGTGCCCAGAAATCCAGGTGACTGTAGTTTGTGCAAAAGACGAGAAGAGACGTATGATGTAATTGTAGGTAGAGGGCGGATTTTTAGGCTATTATGTTACTGAACCCTCCCCCCTCTTTTTATCAAACAGGTGGCGCTACTTTCAAGTCTGGCCAGGGGCGCCAATCACCACAGCTACGCCACTCTTTATATATAAAACATATACCTATAATATATTTTTTGCAATTCCGGGACTAAAAGACATGATTTAGTTCCTCATAATAGGGAGTAAATTGCCACTTTTAGTCCCGAAGAATTAAAAAGTTTATTTTGTTCCCTCTTTTAAACCAGTCAGCAAGTACAATTTACAGAAATTTAATTTAAATTAAATAGAGTTGTTAGCTAATTTAAAATAATAAACAAATTCAAACTTATAGATAAAGACAAACAGTTACATTGTACAATTCGATTGATTTATCCAAAGTATACTTGATGGGATATTATTACATACAATTTGAATGACATTTAAGTAATTTTCTTGACTTGATTTTAAATTATCCGGAATTGCAAAAAATAGTATATATACCACAATAGTTTTATCCCTCGTATGATTGGTTGCCCTCGGGCCTTTACACGCCCTCTGGTAACAAACTTCACACTCGGGATTAAAACTCACACTTTACCCCCTTGGTGTATAACATACTATTATTATCCATTTTAAGAGTTTTTTTTCTGGGTAGAATTTTTAAAAATTGCTATAAGTATTTCCATTCTCACTGCCACAGGGATCGTTCAGAAAAATCTGAAAATGTCATGAATATTGCGAATGCGTGGTGGTCTGAGTGAAAATTATCAAAATTGAAAAATTTTAACGTGATCAATTGTTTTTGTTACCTATAAACAACCGAATTGTTTACTTCCGAACTATTCAACCATTGGTTTTAGAGAAAAAATTTTCACTTATGTATTAATATTATTACACGAGAGGTTTGTATTTTTTCGAATAAATTTGGGTTTGTCTAACGAAAACTTGTTGCCTAGCAATTTAACGAGAAGAATTGTCATCTAACAAAAACGCGACAGCGGAGCTGAAGCGTTTTTGGGTTGATAATTATTCAAGTTAAATTGCTGTTAGGCAAGAAATTTGAGTTGTAGAAAACACAAATTTATTCAGAAAAAATATAAAACTCAAGTGTAATACGGTAAGATAATATAAGGGGGGCCACTAGTGTGACCGCCTTAAAAAAAAGTGATTTTTGGGAATTTTTTTAAAGAAAACTACTGGATGGAATGTTTTAATATTTTAAGGATATGTTCGTTGATATATAATAAATTTATGATAAAATTTTTGGACCAAAAAATTGAAAATTCAGGGAGTTATTCGCGATTTCCCAAGGCTCTAAAAAACAAAGTTCCCCCATTGCTGCAGTGATAGCGACCTTCACAGTGCCTGAAATCAAAAAAACCAAAAAGCCTATTAAACTAGAAAGTATTGCCCGTACCGTGAACCTCAATTGAAGAAAAAAAGTTGAAATTCAACAAAATGGCGGAGTTTTTTAAAAAAAGTTTTAAAATTTGCGCGAAAATTTGATGATTTTTGGCCTGCAAAAATTACATTTATTATTCGATCTGAAAACTGGAGGTTCATGGTACGGAAAAACATATATAAAAGAAACTGCAATAAGAATCAACTCAATCGGATGATTTCTCTTCGAGTTATAACTGCAGCAAATTTGAAAAATGTAGTTTTTCTATATTTTACCTTTTAGTTTTAATCACTGAGAATTTTTACTAAAATTATTTACGATGTACTCACTATAACGGTCATAGTAAAACTAGATGAGTCGTTTAAATGTGCCAGGGTCTAGCTTCTCCACAACATGTGACTGGTAGCCACGTCCAGAAACTCCCGAACTATCAACCTTTATACATTTCTCAATACCTCAAAGTTAACAATGAAAATCAGAATCCGTTCTTCGGATGGCTGTAACTCAAAAACTATTTAAGATATGCACTTGAAATTTTAGTATGTTATTTTTAAAGGTATAAACTATCGAAACATGCAAAAAAAATTTTACAATTTTTTGAAAACGTCACACTAGTGGTCCCCCTTAACGAATAAAATAAATTAGTATAATTCATATTATAATTTAATATATTGCTAATGGTTCTGAAGCCAGTAAAATTTTTTTATCGTGTTTACCTACAATAAAATGACCAATGAAGTGTTTTGTACCATTTTTATCGCTGTAGAAGTTTGCCCTAACTTTTTTCCATGGTAAAAGTGAAAAAACTACAATATTCTTATGGGACTTGATACAGTTACACATGAGTTAAATTACCCAATAAAAAATATTTCTTACAATATAAGGAACAACTTTTATTCTTATACATTTCTCAAAATTTTTAATCTGGAATCCATGTTTAAAAACAACTTTGTTGTACGAAACACTATTTGCAAAAGTACGACTTGCACTTGACGATTTTTTTTTTGTGCACTCAAAAATTTGTCAATATTTTTTTAAACAAAATAGAAATAACAAACATTAATTAATACCAGAATTCTTCAGTTCAAGGAAATAACGAATCTGTCTCTGTAAAATAATTTTTAATAATTATAAAAAAATATCGGAACATCTACAACATACAACATAGCACAAATTTATTAATATTTTGTTGTTGTTAAGGCGACTTAAGTCAGTTTAATAAGAGGGCTTTGTGAGACGATAATACGCCGCCCGTAATATTTCATTCACACAAACGATACGACACGCCAGAAAGACAAACGAGCGCTAAGTCCTTTTGTACAACTGATACTTTGACCCGAATGAGAACAGGAGCACCCGAAACTGTATAAAATAAATTAACATATTTTTATACAGTAGATCCCATAATAAGTACACCAAAAATCAGTCTGCTTTTTTGAGAATTTTTCCGGTATTTTTTGATATTATCTTCCAAAAATTAGCAAATGGACATCATACCGGGTGTTTCAAGCAACTAAGAACGTATATATAATACAGGGAAAATTTATTATGATCAAAGGGTGCTTAATGTTATTATTATTAAATATTTAGCAAAACTTTAAATAATATCGCGTCAAAATAATGTTTAAAAGTAATTAAAAGACAACAGCAGTAAATTTATTGAGATAACTATAAATAAATCTTAATCTAATGTTGAAATATTTATTACCAAATAATACTGCTTAGTAGAAAATTAGACACCTCTTGTTTTGTTTTCAGATTTAGTTTTTTTCAATTAGGTTTTTGAAGAAAAATTTTTTTTGTCATAAATGGAAAGATCATATATAAGTTTTATTAGAAAACTCTTTTTATTTTTTTTTAAACGTAGGTAATAATTAAGAAGTTATATTAAATTAAAAATAAATCAAACTTAGAACCGATAACGGGCCGATAGTTCACGAGCGCTTATGTGACGTAATAAAGGTTATATGGCCTGAACATAGCTACATTAGTGTCTTTTTATTTTCAATTATAGACTAAGAGCTACTAGCCGATTTGCATCGTTAAATTAAGAAGATAGAATCTTGGATACTTACTCTACACAGAAATTCAGTTCTGGCAAGCCTATTCGACTCAACCCGGCCGAATAGGCTTGTCAGAACTGAATTTTTATGTAGGGTAAGTAGTATCCAAGATCCTATCCTCTCAATATAACGCGTGTTGAAATGACTATTGCAAATCGGCCAGCAGCTCTCCTACTATTATTGTTGCTATGAAATTATTGTTGCTCTGAAATTCTTGTTTCTATCCAAATTATTGCTTGCTATATACTTCACTGTCGAAATATCAAAACTAAAGATATCGAGCTTGTTTTGTACCACTTTGTGATAGCAATACAAAAATAAATCCGGAAAAAATGTCCCTCAAGATTTTGAACGTCGAAATCAATGAAACAACCATCAATAATTTTTCCTACTAAATTTTAATAATTTTGACACATATTACCTTTATGACGTCACAGACATCGCGATCTTTTGTAGTGCTGTTTTTAACTAAATGATATTTTTTAAAATTTTTCAAGTTTTAATTAATTTATTATATATCATTTTTAAAAAATTTATCGTATCGATTATCAATATTATTTATGATGTAAAATTGAAATAAAATAAAAAAAAATATTTATTTTTTATTCAAAAACCCAATTAAATAAAATTTTAATAACTGTGGATACCCATATAAAAATTATACCCATAAAAAACAGGCATGCTCTGATCCCAACAATTTTTTCCCATGTTAAATTTTGTATGTCCTTACTTCGCTGAAACAGATTGTATAAGTAGGTATTACCTTTGAAAATACTTTATTTGAAAAATAATGATAAAATGTTGTACATTTGTTCACCATAGATGTTGTAATCAAACTTTCAATCCCCTCCAGTCAAAAGCTCGTAACGAATAGTTACAAAAGATAACAGGCCATAGAAGTTTACTTACCTTCCTTGTCGAGTACCTAAGTCAACTGTAAATTAGTAGTTTTCCTTATTAAAATTACATATAAAAGTGACTATGTTTTCTTCACAAGAAAAATAAACAAACTCGCCAAAATGGCTTTTCTTGGAAAATTGTCCCCTTTTTCTACTATACTTATCGAGTTTTTTTTAGACATGAGCGCATTTTTTAGCATTTTAATTTTAAGGGTACATTTTTCCAAAAAAAGCCATTTTGACCACAGGTTATCGATTTTTCTTGTAAAGAAAACGTATAGTCTATTTTACTTTTAAATTGTTGTACCATTAAGTTAGTGTCCTCTATTTCACTAAAATCCGTAATGAGAAATATAAAAAAAAAATATAGTTAAATTGTTTCTCATATTATAGGGTCAATTTTCTTACCTTATCGATACCCCTCTTTTTATTTTTTTTTTTTTTTTTTTTCAATGAATTCATAATTTTTTTGTTTGAAAAAAACTTAACGAGTTGGTCGATAAAACGATTTTTTTTTAAAATTTTTAAGGAAACTTTTCTAGATATTTACTCAATTCAATACCAATAATACGAGCCTATTCCAATTAAAATTGACAACCCCAGTTTTGAGAAAAACGATTTCAAAGTTTTGTAATTTTAACACGGGCTCTTATGGAAAAACTCTTATTTTTTTGAATAAAATGAAAACGTGTCAAAGGAATTTGACAAAAATTTAATGTTATAAAGTAAAAAGTTACAAACCATATTTAATAAGAAATAAAAATTATTTACTACGCCATTTTTGAAATATAATTTATAAACATCATTTTACAACGTTTTTACAACACTTTTTCAACAATTCTTTTATATTGCTACAACATAAGCGCGCGGAAATTCAAAAAAACAAATGGTATACAAATATAATAACTGAAGAATATTACCTAATACATTATTATTTTTGATAAAAGAAAATTTTTTCGCTGAGATATATTTTTGTACCTGAGTATCTCGGAGCAACTACGTTATTCGTTAAGTACTCGCACTCGTTCCACAAGCTTATTTTTGTAGTCATAAATACTTAAGTATCCATTCAAAAGACCAAAAAATATGACTTATGAGCCTCGGTAAGTAATATACTATGTATAACAAACTTTTTCTCAGATTATCATTGATTCCAATTATGACGGTCAATTTGAAACACACTGTACTGTTTAAATTAGCATGCAAATATAAAGGATCAGTTACGAATTGGATACAGATACTTTTTTTCGATTTAAAAGAAGTCGTTTCAATAATTATTATATAAAAATATTAAATAACTTCAAGAAAACAAAAATTAAACCGGTTTTATCCTGACACTGTCATACTCAGCATATCCAAAAAAAAACTTTTTTGACCAGCTCTTTTATTGTTCTTATAAAAATCATAAATACCCCTGTCGCAGCATCCCACATAACATAGCGAATTTCTGTCTACAAAAATAAATTTTTTACGGAAACCAGTTTACCTAGAATAATTGTTCAAAAACCTTTTTTATGAGATTTTTTTACTCCTCTTTCTAATGGTGTAACAAAATATCGCAAAAACTTTTGAACTTGGGGAAATATTGGCAAAAAACATATTTTTTTCACGAAAAATGACCAAAAAGCCATGTTCTGGACATCGGAGATGTCTGGCTGAAGAACCCATCCAAGATTTTTGGACATTTTCTGAATAGCTGAATTTTCGATTCAAAAATTCGCTACACAGTAAAAAAATTTGTGTTCTGCGTAAAAAAAAACTAGTGGTTAAAATTTTTGTGTTAAATAAGTAATACAACCCTGCGGCGTTAATGTAACATTTAGTGTTTGTGTTAAATGAAAATATTAACACAAATTTTGATTTAACAGAATAAAAATGTTAATCTGTTTTGAACAACAAAAAATTAACACAATTTTTGTGTAAAGCAAAAGAATGGTATAAGTACGTTTTTTTCTATATTTCAACAAAAAAAATTGTGTCATACGTACACAAAACTAGTGGCCCTTTACGTTACGTTAGAATATATATCTTCAAAATATATATAATAAAAAAGATGAGAGTAGTTCTTATTATTAAACAAAACCGAAAATTTTTTTAAGTTTTTTCAGTTATTCACGAATATAGTTTTATTAAACGTTTAAAGATGAAACAATTTTCTTACATTTTAAGGTTATTTTTTTACAGATTCAGTTACAAAAAATCATTTAAGCTTACTTGAGATTGTATATTATAATATAGAGTCTCGTAAGCTTACACGATTTTTTGTAACTGAATCTGTAACAAAATAACCTTAAAATGTAAGAAAATTGTTTCATTTTTTAAACGTTTAATAAAACTATATTCGTGAATAACTGAAAAAACTTTTTCGGTTTTGTTTAATAATAAGAACTACTCTCATATTTTAGCGAATTTCCAGAAAGAATTCTGGAAATTCAGCTATTATGGTGTAAGCCATAGTCGAAGTTCAGCCCGAAAATATGGCAGAAATTTGTTTTGAGGTCCCTAGAGCCCAAAAATAACATTCACTAAAATTTATATATATATATATATATATATATATATATATATATATATATATATATATATATGTATTTATGTATTTATGTATCAGCACGATAGCTCTTCAGGAAAAACTGCTAGTTTTACGAAATTTGGTGACAACGTTGGAAGTCCAAAAATCTTGGATGAGTTCTTCAGCCAAAAACGTCGGAGCTCAGGAACATGGTTTTTTGAGCATTTTTCGTGAAAATGGGTTTTTGGCCAAAATTTGCTATAATTTAAAAGTTTTTGCCACATTTTTTTACATCATTGCGAAGACGGGAAAAAATCACATAAAAAAGGTTTTTAAACTTTTATTCTACGTTTGCTAGTTTTTGAGAAAATAAGAAAAAAAAAGTCAATTTATTTTCTATAATTTTAGTGTGTTTACAACTATGTTGTATGTGTATAATCATATAATGTGTATGTATGTATGTATATAACTGCAATAGTGAGATATACGTATGTGGATATACATACCTACTTATAAGTCAAAAGATGTCTGCATCTGAATGCATTCGTGAAACAAAATCTTTATAGGATGAATGTACCAAAAGTTGGTCAGTAAAGCCTTTTGGTACTTTTAAAATACAAAATCAATTATATAAACCAGGAGTGGCCACCCGCGGCCCGCGGGCCGCATGTGGCCCGCCTTGAACTTTTTTTGGCCCGCGAGATTCATCATACTTATACAAAATATATTTCTTTTATAATGACCAAGATAGTAAAAACCAATGCATTAAAAAATACATTACAAATAGACCGATCAAATTAACTCATTTAGGGGGAAATAAAAAAAAATTACCTAGACTTTTATTAGTGGCAATGGTAAAGAGGGTAGAAAAATAAATGCTTGAGCAGGGACGGTGGAGGGCTCGTTTGGGGATTCGCAAAAGAATGAAAAATTATATTTTTGCAATTTCCGGCGAAAGTCGAACTCAAAGGAAAAATTATCCTTAACAAAGGTTGTAGATCGTTCAAAAATCTACAACTTTTTAGAGGTCACTATTTAACATAATCTCAAAATTTCGGAGAAAAATGTGAATATTCTTGTTTTTCTCTTTATTTCGTTTTATACTTCTCATTTCCACAAAAATAATTTAATTTTGACGAAACTTGGTGAAAGTATACCTTTCTGGGTCTTAAATAATCACAAGTTTTTTTCGGGTAAAATAATTAAGAATTTTGGTATTCATTTTTTTCGGTCGGGAAGACTTTTTTTTCAAGAAAAGGTTCTACTTAAAAAAATCATCGAACAGAGTTCTGCTGGTGCTCATTTTTTCGGCTTGACATGTACCTTTTGGTAAAATAAAAAAACAATGGTAGTTTCATTTAAGAACATGCTCAAAAATGCAAAAGAAAAACCAATAAATAACAAAAAATTACTCTTACAACAATGAATTTTTTAGTAATTCTTCACAATTTTGTCAAATTTTTGAAAAATTTCAAAAACTGATTACAGCGCTCAATTGTACGGAAAAGAATACGAAAGAAAATTGGTTTTCAAGTTTAGGTAGCAATTTTTTTTCTTTATGTTTAATTTAGTTGATCTAAAATAGTGGGCCTGCATCAAATATGTCAACACATAATTTTATATGCGGCCCGCGCAGTTATGATGCGCTTCCAAATTGGCCCGCAAGATGATTTGGGTTGGCCACCCCTGATATAAACCACTATATATTTCAATTAATAGAGGATCTACGGATTACTTATCCGTAGTTGTAGAACACTAAAAAATAAGCGACACGTATTTTTCTTTATCGGCGGAAAAACGGTTTGAAGGGGTGAAATCGCCCTCCAAAAATTGGGGTAAAAATTTAATTTTTTAAATATCTCGAAAATGGTAAGAGATAGAGCAAAAGTTTAAATTGGCGGTATTACTCTTTTTTAAAGAGCTATCTATTGGTATGCAATTTGTTCAAATTGGGTCAACAGGGGTGGCTGGGGGTTAAAATTTAGGGGTTAATTTTGCAAAAAGGGGGTGAAAATTAAACAATATAAAAATTTTGTTTATAGATTTAAAATCTAGCTCAAAAAATCTAATTGATCTTTTTTTGCTCAATGTCCTAATATTAAGTCTAGGGGTAGTTAACTAGGGGGTGACAGTGTCGAATAGTCGTACTACTTGGGTAGTTTAAGAAGTTTTTCTTCATGGAAAATAGTTTAAGACATCTAGAATAACGTAGAAATGAAATTTTCGATTTCAAAATTCAGTTTGAGCAACATTGGAGAGGGGGTGAGTCACCCTCTTAAATTACATATTAGTTAACATACACTCATTTTTAATATTAACACACTGACAGTGGGTAATAATGTCACAATAAGTGGTTCTGAAGTTGGACTATCGTATGTAAGGTTTTTATTATGTTTCCATTCATTTTCAAAATATCGTTATTTTCGGTATCGATAACTTTCGATAGCGAAAACTATAACATCCATTAAAAAACAAACCTTATGAAAACCTTACATACGACAGTCCAACTTCAGAACTACATATTGTGACATTATTACCCACTGTCAGTGTGTTAATATTAAAAATGAGTGTATGTTAACTAATATGTAATTTAAGAGGGTGAGTCACCCCCTCTCCAATGTTGCTCAAACTGAATTTTGAAATCGAAAATTTCATTTCTACGTTATTCTAGATGTCTTAAACTATTTTCCATGAAGAAAAACTTCTTAAACTACCCAAGTAGTACGACTATTCGACACTGGCACCCCCTAGTTAACTACCCCTAGACTTAATATTAGGACATTGAGCAAAAACAGGTCAATTAGATTTTTTGACGTAGATTTCAAATCTGTAAACAAAATTTTTATATTGTTTAATTTTCACCCCCTTTTTGCAAAATTAACCCCTAAATTTTAACCCCCAGCCACTCCTGTTAACACAATTTGAACAAATTGCATACCAATAGCTCTTTAAAAAAGAGCAATATCGATACATACAGATAGCTCTTTAAAAAAGAGCAATATCGCCAATTTAAACTTTTGCTCTATCTCTTACCGTTTTCGAGATATTTAAAAAATTAAATTTTTACCCCAATTTTTGGAGGGCGATTTTACCCCTTTAAACCGTTTTTCCGCCGATAAAGAAAAATACGTGTCGCTTATATTTTAGTGTTCTACAACATATCTAAGTTTCATCAAAATCGATAGGTCCGGCTTCGGGACGTTTACTTGTAAGTAATGTCATCTCAGTTAATTTATGATTTTTTGTTAATTTTATAGTTGTTAACTCTACAGCCCTCTTGCGTTTATTCAATATGGATGTACAACTCAATAATTATTCAGTCACACAACCATATTAATATGTCATCTTCGATGACATAAAAATTGAGTGGACCGTTCTGGACATGTGAAATGTGTTAATTTTAACACAAATTTTTTGACTGTGTAAAACTAAATATTCGTAGTAGTTAAATTAAACATAACAAAATTATAATAATTTTCAAAAATACCTACATAAGTTCTGATAATTATTTTTTGAGATTTAAATAATTTCACTTAGGTATGCCACTATAACAAAATATATTTGTGTACACACGCAAGTCGTTTTTTTTTTTTAGAAAACCGACAAATCTCTATCGTTTTTAATTAAACACAGTATTCAGAAAATGTGCAGTTTAATAATTTTTTAAATTAGAAGTTAAAGAAATTTAGAATTTTTTGATGTTTAAAAGATAAAAAATTAACTTAAAATTAATTTTTAAATAAATATTTTAAGTCAACAGGATGAGATTTTTTATGATATTAATAATCATTACAATTTCAGAAATTTTTGTTTTTCAGAAGAATAAAGAGTGAATCATCTTGTGAAAGAATATATGGTACTTGACTAAAATCATAAAACTATTCTAAATGCCTTCCTTATTCTTTCATATTACTTAATTTTTTTTAATTATACCATTTTTATGTTTGTTTATTAAAAAAACATTTTTAATGCCCAAAGAAATATCGATGTTTATCTGCATTATATGGTTGGCCAAGTGGCCGGAAAACGACATTTCATATTACACGACCTAATGTTATTCCAATTAAGGACGGTAATGATTCCAGATTACAAGATATATATTCAGAGTTAAAGAATTGAGGAGCTGGGTGGAAACAGGGCGTGACTTTTAACTGTTATTATGTCTAAATAAGTGTTTATAAAGATCGGGAAAGCCAAAAGATATTTGGTCTAGAGCGCCAAATAACTTTGCGCCGGCCCTGTGCTTCAGTATTTAAAAATGTCCTCCAAAAATTCAAATCCAAATCGTTAAGAAAAATGATGGACAAAATGTGTAAAAAATTTCCGTTTTTCGTAAGTAACTCCAAAAATAATACCACGTATCCTATCGTGCGGCATACCGTTAGAAAGATCTTTCAAAATGTTGAGATTCTTTTGCGTAATTTGCATCTTTAAACCCTCGTCCGAATAGCCAACATAAATTAAAAAAAAAAATTGATTAAAAAAATCAAAAAACCCGACTGCGTTTAAAGTAAACTAAAATGGTGTAAACAAGATGAAATAGAGAAAAAGAAGAATGAATAAAAAGTAAAGCAGTCGGAGGCATCAAACTTTTCTGTTTAACTTGGTAGAACAGGTATGCCTCCGACTCCTTTACTTTTTATTCATTCTTCTTTTTCTCTATTTCATCTTGTTTACACCATTTTAGTTTACTTTAAACGCAGTCGGGTTTTTTGATTTTTTTAATTAATTTTTTTATTTTATACTAGCTTTAATATAATAGGTTTTGTCTACAACTTCATCCGCGCAGAGTCATTGAAAGTTGAGTAAATGATTTCGTACACTTACTATGTCGTCATCGACTCCACACGGATGATTTCATCAACAAAAACTAGTTTCCATATAAATTTTCAACCATTGTCCTACCGCTTTAGGCTATGAAATTTTAAAAATCTGCACTTGATACTCGCTTACGTTACTAAAAAAAACCCTGTGCAGAATTTCACGTTTCTAGACTCAATGGTTTTCTATATAAATTTTCATCCCCTATTTTATAGCCTTACGGAATAAAATTCCAAAAATCCCATCTTAGAGCTCACCTACGATACATAAGGAAATCCTGTTCAAAATTTCACGTTTCTGGGCCCAGTAGGTTTTTTAAATAAATTTTAACCCCCTATTTTATCCTGTTAGGGGATGAATTTCCAAAACCTCTTATTGGTGTTCGCCTACATTATATAAAGAACCCCTTTGTAGAATTTCACGTTTCTAGACTCAACAATTTCTATATAAATTTTCATCCCCTATTTTAACCCCTTAGGAAACGAAATTCTAAAAATCCACTCTTGATGCTTGCTTGCGTTACTAAAGGAACCTTTGTACAAAATTTTACGTTTCTAGACCCAATGGTTTACTATGTAAATTTTTCATCCCCTATTTAGTTTAGAATGTTTCGAATAACCATTAAAATATTAAATAGTACGGTGCAATTAGACCCAAACTTCAACATCCAAAGTAACAGTTTCACTCCAACTCCAAATTGTTCTATACAGTCCACACATTGTTTGGCAAAAAGTTACACCATTTTGAGCGTCGGGTTTTGGGGGGAGGAGGGTAAAAGTAGGCAAATTAACGATTTTCGTCAGTTTTTTTTTTAAATATTTCGAAAACTATGCAGTTTAACGCAAAAAGTGCCTATACAAAAATAATCTACATTAAATTGCGAACAAAAATAGTCCTATGCATAATCTTGCTGAAGTGAAGAGTTCCAGAGTTGGAGAGTATAAAAGTAGCAATTTTTAGTATTTTAAATTTTTTGGAAAAAAATATGACACATTATCACTAAGGAAACTAATTTTTTTTTATACAGGATTGTGTTTTGTAAAAGGAAATTGCGATTAGTCCTCTTCAAACATAGCGCCTTCCTCTTCTAAATCTTCGTCTATGATGTTTGTATCCCTGTTATCACATCCTAGCCCTGAGCAATTACCGCATATGCTTGAGCAGTTTAGACCACTCTTTCTGCATTCCCAGTTACGGACGCATTCGTTTTTGCAAACGCACACTATGAGGGAAAGTAATTTCTCGGGAGCTGCAGGACGTACTGTTGTAGGTAATTGGTCTCAGGTGTTCGTCAATCTTCTTTCACTCCCACTTGAGCGAATTCTTCTTCTTATTCAGCCACTGCTACACCTGGTGATAGATGCAACAGTGGTTAAAAATACTAAAAATTGCTACTTTTACACCCTCCGTAACTGTTCACTTTAGCAAGATTATGCACAGGACCATTTTTGTTCGCAATTTAATGTAGATTATTTTTGTACATGACACTTTTTACGCTAAACCCCATAGTTTCCGAAATATTTTTAAAAAAAAACCGTTAATTTGCCTACTTTTACCCCCCCTTGCCCCAAAACCCGACGCTCAAAATGGTGTAACTTTTTGCCAAACAATATGTGGACCGTATAGAACAATTTAGAGTTGGAGTGAAACTGTTACTTTGGATGTTAAGATTAGGCCGTTTTTTTGAATAACTGCAACATTTATGACAGCGTATTTTTTAAAAAAATAATAATAAAAATTCTGCAAGCTCATAAATTTAATTTTCTATGTCATGTACAGTATTTTTTTCTCTCAGAATACTGAGAAGTCGGTCATATGAACCTTAAGGGTCGCATATGATCTCCAATGTCAAACCCACGCCAGCACAACTTTTGTTCTTAAATCTGCGCAAATTAGTGACAAAATTAATCTTATCAAATACTTGCATCATAAAAAATTTGTCGTATAATTACGTTGTTTCTTTCTCGCTGGTGATATGCTTAATCTTTGAATGTTATAAAACTACTCATAAATTGCATTTTCAAATTAAACTACACCCATAATAATATTGTTTTACATAAAATAATGCTCTCATTTGCTTCAAATCAGGCAAGCGAAACAAATATCATGTCAATAATTTTTGATTTTTTTAAAAAAGAAACTCATAAATTTTGTATTTACAGCCAAACAGTTAGCCCTACAGGCCATCGATTGTAAATTTTTCGAATCAAAACCAAAACAAATATTTAAACGTTTAAAAAGATTATAATTTTTTTTTCAATATTGAAAAATTATTAAATTGGTGTTTGTGCGCGTATTGAAAATTTGCAGATGAAATTTCATAGAGATTCATCTTCATATTTTCAATGTCTCTAAAAACACAAATTTAATTCGACCTAGAATGTTTCGAATCTCATGTATCTCCGAACCCTTTGAGGTACAAACGAAAAGAAAAAAGGTACAAACGTGTACAAACAAATCTCTATAAAATGGCGTCTTCAAATTTTCAATAGCCACAAAAAAACAAACTTAATTCTACCTAGAATGTTTCGAATACCATGTATCTCCGAATCCTTTGAGGTACAAACAAAAGGAAAAAAGGTACAAACGTGTGGAAATGAATCTCTCTTAAATGCCGTCTTCATATTTTCAATGTCTCTAAAAAAATAAATTTAATTCGACCCAGAATGTTTCGAATACCATGTATCTCCGAACCCTTTGAGGTACAAACGAAAGAAAAAAAGATACAAACTTGTACAATTGAATCTCTGTCCAATGCCGTTTTCATATTTTGAGTATATCTATAAACAATAAAGTTGACCCTTCCTAGAATTTCGAGTACCGTGTGTCTTTGAACTCTTTTAGGTATAAATGAAAAGAAAAGTGTTTCGAACGCCTACGAATGAATCTCTATGGAATGTTCTTCTCAAATACTGGATATCTCTAAAAAGAACAACGTTAGCTCTATCTAGAATGTTTCGAATACCGTGTATCTCCGAAATACAAACGAAAAGAGGTATAAACGGATATAAACGAATTTCTATCGAATGCTGTTTCTAATATTTAAATAGGGGAGACAGGGGCTAGTATTAACAGGGGTAAGTATTAACAGGCCATTTTCCGCCAAACTACGGACGAAAAAATTAAGTACGTCCGGTTGCTGTCATCAGTAGATGACCACGGACACGTTGTGACCAATCAGTCTTCGGCCGATTGCCGAAAACAAAGTTGTGAGTAAGGCGTAGATTTTATTAGGTAAAAGAACATTTTTAAATCGACGGTTTTTTGATTTGAAGCATGATTGTATACCTAAAAGAGACTAAATTTATTTCAAACGGTAGCATATTCAATCTAGTTTTGTATTTTGTTTAAATTTTACCGCATTATCAACGTATTCTTTTTAAAAATATAAATTTGTAAAAAATTTACCTTCGGGGCAAGTATTAACAAAATGCATGGGGTAAGTATTAACATGTTAACATTTACCTCGTTTAAATTTTATGCAACAAAGACTATGTTTTTAACTTCCCTATAAGAAGGTTATTGTATTCATCCCGATTTCAAAATCCAAATATCGTCATTTTCATGCTTCGAGGTTACCAAAATTTTTTTCGTGACATTGCCAAATATGTTTGCGTGTATGTGTGTGTACATATGTGAGTGTTAAATTTAAATGGTTTTAATTTTTATATCTTTTCTGCAGTGAAGCAGAGGAAGAGTTTTGCTTGATCTGAGTTATCATATATTTCAAGAATTATAATAATGTTAAATAAGACGAAGACTAATTTTTTAATAAGTAAATATTTTTTAATATAGAAGATATTAAACGATTGTGGTTGTCTATTGAAGACTGAAAATTTACCAATTTTTGTTTCGTTATCAAGGTCAAAGTGACGTAATTTGCTACTTAATAAGGACTGACTTACTATTGCCTCAGAAAAAAATTAAAATAATATTAACTTTAACTAATTAAGTAAAGATAAATCTAAAATAAGAATTTTCTATGTCAAATTAATTCCTTTCTAATAATAAACACGTTAAATATGATACTTTGTTTTATTTCCTATAAGTACATATCTACAAAATATCATAATCATATTAAAACTCTAATGTTAATACTTACCCCAACGTTGTTAAAACTTGCCCCAAAAGTGGGGTAAGTATTAACAAACACATTTTTTAAGAAAATGTGTTTTTCCATAGAAAGTACAAGGGATATGTAAGTTTTTATTTATCAAAAATTATAGACAGATAGTTGATGCTTCATAACGTTTACAAAAAAAATCGCTAACTAGTTCCATTTCCGTTTAATATGTAAAAAAGTAAAATCTGTTAGTATATGCCCCTGTCTCCCCTACATTAAAAAAAAATCCATGTTATTTGTAGCTAGAATTTCGAGTACCGTATAACTTTAATTTTTCTTATGAAGCCGCCACTGATGTAACGAAATAACCACACTCCTCCTCTTTGTTCCCGATGGTGTGGTTATTTCGTTAGACCACTGTATTGGATACATGGTTTTAACGGTTTTTTGGGTTTTCGTTATACTTTCATAGATGACTGTCCTTCTATCAATTAGGGTTGACCGGGGTAATTGTAAATGGATTTTCATGAATTGAGATAAAAGCGTTGTTTTAAGTATTTTTAATTTTATATATCACATTATGGTTGATTTATTTTTAATTCTACATTATTCAGGATGCACCACACAAATTTTGAGCAAATTCGTATGAAAAACAAAAATTTTATAAGCCATTCATATTTCCCCGGTGCGGTTTTGCAAATCTTATGAATTTTGGGGTAAAAGTGAATGCCGTCAGAAAAATTATTTAGAATGGATTACAAGAAAAGTGAGGTACATCAGAGTAAAGCCCAAATTAAATTCTTCACATTTACCTCACTTTCAAATTTTTCATCATACTTTAGCGGTCACAATTTCTCTTTGTTTAATGCAAGTTATCCATATCTCAAATTTATACCAAAAATCAAGATTAAATAAAAATAACAAAAATTTTAGGAACAAATTTATTACAAACTAAAGATGATATTTTGTCATTTTATCAAATAAAAAATCAAAAAACTACAAGATTTTCACATAAAAGCAAGGAAAATTAGACTTTTTCAAGGGAATACATTTAGTTAACATGAATAAAAAACAACAATCTATTAGGACTAATACTGTAAGTGAAAAAAAAAATGGTTTTGTATTAATCCTACTGCCCTTGGACGCTCACAAAGACATTGAAAACAAGTAATTTTTCTGTTTTTGTAAGTTGTTATTGGATAAGGCAGCACAGCAATGATTTCGTAGATTGATACACAAAACATGGCTCTTTACACAATTTTTTTTTTTTTTTTTTGTATTGTTTGTACAACGGAAACTTGTACAATAATGTCACCAGCATCTTCATCAACATTTTCAACTCTGAAAAGAACACTACTACTGAAATTTTTGATCGAATGGGGGCATTTGTGAATGACGTTCACAATTACCCCACAATTTTAAAATCATGGGGTAATTGTGAATTGGTAATAAATTGTCCAATTTCTTTAGCAGTTAATAAGGAACCCCCTCAGGGTTTAGACCACTTCTTTAGAAGTATACTTTTAACCATTTCTTACATTTTAAAAAAAGAAAATGTATTTAAAAAAATTTTTTTTGAGGATTGGTCGAAGTGAGATACATAAAATTTTGCAAGGGTTTTTTCAAAATAAAAAAAAAAAAGATACTAATACTTGGAGAATTGTTATCAAATTTTAATAGCATATTAAGAAAGGACAGAAAAACATACTAAGATTTGATTTTTAACAAAATTAATGTTATTTTAGAAATTATAGGCGCCATTCACAATTTCCCCAATTCACATGTACCCCGGTCAACTCTATATAATAATTATTTTCATTTAGTGACCATAGATGACCGTACTGTTACAAATTTACATTATGTAAGAGTTGCGCATTTTGAATCTGTATAACCACTTGTTATCAATTGTTTTGGTTATATACCCATAGATGGTTCTACAATCGATTGGATCAATTCAATAGCATGCAAATTAATCGCATTATAATCACAGTGCACATAATTCAATTACACGCATTCAAAACTGATTTTCGCGTATCACAAAGATCGTAATAATTTAAAGAATTTTGTGAAAAAATAAATTTCTAAAGTAAATATTAGACTAGTAAATTGAATAATAAGCATCTAAGAACATTACTAGTGGTTTAGTATAATTGTATTTTATCTAACCTATTTTGTACATATTGTGATTAAAAGCTTATAAAAATATAAAATTATCACTCTAAACCACGTAACCGCGGTGTTAAATGTATTATCATAATAACCATGTACATATATAGTTATGGCTTTTCTGTTATAATTCTATTAAAATATTAAGTAGTAAAAGTTTATACATTAATTGACCGTAAAAAAATATAAATTGCATTGAAATAAAATTGTATTTGCTCTTAATCCAGTTATCACAATTATTTCAAAAATTTAGTCATAAAAAATCGAAATCTAATAGCTAGTATTATATCAGAAACATTCTTAAAAGAAATTTCAATGTATGCTGGCGTAGTCTACCGGAAAAAATTGAGAAAAAAATACGGACGGAAATTTTGATTTAGGAAAGAATACCTATGTTGAATTTATAGGGACTTTATACCCCTAAAACAAAACACAAAAATGTAAAAGCAGAAAGTATTGTTTTTAAACCTAACAGTAATTACTGTTGAAATAGTATTTTTAAAATTAGCTGACCGTATAACTCAAACGTTTTAAAACGTTCAGTGTGGCTATACACAGGTCCCAGAACTTCCCTTTAAGGGGATATCCTCAAACAGAATTTTTAAAATACTTTAAAACTTATCATAATGGTAGAGTTATACAATAGAGGAAAAATACTCAGTTTTGGAAATCAAATATATCTATGGCTGAAGAACTTATTCAAAAATCTGGTACTTTGAACGTTTTCACTAAATTTAGTATAATAATCGAATGTTTCGTTCGGGAGTTATCATGCTATAAGTAATTTTTCAATGGTTAATTTAGTATTTTCTGAAAATTCTTTATTGTAAAAAATAAGTATCTATATTTTCTTATTCTTAAATTTTTTGTGACTTCTTTTATGCAATTCTAAATTTTTTTTTTAAAAATGCCCATTAGAATGAATAATGAGGAAGAAAAGTAAGGAAAAGTAAGAAATTTGAATATTTATTTGCGATAAAGTTACTTATTGATTGTTTTTAAGCATTTAATCAGTACACTGTATAAGAATATAAGTTACTGCAGCATTAATTTTTTCTACATATGTATTTAATGCAATTTTTATAATATTATAAAAATAAAAAAATGTTCTCATATGTAAATTAAGGGAGGACTGCCGTGTCACACGAATGTCATGTATCTTTAGATACAGCAATTTCGCGTAACAACGTTTAAAGGATTCTACTCAATCCCTAGTATATATATTGGCAATAAAATTAATTAATTTGTTAATAATAATATAATAATTAATCTATTGTATTTTTAATTTTTTATTTTGATTGTGTCATTTTTCTTATTTCTTATATTTTCAAATAGTAGATTTATACGTTATTAAATCAATACTGCAACATTGAATCAATAAGGCATAATAAAAATCAATTATCTTAGGTATTTAATAATATTTGAGCGAATTAAGATAATACGATGTTTTATTCAAATCAAGTTTTCTCAAAACTATCATTTCTGAGATACGTGAGATTAGTGTGACACGGCAGAGGAGTTCACGCCAGAAACGGCTAATAAACTAATTTTTTTCGAATTTCATTTTTTGTTTTTATTTTGTTCTGTGGGTCTTTACAAACACGGTGATATAGAAAACATGGTCAAAAAAAATTTTTTTTCAAGTAGAAAAATATTTATTTGTGAGCCGCTGCACGGCCAAGTTGCTACTCCTTTGCAGGCAACGCTCGCCCCCCCCTCGCGATTTGATCAGTAATATTTAGTTTTGGTGTGTACACGAGTTATAGTATGCACTGAGATAATGTTCTTTTATTTGTATGCCTTTGTAGACGTTTTAATAAACACTGAGTAAACCGCTTCTTTTGTTATTATTTTTGTTTTTTACCGTTTCCCGAAGGTTGTGTTTTTTCCGACAAGGAAAATCATATCTCAAGTTCTAGAAAAGATAGAGACTTAATTTTTTTTAATTTTGTTCATAAACATATTGCGCATAAAGTGGAGTATGCTTTTTCCATTTTAACAATTGTAACTATTCTTAAACATTTTTTTTTAAAATAAAAATTGGGTTTTATAATTTTTAGAAGTTTTGGATTACAATTTTATAGTTAATTTTTCAAATTACCTGAAACCCATATTCAGCTTTATGGACAGGTCCTTTAGGAATAAAATAATGAAAAAATATTTAAAAAATATTCATTACTTTTTGAGATATGGCGTTCCTTGTAAACGCTTAAAAACTTGTGAAAAAGGGCCCCCTCCCCCCACAGAGAAGAGTAATGAATTTTTTCAAAAACAAAATTTTCTATTTCAAACCCTTCCTAATTTGAAAAAAAATTTCGACAAGCAAAAAAATCATAAATAAAAAAGTTGATTTTCTATTTGAACTCCCCCCTTAATGCTTTATCCTGTTTAGGAAAGCAACTTTATGAGGTTTTGAGCGTTTTGAGTTAGGTATTTTCTATAAAACTTTTTTGATGCGGTCCCGATCTACAGCATTCTTTACAGTCTGGAGCGAACTATCCTTTTTATAGCTATTTATGAAAATTCTGAATATTTTTTTTATGGGATTATTTTATGCGGTAGATAGGAGCCGCATAAAAAAATGTGCTAAATATTTTTGACATTTGAACACCATTTAACCACGTAGTACGCCACTGAATTAAGTTATTACAAAAAAAAAGGAAAACCAATATATTTTTTGTGGAGATCAATTTTCACATACTGTGAAATCGTGCGATAAAATGGTACGTTCACATTCACGAAGCCAACAAAACAAATCTCCATTTCGTCCACAATTTGATGAATGGATCAAATTACAACCGAATGCCTTTTGTGTTTATTTTATTTTATTAATAACCATTGCAAATCAACACAACATAAAATTGAGGAATATATTATATTGGCTAGGTCATTCGCTAGCGCGCCAGTTAACAATAAGTGTTAAAAAACGAACATTTAAAATGTTTAAATGTTTTTTACGAATACAGTGTTTTTACAATTATAATGGAAGGCTTACTTTATTCAAATTAACATTTCATTTATCGATTAAAATTTTTAGTCCAATAGCACTAATTTTAAGCCCTATCTCAATAAACATTAATTTTATTAACTTCCCATAGGAAGTTATTGTAATGGGTCCGATTTTACGAATCGCTAATTTTGACATATCTCCACGTTTCAAGGTCACTAGAATCCGAATCCATCGTTTTAGCGTGATGTCTGTGTGTGCGTTCGTTAGTTCATTCGTTCGTTGGTTCGTTAGTTCGTGAATTTTTTTTCGTCTCGCATATCTCGAGAACAAATGATGATATCAACTCCGGACTAATTTCATTAGATGCGTAATCAAAAAATGAAGACCGGATAAAGTTTTCAGCAAATTCGGATTAGCGGTTTGTTTTTTGTGGTAAAAAAATGGAATTAACTTTATTAAGATAACATAGATTATATGGATTTTTTACCATAACATTATTATATAATGGTCTAAGAAAGAACCTTCCTTGATGTTAAAAACGCCAGTATTTTATTACAAAATTAAAAAAAAAATAAGAAACTTGAAAAATTAGTTTTTGCCAAAATATATTTTGTCTCGCATATCTTGAGAACAAATGATGTTATCATTTGTTTGATAAGGGTGGAGCCCCCGGTATGGTGCAAGGGGCAAAGCCTCTCTCGGGGGCCCAGGAGAGGAGTCGCCTGAAATGAAAAAAGAATTATTTATGTACAGTAGTCTCTAGTCTTTAAGGACACCCAATGGGAAGTTGACAGTGTGGGTAGACCTGTCCCTCAAATTTTTTTAAGAATAGATATAAAAAATTTTTAAAAAGAGATTCTTGTAGGGATTACCGAGGAGAACATTTGTGCAAAATGTGAACTCCCGGAAATGTTTTTTTTATATTGTTTAAACAATATTGAAAATTCATAAATAGCGTTTTTTGACCTTTCACCGCTTACGTAGCGAAAACGGTGATAGATACATTAAAAAGTCAGCGAGAGCACCTGTCTATCATGTACAGGTGAAAAGATACAGCGCTCCAAACGCACACTCAAAAATCCACTTTTTTTAGCGTTCCGGCAGGGTGTACGGTCCGGAACCTTACCGGAACGCTAGAAAAAGTGAATTTTTGGGTGCGCGTTTGGAGCGCTGTATCTTTTCACCTGTACAAGATAGACAGCCGCTCTCACGGACTCTTTTGTAGAGAATTCGATTCTCTACAAGAAAGGTCTTAACACTTTTTAATGTATCTATCACCGTTTTCGCTACGTAAGCGATGAAAGGTAAAAAAACGCTATTCATGATATAAAAAAACATTTCCGGGAGTTAACATTTTGCACAAATGTTCTCCTCGGCAATCCCTACAAGAATCTCTTTTTAAAAAATTTTTATGTCTATTCTAAAATTAATGTATAGATAAAATTTAGTGCTATTAGACTAGGTATATGTCTGAAAATTTAACTCATGTGTATCAAGCTCCATAAGAATATTTTATTTTTTGCAATTCTTGGACTAAAAGACATGATTTACTCCCTCATAATAGGGAGTAAAGTGTCACTTTTAGTCCCAAGGAACTAAAAAATTCACTTTTAGTCCCAAGGGACTAAAAAATTATTTTACTCTCGCTTTCAAACCAATCAGCAAGTACAATTTACAGAAATTTAACCCTATTTTCAACCAGTCCCTCTTGATATTTAACTTTAAATATTACCAAAATATGGTTTTAGCCATTTTTGGAAAATTACATAAAAAAGCACAAAGTTCTCAAGCTTGAAACTTCTACAGATAGTAGTCCTATAATAAGTCTGTACCAAGAAAAAAAATTTAATTGCGTCTTTTTGCCTTTTAATAATTTTACCCCTCTAATAGTCTCATTTTAGCTTAAATTTCACTTTGTAGTTGTGAACTTTTCTCATTACTTAGGTAATTTTATGTATTTTTAGTTAATCTTGATATTTGTAAAATTATCAGAGTTAGATACATTTGCGCAATACTTGTTTTCGCTCACAAAGCAAACTTAAAATGGCCACTAAAAAAGTATGAGTCTGAAATTTTTTTAACCCTCGCTTTGCACTCACCTGTTATTGGTGAGTAACTGGTAAAAAAAAACTAAGATAATCAAAAATTTTGAAGAATATGACTGAGTGATTTCTATTGGATTGACTCTTTTTTGAAATTTAAAAAAAAAAAGGAATACTAATTACTAAAACCCACAAACCAATGAACATATCGAGCCATTATCACCGATTTATCGTAAGCGACACATTTATCGAAATTGAGATTTTTATTGCAAGCAACATTTTAAACTGTAACGGATCAAGCAGTGTTAACGTTTTTCTTCAAAATTAGTTAATTAACGAGTTATAGCAACTGCTTAGTTTATCGTTAATACAACATTAGGGTTTATGCATTTGCAGACGTGCCACACTTAATAAAACTAATCCGAAACGATTTCTTGAATTCAGAATTTTATATTAATGGTAAACTAGTAACTAAGAGACCTCTGTTGGAACTTTTGAAAAATAAAAATAATGATTTAAATATAGCCCACAAAATAACTAACCATTCACGTTTTAAAGGTTTTTTGAAAATTTTCCTTTGTATAGAGTCATTAATAATTAAGTTTTCTCATGTATTGCATTACTTAGAATTGTACATGTTAGGTTAGAGTTAAGCACTAGTTGTATAGGTACCTAGAATTAAGACACGTATTATATTTACATAAAATGTTTGTAAAATATTGTACCGTTTTTCGAAAAAATATATTCTATTCTATTCTAACTGACCATCATTTAAAGGTTAAAAATACAGGAAGCAACACAACATATTTTCACATTTTAGCGTAACCGACATTAACCATCTTTATCGTAAGGTTAATAAATAATAGGAATAATATGCTCCTAGGCGTAATAAAATTAAGACAGCAGAAATATTGCAAACACCATACAAATATTTACAAAATCCTTCTCCTGTAAAATTTGATATTTGTCGGTTACGCTAGAATGGCGATAATGGCTCGATATTATATATTATATTATAATTATAGACTAATTATAGCAATGTATAATTGAGGCACCCAAATACAATCAGGATACGACCTAATAGTATTCTGTAATATAGTAATCAATGCAATAACCGATGGGACTGGTTTTCAAATAATTATCGTCAAAATATAATATTGATAATAAAATTTTACTTTTTTGAGAAGAAACTGCAAAATTTTGAAAGAAAAAGTGTGGTATTCGTTTTATTTTCAAAATACGTACGTATACAAATTATGTCCTGCAATAATTATAGTCCCATTTGCTGAAAAATGGACAATGCATTATATTCCTTAAATCTTACCCGTCTCACCCCGTTACCTGCCTCAAGAAAAATGCCTACAAACTGGCCTTACGCTTTGTCTAGTAGTATGTATATAATTTAATAGTGTTCATTAGTCTCTGTGCTAAAATCTGTTCAAGTTAAAAATAAGCCTGATATAAACCAACAATTAAAATGCTTATAATGATGTTTGACTTTCGAAAATGATGAAAAAATAATTAGATTGTTATATTTTTTTTAACTTTTTATTTTGATCATTATTTTTGGATGTTGGTATATCCAGACAGTGGATATGACATTGATTAAACATGACATAACGGAAATAGTCATAACTTACAATATGGTATACTTAGTATGTCCTCTAAGGAGGTACTACACAACTTTATAAAACATCACAAAAATAACATTTGACACTTGAAAAAAAAAATAGAATTTTCTTTTCAAAATAATTGTTGGGCAGCCAGAAACAAAAAATAATTTTTAACAAATTAAGCACATTTCAAAAAAATAAAAATAAAAATATGCTTCAAAAAATAAAAATTAAAACTGAGCCAACATTCAGGGAAAAAGATTTGTTAAATCGATTTGTTTAAAAAAGTGTTTTTAAATTACATAATATGTACCTATACCGAAAAATCCGACGGAATTTCAAAAAGTATTACAGTTTGAAAATAATATGAAAATCGGTTTTTTCTGAAAGTTAAACTACTAAAATAATCAAAAATATCCATGCTATTATAACATATTGAATTTCCAGTTACAAAAATGACCTCATTTTGAAGCTGAATAATTCGCAAACAGAGCTTAATGGGGGAGGGTCCTCCAGAACTTACAAATTTTTCATTACCTTTTTTGCTTTAAAAAGTCATTTGAATCTTAAAGAATATACTTCCAGTGTTTTAAGCCCAATAGAAAGAATATCTTAGATAACTATAAACTGCTTTTATAGTAATTCTACTTTTCAAGAACGAAAACTTTTTAATCGCGTTTTTCTCACGACACGTTTTTTTCTGCGCCGTGGAACATAACTTAAAAGGTTATTAAGATATTAACTTGAAATTTTGTACAGATATTCTTTAAGATCGGCTTTTAAATTTGTAATTTATTTGGTGTCAATGATGGACAATTTCGACCACATGTTCATTTAAATTTGATGTTCTGAAATTTTATACAAAATCAGTTCCTTATAGTGCATCGCTCGGCACGCCCAGCGACTTTAAAATAATCTTATTCATATTTCGATAACATAGTTTGATAAAATTTTGTCAAGATCGAACCAGCTATTTAATTAGAGTCCTATTCGATTAGCCCTGCAAATTAATTTTGACCTCATCTTACTTTTAAATCAGGTATACTGAAATTCTCTGCTATTTTCATATTTCAATAACGTATCTAATTTTCATATCTTCAGATAGTCACATTGATAACTTTAAGAGTACGTTAATTTGCGAGACGATTCGAGCTCCCAAGACTCTGGAGAATATTTCCAAACTCGCGTTAATTTGTTTCGGATTCTTAATAATATGTGAGTAAAGGTTAAGATCCATCCAGTCGTTTATTCTGGGTTTTTTTGAGTCTCCAGAACCCTAGGGGACAATTTTAACCTCACGTCCACTTTTCTCAGAATCTCACAAGGAAAGGTTCCCAGCTGTCCGACTCCGATTTCAATGCCACTGAAATATGTTATTCTACGTCGAAATGTAAGACACACGTATTTTTTTTATTGGCGGAAAAACTGTTTGAAGGGGTGAAATCGCTCTTCAAAAATTGGGGTAAAAATTTAATTTTTAAAATATCTCGAAAACAGTAAGAGATAGAGCAAAAGTTTAAATTGGCGGTATTGCTCTTTTTTAAAGAGCTATCTATTGATATGCAATTTGTTCAATTTACATCAACAGGGGTGGTTGGGGGGTTAAAATTTGGGGGTTAATTTTGCAAAAAAGAGGTGAAAATTAAACAATATAAAAATTTTGTTTACAGGTTTGAAATCTACGTCAAAAAATCTAATTAACCTGTTTTCGCTCAATTTCTTAATATTAAGTCTATGGGTAGTTAACTAGGGGGTGACTGTGTCAAATAACCGTACTACTTGGGTAGTTCAAGAAATTCTTCTTGATGGAAAATAGTTTAAGACAATTAGAATAACGTAGAAATGAAATTTTCGGTTTCAAAATTCAGTTTGAGCAACATTGGAAAGGGGGTGAGTCACCCTCTTAAATTACTTACTAGTTTACATACACTCATTTTTAATATTAACACACTGACAGTGGGTAATAATGTCACAATAAGTGGTTCTGAAGTTGGACTATAGTATGTAAGGTTTTTATTAGGTTTCCATTCATTTTGAAAATATCGTTATTTTCGGTATCGATAATTTTCGATAACGAAAACTATAACATCCATTAAAAAACAAACCTTATAAAAACCTTACATACGATGGTCATAAAATGGCCATAAAATAGCCATATTTTATCCAAAAAATCTGGTTGTGGTTTAGCCAATAGCGAGATGTGTTGTAAATATTCTGTCCAAATTTGAGCTAATTTGGATGAATAGATTTAAAGTAATCTTGACACAGATGTCGAAAAAAGTCCTTTCGAGAAAAACGCATTTAAAGTGATTTCTGGATAAGTATAGCTATAAGAAAATTCAAAAACAAAAAATCGATTTTTTGAAATTTCTGGACTGGTGAGCCAGTCCAGAGTTTTAAAGTAGGTACCTATATGCTTCAGATATCAGTTTTCCGGTATCAGTACCGGAACCTATACCGTATTAATAAAATGGCTATAACTTTATCGATTATCAAAATTTTTTTATTTCCTTTTAAAGACACATTTTTAAAAGTCTAGACTTTCAAAAAATGGAACAAAAATCCTATTTAAAAAAATTCTATATTAGAAATACTGCCTTAAAAGGAAATTCAAGGATGCGTTTAAAAAGTACCATAGCACTGAAATTTTTAAGGTTACTTCTACACGTTGTTTGAGAGTATAAATAGGTACACTTGAATATACATAATCGATCCACTTAAAGAGTTCATCTAATAGATAATTAAGGATTTATTCCAACAATAACCGACCATATGTATAAAATTAATAACTGAAGAAAACTAAATTTCATATTATGCATTTCTACAAAATATTTTTTTTTCATCATCCGAGTTCAGACAAAATATTATAATGAATGACATGTAATATTTTATTTGGGAGTAACTTTACAGATGTGTTTTTTGGTGACCGGCTGAATCCGTTTGATCTCGTTTGTGACCGAAAGAGGCGTGGCGCGTCTTAATTCATACTGAAAAGACGAAAGTAAAATCCTTGTTTTAAAATTACATATGTATAAGAATATGTAGTAGATCATTTTTACGTTATATTTATGTTAATAAGTTCATTTACTGTAAGGAATTTTGTTCAAATACATGTATGTATGTGTATATCTTGAAACATCTAAATTAAACTGGTGGAAAATTATTATTTTTGGTTTTCAATTTTGTGGGATGTAGGTTGGAAATGTACCGGAAATGATTCTTTTGTTTTAAATTGTTTTTATTTTTGGAATTTGAATATTTTTAAATTTAATATAACCGTGTGTCTCGCAAGATTAAAAGTGTCCCAAAAGTTTTCTTTTTACTTGGTTTTATACATTACATGTCTATAGACTAAGGTGGCCAGATGAGAAAAGGGGGGTCCAGGGATCCTCCCCCGGAAAATTTTTGAAAATTTAAGTCAATAATGGTGATTTTAAAGTCATTTAGATTGCCAATTTTTTTTTCGGATGATTCCACCACCACTAGCATGAGATCTTTGACAATGAAACGATAATTTGGATAGAATAATTTGTGTTAGGAGTAGAAAGATAGAAAAACAAAAGGATATTATCAAGGAAATCATAGCTAAATCTCTTACACCAGTGATAATATTTTATTCAGAATAATAAACAAGTTCATTTTATCATCAGGATATGAACAATATTTGGGAAATTACGAAAGAACCCAAGTAAAGGATTTTAAAGGCAGTTAAGAATCATTTCAAATAATGAATAAAACTTTTCATAAAATAGCGTATAAGTTCAAATATTGCCAAAACGGGACAAATGGGCGTTCCGAGAAGTTTGGTCGGGACAGCGGGACATGTCTCCGAAAAACGGGACTGTCCCGTTGAAAATTGACGCCTGGTCACCTGATTATAGACCAGGGGCGTAGCTACCGCCGTATCAGCCGTATCAATGATACGGGGCCCCCGGGCTACCGAGGCTCCTAACGTGTGTAAGCAAAAATTAGTAAAATGTTATCCACAATGTCACTTAATCTCGTGCTTCCCGGGAAAAAAACATATAAAAAAAAAACTGTCATACATGCCTATAATAGAGTTTTCACTTCAGAAATGACAAAAGTCAAATAAGCAATCTCTTTTTTTCCCGGGTTAAGCGTGCGCCCAAAAGTTGGCAACATGGGTAACTTCAAAAATGAGACTTCGATGGGGCAGGAACGGCTATCAGATTTGTCACTATTACCTATAGAGGCAGAAATTTTAGAAAAACTGAAACCGTCTTCAGCTATAGATGATTTAATAAATCAATTTGCCGAAAAAAAGGCAAGAAAAGTGTATATTTAATTTGAATTGTTTGGCTAGCTCAATTTCTAGGAGGAAGCGATAACTTATAATCAATAAATATTTATTTTAATTTAATGCAAGCATTTTTGTTTCTTTTGTGAGAAATCTTTACCCTTCAATTGCCCCCCCCCAACTAATTTTGATACAGAGCCCCTCCAAGGCACGCTACGCCACTGCTATAGACCAAGTTATGCGATCGTGAAAAAATTCGATGTCTAGTTTTTAGTTCCCTCAGTCCAAATTAATCAATTACAAAAATTAGTTATTCACAAAAAATCAAAACGTAGACACTTTAAGCTTAAAATGCCCTTTTCAAAATCATTGAAAAAGGGACAACAATTTTTGAAATTCTCGTCGTTTCTTTAAAATTTTATTTAAAATCATCTTGTGTTTGAATATTTATGAATAGCATAGACAGATTAACCCACTTTACGGCCCTAGAAATTTTCTTCTTACCGAGCTCCCTCCCACCTCTACAAGATATAGAGCACACAAAAATATAAAACAGCAAATAAAACAAAACTAAATAATATGAAAAACTAAAACAAATCTCAAATATTGATTCAAATATTCAAAACCGAGTGAGTCCCAGCCTTTTTTCCTCATTTGTCTGTGTGATGATCCAACTCATAGTGTCAATATTTATCTGAATTATATTCTCGACCAAGTGGTCGGAAAACGTAATTTCATATTACACGACCTAATAAAAGTTGTTCTAATTAATGGCGGAAATGATTCCAGACTACAAGAATTCTATTCAAAATTAACGAATTGCTTTTAAACATTTCTCTAATGTGTAAAAAAAAGTATCGATATTTAACTGAATTACATGGTAGTCCAAATGGTCTGATATTTCATATTACACGACTAAATGTTATTCCAACTAATGGCCGAAAGCCCGAAATGATTCCAAAATTATGGTTCATTTCAGTTAAATTTAACCATGCTTCATCACTTTGAATTTAAATAATTTCCGTTTTCTTGGCTTTATCTCTTTTATTATTGCATTTATGTAAATTTTAAATTTGCAGTTTATTTTTAGAAAAGAATAGAAGATTGATTTGTTTCGAATATAAGAATTATTTAATTTTTTAACGAAAACTCAAGGTCAATTATGTATCTGAAATGAGATATACAATAATTCTGTTCAAAATTAAAGAATTGCTTTTAACCCTTTTAAACAAACCATATGGTAAAATTTTTTTGTCTCAAAATGCCGGACTTTTTACTGCTAAGTAATAAGTACAATAGATAACGCTACAAAAAAAGAAATACCCCTGTCGCAGCATCCTGCATGACATAGCGAATTTCCGTTTATAAAGGTTAGTTTTTCTCGGAAACTAGTTGACATAGAACAATAGTTTAAAGACCTTTTTTATGTAATTTTTCCTCCCCTTTTAAATGGTGTAAAAAAATTTCGCAAAAATTGTTGATTAAGTGGAAATTTTGGCAAAAAACTAATTTTTTGCAAGAACAAAAACCATGTTCCTGGCATCCGATGTGTCTGGTTAACGAACTCGTCCAACGGTTTGGAACTTCCAATATTTTCACCAAATTTCGTAAACCTAGGACATTCCGTTCGAGAGTTATCGTGCGGACATATATATATATATATATATATATATATATATATATATATATATATATATATATATATATATATATATATATATATATATATATATATATATATATATATATATATATATATATATATATATATATATATATATATATATATATATATATATATATATATACACATAAATACATATATACATATATATATATATATATATATATATATATGTATATATATATATATATATATATATATATATATATATATATATACATACATACATATATACATATATATATATAAATTTTAGCGAATATTATTTTCGGTTTCTAGGGACCTCAAAACAAATTTCTGCCATGGTCCCGGGCTCAGGTCGCGTTATGACAGTGGCTGTAATAGCTGAATTCCATTCTGGAAATTCGCTAAAAGAAAAAAATCAAAGATCCCAACATTAAAAAAGTGAACCCTAGGAATTTACAAAAAATAAAAAATACTAAACTATGTTGATAAAATTCAACATTATTTAGAATTATACCGTATTGTCACAGATGGCGGCACCTGTACCAGCGAATATATACATATGATAGCATTTTGAGCCACCATATTGCAGGACGAGTTAACTCGTCTTAATCATTTAAAGCGTTAAACATTGAGACTCTAGACGTTTTCTTGCTACCGGCTTTCATATTTTGTTAACAAAAATACCTATAATGACATTTATAACATTTTTCGAATTTAAATTAACAATCCAAAAATGTCAAAATTATCTATACAAAAGTACATAAATAGAAATTGGCTCGTGTCACCCTTAAACTATTTATAGTATTTCCGTTTAATATTTGCTCTTTGGTTTGATGAGGTTAATTGACACATTTGGACCAGTTATGAAAAATATTTCTGCGTCGATCGTAGGGTTACAAAATAAATGTCTCTAATTTTATGTTTAGTGACACCAAACATTGTTCTAAACATACCACTGCACATTATTTATTTAAACAATTTATTTTTCTGTTTCCAGAAGGACAAGTCCAACAGTATGGTGAAGTGAATCAGCTCGGCGGTGTATTTGTGAACGGTCGTCCTTTACCGAACGCCGTCCGATTACGTATTGTCGAATTAGCTCAGCTAGGAATACGCCCGTGTGACATATCAAGACAGTTGCGAGTTTCGCACGGTTGTGTATCAAAGGTTTTTAATATTTTTTATTTTAAATTTTCTTTGAAAGAGGAGGAATCTGGTTTAAACTATCAACAAAGAGATGATTTTTGAAGAGCTAGTTGCACACTTCAATTGTAAGAGAAATACATACTATACAAATTATGTACGTGTCAGCAACATTCTATTACCAATTAGACTTATACGTATACGTTCGACTTGATCAGAGCCGAATTTACATAAGGGCACTTGAGACACATATCCAGGGGCCCCCACACAATAAGCGCCTCCATAAAATCGAATAAAATCTCAAGTTTAAGGAGTAGAATAGAAAGGACAAGAGCTTTTTCGTTATTTTCTTTTTTTTTTGCTTCCCAACCCTGAGAAAATTTGAAAAATTTCGGAAATTCTCCAAAACGGCCTCCACAAAAGTACTCAATAACTTCCACATATGAAGTATTCAGGAGCCACCATATTAGAAATACCCCGGGGCCTCCACAGAGGTAAATGCAACCCTAGATTTGATACAGTTTCCAGTTTCACCACCAGAGGAACAAGTGAGAATTATTACGTCACTACACTCTTAAAATGATTCGTTTGTTTAAGGAATTACACGGGTTTTTTTTAGCAAAACAAACAGTATTTTTCGATTTTTTTTTTTTTTTTTTGCTTAATAATAAAATACAATTTATTCCAACTTTTGTCATATTATATATTATTTTGAGAAACTATAAAAAAATTTTCATAGAAAAGAAAATCGCTGATTTCTCACCGTAGGCAGAGTACCTCGTGAAATTCTTATCTGAAACCAAAAAACAAAATTTTTTCTGTTAATAGATGCTTTTGGTTTGTACTTGAACGAAGCGTTTTAAACAAAAAATTTTGATTTTCAGTAAAACCGGGCATTTGCCCGGGGCTATATTTGCTATATTTGCAAATAAGCAAATTTGAATGAAATGTGGTACTCTCTGTTAGATTAGTAACACCTTTAAAATTAAAAAACAGAACAGCATAAAAAACACCTTTACATGTAACAGTAATACTTAAAATAAAAGTATTATTATGTACTTAACAAGAACTTTGATGGTTGAAGAAACGGTCAAACAGTTTTTTTATATTTTTATATTTGTCGAGCCAATTTGAAAAGTGTAGTTTTGAGAAAAATTTATTTTTTTTAAAAGGTGTATAGGGTGAAATCGCCTAATGTCGGCCGGTGCCCTAAGGTCGGCCACTGGTTACTTTTTTAAAAAAAAATAAGGCCTATAGAAATAAATAGAAAATATAGAAACAGAAGGTTCGCGAGAAGCTTCTGTTTCTATATGTTTGTCAAGCATTTTTTATTTCTTAAGGCCTTATTTAAAAAAAAAAAAATCAACCAGTGGCCGACATTAGGCGATTCCATTCTAAAAGTCATAACCCGAAGCGGTTAGGAATTTTCACTCAAAATTTAATAGCGATATTTTTCGACAACAAAAACCAGACTTCTCCCTTATTTTAACTATTTTTTGATCGTCCACAACAAAAATTTTTCAATTTCAGATTCTTGCCCGATATCACGAGACTGGCAGTATTCTACCCGGCGCCATTGGCGGCTCAAAACCACGTGTCACCACACCAAAAGTAGTACAATATATCAAACAGTTAAAACAAAAAGACCCGGGAATCTTCGCATGGGAGATACGTGATCGACTGCTCGCGGACGGCATCTGTGATAGATATAATGTACCATCAGTTAGTTCAATTAGTCGAATTCTACGCAATAAAATTGGCACCCTAGTACACCACAATGGCCCCGCACATCCCCACTCGCACCTTTACAATTCACTGTATCCCACATATCCGTACACGACAGCGCCCCACCATCAAAACCTAGCCAAGATCGCGGCATCGCCTGCATCACCCACCCAAATGCCACTTCGTGGTAGTCCGTCCACGTGTTGGCCCAGCAGTCACTCGGTGACCGACATACTAGCCGGCGTAGCGGCATTTCGTGGCCCGTGTCCCGGTTCAACGCCACATTCCGCCGTGTCAGCGGCCATTACATCACCCCCACCACCGCCACCGCCAAATGGCATCCCAAGTAGCATGGTAGCAGCGACCAGTATGCCACCAGAGACCGCTGCTGCAGTTAATCATCAAAATCCCGCGGCGTACAATTACTATATGTATTTTCAATCGGCGGCGGGTAATTCGTCCACGTCATCGGCGGCCGCCGCCGCGGTGCATGTCATGAATTCAGCGGCGGCAGCCGGTGCGGTTATAAGTCATGCCACAACAGCGGCAGCAGCGGTCGTCACGCATCCCAGTCTATCGCCACCGACGTCAACAACGCTATGACTTTGACGAATTGTTTGTTTGTTTGGTGCTTTTGGAAGAACAAAACAATAAACTAAGTGTACAGTTTTTGTTCCAGTTGAAAATTGCAGTATAAATAAAAATTATTTAATACGATTATGTTGCAGTGGCTTTTTATTATTTACGTTATCAACATGTGACGTATTCGTTAAATAAAATACAAGGACTCTATCTGTATTCTTTTTAAATTAGTATTATTATGTCATTATTAAAATATTTTATAAATATAAATAAAAACTGCCTTACAATTATTAATAAAAATTTTATATTTTAAAAAAAAATTATATCTAAGAATATTTCAAAAAATTTGTTAATTTAATAATAATAAAAAAAAAAAAAAAATAGTTTATTTATAACATCAGATAAATATAAATAATTTATCGGCATTTCGATAATTTTTTTTTCAAATTAATAATGATTAAATGAAGATTCTAGTTGAAAAATCAAATTATTAATTAATTGTAGCCGTTATGAGGATGTGCACGACATATAAGTGACTTCAGTGCCACCTAGTGGTGACTGTAATATTGGGAAATTAAAAATTGAAACGTGACTAGAGTCCCTTTTATGGAGGGTAAATGTATGTATAAATAGAGTCGCATAGAGGTGTATTAGAGTCGTGATATGTGTGCTGAACGCTGATTGGTTCCGGCATTTTCTGTCCAAAGTTTGCGTAAGATACATTGGAAATAAATTAAATATTAACAAAAATCATTTAGATTAACCTAGAAGGAATAATTAAATTTAAAAATTTTAATTGTTTATTAACAATATTTATGTATTCAAAAATATGTGATAATTAATTTTGAAGCTTCCCGCTCTGTTTTGGATAGAAAATGGATGATATGTCACGACTCTATTTATTATAGGGACTCTAAACGTAACCAGAACGATTAGCCATCTTGTACCGAATAAAGAAACTACTGCGGTAGCTTAAATTGACAATTGAAACACTATAGAAACTAAATTGTAGCAACTTTTTATTTAAAAATAGGAAATATGTTAATTTTTACTTCGTAAAGTGAATACTGAATTTTTTTTAATAGGAAAAAACTAGTCAGGTCATAAATAAACTTTACTTATTCACAGTAGAAGGCCATACATAATTTACAATGAAAGCTGTGTATAGATGGCGTAGGGTTGCTCGATATACATGGATGCATCGAAAACATCGATATTTACCATTCGATGTATCGAATCAGTCCGATACATCGGTTGCAGTCGATATTTTACGATATATCGATGTATTTTATTCAATGCATCCAATAAACACCTCATACAATTATACGTAAACTTGTACAAAATTGCGTATAAATATTTAACTTTAGTGGCCAACTCCGTACCATGCGAAAGACTTTTTTCTAAAGCTTCAAAAGTTTTGAATCAACAACGCACCAGAATACAAGTAAAGCGAGTAAATGAAATTCTATTTCTTCAAAGTTTAGAAAGAAAGTATTAGGATTTGTAATTTTTTCACGTGAAGTTCCCATTAAAATAATGCAATAGAAATAAGAGTATTAAAATTTTAGATTGTGTCTCATTTTTCTGATTTCATATTTTCCTATCCTATTCTGTCCTATATTTTGAGCTATCAGAATCTACATAATACTCGTTCTTAAATTATTTGATACTTTCTATCGATGCATCGAAAACATCGATGTTTCAATTCGATATATCGAAAAACATCGATGCAACCTTTTCGATTGATGCATCGCAAAAAACATCGATGTATATTTTAAATGAACATCCCTAAGATGGCGCCACTACTACATATTAGAGATGTCGATTTTAAATCGATTAATCGAAGCTTAAAAAATCGATTCTTTTTTCGATTTTTTTCATTTGAATCGATTCATGAATCGATTATTAAAAGTAAGAGATCGATAACCGATTTCTTTTCAAAAATAATTTCGTTTTAGTTATAATTTTACAAAGAAACATGTGTTAAAATGAAACTCCAAAAATGTTATTGTTAATAAATTGTCACTTTTTACTCATTATTATCAACGAATCTCCCATGTGGCCTACCTATGGGGCTAACGATCCCTTTCGTACAAAAGCAACTTATTTAGAAAACTTTTTGTCAGTTTCTTTGAAATTTTTTAATAGTAAACTTGGTTCATTCCGTGGTTATTCGTCCTACATATTAAAATTGCGTTATTTGCTATAATTATAATTGAAAAGTTAACTCATCGCCTTGACAAATATAATGTAAAGCGTTTTTACACGATACTTATTTCCCATGTACAATAAATTAAGTCCCTTAACAAAAATTATCAGCTAATTTTATTAAACTTTTCAAAATTTCGATTTTTTAAATCGATCTCACAGAATCGATTTTTTTTTTAACCGATTTTTTTTTTTTTTTGAGTCGATTTTTTTAACTTTGTTTTAAATCCAAAAATCGATCTTTTTTTTGGAGAATCGACATCTCTACTACATATGCCGGCGCTGTTGCCGATCTGTCACAATGACAATTCAAAACCATAGAGATAATACAACTCAAAACTGAGTTAGGTTATTGGCGACGCAAAGATTACGCGAGCGCTCCTGGTTTTTTAAATTAGAAGCTGTATCAAGTAAAAATTTTTGTATACGTTCAATTGTCGATAAAAAATGTACTATACAAATTATGCGCGGATTACTAGATTTTATAGCGCCCATTAACTGTATACGTATATTTTTACTTGATGCTAATTCTAATTTTACCACCAGAGGCGCGAGTGAGAATCTTTGCGTCGCCAATATTTGGAATATTTTCTATTATATAGATAATTTGTGGTGTTTTACGTTAAAATGTCAATAGACAATAATAAATATTTTGACCAATAAATAACCTCAAAAGCACTATAGTATAGCAGGTATAGCACATTCGATGGTGGCACATCTATTGGCAAAAGCTAGCAGCCGTCCTCGTCTTGACGCTTATGGTTACAATTACATAAAATCAAATAAAAATTTAAGACCATAAACTTAATATAACGTCATTATTTGAAATTGTAAAAATAAAAAAATTTACTCAAAATTCGTTTGTGAATAACAAATTCAACAATAAAAATGAACTTTTAATTGTGATTATTTTATATGTACTCAAAAGGAATAAATTTTTATTTATTTTCAATATCAATAAAATATATTTTCAATTTTTTTAATTTAAAACCTAACTTACATTAAATTCCCTACATTCAAGTTACATAAATTATATAATCATTAATTTAATTTCACAATTTTGATAAAAAAAATTAAAAATTAATTTTAAAATTATTTCAACATCTACTTTTATTGGAATATCTTCTATCACTCGAGTCTAATTTTCCCTCCATCTTCAATATTTTCAAGATACCTAAGTATGACAAAAATTTATATTTTTATTGTTTAAATATTCAAAAATTTCGGCATAATAATGGTATAACTCAATCCATATACAAAATTTCAGGCCTCTATGTTTTTTCAGGAAGTCTGTAGACGTGTCAGACCCACTTAAAAGCACGAAAATCCATGAAATTTTAATGGAAAAAAAGTAGAAGTGGAAGGAAAAATATGGAAGCCCTAAAAGACATACCCTGAATACAAACCTAGTATATATAGGGGGCCCGTAGGCATTTCAGACTCTCCGAAAAGCACGAAAATACATGAAATTTTAAGGTAACAATGGTGGAGGGTGACAATTAAAAACTGAAATCCCCAACAGGTACATCCTGAATACTAAAACAATTCATACACAAAATGTGAGCCCCCTAGGTTTATTTGGAGGTCATGAAATTTTACCGAATTTCAGCTCGTTCCATCCATAAACGGATCCTCATACCTGTCAAAATAAGCGGGTAACACCCCGACCTAAATCCGATGACTTTCGGTATAGTGCAATAGTCTACATTTTCGCTGAAAATTCGATTAAAACTGAACAGATGACATGCGTCAAAGCATGCAACCAAGCAGATTTTGAAATCGCCCTCATATTTGTTACGATTCACCATCGAAAAAGATAAATATATTAATTAGTGTTACTTACCAATACAGGTGTTACCATAAGAGTCAATTACGTAGTGATATGGTTACTTATATCGATTAAAGTTATCGACCAAAATCCTCCGTATATGCTAAACACATACTAAGACGCTATCTATCTTACGATATTACAGGCTAGACGAACGGCTAAAGGAAAAAAATAAGGATTTTTAAGAAAATTGACAAAAATATTCAGTTCATTCATAGGCTTTTGGAATGTATTTTAATATATATTTTCTTTTTTTTTTTAAATATACAATTTCAAATCAAGATCACTACATACTAAGATTATTGACTGAACACAAAAATAGCTGATTGTATTTCATACGCCATTTTACTTTGTTTAACCCTTTATAAGACAGTTTTTCTTAGAAGATGAAACAAATATTATATTCTTAAGCGTATTTATAGGGTAAAGCAGCTTTATTTCTGCCTGCGCTCACATCTATCGTTAACGTTTTAAATCAACATGTTTTTAATAATTATTAAGGTAAGTGGCCCAGTTTCTGATCTTTTAAGAGTGACGGCTGAGGTTAAACGATAGTAATGAATATAAGTTTCAACTTAAGAGACAATTAATAATTTTATCAACTAGTTTATGGCTTTCAAAATAAAGTCATATACGTAAAATAATTATTTGAATTGATTAATAATTTAAATTAATGTTTTAAAAATTGACATCTAAGGACCCAGTTTCTGACCCTCAAAATTTCTCATGTGACAGTTTCTGACCCTGACAGTGGCCTAGTTTCTGATCCTTAAATTTAATTATAATTTAAATAAACTTTTCACACGCAAAAAAGTATGAGGGAAGAGTACAGTGGGCAAACAGCTATTTTGCGAACAGAAATGTGTGCGCCAAGTTAGTACTTCTCCCGCATGAGTAATAAAAAATATACTTACGATTATAAATAATAAATAATATTAGTAATACAACTTATTTAACAAGAAAGATGGTTAGTTAAAAAAAAAAAAAAAACGTTGATTAGCTGCAAAAATAATGATACACATTTTGTTATATAATTTTACCCAAAATATTATAAATTTATATTTTAAATTACTTGTACATCCTCACGTCCTCCATTACTACTAAATTGAATTTTGTTAGTTGTAGGAAGATGAGATGATGCCAATTTTTTTATTTTTTACCAAAATAAAAATAAGCTGGAATGATCTTGATTACCTTGATTCCAATGATCAAATTGTTGTCGACTTCTGAATTTTTCTAACAAATTATCCTCGATTTTATTTTCTATAAATTTCAAATAATCAATAACTTGAGAAGAATTAATAATTGACGACTTATTTTCAACAGAGTTATCAATTTCAGATGACTCGAAATATTTTTTGTAATTTATTGCATCAGGGCAAAAAGGATGTAAGCCAGTTGATTTGAAACCATTTTTTAAAATTTCCCTGATATCCAACGTCTTCAAAGATTTTTCAAAAATCGAAGCAAAATTTTCACGCTTTAATGAATCGCCATTCTCGAACCTCATGACTCCAGGCAACTTTTAAAGGACGAAACATGGCGACATCCATTGGTTGGAGAATGTGAGTTGCATTAGGATACAATGCAATTAGTTCTATTTTCTTTTCCCGGCAGAATTTTGCGAATGGATACGACAGATGCGAAGCATGGCCGTCTAGATACAAAATAATTGGAAATGTTATTTCATTTTCTAACAACCAAGGATGAAATACATTAGCTATATACTCATAAAATGCTTCTGCCGTCATCCATCCACTGTCAGAACATCCAATCCCCCAATCTTTTGGCATGCTGGTGACAATATTACGCGGAATTCTTTTATATGGAAATAGTACCATTGGTGGAATCATTTGTCCAACTGCATTTCCACAAATTAACGTTGTTAGACATTCTTTTTCATCGTTTCCTACGATATTGTAGACAGTCTTGTCACCTTTTGTCGCGAGAACTGAATTCCCTTTCGGATTAAGCTTGAAAGCTGATTCATCGAGGTTGAAGATTCGGGAATTATAAATATTTAGAAAATCCAGGAGTTCAAGATGATTTCTTACTTCTTGAAACCAGGCTTTGATCTTTTCCTCCGACACTACAGCTCGGCTATATGTAAGATTTTGAGCAATTCTCTCACTGATTTCCGGATGGCGACGACGAAAAGCGTTATACCAAGGTCGGCCAGGCATGTTATTTGGAAAAATTGTTTTTTTCCCATAGTGTTCAATAACATGCGAACACGATTCAACAGTTGTGCTTTTGTTATAGGAAATCCATGAATTTTCATGTAAAAAACCCACTCAACAAGATATTTTTCGTTATCTTGTCCTAACACACACTCTGGTCCTCGCTTGCCAATACTTGGTGATAGTTGTCCGCGGCTTTTGTATAGTAGCGTAGTTTTTGGAATATAAAACTTCTTGGCAGCTGTTCCCACAGGAATACCTGCCTTCACTTCATCCAGCGCCTGCTTCAAATGTTTCTCATGGTAGCTCGTTTTTATTTTCTTTTCTTTTTTTTTAGTTAATATATTTTATTTAGTTAATATATTCTATACTTTTTCAATTGCTATTCATTAGGCACAGAATAAATTACTTTAAATTAAGAATTTATTTTTTTTCTTATTTAAAATGTAGTTTTTTTATTAATTTATAAAAAAGTTGAAAAGATCAGAAACTGGACCAGGGTCAATAACAGGGTCTTTTACCTTAATTAGTTTTATAAAACCAAGGAACGCGAGTATCAAGAATCTGATGAAGCTTTTTTATTTAAGAATGTTTCATGGAATTCGTAATACGCCTTTTGCTTGGTTTTATAATAAACTATATTATTAATACAATGTTGCTTTAAAACGTCATCATCAGATGTCAGTGCAAACAGAAATAACGCCAATAATACAATTCCCTAGCGATGACTAATGTAGGACCAAAAAGAATAACACTCTATATATATATATATATATATATATATATATATATATATATATATATATATATATATATATATATATATATTAGAAGAGCGCTCACTCAAATTATAGGATTTTTTCTCTTAGCAAGTGGTTATTTTGGCGCTGAGTTCAGAGGGCAGTGTACTAGCACAACATATTTAAAAAAAATGATAATTGTAGACGGTGTTACTAGCCGATATCTGTCGAATTTACTGTTTATAGAACTTATTCTACTATTTTAGAAGTTTATAATTTGTAACATCAGAAAATTTTCATTTTTTTCGAATTATTTATGATAAATTCGTCTATTTTTTTGAGTTCAATACTAAATTTAATAATTTTACTTAATTATTATTGGAGGTATGTATAATTAACATTTATTAGTTTATTTTTATTTGAAAATAATTGCTTATTTTATTATCACAGTAAATTAATTAGAAAATTAGAATACATTTCATTTGTTGCAGAAAGATGGGAGCACACTTGTCAGAAATTAAAATCAGTGATAGTGATATTCATTTATGAAATATTTGATTAATGTATAATTTTAAATAAAAATAAATTTACTTTTTAAACAAATATATGAGTTTATAATTATTGTATGAGTTTTAAACTTGAAAAACTGATCAAAATAAAATGCAATTAGGAGATTATCTTACAAGCAGTAACCTACAATATCGGATAAGGCTAAAGATAATTTAAAGTTATTATAGTGACATCTCTGTTCTTCTCAAGTGTACTACGCATGATGATAACGACAACGATGACATCTATACCCGCTGCCCCTGTTCTCAGTTCCATAGACAGGTAATAGAGGATCAAAAAAATATAGTGAAGTTGGCTATCTTCCCGAAATAAAATTCTGGTGTACTTTATCTATGTGTAAGACAGACATAACTGAGCGTCCTAATAACAATTTTACGTAAATTGTGCGTATAATTACGTGATTTAAAGTGCTGACATTTTACAGAACTGAAATTTCGTTCTTTGGTACCAACACCTATCAACATGCTACTTTCAAAATACTATTAACCGTGACGAAGAGGTTTTGTAGTATTTTCTACTATCTCGTAAATGTTCAACAAAGAAATTGCCGCAGAACTTTTATAAAACAAACCCAGTACATTTACCACACAACTGTCAGAAAATACCTGACATATGTTATATGTTAGTTCTGCAAACGCCCGCTAAGGAAATTAAATCGTTACAAATACATGCATGTAAACTGACAGCTGTTTGTACTACCATTTGTTGGGAGTTTATTTTAAATTTTCACTGCCTTACAAAAGTTTAATTCAAATTGTCGGTCACAATTCGTTTAACAAATTTCGGGAAACTCATGAGAGTAGTTTAACTATTTTTTAAAACTAAATCGCCATATTTCCGATCGAATTAACTGCTCTGAATCACTAAGAGCGTTAAAAAATCTTAATATATAGTGACCGTACATACAAGCATAATATACATATAACTTTTTTTACAAATCAGAATAGACGATTACTATTCGAATATAATAGATTTAAATATATTTTATTCATAGATAACTACTTTAGAGATTCATTTATTCTAAATTATTTAACATTAACAATTGTTTCAGAACTTTGGTTTGCGATGTTTCACGTATTTCGCCAGCTAAAAACATCTCATCAACCACCGTATATACCTTATAAAAATTGAACACCAAATCTAATTCACAAACATTATGAAAATATTCGTTCAGTACTTCAACAAAATTATGTATTGCTTCTAAATAACATAAATTATTGTCATTTACGTCGACGCAAATACAAAAATACAATCCCGCGTAACGACGATATACAATTTTGAAATTTCGAAACTAAAATAAAACCAGAAAAAATCACAAACTGAAAAATATTCTCAAAAAAGGGGATACTACGATTCATACGGCGTCAAGATTTGATGTCACTTCCTTGTAGAACTCGACAAAATAAAACGGAAAACACGAATAAAATTTTTCGATATCTCGCTTCGTTTTCGAGATATTGATGTTCAACTTGTCTTTAAATTCGGATATTGGGAAATCAAATGGAGGCGTGTTTAACTATTTAGCCTACTGGTAGTAGTTTTTTCATTCCTCACCAGATGGCAAAAGTTGATACTTAAAAAAATGGTAACAATTTAGAAATGTCTATTTTTATTTGAAATCCGTAAATTATAATAAAAAAAATAAGAATGACATTCAAAAAAATATGCCAGTTTATATTTTGTAAACAAAATAGCATAAATTTTGTCAATTGTCAAAACCTAAGAAACAAACCTTGTCTACTGGCAATAGTTATTTTTTTGGCCACTAGTTCACGTATCTGAATTTTACGATTTCCAATATTGTATGTAATTGTACTTACGTGTAATATTTTGACAATGAGCGTGTTCCATTTAGAAAACACAAACGACACTGTGTGACACAGTGCATAGGGAAAAAGTAATGCCAATTTTTCACTGATTTTTATACTTTCTTTTTTCACAAAAAAAAAGGAACTTTTTTTTTGGCTGAAGTTCCAAGAATAGGAATGCTCAGAATCACTTCAAATTTTTACCAGACACTCACCAATATTAGTTACGAGTTTTGTTAGTTTTGACAATATACTTCAACTTTGATACAAAAACTAGGTGGTGAGGTTAGTTAAGGTTAGGTTAGTTTAGTTAGTTTTGACAATATACTTCGACTTTGGTATAAAAACTAGGTGGTGAGGGTAGTTAAAGTTAGGTTAGTTTAATTAGTTTTGACAATATACTTTGACATAAAAACAAGGTCACACAGTGTCGTTTATGCTTTCTAAATGGAACACACTTATTGTCAAATTATTACCTATACACACCATTATGGAGAAATCGAATAGAGAGAATGCTGTGTATTACAAATATATTAAGAAATTGAAGCAAAAAAATTGACTGATATGATTACTTTAATGGCGGTCAAACCATTAATTTAATGTGAATTTAATGGTTTATCTAATATTTATTGACAAGTCTCCGTGGTTACAAGTTGAGTGTACTAAAATGGAATCATTCATCAAAATTTAATGCCTATGGTATCTCTAGGAAACATATGTTAATATGTTCGTTTCAGTACTCAGTGATACATACAATATATCCAAATTTAAAGACAAGTTTAACGTTCAATATCTCGAAAACGAAGCGAGATATCGAAAAATTTTATTCTTGTTTTTCGTTTTATTTTGTCGAGTTCTATAAGGAACTGTCATCAAATCTTGGCGCCGTACGAACTGTAGTCTTGCCAAACAAAAAAAAAAAATCAAAAACAAACCTCTACAAAATTTGTATGTTTGGCATCGCGAACAGTAACAACAGCATGCACCTCTTCAATTAATTTCTGTTTTTCATCATCGTCAAAATTCATATACCATTTGGCTAAACGAGTTTTTCCGGCACGATTTTGAATCAAGATAAATCGAATCTAGAAAATTAAAATTATTCATTAAACGAATTCCAATTGAGAATATCATTTAAACATATTACCATTTCAATGTTTTGATAAAATTATAACAAATAATTTTCAGTTTTAACGCCTACTGATCAAAACGTTCCAAGACTGAAGAGATAATCACCGAAATTGATAAATTTGCATTTATGATTAAAATACAAACGACAGAGTCGGTTAAAATAATTCGATTAAGGTAAAATTTATTTATTTTGTAATGTATATTTAAAATTTTATTAATAAAATTTAAATTTTTATACTTTTTTGACAATTTATGCCGACCCTACCACTACAATCAATCGCTTTCATACGCATCCAATTCATAGAGAAAATATACAGAGTACAAGTAGTCCCATGGAGTTGTCGGAGTAGTAAAGGAAATGCCCGTAAAGCCGAAGTAAAACAACTACTAATACGTTCAACAGACTGAAACTTTTAATAGCGTTTACGAATAAATTACATGCTTTTATTTTTATTTTGTTGAACGAAGGTATTTTATACTACGGTCAGAAAATCTAATGTTCAATTGGCAGTCGATCAGTCCGTGCTAAGTATATCCTATAGCATCACATTACATTACATTGCAGTATATTTACTTGGACATGTTGCAACTCAATAGAAACATAAGTGTCATACAAAAATTATGAAATAAATTGATTCAAACATTCAAACTTTATGAAAAAAACACAAATCAAATGGATTGAGTCTAAATATAAAATTGCGTAGTTCGTCGGCGGGCGTCTGGTGCCCTGTTACAGCTTAGGTGACCAGTCGTTACAAGCAGTGAACGAGTACACATGAATTGTTGGTGATTGTTGTATGATTGTTATCACAGTACATATGTGGTTCGTACACAGTATGCATGTATGTATGTTTGTGTGCGCGGTATAAGCGATGACGCACACACATATACATTTCACACATATAAAAGCACAAGCTCAGTGTATGTACATAACATATAAATGGGGATTTTATGTCATTTTTTGAGTATGTTGGTATCGCTAGTACGGAGATAAGAAGTTACCGTTTAGTGTTCTGTGAAAAAATAATCACTAAGTTAGAAACCATAGTTTCAATATCTAATAACGCGTATTAATTTTTTGAATCAGAGTGCCCTGATGCGTATCGATGCAAGCTCCTTTACGAAATGTTTTGAAATAAAATTTTATGGTGAACATGTTTGTCTGGTTTTTCAAGGTATATATTCTTAATTTCTGAAATACACTGACATTCAAAAATTATGAAATAAAAAATCAAGCAGTCAATTAGTAACCACAGTTCTATTATTTAACGCAAGTTTTTTTAATCAAATCCCTCTGGTTTGTGATGGTTCAAGTTCTGTTACGTAACATTATTTTCTGACGAAGGCACTTAGGTATAACTAGAGTCCCTATAATAAATATAATCGTGACATGTCATCCATTTTCTGTCCAAAACAGAGCGGGGAGTTTCAAAATTAATTATCACATGTTTGAGTAAATATTTTTGAGCACATAATTACTATTAATAAGTTATGAATTAATGAACAATTAAAAATCTTTAATATAATTATTCTTTCTAGGTTAATCCAAGGAATTTTTGTTAATATTTAATTTATTTCTAATGTATTTTGCAGAAACTGTGGACAGAAAATGCCGGAACCAATCAACATTCAGCACACATGTTACGACACTATTTATTATAGGGACTCTAAGTATAACTTATGGAGAGTAGAGGTAAGGAGAAGTATCTCATATGGGACTTGAATCGAAAAAGTGGCCCCTAAATTTAATGAAATAATAGTTCAATAAGTACCCAGAACGGCGCTGATAAGCAATCAGGGTTCGATCTGAACTTGGCAATTATAAGTGAACTGAAGTATGCCAAAGGGAAATACTAACTGTTAAAAACTCTAAAAACAACAAAAATTGAATTAAATATAAAAACAATAAAAATTGAATTCAATATAACAATTAAAACTGTTGTTTCAGTTTTAAAATTTACAGCGCTTAATTTTAAATTTAAGAATTTTAGTACACTAGCGCCATCTTAATTTCATCCACTTTTGGAGCTACTTTTTATACATGGTGATACTTCTCCTTACCTCTACCCCCGATAGTATAACTACTGTGTTAACACCATGGTTCATCTATATTTTGTGTATTATATCTTTGGTACCATTTAAAATTTAGGTTTTCCTGGTAGGCCAAGTGTAAAAGTTTCTAATTTTAAGGAATAATTTTGGTATAAACGGATAATATAAGGAAAAGGAATTAATTTAGATAAAAAAAGGAGTGAATAAAGAATGTTTATTAATTAAAAAATAAAAATTAGCAAATTCTATACAAGTTAAATAATAAATTAACTTAAATATCCTTATACTTAAAAAAAAAAAATGAATTAATAAAATCCTTCATCTTCTGTACTATCCGGATCGGATGTTTGCGTTACCACAGTGGCCAACATATGTTTCGGCACTTCACTACCCCGTACCACAATATTATAACACACTAATTCCATTTTTGTTAAACTCTGTTTCAAAACGTAACACTTGCGACCAATTTCCTTACAAACATGCACATTACTAATCCCCAAAAACCCTTTATAAATATTTCGCACGAAATCACACGTTTGAAAACAGCCCTCAACATTACCGGAACTCAAATTATTAATACATTTACGCATTAATTCCCCGGTGAGATCGGCCAAACCCAAAATATATTCGGTGGGCGGTAATAAAGTGGTAATTTCCCGTTCATTTCGTATAATTTCCTTGTTTTCCACCACGTCAGTCGATTGAGATGCAGCTTTCAATTTTTTATCCAAATCGGTTACGGTGTATGTGAGTTTTTCCTGAAGTTCCGGGAAATTTTCGATTGTTTTTTGGTTTAAATATTGAAAGAATGTGATGGCTTCAATGTACTCTTGTAAGCCGGGCGAATAAGCCCGGAGAAATTGGTACGGATCTTGATTTTCGAGTTCGAATGCGATCACTTTGAAAAATGCGTTTGTTAGTGTGCCAAGACGTTGTTCGGCTTCTTTAAATATACTCTCTTTTTTCGTTTCTCGATCCACGTTATGCAACAGAAATATGATTCGTTTACTTTCGATCGTTATGTCACGCCCGGTTTTAACGATACGTTCGTATCGATCATGTTTTGCGTCCAATTCTTCCGCATACTGTTTAAACATTTGCATGGTACGTGAATTTTCATCGATACTTTCCATCACCTCGCGACTTTTATCGCCAACGACAATTTTCGATTTATCGTTACGATGACCACCGTAACGGCGATGATGCGTACTCCTACTACCGTGACCTAAAAAGCCATTTATTTTATGGAAAAAGAGTAATATTTTGATTTTTAATCGATTTACCTTTGCCAGACATTTTTTCGTTTTGAAAATAACTGCTTTAAATTATTTAAATATTATTTAAGTGTAAACATCAATTCTTTAATATTTCATGAAAGTTCTGTGTAATTTTGTTTATTTATTTTGTAAAATAAGTTTATTGTCAGTTTATTGTTACATTTTAATCCATACTGACTTTATTTGACTCAGATAAAATAGATTTTTTTTAAAGATTAAGCCCGGTTTATACGAGTAAAGAAATTAGAAGAGTAGATGCAATAGTCCGAGATCCCGCCGTATGCAAAACCTATGTATAAAATAGGGAATTATGGATTAACTTAAAATTCGATATAATGGAAAATAAACTTTCAGGAAAAATCAAAACAGTTCAATAAATTATTACTTACTGGCACACTATAAAACCTCAACAATCACAGCTGGATTCTAAGTAATCTAAAATTGTCGTTCATTTAATCAACAAGTACCATCAACGCCATTTGGTATATTAGTTACAGCGGCGTCAGTAAACGGTATATCTTTTTATAGTGGATATATGGAGAGTGGGAGCGACATGGCCTCAGCCACTCTCAGCGAAGAACTCAACGAGGAACCTCGTCCTACCTCGACGAGAATATAGTTAGTACATTAAGTTTCACTTGACATCTTATGACGTCAATAAACGTCAAGATGTTAACACCTTGACGGTCATTGACGTCAGAAGACGTCAAGTAAAATCTGGTAAACACAAACCACGTCAAAGGACATCAACATTTTCTATCCATTTTGCCACATTTTACGTAATACGCTTGACATTATTAGTAATTGGATTAAAAATATTCACAGTATACGAGTAAACGTCGCAGATGAATTATAAAAAAAACTAGCATTTTTTTTGTTTTTTTAATTTATTCAGTATTTCAATTTTTTGAAACTGCAAATGGTCCACAATGGTTGCGTTTAATCGTCAAAGGCTGCTGCTCATTGGCGTGTTCGTAGCAACGCAACGTTTTACAATATAAAAACATGTTTTGTGTTCACTTTAGGCTTGCGCATTTTAGTTCACTTGTAAGAGCGCTTAGTTTAGTTCATAGTTCTTTAATGAACTAGTTCGTTCTTTTAGTTCGTTGTGTCCATACATCGTGTGTTGTGATCAGGGCTGGGAAAAATGGTTCATAGAAACCATTTAAAATAGAAAATGGAAAATGGTTTCCAAGAATGCATTTAAAATACAAAATGGGAAATGGTTTTGCTGAACATATTTAAAATTGAAAATGGAAAATAGTTATTTAAAATGGATTATAAAATGTAAAATGCTTTTTTACTTTATTTATATACTTCATAAAAAATATTCTATAAATTTTTTATCATTATTTATATTAATTAAAAAACAAAAGTTCAAAAGTACTGAAATTAAATAATGGCAGTCTTTTGAGAAAATTTTGTAAAGTTTGCATGATATGAAAACGAAACTTAACTCTTCTACTTGAAAATATTGTAAAATTTAATTCGGCTTTGACGTATTCAAACCTTGACTACGCTACGACTGAAACTTCTAAATAAAATTATAAAAATCATCTACTCAAAGTACATTTCTTATCGACGTGTCTTAAAAATAGTAGTACACAACTTGAGTCAGAAAAGTTGACTTAAGAGAACTGCAACTCTAGTAACAAAAACTCAAGTGACATTGCAACTCGAGTTATAAAAAAATTGAGTCAATTAAATCAACTTACATTTAACTTAGAATTTTTTAGATTTCAAGTCGTTCAATTCAAGTTCTATAATTAATATTGCATACACATAAATTTGAGTATACATGCATTTTCATTTTAAATGTAAAATGGATTCAAATTTCCATTTTAAATACAAAATAGAAAATGGTTTGACCGAACTTATTTAAAATAGAAAATGCAATATGCCATTTTGTACTTTAAATACATATATAAAATAAAATCATTTTAAATAGTTCCCAGCCCTGGTTGTGATCGTATGGTGCTCTGTGGTTACCTCAAGTGGTTACACTGGTTCCAGTAGTATAGAGATAGATATTTTTTCTCTAGTGCTCTATGGTGGAGACTGCTTCAGACCGGTAAACACGTTATTCCTTGTGTGGAAGCGATTATGCCAACGTGTTACCAACATAATATTATGTATGTAGCTAAACAGTAAATTTTAGACTTGAGAAACTTGAGAGTTGATAATTATTATTGTCAAAAATACAATTAACTAACTACATTGACTACATACATAAAATTTCAAAGAGAAAAAGAAAATGGAAAGTAAAATGTCTGTATCAAAGAATCATCCATCTTTAGTGAAAATAAAAGAAGAAAAAAATTTACGGAATGTAAACAGCTCATTCTCAAGTACAATAAAAACCGAATTATCGGATTATGGAAATGAAATAAAATTGGAATTGACGGAAAGCAATACTGATGATTTATTAAGAAGTTTACATACCGAAATTAAATTAGAAGATGATGAAGAGGAAAATTCAGAAATACCCAATACAGAAAGCGCCACTGAGCAAATAGATGACACAATACATAGACGGAAAAAATTATTTAAATGCAATGTATGTCTAAAAACATATTTTTGTTCAAGTCATTTGAAAACACATGAAAGAATACATACAGGATACAGGCCATTTAAATGTAATGTATGTCTGAAAACATTTTATCGAGGAGGCGATTTACTACGGCATGAAAGAACACATACAGGAGAAAAACCATTTAAATGTGATACATGTAATAAAACATTTTCTTTGTCACATAATTTGAAATTACATGAAAGAACACATACAGGAGAGAAACCGTTCAAATGTAGTACATGTTTTAACACATTTTCTTTGTTACAACAATTACTACGGCATGAAAGAACACACACAGGAGAAAAACCATTCAAATGTGATATATGTTTTAAAACATTTTCTCAGTCCTGTAATTTAAAAAAACATGAAAGAGTACATACAGGAGAGAAACCATTTAAATGTGATACATGTTTTAAAACATTTTCTCGGTCAGATAGTTTGAAAGGTCATAAAGGAATACATACAGGAGATAGACCATTCATATGTAATATATGTTTTAAAACATTTTCTCGGTCAAATGATTTACAAAAACATGAAAGAACACATACAGGAGAGAAACCGTTCAAATGTAGTACATGTTTTAACACATTTTCTTTGTTACAACAATTACTACGGCATGAAAGAACACACACAGGAGAAAAGCCATTCAAATGTGATATATGTTTTAAAACATTTTCTCAGTCAGGTAATTTAAAAATACATGAAAGAGTACACACAGGAGAGAAACCATTTAAATGTGATACATGTTTTAAAACATTTTCTCGGTCAGATAGTTTGAAAGGTCATAAAGTAATACATACAGGAGATAAACCATTCATATGTAATATATGTTTTAAAACATTTTCTCGGTCAAATGATTTACAAAAACATGAAAGAACACATACAGGAGAGAAACCGTTCAAATGTAATACATGTTTTAAAACATTTTCTCTGTTGCACAATTTGAAAGTACATGTAAGAATACATACAGGTGAAAAACCATTTAAATGCAATATATGTTTTAAAACATTTACTCGGTCATCCGAATTAAAGACACATGAAAGAATACATACAAAAGAAGATCCATTTAAATGTGTTACATGTTTTAAAACATTTTCACAGTCAGGTAGTTTGAATAGACACATAAAAAAATTTCATGTTTTAGAGTAAAAAGTAATTAAGGTACCATCACAGTGTGATCGGCCGAAAAATAGTCAATTTCGAAATTTTTTTCGGAAGGATAGGATGGGGGAATGGGGAAGAATTTTTTAAGATTAATACCACTATTTAACAATACAAAAATATTTTTTTTATTCATTTTTATTTATTTTATACAGGGTAAAAGCCCCTATACCGGAACGCGATTCAATATTGGAACAGTTTTGACATTTATATATTAATGAAGTTATTTCTGAAAGAAACCTCTGATAACAAAATTTATTATTAATAGAATGATTATTTTTCAATTTAAATTTACCTCGCATTTAATGGTTCCTTACTTAATTAAAGAAATACATATATATATATATATATATATATATATATATATATATATATATATATATATATATATATATATTAACCCTAGAATCATACGTTAGTCTACGAGTCAACTTAATCATACATCGGCGTCGTTTCGACGAATGTACTTTTTACGGGGAGTTTTAGGGTTTATTTGCAAAAAACATTTTTTTTACATAACAATACTACAAAAACGAACAAAATATTTAAAAAAATTGGATTTGGAAAAATTTCTTAATATAAATATTTATTAATTTTTTAGTCTTTTTATCAAAGCATATTTTCACTATAAAAATTAAAAAATAGATAAATACATCAGTTGTATCATAAAACATGTCTTTCAAATAATTAATTTATGAACTATTATGAGTCAGTGGACATGTGTGACTTTACAGAATGTGAAATTTCTCAGTCATAAATATTCCTATAGATATGTCGTTATTTCCCCATTAGGTACATTTGTAAATTCTCTAAAATTTGTTAGTAATTTTTGGAATAAAATCTCAAAAAATAATAAAAATTAAAATATTTTCCACAAAATAAATTGTTAACCATTTATTAAGTCACTTGAAACGCATTCTTTAGTTTTCGATTCAATATATTAAAACTTCAGTATTATGTCGTCTCTATAAGTCAAACAGCTGTAATCATCTTTCACATTATCATAATCATTGAATAAATTAATTACAACATCCATATCTTTAATAAATTTTAGAAAAATTAGGAAAACTTGTGAAGTACAAAATCTTGAAAAAAAAATATAGGTTAATCATACATTGTCGTCCTTTTGACGCACACTATTTCAGTATAAAAAAAAAAAACGACAATAGCTATAAACAAAATTTATACGTCTTATGTGTTATAATAATAAATAAATTAGATAACAGAAGTTTCACAGCAAGCAAGCACCGACAAGTTGTAGTATTGGAGCAGGTAGAGAAGTTCGTTCGTCGTTTTGACGAGTACGTATGATTCTAGGGTTAAACAATTTATTGTTGAATACAGTATTTTGATCATTTATTTACGTTTACGTCTGATACTTAAATCATTGTATGTTTTCTACATTGACCTCTAGATGTCACTCTATGTGTCATATTACTCATATTACACGTCTGTTTGTATATCGGTTCCCAACTCCTAGTGTCATTAATATTTCTTTGTTTCGATATAGATGTCGACATCTTGTAAAAGAAAAACATTAATAAATAAAAATTTTTGGGTTGTAAAAAAAAATATTTTTGTATTGTTAAATAGTGGTATTAATCGTAAAAAAAAATTCATCACCATTCCCCCATCCTATCCATCTAATAAAAAATAAAAGAAAATTTAACAATATAAATTTAATAAGATGAGGATTTAATAAATAATTTATTGCTTTCTTTTCAAATTATTCTATACAGTAAGTTTAAGTACCTATTAAAATTATTTTAGTTAGGTATGTGATTCATTATTTTATATAGCGAACATACAAAAAAAACTAAAAATTTATTCAAAATTATGGGGTACGCATTATACGTCGGTACTTGAAAAAATAATAGACGTTAACATTTAATGTTATAATTTTTGTAACTTCAGAAATATCTGGAGGTGTATTTGAGAAATCACTGTCACTATTGCATATTTCCATCTTTATATATATATATATATATATATATATATATATATATATATATATATATATATATATAGCGTGAGTTTTTCGAGAGTTGCTATTTTGATTACAGCCAAACCGTTGATTTAATCGAAAAATTCTTCAAATAAGAGTTGTAGATATCGACGGGGGCATCCGATTGCTATAGTCAGGAGCTTTATAGCTCTTATGGTTTTCGAGTTATGATACAAACTTATAAATTTTTAAATGAGACTCTATGTTAACTTTTCGATAAAACTGATCTAATGCATCAATTAAAGATATAAATCAAGAAAAAAATTTTTTTACCCAAGTTTATTTTTTGAATTTTTCTTTAATTTAGCAATTAGACGGTAAAAATATGCATATGTATTTGAGGCTCCTTCAATCGACAGCGTTTTAGACGGCTAACATTTCTATTACGTCCAAGAAAAGAACCTTATTTAGTATCATTCTCTGTAATAGAAATATGGTAGTAATTCAGGTTTTGGAGTATAGATGTCGGGCTCTATTTCAAGTTTTAGCATTTTTGCATAATGTTAATCAAATTACTTTAAAAGATTAGTATTTAAAGTAACTTAGTTTAAAAATAATTTGAAGTTATTCATTAATTTACTGAAAAATATATCTATTTTTTATTTATTTATAGAACGACAGGTAGCAGGTAAAATAAATATATATATATCCAGTACAAATCAAAATAACATTGGCAAAGGCTATTGGCTTAATAGTAGAAAAGTGAGGTTAAGTGGGAACGAAAATATTATTAATAAATGTACTCAAATAGTGTAAAAATATTTGAAATTCGATAGTATTTTCTTTTTATTACAAACCAAATTAAAAAGGGGAAGTTTTTTCACAAAAAACTTTTCATTTCCTTTAAAAATACTCGCTACAGAAATATGTTTAGACGCTTATGTATCTGTCAAACAGTGACATTTCAGAAAAATAATTTTTTTTATTTTTCAATGAATTAAAACTGAAATTTATTTCCTTATTGTACTTAGTTATCATTTTTATATGATAATTTAATCTATTTAATAATTTTAATTTCCGATGGAAAACGTAATAATTGTTTAATTTTTCGTTATTACATTGTTAAAAATGGCAGCCGTATTGAGCGAATATCTTTTTAAATTACGTAAAATCTTAATCGTTTGCAAGTGCTGGAGTACGTCATTTAAAAGTGTCATTTTTAAAACGTAATTACTCAAAAATATGAGATAAAACAATCAAAGTTTAAGTGTTACTGGTAGTTTTGAATCATAAACAAATTTTTGAAAAACTTTTAAACATACGTTTCCATTTAAAAAACTGTAAGTTTGTATCATAACTCGAAAACCATAAGAACTATAAAGCTCCTGACTATACCAATCGGTTGTCCCCGTCGATATCTACAAATCTTATTTGAACAATTTTTTGATTAAATCAACGGTTTGTCTGTAATCAAAATGGCAACTCTCGAAAAACTCATGCTGTATATATATATATATATATATATATATATATATATATATATATATATATATATAGTCCGTTCAAGTTAAACTTAAGCCTAAAGAAATAAAAATTTAAATGCTTTTAAACAGTTACTGTGGCTACAGGCTTAAGTTTAAATTTAACGGTGTGTATATATATATATATATATATATATATATATATATATATATATATATATATATATATATATATATATATATATATATATATATATGTTGTCCAGAGTCCAGAATTATGTACCGTAATTACTGGAGCTGGTAGTACGTTCAAAAATAATGGTATCTTTTCATCTAAACTCAATGATCAGGGAGATAAAGTAGAGGGGTGGAACGAAACTGACTTCTTTTTTTTTAATTTTTTAGGCACCTTTGAATAATGGATTCATATTTTAGGGGTGCGTATGAACATCAGGATAATTAAACTTATGGTATCAATTATTCCATCACATATGATTAGGGGATAATTTTGAAATATATACTTCTACTTTAAATTACTTCAAAACGGTATTATTTATTGAAATGTAACAAGTATACCTTTTTTGCATGGAATTATCTGAGGAATCATATTGTTAAGAAATTTATTTAAATAACTGCAAATTAAAAAAGAAAAGACGTGATAACTCACACCTACCACCTACCACCTAAAATATGAATCCATTATTCAGAAGCGTTTGAAAAATATTTATGAAAAGATGGTTTTCGTTTCACCCTTTTCCAGGGATGTATCCCCCTTATTATTGAGTTTTGGAAAAAAGTGTATATGAAAAGGTACCATTATTTTTGAAAGTACTATCAGCTCTAGCAGTTACGGTACATAATTCTGGACCACTTGTATATATTTATTTATTTATTTATTTATTTATTTATTTTAAATTATTTATCAACTTAATATTTATTATTTATAGTTATTTATTGTTTTTAATTAATATTTTGTAGTCACTTGATCACAATAAAAATAATATGAAGTTTAGAATCTGTTTATTTGTTGTCATAGATAATACAAGCAACGCCTACCCGATTTATAATTAAATATATGTTGAGCGAACGACTTTTCGTTTTAAAGCGAAAAGTAACAGTTCTCGACAAACACATATTTTGCGCTTTCTTAACAGAGCTCAAAAGCCTACTTTCTATTATGATTCTAGAAAAAATCTTGTTACATTTATTAATTTTAAATGACAACATACCGAATTATTATTTCTGATTTTTGAACGCCACACGTGCTATTTACATAACATTGAAATTAAAATGTGGGCGATATATATTTTGAAAGGCCCTAATGATTATATAAATGTTATAAACTTATTTTAACAAAACAGAATATAGTTTCTGATTGACTAATATGATGTGACGTGATTCTAATATCGAAAACCAGCCGGTTTATATATTACAAGATAAAAACATAAATACCTACCCAATTCAATTTTAGATTTCAAACTATCAAATTCTAAATTCGATTTCAAACAGTTATCTTTATTATGAAATTTCGAGTTTATTTGCAATCCTATCCTATAAGTTGCTAAAATATTGTAACAATTGAAAAATGTTGAATTTTAAAGGAAATTATAATAAATTGATAGCTTTTTTAAAATAATTTAAAGTTTTATTATTTCAAATAACAAGTGAAATAAACATCTAAATTGGCTCCATTTATTCCAAATCGGAATTTATGCGAGGTTTATAATAGAATTTTTATAAATTCTGTTTACACTTGCAACTCAAGTATAATAATTGTGGAAAGGGCTTAAGTGCCCAAAAGCACACCGGTTACAATGTGTAAGTACTTATTTTGACTGATTCCATTAATTTACAATAATTTGATTTATTTAAACTTTCTAGTAATGGTCTAAAAAAAAATTATCGTTATAAGTAATTAATAAAAATAAATAAATTTGTATTTAAACATTTAACACTTTGACGGTCACTGACGTGGTAAGACGTCATGTGAAACTCTACTATGGCACACCACGTCGGAGTACGTCAACAATTTCATATAAAGTGTATCAGCTGTTAACCCTTTTAAACAAACCATATGGAAAAATTTTTTTGTCTCAAAATGCCGGACTTTTTACTGCCAAGTGATAAGTACAATAGATAAGGTTACAAAAAAAGAAAAAGAAAAAAAATCAAAAATTCCAACATCAAAAAAGTGAACCTTAGAAATTTACAAAATATAAATTATACTAAACTATGTGGATAAAATTTGACATTATTTAGAATTATACCGTATTTCGGAAAATCTGTCACAGATGGCGGCACCCGTACCAGTGAATATGTACATATCCCAGCATTTTGAGCCGCCATATTGCAGGACGAGTTAACTCGTCTTAGGGCCAGTATTATAAAAGCCAACTAACTAAATTTATGAACTAAATTAATTTTATTCACAGATGTCAGTATTATAAAACTGAAATAAATTAAGTAGGGAACTAAATTTTAGTTGACAGAAAATCTACCGACTAAATTTTAGTAGGAGATTAATTTGACAGTTCTGAAAGATTTTTAAAAATATTATTTATGTTTATATTTATACATATTAAACAGGTTTTATACACGTTTTAATACAAATTAGAGGCACAGAATTAATTTTTACATTATATATATGGAAATTAAAACATATTTGCAACATATTATAGGTTAAATCAACCACTATCTAATTTAGTCATGAGATACGTTTATAATACTGAACCAAAATTTAGTTCACAACTATTTTTATTCGTAGAATAGTTATTCGTTGATTTATTTGTCCTTTATAATACTGGGCCTTAATCATTTAAAAGTTAAAATAGTGTGCCAGTAGGGCGTTTAGCTCTTAGACGAAGTGAATGAACCGGTCCATGAAATTCAAATTAAATTTGAAATTAAAGTGAAGAAACGTAAAGTGGATGATATCAGTTAGCGTTATCGACAGGAACTAAAATTTGAAACAAAGCCCTCTGTTCTGTAACAGTGTAAGTTCCATTACGTAACGCTACGTAAGAAAATTTTCTGGCGAACGCACCGACTTGAAGATTGTTAACAGTAGTGCAGACTTGCCAACTTAGGGGTTTTCCCCCTAAATTTAGGGGGAAAAAATTGCATTGAGGTTTTTTTAGGGGGAAAAAATGTTTAGGGGTATAAAATTTTTTAATAGCATTAAATAGTTAACGATTTAAGTTTTGAAATAGTCGGATTATAATATGAAATTGAATATTTTAATTCTTTTCTAAGGAGAAGTTTTAAAGAGTATTTTCTTTTCTAACCAAAATGCCTACAAAATTTAAAAACGGAAATAATTCAAATTTTTACCGTTATTTAATTTTGACAAACAAATTTCAGTTAATAAAACACTATTGAAAAGGAATGCCTATATTTATATACATATTAAAATGGCGCAAAGGAAAAAGAGACAAAAAACTTGGTAGATCTATAATCACTTGATATGTTGATTCTGTAGACTATATAGGCGACAATTAAGATAACTTCAAAAATATTTCATAACATGAAACCTCAGAAGATACCAAGACTCTGTTTGAAATATTGAATACGTTATAAATAAAGAATGTTTCAAAACTAAATATAGTTGTATTTTTTTAACACGTTCAAGGACACTGACGTCCTAAGACGTCAAGGGAATTAGCAAACTCACACACCACGTCGTACGGCGTCAATAATTCCACATAAAGTGTATTAACCATCAAAATAGTGTACACGTCTGGTGTATTTTATCTATTCTTGTCTCCGCTAACGTGTTAAATTTATTATTTTAGGGGGATTTCAAATTGTATTTAGGGGGAAATTTTTTTAGGAGCTGGCAACCCTGCAGTAGTGAGTAGTGACCATGTCCCTGCCACTTGTTTTCAAGGACGGACCTATTCATGTCACAGTTTGCTACGTTTGCTACGTGGCGCTAATGGTATAGGGGGTATACTAAATAGAGTTGGGACATGTGAGCATTTTTCATCAAATAGATGTCAAAATTAATTACCATATGATTGAGCAAAAAAGTATCGTCACCAAATTATGTGTTAACGAAGAATTAAAATTTTTCAATTTAATTAATCTTTCTAGGTTGAATTAAAGTATTTTTTTAAATATTTAATTTATTTCCAATTTATTTTAGATGAAAAATAGCGAACTATTAAACCTCATGTCTCGACTCTAATTTTATCCCCTAGTAAATCAACGCCATCTGGTATATTAATTACAGCGACGTCAGAAAATGGTCCATTTTTTTATAATAGACTAAATGGAGAGTGACAGGGACATGGTAGTGACAGAAATCATAAGACCGCAAGTACATATTTTTCACGTATTTTTTCAAGTTTTAATTAAATTGAAGGGCAAGAAAAAAGAAATGGATAATAAAGAGTCTACGCCAATAATTCATACTTTTACTGTTAAAATAAAAGAGGAGGAAAATTTACCGAATCAAGACAGTACTTGTGATTTAATAAATTTGAAAAGTTTACATACCGAAATTAAATTAGAAGATGATGACATATCAGAGGGAAATAGCGTTTTACTCGGCAAAAGTTGCGACTATTATTTTAGTGACACAGTGAGCCCATCCGAGCTAGACAATTTAAAAACTGAAACCAGTGAAACAGTATTTATGTCAAGCCATTTGGAAAAAAGTAAACAGCTGAGAAAAATACCATTCAAATGTGATGTGTGTTTTAAAACATTTTCTCGATTGGACGAATTAAAGAGACATGAAAGAATACATACAAGAGAAGGAAAAGCATTGAGATGTGATATATGTTTTAAAACATTTTCTCGATTAGACGTGTTAAACAATCATGAAAAAATACATACAAGAAAGAAACCATTCAAATGTAACATATGTTTTAAAACATTTTCTGTGCTAGCTAGTTTAAAAAGACATGAAAGAACACATACAGGAGAAAAACCGTTCGAATGTAATATATGTTTTAAAACATTTTCTCTGTTACATAATTTGAACACACATGAAAGAACACATACAGGCGAAAAACCATTCAAATGTAATATATGTTTTAAAACATTTTCTCAGTTAAGCAGTTTGAAAACACATGAACGATTACATACAGGAGACAAATCATACAAATGTAACACATGTCTTAAAACATATTCTCAGTCATACGATTTAAAAAAACATGAACGCTTACATACAGGAGAAAAACCATTCAAATGCGATATATGTTTTAAAACATTTTCTGTGCTAGCTAGTTTAAAAAGACATGAAAGAACACATACAGGAGAAAAACCGTTCGAATGTAATATATGTTTTAAAACATTTTCTCTGTTACATAATTTGAACACACATGAAAGAACACATACAGGCGAAAAACCATTCAAATGTAATATATGTTTTAAAACATTTTCTCAGTTAAGCAGTTTGAAAACACATGAACGATTACATACAGGAGACAAATCATACAAATGTAACACATGTCTTAAAACATTTTCTCAGTCATACGATTTAAAAAAACATGAACGTTTACATACAGGAGAAAAACCATTCAAATGCCATATATGTTTTAAAACATTTTCTCTGTTACATCATTTGAAAGTACATGAAAGAATACATACAGGTGAAAAAGCATTTGAATGTAATATATGTTTTAAAACATTTTCGCAGTCATGCAATTTAAAGAAACACATCCAAAAAATTCATATTTTGGCAAAATAAATTATTAATAATCAAACTTCTAGTTTTAAAAAATTTGTTTCATATCAGATTTTTTTCTGTAAATTGATTTAGTATATGTATGTAGGTTTTGGGTTTTTAAATAAAAAATAATTTTTTTTTGTTTTGTTTTATTTCAGTAGTTACTATATCATAAATAATATTGACAATCTTTGCGGAAAGAATTTTAGAAATAATATAGGGTGGAATTGTCCAATGTCAGCCGGTATCCTAAGGTCGGCCACTGGATGGTTTTTTTTTTTAAAAAAAAGGCCTCTAAAAATAAAAAATGCTTAACAAACGTATAGAAACAAAAGATTCGCGACAATTCTACAATTTCTATATGTTTGTCAAGCATTTTTTATTTTTCAAGACCTTATTTTTAAAGAAAAACGAACCAGTGGCCGACAGGCGATTCCACCCTATGATAAATAAGAAATTAATTAAAACTTAGAAAATTTCAAAATAAACAGCACTACAAAAGATTGCGATGTCTGTGACGTCATAATGGTAATCACGGACACATTCAAAACGAAATTACGTTTAGCAAGAAAAAATTGCATAGCAACAGTAATTCAAAATAAAAATACATCGAATTTTTAGGTAAGTTGCCATTATGACGTCACATATGCGCTCGGGAATTGTCGGCACGTTATGGGTTCTAAATTTAAAAATTTATTTTTAATTTGATATAACTTTTTAAATATTACGTTTAAAAAAAAAAAAAAAAACAAACAGTTTTCTTATAAAACATATATAATCTTTCCATTTACGACAAAAATTTTTTTTTACAAAAACCGAATTATTAAATAAACAACTGAATTAGTTTATCAAAAATTATTCCGATTTCAAATGGGTAAATTTGGACTTTTTTTGCCTGTCACTTATTTTTTATAGGAAAAAGTCAAAAAGTTTTTAAGAAAATTTTAGTTTTAGGCCGCTATTACATTGTCATAGATATATGTCAAAGATCTTTGATCAAATCTATGATCAAATATTAAGAAGTATCTATGGTTACAGAAATTTATATAATTATTACACTATAATATTTCTTTGATTAAATAAAACTTTGACATATATCTATGACAGTGTAATAGCGGCCTTAGAAAAAGACGGGCAGTATTTTTCACGGTGCCCCGGGAGGCATTATAAATCCGGCTCTGGGTATAGTACATAATACGGTCTGTTCCTGTACTTTTCTACCTGCTAATTTCTTCAAGTTCCTATTTTATGTCGTGGGGATAAAAATAATAGCCCGCTCACATTATTCCTGTTGCATTCCAGTCCAGTGATCGAAACCAGCGCTGGAATAATGTAGACTGGTATTAGTACAGTGACTGGATTGACGGTCAACTTTTCATTCCAGCGCCACTGGAATAGTGTAGACTGCCAATCCAGTGCTGGATTAAACGTTGAACAGTGCATAAACATTGTTGTATTTTTATAATTAAACTAAATGACTGGAATGGTCCACTGAATGACTGGAATAATGTAAATGATATAATCCAGTCCAGCACTGGACTGGATTAATTCACTGGATTACTAGACTGGAATAATGTGAACAGGCTATAAAGAAACGACTTCGGCTTACTCAATATGAAGATTGGACAAGGAGTCGAAACTCAGTGTATTCAAAAAAATGTTCAAATCAAAGATGACATTCGTGTTCGTACGGTACGAAAGCGGTACAGTACTTATTCTCAAATGGAACACTTTCAAATGGAAACGCGAGCTTCTATGTATATTATTTTTGTTAGCTTTTGAATAGAATCTTCTGGAATCTTTTCAATTTTCAACTCAGTTATAAAGTGGGTTTTTCGATCGTTTTTAAAATAAACTTAACAATTTTTATTTTGCGTCGCGTCATTTATATTGTATATTATATAATTTGCTGACGTCACTATGTAAAATCGGAGTCAGTACCATTGGATATTCGCCGTATAAAGTAATTTAAACTATAAGAGTTTATTTCATACATATGTAATTTCTATGTATTTCCTTATTATTAAATATCATCAACCGACATTGCTGATTCTCAAATGGAAACACTCACTTCCCCAGTCCCGGCGTGTTTCTATTTGAGAATAAGTACTGTAGTTACATTCTGTTTTATCCGTTTTATGTTACTATATTCGCTATATTCACATTAGTATTTTAAGATTATTAACGCCACGAGTGGTAAAAAAAGAAAGCCATTATATTTACCATTTTCCTGACCAATTTTGTCAATTCCTCTCATATGATATAATACTCCATTTTACTGAATTAAAACAGGTAATTTTCTGATATTTTAAATTTTACACACTAAATACTAGCTTAAAATATTTAAAATCACTAATTTTTTTAAAAAATTTATATACAAACATTTTCGTTAAGATGATTAGTAAATTTAAAAATTTTAAAGTTGGAAATGAAAAAGTAGGAATTCTGAAGTGACTGCTAATTTCTACATTTACCTAGTGGAGAGAAAGTGAACAACTAACTGAAATTTTGGTGTACAGGAACGACTTCCTACATTTTTCTTCAAATGTATTTAGTATTCACATTCCTACTGGTACGGGAACCCGCGTAAAAAAAGACCGTGTAAATTGAGGGACCGGTGTATTTAATTACAAATCGGGTAGGCGTTGTTTGTATTTTCTATGGCAACAAATAAAGTGATAAACAGATTCTAAACTTCATATTATTTTTATCGTGATCAAGTGAAATATCAATTTTATTAAATTTCAAAATAATTACAAAATATTAATTAAAATCAATAAATAACTATAAATAATAAATTATTTTTAATAATTTTTAGGATTAAAAGTTGGAAATTTAGTAGTATATATGTAACTGAAATTATGAGATGAGTTCAAATTTTTAAAAAAATAATCATGTGAAAACCAATTAATTGTCCCACTTAAATATAGAAAAATAAAAACATCAATGAGTAGTTAGAAAACTTCACAAGGTTTCATCTAACGTCACTAGATGGCAACATTCCTTACGTCTTCGTCCGACACGTGCTGCTGTCTATTCCAAAAAACGATGGCTGGAGACTAAACTAATAAAAACCAAACAAACTGAACGCACAAGTACAGTAACAAACGTAGAGAAAGTTTAAATGGTAAAGAGGAGATGCTTGTATAAAGTATAAACTAAAAATATCACTGCCTAACTTATTTAACTTCAGTGGAAAGCGCCACCGATTAATTTAGAGAGTTAATGATCACTTATGAAGAATGACAACTAGAATGAATGCATTAAAGTTACGTGGTTGTGACCACGTAACTTTAAAAAGTATGTGAAATTCGTAATAAAAAGTAGTATGTGCAACTCGTGCGGGTGTGTCGATTGCCCACTCGAGCGAACAAGCGCACTCACTACGATTTCAAGTATTTTTTAAGTAAAACGAATACATTTTACAACATTGTATAAAAAATTATGTGTGTAATTCGAGCACAAACAAAGTAACATTGCCGCTCTCATGAGCTCAACATTCTCAATCGAGCGGCAATCGGTATGCTCTTAATACACAAATAACTATTACAAATACAAGACACAAATAATTCTAACACGTTTTTTTTTAATTTCATAACATATTTGACTGTATTAAAATTGGTTCCGACCACAGACCAGTGAACATATTATATATTATATAGACTAATAATATAAATGTGTAGTTGAGGCAACCAGTTACGACCAAGTTCCGACCTTAATAGTATTCTGTAATATATAGTAATGGATGGTATCCGTAGTTACGTTTTCAAATAATTATTGTAAAAATATAATGTTGATAATAAAATTTTACTTTTTTGAGAAGAAACTGCAAAATGTTGAAAGAAAAAAAGTGGCATTCGCTTTATTTTTAAAATACGTACGTATACAAATTATGTCCTGCAATAATTATAGTCGCATTTGCTCAAAAACTGACATAATATTATTTCATTAAATTTCACCCTTGTTACCTGCTTCAGGAAAAATGCCTAGAAACTGGCTTTACGCTTTGTCTAGTAGTATAATATAATATTGTTCATTGGTCTGTGGTTCCGACAAGTTCGCTAATCAGCTGTACGTTTGAATTGTTGAAACAAGTTCTCTTTCCACTGAGTATATGTGATACTTGTACTAATGTCACATGGTTTTTCATCAATATGAATTTCTTCATGCAACGCTAAATCTGTCGGCTGCGTAAATTTTACCCAACACATTTTACATTTAAACCATTCTTTTTTAACATGTTTCTTTTGATGTCTCTCTAACAAATCTGGGAAACGGTACACCTTCGAACATACATTGCACTTATATTGGCCCTCCGTAGCGTGAAGTTTTTCGTGCATTTGTAACGTGACTAAATGCGTGAATTTTTTCAAACATGTATTACAGTTAAATGATGCTTCCTTGATGGGGGCGTGAACTGTTTCGTGCGATTTTAACGTATCTACGTCACTGAATGTTTTAGAGCATATATTACACAGAAATACACCTGGATGAATTAATTGATGTCTTTTTAAATTTTGCGAATGCATAAACGTTCTCGAACATATATTGCATTCGTATGGTTTTTCAACTGTGTGAATATTTAAATGGTCCTTCAGAGTGTCAAGTTGTGTGAATGTTTTCGAACATTTATTGCACTTATATTCATTTTCTCCGCCGTGAATTTGTTCATGTCGTTTTAGATGACTGGACCAATTAAATTTTTTTGGACACACAACACATTTGAATGGTTTTTGTCCGGTGTGAATATTTTCATGTCTTTTCAAGTCACTCGGAAAAATAAATGTTTTAGAGCACATATCACATTCATACGTTTTTTTGACGGGGTACGTTCCGTGGGTTGCTTGATGTTTTTTTAATGAGCCGAGTTGAGTAAATTTTCTTGAGCACATGATGCATCTATACGGCCTTTCTCCAGTGTGAACTCTTTCATGTCTGTTTAGATCAAATGGAGTACGAAATCGTTTCGAACATATATTGCATTCGTGTGGTTTTTTTTTCACCACACAAGACTGGTGGTCACTGCTTTCACTATTTTCGTATTCGTTTGAACTTTTAAGCCAAATGATTTCCGGCGATTTCTTGGCATTATCGCCGAAATTATCGTCACTGTTTAAGTTTAGTGGATTACTATATTTTTGATATTTTTCTGTTGCGATTTTGAAGTCGTTTTCTAGGATTTCTGTTGCAAAAGTCTGCTTGAAAGGCTTTTCGTCGAAACTATCTTCAGTGTTTGACTCCAACGTATAACTTTTTTGATGATTTTGGGCGATTTCGTAGTTTTGTTGTTCAACAGTGATCTCGGAAAATTGTCCAATTACAGAAAACTTGGATTCGTTGAACTCTTCGACGAAATCTTCATTGCTCGCGTTATCAGTTTCTTCAATTTTAATTTCGGTGTGGAGACGTTTTAAATCCAATAAGTTTCTTGTTATTTTCAAATTAAGTGGATCATGAAATTCTGGTTCTGATTTAATTTTTGTTAACGTTTCTAAATTATCTGTATGAGTATTTTTGTCGATTTTCATTTTACTATGACGTTTTTCATGATTTCTTAAGGTATCATCACAGTATGATCGACCGAAAAATAGTCAATTTTCACAATTTTTTTTCGGATGGATAGGATGGGGAAATGGGGATGAATTTTTTTTACGATTAATACCACTATTTAACAATACAAAAATATTTTTTTCATTCATTTTTATTTATTTTATATAATTATTATAATTTTTTGAAAAAACTGTCTTTAAAACTGGGCGATATTTGGTGCCTACGATTGCGGCCGCATTTTTTATCTGAAAAAAAAAAAAAAAAATCAAATATTTAGATTATCAATCTGTAGGTAAGCCGCTATGTACCTATGGGAACTTTTTCTTTGAAATCTTCCTATTTTTTCACACGGGAAACTGTAAAAAATTTTGTACTTTTTATTCAAACCGCCGCTATTTTTACAAATTTCAAAAAAAAAAGCCTGGTTAAACGTACAGATTGATAATCTATTTGATTTTTTTTTTCCAAATAAAACCTGTGGCCGCAATCGTGGACACTAAATATCGCCTTTTTTAAAGACACTTTTTTCAAAAAATTATAATTATAAAAATAAATAAAAATGAAGAAAAAAATATTTTTATATTGTTAAATAGTGGTATTAATCGTAAAAAAAAATTCATCTCCATTCCCCCATCCTATCCATACGAAAAAATTGTGAAAATTGACAATTTTTCGGCCGACCGCACTGTGATGGTACCTTAATGGTCTATGTAAATTCATTTATGTCTTTTTAATTCAAATTGATATACAAATGAACGAAGACACACAACACATTTAAATGGTTTCTCACCTAACAAGGAAAGGTACCCAACTGTATCTCTCAAAAATTTTTGAAAATTTGGTGGATTGTATAACTAATCACGAGCCATATTTCGTTCGTGCCCATAAGCGGTTTAAGGTGGTGAAACTCACCCCTGAATATCTGATTTTTTTTCAATTTTCTTAAATATCTTGGAAATGGTAAGAGCTTTGATAGATAGATAGATGGGTCGGGGGGGGAGTGTATTTTTTCTTTTTAAATTATGTATTTTAAAGTCCCTTTCTCTATGTTTTAAAGTATATCGTAAGTTTGTAACAATTCATTACTAAAATACGAGATTCTTTGACCATATTTTTGCTCATTATTAAATCAAAAAGTTAAAATTTTTCCCAAGTTAATATTAGGGCAATTCCATGAAATGATGGAATTTTAGTAAAAATTAAGAAATGAAAATAATTAATCAAAATCATGCCTACTTGATACTCAAAAGACTAAATCACTGATATACAACCTTTTTTTATTTTTTTACTTTAATTGTTTTTATTTTGTAAATTTAGCTTAAAAATTTATTATTTAATAAAAAAAAAATTCTGTAACTTGTGATTTTTTTCAAATGAATATTAAAATACAGCTAAATTTACCTTTTTCTTTCTGCTGAAATAATTACTATACTCGTTTTGAGTATTATTTTGATTTTTTGTCAAGCTACGAATTCGAGTAATGGAGGCTATCAAAACCGACAGACGTTTTTTTAATTACTAAAAATAAACTTTTATTTTTGTTATCTATCATATTTTCCAAAAAATCAAACTAATAAACTATTTACTTTTTATTAAAACTTGTTTTAAAGTGACTGTAATGTAAGTGACCAAAGGGGGTGTAATGTAAGTGACCGGCTAAAAGTTACATTTTTATCAAAAATATATATTTTATGAAATTTTTTATTAAAATAATTTATTGAAACATTATTTGTTTAAATTTACTTAAATGAAGCTGTTTGTTATCAAAACAGAACAGAAAATTCTCATTGTGTACAAGATGAAAATTTATGTTCCTTTTTGAGTAATGTAAGTGACCGCCTACTTTATCTTGTATAGAAAAAATTTATATGCATTTTTTGTTGTTTGATTTCCTTTGTTTAAAAGTTCAAATCGTATTCGATTTAATTTGACTAAATTTTAGTGGATTTACTCATTAAATACAAAAATTCAAAAGATTTTAATCACAATTTTAAATCCATGTGACCATGGAATTACCCATTAGCAAAGGGTGTATTTGTGCAAAAAGAAAGAAACTGGTGTGGTGTAAAATATATTAATTAATAATTCTTTTATCTACACATAAAAGCCTCCTCTTTTACCAAAAAATACTTGATAAAATTAGGGGTTGGGTGGGGGCAGGCCCGGATCTAAAGGAGGGCAAACCGGGGCCCCTGCTCCAGGCGTCAGTTTTAGGGGGCGCCAAAATCATACTAGGCCACTCTATATCAAATGGTCTAAAAAAAGTTGGTTGCTCGACCATTTTAGAAAAAATTATTCTTCTAGTTGTTTCTATTATATTTGAAATATTGAGAACAATTCTTAAAAAAATTTTCTTGAACCGTTTAAGCGTGGCAGCGATTTTTGTTACTAGTTTGCGCTGATTTTTGTGTTTGCAGCCATTTATGCCATGCACATATTTTATAAATCGTTCATCCTAAAAGGTCGAAATGAAAACAATTTTAAAGGTAATAAATGTCTCTTTAAGTGATGCCCATATTTAACTTATTTTCGTCTCTTCCATAAGAAAACTTTACCTAAAGTTGGATATCAAAATTTAGCAAAATTCACTTTTTGAACATTTTTTTTTTATAGAAGGAATGTGTTAAACCTCGCTTAGTATTTTTTTATGAGAATAGCTATACGGGTACAACTACCCATTATGAAACAAATACACACTATTTCAATTGTGAAACTTGTATCCTTTTATTTTTACAAACTTCCGAAAACTGACTTTTTTCCAAATTTTGGAATTTTTCGCCCCTGTATCTCTGATAGGGCTGGTGATAAAATTTTGAAATTTGCACAACTTGTAGTGCTTTCAAATAAAAAATCAACTTGTACCTATATTGATCCTTTACAAAACCCTCAATTTTTATCATTGCCGCAACGGGAAAAATTGGAGTTTTATAAAGGACTTATATACTTATGAGTTTTTTTGACAATTTATGTCAAACGTTGGTGAGGGGGGGGCGCCATTTTCAAGTTTCTGCCCCGGTTCTGAAAAATCGTAGATGCAGGGCTGGGTGGGGGATGAAACCCCAATGATTTTATAACTTTAATTTTGGTATCATAATAAAGATCTTAAAGTGCCATTTACAAATATATATAGTTTCTCTACCAAAGCTGTTACCATTTCCATGATATTTAAGAAAATTGAAAAAAACTCAAACTTTCAGGGGTGAGTGTCACCCCCTTAAACCGCTTATGGGCACGAACGAAATATGGCTCGTGATTAGTTTTAATAAGACCTACAATCCACCAAAATTTCAAAAATTTCTGAGAGATACGGTTGGATACCTTTCCTTGTAAGTGAATTTTTTCATGTCTTTTTAGATGACATGACCAAATAATTAATGTTTTAGAACATATATTACATTTAAATGGTTTTTTACCTCCCTGAAATTTTTCGTGTCTTTTTAAATAACATGACTTAGTAAATGTTTTAAAACACGTATTACATTTAAACTGTTCTTTGGCGTCGTTGGATATTTCTTCAATTACTGTTGAAAGAGGCCGCACGTAAATGGTGCTGAAAAATTTACCTTTTTTGGACTCTTCATTCAAATCTTCACTATTCTCGTTTAATAAATTATTGTCCAATAAAATGTCCTTATTTTCTTCTATTTCAATTTCGGTATGCAAACTTTTCAAATCTAATTTTTTAGTTTCTACCAAACTGACTGAATCAAATGCTATTTGTTCCGATTTTATTTTTGTTTTAGAAAAAGAGTCAACTGTATCCATTTTTTTTTACTAGGTAAACAAGCAAATAAAAATACAAATATGTAAGTATGCAAATTATACTGCTTATACCTTTTACACAATGTTTATTATGTTTATTTAAACATTTTAATTGAATTTATGATGTTTGACAAGTTTCGATTATCTCCACAAGTGGACAAGTTGAATATTCCTGACAATTTGGGTAAACATCATAACTAATGTTCGAAATCGTGCGGTGCTGACAGGACCGTACTTATATTTTTAAAACTTAAAACGTTAAAAAATCGGGGTAAATACATTTTTTTTAAAAAAAATTGTATCGGTATATTCTCTATTAACCATCAGCTGTTAATAAAAATTAGCTTCAAGTTACAAAAAAGCTTTATTTTAAAAAAGTACAAAAATTTTAACTTTTTTAAATCAAAATTGTTGAAAATTTAACTGACTGACTGCAACTTAAAATTTGTTAATAAAAAAATAAGCTGTTATTTAAAAAAAGATTTTTAGGAAAACAAAATAATGTGTTGTCTCTCTCACATTTTACTGGAAGAAAAAAGACAATTGATACACATAAATCAATTACTTATAACATCAAAACATATCAATTATAAGAAGATATTGTCCGTATATCGGCATCCATAATTACCTGTTGTATATATTTAAAAACGCATCAAAATGTTTTATCTAAAATAAACAATTTTTAATACCTTAAAAAAATAAAGACAATACTGTCAGGCCCGCAACCTCTTCGATCATTAATCATAACATTAAAAATCTAAAGGCCCCTTTACAAACGTAGACTACTGGAATAATATATATATATATATATATATATATATATATATATATATATATATATATATATATACATATATATATATGCATATATATATATATATATATATATATATATATATATACCCCGTTTCAAATACAATCGAGCATGGGTCATCGTTAAAAAATTAAATGATTCTTATATTGGAAACAAATCAATCTATTATTCTTTTCTAAAAACAAACTGCAAATTTAAAATTCACGCATTTGCAACAATGAAATTAATAAAGCTAATTCAGAAATTCCTTAAATTCGTAAATGATGAATCATGCTTAAATTTAAGTGAAATATATTATATGTACATACCGTATCTACCGTACCACAGCTGGCGTCCGCCAGAAAATTTGGTTAGCCTAACGTAGCTTACACCGGTACAAACCAGAGAGCTCTGATTCAAAAAATAAATGCACCTTAAATATTTTTTCATGGTTTTTCACGCTACAAGTACTTAACTTCTGAACAGGGCTGCCAGATTGTATAATTGGATACAAAATCTGTATAATTTCGTTACTTTATGTATCCTCTTTGTATAAGAAACTTTCTTGTATAATTGGATACAAACATCGAAAATTTAGACTGAATACGCTGAACATAGTAGTTGCAAATTCTTTGTTAACGTGACATCACGTTAGACCCAAAGAAACTACATATCGCGCGTTCTCTGTCCCAACCTCGTATATCAAAAACTACATGTTTTAGGACACACAAAAAAACATATTAAATACTGTATTTACACATATACTTATCTAAATATGTAGGTAGCCAACATCAAAGGGTGTAATTAGCATAAATCTTAAGTTCATCGTGATGAAAATATTTACTTAGGCCGCTATTACACTGTCATAGATATATGTCAAAGTTTTATTTAATCAAAGAAATATTATAGTGTAATAAGTCAACTTTTATAATATAAATTTCTGTAACCACAGTTAAAGATACTTCTTAATATTTGATCAAAGATCTTTGATATATATCTATGACAATGTAATAGCGGCCATAAATAAGTTTTTTTTTTGTGTGTCCAAAAGTTGGGAGTATGGAGGGTAGATATCAGGAGCACCATCTCTGTATCAAAAAGTGTCCATAGAAAGGCATAAATAGTGGCGGCGCTAGTGTAGCAAAAGGGTAAATTTAGAGAACGAAACAAGGAAAGAAAAACATCCGCGTTGTTATGTAATTATTGTTTTTTTTATTATAATTGTTACATATAATAGTTTTATTATTTTAAACTTTTTTATAAAACTCAACACTAAAAAATCACTATACTCTTTTGCTACTCTAGTGCTATTCTGGCGAGTTTTTGAACTGTTACTTAGTACTTGAAACGGGACACTTTTTGAACTATTTTTCTATTGTTTTCTGTACAAGATAGTCCTCCTTATATTCTACACTCCCTAGTTGGGAGTTTTCAGATACGAGGTTGGGACAGAGAACAAGCGATATGCCCTTATGTATATATGAACTTTCTTTCGTTCTGACAAGATTCTGGCAAAAATGATTAAAATTTAATAATTAAAGTTTAGTCGAAAAAAAAAATCGGTTCATTTTTTTTCTTGCTTTTTTTTTGTAACGAAAAGTTGTTTTGTATAATGGGAGTCAATTCTGTATAATTTCAGAGACCTGACTGTATAAACTAAAAATTTTTACTGGCAGCCCTGCTTCTGAAGTACAGCCACACTCAAATACTATGGAATAATGGAATATAAACAATCAGTCACCATGCTAGACATTTTTTTTTTTTAATATCATAATATATGTTAATACTATGAAGCCTTAGCACTTTCACAGTAAACTTCCCCGGAAGCTGACAATATTTTTAAAGAAACTTTATATAAACAAATACATAAAATGATTCAACATGTACATACTATGTGAGTTTTTTGAGAGTTGCCATTTCTATTACAACCAAATTTTTATGATAGAAATGATACTGGAAAAGGTTTTTTTCTTGGATGTAATGGAAATGTAACCAAAAAAAACACTATCGGTTGAAGTAGCCTCAAGTACATATGCATATTTTTACCTTCTAACTGATAAATTAAAGGAAAATTAAAAAATTAAACTTGAGTAGAAAAATTTTTTTTCCTCATTTATGTTGTTAATCAATGTATTAGACCAGTTTTATCGAAAACTTAATATATAGTCTCATTTAAAAATCTATAAGTTTGTATCATAGCTCGAAAACCATAAGAGCTATAAAGCTCCAGACTATAGCAATCAGTTGCCTCCGTCGATATCTACAACTCTTATTTGAACAATTTTTCGATTAAATCAACGGTTTGGCTGTAATAAAAATGGCAACGCTCGAAAAACTCACACAGTATATGTGATACGTACATACATATATTTGACATTCAAACACATTCAAATTAATTAGAGAATTACAGAAAGTTTAGATAACAAACTGGTAAAAATAAATAAAAAAAGAAACAAACAAATACTTTTATTAGTTTTTATTTATATTGTTTATTTTAAATTTTTTTATAGAAACCAAGAGAGTAGTGTGAGTTGAGTATATACAGCAAGGATTCTTTTTATAATACACCCTGATTGGATAGAAATGCAATTATATTTCTATCTCTTTTTAAATACAAATTCAGAATATGCAGGTTGATAACTATGACTTGCGATTTCGATGTGTATAGAATTAAAATGTATATGATAATTGTTTGCAATACATTTTAGTGCAAAATATTTAATAATTAGTTAAAAACTTATACTTTTATAAAAGTTTAAATGTGTTTCGTATTAAAAAGGCATTTCATGTTTAATGCATGAAATGTAATCAAATTATATATTTGTAGTATATTCTTAAAAGGAATTAAAAATGTACTTCTTTCTTTCTTAAAGAGATTACGAAATATTTTTTTTCTCGCACGTGTATTATAAAAATAATCCTTCCTGTGCACATTGGGGTGGTAACATCGCACACATACATAATGCGTAATCAATTAATCACTGATCGCTATCGGCCTCTGCGGTTGTTTAGATTATTTTCGGATACTGAAACCGTGAGACTGAAAGTGTTAAGTTTTTGAATGCGTGCCCTCTGGTTTGTAACGATGAAAGCTCCGTTAGCTAACGTTAGGCTAACAAAATTTTCTGGCGAATGCGCATATTGTATTAAGCTGTATGAGCCGGACATGAGCCGGATGAGCCGTATGAGCTGTATACACTAAAGCGGTCACGGAGGTAGGGTGGTGATAGCATACAGTTTATGTGAGTATTATGCCGCTGCTACACGATGCTACGAACACCTTCCAACATTCGACGTTGGATGGTTCATAGCATCGTGTAGCCGTTGTTCGAACCTACGAGTGTCCAATGTCGAGCGTCAAACATTCGCATTTGGTCGTGTCCCGTTCGATGTCGGTATTCTTGCACCGAGTCAAAGGGATGCTTCGAACGTTTGAAGGTCAGTGTTGGTTGCGTTCGTTGGTTGCGCACGACTCGTTCATGTGAAGAGAGACAACATCAGTGTATAACATTAGAGATAACATCAGACAGATAACAGCGTTGTCGACTGAGTACCAACACATCATCATTCGTATTGGATCAAACATTCGATTCACCGTGTAGCAGATACATTCGTCGCATCAACTATCGAACTTAATTGCCTCAAACGTTCGATCGAATGTTGGAAGGAACGTTCGTAGCATCGTGTAGAACCCGCTTTACAGAAATGAAGCCCACACACATTAACACACATGTAAAATAAAACGAGATGCAGATATTTGGTCAATGCAAACAACACACACACTACTAAAAAACTGACAGTAGGAGCACCAGTGTTTGGCTTCAGATCATCTAACAAAATGACTAGTCCACTTACGTCATTGTTCCAACGGTATTACGCATAGAGCAACTAGAGAGAAAATACATATTTCTATACTACTGGAACCTGTGTAACCACTTGAGATAGAAAATATGTTGTATACGTGCACGGTGTTTACTTTGTATTTGTGCGGTAAACTCTGTCTGTGTGAGTGGTGATAGCCGTCACGTGACCTTTGGTTCACATACATGTATGTGATGTGTGTGATACCACAACGCTACTTGTGTCGGTTCAACAATCAAATTTATTGTTGTTTGACTGACTTACACTGAACGACGGGTAGCGAGCAACTGACACCTAAGCAGCCTAAGATGCACATACTTCCACATAAGTGATTGCAGAAAAGAGACAGTTATACTCGTTCTATTTGTTCTGTGGTATTACGCACAGAGGACAGAGACCCCGCAACTATCTCTTTTCTGAAATCACGAGTGTGTACTTCTGTGCTCATTAGGCTTCTTAGTTGTCAGTTTGTCAGTAGCAGTCGATGATTGAAGATCAACCACACGATAATGGACTTGATTGTTGTTGGAATTGTTTCATCCCCTAGTACATGCGTATGCTGTCATAGCTATGTATGCAATAACTGAACCACGTGACCGCCCCTACTATCTGCGTTACTCACACAAATACACAAAATCGCACTAATACAATGTAAACCCAGTGTATGTATACAACATATTGTCTATCTCTTACATGTTACACTGGTTCCAGTAGTGTAGGCATAGATATGTTGTCTCTATTACTCTATGGTATTACGTGTAATATTGTGGTCATTAATGGGTTGAAAAAAATTGACACTGTTGGCTTGGTTGGCTTTTTCTCAAATAAAAATAAAATGGGAAAACAAATACCTAGCATGTAATTCTGCTAGTTTGGTAGAAACAAAAAATTAGATTTGAAAAGTCTGCATATCAAAACTAAAATAGAAGCAAATAATGACATTTTATTGGACAATAATTTATTAAACGAAAATAGTGAAAATTTGAATGAAGAGTCCAAGGAAGGTAAATTTTTCAACACCATTTTTGAGCAGCTTCTTTCAACAGAAATTTAAGAAATTTCCAAGGACGGTAAAAAATAGTTTTAAAAATGTAATACGCGTTTTAAAACATTTATTAAATAATATTATTTAAAAAGACACAAAAAATTTCACGTAAACAAAAAAACCATTTAATTGTAATATATATTCAAAAACATTTATTTCGTCATGGCATTTAAAAACACATGAAAAAATTCACTCACGTGAAAAACCATTTAAATGTGTTGTGTGTGTCTTCGCTCATTTGGATACGAATTTGAATTAAAAACACATAAATGAATTCACACCGACCAAAAACCATTCAAATATAATACATCTTCTTGGACATTCAGAAGATCGTGTCATTTAATAAGTCATGAAAAACGTCATAGCAAAATGAAAATCGACCAAAATATTCATACAGATAACTTAGAAATGCTAACAAAAATTAAGTCAGAACCAGAATTTCATGATTCACTTAATTTGAACATAACGAGAAACTTATTCGATTCAAAACGTCTCCACACCGAAATTAAAATTGAAGAAACCGATAACGCGAGCAATGAAGATTTCGTCGAAGAGTTCAACGAATCCAAATTTTCTGTATTTGAACAATTTCCCGAGAACACTACTGAACAACAAAACTACGAAATCGCTCAAAGTCATCAAAAGAGGCATACGTTGGACTCAAACATTAAAGTTAGTTTAGGCGAAAAGGCTTTCGAGCAGACTTTTGCAACAAAAATCATAGAAAACGATTTCAAAATCGTAACAGAAAGTTATGAAAAAGATGATATCGATGTAACTAGGTTTTGTAGTGATCCACTAAACCAAAACAGTGACGTTAATTTCGGCGATAATCCCAAAAAATTGCCTGAAATTATTTGGCTTCAAAGTTCAAACGAATACGAAAATAGTGAAAGCAGTGATCAATCTTGTGTGGTGAAAAAAAAACCACACGAATGCAATATATGTTCGAAAAGATTTCGTTCTCCATTTGATCTAAACAGACATGAAAGAGTTCACACTGGAGAAAGGCCGTATAGATGCATCACGTGCCCAAGAAAATTTGCTCAACTCGGCTCATTAAAAAAACATCAAGCAACTCACGGAACGTACCCCGTCAAAAAAACGTATTTTAAATGTGATATGTGCTCGAAAAAATTTATTTTTTCCTCTCATTTAAAAAAACATGAACAAATTCACACCAGAAAACAATTCTACAAATGTGTTGTGTGTTCAAAAAAATGTAAACGGTTATGCCATCTAAAACAACATGAACAAATTCACAGCGGCGAAAGTGAATATAAATGCAATAAATGTTCGGAAACATTCACACAACTTGACACTCTAAAGGACCATTTAAAAATTCACACAGAATGCAAAATATGTTCGAGACAATTTATGAATCCAATCAATTTAAAAAGACATCAATTAATTCATTCAAGTGCGAAACAATTTAGTGACGCAAATACTTTAAAATCACACGAGACAATTCACGCCCTCACCGAGGAACACGACCCTAAAACATTTACTTATTCAACTAATTTAAGGAAACATGACGAAACACTTCACGCGCCCATCGAGGAAGCATCATTTAACTGTAATACATGTTTGAAAAAATTCACGCATTTAGTCACGTTACAAATGCACGAAAAAATTCACGCTACGGAAGGCCGGTATAAGTGCAATGTATGTTCGAAGGTGTACCGTTTCCCGGATTTGTTAGAGAAACATGAAAAGGAACATTTTAAAAAAGAATGGTTTAAATGTAAAATATGTTGGGTAAAATTTACGCAGCCGACAGAATTAGCGTTGCATGAAGAAATTCATATTGATGAAAAACCATGTGACATTATTAGAAGAACCACATATACTCAGTGGAAATAAAACTAATTTTTATACAGTCAAATAAGTTGTGATTTAGAAAAAACACGTAGAATTAGGTTTTTGAAGAAAAAATTTTTTTTGTAATAAATGGAAAGATCATATATTATATAAGTTTTATAAGAAAACTTTATTTTTTTTTTAAACGTAATATTTATAAAGTTCATGTAAAAGCCCCCATTATGGAACGGTATCTAATACTGGAACAGTTTTGACATTTACATATTAATGAAGTTATTTCTGAAAGAAACCTCTGATAACAAAAATTATTATTAATAGAATGATTGTTTTTCAATTTAAATTCACCTCGCATTTAATGTTTCCTTACTTAATTAAAGAAATAAATATGTAAATGTCAAAACTGTTCCAGTATTAGATACCGTCCCATAATGGGGGCTTTTACGTTATATGAACTTAACATGGAAGAAGGAGAGGTACATAATATTGTAAAGGAAGGAGCATTTCCCAAAATTCTGATCAATATATTATGAATATTTAAACGTGCGTATTATGAATGACGTCATTTTGTAAATAAACAGTAACGGTTTTAATCACGTTTTAATTTTCAAAAACATTTCCATTGCTTTTAAAACAATATATTTAGTATATTTTTCTTATAATTGTGATTTCTATATAAAAACATAAACAGTTAATTAATTATTTTTAATATCTATTCTATTTAATTCAATAATCAACTCTTTAAGAATGGTGTTCGACTATTTTATCAGTTAATTTCTCGAATTCTTAATTGTCTACTAAATTATTGTATTTTTTAACGGTGCTTAAAGAATATTATAAATTACTATAAACTGAAACCAAAAATTGCTCAAATTAATCGATTATTTACAATTTATAACTATTTCTTTAAAAAGATAACGTTTTGGTTTATAATTTTCCATCACTAATAAGTATAGACCGGATGAAATAATTTTTCACAGGACCGGTGTAGCGGTTGCGGCTACCACGATACGTTTAAAATACCGTTTTCGCGCGTATAATTTGAATTACTGTTACGTTGTTATGTATGTTGTTGTTTTGTCCCTGATAAAATACTATTAATTGTTGGATTTCTAGTCCAAAGGTCGTTTAACGGGTTCGTAAGAATATAAATCACCAATTAATTTATAGGAAATTGTTTATTAAAATTTTTGTAATATAAATTTTGAATTGATAGTTTTTACATAATGTATTTATTAATTTTGTTTCTTTTAATATTTTTTATTTTTTATTTGAATATAATTATAAAATTTCATATAATATTTATTCTTCTATAATATTATTTAATCTTTTATATTATTTAATAAGTTTTGTTATTTTATTTTAATTTATATTTTTCATATTTTATTTTTGAAAACAAAATAAAATTATTAATGACGTCTTTGCTGTTTAAGCACTACACAAAGAGTATATTTATAATTTTATAATATTTAATAAATCTAAGTTATTATTGATATAATTTTAATTTAATTGTTGTAATGACGTCTTTGCTGTTTAAACACTAGCCAAAGAGAGTTCAATATTAATGACGTCTTTGTTGTTTGAATATCAAACAAAGAGTGTGTTTATAATTTTATAATATTTAATAAATCTAATTTTAATTGTTGAAATGACGTCTTTGCTGTTTTAATACTAGACAAAGAGTCTCCTTTTCCACGATCCTATCATTACCAGCTCTCCTATTCACTCCTAAGATTACCATATAAGGTCACAAAAGACGCTCGTCCTCTGATTGGCTCAAAACCTGTCTCTCTCGCCATAATAATATAACTTATATACGTATTGAACAGAACGACAGTAGCGCGGTTAGATCTATTAAGGGTCGTTAGTCAATCAACTAGTGGTTTGAAACTAAACTATACGAAAAAAGCTTATAGATTTCACCAACAGGTGTCGACACTAATTCCGCGCTTCAGTTTAAATGCTTAAGGCCATACTGTCACATAACCCCGGCCCAAGTTTGAATTCAAAATGCATTAAAAATGCATTTTGGGTTCAAACTGAACAAAGCAACTTAAGAGAAATACAAAATGTTATTAAGAAAGTATTTACTGTTTGAAATAATGATTTTATATTTGAAATTCAGGACAAATATTGAAACCAACCAATAATTGACGATATCATAGAACAAATTTAAATTCAAATAAATATCAGAATGCAATAAGGATAGGATCGATTTACAGACAAATGCAACATACAAAATCTTATAAAACGTAAACAGCATATAATCGATAAAACAATATTTTTTGTTGAAAGAAAGAAAAGAAAGAAAAAAAAAAAAATTTCCCTCTCCTCCCCCTTTATATCATTACAACCATATGAAAATGATTTGATAATAATAAAAAAATTCAAGGATTTACAACGTAAAACCATATTTACAAAATATTCAAAAGTAATATAAAACAGAATATTAGTGGTCGATGATTCATAGGTAACAAGAAAATTTCGTTCTGAAAGTAAAGCTATTTACTTTTATATACATAGTTGGGTATTATAAATTTAAAACAAAATGCGTTGTTATGAAACTTAAAAGAGGGTAAATTTAATAGCATCAAAACATCAAAACATTTCAAGCAATAAAATAAAATGTGTTCCAGTGGAATATATCCAATACCAATATTCACATACAAAGACGGTTAAATGATAAACAACCAAAAGACACGTGCATTAGAAAAGGATATACCACTTATGTATATGTTGTGTATAAACTACACTAATGGTGCATAAGCCTATCTCACACAACAAGGCTTGGGACGTATAAAACATCAACCACTTGTTTGTACAAGTTACTGAAACAAATAAGTAACGATAATGAATGAGAAAAGATTGTCCTTGAATTTATCATACTGAAATAAAATTTTAAAAACAAAATAACATAGATTCTTTCTTTATACAAGAAATCAAATGTATTCATATACAAGTATGAAATATATTTTATAAAAGGAAAACAAATATATATTTTTTTTTTTTTAGTTATAAGAATTATAGTTTAATACAAATTTTGGCAATTTTGATGTTAAACTTTCTCAATACATATATATTAATATAAGAAACGAGAGATTAATTTATAAAATATCTGTATTTTGTTAACAGTAAAACTTTATATACTCAAACCATACGTAAACCAACACTTGTGTTTATATAATATGCAAAATACAAACTTGGTGCATTAAAATCTTTTATAGATATATTGAAATTAACAGAACTTTGTACAGTTCAGTAACAGATTTCGTCACACTTGTGCTTATGATATTAGCAAAATAATTTTAAGGAATTTATCAGGCGTCACATTAAAGTTATAGGCTAGACATCACATTAAACATCAAAATTCACATTTTATCGAAAGTACGACAAATAAAAAAAAAATATAGAAGCGAAAAATATAATCTAGTAATGTGCACAGATCAATTGACCAAAATACTAAAACTTGGCATGATATAAAAGTAAAATACATATCACCCGAATGCCACAAAATATCATATTCTCCTCACAATATCAATTCACTCAAATCTAAATATCATATTTCAATACTTAAAACATCATAATATTTCAATACAACACATTTCCTCAAAATTCATAATAAATATACATTATAATTTTATTAAAATATTTTCTCATGATGACATTCGGGATGACTTAAGCTTCACTCAAAAATAAAAAATAATTGCAACATAATAATCATGTCCACGTTCAATAAATCTAATCCGTACAAAGTACATATTTCGCTCGCTACAAGAATTTAAACATATACAACAAAAGCATATACGCATACCTCGATGTTTATCTAATACTTAATAAGATGAACGCAAATGAACTATAGTGATGTCAATTATTAATAAATATAATTAAATTTTAATATTTAGTTTATGGTATACTATAACGTCTATAACAGAGGTTAAGATCAGATTTTATATAATACTAGCATGACGCCATAATGAACTTTATCAGATAATACTTGTATAAATTATACCTTATATATTAAATAAAAATAAGCTGACATGATTAACAGAGTTATTTTATGTGTAGCATCACATATAATTCGGTAAATTGAAAAGTGCCAATACAAAACAATACTTAATTAATTTATCGTTTGAATTAAGTACACATACTTATTTAAATTTCATACAAATTAGAAATTTCAAATGAAAAGTAATTTCTTGAAGTAAGTAGAATACGATTCTATCAGAGAATTCGTTTTCTCTTTTATAGGTACAACTTATTAAATAAAGTTTACTTCAAACATGAAACAATCGTTAATCTCATTTAATTCTTTTTTTTTTTTTTTAGGAATAAAAGTTAACATACGCAATACATGTTGATCAAAAAAAAAATTTTTTTTTTTTATACTATTTAGTATAATAATTCGACATATTATATTTAACCCCAAGTATGCCAAATGGGTTAAAATGAAAATATATGTCAAAGGTATTAATCAAGTAAATTTTGAACGAAAAGTACTTTCGATCAAAGAAATAAAACAAAATTCTAATAGAAATAATTTTTTTTTACACCTCAAGCTTACAGGAAGTCGATGAGGGACCATCATTGCCCAAATGGTGGAATTTTTAAATGTGTTTTATAGGGTTTTCTCCCTTATTGTATTGACATGGGCCGAAATTTTAATTTAGAAAGGTTAGTTTGCCGAAAGGGAATTTTGCTAACAAATGTTAGTTGTCGAAAAATTTGCCAAACGGGTTGCATAAGAGGGTTATTAATACCAACTTATGACTGACATTTTTTATTTAAGTTCCTAACGACTCAGGAACAGCGGAAGCAATTTTCCGTTGCTGGACATATCACTGAGCCGGTTGACATTCAGGGGATAAGGAAATTTGCCTCTCCGCCTATTGATATCAACCATGAATTTAAGTTAAATACAAATTCGAAATAACGACGAAATGGAACAAACCGCAAGGAAATTAATGATTATTTATTACTATTGAGAATGAGATTTAACAACAATCATTTTTAAAAAAATTTTATATTCAATGAAAAGGGATAATTCTTTAACGGCCAGGAGTTTTAATATAACTGATAAGTATTGAAAGTCTCCCAAAAGAGTCAAAATTAGTTTAATTAAAAGTATATAAATTGGTAAACAGATAAATATTACGTAATAAGCACAGTAAAACATCAATATTATCTAAATGATCACGATCGATGATCACAAACAAAAAAAAATTTTTTTTTTTTTCTATTTTAATTTATAACTTTTATTAATATTAAAGACAAAATATTGATACTACAAGGATGATCGCGATCAGTTATCATTCGTAAAAAAAAAATTTTATTCAATATAAGATTAAAATAAATGTAATTTCCCCACGAAAAATAAAACTGTAATTTTCAAAATTAAGAATATTCAAGTGCAAAGAAAACGCGAAAGTCAACAAGGCTAACACCTCAAATTGCCCTTGACTTTCAAGGAAGTCTGAAACTTATAAAGGAGGACTTTTGGGATTCGTATTCGGTTCTAACTTTCCAATGCCGCGAGGCTTTTCATGAAAAATCTCTAAATTAACTGTTACAATATTAAATAGTTGTAAATCCATTAGTAAAAAATTGTAAATTATTTTATAATAATAGTTTGAACATTCCATTGTTAAATTATCTCCAATAGGGAAAATTTTTAATTTAGTTAATTTGTTAACAAAAGTAAAATAATTGTTGATATTTATTGAAAAGACTTTATTATTATTTTTGAAATGATTTAATGTAAATTCTGTTTTATTTCTAAAAATTTTAACCCTTTTATTTTTACTTTCAATTACTTTATTTGTTATACTGTTTCTTTCGCTAAAATTTTTTGTTGTTTTTACTTTTAAATTTTTGTACTTAAATTTTCTTTTTCTAACTTTGTTTCTTATTTTCCTAAATCTGTTCTTTCTTTTTCTATTATTAATATTTTTACTTTTAATCTTAGTTTTATTAATAAATTTGTTACGTTTCTTAAATTTAATTTTGTTTAAATTTGTATTTGTGCAAAATGAAGTTAATGTATTTACATTAGTTTCATTTGAATTATGAGAAACAGTGTTGTTTTCATCATTAAAATTCTGGGAAATCCTTTGTACATTTGAATTTAGATTGTTATGATTTTGAGTACGATTGTTGCTAGTGCTTTGGTCGAATTTATCTAACATTTGACTATTATTATCAAAAATTTTGCTATTATTTGAATTTTTTAGCATCCTATTAAATCTTTCAATTAAATCATCTATTGTATTAACAATGTTATTAATAATGACATCTTTCTTACACAAAATATTCGAAAGATCACTAACGGTTTCGTTGCATACCCTCGAAGTTGGAACAACCTGTTGACTAACAGCAACGGCGATTCCATCCGGTGTAATCCGTTCGGTGTTGCTGGATGTCGCCACAACTGGTGAATCTTCGATGCTTAACGGGGATGAAGTAGCACAAAAAGGATGTTGGGGAATGAATGAAAAATCTCTTACATCCACTGTTGAATCTTCCATTTTTCCAAAACTCACGAAAGTCAAAATTCTCAAAAACACAAAGTTCCGAACGATAAAGTTCACTTAAACAACGTAATTTTATATTCTATTGCCCCTTGGATGTTATATGTAGCGGTTTTTGCTTTTTAATAATTTTTTTTATTTAAATATATTTATATGATTTAGTATAATATTTATTGTTTTAAAATATTTAATTTTATTTAATATAATTTTGTTATATTTTAATTTAATTTATGTTATTCATATTTTATTGTTGAAATAATATTAAAATACTAATCAGCCAAAGAGTTCAATATTAATCGACATCTTTGTTGTTTGAATATCAGACAAAGAGTATTTATAATTTTATAATATTTAATAAATCTAATTTAATTGTTGAAATGACGTCTTTGCTGTTTTAATACTTGACAAAGAGTATTTTTATAATTTTATAATATTTAATAATTTTAATTTTTAATTGTTGTAATGACGTCTTTGCTGTTTAAACACTAGCCAAAGAGTGTTCTTTTCCACGATCCCATCATTACGAGCTCTCCGATTCACCCATAAGATTACCATATAAGGTCACAAAAGACGCTCGTCCTCTGATTGGCTCAAAACCTGTCTCTCTCGCCATAATAATATAACTTATATACGTATTGAACAGAACGACAGTAGCGCGGTTAGATCTATTAAGGGTCGTTAGTCAATCAACTAGTGGTTTGAAACTAAACTATACGAAAAAAGCTTATAGATTTCACCAACAGGTGTCGACACTAATTCCGCGCTTCAGTTTAAATGCTTAAGGCCATACTGTCACACCGGCTTAACGATTTCAGTGTAATACTGTTAGACTGTTTGTATTTATGTATGAGTCTGCTACATCAGAAATAACAGAATCCTGAAAATTTATTGAAATTCAACATAGAGAAGCAAAAACTTTTTAGAAAAATTTGATTATGTGAGATTTATATCAAAAATAAAAAGGGGCCCCAAATTTTGTTGAATTAAAGTTTTGCAATATTTATTTGTCTAACTAGCTGGCAGGTACATATAAAACAAAATTTATTGTCTTCTTTCCCACCGGCGGCTGTCTTTCAGTATCAATTGATAAACAAACTCCTTATCTCTTTTTAACTTTTTAAAATTTAATATATGTACCTTGTTTACAATTTTTTAAAATTTTTAGTTTTCTACATAGGTACATACACATGCAATGTAAATCAAGCAATATTTAATCTAGTTGTCCATTTGATTCAAACGCATGAACAAAACATCATTTTGATGACATCGTACGTGTCGTACGTATAAATATGTACGTATGTATTATTTGCATTTAACCACAGATACTATTGATATTAGAATATTTGTATGGACCATACAATAGAAGTTTTTTAGACATTATTTTTTTGAAGCAAAATCGTCATATTGATTAACACCTTTTATAATCTACAAACACAGAATACCTACAAACTATCGATGGTAATGAATATTTTTTTAATTTTTATGTGATTTTTGTTGTAATTTGAGAGTATTTATTAATAAATGTTCTAAAAATATTTATACTAACGAATATAACATCAGTTAATCTAGAAAAATTTTAAATCCCCTCTTGTTTAACCATCCATATTCGTCAACACTTTAGTCACTTTTCATTTTCATATAGATTGTGTATATAAGTGTATTCCCACTATTTATTCAATGCTCAAAAGTATATACAAAAAAAATATTTGTTAGCAAAAATGAAATAAATACCTACATAATATTTTATTAGATAACACATTATTAACGTTACATCTTTTTTTCTATGTATACTTTTATTTGTGTATAGTTTGTTGGCAAGATATACTAGTTTTGTATGAACATTTTTTAAGGAAAAATTAGTAATAGTTTCTAAAACATATTATGTTAATTCGATTTAATTTAATCAGTTTATGTATGTATGTATGTAAAGGAACATTATTTGCTCTAGCAGACTCATACATAAATACAAACAGTCTAACAGTATTACACTGAAATCGTTAAGCCGGTCCTGTGAAAAATTATTTTATCCGGACTATACTAATAACTAAGAACTAATAAGACATATCTTTTTGATAAAAGTAGACACAAACATAAATAAAACTATATATTTATTAAATTATCATTTTATTAATAAATAAATAAATACAAACGAAATACATAATTTTGAAGTTAAATTTTCATATGCTCATTAATTTTACATATAATACGCTACTGAAATGAAGGGTCAATCTAACCTATATTTTAATTTTTACATAATTTTATTTTTTACATTTTTAAAATTTTTGTCTTAATTTTTTTTTTTACTTCATATTTTAAAAAAATAATCAGTAATCATTGTTTACGACGTTGAGTCCGCACAGTAAAAAAAATGTAGATGAAACTTTTGAATTTTTATTTTGATTTTACTTCAACCGTTTATGCAACTATCAAAATCATAGAACACTAGAAACTAACTAACATTAAAAACGTGTAATTGGCGCGGAGTCATTTGGAGTCGTGTCACAGCTTAAGGCATTAGTCAGTCCGTGTCCGTCGTCGAACCAACAGTGCATTATATGTACATTATTACCATTGTTGGTTGAACACGTTGAACAGCTCTCTCTGATAATACGTGTATTGCGGTGGTGTGCGTAAATACGCACACTACTAAAAAACACCAAACTAATACACTGCAAACAGTGTGTATCTACACAAATAGAGTGGGGAGATTTACGTCATAAACTCATTACAAGTGGAACAGAGACATAAGGTTTGTTCCAGCATCCTATATTTGACAGTCTGTGGGTGGTTTGCACATGCGTACTCAAGTTATTGCGTTCCAGCAAAGAAAAAGTAAACAATTTGTACAATTTGTACATATTGTACAATGTTCCAACAATACATCCGACAAGTTACAAACTTGTTATTGACTGTCTAAATTGTCCAAGGGTTTTTGAATGGATTTTTTGTACATTATATTGTTTGTTTCTTTTATTTATTGCTATCTCTTTCTTTTGACAGTTTAAAAACAACGGATTATAGGTTAATTACGTACAAAATTTAAAAATTTTGAACTAGATAAGCAAATTTTATAACTATTTATAGACATTTAAAAAAAGAAGGGGAAAAATTAAATAATTTAATTTTTGTTTTCTAGATATGTATATTAAAATTTTAAGTTAACAAAATTTCAAGTTACATCTATAAATTTCATTTTAACATTTCTTATTACTGAAATGTAGTGAAATGAATAAAACTGAAATATAATTTTATTTAATATTAGTAAATTTCAGTGTGACTTTAGATATTCCATATTTGTTTTATTTGTTTAATTTTAGTGGTAATATGATATGAGTGATACTAGGAAACACATAATTCTGATTTTCACTTATCTGTACCTCTGTTGAGACGGGGAACGAAATAATTCAATTATTATTTCAAGAGAACAAAAAAATCAAACCGAAAGTTATATATATGACACTGCGGAAGAAGACAGTGTCCATTAAATGTCAACAATTGTTTTTAAAATATGTTCCAGCACTTTCACATTACAAACATGTTTGTGACTTGTTCATAGTCGAGCATGCGCATAAATAAATCATGAACATGTTTTGTACTTGTCGAAAAATAGGTGCTGGAACACACCTAATGACAATCTAGTTTGACCCCTTGATCAAAATAGTTGACCAATTGTTCCACACACGATTCAACATGTTGTACAACTCAACCAAGTTGTACAACATGTTGAACCGTGTATGAGCCGCATTATACATTGGAACATTCAAACTCTATGCGCTGTATGCTGTATTGCTGTTCAACGTTGGCAACTTGTACAGAATACACATGATACACATATTAAACAAATCACAAGTGGAAGTGGTAGAAGTAAAAAAATAATAGGATTAACGTCACTAACGTCATAATTCTATTCTTTTTTTTTTTAAGTACTAAAATATGTAAATAATTAATTCTAAATGGATAATAAAAGTATACTTGCTCCAGACACCGGAATCATCGTCAAAATGGAATTTTCAGAAAATCTGTCAAGTCCAAATAATTCATTTCCAATTACAATCAAGGAAGAACCGGTTGATTACATCAATAAAAGTCAAGTCAAATTGGAAAAAGATTTTGATTCAGCATATTCAATAGATGAAACTTATTTGTTAATTATGAAGAATCTACATACGGAAATTAAAATTGAAGAAGGCAACACATTCGAACGAATAACACAATCTAAAAGTGAACGAAGTAAATCATTCGAATGTAGCACATGTTATAAAACATTTCCTCAGTTACGTCGTTTGGAAAAACATGAAAAAATTCACAGTGGTGAAAAACCATACAAGTGTAATGTGTGTTCTAAAACATTCAGTTTGTTAAAATCTTTAAAAAGACATGGAATAGCTCATACGGGTGTAAAACAGTTTGAATGTAATTTATGTTTAAGAACCTTTACACTGTCGCATCATTTGAAAGCACATGAAAGAATTCACAGCGGTGAAAAACCATACAAGTGTAATATGTGTTCAAAAACATTTACACAGTCAAGCACTTTAAAAACACATGAAAGAATCCATACGCATGTAAAACCATTTAAATGTAAATTCTGTTCAAAAACATTTACACAATCAGGCACTTTAAACAGACATGAAATAACCCACACTGATATAAAACCATTTAAATGTAAATCTTGTTCAAAAACATTTATACATTCAAGTATTTTGAAAATACATGAAAGAATTCATAGGGGTGTGAAACCATTTAAGTGTAATTCATGTTCAAAAATATTTACACAGTCACGTAGGTAATTTGAAAACACAAAATAATCCACAGTGGTGAAAAACCGTACAAATGTAATTTGTGTTCTAAAACATTTACATTATTAGGTAATTTAAACAAACATGAAAGAATTCATACGGGTGTAAAACCATTTAAATGTAATTTATGTTCAAAAACATTTACACAGTCAAGTCATTTATACACACATGAAAGAATTCATACAGATGGAAAACCATTAAAATGTAAATCTTGTTCAAAAACATTTATACAGTCAAGTAATTTAAAAAAAAACATGAAAGAATCCACATGGGTGTAAAACCATTTAAATGTAATTTATGTTCAAATACATTTACACAGTCGCATAATTTAAAAGAACGTAAAAGAAATCACATGGGTGAAAAACCATGCAAATCGCTTCTCTAGAATGTGTTCTATATCCATTTTCAATAAGGTCGGTCGCAAACAAGTCACAGTAAACTTTTAAAGTATTAAAAAAAAAGAAATTCACGAAATGATTCAACATGTGTAAAGATACACATTTTTAATAAAAATTATAACAGACAAATACAGTGATAATGATAAAAAAAAATTAGTGACCGACCGAACTTTCGGTTTCGGTTTCGACCAAAAAATCTAGGTTCGGCTATAGTTTCGATTTCATCCAAAAATTAGCCGAAACTTCGGCCGCACCGAAACTCAGTGTTCGTGAGTTGTCGCGCTTCGTTCGGGCGAGTTCATGTCTGGTACATTAGAGTGTGCCAAGAAAACATTTATATTTTTTTTTTCGCTTTCCGCTCAAAATATCCTAGGATATGTCTAAACAAACATCCTCACCAAAGCGGAGCTCATAATTCAAATTTTTAGAGGTGCATCATCGAACCTAAAGTTTTCCCTTTTAAATAACACAGGAAAGACGATTTTTAATATTATTTACTCCTGCAAACTATAAAGAAATTTTTTACCCGTAAAATGAATCAAAGTATCTTATTAAGTATTAAATTTTGAACAAAAAATTTCATCAGTCAAATTTCTACCACAAATATTTCACTTTCTACAAAGCCTTAAAATTTAAATTTTTTGAAATTTAGCTTTTTTTACATTTTTAAGCTAAACTATTAAAGGTAGGACAAAAAATCAAATGACATTTTTGTAATCCAACTGATGCTTTTCAAAAAAGCTCCTTACAAATTTTTCGTATTATAATAGTTACAAAGTTACAGACCCCCTAAGTTTATTTTACTTATTTTTTTAGCGAAGAGGAAATTCAGCTATAACATCGGGTGTCATGAAAAGGGACTACGGCTGTAATCTCTATGGCAGAAATTTGTTTCGAGACCTCAAGAAACCGAGAATAACCGAAATTTCTGTCAAAGTCTCGGATTCAGGTCTTTTCATGACACCCGCTGTAACAGCTGAATTTCCATTCTGGAAACTCGCTAAAAAATAAGTAAAATAAACTTTGAGGGTCTGTAACTTTGTGACTATTTATAATACGAAAAATTTGTAAGGAACTTTTTTGTAAAGCGTCAGTTGGACTATAAGTCTGTCACTTGTATAACTTTTAACAGTTTAATAGAACTTCAATCCTGTGTTAAATTTATGGACAGTTTTAGAGCACTCCATAGCGCAATGTTGGTACCACATCAACAAATGGCAGTGCTGTGCAAGCAAGCAGTACGCACTGTTATATCTTGATAATTATAACTTTTGAATAGAGAAATTTGTTTATGGAAAAAAAATGGAAATATACAGGTTGAAATTAAATGAAATATACGTTCCCCACCTCTTCCTGTTAAACGAAAGCTGCGGCTGACAACTTGAAAATGTCTGAACTAGAGATACGCCAAACTCGTGAATTCACGCGTGACCCATCGTGATCGTGAACAATTTTTTATGATCGTGCGTGAGTGGACGTGATCGTGACATTTAATTTCTTGCCGTGAATAATTCGTGAGTCACGAAAAGTTAAAGACCATGAATAAAGAAATTTTAAAAATAATTTTTTTTTCAATTTTAGGAAATATTAACTAAACCAATTTGATTTTTTAACTACAAAAAAAAACGTTTCTTATATATTAGGTACTTTTTATGTGTACAAGGAGGTAGAAATCCAATAACCCTTTGTACTAACAAATTCCAGTTTTTTACCGAGATACTTGGAGTGTATACAAAATGATTTACAATCTAGAAATGCCCAACTGTGTTTATGATGTTGTTCTGATTATTTCTTCCGTTTTTAAATAATTCCTTAAATTCTTAAAATTGGCCTGTCTACATATATTCAGTTTCAGTCAATGGGTATATTTTAAAATATTACAAGGTCAGTTTTACAGTTTTCAGTAGTATGATCTATCATTCTATGAAGAAATAATATAAAGAACATATGGATTAATTTTAAGGAAATATTATTTTTTTCAACATTTTTAAGTTGTTTATTGTCATTATTTTTTTTTTTTTTCAATTTTATTATTTATGTATGTATTTATAGGTACCTACTAAAAAAAATATTTTGCCACAATTTTGTTAATAAAACTACGTATATTATTTAGTTTGGTTGTGGGAAATATCATATTTATATACAAAAACAGTACCTACAATAAGAACAAAAATTAAACAATAAATCACCAGATGAAAAATTTTGAAAATTTTCTCACTTTCCAGAAAAAATTAAATAGCATGTAACTTGCATTAGTATTAATCTCAGTGAACCGTACTAACCGTATTTCAAACGATTAAATTTAAAAGTTTTTATGTTTAATTTGTAAGCGTGCGTGAGTGTGAAAGCATTAAATTTTTTTGTTCGTTATCGTGCGTGAGTGTGAAAAGAAATAAATTTTCTCGTTCGTGATTGGGCGTGAGTACAAAACCTAATTCGTGACTGTGCGTGATCGTGAGTAAAAATGTACTCACGAGCCTGAACCCAAGAGTCTGAACCTCGATCGTTTTGGCATCTAACAGAAACCAAATCGACTAAAATTTTCGTTCACATTGGCCCATAAGAATTAAACTTCTATTATACGTCTCTCTTCACTGGTTTAATTTAAAAATGTAAAAAAAGCAAAATTTCAAAAAATTTAAATTTTAAGGCTTTGTAGAAAGTGAGATATTGGTGAGATGTTTAAATGAAAAAACGTTAAGTTCGATGATGTACCTCTAAAAATTGGAATTATGAGCTCCGCTTTGGTGAGGATGTTTATTTAGACATACCCTAGGATATTTTGAGCGGAGAGTGAGAAAAAAATATAAATTTTGGCACACCCTGCTGGTACATACACTAGATTTCAACATACAATTGAAATTTTAACATGTCTAAATAAGTTTCGGTTTCGGCCGAAACTGAGACCGAGGCCGAAGTTTCGGTTTCGGCTGAAAATCCTGTTTCGGTCGGACACTAAAAAAAATATAAAAAACAAACATTTAAGGGGTCGTTTACCAGTGATGTGCTAAAAAACACTTTTTTTAGAATTTCTTTGGAGAAAATTTATTATAATGACAAGTTAACTTATGTGTATCAAGTCCCATAAGAATATTGTCGTTTTTTCACTTTTACCATGGATAAAAAGTTAGGACAGATTTTTACAGCGAAGAAAATGGTAAAAAACATTTCATTGGTCATTTTATTGTAGGTAAACTTGATAAAAACGAAACAAAAATTCGTATTGGTAAATTTAACTGATTTCAGAACCATAGTAACAATGTGTTAAATAATAATATTAAATAATAATATAAATCATATTAATTTATTTTATTCGTTAAATTGTCTTGCCGTATTGCACTTGAGTTTTATATTTTTTCTGAACAAATTTGTGTTTTCTATAACTCAAATTTCTTGTCTAAAAGCAATTTAACTCAAAGAACTGTCAATCCAAAAACGCTTCAGCTTCGCTGTCGCGTTTTTTTTAGTTGACAGTTCTTCTCGTTAAATTGCTAGACAACAAACTTTCGTTAGACAAACCCAAATTTATTCGAAAAAATACAAACCTCTCATGTAATAATAAGTGAAAAAAAAGTTTTAGTACATTAAAGTACATACACCGATCCCTCAATTTACACGGAATTTTTTATACGCGAATTTGATTCCCGCTATTTTATTTTTTTTTAAATTATCTATAGCGATGTGTTAAATTTTCGACGTGTTTCACAAATCGGTCTATCATAAGGTGTACCTGTTTTTTTACTATGTTTATAAATGATACTTTACGTTATTGGAAAGTTTGATCGTAAATATCTCCTAAACCATGTATCGTAGCGAAAAAATAACGAAATTTTTGAAGGTTTAAGCGAAACACGTTGTGAGTATTCCGAACATATTGGGGCTGTCAAAACCTACTTTTCGTTATCGAAAATTATCGATACCGAGTTGTTTCTCATAAATTGATTATAGTGGTTTAATTTATGCTCCATTAGTCCCACTGGCCTAGTCAGTAATAGAATATTCTTAAAAAAACTACTTTTCGTAATCGTAAACTTTTAATTGTAAATATCTCGTAAACGGTGCGTCGTAACGAAACTTTCAAATAAACTGTATGGAATTTTATGACTTTTTAAAACGTGAACCGATGCTATTAAAAAAAAAATTTACTGAAAAGTATCAAAGTTAATGTTTAAATTTTTACACAGTGTTTGTATGTGTAATAATTAGTTAAGACTGTTTAAAATTTTAATGTATGCATTGTTGCGTGGGTTGCATGCTCATATTTTCGTAATAAATATTATACACTTATGAATTTTATAAAGTATTTTTTTATATTTTTCGACATGTCTTTATTTTTTCTAAAAAAAAGAGGCACGACTGCATTTTTCTAAACCATAGTTGTAACCATGGAGATGTATTTGTAAACATTAGCTATATTATCCCCTATTGTAATCATGCGAAAGAAAATTTAATTTTCTGTTTTTGTTAATTAAATCCGTAAAAGAATTTCAAATAATTAAAAGAAAACATTAAAATATTTTTTCATGGAATGGCTAGTTAGCAGTTGTGTTGTGAAGAACTGAAAAAATAATTCAAGAAATAAATTGGAATAAAAAAAATAAAAAGTCTTTTATTTAAAAGAATTTAATTTTATTCATTAACATAATTTATGACAATTATTTATATCATATAACGTAAAAGCCCTTATACCGGAACATTCATAGATATTGGATATCTATGGGAACATTATTTTTAGGTGTGTCCTTAAACTGGCTTCTAAAAATTAATAAATAAATTAAACACCCATTTTTTTTTCTTAATAAGCATAAAACCAAGTTTTTTTAATCTAATGAATATGTTTTTAAGAAAATATAACCCAAAAATTTTGATTTATTAATGCTTTATTAATGTTTATAATTTTTTGACATCTATAAAAAACGGACAGAATATATTAAAACCTTTAAAAAATCAGCACGGACACCTAAAAAAGAACACGTATGTAACGTACATGAGATACATCACATACATCTTCTGCCATCTTTTCACGTATAGTCAACTACATATAGTTCACTTTGATATGTATAAAGTGAATAGAGATGGGGTTATTCCCCGGAATTTTCCCGGGAAAATTCTCAAAGTGGGTAAAAACGGGGTAAATTCCCGGGAAAATTCACGAAAAGTGGGAATTTAATTTTAATTTACTATTTAGCGTATTATTTTGGATTTAAACTATCAAAACCACTGCTTAATAAAGAATATTTGCTAAATGTAAATAAATAATCTTTAAACTAAGTTTACTATATAATTACGAGCTAAACACAGCTTCTTTTCGTCTTACAAGCTAGGTAAGACGAAAAGAAGAGTAACATAATATTTTCAGTTAAATATATTAATTTTACTGACAAATTATTATAAATTGATTATAATGGCTTAATTTATGCTCCATTACTCCCATTGATCTGGTCAGCAATAGAATATTTACAAAAAATTAGTTTTTGATACTTTTTGAAAACGTAAACTTTTGATTGTAAATATCTTGTAAACGGTGCATCGTAGCTCAAAATAACGAAATTTTTGAAGGCTTAAGCGAAGCAAGTTGTGGATATTCTGAACAAATTGGGACTATCAAAACCTACTTTTTGTTATCGAAAATTATCGATACCGAGTTACTCATCATAAACTGATTATAATTGATTAATTCAGACCCATTAGTCAAATTGATTTTGTCACCAAGAAAATATTTTCAAAAAAAAGACGTTTTCAATACTTTTCGAAAACGTAAACTTTGATCGTAAATATGTTGACAAGTTATAAATTAATGAACGATTAAAAATTTTTTATTTAATTATTCTTTCCAGGTTAAACTAAATGATTTTTGTTAATATTTAACCTTTGCGCTTATAAGACATGTACAGCATGACAAGGTGGTTTGTCCATTAACTCTACCATATTTAACTCTTTAAATGATTAAGACGAGTTAACTCGTCCTGCAATATGGCGGCTCAAAATGCTGTCATATGTACATATCCACTGGTACAGGTGCCGCCATCTATGACAATACGGTATAATTCTAAATAATGTTCAATTTTATCAACATAGTTTAGTATAATTTATTTTTTATAAATTCCTAGGGTTCACTTTTTTAATGTTGGGATCTTTAATTTTTTTCTTTTTCCTTTTTTTGTAGCCTTATCTATTGTACTTATCACTTGGCAGTAATAAGGCCGGCATTTTGAGACAAAAAAATTTTACCATATGGTTTGTTTAAAGTTAAAGGTGTTTTGTCTGTTGGATCATAAGACATGTACCACATGACCAGGGCTGCCAGATTGTATAATTGGATACAAAATTTGTATAATTTGGTTGTTTGTGTATCCTCTTTGTATAAGAAACTTTCCTGTATAATTGGATACGAACGCCAAAAATTTAAACTGAATGCGCTGAACACAGCAGCTACAATTTTTTGTTAATGTGACATCACGTTAGATCCAAAGAAACTACATAAATATGCCCTTATGTACATTTGAATTTCCTTTCGTTCTTGCAAAAATGATTAAATTTAATCGGAAGTAAGAAAAATCGGCGGCTTATTTATTTATTTATTTTTGCTCTCATCGTACCGAAAAGTTGTTTTGTATAATAGAAGCCAATTTTGTATAATTTCAGAGACCTGATGGTATAAAACAGAAATTTTTACTGGCAGCCCTGCACATGACACACTGAATGTTGAACTGTAATGACTGCTCATACGTCACATTACATGAATATTTTATTTAATAACTCCAAACACATTCATTTACTAGAAAAATTGTAAATAAAATAATACAAAATCACGTTGAATTATCTTTTTAAAATTAGAAACTAATAAAAACAGCATTGAGGACGTTTTTAGCGCATTTAGTATTCAACTTTGGGGAAACAAGGTTAGAACGTCAAAAGAATCTGTCAAAAAAAGAACGTCGGTCCTTGTCATGTGCTACATGTCTTACCAGGCTTACCAGCCTATTTACAACTCACTTTTTTTTTGCTTCAGTGCAAAGAGTTAATTTATTTCCAATGTATTTTACGCAAACCTTGGATAGAAAATGCCGAAACCAATCAGCGTTCAGTTATGGTTCAGTTGTATGATTGTGACAGAATTAAAGTCACTAGCGTCGTAATTTCTTCTATTTGTTTTTTTTTTTTTTTTTTTTTTTTTTTTTTTTTTTTTTTTTTTTTTTTTTTTTTAAAGTACCTACTTCCTCAAATGAATAATTAATTCTAAATGGCTAATAAAAGTGATAAAAGTATACCTGCTTCAGACACTGGAATCGTCGTCAAAATGGAATTTTCAGAAAATCTATCAGATCAAAATAGTTCATTTTCAATTAAAATCAAGGAAGAACCAGTTGATTATTTCAGTAAAAGTCAACTCAAATTGGAAAAAGATTTTGATTCAGCAAATTCAATAGATGAAACTCATTTGTTAATTACGAAGAACCTACATACGGAAATTAAAATTGAAAAAGGCAACACATTCGAACGAATAATACAATCTAAAAGTGAGCGAAGTAAACCATTCGAATGTAGCACATGTTATAAAATATTTCCTCAGTTACGTCGTTTGGAAAAACATGAAAAAATTCACAGTGGTGAAAAACTATACAAGTGTAATGTGTGTTCTAAAACATTCAGTTTGTTAATTTCTTTAAAAGGACATGAAAGAACTCACACGGGTGTAAAACAGTTCAAATGTAAATATTGTACAAAAATATTTACGAAGTCAAGTAATTTAAAAGCACATGAAAGAACTCATACAGGTGTAAAACCATTTAAATGTAACTTATGTTCAAAAATATTTACACTGTTACATCATTTGAAAGCACATAAAAGAATTCACAGCGGTGAAAAACTGTACAAGTGTAATGTGTGTTCTAAAACATTCAGTTTGTTAATTACTTTAAAAAGACATGAAATAACTCATACGGGTGTAAAACGATTTGAATGTAATTTATGTTCAAAAACATTTACACTGTCGCATAATTTGAAAGCACATAAAAGAATTCACAGTGGTGAAAAACCATACAAATGTAATGTGTGTTCAAAAACTTTTACACAGTTAAGCACTTTAAAAACACATGAAAGAATCCATACGCATGCAAAACCATTTAAATGTAAATCCTGTTTAAAAACATTTACGTCGTTAGGTAATTTAAACAAACATGAAAGAATTCATACAGATGTAAAACCATTTAAATGTAATTTATGTTCAAAAACATTTATACAGTCGCATCATTTGAAAGCACATAAAAGAATTCACACTGGTGAAACATGAAATAATTCACAGTGACTAATAACCATACAAATGTAGTGACGTAAAAGCCCCCATACCGGAACACTTGGTAGGTGTGCAATGAAACTGGCTTATCAAAATTGATAAATAAATTAAACACTCATTTTTTTTTCTTAATAAGTTTTTTTTAATCCAATGAATATGTTTTTAAGAAAATATAACCCAAATTTTTTTATTTATTAATGTTTTTCTTTTACAAAGTGTTAGCACACGTATCCGAACAGAACAAAATTATTAACACTAGAAATTAGACACCCATTATTGGAATAAATGTCTGTTATGAAATAAATTCTTAAACAAAGGATAAATAATGTTTTTTATTTACACTTTATATTTATAATTCACAAATACTGCGATAAAATTGAATTTAAAATAAGTTATTTTATAACCTCAAATTAATAAGTCATAAAAAATAGATACCGTAAATTAGGATAAATATATACGAACTCAGACTTCACACCATATTTTTTATATTTCTTTTATGAGTACCTATTCTTTAATATATTAAAAATTTACGCGAGGATAATCACTTTATTACAGTAATCAAAAATTTTTGAAAATATCCCTGGTTTTTGCAAAAATAACAGATGTCATGTAATTTATTGTCTATGGTAATTTGAGATCAAAAGAGACGATCAGAGGGTGAATAGGGCCGATACGGAGGGCCAATCAAAATTCAAATTGACATATAACATAATTTAGTTACTAAAATAATTATACTTCATGACTTTGTGTGGAAATAAACATAAAATTAAAATCTAAAGTAAAGTTTATAAAGTTTAGAAATATCATGCTGAATGTGTTTATAAAAAGATCGAATGACTTGCTAGCATTGAAAGTACTCTGTTCTATGTTCCAATACATTCTTAATCCAGCCCATATATGTAGTATACATATATAGCCAAATGGATATGAAAAAAACGTCCCAACATCACGGTGCAGATTTGGAAGTATTTTGTTCGTTTTGCGCAAACGCGACTTTTTTGGTGGTAATATGAACCAATCTGAACAGTAAACACGGTAAACACTAATTGATGCATCTGCGCAAAACAACTGAAGTGCCTCTACCCGATGTCTATCCGTCTCACTTCATCGGAACCACTGCATATATGTAGTATACATATATAGCCAAATGGATATGGAAAAAACGTCCCAACATCACGGTGCAGATTTGGAAGTATTTTGTTCGTTTTACGCAAACGCGACTTTTTTGTTGGTAATATGAACCAATCTGAACAGTAAAAACAGTAAACACTAATTGATGCATCTGCGCAAAACAACTGAAGTGCCTTTACCCGATGTCTATCCGTCTCACTTCATCGGAACCACTGCCTCTTATAGGGATTGGCCATATAGTTATAATACATATATGAACCACTGCCTCTTATAGGGATTGGCCATATAGTTATAATACATATATGATCCAGCCCCAATCACCCCCCCCCGTTTATACTGATATAGCGACCCTGTTAACGCATGTACTGTACGTATTCATCCCTTTTCCGTCCCTATTAACCTCCAACTTAACCCAGATATTAACTCCTCATTATATCCTATAAATAAAAACTAACAACTTTCTTCAGATGTTTCAAAATAACTAAAATTTCGATTAAACAACAATTTATTAATAAGAGCACCAAAATAAATAGTTTTTAGATAAAGTTTTAAGAATAACAAAAAATAGCACTATTTGAAGACCTCAATTTAAATTGATTTTTTAATATTTTTTATCCAACTTCAAACTTAGTCACTTACCAGGGTATGGACACTAGATGCTCCCCTCCACTTCTTATTCAAACGGTGTGGAGTGGATCAGAGCGATACCAATAAGACCAAAATCACCAAAATTAAACCGTAAAAACCATAGAACACTAGAAGCCAACTAACATAAAAAAAGTGAAATTCGCTTGGAGTCATTTGTTAGTCAGTCACAGCTTAAGGCATTAGTCCGTCAGTAGTCGTCGTCGAGTCAACACACCATTATATTAACAATACACCCATTGTTAGTTGAGCACGTTGAACAGCTCTCTCTGGTAATACGTGTGATGTGATTGTATGCGTATATACACATACTACTACAAAAAACGAAACTAATACACTGCAAACAGTGTGTATGTACACAAACAGAGTACGTCACAAACTCATTACAAGTGGAACAGAGGCAAAGCCAATCTAGTTTGTCCCCTTGGTAAAAACTTATTTTAGTGGTATTACTGAATGAAAGTCCTATATTATTTTATTATTATGTTGGCTACTGTTTGATCCACACCACAGAGGACAGAGGTCCAATACGTATCTCTCCACTACTGGAATCAGTGTAACCAGTAAGAGATAGAAAATATGTTATATACGTGCACAGTGTTTACTTTGTACTGGCGCACTACACTGTGTTTGTGTGCGTAATCGAAATAGAGGTGGCAGTTACGTGACCCTTCTTCGCATACGTATGTGTGATACCAAAACGCTGCGTGTGGGGGTTCTACAGTGCTAACAACAATCAAATCCATTGCTGTTTGACTGACCTACATTGGGTGAATGCCAGTGAGGCACTGACTACGTACGAGCCTAAGGTACACAAAAATGAACACTGCAGATTTCATAATAGAGATAGTTGCTGTCTCCATTACTCCAAGGATCACAAAGGACAGAGGTACAATACGTATCTCTCTACTACTGGAATCAGTGTAACCAGTAAGAGATAGAAAATATGTTATATACGTGCACGGTGTTTACTTTGTACTGGCGCGCTACACTGTGTTTGTGTGCGTAATCGAAATAGAGGTGGCAGTCACGTGACCCTGCTTCGCATACATATGTGTGATACCACAACACTGCGTGTGGGGGTTCTACAGTGCTAACAACAATCAAATTCATTTTGTTTAACTGACCTACACTTGGTGAGTGCCACTGAGGCACTGACTACCTACGAGCCTAAAGTACACAAAAATGCCCACTGCAGATTTCATGATAGAGATAGTTGCTGTGTCTCCATTACTCCAAGCCGAGGATCCACACCATTCCACACTGACGAATAATTTGTTCGATAAACTATTGAGTGTCCATACTCTGATGTTTACCAGGCTTAACTTTTTAGATATAAGTAATAGTTTTCACCTAACGTAAAAGCGCCTATGCCGGAACGCGTTCAATACTCGAACAATTTTAATATTTACCGTTTTTTTTTCAGAAATTACTTCATTAATATATAAAATATCAAAATTGTTCTTCCCCAAAAATATGGTCACCGTAGTTACAATAGGCATTAAAATGTGAGGCACGACTCCATTTTATTAAACCACATTGTAACCATGAAGATGCATTTGTAAACATTAGCTATATTATCCCCTACTGTAATCATGCGAAAGAAAATTTAATTTTTTGTGTTTTTGGAATTAAATTCGCAAAGAAACTTCAAATAATTAAAAAAAATGGCTGGCTAGCTATGCTGTGAAAAACTGAAAAAATAATTCAAGAAATAAATTTGAATAAAAAAAGTAAGTCTTTTATTTAAAATAATTTAATTTTATTTATTAACATAACTAGGACAGTTAATGTGTATCATATATTCATAAAATAAATTATTATTTAAGATATTTTTTTGTTTTATTTTTAAGCATAACAATTTAACTCATGTGTATCAAGTCCCATAAGACTACTGCAGTTTTTCAATTTTACCATGGGAAAATAAGTTAGGACAGATTTTTACAGCGAAAAAAATGGTACAAAACATTTCATTATTGTATTTCATTGTAGATAAACACGATAAAAACGAAACAAAAATTTGTATTGTTAAATTTAATTGATTTCAGAGCTATAGTAACAATGTATTAAATAAAAGTATGAATTAATATAGTTGAAAAATATTCCCAGACACTTTTGTAGGTTTCCTTCTTTTTTGTCGTTGTCGTACACTTTTCAACACTACACCAGTGTCCTTAATCAGTGGTTTTTATTTAGTTTCTTAAATATTTGACATAATAATATTTCATCTTCACAAAGTTAAAAAAATGATGCAATACTGAAAAGTTAAATGTGTTATTTTCAATTACAATAAACTATTTTCGTTTGGTTTTAACTGATTTGAAAATTCTAAGCAGTACATATTGACATTCACTGATTTTTGTTTTTCAAAATTATACTTTTAATAGCATTTAATAGCATTCACAAACATTTTTAAAATATATTTTGCAATGAATCCAGTCATTCAGTTATTTTATGTATATGTTTACAGTTAAGCTATAATACTCGTATATCATTAATGTCATTTGTTTTCGGTTTCTTTAAGAAATATTCTTCTGTAATCAAATTATTATTGAATAAACAGAATTTACATAAAAATATAAAATAGTGTTATTAACTTATTATTTATTATTATTTCGTAATCTAATGTTCAATTAGTACCCTATGCACTATTTATTTGTTTGACTGGAATTAGAAAAAGACAACTATCCGTTGACAAAGAAACTATTAAAAGTGTCTGGGAATATTTTTTCAACTATAATTTTAATTTATTTTATTCGTTAAATTGTCTCACGGTATTACACTTGAGTTTTATATTTTTCCTGGATAAATTCGTGTTTTCTACAACTCAAATTTCTTGCCTATAAGCAATTTAACTCGAAGAACTGTTAACCCAAAAACGCTTCAGCTTCGCTATCGCGTTTTTGTTAGTTAACAGTTCTTCTCGTTAAATTGCTAGGCAACAAATTTTCGTTAGACAAACCCAAATTTATTCGAAAAAATACAAACCTCTCGTGTAATAATAAGTGAAAATACAATATAACATCCACGTAAAGAAATAAAATACAAATATAAAAATACAAGTACAAAAAAATACAAGTAATTAAATTTACAGATATACTGACAAAAAATTCAATACAGATTTTTCTAAAATACGTTTTATTTTTAAGCAAGAAATAATAGTAATAAAACATGGACACACCAAAACCATATAGTGTTCCATTTTTGGTACGGAACACTAAAAAAAAACCATTATTTGCTAGAATTTATGACGCCATTGTTAATGAAGCATGCTCGTACAAAGTCAGTTGCATTTGATCCAAGATGATTCTTGTTTTAACACATTAGTCATTTCTTTGATTTCAACGGTTATTGCGTTCAGAGTTAATTTTTTTAAATTATGTATCTACATTTCGGTTGAAAAGTCGCCAATTTGTAATAAAAAGCAGTTCAAGACTGGTGTCAAGTTTTACTAAATTTCCAGAAATTTTATTAAAAAATTCCCTGACTATTTTTGTGAAAAATGCCACCCCTACTTTATCCCAAAAAAACTAAAAAAAATTTCTGACGTAACAAAGTAAATGACGAACAAAAACGCGCTAATTTTTAAATCTAATCTCAAAACAAGTGAAAAATTAATGAAGTGAAATTGAAGTTTTATCCCTAAATATAAAAATCAATGAGCGCTATTCATAGAGAGAATTTAAGATAATTCTTAGATTGAACTTAGCAAAGTTAACACTAAGATTTAACTTAACATTACAATTCATAGACAGATTTTAAAATTGTCCTAGTAGAAACAAGCTTGAAGTTAGTTATAATGATACATTGTGAGGTGTATACAAGCTTTACAATTATTCACCAATTGAAAGCAATCAGAGAAACGAAAAATATTTGAATAGTAGTAGCGCGAAATATTTAAATTAATGAAAATTCTATCAGTAAATAATTAAAATTTTAATATTTTTGCCGTAATTAATAAAATAATACAAAAGTATACATAGTTATGTATTTTAATTTAATTTATAATAAATAACAATATTAACGGAAAAATTTGTTTATTGGAAATTTAAATTTCTTTGTTGTAAATATTATTTTAAACTGTTTTAGAATATGTCAGTACGTAGTATAGTACCTAAGTATAGTTTGTTTGTTTAAAATGCAGAACGTAAAGACGTGGTCGCTATTAAATTTAAAATTTCATAAAATAGGTGGTATCATGTGATTATTTTAATATTATTTTTTTTAAAAATGTGAATTGTCTTATAACATGTAATGTGGTGTAAACAGACATAATTGTATTATATTTGTTCTGTTTTTTTATATCATCAGTTTTATGTAATCTGAGTGACTTATAAAGTTACAATAAAATATAAATTATATACTAAAATATTTGTTGATTTATTAAAAATTGTTACAAAAGAAGTATAAAATAGATATAAACTTTGTCAATGATTTAGATTTTTATAATTTTAAACATAAACTGCGGTACTTAAAGGCCTAAAACATTAAATAATTCCAGTGTGCTTCCGATAATTTTTAACATTTCAGTATGAAAAACAACTAAAAAAAATGTAATAATAAATTAAGATTAACTAAATTATGGTAAAATATTATGTTAAACTACCGTTTTGTTTATAATTTACATTAAAAAAAATACGTCTGTTACACAAAAAATGTAAGTAGAAAGTCAAAATATTCTATCACAGAAGCACACAGAAGTACGTAATAATTCCTTAGTTTTTCTGTTTTTGCACATATCTTTTAATTAGTTATCTATAAAATTGTAAGTTTTTCGTCAAATACATTGCTGCAAATCGATATTTTCGTCATACATGAAAACTTTTTTGCACCTGAAAATATTTAGAGGTTGAATTACTTATAAAACTAAGTTAATTTGATTCAATTTTTCTTTTAATTTACTTACATTTAAAATATTTATTACGTCAATACTTAATATAGATATTTAATTACGTATATTTTATATTTTTATTCGAAAAAAGTTCTTTCAAATTTGATAAAATGTTCAAATGTCAAAAAATTCCATGTAAAAATATATTTAAGATGGACTTAAGTCGACCATTTGCTTATTTTAAATTTAAGTAAGAGATAAGATTGAACTTAGCGTTAAAACCGACCTAAAGTCGTCTATGAATAAGTTAAGTTTTATCTTAGCTAAGATTGATCTTAGATTTATCTTAAATCGTCTATGAATAACGCAAAATTTTTTTCCAGTCTTCTGGTAAATTTCCCTGACTTTTCCGGAAAGTAAAAATTCCCTGACATTTGGCAGGTTTTCCAGTAATGTGGCCACCATGGAGGAAAAGAAAAAAAATTCTTTTAACTCTAATTAATTGTTTGAAAAACTTTTACTTTGTAATTGTAATGGCGACTTATAGTCCAGCCACCAAATCTATCGCCCCGAAACTTCAACAGTAGTCATTTTGGCGATAAGTAGCTCAATCTGGCAACCCTGATTGCGTTTTCCATTAGAATTTAAAGTGTAAATTTAATCTGAAAATTAAATTGCAGAAGAAATGTCCACCATACACAGTCATATTGGGCGAACGAAATGAAGAACTTGTTTAATGAATGATTACAGTTTTAAACTAGTGTAGAGCTACTTTTAAAAACAAAAACTTTTGTTTAGGTGTCAAAATATGTAAAAAAAAATTTAGAATATTTTTTCCTTTCGGTAATTATGCAGAAGCACGGCTCCACCTATTTTCGGCTCTAAAAGGAAAACTAATGATCCGATTTTAATGATTTTTTTTTAAAATGTTCGTTGCCACGGCGGATTAGTTAAAAAAAATACTACAAATCGATACCGATAATGGAAATGCTGGGAAACTGTCGTTAAATTAGAAAAAATTCAATTTTTTCTAGATTTTCTTTGTTTATTTTGAATGCATGTGTGTCAAAGTCGAAGTATATTGTCAAAACTAACTAAATTAACCTAACCTCACCACCTAGTTTTTATATCAAAGTCTAAATATATTGTAAAAACTAACTAAACTAACCTAACCTTAACTAACCCCACCACCTAGTTTTTATATCAAAGTCGAAATATACTGTAAAAACTAACTAAACTAATCTAACCTTAACTAACCTCACCACCTAGTTTTTATATCAAAGTCGAAATATATTGTAAAAACTAACTAAACTAACCTAACCTTAAGTAACCTTTCCACCTAGTTTTTATACTAAAGTCGAAATATATTGTCAAAACTAACTAAACTAACCTAACCTTAACTAACTTCACCACCTAGTTTTTTTATCATCTACTCTTATTTATTTTGATCAATTTTACCAGAATATGCACTCAAATCATGGCGTTGAGATAATCGTAGTTGACAAAATTAAGTCAATTTTTCAAACTTCCACGCTTAATATTTCGAAAATGCAACGAGATATTGATTTTTTTTATTCTTGAAAATATATTTATTTTGGTCAGTTTTACTAGACAATGCACTCAGCCACACATATAAACGCACACACACTAAATGACAAAAGAAAATTTGAAAAAATTGAATTTTGTTAAGTTTTAAAACAATTTTGCCAGCCTTTCTATTATCGATATCGATTTGCAGTATTTTTTTAAATTAATCCGCCGTAGCGACGAACATTTAAAAAAAAAATCATTAAAATCGGATCATTAGTTTTTTTTTTAGAGCCAAAAATAGGTGGAGCCGTGCTTCTGCATAATTACCTTCCTTTCTTATAATTCATCCAAATAAACAACCCGAAACATTTTTTTTTTTAATTTGTCAACTCGGCTATTTTACTGAGCAGCTCGTGCTCAATTACTATTTACTTGTAATTAGTAATTACTTGGACATTCACCGCTGTAAATTCGACCATGTCTCAGATTCAATAACGTAGAAATTGTTTTAAAACAAGTTTTCTCCTGTCGATTCTTTCATGACTATTTAAGTGCCCTATACGGTTTCACCCATACGGATTCTTACAAGTGAGCTTAAATGATTTGAGTCAGTTTTAAAGCACACATTATATTATGTGTATGGTTTTTCACCATTCAGAATCCTTTTATGCTTTTTTAACTCAACTGACTGATTAAAACTCTTTTTAACATGAAGATACTACATTTATATGGTTATTAGTCATTGTGAATGATTTTATGCATTTTTAAATTACTTGAAGTAATTAATGTTTTAAAACACATTACATTTGTCTGGTTTTTCACCACTGTGAATTTTTTTATGTGTTTTTAAAGTACTTAATTGTGTAAATGTTTTTAAACATAAATTACATTTAAATGTTTTTACATGCATATGGATTCTTTCATGTGTTTTTAAAGCGCCTGACTGTGTAAATGTTTTTGAACACACATTACATTTATATGGTTTTTCACCAGTATGAATTCTTTTATGTGCTTGCAAATGACCCAACTGTGTGAATATTTTTGAACATAAATTACATTTAAATGGTTTCACACCCGCGTGGATTCTTTCATGCGTTTTTAAATCATGTAACGATGTAAATGTTTTTAGACAGGATTTACATTCAAATGGTTTCACACCCATGTGGATTCTTTCATGTTTTTTTAAATTTCCTAACTGTGTAAATGTTTTTGAACAAGATTTACATTTAAATAGTTTCACACCCGTGTGGATTCTTTCATGTGTTTGTAAAGTGCTTAATTGTGTAAATGTTTTTGAACATAAATTACATTTAAATGGTTTTACATGCGTATGGATTCTTTCATGTGTTTTTAAAGTGCCTGACTGTGTAAATGTTTTTGAACACATATTACAGTGATATGGTTTTTCACCACTGTGAATTCTTTTATGTGTTTTCAAATTACTCGACTGTGTGAATTGTTTTGAACATAAATTACATTTAAATGGTTTTACATTTGTATGAATTCTTTCATGTTTGTTCAAATTACTTAACGATGTAAATGTTTTTAAACAGGATTTACATTCAAATGGTTTCACACCCATGTGGAATCTTTCATGTATTTTTAAAGTGGCTAACTGTGTAAATGTTTTAGAACACACATTACATTTATGTGGTTTTTCGCCACTGTGAATTAGTTTATGTCTTATCAATTGACCTGACTGTGTAAATCTTTTTGAACACACATTACATTTGTACGATTTTTCACCATTGTGAACTCTTTCATGTTTTTTCAGACGATGTAACTGAAGAAATGTTTTATAACATGTGCTACATTTGAATGATTCACTTCGTTCACTTTTAGATTGTATTATTCGTTCGAATGTGTTGCCTTCTTCAATTTTAATTTCCGTATGTAGATTCTTCGTAATTAAAAAATGCGTTTCATCTATTGAATTTGCTGAATCAAAATCTTTTTCCAATTTGACTTGACTTTTACTGATATAATCAACCGGTTCTTCCTTGATTTTAATTGGAAATGAATTATTTTGATCTGATAGATTTTCTGAAAATTCCATTTTGACGACAATTCCAGTGTCTGAAGCAGGTACACTTTTATCACTTTTATTAGCCATTTAAAATTAATTATTTATTTGAGTACACATAAAAAAAAAATATATATAAGAAATTACGACGCTAATGACTTTAGTTCTATCACTTCTGTCAGTTCTGTTTAGGGATGTCGTTTTTTAATCGATAAATCGAGAAATCGATTAATCGGAAGTATGAAAACCGATTTTTAATCGATTATTGATTTTGAAATCGATTCACACATCGATTTTTATTTTATGGAAATCGCGAAACGATTTTTTTTTTTCAAAACATAAATTGCTTTTTTATTTATACGTTGCTATTTATTTATTAATTTAAATTTAAATCTATTGTCGGTACTACGATTACTAAATTTTAAGCATCAAACGCATCAAATGCATATAATCAAATCTCTATGCATCAAATCAAATTGTCAAAATTGACAAATTGACAACTGTATCATGTACAAAACAATAGAGTTTAAGCGGGAAATTTAAAAAAAAAGAAATTATAATTCTTTTTTATCCCTTAATGTATAAAAAAAACTTTGTATGCAATTAAATAAAAAAAACTTCTCAACATTTAATACAATTTAGATAATATTTATACAATTAGCATTTTTATATATGAAAATAAAAATTATCAACTTTGCTGTGATGTTGTGATTCATCTCTACACCATAGAATAAAATTCTAAAAAAATGTTGGTAATTAAGTATGTACAGTTGTACACGCTTAATATTTTTCTTCTTAAAAGACTTTGAAAGTTCATCTTTCTGAATTATAAATTTTTACTCAAAAGTTACCGCCATTTTTGCAACAGCAAATTTGAATCGATTTCTTGGAATCGATTTTGAATACAATCGATAATTTAAGTATCGATTCTTTTGTTGGCAATTACGAATCGATTCAAAAATCGATTTTTTTTTAAAAAAACGACATCCCTAGTTCTGTTACTTGCGTTACTTGTATTCACAGATGAGACAGATCAAGCCTACATATAAAAAAGTGAAATCCTAAAGTTGCAATAAGTAGCAATTTACACCACTACTACGACTACTACTTTAGTCTGTTACTGACCGCCGTGGTGTTCACATCAAAATAAAAATCATGTTTTTTTAATCAACTTGTGAAATCTAAACAGAAAAAAATATTAAGTGTGTCGTATTTAAAAATTCTACTGAATAAAAAAATTCTCAAAATAAAGGGATATTTTCTTAAAATAAATAAATTTATTTTTAATTGTTGATTAGTTGTCAAATAGGTCGGCCATCATAGTATATAGTGTATGTATATATACTGCATATATCATCATCAAAATATATTACCAACACATTGGTATATTCGTGTCCATACATCGTGTGTTTTGATCATATGTTGCTGTGTTACGTCACCCATTGATTACAGTGGGCACAGTTTGGTAGACATTCTAGTTTGGCCCCTTGCTTGTATTAATCCCTCCTGCTATTAGGTGTATTCCGTGTATTCCAAGTGGTCAAACTAGATTGTCTATGTCTCTGTTCCACTCACAGAATACAGAACGAACGGTAGTACCCACGGAGGTGGGGTGGAGATGGCATACAGTTTATGTGAATATTACAGAAATGAAGCCTACACACATATTCACACACATTAACACACATGTAAAATAAAACGAGATGCAGATATCTTGTCAATGCAAACAACACACACACTACTAAAAAACTGACAGTAGGAGCACCAGTGCTTGGCTTCAGATCATCTAACAAAATGACTAGTCCACTACGTCATTGGTAGTACCCATATATGTATTATACCAATATTGCTAGCAATTTGCAATTTTGGTCGCAAACATTAGAGTGCAAACGATATCACTTTTTCTGTCTATTTAGTGTACCTATTTTCATCGTCCGCATGCGCTGGCAATTTCAAAAATGCCTCCATTTTAGCCACTTAGGTTTTCATTATCAAGTACGAGTATAAATTACAAAGTAAATTTTATTTAATAAGCGATAAATGTGTTTATTTATCATTTAAGTAAATAGTCATTCGTGAGTTAAAAATTTAAACAATAAAATATTAAAAATATGAATGAATTTATTTACTATTTTTCATGTGAACAGCTAGACACGCACAGAACAAAAATGGTACACTATTTTTGTATTGTCTGTCTCTTTTTGTTGGCGACCAATTTCTCTCAAGCAGCTTCCACATTCTCGCCGAAGTTGGACGAAGTAGTTCCTCGCGAGGTTGGCCGAGGCATAAGAATAGCATTGAAACATCAACCGCGAAGCACAACGAAATGACCCTCTACATTCTCGACTCGTCCAACCTCAGCGAGAATGTGGAAGCTGCTTCATAGGCTAGATACGTTGCTAGCAATATATGTATACTACATGTATGGTAGTACCTCTATACTACTGAAAGCAGCGTAACGCTAAAGGATAAAAAATACCACCACCACTATCTTATATATGTGCACGCGGAGTTGTGTGTGGTAGTGCGATATATGGTTGTGTGTCTGCGTGTCTTGCATACGCATATGACGCATATACTAAAAAAATACATAGTATGTATGTGGTACGTACATGCAACATACCGTGTCGACACAACGACAACAATATGACAATAATTGAAACACACCCGTTGGAAGCTAGTAAGTGAATGACAACATAGACCTGTAAAATGCACATACTTGCCCATAAGTGATTGCAGAAAAGAGATAGTTGTATTCCTTCCAGTGTTCCATGGTTCCACTTGTAATGAGTTTGTGACGTAAAATCTCCCCACTCTGTTGGTGTAGATACACACTGTTTGCAGTGGTATTGGTTTAATGGTTGCGTCCACAGAACAAATAAAACGAATATAACTGTCTCTTTTCTGCAATCACTTATGTGGAAGTATGTGCATCTTAGGCTGCTTAGGTGTCAGTTGCTCAGTACCCGTCTATCAGTGTAAGTCAGTCAAACAACAATAAATTTGATTGTTGAACCGGCACAAGTAGCGTTGTGGTATCACACACATCACATATATGTATGTGAACCAAAGGTCACGTGACGGCTATCACCACTCACACAAACAGAGTTTACCGCACAAATACAAAGTAAACACCGTGCATGTATACAACATATTTTCTATCTCAAGTGGTTACACAGGTTCCAGTAGTATAGAAATATGTATTTTCTCTCTAGATGCTCTATGGTTGCGTCTGTGTGCGTATTCACACATACTACTACAACACACGTATTACCAGAGAGAGAAATGTGTGCTGTTCAACTAACAATGTCTAACAATGTAATACAATGCACTGTGCGTTCGGTGACGGACAGCGACTGACTACATGACAGTTGTGACAGGCCTACAAATGGCTCCAAGCGAATTACACTTTTTTGATATTAGTTGGCTTCTAGTGTTCTATGGTGTATTCTGTACAAGGTTGCCATTTTCTCACGAAAGTTGGATAAAATATGATGTTTTACAAATTTATTCATACCTAAGCTACTTCCAGTTCAAACAACACACGGCAAATAAGAACATTAACATTAATTATTTCGTTAAATTTTTTTTTTTTTGACATACAATTTCCTTTTTGCTAATCGATGCAGAATCGTCTATTGTTTAATATATTTTAAACTCAATGAAAAAAGTTGGAATGTTCTTTTCGGGTGTCAACCTTAATTTTATACTCTCTTGCTATTTTAGCGCTATTCTGGCGAGTTTTTGAACTGTTACTTCATGTTACTTAGTACTTCAAACGGACACTTTTTAAACTATGAGGTCCAAGCACTTTCACAGTAAACTTCCAGGGAAGCCGGCAATATTTTTAAAGAAACTTTATCAGGGTGGCGATTGAAAACCAATTTCAAAATTCCCTGACTTTGAATAAAATTCCAGGACGTACTTCGAAAAAAATATTGTTTAAAAATAAAGTAATTTCTAAAAATAAAGTTTTTTTGCTCGTCATTGGCAAAAAATACAACTAAAGAGGAAAAAGGTCGTCGACTATCAGTCGACGCTCTCGCCGGGGCGGAAACTGAAAAAATCCCTGACTACGACTGAAATTCCCTGACTTTTCCAGAAATTCGAAATTCCCTGACTTTTCCAGGTTTTCCAGGTCGATCGCCACCCTGTTTATATAAACAAATATATATAATGATTCAACATGTATGTGTATACATACGTACATGATACGTACCTATATTTGACATTCAAATCAATTACAGAAAGTTTAGATAATAAAACTGCTAAAAATAAATAAAAAAAGAAACAAATACTTCTATTCCTTTTATTAGTTTTAATAATATATTGTTTATGTGTTTGTTTAAGATTTTTTATAGAAAACAAGAAAGTAGTGTGTGTTGGTGTTTAGTATACATCGCACACATTATACGTAATCAATTAATCATTGATCGCGATCGGCCTCTACAGTTATTTTGATTATTTTCAGATGCCGAAAACGTAGGACTGAAAGTGTAGAAGGTCACTTCGTTTCGTGGTTCGTGTTGAAACGCTATTCAGGCTTCAGGCAAATTTCGACCTACTTCGTCTGAGTGTATTGCGTGCTTAAAAAATACCGAGTCCTTCAAAATTTTTTAATGAAAATCTTTCGATAACTATGATGGAAGATATTAAGCTGACAATTTTATTAACCCTTTTAAACAAACAATATCGAAAAATTTTTTCGTCTCAAAATGCCGGACTTTTTACTGCCAATGACAAGTACAGTAGATAAGGTTACAAAAAAAATCAAAGACCCCAACATCAAAAAAGTGAATCCTAAGAATTTACAAAATATAAATTATACTAAACTATGTTGATAAAATTGAACATTATTTAGAATTATACCATATTTCGAGAAATCTGTCACAGATGGCGGCACCTGTACCAATGAATATAAACATATCACAGCACGTTGAGCCGCCATATTGCAGGACGAGTTAACTCGTCTTAATCATTTATAAAGTTAAGAACATTCTTATATTATATAGCATATCGAGCACGCTTATTTTCTTAACTTTACCCTGAAAAGGTTTTTTAAAAAATAAACCATTCTTATTTTTATTAAATAATGTATTTTTTTCTTAATTATAAGAGTTAGAGAGTAACTGACTTAAGTAATTATAAAATTACGCTTATTTCTAAAATATTTTTATTATCAAATGATACTGTAAAAAAATTTTTTTCACAATAAATAACATTTATGAACAATTTAGAATTTAAATTTTGTCAAAATAATAAAATAAAATAAAATAAAAACAAATATTTGATGAGTTCACTGAATTCACACTGACATCTATCATTAATCAACAACTATGTGAATTATTATACTGTCATTTTCAGAGTAGAATTTCCGATTTTTAAGTGAAACTTCTATAGTACAGGGGGATCTATCCACCGATATTTTAATTTTTAATATTCTTTTTTTTTTATGAAATTGACGTTTGTCATAGAGGTTTCACTTAAAGTAATATTTTGGGCTTCCAATGTACTGAAAAATTTTACACGTTTTAAAGATATCACTTTCTAAATATTTAGATAAAATCTTTTTTTACAAAAATATAAATAAAATGATTCAAAGTCCTTTTTGTAAGCTGAATTAAGCAGAAAATTTAAAATAAACATTTAAAACTCTTGGCTTGAAGTATAAAAGCGACTATAATTTTAATATTGCAAAAATTCTATATTTAACCTCTTAAATTCCATTGAGATTTCCATCAAACGTTAAAAAACTTCAGCCGTTTTATATAAAAAAAAAAATTAATACTCAAAAATGTACAAGTTGTAATTTTCTTTCCTTTTTTTAACATAAAAGACAGTCCTAAATACTGTTCACAATTTTTTTTTCTGTTATTATTTTAGGGACTTACTTTTGTCTACGTTAAATGAATATATTAAGGGATGATAACATTTTGAACGGGACTGTCGTAGGGACATTTTGAATGTGGGTATGGATTTTTTCGATAACGTCTCTTTTTCTTCTTTTTCACGAGTGATTTTTCGATTTAGAACAGTTTTCATTGCAGCAGTGTATCCATCACAGTTTTGTAAGCTAAATTAAAAAGAAAAAAAAGATATTAATAATATGACGGAAAATATTTTCATATTTCAAAGAATAATATTTTACAGTTCAAAAATTTTAAAAATATTCCGTTGTATTCTTGTAATACATTAATACAGTCGATTCTCGTTAATTCGAAACTCGAGAGACTCTTAAAATATTACGAATTATCGAGTGTTTGAAATATCAAATGATTCAAAATCAATCAAAATGTACTTACAATCTTTCTGTCTCTTTCTCTCTGCAATTTTGAATTGTCGAGTGTTTGACGCCGATGAGTTCGAATTAAGGCGTCGTTTTGTTACGTAGCAATGATTTTTTTCGTTCGAATTACCAAGTGCGTAAAAATGTATTGATTTAGTTCGAAATATAAAGAGATTTTGTTGGGAACTCGTGAATTATAGAGAGGTTCGAATTATCTCAGGTTTGAATTAACGAGAGTCGACTGTAGTTATTTTGTTCTATTCGATACGAGCCGAACCTATAGCCATCTATATCAAGTGATTATTTAACAATTTATCAGGACATTTTACTATTATAAATGAATGAAAAATATATTAAAAAATTGAAATTTGTTTAATAAAAGCCATACATCTGCTCATTTTCCCTTAAAAATGTCTGAAAATGGAATAGTTTTCAATAATTAACCAAGAAAAAGCATAAGAAGTAATTTTAATGATATTTTTTTGAAAATTTCAAAATGTCACGTTTGATAGTAGGATTACAAATAATTTTTTATTTTTTTATTTTGTAGAATCTGGTAAATAGACATCGTAATAAGTACTCGCTTTGAAAAAATCAAATACAGTATCTAAAATAACTTAAAGTAAAAAAATTTTTTTTTAATAGCAAGCTGAAGCTTTTATTTAAAAATGGGCTAAAAAGTATAAAATAACTTTTGAGTGAAGTTTCAAGCAATATCCAACATAATTTATAAAATCTTGAGGAATTATCATTAATTATTTCCCTTTTAGATGTAAGTAGCTACTCTAGTTCTCAGTAGTTACCAAACTTAATTAAACGCCTCAAGCTTTTATAAATTATGTTGTATATTGCTTGAAACTTCACTCAAAAGTTATTTTATACTTTTTAGCCCATTTTTAAATGATAGCTGGCTTTAGAAATTTTGTTTTACTTTAATTTGATCTAAAGCTAAACAAACAAACTAAGGCTGATCGTCCTTTGGATGCGGAAACGTGCGATATTTAATTCGGACGAATACGCATGAAAACGGAGAAGTGATCCAAACAGCTGTGAAGCTATATATTCTCGTCCATTGAAAGCGTCTCGTTCGTCCGTTTCCGTGCGTATAATTATAACGTGCGAACAAATCCAATTTTGTATGGATGTTTTCGCGCGAAGAAATCCGTTTCATGAGATTTTTATTTTTATTGAGATGAAACTGAAGGTAAATTACAATTATAACTTTGTAACTTTGCATATTACGTGCCACAAATTGTTTTTTTACGTATTTTAAAAAGGAAAATACTGACGAATATTGAGCTAGTGGATGGACAGTAGACATATCATTTCGGACGAACGACAAACGTGCGTAATCGTCTGAAACAAATATCGCAGTTGTCCGCAACCAATGAACGACCAGCCTAACACTGCAAGTTAAATAAAAGCTTTTAAAATAAAATATATACTTTTTTCTTAAAGAAAATAGTAAAATTATGTACAAACAACGTCCTGATAAACTGACATATTTATCCACCTTGAGTGCTGTAGTCGAATTTCGTATCCCCACCAGGCAAAAGCTCATAACAAATATATATTTAAAATCTTTCATTAAGTAATATTTATTATTTAATCTCCCCGCCCACTATTTGCTATCTACCTAAAACTCGTTCAACATCAAATTCGTAATTTGCCACTTGTTTCCGATACACGTGTATTTGTTTACCCCTCTTCTGGGTTTTTCCCATTTCTCTATATTTAAGTGAAAATTTGACAAAATTAAAAATTTTTTCACCATAATAAATTATTGTCATTTTTCTAAGAGCTAATTAATCATGCTTGTGTTTTGAAAATCCTTGACATTCAAATAATTATTTATTATATACAAGGTGGTCCAGAATTATGTACCGTAATTGGCAGAGCTGGTAGTACGTTCAAAAATAATGGTACCTTTTCATGTACACTTTTTTTCAAAACTCGATAATAAGGGAGACACAACTCTGTAAAGGGGTGAAACGAAAACCATTATTTCTTAAATATTTTCCAAACGATTTTGAATAACGGATTGATATTTTAGGGGTACTTATTTTGCGTTAGAAGGATTAAATTTATGTCAACATTTGTTCCACCACTCATGACTAAGGGGTGGTTTTGGGTGGTAGGTGTGAGTTATCACGTCTTTTCTTTTTTAATTTGCAATTATTTAAACAAAATCCGTAATAATATAATTCCTCAGACAAATTCACGCAAAAAAGGTATACTTGTTACATTTCGATAAATATTACCGTTTTCGAGTAATTTAAAGAAGAAGTATCTATTTCCAAATTATCCCCTAATTATAAGTGATCGAATAATTGATACCATAAATTTAATTATTTTAATGTCCATACGCGCCCCTAGAATACGAATCCAGTAATCAAAAGCGCCCAAAAAATTTAAAAAAAAAGAAGAAGTCAATGTCGTTCTACCCCTCTACATTTTACCCCTCTGCTTTATCTCCCTTATTATTGAGTTTTGGAAAAAAGTGTAGATGAAAAGGTACCATTATTTTTTAACATACTATCAACTCCAGCAATTACGGTACATAATTCTGGACCACCCTGTATGTCACTGACATCTTTTGCAATATTTATTTAACGCTAGAACGACAAGCCGGGGTAGATATCTACCCCAGGTAAACTTTAAACTACGTTTTTAAATTAGTCAGTGACATTATCGACTGGACACCTATACCATAATTTAGTTCAAGGTTCTAACAGTAGAGTGAGGTCGGAAAACCCTTCAGTTTCTTGTCTACTGTGACGGAGTGAAGACTTGAAGCTAGTATGGGGTTGATATCTACCCCGGTTTGTAGTTTGCGTCAGTGTTTTGTGTAGGTAAGTTATTTTTATTTTTTTTGCTAAAATAATTTTGATTCAATTATAATAACCTAATTTTGCTACAAAACATTAGATATCTAATTTTCAGTGATGATTTTCATATTTTAAGTAGCCATACACTGGGAATAGCAAAAAAAATTGATACGTTTTGCTTTTTTTGGCAAATGATGACGACTTGTGAGAATCGTAGAATACTATATTGTAGCGATTGTAGCGCCTTTGAATAATTTAAATTCTCTTTTTTTTTACATTTTGCATGACAGAAACTGAAATATATTCTTAAAAATCAACATTTCATGCATTTTTATTTGATTTTTCCACATATCGAATTCCCAATTTTTTTAATTTTTGTTAATTAAATGACAGTTTGACCGTTTTTGAACACTTTTAGCTATTTAAATCGATTTTTCACTGACTAAACTTTGATTAAATTTAATTTGCTCTTCACCATTCTCTTCAGCATGAAAAAAATCATGTACTTATAAGTGAAATTACTGCTGTCAGAACGATTTTACGACCAAAAATCCCGTGGGGTAAATATATACCCCAGTTTGTAGTTTAACAGTAGAAAAAATCGGTTTGCTGTTCTAGGGTTAATAAAGATAGACGATATGATAAATGAAAGTTTGAAGAACAAGGCGTCAATTTTCTTCTCCACGTATCTATACTATAGTTTTGGGTGAATTTACGACTAAATTTTGATTGCTAAATTTTTAACCTCAACTAACTAACATTGCAAGTTAAATAAAAAATACTTACAGACTTTCATCTCGTTCACGGGAACTTAACACTGTACTATTACGTTCTTGCGCCTTATTAACTACATCGATCATCGCATACGTGGGATTCAGTCTTGATAGATCAATATTTAATACATTCGATTCCGTGATACTATTCTCCGTGTTCTTCCGCGACCGGCTACTCACCTCCTTGTCCTTCTCCATCTGTTTCTTATACTGTCGCAGAATATTCTCCGGATCCGACGACAACACCTTCGCCCAACTGAACTTCTTTCGTCGCAATTCGCGCTTCTTTTCGGACGAGCGAAGCGTCGGTTTACGTACGAGCATCACCTGCGAATTGATACCCAACGGTTTACGATCGTACATGAATTTCTGTTGAATCTTGTCCTTGTCGCCGAGATTTTCCGATTGTTTTTTCACTTTTTTGAAAAAGATCTCCTTGTTTAACGCCTTACCGTTCAAACTTCGATCGAAATCCAGATAATTGTCGTTTTTGTAGCCGTACTCGAGCAGGCCCTTACAGAATAATTTTCGACAATAGTTATAGTCGGGCTCCTCTTTGAACGAGAGTTTTTTCACGTATTTCAAATATTCGTAGATGCATGACGGGAATGAATCGCCCAATAAATTATACAGGAACTTTTCTAGATTTAACATGGCCTCACATTTTCGCGTGTTCACCTCCTCTGGGTTGGAGATGACGTCGTCCCAGGGTAATTTTGCCGTTAACCAGTACAACATATTGTATCCTAAATTTTCTAGATCAGAGCGTCGTGCTGTACAGCCACAGTGAGCGTCACGCGAACAAAATTGTATGGTGCCAGCGTGGGCCTTGCGTTGATCACAGCAATATTCTTTATGTACACCGTCACTGGTTAGAAATTTCGACGCCAAACCGTAATCTAACAGGTAAATTTGATTGGCGCTCTGTTGACGTTTGAATACAAATTTATGCGTGAGATTATTATGCGCCGAATATTTTTTATTACACAACGAACAGAGTTGATTTTGACGCATGGATTTTGTTCGTGTTACCGGATTGTTGGCGGCGGTGAGACCATTCGATTTTGGTTTATATTCGTGGCCCAACATTAAATTCGAGCCTTTTATGTCCGAGTGTACGTAACCTTTGCTGTGTAGATATTCTAGAATGTCGAGAATTTGTATGGAGATTGTTAGGACAGTTTTCATGTTGAATTTTTTGTTTTTCATTTTAAATATTGTGTCCAGATCGGTTCCGTAGCGGGGTAGGATCAGGAAACGGTATCGGTCGTTTTGAGTGGAGTGCGAGCCGAATGCGACGTAGTGAGGCATGCCGATTTCTTGGATGTTCTTCTCTTCCAACCATGATTGAACTGGAAAAATAATTTAAATTTCACCACACAGATATTCCCTATTGGAAATACATACAGCTGAATCTTTTTTTTATGCGGTGTATTAAAAATATCATAAATAGCTATAAAAAGTTTAGTTCGGGACCGCATAAAAAAAAGTTTTATCGAAAATACATAACTCAAAACTTCAAGATTTCTTTAGAAGTTGCTTTTCTAAACAAGATAAAGCATTAATTTACACGTGGGAACATTTTATTTCATTTTTATGATATTATAAAAATTGTGAAAAATACATCTGTAAGGCTAAGCGAACACTACGTTTTTTTTTCCAGTAGCGAAATTGGCGGGACTTAAACTTATTTCAAAAATAGACGTTCGTTAAGCTTATTGCACTGGTGCTTTACGTTAGGAATATGACGTTATAAAATTAAAAATTTGTACGTTAGTGACTAGAAAAATAAAGACACAAAAGAATACATATATTAATACTTTTTTATTTTAAAAATATTATTATTAAATAAAAATAATTCAATATCAATTATCAAAATATGTCAAACTTATGAATAATTTTCCATTTTCTACCGTCATTTACATATTTTAGATAATACCCAGTACCCACTCTTCTTTTCAAATAATTATATTTGTAAAGATTTATTTACCAAGATCTAAATTATCTTTTTTACGTAAAATGCAGACCAATTTTATAAATTAACTATTTTATCAAATGTAGGACGTTCGTTAAGCTTGTACTATTTTTGTACGTAATTTTCTGTATGATTTAATGACTAAATAAATAAAAATATTAATACCTAATTTTTTTTATTTTAAAAATACATTGTGATTATTGTGTTTAAATAAAAATAATTCAAAATTAATTATAAAAATGTCAAACTTATGAATGGTTTTTCATTTTCTTCCACCTTTTATATATTTTACACAAAGGATTTACCCACTCTTCTCCTTAAATAATTATATTTGTAAAAAGATTTATTTACTAAAACCGTAATTACTTGTAATGCAATCCAATTTATTACTATTTTTGAATAAACTTCTTTCCAAAAACATGTTACAATGACCTTACCTTTATATTAGAATTTTATCTTACACTGGGGGCCTTTTACATAACATATATATAGAAACTGTTGTTAAATTTGAAAAAATTCAATTTTTTTAGATTTTCTTTTTTTTATTTTGTATGTATGTGTGCCAAAGACGAAGTATATTGTCAAAATTAACTAAACTAACCCAACCTTAACTAACCTCACCACCTAGTTTTTATTATATCAAAGTCGAAATATATTGTAAAAACTACCTAAACTAACCTTAACGAACCTCACCACCTGTCGTTTAATTCAAGTTCTATAATTAATATTGTATACACATTAATTTGAGTATACATGCATTTTCATTTTAAATGTAAAATGGATTCAAATTTCTATTTTAAATACAAAATGGAAAATGGTTTGACCGAATTAATTTAAAATAGAAAATGCAAAATGCCATTTTGTATTTTAAATACATATTTAAAATGAAAACATTTTAAATAGTTCCCAGCCCTGATTGTATTACATCACTGAAAATTCCTGTATTAATCCACCATCAATTATATAATTAAAATTTGAATGTAGTCAGAAAAGTTAAAAAATTTACGGGAATGACTTCCTAATTTCTATTTTTATTATGCATTAGATGTTTTATAATTTTATAATTTTTTATAGTACGGGAACAGACCTAATATTTTGGTTATGTGTGGTAATGATATTCCGTACTGGCTAATGTGTGCATGTGAAAAAAAGTATCTGGATTCTTCATTGGTCAGTTGGCCAGTTCTTTAAAATGATTGTACACATAATTTAAAACAAATTTACTTTAATTCAGCAGAGGTTGAAGCTCTTAGATTTTTACAAGAAAAATCTATCTACATTGCCCCAATTTCCAACAGTTAATTCAATTTTTTAAAAATATAATACAATTTTAGTATCAAGTGCTCCAGTTGAACGACTATTTAGTACAGCTGGACAAATTATTACCGCGAGAAGAAATTTTCTATCAGAGAATATGTTGGAAACTTTATTGTTTTTGAAACATAACAGTACATTAGAGAAACTTACGGTTTAAGCTAGTTTATTTATTTATTTTTCATCTAGTTTCCTTTTTATAATTTTGCGTAAATTAAGAAGGTCCCTGTATGACGGTGGCAACCATTTCATGGATTCTTCTTAGTCAATGCCGTCAATGCTGTCTATAGTATACGCCTGTACTATAAATTATACTATACGGCTATACTATCACCTATAGTATTGTTAATCTATTACGTCTATAGCAGGGGTCGGCAACCTTTTTTGGATGGCGGGCCATTTTAAAAAAAAATAATTTTTAGCGGGCCGCACACTCAAATATTTTGCTTAAGTAGGTTTGGCTTAAGTAGGTTTTTTTAACGAATTTTCGAATCGAAAATTCAGCTATTAGAGTCACTGTCTTGATGCTACTTGAGCCTAGAACTATGATAGAAATAATTTATTTTGAAGTCTCTAGAAGCCAAAAATGACATTCAATAAAATTTATATAACCCTCGAACGAAAAATCCTGTTTTTACGGAAATTGGTAAAATTATTGGAAGTCCAAAAAGTCATACACGTCCGATGCCCGGAACGGATTTTTAGGCATTTTTGCCTAAAAAAATTTTGTGGAAAAATAAGTTTTTTGCCCAAATTTCCTCAAGTTTTTGCCATATTTTCTTACACCGTTAGAAAGAGGAGAAAATAATCACATAAAAAGGATTTTTGAACAATAATTCTATGTCAAGTAGTTTCCGGGAAAAACTAATTTTTTTACACGGAAATTCGCTATATTATGCAGGATACTGCGACAGAGGTTTTTTCTTTTTTTTAAGACAAATTAATATAAATACATATTATTAAAAATCAACATGAGGAAAAATTTTTAGTAACAGTTTTATTTGCATGCTATAAAACATCGGAGTACAAAAGAAGTATAAAGTATGCTCAACTCTGCATAAGCAAAGGAAATTGTTCGAAAAGTTATATTGCTTGGCGGGCCGCATGAAAGCTTGCAACGGGCCGTAGGTTGCCGACCCCTGGTCTATAGTACAATCAATGAAATTTTTAATATATATATATATATATATATATATATATATATATATATATATATATATATATATATATATATGTGTGTGTGTGTGTGTGTGTGTGTGTGTGTGTGTGTGATTCTTATGTGTAATTAATGTTACAAAATTGAATAAATTTTTTTTAAATATAATTAAAAATTAAGCGTTTTTCTATCTTCTCATATTCCATATTTTGATAATACAAATGAAACTATTTTGTATATTTAACGGCATTAACGAAGGAATATATAGTTATTTTTAAAAAGTATCTGTATATCAGTATGTAGATACAAATTTATTTTGAGTATCTGTATCTGTATCTAGATACAAATTTACTCGGAGTATCTGTATCTAGATACATTTTATGCAGTATCTATACAGCACTGGTCTTGACCCACGTAATAAGTTATCACCACACCAAATTTCATCAAAATCCGTCCAGTAGTTTTTGCGTAATGCGTGCACAGACAGACAGACAAAAAATATTAAAAATCCAAAATGGAAACTTTCAAATCGAATGGACAAAAAAATATTACCCCGAGTAATTTTTTTGAGTTTTCCCTCCAAAACACCTCCCAACTAACCTCCTCCAAAAAAATTCCAAAATTCACTTACTCATTTCCAGTTTTGCCGCCCGTAAATAACAATTCATCTCAACAAAAAGTGGTCCACTATCGTGCGGTTCAACTTTCGCCACATATTCCGCGTCTGGTTTCACCGTCTCCTTCACCGAATCCGAGGCCAAATAAATTTTTCCAAACGCCCCCGAACCAACCGATTTTCCAAGACGCCACTGTTTCTTCGCAACGTCCGTCAATACGTCACCACTACGCAGTTTGGTCGGACCATTTGCCTCTCGAATATTCGCCCGTTTTCGTGGTATCGGCTCCACCAGCGATTCGGAACTTCGTCGTCTCATATTACAAAATTTAACATATATTTTGGCCTATAAAATATTTTAAGATATTTTGTTTAAATACAATCAAAAATAAATTTGAAAATAACCTGAAAATAGAAACTGACATTGAGAAATAAAAAATAGATGTTAACTATTTTATAATATAATAATACCTTAAAATAATATTGTATGAACAGCCACTGTTTAAAAAGAGAAAAGGAATTCGCAAATGGATTTGAATAAAATAAAAAAATAAGTAAATGTAGTTTAAGCCATTTTATAACACATTTATTTTTGCATAAATTTATTTTTCAATACAAATATAATAATACAAGAATAACACAGATTGTAACATTTTATTTTGACAATTACAATTAAATTGTTTCTGTACAGATGTATTACTCTATCAGTACAATTTTTTTGATATAAATATTCAAATTAAATATCAAAAACGACCAATTTCACCTAATTGTGTTATAAAATATAAAAAATTTAAATAATAATAAAATAAGTAGTTAAATGAAATTTGCTTACTTTTCACACTGCTATACTGTTAAAATGAATATATTTTAATGATTAAATTTATTGAAATTATTTTAACATTAAATCTGTATGTGATTATTAAATAATGTTTATAAATTTATTGAAACTGTTTATGCTCACAATCAAAATTTTTCATTTATTCAAGTATCGAAGCCATTTTTAAAAATTTTTAAAGATCAATATTTATAGTCGTTCTGGTCCGTACAAATTAACTGTCGTATCGCGTTGTCTTTATTTGATTTTCATTTTTACTCGTTTTAGTTCAGTTCGGTCGTTTTCACCAACGTCATAATACGTGAATGTGATCTCTATGTACGTGAATAAAGCCGGTTCTACACGATGCTACGAACGTTTCTTCCAACGTTCTATGGAAGGTAGATATCAGGAGGACTCATATATGTATTATAACTATATGGCCAATCCCTATAAGAGGCAGTGGTTCCGATGAAGTGAGACGGATAGACATCGGGTAGAGGCACTTCAGTTGTTTTGCGCAGATGCATCAATTAGTGTTTACCGTGTTTACTGTTCAGATTGGTTCATATTACTACCAAAAAAGTCGCATTTGCGCAAAACGAACAAAATACTTCCAAATCTGCACCGTGATGTTGGGACGTTTTCTTCATATGCATTTGGCTATATATGTATACTACATATATGAGGAGGACTATCTTGACCGGAAACAATAGAAAAATAGTTCAAAAAGTGTCCCGTTTTAAGTACTAAGTAACAGTTCAAAAACTCGCCAAAATAGCGCTAGAGTAACAAAAGAGTATAGTGATTTTTTTGTGTTGTTTTATAAAAAATTTTTAAAATAATAAAACAGTTATATTATGTAACAATTATAATAAAAAAACACGGATGTTTTTCTTTCCTTGTTTACTTCTCTAAATTTACCCTTTTGCTACAGTAGCGCCGCCACTATTTACGTCTTTCTACAGGGTTGCCAGAAGTTCACATCGAAAAAGCGCGAGTCCTGACGGAAAAAGCGCACACTAATAAAAAAAACCGCCCAAAATTTAAAACTAAAAAAAATATATGGTTTTCATTTATTATATCATTTAGTTATTATTAAAAAATTATTTAACAAATTATGTTATAAGTTAAATTATCTAACTATAATAAATTATAGTTAATAATAACGTGTAATAGATACATGTAACAAATAATAATTTTATAAAATTTTTGAAATTTAATAATATGAGATCATATATAAATAAAGATAGAGTCAATATGCATGTACAGATTTAATTACAATTTTAACATTTCAAGTAGTATTTCTTCTTCCTCTTGTTCTTCTTCACGAGCTTTTTTTTTTCTATAAACGCTGGAATGACAAATACATTTAAACAGAATTAAATTTTCTTTCTTGTTCCTAATTAATGTAAATAAGGAATTATTGACGCCACGTAAGTTTGATCCGCCATCAGTGGCAACTGCGAAACAGTTAAGAAGATCCAATTTTAATTTTTTAAAGTAATTGTTTAAACCATTATAAAAGTTACAATGTAAAAGTTACCTATAGTAAGAGTTATGAGAATTGGAGTGAACCAACAACAAAATAAGGAATTTTGAAAAATAAAGAAAAATATTAAAAATTTAAAAATGTTTAATAATTATATGGACTACTTTCAAAATAGCCCAAATTGTGGAAAATCGCCCAATACAAATTTAAGCACAAAACGTGTTTGAAATTTGCCCAAATTGCGGTAATACGCCCAATCTGGCAACCCTGCCTTTCTATGGACACTTTTTGATACAGAGATAGTGCTCCTGATATCTACCCTCCATACAACGTTCGATCGAACGTTTGATGCAAGTAACAAGTCGGACAGTTGGTGCTGCGAATGTTCCTGCTACACGGTGAATCGAATGTTTGATTCAATACATATGATGATGTGTTAGTACAAACGTTTAATCAATGGACGAGGATGTTATCTGTCTAATGTTATCTTTAATGTTATACACTGATGTTATCTCTCTTCATATGAACGAGTCGTGTAGCCGTTGAGTCGAACCAGCGAACATTGTCCTTCAAACGTTCGAAGCATCCCTTTGACATCGGCTGGAATAGGGCCAAATGCGAACGTTTGACGCTCGACATTGGACGCTCGTGGGTTCGAACAACGGCCACACGATGCCACGAATCATCAAACGTCCAATGTTGGAAGGTGTTCGTAGCATCGTGTAGAACCGGCTTAACATATCTATAGTCTCTATAGTTATGGATGTAATGTAGATAGAACTTAGAGTATTAAAATGATGCCGTGCACATTTTCAAAATGAATAATGGCACCAGAATTTAGTTATTGTTAAAACAGATCGATTTCAACATAGAATTATAAAAGATGCTTTATATTTTATTAAAAATTCTGTAATGGGTTTACGAAACATTATTCATATAATTAATATTATATGTATACAGGATGTTAGTGAATAAGTGCGAAAGATTTTAACAGGTGATTGCTGAGGTTCCTTTATGTAAAAAAGTTCATATAAACCCAGGTCCGAAAACGCTTAGTTTCCAAGATACAGGCTGTTCAGTTTCTCATCTTTCTTTTTAACATTTTCTTAAATATTTCAAAACCGTTCTGAGATACTGACATAAAATTTGAGACATGCTATGACAGGATAAATACCCATATTCTGAAGAAGACAGAATATTTTCATTCAAACCATTGGCGTCCGTACAGCCATGTGATGACACATTTTTGAAGAAAAAAAAGGCACGCCAATGAATATTTCCAATATGAAAATGTTTTTTTCAAATGTCCCATAAGTTGTTAACAAAACTGACCTTTTAGTATTTTGTCGCTTATGTAGCCGTTTTCAAGATAAAAAATATTTTCCAGTTACTGTTCCTACCACAAAACCGGTATGGGCTATCTAGTAGCCCATCTTCTCTCTATCTTGGAAACTAAGCGTTTTCGGGTCGGACTTTATATGAACTTTTTTATATAAACAAAACTTCAGTAATCAGTAATCACCTGTTAAAATCTTTCGCATTTATTCACTAACACTCTGTATATTACGTGTATATATCTTTTCCTTTCTTCTACAATAGCTAGATGGTGTGTTATAAAACTTACAATACAAAGCAGTGTTCTCGTGTATCTTTTTAGTCTTATGTTAAATTAACCTTCAAATGATTGACGACTAAGCCGAGTTAACTCGTTATGCAAATATGCAATATGGCGACTCAAAATCCTTCGATATGTATATATTCACTAATACAAGTGCCACCATCTGCGACAGATTTGTCGAAATACGGTATAATTCTAAGCAATGTTCAATTTTATCAACATAGTTTAGTATAATTTATATTTTGCAAATTCCTAGGGTTCCCTTTTTTGATGTTGGGGCCTTTGATTCTTGTTACTTTTTTTTTGTAACTATTGTACTTGTACTTATCACTGGGAATAAAAGGTCCGTCATTTTGAAACAAAAAATTTTTCTCTATGGTTAAAATAAAAGAGTTAAAAATCAAAGGGTCAGAGATGTGCAAGATACCCCTTAAAAAGTATCTGAAATACAAAATACAAGATACTTTTAAAAATGGTATTTAAGATACCAAATACAAGATACTTGTGGAAATGGTATTTGAAATACTAGATACAAAATACGTATTTTCTAAATACTTTTTGAAGATAAAATACTTTTTTTTAAAAAAAAGAAAATGTTTTTATTAATTTTGAGATTTACTTAGTTTATTTAATTACACATTAATTGGGTATTTATTATTTTTTTTACCTAATATTTCAAAAGTTAGTTATATCAATTTAAAAATAAATTTTTAAACTTACAATTAGAATCAGTAACACGCCGACAGTTTCCAAGCGCATATGTGACGTCATAATGTTTACTTAACTGAAATCAGTATATTTTTGTTTTAATTATTCATGCTATGCAGTTATTGCTTGTCAGTGGTGGATTTACCAGCAGGCTGAGTAGGCTGGAGCCTAGGGCGGCAGATTTTAGGGGCGGCAAAATGTAGAATTTGTTCATTTTTTTTTTTTGGCTCGTCACTTACGTTTTTTAAGAAAGGCAGCAGATTTTCGAGGCGGCAAATTTTGCAAAAAGGATAGATAAAATTTTTTTGTTTTTCAGGGGCGGCATTTTTTACTAAGCCTAAAGTGGCACTTAGGGTAAATCCGCTACTGTTACTTGTTATAAACATTTTTATATTAAATATCTTAATGACGTCACAAACATCCTAGTCTTTTGTAGTGCTGTATATAACCAATAATGATATTTTTTTATATATCAACGCCAGCAATAATAATAGGACGCAGCGCGGCGAAAGTGGCGACGCGACGGCGGCACACCATAGAGATCATAGAGTCTTGATAGGTTGAGAAATTAAAATTTTAAGGGCTCAGTCTTAATTTAAGCTTATGATGGAATTAATTGGTAAAAATGGGTAAAAGTATTTTAGCAAACTTAGGTATTCACAAAATACTAAGATACCAAAAGAAAGTATCTAAATACAAGATACAAAATACATTTTTAAAAAGTATTTCAGATACAAGATGAAAATACGTATTTTGTATCTTGTATCTATATTTCAAATACTTGTATCTTAAATAAGTCACATCTCTGCAAAGGGTATAGCAAGATAAACATAGAGAAATGGCGCCATTCTATAATTCTATATATATGATACGATTATTTTTATTTTGATATTCTAAAGTCGTACACCTTTACCAACTCGTGCGCACTGTCATACTGTCATACATGTATGTGTTTGTTCGCATAGCAACCGTTAACAATCGTAAATTTAAAGGTTTATTCACATTGCCCATTATGTCAAAATTTATTATATCCGTAACACGTTCATAGATATTGGTTACTATATATACAATCTATGATTACAGTTAACGGCCTTTGAAAAGAGAATTTCGTACACATACATGAATAAACGATTTACACCATAGAACACTAGAAGCAAACTAAAATAAAAAAAGTGTAGCTCGCTTGGTGTCATTTGTTGGTCTGTCACAGCTTAAGGCATTTAGTCAGTCGATGTAGGTCACCGAATACACTACGATTGTTATGTATTGTAAGACCATTATTGCTTGAGCTGCACGTTGGTCTATCTGATAATACGTGTTTTTTAGTTGTGTGTGTGAATACGCACACAGAAAAAAACATCAAACCAACACTACTACAAGCAGTGTGTACCCACACCACATAGTTATGCGAAGTGGGGAGGATTTTACGTCACTTTTCTGCTACACTCGGAATACTAACTATCATAATAGTAGTTTGGTGTTCAACTTTGTCGGTATCCTTAAGGAGAAAATCTACTAGAGAGAATGCTGTGTATTACAAATACATTATGAAATTGAAGCAAAATAAAAAGTTTTTTAAAAAACCGACTTCAGAAAGTAAAAATATTATATAATAGCACGTATTTTGAAGTTAAGCGGGACGTAGTGTAAAAAAAAATGTAGATCTTGAAGAATTCGTGAATTTTGTAAGCACATCCGATAACAATTTTTCATAGACGCTCCGCTTGACTTCAAAATACGTCCTATTATATAATTTTTTTACTTTTTGAAGTCGGTTTTTTAAAAAAGCTTTTAGTGACAGTGCTTATCAACCTTCATAGTGATAATTGCTTAAAAGAAAAAGTATTTCAAATTTAATACGTTTAGGTGAAATAGTTTCCACCAGGGTCCAAAAATTATAATTTTAATCACTTACTGACTTTGCTTTGAAATTTGGAACAGAAATAGTGTTCAAAGTAATAATTTCTAGGAAAATAAAAATCAATGAAAATCAACTAATTTTTAAGTCATTAAAGAATTTTTTAAATTGGATATTGTCAGAAAATTATTTTTAGGAAAGTTGGATCAACAGGTATGAAAAACCCCGTCATCGAACACCCTCATAATTTAAATGAAATTAGAAAGTAAATATCCCCAAAAATATAAAAACGTCAATCGCGCGTAATTAATCCCAGGACTAATTGCCGTAATTAAGCGAATTATCGAAATTACATTTTTTGACGTTTTGAATTGTCAAATAATATAAAAAAATTAATAATCAACAATTTTTTTCACAGTTACAAGAAAAATAAACAGTTTTTTCCTAGCTACAAAATAATACAGTTCAAGAGCCCATGACTCTTTGTATGTATTTTGTACAAATATACGAAAAAGGGACGTTACTTCCGTCATAAAACATTCTAATAAAATTTATAAAGAGCACAAATAAATATGTATAATTTCACAACATATAGGCTATCCTTACCGCAACTTGTATTAAATACTTCATTATGGCGGTATTGGTGGTATATCACAAATGGTACTGGCGATATCTCCGTCATAAAACATCCCAATGAAATTTATGTGGAATACATGAGTTGATAAAAGTATATAGTTTCATAATATACAGGCCGCTCTTACAGGGTCTTGTATTAAATACTCCGGCGACCTACTTCAAAGTATCGTACTGGCGACCTATATATTATTGTGAAACTTTATACATACTTTCTTTTGTCTATATTCCACATAAATTTCATTCGCATATGTTATGACGGTAATACCGCTAGTACCATTTGCCGCCATAGAGAAGGAACGTTCCTTTTTCGTATATTTGTACAAAATACGTATAGACAAAGAGTCGTGGGCTCTTGAACTGTATTATTTTGTAGCTAGGAAAAAACTGTTTACTTTTTTTGTAACCATGAAAAAATTGTTGATTATTAATTTTTTGAAATTATTTGACAATTTAAAACGTCAAAAAATGTAATTTCGATAATTCGCTTAATTAAGGCAATTTGTCCAGGATTAATTACGGGCGACCGACGTTTTTATATTTTTGGGGATATTTGGCTATTGGCCTTAGTCTATTACTATAGCTTTTAAAGTAAATAATTTTGCATATTGGGTACCTATATAAATTTTAAAATTGTCATAATTTTATTCGTATTATCGAAGATGGTTAAAAAATTACTCAACCAATGTCAATAAAATTTTTATGGGACCATCTGGAAAGCTTTATCTACTAACTAAAAAAAAAAAAAGAATTGCGCAAATTGGCCCAGAAATGTGGGAGAAATCGGTGTACATACATAAAAAAAAACATACGGGTTGAATTGAGAACCTCATCGTTTTTGAATTCCATTAAAAATTGACTGATGTGATTACTTTAGACCGGGCGCACATTGAGACGCAGTTAACACAGGCAGGGCAGCGCAGTTTCTGTGACTTATGTTGTAGAACAGGACAGCGCGAATTGAAACGCAGAGCAGAGCAGCACTGTGTCGCACGAGACCGATGTGGCACTCGTGAACGTGACACAGGAACTGCGCAATGCTGCACGACAATGTAACTCGTTCTCGAGTTTTAGTTGGTTTTATTTTGTCGAAATGAAAACAACTGAAGAAATTGAAGAAAAATAGTGCTTCTCTGCTCTACTTTGTCTTTAAATTCGTGCTATCTCGTTCTACAATACGAGTCACAGAAACTGCGTTGCCCTGTCTGCGTTAACTACATCTCAATGTGCGCCCGACCACACGTGTTTTCCTGCTCTGCCTTGCTCATATCCCTGCCACTTGTTTTCAAGGACGGACCTTTTCATGTCACAGTTTGCTACGTTTGCTACGTGGCGCTAATGGTATAGGGGGTATACTAAATAGAGTTGGGACATCTGAGCATTTGTCATCAAATAGATGTCAAAATTAATTACCATATGATTGAGCACAAAAGTATCGTCACCAAGTTATGTGTTAACGAAGAATTAAATTTTTTTAATTTAATTAATATTTCTAGGTTGAATTAAAGTATTTTTTTAAATATTTAATTTATTTCCAATTTATTTTAGATGAAAAAGAGCGAACTATTAAACCTCATGTCTCGACTCTAATTTAATCCCCTAGTAAATCAACGCCATCTGGTATATTAGTTACAGCGACGTCAGAAAACGGTCCATTTTTTTATAATAGACTAAATGGAGAGTGACAGGGACATGGCCTTGCTCTGCTCTGCTCTGCCCTGCCCTGCGTTTACTGCGTGACGCAGTTCAATGTGCGCCTTAATGGCGGTCAAACCCACTGAGCTAGTGATGGGTCGCACATGTGCGAGTCACTCCAAAAGAGTGACTCTTTTAAGTGTGTGGTGTGCTGTGCGACTCTTGCAAAAGGAGTCATTAGCACAGTCCGCCATTACATACTACACATGGAACATAACTGAGCACATTCTTTTTCTGTACATGCTATACTCAACTGGACATCAGATTAACATATGTTGCATATTATGGCACAAACAAAAGATTTCAACTTTTTCAAAAATGAAGAAGATATATGTTATGTACTAATTTATGGATTCCTACTTCCTGGGTTGACATTTGACAAATTGTGTTCCAGTTTATAATTTTTAAAAATATTTCATATGAATTGAACAGTATAACTTTTTTACGTATTATATGTTATTTTATTAATATGTCCGAAATATTGTACAGAAAACTACTCCCGCAGAGTAAAGAAGTAGTAAATTTTATTTTATTTAATACAGACTTTAAAATGTACCTACTTAAAAGGACAAATAAAAGACAATAAAAGGAAAGGACGGAAAGGACAATAAGAGAAACGACAGAGCAATAAAAGAAAGGACAGCACAGCACCTATACCACAATAAAACACTGTGCTATGTGCTCCAGAACAGTTGTGATTCGTTTCAAACTATCGCACACAACATGACACGTAACACAGTATGCGAGTGTGCTTAATATGTTGTGTGCTCCAAAAGAGTCGCTCACTCTGTGCGGCACACCTCACCGTGCGGAGTCATGTGTGCTAGCCAGTGTTGCCAACTCTGAAATCTAGCTGATCGTGGAATTTATAAAAAAATATCGTAGATTTTCAGAAATTATGTTGTAATTTATATTTAAAATACAGTAAACTTACCTTGTTTTTTCAGTAGGAAAATAAAGGTCAAAATTGAGAAAAAAACTTATATTATTAATCTGAATCAGATAGTATAATTTTGCTAAGTCATCATTTTTGTACATATCGATATTATGCTTCTGAGTCATTACGTTTGTGGGTTAAAACGGTTAAAGGGGTTAAAGTCAATACAGACGTTTTTTACCGTGTCGCTGTAAAACCCCTGCAAACAAACTAAATTAAAACGTACTAATAAGTATTCATCTAAAATAAAATACGGTAGTTACCGTAGTTACCCAACGAATTCGTTCGCATAATATCTCTAAACTCATTGCACATTGTTAGAAGAATTCCCGGAATTAACATTTTGAAAAATGTAAAAAAAAAAAAAAAAAAACAGGGTTTTCATTAGAATAAAACCAAAATACCCTAACGAAAGTAACTAAAATTCCTGAAATTTAAAGTTAATCATAAATAAAATAATTCACTGTTGAGAGATTTACTTTGTGAAACTCCATTTTAAATATTGAAAAATATTTAAAGTTCGATTACTTTGTCTATTTCACGAATTAAATTTTAATTCGTGAAATAGACAAAGTAATCGAACTTTAAATATTTTTCAATATTAATCATAAATAATCATAAAGATATAGTAAGTATCATAATTATTTACAAGTTTTTATATTATAATATTAAGATCGTCAATATTACCGTGCTTTTTGCTACCGTAATTGTGACTCTACCGTAGGTAGTAGATTTAAGCTGATTACCGTGTTTTTAAGGTAATTACGGTGTAGTTGGCAACACTGGTGCTAGCACACATAAAAGAGTCGCTTCGACCCAACACTACACTGAGCACTGAATCGAACATATTAGCATATATTTCCTAGAGATACCACAGGCATTAAATTTTGAAGCATGACTCCATTTAAGTAAGCCCAACTTGTAACCATGGAGACTTTTTATAAATATTAGATAAACCATTAAATTAATGGTTTGACCGCCATTAAAGTAATCCCATCAGTCAATTTTTTTGCTCACATCAGTCAATTTTTTCGCTTCAATTTCTTAATGTATTTGTAATACACAGCATTCTCTCTAGTCGATTCTGACCTCAATGGTCAAACCATTAATTTAATGGTTTATCCATGGACGTATATGGACTAGTCATTTTGTTAGATGATTGAAGCCAAGCACTGGTGTTCCTTCTGTCATTGTTTAGTTGTGTGTGTGCGTCACGTGGGATGTCTGAAAAGTTGTCGTGAAATTAAAACTGACTACAACGTTTTCCATCGGAAATCAAAATGGTTAATTGTTGTGTTTTATCATGCAAAAGCGACAATAGAGTAAAAACAGAAGGAAAACACCCAATTACGTTTCATAGATGAGTAGAAATCGTGTTTTAAAAATTAAATTTGGGTATCCGCCATTTTATAATGTTATACACATGGGTGTCTAAACAAAATTTTTTTATGTATATATTTTTTATGTATTTTCTTTTTATACATATAACTCTTATTTTCATTAAAAATTGTTATTGGCAAATACTTTGTTAAATATTCCTTTGTTCCCTATATTACTTTTATAAAAATATCCCCTATTTAAAATTGTTAAGAGATCACAATGGTATTTTTTAGGTACGTATGGTATTTTTTAGGATCGTATTACGTAATTGTAAATGTGTGTGTAATGCTTCATTTCTGTAATATTCACCCATACGAAATGCCATCTTCACATACCTCCGTGGGTTTATCTAATATTTATAAACAAGTCTCCGTGGTTACAAGTTGGGTTTAATAAAATGTAGTCATACTTCACAATTTAATGCCTGTGGTATCTCTAGGAAACATATGTCAATATGTTCGATTCAGTACTCAGTGGTCGATATCAACTGATTTTCGTACCGACTAGCTCCTTGATAAAATTTAAAAAAAATGTTCGATAAAAAATAAAAAGATTTTTAAAAAAATTATCAGAAAGTTTTTATTAGTGTTTATAAAAATATAAAACAAACTTCTTTTAACAATTAACACAGTAAAGCATTATTTAATTAAAACTGAAATGAATTAAATATATTATGAAATACCGGAATTCATGAGAGTAACAACATTTTTAATCATATTATTCAAAGTTTTCCCATTTACATTACATGAAGTATATGTACTGGTACAATTTTTATTTCTATAGCCATTTTGAATCGCCTCCTCAAACATGGTTCCATTTAGAAAATATTGCATCAATGTATTGCTAAAATAAAATTATAAAGTTAATTTGATTGTAATAATTCTTGCTACTTCACGTACCTGGCTAATCCATCAATAAGTTTATCCGTACTATAAGCTTTTCCTGTAGTAACATGCATTGCCGAATTTTGTACCATCCAACAAATAGCTTTTTGTACGCAGGTCGACGGATTTACATTTTGTAGTAAAAAGTATTCTTCTAAATTATTCACCATCATTGACCATTTTGAATTTTCCGGTAGTGCTAAAAAAATTAAAAATTAATCCATATAATTTTATACCATATATAAAGTGAAAGAAAAAGAAGGATACGTCGGATATGTTATATCGTAAAGTGACCAGGCGTCCCGATTTTGGCGGGACAAAATATCTGCATTTCTTATTTTAAATGTAATTGAGGTTTTCTTTTTTGCTCGCCAATTATTTTTTTAAGAGTAAGTTCGTAAAATTTCTTATTTTAAATGTAATTGACATTTTTTTCTGTGCTCGTCAGTTATTTTTTTAGAGAAAGTTCGAAAAAAAAGTAGGAAAAATTAAGATTTTCTTCTTTTCAAGCAAAAGGTAGGGATGGCATTTTTCACGGTGCCTTTCATCCCATTTGTCCCGCTTTGCCTCAATGAAAATCTCGTCACTTTATTATATCGTAAACTTTGGTATGTATTGGATAGATGTCTACTTGTGATAAATGAATTTGAAATAAGCCTCATTTGTTTTAGAATTTAATGAAATTGTTATTAACTGGTGGACATCATTGACATCGTATGACATCTAGTGAAATCTAATTAACTCACATACCATGTCGTAGGACGTCAACAATTCCATAAGGGTCCGTCCACACGACACAAGCTTTACCACCGACTTACTTGCGCAAACCAGTTTGTGCAAGTAAACTTGTACGTATGGACGGGAAAAAACGTAGCGACTTACTTGCACAAACCTGGTTTGCGCAGGTAAGTCGGTGGTAAAGCTTGAGCGTGTGGACGGGCCCTAAAAAGTGTATTGGTTGTTAAAAAAGTGTACCAGTTGAGCGTTTTGTCATAAGTTATGACCGTCAACCAGTTAAAAAAATTTACTTTTATGCAACTTAAGCTATTTGGTGTGAGATAGTCAGGTATACTTTATCTACAATTAAATGAGATAACTTTTTGAGAGGACGTAACTAGTGACCATAAATTTTTAAGTATACTTTATCTACAATTAAATGAGATAACTTTTTGAGAGGGCGTAACTAGTGACCATAAATTTTTAAGTACTTTAAATTATTTTATGGTTTGCAACAAATCAATTGTGTCAACTACCTGGACCGACCGTACTTATTTATATTTAGGTAGGGTAAAAGCCCCGTTTGTGGAACACGATCCAATAGAAAAACAGTTTTGACATTTATATCTTAATGAAGTTATTTCTGAAAGAAACGTCTGATAACAAAAATTATTATTAATAGAATGATTGTTTTTCAATTTAAATTCATCTCACATTTAATGTTTCTTTACTTAATTAAAGAAATACATATATATATTAAACAGTTTTTGCTGAATGTGTCTCTTTTGCGTTTGATCAATGCTTATTTATAGAAACACATGCCTTATAAATTTCAACATTTTCCAGTTAATTTTCGAAGTTAGCGCAATAAAACTATACAAATAATTTTTATTAGTCCAGTTAAGTGATTACAAGAGCTAAATCATCTTTTTATTCGGTTTAAATGTAATTTATATATGTGTGTATTTCTTTCAGTACACATATAACCTTTGTATTTAACTAAAATCATGTACGTAAAATAACTAAAAATTTATATTATAAATAGTTTTAATTTCTTTTTGAGTCTAAAATATTTACTTACTGCTTTAAAATCGTAAAATTTTTAATATTTTTTTTTATTTCGGAGCGTATCGTCAATTGATAAATAAAAAAATATTGATTTAAAGTTGCAAAATTTTCTTAATAATGAAAAATTGTCGCCATTTTGATAAGTCAGTTTAGAATTGATTAGAACTTTACCAAAATACATAGATGGCGAAACAAAATATAGTATTTTGATATATTCTGTGATTTTGGTAGTTTATTTTATCGAATATTTAAACCATTCTATATTTTTTAATTTGACATTCTATTTACTACTAGATGTCACTCTATGTCATAGAGTGAAAAGATGGCAAAAGATGTATTTGATGTATCTCATGTTCGTACATACGTGTTCTTTTTTAGGTGTCAATGTGCTGATTTTTAAAAGGGTGTTAATATATTCTGTCCGTTTTTTTATAGATGTCAACAAATTATAAAACAAAACATTAATAAATCAAAATTTTTGGGTTATATTTTCTTAAAAACATATTCATTGGATTAAAAAAACTTGGTTTCATGCTTATTGAGAAAAAAAAATGGGTGTTTAATTCATTTATTAATTTTTGTAAGCAAGTTTGATGAAATACCTAAAAATAGTGTTCCACAATCGGGGCTTTTACCCTATACCTAAATAAATTTATTCAAAATTCAACTTTCGGATGTTAAACATATATTTCTGTTTTATTAATTTCGTTATCCGTTTCAATTTGTAAAAGTTTACGTTTTGATTATTAATTAACATGTTTCGTCCTTGGGAAAACAGTAAAGAATTAGTTGACGCGTAGGAAACAATTCCTCTTAAATCTAAAGTACATTTATCTGCTTGCTGTAAAGAAATGGTGTTGCGGGTTTATAACGGTTTGTGTAAATACCAAAATAATTCAGACGCTATAAAAATGACGTGTGAGCTGACACAAGTGCCACGCAGCACATTATTCAGAATTATTGCCCAACACCGTAAAGGTGAAACATTTGAAAAAAAAGTTCGGAGTGATAAAGGTGTTTTTAGAAAGTTGGACGAAAATGATGCTAAAATTATTGGTAAGACAATTTACAATATGTATAGCAGAAATGAAATTCCAACGCTGGAGTCGTTAAAAAAAGAAATAAATATTGATACAGATTATCCTAGGCTTACGTGCTCAATAGAAACTTTGAGAAAATTTCTTATACAAGAAATGCAATTTACATTTAAAACAATTGACAAACGACAAACAATAATGGAAAGTGAGCGTCTTCGACAATTACGACATGATTATTTAACGAAAATAGACAATTTTCGAAACGAAAATCGACCTGTTTTATGACGAGCGGTTCTTTTGACATGTAGCCATTATTACCGTACTTGAAAAGTCATCCCATTTAAATATGGAAAAACCTTACAAAAGTATAGCTCAGCGAAAAAATTTTCTTTTATCAAAAATTAAATAATGTATTATAATATTCTTCAGTTATTATATTTGTACACCACTTTTTTTTTCAATTTGCGCGCGCTTATGTTGTAGTAATATGAAAGCATTGTTTTCATTTCATTCAAAAATAAATAAATAAATAAATACATAAATAAATAAAAAAATAAATAAAAAACCTTTAAAAAAAATTAAAATAGTTTTCCTATAAGAGCCCGTGTTAAAATTACAAAACTTTGAAATCGTTTTTCTTAAAATTAGGGCGGTCAGTTTTTTTCGGTGTAGGCTCGTATTATGTACTGGTATCGTATTAAATAAATGTCTACAGAAGTTTCGTTAAAATCCTTTGAAAAGGTCGTTTTATGGACCAAATACCTTGACGCTTAACGCTTTAAATGATTTAGACGAGTTAACTCGTCCTGCAATATGGCGGCTCAAAATGCTGTGATGTGTATATATTCACTGGTACAGATGCCACCATCTGTGACAGATTTTCCGAAATACGGTATAATTCTGCACATGTTCAATTTTATCAACATAATTTAGTATAATTTATATTTTGAAAATTCTTAGGGTTCACTTTTTTGATGTTGTGATCTTTGATTTTTTTTCTTTCTTTTATTTTGTAACCGTATCTATTGTACTTATCACTGGCAGTAAAAAGTTCGGCATTTTAAGGCAAAAAATTTTTCATATGGTATGTTTAAAACCGTTAATGGATCAAAAAAATTTTGCCATTTGTGTCTTGTGTGCCAGTGGTATCTTTAAGTGTCAACTTTTCTTAAAAATTCATTTATACAAAAAAGTAATTGTTTTCTTTGATATCTGCCTGGCCTCACAAACACAAAAAAAATAGATCTAAAAGTACCATCGGTACACTAAGGGTTAACATAGCATCAATGCTGGCGTTCCAGACGAAAATCTTGTTAGCCGAGCCTAACGTTATCTAACGGAGCTTTCACCGTTACAAACCAGAAGGCTTTGATTCAAAAAATTAATGCACGTTAAATATTTTTTCATGGTTTTTCACAGTATAAATACTTAATTTCTGAAGTACAGCCACATTTAAAAATTATGGTATAAAAATAATCAGTCACCATGTTAGAAATTGTTGTTTTAATATATAATGTATGTTAATTTTTGAATGCGTGCCCGCTGGTTTGTAACGGTGAAAGCTCCGTTAACTAACGTTAGGGTAACAAAATTTTCGTCCTGAACGCCAGCATTATCTCAGTTAAATTGTCCCACCAGGGTGCCCCGGGTGCCCTACCTAAATCTAAAAAAAGAACCCTCATGATAAGACTACAGGGCTGCGTTCAGGAATAAAAGGTGAAGGTAGAGTGTGTTTTGATAGGGTGATTGTCGGAATATCCTTAGGATGTCACACCGTATGTGTTAATATTTGAACGATCTCGAGAATTAAAAATACAACATAACCTCTTTTTTTCATTATCAGTTTTATATTTCTACGTAACTGTCGTTTTTGTATTTAAAATCCTAATAAGCTGAAATTAATAATATAATACAATAATAATAAACCGTTAAACCGTTTGATCCACATCTAATTATGTTATACGTATGTTTAAATGTCAAGTACAGAATTACTGCGCATGAGTTAACATTTTACCCAAAGTCACTCCAGTCCAGACCGCGGCGATTAAAAGTCACTCTGGGTTAAAATCATAGTTATTTTTGAACGAGTGTTGGTAATGTCTTTAATTTGACCTAAGTGATTTTTGAACGTCCTGGGTAATCAAATATCGCCCGGGTGTCACCGGGTAAGCATTTCTGAACGCAGCCCAGTATTCGTCCGTCCGTAAGTCATGGCCATTTTCTTATTAGTAACTAGGAATAGTAACTTATTAGTAACTAGAACCTAATTGATATTTGGTGTACTAGGTATACTAACTAGCACTTTTATTTTAACCATAGAGAAACTTTTTTTATCTCAAAATGCTTGACTTTTACTGCCAGTAACAACTAAAATAGATAAGGTTACAAAAAAAAGAAAATCAGAGATGCCAGCATTAAAAAATGACACCCTACAAATTTGCAAAATATAAATTATACTAAACTATGTTGGTAAAATTGAACATTACTTACAACTACATATGTATACCGTATTTCGAAAAATCTAACCAGCGGAGTGGCCGAGCGTGCCTGTGCACTAAGCGCTTGCCGACTGGTAGGTCTGGGGTTCGAATCCCGCGGCCGGCTATGCTTGTGAAGGTTTTCTGCAGTTTCCCTTCACAATTCCAGATGAATATCGGCATAGTTCCTTCAAAAGACGGCTGCAGACGCATACCTACCAAATCCTAGCCCTCACACCACTTTCCTTGTCCTCCACCCACATCATAAATGTATAATGTAATGAATAAAAATTTGTAACGAATAAATAAAGTGTACAAACAATGATGTGGGTGGCGTCTGTTATAGACTAATTAGTCTCAAAAAACGGACGTTAAACGCATTATTATTATTATAGACTTTTACGCCAACCTGGCGCTCACTACTCAGTAGGACAGTACTGGGTAACATTCACCTATACCGGCATTATGCAAGGTATTAGGCTCTGTGGAAGGGTAATGTGCCAAACCAATCCGTAAAAGTACCGTAGTACATTCACGGACGGGTTTGTCACATCACTCCCTATGAGAAACGAGGTGTTATTCGTCTATTTTGGTGTACACTGGGTCGTACGGCGAGACTTTTGTGGGAGCGTAGATGTTGGCTCAATGACAGAGGGCTGTGAAAGCCTAGTTCGTTTTCGTGTCCTCAGATGGTAGGTAGGAGTAGGGACAGAGGGAAGGGAAAGGACTGTTTGTGTTTGTGTGTGTGTTTGTGTATGTGTGTGGATGTGTCTTTCTATTTTACGTTTCTTGGTGTAGATGTTTTCTGGTTCATCAAATTGCTCATTAAGATCGGGTGTTCCTGGAACTGCGCGTTTAGATGGTACAGAGGTTGACGGACCTTGTGTGTTATTGAATTGGGGAGGATTGTGCACCAGAGCGGTAACAGTGACAGTGCGGCAGTTGTTCGATCCCCCCTCTCCATCAGACGAATCTGGATCTGTATGTGTGTTAAGTGTTTGTCTTTCAGTGTTAGTGTATTGTGTGTTTATGTATGTGTGTTGTGTGTCAGTAGGATGAGTGTCAGTGTATTGTTCGCTCACTGTAGATGGCTCAGATGGAGTAGAAGCAGGTCTTGTGCTTTCACATATCGCAGTCGGATTCGTATTACTGAGGAACTTCCGTACTATACGACACGTGTTTATGATCACTGCCTTTTGCATAGTGACATATGTGTATTTTGGGAGACCCAAGAGGCTCAAACTATTATGTAGTGTGTGTGGAATGACCCCGGTGGCACTGAGCACTATTGGAACGATGTGGACATGTTCCATTCGCCATTGTTGTTTTATTTCGGCTGCGAGGTCAGTGTATTTATCCAATTTAACTGCGTGTGTTTTTTGTAAGTTGTGTGTATTTGGAACCGCAATATCGATCAGATAGGTTGTCTTAGTGTTTTTCATTACGAAGGTGATATCTGGTCGATTATGATTTATGGTCTTATCTGTAATAATCGACCGATCCCAGTAAAGTCTACAGGAGTCATTCTCCGCTACTACTTTTGGTGTGAGCTTGTAGTAAGGTGTTTTATCTGTTATAAGGTGGTGCTTAACCGCTAGTTTCTGGTATATGATTTTGCCAACCTGGTCGTGACGGTGTTTGTATTCGGACTGAGCGAGCTGAGTACAGGCAGCTGTGATGTGTTGGATCGTTTCAGGTTTGGAATGGCATCTCCGGCATGAGTCAGATGTTATTGACGAGTCACGAAGTATGTATTTTGAGTAATTCTTTTTATTATTATTATTATTATTATGATTATTATTATTTCGAAAAATCTGTCACAGATGGCGGCACTTGCACAAGTGAATACATAATCAAAAGCATTTTGAGTCGCTATATTGCAGGACGAGTTAACTCGTCTTATTAATAAAATTTAAAGAGCTAGTAGAAGACGTCATTTATTTTGTATAAGTACAGGAACAAAATTATTTGGAATTTCCATAACAACACATTTATAAAATTTTGTCAAAATTTTCACTTCGAAATATTTATGAATGTGGGTTTTAAATTTCTAAACTTAACATGATTACAAAATTCTTGTAAAAATAAAAATTTCCCAGTTTTTCGAAAAATAGTTTATAACAATTTTAAAAAATAGCCAAGATGGATAGCTATTTGTATTTAATCGAAATTCTAATCCAAGAAGTTTGTCAAAGCGGACAAAATATCGATAAATCCGAAATAAATGTTGACGTTAAACTGGGAACACTGAACGACATCAATATACAAATGGGCGAGAAACCAGACGTATTTGATGTCACATTACTGAATCCAGGCAAATCGTACCTATTTCCAGCATCCTCGTACGTTTTGAAACACCAGATGTCAGATACGAAAATTAAATTCGTTGTAAAATGTAACGAAGATCCGAATAAAATTATTGGCGAGACTACAATGGAATGGCCAAGATCATTTCGAAAATTGGTGGAACGTTCGAATGAGAAAAATTTGCTACCAGAATCGATAACGGAAACGCTGTGTTTCACGAATAATTGTGGACACATTAAAGTTTTTATGCGGTTTTCATGTTTAGGTAATGATATCCAAACCCAATATCAAGTGATGCAAACCAAAGATGAAGCGATGTCGTATTTGTTCAAAGGTTCAAAAATCCCGGCGCCATTTCAATCACCAGAGTAAATATTTTGCTAGTACTACATCTTTTAGAAGGACTTCACTTCACCCTTTAAGGTTACTTATAAGGGAAGTAAGTCCATGATCTCGAAAAATTTAAAGAAAAATTAAATTTCGCCGGTATGTAGAGAATAATTACGTAATAGTCAGGGTGAGGATCAAACCTGGGGGCTATAAATTTTACTGCTTTGTTGAAAATATATTAACCTGAAATACATATACATATACAATTTTTATGTTTTGTAAAAAAAGCAATGAGGTTGTTCCCCCCCTTCTCCAATTCGAATACTGTGTACCTTTTTTATAGGGATTATTTTTTCCCACGTTTATTAATACATTATATTTTAGAAATTTAGTTGATTCTAAGAAACTTTTAAAACTGGAACTAGTTACTAAAAGTTTAAAAATTAATGAAATATTATTTATATAATACTCAGGACCGTGGAAAAAATTAAGGGCTCAAGGACATACTGTTTCGAGCCCCCCGTCAAATATTATTTTAGAACTAATACTCAAAAATAAGATCTGTTGAGCCCAGTTGAACCCTCTATGGGTCTGGATCCCAGGGCTGTAAATACTACAAAAAATTCTAGTAACAAATATAATATATATTTTTTATATTTATACATTTTAAGGGGTGAAACAAGTACCTCTTCAAATATGGGCTTAAAAATTTTAAAATTAACGAAGTTTATTTATATATGCTGCGATCCTAAACTCATCAAATAGTTCTGATATTTCAAAATAAATAATTAATATCTGTGGTCCATTTCACTTAAATTTAACTATCATTCATCACTTATGAATTTGAATAATTCCCGTTTTCTCGGCTTTATCTCTTTCATTGTTGCAAATGCGTAAATTTTATATTTGCAGTTTCTTTTTAGAAAAGAATAGAAGATTGATTTGTTTCCAATATAAGAATTATTTAATTTTTTAACGATGACTCATGCTCAATTATATTTGAAACGGGGTATACAATAATAATTGACGATAGAGTATAAGCAAAACGCTTCGGCGCCATTTATTTTCAGGGTTAGTTGCATCGACAGATTAGTTATTGCACACTCCTTAACGGATTCCGACTTCCATGGCCACTATGTCCTGCTGTCTAAAGCAACCAATACCTTTCATGATATTCCATAAGCGTTGATTTTGACGTTTGGTTCAGCGCTATTTCTGTTTACCAACAGTGGGCCACTTGGCATTCTGATCCACAAACTCATTAGGATTTCTCTTGACTTCGTCCTGACTATATGTACACTATATAAATATATACAGATATTTAACAATAAGTATTAGTTTTTTCTTTCACATATTTTTAGAGACGGAACATGCCTCCCTTTTCAGTACCGTCAGTTGGGACGAATGTAGACGATTTTTTCAGTTTTTTGGCAATAAATTGTTTAGAGTTTATCTAAAAAATTCTAAAAAAATAATTTAAATGCTTTAATATCACGAGCATATAGGGCAGTAATAAAAATATCAAAATTGGTACTGCAACATTTTTTTTTTTGGTTATATAGTGTCTAGATTCGCCCCTATGTGTGGGGCGAATCGAGACAGTGCTTTATTTGCAATATAAATCACATTCAGTCATGCATATAGGTAAACTCGGACATAAAAAGATAAAAATAGCTGAATTTCCAAACTGAAGATTCGCCCAACTAAATAACTGCATCAGCGAATGGGTAATTCCATGGTCACTTACATTACAATTTGATTTAAAATTGGGATTAAAATCTTTTGAATTTCCGTATTTAATGAGTAAATCCACTAAAATTTAATCAAATTAAATCGAATCCGATTTGAACTTTTAAACAAAGGAAATCAAACAACAAAAAATGCACATAATTTTTTTTTATACAAGATAAAGTAGGTGGTCACTTACATTACTCAAAAAGGAACATAATTTTTCATCTTGTACACAATGAGAATTTTCTGTTCTGTTTTGATAACAAACAGCTTCATTTAAGTATATTTAAACAAATAATGTTTCAATAAATTATTTTAATAATAAATTTCATAAAATATTATATATTTTTGATAAAAATGTAACTTTTAATCGGTCACTTACATTACACCTCTTTGGTCACTTACATTACAGTCACTTTAAAACAAGTTTTATTAAAAAGTAAGTAGTTTATTAGTTTTCTTTTTGGAAAATATGATAGATAACAAAGATAAAAGTTTATTTTTAGTAATTAAAAAAAACGTCTATCGGTTTTGATAGCCTCCATTACTCGAATTCGTAGCTTGACAAAAAATCAAAATAATACTCAAAACGAGTATAGTAATTATTTCAGCATAAAGAAAAAGGTAAATTTAGCTGTATTTTAATATTCATTTGAAAAAAATCACAAGTTACAATATTTTTTTTTTATTAAGTAATAAATTTTTAAGCTAAATTTACAAAATTAAAACAATTAAAGGTAAAAAAATTAAAAAAATGTTGTATATCAGTGATTTAGTCTTTTGAGTATCAAGTAGGCATGATTTTGATTAATTATTTTCATTTTTTAATTTTTACTAAAATTCCATCATTTCATGGAATTGCCCGAATGACTTGATGGGTGGAATAAAACATTTTGGATTTAAATGAATTTTATTTCGATTTGCCTTTGAGTCTATTATGCAAAGTCGATTTGGGAATATGGAAATATTCAGCACCTTGTCTGAGCGATTTTCCTTTATTTTTAATATCGGAAAGTAGGGGCGCAACAACTACATATCTACAGGGTGTCCAACAAAAATTTAAATTATCAAATTTTTTGATAACGCAGTTCTCCGATAACAATGGAAAATGTTGTAATAAAATGTCGTCTCCGAAAATTTGATTTTCAAATAAAAAATATTAGTAAACCACTAAAAAATTTTACTTTTTAATATAAATAAAATAAACTGAACGAAAATTTCCAGGTAATTTTAGGGGGTCCGGACCCCTTGGACCTTCCCGGTTGTTCCGCTTCTGTCGAAAAGAGCCCATTTTATCTTATCTAGACTAGAGTTTATGTAGTTTATACCCACTTTCTTTTTATACTGACGCAACATGGTGTATGAATTCGCCTCACCTATAGACAATTTTTTGTTAATCAATTTATAAAAAAAAATTAAGCACAATACAGCTTTCATTTTTGGTACATATATTGTCAAAAAAACGCCAAACATGTTGTTGCCAGTCCCTACTTTATATATATAACTGTTTTTTTTTTTTTTGTACAGCAGTTTCTTTACAAGATTTCAAAACGCGCGTTATTTTTAAAAAATATAAACAATGCGCCTGTAAAATAATAAAATACAAAGAAGTCACGTTCACCGCTTTTCTTTGATGACTAACTCATAACTGACAAAATTCAGTAGCATAAATTGATCTATGACCTTGTACGGTCATAACACTGACGAAGAAATATCGAGAGGCAGCTCTGTCTAGATTCGCCCCTACTGTCTCGGTTCGCCCCAACTGATGGCACCAACTGAAATTTTTTGTTACTTGGTAGTCACCCACTGCGTACAGGCGAAATTCCATATTTGTTTGAATTTTCGATTTCGTAAATTTCCCTTGCTAGTCAACATTTCTTACATTTAGATATGGTAAAGGTGGCGCTAATGATCTATTGCCTGTTGGACCCATCTACAGCACTAGAGATCGTGGCCGAACACCTTCAAATTATTCCCTGGATATTACCGTCAGCGAAATTGAAGCCAATCTATGCAACGACAAAGACTGTCTTGCTGCCTATAAATTTAAAAAATACGGGATAGGGCCTCTTGCCAAAGAAAAAAGGGAAATTAAGTCACCGTGTGGCAGCCCATCTTGTAAATATGCGTATGAAGTTGGCGAATCACCTTGCGTAGGTCACAGAAAATGTAAATATAATCTACCAAGGCCCGACGTTTCTGGCAAACATGTCTGTGGAGGTTTTGACTGTTTAGGAAACCCACCCACAGTTACATCTGAACTATCGCAAATACCAAGAAAGTCTACAAGGCCTTGTGGAAAGCCTAATTGTCCAGAGACCCTAGTTGTACATCCTTTAAGAGACACTCAAAGAATTCCATGTCCTTCAATTAAAAAAGATGAACCTAAACGATATTCCTGTGAACAACCATGTTTTCCCCCTAAGAAATTCTGTTGTGATAAGTAATTTATTGATTTTTTTTTATCATTGGCAAGAAGTTAACGTCGGAAGCTGTTTTACCTGTTGTACCACAAGGCAAAAAAATTTTTTGGTCATCGAAATCTCTTTTTTTTGATACCAATAAATTATTTTTAATAGGGTATTTGACTATATCACGGGAAAATGATCAAAACAAATTTTAATAATTTATAGTAAAAAAAACAATTATATGTTAATTGAACAGCTTAACTATTATTATTTATTTAAAAAAATTAATTAAATAAGTAATTTTTTGAACTATTAACCACGTGACAGAAACGGGTTGTGACATCACATTGTTATATTTCGATCGGTTACCCCATTCTAATCACATAACTATAAAAATCAGCCCAAATTTAATTAATAATCCAAAAAATTAACAATTTATTTTTCTAGTTATAAGAAAAAAAGTGTTTTTTTCTTAGTTTAAAAAACATCTGTTGTTATTTAAAAAATGTGAGGTAATTGACAGCTAAGGAACGTTTTCGCTTAAATTTTGAGAAGAAATATTAAACTAATTTTTTCTAAGGTTTTAACATTATTTTTAAAAATGAGAAACCTATACATCAATAATGTATAAATAATCGTATTTTAAAATAGTTTTCTAAAATTAGTCCAATACCCTATTTTCTTTATCTAATTTTATTATGTCATCGAAGGATGACATATTAATATCGTTGTGTGATCATAGTGGGGGAAACATTATTATAGATTTGTATATCCATATTGAATAATTAGAGTTGTACATCCATATTGAATAAACGCAAGAGGGCTGTAGAGTTAACAACTATAGAGTTAACAAAAAATCATAAATTAACACTTTCACTGAGGTGACATTACTTAGTGCGTGTCAAAAACACGCACTTAACGAATTTTTCTATTTATTCTAATAATAATTGAAATTATGGAGACTAGATATCAGGAGCACCATCTCTGTATCAAAAACTGTCCACAAAAATGCGTAAATAGTGGCGGCATTACTGTAGCAAAAGGGTAAATTTAGAGAAGTAAACAAGGAAAGAAAAACATACGCGTTGTTATGTAATTATTGTTTTTTTTATTATAATTGTTACATAGGTATAATTGTTTTATTATTTTAAAATTTTTTATAAAACTCAACACAAAAAAATCACTAACAGACATTAAAAGTTCATGTAATTATGAATCACTTTCAACGTGTTTCACAGCGAGTTTTTTGTAGGTTATTAAACAACACACTTCACTCCGTCGACAACTACAAAGTTCATTTCATACTCTTTTGCTACTCTAGCGCTATTTTTCTATTGTTTTCCAGCCAAGATAGTCCTCCTGTTATTTATAACATACATAATATAAGCACTCAGACATATGTTACGTATTGTCGTTTGCATATATTGAGAAGTAATTCGATTTATCAAATGGATAATTATGTTATAAATAAAAATGACATAATATTGCTGCAGCAAATACAGATTTTAACAAAAAATTTTTTGGAAAAATATAAAAAAAATTTTTCGGCTTCCGACGTCAATTTTTTCCCATTTTTTATCTTCTAATATTTAATAGAAACCACATATTAATCATATTTTTTGAAGCAACTTAAGAGCTGGTGGTCTAGAAAATAATTGTAGTCTGGGAGATACAGTAGCAACTAGTACCTCAACAATTGGTTGTGGAAAACCAAATTGTAAAAATATAGAAAAGTTGAAAAATCCATATCCTATCACCATTTGTGAAGATTGCGGTGGATATTCCCGATCTGGAAAAACGTGTAAGGATATCAAAAAGGGCCCTTTACTTGACAGCGCGACACAAATGGATTGCGATAATGAAGTGATTCGAATTGAAAATGTGAAATGCTTTTGTGAACCAAAATGTATCAAATCTCGTTTGTAAGTTGCGATTATTAAAATCAATAAAAATCTTGAAAAAAATAGAAATTTAGAAAATAAAATAACTTGTTAACAAATTGTAAGAATTAAATAAAAATAATTCTTTTCACTTTATTTATTATCTTTTTGTTATTTTTTGAAAATATTCTATTTCAGAAATTCTGAAACATTATGCAACAATGGAAACAGAAAATACAATACAAAAATGACGTCTACCAAATCAGAAATCATTGGTTCTACAAAAAAATCAATAATCAATACAGTAACCTATCGAAGAAGTATTTCACAAACGACTAGTTACGGTAAAGGGAAACGACTGCGAAGTGGTGCAACTTCCCTACATAATACTGAATCACCAATTCAACTGTCGAGTCCACCTCAGGATGATCAAAAAGCGAAGAAAAAAGGTCGTAAAACTAATTTAGTGTATAGCATTGGTGACACGTATCCTGACAATCATTACGGCCACAAAAAGTGTAAAGCTGTAGTTTCTATTGTCTCGTGGCAAAAAGGATGGAAATGGTTTCCAGAACCAACAGTATGCGGATTAAAAGTAAAAAAAAGTTTTATAATTTTTTAAATTTTAAGATATATGTACGACTAAAAGCTTTGATTTGTCAGTCAGTTCAAAGCGCTAAGATTTTACACAACTAAATTCAATTTGTTCAAATCAGACAAATGCTTAACATAATCTTTAACAACTGAGATTTGAGTATGTATATACCATACAATAGATGGAGTACACATAATTTTTTTTTTTTTTTGAAGCAAAATCGCCATATTGGTAAACACCTTTTCTAACTTAAAAGTGTCTGTGGTAATAAAATATTTTTTAATTTGTATGTGATTTTTTACGTAATTTGACACTATTTATCAATAAATGTATGGCTAATTTTGAAAGTGGCATAACTGCCTTTGTTGTTAAACTGAGATATTTAAAGGTTTGCGTTTTAAAAGATTTAAAAATATTAATGCTAGGATTTGGGAAAATTTACTTGTATTTGTTATCTAAGGATACTTAAGTTTTCTTAAGTATAAATAATTTCGCAAAATTATTGGAAAATCACCGCTTTTCACTATAGTAAAGTCAATTATACCACTTTCAAAATAAACAATTTAGAAAAATTGTTAACTTATAATTTTCTCCGATATATTTTGATGAAGTGATGTTTGAAAGACAATGGCATAAGAAAAAGTTTTGTGTATCAAACTAAAGTCAGGGCTGTAAGTAATATTGTCTGAGGGTCTCGCAATTTCCAAAATTTTTTTTAATTTTATTGCATGTCTATGTGAGTTAATTTTATATATGTAATATGCAAAATACATAATATAAGCTGAAATGAAAATGTTAAGTTTATTTTCAAAACTATCAATCCAATGGTGTTATCGATTTGTCCATACTTTACTGGTTACCGAATAAAATATTCTAGAACTTTTGTCACTACTACCACTATTTGGCCTCTTTTTCAATGGCTAAGCCAATAAAGTAATCTATTTTTCGGTATCCTTACTGGTTGACGAAAAATTACAAAAATATTCAACCCTCTAGGTTAATTCTGGGGGGCTGTGGGCGTGCTAGATCCAGTCAAAACACTTTTTCTCCCTCTACTCCCTCCAAATCACCCTAGGAAGTTATGAATATATATCTGCACTCCCTTTACGTATTCATTGCTCAGAGCCTTTAATCAAGTCATCAACAAGGATAGAATGTGTAAAATGTAATTGACAATAAAAAGATTACATGCTGTACATTGCTGCTGATCATTTCATATAATATCATCACATTATTCATCGTTCGGTTGGAAACATTAACGTCTCTAGTGACCTAACGCGACGCGCGACATTTAAATTGTAGATGCCACCCTTTCTATAATTGTTTCATTAAAAGTTCTGTCACTCTAATATAAACGCTTTGTATTATCCTTACACAGCCAAGAAAAGCCTATCGACCGGGATACATAACTCCGGAAATACAAAATATTATTGACGAGGCAAGGGAAAAAGCTGGACTACCGGAAGCGAGTAAGCCAATCAAAAAGAAAAAGAAAAGATCAAGCAGTCGAACGGGTATTTCCGAGCGAGACGATGATGACGAGAATGAATACGAAGTTGAAGATAAAAAAACGTTATACTTTAGTAAAAAAGAAGGAACTTATTTTATCGACTTGAATCCTCTACGAGACCCAAAACAAGTCAAAGAGAATGAAGATCCCTATATAAATTGTCCTCCGATTAAATTCAAATACACTGAAGATCCTCTTAAAAAAGCGGTAAAATATAATCCTTTTTCATTCTAAAAAACGTTATGGTCCTTTTTAGCATGTTAAAATTTAATAATGACAATAAAAAACCTTTTAATTTGTAATTTTCTATAAAAGAAAATAATAATAATAATTTTGATAATGCTCCATATCATTTATTCTATGACTGAAACACTAGCGTTTCTAGTATCAACACCAAGAACCTAATACATAACGTTACGTCATGCGATGCGCGACGTTTTAGTGATATTAATTATTGATATTTTTTTAAATTTTTTTTAAACTTAATATGTCTTAATATTAGGAACGATTTAATCAATACAGAAAAATAAATGCGTGTTTCCTATTGCAGATGAAGGAGTATGACGCATGTGATTGTTGTACTTGCGACCTAGACAAATCTGAGGATGAAGACTTAAATTTAGAATTTTCACCACCAAGAGGTGTGGTTGAAATGGATAAAATGGTCAAACAACCGAATGTTTCACACTTTTGGACACAATATGATCCGACTGATTTTGGAGCGCCACGTCCACGATCAAAAAGATCAACAAAATCGTCCAAAAAGAATTAAATGCCATTTAAAAATAAAAAACGTTTTTTTTTTTTTTTTATACTAAAAATTTTTTAGCGAAATTAATAAAGATGTCTATTTACCCCGATATCCAAATTTAGCGGCAGGCTTTTGAAAAAATCCTAAAATCCCCGGTAAAACGACCAAAACACCAAATCCAATAGCACCGGTGAGAACGACCGCGCCTAAATTAATATTAGCCACGGGTAAACCTTGGTGAAAATTACTAATAGCTTTCTTCACCGGTATTCTTATGAATGGGACACTAAATTCCAAATGAATCTGCAACATACAATCCAAAATTCGAACTTTTCAAACAAGAAATAGAAATATTTATTTAAAATACGCACCCCTATCTCATCATTTGTTGATTGAAATGAGAGCAGTCTTGATTCACGTTTTTCTCGTAGAATTTGTTCTCGAAATAACGATAAATTACGATATTCAAACACATTAACAGAATGAACATTACACAACAAAATTAAACAAAAATATTTGCAAAAAATGACAAGTAATTGATTAAAATTATTCATTTTAAACTTTTATAAAGTTTCACATTTAAAATATTCAACAATTAAATTTAACAGATATTTTTTTTTAAATTCTAATTGTTGCAGTTATGACAATGTGTGTCTAACAATTTATAAACAGTAAATATATATATTATAATGTGATAATAATATACACAGGTGTCAAAGATGTTTCTAGTTTTTCCCCTAATATATTCTTCTCACGTTTCCCACCTAATAAAAAGATGCACTTTTGTTATAAGTAGTTTTTTATGGAACGTTGCATGTTTAATAATTTTACTGTATAATCAATCTTTTTTGACTAATTGTCATTTAAACACTTCTCTTTTGCATTGTAAAGAATGAATATGTATCCAAAGTTGCAAATAATTGGGTGCGTTTGGCAGAAAATAGAACTTACAAACTTTTATAAGTAAAATGGCGGTCATGCTGTGTATGCTACTTTCCGCTAGGACACAAAAATAGTTTTCACTGAGAAACATAACCTCTAATATATTAAATCTACGATTTTTGTATACATAGGTCTTCATTATTTGTTGATTCATTGTTTGTAATTGTTAATAATATTAAATAAAAAAATTGCACAGAACTACTATTCACAGAATAACTTCTTTAAAAATAAATATAAACAAACATGGCGGAACAAATTAGCGCCTAATATAAGCGCGTTCTGGCTGAAAATGGTATAGTATAGTTTGTGCCGTTTGTGCTTTAGTCCTAACAAGAACTTTTTTCTGCCAAACGCACCCATTGTTTAATTGTAAATGAAAGAATTGGCGCGGAAAACGGCTTTCATTATATTTCTTTACAATTACCAAATATTTTTGCGTTTCGCTATTAAAATCAAACATATTTACTGATAACTCATAAAATTATTTAATGATTGGTTGAATTACGGGAATTTGGGTGGGTTGCAATCAAAATAACGAAATTCCTTTTAAATATATCTATAATTGGGTGTCCATATTTTGATAAATTCAAACCGGGAGACAGGCTTTACAAAAGGAAAAAAACGAAAACTAATTTTTTTTTATATATTTTATCATTTTTATATGGAATTCTGAACTGAATAGTTCTTCGAACTTTAACTTGAAGACTTGTACGCGACCACACACTCAAAACTCTATATAAAAGAAACTATCTTTTCTAGAAATGACCAAGTTATTTAAATTATTTGGCCTCCTTCATTCCTTTGTTTTCCGTTTTCTTTAGGCTTCTAGTTTACTATTTCCTTAATATTGGTTGTTTATTTTTTACAAAAAAATTATTAATAATAAAGTAAAGTTGTCAGATTATTTATTAAAAGCCTTCTACAGAATTTTCATTATTAGACTCACAGTTACGGATATAGTCGAGAAATAAATTCCAACCTTATTCTAACAATAAGATATACTAACACTGAACTATATTGTGGTATTCGCTATTCAAAATGAAAAATTGTGTACTAATAAGGCGATAATGATAATTAGTTTAAGAAATCGGCACAAATGGGCGTCCCGAAAAAATCTGTCAGGACACCGGGACAAGAGCGTTAAAACCGAGACAAATCCTGGAAAATCGGGACGTATCGACACCCTACCTGCAACTGATTCGACAGAAGCCTTTTACTTACTGGTCTTACACTAAATACATAAATACATTAAAAAATTAAAAGAACAACTTCGAAAATCTACAATTTGCTTCCAATTTCATCATTTAATTTACGGTTTTTAAAGCAATGAAACGTTTTAATAAGCTTGATCAAGTCGTCAAGCTTAAAAAAAATATTCTCAAACTAAGCTTTATGAAAGTACTTTGAATTAGGGTGATTGGTTGAATTAAGGTAATCTTAGTGTGAACTTTTCATTTTTGCTATCAAAATGAGGAAATTCCTTTTATAAATATGACTGATTCAACACAAGTCTTTTTCCTATTGGTCTTACATGCTTAATTTAATCGGCAGAGAATTTATCGTTTAATTTTAAAAAAATAACTGGACAGTGCGCTGTTAACAATTATGTGTTATGTTGTCAACAGACTATTAATTTAAAATCATCATTATTTTTGATAAAATACCTACCGATTACGTAATCAATAATACAGTGTACAAAATTATAATTGGAACATGCGTAGGTATTTATTTTCCTTCGTATTGTTTAAAATTCAAAATTATATATTTAAAATCAAATTATTTAAAATATAAAAATAATAACAATAATTATAAAATAATTACATATATTTTATCATAAAACAAAGAGTTTAACACAGCTCAGTGGACAATGAATATAATAGCGAAACTTATATTGTATAGTTATGCAGTCAGTCTCTGGCGTCAGTTGCATACCTCTAATTAAAACGCCATTAAAGAATTTCACACAATAGTATGTTAATTCCGTAAGATGTAATAAGGCAAAAGTGGTGTTTCCATCTAGCATCTAGTGACCCTGGAGGAAACTTTATGTAGGTTTCTAACTTAACCACTCATAATATGTAGATACTTTTGAACATCATTGAAGTGAAAATTGCTAAAACACAACCTCATCCATTTTGCCTTTTCTTAACTTACATGGAAAGGTGCCGAAAAGTCAATTAGCAGTTTTGTTGAAACTTGATATACGTGTAGGACAAGCAAAAATAACGGACCCGTATTTTCTTTTATCTGCCACCAAGCCCTAAGCGGATATATAAAATACTGTGGACGACTGTGGACAGTAGTGTTTCAAACTGACAAGGAAAGGTTCCCAGGTGTCCGCCTCCGATTTCAATGCCGCTGAAATATGTTATTCTACGTCGAAATCTAAGAGACACGTATTTTCTTTTATCAGCGGAAAAATTGTCTGAAGGGGTGAAATCGCCCTTCAAACATTGGGGTAAAAATTTAATTTTACAAATATCTCGAAAACAGTAAGAGATAGAGCAAAAGTTTAAATTGACGATATTGCTCTTTTTTAAAGAGCTATCTATTAATATGCGATTTGTTCAATTTACATCAACAGGGGTGGTTGGGGGTTAAAATTTGGGGGTTAATTTTGCAAAAAGGAGGTGAAACTTAAACAATATAAAAATTTCGTTTATAGATATGAAATCTACGTCAAAAAATCTAATTGACCTGTTTTTGCTCAGTGTCCTAATTTCAAGTCTAGGGGTAATTAACTAGGGGGTGACTGTGTCGAATAGTCGTACTACTTGGGTAGTTTAAGAAGTTCTTCTTCATGGAAAATAGTTTGAGACCATTAGAATAACGTAGAAATGAAATTCTCTAATTCAAAATTCAGTTTGAGCAACACTGGAGAGGGGATGAGTCACCCTCTGTAGATTTCAAATCTGTAATCAAAATTTTTATATTGGTTATTTTTCTCCCCTTTTTTGCAAAATTAACCGCCAAATTTTAACCCCCAACCACCCCTGTTGATGTAATTTGAACAAATTTAATATCAATAGATCGCTCTTTAAAAAAGAGCAATATCGCCAATTTAAACTTTTGCTCTATCTCTTACTATTTTAAAGATATTTGTAAAATTAAATTTTTACCCCAATTTTTGGAGGGCGATTTCACCCCTTCAAAGCGTTTTTCCGCCGATAAAAGAAAATATGTGTCTCTTAACGACGTAGAATAACATATTTCAGCGGCATTGAAATCGGAGGCGGACACCTGGGAACCTTTCCTTGTGAGTCAGATACAGCTTAAGGTAGCTTAGTTGTGCAGCAGCTATAGTGAGGCGAACATCGATTCAGATCGATTGTTTGTCATACTCATTACATTATTGTCAACCAATTTCCAACAATAATCGAATACATACATATTATATGTACGAACCGTACGCACACAATGCACTCCCCACTTTCCAGAAATTGAGGTGTGGGGTATGACACACACACAAGCGTACATCCCGTGTACATAGATACGAGATTTATGTAGTAACAAGTTGTGCGTTTGGAGTGAGAGAAATTTTACGTCATCTTTCTACCACAGTGATCTTGCTAGTATAGTGATACGTATAGTTGGTTTATGTATTCTGTGTCTGCCACAGTAGAAATTTAAGGGGTAAAGTCACCCCTCAACTACAGCGGATAGAACTTTAAACTGACACAACACTTTATTTTTAGAGGGCTTTCTAATGATGTATATGTATAAATCCAGAGTCGGACCTACTGGAGGTGCTGTTCAGGTAAAATTGGAGGGAAAATTTCAAATAAGGTGAATATGCTAGTATATTAAAATTTGAATAGCATTGGTATATGAAAACTACATGAAAAATTTACCTATTTTTGCTCAAAGTTGTAATTTAAAGCCTAAAGTCTTAAAATTGGACAGCTAATTTATAATATTTTATAATAGTATTAGGGGTATAAGTTGTATAAGGTGTATGTTAGTTTACAAAATTGCACTGCTTCTTTTTTGTAGCTAATCATATATTAGTAACAAAAAAAATTTTAATCTGATTGACTATGAAAAACTAATAAGCTATAAGTAAGCAGTACAATTTTGTGCGCTAATCCGCATCTATGACTATATGTATTTAGTGATTATTCAAAAAAAATTGTATGGATGAAGCAAATTAAGAGCAATTTATTGGTGTAAAGAACTGATGATTAAAAAATGTATTTTGTTTATAAATAACTAATTAAATAATTAAGTAATTTGGAAGTAACTCAAGTGTACATAAAAAGAAGTTTTTCGACTTCTGGTATCAATTTCTATTCGGCCTAAAATTAGAAATCCTGATACGAAAAGTGGAAAATTTGTAGGAAACGGGGCTATAGCACTTTTTTAAACTTGAAGTCGTAAATGTGGTTAAGAATTCATCGGACATTCACACGGAGCACCTTAATTAATCTAATATACTTCTAATGCATGACATTTCGTAATACAATTAAAATAAACAAATATAATTATCCAGTTCTTACATTTTACTTCTATTACTAGACAATTGTTATATGATTTGTATATGGTTCACGGAACCAGAAAATGACAATTTCCCTACACTAAATAATTTGTCTGTTAACAATACATACTTATAAGTGCTTATTTTTCGGAGTGAAAGTTTTTTTTTTTTTTTATTTTCCAGTGAAAATAACGTCTTCACTTACCAGGTACCACGTTTGTTGACATTAGAAATAAAATTATTTTTACACAATAGCATATAATAATTCCCATTTTACGATTTTGACGAGTTAAGAATTGTTTTTTATTGACGTAGTGTGACGAATATTTTATATAAATAGCACAGTTGCATTACTTGATGAACACTATTTGAAAACGGGACGCCAAAGTTTAAATAAAAATGAATTTTCACAGAAACTTTTATTATTATTGTTCATTTTTTTGTTTTTTAATTGTTTGTGAAGTGGTCACATCAAAGAAATATGAACCAAATTTGAATTCAGGGTAAATATTAAATTTCTCTTAAGGGGAAACACCATATATTATGTACAAAAATTCGAAAATTTAATATTATTAATTTTTGATTTTTTAAACATGAATGTAAATCATGAAAACCGTTCTTTTGAATTACCTACGTCATTTTCAAGTAATGGCGCGTTTTCACTAAATTTCAAATTTGAATCCTTGTTAAAAAATAAGTAAAATGACGATTTTCAAAATAAAATTTCTAAATAGTTATCAAATATTTTTATGTTTCATCATTAAAATTGGAAACAAGCAATGATAATTCATAGAGTTATTTAATATTTAACACAAATTTTAAACGTAGTCAGGTGCCGTATTTTCGTCATAATCTCATAATTAGTGCACAAAACACAAAATTCTATTACTCAAAATACTAACTAATAGAAAATGGTAGCCTTTTTATCTGATATCTAACGTTTTCAGAGGTTTCTTACCGAGTACAGCAAAATTTTATCAAACGTCTGCACAAACGTCCACCGAATACACACCGAAACCAAGATCATTAATTACATCGACAAAAACCACCGATTCATCGAATGATTCAGAATCATTAGCCGATCGTACTCAACGATTTGGTGTTAGTGGTTATGGCGGTTCGACGTATCCGGGTAGCGCTAATGGTGTGGCACCAGGTGTTTATGCTCCACTTAAAATTGATCTGGGCGGTGTAGTGTTAGGTACACTAATTGGCCTAAGTGCAATATTAATATTTCCAAAATTGGCGTATCTATTTTCACATGGCTATGGTGGCGGTTATGGTGGATATGGTAGAAGTTTATCATCAACTGACACCAGTTTATCAGATATACTTTCAAATTTTGAAACGGCACTGGAAAAACATAATATCGATTCGGATATATGTGTTCAAAGATTAATTTGCACTACAGTACAAAATTTGCAAAGTAATAACTCATTAACGCCTGATCAATCACCTACCATCGAACAGTGGATTGATATTTTATCAACGTAAGTAACACTTTTTTTATTTTGATAATTTGCTCGTACGCGTGCTCTAACTGCCGCCATATTTTGCGTACAGCTTTTCCTTGATAAAAGCATGATATACCTACATTTAAATAAAACTAAATATAATCTAACTAAATTTAACTAAATTTTCGCTTTAAACTAAATATAATTTTAAAAGATCTTTTATAATTATTTCCCACCTAAAAAAAAAAAAAATTAATAAATAAAATAATTACATTTGAACATTATATACTAATAAAAACTGTTCATAAATTTCATACTATGTATAAATAATATGGCGATGACGCTTGCGCAAATCGTGTGTGAAAAAGATTCTTAGTGATGTATTTATTTAATTAATAAAATATTTATGTAATTTTTGTGATCATTTGTTAATTTCAGAAATAGCTTACTTCCTGATATGCTTAATGGGACGTCGATCAAAGAGGCAGTGAATGCTGGAATCAATCAAAAAGGATGTGATGATTATTATTCGAAATGTGTAATTGATAAACAAAATATTTTGAAAATTATAACAAATATTATTCCATCATAGAAATCTCCGAAATCTATATTATTTTTAAACAGACAGCGTAAAATATACAATGTTGTAAAATAATGAGATAATATTGTAATTTACTTAAAAACTGTACATTATTGTATTTTTTAAAATAAATTTGTATATTTTAAGTGTATTATAATTACTAATTTAAGCACATTATTTAAATAATTAAGCAGTAGTCAAGTAAACATAAAACTTTAAAATTCTGAGATCGAATCGTGACTAAAATTTCAAACAATTTTTTTTTAATTTTAATTTAATGGGATATAATTGCGGTGTTTGACAATTTTTCAAAAAGTATTTTAAACTGTTATGCATCTAATATAACCTAAAAAATTATTTTTTGGAAAAATTTATTAATAATTCGCAAAAAAATGCTTTTTTATATATCAATTTAAAATTTCCTTCTAAAATACATGTCTTTCTAGTATTACGTCACGTGCCAGTATTGCTAAAAATTCGACAAGAGATTCTTAGTAATATAGTAAAACATTCGTAATATTCACACTTTATATTTTGTCTATTGTTATTTTTTGACAATTTTATTATAATAAAATGATTAATAAAGAAAAAAACAAGAAAAATTCTACGTTTAATCTTCGGCCAAATTTTGACAAATAGTTTCCAATAATAATTACGATAATTACCATAATTACATTTTAGTTTCCAAGGTTTCAAAATTTTTTAAATATATACATTTTATATCTATATATATAAAAATCCCATGTCACAATGTTTGGCTACGATAAACTCCAAAACTATTGAACTGATTTTGATAAAATTTGGTAACTATCTGTAATTTGGTCCAACTTAAACTACAGGATAGTTTTTGTTTCAATTATTGACCTTAATATTTCTTTTTTACAAATTAAATGTTTATCTATTACACGTACCCACGGCTTAATATAATAAAAAAACAGTAGACTGTTTCTTTAGTTTAATAACAATATACTATCTGGTCACAGAGCACTGAATCAAACATATTAACATATGTTTCCTAGAGACAACACAGGCATTAAATTTTGAAGCATGGCTCCATTTTAGTAAGCCCAACTTGTAACCACGGAGACTTGTTTATAAATATTAGACAAACCATTAAATTAATGGTTTGACCGCCATTAAAGTAATCTCATCAGTCTTTTTTTTTTGCTCACATCAGTCAATTTTTTTGCTTCAATTTCTTAATGTATTTGTAATACACAGCATTCTCTCTAGTCGAATCTCTCCTCAATGTATCTGGTACTTAAAAGCCTATATAAATCTGCTATATAAGCTAAAAGCTGCTAAAAGCTATATAAAGCTAAATATATAAATCTGAAAATATACATACGTATGTTTGTTGTCGATTTTTGTTTCCATAGTTTCAAAATATGCATTAGCAAAAATTTTAACATCTTTTACAACTGACATAAATTAACAAAAAATTTTACTATTTATTTAAATAAATATTAATGTAAATTTTACGAAATAAATGTTTTCGTAGAAAAAATATAGTGTAAAATACGTGAGAAATAAGCCATTTTCCCCACTTATTGTACCATAATTATATATTATTATTATTATTAGACCGGGAGATAATAACAGAAAACCTTCTCCCATTTTCGCACTTATGCCTCGGGGAGTATTGAAAGATATGAAAATTTTAAGAAATTTAAGGATAAATTTGAGTTCCGCTCGCGTGGCTTTTATATCGAAAATTAAGTTTTTTACGTAAACTTTCATAGAAAAAGGGAATTTGATACGACTTTTGCACTTATGCCAATTGAAAGTTAGAAAGTTATTATCATGGAACGCTTATTAAAAGAATTGGCATAAGTCACCAGCATGGCTAAGTGTGGTTACGCGGTAGAAAAATCTGATTTTTCTATTCAAATTCCCTTTTTCTATGAAAGTTTACGTAAAAAACTTAATTTTCGATATAAAAGCCACGAGAGCGGAACTCAAATTTATCCTTAAATTTCTTAAAATTTCATATCTTTCAACACTCCCCAAGGCATAAGTGCGAAAATGGGAGAAGGTTTTCTGTTATTATCTCCCGGTCTATATAGTGTGTATTGTGTTATAATTGTGCAGTGTATCTAAAACCATCAATATGGGAATCTATGGAAAAATCTCAGAGTGTGAAAATTAGATATATTAATGGTTACTTTTGAGTCGTATGGCGAGCGGAGCGAAGCATTACATGGAATTAACCTTTTATAGAATTTTGAACTGTTTAGCGAGCGAAGCGAAGCACTTTATTCTCGCGCCTATTCTCAATCAGATATGATTTAAAATTGGCTAAACTATTTTCAGCTTTATTAGTAAATCGTATGGCGAGCGGAGCGAAGCATTACATGGAATTAACCTTTTATAGAATTTTGAACTGTTTAGCGAGCGAAGCGAAACACTTTATTCTCCCGCCTATTTTCAATCCCATATGATTTAAAATTGGCTAAACTATTTTCAGCTTTCTTAGTAAATATTGATTTGGTTGTATCAAAATGATAAGAAAAAATTAATTCAATCAATTATAACTACTGAGCCACAGCAACGCGTGGCCAGGTCAGCTAGTACTATATAAATTTTTATTATACTGGTCTGTGACGTAAGCTATTTCTGATTAATGTTTCTGATTACGTCCTCATCGTCCCCATTAACGAAAATTTTATAATTTTATTTAATTAAAATTCTTATAATTTGGAGTGATGAATTTGTGAAAGGGTAATATTCAGTAGGTACTATTATACATAGGTCTTTATACAACTACTGTCAAATACCCTATTCTAATTTGAAGGCAAAAAATTTAACACAACCGGAGAGGAATTCTTACATGCTGATATAGATTTCAAGGTAGAAATGATTATACCAAAAACACAAATACAGTAAGACAAAATTACAAGCAAAATTTTTACATCACGAAATTCATGAATTTTGACAAACATCCCACATACTGCCTGCACATATTACTAAACAATTGACAGGTGGAGCTGGAGCACCAAAGCTCCCAGTGCACCAGTCGAAATAACTCCACGAACTCTAGACGTCCCCGACGTCCCATGAAGTCTGGCTACGTACTCTGTGCTGGCTACGATGACTACAAAAATTTGTAGTCTAACATTACGTAACGGAGCTTACACCATTACAAACCAGAGGGATCGCATTCAAAAAATACATGCATTAGACATTAAAACAACAATTTCTAATATGGTTACTGATTGTTTTTGTTCCGTAGCCTTTGAATGTGGGTGTATTTCAGAAGTTAAGTATTTATACCGTAAAAAACCAAGAAAAAAATATTTTACGTGCATTAATTTTTTGAATCAGAGCCATCTGGTTTGTAACGGTGCAAGGTCCGTTAGCTGACGTTAGGCTACGGCAACAAAATTTTCTGGCGAACGCCAGCATTGTACTGTCAAAGCCGTCAAAGCTATACATTTAAATTATTGGAGAAAATAGAAAATGGAAAATAAAAAGTCTACATCAATGACTGATACACATGCTGTTAAAATAAAAGAAGAGGCAAATACGCAGAATTTAGACAACTCATTTTTAGATGTAACAAAAACAGAAATACCTGAATCTTCATATCGTGGAAATGAAATAAAGTTGGAATTAGAAAAAAACAATAGTGATGATTTATTAAATTTGGAAAGTTTACATACTGAAATTAAATTAGAAGATGACGAAGATGGCATGTTAAGAGAAAATAATGTTTTATTTGATGAAAATTGCAAAAATTCAGAAATACTTAACACAAAACGTGTAACTGACAATGAAAAAATACGTACAATAAAAAAATCATTTAAGTGCAACATATGTTTTAAAACATTTTCTCAGGCGGGTTCTCTAACAAAACATGAAATAATTCACAGTGATAAAAAACCATTCAAATGCCAAATATGTTTTAAAACGTTTAATCGATCGGGCAGTTTGAAGCAACACGAGAGGCTACACACAGGAGAAAGACCATTTAAGTGTAATATATGTTTTAAAACATTTTCACAGTCAACTAATTTGAAAGTACATGAAAGAACACATACCGAAGAAAAACCATTCAAATGTGATGTATGTTTTAAAACATTTTCACAATCAAGTAATTTGAAATTACATGAAAGAACACACACAGGAGGGAAACCATTCAAATGTGATATATGTTTTAAAACATTTTCACAGTCAAGTAGTTTAAAAACACACCAAATAGTACATACAGGAGAAAGAGCATTTAGCTGTAATGTATGTTTTAAAACATTTTCTCATTCAGTTAGTATGAAAATGCATGAAAGAATACACACAGGCGAAAAACCATACAAGTGTAATATATGTTTTAAAACATTTTCACAGTCACATATTTTGAAAACACATGAAAGGGTACATACAGGAGAAAAACCATTCAAATGTGATATATGTTTTAAAACGTTTAATCAATCGGGCAGTTTGAAGCAGCACGAGAGGCTACACACAGGAGAAAGACCATTTAAGTGTAATATATGTTTTATAACATTTTCACAGTCAACTAATTTGAAAGTACATGAAAGAACACATACCGAAGAAAAACCATTCAAATGTGATGTATGTTTTAAAACATTTTCACAGTCAAGTAATTTGAAATTACATGAAAGAACACACACAGGAGGGAAACCATTCAAATGTGATATATGTTTTAAAACATTTTCTCATTCAAGTAGTTTAAAAAAACATGAAAGAATACACACAGGAGAAAGACTATTCAAGTGTAATATATGTTTTAAAACGTTTTATCTGTCTGATCATTTGAAATCACATAAAAGAACACATACCGGAGAAAAACCATTCAAATGTGATGTATGTTTTAAAACATTTTCTCACCCAGGTAATTTAAAAATACATGAAAGGGTACATACAGGAGAAAAACCATTCAAATGTGATATATGTTTTAAAACATTCGCTGATCTATCTACTTTACGGACACATAAACGAATACATACAGGAGAAAAAGCATTCAAATGTAATATATGCTTTAGAACATTTTCTCATTCAGGTAATTTTAAAACACATGAAAGATTACACACAGGAGAAAAACCATTCAAGTGTAGTAAATGTTTTAGAACATTTACTCAGTCGAGCAGTTTAAAAAGACATGAAAGCACACATACAGGTGTAAAACCATTCAAATGTGATATTTGTTTTAAAACATTCGCTGATCCATCTGCTTTACGGACACATAAACAAATACATACAGGAGAAAAAACATTCAAATGTAATATATGCTTTAGAACATTTTCTCATTCAGGTAATTTGAAAATACATGAAAGATTACACACAGGAGAAAAACCATTTAAATGTGATATATGTTTTAAAACATTCGCTGATCCATCTGCTTTACGGACACATAAACGAGTACATACAGGAGAAAAAGCATTCAAATGTAATATATGCTTTAGAACATTTTCTCATTCAGGTAATTTGAAAACACATGAAAGATTACACACAGGAGAAAAACCATTCAAGTGTAGTAAATGTTTTAGAACATTTACTCAGTCGAGCAGTTTAAAAAGACATGAAAGCACACATACAGGTGTAAAACCATTCAAATGTGATATTTGTTTTAAAACATTCGCTGATCCATCTGCTTTACGGACACATAAACAAATACATACAGGAGAAAAAACATTCAAATGTAATATATGCTTTAGAACATTTTCTCACTCAGGTAATTTAAAAACACATGAAAGAGTACACACAGGAGAAAAACCATTCAAGTGTAGTAAATGTTTTAGAACATTTACTCAGTCGAGCAGTTTAAAAAGACATGAAAGGACATATGCAGGAGAAAAACCATACAAATGAACACTTGTTTTAAATCATTCACTATGTCATATTATTTGAGGATACATATAAAAAAATTTCATACACCAACTTCTCATTAAGCGTACGACAATACATAAACGTCGTACGCTTAGAGAAATCATATACAGAATGTTTCTCTACACAATGGGGTATTTGACAGTAGTTGAAAAAATATCTATTTTGATTTTTAAATAATTACTCGAGTCATAATGATACTGAATATTGCTTTTTTACAAGTTATTTCATTCAGAAATATAAAAAATTTTAATTATATAAAATTATAAAATTTACGTTAAAAATGACGTAATCAAAAACATCAAGCAAAAGCAGTTTACTTCACAAACTCGCTGTATTATCTTGTAGCTAGGACAAAGTCTTTACTTTTTTGGTACTTAACTATGAAAGAAATTTTTTATTATTAATTTTTTTAAATTATTTGACAATTTAAAACGTGTTTAACCGTTACACTCAACCTTGTTTATCCATTATATGGAAGAAAATTTTATTAAGGCTGATAGTAACAATTTGCCAAGAATAGACGCATTAATGATGCGTCGAATGAACGAACTAAAAAATGTAAAAACTACATTGTGTTTATACAATCTTTATAAAACTTTGAAAGTATGTATGACCAATCTACTTATACACGTGTTTCTTTCATTGTGGCTGTCTCCAGAGAATCTTACGGAGACGACGCAGTTGGATAAAAAATTAAATTCTAAAAATAACACAAATGTCACAAGTAAAACCACTACCGGTTCAGTGTTTTAGAGCCAATGACGTCTTATAATTTGAAAGCGACAGAAAGCATCGTTTTGGCGGTCTTTTTAAAAACGGAAATTTTATCGGTTAAATTTTTATTTATTAAAAATATAGTACAAAATAATTTAAAAATGTGTATTATGAGCTTAGTAAGAAGTAATAAACACACTAAGATGGTTTTTAAAAAATTGTCAAATACCCCATTTATTTTTATATAAAAATGAAAATAGTTTTGTTAAAATAACTTTCTAATAATATTTTCTAGCTATATAATATTTATTTATAATTGCAAGCTTGGAAATTATACATGTATATGTGTATTACTTATGTTAACTTTCAAAATAATCGCCTGTATATACTAAAAATTGAAGATTTGTTTACATAAAGATGTTTATTTGCTTTAAAAATAGTTCCACGAAGACTGTATATGTATATACAAACACACACAAACCGTACGCTTCATGAATGTACGGTTAACGGAATAATACAGTATTTTATCGTTGAAAACAGAGAACAAAGAGAACGAACATTACTATGTCTATACTAGGGAAACGAGCGTAACCACAAAGGATATACAATATCCCACCAATATGTTATATATGTGCACGCGGAGTTGTGTGTGTTAGTCCGTTGAATGTTGTGTGTATTAGTGTCTTGCATACATACATACATAATATGTACGTGGTGGTCTGGTGGTGGTGGCACGTATGATGTACGTATACCACGTACATATACTGTGTTAATACGAGAGGTAACAATATAACAACAATTGAAACATACCCATTGAGTGTCCGCGAATGAATGAGGACTAAGCAGTCTAAGATGCACATAAAAGCACATAAGTGATTGCAGAAAAGAGACAGATTTATTCGTTCTATTTGTTCTGTGGTTGAAAAAATATTCCCAAACACTTTTGTAGGTTTCCTTCTTTTTGTCCTTGTCGTACACTTTTCAACACTACACAAGTGTCCTTAATCGGTGGTTTTTATTTAGTTTTTTAAATATTTGACATAATAATATTTCATCTTTACAAAGTTAAAAAAATGATGCAATACTGTAAAGAAAAGTGAAATATGTTATTTTCAATTAGAATAAACTATTTTCGTTTCATTTTAACTGATTTGAAAATTCTAAGCAATACATATTGACACTCACTGATTTTTGTTTTTCAAAATTATATTTTAAATAGTATTAAATATTTTGCAATGAATCCAGTCATTCAGTTATTTTATGTATATGTTTACAGTTAAGTTATAATATATCATTAATGTCATTTGTTTTCGGTTTCTTTAAGAAATATTCTTCTGTAATCAAAATATTATTGAATAAACAGAATTGACATAAAAATATAAAATAGTGTTATTAACTTATTATTTATTAGTATTTCCTAACCTAATGTTGAATTAGTACCCTATGCACTATTTATTTGTTTGACTGGAATTAGAAAAAGACAATCATACGTTAACAAAGAAACTATCAAAAGTGTCTGGGAATATTTTTTCAAATATACGTAAATAGATAGTTAATAACAGGGCTGGATTTACCTCTATGCAAGCTTCGGACCACTTCTAATGTGGTAGACATGTCGAGGCCCTCTTGGAGAATGTCCGAAATTTTTCAAATTTTTCCGAAAACTAGCGCTGGCGAGTAAAAAAACGAAAAGGCGGTTATCCTTTCTATTTTATTCCTTAATTTTGAGATTTTAATTTTGTGGAGGCCCCAGGTGACCTTCCGTATGTCAGTCCGGCTCTGATTAATAATCATAATAAATAATAATCATAAGCAATATTGGTAACGCAAAGATTACGCGAGCGCCTCTGGTTTTTTAAACTGGAAGCTGTATCAAGTAAAAATTTTTGTATACGTTTAATTGTCAATAACAATACGTATTGTACAAATTATGTGCGGATTACTAGATTTTGTATCACCAATTAAACGTATACGTATATTTTCACTTGATACTAGTACTGATTTTACCACCAGAGGCGCAAGTGAGAACCTGTGCGTCGCCAGTAGTAATAAAAATAATAGTTAACGATGAGTCCGTACAGTCAGAAATAGTATATTGTACAATAAGTGGGAAAAGAGGCTTATTTCTCACGAATATGAGTTTGTTGCGCGAGCCCGCAGGGGACAAGTACAACAATTCGTATGAGTGAGAAGTAAGCTTTTCCCACGTATTTTACACTATACTTTTTCTGCGAGCACATTTTTGTTCGTAAAAATTAACACAAATAATTAAAAAAAATTTTAAATAAGTAGTAAAAATTTTTTAAATTTATAATGTCAATGGTAAGATGTTCAAATTTTTGCCAAAGCATACTTTGAAACTATGGAAACAATAATAAATAATCAACATACATAATATGTATATTTTTAGTATTATTTCTGTATATTTGTATATTAAACTAACGGAACAGCCTACTTTTTTATTATATTAAGGCGTGGGAAATAATTTCCCACTGTATTTCCGCACAGTGTGGGCAATTGTTAATTTTTACATATAGTTGGCCGTGCACAAAATGTTACTTTTAATAGTAGGAGTAGAAAAAATTAATTTTTGGAAAGTTTTTGTGCTAAAATTCAATAATCCAATCCTTTCTGTTCGACTCTTTTATCGGTAAAATTTTTCAAATTTTTAATTGTTATTAAATCATTGTATTTTTCAACGATGCTTAAAGAATATTATAAATTCCTATAAACTGAACACAAAAATTGTTCAAAATAATCGATTGTTTACAATTTATAACTATTTTTGTAAAAAGATTACTTTTTGCTTTATAGCTTTGCACCACTAATAAGACATAATATCTCCTTGAAAAGGGTAGACACAAACATAAATAAAACTACAGTTATTAAATTGTCATTTTATTAATAAATAAATACAAACAAAATACATAATCTCGAAGTTAAATTTTTATATGCTCATTAATTTTACATCAAAAACGCCACTGAAAATGAAGTGTCAATTTAACCTATAATTTAATTTTTACAAAATTTTATTTTTTACAATATTTGTAAAATTCATTATTATCACATATTTTAAATAAAAAACGAATTCCTTATTTACGTAGAGTAATTCCTTTTTCGGTATTTCCATTACTTTGTGTAATGCTAATTGGTATTTTTCCGCTTATTATAAACCTGTTTTTTAAATGAAAAATTTAGAAAAATAAACAAATTTTCGTTGCAAATGATTGCATTTATTTAATACGAGAATTTAGACCAATTTTACCCTTTTAAAAACGAAGTCAACTTCAGTCTTCTAAAACCGCTGAAAAAACAGCCAATTGCAGGAAAACATTGAAGAAAACAAGAACAGATTGAATGGTCCACAATTTTATTGAAAAATTTATGTATTCAACCATCGTGTAATATCTTGAATATTTCGCTTTAGTTATAAAGCTTCATCGGCAAGTTAATTAATCTATCTAAAAAATTTTACATAGTTTAATAAAAAAAAACTTTTAATAGAATTAGAAAAACCATAAGAAGTTTGTCACCTCCAAATAAAAGGGGGCAAACTAAACATTCTATGTCATATAGTAATAAAATTAAAGTCAAATTGTAATTGATATCCAGGTTTAGTGATAAACATATCACATAAAACAATGAATATCAATATGTCAAATAAAAAATTTTTATTTTGTATAAAAAAATTGTTAATTTATATAAAATTTTTATGCTATCTAAATGACATCTGTCAAAAATTTAAGAGATTCAATTTTAGAATGTATTCACCAAACAAAGAATGCACTATTCATGTAAAAGGAAAAAGTAAATTACATATCATCTACAGTTTTAAATTAGATTTGGAGATAACAACAATTTTCAAAAAATTCTTTATCAAAATCAATTGAAAGTTTAAATGTCAATAACACATTTCATATTACTTACATTAAAAATAACATGGAATATTCAGTAATCCATTAGTCAAAATTTATTCATTATAACGTAGTTAAACTAGTTAAAAAAAATTTTTAAATAATTTTTTATTCGTAATTTTGAACCAAAAATAATTGAATTTGTACTTCATTATTGCGAAAACATTTAGGTTGAAGTCAATACATTTGTGTAATGCTAAAGAACCGTTGTGTAACTTAACTTAATTTGAATTATACTCCGTGACATACATATTTATGTATGAGAGACAAATCACATTTATGTAGAAAAGAGCGGGAAGATTTAAATTACATATAATTCATGACAACAGAATAAAAAGACTTTTGTTTAAGTTATTCGGACAATTTGTTAAATAAGATATTGTATACCGGGTCAATACTTTCAGAGTCAGTCTGTCTATTGCAACTAATATTTTTATTTAAATTTATGTGATAATTTTCACTAATAATTCGTTTACGAAAATTACTTTCTTTATCAAGAATACGTATGTTTTCGAAATCAAACATGATTGTGCTCTATTACATGACCCGAAAGACCAGTACTATTTTTTTCTCTTTTAATGTCATAATTATGTTGATACATCCTGGCGGATAGTTTTTGTGTAGTCTGACCCACATAAAAAGCGTTACAAGATTTGCAATTCACGCCATAAACAACATCTGATTGGTCTCTCAAATCAACATTCATTCTTTTTTTAGTATATAATTTTTCTAATTTATTATTGTATGAGGAGGCAACTTTGCCGTTATAAGATTCTATTATATGTTTCATTTTTTCCGTGATTTCATTATAAGGTAAAGTGATGAGCTTTTTAGGGTCAAAAGAGGTATTGACTTTCTTTTCTTCTAAGGTATTATATGCTTTATGTACAACTTTGTTTTTTTTATGGTGTCAATAAAATGTACGGGATAATTACTTTTTTTAAGTATCTTAACAGCCTCTTTAATTGTTAATTTACGATTAGTCACACTGCTCAAATTCACGGCTCTATATAAAGTATTATGTATAATGTTAATTTTAATATGTTTCGAATGGTATGAATGAAAGTTAATAATTCGATCAGAATAATTATCTTTTCTATGCCATATAGTATTCAGTAGATTATTTTCATTTCTCGTTATTAACGTGTCTAAAAAACAAAAAAACAAATTTGGTTTTTATTTTCTACTTCTACGGTAAACTGTAGTGATGGGTGATAATTTTTAAAGGTATTTACAATTTTGTCCAAAAAATTAAACGGTGCACAAGTGACGATATCATCAACATAGCGGTAGAAAAAAGAAGGTTTCCAAATTTTAAGTTTATTAAGGTTTATTTAGTTTATTACAAAATAAAAATTTTTTATTTGACATATTGATATTCATTGTTTTATGTGATATGTTTATCACTAAACATGGATATCAATTACAATTTGACTTTAATTTTATTACTATATGACATAGAATGTTTAGTTTGCCCCCTTTTATTTGGAGGTGACAAACTTCTTATGGTTTTTCTAATTCTATTAAAAGTTTTTTTTATTAAACTATGTAAAATTTTTTAGATAGATTAATTAACTTGCCGATGAAGCTTTATAACTAAAGCGAAATATTCAAGATATTACCCGATGGTTGAATACATAAATTTTTCAATAAAATTGTGGACCATTCAATCTGTTCTTGTTTTCTTCAATGTTTTCCTGCAATTGGCTGTTTTTTCAGCGGTTTTAGAAGACTGAAGTTGACTTCGTTTTTAAAAGGGTAAAATTGATCTAAATTCTCGTATTAAATCTGAATATACCGCCCTTAAAATACATCAAGGATTGCATTTATTGATAAGTACAATATTTACTTACCCAAATATCATATTTGTATATCGCAAAGTTTATTATTGTAAAATAATTATTTAATTTTTTCCACCAAGACCAAAGCACACTTATCGATCAGAGCCCGCTGGTTTGTAAAGGTACAAACCTCCATTACTTAACGTTCGATTACGGTAACAAAATTCTTTGGCGAACGCCAGCATTGCTACTGTCAAAGCCGTCTAAGCTGCAAAATTAAATTTTTGGAGAAAATGGAAAATAAAAGATCTACATCAATGACCAATACACGTGCTATTAAAATAAAAGAAGAGGAAAATATACAGAATTTAGACAACTCATTTTTAAATGTAATTAAAACGGAAGTACTCGAATCTTCATATTGTGGAAATGAAATAAAGTTGGAATTAGATAAAAACAATAGTGATGATTTATTAAATTTGGAAAGTTTACATACCGAAATTAAATTAGAAGATGATGATGATGATAATATGTTAAAAGAAAAAAATGATTTATTTGGCGAAAATTCAGAAAAATTTAACACACAGAGTACCATTGACCAAACACATGACACAATACATGCAGAAGAAAAGAAACCATTCAAATGCAATATTTGTTTTAAAACGTTTAATCGGTCGGGCAGTTTGAAGCAACACGAGAGGCTACATACAGGAGAAAGACCATTCAAGTGTAATATATGTTTTAAAACGTTTTATCTGTCCAATAATTTGAAATTACATGAAAGAACACATACCGGAGAAAAACCATTCAAATGTGATGTATGTTTTAAAACATTTTCACAGTCAAGTAATTTGAAATTACATGAAAGAACACACACAGGAGAGAAACCATTCAAATGTGATATATGTTTTAAAACATTTAATCGATCGAGCAATTTAAAACAACACGAGAGGCTACATACAGGAGAGAGACCATTCAAATGTAATATGTGTTTTAAAACTTTTGGTCGGTCATTTAATTTGAAATCACATGAAACAACACACACAGGAGAGAACCCATTCAAATGTGATGTATGTTTTAAAACATTTTCTCACCCAGGTAATTTAAAAATACATGAAAGGGTACATACAGGAGAAAAACCATTCAAATGTGATATATGTTTTAAAACATTTAATCGATCGAGCAATTTAAAACAACACGAGAGGCTACATACAGGAGAGAGACCATTCAAATGTAATATGTGTTTTAAAACTTTTGGTCGGTCATTTAATTTGAAATCACATGAAACAACACACACAGGAGAGAACCCATTCAAATGTGATACATGTTTTAAAACATTTTCTTACCCAAGGACCTTAAAAATCCATAAAAGAATTCATACCGGAGAAAGACCATTCAAGTGTAATATATGTTTTAAAACGTTTTATCTGTCCAATCATTTGAAATTACATGAAAGAACACATACCGGAGAAAAACCATTCAAATGTGATATATGTTGTAAAACATTTTCTTGGTCAGCTAATCTGAAAACACACAAAATAATACATACAGGAGACAAACGATACAAATGTAACACATGTTTTAAAACATTTTCTCGTTCAATTATTTTGAAAACACACGAAAGGGTACATACAGGAGAGAAACCATTTAGATGTAATATATGTTTTAAAACATTTTCTCAGTCGTGCAGTTTAAAAACACACGAAAAAATACATACAGGTGAAAAACCATTCAAATGTAATATATGCTTTAGAACATTTTCGCATTCAGGTACTTTGAAAACACATGAAAGATTACACACAGGAGAAAAACCATTCAAGTGTAGTAAATGTTTTAGAACATTTACTCAGTCGAACAGTCTAAAAAGACATCAAAGGACACATACAGGAGAAAAACCATACAAATGAACACTTGTTTTAATAAGGATGTTTGGGAGCTACAATCGGAGATAAAAGTACATGAAATTATAAATTCGTGAATAATTGCGTTGTATAACAAACTATGAGGTAAATAAATAGTTATCTTTGTTAAATAATATCTGTCACTACAACTGATTGTACAATACGTCAAATTATAGCTCTCAGCTGACTACAAGAGCTGAGTACATTCTGAGGATTTTTCGGAGGAATTTCAAAATGCTACGAAGCGATTGAAAATTTAGTAGAATGTTCCTCATTAAATACTAAGGCGCCTGTGAAAATTTCAAATCGATTCACTAAGCCGTGAAAAAGTTATTTAATCTGTTCTCTTTTCGAATTTTCGTAAGAGTACGTGTAAAATTAGTTTTTTTTTTTTTTTTTTTAATAACTTTTATAACGGCTTAGTGAATCGGTTTGAAATTTTCACAGGGGCCTTAGTATTTAATGAGGAACATTCTACTAAATTTTCAATCGTCTCGTAGCATTTTGAAATTCCTCCGAAAAATCCTCAGAATGTACTGTAATTATTCACGAATTTCTAATTTCATGTACTTTTATCTCCGATTGTACCTCCCAAACACATCCTTAAACAAAAACAAACAGAAAAATACCAACATAAAATGAATTCGAAAATAAATATATAATAATATAATAATTCGTGCAAAAGCGACAATAGAGTAAAAACGGAAAAAATCCAATTACGTTTCATAGATGAGTAGAAATCATGTTTTAAAAATTAAATATGGGTATCCGCCATTTTATAATGTTATACACATGGGTGTCTAAACAAAATTTTTTTATGTATTTTTTTTATATATATAATTCTTATTTTCATTAAAAAACATCAAAAAACCAAAAAAAAGTTTTCGTTATTGGCAAATACTTTGCTAAATATTCCTTTGTTCCCTATACATATTACTTTTATAAAAATATCCCCCATTTAAAATTGTTAAGAGATCACAATGGTATTTTTTAGGTACGTATGCGATTGTAAATGTGTGTGTAATGCTTCTTTTCTGTAATATTCTCACACACGAAATGCCATCTCCACATACCTCCGTGGGTGGATCCATCGCAGGGTTGCCAACTTAGTGGATTTCCCCCTAAATTTAGGGGGCAAAAATTCCATTGTGGTTTTTTTAGGGGGAAAAAATGTTTAGGGGTTTTTTTTAGGGGTATAAAATTTTTTTTAACAGCGTTAAAAAAGTTAACGATTTAAGTTTTGAAATACTCGGATTATAATATGAAATTGAATATTTTAATTCTTTTCTAAAGAGAAGTTTTAAAGAGTATTTTCTTTTCTAACCAATGCCTACAAACTGAAAAACGGAAATAATTCAAATTTTTACCGTTATTTAATTTTGACAAACAAATTTCAGTTAATAAAATACCATTGAAAAGAAATGCCTATATTTATATACATATTAAAATGGCGCAAAGGAAGAAGAGACAAAAAACTGTAGATCTACAATCACTTGATATGTTGATTCTGTAGACTAGGGGCCTATTCGTACCGCACCAAGTCAAAGTGTCTTGCTCTTACTTTTAAGAACATTACACTTGTTTTGAAGAACTTTTGTCTTACTTTGGAGATATTTGTATGTTCCTGTCTCACTTTGATACGATGATTGTAGCATACGTAGTTTATAGTCAGTAACAGCGTTCGGTATACATCGTACATATCCTTCACCCTTCTCTCAAGAACACGGAAAGTGAGACAGGAACATACAAATATCTCCAAAGTAAGACAAAAGTTCTTCAAAACAAGTGTAATGTTCTTAAAAGTAAGAGCAAGACACTTTGACTTGGTGCGGTACGAATAGGCCGGCGACAATTAAGATAACTTCAAAAATATTTCATAACATGAAACCTCAGAAGATACCAAGACTCTGTTTGAAATATTGAATACGTTATAAATAAAGAATGTTTCAAAACTAAATATAGTTGTATTTTTTTAACACGTTCAAGAACACTGACGTCATAAGACGTCAAGGGAATTAGTAAACTCACACTCCACGTCGTACGGCATCAATAATTCTATATAGTGTATTAGCCAAAATAATACCCCTGTCGCAGCATCTGCATAACATAGCGAATTTCCAATCATAAAAGTTACTTTTTTTCGAAAACCCGCTTACCTAGAATAATGGTTCAAAATGTATTTTCTGTGTCTTTCTTGGTTCTTTCCACAATGTAAAAAAAATTGGAAAAACTTTTAAATTTTGGCAAATTGTTTGCAAAAAACTCATTTTTTTGAGGTTTTTGGAATTGGACGTGTCTGACTGGAGAACTCATACAAAATTTTTGGACTTCCAACGTTTTATTGTTTTATTATATTTGCATCCCAAACTAGTATCTATCCTATAAATATAACAAGTTTCATCCAAAATGAATTTTTCGGATATATAGGCACTTAAATTTTCGAAATTTCTAAATTAATTTAAAATAGAGTTAGTCTCCAGAAATTTTGTATTATGGTAAATTTAATTTAATAAATGACAAGTATATAAGTATAGTAATTATAAAGCATTCGCATAGAACAATAGTTTTAAGTATACATGCACATAAGCAAAATAATTTTTGAATTTTCCTGAAGGAAGGAAATATTTTCCCGTAATAAAAAGTATCCTAAATGTTGACGCAGGTAATAAGTTATCACTACACCAGATTTCATAAAAATCCGTTCAATAGTTTTCGCGTAATATGTGCACATGCTCAAAAAGTTTTTTTACTTTCCTGTGGGAATGAGCCACTTTCCCGAAATAAAAAGTATCTGAGATGCTGACTCAGGTAATAAGTTATCATCACACCAAATTGCATCAAAATCCGTTCAATAGTTTTTGCGTACTGTATGCACATGCTCAACATGGTTTTTCCATTTTCCCGTGGGAATGAGACATTTTCTCGAAGTAGAAAGTATCTTAGATGTTGATCCGGGTAATAAGTTGTCGGCACACCAAATTTCATTAAAATCCATCCAGTAGTTTTTGTGTGATGCGTGAACAGACGAACAGACAGACAGACAGACAGACAGACAAAAATTTAAAAAATCGCTGTTTTGATATCTACATCGATAACTATTTACAGTATCTGCACAATTTTTAAAAAATATTCCCTATACAGAAACGGTCTCGTTACATTTGTATTATATGTATAGAATACCTATTAATGGCTCTTTATTTAAAATATTAATTTTTTTTTAAAATAAATCGCCCCCTGTTCTAGGAAATATATATTTTTTAAATTTTTATAAAATTTCTTATGAAAGTGAGCTTCTTAGACAATTTTATTTTGTATTAATGTATTTTATTTTGTATTAATGTGAAACATGAACATTTAAATGTTGGCAATTTCTGTATTCTGGCGCTATCTATCTAGCGCGTTAGTTAACTACTTTATTTAAAAGTTCGAATAAAATTCCAGTCATTTTAATTTTTAATTGTTCAGGAATCAGTACCTTCAGTATCATAAAAGCAAGCAAAATAATATTACAATTTATTTATGTAGATACATATATGATGGAAAGTTAAGAAAAGAAAATGTTTTTTTGGAAGTTCGTGTTTAAGGTAAAATCGAAAAAACTTGGAAAATTTAATTAGTAATTAATTTTTTTTAAATATTTTTAGGTTTGGTTGTAAATGAATCTACTGTTGATCTTTTAATATGATACTGAACTATTCATTATTTAAAATGAAAAATTGTGTACTTATTAGATGATGAAAAATTAGTAGTTTGAAAAACTGAAACAAATCGACCGACGTCTTGAAAAAGTCTGTCGGGACACCGGAGCAACGGAGCTAGAACCGTGACAAATCCGGGAAAACCAAGACGTATGGACACTCTACACGGATTGTGAATGTTATAAACTTTAAGTTTTGATTTTTAAGCACATTATGAGTGAAATTGAAAATTAACAAGGTGTGAAATTTGACATTTTAGTTAAAGTGCATATAAAATATAATACCTACATGTTTTTATAAAAATGCAAATATAAATAAATGTTTTCTGTTTTTTTTTTTTTATTTTAATTGTTATTAATTATTTGGCTTTTTTAATAATTTAGAATTTTTCTGTCAAATGAATAAATTCTGAAAATATGAATTTATGACATAATTTCAGTAAAAGTGAAAATGAAATTTTTCACCCACACTTTTGTAGTGTCAATGTACATCACTGGATCCCAATTTTCAAATGGATAGATAATTTCAGTAGCGTAGAAACTAATTATTAAAAAATTGCAAACCAAATGTGTTTATATGATAATACGTACTTATAAAATTTATATACGTGTTCTTCCGAAAATCGTAAATACCTAATTAACTTTCTCTCGATGAAGTTGGATTGACAAACATTTACATTAGGGATGTTATGGATATTCGTAACCGTAACTAAAACTACCGATATCCGAAATAATTAAATATCCGAAACCGAAAGCGTATACGAAAATGAAAGTTTATAAGTCTAGTAAGTACTTAACACATTAATATTTTTTCTATATATCAATATCTAAAAATATTTCAGTCCCTTTTTGACAATCTTGCCAGAACTTAAACACTTTTTTAAATATTTTTATTGTTAAAATCGAAACGTTATTTTGAAGCCGGTTAAAATTAATATATTTTACATTAAAATGTGTGGTCAATACAATCACTCGCTAGTTAATTATCGCTAGATTTGATGCTAGAAAATTGAGAAAAAACAGGTCATATAGATTTTTTTTTATTTAGATTTTATTTGTAATGATTGAATTACAAAATTCAAAAGGATGTTAAAAAATGTGTGTATTCACTATGAGCTTTTGCCTGTAGTAAATCCAGCTGCTCAAAATCGGTTCCAATATATCAGTTGGTCAGGACGGCATTTGTACATAATTTTAATATTTTCTTTAAGAAATAGTATTTTTTTTTTAAATACTTGTTTGATTTTTTCAAGGCGAGTACTTTTTACGATGTGTGTTTACCAAATTCTACAAAATAATTAAAAAAAAAAACATTGTAACCCTACTATTTTGAAATTTTCAAAAAAATATCATGAAAATTACCTCATATATGCTTTTTCTGAGTTAATTATTGAAAAATATTCTATTTTCCGAGATTTTTAAGGTAAAACGAGCAGATGTATGGTTTTTGTTAAACAAATTTCAGATCTTTAATACATTTTTTCCTTAAAAAAATAAATATTTAATATTTTCAAAAATGTATGATACAACTTGTCAAAATTTAAAATTATTTGTTTTGTTGTCAAAAGAAAAAAAAAACTGAATGTGCAAATTTATTTACCACTAAAATGATGGGTTTATACATATAATTATAACGTAGTATTGTCATTTGGATAGAAAATTACGTAAAAATATTATTGTTTGAATATGATTTAACGTAATTTTTATGCGATTGTAGCAAGCTCTTATTAATTTTAGGAAGGTGTAAACATCATCTAAATTCTGATCATATCACATAAAAAACTGCGCCGTGATCTTTTATCTAAAAAAAAATGGAATAGAGATACATTATAAAAACATTTAACTGACAAAGAAAAAGAATATAGCCGAATCGTTAAATTGAATTAAAAAAATCATAACATGCTACTTAAAAAGCGGATTTTTTCGAATTTAGCTCGTAAAAAATGAGACAGAAAAAAAAAGAATGCGAGTGCGAGTGAAATGGAGAACGACATATTTCCTAGTTTTTCTCGAAAAGTAAGCAATTTAGAGCAACGGTATAAAAACATTTTTTATGAATTTTACCTTTTACTAGGGCTTGGTGTAAAAAAAAATTTGAAAAATTGCTTAATTCTGGCAAAAAACTCATTTTGTTGACAAAAAACGCCCGGAAAACCTACTTCTGGGCATCCGACGTGTCTGGCTAACGAACTCATCCAACGATTTGGAAAATCGAATTCGCACACAAAATTTCATAAGCATTAAACGTTTCGTTCGAGAGTTATCGCGCGGATACATATATATATATATATATATATATATATATATATATATATATATATATATATATATATATATATATATATATATATATAAATTTTAGTGAATATCATTTTCGTATTCTAGGGACCTCAAAACATATTTCTGATATGGTCTCGGGCTTAGGTCGCACCATGACACCTGGCGTAAAAGCTGAATTTCCAGTTTTGGAAATTCGCTAAAAAAGTGTACACGTCTGGTGTATTTTATCTATTTTTGTGTCCGCTAACGTGTTTTTATTATTTTAGGGGGATTTCAAATTGTATTTAGGGGGAAATTTTTTTTAGGAGTTGGCAACCCTGAGCCATAGCCATGGTTAAACAAAACAATAACAAAACATTCAGAGTTGATAATTGCAAAACCTTAAAACGATTCTAAAATTAAATTTCCCGAGAAAAAAGAAAATGGAAAATAAAGTGTGTACATCAAAGATTTGTGTATTTACTGTTAAAATAAAAGAGGAGAAAAATTCACACAGTGTAGACAAAGAATTTTTCAATGTAACAAAAACGGAACTATCGGAATCTTCATGTTATGGAAATGAAATAAAATTGGAACTGCAAGAAAGTAATACAGATGATTTAATAAATTTGGAAAATTTACATACCGAAATTAAATTAGAAGATAATGTAGAGGATATGTTAACGGAAAATAGTGATTTATTTGACGAAAATTCAGAAATATTTAACACACACAGTGACAGTACCATTGACCAAACACATGACACAATACGTACAGAAGAAGAAAAACCATTCAAATGTTATGTATGTTTTAAAACATTTCCTCTGTTACATAATTTGAAATTACATGAAAGAACACATACAGGAGAAAAACCATTCAAGTGTAATGTATGTTTTAAAACGTTTTCTCAGTCAAGTCATTTAAAACTACATGAAAGAACACATTCAGGAGAGAGACCATTCAAATGTGATGTATGTTTTAAAACATTTTCTTCCCCAAGTAATTTAAAACTACATGAAAGAACACATTCAGGAGAAAAACCATTCAAGTGTCATGTATGTTTTAAAACGTTTTCTCAGTCAAATAATTTAAAACTACATGAAAGAACACATTCAGGAGAGAAACCATTCAAATGTGATGTATGTTTTAAAACATTTACTCAGTCAACTAATTTGAAGTTACATGAAAGGACACATACAGGAGAAAAACCATTTAAGTGTAATATATGTTTTAAACCATTTTCTACGGTAGGCCAGATTAAAGTACATGAAAGAACGCATTCAGGAGAGAAACCATTCAAATGTGATGTATGTTTTAAAACATTTTCTCAGTCAAGTAATTTAAAACTACATGAAAGAACACATGCAGGAGAGAAACCATTCAAGTGTAATGTATGTTTTAAAACGTTTTCTCAGTCAAATAATTTAAAACTACATGAAAGAACACATTCAGGAGAGAAACCATTCAAATGTGATATATGTTTTAAAACATTTTCTTCCGCAAGTAATTTAAAACTACATGAAAGAACACATTCAGGAGAAAAACCATTTAAGTGTGATATATGTTTTAAAACATTTTCTACGTTAAGCCAGGTAAAAGTACATGGAAGATCACATACCAGAGAAAAACCATACACGTGTTATATATGTTTTAAAACATTTTCTCAGTTAGGTAGTTTGCAGACACACGTTAAAAAGCAACACATTTGCATAATGAATGCATAATGACTTCAGAGGAAATGTCTTTCCTTCGGAGTCATAATAATAAAAAACTGGGTTTCGAGAAATTCAAAATATTTTTTTGTCATTTATTTTTAAGTATAAAAATTATATACAACACCATTTTTTGCATATTTTTAATGTATACATAGCGTGTACATTGTAACGGAGTGAGCCAAGATAGGCAATATACATATCATTTGTGTAATATTATTTGCCTAAATTAATAAATATGTACTTAGCTTCATGCATGCGCGACATCTATCATCCCAACCGATAACCAACTTTAGTTTAACATTATATCCAGATGGTGCTGTGTTTATCCTATGGTTGTTTGATGATAGGATGTCGCGCGGAGTGTTTCAAATGAAACGATATGACGATGTTGCGAAGCTATTTATTGGTGTGTTAAGGCGTTTTTTGGGCATTCAGGGGTGACGTTTCGATAAACACAGGTCGGTTAAATCGCAACAATGAGTTGTACAACCTCTGAGTCATATTAAATTTATTTTATGATACATTTTGTTTGTTAAGTCGTTATGTACAACAGATTTTATTTATTTTAATAAATTTTAATAATATGAAATGGTGCAACTAAGTTTTTATTAATCGCAATCCACGAACTATTCTTTGGATTAGAACAATGAAATTAATAATATTTTTCAATATTCACACTTCATTAGTGGTGTATTTGGGTCAAGTAATTGTTGCACAAAAGTTTTAATCAACAATAGTACTAGTTAAACAATCGCTAACCACGTCTCATCGTATACCCTATACGCCACAACATACGTAAAAAATAAAAAAATTTAAGTTATCAATTTTACTAATTCTAATCTTGACCGCCATTAAACTCAGTCCATCAATCTTTTCTGCTTCTGTCTTTTTTGTTATATTCACTCAGTGTTTAGAATTTCCATAATAAGAGTTAGGCCAGCCATACACGTTGCGCTATACCGGAGAGGTTTACCTGCATTAGCAACGAGCTCATACACGTTACGGTAAACGGTACGTTAAATCGTTAGATAATAGCACAGTTTAAATAATAGTTTGTTTCACAGTTACGAAACGAGATGACGTAAGAATGTCATTTGGAATTCAAAAATTCCAAAGGGTTATCCATGTTATGTACCTAAATAATGCATAACATTATGCATACTAATACAGTGAAAACGTCATCACTCAAGTAAATTTAATTTAGACAAATAAATTTGCAGGTCAAATTATTTTGTGAAAATTTACAGTTGATAATTATGTAAATTATTTAATTTTCTCTAAGTTTCACTGACTTTATTAAAATTTTTAACAACGATGGCAGTAGAATTTTAACTGTCATTAATTTTTTTTTATTTAAAGCTTGTATTTCTGATATGTATTTAATTATTATGGTGGCATAAAATGTCTGGTGATAACTCTTGTGCTGCTAAATTTTGTTTAAATCATTCAAAACAAAATTTCAATTTATGTTTTTTCGGAGTGCCGTTTGATGTAAATTTGTAAGTATTATTATAATTTGAATGCTTATGTAAAAATACGTTAAATAATAAATAATTATTAATATTTTATAATAATTCAGTTAATATTTTCGATTTCGACAGTGGTTGGTGCTAATAGGTCGTGACGATCTAAATTCTCGTGTCTAAAGGACATACATAATCTAAAGGACATACATAATTGTTTGTACTTATATCAAAAAGGATAGAAAGTGCATTTCGCTACTGCCTATGGTAATAATTTTTTATTTATACTGTGATAATAGGTTTGTTTTTAGCTACTAGTAGTAAAAAACGAAGGAAAAAACTTAAAATATGGTGAAATATTTTTATCAGGCACCGACTTCTTTAAGGTAGTAGTTTGGTAACTCGCGCTTCAAAAGGCAGTGCCTGGGTATTAATTTAACCTATATACAAAATTTCAGCTCTCTAGGTTTATTTGGGGAGATTTTGACCTTGACAAAACTGCTAAAAAACAAGAAAAATCATGTTTTTTTGGTATAAAAATAGGGGCGGGGGGGTAAGGGTTAGAAGTTGAAACCCCCAAAAGGCACACGTTTGATACTAACTCAATCGGAATACAAAATTTCAGCCTTCTAGGTTTATTTGGGGGACCTGTACGCCTGACACTAACTTCGAAAACGTCGAAAAATCATTAAATTGTAGCTTAAAAATGATGGGGGTGGGCGTAAAATATTAAAATCTCTAAAGAGCACACCCTAGGTACGAACTCTATCAACATACAAAATTTCAACCCGCTGGGTTAATTCTGGCGGGCTGTGGGCGTGTCAGATCCAGCCAAAACATTTTTTCCCCCTCTACTCCCTCTAAATCACCCTAGAAAGCTGAATTTTGGATATGTTGTAGACATAGAACAAATAGAACGAATACATCTGTCTCTTTTCTGCAATCACTTATGTGCTTTTATGTGCATCTTAGGCTGCTTAGTCCTTATTCATTCGCGAGCACTCAATGGGTATGTTTCAATTGTTGTTATATTGTTACCTCTCGTATTAACACGGTATATGTACGTGGTATACGTACATCATACGTTCCACCACCACGTATATATTATGTATGTATGTATGCAAGACACTAATACACACACCATCCAACGGACTAACACACACAACTCCGCGTGCACATATATAACATAGTGGTGGGTTATTTTCTATCCTTTGTGGTTACGCTCGTTTTCCTAGTATAAACATAGTAATGTTCGTTCTCTTTGTTCTCTGGTTGTAGATAATTGACCGAAACCTTATTTCAAACCGGTTTGGAAGAGTTTTATTGTTTTGCCGTCCACCACCATCCCCTTAAAGGATAGGGTCGCATCGAAAATTTGCCCAAAATTTGACCCCACTTTAATAGTATTGTTGTACATTGGAATGAGCCCCACTTACCAAATTTCAGCTCCTCCCGTCCATAGGGAGGCCCTAGCTGTACCTATAAAGAACCTTATGCATGTGCGAACCTATCATCTATACCAAAAGTAGTAAAATTACAGCTATTCTGTACTAGAGATGTCGATTTTAAATCGATTAATCGAAGCTTAAAAAATCGATTTTTTTTCGATTTTTTTCATTTGAATCGATTTACGAATCGATTATTAAAAGTAAGAGATCGACAACCGATTTTTTTGAAAAATAATTTCATTTTTATTTTAATTCTACAAAGAAACATGTATTAAAAGGAAACACCAAAAATATTATTGTTAGTTGTTACTTTTTACCCGTTGTGATAACAATGGGTAAAACTCCCCATGTGGCTATACTCGTATGTATAACTATATACGCATTATCTTTCCTAATTAGTTCCAGTAGTATCCAATGTGCCAATAGCCAATATGTATACCCTATCCTATAACCATATAACATATATTTACCTACCATATGTACTATGTGTACTACTATGAAGGCCATGAATGCAAAAAGAAAGGCAGACCACCCATGTTCCAAGTGATGCCTCCTCTACAAAAGGACTTACATATTTAGAAAAGTTTTTTTGTCAGTTTGTTTGAAATTTTTAAATAAACTTGGTTCATTCCGTGATATTCGTTCTATATATTCAGTTGCATCACTCCAATTTTTTCCTACTTTCACCAATCCACGTTACCTCATCGTCTTTCCAAGTATAATATAAAACGTTTTTACATAGTATACCTTCCATGTACTATCGATTAAATTCCTTAACAAACTATCAGTTAATTTTTTTTAAACTTTTCAAAATTTCGATTTTTTACAGAATCGATTTTTTTTTAGTTGATTTTTTTTTGGATCGATTTTTTTAAGTTCGATTTAAATCGATCCAAAAATCGATCTTTTTTTTGGAGAATCGACATCTCTATTCTGTACTGAAAATAGTAGGTTACAGTGTTTGTAGTAAGGTTAATGTAGTAAGGTTACAGCGATTCTATACCAAAATAGAAGGTTACAGCGGTTCTACATCAAAGGCTAAAGGTAAGTAAGATATCGAATTTTAATGGAATTTAACGGTATTGCCGTGACTATTATTATTCCGATTGCGATAAAATAAATAATCTTTGAAAATTTTACCAAACATGGTCGAATAGTACCGAAGTGGAAATTCATCACCAACACGAATACAACCATCTGCGTCAAGCAAGATGCGCACTATTAAATTCAAATCTACAACAATGACATTTTTTATGTGACCTCTTGAAAATAAAAGTCATTCCAAAATTTGTTATAAAATATTATATTTCAACACATTAAAAAGAAACTGTAATAAAAAAGACAATTGTATTAAACTATTCGACATTCGTAATTTTTCCGAAACGTTACAATAATTACTGTCACAGAGACAAATAATGAGATCATGTATCTGATGGCTGGGTGAAGTACAACCTGCACTAAGAATATTACCATTTTCATCGGTTGGTCCCGCACAGCCACGTTGAACGCTACGTTTATTATTTTTTCGTTTCACTTTCTTCAAACAAAATGATGACTGATGCGCGGGACAATCTATCGTCAAAGCTCTGAACCGTCTAATCGATAGCATGTACCAATAATTGTCATTGCATACTTGCTCTGGATTACGTAAGCCCGATTTACATTGAAAACAACGTAATGGTTTTTCAACTGATTGTTGTTCACTTAAAATAAATTTGATTGCTAATAAAAAAGTCAGTGAAAGTCCCAGAAGCATAACCTAAATTTAATTTTTTTATAACATACAGTATAGAAAACTTTCACAGTATTTGATTTGTCAGAATCTTTTAAAAATATAACAAAACAAATTTGTTACTTAGGAAATTGGGAATCAGAAAGGTAAAAAAAAGAAATGAAGACTAAAAATCTTTATTAAAATAATGCTGGCGTTCGCCAGAAAATGTTGTTAGCCTAACGTTAGTTAACGGAGCTTGCACCGTTACAAACCAAAAGGCTCTGCGATTTAAAAAATTAATGCACATTAAATATTTTTTCATGTTTTTTCACGGTACAAATACTTAACTTTTGAAGTACAGCCACACTTAAAGACTATGGAATTAAAACAATCAGTCGCCATGTTAGAAATTGTTGTTTTAGTATCTAATGCATGTTGTTTTTTTGAATACGAGCCCTCTGGTCTGTAACGGTGTAAGTTCCGTTACGTAAGGTTAGGTTAACAAAATTTTTGGCGGAGACCGAATGATTACAAATCTCAATTTCTAATCTATAAACCTATAATAAAACTAATTTATACTAATAAATTACCGTAAAGCATTCCGTAAAAACAGTCAACTTTGTCTACTGAAGACAATTTTGCCATGCCACACTTTGCGTTAAAATAATTAAAATTTAGTGGATATTTCTAACAAACTGCTGATGTTATATAAATTTTTCTGGCATTGGCAGTCCTAGTTTCTTCAAATTATTATATTTTCCAATTCATGTGGTAAATTAGTATTTTCTGCGAGTCTGCAAACATTAACTGGTAATTCAGAAACTATAACACTTATTAGGAAGGTATTTTATCATACGAAAAATTATATAATCTGATGAGTATATTAAATAATTTTCACATTTACTTTTTTATTCGTACCTTATTGAAAATTAATGGTTACTATCGGTTTGGCAAAATTACAGTCCTTCAATAATAGGTAAGACTGTCCATGTACGCCTAATACAAACGGTGAAAAATATTGCATTTTAACTATAAATATGTAGTAAGTAGACCAAATGCCAGCAAATTCCGTTTTGCTACGTTTTATTATTAGATTACTTGGAATTAATAACAAAGTGTGAACAACAGTGGTATAATTAATAAAACACTATTTATTTGCAAAAATATCACTTATTAATTAATTAATTAATTTTGAAACATGCTCCGATCCATATGGTTATCATCAGACAAATAACGCTCAAATCAATTAAATTTAATAACAGTATATTTAAGAATTTTACAATTTTTTTGACATTTTAATAAAAACATGGGTAGGAAAAATTATTGATTCGTTTACATCTCAACCTATTACATTTTTTTTTTTTTGACTAGTCTTTAAGTATCTGGAAAATTTGTTTTTATGATTCAGATCAAATATGTATTTTTATTATTTTATTTTATTTAGACAGTTAAATTTAAATCGAAAATTTAAGCAATGTTGGCTGTGTTTACGGTATGTGAAAAAAATTGTTTATTTGTCAATTGATTTCCATTTCGGTAAATTAACGAACCGAATCACTAAATAATCACGAATCGCCATTGATGGTGTGATTTTAAATAGCCAGTGATTCAATTTGTAATGTATCGGTTCCACTTTATAAAGTGTTTTTGGATATTTACTCAGCAATGCATGTTCAAATTCATTATATAAACGCAAATTATTAATATGTGTTATATTTTTTGGTACAGGAATTTGAGATAGATAACTATAATAACGATGAATATAGTTATTGTAAAAATCTTTTTTCTCTTGCGTTAAATGGCTTTCAATTTCTGCACGATCATTACTCAGTCGATTTAATATGTTGCTCTGAATTACGAAAGACCCTGTAAAATAAGATGATAAATAATATTTAATTATTTGAAATTGGCGACGCATAGCGTCTCTGGTGGTGAAATTAAAAGATGTATGACCCGCATATAATTTGAATTACCCACGGAATTTCAAACTCCATGGAATTACTCACGAAATTTTTCAACTCCATGGAATTACCTAATTCAGCTTGTTTTGATGCAATCTTTTTCGAGCATTGTTTTCGAGACCAACAGAAAATTTGCGTGTATTTCTTTTTACTGGCTAGATCGTTACGAAAACTAATATTAAGTATAAAAAATCATCTAAAAAATTTAATGTCTGTCATTTTTGCGCGTCACATGACATTACTAGACATACTTAACTGTTGACGTTGACACTAGAAACCTTAGGTGGGCAAAAATTTTTAGAATTTCCTAGTTCTGATAACAACGAAATTCTTACAGTTTTGCGATGTTTGAATGTATATGTAACGCATAAGAAATGTACGAAAATTTTCGGTAAATTACCCGATTGTATTTAAATACTAAATAAATATTTCAAGAAAATATAAAAAGACTCGTCCCAAATGGTCCATTGTTCTTTTATTTTTGTCTATAAAAACTGTAATATATAATATTATCATTTTTATCCAGTTATGGTTTTATTGATGTCTCCTTTCCATTTTTTTTTTTTTTTTTTTTTTACTTATTTCTGTCAATAAAAGTTCAATAAAAGTTCAAAAACAATTAACAAAATATTTTTCTTTGCAAAGAAATTATACATATATTAGAAATTTTCAAAAGCTATCGAAAAATTATTTAAATTTATTTAAATTACATATCCTTTATTATCCAATCAAATTTAAAAATAGATTCGAAAGTGAAACAGATTTTCATTGATTATTTTCACAGAATATTATATAAATATAATATTCTGTGAAATAATATAAAATTGATAATTCCCATTGCTATAGATAATATACACCGACGCAATAATTAACTTTTAAGTAAACCGTATGGAAAATTTTTTTATCTCAAAATGTCGGACTTTTTACTGCCAGTGATAAATACAATAGATAAGGTTACAAAAAAAGAAAAAAACCAAAGATCCCAACATCAAAAAAGTTAACCCTAGGAATTTACAAAATATAAATATACTAAACTATGTTGATAAAATTGAACATTATTTAGAATTATGCCGTATTTTAAAAAATCTGTCACAGATGGCGGCACTTATACCAGTGAATATATACATATCACAGCATTTCGAGTCGCCATATTGCAGGACCAGTTAACTCGTCTTAATCACTTAAAGGTTAACATACCTGGAACAAATTTGATAACTTGAACACCATATTTATTTAATTCCAGACGAAGGGCATCACTCCAAACGCTCAATGCAGCTTTTGTTGCTCCATAAACGGCCAATCCAGGTAACGAGACATCAGCACAGTGGCTAGTTATCGTTATTATTCGTCCTAATTAACAAAAATATTTAAAAATACAATTTTATTTTGACAAAATTATTAACAAAAAATAAAATAATAATATACCTTTATATTTTCGTAACAATGGTAAACATATATGAGTAATATGAAAAGTACCAATCATGTTAATTTTTATTTGTTCGTCAATTAAATGAAATGTTTGCCAATCATATTCGCCAAAAACCATTATTCCCGCATTATTAATAAGCGCATGAAATACTATATTCACAACTTCAAAAATGAATTAAAAATTTCAAATTAATTAAAAACATTGAATTACCTTTCGTTTTATTGTTATCGAAATATTTTTGTAAAAATATACCAACAGCATCGATTGTTTTATCATTTCTCAAATCAATTTCTAACGGAATTAAATATTCACCACAATACTCTTGTAACTGTTTAGCGCCACTGGATTTTATATTTAAAAACGTTGCAATAACTGTGAAATTTAAATCGTATGCATATCGTGCAAATGAATATCCTAAACCTGAATCACAACCAGTGATTAAAATTACACGAGTGTAAGGATCTAATTGTTCGATCGATTTACTTCGTTTATAATAAATCGATAAAAAACCCAATGTAATGATACCGAAAAATAAACAACATTTTTTACAACTGTAGGGTAAATTATCCGGAAAGAAAATATTTTTTAAAGAGATAAAAGGAGTAGATAATATAGTACCCATGTTTAAGTAAAATAATGTGTTTTCTTCTCGTAACGCTTTTATCTAAAGATATAAGTTTTATTTTTGTGGGTAACGGATTTTGTTTATAAATAAATTTAAATTTTAAAATAATCTGTTCTTATTAGAATTTTAAATATGTATCATATTGTGAAAATAATTTTAATAAAAAGTACCGATTTAGCATAAAATTTAACGTTTGACCTGTGTGGCGTAGTAATAAAATACTGGTTAAAGTAATCTCGTATGGAACGAATCATATTAATATTAATAATATACAATTAATACAGTAGTCGCTTATTAAATTCTCTAACTAATAAAATCAACTATCAGTCTGAACTACACATACATACGTGGCAGCACTGATGTTGACATGAACACCTTAATGTGACATCATTGATAGTAGAATAATATGTATGTACCATACAATAGATGGATTACACATTATTTTTTTTAAGCAGAATCGCTTAACACCTTTTATAACCTACAAAGTGGTATGAAAGTGTCAGTGGTAATGAATATTTTTTAATTTGTATGTAATTTTTGTTGTCATTCGAGATTATTTATGAATAAGTATTCCAACAATACTTATAACAACAAATATAACATCAATACGAGATGTAAATTTAGATAAAAATTTTAAATCCAACCTTGTTTACCCGCCATATTTGTCAACAGCTGTCACTTTTTGGCTTCATTTTCATCATTTTCATATACATTGTATACATTAAGGATGTTATGAATATGAAATTTCGGATACGGATATGGATATTTAAAAACATTTTTTTCGGTTTCGGTTATGGATATATAATAATATCGGATAATGTTTCGGATACGGTTATGGTTACGGATAATTGCTTTTAATGAAAATCTTTTTGGTAAAAAGAGGGAAATTTTACTCCAAAAAGTAAACGTCAAACACGAATCAACGGAAATCTCTCAAAAGAAATACCTGCAGCAAAAACTTGCTTCGATTTAAAGTCAGTTTTCTAACGGCAGTTGTCTGTTATTATCCGAAACAAATCCGAAACTTTTATTTTCGGATACGGTTTCGGTTTCGGATATTTAATTATTTCGGATATCCGATAGTTTCGGTTACGGTTACGGATATTCATAACATCCGTAGTATATTTATTCAATACTCAGAGTGTGACATAAATGAGAAAAGTTCAGTATTTTTAAACTTATTAGTGGTGATTTTTTCAAAATACGAACCGGTCTGGCGGTAACATGAGTAGCATGAGTAGTCTGGAATTATTTCTTTATGGATGAAATATTAATTTTAACACGTTGATGGTCATGATGAATTGTGACGAAACACTCAACTGATACATTTTTTTGACAAGTAATACACCAATTATTGTTATAAATTACATAAACAAACGTAGCTCGCTCTTTCAGATTTTTAATTAAAACAATGATTTGGTCATGTATACCAAAGTGAGTCGTGTATTCGAATTCAGGTTAGCTGGACATTATAAGTGATCATATGAATATTGACGTATGTTTAAATGCGAATATTGATAGTGTTCACAATTACATCGACAATATTGAAATTAAAATTACTGCTTCTTGCAACCTAGAGGGTAAAAATATGTGTTTGATACACTGTCAAACTGGAATGGTTCTCAAACAGGAATCGGTAGTTTAATGATGATAAAGCACTTAACTAGTTAGCAAGAAATCTTGGATTCGAGCCTTAGCCGATCCAGTTTGGCAATTTTTCGTTCACTATGTGCTTTTTAATTAAAACAATAATTTTACCAGACTCGCTTTTTTAAACGAAATATTTAATTTGCGATTATCGATTTCCCAATGTGATCACAATAAATAGCGACTACTGTAGTAATTTAGATTTTAAAATATTAAAAAACAAGTTCTTTGATTTAAAAAATTCGATTTATTTTGTAGGTATATAAAGATAGTCAGTTAACTACATGTTATATTTACTGCATTTTACGTATATGACATATAATATCTATATGTTTAACTGAAAAAAGAATTTGACCTTCCAAATTATAACAAAAAATGTTACTAAGATTTTAGATATATCTGTGATTTTAAAACACTTTAGAATGTCTGATATTTTAGACATTTGGAGGATATGTATCATATGTATCAAAATCCCTATCAAGCCTGTCAAGTAAAATTAGTAAAATATATGGGTACGTATACGTTTAATTGGTCATAAAATAGGTTTATGTAAATTATGTGCTGATTGCTAGATTTTATATGTCGCCAATTATAAGTATACGTACATTTTTACTTGATACAGCTCTAATAATTTCAGTAATAAACGCGTGAAGAAGAATCTTTGCGTCGCCGATAGATGTTTGACTCAGATGATATTACATACCCACATAATGTAAAATTACATATACTTAGGTAGTTATTTATGCAAAAAGTTGGAAAATGGAGATGTTTTTACATGTGACGAATGAAAAAAACACTTATTTTACACGTCTTGCGTAGTGCATACAATATTTTTTGCAGTTCTAAATTAAAACGAAAAAAAAATTAATGGAAAATAGAAAAATTTTCTCAAATTATTAAACGTTGGCCAGCTTCATCAAAAAATTATTTTAAGATAGGTATTTATTTTTTATTTTAAATAATTCATAGATAACGTAGATAACTATAACTTGTACTGTACGTTACAGTCAAGGCACCAAACTAGAATGCCTATGGAACTGTTCCACTTGTAGCCAGTGGGTGACGTAAAATCTCCCCACTATGTTGTGTAGCTACACACTGCAATAATGTTGGTTTGGTGTTTGTTTCTGTGTGCGTATTCACACACGCTACTACAAAACACCTATTATGGGACAGACCAACCTGTCCAATTCAAGTAACAATGTCTAAGAATGTATTACAATGCACTGTGTGTTCGGCGACAGACACCGACTGACTACATGTCTTAAGTCGTGTCGGGCACACTCTGGGCTCACCACTAGTTACAATTTTCTACACTTACGCTGAGGACTTGGTTACAGTAAAAACAAATACTGTTTAATTATACTTGAAAAATATTTTGTAACATGTTAAAAGTATCAATTTTTTTTACACGTGAGAAAAAGTACGCCATTTTGGTACTGCCAGTGGAAAGTATAAGTTAACTTTTTAATTTAGAATTGCAGAAAATGAATTTTTGCATACTGAACGTAAACGTTTTAAGAACGATGCGGCAATTTTCCAAACTTTGTGCCAACGAAATTCCGTAAAGTTTTCCCTTTTTCTTGATTGATTTGCAAGTAAAACAAGTAAAAAAGTAGATAAAAATTGTCAAACACGTTTAATTTTCGTTAAAAAATAATAATATATTAAGTATTGCGTTTAGTAAGTAAATAACCCATTTTCCTTTTTTTTTAAATTTGGGCAAAGGGAAATACTGGAAAGAAAAACAAACAATTTAATTTAATTTTCATATTTATTTATTACTAAATAATATAATTTGTAAGAGGAATAGTAAAATGTGCCGTTGCATAAAGCGCTTTCCTATAAATAAAAAATTAAGTTTTTAATATTTTTTAATGAAAATTAAATATGTGCATAAAAAATAAAATAAAATAAAAAATAAAAAATTTGACAGCTTTATTTATAGATTGGCACATAATCTAGGAATTAGTCAACGATGCTTTAACCATGTAAGTTCAATTTTCACTTCAATCCAGAAATGTGTAAAAAAAATGTTATTATCGAACACATGTTTTATTTTTATATAAAAAAGGTCTGAAATTATGAAACTCATATAACCGATCAATTAATTACACGAATATAAATTTATAAAGAGTCCTTAGTAAAAATTATAATTTTTATCAATTACACTTTTGAAGGCAACATTTTTGTATCCTTTATTCTTCGGATTTTTTCGTGACAAAACTGGTGTTCTATTGTACCTCCATAAAAAATATTGTAGGTGTGGCTACGTGTGACATTTTAATATTCGTAATTATTCCAAGTATATACTATTTATTAATGTAAATATTTCCGATGTAATTCCAGAAATCGATTAACTTCATTGACATAAAAAGAAGGCAAAAAGAGGTGTAAAGAAAAAACCAGTTTACCATAACTATAAATTAATAATTAAATTGCATAAATCGAATCAATCTAATTGTAATATATTGTTAAAAGACAATTTTATTGTTTATTGTGTAAATGTGAATTGTAATATTGTACATTTTACGGTGACTGAATAAGTATTTTTTAAAATAAAATTGATACAGATGGATGCCTATGGTGGCAAACGATTTCGTGACTATCATAGTCGATCAAAATCACCAGGTACTTATTAAAAAAACAAAAAAAACTGTCTTATTTTAAAAAAGGCTTCCAAAAAAAAAAAAAATAGTTTACTAATTTTCAAAAAAAATATAATTTAGATTTCAGATATGGTGGAGGCAGTTATATGGACGATGATTATCGAAATTCCAGGTCACCACAAAGATGGAAACACGATAAATACGAGGAATATGAGGCAAGAGAAGCGTACGATGTAATGGACCGTAAAAGGCACAGTCGTAGCCGAAGCTCGGAACGTATGAAAGATTACGATTATCGTTCGACGAAAAATGATAATTATGAACCACCTCGTCAGAGGAATTATGAACACGCCGATCTACATCGACATTATGGGTAAGTGTTTCATTTTCTTAGTCCAAATCATTTTTTTTATTGGGAATATTACGATTCGTACGGCGCCAAGATTTGATAACAGTTCCTTGTAGAACTCGACAAAATAAAACGAAAAATAAGAGTAAAATTTTTCGATATCTCTCTTCGTTTTCGAGTGTGTAATATTTTGATAAAGGGCGTGTTCCATTTAGAAAACATAAACGACACTGTATGACACAGTGCATAGGGAAAAAGTAATGCCAATTAAATTTTAGTGATTTTTGTATTTTATTTTTTCATAAAAAAACTAATTGTTTGACTGAAGTTCCGAAAATGGGAATTATGGTGATTAGTAGAGTGGGGACATTGGTCCGCACAAACGCGTTTTCAAGGGGTGACCAATTTTTGATAGCGGGTTTTAGCATACACTACGTCGTCAAAAGTATGGGGACACTTTGGCTCAGGGGGTGCCCACATTTTTGACACGGCAGTGTATCATAACATTAAGTACAGTACCACGTCAAAAATGTGGGCACCCCCTGAGCCAAAGTGTCCCCATACTTTTGACGACGTAGTGTATGCTAAAATCCGCTATAAAAAATTGGTCACCCCGTTTGTGCGGACCAATGTCCCCACTCTAGTGATTAGACAAGGTGACCGAACTCAATGTATTCAAAAAAGTGTCTAAATAAAAGAGGGCATTCGTGTGACTTAGATATCAAAGCGGTACAGTACTAATTCTCGAATGGAAACGCGAGCTTCTTTGTTATCTTTGTTAGCTTTTAAATAGAATCTTCTGGAATGTTTTTCAATGTTCAACTCAGTTATAAAGTGGGTTTTTCGATCGTTTTTAAAATAAACTTAACAGATTTTATTTTGAGTCGCATCATTTACATTGTATATTATATAATTCGCTGACGTCACTATGTAACATCGGAGTCAGTACCATTGGATATTCGCCGTATAAAGTAATTTAAACTATAAAAGGTTATTGTAATTTCTATGTATTTGATTATTATTAAATATCATTAACCGACATTGGTGATTCTCAAATGGAAACACTCATTTCCCCCGTCCCGACATGTTTCCATTTGAGAATAAGTACTGTATTTACATTTTATTTTATCCGTTTTATCTTACTACATTCTCTATATTCACATCAGTATTTTGAGAATATAAACGCCACCAGTGGTAAAAAAAGAAAACCTAATTACTCCCATTTTCCAGACCAATTTTGTCAATTTTTGCTGGGAATGCTCAGAATCACTTGAAATTTTTACCAGACATTCGATAATATTAGTTACGACTAGTTAGTTTTGACAATATAGTTCAACTTTGATATAAAAACTAAGTGGTGAGGTTAGTTAAGGTTATTACTACAGAAGTATAGACAGTAACGAAACGCACTTTTTATCCTTTTTCGATATAAGTACAAACAATTACGTATGTCCTTTTTTGCTTATGTGACTGTATGTATTTATACATGTGAAATTTGGGGTTGATAATGGTCATGTTAAATTATATGAACAACTAAAAGCAACTTTTTCAAAATGAATCAAGCAAATGTGAAATTGATGACAGTATTCAACACGAGAATTTAGATTGTCACGATAGTACCTATTAGTACCAACCATTGTCAAAATCTAAAATATTAACTGAATTATTATAAAATATTATTATTATTTAACGTACACATATTTTTTTTATACATATAAGCATTCAAACTATAATAATACTTACAAATCCGGATCAGACGACACTCAGAAAGAACAATTTTAAATTTTCTTTTGAATTAAGTAAACAAAATTTATCAGCACAGGAGTTACCACCAAACATTTTAAGCCACCATAATAATTAAATATCAGAAATATCTTAAAGATCACAAAACACACTTAAATTACAAGAAAATATAAAAAATAACTAATGACAAACTTTAAATAATAAAAATTTAATGACAGTTAATATTCCACTGCAAACGTTGTTAAAAATTTAAAAAAAAAAATCAGTGGAAATTAGATAAAGAAAATAATTTACATAATTATCAATAGTAAATTTTCACAAAATAATTTGACCTGCAAATTTGTTTTTCTAAATTAAATTTACTTTGGTGATGATATTTTCACTGCATTATTATGCATAATGTTATCCATTATTTACCTAACATGGATAACCCTTGTAATTTTAAAATTCTAAACGTACATTCTGACGTCATCCCGTTTCGTAACTGTTTGTGGAACAAACTATTATTTAAACTGTGGTGGTGAGGTTAGTTAAAGTTAGGTTAGTTTAATTAGTTTTGACCATATATGTAGTATACATATATAGCCAAATGGATATGAAAAAAAACGTCCCAACATCACGGTGCAGATTTGGAAGTATTTTGTTCGTTTTGCGCAAATGCAACTTTTTTGGTGGTAATATGAACCAATCTGAAGAGTAAACACGGTAAACACTAATTGATGCATCCGCGCAAAACAACTGAAGTTCCTCTACCCGATGTCTATCCGTCTCACTTCATCGGAACCACTGCCTCTTATAGGGATTGGCCATATAGTTATAATACATATATGGTTTTGACAATATACTTCTAGGTCACACAATGTCATTTGTGTTTTCTAAATGGAACACGCTCATTGTCCATACAATATATACGAATTTAAAGACAAGTTCAACGTTCAATATCTCGAAAACGAAGCTAGATATCGAAAAATTTTATTCTTGTTTTTCGTTTTATTTTGTCGAGTTGTTCGAGTAGGAACTGTCATCTAATCTTGGCGCCCGTACAAATCGTAGTCTTGCCCTTTTTTTACGAAATTTTTTGTTTTAGCGAGAAAGACAAGAGCTATCGAGACCGTAACCGTGACTCATCGCACGATCGTGAACGCCGACGAGAGAGAGATAGATGCAAGAGCCGCAGCCGAAGTCGCGATCGTAAAAGTCGTAGTCGAAGCCGTGATCGTAATCGTAGCCGTAGTCGTAGTCGAGATCGCGATCGTTCACGAAGGCACAGTCGTGAACGGGACCGAAGACGCGATGAGGATAAAGAGCGTGAACGACGTGCATTTATGGATGATGAGGATACCATTCATAATATTGAAAGGTGAATTTAAAATTTTTTGAAAAATTAGGGTGTCCAGCGGTCAGGGAAATCTGGAGAACCTGGAAATGTCAGGGAAATTTAACTTTCTGGAAATGTCAGGGAATGGGGTATTTGAAATAAAATGCGAGCAAACACGTGACTCGCATTTGTCACATGTAATGTAATCTTGTTTTTCGGATTCTCCCACTACCCCCGCCCCTTCTACTTCCACACCATATACCACTGCCCTTCATAAGTATAGGTAGATAAAATTAGTATATAAGGGCATGTATCGAATATAATTTTTATTCTGTTTGAAAATGAACTAACGGTTCGAAACAATATTGTCACAGTTTCAAAAATAAAAGTGGTATTTTGCAAAGTAAAATATTTGTTGAGTTCATGAAGTTCCCAATAACAAACATTCAGCTTTTCGTCATCTTTACAATAAAAGTTTAAAAAATTTTCTTTTTTAAGATCTGGAAAATAATCAGATTTTTTCTGGAAAATCTGGAAAAGTCAGGGAATTTTTTTTCAAAGATATGCTGGACACCCTGGAAAATTTTCGATAAAATTTTGACTTAAAATTTTGTTTCAGGCAAATCATAACCGATTACCGATCACAAACGCCAAATAAGACAGTTATGATTTGTGGATTGGTGCAGCATATTACGGAAAATGATGTATGTATTTGTTTCTTTTTTTTTTTTTGGTGTTTCGTAGTCAAAATTTAGGAACTCTTTCTCTTTGTTCGTTCGAATGACGATAAAATTACAAGCTACCTTTCGAGTAATTAACTCATCATCACGTCTGAGTGGTTACTCCGCTAATAGCCACTTAGCATACATAATAAAGATTGCGATCCGGAAAGGAACCCTTCAGTTGTGTTATACCTGATGATGAGTTAATTACTCGAAAGTGGTCAGTCAAGATCTTGGTCTACAATTTTATCAAAATCCTTCAAGTGAGAATATATACGGGCTTCAACGGGTGAATATTGATTTCAGATTCGGCAAGACCTGCTGCAGTGTGGTTTTAAACCACTAGAAATTCGCCATGTTCGAAATCGTAGAACAGGTAATAAATTATTCCTTAATCCTTATTTTAATGTCTTCTTTGTATTTCTGTGATTATAAAAATCGTGATTTTTGAAGAGTCTTATCATAAATTTCTAAAAAAAAAAAAAACTATATTTTTGATAAAAACTGATGGTCATATACTTTGAAAGGTAAAAATTCAAAATGAATGTGTGTCGTTTAAAACTAAATTTTTCATATCGTCAAAATTTTTTTTGTTATTTACACATTTTTAAATTTTTATGATGCTTCCAATTTGAACATACTAATCTTAATTACTTCAAGCGTATAGACTGAAAGAACAGGCCGATAGTTCCCGAGCGCTTATGTGACGTAATAAAGGTTATATGGCCTAAACATAGGTACATTAGTGTCTTTTTATTTTCAATTAGATTATTGTTGCTCTGAAATTATTATTACTATGAAATTACTGTTGCTATGAAATTGTGTTCTTATCCAAATTATTGCTTGCTATAAACATCACTGTATTCACTGAGTACGGAATCGAACATATGTTTCTTAGAGATACCACAGGCATTAAATTTTGAAGCATGACTCCATTTTAGTAAACCCAACTTGTAACCACGGAGACTTGTTTATAAATATTAGATAAACCATTAAATTCACATTAAATTAATGGTTTGACCGCCATTAAAGTAATCACATCAGTCAATTTTTTTGCTTGAGTTTCTTAATATATTTGTAATACACAGCATTCTCTCTAGTCGATTCTCTCCTCAATGAATGTATTGAATAATTTATTGAAAATGTCTAATTTAAAGAAATATCAAGCTTGTTTTGTACCACTTTGTGATAGCAATACAAAAATAAATCCGGAAAAAAATGTCCCTCAAAATTTTGAACGTTGAAATCAATGAAACAACCACCAATAATTTTTCCTACTAAATTTTAATAATTTTGACACTTTTGACATATTACCTTTATGACGTCACAGACATCACGATCTTTTGTAGTGCTGTTTTTAATCAATTGATATTTTTTTAAAATTTTTCAAGTTTTAATTAATTTATTGTATTATTTTTAAATATCATTTATCTATCATTTTTAAAAAATTTTTCGCATCGATTATCAATATTATAGTTGAAAAAATATTCCCAGGCACTTGTAGGTTTCCTTCTTTTTTGTCCTTGTCGTACACTTTTCAACACTACAGTAGTGTCCTTAATCAGTGGTTTTTATTTAGTTTTTTAAATATTTGACATAATAATATTTCATCTTCACAAAGTTAAAAAAATGATGCAATACTGTAAAGAAAAGTAAAATATGTTACTTTCAATTAGAATAAACTATTTTCGTTTGATTTTAACTGATTTGAAAATTCTAAGCAGTACATATTGACATTCACTGATTTTTGTTTTTCAAAATTATATTTTTAATAGTATTAAATATTTTGCAATGAATCCAGTCATTCAGTTATTTTATGTATATGTTTACAGTTAAGTTATAATTCGCGTATTCGCGTTGTGGCTTTCATCGCTTCCGTGGGCATCACTTCGGATCGACGTAGCATTCATGTTCGCGTTGCATAAGCATTGCTCCCAAGGATACGCGTGATACGCGTTATAATAGTTGTTCGCGTAGCATACAAATGCCATTCAAAAATTTTTTTTGACAATCTCTTAAAATGGTTGCAATTTTTAATGTAATGAAGAAAAAAATTTATGTTTGAATTATTAAAATTAACGTGGCATAATACAAAAATTATTAAAACATAAACAGTTTCAAAAATTTAAATTTTTTTAAGTTATGTGCACGGTTATATGTCAACGGGAGCCATATTGCGTTAGTCATTTCAAAATATTTTTAAACATAGCTCTAATGACCACCGGAATCAATGGTTGCGAACACACGATCACAAAGTAGCGTCGCTCCTCGCTACGGTAGCCCCAACGCGAAAATGCCCAATATATCATTAATGTCATTTGTTTTCGGTTTCTTTAAGAAATATTCTTCAGTAATCAAATTATTATTGAATAAACAGAATTTACATAAAAATATAAAATAGTGTTATTAACTTATTATTTATTATTATTTCGTAACCTAATGTTCAGTTAGTATCCTATGCACTATTTATTTGTTTGACTGGAATTAGAAAAAGACAATTATCCGTTGACAAAGAAACTATCAAAAGTGTCTGGGAATATTTTTTCAACTATATTTATGATATAGATTTGAAATAAAACAAAACAAATAATATTTACTTTTTATTCAAAAACCCAATTGCATGTATAATTTAGTTAAAAGCAGTTAAAAGGTTAGTTTTGCAATAAAATTTAAAAAAAAATTGTTTTTTTTGTGAAAAAAGAAAGTACAAAAATCATGTGATTGGTATTACTTTTTCCCTACGCACTCTGTGTCACACAGTGTCGTCTGTGGGAATCTCCGAAATATATTAGAGAAAAAAAGATAACCTATATTTAACGAACAATTACATTGCAAATTGTTTTAGCGCCATTTTTGAAAAGTAAATAAAAACCAAATTGAAAAAGAATAGTATGAAGATTAGACAAGGAGTCGAAACTCAGTGTATTAAAAAAAATGTTCAAATCAAAGATGGCACTCGTGTTCGTACGATACGAAAGCGGTACAGTACTTATTCTCAAATGGAACACTCTCAAATGGAAACGCGAGCTTCTATATTATCTTTATTAGCTTTTGAGTAGAATCTTCTGGAATCTTTTCAATTTTCAACTCAATTATAAAGTGGGTTTTTCGATCTTTTTAAAATAAACTTAACAATTTTTATTTTGCGTCGCGTCATTTATATTGTATATAATTCGCTGACGTCACTATGTAAAATCGGAGTCAGTACCATTGGATATCCGCCGTATAAAGTAATTTAAACTATAAGAGTTCATTTCACACATATGTAATTTCTATGTATTTCCTTATTATTAAATATCATAAACCGACATTGGTGATTCTCAAATGGAAACACTCACTTCCCCAGTCCCGGCGTGTTTCTATTTGAGAATACAGTGGCCATCCAATGGTACGTACTCCGATTTTACGTAGTGACGTCAGCGATTTAGTGGGGTTCTCCTCTCACAGATATGTTGTTGTTTGTCTGTGTTGGTGAAAATTTATGTACCAAGTCAGAGTCAGGGCCGTAGGTAATTTTGTCTGAGGGTCTCGTAGCCTTTAAAAATTTTAAAATTTTAATGCAGATATATATGCACATATTCTGTATACGTAATACGCAAAATGCAAATGCAAAATGAGTAACAAAAAATTCTAGAATATTCTAATCGTCAGCTAGCAGAGATATCAAAAAACAGACTTCACCGTTAAATTGGTCATTAAAAATGAGATTAAACAGTGTAGTTTGACAAAAATTCTAGAATGTTCTATTTGCCAACTAGCAAAGATATTGAAAAGTCAATTGTACCACTTAATTGTCCATTAAAAAAGAGGTCAAATTACACATTTTGACAAATGTTCTGGAATATTCTATTCGTCAACTAGTAAAGATATTCAAAAACAAACGTCGCCATTAAATTGGCTACCAAAAAAGAGACCAAATAACACATTTTGGGAAATGTTCTAGAATATTCTATTTGTCAGGTAACAAAGATATTGGAAAATCTACTGCACCACTTAATTGTTCAACCGAAATTAAACTAATGTAAACCAAATGTCCGATTTTGACAAACAATTTTTGCTATTTGACGAATAGAATATTCTAGAACATTTATCAAAATGTGCTATTCTGTCTTTTATTCGATGACCAATTAAATGGTGCAATCGATTTTTCGATATGTTTGTTAGTTGACGAATAGAACATTCTAGAATTTTTGTCAAAATGCCCAGCTTAATCTAATTTTTAGTGTCAAATTCAATAGTGAAGTTTGTTTTTTGGTATCTTTGCTAGTTCACGAGTAGAATATTCTAGAATTTTTGGGGCTTCCGCTATTTGACGTCTTTTACGCTGATGAATGCGATAGTGAAGTTGATTTTTCGACAGTTTTCTAAAAGTCGTCACTCATATTCATTAGTATAACATTAGATTTCCTTTGTCTACACAACCGAATTTTAGGTGCAAATTGTCTCTTAAGATAATTTTGTTTTAAATAAATTTAGATAAATAATATTTACCAACCCCCGAAACAAAAGTTTACCGACGCCCCTGATCTTCCGATTTTACGTACTTCCCCTTAAATTTGCACCAACCACTACGTAAAATTGGATTTGTGGTGTAAATACTGTAGTTACATTCTGTTTTATCCGTTTTATGTTACTATATTCGCTATATTCACATCAGTATTTTGAGATTATTAACGCCACGAGTGGTAAAAAAAGAAAGCCCTTATATTTACCATTTTCCTGACCAATTTTGTCAATTCCTCTCATATGAGTTAGATCTCCATCTTATAATGCTCCATTAAGAATAGTATGTTCAAATTGATGACACCACAGTTTTTTTTTTCACCTTTATCTCCAAATTATCCCTATTAATAAATTTCCCAAAAATTTTGAAAAATTTAGTTTAAATATGAAAATAAAATTGTATAAAAAAGAAACCTATGAAAATCTACTATTGTTTACGAAAGTAGAAAATATAAAAAGACTTGGAAACGAGTAGAGTGATGAAAATGTGTGTGTGTCAAAATATTTATTGAATTTATGGAAAAAAAATTCCTCCTCTGGATTTTATTATGTTGATCGTAAGTTGTTGCTTGGAATTGAAGAAGTGACCACGTCGGCGAAACAATTTGATCGCTTTCTTATTACCCGTTGTCTTATTGTTGCTGTTTAGGTGCTTCAAGAGGTTTTGCGTTTGTCGAGTTTCCAACACTTGAAGAGTCAATTCAGTGGATGGAAATGAAACAGGTACCGAGTATTGTGTCAACTCCTCTCCAGGAATATTCGCAGAGAAGGATCAAATTTTTTTTACAATTTTTTTTTAACGAAAAAAATCAGTTTGTCCATAATATAGACACATTTTTTTTATATTCGTTCTGTGATTCAAATTCAGGGACTTTTTTCTTCTTTTTTTTGGTTTGGTTCAGATTGTGCTCATTAAAAAAGTTGGCAAATAATTTTGTAACGACACGTAGAGAGCGCGAAATTTAAATTGAAGACAAAATCGAATTTTTTGATTTATTTTCAGAAAAGAATTTTTTAACCTTCTAATTAACAAAAATTACGTAATAGAGTTATCGTTGCTTAGAGAATATGCATGTAATTCAAATAAATTCTAAATATTTTTAAGATTCCGTAGTGAAAACTTGTAAATTCTTATATTATGGGCGCAAGCTCAAAAGACCTCCAGAAACGGAGGTGAGGGGAACACAAGTTGTATTATTTCCATAGTTTACCAACCAAACCAAGTAATTATGTTTTTATATGAGTGACTGAGCAAACTTCTGTTTATTAATATGATAGACAAAGATAAATGCACATGTTGATAAAGTTTTTTTTAGCTTGCGCCCATAATAATTTCCCACATTTGTCATAATTTGTCGATATGTACAGTCCATTCAATTTAAACTTAAGCCTCTAACCACGGTAACTGTCAATGATTCCTATTAAAAGCATTTAAATTTTTTATTTATTCAAGCTTAAGTTTATATTGAAAGGACTGTAGAAGACTAATTGTGACAGTAAAAGACCTTTTAAGGGGGTATTCTAGTCTAGAGAGCGATAATTTCGGTTTTTTAATGGTTTAATAAAAATAAAACTATTAATATTTTTACCATCTGTTTATTAATATTTTAAGAAAATACAAAAAAAAAAGAAAATTTAAAGACTAATAACGATTTAAATATGGCTATGAAAGAAAAAGTGATGTGATGGTTGACATGATTTTGGGGTCTGTATTCATCTGGCGATTGGTGAAATCTAAAAATGGCGACTTTTTGTAAAAAAAAATAATTTTTGATGTTTTCTCCAGTTTTTTATTTTTTTAAAAATATCAAAATTTTGCAATATTTGTAACTCCTACCATAAAGCAATATGTACTAAAGATACATGCCAAATTTGAAGTCGATTGGATAAATAGAACTTAAGATATCGCTCATTTGCGAGAAGCTTGACATAACTCAAAAAAAGCTGTTTTTCAGTACGATGATTTAAAATTTTAACAATAAAAAGAGTACTTGTGACAGTCAATTGAAAAAGTGCGATAGAGTATAAAGGCATAACCTCTCTCGTTCTCTTATTTATGTATCTAGCGTGATGTTGTTTTGTTAGCAAAAAGAATGACATTTTCCGTGATCGTCTGTACCGTTAACTCAATAAGGGTGATTTTTGAGTTATGTTACGCTTCTCGCAAATGAGCGATATGTCGACTAACTTGAAAAAAATAGTTTCTAGAAAAATGCATTTAAAGTTTTCAAGTAAAATATCTGATACGTCTTGAACTTACCATATTAATATGGTTTTAATTTTGTATATTTTCGAAATTTTTAAATTTCCTTTTAGGAACACATTTATAAAGGTCTATATTTTCAGAAAATGAAACAAAAAATTTGAATTTTTCAAAATTCTAAACTGGAATACTACCTTAATGTATATTTTTTTTTATTAAAAAAAAAAAATTAAATAATTACATTTTTGACGAAATTTTTAACATACGTTATGAAAAACATTATTATATAAATATTGCCCGCCATATTGATTTCTCACTCTAATTTAGATGGCAATTCAAGTCATTCTTTTCTTTCTCCTAATAGCAGGAAAAGTTACTACTAAAATAATAGTAAGATAGTGGACCACTTATTAGAACATAAACGAGTAACTAGAAACTATAAACGAGTAATCACAAGAAATTATAAGTTCTTTCCCGATTCAACCCGCGTTTCCTTAGCAGCTCATTTTATGGTACGTAGTCTAAGGCACTAAAAGAATACATGCATATTCCCTTTTCGATTTTTTTGAAATTTTAATGCAATGATTTTGTTCTTCAAATTTTTATAAAGTAGTAAAAACGTTTTAATTTACTAAAATTGGATTCAGTTCGTGAGTTACAAAATTTTTTTCATCTTTCTTTGTGCGCACAATTTTTTTTTAGTCAAAATTAGTGCAATCCTTAAACAATTAATATTTAAATTTGTGGTTAATAACGTAGTGCTTTTCTAAAAAACCGAAATAAGAACAAAAAAAAAAATTGAAAACAGTTTTTAATTTTTGGCTTATAACATTTTTTCAAAAAACAAAAAAAAGCAACCAACAAGTGTAGAACTGTTGTCAATTCACTGGACACTAAATCGCGGCTAAAATGCTTGTAAATAAAGAGAAATAATGGAAATAACTGAATAGTTGATAACTGTTACAAAACAGTGGGAATCCGCCTGTGGGGGATTTATCACCTCGACAGTTAGAGGTGGTTGAAGGTTTAGATTTTTCACACATTTAAATCGATATTCTATTATGTGATTTATTTTAACAGGGCGTATTAATGCTGCAAAACAAATATCGCGCCGTGTTGGTGTATAGCATTCCAAAGAAAAATTCTGGATCATTACCGGACAAATCGTCGAAAATTAAAGCGGATTGGCATTGTGTTAAGGTTTTTGTTTCGATTTTTTTGCGATCTTGTTTCTGTACACGTATACTTATTTCATCAACGTTTTTTTTAGTGCGGAACAAACAATTTTAGACGACGTAGCACTTGTTATCGATGTTCTGCATCGCGTGTCGAGAGTGAGGATGGCGGATGCGGAATTGACGAGGTGTCCCAGTATGCCACTAAAAGTAAATATATTTTTTTTATTTTCAAAAATGAAGGTGTTTTTTTCACGAGTCATTACGATTAGTGAAAAACACTCATTTGCACGTGTTGCATACAGTATTTTTTGAAATTCTGAATTAAAATGAAAAAAAAAAAAACTAACGAAAAATGGAAAAATAATCCCAAACTATTGGCGACGCAAAGATTATGCGAGCGCGTCTGGTTTTTTAAATTAGAAGCTGTATCAAGTAAAAAATTTTGTATACGTTTAATTGTCGATAGAAATATGTATTATACAAATTATGTACGCATTACTAGATTTTATATCACCAATTTAACGTATATGTATATTTTTACTTAATACTAGTTCTTACTAGAGGCGCGAGTGAGAATCTTTGCGTTACTAACTAAAAGTTTGACAGCTACATTGAAAAAATTATTTTAATGCCTGCTCTACATATTCTCGCGAAGTTGGCCGAGTACGAAAGTGTAGAAAGTCACTTTGTGATTCTTCGTTCAGCAAACTTCAGCGAGGAACTTCGTATTATATCGTTATTATATATATGAATTTGTTTACTTACTTTTTTTCGCTCCGAGTCGAAACTATAGCCACCTATACCAAGTGACTATTTGACAATTTATCAGGACGTCTTACTATTATAAATGAATGAAAAATATATTAAAAAACTGAAATTTGTTTAATAAAAGTCATACATCTGCTCATTTTACCTTAAATATATCTTAAAACGGAATAGTTTTCAATAATTAACCAAGAAAAAGAATTAGAGATAATTTTTATAACATTCTTAAAAAAAATTCAAAATAAAGTGACGTTTGAATAGTAACGTTCCAAATAATTTTTTTTTTTTTTTATATGTAAAATCTGGTAAATAGATATCGTAATAAGTACCCACTTTGAAAAAAATCAAACAGTATTTAAAAAAAATACTTATTCTTAAAGAAAATAGTAAAATTATGTACAAACAACGTCCTGATAAACTGACATATTTGTTCACCTTGAGCGCTGTAGTCGAATTTCGTATCCCCTCCAGGCAAAAGCTCATAGCGAATAAAGTTAACTTTTTAATTCAGAGTTGCAAAATAATATATTATACACCAAGGGACTAAAAATGCATCATCTAATTATAATTTTTAGCTATTATGTTACGAAATTTGGATGCACTGTCCACTGAAGATTCCGTTATGACAGTATTGAAAAATGTTGCCGGACATATGATTAAGTTTATAAATGGCGTACAGATTGGTCGAGACCCGTTGACCCAAACGTCCCGTGGTATTTGTTATTTAGATATGGAGACCACAATTGAAGCGCTTAGCTTATATGGAACACTCACAGCTCTCGCGCCGCCATTAACCATAGACGGCAAACAAGGTAAATTACACGTAATTCGATTTTTCAGGACTCCTGTTCTTCAAATGTGCTATTATGCTATGTTATTATTAGTTTGGAAACAAACATGAAGAAATGTATTTTTAAGTTGGTAGTTATGCATAACCATAGTCCTTTGTCGGCGAAATTTATTAATAATAAATGAAAGTATTTGTTCTTTATAGTACTAATATTGAAAATATACTAACCGTAAATTGGGCTGAATAAACACATTTCCTCTTAAAAAAGTAAAAACAAATAAGTTTGTAATTTTCTTTTCTTATATATGTTTCAAAGTAACTAAAAACTCGATTAAACAAAAGTTTATTCATAACAGTACCAAAATAAATTGTTTTTAGGAAAAGTTTTAAGAAACAAAAAATAGCACTATTTAAAAATGTCAGTCTAAATTCATTTTTTAATATTTTTCTTATCCAACTTCAAGCTTAGTCACTATTGCTACCGGGAAGAATAATTAATTATTCTACTCTAGTTTAAGGAAAATGTATTATGTTCGCCTTTACGTGAAGTGTTTTTAAACCAAGGTCATGAATAACATTTTTCGTTTTGTCGCTATTCACCCTTCTGTCGTTTATGGTATGTATATTTTAAATACACCATAGGCCAGGATGAATAGGTACGAATTCAAACTTCACACTGTATTTTTTTGTATTTTTTTTTTATAAGTACCTATTTTTTAATATATTAACAATTTACACAAGGATGGTCACTTTATCACAATCCATATCCAAAAAATTTTGAAAATATCGGTGGTTTTTGAAAAAATAACAAAAATCCTATAATTTCTTGTCTATGGTAAATTAGGGTTAAAAGAGACGATAAAAGGGTGAATGGGGACGACCTTTAGAGTCGATCAAAATCGAAATTGAAAAATCCTTTCCTAATCACTCCACATCCGTCCGTTTATACCCGATATAGCTTCCGTTTTAACCAATATATTGTCTCTATTCACCCTTCTCAGTTCCTATTAACCTCCAACTTAATCCAAATGTCAAGTCCTCTTTGTTTCTTCGTAAAAAAATAAAAACAACTAAATTTTGCAGTCTTTTATTCTTCGATATGTTTCAAAATAACTAAAATTTCAATTAAACAACAATTTACTCATAAGAACACTAAAATAAATTATTTTTAGATAAAGTTTTAAGAAACAAAAAATAGCATTGTTTAAAGGTGTTAGTCTAAATTGATTTTTTAATACTTTTTATCCAACTTAAAGCTTAGTTACTGTTGCTACCCGAAGCAATAATTATTCTACTATAATTTAAGAAGAGATATATTATGTTCGCCTTTACGTCTAGTGTTTTTAAACGAAGGTCATGAATAACATTTTTCGTTGTGTCGCGGTTCATCCCCGTTTACGGAACACTTTCATTTTTTAGTAATAAATTGTGCCGACAGAGCACTTAAAAAAATACATTTCTTTGTGTTTGATTCTAAACTATTAATAGCATAGCATAGCATAGCATAGCACATTTGAAGAATAGTAGTTTTTGGCTCTCGATTGCCGAACTTACACCGTAAAATTATTACATTTTGTTGCAGTATCAATATCATATTGTAAATATCGTATGGGCGATGTAAATCAAATTTTTCCACAAGTGGCATTTTCAAATACGACCACCGCGCAGACGTACACAATGAACGATTTGAACGCACTAGCGGACTATAGTGCAAGCCGTTACGCAAAAACACCGGAACAATATCAACACTACTATGAATATTATAAAAATTATTTCTCGCAACAAATCTCACAAGGCGCGGCCATTTCGTTGGCGCAGGAGAATCAAGCGAATTCAGTGAATGCGGCAGCGGCGGTTGCGCATGCGGCAATGTTACAGCGACAGAGGAAATTGAACGCCGATAAAAATTCATTTAACGTTCCAACGGGCACCGATGGACGAAAATATCGTGAGTATATTTTTCAGTGGTCAAACACGTTCACTGCCACCGGCTGAATGAGAAGTGAAAACTCGTTACGAAAGGTGTCTCTAATAAAATTTTTAGCACGGGGAAATAAATTTGACATACATATTCGGTCCTGATGTATTATTTTTCACACATTTTTTTTTTCAAGTCATTTTTTGGGGCCCTTTTTTATGTTATTATTATATTTATGTCTTTTTGCGTTTAATATTAAAATTAGTCTTTAATTTGTTAATAATATGATTATCTGAACTTGAAACTGTTTGTATGAATTAATAAATTTTATAAATAGTTTCTAAATATTTCTCCAATAAAAAAAAATGTCCCGCTACTGTGGAATTAAAAGGTTCGTGAAGTGTAAATTGACTTCCTAAGGATAACCTAAAAAAACTGACCCCAAAAAAATTATTTTACTATATCGATTTTTTTTTAGACATGGGCGCATTTTTTTACATGTTCTTCTTTAGACGTCAACAAATATAAAACTTAAATTGCTATAAAAACGAGCTCACTAAAAAATACTCAATATAGTAAGAAAGGGTACATTTTTCCAAAAAAAGCCATTTTGATCAGTTTGTCGATTTTTTTTTTTTTTGTGAAGAAAACGTAGTTAATTTTACTTTTGAATTAAGGAAACGTAGTTAATTTTACTGAATAGTATATTATATTTAGTATATAATTTATTTTGAGTGATTACCAGTGAGTATTCACCATTCCCGTTATGTTCTATCATCGCTCGATTTATAGTTCTATTTAGAACTGATAATCGATAAACGAAGATGTTAAAAAAAAAATTACTTTTAAATTATTATTGTAACGTTAAGTTAGGGTCCTGTATTTTACTAAAATAATGAGAAATATAAAAAAAAAATAGTGTCATATTATGGGGTCAATTTTCTTAGGTTATCGATACCCCTCCTTTGCTACACATTTCACGAAAACATAAGGATTTCGTTGTTGGAACTACGAAATCCTAAAAACGCTATAGCTGTTACTAGTCAGAAGTTTTTGAAAGAGAAAGAAATTTAAAATTTTAGTTGTAGCTCCTGAACTACACCCTAGTAGTTCTGTATTTATCCGTAACAAGGAGAGGGCACGACATGGGAAATTGACTTTGGGATGGGATTTCGCAGGATTATAGTCGCCTAGAAGATTAATCAATTGTGAAAATATAAAGATCTACTGGCCAGTCAATTTCGAGAAAAACGCTTTCAAAATTCTAACTTCATTTACTGTATGTTTATATATCATACATTTGAATGTCAAATTAACAGTTAGTTTAGCTCAGTCCGTAGCGTGTCATAGTGGTAACGAGTGCACGGGTTCGATTCCGACTGCAAGTAATTTTTTTTTTATTTTGTTAATTAAATATTAAAATTAATATATTTCAAAAATAAATAATTATTTCTAACAATAAATATCATAAATTAAAATGTAATTGTATTTTTTTTAATTCGTAACCATTTACTTAATAATTTTTTAATAAGTATCTAGCTTTTCTTACATAGGTAAATAATAAAATTACCAAAACCGTTTTTTAATTAAAAAAATTAAGAATTTTATTGATTATAAATTTACCTATAATTATATACAAGAACCGGAATGATCCGGATCCGTGTAAAACAGCAGTGAACCTGTTAAAAATCGCTTAATGTGTGCCTGTACCCTTACTACAAAATTTTTTTTCGTAGCTCTACCCGACGTAAATTCTTACATATACGACGAAACCACCGGATATTATTACGATTCCTCCACGGGACTGTACTACGATGCAAATTCACAATACTACTATAATAGTGTAATTCAAAAATACCTCTACTGGGACGGCACCCAAATGACTTACTTATTAGCGCCAAATCAAACGAGCACTACAGTGGCGACGGCTACAACCGCCACCGCAACTATCGCAAGTGCAGCAACAACAGCGGCAGCAGCGGCGACAGCTGCCACCGCAGTCGCCGCCGCCGCCGCCGCGACCACTGACGAGCAAAAAGACAAAGACAAGAAGAAGAATAAACAGGAGAAACAGGATAAAGTGAAAGTGGCGAAGAAAATCGCAAAAGACATGGAACGTTGGGCGAAAACAATGAGTAAAAGCAAAGAATCCACACGAACCGGAATACCGCCGACCGGAATAGAATTGGGACAGAGTTCAACAGCGACCACGGCCGCAGGTTCAGCGGATATTGGATTTGCCGTGTTAGAGAAAAAAGTTGCAGTCGGCCCAACGCCAACGTTAATCGCAAAAGGTCTCGAGAAAGCGTCAAATTCGGTAAGTATTTCGTATTTTGTTTATGTGTCGTATTATATTAAAATCTTTGGGATAAGTAAATTGGTAAAGTAGATTTAGGCCAAAGTAGATTAAGATAGGTAGGCTGTCCACATAATCTGTGAAATAAGGAATAAGAAGTGTGTCATCTAATGACGTTGAATGGAACTTTAATGAAATAAGAAATAAGGAGTATGCCATCTAGTGACGTTGAATGACACTTTCACTTAACTGCTCATGGGTAAATGAATTTAGGTATTTTTGTACATCAGAATTCATGAAAAAGTAACGTTCCTGATGACTTAACCCCTTAACTACCGAATGTATTTTGTCGGTAGACTACTAGTGGTACTTACAAGTACCAGTAACTTTATTAACATATTTAAAATATATCTATTAGATTTTATACAAAAAACTTTTAAACACTTAAAAGTAGAATCATTTAACATATTATTTCTGAAATTTTTAATAGTATTGTATGTACTAGCTACACATAAATAAAATTCAAACTTGTTAGGGGCACAAGTGTAAAAAAGTTATTGTACTAACGTTTTTTTAATTGTTATTATTTGATAATTTGGCGATATTGTTGCCGTTTTTTGTGTTATTCTGTTAAAATATGGTTTGTTATTTTTAAGTATATCAAGAGTAACAAAATTGACAACTTAATTTTTAAAATTTTAACAAAAATACGAAGTGGACTGGTAAGTACCACTAAGTGTTTTATACACCAATTTTTATTGCTTTTAACAATGTGAAATCGAAATTGTATTTTAGAGATAGACAACAATGACTTACTTTAGAAAACCTTTATCCGACTAAAAAATATGTTTATTCAGTATCACAGGATGTTAATATAATAGAGGCGTCCGATGTCAAAAAGTTTGATATTTGATAATTTGAGAGGAAGATGCGAAATTTGCCGTGCATTAGGTCTCTACTCAATATCATTTTCTAAATGTGTAGCATATGAAGTATACTTCTGTTGTAATAAAGAAAAAACCGTTTTCTACATTATCATGTAAAATAATTTTTTTTTCCTGAGTTCTACTGAATTAATTTTTGTAAATAACAGAACAATTTTATTTGAAAATGAGTAATTAAGCTCAAAAAAATTGTCACAATTAAGAAAATGAAGTGGTATTTTTTGCTAGGTAAAATGTTTGTTCTATTATTTAATTTTTATAATTTAGATTAATGAAAAATTAAATGTTAAACATTAATATAAATAAACTGAATTCGGAAAAACTATCGTGTTTATTTACTCTAGTGGTACTTTGGAGTCCAAAATTTTTTTTTCCCATAAATTAAGTTTTTTCTCGTATTTAACTTATGATATAGATAAAATGATGTATTTAAATCCCAATAATGTACGACTTCAAGGAAAATTTAAATAGTACATATTTCTGGTATTTTTCGTGCAGAAAAAAACTGGACTTGTAAGTACCACTAGTAGCGAAAGGGTTAAATTGTGAAAATTATCAGCATTTGTTTGTTTACAAATTATGACGTCATTTTAAAGTAATGGCACGTATTCAGTTATTTCAGTCCTTGTTGAAAATTAATGATTTTCAAAATAAATTTTCTGAATAATTACCATTTGCGTTTCGTCATTAAAATGAAATAATTATATTAAATGATAACCTCAAAGAATGGCGGTATTTGACCAATTTTGAGAAACTATTTTTAAATATGCATATTTATGCATTATGAATGTAAATATATATTCTTAATTTTTATGTTTTTAAACTTTATGCGAAAATGTTTATGTACTATAATCTTGTTTCGAATTCAGAACAGCACATTGGTCGCTGCCTACGGTGGTGGAAGTGATACCTCTGGCGATGAGGAGAACAGCACCGGCGGTTTAATCGAAGGCCTCGACTGGGAAAACCTAATATGTCTATTGTGTAAACGAAAATTCAATTCAAAAGAAGGTCTCGCGAAACATCAAAAAGTTTCCGACCTACATCGAACCAACCTGGAGCAATACTGTCTACAGCATGGCATCGACAAAGAACAAGGTCAAACAATGAAGTACAGAGATCGTGCTAAAGAGCGACGAGAGAAATTCGGCGAATCCGACATACCGCCACCTAGTAAATTAAAGGAGAAATACTTAAAGGCAAGAGAAGCCGTGGAACCGGTACTCGCAGCCGTGCAACCCCAAGTTCCAATCGGATCTGACAATGTTGGCAATAAATTACTTCAAAAAATGGGCTGGAGTGAAGGTCAGGGGTTGGGGAAAAGTAATCAAGGTCGAACTACGATAATTCAAGTAAGTTTTTAGTAAAATTCAACAATTTATAAAATATACTGTAAAATTGGATGAATCGGAACAAATGTAAACCTCACATCGTATCTGTTTTTTGTATCTTATTAAGATCAGTTGTTGATTTTTGAAAAAAATTATTAAAATTTAAATAATTGATATTCATTTAAAATTCAGGACCGAAAGAGAGAAATTGGGATAATTAAAAGGGTTCATAGAAATTTTAACTGAAATATAATTTCGAATTTTTTTTATTCATACTCCAAATAAATTTAAATGGACAGTCGAAAAAATAAGTCAGTTTATCAGGACGCTTCATTATTATAAACAAATCAAAAATAAACAAACCTTGTCTACTGGCAATAGTTACTTTTTTAACCACTAGTTCGCGTATCTAAATTTTACGATTCTCAGTACCCCATATCCGTCCCTAAACACCCCATATTCGTTCCCTAATAGTCAATACGGTGTTCCTATTTACCCACATACTGTCCCTGTTAACCACTACTTTGCATCCTTTTTCATCCCATTTTATGGTATGTAAACTTGTTTTTTTATTTTAGGCGGAACGAATGGTGAGTAACGTTGGACTCGGTGCGAAGGCGAACTCGTACACAGCACTACCTGGTGAATCGTACAAAGATGTTGTTAAAAAGATGATGTACGCAAGATATCAAGAGATTAATGATCGTTAAGAATTATTTAGACAATAGTTTTATATAATTTTGTAAATTATTTTTATTTAAAATGAATCTGTATATTTTTTTTCTATATATATCGTTAAAACTAAACTGTTTATGTATTTATTAACCCGATTAATCCTTCACAAAGAACACTCCAACGGGAAGAATGATTTGCATCAATTATCTAACATCATTATCTGCTATTGACAACATTAAAATTCTCACTCGCGCCTCTATTGTATACAGGATGTTTCAGGCAACTAGGGACATATAAATATTAACACGGAAAACATTAATTTATTGTGTGCTTTATTTTGATTTTACAAGATATTTAACATGTAATGACATTAAAGCAAAATAATATTTAAAAAAAAAAAATAAAATCATTTCCTAAAATAACTCACTCATTGTTGGAGACGCCAGAACAGTAGGCGTTAAAAATGTAAACTGACCACCCTCCATTTTTTTGCCATTTATTCCCCACTCTTTACCGGATTAATTTTCAAAAAGTGTTGAAAGATGTATTCATTAATTTATTTCTGACAACTACTTATGCCCTTCAATTTCATTCGTGTAAAATTATGTTAACTGTGAGTAATAAGCTACTTTAAATTAGTTATTCCGAAACAAACCAGACAAATTTAATTCAAAATTAGTTCTTTAAAGTTCTTTAAAGCCGTGCACAAAATGTTACTTTTAATACTAGGAGTAGAAAAAAGTATTTTTTATATAGTTACTTGAAAATTATTTTTATTTAATTTATTCAAATTTTTTTTATTTTCTTTTTTATCTAAATATAATTTCTTCATTTTATTAATGTTTACTGTTTATATTTTTGAAAATATACGTATTACCATATTTTTTTTATTTATCATAGTTTCTCATTATTTTTATTTTTTTTTTTTTTTTTTTTGGGTTAACTTATTTAACATTATCATTAAAAAGACATGAATAAAAGCTACACACAACTAAATTACTAAAAATCACACCGAAACAATTTATATAAATATCATGGTGCGCACAGATTTTTAAATATATTCAACTAATATTTCCAGTTTCACCAAAATAGTCGCATTTGCGCAAAACGATCCAAGTTTCTCCAGAGAGCTAGAACCATGTCCCTGCCACTTGTTTTCAAGGACGGACCTTTTCATGTCACAGTTTGCTACGTTTGCTACGTGGCGCTAATGGTATAGGGGGTATACTAAATAGAGTTGGGACATGTGAGCATTGTTCATCAAATAGATGTCAAAATTAATTATCATATGATTGAGTACAAAAGTATCGTCACCAAGTTATATGTTAACGAAGAATTAAATTTTTTTAATTTAATTAATCTTTCTAGGTTAAATTAAAGTATTTTTTTAAATATTTAATTTATTTCCAATTTATTTTAGATGAAAAATAGCGAACTATTAAACCTCATGTCTCGACTCTAATTTTATCCCCTAGTAAATCAACGCCATCTGGTATATTAGTTACAGCGACGTCAAAAAACGGTCCATTTTTTTATAATAGACTAAATGGAGAGTAACAGGGACATGGCTAGAACTAATATTGTTGTGCCATGATGTTGGGACATGTTTTCATATCCAGGACCCCAAATCTTGAAATATGTTATGGTAGGTTATGATATCACTAGCGTAATCTGCCGATATCACTTATCGGTGTCGTTATGATGCCGTTGCTAATCTTGAATCTATGTGAAGTGGTATTTTGGAAACGAATCCAAACGAACCTATTTTTTTTAAGTTATAAGACGTAAGAGGGGTGCCCTACTACACTAGTCTAAATACATAGCACATTCACTAACACAAATCCATCAGGGTAGGATTAAGGAAATATTAAAAATATAACAAAATATGTAAATTGTATAATAATTTATTCTATAAACAATAACAAAGTAAATTTCACATAAATTCTTTAATTAGTAGCTTAACTAACTAAACTAACCTAACCTTAACTAACTTCACCACCCAGTTTTTATATCATTTACTATTTGATCGTTCAAAATAATACGTTTCCCAAGCTTAACTTTTTAAATACAGTTTTACGTTCATAATTATGTTCGTTTTTAAATGCAATAGTTTAAATGCCAGCGTCTTGCGTATACTACAATTTCGCAGGTTCTGTTTTCCTTATATTGAATCATTATAATCTCCGATCCTTTTCAGTCACATTATCCGAAGTCATGAGACGATGTTGCTTGAATATAAGGTCTCAAAAATTTACATTGACTACAGACCTACACTTAGGTATCCCCTACACTTCTAGAACAATGATCTCATCATCAGTTAAATTACACTCATTACAACCTAATGTAATGTAATTCCGCACGTCACAATACTTAACCCTAGAATCATACGTACTCGTCAAAACGACGAACGAACTTCTCTACCTGCTCCAATACTACAACTTGTCGTTGCCTGCTTGCTGTGAAACTTCTGTTATCTAATTTATTTGTTATTATAACACATAAGACGTATAAATTTTGTTTATAGCTATTGTAGCTTTTTTTATACTGAAATAGTGTGCGTCAAAAGGACGACGATGTATGATTAACCGATGTTTTTTTTAAAGATTTTGTACTCCACATATAAAAGTTTTCCTAATTTTTCTAAAATTTATTAAAGATATGGATGTTATAATTAATTTATTCAATAATTATGATAATGTGAAAGATGATTACAGCTGTTTGACTTATAGAGACGACATAATACTGAAATTTTAATATATTGAATCGAAAACTAAAGAATGCGTTTCGAATGACTTAATAAAATATTAACAATTTATTTTGTGGAAAATATTTTAATTTTTATTATTTTTTGAGATCTTATTCGAAAAATTACTAACAAATTTTAGAAAATTTACAAATGTGCCTAATGGGGAAATAACTACATATCTATAGGAATATTTATGACTGAGAAATTTCACATTCTGTAAAGTCACACGTGTCCACTGACTCATAATAGTTTATAAATTAATTATTTGAAAGACATGTTTTATGATACAATTGATGTATTTATCTATTTTTTAATTTTTATACTGAAAATATGCTTTGATAAAAAGATTAAAAAAGTTAATAAATATTTATATTAAGAAATTTTTCCAAATCCAATTTTTTTAAATATTTTGTTCGCTTTTGTAGTATTGTTATGTAAAAAAAATGTTTTTTGCAAATAAACTCTAAAATTCCCCGTAAAAAGTCCATTCGTCAAAATGACGCCGATGTATGATTAACTTGACTCGTAGACCAACGTATGATTCTAGGGTTAAAAAACTTTTACTTATTGTGATTAGATGTTACCAAACCTTTATTATAATCACATGGTATTTTATTCGGAAAGATTCTTTTATGTCTAGTTAAATGGCTCGAAGTAGTAAATGCTTTAGAACACCTATCACATTTATAACGCTTTTCACCACTATGAATTTTTTCATGTACTTTTAAACCTTCTTTTTGTCTAAATGCTTTAGCACATATGTTACACTGATATTGCTTTTCATTACTGTGAATTAGTTCATGTCTCTTTAAATAACTTGAGCGTCCAAATGTTTTCGCACATACAGAACATTTATATGGTTTTTCACCAGTGTGAATTTTTTCATGTTTTTTAAAACTACTACACTGATTAAATGTTCTAGAACATATGGAACACATGTACGGTTTTTCACCGCTATGAATTCTTTTATGAGTTTTTAAACTCTGTGAAGCAGTAAATGTTTTATGGCATATATCACATTCGTATGGTTTTTCACCACTATGCGATATTCTTTCATGTCTTTTTAAATTGCATTTTCGAATAAATGTTTTACAACATATGTTACATTTATACGCTTTTTCACCACTGTGCATTATTTTATGTTCTTTTAAATGATATGAAGTAATAAATACTTTAGAACATATATTACACTGGTATCGTTTTTCACCATTGTGAATTGTTTTATGTTGTTTTAAATAATATGAAGAATTAAATATTCTAGAACATATGTTACATTGGTATGGTTTTTCACCACTGTGAAGCACTTTATGTCTTTTTAAATTACCTTTACTACTAAATATTTTAGAACATATATTACAATTATTCTGTTTTTTATCACTGCGAATTCTTCCATGTTTGTTTCCTTTTTCATGGTATTTTAAATTTCTTAAAGTAGTAAATGTTTTAGTACATATATTACATTTAAACGCTTTTTCACTACTGTGAGTTACTTTATGTACTTTTAAATGACTTGAAGTAATAAATCCTTTAGAACATATATTACACTGGTATGGTTTTTCACCACTGTGAATCATTTTATGTCTTTTTAAACTATATAAAGAATTAAATATTTTAGAACATACGTTACACTGGTATGGTTTTTCATCACTGTGAATTATTTTATGTTTTCTTAAATTACTATTATTACTAAATATTTTAGAACATATATTGCAATTATATTGCTTTTCATCATCACTGTGAATTCTTCCATGTTTTTTTCCTTTTTCATGGCTTTTTAAATCTTTTAAAGTAGTAAATGTTTTAGTACATACATTACACTTAATTGCAGTTTTAGGTTTTGTTAAATTTGTCGAATCATCTATTTCATCTTCAATTTTGATTTCCGTATGTAAACTATCTAAATCTGGTATATGTTCACTGGACTCCTAAAATATTATAAATACATTAATTAAAATATACAATACAAAATTTGAAATTATTCGTGCCTATGTAATTTTTATTCCTTTTCTTTATCGAGTATGACGTTTAAATTTTCTAATTATGTTGGATTTCGTTTTGATAATTATTGTTCGTTTATCTTGGGCACGAAAATCACAATTTTTGTATTTGTTAAATTTTATAATATAAACGTGTAGGAAGAAGCAAGGGTAAAGCCACCCGACGAACTCTCATAGTATGCAAAATTTTATCTAGATAATGTTTTGGTTATCTGTTATCTTTTATCTAGATATTTTCAAAAGAAGTTATCTTTTATCTTATCTTTTTATTAAGCGAAGGAAAAAGATAAGGTAATGACAATACATCTTTACTTTTTCTGAAAAATAGAAAATTGAAGCTAAATTCACCATTTCCCTATATGTATTCATTTGGCCGACCATGTAATTCAGATAAATTTTGACACTTTCTCAAGAATTACAAAAATATTTAAAAGCAATTATTTAATTTTAAACAGAATTCTTGTTGCCTGGAATCATTGCCGTCATTAGTTGGAATAACATTTAGCCGTGTAATATGAAATGTCGTATTCCGACCAGTTGGTATATCATGCATGTAATTAAAAAAAGTATCGACATTTTTTTAAGCATTAGAGAAATGTTTAAAAGCAATTCGCGTTATAAATGGAGTTCTTGTAGCTAGGAATCATTTCGGCCATTAGTTGGAATAACATTTATTCGTATAATATGAAGCGTCGTTTTCCGACCAATTGGTCGATCATGTAATTCAGATAAACATCAATACTTTTTAAGCACTTTTTTAAACAAAAAATGTTGTACTCTATTGTGCTAGACGTATACTATCATGGATCGTAAATAAAATAACTAAATTCCAAAACATGCGATTTTTATTGCCAAAAATGTTTCTGTGATATTTTTGTAATTCATTATAATTTACACATCTTTCTGGGGACCAGTGAGGTACTTTCACCCGGCACGGGTCCGCGGACCGGCGGTTGAGAAACACTGATTTAATGCATTATTTTTATAAATATTATCTTATCTTTTATCTAAAATTTTATCTAGATAATGATTAAATTATCTGTTATCTTTATCTAGATATTTTAAATTATGTTATCTGTGATCTAGATAATAAAATTCGATATCTTGCCCAACACTGGTCGCAACCCAATGTTTTACAGTGAATTTACACAATAGACGGCCCATATCACTGGAGGGAGTGGTAAAATACAGGGAAATGACATCCATGTGAACACAGAACGTTATAGAAGCAGCCTACATATAAAAATCTATACCCTCGTGCGAATAGCCAACATAAATTTACTCGTGCGAATAGCCAACATAAATTTAAAAAGATGAGATTTTTTTATTTTTGCTTCGATCAATCGTTTGTGAATGTTTGTGACGCTGTTATTTTCGTTTGTGACTAATTAGTTAACTAATTATTTAATTGTTAATTAAGAGTGTGTGAATAGCCAACATTTTTTAAAATTTATTGCAATATTGACTTCCGGGCACTTAATCGATCGAAAATCGTTTATGAATTCCAAATATACCATTAAAAACATTTGTGACAGCGTATTTAAAAAGAAAATACCCCTGTCGCAGCATCTGCATAACATAGCGAATTTCCAAATCTTGGGCACTGGCGGATCTCATCTAAGACCTATACTATTTAAAATAGTTTAGCTTTCTAAGAGTAAAAGAATTTTTAAAATCAGCTGGGTAATTAGTTTTGGTATTTTTGGGGACCCAAGAACCCGAACGAATTTTGTGCAGCATAGTTGTATCCATCTAAAATAATTTAATTCTCTAGCAGCGAGAAATTTTTTAGCATCGGTTCGATAGCTTATTACTGGCGTTTTCGGATCTGCAAGATCCCGGTGGACCTCATTAAAAAATCAGCTCGACCGTATATTCTAGGCGGACTTTATGTAATATATATATATATATATATATATATACATATATATATATATATATATATATATATATATATATATATATATATATATATATATATATATAAATATTCAAAACCCGTTGTGTAGCATTCTACGCCGCATTTGCATCCGCAGGACAGTTGTGGATCTCAGATAACACAACCTGTACCTATCTAAAATAGTTTACCTTGGTAATAGTAAAAAGGTTTCAAAATCGGTCAGTTATTTTATTTTTGACACTTTTAGGTCCTACTGACACTTCAGACCTTACATAACGTAATCTATATGTATCTAAAATAGCTTAGCTCCCCAACAGTGAAAAAATTTTCAAAATCGGTCGGCTAGTTTATTTTTGACGCTTTTGGATCCGATGGACCCTGGCAGACTTTACATAACGTAATCTATATTTATCTAAAATAGTTTAGCTCTGTAAGAGTGAAAAATTTTCAAAATCGGTCGGTTAGTTTATTTTTACCACTTTTGGGTCCCATGGACCCTGGCGGATCCTAAATAACGTAATGTATGTCTATCTAAAATAGTTAGTTCCCCAACAGTGAAAAAATTTTCAAAATCGGTCGGTTAGTTTATTTTTGACACTTTTGGACCCATGGACTCTGGCAGACCTTACATAACGTAATCTATATTAACTAAAATAGTTTAGCTCTGTGACAGTGAAAAAATTTTCAAAATCGGTCAGTTAGTTTATTTTTGACACTTTTGGGTTCTATGGACCTTGGTGGACCTTACATAACGTAATTTATATTTATCTAAAATAGTTTAGCTCTGTAACAGTGAAAAAATTTTCAAAATCGGTCAGTTAGTTTATTTTTGACACTTCTGGATCCTATGGACCCTGGCAGACCTTACATAACGGAATCTATATTTATCTAAAACAGTTTAGCTCTGTAACAGTGAAAAAATTTTCAAAATCGATCAGGCAGTTTATTTTTGACACTTTTGGGTCCTATGGACCCAGGCGGACCTTACATAACGTAATCGATATTTATCTAAAATAGTTTAGCTCTGTAACAGTGAAAAAATTTTCAAAATCGGTCAGTTAGTTTATTTTTGACACTTTTGGGTCCTGTGGACCCTGGCGGACCTTACATAATGTATTCTAAATCTATCTAAAATAGTTTAGCTCTGTAACAGTGAAGAAATTTTTAAAATTGGTCGTTTAGTTTATTTTTTACAATTATGGGATCAGTAAATCCTGGCGAAACTCATACAAGTCTAGTACTCTAACAGTAAGAAAAGGGTTCTAAGGATCTCATATAACTTATGGCAGTCCGTACGCTTCTTGCGGACATCATTTAATTAATTAATTCAAATACTTTAACTTACTAACTGTGAAAAAATTTTTAAAATCGATTGGTTAATTAATTTCTGGCCTTTTTAGGTCCCGAAAACCTTGACCTCACATAAAATACCTTAAATACATTTGAAATGGTTTAATTCTTTAACATTATTAATTATTAGTGAAAAAATTTTCAAAATCGATTCAAAATATTTTTCCGTGCATACATATGTACATTATACATATTTTGTTTTATTTCATATATTTAATAATATTATATCATAACATAATCTTCAATTTCTTGTTTACTTAAAAATTCAATAAAAAAAAAAAAAAATTCTTCATTACATTAGCTTAGAAAATCTGTTTAATTTACATTTTTTAACATGGGATAGAACCATGCTAATTATAATGCAATAAATGAGAAACAAAACTCTATACATGTATGTGTCTTATATCAAATATATGTGAATAGTTTTCACTTGTTCTCACAAAATTCTTTAATAAAAAAGTGAAATATTTTTATACTTAATAAAGAACTGAGATATAAATATAAATTACTTATTAGACTAACAAAGAAAGAATAAAAGTGAAAATTTACATTTTCTCGAAAAATACTTAAAATGGAAAGAAAATTATAAGAATATTTTCTTCATAATTTTTTTTTTCCTTTTCAACGATGTAAAAATTGAACTGCCTTATGATAGGATCGAATGATAAAGAATGGCCAGAAAACCTACTTCTGGGCATCCGACGTGTCTGGCTAACGAACTTAGCCAAGCCAATTCAGAATCCAGTCCGCACACAAAATTTCATAAGCGTTAGACGTTTCGTTCGAGAGTTATCGTGGGAACACATAAATATATATATATATATATATATATATATATATATATATATATATATATATATATATATATATATATATATATATATATATATATATATATATATAAATTTTAGTGAATATCATTTTCGTATTCTAGGGACCTCAAAACAGATTTCTGCCATAGTCCCGGACTCAGATTGCGTCATGACACCTACTGTAATAGCTGAATTTCGAGTTTTCGAAATTCGCTAAAAATAATAAAAAAAAATCAATTATTTTTTGCAGTAATGAAGTTTTTTATATTGGCCACTCTGTTTAGTTCATGTCCCTGCCACTTGTTGTCAAGGACGGACCTTTTCATGTCACAGATTGCTACGTTTGCTACGTGGCGCTAATGGTATAGGGGGTATACTAAATAGAGTTGGGACATGTGAGCATTTTTCATCAAATAGATGTCAAAATTAATTACCATACGATTGAGCACAAAAGTATCGTCACCAAGTTATGTGTTAACGAAGAATTAAATTTTTAATTTAATTAATCTTTCTAGGTTGAATTAAAGTATTTTTTTTAAATATTTAATTTATTTCCAATTTATTTTAGATGAAAAATAGCGAACTATTAACCTCATGTCTCGACTCTAATTTTATCCCCTAGTAAATCAACGCCATCTGGTATATTAGTTACAGCGACGTCAGAAAACGGTCCATTTTTTTATAATAGACTAAATGGAGAGTGACAGGGACATGGTTTAGTTGCGCCTGAATCTATACTCCAGTGCCCTCTAGTGTAAGAAAAGATAACTATTTTGTAAGTGACAGCAGTATACAGAATTTTTTGTATTATTTTTTTTAAAAAATACGCTGTCACAAATGTTTTTAATGGTATATTTGGAATTCATAAACGATTTTCGATCGATTAAGTGCCCGGAAGTCAATATTGCAATAAATTTTAAAAAATGTTGGCTATTCACACACTCTTAATTAACAATTAAATAATTAGTTAACTAATTAGTCACAAACGAAAATAACAGCGTCACAAACATTCACAAACGATTGATCGAAGCAAAAATAAAAAAATCTCATCTTTTTAAATTTATGTTGGCTATTCGCACGAGGGTAAAATCTGTCGTTCGTAAGTTGCAATATACACCGCTACTGTAACGAGTATCATGTTTTTTTAATCAACTCGTTCAATTTAAACAGAAAAAAAAATATGAAGTGTGTCGTATTTAAGTGTAAAAATTCTATTGAACAAAAAAATTCCCAAAATAAAAGGATATCTTTCTTAAAATAAATAAATTTACTTTTAATTGTTCGTTGTTCGTCACATAAGGTCGGCCATGATAGTATATGCTATATACAGGGTGTTAGTGAATAAGTACGAAAAATTTTAAAAGGTGATTACTGAGGTTCCTTTATGTAAAAAAGTTCATATAAACCCAGGCCCGAAAACGTTTAGTTTTCAAGATACAGAGTAGATGGGCTAGTAGATAGCCCATACCGGTTTTCTGGTAGGAACAGTAACTGAAAATTATTTATTATTTTTAATATTTTCTTAAATATTTCAAAAACGTTTTGAGATATTAACACAAAATTTGGGGCACGCTGACAGGATAAATACCCATATTCTGAAGTAGACAGAATATTTCCACGCAAACCAGTGACGTCCGTACGGCCATATGATGACAGATTTTTGAAGAAAAAAACGGTACGCCAATGATTTTTTCCAATTCGAAAATGTTTTTTTCAAATGCTCCATAAATTATTGACAAAAATGACCTCTTAGTATTTTGCTGCTCATGTAACCGTTTTCAAAATAAAAAATAATTTTCAGTTTCCAGTTCCTACCTGAAAACCGGTATGGGCTATCTAATAGCCCATCTACTATGTATCTTGAAAACTAAACGTTTTCGGGCCTGGGTTTATATGAACTTTTTTACATAAAAGAACCTCAGCAATCACCTGTTAAAATCTTTCGCATTTATTCACTAACATTCTGTATATGCAAGTTGCGTAGTCATTCATCAACATATGTATTACACTAACATATTCGCATGTTTGTGTCGATACAAGTACATATGTGTTTTGTTGTATTTGTCATATTCGCTTGGTAGGGGTAGCGACAGTGTTGTCAGACCTCCAGTTTTAGCAGATCTTCTGCTTTTTTAAAAAATTTCCTGTTTTTCGGTATTCTACTTGAATCTCCCGCTTTTTTATTTTCTAGTTCCCAATTTTCTGTTTGAGGTTTTCTTCGTTCTCACCAAGGTCCATGGATGTAGAGGGAAGTACTTGATCGCCATAACCTCCATCTATGGACCTTGGTTCTTACCACATGTTTATTATCTCAATGTACACACACTACACTATTGCAAACGAATGTGACATATACTATACATATACAAGTTATATGTTATTTTATATCAAGTTGGTAGAAATGGTCAAAAACATTTCAAGAATAACATTTATTCAAACAAGAAGCTATACTAGATTGCTTTCCTGCATTAGGAAATTTCATAAATATATTTATTTAAACATATATTTATTTATGTATATTTATTTATGATGAGTAGTTCTGATGAAGAACCCCCTTGCAAAACACCGAAAGTTTCAATAAAATATGACCAGAAATATAACAAACTCTGGGAATCTAACCCATTGTATAAAAGTTGGTTATACATTGTATAAAAGGGCCTTTTTATGCATATTGTAGAGCATGTGACAATGAGAAAATAATAAAGTCTGGAAAACATCAATTAGATACACATGTACATACATCCGTTCATACTTTAAAATAGCGATAGTTTAGATCTCCCGCTTTTTTCCTACGCCTACTGCTTTTTAGAGCTGCCACCTACAGTTTTTTGGAAAAATTGTCTGACAACACTGGGTAGCGATGTCTACGTCACTTGCCGGCGATAGTGGGCATAGTACTTATGAAATATGTACATTGCTTCAAAATCCGCCCTTATGAACTTAAAACCTTTATGATTTAAATCTACACACCGGCATAATTAGCGGAACATACAAAAAATATAAAAACCTATTTATTAAACAAAGTTGGAGGTTTTTTTTTTATTTTTACTTAAAATAATATTGAAGTAACGAATCAATTGACTTATAGAATTGTTTTTATTTATTATTGATGCAATTCATTTTAAGAGGTCTGTCACTTTCGAATTTAAATACCGTTTCTTCTCAATGTGGTCGAGCTTCAAACTACCGTAATTGAATAATGGCAAAGACCGCAAAGACTGGGGATACGTGAGTTTGTCCTACGCGGCAAATAGCGAATGAGTCATTTGACCGAAACGACAAAAGTCCGAATAGTCATTTAGTCGAACTGTCATTTAACCGATGCGACAAAATACCGAAAAAAGTTATAATTCCGAATGGTCAAATTACAGAAACGACATTTGACCGAATGGACATTAATCCGAAAAATAAATGCATATGCAGCTGTTGGTAATGAAGCAATTTATTAACCACGGACAGGAAAATAATTTTAAAATTTCAATTTTGAAGTCAATATTATTTTTATAATGTTACATTTATAAGCCTTTCATTATAAATATTAACATTTATTATGTTTCTTTTTATATTCAATAGTAAAATGCATTAAGTATTTTAACGAAATAAAAAGTTTAAAACAGCTGCATATGCATTTATTTTTCGGATTAATGTCCATTCGGTCAAATGTCGTTTCTGTAATTTGACCATTCGGAATTATAACTTTTTCGGTATTTTGTCGCATCGGTTAAATGACAGTTCGACTAAATGACTATTCGGACTTTTGTCGTTTCGGTCAAATGACTCATTCGCTATTTGCCGCGTAGGACAAACTCACGTATCCCAAAGACTGTCCCAGGAAACTATACATAGATAACATCATTCTGAGTATAGAAAAGGCAAGACTACGATAAGTACGGCGCCAAGATTTGATGACACTTCCTTATAGAACTTGATAAAATAAAACGAAAAACAGGAATAGAATTTTTCGAGATCTTCCTTCGTTTTCGAGTTAAACTTGTTCTTGAATTCCAATATATTGTATGTATGGGATATGGGCACGAGTACGATATCCGAGGCGACAAAATTTGACAAGCGGATCTGATAGATTTTGGCATTCTTAGCAAAAAATAAAAAGTAAAAAATTTTGAAATTCTCCTTAGTTTTCGAGATATCGATCGTTAAACTTGTATTTAAGTTTTCATGAAATTCGGATATATTGTATTTGGTGAAATATATTTATATCAAAAATCGAAGTTTACTGTCAAAACTGGCCTAACCTTCGGGCAAAGGGTAACCTTAACTAACCTCACCACTTAGTTTTTATATCAAAAATCGAAATTTATTGTCATAACTAGCCTAACTTTCGGGCAAAGGGTAACCTTAAACACAAGTTTAACGATCGATATCTCAAGAACGAAGCGAGATCTTGAAAAATTTTATTCTTGTTTTTCGTTTTATTTTGTGAAGTTCTATAAGGAAGTGTCATCAAATTTGGCGCCGTACTAATCGTAGTATCCCTATAGAAAAGCGAATGGAAGCTTTGATAAGAGCACAGGAGGAACCAGGCGAGATTAAAACGCTGTGTTTCATTTTCTATTTGTTAAATAATCTTTAACTTAAATTATTCTTAGACGACGTAAGATTCCAAAAATTTGCCATTTTATATGGTTACTTGTTTTGCTACCGAAAATAAAGGTATATCGACTTGTGAACATGTAATTATAAGTGAATATTAAATAAGATTAATAATATTTTCTTGAAATTAAATAGTTTGTTTGATTTTTACAGATATTTTGTATGTTCCACTAATTCTGCCGGTGTATGTAGTACGTCTAGTACTTACCAGTTTTATATTTTTCTCTTCTAATTGTAAGTCCACAAGAGTCTTTAATTTAGTTCGTTCAAAAATTTTTGTTTCTGCTGACACTGCTGAATTTTTTTCATCTACTTTATTTTCACATGTACGATCAGTTTCATGGACCGATTCATTCACTTCATCTTTCTCCGCTTTAGTTTCAAATGTATGAAAACATTCATGGACCAATTTCTCCATTTTGGATTTTTATTACAATTTTATTACTCATACAAATGTCTTAACCTCTTCGCTACCAATGTACAATATATTGTACATCAAATTTAGGTTATGTTAACATTATTTTTTAATTGAGAAATAATTAAAAACTTCTTAATATTATTTAAAATTACTAATTACGCTTGTTTAAAGACGTAAGATTAAAATTTTTAATTAAAATAAACGCTTGTTTAAATCTTTGTCCAGTATGCTAAACAAAAGTATGCTCATTGACGTTTAAAAATTTTTAAAAATTCGTAGCGAAGAAGTTAATACGTGTTTGAAACGATTTGATTATTCAGTTTCAAGTCAGAGTTGCACGTGTTGCGGTTGCCAACTGTAGCCAGGGTTGTCAGAAGTTCACACCGAAAAAGCGCGAGTCCTGACGGAAAACGCGCACGCTAATAAAAAAACCACCCAAAATTTAAAACTAAAAAAATATATGGTTTTCATTTTTTATTATTATTTAATAAATTATTATTTAATAAATTATGTTATAAGTTAAATTATCTAACTATAATAAATTACAGTTAATAATAACGTATAGTAGATACATGTAATAAATAATAATTTTATAAAATTTTTGAAATTTAACTCTTTGCACTCAAGCAAAAAAAAAGTGAGTTGTAAATAGGCTGGTAAGATATGTATGTACATGTAGCACATGACAACGACCGACGTTCTTTTTTTGACGTTCTAACCTTGTTTCCCCAAAGTTAAATACTAAATGCGCTAAATACGTCCTCAATGCTGTTTTTATTAGTTTTTAATTTTAAAAAGATAATTCAACGTGATTTTGTATTATTTTATTTACAATTTTTCTAATAAATGAATGTATTTGCAGTTATTAAATAAAATATTCATGTAATGTGAAGTATGAGCAGTCATTACAGTTCAACATTCAGTGTGTCATGTGGTACATGTCTTATGATCCAACAGACAAAACACCATTAAATATGGTAGAGTTAATGGACAAACCATCTTGTCATGCTGTACATGTCTTATAAGCGCAAAGGGTTAAAAATTTAAAAATGTTTAATAATTATATGGACTAGTTTCAAAATAGCCCAAATTGTGGAAAATCGCCTAATACAAATTTAAGCGCAAAACGTGTTTGAAATTCGCCCAAATTGCGGTAATACGCCCAATCTGGTAACCCTGACTGTAGTTTACTAAAAACGCCACATAAAACTGGCATACAGTGCATATGTATAACGTGTGTTCCGCAATTTAATCCAGTATACCGGCCAGTGTTAATGACGTCATGAATTGACACCGTACTGTTGATTCGTTTCGAAATATACTGGTCAGCGGTGCACGCTCGTTTAAAGCATGCTGCCAGTCAAATCGCGCTGTACATCTATTAAAATTTATTATAATGTTTAAAATTAATTATAATGTTAAATTATTATTAGAAACACTTATTTTATGAATTAAAATGTGTAGTTTATGAGAAATTAATATCAATTAATAAATTTTTTCTATAAAGATTTAATTTGACTATGGTTGGCGTTTAATCACCAGTCAATCAAAAGTAACTATTCTGACAATTGACAGAGTAGTGTCAATATATAAGGCTTACATATCTTACATATTATTACATATTGAATATATTCCATTTAGGCAACACAGACCAAACTAATTTTTTGTAAAAAAAAGATAATACGCAAACCAGAAACGTCTATTAGGCTAGTCGTCCATTGGTTGCGGACAACTGCGATATTTGATTCAGACGACTACGCACGTTTGTCGGTCGTCCGAAATGATATGTCTACTGTCCGTCCACTAGCCTAATATTTGTCAGTATTTTTCTTTTTAATTTTCTTTTTCTCAAACTATAGATGTCATAAAAATACGTAAAAAAACAATTTATGGCACGTAATATGAAAGGTGCACAGTTATAATAAAATTGTAATTTACCTTCAGTTTCATTTCAATAAAAATAAAAATCTCATGAAACGGACTTCTTCGCGTGACAAAATCCAAACAAAATTGGATCTGTCCGCACGTCGCAATTATATGCACAGAAACGGACGAACAAGATGCTTTCAATGGACGAGGATGTATAGCTTCACAGCTGTTTGTATTGTTCGTCCGTTTTCATGCGTATTTGTCCTAATTAAATATCGCACGTTTCCACATCCAAAGGACGATCAGCCTTATTTAACATATTTCAAACTCGATGAAGTAAGTTGGAATTTCTTTTTCGGGCAATCATCCTTAATATCTGACACTCGCCTCACCAGTACAATATGATAACACACCAGTACAATATGGCGTCGAAATCATGACGTCATTAACACTGGCCAGTATACTGTATTATATTTCGGAACACACCTCTAGTGTGCATGTCACACACACATATCGCACACAACACATTCACTACACATACTGTCAGGATAGTATTAAGGAAATATTAAAAATATAACAAAATACGTAAATTGTGTAAGTTTATTCTATAATTAATAACACAAATTTTACATAAATTCTTTAACGAATAGTTAAACAAATTAAACTAACCTATATACAGAGTGAGTTTTTCGGGAGTTGCCATTTTTATTACAGCCAAACCGTTGATTTAATCGAAAAATTGTTCAAATAAGAGTTGTAGATATCGACGGGGGCAACCAGTTGCAATAATTAGGAGCTTTATAGCTCTTGTGGTTTTCGAGATACGATACAAACTTACCTTTTTTTAAATGGAATAGTATACTTATTTGTTGATAAAAATTATTCAATAAAGCAACAATAACCAAAAATAAAAAAATAAAAATTTTTATTTTAAGTTTTTTTTTTCAAATTTTACAGCTTTCGCGCTTAAAAGTGATTTATTTAAGCGAATTTTGGTAAGTTTAAGAGCGCCTACTTCAAACAGGCCGCAATATTACGGAAAATAGCTAAATGATAATTGTATTTATGACACATAGATGGCTATCTAGTAAAACTCGTGTTCCTAGGTAACTAAAACAGAAATTTTTAACTGATTTGAATGACATAATCTGACAAGCAGAAAGACATTTTTATATTTGGCATATTTAAGCACTTTCGTGATGGTTATGTGCGCTGTGTTTGGTTGCAATAGCAATAATAACAAAAAACTTAAAATTAATGATGTGATTAATAATGTAACCCACAAAATAACTGACCCTGATGTGATTAATAATCTAACCCACAAAATAACTGACGAACATTTAAATGTTAAAAATGCAAAAATTTGCAACACAACTCTTTTCACATACAAATTCAAAAACTTCAAAAGCTATTTCGCGTATGGACTCATTGGGGTCGCTAGTGATTTACTAAATGTCCAACGCTCTGCAAGAGTTAAAAATCAATTACAGATAAAATATTTTTAATAAAAACTTTATTATTTTTTTAAATAAACTTTATTATTTTTAGTAAAATTTGTTTCATTACAACATTTTTTTGAATTACAGAACTCATTTTTGTCTTTTAAAATACAGAATAAATTTTTTTATAAAAATGACTAACTAAGAACTAGGGATGTTATGGATATCCGTAACCGTAACCGAAACTACCGGATATCCGAAATAATTGTATATCCGAAAATAAAAGCTTCGGATTTGTTCCGAATAATAACAGGCAACTGCCATTGGAAAACTGAGTTTAAATCGAAGAAGTTTTTGCAGCATATTTCTCTTAGTAGATTTGTTGATTCGTTTTTGACGTTCACTTTTTGGGTAAAAGCTTTACCCTTTTTCTCTAAAAATTATGTTCACTGAAAGCAATTATCCGTAACCGAAACCGAAAAAAATGTTTTTAAATATCCATATCCGTATCCGAAATTTCATATCCATAACATCCCTACAGTAAGATCCATTATTTACATGAGTAAATTTCCGTTCAAATGGGAATGTTTTTCCTTCAACTGTGTGATCAACTGATTTTTACTAATGTCCACGGAACGACAAATTTTAATACTTTAATGCTGTTTTTCCTGTTGAAGTTAACAGAAGTTTAGTAAATATTCCAATTTTAAACATCGAATGAAATGAACTATAAGAATTATTGTAGATTTTGAAAAATTGTTTGAATTCTTACTGCAAAAAAAAAATAAGGTTATGAAAATAATTATTTACAACAACAGATTAAAAACTAATCGTGAAATGAATAAAATCATACTTTTCCTGTTTCAACGTAATGCAATCTTGTTTAAATACCAGAATTTTGGCGTTGAAAATATTTTTTGTTGTCATTTTTATTTAACGGTCATAAATAATAATAGCCATAGGTATGTAAAGCGGCCCCTACACGCTCAATAATATTGCACAAAATCTGAGGTGGCACAATATTATTGATCGTCTGTAGGTTATATTGAAGGGTTGTACAATATATTGTGCTGATCAAAAACAGTTTGAAATATATTGTGCAATGAATGAATATTGTAACGTCTGTAGGCTTTGCAAATATTATTGCGCAATATGACTTTATTTATTTAAGTTTCAATTTATTAATTGTTTTGTAATGCCATATTTGATGGCTATTCATTGAATCAGTTTGACTTATTAATTTGAAAGAGTAATTATTTACTACTTCGCAACATCTTTATCACTTAATATTTAGAATTAAACCACAATTGAATTATTGTAGAAGTCATACATTCAATTTATTGTACAAATTTCTTTTACAAATTATTGAACTGTCTGGAGGGAAGTTCAATAAATTGCACAAGTTGATTGCACAATATTATTGAGCGTGTAGGGGCCGCTTAATACATCCGACATTGATATTATCGATGCCAATATTGCCATCTACATAAATATTTCAATAACAAATTACAAAGATAATACAGATTTCATATTAACTACGTATTGTGAACGTAATGACTGTTTCACAAATGCCTATTTTTGGCTGCCATAGTGTGGTGTAGTATTAAATATTAAAAATTAAAACTATAGCTGTATTTTAATGCCTTTTTATTGAATACTAAGTTAAATATTTGAGGAAAAACTACAAATTATGTTGATAATTAATGTATTTAATTAATAAATTTTGTCTTATTGCAACAGCTTAATGCGAACATACCATCACTAGTTATTTTGGGTGTTTTGAATGTAAATTGCAAATTATGCGTATTTTTTGCGTTCGATCAAATAAACTTGACCACGGGTTTTGAAAACTAAAACTTAAAAATGCAATTTCTCAAAAATTTTGAATAAAATAATGAAAATTTTAGCATAATTGGTAATTTGAAGTAATAAACTAATTTTTAAAAAACATCTCAACATATGTTTCCATTTGAAAAAAAAAATTTTTTTCTATTCCAAAAAAACCGTAAGTCCTAGAAGTCTGGAACAATTTTTCCTGAATGGCCCCCTCTAGTTTGAATATTTTTTGTATAAACTTTTTTTCGATTAGATGCATATTTTAGGAATAAATCGAATGGCAACTCCCGAAAAACTCACATGGTATATATATATATATATATATATATATATATATATATATATATATATATATATATATATATATATATCACCTACTATTTGACCGTTCAAAATAATACGTTTGCCAGGCTTAAGGCGGTATTCCTATGACGCGTAGAATTTTAAGATAAAAAGACAATTTTTTACTTTACTAATACCACTTTATTTAGAGTTTTAATTGTCTGTGACATGTTTCGGCCCGTATGGCCATTGACGAACAGTAAACTATATTTAACAAGCTACTTACTTAAATACTATTTTCCATTTTTCATTTCTTCCTACTGTGAACAATAAGTAGCTTGTTAAATAATGTTCGAAGAATCTCAAATTTGGGTACTTTTGACCCATGAAAAATATATTAAAAAAAAATAAATAAATAAATAAAAGATAAATAATATTTTTTTTTAATTCTTTATACAATAGTTAATAATATCCTTAATAGAGATTTAAAAAAAATTCATTGTTTATATCTGTTTTTTAATTGTTAATTTCGCGCGCTCATAAGTATACGTCGGCTACCGTTAAATACTGTACTAACAGTAAAAACATTTAAATACTGCATTTATATATATATATAGGGTGTAAAGTAAATAACTCTCCGCCTTTTGACAGATGGTTTATCTCGATGTATAATTGCCGAAGACATGAATTTTTTTTCGGAATTCGCTATCTGAAAAAATCGCATCCCAGCCCGCTCGTCGTTTAATATAAATTTTCCTGAATACGCCTCTGACCAAACTAAAATTATCCGCACCCTGTATAATAAAAAAAATTTTTTTTAATAAAAAAAAAAATTTTTTTTATGTTACTATATATGTAAACACACGTAAACATGTGTTGATTATCAAACTCATATGTACTGTATTGTACAAAGAAAAACGAACACGTTTTTAATAAATTCTGATTAAAATAAGTTTATGAAATATTTCTTTTAGTTTTTAAAATTTTGTAGTATTTTATATCACAGTACATTCTAAATATTGCAAAAACCATAACTCTGATATTAGTATCTGCATTACACATTATTAATTTAGTAACAAATTACATTAAAAACTACATTTATGAATTGCCAAACAAACCAAAAAAAGAACACAACAAAACAACGAAAAGTTACACAAAAAAAAACTTCCATTAGTTTCAAAAATTAAAAAAAATCTTTTAACTGTCATAAAACACGAATTTTTATTGTTGGTAATTTGATACTTGGGTACACAATTTTATTTTAGTACTATCTATAAAAAGTAAATATGTATCTGTTTTAGTGGTATCCAAATTCTGTACAGTGTTTTCCATATTCAATAGTTTTGCAAGTAAAGTACATGAGACAATAAACACAAATTAATAACAATGTCTAATAACGCTTTAGTTTTCTCTCTCATTTTCTCAGTAAGATCAAAAAAAAATTTTTCAATGATTTTCAAAAGTTAAAAGCACAGCTAGTATTATCAGAAGGAACGCAACTATCTCTTTCTTGTAACCACCAGTGTGCATTTCTAGGCTAACTTTCAAATAACTTTATACTTTCTAACTTTCAATTGGCATAAGTGCGAAAATCGTATCAAATTCCCTTTTTCTATGCAAGTTTACGCAAGAAACTTAATTTTCGATATAAAAGTCACGCGAGCGGAACTCAAATGTATCCTTAAATTTCTTAAAATTTTCATATCTTTCAGTACTCCCCGAGGCATAAGCGCGAAAATCGGAGAAGGTTTTCTGTTATTATCTCCCGGTCTACAATTATAATAGCTAATTACACGGTACATGAGTGTTTGGCCGCTGAAATATTATAAAATTTGTATCATTATACACATATTTATGGACGAACTCAAAAATTTTGTAAAATTTGTGGAGGAAATATATTATTATTATTATGTATTTTATCTGCAAATTCAGAAGAAGTATAATGTCTTGCATGTCTTGTATGCCTATAATGATAGGTATAATAAATCAATAATGTGGAGCTTATTTTCAAAAAGCAATTTCTAAGAAAATAATTTTGAGATTAATATAGAATTGTAAACTTTATTTAGAAAGCCATTATTCTAAACGGAAATCTTTTCCAAAACTGACTACGAAGTACCTAAAAAGGGCATCATATTTTAAGTTTATTTTAAAAAAGAAATATCTGATTAAAAATTTGTTTCCAAAACGCAAATTCTGAAATTTTATTTTTAAGCTGAAATATCTTTAATTTTTTGAATTAAATAATGACCGTTATTTTGAAATTTTTATTGTGCATAAAGGTACCTCAGTAAAGGAAAAATACAACTGGAACGGAAAACCCAACAGAAAATATTACGCTTTAGACCTTTTAACTCATTTTTTGTTGCACGGTCACAATAGCATAAGTTATCACAGAATAGTATGAATAGCGTGTTACTACCATTAGTGTCAGAAAAAAATACCGGAAGCAAAAAGAAGAAAGTGCTACAAGCCGAAGGCAAAGAGAAAAATAGATAAGTCTAAATTACTTTATGCTATCCTATATTTTTATAAAATAAAACAAATATTTTACTTAGCAAAAAATCGCGTTTATTTTTTAATTGTGACAATTGTTTCAAACTTAAAAGCCCATTTTCAAACAAAGTAAGATGACTTTATTTATATGAAGGTAGAAAAAATTTTTAAAATTTAATTTTTACAGACAATTTTTAGACATAACAAAAAATAAGTCTAATTTTTCGGAGAAAATTAGACTAAAAAAAGAAATACGAAAATCAAGTTGAAGATAAAAAAAAACGGCAGAATGTGACTGCATTGGGCAAGACTGTGGTGTTAAAATTTAACGTAATACTAATTGCGTGGGAAAAATATGGAATTATTCATCTTTATTTTCATTTTAGGCAATGAATTTCTTACTTTCTTGTAATTTTGTTTTCAAAATGAAATATCATAAAGTTTTATTTTCAAAACGAATTTTCTTTTTTTTGAGGACACATTTTTAAGGGGATTAATTTGAATTAGATTTTTATACTGACTTTCTTCTAGATTTTTATACTGACTTTTTCTACCGAGGTTCTTCTCTGTAGCATCCCAACTTTGTTATTCACTGGTAAAAAATCCGTAAAAAATTTACTGGCGTTAGATATAGAAAATCTCATTTTACTCGACAATTACATTTTGTTAGAAATTGCTTTTTGAAAATAAGCTCCACATTATTATAAATGTATGCGTGTGTATGTGTTTTAAGTAAATAAATAATACATAGTAAGACACAAGCACGTAAGACACAAGCAGGAACTTGTAAATACAGTCAGAGGATGATAGGACGATGTACATTTTAGTATGTATGTATATGTATGTTTAATAACTGCAAGGTGTCAATTTAAAAACATACCCAGGTCTCCTATCATGATAAATTGATAATCATATCTTTAAAACTGTAAAAGATAATAAAATTTCTCAAAACCGTTTTTTAACATGGATTGGGAACCATTATAATCCACATTGGTATCCTCTACAACTAGCTCCTAACATTCTAGCCGCCTTTTATCCTTAAATTTCTTAAAATTTTCATATCTTTCAAAACTCCCCGAGGCGTAAGTGTGAAAATCGTGGAAGGTCTTCTGTTATTACCTCCCGGTCTGTAATGTTCGTTTGTACATTTTGATTTTGTAATTTGTAAAAATAAACTGATTTAGAAAATAGGTAATTTGATATTTATAACATTAAATTTGAATAAATTGATTCAAAATAATATTATTTTTTATAATTTTCCAAAAATAATGGAAAAATTAATAATAAGTATTTTGTATCTTTCGATTTTAAGATTATAATTTCTTAGGATTTTATTTCAAATAGGCATGGGATTTGATACTTGTAAATTTGAATAAGGGAAAATAGATCTCAACTTAATTAAATTTATTTTTCGTATCCTTCAAATAATAATCGATAAATTAAAATTATATTCGGTATTAACGAATACCATTTTTAAAGAGCTTTTCAATGCTGTACCATAAGTGAGGTCTTATAACTAAAAAAAATAGGTTCGGAGACGCTGGAGCTTACTGGATTGGTTGCAAAAGATCCTCATGTTGGTCATATTGGTTCCCCCTCCATGTCCTAGAAACGGTTTTGAGAAATTTTAATTATCCTTTACAGTGCTACAGATATAAGGCCGGTTTGTATTTAAATTGACACCTTGTACAAATTTTTTATTATTTGTAAATGTTTTGAAATATGTATCAGCTGGTTTTATAAACAGGCTTTTGAGAACACACTACTGACCTAATTATAAATAAGCTGTTCGTATCATCAGCCACCACAAGTTAATAAATAGGTTTCATGTACAATGACGAAAATAAAAATTTTAATTAATAAATTTTTAGAATTTTTTTTTTTTTTTAATAAAAGCTTTTATAATCAACATCTTTAATATGGAGTATGCTAAAATTTAACTACTATTGTAGCAATACTAATTTGAAATGAAAGTTTTAACAAGAAAAAATAATGTTAATTTATCTTATTTTTGTGTTAACAAAAAGAACATAGATTCTATCTACTTAACGAAAAATATAATGTTTTGTATAATTTTGAATTTGAAATGGTTAATTATTGTTAATTGACTATGATAATTATTTTCTGATAGTATTAAATATGTGAGAGAACTGTATTAACACTTTCAGTCCCATGGCTTCGGCATCCGAAACCAAACAAAACATCCTCAGAGGCCGACCGCGATCAATATTTAGAATAATAAACAAAACACTTAAAAATACATACTTACAAAAAGGATTTTATGTTATTCTAATAAAAATAATTTATTACTACGTACCGGACACTTTCCATTTTTTGTACATATTATGTATTAAATATACATAACAATATGTTTTATTATCAAAATATCTAGGCTGCATCTTTTATTTACAAATAATATTTGTATCCACATACGTATGAATGTGTGTATTGTATGTTTGCATGTATGTATGTATTTTATCAAAAATAATAACTATGTATGTACTTATTTTCTGACCTGCCTAACACGTACATGTTGAAGCATTTAGTGTTCTGTGGAATCATTTTATGTACTTGTTTACATAAATTTGTTTAAAAATATTGTCGGCTTCCGGGGAAGTTTACTGTGAAAGTGCTCGGGCCTCATAGTGTTATAGTTGATGTAAGTCAGTTGAAATAGGTTACAAATGTTTGCTAAATTTAAAATTATGAAATATGACGTAAAATTTGTTTTATTACAAAATATGTTAAAATTGTTTTGTATGCTACTGTACAGTTAATTTCAAAAGATTCCGTAAATAAGTACATAAACATATTTTGTTGACAAAAAGTTCAACATTCAAAAAACCAAAAACAAAAATATGTTAGGCAGTCAGAGCCTGATTAAGGTTTTTTTTCTAGGGGCCATTTTTTAACAAGTTTTTGACAATCAAATATTTCTGAACTGAAACAGAATCAGAACAAATTAACTAGCAAAACTCAATTAGTAAACTGAGACCTTTCTCCCCTATTTTTTCGGAGAGTTATATATTTTACACCCTGTATATATATATATATATATATATATATATATATATATATATATATATATATATATATATATGTATTTATAATAATAATAATAATGTCTTTATTCCGTAACATTGAAATACATTATGGAAAGCGTCACACATTAAATATTACAATTTTTACAATTACAGAATTATATCATCATTGTAAAATTCTTCCAAATTATAATAATTCTTCTGAATGAGGGTGAATTTTAATTTTTTACGAATAGCATTGATGTACAATGTCATAAAGTTTTTGGGTAGCTTGTTGCAAATCCTCAGTATTGTGTTATATGTACCCTTTGAAAATTTCATTGATTTATATAAATTAATTTTATGAAGATTTTTATTTCGAGTTTCGTAAGAATGAGTCCGAATACTCTCATTGAATAAATATGTATATTTATTATAAAAGGATACACATTCCAATATATACAGATCGTACAACGTTAAAATACCCAATTTATTGAAATAAGGCTTACATGTCGTTCTAGGTGAAAGAGCAAGCATAACTCTTATACACATTTTTTGCGTTATGAAGAGACGTTTGAATTGTGTAGAATTTCCCCACATTACAATTCCATATTGAAAAATAGGTTGTATGTAACCATAATACACGTTTAAAAGAATTTCCCAAGGCATTATTCTGGTTGCATTACGGAAAAAATATACCCACTTTGACACTTGATTCACCACATATTGTATATGGTGTTCCCAGCTTAAACACTTGTCAATCACCAAGCCAATATGTTTTAATTTAATATGTTTTTGTGTTTCCTAAAATATGTCGTTTTTGATATATGAGGTTGGGCCAGAGAACGCGCGATATGCTATTCGCTATACGCTCTTCTATATGCTATAACTTCGTAAGTAATTTGAATTTCTTACTAATTTTGCATATAGACTGATATGCATATTTCCTAAAATATGCATTTCAGTCTACAGTTTTCACAGTACATTCTTAATTTATTTTATTTTTAAAATAAAAGTTAAAAAAAAATTCGAAAATTTTGAAAAGTCACATGGGAATACCGCCTTAACTTTTTAAATAGTTTTTACCCATTTACGTTCGTTTTTAAATGCAAAAGTTTAAATGCCAGCGTCTTGCGTATACTGCAATTTAGCCGTAGGTTCTATTTTCGTTTTATTGAATCATTATGATCTTTGATTATTTTCAGTTACATCATTTGAAATCATGAGACGACGTTGGATGAACATAAGGACTCCAAAACTTGCACTGACTACAGGCTTACGCTGGGTTAATCCGGTCCTGCCTTTCTAGAATAATGATCTCATCATCAGCAGTTAAATTACACTCATTACACACCAGTGTAATGTAATTTCACACGTCGCAATGCTCAGAAAAAAAACTGTTATTTATTGCGATTAGATGTTTTCAAATATTTATAATATTCACATGGTATTTTATTCGGTAAAATTCTTTTATGTCTGCTTAAATGAGCGGAAGCAGTAAATGTTTTAGAACACCGATTACATTTATAACGCTTTTCATCACTATGAATCCCTTCATGTTCTTTTAAAGCATTTTGTTGTTTAAATGCTTTAGGACATTTATTACACTGATATGGTTTTTCATTACTGTGAATTTGTTTATGTCTCTTTAAATGACTTGACCGTGAAAATGTTTTCGCACACACAGAACATTTATATGGTTTTTCACCAGTGTGAGTTTTTTCATGTTTTTTAAAACTATTCCATCGATTAAATGTTCTAGAACATACGGAACACAAGTACGGTTTTTCACCGCTATGAATTCTTTTGTGGGTTTCCAAACTCTGTGAATGACTAAATGTTTTATGGCATATATCACATTCGTATGGTTTTTCACCACTATGAATTCTTTTATGGGTTTTTAAATTGTGTTTTCGAACAAATGTTTTACAACATATATTACATTTAAAGGCTCTTTCACCACTGTGTACTAATTTATGATCTTTTAATTGATCTGTAGTAATAAATGCTTTAGAACATATATTACACTGGTATGGTCTTTCACCACTGTGACTCATTTTATGTCTTTTTAAACTATATGAAGAATTAAATATTTTAGAACATATGTTACACTGGTATGGTTTTTCATCACTGTGAATTATTTTATGTTTTGTTAAATTACCTTTATTACTAAATATTTTAGAACATATATTGCAATTATACTGTGTTTCATCCTTGTGAATTCTTCTATGTTTTTTTTCTTTTTCATGGCGTTTTAAATCTTTTGAAGTAGTAAATGTTTTAGTACATACATCACACTTGAATAGTTTTTGAACAACATTTGTCGAATCATCTACTTCATCTTCAATTTTGATTTCCGTATGTAAACTATCTAAATCTGGCATATGTTCACTGGACTCCTAAAACATTATAAATACATTAATTAAAATATACAATACGAAATTTGAAATTATTCGTGCCTATATAATTTTTGATTTTTCTTTTTTGGGTTGAAAAATAATTTCCTTTTTCGTTTTGACCGCTACCCGAAGTGATGAGGATTACAGGATTTGTGTAAAAATTAAATTAAAATTTTCCAACAAATTCCATAAGAGAATTTTATTTTGTTGCTCAATATATTTCGGCACAGTTGGTGCCAGTTTCGAAAAATGCGCAGAAAAATTGATTTTTGCATGATGTATGCAGATGTATATTCTTGAAAATGGCGCCAACTGTGCCGAAATAGATTGAACAACAAAATAAATTTCTCTTATGGAATTTGTTGGAAAATTTTAATTCAATTTTTACACAAATCCTGAAATCCTCATCACTTTGGGTAGCGGTCAAAACGAAAAAGAAAACTATATAATTTTTATTCCTCTTTTTTATCGAGTACCTATGACGTTTAAATTTTTTAATCTTTAAATGATTAAGACGAGTTAACTCGCCCTGCAATATGTCGGCTCAAAATGCGATGATATGTATATATTCACATGTGTTCACTGCAAGGGGACAAACTAGATTGGCTTTGCCTCTGTTCCACTTGTAATGAGTTTGTGACGTACTCTGTTTGTGTACATACACACTGTTTGCAGTGTATTAGTTTGGTTTTTTGCAGTAGTATGTGTATACACGCATACAACCACAACACACGTATTACCAGAGAGAGCTGTTCAACGTGTTCAAGTAACAATGGGTATATTGTTAATACAATGGTATGTTGACTCGACGACGACTACTGACGGACTAATGCCTTAAGCTGTGACTGGGTTACAAAGGACTCCAAGCGAATTTCACTTTTTTTATGTTAGTTGGCTTCTAGTGTTCTATGGTTCACTGGTACAGGTGCCGCCATTTGTGACAGATTTTCCGAAATACGGTATAATTCTAATAATGTTCAATTTTATCAACATAGTTTAGTATAATTTATATTTTGTAAATTCCTAGGGTTCACTTTTTTGATGTTGGGATTTTTGATTTTTTTTCTTTTTCTTTTTTTGTAACCTTATTTATTGTACTTATCACTGGCAGTAAAAAGTCCGGCATTTTGAGACAAAAAAATTTTCCCTTATGGTTTGTTTAAAAGCGTTAATTATGTTGGATTTCGTTTTGATAATTATTGTTCGTTTATCTTGGGCACGAAAATCATAATTTTTGTATTTGTTAAATTTTATGATATAAACATGTAGAAAGAAGCAACGGTAAAGGCGTCCGAAAAACTCTCATGGTATGCAGAATCATAGTAAAAACAGCTTTTAGGTTGCAGTTCAATGTTTTACAATGAATTTACACAGGGTTGTCAGATTAATTTTTCAAAAATCGCCCTATCGCAATTAAAAAGTCCACTGTGACCACGTGATGACAAAAATCATCAATAACTGATGCGCACCCGCTCACCACCCTCGAACGAGTGATCAGCTAAGCTGTGAGAAGGCCTAGATCGGGCTACTACTGACGACAGATTTTTGTATATACGCTTAATCTATATATATCTGTGAGTTTTCCCTTTCTTGAAAAACGTGTTATATTAATTTTTTATGTATCAATGGTGTTTACTGTATACTACTAATACAAACTTTATACATATAACTTATCTATTATTTTCATTAATTTTACTTTTATTCCTTTTTAAATTTTGAGTTGATTAAAAATAAATCAGCCACTAGAACGCTCGTAGTCACTGTTACGTGGTCACTGGTTAAATCGCTCGCCTATAAGGCCACTATGGAGGGTAGATATTAGGAGGACTATCTTGGGCGAAAAACAATAGAAAAATGGTTCAAAAAGTGTCCCGTTTTAAGTACTAAGTAACCAAGCCCTAAGCGTGTTTGTAGAAAACTGTGGATAGCAGTGTGCCAACGAGTGATTGATACCGCTTAAGGCATTTAGTTAGTCGCTGTCGGTCACTCAATACACAAGGCATTATGTTGTATTGTTGGAATATTGTTAGCTTGGACCCCACCTTGCTCCGTCCGACAATACGTGTTTTGTAATTGTGTCTGTGACAACTAACACAGTTGCAAAGATCAAACCAACACCACTACACACAGTGTGTACATACACAGCATAGTGGTGGGAAATAGAGGGGATTTTTTGTCTACATTGGTATCATTAGTGCAGAGATAGCAACTTGGCTTCTGATTATTCTGTGTAAGTAACAGTTCAAAAACTCGCCAGAATAGCGCTAGAGTAGCAAAAGAGTATAGTGATTTTTTTGTGTTGTTTTATAAAAATTTTTAAAATAACAAAACTATTATATGTAACAATTATAATAAAAAAACAATAATTACATAACAACGAGGATGATTTTCTTTCCTTGTTTACTTCTCTAAATGTACCCTTTTGCTACAGTAGCGCCGCCACTATTTACGCCTTTCTATGGACACTTTTTGATACAGAGATGGTGCTCCTGATATCTACCCTCCAGAAAAGCCACTTTCAATTTAACCTATTGACAGTAGTTTTTTCATTCGTCATCAGATGGCAAAAGTATACTCCTAAAAAATGGTAGCAATTTGGAATTGTCTATTTCTATTCAAAAACAGTAAATTACTATAAAAATACCCCTGTCGCAGCATCCTGCATAACATAGCGAATTTCAGTTTATAAAAGTTTTTCTTGGAAACTAGTTGACATAGAATAATAGTTTAAAGACCTTTTTGATGTGATTTTTTCTCCTCTTTCTAATGGTATAAAAAAAATTTCACAAAAATTTATAAATAAGGAAATTTTGGCAAAAAACTAATTTTTTTGCCATTTTTTTGCATTTTTTTTATTTTTTGTCAACTTATGTGCGGAAAGTATACTTTCCACACGCAAAAAGCATATGGGAATAGTAGAGTGGACAAAACAGGTATTTTGCGTACAAAAATGTGTGCGCCAAGTTGGTACTTCTCTCGCATGAGTAATAAAAAATAAGCATTAAGTACTGATTTAATTGTGTAGTTCGAGGACCCCAAAAGATATTTCGCCTAGGGTGCCAAATAACCTTACACCGGCCCTGGTAGTCAGACGTTGCGTATAAATAAAGACTTTCAAGAACTAACTCAGGTTCAAAGCCTTTATGAACCCTAATCCTTTATGACTTAAATCTAGTACGTCTAGCACTTACCAGTTTTAATTTAGTTCGTTCAAAAATTTTTGTTTCTGCTGACAATGCTAAATTGTTTTCATCTACTTTATTTTCACATGTACGATCAGTTTCATGGACCGATTCATTCACTTCATCTTTCTTCACTTTAGTTTCAAATGTAGGAGAACATTCATGGACCAATTTCTCCATTTTAGATTTTTTTTACAATTTTATTACTCAGACAGTCTTAAAACGTGCTTGAAAGTAAGCATATGGCACATATGCTATGAACGCTATGAATATGCTTACGTGGCTTACGTCATGAATCATGATATATTTTCATTCAAGTCAGTGTTGCTGTTGCCAACTGTAGTTTACTCAGTTTACTAAAAATGTCACATAAAACAAATGTATAAAACTGTGTCTTCGCCACAATAACATGGCGAATACTTTCGCCAGTGAAAAAATGAGAAAAATATAATGACAAAACGCCCAACCTGTATACTATTTTGACAGCTAATATACTTTATATGGAATTGCGGTTGCCGGAATTGCTAACGTTGTACAACGTGGTGTCTGTTTTGGTGTAATGCCAAAGTTTCATTTGACGTCTTATTACGTCAATGACCACAGATATACAGATACAAAGTAGGGATGAGCATCGATAAAAAAAACATCGATGTTTACCATCGATAATCAAAAATATCGATCTCGAAACATCGATATTTTGCGGTCTTAAACATCGATTTGCAAAATTAATACAGAAAATAACCGTTATAAGCTATCGTCAACTTTAAATTGGGAAAGGGTGAATATTTTTATAGCTTGTAATGTAAGGGGCCATACACAATCAATGAAATAAGGAATTAAGATTTAAGAAATAAGATTTAAGGAGCATGCCATCTAGTGATGTTGAATGGAACTTTAACGCAACTGGTCATAGATATAAATATGTACATAGGTATTTTTTTACGTCAAAATTCGTGATTTTTTTCACTTAGTGACAAAATAGTCATCACGAACGTTACTTTTTCATGAATTCTGATATTATAAGCTAATAGAAATATTCAAAAGAAAACACAATTTCACCTCACCGATGAAAATTGTCAAAATCGACATATTTAGCTACAAAATGTTACGTCATTTTCAAGAAATGGCGCGTTTTCACTAATTTGAATATTTGTTGAAAAATTGCGATTTTCAAAATAAAATTTCTAAATAGTTATCAAATTTTTTTATGTTTTATCATTAAAATTGGACATATGTAATGAAAATGCATACAATTAAGTATTTAACATTTAACATAAATTTTAAATATAGTCCAGTACCGTATTGCTGCCAAATACATACGTAGTATACTTGCTACACTGGCCAGAGAAAAACGAGGCTGCTTTCGCCAGAAAAGTTCTTACGTAATATTACGTAACAGAACTCACTGTTGCAAATCAGAGGGCCCTGATTAAAAAAATTAATATGCAGTTTAATTTTTTGTAATAAATGACTCTCAGTAACGATATATTACTAAATCCTTAGTACATACAAATCAGATGTTTTTCTGGGTTAAAAAATAACCTATATCCTTGTTCGTCTTCCCAACTACCACTCTATGCAGAGTTTTGAATCGATTCGCTAAATTGTTGAGGAGTGAGAACGAGACAAAGAAACAAAAACAAACTCACTTTAACATTGATAATATTTGTTAAATTATTGGAAGTTTAAAAGAACTACTATTTTTTATTTCACTTATATTTGTCCAAAATTAGAGATGGGATTCTACCCGGAATTTTCCCGGGAAAATTCCCAAAGTGGGTAAAAACGGGGTAAATTCCCGAAAAGTGGGTATTTATTTTAATTTACTATTTATCGTAATATTTTTGAATTAAACTATCAAAACCGCTGTTTCATAAAGAATATTTGCTAAACGTAAATAATTAATCTTCAGACTACATAAATACTAATTACATAATATATCACGTTATTTTACAATTTTTGTTCGACAGTTTTTCTCTAGACAATTTATTTTCGTCGCTAGGTGTACAATACGCGTTTCATTTTTGGGTGTCAATTTCCTGGGCCTACCACGAAAGTTTTTTCCATAGTTTTCGCCCCTTTAGATTATGTTTTAAGTACTATAATTTCCAAAACGTCGAAATTTTAGCTCGATTCTCACTTGTCAATATTGAATTTCGTGGCATTTTATTTTTTTTTTTAAAACGTAGATATTTCTCTGAAATTTGAACACATTGAGTGTTATTATTTATTAAATTTGAGTTATAAATTTAAATTAATTGCTAACTTCGTTAAAAGTCATCTTATGTTGATCCGACATAATATGTATGCATGTATTTTTAAATTTAAAGATAAATAAACATTCAGTATGTACTGAAGTAGTTTTATGATAATAATATTTTAGAAAACTTGACATCAACATTATATTATGTAAAACTCCACGCACAATTAACAAATATATACAGATCTAATTAAAAACACATTTGCAAAGAAGTACAGCTAAGTAATCGTTTTTACCCAGGTTTCGGGAATTTTCCCGGGAAAATACCCAATAAATACCCAAATGGGAATTTTCCCGTCGCCCATCTCTAGTCCAAATATAAAATTTTCCAAAATAATAATAGCATCAACCTCTTCAAAATAAATCATTAACTGTATACGGAATATAATTATCTACTGTCGTCGGTAACCCATTTATTTGGCTCTGTACACTCTGGACTACAGACCAATGAACATAATATTATATATCATATTCATATTATAAATTGTATTACAAAGACCAATTATATAAATGTAAAATTGAGGCAGCCAGATACGACAATGCAATAACTAAAGGTATCGTAGTAACGTTTTTAAATAATTATTGTAAAAATATAATATTGATAATAAAATTTTACTTTTTTAGGAAGAAACTGCAAAATTTTGAACGAAAGAAAGTAGTATTCGCTTTATTTTCAAAATACGTACGTATACAAATTATATTCTGCAATAATTATAGTCGCATTTGCTCAAAAAGTGGCATTATATTATATTCCTTAAATCTCACTCGTCTCACCCTGTTACCTGCTTCAAGAAAAATGCCAACAAACTGGCTTTACGCTTTGTCTAGTAGTATAATATAATAGTGTTCATTGGTTTGTGGTTGCAATGAAAGAGAGTGTATGGCTAGTAGTGATGTCTAGCCGAGGAGAAGTTAGTCGATTAATCGACTAAAATTGTTTTTTTCAGAAAAAATTAGTCAATAGTCGAAAATATCGAGCATAGAATAGTCGACTAATCGACCTATGTAACTCTCAAAAACGAATTTAATTTTTAACATTTAATATTTTTCTTTTAAGAAAAAAAAAGAAAGATATGACGATATTATCAAAATGTGTTAATCACATAAAAGTGAAAAATCATACAAATAGGTAATTTTTTAGTTTTCATTTTTTGAAATCCAATAAAAAATACAGAAAAGTACGGTACTTGACTGTATTCAAAATTTGTTTTAAATGTTGAATAATTTTATGTATTGCCCTTAAATATATTCAATTTTAGTAGTGACCATTGTAGTGACAAATAAAAATTATCTTAAGTTACTTAAAAATTCGATTTCGAAAATTATAAATTTTTAGCCTTCATTTAAATGGTTAAAAACCCAGTGATATTTGAAAATGACGTCATTTTTTAATAGCAGATCTTATTACTCTAGTTACGGTTTGTCTATGACAAATTGCATTTTCATTGTGACATTTTTACAATTCTAATTGACCAAGAGAAGTTGTTTTTCTTTGTAATTTATTTTGAACTTTTTGGTTTGCAATTAATTTTGCACTCAAAGAAGATTGATGGAAGGAATACATCGTCACTTAATACGTAAAATATCCTTATCAACTTGTTTTAAATATTATGTTAAAAATGCTTTTATTTTTTGCTACAATTTTAAAGTTACGTTTTCTTAAAGTGCATTTAATACTTGTAGGGCTTCATGAAAATCTTACGATGATGATAAATGAAGAAGATAACAAAGTAGAAAGTTGTAAATACCACTAAAACTGAGCATGATGACTGCTGAATATTGTGTACAAATTTGAAACCGTGTTGACAAGTGTTGATATGAATGAAAGCGACATCTGTTTGAGTTAAATCGTGACGTCATTGCATATGTCACTACGCCAAATCGTTTTTCCCGCCAATTTGTTCATTTAAAATTGAACAATGGTTTTTTTGAAGATTTTTAAAAATTTAACAAAAATGAACTAATTTATACGTAAGAACAAAGCATTTAGAATCATTTCTCAATTGCAGTCAAGTACCCTATTGTTAAATTGGCCGTTTTTAGTCATTTAAAAAAAAATAATCATTTTAGTCATTTAATCGAAGATAAAATAGTCGACTAAAAAATGATTCGATTAATCGATGGCAAGACTACGATAAGTACGGCGCCAAGATTTGATGACACTTCCTTATAGAACTTGACAAAATAAAACGAAAACAAGAATAAAATTCTTCGAGATCTCGCTTCGTTTTCGAGTTAAACTTGTTTTTGAATTCCAATATATTGTATGTATGGGATGTGGGCACGAGTACGATATCCGAGGCGACAAAATTTGACAAGCGGATCTGATAGATTTTGGCATTCTAAGCAAAAAATAAAAGGTAAAAAATTTTGAAATTCGCCTTAGTTTTCGAGATATCGATCGTTAAACTTGTATTTAAATTTTTATGAAATTCGGATATATTGTATTTGGCGAAATATTGGTGAAATATATTTATATCAAAAATCGAAGTTTATTGTCAAAACTGGCCTAACCTTCAGGCAAAGGAACTAACTTCACCACTTAAGTAGTTTTTATATCAAAAATCGAAGTTTATTGTCATAACTAGCCTAACTTCTGGGCAAAGGGTAACCTTAAATACAAGTTTAACGATCGATATCTCGAAAAATTTTATTCTTGTTTTTCGTTTTATTTTGTCAAGTTCTATAAGGAAGTGTCATCAAATCTTGGCGCCGTACTAATCGTAGTGTCCCCTAATCGATTAATCATCCGACATCACTAATAGCTAGTGTCCCTTTTGCTGTACTGCTCGTGTGTAGCGATTCACTTAAAAAGTATTAAAAAAAAAATTCATTCATATTTTTAATATTTTATTGTTGGATTTTTAACTCATGGATAACAATTTTATTAAGCTATATGTAAATAATAAATTGATTAATTTATCAATTATTAAATAAAATTAATTTTATAAGTTGTGCTCGTAGTACATAATGATAACCTAAGTGGCTAAAATGAAGGCTTAACTAACTTCACCACCTTGTTTTTATATCATCTACTATTTGATCGTTCAAAATAATACGTTTCCCTGGCTTAACTTTTTAAATATAATAGTTTTCGCCTATTTACGTTCGTTTTTAAATGCAATAGTTTAAATGCCAGTGTCTTGCGTATACTGCCATTTAGTCGTAGATTCTATTTTCGTTTTATTGAATCATTATAATCTCTGATCATTTTCAGTTAGATCATCCGAAGTCATGAGACGACGTCGGTTGCACACAAGGTCTCCAAAAACTTACACTGACTATGGGCTCACACCTGGGTTAATCCGGTCCCGCATTTCTAGAACAACGATCTCATCATCAGCAGTTAAATTACACTCATTACACACCAGTGTAATGTAATTTCACACGTCGCAATGCTCAGAAAAAAAACTGTTATTTATTGTGATTAAATGTTTTCAAATATTTATAATATTCACATGGTATTTTATTCGGTAAAATTCTTTTATGTCTACTTAAATGAGCCGAAGCAGTAAATGCTTTCGAACACCTATTACATTTATAACGCTTTTCACCACTATGAATCCCTTCATGTTCTTTTAAAGCACTTTTTTGTTTAAATGCTTTAGCACATTTATTACACTGATATGGTTTTCCATTACTGTGAATTCGTTCATGTCTATTTAAATGACTTGAAGTGGTAAATGTTTTCGCACATACAGAACATTTATATGGTCTTTCACCAGTGTGAATTTTTTCATGTTTTTTAAAACTACTAAAATGATTAAATGCTTTCGAACATACGGAACACATGTACGGTTTTTCACCGCTATGAATTCTTTTATGGGTTTTTAAACTCTGTGAAGCCGTAAATGTTTTAAGACATATGTCACATTCAAATGGTTTTTTACCAGTGTGAATGCTTTCATGTATTTTTAAATCGCGTTTTCGTCTAAATGTTTCAGAACATATATTACATTTATACGGTTTTTCACCACTGTGAATTCTTTCATGTATTTTTAAATTACTTGAAGTAGTAAATGTTTTAGAACATATATTACACTGGTATGGTTTTTCTTCACTGTGAATTCTACCATGTTTTTTTACTGTTGCATGATGTTTTAAACCTTTTAAAGAAGTAAATATGTATGCACATATATCACACTTAAATAATTTTTGAATAACATTTGCGAATTTAGGTTTTGTTAAATTTGCCGAATAATGATCATCTATTTCATCTTGTTCCATTTTGAATTCCGTATGTAAACTGTTTAAGTCTGGCAAATGTTGCTGAAATGATTCCTAAAATGTTATAAGTACATTAATTAAAATATTTACATAACGGAAGGGTACCGTCAGTTGGGGCGAATCTGGACGATTGTTTCAGTTTTTTGACAATAAATTGTTTATCTAAATTGTCAATAGTTTATCTAAAAAATTCTAAAAAAAATAATTTAAATGCTTTAATATCACGAGCATATAGGGCAGTAATACAAATATCAAAATTGGTACTGCATTTTTTTTTTTTTTTTTTTTTGGTTATATAGTGTCTAGATTCGCCTCTATGTGTGGGGCGAATCTGGACAGTGCTTTATTTGTAATATAAATCACATTCAGTCATACATATGGGTAAAATCGGACATTGAAAGGTCGATTTGGGAACATGGAAATATTCAGCAGCTTGTCTGAGCGATTTTCTTTTATTTTTAATTTCGGAAAGCAGGGGCGCAACAACTACATATCTACAGGGGGTCCAACAAAAATTTAAATTATAAAATTTTTTGATAACGCAGTTCTCCGACAACAATGGAAAATGTAATAAAATGTCGTCTCCGAAAATTTGATTTTCAAACAAAAAATATTAGTACACCACTAAAAATTTTACTTTTTAATAAAAAGAGCCGATTTTATGTTATCTAGACTACAGTTTATTATAGTTTATACCCACTTTCTTTTTATATTGACGCACCATGGTGTATGAATTCGCCTACCCTATAGACAATTTTTTGTTAATCAATTTATAAAAAAGAAAAATTAAGCACAATACAGCTTTCATTTTTGATACATATATTGTCAAAAAAACGCCAAACATTTTATTGTCAGTCCCTACTTTATATACATAACTGTTTTTTTTGTACAGCAGTTTCTTTATAAGATTTCAAAACGCGCGTTATTTTTAAAAATTATAAACAATGCGCCTGTAAAATAACAAAATACAAAGATGTCACGTTCACCGCTTTTCTTTGATGACTAACTCATAACTGACAAAATTCAGTAGCATAAATTGATCTATGACCTTGTACGGTCATAACACTGACGAAGAAATATCGAAATGCAGCTCTGTTTAGATTCGCCCCTACCGTCCAGGTTTGTCCCAACTGATGGTATTGATTTTTTTATATTTCTCATTATTTTAGTAAAATACAGGACACAAACTTAACTTAAAAGTAAAAGACACTAATTTAAAAAAAGTCCCTACGTTTTCTTTACAAAAAAAATCGACAAACTGTGATAAAAATTGCTTTTTTTGAAAATATGTACCCTTTTTTACTTTTTTTTTTGTTTTCTTTTAGACGTGGGTGCATTTTTTTAACATCGTGATTTTCAGATTTAATAATTTTACTTAATTATTATTGGAGGTATGTATAATTAATATTTATTAGTTTATTTTTATTTGAAAATAATTACTTATTTTATTATCACAGTAAATTAATTAGAAAATTAGAATACATTTTATCTGTTGCAGAAAAACGGCAGGAGCACACTTGTCAGAAATTAGAATCAGTGATGGTGATATATACATATTTACGAAATATTTGATTAATGTAAAATTTTGAATAAAAATAAATTTACTTTTGTTTTTAAACAAATATATGAGTTTATAATTATTATTGTATGAGTTTTAAACTTGAAAAATTGATCAAAATAAAATGCAATTAGGAGAATTTTAGTGGATTATCTTACTAGTAGTAATCTACATTATCGGATAAGGCTAAAGATAATTTAAAATTATTATAGTGACCGAAAAGAAGTTAGCGCCGAAAGTTGAAAAATCTTTTTGTTTTTTATATGATTAAATTGCTCCCAAATTGCTCCTTCGAAATCAGTAATTGCTCCACCTGAAACTTAATTATTTAATTAGTTATTTATAAAGAAAAAAATTTTTTTCCGTTATTTAAGTTATCAAAATCTCCCAAAATAATACTTTTTTATATAATTTCTTTACGTCAATAAATTGCTCCCAATTTGCTCTATTTAATTTAAAAGCTAAATCTTAATTTTTTTGAATAATTATTAAAATATTTTGTTTTTTTATAATGTTATTTAACTTGTCAAAATTCAATTATCCTTAAATATATGCAAACGACATAACGGTATAAGGTACAACACAGAAAGATTTTCCAACTTTCGGCGCCAACTTCTTTCCGGTATTATAGTGACATCTCTGTTCTTTTCAAGTGTACTACGCATGATGATACAACGATGACATCTATACCCGGTGCCCCCGTTCTCAATTCCATAGAGAGGTAATAGAAGGTCAAAAAAATTTATTGAAGTTGGCTATCTTTCAGAAATAAAATTCTGGTGTACTTTATCTATGGCTGAAACAGATTGTATAAAAAAAAGTAGTTACATATTTTTGTCATATTAAGGGGTCAATTTTCTTAGCTTATCGATACTTCTGCTTTATTCGGAAAATACGAAGGTCTATGGTTTAGGTTTTGTGTGACATTCCTTGCTAGAGAACTTAAAACTCCTCAGGCTCAAAATCCGCTCTTATAAACCTTCATCCTATACGACTTAAATCTAGTACGCCTAGTTTATACTTACCAGTTTTATATTTTTCTCTTCTAAGTCCGCAAAAGTCTTCAATTTAATTCGTTCAAAAACTTTTGATTCTGCTGACAATGCTGAATTGCTTTCATCTACTTTAATTTCACATGTACAATCAATTTCATGGGCAAGTTCATTCACCTCATCTTTCTCCGCTTTAATTTTAATTGTATGAAAACATTCATGAACTGACTTCTCCATTTTGGATTTTTATTACAATTTTTATTTACACGATGTCCACGATTTCTTAATTTTACAAGTGCTTAAAACTAAGCATATGCCTATAAGGACTATAATTACGTTTCACTTTTGTTGACATTGGTTGACACGTTAATTTCAAGTCAGTGTCACCAACTGTAGTTTACTAAAAACACCATACAAAATGGGCGTTCGCCAGACTAATATATCGAAAAGTTATTCTTTCGCTAGTGAAAAAAATGAGGAGAATATGACAAAATGCCACACCTGTACACTATTTTGACAGATAATACGGTTAATTCATTTTGTATAGAATTGTTAACGTCGTACGACGTGGTGTCTGAATTAGTCAGTTTCACTTAACGTCTTACATCGTCAATGACCCTCAACATGTTAACCACAGAATATATAACACGTTAACGGTCAGGCCGGATTTTGAAGAAAAGCCCAAATTATACAGTACTTTTTCTCAATTATATTCAAGATATTTTACATTTTTGGATTAATGATGAGTCAGGGAAAGCGTAATTGATGTATTTTTCTTTTTTTTTTATGACGCTTATTGACGTTATGTTTCAATTTTCAAACCAGAAACATTACTACCATTACTACGATACAAACACAACGTTGATCGACGCCATCCATATCATGCACACTGCGGTCTAGTGACATAAAAATATCAACGCTAAGTATGTACACTATTAAACCGCGCAAAGCAAAATTTAAATCTTTGAAATTTTTGTTAAAATGTGGTTTCCTGGTTTGTATTGTGCATGCATGTTACATTTTTTCGACTACATCAACCGCAGCCATTTTGATAGCGAGGTAGCTGACGTAGCTGATTATTAAAAAAAAAGATACTGAAAAAATAAAAAATGAAACATTACTTTTTTGTAATTAATCTGCGATATTTTTTCATGTACTATGAATATTTTCAGTGGAATTACTAAAAATAGCAAGCGTGTCACGTAAAATGGATAGAATTGTTGACGTCATATGACGAAGTGTATGCGTTACGGAGGTTTTGCTTAACGTCATATGACGTCAACGACCTGGAACGTGTTAACATCAAATTATGTTTTTTGTTAGGCTGCCTGCACACTGATAAAGCAAAAACGCTGTAAAGCAAACCGTTTTGTCTAATGTTAAAACAGTTCGGCACACACTTAAAGAACAAAAATGTTGTTATACAAAACATTTTCTTTAAAAACAAAAACGTTTTGCTTCATACTAGCGCACACTGATCAAGCAAAATGTTTTGTCGTAGAACAAAACGTTTTCTGCAAATACGTTTTTGCTTTATCAGTGTGTCCATTATTTGTGTGTTGTCATATACTATGTCTTTGAACATATTTACAAATGAATTTAATACAATATGAATGAAATTATTGGATACATCCTAAAAAAGAAAAAAAAATTAAAGAAAATACTCTGAAAAAATTTATTTTTAAATTAGGTAAAGATCCTATAAAACTGATTAATTTTTCTAATTTCTAACACTTTTGACTACATTTTAATTGAAATTTTCAACTATAATTTATCAGTAAGTTCTCGATTATGACGTTCTTTTATCGTAAAATCCCACATGTCTTGCTTCCACCAAACTAATTATTCTTCAGTATTTACGTCCATTTAAAAAAAAAAAAAAAAAAAAAAAAACAAGCAAACAAACAAAAAAAAAAACGTTAAATACGTTAAATAAAAATCTATAAAACACGTGGAATGTTTGTATTGTTATGTTTTTGAATAAAATAAGTGTCAATGTTTGTGCTTCTAACAAAATGTTTCTTCTTAAAACGTTTGATTGTAGTAATTACATGTAAACACACTTGCAAAGCAAAAACGTTTTTATACAAATCATTTTGTTAGATGCAAAAACATTTTCTAAGACACTGATCAAGCGAAAACAACTTAAACCAAGAGCTTTTTGTTTAAAACAGTTTTATAGTGATTTAAAATGTTTTATAATGTTTTTTTATTTTGAAGTACCAGTGTGTGTGCACTCATATTAAAAGTATAAGGAAAACAACTTCTAACGAAATTACTGAAAAACGTTTTGTATAAAGGCGTTTTTGTTTTATCAGTCTGCAGGCAGCCTTAGACGTTAAAGAGGATTTTACAGGCATTGCAGCTGTGGCAGACGTCACAGACGTTGCAAACTTTTTAAAACACAAATCTAAGGCCGCTATTACATTGTCATAGATATATGTCAAAGATCTTTGATCAAATTTATGATCAAATATTAAGAAGTATCTTTAACAAAATATAAAAACATAAAAAAATTCATACCAGATAAAAACCATTATGTGAATTTAATAAATGTTTTTAGTCACTTATCATTACACGAGAGGTTTGTATTTTTTCGAATAAATTTGGGTTTGTTTAACGGAAATTTGTTGCCTAGCAATTTAACGAGAAGAACTGTTAACTAACAAAAATGCAACAGCGAAGCTAAAGCGTTTTTGGGTTGACAGTCCTTCGAGTTAAATTGCTTTTCTTTTAGGCAAGAAATTTGAGTTGTAGAAAATATAAATTTATTCAAAAAAAATATAAAACTCAAGTGTAATATACGGTAAGACAATTTAATGAATAAAATAAATTAGTATAATTCATATTACCTGTTATTTAATACATTGTTACTATGGTTCTGAAATCAGTTAAATTTACCAATACGAATTTTTGTTTCGTTTTTATCGTCTTTACCTACAATAAAATGACCAATGAAATGTTTTGTACCATTTTTTTTGCTGTAAAAATTTGTCCTAACATTTTCCATGATAAAAGTGAAAAAGTAACATTGTTCTTATGGGACTTAATACACATGAATAAAATTGTCACAATAAATAATAATTTGTTGAGGATGTGATGCGTGAAATTATATTATACTGAGTGATGTATGTCAAGCTGGCAGCACCGTAGGATATCCGAAGATTTGTTAATTGTTTACTCTTACATTATAAAAAATAAATAATAATTATTTTTAAGATTTTTTTTCTGTTTTATTTTCAACCATAAAAATCCAATATAAAATTATTTTTTTTTGTAAATTTTTAATGTATATTTGAAATTTTAATTTATACGGAAAAAGTAAATAAATTAATTAGCAGTTTTATTAATTCCGACCCTGTCTGACCACCATGAAAGTCAGCTCGGAACTAACTTGAACAGAAACAGAAAAAACAGAACAGACTTCATCTCGCCACCATCCATAACGCAAATGGAACCTTACTAACACACACACCACGTCGTAGAAGGTCAATAATTCCATATAAAGTGTGTTATCTGTCAAAATAGTGTATCAGTTGGGCGTCACTATAGGTTATGACCGTCAAGGTGTTAGCTGGTGTAACCAAAGAGAATAATTGTATGTTCACTAAATTTAACACGGTTAAGGCCGCGTACGCCTACCAGAGAAGGTTGAATAGTAAATAGAATTGATATACCAGGGCTGACCAAAATTTGAAGAATAATTTATTATAATTCAAAATGCGGACATATATTCTGCCAGCCGTGCTGTGAAAAATTATAAAAATAATTCAAGAAATAAGCAAAATCACAGGTATGTAATTAAATATTTAAATTTAATTTTATTTGTTACAATTACATTATATAAAATAAATTTTTTGTAATGTATTTTTTGTTCTATTTTCAATCAATAGTTCGTAATAAAAATGGCAAATTTCAAAAAATTTACCTGTATAGCTGAACCTTTTTTTATGCGGTGGAAAGGGACCGCGTAAAAATAATCGCACAAAAAAATATATATTCAAAAATATCATAAATAGCTATAAAAAGTATAGTTCGGTCCAGATTGTAGAAAAAACTTTTTATGCAGTTGATCGGGACCGCATAAAAAAAGTTTCATCGAAAATACATAACTCAAAACCTCACGATTTCCTTAGAAGTTGCTTTTCTAAACAAGATAAGGCATTAATTTACACGTGGGAACATTTTATTTCATTTTTATAATATGAAAATTGTGAAAAATATATTTATAAAAAAATTAAATGATGTATTTAATAACTTTTGTTCTTATGCAGTGTATTGATTAAATGCTTAAAAACCATTAAAAAGTATTTTTATCAAAGAAAGTTACTATAGTAAATGTTTAAGTTTCTTACTGTCTTTTGATTTTGATTCATATTATGCATTTTAATGGCCATTTTTTAAAAAATCGCATAAAAATAGTTTAACTATATGTAAAACTCCATGAGATAAATTAAATTTTTTTAGTTTATACTAAAAATTAATAGTTATTTGTGTATTAAGAGGGTAAAATGGTACATTGCCGTTCGATTGAGAATGTTGACGCGCGACGCCGCTAAGCGGAGCGCGTCATTCTCATGAGAGCGACAATGTCATTTATGCTCGAATTACACAATACACACATAATTTTTTCTACAATCTTCGTTTTACTTAAAAAAATACTTGAAAAAATAATAATGGACGTGTTAACATTTATTTTAATAATTTTTGCAGCTTCAGAAATATCTAGAGGTGTATTTGAGAAATCGCTGTCACTATTGCATATTTCCATCATATATGTACATATATATTATATATAGTATTTTTATAGTTATTTGTGTATTAAGAGCGCAAAATGGTATATTGACGCTCGATTGAAAATGTTGACGCGCGACGCCGCCAGGCGGAGCGCATTAATTTCATGAGAGCGGCAATATCATTTTGTGCTCGAATTACACACAAAATTTTTTCTACAATCTTATAAAATGTATTTTTTATTTAAAAGATACTTAAAAAAATAATAATGGACGTTAATATTTACTTTAATGTTTTGCAGCTTCAGAAATATTTGGAGGTGTACTTGAGAAATCACTGTCACAATTATTATGGGCCTATTCGTACCGCACCAAGTCAAAGTGTCTTGCTCTTACTTTTAAGAACATTACACTTGTTTTGAAGAACTTTTGTCTTACTTTGGAGATATTTGTATGTTCCTGTCTCACTTTGATACGATGATTGTAGCATACATAGTTTATAGTCAGTAATAGCGTTCGGTATACATCGTACATATCCTTCACCCTTCTCTCAAGAACACGGAAAGTGAGACAGGAACATACAAATATCTCCAAAGTAAGACAAAAGTTCTTCAAAACAAGTGTAATGTTCTTAAAAGTAAGAGCAAGACACTTTGACTTGGTGTGGTACGAATAGCCCCTTTTTTATTTCCATCATATCTGTATAGATTTCTTAAAATTTTTTATTCTTATTTTTTATTAATTATAATTATTTTTTATTTTTAATTAATATTTTCTAGTTATTTTGAAATTTAATAAAATTAATATTTCACTTGAATAATTTTAGAATCTGTTTTTTATTTGTTACCATAGAAAATATAAACAATGCCTACCCGATTTGTAATTAAATATATGCTGAGCGAGCGACAAAGTATTACTTTACGCTTTAAAGCGCAAAGTAGTACTTCGTTGCTCGGCAACGAAAGTCTTCGGCAAATAGCCATTTTGCACTCTCTTCACAGAGCGCAAAAGCCTTCTTTCCACTAAGATTGTAGAAAAAATTATTTATTAACTTATTGTTTATTGTTATTTATAATTATTTACTCCTATTATTTTTAATTAATATTAGTTATTTTGAAATTTAATAAAATTGATATTTCACTTGTTCATTATAAAAATAATATGAAGTTTAGAATCTGTTTATTTGTTGCCATAGAAAGTACAAACAACACCTACCCGATTTGTAATTAAACATATGTTGAGCGATCGACAAAGTACTACTTTTCGCTTTAAAACGAAAAGTAACAGTCTTCGACAATCAAATGTTTTACGCTTACTTCACAGAGCGCAAAAGCCTTCTTTCTACTATGATTGTAGGAAAAATAATTTATAAGTAGGATACACAATTTTTTTTTTTTTTAAATGTATTTATAGAAATAAATGTATACATAGCAAGTACATACATTTACAAATTTTAAAAAAATACATAAAAGTGTAATAAATTGGTAGCTGGACTTTCATTTAACGGCAATTTCCCAAACTTTGTGCCAACGAAATTCTCAAATTTTTCTTTTTCTTGATTGATTTGCAAGTAAAACAAGTAAAAAAGTAGACACAATAAATAGGTGAGATACAACTTAAATAAAACAAAAATATGAATGATTTGGGAAAAATTACTTTTGAAAATTATTTTATATAAAATATTGAATAAATTGTATGTATACGTATAGATTTGTGATCAACTACACCTTTAAAAGCAATAAAATATTGACCGCGGGATGCAATTCGTGTGTTTGATTTTTGACCGCGGGATGCAATTCGTGTTTTTTTTTTATGGCACCTTGGGGAAATGAAATATTTTATTGACCGCCGGATGCAATTCGTGTTTAGCGGAATTGAGAACCTCCTCTTTTTTGAAGTCGGTTAAAAAAGAGAAAATTTGATAGCTTTATACCTAGGTTGGCACAAAATTTGGTAATTAGCCCAGTTAACTATTATCTACAGTAGAGATGAGCTAAACGGTTATTTTCTAATAACTGTTATTGCAATAACAGTTACTGAAAAATAACTGTTATTTATAACAGTTATTATAAAAACTGGTATGGTATTTGGATATTTTAACATATTGTAAGATATTCGATATGCGTATAAACGGTTCTGTTAGTGAAATAAGCACAGATCTATAATACTGACGGATACTAAAGAACATTTTTGGCTTTATTGTACTGCAATATCTGTTCAAATACTTGTCTATACAAGGTTTTAGGCTTTATATACATAATTTTAACAATTTTATAGATACAAAATTACAAATACAAATAGATAACTGTACAATAGACAATAGTTCATTTTTAAGGGTTTTTTAAATGTGCTACAATAGAAAATGTGTAGCTTGCCCGGGGCGTTATTATTTTGAAATTCTCCGTAGGTGGTTAAAATAAATTACTGTGATCCTTGCTTTCGAATATATTAATATTGACCTATGTTATCGATATTTCCAAAGGAGTTATTTAAGTAACCAGTTACTGGGTATTCCAGTTATTGACGATAACTGTTATCTTTCTATACTAGTTACAAATAACAGTTATCGATATATCGATCATCTTTAATCTACAGTATGACATTTTTTAATGTGTTTCTTTAAATTATGCGATTGCGAAAATGATTTAGAACATGTATCACACGCGTATAGTTTTTCTCCCGTATGCATTAATTTATGTTTATTTCGACTACTGGACGTGGCAAATGTTTTAAAACATATATTACACGTGAATAGTTTTTCCCCTGTATGTGTTCGTTCGTGCGTTTTTAAACTATTCGCTCGTAAAAATGTTTTAAAACATACATTACAGTATACGGATGGCTTTTCTAACGCATGTATACGTTCATGTTTTCTTAAATTACTCGATGCGGAAAATGTTTTCAAACACGTATTACACTTAAACGGTTTTTCACCGGTGTGTAATCGTTGATGTAATCGCAAATAGCCGGATTGAGAAAATGTTCTAAAGCATGTGTTACATTGAAACGGTTTTTCACCACTGTGAATTCTCTGATGTTTCGTTAACGTGGCCAATTGACAAAATGTACGAAAGCATATGCTACATTTGAATGGTTTTTCACCGGTGTGAATTCTTTCATGATTTTTCAAACTGTCCGCGCGTGAAAATATTTTTGAACATATGTTACATTTGAATCGGTTTTCGTCGGCATGTATTTTTTTATGCGATCTCAGACTGGTTGATCGAGAAAATGTTTCTGAACACACATGACATTTAAATCGTTTTTCGTCATTTCCACAAACTTTATTTTTGGGTGACACTTCACCACTATGCGTTGATGTGGACGGTTTCTCACTGGTATGAGATTTTATGCAAGTCTTTAAAAAACTCTGTGCAGTTGTACTGACTGTGTTTAAATAATTTTTACAACTTTGATCAAATGAAACGCTGTTTTCTTTTAATATACCACCTTCATCGTCTAATTTAATTTCGGTATGTAAACTTGACGAGTTTAATAAATCATTAGTTTCTTCCAGTTTTATTTCATTCGGGTGTAAAGAATCAGATAATTCGGTTTTTGTTGTATTTGAAAATGAATTGTCTAAATTTTGCAAATTCCCTTCTTTTATTTTAACAGTAAATATATCAGTTTCTGATTTAGACTCTTTATTTTCCATTTTATTTTTATTTTCTCCGAAAAATCAAAAAAACTATCCAATTTTGACAGTTCACAACTTTAACAGGTTACAATATTTTATACAATATTTTTTATGTTGGTAGTGGCAAGTAAAATGATGGAAATTTCAAAGCAGATGAAAAAAAGTATGCTACATTTGAGATCAAAATATAAAAGAGTCTCCACATTCTCGCCGAGGTTGGACGAAACGGAATGTAGAGGGTCATTTCGTTGTGTCTGGCGGTTGGTGTTTTAATGCTATTCATATGCCTCGGCCAAACTCAGCGAGGAACTTCGACGAGAAACCTCGTCCTACTTCGGCGAGAATGTGGACACTGCTTAAACTTTTTCTGCACAGTTCGCCATCACGTCATAATTACCTCACATATTTGAATTTTTAGAAAAAAACATTACAATTATTACATATTTAACCCTTTGCACTCGATGGGCGCCGCCACGGCGATACAATAAATATTAATTCCACTCGTTAGGCACCGCGCCGCAGCGGCGCCATAAACAATAGGTACGTATTTTAGTATTTAGAACACGCTAGGGGACCTAAGGCCCGATTTACATTAACGCTCCGCTCTCAGTACGATATCACTCCGCTCCCGGTTCGATAAAATATTCTTACATAATAAATAATGCGTGTATTCACATCATCGCTCTGATATCGGTCCGATATCAGTCATGGTTCGCTCTCGCTTCAATACCGCTCCAGTACCAATACCACTGAGATAATATTTTATCGGAGCGATATCAGACCCTATATCGATGATAGTGAACACGTTTTTGATTCCACTTCGCTCCGTTTCTCAGCCCTCTTCATTTATTTAGAGGGAGATTATTATATTAGGAAAACATGATACAACACAACGATGCGACGTCTTGCTACAATACATTGTGATACATGCTACTAAAATTAACTAATAGATATATTGTATTATGGATATTATGTTCTCCTAATACAATAGTGTTTGCAGTGTTTTAAAACTACTGTCGAGTAGCTGAGTACCCATACTAAAAAATGGTTCGAGTGCAAAGGGTTAAATTTGGCCGCTGTGAGAAATTCGCCAACTACATCATCACGATCTGCGCGTCGGCATACCTTTCTCCATCTGCTCTGAGAAATTTAAAAAAATTCGCCTACCTCGCCTACTGCGTTTTGAACAAACGCATTAGGTTAGGGCTCCTCAGTGGTTAGTTTTTCACAGCTTTTGAAATCAAAGACATTCAGATACATTATTTACGATCTCTGTGTATCCTGAAAAGAATCAAGTATTTTTTTCCAATACATCAAGTGTTTGTATTGAAATACAAATATTAATTTTTTTATAAAACTCTAAATTTTTTAAGATTTAAAATTGCCTATGGCTTTTTAAAATAATTTCGTCCTTCCAACAACGAAAAATTTTTAAAAATTGGTTTAATAGTTCTTTAGTGTTCTTTATTTGTGAATAAGGAAGTCACACATTTTCGTACCTACCTTGGTAATTTGGGGAATTTATAAAATTCGAACTTAGGAGTTGACAGAACTTCGCTTGCTTCAAATATCTACATACATATATACCGTAAAATACCCTATCTTTACCATAATTTTCAATTCAAATTTGAATAAAATAAAGACGGAACTAATTTAGTTATATTTAACTGTTTCAATAGAATAAACTGATAAAAAAAACTTTGATCTAACTCATAAATAAATTTTCCAGAAACTTAAATTACTAGTCAAAAATAAAAAAAAAAACAGTAACAAGCTCAAATGTCGAGGAGTTCCTAACTTTACCATATTATTACTAATTCATATTTTTTTTTAATGAATTGTAAAAGATATTATAAAATTTCTAAATATACCATTATTGTTCATACTTTTTTTGTGAATTCCAAATAATATCCAACAATAATACGTAGTCATTTCGAAATTTTCAACGATAAATCTAGTTGCGTTAGAATTATGTTATGCCGCTGCTACACGATGCTACGAACACCTTCCAACATTCGACGTTGGATGGTTCATAGCATCGTGTAGCCGTTGTTCGAACCTACGAGTGTCCAATGTCGAGCGTCAAACATTCGCATTTGGTCGTGTCCCGTTCGATGTCGGTATTCTTGCACCGAGTCAAAGGGATGCTTCGAACGTTTGAAGGTCAATGTTGGTTGTGTTCGTTGGTTGCGTACGACTCGTTCATGTGAAGAGAGACAACATCAGTGTATAACATTAGAGATAACATCAGACAGATAACATCTTCGTCACGTTTGTCCCAACACATTATACAAGAGAGACAACATCAGTGTATAACATTAGAGATAACATCAGACAGATAACAGCCTCGTCCACTGAATAAACGTTTGTACCAACACATCATCACTCATATTGGATCAAACATTCGATTCACCGTGTAGCAGATACATTCGTCGCACCAGCTATCGAACTTAATTGCCTCAAACGTTCGATCGAACCTACTGTCATGTGAAACTGACCCTTTAGAGATAACATCAGACAGATAACAGCGTTGTCGACTGAGTACCAACACATCATCATTCGTATTGGATCAAACATTCGACTCACCGTGTAGCAGATACATTCGTCGCACCAACTATCGAACTTAATTGCCTCAAACGTTCGATCGAATGTTGGAAGGAACGTTCGTAGCATCGTGTAGAACCCGCTTTATGAAAACGTCAAATACAGCTGTTTTCACCAGGGATGTACAAAATCAGTAAAAATTAATAAAACAAATGCCAAAAAAAAAAATTTTGTTTAACAAAAATAAAACACAATGTTACAATGTTACATATTTGATATTATAAACTGACTAAGTAATAAAATCAGAAATAAAAACAAAAACAATTGTCTATTAAATCAATTAATGTTCAATTTCAATCAAATTGTCTAACTTACAAAATCACAATCTTTTTAACTAAAACAAGATACTCAATTTTATTCTCTATTGTTCTTCTTGGGATTCCAAATTGTTTTTCAGTGTATAATGTTGTAATTTATTTACTTTTTACTATATCAATTGCTAGATTTAAAATTCTGCAGAATAATTTTTGTATGTCCTTGCACCAATTTTCTTCTTATGATGTTTACCAGACATTTTGTATAAATCTAAAACCTATAACAATGTTTTTTACTTTAATATCTCAATTCGTCTAAAAATATAATACAATTCGTATATTTTTGACAACCCTGACTGTTGGCGGCGCTGACTGGTAAAGTTGGGATTTGTTAAAGAACTCTAATTTTACCGAATTTGCTATAATATTACCTAAACGAATTATTCGATAACGCATAAAGAAGTAAACGTAAAAATCATTTTATATACTTGCGAGGTTATGTAATTTTTCATATGATGAAATTATCTATCTCACTTGTATATTTTTTGAAATACCAACTAAAGTTTGCACACTTGCTTAAAACCAAAATGTACCATAAGAACTAAAAAAATCCAATGATTTGAAGAAATTGCGGCTGGCAATGCCAGAAAAACTTATATAACACCAGTAGTTTGTTAGAAATATCTCCATCATTAAAAAAAAGTGCTACAGAATATATAAACTATGAAATTTTAATTTTTTTAACGTGAAGTGTAGTATGGTAAAGTTAGGTTTAATAGGTAAAGATAGGGTGTTTTACGGTACCTGCAATGTTTTATTTTATGTTCAACCTGGTTCAACTTTATAATACAATAAAATCTTTAGACAAAATCAGACAAACTTATAAAATTTATTACACAAACAAAAACCGATGTACATACCAATATAACGAAAACATTTTACTAAACCCAACAATTTACGTGTCGAATAAAAATCACGTCAATTGACGACTTTTGAGTATGTAATTCTAAGACTAAATTTCTAGTAATTTTTCGTTAAAATATAGTAAATGGGGACATTTTTCTTCCTGGTTTTAAACAATTTTTATGAATCTGAGCATCTTTTTTTATGAGCTACTAATATTCGTTATATTCCACGCGTTTCACGCTGCATCAGTGGATTACTGGGATTACCCTAACTTGAATGCCATCTGTGTGCTGTGTCATCTCCATTTTTTCTATCTACAAATTCAACATACTTAACCAAGAAATGTCAACATTTTTGTACCTACATATTACATTATTTCTGGTAAAAAACGATGAGTGAGTACATCGAGTACATAATATGTACATAATTGTGTTCAAATGTTTTGTGTGCAGATTTATTTAACAGAAGGTATTTTTGGCATTTCTATTATTTTTGAAATAAAATTTCACATTTACCTACCTAGTTCTAAAAATAATATTTTATTTCAAACTGTATAATTAAAAACAAAGATTTACGTACTTGTAAGTTGAGAGATGTGACAACCTCCTTTCAATTATTAGATCATTTTTGACGTTTTTTGTAAGATGTTGATTCTTTTCGCAGTGTTTTATCACTTAATACGGTATTCTCAAACAATTTTCGTTTACTAAAATCGGCTTCAGTACTCAAACATCTAAAAATATCATGAGATATTCATAATAAAAAGTATTGATGAAAGAAAATTGAGTTGACTGTGTGATGACTCAAAGTTTAATCAAGAAGCATGTATTTAATTTAGGCAAGTCAGCAAGTGCTTATTCTACTCAAGACTGCAGATAGTTAAAATGGGGCACATGGCAGTAATTGGACAAGTTGTGTTTTTAGCAGCTACTTTAAAACAAGTTACTTTATCTACAAGTTTGAATTTGTTTATTATTTTAAATTTCGCTTGCTGGTTGATGATGCTCTGTAAATTCTGCTATTGATTAGCTTAAGAGCGGGAGCAAAAGTATTTTTAGTTCATTGGGACTAAAAATGACACTTTACTCCTTATTATGAGAGACTAAATCATGGTATTATAGTCCCGAACGCATATTTTTTGGACTTTCTTATTTTTCGTAATAACTTATTGTTTTCGCATAAAACGAATAATTCTAAATTGCTAGTTGCTACCATTGCTATTTCTTTGACCGTTAACTTTAAACCTACGCCCTACTTGTAGTAGTTTTTTCTATTTGTCAGCAGATGGTTAGACATTAAACCACGCCTTCATTTGATTTTCCAATACACGGCACATTTTACGTCACTTAGCTAATAGGGTTATAAGGAAATTACCGATTCTGCGCATGTATTTGTGACATGTTTAGGATATTTTAAAATTTGCATTACAATTTTGAGTTTGACTGTATTAGGGGAAATAAAATATATTATACAGCATTAAATTAATTTATTTTGTCAATAAAACATGCCACAGGCGTATAAACATTGAAATAAGGCCTAAGTAAAAACAAGTAAAAAAATACAAAACTTGCCTTGAATACTCAGACAAATTTTCAGATTTACCAGTTTGCTTTGAGTTATTGGATTGTTTTTTAGAACCACTCTTAGAAATGGGACGTGAACATGTTGAAAACATTCTTGAACTGTTATATGAAAACTTGTTACGAATTTCTTGACTTGAAATATATTTACTTGATTTTTCATTATCGGAGCTTGCACTTGAATTAACTCTAACATGGCGTCTAGTATCGATCAAACCTGGCATTAGTTCTTCCGTGTTATAAATCAATGAGGGTTTCTCTTTTCGAGATGCTTCTCGCGTTACTGAACTAAATGAAACTTTTGGCAATTCACTGTCATAAATTTTTAATTTATCGCTTGCAATTAAGGAATCAAATTCAAATGGTTTGAATGACGTTTGTAACAAATCTTTTTTGTAGGAACTTGAATGATTTTTTTCTGCATGCTTCGGGTAACTTTGAGGATTAATTGGTTTAAGTGTGAAATCGATTTTATCAGTGCTAGTTAACTCTAAGGGATAAATATTTTTTGGTGAATAGCTTCTTGGCTTTTTTTGAATTCTTGGTATTTTTTCTGGAATCTCTTTGACTTCTGCATTATTTATCTTGAAATTAGTACTAGTTTTAGTGGTTTTAAGTTGATCAATTTTATTAAAATTTTTTTTGACTTGATTTACCAAATATGTATGATAATTATTATTTTTATTAATCTTTGGTTTTCTTCCATAGACTGGACTTTTAATAGTTTTATATTCTATAGTGCTATTTGTAAATATTAACGATTTTTTTGAGTTTAAACGGTTTGGGTTCGTTATATTTGTTTTATTGCTTTCTATAATATTCATAAATTTTTTGGATTTTTTCAAATTTAAACGATTATCATTGAAGTTATTGGATTTTTGGTCATGTTTTAAAGGGTTTGGGCGAATTTTAATGCTAGGATTTTTTATAGCTATTTTAACATTGTTATGTTTCGTGTGATACAACTCGTAAGGTTCTTTGACGGCGTTAACTTGTATCTCATTGAATTTCGGATATAAATTTAAAATTATTTCCTGTGTATTTAGAGTGATTTTCGGTGATGACTCTTGATTGGTGCTACGTTTTAAATAATTCTTTATATTGGGAGGTTTTGTTCGATCGTCTGAATGTGAATCTGTCCTATTTTTTGGATTAATTTTCAACTGAAATGACGGTGATTTATTTTTATTATTGGAACGAATAACCTTTACCGTTGTTAAGTCGTTAAATGGATCATTAATTTTTAGATTATTTGTATCGTTTTTTGGTTTGAAATATTCTTTTGCGGAATTATTAAAAATTTCTTGTGTATGAACTCGATTTTCTTGTGATTTAGTATCTTTAGTGTGATTATTTGAAAACCATATTCCTGATGAACCGTTTAGTTCTAACGGATTTGAATGATTTGTTTCTGTAAGCTTAGGATCTGATTTTAAAACATGTTTTATATTTTCTTCGGCATTTAGATTTACTGTAGAAGTCTTTGTAACTATTTTGTTAGGGATATTAACTTTTATTGTCGCTAAATCGTTAAATGGATCGTTGATTTTTAGGTCATTTGTATCTATTTTCGGTTTGAAATATTCTTTTGTAGAATTATTGAACTTTTTTTGTTTTTTAACTCGATTTTCTTCTAATTTAGTGTCTTTAGTGTTATTATTCGGAAACCAAATTCCTGATGAACCGTTTAATTCTAATGGTTTTGGATCGTTTGTTTCAGTATTTTTAGGGTTTGATTTTAATATTTGCTTTATATTTTCCTCTACATTTAAATTTGAATATGGAATGTTGTCTGTATTTGGTCTTGGATTTGAATTCCCTAAATGCGAAATCGTGCATTTCAAACGTCTGTCTCGTATTTCATCTGCTGAACTTGTTTGCTTTTTTAGCTTGTATTGGTTGGTTGATGAATTTATTGTTTTGTTCGTACTAAAATTGCGTATAAAATTTTTGTTGATTTCGAAAAGTAAAGTAACATTTTTATAATTTCGAGGTGATATAACTTTGTTATTGGTTTGAGAACATTTTCCTAATACCCTTTGTTTATTCAATACTTGAAGAATTTCGGGTAGACAAAGTATTGATTGCAGTTGCCGTAAATAAGATTGAAAATTAAAGTCTGAAATTCTTTTATTGGAATTAGTTTCGATGTTATTTCCGTATGTTAAATAATTGAAGACTTTTTGACTGAACTCAACGGAGTATTTTTTTAAATAATTCAGTATTGTTGCCGTTTTCTCGGTAAAATGTGATATTATCTTACTCTCTTTTTTGGTTAAGGTATTAATATCAGGTCTAGAGGGGCACCATTTGGAATGTGATCGTCTAATCGGAAATTTCTTTAAGATTTTAAAATTTACGTCATTTACAGTTTTCGTATTGTATTTTTTAACTTTGGTAGAATTTGGTGACAATTTCATTAATTTCCTACTACGCTTTATTTGACACTTCAAATATGGCGGTGAAAATTTTGTTTTATTTGCCTGTGTTGCAGATTCGGTTTTAATTATTAATTTCAGGTTTGTATATTTAAAATTAAATTTATCTGTCAAAACATTTCTCTCTTTCGGAAGATTTTTTATCCTTTCGCCTTTTTGTGCCACATTTTCTTGATTTTTATTTATTCTACAGATTGTTAAGTGACTTCTTGTGTCTGAACGGTCACTTGTTCCAGGTAAATTAGTACGGGTGTTCGAAGAAAAGGGTACCAGTTGAAATTTTATCTGTTTTTCCGTGATCGGAGCATATTTACAGTATTTGTTGAATGTGATATAAGTAGGATATTCATTTAAACTTTCACTTTCTAGAAATTCTGCATGTTCTTGATTCAAAACACGAATTGATGGTATTGGCTTTTGATCGAATTTCGATGACTGTGTATCGATTTGACTTCTTTGAAATACATTCAAGTCTTTCCACAATGTTACGACATTTGAGGGTGATAGGGAAAAAAATGATTCCTTTATTGTGTCGCTGTTTGAAAATTCTCGCAGTGTGGAATTTTCATTAGTTCTTTTGGCTCCATTAGCAGTTGGTAATCTGCTGGTATGTGCAGCGTTTCGAAAATTTACAATATTTGAATAAAATTTTGTGCATGTAATGCAATTTTTGTTTTGCGGTTTAAGAAATGACATAAGTATATTTACATATGCACTTGGACTTGATTTTGACTTGAACGTCCTAAAAGTTTTAATTTTCATTTTACTTGAAATTTTTTACATGTCAGACCATTGTAAAATTTTTGATCAATTGTTATTTGATTACATATTTCGAAATAATTATCCATAGAAACCAGTAACTTTACCGTAATACATTGCTTCCGAGATTACTAAACTAGCGGAAGCAATTGTGACCTAGAGAATGGACGTTTAAAAGTTCTTTCAAAAAAAATTTCGAAAAAAAAAAAAATTAAAAATTCATGTAAATTAAGTATGTCTTACAAAATTGATATTTTTCATCAGTTTTAATACAAAAATACCTCAAAATATTTTTAAAAAATGAGCACAATAGGAGAAGAAAACTTTGCAGAAATCAAAATACCAGAATTAGGTCCACCATGTAATACTAAAACATGTAAAAATTCACCAAAATTTGAAGCGGAAAATCCGATAAAAAAAAGTGTAGAAAAACGTGAAAAATTACATCAGTCTCGACAATTTCAATCGACAAAAACATCTGAATTATTATGCGTTTGTAAACCAAATCTTGAAGATGATAAATCTCAAGGATCTTTTCCATCGTCAAATATTAGATGTGGATGCCCATTAGCTATAACCTCTTGTAATGACTTTAATATTACTTTCAAAGCATGTCCACCATTTGGTAAAGGGTATAAAAATTGCAATTGTAAATAATTTTCATAAATAATTTTTGGAAAATAAATTCTTTACATTTTAATTAACGCTTTTATTATTTAAACAAGTAGTGATATCTAAGGAGTTACAGGACCGGATTTACCTTAAGTGCCGCCTTGGGCACCGTGAAAAATGCCGCCCCTGCCTGACCTTAAAAAGCAAAAATTTAATTTTTCCTTCCTTTCTCTAGAACTTTTTCTTACAAAGAAATAAGTGACGAGCAAAAAAAAAAACAGCAAATTTCAATTTTTGCCGTTCTAAAAATTTCCCGCCTTAGCTAAATTTGCCATGGCCTAGGTAGCTCTAGTGGCTAATACGGCCTTGCTAAGTTATATTTAATAGAGATTGAGTTTCTAAACAAAATCAGTGAAGCCAAGAGACATGCGGCAAGATTTTCATTCATATTTCTTTTATTTAAGAGATCCGTCACATGAAATTTGACATCTGAAAAGTATCAGGATTTTATTAATTGCCATATGAAATTCGAAGTTTCAAAAGATACTACTTATTAGTATATAATATCTTTATTCAAATTACTTACAAATGACAACTTATTCAGTTTTCCTTCCGCGTCATATCTAAACTTTTATTTTTACAAGTTACAATCCAAAAGCAAACCTTTAGTTACCAAAAAAAAAAAAAAAAATTATATACATATTTTCTTTAATACAATTAAATAAAAGTGATTCAAGACGTTCAAGACCATAGTTTGACTGTAACTGAGGCATTGGCAAATGAATAAATAGTTTTAATAGATTTGAGCGTTACTTTATGGTATTCCATATTTGTAAATGATAAACAAATATTTTACTTCGCATATAAATACCACATTATTAATAAATAGTTTGCTTTGGGAATTATGATAAATGAGGGTTGGATCTTTTGAACCAAATAATTTGAATATCAAAATTGCATAATTTGATTGGTTGTTATGAAAAATATGCAATTTTATGGCAATTTTAAACAAATGTTATGCATTTTTTTCTTTCTTTAATAATTTTTCAGAATTAATAAAAATTTAAAAATAAAATTAATAAATGACAATATAAACAAAATTCCAGTGAAAATGAAACATTTTGGACAAAAAGATAGTATTAATAAATGGACTAGTAACAAAAATAATCAAAAAAATGAACTGTATCGTCCATTAAAGTCAAAATCGGTGCCTAAAGGTATAAATCAAAGAAATTCATTAACTAAAGTTTTAAAAAAGTCAAATGCATTAGACAAGTTACATTATAATTTATTAAATAATTATACCAATTACTTAATTAAAGAAACTAAAAAAAAGAATTTGTTGAATATAATGAAAGCATTTAAATCGCTTAGAGAAGCCGAAATTATTTTGGCCTCTTTTAATTCGAATCAGAGGAATATAAAGAAAATGTCAAAGGACATACCAGAGATCTCACAAAAAATTAAAGATACTAAGACGAACAATTCACAGTTTTCAAAAATTATTTCACATAATAAATTAAAACGAGTAGAAAATCAAATTTACAATAATAAAATAAAAAATAATGGACCAAGATTATCAGACAACAATGTGAAATGGATGCAATCTCTTGAAAAATTCAAATCCAAAAGACTGTGTACCCTAAATGAACTAGATACGTTAAATAATTTGCGGTAATATATGAGAAAAATAGGCTACTCTTCTAATAAAAGAAGACTCAAATTTTTGATTTTTTTGTTTAAATGAATTTTACAGATTACATGCCGGGGCTGAGCAAGCTCTACAAACAGAATCTTCATGTAATAAAAGTACTTGTGAAGCAAAAGTTACAGCTGATTTGCCCATCATATGTGAACCGTGTAAATTACCTAAACAAAAAACCCCAGAGTGTTGTACTTGTGCTTCTCTTCCATCCGAAAAGTACAGTCAAAATGTATTTACGGTAATTTTCCGTTATATAATACAACGAGAGAGAAAGAAAATATATAAAGCAAAAAGTGTATCATAGTGGTACTAAACTTGGCTCTTGGCAGTAACTCGTGCAAGGATAAAGATAAATATATTTGAAAGGCGAAGGTGCAACTAAATTTAGAATATACTTACTGCAGATATCATAAATAGGGTTAAATATTTTAATTTTTTTCCGAAAGCTGTGGAAAACTAGCTACTGAAGAACCATAATTTAATATGTGTCCAACACGGACTTGACGAATTTTTAGTATTTTGTATTTCTAACAATGAAATCCTTATGCGTTCAGTTCGTCTTTCATTTAGAGGTGGCGAACTCTCACTTCATGATACTTTTTTAACTCTTTTATTTTAACCATAGAGGAAATTTTTTTGTCTAAAAATGCCGGACCTTTTATTGCCAATAGATACAATAGATAAAGTTACAAAAAAGGAAAAAGAAAGAAAATCAAAGATCTCAACATCAAAAAAGTGAATCCTAGGAATTTGCAAAATATAAATTCGTCGGGGATAGTACAAATATGCGTAACTAGCAATGGATAATTCCGCGTATCTGACAAATGTAGCCAATTTAAAAATTCGCAGGCAGTAAACACAGGAACCTGATTAGCAGCTACCTCTTTGATAGATACTTTGTTCAACTAACGGAGAGCGAATCGCCCAATAACAATACCGCAGATCTACTGTCGGCAAGTGGCGATCCCACGTTTGTAGTCAGGTCTGATGTAGATATACGCACTCTTTACCTATGGTATATACGCGGATTTGCACTATCCCCGACGAATTAGTAAACTATGTTGATAAAATTGAACATTACTTAGAATATACTTAGAATTATACCGTATTTCGAGAAATCTGTCATAGATGCCGGCACCTGTATCAGTGAATATATACATATCAAAGCATTTTGAGTCGCCTTCTGAACTGAATAAAATAATCATTTGGTTGGAATATTAAAAAAATTGAAGGCTATTTTAAATTGATATATAGATTTAGGTAATAGTAAATAAAAAATTAGAGAATTATAAAAGTAATTTAAGGTAAATAAAATTACGTTAAGTGATAGGATGTCAGCTTCGGCTTCGATCAAACCTTCGACCTCTCGCCAAAGCATAATATCTGAGCGGAGGTGGCCGAAGATTCGGTCGGACTCTATTAAACATCTTATACAAGTATCTACTCTAAAGAGATGCCTTTATACCAAACATATTACTGTTTTTTGCATTTCCTCTTGTATTATCTGTTATTACTTATACGAGGAACATTTGCTTTTTGTCCTCTGCCAGGATTACTTACTTTATTTACTTCCTTTCTCACGCGTTGATTCGCTGGTCTGTATTATATATAAACGGGGAATTGCTATACTTATTAAGATAAAATTTTTAACAAATAATATTTAATTTAGAAAGAAAAAACGAAAACGATTATCCGAAAGCCTAACAAAGAAAAATCATCCATTTTATGGCCCATTTGCGAGTAAATTAATGGATTTATTTGACCCGGAAAAACGTCAACATATGCCACCGATTGTTGGTTTTACACCAGATGGACGTCCAATTTATTCCGATGTCATACATTTGTTGGAAAAAAATCCTGAATTATTAACTCCTGTATATGCTTTTGACAAAGATGGCAATCCACTTCGTATGGGTGATATGCCTGATGAATATTTTTCGTATTTAGGTAACGTAAATGGTTCACCCATAGTTGGACATATTGAGTTAAAAGATGGCATGAAAATTAAACGTATTGACTCAAACAGAAACGTAACGTATGATGTGTTAGAAAGACTCATGGATTCTGAAAAAGATTTGAAATTTGATAAATATCTTCAAAATAATGTAAATCGTCCATTTTCCACGGACAGTAAAAGACCATCGACCGAACGAAAGTCAAGAGCTCGTCGTTATCCACTGGTGTATGATATTGGCAATTGTTGGCCGTTCAGTCACTGTCATGCAAAATGTGTTCGTCCCGCCACAGTCTGCGCAAAAGATGTGGGTTTTTGTTGGGATGCCAATGATCCATGCATTAAGAATGGGGTAATAGTTGACAAGTCCAGTGTAAAAAAATTAATGTCATTTCCTCGTTGGTGAAATTTTCAGAAATGGTTGTCAAAGACATTCCGAATTGTACCGGAAATTAAGTTTGCTTCGCCTTCAGTTCAGGTCCAGGCCTTAAGTTTCCCTGTCACTTTGTTATCATTAGTAGTATACTTTCTAAAATTTTCACCAACACGGAAATGAGGCCTATTTTTTACATTAACCATATAATTTTTGTTCATTTAACTTGCTATTGCGTCTAAAAATTCAGAAAAGAATCACTTCAAGTCGCTCTTAAAGTGAATCGGATATAGCAACCATCACCTAGTGGATTGAAACTACAACTTTAGGGACATTTGGATTTTTCTCTTTTTATTTTTTCCTAAACCTTCTATTTAACCTTCAATCCCGATGATTTCAAAATGGAATCCCTAAATATTTAGTAGAAATTCAAAATTTTTCGTTTTATTCCATCAGAGTAGAAGGTTAAATAAAAGATTTAGGAAGAAGTGTTTACTGACACCTTTTAATTAGGTTGAAGTCTATCGATTTGTAACCGAAAAAAATTTCGATCTACTGTGAGTTATGGTTATAGCCATATGATAAATAATGCAACCAACAATAAAAACGATTTTTACTTTGTAGAAATCACGTTAAGTTTAAAACTTCTGACATATTTCGACTTATATAACCATTAACAAACAGTTGGGTAATGGAGAAAATTCTCTTAGCTTTATTTTATTTGTACAATCGTATATTTTTTATTTGGGTTTTATTTGTTTTTCGAAAGTTCTCTAGCATTACTAATTTTTTTTTAACAAAAAAATTGTATGATTTGGTTACCAAAGACCAACTCGCTAGATACTAAACTATTTTTCATGGTCTCTTTTGTTATCTGTTTCGGTTTTCAGAATAAAAAAATACGATAAAATTGCTGGTGGCCATGGATAATTATTTAGAAATAATTAAATAACAATTGATAAAAAAATTTAGAATGATATACATGTAAAAAAAATTTCAAGTAAAATGAAAATAAAAACTTTTAGGACTTTCAAGTCAAAATCAAGCCCAAGTGCAAGTGATATTATTGGAACAATCGCAAATATACTTATGTCATTTTTTAAACCGAAAAACAAAAAGTGCATTAAATGCACAAAATTTTATTCAAATTTTACAAATATTCGATACGCTCCATGTACCAATAGATTGCCAATTACTAACAGAACCAAAGGAGTCAATGAAAACTTCACATTGCGACTATTTTCCAACACTGGTGCAATAAAGGAATCACCTTCTTCTCATCAACTGACCAGAAGCTCAAGTGTCCAGATGTTATGGAAAGGCTTGAACGCATTTCAAAAAAGTCAAAAACCAATATCAACAATTGGTGTTTTCGATCGAAAAGGTACAAAACTGCCGGAAAGTGAGAATTTAAATAAGTCTGCCACTTATACTTCATTTAATAAGTATTGTAAATATATTCCAATCGTGAAAGAACAGAAAAAACTCCAAATGGTACCTTCGTCTGCAAACACGCACACCAATTTACCTGAAACAAGTGACTGTCGAAGTAGGAAAAGTTACATAACAATCGGTAAAATAAATAAAAATCGGAAAAATGCAGAAAAAAATGTACAAAAATACGAAGTAATTGAGAATCGTTTGAAAGACCCAAATATTTTGATAGATAAATGTACAAACTTGAAGTCGATAGTTAAAACCGACACAGGAACACGTAAAAATATAATTAATTTCCAGTCTTATTTACGAAAACCGCAATCAATATTTTATTTACCTGAAAATCCTCAATCATTGAGCAAACAAAAAGAAGAATGTCCTCAAACCAATAATAAAATTTTGCCGAAAAATAATACTTTATCACCTGGAAGTTATAAAAGTCTTAGTTTACTTTTTGAAATAAACAAAAATTTTACACGCAATTTTAGTGTGAACAAAACAATAAATTCTTCAACCTACAAGTTAAGAAAGCAAACAAATTCGGCAGATGAAATACGAGGGAGGTGTTTAAAACGCCCGATATCGCATACCATGCACGATAAATCAGACCCCGAGATTACAGATGAAAACGATTCAAACCCGTTGGAATTGAACGGTTCGTCAGAAACTTGGTTTTCGAATAATCATACCGAACATACGAATTCAGAAGAAAATCAAGATAATATACAAGAAGTTATTTGTAGCTACCCAAAAGAATATTACAAACCAAGAAATAAAAATGGCCTAAAAATCAAGGATCCATTTAACGATTTAACAACAATAAAAGTCAGTATCCCCAATAAAATGGTTACGAAGACCCCTACAACCAGTCTAAATACAGAGAGATATATAAAGTATATTTTACAATCACACCCTAAAATTATAGAAACAAAAAATGTAAAGGTGTTAAAATTGCAAGGCGCATCAGGAACTTGGTTTTCGAATAATTACAACAAAGATGCCATGTCAGAAAAAAATCGAAATAATATACAAGAAATTTACCATAGTATCCCAAATGAATATTATAAACCAAAAACAGATACAAATGATCTAAAAATTAGAGATCCTTTTGATGATTTAACAACAATAAAAGTCAGTGTCTCTAGTTAATATCCAAGAAGTCCCCAAAAAATTATTTTAAACCAAAAATTCATTTACAGATTTAATAACATTAAAGGTCAGTATTCCTATCAGTAATAAAAATAAATATCTAAGGGTTCTAAGGGACAGACTCTTTTTTAACCAACAAGTACCCCTAGTATATTAATAGATTTGAGCTAAAGACTCAATTTTTACAGCCATATATAGCCATACTTAAACAGTTCGCTAATGGTCACATAAGCTGAAATATGTCATAAAAGTTTTAAACTTAAAATAATGTAGTACCTGTAAGTAAGGCCGGATTAACCCACTTTGGAGCCCTAGACATTTTTTTCTTACCGGGGCTCAGGGTTACCAATCATTTGGTTTTCAACCGGACAATCCATGATCAAAATTCAACTCAAAATGATAGAATCTCTGTTAGAAAGGAAGATAAAATACACACTTGCTTCTATCAATAAAATTTAAGATACGAACATATTTTGTTAAGAGATCTTTTAGTAGTAGGGTAAAACACGCACTCAAACAAGGGGACAAACTAGATTGGCTTTGCCTCTGTTCCACTTGTAATGAGTTTGTGACGTAGTCTGTTTGTGTACATACACACTGTTTGCAGTGTATTAGTTTGGTTTTTTGTAGTAGTATGTGTATACACTAATACAACCACAATACACGTATTACCAGAGAGAACTGTTCAACGTGTTCAACTAACAATGCGTATATTGTTAATATAATGGTGTGTTGACTCGACGACGACTACTGACGGACTAATGCCTTAAGCTGTGACTGGCTTACAAATGACTCCAAGCGAATTTCACTTTTTTTATGTTAGTTGGCTTCTAGTGTTCTATGCACTCAAATCAAAAATGATAAATAAATTAAGGTTAATTTTTAGTTGTCAGAAAATTTTTATCCGGGAAAAATCCATCGAGGTGTTGCAAGAATAATTCGATACCATCGACTACTTTACTCTCGTGAAGATCCTGAACGACTATTACAAAAAGGATATTACTGGAACAATCGAAATTCGGTGCCTTGATTGAATAACAGACATTTAATTTTCAGAATTTTTTGTTAGTAATTTGCGTTTTGTTTGTATTTTGTATTATAATATTTAATATTAAAAAAAAAGAATAATTTATTTTAATTTAAGACTTTTTATTTATTTTTAATAGCTAAATTTTCACTTTCGACAGTAATTTCATTTTTGCCTTTTTCTCTGCCTTTTTGAGTGAACAGTCTGTACAAGGACAATTATTCTTAGGACATGGACATTTTAAGTAGGATTTTAAGTAGGACTGTGCCAGGTGTGCTGCGTGCACTGAAGACGCCGACAAGTACGTTGAGTCCAAATTGTATGGACACTTCATCGGTAAAATACGATGTTTTTTAATTATTTTAGCAACTCGTTCTGCAACTGCTCCTGGTTTATATTTTGGCGGATACTGAAAAAAAATTAAAATATTGTGATAAAATTTGATCGTTTCATCAAATTGGATGAATTTACCCAAAATGGGAGTTGAGACAAATCGCATGGATCATCACTTTGTTTCCAATTCCATGCCATTTTTGGTGGAACTGGTTTATTTTCCGGTACACAATTTGGATGATATTTACAACGAGGATAAAAGTTTTTAATATCTTTTTCTACTTGTGCCTTTGGTTCTACTTTTTTTTGTTTTTTCTCAATTACTTTTTCTGGTTCTAATTTTGATGGGACTTGATAATCGTCTGGCACTGGAACGTAATTTGGAGAACCGTCTGGGTTTTTTCCTTTCATCATGAGTCCTCGTGAGAAATTACGGTTACCAATAATTGGCGAGTTATATTTAGCATATTTTCCTATAATAGCCATTGCATCCTTTGGCGCAACATTTGGTGGGGGATGTATTGGAGTGCCGTCTGGTCGATATCCCATAATAAGACCTTTATCGTTTGGGCCACTTGTCCCGGGTATATAAATTGGTTCACCTTTGTCATTGTAGCCGATAATATTTGACGCGCCACCAGGTGGACCGTAAATTGGACTACCATCCTCTCTATAGCCAACGATAGCTGGTGCGTTATTTTTGTTGCCTGGTAAAAATAGTTTAATTAGTTTATCGGCAAATGGGCCATTCATAAGTGGATTCTCGTTTGCACGTATTTGCTTGGCGGTATTTTTCTTTATTTCTTTTCTGGTTTCGCTTTGACAACATGAACAGTACGGGAATGGTGAATTTTTCGTACGAATAGCTTTTCTTGGAGCATCACCAGAATTATCACAAGTTCGGCCAGTGTAACTGTATCCACCACATCCTTCGCATACAGTAACTTTTGGGAACCACGAGCCTTCACAGCATTCACATTTATCTACCTGAGCTGCTGAAGAACCATTTACAACATTTTTACCAGCTTGCATCCTCCTATAAGGGTAATGACGGGCATAATCGTATTTTTTTAATAATCGGGTTCTTGAATTATGAATGGTTTAAAAAATCGAATAAAATATAATTTGAATTAAGATACTTGTCAGTACCTAATAATACGGTTAGCTTAAATATATACGGCAATTATAGAATATATGGCAATTTCCCAAATTACGTGCCAACGAAATTTTGTAGTTTTTTTCTATTTTTCTTGATTGATTTGTAAGTAATACAAGTAAAAAAGTAGATGAAAATTGGGGGACACGTTTAATTTCCGTTAAAAAATATTAAAATTTAAAATATTAAGCATTGCGTTTAGTAAGTAAATAACCCATTTTCCGTTCTTTTTTTTTTAAATTTGGGCAAATGGAAATATTAGAAAGAAAAGCAAACAATTTAACTTGATTATCATATTATTTTATTTATTACTATAAATTTCTAAGAGGAAGAGTAAAATCATATTAACATAACCTAAATTTCCTATAATTAAAAAATTAAGTTTTTAATATTTTTTAATGAAAATTAAATGTGTGCATAAACTTTTATCGTCATTTTTATTTGTTTTAATACTAAATCAATCAAAAAAAAAAATAAATAAATAAAAAAATAAAAAATTTGACTTTATTTTTTCGTTGGCACATAATTTGGGAATTAACCCAAACCCACTTTTATATTTTGTAGAGGCAGAGTTTAAATTAACATTCAATAATTCAAATTAATTGAATTCTATACGATTTATATAGCCAAACGATTTTCAAGTTAAGAGACCTTTCTTCGTTTGCGCAGATGGAGTGGGTAAAATCACATAATGGCCGTATTCGTTGCTGAGTTTTTCTGCTCAAAGTGAGCTGTGTGCATGCGCAAGAACATCTTTATGAAGTACGAAATCTACGAAATACTTGTATATTCCATAAAAAAAGTTCTTGCGCATGCGCTCAGCTCACTTTGAGCAGAAAAACTCAGCAACGAATACGCCCATTGTAAAATAAATCAACTCACTCACTGGCCTGGATATCGACCTTACCTTCAAAATGACTTAGACTGATCCATTTTAAAATGCGTTTCTGCGCATCTCTCACTTCATTTTCGGCCGGCTCTACCAGCTTATATACAGTATAACAATGTACACTATGTACACCCTCTATTTCAATCCTTTTAAACTATAAACGGGATTAAGAAAGTTCCTTACCCTGATACATGCAATAGGTGGCGTTTCTTCTGTGATTCTCTTTTATCAATTAGCACCGTATATGAACGCCTTGGGCTGATGTAATATTTAGAAGCATGTTCGGATGGATAATTTTTTAAGAAATATGAATCTGCGGTGTGTGGTCTGCACTGATTTTGAAGCATTTCTTTTTTCGTTGTATATTTTTTGAACTGTTCGAAACAATTAACCATATTTTTCACTTTTTTATATTTTTTAAGTGTTTCAATTAGTAAAGAGGAAAAACCTTAATTTTCACGAGTTTTCAACCAAAAATTTCTATTTATTTAAATTATTAATATTTTAATTTTGAGTTACTGAAAATGAAATTTTTATAAATTTGAATTTTTTTATTATAATACTATAGTAACCAAATCGGGAATTCGGTTGTGACCTGCCTAGAGTAGAGACGTGTCAGTAACAATTAATAGTATATTGTGCAATAAGTGCGAGAAATTTTGTCGATTGCCCACGAAAGCGAAGTTGACGCACGAACGTAGTGAATGCGCTCATTCACTTCAGTGGGCAATCGACAATCCCGCACGAGTTGCACATACTATTTTTTATTACGAATTTGACATACTTTTTTCTATTATTATTACTATTTTTGACATTTTTATTACTTTTTAAAATAATATTTTTAAGTGTTCGTCTTTTTTTTTCTGAATTAATTATTGCTTAAATTACTTTGTTGTTGGTTTCTATAGAAATAATTATGAAATATTTATTAAATGAAAAATCAAGAGGCGGCTTTGCGTGTTTTATTGTCAATTTGCGTGTGGAAAGTTACTTTCCGCACGCAAAAAGTATGTGGGAAGAGTACAGTGGGCAAACAGCTATTTTGCGTACAGAAATGTGTGCTCCAAGTTAGTACTTCTCCCGCATGAGTAATAAAAAATTGTTTTTTATTACTTTTGTCCACGTTGAGAAAGCTAGTATAGAGATACGAAGTTTGTTTCTAACTATTCTGTGGTGGTAATCATATATGTATTACATGAGGGTCGTCATTCCAAAGTCTGCAGTCTCCACCTTGCTCAAATTTTGGTAAATAGCGAAAAACTGATTTAGACTATTGGAGTTCGAATATACTAACAAAAATTAGTACGTTTATAGATTTAGGCCATAAAAAAATATTCCCGTTGTCAAAATCCACATAATTTTTAAACTGTCTGAGTTATTCAGCTCTAAATGTTGGAGACTGCAGATTATTGGGCCAATTCGTATTGGTGTTAGCCAAAGTCGCTTGCTCTTATTTTTAATCACATTACACTGGTTTTGAAGCCCACTTGGCTTCCTTTTGAGATATTTGTATATCCTGTCTCACTTTCCATGTTCTAGAGAGAAGGGTCAAGTATTAACGTTTAACATTCGGTATACATCGTATACAGTATACGATGTATATCAAACGTTAATACTTGTTTAAAAATTTTCGTCTCGAACGCCACCAGTCTTTGGAATGAATCAATGAGAAGTATGTAAGTGTAATAATTATACAGAACTTGCAAAGAATAATAATTTTTGTGTAATGCATGCACATGCTCAAAATGGTTTTTCTATTTTCCCGTAGGAATGAGGAATTTTCCCGGAATAAAAAGTATCTTAAATGTTGACCCAAGTAATAGGTTATCACCACACCAAATTTCATCAAAATCTATCCAATAGTTTTTGTGTAATACGTACACATGCACAAATTGGTTTTTCTATTTTCCCGTGGGAATGAGGCATTTTCCCGGAATAAAAAGTATCTTAAATGTTGCCCTAGGTAATAAGTTATCACCACACCAAATTTCATTAAAATCCGTCCAATAGTTTTTGCGTGATGCGTGAACAGACAGACAAAAATTCTAAAAATCGCTGTTTTGGTATCTACATCGATAACTATTTACAGTACCAGTACAATTTTCAAAAAATATTTCATGTACAGAAATGGTCTCGTTACAATTTTATTATAGGTTTAGATTTAAGAATATTTTATCGGAGCGAGAGTGGATTGAGAACGGATTGTGATTGGCACTATAGTGTGGATCAACCCCAAGTAGATTAAGATAGGTACTCTACATTCAGAACCAAAATAAGCTTTTTTTGGGCATTTCGCCATCTACATATTTGAATTTTTAGAAAAAGACAACATTAAGGTGCGGATCCACCGAAAAAACATTTGCTTCAAATGTTTATAGTTGTTTGCAAATGTTTGCAACTGTTTTTAACTGTTTGCGAACACACTGTCTCCACTGAATAAACAGTTACAAACGATAATCCGTTTGCGAATATTTGTAGCTGTTCCAGGTATTTTTATATTTTGATTTATAAAATTTAGTCCAACAGTCCAACTTTAGAACCACTTATTGTGACATTATTACCCACTGTCAGTGTGTTAATATTAAAAATGAGTGTATGTTAACTAATATGTAATTTAAGAGGGTGACTCACCCCCTCTCCAGTGTTGCTCAAACTGAATTTTGAAATCGAAAATTTCATTTCTACGTTATTCTAAATGTCTTAAACTATTTTCCATGAAGAAAAACTTCTTAAACTACCCAAGTAGTACGACTATTCGACACAGTCACCCCCCAGTTAACTACCCCTAGACTTAACATTAGGACATTGTGCAAAAACAGGTCAATTAGATTTTTTGACGTAGATTTCAAATCTGTAAACAAAATTTTTATATTGTTTAATTTTCACCCCCTTTTTGCAAAATTAACCCCTAAATTTTAACCCCCAGCCACCCCTGTTGACACAATTTGAACATATTGCATACCAATAGATAGCTCTTTAAAAAAGAGCAATATCGCCAATTTAAACTTTTGTTCTATCTCTTAACGTTTTCCAGATATTTAAAAAATTAAATTTTTACCCCAATTTTTGGAGGCCGATTTCACCCCTTCAAACCGTTTTTCCGCCGATAAAGAAAAATACGTGTCGCTTATTTTTTAGTGTTCTACAACATATCTAAGTTTCATGAAAATCGATAGGTCCGGCCTCGGGACGTTTACTTGTCAGTCTGTATATATATAATTCGCCACTACGTCATTAAGATCTGCGCGTCGGCATACCGGGCATACCTATCTAATCTACTTTTGAGAGGCGGTAGAGGTGCCTCGTACTGTCGTACTCGTATTCCTTGCTCGTATTCAATCAATACATAAGCGCCATTTGTTTTTAAAAAAAGTGTAATGTCAAAGATTTGTTCTCTGGTCAAAGACTTAATTTGGACGATTTAGATCCATTAGTTAAAATACGAGATGTTGGTATAATTTTTCATCCAATAGTTAAAATGCGAGATGCTGGCACAGACTTTGAAATTCTCAAATAATTTGTAAAAGACGTCTTTTTTTTCAATTTTTACAAAAGTGAAGCCTCACTGGACGAGTTTCTTACAGGTAGGTATGTTTTAAATGGTGTCTGTAGATAACTTGTATAAATGCCAGTTTAACCTTAAATTTCTAAAACATAATTAGGTCTCACGAGGATTTTATCCAACATATTCAAAAATTCTGATGTCCAGCTGTGCCAAGAAATTGTCAAGAATGGAAAATAAAGAATCTACATCAATTGTTGAACCTGCATTGACTGTTAAAGTTGAGCATGACTTAGAGGATTTACATAATCAATTTTCAAATGTACTAAAGAGTGAATTGTCCGATTCTTTCAATTACCATGAAATTAAATTGGAAGTGGAAAACTGTAGTGTTGCTGATTTATCAAGTTTACACACGGAAATAAAATTGGAAAATGATGAGAGTGATATATTAACAGAAAGCAACATATTATTTGGTGAAAATTGTGAAAATTCGGTTGAATTGAATGTATTTAAAAATAAATGCGAACAGTTTGATACAACAGAAAATAGTGAGACTAGTGTAGATCCTGAAACTTCAGTTAAACAAATCAGTTTAAAGAATTATAAAAAAACTCATTCCAGTGAAAGAAAATTCAAGTGTGATACGTGTTTTAAAACATTTACTACGTCAAGTAACTTAAAGACCCATAAAAGAACACATACGGGCGAAAAGCCATTCAAGTGTGATACATGTTTTAAAACATTTGCTAAGTCAAGTAATTTAAAGGTACATGAAAGAGTACACACTGGCGAGAAGCCATTCAAGTGTGGTATATGTTTTAAAACATTTACTACGTTAATAAGATTAAATTATCATGAAAGAATACACACTGGCGAAAAGCCATTCAAGTGTGATACATGTTTTCGAACATTTTCTCAGTCAAGTTCTTTAATAATCCATAAAAGACTACACACTGGCGAAAAACCATTCAGGTGTGATACATGTTTTAAAATGTTTACTACATCAAACTCTTTAAGGATACATGAAAGAGTACACACTGGCGAAAAGCCATTCAGGTGTGATAAGTGTTTTAAAACATTTTCTACGTCAAGTCATTTAAAAAGACATGAAAGAACACACACTGGCGAAAAGCCATTCAACTGTAATACATGTTTTAAAACATTTACCTCGTTAAACGGTTTAAAGTATCATGAAAGACTACACACTGGCGAAAAGCCATTCAAGTGTGATAAATGTTTTAAGTCATTTACTAGGTCAAGTCACTTAAAGGCACACGAAAGAACACACACTGGTGAAAAGCCATTCAAGTGTGATACATGCTTTAAATCATTTTCTCAGTCAGGCTATTTAAGGACACACATACTGGATATACATACTGTTGATAGACCATTCAAATGTGATATATGCCTTAAAACATTTCCTTGGTTAAGTTATTTAAGAAAACATAAAAAGACGCATACCGATCAAAAAAAACTATTTAAGTGTGATACATGTTTTAAAACATTTTCTCACTCAAACTCTTTAATAATACATCATAAAAGAATACACACTGGCGAAAAACCATTCAAGTGTGATACATGTTTTAAAACATTTAATACGTTAAACGGTTTAAAGTATCATGAAAGACTACACACTGGCGAAAAGCCATTCGAGTGCGCAACATGTTTTAAAACATTTTCGCAGTCAAGTCATTTAAAAAGACATAAAAGAGTACACACTGGTGAAAAGCCATTCAAGTGTGATAAATGTTTTAAAACATTTTCTCACTCAGAAAGTTTAAAAACTCATAAAAATATACATACTGGCCAAAAGCCATTCAAGTGTGGTACATGTTGTAAAACATTTACTGCGTTAGGTAGTCTAAAGTCACATGAAAGAACACACACTGGCGAAAAGCCATTTAAGTGTGGTACCTGTTCAAAAACATTTTCTCGGTCAAACTCTTTAACAAAACATAAAATAATGCATACTAAAAAGAAAAGCAAGCTAAAGAAATAAAACTCAATAATAACGCCAAAGAAAATTACTGGGTACGTTCAAGATAGTGATGTGAGTATGGTAATATTATCAAATTACCGGAACTTAGCCGATGGTAATTTTGTAATTTACCCAGTCAAAATTACCTGTGTTTAGAGTCCATATAATAAATAGAGTCGTGACATGTCATCCATTTTGTATTCAAAACAGAGCGGGAAGCTTCAAAATTAATTATCACATGTTTAAGTAAATATTTTTGAGTACATAATTATTGTTAATAAATTATGAATTAATGAACAATTAAAAATTTTTAATTTAATTATTCTTTCTAAGTTAAGCTAAATGGTTTTTGTTAACATTTAATTTATTTCCAATGTATTTTAGGAAAACTTTGGATAGAAAATGCCGGAACCAATCAGCGTTCAGCACACATGTCACCTCTCTATTTATTATAGGCGCTCTATGTTAATTTTGATTTCAGTGACGTCTGTTATTTGAAATATTAATTACAAACAAAGAGTAAACAAGACAATAACGAGGCGGTAAAACTGTATTTTCGTTTTGCTTACTGCATAACAATTTCGATGTTTTTTTATTAAACAACGATTCAAATTATAATTAAAAATGTGCCATTACTTCAAAACGAAGTCACAAGTTGTAAATAAACATGTTGGTTTTGATAATTTTCCTCGGTGAAGGAAAATTATGCTTTATTTTCAATAGTTCTGTTAGTTAAACAATAATAATAATAATAATAATCGATCAGAATTGAAATAAATACTTAATTTGACATTCTTTGTTTCTTTTCAAATTATGACATCATTACAATGAGTTTTTTTTTTTTACTTCTTGATGGTAATTTTTTCATTTAAAATAGAACAGTTGTTTTTTGATGATTTTTACAAAATTTATCAAAAATACTTAACTGATATTTAAAAACAAATATTTTGAATAGTATTTTTTAAAGTTTCAGTTAAATATTCTCTTATTACAAAATAATCGTTGTTTAACATACTTTTGTTAAAATAATGTAATAACTTATTGTTTATTATGTATATGTACATTAAAATCCTTTCCTATTTTCTAACCAAAAAATAACTAAAAAGACAATGTACAACGACTTCATTTAAAATACAAAAATAGTAATGTTACCGAATACGGTACTGGACTGTATTTAAAATTTGTGTCAAATGTTAAATAACTTTGTGCATTATCATTACATATGTCCAATTTTAATGATGAAACATAAAAAAAATTTAATAACTATTCAGAAATTTTATTTTGAAAATCGCCATTTTTCAACAAATAGTCAAATTAATGAAAAGCCGCCATTTTTTAAATATCACGTAACATTTTGTAGCTAAATATATCATTTTTGATAATTTTTATCGGTGAGGTGAAATTGTGTTTTCTTTTGTATATTTCTATTAGCTTATATATATAGTAATAATAATCGGCCAGAATTCTAATAAATACTTGCTTTTACTTTGACATTTTATGAATATAATCAAAGTTTTGAGGTTATAAATATTGATATTGACGTTTAGTTTATGGAGTGTAGAATACAAGGAGGACAATCTTGTACGGAAAACAATAGAAAAATAGTTCAAAAAGTGTCCCGTTTTAAGTACTAAGTAACGGTTCAAAAACTCGCCAGAATAGCGCTAGAGTAGCAAAAGAGTATAGTGTTTTTTTTTGTGTTGTTTTATAAAAATTTTTTAAATAATAAAACTATTATATGTAACAATTATAATAAAAAACAATAATTACATAACAACGCGGATGTTTTTCTTTCCTTGTTTACTTCTCTAAATTTACCCTTTTGCTACAGTAGCACCGCCACTATTTACGCCTTTCTATGGACACTTTTTGATACAGAGATCATCATCAGTAGTAAATTATCAGTGACCACTTGTTGACGTCATCAGTAGTAAATTATTTAAATGATGTAAATGTTAAAAAGTCAGAAATAATATGATCAATTATTTTGAACATTTTTCTCGGAATTTCTCACTTGTTTTTTCATTCTCATTTTTGTCAAAATATGTTTCCTTTACATTAATTTGGGAAAACAAAAAAAATTAAATAAACTTCTAATTAAAAAAAAATACTTTTCAATTTCTGGTTCCATTAAAACAAAGAAAATTACAAAATGACGGTTATCTGTAATAATGGGTGAATAAACCAGTTAAAACTTAAATTCAGACGAAAAATGTACCTATCCTTAATTCTGAATTTATTTCTAGATTAATGAACGATACAAAACATTTTACATTGGAACAAAATAATTTTCAACGGTATTTCGCCGGTTCTAATTGCTCTTCATCATTTGAAAATAATCTTGGTAAAAAGTTTTAATATTTTTTAAAAATTACACCTATAATTATTGCAACAAATAATACCCTACTAATATTGTTAGAAAAAAAATGTCAGTGTGAACGATATCGTCAAGAAATTGACAAACAACCATTTAATTTGGTTTCTCAAAACTGTTGCTACTGTTGTCGCTGTCCATTACTTGAAACGAACTTCACAAATATCAAAACGATCGACACTCAGTCGCTTTGTAATACAAGCAACTGCCGTCAGATGTATCCCCGTCAAGATGGTAATGATGGTAATGCTCACTATTGTCCCTGTGATCAACAAACGAAATCGATCGGTATTGAAACCGATCGTATTCCTTGTTGTCGATGCGGTGATTTGAATTATCGAAAGTAACTTTTTCAATTTTTAAACTGACATTTTGAAATAATTAATTTTTTTTATTAATACTTCCAGTAAAATTAGAAAGATGCTTAAAAAACAACTATATGGCGATTCTAACCCATTTGCTAATTTAATTAAGAAAATATTCTCAAAGAAAGCGCCAAAAAAACATGTAGAACATAAGAATAAAGAACAAACTGATGAAAATGTTAGCATTATTGACGAACAACCGAAAACAGTTATTATAAACCTAGATCCTACAAACCCGAAACCTAATAAGACAAAGCCAGACGATAGTAAGCAGGGTAATCAGGGTAGTAATCGTACTAAGGGTGGTAAGGAAAGTAAAGAAGATAAGGACAGTAAAGAAAGTAAGGAAAATAAGCCAAATAAGGAAAGTAAAGAAAATAAAGAAAGTAAGGAAAATAAGGCAAATAAAGAAGGTAAGGAAGATAAGAAAAATAACGAAGGCAAAGACAATAAAGAAACTAAAGGAAATAAAAGAAGTAAAAATAGTAAGGAAAATAACAAAGATAATAAATCAAAAACAAAAAAAGAAAATAAAGCGAAAGAAGATAAAACAAAAGAAGATAAGCATATAAAATGGGCTGAAACTAAAAATCTGTGTCAAAGAAAACCGTTGAATCTAGATTTTAGTTTAGGCGATTGTTATCCTGTTTGTTATTGTCATCCCAAATGTATACCATCCAAAAATTTATTGCCGCCAAAAATGGGTTGGAATTGGAAGCCATCTATATTAAACACATCTTGTACTACCAAAATGGTAAATTATGAAAAACTTTGTTCTGATAAACACGTCATAAATTAACGCTTTTAAACAAATCATATGGAAAAAATTTTTGTCTCAAAAAGCCGGACTTTTTACTGCCAGTGATAAGTACAATAGATAAGGTTTCAAAATGCAAAAAGGAAAAAGGTGGCGGCACCTGTACCAGTAAATATATACATATCACAGCATTTGAGCCGCCATATTGCAGGACGAGTTAACTCGTCTTAATCATTTAAAGGTTAATAACAGTACAACGTTTGATCCGAATTAAAACTCAAGTGGATCATTTCTTCTGGACTGATTAATTTATGACGTATCCGACCTCTCATTCTTATCAAAATAATTCATTTATTTAGTAACGAATAATATTTCCCTGCTAGCCTAAAACTAGTTTTACTTTTTGAATTGTAGATGTTCCCAAAAGACTATACACCTGGAAAAATTCCTCCAGATATTGCAAAAAAGATTAAAGAAGATCGCAACATTATGTTACTTACAAAATTTTTATTAAGGTCCTAAAGTCCTGTGAATGTGAATTGAAAAAAATAAATAAAAGTATTGTTTATGTACAGTGGAGACTTTATTTAACATTAAATATTCTTTTTTAAACGAACACAAACTTTATGAAGGAATCCAAAATATTATTTTTTCTTTTTGCCTTTGCCTTTCTTCTTTGTCTCTTTCTGTTCGGTCTGTATAGCAATATCGACAATGTTTCGTTTTTTCCGTACCGCTTCATGATCTACCAAACAAATTGGCGGGGTAAATTCAATTTCAAATTCACTGTCGGATGACGAAGAATCATCGCTTTCGTTCGTCTCATTTTCGCTCGATGATTGGCTACATTCACAAGTACACTCACAGGTGTCCTTAATCTGTTTGAATAACGCAAAATTAAGGTTAAGTTAAAGTTAGGTTAGGTTTTTCTGCCCCAGGAAATTCTAAATTTAATTGACAGAAGTTTGATGTGAAGCTCTAAAATCATAAATCATATTTTGATGGCAATAACAAAACTTTCACCCACTAAAATTAGTTCTACCTACCAGAAAATTCACTGAAAGTGAGGTAGAGAATACTCTATTTGGAAAATGTTAAAATTCATCTTAATGGCGTCATCAAAAATATTTATCCGTTTTTACCTTAGAAATTTTTTGATTAATCGAGAAAGGCTTGTTTGTTTATGCCCAGTCACAGGTTTTTGGTGTCGTTTTTTCCCGTTTTTGATAAAATTAAAGCTCTAAACTTAATCAAAAATGGAGACCTAAAGTCACGATTACATTTCGAAACCAAATTTCGACATTTCGAAGACAAAAATTGAAATTTTACCCCTAAGTTATTAAAATCCTACAAAGAAGTCATTTTAATAGTGACTTAATAGTAATTTTTTCGATTTAAGACGAGTTAACCGTGGAGTTAACTAATTCAACACATAGGCAATCTAAAATGCTTATGGTAAAATGTCATCGTAACAGCTGACATTGTTTGATCGACAAAAAATGTTCATCGTTTAATTAGGGAAATGGACAAACCTTTTCAATTTTCGGTTTTCGACGATCAATCAAAAAATGAATTGGAGCACATTCTTCATTTTTTTGATCTTCATCATCCGAATCAATGTACGGATTTGGGATCGGATTCATTGTGATTAAATAACACTTTTGCTTTTTTGTAATAACAATCATTGGCTGTATATTACCGCTGTCATCTCTCTTCTTTTTTTTCGGTTTTTTCTTTATTACGTCGCCAACTGCTTCCGCTTTATGACGTCGTATAATTTGAGCCACGGCAAAACTCATTGCACCCGGTCGCCAACCTGGTCTTGGCTTCAATACCAGAAATTAGTTATTCGGGGAACGACTTCAGAAAATTTTTTATATTTTATACCTTTATATTGCTACAGGGATCATCTTTGACATTCCATAGCCACCCCATTGTAGGCGGGACTCTGGTATAATCGGGCTGACATTTGGGATTTCGATGAAATAGATAGGATGCGTTTAATATTTCCGTCATTACTGATTTACCGGTTGCGGTTGCAGGAGCCGGCAACGATTTCATGTTTAGCAGTTTAGCAATTTGAGATTCCGTAAGTGATAATAGCTTGGGTGCGTTCGTTCCAGCACCATGTAAACGTTTAATAAGATATTTCTTATTTGAATTTTTGAACAATTCGGGGTTAACTTCAGTTTCGGGGTTACTTTCATCCGAATCGCACTCGTTACTATCTAGGAAACTTTGTACTTGTTTAGACTCCGTAAAGACTTTTCTTGGTTTTGAAATTGATTCTGATTCTTAAATTTAACAATGAGATTTGATAACTTGGGGCCATTTTCTAGTAAGATTTTTGAAACTATCAACTACAACAGATCTTTGTTTACGCAAATGGGACCCAAAAATAAATAGTTTAAATTTGACTATCACATATTTCTTTGAAACTTTGGTTAACTGTACTCTTTAACATCCTGAATTCAAATATGATTTTTAAAAAATTCTAATTTTTATAGTTTTTGAAGTATATAATCTTGAAAATCGCAAAATATCACTTTTTTTTACTCGCGCTCAGCATTACAAAATGTTCCAATCTTAGTTCTATATTATATCCTAGAGAGTTGGTTGATAGTTCATTTTAAAAAGAATTTAATGAGCTTTATTTTTATACCAATCTTGAACAATTTTTGAAAGTTTTTTGGGGAGAAATCTCAAAAATTGTTTTTATTTCATTTTTATAATATTATGAAAATTCTCAAAAATACATCTATAAAAAAATTAAATGATACAATAACTTATGTTGTTATGCAATGTATTGATTAAATGCTTAAAAGCTGTTAAAAAGTATTTTTCTCCAAGAAAGTTATTATGGTAAATGTTTAGGTTTCTTATTGTCTCTTGATTTTGATTCATATTATGAATTTTAATGGCCATTTTTTACAAACCGCATAAAAAATCGCACAAAAAATCCCCCCTAAAAAAAGGTTCAGCTGTAATATGTCCATTGGCGGAAATGATTTCAGGCTGTATGAATTCTATTTAAAGTGAAAGAATTACTTTTAAACATTTCTCTAAAGCTTAGGAAAGTGTCGATATTAATCTGAATTACATGGTGGACCAAGTGGTCGGAAAACGACATTTCATATTACACGAACTAATGTTATTCCAAATAATGGCGGAAATAACTCCAGACTACAAGATTTTATTTAAAATGAAAGAACTGCTTTTGAAAATTTCTCTAGTGCGTACGAAAGTGTCAATATTATTTTTAATTTTATGGCAAACTGGTCGGAAAATGACATTTTATATTATACGACCTAATTTTATTCTAAATAATGGCGGAAATGATTTTAGGCTACATGAATTCTATTTAAAATGAAAGAATTGCTTTTAAACATTTCTCTAATATTTAAAAGTGTATCATGGTTGGCCAACTGGTCGGAAAACGACATTTCATATTACACGACCTAATGTTATTCCAAATAATGACGGAAATGATTCCAGGCTAGAAGAATTCTATTTAAAATGAAAGAAGTCCTTTTAAACATTTCTCTAAAGCTTAGGAAAGTGTCAATATTTATCTAACATGGTAGATCAAGTGGTCGGAAAACGACATTTCATATTACACGAACTAATGTTATTCCAATTAATGGCCGAAATGATTCCAGGCTAAATGAATTCTATTTAAAATGAGAGAATTGCTTCGAAACATTTCTGTAATGTTTAAAAAAGTGTTGATATTTATCGGTATTACATGGTAGATTAAGTGGTCGGAAAACGACATTTCATATTACACAACCTAGTATTATTCCATATACGTATAAAATGAAAATATGATATCAAAAGTTTAACCGTGTAAAATTTATTTCGACGTTACATACCGAAAAATGTATCATTTCGTAACACTGGTTGAGATTCTTCACAACTTTCAGATGATTTTTCATTTAGTAATGGACAAGTGCATTCATTTTCATTTTTGTCAGATAGAACACTAAAGGATTTTTCAAAGGCTTTATACTCAGTGGAATCAAATCGCGTGTTATTGTGAAAACCATAATTTCCATACATTGTTTGAGTTTCTTCACAAATTCCAAATGTTTTGTCATTTTTCTCAGATAAATGGCTATAATTAGTTAATAAATTACGATAAGGATCTCTAAGAGGTTTGTGCTCGATGGAATTAAATCGTGAGTTTTGAAATACCGGGCAGAGTGTAAGAGCATTGTGGTTCATTCCACATTTTGTACAACTGAAATTGATTGAAATTCAAATAAAAAACTCAGTCTAGTAATCAAATAAAAATTAAAAACTTACTAATAAGATCTTAATTTTTTGGGTTTAATTAGGGTACCATTTGCATCACCGAAACATCCAGAATAATCGATTTTTGATTGTTCAACTATTACCGAAGAATCCATATTGTGACGATTTGTTTAAAATATGCGTTTATTTGTATTTACTGATAATTTTTTGTTACAAGAATCATACCAAATTGCTTCTGAATCACTTAAGATCAAAAAATTTCATTAACGAGTCAATATTTTTTTTTAATATCCATAGCAATGTTTCAAAAATACCAATTTTTAATAGAGATGAAATATGAATTGAGATGGCAGCACTAGGGACGATAGTGGCGCCTTGCTGTGATATAAAGGAGAAATGTTTAGTTGGAATATTTGACAGTATCAAAGAAAAGCAATCAAAACAAATTTAGTGAAAATTGATAATAAAAGATAGCAGTTTATTATGCTAATTCATCCTAGCTACCATTATTTTATTTAAAAAAAATATTAAAAAGGTAATTTTTAGCTAAAATCTACATGAACAGAAACGGGCTATGACGATACATTCTCTTACATTTCGCTACTTTAAATTCTGATTAGCAAACATAACTATGAAAATTAATCTAAATTAAATTAATTTTTTAAAAATCAGCAATTTCTTTTCCTAATTATAACAAAAAAAATAAATAGTTTTTTTCTTAGTTATAGAACACCTGTTGGTATCTAGAGAATGTCACGTAACTGACAGCTAATGAAACGTTTAAGGGCAAATTTTGAAAACAAATATTAAAATAATTTTTTTGCAATTCCGGGACTAAAAGACATGTTTAGTCCGTCATAAAAGGGAGTAAAGTGCCACTTTTAGTCCCAGGAGACTAAAAAATTATTTTGCTCCCGCTTTTAAACCAATCAGCAAGCACAATTTACAGAAATTTAACTTAAATTAAGTAGCGTTACTAGCTAATTTAAAATAATAAACAAATTCAAACTTGTAAATAAAGACAAAAAAAAGATTATATCGTTGAATGACATTTATTTTAAGTAATTTTTTTAAAATTTTTATAATTTTAAATTATCCGGAATTGCAAAAAATAGTATATACGATACAGGTCTAAAGTTTTTTTTTTCATCCCTTGTGTGATTTGTTGCCAGAGGGCCTGTAAAGGCCCTCTGGCAACAAACTTCACATTTGGGATTATAACTCACATTTTAGTCCCTTGGTTTATAACAGACTATTTCTAAACGATTTTCGGCATTGTGTGTTTTAAAATAATTCCCCAAAATTAGTCAAATTCCCCATTACAAGTAAATGAATTATTTGCTAAAGACTTTAGAATCATGAAAGGTGTTCTTCACGGTAACCCTTTGTCGTCTATGTTATTTAATTTGTACAAATGGCGAATTGTGAACAGGATTTTTTGGATATTAGATGTTTAAAGAAAAAAAAAATTAAAAATATTTTTTTTATTTTATCCAAAAATTTATCCAAATAAATTATATTTTTTTTAAAAATTTATCAACTTTCCCACTTGTTAACATGGTTTATAAAATAAAATCATTTTTTAACAGTCAATGCACTTCCATGCACCAATTTTGTGTGATTCAACAGTGTCGCCGTCTGTCGAAATGTTTTCGAACAAATATTACACGAATATGGCCGTTCGCCCGTATGCGTCCTTAAGTGGCACATCAATATCATCTTACGTAAAAACGTTTTTGGACAATACGTACACTTAAATTGATTTTCAAAATGCACTTTTTCATGATTTGCGCGACAACTACTCGTTTTAAAACGTTTTTCACAGTATCGACACTGATAATTCAACAGGCCTAAATGATTCACTTTATTGTGATAATTTAAATCGGAATTACGGCGAAATTTTTTTCCACAATGCGTACACAACACTTTAAATGATTCCTCGGTATTCTCGTGATAGTGTTGTATGTGAGTTTGTAGTGAACTACGAAACGGGAACTTCTTTTGACAATATTGACATTGGTGTTTATGTTCAGTGTGTTTATAGATATTGTGCGAGAGGATACTGGAAACGGCCAGGCCGCACTTTTTACAAATAACTTTTGGGGGTGGATTGTCACTGTGTAATTTTTTTATGTGTCTCTGAAGTGTATATGTACGGGTGAATGTTTGTGAACATACGGTACAAACGATTGGTTTTTGTCCCATATGGATTCGTATGTGTCGCGTTAAAAGGTCTTTGTTTGTAAACGTTTTTGGGCAACTGTCACATTTGTACGTGGTTTTTTGATGCGTTAATTCATGTCTTTGTCGGTTGTATGTGGATTTGAAAGTTTTTTCACAATATTGACATTTAAAATGAGTTTGATTTTTAGTTTTCGCCGATAAATTGGAATTTTCTTCATTTTCACCGACACTCTGTTCCGGTTTTTCTATTTTTATGTTGTCTTCATCCGTGCCGGTGCTAATATTATCTTGATCAAAATCATCTTGACCAAACTGTTCCGATTTGATTGGGTTTTCGTCCTCCGTTAATTTGGTTTCAACCGGTAAAAACTGGAATTCACTCTCGTTTAACATATTCTTTAAAAAATTTGAAGTGGTTTCACATCTTTGCCGGAGGAGAATCGTGTTATTTAATTGACCCAGGCAGACGATACAAATTTGATTTGGATACCGGGCATCAGGTATTACCTGTAAATTTATTTTTTAGGTACTAATATAGAATTATTTTGAGCTCTAAACCTTTTTACCTCGATGTTAAAATAGGCTAGAAGTAAATTATAATCATTTGATTCCTTTAATGACTCAATTGATGTCATTTGTTGATGAATTTGCATACATATTCTACAATTATTGCTGAATGTCAAAAGAATATCTGAATTTGACTCCATTTTCAAAATTTTTTAGCACAGAGAATTATATTTCAGATTAAATAATCCGATTTTTACATTACACTTGTTACATTACACTTGAAAATAATTTCAAACTGACAGTTGTTGAATGTTCTGTCAAAAAACATTTGTTGGCAACGAAAGCTTCATGGCTTGGAACTGTGCGTAAGAGGCCGTCATTTAATGTATCATTTTCTCAAATATGTAGCAATCTGCCATCAGGGCGGCGACACAGGTATTTGGCAATACATGTCTATAATCGAGATATTAATTTAACCAACCAAAAATCACCTTCTGTTAATTACACTTTAGCAACGAAATTTTCCAATTCGGTTACCTAGGAATAATTTTTTAGAAATTAATATTCCAATTATAGAGATGTAGTTCCGAATAACCCGTGTCGCCGACCTGGTTTTAAACAATTTTCTCATGCGGTTACATAGCAATTTTTAAATTAAAATTTCAATCATAGAGATGTAGGTATTTTGAGAAAATGGCTAATTCCTTTATAGGATTTTTAGAACATTGAAAAATTTTAACCCCTTCACTATTGATGTACATCAAATATATTGTACATCAAATTTAGGGATATGTTAAAATGATTTTTTAACTGAGAAAAATTAAAAACTTCTTAATTTTATTTAAAACTACTAAATTAGGCTTATTTAAAAATGTAAGATTAAAAATTTTAATTAAAATAAACGTTTGTTTAAAACAATGTCAGTAATGTCCAGTATGCTAGACAAAAGTATATTCATTGACCTCATTGATGTAAAAAGTTTTAAAAAATCAGTAGCGAAGAGATTAATAAACTTTCTAACCTCTTCAAATTAAAATTTTTTTTTTAAATCAGGCCACAGGGAAGTGAACTAAATTACGATGATTGCTTGAATTAGCTAGTAACATTACATACTTAATCATAGTAAAAATGAAAAACATAATATGCTTCTAATTTCATAATTCTGTCATATTCTTTACGATTTTTAAGTCACTTAAAAATTTTACGAAACTTGACGCGTTTTTTCAAGTCAGGCTTTATGGAAGTGATTTGTAGTGACTGGTTATACTAAAGTGATCTGGATATTAATTTTTTATTTTATTATCAGGAGGGCTGAAATATGGATCGTGGGTGAGGGGTGAGAAGGTCATCACTCCTGTGATCATCACACCCACAGAACATACCACACCTTTGTATTCGCACTTGCTTTAGTTTTTCTGTATTTTTCAGGTTTTTAAATAAAACTGCCCCTTTTATTTAAATTATTTAGTAAAACAAAATATATAATTTATTTCTTTTTGTTTTTATTTTCTTTTTTATTTGACACTTCACACTGAACTTCTCGTTCGATATACCCTTTTTTAGGATTCATCATCGTCATTTTTGCTTCGTGTGGATCTAAAAGTTGAATAGGAGGGGTATACTCAATTTGAAACTCTTCTATTGAACTTTCAGATTCCGAGTTACAATCACATTCCAAAATAGTTTCTTTAGTTCCATCTGGATTAATCTAAAAATTAAAAAAAAAAGTTTTTTATGAATATATTTTGAGTGCTTAAAAGGGTTTTGTATTTACTTTTAGAATTTTATCTCTATTCTTTGTAATGAGGAATACGACTGGTGCATATTCTTTGTTTTCTTCAGACGTCCAATATGGATTCGCGTACGGTATAACACGAATTAAATATTGACCCTCTTTTTTATACACGGATAACATTGGCTCAGTTTCTGATTCGTTCATTTCGACGTGTTTCTTTTTCTTTGGTACATGTTGTTCACCGGTTATTCCCATTTTATGGGCTTCGATTATTTTCGCTATAGCTTTCGGTACAGCGCCTGGTTTATAATATCGTCGTGGCTACAAATACATCATAATTTTACAAATTTTGGGAAAAATGTTAGAATGCCTTTCTTTGACATTTTTACTAATTAAATAAATTGTACGATATACGAGTCGATTTTAAACTTACAATTCATAGTCAGAAAGAATACAACTGGTATTTGCTGGAAATGGTTATTTTGTAAGGTGGTTAATATCCATTAATTACGGACATTTCTATCAAAGTTGAATAAACGAAAGTTCTCGTACACTTTCAAATTAGTGTGCGCATGTGCGTACATCATTTAGAAGTAAGAAGTCTTATAATTTATTTAATTAATAGTGAAAAGTAACAGAAAACATTTTCATATTTTCTAATTACAAATACAAATTACCGTGAGTTTTCCAATTTTTTCGCCAAGATTCCATAACCAACCCATGTCTCGTGGAACTGGTGGACTGCGTGGATAATATGGACGACAGTTTTTATGGCCGTGGATTAATTTAGGATAAAAATTGGATGGTGAATATACAACTGGTTTTCTTTTGGCAATTTTTTTAATAGGTTTTTCTTTTTCTGTTTCTTCTTCATCTTCACTTAAGTTTGGCGTGCTTGGTATACGTTCCGGAGGAATATTATGTTTATTTAAAAGGACGGTATTTGTAACCACACTGAATACGTAAGTGTGAAATTTGTCTTTGAATGATTTCATTCCGAAATTGTCTGTGATGTAATTAACTAGATCTACGGTAACGTTTTCTATGGGTGCGATCAATTTATCCGGTAAAGTTTCGTCAATTTTAATTTCTTCCTGTGAATAAATTATCCTGTGAAATTTCCCGAATAGTCAGAATCCCCAATATGGTACTTGACTGAAATTTAAAAAAAAAAAAAAAAAACAAAAAAAACTTGTGTATATCTTGTTTTTTTATTTAATTAAGTCATTTTTGGTAAATTTTATAAAAATCGTCAAAAAATAACTGTTCAGTATTAAATAAAAAAAAAATTAGCGCGAAAAATGGCTTATTGTAATAACGTCACAATTTTAAAACATAAACGTTAATGTCTACTTTTATTACTTTTATAACCTTAAAAGACTTTGATTGTATTCGTAACATGTTTAAGTATAAGTAAATATTCAATTTATTTATACTTTTTTATTTAAAATAAAAAAAAGATTCAGTCAGGTGGTTAAGGGAAGTACACATACAATACCACATGCGCATTCTGTTATAGATAATATATATACAGTATATTGTATATTAACACGAAAGGGTATACTGAAAAAGGGTAGATTCGGATGCAGAGGCCATGGATTGGGTTTTTTTAAACGAAAACGGTGTGTAAATTCTAATCGGTTATTATTCAGGCTAATATAAATATTGAAAATAAAACATAATTTGCTTGGTTGACAGTTGAAAATTATGAGAATCGACATACAAATTGTGACGTTTTGAAGTGATGGCGCCAGTTATTTGAATTTGAATCGTTATTGAAAATTAACTAGTTTCAAAATAAAATTTCTAAATAATTCCCGAATATTTGTGCATTTCACCATTAAAATCAAACATACATATTTAATGATAACTCACAGAATTATTTAACATTTATCATAAATTTCAAATACAGTCAAGTACCCTATTTCAAAACGAAATACATACCTTTATTTGAGCTTCTTTTGTGGCAACTGACTGATTCCAAATATCGAGCAGTAACTCACGTATCATTTCAATCGTATAAGTAGTAGTGTCAACGTAAAAATTATAAAAATTATTGTTAGCCCAAACTTGGCCCCGATTCGCCGTTTCTGGGTTAACATGCGGATTAAATACGTCAAAATGCTTCTCAAAAATATACATAACAGTCGTGGCCAATCTTTCGATGGCCAACTTGAATTCATTTTCCATTGTTTGTAATCGCTCTTTACGGGCAGCCGCCTGTAGTTGATCAAACGGCAGTAATGCAACAGGGGCCTTTAACACTGCCTTTTTCTTAGTGTCTGGTGGCTTACATTCTTCATAACAAACAGGTCTATATGGAAATGATTTAGGAAATAAAATTAAAAAAAACATGAACAAATATCACAAAATTATAAGGGATCCGAATGTCTTCGGAACTATAAAAATTCGCCAAATGTGCATTGAATACGCAATAAAGATTCTGCTATCAAAACTTAGAATTTTTTTACAAATTCCAACAATAATAAAAATTCAAGTATGATCCATTTCACTTAAATTTAACCATGTCTCATCACTTATGAATTTAAATAATTTCCGTTTTCTTGGCTTTATCTCTTTCATTATTGCGCTTACGTAAATTTAAAATTTGTACTTTCTTTTTAGAAAAGAACAGAAGATTGATTTGTTTCGGATACAAGAATTATTTAATTTTTTAATTATTGCACTTACGTAAATTTCAAATTTGCAGTTTGTTTTTAGAAAAGAATTGTTTCAAATAAAATAATTATATAATTTTTTAGCGATGACTCATGGTTAATTGTAATTGAAACGATGTATATATTTATTACATTTTAATATAAAAATTTGTATGTTTGAATACCCGAAAGTAAACTCAAAAAGTACTGGACCAATTTCGAAAATATTCTTACTGTTATACAGCTAAACTATTTCAGATTAACATAGGCCATATTATATCTGTAGCTGAGAGGTAAAGGGTATTAAGTCCACTTTACCTCTCAGCTATAGATATGAGATCACCTAGACTCTAAAAACCTAAAAAGCGTCTAAACGATCCAACCGATTTTAAACATTTTTACACTGTTAGAAAACTAAATTATTCTAGTTTTACATAAGCTATGCTATAAGTAAATTTATGAGATCCCCTGCACCCTGGAGATCTAAAAAGCACCTAAAGTAAATTATCTGAACGATTTTCAAAATTTTTAATGTGACTGCTAAACTATTCCAGGCTAAGTTATGAGATTTTGAGGTTCTCCAAAGTCTTACGAAATTCAAAAAACGCCCAACATGGCAACATAAACAACCCAACCGATTTTGAAAATATTTTCACTCTTACAAAGCTAATCTATTCTAAACTGGGACAGGCTATATTATATGAAATTATGAGTTTCCGGTGACCTAAAAGCGCTCCAAATAAATTAACCAAACTATTTTAAAAATGCTTTCACTGTTACAAAAAGCGTCTAAAGTAAACGATTGGATAGTCTTAACCAGAGTCGGATTTATATAAGGATACTTGAGGTGCGTGCCCCGAGAGGCCCCACACAATAAGAATCTCCACAAAATCGAATAAATTTTCAAAATTAACGAATAAAATAGAGAGGATAAGTGCTTTTTTGTTTTTTTCTGCTCGTCAATCGTATTTTTCGCGAAAATTTGAAAAATTTCGGAAAATCTCCAAGGGGCCCTCCACAAAAGTATTCAAGGACCTCCACATGTGAAGTATTCAGAAACTAACACATTAAAATTGTCCCGGGACCTCCACAGAGGTAAATCCGGCCCTGGTTTTAACTACATTTTCCTCAAAACTATTGAGATCTGAGAGAAGTAACGTAAGATCGTCCACCAGGGTTTTGTGAATGAAAACATTTTATTTCATTTTGAAAATATTACAAATATTTCAATAAATACATCTGTAAAAAAAAAATTCTTATGCAACGTACTGACTAATGCTTAAAACAATCAATAAGTGATTTTTTCAAAGTAAATTATTATGAATGATTATAATATTAAGAGCGAAAACTGTGGGTTATTTTATACAATAATAATATTTTTGTACCCCTTTCCCACAAAAAATTGTTTTTTCTTCTTTTCTTCGTTTTTCTTACTAGACCGATTTCGATCACTTTTATGATCCTCTTCAGTAGTTTTTGCTGAAATAAAAAATTATTAATTACGTACCTAAAAAAGAAGAGAAAATAAATTAAGTACCTTAAAGAGAAAAGAGAAAATTAAGTGCCTAAAAAGAAAAGAGAAAATAGATTAAGTACCTAAAAAAAAAAGAAGAGAAACTGAATTAAGTACCTAAAAGAAAAAAGAGAAAATTAAGTACCTAAAAAGAAAAAAAGAGAATTAAGTATCTGAAAAAGAAAAGAGAATTAGGTAAAAGAACCTGAAAGAAAAAGAAACGTTAGAAATTTTAATAATCTGATCGCAAATCGCAATAATAGATCGATCCTTAGTTGAGTATTGTTAACAACATTGTCAATGTTGAGCGTTTAAATCGGTTTTTGGTTGAATGTATTAGTTGACATTGTTGTTAACAATACTCAACTAAGGATCGATCTATTATTGCGATTTGCGATCAGATTATTAAAATTTCTAACGTTTCTTTTTCTTTCAGGTTCTTTTACCTAATTCTCTTTTCTTTTTCAGATACTTAATTCTCTTTTTTTCTTTTTAGGTACTTAATTTTCTCTTTTTTCTTTTAGGTACTTAATTCAATTTCTCTTCTTTTTTTTTTTTTTAGGTACTTAATCTATTTTCTTTTCTTTTTAGGCACTTAATTTTCTCTTTAAGGTACTTAATTTATTTTCTCTTCTTTTTTAGGTACGTAATTAATAATTTTTTATTTCAGCAAAAACTACTGAAGAGGATCACAAAAGTGATCGAAACCGGTCTAGTAAGAAAAACGAAGAAAAGAAGAAAAAACAATTTTTTGTGGGAAAGGGGTACAAAAATATTATTATTGTATAAATTATTATAATAAATTTTACAATTTCTTACTTTCTCTTGCTTTTTATTCACATTATCCACTTTAAAGGACTTTTTTTATTAAAAAGTACATAAAGTTAAAAAAAAAGGTTCAGCTGTATATATAAGGATCATTTTATGACAAATTCATTTAAATATTTTGAAACAGATTTATTTTACAAATTATTTTTACAGAAGCAAAAAAGAAAAATAATTTTGATTATTACTAATTTATATTTTTCTAAACGTGAACTTTTTCATGTCTCTTCAAATTGCCTGACTGCGAAAACTTCTTAAAACATACATTACATTCGTATGGCTTTTCCCCAGTATGTACTCTTTTATGGTCCGTCAAATGACCCGATTCCGCAAATGTTTTAAAACATATATTACACACGAACGGTTTTTCACCTGTGTGCCCGCGTTCATGACTTTTTAACTGCGCATACTGAGCAAAAGTTTTGAAACAAACGTTACACATGAATGGTTTCTCGCCCGTATGAATCCTTTTATGGCTTCGTAGACCAGATGAAACGGTAAATGTTTTAAAACACGTGGCACATTTGTATGGTCTCTCTCCGGTGTGTGTTCTTTCATGTAATTTCAATTTACTGGACGTGGAAAATGATTTTGAACACACATTACATGTGTATGGTTTTTCTTTTGTATGTGTTCGTTCATGTACTTGTAATTGGTTTGATGTAGTAAATGCTCTAAGACATGTATTACACTTGTATGGTTTTTCTCCCGTATGTACTCTTTCATGAATTTTCAAAAGACTCGGCTCATGAAATGTTTTAAAACATGTACGGCATTTAAATTGTTTTTCTCCGGTATGTACTCGTTCATGTCTTTTTAATTCGCTGGACTGTAAAAATCGTTTAAAACATGTATTACATTTGAATGGTCTGTCGTCTATATGTATTCGTTCATGTATTTTTTTCTTATTTAACTCGGCAAATGTTTTAAAACATGTATCGCATTTAAATGGTTTTTCCCCTGTATGCGTTCGTTCATGTCTTAGTAAATTACCTGATTGAGAAAATGTTTTAAAGCACGTGTTACATTTGTATGGTTTTTCGCCTGTATGTATTCTTTGATGTACTTGTAAACGTCCCAAGGTAGAAAATGTTTTAAAACATGTGTTACATTTGAACAATTTTTCACTTTCTTCTGACGTGGATGGTGTTTCACTAGTTTGAAATTTTTCACCATCCTTTATACTATCTTGGTCAATTGCACTGTTTGGTAAATTTCCGCCATATAAATCACTTTTTTCGTCTAATTTAATTTCGGTATGTATGTTTTCAAAATTTACTGAATCTTCAGTATTATTTTGTTCAAATTTTATTTCAGTTCCACAATATAAAGGATCGGATAATTCCGTTTTTGTTATATTTGAAAATGATTCACTTTTTTCTTCTAATTTAATTTTGGTATGTATGTTTTCCAAATTTACTGAATACTCAGTATTGCTTTCTTCCAATTTTATTTCTTTTCCACAACATAAAGAATCGGACGGATCGGATAATTCTGTATTTGTTATATTTGAAAATGAGTAGTCGGTATTTTGTAAATTTTCCTCTTCTTCTATTTTAACTGTCATGAATATGCCAGTTATTGGTACAATTCCTTTATTTTCCATTTCTTTTTCCCAAAAAATTTGATGGTGTAATTATGACAATTTTAGCAAGCCTAAAGTGAAGCGCGACGTTTTACAAATGTCAGTACATATATTTTTTGTGTTTTTTGTTGTGGTAGTGGTCAAATGATTGTTTTCCATTTAGGAAAAACAAACTATCTCTTGTGCCCGGAGGTGAGGCGGAGATGGAATCCAGTTTATGTAAATATTATAGAAATGAAGCTTACACACATATTCACACACATGAAAATAAAACGAGATTCAGTTAGTTTATCAATGCAAACAACACACACTACTGCGGACAGCTGAAGCACCAGCGCTTGGTTTCAATTTATCTAACAAAATGACTAGTCTACCGAGTCTACCTACCTCATTGGCTCATACATACTGTAAGTTAGGCATGGACAAGTTGTTAAAAAAATATCGAAATATGAATATCGTATCAATATTTTCAGACAGTATCGATATAATCGAATTATAGCGGGTTTACATTTGCAATGATTTGCTGGCGCCACTTTTAAGTTTACATTTCTGTGAAGTTTACACTAATTGCACGTCCGTTTACACGTACTTACATGGTATATAATTTGGTAAGTACTGCGCAGGTCACAAATGGCTAACTAAATTGGATAAATAATTGTCATATATAGCTTTCATTTGTATCTAAATGTAAAGCAAACAATGAATTAGAAGAGAAAAAACATAATAGGTACCTAAAAATGAAATTCAAACCAGAATAAACGCGTAAAAATGACATTCAATTATTTTTAAAATAATACTGACACCAATACAAGTTTACAGCAGCATGTTTTAATTTTAGTGGCGCATGAATCATTACTGGTGCCAGAAAAGTTAGAACGTTGCTTACTTTTTCCATCCGTGCATGCACTGATCTACCTTGCACGCCAGTAGATGTTTACAGGTTCATTTTGCTTTTACTGGCGCGCCACTTTGTATTGGCGCCAGCAAATCACTGTAAATGTAAACTCCGTATAAAAAAAATGCACGTGTAAACACTGTAAACATCTATTGGTGTGCAAGGTGGCAGATACAATGTATGCACGAATAAAAAAAGTTAGCAACCTTCTAACTTTTCTGGCGCAAGTAATGGTTCATGCAGCATTATAATTAAAACTTGCAAATGTAAACTTGTATTGGCGCCAGCATTGTTTAAAACAAATTTAAATGTCATTTTTACGCTTTATTCAAATTTGAATGTCATTTTTAAGTATTAGTTTTTTTTCCTCTTCTAATTCATCGTTTGCTTTACATTTAGATTTTAGATACAAATGATAATTTGGTCAATTACATTAAATATGAGTTATTTATCCAGTTCAGCCATTTGTGACATTCGCAGTATTTAAATTATATACCTTATATACCATGCAAAGCATGTGTAAACGGACGTGCAATTAGTATAAACTTTACATCATATCCAAAAATTTGATCTTCGTGGCTTCGTAGGTCCAAAGATGTAAAATCTATGTGGGACGGATATGAGTCATGACGAAATTATAAAGCTTTCGAGATTTTGACGACGGAACTTTTTTTAAACTAAAAAAAGATTAATTATTCTTAAAGGAGTATCTTTGTTAAGTTAGTAATTTTGTTGTGAAATGGAACGTACCCTAAGTTTATATTTGTTAAGTTAGTAATTTTGTTGTGAAATGGAACGTACCCTAAGTTTATATTATCTATGTAAGCTACCTTGTCTTTGGTATAATAAAAAATAAATGAAAAATGTAATGGTGGATATCGAAATGAGTTTCTGTAATTATTGTACAAGTAAAAGGGAAATAAAGAAGAATTATTTCAGTTCATAAAAGCTTTGTTTTTATTAATATGGTAGCAGAGGTGCGTGGTTTAAAACAAGATGGATGAAAAAAGCAATATTCAACTTCAAATATTTAATGGCGTCGATTATGACAAATGGAGATACAGGTTGAAACTTTTTCTGGAGATGCGTGAATGCGTTGAGGTAATCGAATTAGACAAAAAACCCGACCAAATCAGTGAAAGCGAGTGGAAAGCAAAAGAAATCAAAGCGAAAAATTACATTGTGAACGGCGTGTCAAACAGTCAACTCGAACTAATCATTAACGAATCCAAAGCAAAAGAAATGATAACTAAATTTGATTCTATCTATGCGACTAAAAGCTCAGCGAACAAATTGTTGTGTAAAAGACGCTTGTTGGACTTAAAAATGAACGAAAATGATGATCCGGCTGAATTTCTAAACAAATTTGAGGCCCACATTAACAACCTGATTGGATGTGGTGAAGCTGTCACAAATGAAGACAAATTAAACTATTTGTTACTATGTTTGCCTGAATGTTTTAGTCATATAGTAGACGTAATAGATGCATTGCCGGATAAAGAAAAGTCGGTTGAGTATGTCAAATCAAAGTTGTTATTCGAACATAAAAAGAGAGATGGACAGGCAGCATCAGGTCAAACATTTCATACGAGGAGAGAAAATGGGGCGTGCCATAATTGTGGTGATTTAGGACATTATAAAAGGGATTGCCCCAAAAACCAGGTTCAACAAGGTATGTGGAGAGGAAACAACAGGAGAGGCAGTAACCAGAGAGGATACAACTGGAGGGGAAATAGAGGACGAGGCTATCGTGGACGAGGACGCGGTCAGTATCGTGGCTTCACAAGGTCGGCTGGTGTAGCAAGTGTGAGTGAAGATGGAAACTCTTTTCACGTGGAAGTTATGATGTCGGCGAAGAACTGTGATAAGGACGAAACAATGGTGTCTTGGCTCTTGGACAGCGGCTGCTCTGATCACATTATAAATAGTGATAAGTATTTTTGTGATTTTAAGGAATTGACAAATCCAGTGGACATTAAGGTTGGTGATGGTTTTTCATTAAAAGCAAACAAGATTGGTGATATAATTATGTATTTCAATGTTGACCAGCAGTGGATAAAAACAACAATTAAAAATGTGTATTATGTACCCAGCATGCGTAAAAATTTGTTGAGTGTATCGAGTATCACTGCACAGAATAATACTGTAATATTTAATGATAATAACGCCGAGGTTTATAACAAGTTCAACAATTTAATTGCATGTGCATACAAAGAAAATAAGTTATTTATTTTGAAAGGAAAAACATGTTTTAAAAATCAGTCTGTATCATACACAAATGTGACTTTATCTGAAAAAGAAAATGTAACTATGTCTCAAAAGGAAAAATGGCACCGCATTCTAGGCCACACAAATTTTAATAACCTTAAAAAATTATGTGAAAATAATTTATGTGTAGGGTTGCCAGATAAAATTGAGTATGACTATTATCAATGTGAAATATGCTTGGAAAACAAAATGTCTAATCTCCCTTTTAACACGGCTAGGGGCCGTCGAGCCACCGAGTTACTACAAGTTATACATTCAGATGTCAATGGCCCCATAAATCCAGTAGGTTTTGGTGGTGAAAAATATTTTGTGAGTTTTATTGATGATTATAGCAAGTTAGCCAAAGTATACTGTATAAAACAGAAAAGTGAAGTTTATGATTGTTTTGTGCATTTTGTAAATTTAGTGGAGAACCAAACTGGAAAAAGGATTAAAGAACTCCGATGCGATAATGGAACTGAATACATGAACGCAATTTTTTTTTGAATTTGCGAAGAAAAAAGGAATTTATATCAAACCATGTCCGGCGTACACTCATGAGCTAAATGGAGTTGCAGAAAGGTACAACAGAACTATTATGGACAGGGCGAGATGCTTACTTGCTGAAGCAAAGATTGACAAATGTTATTGGCCAGAATGTATAAAGACTGCTGCATATTTAGGAAACAGATTATTGACAAACACGATTGAGAAAAAAACACCATATGAAATATTTTTTGGAAGAAAACCGGATGTGACAAACTTAAAAATATATGGAAGTAAAGCTTTTGTGAGAATACCAGAAGTGAAAAGAACATCAAAACTAAATCCTAAAGCAGAGAAAGGAATATTAGTAGGATACACGGATATGGGATACAGAGTGCTAGTTGGAAACAAAGTTATTGTGAGTCGACATGTGAAATTTATTGAAAAAGAAATTGAGTTTGTGAAATACTATCATGATGAAGGAAAAGATAATGAAGAAGAAGTGACAAGTGATGATAAAGAACATGAAGTTGAGGAAATTACTAATAGTAAAAACAAAATTGAAGAAAAAGAGCAAGAAGAAAGTGAAAACAAAGTTGAAGAAAAAGAGCAAGAAGAAAGTGAAAACAAAGTTGAAGAAAAAGAACGAGAAGAAATTCAGGAGGTGTCAAAAGAAAGACCTAAGAGAGTGCGAAAAATTCCAAAAAGGTATGATGATCATGAAGTATATGCAAATTTTTGTGATGTTAACATTCCAGAGAATTATGAAGAAGCCATAAAGAGTAAAGATTCAAAGAAATGGAAAAAGGCTATGGAAGAAGAAATTAAAAGCTTAGAAGAAAACAACACATGGAGAGTAGTTGAAGAGCCTGTAGATAAGAAGATAATAGAAGTAAAATGGATCTTTAGAATCAAAAGTAATGGAAAGTATAAAGCTCGTGTCGTTGCTAAGGGATTCCAACAAATTTATAGTGAAAATGAAGAGATATACTCCCCAGTAGCAAGAATGACGACTCTGAAGGTTTTATTGTCTACTGCATGCGTTAATGGATGGGAAATCGAACAAATGGATGTGGAAACCGCCTTCTTAAATGGCAATATTAAATCGGAAGTGTACATTTATCCACCTGATGGTTATCAAATCGAAGAAGGCAAAGTATGTCTATTGAATAAATCCCTATACGGACTGAGAGAGAGCCCACGTGATTGGTATGAGTGTTTTCACGATTTTATGACAGAAATACAGTTTAAAAGATCGAATCATGATTACTGTTTGTACACTGGATGTATCAAAAATGACACTGTTTATGTAATACTTTATGTTGATGATCTACTCCTCCTTGGAAATAATATTGAATGTATAAAAGAGGTAAAAGAAATGTTGAGTAAAAAATTTCGTATGAAAGACCTAGGAAGAATTAAACAGTATTTAGGAATAAACATAGAATATAATAAAAAGGAAAAGAAAATGTTTTTGACCCAAGAAGAATACATTGAAAATCTAGCTACAAAATATCAAGTGACAGATTCAAAAGGTTTTGAAACACCAATGGAAATTAACTTAAAACTAGAGCCATCCGAGAATAGAAACGAAAATTTTAAATATCGAAACCTGATTGGTGCTTTATTGTACGTGGCAAATGGAACTCGTCCAGATGTATCATATTCAGTAAACTACCTAAGTCGTTTTCAAAACAGTTATGATGAAAGTCATTATAAATATGCCCTACGTGTGCTTAAATATTTGTATCACACTAAATCCTTAAAATTAAACTATGATGCTACATATGAAAACATAATGGATGCCTATGTGGATGCCGACTGGGCTGCAGATATAGTGGACAGAAAGTCTACTACAGGCATAGTTATAAAAGTTTTTGGAAATACAGTGTTCTGGAAATCTCAGAAACAAAAAATTGTGTCAAGAGCATCAACTCATGCAGAATACTACGCGTTAGCTGATTGTGTTGAAGAGATTTTGCCAATAAAAGGAGTGTTAAGTGATATTAATGTTAAAATAAAAAGTTCTATTAAAATACATGAGGATAACACTGGAGCCATTGCATTGTCAAAAAATGGTAAATTTTGTAAAAACTCTAAACACATTGATATTAGTTTTCATTTTGTACATGATTTTGAAAAGAAAGGCATTATCGATGTTACTAAAATTAACACTGAAGACCAGATTGCAGATATATTAACTAAATCTTTAAGCAAAGTTAAATTTCATAAATTCAGAGATTTGCTAGGTGTTAAAAGTATTTAAATAAGAAAGATTGTAATTGTTAAAAGTGTTTAAGTAAGATTGATTTAAATTAGAAAGATATTGTCATTGTGTAGTCACTAAAATTTTAAGAAGACAGGATGTTTGTGTTATTTCTTAAGTTGTTAGAAAGTTAGTTTTATACTTTTTAGAAGCAACAAAATTAAGGAGGTGTGTTAAGTTAGTAATTTTGTTGTGAAATGGAACGTACCCTAAGTTTATATTTGTTAAGTTAGTAATTTTGTTGTGAAATGGAACGTACCCTAAGTTTATATTATCTATGTAAGCTACCTTGTCTTTGGTATAATAAAAAATAAATGAAAAATGTAATGGTGGATATCGAAATGAGTTTCTGTAATTATTGTACAAGTAAAAGGGAAATAAAGAAGAATTATTTCAGTTCATAAAAGCTTTGTTTTTATTAATAATCTTACTTAGAGGCCGCAGTGATATTTTCTTTTGACTCGTCTTTTTGAACGTCCCTGCAAGTTTTTCCTGAAATTGAATAGCCACCACATTCTGAACACACGGCTCTTATTGGATATTTGTTATATACACAATTGGGATCCTCACAAACTTTCTTCGAGTATTTACAAGTTTCTGTGCCGCAACCGATTGGTGTCCCGTCTGGATACACCTTAAGATATTTACACTTGGGATGACCGCACGGAAACTTTCTTGGTGATTGAACTGCCACAGTTTTCGTTTCTTTTGGGGGTGGCGGAGGGTGATATTCATAACTTTAAAAATAAAATATTTTGAAAATTTGGGGAGATTTATCAGGAGGAAAAGAATGTAAATTACTGTGCATAAGGATCTTTTAACTCCGGCGGTACTAATGGTCCAATGCCTTTTACTGCGAATTTTTGTGCCGCTTCACAGTCCTCGTTACGACAGATTAAATCTGAGAGCTGACTACGAGTTAAATTTATTTCAAAATAGTAATCTTCATCGTCGTCTACTGACACGGCATCACGTTCCATTTTGAAAATTTTGATAAAATCTTTAAATTTACATCAAAAAATTTTTTTTTGCAAAAAACAATTCTATAAAATTTCGATAAAACGTATTAGTTTCTATAGATATGAATTACTAATATTTGATATTTTACTACTTGTATATGTATTTGCTAGGTTTCTCTTTTCCACCTTTTCTATCGACTGGTACTAGTTATTATTATGAACCGGAGATGGTAGACTGAGGTACGGAAAATTGACTGAATTAGGAGGTAACTAAGTTTTAAATGTTAAATAATTTTATGAATTATCCTTAAATGCTTAAAACTCTATTTTGGCTGTTTTTAGTCTTCATTTAAATGACTAAATCCGCGGTGATATTTGAAAATGACGTCATTTTGTAGCAAATATTATTACCGTAGTTACATCTTGTCTATGACAAAATGCATTTTCACATTTCTAATTGACCAAACGAAGTTGTTTTGCTTTGTAATTTATTTTGAATTTTTTGGTTTTCAGTTCATTTTCAAACAGTTTGAAAATGAAATGAGCATGACGGTTCGAAACAATATTATCACAGTTTCAAAATAAAAGTGGTATTTTTGCGAAGTAAAATATTTGTTTATTATTTCGAATCATTTTTCAAATGCAGTCAAGTACCCTAACTTTAGAAACTAATTATTGTTTTATTTCATAACAGGTGAAATTATCTAAACTTGGACTGACGTCATTAACAAATGAAATAAAATTGGACGTATAAGGCCCGATTTACATTAACGCTCCGCTCTCAGTACGGCATCACTCCGCTCTCGGTTCAATAAAATATTCTTACACAATAAACAATGAGTGTATTCACATCATCGCTCTGATATCGGTCCGATATCAGTCACGGACGTCACGGCTCGCTCTCGCTCCAATGCCACTCCAATATCAATACCACTCAGGTAATATTTTATCGGAGCGATATCAGACTTGTTATGGTTTGTACCTATAGTGTAAACACTTTTTTGATTCCACTCCACTCCGCTTGCATTCAGTTGTTATGAAAAGATATTTGTATCGAACTGAGACCGAACTGGTAGCGTACCCAGAGCAACATTGTAATGTGAATAGAGAACGAATAGGTATCAGCATGATATCAGTACTGTAATGTAACCACAACAAGATTATATCGGATCAAGAGCGTAGTGATATCGTACCGAGAGCGGAACGTTGATGTAAATCGGGCCTAATTTCATATTAAATAGGCTGGGTGCGTGATGGCAACGACATCTATAATATATATTTTTCCGGGCTCATTAACGAATATAAATAATGGTAACCGTGGAAATAAATAAATTTAAAATATTTTTAAACAAACCGTAAAATCTGAATACAAATGTTTGCTATTTACAATTTTTAGTCGATTTTTCTCCGAAAAATTAGACTTATACAGTCTATACGATAAGAGCTGCGAGAGGCGAGAGTAGGGGCGCTATCCGTTTTCGGACCCGTAGAACACGAATATGTAGAAAAAAAAAACTGATATATATATATATATATATATATATATATATATATATATATATATATATATATATATATATATATACATACATATATATATATATTCCCGCCACCTTTTAATTTGTGTAGGGCCCCCCTATGGAAGTTAAGACATGAAATTTGGTAAATGGAGCTCATTTTCGAGGCACCTCATACTATCAAAGTGGGGTCAAATTTTGGGCAAATTTTTTTTCTGACCCGACCTTTAAGGGGGTGGTGGGGGGCGGAAAAGCAATAAAAATTTTCCAAACCGGTTGGAAATAATGTTTCGGTCAATTATCTACAACATATTCAAAATTCAGTTTCCTAGGATGATTTGGAGGGAGTAGGGGGGAAAAAAACTATTTTCGCTGGATCTAACACGCCCCCAGCCCCCCAGAATTAACGTAGAAGGTTGAAATTTGGTGTGTTGATAGAGTTCATACCTAGGTTGTGCTTTTTGAAGGTTTTAATATTTTACCCCCACCCCCCTCATTTTTAAGCTACATTTTCATGCTTTTTTGACGTTTTCGAAGTTTGTACCACTTGCACAGGTCACCCGAATAAACCTAGACGGCTGAAATTTTGTATTTGGATTGAGTTAGTATCAAGGGGGTGCCTTTTGGGGGTCTCGACTTTTAACCCCTACCCCCACCATTTTTATACCCAAAAGAACATGATTTTTCTTGTTTTTTAACAGTTTCGTTCGGGTCAAAATCTCCCCAAATAAACCTAGAGGGCTGAAATTTTGTGTACAGGTTAAGCTAATAGCCAGACACTGTTTTTTGGAGGTTTCAACTTTTAACCCTTACCCCCACGATTTTTACGCCAATATTTCCTTAATTTTTTTGCTTGTTTTCTAACACGTCTAGAGACTCCCTAAGGAAACCTAGAGGGCTGAAATTTTGCACGTGTATTCAGTTAGTATCCAGCTAGTACCTTGTAGGGAGTCCACATTACTTTTCCCCTCACTTCTCCCATTTTTACATCGGAATTGAATGCTATTGTTAAGTGTTTTAAAAGCATTATGTTTATTCTAAATACAAGTAGGCGAATAGTAATTTTAAAAAATTTAAAAAAAAGTGAACTTACTTTTATGACAAATGAAATACATACTTATTAAGTAATTTAAAAATGTTATTAAAGTCACTGTTTGTTTATAAATTAGGAATTTTAGATTTTTATTATTTATAAAATAGAAATTTTGGATTTTTTTGGAAAGAAAAAATATCTTCATAAAAGCCTTCCAGTTTACTATTTAAGTTCCTTTTTTATAATATTTAAAACTAAAACATAAAGGCAATTAGCGGATAAACATGGGCAGGAATGTCCTCGTACGAATTGTGTTAGTTTTTTTTCTGCTACCTGTTTTCGGCACAAAATTGAAATTTACTGAGATACAGCCCCTAAATACTTAAAACCTTTTTTTTAAAGCCTCGATCAGCCAAACACTCATCACCAGTTTTGAAACCAACAAAATGACAATTCGGTTGTAGACTTTCAATCACATTTCGCTTGTAGACATTCAATACCGAAGGTGAAGGGGAAAATTCGACTACCGTGATGGGGCCCCGCTGCTCACGGCGTTTTTTTTTTTTTTTTAAATAAATTTGAACAATTTGATTTGTTCAGTTTGAACAATAAAATACTGGATGAAGTATAACAGTTATATTAAAAAAGTAATTAAACAATTTTCGACGTTAATATGGATATAATTATCAAGACAGTATTTCCTTCCAACCTCGGACTATGCAGAGGAAAAAGTTGCTGGTGCCGGTGAGGTACGTCAGGGAAATTCGAGAATTAAGAAATGCTGGCATGTCATTTAGTTTAATGTAGAATCATAAGACAAACAGCAATAACTTTAACTCCTTATGAAACATTATTTCATGTGACTATGTGAGATAAAATACATCAAATTTTTTTAATTCTGTATTTATGGATTGACGTGTAGACGTTAATAGTGTTGACAGATAAATAAGGAACGACATATTAGTTGCAACTGCGTTTATAATCAAAGTGAATCAATGTAAATATTTTTTATTATATTATAAACACATATGAGCCCGTATTAATGCTTGTTTTCTCCACTACTCACGCTGCAATCGATTTAATTGTCCCCACCACATACTTCGCACGCTGCAGAGACAGAAAATTTTGGTACGTCAAATTTTGATGAATTTGTTGCATTTGTTTAATGATGTCATTCCAAGTTTAGATAATTTCACCTACCGTAGGTAGGAATATATAGGCACAATCTTTAATTTTATGCCAAAAAATTTCTTTTGCAAATTTGTAATCTCTCGACAAATTAAGAATAATTTCTCAACAAACTGATTTCAATTTTCTTAAAGAAATTTATTGTACAAATTATTTTTACAAAAAAAAAAAAAAAAAAAAACAAAAAGAATCTAAAATGGAAAGAATTTTTGAAAGCTACATTTTTGATCATTACTAACTTAATTTTTTGTAATGTGAAATTTATTTTTATGTCTGTTCAAATTGCGTGATTGCGAAAACTTCGTAAAACATACATTACATTCGAATGGTTTTTCGCCGGTATGTACTCGTTTATGGTCCTTCAAATGACCTGATTCAGAAAATGTTTTTAAACATATATTACACTTGAACGGTTTTTCTCCGGTGTGTGTTCGTTCATGACTTTTTAACTGACCCCACTGAGTAAAAGTTTTAAAACAAATACTGCATTTGTACGGTTTCTCGCCCGTATGAACTCTTTTATGGCTTTGTAGACCAGATGAAAGGGAAAATGTTTTAAAACACGTCGCACATTTGTATGGTCTCTCTCCGGTGTGTGTTCTTTCATGTAATTTCAATCTACTGGACGTGGAAAATGATTTAAAACATGCGGCACATTTGAATGGTTTTTCTCCTGTATGTATTGTTTCGTGTACTTTTAATTGGCTTGATGTCGTAAATGTTTTATGGCACGTGATACACTTGCACGGTTTTTCTGCTGTATGCGGTTTCTGTTCTGCATGACGTCTTCTTTGATGTCTCTTTAAATCGCACGACTGTAAAAAGTCTTTCGTACATTTATTGCATTTGAATGGTCTTTCGCCTGTATGTATTCGTTCATGTATTTTCTTCTTATATAACTCCGCAAATGTTTTAAAACATATATCACATTTAAATGGTTTTTCACCTGTATGGGTTCTTTCATGTCTTTTTAAATACTTTGACTGAGAAAATGTTTTAAAACACGTGTTACATTTGTATGGTTTTTCGCCGGTATGTATTTTTTGATGTTTTTCTAGATTGACCGACTGAGAGAATGTTTTAAAACATGCGTTACATTTGAATAACTTTTTACCACTTTGTATTGTTTCACTTTCCTTTGACGTGGTTGGTTTTTCACTAGTTTGAAATTTTTCATAATTATGTTCAATTGTACTGTTTGGTAAGTTTTCCAAATTTTCGCCAAATAAATCATTTTTTTCGTCTAAATTAACACTTTGTGTTTTTTCACTTTTTAGCTTTTCGTAGAGGCTACTACGAAACGCTATTGAATTTGGTCGGTCATACATTTGATTAAGAGTGGGAGTATCTGTTTTTAAATGGCTTGACGTGGAATCATTTTTTTCGTCTAATTTAATTTCGGTATATATGTTTTCCAAATTTACTGAATCCTCAGGATTGCTTTGCTCCAATTTTATTTCAGTTTCACAATATAAAGGATCGAGTAATTCTGTTTTTGTTATATTCGAAAATGAGTCAATTTTTCCTTCTAATTTAATTTCGGCACGTGTGTTTTGCAAATTTACTGAATTCTCGGGACTTCTTTCTTCCAATTTTATTGTTTTTCCACAATATAAAGGATTGGATAATCCCGTTTTTGTTATATTCGAAAATGAGTCTTCACTTTTTTCTTCTAATTTAATTTCGGCACGTGTGTTTTGCAAATTTACTGAATTCTCGGGACTGCTTTCTTCCAATTTTATTCCTTTTCCACAATATAAAGGATTGGATAATTCCGTTTTTGTTATATTCAAAAATGAGTCTTCACTTTTTTCTTCTAATTTAATTTCGGTACGTGTGTTTTCCAAATTTACTGAATTCTCAGGACTGCTTTCTTCCAGTTTTATTCCTTTTCCACAATATAAAGGATTGGAGATTTCCGTTTTTGTTATATTCGAAAATGAGTCTTTACTTTTTTCGTCTAATTTAATTTCGGTACGTGTGTTTTCCAAATTTACTGAATTCTCAGGACCGCTTTCTTCCAATTTTATTCCTTTTCCACAATATAAAGGATTGAATAATTCCGTTTTTGTTATATTCGAAAATGAGTCTTCACTTTTTTCTTCTAATTTAATTTCGGTACGTGTCTTTTCCAAATTTACTGAATTCTCAGGACTGCTTTTTTTCAATTTTATTTCAGTTCCATAATATAAAGGATCGAGTAATTCTGTTTTTGTTATATTCGAAAATGAGTCACTTTTTCGTTCTAATTTAATTTTGGTACGTGTTTTTTCCAAATTTACTGAATTCTTAGGACTGCTTTCTTCCAATTTTATTTCAGTTCCATAATATAAAGGATGGGATAATTCCGTTTTTGTTATATTCGAAAATGAGTCTTCACTTTTTTCTTCTAATTTAATTTCGGTACGTGTCTTTTCCAAATTTACTGAATTCTCAGGACTGCTTTTTTTCAATTTTATTTCAGTTCCATAATATAAAGGATCGAGTAATTCTGTTTTTGTTATATTCGAAAATGAGTCACTTTTTCGTTCTAATTTAATTTCGGTACGTGTGTTTTCCAAATTTACTGAATTCTCGGGACTGCTTTTTTCCAATTTTATTTCAGTTCCATAATATAAAGGATGGGATAATTCCGTTTTTGTTATATTCGAAAATGAGTCTTCACTTTTTTCTTCTAATTTAATTTCGGTACGTGTGTTTTTCAAATTTACTGAATCCTTTAGATGACTTGACTGACAAAATGCTTTGTCTTCGGCATGTATTCTTCGATGTATTCGTAAATTACCCCATTTAGTATATGTTTTAAAACATATATCACATTTGTATGATTTTTCCTTTGTATGTGTTCGTTCATGTTCTTGTAATCGTTTTGATGTAGCAAATGCTTTAAGACACGTATTACACTTGTACAATTTCTCTCGCGTATGTATTTTTTCATGTATTTTCAAAAGGGTTGACAGATAAAATGTTTTAAAACATGTACGGCATTTAAATGGTTTTTCTCCTGTATGTACTCGTTCATGTCTCTTTAATTCGCTGGACTGTAAAAATCGTTTGAAACATGTATTACATTTGAATGGTCTATCGTCTGTGTGTATTCGTTCATGTATTCTCTTCTTATGTAACTCGGCAAATGTTTTAAAACATGTCTCACATTTAAATGGTTTTTCGCCTGTATGTACTCGTTCATGTCTTATTAAATTACCTAATTGTGAAAATGTTTTAAAGCACGTGTTACATTTGTATGGTCTTTCGCCTGTATGTATTCTTTGATGTGCCTGTAAATTACTTAACGTAGAGAGTGTTTTAAAACATGTGTTACATTTGAACAACTTTTCACCACTTTGTTTTTTTTCACTTTCTTTTGACGTGGATGGTTTTTCACTAGTGTGAAATTTTTCACCATTCTTTATACTATCTTGGTCAATTGCACTGTTTGGTAAATTTTCGCAACTTTCGCCATATAAATCACTTTTTTCGTTTAATTTAATTTCGGTATGTATGTTTTCCAAATTTACTGTATCCTCAGTATTATTGTCTTCAAATTTTATTTCAGTTCCACAATATAAAGGATCGGATAATTCCGTTTTTGTTATATTTGAAAATGATTCACTTTTTTCTTCTAATTTAATTTTGGTATGTATGTTTTCCAAATTTACTGAATCCTCAGTATTGCTTTCTTCCAATTTTATTTCTTTTCCGCAACATAAAGGATCGGACGGATCTGATAATTCCGTTTTTGTTATATTTGAAAATGAGTAGTCAACATTCTGTGAATTTTCCTCTTCTTTTATTTTCACTGTCATGAATATGCCAGTTATTGGTACAGTTCCTTTATTGTCCATTTCCATTTTCCCAAAAAATTTAATGGTGTAGTTTTGACAGTTTTCGTAGGTGCGTGGGGTGGTTTACAAACAAGGGACCAAATTAGTATGTCTATCAAACTGTTCCACTTGTCGCCAGTGAGTGATGTAGACAGCACCCATGCAACCAAAAGACATGACGTATGGACACTAGTGATGTCTGACCGAGAAGCAGTTAGTCGATTAATCGATTAAAATTGTTTTTCAGCTAAAATTGGTCCTTAGTCGAAAATATCGAACACAGAGTAGTCGACTAATCGACTAAATTTTTAGTCGAATTCATGAATAAGGTAACCCATGTAACTCTTTCAAAAACGAGGTTTTCTTTTGAATTTAATTATGCACTTTTAATATTTTTCTTTTAAGAAAGATATGAAATATCACAATATATTGATCACATAAAAGTGGAAAATCATACAAATAGATAATTTTTTAGTTTCCATTTTCTGAAGTCCAATAAATAATGCAGAAAACTTGTTAAATTAGTCAATTAAAAAAAATTAATCATTTTAATCATTTAATCGAAGGTAAAATAGTTGACTAAAATATGACTAAATGTAAACAAAATTAGTCGACTAAACCGGCTAATCGATTAATCATCAGATATCACTAATGGGCACGAATATGCGAATATATTAGTACGATGTACGTCACCACACGTTGCACTCTACATATAATATAGTAACATAAAACGGATAAAACAGAATGTAACTACAATACTTATTCTCAAATAGAAACACGCCGGGACTGGGGAAGTGAGTGTTTCCATTTGAGAATCACCAATGTCGGTTGATGATATTTAATAATAAGGAAATACATAGAAATTACATATGTATGAAATAAACTCCTATAGTTTAAATTACTTTATAAGGCGGATATCCAATGGCACTGACTCCGATTTTACATAGTGACGTCAGCGAATTATATAATATACAATATTAATGACGCGACGCAAAATAAAAATTGTTAAGTTTATTTTAAAAACGACCGAAAAACCCACTTTATAACTGAGTTGAAAATTGAAAAAGATTCCAGAAGATTCTATTCAAAAGCTAAGAAAGATAATATAGAAGCTCGCGTTTCCGTTTGAAAATAAGTACTGTACCGCTTTCGTATCGTACGAACACGAGTGCCATCTTTGATTTGAACATTTTTTTGAATACACTGAGTTTCGACTCCTTGTCTAATTTTCATAATTTTAAAGCGGCCCCTACACACTCAATAATATTGCACAAAATCTGAGGTGGCCCAATATTGTTGATCGTCTATAGGTTATATTGAAGGGTTGTACAATATATTGTGCTGATCAAAAACAGTTTGAAATATATTGTGCAATGAATGAATATTATAACGTTTGTAGGCTCTGCAAATATTATTGCGCAATACGACTTTATTTATTTAAGCTTCAATTTATTATTGGTTTTGTAATGCCATATTTGATGGCTATTCATTGAATCGAATTTGCGCGAGTAATTATTTATTGCTTCGCAACACCTTTATCACTTAATATTTTAAATTAAATAGCAATTGAATTATTGTACAATTCCTACATTCACTTTATTGTACAAATTTCTTTTACAAATTATTGAATTGTCTGGAGGGAAGTTCAATAAATTGCACAAGTTGATTGCACAATATTATTGAGCGTGTAGGGGCCGCGTAAGCGTTAAATACATAGAGTAATGGAGACAACATATCTATGCCTACACTACTGGAACCAGTGTAACATGTAAGAGATAGACAATATGTTGTATACACACACTGGGTTTACATGGTATTAGTGCGATTTTGTGTATTTGTGTGAGTAACGCAGATAGTAGGGGCGGTCACGTGGGTCAGACACCACACGCATGTACTAGGGGATGTAACCGATGTAACAATACCAATAACAATCAAGTCCATTATCGTGTGGTCGATCTACAATCATCGACTGCTACTGACAAACTGACAACTAAGAAGCCTAATGAGCACAGAAGTACACACTCGTGATTTCAGAAAAGAGATAGTTGCGGGGTCTCTGTCCTCTGTGGTTAAATAGCACACTTCACTCCACAGAATACAAAGGTTATGTGTTTGCATTATAATTTATATGTTTTATATATAATTATTATTTACAATTGGACCTCATTATTTAATGACTTTTTGCCCGAAAATGGTTTTTCAGTGCTGTTTTCCGTATTCGCTGTAAGAATACAAGATTTGTGTGCAATAAAACAGAAATCCGAAACAGAGATTTATTTATCCATCGTCCATGCAAGTTTTTATGGTTTTCGTACATTTCAAATTAACCCTTTCGCTACTAGTGGTACTTACAAGTCCAGTTTTTTTCTGCACGAAAAATACCAGAAATATGTACTGTTTAAATTTTCCTTGAAGTCGTACATTATTGGGATTTAAATACATCATTTTATCTATATCATAAGTTAAATACGAGAAAAAACTTAATTTATGTGAAAAAAAAATTTTGGACTCCAAAGTACCACTAGAGTAAATAAACACGATAGTTTTTCCGAATTCAGTTTATTTATATTAATGTTTAACATTTAATTTTTCATTAATCTAAATTCTAAAAATTAAATAATAGAACAAACATTTTACCTAGCAAAAAATACCACTTCATTTTCTTAATTGTGATAATTTTTTTGAGCTTAATTACTCATTTTCAAATAAAATTGTTCTGTTATTTACAAATATGGAATACCATAAAGTAATGCTCAAATCAGTGAATATTATATAAATTAATTCAGTAGAACTCAAAGGAAAAAAAAATTATTTTACATGATAATGTAGAAAACGGTTTTTCCTTTATTATAACAGAAGTATACTTCATATGCTACACATGTAGAAAATGATATTGAGTAGAGACCTAATGCACGGCAAATTTCGCATCTTTGTGATTGTTGTCTATCTCTAAAATACAATTTCGGTTTCACATTGTTAAAAGCAATAAAAATTGGTGTATAAAACACTTAGTGGTACTTACCAGTCCACTTCGTATTTTTGTTAAAATTTTAAAAATTAAGTTGTCAATTTTGTTACTCTTGATATACTTAAAAATAACAAACCATATTTTAACAGAATAACACAAAAAACGGCAACAATATCACCAAATTATCAAATAATAACAATTAAAAAAACGTTAGTACAATAACTTTTTTACACTTGTGCCCCTAACAAGTTTGAATTTTATTTATGTGTAGCTAGTACATACAATACTATTAAAAATTTCAGAAATAATATGTTAAATGATTCTACTTTTAAGTGTTTAAAAGTTTTTTGTATAAAATCTAATAGATATATTTTAAATATGTTAATAAAGTTACTGGTACTTGTAAGTACCACTAGTAGTCTACCGACAAAATACATTCGGTAGTTAAGGGGTTAAAATGGAAAAAAATTGAAGTGAGTGAACTGGACCATTGGGTCTGTTTATTTTAATGCAACGTTTCAAAACGTTGTAAAACATATATGACGTAAGCAAACATATTATGGTGCATGATTTTTACGCATGTGCGAACGTTTTATTTCGGCTGGACACAACTGTTGCAAAACAAAAAAACAACCTCTGTTGTAAATAAAGAAAATCTTAATAGTTTTTTATTTTATTTTTTTTTATTAATTAAATAACATTAAAATTTTAGGAAAATGAACAATTTGTATGATGTTATAATTAAAGCGAGGAATTGTAGTGTAGTATAAATCATTATGTCAAAAAATTGAATCCTTTTCCAGGAGCGCAAAAACAAGTACGGGGGGTCAAAAAATGACAATAAATTATAATTTTAAAATCTATAGTCGTTTAAAAATTTGAATTGTTATTATGTTTATGCAAACGTAAATGTTACTTTCATTGAAATATAGCACACCTCATTCACATATTAATTTTCAACAAAACAGTAGTCAATACTGGCTAGATGCCTAGATGTTGGTTGCAATTAATAATAAAAAACCAATGAAAAAAATATTTTTTTGCAACTAATGACTGAAAAATTCAACTATTAGTATTAACTAATAAGTAATTTAGTTTTTAGTTGCAGTTGTTATAAAAAAATCACAACCATAATTTTAAAAAAATTGGATACTATTTGCAATCTGTTTTCGATCGAAAGATTTTACTAACGAAAAATAAGTATAATTTACAGTAGATGTTATATATTTGAAAGGATACTTCCTTTCCTTATATCATTCATTTTGGAAATATCGTTATTTTCGCTATCGATAATTTTCGATAACGAAAAGTAGGTTTTAATAGTAGCAATATGTTCGGAACACCCACAACTTGCTTCGCTTAAGCCTTCAAAAATTTCGTTATTTTTGAGCTACGACGCACCGTTTAGGAGATATTTACGATTAAAGTTTTCGATAGCGTAAGTTAACGAAAAGTAGTTTTTAAAATAATTATTCTGTTACTGACCTGATCAGTGGGACTAAAAGAGCCTAAATTAACTAGTTATAACCAATTTGTGACAAGTTACGCGGTATCGATAATTTTCGATAGCGAAAAGTAGGTTTTGACAGTCGCAATACGTTCGGAATACCCACAACTTGCTTCGCTTAAGCCTTCAAAAATTTCGTTATTTTTGAGCTACGACGCACCGTTTAGGAGATATTTACGATTAAAGTTTTCGATAGCGTAAGTTAACGAAAAGTAGTTTTTAAAATAATTATTCTGTTACTGACCTGATCAGTGGGACTAAAAGAGCCTAAATTAACTAGTTATAACCAATTTGTGACAAGTTACGCGGTATCGATAATTTTCGATAGCGAAAAGTAGGTTTTGACAGTCGCAATACGTTCGGAATACCCACAACTTGCTTCGCTTAAGCCTTCAAAAATTTCGTTATTTTTGAGCTACGACGCACCGTTTAGGAGATATTTACGATTAAAGTTTTCGATAGCGTAAGTTAACGAAAAGTAGTTTTAAAATAATTATTCTGTTACTGACCTGATCAGTGGGACTAAAAGAGCCTAAATTAACTAGTTATAACCAATTTGTGACAAGTTACGCGGTATCGATAATTTTCGATAGCGAAAAGTAGGTTTTGACAGTCGCAATACGTTCGGAATACCCACAACTTGCTTCGCTTAAGCCTTCAAAAATTTCGTTATTTTTGAGCTACGACGCACCGTTTAGGAGATATTTACGATTGAAATTTTCGATAGCGAAAAGTAACGATTTGTCGTTTTTTTTAAAAATACACTATCGTTGACGAAATCAATGGGACTAATGGAGCCTAAATTCATCAATTATAACCACTTTATGATAAACAATTCTTTATCTTTGCTAGTTCTCGAACAGAACATTCTAAAAATTTTGTTAAATATCTTTATTTAGCTTTTATTTCAATAATTCTTCTAATAGGGATATTGGTTTTTCGACATCTTTATTAATTTTCGAATAGAAACTTCTGTCAAATGTTTTCACTTGTATTTAGCTTGTTTTTCGATGACTACACAAATGGTGAAGTAAATTTTTCGATATCTTTGTTGATATCCAGATAGAACATTCTCGAACTTTCGTTAAAGTTCGCTACATGGATCCTTTTTAACTAACTAATTCGATGGTGAAATCAAGTTTTGGATATCTTATCTGATTTTCGCATAGAATATTCTAGAGCTTTTACCGAATTTCATTTTTTGGTCACTTTTTTGATGAACAATCTAATGGTGATGCCAAATTTTCAATAATTGTTCTGATTTTCAAAAAGAATATTCTAGAACTTTTGACGAATTCTGCTATTTGGATACTTTTTTGATACCCAAACCAATGGCGAAGTCGGTTTTTGGATATATTTTCTATTTTCAGAGTAGAATATTTTCGAACCTTTGCCAAATTCCGTTAATTGATGCTTTTCGATGAAAAATTTGGTGGTGAAATCAGATATTCGATATTTTTTCTAATTTCCAAAAAGAATATTCTAGAACTTATTCTAAATATCGGTACTTGGTTACTTTTTCGTTGGTCAATCCATTGATTAAGGATTTTTTATGTCTTTTCTGATTATTGAAAGAATATTCTAGAATTTTTGCCAGATTTCGCTATTCAAGCATCTATTCGATGACCAACCCAGTGGTGAAATCTAATTATGTAATAGTTTTAATTTATCTGTATCTTTGTACAAGGAATATCTCCTCATAAAAATTTACAAGACACGCTTCTCTCATATATGTTTTTTCAACAATTCAATTTTTTGACAGGATGATTTATAGTTTTAGTGTATGGAAAAAAATTTTTTCTTCAGTTAGATGTTTACATAACTCACATGCAGTTGATCAAATTAAACTGTGTTCGTTCGTCGCGCGAGTAATGTTACAAACTTAAATTGAGCGACTATGTTATTTATATGAAATTTAATTGTTTTCAAAACAAAATATATTTGTAGAGTACCTCTTTAGTTCGTGCCACAAAAACTATAGAGCGCATTTAGAAAAAAATTATAAATGTACTTATGAAAAATAGATAAATTATGTGCCGCTTCTAACGAATGGTGAAACGTTTTTCCGGCAATTTTTGACAGGATAATTTATTACCTGCACTATGAATCCTCGCATTAGTTATAATAGACGAATATGTCTATCAACTCTTGATTTCCGCTGACAATAAACTTTTCGTATTTATTATTATTATTATTTACTAGATAATATGTTTTCAAAAAAACACAGTTATGGGACATTATTTATTTGAAATCCGATTGTAAAATTATCTGTAAAATGAATAAATAAACGCCGTAATTGAATCATACGGTAGCAATAATGATAGCTAACCTAGCTAATTATACAAGAGATACACGTGCGTTAGACACACACTATGTATCCTATGTACTTCATGTACGTATGTAAATGACGTCAAAGCTATTTGCAACAGTTCTGTCCCGCCTAAGTGAACATAAAACATGTTTTTATGGTGTAAAACGTTGCATTAAAATAAACACACCCATTGATTGAACTGATCAAAACTGATCGTACGTTTGAAACAAAAGTGAAAAACGATGAAGTGAATTGAATCGGCCCACGAAAGTTTTCAATTTTCATCCATTTGGAATTAAAATGGACAAAGGCAAAATCAATGAATCCGTCCATGAAACTGATCGTACGTTTCAAGTTAAAGTGGAGAAAGATGAAGCGATTGATGATAATTTACTATTACTAACAGAAACTCAAGTTTTTGAAACGGCGAAATTGTCGCAAGAAAATAATAGCCTGATAGATAAAAAATATTCTGCGAACTTAGAACGAAATATTAAAACGGTGAGTACTACATTTCGATTATAAATTTCATAATAAAATTATGTGAATACTTATTAACATTTTAGGAGTCCGGTGAATATTTACCAGATTTAGCCAGTTTACATACTGAAATCAAAATTGAACAAGATGAAATTGATGAGGATCATTCGACATATTTAACAAAACATAAATCTGAACGTGTAGATAAAAAACTATTTGAATGTGATACATGTACTAAAATATTTACTACTTCAAGTAATTTAAAAACACACAAAAGAGCTCACAGTGGTGAGAAACCATATAAATGTGACATATGTTCTAAAACGTTTACTCGGCGAAGTACCTTAAAAACACATGTAATAATTCATAGTGGTGAAAAGCCTTATAAGTGTAATATATGTTGTAAAACATTTAGTGGGTCAAGTGGTCTAAAAAGACATGAAATAATTCATAGTGGTGAAAAACCATATGTATGTAACATATGTTCTAAAACATTTAATCACTCAAGTGCTTTAAAAACACATGAAAGAATTCACAGTGGTGAAAAACCATATAAATGTAACATATGTTCTAAAACATTTAATCAGATAAGCATTTTAAAAACACATGAAATAATTCATAGTGGGGAAAAACCATATGAATGTAACGTGTGTTCTAAAACATTTATTACTTTAGGTCATTTAAAAACCCATAAAAGAATTCACAGTGGTGAAAAACCATATAAATGTAACATATGCTCTAAAACATTTAATCAGACAAGCATTTTAAAAACACATAAAAGAATTCACAGTGGTGAAAAACCATACGAATGTAACATATGTTCGAGAACATTTAATCACTCAAGTGCTTTAAAAAGACATAAAGGAATTCACAGTGATGAAAGACCATATAAGTGTAACATATGTTTTAAAACATTTAATCGATTAAGTAGCTTAAAAACACATGGAATAATTCACAATAATAAAAAATCAGTTTAACCAACTGTTAAGTAATTTAAAAAAACAAAAAAGAATTCATACGTAATAAAAACTGTTTTGTAAATATAATAAAATTTTGATAACGTTGTGACGCGTAAAATTATGTCACACTAGTGTTGTTTAATTGCTGATGATGGAAACATTACTCTTTAAATGTATATGTTCAGTGTATAACAATGTGTTACGGTAATAATGACTAATTTCCATCAGAATCAATGTCGCTGTTACTTTATTACTTTACTTGGTGTATACATGTACTTACATACAATAATATTGTTTAATAATCATAAATACATCAGTTTATAAAATTAAATGGTATGAATCGTCTAATTTCAAAAACCCCTATACGACATTTTCATTTTTTTTTTAAATAATATTATACGTATATTATTATACGTATTTATTTAAGGCAATAACAGTTAAACCATATGGCATTCTTATTTCATTTTCTTTGAAAATGTTATATAGTGGTTTTTGAAACTAGACGATTCATATAGAGAAAGTACTGATTGCTTGTCCAGGAACTATAGGCATTAGATATAAAGCGTCGTAGTTTGAATCCGTCTTTGTCTATGTCATTTTAATATGTCAAGTAAACGAGATACTTTGTAAACAATAGTTCTCTTTACTCTTTGACTTCCTTTAAGGTTGCCGTGAGTTGACGTATAAGCAATAAATATTCAATTTTTATCAAATTCAATTCTTGCCTACCTGTGTCATATCCCATTAATCCAGTGCTACTGGTAGATCAATTTTTTTTTTTATTGGCTTCGCCATTAACATGCCAATTTGATATCAAAATGTATTTGGAATCGTAAAACTTGGATACTCGAATTACTAGTGGTTAAAGAAACAATGAGGAGAGAATCGACTAGGGAGAATGCTGTGTATTACAAATAGGTACATTAAGAAATTGAAGTAAAAAAATTGACTGATGTGATTGACTTTAATGTCGGTCAAACCCATTGAGGAGAGAATCGACTAGAGAGAATGCTGTGTATTACAAATACATTAAGAAATTGAAGCAAAAAAATTGACTGATGTGAGCAAAAAAATTGACTGATGGGATTACTTTAATGGCGGTCAAACCATTAATTTAATGGTTTATCTAATATTTATAAACAAGTCTCCGTGGTTACAAGTTGGGCTAATTAAAATTAAGTCATGCTTCAAAATTTAATGCCTGTGGTATCTCTAGGAAACATATGTTAATATGTTCGATTCACTGCTCAGTGGTCAAACCATTAATTTAATGGTTTATCTAATATTTATAAACAAGTCTCCGTGGTTACAAGTTGGGTTTAATAAAATGGAGTCATTCTTCACAATTTAATGTCTGTAGTATCTGTAGGAAATATATGAAATGCCAGGGGGAAAAATGGGTTAAGTCACTTTAACCAAATTTTTCGAGAGATCAGTAAAACTTAAAGAAACGTTATAAACATTGTGTTGTTTATTTGAGAAACAGCTGTAAGCCAAGTTAGCAACAGTATACAAAAGTTGTGGACTTGACTCCTTATTCCCTCTACGCGCTCGACTTGACCCCTTGTTCTCTTTTTGCCTCTAGTTTCGAACCGGTTTTTTTAGGTGACTTGTCCCGTTTTTTCCCATAAATTGTTATAACACGTGATAATGCTCTTGAAGAACTACAACAATCAATCAATAACTCATTTTTCAAAAAAATGTAACTTAGCCCCTTTTCCCCCGACCCTTCATATGTTAATATGTTCGATTCAGTACTCAGTGTCAAAAAAATAACTGTTGCCAGTAGCAGAGCCTCCTACAATTACTTTTTATCGAGCATTCATTTAATGCAGGCAGATCAGAGAACTTTCACAGAAATAGTTATATAAAATATACACTAAATTACCAATTAAGTAAGTACTGAAAAATACATATGTCAGTCAAGATAGCCCCGCCATTTTATTTTTTTTAAATAAAAAGGGTTGTGCTGTATTGTGCTAGACGTGTGCTATAATGTGCCGTAAATAAAAAAATTATTTTATTAAAATTACGACTTTTATGGCTAAAAACTATTTTTGGGCATCAAGTTAGCCCCGCCATTTTCTTTTTTTCAAATAAAATAGGTTGTGCTGTATTGTGCCAGACATGTGCCACTATGTGCCGTAAATAAAAAAAATTATTTTATTAAAATTACGACTTTTATGGCCAAAAACTATTTTTGGTTGTCAAGTTAGCCCCGCCATTTTCTTTTTTTCAAATAAAAAAGGTTGTGCTGTATTGTGCTAGACATGTGCTACAATGTGCCCTAAATAAAAATTTTTTTGTTTGTAAATTACCATGTTTACAGCCAATTTTTGGGTGTAAAGTTAGCCCCGCCATTTTGTTTTCTTTAAACAAAAATGGTTGTTCTGTATTGTGCTAGAAGTGTGCTACACTGTGCCGTAAATAAAAAAAAAATTTTTTTTAGAAAATTACCATTTTTACAGCCAATTTTTGGGTGTAAAGTTAGCCCCGCCATTTTGTTTTTTTAAAACAAAAATGGATGTTCTATATTGTGCTAGACGTGTGCTACAATGTGCCGTAAATAAAAAAAATTTTTTTTGAAAATTACGACTTTTACAACTTACCTACAATGTGCCCAAAATTTGGCTGTAAAAATCGTAATTTTCAAAAAAAATTCTTTTTATTTACGGCACATATTAGCACACGTGTAGCACAATACAGAACAACCATTTTTGTTTTAGAAAAACAAAATGGCGGGGCTAACTTTACACCAAAAAACTGGCTGTAAGAATCGTAATTTTAAAAAAAAAATTTTCTTATTTACGGCACATTGTAGCACACGTCTAGCACAATACAGAACAACCATTTTTGTTTAAAAAAAACAAAATGGCGGGGCTAACTTGACGACCAAAAATAGTTTTTGGCCATAAAAGTCGTAATTTTAATAAAATATTTTTTTTAATTACGGCACATAGTGGCACATGTCTGGCACAATACAGCACAACCTATTTTATTTGAAAAAAAGAAAATGGCGGGGCTAACTTAATGTCCAAAAATAGTTTTTAGCCATAAAAGTCGTAATTTTAATAAAATGATTTTTTTATTTACGGCACATTATAGCACACGTCTAGCACAATACAGCACAACCCTTTTTACTTAAAAAAAATAAAATGGCGGGGCTAACTTGATTGACATAAAATACATGAATCATTATAGAACAGTAAAAATTTACATTTTCATGATGAAATAAATATAAAAATAAAAAAATATAGAATATAATCTACCTTATTTTTTTATAATAATGTAACATAATCTACCCTATTTTTTTCGTCCTTGTATGTTTTGGATATCATACATACATATTTAGGAAAAACACAAAAACCCGTATTCCCGAATTTTTGGTGCTCTTTCTATCTATGAGTAAAAATTTGATACATTATTTGATATCACTCAGGCTCTACAAGAAAATTTCCCGCCATTTTCACCCCTCCAACTCCTCTATAATTCCTATTCAAAGTGTTTCAAAGAATAACATTTCGTCAATTTAAAGTTTTCTTCTATCTCTTATAGTTTTCGAAATATCTTAAGAAATACGACGTGGACCCCCAAATTTAGGGACTGGTTTCACCCCCTAAACGTGGAAGATGGCCGATTGGAAAAAATACGGTTCACTTATTTTTGCCTATTTAAATAAGTAAAAAAATATACATATGCTTTTATTTCACTTAAATTTAAGTATGATTCCATCACTTACGAATTTAGGAATTCCCGTTTTCTTAGCTTTATCTCTTTCATTGTTGCAAATGCGTAAATTTCAAATTTGCAGTTTGTTTTTAGAAAATAGTAGAAGATTGATTTGTTTCGAATATAAGAATTATTTAATTTTTTAACGATGACTCATGCTCAATTGTATTTGAAACGGGGTATAATATAATAGTGTTCATCTTCATTGGTTTGTGATGAAAACCCACTGGTTTGTACTAGAGATGAGTTAAAAGGTTATTTTCTAATAACTGTTATTGCAATAACAGTTACTGAAAAATAACTGTTATTTATAACAGTTATTATAATAACTGGTATGGTATTTGGATATTTTAACATATTGTAAGATATTCGATATGCGTCACATAAACTGTATGCCATCTCCACCCCCCCCCCCCCCCGTGGTTATACCATATACGTTTGTAAACCACCCCATGCACCTACGAAAACGGTCCAAACTACACCATTAAATTTTTATTTGTTCTGTAGGTTCTGTACATTTACCAAGTTTGATCAAAATTGGGAATCATCACTTCAAGACCTTCGTCATTAAGGAATTTTGTCGCATATCTCCGAAGTCCCTGATTAGATTTTGCTAAAATTTATATGGGATCACCCTGGAAGTACATCCTTTCAAGCAAAAAAAGAATCATCCAAATCGGTTTCCATATACAGAAGTTATGAAGTAACATAAGTAAAAATAAAGAAAAAATTTATAGAGGAATTGAGAACCTCCTATTTTTTCGAAGTCGGTTAATAATTCTAATTTATTTTAATAAAGAAAAGTTTATTCTTATAAAACATACATGATGTATGATATAACATACAAGTTATTTTTAAACAAAAACAAAAAGAAAAATTTGGGGGACAGGTCTACCCACACTGTCAACTTCCCATTGGGTGTCCTTAAAGACTAGAGATTACTGTACATAAATAATTCTTTTTTCATTTCAGGCGACTCGTTCCCTGGGGCCCCGATAGAGGCTTTGCCCCTTGCACCATACCGGGGGCTTCGCCTTCTGTACCTAAGGGTGGGGGCTCCACCCTTATCAAACAAATGATAACATCATTTGTTCTCAAGATATGCGAGACAAAATATATTTTGGCAAAAACTAATTTTTCAAGTTTCTTTTGTTTTTTTTTTTTTTTTGTTTTTTTAGTTTTAGTTTTTAACATCAAGGAATGTTCTTAGGTCATTATATGATAATGTTATGGTAAAAAATCCATATAATCTATGTTATCTTAATAAAGTTAATTCCGTTTTTTTACCACAAAAAACAAACCGCTAATCCGAATTTGCTGAAAACTTTATCCGGTCTTCATTTTTTGATTACACATCTAATGAAGGAGTTGATATCATCATTTGTTCTCGAAATATATGAGACGAAAAAAATTCACGAACTAACGAACGCATACACAGACATCACGCTAAAAACGATGGATTCGGATTCTAGTAACCTTGAAACGTGGAGATATGTCAAAATTAGCGATTCGTAAAATCGGACCCATTACATTAACTTCCTATGGGAAGTTAAAAATACAAATATGAAACCAAGTTAAAAATAAATATATAATAAAATTAATTTCTGGCAGCTCGATCTTAATTAACTTTTCCTACTAATTATTATCATTTATTATTGTGAAGTCTTTTGATGTGTCTGTTCAAACTGTCCGACATAGAAAATGTTTTATTACATATATTACATTTGAATGGTTTTTCTCCTGTATGTGTGATTTCACGCGTTTTTAAATTCTATGGCTGAGAAAATGTTTTAAAATATACATTAAATTTGAATGATTTTTCTCCTGTATGTACTCCATTTCATGTGTTTTTGAATTACTAAACTGAGAAAATGTTTTAAAACATACATCACATTTGAATGGTTTTTCACCTGTATGTATTCTTTCATGTGTTTTTAAATGATCTGATCGGGAAAATGTTTTATTATGTATATATCACATTTGTATGGTTTCTCTCCTGGATGTGTTCTTTTATGTTTTTGTAAATCGCCTGATTTAGAAAATGTTTTAAAACATATGTCACATTTGAATGGTTTCTCTCCTGTATGTAGTCTTTTATGATCTTTCAAACTATTTGAATGAGAAAATGTCTTAAAGCATGTATCACATTTGAATGGTTTTTCTCCTGTATGTGTTCTTTCATGTAATTTCAAATTGCTTGACGTAGAAAATATTTTACTATACTCGCATTTATTCAAAATGAAAATAAATCATATAGTTGGAATGTAAAAATGAAATTTTGTCATTTATCAAAGTTATTATTTTTACTATCCTTTTTCAATATATTAGGCAGTAGATCTTGTAAGAGATAGCTATATTACAAGCATGTCTGCTATGTTGTTATACGTGCATTCCTATCGCATGAAATCATTTTCAATTGATAAAAATAACATTATACATATATCGCATTTGAATGGTTTTTCTCCTGTGTGTATTCTTTCATGTATTTTTTAAATTGCCCGACTGAGAAAATGTTTTAAAACAAATATTACATTCGAATGGCCTTTCACTGGTTTAATTTTTTCCATAATTCTTTACACAAGCTTTTTCAGTTGCACTGTTGATATTTGTTAAATTTTCACAACTATCGTCTATCAACTATCAAAAGGAGCGTAACACTTTAACCGGGGGTGGGGGGCTACACTTCTGACGCGGCAGTGTACTACAACATTAAGTACAGTCTGTGTAAAAAGTGTGGGTACCCCTCAGGAGCGGGAGGGGGTTAAGGTCAAAACAAAAAAGCACGTATTTAATATTTTTCGATGTTTAAAAGTATGTTAAGTTTCATTCAAATCGGTGAGTGTCAGTTGGGTAGTGTTGCTTGTCAGTGTGGAATTAACTGATATTTTTTCAGTAAGTACTTCTTTATTAGCTGAATAAAAACAAGCAATGACTTAAATCAATTAATAATTTGGCGTTTGTTATAAATTATAATTCTCCTAAATCAAGTGTTTACTTACAAGTAAAAGTTAATACTTATAATTAACTCTTGAAATGATTAAGACGAGTTAACTCGTCCTGCAATATGGCGGCTACAAATGCTGTGATATGCATATATTCACTGGTATAGGTGCCGCCATCTGTGACAGATTTTCCGAAATATGGTATAATTCTAAATAATGTTCAACATTATCAACATAGTTTAGTATAATTTATATGTATTTTGTAAATTCCTAGGGTTCACTTTTTTGATGTTGGGATCTTTGATTTTTTTCTTTTTTTTGTAACCTTATCTATTGTACTTATGACTCCCAGTAAAAAGTCCGGCATTTTGAGACAAAAAAAATTTTCCATATGGTTTGTTTAAAAAAGTTAAATACTTAAATGTTTCAATTTTTTTACAATATTTACTTTTAGTAAAAGGTACTTTTTATTCAAGTAAAATGAAGTAATACCTTATACTTAAAAGTATTCACTTCTCTGCAACTTAATAAGGTTTTATTTTTTTTTATTCAATGGACCTAATATGTTATTTTTTAAAACCAAAATTAAAACGAGAACAAACATGTTTTTCTTTTGTATCTTTTAAAATATTAGTGCCAATCGAACCTGCAGGAGAACATTTCTTCAACTATTATAATTTAATTAATTTAGTCAGTGGCGCATCCAGTCCCAAGGGACCAAAAATACTTTTACTTCCGTCTTTAAACCAATCAGCAAACAGAATTTATAGAACATCACCACTTAGCAAGCGAAATTTAAGTTAAATAAATAGCGTTGCTAGGTAATGAAATTTGACAGAATATACGCAATTTAAATAATTTTTTTTAAGGGAGAAGCCGCTAATGATAAAATAATCCAAATTATTTCTTTGAAAAAATTTATTCTTATAAATATATTTAACACCTTGACGGTCATTAACGTCATAAGACGTCAAATGAAACACGTTAATATGTATCATTGATATAGAAGAATATGGATGGAGACTATTTCTTAAGAGAGGGACAAGATATAGTTTAATATGATATGTTAGAATGAATACGTAGATTCTTTTTAATGTACCACAAAAAATAAAAAACAAAAGAGTAAATATACACTATAACACGTGCAAATAAGCACTAAACATCCAGTCCTACAAAAAATTAAATTTAAAATAAAATTAGTAAACGTAATACACCGTAAATATAATATTTGGGTAAGTAAATATTGTATTGATCAATAAATGCAACCATTTCTAGGGAAAATTTGTTAATTTTTCTACATTTTTCATCTAAAAAAACAGGTTTATAATAAGCGGAAAAATACCAATTTTGACATTACACAAAGTAAAGGAAATATCGAAAAAGGAATCATTCTACGTAAATAAGGAATTCGTTTTTTAGTTAAAATATGTGATAATAACGACAAAAATTTTAAAAATATTGTAAAAAATAAAATTATGTAAAAATTAAAATATAGGTTAGATTTACCCTTCATTTCAGTAGCGTCTTATATGTAAAATTAATGAGCATATAAAAATTTAACTTCAAGATCATGTATTTTGTTTGTATTTATTTATTTATTAATAAAATGATAATTTAATAACTGTATAGTTTTATTTATGTTTGTGTCTACTTTTATCAAAAAGATATGTCTTATTAGTGATGGAAAATTATAAACCAAAACGTAATCTTTTTACAAAAATTGTTATAAATTGTAAATAATCGATTAATTTGAGCAATTTTTGTTTTCAGTTTATGGTAATTTATAATATTCTTTAAGCACCGTTAAAAAATACAATAATTTAGTAGACAATTAAGAATTCGAAAAATTAACTGATAAAATAGTCGAACAGCATTCTTAAGGAGTTGATTATTGAATTAACTAGAACAGATATTAAAAATAATTAATTAATTGTTTCTGTTTTTATATAGAAATCACAATTATAAGAAAAATATACTAAATATATTGTTTTAAAAGCAATGGCAATGTTTTAATTAAATTAAAACCGTTACTGTATATTTACAAAATGACGTCATTCATAATACGCACGTTTAATATTCATAATATGTTGATCAGTATTTTGGGAAATGCTCCTTCCTTTACAATATTATATACCTCTCCTTCTTCCATGATATGTATACATACCACATACAAAGAAACTAAAAAACAAAGATACCAATAATATAAATATGTTCCTATTTTTCTAAAAATGTTTTTTGACGTGTCGCTTCAAACTACTTGACCGTGAAAATGTGTTAAAACATATTTTCACATTTGAATGGTTTTTCGCCTGTATGTGTTCTTTTGTGACCTTTAAATTATTTGAATGAGAAAATGTTTTAAAGCATATATCGCACTTGAATGGTTTTTCTTCCGTGTGTATTCTTTCATGTGTTTTTAAATGACTTGACTGAGAAAATGTTTTAAAACATACATTACATTTGAATGATTTTTCTCCTGTATGTGTTCTTTCATGTCTTTGTAAATTGCCTGACGTAGAAAATGTTTTACTACATGTATCACATTTGAATGGTTTTTCACCTGTATGTGTTCGTTCCTGTCGCTTTAAAATAGTTAACTGAGAAAATGTTTTAAAACATGTGTTACATTTGAATGGTTTTTCTCCCGTGTGTATTCTTTCATGTATTTTTAAATTATTTGACCGAGAAAACGTTTTGAAACAAATATTACATTCGAATTGTTTTTCACCAGTAAGAGGTTTCTGATGTTTTTTAAAACGGCTGGACGTGTATGATTTTTCACTGGTTTGATTTTTTTCATAATTTCTCAAACAAGCTTGTTCAGTTGCACTGTCGGTATTTGTTAAATTTTCACAACTTTCACCTGATAAATCACTTTTATCTGTTATCATATCCTCTTCATCATTTTCTAACTTAATTTCCGTATGTAAACTTTCCAAATTTAATAAACTATTGCAATTGCTTTCTTCTAGTTCCAATTTTATTTCATTTCCAGAACATGGAGGTTCCGGTACTTCCGTTTTTGTAGTATTTAGAAATGAGTTGTCTACATTCTGAAAATTTTCCTTCTCTTTTATTACTTTAATAGTATATGTATCAACTTTTGATGCACACCGTTTATTTTCCATTTTCTTTTCTTTAGAAAAATAATTCTGTCGTTTTGAGATAATCTGACTCTGTTGTCAGCGTTGTCAGTTTTGGCACGTTCGCACGTTGTCGTTTTGAGTAGGGTTTCCGATCTCGATTCGATTTTATCGAAAATCGATTTTTGGAGAGCCGATCTTCGATTTTTCGAATCGATTCTTTGAAGACTAAATCGATTCAGAGATCGTAAAAAATTTACGGGATCGGAGATCGATGTTTTCGAATCTAAATTAGAATATTTTTAGTAAAAATATGATGTTTTTTCAAAATTATTGTAGAATATATTTTAATTATCAGCTATTTACCACGATTCATTTATAGAAAATTTAGTCAGATTTGGGATTCGTGTGACATTTGTAGCCGAAACTGGAAACCACTTTATTTATATTAAATTCAGCAGATCATCTTCAACGGAAATTGAAAATTTTTTAAACTGATAGTGATTACCTAATAAGAAATTTCTTTAAAATTATTTATATTGCTTTTATTTTCTGTAAGTACAAAAATTGAATCGATTTTCGTCAGATCGATCTTTTGTAAGCCGATTTTCTCCTGCATCGATCTTTAGTTTGACGATTCGAATCGATTCATAAGATCGATTTTTTTGCCAAAGATCGGAAACCCTAGTTTTGAGATAATCTGTGTTGCTGACTGTGTTGTCAGTTTTAGCCATGTCCCTGCCACTTGTTTTCAAGGACGGACCTATTCATGTCACAGTTTGCTACGTTTGCTACGTGGCGCTAATGGTATAGGGGGTATACTAAATAGAGTTGGGACATGTGAGCATTTTTCATCAAATAGATGTCAAAATTAATTACCATATGATTGAGCACAAAAGTATCGTCACCAAATTATGTGTTAACGAAGAATTAAAATTTTTCAATTTAAATAATCTTTCTAGGTTGAATTAAAGTATTTTTTTAAATATTTAATTTATTTCCAATTTATTTTAGATGAAAAATAGCGAACTATTAAACCTCATGTCTCGACTCTAATTTTATCCCCTAGTAAATCAACGCCATCTGGTATATTAGTTACAGCGACGTCAGAAAACGATCCATTTTTTTATAATAGACTAAATGGAGAGTGACAGGGACATGGTTTTAGCGTCCTATAGAACAGGTGGGACAACTTTCAAGTCTGAACATTGATGTCTAACCATAAATTTGCATAAATTAGACAGATAATGTATGTTGGTACCACTGCTACTGGTAGCTTTGTGTGCCGTAGATGGAACTCAATCGGGACAGGCGGGTGAATAGAGACAAAACGAAAAATGTTATTCATGAGCTTAGTTTAAAAATACTAATTGCGTCAGTAAATGCGTATATCTTCCTTAAACTAGAGTAAAATAATTATTCTTTCGGGTAACAATAGTGACTAAAATTGAAGCTGGATAAAAAATATTAAAATTGAGTTTAGATTGACGTCTTCAATCAGTGCTATTTTTTGTTTCTTAAAACTATCTAAAAATTATTTATTTCGGTGCTCTTATGAATAAATTGTTGTTTAATCGAATATTTAGTTATTTTGAAATATATATGAAAAAAGAAGACTGCAAACTTTTAGTTGTTTTTATTTTTTGTAATGCTTTATATTGGGCCTATTCGTACCGCACGAAGTCAAAGTGTCTTGCTCTTACTTTTAAGAATATTATACTTGTTTTGAAGAACTTTTGTCTTACTTTGGAGATATTTGTATGTTCCTGTCTCACTTTCCGTGTTCTTGAGAGAAGGGTGAAGTATATGCACGATGTATACCCAACGCTATTACTGACTATAAACTATGTATGCTACAATCGCTACAATCATCGTATCATAGAGATGTACACGATATGATTTTACTCACAGAGTACTAATTTAAATACAAGAGTAATATTGTACTAGATTTTAGATAAAATTTCTTGTTAATACAATAATACGTGAAAGTTTTTAAAAAATGTGTTGTTAATTATTTAGAATTTAGCTAATTCACTTGAATGAATTTTTTTAATGAAAATAAGTTGCGTTTTTAATGACAATAGGAATATTCTTATTGGAACGAGAAAAAATTAAAAAATAAAATAACAGAAAATTCTCATATAATTTTTATTTGTATAAATTGAATTATATAATTCATTTTATTTATTTATACTATTATTATTATTATTATTATTATTATTATTATTAATTTTTTTTTATTATAATAAGAATTGTACAGAATTTTGATAAGAATTGAATGTAAAATGTTGAACTGGCAAAAATTTTAATAGGTATAAAGAAATTAGCATTATGAATAATACAATTTTGTTCGTCATTGGCCTGGCCTTTATATAAGGTTAAAACTATTCATTAAGAATTTTTTAGTACATCAAACATGTATACGAAGTATCCCATGATTTAAATACCTAATTAAAGCCGGTTACACACGGTCTGATCTCATCGGCCAATAAAATAGACATTATTGACGACGTAAAGATTCTCTCTCGTGTCTCTGGTGGTAAAATTAGGACTAGTATCGAGTTAAAATATACGCATAAATGTTTAATTGGGGATATAAAATCTAGTAATCCGCCCATAATTTGTATAATAGGTATTCTAACGACAATTACACGTATACAAAAATTTTTACTTGATACAGATTCTAATTTAAAAAAAAAAAAAAAAAAAAAAAACCTGAGATGCTTGCGTAATCTTTACCTCGCCAAGAATCAGCTACCCACGCGATGATAATATGATAATTTAGTATTTCAATAGTCATGGACGCTGTTCAGCGTTAACTTAAACCTAAGTAACTGTGACACAACCTTGTAACTCGTTAACAATTCCACATAATTCCATATAACGTATACTAGTTGTCAAAATAGTGTACCAGCTGGTCGTTTCGTCATTATAGGTTATGATCTTGATCGTGTTAATTTAAAATTGTACCAAAATAGTCGTTTATACAATCACCAATCTTAATTTTAAATTCTATTAAATAAAAACAAAAATTGACGCTTGCTTTATGGTTAATCGTAAACAATCTTTTTTTTTTGTTTTGTTTTTTTTTTTTTTTCTTTTAAGAATTCCAATAAGAATATTCCTATTGTCATTAAAAACGCAACTTATTTTCATTAAAAAAATTCATTCAAGTGAATTAGCTAAATTCTAAATAATTAACAACATTTTTTTTAAAAACTTTCACGTATTATTGTATTAACAAGAAATTTTATCTAAAATCTAGTACAATATTACTCTTGTATTTAAATTAGTACTCTGTGAGTAAAATCATATCGTGTACATCTCTATGATACGATGATTGTAGCGATTGTAGCATACATAGTTTATAGTCAGTAATAGCGTTCGGTATACATCGTACATATCCTTCACCCTTCTCTCAAGAGCACGGAAAGTGAGACAGGAACATACAAATATCTCCAAAGTAAGACAAAAGTTCTTCAAAACAAGTATAATGTTCTTAAAAGTAAGAGCAAGACACTTTGACTTCGTGCGGTACGAATAGGCCCTATTTCTCGTCATGACTCAAACGCGGCTGAATTCTTTAACAATCCGTTCAATAAAACACAAGCTGACAAAAGACGTAAATTACTCGAATTTAGGAAGTCCCTTAAGGAAGTTCTTCTATTACTATATATATTATGAATCTTTCAGTTCATCTTAACACTTTACAGTCCGTGTTTTAAACATCTGAAAATAGCCAGAATATACGTGATATACGTAGAAGTCGATTTTTTTTATACAACTAACATACTCTCTCTGTAGCTTGGTTTTTGTAAACATTTACAGAAGAATAATATAGCTTTTAAAAATATAACTTTGTATTATCAATTTATCATTTATTTTTTTATGATTGTAGTGAAATGTACGCATTTCAATACAATCACAAAAATCAGTGCGTTTGTCTGTTATTAATATTGTTTTTATTAAAAAAAAAGTGCATAATTACACGTGTTGAATCATTTCGTGAATTTATTTATAATTTTTTTTTTTTATTTTTTAAAAATATTCCCGAACTGTATAAAAAAAAAGACTATAGAAAGTTCTCGAACTGTATTAAAAACGTTGTACAAATCCATTAATTAGTAATTTAATCTAGAAGTTCACTATTTTACATTATCATAAAATGATTTCTTATAGAAATAACATTAATTTAGTTCTTTTTGAAATTTTTTTATATAAACATAAATATATCGACAAACCGATCTGTCTATACGAAATAATTCAACCAATCCAAGTAAATAGGGTAAACACTCCTGGTCTTTGATATCTAACTCCATGAATTTGTTTAAGTACACCAAAAATCAGGATTATTTATGATGAAATAATTCAAATTTTTTAACAAAAAGAAAAGTTTATTCTTATAAAACATACGTAATGTTACATACCACAACATACAAGTTAGTTTTAAGGATGTTTGGGAGTTACAATCGGAGATAAAAGTACATGAAATTAGAAATTCGTGAATAATTGCGTTGTATAACAAACAATGAGGTAAATAAATAGTTATCTTTGTTAAATAATAGCTATCACTACAACTGATTGTACAACACATCAAACTATAGCTCTCAGCTGACTACAAGAGCTGAGTACATTCTGAGGATTTTTCGGAGGAATTTCAAAATGCTATGAGACGATTGAAAATTTAGTAGGATGTTCCTCATTAAATACTAAGGCCCCTGTGAAAATTTCAAACCGATTCACTAAGCCGTTAAAAGTTATTAAAAAAAAAAAAAACTAATTTTACACGTAGTCTTATGGAAATTCGAAAACAGAACAGATTAAATAACTTTTTAACGGCTTAGTGAATCGGCTTGAAGTTTTTACAAGGACCTTAGTATTTAATGAGGAACATTCTACTAAATTTTCAATCGTCTCGTAGCATTTTGAAATTCCTCCGAAAAATCCTCAGAATGTACTCAGCTCTTGTAGTCAGCTGAGAGCTATAGTTTGATGTATTGTACAATCAGTTGTAGTGATAGCTATTATTTAACAAAGATAACTATTTATTTATCTCATAGTTTGTTATACAACGCAATTATTCACGAATTTCTAATTTCATGTACTTTTATCTCCGATTGTACCTCCCAAACATCCTTAAACAATAACAAACAGAAAAATACCAATATAAAATGAACTCGAAAATAAATATATAATAATATAATAATTAATTTCTGGAAGCGTCATCTTAATTAACTTTTTCTACTAATTATTTTATTATTAATTATTGTGAAATTTTTTGACGTGTCTGTTCAAACTGTCCGACCTAGTGAATGTTTTACTACATATATCACATTTAAACGGTTTCTCTCCTGTATGCGTTCTTTCATGTTTTTGTAAATAACCCGACTGAGAAAATGTCTTAAAACATGTGTTACATTTGAATCGTTTTTCTCCTGTATGTAATCTTTCATGTAATTTTAAACTACTTGAGTGAGAAAACGTTTTCAAACATGTATTGCATTTGAATGGTTTGTTTGTTGTATGTATTATTTCATGTGTTTTTAAATTATTTGAAAGAGAAAATGTTTTAAAACATGTGCTACACTTGAATGGTTTTTCTCCTGAGTGTGTTCTTTCATGTGTTTTTAAATTGGTTGACGTAGAAAATGTTTTAAAACATACATCACATTTGAATGGTTTTTCTCCTGTGTGTGTTCTTTTATGATTTTTCAAACTGTTTGAATGAGAAAATGTTTTAAAACATGTATGACATTTGAATGGTTTCTCACCTGTATGTGTTCGTTCATGTCGCTTTAAAATAGTTAACTGAGAAAATGTTTTAAAACATGTGTTACATTTGAATGGTTTTTCTCCCGTGTGTATTCTTTCATGTGTTTTTAAATAACTTGACTGAAAAAAAGTTTTAAAACAAATATTATATTCGAATTGTTTCTCACCAGTAAGAGATTTCTGATGTTTTTTCAAATAGCATGATGTGTGCGATTTTTCACTGGTTTGAATTTTTTCATAATTTTTCAAACAAGCTCGCTCAGTTCCACTGTCGGTATCTGTTAAATTTTCATAACTTTCGCCGGATAAAACGTTTTCTTCTGTTAACATATCCTCTTCGTCATCTTCTAACTTAACTTCGGTATGTAAACTTTCGAAATTTAATGAATTATAATTGTTTTCTTCCAGTTCCAATTTGATTTCATTTCCATAACATAAAAATTCAGGTACTTCCGTTTTTGTAATATTTAGAAATGAGTTGTCTACATTCTCCAAATTTTCTTCCTCTTTTATTATTTTAACAGTACATGCATCAGTCTTTGATTCACACCTTTTATTTTCCATTCTCTTTTCTCTGGAAAAATAATTCTGTCGTTTTGAGATTTTGACAATTTTCAAGCTTGAACATTGGTGTTTAACCATAAAGTATGTAACTTATGTACATAGAATAGATAGACTACCGGTGAGGGGACTGAATTGAGACAACCGGGTGAATAGGGACGAAACGAAAAATGTTATTCATGAGCATAGGTAAAGTACACCAGAATTTTATTTCTGGAAGATAGCCAACTTCAATACATTTTTTTGACCCTCTATGGCACTGAGAATGGGGGCAGCGAGTATAGATGTCACCGTTGTCGTAATCTTCATGTGTAGTACACTTGAAAAGAACTGACATGTCACTATCATAGCTTTAAATTATTTTTAGCCTTATCCGATAATGTAGATTACTACTAGTAAGATAATCCATTAAAATTTTCCTAATTACATTTTATTTTGATCAGTTTTTCAAGTTTGAAACTCATACAATAATAAATTATAAACTCATATATTTGTTTGAAAACTCAAGTAAATTTATTTTTAATCAAAATTATACATTAATCAAATATTTCGTAAATAAATATCACTATATCACTGATTCAAATTTCTGATAAGTGTGCTCCCATTTTTCTGCAACAGATGAAATGTATTCTAATTTTCTAATTAATTTACTGTGATAATAAAATAAGTAATTATTTTCACATAAAAATAAAGTAATAAATGTTAATTATACTTACCTCCAATAATAATTAAGTAAAATTATTAAATTTAATATTGAACTCAAAAAAATAGACGAATTACTCATAATAAATATTTCGAAAAAAATGAAAATTTCCTGATAGAATTTTTTGTAATTGTTACTATAGAAATGTTACAAATTATAAATTTCTAAAATAATAGAATAAATTCTATCAGCAATAAATTCGACATATATTAGCTAGTTGCACCGTCTACAATTACCATTTTTTTTTTTAAATATGTTTGCAGTGCTACTGCACTGCCCTCTGAAGTCAGCACCAAAATAACCACCTGCTAAGAAAAAATCCTATAACTTAAGTGAGTGCTCTTCTACATATACATATATAGTGTTATTCTCTATGTTCATGAGCTTAGTTTAAAAATTCTAAACGTAAATGCGAACATATATGGTATTTAGTAGGATCACTTAAGAGAATCGAATTTGTTTTATCTCGAGATATTTTTAAAACTGTTCGATTGAAAAATAATCGAATGATTATAATCTCGAGATATTTTTTTAAAATCATTCGAATGAAAAATAATCGAATGATTTTATTATATCTCGAGATATTTTAATAATCGAATGATCGATTAATTTTCATTCGATTATGCCCATCACTATTATAAAATGTAACTATTATTAATTAAATATTACATAATTATATATAAATATAAAAATAAATGTATGTATAAATAATAAATATACAATACACATATAAATAACAAAGCTTACAAGGGGAGTGCACGGGTTGGGAAATTGACTTCGGGATGAGACTTCGTATATTAATAGTATTTGATATTTTGTATTTAATTTAAAATATAACTTAATAATATAATATAATATATAAATACTAATTAATATAATATATAAATAAATACTAATTGCCACAATGTAAAATAATTTATATTTGAAAATTAATGTTTCGAAGAATCACTGCATAGTGAAATATCCAAGTTGAATTCGCTAGAATTAACCTACCCCTATATTTGGAGTATAACAGCTATAACAATTAAATTTCTAATTTAAATTAAATTACATTCGTGTCCTTATTGAAGTGATGGTGCGATATGAAAAGCTATTTTCCTGTATGTATTGTTCCGACATGTTTTTTTAAATCACGTGAATAAGTAAATGTTTCAAAACATATATTACACTTGTATGGTCTTTCACCACTGTGTATTCTTTTATGTATTTTTAAATTACCTGAAGTAGTACATGTTTTCGAACAAATATTACACTGATATGATCTTTCACCACCACTGTGAATTCTTTCATGTCTTTTTAAATGTCTTGAAGTAGTAAATGTTCTAGAACATATGTTACATTCATATGATTCCGCAGCATTGTGACGTCTTTCATGTCCTCGTAAATTACTCGAATTAATGAATGTTTTACCACACACATTACATTTGTATGGTCTTTCACCACTGTGAATTCGTTCATGTATTTTTAAATGACTTGAATTTGTAAATGTTTTAGAACATATTGCACAATTATATGGTTTTTCACCACTGTGGACTCTTTCATGTGTTTTTAGATTACTTAAATTACTGAATGTTTTCGAACATACATTACATTGATATGGTTTTTCACCACTGTGAATTCTTTCATGTTTTTTTAAAACACTGGATTGGTTAAATGTTTTAGAACATATGTTACATTTATATGGTCTTTCACCACTGTGTATTCTTTCATGTGTTTTTAAATTACTTGAATCAGTAAATGTTTTCGAACAAATTTTGCACTGATATGGTTTTTCACCACTGTGAATTTTTTCATGTGTTTTTAAAGCACTGGATTGGTTAAAAGTTTTAGAACACACATTACACTGATATGGTTTTTCACCACTGTGATTTTTTTCATGTGTTTTTAAAGCACTGGATTGGTTGAATGTTTTCGAACATACATTACACTGATATGGTTTTTCACCACTGTGAATTTTTTCATGTGTTTTTAAAGCACCGGATTGGTTAAACGTTTTAAAACACACATTACACTGATACGGTTTTTCACCACTGTGAATTTTTTCATGTGTTTTTAAAGCACTGGATTGGTTAAATGTTTTAGAACACACATTACATTCATACGGTTTTTCACCAGTGTGAATTTTTTCATGTGTTTTTAAAGCACTGGATTGGTTGAATGTTTTAGAACACACATTACATTCATACGATTTTTCACCAGTGTGAATTTTTTCATGTCTTTTTAAGTAACCTAGCTGATTAAAGTTCCTAGAACACACATTACATTTATACGGGTTTTCACCACTGTGTATTCTTTCATGTGTTTTTAAATAACTTAACTGATTAAATGTCCTAGAACACACATTACATTTATACGATCTTTCATCACTGTGAATTTTTTCATGTGTTCTTAAATTACTTGAATCACCAAATGTTTTAGAACACACATTACATTTATAAGGTTTTTCACCACTGTGAATTCTTTCATGTGTTTTTAAATTACTTAAATCAGTAAATGTTTTAGAACACACATTACATTTATAAGGTTTTTCACCACTATGAATTCTTTCATGTGTTTTTAAATTACTTAAATCAGTAAATGTTTTAGAACACACATTACATTTATACGGTCTTTCACCACTATGAATTATTTCATGTCTTTGTAAATCATATCGACGAGTAAATGTTTTAGTACATGTATCACACTGAAATAGTTTTTGGTCAACACTTGCAATCTGATGTTTTGTTAAATCTGTCGAATGATCTTCATCTATTTCATCCTGTTCAATTTTGATTTCCGTATGTAAACTATTTAAATCTATCAAAGATTCACTCAACTCCTAAAACATTATAATTATGTATATTAATTTGCATAATTTTATTCCATTATTTATAAACCAAATCTAATACTTACCAGTTTTATATTTTGTTCTTGTAAGTGTGTAAGGCTTTTTTTATCTGTCAAACTATTATTTTCTTGGGCCAATGTAATTGGTTCAAAAACTTTTTGTTCTGTTGATAACACTGAATTATTTTCAAACACTTCATCTTTTTCTACTTTAATTTCAAATTTACAGTCAATTTCATCTTTTTCTACTTTAGTTTTAAATGTGTGAAAATTTTCATGGCTTGGTGTAATCACTTTATCTTTCTCCACTTTAATTTCACATGCATGGTCAGTTTTATGGACCGGTTCATTCACTTCATCTTTCTCCACTTTAATTAAAACTGTATGAAAGCCGAATTCATTGACCGAATTCTCCATTTTGGATTTATATTTTTACACAATTTAATTATATAATACAGAGACAACACACAAATTTGAAATTACACAATCCTTAAAATGTCTGCCATGTCTGCTGAAGTTACATTGGGTCTGTTTATTTTAATGCAACGTTTCAAAACGTTGTAAAACATATATGACGTAAGCAAACATATTATGGTGCATGATTTTTACGCATGTGCGAACGTTTTATTTCGGCTGGACACAACTGTTGCAAATGTTGCAAAACAAAAAAACAACCTCTGTTGTAAATAAAGAAAATCTTAGTAGTTTTTTATTTTATTTTTTTTATTAATTAAATAACATTAAAATTTTAGGAAAATGAACAATTTGTGTGATGTTATAATAGACGAATACGTCTATCTTGATGTTATAATAGACGAATATGTCTATCAAATCTTGATTTCCGCTGACAATAAACTTTTATGGGACATTATTTATTTGAAATCGGATTGTAAAATTATCTGTAAAATGAATAAATAAACGCCGTAATTGAATCATACGGTAACAATAATGATAGCTAACCTAGCTAACTATACAAGAGATACACGTGCGTTAGACACACACTATGTATTCTGTGTACTTCATGTACGTATGTAAATGACGTCAAAGCTATTTGCAACAGTTCTGTCCCGCCTAAGTGAACATAAAACATGTTTTTATGGTGTAAAACGTTGCATTAAAATAAACACACCCATTACCTGCACATCTGTCACACAAAGCTAGTAACTACCGTAACTACAGTCGTGTTGAGACTAAAAAAATATCATCTATACCAGGGGTGGCCACTACCTTTACCTTTGGGAGCCGCAATCCCATAGAGCCGATTCGGAGTGAGCCACCCCATTCTGAGATTGATGGTTCACACAATGAATACACGTTTTACATTTTTATGAAGCTAAATATATTTATGACAGGAATGAAAAATGTAATTGTAATATGTAAAAAATAATTTTTTTTAGTTAGTACATGCATCATACCTAGGTCCCTAAAATTTAATTTTGAGATGTACTTTTTCTTGTGTTCATTCTGGCCGTGAGCTGTTTGAAATCTGGCTCATAACTGGTGAGCGCAGTTCGCACGAGTTCAGTTAAGGGTTCATCAGTTAGTTCAGATCGCTACTTGGATTTAATAAACTTCATTGTTGAATACAAAGACTCACAGGCGTAAGTACTTCAGAAAATTGAAATCAGTCTCTTAGAACATTCTTTTGCTAGTGGATATTTCTCTGCTGGAACGTTTTTCCAAAATTCAACAGTGAAACCACTAATTTTTTTCAGTCCTTCCAACGCTTCGTCTTCTTGCAGTTCAAGTATTTCTAACTCTACTGCTGCTACATCCTTTGTTATTGGAGATGAAAGAGGACAGCCATCACCTACAACATCAATAGCAAAAGGGTTGTCTAGGATGGATAAAGACGGTTTCAGTGGATCTGTCACTGAATTCGTCAGCAAGACCGGTCAATTTACATAAATAATCGTTTATTTCAATCTGGACGTTATCGTCAATAAGGCTTTCAGAAGTTTTCTTTAAACATTTGAAATGAGCAAACGTTTTGGTCTCAAGATCTCTCTTAAAAAGCCTCAATTTGCTATGAAAGCTAAATACGCTTTGTGCTAAATCAGAAATAAGCTTTTCTCTACCTTGTAGTGATATGTTCAGCTACTGCAAATGCTGAACAACATCTGTAAAAAAGCTTAAATCTAACAACCACTGTGGATCACTAAGTTCAGGGAAAGATTTTTCTTTTTCTTGCATAAATTGTTTAATGGGTTCAAGCAACTGAAAAAATCTGCCAAGAACATTGCTGACTGATAGCCATCTCACCAAGCAATACTAAGATACGTCATCAAAAAGGTCGTCATTATTGAGCTCTTCTATGAAGGATTTGAATTGTCTGTGTGTTTTAGCACTTGAATGAATGTAGTTTACAATTTTAAGAACTACTTGCATAACTTGTGGGTACTGCAAATATTTTGCTGCAGATGTTCTCTGTGAATGATACAATGTACAGGTCCAAAAGGAGGATATGATTTGTCAGCACTTAAAAGCCCAATAAGTCCTTGTTTGTTTCCTGTCATTGACGGTGCACCGTCGGTAGCAATGCTGACAATATTCTCGATAGGCACTGAGTTTTTTTTCAAAACATCATTCAAGGCTTCTTTAATGTCGTAACCACGAACAATATCCTTCAATGCAACTAGGTGTAAGAGCTCTTCCACGATTTCAAAGTCTTTCGGTACCTCACAAATATTGCTAACTAGCTATTGCTAAAAAAGCCAAGACAAAGCTAGCTTCGGTTGTCAAATCTGATTCTTTGGTAAAAACTGACATAACCATACTCTGACCATGTAATTTTTCCTTTAGTGATTTCACTTTGGTTTTTCTTAACTCAGAACCGATAGGAAATTTTGTTTTGAATTCACTGTGGTTACGGTGGCGTTTTAGGTTACTGGCCTTGAACTGAGACAACGTCATCTGACATAAAAGACACATTGGCTTTCCGTTTCTCTCTACAAACATGAATTCTTCCTCCCATTCCGTGTTAAAAGCTCGATGCTCCTCTCCATATTTATGCTTCTTGGACACCATCGTACAACCCACAATTAATACAACTTTACTAGTTTTAACAACGCAACTGCATAGATAAAAATAAAAATAAGACAGCACCTAGTAGTTCTGTTACTGGCTTAATACTGACACAGGCAAAACAACAGCTCGGGCGAGAGAGAAAGACACCCTCTCTCCTCTCCAACGCTGGCGCTTCAAACGCTGTTTCAACTTTGAGAAACGAGTTAAAATGACGATCTTTTTTATGCAGGTACATACTTTACTCAAAACTTATCGGAAAAATTTTTTTTCTTGTTGAAAAAGATCGTTATTTGATTTTTTTGTGCGAAATTTTAGATTTTTTTCTTATTTCAAATAAACCTATCAAAACAAATTTTCGAGATGCATTGAAGAGCCGCACAAGATCAACTCGCGAGCCGCAAGCGGCTCGCGAGCCACGTTATGGCCACCCCTGATCTATACCCAGTGTTGGCAGGCAAATAGAGGGCGCTGATCGTACAAAAGGCGCGAAATTATCGTATTCTGCGTATTTTTTAAAAAAATTATCGTACACAATAAATTAGGGTCGACGAGCAAAAAAAAAAAAGGCGCCTTTTAAATACTTGACCATTTGTTTATTTAATTGAATATTTTTTTTACTTACAAAAAAAAATTATACAACTCTGTATAAAAAATAAAAAAAAAAATATACTTTATTTATACTAGTATAAATATATTATTTTCAACTTCACTTTCAGTAGTAGTATTAAGTTACTAAGTTATAATGGGCAGTAACTAAATTATTGCTGAATTTTAGTAATCTTTTGGAATTTCAATGTCATCGTCACTTCCAGAATTGTTACATAATTTACCATTGTCGGATATATATTTTTCTTTTTGTGGATACAAATTTTCGTTTGTCATACGAATAAATTCTGGTTTCGATGGTTGATAATAAAATTAACACAATTACCGTGAACTCTGTTTTGTTAATAATAATCCATTGATTGTCGATGTAATTAATTTGTTTCTCGACTTTGTTTTTATCAAATTAACTTGACTATGTTTTGAATTTGAATTTATAATTACTATGATTAAAATTCTATGCATTGAAAATTATCGTATTTTCACGTTCGATAATAAAGTGTTATCGTACATCGTATGGCACCACCGAATTATCGTACATGTACGATAATTATCGTACACCTGCCAACACTGTCTATACCAGGGGTGGCCAACCCGCGGCCCGCGGCCTCATGTGGGCCGCCTGGAATTTTTCTTGGCCCGCGAGATTCATCACACTTATACAAAATAAATTTATTTTATAATGACCAAGGTAGTGAAAATCAATGTATTAAAAAAAGACCTAAATAAAAAATACCCCTGTCGCAGCATCCTGCATAACATAGCGAATTTCCATTTACAAAAGTACGTTTTTCTCGGAAACTAGTTGATATAAAGTAATTGTAAATAAAAAAACCTTCTTTATGTGATTTTTCCGCCTCATTCCGCCAAATTTTTTTCACGAAAAATGTCCAAAACCCCGTAAACGTTTTCACGAAATTTCTTAAATATAAGATGTTTCGTTCTTGAGTTATCGTGCGGACACATTTATATATATGTTTACTAAGTGTCCGCACGATAACTCAAAACGAAACATCTTATTTTTAAGAAATTTCGTGAAAACGTTTACGGGGTTTTGGACATTTTTCGTGAAAAAAATTTGGCGGAATGAGGCGGAAAAATCACATAAAGAAGGATTTTTTATTTACAATTACTTTATATCAACTAGTTTCCGAGAAAAACGTACTTTTGTAAATGGAAATTCGCTATGTTATGCAGGATGCTGCGACAGGGGTATTTTTAGAAAAACAGCTTTAAAAAAGATATCTCATAATAAGCAATTTTACCCTATATATATATATATATATATATATATATATACTAGCTCTTACCCACGGCTTCGCTCGCGTGGCTTTTAAAATTATGACATCTAGTTAAATCGTATAAAGTTTACTTTCATCGCATCGCTCTTGCGCGTCGAGTACTGGTACTTTTTCTTTGGACTTTTCCCACGGAAATATGACTTCCGACAGGATTTAGATATTTTCCCGGGGTAGAAAGTAGTCTGTGTCCTTTCTCGTCCTCTTTGTAAATAATATGTAAAGTTTGAAATCAATCTTCCTTTTTTTTAATAGTCAGTTGTTACTTCATTGATATTTTTCGATAGGAATGAAATTTCCCACGGGAAACTTCCCGGGGTATAAAGTAGTTTGTGTCCCTTCTCATCCCTTCTGTTAGCAATATACAAAGTTTGAAATCATTTATCCGTTTTTTAATAGTCAGCTGTTGTTATTTTTATGCATTTTCCCACGGGAATGAAATATTTTCCCGAGATAAAAAGTAGCCTATAACCGTCTCTGGCCCGCAAGCAACGTCTGTACAAAGTTTCAAGTTGATTGGTTAAGCTGTTGAGGCGTGAAAGCCAGTCAAACAAACAAACAAACTCACTTTCGCATTTATAATATTAGTAAGGATATATATATATATATATATATATATATATATATATATATATATATATATATATATATATATATATATATATATATATATATATATATATATATATATATATATATATAACTATTCAATATTTTTGGACTTCCAACGTTTTCAAGAAATTTCTTAAAAATAGGATATTTCGTACTTGAGTTATCGTGTGAACATATATATATATATATATATATATATATATATATATATATATATATATAATATAACTATTCAATATTTTTGGACTTCCAACGTTTTCAAGAAATTTCTTAAAAATAGGATATTTCGTACTTGAGTTATCGTGCGAACATATATATATATATATATATATATATATATATATATATATATATATATATATAGTGCGTTTGTAATATTTTGAAGTGTCAATGACCTGAAAATTATCATATCTAGTGTATTTCATTTTTGAAGTGGTACCTCCTCCTTGAGGTCACTCAAAAAAATCGAATGGTGAGTCCAGAACTGTTCAAAACTTACTACTGACTTTTTTTCTTATTTTCTCAAAAACTAGCTAACCTAGAAAAATAGTTCAAAAACCTTTTCTATGTGATTTTTTGCCGTCTTTGCAATGGTGTAAAAAAATGTGGCAAAATCTTTTAAATTATAGCAAATTTTGGCAAAAAACTAATTTTTTGCAAGAACAAAAACCATGTTCCTGGCATCCGACGTGTCTGGCTGAAGAACTCATCCAAGATTTTTGGACTTCCAACGTTGTCACCAAATTTCGTAAACCTAGGAAATTTCGTTCGAGAGTTATCGTGCTAATACATAAATACATACATATATACGTATATATATATATATATATATAAATTTTAGTGAATGTTATTTTTGGGTTCTAGGGACCTCAAAACAAATTTCTGCCATAGTCCCGGGCTCAAGTCGCGTCATGACACCGGCTGTAATAGCTGAATTTCCAGAATGGAAATTCGCTAAAACTAACTAAAAAATCAAAAAATTCGTCAAATGCTTGTTTTTGACATGCGCTAAGTAATGTCATCTCAGTGAAAGTGTTAATTTATGATTTTTTGTTAACTCTATAGTTGTTAACTCTACAGCCCTCTTGCGTTTATTCAATATGGATGTACAACTCAATAATTTTCAGTCACACAACGATGTTAATATGTCATCTTCGATGACATAAAAATCCAACTGCGTAGAAAGCAAACTAAAACGGTGGAAACAAGATGAAAATATAGAGAAAAAGAAAAATGAATGAAAAAGTAAAGCAGTCTTTTTAGCGTTGTTTAATTATATAGAAGAAAAAATATATAGGTACGCCTAGGAGATTATAGTGGCTGGCAGCCTAAATTACCAAGAATTTAATATTAAAAAATTTTTTTATACTAACACTAAATATACTAGCTTTTGTCTACGACTTCCTCCGAGTAGAGTCATTGAAGGTTGATTAAATGATTTTGTACACTTACTATATCGTCATCGACTCCACGCGGATAAATTCGTCGACAAAAACTCGTTTTCATATAAATTTTCAACCCTTATTCTACCATCTTAGGGGATGAAATTTTAAAAATCTGCGCTTGGTACTCGCTTAGGTTACTAAAGAATCGCTGTGCAGAATTTCACATATTTAAACCCAGTGGTTTTCTATAAAAATTCTTATCCCCTATTTTATATCCTTACGGAATAAAATTTAAAAAATCCCTTCTTAGAGTTCACCTACGATACATAACGAAGTCCTGTACAAAATTTCACATTTCTGGGCCTAGTAGGTTTTTAAATAAATTTTGACCGCCTATTTTACCCCCGTAGGGAATGAATTTGCAAAACCCCTTCTTGGTGCTCGCCTACATTATATAAAGAACTCCTTTATAGAATTTCACGTTTCTAAACTTAACGATTTTCTATATAAATTTTCATCCTCTATTTTAACCCCTTAGGAAGCGAAATTCTAGAAATCCACTCTTGATGTTTGCTTACGTTACTAAAGGAACCTTTGTACAAAATTTTACGTTTCTAAACCCAGTGGTATCCTATATAAGTTTTCATCCCCTAATTTACACCCTTAATGGATAAATTTTTACAAAAATTCTCCCTCTTAATACTCATCTACATTACTAAAAACCCCAATGGCCATGTGCAAAATTTTACCTTTTATAAATTTTCAACCCCTACTTTATATCCTTAGGGGATGAATTTCCAAAAATCTTTTCTTGGCGCTCCCCTACGTTACATAAAGAACTCGTCTGCAAAATTTCACGATTCTAGACCCAATGGTTTGCTATATAAATTTTTCATATCCTATTTGGGGGATGAATTTTTAAATTTCATGTAGCCTTTAGCACTCCCGAGATTAAGACGAATCCAGCGATACCTTCTTTACCAAAATCCGTTGAGCCGTTTAGGCTGCAAGCTGCGCCACAGAAACAGACATAGTTAAAGGATACATACATACTTTCGAAACACATTACCCTCCTTCTGATGCAGTCGGGTAAAAGTACATTACTTGTGCATCTATATATTCAAAAATTTTAATTACATAATTTTATTTGCGGCCCGCGGAGTTATGATACACTTCCAAAGTGGCCCGCAAGATCATTTGGGTTGGCCACCCCTGGTCTATACCATATATGTATGTATTATAACTTATAACTATATGGCCAATCTCTATAAGAGGCAGTGGTTCCGATGAAGTGAGACGGATAGACATCGGGTAGAGGCACTTCAGTTGTTTTGCGCAGGTGCATCAATTAGTGTTTACCGTGTTTACCGTATTTACTGTTCAGATTGGTTCATATTACCACCAAAAAAGTCGCGTTTGCGCAAAACGAACAAAATACTTCCAAATCTGCACCGTGATGTTGGGACGTTTTTTTCATATCCATTTGGCTATATATGTATACTACATATATGATCTATACCCGCTGCCACCGTTCTCTGTGCCATAGAGAGGTAATAGAGAGTCAAAAAAATGTATTGAATTTAGCTATCTTTCAGAAATAAAATTCTGGTGTACTTTATCTATTCTCGTCTCCATGCGAGGGTTGTATTCCCTCTATAGTAGATGTATGTAACTAACGTAACTAATTATCCTCTATGAGCATAGAGGGTTAGTCAAAAGGGTCAAAAGTATGGAAACAGTGAAATATCTCAGCGGGAAAGCATTTTTGGGATAAATGATTATGACAAAAGTTTCAGCATTTTTTATGGAGCATCCAATGGTGAGCTTGACTTTGACCTCAAGGTTAAGGATCAAGGTCAACTCCGTTTTTTTTAAATGGCAACCCCCCTTTTTGACCTGGGAAATGGAAAGAGCGAAAAATTCTGCATCCGAATATGACCGTGAAGTCGGTGATCAAGGTCAAATTAAGGTCAAATGCTGAATTAAAATTTTAATTCTGTATGTAAATAGGTAATCAAAGAGTTAAAAATCTTACTATGGTTACTGTGTAATTTCATTTATTGTCTGTTTTATATATTTATTTTCTTTAGATTTAAAAAAATCAAAATAATCAAAAAAAAAAATTTAAAAAAATGTCTTAAAACATTTATGTGTTAAGGACTTTTATCAAAAATTTTCAATCCAGTTTTTAAAACTAAAGTAAAATTACAAATTCAATTCATTTAATTTACGATATATCCAATACTGGCTTCTACTTTAACAAAATAAGAAATATATGTATTGACGAAAATGGTGAATACAACAAATTCTAAAAAAGACAAAAAGAAAGACGATGCCATCCTTGCTAACGTGAACGTAGATAAATTTTATAATAAATCAGAGCGTCACTTACAGTGTATTCCACCTGAAAAAATGATGCCCCCTGAAATGGGTTGGAACTATAAAGATGGTTCAGAACGGTGTTGCAAGAGTGAAATAGTAAGTCAAACTGTCTTATAAATAACTAAAAATATGTCTTGATGAAAAATATTCTTCTATTTTAGCTTCTACCAGAAAATTATAAACCTGGTGCTGCTATGGCTGATGTTGCAAAAAAAGTCAAAAAAGACAGGAAAAAACTGATGTGTCCAAAAGAAATTGCTAAAAAGATCAAAAAGAGAGAAGATAAAAAAATGAAAAATTACAAATTACGTACATAAAAAAGATCCAGATGATGGGTGGCCTTGACCTGTAACTAAATTTCCAAAATTGGAAGAGTAATAAAAATAAACTTGTAAAATTTTTTTTTATTTTTTACGTGAATCGTATAAAATTTTCTAAAAAATTAAACTAATAAAATAAACTTATAATATATTATTAGAAAATGGAAGCGTAATGTTCATTTTTTTGGCTATATCCATCGGAGTTATTCCTAATTTATCAGCCGTATATGGATTACAGCCAGCTTTCACCAAATAGCTTACAACATCGATGTGATCGTGTAGACAGGCCTGAAAAAGGAGAATTTATAATCAATTATTAGTAATTTTTAAAAAAATCCTGCCTTATGATGTCACAAAATTAATTCAAATCTTTTTTTTCTGCAATATTCGATATTTTGATCATAAAAACTTGCAAATTAACGGTAGTTATCGATTTTTCAACCGGTACGATTAAAAATAGTATGACGACATCAAATAAATGCAACCAATGGACCAAAATTAGACGTACTATTCCGTTCTTTTTTGTCATTTTTGTATTAAAGTAACTATAATAATTTAAAGTTGTACGTCTAATTTCATCTCATTTGTTAAGGTTGTCATGATTAAATATTAAATAAATAAATGAGCCATCGTAGTTAGATAATATAAATTATAAAGCATGTAGCCATTTTGCAAAATAATACTGAATAAAAATCCATGTTCTTTAATTTTTCTCGAAAACCAGTTTACAATTTTCCGTTCTTTACGACTAGAAAATAAAAATTTAAAAAATTTGAAATTTTGATAAAAACTATTTCTTTTTTATAAGTCAAAAGTGTTCAGTTCTGGTTCATCGTTGTGACGTCATCAAGCCTACTTACATTTTCGAAATTATTAAATTCCTAGTTTTCAAATCGTACAAACTTTTTCTAAATTTAAATCTGTAAAATTAAGAGAAAATTGAGTTTTAGCATGCAGACCATATTTCTAATTCGACTTTCGAAAATTTATGGACAAAATTAGGTCTCATAAAAAAAAAAAACAAATAACAATTTATAGGTAAATATATTTTTTACATACTAAATAAAGAGGGGTACGTCCACTTATATCTGCTGTGTCCAAATCGGCGCCAGCCAATGCATAATGTTTTAATCGCGTTAGATTTCCGTACGCCGCCGAGAGACATAACGCTTCACCTAACCGTACCGGACACATATTTAAATGTGCACCACACTGAATTAATAATCTGCAAACAAAATCACTTTTATGGTCGAATACGGTATTTGACAGTTTTTTAAAAAAAGGTTGTTTTAAATTGTCGGTATGCATAGCATGCATCTGATATAACATAAAAAAAAATATTTTTGCGAAAAATTTATTGATAATTCGCAAAAAATGCTTTTTTATATAAGTATCAGTTTAAAATTTCCCTCCAAAGCACAGCCATCATATTTTTCCTTGATCATCTATTACGTCACGTGCCGGTATTGTCAAAAATTAGACAAGGGGTTCTTATTGTTAGTAATATCGTAAAACATTCGTAACACTCACACGTAAAATTTTGTATATTGTTATTTTTTGATTATTTTATTATAATAAAATAATTAATAATGAAAAAAATTCAACATTTAATGTTTTGACCAAATTTTAATATATACCCTCAAAAAGAGTGGTTATACTAGTCTGTGACATAAGCTATTTTGGATTGTTGTTTTTGATTACGTTATTACTAGTGTAAATTCTGTAATTTTATTTAATTAAAAATTTTACAATTTTCAGTGATATAGTTTTTATAAAGGCAATATTCAGTACTGTTATCTTAAAAGTTAAAATAATTGAAGAGGTGGATTCCAAAAGGCGCTAAGTCATTTTTTGTCTAATGTGAGATTTTAGTTGATGCAGAATGTTCAAGTCCAGCTCTACACGATTTTCGTAGTGCCACCCTTCAAAATAAGCTTAGTCTACTGTAAAATGAATGATGAAGAATGGAATGTTTTCCAAAAAAGCGCTAAGTCAGTGACAGTTTTATTTCAAAACGCTCTAAGTCAAATTTACTCGTAAACCGTTGCATTTTTTTCCAATAATAGCTGATATTTTTTTCCAAATTTGCTTGTAGACAGATTTTCTGTTATGTCAAACACATGAAATAGCTAATAATGCACTGTATAAAATGTTTCTTGAATAAAATATATCTGTATTTAAACAAACTAGGTTTATTTTAACCAACTCAACCCAACTTTTTAAAGGTTTTTTTTTTTCAAAATAATCTATTGAAAATTATATGTATAAATAACAACAAAAAAATAACATCAATAATAATTATTATCTACGAACTTGAAAATAATTTAAACAGATTACTACATTTGCCTACCTAGATAGTTTTTTACATTTCCTGAAAAATTGCAAAAAGTGACTTAGCGCGTTTCCACCTCTTCAATTCTTTTTACAATTGCTGTCAAATACCCCATTTCATCAACGACGGAAAACCACCTGAAACGCACCTAATAATATCTCCGTTTCCGCTTTCAATCGCTTCAATCAGTGGTGTTCGATCAAATTTATCTTTAATATGTACATTTGCACCGTACTCCAGAAGATATCGTACAATTTCAAGTCGACCTCGAGCGCACGCTATATGTAAGCACGTTTTACCGTCGTGATCGGTCGCGGAGAGGTTACAGTCAGATTTTCGCAGGGAATTCAATGTTGACAGATCATTTGAAATGACCGATCGAAATAAAAGGGACGGTTCCAACCATGATCTCAACTCTTTGACTTCACGTGGGGTTGTGTATCCTAACATTTGGGCCATCACATTAATGATATTGTTATCGTCGTTCTAAAAAGAAAAGTTTTTATGGTAAAAAGACGTTTTCCGTAGAGTGTTTTCAGGTATGCATGCAAGAAGACAATTTTCTTGGAAATGTCCAAAAAAAAGTGGAATAATATCTTAACGGGAACTTACCCCTGAATTTGTCACTGTTAATTCACCTCTGAGATTTCGGCTCATCATCTAAAATAGGAAAACGGGAAGGATTAGTTTCTTATCACTAACGTAATTTCCGAAACGAACTCTGAAACTTAGAGGGATAATTTTTTGGGAAAGTCTACATAACATGTTATTTTAACACTGTCAGCCACTTTTAGACTTCTTTATGCCCTACATAGACTCCAAATTAGGGATTTCCAGGTTCCTGACATTGATATTAGAAACCCTAGTTTTGCCAAATAAAAACCAAAACTAACTTACTTTCAATAAATGTTCCGAGAAATGCCCAAAAAAAACTGAAAATAGCAACATGCTGCCGTGTCAAGCGTAGGTATCTCAGGTATCCAAAAAATAATAGTTTTGAGAAAAGTAGAATCCTTTAAACGTTATTACTCGCAGCATGGGTCTGTCAGTGAAATATGATGAACAAGGTGAAGTTAGTGAACGTTGCTTACATGGTTTATATACTTCGGTTGTTTCCTTTGTTTTCATACGCGTTTCATATAAAATTTTGTTATTAAAAATATTTTTTTTTACAAAAAATTACAAATTAGATGTTTTTCTACTATTACCATTCAGTTTCTATCCACGGTCTCTAACGCGAGTACCCCATACTAATTTCTATTCTGAATCTTAGTCGGATTTTTTTGGGGGAAAATATATATTATTTTAACTTCGATAATCTTTATACATCCAAAAAGTGAAATCATGCTTGATTCCTGACTGACTCCAAACTGGGATTTGTATTTTACATACCAAAAGATTAAAAATTCCAATTTACCTCTCTCTTTTTCTCATAGTCCCATTCATCTTTTGACAATACATAACACAATTTTATGTACGCAGCCTCAGCTGTCATATCTGATCCACCAATCACGCCAATATTCGCCAAAACCTACCAAAACAAAAACAACAGCTCCTCATAGTCCCAGCGAATCGCAGAATTAATCCAAAAATACTTACCGAACCAGTCTCATAAATTGTGGCCACAGATCCATCAATACATTGTGTAATATTAACAATTAGGACGCCTGAATTAATAGCCGCCCTTAATTCCTCAATAATTTCGCATCGGTTCGATGGCATATTTCCGGCCCCGTACGTTTCTAAGATCACACCTTTGATTGGCGGTTGTAAACAGGCGCGAACAATTCCAGCGGTTATATTTGGATGCAGACGAATTAAACCCACGTCATTACAGAAAGAAGAATGGACATTAAATTTTTGGATTCCAAAAGGTCGAAAGACACTCTTCCAATCCACTTAAAAGGAAAAATATAATAAACTATTCAAGAAATCTAAAAGCTTCCGCACTAGATTAGTCAAAAATACATTCTGACAAGGAAAGGTTCTCTGATGTCGATTTCCGATTTTGGTAGAACATATTTTTATTAGTTTTCGTGGTCAAAACCAACGACGAAATCTAATGCATTTGGCACTGCTTTCAATTTGCTAGCTGGTCCTCCTGAATAGTGATGGTAGCTTTATTGGCTACCGTCACTCTTCAGGAGGAAAAATCACCCCTCAGGGTAAATCGATTTAACCTATTACTCGAAAACTTCAACAGATATAAGGAAAGTTTAAATTGATGCAACACTTCATTTTTTGAGAATAACTTTCTACTGCTGTAGGCAGAGCCAGATTTACATAAGGGCACTTGGGGAACGTGCCCCGGGGCTTCCACACAATAGGGGCCTCCAAAAAACCGAATAAAACCTCAAAATGAAGGAATATAATAGAAAGGATAAGGGCTTGTTCGTCTTTTTTTTTGCTCGCTAACCCTATTTTTTGGGAAAATTAGGAAAATTTCGGAGATTTTCCAAAGGGGCCTCCACATAGGAAGTGTTCAGGGGCCATCACATTAGAAGTGCCATGGGGCTTCCACAGAGGTAAATGTGACCCTGGCTGTAGGGGTTGTTCGCATAAAATCTGGAGGCAAAACTTGAGAAAGAGGACTGAAGACAGCACATTTGAACTGAAAAAACAGGTAAACTGTCTGTTACTCAAATTTTAATATACCAAAGCACTGTCATCCTAATGTTTACTGCCAAATTGTAGCTCCTCTAGCAAGTTCGGTCTTGGTTTTATACGCATCAATAGAAAGCTCATCAAAAATGAAAGGTTATGTTAATTTAAACTTTTTCTCTATCTGTTCTAGTTTTCGAGTACTCAAGCAAAATCGAAATTTTACTCTGATTTTGAAACGAGATTTCACGTCTTAAATGGCTTCAACAGCTAATAAAAAAAAGTTTCATCGAAATCGAAAACTGACACCACAGAATCTTTCCCTGTTAGCTTAATTATTACCATCGATGGACACTCCAAGCGAAGCTAATGGTGGAACTTTTAAACTCTGAAAAGCATGAAATTTCGTTGAACTAATCTTATGGACTCGATTTCCACGCATTAATGCATCTTGAAATAAAACGGTTACTTCGGGTATTTGATAATTCGCGGCAACAATTAGGGACGATATAAAATTTTTCCTTCCATCACTTCTACTACAAAATACTGAAATCTATATCATGACATAAAGAATAAATTAGGTACACCCAAAAAGTTTCAGTGAGTTTAACGTTGAATACCTGTGCCCCGGTGACTATCACGGATTTTCCTAAATTTTCAAACATGAAAGATAATGCTGCAGCGGTATAGGCCAATGTGTCAGTGCCATGTAACACAACAAAAGCGTCGTAGTCTTCATAATTTTTCTAAAATATTACAAAAATATGACAAAATATTCGCCTAGTGCGTGCCGAGCACATATTAAGCCAGTGTTCCGTAGTCAGTAGCTAGAGTATTTCACAAGTTTTGGAATAAAATATAAAAAATTTAAGTAAGTACATTTTTTAAAAATATATCATAAAAATAGATAAATATATTCGACAGTGTTACTTGCAAATGTTTACTCATTTACTATATGGGAAACTGCGAGGGACAATTTCAAGATAATCTGGTTTTCTATCAGGGCTGGATTATCGCACAGACAAATGAGACAAATGCCTAGGGCCCGGTTTTTTTAGAAGGGCTCGGTTAAAGTGTCTATTCTGAATATCTGAATCAATATTTTAGTTTTGTTTTACTTATTACTTAAAATTTTATTTTGTGCTCTATTTCTTGTGGGGGCATGGGAGGGGCCCGGTAAGAAAAAAATGTCTAGGGCTCCAAAGTAGGTTAAACCGCCCTGTCGACATTTTTTTAAGCATTAGAGAAATATTTGAAAGTAATTCTTTTAACTCTGAATAAATTTCTTGTAGCCTGGAATCATTTCTGCCCTTAATTGGAATAACATTACGTGGTGTAATATGAAATGTCGTTTTGCGACCACTTGACCGACTATGTAATTTAGACAAATATCGACAATTTTTTAAGCATTAGAGAAATATTTGAAAGTAATTCTTTAACTCTGAATAAATTTCTTGTAGCCTGGAATCATTTCTGCCATTAAGGGGATGGTAACGTATTAAAAATTTTTTTTCTCATTATTTTTTGTATTGTTTCATATAATTATACAACATCTTAAGATTGTTGTGTCAAAATTTGAAACATCTCGGAGTAAAACTAACTAACAAGGAAAGGTATCCAACTGTATCTCTCAAAAGTTTTTAAAACTTGGGTGGATTGTAGACCTTACTAAAAGTAATAACGAGCCATATTTCGTTCGTGCCCATAAGCGGTTTAAGGGGGTGCAATTCACCCCTGAAAATTTGAGTTTTTTTCAATTTTCTTAAATATCTTGGAAATGGTAAGAGCTTTGGTACGGAAACTATATATATTTATAAATGACACTTTAAGATCTTTATTATGATACCAAAATTAAAGTTATAAAATCACTGGGGTTTCATCCGCCACCCCCAATCCCTAATTTTATCGATAAATAAAAATAAATAAATAAGTAAATAAATAAATAAGATTAGTATTCTTTTATTCATCGATGGGTCTTTGTTAGTATACTAATGTATGCTATAACCAATGATGTAGGTATGAAAACAATTTTCGTATTTAATATTGCATTTTCAGGTATACAAAATTTTAAAGCGATTTTTTGACAATTGTCATTTTTGAAACCGGTGAACAGTTTAAATCAAAAGCTACTCGACCGATTGTTTTGAAATGTTGTATACAGCTTCCTTAAATAGGTCAATTTTTTAGACAAAAATCGGTGTTTTAACTTCGAAGTGTCATCAAAAATTAAAAAATCGAAAAAATAAAAATTCCTCCCAGGGATATCTTAGGAAAGAGGTTATCTAATGATACCATTTTTTTTTTATTTCGGATGTTCCACTCACGAGTTATATTGTTCACCGACAAACAACTTTTTTTCGAGGCGCTTCCGAAGATTTGCTGCCGTTGGCTTAATTATTTATATTTTGTTTTAAAAAATGAAGAAAATGTTGTTCGTATGTTGTACTATAATGCTACGATCGATTAATTAAATTTGTTTTACCTGTAACGTCTGAAAAAATTCTTAAAAATGGGCCTTTTTTATGCTGAATTAACGTTACCATCCCCTTAATTGGAATAACATTACGTAGTGTAATATAAAATGTCGTTTTGCGACCACTTGGCCGCCCTGACGGAAAAAAATCTATGAAAAAAATTATGACAAATTATGAAAAACTATGAAAAATATATCCAAATTTGGACACTTTTATGATTATAATTCATTATCATACTTTTTCAGAAAAATTCATCGTTTGTTAGAAATTGTAGTTAAAAATACCCCTGTCGCAGCATCTGCATAACATAGCGAATTTCCAAATCTTGGGTACTGGCGGATCTCATCTAAGACCTGTACCTATTTAAAATAGTTTAGCTTTCTAAGAGTAAAAGAATTTTTAAAATCGGTTGGGTAATTAGTTTTGGTATTTTTGGGGACCCAAGAACCCGAACGAATTTTGTGCAGCATAGTTGTATCCATCTAAAATAATTTAGTTCTCTAGCAGTGAGAAATTTTTTAGAATCGGTTCGATAGCTTATTACTGGCGTATTCGGATCTCCAAGATCCCGGTGGACCTCATTAAAAAGTCAGCTCGACCGTATTATCTAGGCGGACTTTATGTAATATATATATATATATATATATATATATATATATATATATATATATATATATATATATATATATATATATATATATATATATATATATATATTCAAAACCCGTTGTGTAGCATTCTACGCCGCATTTGCATCCGCAGGACAGTTGTGGATCTCAGATAACACAACCTGTACCTATCTAAAATATTTTACCTTGGTAATAGTAAAAAGGTTTCAAAATCGGTCAGTTATTTTATTTTTGACACTTTTAGGTCCTACTGACACTTCAGACCTTACATAACGTAATCTATATGTATCTAAAATAGCTTAGCTCCCCAACAGTGAAAAAATTTTCAAAATCGGTCGGCTAGTTTATTTTTGACGCTTTTGGATCCGATGGACCCTGGCAGACTTTACATAACGTAATCTATATTTATCTAAAATAGTTTAGCTCTGTAACAGTGAAAAAATTTTCAAAATCGGTCGGTTAGTTTATTTTTACCACTTTTGGGTCCCATGGACCCTGGCGGACCCTAAATAACGTAATGTATGTCTATCTAAAATAGTTAGTTCCCCAACAGTGAAAAAATTTTCAAAATCGGTCGGTTAGTTTATTTTTGACACTTTTGGACCCATGGACCCTGGCAGACCTTACATAACGTAATCTATATTTATCTAAAATAGTTTAGCTCTGTAACAGTGAAAAAATTTTCAAAATCGGTCGGTTAGTTTATTTTTGACACTTTTGGATCCCATGGACCCTGGCAGACCTTACATAACGTAATCTATATTTATCTAAAATAATTTAGCTCTGTAACAGTGAAAAAATTTTCAAAATCGGTCAGTTAGTTTATTTTTGACACTTTTGGGTTCTATGGACCTTGGTGGACCTTACATAACGTAATTTATATTTATCTAAAATAGTTTAGCTCTGTAACAGTGAAAAAATTTTCAAAATCGATCAGGCAGTTTATTTTTGACACTTTTGGGTCCTATGGACCGAGGCGGACCTTACATAACGTAATCGATATTTATCTAAAATAGTTTAGCTCTGTAACAGTGAAAAAATTTTCAAAATCGGTCAGTTAGTTTATTTTTGACACTTTTGGGTCCTGTGGACCCTGGCGGACCTTACATAATGTATTCTAAATCTATCTAAAATAGTTTAGCTCTGTAACAGTGAAGAAATTTTTAAAATTGGTCGTTTAGTTTATTTTTTACAATTATGGGATCAGTAAATCCTGGCGAAACTCATACAAGTCTAGTACTCTAACAGTAAGAAAAGGGTTCTAAGGATCTCATATAACTTATGGCAGTCCGTAAGCTTCTTGCGGACATCATTTAATTAATTAATTCAAATACTTTAACTTACTAACTGTGAAAAAATTTTTAAAATCGATTGGTTAATTAATTTCTGGCCTTTTTAGGTCCCGAAAACCTTGACCTCACATAAAATACCTTAAATCCATTTGAAATGGTTTAATTTTTTAACATTATTAATTATTAGTGAAAAAATTTTCAAAATCGATTCAAAATATTTTTCCGTACATACATATGTACATTATACATATTATTTTGTTTTGTTTCATATATTTAATAATATTATATCATAACATAATCTTCAATTTCTTGTTTACTTAAAAATTTAATAAAAAAAAAAAAAAATTCTTCATTACATTAGCTTAGAAAATCTGTTTAATTTACATTTTTTAACATGGGATAGAACCATGCTAATTATAATGCAATAAATGAGAAACAAAACTCTATACATGTATGTGTGTTATATCACATATATGTGAATAGTTTTCACTTGTTCTCACAAAATTCTTTAATAAAAAAGTGAAATATTTTTATACTTAATAAAGAACTGAGATATAAATATAAATTACTTATTAGACTAACAAAGAAAGAATAAAAGTGAAAATTTACATTTTCTCGAAAAATACTTAAAATAGAAAGAAAATTATAAGAATATTTTCTTCATAATTTTTTTTTCCCTTTTCAACGATGTAAAAATTGAACTGCCTTATGATAGGATCGAATGATAAAAAATGGCCAGAAAACCTACTTCTGGGCATCCGACGTGTCTGGCTAACGAACTTAGCCAAGCCAATTCAGAATCCAGTCCGCACACAAAATTTCATAAGCGTTAGACGTTTCGTTCGAGAGTTATCGTGGGAACACATAAATATATATATATATATATATATATATATATATATATATATATATATATATATATATATATATATATATATATATATATATATATATATATATATATATATATATATATAAATTTTAGTGAATATCATTTTCGTATTCTAGGGACCTCAAAACAGATTTCTGCCATAGCCCCGGACTCAGATTGCGTCATGACACCTACTGTAATAGCTGAATTTCGAGTTTTCGAAATTCGCTAAAAAAGAGATTTTCATAGATTTTCAGACATTCAGATGTAATAGATATTCATATTTTTTCATAGTTATTCATAATTCATAATCATAATATTTTAGAATTATGCATAATTTTTCATTAAAGCCATCGTCATTTTTTATGATTTTCTATGAAAAAATATGATTTTTTAATAATTTACTGTTTCATAGAGTCCCTGACGGAAAAAAAATCTACGAAAAAAATTATGACAAATTATGAAAAACTATGAAAAACATATTCAAATTTGGACACTTTTATGATTATAATTCATTATCATACTTTTTCAGAAAAATTCATCGTTTGTTAGAAATTGTCGTTAAAAAAAAAGAGATTTTCATAGATTTTCAGACACTCAGATGTAATAGATACTCATATTTTTTCATAGTTATTCATAACTCATAATCATAATATTTTAGAATTATGCGTAATTTTTCATTAAAGCCATGGTCATTTTTTATGATTTTCTATGAAAAATTATGATTTTTTAATAATTTACTGTTTCATAGAGTTTCATAACATTTTATAGAATTTATCATAGTTTTTCATAATTTTTTTTTCCGCCAGGGGTTTCATAACATTTTATAGAATTTATCATAGTTTTTCATAATTTTTTTTTCCGCCAGGGCGATTATGTAATTTAGACAAATATCGACAATTTTTTTAGCATTAGAGAAATGTTTAAAAGCAATTCTTTTACTTTAAATAGATTTTTATAGCCTGGAATCATTTCAGCCATTAATTAAAATAACATCAGTTTGTGTAATATGAAATGTCGTTTTCCGACCATGTAATTCAGACAAATATTGACAATTTTTTAAGCATTAGAGAAATGTTTGAAAGTAATTCTTAAATTAAATAAATAAATAAATTTCTTATAGACTGAAATTATTTCCGCCATTAACTGGAATAACGAATTAAGGTTAATTCGTTATTGGTAACGAGTATTTTGAAATGTCGTTTTCCGACCATTTGGCCGACTATGTAATTCAAATAAATATCGACAGTCAGGGCCGGATCATTACAAAGACAGAAGAGACAAATGGCTATAGGCTCCGGTACTTTGAAGGGTGCAACTGTTTATTTTGAATATTTGAATCAATATTTGAGATTTGTTTTAGTTTTTTACATTATTTAGTTGTTTTTTTTTTTTGTTTTTTTTGTATGATCTATATCTTGTGGGGGTGGAATGGACCCCGTTAAAAACAAAATATCTAGGGCCCAAAGTAGGTTAATCCGTCCCTGTTTTCTACATCTTTTATTAGTGGTTTAACATGATAATTTAGTTGAAAATTCTTAGTAAGCGCTACTATCTGTAATTTTTCAAAATTTTTGAGATAAAAATATTTAATTTATTTTGATAAATAATGGTTGACTGTTGTACTGTAAAAATAAACACTTACAATTAGATATGACGGGAAACGAAACTGCAGTAACATTTCATTTGTAAGTAAATTGAATAAATAATTTTTTGACGTCAAATTCCATATGACGATTTCTATATTACTGATATTTTTTAAACGTTAAATCTCATGTAACGATTATAACAATTCTGACAAAAACCTAAATAAAAGGGATATTTATGGAAGTCCTTCCGCACACCTTTTCGCTTCACTGGTTTTGCCTAGAAACTTAACTTACACTGTCTCTGTTGTTAAATACATTATATGGGTCAGAAGGACTGAGTAGAATTATAAGCGTTCTAAGATCCTGACTACGGAATCCTAAAAAAACAAACCTATTTTGCTGTAGTCTAGAATTACTTTAATTTCGTTAGCGATTTTTTTCCAGTCATCACTATTCATATTACAAGAATCTAATACGGGATCAAATTCATGAATAAAATACACTACTCGATATTTTTCGGGGGAACATCTGAAAGGGTGAGGTTGGTTTTGGTTAGGTTAGTTTAGTTAGTTTTGACAATATACTTCGATTTTTGATATAAAAACTAGGTGGTGAGGTTGGTTTTGGTTAGATTAGTTTTGTTAGTTTTGACAATATACTTTGGTTTTTTTTTTTAAAGTAGGTGGTGAGGTTGGTTTTGGTTAGGTTAGTTTAGTTAGTTTTGACAATATACTTCGATTTTTGATATAAAAACTAGGTGGTGAGGTTGGTTTTGGTTAGGTTAGTTTAGTTAGTTTTGACCATATATGTAATATACATATATAGCCAAATGGATATGAAAAAAACGTCCCAACATCACGGTGCAGATTTGGAAGTACTTTGTTCGTTTTGCGCAAACGCGACTCTTTGGTGGTAATATGAACCAATCTGAACAGTAAACACGGTAAACACTAATTGATGCATCTGCGCAAAACAACTGAAGTGCCTCTACCCGATGTCTATCCGTCTCACTTCATCGGAACCACTGCCTCTTATAGGGATTGGCCATATAGTTATAATACATATATGGTTTTGACAATATACTTCGATTTTTGATATAAAAACTAGGTGGTGAGGTTGGTCAAAAATTTGAAATTTCACGAATAAATTTAAAATGTTATAAATTTAATTCCTTCTGTAATATTTTATAATCAAATATGTAATTATTAGTTATAAAATAGTAAGAATACCATTCCTAATAGAAGAATTAGATGTATCGGACGATTAATTTATTTTATTCATCCGATAGTCGGACGACTAGGTTTTTTTTATTCGTCCGTTTATCGGACGACTAGCAACACCCAAAAAAAAAAAACTGATCAGACAGTACTTACGGTAAACAAAGATATTTCGAATTTGGCCCAAAACGACGTCTTGCATACTCTTGGTCATTTAAATCTTTAAATTCTCGTACTGCTTTTTCAAACATACCCTTTTTGGGTACTAAAGCTAATAAAGAAAAAGATAAATTAATTTTTTATTCCAAAAATAAAATTTGGTTCTTTTTACCTTGAGTTTCTTTATCTGGAATCATTCCAATTGTGCCACCCGTATAAATTACTAGGACTTTCGCTTCTGGTTTTTCCTCATTAAAATGAAATGTATTTCTGGGTGCCTCATTTTCATCATTCATTGTATTTAGAAGGTCCTAGAATACTAATTTTGAACGAAGCATTTTAAATTTCTTTATATTATTTGTCTATTTTGATATATTTTTTTTTTAATTTATAATTTTTAAATAAAAGGCTACATAATTAAATTAAAAACTTTTCGATTTCCTTAGTAACAGAGCATAATTAATTTAAATCAGAAACCTGACTTCAATATCAAGAAAGGGGTGAAAAGAAACAAAAAAAGTTTTTTCTGATATCTCTAATTTATTCCTTAAAAAAGATTTAGTTACTTTTATTCGTAAAACAGTAATCAGTGAGTTCGTTTTCGTAAATTAGATTAATAAAAAAGTTCAAAAACCTTGTGCGATTTTGAAAGGAAAAATTTAATATGTAGAAATTTATTTCTTAACAATCAAAATTACAAGCCAAACAAAATAAATATTAATTATCTTTATTGAAACACTAACTTCACTTTTAACAATTCAACCACACTGAAGGTCGTATGTTACATTGTTACATAGATCAAATTAAAAAATGATCGATATTTATTAAATTATTTCATTGACTATTATTGATTAATAAAAATTTCTCTAAATTATGTCAATTAAAGTGTTTACAAATACTTTATAAAACTAAACTACGCCTTGCGTAAAAACATTTCAGGACGTAAATTCTTTATAATATCACCTTAGACTCTTAGAGTTCAACAATCAGAAATGCTAGACCGATAATAACTAATGCCCTTCAGTCACCTTTTATCAAATATTATTTCAAAGACAATATAAATTTTAGTTAAAAGTGGTATGAAAATCTAAAAATATAAAAAAACCCATTTATTGTATTTTAATAAAAAAAGTTACAAAACAGTAAAAACCAAAAATGGTGACCCACAAGCTACAAATGAAACCCTAATCAAATAAAAATAAATAATTTTTTATCTTTATCTCAAACTTATTGTTAAGTGAAATAAAGAAAAAAAGATAGATAAGTGTCTTAACATTCAAGTAATCTTAGGTCACTGTACTTCGTTTTTCAGTATGGCATACATTTTTACGTAGACTTAACGGAAATTTTTTCAAAATAATATCAAAAGTATTTGAAAAAAACAAAAACAAAAATAATGTCAGAAAAGTCAAGACAATGAAATAATATTATTGTCAAAACGTGTTTTTTGCATTCTTTATATGGAAATTATTGTAACAATTAAATTCAAATACCAAAAAAAAAAAAAAAAATGTTTCCAGTTTCAAAAATTTTTTTTACTAGTACAGTTGGTAACACTTAAATATGTATACGCGTTTCTTAACAATTAACTTCAAAAAGGGACAAATGGTCACTTACCTTCAAAAAAGTTGAAACAAAATAACTTCGTTTAATACTGTAACAATCACTAAAACACTATTTTCAGTTAAAATAAAATATAAATAGCCGGAAAAATTTTATTAATGTCCTACAACTAAATGTTTAGTTCAATAATAAACAATCTATGATAATTTGATAAGTAAATCGTTTAAATTATTTGGTAAACAATAAATATTAATCAAAATATTTATTCCTAATAGAAATAGCAAAATTAATAATAGTTTTTAAAATTAGATCAATAAATAAATATATTAACCAAATTAAATAAGCAAACCGTTAAGTTAAACATACTTTAAGTACAAACGTTTAATATAAAAGAATGTTATAAGGAAACAATCTAAATTCATTTCATCAGACTTCTATTAATTCTATTATTATAGAATGCATTCCATTCAATATATTGCACAATCTTTTACAAAATTGTTTTAACAAACGAGTAAGTTCAAATGTAGAGCATGCAGTGAAGTTTATTTTAAAAAATACGTCGTTAAGGGGTAACTCCACATTAAACTCTTAAAAAAATCTTATTTTTAAGACAATGATAAATTATATAAACACTAACGCAATTTAATGAAAAAATAATTATTAAAATTTTTTTTTAAGAAAATGGTATCGTTAAACGTAGTTTAGAAATAAGTTTTCTGAAAATTCGAGTTAATTTTCAGAAAATCTTCGTTGTTATTTGGAAACTCTCAAGAAATTATTAACATTTCGTCTATGATGCACAGTTTGTTTAAAAAAAATTGGACACTTCTTTTAAGTTGTGAAGTGTAGACTTTAGATAAAATAATTTAATTAATATTTCTATGGTTTGGGAAAGTCGATTTTACAATGCTAAAAAGACTTAAAGATAAGTTACAAAACTTGAGTCAGATTTTTATGAAACCAACTATACGCCAATTTGAAAAAGGTTTTTACGTAGTGTTTTATTAGTTATTAGTATGTAAAATAAATAAAAGGCAAATAGTCATAAATAACAAAACAAATATTTTTTACTTCGCAAAATACCACTATATTTTTAAATTGAGACAATTGTTTCGAATGTTAGTTGTACATTTACAAAAAAATATAGTGATACCTTGTGAAATAAAATATTTATTTTATTATTTAAAAGTATGGAATACTATGTGTAAAGTAACATTCAAATCTATTAACATTAGTCATAAATATTTAGATTTCTAAAATTCAATATTATGATTAATGTTTTGACATTTTTGATGTTTTTAATTTTGGAAGCTAAAAGGCAATGAAAGAACATCATAAAACTAATGAAAACATTAATGACATAATTTTTGAAAACACTGTCTATATTATAATTTTATGCGTTTTGTTAAATTTGTCACGAAAAACTTATTTTTAGAACATATTTTAATTTCATTTTTATTAATTGTTACGTTGGTAGTGTCGGTATCATTTTAAAATAGATTCGCGGAAACGTCACGTGTAAAAACAACAAAATCTACACGTGTAGTAGTTTGTAATAGCGGCCATAGCGGCTATTAGTGTCTAGGATGGTCTACGATTAAAAACGAATTTTTGTTTAGGTCAGTTTCGTAACTTCATAAGTAACGAAATTAATAGTATAAGCACCTACTTAACTTCTATCATTTCTGATTAAATTTAATGTATATTAGTGGAGGCAATTTTTTTTCGTAACGAAAAAAACGACAAACAAGATATTAAAGTGATTTTGCAATATTTTTCCGAATTAATATATGGGGATGATCAACAAATTATTATTTTAGCGTATTTTAGCAATAAAAACAAATTGTCTTATTTTGCGAAAAATGCAAAATTCCAGCGATTTTGAAGAGAAAAATTCATTTCCACTTTCTTTTAAATTTATCCCTCTGAATTATTAAATAATTACAAATAATAAAATAAAATTTTCAGTTACAATGACGCGTAACATTCTTGCAAATCGACCGTTCTGTCGAAAAAGTCCCAGAAAATTTTAATAAAAAAATCACAACTAACAAAAAATTAGTGCGAAAAAAATATAATATATTAACTTGTAAGTATATTCTAGTACATATATAGGTATTCAAATAATTTTGTACGCAACTGTATCTAATTAACAATTACTGTCTTTAATTGAATGTGATAACTGATACCTATAAAAAAAAGTGCAATAAAAAACGTTAAAATTTGAAACCTTTTTTTCAGCTTAAGTTCAATTCAAATTATCATCAAAATTTGTTTCTTATCAGTTATCTATTAAATGTATGTCAAAGTTAAACTTTGTTAAACTAGACACAAAATGTCACCCTTTTTATCAGTTGAACTATATTATACTGATATCGATTCAGACAGTTGTCTCTCTGTTTACATATTACCTTTTAATATTTGCCTTGCAGTGATATAGAAAATATTTAAAATATTAATATTGTTAAAAAAAAAGCCTAGAAGGTTATTTTATAACATAAATATTTATAATTCTTATAATATACACAGACTAGAGAAATTTTAATGTTTTCATTATAATTTTTTTATCTTTAAACAAAAATACGCAACAATTATTCTATTGTTGGGTCAAGGCGGGTGACTTGCGCAATAAACCATTAAACATGGCGGGATAAAAAAATGGACATTCCTATAATCCTGTCAAATAATAAGTTGTGGTACTAGAGGTGGCTTCAGCGGATAAATTGTAAAAAAAAATAAATTATAAAGTGAATAAAAAGATTTAAAAGAAGATCCTAAGTCAAACATTTTTTTGAATTTTGACTGTGAGATTTTATGTTCTTTTTCGCAACTTTATGGGAAAATAAAGGATATTATTAGACACCTAAATCCAGGGGGTGGATATAGATTGAGGATGGAGTACAGAGGGGGAGGATATAGTTCGAGTGGGCAAGTACTTCAATTATGTCATTTTGACAGAAAAAATAAAAAGCTTACAACCAAATTACCATTATTCAATAAATTACTGTAATTCAAATAACTTCCATAAATCTTGACTTGAGAAAAGAAATTTGGTAATTTGTCGATGTCATCACGTTGACGAAAATTTTTCAGTGTCCTAAAAATCGTAAATAAAATGATAGAATTATGAAATTGTAGGCAAATTATAGGTTTTCGAAATAGTTTTTTTTTTTTTTTTTTTTTTTTTTTTGATCTAGTTAAGCATGTAGAACAACTAATAAAAAGACTTCCGTTGATTTTCTGTCATGTTTCTAAAAGGAATTTCGTCATTTTGACAACAAAAATAAGAAAAATCAAACCTAACTAAATAAACTTAGTTTAAAGTTTAATAATATATGATTATATGCGATATATGCCCACCTAATAAAGGGCGCTCATATGAAAAGCTGTTGGAGGGGTGGATGTTAGAACTGAGGGTAAGGAAAACGACGGGCCCCCGGAAACAAAAAAAATCTTTAAGTGGCGAGCAAAAAAAAAAAAAACGTTTTCGAGGCTCCTTATTCAACCTGGGGCCCCCGGGTGCCCTTGTACCTAATTGATACCTATGTGATTCACTAAAATGGTTAATTTTTTCTTAAAATTGCTTTTTGTTCTGTTTTAAGATTATGCGGTATAAGAAGTATAGTTTCAAGAGATAGTACACGTACATATATATAAGTTACAGGTTTATAACATAGAAAAATTCGGACCTACCCAAAATTATAATAAAATTCTAAAACCGCCCCTATATCTACATACTTCTTATATTATGATACCAACTGATTGTGAGCTGATACAATTCATAAATTAAAACCAAGTAATAATTATGTATATGAAATAATTTAACAAATTTATTGTTTTATTAAAGAAATTTTTTTATTTACACAAACAATTCAATTACAAAAATATTGAACTAAAAATTAAAAAATATATTTTGAATTTTTAATTGATGAACAAGACCATTTTGAAGATGTCATCAATAACCCGTAGAAACTTTACCAAAGTATCTAAAAGGTGGTAAAGGCTTTATCAAAAACTGAAAGTCCTTCAAAAAATTAATATCGAAACAGTAATAAAACGTTTTTTTCATATTATAATAATTTGCATATATTATTAAAAATTTTTAATATGCATAAATATTCATGAAAATAGAGAATGACATATTAAATAAATACACTTACGTTAGGCGTTGACTTTTAATTTTCCGGCAATTACCTATTTTCCGGTACGCAACAGTTTGTTTGCGTGAATAACTTTCACTACACGAATTTGCAAGGGAGTGTCCAAATGACATGCAACTACATATAAAGGTGCGTCCACACGTACAGCTTTCGAAAAATTACCTAAGAATTTGTAATAGACTAATATTTTTTTTCATCAATATTTGCTGTGTGCAGTGGGTTAAGATAATTTAATCAATTTAAAAGCTGATATCTCGAATAATACTATCTTATCAATCTATTATTCTCCCTAGAGGAATAAAATAGATAATGAATTTTTATTAATAAATATTTTTAATTAACGAAATGGAAAAATGTGTTTTGCTAAATAGAAGTCCCATTTTGGTAATAAAATTTTATTCAGATTCTATATTAAACCTAAAATTTAAATACGAGCAATGCCAAACCCCAAAATAATAGTGATTTTTTAAAGTTTTCAATTCTTGTATTTGTTAATATCAGTGCTGTTTTTCTTAAATTTTGATTTAATTTTTATTATAAAATTTCTCATTTGTACCATTTTTAAATTTCCTCATAAAATATGGAAGTACTTCATTTTTTTCCCCTTTCTACTAATTTTTCTCTAAGTTTTGGTCGAAAAATGAACAGATTTTGTAATAAGTATAAGTAATTAAGGGTAAACTCGAATGACATACGATAATTGACTATGAATTTGTGCCTGCTGCCATTAAGAAAGTAAAAGTTTGAAGGCAAATTGAGATAACATGGCATCGACTCAAATTTCATTGTTGGAATTGAAACCAAAATCAGTCTCTAAAACGTAATTTTCTTTTAGTAAATAATATTTAATTACTTGCTTACTACATACAGTTTTCTTAAGTTTTTAAGGTCATCTTCGAAGATAAAGATGACATATGGTATATCTATACTAAGAACAGAAAAAAAGCCATTTACTGTGTCTCGTTCCGCGTAAGAAAAACAAAAGTTCCAGGTTATAACTCGAAAAAGGTAGTTACAGAAAAATTCTAAGAAGATATTTCAATTCTACGTAAAAAAAGTGCTATTAGAACTTGTAAATAAAAATACTATAGTTCTTATCAGTAAGAAATTATTGACAGAAAAAGAAATTTGGAATTATGGGTTTTTTGGCTGTAGCTCATAAACTAATTGGAAAATTAAATAAAATCAATCTTCTGTTTTTTTTCCTTTTTTCTTCTTTTTTTTTCAAAAAAAAAAGCAAACTGCAAATTTAAAATTTACGCATTTGCAAGAATGAAAGAGATAAAGCTAAGAAAACGGGAATTCCTTAAATTCGTAAGTGATGAATCATGCTTAAATTTAAGTGAAATAGATCATAACTCTCGATGCGTCTGATGCTTCTATATAATTCATCTATAATTTAACCGAAATTGTATCTCTCACGGTTTACAAGATCTCAATGCTGGCAATTTTATCAGGGACGACTGTATATTTCAAATAAAAAGATAAAGTTGTCAAAACACTACAAGACCTAGATTATAATAATAATGGGGTTTTACGTCCGTTTTTCAGACTTTTAGGGAATTTCGGAATGGAAAATTCAGCTATTACAGCCACTGTCATGGTAAAACTTGAGTGCGGGACTATAATAGAAAGGACAATGGGCAAAACTCTATGAGGAGCTGCCCCCTAGCGCCCAAGGTTGAGACCGGTGCCGATCGATAGTCCTGGTCAAGTAGTTCAACTTTATCAATGGGCACGTTCATGGAGAACTTGGCCTTCAAAAGTTATAGAACGTCAAAAGTACAAAAAGTCTGCACGTGGTCATAGCCAAACGGGGTACTCTGTATAGGTACAAATGGGTTATGAGACATGTCGTGGGTCGGCCTATCACTGTGTAAAACCACTTTCCTGGCAAGTAGCCTAACCTCGTTTTTTCACATGGCCTATGGCAGAAGACAAATCGAAAATGCAAACCTGTACATTGGGAGTATCCAAAGAGAAGTTTGGGAGTCCTACCGGTAGCGATTTCTGGCAGACCCCTTGGTAGATTGCCGAAATAAGGTAGTCCGAAGTGCACCCTTCCGAAGGGGACTTTAATGCCCGCTGCAGGTCAACACACATCGTTTCCTTCAGAAATGGTCACGTGGAGTATGCAAAACCTACTGCACGTCAGTAGGGTCCATACGTAAGATGGGTATATTTGTGACCTACTAGGAAGGGGCTTTCAGAAAATACATATCTCACCAGTGGGCGCTGGAGGGGCAATTTTGCGCATTGTCCTTTGTTTTGAAATCCGTAGAAGCCAAAAATAACATTCACTAAAATTTATATTTATATAATTACATCATCTTTTTGTCGAAAAATGCTCAAAACACCCGGTTCTAGGTGTGTGCTTGAAGAACCTATCCAAAGGTTTGGTACTTCAAAAGCTTTCACCAAATTTCGTAAAAATTACATGTTTTGTTCGGAAGTTAGCGAATATACCGTATTTTCGACTTCTAGAGACCTCAAAACAAACTTAACTATAAACACTGTAACCGTTGAATTTTCTCAAAGGAAATTTGTCGAAAAGACAACTTTAAATTGGTCCCATTCATAAGTAACCATTTTAAAATTCTTTTTTTTTTTTACAAAGAAATAAAAATAATTTACAAAAAATTTGAATATTTTAATTTATATATAAACTGGATTAATTCGAATCACTTGTTATACTATCATTACTTGTCAATTGTTTATATTTTTGCACGATAAAATGTTCACCCTGTTGTATACATTTGGTTAACGTTTCCACATAAGTTTTTAAAAATTGTTCAACACTCTGTTTAAATTTTGACGAATTATTTTTCGAATCACCACCACCGGCATCAGTTTCACCGGCATCACTTTTTATTAATTGTACATTATTCATTTCACGACATGCTAATATACTCCATAAATTTAGTACATTTGCGGCATTCATTGCAGCATTTGATGCATCGGCGTTTAACAATTCTTCAGATTTTGTTAAATTTGATAACGCTTCGGAGAATAGATTTAACGAATTTAAATATGCTAGATGTTTACCGTATAGGTTATGTCGTTCTGTGTCTAAATCACTTTTCTTAATTTCGAAGTCACGGTATGTTGAAAAACGTCCCAATAGGAAACCTGAAAACAAATGAATACGTTATAAGTGTTAAAATTATTTTGAATATAACTGTATTTTAGTTTTTTAATCTATAAGTATGGAAAATTTTCTTATTTTCTCTCACACACGAGAAATTGGCAAAAATGCGATAACCTTCTTTTGTTAATCATCTGCTGGGGATATTCAGACTCGTGATATTAATATTATCAATTTGTGATTTGTTCATGAAAATACAGTTTCAAACAAATCACGTAGTTTAAGTCATTCAAATTATTCCAAGGAAAAGTGGTGACTTTCGTCAGGGTCGTGGAGGAAAATGAAGAACCCCGGGGACAAATAAAATTCTTCCCCAAAAATACAATTGAAGAGCAAAAAAAGAAAGCGAAGGGACTTTTACTAACTTTTGCCCGGGCCCCATTTTGGGATTCGGACTCCCGGGCTGCAGCCTCGGCTACTTCCCCAGCCCCCGCCAAACTTGACTTTCGTAATTTACTTGATCTACAGTCGACTCTCGTTAATTCAAAACTCTTAAAATATTACGAATTATAGAGAGGTTCGAATTATCACAGGTAACAATTTTAATTTTTTAAGCATTTGCGATGAATAAACTTGAACTTGTCTCAAAATATACTTACAATCTTTCTGTCTCTCTCTCTCTCTCTGCAACTTTGAATTGTCGAGTGTTTGACACCGATGAGTTCGAATTAACGCGTCGTTTTGTTACGTAGCAATGATTTTTTCGTTCGAATTACCAAGTGCATAAAAATGTATTGATTTAGTTCGAAATATAAAGAGATTTTGTATAACTCGTGATACCTTTGAATTATAGAGAGTTTCGATTTATCGCAGGTTTGAATTAACGAGAGTCTACTGTATGTATTTTCTTCTATAATTACTAACTACAGATTTAAAATAAAATTAAGACCGTGGATTGGTAAAAACACGGTTTTAAAGTAAAAATCATATTTTCTGATCTCATTCTCAGATTTCAAGATTTTAGCAATCAAAATGAAAAGTTTACCTACTAAATTTACTAAAATTTTATTAACGAATTGATAAGAAGTCATAAGAATACTCTATAATTATAAATAATGAAAATTTACCCCTCTGACGTCATCAGGTAGTCTGTTGATTCGATCATAGTAACCTTTATCACGCAAAACATTAAAACATGTTTCCGTGTGTATGTGTATGTGTAATTCTTTTTGCCCGAATTTTTTTTCTTTTTTTCTTTTTTGACAATATTAAATTTTTAGTTACAAATTTATTTATTATTTATTATTTATTCAGTTATAATTTGTTAAATTACAATATGTTTATGTAATCCCATATATACATAAGTATTATACAGCTGAACCTTTTTTTATGCAGTGGATAGGAACCGCATAAAAAAAATCACACAAAAAATATATTCAAAAACATCATAAATTGCTATAAAAAGTTCGGTCCAGATTGTGAAAAAAAAACTTTTTTATGCGGTGGATCGGGACTGCATAAAAAAGTTGCAACGAAAATACGTAACTCAAAACGCTCAAAACCAAACGATTTCCTTAGAAGTTGCTTTCCCTAAACATTAATTTACACCTGGGAACATTTTATTTCATTTTTATAATATTATGAAAATTATGAAAAATACATCTATAAAAAAAATTAATAATGCAATAACTTATATTCTTATTCAATGTACTGATTAAATGCTTAAAAACCATTAAAAAGTATTTTTATCAAAGAAAGTTATTATACTTAGTTAATGTTTAAGTTTCGTACTTTCTTTTGATTTTGATTCACATTATGCATTTTAATGACCATTTTTTTAAACCGCTTAAAAAAGGTTTAGCTGTACATAGTTATTAGAAAAATAATAATTAATTAATAACCCGCCACCGACGAAAAAAAGAAACATTTAAGTGATTTTTGATGAAATTAAACCCATAAAACAAAAAGAAAAAGAAAATGGATTTCTAGACTTAAGATCATATTCCAGAGCCGAATTTGAACGTTTTAATTAGGAAAACCGAAAGATTACCCCAAAATTACAACAGTTCTATTGACAAATCCTTAAGGTAGTTGGTCGATAAAACAATTTTTTCAAAGGATTAAGGACCGTTAAAAAGTTATTGAAAAAAAATAATACTTTACACGTACTCTTATGGAAATTCGACGACAGAACAGATTAAATAACTTTTTAACGGCTTAGTGAATCGGTTTGAAATTTTCACAGGGGCCTCAGTATTTAATGAGGAACATTCTACTAAATTTTCAATCGTCTCGTACCATTCTGAGATGCCTCCCAAAAATCCTCAGAATGTACTCTGCTCTTGTAATCAGCTGAGAGCTATAGTTTTAATGTACTGAACAAACAGTTGTAGTACTACAGTTAGTTAGATTAGTATATTGTGCAATAAGTGCGGGAAATTGTTGATTGCCCACGAAAGCGAAGTTGAGCGCACGAACGTAGTGACTGCGCTCATTCGCTTGAGTGAGGCAATCGACAATCCCGCACGAGTTGCACATACTATTTTTTATTACGAATTTCACATAGTTTTTTCTATTATGATCATTAATTTTGACATTTTTATTAATTTTTTAAAATAATATTTTTAAGTGTTCGTCTTTTTTTTCTGAATTAATTATCGTTTAAATTACCTTGTTGGTGGTTTCTATAGAAATAATTATAAAATATTTATTAAATGAAAAATTAAGAGGCGGCTTTGCGTGTTTTGATTAAATTTTGCGTGTTTTATTGTCAATTTGCGTGTGGAAAGTTACTTTCCACATGCAAAAAAGTATGCGGGAAGAGTACAGTGGGCAAACAGCTATTTTGCGTACAGAAATGTGTGCGCCAAGTTAGTACTTCTCCCGTATGAGTAATAAAAAATTATTTATTTAACCTCATAGTTTGTTATACAACGCAATTATTCACGAATTTCTAATTTTATGTACTTTTGTCTCCGATTGTACCTGCCACACATTCTTAAAAAAATACCAAAATTCATCCTGATGACGTCATCAAGGCTACTGAACTTTTTTCAGACTCTAAAATTCATAACGTAAGCTGCATAAATTTACTATTCACTACCAATTAGAGGTTTTTGAGGGCGTTCTTTTTATTTTTAATGGAATTAAAACTACAGGACTAACCGAAAACAGAGTAGAAATCGTATTCTGAAGCATAATTTGGAGATTTTAATAGTAAAAATGAACATTTTACCCATAATTTATAAAAATAAAGCAAAAATGCATGACTCTTTAAAAGTTTTAAGTTGAAAGTTTTGAATAAAATTGCAATAAATTGTGCAGAAACTGGCAAATCTTTCAGGAAACTTCCATTTACTGTTCTAACGTACATCATATTTATGTAAGAGTACACCACGAGTAGTGCACCGTTTTTAAAAAAAATTTCAATTGTTTTATGTTTAATAAAAGTTTTGAACAATGTGCATGCCAATTACAATTATAATTTATCGTCTAAGTTGGCAAAAACTTAGGATACAAATTGTCTGGCGCGTAACCTGTATTAATGCCAAATAATATTTTTAAAAATTTCCTGGCGATTAATAATAATTATTCAAAATATTTTTATCTACAAGGAAGAGTAAGGACATGCATCCTTCTAGAATCTGCCATTATCAGTAGGGTATTTTCTTATTGAAGTAAATAAACCTACCATTAGAACGGAAAATCTAAAAATGGTTACACCTTTAATTAATATTCATTACCAATGAAACGCCACGCTCAGTTGTAGGTATACTGTTATTCCACATATAAGAGATATCACCAATTTTATTATAGTTTTCAAAAAGGAAGGGTTTCGATAAGACTCTTTATCGACCCCCCCCATGAACGAAATTTTTTGAAGTTTATGACCAAGTTCATTTTTATATTAGCAAATTTTCAGAATGGAATTTAGCTATTACAGCCACTGTCATGACGCGACTTGAGCCCGGGACTATGGCAGAAAGGCTATTGGCGGATAAGCATGGGTAGAAATGCCCTCGCACGAATTGTGTTTGTTTTTTTTCTGCTAACTGCTTTCGATATAAGATTAAAATTTACTGAATTTCAACCCTTAAAAACTCACTCTTTGGGGGTAAAAAATTATTTTTTGAAAATCAAAAAAAATTTATAAATTTTTAGTGGCTTGACGGATTTAGCTGGAATTTTTATATGTTTTAGATACGTCTATAGTGTATCTCAGAAAAAATTATCAGCTTCAAAAAAAAATTATAACCCCCCCCCCCCAAAAAAAAAAAAAAATTGTTTAATTTTTCAATATTTTTTTTCATCAACTTGTATACCTCTTTTCAGATAAAATTGATCATGAGTTTTCGTTAAAAAATTAAATAATTCTAATATTCGAAACAAATCGATCTTCTATTCTTTTCTAAAAATAAACTACAAATTTAAAATTTACATAAATGCAATAATAAAAGAGATAAAGCCAGGAAAACGGAAATTATTTAAATTCAAAGTTACGAAGCATGGTTAAATTTAACTGAAATAGACCATAGCTATGGTACAATCACCAAAATTTTGTTGCAGGCTTCCTACTATGATCGATACAACATATAATTTTTTCAGATTTTTTCTCCGGGTGCGTCATAGTTAAAAAAATAAAATGTCCAAAAAGATTTTTTTTGAGGTTCGTTATATATATATATATATATATATATATATATATATATATATATATATATATATATATATGTTCGTTGTACAATCACCAAAATATTTCTACAGGCTCCTCACTATGATTGATAGAACATATAATTTTTCCAGAATTTTTTTCCGGGTGCATCATAGTTAAATAATTTAAATGTCCGTGAATATTTCCTTAGAGATAGGTATAGGTTTCCGGGTACTCAATCGATTGGAAATCGTTTGCAAATTTTGAATATGTTCATAAAAACATTTTTGATTTCATAAATTCTTGTGAAAAAAAAATAGTTTTGTGCCAAAATTTCCCCTTATTCAAAAATTTTTGTGAAATTTTTTTTATACTATTGGAAAGAGGAGACAAAATCACATAAAAAAGGTCTAAACTATTACAGTACAGCACCGATAATGGAAACATCAGTTTTGGAAATTTTTTGAGAGCATCAAATTAGTCAACATCACTTTTGGAAAGTTGTATCAAAAAAATAATGCAACTTTCCAAAAGTGATGTTGACTAATTTGATGCTCTCAAAATTTTTCCAAAACTGATGTTTCCATTATCGGTGCTATACTGTATTCTATGACAACTAGTTTCCAAGAAAAACTAACTTTTATAAACGGAAATTCGCTATGTTATGTAGGATGCTGCGACAGGGGTATTTTATTTGTAATGTTAAAGATGTAAGGTTTTTAAAAATATATAATTTTTTGTTACTATTTGATTGGGCTTTTATGAAAATAATTGCTAAACTTGACTATTTTGCAAAACTACACTATTTTTGTAGTTGTGAAATTTGAATTTAATTATTTTTCATAGAGCGCAACCGAGTAACAAAAAGATTTTCATACATATATTATGTATATGGTGCTCAAGTGCATAAGTTACAATATACAGCTGAACTCTTTTTTGTGCGGTGGATAGGGACCGCATAAAAAAAATCGCACAAAAAAAATATATTCAAAAATATCATAAATAGGGTAAAAGACCCGATTGTCGAACGGGGTTATAAGTCCGAACAGTTTTGACATTTATATATTAATGAAGTTATTTCTGAAAGAAACCTCTGATAAAAAAATTATTATTAACAGAATGATCATTTTTCAATTTAAATTCACCTCACATTTGATGCCTCCTCACTTAATTTAAGAAATATATATATATATATATATATATATATATATATATATATATATATATATATATATATATATATATATATATATATCGAACAATTTTTGTTGAATTCGTGAATTTTTAATATGATGGATGATCATTATTCAAAACACATGAGTTATAAATTGTAACATTTTTCACCGAATTTTTAAAGTTATTAGCATAATAAAAGTATACAAATAATTGTTATTAGTCCACTTAAGAGATTAGGATAGCTAAATTATATTTTATATGCGTTAAATACTATTTTTACAAGGGTTTCTCCTTGGGGATCCAAGTTTTAAGGTTGGGTACCCCATTTTGAGAATTATATATTACATATCTATTTTATAAACATTTTTAATTAATTTTTGGGTTTAAAACACTTAACTAACCGTTTTTATAATTTCACTTTAATATTTTATTTATTTCAGAACGTAAAATCAATTGAAAAATAATTAATAAAGAATTAAAACTTCGAAATTGAAATAAAAACGTCAGACATTTAGATTTGAAACAACATATAAATATATACGTCATATATTTAATTTAACTGTTTAAAAATTCACAATGGCGTATCGATAAGTTAGAATCATGTTAGAATGTACACAATGTTTTTTAAAAAATAATTAGATGGCGAAAGAAAATACAGTATTTTAGTGGTTTATTTTATCGAATATTTAAACCCTTCTGTCATTGCTGCTATGTTTCACAAGGTGTCATTCTGTGATACTCTATGACACAGACTGACCTCTTGTAGTGGATAGAGTGTCAAAGTGGCTGCAAGATAATGGTTTAAATATTCGATAGGAGAAGATGGTATGTATGGTATGTATTGCATGTCATGTACATTAAATGCGTGTTTTTTCTTACCGGTCAGTGTGTTGTTTTTTTAAAGGAGGTTAATATATTCTGTCCGTTTTTTCATAGACGTCAACAAATTATAAAACAAAAACATTAATAAATCAAAATTTTTGGTTATATTTTCTTAAAAACATATCCATTGGATTAAAAAAACTTGGTTTCATACTTATTAAGAAAAAAAAAATGGGTGTTTTGTTTATTTTTTAATTTTTTAAGCTACTTTAATGATATAGCTAAAAATAGTGTTCGGTCATCGGGTCTCTTACCCTAGCTATAAAAAGTATAGTTCGATCCAGATTGAACAAAAAACTTTTTTTTGTGCGGTTGGTCGGGACCGCATTAAAAAAGTTTCATCGAAAAAACATCACTCAAAACGCTCAAAACTTAGAAATTTCCTTAGAAGTTGCTTCTATAAACAAGATAAAGCATTAATTTACACGTAAAAACATTTTATTTCAATTTTATAATATTATGAAAATTTTGAAAAATACATCTTTAACAAAATTAAATGATACAATAACTTATGTTCTTATGCAATGTATTGATTAAATGCTTAAAAGCCGTTAAAATGTATTTTTATCAAAGAAAGTTATTATAGTAATTGTTTAAGTTTCTTACTGTCTCGTGATTTTGATTCACATTATGCATTTTAATGGCCATTTTTTACAAACCGCATAAAAAAATCGCATAAAAAAGAGTTCAGCTGTACATACATATATGAAAATCTTTTTGTTACTCGGTTGCGCTCTATGAAAAACAATTAAATAAATTTCACAAAAACTACAAAAATAGCGTATTTTTGCAAAACAAGCCAAGTTTAGCAATTATTTTCATAAAAGTCCAATCAAATAACACAAAAAAATATATACATATAATATTTTTAAAAACCTTACATCTTTAACGTTTTAAAAAAATATAAAAATGGAGTCGATGATAAACTTCAAAAAATTCCATTCAAGGGAGGCGATAAAGGGCTTTATCGAAATATCTCCTTTGGTTTTTTTTATCTGAACTGTTGTCTTTTTGTTTTTAATGCATATGACGCCCTGAAGATTAATAGATATTAACCATCTTATATAATATACATATATATATATATATATATATATATATATATATATATATATATATATATATATATATATATATATATATATATATATATATATATATATATAGGCAATATATATAAAGGCAATCTTTTTTCGTGTAAGAACAAGTTAAAACAAAAATGTCTTATTTTGCAAAAAATGGTAAATTACAGTGAATTATTAAAGATTTGTTCTTTTTTCACGAATTTTTAGTTCACGAATTTTTAGAATTTATTGCGTTCCTTTTTAAAAATTCAGAATTATTAGTTCAAGTAATAATTCAGTTCGATCATGCGTATTTGACAAATTCATTATTATTTGAACCCTTCATCATTTTGGAAAAGGAACAAAGCTTAAGTAATTACAAATAATAAAATAAAATCCTCAATTACAAAATTAGTGAAGTAATGGTTAAGAATAGTTTAACATTTTTTGGAAATTGGTCCTTCTGTCAGTAGTGAAGTTATTGATGGATGATCAAGGTCAGATTACTATTCTTGGCAATTGATATTTGTTTACCTGACCACACTGATTGTAAGAGAATAGAGATGGGCTGGAAACAGGGCTGCCAGTACTTTCTAAGAAAAAAAATTGTACGTTCATTTAACGGTAATATAAACCTTATAGCCAGTGCTGGAATTACACCAGGGACACACGGGGCTAGTACCGCGGGCAGTAAATTTTTAGGGCAGCAAAATTTGGAATTTGGTGTTTTTTTATTTTTGCTAGTTAATTTTTTTTTCATGGGAGTTTTTATTGTTAAAAGCTAATAATTTTTTTTTTCTTTTTAGGGAAAGGCAGGTGTGCCACTTAGGGTAAATCCGGCCCTGCTTACAGAGAGAAAAACACAGAAATTAAAACTAATTTCGCAAAATTTGAAAAAAAAAAAAAAAAAAAAAAAAAAAACGAAAAAAATTGTTTCTAACATTTCCGTATTTCTTTCTGATAACAAGATAAAATTCAAAACCCGACTTGTAATCTTATAAATTATTTATTTGTGAAAATGGTAAAAGAAAAACATTTATTTTCAAAATAATTTCTGTGAGGATATGCATTTAAATTCTTAAACTTCAAGCTGTGATTTCAAACCAAACTGCAAGTAAAGATGACAAACTGACCTTACTTAACTGACCAACTGACCTAAATCAAAGCGGGAAAATGAATGTCTACCTGAAATACACTCTTATTACAATGACACAGTTAAAATTGAGTTGACCCCAAATTATATTTTACAGAGAATCTGGATAAAGAGTTTAGAGCAAAAAAACATGCTTAAGAAATCAACCTGTATTTAAAAACTAGATTATTCCAAAAAATTCTCACACGTATATTTTTGTACCCTGAACTTTATTGTTCGAAAATAAATCAATATTCTAAAAATACTTCGAAAAATTTCATTCAATTAAACAATTAAATATTAATAATCTAACCTACATCTATTAATTCTACGAAAACTATTATTTAAACAAAATTAAGACATGACAATTTTTTATTGAAATAATCACAATATAAAAACAATTAATTGCAAACTTAATCGCACTTAATTCCGTTTTATTACTCTATTAAATCTCAAATACTTATAGATGTTCAAAAAAGTTTATTTTAAATTGCAAAAAAGCTAATGTAAACAATTACATACTGTTAATATTTTTATAGACAATATAAGTTAGTGTTTAAATGTGTTATGTTCTTACGATTTTTTACTTTTTTTTTACTTCACTTACCGCCAATAATTGCCATAAAACTCAACGCAAAAACAAAACTGCAACAAAACCGTTTAGTAACAAACTCTTCTTCATCATTAAATGCCCAACGACTTGTCTGTATACTTAAAACACGATTCATACTTCCAAAAAGAAAACTAAGTACTTAAAAATTTCAAATAATTCACCAATAATTAAACAAATTCAAAAACCATGATTTCTTTCAAAATAATTGCAAACAATTAAAACAAAAACCGTTTTTGATTATTTGTCTGGTTTTGACAACAAAAAAAAAAATGACTCGTCCGTTTAAAACAATAAATAATAAAAGTATTAAGTAAGTATTTACAAAAAGTATATTTAAGTCAAGAAAATATAAATATAAATATTTTTTTTCATATACACCGATCCAAAATTATAGCAAACGGCATACAAATTTAAACTGGCAACGGTCCAATTTGAAAAAACAACATAAAATTAGCATTTATAAATTTTTCTGGTCGTACTTTTATGAAAATCATTGAAATAAATATATATCCATACACAAAAGCAATTTGGACAATTGTTTTTTTGATGTAGATATATATGTATACGCTTACGCACGAACACACTCTGTTCTAAGGTGAAAATATCAATGTTGAATTTTCCGACACGTGTGCGTGAAAGTATGTAAAATTCGTTACGTTCATAAAGTGCGTGAGACTCATTATAGAAACGCAACAATAGATGTATTAGTAGTATAAATATTTAATTTTTTTTAATGATTATATTTTGATACAAAACATTTGATTTAACTCTCTCAACCACGTTAATTACACTATGGTGTGAATTTCCCACAATTTCATTATCATATGCGCATGACAGTTCTGTGCGTATTATGCAATATACACGCATTTCGTTTACGTCAAAAAGTTCCCACAAATAAAATAGATTTATGAGAAGAAAGTTAATGTCGCCGATAAAAAAAACTTTTTTCAACCAGTTTAACCGTTCACATAGGAGGTAACTTGGCGCGTAAGCAACATTTACCGATCTGTTTTCTGGAAATTATAGCTACAAAATAAAAGTTTAATTACCTTCCTAGATACGTTAGTAATCGTTTACCATCAATTACTCTAATAGATTTGTCTCTGGAAATAGTTATTTATAGCGACTACTATTCATTTTTATTAAAATTATTATTTTTTTTCTACTCCTGTTGAAGAACACACTCATTATAATATAATGAATTAACAGATATATTATGTCTGTTAATTGTAGAGAAAGTTAGGCATTATTCAACGGTGTGGAGGAATGATCATTACTCAGTACCTTTTTGACCAATGAAATCACAATATTAATCATTATTCAATGGGTTTGCGACTGTTTTGTGACTAATGTATGTATCAAGTTTTAATTTAACATAGTAAGTATGTTGCGTAGTAACATGCAAGTAAACAAAGTAATTTATATTTTGTTTTAATCGTTTTATACATATTAATACAAACATTTAATGAAATTAGAAATAGATTAAAAATTTGATTTAAAATTTATAGTTATTCAATTTTATTTAAATCAAAAAGGAAAAAAGTCGTAGAAAAAATATCGTATTCTACTCACTTGCAATGGCTGCTACTCACTCAGATGCATTACGACACTCGCCTCGCTATCATTACTAGCTCGTTGAATAATATACTATTATCCATTTTTTGGGTTGAAAAATAACTTAATTTTACTTCGCCTATAAGTTTATTTTTGTGGCCATGGATGCTTAAGAATCCTCGGCTTTCAGCCTCGGATTCTCAAACTGTATCCGAAGCCATAGAAATAACACCTCCGGTCCTTGGTAAGTAATATACTATCCATTCGACAAAAAAAATCTAATTTCATCTCAATATCTGCAAACAACAGTACACAACGTATGTATGATTGCTTGTATTTTGCAATAGTTAATATCGTTAAGGGGTCATACACAATCAATGAAATAAGGAATTAAGATTTAAGAAATAAGATTTAAGATTTAAGAAATAAGATTTAAGGTTTAAGAAATAAGAAATAAGATTTAAGGAGTATGCCATCTAGTGACGTTGAATGAAACTGTTAACTTAACTGCTCATGTAAATGTATTTAGGTATTTTTGTACATCAGAATTCATGAAAAAGTAACGTTCGTGATGACTATTTTGTCACTAAGTGAAAAAAATCACGAATTTTGACGTAAAAAAATACCTACATATTTATATCTATGGCCAGTTACGTTAAAGTTCCATTCAACATCAGTAGATGGCATACTCCTTAAATCTTAATTCCTTATTTCATTGACTGTGTATGACCCCTAATATTATCATATGAATACATACCTACAGTATAGCACCGATAATGGAAACATCAGTTTTGGAAATTTTTTGAGAGCATCATATTGGTCAACATCACTTTTGGAAAGTTGCATCAAAAAAGTCAAGTACATAAATATTAAATCCATGATCAATAGACCATGACGCATGATTTTATCAAAAGAAACAAATAAATATACCGGTAACAGAAGTGACAAACAACAACAGACCTCAAAGCGTGGGAACGTTGATTTTAATTATTGTACATAGAATGTTTATCTATATGTATTCTGTTCTGTGTCAGTTTTTATCATACGTAAAATGTAAACAAAATTATTTCAAAGCAGATTAATAAAACGACAAATGAAAAAATATTTTCTAAGATAAATTATTTTTAATTCTTGGTCAAAAAGCATCACTTTTGTCAAGCACCACTTATGGAGACTACTTTTTCTTGACAAAACTGGTGCTCTACTGTATAGGGCCGATTCGTATCGGCGTAAGCCCAAGCCGCTTGCGCTCATTTTGAATCAATTTGTGCTTGTTTTGAAACGCATTTGGCTTGCTTTTGATATGTTTGTATATTTCTGTCTCACTTTCTATGTTCTACAGAGAAGGGTAAGGCTATGTATACGATGTATACCGAACGCTAATACTTGACCCTTCTCTCTAGCGCAATCGACTTGGGCTTACGCCGATACGAATCAGCCCATTTTAATATAGGTAATTATTGTTCATAAAAATTAATACTTAATTTTCGATTTAAATTAAACAAACTCTGAGAAATTTATTAACGTAAGGAATTATATTTAAAAAAATTAAAAAATTCTTGAATAATCGTATAAAAAAAAAGTTTTTCAACTTTCAACGTCAAATTCTTCCCGATCACAAATTCCGATTTGGGGAACAATTTGTGTAGGAAAGAAATGAAATATGTATGTATGTATGTATTATTGTATTTATGTCTTTGATAATACATATAATCAAATTAAGACCTATATAATTTGTATGTATTATGTACCCGATGAAGGGTTAAGTACATAAGTACCAAGGTCAGTAAAATCTAAATACATATAGATCGTGTTCCATTAGCAAATACAAACTACACTGTGTAACAGTGCATTTAGGGGAAAAGTAATGCCAACCAAATTTTGGTGATTTTTGTACTTTCTTTTTTCACAGAAAACTAATTTTTTTTAATTTTATTGCAAAATTATACATGTAATTGGAAATCTCAAAAAACATACCAAGCAGATTGAATCTATTTTTTTTAAATTTAGTAACTTTGTCTATGATGCCCTCTGCAGAAACACAATAAAAGTTGATGTTCCATTAGTGGAAAAAGTAGACATACTGTAACACAGCGCAGTGTTGCCAACTACACCGTAATTACCTTAAAAACACGGTAATTAGCATCAATCTACCACCTACGGTAGGGTTACAATTACGGTAGCAAAAAACACGGTAATATTGACGATCTTAATATTATAATATTAAAACTTGTAAATAATTATGATATTTGCTATATCTTTATGATTAACTTTAAATTTCAAGAATTTTAGTTACTTTTGTTAGGATATTTTGGTTTTATTCTAATGAAAGCACTCTTTTTTTTTTTGTTTACATTTTTCAAAATGTTAATTCCGGGAATTCTCCTAACAAAGTGCAATGAGTCTGGAGATATTATGCGAACGAATTCGATAGGAAACTTGCGTATTTGATTTTAGATGAATACTTATTGTTAGAACGTTTTAATTTAGTTTGTTTGCAAAAGCGTGATAAGCTCTTAACGAAATTCATCACAGAAAATCTTGTACAAAAATGATGACTTAGCATTATACTATCTGAATCAAATTAATAAGTTTTTTTTCTCAATTTTGACCTTTATTTTCCTACTGAAAAAAACAAGGTAATTTTACCGTATTTTAAATATAAATTACAACATAATTTCTGAAAATCTACGGTATTTTTTTATAAATTCTACGATCAGTTAGATTTCAGAGTTGGCAACACTGACACAGTGTCATGCGCTGTGTAAAATTTTTGCTAATGGAATGCGATCATAGTGTTTTGTTGGGTCTTTTTACAAGCTTTTTAAGTTTTATTCAACATTAGGTAGTTGGTCGATAAAACGATTTTTTCAAAGGATTTTAACGAAATTTCTCTAGATATTTATTTAATTCAGTACCAATAATACGAGCCTATCCCGATTAAAATTGATTACCCCAATTTTGAGAAAAACGATTTCAAAGTTTTGTAATTTTAATAGGGGCTCTTATGGAAAAACTCTATTTTTTTATTTTAATAAAATAAAAACGTGTCAAAGGAATTTGATAAATTATTCACTACGCCGTTTTTGAAATATAATTTATAAACATCATTTTACAACGTTTTTACAACGCTTTTTCAACAATGCTTTTATATTGCTACAACATAAAGCGCGGAAATTAAAGAAAAAAAATGGTATGCAAATATAATGGGCTTGTTCCGAAATATAGTCCAGCATACTGGCTAGTGTTAATGACGTCATAAACTAACACCATACTGTTGAATCGTTCCGAAATATACTGGCCAGCGGTGCACGCTCGTTGTTGGCCAGTCAAATCGCGTTGTACATCTATTTGTTTAAAATTAACTATAATGTTAAATTATTACTTGAAACACTTATTTTATGAATTAAAATGTGTACTTTATGAGAAATTATATCAATTAATAAATTTTTTCTATAAAATAAAGATTTAATTTTACTATAGTTAGCGTTTAATCACCAGCCAATCAAAAGTAACTATTCTGACAGTTGAGAAAGCCGACGGCGTAGTGCCAACATGTACGGGATACATATGTGGCGCCATCGAACGTAGTTCAAGCGAATTACGCTGAACAGCGTTCGAGTAGCGACACAACAACGCTACGGCAACGGAAAAAACAACAGTTAATTGTGCGCCAAGAATGCTAACAAGAACAGACAAGTGCCATAGCTGTGGTTATATCAATAATAGTTATTTGTGTATTAAGAGCGCAAAATGGTATATTGCCGCTCGATTGAAACTGTTGACGCGCGACGCCGTCAGGTGGAGCGCGTTAATTTCATGAGAGCGGGAATATCATTTTGTGCTCGAATTGCACACAAAAATTTTTCTACAATCTTATAAAATGTATTTTTTATTTAAAAGATACTTAAAAAAATAATAATGGACGTTAATATTTACTTTAATGTTTTGCAGCTCAGAAATATTTGGAGGTGTACTTGAGAAATCACTGTCACAATTATATATTTCCATCATCTATGTATAGATTTCTTAAAATTTTTTATTCTTGTTTTTTATTAATTATAGTTATTTTTTATTTTTAATTAATATTTTCTAGTTATTTTGAAATTTAATAAAATTAATATGTCACTTGATTACGATAAAAATAAAATAATTTTAGAATCTGTTTATTTGTTACCATAGAAAATATAAACAACGCTTACCCGATTTGTAATTAAATATACGTTGAGCGAGCGACAAAGTATTACTTTACGCTTTAAAGCGCAAAGTAGTACTTCGTTGCTCGGCAACGAGAGTCTTCGGCAAATAGCCATTTTGCGCTCTCTTCACAGAGCGCAAAAGCCTTCTTTCCACTAAGATTGTAGAAAAATTAAATTATTCTTTTCAGAATAAAATTATATTTTGTGATCATTATTACAATTAATAAATTCATATACGTGATTGTTAATTATTGTGTAATTGTTTCAAGTACACAAGTTACACCCACTGGGGATAAAAATAACTACACATATCACACATATTACATTAAGAGTTTGTTCATTTAGAGAACACTGACCACACTATCTAATAAAACTATTTTTTTTTTTTTAAATTTTATTACAAAACTAACCTTTTAATTGCATCGGCAAGCAATTAAAAGGTTAATTTTGTAATAATTTTTTTGTAAAAAAAGAAAATGTACGATCCAGAAACGTCTATTATTTAATATATTTCAAACTCGATGGAATAAGCTGGAATTTCTTTTTCGGGCACCATCCTTAACATCTGACACTTACCTCACCAGTACAATACGATAGCACCCAGTACAATATGGCGTCGAAGTCATGACGTCATTAACACTGGCCAGTATACTGGATTACGTTTCGGAACACACCCAATAACTGAAGATTTAATAATACATTATTAAATTTTTGATAAAAGACACTACGTTAAACCTATGATGGTTAAATATGTACGTAAAATATATTATTATATTCTTAATTCTAGATGGGGGTTCCCCTACAAGCTTAGAAGTAATAAATTACAAGGAGATTTCAATTTTTTAATTGTTAGTATAAAAATAATCTACTAAGGGTTCCAAAATGAACTTTAATATTATGTAGTCAAAAAAAAATTGCAGATAAACAACCAAACTGATAAAGCAATTTCAAGGTGGGAATGTTTGAAATGTTTTATTTTATATTGTCCTTGAGAAAATGATTTATTTCTTTTAATTCTAAAATTAATAAACGAAATTAGAACGAAATAGCCGTATAAGGACATCCAGGACATCTATTAACGAAGCAGAAAAGTGTCTGTACGGCGTTTACGGTTTGTTGATGAACTGTACTAGAGAAAGGTAATGAACGGGTTTTTACCCGCCAAAAATATAAAAAACCGGGAAAAATTTCTTTTTACCCGCCAAAGAAATAAACGACAACAATTGTAAATTTTCTTAGATTATATTGACCTAAATGGAATTTTTACTGTGCATTCAGTTTTTTAACCTCATATTTAAATATCTCTTTAACGTACAACACTCTGAATATAATTTATTTTTGATAACAAAATTTAAATAATATTTTATTAATAAAATAAAACTAAGAATTTTTAAGTTATGCAGAATAATTTTATTTTATTTGAATCAAGCGGGCATATGCGTATAGTTTTTTACGTTTTTCACACAATTTTATTAACTGTCAAGTTGCGACCCTGGTAGTAATGTATAAAACTATTTCTTACGCGCTTTTTCTCATTTATGTTGTCAGTGATATTATAATGTACACGAAATATTTATACGATAATATTATAATTTTATGAAAACGTCAACTATTTGAGTATAATTATTTGGAAATGTTTTATTAAGTGGAATTTAATTAATTATTATATCAGTTAAATTTACGTATATTTATTATAATCATATAAATTTACATATTCCCTCCAAAGTTGTTAAAAACGAAATAACAGATCACATAAATGGTTTAGCATGCCTCTGTTGAAACGTAAAGTGTTTGAAAAAGCAAAAGTTCCGGAATTTCTGCGTGACGATGAAGAAGTTTTCCATTGCGAGGTCACCAACGAAATATTTCGAGATTACGAGTATGTTTTTCATTACATTTTCGTCTATGAAACACTTGATTTTTGAATGAAATTTTTTCAAGTATCAATTTGTCATTGTGACTCAATTATCTATTTTCTCATAACCAATGATTGCTTCCATATTTTTATTACACATAAAGCATTTTCAGCATTTTTTCAAAACTTTTTTCTACAATTTCATTTTAAACTTTTTCCACATATTTTTCAAGCATGACTTTTTTTTCTTAATAGGTTATTGGTTTTGAAAAGCTGATTTTCTCCCCGGAAAATCCATTTTATTAATTTTTTCCTGTCAATTTACAGGGAGTTTTGTGAACGAATGATTCTAGTAAATTCGATGGTATGGACGTGTTCTATGACCGGACGTAATAATTTAACGTACGCGGAAGCACTCGAATCGGAGGAAAATGCACGGAAAAATTTACGTGATTTCCCGGCACAACTACGTGTGCCAATTTTATATTTGGCCGCGCGTACAAAACGGGCCACGTTCACCGAAATGGCCGAAGATATATGGACATTTGTGAAAGATCGGTACTTTGTCGACGAAATTGTCGAGGTGTGTCTGAACGATGGCGCGTGGTACGAAGCACAAGTGTTACAAGTTATCGCCCCGACCCAAGAAATTTTGGAAAAACATAAAAGTGATCCGTAAGTGATATTTTTTGGGTAATTATGCAGAAGCACGGCGCCACCTATTATTGGCTCTAAAGAGAAAACTAATGATCCGATTTTAATGATTTTTTTTTAAATGTTCGCCGCTATGGCGGATTAGTTAAAAAAAAAATACTACAACTCGATATCAATACTGGAAATGTTGGGAAAGTGTCATTAAATTGGAAAAAATTCAATTTTTAGCGAATTTTCGAATCGAAAAATCAGCTATTACAGCCACTGTCATGACGCGACTTAAGTCCAGGACTATGCCAGAAATTTGTTTTGAGGTTCCTAGAAACCGAAAATAATATTCACTAAAATTTATATACATAGGAAACTCCCGTTACGCAATCCACTGGGACCAAATTGCTAAATGAGAAAGTCAAAGATCACGGGCGTCAACGTTTCTGATTTATATATTTGTATGATTTACTGTTACAAACTATTACTTAGACACTGACACATTCAAACATATTTGCTTTAAAACACGGAGGGATGCCATTATACACATCTTGTGTGCGACGAAATTGCTAAATGGGAGCGTGCGATATGGGAGTTTCCTATGTATATATATATATATATATATATATATATATATATATATATATATATATATATATATATATATATATATATCCGTTTACAAAAATTATTTTTTCTCGGAAACTAGTTGATATAGAATTATATATATATATATATATATATATATATATATATATATATATATATATATATATATATATATATATATATATATATATATATATATATATATATATATATATATATATATATATATATTAGAAGTCCCAACCCGTTGGACAAGTTTGTTAGCCAGACACGCCCGATGCCCGGAACATGGTTTTTGTTCTTGCAAAAAACTAGTTTTTTGCTAAATTTTCCACTTATTCAAAAATTTTTGCTAAAATTTTTTTACACCGTTTAAAAGAGGAGAAAAAATTACATAAAAAAGGTCTTTAAACTATTATTCTATATCAACTAGTTTCCGAGAAAAAATAATTTTTGTAAACGGAAATTCGCTATGTTATGCAGGATGCTGCGACAGGGGTATTTTAGATTTTCACCACCTAGTTTTTATATCAAAGTCGAAGTATACTGTCAAAGCTAATTAAACCAACCTAACCTTAACTAACCTAACCACCTAGTTTTATATCAAAGTTGAAGTATATTGTAAAAACTAACTAAACTAACCTAACCTTAACTAACTTCACCACCTAGTTTTTATACCATCTATTCTTATTTATTTCGATCCATTTTACAAGAATATGCACTCAAATCACGGCGTTGAGGTAATCGTAGTCGTTAAAATTAATTTTTCTAATTTTCGCGCTCAATATTTCGAAAATGCAACGAGATATCGATTTTTTTTATTCTTGAAAAAGTATTTATTTTGGCCAGTTTTACTAGACTGTGCACTCAAACATACATATAAACGCACATACACTAAATGACAAAAGAAAATTTGAAAAAATTGAATTTTTATCAAATCTTAAAATAGTTTCCCAGCCCTTCCATTATCGATATCGATTTCTAGTATTTTTTTTTTTTAAACTAATACACCGTAGCGACGAACATTTAAAAAAAAAATCATTGAAATCGCAACATTAGTTTTTCTTCTATAGCCAAAAATAGGTGGAGCCGTGCTTCTGCATAATTACCTTTTTTTGTTTTATTTAAGACTTTCTCGATGTAACATTTCTCGTAATAACGCCTTTCAGGAATTCCACGGATCCATATTCCCCACCTGCCTCATTATTTCGCTACGAAGTCGAACAGACCACCGACGATAATCAAATATTTATTGTGGAAGCATCGAAAATTCGCCGAAAGAAGTCCCAATACACGCGTGAACGTAGCCGCCTATTTTTGAAACAGTTCGCCGAATTGGCACCAGAAGGCCACTGGCGCGTTAAAGGTCCCATGTACCAAAAATACAACATAAACAAAATCACATTCGACCAAATTTTCGACGGACCAATACCCGATTTCAGTAAAGTGAGAAAACAGAATAAGAAACAGGAGACATTAACGAAATATTTTTCAAAATCCAATAACACGTCAGTACAAAAAGAAAAGACTGAACACAAAAGCAATAAGAAAAATCTGGAGGAGGAAATTCAACGTCGCAGCGAAGAAATCAAGGAAAAGGCGCGTCAGGATAAACAGCGCAAGAGAGAGGAGGCTAATAAAAGACGTCGGTTAGAGCGAGAAGCCATTAGTCGCAAAAATGCTCTGTTGAAAGAATTTTACAAACAGCAAGAAGATTTGTTGCTAGAGGACCATATACGTTTACCAGTTCCAACACCGGTGGAAACAAAAATCCCTAGTACATTCTTCGGCGACGCCTTAATGGTACTAGATTTTGTAAATACCTTCTCAGATATCTTAAGCACCAAGAAATACTTCACTCATGGACTTACAATCGAACTTTTGGAGCGGTGTCTCACACAGTCTGAGGTAAACCCCAATCTTTTTTAGTGTTTTGCATGACATCAATTTGGCCCAATCGATAAGAGAACCATCTATTGATATTTAACCGAAACTGTTAAAAATATGTTGGTATCACGGACCAATGAACACTATTAGGCTGCGGTTACATTGGATACGAATTCGTACGAAAATTGATTCGTACGAGATCGTACGAATTCATTCGTACGACTGTGTGGTTATAGAGAAGCTGCATAAAGACTAGTGACGCCTTTTTCAATAATTTTATAAGTACATGCGTGAGCATGTCAGCGCAAATTTTTTGTAACCATAGATTTTCACATAAATTCATTAACAAGTTTATACTTTTGTATTAATTATTACTTTTTAATATTTATAATTTTAATATATAAATATTAAATAAAGTAAATACAGACAACCTGCATTGTCACCATTGTCACTAGTGACGTCTCTATAAGTCAATTTATAAGTTTTTTACAAGTTATTGTTGTTGTTTTAAATACAACAGATAAATTGGCTACGTCCAATGCAACATTGTAACCGCACAGATAAATATTTATTTATTACTAAAAATTTAAATTAAATCTTTTAAAAAATGTATAATTAGCCACTTACTTTAATAGTTATATTACAATGAAGTTTTATATTTGTCGCATAACTGGCTGTATTCCTTTTTTGTAACAAAAATCACATAAATCAGTCACTTGGACATCTCGAAAACCGCTTTTTATAATAATTTTATTTGCAATTTGACATTTTTCATAAAAAAATAACAAACTTTTAATTCAAAATAGCCTACTTATATTAATTAAACTCTTTCATTTATAAAATGCTAAATATAGGCACCATACGCGCTAGTGTCGTAATTCAAAGATCAGGCAGGTTCTCTATATTGGATACGGAATCATAATACAAATTCGTATTTAAATTTAAATTGAAAACCGTTAGTACATATTGTATGATATTAAACAATGGATCCAGTTACCAAATCTTATTTATTAGAATCATCGTTTTCAAAATTTCTAATTATAGAAAACAAACAATTCTGTGTAAACGATTATTTATTATTCATCTAGAGCAAAAAAAGCTGAGTTATGGAATTACTTTGAGGAAATTTTTCAAGACAAACAGAAATTTTTAGAATATTTGAACATGTCGCAAGTCACATTCAATTACATTTTAAAATCTACTGAATTTCAGCTTCATACATACGCAAATATATTATGGGTGTATTAGTATAAAATTACATTTTTGTTGTTTTTTTCTATTTATTACAATAACTAAACGTCTAATATTAAACAAAATAGTTTTTTAATGATTCGAAAACATAAAAGAAAATAATTTCCAGTTTTTTAAATCTTAAAGTTGGTTTTTAATGACACAACTTACTTAAATATATACCTCTGGTTCACCTCTAATCATATTTTTGCATTTACTCGTACGTTAAAAATTCTAACTTTGAAAATTTATTTCTTCTAAACTACACGTCAGAAATTATTCAAATGGTGTCAGTGAATGCATCATATCTTTCTCTATTAATATACTAAAATTTCAAATTCTAAACTTGGAAAATTTCTTGTAATCGATTCACCTTAAGTTGTATTGTTAGTTGATAAATTAATTTTTTGGGTAGAAAAATCAAAACAAAAAAAATATCATTAACTTAAAAATAGCTATTTATGAAGTAAGTAAATTCGGAAAAAATATATTGGGATCTATCGAATGATAGTAGGACATCTGGTGTTAAAAAGTCATACTATTTTTAAAATGCATTTGCTGAAATGTCATTTCTGAGCTGAATTTTGTAGATCTGCATGTACATACAATTGACTTGATTTTTCCATTCATTTACAATTCCCCAGTTATTTCATGGTATTTAATATTTAAATTTGACGTTTGTTTACTGTAAAAAATTGTAATATTCACTAACTCAGTCATGAATTTTTGCATATTTTTATCACATTTTAAGTGTTTTACAGATGTAAAATTTTCTCCTCGTAAACAAAATATCTTTGGCTTCGTACTTGTGTCAACCCAACTCCAAATTGTTCTACTATTTATCATTTTTTATTGATATAGTATTTATATATAAAACTAATATTAATGCACTTTTTCGTCAGCCATTTTTCCTAGGCTCCACCTATTTGACAAATCTCAATACATACATATGGAGTTACAATGACTTCTTTTTAAAACTTTAATTAGCCCTGATATGTCAGTTCTATTCATTATTCGGTTGTTTCCATTTAACCATCCCTATTGACCTGCTAGCGTTCTTATTAACAACCATCCATTCGTTTCGTTTCACCCCGCTTTCGTTCCTATTAACCTGTAATTTCGATCCTTTTAACCCCAATTGTTAATTTGGACAAATACATATAATAGAAAATCTGTAAAAAAAAAAAATAGCGTAATATTATTAAAACAACTAATTTTGATGATATTAATAGATTTGAGCGTTACTTTATGGCGGGGGTTGGCAACCTGCGGCCCGTTGTAAGCTTTCATGCGGCCCACCAAGCAATATAACTTTTCGAACAATTTGCTCTGCCTATGCAGAGTTGAGCATATTTTATTAACTTCCCATTGGAAGTTATTGTAATGGGTCCGATTTTACGAATCGCTAATTTGGACATACCTCCACGTTTCAAGGTCACTAGGATCCGAATCGATCATTTTTAGCGTGATGTCTGTGTGTGCGTTCGTTCGTTCGCTCGCATATCTCGAGAAAAAATGATGATATCAACTCCGGACTAATTTCATTAGATGCGTAATCAAAAAATGAAGACCGGATAAAGTTTTCAGCAAATTCGGATTAGCGGTTTGTTTTTTGTGGTAAAAAAACGAAATTAACTCTATTGATAACATAGATTATATGGATTTTTTACCATAACATTAAAAATGCCAGTATTTTACTATAAAATTAAAAAAAAAAAAACAACTTTTTGAAATATATTTTGCCTCGCATATCTTGAGAGCAAATGATGTTATCAGTTGTTTGATAAGGGTGAAGCCCCCGGTATGATGCGAAGGGCAAAGCCTCTATCGGGGCCTCGGGGGCCCAGGGAAGAAGTTGCCTAAAATGAAAAAAGAATTATTTATGTACAGTAGTCTCTAGTCTTTAAGGACACCCAATGGAAAGTCAACAGTGTGGGTAGACCTGTCCCCCAAATTTTACTTTTTTTTGTTCTCCGATGTTTTATAACATGTAAATAAAACTGTTACTAAAAATTTTTCCTCATGTTGATTTTTAATAATATTAATATTAATTTGTGTTAAAAAAAAAGAAATACCCCTGTCGCAATATCCTGCATAATATAGCGAATTTCCGTTTACAAAAATTAGTTTTTCTCGGAAACTACTTGACATAGAATTATTTTTCAAAAATCCTTTTTATGTGATTATTTCCTCCTCTTTCCAACGGTGTAAGTAAATATGGCAAAAACTTGAGGAAATTTGGGCAAAAAACTCACTTTTCCTACAAAAATTTTTTAGGCAAAAATGCCTAAAAATCCATTACAAAAATTTTTTTAGGCAAAAATGCCTAAAAATCTATTCCGGGCAACGGACGTGTCTGATTTTTTGGACTTCCAATATTTTTATCAAATTTCGTAAAAACAGGATTTTTCGTTCGAGAGTTATATAAATTTTAGTGAATGTCATTTTTGGCTTCTAGAGACTTCAAAATTAATTATTTCTATCATAGTTCCGGGCTCAAGTAGCATTCGAAAATTCGGTAAAAAAAAACGTACTTAAACCACATACTACATTGAAAAATATTTGACTGTGCGGCCCGCTAAAATTTTTTTTTTTTTTTTTTAAAATGACCCGCCATCCAAAAAATGTTGCCGACCCCTGCTCTATGGTATTCCATATTTGATCCACGTTTATTATTTATAATTTTTTATGCACAATTTTTTTTCGTCTAATAAAATAAAACATTTTTTCTAGATCAACGGACCATTAACCGACCTCCTAAAATTACTCCTGAACGCAATTTTCCTAATGCAAATCGATGAAGCGACCGAAGTGAAGAACGTAAGAAATCCCCAGGATACGATCGTTGACGAAAAAGAGAATGGCAACGTCACGTACGCTAAAGCAATTCGTCTCGCCACATCAGCATCCGCATGGTGTCCCTCCCACCAAGGTATCCAATTATCCCGTATGCCGTTGGACGGTCTCACCGTCACCGAAGTGTTACGACTCCACCTGCTCAGCTCCGGCGCCAAAAAGACCGAAAACACCGCGCGATGGCAATTCCAACAGCGTGGCGGTTACACCTGTGAAGATGATCCCGGTCTACAGTTTCGTATCGATTATCCGCAAATTCTTCGCGAACTCCGCGTCAGACATGTGTGCGAATTGTCCATGGGTGATAAATTGAAAATACTCTCCTGTCTCACGAATCAGATCTCCACGTATGCCGACGTGCGGGATATGATCGAAGAACGGCTAGAAAAAGCGCGCCAAGCGAAACAGGATTTGAAATTGCTGCAAACCGCCGAACGGAAATTTGAGAATGAAATCAATTCGTTACGAAGCAAAACAAAACGGGAGTGGAAAGCGAAGCTAGAAGGAGTCACTGGTCCAGAAAAGGATCAAATCAATAGCCAGTATGAGGCGGCCATGAACAAGATTCAACGCGAACATGATAAGAAACAAGCCGAATTCTCATCCAAGGCCAAGGAATTAAAAGAACTCTCAAATATCAGCAATACCCGACTCTCCTATCTGGGCACAGATCGCGCTTACCGTCGATATATCTTCATTCATTCGATACCGGCACTGTTCGTTGAACATGACGAAGAAAATCCCGGTCCATGTCTAGAAAAACTCGTCGTTCCCAACCCTAATCTAATAGACGTCCCCGAAGAAGACAAACTCAAGTACATCTGCCAGAATTATGTGGAAAACAAAGAAAATTCACCGCAAAAAAAGAACGGACTCAACAAACCGTTTGTCGATAGCAAATTATTAAAAGACCTGTACATGTGCTCGGGGAATCCCTCCGACTGTTTAGTCCACTCGAACAGTGTTGACAAGATTAAATGGTCCTTCTTCCATAAACCCGAGGACATTGAAAATCTGATAAACAATTTAAATAAACGTGGTACGCGTGAAGGTGATTTACGTTTGATACTGGAAAATTCGAAGGACTATCTGTTGGACGAGATTCGATATTGTCCCGCGGAGAAATTGTCGATTAAACTTGCCGCTGAGAATCCGGTGGATAATCGACACTGGCGCGGTAAAACGAAATATCTAAATGCCAATTTTGGATTTGATCCGAGTGTTGGCGTGAATGAAATTTTGGAAATCACGTTACGTGACTATATTTTGGATTTGGAACAGCAAGTATTCTCGGGCGGATTGGGCGCGTTACACGTGCCGGATCGGGTCTCGTGGCGGAACTGTTTAAAAGATCGAAATTATGATCTGACTGTGCTCAAATCGAATAGTGAAAAACTTAAAGGCGATCTAGACGGTAATTATAATTTATTATATTTTGACATGAATAATACGGGGTTTACATTTACGATGATTTGCTGGCGCCAACACAAAGTGACGCAAGTAAACATCTACTGGAGTGCAAGGTAGATCAGTGCATGCACGAATGAAAAAAGTTAGCAACCTTCTAACTTGTCTGGCGCCAGTAATGATTCATGCGCCAATAAAATTAAAACATGTAAATGTAAACTTGTATTGGCGCCAGTATTATTTTTAAAATAATTGAATGTCATTTTTACGCATTTATTCAGGTTTGAATATCATTTTTAGGTATCTATTATGTTTTTTTCTCTTCTAATTCATTGTTTGATTTACATTTAGATACAAATAAAAGCTATATATGACAGTTATTTATCCAGTTCAGCCATTTGTGACCTGCGCAGTACTTACCAAATTATATACCATTCAGATGATCTGTAAACGGACGTGCAAGTAATGTAAACTTTGCAGACATGGAAACTTAAAAGTGGCGCCAGCAAATCATTGCAAATGTAAACCCGCTATAACTGTGCCATTAGGTTGCCTTCATATATAAAATCTAGAAAAACTAAACCAAAATTCCAGAACTGAATAATAATGTCCACTTAAATTTATAATAGGGTACTTGACTGCAATTAAAAATACGCTGCCAATGGGGTGTGGCATACAGCTTCCTCGTACTCATAAAAGACTTTAAAACAGTATTCTACCAAATATACCAAGTGAGTTTTTTGAGAGTTGCCATTTTTATTACAACCAAATTTGTATGATAGAAATGGTACTGTAAAAGGTTTTTTTCTTCGATGTAATGGAAATGTAACCAACCAGAACACTATCGGTTGAAGTAACCTCAAGTACATATGCATATTTTTACCGCCTAACTGATAAATTAAAGAAAAATTCAAAAATTAAACTTGAGTAAAAAATTTTTTTTGCTCATTTATGTTGTTAATTAACGCATTAGATCAGTTTTATCGAAAAATTAATATATAGTCTCATTTAAAAATCTATAAGTTTGTATCAGTTCGAAAACCATAAGAGCTATAAAGCTCCTGACTATAGCAATCGATTGCCCCCGTCGATATCTACAACTCTTATTTGAACAATTTTTCGATTAAATTAACGGTTTGGCTGGAATAAAAATGGCAACTCTCGAAAAACTCACACAGTATATGCCGTGAAATTATACAGGGTGGCGATCGACCTGGAAAAGTAAGGGAATTTCGAATTTCTGGAAAAGTCAGGGAAATTCAGTCGGAATCAGGGATTTTCTCAGTTTTGACTCCGGTGAGAGCTTTTCAGTAGGGACACATCAGTATATTACACTATGGCCGCGATTCGCACTGGCTGTAACTTCCACTATCCATACGTTATATTCCCGCCAGAATTACGCGGCTTATGCCTCCTTCTGGTGTCATATCGCATGTTTACTTCATAGAGAGGCATACTATGTATTGACCCCTCTCCCTTCCCACAAAATATTTTGAAGCCTTTGACAGGTTCAAAGACATCAGACGATATAAAACACTGTCCTAACCCTGACGGGAGAGGTTAGTTTGCATGTTATTACATTATTTAAGTAAGTGTCCGGGTCAAGACGGATTTGGGGTGTAGACCCGGACACTTACTAATTATTTTTTATTTTTTTTATTTTTACTTATAATGAAACAAATGGGTCAGGGATATAACAAATAATATACGCTCTTTCTAATGGCAATACTTTTATTGGTGATATCTATGAAGGAAACATGTATAAACATAAAATTATACCAAAAAATGTAAACAAGTGTCCGGGTCTAGACGGTTTTACGGTATCATTATCTCGACTATCAGTACTTAAATTATACTTTATATTGTATTACCTTATATTTTCACTGATGGTCACTGCGTACCTTATTTTCAGTCACAGTACAGTTATTCATACTAAAAAAAAATTACACTCAATTGACTATTGATTAATTTTAGATGAAAAATCGAGCCATGAAAGTACCCCGGAACCTGAAGAACCTGGCGCCATTATGAATGGCGCCTCGGACACGGCAAATCTACTATCCAACATCAAAATGGACATCGAGGACGATCTGGACCCGTTAGCGAAAGATCCACTCGCGGAAAACGATGAAGATCAAACGAACAAAGCGATCATAGGTCTAGCCACGGCGTTGGAGGCGCTAGCGTATGGTGTACATGAAAAGTATTTGAATCGACCACTAGGACACGCTGACGATTCACGTCACCGGAAGGATATTCATCGTAAAGATTATCTGGATAGATGGGATGACTCGTTGATGAAGTGTACAAGTTTCTCGCAACTCTTTTTCCACTACAGTACTCTGGAGACGAGTATCGATCTCTCGAAATCGGCGTTGAATGCTCGATGCTTCACATGTCGAAAATGTACCGACGATGATCAATTGCTGCTGTGTGACGGCTGTAATCGCGGTCAACACTTATATTGTGTGGAACCAAAATTATCGGTAAGTAAACTTGAAATCCAATCGTACGTAGTGGTTGGTGCAAATTTAGGGGGGAGTACATAAAATCAGAACTCCATGGACGCCAGTAAATTTTTATTTGGGCATTTACACCTAAAGTTCCATAGTAGAGATGAGCTAAACGGTTATTTTCTAATAACTGTTATTGCAATAACAGTTACTGAAAAATAACTGTTATTTATAACAGTTATTATAATAACTGGTATGGTATTTGGATATTTTAACATATTGTAAGATATTCGATATGCGTAGAAACGGTTCTGTTAGTGAAATATGCACAGATCTATAATACTGACGGATACTAAATAATCTGCAATATCTGTACAAATACTGTCTATACAAGGATTTAGGCTTTATATATACAATTTTAACAATTTTATGGATACAAAATTACAAATACAAATAGATAACTGTACAATAGACAATAGTTCATTTTTAAGGGTTTTTTAAATGTGCTACTTGCCTGGGGCGTTATTATTTTGAAATTCTCCGTAGATGGTTAAAATAAATTACTGTGATCCTTGCTTTCGAATATATTAATATTGACCTATGTTATCGATATTTCTAAAGGAGTTATTTAAGTAACCAGTTACTGAGTATTCCAGTTATTGACGATAACTGTTACCTTTCTATACTAGTTATAAAATAACAGTTATCGATATATCGATCATCTCTATTCCATAGTATGTATAAGGTAGCGGTTACACTGGATACAAATTCATCCGAAAATTCATTCTTACGAATTCGTACGAGTTTATCCGAGTTAATACGAATTAAACAAATGCATACATTTAGACATGCGTGGTTACACTGCTTACGACTCTTTCGTACGAGCTCGTACGACTTTTTGATACGACCAAAATATTTTGTTTTTTGATGCGAATTCATACGAAAAAAATGATGGATTTAGAAACAATAATTATTTTTGTTGAACAAAGGCGGCCTTTAAGGGATTAAAAACCAAAATATTATCATAATAGAAAGTTAAATAAAAAATTGTAGAATGAGGTGGCAGAGGAAATGTTCAGATAATTTTTTAATTAAATATATTACGATATAATAAAACTAACCTAACCTAACAAAAACATTTTAATTATGTGTAATGAAAAATTAATTAACTAAATATTGAAGCTAAAATTCAGTAGATTTTAAAATATAACTGAATGTGACTTGTTCAAATACTCTAAAAATTTCTGTTCGTCTTGAAAAATTTCTTCAAAGCAATTCCAGAACTCAGCTTTTTTGCTCTACATGAATAATAAATAATCGTTTACCCAGAATTGTTTGTTTTCTATAATTAGAAATTTTGAAAACGATGTTTCTAATAAATAAGATTCGGTAGCTGAATCCATTGTTTGATATCATGCAATGTGTATTAACGGTTTTCAGTTTAAATTTAAATACGAATTCGTATTACGATTCCGTATCCAATGTAACCACACAGTCGTACGAATGAATTTCGTACGAGCTCGTACGAATCATTTTTCGTACGAATTCGTATCCAATGTAACCGCAGCCTAATACAAAAAAAATTAATATGTGTATGTGTATAAATTTTGGTGTCGAAAAGAATAATGATCGAAGATATAATTCTAGAATATTCTAATCGGAAACCAGCAAAGATATCAAAAAATCAATTTTACCATCTGATTGGTCGTCGGAAAGGAAACCAAACAGTAATTTTACAAAAATTCTAGAATATTCTATTCGGCCGACTACTAAATTAAAAAACTGACTTAAGAGTGCAGTTAAACAAAAACTCGTGAAGTTGATATTTCCATATTTTTCTTGATCGCCAGACGTCGGTTTTTGTTCTTATGCAGGATGATTAGTTTAATGTTTAAGTTGGTATTTCAATATATTTGTTGATTGCCGAATAGAATATTCTAGAATTTTTGCTAAATTCCACTATTTATACTTTATTTCGATGATCAATCTATGACGAAATCAATTTGTCTATATCTTTGCTGGTTGTCGAATATAATATTTTGTCAAATTTCACTATTTAACTTTTGTCAAATTCCACTATTTAACCTCTTTTGGGGGTTTTGTACCTTAAAAGAAGAAACGGAACCCTTACAAAATCATTGTTGTTTCCGTTTGTGACAGACGTTTTTCTCGAAAACTATGTAACATAGGATTTTGAAATTCGATAATTTTGGTCCTGATACTTAATAGTCCCCTATTAAAATAGGGGGTCAGTTTGCGTTTAGGGAGTCCAATGATCTTAATGATATAGCCGAAAATTTACTAGAAATGATGACCCCTCTCCCCATTCTTAATCTCCTCACTGTACAGGAACGTTATTGTACGAAGCCTCTTTGTGTGTGTGGGAACCCCCTTTTTTTAACCAATTCAGTGGTGAATAGAGATGTCGATTTTAAATCGATTAATCGAAGCTTAAAAAATCGATTCTTTTTTAGATTTTTTTCATTTGAATCGATTTATGAATCGATTCATGAATCGATTATTAAAAGCAAGAGATCGATAACCGATTTTTTCCATTCACACACTTGGTAGAATTCTACAAAGAAACATGTGCTAAAATGAAACACCAAGAACTCTATTGTTAATTGTCACTTTTTACTCGTTATATCAACGAACCCCTCCTATGGCTCTATATAAGTCAGACTATTACTACAAAAGGAAGGAAGAGACCACCTATCTGTGCAAACGACGACCCCTTTCCTACAAAAGCGACTTATTTAGAAAACATTTTTTTGTCAATTTGTTTAAAATTTTTGAATAAACTTGGTTCAATTCGTGGCATTCGTCCAACATATTCAATTGCCTTATTTTTTATAATTATAACTGAAAAGTTAAATCACTCATCGCCTTTACAAATATAATACCTTTCAAGGTGTTTTTACACGATATTACCGATATTACCTATGTACTATCAAGTAAGTCCCTTAAACAAAAATTATCAGCTAATTTTATTAAACTTTTCAAAATTTCGATTTTTTAGATCGATCTCACAGAATCGATTTTTTTTAGCCGATTTTTTTTTGAATCGATTTTATTTCGATTTAAATCGATCCAAAAATCGATCTTTTTTTTGAAGAATCGACATCTCTAGTGGTGAAATAGGTTTTTTAATGTCTGCTGCTTTTCGAACAGTAGCTTAACATATTGATTTTGGATTACAATACATATAAGTATTGAAAAAATTTGGGGATTACGAGACCCTCATACAATATTACCTGCCCGTCCCTGACTTTGATACATAAATTTTCATCAACTCTAATTTGGATTAACGTAAATATCTCCCCTGTATTTTGAGAACATTATCAAGTAAAGCTGATAACACTGAATAAAATTTTAGAGCGTACCCACGGGCGACTGGTTCTGCGATCGATGTAAACCGGCGGAAACGCCACGGAAACAACGAAAATCCCGAAAACGTCGAATATTCTCCGAATCATCCGATGACGAACAAAATGTTTCAGAACAACCGAACGTTAACGGATATTCGAATTCAAATAATAGCAACAGTGACGAAAGGTATTTCATCTTTTATGGACATCTTCTTCAGAAGCTTTTGTTTAAAATAACATTTCATTACAGCGATAACGAAACACAATCGGTTCAAGAAGAGGAATCTGCTGTGATCGAAGTTTGCGAAATCTGTCAGGAGGGTGGTCGTGTTGTGTGCTGTGATTCTTGCCCGAAAGTCTATCATCCCGAATGTCTGGATCCACCGTTGAAACGGATTCCGCGTGGTACGTGGAACTGTGCCGAGTGTAAGAAACGGGAAGCGAACGAGGGTGCGAAGAAGGTGCGCGCGCAACGATTGGAAAAACGGAATTTAGAACGAGGTATTTAAATTTATCTAATTTTTGGAAATTCATTTTTCGACTCGATTTTGCAAGGGAAATCAGTTGATGACTGATATGCGTACGGTAACTTTAAGGGTACCATTTGGTCTAGGTTTTAACAGAAATCAGTTTTTAGAATTTCGTAATCATAACAACGAACGAAATCCTTATGAATTCGTGATTTCTGTCATTGCAAGTGATCTACTCGCACTTGACGCACTTTGTAATAGTCAGTGTCGGATCTTCCGCAATAGGGTACTTGACTAAAGTTACAGAAATATTCTAAAAGCATTGTTTTTCCATATCAGTTAAGTGATTTTTTTTATTTTCGACAGATTCTGTAAAAAATCATCAAAAAAATAACCCTACAATTTTAAATGAGAAAAAGGCGAGATATGATGTCTATTGTCTATATTACATATGTATAACATATGATGCATATAGCCTTAGATGCTGCGCATCATCAAAAAAAAAAAAAGGCGGGAAAAACACCTCACTATAGTGACGTCACAGTTTGAAGCAACTAAACGTCAATGTCAATATTTATAACCTCAAAACTTTGATTATATTCATAAAATGTCAAAGTAAAAGCAAGTATTTATTTGAATTCCTGGTCGATTATTATTACTATATATTAGGGCTGTGCGAATAGTGCTATTCGATTCGATTTCGAATCGAATAATTCGAAAAATCGAATTATTCGAAAGAAAACGAATAATTCGATTTATTTCGAATAATTCGAACAATCGAATTATTCGTTTACTTTCGAATAATTCGGAAAATCGAATTATTCGTTTCATTTTTTCGGATAACTCGAAGCTTTTTTATTTTTAAGACTCAAACATACTAAGAACTTTAATAATATAATTTGTGTATATTATATAGTTTGGTTTACAAAGCAGATTCATCCAAAAAATAATTAAATATTTTTAACTCGCATTATGTTCTTTTGTCACATTTTTATGTTTCAACGAATTTTCGAATCGAAATTTCAGCTATTACAGCCATTGTCATGGGGCAACTTAAGTCCAAGGCAATGGCAGTTTGCTTTGAGGTCCTTGAAACTTGAAAATGATATTCACTAAAATTTATATAAGTATAATATAATTACATACTGATCCATCGTTAGATAACTACATAAGTTTTTGTAAAAATAAACTTTTATTACTACTAATTAATTTATCCTGTTATTTAGGCATAGTATAACTTTTCACTTATGAAATTATTGTAATGTATCCGATTATTTTTTTATATTTAAATTAAATGTTTAAAAATCTCTAAGAATCAAAAGAAAAAACAAAAATTCGAGTTATTCGAAAAAAACGAATAATTCGACTTTTCGAAATATTCGTTTTCTTTCGAATAGAATATTATTATTCGATTCGATGCGAATTATTCGACATTTCGAATAATTCGCACAGCCCTACTATATATATAAGCTAATAGAAATATTCAAAAGAAAACACAATTTCACCTCATCGATGAAAATTATCAAAATCGACATATCTAGCTACAAAATGTTACGTCATGTTCAAGAAATGGCGCGTTTTCACTAATTTGAATATTTGTTGACAAATGGCGATTTTCAAAATAAAATTTCTAAATAGTTATCAAATTTTTTTATGTTTCATCATTAAAATTGGACATATGTAATGATAATGCGTAGAATTATTTAACATTTGACACAAATTTTAAATACAGTCAAGTACCGTATTTAAGAGACAAATTGAGTTGTTTTTTAAAAACTATTGTTGAAATTTTTTAAACTCATATAGAAAGTAAACGGTTTAGAATTAGATAATCATATTATTAACAAATTAAAGTCTAATTTTAATATTAACTAAAAGCAAGAAATATTTTATCTCGAGAATTGTGAAAAATTATAACTACTGAATTACGAAATCCTGACTTGATGCGTGTTTAACACGTACTTATTTTCTTTAAAGTTCATATTTTATTTTTAAGACACCTTGAGAACGTTTTACAATAATTTCGGAGTGAAATTCCAGATATTATCGATTTTTTTTTTACATTATTGTTTCGTAATACTAAAAAATAATGCCAAGAGGTGTGACACGTAGCTTCCTCGTACTTGTAACGTGCTTCGGTATGGTCAGTTTCTGGAAAACTTGAAAAAATCCGAGAATTTACATAAATCAAGAATATGTTAGGAAATTTTCAATTTTCCGATGAAACTCTCAAGTGTCCATTCCGTTCCCTTTTCCTCCTTAGTAGAGGAACGGAGTATCCTCGATAAAAAAATTCGCCAGATGCATGTTAAACACGCGTTAAGTCAGGATTTTGTAGTCAACAGTTAGAATTTTTTACAATTATCGGCATAAAATATTTTTTACATTTATTTAATGTTAAAATTAGCCTTTAATTTGTTAATTAAATGATTATTTAAACCTTTTACTTTTTAAATAAGTTTAAAAAAAAATTAGTAACCTTTAAAAAACGACACAATCAAGTTGCGTGAGGTCCGATACTGATTATTTTAAAATGATCAAGTGTGGGTAGGCCACCTAATGCGATGACGGCAGACATGACAAATCTAAAGATAATCTTAAATAAAAAATCAGAAATGAAACCAATAAATTTAGTAAATAATAAACAAATATTTTATTTTGCATAATACCACTTTTATTTTTGAAACTGTGACAATATTGTTTCGAACCGTTAGTTCATTTTCAAACAGAATAAAAATTATATTCGATACATGCGCTTATATACTAATTTTATCTACCTATACTTATGAAGGGGAGTGGTATATGGTGTGGAAGTATAAAGGGCGGGGGGTAGTGGGAGAATCCGAAAAACAAGAAAAACAAGATTACATTACATGTGACAAATGCGAGCAAACACGTGACAAAAGATTGAAATTGACAAACAAATAATATTACAGGAAATACAATTTTAAAAGTTTAATTAAATTATAATATTGAAAATAAAGTTGAACTGTAGATATCGGTGTAGCCATTTAAAAGGTGATCGGAGTTATGTTTATTTATTTCTATTGCTTCTAGGATTGTTAACTTCTGTCCTTTGTTTGCCTCGTGTAGCACGGTAATTTCCCGTTCTGGTGTGTGTCCGGTGTCAATTAAATGCCTCGCAAAAGCAGAGTCGGATTTCTTATTCCTATGCTTTGCTCTCCTAATGAACTAACGGTTCGAAACAATATTGTCACAGTTTCAAAAATAAAAGTGGTATTTTGCAAAGTAAAATATTTGTTTGTTATTTACAAATATGGAATACCATAAAATAACGCTCAAATCTATTAATATCAAAAAATTTAGATTTTAAATTGGAAAAAATTTTCAGTACTTAAGGAGAAACTCAAATATTGTGTAGAAAACCTGGAAAAATCAAAGAAATTTAGTATTGAGAAAAAATGACCGCCCTGACGCTTGTATAAATCATTGGAAAAAAAAATTCGTGTTTAATGGATTTACTCTGAAACACGAAATTCAAGTTCCTTCCGCCACTTTAGGCTTAAAAGAAAAATACTTTCCAAAAAGTCTAGACCAGACAGTACTCTTACTACAATAATTTCCAACCTTCTTTCCAATCCAATAAAGTGTCTGACCCGACAAGAAAATTTGAAATTGATCGGTTGATTTTCAAAAAACTTGCAAAATTGATTGAAATACAGCTGAATCTTTTTTTATGCGGTGGATAGGGATCGTATAAAAAAATCATGCAAAAAATAATATTCAGAAACTTTATAAATAGCTATAAAAAGTATAGTTCGCTCTAGATTGTAAAAAAAAATTTCATAGAAAGTACAGTAGAATTTTAACTAAAAGAAAGAGCATAAATTCCTCTTAGTTACAATTTATCTCTTTTTATTGAATATAAAAGATATATAATTATCTCTCTTTCATTTATTTGTACAATTTATCTCTTTTTATTGAATATAAAAGATATATAATTATCTCTCTTTCATTTATTTGTCAGTGTTGCCTTGGTTAACATTTAAAAAATTTGTAATCCCCTTACCTCAGAATTCCCCTTAAAAAACTTTCTTTTAGTTAAAATACTACTGTACATAACTCAGAACGCTCAAAACTTCACGGTTTCCTTAGAAATTGCTTTTCTAAATAAGATAAACTATAAAGCATTCATTTACGCATGAAAACATTTTATTTCATTTTTATAATATTATAAAATTGCGATAAATATATCTGTAAAGAAACTTAATGATGCAATAATTTATATTCTTTAAAAAAAAACTACAATAAATAATTTTGTCAAATTAAAATTCATATAGTGTTTTTTATCAAAAATGTTTTTTTCACAAAAATTATCAAAACTGGATCGGCTGGGACTCGAACCCAGATCTCTTGGTTACTAGCCAAGCGCCTTACCAATTATTCGGTTGCCTAATTGGTAAGGCGCTTGGCTAGTAACCAAGAGATCCGGGTTCGAGTCCCAGCCGATCCAGTTTTGATAATTTTTCAAACACTATGTGAATTTTAATTAACATAATGAATTGGCCATTTGCCAAGGTACATCGAGTGTTCAAGTATCAGCCAAAGCTGGACATTAAGTGAACATATGAATATTGGTGTATGTTTAAAATACGGACAAAAGTCCGCCATACATTAATAATGTTTCACAGGCACTCGATAACATTTGAAATTAAAAAAAATTTTGTCAAAGTAAATTACTTTAATTACTGTTTAGGTTTCTTACTTTCTCGTGCTTTTAATTCACATTATACACTTTAATGGCCATTTTTTTTTTTTAAAACCGCATAAAAACAGGTTCGGTTGTATAATTTAGGCACCATGTACTAGACTAGAGTAAGATTAGTAAAAAAAAAAAACTACAAACATGTTCAACTTTTAAAAAATAATTTTTTTAAAAAAATTTTTCTTGTATGTGTGGAACTAGCAGCGTTGGACAGTGTTCGATGCGAGTCGTCAACATCTGCTACAAGCAGTGACGTGGACACAAGCAGTGTGTCGGGCGCTCGACGCTGTGCTCGCCAAGCTCGAACTAAGATACATGGTTTCGTTCGTACACTTAGACGGCCATCACTTGGTTGGTTGCTGTCCATAATACGATTTTCACGCTTGTCACTTTACAACACTTTTTTTTTATTTTAATCATATTTTTTTTTTTGCACGTGATTGTGTTATTAATTTTTAACACGACTGTGCTTTTAAACTTTTTATGTGAATGTGGAAGCATCAAAGAAAAGGAAGGGATACAATGGGGTATTTGACAGTACCAAAGAAAAACAATAAAAACAAATTTTAATGAAAATTTATAATAAAAGACAGCAATTTATTATGTCAATTCATCCTATCATTTTTTAATTTTTAAAAAATTAATATTTTTCAGCTATAAATTACGTCAGTAGAAATGGGCTGTGACGTTGCTTTCTCTTATATTTCAACACTGTCGCCACTAGGGTCGCTACGTAAATTCCGGTTAGCAAACATAACTATGGAAATTAATTTGAATTTAATTAATTTTTTTTCCTAGTTATAAGAAAAATAAATAGTTTTTTTTTCTTAGTTACATGACACTTGTTGCTATCTAGAGAATGTGACGTAATTGAAGCTAATGAACGTTTTCGCGCAAATTTTAAGAACAAATATTAAATTAATTTTTCCTAATGATTTCCGGCATTATTTTTAAAAATTAAAATTATATATATACATAATACATAAATATGCGTATTTTAAAATAGTTTCCCAAAATTAGTCAAATTCCCCATTAAAATTTTGGATTGTGATCGATTTTAACTGTTTTTTAGGGTTCCAGATCACTTTTGCATTCGAAAATTGCTCGATTGCATAATTCGATAATCAAAAATTACGAAATCTTTTTTGTGAATATTTGGGGGTCAATTTGACCTCTGGAAAGAGCTACTTTTGTGGTCTCCAAACATATTTTTATTTTTTTTTTCTTTCGATGAATAGGTTATAAAAATGTTAAAAATTTGACATTATTAGGTTTAGTATGTATTAAGTTATAGATTACAGGAAAACTGCTAGATTTTTCGTCAGTCTAATAATTTCCGATAAAAAAAATGGTACAGAACCCTAATTATACGAATCCGACTCGCTCTTGACTGGTTTTATTTGAAGATACAAAGTTGAACTTCCTTTTCTTTGAACCTATAGTACGACTTTCACAAAAATTTAAAAAAAAACTGGAATTTAAAAAGTGGGAAAACTAAAATAATTCATTTCTAAAATCAAAAGTTTCTGAACCATCGTAGAGATATGTGCGCTAGTGTTTTTTTGATTTCCTACTGATTGTCCTAAATTTTATAAAATTTTCGTTTAAATAATTTCTCATCTGCATTTTTTTAAGCTTTCTAACTAAAAATAATATTAAGTTACATACATTTGGGATCAAAAAACTTAAATAAAAATTCATTTACGCTTTTTGCGCATTTCAAAAATCTGTGCTCAAAAGCGTAAAAATAATTTTTTCAGTCGTAGACGCTAGAAAGAGCTACCATCAAATAAAACTGAACGAATCGTTACTTACACCTTTTTGCGCATTTCAAACACTTATGCGCAAATGCGCAAAAACAATTTGTTTCAACCGTAAACGTTAGTAAAGGCTGTGTGATCAAATAAAACTGAACGATTCGTTGTTTACACCTTTTTGCGCATTTAAAAATTCTGCGCAAATGCGCAAATAAAATTTTTCGACCCAGATATATGTAACTTTTTGAAAAAACAACGCTTACTCAACTTCAAACACGAAATTTAATGAAAAATCCTAACAGAAAACCGTTTTTAACTTTTGTACAGATTCAAACAGTGACGACGATGAGTCCGACGATCAACCGTTAGTGAAAATTGGAAGTCGTCGTTCACGTCGTACCCAGGAATTATCGGACGATCTCCCGTTGCACAACGCCCCGTTACAGGAGCTGCTTGCGGAAGTATTAAAACATCCGGACGCGTGGCCATTTACACAGCCGGTGCAGAAGCGCGATGTACCTGACTATTTTGACGTGATCACACACCCAATGGACTTCGGCACAATTAAATACAAACTGAATATGGGCAAATATCAATATGACGCCGAATTAATGGCTGACGCTATGTTGGTGTTCGAGAATTGTAATACGTATAATGATTCTGAAGCGGTGGTTTACAAGTAAGTTCACCATTTTGTTATTTATAATAACCATGTCCCTGCCACTTGTTTTCAAGGACGGACCTTTTAATGTCATCACTCTAAAAAAAAGGTTCTTTTTCAAGGTCATACAAATGAGCACTAATTTTAACTCTTTGCACCCAAGCAAAAAAAAAGTGAGTTGTAAATAGGCTGGTAAGACATGTAGCACATGACAACGACCGACGTTCTTTTTTTGACGGATTCTTTTGACGTTCTAACCTTGTTTCCCCAAAGTTGAATACTAAATGCGCTAAATACGTCCTCAATGCTGTTTTTATTAGTTTTTAATTTTAACAAAATAATTCAACGTGATTTTGTATTATTTTATTTACAATTTTTCTAATAAATGAATGTGTTTGCAGTTATTAAATAAAATATTCATGTAATGTGAAGTATGAGCAGTCATTACAGTTCAACATTCAGTGTGTCATATGGTACAGGTCGTACATGTCTTATGATCCAACAGACAAAACACCTTTAAATATGGTAGAGTTAATGGACAAACCACCTTGTCATGCTGTACATGTCTTATAAGCGCAAAGGGTTAACATTTATGTCATTCGATAGCACTTATTTAGCCCTAATTTTCGACATAACTTTTAATGAAAAATATTTTGTGGGTGGGGCTAGATGACGTCATCGCTGTAAAAAGAAGGTTCTTTTTCAAGGTCATAAAAATGAGCAATAATTTTTTGAATATTTATATATTTATGTCATGTCGCGTCGTTTTGTTACGTAGCAATGATTTTTTCGTTCGAATTACCCAGTGTATAAAAATGTATTGTTTTAGTTCGAAATATAAAGAGATTTTGTAGGGAACTCATAACACCTTTGAATTATAGACAGTAGAATAGAATTATCGCAGGTTTGAATTAAGGCCGCTATTACATTGTCATAGATATATGTCAAAGATCTTTGATCAAATCTATGATCAAATATTAAGAAGTATCTTTAACTATGGTTACAGAAATATTATAAAAGTTGACTTATTACACAATATTTCTTTGATTAAATAAAACTTTAACATATATCTATGACAGTGTAATGCCTAACGAGAGTCTACTGTAATAACGTGATCACTTATCGGTTAATTTACCCGCCATCTTGTATCAACTGTCATTTTATTTCAGATGTGGCGTGAAACTTTTGAAATTTTTCAAACAAAAAGCGCGAGAATTGGGTCTACACGTGCCAAACGTGGTGACCGGAATGGATGAAGATGCGGATGAAATCGAGGACGAGGAAAACAGCCACAGTGACAATTCCAGTAATCAAGAAATTATTAGACCACGTAAAAGGGCACGGGTCGTAACAAATTATTAATACAACAATAAAAATATTTAGGCAATTTATTATATTATTGTTAAGTATACAATTCCCTTAATTTATACACGTTACGGCATTTTATTTTATCCTTATTTAGTTATTTTATTTATAAAACTACAAAAAAAAAAAAAACTGTATATACTATATTTATATATTATTAAGTGTTACTTAAATTTACAACAAAAATAATTTTTGTAACAATTTCAATACTAATAAAAATAAATTTACTCCTAATTTCTTTCGTTAAAATATGTTTTTATTAACTTCTCGCAAGATGGCGTCATCCGAAACGGCCATCTTGAATAAAAATGGCACGTTTGAATAGTGTTAAACATGTCTAATACCTCATTTCACTATGCGTTCATGACAGGAAGATTTTTTAAAATGGCAAGGTGAAGAGAAAAGGGGAACAACCAATGGTAATGAAAAGATTACGCACACACATACGTGTTTCTAACGACAATTAGACGTATACGTACACGTCTAATTTCACCGCCAGGGACATGCACGTAATCTTTTCGTGACCAGTTAAAAGTGAGGCATTTTTATGTTCAAATAATTTAATTTGTTTACAGTACTGTTGATATCATATTATTTCAAATAATTTAAAATTACATTTTGTATATTTTCAATTTTGTTGACCAGCCGACTTTTGTATTTTATATTTTCAAATTTATTTAATTTGTCCGCAATGTCCCTGATATCATATTAACTTAAAACATTAATCAAGTGTGCGTTGACCATCTCTGCGATGCATACGGATTTCATTGTTAGAACTGCGAAGCCCGTAAAGTTGGATAATTTTAGGTTTTCGGCATTAAAATTTTCAATTAAAAATTTGACTTCAATCGTTGACTTATATAGGTCAGACACACACCTAAAGGTTTTTTAATTTTTTCTCAAAATTTGTCATTTTAAAAGATTTGTCTTTTTTTTTTCAATAAAAAACAATATAGCAGAGACTTGTCATTCTTTGCCTTTAAATGCCCTTAATAGAGTATGATTAGATCATTAGAAAGAGATAAATGGAGTTGATGCTCTTCCAGTTGTGAACTCATAGTATCTTTTAATTTATTAAAAATAGAATTAGGTAAAAATTGTAAATATTTAATATAGTTAAAAAATTTGATTTTTTCTTTATTTTAAATCTCAACAAAAAGTATTTTAAAATATTAAACGTTTTTTTAAACTTAATAAAGCTCAGAAATGGTATAGTAAGCAAGTAAAACGCTCAAAAACTTTAAAAAAAGAAAAAAAAGTGACGTTTTTAAATTGTGATTTTGTAGGGCAGTGTATTTATGATAAGAAATGTTAGGGAATTTTTAACTTTAGTTATTGTTAATGTTTTATATTAATGAATTTTTAGCACTCTAATAAAATGTGATCTACTGTAAAATTACAAATTTTTTTTACTATAGTTCCAGATAGGTGCCGAGCTTGGGTGCCACTGTCAGCGCTAGTGCTGCCATCCATTGTTCGGGCTTAATCTCGATACTATATACAGCTATCTATTGAAAAGTTTACACATTTTGGAGTGTAAACTTTTTAATAGGTAGTGTACATCAAAAATTATAATTCTGGAACGGATTTCCAGTTATTACTGAACAATATATTGCACATTTTTGTTAATATCTCTTTTAAATTTTAATTTCACCCCTTAATTATATTTGATAGATTTTTTTACAATTGTTTTAAAAAATATTTCTTATTTTTAAGTATCACCTTAAAATAATTTAATTATTTATTAAATATAAACAAAAGAGCATAAACCACGCAGTGATTTTAATTTTACCGCCGTTAAATAAAATGGCGTCGCTAATTGAAGGTCACACAGCAACCAATCATAAAATAAATATGGCGTCTGGAACGTCAAAATATTTAGTTGGTGATGAAGTTTATTTAAAATGATTCATTTTATAGCTCGAAAAACAGCTTAAAAACACCTGTAAAAATGTTAGATATTGCAAGTAGAATTCATTTAAATTAATTTTTTAACATTTGAAAAAAGTTTTACCATATCATATTTACTAATTAACAAAAATCAGATTCATATTTTAAATAACTCATCTCTTGATATAAAATCGTAAATTTTTACAAGTATTTTATTCACTTCTCGGTGAAAATTTTGTTTTGTAAGGATTTTGAATCAAACGGGAAATACAGAATGAGATATTTGATGTTTTCATTTTTAATTTAAACTTTTTTTACATGTTTATTTTTGTAAAAATATTTATAAATAAAAGTATTTTTAAAATTTTTACTTGATGTATATATTATTTTCTGTATAGTAAATATTTTAGGCTACAATACTGTCTTTTATTTATTAAAAAAGCCAAGTGCGTGCTGGTCACATATTAAGTCACGGTTTCTCAATAGCTGAAGTATTTCACAGCTTCTGAGATAAAATATAATTTTTACAGTTTATCATTAAAATAGATATCTTGAGCAATGTTTCGTGTACATATGTTACTAACGTTACTATGAGAATCAATTACGTGATAATCTATCTGATTCCTCATATTTTTCTTTAAGAGTGTTAAATACTGTTCAACAAACAAACATAACGAAATTATAAGGGTTCGGATATTTTTTCTTCAGAAAATTACAAATTGAATTTGGCGCTGAAATTAAAGTCGTCAGAATCACTTGAGTTTGAATTATGTTAAAGAATAGACGATTTTGCATCGATTAGAAAAAAAATTTAAAAATTAAACGAAATAATTAATGTTAATACATATTTTCATTTATCGTGTGTTATTTATACCGGAAGTAGATCGGCTGCGCATGAATTTACAAAATTCATTATATTTTACTGAATTATCACCAAAAAAGAAAAAAATAATTATTTTTTTTTATTATCTTTTAATGCCAAAAAATGCTTTTTTTCGTAAAAATAAAAAATTGAAGTCACGTGGAATGGGTAACCATTTTAAAATATTTGTGTCCGCCAAGAGAAAATTTTGTTTGCTTTCAACGCCAACTAGTCAAATGAAATCTCTATCGAAATTATTTTAAATCAGCCTAATCTATTCGCTATGAGCTTTTGCCTGGAGAGAATACGAAATTCGACTACAGCGCTCAAGGTGGGCAAATATGTCAGTTTATCAGGACGTTATTTGTACATAATTTTACGATTTTCTCTAAGAAAAAGTATTTTTTTCTAAATATGTACTGTGTTTGATTTTTTCAAAGCGAGTACTTATAGGCAAATTTATATTACGGGAAAATGATTCACACCTTGAGAATGTAAAAATGAAATTTTGTCACATATAAAAGTTATTATATTTTCTACTATCCTTTTTTAATATGTAGATAGTAGCGAGACAGCTATATTACGAGCGTATCTGGTACATAAACTTACGTGTATTCTTATTGAATGAATCATTTTCAGTTTATATAAATTATACTATACGATGTCTACAAGATTCTATAAAATAATAAAAAAAAATATTTATAACTCTACTATCAAATGTTCCTTTATCTTGAAATTTTCAAAAAAATATCAAAAGGGAAACTATTTCATTTGCGGACATTTTTAAGGTAAAATGAACAGACGTATGGTTTTTATTATGCAAATTTCAGTTTTTTAAAATTTTTAATTCATTTATAATAGTAAAACGTCCTGATAAATTATCAAATAATCACTTGATATAGGTGGCTATAGTTTCGGCTCGGAGCGAATATAATTTATCAAAAAGTACACATTTTAATTTATAAAGTATTCCTGGTAATAGTCCAGTGAAATTAGGGCTGAAATCGGGGTATATGGATGAAAATTGGAGGGAATGTTCTTAGAGTCACTAAGAACAATTCTCCCTATGAAAAAAAGTGCTCTGATCCCGGACAAGGGTAGAAACAATCCCTAAAAAGTTTATTTTCCAATTATCTCGCGAAGTGTGCGAGATATGGAAAATTTTTTCAAATAAAAATTGTAGATCTTCCGATTCTACAAAAAAAAGTATACCACCTTCTTACCCCTATCGCTAATAGTTTGCAGAGAAATCATCCCCGAAAAAAAAAAATAAAAAAAAAAAATTTTCGCCTAATTCCAATATTTTCAAACATTTAGAAAAAAAAAGTATTCTTGGCATTTTTCTCTAAAATTGAAAATAGAGAAATTAGGAAAAATAAAAGGCCCCGATGGCACGGGACTGTTGCTTTCCATTTAAAATTATGAATGGTTAACTAATGTCCGTTACCGGTCAATTTTGACTAGCAACGGTATCTGATTTGTTTTTATAGGACATGAAATGAGACACAAGAGAAGTAAATGCTAGTAAGTTGATAATATCACATGGTTAAAAAATTTAAATTTGTATATTTTGAAAATATGTAGCGCCTACTTGATTTATATAATCAAGGGGTCAAACTAGATTGTCTATGTCTCTGTTCCACTTGTAATGAGTTTGTGACGTAAGATTTCCCCACTCTGTTGGTGTAGATACACACTTTTGCAGTGGTATTGGTTTAATGGTTGGGTCTGTGTGCGTATTCACACATACTGCTACAACACACGTATTACCAGAGAGAGAAATGTGTGCTGTTCAACTAACAATGTCTAACAATGTAATACAATGCACTGTGCGTTCGGTGACGGACAGCGACTGACTACATGACTTAAGCTGTGACAGGCCTACAAATGGCTCCAAGCGAATTACACTTTTTTGATATTAGTTGGCTTCTAGTGTTCTGTGTATATAATATTAGAAAATGTACAATTTATGTTTACGTAAAACATTTTGAAACTATAATTTGACGATTGTGAAGATATTTTTCAATTTAAAAATGGAAAAATGAAATAGATACCAACATTTTACAGAAAAAGATAATTTTAACTGAAATTGTACAAAAGTATATTTCAGTAGTAAAAACCAAATATAAATATTTGTGGTGGTATACTTCTTTTGTAGAATCGAAAGATCTACAATTTTTATTGGAAAAATTTTCCATATCTCGCACACTTCGCGAGATAATTGGAAAATAAACTTTTTAGGGATTGTTTCTACCCTTGTTCGGGATCAGCACTTTTTTTCAAAGGGAGAATTGTTCTTAATGACTATAAGAACATTCCCTCCGATTTTCATCCATATACCCCGATTTCAGCCCTAATTTCACTGGACTATAATGTAACATTATAATTTAAAAAATTTTTAGATGTACTGCACAATTTGACTGGACAGTAGACATACATCATTAAAATTACGACAACCTTCAATCTATCTATCTATCTATCAAATAATGAGTCAACACAGAAAAGGGTAAATTTATAAAAAAAAAAAAAACAACCTAAATTAAAAATCTTTTATTAAGATTGTAATATTTATAATATAAACTAACATGATCAAATTTTTTATTAATGATGATCGCCGGCGAATTCCTTCCGTCTAATTTCCTTCCATTTAGCAACATTCTCGGGAGAATTAGCTGAAAAATATTGAACAATTAATTAATCACGTTCAAGGTTTTTAACAACTTCTCGAGTTTTGAATGAGTATAGTTAAGGGTTACATACCTAATTTTGAAATCTTCCAGAACAATGGGAAACAGACTACACAAGAAATGGCCCAATATTTCCAAATCCACTGTTTACCAAAGTAATGATTGTACGGAAACTGGGCTAATTTTGCGGAAAATGTGTAGGGAAATTTCATTGGACGTCCTGGTGCTTTACTGTCCGACATTTTGCCTGTAAATTTATTGAAAATTGATTTTAAATTATAAATCAATTTTGACATGTTTAAATTTTTTGAATCGGGGAAATTTTCATGATGAGTTAGTTATGTAATTGACGTATAAAAAATCAATTTTCTTTTGAATTATTAAAAACGTGCACGAAAGATAGAATAAAATAAAAATTAAAGATTAAGTAATGTTTTGATGGAATAGTAAAAATAAAGGAATGTTACCTAGGATTTTGATAAAATTATTCAATTTTTTTTCCTCACCTTCGATTATTTTACCCCTTTAGCCACCTCCAATGTCTTCAATCAACTTCAAATATCAACCTACAATACATATAAATGTTTTAATACTTATCTATAACATGTATCATAGAATAGAATAACCACTATACTAGACTCAGTTCAAAAATAATATAGAATACTAGCGTTAAATTTAATCATTGCTCGCGTTCGTCAGAAAATTTTGTTAGCCTAACGCCAGCTAACGGATCTTATACCGTTACAAATCAGAAGGTTCTGATACAATAAATTAATGCACGTTAAATATTTTTTCATGGTTTTTCACGGCATAAATACTTAACTTTTGAAGTACCGCTACATTCAAAGATTATGAAATAAAAATAATTAGTTACCTTATTAGAAATTGTTGTTTTAATATCTAATGCATGTTCACTTTTTGAATGAGAGCCCTCTGGTTTGTATCGGTATAAGCTCCATTAGCTAACATTAGGGTAACAAAATTTTCTGGCGAACGCGCATTTTTATTTCGCAAAAACCAGTTTTTTCTTGAAATAGGTACCACCTAGAGATAAAGGCATTTATGACACTTATGATGTTATTAAGTGGTAGACAAAAAAATGATGAGGGCCAGAATTTGGAAGGCCTGTTCTGTAGCCGTCATCTTAAAGCAAATATTCCGATATTCTGAAACTGTGGAGAGAAACTAACAGTTACTAAAAAAAATACTTTTAGCAATATCACCACCTAAGTAAGCTCGGTTAACTGTTTGGTTTAGATTAGATGCATCGTTTTATGTAGTACTACTGCGTTTGTTGTTGGTATGACGAGTACCGTTAAATGTGAAATATGATAACTCTGATGATAACGCTTTCAAACTCACGATCTACCAAACAAGAGCTGAACTACTAAACTGTCTTAGATCAATCTAGAACTTTCTGTAGATGATTCACTTTAGTTCTTAATGGTTTTATTATACTTGTCAAAATGCCATATTATCTTTGAACAATTTTTATGGATGTTCAATCAGAAATATGTACCTCGCTCTCCACCAGACTCTAGGCCTCTAGACTCTAGAGAATTACTTATGTCATTTTAATTTTTAATTAATTTTTTTTTTTTTTTTTTATAAAATTTGAAAAAAGTACATATTTTTGTTTTGTTTATATCCATTAATTTTATGAGTAATTTTATATTACAATTACTTTATAATTTTCTAGAAAATGAAAAAACAGTTTCAATTTTTGAAAATTGGCGGAAAATTTAAATAATGTTCAATAACAATTTGACATTTGAAAATGTGAAAAAGGTGAAAAATGTTTTCAAAATTTAAATATCAACAAGTGAGACGTCACCTATCTATTTATTGCTTGATCAAAAACTATGTTTGATCAATAGTAAAAAATCCGGAAACAAATTATCCAAAAGCTTTTCATTTAACTATGGAAGAAACTGTCGATAAACTTTCAAAACCTCAGATCATATGTCACGCCGAGAAAAATCTAAGTTTCTCCGTGTTCGACGCCAAATGGATACCGTGTTCGGCCAAATTTGTTGTACTGGGCAGTCAACCGAACAGTCGTGGTATCATACAAATTTATGAAATTTGCAAGGGTGAACTAAAACTGATCAATGAATTTGGACGAAAATCGTCGTTTAAATGTGGAACATTTGGGGCGTCAAATTTGCGCGATCGACATTTGGCAACCGGTGATTTTGATGGGAAATTACAAGTGTTGTAAGTGATCTTTTGTCTTGTAAGTGATCTCAAACGGTATGAATTTCAGCGTGAAATTTTCTTCGTAGTGATTTGGAAAAGTTTGAGAAAGCCGTGTATTCGTGCGAAGGGCACGTAGGGATTATTAACTCGATCGACGGAATCGGTGGAATGACTGTGGGATGTGGAGCTCCAGAAATCATAACCGGTGGACGAGATGGTATATTTCCATAGACCAATGAACACTATTATATTATACTAATAGACAAAGCGTAAAACCAGTTTGTAGGCATTTTTCTTGAGGCAGATAACGGGGTGAGACGGGTGAGATTCAAGAAATATAATATAATGCCACTTTTTGAGCAATTGCCACTATAATTATTGCAGGACATAATTTATATACGTATGTATTTTGAATATAAAGCGAATACCACTTTCTTTCTTTAAAAATTTGGCAGTTTTTTCTCAAAAAAGTAAAATTTTATTATCAGTATTATATTTTGACAATAATTTTTTGAAAACGTTACTACGGATATCACCAGTTATTGTATTGATTACTATATTAGAGAATACTATCCGGTCGTATCGGGTTGCCTCAATTATACATTTATATAATTAGTCTATATAATATAATATATAATATGTTCATTGGTCTGTGTATATTTCTAAATACCCCTGTCGCAGCATCTGCATAACGTAGCGAATTTCCAGAGTTTGAACACTGGCGGATCTCATATAAAAGCCTGTATCCATCTAAAATAGTTTTAGCTCTCTATCAGCGAAAAAATTTTCAAAATTGGTTGAGTGATTAATATTTGGCGCTTTTGGGTCTCCAGGACCCTAGCAGATCTCATATAGTATAGCATGTATACATTTAAGAGATTTTAATTTTTTAAAGGTGCAAAAATTTTCAAAATCGGTTTGGTAGTTTATTTTTAGCGCTTTTAGGACCCCGAGACCCTGGTAGACTTCATATAACATAACTTACATCCATCCAAAATAGTGTAGCTTTCTAACGGTGAACAAATTTTCAAAAAGTTAGTTAATTTTTATTTTGAAAAATAAAACAGATATAAATATTATTATTGTAATGACAAATACCCCTGTCGCAGCATCTGCATAACGTAGCGAATTTCCCGAGTTTGATACTGGCGGATCTCATATAAACGCCTGTATCCATCTAAAATAGTTTAGCTCTCTAATAATGAAAAAATTTGCAAAATCGTTTGAGTAACTAGTTAATTTTTGGCGCTTTTGGGTCCCCGGAACCCTAGCGGCTCGCATATGGTATAGTATGTATACATTTAAAAGAGTTTAAGTTTTTTAAGGTGAAAATATTTTCAAAATCGGTTTGGTAGTTTATTTTTGGCGCTTTTGCGACCCCGGGACCCTGACAGACTTCATATAACATAATCTACATCCATCTAAAATAGTTTAGCTCTCTAACGATGAACAAATTTTCAAAATCGGTGATGACGCGTTCTTGAAAAGTTAGTTAATTTTTATTTTGAAAAATAAAACAGATATAAATATTGTTATTATAATGACAAAAGCAATGAAGCATTTATCACAAAGAAATTCAGAAAATTTCTTAATTTTTCACAGAAGCTAGTTCACTTAGAACAATGTTTTAAAAGCTTATCTTATGTAATTTTTACGCTCTTTTCGATGTGTAAAAGAGAATTAAGAAATTTTTGAAATCTGGCCAATTTTTGCAAAAAACAACTAAAAATGGCGAAAAGTGACCAAAATTTTGGCTTCCAAAAATCGAACGTATCTGACTGACGAACTCATTCAAGCTTGTGGGACTTTTGACCCTCTCACCAAATTTCGTAAAAATTCGATCCTTCCTTCGAGAGTTATCGCGCAAACACACACACACACACACACACATATATATATATATATATATATATATATATATATATATATATATATATATATATATATATATATATATATATATATATATATATATATAAGGTCATTTTTGGGTTTTCGAGGCCTCAAAACAAATTTCTGTCATAGTCCCGCGTTCAGGTCCTTCCATGACACCCGCTGTATTAAGGTACCATCACAGTGTGATTGGCCGTAAAATAGTCAATTTTTGCGGTTTTTTTCAGATGGATAGGATGGGGGAATGGGGATGAATTTTTTTTACAATTAATACCACTATTTAACAATACAAAAATATTTTTTTTATTTATTTTTTATAATTATTATAATTTTTTGAAAAAAGTGTCTTTAAAAAAGGCCGAAATTCGGTGCCCACGATTGCGACCGCAGTTTTTATCTGAGAAAAAAAATCAAGTAGGTTATCAAACTGAAGGTAAGCCGCTATGTACCTATGGGAGCTTTTTTTTGAAATCTTTCTATTTTTCCATACGAAGAACTGTAAAAAATTTTGTACTTTTTATTCAAACCGTCGCCATTTTTTTAAATTTCAAGAAAAACAAAAAGCTTCCATAGGTACATAGCGGCTTACTTACAAATTGATAATCCATTTGATTTTTTTTTTCGGATGAAAACTGCGGCCGTAATCGTGGGCACTGAATTTCGGCCTTTTTTAAAGACACTTTTTTCAAAAAATTATAATAGTTATAAAAAATAAATAAAAATAAATAAAAAAAATATTTTTGTATTGTTAAGTAGTGGTATTAATCGTAAAAAAAATTCATCCCCATTCCCCCATCCTATCCATCCGAAAAAAAATCGCGAAAATTACCTACTTTTCGGCCAATCACACTGTGATGGTACCTTAAAACGACTATTTTTTTTTTTTTAGCTTAAAAAAGAAATTTTGTATATTTTTTTGGACAGGTAGTGTTAAAGTATGGGACGTCCGACAAGCAGGCGCTCCGGTGGCAACCATGCAAGCCAAAGACGGTGAAAAAACTCGAGAATGTTGGGCAGTGGCTGCCGGTAACAGTTACAATTCCGAGGAACGCGTTGTTGTATCCGGTTACGATAACGGTGACATCAAAATGTTCGATTTACGAAACATGTCAGTGCGTTGGGAAGTGAATATTAAAAATGGCGTAAGTTTACGTTATGAATGCGCATGCGTGACGCATGCGTATAACATTTTACGTATGTTTATTTTAGGTTTGTTGTTTGGAATTCGATCGTAAGGATATTATGATGAATAAATTAGTGGCCACAGCGTTGGAAGGTAAAATACACCTGTGGGACTTGCGGACGCAACATGAGAAAAAAGGTTTTGCGGGATTAGTCGAAAAAGCGAATAATAGGAACACAATATGGCAAGTGCGACATCTACCACAAAATCGGGAACTATTTGCCACTACAGGCGGCGGTGGTACTATTAATTTATGGCAATAGTAAGTATACAACCATGGTGACTATAAAAGGTGACTGAACTCCATGTATTCAAAAAAGTGGCTAAGGCATTCGTGTTCCTTGGGTACTAAAGCTGTAATTTGAATATTATTTGAAATAGTTTTATTGTTATATCATAAAGAACAAATTGCAATATTAATAAAATTTATTTATAGTTGAAAAAATATTCCCAGACAATTTTGATAGTTTCTTTGTCAACGTATGATTGTCTTTTTCTAATTCCAATCAAACAAATAAATAGTGCATAGGATACTAATTTATTGAACATTAGGTTAGGAAATAATAATAAATAATAAGTTAATAACACTATTTTATATTTTTATGTAAATTCTGTTTATTCAATAATAATTTGATTACAGAAGAATATTTCTTAAAGAAACCGAAAACAAATGATATTAATGATATATTATAACTTAACTATAAACATATACATAAAATAACTGAATGACTGTATTCATTGCAAAATATTTAAAAATATTAAAAATATAATTTTGAAAAACAAAAATCAGTGAATGTCAAGATGTACTGCTTAGAATTTTCAAATCAGTTAAAATCAAACGAAAATAGTTTATTCTAATTGAAAATAACATATTTCACTTTTCTTTACAGTATTGCATCATTTTTTTAACTTTGTAAAGATGAAATATTATTATGTCAAATATTTAAAAAAACTAAATAAAAACCACTGATTCAGGACACTGGTGTAGTGTTGAAAAGTGTACAACAAGGACGAAAAAGAAGGAAAGCGACAAAAGTGTCTGGGAACATTTTTTCAACTATAGTTTACTTGATTTTCCGTTAAATATACTAACTTAAACCGGGTCCACGTGAACGAATGCGAACAAACGTGAACGAACGTAAACCAACATGAACGAACATGAACAAACACAAACGAACGCGAATGAACAATTAACCTCAATTCGTTGATGTTCGTTTATGTTCCGGCTACACAATAGTTTTTTTAAATAAGTTGACTAAATTTTGAAATGAAGTTATTGCAGTAAGAGTTTTATGGTCTACTGATATCGCCCACATTGTGACCCCAATTTTGTCATGCGATCTTTAAAAACCAACAAATCAAAAAGATGTTGGCAGATGGTATTGTTTCATAAAAGTAAAACTCGTTATAATGCCTCTAATTTACTAACTGATTTAATTTGTGAAAATTGCTAATTTTTTTGGAAATTTCACAAGATCGTCACTATCAGATTTCGAAAAGTTAACTGAATATCTAAACAAAATATACACTTATTATCGGAAAGCAATTCCTGTTAAAGAAAGACTTCAGTGTTATTACTCATTCCGACTTTTGTTAATCAAATTTTCCCTCCAAAGATTCTCACACGTCATTTATTTTTCTAGTGATTTTGTAAAAATTATCTAAAACATCCCAAAACATCGAAATAAAATTTCAAATCTTGTCAATTTTAAATTGTTAACTGAATTTATTTTAAACTGTCTATCTTAATTTATTGTTAGAATAATTTTTAAACGTCTACATCTGACAGACACAAACAAACACGAACGAATCTTTTTCTTTGATGTACCGACAACAAATGGAAAACATTCGTGAGTGTTCGAAAATGTTCGTTCGTGTTTGTTCGCTTTCGTGACTACGTCCACATTTGTTCGTTTATGTTTGTTCGCTACCATTCGTTTACGTTTGTTCGCATTCGTTCGCGTTCGTTCGTTATATGTAGACTCGGCTTTACTGGAGGTACTTTGAAAAATGACGGATTTTTCAAATTTAATCCCTTGCGTCGCTTTTTATCAGTCGCACTGCCACTAGAACAATTTTTAACACCACACAATCTGCCTATTCTGATATTATTGATAAAATTAAGCTGAATAAATTCTTCGTATTTATTTAAAATACAATTTTATAAGATTTTTGAAATCATTTTCTAAATTGTCAAAAATTGTGATTAAGAGTGTGCATGTTACTCACTTGATACTTCATGTCTATTTAATGTAATACTTTTATGTTGCTAATTAAGCGAAAATACAACGGCGCCGACGAATTGTCTGTTTCACTTCAACAGTAAGTACCTGATACCTTATGCGCATATGTAAGATTCAAACTATTAAATATATGAATATTCATTGGCTACATGCAATTTGACAGCACTGTAGCGCTTGCGCACAATAGGCTACGTCCCTTTCCCTGTATCACTCTTATAGTGACCCTGCCACTTATCGGTAATAGCAATATAGTAGTATTACATAATATATGCTATTTATATTTTGTTTATCTTACTATATTCGCTATATACACATCAGTAACTGAGGAATATGAACGCCACAAGTGGTAAAAAAATGAAAATCTAATATATGCCATTTTCGTGACTAATTTTGGCAATTCTTCCGTTTGAGTTCGGTATCCTTATAATACACCAAGAATTCTTTTTATAATACACATATTTCGTAATCTTTTTAAGAAAGAAAGAAATATGTTTTTTGTTCCTTTTAAGCATGTACTACAAATATATAATTTGTATACAGGATGTTTCATGTATTAAATATGAAATGCATTTTTAATACGAAATACATTTATTTTTAATAATAAGTTTTTGACTGATTATTAAATATTTTGCATTAAAATGTATTGCAAACAATACGGTACTTGACTGTATTTAAAATTTGTGTCAAATGTTAAATAATTCTATGCATTATCATTTCATATGTCCAATTTTAATGATGAAACTTAAAAAAATTTGATAACTATTTAGAAATTTTATTTTAAAAATCGCCATTTTTCAACAAATATTCAAATTAGTGAAAACGCGCCATTTCTTGAATATGACGTAACATTTTGTACATAGCTAGATATGTCGATTTTAATAATTTTCATGGGTGAGGTGAAATTGTGTTTTCTTTTGAATATTTTTTTCTATTAGCTTATATATATATAGTAATAATAATCGACCAGATTTCTTAAATACTTGCTTTTACTTTGACATTTTATGAATATAATAAAAGTTTTGAGGTTATAAATATTGACATTGACGTTTAGTTGCTTCAAACTGTGACGTCACTATAGTGAGGTGTTTTTCTCGCGTTTTTCTCATTTAAAATTGTAGGGTTATTTTTTTTTGATGATTTTTTACAGAGTCTGTCGAAAATAAAAAAATTACTTAACTGATATGGAAAAACAATACTTTTAGAATATTTTTGTAACTTCAGTCAAGTACCCTATTATATCTTCGATCATTATTCTTTTCGACACCAAAATTTATACACATACACATATTAAATTTTTTCTGTATTATACTATCGAACTTTAGGTGTAAATGCCCCAAAAATAAAAATTTACTGGCGTCCATGGAGTTCTGATTTTACGTACTTCCCCCTAAATTTGCACCAACCATTACACACGATTGAATTTCAAGTTTACTTACCGATAATTTTGGTTCAACACAATATAAGTGTTGACCGCGATTACAGCCATCGCACAGCAGCAATTGATTGAACTTCAGTCAAGTACCCTATTATCATATACATTTGTATTCTATACACATCGAAATCGCAAGTCATAGTTGTCAAACTGTATATTCAGAATTTGTATTTAAAAAGAGATGTAAATATAATTGCATTTCTATCTGATCAGGATATATTATAAAAAGAATCTTTGTTGTATATGGTCTATGTATACAACGATCGAAATGTCAAAAGTCTCTGGGATTCCCCTTTCAATTTTTTTTGTTTGTTTAGCAATTATCCAGCAAAACGTGTCAGTGAAGATGGCGATGGTAATAAAGTCGGTGTGGTGGGAACATTATCTTTGCTCCAGAACGTTACGATCAGCGGCCAACCGGTGAATTCGTTGGATTGGTCGCCGGACAAATTGGGTTTGGCGGTTTGTACAGCATTCGATCAAACTGTACGCGTTATAATTACAACAAAATTAAATCTTTATTAAAGATCGTTAATTATAAGTACACTATTGCTTCGATTCAAGGAAAGGTATTATGGGCGCAAGCTCAAAAGACCTCCAGAAACTGAGGTGTGAGGAACACAAATTGTATTATTTCCATAGTTACCAATGAAACCAAGTAATTATGTTTTTCTACTCCTGTTGAAGAACACACTCATCAAAGTTAGGCATTATTTAAAGGTGTGGAAGAATGACCATTACTCAATAGCTATCGACCAATGAAATCATCGTATTAACCATTATTCAATGGGCCGGTATTTGTTTTGTGTATGATATATGTATCAAATTTTAATTTCATATATGTTGCGTAGTAACGTCAAAGTAAACAAGTAGTTTGTATTTTGTTTTCATCGTTTGTACATATATAAACATTTAATGAAATTAGAGATAGATTAAAAATTGTATTCTTTTAATTTAAAATTTATATTCAATTTTTTTTAAATCAAAAAGGGAAAAAGTCGTAGAAAAAATATGGTATTCAATTCGCTTGCAATGGCTATTACTCACTCAGATGCATTGCGACACTCGCCTCGTAAATTCGGCTCGTGTCGCAATTTCATCTTCGTGAGTAATAGCTATCATTACCAGCTTGTTGAATAATATACTATTTTATATGAGTGAGTGAGTAAACTTCTATTTATTAATATGATGGACAAAGATAAATGCAGATGTAGATAAAAAAGTTCTTTTTAGCTTGCGCCTATAGTAACTGCGTATGTATTGGTCACACGGATATTAAAAAAAATAACGTGTTGTAAACAAGTCTTATCCAGACAAGCCATTCTACAGATACAGGGTGGAATTTTATTAACTCTCACACTTTTCGGTGAATTTTATCCGATGATTTAGAACGGGATTTGTTGCATACAACATAGCTTTTTTTTATAAAATAATATTTATAAAGACTTAATTAATTAGTTATTTGCTTGAATAATATACAATTTTTCACATAAATATCAGATGTCGCGAGATGTATTAATTTTGTGTTCTAAAATATACTAAGTATATTATTTTATAAAAAAAAGCTATGTTGTTTCCAGCCAATTCCATTCTGCATCATCATAAAATTTTATCAAAATTCACCAAAAGGTATAAGAGTTTATAAAATTCCACCTGTATATATATAATGGTTTGTTTACATTAAAAATAAATTGTAATTTTTTTTTTATATCCGTGTGACCAATACATACGCAATTGCCTTTCTCTCAACCAAAGCATTAGTGTACTAAAATTACGTGGTCTTGGAGATGTTCCTTGTAGAAATTCACAAGGAGAGTACACAATTTGGAAATCACGGATTTCGTTCTTTTTTAAAAATGCTCTAGAATTAATTCCCCTTAGGCCTTTAGGACTTCTCGTTAGAACTTCTAAGAAAATCGAATACAGAGTGTAAAGTTTAGACTAGTTCATAGATCAAATTCGACTATTTAAAGAAAAAAAAAATATTAAAATGTTGTCCCATTAAATTTTGTAATTCAAAATTTTGGAAAAAAAAATATTTTCAAGAAAATTTTGTCGTGAGTGGGATTTGATTACCAGTAATACAAATAGCATGTATGTAAACTATAGCCTATTTTAATACGTTGATTGTAATCAGTCAGTCGTTCTCAAACTTTTTGGTCACGACCCCCCTTGGTACCTAAAAATTTCCGCGACCCACGAAATACGTAGAGATAGGTAGGAAATGTATAGAAATCTGTAAACAATTTTTTCTGCAATCCCCACTTAGAGAATCACTGTTATAACCTATAATGACGAAGCGTCCAACTGATACACTATTTTCACAACTATTACATTTTATATGGAATTGTTAACGCGGTACAGCGTTGTGTCGCAATTAATCAGGTTTCACTTGACTTCGTATAGGGTCTATGACTGTCTACCTGTTCAACTCAATTTTCTTAGGAATTAGAAGCCGTACCGTAAAATTCCGTAAAATGAACAAAATTCGTCATTCCTAATTGTGTATGTAATTCCTGAAATCAAAGTGAGAAAGATGTTGAATCAGGAAAATTCCATATTACCGGAAAATGGAGTAGTAAAAGTACTTTAAATAGTAAATTATTTAAGTTCTCTATTTATTTTTTATAAAACAAAGCTTTTAATAAAGTAAATCATATCTTAAATTTCTTTCATGTTTTTAACGCCTTTAATGATGCTCATGAAAAAGTATTTTTTGAACTCAAACAGCTACATTCTCATGACAGGTCGGAATATATACATATAATCTTTGGTTAGGAATCACTAGCACTAACGTTACACACACAACTTTGTTTTGTGAATAAAAGTATTAAATTAAATGATGAACACTTTTTTCGATCAAAACATCAACTGTCATAATGACATTTTATCGAAAATTAAAAATCTCGTCAGAATCAATAGTGGGATATCAAATGGAGGCGTGGTTTAATATTCAGCCTACTGACAATTGTTTTTTTCATTCGTCACCAGATGGAAGAAGTTGACTTCTAGAAAATAGAGTCCCTATAATTAATACAGTCGTGATATGTCAGCCATTTTCTCTCCAAAACGAGAGCGGAAAGCTTCAAAATTAATTATCAAATGTTTAAGTAAATATTTTTTAGTACATAGTTAATTATTGTTAATAAGTTATGAATTAACTCTTTTAAACAAACCATATGGAAAAATTTTTTTTTCTTAAAATATCGAACTTTTTACTGCCCGTGGGTGGAAAGTACAATAGATAAGGTTACAAAAAAAGAAATAGAAAAAAATTCAAAGATCAAAAAAGTGAACCCTAGGAATTTACAAAATATAAATTATACTCAACAATGTTGATAAAATTAAACATTATTTAGAATTATACCGTATTACAGAAAATCTGTCACAGATGGCGGCACCTGTACCAGTGAATATATACATATCACAGCATTTTGAGCCGCCATATTGCAGGACGCGTTAACTCATCTCATTCATTTAAAGAATTAATGAACAATTAAAAAGTTTTAATTTAATTATTCTTTCTAGGTTAAACTAAATAATTTTTGTTAATATTTAATTTATTTTCAATGTATTTTACGCAAACTTTGGACAGAAAATGCCGGAACCAATCAGCGTTCAGCACACATGTCACCACTCTATTTATTATAGGGACTCTACTAAAAAATGGTAGCAATTTGGAATTGTCCGTTTTAATTTGAAAACAGTAAATTATTATGAAAAAGTAAGAATGACATTCAAAAAATTATGCCAATTTGTATTTTGTAAGCTAAACAGTATAAATCAGGAGCCTATTTTCAAAAGTGGTCATCTCCAGTTTATGATATTAAGAGAAAATCACAAGTTTTTGTACGAGCTTTAAAAAAAAGTTAGGCTCACTAGTAAAAATTTTTTTTGAATTATTTAAACATCAAGTAATATAAAGAACTATAAAAAATATAAACATTTACAGAGGTTACAGGAGAAAAAAAAATTTAAAGTTGGATTTGACTAATTTTGTTTATTGGGTAGGGATTTAGACAAATTTGAAAATAAAGAGAGTGGATTTGACCAATTATGACGTAGATCGATTAGGATATGACTATATTTGAATGACTATCATTAATACTATAATATTGGAATCAGGGTTGTAACAAATTGTATTAAAACCCATAAGTGAAAATATTTAATTTGTACATGTACCTTTCTATAAATTTTGAATATTGTATAGTTTAAAAGAAATTTTTAATAAAAATTTAAATATAATAAGAGATTAAAAAAAATTTTAATCTATTATCTAGTAATTATTTTATTTCTATTATCCATTGATAACAATATTTAATAATACAAATTAATGATAATATATTATGTACAAACTTATTTGTAAATAATAAACAAATATTTTACTTCGCAAAAATACCACTTTTATTTTGAAACTGTGACAATATTGTTTCGAACCGTCAGTTCATTTTCAAACAGAATAGATATTACATTCTTTACATGCCTTATATACTAATTTTTATCTACCTATACTTATTAAGGGGGAGTGGTCTGTGATGTGGAAGTGGAAAGGGTGGGAGTGATTGGAGAATCCAAAAGTCAAGAAAAACAAGATTACATTACATGTGACAAGAGGCAAACAAACACGTGGCAAAAGATTGAACTTGAAAATGACAAAAGGCAATAATACAGTGAATACAGTTTTAAACAGAAATTTTCAGCTATGTTTAGAAATAAATAAACATAGCTCCGATCACCTTTTAAATGATTACACCGATATTTACAGTTCAACTTTATTTTCAATATTATAACTTATTTAAATTTTAATTTCTGTTTAAAACTGTATTCACTGTATTATTGCCTTTTGTCATTTTCAAGTTCAATCTTTTGCCACGTGTTTGTTTGCCTCTTGTCACATGTAATGTAATCTTGTTTTTCTTGACTTTTGGATTCTCCAATCACTCCCACCCTTTCCACTTCCACATCACAGACCACTCCCCCTTAATAAGTATAGGTAGATAAAAATTAGTATATAAGGCATGTAAAGAATGTAATATCTATTCTGTTTGAAAATGAACTGACGGTTCGAAACAATATTGTCACAGTTTCAAAATAAAAGTGGTATTTTTGCGAAGTAAAATATTTGTTTATTATTTACAAATATGGAATACCATAAAGTAACGCTCAAATCTATTAATATTACAATCTTATTATTATGACTATATTCCTATTATAAAATAAAAAATTTTATTATGAAATGTGCAACCCTAATCTTTAAACTTATTATAAGTGTATGAAAATAACGTATCTTTCCTTTGTTGCTTGAAAGCGTTTATTATCTTGCAATGTTGCTGTTCTTTTCCTGGATTGATGAGGCAGTACTTCTTCTACAAACTTTTCCATTTTATGGCATAAATCTTAATGATTTTAAAAAGAAACCAATTAAAGAAAACAAGTCTACAGAAGTCTGAATCATGTTGTAACATACAAAATTTTAAATATGACACCCACATTTGCGATTACAGGATTGGTTGAAATGGACTTGATACGTTTTGAAAATACAGACGTCTGATTTGACTACTATTGAAAATCAACTAAAGATAAATTTATATTTTACATGCTTATGTATGAGATTTTATTAAATTTGAAAGTCACAGACTATGAAAAATGATATTAAGTACCATCTACCGCTTTCAGTTGAAAAATTATAAATTTGGAGTTGACCTTTTTTGAAAATAAGCTCGTGAAATATGGTATAAATTTTGTAAACTATCAAAAGTTAATAAACGAACCTTGCCTACTGGCAATAGTTATTTTTTTGACCACTAGTTCGTACGATCTAAGTGTTACGATTCAGACAAATATTTTAGATTCGACTCAATCATCAAAGGAGTTTAAAAAAAATCCTGTTGTACTACAATAAATATTTTATTTTCTTTTTTAATGCTACAACAAAATTAAAAACTTTTATAATATTATGTACAGTTATGTTAGGACCTAGTATGTATTTTATTTTTATATACAAATATGTACAATTCAAAAATTAAAAAAATTTATTTTATCAAAATAAATAAAAAGTGAGCCACGCGACGTTGGCGCCGCGAATTTTTTTTCCCTTTTTTAAATCACCTTCTAAATTAACGTGTGATAGCTTAAAAAATTGCCCTTTAAATGCCCTTTCCGAATATAAAATTGCCTTAGCTGTATCTTTTAGCAATAATAAGTTATCATTATATATATATATATATATATATATATATATATATATATATATATATATATATATATATATATATATATATATATATATATATATATATTATTTAAACATTTTGACATATAAATGGACCATTTTCTCAAATATGTAGCAATCTGTCACCAGGGCGGCGACACAGGTATTTAGGAATACATGTCTATAATCGAAATATTAATTTAACCAACCAAAAATCACCTTCTGTTAATTCCACTTTAGCAACGAAATTTTCCAATTCGGTTACCTAGGAATATTGTTTATTTTTTAGAAATTAATATTCCAACTATAGAGATGTAGTTCCGAATAACCCGTGTCGCCGCCCTGGTGTTAAATAATTTTCTCATGCAGTTACATAGCAATTTTTAAATTAAAATTTCAATCATAGAGATGTAGATATTTTAAGAAAATGGCTCATTAACATTAAAATAATAAAAAAGTTTTTTAATCATCAAAATATTTTTTCCTAATACTTTTAAATTTGCCCCATCGAAGCGCGAAATTCTTTTTTGATTTAACGTAAAAGCCCCCATTATGGAACGGTATCCAATACTGGAACAGTTTTGACATTTACATATTTATTTCTTTAATTAAATAAGGAAACATTAAATGTGAGGTGAATTTAAATTGAAAAACAATCATTCTATTAATAATAATTTTTGTTATCAGACGTTTTTTTCAGAAATAACTTCATTAATATGTAAATGTCAAAACTGTTCCAGTATTAGATACCGTTCCATAATGGGGGCTTTTACGTTAATTATGTAATTAGAGAGGATAAAATTAAAAACATCAAAAAAGACAAAAAAATTTCGCGGTGCTAACTTCGCGTAGTTTAAAAAGTGTGCATTATTCAACCTAGAAGAAAACTTCCAAAAAATGTTTTATCCAATTTAATAAATAGATGGCATTGTTTATCACGATTTAAATCACACGAATCTCCCTGCTGGACCCGAAACAACCGATTCTCTCTCATCTTAAAGCCGACTGTACGAATAGGTGGTTGATCACTACGCAACAATTTTATTCGGATCCGTAAACAGGGCCGTGCTAATATAAAACGACGCCGGTAGAGGGACCAAAAACAATAAAAACCCGGGATTGGTCATAAATTTCTTGTACGTCGCAATCCCGATAATACCATACGCGTGTAAACTCCAATGGCCCAATAGAATCACTAAATTTCGTACGTCGGTCACCGTTTCCAAAAATAACGCTTTCCACGCTTGATTTTGCCGCAGAGCGAAATGCGCAGCATTCGAAACCACTGAAGCAACGACCGTGATGAAGGGAAAACTGTAATCTAGAACAAAAAAGAGGGTGAAATTAGAATAATTTTTGGTAGTTGTGCATTAGTTGGGCTCCACCTATTTTTGGTTCTAAAAAAAAACTAATGATCCGATTTTAATGATTTTTTTTTTTTTTGAAATTTTGCCGCTATGGGGGATTAGTTAAAAAAAAATACTACAACTCGATATCAGTACTGGAAATGCTGGGAAAATGTAGTTACATTTGAAAAAAAAATTTTCGTTAAATTTGAAAATTCGACTTTTAGCTGTAAAAACCAGGTGGTAAGGTTAGGTTGGTTAGTTTTGACAATATATTTCGACTTTAATATAAAAACTAGATGGTAAGGTTAGTTTAGTTAGTTTTGACAATATACTTCGACTTTGATATAAAAACTAGGTGGTGTAGTTAAGGTTAGGTTAGTTACACAGATCAATGAACATATTATATACTAGCTTTTATCCGCGGCTTCGCTCGCGTGGCTTTTTAAATTATGACATCTAGTTAAATCGTATAAAGTGTACTTTCATCGCGTCGCTATTGAAAACTGTTACTTTTTTCTTGGGAATTTTCCCACAGGAATAAAATATTTTTCTCGGATAAAAAATAGACTATAACATTGTTTTTTTTTTATTACTCATGCGGGAGAAGTACTAACTTGGCGCACACATTTCTGTAAGCAAAATAGCTGTTTGTCCACTGTACTCTTCCCACATATTTTTTTGCCTGCGGAAAGAAACTTTCCATACGCAAATTGACAAAAAACACGCAAAATTTAATCAAAACACGAAAAGCCGTCTCTTAATTTTTCATTTAATAAATATTTCATTATTATTTCTATAGAAACCACCAACAAAGTAATTTAAACGATAATTAAGTCAGAAAAAAAAGACGAACACTTAAAAATATTATTTTAAAAAGTAATAAAAATGTCAAAAATAGTGATAATAATAGAAAAAAGTATGTGAAATTCGTAATAAAAAATAGTATGTGCAACTCGTGCGGGATTGTCGATTGCCCCACTCAAGCGAATGAGCTCAACTTCGCTTTCGTGGGCAATCGACAATTTCCCGCACTTATTGCACAATATACTATTATACCATTTTAAATATATTTTCCCACGGGAATAAAACTTCCCACAGGATTAAGATATTTTCCCGAGGTCGAAAGTAACCTAGATGTTTATCGTTGTATATTGTTCTTTCTGCTAATATGCTAATCAATTGTCCGTTGTTATAATTTAAATATCAGGGTGACCAACTCCGGCCCGGTGGAAATTTCATCTGTATGGAATTTGTTAAGAATAGTAGATGTGCCAACTGACGATAACTGGATAGTTACCGGTTGTTTATTTCCTTATAGGATACCAATAATATTTTGAACAGTAAATAAGTAATTTCATAGTAGTCGTCGGTAGAAATATTATTATTATTGGTGGCATCTATAGAAATATTTATTAATATTGTAAAATACATTTGATTAGTAACAAATGAAAAGATTGCTCGTTTAATAGTATAAGATACATTTTCCCACGGGAATTAAATATTTTCTCCAGATAAAAAGTAGCCTATAACCGTCTCTGTTCCGCAAAATACCGTTGTCCGCAAAAGTTAATTAGTTAAGCTGTTTAGGCGTGAAAGCCAATCAAACTCACTTTCGCATTTATAATATTAGTTAGGATTAGGATTATATTATATGTATAGATTAATTATATAAATGTATAACTGAGGCAGCCAGTTACGACCAAGTTCCGACCTTAATAGTATTCTGTCATATAGTAATGGATGGTATCCGTAGTAATGTTTTCAAATAATTATTGTAAAAATATAATATTGATAATAAAATTTTACTTTTTTGAGAAACTGCAAAATTTTGAAAGAAAAAAAGTGGTATTCGCTTTATTTTCAAAATACGTACGTATACAAATTATGTCCTGCAATAATTATAGTCGCATTTGCTCAAAAATTGACATTATATTCCTTAAATCTCACCCATCTCACCCCCTGTTACCTGCTTCAAGAAAAATGCCTACAAATTGGCGGTACGCTTTGTGTAGTCGTATAATATAATAGTGTTCATTGGTCTGTGGTTAGTTTAGTTAGTTTTGACAATATACTTCGACTTTGACACACATGCATACAAAATAAAAAAAGAAAACCTAAAAAAAATTATTTTTTTCAAATTTAACGACAGTTTCCCAGCATTTGCAGTACTGATACCGAGTTGTAGTATTTTTTTTGTAAACTAATCCCCCATAGCGGCGAACATTTAAAAAAAATCATTAAAATCGGATCATTAGTTTTTCTTTTAGAGCCAAAAATAAGTGGAGCCCTTCACTAATGTACAATTACCAAATTTTCACATTTTCGCGAAAATATCTGAAATACTTACAGAGGATACCAGCTCCAACAGCGTGTCCCAACCCCAAAATAGGAATAAAGTACATCGCAGCATAAATCGACATTTTACTCTGTTTTGGCATACATCGCGAACAAATCCATGGCCTGATCACCAACATAATCAGTAGGGCGAACGCGTACAGCATAAATACAGCCGTATACAGCGGATATACCGCCTCCTGGGTACAATGCAGTGTATATTTATAGTATAAATTTGGATTATGGAACAACGTGTACCAATCAGCGCCATTTCTGATCGGACAACTGCGGACCTGTAGTGACCCCACCGGGTCAATCAGTAACAGGGTCAGAATACTCGCCAATACTGTTTCAAGGAATGCACTTCCGTGCAATATGAGAACATCTTTATTGAAACTCTTTCGCATTGACACCATATCGATAAAGAACCAGTGTAACACTAACAATAATAAAGTCATAAAACCCAAATACAACCAATCGTACAACGAGAGCGTGTCCGTACACAAAACACAAATTGACGTTTCATTCGTACGATATCCGCGGGGACATGCCCCACAATCCGACCAACTTCCATTCTCGTACAGTATACGGCCACAATATTTACCCGGACACAGTGTGGCAGGTGTTAAAATATATTTTATGTTACTAGGAATTTCGTAAATCATATTAATTTGATGTTTTTTTGAAAAAAATTACAGGTTAAGCAAATGTCAAAACTAAATCACCATATTGCTTATAGTACAAGTGTTGACCAGTAAAATTTTGATCGGTATCGAACGTTCAATTTTCATTAAAAAAAAAAAAAAAATGAAAAGAGATAGCGCCAGCGTCCCAAATATCGAAGATTCTATTATGATTTTTGGGTAAATTGTAGAGCACGTCAACATGCTATAATTTCGATGCTTGCCGGAAAAAATAAACAAATGCGGCTGAAAATTATTGTACTTAAAGAGTTAAAAGGCGGTCACATATTTTTATTAAAAGTAATTGCGTTTTATTATTAATTATCACACTTTAAAAATGGTCAAAGTATATAGGTTAGGACAATTAAAAAACGGATTTTGATATACAAACTAATTTGCGTAGTATATTAATATTAATTATTTTTTGACCGTTGACCAATTAAAGTTAGGACAATTAAAAAACGGATTTTAATATACAAACTAATTTGCCTAGTATATTAAATGGCCCCGCGTGAACGGGGTTGATTTACTCACTTTTGTTACGCATTGTTCTGTTATTTTTATCGTTTTCTATAAATAAATTATACAAAAATTTGTTTCAAAAAAGTGTTATGTCATACAGTTGTAATTATAAAAAATTGTGAAAAATATTAATAAATTTGAGTTTTCTAAAACAAAAATATGCTTCCGCGCTTTAACTTTTCATAATTTAAAATTCCCACCACTATTGCTTCGTTTTTATTGATTAAAAAAAAAATCGCATGTTGACGTGTTCTACAAATTTCCCCGATTTTTACTCAGTTCCGGTAGGAATTTAAATAATAACCTATTCAGAACCTATATTCAGAAAACCATTGCTGTTTTACTCCATAAACTGTCCCTCTTTTAGGGGCAATTTTGAAGTATCTCTTCTCTAACATCACACATACCTACTTTTTTTTTCAAAAGAAAAAAAAAGAAAAAATTAAGCTGTTTAGATAATAAAACAAATCCCGATGTCTGGGTCTTTGAATAAAAAATAATTATAAATTTTTTTTACTCGTGCAGGAGAAGTACTAACTTGGCGCACACATTTTTGTATGCAAAATAGCTGTTTGCCCACTGTACTCTTCCCACATACTTTTTTGCTTGCGGAAAGTTTACTTTCCACACGCAAATTGACAATAAAACACGCAAAGCCGTCTCTTGATTTTTCATTTAATAAATATTTCATAATCATTTCTATAGAAACCATCAACAAAATAATTTAAACAATATTTAATTAAAAAAAGGCAAACACTCAAAAATATTATTTTAAAAAGAAATAAAAAATAGTAATAATAATGGAAAAAAGTATGTGAAACTCGTAATAAAAAATAGCATATGCAACTCGCGCAGAATTGTCGATTGCCCACTCGAGTGAATGAGCGCACTCACTACGATCGTGCGCTCAACTTCGCTTTCGTGGGCAATCGACAATTTCCCGCACTTATTGCATAATATACTATTTTTTTTTCAGTACTATATCATAAATATTAATAATCGATGCGAAAAAAAATGTTAAAAAATAATATATAATAAATAAGAAATGAATTAAAAATTAGTACTATACAAAAGATCCCGATGTATGTGACGTCATTATGGTAATTATGTCAAGACGAGCCGTATACCCACCTGATGAGATTTACAATCGGCAACATCTCAGGATGTCATTCAGTGTCAAAAATTTATTAAATCAGATATTATTTATTTTAATAGCCATAGTAACATATTTTTATATATCTCTAACTTAAAAAATGACGAATTTCCATATAAATTTTCATTCCCTATTTAACACACTTAGGGGAACAATTTTCAAAAATCCCTTTTTATGCTCACCTACATTACATAGGGAACTCCTATGCAAAATTTCATTCTTCTTCTTCTACTAAACATTCTTCGTTTAGGCTGTGCGTTGTCTGTCAGTCAGTGTTAGAGATTTATTAAGTAGATATTCAATACAAAAGTATCTGTAGCATAAAAAATCAAATTGTAATCATAATTGAAATCAAAATGTATCATAATTTGAATAGCAGCAATAACTAAATATAAAAACACATTGTGTTTTTAGGTAAGTTACTATTATGACGTCACATATGCGCTCGGGAACGATTTGATATAACTTTTTAAATATTACGTTTATAAGAAATAAAAAAATTTTCTTATAAAACATAATATATGATCTTTCCATTTATGATAAAAGAAATTTTTCTTCAATTAAGTTACTTGTCAAGCAAGACAATGTTACCCAAATTAAATTGGAATCAATATTATTTATGACTTGCATCTGGAATAAACAGGTAAACTATAAAAAAGACATTTTCAAATAAATTATAGATTTGTTTATAAATTGACGGCATAATCAGCAAATTTCCTTCAGATGAGTTCATTAATTAGATTTATATCAGGATTGGTTTATGTAGTCGTTTTCATTTTCAAAAACAGTGTTCGACACCAATCAAAATTTTACGGTCAGCGCTTGGACTATTACAAAAACAACGATATATTGTTATTGGTCAATATTTCTGTAAGGAGGCCGTTGATTGGTCAATATTATTTGAAAAGCGTCTAAATTATTTTCTAGATATTTCATAATTGTGGTAATTTTATAGAAATTATTGTATTGTAAATTAATTTTTTAATTTTATTTGAATTTTAACAAACAATAGTTTATATTTGTGTTAAGTTTTGTGAATTTTATTTGTGATTTGGAACGGAATTTGATTCGAAAGTATACTCCATCTATTTTCAGCACTAGGTACTTTTCTATGAGGCTTTTCTTACTTCTATTCTCAATAGTGAGCCAAATTTTTCGTGAAAAATATCAAAAACAGCCGATTTAACCGTTCAAGTTTATATTAATTTGATGAAATATCGTGATATTGTTGTATGTGATGTGTTTTTCTATATGAATTTTGTGTGATTAATGTAAAAATGAAGAATTTGTTACATGTTGACCAGCTGATGGCGGGTGAAAATACTCGATACTGCTTTGCCTTTGCACTTTTATATGGTATTTGTAATTGATAAGAATTGGACGAGTTTTTCATGTTTTTTGTGCGATACAAAACAATTTTCACGTAACGCCATGAGTGATTTATAGGTGTTCCAATTGCGATTATCCAAAAAAAATCACACTAGAGACTAGTCAACCGGCTTGCTCTAGGGCGTGCACTTGTACATCTAACCTATCCGACTAAGCGTTTTAAATAGCCCCTACGGCTGCGATGCGAGGCTGCGCCCCCGCCATAAGATTCGTGTAAACAAATTTCTATCCACGTGTATTGCACGTGAAGACATTAGTGTCATAGTGTGTAGTGTATATAGTTAATAATTCTTTTTTTTTGGTTTTACAATGTCCACCACATTCGTTGACCGGATTGACCCGTTTGCGAAACGGTCGTTGAAAAAGAAAACGAAAAAATCACAAGGAAGTTCACGTTATCGTAACTCACAGGATGTGGAATTGCAAGCGTTACCATTATTAAAAGGTAAGTTGATTGCGTTTTATCTGGTTCCATTTAGCATAAGATACGTATTTTTGGTGACTGTTGACATTAGTAGCCATTGATTGCATAATTAAACATAAATAATTGTTGGTGTACATCATTTTTAGGGTTCCACTTCCGTTTTTGCCGTTTTTGTTTAAATTTAATACGAATCTTATCGAAATTTAAACAATTTTTTCGGCCATACCCCTAATACTACTACTATATTTTTGTCGGGTTGTGTACTTTGTGTAAATTTAAACGGCTCTTACAACATTAAAATCCAAATGTCAGTTATTTTGAGTAACTGATAATTTTATTCGTTACGATTTTAATTTTTTTTTTTTTTTTTTGTTAAATATGTCGTAATTATTGTCAATCTAGACGTTTCGACGTCGCATTCTTGACTGAAGAATAAATCGATATTAAACTCTGATTAAATTAATAAAGCTGACATTTTTTTTGTTCAGTTTTAAAATTCCGTGGGTCGTACAGAAATCGCGAAAATGATGATTTTGAAGTATTTTAGAGTGATAAATTAAGATTAGACGAAAATTTTTTTTATATAATTTTTCAAAAATTGTCTGATTAGAGGTTATGTAATGGAAGAAATTAGTGTACAGAGGCGTATTGACCTAGAGGTTTTATAGTTCTTTTTTTTTTTTTTAAATTTTTTAAAAATTTCAAATTTTTTACTATTTATTGACCTTGTATGATAATCAAATATTTTGTTTACATTTATCAATTACATTTTTATTTCTAATACAGTTGACCCCTATTTTCCACGGTACATATATTTAATTGTAACATGCAAAATAATTTTTTTAAAAGCTTTTATTTAACTTGCTATGTTAGTATGTTGGTTTAGATCAAATCTTGGAATCAATATTTAGACAGGTTCTAATTGAGCTAGAGGTTTCAAATTTTGCATATCTGTCTAACCTTGATGACAATGCAATAATGTATAATTAGTTTTGCCTGAAATTGCCCCAAACCACCAATTTTTGATTTTTAGTCCCGTGCAACTTTTTGACATTTCGAATTGTCAAATATTGTCCATTGATTTTACATTACAATTTTTTGTTTCTATAGTTATATTTTATTAGGGTAAATTAACCAATTAAAATATAGGTAAAAAAATTAGTTCCTTAATTTTTTTTTAAATTATTTGTGATCAGACTAAAAAGTAGAAAATAAATTCAAGTAAAAAAATGTTTTTTTTAAGAAAAAGCTTTTATTTAAAAATCGGCTAAAAAAATAAAATACCTTTTGAGTGAAGTTTGAAGCAATATTCAACATAATTTATTAAAAGCCTAAGAGGTTTAATTAAGTTTGGAAACTACTGAAAAGTAAAATAGCTACACTTATATCCAAAACAGAAATAATTAATGATAACGCCTCAAGCTTTTATAAATTATGTTACATATTGTTTCATACTTCACTCAAAAGTTATTTTATTTTTTTAGCCCATTTTTAAATAAAAGCTTTTTCTTAAAAAACATTTTTTTACTTTAATTTTTTTATTAAATGTACTGTATCTAGGTAGTACTGTTATAATATGCTCTTTTAGAATTTTTTTGACTTGAAAATTCAAACTTACCTGTAAATATTTCCTGGTACACTTTTGTCTCGAGTTTTGTCGTTTCTAGAGCGCCCAGTTTCGGGATACATCAAACAATATTTTGACACTATTTTTCTGTCTTAAGTCATTTATAGTTGTGAGCGTTACTTTGTGGGATTTAATTTTGAAAATATAAAAAGAAAAAAAAATTGCTTTGCAAAAATCTTGTTTTATAAATTTTTTATAAATTGTATAATAATACTTCGCGCATATTAACCATTTTAACCACAGACCAATTAACATATTATATACTATATAGACTAATTAAATAAATGTATAATTGAGGCAGCCAGTTACAACCAAGTTCCGACTTAATAGTATTTTGCGATATAGTAATCAGTGCAATAACCTATTTTATCCGTAGTAACGTTTTCGAATAATTATTGTCAAAATATAATATTGATAATAAAATTTTATTTTTTTGAGAAGAAACTGCAAAATTTTGAAAGAAAGAAAGTGGTATTCGCTTTATTTTCAAAATGCGTACGAATACAAATTATGTCCTGCAGTAATTATAGTCGCATTTGCACAAAAATTAACATTGTATTATATTCTAGAGATGTCGATTCTCCAAAGAAAAGATCGATTTTTGGATCGATTTAAATCGAAATCAAAAAAATCGATTCAAAAAAAAAAAAATCGATTCTGTGAGATCGATCTAAAAAATCGAAATTTTGAAAAGTTGAATAAAATTAGCTGATAATTTTTGTTTAAGGGACTTACTTGATAGTACATAGGTAATATTGGTAATATCGTGTAAAAACGCCTTACATTATATTTGTAAAGGCGATGAATGAGTTAACTTTTCAGTTATAATTATAAAAAATAAGGCAATTGAATATGTAGGACAAATACCACGAATTGAACCAAGTTTATTCAAAAATTTCAAACAAATTGACAAAAAAATGTTTTCTAAATAAGTCGCTTTTATGGGAAAGGGATCGTCGTTTGCACAGATAGGTGGTCTCTTCCTTCCTTTTGTATTAATAGTCTGACTTATATAGAGCTATAGGAGGGGTTCGTTGATATAACGAGTAAAAAGTGACAACAATAGTTTTTGGTGTTTCATTTTAACACATGTTTCTTTGTAGAATTACTATTAAAATGAAGTTATTTTTGGAAAAAATCGGTTATCGATCTCTTACTTTTAATAATCGATTCATTAATCGATTCAAATGAAAAAAATCGAAAAAATAATCGATTTTTTAAGCTTCGATTAATCGATTTAAAATCGACATATCTATTATATTCCTTAAATCTCACCCGTCTCACCCTGTTAATTGCTTCAAGAAAAATTCCTACAAACTAGCTTTACGCTTTGTCTGGTAGTATAATATAATAGTGTTCATTGGGCTGTGAGTTTAACCTTCCAAAGTATTATTAAGAAGGTTTCATAGCAACAGTTGAAATTTAAAGTATAATCTTATTTAGAAGGAGTGTAAGCCTTATTTCTTCAAAAATTTCCACCGTAAGGAATAAGAAGCAGTTTTAGTAGTATAGTTCCCGTTCTAACCTTAAAATTTTGACACTGAATCCGATTGCTGAACTACTTTGATAATTAAGATCTGTCCAGCATCAGTGGTTCCCAAAGTGGTCCCTATGGATCCCTAGGGGTCTCCGGGATCATTCAGGGGGTCCGTGGATATTTAAAATTTATTTGGGGGTCCCTGAACAACGTCAGGGGGTCTGCGCAAGGTTTAATATAAAATAAAAGATTGTGACAAATTTTTATTAATATGGAAGTTAAATAACAATGAACAAATTATTAGCGATTTTTACGTCCTAAGAATTTTCATCTGGTATCTGAAATACATTTTTTAAAAATTCATTTTGTATCTTGTATTTAGATACATTCTTTTGGTATCTTAGTATTTTGTAAATACTAAGTGAGCACGATAATTCGAACGAAATATCATATCATAAGTTAAGAAGTCCCAGTCCATTGAATGAGCATTATGGGTTATTGTACAGAAGCTGTTGATTGCTTTTCCGTCTTCCTATTTGGTAAAATGTGGGTTCAGTGCCGTTATAAGCCTCATCACGAAAAACAAGAAACCGACCAGAAATTAATACTCGCGGGGATTTGCGGTTGCTACTCACAACATTGAGCCGAATATAAATACACTCATAACATCCCATCAGGTTTATCCAAGTCATTTTTTTTTGTATTTTTAAAAAAAAAAAAGTTATAATTTCAATAAATATCTACTTCTTTAACAAAATATTTTATTTATATTATATTTTTACGCCACCATTTACCATTCAAAACATCAAAATTAAATTTGTATTTTTTCTAAATTATGCATTTATGTAGTTTTTCACCCAGGGTCCATAAACAAGTTTTGACTACGAAAAGGGGTCCGTGGGCCAAAAGAGTTTGGGAACCACTGGTGTACATTAATGCCTAAACATTGACGCCATTTGTGACGGTTTTTTAATCTATAGTGAACTATTACTGTGACAGTTGATTTTTTTTTTTTTTTTGATCGAAAGAAAATGTTAATCGTCTAAATTTTATTTTTAATGGTAGACTATCTGTTAAAACTGGCGATTTTCTCTGAAAGTATTTAAAGTAAAAATTTGAAATTTAGCGCAGAAATAGAGTGCGGTGATTTAATTTTATTAACGATTCCCCCAGCGACGAATTGGGAAATTAACGTATGACCCCGGATACACACTGAGGCGAACATTGTTAGCTAACACAGTTCGCTAACATTGTTCACTAACATGTTCGTTTGATTTCTGTTGTACTAACATTTTTAAATAACATTTTTGTTAAAAAAAAATGTTATTTAGCGTGTTATTATGTTTCCCATTGACGAGCGGTAAACTTCAAAGAGTTTGAATGTTAGCTAACATTTTGTAATGAAACAAAGTATTTGTTTTGTATTTGAACAAGTTTATTGCTTCCGAGACTACTAAGGTAGCGGAAGCATTGTGATCACTTTTGAAAAATAAAAAATTTTTTCTCTTCAAAATCAAATTTTTTACGCACATTTTACGTTTTTGAGCTTCCTGAACAATTTTGGTTTGGGCCGTCCGTCTGTCTGTCCGTCTGTGTGTCTCCGATTTTGCACCAAGTGACATAACTTCCGAACTATTCGATTGTTTTTAATGAAATTTTCAGAAATTATGCAGTTTGGCTCCACGATGGTCCCCTATGAATTTAATCAAAATCGGAGTAACGGTAGCAACGCCGCTACCATGTCATTCCAAAATTGCACCAAGTGGCATAACTTCTGAACTACTCAATTCTTTTTTATGAAATTTTCAGAAATTATGTAGTTTGGTTCCTATATGGTCCCCTATGAATTTAATCGAAATCGGAGTAACGGTAGCTACGCCGCTACCATGAAATCCCATTAAATGTCAATATCTTATTTACTGCTAGTTCTATCTCGCTCAAATTTTTAGGGTATATTGGGGGTTAGTTTCTAAAATATTTTTGCTATTATTTTATAATTTAGCCTTTAAGTCTTTTGAGTTACAACAGTTTTTTATAAACTTCAAGGCGAAAATATAGTTTCACGGTATATAATATGTATATTTGGTAGAATACTGTTTTAAAGCCTTTTACGACTACGAGGAAGCTGTGTGCCCACCCTATTGGCAGCGTATTTTTTATTTTTTATGTATTTGTATAATCTATATTTGCTATAATTTTTATTAAGAGTTTTTATTTTTTTATTTTTTGATGATTTGCGGTTTAATGAATATTTAAAAATCTGTTTTAGACATTCTGTAGAAGTTTCTGATTTTACGTGCATCTTGAATTTGCAAATTATTCTGTAATTGTAAAGCTATACAACATTATTGCAAAATACTTTTTATCCACCATTGACGCTTTTTTTTCTTCTTTATTTTAATATCCAAAATAGAGATATCGCTGAGAATTTTTATATCTTGTTCCCACCTACATCCGAAGTTGATTTGCCATTCCCCCCGAAGTTGATTTGCCAATCTTGAAAAAAAGCCAAATCCCGATAAGTCTCAGTTCCACCCGATTTATTCCCAAAGGAACTCGGTTCTTGCTTCGATTACCACCTTTAGTGCCAGTCCCAATCCCGTGAAAATTATATGTTCTCGTTCGTTTTTAAAAAAACTCAATCCTTTCTCGTTTCCTGGCCGATTGATATGTTCAATCAAAAATCACACTTACAGTACCATAACTTCATCATCACTACTTGATATTTTTTTTATATCAATAATGAATAAAAACATGTAACAAAAATAAAATACCAAATGTTCTAAAAAAATTGAAATTTCAGTGTGTACATTCATGTTAGCTAACTTTGTTAGTTAAAAAATGTTCAGAAACATTGTTCGCTAACAAAAGTTAGCTAACATTCGTGTTAAGCCGCTGTTACACGATGCTACGAACACCTTCCAACATTCGACGTTGGATGGTTCATAGCATCGTGTAGCCGTTGTTCGAATCTACGAGTGTCCAATGTCGAGCGTCAAACATTCGCATTTGGCCATGTCCCGCTCGATGTCGGTATTCTTGCACCGAGTCAAAGGGATGCTTCGAACGTTTGAAGGTCAATGTTGGTTACGTTGGTTGGTTCGACTCAGCAGCTGCACGACTCGTTCATGTGAAGAGAGACAACATCAGTGTATAACATTAGAGATAACATCAGACAGATAACAGCGTCGTCCACTGAGTACCAACCGTGTAGCAGATACATTCGTCGCACCAACTGTCGAACTTAATTGCTTCAAACGTTCGATCGAACGTTGGAAGGAACGTTTGTAGTATCGTGTAGAACCCGCTTTAGCTAACAATGTTTGTCTCAGTGTGTACCCGGCATGATAGACAATTTTTGTATAGTCGATTTTTTTATAGAGAGATAACAATTTAATAAAATTTTTGACGCCGTGCTTTAATAAAATAAATAGTATTTAAATTCTTTATTTTAAATTCTGCATCGATTAAAAAGAAGAAAAAAACCAGTCACTAGAACGCTTGTGGCCATTTTTTCAATTTCTAAACACTTTTTTAAGGGTAAGTCGCTCGTCGACTACAATGAAATAACCAATAAAAGGTTTCCTACCATTTTTTCGTTGTAAAAATCAGTTTTAAATTTTTTTTCACGGTAAAAGTGAATAAATTACAGTAATTCTTATGGGACTTATTAATACACCTGAGTTAAATTGTCGCTTTCGTTCCAAATAGCTGTTACACAGTATTTATTTTATAATTAGTTATGAATGTGATGTTTTCGTGAGCACTGAGACATAGGTAGTAGTAGATGACAGTTTAATATTCGATTTTATGGAAATATATGTAACTGACTAATCTGGACGACATTGTTAATTTCATATTCGAAAAAAAAATTATTTTATTTGGCATCGTATCAACCGTATCGAGACCTGTTAGCACAGTGTTTCTCAAACTTTTTCCCCCGCGTACCCCAATTTTAATTATAAACTCAAAATTGTAGCCCTCACAAAAAATATACGAAAGATAGTTTGTAGGAAATTTAAAAAAAATACGTTGCCAGTGTGGTGTGGCACACAGCTTCCTCGTACTCATAATAGACTTTTATACAATATTTGTGTGCTTAATTGTTTCTTAAATGAGAATAACTTTAAGGGTACAAACTTTCCGAGTTTTCCGTCAAATTTAACCCTAGAATCATATACGTTGGTCTATGAGTCAAGTTAATCATACATCGGCGTCATTTTGACGAATGGACTTTTTACGGGGGGTTTTAGAGTTTATTTGCAAAAAACATTTTTTTTACATAAGAATACTACAAGAGCGAACAAAATATTTAAAAAAATTGGATTTGGAAAAATTTCTTAATATAAATATTTATTAATTTTTTTAATATTTTTATTAAAGCATATTTTCATTATAAAAATTAAAAAATAGATATAAATACATCAATTGTATCATAAAACATGTCTTTCAAATAATTAATTTATGAACTATTATGAGTCAGTGGACATGTGTGACTTTACAGAATGTGAAATTTGTCAGTCATAAATATTCCCGTAGATACCTATGTAGTTATTTCCTAATTAGGCACATTTGTAAATTTTCTAAAATTTGTTAGTAATTTTTCAAATAAGATTTCAAAAAATAATAAAAATATATTTTCCAAAAAATAAATTGTTCATTTTTTATTAAGTCATTCAAAACGCATTCTTTAGTTTTCGATTCAATATATTAAAATTTCAGTATTATGTCGTCTCTATAAGTCAAACAGCTGTAATCATCTTTCACATTATCATAATCATTGAATAAATTAATTATAACATCCAACAACATTTAGAAAAATTAGGAAAACTTATATGTGGAGTACAAAATCTTTAAAAAAACAGGTTAATCATACATCGTCGTCCTTTTGACGCACACTATTTCAGTATAAAAAAAACGACAATAGCTATAAACAAAATTTATACGTCTTATGTGTTATAACAAATAAATTAGATAACAGAAGTTTCACAGCAAGCAGGCAACGATAAGTTGTAGTATTGGAGCAGGTAGAGAAGTTCGTTCGTCGTTTTGACGAGCACGTATGATTCTAGGCTAGATATTATAAAATAATAGCAAAATATATGTTATAGACTAACCCCCAAATACGCTCAAAATTTGAACGAAGTGGGACAAGTAGCAAGCGAGATATTGACATTCAATGGGATGTCATGGTAGCGCCGTGGTTACAATTACTCTGATTGCAGTGAAATTTGTAGGGGACCAACTAAGAACCAAACCCTATAATTTCTGAAAATTTCATCAAGAATAATCGAATAGTTCAGAAGTTATGTCTTTTGGTGCGAACTAGTATCTAAATAAAATGTCACGGTAGCGGCGTCGCTAGTGTTACTTCGATTGCGATGAAATTCGTAGGGGACCATCTAAAAACCAAACTGTATAATTACTGAAAATTTCATTAAAAACAATCGAATAGTTCAGAAGTTATGCCATTTGGTGCAATCTGGCGACAAACTGACGAACAGACAGACACCAAGGAAGCTCTAAAACGTAAAATGTGCGTAAAATGAAAATTTACATTTTGGGGGAGAAAAAAATTTTTATATTTCAAAAATGATCACAATGTTTCCGCTAGACTTTAGTAGTCTCGAAAGCAAAAATACTAAATTAGACAAATTAAATGCAATGTAATGTAGCATCTGTCTTTAATGAGGTGGGTGGGCCTGTTTATAGTCGCACTTATCACATATAAATTTCTCAAAGGTGTTTTTTTGTCGGTATGCCATTTTTTTCGCCAAAATTAATGATTGAGATATCATTTTGAAGATTACGTTCCTCTCAGTGGCGTAGTGTGCCTTGAAAGGGCCCTGTATCAAAATTAGTTGGGGGCCCAAATGAAGGGTAAAGATTTCTCACAAAAGAAACAAAAAATGCTTGCATTAAATTAAAATAAACATTTATTGAATATAAGTTATCGCTTCCTCCTAGAAATTGAGCTAGCCAAACAATTCAAATTAAATATACACTTTTCTTGCCTTTTTTTCGGCAAATTGATTTATTAAATCGTCTATAGCTGAAGACGGTTTCAGTTTTTCTAAAATTTCTGCCTCTATAGGCAATAGTGACAAATCTGATAGCCGTTTCTGTCCCATCGAAGTCTCATTTTTGAAGTTACCCATGTTGCCAACTTTTGGGCGCACGCTTAACCCGGGAAAAAAAGAGATTGCTTTTTTGACTTTTGTCATTTCTGCAGTGAAAATTCTATTATAGGCACGTATGACAGTTTTTTTTATGTTTTTTTCCCGGGAAGCACGAGATTAAGTGACATTGTGGATAACATTTTACTAATTTTTGCTTACACACGTTAGGGGCCTTTGTAGCCCGGGGGCCCCGTATCATTGATACGGCTGATACGGCGGTAGCTACGCCCCTGATTCCTCTCTAATAATGAAAAATTAACAAATAGTTTAAAATTAATATTTCGTTAAAAAAATTTATTTTAAAAACCATATTTGCATAAAGTATGTAGAAGGCGCCATCTGTTGACAATCTATTTAACAAACATTCACGACAGCTATCAAAAATGCTTCGATTCATCCCACTTTATGGTACACAGATACATTATTTTTGTGTCGCCTGACAAAACATGTAACGTTAACAAAATTAAATGTATTTCTTCGATAATTATGTCTTAATTTTTTTAATCAAGCGTTTAATTATATTTAATTCGTCTACAATTATTAATTCCAAACTTTCCATAAAAAAAAAAAAAATACGTATATATAATTGTATGTACTCATTTTTTCTCTAATAATTTCCTATCAAAAAATTTAACATAATCACCAAAATATTTGAAATACCAAACATAAGTTCAGTAAATAATTTTCTTGTTAAAAGAAATTTTACTTAAAATAAATAAAGTTTAGTTTTTAATTAATTAACATTAATATTTTAATTTAAAAATTAACAAAAAAGAAACATTAACTTGTCTCTTCGTATCCAATTAATTCACTACAAATTTTAATGAAACTCCTTTTTAATCAACTCTTTAATTATGAAACACAAATATACCGCGTCGCGTGACACGAATAACGCGACCTCCTGAATTGTGCAGATAAAATGAAAATGCAATTCATGTAAGCTATCGAGAATTGAATAGAACATACTTAACATAATTATGTTCCCTAGAGTGAGTATAGATATTACAATGTGAAGCTGCAATTCCATTTTACTAAACCATATTTGTAACAATGGATATGTATTTATAAACATTATCCGCCGTTGACAGTGTGGGTAGATCTGTCCCCCAAATTTTTATTTTTTTGTTTTATATTTAACTGTAAATATCCAGTACCTATGAAAATTTTTTTTCTTGTCATTTTTATTAATTCCGATTTTGAGTCTGATCGCTATTAAATTTAACCCGTCAGTCATTTTTTTGCTTCATTTTCGTAATGTGTTTGTAATATGTGACATTATCTCTAGTCTATTCAGTTCTCCATGGTGTAACCATATAAAACATTGCATTTTGTATGTGACTATACAACGGAAGTAAACAAGATTTAGGGTGTCTACACAATTAATGAAATAAAGAATAAGAAATACGGAATAACAAGTATGCCATTTAGTGACGTTGAATTGAACTTTAACCTAACTGCTCATAGATAAAAATATGTAGGTACTTTTGTGCGTCAAAATTCGTGACTTTTTTCACTTTAGTGACAAAAAAAGTCATCACGAACGTTATTTTTTCATGAATTATGATGTACAAAAATACCTAAATACATATCCCTATGGACAGTTACGTTAAAGTTCCATTCAACGTCACTAGATGGCCTACTTCTTATTCCTTATTTCATTGATTGTGTATGACCCATTACTCTACCGAGCCAGTTTGCAGTCTGAACAGAAGTTCTATTTCTCCAAAAATGTCTGTTCGAAATTAATTACTAATAAATATATATACCTATAATAAATAATTATAGGTATAAATATGACTTTTGAAGACAAAAAATTAATACAGTGGACTTTCGGAGATTGACCAATCAAAAATTGTCAATATTGCAGTGATAGGGATTTAAACATCGCATGTTTACGTCACACGAATACTGCAAACACACAATTTTTGTGAATACAATGTTCGTGAGACGTAAACATACGATGTTTAAATCCCTAACACTGAAATATGGACAATTTGTGATTGGACAATCTCCGAAAGTCCACTGTAATAACTTTAAAATTTTATATCAGTATTGATGGATAGTCATTGCACATTTGATTATCAGAAGTACACATATTCGTGTCAAATATGTATGTGCAGTCAGATTACACACAGATAACTGCATTGCTATTTTTTGATGTATGAAATTCAATTTTTTTCAGTAATGTTTGTCTTTTTAATTATTACATAAAGAAAAAATAAATAAGTTTGTGTAATTTTTAATAGAAAGTTAATGTTTTTCCTTAATTACTCGAATACACCAATCACGTAACAGTTTGCGGAATGTTTCGTTCTTTTTCTTATCAAGATGGCGGATAATGATCAGCTGTTTTCCTGTCATTTTATATTTTTATTGTTTTGATATATGTTTCTTTTTTTTTTATTGATTTTGTACTTGTTGATATACTGATTTTTAGGAGCGTAATGCAATTTTTTTTTCTACTCCTACTATTAAAAGTAACATTTTGTGCACGGCTAACTATATGTAAAAATTAACAATTGCCCACACTGTGCGGAAATACAGTGGGAAATTATTTCCCACGCCTTAATATAATAAAAAAGTAGGCTGTTCCGTTAGTTTAATATATAATATATAGAAATAATACTAACAAGTAAAGGTCCCGAGGCCGGACCTATCGATTTTGATGAAACTTAAATATGTTGTAGAACACTAAAAACTAAGGGACACGTATTTTTTTTTATCTGCGGAAAAATGGTTTGAAGGGGTGAAATCGCCCACCAAAAATTGGGGTAAAAATTTAATTTTTCAAATATCTCGAAAACAGTAAGAGATAGAGCAAAAGTTTAAATCGGCGATATTACTCTTTTTTAAAGAGCTATCTATTGATATGCAATTTGTTCAAATTACATCAACAGGGGTGGTTGGGGGTTAAAATTTAGGGGTTAATTTTGCAAAAAGGGGGTGAAAAATAAACAATATAAAAATTCTGTTTACAGATTTGAAATTTAAAAGTTAACTAGAGGGTGACTATGTCGAATAATCGTACTATTTGGGTATTTCAAGAAGTTATTCTTCATGGAAAATAGCTTAAGACAATTAGAATAACGTAGAAATGAAATTCTCGAATTCAAAATTGAGTTTGAGCAACATTGGAGAGGGGGTGAGTCACCCTCTTAAATTACATACTAGTTTACATACACTAATTTTTGCAATTAACACACTGACAGGGGGTAATAATGTCACAATAGATGGTTCTGAAGTTAGACTATCGTATGTAAGGTTTTTATTAGGTTTCGTTATTTTAGGTTAGGTTATGTAATTTTCGGTATCGATAATTTTCGATAGGGAAAACTATAATATCCATTAAAAAACAAACCTAATAAAGACCTTACATATGATAGTCCAACTTTAGAACCACTTATTGTGACATTATTTTACCCACTATCAGTGTGTTAAATTAAAAAAATTAGTGTATATAAACTAGTATGTAATTTAAGAGGGTGACTCACCCCCTCTCCAATGTTGCTCAAACTCAATTTTGAATTCGAGAATTTCCTTTCTACGTTATTCTAATTGTCTTAAGCTATTTTCCATGAAGAACTTCTTGAAATACCCAAATTGTACGACTATTCGACATAGTCACCCTCTAGTTAACTACCCCTAGACTTAATATTAGGGCATTGAGCAAACATAGGTCAATTAGATTTTTTGACGTCGATTTCAAATCTGTAAACAAAATTTTTATATTGTTTATTTTTCACCCCCTTTTTGCAAAATTAACCCCCAAATTTTAACCCCCAACCACCCCTGTTGATGTAATATGAACAAATTGCATATCAATAGATAGCTCTTTAAAAAAGAGCAATATCGCCAATTTAAACTTTTGCTCTTACTGTTTTCGAGATATTTGAAAAATTAAATTTTTACCCCAATTTTTGGAGGGCGATTTCACCCCTTCAAACCGTTTTTCCGCAGATAAAAAAAAATACGTGTCCCTTAGTTTTTAGTGTTCTACAACATATTTAAGTTTCATCAAAATCGATAGGTCCGGCCTCGGGACCTTTACTTGTAAGTAGCCTAACTTGCACAGAACTGCACACTGTAGATTTCATGATAGAGATAGTTACGTTACCTCTGTACTCTGTGGTTGGAATTATTTGGACAGTTCAAAACGTTAAATAATGTCTGTTGGTTTCTTAAATTTTTTCTACGGATTAATTTGATTTCAAAAAGAAAAAAATATCCTTGTTTTAAAATTTAAAGCTATTCTTATTTCAAACATGACGTTAATAATTTATGATAAGACATGGAATTTAAAGATTGTATAAAAGTCGGTTACGAGTGCAAGGAAGCTGTGTGCCACCCCCACCCTCACTAGGCAGTGTATTTTTTTCTCTTGTATCTTGTGAACTTTTCAAGAATTGCTACAAAAAAAGTTTTAATGAACATAGTGAAGATGTTTACCCTTGAGAAAAGAAGGATACCAATCTGAGAAATAAAATCGAAAAGTAATAAGTACATACACGGTGGTCCAGAGTTATGTACCGTAATTGCTAGAGCTGATAGTACGTTCAAAAATAATGGTCTGTTTTTCATGTACACTTTTTTCCAAAACTCAGTAATAAGGGAGATACAACCCTGTAAAGGGGTGAAACGAAAACCACTTTTTCCTAAATATTTTCCAAACGCTTTTGAATAACGGATTGATATTTTAGGGAAACGTATTTTGCGTTAGGAGGATTAAATTTATGTAAACGCTTATTCCATCACGTATGATCAACTGGTGGTTTTGGGTAGTAGGTGTGAGTTATCACGTCTTTTCTTTCCTAATTTGCAGTTATTGAAGCAAAATTGTTAACAATATGATTCCTCGGACAATTCCACGCAAAAAAGGTATACTTGTTACATTTCGATAAATAATACCGTTTTTGAGAAATTTAAAGTAGAAGTATGTATTTCCAAATTATCCCCTAATCATAAGTGATGGAATAATTGATACCATAAATTTAATTATCATAATGTTCATACGCGCCCCTAAAATATGAATCCAGTAATCAAAAACGGCTAAAAAATTTTAAAAAAAAGTCAGTTTCGTTCTATCCTTCTGCATTTTACCCCTCGGCTTGATCTCCCTTGTTATTGAGTTTTGGAAAAAAGTGTAGATGAAAAGGTACCATTATTTTTGAACATACTATCAGCTCTAGCAATTACGGTACATAATTCTGGGCCACCCTGTATAATAAAATTTCCAATACTTATAGTTCTTATACACACACCGGCATAATTAGCGGAACATACAAAATATTTCTCAAAATTAAACAAGTCATTTAATTTTAAGAAACTAGTCTTATTTAATTATTCACTTAAAATTACATGTTCACAAGTCGACATACCTTTATTTTTGTTAGCAAAAGCAATTAACCATATGAAATGCTAAATTTTTGGAATCTTTTGTCGTCTAAGAATCATTTAAGTTAAAGATTATTTAACAAATAGAAAATGAAACACAGCGTTTTTATGCCGCCTGGTTCCTCCCGTGTTCTTGTCAAAGCTTCCATTCGTCTTGCTATGCTCAGAATGATGTTATCTATAGTGTCTAGAGGCAATCTTTGCCCTTCTTTAATTACGGCAGTCTGAAGCTCGACCACATTGAGAAAAAGCGGCATTTGAGTTCGAAAGTGACAGACCGCTTAAAAAGATTTGCGTCAATAATAAATAAGAACAATTCTATGAACAGTCAACTGATTCATTACTTCAGTATTATTTTAAGTGAAAATAAAAAAAAAAAACAGCCAACTTTGCTTAATAAATAGGTTTTTATATTTTTTTATGTTCCGCTAATTATGCCGGTGTGTGTAGTTCTTCTCTTTTAATGCAATAGTGTTAAGAAAATTCTGCAAAACATCTTTTTACGGTTCCGTAGCTTAAAAAGAAGACAGAAACTATTATAAGATACTCTCGTGTCCGTTAGTTACAGAGGTTTTTCTCGAAAATTATTTGGATTTGGTTAAAAAGGTTATTTTGGGTTAAAATCTGTGGGGTGAGTTTGTATATCATATTGTTTTCTCACTTTACTTGAATAAAGATAACCGATTAGTAGCTACTTTAGGAGGGGTTTGAAATTATTCATAACGTATCTTCCCCTCTCTTAAATTAATAAAATAAGATATTTCACGAAGAATTTTTTCAACCTTCTCCCAAATTGCGTGGACTAGCTTTATAGAAGGATGGACAGCAATATAAAGCTAGTCCACGCAATTTGGGAGAAGGTTGAAAAAATTCTTCGTGAAATTTATATATCCCAAAAAAATATTGTTGTAAAATAAGATATTCATAATAATAAAGTTTTTCGCCTTAAGGACCCACAAAAATTATTTTTATTATGAATAATCCAGCCCACAGTACGACTCAATATAGTGATTTGACAAATATTAATAAGATAGCAGCCACTTAAATGTAAGAATCAGTTTAGTAGTAAGATAAAATATGCACCCTGTGATTAATGTACGCATGCGTAATAAGGTATTTGGTGCGAGATAGTCAGGTAGAAAAGTATAGCTCAGCGAAAAAAATTTCTTTTATCAAAAATTAAATAATGTATTAATATTCTTCAATTATTATATTTGTATACCACTTGTCTTTTTTTTTTAATTTTCGCGCGCTTATGTTGTAACAGTATAAAAGCATTGTTGAAAAGCGTTGTAAAAACGTTGTAAAATGATGTTTATAAATTATATTTCAAAAACGGCGCGGTCAATAATTTTTATTTGTTAATATTAAATATGGTTTGTAACTTTGTGTTTAAAATACATAATATGAATCAAAATCAAGAGACAGTAAGAAACTTAAACATTTACTATAATAACTTTCTTTGATAAAGACACTTTTTAGTGGATTTTAAGCATTTAATCAGTACATTGCATAAGAACATAAGTTATTGCATCATTTAATTTTTTTTACAGATGTATTTTTCACAATTTTCATAATATTATAAAAATGAAAAATGAAATAAAATATTCCCACGTGTAAATTAATGTTTTATCTTGTTTACAAAAGCAACTTCCAAGCAAATCGTTAGGTTTTGAGCGTTTTATGTATTTTCGATGAATCTTTTTTTATGCGGTCCCGACCAACCGCATAAAAAAAAAGTTTTTTTTTACAATCTGGACCGAACTCTTTTTATAGCTATTTATGATATTTTTGAATATATTTTTTTTTGTGCGATTTTTTTTATACGGTCCCTATCCACCATATAAAATAGGGATCAACTGTACACGATTATTAAGTAGTTATTTCGAAAAAAATAAAATACATAGGGTTGGGTGGGGTAAAAAAAAGACACTGCTCGAGCGAGGTAAAAAAAGACATACTTATATTACACTCAACAGTGTTAAATTCAAAAAATAAAAAATATTACAACAAAATACATTAGTATTTTAAGCTGTCTGGGCCAAAAAATTATTTTTGGGAACGGGCTTTATAACATAAAAAAATTTTCTCCCAAACCTCTGTTATTCATGAGAGAAAAACTTTCATTCCGCGACGATAAACTTTTTCAGTAAGTAAAAAATTTGACAAGATAGAGTGCTGTACTTTTTTCTTGTTATTCTACATACTTTAGTAATGTAAAGTACAAAGTTTTATTTAAACGATGGTGTTTTTAGCAGAAGAAAACTAGCAGAAAAAAACCATGCGTCAACACCATGCGTTAAAAATATTCTTTGAGAATAACAAAACGATATTTGAATAGCCGAATAGTTAGCACATATCGACTAAATGAACTACCAACATCACGTTTCGTTTATACTATGTACGTACTCACAACATATTGAATGATCCAAAATCATCTAATATTTTTGTTCCAAAATAAAACGGAAAAATAACAAAACTGACAAGACTTACCGTTTTGAAATCAACATCGATACTTCACCCAACTAATAAACTAATATACAAGAAAAATTCAGAAAATTTTTCGCACCTTAAATATTGGAAAGTAAATGATAAAATATAAAAATTGCTAAATTTTGAATAGCGCATACGTCAGTTATCGTAAATTAGAACCAAAATTTCGGAAAAACGGCCAGCCGTCTATTTTTCGTTGGCATGACGTCTTGTTGCCTTGACTCATAGTAACAACCAGTGAAAATTTGAACCAGATCTTATGCGTCGTTTTCTGGCAAATGACGGCAAAAAAAATGTTTTGTTGAAAAATGCGTCTTAAATACATGATTCGAAGTCCAATTTCGGGAAAACGGCTAGCCGTCTATTTTCTGCTGATATGGTATTTTCTAGCTTATTACATTAGTAATAACTAGCGAAAATTTGAACCAAATCCTATGCGTCGATTTCTGGCAACTAACGGCCAAAAATTTTTTTTTGTGGAAGTAAGGGCTGTAATACATGATTCGAAGCTCAATTTCGGAAAAACGGCAAGCCGTCTATTTTCTGCTGGTATGGCGTTTTCTGGCTTATTACATTAGTAATAGCCGGCGAAAGTTTGAACCAGATCCTATGCGTGGTTTTCTGGCAACAGACGGCCAAAATTTTTTTTTTTTTTGCACGTAAGCGCTTTAAATACATGATTCGAAGTCAAATTTCGGGGAAACGGCTAGCCGTCTATTTTCTGCTGGTATGGCGTCTTCTAGCTTATTACATTAGTAATAACCAGCGAAAGTTTGAAACAGATCCTATGCGTGGTTTTCTGGCAAATGACGGCAAAAAAAATGTTTTGTTGAAAAATGTGCCTTAAAAACATGATTCGAAGTCAAATTTCGGGAAAACGGCAAGCCGTCTATTTTCTGCTGGTATGGCGTTTTCTAGCATATTACATTAGTAATAACCAGCGAAAGTTTGAACCAGATCCTATGCGTGGTTTTCTGGCAATTGACGCCCAAAAATTTTTTTTGTGTAAGTAAGGGCTGCAATACATGATTCGAAGCTCAATTTCGGGAAAAGGGCTAGCCGTCTATTTCCTGCTGGTATGGCGTTTTCTAGCTTATTACATTGGTAATAGCCGGCGAAAGTTTGAACCAGATCCTATGCGTGGTTTTCTGGTAATTGACGGCCAAAATTTTTTTTTGTGGAAGTAAGGGCTGTAATACATGATTTGAAGCTCAATTTCGGGAAAAGGGCTAGCCGTCTATTTTCTGCTGGTATGGCGTTTTCTAGCTTATATTGTTAGTAATAATCAGCGAAAGTTTGAACCAGATCCTATGCGTGGTTTTCTGGCAAATGACGGAAAAAAAATGTTTTGTTGAAAAATGCGCCTTAAAAACATGATTCGAAGTCAAATTTCGGGAAAACGGCTAGCCGTCTATTTTCGGTTGGTATGGCGTTTTCTAGCTTATATTGTTAGTAATAATCAGCGAAAGTTTGAATCAGATCCTATGCGTGGTTTTCTGGCAATTGACGGCCAAAAATTTTTTTTTGTGGAAGTAGGCGCTGTAATACATGATTCGAAGTCCAATTGCGGGAAAACGGCTAGCCGTCTATTTTCTGCTGGTATGGCGTTTTCTAGCTTATTATATTAGAAATAATCAGCGAAAGTGTGAACCAGATCCTATGCGTGGTTTTCTGGCAAATGACGGCAAAAAAATGTTCTGTTGAAAAATGCGCCTTAAAAACATGATTCGAAGTCAGATTTCGGGAAAACGGCTAGCCGTCTATTTTCGGTTGGTATGGCGTTTTCTAGCTTATTACATTAGTAATAACCAGCGAAAGTTTGAACCAGATCCTATGCGTGGTTTTCTAGCAATTGACGGCCAAAAATTTTTTTTTGGAAATAAGGGCTGTAATACATCATTCAAAGTTCAATTTCGGGAAAAGGGCTAGCCGTCTATTTTCTGCTGGTATGGCGTTTTCTAGCTTATTACATTAGTAATAATCAGCGAAAGTTTGAACTAGATCCTATGCGTGGTTTTCTGGCAATTGACGGCCAAAAATTTTTTTTTGTGGAAGTAAGCGCTGCAATACATGATTCGAAGTCCAATTGCGGGAAAACGGCTAGCCGTCTATTTTCTGCTGGTATGGCGTCTTCTGGCTTATTACATTAGTAATAACCAGCGAAAGTTTGAACCAGATCCTATGCGTGGTCTTCTGGCAAATGACGGCAAAAAAATGTTTTGTTGAAAAATGCGCCTTAAAAACATGATTAGAAGTCAAATTTCGGGAAAACGGCTAGCCGTCTATTTTCTGCTGGTATGGCGTTTTCTAGCTTATTACATTAGCAATAACCAGCGAAAGTGTGAACCAGATCCTATGCGTGGTTTTCTGGCAATTGAAGGCCAAAAATTTTTTTGTGGAAGTAAGCGGCTGTAATACATGATTCGAAGTCCAATTGCGGGAAAACGGCTAGCCGTCTATTTTCTGCTGGTATGGCGTTTTCTAGCTAATTACATTAGTAATAACCAGCGAAAGTTTGAACCAGATCCTATGCGTTGTTTTCTGGCAATTGACGGCCAAAAATTTTTTTTTGTGAAAGTAAGGGCTGTAATACATGATTTGAAGCTCAATTTCGGGAAAAGGGGTAGCCGTCTATTTTCTGCTGGTATGGCGTTTTCTAGCTTATATTGTTAGTAATAATCAGCGAAAGTTTGAACCAGATCCTATGCGTGGTTTTCTGGCAAATGACGGCAAAAAAATGTTTTGTTGAAAAATGCTCCTTAAAAACATGATTAGAAGTCGAATTTCGGGAAAACGGCTAGCCGTCTATTTTCTGCTGGTATGGCGTTTTCTAGCTTATTACATTAGCAATAACCAGCGAAAGTTTGAACCAGATCCTATGCGTGGTTTTCTGGCAATTGACGGCCAAAAATTTTTTTTTTGTGGAAGTAAGCGCTGTAATACATGATTCGAAGTCCAATTTCGGGAAAACGGCTAGCCGTCTATTTTCTGCTGGTATGCCGTTTTCTAGCTTATCACATTAGTAATAATCAGCGAAAGTTTGTACCAGATCTTATGCGTGGTTTTCTGGCAACTGACGGCCAAAAATTTTTTTTTTTTGAAGTAAGCGCTGTAATACATGATTCGAAGTCCAATTTCGGGAAAACGGCTAGCCGTCTATTTTCTGCTGGTATGGCGTCTTCTCGCTTATTACATTAGTAATAACCAGCGAAAGTTTGAACCAGATCCTATGCGTGGTTTTCTGGCAATTTAAGGCCAAAAATTTTTTTTGTGGAAGTAAGCGGCTGTAATACATGATTCGAAGTCCAATTGCTGGAAAACGCCCTCACTTACACAAAAAAAATTTCTGGCCGTCAATTGCCAGAAAACCACGCATAGGATCTGGTTCAAACTTTCGCTGGTTATTACTAATGTAATAAGCTAGAAGACGCCATACCAGCAGAAAATAGACGGCTAGCCGTTTTCCCGAAATTTGACTTCGAATCATGTATTTAAGGCGCTTACGTCCAAAAAAAAAGAATTTTGGCCGTCTGTTGCCAGAAAACCACGCATAGGATCTGGTTCAAACTTTCGCCGGCTATTACTAATGTAATAAGTTAGAAAACGCCATACCAGCAGAAAATAGACGGCTTGCCGTTTTTCCGAAATTGAGCTTCGAATCATGTATTACAGCCCTTACTTCCACAAAAAAAATTTTTGGCCTTCAATTGCCAGAAAACCACGCATAGGATCTGGTTCAAACTTTCGCTGGTTATTACTAATGTAATAAGCCAGAAGACGCCATACCAGCAGAAAATAGACGGCTAGCCGTTTTCACGCAATTGGACTTCGAATCATGTATTTAAGGCGCTTACGTCCAAAAAAAAAGAATTTTGGCCGTCTGTTGCCAGAAAACCACGCATAGGATCTTGTTCAAACTTTCGCTGATTATTACTAACAATATAAGCTAGAAAACGCCATACCAGCAGAAAATAGACGGCTAGCCCTTTTCCCGAAATTGAGCTTCAAATCATGTATTACAGCCCTTACTTCCACAAAAAAAAATTTTGGCCGTCAATTACCAGAAAACCACGCATAGGATCTGGTTCAAACTTTCGCTGGTTATTACTAATGTAATAAGCCAGAAGACGCCATACCAGCAGAAAATAGACGGCTAGCCGTTTTCACGCAATTTGACTTCGAATCATGTTTTTAAGGCACATTTTTCAACAAAACATTTTTTTTGCCGTCATTTGCCAGAAAACCACGCATAGGATCTGTTTCAAACTTTCGCTGGTTATTACTAATGTAATAAGCTAGAAGACGCCATACCAGCAGAAAATAGACGGCTAGCCGTTTTCACGCAATTGGACTTCGAATCATGTATTGCAGCGCTTACTTCCACAAAAAAAAATTTTTGGCCGTCAATTGCCAGAAAACCACGCATAGGATCTAGTTCAAACTTTCGCTGATTATTACTAATGTAATAAGCTAGAAAACGCCATACCAGCAGAAAATAGACGGCTAGACCTTTTCCCGAAATTGAACTTCGAATGATGTATTACAGCCCTTATTTCCAAAAAAAAATTTTTGGCCGTCAATTCCTAGAAAACCACGCATAGGATCTGGTTCAAACTTTGGCTGGTTATTACTAATGTAATAAGCTAGAAAACGCCATACCAGCAGAAAATAGACGGCTTGCCGTTTTCCCGAAATTTGACTTCGAATCATGTTTTTAAGGCGCATTTTTCAACAAAACATTTTTTTTGCCGTCATTTGCCAGAAAACCACGCATAGGATCTAGTTCAAACTTTCGCTGATTATTACTAACAATATAGGCTAGAAAACGCCATACCAGCAGAAAATAGACGGCTTGCCGTTTTCCCGAAATTTACTTCGAATCATGTTTTTAAGGCGCATTTTTCAACAAAACATTTTTTTGCCGTCATTTGCCAGAAAACCACGCATAGGATCTGGTTCAAACTTTCGCTGATTATTACTAACAATATAAGCTAGAAAACGCCATACCAGCAGAAAATAGACGGCTAGCCCTTTTCCCGAAATTGAGCTTCAAATCATGTATTACAGCCCTTACTTCCACAAAAAAAAATTTTGGCCGTCAATTACCAGAAAACCACGCATAGGATCTGGTTCAAACTTTCGCTGGTTATTACTAATGTAATATGCTAGAAAACGCCATACCAGCAGAAAATAGACGGCTTGCCGTTTTCCCGAAATTTGACTTCGAATCATGTTTTTAAGGCACATTTTTCAACAAAACATTTTTTTTGCCGTCATTTGCCAGAAAACCACGCATAGGATCTGTTTCAAACTTTCGCTGGTTATTACTAATGTAATAAGCTAGAAGACGCCATACCAGCAGAAAATAGACGGCTAGCCGTTTCCCCGAAATTTGACTTCGAATCATGTATTGCAGCGCTTACTTCCACAAAAAAAAATTTTTGGCCGTCAATTGCCAGAAAACCACGCATAGGATCTAGTTCAAACTTTCGCTGATTATTACTAATGTAATAAGCTAGAAAACGCCATACCAGCAGAAAATAGACGGCTAGCCCTTTTCCCGAAATTGAACTTCGAATGATGTATTACAGCCCTTATTTCCAAAAAAAAATTTTTGGCCGTCAATTCCTAGAAAACCACGCATAGGATCTGGTTCAAACTTTGGCTGGTTATTACTAATGTAATAAGCTAGAAAACGCCATACCAGCAGAAAATAGACGGCTTGCCGTTTTCCCGAAATTTGACTTCGAATCATGTTTTTAAGGCGCATTTTTCAACAAAACATTTTTTTTGCCGTCATTTGCCAGAAAACCACGCAAAGGATCTAGTTCAAACTTTCGCTGATTATTACTAACAATATAGGCTAGAAAACGCCATACCAGCAGAAAATAGACGGCTTGCCGTTTTCCCGAAATTTTACTTCGAATCATGTTTTTAAGGCGCATTTTTCAACAAAACATTTTTTTGCCGTCATTTGCCAGAAAACCACGCATAGGATCTGGTTCAAACTTTCGCTGATTATTACTAACAATATAAGCTAGAAAACGCCATACCAGCAGAAAATAGACGGCTAGCCCTTTTCCCGAAATTGAGCTTCAAATCATGTATTACAGCCCTTACTTCCACAAAAAAAAATTTTGGCCGTCAATTACCAGAAAACCACGCATAGGATCTGGTTCAAACTTTCGCCGGCTATTACCAATGTAATAAGCTAGAAAACGCCATACCAGCAGAAAATAGACGGCTAGCCCTTTTCCCGAAATTGAGCTTCGAATCATGTATTGCAGCCCTTAGTTACACAAAAAAAATTTTTGGGCGTCAATTGCCAGAAAACCACGCATAGGATCTGGTTCAAACTTTCGCTGGTTATTACTAATGTAATATGCTAGAAAACGCCATACCAGCAGAAAATAGACGGCTTGCCGTTTTCCCGAAATTTGACTTCGAATCATGTTTTTAAGGCGCATTTTTCAACAAAACATTTTTTTTGCCGTCATTTGCCAGAAAACCACGCATAGGATCTGTTTCAAACTTTCGCTGGTTATTACTAATGTAATAAGCTAGAAGACGCCATACCAGCAGAAAATAGACGGCTAGCCGTTTCCCCGAAATTTGACTTCGAATCATGTATTTAAAGCGCTTACGTGCAAAAAAAAAAATTTTGGCCGTCTGTTGCCAGAAAACCACGCATAGGATCTGGTTCAAACTTTCGCCGGCTATTACTAATGTAATAAGCCAGAAAACGCCATACCAGCAGAAAATAGACGGGTTGCCGTTTTTCCGAAATTGAGCTTCGAATCATGTATTACAGCCCTTACTTCCACAAAAAAAAAATTTTTGGCCGTTAATTGCCAGAAATCGACGCATAGGATTTGGTTCAAACTTTCGCTAGTTATTACTAATGTAATAAGCTAGAAAATACCATATCAGCAGAAAATAGACGGCTAGCCGTTTTCCCGAAATTGGACTTCGAATCATGTATTTAAGACGCATTTTTCAACAAAACATTTTTTTTGCCGTCATTTGCTAGAAAACGACGCATAAGATCTGGTTCAAATTTTCACTGGTTGTTACTATGAGTCAAGGCAACAAGACGTCATGCCAACGAAAAATAGACGGCTGGCCGTTTTTCCGAAATTTTGGTTCTAATTTACGATAACTGACGTATGCGCTATTCAAAATTTAGCAATTTTTATATTTTATCATTTACTTTCCAATATTTAAGGTGCGAAAAATTTTCTGAATTTTTCTTGTATATTAGTTTATTAGTTGGGTGAAGTATCGATGTTGATTTCAAAACGGTAAGTCTTGTCAGTTTTGTTATTTTTCCGTTTTATTTTGGAACAAAAATATTAGATGATTTTGGATCATTCAATATGTTGTGAGTACGTACATAGTATAAACGAAACGTGATGTTGGTAGTTCATTTAGTCGATATGTGCTAACTATTCGGCTATTCAAATATCGTTTTGTTATTCTCAAAGAATATTTTTAACGCATGGTGTTGACGCATGGTTTTTTTCTGCTAGTTTTTTTCTGCTAAAAACACCATCGTTTTATTTAAATGGTCCGACTGCTTGTAATTTTTTTTTTATATGTTAAAAAAAGTGGGGTAAAAAAAGACAAAACAAGGGGTTAACATTTAGAAAAATTAAAAATTAAAGACAAGGATTTTCATTTTAAAACTAGATAATGGCATGTTTATGTATATTTTGTGAATTAAAAAAATACTGATTCTTCAATAAAACAATTTTTTTGTTAGTGAGCAGACGTTTTTCATGGCTATCAATTTCAGCTCATTCGAAAATTTGTATTTTTGACCCATGAAAATTTATTTATGTTTTTTATAATGTATAGCTATGCTTTACTGGACACATTTAGTATTTTTAACTCATTCATAGATTATTTTGATTTATTTTTTTTTTACTTTATGTAAAGTGGGGTCTCAAATTAGCATATTTGGTTCTTTAATGAGCTACAATAAATTTTTTATTAGTTGTACGTTTGTGAAATAAAAACTGTTTTAATATTTAAAGTCCAAAGAAATTTCCTATGAGTCAAGCTTTTGCATCAGTTAACTTTTTCTGATTTTTCTTACTGCTTAATCTTAGCTAAAGTTTTTGGTAAAATACGTAAAATTTAAATATATCTATAAAAAATTTTGTAGTAGAGTTGTGAAATAAAAAGTGTTGTACTGCTAATTACCCAAGCTGTCTATTTTTTACCCTTCCAATTATGTACTTGCAGTATCCTATTAGTTAGAGGTTTTTATTTTCCATTATAGATTTATGCCATTAGCTTGAGTGAAAAAAACATGCAAAATCTCAAAATACAAACAATTTAACCCCGCCCAACCTTATTTGATATAAAATTATTTCTAAATATGCCATAGTTATACGAAAAGTTTTTTTTTTTTTATTACTCATGCGGGAGAAGTACTAACTTGGCGCACACATTTCTGTACGCAAAATACCTCTTTGCCCACTGTACTCTTCCCGCATACTTTTTTGCGTGTGGAAAGTTACTTTCCACACGCAAATTGACAATAAAACACGCAAAATTTAATCAAAACACGCAAAGCCACCTCTTAATTTTTCATTTAATAAATATTTCATAATTATTTCTATAGAAACCACCAAAAAAGTAATTTAAACGATAATTAATTCAGAAAAAAAAGACGAACACTTAAAAATATTATTTTAAAAAGTAATAAAAATGTCAAAAATTGTGATAATAATAGAAAAAAGTATGTGAAATTCGTAATAAAAAATAGTATGTGCAACTCGTGCGGGATTGTCGATTGCCCCACTCAAGCGAATGAGCGCACTCACTACGTTCGTGCGCTCAACTTCGCTTTCGTGGGCAATGGACAATTTCCCGCACTTATTGCACAATATACTATTATTTTCACATTTCCCGTTTGTTGGAATCCCGTTTTTTGTAGTCTTGAGAAACACAGTTTCAAAGAACACGGAACCAATTAATCGTGTTCTTCGGGGGTTATCGGTATTAATTATTTGACGTTTTGAACTGTTAACTCTTTTAAACAAACCGTATGGAAAAATTTTTTTGTCTCAAAATGCCGGACTTTTTACTGCCAGTGATAAATACAATAGATAAGAATTTTTCAATTTCAAATATTATCGAGTGCTTGTGAAACACTACTACGTATGACAAACTTTTGTCTGCATTTAAACACACGCAGTATTCATATGTTCACTTATCGTTCAGCTAAACTGAAACTTTCAGCACTTGATTTCTTTGGTTAGTGTGACCAAAATCCAAATGTAAATTAAAAATCACAAAGTGATTGAAAAAATTATCAAACTGGATCGTCTGAGAATTGAACCCAGAATCTCCCGGTAACTAGTCAGGTGTCTTGCCACTAGACCAGGGCTTCTTAAACTTTTTTCATTCGCGACCCCAAATCGAGATATATAAGTATTTTGTAAGGATTTATTGATTAGGTAACAATATATATCTACTTAATAAATTTCTAACACTGACTGACTGAATGAAATATTTACCTGTGATAATTCGAACCTCTCTGTAATTCGTTTATATTTTAAGAGTCCTTCGAATTTCGAATTAACGAGAGTCGACTGTACCAGTAATAACTTAAGCCGGTTCTACACGATGCTACGAACGTTTCTTCCAACGTTTGATCGAACGTTTGATGAAAGTAATTTCGACAGTTGGTGCTGCGAATGTTCCTGCTACACGGTGAATCGAATGTTTGATCCAATTCATATGATGATGATGTGTTGGTACCACGTGGTACAAACGTTTATTCAGTGGACGAGGATTAGGGATGATCGATATTAGAACAACATCGATGTTGACATCGATGTTAACATCGATTCAAGGGTATCGATATACGATATTTATCGAAAGAAAGACATCGGTGTTCGAAAACATCGATGTTTATGTAGCAAAATAAACAACCATTATAATCTATTATTTTATTTATTAAAAATTAACATTGCCAGTATTTATTTGGTACACTTTGCAAAAGAAGTCACTTTGTTAGAAGTTTCCCTTCTAATCTGTTCCTTTGTTGATACAAATACTGCCCAGCTTTTGAAAGAAGTCTCTCTGAAGCTGTTGAAGTTGCTGTGAAACACAAATATTTAATAGCAATTTTTTTCAAGTTTGGATAAGTGGATCCTAGAACTTGCCATAAAAGTAATGGATCTTGTTTTAAATCAGCTATAGGACTTTTTAACTACTGGATAGCTTAGAGTAATATCGATGTTTCGATATTATTCTCGTAACATCGATGTGTCGATGTTATCGAGGACATAACATCGATGTTTTTACATCGATGTTTTCCCCCTAAACATCGATGTTTTTCTACCATCGATGAATATCGATCATCCCTAACGAGGATATCATCTATCTGATGTTATCTCTAATGTTATACACTGATGTTGTCTCTCTTCATATGAACGAGTCGTGTAGTCGTTGAGTCGAACCAACGAACATTGTCCTTCAAACGTTCGAAGCATCCCTTTGACTCGATGCAAAAATACCGACATCGGCCGGAACATGGCCAAATGCGAACGTTCAACGCTCGACATTGGACGGTCGTGGGTTCGAACAACGGCCACACGATGCCACGAATCATCAAACGTCCAATGTTGGAAGGTGTTCGTAGCATCGTGTAGAACCGGCTTTACAATGCGTCGATAAATTTTTTTTTGCTTGCTAGAACTTTTTAATAAAACTGACACCGAATATCATTTGCGATGTATACGCACACCCACCCCACCCCCACCGCCCAAGGGGCGGCGGCGGGAGGGTGAGACGTGACGGGGGCACACATGCACATTTCAATTACTGAGATGACAGCGATATTATTGTATTGATCAGGAATGGATTGAAATACATAATATAGGAATCGTTCACTTAGTGGAAAATTATTGTTGGAAATTCTACATAGTATAGTTACAGAGAAAAAATGAGTTACGTGAGTGAGAGGAAGAGAGAGAGGATGAGTAGGATATTCTCAAGTTGTCCATTGTCTGGACCAGGCCTTGACACACCTATGAGCTATGACCCACGGGTCATCAAGTGAGCCATTTGAATTCTGCCAGTAAAGTAGATAATGACGTGTTTACGCGTAGAGGCTCGGTGGGTTAGAGCTCGTGGTGACAAAGTCAAGGAGGGAAATATATCTAAAAGAAAATTTGTTATTTTGATACCAAAAATGAAAAGTTCACACCAAAATTACTTTAATTCAACCAATCACCCTAATTGAATGGGTCAGATGAAAAAGGTACATATTCCAAATACCCCTGTCGCAGCATCCTGCATAGCATAGCGAATTTCCGTTTATAAAAATTAGTTTTTCTCGGAAACTAGTTGACATAGAAAAAAAGTTAGACCTTTTTTATGTAATTTTTTCTCCTCTTTTAAATGGTTAAAAAAATTTCGCAAAAATTTTTGAATAAGTGGAAATTTTGACAAAACACTAATTTTTTGCAAGAACAAAAACCATGTTCCTGGCATCCGACGTGTCTGGTTAACGAACTCGTCCAACGGTTTGGGACTTCCAATGTTTTCACCAAATTTCGTAAAAATTGGATACTTCGTTCGAGAGTTATCGCGCGGACACATATATATATATATATATATATATATATATATATATATATATATATATATATATATATATATATATATAAATTTTAGTGAATATTATTTTCGGTTTCTAGGGACCTCAAAACAAATTTCTGCCATGGTCCCGGGCTCAAGTCGCGTCATGACAGTGGCTGTAATAGCTGAATTCCATTCTGGAAATTCGCTAAAACCTTTATTTTCGGGAAACTAAAAAAAACTGTGTTATATGAAAAGTAATTTTTTCACAGCAAACTTTTCTATAGGAAAAGTGTTCATCTAGGTTAGTAGCCCATGTTTAGCCATGAAAATGAAATAAATGTTTTAAAGTATATAAACTATTTATATAAAAATTCCGTGGAATATGTTCCTTTTTCAAGTCAGTATTTACAAGTTGAGTAATTACTATAACTAAACGCAAAGTTTCTGAGCGATCAAAGTCCACTTTACAGTACTCCGTTAAATAAATGAAAGTAAGGTTTACACCAAGTCCTCAGCGTAAGTGTAGAAAATTGTAACTAGTGGTGAGCCCAGAGTGTGCCCGACACGGCTTAAGACACGTAGTCAGTCGGTATCCGTCGCCGAACATACAGTGCATTGTAATACATTGTTAGACATTGTTACTTGAATTGGACAGGTTGGTCTGTCCCATAATAGGTGTTTTGTAGTAATGTGTGTGAATACGCACACTACTACAAAACACCAAACCAACACCATTGCAAACAGTGTGTACCTACACAACATAGTGGGGAGATTTTACGTCACCCACTGGCGACAAGTGGAACAGTTTGATAGACATTCTAGTTTGGTTCCTTGGTCTACATCATTAAAAAAATCACATTTATAAATGATGCAATCATAAAATCTACTTTTCTAGTGTTGTTATTATTATGAATTTCTTAATATTACTTATTTAATTTAAAATTACTTATTTAAGTAGGTATATCATTGTATTAATTACTATATAAATAAGCAAAATATTTCAAGATCTATTACTTTTTTTTTACAACGTACTGTATTTTTATACATTGTATATACAGTGCAATATTACCTGAGTGAGAGATATAAAAACTAATAGCGGGAGTTTAGATATAATTACTCTATATCCATCTTTATTGCAAAAGTATTTTATCTTCTTAATGTAACAAAATATGTATATCTCTTATTAAAAATATATCTTTCCTTTTTCGAATATTCGAACCTCTATAATTCGTAATATTTTAAGAGTCCCTCGAGTTTCGAATTAACGAGAGTCGACTGTATATAAATAATTCTTTTAGAAATTTTGACAAATTGAATGGAAATGTTGGAAAATCATTGGAATATTTCGAAAAGATTTTGTGTGCAGATTTTCCTGAACATAATAAAAATTAAATATTCTCAAATACATTTAATTTTAAGTAACGTAACCACTTTTATTTTCGTAGTGTCAGTTTTAAAAGGTCCAGAACAATATATTAGTTTAAAAAAAAAGGATTATTAACCTTTTATTTCGTTTTCTTAATGTTAACAATATTTACCTTACTTCTGATAAATTCATTTCATATTTACCGCCAAAGTTTTTATAACACCACGACCCCAGAATCTTATATATATAATACGGGCCTTTACTATTATCCTTGGAAGGATACCAGGATCATCTTTGGCTATTTACCTTATAATGCCATTCTAGATCTTTGCATGAAAATTCCTCAAAATCTGACCGGTAGAAACAGGAGTGGGATCTAATGTGTTAAATAAAGTGTGGTACTCTCTCTCTTACTATTTCTTAATAAATGAAATAATGCAAAATACCCACCCAAAATAATGTTCTGTTAAATTGTGTTTCATCTGTACTTCTGTGAGGGAGGGAAGTAGCTATCAAATTTAAGTAGGGTTGACCGGGGTAATTGTGAATGAGTTTTTATGAATTGAGATAAAAGCGTTGTTTTAAGTATTTTTTATTGTATATATCACATTATGGTTGATTTATTTTTAATTCTATACTATTCAGGATGCACCACACAAATTTTGAGCAAATTCGTATGAAAAACAAAAATTTTATAAGCCATTCACATTTCCCCGGCACCGTTTTGTAAATCTTATGAATTTTGGGGTAAAAGTGAATGCCATCAGAAAAATTATTTAGAATGCACTATAAAAGAGAAGTGAGGTACATCAGAATAAAGCCCAACTCAAATTCTTCATATTTACTCCACTTTGAAAATTTTTCATCATACTTTAGCGTTCACAATTGCCCTTTGTTTAATGCAAGTTACCCATACCTCAAATTTGTACAAAAAATCAAGGTTAAATAAAAATAACAATAATTGTAGGAACAAATTTATTGCAAGCTAAAAATGATATTTTGATGATATTTTGTCATTTTATCATAAGAAATTAAAAAATTACATGTTTTTCGCACAAAAACAAGGAAAATGAGACTTTTTCAAGGAAATACATTTAGCTTACATGATAGGCCTAATACTGTAAATGAAAAAAAAAATGGTTTTGTGTTAATCCTACTGCTCGTGGACCTCACAGAGACATTGAAAATAAGTAATTTTTCTGTTTTTGTAAGTTGTTATTGGGTAAGGGGGGAGCACAGCAATGATTTCGTAGATTGATACACAAAACATATCGCTCTTTACACAATTTTTTTTTTATTGTATTGTTTGTACAACGGAAACTTGTACAATAATGTCACCATCATCTTGAACAACATTTTCAACTCTGAAAAGAACACTACCGAAATTTTTGACCGAATGGAGGCATGTGTGAATGACGTTCACAATTACCCCACAATTTTAAAATCATGGGGTAATTGTGAATTGGTAATAAATTGTCCAGTTTCTTTAACGATTAATAAGGAACCTCTTAGGTATTAGACCACTTCATTAGAAGTACTTTTAACCATTTCTTACCCTTTAAAAAAAGAAATTGTATTAAAAAAAAAAATTTTTTTTGGATTGGTCCAGTAAGATACACAAAATTTTGCAAGGGTTTTTTCAAAATATTAAAACTTGTTTTTTAACAATATTAATGTTATTTTAGAAATTATAGGCGCCGTTCACAATTATCCCAATTCACAATTATCCCGGTCAACCCTATACAAACATGGTGAATACAATAGAAAAATAAACAAATTGAATTTTTATAAATTGTAGAATTCTTTCTTTATACTTATGTATGTATAATGTTTTGATTGAAAGTTGACAAATAATTTACTATTTTACTGTGTTTGTTGACTTGATTTCTGTTTTGAGGTCTCCACTTTATGATTTTTTAATGATTATAATTTTTATTTATTATTTTTTATTATTGTTGTCCTCCTAATGATTGATAGTCCGTAAGTCCGTTCAGATATGTAGTTTGGTTTGTGTTAGCTAGTAACAAAGTAATATGTACCTAATAGTTAATAAAAGTAGTATGTAATAGTATTTAAAGTAACAAACGTTCTGGCCTTGTACTTATAGCATGGCATAGGTAAATATTAGTGATATGAAGTTCTGTTTCTATTATCATTTTGTCTTGTCATATGATTACAACCATTGGAAATATCTGTATGGTCGTGTTGAGTCAATAGGTGGTATCTCAAGAGTAGAGTTGAACCTTTTTGTATGCGATTTTTTTTATACGGTTTTGAAAATATGGCCATAAATGTGCATAACTGTGAATAAAAGACAAGAGACTTTTAATCAGTTACTTTGATAAAATTACTTATTAATGGTTTTTAAGAATTTAATCATTTAGTTTTGACGTTTATATATTAATGAAGTTATTTCTGAAAGAAACCTCTGATAAAAAAAAATTATTATTAATAGAATGATTATTTTTCAATTTAAATTCAGCACGCATTTAATGTTTCCGTACTTAATTAAAGGAATACCTACATATATATATATATATATATATATATATATATATATATATATATATATATATATATATATATATCATGTGAGTTTTTTGGGAGTTGCCATTTTTATTACGGCCAAATTTGTATGATAGAAATGGTACTGGAAAAGGTTCTTTTCTTGAATGTAATAAAAATGTAACCAACCAGAACCCTGTCGATTGAACTAGCCTCAAGTACATATGTATATTTTTACCACCTAATTGATAAATTAATGAAAAATTCCAAAATTAAACTTGGGTAAAAAAATTTTTTTCCCCTCATTTATGTTGTTAATTAATGCATTAGATCAGTTTTATCGAAAAATTAATATATAGTCTCATTTAAAAATCGATAAGTTTGGTCTCATTTAAAAATCGATAAGTAAGCAATCGGTTGCCCCCGTTGATATCTACAACTCTTATTTGAACAATTTTTCGATTAAATCGACGTCTAGATGTCACTCTATGCGTCATATTAGGCCCGATTTACATTAACGCTCTGCTCTCACTCCGCTCCAGGTTCGATAAAATATTCTTACACAATAAACAATGAGTGTATTCACATCATCGCTCTGATATCGGTCCGATATCAGTCACGGTTCTCTCTCGCTCCAATGTCACTCCAATATCAATACCACTCAGGTAATATTTTATCGGAGCGATATCAGACTTGTTATGGCTTGTACCTATAGTGTAAACACTTTTTTGATTCCACTCCACTCCGCTTGCATTCAGTTGTTATGAAAAGATATTTGTATCGAACTCAGACCGAACTGGGAGTGTACCCAGAGTCGAATTATAATGTGAATAGAGAATGAATAGGTACCAGCATGATATCAGCACTGTAATGTGAACACAACAAGATTATATCGAATCGGGAGCGTAGTGATATCGGAGTCAGAGCAGAGCGTTAATGTAAATCGGGCCTTACTCATATTACACGTCTGTTTGTATATCGGTTCCCAACTTCTAGTGTCATTAATATTTCTTTGTTTGGATATAGATGTCGACATTTTGTAAAAGAAAAACATTAATAAATAAAAATTTTTGGATTGTATTTTTTTAAAAACATATTCATTGGATTAAAAAAACTTTCTTTCATGCTTATTAAGAAAAAAAAAAATGGGTGTTTAATTTATTTGTCAATTTTTATAAGCCAATTTAATTACACACCTAAAAATAGTGTTCCGGTATAGGGGCTTTTACGTTACATTGCATAAGAATATAAGCAATTTTTTATATTATAAAAATAAAATAAAATGTTCTCATGTGTAAATTAATGCTTTATCTTGTTTAGAAAAGCAACTTCTAAGGAAACCGTGAGGTTTTGAGCGTTTTGAGTTATGTATTTTATACGAAACTTTTTTTATGCGGTCCCGATCCACCGTATAGGCACGGTATAAAAAAATTGCACAGAAAAAATATTCAGAAACTTCATAAATAGCTATAAAAAGTATAAATTCGCTCCATGTTGTAAAAAAAAAGCATTTTTGTATGCGGTGCATCCGGACCGCATAAAAGAAGTTTCATAGAAAATACATAACTCAAAACGCTCAAAACCTCACGATTTTCTTAGAAAATTTTTATATTACAACCATAGAAATATTTGTATGGTCGTGCTAAGTCAATAGGTAGTATCTTAAGAGTACTATTTTTTTAGTTTTTAGCGAATTTCCGAACGAAAGATTCAGCTATTACAGTCATTATCATGGTAAGACTTGAAGCCGGGACTATGCGGTGGATCGGGACCCCATAAAAAAAATTTCTTAGGAAATACATAATTCAAAACCTCACAATTTCTATAGAAATGGCTTTTTTCTACTCCTACTATTAAAAGTAACATTTTATGCACGGCTAACTATATGCAAAAATTAACAATTGCCCACACTGTATGGAAATACAGTGGGAAATTATTTCCCACGCCTTAATATAATAAAAAAGTAGGCTTCTATATACTATATAGAAATAATACTAAAAATATACATATTATATGTATGTTGATTATTTATTATTGTTTCCAATTTGAACATCTTAGCACTGACATAAATTTAAAAAATTTTTACTACTTATTTAAATTTTATTTTAATTATTTATGTTAAATTTAACGGAAAAAAATGTGCTCGTAGAAAAAGTATAGTGTAAAATACGTGGGAAAAGCTTATTTCTCACTCATACGAATTGTTGCACTCGCCCTGCGGGCTCGCGCAACAAACTCATATTCGTGAGAAATAAGCCTTTTTTCCCACTTACTGTACAATATACTATTCTAAGCAAAATAAAGCATTAATTTACACGTGAGAACACTTTCTTTCATTTTTGTAATATTATAAAAATTGTGATAAATACATTTGTAAAAAAACTTAATGATGCAATAACTTCATATTCTTATGCAGTGTACTGATTAAATGTTGAAAAACAATCAATAAGTAACTTTACCGTAAATTAATGTTCAAATTTCTTACTTTTTTGCATTTTCCTTTTGTCATTATTCATTTTGATGGGCATTTAAAAAATTGTATAAAAAAGACCACATAAAATACATTTTTGCTGTATATGTATGTACGTGTCTGTACGATAACTCTTGAATGAAACATTCTATTGTTATGAAATTTGGTGAAAACATTGGAAGTCCAAAATTCTTGAATGAGTTGTTCAGCCAGACATTTCCGATGTCCGAAACCTCAAAAAAAAAGTTTTTTGCAAAAATTTTCCAAAATTGAAAAGGTTTTTGAATTTTCTTTTATAGTATGTGGCAAAGAGAGGAAAAATCAAATAAGATAGTTTTTGAACTATTATTCTGTGTAAACGGGTTTTCGAGAAAAGGTAATTGTTGTGGTTTAAAGGAAATTGCTATGTTATCTTCTTATCTTAAACAACAATTAAATAATTATTTTTAATGATGTCTTAAAAATGAATTTTTATACTTTCATGGATTTGATTTTCCGTTTTAAGGGGTCCACTAGTGTGACCGCCTGATAAAAGGTGATTTTTGGGAATTTTTTTAAAGAAAACTACTGTATGGAATGTTTTAAAATTTAAAGATATATTCGTTGATATGTAATAAATTCATGATAAAATTTTTGGACGAAAAAATTGAAAATTCAGTGAGTTATTTGCGATCTCCCAAGGTTCCAAAAAAAAAGTTGCCCCACTGCTGCAATGATAGTGACCTTCATACTGCCTGAAACCAAAAAAATTAAAAAGCCTATTAAACTAGAAAGTATTGCCCGTGCCATGAACCCCAATCGAAGAAAAAAAGTTGAAATTTAACAAAATGGCGGAGTTTTTAAAAAAAAGTTTTAAATTTTGCGCGAAAATTTGATGATTTTTGGTCTGCAAAAATTACATTTTTAATTCGATCGGAAAACTGAAGGTTCATGACACGAAGAAACATATATAAAAGAAGCTGAAATAAGAATCAAATCGATCGAATGATTTGTCTTCGAGTTATAACTGCAGCAAATTTAAAAATGTAGTTTTTCTCTACCTTTTAGTTTTAATCATTGAGAATTTTTACTGGCTGTAACTCAAAAACTATTTGAGATATGCACTTGAAATTTTAGTATGTTATTTTTAAAGGTATAGACCCCCCTTAAAAGTTTGAAAATCAGAAAATATGATATATATATACTTTAAAACCCAGTTATCGTAAATTTCCTTAAGGAAACTTCAGCAGCTTCGGAATAGGGATGATCGATATTAGAAAAACATCGATGTTAACATCGATTCAAGAATATCGATATAGGATATATATCGAAAGAAAGATATCGATGTTCGAAAACATCGATGTTTCTGTAGCAAAATAAACAACCATTATTATAATCTATTTTCTATTATATTATAATCTATTATTTTATTTATTGAAAATCAACATTGCCAGGATTTATTTGGTACACTTTGCAAAAAAAGTCACTTTGTTAGAAGTTTCCCTTTTAATATGTTCCTTTGTTGATACAAATGCTGCTCAGCTTTTGAAAAAAGTCTCTGAAGCTGTTGAAGTTGCTGTGAAATACAAATATTTAATTGCAATTTTTTTCAAGTTTGGATAATTGGATCCTAGAACTTGCCATAAAAGTAATGGATCTTGTTTTAAATCAGCTACAGGACTTTTTAACTACTGGATAGCTTAGAGTAATATCGATGTTTCGATATTATTCTCATAACATCGATGTGTCGATGTTATCGAGGACATAACATCGATGTTTTTACATCGATGTTTTCTCCCTAAACATCGATGTTTTTCTACCATCGATGAATATCCATCATCCCTACTTCAAAAGTGGTTTTGAACGATTGTTCTATGTAAACTAGTTTTCGAGAAAAATTAAAAAATCTACGTATATGGATTTTTTTTCAATATTTTTCTTATAATATTACAACCACCAGATAGCGTAGCTGCAACGGCCACTTACCAGTAGACTTGGAAAAACACACAAAATTTCTTAATCCCTTAAAAGAATATATTTTTACCAAAATGTCTTTAAAATTGCCATACTACCTTTTACCGTGGCACGGTTCTATACCACCTACAAATTGAATATGTCTTTGTTTTTATGGAGTTGTATGGACACAACATATTAGCGATTATGTGTATAAATTATCCAATTATGTATGTTAGTATTCTTATATTGTTTTTAAATTATTTCCTTACATTATACCTAGGTACCGGGTTTCTTCGGACAGGTCAGGACCGTACTTATTTCAATAAAATTTTGCAACTAAATTACATTAAATTATGCACATTTGAATGAATATAATTGGTCAAAAATTACATTTTTCACCATTTAGAATACTAACAGCATTTTTTATTTGACAAAAGTAGGAAAATTCAAAAAATCGGAAAAAATTTTTGTAAAATATATTGAAAAGTTGTTGAATATTTAGACGGTCCACTATAATAGCTAAGACGTACGTATTTACTAAGATTTTTTATTATTGAAAAACAAATTTTTAACAAGCAACTATACTTCTATCTCTCAAAATTGAAAACAATAAAAAAACATGAATTTATTTAATTTAAATGACATGTCACATAAATCACATACATAATATAAACAAAAATACTTTTGATAGTCAATTAAAATTACAGTGGCACTTTTCAATTGTGCAGGTAATAAATAAAAGAAAAAAACGGATGTTTACATAAAATACGTATAAATAATATTTTGATACACATGTGTATGTGTGTGTATGTAACTTGTGTACGTTGTTTTTATGAAAATATTTTGAACTATGTATACCTGCATATGCTAAAGACGAAACTGTTTGATCCGAAAGAAATCCGATACCTAATTATGTATACCTAATTTGTAAAAATTAAAAAAAAAATAAATAAATAAATAGATATTCCAAGATAAATACAATTTTTAATTCAACAGATTTAATTTAAGATTTCAAAATCTTAAAAAAACACTGGATATATTTTCCCAGTATATATATTCAGGTATATACTCCATGTTTCTTAATTGACGATGCTAAACGCACTCGCGCTTCTGCTGGTGAAATTGAAAGCTCCGTCACCAATTCTACAGCCTCTAATTTCACCGATAAAGGCGCGCGCGTAATCGTTTCGTCACTGACAGAATTTTTAAGCTTTTTGATAGCAGAAATAAATCCATCAGAAGTAGTCTAAATAAGAAATTATGAGTGTAAATAACTTCTGTGGTGATCTAGGCAACAGATATATTCTATAGATAGGACTTTATTGATCGAGTCACGGTTACAGATGAACATGCGAAGCCAGTAACAAAATGCAGAAAATAAATATAGTACGGTGCAGCTATTCAAAAAAACGGCCTAATCTCAACATCCAAAGTAACAGTTTCACTCCAACTACAAATTGTTCTATACAGTCCACATATTGTTTGAATAAAAGTTACACCATTTTGAGCGTCAGGTTTTGAGGGGAGTGGGGTAGAAGTAGGCAAATTAACGGATTTCATCAGTTTTTTTTTTGTTTTTTTAATATTTCGGAAACTATAGGGTTTAGCGTAAAAAGTGTCATATACAAAAATATAATCTACATTAAATTGCGAACAAAAATGGTCCTGTGCATAATCTTGCTAAAGTGAACAGTTCCAGAGTTACGGAGGGTGTAAAAGTAGCAATTTTTAGTATTTTTAGCCACTGCTGCACCTGGTGATAGGTGCAGCAGTGGCTGAATAAGAAGAAGAATCCGTTCGAGTGAGGGTGGAAGAAGATTGATCAACACCCGAGACCAATTACAACAGCACGTCCTGCAGCTGCCGAGGAATTACTTTCCCTCATAGTGTGTGCTTGCAAAGACGAATGCGTCCGTAACTGCGAATGCAGAAAGAGTGATCTAAACTGCTCAGGCATCTGCGGTAATTGCTCAGGCCTAGGATGTGATAACAGGGATACGAACATCATAGACGAAGATCTAGAAGGGGAGGGTGCTATGTTTGAAGAGGACTAAACGCAATTTCCTTTTACAAAACACAACTTGTGTAAAAAAAAATTAGTTTCTTAAGTGATAATGTGTCATATTTTTTCCAAAAAATCTAAAAATACTAAAAATTGGTACTTTTACACCTTCCATAACTCTGCAGCTCTTCACTTCAACAAGATTATGCACAGGACTATTTTTGTTCGCAATGTAGATTATTTTTGTATTGGCACTTTTTGCGTTAAACTGCATAGTTTTCGAAATATTTAAAAAAAAAAAACTGACGAAAACCGTTAATTTGCCTACTTCTATCCTCCTCCCTCCCAAGCCCAACGCTCAAAATGGTGTAACTTTTTACCAAACAATATGTGGACTGTATAGAACAATTTGGAATTGGAGTGAAACTGTTACTTTGGATGTTGAGGTTTGGGTCTAATTGCACCGTACTAATACCTAATTATTTCAAATGGGGTTTAAAAATGTGTCTCATTGTCAGTTCAGTAATTCGGTTCAAGTATCTATAAATATTTTTTTTTACCATTCTTAAGGATAATTTATTTATTGTCTATTTATCATAATATGACACCAGAAGGAGGCATAAACCGCGTAATTCTGGCGGGAATATAACGTATGTATAGCGGGAGTTACAGCTGGTATTTACTTCATCGAAAGGTATACTATACATTGACCCCTCTCCCCTACCACAAAATGTTTTGCGGTCTTTGACAGATGTAAAGACATCAGACGATATAAAACACTGTCCTGACCCCGACGAAAGAGATTAGTTTGGATGTTATTACGTTATTTAAGTACGCGTCCGGGTCAAGACCGATTTAGGGTGTAGACCGGAACACTTATTATTTTTTATTTTCTTTATTTTTACTTAATGTAAAAACCCCCATTATGGAACGGTATCTGATACTGGAACAGTTTTGACAATTACATATTTATTTCTTTAATTAAGTAAGGAAACATTAAATGCGAGGTAAATTTAAATTGGAAAACAATCATTCTATTAATAATAATTTTTGTTATCAGACGTTTCTTTCAGAAATAACTTCATTAATATGTAAATGTCAAAACTGTTCCAGTATTAGATACCGTTCCATAATGGGGGCTTTTACGTTATAATGAAACAAATGGGTCAGGGATATAATAAATAATATACACTATTCCTAATGGTAATACAGCTCATCCTTTTTTGTACGGTGGATAGGGACCGCATAAAAAAAATCGCACAAAAAAAATATATATTCAAAAATATCATAAATAGCTATAAAAAGATTAGTTCGGTCCAGATTGTAAAAGAAACTTTTTTTATGCGGTGGATCGGGACCGCATAAAAAAAGTTTCATCGAAAATACTTATCTCAGAACGCTGAAAATTTCACAATTTTAATAGAAATTACTTTTCTAAACAAGATAAAGCCTTAATTTACACGTAAGAACATTTTATTTCATTTTTATAATATTATGAAAATTTAGAAAAATACATAGCTGTAAAAAAATTAAATGATGCAATAACTTATGTTCTTATGCAACGCATTTTGATTAAATGCTTAAAAACTGTTAAAAAGTATTTTTATTAAAGACAGTTATTATAGTAAATGTTTAGGTTTCTTACTATCTCTTGATTTTGATTCATATTATGCATTTTAATGGCCATTTTTTACAAACCGCATAAAAAGGGTTCAGCTGTACTTTTATTGGTGATATCTATGAAAGAGACATGATAAACCTAAAATTAACCTAAAAATAGCAAAAAAGTGTCCGGGCCTAGCCGGGGTTTTACGGTATCCTCGCTTTAGAAATTTCTACTTTAAAAAACAATTATCTTAGTGACGTTAACAAGTACATTTAGCCAACGATTTGTCTTTAATCACTGCACAATAATTTTTTTCGAATCCAGTAAATTTTTCTTAATATAAAAATACTAAGGAATTACAATAAATTCGAAGTGTAGTTATTGAAATTTATAAATATAAATTTTTACTGGTACACTTGAACTTTTATTTGTTACATCCGGTAATTAAATTTATTACACATATTCCTTTTGTTAAATAAGTAATTTTAATTTCTAATTATTTATTATGTAACACTTGCTTTGTTTTGTATATTGTGTGTGTAAGAATATACAGTTGATTCTTTTTTTGTACGGTGGATAGGGACCGCATAAAAAAACCGCACAAAAAAATATATTCAAAAATATCATAAATAGCTATAAAAAGTATAGTTCGATCCAGATTGTACAAAAAACTTTTTTTATGTGGTGGATCGGAACCACATAAAAAAAGTTTCATCGAAAAAACATCACTCAAAACGCTCAAAACTTAGAAATTTCCTTAGAAGTTGCTTCTATAAACAAGATAAAGCATTAATTTACACGTAGAAACATTTTATTTCAATTTTATAATATTATGAAAATTTTGAAAAATACATCTGTAACAAAATTAAATGATACAAACTTATGTTCTTATGCAATGTATTGATTAAATGCTTAAAAGCCGTTAAAAAGTATTTTTATCAAAGAAAGTTATTATAGTAAATGCTTAAGTTTCTTACTGTCTCTTGATTTTGATTTATATTATGCATTTTATTGGCCATTTTTTTTAAAAACCGCATAAAAAAAATCGCACAAAAAACAACCGCATAAGAAGAGTTCTGCTGTACTCATAATATTGTATTTAAATTTAAATCAATTCAAATAACGTATTTAGAAATCACTTATTTTTGTTTAGTAGTGTACTTTTTTGGTTATGGTTATGATAATATTATGTAATTATTACATAATATAGCACAGAGCCGTATTATCATTTTTTTTTTAAATCAGTTACAAATTAAATTGAAGGTAAGTAGGTAGTAGGGTCCATTATCTTGAAACTTCCGCAAATGTTACAGTAATAATATACAATTTTAATGATATTAATGTTGCCGAGGATATTAAAATGACGGTACCGAACGTAACTACACCTGTTTCCAGTGTATCCGGTCCAAGATGGCAACTAAGTTGTTGAAGGTCTTCTTAATTATAAGGTTATTTCTTGTTAACATAGCGTTGATTAAAATAATTCGATACCTTGTGTCTGTACTTTAATCTCTCCTTGTTTTATAGTTTATTGCCCCTAGATCATATAGATGAATAACTAACTATCTCATACGGCCTAATCAAGTGTCACCGGAAAAGGACAGAAAATCGATGTCGGGCCGAGAAGCAGTTAGTCGATTAATCGACTAAAATTGTTTTTCAGATAAAATTTGTCATTAGTTGAAAATATCGAGCACAGAGTAGTCGACTAATCAATCGACTAAATATTTAGTCGAATTCATGAATAAGGTAACCTGTGTATCTCTTTCAAAGACGAGCTTTTCTTTTGAATTTAATTACTGGCTTTTAATATTTTTTGTTTTAAGAAAAAGAAAGATATGAAATATCACAATACGGCTGAATTCTTTTTTGTGCGGTGGATGGGGGGTGCATAAAAAAAATCGCACAAAAAAAATATATTCAAAAACATCATAAATAGCTATAATAAGTATAGTTCGATCCAGAAAATTTTTTTTTGTACGGTTGGTCGGGACCGCATAAAAAAAGTTTCATCGAAAAAACATCACTCAAAACGCTCAAAACTTAGAAATTTCCTTAGAAGTTGCTTCTATAAACAAGATAAAGCATTAATTTACACGTACAAACATTTTATTTCATTTTTATAATATTATGAAAATTTTGAAAAATACATCTGTAAAAAGTTTAAATGATGCAATAACTTATGTTCTTATGCAATCAATGTATTGATTAAATGCTTAAAAGCCGTTAAAAAGTACTTTTATCAAAGAAAGTTATTATAGTAATTGTTTAAGTTTCTTACTGTCTCGTGATTTTGATTCACATTATGCATTTTAATGGCCATTTTTTACAAACGGCATCAAAAAAATCGCACAAAAAAGGACCGCATTAAAAAGAGTTCAGCTGTTTACATATTAATCACATTAAACTGAAAAATCATACAAATAGATAATTTTTTTTATTTTCCATTTTTTGAAGTCCAATAAATAATACAGAAAAATTGTTTTAAAAAAAAATTAACCTTTAACCGGTAAGGCGATGTCTGTGAGTCGTATACAAATATATTCTTTTAGTTTTCTTCCTCCTTGCTTGTTTTTGTTAACTGAACGTTTGTGTATTCTTTTATGGTTTAGGGCAAATTTTACCCTGCTGGCGTAAGGGGAGTGTTTGATACATGCATATACGTGCGGTCTCCAGTTTTGGCTATCTATGTTACCAGCCCGCGGTATGTTAATTTGTTGATGTCTCTCAGACATCACTTTATCGTGAGTTTTATAAAAATTCACCTTACCGGTTAAGGGTTAATTATTTTAATCATTTAAGTAAAGGTAAAATAGTCCATTAAAATATGATGAAATGTAAACAAAATTAGTCGATTAAACCGATTAATCGATTATCCGACATTACTAGTATACACTGTTTGTGCGTGTGGACGTGTGATATGTATCTATGTATGCTTAAGCGGGTTCTACACGATGCTACGAACGTTCCTTCCAACATTCGATCGAACGTTTGAGGCAATTAAGTTCGATAGTTGATGCGACGAATGTATCTGCTACACGGTGAATCGAATGTTTGATCCAATACGAATGATGATGTGTTGGTACTCAGTCGACAACGCTGTTATCTGTCTGATGTTATCTCTAATGTTATACACTGATGTTGTCTCTCTTCACATGAACGAGTCGTGCGCAACCAACACTGACCTTTAAACGTTCGAAGCATCCCTTTGACTCGGTGCAAGAATACCGACATCGAACGGGACACGACCAAATGCGAATGTTTGACGCTCGACATTGGACACTCGTAGGTTCGAACAACGGCTACACGATGCTATGAACCATCCAACGTTGAATGTTGGAAGGTGTTCGTAGCATCGTGTAGCAGCGGCATTAGATATATTTAACACAAGCAATCCAGGCGGCTGAGAGAGAATGTATTACGCATATATATTCCTTTCCTTGTCAATCAAACAGATACGATTTTGTGTACTAAATCTTCATTACCTACATACTGTAAGTGAGGCCACTGATGGACTCTTACAACAGTCATAACAATTCAGAAACAATTGACACGCATCCATACTTCGCCACCGAATGACTGAATACAAAGTGGTATAACATCCCGTCAAAGGGCACCAGACGACCGACAGAATTTTCTTTTTACTATCGTTCTATATGTTCTGTGTTAGTCCCGTAGTCAGTAGTCTCGTTTTTATTTGAAGCCTGTCGAGGTGGAGAGGGGCGGTTAGGGTCAATAATAGCCAAAAAAAGATTCCAATGTAAAAGAACATTTCGTTCAAAGGCTCCAAAAAATTGAATTTCATTTTACGTTTTACGGGTAAGTGGAAACAATTTTAAGGAAATTTCTAAAAATTATATTTTATAAAATTTTTCGAAATTTTGCTCCTTGGTTCTTCTCCAGTTGGGAAAGTTCATATTTCAAGTCATCTCCACCCATTGTGACGTCATTTTAAAAAAAAATCGATTGCCGATTAAAGGTATGCTACAATTCGTACCTTGTTAAAAATTTTAAAAGTTCGTCACTTATAAAAAAAAAAAAAAAAAAAACTTTACCCTTAAAATAATGAGGGCCTTTTGTAACATCTTTCGTACATGTTTCATCGATTTTCAGATCTGGAGAAAAACTAATATTATCGGATTTTTTTAAAATCTTCAAAATAGCGGTGTAGAATTAGATGTAGAAATAGATGTAGAAATAGATGTAGAATTATTTTGACTCTAACTTCATCTCTCTAATTCCAGAAGATACGGAACTATTTATTGATTTAGATTTTTAGACGCTAATATACTTACATACATAAAATGGCGATACGTACATTAAGGTTTGGAAAATTTGTGGGTTCTTTAGGCCCTAAAACGTCAAAATTCGGTGATTACATAAAAACTAGATACATAATTATACTAAAATTGTTCTAATTATCATGATTTCCCTTTACTATAGTCGATATGAACTGGAAAGTAAAAGAAACAATCTTAGAAATAGTTATTTTAGGCGGAAAATGCAGGCTTGACGAGAAGGGAGCAACCAGGGTTCAAACGCTGGGGCCCGGCAAAAAGTAAAAATACCCCTGTCGCAGCATCGTGCACAACATAGCGAATTTCCATTTATAAAAATTAGTTTTTCTCGAGAACTAGTTGACTTAGAAGAATAGTTTAAAGACCTTTTTTATGTAATTTTTTTCTCCTCTTTTAAATGGTGTAAAAAAATTTCGCAAAAATTTTTGAATAAGTGGAAATTTTGGCAAAAAACTAATTTTTTGCAAAAACAAAAACCATGTTCCCGGCATCCGACGTGTCTGGTTGAAGAACTCATCCAAGAATTTGGGACTTCCAACATTTTCACCAAATTAATGTTGGTGAATGAATATTATTTTCGGTTCCTAGGGACCTAGGAAATGAATTTAAATGAATATTATTTTCGGTTCCTAGGGACCTCAAAACAAATTTCTGCCATGGTCCCGGGCTCAAGTCGCGTCATGACAGTGGCTGTAATAGCTGAATTCCATTCTGGAAATTCGCTAAAAATTAGCTATGAAAGTTTATTGTTCGTCATTTATATTTTTCGAGCAAAATGGTTCGGATAAAACTGTCCAGGTATTTTTTTTGCGTAGAAATTTTTGAAAAATTTGGTTTATCCCCAGAGCCTACCGTTTCTCTCCACGGTCCTCGATAGGTGGGTTTTACGCCACTAAATTCATATTCATTTTTAAATTAGATCATACTAGAAGTTAAAAAGTCTGGTTAATCGTCCAAGTCTCGACGATCTGTCATCACTTTAAAATTCAATATTCATGTCAATTGGACCATTTTCTACGGAAATGTGTATTATTATATATTTAATGTAGTATACGAAGCGTGGCAAATTTAAAATACTGCAATTTCTTTATAAATAAATCAAGTCTCGTCTCGTTTCGTTTGTGAGTAATAGCTCAGCTAGCTAGAGAGCGCTGCAGCGAACGTTGCTGACTTGAGTTGAGTTAAAGTCCGTTCATACGGATGGCACATGTTTAATAATATCCTTTTCCTGTTAAGGACGAAGGACGACAACGACGATGAAGTTATTAAATAAATTATTTGATGGCATTCGCTCGCGTAACATTAATTAAATCATTCACTAAATACATTAAGTGTATGTAATGTTGGTAGCACTGAGTGTAAATAGTGAGCGTGTATTATAGTGGTGCATTATTTACCGGTAACTTGCACCACTACCAACTTAACAGCAACAGTCGACTTTCTTGTTGCAACTAGTTATAAATTAAAATATAAAATAATAAGATATTACCGTTCCCGGGTAAATTGCGATCTTGGAATATTGAAGTTGCTACCAACTAAACACTATGAGGCCCGAGCACTTTCATAGTAAACTTTCCCGGAAGCCGGCAATATTTAAAAAAAAGACTTTATATAAACAAATACCCCTGTCGCAGCATCCTGCATAACATAGCGAATTTCCGTTTAAAAAATTAGTTTTCTCGGAAAGTAGTTAACATAGAATATTTGTTTAAAGATCTTTTTTGTGTGATTTTTTCTACTGGTTTCAATGGTGTAAAAAAAATGTGACAATTTTTGAATAATGGGAAATTTTGGAAAAAAAAACTAATTTTTTTCACGAAAATTGCCAAAAAAACCATGTTTTGGTTATCGGACGTGCCTAGTTAACGAACTCATCCAACGGTTTGGGACTTCCAATATTTTCATCAAATTTCTTAAAAGTAGGATGTTCCGTTCGAGAGTTATCGCGCGGACATATATATATAGGTACTGTGTGAGTTTTTCGAGAGTTGCCATTTTTATTACAGCCAAACCGTTGATTTAATCGAAAAATTGTTCAAATAAGAGTTGTAGATATCGACGGGGGCAACCGATTGCTATAGTTAGGAGCTTTATTGCTCTTATTTTTTTCGAGCTATGATACAAACTTATAGATTTTTAAATGAGACTATATGTTAATTTTTCGATAAAACTGATCTAATGCATTAATTAACAGCATACCTAAATGAGCAAAAAATTTTTTTCACCCAAGTTTAATTTTTTAATTTTTCTTTATCAGTTAGGCGGTAAAAATATGCATATGTACTTGAGGCTACTTCAGCCGATAGTGTTTTTCTTGATTACATTTCCATTACATCCAAGAAAAGCACCTTTTCCAGTACCATTTCTATCATAAAAATTTGGTTGGAATAGAAATGGCAACTCTCAAAAAACATATATATATATATATATATATATATATATATATATATATATATATATATATATATATATATATATATATATACATAAATTTTAGTGAATATTATTTTCGATTTCTAGGGACCTCAAAACAAATTTCTGCCATAGTCCGGGGTTCAAGTCGCGTTATGACAGTGGCTATAATAGCTGAATTCCATTCTGGAAATTCGCTAAAAGATAATAGTAAGATAAGAGCCACTTTAATATAAGAACATTTACTAAGGCTGACTGCTCCTAGTGAGCAGTGATTTACAAATCTTTGAAATCTTTACAAATTGTATTACCAGTAGTAATTTTTTCAAGTAAAGACTGAAATCACAGTAGTGTTTGGCAGACATCTTTCGTCAGACTTCGTGTATTATCTTCAAAGACAACTTTATTTATAGAGAAGAATTTAGTTCGATGAAGTCCCTTCATTAACTACGGAACTGAAAAATCAATGTTAAAACTAATATGTTTATAAAAGAAACTTCGGAAACAGAGTTTTTATAAAATTTTCTGTTTTTAATAAAAATAAACACTTTTTTGTGTTTATCTAAAAAGGTCGCGATCGGATCGTTTTACGTAATTTTACTATAAACTTGACGTTCTTTAACAAAAATATACAAATATTTTTTTCTGTTCTCTTTAAGGTAGTGATCCGAGACAGTCACGTGCAGAAGTCTAGCTCAGCGATTAAATTTTCTTTTAATATCAAAAATTAAATAATGTATTAATACTCTTCAGGTATTATATTATTGTATACCACGTGTTTTTTTTTGTTTTTTTGTTTTTTTTGAATTTCCGCGCGCTTATGTTGTAGCAATATAAAAGTATTGTTGAAAAAGCGTTGTAAAAACGTTGTAAAATGGTGTTTATAAATTATATTGCAAAAACGGCACGGTCAATAATTTTTATTTGTTATTAAATATGATTTGTAACTTTCTATTTTATAACATATTAATTTTTTATCAAATTCCTTTGATACGTTTTATTCAAAAAAAAAAAAAAATCGTGTGAATATATCAACTTCCCATAAGAGCACGTGTTAAAATTGAAATCGTTTTTTTGAAAATTGGGGTGGTTAAATTAATGAATACGTAGAGAAGTTTCGTTAAAATCCTTTGAAAAATCGTTCTACCCACCAACTAGGTACCTTAAAAGGAAATTTTCATATAAGTCATACAAATTGATTTAGAAACCAGAACTCTATATATAAAATACTATCTCTTGATTCTAAAAAGATCATTTTAGAATCAATTTCTAGCGTCTATTGTTAGATTTTTTTGTAATAAATGAAAATGGTGCGTTTACCATCCCGAATGGCATATGAATGTATTCGTAGTAGACAGTTTTTACAGTATCTTTTTCAGTACAGCTGAACTCTTTTTTATGCGGTCCTTTTTGTGTGATTTTTTTGTGCCATTTTTTTTATGCGGTTTGTAAAGAATGGCCATTAAAATGCTTAATGTGAATCAAAATCACGAGACAGTAAGAAATTTAGACAATTACTATAATAACTTTCCTTGATAAAAATTCTTTTTAACGGCTTTTAAACATTTAATCAATACATTGCATAAGAACATAAGTTATTGCATCATTTAATTTTGTTAAAGATGTATTTTTCTAAATTTTCATAATATTATAAAATTGAAATAAAATGTCTCTACGTGTAAATTAATGCTTTATCTTGGTTATAGAAGCAACTTTTAAGGAAATTTCTAAGTTTTGAGCGTTTTGAGTGATGTTTTTTCGATGAAACTTTTTTTATGCGGTCCCGACTAACCGCACAAAAAAAGTTTTTTGTACAATCTGGATCGAACTATACTTTTTATAGCTATTTATGATATTTCTGAATATATTTTTTTGTGCGATTTTTCTATGCGGTCTTTATCCACCGCACAAAAAAGAGTTCAGCTGGGTTAGTGTAAAAATTATGAGTCCATGTTCAAATGCATGTTCCAGTGTATATAATTTGATTTGATTTTTGAGTTCTATACGGAGCTAATTGTATCTTCATGTATATCAGTGTCAAAGAGGGTTTTTTGTGTTTAACAGAAAGATTATTTATCATTTCTAGGAAACTGGTGTCATATTACCACAAGTATTGTACAGACACGTAACTTTACCATAGTTTTCGATTAAAATTTAAAAAAAAATGAAAAAGAAATTTAGTTACAGTAACTACATTTAAATATATTTTTAAATAAGTATGTATATTAGACGAAAATTATAAATATTATGTAGAAGTAGGGTTGGGCGGGGTAAAAAAAAGACAAAATCAAATCTTTTCATTTTTCGTGTAGGAAATAATTGAATTTTTAGACAAAAAAAAAAATACTGTATGATGTTAATTGTTTGTATTTTAAGATTTTGCCTGTTTTTTCACTCAAGCTAATGGCATAAATCTTTAAAAAAATAAAAACCTTGTCTTTTTTTTACCCGCCAAATTTTACGTATTTTACCAAAAATTTTAGCTAAGATTAAGCAGTAAAAAAAGTTAGAAAAAGTTAACTGATGCAAAAGCTTGACTCACAGGAAATTTCTTTGGACTTATATTAAAATAATTTTTATTTCACAAACGTACAACTAACACAAAATTTATTGTAGCTCATTAAAAAACCAAATATGTTAATTTGAGGCTGTCTTTTTTTACACCACTACATAAAGTAAAAAAATAATTCAAAATAATCTATGAATGAGTTAAAAATACTAAATGTGTGAAAAATACAAATTTTCGAATGAGCGGAAATTGATATCCATGAAAACCGTCTGCTCACTAACAAAAAAATTGTTTCATTGAAGAATCAGTATTTTTTTAATCCATAAAATGTACATAAACATGCCATTATCTAGTTTTAAAATGAAAATCCTTGTCAATAATTTTTAATTTTTCTAAATGTTAACCCCTTGTTTTCTTTTTTTTACCCCACTTTTTCTTTTTTTTTAACATAAAAAAGATTACAAGCAGTTGGACCATTTAAATAAAACTTTGTACTTTACATTACTAAAGCATGTAGAATAACAAGAAAAAAATACAGCATTCTATCTTATCAGATTTTTTACTTATTGAAACAGTTTATCGTCGCGGAATGAAAGTTTTTCGTTCATGAATAACAGAAGTTTGGGAGAAAATTTTTTTATGTTATAAAGCCCGTTTCAAAAAATAATTTTTTGGCCCAGACAGCTTAAAATACTAATGTATTTTGTTGTAATATTTTTTATTTTTTGAATTTAACACTGTTGAGTTTAATATAAGTATGTCTTTTTTTTATCCGGCCCGAGCAGTGTTTTTTTTTTTACCCCGCCCAACCCTATACCATTTAATTATTCCTCTTTATTTTATAATCATTTTTAGTAATATTTACACGTAATATTTATATTGTCAATAAAGATACAATTAGCTCCGTATAGAACTCAAAAATCAAATCAAATTATATACACTTGAACCACTTGAACGTGTATTACAACATGGATCCATAATTTTTACACTACCCGTTCAGCTGTATCTCACGGATCTATTTCAGTTTAAGAGTTGTCGACACATTATTATCCGCTAAACATTCTCAAATATTTTATTTTCCATTTATCAAATTTAACAAAAACTCATTTGTCAAAATATTGGATTCGCTATCTTTATCGTTAGGTATCGTTAATAGTTCAGGTGTATATTAGTGTGGGAGTGCTGTATAATGTGTGTTCACAATGGTGTGTAAATTGTGTGTGTTTTTTTGTGTTATAAAAAGATCCCAAACTATTTATTTAAAAATGTGTACTATACACATAAAATAGTTGATAATATACATACATGTGAAAAGGTAGTGTTATGTAGACAATAAATGTATACTGGTGTAGAAAATTAAGTTAAGATTAAAAAAAAAAACTAATAGGGATTACAATAATGATAGCTCAGATTATCAAATATTTGAACTTTGATCTACAATATGTTGATGGTATGAATTAGCTTAGAAAGTGTGTTAAACTTATTCAAGTCTAAAGTTAAGCCAATTCGGCTGCCAGTGTCCGAAATAAATATAACATTTTTTGGGCTCAAATTATTTGAAAGTATTTAAATTTTTAACGATTTTGCTGGTTTAACAAGACTTTTTTAAGTATTCATCAGAGGCAACATATTACGTTCCAGCGGAACCAATATTAGTCAGAACCATTGTTATTAGAAATACATCTAATTTTCAATTTTAATTTAGCACCAACCAAAAATTTTTTTCTGTTAATTCCATTTTCACAATAATTTTTTTCAGTACAGTTACCTAAAAATATTGTTTATTTTTTAAAATTAATATCCCGACCATAGAGCTGTAGTCCCGATCTACCCGTGTCGCTGCCCTGGTGTCAGACCGCTGCATACTTTCGGAAAAATCATCCGTTGTGATACTGGTTATCTCATTTTAATTGAAAATGTACAATCAATATGCTATTAAATTTGTTTACTCTTACCAACCGATCCAAAATTTTGTATCAAATCAGTTCTATATCGCCGGCTTAAGAAGAAAAGTGCATAACTCCATTTAAAAAAAAATGAAATTAGCCTCTAAATCTAATATATTTAGAGGCTAATTTAATATTATTTTTTAAAATGGAGTTAGGCACTTTTCTTAAGCCCACGATATATTGCTTCGCTTCGCTGGCCAAACGACTAAAGTCTTTAAAGTAGTCATATTAACACAGTGTCCGTAATTCCGTACGTCTAAACAGTAAACTTCCCTAGGGAGGGACCGGCAGTATTTTTAAAGAATTAAATATAAAAAAAAATGTATAAATAAATTCATGAAATAATTCAATATGTGCAATCACACATTTTTATTTAAAAAAAAAAAAAGCAAAAAAATAACAATAAACAGTGACAATAAAGTGACAGAAAAGTATGAAAAAAATATAAACAATTAAAAATTAAATGTATTACGTTATTCGTTTATAACGTTTAGAGAAATCGTCACACCAACACCTTGAACCTTTTTTGAGAATTCAAAGCTCTGAAGGACATTTTTGAAATCGTATTTCACTATTTCGATAATTAGATTTTATTATTATCCTTTTCTAAAGTGAAAGTTTTGTAAAAAGTTTTTAAATTTAACATTTATATTTTTTAATATTGAAATAACCATGGTAATCATTTATTGTCTCTTTTTGTGTGTATATTTGCATTTACAACTGATTAAATGAATATCTTTAATTTACCAGCTCTTATTCCAAGCGAAAATTTCAAAAATATTTATTTTGAATTGAAACCAAAATTAAGCCCTATGTTATTCTAAAACATCCATCAAAATTGGGTCCATAATAGTATTTTATACGTACAATATAAGTTCGGTAAGTTGCTTTTACTGATCAAGTAAATATTACCTTTATTACGTCACATAAGCGCTCGGGAACTATCGGTTCTAAGTTTAAAAATTTATTTTTAATTTAATATAACTTCTTAATTATTACGTTTAAAAAAAAAAAATAAAAAGAGTTTTCTTATAAAACTTATATATGATCTTTCCATTTATAACAAAAAAATTTTTTCTTCAAAAGTCTAATTCCAAATTGCTACCATTCTTTTAGGTGTTAATTTTTACCATCTGGTGACAAATTAAAAAACTACTGCCGATAGGTTAAATATTAAATTACGCCTCCATTTGATTTCTCAATACTTTTAACAAAATTTTGTATATCAGTTTACATTTAGTATGTACACCTAACCTATATATCTAGCTGGCAAAAAGGAAGAAGGATTTCGTTCCTGTGTGTGTAAACTATACTACGACGTACTTTCCGAAGCACATACATAATTCTAATACTTCATCATACTCTCACATATAGGTACCATACGAACAACGCGAACAAGTACTACATCACAATGTCGAGAAAATAGTTCTCAACGTTCTCAACCTGTTCCGTTCTAAATTTATTGATTCTTGTTTACCGATTGGCGTCTCTATCGCACGCACTCACCAACCATATTGTTGCATCGTGTCTATTATATACGTTAGCTTTGTTCGTTATTCGTTCACAATATGTAATTGTTGGACATAGATATACAAGATACCAATTTCCTATTTCATAACTACTACCGTGACCGCTGTCGCCAGCAAATGACGTCACCACGCTACCCCTACCAAACGGTTATGATACATACATCAAAACACATCATTAGTATCTACACAAACGTGCGAATGTGTTCCGGCAACCTCTCTATAATTCGTAATATTTTAAGATTCCCTCGAGTTTCGAATTAACGAGAATCGACTGTATATACTATCATGGCCGACCTCTGTGACTAACAACCAACAATTAAAAATAAATTTATTTTAAGAAATAGTCCTTTATTTTGAGAATTTCCTTTATTTTGTTCAGTAAAATTTTTAAACTTAAATTCGACACTTCATATGTATTTTTTCTGTTTAAATTTCACGAGTTGATAAAAAAAAAAAACAATGACAATAAGAACTATGTGACCCGTATGACGAACAGTAACTGACTAAATCAGAAGCGGGTGTAAATTGTACAACATTTTGCACCTAAAGCGGCCCCTACACGCTCAATAATATTGCACAAAATCTGAGATTGTGCAATATTATGGATCGTCTGTAGGTTATATTGAAGGGTTGTACAATATATTGTGCTGATCAAAAACAGTTTGAAATATATTGTTTGAAATATAATGAATGAATATTGTAACGTCTGTAGGCTCTGCAGATATTATTGCGCAATACTACGTTATTTGTTTAAGTTTGATTTGTTTGTTATTCTGTAATGTCACATTTGATGGCTATTATTTAAACTAGTCTGAATTATTAATTTGCAAGAATAATTATTTATTGCTTTGCAACATTTTTATCACTTAATATTTAAAATTAAACAACAGTTTAATTAACCCTAGAATCATATGTACTCGTCAAAACGACGAACGAACTTCTCTGCCTGCTCCAATACTACAACTTGTCGTTGCCTGCTTGCTGTGAAACTTCTGTTATCTAATTTATTTGTTATTATAACACATAAGACGTATAAATTTTGCTTATAGCTGTTGTTTTTTTTTTATACTGAAATAGTGTGCGTCAAAAGGACGACGATGTATGATTAACCGATGTTTTTTTTAAAGATTTTGTACTCCACATATAAAAGTTTTCCTAATTTTTCTAAAATTTATTAAAGATATGGATATTATAATTAATTTATTCAATGACTATGATAATGTGAAAGATGATTACAGCTGTTTGACTTATAGAGGCGACATAATACTGAAGTTTTAATAATACATTGAATCGAAAACCAAAGAATGCGTTTCAAGTGACTTAATAAAAGATTAACAATTTATTTTGTGGAAATATTTTAATTTTTATTATTTTTTGAGATCTTATTCGAAAAATTACTAACAAATTTTAGAAAATTTACAAATGTGCCTAATGGGGAAATAACTACATATTATTGGAATATTTATGATTGAGAAATTTCACATTCTGTAAAGTCACACATGTCCACTGACTCATAATAGTTTATAAATTAATTATTTGAAAGACATGTTTTATGATACAATTGATGTATTTATCTATTTTTTAATTTTTATAATGAAAATATGCTTTGATAATAAGATTAAAAAAATTAATAAATATTTATATTAAGAAATTTTTCCAAATCAAATTTTTTTAAATATTTTGTTCGCTTTTATAGTATTGTTATGTAAAAAAATGTTTTTTGCAAATAAACTCTAAAACTCCCCGTAAAAAGTCCATTCGTCAAAATGACGCCGATGTATGATTAACTTGACTCGTAGACCAACGTATGATTCTAGGGTTAAGTACAATTCCTACATTCAGTTTATTGCACAAATTTCTTTGGAGGAGCGTTCAATAAATTGCACAAGTTGATTGCACAATATTATTGAGTGTGTCGAGACCGCTTTACGAACGACAGATTTTTATAGCAACTTTGTTTCTATATTCTGTGTTGTTGGAGCACGAATTAACCGAATGCGTGCGTATCACACACACATCATTTTTATTCGATACCTTCACAGCGTCACACCGTTACGGAGCTGTTCGGTGTCCGTTTAAATTACGTAGATAAATATGATGTGGTCAGTTTGTTATTTTTATTTATAAATTTCGATGAGACAATATGACCTTGAAGATTTTTGGGTGGGGGTCGTCAGTCAATGGAATTTGACGTATCATATACCTACTGTATGTGTGTTGTATGATGTCAAATTGGAAATTTTCGTGTATGTAAACATCACAGATAGCTTAGGTAAACTGACGAAAAAAAAGGGAAACGGTAATTCGTGTTTTTTTTTTTGTGTATAGTAGAGTGATAACTATGATTGGAGATTATTTCTGTATTTTGTTTTTCATTCAAGTGTTGTTAGAGCACCGTTTGTCGTACATACCGCAATTTATCGTTTAATTATAAAATAATTGAGTACTGTACAAGGCAAAATTTTGTAAACATTTTCAATAAGTAGGTGTTTTTTTTTTCGAATGATAGCAATGAACTAGGGATGATCGATATTAGAAAAACATCGATGTTGACATCGATGTTAACATCGATTCAAGAGTATCGATATACGATATATATCGAAAGAAAAACAGCGATGTTCGAAAACATCAATGTTTATGTAACAAAATAAACAACCATTATAATCTATTATTTTATTTATTAAAAATAAATTAAAGTAAAAAAAAAAATGTTTTTTAAGAAAAAGCTTTAATTTAAAAATGGGCTAAAAAAAATAAAATAACCTTTGAGTGAAGTTTGAAGCAATATGCAACATAATTTATAAAAGCTTGAGGCGTTATCATTAATTATTTCTGTTGTGGATATAAGAGCTATTTTACATTTCAGTAGTTACCAAACTTAATTAAACGCCTCAAGCTTTTATAAATTATGTTGCATATTGCTTCAAACTTCACTCAAAGGTTATTTTATTTTTTTTTAGTCCATTTTTAAATAAAAGCTTTTTCTTAAAAAACATTTTTTTTACTTTAATTTATTTTCTACTTTTTAGTCTGATTACAATTAATTTGAAAAAAAAATTAAAGAAGTAATTTTTTACTTATATTTTAATCGATTAATTTACTTTAACCAAGCATAACCATGGAAACAAAAAATTGCAATGTAAAATCAGTGGACAAATATTTGACAATTCTAAATGTCAAAAAGTTACACAGGACTAAAAATAAACAATTTTTTTTTTTTGGGGACAATGTAGGACAAAACTAATTATACAATATTGCATTGTCATCAAGGTTAGACACGTATGTAAAATTTGAAACCTCTAGCTCAATTAGAACCTGTCTAAATTTTGATTCCAAGATTTGATCTAAACCAACATACTAACATATCAAGTTAAATAGAAGCTTTTAAAAATTAACATTGCCAGTATTTATTTGGTACACTTTGCAAAAAAGTCACTTTGTTAGAAGTTTTCCTTTTAATCTGTTGCTTTGTTAATACAAATGCTGCCCAGCTTTTGAAAAAAGTCTCTCTGAAGTTGTTGAAATTGCTGGGCAACACAAATATTTAATGGCAATTTTTTTCAAGTTTGGATAAGTGGATCCTAGAACTTGCCATAAAAGTAATGGATCTTGTTTTAAATCAGCTACAGGATTTTTTAAATACTGGATAGCTTAGAGTAATATGGATGGTACGATATTATTCTCGTAACATCGATGTGTCGATGTTATCGAGGACATGACATCGATGTTTTTACATCGATATTTTTCCCCTAAACATCGATGTTTTTTTACCATCGATGAATATCGATCATCCCTACAATAAACAACTAAAATTCATGTATCCCAATGTTAAATAGTCCTGAGAGAATGGTAGGTAAAATGCGTTAGCCCAAGCCAAGGTTAAAGCATACCTTTCTAAAAAAATTGGCCAAGTGCAAGCTTTTGAATACTGACAGTTGATTGATTTGATAGTTAGGTATAAGTTACCCCCTGGCGCAGCATTCTGCATAACATAGCGAATTTCCGTTTATAAAAATTCGTTTTTCTCGGAAACCAGTTTACAGAGAATGATGGTTTAAAAACCTTTTTTATGTAATTTTTCTTCCTCTTTCTAATGGTGTAAAAAAATGCCGGAAAAACTTTTGAATAAGTGGAAATTTTGGCAAAAAATTAATTTTCACGAACAAAAATCATGTTCCGGGCATTGGACGTGTCTGGCTAACGAACTTGTCCAACGGTTTAGGACTTCCAACATTTTCACCAAATTTCGTAAATCTAGAACATTTCGTTCGAGAGTTATCGTGCGGACATATGTATATATATATATATATATATATATATATATATATATATATATATATATATATATATATAAAATATTTAACACGACACACTGGGAATCATAAAAGTTAGTTATTGACAGTTTATAAAATTTGTACTGCTTAGTTTACAAAATTCAAACTGGCATATTAGTTTTTCAATAATAATTTACTGTTTTCAAATAGAAACGGATTTTGCCCATCATTTCTTTGGTTATCTGCTCTAGTCATCTGGTGGCGAATTGAAAAACTAGTGTGACTAGACTATTATTAAACTATTACTTCATTCGATTTTGCATTACCTTATGCGGAACTCTTACTTATATTATAGCAAATCTATAACACTATGGGCATCACTGTGATCATTAATAAAAATAACTGATAGTAGGGAAGCCCTCTTTGAAGATGTAATAAAAACAAAAATACCCCTGTCGCAGCATCCTGCATAACATAGCGAATTTCCGTTTATAAAAGTTAGTTTTTCTCGGAAACTAGTTGACATAGAACAATAGTTTAAAGACATTTTTTATGTAATTTTTCCTCCCCTTTTAAATGGTGTAAAAATTGTTGATTAAGTGGAAATTTTGGCAAAAAACTAATTTTTTGCAAGAACAAAAACCATGTTCCTGGCATCCGATGTGTCTGGTTAACGAACTCGTCCAACGGTTTGGAACTTTCAATATTTTCACCAAATTTCGTAAACCTAGGACATTCCGTTCGAGAGTTATCGTGCGGACACACACACACACATATATATATATATATATATATATATATATATATATATATATATATATATATATATAATTTTAGTGAATATTATTTTCGGTTTCTAGGAACCTCAAAACAAATTTCTGCCATGGTCCCGGGCTCAGGTCGCGTTATGGCAGTGGCTGTAATAGCTCAATTCCATTCTGGAAATTCGCTAAAACCGTTAAAAACATGTGTGTAATAATAATCATTCGTACGATTTTAATAATTATTAATTTATGCTATAATTTTTCTCCACAGAATCGAAACACATCCTTTAAAACAATTGTTTTGATTTGATACTAATAGATGGTCTTACACTCGATTGGGTCAAATCATACAAATTAAATTGATTTTTGCACATTGCTAGTAATTTTTGTCCATTACTAGTGTATTCGCATGCCATTCGGGATAGTAAACGCTCCCATCACATTCTAAAAATTGGCCTTTAAAGCGCGTCCTGTCAGCTTTATTAAATAAGTCAATTTTGCTCGATTAAACCTTCTTTTAAATATGCTGAAATTACAAAAAATTTGTGTTTTGATAGTAAAATAAGATTTTTTTTTAAATGTATCCATCAAAATAATATTTACATAGATGAATCAGTACCAGCAATCAGTACTGACACTCTTCTGACACTAATGTATGATTGATGGTTAATAATAATATTACATATTCTGTACTTTCATAGAGCATTTATGTGAACTGATATGGTGCAAAAAATGTTGTTACATAACCCCCCCCCCTTCTTCGCTTCGCAATAAAAACTAAAATCTTCTTTTCGAGTATTCGTATACTTATATATGTATATCTATAGTCCAGACATCGCATGTTCCACTAAAGTATCTTCCATTTTGCTGATATTTACCAATTGGTCACGATAGAAGAAGTACATATTTATATATGTGTAATACTGACCAATAGCTATTCTATTTTTAAGTCGACCATTTTCTTTTTTACAATTACCTATTAAAATATCTTCATTGTTGCCGTGTGTGTATATTGATTTATTTTTGTTGCAGACTGTATAATTAGTATTTTTACTTAAATTTGTTTTGAAACAAGGTTAAATTTATTTTTGATTTTCGTTGTATTTAAGTAAGTTAGTAAGTAAGTACTGATGTTTCTAGATCTTTTTAAATATGATTTATTCTGACTTTTACTTTATTGATTTGATAAATTTGAGATGAGGACCAAGGCTAGAGACCTAGATTAAAGGACGAATAAAAATTTTGACAGTACACTCACTGGCTCAAACTGAAAATTGAATATATTTTTAGTTTTGAAAAAATGAGTCAAATATATTGGACTGAAATGTACTAAAATATTATCCTGATTACGTAATATCATAAAAATATTATTTTAGGACTTTTTGTAAGTTTTTTTTTTGTGATTATGAAAAATTTCTAACGGCCAAGAAGTAATATTATTTCATATTTGTAATTTTTTTTTTAAATTTCTTAATTCTTGTCCCCATTTTTGATTAAACGGTTTCAGGACGCTCAGTATATTTTCTGATAAATAATATCGGAGTCAAGATATATCCTTGCGGCACCCCGTTCGGTGAATAGTTGTTTTCATAGACTTGTATGATAGTATTGATAGTTATAGCGCTATTTTTGATACATGAAGCAGCATATTGGCAATCGTGCCAAAAGAATTGAAAATTTGACAAGACAAATAAATATGTATCAATAAAATTTAATGAGATATTGTTTCTAAAATTTTATGATTTAATTTTACAAAAATTTCGAAAATAAAAAAACAAAAAAACGAAAATTTACATAAAATTGTAATAAAACGTCAAATTACTTTAAAAACATAAAAATACCAAGCTTGCAAATTTTTTAAAAAATTAAGTCAAAGTTGGATTTTTCGATTTTCAAAAATTCAATAGTCAAATTCAGATTGTTCTATTTAGCCCATTATGGCCAAGAAAATTGTAGGTCTTATAGTATATACTGATCCAACCCACAAATCAATATTGTTGAAAATTAAAAAAAAAAAAAATAGAAGTATTTGTATCAAATAATACCATTAGAGTGAAAGAGTTCTGTTTTAATGTCTCTTCGAGGAAAAAAAGCAACTTCCCAATAGTTTTTATGGTTGAATGTGTAAGGATTATTACTATATCATTAAGGGTACGTTTTTAAGCGAATTTTCTTAAAGAGAATTAAGCTATTACAGCGAGTCGTATAGAAATTTTGACAAAAAAAGGAATTTCTTGCTTGAATTGTTATTGTACCATCGTAAAGAGTGACAAAATCACATAAGAGAGGTTTTTGAACCATTATCCTATGTAAACTGATTTTCAAGGAAAGTTAAAAATGACGAAATGACCAATTGATACACTGTTTAGACAACTAATATGTATACCAATACAGTAAATAACTATAGTTTACAAAAATCTGTTTTGCTCAGAAACTAGTTGACAGACAATAATTATTAAATACCCTGTCGCAACATCTGCATAACATAGCGAATTTCCAAATATTAGGCACTGGCGGATCTCATCTACGACCTGTATCCATTTAAAATAGTTTAGCTTTCTAACAGTGAAACAATTTTCAAAATCAGTTCTGTAGTTAATTTTTGGCGCTTTTGGGTCCTTTCGATCCTAATCGATCTGATATAGTGTAGCATATATCCATTTAACAATATATTATTAGATTACATAACTATAGTTTTCGATTTTTTTTCTAGGTATGCAAACATATATAAATTATATTTTCTCTCTAAAGGAGGACATCATACAGAAATTTTCTTTCCATAACGTACTCTTAAAAAATCTGGCTAATTTTAATTTAAAAAGATGAAATAGAGCTATTGTTATTATAACACATACATACATATTGAATAACTAACTAGCACTTGTTTTATCTAGAAAAGAATTGCTAAAACGATGAAGCATTTATTGTAAAAAAATTCAAAAATTTCTTAATTTTTCTCAAAAGTTCGTTTACTTACAACAATGTTTTAAAAGTTTATCTTATGCAATTTTTTACGCTCTTTCCGATGGTGTAAAAAAAAATTTTTAAATTTTTAAATTCTGGCCGAAAAACCTACTTCTGGGCATCGGACGTGTCTGGCTAACGAACTTAGCCGAGCCAATCCGGATTCCAGCTCGCATACCAAATTTCATAAGCATTAAAAGTTTCGTTCGAGAGTTATGGCGCACATACGTAAATATATATATATATATATATATATATATATATATATATATATATATATATATATATATATATATATATATATATATATATATACATTTTAGTGAAGTAGATTTTCGGGTTCTAGAGGCTCCAAAACAAATTTCTATCATAGTCTCGGACTTAGGTCTTACCATAAGAGCTGCTGTAATAGCTGAATTTCCAGAATGGAAATTCGCTAAAATCTTTTTTACGTGACTTTTTCCCTTCTTTTCAATGGTATAAAAAGATGTCACAAAAACTTTTAAACTTGGGGAAATTTTGGCAAAAAACTACCCAAAATATCATGTTTCGGGCATCGGACATGTCTGATTAACGAACTCACCCAAGGGTTTGGAACTTCATCAAATTTCGTAAAAATGGTAGGTTTCGTTTGAGACTTACCGTGCGGACACATATATACAAATATCTACTTACCGTTAGGTTTAGAAGGATGAAATTTTATACAGGAGTTCCTTATATAATGTAGGTGAGCACTAAGAAAGGATTTTTGAAAATTCATTCTCTAAGTGGGTTAAATAGAGGATGAAAATTTGTATGAAAATTCGTCATTTTTGAAGTTAGCGATATATAAAAATATGTTACTATGGTTATTAAAATAAATAATATCTACCTTATTTAATAAATCTTTAAGACTGATTGACAGACAACGCACAGCCTAAACTATTGGATAGGGTACTTGACTGCAATTGAGAAATGATTCTAAATGCTTTGTTCTTACGTATAAATTAGTTAATTTTTGTTAAATTTTTAAAAATCTTCAAAAAAACCATGTTTAATTTTAAATGAACAAATTGGCGGGAAAAACGATTTGGCGTAGTGACGTATGCAATGACGTCACGATTTAACTTAAACAGATGTCGCTTTCATTCATATCAACACTTGTCAACACGGTTTCAAATTTGCACACAATATTCAGCAGTCATCATGCTCAGTTTTAGTGGTATTTACAACTTTCTACTTTGTTATCTTCTTCATTTATCATCATCGTAAGATTTTCATGAAGCCCTACAAGTATTAAATGCACTTTAAGAAAACGTAACTTTAAAATTGTAGCAAAAAATAAAAGCATTTTTAACATAATATTTAAAACAAGTTGATAAGGATATTTTACGTATTAAGTGACGATGTATTCCTTCCATCAATTTTTTTTGAGTGCAAAATTAATTGCAAACCAAAAAGTTCAAAATAAATTACAAAGAAAAACAACTTCTCTTGGTCAATTAGAATTGTAAAAATGTCACAATGAAAATGCAATTTGTCATAGACAAACCGTAACTACAGTAATAAGATCTGCTATTAAAAAATGACGTCATTTTCAAATATCACTGCGTTTTTAACCATTTAAATGAAGGCTAAAAATTTATAATTTTCGAAATCGAATTTTTAAGTAACTAAAGAATATTTTTATCTGTCACTACTAAAATTGAATATATTTAAGGACAATACATAAAATTTATCAACATTTAAAACAAATTTTGAATACAGTCAAGTACCGTATTTAGAAGGACGAAATTTAGCACAGGAGTTTAGGCTTCTATTTATAAATAAAAATCTGTTGTGTAAACGTTTCTGGAAATTTATTCCCTAAGGGATTAAAACAGGAAATGAAAGTTCGTATGGGAAATCCGTCATTTTTGAAGTTAGAAACGTGGATATTGATTTAGACTTTTGAAAAACATTAAAAGTGAGCAGAAAGTGAGTACCTAATAAAATGATGTTGTCGATGGGAAATCTCATCGGGTATACGGCTAGTACATACATAAATCTGTTTCGGGCTCAAATCACAACCGTGACAGTGGCTTATAATAGCTGAATTTTCAATTCGAAATTTTGCTAAAACATTGAAAATCACCATTTCATATCAAAAACATTCAAACCTATTTGAACGAATCATTTAAAATTAATACAAGAGTAGAATGGAGTAGGACAGTAATTGAAAATAGAATGTGACGGGGTCGATTTTGTAAATGAATATTTCATTAATTAACAGATGGTGTTGAGGTGTGTGTCGAAGACGAATATAGTAAAACGGACACCCATACACCCACACGGGACTGTAGTGCAAACCGTTCAAGCATAACAAAACCACTTCACCAGTTCAGTTCTCACTCACCGCCAGTCAGCCACTTCATTCATACAATTAATAATATTTTCTATATTTTATTAAATCACCCGATCATAATCAACAATAAATCAATTCTTTAGTAATGAATGAATATCACGTACAGTAATGTACATAAATATATTGACAGTGGATGTAGTAAAATTCATTCAAAAAACACTACTCGGATCGATTTGAAATTTTAGGAGAATATTCTAAACTTATTGTACTATTTAAATAAGACAAAAAAAAAATGGATTTTTTGAAATTTTCAAACCCACCTAACCCCTGAAGCCTCGAGACTGAAAGTGTTAATAATAAAAGACAGTAATTTATCATTATAATTTTTTTTAAATTAATTAAAAAAATAATTTTTTACCTAAAATTCACCTGAACAGAAACGGGCTGTGACGTTACATTCTCTTATATTTCAACACTATCGCCACTAGGGTCGCTACTTTAAATTCCGGGAAGCAAACATAACTATCGAAATTAATCTAAAATTAATTTTTAGAATAAATCAGCAATTTAATTTCTGGTCCTAGTTATAAGAAAAATAAACAGTTTTTTTCTTAGTTACAGGACACCTGTTGCTATTTAGAGATTGTGACGTAACTGACAACTAATAAACTTTTCCGCGCAAATTTTGAGAACGAATATTAAAATAATTTTTTCTAACGATTTTCGGCATTATTTTTAAAAATTACAAATCATACACATGAATAATACATAAATATCTGTGTTTTAAAAAAATTTTCCAAAATTAATCAAATTCTCCATTTATCTCTTTATGAAATTTACATCAGTGTTTCTAACCATTAAATAAATAATCAAATTAAATAACCATAAAAAATATATTTTATTAGTTTATTGTAATATTCGCTGATCGGGCGTCACTTTCTGTAGCTGTTTTCACACGGAAGTAACACCGAAAATTCATTAAAATTTAAATAAATTGTACCAGAAATTTTATAAATTGTTATTAATTATACCGTAAATTTAGATTTACGATTATATAGAAACGTCTGCACGACAAAATATTTATAATTTTTCAAAATAAAGCAATTTTTGTAATTTAGTATTTTTTACTTCAAATGAATGACAGTTGATTGTTATTTTTTTTTTCTAGGATGAGTGATGTGTAAATCGATATTGAATTACAAAATAAAACAATTTTTTTTTCCTTCGAAATAAATTTCCTTATTTTTTTTGATAAATTCTGTAAAATAAAATTTTAATGAATGAAAAAATGAAATTTTTTTTTTTTTTTTGAAAAATATAAATCAGGAATAATTATATTTATCTTTTAACTGACCCATCTTTATTATTTATGGATTTTCTTCTCCTCTTCTTTTTTCGCGCTACCTTAAGTTTGTTTCAGCAAGCACTGAAATTGTCAGTTCGAGTGAATGCAGTATTTTAAATTCGATAATATCATTAATTTAAAGAACAATTCGGTATTTAATATATGAGGACGCTTTAGTAATTTTGATCTTGGTCTTGTAAAGTTCAGTCTTGGTCGTATTAAATAATTCTGCAAGAGCAAAATCGATCTTGTTCACTATTAGGTTCCTAAATTGCGTTGTGATAAAAATTTATAAATTATACCTAAGAAATTTTAAAAAATTCTAAAGGAGTCTCCACATTCTCGCCGAGGTTGGACGAGGTTCCTCGTCGAATTCCTTGCTGAGGTTGGCTCAGCCATATGAATAGCATTAAAACACCAACCGCGAGACACAACGAAATGACCCTCTACATTCTCGTTTCGTCCAAGCTCGGCGAGAATGTGGAGACTCCTTAGTAATTTTTTTAAAGATTTTAATATCAATATCTCGTAAATCTCTCTAAGGTTTCTTCTGCGTAAGTTAAAATGACAATTCTTTATAGTTGGAACGGTAGAATATTTGGGCGCATGCTCATTAAAATGACAATCCAATTTTTTGTTGGAACAAACCTTATATCATATAATATCACTTATATCAATATCAGTAAAGTCCAATTTATTTTACTTTAAATGAAACAAACTACAAACTCTTTTTTATGCGATCCTTTTTTGTGCGTCTTTTTTATGCGGTTTGTAAAAAATGGCCATTAAAATGCATAATGTGAATCAAAATCACGAGACAGTAAGAAACTTAAACAATTACTATAGTAACTTTCTTTGATAAAAATACTTTTTAACGGCTTTTAAGCATTTAATCAATACATTGCATAAGAACATATTAAGTTATTGCAACATTTAATTTTGTTCAAGATGTATTTTTCAAAATTTTCATAATATTATAAAATTGAAATAAAATGTTTTTACGTGTAAATTAATGCTTTATCTTGTTTATAAAAGCAACTTCTAAGGAAATTTCTAAGTTTTGAGCGTTTTGAGTGATGTTTTTTCGATGAACAACAATCTTTGTACAATCTGTATCGAACTATACTTTTTATATATCTTTTTTTTTGTGCAATTTTTTTTTATGCGGTCCCTATCCACCGCACAAAAAAGAGTTCAGCTGTATACCTAAACGTTTTAAAATAATTAGTGTAAACTTTTTTCCTAATTAAAATAAAATTAAACAAAAAACACGTATGTATTCAATTTTCAATTTAATTCAACAATATTATGTCAAGGCCATTGAAAAAAACAGCATTGTCTTGGTACTAGCTCTGGGTCATTGACTCGCTTTTTCAGTTTTGATCGCAAAATGAAAAGTAAAATCGATTACTTTTTAAAATATTAACAAAAAATTCTTGACTTAAAAATAAAAAATCATAGAATTACAGCCATTCTTTGTTCAATAACAAATTGTTAATCAATATTTGTACACTTTATGTTCTATTAGATGCTATGGTAGACAAAATTCCGCCTAAATATTAACACTTTGACGGTCAGTGACGTCATAAAACGTCAAGTGAAACCTTTACTAATTCGTACACCACATCGTACGACGTCAACAGTTTCGTAAAAGTGTATTAACTATCAAAATAGGGTATCAGTTCTGCGTTTCGTCATTATATTGTAGGTTATGACCGTCAAGGTGTTAACGTACTTGTTGCATCGAGAGTTTTGTACTATGTGGATTCGATCACAGCAACACTTGTGGCATAATAGCAGGTGTTACAATATAGTCAGGGACGGATTAACCCCCTTTGGGGCCTGAGATATTTTCTTCTTACCAGACCTGCTGCTACCCCCACAGGATATAGAGCACACAAATAATATAATACAATAAATAAAATTAAATAATGTGAAAAACTAAAACAAATCCCAAATATTGATTGAAATATTCAAAATAGAGAGTTTGATTGGACCTATCAAAAAACCGGGCCCTAGCCATTTGTCTCATTCGTATATGGCATTCAGAATAGACACTTGGATCGATCCCTTCAAAAAACTGGACCCTAATCATTTGTCTCATTTGTCTATGCCAATTATCAATTTTTAAATTTTTAAGTACACATTTTTAAGGGGTGATTACACCCCTTAAAAATGTGTAGATGCAAAAAAAAGGTTACATTTATTACTAGAACTCTATAAAAAGTATGTATAAACAAAATTTCGTCAATTTTTAAATTTTTGTGTTTCAACTTTGAGGGGATTTTTGACCCCTTAAAATCGTTTTTTAGCCGCAGTTGGTATTTTTTATGTTATTAAGTAATCACTCTCTACATACTGGCGAAGTTTTAGATTTTATTGAATTTTCGACCTTTTGCGGTTTCTTTGTTAGCCCCACTTCCTAGTTACAGCTATGTACAGGACCGGATTAGCCACTAGGTCTACCTAGCCATGGCCTAGGGGCGGCAAATTTTTAGAAGAGAGCGGCAAAACTTGGAATTTGACGTTTTTTTTTTTTGCTCGTCAATTCTTTTTTGTAGGGAAAAGTTTTAAAAAAAAAGTAGGAAAAGATTTTTCTCTTTTTAAGCAAAAGGTAGGGACGGCATTTTTTACGGTGCCTAGGGCGGCACTTAGGGTAAATCTGGCCCTGGCTATACATATGTAATACCGTATGCATAGATAGATCATTTATATAATGTATAATTATTTAAAAAAATGTTATAACATATACGTCATAAAGAAAACTGCTACGATCGAATTTACTGTGTACATTAAGACGGACACACTAAAAGTTTCCTCACTGCTGCAGTGATAGCGACCTTCACAGTACCTGAAATCAAAAAAAAAAAAAACAAAAAGCCTATTAAACTAGAAGGTATTACCCGTGCCATGAACCTCAATTGAAAAAAAAGGTTGAAATTTAACAAAATGGCGGAGTTTTTAAAAAAAAGTTTAAAATTTTGCGCGAAAATTTGATGGTTTTTGGTTTGCAAAAATTACATTTTTTATTCGATCGGAAAACTGGAGGTTCATGGCACGAAGAAACATATATAAAAGAAACTGCAATAAGAATCAAACCGATCGGATGATTTGTCTTCGAGTTATAACTGCAGTAAATTTGAAAAATGTAGTTTTTCTTTACTTTACCTTCTAGTTTTAATCACTGAGAATTTTTACTAAAATTATTTACGATGTACTCACTATAACGATCATAGTAAAACTAGATGAGTCGTTTAAATGTGCCAGCGACTAGCTTCTCCACAACATGTGACTGGCAGCCACGTCCAGAAAACTCCCGAACTATCAACCTTCATACATTACCTCAAAGTCAACAATGAAAATCAGAATCCGCTCTTCGGATGGCTGTAACTCAAAAACTATTTGAGATATGCACTTATAATTTTAGTATGTTATTTTTAAAGATATAGATTATCGAAACATGCAAAAAAAAATTTCCAATTTTTTCAAAATGTCACACTAGTGGTCCCCCTTAAAAACTGACACGTCATAATTTGTTCCTAATATTTCATTTAAATAATTAGTTCTGTTTTTTTGATTTCAGATGTCCCGTCTGCCGAACAGGAGGATCTATTTATTCGTAAATTACGACAGTGTTGTGTACCTTTCGATTTTATGGACCCAGTGGCCGACCTGAAGGGCAAAGAGGTGAAGCGTGCTACACTAAATGAACTTGTAGATTATATAACGACCGGTCGCGGTGTGCTCACTGAACCCGTTTATCCTGAAATTATTAAAATGGTATGTTTTTTCGGAATCATCCTGTATTTTTATGTATATGTATATTTAAATTGAGATATCCTCACGTTCATTAGTGTGAAGTGTAAAGTAGGCAGATATTTTGAATTCAGGTCAGTTGATAATAATATGGGGTTAATGATGGATACCTATCTATCACGCGTTAGATTTGAGTGGGCCCATGTCAACAAATATTTCATTAAATCGAAATAAATCAATTAATGGATTCGATACGCACTCGAATAAGTCCGATTGTTTAAAAATAAATCAATTTACAGCGTGTCCCAAAATTGTCCTTAAACGAATTTTTAGTGTTCTGTAACTTAAAAAGAAAAACGAAATCCTTATAAGATCACTTTTATGTCCGTTTGTCACAGTCAGAGGTTTTTTTCGAGAACTGTGTTCGTTAATGATTCGAAAAAAAATTAATTTTAGACTACATGAGAGGGGGGGGGCAATTTGAGTCCAAAAAAATTTAGTTAATATATCGTGTGAGGTATTATTTGAAAGAAGTACCTCTGAAGATTCTAAGAACATTTTTTCTAATTTTTGATTCAGTGATCTTACTGATATAGCCCAAAATTTGCATGAAATGACCGCTCAGGAACATTATTATGAGTACCATATTATCCGCCATCTTGGTTTTTCCATTCTGATTGAATAAAGATAACCAATTCTTAACTGCTTTAGATGAGACTTTAAGTTATTCTTAACCATAGAGATACATAGAGAGACAACTTAAAAAATCGTTTAAAAAGTTAAATAGTCATTAAAGAAAAAGATGACAGCAGTCATTTGTATTTCTAAACTATATTTTGTTTTTATCTAATGAATGACAAAATACATTTGTTAAAGAAATGCTAATTTTGAGTCAGCAGTAAAAAAAGATAGCATCACCTTTAATGTCTTGTTGTCACACTCTTATCAATTGTTTACATTGGGGATTTTGTTGTCATAGATCCCAGTTGTGTACACAATACTTGCTTCAAAAATAGGTACATAGTTGGCCATCCATGTATATCACTGTTCTTAACATATCTCCCTCCTTTCCTAAATTTTATGTCTAATAACAAGTTAAAAGACAAATAAATAAGATAAAGTAAGATGAGATCCACCTTAACACTTTACAGTCCGCGTTTTCAACATCTGAAAATAACAAGCACAACCGTAGAGGCCGATTGCGACCAGTGATCATACATGTGTGCGCAAACAGAGTATTGTCAAACAAACACTCTCTGTGTATTGGTTTTTATAAACATTTATAGAAGAAAAACATAAACAACTTCAAGTGTTATTTTTTGTAATTGTATTGAAATGCGTACATTTCAATACAATTACAAAAATCAGTCTGTTTGTCTGTTATTGATATTATTTTTATTAAAAAAGTGTATGTTTACACATGTTGAATCATTTCATGAATTTATTTATATAATTTTTTTTTCATTCCTTTAAAAATATTGCCAGTCCCTGGGGAAGTTTACTGTAAAAGTGCGCGTATTATATAGTGTTAATATAAGAATCAGTTTAATAATAAAATAAAATTCTCACTTTTTGATATTGACAAAAACATCAAAACAATTTTATAAATTAATACAATTTTCTATCGATATTTCAGATATCTGCGAATCTATTTCGAACTTTACCTCCGAGTGAAAATCCAGACTTTGATCCAGAGGAAGATGATCCAACGCTGGAGGCGAGCTGGCCCCACCTCCAACTTGTTTATGAATTTTTTCTTCGATTTTTAGAAAGTGCTGATTTTCAGCCAGCAATAGGAAAAAAAGTTATTGATCAAAAATTTGTTTTACAGGTACTGACTGCATTATTTAACTAATCGATACCAATTATTTAAAGACTGATTTTATAAAAAGAAAAAATATTTTAAACCCTTTGAAGGCGATTGAGTTTGACTATTTTTATTACAAAATAATAAATTTTTATTACAAAATAATTCTCGATCGTATTCAGAGAGCTGATTTTTGGGAGAAAAATTGATTAATTGATATTATTTTGTGTTACAGTTGTTAGATTTATTTGATTCAGAAGATCCACGGGAGAGAGATTTTTTAAAAACTGTACTACATCGTATATATGGCAAGTTCCTTGGCCTACGAGCATTTATTCGTAAACAAATCAATAATATATTTTTGAGATTTGTCTATGAAACCGAACATTTTAACGGAGTTGGTGAATTATTAGAAATTTTGGGAAGGTAATTTCTTTTTTAATTTATCATTTTACACCTGTATTTGTCTTTATCCTAGTATTCTCCAATTTTATTACCGAAACGCCCTAAAATTATCCTATGTGCGTCGATAAAATAATAATAGATGGCTCTCGTGTAAAGGAGATATCAATTTGATTTTATTGTGCCTTAAATAAATTTTTCCCAAGTCTGAATTAGGTTAGATTCGATTCCGGTCCCTAAAATTACTATACTAAACATTAATCTCACTATTCACTGTTAACTTTTGCCTGGAGTGGATACGAAATTTGACTACAGCGCTCAAGGTGGACAAATATGTTAGTTTATCGGGATGCTGTTTGTACATAATTTTACTAGTTCTTTTAAGAAAAAGTATTTTTTTTTAAATACTGGGTTTGATTTTTTTAAAGCGAGTACTTATTACAATGTCTATTTACTAAATTCTACACAATAATAAAAAAAAATACGCTGCCAATAGGGTGGGCACACAGCTTCCTCGTAGTCGTAAAAGGCTTTAAAACAGTATTCTACCAAATATACATATTATATACCGTGAAATTATATTTTCGCCTTGAAGTTTATAAAAAACTGTTGTAACTCAAAAGACTTAAAGGCTAAATTATAAAATAATAGCAAAAATATTTTAGAAACTAACCCCCAATATACCCTAAAAATTTGAGCGAGATAGGACTAGCAGTAAATAAAATATTGACATTTAATGGGATTTCATGGTAGCGGCGTAGCTACCGTTACTCCGATTTCGATTAAATTCATAGGGGACCATATAGGAACCGAACTACATAATTTTTGAAAATTTCATAAAAAAGAATTGAGTAGTTCAGAAGTTATGCCACTTGGTGCAATTTTGGAATGACATGGTAGCGGCGTTGCTACCGTTACTCCAATTTTGATTAAATTCATAGGGGACCATCGCGGAGCCAAACTGCATAATTTCTGAAAATTTCATTAAAAACTATTGAATAGTTCGGAAGTTATGCCACTTGGTGCAAAATTGGAGACACACAGACGGACAGACAGACGGACGACCCAAACCAAAATTGTTCAGGAAGCTCTAAAACGTAAAATGTGCGTAAAAAATTTGATTTTGGAGAGAAAAAATTTTTTATTTTTCAAAAGTGATCACAATGCTTCCGCTACTTTAGTAGTCTCGGAAGCAATATTTGTAACCCTACTATCAAATGTCACTTTATTTTGAAATTGTCAAAAAAATGTCATAAAAGTTACCTCTTATGCTTTTTCTTGGTAAATTATTTGAAAACAATTCAATTTTAAGACATTTTTAAGGTAAAATGAACAGATGTATGGCTTTTATTAAATAAATTTCAGTTTATTAATATATTTTTCATTCATTTATTGGGATTTGTCAAATAGGCGGAGCCTAGGCAAAATAGCTGACGAAATAGTGCAATTAATATTAGTTTTATATAAAATAATCAGTGCTATATTAAGAAAAAATGATAAATAGTAGAACAATTTGGACTTGGGTTGACACAAATCCGAAGCAAAGATATTTTGTTGAAGGGGAGAACATTTTACATCTGTAAAACACTTAAAATGTGGTAAAAAAATGAAAAAAATGCACGAATGAGTTAATGAGTATTGCAATTTACAGTATACAAACGTCAAAACAAATGGAGAATTGTAAATGCATGGAAAAATCAAATCTACAAAATTTAACTCAGAAATGACATTTCGGCAAATGCATTTTAAAAATAGTATGATTTTTCAATACCCTGATGTCCTTCTGTCATTCGACAGATCCCAACAGTAGTAAAATATCCTAATAAATTGTCAAATAATCACTTGATATAGGTGGCTATAGTTTCGGCTCGGAGCGAATAGTTGAACGACATTTAGCTGTGTATATACATTGTTAAATATGTTTAGAGAGTGCGACAATCTGAAAATATGAAAAGACGATTGGCAGTTGTAATGATGGTAGAAAACACAAAATCCTTAAAATAACAGCTTAACAAGTTGAACTCAATTATCCAAAACAGGTTTTCCAGAGTTATTCTTTTATTTCGAAGAATAATATAGACAACACTTAATATTCTTAACAGATTTAACAGACTATACCAACATATAGAATCGTTATTAAGGTACCATCACAGTGTGATCAGCTGAAAAATAGTCAATTTTCGAGATTTTTTTTCGGATGGGTAGGATTGGAGTATGGGATTGAATTTTTTTTTACGATTAGCACCACTATTTAACAATACAAAAAGATTTTTGTTATTCATTTTTATTTATTTTTTATAATTATTATAATTTTTTGAAAAAAGTGTGTTTAAAAAAGGGCGAAAATCGGTGCCCACGATTGCGGCCGCAGTTTACACCGCATGTACCTATGGGAGCTTTTTTTTTCTTGAAATTTGAAAAAATGGCGGCGGTTTGAATAAAAAATACAAAATTTTTTATAGTTTTTCGTGTGGAAGATTTCAAAAGAAAAATACCCCTGTCGCAGCATCCTGCATAACATAGCTAATTTCCGTTTATAAAAGTTAGTTTTTCTCGGAAACTAGTTGACATAGAACAATAGTTTAAAGACCTTTTTTATGTAATTTTTTCTCCTCTTTTAACTGGTGTAAAAAAATTTCGCAAAAATTGTTGATTAAGTGGAAATTTTGGCAAAAAACTAATTTTTTGCAAGAACAAAAACCATGTTCCTGGCATCCGACGTGTCTGGTTAACGAACTCATCGAACGGTTTGGGACTTCCAATATTTTCACCAAATTTCGTAACCCTAGGACATTCCGTTCGAGAGTTATCGTGCGGACACTATATATGTATATATATATATATATATATATATATATATATATATATATATATATATATATATAAATTTTAGCGAATATTATTTTCGGTTTCTAGGGACCTCAATACAAATTTCTGCCATGGTCCCGGGCTCAGGTCGCGTCATGACAGTGGCTGTAATAGCTGAATTCCATTCTGGAAATTCGCTAAAAAGAAGCTCCCATAGTTAGATAGCGGCTTACCTACAGATATATAATCTATTTATTCAGATTTTTTTTTTCGGATGCAAACTGCGGCCGCAATCGTGGGCACCGATTTTCGCCCTTTTTTGAAGACACTTTTTTCAAAAAATTATAATAATTATAAAAAATAAATAAAAATGAATAAAGAAAATATTTTTGTATTGTTAAATAGTGGTATTAATCGTAAAAAAAATTCAATCCTATTCCCCCATCCAATCCATCCGAAAAAAAATCGCGAAAATTGACTATTTTTCGGCTGATCACACTGTGATGGTACCTTAAGAAATCGTATATTTCTATATCGTTTGAATTCAGTCTCAGCATGTAATTGAAAAAATTAATTTTTAAACGCAATCGCTCAAAAATATGAAACACAGTAATGGAAATTTGAGTATTACTGATAGTTTTGAAGCATAAACTAATTTTTTTTTTTGAAAAACTGACAAAACAGTCCCAGGATTTTCTTGTCCCTTTTTGTTATTTGAAACCTGCTGAGGAGTGGGGCTTGGATTCAGTAACGGGTAAGGGACTGACATACGTTAGTCCCAAAAAGTGACGAGCAAAAGAAGCTCCGTACACTTTTTCCCGGGCCTCCTATCGATAGTTACGGGCCGCCTCTTCAAGCCCGAGCCACGGAGCTACAACCCCCTACTACCTCGCCCTCTCGTTGAGCCTTATTTCAATAATGTATAAGTTACATTTTTAATAAATATCGAATAATTCGTGCCAACCGAAAGTAAAAATCATAAAACCGCCACTGATTAAACCTAATATCCATAAAATAATTCACGTTATATGATTCATTACATTTTTCGTACGACAATATTATATTGTACAATTACGTACATTCTTTTACGCTAGCCCAGCTAACTTGAACGTATCAGTGCGACTAGATTACATGAACTTACGAGTAAACATGAGTTCCGACTTGCGGGAGTAATTGGATACTCTCATTACTAGTGTCATTCTGTATTAAGTACTTACGGTATATAGTACATATGTATAATACTTTACTACTCTACTTGTTGAATTAATACGATTTCCGCTCATACACACTCAACGTCTAAATCAGGGGTTCCAAAAATGTGGTTCGCAATCTTAAAAATAATGAAAACACATTCATAGTGTTTCCCTGACGATATGCCGTTTGTACTGATTGAATTACAGTATTCGAATAATATTTCGAATATCGAATTATTGACAATATTCACTCCGAGGTCCGAGCCGAAACTATAGCCACCTATATCAAGTGATTATTTGACAATTTATCAGGACGCTTTACTATTATAAATGAATGAAATAGTATATTACGTGATTGAGGTTGTAAGTTGCATATTACACACGAGCGAAAAAGTTACACAAGAGCCGCGTAGCGGCGAGTGCGTAATTGCGCCAGTGTGTAATATGCCTTACAACCGAGTTACGTACTATACTTTATCTACGACTAACATGAAATTCACAATAAACGATAAAAATTTGATACAAATACAATACCTACATTTAAATTATGTAAAATTTGAAAATTAACAACAAATATAAACATTCAGTTGCTAGGTAAAACTTTTGTACAGATTCTAATATAATACACAATATAAGAATTAGTAAAAGTGTAGTAACCTGTGATATTTTACGTATACATGCGTGTAAAAAGCCATTTTTTGTACAGCTATATGTAAAAACATGGCTTACGTAGATAGTATTTTGTACAATAAACAAGCATTTCCATGGTAGTCATAGATAAAATATATTAAAAAACTGAAATTTGTTTAATAAAAGTCATACATCTCCTCATTTTACCTTAAAAATGTCTTAAAATGGGAATAATTTTCAATAATTAACCAAGAAAAAGCATAAGAAGTATTTTTTATGATATTTTTTTGGAAATTTCAAAATAGTGACGTTTGATAGTAGGGTTACAAATATATATATTTTTTTTTATTATTTTGTAAAATTTGGTAAATAGACATCGTAATAAGTACTCACTTTGAAAAAAATCAAACACAATATTTAAAAAAAAAAATACTTTTTCTTAAAGAAAATATGATAGTATTAAAATGACGTACAAACAATGTTCTGTTAAACTGACATATTTGTCCACCTTGAGCGCTGTAGTCGAATTTTGTATCGCATCCAGGCAAAAGCTCATAGCGAATGGTGTAGTGTTTTGTACAATAATTGTTTATTGTGTTTTTATCTGTAATTTTTAATACTTTTATCAATTTAATTTGTAAAAATATTGTGCGTCAACGAGCAGTCTTATAACTATTGTAAAACTTGTCCTAGTGTTCTTTATTTTAGAATTTCGTAGTTCCAACCACGAAATCTTTATAAATTCGATTATGTCTGTCATTGCATTAGATAGTCTACTCGCAGTTCACCATTTTTTAATAGCCAATGTCAGACCTTACGAAATTTAATAGACAGTGTCGTTTTTTTAAAAGCTATTATTTAAATTTTTTAACTCATTTATAGAAAGTAAATTGTGAAAAACTCTAGCTACTGAACTACGAAATTCACATTTAATGTGTGTCTAACACGCACTTTCGTGACTTTTTGATCCGTTATATTAATATTTACGAACGTAAAATTTTGGGAACCCCTGGTTTAACTAAAAAAAATGAAATTTAATAGTGTTTAAAATCAAAACAACCGTACATTTAGAGCCGGCCGCTGTATCGAAATTTTTATTTGGTGCCAGTAGGGTCTGTTTTAGTCTGAAACAGACTAATCATTTTTGTAAGGAGTGACACACTTTTCAGAGTTCTGAATAAAAATCTCGCAATCTCTCTGAAAAATGAATAAAATTTTTGTTTCTCGTTATCGCACATATTTTTTGGTATTGCATAATTGTGCTTAATACCTATATTCAGCACTCTTAACGAAAATCTCTTTCTTTTATGGGAGACGTAGAGAATCAAATTATCATGTAACTGACCCTCATGTCCTATATACCCATTCCGAAAGCTGTAAAAAACTTCTTACTGAAGAATCCTGATTTAATATGTGTCCAACACGCACTTGGCGATTTTTTAACTCTACATCACTAACAAAGGTCATTTTTATTCCACTTCCCGAAAGATTTTCCATCAACGATCTAAAAACATTTTTGAATATAAGACACAAATAATAGAAAATTAGCGACACAAAGATTACGCGAGCGCCTCTGGTTTTTTAAATTAGAAACTGTACAAAGAAAAAATTTTTGTATACATTTAATAGGGTTCTTGACTGGAGTTACGAAAATGTTCTAAAAGCATTGTTTTTCCATGTCAGTTAAGGGATTTTTTTATTTTCGACAGATTCTGTAAAAAATCATCAAAAAAAGTAACCCTACAATTTTAAATGAGAAAAAGGCGGGAAAAACACCTCGCTATAGTGACGTCACAGTTTGAAGCAACTAAACGTCAGTGTCAATATTTATAACCTCAAAACTTTGATTAGATTCATAAAAAGTCAAAGTAAAAGCAAGTATTTATTTGAATTATGATCGATTATTATTACTATATATATATATATAAGGTAATAGAAATATTCAAAAGAAAACACAATTTTATCTCATCGATGAAAATTATCAAAATCGACATATCTAGCTACAAAATGTTACGTCATTTTCAAGAAATGGCGCGTTTTCACTAATTTGAATATTTGTTGAAAAATGGCGATTTTCAAAATAAAATTTCTAAATAGTTATCAAATATTTTTATGTTTCATCATTAAAATTGGACATATGTAATGATAATGCATAGAATTATTTAACATTTGACATAAATTTTAAATACAGTCAAGTACCGTATTGTCAATAGAAATATGTACTATTTTACAAATTATGTACGGATTACTAGATTTTAAATTCCCCATTTAAACGTATCCGTATATTTTTACTTGATACTAGTTCTAATTTTACCACCAGAGGCGCGAGTGCGAAGCTTTGCGTCACCAATAGCGTTTACTAATCATATATTTTTATTTTAATTTTTCAGTATAATAAATGGTTTTGCGTTGCCATTAAAATCTGAACATAAACAATTCCTGGTGAAAGTATTAATACCGTTACATAAAGTGAAATGTTTAAGTTTATATCATGCGCAGTTAGCGTACTGTGTGGTACAATTTTTAGAAAAGGATGCCACGTTAACCGAACCGGTTGTACGTGGTCTACTCAAATACTGGCCAAAGACATGTAGTCAGAAAGAAGTGATGTTTCTCGGCGAGATTGAAGAAGTATTGGATGTGATTGAACCCACGCAATTTACAAAAATTCAAGAACCACTATTTAGACAAATTGCCCGTTGTGTTAGCAGCCCACATTTTCAGGTAAAATAAAATTAAATATACACCAGAAATCCAATGGTACGTAGTGGTCGGTGCAAATTTAAGGGGAAGTACGTAAAATCGAAAGATCAATGGCGTCGGCAAACTTTTATGTGGGGGGTTGGTAAATATTATTTATCTGAATTGATTTAAAACTATTCTAAGAAACAATTTGCACCTAAAATTTTGTTGTATAGATAAACGGAAATGAATGTTATATTAATGAATATTAGTGGAAACTTTTAGAAAACTAGCAAAGATGTCGAAAAACCAACTTCACCATCGAATTCATCAGTGTGAAAGACGCCAAATAGCGGAAGTTGACAAAAATTCTAGAATATTCTACTCGCCAACTAGCAGAGATATCAATGAACAGACTTCACTATTGAATTGGTTACTAAAAATTAGATTAAGTAGCGCATTTTTACAAAAATTCTAGAATGTTCTATTCGTTAACTAACAAAGATATCGAAAAACCGGTTGTACCATTTAATTGATCATCGGAAAAAAGACGAAATGTCACTTTTTTTTTAAACGTTCTAGAATATTCTATTCTGACTGACAAATAGATCATTCTAGAATGTTTGTCAAAATGGGACATTTAGTTTATATTAGTTTAATTTTGGTTGGACAATTAAATGGTGCAATCGATTTTTTAATATCTCTGCTAGTTGACAAATAAAATATTCTAGAACATTTACCAAAATGTGCTATTTGGTCTCTTTTTAGATGACCAATTCAATGGCGATATCTGTTTTTGGATATCTTTGCTAGTTGACGAATAGAATATTCTGGAACATTTGTTAAGATACGCCATTTGGTTTCTTTTTCAATGACTAATTAAATGCTGTAATTGATTTTTCGATATCTCTGCTAGTTGACAAATAGAACATTCTAGAATTGTGTGTCAAACTGTGCTGCTTAATCTTATTTTTGGTGACCAATTCAATAATGGAGTCTGTTCTTTGATATCTCTGCTAGTTGGTGATTAGAATATTCTAGAATTTAACGTTATTCATTTTGCATTCGCATTTTGCATATTACGTATGCAGAATATGTGCATATATGTATGCAGTATAACTTTAAAATTTCTAGAGGCTACCAAACGCTCAGACAATATTACCTACGGCCCTGACTTTGGCTTGGTACATGAATTTTCACCAACACAGATAAACGATAACATATCTGTGAGAGGAGAACTCCACTAAGTCTTTGACGTCACTACGTAAAATCGGAGTACGTACCATTGGATGTCCACTGTATTTAATTGAACCAACAATTTTTTTTTCAATTAGCAAAATATTTACATAATTTAACAAAATATTTTAATTGAATATAAAGTGTGCATTAAAGTTAATAAATTATATTTAGTTAAATCATAAAATATTTTAACTGAATTAACAAAATATTTATATAAACCACCATTTTTTTTTTTTGGATTTATCAAATATTTTGTTAAATTAACAGAATATTTTAATTGAATATATTTTTCCGATTACGTTAGGCAGCAAAACCTACATTATATTTTTAGAATAGCAAATTTTAAAAAAAAATATTTATATAAATCAACAAAATATTTAGTTAAAATCACAGCAATATTTGAATTGAATATAAAGTGTTATATATTTTTAGTGTTCCACCCCAAAATTGGCACAACGGAACATTTACTGAATCTTTTCGATGTCCGTCCGTCTGTCACAAGCGATTTTCTTTAACACTATTCGACGTAAAAATTTAAAATTTAACGCATCGGTAGTTTTTGGTAACTCAGTTGTAGACGTTCATTACCCTATAACTCTGCTGAACCGTTAGTTTCAGAGAAAAAATATTTCTTGATGTAGAATCTCTCGATTTTTCCAAAATTTTCATATTTAAAAACAGCTTATTGTGCAGAGCACTAGTACACATAAATTTAAAAAAATATTTAGTTAAATCAACAGAAATTGTTTAATTTAATTAGCAAAATATTTTAATTGAATATAAAATATGGCTTTGTATTAGGCAGCGTGTGAAGTATATGGTGGGGACAATTAAATCGATTCCAGCGTGAGTAGTGGAGAAAACAAGCATTAATACGGGCTCATATGTGTTTATAGTATAATAAAAAATATTAAATAAAAATATTTACATTGATTCACTTTGATTATAAACGCAGTTGCAACTAATAAGTCATTCCTTATTTATCTGTCAACAGTATTAACGTCTACACGTCAATCCATAAATACAGAATTAAAAATATTTGAGTATTTTAACTCACATAGTCACATGAAATAATGTTTCATAAGGAGTTAAAGTTATTGATGTTTGTCTTATGACTCTACATTCAACTAAATGACTTATGCCAGCATTTCTTAATTCTCGAATTTCCCTGACGTACTTCACCGGCACCAACAACTTTTTCCTCTGCATAGTCCCAGGTTGGAAGGAAATACTGTCTTGATAATTATATTCATATTAACGTCGAAAATTGTTTAATTACTTTTTTAATATAACTGTTATACTTCATCCAGTATTTTATTGTTCAAATTGAACAAATCAAATTATTCAAATTTATTTATAAAAAAATTAATTGTAAATAGCAAATATTTGTATTCAGATTTTACGGTTTGTTTAAAAATATTTTAAATTTATTTATTTCCACGGTTACCATTATTTATATTCGTTAATGAGCCCGGAAAAATGTATATTATAGATGTCGTTGCCATCACGCACCCAGCCTTTAATTTTTTTTTTAGTTGACGTAACAAAATATTTGTTAAATTAACAAAATATTTTAATTAAAAATAAAATGTGTATTTTTTTTGGATTACATTGTAGGTAGCAGAACGTGCATTATACTTTTGGAACAACGAGTACATAATGTCATTAATGGAGGAAAATAACCACGTTATAATGCCAATTATGTTCCCAGCGTTATATCGTATTAGTAAAGAGCACTGGAATCAAACAATAGTCGCACTGGTCTATAACGTGTTGAAAACATTTATGGAAATGAATTCAAAATTATTTGACGAACTTACAGCTAGTTATAAAGCCGAACGGCAAAAGTAAGTCATTTCATCACAACATAGTGAGGTTTTACTGTATCGCGAGAATAAACTAATTTTTTCTACAATCATAATAAAAAGTAGCCCTTTGCGCTCTGTGAAGAAAGCGCAAAATATGTGTTTGCCGGGGACTGTTACTTCTCGCTTTAAAGTGAAAAGTAGTATTTTGTCGCTCGCTCAACATATTACATTTAATTACAAATCGGGTAGGCGTTGTTTGTATTTTCTATGGCTACAAATAAACAGATTCTAAACTTCATATTATTTTTATTGTGATCAAGAGAAATATCAATTTTATTAAATTTCAAAATAACTATAAAATATTAATTAAAAATAATAAATAATAAGTTGATAAATAATTTTTAAAAAATATATGCGTATATGATGGAAATATGCAATAGTGACAGCGATTTCTCAAACAGATCTCCAGATATGAGCCGTTTATTTTGAAAGTGGGGCAAGTCCATATTTTGTTATTGCGAGATATTTAAGGGTTTGCGTTTTTACTGTTTCTTACCGTTTTTGAGGTATTTGAAAAATTAAAGCTTTGCTCCTTTTCCAAAATGATGAACGGTTCAAACAATAATGAATTTGTCAAATACGCATGATCGAATTGAATTATTACTTGAACTAATAATTCTGAATTTTTAAAAAGGAACGCAATAAATTCTAAAAATACTCTATAGAGGGCATAGAAGTGTGACACTACCATCATAGAGAAAAGCAACAAAAATCTCGATGAGAAACAGGTTCATAGATATAATATATATTCAAGTAGCATCAGTGTCAGTCGCGTCAGTTAGCGTCAATTATTTACAATTTATAATCAACAAAAATATTTTAATTATTATTTATATAAAAATAAATTTGAATAACTTTGCACTCGTATGACAACGTTATCACGCTAACGACGCTAACCGTAGATATCGTAAATATGGTAGATAATGGGTAAATATCGTAGATATTATTCTTCATTAACTTTTTTTTTTGATAATTTTTTCAAAACTACACAAACTGAAATTCTAGTTCAAATTCTTGACAAAAATCCCGGACTGATTGAACTGTTTTGAACTCAGTGCAAATTCAAATTCATAGTAAAAGGAACTGATATGATTGTACTATCAGTACAAGTAATATATTTTTTTTAAAAGGAACGCATTATTTTCAATTTTTCCATCTGCGCATGATTTTTACTGATTTGAACTAAAAATTCGTGAAAAAAGAACAAAGCTTAAATTTTCACCCAAATTTTTGAAGGACGATTTCACCCCTTCAAATCTTACTTATTATTTACTTACTTATTACGTATTTTTTAGTGTTCTACAACATCTAAGTTTCATCAAAATCGATAGGTCTGGTCTCGGAAACTGTAAATTTGTAAAATGGACTTGCACCACTATCAAAATAAACATACTTACAATACTGTTAAGAACTAAAACTTCAATCTTCCAGATATTAGGCTTCTGAATTTTTTTAACTATAAATAAACAGATAAAAAGATCATACAAAAGTCTTATCTATAACTACCATTATCTTCATTTTTTTTTTCAAAAATGGACTTGCCCCACTTTCAAAATAAATAGCTCATTTCAAGTTTAGAATTTGAAATTTTAGTATATTATAGAGAAAGATATGATGCATTCACTGACACTATTTTGAATAATTTTTGACGTGCAGTTTAGAAGAAATAAATTTTCAAAGTTAGAATTTTTAACGTACGAGTAAATACAAAAATATGATTAGAGGTGAATCAGAGGTATATATTTAAGTAAGTTGTGTCATTAAAAACCAACTTTAAGATTTAAAAAAACTGAAAATTATTTTCTTTTATGTTTTTGAATCATTAAAAAACTATTTTGCTTAATATTGGACGTTTAGTTATTGTAATAAATAGAAAAAAAAAACTACAAAAATGTCAAATTTTTATAAATGATACGAACACACCCATAATATATTTGTTTATGTGTTATTAGTTATTATGTGTGCGTACACGTCAACTACCAGAATCAAATTCATTACTTTTAAAATTATTAAAATTAAAAGATTGAACAATAATCAAATATTAATACTGTTATATGTATTATAAAATTTAACTTATTTTTCTACACATAAATTATATTTATTTATAGAGAAAAAAATAAACTTAGTAATTCATTTGTCAGTACTAATCGATTCACCTTAAAATAAATTTTAACGCCCATTATTATTTTTTAAGTAAAACGAATACATTTTACAAGATTGTAGAAAAAATTATGTGTGTAATTCGAGCACAAAGTAAACATTGCCGCTCTCATGAGATTGACACGCTCTGCCTAGCGGCGTTGCGCGTCAACATTCTCAATACACAAATACCTATTATTCTGTTTTGTTTTTTTAGAGAGAAAAAGCGGGAAAAAGAACGTGATGAATTGTGGAAACGTTTAGCCGAATTGGAATTATCTCAGAATAAAAAGAATGCCGCGATAACGCATAGCCCGACACCGGCTCCCGCTCTGCCCCCCGCCACCACTGTTGCTAGTAATAAGAAGTGATAGCCAACCGATTATTAGTTATCCGTCATATTTACACCACCTGAAATAAATAATAAAAAAAAAATCATTGACAAAAATCCTCTTCGTTTACCCTTTTATATCGATCATGCGCAGTAACCGACCGCGTCGATTTACTGATTAATTTATAAAAAAAAAAGTAACTAAGTAGAAACAAAAACAAAGATATTCATATAATAACAAAAATTTACATTTAACTTGAAAATTCAAAAAAAAAGGTTGTGTCCATACTGTAATATGTGCTAACGTTTACGTCATCGTGTAAGGTAAGTAAATAACTAATGTCTTTTGCAATGGCTGCTAAAAAAAATCATTTATCGTCGTTTTCATAGATACATTATACCGTCATAGTAGAGACCAAAAAATTAAAAATGATAAACACACACTGTCAAACTATTTTATTCACCGCCATATTTTAACTATATTAATTAAATATAAAAAGCATTATTTTTAATTCGTTACATATCCCCCCGCCCAATAATTTCCGTGATTAGGTCTATTTAATCTTCAGACGTGAATTTATTTCGAAATTGATTCGTTTTTGTTTTTGTTTGAGTTTGAAGCCATTGCTCTAGTATACGCCTTGCCTTTTGCCGATTACATAAATCAATGACGTATGTACGTTTTGCTGAAAAAAATTGTCAACCATATTGCTTTTGGCTTTTCTCTCTCAAATAAATTTTTATAGTCTTTCGTAATCTTATTAATACTTTATACGTGTTTTAAGAGACTGAAATATGATTAAATAGGCTTAATCGATTTTTTTTATTTTTTAATTTTTAAATTCATTAACAAATGTTTCATTTTCTTTTGTGATTGGAAAACTTGAAAAAACAGTCATTATTGATATAAAAAGAATATAAAAAAATGTTATTGTTAATTTTTTTCTTAAATGCTTTTAATAATTACTGACTAAAATAAAATTCTAGATATTAAAAAAAAAATAGTTTTTTCTTTACTTCACGGGATCATGGTCTTTAAACACAATTCTCATCAATTGTTCAATTTTGAATTTCGCGCCATTTATTCGGTCATTTCGTAATACCGACACCAGTGGCGCTACTGTTGCGCTCGTTTTTATGTTATTAGTGAGATTTGTATATAATTTCAAACTTTTTGCTTTCTTTTTTGTAATATAATTGTGTAAAATGGTTTTTAAAGGCTGTGATTCCAAACAAAAAAAAAGTATAATCATATTTTTATCAATGTTTAAGTAATTACTTAGTCTGTGTTAAGACACTTATGTTTTGCACAAAAATTTGTACAGTTGCGTGTATAGAAAACAAAACAATTTGTAATTTTTAATTAATTAAAAATGAGAAAATATTAAATGTACACTACCATCCCTCCTAAAATAATATAAAAAAAAAAAATTAAGTAAATAATATTGCTATAACATATTTAAATGCTACATGCTGCAGGGCTCGAGAAAAAATGGACATTTTTGATAGTTTCTTTCTTTTTTCCTAGTGAATTAAATGAACATCCACAAAACGATTAGGCATTTTTGGTTTAGACCGAGAAAAAAGTAAATTAAGAAATACAAAATGGAACATTAAATCTAAACGATCGTGATAGTCGCGTTAGAAATAATAATATTGATGTTGTTACGATTCAATTCCTTAAGGGGTAACACCACTTTGTACTCATAAGGTACTCGTGGGTAATAATAAATTTGTTGGTACGTTCTAAATATGAAATGTAAGTATACGTATGTTGTTTATGCGCTGGGTCCTGTTGAGTGGACGGTATTACCCTCAAGTACCTTATTCAAGAATGACGTCGTTATTACACGTGATTTGAGTGGACGAGGCGTTTTTCAAAAACTAAATTTGGCAAACATCGTCACCGTTACAATTTTCGAACGATTATTTTCCGAAAGCTTCTGAAAAATTGGCTTAATTTGGATTGTTTAAGGACTGGACAAGCCAACGTGATCGCCGGGACGATTGCCCGCAATTGTTATAAAACTATAAAGTAATTATATTGTATACTTCACATAAGAGAAAAATGTGACAATTTGATCAAAGCATGTGTGTAAGTAAGTGCGGACCAAGTAATACAGTAAAAATTTATAACCATTATGGACAATGATCGGGACGGTCGTCTTGAACTGTCCGGTCTTTTAGTGTGTCGTCGAAGATGAGAACTAAATCGGTAATTGTTGTTTTATCTCCGAAATGGATCATTAAACTTGGCAAAAAAACTGGAATTTTTGGAGTTAAGTCGATGTAAAAACATTCAAATTGTGATGGGTTTATTTTTGACTAGGGACACCTGCTCTGAAATTGATATACATATACATATAAAATGTAGATGGCAGTAAAACTGACATTAAAAAATCTATTCAGTAGCAATGGGGTTTGTGCTGCGTATTCTGATTTTGTTCTGACGCCATTTTTATCCATAACTTACAGAAAATTTCAACACAATCGATTAAAAATTGTAGCGGTTATGATGGATGCCATTTTGAAAAACATCAGTTTAGAGGAGAAACCCCACTTAAAGTTTTTACCTAATGGTTTTTTAAAATATATCAAACAGATAAGGGTTATAAATATTTTTTTATTTTTTTTTAAATCTCCAAGTGGTGTTACCCCTTAACTTTTTTTTTTTAATTTTGTTCATATTGGAAACTATATTAGTTTTCAAAATAAATTCAAAATGCTTTATTAGCAACATATAAATAAAACACATAAATAATAACACTGGTAAAAAGTACTGATTTTAAAAGAAAAAAATATTTTATGAATGTTTGTAAAATTTTTAAATACTAGCTTCTAAATAGTAAGAAATAAAAAAATAATAATAATGCTCAAAGTAGCTATTCTAATTGTTTCAGAAGACTTAACAGTATGCGAAAAAATTCTATTTTTCAAAAAAAATCGTTTTTTTATATTATTTATGAATATTATGACGTCAGTAATTGATACCAACTGTAAAGATCTTCTGAATTGAAAACAAATGAAACATTGCGTCTGTTTTATTCTTTTAGTATCTATGGTATTTATTTCAAATTTTCATTTCATAGATTATAACTTAGAATAATTTTTAAAAAACAGTTATTTAAAAAAAAATATTCCATTTTGTAAATTTCAACAAAAGAATTATATATATTAAAATATAATTAAAAATTCATTTAAAAAAATATTTTTAATTATTTTTTATTTTATATAAATGAAGAGAACAATTGCTGTACATAAACGTGAATGCCAACTAACCAAAATGGCGACCATCCATATATTGAAGATTCTAGTTCAGGAGATGACCGTGCAAAAATGCAACCCATAGAGTTCATAGATGGAACATAGAAGGAATAAAGAGTTAATTATGATTTAATTAGTAGTAGATGAAGTACTGCGGAAATTGGATACATCGGCGGGGACAGGGATTTAATTGTAAATGCGTACATCGAATTTTGCAAGCCTTAAAAGGGGCCATGTTGATTTTTATGACTCATTGTCGTTTTTCACCGTTCTTTCATCTCGCCTTTCCTGTCTCATAAATTGTTAAGTACAGTAGCCTCTCGTTAACTTTCCGATAACACGTTTTATTGGTGTGGAAACTACAGTAACTGCTGACTAGAGCAAGGAATTTGTAGTTCATCTAGTAAATCGTTCTGTCTGAATTAAAAGAAGTTCGTGACACCATTCGTTATTTATTAATTACATGTACTTCTGCGTACATGCAACTTTTAGTATGAATGTATTTTGGTATCGAAATTAAGATTGTCGAAGATATAGTTCCAAAAAAAGAGACCAAATAATAGTACTAGAAAAAGTTTTAGAATATTCCATCCTGAATTTAGTGGAGATATTAAATAATCGACTTCATAATTGGATTGGTCATGGAAAAAAAAGACAAAGAAATTTGAGAGAAGTTCTAAAACGTTCCATTGGAGAAAGGATATTATTGAAAAGACGTACAACTGTCTTTGAGTTCATACTTATTGTATGAGTGCGTCGACTTGTGGACAAGTGCGCATGCGTACGTATTGATCAGTATTTTTATATTTTACATGTTTTGCATAAGTACGTATGATTATGTAAATATGAGACGAACTAAAGATTCCTATCTCTACTACCAATATTACACTCAATAATTTTCTGCTCCTAGAGTCTCCTAGGCGGAAAGTGATTGAGAGATTACTGTAATAATCCTTTTAAATTTAAATGTTTAAGTTTGCTCTCGTTTTTAACCCCCTTGATCCCCACCTATGGATCAAATTTCTATTGAACTTCTACTGCTAGTAATTAATGTCGTAATTAATACTATCTTTCCAATAAATTTCATCAACAAACTTTATCGATTCCATTTTTGTACGGTCAACTCTTGAACTACTCTTGATAATGATTTTTCAGCAATAAAGGAGGATAATACCTCCAATACTGTAAACATAGTGGCGCCATTTTCAAAAAAAAAAAGTGAAAAGGCACATTCATACCGATTTTTTTCTTTAATTATTTCATTTTTATTTCTTAACCTTTTTGTTAGCAGTGTATTGTGTAATACCTCTGCTCATATAGAATATTTATAAAATATACCAAAACAGACTAAAAAAAAATTCAAAAAAACCCAAAAAAAAAAAATTGTACTTTGTAGATAAATTATCATCGATTCCAATTTATCATAAAATAAAAAAATCTAGAGAGACAAGTATGTGTTTTAAACTCATTTTTTCATCAATGGGGCACAGCTTTGTCGTAGAGTTGCTTCATTAAATAAAAAGTAATTTTCAAAAATCATCTAGTTTTTTTCATTTTCTAATTAAAAAAGATAAGCTTTGATTTTTTTCTTAAACCATTTCGTACGTATAAATTGTGAGTAATCAATTTTAGAGACATCATCTGCATTTTACGTAGAAATGTAAAAAAAACTTTTTAAGTCATTCGTAATTAACCTCACTTTTTTTCCTAATTGAACAATATTATATGAATTTGATAGATCAAATTTTATTTTTTTAAAAATTATACAAAAATTTATTATAATATAAAGTAAATATTTTGTACGCGATTTTTCACGTAGAATACGTCATTTCAGAGATCGGGAGTCGAGCAACCTAAAAATATCCGGACATTTGGGCATTACGAATTTCAGTTATTTTTGTTTTGTCGTTCCATACAAATTTACAAGTACTGTTTATCACTGGCAGTATTTAAAAAATCAATAGGGAGATAATGTACCATGTAAAACTAGAATAAACGAAACGCAAAAACATGTTTTTTAAAAGTAATTTCATTTTTATTTACAAAAACGTTTATATTTTAAACTTGATTTTCTCGGCAACTCGAAGGTGTCGTGTAAAATGTTTTCCATAAGAAAATTTATCGCAATTACATTGACGTATTCTACGTTTTTAAACTATCCAGGTTTGACGTTTGTTATTTTTTTTTTTAAGCCGCCATGTTTTTTTTTACTTTATATTGCAATGAATTTAGGTATGGTTACATTTTATTAAGTGCAATAGAAATTTTTACGGTTAATTGTAATGTGTGTTGACATTCTGTTCATTTTTGTTCATATAATATTTTTGATTGGAGCCAATCGTAACCATGTTATGGACATATTTGATTTGCATTTTTTTTCCCGCCATTAAAGTAATATTTATTATTAATGAATTTATTTAATATATTTGTAATTAATAAATTATTTACCAATATCTGTTTCAAAAGTATAATAAAAATTCATGATAGAATTATTATTATTAAAATAAGTCATGTGAATTAAAAAAAAAAAAAATTAAATAAAATTTAACTTTGTATATTTTCGCAGAAATATTATTAAAGTTATTCTAAACATTACAAGTATGGAGAATTTTTATTGGCAAGGTATTTATTAAAATAAATGACAGAGGTATTTTATTTGTTGCATGTGTTGTATGAATTGTATCTACAAAAAAGGGATAAATTTTTTGTTTCTGTTTACCTCAGCGTAAAATATTTTATTTCCTTTGTGTAGTGATTTAGTGAAAATTATTTACTATACGAGCTATAAATAAATTGAATCTCATTTATATTACATAAAAAAAGGTTGTTGAATTTTTTTTAATTAATGTGTAATTTATTTATATTAATATATTAATATAAATAAGAATCGTCACTTAAAAATTCGAATTTCTCGAAATATTTCTATGAAATTATGGCACAATATTCCTTTACGCCATATTAAGGTATTTTTATTCCTTTAATAAAAATCAAACTGCTACATTTGAACAGTAACAGGTTAGAATATATAATCTTTGGTTAGAAATCACTAGCATTGGCGACTGATTTTGTTTCTATAAATACATATATTTTCTTTGTTCACGTTTGTCAGAGAATAATGTTACATAACGTTACGTAACGGAGCTTGCACAGTTAAAAACCAGAGGGCTCTGATTAAAAAAAAATTAATACACAGCTTTTAACAAATTAAAACTACGATTAAAAATTAAGAAGTTATACCATTAAAGAATATTTTACGCGCGTTAATATTTTTGCATCAGAGCCCTCTGCTTAGTAACGATGCAAGCTTTCCTAATGTTATGTAATATTTTTCTCTGACGAACGCACCCGTGGCGATGATAAGATTCCCTGGCGACAAGTTGCGGAACTAATATATGACAGATAATTTTCATACAGTTGAATTTTCTAATAGTAATTTAATGAAGTTTTCACGTAAATTGTGCGTATAATTACGTGATTTAGTGTTGAGATAAACACTAGTAAACACAAAAGAAAAGGGAGTACTTATTGCTGTGTTCCATAATGCAGCAACTACAAAAAGGAGGGACTGAGTTTTCGTACCAGTGTCAAACTTAAAAAACATTGGGAAACTATTCTTAAAGTGAAAACTTCATCAATGTTTATGTGTGTTTGTTCAGTACATTTTGAGGTGTCAACATTACATTCCGCTTCATGTGGATAACTTAATACTTCAGTAGTTTTTGCAGCTAAACCCAGATATTTTATATTACTGAAATTTCGTTCTTTAACACCAACACATATTAACATTCCACTTTTAAAATGTTGTTCACACTCGTGAAGAGGTCTCGTAGTATTTTTTACTCTTTCAAAGTGTCCAACATAGAAATCATCACAAAATTTTTATAAAGCAATGAAATAATATTTTAATATGTCATATACTAGTTCTACAAACGCTCACCAGGGAAATTTTATCATCGCCAATAGATATTATGAACTATATAATTTAGGTATGTGAACTAGTGATTAAAAAAATTACCGTTATCGGTAGATAAGGTTTGTTTATAAAGTTTTAACAATTCACAGAATTTTGTTTGCAATTTTTTTTATAATAATTGCTACGCCATTTCTTTAATTGCTAAGATTAGCATCTGCAGACAAATGGAAAACTATTACGTCTGGGCTAGACATTAAACCACGCCCCCATTTCTTTTTTTAATACGCTTTAATACGTTTTCCTTAAATATCTTGAGACAAAAAAATTTAAGTAAAACTGCTCAGACTAGAAGATGTATCGGAGTTTATTTGTTTAAAAAATACAAAAATGCTCACAAATATCAATTTAAGATTTTTTTCGCTTCTTTATTTTGTTTTCATGTTCAGTTAATTTTTCCCAAAAGTCTTCGCGATCTTTACTCTTTTTTGATCTGTTGATTTTAAATATATTTTTAATTGACGAAATTAATAGTAATAGTAATGGAGTTTATTCTTAAATGAAAGCTGTCAACAAAGGATCACAGATAGGGTAATCAAATTTGGAATGACACAGGCGGATTAGAGGCAAATATATTCAAATTTAACTTTTTTGAGAAAGAGCTGCATAATTTTGAAAAAAAAGTATATGTTTTCAAAATACATGTCTTGCAAATACCTGTTAACTTGTATTAGGTATTAGTTTTCAAAAGAGTGAGTTTATAGTTTAGAATTATTAGAAGCTTTTTGAACAAATTAATTTCTTACTTTTTAACGTTGTGTTGTTCGATTAATTCGTTGAATAATTCTTCGTCAATTTCTATTAATAATTTTAAAACGTTATACGCAAGTGCAACAACAGTTTGATTCCAATGACTTTTACTTGTCACATATAAATTTGGAAATACAATTGGCATTAATGTTTCATAATTCTCTTCAAATAAAGATCTTACATTTTCATTGGTCCACAGTTGTAAAACACATTCCGCTATCTGAAATATTTTCTATAGTGATCATGTGTAAATTTTGCGCATTGAGGTGTTTTCACGCAACAGAGTAACTTCATAGAAGCCTAGCGCTAACATCTGTAATTGACGTTTTGAAGCAACGTGTTATCGACAATACAGTTAATTTTTTAAATGATTAAGACGAGTTAACTCGTCCTGCAATATGGCGACTCAAAATGCTTTGATATGTATACTGGGTGTCCCGGCCGAATGTATACATACGATTTACATGTTAATTTTTAACATTAGATTCCCATAAGGAAAAAGTTATATCACAGGAGTGCTTTGGATAAACATATTCCTATTTTTGGTAATTTTCTTTTATAAAATACTTTTTTTCCACCCAATTATCTGCATCATTTCTTAACAGAATATTTTTTTGGTATTTTTATTATTTTAATATTTATTTTCAAGAAAATAAAAAATGCCTTTTTGAATTTACAACAGATGACACAAATATTTATTATGTAAAAATGAATTGCTTGAAAATTGCGACATTCATTTTTTTATTTTACTGCATTATTATTAGCTATAGTAACAGTAGTTATAATATTAAATTAGTATTACTAGTTTGTTCAAAGCACTCTTGTGACATAACTTTTTCCTTATGGGAATCCAATGTTAAAAGTTAACATGTAAATCGTATGTATACATCCAAATGGGACACCCGGTATATTCACTGGTACAGGTACCGCCATCTGTGACAGATTTCTCGAAATACCGTCCAATTTTTAACCATTTAAACAAACCATATGGAAAAATTTTTTTGTCTCAAAATGCCGGACTTTTTACTGCCAGATATGGTTACAAAAGAAGAAAAAGAAAAAAATCAAAGATCCCAACATCACAAAAGTGAACCCTAGGAATTTACAAAATATAAATTATACTAAACTATGTTGATAAAATTGAACATTATTTAGAATTATATCGTATTTCGGAAAATCTGTCACAGATGGCGGCACCTGTACCAGTGAATATATACATTACACAGCATTTTGAGCCGCCATATTGCAGAACGAGTTAACTCGTCTTAATCATTTAAAGAGCAATGTGGATTTTTATCAACATAGTTTAGTATAATTTATATTTTGTAAATTCCTAGGGTTTACTTTTTTGATGTTGGGATTACTGATTTTCTTTCTTTTTTTAAAATCCTTATCTACTCTACTTGTCACTGGTAGTAAAAGGGCCGGCATTTTAAGACAAAAAAAATTTCTCTACTGTTAAAATAAAAGCGTTAAATAATAATTTTATAAAGTTAAAGAAAATTACGATTACCAGAAAGTTTCTTTATCTAGGAATATATCATGTTCTAACAGATAAATGTTTTAAAACGTGATTAACAGATTTCAGCGCTAGGATACTCCAAAGCTGCTTTATTGCGTGTAACTAGTCTTTGGTCCGATTCGTATCGGCGTAAGCCAAAGCCACTTTCGCTCATTTTGATTCAATTTGCACTTGTTTTGAATCGCATTTAGCTTGCTTTTGATATTTTTGTATATTCCTATCTCACTTTCCATGTACAGTATACGATGTATACCGAACCCGAATTTTACCCTTCTCTGTATAACATGGAAAGTGAGACAGGAATATACAAAACAGCAAGCCAAATGTAATTCAAAACAAGTGCAAATTGATTCAAAATGAGCGCAAGCGGCTTAGGCTTACGACGATACGAATCGGCCCTTTGTTTTTAAGGCGTTACATGCACTTGTGTCGAGTAAAAATTACAGAATTTCATTATTTTCTTATTTTTAAATTAAAATTATTTTAGCTAAAAATTTATTTAAGTAAAGCATACATTGTCTTTTAGTTCTTAAATTAATTTCTATTATAAAAAGTATTAACACGTTCACGGTCATAACCTATTATGGCGGAATGCCCATCTGGTGCATTATTTTGACAACTACAATACATTTTATTTATATTTTTGACACCGTACGGCGTCCATGATCGTCACCGTGTTGAAAATCAAATATTTTACAGTCGAAGTTACATTTTTTTATAGTTTGCAGTGGGCATGACTTTTCAAAAATTACTGTATTGATTGTTTCGAAACTTTCGAAGCTTTCAACATTTTTCTTTTACGAACGCCGCCATTTTTTAACTCAAAAAATAGAATCACCAATCTCAGATTCAGTCTCAGGTACATAATATATTCGAGATCACTTTCGCTAAATGTGAATGATGTACCCAGAAAAAATAAGTGCGTATAAAGCCGGGTCTACATATAACAAACATGAACGAATGCGAACAAACGTGAACGAACGTAAACCAACATGAACGAACATGAACAAACGAACGCGAATGAACAATTAACCTCAATTCGTTGATGTTCGTTTATGTTCCGGCTACACAATAATTTTTTAAATAAGTTTAATAAATTTTGAAATGAAGTTATTGCAATAAGAGTTTTATGGTCTACTGATATCGCCCACATTATGACCCCAATTTTGTCATGCGATCTTTAAAAACCAGCAAATCAAAAAGATGTTGGCAGATGGTTTTGTTTCATAAAAGTAAAACTCGTTATAATGTCTCTAATTTACTAACTGATTTAGGGCCAATATTATAAAGCAAAAGATAACGGTCTGTTAGCTAACAGACTGTTAGATCTAACAAACTGTTAAACTAAAACTGGATATTATAAAACTAATTGTGCAGTTAGTTAGTTAACTAGAAATTAAACTAAAATACCCAAAACTACATTCCAGTTGAAATCTGAAACCATAGCTACCCGTACGACAATTATAAAATTGATAAAAATAGAGCTAATCAAAGTAAAAAGTTCAAAATACGCTGGAATCGAAAAAAAGAGATCGTGGCCGAAATTTCATTGAAAATGAAAAATATAATTTATTTGAAGTATTTAGGAAATATTTAAAAATAACTGAATGCAAAGAGACTGACGATATAAACAATAAAATAAATAAAAAATAAAAAATTGTCAAAAATTCTGCTGTCGTAGCCCGTAGGTACCTCCTACTAATCAAGCAACTACATCCATAATGTGCAACTGAACGTCGCAAACTATTTGAGTGTTAATGGAATAAAAACCTTTTCTATTTCTAAACACTTCAGCACGATGTTCACCTGGTGACTCAATTTTAATATAGGTACAATCAGTTACACCACATACATTTGAAAATTGTGCAGTATTATAAAAATGTGCACAGACGTTACGTTTTTCCTGACTTGCAGTTAACATTTCAATAAATTCATTTTTAATGAAACTATGTGATAATTTTTCTACCCACAGTTACCGTACCTACTCACATTAAAGTTATTTGTAATAATTTGCTGAAGCGACCTAGTAGCATAAAATCTTATGTTGTCAGCAATTGATTCATTGCTGAAATTGGGCACTTTCGGAAAGTTGTCGATTTGATGTTATTTTCAGTTTTTTCTAAAACATACATTATCACTTCTTTAGTCAATCGAAATCGAAGTTTAAATTCTGCATCACTTAACGTCTCAAATGGATTCGTATGATTGCGAAAAATTCTAGGCAATTGTATCCTAATTTAACTCGCAATCGTATCCTAATCAGAAACTGAATGTACTGATGAAATCGATGAAATTGAAAACATCTTATTAGTCTGTAACTTGTGACTTCAAAAGTTATTGACGTTAAAGTCTGCTTGTCAAAAAAGTAGTTGTCAAAAATAAAAATTTTCATTTAACATCCAGTTAAATATTTAAAGGAGCAAAATGAATCAGTTAGTTTAACGGGTGATATAACGGATCTTTAAATTTAACTGAGTTTTATAATATCCAAAGCCTCTGTTAAATTAGTTTAACAGAGCGTTAAATTTAACTGTCGATTAAAATAGTTTTATAATATTGGCCCTTAATTTGTGAAAATTCCTAATTTTTTTGGAAATTTCACAAGATCGTCACTATCAGATTTCGAAAAGTTAACTGAAATAGTTGGACTAGAAATATCTAAATAAAATATACACTTATTATCGGAAAGCAATTCCTGTTAAAGAAAGACTTCAATGTTATTAGTCATTGCGATTTCTGTTAATCAAATTTTCCCTCCAAAGATTCTCACACATCATTTATTTTTCTGGTAATTTTTTTAAAAATTATCTAAAACATCCCAAAACATCGAAATAAAATTTCAAATCTTGTCAATTTTAAATTGTTAACTGAATTTATTTTAAACTGTCTATCTTAATTTATTTTTAGAATAATTTTTAATCGTCCACATCTGACAGACACAAACAAACACGAACGAATCTTTGATGTACCGACAACAAATGGCAAACATTCGTGAGTGTTCGAAACTGTTCGTCCGTGTTTGTTCACTTTCGTGACTACGTCCACATTTGTTCGTTTATGTTTGTCCGCTACCATTCGTTTACGTTTGTTTGCATTCGTTCGCGTTCGTTCGTTATATGTAGACCCGACTTAACCCTTTTAAGCGAAGACACAAACCTGAAAGTGAGGACTATCAATACGGCAAGCAAGTTGTTTAAAAAGTGGAATCTGTATCTTTTTAAACTCATTCGGATCGATTACGTCCAATATTTCTTCAATTTCCCGTAAAAATATCATTTCTTTATGACTGTCCATTCGTGGCCAATTTTTCAATAAACCATGTACAACAGTTTCCGCTAATGTGGCGTCTTTTTTTAAATAAAGAACAATACAGCGCGACAATTGACTGCAATAAATCGATAAATCGCCTCGATGCATTGGAATTAACACGCGCGATAAAAACACTTTATGCTCTGCTTTAATCGGTATCGTATATCCGTCAATTATACTACAAAAACAAAAATACTTAAACTTTTGAAAATGTTTGGTTAAAGTACAAAAGAAACCTGCCAACCAGTTCTAAAAGTTCATTAATGCCATTAAAATGATGCGTTTCATTTAAATACGTGAGAAAAGTGTACGCTATATGCTTTCGAATGATCGATCTCAAACTTAAAAATCGTCTGTATATTCGATGTAAGATTGTTTTTAAATAATCCCGTTCTCGAGGGTCTTCAGAATCAAATAATTGAACTATCTGCAATTGAAATGTGTGCGCATGCGCTGAAGATTATTGGTAAGTATGGGGAATCCATATTTGTGTAGTGGGTACCTGCATAATTGTATGATTATCTATCGATTTTCCTATGTTCCCAGTCGGAATTCTTTCGATATATGTCAAAAAAAATTCGTAGACTAGTTGCATATGAGGCCAACTAGCTTCTAATATTGGTTCGTCTTCCAATGGGTCATAGTCACTATTTGGCAATGTTCGAAATAAGTTACATGAGATCTTAAGTAAAAAATAAATACATAAGAATATAAAGTAACAGTTTTATATTCAGTACTGTAAAAGACAAATTAACTTTCCGGGTAAAATGATATTTGCAATTAAATTGATCTTTACAAAAATAAATTAGTCATTAGTCGATTTACACTAGAATTCATGATGGCCACATTACTGGAAAACCTGGAAATGTTAGGGAATTTTTACTTTCTGGAAAAGTCAGGAAATTTTACCAGAAGACTGGAAAAAATTGATTTTTATATTTAGGGATAAAATTTCAATTAATATTTCACTTGTTTTGGGATTAGATTTTGTTTTGAGATTGTTTTTCTTTTTCTTTTTTTTTTTTTTGCTCGCCATTTACTTTTTTACGTCAGAATTTTTTTTTAGCTTTTTTAGGATAAAGTAAGGGTGGCATTTTTCACAAAATAGTCAATAGGGAATTTTTTAATAAAATTTTTCACAAATAGTCAGGGAATTTGATCTTTAAAAATCTGTGTCCACCATGTAGATGGCAGTACGGCTTTATTAATTAAATTATTTTTGTACGTATAATAAATTTATGGGGCAATTCGTATTGGCGCGGCGTTAGTCAAAGTGGCTTGCTCTTATTTTTAATCACATTACACTTGTTTTGAGATATTTGTATATTCCTGTCTCACTTTCCATGTTCTAGAGAGAAGCGTCAAGTATTACCGTTCGGTATACATCGCATACTGTATACGATGTATACCGAACGGCAATACTTGACCCTTCTCTATAGAACATTGAAAGTGACACAGGAATATACAAATATCTCAAAAGCAAGACAAGTGTGCTTCAAAACAAGTGTAATGTGATTCAAAATAAGAGCAAGCCACTTTGACTAACGCCGATAGGAATTGTCCTTATATATTACGTGTATGAAACCCACAAAATTATCAAGTAAATCTCTGAATAAAAGGAGGGGTATCGGTAAACTAAAAAAATTGACCCTATAATCAAGGCCGGATTTAGGCATGGACTACTTGGGCCCGGAACCAGGGCCTCAATTTTTGGAACAAACTAATATTTGTAAAAACAGTAAAAAAACGTAAATTTTAGAGTAATTCTGAGAAATATTTTAAGGTAATGTAAACCTGGACAGCGATTCTTGAAAAGTGAAGTGAAATGGAATGGAATGAAATGAAATAGCTGAGAACAGAACCAAAGGAAATATATTTTTATAAGTTGGTAGGTATACATTATTGTGATAATGGGTACTCTATCGACGAAATTGATTACTAATAAGAGGAGGTATTATTTATGGTACACAGTTTTCATTTCCGGTGTGCTTTATATTAACTGTTTTAATTTTTTACTTTTTTTTTTTGTATTTTAATTATTTTTTATCTTTTATTAATTTTTTTTATTTAAATTATATATTTTCCTTTTTAATAGTAGTTAATAAAATTTTGACATAACCCTGTTTTGTAGTAGTAGTGTTTGTTTTTGTTTACTTAGTAATTTTATTTTTTCGTTAATTAATTTTAAAATTCTCTCCTCCACCGGATTCAGCTCGATCTTGCATTCTCCTCCTTCGGTTTGATTTCGCTGTTTAAAATATGTAAGCGGAAATGAAAACTGTGTACCATAAATAATACCTCCTCTTATTAGTAATCAATTTCGTCGATAGAGTACCCATTATCACAATAATGTATACCTACCAACTTATAAAAATATATTTCCTTTGGTTCTGTTCTCAGCTATTTCATTTCATTCCATTCCACTTCACTTCACTTTTCAAGAATCGCTGTCCTGGTGTAGAATATTTATAGCACTGTAGAATACAGCAAAATTATTATGAGTTTTGCTCCTTTGCGCTACCTAGTACTGAATATACACTAGGGGCGGCAAAATTTGAAATTCGGCGTTTTTTTTTTTTTTTTTTTGCTGGTCACTTATTTTTTGTAGGAAAAAGTTAAAAAGTTAAGAAATGTCTTTATTTCTTTTTGGGGAAAGGCAAGGGTGGCATTTCTCATGGTGCCCAGGGCGGCACTTAGGGTACATCCGGCCCCGCCTATTATAATATGAGAAAAAAAATGGAACTATGTTTTTTTTTATATTTCTCATTATTTTAGTAAAATACAGTACACTAACTTAACGCTACAACAATTTCAAAGTAAAAGTGACTACGGCTTCTTCATAAGAAAAATCGATAAACTGTGGTCAAAACGGCTTTTTTTGGAAAATTGTCCCTTTTTTTTACTATATCGAGCTTTTTTAGATATAAGCGAATTTTTTTAGCACGGTGATTTTTTACATATTATTCTTTAGACGTCAACAAATATAAAAATACAAAAATTAAAATGCTAAAAAGATGCGCTCATGTCGATAAAGTAAAAAAAGGGGACTAATTTTCGAAAAAAATTCAATTTGACCACAATAGGGTACTTGACTGAAGTTAAAAAAATATTCCAAAAGCATTGTTTTTCTATATCAGTTAAGTGATTTTTCTATATTCGACAGATTCTGTAAAAAATCATCAAAAAAAGTAACCCTACAATTTTACATGAGAAAAAGGCGGAAAAAACGCCTCATTATAGTGACGTTACAGTTTGAAGCAACTAAACGTCAATCTCAATATTTATAACCTCAAAACTTTGATTATATTCATAAAATGTCAAAGTAAAACCAAGTATTTATTAAAATTCTGGCCGATTATTATTACTATATATAAGTATATAAGCTAATATAAAGAATATAAAAATATTCAAAAGAAAACACAATTTCACCTCATCGATGAAAATTATCAAAATCGACATATCTAGCTCCAAAATGTTACGTCATATTCAAGAAATGGCGCGTTTTCACTAATTTGAATATTTGTTGAAAAATGGCGATTTTCAAAATAAAATTTCTAGTTATCAAATTTTTTTAAGTTTCATCCTTAAAATTAGACATATATGTAATGATAATGCATATATCTTTGTAACATTTGACACAAATTTTAAACACAGGCAAGTACCGTATTTGTCGATTTTTCTTATGAAGAAAACGTAGTCACTTTTAAATTATTGTAGCGTTAAAATAATGAGAAATATAAAAAAAAAAAATATAGTTACTTAAATTTTTTGTCATATTGGGGTCAATTTTCGTAGCTTATCCTCCTTTACTTGGTAGATTTTTGAGTGAGTAAATTATTCGATAGATTTACTTCCATAGTAAATTTATTTTTGGTTTTTAATATCGAATTTACTTAACAGATGTATTTGTCTTTTATAGTACTAAGCATGAAGCAAATTAATTTACCATTTTTGAAATTTCGTTAATTATTTGATCAGTTAATGGATTCTGTTCGTTCTTAACATATTCAATAAGATCTTCTAAGATAATTGTTTTATTCTGTATACACTGAATATCAGTAAAATCAATAAAATTACAAATATAACAACTTTGCTTAAGTTTTTCAACGACCATTTCCTTTTGATCGTCTGGAGGTAGGTCTTTCAAAAAGAATGTCAAAAATTAAAATTACTACAATTACAGGTAAGTGTTAATTTTTGTACCTTTTAAAGAAGGTAACATTTTTGTCATGTCTATTGGGTCAGTTACAGTATTTTGAACTGTTGACCGGATCAAATTTTTTTGTTTTGCCGGAATAACGCCATCAATAAGACCAGTAAATGGTGGCATTGCTTACAATAAAAATTTAAAAATATGTATGACATTTTCAACAAATTTGAAAATTAAACTATCATAGCTTGCTTTGTGTCTTTCGTCCTGAAGCGCCCGAGAAGTATCGTTTATGGTTTGAAAACTTTGAGAAACGCTTTTCGAATACCTACCAGACACATTTGATGCCAAATTTTGACAAAAATTTAAAATACAAAAATACTTCAATTATTATTTTTTTATAAGAAAAATTATTTTTAACTTTTTAAATGATTAAGACGAGCTAACTCGTCCTGCAATATGGCGGCTCAAAATGCTGTGATATGTATATAATCACTGGTACAGGTGCCGCCATCTGTGACAGATTTTCCGAAATAGTACGGTATAATTCTAAATAATGTTCAATTTTATCAACATAGTTTATATTTTGTAAATTCCTAAGGTTCACTTTTTTGATGTTCGGATCTTTGATTTTTTTCTTTTGCTTTTTTTGTAACCTTATCTATTGTACTTATCACTGGCAGTAAAAAGTCCGGCATTTCCAAAACACACGATTTTACTTTTATTGTAAGTAAAAATTTAAGGGGTTGCATGGTTTTTTTTTCTAGCAAAAAAAAATTTTTTTTTTATCTTTTTTTTGCAGTAGAGAAAATATGATTTATTCCAACTTTTGGCGTATTATTATATATTATTTTGAGATTCTGTAAAAAAATTTTCATTAAAAAAATGAAAACTAAGCCATTAGTAGCTAGTTGTCGAAAATCGCTAATTTTTCGCCGTAGGCAAAGTAACTCGTAAAATTCTTATATGAACTCAGAAAACAAATTTTTTTCTATTAGTAGATGCTCATGGGTTGTACTTGAACGAAGGAAAACTGTTTCCGTTCATTACGTCTCATTTCGTAAGTAAAAAATCAACGAAGAATACAAAAATTTTTACCAAAAATCAAAATTTTTTGTTTAAAACGCTGTGAAAAAATGAAATTTTTTTTTAAAATCCTTCGTTCAAGTACAAGCCATAAGCATCTACTAATAGAAAAAAATCGTTTTTTGATTTCAGATAAGGATTTCATGAGTTACTTTGCCTTCAGTTTTTTTCCATGAAAATTTTTTACAGTATATCAAAATAATATATACATAATACGCCAAAAGTTGGAATAATTTGTCAAAGTTGGATTCTTATATTGCAAAAAAAAATATCGTAATTATAGTGTTTTTTTGCTAAAAAAAGACCCATGTAACCCCTTAAGGCATTAAACGCGCACTATCTAATTTAATATACTGATTCCTTTTTGCAACTTTAACACGTTCCTTGCCAAGCTAAAAATAATAGACTTTGTCAGATGGCCAAATATTTTTTTCTTTAAATTTAACTTTTATTGTGTCGAAAATAAGTTATTATTGTATCTATATAATTTTATGATATGTTAATTAGTAGGTTCTTATATTTGTCACACGATATCGCGTGATTGACCCTGTATAAAATGCAAATATTGCCGGTATGGCCGAAAACGCAATATCACGTGGTATATAATTTATGAAGAATAATATATTTACCAATAAAAAAACATTCGAATTTATACATTATAACTTTAAATAATCAACTATAATCAACTGTAATAATTACAAAAACGTCAACTCATAGTTTTCTAGTAGTCAACTTATTATTTTCCTATTATAATTTAGTCGTTGATCTACTTTTACATCAAACAAATTCTTAAGTCACATGTAATTTTTCTGTTATCTTTATAAGTCTGATTTTGTCAAAAATGAAAAATATAGTTATCTAAAATCTATAAGAAGCATCACATTTTATGTTTCCAGCGTCAAAATTACGGTTTTTGAAGTTTTTAAAAAAATTTTATATACGTGATGACGTCATCCAGTTTGATTTTTTATTTTTTGAAATATCAGATCAGTCCATAAGTTCGTGCGTATTAATAGCATGAATGGAATTCACTATGACTCATTTACTAAACCAATACAATTTTGAACCTGTCGAAACTTGTCATCGTTTGACTAACATATTATTCAGTTCATCACCAAGTGTCGTAAATATCGAACGCATTTTAGTACCCATAGAAGATGAATATAGATAATCAGTACAAACGTGCTGTGCTACATTTTTTATCTTCATGTGAATAATCTGCCAGGTCTGCAGCGATAAAAATTAATAGTGTACATGGTGAACACACTATAAGTGTAAGGACTGCCCAGAAATGGTTTAAAAAATTTAAAGATGGAGAAAGCAGCATTTATGATGAATGCCGTTCAGGACGTCCTGTTAATTTTGATGATGAGATTCTTCGAAATCTTGTGGAGTCAGAGCCACAATTAACAATGGATCAGATCGCAGAAAGGATGAATTGTGTTTAACTGTGTATTTTTATATTATTTAAAAATTTACCAAATAAATACGCACGAACTTATGGACTGACCTGATAACTACAAAAATGATATCAAACAGATCTGTTGGTGAAATCTGGATAATCTACGTGCTAATTCGTTCAGAAAATGTGACTTATTTTCTATGTGATTTTTTTCTATAAGGCTCTACACCAATTTTCAATGTGTAGATTAAGGCTGTGGTTACATTGGATACGAATTCGTACGAAAATTGATTCGTACGAAATTCATTCGTACGACTGTGTGGTTACATTGGATACGGAATCGTAATACGCGAATTCGTATTTAAATTTTAAAAACGGCGAAAACCGTTAGTACATATTGCATGATATCAAACAATGGATCCAGTTACCAAATCTTATTTATTAAAATCACCGTTTTCAAAATTTCTAATTGTAGAAAACAAACAATTCTGTGTAAACGATTATTTATTATTCATGTAGAGCAAAAAAAGCTGAGTTCTGGAATTACTTTGAGGAAATTTTTCAAGACAAACAGAAATTTTTAGAATATTTGAACATGTCGCAAGTCACATTCAATTACATTTTAAAATCTACTGAATTTCAGCTTCAATATTTAGTTAATTAATTTTTCATTACATATACTTAAAATGTTTTTGTTAGGTTAGGTTAGCTTTATTATATTGTAATATATTTAATTAAAAAATTATCTAAACATTTCCTCTGCCACCTTATTCCACAATTTTTTATTTAACTTTCTATTATGATAATATTTATGCTTTTGATCCCTTGAAGACCGCCTTTGTTCAACAAAAATAATTATTTTTTCTATATCCATTGCATTTTTTTCGTACGAATTCGCATCAAGAAACAAAATATTTTGGTCGTATCAAAAAGTCGTACGAGCTCGTACGAAAGAGTCGTACAGTGTTGCCACACTCGTTTGGCTAAAAGTTACGTTGGCATACTTTAAAAGGTACATTTTTAAACAAAAAGTTACGTAATAGTAATTTTTTGTTGATACGAATTGCCATTTTCAATTATATTTTTATTATAATCTTTTTTAAATTTTTATTTGTCAAATTAGGTATAATAAAAATATGACCAGTTCATTAATTTATCTTTATTTTCCATTGAATTTTAAGTCAAATGAAGATAATAATAAAGAGAATTGTATTTATTATATTACAATAAAATAAAGATTTATCAATTTATTTTTATCTGACTACAGAGAAGAGATTCAATAGGTTCAAATTTTATAGAATCCTTAATATTTTCTTTTGTGGACATGAGTGCAGATACAGTAGCCGTATGTAAATTATTGCGATGAGAAGTTTTTATTAGTTTTAATTGGCTAAATATTCTCTCCAGATTAGCATTCGAAAACGGTAGTACCATTAATAATGGAAATACTTTCTTCAGATTTGGAAACATAGTTCTTCCATCAATTTTTTCTAGTTTAAATACTTTCCGCCAATATTCTTCAGCAGAAAGGCTTGAATTTAATTCATATTTAGCTGCAGATGGTATGTAGTAAAAATTAAGTTATCTTCAGGCATGTACCGTATACGTTTGTGTGCGTGACGAAATTGACAAAAAGCAATTAAGTGGGAGTTATGAATTTTTGAATTAAGATATGAATTTGACAATTGCAAAAAATGTATATAATTTTAAAAAGTTACATAAATACGCTTAAAATCTTTTGTTACATACATGTTACATGGATTGATGAAAAGTTACGAAAAATGTAAGAAATGTAACCTTGTGGCAACACTGGAGTCGTAAGCAATGTGACCACGCATATCTAAATGTATGCATTTGTTTAATTCGTATTAACTCGGATAAGTTTGTACGAATGAATTTTCGGATGAATTCGTATCCATTGTAACCGCCACCTAACACACACAGTCCGAGCACTTTTTTACAGGGGCGGGAAATATTTTTAAAGAAACTTTATATAAACATATACATAAAATGATTCAACATGACTGTGTAAACATGCATGCATATACATTGATATTTTTAATAAAATCAATAACAGGAAGTAAGATAATAAACTGGTAAAAATAAATATTTAAAAAAAAAAACAGTAATAATACAAAATATTTTTTTAGTGTTTTATTTATTCTAAAAATATAGAAACCAGCACACATAATGTGTAATGAAAATGTGTTTGTTTTTGTAAATACTTGCTTGTGGTAACATCGCACACATAATGTGTAGTCATTGATCGTTATGTCGGATGCCGAAAAAGTGGACAGTAAAGTGTTAAAAAAAAAAAAAATGGAATAAGAGAATGTAGTAATATTATACGTATTTAGAAGTGCAGTGATGCAAGTCAAAAAAACAGTCTGAACACATTGGAGGACTTTCTGGACACTGTTTACATTCGGTAGTGGTGTTTACTCTTCTTTTATTTCTATAACAGTTTCTACAATCCTTTCTAGCTGTTGCGAACACTATTTTACCAGTGTTTAATGTCCGCGGTTTGACATTTTCAATTTTCGTTAGTTTATGTTGTTTTTCGTCCCCGCTCCTTATTCGCTGTGGATCAGTTGTTATTTCCGGTAAATAGGACTCAATAATTTTCTCGCGAAAATCGTACAAGGACATATTTTTACCGTTCGAATATCTATTATACAGGTTCCGAGCATTTATTAAACTCATCATTAGAGTATGAATAAAAATTTTCATATACCAACGTAGAATTTGCCTTTCGCATGGATAATAACTTAACATTTGATTTTGTAGATCAACACCCGACGCCATGTTTTTATTGTAATTGATAATGGCTGCCGGCTTCATGACAACATTACCGTGACTGGTCGTAACTTGTTGCATTTCATCCGGAAATTCTGAACTTATATAACTTATTTCCTTTTTGTCCTTCCATTTTCCAACATGGACACCGTTACAACACTGTGACATATTTTCGCCTTTTCTTAATTTTTTATTTATTACACTCGATGGGTTTCCCCTTCGTTTCTTATTTAGTGTACCGGTGCAATACGTATTTTGTTCCAATAATTTAACCGCTAAATCGTAGCTGGTATAAAGGTCGTCCATAAAAACTGCATGGCCGCAATTCAATTTACCCTCCAATAGTTTTTGCACAATTTTTTCTGTGTGTTCTTCCCCTTGGCCATCAAACACATGCGCTTTGAGAATAATTCCATTCGGTTCCGCAAGTATATACAATTTTAAACCATATTTATGACGTTTCTCTTTTATATTGTAACGAAATATAAGTTGACCACGCCCTAACACCACTGATTCATCGAGTGTGAAATTTTTGGCGGGATAATAAATTGATTGCATAGTGTTATTGAATTGATCTATGATTAATTTGCATTTATTCATGCGATTGATATTAGTATCGATATCAGCAAAGTGTAGGCATTTGAGTATAAGTTGAAACCTATTTCTCGACATATATTGCGGGAAAACTGATTTATACAGACGATGACTTTTCCAATAATCAACGATACGATTCATTCTGATCGTGCCTGTATGCAATAATAATCCAATGAAAATTTTCAATTCGTCTACTGTGAGTGGCTTCCAAGTGGTAATTCGAGACTTGATCTGGTGCGGGGAACTTCTCTTCAAGTATTCCGCGTATTTATTCGTGAAATTCACGATTTTTTTTAAGTATTCATCGTTGAGGAATAGATTGAAATATTCCCTTGGACTGTTCGGCGCTGAAACCAATAGTTCATTGGTCCGTGTAAAAGGAATTTTCTTCATCGAACTGTAGTCGGTACTCCAACGGGTCGTTGACGCGGCATGGGACGCTACAATCGAATGAGAAGATCGTGGTGGGCCGGTGGCGGGAATAAATGCTTTCTGTTCACTTATGACGTCATTGGTACTTTCCACATCTGACTGCCAAGTTTCATCCTCTTCCGATTCTGAACTACTTGAATAAACAACTTCACAAAAACAATCAATGTCATCTTCGTCACTCTCCACGTAAATATCTTCATCCGACTCCCGTAATAATTCTTCCATTGTAGTTGTACTGAGTCTTTTAGAGGATCCTGGTTTGTCACTCATATCGAAAAAACAAAAAAAAGAGCCGAAAAATAACTTTTAAATACGCAAAATACGAAAACAAAAATGTTGAACGTCTAATTCAAACGCTGTCGTTGAGACACTGGTCAGCAAAAACGAATAATGCGATCCGGTGGCTACGCCTCTTATTCCCCTTCCCACTGGCCAACGAAAATATATCGTACTGTTCTGCTGTGGCTGCTATTTCTGTCGTACATACGGTGCATACTAAATTTATTAAACACCACGCAATATCGCGTGTACAGCTATATGATAATGTAGCCGTATCACGCGATATCGCATGATCAGCAATGAACGGGTCGGTAACTTGTGTAACTTAGCTATTTACTTTGTATACATATTATATACGTTATATACCTTATATCAGGAGCTTATTTTCAAAAGTGTCAACTCGAAATTTATAATTTTTCAACTGAAAGTGGTAGATGGTACTTAATATCATTCTTCATAGTCTATGACTTTCAAATTTAATAAAATCTCATACATAAGCATGTAAAATATAAATTTACCTTTAGTTGATTTTCAATAGTAGCTAAATCCAGACGTCTTTATTTTCAAAACGTATCAAGTCCATTTCAACCAATCCTGTAATCGCAAATGTGGGTGCCATATTTAAAATTTTGTATGTTACAACCATGTTACAACGGTTACAACCATATATGTAGTATACATATATAGCCAAATAGATATGAAAAAAACGTCCCAACATCACGGTGCAGATTTGGAAGTATTTTGTTCGTTTTGCGCAAATGCGACCTTTTTGGTGGTAATATGAACCAATCTGAACAGTAAACACGGTAAACACTAATTGATGCATCTGCGCAAAACAACTGAAGTGCCTCTACCCGATGTCTATCCGTCTCACTTCATCGGAACCACTGCCTCTTAAGCAGCTTCCACATTCTCGCCGAAGTTGGACGAAGTAGTTCCTCGCGAGGTTGGCCGAGGCATAAGAATAGCATTGAAACACCAACCGCGAAGCACAACGAAATGACCCTCTACATTCTCGACTCGTCCAACCTCGGCGAGAATGTGGAAGCTGCTTTATAGGGATTGGCCATATAGTTATAATACATATATGGTTACAACATGATTCAGACTTCTGTAGACTTGTTATGTCACCGAAGGATGACATATTAATCTCGTTGTGTGATTATAGTGGGGGAAAAATCAATAATAATAATAATAATATATAATATAATAATTATAGAGTTGTACATGCATATATTGAATAAACGCAAGAGGGCTGTATTCTCACTTAAAAAACGAGCCAAAAAATCATAAATTAACACTTTCACTGAGGAGACATTACTTAGTGCGTGTCAAAAACACGCATTTGACGAATTTTTTTTCCTTTAACTGGTATCTTTTTAAAATTATTAAGATTTATGCAATAAAATGGAAAAGTTCGTAGAAGAAGTACTGCCTCATCAATCCAGGAAAAGAACAGCAACATTACAAAATAAATAAACGCTTTCAAGCAACGAAGGAAAGATACGTTATTTTCATGCACTTACAATAGGTTCAAAAGATTAGGGTTGCACATTTCATAATAAATTTTTTTATTTTATAATAGGAATATAGTCATAATCATAAGTTTGTATATAATATATTATATTATCATTAATTTGTATTAAATATTGTTATCAATAGATAATAGAAATAAAATAATTACCCGATAATAGATTAATTTTTTTTTTTAACCTGTTATTATATTTAAATTTTTATTAAAAATTTCTTTTAAACTGTACAATATTCAAAAGTTAATAAAAATGTACATGCACAAATTAAATATTTTCACTTATTTGTTTTAATACAATTTTTTACAACCCTCATTCCAATATTATGGTATTAATGATAGTCATTCAAATATAGTCAAATCCTAATCGATCTACGTCATAATTGGTCAAATCCACTCGCTTAGTTTCAAATTTGTCTAAATCCCTACCTAATAAACAAAATTAGTCAAATCCAACTTTAAATTCCTTTTTTCTCCTGTAATCTCTGTAAATGTTTATATTTTTTATAGTTCTTTATATTACTTGATGTTTAAATAACTCAAAAAAATTTTTACTAACAAGTCTAACTTTTTTTTTAAAGCTCGTACAAAAGCTTGTGATTTTCTCTTAATATCATAAACTGGAGATGACCACTTTTGAAAATAGGCTCCTGATATGCGTTATATACCTTATATACTATTCAACCTATTCAATATACATAATATGTATGTAGTATGTATGTATACAGTAGATAAGGTAGATAAAAAAACGACAATTTAACTCACGTGTATCAAGTATTAAGCCCCAAGAACATTGTAATTTTTTTCACTCTTACCGTGGAAAAAAATATTAAGACAAATTTTTACAGCAAAAAAAATGGTAGAAAACATTTCATTGGTCATTTCGTTGTAAGTAAACACGATAAAAACGAAACAAGAATTCGTATTGGTAAATGTAACTGATTTCAGAACCATAGTAACAATGTATTAAATAATAATATGAATTATATTAATTTATTTTATTCATTAAATTGTCTTACCGTATTACACTTGAGTTTTATATTTTTTCTGAATAAATTTGTGTTTTCTACAACTCAAATTTTGTGTCTAAAAGCAATTTAACTCGAAGAACTGTCAACCCAAAAACGTGACAGCGAAGTTGAAGCGTTTTTGTTATTTAACAATTCTTCTCGTTAAATTGCTAGGCAACAAATTTTCGTTAGACAAACCCAAATTTATTCGGAAAAATACAAACCCGCAAACCTTCGTGTAATAATTTAGTGATAAAAATAATCAAAGTATTGTTAAGAAAAGTACAAAAAATTCTTAAGGGGATTCACCACTGAAAAAATAAAAATTTTGAAATACACTATAAAATTGGCTGAGCTATTTTTCTTCTTGTATGTAGGTATCTAGTAGGCTAGAAAAAAATACAAAATTTTGCAATTGCATATAAGTTGCAACATATCGGCTTTATAAAAATTATACCGAATTTTTTCAGCAAATTGCGGACGATATTTCAAAGCGATATTTTAAAAAAACTATCCACCATATTTGACTGATCTTTGTCTTATTTTAACGATAATGGTCTTATCATCTTATCTTCATATTTAAATAGATTCCTAATGATAGCATTAGTGGATTTTATAAATTCTTAACAATATATTTTGCACTTTTGTAAACGGATATCTTAAGCCGGGTACACACGTGAGCACGAATGCACATGAGGCAAGCCGAGGACGTATAGCACGTATAGTATGCCTCGAATTCAATTTCCGTTATTTAAAGTTCCTACGAACGAGGCTGAATAAAATAAGCGAGCTATTAATCTCATTTGTTCAGCACTTTTAAAAAATGGCAGATGAGTATTGAGTACAATATTGCTTTGGCAAATGCTGCTTTCATAGTAATGTCTAATTTAATTTAAAAAAAAAAAAGAAAACAAAGGCGTTGGTGGTCTACTCAATTATATATAAATAGACCTATCTCTACAAATATCCTAAATAACTTAATTTATGATGAAGAAAATGGCTGTTTTAAAAATATAGACCAAAACTAATAAACTGGTGAAACAATTTTTGGAATCCATTAACAAGTAATATAGAAATAGAAGATCAAAGTTTAAGGCACAGTGATAGATTTTCAATTCGCCTGTGACGTCAAACATCCGCACAATCGGAAACCGAGTGTCTTTTATACAATATTTTTTTTAATTAATTGTGTTAAATTACCACGGATTTAATATTTTTTTAAAATTATTTTTTTATTATATATTTATAAATCTTCAAAAGTTCAAAAAATGACATTTCAAAACGTCAAAATATTGAATTTGTAAAAGATAAAAGATTCAAAACTGTCGAATCCATATAGTATCCGTAGTAATTAACGTATTGACCGGCTTTATAAAAGTTAAACAAAAAAGACTTCGTTCTATTTGCAATGCCGTAGAATAAATAACGTCACAAATCTGTTTCAAATGAAATTGAAAAGTGAAATTTTAAAGTCCCATAACTTTGTTAGTTGTTGAGATATCTTAATTTTTCTTTTACACTTTTCTTTAATTTTGCCTTAATTTTTATTTTCATTCATAAAAAAAAATTGGTAAACTTCTCCAATACTAATACAAAATTTGTACATATATGTATACCTTACGTATTACTTTCATTAATTTCAACTTTTCACAGTGACGCCGGCGTTTGATAAAAAAAATAGATTGGAACTTTTTATTCCTTTTTAAATTTTGAATCAATTAAAAGAAAAATCAGCCACTAGAACGCTCGTGACCGTTTTTTGTTAAAAATTAGGGTTAAGTTGCTACTCTATTAGTCAAGGATCTATAGCATAAAACTGGTAATTTTTGTCCGGAAATATCTCAAAATTCGAACTTTCGGAAAACGGCGTTTGAATGAAAGCGTATGCTAGACACTAAAATTACATGTATTTTTTAGTGTTGTGGTCTGTTGTGTTAGGATGATAGAATCGGTCTCATAAAACTTTTTTCTTGTTTTCTAGTACCTATATAATAGATAAAATAAGCTTAATTAAAAAGTTTTTTTGAAAATTTCATGTTCTTTTACCGTTTTCAGTGGTGAATTCCCGTAAGTCTATTCGGATCTGTCCTATGGGTGGAGTTTCAAAAAAATGGCTGACAAAAAAGTGCATTAACATTAGTTTTATATATAGTAATCAGTACGTGCTATATTAAGAAAAAATGGTAAATGTTAGAACGTTAATAAATGTTAAAATGTATTTGGGTTGACATAAGTCCGAAGCAAAGGAATTTTGTTGAAGAAGAGACAATTTTACATCTGTAAAACAATTAAAATGTGGTTAAAATATGAAAAAATGCGTGAATGAGTTAACGAATATTACAATTTATAGTATACAAACGTCAAATTTAAATAGCAAACGTCATAAAATAACTGGAGAACTGTAAATGAATGGAAAAATTAAATCAATTGTATGTATTTTCAGATTTACAAAATTCAGCTCATAAATGACATTTGAGAAAATGCACTTTAAGAATAGTCTGATTTTTCAACACCAGATGTCATACCGTCATTCGACATGTGGGATGCGTGTTCATATGGTTGATTGATAAAGTTGTACTCCGTATTTTAAGATTTATTCACTTAAATTACAAATAAAATTAATTAACAAAATTGTGATGAGCGAACACTGTGTACTAAGAGGAAACCATCTTGATTGTCTGTTCTGTGTGTATTGTTAAAAAATTGAATTACATAAAGAAGGTTCAATTAATAAGTTGGTAATGAAGAATTTGATAAGTTTGATAATATTGCATGTCGGTAAAGTAGATTTCGACAATGCCCATAGACAGATCCCAATAGGTCATTTTCGACTAATAAAATAAGTGTTGCACCTTAAATTATTTTTGGCCTATGGGGAACTAATTCTGTTAATTCTTAGGGTCCGTCCACACGACACAAGCTTTACCACCGACTTACTTGCGCAAACCAGTTTGTGCAAGTAAACATGTACGTATGGACGGGAAAAAACGTAGCGACTTACTTGCACAAACCTGGTTTGCGCAGGTAAGTCGGTGGTAAAGCTTGAGCGTGTGGACGGGCCCTTATTTCCTTTTGTTCAAGACATTTGAATAAGAACAACAAACAATTAGGTTATTTTGTTTACGTATTTAAAAAATTATTTAAATATTTTATTATAATTAAAGAAAGTGAAGGTTTAGGATGTAATAATCAGCATTATATATATTATTTAATTATAATCAAACATTACATAAAAATAAATTTCGAAATCTTATCTTGTCATCTGTAAAACTTATTTCGGTATTGTCCACAAAAATGATTTATTCAAAAAATTACACATTAATCCTGCAATAAAAGTTATTTAATTAAAAAAAAAAAATAGTGAACCTGGTTAATTTTGTACCTCGATAAAATAATATTAATAGCTTTCACGATTTTGACCGTTTCGATCATCCTTAAGTTCATTCACAGATTGGACAATATCGGACGAATTTCTCGATTTTGATGTACAGTGCCCAAATAAATATGTACACAAATCATTCAGTATACAACACATATTTATAACAACAAGTAATTTCGGGAAAAATCACATAAAATTCATTCAAAATGTTGTCGCGAAAAAACAAAGATTTGCGTACGATCAAAGAAGGCGTTGTTGGAAAATATGTCAAAAAGGACACACCACCAGAAATGCCAAGTAAGTATACATACTGCCAAAAAAATTTCCAAATTTGGGTTTTTATAATGTGTCAACTGATTTTTTTTTTTAGTTATCAATGTTTGGACAACCGAACCAAAACGTAAGAGTCAGAGTCGACGTGGTGGAACATTATCACCACCGTCTTCGGCGACAATGAACACTAATTTACCGCAAATTAATAGTAATGTGCAAAAATTTGGCAATCAAAAACCGGTGACAAGTGCTGTGGGACTTGGTGCACACGAGGGCAAATATACGCCAAGCGCTTCGGTGCCCGACTTAGCCACAAGGTGATTTTAAAGAGTAAGAATTGCCACTTAAATATTTTGTTTCCTGGTAGAGATGTCGATTCTCCAAAAATAAAGATCGATTTTTGGATCGAGTTCTGTGAGATCGATCTAAAAAATCGAAATTTTGAAAAGTTTAATAAAATTACAGCAATCCCCCGAAGAACATTATTAATTGGTTCCGTGTTCTTTGAGACCGTGTTGTTCGGACTACAGAAGATAGACATTTTCTATTACAAGTGTGAAACTAAAAAAATAAAAAAAACGTTCCGTTTAATTTGCAAGTTGTGGGTATTCCAAACATATTGCGACTGTTAAAATCTACTTTTCGTTATGGAACATTATCGATAACGAACTAGTTATCATAAATTGGTTATAATTGTTGAATTTTAGCTCTATTAGTTCCTCTGATTCGGTCAACAATAGAATATTTTAAAAAATTACATTTCGTTACTTTTCGTAATCGTAAACTTTTGATCGTAAATATCTCGTAAACGGTGCGTCGTAGCCGTATTGGTACGTCGTATTCCAAACGTATTGGGACTATCAAAACCTACTTTTCGTTATCGAAAATTATCGATGTCGAAAATGACGATATTTTCGGAATTTAAATATGTAAATTTCTACATATTCGTTATCATTTCTGTTATAAAATTCTCTAAAATTTTCAGTTGTAAGTAGTTTTTCCAGTATTTTTCCTTTTATAATTGAAGACATGAGTGGATGAATGTGTTATGTAACATTTTTATAATTTTACAGTAGAAGCGTTTGAAAGTTTTTATTTACATATACTTCCCATGTAATAGCACATGTTTATTATTGAATTTCTACAAAACTATTGGACCTAATGAAACCAAATTTGAATATATGATACTTCAGCATAGAATATTTCAAAATTTAGCAAAAAATGAATTTTTGAAAAAAATATTACATAACACCTTCATCCACTCATGTCTTCAATTGACAGATTCAATTTACACGATTTTATTCGTGTAAATCAAATCCACATGGAACTGAATTCGCGTACATTGAGGACCGATGCAACTTTATATCAAATATAACATAATATTTGTACAGTAGACTCTCGTTAATTCAAACCTGCGATAATTCGAAACTCTATAATTCAAAGGTATCACGAGTTCCCTACAAAATCTGTTTATATTTCGAACTAAATCAATATATTTTTATACACTTGGTAATTCGAACGAAAAAATCATTGCTACGTAACAAAACGACGCGTTAATTCGAACTCATCGGCGTCAAACACTCGACAATTCAAAGTTGAAGAGAGAAAGAGACAGAAAGATTGTAAGTACATTTTGAGACAAGTTCAAGTTCATTCATCGCAAATGCTTAAAAAATTAAAATTGTTACTTGCGATAATTCGAACCTCTCTATAATTCGTAATATTTTAAGAGTCCGTCGAGTTTCGAATTAACGAGAGTCGACTGTATTCTATTCTTTTTCAGAAGAATTACTTAAAAATCGTGTTGTTTGAAACTGTGTAATTCGCGGGAAGAGTACCCGTGTTCTTCGAGTACCGTGTTCTTCGGGGGTTACCTGTGGCTGATAATTTTTGTTAAGAGACTTAATTGATAGTACATGCGTAATATCGTGTAAAAACGCCTTACATTATATTTGCAAAGGCGATGAGTTAACTTTTCAATTATAATTATAGCAAATAACGCAATTGAATATGTAGGACGAATACCACGTAATGAACCAAGTTTATTCAAAAATTTCAAACAAACTGATAAAAAAATGTTTTCTAAATAAGTCGCTTTTGTGGGAAAGAGATCGTTTGCCAGATAGGTGGTCTTCCTTCCTTGTGTATTAATAGTCTTCTATTGCACAAGATAGTGCGTATTATATTTGTAGTTATATAGAGCCATAAATATAAGGGGTTCGTTGATAACAACGAGTAAAAATGAAGTATTTTAACACATGTTTCTTTGTAGAATTACAATTAAAATGAAATTATTATTGGAGAAAGTCGGTTATCGATCTCTTAATAATCGATTCATGAATCGATTCAAATAAAAAAATCGAAAAAAGAATCGATTTTTTAAGCTTCGATTAATCGATTTCAAATCGACATCTCTATTTCGTGGGTTAAAAGTAAATGTGGCTTTGAATAGGATATCGCCACCTTAATAAGTCCATTTCGTAACTCCATTTTTATCGGAAATGATTTTTTAGTGTTCCGTGGTCGTCTCGTAAATGCACTACAGTAGAACCACAGTTAACCGAACAGCAGTGTCACGCAAAAATTTGTCCGGCCGACGGAGATGTTCGCTTAACAGGGACATTAAATAAAGTAGGGTTCATAATTAATTTTTGAAATCAAATCAATTTTATGAACGAATTTAGGTACTTATACAAAAATATAACATTTACAAATGCATCGTCACATTCGAATCATTGTTGTTAACAAGTTAAAACATGAACAATTGGGTTTTTGAATAAAAAATAAATATCATTTTTTTTATTTTATTTCAGTTCTACATCATAAATAATATTGATATGTAATCGATACGAAAAATTTTTTACTAAATAATAAATTAATTAAAACTTGAAAAATGTTAAAAAATATCATTTGGTTAAAAACAGCACTACAAAAGATCGCGATGTCTGTGACGTCATAAAGGTAATATGTCAAAAGTGTCAAAATTATTAAAATTTAGTAGGAAAAATTATTGATTGTTGTTTCATTGATTTCGACGTTCAAAATCTTGAGGGACATTTTTTCCGGTTTATTTTTGTATTGCTATCACAGAGTGGTACAAAACAAGCTCGATATTTCTTTAGTTTCGATATTTCGACAGTGAAGTTTATAGCAAGCAATAATTTGGATAGAAACAAGAATTTCAGAGCAACAGTAATTTCATAGTAACAATAATTTCATAGCAACAATAATAGTAGGAGAGCTGCTGGCCGATTTGCAATAGTCATTTCAACACGCGTTAAATTGAGAAGATAGGATCTTGGATACTACTTACTCTACATAAAAATTCAGTTCTGGCAAGCCTGTATATGCCAGAACTGAATTTCTGTGTAGAGTAAGTATCCAAGATTCTACTTAATTTAATGCATGTTGAAATGACCATCGCAAATCGGCCAGCAGCTCTTGGTCTATAATCTATTTGAAAATAAACACTAATGTAGCTATGTTCAGGCCATATAACTTTTATTACGTCACATAAGCGCTCGTGAACTATCGGCCCGTTATCGGTTCTAAGTTTGAAAATTTATTTTTAATTTAATATAACTTCTTAATTATTACGTTTAAAAAAAAAAATAAAAAGAGTTTTCTTATAAAACTTATATATGATCTTTCCATTTATGACAAAAAATTTTTTCTGCAAAAACCTAATTATACCTAACCCATATAGGTATACATACACACTAGATGTACTCGCGTCTGGTATTAAATAATATGCCTTCGTCAAAAAATATTGTGTCCGCGTCCAGTTGACAGAGGGTCCACTTAAGAGAGTGCTGAATGCATTGGTTTTAGTATAGCATACCACCGTCATAAAAAATTTGTCCGGCTATATGAGGGGTCCGGTTAAAAGAGATGTTCGTACTCAGAGGTTCTACTGTACTCAAAATTTCAAAATAAATAACTCGAATTCCTTTAAAAAAAGGTAATTATGCAGAAGCACAGCTCCATCTAGTTTTGGCTGTAAAGGAAAAAGCTAATGATCTGATTTTAATGATTTTTTTTTAAATGTTCGCCGCTACTACGAATTAATTTAAAAAAAATACTAGGATATAACTCGATATCAGTATTGGAAATTTTTGGAAACTGTCGTAAAATTTGAAACAATATAGCTACTTCGACTGTGATATAAAAACTAGATGGTGAGGTTAGTTAAGGTTAGGTTAGTTTAGTTAGTTTTGACAGTATACTTCAACCTTGATATAAAGACTAGTTAGGTTAAGGTTATTGGGATCTGTCGAGTGAGGGTATGACATCTGGTGTTTAAAAATCAGACTATTCTTAAAGTGCATTTGCTGAAATGTCATTAATGATTTGAACTTTATAGATCTACATTTACATACAATTGATTTGTTTCTTCCATTCGTTGACAGTTCTCCAGTTATTTCATGACATTTTACCATTCAAATTTGACGTTTGTATACTGTAAATTGTAATATTCATTAACTCATTCACTAATTTTTTCATATTTTTACCACATTTTAACTATTTTTCAGATACAATGTTCTCTCTCCTTCAACAAAATTTCTTTGCTTCGAACTTATCATTTTTTCTTCATATTGTACTAATTATTGCATATAAAACTAATGTCAATACACTTTTTCGTCAGCCATGTTTATTAAGCCACGCTTATTTGACAGTTTCCAATATATATTTTGTTTAAAAAAAAACTATAATCTTAACCCAACTAGTTTTTATATTAGAATCGAAGTATATTGTGAAAACTAACTAAACTAACCTCGCCACCTAGTTTTTATATCAGAGTCGAAGTATATTGTCAAAACTAACTAAACTTACCTAACCTTAACTAACCTCACCATCTAGTTTTTATATCAAAGTCGAAGTATATTGTGCGGAAATTACATGCGCTCACAGACATGCATACAAAATAAGAAAATAAAATCTAAAAAAATTGACTTTTTTCAAATTTAACGACAGTTTTCTAGCATTTCCAGTACTGATATCGAGTTGTAGTATTTTTTTTAACTAATCCGCCTTAGTGGCGAACATTTAAAAAAAAAAATCATTAAAATCAGATCATTAGTTAGTCGAATTTTCTCCGAAAAATTAGACTTATACAGTCTATACGATAAGAGCTGCGAGAGGCGAGAGTAGGGGCGCTATCCGTTTTCGGACCCGTAGAACACGAATATGTAGAAAAAAAAATGTCTGATATATATATATATATATATTTTCCCGCCACCTTTTAATTTGTGTAGGGCCCCCCTATGGAAGTTAAGAGATGAAATTTGGTAAATGGGGCTCATTTTCGAGGCACCTCATACTATCAAAGTGGGGTCAAATTTTGGGCAAATTTTTTTTCTGACCCGACCTTTAAGGGGGTGGTGGGGGGCGGAAAAGCAATAAAACTTTTCCAAACCGGTTTTAAATAATGTTTCGGTCAATTATCTACAACATATCCAAAATTCAGCTTCCTAGGATGATATGGTGGGAGTAGAGGGGGGAAAAACGATTTTCGCTGGATCTAACAGGCCCCCAGCCCCCCAGAATTAACGTAGAGGGTTGAAATTTGGTGTGTTGATAAAGTTCGTACCTAGGTTGTGGTTTTTGGAGGTTTTAATATTTTACCCCCACCCCCCCTCATTTTTAAGCTACAATTTCATGCATTTTCGACGTTTTCGAAGTTTGTACCACTCGCACAGGTCACCCGAATAAACCTAGAGGGCTGAAATTTTGTATTCGGATTGAGTTAGTATCAAGGGGGTGCCTTTTGGGGGTCTCGACTTTTAACCCCTACCCCCACCATTTTTATACCCAAAAGAACATGATTTTTCTTGTTTTTTAACAGTTTCGTTCGGGTCAAAATCTCCCCAAATAAACCTAGAGGGCTGAAATTTGGTGTACAGGTTAAGCTAATAGCCAGACACTGTTTTTTGGAGGTTTCAACTTTTAACCCTTACCCCCACGATTTTGACGCCAATATTTCCTTAATTTTTTTGCTTGTTTTCTAACACGTCTAGAGACTCCATAAGGAAACCTAGAGGGCTGAAATTTTGTACGTGTATTCAGTTAGTATCCAGCTAGTACCTTGTAGGGAGTCCGCATCACTTTTCCCCCCACTTCTCCCATTTTTACATCGGAATTGAATGCTATTGTTAAATGTGTTTTAAAAGCATTATGTTTATTCTAAATACAAGTAGGCGAATAGTAATTTTAAAAAATTTAAAAAAAAGTGAACTTACTTTTATGACAAATGAAATACATACATATTAAGTAATTTAAAAATGTTATTAAAGTCACTGTTTATTTATAAATTAGGAATTTTGGATTTTTAGTATTTATAAAATAGAAATTTTGGATTTTTTTGGAAAGAAAAAATATCTTTATAAAGGCCTTCCAGTTTACTATTGAAGGTCCTTTTTTAATATTTAAAACTAAAACATAAAGGCAATTAGCGGATAAACATGGGCAGGAATGTCCTCGTACGAATTGTGTTGGCTTTTTTTCTGCTACCTGTTTTCGGCACAAAATTGAAATTTACCGAGATACAGCCCTTAAATACTTAAAACCTTTTTTTAAAGCCTCGATCAGCCGAACACTCATCACCAGTTTTGAAACCAACAAAATGACAATTCGGTTCTAGACTTTCAATCACATTTCGCTTGTAGACATTCAATACCGAAGATGAAGGGGAAAATTCGACTACCGTGATGGGGCCCCGCTGCTCACAGCGTTTTTTTTCTTTTAGGGCCAAAAATAGACGTGGAGCCGTGCTTCTGCATAATTACCAAAATAAAATTTTTCGTTCTTCTGTAAAACTGCTGAAATGGAGATACGAGGTTTACTTATTAATGTGACAATATTCTAATAAAGTTAGAAACATTTCTAGAATTTTAACTTTTCTTTAGATTCGCCAGTTTGGGTGTAGGCGGTGAACATTCGTATCAGAGTGGGTTGGCCCGAAAATCCGCGCCAGTTTCTTCATCTTCCTTCACATATATTAATCAGTTTACAGAATCACCGTACCAATCAGAAAATGTAAGCTTTTGCTAAAGTCTATTTCACGAAAGATTGCCAATTTGGTTTATAATCTAGTCGATTTCACAAAAGATTGACACCTGTTAATTTTTGTTCTCTTCTAGAATATGAATGCAAACAATGCGAATTATGTGGAAATCGAGCAGCTAGACCGTATGTGTTACCAAGCCAATCAGGAGTCACGCGAGAATAACTCCCCGTCACCGATTTATCAAAACACGCAAAATGAACCGAGCAACTACTACACTAGAAGTAATAAATTGTCCCCCATCTACAGTAACACGTACAACGACAGTAACATGGAACAACAGTACAGAGGGCAGCACATGACGTACGGTGAACGTCTAATCCATTCATCCAGACATAATCTAGATATGAGGTAAAGTCGAAAATTTTGTTTCGCGCCAGTGTATTAAGCGCAAAAATCGGCAAGATTACGATTCATATGACGCCAAGATTTGATGACAGTTCCTTACAGGACTTGACAAAATAAAACGAAAAACAATAATAAAATTTTTCGATATCTCGCTTCGTTTTCGAGATATTGAACGTTAAACTTGTCTTTAAATTCTGATATTATATTATATGTATAGTATAGATGTTGTCGCGAGTACTTTTCCTCTCACGATCACTCACGCTCACAGTCGGTTTTAAAAGCTCACGCACAATCATGAAAATAAAAATTCAAATATTTTTGTTCACGCACGATCACGTAGTATATTTTGTCTCGTGTCACGTCACTCACGTCGTGACACGAGGTAAACGTGAGTCACGCCTTCCGCCTATATTTTCGTGAGTGACGTGACTCACGCCATTCACGTATATTTTCGTGAATGGTGTGAATTTAGGTCACTTGTATATATTTAACCCTAGAATCATATGTTGGTCTACGAGAAACGTTAATCATACATCGACGTCGTTTTGACGGATGGACTTTTTACGGAGAGTTTTAAAGTTTATTTGCAAAAAACATTTTTTTTACATAACAATACTACAAAAGCGAACAAAATATTTAAAAAATTGGATTTGGAAAAATTTCTTAATGTAAATATTTATTAATTTTTTTAATTTTTTTATCAAAGCATATTTTTATTATAAAAATTAAATAAAAAATAGATAAATACATCAATTGTATCATAAAACATGTGTTTCAAATAATTAATTTATGAACTATTATGAGTCAGTGGACATGTGTGACTTTACAGAATGTGAAATTTCTCAGTCATAAATATTCCTATAGATATGTAGTTATTTCCCCATTAGGCACATTTGTAAATTTTCTAATAAGAAAGTAATTTTTCGAATAAGAGTTAGTAATTTTTCGAATAAGATCTCAGAAAATAATAAAAATTAAAATATTTTCCACAAAATAAATTGTTAATCTTTTATTAAATCACTTGAAACACATTCTTCAGTTTTCGATTCAATATATTAAAACTTCAGTATTATGTCGTCTCTATAAGTCAAACAACTGTAAGCTAAACACAAACGACGCCGTGTGACCTAGTGCCGTGTGACTTTATATCAAAGTCGAAGTGTACTGTCAAAACTAACTAAACTAACTTAACCTTAACTAACCTCACCACCTTGTTCTTATATCAAAGTCGAAGTATATTATCAAAATTAACTAAACTAATCTAACCTTAACTAACCTCACTACTTAGTTTATATTAAAGTCGAAGTATACTGTCAAAACTAACTAAACTAACCTAACCTTAACTAACCTCACCACCTAGTTTTTGTATCAAAGTTTAAGTATATTGTCAAAACGAACTAGTCGTAACTAATATTGCCGAGTGTCTGGTAAAAATTTTAAGTGATTCTGAGCATTTCCATTTTCGGAACTTGAGCCAAAAGAAATTAATTTTTTTGTGAAAAAAGAAAGTACAAAGATCACTGAAATTTAGTTGACATTACTTTTTTCCTATGCACGTTTGTGTTTTCTAAATGGAACACGCTCATTGTTAAAATATTACACATCCCATATACATACAATATATCCGAATTTAAAGACATGTTTTACGTTCAATATCTCGAAAACGAAGCAAGATATCGAAAAATTTTATTCCTGTTTTTCGTTTTATTTTGTCGAGTTCTATAAGGAACTGTCATCAAATTTTGGCGCCGTACGAATCGTAGTATCCCTCAAAAATCATTACTGTACGTTGTTTTCGATTAGAGTCAACACCCCGCAAAGTATTCCAAATCAGTCAGTGGAAACGGAAGAACTGCCATTGCCTCCGGGATGGTCTGTCGACTATACGCTCCGCGGAAGAAAGTATTACATGGATCACAACACCAAAACGACCCACTGGTCGCATCCGTTGGAACGGGAGGGTTTACCGAACGGTTGGCAACGGATCGAATCGCCCCAGTATGGCGTCTATTACTGGAAGTATGTATTATTCAAAATTTAAGGGGTTACATCTATTTGAACGGTCGAAAAATAGACGTTTTTTTGGGATTTATTTTTTTCATGATGTAATAAAACAATTAAAATTAAATTTTGAGGGTTTATTATACATATAAAGAGGTGTAGAAAACAATTGAGGTAGCATGTGTTTCTTTTTTTTTTGAGGAGTGCTGCAACATGACGAATAACATTTTGTCATTTGCACCTACGACAAAATAAAAAATTTTTCGTAATTTACATTAAATTTATTAGAGAAGTATACACGATTATTAACGCTTTAAATGATTAAGACGAGTTAACTCGTCATGCAGTATGGCGACTCAAAATGCTTTGATATGTATAATTATCAGGTATCGGATTTCTTTCGGATCAGACAGTTTCGTCTTTAGCATATGCAGGTATACATATTGCACTCAATGTGACTAAAAGTTGAAAATATTTTCATAAAAACAACGTACACAAGTTACATACACACACATACATATGTGTATCAAAATATTATTTATACGTATTTTATGTAAACATTCTTTTTTTTCTTTTATTTATTACCTGCACAATTGAAAAGTGCCACTGTAATTTTAATTGACTATCAAAAGTATTTTTGTTTATATTATGTATGTGATTTATGTGACATGTCATTTAAATTAAATAAATTCATCTTTTTTTATTGTTTTCAATTTTGAGAGATATAGAAGTATAGTTGCTTGTTAAAAATTTGTTTTTCAATAATAAAAAATCTTAGTAAATACGTACGTCTTAGCTATTATAGTGGACCGTCTAAATATTCAACAACTTTTCAATATATTTTACAAAAATTTTTTTCCGATTTTTTGAATTTTCTTACTTTCGTCAAATAAAAAATGCTATTAGTATTCTCAATGGTGAAAAATGTAATTTTTGACCAATTATATCCATTCAAATGTGCATAATTTAATGTAATTTAGTTGCAAAATTTTATTGAAATAAGTACGGTCCTGACCTGTCCGAAGAAACCCGATACCTAATAATGAGGACACTAATTCATACATATCAGTGAAACAGTGGAACAGTATAAACAATGCTGATTAGTTAGTCGAATAATGATGTTACAAACTTAAGTTGTCTTACTATGTTTATTTAATTTAGGTAATTTTTCTTTCATTTAATATAATCAAAACATTTTTAGCTCTTATGAAATAAATATTATAATAGGTGATAAAGTGCGGGTAACGCCCGAGTCTTAAACTGGGGAAGCGGAACTATTGAGAGCGGAAATATTCAGATTGTGCACTGTAATTCCTATGGAATATTATTTTTTAGATATTGAAAAATATTTAAAGTTCGATTACTTTGTCTATTTCACGAATTAAAAATAATTTTTATTTTTAATTCGTGAAATAGACAAAGTAATCGAACTTTAAATATTTTTCAATATTTAAAATGGAGTTTCACAAAGTAAATCTCTCAACAGTGAATTATTTATTTTTTAGATATTTTTATATCATTTATTAAAGCCAATAAAAATAAAAATGCTAAAAAAAGAAAACTCGAGTAGATGTAACCCCTTAACAAAATGGTGACAGCGGTTGGGATTTAATCGATCTGTTTTTTTTTTTTTTTTTTTTTTTTTTTCAGTTACATCACACGATGCGCCCAATACGAACATCCATGTCTGGCGTGGCACCAAGTCGATATCCGACAAGCTCCACCACCTCCAAGGCACACCAATTTCCATCCGCACAGTGTCCTGGTGCCAGCAAATCCATACCTAAACGAGGAAATTCCACATTGGCTTGATGTGTATTCAAAGGCCAGTCCTGAATTGGATCACAAGCTGCGATGGGACATGTTTCGATTGTCCGAACTCGATTGTTTCAATGCAATGTTGACGCGACTATATAAACAAGAATTGAAAGAGATTGTGATGCGTTACGAAGCCTATCGGTAATTTAATTATTTGTGTAACTAGTAGTGAAAGTAGATAATATCACATTGTTATTGGGATAGTGTACGCATTTACTGACAGAGAGCAGCACTTGTCAGCAGGTGTAAATCTATACATATAATAAAACTGTAAATCTGTCTCTGTCTGTCTATCTGTCTGTTCACGCATCACGTAAAAACTACTGGACGGATTTTAATGAAATTTGGTGTGATGATAACTTATTACCTGGGTCAACATCTAAGATACTTTTTATTCCGGGAAAATGTCTCATTCTCACGGGAAAATGGAAAAACTATTTTGAGCATCTATACACATTACGCCAATTTACATATTTCATAAAAAATTTCATAACTATAGTAACAAAAATTGTAAATAAATTTTGTAGTTTGGAAATTTTTCCGAATTTTAAATCAAAAAAAATGTTGCTAATTGTGTACCGAAAAATACAGTAAATACACAATTGTCAATTTGGAGACAATTTAATGCATTTTGTGTTGCAAGAAACTACAAATTGGAAAAAGAAACTACTCAACGTTTCGCGTGAGCAACGTCACGGGTACGGCTAGTGTTGAAATATTACTGTTATGGATTCCATATCGTTACTGGTCAACAATATTTTCAACTTTTGTCACTAGATTAATATGTCGATTTAAAAATTTTTTAATTACAGTTTTAATATTTTTAAAATTTAATTTGGTTTATTTTTGTAGGTCGTCATTATTGATGGAAATGGAGAGCAGACGTGCGCATGTTCCTGAATCAAACGCTTAAATAATGCCTTATTTTGAAAATCTTGTTAAGTATTTTTAAAATTTTATAAGTGAGATAATTCTGTGTATAATTGTATATTTATTTTTTAAAAGTTATTTAAACAAATTTATTAAAAGTTAAAGAAGTTTTAAAGTTTTAAAAAAGTGCACTTCAAAAGTTTTTACTTTACGTACTTAAAAAAATGTTATAACTAAATGAAAAAAAAAATTGTCATATGTTTTTAGAAAATTGTAATCTACGTTGAAAGACATGAATTATGTCTGGTATTATAAAAGACAAATAAATCAGCGAATTCGACTGGTAAATTAATTTCCCGCGTAAATTAAATTAGTTAGTTTACCATTCAAACGTTATGTTACTGTTATGTACTAGAGGGCAGTACTAGTTTGTTAATAGATAATAACTGCAATTTATCTCCGATAAAATTTATTTGCTAGACTTACTTCCTTAATAAATTTATTTTTGATTTATAATACAATGGGAGCGTCTATAAACTACGTAACCTGGTTGGCGGGTGAGGGGGGTTATATAGCTAGCTTTACTTGTTATGTAGAAGGGTGGAGGAAAGAGTAAGAATCAAACTACGTAATTCTTTATTTTTCTTTTATTTAAATGTGAAATTGCATGAGTAGTCATGAATTATCTGCTTGACATTTTGACATTTCACAGAACTACTTTAAGGGGGGAGGATCCTCCAGACAACAGGTTTTTTAATAATTTTTTTGAGAAACTGGATACATTTCTTGTATCAAATGAAGTTACATAGTGTAGTACATGTTATGATGTATTCACTCATAAATTTTTATACAAAAAAATTAAAAAATGGCGGCGCTACAGCTGTTTAAAATTGACTCCTTCGATTTGTGCCGTGGAATTCCCAGCCTCTTGTAATCAACTGAATTCAATCGGACAAAATAATTTTATTAAAATAAGTCATTACGCTTTGCATATACCTATTTCTGATGAGAAAATTTTTTTTCACAATTTAAAATCAAAAAGAAAAAAATTTCACTTTTTTTTATAAACAAATTGTTATCAGCAATATTTATAGTAATAATTTATGCAAAATTTTAGGTATATGCAAAGTCCAATATCTTAAAGAATATCTGTACAAAATTTCAAGTTAATACCTTAATAACTTTTTAAGTTATGTTCCACGGCGCGGAAAAAAACATGTTTTGAGAAAAACGCGATTAAAAAGTTTTCGTTCTTGAAAAGTAGAATTTAAAGCAGTTTATAGTTATCTAAGATAATGTTTCTATTGGGCCTAAAACATTGAAGTATATTCTTTAGGATTCAAATGAACTTTTAAAGCAAAAAAGGTAATGAAAAATTTGAAAGTTCTGGAGGACCCTCCCCCCTTAAACGGATTATGTTACTATTTGGTCACATAATTTTCTTAAATTTTATTACAATATTAACCTTTTAATTGCTTTTAACTAAATTATACATATAATTGTAAACCGTAGAAAGTATATCAAGCATGTTGAGTCTATTTTTTCTAAAATCTAGTAAGTTTGTCTATGCTGCCCTCTGCCGAAACACACTAAAATTCGATGTTCTATTTTTTTTTTTAAATGGAATACGCTCCAATCTACTTATTCGTCTTTTATAATACTGAGCATTAAAGTATTAAAACTGTATATTATACAATTGTTACAAAGTGCCTCAACAAAGTATCCGTTACATAAGTATTTTATTTTGAAAAGAGTTTTAAGTGAAAGTTTTAACAATGTGCCTGAAAATTTTAAATCATAGTTAAAATTATTTTTATTAATTTTATATTAACTAAACAGTTTTTAGCTTTTAAACTCCTACAATTAATCAGCTAAGCGCCAATCCACTGGTATTTTATTGTCAATAAAATCTATATTTTAAATTGATGGGGTTTTGAAAATTATTTTTTTTTAAGTTTGCACTCTATGCTTCCCCCGCTTAAATTTTAAAATTATTTTTATTGTAAGATTATATGATTTGTGATTTTATAAATTATGCTTATTTATTTTAATTGTATTATAATTTAATAAAACATTTTTAACAATAAAAACAAATTTGTAAAAATATTCTTTTTTAAATAAAATTGTTCCTATTATATTTTATTGTAGTTTCATTTTTACAATATTTTTTCAGTTTATTAATTTCCCATTGGAAGTTATTGTAATGGGTCCGTTTTTACGAATCGCTAATTTGAACATCTCCACGTTTCAAGGTCACTAGAATCCGAATCCATCGTTTTTAGCGTGAGGCCTGTGCGAGCGTTCGTTAATTTTTTTTCGCCTCGCATATCTGGAGAACAAATGATGATATTAACTCCGGACTAATTTCATTAGATGCGTAATTAAAAAATGAAGACCCGATAAAGTTTTCAGCAAATTCGGATTAATGGTTTATTTTTTGTGGTAAAAAACGGAATCAACGTTATTTACCATCTCCTTATTATATAATGGCCTAAGAACCTAATTGATGTTAAAAACTCCAGTAATTTACTATAAAATTAAAAAAAAAAAATTTGGGGGACAAGTCAACCCACACTGTCAACTTCCCATTGGGTGTCCTCAAAGACTAGAGACTACTGTACATAAATAATTATTTTTTCATTTTAGGCGACTCCTCCCCTGGGCCCCCGATAGAGGCTTTGCCCCTTGCACCATACCGGGGGCTTCGCCTTCCGTACCTAAGGGTGGGGACTCCACCCTTATCAAACAAATGATAACATCATTTGTTCTCAAGATATGCGAGACAAAATATATTTTGGCAAAAAACTAATTTTTTCAAGTTTCTTATTTCGTTATTTTTTTTTAATTTTGTAATAATATACTGGCGTTTTTAACATCAAGGAAGGTTCTTAGGCCATTATATAATAATGTTAAAAAATCCATATAATCTATGTTATCTTAATAAAGTTAAATCCGTTTTTTTTACCACAAAAAACAAACCGCTAATCCAAATTTGCTGAAAACTTTATCCGGTCTTCATTTTTTGATTACGCATCTAATGAAATTAGCCCGGAATTGATATCATCATATGTTCTCGAGATATGCGAAACGAAAAAAAATTCACGAACGAACTAACGAACGCACAGACATAACGCTAAAAACGATAGATTCGGATTCTAGTAACCTTGAAACGTGGAGATATGTCAAAATTAGCGATTCGTAAAATCGGACCCATTACAATAACTTCCTATGGGAAGTTAAAAAAATTTTTTATGAAATATTTTTTGTCTTGCATATCTTGAGAACAAATTTAATGATAATATCATTTCTTTGACAAGGGTCCCCACCCTTAGGTACAGAAGGCGAAGCCTCCGGTGTGATGCAAGGGGCAAAGCCTCTATTGGGGGCCCAGGGGAGGAGCCCCCTGAAATGAAAAAAGAATTATTTATGTACAGTAGTCTCTAGTCTTTAAGGACGCCCAATGGGAAGTTGACAGTGTGGGTAGACTTGCCCCCCAAATTTTCTTTTGTGAAGTCAACTAGATATTTAAAATGGATATGTTTTTGAGATAGAGTACATTTTAAAAATTGGACAGTTTACATAGGTGGCAGCAGTAACTAGTGTTATCATACGTATTTCCGTAAACAAACAACAAATAATGTTTGTCGTTTATTTGTGTTACATGATCGTAAATTAAATTCTGAAAGAAAAAACTGGTTTCTATTTATTTAATTTATTAATTATATTATCACAAGTTATTTTATATACATTTTACATCACTAACTAAAAATATTTAAGAATATTTTCCTTCTTCTAATAATTCATCAACTTGATCAATTTTCGCTAAATTATCGACTTCTTCGGTTGAAAAACCTTTGATGCGTACAATTTTCGCCTTCGGCATATCAAGTGTTCTAGCCCATTGTTGACCTAAACGATTAATAAAATTAAAAATGTTACAAAATTAATAAAAATATTTGATAAAAGTACGTACCTGGCGAAAGATGTTTATCAGCTTCCGTTTTTATACCATGTGTCTCTGCCCAATCTCTGTTGCCGCTGAAAACGTTGTACAGGACAAATCCGAAGGCATTCCATGCTATTAACATATATCCGATGGATAGACGATTTTTCCATAATTCCGCTTTATTTATGGGGATTTTTTTGGTGTTGCGTCGAATAAATCGTCGTAGCCATTGTATTTGGAACATTTAATTACCTACTGTAAAAATAATCAGTTTGAATTTCAAATTATTTTAGCGCTATGTGTAGAATTCTTAACACAATTTACGCATAAAAAATATTTTTAGGTTATAATGGCATATACCTTGAAATAAAAACTAAAGAACAAAAAGCTTTATGTAATAAATTAAAAATTTTAATTCAATAACAAAAAATTAGTGACAATAAGCGAAAAAGAAAAATATATTTAAATAATTCCCATTCGTATTGTTATATTTTGATTGTTCAATGACCAAAAATAACAACTACCTTGAACTACCTCAACAACTAAGTATCCCACAGCGCCCACAGCATAGTTTGAAAAGCTCTAAAGATGCCCCCGGAAAGTCCGGAATAATCCCTGCTGTTTATTTTGTAAATGATAGCTTTAAAAATTTTATAATTTTAGGTTAAGTATGAATCTAAAAAGTTTTTAATTTTTAAAAACATTTGAAATTAATCTAGATATTTAAATTCGGACACATCAGATTTGGAGACTTATCTATGTAAAACTGAAATACAAAAATAGCCTTGATTCGAAAAAATAAGTAAAGGAATTGAAATAAATAAAATAATTTTGAATTGTGTAGAGTTTTGTGCTTTATTTTAGTAAGATTTTTTTTTTTAATTTTATTTAAAAAATTTAAAAAAAAGAAAAAGCGAACTTTAATTTCATAGATAATTATATTTTCCGTTTTGAAGTTCAGAGATAAAATATAAAATATTTTCAAAAATTTAAATATTATTTGTATGAAATCAAATCAATTTTTACTTTTTTTTTTTTTTGAAAATTTTTATTAATGTATTTAAAATAAACCCTACATTTAAAAACAATAAATAAAATTTAAAATAATTTTGAAATCTGAAAACTGTCTGAAATAGTATCGTGGTAACGCGTGCGCATAACTTTATTAAAAATCAACAATGTAGCACCGTTTCAGTGCGTTCGGTTGTACAATCTGAAATGTAATATCAAAATTTTCTGTTTTAAATTTTTTTTGTTTTAACTCGAAATTTCAAACAGTTCAAAATTCATTTCCGCACCGTAAAACTTCATGTTCAAGAGGCAGTAAAATTTTAAAGTGTAAGTAAACATTTTTATTTTAATTTTTCTCTTTTAAATATTATAGAATTTAACCTTATAAGTACACCTCATTTAATTTAACATAAATTTCATTTTTATATTTTTTATTATAAAATTGAGTAAAATATTAAGGTATTTTGGTGCAGTTTTTGAAAGTATTTGATACAAATTGTCTATATAAAAATTTTTTTTAATTCATATTTCTTTTTCTCAGTATTTATTGACAGTTAAACTAATTATGTATGCATGCCAATCAAGTAATTATAAGTTTGAAAAAAAAAATATGTAATATACACAATTTCTGTTATTTCTTACGGGTAATTGAGTGTAATAGATTTTGGCACATCATTTTTTTTTTGTATGATTTATTAATTTCTAACTGTACTTTAAATGTGTCGATTAGTTTTGAATTTGATTAAATTTTATTATTTTTGTTAGAAATATTTTGTTAGAAAATTTACGTTTTTATACGTGTGTAGTTTAAAATACATTACGATTTTAAAAAAATAAAGAAATAATTAGGTAAAATATTAGCTGGAATTTAACTGATGATTCGAAACTGAATTTTGTGTTTTTTTGTGAATTTTTTAAATAAAATTTCACAAAGTAGGTGAGGGTAAGTGCATTTGCTTTAGAATTATATAATGCGGTTTTTCTGTAAACATGAAATGTAAGTACACCTAGCCCTTGTCATACACGTTTTATATTACTAGTACATTTGCTATTTGAGAGGAGAGAATGTGTTTTTCGCCAAACCAAAATTGGATTTAGAGAAAACGTTGTGGTAGGAAGCTATAAAAGAAGCGCTAAACTTCTAGCCCTTCTGGGTGAGCTTACCTGGGCTCTTTACGTCATAGGGTGGCCTGTATCAAAAGGTGTGTTACTTTAAAATAATATTCAAATTTAAAGAATTTTTTTTTTTACTCTATTGACGAAAGAGCATTTTTAATTGTTTTTATTGATTTGTTTAACGTATGAAATTTGATATGTGTACACCTGTGCTTTAACTACTAACCTACAGGGTGTTCCAAAACCGAAAAACTTAAAAATGTACTTCGTGCAATATGAAATACGTATGTATCGCCCAGTCGATACTTTTTTAAGCATTAGAGAAATATTTAAAAGCAATTCTTTAATTTTGAGTAGAATTCTTGTAGCCCGGAATCATTTCGACTATTAATTGGGTCGTGTAATATGAAATGTCGTTTTCCAACCATTTAGTCTACAATGTAATTCAGATAAATATTGACACTTTTTTAAGCATTAAATAAATGTTTAAAAGTAATTCTTTAATTTTAAATAGAATTCTTTTAGCCCGGAATTATTTCCGCTTTTAACTGGAATAATGTTAGGTCGTGTAATATGTAATGTCGTTTTCCGACCATTTGGTCAGGGCTGGGAACTATTTAAAATGATTTCATTTTAAATATGTATTTAAAATACAAAATTACATTTTGAATTTTCTATTTTAAATAAGTTCGGTCAAACCATTTTCCATTTTGTATTTAAAATGAAAATTTGAATCCATTTTACATTTAAAATGAAAATGCATGTATACTAAAATGTATGTGTATATGTATGGCATTTATGACTCACATTAATTACAGAACTCGAATTGAACGCAATCTAAGAAATTGTAAGTTAAATGTAAGTTGATTCAGTTGACTCAAATTTTTCATAATTCCAGTTGCAATGTCACTTGAATTAAACTTGTTACTAGAGCTGCAGTTCTCTCAAGTCAAACTTTTCTGACTCAAGTTATGTGCTATTATTTTTAAGACACGTCGATACACAATACAATATTTTGGTATTTCGAGTAAATGATTTTCGTAATTTAGAAGTCGCAGTATATTTCAAGAGTTAAAATTTCGTTTTCATATAATGCAAAATTAAAAAAAAAATTTAAAAGGTTGCTCCTATTTCAGTATTTTAGTAACAAGTATTTTAATTTCGGTATGTTTGATATTTTAGTAACTTTTTATTTATTAACCCTTTGCGGTTATAAGACATGTACAGCATGACAAGATGGTTTGTCCATTAACTCTACCATATTTAATGGTGTTTTGTCTGTTGGATCATAAGACATGTACCACATGACACACTGAATGTTGAACTGTAATGACTGCTCATACTTCACATTACATGAATATTTTATTTAATAACTGCAAACACATTCATTTATTAGAAAAATTGTAAATAAAAATAATACAAAATCACGTTGAATTATTTTTTAAAATTAAAAACTAATAGAAACAGCATTGGGGACGTATTTAGCGCATTTAGTATTCAACTTTGGGGAAACAAGGTTAGAACGTCAAAAGAGTCCGTCAAAAAAAGAACGTCGGTCGTTGTCATGTGCTACATGTCTTACCAGCCTATTTACAACTCACTTTTTTTTTGCTTGAGTGCAAAGAGTTAATATAAAAAATTATAAAAAATTTATAGAATAAATTTATTTAAGTAAAAAAAAAAAGCATTTTGCATTTTATAATCCATTTTAAATAGCTATTTTCCATTTTCAATATATTCAGCAAAACCATTTTCCATTTTGTATTTTAAATTCTTTAATTCTTTTTGGAAACCATTTTCTATTTTAAATGGTATTTATGAAGCATTTTTCCCAGCCCTGCATTTGGTGAATGCAATTCAGATAAATATCGACACTTAGGGCCGGACTATTACATAGACAAACTGTCTATTTTGAATATTTTAATCAGTATTTGCGATTTGTTTTAGTTTTTCACATTGTTTAGTTTGGTTTTAACGAATTTCCAGATTGGAAACTCTCTATTGTATTTTTTGTGTGCTCTATATCTTGTGCGGGTGGAAGGGGGCCCGATAAGAACAAAATGTCCTAGGCCCCAAAACGGGTTAAATCAGGGGTCGGCAACCTTTTTTGAATGACGGACCATTTTTGAAAAGAATAATTTTTTGTGAGCCGCACAGTCAAATATTTTGTAATATATTTTGTAGTTGAGGTTTTTTAGCGAATTTTCGAATCGAAAATTCAGCTATTAGAGCCATTATCTTGACGCGACTTGAGCCCGGAACAATAATATAAATAATTTGTTTTGAAGTCTCTAGAAGCCGAAAATGACATTCACTAAAATTTATATCCGTGCGACAATTTTCGAACGAAACATTCTGTTTTTATGAAATTTGGTGAAAATATTGGTAGTTCAAAAAGTCTGACACGTCCGATGCCCAAAACGGTTTTATGCGGCCCGCGGGTCGCGGGTTACCGACCCCTGAGTTAAATCATATAAATATCTTAAAGAAAAACATCTGTGTCTGTTGATTAATAATGGAACACCCTGTTTGTTCGTATTTTTTTATGCCATGTGTTATGTCAAATTGCAAATCATTGTGCCGTTCCCCGTTGTTTGTCATTTTCATGACTACGTGATGACTTGTTTTTTATGTGGCTGGTGGCATATGACATTAAGAATATTCAATAATGTATTACCTACCATTCGTATGATATGTAGGTCATTTTACCGGTGTATACACCTGCTGAACTGAGCGTACGTTTAAGAAAGGTCACGAAATGGTTAGTTAGGTCAGTACGACAAAATTATCGTTCAAAAATACAGAATAGAGGAACAAATTTTAATATTTCGAACAGTAAGAATCGTTATTAACTGTTTTATTTAAATATTTAAATTTAGTTTGAAATTTTATCGTAAGATGTCACCATATTTACATAAAGTTTGTTAAAGAGTAATTTGTTAAAAAAACTCTGTGTCAAAAAGTGTCCATAGAAAGGCGTAAATAGTGGTGGTGTTACTGTAGCAAAAGGGTAAATTTAGAGAAGTAAACGAGGAAAGAAAAACATCCGCGTTGTTATGTAATTATTGTTTTTTTATTTTATTTGTTACATATAATTGTTTTATTATTTTAAAAATTTTTATAAAACTTAACACAAAAAAATCACTTACAGACATTAAAAGTTCATGTAATTATGAATCACTTTCAACGTGTTTCACAGCGAGTTTTTTGTAGGTTATTAAACAACACACTTCACTCCGTCGACAACTACAAAGTTCGTTTCATACTCTTTTGCTACTCTAGCGCTATTCTGGCGAGTTTTTGAAACTGTTACTTAGTACTTAAAACCGGACACTTTTTGAACTATTTTTCTATTGTTTTCCGGCCAAGATAGTCCTCCTGATACCTACCCTCCATAGAGTAATTATTCAGTTGAAAACAAAATTTGTCTGATCCGTCTATTTAGAGACGGATTTAAGATTTAGTTATTTTGGATCATCAGCGTCTTTACCGTTTCTACGGCTACGACAATTTTTTTTCTTTTTTAAATCAATTTCTAAATTAACATGTGATAGCTTAAAAAATTGCCCTTTCCAAATATAAAATTGCCTCAGCTGTATCTTTTAGCAATAATAAGTTATCATTATATATATTATTTAAACATTTTGACATATAATTTAGCATTAAAACAATAAAAAAAGTTTTTTAATCATCAAAATATTTTTTCCAAATACTCGTTAGCGTTAGCCTAACTTCGAGGCGCTAGGTTCACTTAGCTCGTTTCTACTCCTATAAATTACTTACACACGCAATATGTATTGTAGGGGATACAGAAGTTGTAAACTTAGCGTAGATAATCTGATTAGCACTGTCTTGTTCCTGCTGTAAACCTTTAAACATTGTCATTGTTGTTAGCATAGCCGATAAACCCACGATTGTGTCTACTTTAGTAATTCTCAAGGGGGTGGGGGGTATTCAAGTCTAGAGTCTCGATTTTGACAGGTATAATAAAAAAAAAAGTAAACATTTTTAGTATCCATTTTTTTAATAGTTTTTTTATTGATATTTGAAAAGTATAAAAATGTATAAAAATTTAAAAAAATTGAAAATTGAAATCGGTACAGGCCGGCAAAGTGGGGACTTAAAAAAAAAGATGTTTCCTGGTTGACATGATTCCAACCCTCCTGGTGATCTGAAACATAAAATTTTGGTTAATTTTTAATAAACAAGGATGTAGAATACGTTAGACGTAGGTAGCCGATTTGAAAAAATAATTTTTTTCACAAAATGGCGTCCATTTAAAAAAAAATCATTTTTTCGCCTCCTTTTTTCAACTTTGGAAATTTTTTAAAAATAGTAAAAAAAAAAAAATTCCAGAAACCCCTAAGTCGGGCCAATTTTGATAGTATTAAGAAGATCTGTACCAAATTTCAAGTAAATCGGTGCATTAGAACTTGAGATATCATGTCAACCGTATCGAAAAAAGTAGTTTCGAGTAATTTATATTATTAAAAATTTAAATTTTAACACTGAAAAGATTCACAGTACACAGGGAAAAATAACCATAACTCCGAAAATAATTCGAATTTCCGCAAATCCTTTTAGGGGTTCATTCATAAAGGTCTAAACTTTAAAAATATGAAAAAATTAAAAATCGATTTTTACGAATTTTTAGACTAGAATACCCCCTTAAGGGACATAACCACCAAATGTGCAAAATGTTTGGAGATTCTCGTCAGCTTTTGCAAACAATTTTTTTTTTAGCATTTTATTTTTGCTATCGTAATAACAGTTTTTTTTTTTTAACTTCTGTTACAAAAGTCTATTTTCTAGTGGCCGTATATGCTTAATTTTGATAACAATGAAAAAAATGACCTCAAAAACCTATAGTTCGCGTCCAATTTCATCATTGTATCATTTCATTTACGATTTTTAGAACATTGAAAAATTTTAGTAAACTTGATGACGTGATGATCAAATTAAAAAATTTCTTTTTTGCGCAAATCAGGCTCTATGGAAGCAATTTGAATAAGGTTGATTTGTTGAATTAGGGTAATTTGAGTGTGAACTTTTCATTTTTGCTATCAAAATAACGAAATTCCTTTTAGAAATATTACTAAATAAGTCTTCTTTTAGCAGTCCTACATGTTTAGTTTTAATAAAATTGAAAAGCACGGCTTGGAAAACCTATAATTCGCTTCAAAATTTATCATTCTATAATTTCATTGACGGTTTCTAAGGCATTAATAGTATATTATTCAACAAGCTGGTAATGATAGCTATTACTCACGAAGATGAAATTGCGACACGAGCCGAGCTTGCGAGGCGAGTGTCGTAATGCATCTGAGTGAGTAATAGCCATTGCAAGCGAGTTGAATACGATATTTTTTCTACGACTTTTTTCCTTTTTGATTTAAATAAAATTGAATATAAATTTTAAATTAAACGAATACAATTTTTAATCCATCTCTAATTTCATTAAATGTTTATATACCTCATTTCAGATACTATTGATCATAAGTTTTCGTTAAAAAATTAAATAATTCTTATATTCGAAACAAATCAATCTTTTATTCTTTTCTAAAAATAAACTGCAAATTTAAAATTTACATAAACGCAATAATAAAAGAGATAAAGCCAAGAAAACGGAAGTTATTTAAATTCAAAGTGACGAAGCATGGTTAAATTTAACTGAAATGAACCATATATGTACAAACGATGAAAACAAAATACAAACTACTTTGTTTACTTTGACGTTACTACGCAACATATATGAAATTAAAATTTAATTACATATATCATACACAAAACAAATGCCGGCCCATTGAATGATGGTTAATACCACAGAGGACAGAGGTACAATACGTATCTCTCCACTACTGGAATCAGTGTAACCAGTAAGAGATAGAAAATATGTTATATACGTGCACGGTGTTTACTTTGTATTGGCGCGCTAAACTGTGTATGTGTGCGTAATCGAACATAGAGGTTGCAGTCATGTGACCGGGCTCGCATACATATGTGTGATACCACAACGCTATGTGTGGGGGTTCTACAATGCTAACAACAATCAAATCCATTGTTGTTTGACTGACCTACACTCAGCGACTGCTACTGAGACACTGACTACCTACGAGCCTAAGGTACACAAAAATCCACACTGCAGATTTCATGATAGAGATAGTTGCTGTGTCTCCATTACTCCATGGTTAATACGGTGATTTCATTGGTCGATAGCTATTGAGTAATGGTCATTCTTCCACACCTTTGAATAATGCCTAACTTTCTCAACAATTTACGGATTTGTAATGAGTGTGTTCTTCAACAGGAGTAGAAAAAAATTTTTAGTACCTATACTAATTTTATTTTTGCAAATCAGCTTTTATGCAAGTAATCTGAATTAGTGTGATTGGTTAAATTAGGGTAATTTGAGTGTAAACTTTTCATTTTTGCTATCAAAATGACGAAATTCCTTTTAGAAATATGACTGATTCGATAGAAATCTTTTTTTTAGTGATCCTACATGTTTAATTCTGGTAAAATTGACAAGAACGTCTTCGAAAACCTATAATTCGCTTCCAATTTCATCAATCTAGTCTTTCATTTACGGTTTCCAGGACACTGAAAATTTGTACTTAATCCACTTAGCCCCCTTGTAAATACGCCACTCTCACTGAATTATCCACTGTATCAGTGTTTTCAACATTATTTTATTTTATTATATAATTTTTATGTCTTTTGATCACGAACATGCCGGGGTTAATAGTTCCCAATTTGTATCACCTTTCGTAGTCATTTGAAAATTATTATTTTTTGAAGTAGGACACTCTACAAATCTCTTAATTTGTATATTTTAATGATCTGTAAACATAGAATTTATGTATTTACCTATATAAATTTAAGAGCTATTATATTAGTTAGAATAAAGTTTACAGGGCGTTCCAGCTTTGTTAGGTCAGTATTAAGGAGGAGAAATAATACAGGAGAACCTCTGTTAACTGGACAGCAGTGTCACGCAAAAATTTGTCCGGCTAACAGAACTGTCCGCTTAACAGGGGCAGAGTAAATAATAGCAATAAATAATTAATTTTTTAATTGAATTTTATTTTTTTTTTTTTAAATTTGTTAATTCAAATCAATTTCATGAACGAATTTAGGTAACGTAAAAGCCCCTATACCGGAACACTATTTTTAGGTGTGTAATTAAACTGGCTTATAAAAATTGACAAATAAATTAAACACCCGTTTTTGTTTCTTAATAAGCATGAAACAAAGTTTTTTTTTAATCCAATGAATATGTTTATAAAAAAATACAACCCAGAAATTTTTATTTATTAATGTTTTTCTTTTACAAAATGTCAACATCTATATTCAAACAAAGAAATATTAATGACACTAGGAGTTGGGAACCGATATACAAACAGACGTGTAATATGAGTAATATGACACATAGAGTGACATCTAGACGTCAATGTAGGAAATATAGAATGGTTTAAGTATCAGACGTAAATAAAGGATCAAAATATTGTATTCAACAAAAATTGTTTAATATATATATGTATTTCTTTAATTAAGTAAGGAAACATTAAATGCGAGGTGAATTTAAATGAGAAATAATCATTCTATTAATAATAATTTTTGTTATCAGAGGTTTCTTTTAGAAATCACTTCATTAATATATAAATGTCAAAACTGTTTCAGTATTAGATCGCGTTCCGGTATAGGGGATTTTACCCTACTTATAGAAAAATATAACGTTTACAAATGCATCGCCACATTAGAATCATTGTTAATAAGATAAAACATGGACAATTATACCTAACCGATATAGGTATACATACGCACTAGACGTACGCGCGTGCGTGTCCGGTTAGGGGAGGTAAAAATATACTAAATGTCTTCGTCAGAAAATATTGTGTCCGCGTCCGGTTAACAGAGGGTTCGCTTAAGAGAGTGCGGAATGCATTGGTTTTAGTATAACATGCCATCGTTATAAAAAATTTGTCCGGCTATATGAGGGGTCCAGTTAAGAGAGGTGTCCGTAATCAGAGGTTCTACTTTATATCGATGGTTAAACCAACTCTGAATTTTTGCTCTTAAAACGTTCACAAGATCTCGTAAGCAGTAGTCCACATTTACAGCTTTTTAAGCAGAAATGCCCAAAGTGCGATCCGCGCAATCCAGAAATTCGGCCCATCATACCAGACCATGGACAGGCATCGCAAAACTTTGGGAACCTCTGTTGTAGACTTGTCTGGGTTCAGAACCGTTCATATTAAACATATACAACCTTTTTAGGGTCGATAAATTTTATAAACGAAGTATGTAGAATAACCTTAAATTTTTTAAGGACAATTTTAATATTAAACTTCACTTTCAGTTGTCTCTTAACATTCGTTTAAATTATGATATTCTGACAAAAGATGTCACATTGTAGACATCGTTTTATTTTGTTGACAAGTAATTTTACATTTTCATGTTTCTTCCATTTTTTTTTCTAGGTCATAATATAAAGAAAAATAATAATTAAATATACACAAGCAAGGTATTTGAATTTTTACTGCTTTATTTATTTTGTAAAAATATTTCTTTTTTTTTAAAAAAATTTCGTTATACATACATAGAAATGAATCCAGTATGCTCTAAGCTAATAAATAATATTGAAACGCAAATAATTACAGAACTTGAAAAGGAAAATCTCAAAACGTTAGCGAATGAATTCAATGTCAAAAGAAATTCGACAATTGTGGATATGTAAGTTTTTTTTTTTGCTGAGATTTTAATGTATTAAGGGGAGGTTTACTTGAGAGTCGTTAAAAAAATCGATTTTTTTTTTGCCGAAATTGATCGTAAATTATGTGTAGAATATGTTCCCAAAGTGATTTTAGTGAAAATAATTTAAAAACAAGATTCTTGCACATTAACCGAATCCAGCTTTCTATAAAAAAAAATTCAAAAAACGTAGTTCACGCAATAATGAGTATTAAATATAAAATTTTTAAAATACGTTTCTTTATATATATTTTATAATATCTCGAAACTACATTTTTGGAACTGGCGGACACGATAACTCAAAAACTGTTCGATGGATCCTTTTTTTTAATTTTTTATTTTAAAGATAATTCAATTCTTCGGCAGCTCTACCTAAGTTCGATACACTTTCAATATTTTTATTTTATTTTTAAATTTACTTTAAAGAGCGAAAAATAAGACAAAAATCATAATCAAAAATTCAAACATCCTCCATTTTTTTTCTTTCAGCAGTTTATTGATATTATAGGTAGAGGTGCTGGTACTCTTCATATATTTTATAAATCTTTTTTTGTTTTTGGATTTCGGTGGTTTATTATCGGCGCTAGGATGTCCACCAACAGGCATTGGATTTTCGGATCGTTACACTGCACTATCTATAAAATGGACACTTTTTTATATTTTTCCTTGAAAAATTTTTTTTGTGTAGTTTAATACTTAATAAATATGTGCACAAAATTTAAAATTGATATTTACTTCCGTTCTTGAGAAAAAAATTCTAGAAAAATACATAATTTTTAAGGACTCTCGAGTAAACCTCCCCTTAATTAGGTTGTGTAATACGAAATGTTGCGCTTTCTTATTGCATATCATCAGCTTAAAAGTATGCCTGGCATTTAAATCACTATATTAAGCTGTACTGTGGGTTGGATTATACATAATAATAAAGTTTTTTGTCCCTTAAGGAACCCACAAATAGAAAATATAAAATAAGAAAACTTCTTTTCTTACTAACTATATATTTCTGGTTTTTATATTTTATGCTACTGAAGAGGATTACAAAAGTAGCCGAAATCGGTCTAACGAATCGTTTATAGGGGAAAAATTTTATGTATAATCTCTGACAGTGTTTGATAGGAGATCATTTTACATTAGGACTCAAAGAGTATCCCTGTGGAACTTCCTCTGTACGATTTTCAGACATATTGACGGCACGGGTATTCCCCCATTTTGTCGAAAAATCAAACTGTAATTCTTTGGTCGATGTCGGATATCGTAACAAAAAGTTCTACGAAGTCCGCTAAAACAGTGGTTCCCGAACTTTTATAAGAGTATTAAAAACCGAAGCTACGGACCGCTTCTCAAATAAGTTAGTTAGAAACTAGAAAATGTAAATTTATAATTTTATATAATCACTGATGGTTCGCGGATCACACTTTGGAAAACACTGCACTAGAGAAATCCATTTTTAGATTTTTAAGCTACTGTACAAATTTGAAGTTAACCGGATAAAAATTTAAGGAGTTAAAAGTACGGTACAGGAAAAAAAAAGTGGTTATTTTGCAAGAGCTGCTGCACCGCCATTTTATTTTTAAAAAATATATTTAAACAAATTTTCTACCGTAATGTGCATTTAAAATTTTGTGTGATAATTGTTCTGTTTTGATTTCTCAGTCGAATTGAATAAATATATCCGACTCTTAACTACTTGAGGAGGGACTTCAAGCCATTCTTAACTTAACAGGCAAACTAATTTTCGTAACGCTAACTTTCACGTACATACAGGCCAATTATTCGAAGTGTGACCTTACCACATCAAAAAATTCAACATTTCATATTACACCAATCTAATATGAGGGGATTCCCCGTACAAAATAATTCTATGTATAAACGTTTCTGATGTATTTTTATTTAGAAGTACAAAATCGAAAATAACTTTACCGTGGAAACAATCCGATCATTATTTACCGGTTCCAATTCTGGATTCATGGAATTGTGATAGTTGGCAAGACTGGTTGAAACGACGTCATTTCTCACTGTTAGCCAGGTAATCGTAATATATTTTTATTTTCGTTATCGAAATTTCTCGACTAGAAACTTTTGAACCCTTATACACGACATGCTTGATTGGTGTTACGCCACCCGTCAAATATGTAGGGTAACGTATCAATTTTTTAACATGTATAACATATACCTGTAGGTAATTATCGACACGCCATCTTACGAGTAGGACATGTAGACATAAAAAAAAAAAACGTGACATATTTCTAATATATAGTGTCAAAGTTATAAAAAGAATAGTTAAATATTTATTTTACGTAACCTTAAACCATAAAATGTAACGAATCGATAAAAAAAAATTATAATAGTCAATTATATAAAAAATGCGTCAAATGCGTGCTGGGTACGCATTAAATCTGAGTTGATAGTAACTAGAGTTTTTTTTTTATAATTTACGAAATAAAATATGCGACATTTAAGGTTGTTGTGGCATAAGGGCTGACTAGAGAAAAAATAATACAAATTTGCATACAGATTCTCAAAAAGGTATTTTATCATCCTATGAAAGAACAAAAAAATTTGGTCGCTGAGAGTCGAGAGAAAAATTACCAAAGTTGAGTAAAAATACATGGGTGCTTATGGAGACATGTGAATTTTTTTGTTTCGAATTTAAAAAAAAAATAGTTCTAATAAAGAGAATTAAATAAAAAACTGATTTAATATAGTTTAACCAATAAAGAATCGATACTCAAAATTCAGTTGTGATCCGGTCGACTGAACTTTAGATTTTTTAATCTAAAGTATCGAAAACGTCTAAAGTAGTGATAACATTGGCAACAGTGTTATATATTTGAAATCAAAATAATGTGAGAGGGGTTACAGGTCTCTTTAAATCTACTTAACCTCATTTTATTTGTTTATAAAACTTCTGAAAATAAAAATATAACTATATATAAATTCATTACAGTAAATAAAAATAGCTAATACTTAATGAAATTTTTGTATAACACTTATATACGTTTTTAAAAATCACAGACACCAGAAAACAAACTAAAAATTATTCACTTTTTTGCTAGAGAATTATAAACTTATTTTCATAACTTTTCATAAATATTTTATTATCACATAGACATAAAACACTTAAATAAACTTAAATACAATAGTATTTTACATACATTCTGATGTTCTTATGTATTTTTATTTATTGAAAAGGTTAAAAACAATGTAAAATCCCCTATGCGTTTCAATGTTACCGACGAAATAGTGGTTGAGTTAGAAAACTAAAGAACAGTGTTAATAGATGGCAGCACTTACTGGCCATTGTTTTACTTCAGTGTTGCAATATTTTATACAAAGATATAATATTTAAATAATTGCGTAAAGAAAAAATTGCTTTCATCTAAAATGTTTATGAAAATATTTAATGACATTTTAAAATACTTTAATGTTAAAATTATATCTCCATATATTAAAAATTAGTAAATTTTCGCTTTGAAATTTCGTTGGATGCAGTTAGCAATACTTTCAAAAAGCAGTGCTTTAATATAGGACTCAGTATCACCACCACAGAACAAATAGAACGAATATAACTGTCTCTTTTCTGCAATCACTTATGTGGAAGTATGTGCATCTTAGGCTGCTTAGGTGTCAGTTGCTCAGTACCCGTCGTTCAGTGTAAGTCAGTCAAACAACAATAAATTTGATTGTTGAACCGGCACAAGTAGCGTTGTGGTATCACACACATCACATACATGTATGTGAACCAAAGGTCACGTGACGGCTATCACCACTCACACAAACAGAGTTTATCGCACAAATACAAAGTAAACACCGTGCACGTATACAACATATTTTCTATCTCAAGTGGTTACACAGGTTCCAGTAGTATAGAAATATGTATTTTCTCTCTAGATGCTCTATGATCACCACATTTAAAAAACTAAACCTCATGCTATAATAACCTTAAGTATATTTTTTATGGTTTGCCATAAAAATAGCTGAATATACGTGTAGGTCACTATTCTTGATTTCAGCTATACCGATTAATTACTATTAAACTAATTAAAAAATATAAAATTTTCTCTTTTGATTATTTTAATAAACAACAAATAAACTTGAATTCACGCTATTCACCAAAAAATCTAATTAAACTTCACAACACATTGCATTGTGTAGTCTACCTTTTGTATTTTTTTGATGGGAAATTGTCATTATTTAACGCAAAGGGGGGCCTCCACGGAGACGGCAGAGGGCCGACGGTGAAACGTTACGCCAATTTATTAAATCCAATCTGGTGTTGCACGATTCAACGATTCAACGCAGTACAACCTTGATGTCGTAGAAACCATCGCACGACTTTCACTTAAAACACATTTTTTTACACTGTTTTATGTACATTTAAGGTTAAAACTAGAAAAGCAATTAAAATTGAACAGTTTTTTTTTCTCTTGCAATTTGATATGTTTACAGTATAAAATTTAGGTTGCAATAATTTGACAGGGGTAACTTTGACTAAATGTTGCGCAAGTGAATGTATACCGTAGATAAGGATGAGGCACGAATTCTGCAGACTTCACACAGTATTTTTTTGTATTTATTTTATTAGTATCTAATCTATACATCTATACATATAATAAAATTGTAACGAGACCATTTCTGTACATGGAATATTTTTGGAAAATTGTGCTGGTACTAGAGATGTCGATTCTCCAAAAAAAAAGATCGATTTTTGGATCGATTTAAATCGAAATCAAAAAAGTCGAAAAAAAAAAATCGGCTAAGAAAAAATCGATTCTATGAGATCGATCTAAGCGAATCGAAATCAATCTAATCGAAATTTTGAAAAGTTTAATAAAATTAGCTGATAATTTTTGTTTAAGGGACTTACTTGATAGTACATAGGTAATATCGGTAATATCGTGTAAAAACGCCTTACATTATATTTGTAAAGGCGATGAGTGAGTTAATTTTTCAATTATAATTATAAAAAATAAGGCAATTGAATATGTAGGACGAATACCACGAATTGAACCAAGTTTATTCAAAAATTTCAAACAAATTGACAAAAAAATGTTTTCTAAATAAGTCGCTTTTGTGGGAAAGGGATCGTCGTTTGCACAGATAGGTGGTCTCTTCCTTCCTTTTGTATTAATAGTCTGACATATAGAGCCATAGAAGGGGTTCGTTGATATAACGAGTAAAAAGTGACAATTAACAATAGAGTTTTTGGTGTTTCATTTTAACACATGTTTCTTTGTAGAATTACTATTAAAATGAAGTAATTTTTGGAAAAAATCGGTTATCGATCTCTTACTTTTAATAATCGATTCAAATGAGAAAAATCGATTTTTTAAGCTTCGATTAATCGATTTAAAATCGACATCTCTAGCTGGTACTGTAAATAGTTAGCGATGTAGATATCAAAACAGCGATTTTTAGAATTTTTGTCTGTCTGTCTGTCTGTCTGTTCATGCATCACGCAAAAACTATTGGACGGATTTTAATGAAATTTGGTGTGATGATAACGTATTACCTGGGTCAACATCTAAAATACTTTTTACTCCGGGAAAATTTCTCATTCCCACGGGAAAATGGAAAAACCATTTTGAACATGTGCACACATTAGGCAAAAACTATTGGACCGATTTTAATAAAATTTGGTGTGGTGTTAACTTATTACCTAGGGCAACATTTAAGATACTTTTCACTCCGAGAAAATGCCTCATTCCCACGGGAAAATAGAAAAACCACTTTGTGCATGTGCACGCATTACGCAAAAACTATTGGACGGATTTTGATGAAATTTGGTGTGGTGATAGCTTATTACTTGAGTCGACATTTAAGATTTTTGAGTAGCTAGCTGTGTTTTATATTAACTGTTTTAATTTTTTACTTTTTTTCTTGTATTTTAATTATTTTTTATCTTTTATTAATTTTTTTTTATTTAAATTATATATTTTCCTTTTTAATAGTAGTTAATAGTAAAAATAAAATTTCCACATAACCTTGTTTTGTAGTAGTAGTGTTTGTTTTTGTTTACTTAGTAATTTTATTTATTTTTTCATTAATTAATTTTAAAATTTTCTCCTCCACCGGATTTAGCTCGATCTTGCATTCTCCTCCTCCGGTTTGATATCGCTGTTTAAAATATGTAACCGGAAATGAAAACTGTGTACCATAAATAATACCTCCTATTATTAGTAATCAATTTCGTCGATAGAGTACCAATTATCACAATAATGTATACCTACCAACTTATAAAAATATATTTCCTTTGGTTCTGTTCTCAGCTATTTCATTTCATTCTATTCCACTTCACTTCACTTTTCAAGAATCGCTGTCCAGATGTCAAGTTCTCATTATTTTCTCTTAAAAAAATAAAAACCACTAAAAATTTGCAGTCTTCTTTTTCTCAGATATGTTTCAAATTAACTAAATTTTCGATTAAACAATAATTTACTCATAAGAAAATAAATAAACAGTAATAAATAGTTTTTAGATAAAGTTTTAAGAAACAAAAAATAGCACTGTTTGAAGACGTCAATCTAAACTGATTTTTTAATATTTTTATCCAACTTCAAGCTTAGTCACTATTGTTACCCGAAAGAATAATTATATTACTATAGTTTAAGGAAGATATATGTTCGCATTTACGTCTAGTATTTTAAAACTAAGCTTATGACTTTTAAACGGTCATCGCGCATTTAATTTCGAAAAGTACAGTATTATCCGTGTCGAGAAATTCTCAAATGACATACCTATAGACAGCATGGTGTTAAAAAGTGAAAGAAATGGGTCAATTTGAGGTCGTGAATGATTGATTAATTAAAAATCAATTAACAATTGTCATTTAAGATGGGAGTGTTGTGGGGGGGGGGTTAATACGCGGCTAAGGTGACGTCGTCGGTCGTAGTGATATTGTTGCATGTTTAACGAAAATTAGAATTTTACTATACACACTGGTTCAGTTCGTTTCGTTTGTGTAGTAACAAACTGGGACAATTGGAGCACAAGTACGACAAGAACCATTGAATTAACGTTACAAAGTGTTTTAAAGAGCTGTTGTAAGTTGATCTCAAACGTTTGAGTGCAAAAACTCAAAAGTAAATTAATTTGAAAAAGAAATTTTTTCCGAATTTTTAATTCTTTTATTAATTTTATAAAATCAATGAGAATACTTGAACAATTTTTTAAGGGATTTGATGGTAATCAGGGCGGGGAACTATTTAAAATGATTTCATTTTAAATATGTATTTAAAATACAAAATGGTATTTTGCGTTTTCTATTTTAAATAAGTTCGGTCAAACCATTTTCCATTTTTTAATTATTGTAAAATGAAAATTTGAATCCATTTTACATTTAAAATGAAAATGCATGATGACACTTATAACTCATACTAATCATAGAACTCGAATTGAACGCAATCTAACAAATTGTAAGTTAAATGTAAGTTTATTCAATTGACTCAAACTTTTTATAACTCGAGTTGTAATGTCACTTACGTTAAATTTGTTACTAGTTCTCTCAAATCAAACTTTTCTGACTCAGCTTGTGTGCTATTCTCTTTAAGACAAATCGATAAGAAATGTTTCGGTATTTCGAGTAGATGATTTCCATAGTTTTGAAGGTGTAACAAAAAAATTCTAAAAACCTTTCCTCTCTTAGAAAATTTTTATAAAAAAAAAAAAACTCATTTTTTGAGGTACCGGGTATCGGACATGTCTGGCTAACGAACTCATCCAAGATTTTTAGATTTCCAACGTTTTCACCAAATTTCGTGAAAACACAGGATGTTTTGGCCAAAAGCTATTGCGTTCTCGTGTATATAAATAAATATTGGTATCTTTTTGGGTTTGAGTGCCCTTAAAACAAATTTCTGTCACAGCGGCTGTAATAGCTGAATTTTTCATTCGAAAATTCGCTTAAACTATCGTAGATAACAAAACGTTTGAAGTATTTTAGAATGTCTACAACCTAGATGAATTAAATTTAATAGATTTGAGCGTTACTTTATGATATTCCATATTTGATATCTATACATATAATAAAACTGTAAATCTGTCTGTTCACGCATCACGTAAAAACTACTGGACGGATTTTAATGAAATTTGGTGTGATGATAACTTATTACCTGAGTCAACATCTAAGATACTTTTTATTCCGGGAAAATGTCTCATTCCCACGGGAAAATGGAAAAACTATTTTGAGCATCTACACACATTACGCCAATTTACATATTTCATAAAAAATTTCATAACTATAGTAACAAAAATTGTAAATAAATTTTGTAGTTTGAAAATTTTTCTGAATTTTAAATAAAAAAAATGTTGCTAATTGTGTACCGAAAAATACAATAAATACACAATTGTCAATTTGGAGACAATTTAATGCATTTTGTGTTGCAAGAAACTACAAATTGGAAAAAGAAACTGCTCAACGTTTCGCGTGAACAACGTCACGGGTACGGCTAGTTAATAAATAAAAACACTTTACTTTGCAAAATACCACTTTTATTGAATATAGAAACTCTTATGATATGTTTCGGTCAATATGACCATTCTCAAACGTGTAGATGAGTTAACTCGTCTTAATCATCATCAAAGGAATTAAATATACTTTGGTAACGTCACAGGGATAATTTTTTTCAAATTATTGATGAAAAATTTATTTTTTTGGAACAATAATTATTAAATACATTGTACTGAAAAAAGGGGTGGAGCGAACAGTATGAAAACAAATTAAATGCGTATCGATACCAATATACATATAAAATCGAATTAAATAATCGGGAAACATCGAAGGTCGCGTATTTCACTAATTTTCTTACTTCCGTTGCATCAACAGTCACGAATTGATGCATTTTTTTTTCGATATATTTTTTTGTTAATTGTTGTATTTAGTTTTTATTGTACACCGCTGTACTTTCAATACTTTTTTGCAATATTTAATTTTTATTATGTATTTATTTTACATGTAAAAAAATAATACTTTTTATCGCAGTGATCACAGCGATCGCAACTTAGTACAGTGTTTATCCGTTTGTCGGTTGGAGCAGTATGGTAAAAATTTTACTCTCGTGATTTGCAAAGCACGTTTTTTAGTGTTACCACACTGATATGTTTCTGTACTAAGATTAAACGAACATAGTTTAAATAATAAACTGATAAAAAGTAACAAAAAAAACTTAATCAATCAGCTAAATTATCAGAAATTATTATTTAATCAGTTTTTTTTATAGAAAAAAGAAATTAGAAAGAAAAACTGTTTTTGTTGGTTTTAAATATTTTATACAAGTGAATTTTGTTTAAGTTTTATAAAATGTTTTTATAAAATTTTTTTTTAATTAACTGTTTAAAATTATTTTAAAGCAAAAATGAATGTTTATGGGAATCATAAAGTAATTTTTAATCGGTGAGTTTAATCTCAGTTTTGGGTTTGTGTTAATCGCGTTTTGTAATTTTAAAAAATTTAAGGTGAATCGATCACTTGAAATTTTCCAAGTTTAGAATTTGAAATTTTAGTATATTATAGAGAAAGATAATATGATGCATTCACTGACACTATTTTGAATAATTTCTGACGTGTAGTTTAGAAGAAATAAATTTTCAAAGTTAGAATTTTTAACGTACGATTAAATGCCAAAGAATGATTAAAGGTGAATCAGTGGTATGTATTTAAGTAAGTTGTGTCATTAAAAACCAACTTTAAGATTTAAAAAACTGAAAATTATTTTATTTTATGTTTTTTAATCATTAAAAAACTATTTTTTTAATATTGGACGTTTAGTTATTGTAATAAATAGAAAAAAAACTATAAAAGTGTCATTTTATACTAATACACCCATAATCGTGTACGTGTTAGTTATTTTGTGTGCGTGCACGTCACTACCAGAATCAAATTCATTACTTTTAAAATTATTAAAATTAGAAGATTGAACAATAATCAAATACTAACACTAAAAACTACGAAATAAGAAACTGTTTTTGAAATATATTTTGTCTCGCATATCTTGAGAACAAATGATGTTATCAAATGATGTTAATATATTATTTTGTTTGATAAGGGTGGAGCCCCCACCCTTAGGTACAGAAGGCGAAGCTCCCGATATGGTGTAAGAGTCAATGTCTCTATCGGGGGCCCAGGGGAGAAGTTGCCTGAAATGAAAAAAGAATTATTTATGTACAGTAGTCTCTAGTCTTTAAGGACACCCAATGGGAAGTTGACAGTGTGGGTAGACCTGTCCCCCAAATTTTTTGTTTTATTTTGACATCTATATCTTTAATTTTTTGTTGTTTTATCTTTAGATTTGTTTAATTTATTTTGCAGGAAGTCGTTTCCATTTATTATTCTTTCCTTTTTAGGGCTCCGAAGCCATACTTCGGATCCCTTATAAATTCGTTTTGTCTGTCCATATTTTTTTTTAATTTCTAAAGAATACATTTTCTATTAATATAATTATTGATAAGTAACATCTTGATCATAGTAAAATTGGTCGGTCATCAGGCTTTCTTTTTACGGTCGAAGAAAATTATGAAAAAAAATTCAGTCCTGATAATTTTCGTTCAGTCACACGATTTCAAAATTTGAAAATCTTTTTGAATAATTTATCATTACACCGAATATAAAATATTCGCATTAACATTGTTACATTTAGACTAATTTCTGGCAAATCCGATTTGAATATCCCAAATGCTACGTGTGTGAATACCTGATAAAATATATTATGCTTGTGATAGAAGGGTCACCTGTACATGTATTAAATTTATCATTTGTACTTTGAAAATATTTAATTTCCATTTTCAACGAATTTAATTAATAAAATGTATATTTACATTTACATTTGTACGATACACATAATATAATCAAATGTTGGTACAGTAATCAGCAAAATAGTGATCACACTGTTAAAAAAAATTTTGAAAGTCTTTTGTGTGCCATTATATAATATTATTTAACGAATAACCAGCACTGCCTAAATTTTCGACTTAAATTTGAATAAAATTACGACGAAATCAATTTAAAATGATGAAAATCTTTGATCAGAATTAAGGTCTATTCATATCTACAGACACTGAACGTCACAGACACGTACTTTTCTTATGGGTATATTCATATATACCACACAGACACGGATTGTCTGTATGTATGGAATGTTTGGATGGAATGTTGCTGTATGGAATGTTTTAATATTTTAAGGATATATTCGTTGATATATAATAAATTCATGATAAGATGTGTCTGATGATCAAAAAAAAAGTCCCCCCACTGCTGCAGTGATAGCGACCTTTACATTGTCTAAAATAAAAAAAAAAACCCTATTAAACTAGAAGGTATTGTCCGTGCACATGAACCTCAATCGAAAAAAAAGTTGAAATTTAACAAAATGGCGGAGTTTCCAAAAAAAAGTTTAAAATTTTGCACGAAAATTTGATGATTTTTGGCCTGCAAAAATGACATTTTTTATTCGATCGGAAAACTGGAGGTTCATGGCACGAAGAAACATATATAAAAGAAACTGCAATAAGAATCAAATCGATCGGATGATTTGTCTTCGAGTTACAACTGCAGCAAATTTGAAAAATGTAGTTTTCTTTACCTTACCTTTTAGTTTTAATCACTGAGAATTTTTACTAAAATTATTTACGATATACTCACTATAACGGTCATAGTAAAACTAGATAACTCAAGATAAGTTGTTTGAATGTGCCTGTCTAGCTGCTCCACAACATGTGACTGGCAGCCACGTTTAGAAACTCCCGAACTATCAACCTTCATACATTTCTCCATATCTCAAAGTTAACAATGAAAAGCAGAATCCTCTCTTCAGATGGCTGTAACTCAAAAACTATTTGAGATATGCACTTGAAATTTTAGTATGCTATTTTTAAAGGTATAGACTATCGAAATATGCAAAAAAAATTTCCAATTTTTTCAAAATGTCACACTAGTGGTCCCCTGTAAATGTACATGGGATGTGTTACCTGTTGCTGAAGGACTGTAATTTTGCCTAACCAACAGTCATGATTACTTAAATGAATTATTCGTAAAAATTATTTAATAATATACTTACAAAATTATTTACTTTTTCGTATGATAAAATTACCTGTCAGTTTGACTGTGTTTGTCACACCAAAGTGGTGAAAATAATATTGGTTGTAACACTTTGGTAGTGCACAGTTTCATAGTGGCTACTGTACTTTAACACCATTGCGGTCATAACCTATACTAACAAAACGCCCAACTGGTACACTATTTTGACAGATATGTAATTCACTTTATGTATATGGAACTCTGAGCATTGTTGACCAATATGGTGGTTAAACAAGGTTTAATTTAAAATTTTTCTATATTTACTGATGTTATATTTGTTATAAATATTGTTAGAATATTTATTAATAAATAAATAGTCTCAAATTACAACAAAATCGTATACAAATTAAAAAATATTTATTACCACTGACACTTTATAGGTTATGAAAGGTGTTAGCGTGGTGTTAACCAATGTGGCGATTTGCTTCAAAAAAGATAATGTGTACTCCATCTAGTGTATGGTACATACACATTCTGATATCTATGATATGGAATTACTGACGTCCTGCAACGTGATGTGTGAGTTAGTAAGTTTTTACTTGACGTCTTATGACGTCAATGACCGTTAAGGTGTTGAAGTTTACAAACTCATTGAAAAGAGCAATTTACCAAAAATGGATTGAAAAAAATTAATGATTTGAAGAAATCTGGGCTGCCAACGCCAGAAAAATTTATATAACATTAACAGTCTGTCACTAAAAAAAATAAAATCTACGTACATTATGAGTCATTAAGTTTTAATTTCTTTAACACAAAGTGCGGTAAGCAATGTTATCTTCAATAGGCAAAGTTGGCTGACTTTACAAGTTTGAACTGTTGCAAAGTACAGCTAAACCTTTTTTTATGCGGTCCTTTTTTGTGTGGTTTTTTTATTCAGTTTTTGAAATAATTTCCATTCAAGTGCATAATGTAAATCAAAAGCAAGAGAAAGTAAGAAAATTAAACATTAACTATAATAACTTTCTTTGAAAAAATTAATTTTTAATGATTTTTAAGCATTTAATCAATACATTGCGTAAGAATATAAGTTATTGCAACATTAAATTTTTTTACAGATGTATTTTTCAAAATTTTCATAACATAAAAATGAAATAAAATGTTCTTATGTGTAAATTAATACTTTATCTTGTTTAAAAAAGCAACTTCTCAGCAAATCGTGAGGTTTTGAGCGTTCTGAGTTATATATTTTCGATGAAACTTTTTTTATGCGGTCCCGATCCCCCGCATAAAAAAAGTCCTTTTTTTACAATCTGAACCGAACTATACTTTTTATAGCTATTTATGAAGTTTTTGAATGTATTTTTTTGTGTGATTTTGCTTTCGAGACTGCTAAAGTAGCGGAAGCGGTGATCAATTCTGAAAAATAAAAAATTTTTTCCCTCCAGAATAAAATTTTTTGCGCACATTTTACGTTTTAAAGCTTCCTGAACAATCTTGGTTGGGTGTCTATCCGTCCGTCTGTCTGTCTGTCCGTCTGTCTGTGTGTCGCCAGTTTGCACCAAGTGGTATAACTTCTGAACTATTCAATTCTTTTTTATAAAATTATCAGAAATTATGCAGTCTAGTTCCCTAGATGGTCCCCTACAAATTTCATTGCATTCGGAGTAATAGTATCCACGGCGCTACCATGAAATCCTATTAAATGTCAATATCTTATTTACTGCTAGTCCTACTTCGCTCAAATTTTTAGTGTTTTGAGTTACAACAATTTTTTATGAACTTTAAGACGAAAATATAATTTCACGGTATATATATTTGGTAGAATACTGTTTTAAAGTCTTTTACGAGTACGAGGAAGCTGTGTGCCACACCCCATTGGCAGCGTATTTTTTTATGCGGTCCCTATCCACCGCACAAAAAAAGTGTAGATTGATTGAAGACTTAACGATCGAGTCAAAAACATAAATTACTTTAGTATCAAAACTATTTTGTTCGCAATTGTACACTTTAATGGGCCTGCCGGTATATTCGTTAATATGTTTCGTTAAAATACAATACATAAATATACATACAATCATTCGTAAATATAAGTTTCTATCATGAGAATTATGTATAAATATGCGTCATTTACTCATTAATATAAATATTAATACACTGTTGGGCTACCAAACATTACCCATTCGATGAGTAATTGTGTTTTACTAACGGCTACCGAAAAAGGTGTTCCTATTAATACATAAATTATTCATAAAATGAAAATATTTATATTCAAATGCCTAATTGGGTGTCGAAATATTGACATAAGCGCTACCATCGGCCTCGTTAGAAAGCTTCGTAATATAAATTTAGATAACATTATTTGCTGTTTTGAAAATTTTATGTTAATATCATGTATTGAGTATTTAGGTGTGTTTTTTCAAGACTAGTTTTCACCGTTGCGATAAGAAATAGAATCTTGTTAGTCACTTTCAAAATAGCTATATTTAGAAAATTGCAATCAGTGTATGGAAAGTTTTGAAATACAGTAAAAATTCACTATATGATTGTATTATTATATAAATATATACCGTAAAACGGCAGAATCTTATAGCACTGACGGGGTAAACAGAAAAAGATAATTTCTTGATAGTTTGAAAACGGTTGTATTTGCGTTTGTCATAAATTACAATTAATAAGTAATAGCAAATTAAATTTAAAATTAATGTTTAAACTGGTAAGATTTTGAAAAAAAAAAATAGTTAAATTGTGTTTGCGTTCCTTTATTTATTGATAATATTATGTAAAATTCTGTTATTTTTTTACACAATAGCGTAGCTGGAGTACTTTTAAGTTGAAAGTTCTTCAAGTTAGTTTAATTCATATTCTTTATTTTAATATTTCGTTACTATGAGTTTAAAACGTGGAAGAATGACAGGTATATAATATTGTAAAGGAAGGAGCATTTTCCAAAATACTGGTCAACATAATTATGAATGTTAACGTGTTTATTATGAATAACGTCATTTTGTAAATAAACAGTAACGGTTTTAATGTAATTGAAACATTGCCATTGTTTTTATTTTTAAAACAATATATTTAGTATATTTTTATTATATTTGTGGAGTTAAATTTTTATATGCCCATTAATTTTACATAAAGGACGCCAATGAAATGATGTGTCAATTTAACCTATATTTTAATTTTTACATAATTTTATTTTTTACAATATTTTTAAAATTTTTGTCGTTATTATTACATATTTTAAATAAAAAACGTATTCTTTATTTACGTAGAGTAATTCCTTTTTCGGTATTTCGTTTACTTTGTGTACTGCCAAAATTGGTATTTTTCCGCTTATTATAAACCTTTTTTTTAAATGTTAGAAAAATAAACAAATTTTCACTACAAATGGTTGCATCTATTGATAAATACAATATCTACTTACCGAAATATTATATTTATGGAGTATTACATTTATTAATATTGTTTTAAACTTGATTTTTTGTGGGACTCGATCTTATACACATTAGGTCGCGTGATTGTGTGCCTATTTGCTCTTTTGATTCTATGTATATTATATTATATTATATCTTATCTTTAAGAAATATTCTCTATCCATATTCTTCTATATCGATGGTCTAACATCAGCTAAATTTACCAATAAAAAACTTTTTTTTTTACACAGTAACAGTAAAAAAAAATTACAATATTCTTATGGGACTTAATACACATGAGTTAAATTGTTTAAATTAATAATCTACGTCAAATCGAAGCATAGTTGGAGTGAAAAGATCCGCCTACGAGATCAATAGAACCGCAGAGACGACTATTGTGGGGTGAATAGAATTTGACGTATCAAGGCTGATCAAAATTTAAAAAAAAAAATTATTACAATTCGAAATTTACACAGATATATATTTTTTTAATTTACTTATTTCATGAATAGAGATTATTTTTCAAAAATATTTACAGCCTTGTACAAATTTTCTATTAACTCCTTCCTATTCGTATCTATTGAACCCAAGTGTGGAATGAAAAAAGATTGACCAAATTTTCAAATTTTCCCGCTAAATAAAAAAAGATGAATTTTTAAAATTTAAAAAATAGTAACGGAACGTAAATTAAAAGTGTATGTAAGGAAGTGTACGAAACTTAAATGCAAAGTTTAAGTATGCTATTAATTCCATTTTACGGTCTTCGAGACTTCTATTGTACTTAATTAACATAATTATTCTAACTAGGTTATACTGTTTCAGTAAAATTAGTTTGATTTTACTTTCTAGGCATAGAAACCTATTGTGTGGCCTCAGGAGTCTTTGAATCAAAAATGGTCTCGTGTCTACCAATCTGTCGCCCTTATTGGTAATTCGACTGTTATGAATTTTTTGGCTTATTTTTTGTGTGTTCTTCTAACAATTTCCATCAAAGAGTAACGCCATTAATTAAATATTGTAACTTATTGTTTAAAATTTAACATTCAGTATTAACAAAAACATTCATTTAACAGTAATTTATTAAATTAGGACAACCCAAAAAAGAAAATTCACTTCCTCTTTAATGAATGATTCATTTTTGCTTTTGAAAATCAGTTTTTATTTGTTTTGTTGAATAAGTATAGTTTGCGCAAGCAAAAATAACATTTTTTAGCGAATTTCCAGAATGCAATCCAGCTATTACAGCCACTGTCATGACGCGACTTGAACCCGGAACCATGGCAGAAATTTTGGTCCCTAGGAACCGAAAATAATATTCACTGAAATTTATATATATATATATATATATATATATATATATATATATATATATATATATATATATATATATATATATATATATGCTGTGTGAGTTTTTCGAGAGTTGCCATTTTTATTGCAGTCATACCGTTAATTTAATCGAAAAATTGTTCAAATAAGAGTTGTAGACAATGACGGGGACAACCGATTGCTATCGTCAGGAGCTTTATAGCTCTTATGGTTTTCGAGCTATGATACAAACTTATAGTTTTTTAAATGGAAACGTATGTTTAAAAGTTTTTCAAAAATTTGTTTATGATTCAAAACTATCAGTAACACTTAAATTTTCATTGTTTTATCTCATATTTTTGAGTACTTAATTACGTTTTAAAAATCACACTTTTAAATTTCGTACTCAAGTGCATGCAAACGATTAGGATTTTACGTAATTTAAAAAGATATTAACTAAAATATGGCAGCCATTTTAATCAATGTAGTAACGAAAAATTAAACGATTAGTACGTTTTCCATCGAAAATTAAAATTATTAAATAGATTAAATTATCATATAAAAATGATAACTAAATACAATAAGGAAATAGAATTTCAGTTTTGATCCATTGAAAAATAAAAAAATAAATACTCCGAAAAGTCACTGCTTGACAGATACATAGGCGTCTAAACATATTTTTATAGTAAGTATTTTCAAGTTTTTTGTGAAAAATTTCTCCTTTTTAATTTGGTTTTTAATAAAAAGAAAATACTATCGAATTTCTATTCTAGAAAAAATTACATAAAAAAGGGCTTTAAACTATTCTTTTATGTCAACTAGTTTCCGAGAAAAACTAATTTTTATAAACGGAAATTCGCTATGTTATGCAGGATTCTGCGACAGGGATATTTTACATTTCAATAATTGGTTAGTATTTCTAAATGGAATTTTACCATTTTGATAGCATAAATAAAAAATTCACACCCAAACTATACTATAAAGTGTGATTTGAAAAGATATTTTTTAAATTTGATGATGTCATCAGGGTTACTAAAATTTTTCAAGGTCATAAAAACCGTAAATAAAATGATATATTCATGAAATTTGAAGCAAGTTACACGTTTTCGAAATCGTTCTTTTTATTTTTACTAAAATTAATCATATAAAATTACTAGAAAAGAGACTTCTTTAGTACAGTTGACGCAAATAAACGCAAATATTCAAAAACTGCATAAATAGCTATAAAAAGTACAGTTCACTCCAGATTGTAAAAAAAGTTTCATCGAAAATACATTACTTAAAACGTTCAAAACTTCACAATTTCCTTAGCAGTTGCTTTTCTAAGAGAGCGTCCATAAACTACGTAGCCGAGTTGGGTGAGGGGTGAGTTATGCAGAAAGCTAAGCTAGACTACATGAGGGAGGGGGGGAGTTATAGCCAGGTTACGTAGTTTTATTTAGAACAATTTAATGTGAAAATTTGTAAATAATATTTTGAAGTGTGACAAAACTTCTTCAGGCTAATTATGTTACCATGTAGTCACACAGTTTTTACATTAAAATTTTTATTGTAAGGGGACGTGTTTTTTGAGGAAATATTTTGCTAGACTATGATAAAAATAAATTAAAGTAAAAAAATGTTTTAAGAAAAAGCTTTTATTTAAAAATGAGCTAAAAAGAATAAAATAACTTTTGAGTGAAATTTGAAGCAATATGCAACATAATTTATAAAAGCTTGAGGAGTTATCATTAATTAATTATTTCTGTTTTGGATGTTTTGGATATAAGTGTAGGTCTTTTACTTTTCAGTAGTAACCAAACTTAATTAAACGCCTCAAGCTTTTATAAATTATGTTGCATATTGCTTCAAACTTCACTCAAACGTTATTTTATTCTCTTTAGCCCATTTTTAAATAAAAGCTTTTTCTTTAAAAACATTTTTTTTACTTTAATTTATTTTCTACTTTATAGTCTGGTCACAATTAATTTAAAAAAAATTAAAAAAGTAATTTTTTTACCTGTATTTTAATTGGTTAATTCACCCTAATCAAACATAATTATGGAAACAGAAAATTGCAATATAAAATCAATGGACAATATTTGACAATTCGAAATGTCAAAAAAATTGCATAGAACTAAAAATCAACAATTTTGGTTTGGGTCGATTTAGGGCAAAACTAATTATACAATATTGCATTGTCATCAAGGTTAGACAAGTATACAAAATTTGAAACCTCTAGCTCAATTAGAAGTTGTCTAAATTTTGATTCCAAGATTTGATCTACACCAACATACTAACATAGAAAGTTACATAAAAGCTTTTAAAAAACCTCAATTTTCACATTTTGCAATAAAAAGTGCATTTATTTTATTGAATGTCTTCTGGACTTATAAGAAAAAAAAACCACGTCCCATTATTTAGAGCAGTCACCTGTAGTCTGCATGGGGTCTACATCAATAAGTAATTTTATCAACGTTAATTATTATAATTAATGTTTATGTTTCTTACTTTCTCTTGCTAATTTTCACTTGGTTGGTGTGAAACTTAGGAAATCATCGTTTTTGCTCGCACGAATTATACTTATGTATATAACGGGGTAGTAAATAATTTATAAAGAAATGAATATCTATTGTTTTATTGAACGGAGGCAACACAGGCAGCTGCTTTCTGTATTTAACATTTAATGTTATTTCTTCATGCAATATTTACTGTAGGCGATACAGGTGCAGAATAACAATAGTTTTTAATAATGAATCGTATTTATAGGGAATCTATTTATGATATGATATTTTGATTTGACTTTTGTTCAATTATATAAACGAATTTATTGTTTACGATCATAAAATATAATACAGAATCGATATATATATATATATATATATATATATATATATATATATATTGTAGAAAATTTAATATTAAATATGTTTTATGGAGTAGAAGCATGCATTTTTTATCTAAATACCATATTTCACCTTAAGTTTATTGATAACGTTTTAATTTTTTGAAAATATTTACTTTTTTGTTACGCATTGTTTGCCTGGGATTAATACTAATCATTAGTAATTGCTATCTTACGCGCTGAAAATCTCTTTATTAGTGATCCTGTATGTTTAATTTTGGTTAAAATTAGAAAAAACTATTTCGAAAACCTATAATTCGCTTCTAATTTCAACATTCGATTATTTTATTTACCATTTTTAAAACTTTGTAAATTTTTTAAGCTCAATGAGGTGATTAAATTAAAAAATTACTTTTTCTCGAATTAAACTTTATGGAAGTGATTTGAATTAGGATTATGAGTTTTCAAAATGCCGATTTTTGCTATCAAAATGTCGAAATTCCGTTAAGAAATATGACTAATTTGAAAGAAGTCCTTCTACTAATTATCCTACGTAAAAATGAAAAGGGCGACATCGAAGACATATTAGTTTCCATAGTTTTATTATTCTATCATTTTATTTACGCTATTTGAGGCCTTGTAAAATTTTTTAAATTGAGATTCGTTAAAAAAAAAAATCGATTTTTTTTCTTTATAATTATGTTCCTTAAGGTGTTGGAAATATTCTCCTAAAATTTAATTTCAAAAGAATGAAAAATCAAAAAGTTACGGGCATTAAAACAAAAACTTTAATTGCTTTTTTCTCGAAAGTACGTTTTTCGACATGGCCCCAATGTATCTGAAAAAGTATTTGAGATATCGACATAAATCAAAGTGCATATAATTCCTTGATACTGTCATTTTGGCAGGAACTAGGATCTTTTGTTTCCGTAATATATTTTCAAAATGGCAGCTGTTTATAGTCGAGAAAAAGCGGTAATTTTTGAAAATTTATTTTCATAATGTGATTTCTCGTTGGTTTCTTATTTTTTTTTCTTAGATCCTAGTTAGTGCCATAACTGTATATGTATATTTTCAGAAAATTCTTGATTTTTTTATTTTGGTTCACTAGGGATTTCAGAACGCGCGGAACCATCAAAGTGAAAGAATCTCGCAGTGTCGACTTCAAAGTTATTTATACTCAGCTAATTTTTTTTTTTTGTAATCTTAAGACATGTAGCAACAATGATGTGGATTAAGTTTTTTAATAAAATATTTATTTGTATAAAAAAAAAAAAAAAAAATTGGGGGACAGGTCTACCCACACTGTCAACTTCCCATTGGGTGTCCTTAAAGACTAGAGACTACTGTACATAAATAATTCTTTTTCCATTTCGGGCAACTTCTCCCCTGGGCCCCCGATAGAGGCTTTGCCCCTTGCACCATACCGGGGGCTTCGCCTTCTGTACCTAAGGGTGGGGGCTCCACCCTTATCAAACAAATGATAACATCATTTGTTCTCAAGATATGTGAGACAAAAATATATTTCAAAAACAGTTTCTTATTTCGTTTTTTTTTTCTTTTTTTTTAATTTTATAATAAAATACTGGCGTTTTTAACATCAAGGAAGGTTCTTAGGCCATTATATAATAATGTTATGGTAAAAAATCCATATAATCTATGTTATCTTAATAAAGTTAATTCTGTTTTTTTACCACAAAAAACAAACCGCTAATCCGAATTTGTTGAAAACTTTATCCGGTCTTCATTTTTTGATTACGCATCTAATGAAATTAGTCCGGAGTTGATATCATCATTTGTTCTCGAGATATGCGAGACGAAAAAAAATTCACGAACAAACGAACTAACGAACGCACGCACAAATATCACGCTAAAAACGATGGATTCGGATTCTAGTGACCTTGAAACGTGGAGATATGCCAAAATTAGCGATTCGTAAAATCGGACCCATTACAATAACTTCCTATGGGAAGTTAATAATAAAAAAGATCGATTTTTTATGTTTTTTTGGCGAATCTCCCCTTAAGCTGTAGCCATTTTATCCCCCCCCCCACTGTAAATACGCAACTGATGAAAATATGCATTACGTCTATTTTGCGTCAATGTAATTTCTAAACAAACAATCTTAAAATATATAAACAAATTTCAAAACAATTTGTTTGATTTACATTTTGTCTATTTTGAATTCAAACTACACGGCAATATATTTACCAAATATGGTAATATACAATATTGTTGGTAATATTTAATATATTATTCCAAATTAAGGTAACAGTCATTCGTAGTTGTGTAGCATATGTTAACTGATTTATGTGAAATGGAAAATTTACTTTGAAAATTTGTTATTCGTTCACGATGACTCGTAATAAAGAAACTGAATGTCATCAAAAATATCCCCGTCGCGATCAATAATAGATGAATAAATCATAGTAAAATGCGAAAAAGAGGTTCGTATCAAAAATTTGTATCTCGAAAAGTTTCGGGGTGCAGTTTTGCATTATATTTCGAATTTTTTAATGACACATTTTTTTTAATGACACTGCTATATCTAAGAAATTGTTAATAAAAGTGATTGGATATGTTGCAGTGAAGTCGGTCAACATATGCAATCACTTTTACTTCACCCTAAATTCAGGCAATCAACATTGAGTTGCCAAGTATCCCCATACCTAGTGACCTGTACATGATCAGATATGAATCATTATTTTTATAATATAAATTTATTCTATACAGCTGAACTCTTTTTTATGCGGTCCTTTTTTGTGCGATTTTTTTATGCGGTTTGTAAAAAATGGTCATTAAAATGCCTCGTGTGAATCAAAATCACGAGACACTAAAAAACTTAAAAAATTACTATCATAACTTTCTTTGATAAAAATACTTTTTAACGGCTTTTAAGCATTTAATCAATACATTGCATAAGAACATTTGCATAAGAACGTTATTGCATAAGAACATTTGCATAAGAACGTTATTGCATCATTTAATTTTTTTACAGATGTATTTTTCAAAATTTTCATGTTATAAAATTGAAATAAAATGTTTCTACGTGTAAATTAATGCTTTATCTTGTTTATAGAAGCAACTTCTAAGGAAATTTCTAAGTTTTGAGCGTTTTGAATGATGTTTTTTCGATGAAACTTTTTTTATGCGGTCCCGATCAACCGCATAAAAGAAGCTTTTTGTACAATCTGGATCGAACTATACTTTTTAGTTGAATTTTTCCTTGGAAAAAATTAGACTTATACAGCCTATACGATAAGAACGGCGAGAGGCGAGAGTAGGGACGCTATCCGTTTTCGGACCCGTAGAACACGATTCTGTAGAAAAAAAATAAAAAATGTCATATATATATATATATATATATATATATATATATATATATATATATATATATATATATATATATATATATAAAATTTTCCCGCTACCTTTTAATATGTGTAGGGCTCCCCTATGGAAGTTAAGAGCTCAAATTTGATAAATGGGGCTCATTCCGATACACAACAATACTATCAAAGTGGCGTCAAACATTGGGCAAATTTTGGATCTGACCCAACCTTTAAGGGGATGGTGGAGGGCGGAAAAGCAATAATACTTTTCCAAACCGGTTGGAAATAGTGTTTCGGTCAATTATCTACAACATATCCAAAAATTCAGCTTCCTAGGATGATTTGGAGGGAGAAGAGGGGAAAAAACGATTTTCGCTGGATCTAACACGCCCCCAGCCCCCCAAAATTAACGTAGATGGTTGAAATTTGGTGTGTTGATAGAGTTCATACCTAGGTTGTGCTTTTTGAAGGTTTTAATATTTTACCCCCACCCCCCTCATTTTAAGCTACAATTTCATGCTTTTTCGACGTTTTCGAAGTTTGTATCACTCGCACAGGTCACCCAAATAAACCTAGAGGGCTGAAATTTTGTATTCGGATTGAGTTAGTATCAGGGAAGTGCCTTTTGGGGGTATCAACTTTTAACCCTTACCCTCATCATTTTTATACCAAAAAGAACATGATTTTTCTTGTTTTTTAACAGTTTCGTTCGGGTCAAAATCTCCCCAAATAAACCTAGAGGACTGAAATTTTGTGTACAGGTTAAGTTAATAGCCAGCCACTGCTTTTTGGATGTTTCAACTTTTAACCCTTACCCCCACGATTTTTACGCCAATATTTCCTTGATTTTTTTGCTTTTTTTCTAACACGTCTAGAGACTCTCTAAGGAAACCTTTACAAACCTAAGGAACCTTTACAATAATTTTTAGAAATAAAAAATCCAAAATTCCTACTTTATAAATAAACAGTGACATTAATAACATTTTTAAATTACTTAATATTTATGTATTGCATTTGTTAAAAAGTTGTTAACAAATTAAAAATTTGTTAAAAAGTTAAAAATTTGTTAACAAGGTTGTATGCGCAGTAGACAAACACTACTTTTATCCCACTTTTACGCATACATGTTGTATGTTTAATTCTTGTTGTCGCACTCCTTCATTTGCGCATTTGACCGGCAACCTTATGTTGGTTGGGCTGTAAATTTATTATTCAGTTTTTTATGTTTCATAAAACGTTGTCATTTCTGATATATGAGGTTGCCTCGGAAAGTATTCGATATGTTAATTTAATGATGAAATGAAACTTAAACTTACGACTCATAATCGTATAACATGCTTGTTAAATTTATTTGTGTAAATTTACAACGAAAATATTTGCATATTTTTTAATGTTTTTTCCTTGTATATCGAGAAAAATAACTATATTTTCAATCTGTTCACATAAAATTGAAAAATTTATGATTTTTCCTAAAATTGATTGTTTTCTTGATGACAAATAAGTATTTTCCTTTGACTAAAATTGACTTTTCTTATTTATATGCATATTCTTAAAACATTATGATAAATAAAGCTCTAAAATATTAAAATAAATTGTTTATAGTTTCTTAAAACTCAAATAAATTATAAAATATAAAATATTGTTTTCAAAAACATACAGTACTGTCAGTGAAAATGTAAACACAAAGCTCTGAGTATTGAGTTGTATTGAATAGAGATAGAGGGAGTACAAGGATATATGTATATGCAGTGTATTTGAAACTGAATCCAAAAAAGTGACAGGTGTTGACAAATATGGAGGGTAAATAAGGTTGAATTTAAAATTTTTCTATATTTATTGATGTTACATAATTTGTTGTTATAACTACTGTTAGAATACTACTAAGAGGAGGTTTACCCGAGAGTCCTTAAAAATTATGTATTTTTCTAGAATTTTTTTCTCAAGAACGGAAGTAAATATCAATTTCAAATTTTGTACACATATTTATTAAGTATTAAACTATACAAAAAAAAATTTTTCAAGGAAAAATATAAAAAATTGTCCATTCTATAGATAGTGCAGTGTGACGATCCGAAAATCCAATGCCTTGTTGGCGGACATCCTAGCGCCGCGCCGGTAATAAACCACCGAAATCCAAAAACAAAAAATATTTATAAAATATATGAAGAGTACCGGCACCTCTACCTATAATACAATAAATTGCTGAAAGAAAAAAAAATGGCGGATGTTTGAACTTTTGATTACGATTTTTATCTTATTTTTCGCTCTTTAAAGTAAATTTAAAAATAAAAAAAATATTGAAAGTGTATCGAACGGTAGAGGTGCTGAAGAATTGAATTATCTTTAAAATAAAAAATTAAAAAAAAGGATCCATCGAATAGTTTTTGAGTTATCGTGTCCACCAGTTCCAAAAATGTAGTTCCGAGATATTATAAAATATATATATAAAAAAACGTGTTTTCAAAATTTTATATTTAATACTCATTATTGCATGAACTACGTTTTTTGAATTTTTTTTTAATAGAAAGCTGGATTCGGTTAATGTGCAAGAATCTTGTATTTAAATTATTTTTAGTAAAATTACTTTGGGAACATATTCTACACATAATTTGCTATCAATTTCGGCAAAAAAAAAATCGATTTTTTTTATCAAATCTCAAGTAAACCTTCTCTTAAATTACTTTCAGCAAAATCACTTTGGGAATATATTCTACACATAATTAGCTACCAATTTCTGCAAAAAAAAAATCGATTTTTTTTAACGATTCTCAAGTAAACCTCCCCTTAATAAATAGTTTCAAATTACAATAAAAATCACATACAAATTAAAAAATATTCATTACCATCGACACTTTGTAAGTTATAAAAGGTGCTAACCGATATGGCGATTTTGCTTCAAAAAACATAATCTGTACTCCATCTATTGTATAGTACATACACATTTCAATATCAGTGACACAAAGACTTTTTTTTTGCAGTAACATAACCATGGACGAAAACACTGAGGAGGAAATCGAAAAGAAACTACCGGAAGTGGGAGTCAATAAAAAACTTTCCGAGGTGATCGTCAATAAAAAACTTTCCGAAGTCGTAGTCAATAAAAAATTTTCAGAGGTCGTGGTCAACAATAAACAATCGGATATATTAAAACCACCACCGCCGTTACCGGAAAATTGGATCTTGGGTGAAGTGGGTTCACGTAGTGCCCTCTTAATATTTCGAAGCTGTGCGTTGGCCGCCCAATCATTCACCAACGACACCGCAACGCCACCCACAAGTAACGGGGATAGTATTAATCGAAAAATGCCCGCCGCTAAGTTACATTGTACATATAAGTTGCAGAATAGTGAGACAAAATTAATATCGAGGATGTTGGATGCGCATGGACTCACAGAGGTTTGATTTCATTTTGTTTTAATAGTCTAAATAGCACTAAATTTTATCTATACATTAATTTTAGAATAGACATAAAAAAATTTTAAAAAGAGATTCTTGTAGGGATTGCCGAGGAGAACATTTGTGCAAAATGTGAACTCCCGGAAATGTTTTTTTTTTATATCATGAATAGCGTTTTTTGACCTTTCATCGCTTACGTAGCGAAAACGGTAATAGATACATTAAAAAGTGCTAAGACCTTTTTTGTAGAGAATCGAATTCTCTACAAAAAAGTCCGCGAGAGCACCTGTCTATCTTACGCAAGTGAAAAGATACAGCGCTCCAAACGCGCACTCAAAAATCTACTTTTTCTAGCGTTCCGGTAAGGTTCCGGACGGCACACCTTGCCAGAACGCTAGAAAAAGTGGATTTTTGAGTGCGCGTTTGGAGCGTTGTATCTTTTCACTTGTATAAGATAGACAGGTGCTCTCGCGGACTTTTTTTGTAGAGAATTCGATTCTCTACAAAAAAAGGTCTTAGCACTTTTTAATGTATCTATTACCGTTTTCGCTACGTAAGCGGTGAAAGGTCAAAAAATGCTATTTATGAATTTTCAATATTGTTTAAACAATAGGTATGTTCCAACAAACACTCGAGTTAATTCTAGTTTTAATGAGCATGCGCATAGATGACTTTACTGTTCCAACTAGGCAGAATTGTAATTCCAGTTTACACAGAATATGAAATTCTTTGTTCCAACAAGTATTTAAATCTAATTCTGAACTCACCCGAATTGATTTTTAAAATTCTTGCTTCAGAGTAAGTATTTCAAATCCTAGACATGCGCATTAACGAAAATTTAATTTTTAACCTTATAATTTAAAAATTTAAATAATAAACAGACAAATTTTAAGTTTGAATTGTTCTGTCAAAAGACAAATTTCAAATTTTTGACTTTATTTAATTGCTGTAATAGGTATTTTTTTAAAAATTAGCAAACTAGTATATTTTAATTTTTTATTTTATAAATATTTATATTATTTTAGTAAGTAATAAAGTAAAATTCGGAGTAAAATAAAAAAAAAAATAGTTCGTACTTTTTATTTAACAATTAAATTAACGTATAGGGACCGAGCCTGAACTATAGACGGCAGCACTGGCACCGATAGTGGCGCCTTTATATGTCTAAAAATGAAACATATTAATGGTGAATGAGAAATGGGGGAAATAAAAATGAGTGTTACTATGGTGTTACTTGATTTGAATTTTTTTTTTTGTTTGTCAGTTAATAAAAATTAAAAGAAACTGAAGACTCTTGTTGAGAAAAAAGCAATATATCACCAAATTACACGTACATAAACTCTAATGGAAAATACGGAATTTTTGTTATATTTCAATAAAAAATGATGCTAAAAATTTAAAATTTTGCATAGAAAATAAGTTAAATCTGTTTAAACATGTACACGAAACTTAAAAATAAATAATTAGAAAATACTATACTATCCGGCGTGGCGTTGTTGAAAAAAAGTTAATTCTTGGAGTAAATGAATTATTAACTGAAAATCTGGTGACATCTGATAATGTCGTATTAAGTGAAGCATGGTAGAAAATCCAAAAATAAAATGAAATCTTATATTAAACAGTAATATAAAATGGAAAAATTGAAATGAACCCAATCTAGTACCGAAGTGTTAATTGAAAATTATTTACGGTTCTTTTTAATAGTTAAAATAAATAAAAGCAATAATTTTGAAAGTTTTTTATTATTGTTCTTTTAATATGTAAAGAAATAATTATTTGAAAGTGAAATTTTAAATCTTAACTGTCGAATACCTTTTGTATAAATATTGGCAGAATGACTCCTTTTAAAACAACTATAATAAAAGGAAAAAAATTCAAACAAATTCAGTTATCGTTAAATAAAAGAAAAAAAATTTAATTTCTGTAAAGAATTGGTAATTTTTTTTCTGTATATTTCTTCCAACGTGGTATCCTTACACTGAAACAATTTTATAAATTTCTTCAGTTTTATTTGTTATAAAACAATCACTATTATGACCTTGATAACAATCTGATGTCAAACTTATGAACCCTTCTGGTGAGCAACCAACTAAAAATTTGATTGTGTACTCATTTTTGTACTCTGAGTACATTAATACCTTTTTTTGCATTTGTGCATTTCAGTACAGTCTATGATTATACATGTGTCCAGAAAGTTTTGTTTAAATATTTCAGGCCTACAAGTCTTTATAGTTGCCTTTAATGGTTACACAATGAATTTTTCTGGCAAGATACGTAACGTTGAAATAGTAACTATAAGTATTTTTTTTTTATATACATATAAAAATACGATGAATTTGGAATATGTAATACAGTTAAAGCTGAATAATACAATACTGTTTTTTTTTCTTGTTTTTATTTTTTATTTTATTTTATTTTATATTTTTTAATTTTATGAGTATAATGAACAATCTTGTTTTTTTGGAAACTTAACATTTTACTTTCTGTAATAGAATTTAAAAGACAACCCTACACATTACATGTAACACCTAGGGGCATATTACGTATGGACTGACTGAGTTATAGCCTAGGGAGGTAGAATTGTAGTGGCTGCAAGTATTTCTTCAATAAAAAAACGAACAGTAAAGACTAATTGTAAATCTGAATGCTCTTTAAGACTACAATTAATTTCCTCTCGAAAAATTCTTTAGGATTTGTAAATACCTCCATAATACTACGACCCAAATGCGATTGAATTCTTCAATAGAAAGCAACTTGATGGAAAACAGACTATTCGGAGTTGCATCACAGAAAATAAAAGTTCTTAAGAAAGTAAGAGTATGGGTCTAAATAAATGCCTATTCTCAAGAAACGCTTTTTATAACATATTTTAGAGCAAACGTGTGAAGAAATGCCGTTAGTGGGGAGCGACAGTTGATTTAAACACCTCACTGGTAACGCCCATTATACTATTATATTTTTCTTCATTTTTTATGGCCTCTAGCCCTTCAAAACCTGAACAAAGCGTCGTTTCGGAATTAATAACATACGGATCATAACTTCCATCTTTTATTTTATTTTTTGAGGTGACTTTAATGTTAGCCTCACAGATTGTATTTAAAGTTTTCTTCACGTTAATATTAACTTGCATTTCCGTATATCTTATCCCATCTATGTTGTTTAAATTACACATAATTTGGATTGACACATTCTTCGAAACATTCTTCTGTATGTCATCTACTATTATGACTAATTATTACTGAATACTGGGATATTATCTGCTATGTTAAGTATGTTAAGCATGTTAAACACAATTCTCTGATTCCGTTATGGGCAGTTGTTTGTACGCAGTTTTGCAATACTAACATCAATATCAATCACATCAGCAAAACGTTTGTACGTTTTTTATACTTACTTTTACCAAGAAAATTGGAACAACTTTTAATCCAACAATATCTTATTATGAAATTCATGCTGATATTAATCCTACAAATAATATTATTTAATTGATAATTTAATTATCAGAAAGTGCATTTTAAATATTAACAAAATTTAATTTGACATTTAATAACATTATAGACAAGATATCCAAAAATCTAAGAATAGTTATGTATATCTATGTCATACCCGAAATGCATCGCTAAATCTGACACCAGATGGCAATAATGTCGTCAAGCTCGGTCCCTATTTTAAAGTACATAATAATTTTTTAGTGGATATAATTTGTAAATATTCTTCATAGTATGGAAGGTATAGAATACATAACTCAAGTCTTTAGTAGAGACATCTTTTGAAATCCCTAAGAATTAATATAAACGTTCCTACATATTAAATACCGAACTGGAGTTTTGAATTGAATTTGATTTGACCTTCAAATGACATTATCGAATTTAAAATACTAGATTCACTCGAATTGAAAATTCTAGTGTTTGTTGGAACATACCTATTATAAAAAAACATTTCCGGGAATTCACATTTTGCACAAATGTTCTCCTCGGTAATCCCTACAAGAATCTCTTTTTAAAAATTTTTTATATCTATTCTAAAATTAATGTTTAGTGTGATAGGGCTTAAAATTAGTGCTATTGGACTATAAGTTTATTTAAATGTGTTTTGGTAATATACTTTGACAAAAATAACTTTATACAGTAGAACTTCTGTTAACCGGACAGCAGTGTCACGCAAAAATTCGTCCGGCTAACAGAGGTGTCCGCTTAACAGAGTGGTATCCGCTTAAATAATGTAGTATTTTTAACTAATTTTTTAATTCAAGTCAATTTCATGAACGAATTTAGGTACTTATACAAAGCTATGACGTTTACGAATGCATCGCGTTACATTAGAATCATTGTTAACAAGTTAAAACGTGAACAATTATACCTAACGCATATAGGTATACATTAGTGGTGGAAAGCTATCGATAGCACTATCGATAACTATCGATAGTTTTGTTTTCAAACGATTCGTTTACTTTAGAGATATAAAAGCAACTATTTTAAGGGAATTTTCGAAACCAGGTACAACTATGGGTAATAAAATAGAATGACAAGAAAAATTAAACAATTGGATAAAAATATCAGTTCACCCAAACAATTACATAAATAAAATAAATTTAAATATAGCTAAGAAATTTTTGTTCATCGTCGTAGATCGGTTAATAAACATTCACATGCGCAGAAAGACAGAGACAACCAGAGATTTTATTTTTTTCTACACTAATTTTCATCGCGAATTTTATTGGTCACTGCGCCCGCCATTTTCGGAGTTGCAATTATGCTTGTCGAAGTATATTAAATTTAAAATATTAAAATTCATTTGTATTTTATTTACGGAATTTAAACAGTTCAGTTTTTAGGTACCAATAACGGCTAGTGATTATAATCTGCTATGGACGGGCTGCCATATTAAACCGGATGTACTGAGAAATATGTTATCTTTCCAACGAGTCAACCATTTTCCTAGGTAAATTTTCACATCAATTATTCCTAATTTGACTGTAACAATTAATTTTTTTTTTTTAGAGCCTACGAATTAACCCGAAAGGATCGCCTTTATAAAAATATCGAAAAAATGCAACGTTCCAAAGGTTTCAAACAATTCGACTTCATCCCGCAAACGTTCATAATGCCCACCGAATACAAGGAGTTATGTAGTGTTCATTATCGCAATCGGGGCCCGTGGATCATTAAACCGGTGGCCTCAAGTCGTGGTCGCGGTATCCATATAGTCAGCTCACCGGATCAGGTAGGTATTACATTTTCAAAATATTTTCGTCCATATAAATTTATGCGTTCTTGAAAATTTTCTAGGTCCCGTTAGATGAACCGGTAGTCGTTGCGAAATATATTGCAAATCCACTTTTAATTGGTGGACACAAATGTGATCTTCGTTTATATGTTGTAGTGACTAGTTTTGATCCGTTAGTAATTTATTTGTACGAGGAAGGGTTGGTACGATTTGCCACCGTCCCCTACGACTCGAATCCACGTCAATTATGGAATCCTTGTATGCACCTTTGTAACTATAGTATCAATAAGTATCACTGTGATTATGTTAGGTAAGAGACCACGCTCTGCTACCTTTTTAAAAAAAGTGACCACCCTCTGCTACCTTCTTAAAATTCAGATGTCGTATTTCTGTACTGAAATTAAAACAACCGGAATAGTAAAAAATCAACGAAAATTAGAAAAAAGCAAAAATTTTTAAGAATTATTTTTATTTTATCATAAAATTTATAAAATTGTTTTGTTTTAAAATTTGTATTATTGAAATAGTGAGAATCGATTTAAAAAAATTCTTTTTGAAAATTCAAGAATAAGTTACTGGAATATTTTTTTGTAGATCTGATGATCCGTCTGCCGAGGATGTTGGCCATAAATGGACTCTTAGTGCCCTTTTGCGCCATTTACGGAATGAGGGACAAAACACGGCTGATTTGATGGAAGCGATTGAGGATCTGGTAATTAAATCGATGCTGGCATGTTGCGAGTCGATTGTTACCGCGTGTCGAATGTTCGTACAACATCCGAGTAATTGTTTCGGTAATTTTCGGTCATAACCCGAATCAAAAATTTTAATTTTCCGTTAAATTATGTACATTATTTCAGAGTTATATGGTTTTGATATTTTAATTGATAGTAACTTGAAGCCGTGGTTATTGGAAGTAAATCTTTCACCGTCATTGGGTTGTGATACACCGTTAGATGTTCGTTTGAAATCAGCAATGTTGGCTGATTTATTGACGCTTGTGGGAATCCCAGCCGTCGATCCGATTGTACGTACTTCAACACCAACTTCACGTTCAACAATTTCTACTACCACTTACAGTCAAACCGTTTCAACAGTTCGCACCACAACCAATCACACTAAATCCAAATTTGGATCATCGGTATGGCCAAAATTTTGATTGTAAACACAGAGAAATTGTTTGAAATCGTATAAAATTCTTCCGAAAACAGAATGTTTGATACAATTTTATTTTTTTACTTTTAGTGTCGTAGAGTCCATTCCGCAGACTCGGTGAATCCGAAACAACATTTTTCTGGTCTAAGTCCCGACGAAAATCGAATTTTACGTATCGTAAAAAGCCAATACGAACGACGTGGCGGATTCGTACGAATATTCCCGACGTCAAATTCGTGGAGTAAATATTCGTTGTATTTAGGTAATATTTTTTATAATCAATGCTATTTACATTATCTTAAACGAATCGATTCAAAGGCAAAAGCTAAAAAGAAGAATAAAGTAGCGAACATATCGCCTAGACATAATTATAATAAAAGTAATAGAAAAAAATGAGAGATTGTTATAAATTATTTTGCTTATATCAATTTCGTTTGTAACGTGTAAAAAAAGTAAAAATAAACTCGAATCTTTTAAAGTTGAATCGTAATTTATTTTAGAAATAGTAATTCATCTATTGAGAAAATGCATGTAATTTAAAATAATCAAAAATTCAACAAAACAAATATTTTTGACAAAATTTTAAACGTGTACCATCATTAATGACGTAATGTGGCATAGAAACAACAAAAATAACCAAAGTATACATACTTTACGCACTGACACATGTTGCGCATGTTGCTATCGAGGTTATTGTAATTCATTTTTCTGTTGTTTTTTTTTATATTTTCTTAGAACATAAGCAGTAATAGGGTTCTTGACTGCAATTGAGAAATGATTCTAAATGCTTTGTTCTTACGTATAAATTAGTTCATTTTTGTTAAATTTTTAAAAATCTTCAAAAAAACCATTGTTTAATTTTAAATGAACAAATTGGCGGGAAAAACGACTTGACGTAGTGACGTATGCAATGACGTCACGATTTAACTCAAACAGATGTCGCTTTCATTCATGTCAACACTTGTCAACATGGTTTCAAATTTGTACACAATATTTAGCAGTCATCATGCTCAGTTTTAGTGGGATTTACAACTTTCTACTTTGTTATCTTCTTCATTTATCATCACTGTAAGATTTTCATGAAGCCATACAAGTATTAAATGCACTTTAAGAAAACAGTTTGACGTAACTTTAAAATTGTAGCAAAAAATAAAAGCATTTTTAACATAATATTTAAAACAAGTTGATAAGGATATTTTACGTATTAAGTGACGATGTATTCCTTCCATCAATCTTTTTTGAGTGCAAAATTAATTGCAAACCAAAAAGTTCAAAATAAATTACAAAGAAAAACAACTTCTCTTGGTCAATTAGAATTGTAAAAATTCACAATGAAAATGCAATTTGTCATAGACAATACGTAACTACAGTAATAAGATCTGCTATAAAAAATGACGTCATTTTCAAATATCACTGCGTTTTTAATCATTTAATTGAAGGCTAAAAATTTATAATTTTCAAAATCGAATTTTTAAATAACTAAAGAATATCTTTATTTGTCACTACTAAAATTGAATATATTTAAGGATAATACATAAAGTTATTCAACATTTAAAACAAATTTTGAATACAGTCAAGTACCGTATTAATTCACTGTGCAACTGTTTCACCAAAAAAAGAAATTATTCGACATTCAAAAATAGCGCTAAACCAGTGACTTGTGACGTAATCGTTCATTAAATGTATCTTATCTCTCTCTCATATAACAATACACCGTTTAGACAGTATGTAAATATGGCCGACAAACTAAATTTTTATTTTTTTATTGGATTTTCCAATGAAAAATGCAATAATCGTTTATACAACATATATCAGAAATTGACGAGTAGATACCAGTGTGCTGTAACAACTCTAATCATATGTCCACTGATGATATTACCTATAATAAGCAATTATTTTAATAAAAAAAATTAAATTAAAAATAATAATAAAATGTAATTTATGAAAATTTATACAAATAAATAAACAAATTTGACTATTTCTTCTATTGTTTCTTCTTTTTTTTTAAATACTGTAAGCTCACCTGTTTACTAAAAATTGACTTATATTTATTGGTTGGGAACACTAGCATCCCGAATGGCAATACCAATAATCAAGTATGTCTAGTTACGTCACGTACAGTGCGAAAATAATCGAGCAAAATAAAAATTGTTTTTTTGTGGTTTAACCAGTAAAAAAATACATGCATATTCTCTGCTAATCAAAGTATTGACAAAACATTAACACTACTGACAGGTATATTTATCCGATAGACGCGCATGCGGGTAATTATTAATATATTTTGAGGTTATGATCGAATATAGATAGCGTCATGTTTACCGGCATATTTGATGTAACCTCAAAATATTAACGCATGCTCAGTTGATGAAATGTGAAAAATAGTCAATATTTTTGCAGTAAATTTTTTAGAATAAAACATTTTTTTTCGGCCCCTGTCAGTAATGTACTGCTATTATTAAGCTTACTGCAATTTGGATACTACTATTATGCAGATCAGTATTAATAGAATCATTCTTATAGTGAGAGTATTTCTATCTCTTTTCTTTTCTCTCTCTCTCTCTCTCTCTGTGTGTGTGTGGACGTTTTGGGAACTAATTTCGATCTGTTACTAATCTAACTGTAATATCAATAAGTATGACTATAATTATGTTATGGCAGAAACACGCTCTGCTACCTTTTCAAAAATGACCACGCTCTGCTACCTTTTTAGAATTATTTATTATATTATTATGAATCACTGAGCACTGAATCGAACATATTAACATATGTTTCCTAGAAATACTACAGGCATTAAATTTTGAAGCATGACTCCATTTTAGTAAGACCGCTATTACATTGTCATAGATATATGTCAAAGATCTTTGATCAAATCTATGATCAAATATTAAGAAGTATCTTTAACTATGGTTACAGAAATTTATATTATAAAAGTTGACTTATTGGTGACGCAAAGATTACGCGAGCGCTCCTGGTTTTTTAAATTAGAAGCTGTATCAAGTAAAAAATTTTATATACGTTTAATTGTCAATAGAAAAAGGTACTATACAAATTATGCTCGGATCACTAGATTTTATATCATCCATTAATCGTATACGTATATTTTTACTTGATGCTAGTTCTAATTTTACCACCAGAGGCGCGAGTGAGAATTTTTGCGTCGCCAATTACACTATAATATTTCTTTGATAAAATAAAACTTTGACATATATCTATGACAGTGTAATAGCGGCCTAAGTTCAACTTGTAACCACGGAAACTTATTTATAAATATTAGATAAACCATTAAATTAATGATTTACATTAAAGTAATCCCATCAGTCAATTTTTTTGCTTACATCAGTCAATTTTTTTGCTTCAATTTCTTAATGTATTTGTAATATACAGCATTCTCTCTAGTCGATTCTCTCCTCAATGTTATGAATGACAGGAATAAAAATACTCTCAGTAACTGTCTTTGTCGGAACTATTATATAAATAATTTTTGTAGTCTGTAGTTTAGAGGCTCAGTAGTTAAAAAGTAGTCAGTTGTAGAAAATGCAAGAAAGTGTAAGTAATTATTTGACCTTGGAAAAAATCTTGAAATTTTTGGTAAAATCACAAATCGATAATAAATAAATCCCCTGCTCACAGATCCAATATCGGGCGTTCCAATCGTTGGCGATCGATTAGGAAGCACTATTTGTTACCAGCTGGGCAGTCATCATAATTACAACGCCATGTTAAACGTTCAATTGTTTAAGCGGGATGTCAGCGACTCAGATCGACTGAATCAGTACGAACGTATGCTAACTCGCGGCTATAAAGAGAAAATCGCGGCTGCTGGCAGTGTCAAGAATTCGTTAAAATCATGTTTCACGGCAATGGATCGCAGCGATGAAGACGCTCAAGTTATACACAAAGTAAAAAAATTCCTCGAGACCGGTTATAAATTAAAGTAAGTATTATCGCAAAAGATCGGTCTGTCTACTGTAGTACATCCTAACACACGCAATTGTTCTAGTCAAATTGAAGCCCGACGAGCTTTCAGCAATTATTTACAATACGTACTAAAACGAATAAGCACCCGGGGCACTTCCACCGAAAAAGCGCAACAAACCGATTTAGTTTTAAGATTTCTACAACGAGCCTCGTCTCAATTAAAAACACCATATGTGGTGAAGGTATGAATTTTTATATCGCATTCAAAAATAATGTGGAATTAATATAATTTTTTGTATCGCATTCAAAAATAATGTGGAATTAACGTAATATGTTGTTTTTTTTTTTAGTTACCAAATCAAAAATTGACTGATAAAGATAAAAATGCACTTGTTACACGATATTTAAACGACTTCTTACAATTGTACAATCGAGAAACAGAATTATACGTTAGTTCAAGCGATCGACCAAATCATATTCCAAATAAACTGTTCACGGAGTTCTTAGAAATTGCACGGTTTGTATCATTTCAATTTCTAGTGTAAACAAATTTTAACACGTTCTTTGCTGCTATGCAATGTCCAGGCAGGTTTAAACAGGCTTTTGTTTAAACAGGCTTAATGCTAATCAGTAATCACTACAAATACGCAAAGAATTACGTTAAAGTACTGGTCCGATGTGTTTAAACGTAATTTTTGCGTACTTGTAGCGACTGCTAGTGAATAGTAATCACAGAATAACAGCCTACAATATACAAATCTGTCGTTCTTAAGTTGCAATAAGTTACAATTTACACCGCTACTGATTTAGTCTGTAACTGTCCGTGATTAGGTTCACGTCGTAACGAGTATCATTGTTTTTTTAATTAACTCATGAAATTTAAACAGAAAAAATATAAATTGTGTTGTATTTAAGTGTAAAAATTCTATTGAACAAAAAAAATAAAGGGATATCTTTCTTGAAATAAATTTATTTTTAATTGTTCGTTGTTCGTCACAAATGGTCGGCCATGATAGTATATGCTATATATATGCAAGTAAAACAAGGCCTAAAGAAAAACTTTGAAAGTTAATTAAATTGCTTAAAAATTATTTTCACAAAACTGTATAACCTATTAAATTATTTTTTAATTGACGGCAACATGGACATACAAAATGAGCTCAATACCTGGTTTCGCTCCAAATTGCAAAAATTCGTGGAATTTGCACGGTTTTTCAAAAATTAATTATGTTTATCCTCTAGAACTGTTTTAGCAGTCCTTAACGTAGTTGCTCTGAGACAGTTAGGTACAAAAGTACCTATATCTCAAAAAAAAAAATTTACTTTTATCAAAAATTAAATAATGTATTAATATTCTTCAGTGATTTTATTTGTATACCACCTGTTTTTTTTAATTTCCGCGCGCTTATGTTGTAGCAATATAAAAACATTGTTGAAAAAGCGTTGTAAAAACGTTTTAAAATGATGTTTATAAATTAGATTTCAAAAACGGCGTGGTGAATAATTTTTATTTCCTATTAAATATGGTTTGTAACTTTGTATCTTATAACATATCAAATTTTTATCAAATTCATTTGACACGTTTTCATTTTATTCAAAAAAAAAATAGTTTTCCCATAAGAGCCCGTGTTAAAATTACAAAACTTTGAAATCGTTTTTCTCAAAATTGGGGTGGTCAGTTTTTTTTTTCGGTAGGAGCTCGTATTATTGTTATTGAATTAAATAAATATCTAGAAAAGTTTAGTTAAAATCTTTTGAAAAAATCATTTTATCGACCAACTACCTTAAACAACTTTCCAAATTTTCATTTGCAATAATTTTAATTTGTACCATTGTAATCTGCGTAATATTTAAAGTAGGTAATGAATATTTTTTATCAAAATATTTGAGTCACTATGCTAGGATCCGTGTACAGTGTACACTGTCACACTGGTTGCAGATCAGTTAGAAGCATGGATACACATGTTGCCAGTGTTACTTATGTTAATACGTAAATATTTGATGGGATAATGTTTCATGAACATCAGAACAAATTTTAACACTTGGCAGTAAACGTGTCAAGTCCAAATAAAACCACATTCTAATAAATCTCTCTATTGTTAACAGTGAATCAGATTTAGAAGAAGCCCTGTTACTCCACATGCATCAGAACACACCGAGTCCCGGTGGCAAAACAAACGCCCTCTGTGGTGGTTTGCAATTAATCATGCAGTGTCTACCAAAAGTGGGTCTACGACAACCGGTCATCGCGAGCAACTACGATCAGAAGAAACCAAAGAAACCGACTAGTCGTTCATCATGAAAATTAACTTATTTTACTTAAACCGTGAAAAATTAACCCTACGGGTACCAGAAAGAACTAATACTAGTCTAATTTTAAAAAAATAATTCCAGAACTGTGATTGAACATTTAATACATCGTAAGATTTTTATTTAACATTTTCGGAAAAACAAAATGGCGTCGCACATACCTTATTCTGCTATATTCACATCGGCAACAACGATTTCAACAGTTGTACATTTAAAACAAAATGGCGTAAGGTATACGCGATGCTGTCAAAAAGCTTCGTTATATTGAAAATACGGAATTTATAAGAACATTTTGTACAAATGCATTTCAGAAACACAAGCTTTTCACAGTGAGTTCAAAATGACAACCAAAGAGAAAATGTCGGAAAATTGTATTTTTCAACTGCCTTGCTAAAAACCGTTCCATTAACATTTTTTATGTGTGTCGACATTTTTTAGGATGTATTGATCTTAGCAATATATTTATTATGATTCCATTTTTTGAGAGAAATAAATAAAAAAAAATTGTGATATTAGCTGGCCTAAGTAGTTCCATACATTTGTTCTTTTTAATATATTTATTTTTATTTATTTAATTATTTAAAATGTTATTTTTTATTCAATATAATTTATTCTCACTAGGGGAGTACATAGCTTGGAAATAACGGATTTTATTTGTTTTAAAATAAACGGGTTAAATCGATTTCAAAATGAATTTGTAGTTTAAGTTATACTGATAATCTTCAGTGCCGATTACATCGGTAAAGCATCGGGCTACTACGTGAAAAATCCATGATCAAATCCCGTCCACTGCACCATTTATTTATTTTTTTATTAATAAAAAAGTTAATTTAAAAAAATCAAAAAACCCGACTGCGTAAAAAGCAAACTAAAACGATGAAAACAAGATGAAATAGAGAAAAAGAAAAATGAATAAAAAAGTAAAGCAATCGGAGGCATCAGACATTTCTGTTCTATTTGGTACAATATGTATGCCTCCGACTGCTTTACTTTTTTATTCATTTTTCTTTTTCTTTATTTCATCTTGTTTTCACCGTTTTAGTTTGCTTTGTACGCAGTCGCGTTTTTTGATTTTTTTAATTAACTTTTTTATTTAGGTCTTTTTAATGTTGTTTAATTATTTAGAAGAAAATAGGTACGCATACAAGATTACAGTGACTGGCAGTCAAAATTTGAACGAACGAATTTGACATTAAAAAATTTTTTTTGCCGAATACTACCTTTTATCCGCGACTTCCTCCGCGTCAACTCGTTGTAGGTTGACTAGTTGTACACACTATGTCGTTATCAACTTCACCAACCCTAACGAATTCGTAGACAAAATTTAGCTTTCGTATAAATTTTCATCCCTTATTTTACCGCCTTAGGGGATGAATTTTCAAAAATCTGCTCTTCGTGCTCACTTACGTTACTATTTCACGTTCTTAAACCCAACGATTTTTTTATATAATTTTTCATCCCCTATTTTACCCCCTTGTAGGACCGATTTCCAAAAATCCCTCCGTAGTGCTCACCTAAGTTATATCAGAAACCCCTGTGTAAAATTTCTAGGCTCAAAAGTTTTCTAGATAAATTTCCATCCCCTATTTTAACCCGTTAGGGGACGAATTTCCAAAAATTTGCTCTTGGTCTTGACTTAAGTTACTAAAAAAAACCTTTGTGCAAACAATAAATATCCATCTCCTATTTTACGCCCTTAGTGTATAGATTTTTACAAACATCCTCCCTCATAATACCCAGCTACGTTACTAAGGGACCTCTATATAAAATATCACTTTTCTAGAGTCAGTGGTGTGCTATATAAATTTTCATCTCCCATTTTATATCTTTAGAAGATGAATTTCCAAAAATGTCTTCCTGGTGCTCCGCTACGTTACATAAGGTACTCCTTTCCAAAATGTCACGTTTTTAGACTCAACAGTTTTTTATACAAATTTTTCATCCCTTACTTAGGGGATGAATTTTGACATTTCACAGCACTCCCGAGATTAAGACGAATCCAACGACACCTTTACCAAAATCCGTCGAGCCGTTTAGTCTGCAGGCTGCGCCACAGAAACAGACATAGGATACCTACATACTTCTTAAACACATTACCCTCCTTCTGGTGCAGTCGGGTAAAAATTAAAAATGCTATCTTCCTTAAAAATTTTATTTATTTGAATTATAATTACAAAGGCTATTGGCGGATAAGCATGGGTAGAAATACCCCCGCACGAATTTTGTTGGTTTTTTTTCTGCTAACTGTTTTCGATATAAGATTAAAATTTACTGAGTTTCAATCCTTAAAAACTCACCCTTTGGGGGTAAAAACTGCTCATTTGCAGTAGATAATTGTTATTTTGATGGTTTCAAAGATTGATGATAAGTGTTCGGCTGATCGAGGAATTTTAAGATTTGAGTCGACCATTTTCTTTTTTTTTCGAAAACTACGGAATCACAAACGTTCTTATTAACATATTCAAAATTTGCAAACGATTTCCAATCGATTGACTACCCGGAAGCCTATGCCTATCTCTAAAAAATATTCTCGGACATTCAATTTTTTTAACTATGATGAACCCGGAAAAAAATTCTGGAAAAATTATATATTCTATTAATCAGGAGCCTGTAGAAATATTTTAGTGATTGTACAACAAACATAACCTGAAAAAAAAAATCTTTTTTGATATTTTATTTTTTTTTAACTATGACGCACCCGGAGAAAAAATCTGAAAAAATTATATGTTGTATCGGTCATAGTAGGAAGCCTGCAAAAAAATTTTAGTGATTATACCATAGCTACAAGTTGATGAAAAAAAATATTGAAAAATTAAACAATTTTTTTTTTATAATTTTTTTTTAAGCTGATAATTTTTTCTGAGGTACACTATAGAGGTATCTAAAACATATAAAAATTCCAGACAAATCCGTCAAGCCACTAAAAAGTTATAAATTTTTTTTATTTTCAAAAAATAATTTTTTACCCCCAAAGGGTGAGTTTTTAAGGGTTGAAACTCAGTAAATTTTAATCTTATATCGAAAGCGGTTAGCAGAAAAAAAACCAACACAATTCGTGCGGGGGCATTTCTACCCATGCTTATCCGCCAATAGCCTTTATTATACAATATTTTTAATAGAAGTTTAAAAAAAAATGGTTGCCGGGAGTGGGAATTGATCCCAGATTCCCACGTAATAGTCCAATGGTTCACCGACACTAAGAAGAAAGAATGATCAAAATCCATGGTTTTCCAGTTGTGTACTCCCTCAATTTTTAATTTATTGATAGAATTTTTCAATTTTTAATTTACGGAGGTGTTGGTTTTTTTATTTTTTTATGTTGATTAATTTTTTATTTTTAAATTATGATAGTTAGGTCAAAAATTAATGTGTTCGTATCGACAAAAATTAAAACGTAAGGTCACATAATTATCAAATCAGTGAACAAATGTAATTTAAAAATCACAATTTAATTATCACTCGATAATATTTGAAATTGAAATATAAAACATGTAATATTTTTTTATTAAATCAAATTTTTTAATTTTTAAACTCGCGCATGCGAGAATAGTTCTAATTTTAACTGTGATCTTACACTTAGTCCGAAAACAATCGTACAAGAATTATTTGAACATAGTATGAACGTTCAAATAATTAATAATCTAATAATAAAGTCCATTTAAACATCAATTTTAATTAGCTAAAATTTTTATTGATAATTATTAGATGTAATTCCACTTTTTACACTACATTCGACGCATGTGTTTATAAACTTAGTCTATTTTTTAGAAAATGTACAGAATTTATATTTTTAATTTTTCGAAAAACAATCATGGCGGCTGACATTTGCTTAACAATGAAAGAGTATTTGTTTTTTCTTTTATAAAAATAATTAAATAAGGCTTAATATTGCTTGCACATGTTCTATAATATTGATAAACCTAACAACCAAGCCAAATCGGACCTAACCTAACAATATTCAGAATCATATATTTAACAGAAATAAATATTAATAATATTTTCAATCTTTTTAGAATAATTTAGAATGCACAAATATATTTTTTCTAGTCTCCTGTTTAATATATTCGTTACTTCAATAAGTTAGCGGCCATTTTGTATTTTATAAATATGTATTCAAAATGGTCGTCATTTTAAAGTAAAGCATATTTTGTGATATTTTTACTCGTAATTGTATTTTTTACATAAATAATTATAAATTTAATAAAAAAAATGTTCTTTTAGAGACAGCTGCATTTATAAAATTTACTTGTTAGCTAACAAAATCAATTCTAGAAAATTTTAAACGCGTGTTCTACAAAACCATAGATTAGTTTCAGCAGTTTGTAAAATATGAGCAATAATAAGATATTTGACATGTACGAATTAGTCCAGGGATTATTCAGTGTCTGTCAAAATGTTATTTTCTCTAGTATTGTGCAGAGTACATAATTTATGAATTACAGTAAAACCATATTATCTTGAAAATTTATTTTTTTACTCCTTTAATGATTAGGTAGTCTTAAAAAGCTTTGAACGTACATCTATGCAAAAACTTGATGTCATTGTAATAGCTGTATTTTTTTGATTGAACGAAAGTGTTCATCGTGTTATTTCATTTTTTTAAGTAATAAAATACTTGTATCTATTAAAACTAAAAGCCTTTTATGAAAAGCGTGGAAATTTATGGTGAAAAATATTTGTCTGTGCATCATTAAAGGAGTTACAAATTACAGTGATATTATAGATAAAATATACTACCATTTTGACAATTATATAAAAATGTCTATTGTGTTCAAAATTAATTAATTATAAAAATAATATCAGTATTATTTTCAAGTAGCTAAATTAAAGAGAATTCTCTAATATTTAAATCTAAATTTAATGCAGGGTTAAGCATAAAATCAAATTTATTATACCTAAGATTTTCATAGATTTTAATCAAATACATTACAATAGAAAGTGACAGTAAATGTTTTCATAAAGAACTATTCAGACATTTTTGAATGAGTGGAATAAAAACGTTCGTCAACGAAAATTAACAAAAAGAATGTTATTATTACTTATGGTATTGACGCCATCATACTAAGCCAACTTGCCAAAGAGAAAAATTCCACTCTGCACATTTAAAAAGAAATTCATATCATTACTTGATGCAGAAATCTTTTTTGAAATCTTGTCTTTTTTATCTTCAAAACTTTTCGGATAGCTTTAAAAAATTTTAAGCTTCTATTAAGAAATATTTTAATATGAAAAACATATTTTCAAAACTTATTTGGGAATAAAAAATTTTAAAAAATAGTTAATAAACAATATTTGTAAGAGTTGAAAGCAAAAAATCTATTTTGAATTGTAAAATTTAAATGTATAATCACCGATTTATTTTTATAAAATGGAAATTATAAAATTTTTAATGTGCACCAAAAAAGACAACAAAAATGTTTTTCTTATATTTGCAATGAAAAATTTGCATGATTTCGAAATAAGCAAAGTTACAAATATGTGTAAGCAAGCGTTTATTTAATAAATTTATTCTATTTAAATGAATATTGTTATTTTTGTCCCCAACCTAATGAAGTTCTCTAACTCAATTCAGTTGCTATTGAAAAATCAAACATGAGTATATTTTAATTCTTAGCAATCTGCTGGTGAATGAAGAAACTACTGCGAGTGGGACAGCTGAAACATGGCGACAACTGAGAGTTAAAATTGAATATTAATTTTCATTTTCAGATTGAAGAGAAAAAATTTCACAGTGCTAATAAACTTTATCGTTGACATATCTGAATTTTCTGACTGAGCTACAGGCTCTGAGTATTAAATAGATGGAGGGAGTACAGGTATATATTCAATGTACATGAAAATGAAGCCAAAAAAAGGGTTAAAGCATAGAAAAAATGTTATTAATATTAATAAATAGAAAAGATGACATTTCTACAAAATTTTCCATCGCGTAACCACACTTAACCATGCCGGCGACTTATGCCAATTCTTTTAATAAACGTTTCATGATGATAACTTTCTAACATTCAATTGGCATAAGTGCGAAAATCGTATCAAATTTCATTTTTTCTATGCAAGTTTACGCTAACTTTTCAACACTTTAGCCATTTGCGCGACTTATGCCTTCCATTGTTCACAGCTAGATTTTATCTTAACATTATGTTAGTAAGTACATAATTTTGGCATAAGTGTGAAAATCACACCAAAACGCATCTTCTTTTTTGCAAAAAGAAACTTAATTTTTCATGTAAAAGCCCCGCGAACGGAATTTAAATTTTTCCTTAAATTTCTTAAAATTTTCATATCTTTCAACAGTTCCCGAGGCATAAGTGGGAAATTCGCGGAAGGTTTTCTGTTATTATCTCCCGGTCAATTATAATGACCAAGGTAGTGGAAATCAATGTGGTAAAAAAAAATACATAATATATGGGAACACATAATTTTATATGCGGTCCACGGAGTTATGATGCGCTTCAAAAGTGGCCTGCAAGATCATTTGGGCTGGCCACCCCTGCTTTAGTCCCTTGGTGTATAACATACATAGAACATTATAGAAGCAGCCTACATATAAAGATCTGTCGTTCGTAAGTTGCAATAAGTTGCAATTTACACCGCTACAATTTAGTCTGTTCTGTCCGTTATGGGGTTCACGTCGTAACGAGTATCAATTTTTTTAATCAACTCGTAATATTTAAACAGAGAAAAATATGAAGTGTGTCGTATTTAAGAGCCAGGACACACGAACCACGCCACGACCACGCGACAGCGACAAAATAGTGGCTATTCTGTGGCCGGGTATGTATGCATGTACTTTTCTTATGGAAACACAAATTTCAAGACACACGAGCCACAGCCTGTCGTCGTAATCGGACACTGTTGCAATGTGTCGTCGTATTGTCGTTTTTAGTCGCTAAAACTTGCGACCAATGGACCACTTATAAGCGACAGATACGTACTACTAGTACTACAGTGTCTCTCGAACATTACAAGAAATCATTGAATAATACGACTCAGCAGGTGTTTTGTAATTTTTGTTTTGTTTAGTTTTCTTAATTGTGTGTATTTTTATTTCTTTTGGTCTTTTTTGATTGTTTTGTTTTTTTGTTATTATTTTGTTTTTTTGTTTCTGTTTTGTTTTTTCTTGTTTTGTTTTTTCTTTTTTTGGTCTTTTTTAATTTTTTTTTTGTTTTTGTTTCTTTGTTTTTATTTTCTTGAAAAAATGGCAATGGTTAACGAAGATTCATTTGATACGGAATTATTTATTGAGGAAATCCGAAATTTACCCGCAATCTGGGATTACACATATTCGGGATATAGTAACCGGATGGAAAAAGTAAAGGCATGGGAACATCTTTGCTTCAAATTTTATGATAACTTTGAAAATAAAGAAAAGAAAGAAAAAAATTGAATATAAACCTTTTTATGACACATTTTATTTACAATAAAGGTACCGCTGTTATAAACGTATCCTGTATATATATTGTTTATTGATTTATTTTTGCAGAATTATTTATGTAATACAAAATAATTATTATAAAGGCAAATTGGTCAACAGAATTGAAACATTTTTATGGCATGGAAAAACCCTTCGGTTAAGAATAAAAGCATGTACTAGAAGCTCTCCTGCTGTTTGAACGTGGATTATTGACTATTATTAGATAAATAAGCTATATAATTATTTAAACCTTTTTAGTTTTATAATAATAGAAAAAAATTAAAAATTCAAAGAAATAAAGAGCTGAAAATTTTTGAATTGTTTCATCAAATAATTTTAAAAATTGAATCTGCAAAAATATGTAATACCAAAATACCGATATGTATTTTAAAAGAAATATTATTTAAAAGAAGAATCACCTCTCTGATTAATTTTGTTTATTTTTATCCTAGCGTACCTACTTCACGCTGCAAAATTTTAAGTTCCTTAAATTTCAGTATTGATAAATCAATTATTGTATGAATACTTAACGCAGACACTGTATATAACAAACATTATTAAGTGGCTTTGATGCCTCCTAGCAGTGACTGTACGTGCTGTACGTCATTCGGCCACTAAAAAGTGGCTCGCAAGTCGCCGTCTAAGACACACGAACGACAGTACAACCACACGACAACCACAAAAAAGTGGTCGTGGCGTGGTTCGTGTGTCTTGGCTCTAAGTGTAAAAATTCTATTGAACAAAAAATTATTTCTTAAAATAAATTGTTGGTTGTTCGTCACATAAGGTCGGCCATGATAGTATATGCTATATATATGCAAGCTGCGTAGTCATTCATCAATCTATTACACTAACACATTAGCATATTTGTGTCGATACAAGTATGTGTTTTGTTGTATTTATCATAATCGCTTGGTAGGGGTATCGGTGTCTACGTCACTTACCGGCGATAGCGGACATAGAACTTATGAAATATGTACACTGCTTATGTATTATTTATTTCCTTGGTATTTTTCTACCTTTTCTGTAGTAACATGTCGATTTAAAATCTGGCAACACTGATCGTGAGATTTGAAATTTTATGATGAATTTGACCAAACTATTTAAAAAAAATTATATTTGAAGTAGAAAAAAGCTCCCCAATATAGGACAAAATTCTAATATATAGGTAAGAACATGTTTTTGGAGAGAAGTTCGTTCAAAAATAGTAATAAATTGAATTGCATTACAGGTAAAAGATAGTGCCGATTCGTATCGGCCGTAAGCCAAAGTCGCTTGGTCTCGTTTTGAATCAATTTCCATTTGTTTTAAATCACATTTGGCTTGCTTTTGACATTTTTGTATAATCCTGTCTCACTTTCCATGTTCTAGAGAGAGGAGTCAAGTATTAGCGTTCGGTATACATCGTATACCTCGTATACTGATTGTGAGTGCCTTCGTTGGCCTCACACAACAAATAGAACGAATATAACTGTCTCTTTTCTGCAATCACTTATGTGCAAGTATGTGCATTTTACAGAACTATGTTGTCATTCACTTACTGAAAGTATCATATACCAATGGGTGTGTTTCAATTGTTGTCATATTGTTGGTGTTGTGTTACTGTGTATACGTACATCTACGTAGCGCATACATATTACATATATTTTTTTAACATATGCGTATACAAGACACGCATACACATAACCATTTAGCGCACTACCACACACAACTCCGCGTGCACATATATAACGTAGTGGTGGGATATCTTTTATCCTTTAGCGTTACACTGATTTCAGTAGTATAGAAATATTACCGCTCATTCTGTGTTATTCTGTGGTTGGCCTCATCACTTAATCCGCCGTGTTCGTTGCTGAGTTTTTCTGCTCAAAGTGAGATGTTAGCGCATGCGCACGAACATTTTTATGAAGTATGATTTATGGAGGGTAGATATCAGGAGCACCATCTCTGTATCAAAAAGTGTCCATAGAAAGGGGTAAATAGTGGCGGCGCCACTATAGCAAAGGGGTAAATTTAGAGAAGTAAACAAGGAAAGAAAAACACCCGCGTTGTTATGTAATTATTGTTTTTTTTTATTATAATTGTTACATACAATAGTTTTATTATTTTAAAAATTTTTATAAAACAACACAAAAAAATCACTATACTCCTTTGCTACTCTAGCGCTATTCTGGCGAGTTTTTGAACTGTTACTTAGTACTTAAAACAGGACACTTTTTGAACTATTTTTCTATTGTTTTCCGTACAAGATAGTCCTCCTTATATTCTACACTTCATACATTAGACATTACGTTAGACGTTAACATTAGTGTGGCCCTAGCATTAGCAATAAAGGAGTCTCCACATTCTCGCAGAAGTAGGACGAGGTTCCTCGTCGAAATTCCTCGCTGAGGTTGGCCGAGGCATATGAATACTATTATAACACCAACAACGAGAAACAACGAAGCGACCGTCTACACTCTCGTACTTTGGTCAACATCGCGAGAATGTGGATGCTGCTTAATAAGTTATCATTACATATATAATTTAAACAATTTGATAAATAAATTAGCATTTAAAACAATAAAAAAATTTTTTTTTTCATCAAAATATTTTTTCCTAATACTTTTAAATTTGCCCCATCGAAGCGCCAAATTCTTTTTTAATTTAATTATATAACTAGAGAGAAAAAAATTAATACCCCTGTCGCAGCATCTGCATAACATAGCGAATTTCCAAATTTTGGGGACTGGCGAATCTCATCTAAGAACTGTACCTATTTAAAATAGTTTAGCTTTCTAAGAGTAAAAGATTTTTTAAAATCGGCTGGGTAATTAGTTTTGATATTTTTGGGACCCAAGAACCCGAACGGACTTTGTGCAGCATAGTTGTATCCATCTAAAATAATTTAGTTCTCTAACAGTGAAAAAATTTTCAAAATCGGTCGGTTAGTTTATTTTTTACAATAATGGGAACAGTAAACCCTGGCGGAAATCCATAGAGTAATAGAGACAACATATCTATGCCTATACTACTGGAACCAGTGTAACATGTAAGAGATAGACAATATGTTGTATACACACACTGGGTTTACATTGTATTAGTGCGATTTTGTGTATTTGTGTGAGTAACGCAGATAGTAGTAGGGGGCGGTCATGTGGGTCAGACACCACACGCATGTACTAGGGGATGTAACCGATGTAACAATACCAACAACAATCAAGTCCATTATCGTGTGGTTGATACTCAATCATCGACTGCTACTGACAAACTGACAACTAAGAAGCCTAATGAGCACAGAAGGACACACTCGTGATTTCAGAAAAGAGATAGATGCGGCGTCTCTGTCCTCTGTGCGGAAATCATACAACATAACCTTTATTCATCTAAAATAATTTTAGTAAAAAGTTTATCCTAACAGTAAAAAACGGGTCCTAGGGATCTCATATAACTTATGGTAGTCCGTAAGGTTCTTGTGGACATCATTTAATTACTTAATGAATTCAAATACTTTAACTTACTAACGGTGAAAAAATTTTCAAAATTTTCGACATTCGCTAAAAAAATCATTGAAAAATATTTGATATGTTTCGATCAATTAATGGTCAACATCAGCAAATAAAAGTTACTCAAATCGAAGAAAAGAATGAGTTATTTGTCCGTAGAAATTAAAGTACAAATTCTGAAAACGAGCAAAGAAATATTGAAAAAACTAGATCGGCAAAACATTCTGACAAATAACACTACCCAACTAATACTCGCCAATTTGAATGAAACTTAACATACTTATTAAACAGCGAAAAATATTAAATACGTGTTTTTTTTATTTCGGCTAAATACGCTTTTTAGGGGTAGAAAACACCATTCAACCTCTGTAGACGAAAACAGTTATAGGTAATGCGAGGATTCATAGTGCAGGTAATAAATTATCCTGTCAAAAATTGCCGGAAAAACGTTTCACCATTCGTTAGAAGCGGCACATAATTTATCTATGTTTCATAAGTACATTTATAATTTTTTTGTAAATGCGCTCTATAGTTTTTGTGGCACGAACTAAAGAGGTACTCTACAAATATATTTTGTTTTGAAAACAATTAAATTTCATATAAATAACATAGTCGCTCAATTTAAGTTTGTAACATCGCTCGCGCGACGAACGAACACAGTTTAATTTGATCAACTGCATGTGAGTTATGTAAACATCTAACTGAAGAAAAATTTTTTTTCCATACACTAAAACTATAAATCATCCTGTCAAAAAATTGAATTGTTGAAAAAACATTTATGAGAGGAGCGTGTCTTGTAAATTTTTATGAGGAAATATTCCTTGTACAAAGATACAGATAAATTAAAACTATTACATAATTCGATTTCACCACTGGGTTGGTCATCGAATAGATGCTTGAATAGCGAAATCTGGCAAAAGTTCTAGAATATTCTTTCAATAATCAGAAAAGACATAAAAAATCCTTAATCAATGGATTGACCAACGAAAAAGTAATCAAGTACCGATATTTAGAATAAGTTCTATGACCAAGATGTTAAAAATACAGTATAATTTTAAAAAAAAAAAAAAAAAAAAAATAAGTTCTAGAATATTCTTTTTGGAAATTAGAAAAAATATAGAATATCTGATTTCACCACCAAATTTTTCATCGAAAAGCGATCAATTAACGGAATTTGGCACAGGTTCGAGAATATTTTATTCTGAAAATAGAAAATATATCCAAAAACCGACTTCACCATTGGTTTGTGCATCAAAAAAGTGTCCAAATAGCAGAATTCGTCAAAAGTTCTAGAATTTTTTTTTGAAAAAAAGAAAAATTATTGAAAATTTGGCATCACCATTAGATTGTTCATCAAAAAAGTGACCAAAAAATGAAATTCAGTAAAAGCTCTAGAATATTCTATGTGAAAATCAGATAAGATATCCAAAACTTGATTTCACCATCGGATTAGTTAGTTAAAAAGGATTCATGTAGCAAAATTTAACGAAAGTTCGAGAATGTTCTATCTGGATATCAGCAAGGATATCGAAAAATTTACTTCAACATTTGTTTAGTCATCGAAAAACAAGTTAAATACAGGTGAAAACATTTGACAAAAGTTTCTATTCGAAAGTTAATAAAGATGTCGAAAAACCAATATCACTATTAGAAGAATTATTGAAATAGAAGCTAAATAAAGATATTTAACAAAAGTTTTAGAATGTTCTGTTCGAGAACTAGCAAAGATAAAGAATTATTTATTATAAACTGGTCATAATTGATGAATTTAGGCTCCACTAGTCCTATTGATTTGGTCAACGATAGTATATTTTTAAAAAAATGACAAATCGTTATTTTTCGCAATCGTAAACTTTAATCGTAAATATCTCCTAAATGGTGCGTCACAGCTCAAAAATAACGAAATTTTTGAAGGCTTAAGCGAAGCAAGTTGTGGGTATTCCGAACGTATTGCGACTGTCAAAACCTACTTTTCGTTATCGAAAATTATCGATACCGCGTAACTTGTCATAAATTGGTTACAACTAGTTAATTTAGACTCTGTTAGTCCCATTGCTCTGGTCAGTAACCGAACAATATTTATAAAAAACTACTTTTCGTTAACTTTCGCTATCGAAAACTTTAATCGTAAATATCTCCTAAACGGTGCGTCGTAGCCCAAAAATAACGAAATTTTTGAAGGCTTAAGCGAAGCAAGTTGTGGGTATTCCGAACGTATTGCGACTATCAAAACCTACTTTTCGTTATCGAAAATTATCGATACCGCGTAACTTGTCATAAATTGGTTATAAATAGTGATTTATGCTACACTACAATTCCTCGCTTTAGTTATAGGTAAAGCGAGGAATTGTAGTGTAGTATAAATCATTATGTCAAAAAATTGAATCCTTTTCCAGGAGCGTAAAAACAAGTATGAGGGGTTAAAAAATGAAAATAAACTGTAATTTAAAAACTATAGTCATTTACAAATTTTAATTGTTATTATGTAAATGCAAAGGAAAATGATACTTTCAGTGAAGTGTAGCACACCTTTTAACATTTATTAATTTTCAACAAAACAGTAGTCAATACTGGCTAGATGCCTAGATGTTAGTTGCAACTAATAATTAAAAACCAATAACCAAAATACTTTTTTGCAACTAATGACTGAAAAATTCAACTACTAGTATTAACTAATAAGTAATTTAGTTTTTAGTTGTAGTTGTTAGTTACAGGACCGGATTAACCCTGAATGTCGCCCTAGGCACCATGAAAAATGCCGCCCCCACCTTTTGCTTGAAAAGAAGAAAATCTTAATTTTTCCTACTTTTTCCAACTTTCTCTTAAAATTATCGCAAAAAAGGCAGGAAAATATTATTTTATCCTCTGATTGTTTACTGAACATAAAAACGTAATAAACAAACATGAGTGACGATATAAAAAATCACAACCATAAGTTTTAAAAAATTGAATGCTATTTGCAATCTATTTTCGATCGAAAGATTTTGATAACGAAAATTTATAGTAGATGTTATATATTTGAAAGAATATTTCCTTTCCTTACATCATCCATTTTGGAAATATCGTTATTTTCGATAACGAAAAGTAGGTTTTAATAGTCGCAATATGTTCGGAACACCCACAACTTGCTTCGCTTAAGCCTTCAAAAATTTCGTTATTTTTGAGCTACGACGCACCGTTTAGGAGATATTTACGATTAAAGTTTTCGATTGCGAAAGTTAACGAAAAGTAGTTTTTTAAAAAATTGTTCTGTTACTGACCAGATCTATGGGACTAACAGAGCCTAAATTAACTAGTTATAACCAATTTATGACAAGTTACGCGGTATCGATAATTTTCGATAACGAAAAGTAGGTTTTGATAGTCACAATACGTTCGGAATACCCACAACTTGCTTCGCTTAAGCCTTCAAAAATTTCGTTATTTTTGAGCTACGACGCACCGTTTAGGAGATATTTACGATTAAAGTTTTCGATAGCGAAAGTTAACGAAAAGTAGTTTTTTATAAAATTGTTCGGTTACTGACCAGAGCAGTGGGACTAACAGAGTCTAAATTAACTAGTTATAACCAATTTATGACAAGTTACGCGGTATCGATAATTTTCGATAACGAAAAGTAGGTTTTGATAGTCACAATACGTTCGGAATACCCACAACTTGCTTCGCTTAAGCCTTCAAAAATTTCGTTATTTTTGAGCTGTGACGCACCGTTTAGGAGATATTTACCATTAAAGTTTACGATTGCGAAAAATAACGATTTGTCATTTTTTTAAAAATATACTATCGTTGACCAAATCAATAGGACTAATGGAGCCTAAATTCATCAATTATGACCAGTTTATAATAAATAATTCTTTATCTTTGCTAGTTCTCGAACAGAACATTCTAAAACTTTTGTTAAATATCTTTATTTAGCTTCTATTTCAATAATTCTTCTAATAGTGATATTGGTTTTTCGACATCTTTATTAACTTTCGAATAGAAACTTTTGTCAAATGTTTTCACCTGTATTTAACTTGTTTTTCGATGACTAAACAAATGGTGAAGTCAATTTTTCGATATCCTTGCTGATATCCAGATAGAACATTCTCGAACTTTCGTTAAATTTCGCTACATGGATCCTTTTTAACTAACTAATCCGATGGTGAAATCAAGTTTTGGATATCTTATCTGATTTTCACATAGGATATTCTAGAGCTTTTACTGAATTTCATTTTTTGGTTACTTTTTTGATGAACAATCTAATGGTGATGCCAAATTTTCAATAATTTTTCTTTTTTCCAAAAAAATATTCTAGAACTTATGACGAATTCTGCTATTTGGACACTTTTTTGATGTCCAAACCAATGGTGAAGTCGGTTTTTGGATATATTTTCTATTTTCAAAATAGAATATTCTCGAACCTTTGCCAAATTCCGTTAATTGATCGCTTTTCGATGAAAAATTTGGTGGTGAAATCAGATATTCGATATTTTTTCTAATTTCCAAAAAGAATATTCTAGAACTTATTCTAAATATCGGTACTTGGTTACTTTTTCGTTGGTCAATCCATTGATTAAGGATTTTTTATGTCTTTTCTGATTATTGAAAAAATATTCTAGAACTTTTGCCAGATTTCGCTATTCAAGCATCTATTCGATGACCAACCCAGTGGTGAAGTCGAATTATGTAATAGTTTAAATTTATCTGTATCTTTGTACAAGGAATATCTCCTCATAAAAATTTACAAGACACGCTCCTCTCATATATGTTTTTTCAACAACTCAATTTTTTGACAGGATGATTTATAGTTTTAGTGTATGGAAAAAATTTTTTTCTTCAGTTAGATGTTTACATAACTCACATACAGTTGATCAAATTAAACTGTGTTTGTTCGTCGCGCGAGCGATGTTACAAACTTAAATTGAGCGACTATGTTATTTATATGAAATTTAAGTGTTTTCAAAACAAAATATATTTGTAGAGTACCTCTTTAGTTCGTACCACAAAAACTATAGAGCGCATTTAGAAAAAAATTATAAATGTACTTATGAAACATAGATAAATTATGTGCCGCTTCTAACGAATGGTGAAACGTTTTTCCGGCAATTTTTGACAGGATAATTTATTACCTGCACTATGAATCCTCGCATTAGTTATAGGTAAATATTTTTGAAACGACATATTTTCTGAAAAAAGGGCTGAGTACCAAATTTGTAGAATTTAAAGCGATGCACTTGATAGTGACCCTGAAATCGATTTTCAAGGTCAGTTGAAAATGATTAGCCATTGCCGAACTTTGACCATATCCTGTACCTATAAGCAGTAATTTCATGTATTGACTCAATCTATCTTCAAAATTGATTTGTTGCGTTATTTTTCTAAAATAAAAAAATAAAAACCTGACGAAATGGAAAAATAGGCGCAAATTTATAGAAAAAATTAGAAGAAAACATTTTTGTAAGTAATTTTAGAAGTAAAGTTAAGAAAAGATTTAATATCACTCCAATTGTAAGTTAAACATTAACTTTATGTTATATTAGAAATTTTCAAAATTTTTTAAAATTTTTATTGCTACTCTATAGTTATTATATTAGGAATTCAATTGAACATATGATTAACTATTATTTTTCCGATTGCGACTGAGCAAGTATTTTTCAAAATTACTTCTTGATCACTTATTTTCTATCTTGCATGTGAAATTCGTTCGAATATACTTTGAACCATTTAGGGATGAAAAGTAAACTACTCCTTTTGAAAAATATTAAATGATTTTCAAACATATATGTATTATAACTATATGGCCAATCCCTATAAGAGGCAGTGGTTCCGATGAAGTGAGACGGATAGACATTGGGTAGAGGCACTTCAGTTGTTTTGCGCAGATGCATCAATTAGTGTTTACCGTGTTTACTGTTCAGATTGGTTCATATTACCATCAAAAAAGTCGCGTTTGCGCAAAACGAACAAAATACTTCCAAATCTGCACCGTGATGTTGGGACGTTTTTTTCATATCCATTTGGCTATATATGTATACTACATATATGTTTTCAAATGACTTTGGAAATTGACCTCAAGGTCAACTTCAAAGTCATCATCAAGTGCATCACTTTGAACTCTATAACTTTGGTCCTAAGCACTTTTTTCAGAAAATATATCGTACCATAATCCACTTCTATGTTGATTCCTGGTCTCTTTTCCTGCGTTTCTAATATTTATGTCAATAAAAAATGTGCTACCGTAGACAAGGATGAATAGGTACGCATTCAGACTTCACACCGTATTTTTTTGTATTTATTTTATGAGTACCTAATCTTTAATATATTAAAAATTTACGCGAAGATGGTCACTTTATCAGCAGTATCCAAAAAAATTTAAAAATATCGGTGGTTTTTGAAAAATTAACAAAAATCGTATAATTTCTTCTCTATGAAAAATTGGGGTCAAAAGAGACGAGAAAAGAGTAAATGGGGACAACCCGTAGGGTCGACCAAAATTGAAATTCTAATATAAAATAATTTCGAACTTTTTGTATTTATACATTCAAAAAAGAAATAATAGGTACTTGATGATTTTCTGTAAAAATAAACGTAGAATCTAAAATAAAGTTTATATACCCCTGTCGTTTACCCCTAAGTTTATATTCCTCCTATTCTTATTTTAGTTTAAAAAATAATTTTTCAAAAGACTAAGACATAATAATTAATAACAATGAGATTCTACGTCCATTTTCAGACTTTTGTCTAATACAGACGTTACCTAGAATTTTTTTTATCTACAAAAACAGTCTACAGAATTTAATTTATTAGTTAGGAAAATAATTCAAATATGTCTCACTAACAATAAATGTCTTAAATGAGTTTAAAAAATCAAAACGATACTGTTTATTAAATTGCGTAAAAGCTAGTAAATGCAATAACAGATATGATGAATTTATAAGGATTTTCTTGTATTACAAAATCTTAAAAATATGGGAACGCGTACTTTTTTTTCGTTAATTGTGTTTTATTTTTTTGCACAAAATTTTAAAAATACTTTATTTTCTTAAGAAAGGGAGGCAACTTTAGTCACAGATATGCCTATGAAAAGTTTTTGGTAATCCGGGAAAAACGAAAACACTTTTTAAAATTTTTTTATTGTTAAAATCGAAATGTTCTTTTAAAGAGGGTTAAAATTACTATATTTTACATTAAAATTTTGACACAATCACTCCCTAACTAACGAGCCTTACTTAATATTAGAAAATTGAGAAAAAACACGTCAATTAGATTTTTTTACACAGATTTTATTTGTTATATAATTCAAAAGGATATTTTAAAAATGTGTATGAATGGCTTTCATTAAATAAATTTCAATATATTTTCCATTTATTTTAACAGTGGAATGTCCTTATTAGTGGCTATACTTTCGGCTTGGAGCGAATTAGACGAAGATTTTCTTCTAAAACCAAATTTAATAATTAATTAAAGAAATAAAAAAAAATTTGTGGATTTCCTACCGTTCAAATATAATCTTTATTGTATGTAAAAATGTTATTACATTTTTTCAAAAAACTGTAAGTAAACTGTAAAATTTTCTTTACAATGTTAAAATAGAGAAATGTTTCCTTTTTAATTTATTTTTAACTCTTTTTAAATGATTCACTTTAAAATTTTTTAATATTTCTTAATCGAAATTTCATAAAAGAATGTGTCAAAATTTAAAAAAATTTTTCTCTGTTAAAAAAAAAAATTGAATGTGCAAAATTATTTAATACTAGAATACTCTGATTATACAATTCTAATCATAACTGTATTGTCAATTGGATAGAAAATTACGTAAAAATATTATTGTTTGAATATGATTTAACGTAATTTTTATACGATTGAAGCAAACTCTTATTAATTTTAGGAAGGTGTAAATATAATCTAAATTCTGATCATATCACATAACAGATATCGTCGGGAGTTTTTTTGTCAAAAAAAATGGAACAGAGATACATTATAAAAACATTTAACTGACAGAGAAATAGAATATAGCCGAATCGTTAAATTGGATTAAAAAAATCATGACACGCTACTTATAAAGCGGTTTTTTTCGAATTTAGCTCGCAAAAAATGAGACAGAAAAAAAAAGAATGCGAGTGCGAGTGAAATGGAAAACGACATATTTCCTAGTTTTTCTCGAAAAGTAAATAATTTAGAGCAACGGTATAAAAACATTTTTTATGCATTTTACCTTTTACTATGGCTTGGTGTAAAAAAAAATTTGAAAAATTGCTTAATTCTGGCAAAAAACTCATTTTGTTGACAAAAAACGCCCGGAAAACCTACTTCTGGGCATCCGACGTGTCTGGCTAACGAACTCATCCAACGATTTGGAAAATCGAATTCGCACACAAAATTTCATAAGCATTAAACGTTTCGTTCGAGAGTTATCGCGCGGATACATATATATATATATATATATATATATATATATATATATATATATATATATATATATATATATATATATATATATATATATATATATATATATATATATATAAATTTTAGTGAATATCATTTTCGTGTTCTAGGGACCTCAAAACATATTTCTGATATGGTCCCGGGCTTAGGTCGCACTATGACACCTGGCGTAAACGCTGAATTTCCAGTTTTGGAAATTCGCTAAAAACATCAAAAACGAAAAAAAATTTCGAGGCGCTAGCGTCACTTAGCTCTTTACATTAAAGCTGGCGTTCCAAACGAAAATTTTGTTAGGCTAACGTTAGCCAACGTAACTTTCACCGTTACAAACCAGAGGGCACGCATTCAAAAAATTAATATACATTATATATTAAACAACAATTTCTAACATAGTGACTGATTATTTTTATTCCATAATTTTTAAATGTGGCTGTACTTCAGCAATTTAGTATTTATACCGTGAAAAAATATTTAACGTGCATTAATTTTTGAATCAGAGCCCTCTGGTTTGTAACGGTGAAAGCTCCGTTGGCTAACGTTAGGCTAACAAAATTTTCGTTTGAAACGCCAGCAAAGTGAAATAGATCAGCCACGTATTCAACTAATACATAGACGCCATTAATTGTTCTAAAAAAAAGTGTAAGTCATAGAATTTATCCACTTACTTTTTAAAATACAATAATTTGGACGATTTAGATACAGGTATAATTTTTCCTGCAATAGTTACATAAAATGCGAGATGCCGGCATAGACCGCATAGACTTTGAATTTCTCTAATAATTTGTAAGAGACGTCTTTTTTTTTACAAAAGTTATGCTTCGTTCGGTGAGTTTCAAGCTCATTTATGATTTTTTTGTGCCATATTTCGTGTGTAAGTGATTCCTTACAGGTATGTTTTAAATGGTGTCTGTAGATAAATACCAGTTTTAATCTTCAATTTCTAAAAGACAATTAGGTCTCACGAGGATTTTATCCAACATATTCAAAAATTCTGATGTCCAGCTGTGCCAAGAAATTGTCGAGAATGGAAGATAAAGAATCTGCACCAACTGGTGAATCTACATTAACTGTTAAAGTTGAGGATGACTTACAGGATTTACGTAATCAATTTCCGAATGTAATAAAGAGTGAATTATCCGAGTCTTTCAATTACCATGAAATAAAACTGGAAGCGGAAAACTGTATTGTTGCTGATTTATCAAGTTTACACACGGAAATAAAACTGGAAAATGATGACAGTGATATATTAACAGAAAGTAATATATTATCTGGTGAAAATTCGGTTGAATTGAATATATCTGAAAATATATGCGAACAGTTTGATACAATAGAAAATAGTGAGACTAGTGTAGGTCCTGAAACTTCAGTTAAACAAATCAGTTTAAAGAATTATAAAAAAACTAATTCTAGTGAAAGAAAATTCAAGTGTGATACGTGTTTCAAAACATTTGCTAGGTCAAGTGATTTAAAGGTACATGAAAGATTACACACTGGCGAAAAGCCATTCCAGTGTGGTACATGTTTTAAAACATTTTCTACGTCAAGTCATTTAAAAAGACATGAAAGAACACACACTGGTGAAAAGCCATTCAAGTGTGATACATGTTTTAAAACATTTATTCAGTTAGGCCATTTTAAGGAACATAAACGAATGCACACTGACGAAAAGCCGTTCAAGTGTGATAAGTGTTTTAAAACATTTACTTTGTTAAGTAACTTAAAGATCCATGAAAGAACACACACTGGCGAAAAGCCATTCAAGTGTGATATATGTTTTAAAACATTTGCTAGGTTAGATAATTTAAAGGTACATGAAAGAGTACATACTGGCGAAAAGCCATTCCAGTGTGGTACATGTTTTAAAACATTTTCTATGTCAAGTCATTTAAAAAGACATGAAAGAACACACACTGGTGAAAAGCCATTCAAGTGTGATACATGTCTTAAAACATTTATTCAGTTAGGTCATTTAAAGGATCATGAACGAATACACACTGGCGAAAAGCCATTCAAGTGTGATAAATGTTTTAAGTCATTTACTAGGTCAAGTCACTTAAAGGCACATGAAAAAACACACACTGGTGAAAAGCCATTCAAGTGTGATATATGTTTTAAAGCATTTTTTCAGTTAGGTCATTTAAAGGAACATGAACGAATACACACTGGCGAAAAGCCATTCAAGTGTGATAAATGTTTTAAATCATTTACTAGGTCAAGTCACTTAAAGGCACATGAAAGAACACATACTAGTGAAAAGCCGTTTAAGTGTGATACATGTTTTAAAACATTTGCTAAGTCAAGTAATTTAAAGGTACATGAAAGAGTACACACTGGCGAAAATCCATTCAAGTGTGGTATATGTTTTAAAACATTTACGACGTTAAACGGTTTAAATTATCATGAAAGAGTACACACTGGCGAAAAGCCATTCAAGTGTAACACATGTTTTAAAACATTTTCTCACTCAAACTCTTTAAAAAAACATAAAATAATACATACTAAAAAGAAAAGCAAGCTAAAGAAATAAAACTCAATAATAACGCCAAAGAAAATTACAGAGTACGTTCAGGATATCAAACGCTCGCAAGTCGCAAGTAACTTGCAGTAGCCAAGCACGTGACATCTGTTGATGATATTTTAAAGCGACATCTTATTGAAAATACACTTTATTAATATTAAAATAATTGTCCTGCAAAGCCAAAAAGGTGTTATGAATGTCATGAAAATTGTTCGTTTAAGAAAACTTTATGATTTCATGACATTCGAAACACTCCCTTTTTTGACTTCAGTGATGTCAAGTACTAGACGACTGCAAGTTGCTTGATATCGTGAATATATTCGTAGCCACGTAATCAGAATACAATAGGTACATATTACCGTATAAGGTAACGGGCCTAGTTTCTGACCTTTTAAGAGTGACGGCTGAGGTTAAACGACAGTAATAAATATAAGTTTAAACTTAAGAGACAATTAATAATTTTATCAACTAGTTTATGGCTTTCAAAATAAAGTCATACAAGTAAAATAATTATTTCAATTGAATTAATAATTTAAATTAATGTTTTAAAAATTGACAAAAAGGGCCCAGTTTCTGACCTTCAAAATTTCTCATGTGACAGTTTTTGACCCTGAAAGTGGCCTAGTTTCTGATCCTTAAATTTAAAAATACAGTTTTTTAAAATTTAATTTATAAATAATTTTTTATTGATAAAAATGAATGTTTAATGTTATATACGTTATGAAAAATAACAAAAACTAATCGAAGATAACTATAAATAACAAAATAACTAACAAAAACTGGTTAGAATTTAATTGGGCCATACCACTTTAGAAGTGAGCCTAGTAATTGACCCTCATATTTCAATAATAAAAATCATTCTAAGGTATTTTATAAATATTTTAAAATAAATTTTAAACAAATATTAACCTGCTCATATATTTTTAATTAAGTTTTCATACTTACATGATGAATATTGCACAGATCAAAATGAGTACTTTGTAACATAAACTGTTAGGAAACTACCAAAAAAACAGTTTTTACACACATTTTAAACTTAAAAATTTTTTTTTATCTAGTTAATATATTCTAAACTTTTTAAATTGCTCTTCATTAGACACAGAATAGATTACTTTAAATTAAGAATTTATTTTTTTTTTATTTAAAATATAGTTTTTTTATTAATTTATAACAAAGTTGAAAAGTTCAGAAACTGGGCCAGGGTCAATTACCGGGTCTTTTACCTTACTTGGATTTGCAAGTATATAAAAACTTTGGCGGGGAGTTTGAAATTTTATCAGAATAGGGTACCGGACTGTATTCAAAATTTGTTTTAAATATTAAATAATTTTTTGTATTACTCGTAAATATATTTAATTTTAGTAGTGACAAATAAAACTTTGAAAATGATAAATTTTTAACCTTCATTTAAATGAGTAAAAACGCGCCGTTACATTAAAATGACGTCATATTTTGTAGCAAATAGGACAATGTCATAGATAAGATAAGGAACATGTAAATGATGTAAACATGGACGTATATGGACGAGTCATTTTGTTAGATGATCTGAAGCCAAGCACTGGTGTTCCTTCTGTCATTGTTTAGTTGTGTGTGTGCGTCACGTGGGATGTCTGAAAAGTCGTCGTGAAATTAAAACTGACTACAACGTTTTCCATCGGAAACCAAAATGGTTAATTGTTGTGTTTTATCGTGCAAAAGCGACAATAGAGTAAAAACAGAAGGAAAAAACCCATTTACGTTTCATAGATGAGTAGAAATCATGCTTTAAAAATTAAATATGGGTATCCGCCATTTTATAATGTTATACACATGGGTGTCAAAACAAAATTTTTTTATGTATATATTTTTTGTATTTTTTTTTTTATACATATAACTCTTATTTTCATTAAAAAACAACAAAAAACCAAAAAAAGTTTTTGTTATTGGCAAATACTTTGTTAAATATACCTTTGTTCCCTATATTACTTTTATAAAAATATCCCCTATTTAAAATTGTTAAGAGATCAGAATGGTATTTTTTAGGTACGTATGCCATTGTATGTGTAATGTATTCACACATACGAAATGCCGTCTCCACATACCTCCGTGGATGTAAATTTTTACTGTAGTTTGATGCAAAATTTTTACACGTGTGTTAAATATTATTTCGACTGGACACAATAAGTAATTGTAAATATTGCAAAACAAAGGGACTAACATCCATTGAAAATATATTTTTGTTGAAAATTTTATGTTGCAAAACGTTTCCTAACGTTACAGTAGTGCGAACTCATCAATATTTGTTTGCATCAAAATGTGACGTCATCGAACACGTCACCATTGTGGATCGTTTTTCGCGCCAATTTATTCATTTAAAATTGAAGTGTTTTTTTAACGATTTTAAAAAATTTATTAAAAATTAATTAGTTAATACGTAAAAACAAAGCATTTAGAATCATTTTTTAATTGCAATCAAGTACCCAATTTACCGACTTAACATTAAAAAAAAAAATATAAAAATATTAGTGATACTTTTTTAAAAACTAATTTATGTATTATTCTGGATTTTTTAAACTGTTATTACAAAAATAAAAATATTTTAATTACCAAAAAAGAAATGTATCTCTCACCCTAATATGTCTATAATCATTTTTACTAGGAAAAAATACATTTTCTATTATATTCAGAAAAATTTAAGCATAATATGTTTTTTCTGATCCTGTTGAAGAACACACTCATTATATATCCGTTAATTGTTGAGAAAGTTAGGCATTATTCAAAGGTGTGGAGGAATGTTCATTACTCAATACTCTCTTGACCAATGAAATCACAGTATTAATCATTATTCCATGGGTTTGCTTTTGTTTTGTGTATATATGTATGTATCAAGTTTTAATTTAATATATATTGCCTAGTAACGTTCAAGTAAATAAAGTAGTTTATGTTTTGTTTTGATCGTTTTATACATATTATACAAACTTTTAATGAAATTAGAAATAGATTAAAAATTTGATTTCAATTTATATTCAATTTTATTTAAATCAAAAAGGAAAAAAGTCGTAGAAAAAATATCGTATTCTACTCGCTTGCAATGGCTATTAATCATTCAGATGCATTACGACACTCGCCTCACAAGCTCGGCTCGTGTCGCAATTTCATCTTCGTGAGTAATAGCTATCATTACTAGCTCGTTGAATAATATCCTTTTTTTTTTCAAAATATTGCGATGTTGCTTTTTTTTATATTTTCATTTCGTTTGTAAAAATTTATAGTGCAATTCATAATTATATTATTAAACTCCTAAATCGTAAGTATTCATGGTAGTCATAATCGTTCTTTGTTTAATTAATTACGACTAATTATCTTTATCTCTCATCCGCGAAGTTAGCAGCGAAATATTTGTAAGAAAATACGTGGAATAAGCCATAGTAATCGTTAACAACGAAATATTTGTAGAATTTGTGGTCTTTAATAGGTAAAACAAATATTTGCTTCTTATCGAGCATTCATTAACACAAGCGATCAGACAACTTTCGCAGAAATAGGTGTAAAAAATATAAAATAGAAATAACCAAACATGCACATGACTAAATTACCAATTAAGTAAGTACTGAAAAATACATGAATCATTATCGGAAAGGAAAAATTTACATTTTTATGACGAAATAAACATAAAAATAAAAAAATATAGAAGGTATTTGCAATCAATAATAATGCAATAATATAATCTATCCTATTTTTTTCTTCCTTATTTGTCTTAAATACCATACAAATTGGGGTCCCTTAATTTTTAGTGCTGTTCCTATTTATGATGGTAAAATTTCATACATTAAACCACTCTGGCTGTACAAAAAAATTTACCCACATTTTCACCCCTCTAGCACCTCTTATAAATTCGACGCTGGTTTAAACTATACAGGTGAATAGGTCTTTCAAAAGGTAACATTTCGTCAATTTACAGTTTTCCCCTATCTGTTATAGTTTTTTAGATATCTTAATAAATACCATTTGAACCTTCGACTTTAGGAACTGGTTTCACCCTGTAAAAGTAAACAGCGGCCGATAAAAAAAAAATACGAACCCCTTATTTTTGCCTGTTTTTTATGCTAGCAAAGTTTCAAGAAGAGTGGCGATTGACACTTGGGTAGTGTTACTTGTAAGAATAGTCGTGTTTGTTTAAATCTGACACTATCAAAAAGTTTATTTAACTGCGAACTGGCAAGTATTACCAGTGCCATAAACTTCGATCGAAAAAAATTGAAATTTAACAAAATGGCGGAGTTTTTTTTTAAAAAAAGTTTAAATTTCGCGCGAAAATTTGATGATTTTTGGCCTGCTAAAATTACATTTTTTATTCAATCGGAAAACTGGAGGTTCATGGACTCATGGTATGGAGAAACATTTATAAAAGAAGCTGCAATAAAAATCAAATCAATCGGATGATTTGTCTTCGAATTATAACTGCAGCAAATTTATAAAATGTAGTTTTCCTTTACCTTACCTTTTAGTTTTAAACACTGAGAATTTTTACTCAAATTATTTACGATATAACGTAAAAGCCTCCATTATGGAACGAATACTAATACTGGAACAGTTTCGACATTTGCATATTAATGAAGTTATTTCTGAAAGAAACGTCTAATAACAAAAATTATTATTAACAGAATGATTGTTTTTCAATTTAAGTTCACCTCGTATTTAATGTTTTCTTACTTAATTAAAGAAATAAATATATAAATGTCAAAACTGTTCCAGTATTAGATACCGTTCCATAATGGGGGCTTTTACGTTACTCACTATAATCGTCACAGCATGACCATAATATGGTGATTTGTAGGGCAGTAGGGGAGGGGCTGGAACTTGGGTAAGGAATTTGGATGACGAAAACTGACTTGTAAGTAGCCATAAAAATTCCCAAAGGGTATGGTGTCGAGCCACGACTTTCAGCTAAATTCTTATAATAATAAAATAATTAAATAATCATTAGGAAAATCCCCTAGGATAGAAAGTCAATAAAAAAACCATATAAATAGACTACGATTTGACCCAATAAATAATTATTAAAATCACTATCATAAGATTAAGTACTATGTAACTTCTGATTGTTATAATAAATATTTAAATTCATTTCTTGTGTTGGTTCTTGAAAAAAGTATTATTCACTTCGACGATAAAAAGTCTATTTTAAGTGTTAGTCTATTTAAAGTGTTAGTAAATTCGACGATAACAAGCCTATTGAAAACATTATTAACTTCGACGATAAAAAGTCTTTTAAAAACATTCGACAATTACAAGTCGGTGTTAAACTTCGCCAAATACGATAACTGTTGGAAAACCGTCAACGACATTGGTAAATCAAGATTTTACGGAGTTTTGTCTTCAACAAAAACTGCCCTGGTGACAGCGACGCGTTCCAATCCAACTGTGCTGTAGGACTCAGGATACGACAATGGCGAGGTTTCAATGGCAAAACTGCCTTTGGGGTCGAGGTTAAAAATGATGTGTGCGATAGTAAGGGCTTTTGATACATTGAATATATACCTGTACTCCCTCTATCTCTTCGATAGTTCGATAGGTTCGATAATACCGATAATACTATAGATATCACCAATGCAATCTTAAGTGAAGCATGAGTCTCCAGTTTGTTCAAGTCAGTAGCGGTCTAGAATTATGTATATTTAAAAAAAAATTAAAGGAATTTTTCTAAATTTTTATTTTTAATTGTATTTTTGGTTACAATGAAATTTTTTTGGTTTGGGCACAACTTTCAATTAGGTTAGTTAATTAAATCTAAATTATTCTCAACGATTATTATCATAAAAGCAACAAATATTTGAATTTTCTATTTACTGAAACCTACTTGGTAGACTATTTCAAAACTACTGCTATTATTTTGCACAATATTATATTAACACGATTATAAAAAAAAAATAGGTAATTCCCCGAAAGGTAAGTGTCACTTTAAGCAGCCTCCACATTCTCGCCGAGGTTGGACGAGTCGAGAATGTAGAGGGTAATTTCGTTGTGTTTCGCGGTTGGTGTTTCAATGCTATTCTTATGCCTCGGCCAACCTCAGCGAGGAACTACGTCGTCCAACTTCGGCGAGAATGTGGAGGCTGCTTTACAGAAATTACTCAAACTAGCATTAGTGAGTATTAACAATTCATCACAAATAGATGTCACTAACAGACAATACAAGACAAGCCAATAATTTTGGAAATGTATGTTATATATATATATATATATATATATATATATATATATATATATATATATATATATATATATATATATACAGGGTGTAAAGTAAATAAGTTTCATCCTTTTGAGAGATGGTTTATCTCGGTGTAAAATTGCCGAAGACATAAAAATTTTTTCGGAATTCGCTATCTGAGAAAATCGCATCCCAGCCAGCTCATCGTTTAATATGAATTTCTCTGAATACGCCTCTGACCAAACTAAAATTATTCGCACCCTGTATAATAAAAATTTTTTAAAAATAAAAATAATTTTTTTTTTTATTTTACGACAATATGTAAACATCTGCCGACTTTTGAATTGATAGGTACTGTATAGTAAAAAAAAAACCGAACACTGCTTTTCATAAATTTTGGTTAAAATATGTTTGAAATATTTTTGTATGTTTTTATTTCACAGGACGTTATGAATATTGCAAGAACCGTAACGCTGGTATTGTTGCATTTCTTTAATTACAAATATTTAGTTGCATTACTTTAATTACAAGTATTAATTTAATTAAAAATTACATTAAAAATTACACTTGAATTTTTAAACAAACCAAAATAAACACTTTCCTTTAACTGTCATAAAACATTGTTGTTAATATTGTTGGTACACAACACAGATTAAAAAGTGAATTTTTATTCATAAGTGAGTAACTTTAGCGGAAAACTGTAACAGAGAATTCCAAACTTCGGCATTAATTATCATTATTGTACAATTATTTTACCAAATTTGTTCTATTATACCAACAAGCTGATACAAAACACATTTAAAAATTTACGTACTATAAACATACATAGTAGTCCGTCTATTGTGTAAGCAAATATACAGTAAGGTAAATGTCCCAAATTCCGACACTTTAAGGAAGAACCAAACATATTTTCCTAAAATAATTTAAAATTCGTTGGAAAGGCTGAAAGTCTTTTGTCAACAACCAGACCAAAATTTTTACTTTAGATAAATTATCACTTAAGAAAAATAGAAAGATAAAATACAAAAAATAAGAATTTTTGTACTACTGCAATGGCACATAATTTCGACATCTACCATAAGAACTTAGCTCTAAATTCAATACCTTTGTGAACTTATTTTCGTGTTTTTAAATTCAACAGTGTCCATAATTTTGACTATAAACGCTTTAGCTCAAATAAAAAAGAAAAAAAAAATGATAAAGATGCATTTAAGTATAATTTATTGAAAAATTGCTTTATTTATTACACGTACATATTAGTTAATAATGTACTTTTCCAATTTCTGCTAATATGAAAATTAATACTGTTTTGTTGTATATTTCGCAAAATAACTAATTGATCATTAATTTTAGTACAATATTTGTTAAAAATAAATCGAAATATACAAAACGAACGTTTTAAAAGCAGAATTTTTTTAAATTCTTTAAAATAATATAAACGTTTGATTTTAAGACACTGTCTGATTTTGGGTCATTTACCTTATCTATTGATTCATTCAAATTGATAAATATTCCTTTTCATTTCCCAGTGTGTCAAAATCGTCAAAACATTTTTTTTAAATAAACAATTACAGACATGCTCACATACATATGTACTTGGGGATTCACAGACAATCATGATGATATCATCACATCAACCATTGATAATCAAGGAGTTGGCCAAGTGCGTATTTAACACACATTAAGCCGAGTTCCTGAGTTATTTGCGTTTTTGTATTTTTGGAGATAAAATACATCGCATAGCATATTTTTTTACGGTTTACTGTGAAAATAAATAAATATATTTGTACTTGTGTTACTTAAGGGTCAATTAAGTGGTAATTGGATTCCTTACAAACCACATGGACTTCGACATACAATATTTCTGAAACAAGGTGTAAAGATTAGAAGTTGTTAAAAGAACCTTAACTTGATTTTAAAAGATTTTTTTAATGATATGCTGCAAACAATTATTTTTGAAGGAACTTACGAAAAAAAATTTTCGTAAGTTCTCTTCTCTTCTAAATTTCTCTTAATAATTTTGATTTGAATTTTTGGAAATGTTATCTAATATCAGAATATACTTTGACGTAAAATTTCACTTACTGAGTGTACTAAAAGTGTTTATGCCCAGCTTTAAATACGGAAGATGGGTACCATAAGAAATTAAGAAAGAAATTGTTTTACTGACGGTTAATTGAGATATCTATCTGTAGCATGTATTGTATTTACAAAATTTCGTTTTCATACATGCAAAAGCGTGGAAATTCTGAAAATGTTACAATCAAAAAATTATAAGAACTTCCAGAGTTCTTCGGAACCCTAATTTTTGAAAATTATTTTTTAAAGACATACATAAACATAATATTTTATTACCTGTCAAACTGAATATATTTATGTGTTTTGGAAACACCAGTAACCTATTTATTTTATAAGTATGTATATGCATTTGTAGTTGAATGTGTATGTGTGATTATGTGAATATGTGATCCAGAATAAAGATGGAACAATGTGATTGTTGCATGAATTAACTGTGTGAAAATAAATTAGCAAATTATAATTTTTTTAAATCAAAGTATTAAAATTAAAAGTATGTGTATGTGCGTGAATAATAAACCAATTGTATATTTTAGAAATGTTTTAAAATTTAATTGTTGTGTCATAAAAATACTTCAACTTAACGTACTTGCTCTGAGATAGTCAGGTACAAAAGTTTATCTCAGTAAAAAAACTTTATTTTATCAAAAATTAAATAATGTATTGATATTCTTCAGTTATTATATTTGTATACCACTTGTTTTTTGTATTTCCGCGCACTTATGTTGTAGCAATTTAAAAGAATTGTTGAAAAAATGTTGTAAAAACGTAGTAAAATGATGTTTTTAAATTATATTTCAAAATCGGCGTGGTCAATAATTTTTATTTCTTATTAAATATGGTTTGTAACTTTGTATTAAATAACATTCAATTTTTATCAAATTCCTTTGACACGTTTTCATTTTATTCTAAAAAAATAGAATTTTCCCATAAGAACCCGTGTTAAAATTACAAAACTTTGAAATCGTTTTTCTCAAAATTGGGGTGGTCAATTTTTTTTTCGGTAAGGGCTCGTATTATTGGTATTGGAGAAAATAAATATCTAGTGAACTTTGTTAAATTTCCAAATAATTTAATGAGATTTAACGAAATCGATCTATTTGATATGTGACGTAAATTGTCTCATTAAAAATTATGTTTAAATTTTTATGGACACTACTGTATAACTATTTTCAAAAGATTCCGTAAACAAGCAGGTAAAAATATTTTGTTGACAAAAAAATTTACATTCAAAAAAGCAAAGGAAAAAAATGATAAGTAATCAGAGCCTGATTAAGTTTTTTTTTCTAGGGGCCATTTTTTAACACGTTTTTGACAATCGAAAATTTCTGAAATGAAACTTGATCGGTAAAATTTAACTAGCAATACTTAATTAGTAGACTGAGACCTTTCTCTCCTGCAAATTATGAAACTTATTTACTTTACACCCTGTATATATATATATATATATATATATATATTAGTGGCGGTGCGAAGGGTGGGCGACCGCCTATAGCCTCGCGCTTTTGAGGGCCTCACATTTGTAAGAAAGCAGGCAGAACTTGATTAAAGGTATAATATTTTCATCAAATTTCGTAAACCTAGGTCATTCCGTTCGAGAGTTATCGTGCAGACAAACACATGTACAGTGGCTGTAATAGCTGAATTCCATTCTGGAAATTCGCTAAAAATCAAGTACATTTTATTATAGATAAACTTCAGAGCTTATGAATGCTCCATTCCATTCCATTTTAATTGCAATGAACACACAGTACTTACAAATGTACTTACATGAAATGGAATCCCGTCTTTTGTAGTCTCGAACAACACGGTTTCAAAGAATACGGAACCAATTAATCGTGTTCTTCGGGGGATTGCTGTATAGTATATTTGAGTATGAATCGATTTAGCATTTAGCAAGTCCGAGTATACAATAATATATTCGCACTGTATTCTGATTACGTGGCTACCGCTACGGGCATATTCATGATACCAAGCGCTTGCAAGTAACTTGCAGTCGTCTAATACTTGACATCTACTGAAAGTAAAATACCCCTGTCGCAGCATCCTGCATAACATAGCGAATTTCCATTTACAAAAGTACCTTTTTAGAATATATATATATATATATATATATATATATATATATATATATATATATATATATATATATATTATATTTATAGGTATATATAAAAAATCGTCCAAATTATTGTATTTAAAAAAGTTAAGTCGATAAATTCTATGACATTACAAGGTTGACACCTTGATGACAATACACTTTTTTTTTAAAACATGGCGCTTATGTATTGATTGAGTAATTATGATCGAATATGATTGAATCAATAATATATGTCAAAATTAACCCTTTTTGCACTTATAAGACATGTACAGCATGACAAGGTGGTTTGTCCATTAACTCTACCATATTTAAAGGTGTTTTGTCTGTTGGATCATAAGACATGTACCACATGTCACACTGAATGTTGAACTGTAATGACTGCTCATACTTCACATTACATGAATATTTTATTTAATAACTGCAAACACATTCATTTATTAGAAAAATTGTAAATAAAATAATACAAAATCACGTTGAATTATCTTTTTAAAATTAAAAACCATAGAACACTAGAAGCCAACTAATATAAAAAAAAGTGTAATTCGCTCGGAGTCATTTGACACCAGTCACAGCTTAAGGCATGTAGTCACTCATTGTCCGTCGTCGAGTCCGCACTGCATTGTATTAACAATATACCCATTGTTAGTTGAACACGTTGAACAGCTCTCTCTGGTAATACGTGTGTTGCGGTAGTATGCGTGGATACACATACTACTACAAAAAACCAAACTAATACATTGCAAACAGTGTGTATGTACACAAACAGAGTACGTCACAAACTCATTACAAGTGGAACAGAGACAAAGCCAATCTAGTTTGTCCCCTTGTTAAAAACTAATAAAAACAGCAGAACATCAAAAAAAGAACGTCGGTCGTTGTCATGTACTACATGTCTTACGAGCCTATTTACAACTCACTTTTTTTTTTGCTTGAGTGCAAAGAGTTAAATTTATTTCTCGTTAATCAGATGCATGGCAGCCATTATTATATACCGTCGTCCCTCAACTTATTGACAATGATCGTAGTTTACCTCAAGTTATAGACAAACCACCTGTATGTACGCATTGCCACACTACGACACAGCACGTATGACCTTGGGTACATACATATGATTTGTCTATAACTTAAGGTAAACTACGATCATCGTCAATAACTTAAATTGTCAATAAGTTGAGGGACGACTGTAGTATGTATGCACGCTCATGTATGCACATACACAACTACAATTTGCTTACGTCACGTTTAGCGTAATACGAATTAATCAGGGTTGGCTTTGATATAATAAGTAAAATTTTTGTTAATTTTCTTATTTAAGTATTTTATTTTTTATTAAAATTAATACATTTTTAAGTTATTTCGTTACATTTATATTATGTTTTTCTTAAAATAATTATTTTTAAGGTATTTTTCACTATTAATTATTATGTTATGGAATTTTTATGTAAAAATATAATTTTTTAGACTATAAAAATTAAAAACTAGCATAAGCACAATTATTTTTATTTGATATTGCTGTAATTATACAGTCTGTTTCAACGAAGTAAGAACATACAAAATTTAACATGGGAAAAAATTGTTGGGATCAAAGTATGCTTGCTTTTTATGGGTATTATTTTTATGTAGGTATTCATAGTTATTAAAATTTTCTTTAATTGGAAAAAAATAAATTTGAAAACAAAACAGCAGGTGTCCAGTTTTTTTATTATTATTTTTTAATAAATATTTTAACATTAGATTAAGATTTATTTATATTTATCTCAATAAATTTACTGCTATTGCCTTTTAATTACTTTTAAACATTATTTTGACACGATATTATTGAAAGTTTTGCTAAATATTTAATAATAATAAAATAAAGCACCCTTGATCATAACAATTTTTCCCTATGTTAAAATTTATATGTTCTTAGTTGCTTGAAACACCCTGTATTAATTTATTCTTGAAATTATTATATTTATAATATTGACTTGATATTATTTACATTAATTTAAATTTTTCCAGTTTTCCTAGAGATGTGCCAACAAAATTAGCGTGGGTTAATGCAATAAATAGACCACCGGACTGGATTCCATCCAAACAGGCTAGAATTTGTTCGAAACATTTTAAAGATGGTGACATTTATGTAACAAAAAGGGGAAGGCGTAGATTGCTGCCTGGAGCAGTACCTACATTACATTTACCAGTAAGTGTTACCATATTAATAGCAGCATAAAAATTTTGTTAATATTTACATATTAATTTTAGTTTCAGTCTACAAATAATGATAAAACCACGCAAACTGATTTTAAAGAAAATCTACCTGTGTTAGAATTAGAAAGAGATCTGTTTGAAACAGAAATGGATATAGATTTGGTGTCAACATCCACTGATATAGATTTGATGTCAACATCCACTCGGGGAACATCGTCATTATCTTTGACGTCGGATCAAATGACATCACCAACACCATCTGCTGAAGAAATGACACCTGAAGCATCAACTTCACGGTCTTACGATGAGCAATTTATTAATATTCTAAATAATGACACACCAAGAAAGATTAAATTAAAAAAGGAAATAAAACGTCTCAATCGTGTATGTGAGAAACAAAGAAAAACAATAAAATGCCTCCGGTCTAGTAAATGTAGGAGCAAGAAAAAAATAAAGGATTTAAAAACTGTGTTGGATAGTATTAGAAATCAAAATTTCTTAAAAGTGTGTACCCCCATATGTACCGTAATAGTTTGGAGGGAGGAAGATATTTTCTATCCTTTGTGGTTACGCTCGTTTCCCTAGTATAGACATAGCAATGTTCGTTCTCCTTGTTCTCTGTTTGTAACTGTTCCATTTTGGAACGGTTACATTTTTGAAACAGTTACAAAGTAACTGTTACATGACAGTTTCACATGACAGTAGGCTGCTATAACAGTAGAACTGTTAGGTGGGGATGTTGCTATTGTGATAGTATTATTACTGTTATATGATGATTCACAATATTTTAAAAGTGTTTGTTAACAGTAGTTTTATTAAAATGGCGTCAAATAAAAATAACTATTAAATTATATTTTAATACGTTTATTAATTAAGGAAAAAAGATTTAAAAGAAAATATAATAGAGAAAATGACATTAGATGAAAGCACCGTTCTTGAACAGGTTCCTTTTTGACATAGAAAATAATTTATTAACCGAATTATTAACGGTAGATGATTTCCAAAATTTCATAGGGTTACCCTATGCAAAATTTTTAGGACTCCATAAGAAAGTTCATATAAGATACTTTTAAAATTTTTAAATTAGGAAAAACAGCTAATCTCCATAAAATTTTCAGGTTGCACATTTAATTACTAAACAAAGAATTTATTTTCACATTTCTTCTGTCAAATTTAATTTTTTCACAATATTTTTTCAAATATATTTTTTCTTTTTATATCATTTTTATAGTCAAATGATTTTGTGTCTCACAGACACCCATTTTTATGGTACAGTTTGCTTATATTTAGAAGTTTTTCCTCCAAGAACCCAATTCTTTTTATAAATTCCGCCATTTTTAATGCAATAAAATTTTACTGCGATCGCAAAAGTAGAAAAAATTCTAGTTATAACAGTAACTGTCATAACAATCAACTGTGATAGCAGTAACTATGTTTCACACAAAAAATTGCCTAACAGTATAGCCACGCCTACTAAATTGTTACTGTGACAGCAGTAAATTGTCCTGTGAAACAGCCACTTTACATTTGGCACATCTCTAGTCGATATGTTGAATTTTTCAGTAAGGTAGAGCCACCAGTATTCAACTAGCCTATTAGCCTATATTAGCATTATTTTTGTATATTAAAGCATTTATGTATTAAAAAAAAAATTGATTTTAAATCAAAATTGAAATTAGAGTATCATTTTTTTCTATGTAAATTATCTATTTATTTCTTTTCATTAAAATTTTCAATAAAATTGAAAATAATCAACAAACATTGATTATATATTTATTTTTTTTTATTTAAACTTTATTTTTGGTTTTTTTGGTAATTGATTTAATTTTTCAATTAATTATCAATTGTAATTAATTATATCTCTCAAAATTGAAAACAATAAAAAAAGATGAATTTATTTAATTTAAATGACATGTCACATAAATCACATACATAATATAAACAAAAATACTTTTGATAGTCAATTAAAATTACAGTGGCACTTTTCAATTGTGCAGGTAATAAATAAAAGAAAAAAAAAAGGATGTTTACATACAATACGTATAAATAATATTTTGATACACATATGTATGTGTGTGTATGTAACTTGTGTACATTGTTTTTATGAAAATATTTTGAACTTTTAATCACATTGGCTGTGTTCGAGCAAAAAAAAAATTCTTTAAGCGCTTCAAGCCGCTTCATATTGCTGACTAATTTTCTGCCAGGACAGAAATCAAGTGACACGTAGTTCAGTCTTACACCAAATTTAAATTTTACTGCGATAAATTATAAAATTCTGCCATATTGTTGTTTACTCTGATGATTCTTCAATAATATGACCTATAATGTTATCCATATTGTGTAAAATATAAAAGAAATAACAATTTTTCCTATGAATAACTCTTACTGAGGTTATTTTGTTTAAGTATCTACGACGACATTTTGCTTTTTGGTGCTTTGTTAAAATTTTATTCTTAGTAAATCGCCATTTTGCTTTAAAGCGCTTTAAAGAATTTCTTCTGCTTGAACGTAGCCATTGAGTGCAATATGTATATCTGCATATGCTAAAGACGAAACTGTCTGATCCGAAAGAAATCCGATACCTGTTAATAACTAATAAGAATAAAATAAATGTAACAAGATTTTGTGTCGTCAGCATATCAATATATCAAAGTGATTGATTAGCAAAGAATAGAAGTTATATGTATTTATATTTTAACACTTTCAGTCCCATGGCTTTGGCATCCGAAACCAAACAAAACATCCCCAGAGGCCGACCGCGATCAATGATTTTAATTGATTAGTTGGTTACGCACTGTGTGCAATGTTTATCATCATTCATCATCATCATCACACGGATGTGTTACTACTCACACAGATACATACCAACACACACTACTCTTTTGGTTTCTATGTATAAAAAATTTTAACAATAAACAAAAAATAAATAGATAAATATACATAATTTACATATTTTTAAATAAAATTGATTTGAATATCAGTGTATATGTAGTATGTACGTATCACGTACGTATGTTTACAGTTTTATACATACATGTTGAACTGTGTTTTAAAACATGTACCACATTTGAATAGCTTTTGGCCAGTATGTACATTTTTATGAGTTTTTAAACTGTCCGAGTGAGAAAATGTTTTAAAACATGTATCACACTTGAATGGCTTTTCACCCGTGTGTCTTTTCATGTGCCTTTAAATTACTTGACGTAGAAAATGTTTTAAAACATGTATCACACTTGAATGGCTTTTCGCCAGTATGTACTCTTTCATGTGTTTTTAAATTACTAGACGCAAAAAATGTTTTAAAACATATATCACACATGAATGGCTTTTCGCCAGTGTGTGTTCTTTCATGATACTTTAAACCGTTTAACGTAGTGAATGTTTTAAAACATTTTTCACAGCTGAATGACTTTTCGCCAGTGTGTGTTCGTTCATGTACCTTTAAATGACCTATCTGAAAAAATGTTTTAAAGCACGTATTACATTTAAATGGTTTTTCGCCAGTGTGTACCCTTTTATGTACTATTAAAGAACTTGAGTGAGAAAATGTTTTAAAACATGTATTACACATAAATGGCTTTTCGCCCGTGTGTGCTCTTTCATGAACCTTTAAACTACCTGACGTAAAAAATGTTTTAAAACATGTATCACACTTGAATGGCTTTTCGCCAGTATGTATTCTTTCATGATACTTTAAACCGTTTGACGTAGTAAATGTTTTAAAACACGTATCACACTTGATTTTTCTTTCACTAGAATGAGCTTTTTTATAATTTTTTAAACTGATTTGTTTAACTGAAGTTTCAGGACCTACACTAGTCTCACTATTTTCTGTTGTATCAAACTGTTCACATTTATTTTCATATATATTCAATTCAACCGAATTTTCACCAGATAATGTGTTGCTTTCTGTTAATATATCACTCTCATCATTTTCCAGTTTTATTTCCGTGTGTAAACTTGGTAAATCAACAGCACTACAGTTTTTCACTTCCAATTTTATTTCATGGTAATTGAAAGAATCGGATAATTCACTCTTTATTACATTCGGAAATTGATTACCTAGATCTTCTAAGTCATCCTCAACTTTAACAGTTAATGTAGATTCACCAGTTGGTGCAGATTCTTTATCTTCCATTCTCAACAATTTCTTGGCACAGCTGGACATCAGAATTTTTGAATATATTGGATAAAATATCCTCGTGAGACCTAATTCTTTTTTAGAAATTGAAGGTTAAAACTGGCACTTACACAAGTTATCTACAAACACCATTTAGTGCGGTGCAATTAGACCCAAACCTCAACATCCAAAGTAACAGTTTTACTCCAATTCCAAATTGTTCTATACAGTCCACATATTAGTCCAGTGAAATTAAGGCTAAAATCGGGAAATCGGGGTATATGGATGAAAATTGGAGGGAATGTTCTTAGAGTCGCTAAGAACAATTCTCCCTATGAAAAAAAGTGCTCTGATCCCGGACAAGGGTAGAAACAACCCCTAAAAAGTTTATTTTCCAATTATCTCGCGAAGTGTTCGAGATTTGGAAAATTTTTTCAAATAAAAATTGTAGATCTTTCGATTCTACAGAAAAAAAGTATACCACCCTCTTTCCCCTATCTCTAATAGTTTGCGGAGAAACCATCCCCGAAAAAAAAAAGAAAAACAAATTCTTTTCGCCTAATTCCAATATTTTCAAACATTTAAAGAAAAAAAGTATTCTTGGCATTTTTCTCTAAAATTGAAAATAGAGAAATTAGGAAAAATAAAAGGCCCGGATGGCAAGGGACTGGTGCTTTCCATTTAAAATTATCAATGGTTAACTAATGTCCGTTACTGGTCAATTTTGACTAGCAACGGTGTCTGATTTGTTTTTATAGGACATGAAATGAGACACAAGAGAAGTAAATGCTAGTAAGTTGATAATATCACGTGGTTAAAAAAATTTAAATTTGCATATTTTGAAAATAGGTAGCGCCTACTTGATTTACATAATATTAGAAAATATACAATTTATGTTTACGTAAAACATTCTTAAACTGTAATTTTACGATTGTGAAGATATTTTTTTTTTAAATTTAAAAATGGAAAAATTGTGATACTATGGAAACTAGTACCAAAATATGCACTAAACGCTGATTAAATATTTAATTGCCGAATATCCATGTCCAATTGCCGAATGGTGTAAAAAGTTACACCATTTTGAGCGTCGGGTTTGGAAGGGAGGAGGGCAGAAGTAGGCAAATTAACGGTTTTCGTCAGTTTTTTTTTTTTTTTTAATATTTCGAAAACTAGCAGTTTAACGCAAAAAGTGCCGGTACAAAAATAATTTACATTAAATTGCGAACAAAAATAGTCCTATGCATAATCTTGCTGAAGTGAAGAGTTCCAGAGTTATGGATGGTGTAAAAGTAGCAATTTTTAGTATTTTTAGATTTTTTTGAAAAAATATGACATATTATCAGTAAGGAAACTATTTTTTTTTTTTATACAGGATTGTGTTTTGTAAAAGGAAACTGCGATTAGTCCTCTTCAAACATAGCACCCTCCTCTTCTAAATCTTCGTCTATGGTGTTCGTATCCCTGTTATCACATCCTAGGCCTGAGCAATTACCGCATATGCTTGAGCAGTTTAGAGCACTCTTTCTGCATTCGCAGTTACGGACGCATTCGTTTTTGCAAGCGCACACTATGAGGGAAAGTAATTCCTCGGCAGCTGCAGGACGTACTGTTGTAATTGGTCTAAGGTGTCCGTCAATCTTCTTTCACTCCCACTCGAGCTGATTGTTCTTCTTATTTAGCCACTGCTGCACCTGGTGATAGGTGCAGCAGTAGCTAAAAATACTAAAAATTGCTACTTTTACACCCTCCGTAACTCCAGAACTGTTCACTTTAGCAAGATTATGCACAGGACCGTTTTTGTTCGCAATTTAATGTAGATTATTTTTGTACATGACACTTTTTACGCTAAATCCCATAGTTTCCGAAATATTAAAAAAAAAAAAAAAAAAACTGATGAAATCCGTTAATTTGCCTACTTCTATCCCCATCCCCTCAAAACCCGACGCTCAAAATGGTGTAACTTTTACTCAAACAATATATGAACTAAGTATATACTGTATAGAAAAATTTGGAGTTGGAATGAAACTGTTACTTTGGATGTTGAGGTTAGGCCGTTTTTTTAAATAACTGCACCGTACTAATTTAAAACATACCTGTAAGAAATTACAGACACAATAAATATGGCACACAAAATCATAAATGAGCTTGAAAGTCACCCAGGGAAGCTTAACTTTTGTAAAAATTGAAAAAAAGACGTCTTTTACAAATTATTAGAGAATTTCAAAGTCTGTGCCGGCATCTCGCATTTTATGTAACTATTGCACGAAAAATTATACATGGATCTAAATCGTCCAAATTATGCATTTTAAATTAAAGTGGATAAATTCTATGACATAATGGACATTACACTTTTTTTTATTTTTATTAAAACATGGCGCTTAGGCCGCTTTTACATTGTCATAGATATATGTCGAAGATCTTTGATCAAATCTATGATCAAATATTAAGAAGTATCTTTAACTATGGTTACAGAAATTTATATTATAAAAGTTGACTTATTACACTATAATATTCATAGAACATAGAAGCCAACTAACATACAAAAAGTGAAATTCGCTTGGAGTCATTTGTAAGCCAGTCACAGCTTAAGGCATTAGTCCGTCAGTAGTCGTCGTCGAGTCAACATACCATTGTATTAACAATATACCCATTGTTACTTGAACACGTTGAACAGCTCTCTCTGGTAATACGTGTACTGTGGTTGTATGCGTGTATACACATACTACTACAAAAAACCAAACTAATACACTGCAAACAGTGTGTATGTACACAAACAGAGTACGTCACAAACTCATTACAAGTGGAACAGAGGCAAAGCCAATCTAGTTTGTCCCCTTGATAATATTTCTTTGATTAAATAAAACTTTGACATATATCTATGACAGTGTAATAGCGGCCTTATGTATTGAAGTATAAGTATGTACAGATTACCTCACAGATCAAATTAGTAATATAAATTATCTATGGACATAGAACACTAGAAGCCAACTAATATAAAAAAAGTGTAATTCGGTTGGAGTCATTTGTATACCAGTCACAGCTTAAGGCAGGTAGTCAGTCAGTGTCCGTCGCCGAACACACACTGCATTGTGTTAACAATGAACACCATTGTTACTTAAATTGGACAGCTTGGTCTGTCCCATAATACGTGTGTGTGTGGTATGCGTGAATACGCACACAAAGGCAAACAACAAACTAACACAATTGCAAGCGGTGTGTACCTACACGATATGGTGGGGGAGATTTTACGTCACAAACTCATTACAAGTGGAACAGAGATATAGACCACCTAGTTTGTCCCCTTGTCTATGGATTACCTCATTCGCTTACCATCCATTGGGAATATATTATACAGTGTTGATTAGGAATAAAATAATTACTAATTTCTTATCTGTTTCAGTTGAAATACACTTAAAAAAAAAATAAAATTATATAAAATTGCTTAGGGCATCACGTGTTGGAGGGCACCAGAAACAGCACACAAAAAAATATTTGCTAACACATGAAAGGTAAAGCGGGTTCTACACGATGCTACGAACGTTCCTTCCAACGTTCGATCGAACGTTTGAGGCAATTGAGTTCGATAGTTGGTGCGACGAATGTATCTGCTACATGGTGAATCGAATGTTTGATCCAATACGAATGATGATGTGTTGGTACTCAGTGGATGAGGCTGTTATCTGTCTGATGTTATCTCTAATGTTATACACTGATGTTGCGTCTCTTCACATGAACGAGTCGTGCAGCTGCTGAGTCGAACCAACCAACGCAACCAACATTGACGGCATCATGACGCTGGCCGGAAGTTTTTTTGTAGTCAAAATTTAATAATTTCAATCGATTGTAGGCCGTTTGTAGATGTTTGTAGTATATTTATTTTCGTTTGTAGCCCTTTACTTTATTTGTAATTAACAATCAAAATTTTGTACTGAAGTTAGCCGGAAGCAATCGTGAAGGTAATTTTTTTTGGTAACAATAGAAAGATTTTCGTTTGTAGTGTCTAAATATAACCGTAAAATGTTCGTAGGGTCGTCTGATAAAGCATAATTAATTAATAAAATTCACCAAGTGCGTGCCGGACACGGGTACTACCTTCTATATTTTTTTATATTTATGTTCATTTTATCATAAAAATGTAAATTTTTACTTTCCGATAATGATTCATGTATTTTTCAGTACCTACTTAATTGGTAATTTGGTCATGTGCATGTTTGGTTATTTCTATTTTATATTTTTTACACCCATTTCTGCGAAAGTTGTCTGATTGCTTGTGTTAATGAATGCTCGATAAGAAGCAAATATTTGTTTTACCTGTTAAAGACTACAAATTCTTACAAATATTTCGTTGTTAACGATTACTACGACTTATTCCACGTATTTTCTTACAAATATTTCGTTGCTAACTTCGTGGATGAGAGATAAAGATAATTAAATAGTCGTAATTAATTAAACAAAGAACGATTACGACTACCATGAATACTTACGATTTAGGAGTTTAATAATAGTTATAATTATGAATCATCAATTTTAACAACTAAATGAAAATATAAAAAAAACGCCGTGAGCAGCGGGGCCCCATCACGGTAGTCGAATTTTCCCCTTCATCTTCGGTATTGAATGTCTACAAGCGAAATGTGATTGAAAGTCTACAACCGAATTGTCATTTTGTTGGTTTCAAAACTGGTGATGAGTGTTCGGCTGATCGAGTCTTTAAAAAAAGGTTTTAAGTATTTAAGGGCTGTATCTCAGTAAATTTCAATTTTGTGCCGAAAACAGGTAGCAGAAAAAAAGCCAACACAATTCGTACGAGGACATTCCTGCCCATGTTTATCCGCTAATTGCCTTTATGTTTTAGTTTTAAAAATTAAAAAAGGACCTTAAATAGTAAACTGGAAGGCCTTTATAAAGATTTTTTTCTTTCCAAAAAAATCCAAAATTTCTATTTTATAAATACTAAAAATCCAAAATTCCTAATTTATAAATAAACAGTGACTTTAATAACATTTTTATAACACCTGCTTCTAAAGTTCAATATTCGAGCGTTGTGTAGTGGGCGTAAAGAGCAGTTTTTTATATCACTGTAAAACAAACGACAGTAACTGTGCGCGAAAGTACAACTGTGCGTGAAAGTAGCTAAAACTATGCGAGAAAATAATGATATTCATTTATCAATGATAATCATATTCAAATTAACATGGAAACGATCAACAAATTAATAAAAAAAAACAACAACGTTCTACAAATTAATAAAAATTGCTTAAAAATAATTAATTTTTTTCTCTCTATTAAACTTTAGAAGCCGTCGTTATAAAAAATTATGTTTGATACGTATGCATAAAGAGAGGTATCCGGTAGGCTTAAATTGGGGCACTCGCTAAAGGGACTGACGCGAATTTAAGCCTACTAGAATACCTCTCTTTACGCATATGTATCGAAAATAACTATTTTAAATTACTTAATATGTATGTATTTCATTTGTCATAAAAGTAAGTTCACTTTTTTTTAAATTTTTTAAAATTACTATTCGCCTACTTGTATTTAGAATAAACATAATGCTTTTAAAACACATTTAACAATAGCATTCAATTCCGATGTAAAAATGGGAGAAGTGGGGGGAAAAGTGATGCGGACTCCCTACAAGGTACTAGCTGGATACTAACTGAATACACGTACAAAATTTCAGCCCTCTAGGTTTCCTTATGGAGTCTCTAGACGTGTTAGAAAACAAGCAAAAAAATTAAGGAAATATTGGCGTAAAAATCGTGGGGGTAAGGGTTAAAAGTTGAAACCTCCAAAAAACAGTGTCTGGCTATTAGCTTAACCTGTACACCAAATTTCAGCCCTCTAGGTTTATTTGGGGAGATTTTGACCCGAACGAAACTGTTAAAAAACAAGAAAAATCATGTTCTTTTGGGTATAAAAATGGTGGGGGTAGGGGTTAAAAGTCGAGACCCCCAAAAGGCACCCCCTTGATACTAACTCAATCCGAATACAAAATTTCAGCCCTCTAGGTTTATTCGGGTGACCTGTGCGAGTGGTACAAACTTCGAAAACGTCGAAAATGCATGAAATTGTAGCTTAAAAATGAGGGGGGTGGGGGTAAAATATTAAAACCTCCAAAAAGCACAACCTAGGTACGAACTTTATCAACACACCAAATTTCAACCCTCTACGTTAATTCTGGGGGGCTGGGGGCCTGTTAGATCCAGCGAAAATCGTTTTTCCCCCCTCTACTCCCACCATATCATCCTAGGAAACTGAATTTTGGATATGTTGTAGATAATTGACCGAAACATTATTTAAAACCGGTTTGGAAAAGTTTTATTGCTTTTCCGCCCCCCACCACCCCCTTAAAGGTCGGGTCAGAAAAAAAATTTGCCCAAAATTTGACCCCACTTTGATAGTATGAGGTGCCTCGAAAATGAGCCCCATTTACCAAATTTCATCTCTTAACTTCCATAGGGAGGCCCTACACAAATTAAAAGGTGGCGGGAAAATATATATATATATATATATATATATATATATATATATATATATATATATATATATATATATATATATATATATATATATATATCAGACATTTTTTTTCTACATATTCGTGTTCTACGGGTCCGAAAACGGATAGCGCCCCTACTCTCGCCTCTCGCAGCTCTTATCGTATAGACTGTATAAGTCTAATTTTTCGGAGAAAATTCGACTAAAAAGCAACATCGCAATATTTTGAAAAAAAGAATTTATATTTAAATTTTTCTGAACATAGAAAATGTATTTTTTCCTAGTAAAAATGATTACAGACGTATTAGGGTGAGATTTCTTTTTCGGTAATTAAAATATTTTTATTTTTGTAATAACAGTTTAAAGAATCCAGAATAATACATAAATTAGTTTTTAAAAAAGGATTACTAATTTTTTTATTTCGCTTTTTTTTAAAAGTTAAGTAAGCCGGTACATAGGGTACTTGAGTGCAATTAAAAAATGATTCTAAATGCTTTGTTTTTACGTATTAACTAATATTGACTAATGTTTTTACTAATGTTTTTACGTATTAACAATATTGACGAGTTCGCACCACTGTAACGTTACGAAACGTTTTGCAACATAAAATTTTCAACAAAAATATATTTTCAATGGATGTTAGTCCTTTTGTTTTGCAATATTTACACACTGAACAGTGAATCGAACATATTAACATAATGTTTCCTAGAGATACCACAGGCATTAAATTTTGAAGCATAACTCCATTTTAGTAAGCCCAAATTGTAACCACGGAGACTTGTTTATAAATATTAGATAAACCATTAAATTAATGGTTTGACCGCCATTAAAGTAATCCCATCAGTCAATTTTTTTGCTTCAATTTCTTAATGTATTTGTAATACACAGCATTCTCTCTAGTCGATTCTCTCCTCATTGTATTTACAATTACTTATTGTGTCCAGTCGAAATAATATTTAACACACGTGTAAAAATTTTGCATCAAACTACAGTAAAAATTTACATCATTTACATGTTTCTTATCTTATCTATGATATTTGTCCTATTTGCTACAAAATATGACGTCATTTTAATGTAACGGCGCGTTTTTAATCATTTAAATGGTGGTTAAAAATTTATCATTTTCAAAGTTTTATTTATCACTATTAAAATTAAATATATTTACGAGTAATACAAAAAATTATTTAATATTTAAAACAAATTTTGAATACAGTCCGGTACCCTATTCTGATAAAATTTCAAACTCCCCGCCAAAGTTTTTATATACTTGCAAGTCCAAGTATACGGTAATGTAATCTATTGTATTTCCAATAAGCTCCAAATTTAAAGGAACAGAACGAAAAGTACGATGATAGTTTAAAAGAATTTCAAAAATGGTTCAATATCAATCGATTACACATGAACAAAGAAAAAACACAAAATTTAATTTTCAATAGTAAAAGTCATGAACATTCTTTTGTGAATTTTCTCGGAATTAGAGTGGATAACAATTTAAATTGGAATGATCACATAGAATATTTAGCAGGTAAATTAAATAAAGTGTACTATCAGATAAATAAATTGTCAAAAGTAGTAAATCAATCCACTTTAAAAATGACTTACTATAGTCACTTTTATAGTATCGTCTGTTATGGAATAATTTTGTGGGGTTCATCAACAGGAATAGATCGGTTATTTAAAATACAAAAAAAGATCATTAGAAGTATAGTAAATATACCGTGTAGACAGTCTTGTAAGGAACATTTTATTAATTTAAAAATTTTAACGTTACCATGTATTTTTGTGTATCAGATCTTGACTTACGTCCATGAGAATAAACATACTTGGCCAAATCATACAGATTTCCATAATTATAATACAAGAAACAAAAATAACTTCTGTATACCGTACCAAAGATTGAATTTAGTAAAACAGCCTATAAACTATCTCGGTTTAATATTATACAATAGGTTATCTGAAGGTGTGAAGCGTTTATCAATAACTAACTACAAGGCTAGAATAAAAAAAGTACTCATTGATAAAGTATACTACACAATACAAGAATGTTTAAATGATAATAATCTAAGTATGTAACTGAAATCAAATTTGACGAACTCAAAAAAATTTTGCAAAATTTTATGGAGTAATAAATTATTATTATTATTATTATTATTCTGATTACGTGGCTACGAATATATTTACGATATCAAGCAACTTGCAGTCGTCTAGTACTTGGCATCACTGAAGGTAAAAAAGGGAGTATTTCGAATGTCATGAAATCATAAAGTGTTTTTAAACAATCTTCATGACATTCGTAACACCTCTTTGGCTTTACAGAACAATTATTTTATTTAATAAAGTGTATTTTCAATAAGATGTCGCTTTAAAATATCATCAACAGATGTCACGTGCTTGGCTACTGCAAGTTACTTGCGACTTGCGAGCGTCTGATATCCTGAACGTACTCTGTAATTTTCTTTGGCGTTATTATTGAGTTTTATTTCTTTAGCTTGCATTTCTTTTTAGTATGTATTGTTTTATGTTTTTTTTAAGAGTTTGAGTAAGAAAATGTTTTAAAACATGTGTTACACTTGCATTGCTTTTCACCAATGTGTGTTCTTTTATGTATTGTTAAAGAGTTTGAATGAGAAAATGCTTTAAAACATGTATCACACTTGTATGGCTTTTCACCAGTGTGTAGTTTTTTATGTCTCCTTAAAGACCGTGGATCACAGAATGTTTTAAAACATGTACCACACTCGAATGGCTTTTGGCCAGTATGTACATTCTTATGAGTTTTTAAACTGTCTGAGTGAGAGAATGTTTTAATACATGTATCACACTTGAATCGTTTTTCGCCAGTGTGTACTCTTTCATGTCTTCTTAAAGAGCTTGATGTAGTAAATATTTTAAAACATATACCACACTTGAATGGCTTCTCGCCAGTGTGTACTCTTTCATGTATCTTTAAATGACCTAACTGAAAAAATGTTTTAAGACATGTATCACACTTGAATGGCTTTTCACCAGTGTGTGTTCGTTCATGTACCTTTAAATTACCTAACTGAAAAAATGTTTTAAGACATGTATCACACTTAAATGGCTTTTCGCCAGTATGTATTCTTTCATGTAACTTTAAACTACCTGACGTAGAAAATGTTTTAAAACATGTATCACACTTGAATGGCTTTTCGCCAGTGTGTGTTCGTTCATGTTCCTTCAAATGGCTTAACTGTGAAAATGTTTTAGAACATGTATCACACTTGAATTTTCTTTCACTGGAATGAGTTTTTTTATAATTTTTTAATCTGATTTGTTTAACTGAAGTTTCAGGACCTACACTAGTCTCACTATTTTCTGTTGTACCAAACTGTTCACATATATTTTCAGATATATTCAATTCAATCGAATTTTCACAATTTACACCAAATAATATGTTGCTTTCTGTTAATATATCACTGTCATCATTTTCCAGTTTTATTTCCGTGTGTAAAATTGATAAATCAGCAACACTACAGTTTTCCACTTCCAATTTAATTTTATGGTAATTGAAAGAATCGGACGATTCACTCTTTATTACATTTGAAAATTGATTACGTAAATCCTCAAAGTCATCCTCAACTTTAACAGTCAATGCAGGTTCAACAGTTGATGTAGATTCTTTATTTTCCATTCTTGACAATTTCTTGGCACAGCTGGACATCAGAATTTTTGAACATATTGGATAAAATCCTCGGAGGGCCTAATTTTCATTTAAAAATTGAAAGTTAAAACTGACTTACCTATACAAGTTATCAACAGACACAAACATTTAAAACATACCTGTAAGAAACTCGCCCAGCGAAGCTTAACTTTTGTAAAAATTAAAAAAAAAATCTGACTTTTTACAAATTATTTGAGAAATTCAAAGTCTGTGCCGGCATTTCGCATTTTAACTATTACACGAAAAATTATACATGGATCCAAATAGTCTTCAATGTTTTTTAAAATGTTAAATTGATGCATTCTTATGACATTACACTTTTTTTTAAAACAATAAATAGGGAATATGCATATTTTTTAGAAAATTGTGAAACATTTTTTAGAATATTCTGTACATATCACAAATTCTTATGACAGTTCTTTTTATTTGATTAATTTTAGTTTTCATAACGAAATTAATGTAAATTATCTACCTTAAATAAAAATTCCGCCAAAACGGTACATTTGGGCAATGAGCGATCCTATTGGTTGTGACGTTTGGCGTTTTTAATATGACCCATTTTACTTAAATGTAACCATGACGCATGGCGTTTTTAATATGGCCCATTTTACTTAAATGTAACCATGATTCATCACTTATAAATTAAAATAATTTCCGTTTTATTGGCTTTATCTCTTTTATTATTACCATAGAACACTAGAAGCCAACTAATATCAAAAAAGTGTAATTGGCTTGGAGTCAGCTGCACGATTCGTTCATGTGAAGAGAGACAACATCAGTGTATAACATTAGAGATAACATCAGACAGATAACAGCCTCGTCCACTGAGTACCAACACATCATCATTCGTATTGGATCAAACATTCGATTCACCGTGTAGCAGATACATTCGTCGCACCAACTATCGAATTTAATTGCCTCAAACGTTCGATCGAACGTTGGAAGGAACGTTCGTAGCATCGTGTAGAACCCGCTTTAGTTTGACGGTTGACCTCTTGGTCGTGGCATGTCATCGATGTCATCCGTGTCATCATCCATTTTCTCTCCAAAATAGAGCGGGAAGCTTCCAAATTAATTATCTCCATATTTGAGTAAATATTTTTATGTACATAATTATTATTAATAAATAATAAGTTACTTATGTGTTAATAAATTACTAAAAATTTTATTTTTATTTTTAACTGATATTAAAGTCGCTATACTTTAAAAGTTTATTTAATTCGTAAATTTATTACAAAAATATCATAAAAATTAATTCTAGAATTAGGATCGTTAATGCTCTGTTATTTTCACTGTCATTAATTCACCAAATTTTTCTTCCAGTTCTGATTGTTTTCTTTTACAATAATCGGAATGTTGAGACACCAATTCATTAACTGGCACTGAGAGTAGTGAATCGTCTTTGCAAATCTGGCACAATCCACGTTCCGGTTTTTTCAAATATTCCGAAATTTGTTCATTTTTTTCTAAATCGTCTAGTAATTGTTTCTCATTATCATTTAAGTCACCAAATCGTTTTTTTGCTCTAAAAAAAAACTGAAAAAATAAGTATAAAATTAAATTTAAAGTATGAAACAGACATACTCAATGATACCCTTATAAACTCCTAGCGAATAACCACATTTAAATCCCGCGTGATACCCTTTATCAAAACCTTCCTGATAAACGGATTCTTTACCATCAATTACCCCGTCACGATATCCCAACTAAAAATATGCAGAAACGTAAACACAAAATTTAACCTCAAAATCGATTGAAAACATGACAAAGTGTTCAAAAAATATTTACAGTTTTCGCTTTCTCAGTCAAAGAACTCCATTCTTTGTCGGCTATTTCTAACGTGTCGTCTTCAACATTTTCAGCATCCATTTTTCGATCACGAAATACTTTTACACGACTCAAAAAACATGAGTACGTCCGTCGAATCCAAATTCGCAGACGGATCTGTCGAATTTCGAATTATCACATTCGCTCGTGCAAATATTACCGGTTTTATGGATAAAGATTTACAGGCTGAAATGCCCGATATTGATATAAAAGATCGCGCGAAGGCGATTAATCGACTTTTAGCCGAAGGATATTTTGATTTGTTCAAGAAAGAAGGCTCGCTATTTTATAAACTTAAAGACACCGCCCAAAGGACCGTGATTAAAGGTGCCGATAATGAAGAGAAAGTGGTGTTTCGAATAATCGAAGAAGCCGGCAATAAAGGAATTTGGATTCGAGATATTCGAATCAAATCGAATTTGATGATGATGCAATTAAATAAGATATTGAAAAATTTAGAAACGAAAAAATTGATCAAAGCCGTCAAATCTGTTTCGGCGAGTAAAAGAAAAGTTTACATGTTATACAATCTCGAACCGGACTCGTCAATTACCGGTGGCGCGTGGTATCAAGGCCAGGATTTCGAGTCCGAATTTGTCGAACTGTTAAACCAACAGTGCTATCGGTATTTGGTGCAGAAGCGAGAAGATGCTCAATCCACGCAAGGTGGTCCGTACGCAATTCGAAATAAAAGTTTCGCGTCAATAATTGACATCCATAAGTACATATCGGATTCGGGAATTAGTAATGTGGCGCTGTCTGTGGATGATATTGATATGATTATGAACACGGTGGTATTGGATGGGAAAGCGGAACGAAAATTGGCCGTAAATGGTACGAAATTGTATCGCGCGATTGAAAGTTTAGTGGCAACGCCTAGTTTTGTTGCCTCGCCGTGTGGTATATGTCCGGTGATTAATAGATGCGCAAATATTGGCGCGGTGAATCCAAAAAGTTGTGAATATTTAGAGGAATGGATGGGATAAATTGGACTTTAGTGTTAGAAGAATATTTTGTAAATATTATGTTTAATAGGTACCGTAGAATCAGCCAACTTTGCCATACGATATTTTGTTTTAAAAAAATTAAAATTTAATGGCTTTAAATATTGTTATTGTAATTATGACAAAAACGATGAAGCATTTATCGTTAAGAAATTCTTTTTTTTTTTTTTTAATTTCAAATGTTATCGAGTGCCTGTGAAACATTATTAATGTATGGCGGACTTTTGTCCGTATTTACACACACACCAATATTCATAAATGTTCACCTGATGTCCAGCTTTAGCTGATACTTGAACACTCGATTTACTTTGGTATGTATGACCAATTCATTATGTTAATTAAAATTCACATAGTGTTTGAAAAATTATCAAAACTGAATCGGCTGGGACTCGGAAAATTTTGGCTTTTAAACATAGAACATGTCTGGCTAACGAACTCATCCAAGAATTTAGGACTTTTGATCTTTTCACCAAATTTCGTAAAAATTGGATACTGCATTCGAGCGTTATCGCCCAAACAAATACGTACATATACATAATTATATGATGCATATATGTATAAAAATTTTAGTGCAGGTCATTTTCGGTTTCCCGAGGCCTCAAAACAAATTTCTGTCATAGTCCCGAGCTCAGGTCTTACCATGAGAGCAGTTGTAATAGCTGAATTTCCAGAATGGAAATTCATTAAAAGTAAAATATAACTAAATTTTGTCATCATTTAAAAAATCGAAAATTTAAGCAATGTTGGCTGATTTTATGGTACCTCTGAGGTTCCTTGTTTTTGTCATTTATTGTGATAAATTGTTATCAAGAAAAGAAAATGTATTAAATTTTTAATTTTTTTAAGATTAATTTAAATATAAAATATTTCAGAAAAAGTTTTTTTTTTTTTTTAAATTTTATAATTTTTTAGGAAAAATTTGACGACAAAAATGAAAATTTCTCACTCAGCTGATTCGAGTTTCATCAAAAAATATCTGTTTTAATTATTTTTATAACGCGCGCTTAATTTAAAAAAAAATTAATTAATTACGTCATTGTACACTTTCTGAAAATTTTGAAAAACTTTAATGATGGACCTATGAAACTTGGGGCTAAATATTAATTAGAAGAAACCAGTAGTCCTTAGAACTTCATTACGATCTATATGCAAAATTTAACGTTTATAGGAAGGGATAGATTAACCCACTCTGTGACCCTAGACATTTTACCTTTGTCTGAATTACATGATCATCCAAGTGGTTGGAAAACGACATTTCATGTTACACGACCTAATGTTACTCCAAATAAGGGCGGAAATGATTCCAGGTTACAAGATTCTGCTCAGAGTTAAAGAATTGCTTTTAAACATTTCTCTAATTATGTTTAAAAGTGTCGATATTTGTCTGAATTACATGATCGGCCAAATGGTCGGAAAACGACATTTCATATTACACGAACAAATGTTTTTTCAATTAATGGCTGAAATGATTTCAGGCTACAAGAATTCCATTCACATTTAAAGAATTGCTTTTAAACATTTCTCTAATGTTTAAAAGTGTCGATAGGGCGGATTAACCCACTTTGGGGCCCTAGAAATTCTCTTTTTACTGGGCCCCTCACCTCTCTAAGATATAAACCACACAAAAATAGGAAATCAAATGAAGGCGTGGTTTAATATTTAGCCCACCGGCAATAGTTCTTCATTCTTCACCAGACAGCATAAACTAACACTTAAAAAAAATGGTAGCAATTTGGAATTGTCCGTTTTTATTTAAAACAGTAAATTATTTTGAAAAAATTAAATTGACATTAAAAAAATTATGACAGTTTGTATTTTATAGACTAAAAACAACATAAATTTTGTGAATTGTCAAAATCTAATAAACAAACCTTGCTTACTGACAATTGGGAATCGTAAAACTTGGATACGCGAACTAGTGGTCAAAAAAATAACTATTGCCAGTAGGCAAGGTTTGTTTATTAGATTTTGACAATTCACAAAAATTATGTTTTTTAGTTTACAGAATGAAAATTGGCATATTTTTTTGAATGTAATTCTAATTTTTTCATAATAATTTACTGTTTTTAAATAAAAACGGACAATTTCAAATTGGTACCATTTCTTAAGTAGAGTCCCTATAATAAATAGAGTCGTGACATGTCTGCTGAACGCTGATTGGTTCCGGCATTTTGTATCCAAAGTTTTAGTAAAATACATTGGAAATAAATTAAATGTTAATAAAAACCATTTAGTTTAACTTAGTAAGAATAATTAAATTAAAAATTTTTCATTTTTCATTAATTCATAACTAATTAACAATAATTATGTACTCAAAAATATTTACTCAAATATGTGATAATTAATTTTGAAGCTTCCCGCTTTGTTTTGGATACAAAATGGCTGACATGTCACGACTCTATTTATTATAGGGACTCTATTCTTAAGTGTCAGTTTATGCCATCTGGTGACGAATGAAGAAACTACTGCTAGTACGCTAAATATTAAGCCACGCTTCCACTTGATTTCCCAATAGTTATTTTTTTAACCACTATCGTATCAGTTTTACGATTCCAACGATTCCCAATAAAACAAAACTAAATAATGTTAAAAACTGGAACAAATTTCAAATATTGATTCAAATATTCAAAATAGACACTTTGACCGGGCCCTTCAAAAAATATAGGTCCAAAGATTTTGACTACGAAACCTTAAAACTAAACTTCAACACTTTTCTTCCCAAAAGAAAAAAAATTACACAATTACGATTTTTATTAGTTTTAAATAAATGTTCAAATTAATTATAATACATTACTAAATTAAAAGTATGTAGCAAAAAATTTTATTTAGAAAAAAATTATAGATATAATCCTTCAGGCGTCCCTTCCTTCTTTCGATACAGAACACTTTCTTTCGACTTCTTAAAATCTTCATTCGTCACTTTCATTCGTCGCTCCCGCAGTGCCATTAAACCGGCCTCCGTACAAATTGCCTTAATATCAGCCCCGGACAGATCATCCTTAGCCATAATTAAATCGTTCAAATTAACATCTTCAGCGAGCGTCATACGTGCCGTATGTATACCAAAGATGCGACGTTTCGTTTTCTCGTCCGGCAATGGAAATTCAATTTTCCGATCAATACGTCCGGGTCGAATCAGGGCCGGATCGAGAGTTTCAATTCGATTTGTCGCCATAACGACCTTGACGTCGCCCCGAGAATCAAAACCGTCCAACTGGTTCAGAAGCTCGAGCATAGTACGTTGAATTTCACGTTCACCGCCACTGTTTGAATCGTAACGTTTCGTGCCGACCGCATCGATTTCGTCGATGAAGACGATAGATGGTGCGTGCTCTTCGGCGACACGGAACAATTCTCGGACAAGTTTTGGACCGTCACCCTAAAAATGAAAATCGATAAAATTAGATTTTTCGGTTTTCGTGCTAGTGTTCCGTCCAAAAAATTGTATTTACCAAATATTTTTGGATCAGTTCAGAGCCGACAACGCGTAGAAATGTTGCAGACGTCTGATTGGCAACAGCTTTCGCCAATAAGGTTTTCCCTGTACCTGGAGGACCGTATAGAATCACTCCTTTTGGTGGTTTGATACCCATTTCTTCGTAGTATTCAGGATGCGTTAGTGGTAATTCAACAGATTCCTATCAACAGTTAAAAACAACATATTATAGTGATTAATTATCAATTACTCGGTTAAACTTGGCTCCTGAAACTGAGATTACCCGTTCTTTTCATTTTTACCAAAATTAGGCACATAGAACCACTATAAAAGAGACTTCTGTCGAATTAGTCATATTTCTAAGCGGAATTTCGTTATTTTGACAGTAAAAATGAAAAATTCATACCCAAATTACTCATAATAATAAAGTTTTCCTCTTAAGGACTCACAAAAAATATAAAATATTCGCTAGACAGGTTTCGACTACTTTTGTAGCCCTCTTCAGTAGCATAAAATATAATAAATATAAAAAATATAAAAACCATAAGTAGGCATTATAAATGCAAAAAAAAAATTTAAATCAAGAGGAGATGTGGTTGGTTCTGGATATGGCATTTTTATCTTTATTTTTATTTTTTTTTATTGTTGTTTTTATTTTTAATACATTTTGCTTCCGATACTACTAAAGTAGCGGAAGCATTGTGATCACTTTTGATAAATAAAATTTTTTTTTTCTCCAAAATAAAATTTTTTACGCACATTTTACATTTTAGAGCTTCCTGAACAATTTTGGTTTGGTGTCTGTCCATCCATCCGTTTGTCTGTCCGTCTGTGTGTCGCCAGTTTGCACCAAGTGGCATAACTTCTGAACTATTCGATTGTTTTTAATGAAATTTTCAGAAATTATACAGTTTGGTTCCTAGATGCTGCCCTATGAATTTAATCGAAATCGGAGTAACGGTAGCTACGCCGCTACCATGTCATTAATATACTAAAATGCTCCAAGTGGCATAACTTCTGAACTATTCAATTCTTCTTTATGAAATTGTCAGAAATTATGCGGTCCCGTTCCTAGATGGTCCCCTACAAATTTCATTGCATTCGGGGTAATAGTATCCACGGCGCTACCGCCGCTACCTTTACTGCTAGTCCTACTTCGCTCAAATTTTTAAAGTATTTTGGGGGTTAGTTTCTAAAATATTTTTGCTATTATTTTATAATTTAGCCTTTAAGTATTTTGAGTTACAACAATTTTTATGAACTTTACGGCGGAAATATAATTTCACGGTATATATATTTGGTAGAATACTGTTTTAAAGTCTTTTGTAGTCCAACTGACGCTTTACAAAAAAGTTCCTTACAAATTTTTCGTATTATAAATAGTTACAAAGTTATAAATCCTCAAAGTTTATTTTACTAATTTTTAGCGAGTTTCCAGAATGGAAATTCAGCTGTTAGACCGGGTGTCATGAAAAGATCTGAACCCGGGACTATGACAGAAATTTCGGTCATTCTCGGTTTCTCAAGGTCTCAAAACAAATTTTTGTCATGACACCCGCTGTAATATCTGAATTTCCTCTTCGCTAAAAAAATAAGTAAAATAAACTTTGAGGGTCTGTAACTTTGTAACTACAGTAGCCACTATGAAACTGTGTACTACCAAAGTGTTACAACCAATATTACTTTCACCACTCTGGTGTGACAAACAATCAAATGCTGCATGTAAGTACACGCAGAATATTTGTTTTGTTATTGTCGTAGTACAAGTACATAGTAGTAAACTAGTTACTAGCGTCAACATAATTTTTTTATCTCACTATGAAACTGTGATTCTAGTTCCATGCTGTAACACTTTCATAGTGCCGACTGTATTTGTAATACGAGAAATTTGTCAGAAATTTTTCTGTAAAGCGTCAGTTGGACTACGAAACTATCATTTAACTTTTTGTCCTATCTTTAATAGTTTAGCTTAAAAATGTAAAAAAAAGCAAATTTTCAAAAAAATTTAATTTTAAGGCTCTGTAGAAAGTGAAATATTGGTGACAGAAATTTCACTCAATGAAATTTTTTGTTCAAAATTTAATGCTTAATAAGATGCTTTGATTCATTTAATGGAAAAAAAAATTTCTTCATAGTTTGCAGGCGTAAATAATATAAAAAATCGTCTTTCCTGTGTTATTTAAATGGGAAAACTTTAGGTTCAATGATGCACCTCTAAAAATTGGAATTATGAATTCCGTTTTGGTGAGGATGTTGGTTTAGACATATCCTACGATATTTTGAGCGGAAAGCGAGAAAAAAAATATAAATGTTTTTTTTTTTTTGGCACACCCTAATGTATACTGAACTATAAAACATATCCAAAATTCAACATTTTTACCTTAATTTCTTGAATTTGTGTATCTAATCCACCAATATCCGCGTACGTTTCTTGTGGCGCTTTTTCTAATTTCATTACCGTCACCATCGGGTCAGTATCGTCGCCTAGGACACCCACAACGGCATGAACTTTATGATTTAACAGCACCGAACAGCCTGGTTCAAGTTGATCCTTGTCTACAAAGGATAATATGCTCACATAATGTTCACTGCCCACGGACGTTGAAACAATCGCGTGATTATCGTCAATAATTTCCTCGAGCGTGCCGACAGACATCGGTGTACCGCGTAAATCGTCCACTTTCGAACGTTCCTCCTCATTTTTCTCCTCTTGTGGTTTCAAACGTTCTTGATTTCGAATAAATTCCTCCTCCATCAGAAGATAATCTTTAATTCGTTCTAATTTTAACAGTTTTAAACGGCATCTTGTATGTGGCGTGACGGCTGGAAGTTTCAAGGCGGTATCAGGTCCCTTGGTACGGCGTTTCTTCTTACCCACTCGGGTTGGAATTGGTGGTTCGTATTTCTTCTTTTTGTCTTTATCATCTTTTTTATCACTGCCCCCGGCCCCAGATTGATTTTGTCCCTTAAAAATAAAAGTTATTGTAATAATTTAAACGAAAAATCAAATTAATAAAATAAACTTAATATTAGATTCGAAAATTTAAAATTTTAGTCTTTCGAAAGTACGTACCATTCTTTACAAATTCTTTTTGACAATTCAAAAATTATTTCAAAATGAACAAGTCATTGAATGAACCCGTAAAAATTTGTATACTTGTTCATTTAGTGTACTTTCGTATTTTCGATTGGTACCTTTCGATACTTAAGTTACTATATTCATTGTAATGTGGATACAAAATGGTTAGGAATACTAAAATAAAAGAGATCTACTTACATGTAAAAAAATGGTCTTTGAGTCGAGTCATTTTTTTGTCACAGTTAGTTTTTTAAATTTGGTTTAAATAAGTGATTGTAGTGTCATGACATTTTTGTAATTGGTGAGAATTAAGAAATCGTTTTTGAAATATCGCCATTACTAGAGAGGTACTTAATATTAAATAATTTATTATTGTTATTTACTCTTTCTTTTAGTTTATGTTTAGTTTATGTTGCATTTTATCTTATTTTTTACAAATTTGAATATTTGTGTTAATTTTAAAATATTGACAAAAAATGTGAAAAAGGTAAATAATATTATTTTATTTTGTGCTTGTGATTTACTTTTTTGGTTTTTTATTTATTTTTATTAAAACAGACAATTATTATTTTAAACACAAATCAAAAAAATTATGACAAATTGATATATTATATTTAATTTTTAAACATCGTTTTCTATTACTATTTTCTAATTTGTGTGTTTTATAATTATTGTAATAATAAGGAATCATCTATCTGATATGTACATACATTGCGCAATCTATGAAATATTTAACATGTTTAGTCTGAAAGTACGATTGTACAACGTTATGTAATTGAATAAATTACATATATAAACGAATTTATTGCGCAATAAGGCTTTTAAGATAAATTAGGTAAGAGAGTAATATGTTTCCTTTGGTATAGTCCTTTTTCTTTATTTTAAACTGTAACTTTTTTTTAACCTTTTTAACTTCTTACTACGAAGTTATTGTAATGGCCCAGATTTTCGAAAGTATCAATTTTGACATATCTTCTCGTTTTAAGGACCTAAAGTCGTATACTATATCGTTTTTAAAATGATGTCTCTCTCTGTGTGCACGTACGTTCGTGGAACTTTTTTGTCGTTTTGCAATCTCGAGAACAAAAAATGGTATTGGTTCCAGGTGCGTAATTATGTAATGAACATCTGATTAAATTTTCATGAAAATCGGACGATCAGTTTTTTGTTTTTAATAAAATAACTAAAAAAAAAGAATAATTGGTAAAATTTTAAAATTGATGAATCATACTCTATTTTAACTATACTTTATAATTATATGCCTAATGAACTACATATCTACTGGGTAATTGGTAGTGTGAACCTTCTGAGTTGCTCCCACACCACCCGTGTGGTGTGGGAGCAACACCGTGTGGTGTTTTTTTGTAAATCCGTCTAGTTAAGCGATTTGTACTATCTACCACTGAACGACTTAAGTAATGTAAGATATCTATGATGATAATTATGGCATAGGTATTTCAATTAGTTATTCGATAGATTACTTGGGTTAGTGAGTAAAAATAAGAAGTCGCGTTGAAGTCATTTAACGCTTTAAATGATTAAGACGAGTTAACTCGTCCTGCAATATGGCGGCTTAAAATGCTGTGATATGTATATATTCACTGGTCCAGTTGTCGCCATCTGTGATAGATTTTTTGAAATACGGTATAATTCTAAGTAATGTTCAATTTTATCAACATAGTTTAATATAATTTATATTTTGCAAATTCGTAGGGTTTACTTTTTCGATGTTGGGATTGTTGATTTTTTTTTCTTTTTTTGTAACCTTACCTATTGTACTTATCATTGGCAGTAAAAAGTCCGGCATTTTGAGACAAAAAATTTCTTCTCTATGGTTAAAATAAAAGCGTCAAATAATTTCATATGACGTGGCCTGTACTTATTGCATAATGTTATGAAAAGGTTAAAACTGAAAGTGCGCTTCTCGTTGATCGAAGATCACTGGGTTGTTTTGAAAAATAAAGGTTATTATTATAAATTATTTTTTTGGGGTAATCAATGATTTATTTTTCGGTATAAAATAAAGAAAAAAATAAATTATTGAATGGTTTTGCTATTGAATTATTTTTTTAAATTATTTTCTCCTCTGTACTAGTTCTCTATACATAATTGTGAATTTGAATTATGTTTATGTTGGTCATACTGATACCTTGCTGAGTAATTCATGTTTTCAGTAACATACATGTTCATTTATTGGTAGTATTTGTGTAGACAGGATTTCTTTTTTGTCATTGGCTTTGCAGCTACGTCTTTATTAAGTGCTTGAATTTTCATAGTTGTTTAGTTTTTATCCATTAAAATATAATTATAATTGTGCTATCAAAATTCTAAGGTAATATTCTTTTAATTTAAAAGAATTATTAACCGTTTTTTAAACAAATTTCACCGATTTATTGTTCAAATATGCTCTGTAATTTTTGTATATTTAAGTGTAGTTTAGAATGGGTGTTATGATTTGACGCAATGAGTTTATGTTGGTTTTTGTATGCTCATGTAGTCACATTCTAAGTGTGTGTAAACAGTGAGTTGGCAATCAGGTACAATTTTTTTTTGTATTTTTATGCGATTTTTCCAATTTTTTTCGACAGGTATGATGAAAATTTTTTTGATATTTTGTCGTATTTTTTATTTATGTAGTGTAGATGTAAGTTTGAGTTTTAATTATTTAGATATTCAAGGCTATAATTGTTCTGACCTTAATACAGTCCATTGCACTTTTTGTGTTTTCCTTTTATAAAGTGAAAAATGTGAGTTTTACTCAATGCGTATGGTCGGTGGAAAATTTTTTGTTTGAAAATTGAATTTTTGAGTTTCAGTAAGGGGTAAAAATGAGTTTTTCGCGTTTAATATTAAATTATTTTTATAGGCTTTCATTTTTAGTCGAACACAATAACAATATTGAGTACAGTTAGGTTGTATTAGATGTTTACCAGTTACAAAAGTAATTAATGTTTTATTGTGATTTTAATATTAATTTTTTTTTTTTTTATAATTTTCATTGCTGATTCATTATTAATGCACTGTGAAGCAATATGTGTTTTTTAGGACGCTGTTAACAGTTTTTTTTTCATTGTAAATTAACTTTTTAATGGTTTTAGTTCTTTGTTTTGAATTATTCAGAAATATGGAAGTGACCCGTATAAAAGTTACTGTACTTTTATTTATTGTAACGTTTATTGCGATTACGTAAGTCCAAAAACGTATTTTACCCTTATAATTAGAGACTATTGACTTTGAAGTGTTCGACTATGATTCAGATTTGATAATATTGAATCATATTTTTTGGAAAAACAAAAAAGAACATATGTTGGGCTTAAATTACTGGGCCTTTTCGTTTTTAAGACTTCAAAGGCTTACAAAATATCTAATTTTGGTGTAAAAAAATAATATTTTCATAATAGTCGTTTGAAAATGCGACAATTGTTAAAAATTTGGCTAATTTTAAAAAAATTTTTGCCATGAAATTTGTGTTTAGATTTTGAAAAGATCGAATAAAAGTTTTATAATACCAGTTTTTACCCGCTGTTTTCTCGAAATACAAAGTAGCCTATGTCCTTTTTCGATCCCTCTGTTAATAGTGGGCAAAGTTTGAAGTTAGTCATTCGTTTTAGCGAATTTCCAGAATGGAATTCAGCTTTTACAGCCACTGTCATAACGCGACCTGAGCCCGGGACTAGGGCAGAAATTCGTTTTGAGGTCCCTAAAAACCTAAAATATTTTCTATAGTCAGCTGTCGTAATTTTATAAATTTTATGAAATACTTTTCCATGGTAAAATGTAGCCTATGCTCTTCTACGTCTTTTTGACTATTACTGTACAATGTTTTAAGTTGATTAGAGAAGCTTTTAAAGCCTGAAGACGAGATATCTACGTTTTAAATGCATTTTATTCAGGAGAATTAAATCCTTTTCTGGGATGAAAAGTAGCCTATACCCTTCTCTGTTCTTTCACCTATTTCTATACAAAATTTCAAGATAATTTTAGAAAAATTGCACAGTTATAACATTAACATTAGAGTCCAAAGCTCTTACTCCACTTTGTGCCATACCGGAACCTAAAGCTTAGCCAGAATTAGTGAAAAGGGGACTCATAATTTCATAATTTTGCTGACCGACCACTGGTATAATCAGTTACAAAATCGTAATAGTGTTTGAATTTCATAATCTTTTTTTTTTTTTTTTTTTTTAAATTATGATATTATTTAATATTCTTAGCCAGTTTTATGGTTTCTATTCTTTAAAAGGATTATACGACACTGACCCATAATAAAATTAATTCATTAAAATGATTGTATTGCGTCGACAAGTATTAATTTTGTCTGAAATTAACAATTAAAGTTTCTTTTATGGTCTATTCGTTTCTATAGGTTGAAAAATTTATTTTTGACGATTGTTTTTGACAATTGACGCCAGTCTTTTTACGTAGAAATCACTTTCTGAATACCTTATGTCTATCCAGGTACTAGTTTGAACGAAATTTAATAAGAATATTGACTTTTTTTTTTTAAAAAAAGTTGATTTAAAACCAACTTTTTAAAAAAAATCTGGCTTCTGGAACCTGTTTAAATAATATCATTCGTTTTTGAATCCTTATGAATACAAACAATTCGTCCAGTGCGTGTTGAATACACATTGAATCAGGGTTCCTCAGGGAAAAATACAGGATATTTAGGGTATATTTTTTATAACTACATAAAAATATTCGATAATGTCACTTGCCGTGTGTTATTTTTATGTTACTATGGGGGTCAATTATGTGGTAATTTGGTTCCCTATCCTACATCTCCCTAAAGGAAAGATATTTTTTTAAGAGTCCCTCAAAATAATATGCGATAGCAAGAAATAAAAATTTTCTAACATTTCCTATATTTATTTAGATTTGATTTTTTAAAGGATATTTTTTAATACCAAAACATTTCCCCCTTCATTTTTCTTTATTTGGCTGGCAAAAATTTGGTTGCCTAATTCTTCGAAAATTCCAGTTTATTCGAAATAATTTTGAACCTTCTTATCAAATGCTGATATTTTTTTCAAATTTCTTAAACCCACGATTGAACGATTACCTACGAGGCGGTGATAGAACAAAAAATTTCGCTTTGAAGCTCAATACGTTGCAAACGGGGGTGAAAAATGGGAAAAGGGTCCTTAAATTCACTTTAAGGGGAAATTCGCCAAAAAACATCAAAAATCGACCTTTTCTTATTATATGAGTTGTCTAGTATCAAAATCTACTAATTCCACTTTATAAAGATCATGGGAAATCGCAAAAAACCATAACTCAGTTTTATACTTTTAATTTCAAATGTCAATTTTAATTAACATAACTCAGTTCAAAATTAATTTTTCGATTAAAAAGTCATAATTATATTAATTAACAAGGTAAAAAAGATGATTAGTACTATTATCAAAAAACAAAATTATCGTTTTACCCCTTTTTTAATCAAATTTATTTGAATTTAGTAGGTTTTGATAGTAACATTTATATAAAGTGCGTTTTAAAATAGAAATTATAAGGGAAATTTATTAAAAAAAAACTTGATTCAGCAATATTGGATGTATCAGGGTTAGACGATACAATTTGTTTTGTAATATTGTAAACTATTTTCATTTTGTCACTTAAAACCAAAGTGCTTACTTAGTAATTTATTTACATCTACGTTTTCATTATTTAAAATTTTAGATAAATACTAAAATACAAATTTTACGTGAAAACATAATTTATTTATACTTCGTACGTCCCGCATGTCAGTGAAAAAATTAAAATTTGAACGGTTAAAATCTAAAATATAGGTTATGTATAGGTATTTAGTAGGATTTGAAAATTATGTTATGTTTCAGTTGTAGATTTCTTTAGTAAGCAGTTAAAATTACAACAAAAAATGTTAAGCGGCATATGCCTTGTTGCATTTAAAAATTAATGGCCCTAAAAAACTAAAAAATTCGAAAAGTACATTTAGTAGATTTTGATACTAGGCGACACATATTTCAAATAAATATTTTTTTAAAAAACTAAATAGACAACATGGTTTCTACATGTCTTGAGATTAAAAAAAAAATTGTGTTTAAAAAAATTCAAAAATGAGCTGAGTATAAATGGCTTTAAAGTCGATACTGCGAGATTCTTCCACCTTGATGGTTCCTCGCGTTCTGAAATCCCCAGTGAACCAAAATAAAAAAATTAAGAATTTTCTGAAAATATACATGTAACTAACTAGGATCTAAAAAAAAAAAATAAAAAAACCAGCGAGAAATCGCATTTTGAAAATAAATTTTCAAAAATCATCGCCTTTTCTCGACTATCAACAGCCGCCATTATTTTGAAAATATATTACAGAACCAAAAGATCCTAGTCCCTGCCAAAATGACGGCATCGAGGAATAATATGTACTTTGATTTATGTCGATATTTCAAATACTTTTTGAGATACACGAGGCACCATGTCAAAAAATGTACTTCCGATAAAAAAGTATTTAGTCTTTTTTTTTTTTTTTTAAATTGAATTATAGGAAAGTGCGTGCACTAAAATGCCCATAACTCGTTGATTTTTAATTTTTTTAACACCAAAGGCACATAATTAGGAAGAAAAAAAATTAATTTTTTTTTTAGCGAATCTTCCCTTAAGAGCCCTTTTCAGTACGGGAAAGTACTTCCAGAAATTGAGAAAATTTTTTTTACTACGCAGATCTACACTTGTTGTATATACTGTGTGAGTTTTTCGAGAGTTGCCATTTTTATTACAGCCAAACCGTTTATTTAAACGAAAAATTGTTCAAATAAGAGTTGTAGATATCAACGGGGGCAACCGATTGCTATACTCAGGAGCTTTATAGCTCTTATGGTTTTCGAGCTATGATACAAACTTATAGATTTTTAAATGAGATTAAGTATATATTAATTTTTCGATAAAACTGATCTAATGCATTAATTAACAACATAAATGAGCAAAAAAAATTTTTTACCCAAGTTTAATTTTTTCATTTTTTTTTAATTTATCAGTTACGCGGTAAATATATGCATATGTACTTGAGGCTACTTCAACCGTTGGTGTTTTTCTTGGTTACATTTCCATTACATCCAAGAAAAGGACCTTTTCCAGTATTATTTCTATCATAAAAATTTGGTTGTAATAGAAATGGCAACTCTCAAAAAACTCACATGGTATATGCAAAATTTCATGTCCATAGGCCGAAAAATGTAGGAATTATGGGGGGATCGGACAGATTCCGAGATTTTTTCTTCGTAACCCTAAAAATGTATTCGATCAAAACAAGTCTCTTCAAAATATTCGGTGTAAAGTATCGTCAGTTTCAATAAAAATGAAACGATTCAACAAATTAATATGAAATGTATTTTATTTTTTATTCAAACGAAGCAAGTAAAATGCATCGTTGTTGCAAAAACTACATATTTCAACAACAAAGCTAAAGTACAAAGAATTATATACGTTACAAGGTTGAAGTTATCTCGTAATTTTTTCAATTTAGCAAAATGTCCTTTACAATAAAAATCAACTAAGTAAACAATTTTTTAGTCGAATTTTCTCCGAAAAATTAGACTTATACAGTCTATACGATAAGAGCTGCGAGAGGCGAGAGTAGGGGCGCTATCCGTTTTCGGACCCGTAGAACACGAATATGTAGAAAAAAAAAATGTCTGATATATATATATATATATATATATATATATATATATTTTCCCGCCACCTTTTAATTTGTGTAGGGCCCCCCTATGGAAGTTAAGAGATGAAATTTGGTAAATGGGGCTCATTTTCGAGGCACCTCATACTATCAAAGTGGGGTCAAATTTTGGGCAAATTTTTTTTCTGACCCGACCTTTAAGGGGGTGGTGGGGGGCGGAAAAGCAATAAAACTTTTTCAAACCGGTTTTAAATAATGTTTCGGTCAATTATCTACAACATATCCAAAATTCAGCTTCCTAGGATGATATGGTAAGAGTAGAGGGGGGAAAAACGATTTTCGCTGGATCTAACAGGCCCCCAGCCCCCCAGAATTAACGTAGAGGGTTGAAATTTGGTGTGTTGATAAAGTTCGTACCTAGGTTGTGCTTTTTGGAGGTTTTAATATTTTACCCCCACCCCCCTCATTTTTAAGCTACAATTTCATGCATTTTCGACGTTTTCGAAGTTTGTACCACTCGCACAGGTCACCCGAATAAACCTAGAGGGCTGAAATTTTGTATTCGGATTGAGTTAGTATCAAGGGGGTGCCTTTTGGGGGTCTCGACTTTTAACCCCTATCCCCACCATTTTTATACCCAAAAGAACATGATTTTTCTTGTTTTTTAACAGTTTCGTTCGGGTCAAAATCTCCCCAAATAAACCTAGAGGGCTGAAATTTGGTGTACAGGTTAAGCTAATAGCCAGACACTGTTTTTTGGAGGTTTCAACTTTTAACCCTTACCCCCACGATTTTTACGCCAATATTTCCTTAATTTTTTTGCTTGTTTTCTAACACGTCTAGAGACTCCATAAGGAAACCTAGAGGGCTGAAATTTTGTACGTGTATTCAGTTAGTATCCAGCTAGTACCTTGTAGGGAGTCCGCATCACTTTTCCCCCCACTTCTCCCATTTTTACATCGGAATTGAATGCTATTGTTAAATGTGTTTTAAATGCATTACTTTTATTGTAAATACAAGTAGGCGAATAGTAATTTTAAAAAATTTAAAAAAAAGTGAATACAATTTTTTAACAAATGAAATAGATACATATTAAGTAATTTGAAAATGTTATTAAAGTCACTGTTTACTTATTTATTTAATTATTATTTAGGAATTTTGGATTTTTATTATTTATAAAATAGAAATTTTTGATTTTTTTGGAAAGAAAAAATATCTTCATAAAAGCCTTCCAGTTTACTATTTAAGTTCCTTTTTTAATATTTAAAAATAAAACACAAAGGCAATTGGCGGATAAGCATGGATAGAAATGCCCTCGTACGAATTGTGGGCTTTTTCCCTGTTAACTTTTATCGGCACAAAATTGAAATTTACTGAGATTCAGCCCTTAAAAACTTAAAATCTTTTTTTAAAGCCCCGATCAACCGGACACTCATTATCAGTTTTGAAACCACCAAAATTACAAATCGCTTGTGGACTTTCAATTATATTTCGCTTGTAGACACTCAATACCGAAGAAATAATTTTTTATTTTTTATTTTTTTTATTTTTTATTTTTTTTTTTCTTTTTGAAAGAAAAAATATCTTTATAAAGGCCTTCCAGTTTACTATTTAAGGTCCTTTTTTAATATTTAAAACTAAAACATAAAGGCAATTAGCGGATAAACATGGGCAGGAATGCCCTCGTACGAATTGTGTTGGTTTTTTTTCTGCTACCTGTTTTCGGCACAAAATTGAAATTTACTGAGATACAGCCCTTAAATACTTAAAACCTTTTCTTAAAGCCTCGATCAGCCGAACACTCATCACCAGTTTTGAAACCAACAAAATGACAATGCGGTTGTAGACTTTCAATCACATTTCGCTTGTAAACATTCAATACCGAAGATGAAGGGGAAAATTCGACTACCGTGATGGGGCCCCGCTGCTCACGGCGTTTTTTTATTTATATTTTTATTCGAAGAAGACGCGATACTATATTACAAAAATTTACACGTAATCTGTTGCTTGTTATACGGAATGTTATGAAAATAGTCGGCCATTGTTTATTAAAGTAGGAATTTCAGTTTGAAAATACAGTAAAAATTACAATTAATGAATTGGTATAAACATATGGAAAATAATTAATGAAAATTTTCGAATATTTTCTAAACATGGTACAGTCAGTGTGTGTACATTTTCTGGAAAATTAGTGTATAATTGTTAATGAAAATTTGACAATAAGGGGAATTTTTGAACCATTCTCCAACGTAAACTGGATTTCGAGAGAAATTGAAAAACGTATAATTTTTTGTCCAGTGTTATTCTTTGCTTCTTTCAACTACGAAGCTCATTTTTTAGTTTTTTTTTTTTTTGTATGTAATCATATTTGAATGATTTTGTGGATAAAAAATGATGTAGGTGGGATCTGTATTAGACCAAAGTCTGAAAAACGGACGTAAAACGTATTTTGAAAATACTATTTTTTGAACCGAAAATAAAAGTGAGTTTAGGAAATTTGTACTTCAATATATGGAGTACACCAAATTTGAGATAATTTTTTCATCTTTCATTAACTTCATTTTAATTCAGAATTGCAAAAAATGTTGTATGTAACACGTGCAAAGTTGGCCAATTTTCGATTCAATTTGCAACTAGTTGCATAAATAACTATTTTGAACTGTCAAAAATATGTTTTCTAGTACCATTTTGTCCACCATATTGATTTCTCACTCTAACCGAATAAAGATAGCCGATTTTTAACGACTTTAGGAAAGGCTTCAAGTCATTCTTATTTTCAAACAGGTTAAAAGACGACAAAGTAAGGTAAAAATCAGTTTAATTGTAAGATAATGGAATTCCTTTTAATTCGGAATTGCAAAAAATATTGTATGCAACACGTGCAAAATAGTTTTTTTTTCACAAGTCATACAGTTGGCCAATTTACGATTCATTTTGCAACTTGTTGCATAAATAACTATTTTGAACTGTCAAAAATATGTTTCCTAGTATCATTTTGTCCACCATATTGATTTCTCATTCTAATTGAATGAAGTCAACCAATTTTTAACGACTTTAGGAAAGGCTTGAAGTCATTCTTATTTTTCAAACAAGTTAAAAATTGTAACAGTTTAATTGTAAGATAAAGGAAGTTTCTACTGTATTTTATGATGTCGATATTACAGAAACCAGTAGGTATTGAAACAAAACCCGTTTTGAGAGGATGTATAAATATTTCCTTTATGTAAGCTTACATTTTGTTAGTAATCAGAACTGAATATATTTCAAATCGATTATTATTATTGTATTGATCGATCGAACGATCTATAGATCTTCACGTATTCACCGTATAATTAAATCAATTATCTTAGCCAATTATAAATTAAAATGACAATATTTTAAAATTGAAATTGTTCGTGTTCCATTTTCACAATGAACCATAGATGATGTATGTAATTGTGTTAGATATAGAGAATAAACACTACACGTAGATACTTATTACTTGTTAGTTAAATGAGAGCAATTTGAAATTATAATATTTAGCAATTTTTATGACGCATAAGAAAGTTAATTATATTTTATACATAATGTTGTACGATTTGAATTTCAATAAAAAAAATCAATCGTCAAATCAAAAATTGAAACAAATTTTGTATTTGAAATGTTTAAAATGGAAGATTTTATGAGTTCTAAATAAATGGGAATCTATTTTGCTCAAATAAGAGTGCATATTTTATTATTTGTTTTTAAACATAAAATTTAAGAAAGGAGGAAGCCAAGTAAGAATGACTTCAAGTCTTCGAAAGTAGTTAAGAATCAGATATCTTTGTTCAATTAGAGTGAGAAAGAAATCGATATGGTGGACAATACCTTTTTGTTAATATGTTTTTGACAGTTCAAAATGGTATATTGTGCAATAAGTGCGGGAAATTCTCGATTGCCCACGAGTTGGACATACTATTTTAATAACGAATTTTACATACTTTTTTCTATTATTATTACTATTTTTGACATTTTTATTACTTTTTAAAATAATTTTTTTAAGTGTTCTTTTTTTTTCTGAATTAAATATCGTTTAAATTACTTTGTTAGTGGTTTCTGTAGAAATAATTATGAAATATTTATTAACTCGGCAATTCCCAGAGTTATTTGGAGGTGACAGATGTTTTCAATTTTTTTCAACGATAAGATAATTAAATCTTTACGTTCTGTTACCACCATTAGAAGGTTAATAGATGACTTTATATTTCTTTCTTGTGACAATTCTATACTATAAGTTAAATAAACAAATTAATACAATTTACAATTAAAAATGTCTGTCACCTACAGGTGACACTGGGAATTGCCGAGTTAAATGAAAAATCAAGAGGCGACTTTGCGTGTTTTGATTAAATTTTGCGTGTTTTATTGTCAATTTGTGTGTGAAAAGTAACTTTCCACACGCAAAAAAGTATGTGGCAAGAGTACAGTGGGCAAACAGCTATTTTGCGTACAGAAATGTGTGCGCCAAGTTAGTACTTCTCCTGCATGAGTAATAAAAATGCAATTTTTTACAATTTATTAAATAAAAACGCAAATGAAATGTGAATATCGTAAGAAATTAAATCGCTACAAGTGCAGACAACCAAATTTGAAATAATAATAATAATATTACTACAGTAGAACCTGTGTTAACCGGACAACAGTGTCACGCGAAAATTTGTCCGGCTAACAGGGGTGTCCGCTTAACAGGGGCAGAGTAAATGATACATAACATTAAATAATGTAGTATTCATAACTAATTATTTAAATCAATTTTTTTTAAATTTTTTAATTCAAATCAATTTTATAAACGAATTTCGACACTTATACAAAAATATAACGTTTACAAATGCATCGTCACATTAGGATCATTGTTAACAAGTTAAAACATGAACAAATATACCTAACCCATATAGGTATACTTATACATACGTACTACACGTATTCACGTCCGGTCAATCGAGGTAACAATGTACTAAATAATGTGTCCGCGTCCGGTTAACAGAGGGTTCGCTTAAGAGAGTGCTGAATGCATTGGTTTTAGTATAGCATGCCACTGGCATAAAAAAATTTGTCCGGTCATAAGAGGGATCCGGTTAAGAGAGGTGTCCGTAATCAGAGGTTCTACTGTACCATTAATTTTCTTTTCCAGTACTAGCGAAATGTCTGATAAATATATCAAACTATTACCCTGAGGAGGATATCAGGATTTTATTTTAAAATTTACATAAGAATATTATTTCGAGTCTTTAGGTAAAATTTTATCAAAATCTGCCAAGTAGAAATTGAGGTGGGTTTTAATGGGTTAAACGTTCTAAAACCGATTTTAATTAACCGATTGATTGAAATTTTTCGAAAAATACTTGAATTTCTAGTAAATTTGCTCCAAAAATAATGATTTTTTGATTCTTCAGAAAGTTTTTACAGTTTCCTACCTGATGACATCATCAGGTTCAAAATCCATAATATATTTTTCAGTATTATTAACCGTTAAGTTTTAAATAAAGCAACTGAATATTTTTTATCAAACGTTTAGAAATTGTAATACATGTACGTTGTATTTTCACATTTTCAAATAATACGTCATTTTCTATTGTAAAATGATACTTAAGTCATTTTTATTACCTATGTGTGGCGATAAAAAATGTTGATATTAATTAATTAAAACGACAATTAATAATGGTTGATTGTTTTGAAAATTAATATGTATTTCTATTTTTGCTATTGTTTCGTTAGTGTATATTTATAATATTATATTTATATTATTATCATTTGGTATAAATTATCTATTATTTTTTTTATAAATAAATTAGTAATTATATTGAAATATTATAGTTTAAAATTCTTTGTAGATTACTTACTATTTAGTAATATAATCGTAGTAATAATGATTTTATAATTAGTTAAAAATTATAGATAATTTGAATTTTAATCAAGGAAAAATTCGAATATTATTACAATGTTTAAAAATTCAGTTACGTTACACTAACTAGGTTTAATAATTTGATTTAAAATTAAAAAAATACCACGAAATTTGTGTGTATGCGGTATGTACAGAAGTTTGATTAGGGGAAGTCCCTCGGTGATCAAGTTTTGTTTCGGTTTTAGGAAGTCTTTTTGTATGGAATAATTAGGTTTTTCCAGACAGTCATTGTTCCAACCTGTGGTTAGGACTATTTCTAGTGCAAAGGCATAATTTTAGTTGGCGGAAGAGTATCTGCCCTCATGTCTTTTTTTTTAGAATTTCTAGCAACGAAATCCTTATTAATTCGTCATTTGTGTCGTAGCGTTAGGTGGTTTACCTGCACTTGACCACTTTGTAATAGTCAAGTTCTGATTTTCCACAATTTAAGAGAGAGGATCGTTTTTTAAAAACTATTAGTGAAGTTTTTTAAACTCATATATAGACAGTAAAAGGTTTAGATTTAGATAATCGTACTACTAACAAATTAAGGGCTAATTTTAATATTAAATAAAAGCAAAAATTATTTTATCCCGAGAATTGTGAAAAACTTTAGGTACTGAATTACGAAATCCTGATTTAATGCGTGTCTAATACGCACTTGCCGTTTTTTTCTGTGTAGTGTAATTATTAGGTCCTTTGAACGACGTTATTTTTTTAGCGAATTTCTGAATTATAAATTCAGCTATTACACTCGCGTCAGTCTGATGATGCGACTTGAGTTCGGGACTATGACAGAAATTTGTTTTTAGAAATCGAAAATGGCATTCACTAAAATTTATATTTATGTATGTATGTACAGGGTGTCCACATTCTGGAAAGTCAGGGAAGGTCAGGGAAAAGTCAGAGAAGCTCTTAGGCGCCAGGGAAAATAGGTGATAATATATTTCCCAATGATTGTACATGAAGAAAAATATTTATGTTCACAATTATGTTCACGAAAATATATCACGTAAATTGGGATAAATAAAGACTCACGGATATTTTTATTTTCTTTGAATTAATTCACTAAGTAACATAGAATTGTATTTCAATTTTTAATTGTTTATTTGAATGTGAAAACACTAGCCTTCATTTTTGTGACGTCATTTTTTTACGTCAACTTCAACGCCCTCTGTACTAGTGAAAAAAATTATAATTAAAGGGGAAACATTTTTTTTTATAAAATATAGATCCTAAATTACCATATATGTAAAAAAAATTTCCCTAAAAATAAATTTTTCACTTAAAAAGAATTATTTAACAAGAGTCTTTTTTTAACTTGACTCGTTAATTAATAGTACCTTAAATAATTTTGCAATTTGTTTTTGATAGTGTCAACTACCGCATTCGGGGCCAATACGTAAATAATAATTTTGTTTAAATAGTTTTTTATGTAGTTAATTTAGTTTTACCCAGTCTCTTAATTTCAGTCTTACACGTATCTATTCGATAAAATAAAAAATTATGTAGGGTATTATATTAAAATTTAAATAAAAATCGTGTGTTTGGACATTTATATTTCTAACCATTGATGGGAAACAAAAAAGTAATGGTCATGGAAAATCGAACCTAAAGTCATGAAAAGTCATGGAAAAGTCAGGGATTTTTTTTACGATGGGCTGTGGACACTGATATATCGTCAGCTGAGTATTGGTTTGTACCAAGTCAATTTTTTCATTTTTGGAGATAAGACCTATTTAGGACTACCCACAATCAACTTTAAAGTAAATGCCAGTGGAGAGATCTTTATGAAAAATGCGTTTTAAAGCAAATTAATCTTCGAATAATGCAAAAATGGGTACAGTTTGATTAGATTTAACTTTTAATTGATTGAATGATTGATTGATGTTGATTGAATGATTGATTGATGTTGATTGAATGATTCTTGTATCGGGCGGCTGTCGAAGTACAGGGTCGTTGGTGTAATGGTGAACACGCCTGGCTAGTTACCGGGCGATCCGGTGTTCGATTCCCGGCCGATCCGGATATTTTTTTTCAATCACTTTGTGATTTTTAATTTACATAATTCTCAATAATTTCTTGTCGTACCAAAAATAGAACACGCTTTACAATCGGCACACCATGAAATTTAATAGAATAAAAATCATTCGAGTAAAAACAAAGGAAAGAAACAACAACATGAAAACAAAAAACAAATTTATGTATTTTTTGTGACTTAAAACACATTTATCTCCCGTGTACAACTTAAATTAGATACAAACAAACAAAAAAAAAACAATCATTTCATAGCACAGCGGCGGATGCTTATGGCTGGCTGACTGGCTGACTGAATGGCTAGCTAGCTTGACTGGTTCACAACATCGTGCGGTAGCTTCAACTGGCCGCTTCACCAGCGAGCGACATCAAGGTTAATAAAAAAAAAAAAATTAAACGATTTGACTGTGACCATACGTCGTCGTGAGTCGTGACCCAGTTAATTCATGTTATTTTATACAAAAACAATTTATTTATTCAGCTTTGATCAAAATTTATTTGAAAAATGATCGTTATTCATGATTGGTACTGGTCAACTAAAAAATATCACTTTAAATCCAGCTTTTAGAATGCGTATTAGTAGTCTTTGTATGTACTCTCTACACGGAGAAAAAATTCATATAAAAATTACTGTGCTCAGCACTACAATCGATGTGTAAAAGGCGAACATATTCAATTTTGTACGGTAAAAATATAAAAATTATAATTAATTATAGAAAATTTAAAGGATAGAATGTTCTTTCCGTAATATTAGCTCCATAAAATTTGTAAAACAGCACAATAAAAAGTTCCATTGCCGACAGAAAAATATTTTTTAATTGTTTTTTTTTTTTTACAAAAATTACCATGCTGTCTTAAAATAGAAGAAAAGTAGAAAAGAGGAAAAGAAGCTAATAGTATATGGATCACATCATATATGGAAGATCACATAGCCAGACCTGGTGGTGTCTGTTACCATCGCACGAGCTAGCTAGCTGGTGTGATGTTCTGTGGTGTCGAACTGTCGAAGCAGTGTTTAATAGAATGCCTCACAGGACGGATGGTCATCGTTTAATTCATCATTTTCTCAATTCAGTATTACAGTATATTGTTGCCGATCATTTTTGTATGCATCAATCGAAGGTCGGAAAAGATCGGGCATCCTGGAAGTTTTTACAGGTACAGCCCAAGCAACATAAGGTTGCGTGTCAGATGCGCAAATGGAAGAGTACGACAACAAGAATTAAACTATAACATATATGCATAAGAGTGTGATAGAAGTTGTGTGTTAGCACATTAAATTTTACCATGCTATAATATATTTTTTACTTTGGTCGTCGATCGCGCACGGATTATAAGAGAGCATGGTAATTTTTTTGAAATTTCCTCTACAAAAATTATAGGATTTTTCTCTCCGTGTAGAACGAAACATTCTATATTTTAACGAAATTTGGTGAAAACGTTACGTCCAAACACGTCATAGATACTCGAAACCGTTTTTTGAAAAAATTTGGAAAAAGTTCGGAGAAAATCTTTTTTGAAGCATTAGCCTCATATACGTACTTTTTTGAAGCATTATCGTGAGTAACTGAGTTTGCGAGAAAAAGTAATTTTTGTACCGTAACACGGAGTGAATAGGCACAAATTCAGTATTTACATCGTATTTTGCTTCCGAGACTACTAAAGTAGGTAGCGGAAGCATTGTGATCGCTTTTGAAAAATAAAAAAAATTTTTTCCCTCCAAAATAAAATTTTTTACGCACATGTTACATTTTAGAGCTTCCTGAACAATTTTGGTTTGGTGTCTGTCCGTCCGTCCGTCTGCCTGTCTATCTATGTGTCGCCAGTTTGCACCAAGTGGCATAACTTCTGAACTATTCGATTCTTTTTAATGAAATTTTCAGAAATTATGCAGTTTGGTTGCTGGATGGTTCCCTATGAATTTAATCGAAATCGGAGTAACGGTAGCTATACCGCTACGATGCTATTCAATTAATATACTAAATTGCACCAAGTGGCATAACCTCTGAACTACTCATTTTTTTTTTTTATGAAATTGTCAGAAATTAATGTATCAAAAATTTATGTGAGGCCACTTTATGATAATAATCAAAAATTTTTAGAAAATATTTCTGACTTAAAAAAATAACAATTATGTAATTTTTATTTTGTGGTAAATTGCGGTTAAAAGAGACGATAGAAAGATCAACGGGGACTATCCGTAGGGCCGACTAAAATTGAAATATAATTTCGAATTTTTTGTATTTATACATTCAAAAAATAAATAATACTTCATGATTTTCTGTAGAAATAAACGTAAAATCTAAAAAAAAATATAGGTATAGAAATATAGAAACTTAATAATCTTGAAAGTGTCCTGTTTTGTGTTCCAATATATCCGTCATCCATCCCTAATCACCCTACATTCGCCCTTTTAAATTTAACAGAGCGTCTCTATTAACTTGCGTATCGTTTTTATTCACCCCTTTTCATGTTTTTTTTTTTTTTTTGTTAAAAAAATAGAACATCTAAAAGTTTGCAGTCTTTTTTTCTCATATACGTTTCAAAATAACGAAAAATTCGATTAAACAACAATTTATAAGTTTTAAGCAACAAAAAATAGCACTGTTTAAAGACGTCAGTGTAAATTAATGTTTTTAATAATTTTTGTACAACATTGTTTTTCATATTTAGTTACTGAGTTGCCACTCAAGAGAATAATTATTCTACTATAGTTTAAGAAATAACTATTCACCCTTATGTCCCGATTCATTTCGTTTATGGTAACCGGAAATTCCATGCAGGATGTTGTGACAGTGCTATTATCGTTCTGTATCAAAAAATGACATCCAAAATTCATTAGGTAGCGGTTACACTGGATACGAATTCATCCGAAAATTCATTCGTACGAATTCGTACGAGTTTATCCGAGTTAATACGAATTAAACAAATGCATACATTTAGACATGCGTGGTTACACTGCTTACGACTCTTTCGTACGAGCTCGTACGACTTTTTGATACGACCAAAATATTTTGTTTTTTGATGTGAATTCGTACGAAAAAATTGATGGATTTAGAAAAAATAATCATTTTTGTTGAACAAAGGTGGTCTTTAAGGGATCAAAAACATAAATACTATCATAATAGAAAATTAAATAAAAAATTGTGGAATGAGGTGGCAGAGGAAATGTTTAGATAATTTTTTAATTAAATATATTACGATATAACAAAACTAACCTAACCTAACAAAAACATTTTAAGTATGTGTAATGAAAAATTAATTAAATATTGAAGCTGAAATTCAGTAGAGTTTAAAATATAATTGAATGTGACTTGCGACATGTTCAAGTACTGTTCGTCAAATTTCTGTTCGTCTTGAAAAATTTCTTCCAAGCAATTCCAGAACTCAGCTTTTTTTGCTCTACATGAATAATAAATAATCGTTTACCCAGAATTGTTTGTTTTCTATAATTAGAAATTTTGAAAACGATGATAGCTGGATCCATTGTTTGATATCATGCAATATGTATTAACGGTTTTCAGTTTAAATTTAAATACGAATTCGTATTACGATTCCGTATCCAATGTAACCACAGTCGTACGAATGAATTTCGTACGAGCTCGTACGAATCAATTTTCGTACGAATTCGTATCCAATGTAACCGCAGCCTTATGCGGCGTCAGCCTCCTTAAGATAAACATTTATTGAATTTCTTATCCAAAGACAGGTGTATTTTTATACAAACAATTATGATGAAAAATATTGCTACATTTTGTTAGAAGATTAATTCCAGTTTTTCTAGAAAAACCTGTTCAAAATTTTGGTATTTCAAAACATATTACACATTATTATATTGTCCTCTAAAATAATAATTGAGAATTTATTCTTCATACTATAATAATGCACACAGGATACAACAAGGGCTTGTCTGTTCTGTATCAGTGCGTGACGTCTGTTTTGCCCCCAGCTCTGCTGTACAACAAATTACAGTTTTTATATTTTCAAGAAACATAATAACTTGTTAGGGTGGAATCATCGAACAGAAAGTCAACGAAGACATGTAATTACCTGTGGTTTGTTGTGTAGCGACTTTTTTTTTTACTTTTCTTTGTTTAAGTTGCGTTTAAGTCGCTTCTGAATTCCAAAACTCGTGGACTGACAGCAGAGCGCGTCATAAATGTAAACAAAGCATTAAAAATCTTCGCATTAATCACACGTGTGTTCATGGATCATCTGGTTTTTTTAATTTTTTTTTGTAAATAAAAATTAATGTTTTCTGGTGATGAATTTCGTACAGTTGACAAAATTTAAGTTGGCCTTCATCAACATACAAAAATAAATTTTATTGACATTGACTCAATTTATTGATGCTGGTACACGCTGTACAATGTCACGGTGACGTCACTAAGAAGTTGTGCTAGTTGTGGAAGAAAGTACATATTTGAGGGTCTGTTTTTTTGATGAGTTTTTACCAAAATGAATAAGAAAAAAAACTTTTGTAATGTTTTCCCGGGAATTATGTTATTAAGTAGGTGATAGGCAAGAGTTCAACGCAATTATTAGACATTTTTTTTGCTAAAAATTGCAATTTTTAAATACTTATAACGTAAAAGCCCCTATACCGGAACACTATTTTTTGGTGTGTAATTAAACTGGCTTATAAAAATTGACAAATAAATTAAACACCCATTTTTTTTTCTTAATGAGCATGAAACAAAGTTTTCTTAATCCAATGAATATGTTTTTAAAAAAATACAACCCAAAAATTTTTATTTATTAATGTTTTTCTTTTCGAGCCATTCGAAAGTTACAATTTTTCTTCGATTTTCAAAAAATAATTTTTTATCCCCAAAGGGTGAGCTTTTAGGGCTGAAACTCAGTAAATTTTAATCTTATATCGAAAGCAGTTAGCAGAAAAAAACCAACAAGTTTCGTGCGGGGGCATTTCTACTAGTGATGTCGGGCCGAGAAGTAGAAGTTAATCGATTAATCGATTAAAATTGTTTTTCAGATAAAATTAGTCATTAGTCTAATCGATTAAATTTTTAGTCGAATTCGTGAATAAGGTAGCCTATGTAACTCTTTCAAAAACGAGGCTTTCTTTTTAATTTAATTATGGACTTAATATTTTTATTTTAAGAAAAAGAAAGATATGAAATATCACAATATATTGGTCACATAAAAGGGGAAAATTATACAAATAGATAATTTTTTGGTTTACATTTTTTGAAGTCCAATAAATAATACAGAACTCTTGTTAAATTAGTCGTTTTTAGTCATTTAAAAAAAAAGAATTATTTTAATCATTTAATCTAAGGTAAAATAGTCAACTAAAATATGACTAAATGTAAACAAAATTAGTCGACTAAACCGGCTAATCGATTAATCATCCGACATCACTAATTTTTACTCATACTTAGCCTTTAGTCGATTAGTCGGCTATTGTGTGCTCGATATTTTCGACTAATGATTAATTTGATCTAAAAAATAATTATAGTCGATTAACTGCTCCTCGGCTCGACATCACTAATAAATACATCATTCATCAGAATCGATTCAGTTGTTCAATTTCTGCGAGGGGTAAACATAATAAAGACGGAACTCTATGCTGAAATTAACATATATGTGATAGTGTGCGTGAAAGGGTTAAATTTAATACGAAAATATATTACATATTCATATTTTATTTTTAAAAGTTTTATATTTTTAACACTTACGTCATGCATGGGCCATTACGAGCGACCATTGTGTTGTTTATACATTCAAAATACTTACAATGGGTGAATGGGTACACCCTGGTACTGTACTGCTGGTATGGGCATCTGTCTTTATGGTCTATGGGTGTCTGTTTATTCGAAAATAAAAATCGTTCTCATACCAGCAGACCGTATACCCGCATTAAAACATACTTATTGTAATTTTTTGTTCTGTTTTGTTTTTGAATTGGTTTTGTGAAAGTAATTCTTGTGTTTGAATTAAGTGGCAGGTATTTTATTTTATTATTTTATTAATTATTTTGGTAGCGCTGTCTCAGTTAGATTGCTGTTGTTATTGGGCTTTTGCTTATTGGGTTTTAGTAGTCGGATATGTACGAACATAAACGGAAGTAACTAAAGCGTGTTTTTCACCTGGCTTTTATATTTCTGAATACCCCTCTTTCTTTCTTGATTAAAATTACGCGTGAAATCCTCGAAAGACTTTGTATTTTCGATGCAAAATATACTTTGCGGAAATTTTTACATTCGTTTTTTTAAATGGTTGTAGCACTTTTTACTAATATTTTCCGAAATTTTCATAAGAATTAAGATTATTTAGAAATTTACATGTATTTGAAGAAATTAACTTCGACTACAATTTCTCGCTCCCTGGCGAACCGCTTAGTCTCGCCTGGCACAGTTCTAAGTACCAGCGCTAAACATTCAAGCTAATGCTTTTTTTAGCATTCATATATTGAAAATAAAATAGGTATAATTTCACTTTGCAGATGAAAATTATCAAAATCGACATGTTTATTTACAAATTGTGACGTCATTTTAAAATGATGGCGTGTCTCCATTTATTTGAATCGTTTTTCAAAATAAAATTTCTAAATAATTACGAAATATTTTTGCATTTCACCATTAAATTTAATGATCTACTTAATAAATTTGTAACACTGACTGACTGACAGACAGACAGACAACGCACAGCTTAAACCGTTGGGTTTAGAAGAATGAAATTTTGCACAGGAGTTCTCTATGTAACGTAAGTGACCACTAAGAAAGGATTTTTGAAAATTCGCCCCCTAAGTGGGCTAAATAGGGAATGCAAATTTTTATGGAAATTCGTTATTATTGAAGTTAGAAAAACATGTTACTATGACTATTAATATAAATATCTTATTTAATGAATCTTTAACTTTGACTGACAGACAACGCACAGCCTAAACTGTTGGGCTTAGAAGGACGAAATTAAGCACAGGAGTTATGAAAATTGGCGTTTAGGCTACTATTTATAAATAAAAGTCTGTTGTATAAACGTTTCTGGAAATTTATTCCCTAAGGAGTTAAAACAGAAAATGAAAGTTCATATGGGTAGTTCGTCATTTTTGAAGTTAGAAACGTGGATATTGATTTAGGCTTTTGAAAAACATTAAAAGTGAGCAGAAAGTGAGTACCTAATAAAAAGATGTCGATGGGAAATCCCATCGGGCATACGGCTAGTAATTTATAAAATTATTTGACATTTCATACAAATTTTAAACACAGTCAAGTACTCTAGTTTTCTTAACTAAAATAGTTTAAGGTAGTTGATCCGAAAAACGATTTTTCAAGGGATTTTAACGAAACTTCTCTATGCACATTTATTTAATCTAATACCAATAGTACGAGCCTATATCGAAAAAAAAACTGACCGCCCCAGTCTTTGAGAAAAACGGGTTCAAATTTTTTTTAACACGGGCTCTTATGGGAAGTTGACATATTCTCACGATTTTTTTGAATAAAATTAAAACGTGTCAAAGGAATTTGATAAGAATTTAATACGTTATAATTTATAAAATACAAAGTTAAAAACCATATTTAATAACAAATAAAAATTACTGACCGCGCCGTTTTTTAATATATAATTTACAAATATAATTTTACAACGCTTTTTCAACAATGCTTTTATATTGGCTGCGTTCTAGCAGAAAAAATTCTTTAAAGCGCTTTAAAGCAAAATGACAATTTACTAAGAATAACAAAGCACCAAAAAGCAAAATGTCGTCTTAGATATTTAAACAAAATAACCTCAATAAAAGTTATTCATAGGAAAATTTGTTATTTCGTTTATATTTTACACAATATGGATAACATTATAGGTCATATTACTGACGAATCATCAGAGTAAACAACAATATGGTAGAATTTTGTAATTTATCGTAGTAAAATTTAAATTTGTTGTAAGACAGAACTACGTGTCACTGGATTTCTGTTCTGGCAGAAAATTAGTCAGTAATATGAAGCGGCTTTTGAAGCGTTTAAAGAATTTTTTTGTGCTCGAACACAGCCATTGCTACAACATAAGCGCGCGGAAATTTAAAAAAAAAAAGTGGTACAAATATAATAACTGAAGAATATTAATAATACATTATTTAATTTTTGATAAAAGAAAATTTTTTCGCTGAGCTGTACTTTTGTACCTAACTATCTCGCACCAAATACCTTAAAATAAAGTCTTTGATAGCATTTTCTGAAGATTAGAGTTGGAACATTAAGAACTGATATCATATCGAGAATAATTCTTGATATTGTGAACCAAAATTGAATTTTAACAAAACGAACTATATTCGTCTTAAGCGATAAAAATGCTATTTTTGAAATGTGACAGCTGTACAAATTGGTTCCTGCTGTAGTTTATTACGATCAATTAAAAAAAATTTATATCTCGTGAAATGTGTTGTGGCATAGCGGCCCAACTGGAATTTATTTTTGTAGTTAATTTAAAATACAAATGTGTTTTATTTTATTTTATTTTTTACTTACGACATCTTAAAACGTTAAAACAGTATAATTATTTGTAATGCACTACTCATTATGTGTTTATGTACTCAACGACTCATGAGGTAATATTATATGCGTTTTTTTCCTTTCTTGTAAAGACGTTTTACCTTCAAAAAATTCAACAATTAAAATTTTATTAAGAAATTTTTTATGTAACAAAACAATTTTATGTAATAATTATAGTTGTTTAATTGTGTTCACCGCATTTACGTTAGCATATGAACAAAAACTCGACAGATTTCAAAACAAATGACCTGAATTTGTTACAACAAATTTTATTAAAAAGTGTAAAATTCAATACATTCAGTACATTTTGGGTATTAAGTAGCGAATTAAAAATCACAAATTTTTGTTTAAATGCGAACAAAAGTTCGTCATACGTAGTAATGTTTCACAAGCACTCGATAATATTTGAAATTGAAAATAGTAACTGTTTCTCGCGTTAGAGAGAGTACCAATACACATAAGTGGTTGAATAATTGTCGGGCTGGGGCGGCTGTCGAACAGAGGATCGTTGGTGTAGTGGCGAAGACACCTGGCTAGTTACTGGGAGATCCTGGGTTCAAGTCCCAGCCGATCCAGTTTGATAATTTTTTCAATCACTGTGATTTTTAATTTACATTTAGATTTTGGTCATACTAACCAAAGAAATCGAGTGCTTAAAGTTTCAGTTTAGCTGAACGATAAGTGAACATATCAATACTGCGTATGTTTAAATGCGAACAAAATTTCGTCAGACGTAGTAATGTTTCACAAGCACTCGATAATATTTGAAATTGAAAATATTAAGTAGCAATTTTTTTGTTTGTTTTGAAAATTGTAAGGGGTCTGGTGTATCATGAGTGTAAAACTTGATCGCCATTTTGAATTAGAGTTCGGAAATAACTATTCGATTATCTTCGTAAATGGGAATCTGACAGAAATTTTGTGAAAACCTTTCTTGTAGATAATCGGATTAGCTACGACTTTTATCTGAAACTTTCTAACGAAAAATCAGTATTAACCTTGACGGTTATCACCTATAATGGTAAAAGGCCCAACTGGTACACTATTTTGACAGCTAAATACACTTTATATGGAACTGGTGAAGTGGTGACGTTCTACGATGTGTGTGAGTTTAGTAAGGTTTCACTTGACGTCAATGACCATCAAGGTGTTAAAAAAAGTTATAAAGGAAAAAAAATTATTAGTTAATGTTACGTTTGGAAAGTTAAGAAAAACTTAGAGGTGATACAAATTCTGTTTTCAGTATGAAAAGAAAAATGCTTCCTAGCTTCTTTATAGAATATTCCCTAATAAATAACTCCATTTGCTTAGAACTTTCGTAAAAATTTTAGATGACTCCAAATTGGGTTTTTAACTAATATCTCGTTTTCTATTTATCGAGTAAAAATAAATATGACAAAATTTATAGATTAACTAATTCTCTACAAAAATAAACTGTTCAAATATTCGTACAACCCTTATAACATTAATGATAGGGGGGGGGGGGATAATCCTTTTTCGACGCCCTATATTTCGGCTTTCAACTTTTTTTCTGGACACTGAATTGTTCTATTAGGTCACAAATGTTATATTAAAATCGTAAGAGACCGTTTTTTTGCCCATTTTCGGGGCATTTTCAAAATTCAAGGGCGACTAGGCCATGCCCACAACAACGTTTTGACTTCACCAGGTTGTTTGGTGAACTTCATCCCCATAGTAAATTTAATCAAAATTCTGTATTATGAACGCTAGCTCAAAAGACCTCCAGTAACTGAGGTGAGGGGAACACAAATTGTATTATTTACATAGTTACCAATCAAACAAAGTAATTATATTTTTAAAGGGGCGAGTGAATAAACGTATATTTATTAATATGATAGACAAAGATAAATGCAGATGTAGGTAAAAAAGTTCTTTTTGGCTTGTGCCCATTAATACGTAAGTGATTTCATAGTTAGAGATTAACTCTCCTAACAGATAGATATTTTTTGTAAACGATTATTTTGGGCCTAGGGGACCTTCAAAACATATTTCCGCTACAGATCCGACATTTAATTTTTTCACAATCACATAACTTATTGTTAGTCTAGTTAGGGATGATCGATATTCATCGATGGTAGAAAAACATCGATGTTTAGGGGGAAAACATCGATGTAAAAACATCGATGTTATGTCCTCGATAACATCGACCCATCGATGTTACGAGAATAATATCGAAACATCCAAATTACTCTAAGCTATCCAGCAGTTAAAAAGTCCTGTAGTTGATTTAAAACAAGATCCATTACTTTTATGGCAAGTTCTAGGATCCACTTATCCAAACTTGAAAAAAATTGCCATTAAATATTTGTGTTTCACAGCAACTTCAACAGCTTCAGAGAGACTTTTTTCAAAAGCTAGGGCAGTATTTGTATCAACAATGGAACAGATTAAAAGGGAAACTTCTAACAAAGTGACTTTTTTTTGCAAAGTGTACCAAATAAATACTGGCAATGTTAATTTTTAATAAATAAAATAATCGATTATAATGGTTGTTTATTTTGCTACATAAACATCGATATTTTCGAATATCGATGTCTTTCTTTCGATATATATCGTATATCGATACTCTTGAATCGATGTTAACATCGATGTTTTTCTAATATCGATCATCCCTAAGTCTAGTCTAGACATGTAATGTATAGGGCCAAGTAAAAAAAATCGAATTTAAAATTTTAAACACATTCTAGTATACAAATGTAGTGAAATTCGTCAATATTGAGGACCAATTGTATTTAATTTCACGAACGTCGCGTCGTACATAATGTGATTCTTATCGATTTTTTTAAAATTTATAATTTTAAATAAAATAATTATGAAATGTTAATTAGGAGGAAAGTTTCGATGAAATGAAAGTGTTGATGATTAACGCGCTAACACACGGACAGACAGACAGACGGACGAACGGACGGTAAATCAATTAAAATGTTTTGTTTTTGTCATTAATTCTTTATTAAGTATTTGATGGATCAATTGATGCGACACACGTCCCAGTAAATATGAATGAGTGATGCCGTCAATACCGCGCATGCATTGTTTGTGTTTCCTTTCAATGGAATATTAAAATTAATACAATTGACAAAAGGTAATATGCGTTTGGAATTTAAAAATAGATAAATAAGACTGCTAATTTGTTTAAGGGTGCGTATTTTCTCTAATTGTCTTCAAGTACCAAAGTTATTATCATTTATATAGTCTGTTTCAGCGAAGTAAGAACATACAAAATTTAACATGGGAAAAAAATTGTTGGAATCAGAGTATGCTTGTTTTTTATGGGTATCATTTTTATATAGGTATTCATAGTTATTAAAATTTTCTTTAATTGCAAGAAAGTAAATTTGAAAACACAACAATAGGTGTCCAATTTTCTACTAAGCAGTATTATTTGTTAATAAACATTTCTATATTAGATTAAGATTTATTTACAGTTGTCTCAATAAATTTACTGCTATTATCTGTTAATTACTTTTAAACATTATTTTGACGCGATATTATTTAAGGTTTTGCTAAATATTTAGTAACAATAAAATAAAGCACCCTTTGATCATAAAAAATTTATATGTTCTTAGTTGCTTGAAACACCCTGTATAATTTCTCAAAGGTGTTTTTTCTCGGTACACCATATTTCCCTTCATCAAAATTAATTATTAAGACATAATTTTAAGGATTATGTTCCCCGCTAATGATGAAAAAAGCAACAAATAGTTTAAAATTGATGTTTTCGTTAAAAAAACGTTATTTTAAAAACCGTATTCGCATAAAGAATGTAGCAGGCGCCATCTGTTGACAATCTGTTTAACGGTAATCCATTTGTGTAACACGATAATTAAATTGTGACGGTACAGTTCAAGGTATTTGGTGCGAGATAGTCAGGTACAAAAGTATAGCTCAGCGAGAAAATTTTCTTTTATCAAAAATTAAATAGTGTATTAATATTCTACAGTTATTATATTTGTATACCACTTGTTTTTTTGGATTTCCGCGCGCTTATGTTGTAGCAATATAAAAGCATTGTTGAAAAAATGGCGCGGTCAATAATTTTTATTTGTTATTAAATATGGTTTATAACTTTGTATTTTATAACATATTAAATTTTTATTAAATTTATAAAAATTTAAAAAATCGTGTGAATATGTCAACTTCCTATACGAGCCCGTGTTAAAATTATAAAACTTTGAAATCGTTTTTCTCAAAATTGGGGCATATTGAATTAAATAAATGTCTAGAGAAGTTTCGTTAAAATTCTTTGAAAAATCGTTTTTCGGACCAACTACCTTAATGCTCCTTCCTAAGCTAAAATATTTTTTTTTAAATATTGTGAAATTTTCGCACGGGCTTACACTAGGGGTTAGAGTATAGATTCCAAAACTTTAATGAGCCATGACCACCACTATCAAAGTCCTTAATTTTTGCGTTCCAGATACCACTTGAAGCTTTTAATTTGTGTGACATGTTTCGGCCCATTTCGAGTTGGAAATTGTAAATGTGTCTTATGCTATTCTGTTTCGTAACTTTTTACTACTAATCTAAGAGAGAGTATCAAATTTTATTCAAATTTTATTATTTGCATATGTCATTCGCGATTTTATTCATTGTATAAAAGTCTTAAAACTATGTAAATTTCATTTATTAATAGTTGTATTTGTTTTTATTGTTCTTTCCTTATTTTCCTCTTTTCTTAAATTTTATGTTTAAAAGACAACAAAGTAAGGTAATTTTAGGATAGAAGCCACTTTATTTTAAAGCGGCTTATACACGCTCAGGAATATTATGCAGTCAACTTGTGCAGTTTATTGAGGTTATCTCCAGACAGTTCAATAATTTTGTAAAAAAATTTGCATAATAAATTGAATGTAGGAATTATACAGTATTTCAAATGTTGTTTAGTTCGAAATGTTAATTAAGTGATAAAGATGTTAAAGCAATAAATAATTATTTTTTATTACTCATGCGGGAGAAGTACTAACTTGGCGCACACATTTCTGTACGCAAAATAACTGTATGCCCACTGTACTCTTCCCACATACTTTTTTGCGTGCAAAAAGTTTACTTTCCGCACGTAAATTGACAATAAAACACGCAAAGCTGCCTCTTGATTTTTCATTTAATAAATATTTCATAATTATTTCTATAGAAACCACCAACAAAGTAATTTAAACAATATTTAATTCAGAAAAAAAAAGACGAACACTCAAAAATATTATTTTAAAAAGTAATAAAAATATCAAAAATAGTAATAATAATAGAAAAAAGTATGTGAAATTCGTAATAAAAAATAGTATGTGCAACTCGTGCGGGATTGTCGATTGCCCACTCAAGCGAATGAGCGCACTCACTACGTTCGTGCGTTCAACTTTGTTTTCGTGGGCTATCGACAATTTCCCGCACTTTTTGTACAATATACTATTTACAAATTAATATGTAATTCAAACTGATTCAACTAATAGCCAGTATATTTAATTAAAGTGATATTGCACAATAATATTTATAGAACCTGTCTCAGACGTTACAATATATGTACACTCATTGCACAATATGTTTCAAACTTTTCTACAGTATATTGTATAATCGTAGATTTTGTGCAATATTATTGAGAGTGTAGGGGTCGCTTAAGTTTATTTTTGTCAAAATATTGAATACTGTTATTTACACGGGGCATACAAAGCCGGAAGGTTTATAAAATTAATAATTAATAAGTGTATCCCTCAGTGGAAGATCGAACGAATTTTTAACTGTTTATTCAGTGTACTGTACTCAAACAAGTTGAAACTAGTTTTAAGCTGTGATAAAGAAATTGATGATGGATTAAAATTTGTGAACCGATTGACAATATTGTAAAGTTAATCTTTAAACGTACAGTTGTGACCAAAAGAATGATGACCGGTCCATATCGAGATAAATTATTGTTACAATTTTTTTTTAGTTTACTGTGGGAGAAAAAACTGTAGATTGACACTATTTTGTTTAACGTTTCTTATGGCTTGAATTTGTCTTTTAAACTTTTTTCACAACGTAAACTTTTTACTGAAATCAAGTTTCAGTTTAACTGAACGTTTAGTGAACATATGAATACTAACGTATGTTTAAATATGAACAAAGTTTATTTGGAACTAAAAATTTAAGAGAAATAAATTAGTTTATTTGGAACTAATTTAATTATTCATATAATTAATAAATATAGGCATTGAAATATAATTAAATATAGTCCTTGAAAGAGCTGGTCATGAAAAAGTCGGCTTTTTCATTACACCATAGCCCAGCTCTTTCAAAACATATTCTCACAAGAAACATACTCTCAAAATTTGGTACAAAATTAAAGCTTTATCTGCAATATATTTAGGTACATCAAAGACATAATAAAAAATTCGCCAAGTGCGTGTTGGACACGCATTAAGGCAGGATTTCGTAGTTCAGTATCCGAGATAAAATATTTTTTGAATTTGTACAACATCAAGATAAACTGACTAACTGTGACACAACGCTGTACCGTGCCAACAATTACACACACACATATATATATATGTATATACATATATATATATATATATATATATATATATATATATATATATATATATATATATATATATATATATATACCAATTGGGTGTTCCATCATAGCAGGTTATGACCATCAACACGTTAATATTAAAATTAACCTGTAACTTTTTAATGCCTGACAGAGATTGGAGGACGAGGATTAAAAATGTTTAAAGATAAAGATTATGTAGGTACATATAAGATAAATTTAAAAGAGCTACTGCAGAATTAAAAGCCCAAAGATAAAGGTTATGTACATTTTAGATAAATTTGAAAAAGCGAAATATAAATCACTACAATTTTTCCTACAGAAGAAAAGCTGATGAAAAAAAAAAATTATAAATTTTAGAAATAAGAAAAAGAAAGGAAGGAGCATAACCTTAACTAACGTCACCATCTATAACCTTAACATAATTAGTTTTTATATCAAAGTCGAAGCATATTGTCAAAAATACATATATGTATTATAACTATATGGCCAATCCCTATAAGAGGCAGTGGTTCCGATGAAGTGAGACGGATAGACATTGGGTAGAGGCACTTCAGTTGTTTTGCGCAGATGCATCAATTAGTGTTTACCGTGTTTACTGTTCAGATTGGTTCATATTAAAAAGTCGCATTTGCGAAAAACGAACAAAATACTTCCAAATCTGCACCGTGATATTGGGACGTTTTTTTCATATCCATTTGGCTATATATGTATACTACATATATGCAAAAATAAACTAACCTAACCTTAACTAACCTCACCACCTAGTTTTTATATCATCTACCTAAAATTTGAAAAAAAAACTTATATCCTTAACCTAACTAACTTCTAATCTTACTACCTAGTTTTTAGCGAATTTCCAAAATGGAATTCAGCTATTACAGCCACTATCATGACGCGACTTGAACCCGGGACTATGGCAGAAATTTGTTTTAAGGTCCCTAGAAACCGATTCACTAAAATTTGCATATATATATATATATATATATATATATATATATATATATATATATATATATATATATATATATATATACATATCGCGCGTTGTCCGTCCGAATCTCGTATATCAAAAATTACATACAAAAAACATATTATATACTGGATTTATATATATATATATATATATATATATATATATATATATATATATATATATATATATATATATATACTTATCTGTATATATTTATATAATATATAGGTAGCCAACATCAGAGGGTGTAATTAGCATAAATCTTAAGTTCATTGTGATGAAAACACAGATTTAAATACGTTTTTTTGTGTGTCCAAAACTTGGGACTATTCAGATACGAGATTGGGACAGAAAAGGCGCGATATGTATATATGTGTCCGCGCGATAACTCTCGAACGAAGTATCTAATATTTACGAAATTTGGTGAAAACATTGGAAGTCCCAAACCCTTGGATGAGTTCTTCAGCCAGACACGTCGGATGCCAGGAACATGGTTTTTGATCTTGTAAAAAATTAGTTTTTTGCCAAAATTTTCACTTATTCAAAAATTTTTGCTAAATTTATTTACACCTTTTAAAAGAGGAGAAAAAATTACAAAAAAAAAGCTCTTTAAGCTATTGTTCTATGTCAATTATTTTCCGAGAAAAACTAATTTTTATAAACAGAAATTCGCTATGTTATGCAGGATGCTGCGACAGGGGTATTATATCATCTACTATTTGATTTTTCAAAATAATGTTTCCCAAGCTTAGCTTTTTAAATACAATAGTTTTCACCCATTAACGTTCGTTTTTAAATGCAATAGTTTAAATACCAACATCTAAGGTCTAATGCAATTTAGCCATCTTTTCTATATTGGGAGCAAAGAAAATCTTAGTCATATCACAGCCGCATGTACCCTAACTCAAAAGAATAATTAACGATGTTTATTTGGTTGTTCGGTTATTTTGTCGTTCGGTTATTTTGTCCACAGTTATTTTGTCTAAGTTTATCTTGTCATTCAGTTATTTTGTCCACGGTTATTTGGTTGCGGTTATTTGTCCACAATTATTTAGTTGCGGCACCGTTATTACTTATTAGTTATTAAATAAAAGATAGAATTACCGACTGAGTGTTATTTTGCTATTATATACTAGATGGCAGTATAATCTACATTAGAGTAGAGTCCCTATAATAAATAGAGTCGTGACATGTCGTCCATGTTCTATCCAAAACAGAGCGGGAAGCTTCAAAATTAATTATCAGATGTTTGAGTAAGTATTTTTGAGTGCATAATTATTGTTATACCTCATTTCAAATACAACTGATCATGAGTTATCGTTAAAAAATTAAATAATTCTTATATTCGAAGCAAATCAATCTTTTATTCTTTTCTAAAAACAAACTGCAAATCTAAAATTTACGTAAATGCAATAATGAAAGAGATAAAGCAAGAAAACGGAAATTATTTAAATTCAAAGTGATGAAGCATGGTTAAATTTAAGTGAAATGAACCATAATAAGTTATGAATTAATGAACAATTAAAAATTTTTAATTTAATTATTCTTTCTAAATTAAACTAAATGGTTTTTGTTAACATTTAATTTATTTCCAATGTATTTTACGCAAACTTTGCATAGAATATGCCGGAATCAATCAGCATTCAGCACACATGTCACCACTCTATTTATTGTAGGCACTCTACATTAGAGCATTAGAGTCGTGACATGTGTGCGGAATGCTGATTGGTTCCGGTATTTTCTGTCCCAAGTTTGCGTAAAATAAATTGGAAATAAATTAAATATTGACAAAAATCATTTAGTTTAACCTAAAAAGAATAATTAAATTAAAATTTTTTAATTGTTCATAAATTCATAACTTATTAACAATAATTATGTATTCAAAAACATTTACTCAAATATGTGATAATTAATTTTGAAGCTTTCCGCTTTGTTTCGGATAGAAAATGGCTGACATGTCACGACTCTATTTTTATTATAGGGACTCTACATTTATATAGAATCCCTATAATAAATTTTATATCTCTTATAAATAAAAGATAAGGAAAAAAAATTGGAACAAAAATATTCTTAAATAATTATTATGTATTATATAACCCGTATAGTTATAGTTACCTATATATTTTTAAAATTAAAAGAATTTTACAACAAACCTTTGAAATGGGCCATTTCATATCGGCGTAAGCCAAAGTCGCTTGCTTTTATTTTTAATCACATTACACTTGTTTTGAAGCGCACTTGGCTTGCTTTTGAGATATTTGTATATTCCTGTCTCACTTTCCAGGTTATAGAGAGAAGGGTCAAGTATTAACGTTCGGTATACATCGTATACAGTATACGATGTATACCGAACGTTAATACTTGAACCTTCTCTCTAGAAAGTCTAGAACAGGGGTCGCCAACCCGCGCCCCGCGGGCCGCATATGGCCCACCTTGAACTTTTTTTGGCCCGCAAGATTCATCACACTTATACAAAATATATTTATTTTATAATGACCAAGGTAGTGAAAACCAATGTATTAAAAAAATACATAATATATGGGAACACATCATTTTGTATGCGGCCCGTGGAATTATGATGTGCTTCCAAAGTGGCCCGCAAGATCATTTGGGTTGGCCACCCCTGGTCTAGAACATGGAAAGTGAGATAGGAGTATACAAATATCTCAAAAGCAAGCCAAGTGCGCTTCAAAACAAGTGTAATGTGATTAAAAATAAGAACAAGGGACTTTGGCTTACGCCGATACGAATTGGCCCTATATATATATATATATATATATATATATATATATATATATATATATATATATATATATATATATATATATATATATATATATTCATGTATATGTAATTTGAAATGTCAAATATGTATGCAGTTTATTCTCTGGTTTATGTATATTTATTTTTTGAAAAAAAGAAAATGTTATTTAACGTTTATTTTAGTAAACAATAAATTGCTTAAATATTATTTGAAAATTTTTTAAACCTAAGTTCCCAAATAATTTATTACTAATTTATCCAAGGAGATGAAGGATTAGAAATAATACTCCGACTTTCTTCCGTAGAATAAATTGTTTCTTTATTTTGTTCCAAAAATTTTTCGATATATTTTATACCTTCTCCAGTGGCTACAAATACAAATAATTATTTACAATGTAGTACTTCTAAATGACTAATATTGTTTTAACAATAATATTGAATTTGATAACAAAATTTTTTTAAATTTTTTAGTTTTGGTTTTGTTGGAATGTATAATAAAAAAATTTTTTAAAAAAATAGTGAAATAACATTTTCGTTAAAAATATGTTGGAGCGAATAAGAATGAAAAACTTATTTGAGACCTCGAGAAACCAAAAATGACCTTCATTAAAATTTGGATATATATGTCCGATTTTTGGAAGTCAAAATTTTGGCCATTTTTCGCCATTTTTAGTGCTTTTTGCAAAAATTGGCCAAATTTCAAAAATTTTTCAATTTTTTTTTACACCATCGAAAAGAAATTTTAATGAAGGTCATTTTTGGTTTCTCGAGGTCTCAAAACAAGTTTCTGTCATAATCTTAGGTTCAGATTTTTCATGACACCAGCTGTAATAGCTGAATTTCCTTTCTGGAGAAAAATAAGTAAAATAAACTTTGAGGGTCTGTAACTTTGTAACTACTTGTAATACGAAAAATTTGTAAGGAACTTTTTTGTAAAGTGTCAGTTGGATTACAAAACTGTCATTTAACTTTTTGTCCTATCTTTAATAGTTTAGCTTAAAAATGTAAAAAAAGTAAAATTTCAAGAAACTTAAATTTTAAGGCTCTGTAGAAAGTGAAATATTGGTGATAGAAATTTGACTCAATGAAATTTTTTGTCCACAATTTAATGCTTAATAAGGTGCTTTGATTCATTTTATGGAAAAATAATTTCTTCATAGTTTGCAGGAGTAAATAATATAAAAAATCGTTTTTCCTGTGTTATTTAAATGGGAAAACTTTAGGTTCGATGATGCACCTCTAAAAATTGGAATTTTGAGCTGCTCTTTGGTGAGGATGTTTGTTTAGACATATCCTACGATATTTTGAGCGGAGAGCGAGAAAAAAACTTTTTTTGGCACACCCTAATATAATATGCTCCGGGAATACAGTATGACTCGCTAGTGGTGCATTAATAGCGACGTGTGTACCATCAATTACAGCAATTACCCCGGGAAATCCGTATTTTTCATAAAATCTACAAAAATGCAAATATTTATCAATTCAAACAAATGAAAAGTTTATAACCGAGTGGTAAATTCTTTAAATTATACATACCTTGCCCTAGCATTTGCAATTTCCCTTGGCGCCAAAGAAAAGTTAATTTTCCGCGGACATATTACATCATTGATTGCCCTCGTAACCCTGTCTATACTTCGGCTTACTGACATCTGGGACATGGGGATGGAAATGTCTTGCACAACAGCTAACTGGTAGCTCCCTTGGGCGTAAAAGCGGGGCCAATAAATATCGTCTGTAAGCGTATGCACTATTTCCTAACAGATATTTATTATTAAATTCATTATTTTCGAATTGGGCTTTAATTAACGATGCATCAAAAATGTGGCTGTCGTGAGTGGAACCTGACCAGCGTGCAACCACGTTCATAATTTTTAATTGTGTACCGCACACAACCTAAACATTTATTGAAAAATAACATTTTGTATTTCTAAATGTTTCTGCATTTTAGTCACCTGATAACTGAATTTTTGTGAAGCGAACAGCTTTTGTCAAACGAAAACGCATTTTAAATTCAACTTCGTAGAATACATTGACGTGCCCGAGGAATGCAAATGTTTTTTACCTCGTCTTCTGATGTTGACCAATCAGATGAAATAGATTCTGCTCACAGAATTAACCCGGAGATATAGATGACATTTTTATTTCTAAAGTTATACCTAGTACAAAATAAATGAAAAAATAATAATATATGTAAAATATATCATTTTACTTACCACGTTTTTATAATCAGTAATTAATAACAATACCTAAGAATTCATGTTTTATTTTAAACAATTTCAAGCCTGTGATAAATTTTTTTAAAACAAACTGTTTACAAAAGTAAAATTCGAATATGTATATTTAAATCACACGTGGCTTTTTAACCAAAACTTGTAAACTAAAAATAAAATAGAGAAAATATGATCAAATTATATCTCTATGATACAAATCTGTCAGTTTAATCTCCGAATAAAATTATTTTTATTTTTAATTTATTTCTCTTTTCTCTAAACTTAATTTATTTCTCTTTTATAATACATACTTTTATAATACACACATGTATGAATAGTCAATTTACCCGTAATTAACTGTAAAATATAAATTTATTTGAAAAAATATAAAAAAATATGTTAATCTTTTGAAATCGCCTGTATTATAGTTTATAAATTCGAACAGAGATGACACTAGCTGTTCTGAAATCAAAATATCCTTTTGAATTAAGATAAATCTGATAAAAAGAGATGTATATATACACATGTTTATAAACAACAGAGAAAGAGAAAAGAATATTTAAGTATTCTGTAAATTATACATAAATATCCATTTCATATGACAACCATGGGTGCCAATATTTTTTTTTCATTTACTTTACATTCCGATAATTAAAAAAATGCTTTTAAAATAACAAAAAGACGAATGAATGTAAAAATTAATGAATATGAGTTAAATTATTAAATAACTAGCAATAAATTCGAATATATTACTGGTTTAAATATGTTTTTTTTATTATTATAAATAAACCCTAATTACTGCATGCAAGCGAGAGCTTATGTCATTAGAAAAATAAAATGTTCGTGAAGTGCGAGTTGACAGAGGACTATTCTGAGGAAAGTGCGAAGACATAAGAATTTCGTAGATAGATGTTCTACGAAATCCTAAAAATGGATTCATGGCTATTGTGATCACAAGCAAAACAGTTATGAAGTTTTAGAAGTGGAATTTCGGATATTTTTTTAATTAAACAAAAAAAATTCATATTATTTCAGTAACCGCAACACTTGGAACCTCGATTCCAACGGTAAAGTACTAGAAATGGATCTATTAACCCACCAAAAAATTTTTGTTGGCCGATGATTTTCTTTAACCCTAGAATCATACGTTGGTCTACGAGTCAAGTTAATCATACATCGGCGTCGTTTCGACGAATGGACTTTTTACGGGGAGTTTTAGAGTTTATTTGCAAAAAACATTTTTTTTACATAACAATACTACAAAAGCGAACAAAATATTTAAAAAAATTGAATTTGGAAAAATTTCTTAATGTAAATATTTATTAATTTTTTTAATCTTTTTATCAAAGCATATTTTCATTATAAAAATTAAAAAATATATAAATACATCAATTGTAATAATTAATTTATGAACTATTACACAGGCCTGCAAAATTAAGGTCATAAAAAACTTTTTTAATGTTAATAGGTGATCTTTATATTTTTTTGGGTGCTAAATCCAAATTTGGATTTCATTATTTTGTATCACCCACAGTTTTGTCACATTTTGGCTATGTCAGATTTAATGAAATATGCTAATATTCTATAGGAATGGAAAAAAAATAACTTGTACAAGACAAACAAAACTTTATTTTAACACATAAAATATATTTTTATTCCTAATACTAAGATTTATGAAGGTTTTAAGAGTCCATGGGCTTATATTTTCTTTCTCTCTTTTCTTTGAAGCTTCGGATGTGGCTTCTTCTTCTGTGTGCCGCTTGCTGACTTTCTCGGTGAAAGGACCAACAGTAATCACCCATCATCCTGGTGTTCCAATGTCCCTGATAGCGTTTTTCCATTATCTTGATATCCTGGTGGAAACGTTCTCCTTGTTCCTCACTGACAGCTCCTAAATTGTCCAGAAAGTAGTCTAGCTGGCTGTTTAAAAATGAACCTTTAAGCTCGTTAAACATCCCAAATTCTTGAAGCGATTAAGCATATTAGATACAATGGTTATATTATAGTCTGGGTCTTTTTTGTTACCCAAAAACTTGTTAACAACTTCCTTGAAAGCAATCCAAGCGTCTTTCTCTTTCACTGTTATATGTATAATTCAAAATCAGAGTCAAACATCATTTTTCTTATATCAGGGCCAATGAAGACGCCCTCTTGTAACTTTGCTTCTGATAAATGCGGGAACTTTGAGCTAAGATATTGGAATTATAAGATATTATATTCATTATACGATATTGGATCGCTGGCTTTCGCATATTTGATATTATATTGATTGCATTAATTTTCTGAACTATTTTTTGAATATAAAAGTTTATGATGTAAAATGTAGGGAAATGGTGGGTGATACAGCAATTTTATTGCTATTTTCAGATTCAGCACACTAAAATCCATAAAAATATGGTTAAAGTATTAAAAAAGTTTTTTAGTCGTTGGCCTGTGTTATGAATCAGTGGACATGTGTGACTTTACAGAATGTGAAATTTCTCAGTCATAAATATTCCTATAGATATGTAGTTACTTCCCCATTAGGCACATTTGTAAATTTTCTAAAATTTGTTAGTAATTTTTCGAATAAGATCTCAAAAAATAATAAAAATTAAAATATTTTCCACAAAATAAATTGTTAATCTTTTATTAAGTCATTCGAAACGCATTCTTTAGTTTTCGATTCAATATATTCAAACTTCAGTATTATGTCGTCTCTATAAGTCAAACAGCTGTAATCATCTTTCACATTATCATAATCATTGAATAAATTAATTATAACATGCATATCTTTAATAAATTTTAGAAAAATTAGGAAAACTTTTATATGTAGAGTACAAAATCTTTAAAAAAAAATATAGGTTAATCATACATCGTCGTCCTTTTGACGCACAGTATTTCAGTATAAAAAAAACGACAATAGCTATAAACAAAATTTATATGTCTTATATGTTATAATAACAAATTAGATAACAGAAGTTTCACAGCGAGCAGGTACCGACAAGTCACAGTATTGGAGCAGGTAGAGAAGTTCGTTCGTCGTTTTGACGAGTACGTATGATTCTAGGGTTAAAATCTGTACAAAATCAAATAAGTAAAATTTTCCAAATATACTTGAATAGCGAATCTTTTAAAATTTGTTCATTAAAAATTTATAACGTCTCAACAGTTTTGAGATAAAATAATTGAAAGTGGTTACGAAAATAGTTTGAACCTGTGGTCACTGCTTGATAACATGTTACACTCGGAGTCCTCTAGAGTCAACAAAATATAATTAACAAAAAAAAAAAATATGTATGTATAAAAAGATTAAAATGAAAACAGCCGATAACAGTTTTATCCGTTTTATCAGTTAATATGGCATGATTTTTGCCACGATATCAGTCAGTTCGTTAACTATAGCCAAGCAGTATTGTTGCCTTGCAGCGACGAAATATGTAAGGTTCTTTTTATTCAATTTAAAATATTAGTTTTAACTGTTTTAACACCGTGAAGTAATATGTAAAAAATAAATTGGTATACATACAATATATATCCTGTATAGTGTGAAGTTTGTAACAATCCATTTGGAATTAATTTCATTGTTTAATTGTGAGTGGTTGGTTGAATTTGAAGAAGTATTTCTATAGTTCAGCGAGTAAGTTAACAAGTTACTATCGGATATTAAATTTAAGAAAGGAGGAAGTTAAGTCAAGAATGACTTGAAGTCTCTCCTGAAGTAACTAAAAAGAGTGAGTGAGAAATCAATATGGCGGACAATACATATGTTTTTGATAGTTGAAAATACAAATGGAACAGGTACCATATGGAATTGATAGATTTTAATTGTGGTATTCTCTGTTAGATTTGTAACAACTTTTAAGTTAAGAAATAGAATAGCATAAAACACGTTTACATTAAATTTGACTAGTTAGTTGAATAAATTTTATATCCTTATTTTATTGGACGATATTGTATTGGAACTAGTGATGTCGAATAATTAATCGGTTAGTCGATTTAGTCGACTAATTTTGTTAACATTTAGTCATTTTTTAGTCGACTGTTTTACCCTCGATTAAATGACTAAAATGATTAATTTTTTTTTAACTGACTAAAAACGACTAATTTAATAACTGCGAAATCGAAAAAAATTATCTATTTGTATGATTTTTCACTTTTATACGATTAAAAAATTGTGATAGGACATTATGACTTAAAAAAAAAAGTTGATGCCATCCATTAAATTCGAACGTCGTTTTTGGAAAAGTTACGTACGTTACCCTATTCATGAATTCGACTAAAAATTTAGTCGCATAGTCGACTACTCCATACTCGATATTTTCGACTAATGATTAATTTTGTCTGAAAAATAACTTTAGTTGATTAATCGACTAACAGCTCCTTGTCTCGACATCACTAATTGGAACTGTAACTTTCAAAAAATTTTGAGACTTCACTGGATTGTAGATTTTACTAAAACTAACCACGAGCCGGTTTAAAGGGGTGAAATTCACCCTTGAAAATATGAACTTTTTCAATTTTGCTAAATATTCTGGAAATGATAGGAGCTTTAGTAAGTAAACTTGTATATGTATACATTTGTAGTCCGTTTTTTAAGATCTTTAACATTAGGGTCTCATTCCCCTACCCTTCCACCCTTATTTTTATCGGATATTTTTGGGTAAAAGGGAAGGTTGTTATGTATTAAGAGTTGTTAATTACATGTTTTATGTCACACTAATTTATTTCTCTGCATAAATGTACACTTTGTTAAACTGTTCGTTTAGATAATGAGCAGTTACGGTTTGATAAAGTTCCCTATTATCAGTCAAATCAACTAAAATTGGTCTGACGTCATCAGACAAATGAAGCAAAATTAAACGAACCCAATTTTCTGTCTCCTTTCGTTTTTGCTATTTTTATATTCAACCTATTCTATAGCAAGCGGGCAACTTTAGAAAAATGTACCTTCCACAAAACTGAATTGGGCTCAATAAAAAAAGGAAAATTTCCACGACGAGGCAGAAATACGGATAAATATACAAAAATTATGGGGACTTACGACAGAGAAAATGCCGCGCATGTCTTTATTGTCATTCAACAAAATTATGTACGTATCCAGAAGTAGTTGCACATTCGATAGACTAATCGCATCTTCAACTCTGTATCTATGTACACAAATTATAAACCATCTTCAGCGAACAATTTGAACACTGTACGAGAAGCAAAAAATCCAATTATTATAAAAATAATCACTGAAATTATTTTACTGTATTCACACCTTCTTCAAGATCTAAACCATCGGATCGAAGTATTACACCACGTATGATCACACGTTTCCACAGTGGCGCTTGAATCATGTCAATCAAAATTTGAATTTGCCACTGTTCGCATTTGTCACTTACCGCCATTAGGTGCTTTAATAGTAAAATTATTTGAGAAATTGATTCTTTTGATACATCTTCATTCCAGTCAGTTTGAACAATCACGCTTAACAATGACGTGATTAGGGTGAAAATTGTACGTCTGATTTTGCTTTATTTGTCTAATGACGTTAAACCAATTTTAGTTGATTTTACCTAGTTACTAATTTACTATGTTGTCTAGATGAAAAGAGAGAGAAAAAATATAATCTATAGCTCTTATGATCTAGCGTATAATTAATCATAATCCTAAATCCCAACATGGGATACTCGACTAGTCCCTAAAGTATGAAATTACGAGTTAATTATTTAAAAGTAAATAATAAGCAAATATTTACTTTACTTTGCAAAATACCACTTTTATTTTTGAAACTGTGACAATATTGTTTCGAACCGTTATCGTTAGTTCATTTTCAAACAGAATATTCTGTTTGAAAATGAACTAACGATAACAGTTCGAAACAATATTGTCACATTTTCAAAAATAAAAGTGGTATTTTGCAAAGTAAAGCATTTGTTTATTATTTACGAATATGGAATACCATAAAGTAACGCTCAAATCTATTAATATTATTTAAAAGTAATTGTGATTTATCCGCGAAGCGGAGCTGGAACTCTTACTTGAATATATATTTTTTTTTTTTTTAGCGAATTGTTAATAAACTTGTTTTATTAATTTAGAGCAGTGATTCTCAAAGTGGGGTGTCGCAGAAACAATTGATTATTATAGATTATATACCAATTTTCTACACATTTCCTACCCATTTCTACATATTTCGGGGATCCTTTGAAATTTTTAAGTGCAAAGGAGGATCGCGGACCAAAAAAGTTTGAGAACCACTGATTTCGAGTAATGAAGAGTGCGTAGGTCCGGGCTCACTCAAATGGATTAAAAATAAAATCTTAAGGAGCCACTGTATACTTTTTAAAAAATTTCATTTTCTATTTCAACATTCTTCGGAACAAGATATTTTTGTCAATATTGTAAAGTGCTGTCCCCTATATTTCTCAAAATTTTTTACAACTATTGCGTAACTTTAATCTATCTCTAAAGTTCGTTACAAAAATACATATAACATTTTTAACACCCACTTTCAAAAACTTCATAATTTTCCATGCGTGTTGCAACTTTTATCACTCAACCCATATTTACCTTTAATAAATTCGTGCAGTGGAAACCACTCACTGGTGGGTAGCAACCCCTTGTTAACGATAATCCCCTCCACGTTGTATACGTTTGTTGCGCACTCTATTGAAGTAGGGATTGTAACTAATGAGACTTTGTTGTAGTTAGTTCGTCACTTTTAACGTTTTTTTTTAGTCATTATGGCTCACATAAAAGAAATGTAGTAGTAACTTTTTGTTTGTTAACAAAAAACACTAAATTAAAAATTTATTTTTTTTAAACAAGCGTGCATCAATGATTTCCTGTGAAAAAAATTTTTGATTCATGATTTTTTAATAAGTTTTAATTATAGAAATGAATTTTTTTTTGTTGATTTGTAGAAAATAATAGTTTGACGTACTATGTCTTTGTTTCAAATGCTGATTTATCAGCAGAAAAGCTAATGTAAGTGTGCAAATGGTTTTAGTTTTATATACGTAATTTGAATTTTTTGATTACATATATTAAAATTTTTATTATTTTATTATCAATACAATAAATGTTATTTTTGAAAACAATCAGTTATGTATTTTGATTGATAACAGTGTAGATTGGTTTTTTTAAAATGTTTTTTTACTAAGTAAAGTGAACTTAAGTTACATGATAATGTAAAGTCGTCATGAATGCAATGAAAAACAAGTAGGTACTAAAGTGCGATCTTCTTACTAAACCTAATTCTTATATTAAAGTTACTCGAATCTTGCTACAGTAAAACCTCTGTTAACCGGCTAATTTGTCCGGCTAACAGAGATGTCCGCTTAACAGGGGCAGAGTAAACATGTAATAGCATTAAATAATGTAGTATTCATAATTAATTTTTTAATTCAAAATTTTTTAATTCAAATCATTTTTATAAACGATTTTAGGTATTTATACAAAAATATAACGTTTACAAATGCATCGTCAAATTAGAATCATTGTTAACAAGTTAAAACACGAACAATTATACCTAACCCATATAGGTATACATATTAGGGATGTTACGGATATGAAATTTCGGATACGGATACGGATATTTAAAATCATTTTTTTCGGTTATGGTTTCGGTTACGGATATATGTATAATAATATCGGATAATGTTTCGGTTACGGATATATGTATAATAATATCGGATAATGTTTCGGTTACGGATTATTCCGATATCCGGTAGTTTCGGTTACGGTATCGATTTCGTCTCCAAAGAATCGATTCGAAAAATCGAAGATCGGCTCTCCGAAAATCGATTTTCGATAAAATCAAATCGAGATCGGAAACCCTAGTAAATAAACTGTAAAGGAAAAATAAGTTTTTGTTATACTTTCTTATCAAAATTATGATTAGTAAACCCCTGATTCATAGAGTCCAAATAATTTACCTGAATGTGCCTTTGTTAAAAGTTATCAATAATTTTTGTTAATACTCACATAGACGTTTTAAAATACATATCAAACCTTTGTTCAGTTGTATCAGCTGGCGTCAGTAATCGTTTGAGTCATTGCAGTGTTAACATTTTTTTGTACACTGTTGTATTCATATTTTTTTTGTATGTATTCAAAATTTCAAACTTTGCAAATTCAATGTTTTCTAATTAGTGAATGTTCAAATAAAACGCGACATTGTATTAAAAAATTCCTTTATTATTCCCATTTCTTTTTAACAAAAATAAGTAAACACCAATTTAATATTTAATTTTTCAAATTAGCTTTCACCTCTTTCATTTTAGTGAACGTAATAGAATGTATTTCTGTCTCTTTTGATTGCTTTGTTTACTTTAAACTTCGTTGCTTTTGTTTTCGTTGTGTTGTTCAAGTTTTACCCCATTCCACACCATTTATTATTTTCCCCTCTTTTAACACGTTTGTAATAAAACCATGGCCCACCCATAAGTATGTAATACGGTTTCATTAAAATATAGGATAAAGGCAGTGAAGTATATAAAAGACTGACAAAGGAAATTTTGTTTTAACCCTACCAAGGAAACCTGAATAAAATTACATAAGAGGATACGTTGGGTTTAATAGACCCAACGCACGAAATCATTATGAATTCGTCATTTCTATCATCGTGTTACGTGGTCTAATCGCATTTAACCACTTTGTAAATAGTTAGTGTCGAATCTTATGCAATTTAAGAGACATCGTCGTTTTTTTTAAAAACTATTTTTAAAATTTTTTAACTCATCTGTAGAAATTAACAGGTTTAGGTAATCATCTCGAGATTTGTGCAAAATTTTCGTGACAGAACTACGAAATCCTAACTTAATGCATGTCTAACAAGCACTTTCCGAATTTTAGATAATTTTATAGTGTTTGTGTTTATTACAATAATCAATAATTCATTTCAGTTTAGAAAAATATAGAATAAAAATATATTATATGTAGGCCTATTAGGCATTTGTAGGGTTAAAAATATAATTAAATCTCTATCGACATAATTTTAAAGACGTTATGTAACAAATTTTTAACCTAATTACGTCATTCAGGGGTGGAATAATGTAGAAATGTTTTGATAAACAAAGTTCCAATGTTTTTGTTTTGATTTTTGTAGTTCAAATAACACAATTTTTTTTTAAGAAAAGCGCTTCTAGACTTTTCACAATATTTGGTTAAGGTTATTTCTCAAGATTTTGGGGTCGCAAACGGGTCCAAAATAAGTAGTTGAATGGATTTTGACAAAATTTTGTGTAAATACTAGATATTTAGATTTCAAAAAGATAGTATGTCAAGTCAGAGTTGCTTCCTAATATCCTGGAGCTTCAGCAGGGGCGCATAGTAAACAGTTTTAGAACGAATTCCGACCAAATTTTACTCAAATATTGTTAAAATCTTGGAAAAAATGAACGTGCGTTTAAAAATTATTCTTCAGATTCGCCCTGTAGCCCCTGAAAGGGTCCAAAATTAAAGTGCTTCCAAAACTATCAATATGTGTACATATACACAGAAAGGTGTCTTCAGGTGTAAAATATGAATATGGCTACTTTAGAGTTGTTGGCTGAGCGGAGTAAATCCACTGTAAGAAACTGATTTTGCCAAGGGACCAAACTAGAATGTCTATCAAACTGTTCCACTTGTCGCCAGTGGGTGACGTAAAATCTCCCCACTATGTTGTGTACGTACACACTATTGGTGTTGGTTTGATGTTTTGTAGTAGTGTGCGTATTCACATACACTGCTACAAAACACCTATTATGGGACAGACCAACCTGTCCAATTCAAGTAACAATGTCTAACAATGTATTACAATGCACTGTGTGTTCGGCGACGGACACCGACTGACTACATGTCCTAAGCCGTGTCGGACACACTCTGGGCTCACCACTAGTTACAATTTTCTACACTTACGCTGAGGACTTGGATTTTGCACAGAATTTCACAATATCTTATTTAAATATTATTTGATTCATAAGTCAGTCATACTCGCCCTTACTCATGCTGCGTTTAAATAATAAAACTTCTCCCCAAAGAATTTTATATATTCTGTTGTGGTAAGAATATAGGTTTTAGTAAAATCGGAAAAGGAAATCATTTTTAAAAAAAATGTTTGACCCACCGGAAGTTCGTAATTCTTGTTATATTTAGAACAAAATAATATTTTATCTACTTTTAAAACATATGTAGTTTTCAACCCTTAATTAAGAAGGGTTGTTTTAAGTGACTTCCTGAAATCACTGAGGCTAAAAATGTAAGTCAAAAGATTTTTTCAAAAATAAATTGTTACCAAAGCCGCGGTACCTTAAAGTACCATGTAAGTTATCAGACAAAAAGTATTTTAATTCTAGTTCAGTTCACAGAACGGTACTTGCAAGTACCACCAATAGATTTCCGACAGGAAATCGTTAGATAAAATTATTTTTGTATTTTTTAGTGTTCCGTATCCAAATTGGCAAAATGGAACACGTATAGAATTACTTTGGTGTCCTCAAAAACTATTCGACGTAAATATTTGAAATTTAGCACAGAGGTAGAGTGTAAAAACGCATAATTTTAAAACCAAACCGTTTATAAATTTTAATAAATTTTAATAATTTTGTCTCTTATGCAATTTTTTTGTTTTCTGTTTTCTCTTTCAGTAACTGTATTAAGCTTGGGAAGATTTTTAGAAGGTAAAACACCTTTAGTTAAATGTCGTTTTTCTACTGGAGTATGTATTTCATAATTTTTCTTTTAAACTGGTGTAGTTTGATTCTTCAAACTGATCAGAGCAAATTTTTGTTGTCGCTAAATTAAAAACGACGTTTTCCCCACATGCTTTTATACCCATTTTGCACAAATAATCCCATCAGACTGAAACGCAAAAAATTTAATTTTTTTATTATTTTTAGATTTTTTTCACTATAATTATTTCATATATTTACCGTAAATTTAACTATTTTAAATATTTTATAAACTTTTACAATTCAAAATACTAAAATAAGTAATTTAAATCCAAAATCCTTAAACAATTTTGACATGTCACAAGATGTATCTAATGGCGACTATAAGCTGCTAAATACAATGCCTTCTATAATATTATAATATTTGTATGCCGTGATTTCATGTATAAAATTTATTTGACAGAAATAGTATTTTAACTACCCTCATATATAAGAACAGTTGATAGTATGGAACACTATTGCGCAAGTATCACTTACACCTGACGATTTGTTTTAAATCTGTAGAGGATCGTTGATAACGATGTCTTTTCTAAGTGCGTCAGTACTTTTCTTAGAAATCGTATTTTATTATAATTTGTATAGTCCTTTTTGAAAAGAGGTTATTGATGAATTGTATGGATAACATTTATCCATATGAAGTGTCCTTTACATTTGAAACACGTGTCACCATTTCCTTCGTGCTTACACCCCCCCCTCACCCCCGCGCAGAAGGTCAACAAATCGATATGTATTGGCGATAACCGATTATTATTGTATTGTTTATATTGTTACTGATACTTACATAGAAAAAACTTAAAAATAATTATAAAGGTGTTCAGTTGTAATATTATATGTTCGTTATTTAATTAAATATATAGGCTGTTTAAAAAGTCACTACTTATATAGTATTGTCTGTTTGAGTTGTAAACTTTCAGAGATTATTTTTCTTCAAAAATTGACATACTGTTGTTGAGTTTTTTGTGTAGGTCTTGTTAAGATACATAATTTATTCTTATATTCCTACCGGTCAAGAGCGAGTAGAGTTCGCATAATCAGGATTTCGTACAAGAATTTTGTCAGCAAACGCAGAAATCAAGTTTTTACTATTTTTTAGTCAAATTATTAACTTTAGAAACCCAGCAAATCAGGTAGAATCAGCGTTTTTGTGATGAATTTTAAACTATATAGCTAATTCATCAAAAAAGAATTTGTAAAAATTTGTTTATAGGGTGAAGGCCTCTATACCGGAACGCGATGTGTGTGTGTGTGTGTGTGTGTGTGTGTGTGTGTGTCCCCACGATAACTCTCGAATGAAACGAAATTTGGTGAAAATATTGGAAGTCCCAAACCGTTGGACGAATTCGTTAACCAGGTACGTCCGATGCCTCAAAAAAAACATGATTTTTTTGGCAATTTTCGTGAAAAAAGTTTTTTGCCAAAATTTCCCGTTATTCAAAAATTTTTGCGAACTTTTTTTACACCATTAAAACGAGGAGAAAAAATCACACAAAGGTCTTTAAACTATTATTCTATGTCAGCTTGTTTCCGAGAAAAACTAATTTTTTTAAACGGAAATTCGCTATGTTATGCAGGATCATGCGACAGGGGTATTATCATGTTTACTTACAATGAAATGACTAATGAAATGTTTTGTACCATTTTTTTTTTCGCTGTAAAAATCTGTCCTAACTTTATTTCCATGGTAAAAGTGAAAAATCTACAATATTCTTATGGGATTTGATTACACATGAGTTAAATTATCATCTAAATTTTCAAATTCATTTTTCTAAAAATATTTTCGCATTCATAGAGGTTCATGATAGTACATATATCAACAATGCCAAATGCATAATTTGCGTCAATATAAATAGTGTACTTAGAGAGGTTCACGGTGGTTCAGATCGACAATGCCATATGCGTTCATACACCTATTGGAATAGAAGTTTTCCTTGAAATATCAATTCCTAAGTGTGTAATTCTAATCAGTTGAGAATTAACTCTTTAAATGATTAAGAGGAGTTAACGCGTCCTGCAATATGGCGACTCAAAATGTTGTGTATGTATATATATATCAACATAGTTTAGTATAATTTATTTTTTGTAAATTCTTAGGGTGTCTACACAGTCAATGAAATAAGGAATAAGAAGTATGCCATCTAGTGACGTTGAGTGGAACTTTAACGTAACTGCTCATAGATATAAATATGTAGGTACTTTTGTACGTCAAAATTCGTGATTTTTTCACTTTAGTGACAAAAAAAAATCATCACGAACGTTTTTTCATGAATTTTGATGTACAAAAATACCTAAATACATATACCTATGGGCAGTTAGGTTAAAGTTCCATTCAGCGTCACTAGATGACATACTTCTTATTCCTTATTTCATTGATTGTGTATGACCCATTAGGGTTCACTTTTTTGATGTTGGGATCTTTGATATTTTTTCTTTTTCTTTTTTTGTAACCTGATCTATGCTATTGTACTTATCACTGGCACTAAAAAGGCCGACATTTTGAGACAAAAAAATTTTCCATATGGTTTGTTTAAAAAAGTTAAACCTTCATTGGTCGAATCTACATTTGAGACGTGAAGTTTGAAATATGTTTTTTGTCAACTCCCAGTAACATCCAAAAATACTGACCTCACGTTTGACCACTTGGCTTGACTATAAAACGAATTTTCTAGGTCATGTCTGAAATGACAATCGCACAAACAAATGTTTTAATAATACAGTGTATCTTCTTACACTACGCTAGTCTGTGTTAGCTGTTGGCGATGATGGTTTTGTTATATTTTGATGACTGTAATGAACTAATGAGAGCTAATTGCACGTTTTCAAATTTAATTTGATTGTTTTGTTCATCAGATTTTTTTGATAATAAATACAATTATAATTAAGTTGTTTGTTTGTTGTATTCAAATTCAATTATTGGAAAAAAACATTCCAATTAGCTTCCCCTGTCGCTCACCAATTTCTTTTTTTTGTTATGTTGTCGTAATCTCTGAACTTTTATTTAAAAATAATTTATATTTAATAAATTATTTATTCAAAAATAGTATATGTATAGCTCGGGCGTTTTAACTTGTCAGTGCGCAGAAAACGAATTTAACACGTACATCTAATAGTAGGTAATAAAAGAGGGAACGAAAAAGAACAATATGTTTGTTAAAAAGGTGTCTCTTTTTAATATGATTTAAACCTAGATATTTTTCAGATGTTATTATCTCTTACTTGTAATGTATTTTCAAATATATCTATCTATCTGTATCATGCGCGAGTTACTGCCAAGTTAAAAGGCCCGAGTTATACTTTTTGCAATACTCTTATTAGGATTTCGTAGAAAATCTTGCTACGAAATACCTTATAATTTTGCGTTTTCTGTCACAGACATGCGCATTTGTATCTGAATAAGACGCCCACATTTTTTTTTGAATTGAGGGACTGTTTTTTCAATACAAATTTACAAATTTAAAGGCAAAACTTAAAAAAATTGCAAATTATTCAATAACTGCACAAACTGTCATCAATTTATTAAAAATTAGTTCGGTTTTTTTGTTATTTTATAGCAATTATTTTTTATTATTATTAACAAAATAAAAAAAAAAATATATATATGGCACCAATGCACAACCAATGTTTGCTTGTGATATCGAATTAACAAGGAAATTGCAATAAAAAATGCGTTTTTCTCTTTCTTTTTCTATTTTATAGAAGCATGTATATATTTATCTCTTTCTTTCGCTGTTTTTTCTTAAAATTATTAATAATGGGTCAGATTCTAAAAATTGTTATCTTTGTCTAATAACTTATTTTAATACAGGCAGAGCCATCTTTTACATATTTGTGATAATTATGCAGCAAACTATGTATGTATGTATGTACCAAAATGTCATTTTATCATTTACAATTTCAAAAGTAAATAAGGTAAGTTGTGATTAAGTGGCAAAAATTATTTTCTGGTGTTTATAATTAATTTGGGTTTTAGTTATTTATTAAATAATATTTTTGTCAAACAAATATTGAACATTCAAATTAAATCTTGAAAAGGCGCCAAATTTTGTACTTTTAATTGTAAATAATTTGTAGTGTAGGTAAATTAAATTATTTTAAATGGGAAGTGGTTTTAGCTTATTGCACTATTTAACAATTCCGGATTTTTTGAAAATTTTATAAGATTGTGAAATCAGATTTCGAAAAGTTAATTGAAATGTAAGTTAAGAGACTCTGTTATTGACCATGGCCTAGTTTCCGACCTTTTTAACTTTTTTATAAATTAATAAAAAAAACTATATTTTAAATAAGAAAAAAAATAAATTCTTAATTTAAAGTAATTTATTCTGTGCCTAATAAATAGCAATTGAAAAAATATAGAATATAGATTAACTAAATAAAAAAAAATTTCGCTAAAACAGGCGAGGTTATAATTCTGTTTAGTGACATATGCATAAAATAGTTGTCTTAGATTAGTTTATTAATAATGAACGTGTGTTCCCAACCGATATATGCTTCTGAATATTTAACATAAATAAAAACAAATTTAGAGGGAAAAATAATTTTTTTGTAATTCTAATAAGACTAAATAAAGTAGTCAAGTGCGTGTTAGACACGTACCAAGGCAGGGTTTCGTAGTATAGTAGCAAAAATTCGAGATAAAATATTTTTTGCATTTACTTAAAACATTGACGGTCATGAGCACAGCATCAAGTTAAACTGACTAACTGTGACACAACGCTGTACCGTGTCAACAATTCTATAATACCTAAGTGTACTAATTGGGAGTTCCATCATAGTAGGTTATGATCATCTACGCGTTAGTCAGTTTAACTTGAGGCTGTGCGGTGCTCATGACCATCAACGTTTTAGGTAAATGCAAAAATATTTTATCTCGAATTCTTCCTACTGTACCGTAAAGTTGGGTGACTTTGGTCCATTTTTGAACTTTACACTGTTATAAGTTTTACACCAAATGATATTAATTTTTGTTTCTAGTTACGTTTTATGGGTCTGTATTAGTACTTTTAACTTTGAAATGAAGAAGAAGCTAAATACATTCTAAATATTTTTTTTTTTAAATAAGGGTGGCCAAAGTCAGACGACGAAGTTGGGTTACTTTGGCCACATGTTGCTTTTTTTTGGAACACGCAAAGACACGCCAGAGCATGGGTTACTTTGACCATGGATTTAATAGCCAAGTATGTTTGAAATATTTTTTGATGTTTTTTTTTTTTAAATGAAAATATGATAAAAATACTTCTTTTTTATGTTTTATTATGTCAAGCTTTTTGAAGGTAAAAATTGCAGGTTTTTCGTTAATTTTTCTATTTAAACTTTTTCAGGTACTAAAAATCAAATTGTTTTATGTATATAATTTTTTTAGAATCCAATATAATCTATAGAATCAGTAAAAAATACTATTCCGTACGTAAGTATTATTATAACGTAATCGTGCATAAATAAAGCAAATATTGAAAAATAGCTAAAGTCACTCATGGTGGCCAGTCATCCAATTTTACGGTACTACGAAATCCTGCCTTTGTGCGTGTCTAACACGCACTTGACTACTTTTTATTTCATTTACAAATACTGAACAGTTCATTATATACTACTACAAAAAATTAAGGGAACAAAAAAAAAATTGTTAATTTTTTAGTGATTTTTGAAGGGCTGTATTTACGTGAAAAATGGTCGTATTAAGATAATAAAAAAATCATTTTGAAGCTTCAAGATTCTAGTTTTGAGATCTTTCGTCCAAAAAATTTTAGGACTCACAGTTATCGAGGAATTCTAAGGAGTAACACAAAAAATGTTTTTGCAAATTTTTTGCTCTTTTTTTTTTTTTGGTCTACGGGCTTGAAAAATGTTTTTACAATAAAGCCATGGATTGATTTGATAGCCTGTTTATTCAGCTTCAATTTCCTTTTTTAAATTTTTCTCTACGTTGAATTGTTCCGGAGATATGCAACTTTGAATGCGAAAGGATCCTTTTTGCTTTAACCATCGATATCTCAGTAATCAGTGATCGGACAGAAAATTGAAGGACAGTTTTGGAATTTGGAATAAATTTCCTACAAGGCTATGCCGCGTACTTTAGGGAAAAAAAATTTGTTTCATCCGTAATTTTAACCTGAAAAATGTACAAAAAAGGGACTCTTTTCCTTGTTGCAAATAATTGTCCGCATCTTTGCGAAAATTGTTGGGGAATCTAATGTTTATACGAATTTTTATACCTCACTGTACCGCCAATACCCTTGCAAATCGGTAGATCGATTTATCGAATGGTTTTCCTAAACCGTTTGTTCAAAATTTCAGAAAATAATTAAAGGAGCAAAATTGAATGAACAAAATTGAATGAAAAAATGAATTTTTTTAAACTCTTTTCGCAGAAGTTAGGCATCTTTTATCCATTAAATTTGAAAATTAAGAAAAAAAAATTTTTCAAATTTTTTTTCAAAATTTCGAAAAAATTAAGAAATTAAAATTAAATTTTGAAAAAAAAATTGAAAATTTTTTTTTTTTAATTTTTAAATTTAACCCTAGATCACTAAACCTTCGTCATTTTGACGACGCACCATTTTCAAAATTCTCACAACTCGGAAACCACACTCCTTTATAGACACTCCTTCGCTTTTTATATTTCTACAATATAAGCGCGCGGAAATTAAAAAAAAAACAAGTGGTATACAGATTAATATAGTCACTGAAGAATATTAATACATTGGACTCTCGATTCTGTCACATAAATGTTGGGGCCAGGGTGGGGTGGGGCAGAATCGAAAGTGACTGTTTAGTGGCGATTCACTTGCAATTCTTGTAACATGAAATCGTGGTTTCATTACACTAAATAATTATTGTTTAATGTAAATCATTAACCCCACCCTGGCCCCAACATTTATGTGACAGAATCGAGAGTTCAATGTACATTATTTAATTTTTGATAAAAGGAATTTTTTTTTGAGATATACTTTTGTACTTGAATATCTCAGAGCAACTACGTTAATTGAAATATTGTTTTCTCAAATACAGTGTTGAAAATCAAAAATTTTATCAGACATGCTATCAAATTGTTGCAATGGACTGTATACATGGTATAAGTCATTGAGGAGCGAATCGACTAGAGAGAATGCTGTGTATTACAAATACATTAAGAAATTAAAGCAAAAAAATTGATTGATGTGAGCAAAAAAATTGACTGATGGGATTACTTTAGTAGCGGTCAAACCATTAATTTAATGGTTTATCTAATATTTATAAACAAGTCTCCCTGGTTACAAGTTGGGCTTACTAAAATGGAGTCATGCTTCAAAATTTAATGCCTGTGGTATCTCTAGGAAACATATGTTAATTAGGGATTGTAAATTTACCAACTTTTTCGTTTACCGGTAATTCGGCAAATTTTTTTTAGTAAAACCGGTTAACCGGTAATTTACCGGTATTTTTTAAAACACAGAAGATATAAGAATAAATATTAGAAAAAAATTAAAAATTAACACGTAAAATTATTTAATTAAGGTCATTATATACAGTATACAAAATAAGATAAAAATTATCGTAAAAAAAAATTGTATCTGTTTGATTTTACGACGTTGTAGGTATCTACAGCTTCCTTTACAGAAATATATCGCCGATTATTGTTATTGTTTATTGAAAAAATAATTTTAAATTTTGTTAAATAGTCATAAAATATGAATCAATTATAACTACCTACCTGTCATAAAAATTTATTTACTGCTTCTTACAATGTAATGATTTAACGTAATGTTTAATTATTTTGGAAAAAGTACAGCGATTTAAATAATATGTAACTAAATACAAAAAGAACGCTTTATTACCTATATATGCATTTTTGTATCATAGAATAGTTTATTATGGATACACAGTAAGGGGTAATTTGATTGTGTACATTTGCGTCCAATGAACTTGATCATTCTTCTATGAAATAAAATGCACTTAAAAAAATTTTCAAATATAATATTTTTAATTTATCGAATTAGCGGTAAAAAATCAGTGATTTACCGGTAAAAATTTTAAGGCAGTTTTAGTAATTTGCCGGTAAACCGGTTTACCGGTATTACAATCCCTAATGTTAATATGTTCGATTCACTGCTCAGTGGTATAAGTAGAACAAAATATAGATGCTTGCTCAAATTTACTCTTCACAAAGAGGTGGGAAGGGTGTAATAATTCGTGAAACACTGTTTACACATACAACAATGTTTAATTAAAGTAATTATATGCTTAGTTTATCTCTTTATTTGGTTAAGCCAATACAATAAGTCATGAAAAAAGTCGATAATTAGGGTAAAGGTGATCATTCACTGATAACTATTATCAGAATATGTAGTACAATTATAAGAATAACGTATCAGACGTAATGGAAACATTTTACCATTTAGAGGCGTGTCCGTCACAAAATAGTTAAAAAAAAATTCAACCCTTTTCAGTCACTGAGAGAGTGTAATACGATTAATTTGTTACAGATAAAGCACCACCGATTACACGAAGATAAAGAAATACAAGAAGATTCGTTCATTAATTTAGTGTTCTCTTGTGTTCTTTTCCATTTGTTTTGTTGTTTTTCGTCTGATTCGCGCACGCGCTCACGCAAAGTGGATATCATCACACTGTCACGTGACACGTTCAAATGTTCTGTACGATCTCGAACGAACAACCAATTAATAAAAAATTATATATTGTATTATAATAAACGAACATTCAAAACGTCTTAACGATAATTTCGCCACGTCTTAGTCCAAAAAAAAAAAAATTACTTAGTCCGATTTACTTATTACGCAAAACGATTTAATTAATAATAATTTTGTAAAAATAGTAAAATAATGAAAGACGAGATATCGGCCGCTGTACTGTTTCTGGTACGTTTTATTGAGAAAAGTGATAAATTCCCTCGTGATAAATTGGACGCTTTCAAATCTCAATTAATTGAGTTGTTGACGGAGCGTTTCAAAAATCATTGGTTTCCCGATTGTCCAGCGAAGGGTCAAGGGTATCGTTGTATACGTGTGAATGAATTGCATCCGGTCGATGTGGTGTTACAGAAGGCCGCGGCGCAAGTGGGCCTCTCGTACAACGATCTACAATTGCCTATTGAGTTAACGCTGTGGGTTGATCCCAATGAAGTCTGTTGCAGGTAAGCTTTCTCAAAATTATGTAACTTCATGTTATTTAATTAGTGATTTAAGGGGAGATTCGTCAAAAAGAAACATCAAAAATTGGCCTTTTTTATTATATTTTTTTTTTATACAAATAAATATTTTATTAAAAAACTAAATACAGCTGAACCTTTTTTTATGCGGTCCTTTTTTGTGCGATTTTTTTATGCGGTTTTTAAAAAAATTGCCATTAAAATGCATAATATAAATCAAAATCAAGAGACAGTAAGAAACTTAAGCGTTTATTATAATAACTTTCTTTGATAAAAATACTTTTTAACGGCTTTTAAGCATTTAATCAATACATTGCATAAGAACATAAGTTACTGCATCATTTAATTTTTTTACAGATGTATTTTTCAAAATTTTTATAATATTACAAAATTATAAAATGTTTCTACGTGTAAATTAATGCTTTATTTTGTTTATAGAAGCAACTTCTAAGGAAATTTTTTGAGTGATGTTTTTTCGCTGAAACTTTTTTTATACGGTCCCGACCAACCGCAAAAAACGTTTTTTGTACAATCTGGATCGAAGTGTACTTTTATAGCTATTTATGATATTTTTGAATATATTTTTTTTGTGCGATTTTTTTTTATGCGGTCCCTATCCACCGCATAAAAAAGAGTTCAGCTGTATTTTACTTTCGACTAAATCCTAAATGACTAAAATGATTAATGTTTTTTTTTTTAAATGACTAAAAACGACTAATTTACTAACTTTTCTGTATTATTTATTGGATTTCAAAAAATGAAAATTAAAAAATTATCTATTTGTCGGATAAATAGGAATTGATCATATTTTAGAATTTTCCATCTAATTCGAAAAAAGAAATGCACTTTTAAAAATGGTGAAAATACAGAATAATCATTTAAATCTGTAAAAAAAAAGTGTAATTGTGTCAAACTTTTTCATTATTTTCAACGTTTACACTGAAAATTTCTATTATCTATTTTTCCTGACATTATTAATGTGTTTCATAAGACGGAAATTGAATTTTTCTTTGTCTTTAAAGAACATTAAAGATTGTGTTATCTGATCAGAGAGTAATTAGGTACTTAAAATTTGAATTCATCGTATTATATTATTATATTAAACACTTAATTATCTTTTATAAGTTGTAAGCAAGGTAATACACTTAAGTGTTGTTGATTTTATTGTTAGTTATCTTTTGTATAATTATCAAAATTTTTATTTTTAAATATTTTTTCTCTAATAGTATTTTGTAAACATTAAATATTTACCATAAACTGACAACAATAACTTTGTCTTTAGATTAAAGAATTGAAAGTATTTTAGACTGCATGATTTATTGCTAAACTGATTCGTTTATTAAAATGGCTGCTGTTTTACTAAAAATTAAGAAAGAAGGGAAATACGTTAAGAATTGTTTGGAGTTCCTCGTCAAGTAATTAAAAATTGGGTGTCTTTTTTCAGTTAGAATAAAAAATCAATACAGTTGAACCTTTTTTTATATAGTGGATAGGGACCGCATAAAAAAAATCGCACAAAAAAAATATATTCAAAAATATCATAAATAGCTATAAAAAGTATAGTTCGATCCAGATTGTACAAAAAACTTTTTTTTGTACGGTTGGTCGGGACCGCATAAAAAAAGTTTCATCGAAAAACCATAACTCAAAACGCTCAAAACCTCACAATTTCAATAGAAGTTGCTTTTCTAAACAAGATAAAGCCTTAATTTACACGTAGAAACATTTTATTTCATTTTTGTAATATTATGAAAATTTTGAAAAATACATCTGTAAAAAGTTTAAGTGCTGCAATAACTTACGTTCTTATGCAATGCTTAAAAGCCGTTAAAAAACATTTTTATAAAAAAAAGTTATTATAGTAAATGTTTAAGTTTCTTACTGTATTTTGATTTTGATTCATATTCTGCATTTTAATGACCATTTTTTTTAAAACCGCATAAAAAATCGCACAAAAAAGACCACATAAAAAAAGGTTTAGCTGTATGACCAAAAATTTGAACCGTTACATGTATCAATAACCAAATTTGAATGAAATGTGGTACTCTCTCTCCTAAGATAATAGTAAATTTCAACTCTTCCATTTTTATTACGGCCAAATCGTTGATTTAATCAAAAAAATGTTCAAATAGCAGTTGTAGATATCTCTTATTGTTTTTTAAATGGAACTGTTGTGTATTAATTTATGGATAAAACTAATCTTAAGGTATCAATTAAGGCCATGTTTACTCGAGAGTCCTTAAAAATTATGTATTTTTCTAGAATTATTTTCTCAAGAACGGAAGTAAATATTAATTTCAAATTTTGCCCACATATTTATTAAGTATTAAACTACACAAAAAAAAATTTTTCAAGGAAAAATATAAAAAGGTGTCCATTTTATAGATAGTGCAGTGTGACGATCCGAAAATCCAATGCCTTGTTGGTGGACATCCTAGCGCCGGTAATAAACCACCGAAATCCAAAAACAAAAAAGATTTATAAAATATATGAAGAGTACCGGCACCTCTACCTATAATATCAATAAATTGCTGAAAGGAAAAAAAAATGGCGGATGTTTGAACTTTTGATTACGATTTTTGTCTTATTTTTCGCTCTTTAAAGTAAATTTAAAAATAAAAAAAATATTGAAAGTGTATTGAACTTAGGTAGAGGTGCCGAAGAATTGAATTATCTTTAAAATAAAAAATTAAAAAAGAGGATCCATGGAATAGTTTTTGAGTTATCGTGTCCGCCAGTTCCAAAAATGTAGTTCCGAGATATTATAAAATATATATAAAGAAACGTATTTTCAAAATTTTATATTTAATACTCATTATTGCGTGAACTACGTTTTTTGAATTTTCTTTTATAGAAAGCTGGATTCGGTTAATGTGCAAGAATCTTGTTTTTAAATTATTTTCAGTAAAATCACTTTGGGAACATATTCTACACATAATTTGCTATCAATTTCGGCAAAAAAGAAATCAATTTTTTTTATCAAATCTCAAGTAAACCGTCCCTTAAATTACTTTCAGCAAAATCACTTTGGGAACATATTCTACACATAATTAGCTACCAATTTCTGCAAAAAAAAATCGATTTTTTTTAACGACTCTCAAGTAAACCTCCCCTTAAGAAAACTTTGATGATTGATTTTTTTCGACTCTTTGGTACTAGAGTCCAAACTTTTTCATGTAGTGAATCACTCACTCTATCTATTGATGAAAATCGTAACAAAAACCAATTCAGTCGTTACAGAGAAAAAATTGTGCGCATTGCGCAGACAGACGCGGTGACAGATTTGCTTTTATACGCATTTTGTATTAACAGAGGTATAATTATTCGTATCAAAATATAACAACATACGATTTTATTCTACGAAATTTTAACAGGAAAATACAAAAATTAATTCATTACATTAAAATTACAACATAATAGGTATTTAAAAGTTAAACACCCTAAGCAATTTTGAAATTACAAAGCAAAAAAAAAAAACCACGTCTAACCAATTTTAACAATTGTGGCTGACGTGGTTACCATTTTATCAAATACAGTAGGCTCTCGTTAATTCAAACCTGCGATAATTCGAAATTCTCTATAATTCAAAGGTATCACGAGTTCCCTACAAAATCTCTTTATATTTCGAACTAAAACAATACATTTTTATACACTTGGTAATTCGAACGGAAAAAATCATTGCTACGTAACAAAACGACGCGTTAATTCGATCTCATCGGCGTCAAACACACGACAATTCAAAGTTGTAGAGAGAAAGAGACAGTAAGATTGTAAAAGTACATTTTGAGATAAGTTCAAGTTCATTCATCGCAAATGCTTAAAAAATTAAAATTGTTACCTGCGATAATTCGAACCTCTCTATAATTCGTAATATTTTAAGAGTCCCTCGAGTTTCGAATTAACGAGAGTCGACTGTATAATAAAAAAAAATCGGCAAATGCGTGTTGCAAACGTATAAATAAGGGTTCCTCAATAATTTGAGTTTCATAACTGTTTATTATAAAATAAATTCGAGTAGTCGACAGTGTTACTTGCACATAGGGTTGTCAGGCGTCCGGATAATGCCGGACACAGTCAGCCTTTTTGGTTGCGTGTCCGGCCTGTCCGGCTTTTGTTAGGCTTTTTAAATTTGATCATTTTTTTTTTACATTTGTCATGTGTTGATTTTCGCTCCGCTCGTGATTTGGTTCATGAGTCCTTTTTGATTTTTTTTTGTAATTCAGATTGTTTTTCAAAATTTCTTACTATTTGTCAATATTATTTTTCAATTCCGGGTCATAATGCAAATGTTAAAAGAGTTTTTTCTTTAATCGATCAACACTGGTCAAAATAACGCAACAAATTAAATGTCGATACTCTAGCCAAAATGTTAGTTGTACAATTTAATTTTAAAAATTTAACTTGTAGAGTTTTACAACTCAGTTTTAAAAGAAAATGAGCTTTTAAAGCAGATGTCTGGCAATGAAAAATATTAATTACTTTTCAATTTCAAATATTATCGAGTGCTTATGAAACACTACTACGTATGACAGACTTTTATCTGCATTTAAAACACACGTAGTATTCATATGTTCACTTATCGTTCAGCTAAACTGAAACTTTAAGCACTCGACTTCCTTTGGTTAACATGACCAAAAACCACATATGTAAATTACAAATCACAAAGTGATTGAAAAAATTATCCGGATCGGCCGGGAATCGAACCCAGGATCTCCTGGAACTAGCCAGGTGTGCTATCCATTACACCATCGATCCTTTGCTCGACAGGCGCCCGATACAGACAACATTCAATCACCTATGTGTATGTACTCTCTATAATGCGAGAAGCAGTTACAACTTTTCAATTTCAAATATTATCGAATGCTTGTGAAACACTACTACAGTAAAAGATCGATGGTGTAATGGATAGCACACCTGGCTAGTTACCAGGAGATCCTGGGTTCGATTCCCGGCCGATCCGGATAATTTTTTCAATCACCTTGTGATTTTTAATTTATTAATTACTTTGTTACAATTCATTTAAAGTTTATTTAGTTCAATAGTGTTTGGTCATTTGTATGATAATTGGATTCCTTGCATCTCCCTTAAAGAAAGATATTTTCTTTAAGAGAATTGGAATGTATATAGGTCAGCCAATAAACCTTGATGCAAAATTTCGAATACTAACGAGTAACCAGAACCACTTTGTCACTTCAGTTTTCCTTACTTGACTGGTGAAAAATTCGGTTGCCTATATCTCCAAAAGGTACCGACATAACTCACAATGACGAAACACCCAATTAGTACACGATTTTGACAACTAATACACTTTATATAGAACTGTTGACAAGGTTCAGCGATTTATCGCAGTTAGTCACGTTTCATTTGACGCTGCACAGCGTCCATGTTCATTAACATCGTGTTAGTTGAGTTTTTATCTATGTACTAGTATCCGTATTTTTTTGAAATTTTTTGCATTCGCTCTCAATAGCTCAGTATTTTGCAAATAGGGCTTGGAATTGAAAAATGGTAGGCCGAAGGTTCCAGGAATTATGAGAATGCAGTACAGACAGACATGACGAAATTTTAAGTGTTTCAGAATTTTTTCGTTCGGAGCCCTAAAATTAATATCATTATTAATTAAATCAGTGTATTTTAAACTTTTTTTTTTATTTTAAGTTGGTTATATTAAAAATTTTAAATAAACTGTCCTTGAATTATATTTAGTTATTAAACAAGTGAAATTTGTACTTAAATCAGTTTTATTCAGTCAGTCTTTTATGTAATAAAAATAGATGCACAGTTTTAATTTTTATTATTTAATTGTAAGCGGAAATTTTTCGATATTTTATTTAAATTTTAGAAAAATTAAAAGTTTTAACCGTAGGAAATACGCATTAACGTATCAAGACAAGATACATAACTCGTTTTTGATCGAATGAAAGTGTTAATCGTTTTCATTTCATTTTTTTTTTAAAACCAACATACTGGGGGGGGGGTAAACTACTTTTATGTCTATTCTAGGTTTTCCTAAAAATTCTAAGGTTTTAATTCAAAAATTATTGAATATTAACCCTCTAAACAACTACAGCTGCAAGTCTCTAGTGATGAGCAAAATTAGTCTTGGTCTTGCAGTCTTGTCTTGGTCTTGCATTTTTTGCAAGACCAAGACCAAGACTGCATTTTGCAAGACCAAGACCAAGACTATAAGTATGGCTGCAAGACCAATACCAAGACTCAAGTGAGCAAGACCAAGACTATAGCAAGAAAAAAGCAAGACTCTTGCTAAATTATTTAAATAGTTTAAAAGTATAATTAATACCGTAAAGAGAGAAATTTCTGATTTTAGAAGGAAAAAATTTGCTAATAAAAAAGTGCAAGAAAGCGCAAGATTTTTAGCAATACCAAGACCAATACCAAGACTGCATTTTGCAAGACCAAGACCAAGATTCTTAATGCAAGACAAGACCAAGACCAAGACTGCCAAGTCTTGGTCTTGGTCTTGCATTTGCTCATCACTACAAGTCTCTGATTGTTAAAACTCAAACACGCTATAAAAAATCGTTTCCTGAATGACAAATCTACGTTTTTTTTTACAACAGTACGTTTTCGTATAAATCTACAATATGATAGATTAGCGCCCACTTGCTACCATAATAGGATCCATGTTTAGTAATGCTAGGGCCACACTAATGTTAACGTCTAACGTAATGTGTAATGTCTATAAACGCAATAATTATGGGGCTAATATAACGACTTAAACTACGCGTAAATTGAGCGGCTACACTATAGCATTTAACGTATGTATTATCTCGATAATTATCGTGCTAAAACAAAAATGGGGACCATTTTTATTTTTAATTAATATAAATCTTAATTTTAAATACTGTTAATTTAAAAAGAGGAAAATTTTAAATAATTTTTATTTTAAATTTAAAACAATGGTATGAACGCTTTTATTTAAATGATGATATCGATGATATACCGTACTACATAAGTACATAAACATGCAACATAAAAATGATTGTTCTTGTTGCCTGGAAATACATAAATAGACATATTATATACATATGATACATATCGTACGTATTTGTATGCATCCAGCGTAGAATGATGTACATAGTAGAATGTCCAGGCATGTGTAGCCACCAATTTTAACGCCATAAATGACGCGCTAAATACCTTTGATGTGCCAAAAAGACCGCCACCGGAGTTATTGCCTAATGCCTAACGTCATTATTAATGATGTTAATAAATTAACGCGTTAAGTTCTGGTCATACCTGCATTTAATGTCGATTAACGCGATAATTAACGGCATTAACCGTTAGTGTGGCCCTAGGGTAACACTAAATCAAGCAAGCAATTTTACATATAACGTAAAAGCCCCCATTATGGAACGGTATCTAATACTGGAACAGTTTTGACATTTACAGATTAATGAAGTTATTTTTCTGAAAGAAACGTCTGATAACAAAAATTATTATTAATAGAATGATTGTTTTTCAATTTAAATTCACCGTGCATTTAATGTTTCCTTACTTAATTAAAGAAATAAATATGTAAATGTCAAAACTGTTCCAGTATTAGATACCGTTCCATAATGGGGGCTTTTACGTTAATTATGATATTTTTATATGTTCAAGGACATACCGGAGAGTGGCTCGACTGACCAGAACGGACTAAATGACGTATTCTACATAAGAAAACTTTACTTTTTTTCTCAAAATTACACAAACATTTTCTTTTTTTTAAAATTCTAATCGATGTTTTTAACCTTGTGTTTTATCTTTGTCTGTTTCGTTGTGAAGGCAGCTGACGTATGTGCTCGCGTCAGTTTTTAAACGTGTGCTATTCATCGCACGTATGCATTTTGCACGCCGAACGGATAGATTAGATGGACAGAGTGATATTGTGAGTATGTACTAGTATATATTTACCACATTCGTATACAATATACAGATTTGTAATATTGTACTAATGATATCTTTAGTATTGATTAGTTAATTAATTGTGTTGTGGCATTGGATTTGTCATTATATCCATTTAAATTATTTATAAAAAAAATATTGTTAGTCAAACTTTGATTCAGATATTTATAATAATACAATTCAACTTCTGACTAATTCAAATATTTTATAAAATATTAAAAAAAAAAAAAAAATTCGGAAGCATAACTGAAAACTGAATCATCATCATGTTTGCCATCAATGAATCAAATTAACATTTTGGTCCTCCAGTTCTTTATTTGAGGATTTTGTGTCCCGTCTAGTGTCTTTTCTCTTTTTTGATGATTAATTGTCCTTTTACTATTACTACTGTGCACCACTTTACTCGTTTTTAGTTACGTGGTCCTGAAAAACCACGTAACTTATGCATTCACTCACAAGTCTTCATAAGTGCTCATTAATTTCCTATACACATCGGTGGCGCTTTCCACTAAAAAAAGTTAGGCAGTGAGATTTTTCATTCAAACGTACATTATCAGTGCACCACTAAATCGTTGTAGTATGTTTGCTTTTGAATTATTTTTAGTTAAAAAAATGACCCCTCGTTTTTGGACGGATTTTGGTGGCAGCACGTGATGGTAAGATATATCTCATTAAAATCCATACATACCAACATACCTACATCGATATTATACCGACACAATTAGACCTACATACCGACGCAACGAGATGGCACTATATGTATGCAATATAGATACCTGTATTATATCAGTCTATTTTTGTGTCGTTATCTAATGGTCTTCTACGGTAGACGGCAATACTACCATCTGTTAAAAATACTATTTTGACATAATTGAATGCAGTACCTCGTATCTCACAAAATTAGATAATTCTCTGTTACTTTAAAAGTTTTCATAATTACAGTGGAAGTAATACTTATGAATGAATAAATTAATTCAATAATTCAATAAAAAAATTAATAGAATTAGAAATAGAATTTTTATTTTGTTTTAAGCATCCGCTTATACAAAAGAGTTTGGTTACAATTATCTTTCTTTTTTTTATAAATTGGTACTATAATAATAATAATAATAAATTCGCCAAGTGCGTGCCGGACACGCATTATCAAAGTTACGTGGTCAACAGCTAATTTTTTACAATTTTTAGAATCAAATGTAGGAAATTTAATAGTACGTATCAACGGCTTACTGCTAGAACCACGTATGCCGATTTTTCACCGTTTTGAGATAATTAGATATAAATGTTTAGAATCATCTTATACTGATCATAGGCTAATAAAAATCTCATTTTATTTTATTTATCAGAATGAAAGTTATTTAACAATAACAAAACCTCATATCTCCAAATTTCAAATTATGTCATAATTTAATGGTATGTTACCATACGAGGGTCGACACAGAAGTGCTCAGTCGTTTAGTCGAATTTTTCACAGAAAAAATTAGAACAGTCTATACGATAAGAACCGGACGAGGCGAGAGTAGGGGCGCTATCCGTTTTCGGACCCGTAGAACACGATTCTGACGAAAAAATACCTTATATATATTTATATATATATATATATATATATATATATATATATATATATATATATATATATATATATATAATTCGTGGCTCCTTTTTGCATGTGTAGGGCTCCCTTATGAACGAACTGAGCTGAAATTTGGTCAGTGGGGCTGACAAAATGGGGCAACAATAATGTAAAAGTAGGGTCAAATTTTGGATCCGACCTAACCTTTAAAGAGGTGGTGGGGGACAACTAAGCAATAAAACTTTGCAAACAAACAAACAATAATGCGTATCCGGCACGCACTTGGTGAATTTTTATTACAAAATAAAATGTGCCGGTTAGTAAACAGTGGTGAACGTAATAAACAACTGTTACATCTCTTACATATTTCGGTTGTTTTCTTTGTTTCCATGGCACATTTTGTCGTGTAGGTTTGTCAAACGAGACCGCACGCCGAATAGAACGTGTGAAAAAAAAATTTATTTTGCACGTGTTACATACAATATTTTTTGCAATTCTGAATTGCAAATGAAAAAAGAAGTACACGTCAGTATGGAATTATGCTATTGGTTAGAAAGAACCAAGGGGTCAAACTAGAATGTCTACCAAACTGTGCCCACTGTAATCAATGGGTGACGTAACACAGCACACATACGATCAAAACACACGATGTATGGACACGAATATACCAATGTGTTAGTAATATATTTTAATGATGATATATGCAGTTCACATACATACACTATATACTATAATGGCCGACCTGTTTGACAACTAATCAATTAAAAATAAATTTATTTATTTTAAGAAAGATATCCCTTTATTTTGAGAAATTTTTTATTCAATAGATATTTTACACTTAAATACGACACACTTCATATTTTTTTCTGTTTAAATTTCACGAGTTAATTAAAAAAACATGATTTTAATTTCGACGTGAACACCACGGCAGTCAGTAACAAACTAAAGCAGCAGTGGTGTAAATTGCTACTTATTGCAACTTTAAGATTTCACTTTTTTATATGTAGGCTTGATCTGTCTCATCTGTGGAAAGAACACACTGCACGAATTCTATAAGATTTCGTTGTTGGAACTACGAAAAATTTGAAAAGTAATGTCAAATTATTATTAAAAGTTTGACAGCTACATTAAAATAGTTACTTATGTACCATTTTGCGCTCTTAATACACAAATAATCATTCCACGAATTAACAAATTTTAATTTGCGACAATATTATTGCTAGATTTCTTTAAAATCTAGTAATTAGGAATGGTTAAGTAAATCCCATTAAACTAATGTATTTACATTTTGGTCTGCAAAATTTTTACAATCAGATTATCGGTTGTTACGAATACGAAAACTACTTTACTTTGTTGTTAATAAAGATTTTTGTTGTTTTCTGACATTTGTTCGTAATATTTTGCGTGTATTTGAGTGAATTATTAATTAAATAAATACTTCAATAATTTTTTTTGAAAGTATTTTTCGGTAATTGAAGTAAATATTTTACTTATTTTTTTCATAAAATATATTTTTTTTATCTCTCGCCCTCATTATTGTTTATACATAAATATTGTACAGAGACAAACTCAAGTACTTTTTTTTACATCGTTGAAAAAAATTTTAAGAGTGAGCAAAACATAATTGTTGCTGAAGACGAAGGTATTTTACTATCGCAGTATTATTGAAAGGCATTCTAATAAACGCAGTTGTTGAGTGTATAGAAAAACTATATTTATTTAAGGAGATTGTAGACATTTTAAGATTAATGATCCTCTCAATAAATTTTGTCTTACTATTTTTTAACCTTATTTTAATAAATGGGTATAAATAAAAATGAATTAAAGTTCAAATATTAGTTCAAATTACAAGAACATAAATATTTATAAACCAAAAATATGGTTAGAACAAGAACTACTGAAATAATATGGGTCCAAAATTCAAATCATAAAGCAAAAAAATTTTCTTTTAACAAATCAATTATAGAAGTAAGTATCAATATATTTTCAAACAACAGTGGATGTTTCCTACCATATTTACAAGTTTAGATATATATTTAATTTTTACTGAGTACGGTCCTGGAATTGCAAACCACTGGGTATTTTAAAAATGCTGTGATTTACGCAACCTGTATATTTAGTAAACCTTGATTAGAAATTACTTTATCTCTAATACGCGAACTATTTTAAATTATATATTATGTATATTCTCCTTTGAAATAAGCTTGACAAATTAGATGTTTCGTAATTTTACTAACGATTAATCCGATCCATTAATAATAATTAAAGTAATTAATTATTAATTAACAAAAATTTAATTACTTTATTATTTAATTTTGTACATACCTACATCTGGAACGAAACTATGACTGTATGTATGTATTTTTATTTTAATAAATGATCCGATTACTAACTGATAAAGACCACACTGATAAAAGATTGTAAATATTTATTAATTTTGAAGAGCATAACACCGCGTTGCACACAAACAGGGCATGAAAGTAATAAATAATATAATAATAAAAAAAATGTTCAAAAACAATTTTTTTTTGCTGATTTGTTCACGTTAATTAAATAGACAAGAAAACGACATGTTGTAATCGGTACAATAGAAATTTATTTAAATTTTTCAAAAAAAAGAAGGTAATTAACAGTTTAAATAACCATTTAGTATGATATTGCAAATTATTATCCATAAAAATGTAAAATTCAAATGATTGGGTCGACTTATTCGAACATAAAATTACGCTATCTGTCTCTGCATGATTTTGTCAGTAACTACTGAACGGATTGAGTATCTATGAAGTTGGAAAAATCAATCTTCGAAGGGCATTACTTTGTCAATTCTACCAAAATAAAACTGTTTTGTAAATGATCATTAAAAATAGTGCCTTAGGGTGCTTACTTATCTAAATAAAACAATCATAAAATGGGAAAAACCCAAAAAAAAATTTCAAAAATATTTGAAAATTTTGACAGCTAATACACTTTATACGGATTTGTTGACGTCTTACGACGTGGTGTGTGACTTACAAGTAAAGGTCCCGAGGCCGGACCTATCGATTTCGATGAAACTTAAATATATTGTAGAACACTAAAAACTAAGGGACACGTATTTTTTTTTATCTGCGGAAAAACGGTTTGAAGGGGTGAAATCGCCATCCAAAAATTGGGGTAAAAATTTAATTTTTCAAATATCTCGAAAACAGTAAGAGATAGAGCAAAAGTTTAAATTGGCGATATTGCTCTTTTTTAAAGAGCTATCTATTGATATGCAATTTGTTCATATTACATCAACAGGGGTGGTTGGGGGTTAAAATTTGGGGGTTAATTTTGCAAAAAGGGGGTGAAAAATAAACAATATAAAAATTTTGTTTACAGATTTGAAATCTACGTCAAAAAATCTAATTGACCTATTTTTGCTCAATGCCCTAATATTAAGTCTAGGGGTAGTTAACTAGAGGGTGACTATGTCGAATAGTCGTACAATTTGAGGATTTCAAGAAGTTCTTCTTCATGGAAAATAGCTTAAGACAATTAGAATAACGTAGAAATGAAATTCTCGAATTCAAAATTGAGTTTGAGCAACATTGGAGGGGGGGTGAGTCACCCTCTTAAATTACATACTAGTTTATATACACTAATTTTTGCTATTAACACACTGATAGTGGGTAAAGTAATGTTACAATAAGTGGTTCTGAAGTTGGACTATCATATGTAATGACTTTATTAAGTTTGTTTTTTAATGGATATTATAGTTTTCCTTATCGAAAATTATCGATACCGAAAATTACATAACCTAACCTAAAATAACGAAACCTAATAAAAACCTTACATACGATAGTCTAACTTCAGAACCATCTATTGTGACATTATTACCCCGTATCAGTGTGTTAATTGCAAAAATTAGTGTATGTAAACTAGTATGTAATTTAAGAGGGTGATTCATCCCCTCTCCAATGTTGCTCAAACTCAATTTTGAATTCGAGAATTTCATTTCTACGTTATTCTAATTGTCTTAAGCTATTTTCCATGAAGAAGAACTTCTTGAAATACCCAAATAGTACGATTATTCGACATAGTCACCCTCTAGTTAACTACCCCTAGACTTAATATTAGGATATTGAGCAAAAACAGGTCAATTAGATTTTTTGACGTAGATTTCAAATCTGTAAGCAAAATTTTTATATTGTTTATTTTTCACCCCCTTTTTGCAAAATTAACCCCCAAATTTTAACCCCCAACCACCCCTGTTGATGTAATTTGAACAAATTGCATATCAATAGATAGCTCTTTAAAAAAGAGTAATATCGCCAATTTAAACTTTTGCTCTATCTCTTACTGTTTTCGAGATATTTGAAAAATTAAATTTTTACCCCAATTTTTGGAGGGCGATTTCACCCCTTCAAACCGTTTTTCCGCAGATAAAAAAAAATACGTGTCCCTTAGTTTTTAGTGTTCTACAACATATTTAAGTTTCATCAAAATCGATAGGTCCGGCCTCGGGACCTTTACTTGTTAGTAAGGTTTCATTTGACGTTTTATGATATCAGTGACCGTCAAGGCCAAAAATAAGTAAAATTCAGAAAAATTAGATATCTATATACATAGGTAATAAATTAAGAGAACATTTTGTGAAAAACGTACGGCCAAAATCACTGAATGGATATCCCCAATGGTAATCTAACGAAGTTCGAATTTTCAAATTCGGGTACGGATCCTCATAGTTAAAATTTTTTTAGTCGAATTTTTTAACTGAAAAAATTAGACTTATACAGCCTATACGATAAGAACGGCGAGAGGCGAGAGTAGGGGCGCTATCCGTTTTCGGACCCGTAGAACACGATCATGTAGAAAAAAAATGTCTGATTAATATATATATATATATATATATATATATATATATATATATATATATATATATATATATATATATATATATATATATATATATATATATATATATTTTTTTTTTTTTTTTCCCGCTACCTTTTAATATGTGTAGGGCCCCCCTGTGGAAGTTAAGAGCTGAAATTTGGTAAGTGGGGCACAACAATACTATCAAAGTGGGGTGAAATTTTGGATCCGACCCCACCTTTAAGGGAGTGGTGGGGGCGGTAATATCATATAACTGTACTACCCGTATTCAAAATGGGAAAAAGTCATTTTTTTAAGTTAACTATAAAATTAATATTTTCGAATAAATTTTTATATAAATTATACTTTATTTGCGAAATTCAAGTCGGTCATTATTTCACCAGTATGAATATAATACACGGAGAGAAAATTCATAGAAAAATTACTGTGCTCAGCACTACAATCGACGTGTAAAAGCCGAACATATTCAATTTTGTACGGCAAAAATATAAAAGTTATAATTAATCATAGAAAATTTAAAGGATAGAATATTCTTTCCGTAATATTAGCTTCGTAAAATTTGTAAAACAGCACAGTAAAAAGTTCCATTCCCGACAGAAAAATATTTTTTAATTGTTTTTCTGGTGTGAATGCCTTTATTGCTCCTCAGTGCGTACAGCCCAACCAACATAAGGTTGCCGGTCAGATGCGCAAATGAAAGATTATGACAACAAGAATTAAACTATAACATATATGCATAAAAGTGTGATAGGAGTTGTGTTAGAACATTAAACTTTACCATGACAGCGCAACAATTTTTATGAAGCCATGACTAATGCTCTTTACGTTTCAATTTTGATAATATTTACATGATCGTAAAATATTTTTTTACTTTGGTCGTCGATCGCGCACGCATTATAAGAGAGCATGGTAATTTTTCTGAAATTTTCTCCACAAAAATTATGTAATTTTTCTCTCCGTGTACAATAGGTCATCAAGGGGAATGTAATCGAGCACGTATGTCGTTTAGTATTCAAAAATTCGTCAAGTGCATGTTTGACACGCACTAAGTAATGTCCCTCACTCAGTGGTCATAACTAAAACTTCTTAAAATATAACAGTCCGGACACATACGTACACATATACGTAATACATACACACACCTAACACACAGATACATACAAATTAATGTAGCAAAACAGATGGTAGATTAATATACCATAATTTGTCAATTGAATACATTTAATGCCAGCCAGCACAACAATTAGTAACTTGACGTGATGCTATACTATATATTAAATATACAAAGTCACTACTTGCTACTGGATGGCGTCTTAATCGTTTTCTTACCAAACCATAGAGTTCACAGATACATAAAATATGTACAATACACAAGCAATACAGCCCTCTTGCGTTTATTCAATATATGAATGTAAAACTCTATAATTATTTACTACCTCTCTCAAATTTTCGATCACTCAAGGATTTTAATATGTCCCGAACTAACACGAAGTTAGTTCGGGACATAAAAATAAAATAAGAAATGCACTAATGTATGTTTAAATAATTATATCAATCACTGTACTTTCATTTTATGTGTAAACTATCAAAACAACAAATGTGACGCGTTAAAAATTTTACTGAAAACTGGTACATATGATCTATCCGTGTGTGTCTGCGTCCTCCAACTATTAATTAATAAAAATTTATTTTTATCCGGTACATACTGACGTAAATAAACAAATAATACCTTTAATAAACAGAACAGACGTTTCATAAATTTTAATTTTGATCATTAATTGACGATGTTATTACGCACAACACACCGCCACGGGCCAGGTGTGACAGTGTTGTAATATCGTGCGCACATGCGCGTTACATTACATTTTTCATTCATTAAAAAACAAAATTTAAAAAAAAAAAGAAACAAATTCGATACTGTGCAAGTCTGACTAGCACATTGAGAATTCTGTAAAATATAAAGGCAACTGGTGAAACGCTGGCTTAATATTCATCAGTTCGTGGAAAAAAGTGAGGTTCTTTATCCCTTCTCTTCTCTACAGCTTTTCAATCACGGGCCCAAAAAATGAAAAAAATACGGGTACTAGCAAGAATTCCACAGGACAAATAGAACGAATATAACTGTCTCTTTTCTGCAATCACTTATGTGCAAGTATGTGCATCTTAGGCTGCTTAGTGTCAGTTGCTCAGTACCCGTCGCTCAGTGTAAATCAGTCAGACAACAATAAATTTGATTGTTGAACCGGCACAAGTAGCGTTGTGGTATCACACACATCACACACATGTATGCGAACCAAAGGTCACGTGACGGCTATCACCACTCACACTAACACAGTTTACCGCACAAATACAAAGTAAACACCGTGCACGTATACAACATATTTTCTATCTCAAGTGGTTACACTGGTTCCAGTAGTATAGAAATATGTATTTTATCTCTAGTGCTCTATGAAGAATTCCCAATTAAAATTATATTGGCCGACATTTTTACACATTTCCTACTCATTTCTACATATTTCAGGTAGTGATGAGCAAAATTAGTTTTGGTCTTGCAGTCTTGTCTTGGTCTTGCATTTTTTGCAAGACCAAGACTATAAGTATGACTGCAAGACCAATACCAAGACTCAAGTGAGCAAGACCAAGAAAAAAGCAAGACTCTTGCTAAACTATTTAAATAGTTTGAAAGTATAATTAACACCGTAAAGAGAGAAAATTCTGATTTGAGAAGGAAAAAATTCGCTAATAAAAAAAAAATGCAAAAAATTGCAGAATTTTTTTAGCGATACTAAGACCAAGACTGTATTTTGCAAGACCAAAACCAAGACTCAAACTGCTCTAGCAAGACCGAGACCAAGATTCTTAATGCAAGAACAAGACCAAGACTACTAAGTTTTGGTCTTGGTCTTGCATTCGCTCATCACTAATTTCGGAGATCCTTTGAATTTTTTAAGTGCCAAGGGAGGTCGCGAACCAAAAAGTTTGAGGATCATTAGTGTAGATTACTGTAGTTAGAAACCTTAGAAAGCGCCCGTAAACTGCGTAGTTCCATTTTGATCTCTTTTAAAGCCTTCACTCCCCCGATATAGAGTAAAGTAGACTTCCGGTGGCTTTTGCATTAAACCCCGCCCCTACACGGAGGAACATAATTTTATCGCTATTAAGTTTAGAAAACACTGAATGAAAATAAAGTTTAGTAAAATATTTCTCCATAAAATAGGTCTTTACTGTAAAACTGTGTGACCAAATGATAACATAATCCGTCTGAGGTAGCCATGAGGTGATAATTCATGATTATTCATGGAATTTCACATTCACATTTATGTTTGTTCTAATTGTAGCAAATAAAATGAAGAATTTCGAGTTTCGTTTGACTCTCCCCCTTAACCGTAATCCAACAAAGCTTTCTGCACCCCTACCTCCTCTAATCAGGCTATAAATGTAGTAGGTAAGACGCTCCCTTAATTATAGAGTACCTATATAATATTATTTTCGTAATTTTACTAATTAAAATTGGTAATACCTACTATTTCATACACCTTGTAACCTTGTTCGTAAATAAAATTGCGTTTCAGTAATAAATTTTTTACAAAAATGTTTTATTATGTATTTTGTTTTGCATAATCAAATAAAAATAATAAATAATGCAGAAATTGAAATAGGTACATAATATATCAGGTATACAAAATTGCCAATATATGTAGAAAAAAGTACATTCATATTATGATATTTAGCATTTTTTATGCTGATTACTTGTAAATGTTTTAGCACACTACTCAAAAATTACTATACATATAATAATAATTATGAATTATTTATTTTGACACATGGTTGTTTTTGAGAATTTCCAGAAATAATAAGAAATAAAAATATTAAGGCGCAATTCGACTAAAACGACTTCCCGTAACATTATTCGTAAAATAATTATACTGTGATACTCGACATAAAAAGAAAATTTATCATTTTTCTGTTGACAAACGTATTACGGCAAGACACACAAAAGGTTATTTGATAATATAAATAATCAAACTAACATTTTCAAGTTCCGTTAATGTTTCGTAAAACGAAATGTTATTCTTTTCTATTCAAATTCATTTCAAATAAGAATTAATTGTTTGAATGTTAATGTGATGTCATGTCAGTGCGCATGTGCGCATAACGGACTTAGCATAGAACAAATAGAACGAATACAACTATCTCTTTTCTGCAATCACTTATGGGCATTTATGTGCATCTTAAGCGGGTTCTACACGATGCTACGAACGTTCCTTCCAACATTCGATCGAACGTTTGAGGCAATTAAGTTTGATAGTTGGTGCGACGAATGTATCTGCTACACGGTGAATCGAATGTTTGATCCAATACGAATGATGATGTGTTGGTACTCAGTGGACGACGCTGTTATCTGTCTGATGTTATCTCTAATGTTATACACTGATGTTGCCTCTCTTCACATGAACGAGTCGTGCAGCTGCTGAGTCGAACCAACCAACGCAACCAACATTGACCTTCAAACGTTCGAAGCACCTCTTTGACTCGGTGCAAAAATACCGACATCGAACGGGACACGACCAAATGCGAACGTTTGACGCTCGACATTGGACACTCGTAGGTTCGAACAACGGCTACACGATGCTATGAACCATCCAACGTCGAATGTTGGAAGGTGTTCGTAGCATCGTGTAGCAGCGGCTTTAGGCTGCTTAGTGTCACTTGCTCAGTACCCGTCGCTGAGTGTAGGTCAGTCAAACAACAATGGATTTGATTGTTGTTAACATTGTAGAACCCGCACAAGTAGTGTTGTGGTATCATACATATGTATGCGAATCATGGTCACGTCACGGCTATCACCACCTCCGATCACTCACACTAACAGAGTTTACCGCACAAATACAAGATAAACACCGTGCACGTATACAACATATTTTCTATCTGAAGTGGTTACACTGGTTCCAGTAGTATAGAGATATGTATTTTATCTCTAGTGCTCTATGGGACTTAGCGTCCATTGCTATCAGTTTGAGAGAGACTTTGAATCCAACCACGCTCCAAGACAGACGTCTTGGGAACTAGCCTCTTATGGAGTTGAAACAATTTACAGTCCTGTTATAATAAATTTTGGTTTTGTGTTGTTGTAATTATTATTATGTGAATCAACTTAATTTCTGTGCAATAGTAAATTAAACAGTGTTGTGTCTTCTTCAATACAAAACCACGCGGAATACAAATGTTTAGTTCTGAACAGTTACGATAAAAAATTGACTTAAAACTGAAAAAAAAATCGTGAAAAAGTTCATTTAAGCACCCTGTAACTGGTTTTTATGCCGTAATATCCGTAAATTTGAATTGCCCACGGATTTTATTTTATGGACGTGTAGTACCATTCTTGTATAAGACACGTCAGGTGTGACTAGTTGTGAAGCACCCAGTATAAACATTATCGGAATTTTTGGGTAGTATAAATGGACTCATCATTTTTACGCTACCCGAATTTTTCCCTCGTCACTCGTTAGCTCCATCCATGCTCAAGCTGCAGTATCAATTTCAAGTGAATCGTATAGCTTTTACAAACTTTAGACAGCCCGCTATAAAAAACGAAAACACTCAAGGAAAAAATTGGGCTGGCGGTCGATTACTATCCACCAGTATGTAAATTAAAAATCACAGAGTGATTGAAAAAATTATCCGGATCGGCCGGGAATTGAACCCAGGATCTCCTGATAACTAGCCAGGCGTGCTAACCACTGCACTAACGATCGTTGGTGTAGTGGTTTTTAATTTACATATATGTGGTTTTTGGTCATGTTAACCAAGGCAGTCGAGTGCTTAAAGTTTCAGTTTAGCTGAACGGTAAGTGAACATATGAATACTGCGTGTGTTGAAATGCAAACAAAAGTTTGTCATACGTAGTAATGTCTCACAAGCACTCGATAATATTTGAGATTAAAATATCCACCAGTAGATTATAATCTGTGAATTTCGTTAAAATCGCTGACATTTCAAGGTCAACCTAACTTGATATGAAATGACTCAAACATAACTATTGATGAAGAAACGCAAAGTCGAAATCAAGACTCTAGTAATTTTGATTTTGATCTTGTTTTTTCGCTAAGAATTTCGGTCTTTTTCAAAAATACTACAAGAGTAAAACTGATTTCACGGGGGTATTCTTGTTTAGAGAGCAAAAATTTCGGCTTTTTTACTCTAGACTAAAATACTGCCTTAAGGTAGTTGATCCGAGAAACGATTTTTCAAAGGATTTTATAACGAAACTTCTCTAGATATTTATTTAATTCAATACCAATGATACGAGTCTATTCCGATTAAAATTGACTACTATAAAACCGTCTAGACCCGGACACTTTGCACCAATCTTCAAAGTAAATAATTTCTACATTAACCTGCAACAATAAACATTTGTTCTTGACGTCATTAGAGAGAGAAAAACGTCTTCTAAACAGCTGAAATTAGTTTTTTATAAAAGAAAATTTTTTTCACTGAGCTATACTTTTGTACCTGACTATCTCGCCCCAAATACTCTAAGGAGAGTTGTCAAGAATAAAGTTGTTGCAAATTAAAAAATTTCGCGCCCCCCTCCCTCGGTTCGTCCCAGGTGGAAAAGTTCATATTTCAAGTCACTTCAAAGTTTTGATGACAGTGAAGCTCAATTAATTCTACATTAAATTGTCTTTCATTGACTTTTATACTTATAATTTTCCAAAAAGTAACAAAAAATATACCCCATATTTTTTAATTTCAAAATGTTATCAAGTGCCTGTGAAACATTATTAATGTATGGCGGATTTTTGTCCGTATTTTAAACTAACACCAATATTCATATGTTCACTTAATGTCCAGCTTTGGCTGATACTTGAACACTCGATGTACCTTGGCAAATGGCCAATTCATTATGTTAATTAAAATTCACATAGTGTTTGAAAAATTATCAAAACTGGATCGGCTGGGACTCGAACCCGGATCTCTTGGTTACTAGCCAAGCGCCTTAACAATTAGACCACCGACCATTCGTTCGAGTGCCACTCCAATTTTGTACCACCCGATGAATTGGCCATTTGCCAAGGTACATTGAGTGTTCAAGTAACAGCCAAAGCTGGACATTAAGTGAACATATGAATATTGGTGTATGTTTAAAATACGGACAAAAATCCGCCATACATTAATAATGTTTCACAGGCACTCGATAAGATTTTGAAATTAAAAAGTGTAACTGCGTCTCGCGTTAAAGAGAGGATGTGTTTGATTGATTATCAAAATTGGAGTGGCACTCGAACGAACGGTCGGTGGCCTAATTGTTAAGGCGCTTGGCTAGTAACCAAGAGATCCGGGTTCGAGTCCCAGCCGATCCAGTTTTGATAATTTTTCAAACACTATGTGAATTTTAATTAATATAACCCATATGTTACGTAATCACTAATCAGAAATAAATAATTACTTGTAGAACAATAGCACCAATTAGTTACTCGTGTTTTATACTGATTCTAGTTTCTAGTACATATTATTTATAATAATACTATTCTGACAGCAACCACAGATACTATGTATATTGCTATTATTTGCTATACATATTTGTAGTATGTATGTATATAATTTTATGAAATGAACACGTGACCACCGGTACCACACACATGTGGCCCCGGGTCGGGTGTACGCTGTTGTCAATTCAACTCTTTCATTTAACATATATACACACTAAAATAGAGACAATTAGTATGTAGGATTGTAGGATACACTTCCAGATCAAAAGTTTGGTTTCTGTTCGTTTTGTGAATCCAAAACAGATATTTATTATCCCTTTTGTCAACATACAATCGTATTTTATTACATACTAGCATTTACTCGCAACTTCGTCCGTATGGCGTTTGAGATTGACATCTATTTGAAACGTGTAGTCTACTTTCATCGTATCACTATTGAGAACTGTTATTTTTTGGGGGAATTTTCCCACAGAAATAAAATGTTTTCCCCGGGTAAAAAGTAGAAATCCCAAAAAAATATATATGGGATGTTCGCTATTACTACTGTCTTAAACTTTTGATGGGTAGAATGTCCAGTTACTATAATAAATTCAGTTAAAATATGTTCTATTGTACTACATTCTATTGATTTGTTTAGATATACAGATTTGTTATGAGATGACTAAAAGAACGCGATACCTTGTGTCTATACTTTAATCGATCCTTTTTTAATAGTTAATTGCCCTTTTTTTCTACGTTGACATATGTATTTGAATTCCAATGAACATCAAACAGTTGTAATATTCATATACATATAAATGTCATCGAGAAATACATCAGTTTTATGTGTAAATGTACAAGCAAATCTATTATATGTTATTTTGCATATTATTACTACGTATGTATGGTTGCTTTACATTCGCCTTTAGGCCGTGTACACCACAAATCCAATTTTACGTAGTGGTCGGTGCAAATTTAAGGGGAAGTACGTAAAATCGGAAGATCAGGGGCATCGGCTAACTTTTATTTGGGGGGTTGGTAAATATTATTAATCTGAATTTATTTAAAACAAAATTATCTTAAGAGACAATTTACACCTAAAATTCGGTTGTGTAGACAAAGGAAATCGAATGTTATACTAATGAATATGAGTGACGACTTTTAGAAAACTGTCGAAAAATCACTATCGCATTCATCAGCGTAAAAGACGCCAAATAGCGGAAGCTGACAAAGATTCTAGAATATTCTACTCGCGAACTAGCAAAGATACCAAAAAACAAATTTCGCTATTGAATCGGGCACTAAAAATTAGATTAAGCAGCGCATTTTGATAATAATTCTAGAATGTTCTATTCGTCAACTAACAAAGATATCGAAAAACCGATTGAACCATTTAATTGGTCATCGAATAAAAGACGGAATAGCACATTTTGATAAATGTTCTAGAATATTCTATTAGTCAAATAGCAAAAATTGTTTGTCAAAATCGGACATTTAGTTTACATTAGTCTAATTTCGGTTGGACAATTAAGTGGTGCAGTAGATTTTCCAATATCTTTGTTAGTTGACAAATAGAATATTCTAGAACATTTCTCAAAATGTGTTATTTGGTCTCTTTTTTGGTAGCCAATTCAGTGGCGACGTCTGCTTTTGAATATCGTTGCTAGTTGACGAATAGAATATTCCAGAACATTTGTCAAAATGTGTAAATTTGACCTCTTTTTCAATGGACAATTAAATGGTACAATTGATTTTTCAATATCTTTACTAGTTGACAAATAGAACATTCTAGAATTTTTGTCAAACTACACTGTTTGATATAATTTTTACTGACCAATTCAACGGTGAGGTCTGTTTTTTGATGTCTCTGCTAGTTGACGATTAGAATATTCTAGAATTTTACGTTACTCATTTTGCATTTTCATTTTGCATATTACGTATACAGAATATATGCATATATCTTCAGTGAAATTTTTTAAATTTTTAAAGACTACGAGACCCTCAGACAATATTACCTACGACCCTGACTCTGACTTGGTACATAAATTTTCACCAACACAGACAAACGACAACATATCTGTGAGAGGAGAACCCCACTAAATCGCTGACGTCACTACGTAAAATCGGAGTACGTACCATTGGATGGCCATTGTAATATGAAATGTCGTTTTTCGACCACTTGCCCGACAATATAATTCAGATCAACTTCGACACTTTTTTAAGCATTAGGGAAATGTTTAAAAGCAGTTCTTTAAAATTAAAGAATGAAGTCTATAAAACCAAAGAATTCTATTAACTTGGTCAATTATCGCATAATTATACAAATGAAACAAATGGCTAGGGCCCGGTTTTTTGAAAGATCCGGTATTGAGTATTTGAATCAATATTTGAGATATGTTTTAGTTTTCCACATTATTTAATTGAATTTTATTTATTGTTTTATATTTTTTGTATGCTCTATGACTTGTGGGGATGGGAGGGGACCCGGTAAGAAGAAAATGTCTAGGGCCCCAAAACGGGTTAATCCATCCCTGTTGATAACTGATGCATACATTTAAATTGTTTCTATTTTTAGCGAATTTTCGAATCGAAAATTCAGCTATTACGGTTACTGTCAGGATACGACTTGAGCCTGGAACTATAATAGAAATTTGTTTTGAGGTCCCTAAAAGTTGAAAATTACATTCACTAAAATTTATATGTATATATAATTATACGTATACATATAATTATGTATTTATGTATCAACACGATAATTCTCCAGCAAAACATTCTATTTTTACGAAATTTCGTGAAAACGTTGGAAGTCCAAAAATCTTGGATGAGTTCTTCAGCCAGACACGTCCGATGCCCGGAACATGTTTTTTTCGACATTTTTCGTGAAAAAAGTTAGTCCACAATCAAATTCAAAAGTTTTTGCGACATTTTTTTTACACCATTAGTAAGAAGAGAAAAAATCACATAAAAAGGAGTTTTGAATTATTGTTCTATGTAAAATAGTTTCCGAGAAAAATTAATTTTTGTAAAGGGAAATTACCTATATTATGTAGGATGCTGCGATAGAGCTATTATATGAATTTTAAAAAATTAAACTACATCTGTACAGCCAGTTGTCATAAAGTAGGGTAACTTCAAAAATGTAAACTTTACCGCATCGATGCAGCATCATGACTTTTCTGATGCGTCTAATACTACATGATGCGCTGCTGATGCTCTCTTGAAATTTGATGCACATTAGATATTTTTGAACGGGATATTGGCATCATTTAGCCTCCGATTTGGCTACAGATAGACTATAGATAATATAGCAATACAGTCCTTGTATAGGTATATTATCTTTGAATTTCAACTTGAACTTATTTGGAATTGAAAATATTGAAATTATTTAAATAAAAAATATTACCTACCTATTTTGAGTGCAAGATGTATTCCAATAGTTTAAACAATTTTAATCAAAGCTAAATCTTTTTCAACAATTTATTTTTCGGAATTATCCCTGTTGGTGTTAATACCTACATAATATGACAAGTAGTTATAATTCGACATCATACACATGACATGCATCTTGGACACGCATCATCAAATTTCTTGATGCATTGTTTTAACGCATCAAATGCAAAAATGAACTTTTGATTTTTTGTTGTGATGCGTTTTTGAACTTTTGACTCTGCCTCATGCAAGCAGTGATGCATTTTTGAAGTTAGCCGTACTCATATTTGCGTATTTACTAGATTTGATAAAATTATTTATGCGTTGTTGACTGAAATCGAACGATCCGTCTCACTGTCTGTCTGTCTATTCATACACACCATACACACTGTACATGCAATTTAACGCACGTTTTATAATCATGTGTATTATTAGATACAGTAGAGTTCAAAAGAAATAATACATATGGCTTTTCTCATACATTCATACTTACTCGTTAAATAATGTTTTCAAAAATAAATCTTCGCTTTGACGAATATTGTTGAGTTTAATTATAAATAAAACACAATATTATGTTTGGCCCACTCAAATACGTGGTCTGTTGTTTGAAAATATTTTTCAGAAAAAATATTTCAAAATCGTAAGAAAAATATTTATTATACATAATATTATGCTTTTAAAAAATTACAGCTCTATATTTACTCAGTTATCTTGCAAAGGTGTATCGTAAATTTTTTTATTTATTTAAGATAATTTTTTTTAACGATTTTCGCAACAAAATTTAATTTTGAAAAGTATTAAAAACAGTAGGGTAAAAGCCCCGTTTGTGGAACGCGATCCAGTAGAAAAACAGTTTTGACATTTATATCTTAATGAAGTTATTTCTGAAAGAAACGTCTGATAACAAAAATTATTATTAATAGAATGATTGTTTTTCAATTTAAATTCATCTCACATTTAATGTTTCTTTACTTAATTAAAGAAATACGTATATAAATTAAACAGTTTTTGCTAAATGTGTCTCTTTTGCGTTTGATCAATGCTTATTTATAGAAACACATGCCTTATAAATTTCAACATTTTCCAGTTAATTTTCGAAGTTAGCGCAATAAAACTATACAAATAATTTTTATTAGTCCAGTTAAGAGATTATAAGAGCTAAATCATCTTTTTATTCGGTTTAAATGTAATTTATATATATGTGTATTTCTTTGAGTACACATATAACCTGTGTATTTAACTAAAATCATGTACGTAAAATAACTAGAAATTTATATTATAAATAGTTTTAATTTCTTTTTGAGTCTAAAATATTTACTTACTGCTTTAAAATCGTAAAATTTTTAATCTTTTTTTTATTTCGGAGCGTATCGTCAATTGATAAATAAAAAAATATTGATTTAAAGTTGCAAAATTTTATTAATAATGAAAAATTGTCGCCATTTTGATAAGTTAGTTTAGAAGGTTTAGAATTGATTAGAACTTTACCAAAATACATAGATGGCGAAACAAAATATAGTATTTTTCTGTGGTATTTTGGTATATTCTGTGATTTTGGTCGTTTATTTTATCGAATATTTAAACCATTCTATATTTTTTAATTTGACATTCTATTTACTACTAGATGTCACTCTATGTCATAGAGTGAAAAGATGGCAAAAGATGTATCTGATGTATCTCATGTTCGTACATACGTGTTCTTTTTTAGGTGTCAATGTGCTGATTTTTTAAAGGGTGTTAATATTTTCTGTCCGTTTTTTTATAGATGTCAACAAATTATAAAACAAAACATTAATAAATCAAAATTTTTGGGTTATATTTTCTTAAAAACATATTCATTGGATTAAAAAAACTTGGTTTCATGCTTATTAAGAATAAAAAATGGGTGTTTAATTCATTTATTAATTTTTGTAAGCAAGTTTGATGAAATACCTAAAAATAGTGTTCCACAATCGGGGCTTTTACCCTATAGATAAAAATATTAACAATAATATTTACTGTTTAGTTAGGGGCAAGTTGTGTATTTGTAAACGTTGTGAACACTTCTACTTTTCTTGTATTTGTGACCCGCAACTTCTATTGCAGACTATTTAGAAGGTACATTTAAAAAGTGATCTCGAGTAAAATTTCTCGGACCCTACTGCACCGCGTAGCTATTAGTGATATCGGATAATTAATCGATTAATCAGTTTACTCGACTAATTTTGTTTACATTTAATCATTTTGTAGTCGACTATTTTAGACTATTTTACTTTCAACTAAATCCTAAATGACTAAAATGATTTTTTTTTTTTAATTACTAAAAACGACTAATTTACTAACTTTTCTGTATTTTTTTATTAGTCTTCAAAAAATGAAAACTAAAAAATTATCATAAGCTATACTGACAAAACGCCCAATTGCTACACTATTTTGACAACTAATACACTTTATATACATAGAATTGTTGACGTCGTGCAACGTGGTATAAAAGTTGACCAGGTTTCGCTTGACGTCTTATGATGTCCAGTGGTCAAAATGTTAGGCAAATCGATATAATTACTACCTGAAATCACATAGTAACCTAGTTAATTAGCAGCTAGCGAAGGTTCGGTTGTACTAACAGGACCGGCTTTAGATTTTCAAGTATAAATTAATATATATCAAATAAAATATTGAGGAATTGTAATCTATTTTTGTGCTTGGATTAATGCTCTCTTAATAAGAAATTTAGTGCCTTAATTTTATATACAAAAATAGGTTACAATTTCTTAATATTTTATTTTATATATCTTAATTATAGTTGGAAGCTTAAAGCCGGTCCTGTTCGTGCAACCGAACCTTCGCTCCCTGTTAATTAGTCTCAAAATGCCCCACTTGGAATTCCGTTACAAAATCTTTCTGAATTACAATTTTCTAGACATTTATTGATAATTCACCAAAAACAACGTGAAAGTTCTGTGTTCCATTTTGGGGATAAAGAAACAGTTATCGATTTAGTTCTCATCTGAATTATTTACATCGTTTTTTCCTCAATTTATAACTAAAACGAAATTTCGGTATAAAAAATAGTTAATTTCGATTCAAGCCATAAAATTCTTCGCTACAGTTAATTTACAATATTTCATAATTTTTTTCTTTGTACATTACAAAAATAAAAAAAATAATAATAAAAATCATATTTCGTGACGTTAGTTAGCGACTTGAAACGGTTGAATCGTGTTATGGATACGAACGCTGATCTAGCCAGCAGCTGTAGCAACCAATTATACTTTGATATTTCTTTCACTAATCTCCATTTTTTTTTAATTTAAAATTACAAAACGTTCTGTTTGAATAGAACACAAATATAGAGAATATGGCCGTAGACAGTCGTGTTTTTGATACCGTTATCAGAAGAAACATTTATAAAAAACACCTTGAACTTTTTGAATTAAAATTACTTACATAAAAAAAAAAATACATTTATGACTGCGTACAATTTTTATGTTATCTAAAAAACATTTTGTTTATTTTCATGTAAAAATGGGCAGGAAATTGTGGTTTAAATACATATTGTAGGTACATTTAATTATGATACAAGTGTTTATTGAAAATTAAAAAAATACAGTAGACTCTCGTTATTAATGGTTAATTTTAGTGCCTTGTTTTTATGTGTTTGGAACTACTACCAGCACTAGACTGGAACTTAACGTAGTTGCTCTGAGATAGTCAGGTACAAAAGTATATCTCAAAAAAAAAATTGTTCTTTTATCAAAAATTAAATAATGTATTAATATTCTTCAGTGATTATATTTGTATACCACTTGCTTTTTTTAATTTCCGAGCGCTTATGTTGTAGCAATTTAAAAATATTGTTGAAAAAGCGTGGTAAAAACATTGCAAAATGATGTTTTTAAATTATATTTCAAAAACGGCGTGGTCAATAATTTTTATTTCTTATTAAATATGGTTTGTAACTTTATTTTAAATAACATATTAAAATTTTATCAAATTCCTTTGACACGTTTTCATTTTATTCAAAAAAAATTGAATTTTCCCATAAGAGCCTATGTTAAAATTATAAAACTTTGAAGTCGTTTTTCTCAAAATTGGGGTGGTCAGTTTTTTTTCGGTAAGGACTCGTATTATTGGTATTGGAGTAAATAAATATCTAGAGAAGTTTCGTTAAAATCCTTTGAAAAAATCGTTTCATCGACCAACTACCTTAAGGTGTCTACACAATCGATGAAAAAAGGAATAAGAAATAAGGAATAAGAAGTATGCCATCTAGTGACGTTGAGTGGAACTTTAACGTAACTGCTCATAGATATAAATATGTAGGTACTTTTGTACGTCAAAATTCGTGATTTTTTTCACTTTAATGACAAAAAAAGTTATCGCGAACGTTATTTTTTCATGAATTTTGATGTACAAAAATACCTAAATACTTATACCTATGGGCAGTTACGTTAAAGTTCCATTCAACGTCACTAGATGGCATATTTCTTATTCCTTATTTCATTGATTGTGTATGACCCCTTACAGTTTGGGATTGGTATTTAGAAAATTGAGTGAGGAAGTGAGAAAATTTAGCGAATTGATTCTTAAGACCACAGGACCAAAGTGGGAGGAACTTTTATGGTGATATTGTAATCCAGGGTCAGATTAACCAATAGGTCTACCTAGGCCATGGCCTAGGGACGACATATTTTGAAAACAGGGCGGCAAAAGTTGTAATTGATGGTTTTTTTTGCTCGTCAGTTATTTTTTTAAGAGAAAGTTCGAAAAAAAAGTAAGAAAAGTTAAGATTTTCTTCTTTTTAAGCAAAAGGTACAGGCTGCATTTTTCACGGTGCCTAGGGGGGCACTTAGGGTTAAGCCGGTCCTGTTGTAACCGATGGAAGTCACATAAATATATTCTATAGATAGTACTTTGTTTAACAAGTCGCGGTTATGATGCACGTGCGAAGACAATAACAAAAATGCGAAAAACAAATAATAAGTTATGTAAATATTTTCAAACCAAATTCTGTCTGTTGCCATAAAGTCTAAAATTTATCTAGTCTAAAGTCTAATTTTTATTTCTAAAATTTATTTTGATTTATTTTCGTTTTCATAGATTTATTGAATTTTAATAGTCTGAAAAGGGTAGAAATTAATTGATAGGTAATAATAAAATAATGGAAGTAAAGTGAAGTTATTTTTATTTAATTTTTAGTATACCTATAAGAAATATGATTCTTCGGTTTAAATTTGGTACATTTTTCGACGCCAATCACGCATCTGAAGTTGAAATTCCTCGAAATTGAAAATTTGAAATTCGAAAATGAGTCAGGATAGACGAATGGCATTTTCTTCGTGTAGTAGCGATTAAGGGTGTAGTCTAGTTCGTCGGCTAAAAAAACAGGCTATTTTTACAAATTTCTTGTGAGCTTGTTATGAAAGATATGTTTATAAAAAGTATTAGAAATGATAAATGAAGTCTTAAATTACAAAAAAAAAAAAAAAATTATTAATTATTTTAAGTTTTTTTACACGAAATTTGGACCTAAACGGAATAAAACAAAAAAACCGAAATGTTTATGATTCGGTATGACAGTGGCTTCAAAATAGACTAGCGATATTAATTATTAACAATTTTTGCTTATTTTAATTAACAAAAATCAAAAAAGTTGAAAAAGTGTTTTTTTGCTATTTGTAAAAAAAAAAAATATAATTATATATTACTAGGGTAAAAGCCCGCTTTGTGGAACGGTATCTAATACTCGAACGGTATCTAATACTGGAACAGTTTTGACATTTACATATTTATTTCTTTAATTAAGTAAGGAAACTTTAAATGCGAGGTGAATTTAAATTGAAAAACAATCATGCTATTAATAATAATTTTTGTTATCAGACGTTTCTTTCAGAAATAACTTCATTAATATGTAAATGTTCATAATTAGATACCGTTCCACAAAGGGGCTTTTACCCTATATATAATAAAAATCAAAGTTTTAACATGATTCTAGTCTATTTTGTAAATACTTATGTGTAAAATTTCAGAAGGAGAAATTCTACACATAAGTTTCGGAGAAATCGTGTAGATTGTCCGTAAAAACGTAGTTTCGAGAAAAACGCGCTCAAAGTTTTTCAAATAAATATTGTATTTTCGAAAAATGTAAAAAAAAAGAAAAAACGAATTTTTTAAAATGACTAAAACTAGACTACACCCTTAAAGAGAGCTCGAAAAGGAAATGGAAAGAATATATCAGAAGCCGATTGTTGTTGAATCCGCTATTTTTTAAATTTTAGTTTTTTGAAATTCTTTTATATAAATCTTGTTATTTCTTAAACCAGAAATTTTTGAACATAGTGAATTACTCAGTCACTTCCAAGTGTTAAAGTTTAAATATGTATATCTGTATTAAATTTATAAATGAATTTCTTTTACATACCTTTAAAAAAATGTAAATTGTCGTTGTACGTCACCGAACATACCAAATATGTGAATAAATTTGTTTATTAATTATCCCCCCCCCCCTCGCCCTTTGCGGTGTTCAGTTACTAAATCCAAATCACCCTTCTACACATATCTATCGTACGTAGTATTGCAATGACGACACCTGGCACCCGTAAAAAACATTAATAAGAGTTTTTTTTTATTATGTTGACTTCCTGCATTTAAAAAAAAAATATTTCGAATAAGTCTAAACAACCAATTGTATATTACAGGTATATGTAAATTATCACTTCAAAAAGAAGAAAGTTTCTTGTACTGTGAAAGTTTTTTATATTTATTTTTTTCGCCAAAAATATTTTTAATATCATAAACTATATTATAAATTTGCAAATAATAATTTTTTAAAGGTTAATTAACAATTTTTTGAATTGTAATAAAATGTCAGTTGATCTAAATTTTTATTTTTAATTAATTTTTTTGGACTTACAGTAAATTACAAAAATATTCATTCTGTCTGTATATTTACGTTTGTGACCTTTACTGTATATTTTTTTTTTTTTAAATATGAAGTACTTTTAGTTGTCATTAAACAATTTTGAAGGTTATGTTGTATTAAAAATATTTTAATAACATGACAATTTTCGGCTTAATTATGTCTGACTTATTAGAAAAATATATTGTACCTCTTTTGTTTTTTTGTTAATTGTTATCAGTAATTAATTTCATGAATAGATTATTATGAAAAATTTATTATTTTTGTTTAAATTTAAAAAAAAAATGGCAGACATTTAAAAATAATTTAAGTATTTACTAATAAAAATTAGGTATTTACCAATAAAAATTCTACAAATTTATAGAACAATTATGAAAGTAGGTAAAATTTAAAAAAATAGTAATAATAATTTAGTTTCAATTAATCAAATTGTATAATTAAATAAAAAATTGGATTTTTTGTTTAAATTGTAATTAAAAACAGTGTCAATGAGGCATTTAAAATCATTACGCAGAAATAACACATTTTATTTTTCCTCATTTTTTATCTCTTTTCACTGCTCTTTTCCTTTCTGTTGAATTTAAAATCTTATGATTACTCGAAAACCCAGTTATTGATCAAATTTCGAAGTTTTTATGGCAAAACTGAAAAATTTACTCTCAAATTACTATAAATCTATCTACAATTCCATAAAAAATCGGGTAAATAACGCAGTAATCTAAAAAAAATGAATAAAATAGTCTTTGTGACGTCACGAGTTGTATTTAATCATTTTCGTATATAATTTGTTAGAGAAACCTGACATTTACAGATAATTATAGTTTTTTGCTAACGTTCTTTATACTTTATTTAAGGTTTGTTGCAGTTACAATACTGTAGACTGAAATATTTTTTCGCAAGCCATGTTAAGTCCCACCCATTCACAGACAGTTCCCAATAGAAAATTTATTTGCCTATATTTCTATGGTTCTATATTTCAAATTAACTAAAGATGGTATGACGTCAGTAAACAAACGCAACAAACGCAGCAAAATTAGATGTACCTAGTCTTTGGTCTTTGGTCATTTTTGGATTAGAGTAACTATAGTAACTTAAGGTAGGTTGTGCGTCTAATTTTGATTCATTTTTTATATCTGTGTGACAAACACATTCACAGAACTTGCCATTCCATATTTCAAATCATTATTGTATTCTAATTTTAACAAATATCTTAGAAACCATTTGAATAAAATCCATCTCTGACGTCAATAGTTTAACCCTAATACCCCAACCAAAGGTTGTAACCATTCCCCCTCCCTACATTGCGCCTGGTGTGAAACGTACTACAAAAAAATTATACATATTTTATATCAGAATAAGATTGACATTTACAACATTTGAATGCAGAGTAGAGAAAATTATTCTTTTCAAATTGAGAGTATTGAGAATAAAATAAAAAAAAAAACACACAGAAACTGAACAATACAATAAAAAAAATAATCAATAACAAATACACAGATCGTTAAAAAATAATAATTACAATTGTAATATATACAATAGCTTTCACCGACAAAATGCGTAATTGTTTGCAAACGATCCATATAGCCAACAACTGCTAAAATAACTATATTCAAGTCGATACAGTACAGCTCTAATTATACTTGCGTGTATAGCAGCAATATAGCTATTGTTTTGTTTTCTATATAACAAAGACATTTTCAATCACTGGACATTAACGATTATTTTAAAATGAATAACTCCGATTACTTGTTTGTTGAGGTCAGTGGTTTTTCGGTTATTATAGTTTAAGGATGGGTGACTCGTTCAAAAATAACAAAAAGTAATAATACGAAGTATGGATATAAATATTTATGGAAGCTAATAAATAAAAATCTTTGTTTCACGTCAGTGAAACGAGATGGCGTGTCAGTGAGCCATCTGTGGAACACGGCACGAATTATTTTAACTCACAGAAGTAGAAGAACTCTCTCTTTCTACTTCTGTGTTTTAACTCTTTTGATGTTTAAAATGAGTTAAATTCAGCGCAGTAATTTTTTTAATCTATGGCAAGGGTTTCCAAACATTTTAGACCTGCGGCGTCCTTTGGTCCGATAACCAGGATTCCAAGAGTTTACCCAAAATATAAGTGACGTGCAAAAAAAAAAATACTTGTTCCCGGGTAATTTTTTCAGATTATTTGCGTTTTCAAAAAAGGAGGGAGACAAATTAAACGATATTTTGAAGTTCAGTAATTGAAATGAAAAATGGTAAAAGAAAACTCAATTTCATTTTAAGAGCCTTCTCTAACAATACGTCACATGATAGGACGCAACAAATTTTAATGTTCGGTCATCGAAAATTGAAAAGTTGGCAAGCTAGTTTTTACAGTGTATATATGAGACAAAAATACATGACTAATTTGTAGGCAAATATGGCAGTTAAAATTTTTCTATATTTATTGTTGTTGTAAAATATTGTTAAAATATTTCATAAACAGTTCCAAATTGCAACAAAAATCACATAGGGTAGAGTGGAGTAAAAAAAAACACCCGCGCAGGTGAGGTAAAAAAGAGACATAAATTTTTAATTAAACTCAAGTGTTAAATTTGTAAAATAAGTATGTATTTTGTTATAATACTTTTTGTTTTTCAAATTTAACACTGTTGAGTTTAATAAAAGTATATCTCCTTTTTACCCCAACCTGCGCGGTGTCTTTTTACCCCGTCCTACCCTACAAATTTAAAAAAATAGGAGTATATAATAGAAAAAATTAATTGTAGGAGATTTGTAGACATATATGGCGATTTTACCTAGAAAAATGATATGGTATAAATTCTCTATTAAATTTAACACTTCCAACATTGATATTAGAATATGTATGTACCATATAATAGAGTACACATTATTTTATTTTATTTTATTTTTTAAGCGAAATCGCCATATTGGTTAACACCTTTTATGACCTACAAAGTATCAGTAGTAGTGAATATTTTTTAATTTCTGTGTGATTTTTATTGTAATTTGAGACTATTTATTAATAAACATTCTAAACAATACTTATAACAACAAGATAATATCAGTAAATATAGAAAGATTTTAAATCCATCCTTGTTTAACCGCCATCTTTGTCAACCCTGTCACTTTTTTGACTTCAATTTCATAATTATATACTTCGGTATATCGTCGCCGTTACTCCAATATGTCGTATGTCAAAAGTATGTCATTTTCTGTTAACAATGCTGTAGTAACCAAAATCATCTTTTCTATATAATAGCCAAAATTCCAATGTCTAGGACTACAGTGAAGCAGAGAATGCCATATGTCGTACGGTGCTTTAAAAATACAGGTACTTTAATAAACAATAAATAACACTACTAACACATCACCAAAAATCCTTGATAATTCAATAAACAAAGCAACCAGAAAGAATTGTAGCGTAAAGAATAAAACAGCTTTTTTTAATTTCTGACAAATGCCTTTTTTTGACATTCGACGTTTTGAAGTAACGGCGACAATATATTCCTGTTTTCCCTCTATTTATTCAATCCTCAGAGACTTCCAATGACAGCTTCTAAAATACCAACCGTACAAAACTTATTTCCTCTAATATACATACACTATTTAAATTATAAAAATATACATATGATTTTAATTTTGTTCATATTTTATTTGCAGATTTGGTGAATCAGAGGGATCATATTGTACATTAGCAACATTCTCGGAGAAAGAGAATCAATTAGTATTAACCGAATCCAATACAATGGATCGATCGGTCTCGCCCGCGTCAGATGTCAGTAGCAGTAGCAGTACCAGCAGCAGCGGGTCTGTCGAACTAAATCGAAAATCACCAACAAATTATAATATAGCAGCATCTAGTACAACACAATCCACACAATCGACAACGATTTCAAACACCAACGCTAGTACAAATCATCATCCCGGCGACATGAAGAAGGGTGGTGGCACGCCAAAGAAATATCGTAATAAACATAGTATGTCGCCGGTCGGTGGCTACAACAACTATTCCCATCATCATAGTAATAAACATTTAACCGCGAATAATTTAATTCGACACGGGGGTGGCGGCGGTGTCGGCAGCGGTAATCGTGGTGGAAACGGGGGCACACATATGTCCGGCGTCTCGAATACATCAGCACCAACATGGCGTACAAATTATTATGATATTTTACCGCATTTCGCGCTCAATAATGGCGGAAGCTCGTACGTGTCCGGTTATAATAATTATAATCGATCCAGTTATCCGCGGGTATCACAATTTCAAAATGTTCTAACCGTGTAACAGTCAATAACGCTATCAATGACTAGTTTATGTACTACTTAGGTGTTCTATGCTAATTGTTGTGTTCCGTGATTTTCCTTGCTACGTACCGGCCCCTTGTGTCCACTGAGCTCGGTGATACGATATCCATCGAGCTCAGTGGACATACATTATATTGTGAACACCACTATTTTGCAGTTTGGTCGTTTTTGGCGAACTGTTTTTTTTGTCTACTTATGTGGTTTCGTAAATCGATGTATTTAGAAACTTGTACTATTTTACTTTTAATATTTTTTTTTTGGATCTCTAGTATTGAGGAAATTTCTGATTAGATAGAACAGTTAGTGTAGAACAGCTAAGTATTCCTATAAAATGTCCTGACAAATGTTTTTTGTGATTATGTTGAAAAATGGCTTTATTTTAATCTTATTATATTTCTTAATTATTAATTAATTATTGCAAATCAGCACAAAGTAATATGAGGAACTAAATTCGGGGAGCGATGTCCTATAAAATACGCGTTCTAATCATCGTAATTTAGTTTTGCCATACTATTTAATGGTCTTTGTTTTTTTTTCCCTTTTTAAATAATATAACTTTTGTCTCTGAGGTGTACTTTTTTTTATTCAAAGCGTTGTCTATTTAATTGTATTTGTAATATGGCTTGCAGTAGATAGTGAATATTAATTTAATGATCATTTGAGAGATCACACATATGTGTAAAGTTCTCGTAGTGCCTCAGTTTAGTAGAAAAAATTGGCAGTTAAAAACAGTTTACCACAAACAGTGTCCCCTAATGAGTGCACATAATTTACAGAATATTTAAAAATTACCAAAAAAACCTTTTAACAGCCATTACTTTAAATTTTATCAGGTTGGCTATACTCAACATGTCATAAAACTTGTTTAAGACGATTTTGTTTAACATTGAAAAAAGTATAACTAGAGGTCGGAATTCGTAGTTCACCTAATAATACACAGTGGGAATTTTTTCTTTAGATCGATGTGATCTTTGGTATTTTCTGATCAGCAATATTTAGTTTTTAAGGCGTGTTTTCACAAATATATGATATTTTAAAAATTATCAGTTAAATTTTTCATTAATTTCCAGTTTATTTGTCGCTACAAATTACCTGATATTTGGTAATCGAAATTTGATTAATCTGAAAATATCAGAGACTACACTGATCTTTAAAAAGATTCCCCATTTTTGTGTTTCTGGTCTACCAAACTTTAGACCCACTTAAATAAAAAAAAAATAAATAAATAAATAATAATTATAATAAACCAGTCAGTTCTACCATCTTTTACAAACCGACAGTTGTATTAAACAATGTAAAATCACGACAGGGTGTTGCAGGCAACTAGGAACATATAAATTTATTATAATCAAAGGTTCTTTATTATGTTTCTATGTACAAGATATTTACAAATAGATACCATTTGTGTAACTGTCAAAAACCGACTTGTCCACCATATTAATTTCTCACTCCATTTGAATAAAGATATCCAATTTTTAACGACTTTGAAAGGAACGTCAAGTCATTCTTAATTCCTTTTCCTTTTTTAAATTTTACGTAAGGGAGCGCCACTTTAATATAAAAATGTTATAAATTCACTGTACTTGTTAGACTTCTCGCACACAAAATTTGGTTCGCACGAATTCTGACTAAAACATCCGATCGATCTCATTCCTCACGTTCAGTAGTGACGTTATACTTTAAAAGTCGTGTTTATTCGTCAGAATTCGTACGAGAAGATAGAATGTGCAAACTATCGTAATTTTGGCGAGATTAGTCGCTAATTTTCGCACGAATTCTGACACTTATATCTATTCAAAATTATGTTAGTTAAAGTATTTTTACTCATAATCTTTTACTTTACTTAAAAAAACATATGTTTGTATTGCTGTGCGCCAGGAATCTTTAATTGCTGAAAATTCTTTTTAACCGATTGATTTATGACGTGAATGAAAAAATCCTTCCACAAAACTTGATCGTTTTAAGCAATCTTTATTATAATTTTAAATGTTGAGTATAACCAACTTAAACAATTGTGTGCCCCCACCCAGTCTGGGACGCCTGTACGCAAAAAATATATGAGAAATCTTATTACCGTGTTGATTTCTATTGAAATTTTTTTTTCATTTTTATTTTTGGATGCTATAGAGAATTATTATACGATAACTATTTATAAATTTAGTCTCTTTAAAAAGTAAAAATCAAAGATTTATAATATTGTTCAAACAAACCCTATATTTTGTAAATAAAAATAATAACCAATTAACTGTGTGTAAATTTTTAAAAATCTGAAAAGTACAAAAAAAAGTATTTGAATTAATTTTTTCGACAATTTGCTCTCTCATGTTTTTTTTTCTCTACTAAAAAGAAAAAATGTCGAGCAAATATTCCAGTCTGTGATAGCCATCTACAGTTAACACACTGAAGTGATAAAATAATAAGCAATTTTATACGCTATTTGAAAAAACAAAAAAAAAATGTAAAAAAACATTTAGTTTTGAACACTACACAATTTTAATACACACAGTTTTATTTTCGAGCGCCACTACGGTCCATTTTTCTTTTTTTTTGTTACGGATACAATTTAAATGTATAATGAGGTCGGTGAAACTGTCAACAGTGTCAACCCTAACCTAACAAAAATGAAAAAACTTGATATGACGTTAAATGAAAATGGAGGTTTGTATGTGATTTTTTTGATTCAGAAACAAAAATACATTCCTGTGATTTTAATTAATTAAAGACGTAGCTGATGTGCATATGATTTGAATTTATATTAAATCCGCCATCTTTCATTTTCTTAAAACGTCATATCTTGTCACTTACTCCTTCTGCGGGTATTATCCTTATTATACAGTTAAATGTCAGAACACAAATATAATTATTTTTAAATGTTACAGCTTTGAACTAAATAAAATGTAGTGTTTTTCTTTTTAATTAATTAATTAATAAGCTCTTTTTTTGTAATGCGTAATAAGTATTGCATATTTTAAGTGATCTCTTCACATTTATATTTGAAATACGTGGTCCAAAAAAAAAAAAAAAACAAATTATGATTAAAAAAATATGGCGACTTCTTAATATGACCGAACATGGAACTTTTAAAAAATTTTTATTATTCTGTTCCTTCTGAATATGCATCGTTAAAGTCATCCATGTTGATTTTTTGATCGGAAAAAAGTGTTCTTCAGTTCATTTATTTTTTTTTTAAGAGAACGTCAAAAACTGCAGTCAAACAATAAATATTTATGTACTTATTTACCTAATTTTTGCAAGTAAATGTAGAGTTTACTGCCCTAGTTGTGATTTCAATAGAAATACGAGCATATTTCATAGCTGACAAATCACTCCTGCAACTTTTGAGAGCTATGTTCATTCTATCTACTCTGTATATTTGAAACACATTTTACATTAATACTATCGCAAATTCTCATCTTCATTTACGATCATTTTAGATTATGCCCAATACAGAAACGCAAAAACATTTTAAAAATTCCGTGTTCTCTCATACTGATAAATTGCCAAAAATTATATACAAAAGCACAAGTGACTTTTAGTATAAACAAATATATGTATATTTTTAGGTTTTTATTACAAATTTAAAAAAATGGTGTTTTCTTTTTTTGTATAGGTTACGGTTTATAACATAGAAATATTCTTACACAGCAATTCCGAAAAATTTGTTCAAATTTCACAAAGCGTAGGATCATAAAACAAGAATTCTCATAGAGTATTATGTATATATTTCGAGTCAGTAGAAGTTAATTCAAAAATACGCTTTTAAATTAAATAAACAACTGTGCTAGATTATAAAATCGTGAGAATAAGTACAAAAAAAAAATGATAAAACAAGTAAATTTACCTTACTATTGGTCAATTTCCCCGAAAAAAATGTACTTCAGTAGTTTTTCCTTATTTAAATTAAGTGCCATCTCTTTTTATTTATTTGCGTATTCTTTTTTAAATGCGCATACGCAATCTTTTTTATTTGACATTTACTTGTTTTATCATACACTATTAAAGAAATGTATGTTCGTTTTTTTTTTTTTAATTAAAACACAAATAGATGGCATTAAAATTTACAACGAAACGACCGCCATTTTGTGTTTTAGTTAATATTTATTAGTGAGAGGCCTCTAGTGAGCGTGGCATGTGAATGAATTATGTAAATTAAAATATATATGTAATGTTAACGAAATTTTGTTAACAAGTCCCAAAGTGTGATTATATATTTGCTTATATTGTGTAAACTTGTTTCATGAACTTGCGCTTGTCAGTTGTCAATATTTAAATAATTGTGTGATTACATTTAAAACACTAACAGGGTTGACATGAAATGTCTGTTTTTAAACAATATGTAGAAATATTATTGAAAATTTTTGCATTTTCTTTCTTTAATTGTATTCAGTTTTATTATTTTAATTGAAATTATTGTAATTGTAATATTTGTAAAATTATTTAGAGGAGTTTATCATTATTTGTAATATAGTTGTAAAAATACAGAGAAACTAATTTTTGAACGTATAAAAAATTAAAATCTGTCTTTTATTTTTATATTTCCTTAAATTACTTTTAATCCACCTAATGTTTAAACACTTGGAAAAAACTTTGAGTTATTAGACTTAAAAAATGGAAACTAAAAAATTATCTATTTGTATGATTTTTCACTTTTATGTGATTAACATATTGTGATATTTCATATTTTTCTTTTTCTTAAAAGAAAAATATTAAAAGTCCATAATTAAATTCAAAAGGAAACGTCGGTAACCTTATTCATGAATTCGACTAAAAATTTAGTCGATTAGTTGACTACTCTGTGCTCGATATTTTCTACCAATGACTAATTCTATCTGAAAAACAATTTTAGTCGACTAATCGACTAACTGTTGCTCGGCCAGACATGACTAATCGCGGTTATAGTGAACGTGCGAAGCCAATAACAAGAATACGGAAAATAAGTAATTATAAATTTCATTTTCAAATCAGAAAACTCTGAGCATTGAATAGAGGGGGTACAGATATATATATATATATTCAATGTATATGTAAATGAAGCCAAAAAAGTGACTGAAGTGTTGACCAATAATACGTCGGTTAGACAAGATTGGATTTAAAATTTTTCTATATTTACTGATGTTATATTTGTTGTTATAAATATTGTTAGAATATTTATTAACTCTTTTAAACAAACCATAATATGGTAAATTTTTTTTGTCTCAAAATGCCGGACTGCCAAGTGATAAGTACAACAGATAAGGCTACAAAAAAAGAAAAAAAAAACCAAAGATCCCAACATTAAAAAAGTGAACCCTAGGAATTTACAAAATATAAATTATACTAAACTATGTTGATAAAATTGAACATTATTTAAAATTATACCGTATTGTCACAGATGGTGGCACCTGTACCAGTGAATATATACATATGACAGCATTTTAAGCCGCCATATTGCAGGACTATCTAGGAGAGGGGAGGCAGGACTATATAGGAGAGGGGATTTTTTGTCTACATTGGTATCACTAGTGCAGAGATAGCAACTTGGCTTCTGATTATTCTGTGGTGGCGAACATGGTTCCGATACCTTAGCACCCCAGCAATAATTTTTTGAAATTTTATCTTCACATATCGTTAGTTCTTCTTTTGTTCTTTATTGTTCGTCATTTATTATTGTTTGTTCGTATATTGTTTATTTATAAAAAATTACATAAAAATGCAAACTCAGACTAGCTCCCCACATACTAATTATGGTTCTTTTTAATTTCTACTGGCCTTTTATTATGAATAGACGTTTGTTCTTATATAAACGACGTTTGTTCTATCATCAAAGTGACTTCTTTCGGCTTTAATTAACAATTTTTTACATTTCTTAAATTAGTGAAATTATCATGACATAGTAGTAGCATCGCGCATGCGCCAATTTTATTTTTAAGCGGTTTTTTCAATTAGTAACGATGTTATGTATAAATTAGTAACGACAATAAATTGTTTTATTTATACGCCATGTGCAGAGTTCTTTAGTAGCTACTCTGGGGCGCTTAACAATCAAATAAATGAAATAATTTTATTGTTTTCTTCTCAACGGACAAATTTAAATAAATCATTCATTTTTATTTAACATTGGCCCAAAATCTTAGTTTATCACGGCTACACTATTAATTCTAGTAATTTTAATCGTTTAATATATTATAATTAATTTTTTTTCTAGAATATTCTTCCTTTTCAGTAAATTAAGTAGTGTAATGCCAGTGGTATTACTAATACCACTTTATTTAAAGTTTATAAATGTCTGTGAAACTTTAAATAAAGTGGTATTAGTAAAGTAAAAATTGTCTTTTTATTTTAAAATGGAATACCATAAAGTAACGCTCAAATCTATCAAATACATTATACTTTCAATTAAAATAAATTGAACGGATTAAATTAATTCTCCCTATTATAGCTTATCATTATCCCTTTAATCAGCCATAATAATTTTTGATAATTAAAAAAACTTTTAGAATTTATCGTAGGGTAAGCATCTGCATAGCTAAGTTTTAAAGCACATAAAGAATACATTGTATAACTTTCTTAGATTCTGTCATTTTCCTTTTATTTTGAAAAGAACCGTTTAAAAGTAAAATTGGCGCATGCGCAATTCTACTACTATGTCATGACAATTTAAATTTAACTAATTAAGTAATGTAAAAAATTGTTAATTAAGCCGAAAGAAGTCACTTTGATGATAGAACAAACGTTTATTCATAATAAAAGACTAGTAGAAATAAAAAAAACCATAAGTAGTATGTGGGGGAGCTAGTCTGAGTGCATATTTATGTAATTTTTTATAAATAAATAATATAGGAACAAACAATAATAAATGACGAACAATAAAGAACAAACGACGAACTAACGATATGTGAAGATAAAATTTCAAAAAATAATTGCTGGGGTGCTAAGGTATCGGAACCGGCGAACATAGTAAAAACGTTCCTGATATTCTTTTATTATTTTAATATTTCTTTTTAAGAAAGATGTACTTAAATAATTAAATCTAAATGGATGATAAAAGTGTATCTACTTCAGACTAAAGTAACGGGCCTAGTTTCTGACCTTTTAAGAGTGACGGCTGAGGTTAAACGACAGTAATAAATATAAGTTTAAACTTAAGAGACAATTAATAATTTTATCAACTAGTTTATGGCTTTCAAAATAAAGTCATACAAGTAAAATAATTATTTGAATTGAATTAATAATTTAAATTAATGTTTTAAAAATTGACAAAAAGGACCCAGTTTCTGACCTTCAAAATTTCTCGTGTGACAGTTTTTGACCCTGACAGTGGCCTAGTTTCTGATCCTTAAATTTAAAAATACAGTTTTTTAAAATTTAATTTATAAATAATTTTTTATTGATAAAAATGAATGTTTAATGTTATATACGTTATGAAAAATAACAAAAACTAATCGAAGATAACTATAAATAACAAAATAACTAACAAAAACTGGTTAGAATTTAATTGGGCCATACCACTTTAGAAGTGAGCCTAGTAATTGACCCTCATATTTCAATAATAAAAATCATTCTAAGGTATTTTATAAATATTTTAAAATAAATTTTAAACAAATATTAACCTGCTCATATATTTTTAATTAAGTTTTCATACTTACATGATGAATATTGCACAGATCAAAATGAGTACTTTGTAACATAAACTGTTAGGAAACTACCAAAAAAATAGTTTTTACACACATTTTAAACTTAAAATTTTTTTTTATTTAGTTAATATATTCTAAACTTTTTAAATTGCTATTCATTAGACACAGAATAGATTACTTTAAATTAAGAATTTATTTTTTTTCTTATTTAAAATATAGTTTTTTTATTAACACTATGAGACCCGAGCACTTTCATAGTAAACTTCCCCGGAAGCCGGCAATATTTGTATTTTAACTTTATACATATAAACAAATAAGTACATAAAATAAAATAATTTAAACACTGAATAGATTCAACACAGTTCAACATGTATGTGTAAAACTGTAAACATAGGTACATACTACATATACACTGACATTCAAATCAATTTTATTTAAACATATAAATTATATTTTTTATGTATTTTTTGTTTATCTTAAAATTTTTTATACATTAGAAAGCATAGAAACGAAAAGAGTAGTGTGTGTTGGTATGTATTTGTGTGAACAGAAACACATCCGTGTGATGATGATGAATGATGGTAAACATTGCACACATAATGCGTAACCAACTAATCAATTAATCATTGATCGCGGTCGGCCTCTGGGGATGTTTTGTTTGGTTTCGGATGCCGAAGCCGTGGGACTGAAAGTGTTAATTTATAACAAAGTTGAAAAATTCAGAAACTGGGCCAGGGTCAATTACCGGGTCTTTTACCTTATTTGTCCCATGAGCGCTGTAGTCGGTTTTTGTATCCCCTCCAGGCAAAAGCTCAAAGCGAATACGGTATGGTAATATCGGTAATATATGGCTACGTTCGAGCAGAGAAAATTCTTTAAAGCAAAATAGCGATTTACTAAGAATAACAAAGCACCAAAAAGCAAAATGTCGTCGTAGATATTTAAACAAAATAACCTCAATAAGAATTATTCGTAAGAAAATTTGTTATTTCTTTTATATTTTAAACAATATGGATAACATTATAGGTCATATTATTGAAGAATCGTCAGAGTAAACAACAATATGGCAGAATTTTGTAATTTATTGCAGTAAAATTTAAATTTGGTGTAAGACAGAAATACATGTCACTTGATTTCTGTCCAAGCAGAAAATTAGTCAGCAATATGAAGCGGCTTGAAGCGCTTAAAGAATTTTTTTCTGCTCGAACACAGCCTATATATAATAATATGGAGGGTAGATATTAGGGATGTTAAGGATATGAAATTTCGGATACGGATACGGAAATTTAAAAACATTTTTTTCGGTTTCGGTTTCGGATATGTAATAATATCGGATAATGTTTCGGATACGGTTACGGTTACGGATAATTGCTTTCACTGAACCTTTTTTTGGAAAGAAGGGAAAAATTTTACCCAAAAAGTGAACGCCAAACACAAATTAACGGAAATATATTAAGAGAAATATGTAGCAAAAATTTGCTTCGATTTAACCTCAGTATTCAAACGAAAGTTGTCTGTTTTTATCCGAAACAAATCCGAAACTTTTATTTTCGGATACGGTTTCGGATATGTAATTATTTCGGATATCCGGTAGTTTCGGTTACGGTTACGGATATCCATAAAATCCCTAGTAGATATCATATTATATAACCATATACAACTAACTTCAGAGGCAAAGGTAAAGGTAGAGGTAAGAAGTTACGAACTTGGTGAAGGTGGCGAACAGTAAAAACGTTCCTGATATTCTTTTATATTTTAATATTTCTTTCTAAGAAAGTAGGTACTTAACACGGTCTTATAAACTACTTAAATAATTAAATTTAAATGGATGATAAAAGTGTACCTACTTCAGACTACATCAAAATGGAATATACAGAAAATCTGTCAGATCCAGATAATTCATTTTCAAGTAAAATAAAGGAGGAGCCGGTTGATTATTTCAGTAAAAATCAAATCAAATTAGAAAAAGATGATTTTATTTTTGAAAATTCAATAGAAGAAACTCATTTGTTAATTATGAAGAACTTACATACGGAAATTAAAATTGAAGAAGACAACACATTTGAACGAATAATTAAATGTAAAAGTGAACAAAGTAAATCATTCAAGTGTAATACATGTCGTAAAACATTTCCTCAGTTAAGTCGGTTAAAAGAACATGAAAGAATTCATAGTGGTGAAAAACCATATAAGTGTAATGTGTGTTCTAAAACATTTACTCAGTCAGGTAATTTAAAAACACATGAAAGAACTCACACGAATATAAAACCATTTAAATGTAATTCATGTCCAAAAACGTTTAGGAGGTTAGGTCATTTAAAAACACATGAAAGAATTCACAGTGGTGAAAAACTAGACAAGTGTAATGTGTGTTCTAAAACATTTACAACATCAAGTGACTTAAAAAGACATGAAAGAATTCACACGGGTGTAAAACCATACAAATGTAATTCATGTTTAAAAACATTTGCACAGTCAGGTAGTTTAAAAATACATAAAAAAATCCACGTGGGTGTAGAACCATTTAAATGTAAATCATGTTTAAAAACATTTGGACATTTAGGTAGTTTAAAAAGGCATGAAAGAATTCACAGTGACAAAAACCCGTACAAATGTAATGTGTGTTCAAAAATATTTACACAGTTATGTAGTTTAAAAACACATAAAAGAATTCACAGTGGCGAAAAACCGTACAAGTGTAATGTGTGTTCTAAAACATTTACTCAGTTAATTTCGTTAAAAATACATGAACCAACTCACACCGGTGTAAAACCATTTAAATGTAATTCATGTTCAAAAACATTTACACAGTCATGTAATTTAAAAGCACATGAAAGAACTCACAGTGGTATAAAACCATACAAATGTAATAAATGTTCTACAGCATTTACTCTGTCAGGTAACTTAAAAAAACATGAAAGACTGCACACGGGTGTAAAACCACACAAATGTAATTTATGTTCAAAAACATTTGCACAATCAAGTGGTTTAAAGAGACATGAAAGAATTCACAGCGGTGAAAAACCACACAAATGTAATGTGTGTTCAAAAACATTTACACAATCAGGTAACTTAAAAACACATGAAATAATTCATACGGGTATAAAACCATTTAAATGTAATTTGTGTACTAAAACATTTACGCACTCAGATAGTTTAAGAAAACATAAAAGAGTTCACAGTGGCGAAAAACTATACAAATGTAATGTGTGTTCAAAAACATTTAAACAATCAAGTGCTTTAAAACTACATGGAAAAATTCACAGTAGTGAAAAATCATACAGGTGTAATAAATGTTCTGCAACATTTATGCGAGCAGATAGTTTAAGTACACATGAAAGAACTCACACAAAGTAAAACCATTTAAATGTAACACATGTTCAAAAATATTTACACAGTCAAGTAATTTGGAAACACATAAAAGAATTCACAGTCTTGCATAACTTTAAATTCAAAGACTAAGAACATTAATTTGAAATTTGTATCAATAAATCTGTAGATTTACTTTAATTTTTTTTTTTAATGTTGTTAACTCACAAAAAAGCTAAAATGTATTCTATTTGTAATGTCTTAAATTCAATTAGCGCTATTCATAAAGAGAAGTTAAGATAACTCTTAGATTGAACTTAGCAAAGTTAACACTAAGATTTAACTTAACATTACAATTCATAGACAGATTTTAAAATTGTCCTAGTAGAAACAAGCTTGAAGTTAGTTATAATGATACATTGTGAGGTGTATACAAGCTTTACAATTAATTCACCAATTGAAAGCAATCAGAAAAACGAAAAATATTTGAATAGTAGTAGCGCGAAATATTTAAATTAATGAAAATTCTATCAGTAAATAATTAAAATTTTTTTATTTTTGCCGTAATTAATAAAATAATACAAAAGTATACATAGTTATGTATTTTAATTTAATTTATAATAAATAACAATATTAACGGAAAAATTTGTTTATTGGAAATTTAAATTTCTTTGTTGTAAATATTATTTTAAACTGTTTTAGAATATGTCAGTACGTAGTATAGTACCTAACTATAGTTTGTTTGTTTAAAATGCAGAACGTAAAGACGTGTCCCTAATAAAATTTAAAATTTCATAAAATAGGTGGTATCATGTGATTATTTTAATATTATTTTTTTTAAAATGTGAATTGTCTTTAAAACATGTAATGTGTGTAAACAGACATAATTGTATTATAATTGTTCTGTTTTTTATATCATCAGTTTTATGTAATCTGAGTGACTTATAAAGTTACAATAAAATATAAATTATATACTAAAATATTTGTTGATTTATTAAAAATTTTTACAAAAGAAGTATAAAATAAATATAAACTTTGTCAATGATTTAGATTTTTATAATTTTAAACATAAACTGCGGTACTTAAAACATTAAATAATTCCAGTGTGCTTCCGATAATTTTTAACATTTCAGTATGAAAAACAACTAAAAAAAATGTAATAATAAATTAAGATTAACTAAAGTATGGTAAAATATTATGTTAAACTACCGTTTTGTTTATAATTTACATTAAGAAAAATACGTCTCTTATTACACAAAAAATGTAAGTAGAAAGTCAAAATATTCTATCACAGAAGCACACAGAAGTACGTAATAATTCCTTAGTTTTTCTGTTTTTGCACATATCTTTTAATTAGTTATCTATAAAATTGTAAGTTTTTCGTCAAATACATGCTGCAAATCGATATTTTCGTCATACATGAAAACTTTTTTGCAACTGAAAATATTTAGAGGTTGAATTACTTATAAAACTAAGTTAATTTGATTCAATTTTTCTTTTAATTTACTTACATTTAAAATATTTATTACGTCAATACTTAATATAGATATTTAATTACGTATATTTTATATTTTTATTCGAAAAAGTTCTTTCAAATTTGATAAAATGTTCAAATGTCAAAAAATTCCATGTAAAAATATATTTAAGATGGACTTAAGTCTGCCATTTGCTTATTTTAAATTTAAGTAAGAGATAAGATTGAACTTAGCGTTAAAACCGACCTAAAGTCGTCTATGAATAAGTTAAGTTTTATCTTAGCGCGCGCCACCCACCGACGCCACCCACTGACGCCCCAAATTTACATAAATCAAACCAATCTATTAATATAGTGTAAACCGTATAATTCTATGTTGTTTTTTATTTATAAATTTTGTATAAAAATTAAAGGAAAATTATAATTACTAGAAAAGGTCATCTCAGTGCCACGCCTGGGGCCCTAATTTGTAGGGTGCCACGCGTCATGCTAGTAACGGCGCTACGCGCCGTAATTTGTACGATGCGTAGCGTCTGGGTCAAAGCGGCGCTTCGCGCCGTAATTTGTATGACGCCCGCGTCGTTAACATAACGGCGCTCCGCGCCGAAATTTGTACGACAGCGGTATCTGGCACACTCAGACACACTGCTCTCCACATTTTGCTTACACATACGCTTAGGGCTTGCATGCATATCATGCATATATATCACCACTGAGTAAATGGAGTATATTCTCTATGTGTAAATGTCGTACTTTTCATAGGTATTAAAATATTAAAATAAAAAGGTTAAAATTATTTTAAAAAAATTTTATTTTAAACTTTTATTATATTTTTATTTTTTTTTTAACGATTCAGTATTTTTACGGTTTTTTATTATTAAATAATAATAAATAATTCAAGTAATTTTGTTAAATTAATTGTTGTATCAAAAATGTGAGTAACTTTTAAAATGTAATAATTAATAATAAAACGCAATTATTTTTAATAAAAATATGTGACCGCGCTTTAACTCTTTAAGTACAATAATTCTCAGCCTCATTTGTTTCTTTTTTCCGGCAGACATCAAAATTACAGCGTATGTCCGAGTTCTGCATTTTACCCCTTTTAATATTTGTTTGTAAAAAAGTAATTAAATAAATAATTCAAAATGGATAATAAAAGTACACCTGCTCCAGACACCGGAATCGTCGTCAAAATGGAATATTCAGAAAATCTTTCAAGTCCAAATAATTCATTTCCAAGTAAAATAAAGGAAGAATCGGTTGATTATTTCTGTAAAAAGGAAGTCAAATTGGAAAAAAATGATTTTATTTCTGAAAATTCAGTAAAAGAAACTCATTTGTTAATTATGAAGAACTTGCATACGGAAATTAAAATTGAAGAAGACAACACATTTGAACGAATAATTAAAAGTGAACGAAGTAAAACATTTCCTCAGTTACGTCGTTTGGAAAAACATGAAAAAATTCATAGTGGTGAAAAATCATATAAGTGTAATGTGTGTTCGAAAACGTTTACACTGTTAGGTAATTTAAAAACACATGAAAAAATTCACACCAATATAAAATCATTTAAATGTAATTCATGTTCAAAAACATTTACACAGTTAGGTAATTTAAAAGCACATGAAAGAATTCACAGTGGCGAAAAACCATACCAGTGTAATGTGTGTTCAAAAACATTTACGTATTTAATTTCTTTGAAAGTACATGAAATAACTCACACGGGTGTAAAACCATTTAAATGTAATTTATGTTCAAAAATATTTGCATCGTCAAGTAATTTAAGAAGACATGAAAAAATTCACAGTGGCGAAAAACCGTACAAATGTAATGTGTGTTCGAAAACATTTAATCTCTCAAGTAATTTAAAAGTACATGAAATAATTCACAGTGACAAAAAAAAGTACAAATATAATGTGCGTTCGGATTTCAAAAGAAAAACGGAATTATCGGATTCTGTACATTGTGAAAATACCGAAATTAAATTAGAAAATAGTGAAGAGGAAACGAAAGGTGTGACTGACCAAAGTAGTGCAAAAACTTGTGAAAAATCTCAAACCAGTGAAAAACCATTCACGTTAAACCGTTTAAAAAAGCATGGACAAACGTATAGTGGTGAAAGAGCATTCAAATGTAATATATGTCTGAAAACATTTTCTTCAGCACGCCATGTGGAAATACATGAACGAATACACACCGGCGAAAAACCATTTAAATGTACCACGTGTTTGAAAACATTTTCCGCGTTAAGTAATTTAAAATTACATGAAAAAATCCATACAGGAGAAAAACCATTCCAGTGTAATGTATGTTTTAAAACATTTGGTCGCTATTCGCATTTACAATCGCATGAAATAATACATACAGGCGAAAAACCATTCACATGTCGTACATGTTTTAAAACATTTTCGCGTCGAGGCGATTTAAAAAAACATGAACGAATACACACCGGTGAAAAACCATTCAAATGCAATGTATGTTTGAAAACCTATCGTCACTCGAACACTTTAAGGGATCATGAAACAACACATTCAGGAGCGAGACCATTCAAATGTAACACATGTTTGAAAACATTTTGTAATTCAACAGCTCTATGTTTACATGAAAAAATTCACACCAAAGAAAAACCATTCGCCTGTAAAGTATGTTTTAAAACATTTCGTCACGCACATAGTTTGAAACGGCATAAAAGAATACATACCGGAGAGAAACCGTTCAAATGTGATATGTGTTTAAAAATATTTCGTCATTCAAATAGTTTGAAGGAACATAAACGAATACACACGGGTCTTGAGGCACTATTAAAATGTAACATATGTTTTAAAACGTTCTCGGCGTCGAGTAGTTTGAAAACGCATGAACGAACACATACTGGTGAAAGAGTATTCGAATGTAACGTATGTTTTAAAACATTTTCAAAATTGAGCAGTTTGACGCGACATATGAAAACACTACATGTTTGTGAAAAATAAATATGTAATTCAAAATTTTGCGTTGAAAAATTCATTTCATTTCAGATTTATTCATGAATTCCATACGGATTCGCTTTGTCTGTCATTGCGTTTAGTGGTCTACCCACACTCGGCCACTATTCGATTTTGAATATATAAGCAAGAAATATTTTATCAGTTATCACGAGGATTTGGTGCAACCACAGACCAATGAACACTATTATATTATACTACTACATAAAGCGTAAAGCCAGTTTGTAGGCATTTTTCTTGAAGCATGTAACAGGGTGAGACGCGTGAAATTTAATGAAATAATATGTCAATTTTTGAGCAAATGCGACTATAATTATTGCTGACATAATTTGTATACGTGTACGTATTTTGAAAATAAAGCGAATACCACTTTTTTTCTTTCAAAATTTTGCAGTTTCTCAAAAAAGTAAAATTTTATTATCGATATTATATTTTTACAATAATTATTTGAAAACATTACTGCGGATACCGTCCATTACCATATTACAGAATACTATTAAGGTCGCAACTTGGTCATAACTGGCTGCCTCAATTACACATTTATATAATTAGTCATAGAATAGAAGCCACTTTATAGGATAGTCATAGGATAGAAGCCACTTTATTTTAAAGCGGCTTATACATGCTCAATAATCTCTTTAATTTCAAATGTCAAGTCCCAGCCGATCCTGTTTTGATAATTTGTGAATTTTAATTAACATAATGAGTTGGCCATTTGCCAAGGTACATCGAGTGTTCAAGTATCAGCCAAAGCTGGACATTAAGTGAACATATGAATATTGTTGTATGTTTAAAATACGGACCAAAGTCCGCCATACATTAATAATGTTTCACAGGCACTCGATAACATTTGAAATTGAAAAGTGTAACTGCGTCTCGCATTAAAGAGAGGATGTGTTTGATTGATTGTCAGAATTGGAGTGGCACTCGAACGAACGGTCGGTGGCCTAATTGGTAAGGCGCTTGGCTAGTAACGAAGAGATCCGTGTTCGAGTCCCAGCCGATCCAGTTTTGATAATTTTTCAAACATTATGTGAATTTTAATTAACATAATGAATTGGCCATTTGCCAAGGTACATCGAGTGTTCAAGTATCAGCCAAAGCTGGACATTAAGTGAACATATGAATATTGGTGTATGTTTAAAATACGGACAAAAGTCCGCCATACATTAATAATGTTTCACAGGCACTCGATAACACTTGAAATTGAAAAGTGTAACTGCGTCTCGCATTAAAGAGAGGATGTGTTTGATTGATTGTCAGAATTGGAGTGGCACTCGAACGAACGGTCGGTGGCCTAATTGGTAAGGCGCTTGGCTACTAACCAAGAGATTCGGGTTCGAGTCCCAGCCGATCCAGTTTTGATAATTTTTCAAACACTGTGAATTTTAATTAAAATAATATAATGTCAATTTTTGAGCAAATGCGACTATAATTATTACTGGATATAACTTGTATACGTGTACGTATTTTGAACATAAAGCGAATACCACTTTTTTTCTTTCAAAATTTTGCAGTTTCTCAAAAAAGTAAAATTTTATTATCAATATTATATTTTTACAATAATTATTTGAAAATATTACTGCGGATACCATATTACAGAATACTATTAAGGTCGCAACTTGGTCATAACTGGCTGCCTCAATTACACATTTATATAATTAGTCTGTATAATATAATATATAATATGTTTATTGGTCTGTGGAACTCTAGCTACTGAGCTACGAAATCCTGACTTAGTACGTGTGTAACACGCGCTTGCCGATCTTGATTTTGTAAAAATAATTTGTACATATTTGTACGTGATATGTATAATATTATGTATTTTTTATATATTTATTATTTACAATATTTTTTTTTTTTTTAGAGAATTTAAATCAGTTTGTAAAAAATTATTTTTTTATACAACATAATAAAAAAGTAAGCTTTTGCGCTCTGTGAAGAAAGCGCAAAATATGTGTTTGCCGAAGACTGTTACTTTTCGCTTTAAAGCGAAAAGTAGTACTTGGTCGCTCGTTCAGTGTATATTTAATTGCAAATCGGGTAGGCGTTGTTTGTATTTTCTATGTAACAAATAAACAAATTCTAAACTTTAAAAATTTTTTTTAAAAAAAATATATGTATACATATATGATGGAAATATGCAATAGTGATCGCGATTTCTGAAATACACCTTCAAATATTTCTGAAGCTGCAAAAATTATAACATTAAAATAAATGTTAACGTCCATTCGTATTTTTTAAGTAAAACGAATACATTTTACAAGATTATAAAAAAAATTTGTGTGTAATTCGAGCACAAAGTAACATAGCCGCTCTCAAGAGAATGACACGCGAGTGCGTCAACATTTTCAATCAAGCGGCAATATTCCACTTTGCGCTCTTAATACATAAATAACTATTGCGTCCGTGATCATTTTTGAAATATGAAAATTTTTTCCACCTAAAAAGAAAATTGTTACGCATATTTTACGTTTTAGAGTTTCCTGAATGTAGATACGCGAACTAGTGGTTAAAAAATAACTATTGCCAGTAGCCAAGGTTTGTTTATTAGGTTTTGACAATTCACAAAAATTTATGCTGTTTAGTTCACAAAATCCAAACTGACATATTATTTTAAATGTCATTCTTATTTTTCCATAATATTTCACTGATTCCAAACAAAGCGGACAGTTTGCTACCATATTTTAGGTAGAGTCCCTATAATGAGTCGTGACATGTCATCTATTTTCTCTCCAAAATAGAGCGGGAAGCTTCAAAATTAATTATCACATGTTTGAGTATATAATTATTGTTAATAAGTTATGAATTAATGAACATTTAAAAAATTTTTAATTTAATTATTCTTTCTAGGTTAAACTAAATGATTTTTGTTAATATTTAACTTATTTCCAATGTATTTTACGCAAATTTTGGACAGAAAATACCGGAACCAATCCGATTAATATGATCCTGGTTTTTGAAATAAAATTCAATAATTTTTTTTTTGTAAACAATACTTTATTAAATTCTTAAAAGCAATGAAAAAGTAACAGAAATTTTAAATATAGTTAAAATAGCTCCAAAAATAAGAAATCTAAATTCTTCCAATTTAATAAGAAATCTAAATTTAGTATCACAAACATCTGGAAAATATAAATTAGAGAATTTTTTTTGTACAAATTTTAATTAAATAAAATAATAGGTTAAATCAGTAAGAATTGGTGTGACTTCATTAACAAATGAAGCAAAATTTGACGCACAATTTAAATTACTATATTAGTTACTCTAATATAAAAATAACAAAAGGAAAAACAGACAGAAAATTTGGTTCATCTAATTATGCTTCATTTGTTTAATAACGTCAGATCAGTTTTAGTTGATTTGACCTATACTACAGTAATCTACTATATTTAGACATTTTTTTTTGCTTTCTGTTTGACAAAGTAAAATAATTGTCGAAGCGTGATAAAACTAGTAATTTTCTGACCATAGAGTTAGGTTTGGGATACGCAACCCTAGTGCAATGTGTTACTTTATTACCATTCTTTATTTTTTTCACAAAAATCTTATATTTTATGACATAAGACTTTTAAAGGTCTTTGTACTTGGTGATATATAATTTATTTTTTTTCTAATCGATACAGAATCGTCTGTTTATCATAATTAGGTTTTTGAAAAAAAAAAATTTTTTGTCAGAAATGGAAAGATCATACTTATACAAGTTTTATAAGAAAACTCTATTTTTTTTTTAAACGTAGTATTTAAAAGTCATATCAAATTGGAAATAAATTTTTAAACTTAGAACCGATAACGGGCCAACATTTCCCAAGTACATATGTGACGTGTGACGTCATAATGTTAACTTACCTAAAAACACAACCGCCATCGACATCGCGATCTTTTGTAGTGCTGTTTATAACCAAACGATATATTTTTAAAATTTTATAAGTTGTAATTAATTAATTATTTGTAAATAATAAACAAATACTTTACTTTGCAAAATACCACGTTTATTTATCATATATATATATATATATATATATATATATATATATATATATATATATATATATATATATATATATATATATATATATATATATATATATAAAATAAACGTGGTATTTTGCAAAGTAAAGTATTTGTTTATTATTTACAAATATGGAATACCATAAAGTAACGCTCAAATCTATTAATATTAATTAATTATTTATTATATCATTTTAAAATTTTTGTTCGTATCGATTATCAATATTATATTTTATGATATAACTAGTACTGAAATAAAACAAAAAAAAAAGATTATTATTTTTTATTCAAAAACCCAATTTAAACTTCAAAGTGATTCTTGCGAAACTTCTTTTTATGGTATCCATCCTTAAGTTAGTTTATAACTTGAGTTACATCCAGTTAAACTGATTCTCACATTTACTTGGCTTTTTACCACTACGAACTTGATAATGGTGACTTAAACTCGATAACGTAGAAAATGTTTTATAAAATATATTTATAGTTTTTGTATAGAGTGTATTCGTTGCTTTAATTATTTACATACTTTTAAATGATGCAGGTACAAAACGCATGTGCCTACAGCAATTAGAAGTAAGTGATGAGGGCACCGAATACACTCTATCTGTGGATTCTCTCATGTGTTTTTAGATTATTTGACCAAGTAAATGTTTTTAGGGTTTTTCGCCACCGTGAACTCTCTTATGTATCCTTAAATTACGTGACTGTGTAAATATTTTTGTACACAAATAACATTTAAATGGTTTTACTTTGTATGAGTTCTTTCATGTGTTCTTAAACTATCTGGCCGTATAAATGTTGCAGAACATTTATTACACCTGTATGATTTTTCACCACTGTGAATTTTTCCATGTAATTTTAAAGCACTTGACTGTCTAAATGTTCTTGAACACACATTACATTTGTATGGTTTTTCACCACTGTGGATCCTTTCATGTTTTTTTAAATTACTTAACCAAGTAAATGTTTTTGAACATAATTTACATTTGTATGGTTTCTCACCACTATGAATTCTTTCATGCGTTTTTAAAGCACGTAAGTCTATAAATGTTTTTGAACATAATTTACATTTGTATGGTTTTTCACCACTGTGAATCCTTTCATGTGTTTTTAAACTACTTGAATGTGTAAATGTTTTTGAACATAATTTACATTTGTATGGTTTTTCACCACTGTGAATCCTTTCATGTGTTTTTAAACTACTTGAATGTGTAAATGTTTTTGAACATAATTTACATTTGTATGGTTTTTCACCACTGTGAATCCTTTCATGTGTTTTTAAACTACCTGACTGTGTAAATGTTTTTGAACACGAATTACATTTGTATGGTTTTTCACCACTGTGAATCCTTTCATGTGTTTTTAAACTACCTGACTGTGTAAATGTTTTTGAACACGAATTACATTTGTATGGTTTTTCACCACGATGAATTCGTTCATGTGTTTTTAAGTTATCTACCGAATTAAATGTTTTGGGGCATGTTTTACATTTATACGGTCCTTCACCACGGTGAATTCGTTCATGTGCTTGTAAACGATGTACATAATCAAATTTTTTAGGACATTTATCACATTTATATTGTTTACGTTCATGTGGTTTTTCATTCGTGTGAAGTTTTTCATGTATTTTTAAATAATATGAAGTGGTAAATTTTTTAAAACATGTAGCACATTTATATCGTTTTTCACCCGTGTGAGATCTTTCTTTACAACTATATGGTTTTTCACTCCAGTGAAGTTTTTCATGTATTTTTAAAGAATTGAAAGTAGTAAATATTTTCGAACATGTATTACAGTTTAATGGTTTTTCACTCGTGTGAATTTTTTGATGTATTTTTAAATAATATGGAGTAGTAAATGTTTTAAAACATGTAGCACATTTGTATGGCTTTTCACCCGTGTGAGATATTTTATGTTGTTTTAACGCAGATAACTGAATAAATGTTTTCGAACATGCTTCACATTTATGTGGTTTATTACCGGTGTGAATTCTTTCATGTCTTCTCAAGTCACTTGAATTAGTAAAAGATTTAGAACACACGTCACATTTAAATGGTTTTTCGCCCGTGTGGATTCTTTCATGTTTTTCTAAACCATATAACCGAGTAAATGTTTTATTACATATATCACATTTAAATGATTTACTTCTTTTAGTTTTCGGTTGAATTATTCGTTTAACTGTGTTGTCTTCTTCAATTTTAATTTCCGTATGTAAACTTTTCATAATTAACAAATGAATTTTTTCTACTGAGTCGGTGGAATTAAAATCTTCTATTTCCAGTTTAATTTGACTTTTATCAACAAAATCAATCGGTTCCTCCTTTACTTTATCAGCGAATGAATTAGATGAATTAGTTGGATTTGTCATATTTTTTGGGATGATGATTTCAGTGTTTGAAGTAAATATGTTTTTACCATTCAATTTTTTTTTATTCTTAACTAGTTTGTCAAACGTATAAAGTACGAAAACAATAATAATATGTATAAGTACTTATTTAATTAATTAATTAACTGTACGCGCAGACGCTGTGAATGCTGTTAATAAATCAGCTAGATCAGTGTTGGCCACTCTAGTTCATAAAAAACCCCCACAGCTCCCACAGAGTTGCGGTGCAGACCATAGATAATTTATATAACTACGTTATATAGATATATATCTATAATATAAGGATACAGAATATCACTTTATTTTCTTCCAGGCCGTCAATAAGGTGAAGTCGCTAGTGTTTAATGCTAGTGTCCATCTTGTTTCGCTTGGTTTCGTCTGGTTTCGTTCCATGTAGATCGTTTATGTTTTGTTTCCGGTTTCCGTCATTTTAATAAAATCGTGATTTGATAAATCTATCATATGTGATAAATAGAGATATTTTGTCATTCGCGAGTTTGTGAATTTGTGAATTTCGCGAGTTTGTGAAATCGTGAAACACTTTGTGAATTTTAACTAAAATTATCTAATAAAAAGTCACTCAAAAATAATATTTCAGAAGGGTAAATTGCAATATACTATATGGTGAGATATTTTCGATGTTTATCACAAATGTGGCTGAGAATTATTGTACTTAAAGAGTTAAAGGGCAGTCACATATTTTTATTAAAAATAATTGCATTTTATTATTAATTATAACACTTTAAAAGGGATCAAAGTATATAGGTTAGGACAATTAAAAAACGGATTTTGATATACAAACTAATTTCCCTAGTATATTAAATGGCCCCGCGTGAGCGGGGCCGCTTTACTCACTTATGTTACGCATTGTTCTGTTATTTTTATCGTATTCTATAAAAAAATACTACAAAATATTAAAATATTAAAATAAATAGTTAATAATATTATCATACAAATGTCAATATTAAAAAATGTGTAAAATATTAATAAATTTGAGTTTTCAAAAACAAAAATAGACTTCCGCAATTTAATTTTTCATAATTGAAAATTTCCACCAACTTTGGTTCGTTTTTACCGGTTAAAAAAGAAAATATCGCACCATATAGTATATTCCAATTTTTCCATTTCAGAATTTGATGGTAAAACTTACACGCTAAAAAACAAATCAAATTTTAAATACATATTATTTAAATATTTTGTTCGTAATATCATACTCCGGTTAACTAAGTCATAAAATTTATTTGCACATGTTTTCTTAAAAAAATACATTTACAAATTAAAAAAGGAGACATGAAATATGCTTTATTAGTTCAGGTACTGTTTTCAAGAAACGTTTTCTTTTTCTTTTACTATATTTTATTTTAAAAGAATTTTCACGTGAATTTTTTCAAAAAGACATGACCTAGTTTAATTTACAAATTTGAGGAAGGTATATGTAGAATTAAAGACCATAATTCAAAATTGCATAAATAATTCAAAAATTACTGTACTCTATAAAAGTATTAAATAAAAAATATTAAAAATATATTAAATGTGTTTTAATTTTATTTCTGAAATCCCTTGTTAAAAATCCTTTTAAGATCGATTAACTTTGCATTTTTCTGATTAATACTTGATTTAATTGAATATGTTGATTTTTTTTTATTAGATTATATTTTCAGATACCTCATTTGCAGTGCTTTTCTAAAAATAATTTTTTTCAATGTAACTAAATCAAATATCAATCAGAAATATGCGTATAAGAGTAAAAATGTAAGATGAAATTTGAGTGTAGTGGCTTTTCAAACGCGCGCTCCTAAAATTTTGTTTTCTTCCGGACCGAGAGATGGCATGTAAATAGTGGTTTAGCAGCGTTGTATAGAGATAGTTACATATCTTTAGTGTATTTGATCTGTGGTGCAGACTACTGCAGAGCAGCGTTCAGAAATGTGTACCCTGTGACACCTGGACGATATTATTTTAACATATTTAATTACCTAGAACTATGGAGGGTAGATATAAGGAGGATCATCTCTGTATCAAAAAGTGTCCATAGCAGTGGTCCATAGGAAGACGAAAATAGTGGCGACGCTACTGTAACAAAAGTGTCAATTTAGAAAAGTAAACAAGGAAAGTAATACATGTTATTTGGTTACTACATGGTGGGTGGCGGCGCGCGCCACCCACCGGCGCCCCAAATTTACATAAATCAAACCGATCTATTGATACAGTGTAAACGGTATAATTCTATGTTGTTTTTTATTTATAAATTTTGTATAAAAAATAAAGGAAAATTATAATTACTAGAAAAGGTCATCTCAGTGCCGCGCCTGGGGCCCTAATTTGTAGCATGCCACGCGTCATGCTAGTAACGGCGCTTCGCGCCGTAATTTGTACGACGCGTAGCGTCAGGGTCAAAACGGCACTTCGCGTCGTAATTTGTATGACACCCGCATCGTTCTCTTAACGGCGCTCCGCGCCGCAATTTGTGCGACGCATAGCGTCCTGGCCAAAACATGACACGCATATGCGGACAGAACAACGTGCAGTTCAGGTTAAAATTATTTAACAATAAATGTAACAATGTAGTGCATGCGATGATCGCCACCGACCGACTAAATGCCTTAAGCGGTATCTGACACACTCAGACACACTGCTATCGCTGCTATCCACAATTTTTAAAACATACGTTTAGGGCTTGCATGCATATATATCACAACTGGTGTATATTCTCTCTGTCGTTAATAAATGTCATTCTTTTCAGACGTATTGGGTAAATGTGAGTAACATTTAAAATGTAATATTTAATAATAAAACGCAATTATTTTTAATAAAAATATGTGACCGCGCTTTAACTCTTTAAGCACAATAATTCTCAGCCACATTTGTTTTTTTTTTTCGGCAAACATCGAAATTACAGCGTGTTGTAGTCCTCTACAATTTACCCTTCGCGTGTAAAACGTGTTTTAAAACATTTCGTCACGCGCTTAGTTTGAGGAGGCATAATAGGATACATACCGGAGAAAAACCATTCAAATGTGATTAGTGTTTAAAAATGTTCCGTCATTCAAGCAGTTTGAAGGAACATAAAAGAATATACACGGGTCTCGAGTAGGGTTGCTAACTCTAGCATGAATATTTCGGGATTTAATAGGAAAAAAATCGGGACGGGACAAGTAAAATCGGGACTGTTAAAAAAAAAAAAAAAAAAAAAAACAGTACAGCCAGTAGGAAATATATATTCTTTTTAATTATTTATTACTAACAGCTACATATTTAAACCATGATCTTACAAACCTTTAAACAAAACAATTTCGTGAAGATAATATTTTTTTTTTTTGCTTATCAACTGTATTATTTTTGGAGAAAAACATTTTTCATAAAGTTGATCGTCTTTGGCATTGATTATTTAGCTAAATATAGGGTGCGTTTGGCAGAAAAAAGTTCTTGTTAGGACTAAAGCGGGTTCTACACGATGCTACGAACGTTCCTTCCAACGTTCGATCGAACGTTTGAGGCAATTAAGTTCGATAGTTGATGCGACGAATGTATCTGCTACACGGTGAATCGAATGTTTGATCCAATACGAATGATGATGTGTTGGTACTCAGTCGACAACGCTGTTATCTGTCTGATGTTATCTCTAATGTTATACACTGATGTTGTCTCTCTTCACATGAACGAGTCGTGCGCAACCAACGAACGCAACCAACATTGACCTTCAAACGTTCGAAGCATCCCTTTGACTCGGTGCAAGAATACCGACATCGAACGGGCCACGACCAAATGCGAATGTTTGACGCTCGACATTGGACACTCGTAGGTTCGAACAACGGCTACACGATGCTATGAACCATCCAACGTCGAATGTTGGAAGGTGTTCGTAGCATCGTGTAGCAGCGGCATAAAGCACAAACTATACTATACCATTTTCAGCCAGAACGCGCTTATATTAGGCGCTAATTTGTTCCGCCATGTTTGTTTATATTTATTTTTAAAGAAGTTATTCTGTGAATAGTTGTTCTGTGCAATTTTTTTATTTAATATTATTAACAATTACAAACAATGAATCAACAAATAATGAAGACCTATGTATACAAAAATCGTAGATTTAATATATTAGAGGTTATGTTTCTCAGTGAAAACTATTTTTGTGTCCTAGCGGAAAGTAGCATACACAGCACGACCGCCATTTTACTTATAAAAGTTTGTAAGTTCTATTTTCTGCCAAACGCACCCATTCTTATATGATGAAATGATACGACCACAACCAGAGTTGTGCCATGTGATGTAAAAAACCAGTTTTTTACATTTTTATGTAAAAAATTGTAAAATATGTATAAAACTGTAAAAAACCGTAAAAAATTGTAAAAAATGTAAAATACTTAAATCATTTGTCATTTCACTGACAAACAATTTATTTTGACCGTTATATTTGTTTAAAGTTCACATGAAAAAAACGTGTAAACAAAATGTCCACACAAAAATGATTTTCTGCTGGTGGAAGACCATCCACAACTGACTACAAAGCTTTAACGATGTTTGGGAGGTACAATCGGAGATAAAAGTACATGAAATTAGAAATTCGTGAATAATTGCGTTGTATAACAAACTATGAGGTAAATAAATATGGTTCATTTCAGTTAAATTTAACCATGCTTCATCACTTTGAATTTAAATAATTTCCGTTTTCTTGGCTTTATCTCTTTCATTATTGCGTTTACGTAAATTTTAAATTTGCAGTTTGTTTTTAGAAAAGAATAGAAGATTGATTTGTTTCGAATATAAAAATGATTTAATTTTTTAACGAAAGATAACATTTGAAATTAAAATTATAAAACTGCGTCTCGCATTAGAGAGAGGTTGTGTTTGATTGATTGCTGAATTGGAGTGGCACTCGAACAAGTGATCGGTGGCCTAGTTGGTAAGGCGCTTGGCTGGTAACCAAGAGATCCGGGTTCGAGTCCCAGCCGATCCAGTTTGGTAATTTTTCAAACACTATGTCAATTTTAATTAACTTATTAACGGCTTATTGAATCGGTTTGAAATTTCACAGGGGCCTTAGTATTTAATGAGGAACATTCTACTAAATTTTCAATCGTCTCGTAGCATTCTGAAATTCCTCCGAAAAATCCTCAGAATGTACTCAGCTTTTGTAGTCAGCTGAGAGCTATAGTTTGATGTATTGTACAATCAGTTGTAGTGATAGCTATTATTTAACAAAGATAACTATTTATTTATCTCATAGTTTGTTATACAACGCAATTATTCACGAATTTCTAATTTCATGTACTTTTATCTCCGATTGTACCTCCCAAACATCCTTAAATTTCCATATTAACAAATTGAGTTTTGACGGATCAAAAAAAACTACTACATGTTTATCTCTCTTTAAATTATAATAACAATAAAATAACTGATGATAGTGATGATGAAGACGATTGATGCCTTTAATAAAATTTAACTGAATAAATAAAAATCTTCTTAATATTGAATTCTTAAATAAACTATTCTATCAAAACTATCCTTTCTTTTCCTATTGGTACCCACACAGAATATTCAGAAACAAACTCCGTATCTCTGTACTAGCTTTTTCAATGTGGACAGTAGCTTACGTCACAAATGACGTAATTTCTGTCCCCTCCAAACGCACATGTTACAACACAGATCTCGTATCAATGTATGCGTGTGATGTACAGTTGTATGTGTACCAACATCACACGCTGTCCGTGGAGGGAGACGACTGCTCTGCATATGTATGCCAGTATTTCGGTACCTGCATATTACTATATATTATGTATTCTCTTATTGTTGAAACTGGTTGATAACAATCGATCTGAACCCGGCTACAGTTGCTGTGTATCTGACACACTTAAGCGGTATCAAGTACACAGCTATCCACAATTTTTTACAAACACGCTTAGGGCTTGGATACCCATTTATATTTTTAATTTTTAAATTACATAATTATGTATTAAGTTTTACCTTGCAAATACAGCAAATACTTCAATAGCAAATATGGAATACCATCAGTAACGCTTACATCTATTAAATTTAAAAAATTTAGCTTTTTACATTTTTTTTTATCAAAACAAGTATGTGTAAATTACAAAATTTTTTACATGTAAAAAACTGTAATTTACCCGAAGTAAATTACACGCACAACTCTGACCACAACTTACAAAACTGATTTTATTTAATAATCAATAAATTTATTTATTGAGCATTTAGATAAATAAAATTGACATCATAAGTTAAAACTTCAACAATAAAATATTAAAAATATATGAATTACTTTTTTTAATACTTTTTAAGTGAACCGCTACATATGTGCAGAATGGCAGAAGGTAACTAGGACACATACATTGTCTGTCTCTCGATAATTGCGACCAATTTCTCTTATAGGGACCGAGCTTAACAACATTACTGCCATCTGATATCAGATTTAAAGAAACATTTTGTGTGAATGGCATAGATATTCATGAATCATGATATTTTTTGTATTTAGGTATCTTCCCTATAAAATGTAACATCATAGTAACATTTACATATAATATTTCTCATTTATGTCACATAAAGGCGCCACTATCAACGCTAGTACTGCCGTCTATAGTTCAGGCTCAGTTTTTATAGATAGATACGAAGCTAGCTATACGGGAGTATTACATATACATATAGCCAGATCAAGTTTGTAATATCACCTACGCCACGAACGAACAGAACTTGCGGAACTTGCTTTGTCCAACTACATGTGTATTATGTAAACATATCTACAAAAAAAAATTACTTTCTTCACCACAAAAATCTTAAACAATCATCTAAACGAGCGTAAAATAAAGCGTTCTGTAAAATTTTAGGATATATTACTCGTAGATAAATAGACAACAGACACAAATAAACTAAAAATATTATAATTTGAATTAGTGTAATTACATGAAAAGGTACATTTTAAATAATATAAATAAAGAAAAACTTGTAAATTAAAAATCACAAAGTGATTGAAAAAATTATCCGGATCGGCCGGGAATCGAACCCAGGATCTTCTGGTAACTAGTCAGACGTGCTAACCTCTACACCAACGATCCCATGCTCGGTAAGCGGCCGAGCCGGACACCCATTCAATCACCTATGTGTATTAGTACTCTCTCTGATTCGAGAAACAGTTACAATTTTAATTTCAAATATTATCGAGTGCTTGTGAGACACTACTACGTATGACAAACTTTTGTTTGCATTTCAACACACACAGTATTGATATGTTCACTTATCGTTCAGTTAAACTGAAACTTTTAAGCACTCGACTGGCTTGGTTAACATGACCAAAAACCACATATGTAAATTAAAAATCACAAAGTGATTGAAAAAATTATCCGGATCGGCCGGGAATCGAACCCAGGAACTCCTGGTAACTAGTCAGGCGTGCTAACCATTACACCAACGATCCTATATGCTCGACAGGCGTCCGAGCCGGATCCATTCAATCACCTATGTGTATTAGTACTCTCTCTGATTCGAGAAACAGTTACAATTTTAATTTCAAATATTATCGAGTGCTTGTGAGACATTACTACGTATGACAAACTTTTGTTTGCATTTCAACACACGCAGTATTGATATGTTCACTTATCGTTCAGTTAAACTGAAACTTTTAAGCACTCGACTGGCTTGGTTAACATGACCAAAAACCACATATGTAAATTAAAAATCACAAAGTGATTGAAAAAATTATCCGGATCGGCCGGGAATCGAACCCAAAATCTCCTGGTAACTAGCCAGGCGTGCTAACCACTACACCAACGACAGGGTTGGCATGTTTAAAACAAAGTGTTTTAAATCACATGTTTTAAACACTGTTTAAAACATAATCTAAATAAAACATGTTTGAAATTAAAGTGTTTTAAACGATGTTTTAAATTATGTTTAAAACAAATAAAAAACATTACATATTAAACTAGGTTTTGAACAACCTTTAATTAAATTCTTTGGGTTAAGTTGTAAATAAAATGTATTGAAATAAAAAAAAAATAGCTTAATTATATCTTTAGTAATTAATAATTAGGCAGTTCTATTCCAATATGCATCAGAAATAAAATAATAAACTCAAAATTAAATTTTTAATTAGATTAAACTAAATTTATTTAAGTATGTATTTTGTTGTTTTTTTTTTTCTTTCTTTTATGTTAAATACTAATTTGTATTAAGTATTTTCATTTAAATCTTGAAAAACAGCGACTAGCATTGCAGCTCTTTCTACTAAGGCTACAGTCGAATGCAACTGTGTTACTAAATCAAATGTTTTGGGGTCGATTTGTGACTTTAGTGATAGCATTAAGATAAGAAGATAACAATAAGATTTTGAACTTCTTTATACCGTAATTTAAACTCTTTTATTTCAGTATGTATCAAATTCAGTGTTGCCAGATTGACTCATCATTAGTCAAAAATCCCTCTAAAAAATGCATTTTAGGGAAGAAAACCTCATAAAAATAAAAAAAAATTATTTAACGCACACGAAATACGTAAGCAACGTCCGAGTAGCCCAAAAATAACCAATATTTAAAGTGGCCAACTTTTTGAAAAATGTCTCTTCAAAAATAATACAGTTGACAAGCAAAAAAAAAAAAAATAATAAAATAATAATAATAATAAAATAAAATAATTTATAGTAAAATATAATTTTAATATTATTTCCAAGAAATTGTTTACTATATTTTTTTAAACAATAAAATTAGGATTGATTGTTGACTTTTGACGTTGTCTTAAAATACAATACCACACACTTAAATTTTAGTGCTTGATTTGAAACTGGTTTTTGAATTTGAGTATTTTTAAGCAGGATGGCAAATATATGTTTGAAATTAAATTAAACCTCCAAATTCCCCCTAGTTTGAAAATCTCCAGTCAAAAATCCCTCCAAAGAAATTATCCCCCCAAAATTCCCTCCAGCAATTTAAAAATTCTTTCTTAAATTTTGGAGAGAAAACTCCCCAATCTGACAACACTGATCAAATTTTATAAAATTTCTCAGAAACGTCTTTGTTGTAGTTGTACACAGTACAACACGTATAAACAACAAACGGTTTTATAAATTTTACAACAAACAAAATATTCAAATGTTTCCATTTAATGCCACCTATTATAAATTAATTGTACATTAATTTATGCCCACAATTTATGCCAGTGTCTGACAGCAAAAAGTCAGACATTTCGAGACAAAAAGTTTTTTCCATATGGTTTAATTAAAGGAATTAAACCTGTTTAAAACAAGTTTAAAATGTTTAAAACATATGTTTAAATTAAACTAATAAAAACATGATTTTAAACATAGGAACACTTGTTTAAAACATTTTGAACTGTTTGTTTTATAAATTTTAAAAAAAACTGTTTTTTTTCCATCCCTGACCAACGATCCTATATGCTCGACAGGCGTCCGAGCCGGATCCATTCAATCACTCACATAGATGATTCACATTGGTGATTGAATGGATCCGGCTCGGACGCCTGTCGAGTTGTTACTTTAGTTGTTGCATTAGTTACTTTAATTATGATCAACGTGGGGTTTGCGATTGTTTTGTATATCAAGTTTTAATTTCATATATGTTGCGTAGTAACGTGCAAGTAAACAAAGTAGTATATATTTTTTTTTGATCGTTTTATACATATTATACAAATATTTAATGCAATTAGAGATAGATTAAAAATTGTATTCTTTTGATTTAAAATTTATATTCAACTTTATTTAAATCAAAAAGGAAAAAAGTCATAGAAAAAATATCGTATTCTACTCGCTTGCAATGGCTATTGCCTATTACTCACTCAGATGCATTACGATACTCGCCTCGCAAGCTCAACTCGTGTCGCAATTTCATCTTCGTGAGTAATAGCTATCATTACCAGCTTGTTGAATAATATACTATTACATCATAACTTCTGATTCTTTTAAGAGACTTATAATATCGTTAGGATAGGACATAACTTGTCTTTAGTAGTTTACTGAGACGCAAGTAGACGCATCCAAATTTAGTATTATTTGAAAGCTACTGAAATATTCTTTATAAATATATATAAAAAACGGGTTGAGTGCGATTAAGTGTAAACTTTTTCACTATGAGAAAAAAATAAAAACAAAACATTAAAGTATAGCCTTGTGTTTAAAACAATATATCTTTACAATCGTAAGTAATGTAAATGTTTTAGTTATTTAGTAATAATATATTATCTACTAAAAACGCCGTGAGCAGCGGAGCCCCATCACGGAAGTCGAATTTTTCCTTTCATCTTCGGTATTGAGTGTCTACAAGCGAAATGTAATTGAAAGTCCACAAGCGATTTGTAATTTTGGTGGTTTCAAAACTGATGATGAGTGTCCGGTTGATCGGGGCTTTAAAAAAAGGTTTTAAGTTTTTAAGGGCTGAATCTCAGTAAATTTCAATTTTGTGCCGATAGCAGTTAACAGGGAAAAAGCCAACACAATTCGTACGAGGGCATTTGTATCCATGCTTATCCGCCAATTGCCTTTGTGTTTTATTTTTAAATATTAAAAAAGGAACTTAAATAGTAAACTGGAAGGCTTTTATGAAGATATTTTTTCTTTCCAAAAAAATCCAAAATTTCTATTTTATAAATAATAAAAATCCAAAATTCCTAATTTATAAATAAACAGTGACTTTAATAACATTTTTAAATTACTTAATATGTATGTATTTCATTTGTTAAAAAATTGTATTCACTTTTTTTTAAATTTTTTAAAATTACTATTCGCCTACTTGTATTTAGAATAAAAGTAATGCATTTAAAACACATTTAACAATAGCATTCAATTCCGATGTAAAAATGGGAGAAGTGGGGGAAAAAGTAATGTGGACTCCCTAAAAGGTACTAGCTGGATACTAACTGAATACACGTACAAAATTTCAGCCCTCTAGGTTTCCTTAGAGAGTCTCTAGACGTGGTAGAAAACAAGCAAAAAAATTAAGGAAATATTGGCGTAAAAATCGTGGGGGTAAGGGTTAAAAGTTGAAACCCCCAAAAAGCAGTGTCTGGCTATTAGCTTAACCTGTACACAAAATTTCAGCCCTCTAGGTTTATTTGGGGAGATTTTGACCCGAACGAAACTGTTAAAAAACAAGAAAAATCATGTTCTTTTGGGTATAAAAATGGTGGGGGTAGGGGTTAAAAGTCGAGACCCCCAAAAGGCACCCCCTTGATACTAACTCAATCCGAATACAACATTTCAGCCCTCTAGGTTTATTTGGGTGACCTGTGCGAGTGGTACAAACTTCGAAAACGTCGAAAATGCATGACATTGTAGCTTAAAAATGAGGGGGGTGGGGGTAAAATATTAAAACCTCCAAAAAGCACAACCTAGGTACGAACTTTATCAACACACCAAATTTCAACCCTCTACGTTAATTCTGGGGGGCTGGGGGCCTGTTAGATCCAGCGAAAATCGTTTTTCCCCCCTCTACTCCCACCAAATCATCCTAGGAAGCTGAATTTTGGATATAATTGACCGAAACATTATTTCCAACCGGTTTGGAAAAGTTTTATTGCTTTTCCGCCCCCCACCACCCCCTTAAAGGTTGGGTCGGATCAAAAATTTTCCCAAAATTTGACCCCACTTTGATAGTATGAGGTGCCTCGAAAATGAGCCCCATTTACCAAATTTCATCTCTTAACTTTCATAGGGGGGCCCTACACAAATTAAAAGGTGGCGGGAATATATATATATATATATATATATATATATATATATATATATATATATATATATATATATATATATATCAGACATTTTTTTTTCTACATATTCGTGTTCTATGGGTCCGAAAACGGATAGCGCCCCTACTCTCGCGTCTCACCGTTCTTGTCGTATAGACTGTATAAGTCTAATTTTTTCAAGGAAAAATTCGACTAATAATATAAGGTACGTAATCCATAATGTTTTAATCCTAATATTCACTAAATAAAATATTAAACGTTATTTAAACAAATGTCTAAAATTGTAATAAATTACTCCATAAGCAATCACTGTTTAAATCAAACGTGTGGATAGCTAAATAAAACGTGTAAAAAAACGTCTTACAAATCACTAACAGGTGGTGTCATATCTCTTGTTGCTAATTGCTAATACTACAACTCGATATCAGTACTTGAAATGCTGGGAAACTGTCGTTTTTGACAAAATGCAATTTTTTTAAGTTTTCTTTTTTAATTTTGTATGCATGTGTGTCAAAGTGGAAATATATTGTCAAAACTAACTTAACTAAACTAACCTAACCTTAACTAACCTCATCACCTAGTTTTTATATCAAAGTTGAAGTATATTGTCAAAACTAACTAGCAACTAACCTAACCAGTGGCGTGCGGTGAGGTTTAGGATAAGGGAAGCAATTGAAATTTTGAAAAAATTAACTAAATGTTTTAATAAAATATAATTTTATTTAAAAATTAAATCTATTCGCTTGTCTTTTTCTACAAAATTTTCGATAACTTTCTTGAAAAAAGTTTCCCTAGTATTATTAATTAAATACGTTAACAGAGACTTCTCTATTGACATCAAAGCTAATTTTGATAAATGCTCTTGTCCAGTAGCGTTTCGCGCATAGTTTTTAATTCTGTTCAGAGCCGAAAATGATCTTTCTTCGGAAACGCTAGTAGAAGGTATTGTTGCAATTAAAGAACAAAGTAATACAACTTGTGGGAAAGTATCATTTAAATCCATAACGTTTATGTATTCCAGAAGATGACACGCATCTTTGCTTTTTAAATCATCTGAGTTATAAACACCTATTAACTCATTTCTTAATCTAGAAAAATCAAAATATCTGCCATATATACGCTTCAAGTTTGTAAATGCTTCTTCGGGAAATTTTGTAGAGTAGGACGTATCAGGATTAATTAATTCAAGGAAAAGCAAATTCGATAAATCTTTAAACCGGTCATCTACTTGTACAAAAAGGTTATCCAAAATTTTGGAAAAAATTTTTCTGTAGCTGCTTCTTGGATCACTTCCATTTTCAAATCTAGGGCGTTTTTTTGAAGGGGTGTATGCACACATGTCGTTGGCTTTATCCCAGTAATTTTCAAATTGACCACGTTTAAACATAATTGTGTTTTTAAACTCATCTATCTTTAATAAACAATATTTAATGTCGTTACTTTTATTTTGTAAAATATTATATAACACATCAGACAAAGCAAAAATGTCTGATAAAACTGCTAAAAGAAAACAACATTCGAAATCATTTAAATATGATAAATAACCACGTGACATGTTAAATGTGTCCGTGTCCCATTTTTCAGGGTTTTCCAAAATTGATTCAAACATACTGATTAAATCTAATCGGTATTCAAAAAGTGTTTCAATAATTCCACCATTATAAGACCAACCTGTTGCATTAACAGAAGGAAATCTTCTTTTAATTTCTGTATCTAATTGATGTGAACGTTTTGTCGAATTACTGTCGAAAAACGATGCTAAGCCGCGAATTGTTTTGAAAAATATTCGACACTCTCTGATTTCTGATTTTTCAAGAGCTTGGCATAGTACAAAATTTAATCGATGAGCCCAACAATGAACAAAAAGCGCTTCTGGATATTGTTGCTTTATTCTTGCCTGAAGTGCCGATAGATGTGCGTACATGACGGTGGCACCATCATACGTCTGCGCAATCAGTTTATCTTTACTATTATAGCTCTCCAAGATCTGAAATATGTATTCAGCTAATGCCGATGACGTTCTGTCTTGGCGCATGTCTACAAATTCTATAAATCGTTCGTGAACGGTCCCATTTAGATAATATCTAAATACAGTTGATAGCTGTGAAATATTCCTACAATCAGTGATTTCATCAAGTGATATTGCAACAAATGGGGCACTTTTTACTTCATTCTTTATGTGATTTAGAATCACATTTCCAATAGAATCGATTAAATCATTTTGAATTTGATTTGAAAGTCCGGAATATATGTTTGTTGAATCTAAATGACATGACAGTAATTCATCATAATTTCTTAATAAATAGACAGTATCAACGAATAAGTTGCCTCTATTGCCAGAATGCTCATTTTCATCATGATCACGAAATGGTAATTCGTGTATTCCTAGATAGCAAATCACCATAATTAAGCGTTCTAATATTTTTCGATTTTTTTTAACTTTTTCGTTGTGCATTGAAATATTTAAAACTGTCTGCAGCGAATTTACAGCACAATCAATACGCACCGATCCAAAAGTTTTAAATGAAATCATAGCTTTAAGATGATTTAGTGATGTTTCATGTCTCTTTTGAGCTTTAAATAAATTATTTAAATCATTAAATCCAGTTGAATTCCACAGATTTTTTTCAACAGAAGAAAAAAGAAGGCATGGCCAACAGAATAATTTATTTCTATTTTTACATCCTGTTAGCCAAGATATTGTGTCGTAATAGTTAACATTAAAATGTCGAATACAAGTTTTAATTTTTCTATGTAAATTTGGCATTTCTGGTTTTGGTTTTCCTGCCTTTATTATTGCTTCTTTATCAGCAATACTCAAAGATCCGAATGATTTTGTCAGCAAAGAATCAATGATGCAACAGTTATTGATAGATTCATTCATTATAAATACTGTAAAAATTATTAAATATGTATGATCTACAAATAACGTACAAAATATGAATACCGTGAAATGGTCTTGACTCGGTCACTTTTTTACTATTTTTAGGTATAACTCCTTCCTGCTGTTGAAAGTATGTTTCCTCTATTATATTCCTGAACCTTTAACCTATATGTGTGTGTAAATAAAAATAATAAAAAATAAATAAAAATGACGGAGTCAACATGGTAAAACGTTGTTGAGTCGGTCACCTACTTAAATTCCATTACAACGTCGAAACTAACCTTTTCAGTCCAAATTCGGGCACATATTTAGACACCAGAGCTTGTTTACAACAGTTGGCGATTAGTTGCAGAGCTTGCAAAGTCAGACGTAAAAGAAATATGAAAAAAAATCAATGAGACACCACATACAAAGAGAAAGATACAGTAGAATTTTAACTAAAAGAAAGAGCATAAATTCCTCTTAGTTACAATTTATCTCTTTTTATTGAATATAAAAGATATGTATATAATTATCTCTCTTTCATTTATTTGTACAATTTATCTTTTTTTATTGAATACAAAAGATATATAATTATCTCTCTTTCATTTATTTGTCAGTGTTGCCTTGGTTAACATTTAAAATATTTGTAAGGCCCGATTTACATTATCACTCCACTCTCACTCCAATATCATTACGCTCCCGATTCGATATAATCTTGTTGTGTTCACATTACAGTGCTGATATCATGCTGGTACCTATTCGTTCTCTATTCACATTATAATGCCACTCTGCGTACACTCCCAGTTCGGTCTGAGTTCGATACAAATATTTTTTCATAACAACTGAATGCAAGCGGAGTGGAGTGGAATCAAAAAAGTGTTTACACTGTAGGTAAAAGCCATAACAAGTCTGATATCGCTCCAATAAAATATTATCTGAGTGGTATTGATATTGGAGTGGCATTGAAACGGGAGCGAACCGCGACTGATATCGGATCGATATCAGAGCGATGATGTGAATACACTCATTGTTTATTGTGTAAGAATATTTTATCGAACCTGGAGCGGAGTGATATCGGAGTGAGAACAGAGCGTTAATGTAAATCGGACCTAATTCTCTTACCTTAGAATTCCCCTTAAGAAACTTTCTTTTAGTTAAAATACTACTGTATTTTATTGGTTAACATAGAGTAAGGTATAGTGTTTTACAAATTAGTATGATGTAATAAAATAACATAGGCCTATTTGAACATCTTAACCCTTTGCGCTTATAAGACATGTACAGCATGACAAGGTGGTTTGTCCATTAACTCTACCATATTTAAAGGTGTTTTGTCTGTTGGGTCATATGACATGTACCACATGACACACTGAATGTTGAACTGTAATGACTGCTCATACTTCACATTACATGAATATTTTATTTAATAACTGCAAACACATTCATTTATTAGAAAAATTGTAAATAAAATAATACAAAATCACGTTGAATTATCTTTTTAAAATTAAAAACTAATAAAAACAGCATTGAGGACGTATTTAGCGCATTTAGTATTCAACTTTGGGGAAACAAGGTTAGAACGTCAAAAGAATCCATCAAAAAAAGAACGTCGGTCGTTGTCATGTGCTACTTGTCTTACCAGCCTATTTACAACTCACTTTTTTTTTTGCTTGTGTTGTTTTCAATAACAGTAAATCCGAATTTTAAATAATTGTCGTCATATAGACACTTTTTCTTTGGTTTTGTTTTATTACTCTTATTGGAACTTGAAATTGACAGTTGTTCATGTTTCCAGAATCTTATCCATTTTCAATATTACAATGAGCACAGAATTTTGAATATTAGACAGTAAAAGACAGTGAGCAACTACTAAACAAACAACAAGGCAGTTCAATAAATTTAAACAGTAACGCGAGTTCACAATTCAAAGAATTCAAATGGATTATGCTCGGAAGTGTTAAACGGCGACGATCGTCACGCGTGCGCGTGTCACTTTTTACGTCACGCGCGCGTTCAGAAGCTACTATAAGTCATCAACTTCGATGTCGATATAAAAATATGCCAGTATAAAGTCCTTAATTACGTATTTAATCGATACCTAACCATGAAAATAATCAGTAAAGATGAACGGATTCGATATCTTTAACATAAAAAAATAAAAGTTGGTAATAGCGGAGGGTAGGGGGTCGCGAAATTTTTTTTCATACTAAGGGGGTCGCGCCATGAAAAAGGTTCAAGAACACTGATTTAGGGTGTAGACCCGGACATTTATTAATTATTTTTTATTATCTTAATTTTTACTTATAATGAAACAAATGGATCAGAGACTGATATAATAAATAGCTGAATTTCGAATTTTCGAAATTCGCTAATAATATATACTCTTTCAAATGGTAATACTTTTATTGGTGATATCTATGAAGGAAACATGATAAACTTAAAATTAACCTAAAAATAGCAAAAAAGTGTCCGGATCTAGCCGGTTTTACGGTACTTGAATATTTAATTGTTTATTTTTACTAACATTTTTACTTTTTTATTTTTAATATTTTATTTAACTGACTGCAATTTATAAAATTTTTAAAGTAACTAATATAGTATAAAAGTGTTTTATAAGATGTGATTATATTAAGGGAAGCAATGCTTCCCTTGCTTCCATAGACCGCACGCCACTGAACCTAACCACCTAGTTTTTATATCAACGTCGAAGTATATTGGCAAAACTAACTAAACTAACCTAACCATTTTTTAGCTTCCCCCGACCTGAATTCTCTTTTTTTAACATCCTAAACATACTGCAATTGTTAAAATTTTTTTAAATTGGGCTGTAGCTCCACTAATGCATAATTATTACCAAAAAAATAATAAAAAAGGTCGATTTTTGATATTTTTTTGGGGGCGAATTTTCCCTTAAGAATGAATTATCTGACTGACTGAATATTTCAAAACATCTATTACCTTCAGGTTGAATTATTTGTTCAACTTTGGTGTCTTCGTCAGTTTGAATTTCCGAATGTAGGCTTTCAACCACTACTAAATGAGTTTTTTCTACTGAATCGGTGTAATTAGAATCTTTTGGTTCCATTTTAACTTCATATTTATAGACAAAATTAATCGGTTCTTCCTTTACTGCACTTAAGAATGAATCGCTTGACTGATCGAATGTTTCAAAACATGTATTACCTTCTGATTGTTCATTTTTAGATTCAGTTTTGGTGTCTTCTTCAATTTTAATTTCCGAATGTGGACTCTTCGTGGTTAATAAATGAGTTTCTTCTACTGAACTGTTGTATTTAAAATCGTCTGTTTCCAGTTTGACTTGACATTTATGGACAAAATCAATCGGTTCCTCTTTTATATTATTTAAGAATGAATTGTTTGGGTCTGGTATATTTTTTGGGACTTCCATCTTGATAGGTAGTGATTTTATGTCCCCTGAATTAGGAATGTTGTCATTCATTTATATTTCTTTCAATAATCTGTTAAAAGTATAAACCGCTCTATTTGTAATCTTTTGACTATTTTATAATTTTGGTAATTTTGATAGTAACGTTAATAATTTTTAATGATAATTAATTATATTGTATAAAACGTACAAAACTGATTAAAAAATGGACGATTTCCCAAAATACAAATCAAAAGATCGGCAACACAAGAATTTGAGGGGTTATTACGGTTATAATTTGTCCCGAGTGTCCCGAGCGTATTCCATTTTAAAAATATTACACAGGGGTGGCGTTCGAGACGAAAATTTTGTTAGCCTAACGTTAGCTAACAGAGCTTTCACCGTTACAAACCAGAGGGCACGCATTCAAAAATTCATATATATTATATCTTAAAACAACAATTTCTAACATGGTGACTGATTATTTTTATTTCATAATTTTTAAATGTGGCTGTACTTCAGAAATTAAGTATTTATACCGTGAAAAACCATGAAAAAATATTTAACGTGCATTAATTTTTTGAATCAGACCCCTCTGGTTTGTAACGGTGAAAGCTCCGTTAGCTAATGTTAGGCTAACAAAATTTTCGTCCGAACGCCACCAGTGTATGACACTGCTCCCGTTCGCCAGAAAATTTTGTTAGCCTAGCGTTAGCCAACGGAGCTTACACAGTTACAAACCAGGGGGCTCTGATTCAAGAAATTAATGCACGTTAAATATTTTTTCATGGTTTTTCACGATATAAATCAGCCCCGGATCTAAGATTTTTTAGAACCGGGGCAGAAACTTGACAGTGGCTCCCCCTCTCTCTAGTGTTTGAGATAAATTCTTAAAAAAACTCATAAGTATATAAGACGTTTACAAAATTATTGTTTTTCCCATTGCGGCAATAGTAAAAATTGAGGGTTTTGTAAAGGTTCGATATACAAGTTGATTTTTTATTTTAACACTATGAGGCCCGAGCACTTTCATAGTAAACTTCCCCGGAAGCCGGCAATATTTAAAAAAACAAACAAATACATAAAATGATTCAAACACTGAATAGATTCAACACAGTTCAACATGTATGTGTAAAACCATAAAACTGTAAACATACGTACATACTACATACATATACACTGACATTCAAATCAATTTTATTTAAAAATATAAATTATATTTTTTATGTATTTTTTGTTTATCTTGAAATTTTTATGCATAGAAACCAAAAGAGTAGTATGTGTTGGTAATGGTATGCTGTATTTGTGTAAGTAAGAACACATCCGTGTGATGGAATGATGATAAACCTCGCAAACATAATGCGTAACCAACTAATCAATTAATCATTGATCGCGGTCGGCCTCTGGGGATGTTTTGTTTGGTTTCGGATGCCGAATCCATGGGACTGAAAGTGTTAATAAACCTACTTCGAAAACACTATAAGTTGTGCTAGATTTTGCAAAAATTTGAAGTTCCAAAATTTGAAAAAAAGTCAATTTTTGAAAGTTTGGAAAAATTAAAAGATACAAGTTTTACAATTGAAATTTTTTGGGCAGTTGTACCCATATACAACTATTCCCATAAAAAATACTAAGCTGTTTAAAACACTCCTATAAAACAAAGTTCAAAAAGTGAATATTACTAAATTTTGATATTCGACTTGAGATGAAGTTTTCTTGTGGAATGGACGAAAATAGGCCAAATATGGGCATAACTTAAAATAAAGAGAAATTTAATACTATTAAAATTGTTTTTATTTCAACCTTTTAGGATGAACGGTTTGTGAAATATGTATATTGGCGTAAAAGGCTGCTAACACAAAAATCAGCACAAATTGGAAAACAAAAATGGCCACTACGCTTAAACGGTTTAAAATAATTTTTTTTAAGAATTCTCTTTAATACCTCAAAGTACAATAAAAACAACTGGGAGAATATTAATTTTTTTAAAATGTTCGAGCAACCAACATTTTTTTTAGACCATTTGGTGTAAACCGACCCATTATGATTTTGGCGCCTCTTAAACCTGCCGCCCGGAGCAGGGGCCCCGGTTACAAAAAAAGAAAAAGAAAAAAATTCAAAGATCCCAACATCAAAACAGTGAACCCTAGGAATTTACAAAATATAAATTGTTTTTTGTTGGTACTTTGACGATACCTTGTCCTTGTTTCGCGACCAACTTCTTACTTTACGTAATTGCACTTACACTGGTTCATTAAATAAAACAATTTTTGTAACACACAGTATTGACTTTATTGTTGGGTACATACAGCCTTTACATATATACAGCTTAAGGATTAACATGCTTGCTTGCTCGGTTCTGAAACAACACTGCCTTATGGCAGCTGGAGCGAGTGCGGTTACCACATCGCATGCATATTAGGAGTGGGGCGAGTAGTCAAGATCCAACATCCTGGCCCCCGTTGAAGGACTGCTCCTTCAACAGTCAGGTTATTAATTACATAAGTTTTCTAAAGTTCAGAACAATTGGAATACAATATAATTACAAATAAATTAATTAAGGAGTTGATACTGGTAAGCGAGACAATTTTGAAATTGGCCTCTTGTAGACGCCAGAAGAAGTTTTAACAAGAGCGACACGGACACGACCATCCGCACCGGGGTATGTTTGTTGTATCCGACCAAGCACCCACGCACTTGGCGGCAAATGATCGTCGCGTACCAATACCAAATCGTTTACCATTAAATTGCGAGTATGATTTTGCCACTTTGGCCTATTTTGTAGTTGAGTTAAGTAGTCCTTAGACCACTTGCTCCAGAAATGTTGTCTCATTTGAGTGAGTTGCTGATACACCGACAAAGTGTTAGTATTGCAATCCCTCAAGTCCAATTCTGGTTGAGGTCTAAGATAATCACCAGTCAGTATATGAGCCGGACTCAGGTAGGAGAAATCATTAGGGTCGTTAGACAAAGCATACAATGGTCTTGAGTTAAGCACATTTTCAATCTGACACAACAAAGTGCACAATTGTTCGAAAGTGAACCTTGAATTGCCCATGACTCTAAACAGATGAAATTTAACCGATTTAACAGCAGCCTCCCAAAGCCCGCCCCAATGCGGACTGTTGGGAGGTATAAATTTCCAAACGATTTGATTTGCATAGGATAAGTCTAGTATTTGTGTTTTATGAGGTTCTTCCGAAAATAGTCGATAAAGACGGTTCATCTCGTTAGCGGCTCCATGAAAATTTGTTCCATTATCGCTAAAAATCTTAGAGGGAACATTTCGTCTTGCGATGAAACGACGGAGAGCAGCGATAAAAGCGTCTGTGGTCAGATCTGAGACCATTTCTAGGTGTACTGCCTTGGAAGTCATGCACACGAAAACAGCTATGTATCCCTTTGTAACAAGAGATCTTCTTAAGGTAGACTGTTTTACCGGTATGGGACCACAATAGTCGACACCAGTAAACTGAAAGGGTCTGCTTGGATTGACTCTCTCTAAAGGTAGGTTAACCATTAATTGTTGTTGTACTGGTGCCTTATACCTTGCACAGGTCACACAATTCAGAATCACTCGTTTGATTTCTCGTTTTGCGTTTATGGGCCAATATTTTGTTCGTATATTTGCTAATACTGTTTGAACGCCAGCATGTAGCAATCTACGATGTTCATTAACAATAATGAGCGAAGTTACATGATGATGCGCGGGAAGTAATATAGGATGTTTAAGGGGAAATGGTATTTGAGCATTTTCTAATCTCCCACCGACTCGCAACACTTCCTTGTCATCCAAAAAGGGGTTGAGTGATTTAATATTACCTTTATTTAGTTCCCTATCAGCTTTAAGTAATCGAATTTCGACCGAGAAACATTCTAGCTGGACCAGCTTGATAATACGTTCGGTTGCTTCATTCATTTCCTCCAGGGACAAAGGTTCTTGATTCCTAATCTTAAATTTCACATTCTTGATGAAGCGAAAAACATATGCAAAGGAACGTACTAAGCGATTAAAACTTGAAAATCTTTGGAAAGTTTGCGACCAGCTAAAATTCATATGTGTATGAGCTACGACCTTACGTCCTTCTGGTAACTCGGATGTATTAAGGCATTTAAAACCTTTTGGCCAATTTGTTTCGTTTTCAGATAAGTATGATGGTCCGAGCCACCAAACTGTTAATGAGGACATTTCTGAGGGTTCGACACCTCGTGATATGAGATCAGCTACATTTTGTGTAGTACTAATATGATTCCATTGAGAAGTTTGAGTCAAATCTTGTATTTCTGAGACGCGGTGAGATACAAAAGTAGACCATTTCTTACTAGGGGAAGAAATCCACGATAGGACTATTTCCGAATCAGTCCATAAGAAGACGTTATTTATCTTTATTGTATTTAAAACACAACGGACCTTATCCATTAGTCGTGATAACAACAAAGCACCACAAAGTTCCAGGCGTGGAATTGTCACAACTTTGAGCGGTGCTACACGTGATTTTGACACAAGGAGGTTTGTCGTAATGGTACCAGAAATATAAGTTACTCTTATATAGACACATGCACCGTAAGCTTGTTGTGAAGCGTCACAGTAACCGTGCAATTGGATGTCCTTTACAGGTTCAGTTGAAAATAAGGATCTGTTTATTTCAATTAATTGTAAATGGCATAGATTTTTCTTAAAATTTTCCCAAAAACACCAAATATCAGGTGGGAGAGGATCATCCCAGTTCAATTTAGCTGACCATAGGGTCTGCATAAGCAACTTTGCCCTTATCGTGACTGGAGTGATCAAGCCTAAAGGGTCAAATATTTTTGATATACAAGAAAGTACTTCCCTTTTACTGTTTCCAGCATCACCCAGGTTGTGTGGTATTGATAAGGCGAATTGGTCTGAATCAGGATTCCAAATCAAACCTAAAGCCTTAATTGGCTGTGTTTTATCGATAGTAACCGCGGCATCCTTGGTATCTTCATAGGTATTTGTAATGTCATGAACTACATTTGAAACAACAGGAACGTTACTTCGCCACTTATGTAGCGAGAAACCACCTCTTTTTAATAACTCGATCAAATCTGATTTGAGTTGTTTAAGTTTTTCTATTGAATCGGTTCCCGAAAGGATATCGTCCATATATGTATCCTCCTTTAATGCGTTTGCTGCGATAGGAAAATTGTCCGATTCATCTTCAGCTAACTGAAGTAAGCAGCGTTGCGCCAAATAAGGTGCACAAGCAGTACCATAAGTAACCGTAAGCAGTTGAATGATTTGGATTGGGTCTGAAGAGTTCTCTCGCCATAGTATTCTCAATAATGACTGATGATAAGGTTTAATTCTAATTTGTCGAAACATTTTAACAATATCGCACGTAAGTACGTATCGATGTGTTCTAAACCTTAGGACAATATCAAATAAGTCACTTTGCAATGAAGGACCTACCATCAGAATATCATTAAGCGATTTACCGTTGGTAGTGGGCATGGATGCATTAAAAACCACCCGTATACGTGTACTTACACTTTCCGGCCTGAAAACCGCATGATGTGGCAGATAGTATTCTACTTGTTGAGAAGCAGAATTGTACGACTGCAAATTTAAAGATTTAGCATGACCAAGACTAAGATACTCATCAATAAAGTTCTTATATTCAGCAAAATAATGAGGGTTCCGCGTAAATTTTCGTTCTAAAGCCTTAAATTGCGAAAGTGCTATATCATAGGAATCGCCTAGAAGGAATTCATATCCTGGAAGTAGCGGTAGTTCTACCTCATATCTCCCGTCGGAGTCACGACTAGTGGTTTTTTTGAAAATTTCTTCACACTGTTTTTCATCTGCAGAAAGAACTGATTTTTTACCAACTTCCTCCAAACGCCAGAACTTACTAATTGATTCGCATAAATCATTATGAGTGCATATATTTACAGAAAGGTTTTGATTTAGATGATTATTCAGAGTTGAACTTCCTGAAACGATCCACCCGAATTGCGTGTTATGCATAGACGGTAAATTGGGCCCAAGATTATAATGACCATTACGAATAAGGTCGAAGAACAAATCGGCTCCGATTAGAAGTTCGATTTCACTGGGTTCGAAAAACCGTGGATCAGCCAGTTCTATGTTTTCTGGGATAGGCCAATTTCTTATATCTAAATACACATGTGGTAACTGACAAGTAACTTGATCGACTATCAGAAAATTTAATTTACTTTTAAATTGATTTATTCGCGAAGATACTAAGACGTTGACCGCCTGATTGACCCTTTGTGTGGTCGTGGAAATCCCACTAATTATAGTATTGATTGTTTGAGGCTTCAATTGTAGCTTTTCGGCGAGTGATTTTGTAATAAAATTACACTGGGAGGCGCTGTCCAATAAAGCACGCGCTTGTATGAATTTTCCTTGATAATTCATTACCAGTACACGAGCTGTACATAATAAAATTTGTGTGGGCTGTTTGCTCAAGACTAACGAGGCTGGAATAGCTTGTTCACAATTAGAAGATGAAGCTTGTTCACATTTAGAAGATGTAGCTTGCACTACAGGAGAAGCATCCGAGTGCGTTTTAATTTGAGAAATATGCAACAAAGTATTGTGCCTTTGTTTGCAGGTCTTGCAACTTGAAGACTGACATTGGGAAACGTGATGCGAGCGACGCAAGCAATTGAAACATAGGTTATATTTACGTACGGTTTGCCTACGTAACTCTGGTGTTTGCTTAAGAAATACAGGGCATTGTTGAATATGATGATTATTATTATTACACACAATACAACCCTTTTGTTGATTAGTTGCAACATGAGATGTTGATTTGATCGTTTTGGGTGCTGAATCTGTGGACAATTCCAAGGCATTACATCTATGTTCCAGAAAGGAAAAGTAATCGCTTAAAAGAGGGATATCCGTAGACTTTCGCTGTAACTCCCATGCCTTTCTAGTTTGTGAATCGACCTTGGAATTTAATAAATAGATAATCAACGGATCCCAGTTTGCTATGTTTAAACCGAGTGCACTTAATGAACTTAAATGCTGTTTGACAACTGAAACTAATTCCCGTAATTGTGAAACGGTACCCTTTGTAGATGGTGTCAGATCAAAAATAGCTTTTACATGAGAATTTACAATCAAATATTGGTTATTATATCTATCGTTTAACAATTGCAATGCAATTTCGTAATTCTCATTGGTTAAAGCTAGTGGGTTAATAATCTGTAATGGTTCGCCTTTCAGTGAAGACTTTAAATAATATAATTTTTGAACTAAAGTTAAATTAGCATTCGCATCAATTAACGACATAAACAAATCTCGAAAGGCGTTCCATTGGTGATAATCACCTGAAAACTGCGGTAAATTTAAAGTAGGTAAGCGGACATTAAGAGTTTCAGGTAAATGAATATTGTTTTTAACATCTAATTCACTCGAATTCGCTTTTTCTGATGCCGCCTTTATTTTTACAAGCGCTGAGTAATATTTTGATTCGCAATCGTCCCTATCTGTACTGTATAATTCAAAATCTATAGCTTCTAATTGTGATTGAATATCATCGTATTTTTGATAATACGATTCTAATTGATTTTTTCGAACTATCAATTCATTGACATTGCCTACTGACAGATCAAATTGTTCAACAAATTTTGTAATTCTAGCTATACTACCTTTAACTGATCTTTTACTAGCTTTTAACGATTTAATCCTTTCTTCCATTTTGAATAGTACTATTTGTTAATATAAAGTATGAAATTTATTTGAATCAATTAAAATTTCTAACAATTACCGAAATTTATTCGATGCAATTTAATTAAAATGACGCAATTTTAATGAAACAAAGTATAAATTCTATTATTAATTTGATCAATACAGAATATGGAAAGGTAGTAGTTGTTTGAAATATAAAACAATTTGATTGTTTGTAGTATGAAAATAAAATAATATACTAATATAAGTAATATAAACTCGATATTTGTTGGATTATCCACCATAAATAATATTCGAATATTAATAGATTAACACAAACCAAAATAAAATAAAATAAAAATAAAAATAATAATTGTCAGAACGTATACTAAGAATTATGTATATGCGTGAATCACAACAAACACTTAACAGCATATAACTGCTTCTATTACGAACGCACCGAGTGTTCCACAAGTATGTATACCAATTGTTTTTATTGAGTGTTGTACGAATATGTATAAAAATTGTCTTTATTACCTTGACCTTCCTTTGAAGAGGTTGAATGTTGTTGAAGTAAATTTGCTGAGTAGTTGCACCCAGTAACTGCCACCTTCTATTCTAAACTTCTATGGTTGTCTGGTAATTTTGGAAGTTTCGAATTTGCTGGAAGCTTTCCTTGAATCTTGTAGGTGTCAAAGTCGACTTCCCAATGGAAGGATAATTTTGCCAATGACGCCTTATATCAATGATATTATGATGTTTGCGATTTGTCGTTAATATCCTAGTTGAAGAACATTAATTTGAAATGTTGTTGCCATTCTTTAATAGCATCCACGTTCGAAGGACCAAAATGTTTTTTGTTGGTACTTTGACGATACCTTGTCCTTGTTTCGCGACCAACTTCTTACTTTACGTAATTGCACTTACACTGGTTCATTAAATAAAACAATTTTTGTAACACACAGTATTGACTTTATTGTTGGGTACATACAGCCTTTACATATATACAGCTTAAGGATTAACATGCTTGCTTGCTCGGTTCTGAAACAACACTGCCTTATGGCAGCTGGAGCGAGTGCGGTTACCACATCGCATGCATATTAGGAGTGGGGCGAGTAGTCAAGATCCAACATAAATTATACTAAACTATGTTGATAAAATTTAACATTATTTAGAATTATATCGTATTTCGGAAAATCTGTCACAGATGGCGGCACCTGTGCCAGTGAATCATAGAGAAATAGAGACAACATATCTATCCCTACACTACTGGAACCAGTGTAACATGTAAGAGATAGTCAATATGTTGTATACGTGCACTGGGTTGACATTGTATTAGTGCGATTTTGTGTATTTGTGTGAGTAACGGAGATAGTAGGGGCGGTCACGTGGCTCAGCTATTGCATACATAGCTATGACACCACACAGATGTACTAGGAGATGTAACAATACCAACAACAATCAAGTCCATTATCGTATGGTTGATCTACAATCATCGACTGCTACTGACAAACTGACAACTAAGAAGCCTAATGAGCACAAAAGTACACACTCGTGATTACAGAAAAGAGATAGTTTCTGTACTTCTGTACTCTGGGTAGTGAATATATACATATGACAGCATTTTCTTAGTCTTAGGCCGCTATTACACTGTCATAGATATATGTCAAAGATCTTTGATCAAATCTATGATCAAATATTAAGAAGTATCTTTAACTATGGTTACAGAAATTTATATTATAAAAGTTGACTTATTACACTATAATATTTCTTTGATTAAATAAAACTTTGACATATATCTATGACAGTGTAATAGCGGCCTTAATCATTTAAAGGTTAATTTTTTGAATGCGAGTGTAACGGTGTAAGCTCTGTTAGCTAACGTTAGTTTAGCAAAATTTTCTGGCGAATGCGCAATGGTAACAATCATTCCGTTTGAGTCGTTTGACAAGCCGCTAAACGAGTTAAATAAATCAATTCGATTTTCAAACCGGTGTTAAACTAACCTAAGTTTTTTTATAATAATATTTTAAGTATCTTATTATGTTCTGAATTAAAAAGGTGTTTAAAAAAAAGTTACAGATGAACGTAAAAGTATAACTAGTTTATTTGATAAGCAACTTAAATGATTTAAACCACTTTGCGTGTAGTTCAAAAAAAAAAATGTTTTCAATTTGTAAACAAACTCATCCAGCCACTGGAGTGGAGCATGCATTAAGTTGTTACTTTTTTAATCGTTTTGAAAAGAATTTAGTAATCGCCGGGACAAATATCGTCAAAGTATTTCGTCTTATACCAGATGTGGATCCAAAAAATCGACATGAACGCTTTACTGGTAATTATATTTTATTAATTATTGATAAAACAGATATTTTTGATTATTGTCAATGAAAAATTTTAGATTCTCGGCCTCCAAAAATGAAATTGGAGTGTTTATCACAGTACACTCTGTATGGAAATATTATGTCAATGCAATGTGTCACTCTGGCCCATTCGCAACGGGATGCTCTGCTCTTGTGCTTCAAAGACGCAAAATTATCAGTGGTTGAGTACGATCCAGATAATCATGATTTGAAGACGTTGTCCCTGCATTACTTTGAAGAGGATGATATGAAAGTAAGTATATACAGGGGTGAATAATTTGAGAGTTGACACAGAGGGGGACGTACGAAAAGTATTATTGAGATAATAAACAAATATTTTACTTCGCAAAATACCACTTTTAGTTTTGAAATTGTGACAATATTGTGACAATATAATCGTCACTGACGATTTGAAACAATATTGTCACAGTTTCAAAAATAAAAGTGGTATTTTGCAAAGTAAAATATTTGTTTATGATTTACAAATATGGAATACCATAAAGTAACGCTCAAATCTATTAATAGTATTATCGAGCTTCAAAAATCTTTATTTAGTTTTCTTGGAGGGCAAATTCTTCAGCATATTTAAAAAGTACCCCTGTCACAGCATCTGCATAACACAGCGAATTTCCAAAGATTAGACGCTGACGGATCTCATATAACAACTTGTATCCGTCTAAAATAGTTTAGCTCTCTAATACTGAAAAAAATTTCAAAATCGGTTGAGTAGTTAATTTTTGGCGCTTCTGGGTTCTCAGGACCCTCGCGGATCTCATATAAATAGTATATGAGTTATAGTTATAGTTAAAGGTGAAAAAATTTTCAAAATCGGTTGGGTAGTCTTATTTTTGACATTTTGGGTCCCCCGGACCTTCTCAGACCTCATACAACATAACTTGTATCCCTCTAAAATAGTTTAGCTCTTTAACAGCAAACAAATTTTTAAAATCGGTGATGACGCGTTCTTGAAAAGTTAGTTAATTTTTATTCTGAAAAATTAAACAGATATAAATATTGTTATTGTAACGAAAAAAAAACGATAAAGCATTTATCGTAAAGAAATTCAGCAAATTTCTTAATTTTTCTCAAAAACTAGTTCACTTAGAACAATGTGTTAAAAGCTTGTCTTATGTAATTTTTTACGTTCTTTTCGATGGTACAAAAATAAATTAAATAATTTTTAAAATCTAGCCAAATTTTGAAAAAGACCACTAAAAATGGCCAAAATTTCGGCTTTTAAAAATCGGATGTATTTGGCTGACGAACTCATCCAAGCTTTTGGGACTTCTGACCTCACCGAATTTCGTAAAGATTGGATGCTCCGTTTGAGATTTATCGCGCAGAAACATATACAGCTGAACTTTTTTTATGCGGTCCTTTTTTGTGCGATTTTTTTATGCGGTTTATAAAAAATGGTCATTAAAATGCATAATGTGAATCAAAATCACGAGACAGTAAGAAACTTAAACAATTACTATAATAACTTTCTTTAATAAAAATACTTTTTAACGGCTTTTAAGCATTTAATGAATACATTGCATAAGAACATAAGTTATTGCATCATTTAATTTTGTTACAGATGTATTTTTCAAAATTTTCATAATATTATAAAATTGAAATAAAATGTTTCTACGTGTAAATTAATGCTTTATGTTGTTTATAGAAGCAACTTCTAAGGAAATTTCTAATTTTTAAGCGTTTTGAGTGATGTTTTTTCGATGAAACTTTTTTTATGCGGTCCCGACCAACCGCATAAAAAAAGTCTTTTGTACAATCTGGATCGAACTATACTTTTTATTACAGTGACTTTGTAATATACTTGATAAAGAATATTATACAGTCACTGTACTTTTTATAGCTGTTTATGATATTTTTTAATATATTTTTTTGTGCGATTTTTTTTATTCGGTCCCTATCCACCGCACAAAAAAGAGTTCAGCTGTTATATGTATACAGTTGTTTCTTTTTTTGTGTGGTGGACAGGGACCGCATAAAAAAAATCCCACAAAAAAATATATTCAAAAGTATAAAAAGTATAGTTCGATTCAGATTGTACAAAAAACTTTTTTTGTGCGGTTGGTCGGGGCCGCATAAAAAAGTTTCATCGAAAAAACGTTACTCAAAACGTTCAAAACTTAGAAATTTCCTTAGAAGTTGCTTCTATAAACAAGATAAAGCATTAATTTACACGTAGAAACATTTTATTTCAATTTTATAATATTATGAAAATTTTGAAAAATACATCTTACAAAATTAAATGATGCAATAATTTATGTTTTTATACAGTGTATTGATTAAATGCTTAAAAGCCGTTAAAAAGTATTTTTATCAAAGAAAGTTATTATAGTAATTGTTTAAGTTTCTTACTGTCTCGTGATTTTGATTCACATTATGCATTTTAATGGCCATTTTTTACAAACCACATAAAAAAAATCGCACAAAAAAGAACCGCATAAAAAAGAGTTCAGCTGTATATAGATAAAAATTTTAGTGAAGGTCATTTTCGGTTTTTCGAGGTCTAAAAACAAATATCTGCCATAGTCCCGGGCTCAGGTCCTTTCATGGCACCCGCTGTAATAAATGAATTTCCAAAATGGAAATTGCTTAAAATGAACGAAATCTACATATGATTGCTAAGTTAGTTGTGTACTGCTCTAGAAGAGATTTTTATCTAAACCTGTCAAATTTTTAGGATGGTTGGACTCATCACTATCACATTCCGATGGTTCGTACCGATCCGGAGAACCGATGTGCCGTAATGACAATTTATGGCACGAAACTGGTTGTATTACCGTTTCGCAAGGAGAACACATTGGACGAAACGGACCTGCTGGATGTGAAACCGTTAGCGACACATCATGGATCCGGTAAATCGCCAATTATGGCCTCATATCCAATCGTTTTGAAAGATCTCGATGAAAAAATCGATAATGTTATCGATATACAATTTTTGTACGGTTACTATGAGCCGACGTTGCTGATATTGTACGAACCTGTACGAACGTTTGCTGGGTAAGTTCGTAAAGTCTAGTGGTCATTAGTAATGTCGCATGATTAATCGATTAATCGGTTTAGTCGACTAATTTTGTTTAAATTTAGTCAGTTTTTAATCGATTATTTTACCCTCGACTAAATGACTAAAATGATTGATTTTTTTTAAATGACTAAAAACGACTAATTTAATTTTTTTCCTGTATTATTTATATAAAATTCGAAAAATCAAAAACTAGAAAATTATCCACTGATACGATTTTTCATTTTTCATCTTGCTTTTTCTTTAAAAAAGAAAAATAATAATAAAATATTAATAATTAATCACTAGGCAACAAAAAAAAAAGTTTTTTTTTGTGTGTGTATTATTCACATAAAAGTAAAAGATCGTAAAAAAAGATAATTTTTAGTTTTCATTTTTTCGGGTTATAAATAATGCAGAAAAATTATTAAATTAATCGGCTTTAGTCATTTAAAAAAATATTAGTCATTTTAGTCATTTAGTCGACAGTAAAATAGTCGATTAAAAAGTGACTAAAAGTAAACAAAATTAGTCGACTAATCCGACTAATTTTGTTAACATTTAGTCATTTTTTAGTCGACTATTTTACCTCTGACTAAGTGACTAAAATGATTAATTTTTTTAAATGGCTGAAAACGACTAATTTATTAAATTTTTTCCCTATTATTTATTGGACTTTAAAAAATGAAAACTACAAAATGATCTATTTATATGATTTTTTACTTTTATGTGATTAACACATTATGACATGCCGTATTTTTTTTTTCTTAAAAAAATATTAAAAGTCAATAATTAAATTCAAAAGAAAACAGTTTTTGAAAGAGTTCACGTATGTAACGCTATTCATAAATTCGACTAAAAATTTAGTCGACTAGTTTGACTATTGTATGCTCGATATTTTCGACTAATGACTAATTTCGTCTGAAAAACGATTTTAATCGATTAATCGACTTGACATCACTAATCAGTACCGTAACTGGTATTAAATCAGAAGTTGAAAACAATTTTATACTTTTTAGACGTATCGCAGTCCGAATGGACACATGTTGCATGGTTGCCATATCGTTGAATATTGCGCAAAAGGTCCATCCAATAATTTGGAGTGTCGCCCATCTACCATTCGATTGCGTTCGCGCCGTCCCAGTGCGCAAACCACTTGGAGGCACACTTATTATGTCTGTGAATGCGATGATCTATTTAAATCAGAGTGTGCCGCCGTATGGCGTTTCACTGAACAGCATCGCCGAGAGCAGTACAAATTTCCCATTGAGTAAGTGATCTTTTTTTTTTTTGTAAATTTATTAAAATTTACAATTGATAATTTTTTAAACATTTTTAGAACCGCAGGAAAATGTGAAAATCAGTTTGGATTGTTCCCAAGTGACGTTTATTAGTGATGATAAATTAGTGATATCGTTGAAAAATGGTGAATTATATGTGTTGACACTGTTCGCCGATAGTATGCGCTCGATACGTAGCTTCCATTTTGATAAAGCTGCCGCCAGTGTGTTAACAACTTGTGTAAGTTTAAATTTTAGCGCGAACATTGTTGCTGTTGATCGACAATTACAATGTGTTTGAGGTCGTATGAGACAAATCGCGCGTACTCTCTCTCAACCTCGTATCTGAAAACTCCTAATTTTTGGACACAAAAAAAAAAAACATATTTTAAATCCGTGTTTTCATCACTATGAGCTTAAGATTTATCCTAATTACACCCTTTGATGTTGGCTACCCATATATATAAATATATATAGATAAGTTTATATGTAAATACAGTATTTAATATGTTTTTTGTGTGTCCTAAAACATGTAGCTTTTGATATACGAGGTAGAGACAGCCAACGCGCGAAATACTGGTTTTAACCCATTATAGGTCGAGATATTACACGTAATATTGTGGGAGGGCCATCGTTAATTTTCAGTAGATGACGTCACCAAAAAACTTAATGTTAAATTATATCTAAAATAAAAAAAATTCTTTAGAAATAAATTTAAATATCTTAATAGAAGACATTCATTATTCATTTAGTCCTTTTCAGAAATTGTAGAATTTTATATTTATTTAGACAATTTAACTTATATGTGTATCAAGTCCCATAATAATGTTGTAGTTTTTTCACTTTTACCATGGAAAAACAGTTAGGAAAGATTTTTACAGCGAGAAAAATGGTATAAAACATTTCATTTGTTATTTAATTGTAGGTAAACACGATAAAAACGAAACAAAAATTCGTATTGGTAAATTTAACTGATTTTAGAACTATAGTAACAATGTATTAAAATAATAATAATATGAATTATACTAATTTATTTTATTCGTTAAATTGTCTTACCGTATTACACTTGAGTTTTATATTTTTTCTGAATAAATTTGTGTTTTTTACAACTTAAATTTCTTGCCTAAAAGCAATTTAACTCAAAGAACTGTCAACCCAAAAACGCTTCAACTTCGCTGTCGCGTTTTTGTTAGTTGACAGTTCTTCTCGTTAAATTTCTAGGTAACAAATTTTCGTTATATAATTATAAACACAAATTTATTCGAAAAAATACAAACCTCTTGTGTAATAATAAGTGATAAATTAATTCAGTTCTTAAGCCCCGCCCTAACCCCCGTAAAACGATAAAAATGCACTTTCTTTGATTACATAATTAACAACAAGCCCTGAATATATTATATATGCAGAAATGCACACATATACAGCTATATAGTCTTGATATGCGTACTGTTTAACCCAAAAACGCGTCAGCTTCGCTGTCGCGTTTTTGTTAGTTGACAGTTCTTCTCGTTAAATTGCTAGGTAACAAATTTTCGTTATATAATTATAAACCCAAATTTATTCGAAAAAATACAAACCTCTCGTATAATAATAAGTGATAAATTAATTCAGTTCTTAAGCCCCGCCCCAACCCCCGTAAAACGATAAAAATGGGCGTATACAAATGCACTTTTTTTGATTACATAATTAACAACAAGCCCTGAATATATTATGTATGCAGAAATACACACACATACAGCTATATAGTTTTGATATGCGTACTATTTAATATACGTACTAAACGTCCTATTCCGTGATGGGTTAATATACAATCAGTTGGTGTCTCATATAACCTTGAACGGTCTGTTCTAATATAATATTTATATTTTAGATATGTGTCTGTGAGGATGATTATTTGTTCTTGGGATCACGTCTAGGAAATTCGTTGTTGTTGAAATTCACCGAGAAAGAGAATCACCAGGTGATTACGATCAATGATAAACCAATCGAAACGTCCACTGGCGAGTCGGCTGGCAAAAAACAAAAATTGGATAGTACCAGTATGAGCGATATAATGCCCAGCGATGTTTCCGATATTCGAGATATTGATGAATTGGAAGTCTATGGGAATGAGAAACAGACTTCTGTGTATATAACGAGCTATGTGTTTGAAGTAAGTATTTTAAGTACGGCACACCTTCTTATTCGCACTATCTAAGACAGACGCCACGCACATCATTATTTTTGTACTTTATATTACATTATGATGTGGATGGAGGACAAGGAAAGTATATTCTAGAAATTATGAGGGTAGAAAAATTTAACCCTTAAGAGTTACACCATGAGTGTATCCCTAAAATATTCATCAAATCGTAAAAAAAGTTAAGGTGGTTTTTGCGTTAGAGATTAAGAAGCTACTAAACCGCAGAAAATTTTAGCAATCATTGTTGCAAATTAAAATTGGTTAGTTGGAGAAATTTGTTTTAATTTTTTTTTCTTTTTGCGCATTTCCAAATTCAGCTATTACAGCAGATGTCATGGTGAGACTTGAGCCCGGGACTGTGATAGAAATTTGTTTTGAGATTCCTAGTACCTAATCGAAAATAACATTTACTAAAATTTATATATATATATATATATATATATATATATATATATATATATATATATATATATATATATATATATATATATATATATATATGACTGTACGATAACTCTCCAGCGAAACTCCCATTTTTACGAAATTTGGTGAAAATGCTGGAAGTCCGCAAATTTTGGATGAGTTTATTAGCCAGTCCTGTCTAATTCGTAGAATCGCGTATTTCGGGCGTTTATCGTCAAAAAAATTATCAAAATTGAAACGTTTTTCAAATTTTTTTAAAACCATCGAAAATTAGACATAAAATTTTTGTTTTAAAAGTTTTTTGAAATTTTTAAAATTAATTTACTAAAATACTTTAGGTGTGCGATAGCTTGTTAAACATTGGCCCCTGTGGACAAGTTGCGATGGGCGAACCTGCATTTTTAAGTGAAGAGTACGCGCCAAATATTGAACACGACGTAGAAATTGTCACAACATCGGGATACGGAAAAAATGGGGCTATCTGTATTCTGCAGCGTTCAATTCGCCCGCAAGTGGTAACCACGTTCGAACTGCCCGGTTGCGTTGACATGTGGACGGTTTACGGAAATGACGATGAAAGTATGCACTCATTTCTGATTTTAACACAAGAGGACTCCACAATGGTAAGAATTCGCCTTTTTTTGCTATTGTTGTTTTGAGTCATTTTTAAAAAGTCAGTTTTTTTTTTTTTATATTGTGTAGTTGTTTTTTAAAAGCTTTTATTTAACTTGCTATGTTAGTATGTTGGTTTAGATCAAATCTTGGAATCAAAATTTAGACAGGTTCTGATTGAGCTAGAGGTTTCAAATTTTGCATACGTGTCTAACCTTGATGACAATGCAATATTGTATAATTAGTTTTTCTCTAAATTGCCCCAAACCAAAATTGTTGATTTTTAGTCCTATGCAACTTTTTGACATTTCGAATTGTCAAATATTGTCCATTGATTTTACATTGTAATTTTTTGTTTCCATAGTTATGTCTGATTAGGGTAAATTAACCGATTAAAATATAGGTAAAAAAATTACTTCTTTATTTTTTTTTTTTAAATTAATTGTAATCAGACTAAAGAGTAGAAAATAAAATAAAGTAAAAAAAATGTTTTTTAAGAAAAAGCTTTTATTTAAAAATGGGCTAAAAAAAATAAAATAACTACTGAGTGAAGTTTGAAGCAATATGCAACATAATTTATAAAAGCTTGAGGCGTTTAATCAAGTTTGGTAAGTACTGAAAAGTAAAATAGCTACACTAAAACAGAAATAATTAATGATAACGCCTCAAGCTTTTATAAATTATGTTGCATATTGCTTCAAACTTCACTCAGTAGTTATTTCATTTTCTTTAGCCCATTTTTAAATAAAAGCTTTTTCTTAAAAAACATTTTTTTTACTTTATTTTATTAACAGTGAAAATAATTTTAAAAACTAGTTTATACCTTAAAATAGGTTGAATTGGAACAGATTTAAACTTTGCTTCGCAATTAATTGTTATTTATTTATTTTTTTTTTTTTTTGACTGTTATTTTATTAAAATTTTGCTGGTTTTACAAAATATTATTAAATATAAGTAAAGTTTTTAATTTTTTTAAAATACTGTAACGTAAAAGCCCCTATACCAGAACACTATTTTTAGGTGTGTAATTAAACTGGCTTATAAAAATTGACAAATAAATTAAACACACATTTTTTTTCTTAATAAGCATGAAACAAAGTCTTTTTAATCCAATGAATATGTTTATAAAAAAATACAACCCAAAAATTTTTATATATTAATGTTTTTCTTTTACAAAATGTCGACATCTGTATCCAAACAGAGAAATATTAATGACACTAGGAGTTGGGAACCGATATACAAACAGACGTGTAATATGAGTAATATGACACATAGAGTGGCATCTAGACGTCAAAGTAGGAAACATAGAATGGTTTAATTATCAGACGTAAATAAAGGATCAAAATACTGTATTCAACAAAAATTATATATATATATATATATATATATATATATATATATATATATATATATATATATATATATATTTCTTTAATTAAGTAAGGAAAAATTAAATGCGAGGTGAATTTAAATTGAAAATAATCATTCTATTAATAATGATTTTTGTTATCAGAGGTTTCTTTCAGAAATAACTTCATTAATATATAAATGTCAAAACTGTTCCAGTATTGGATTGCGTTCCGGTATAGGGGCTTTTACCCTATGTCAAATTTCCTTTTGAGAACATATTTTTAAAGGTCTAAACTTTAATTCAAATTTCCAAATTAGATCGTCTTAAATCGTTTAAATAATAGCGGTCCAAGTAGGTTCCTTGCGATACACCTATTTCGATATTTTAAAATTTTCAAGTTAATTATTTATCTACTCCCTTTGATGGTGTATTGAGAGTTTATTCGTGTGCCTTTAGGTCTTGCAAACGGGCCAGGAAATCAATGAGGTGGACAATTCCGGTTTTTACACGCAAGGTCCAACTATTTTTGCGTGTAACATTGGCAAAAATAAATATATCGTACAAGTTACGACAATGAGTGTCCGTTTACTGATGGGGGCCAAACAGTTGCAACATATTCCGTTGGATTTGGGATCGCCAATCGTACATGCAACCAGTGCTGATCCATATTTGACATTATTGTCTGAAGATGGTCAAGTTATTAATTTGACGTTACGCGAAGCTCGGGGATCGACGAAATTGGTGGTTGGAAAAACTGCTATTGCAAGGGTAAGTGTTAAGGTACCATCACAGTGTGATTTGCCGAAAAATAGTTAATTTTCACAATTTTTTTTGCGGATAGATAGGATGGGGGAATGGGGATGAATTTTTTTTACGATTAATACCACTATTTAATAATAGGGTATTTTCCAAATATTTGAAAACTGCTTATATTTAAAGATTGGGACGAACGATTTAACAGAAAAATAAAAATAAATAAATTAATGTCTTTTTTCTCCATTAAACCAATTAAAATCGAATTTATTTTTAATGGTTTTGAATTTACCGCCAAAACGCTTGGTTCGATGACGTCTCTATGTGACGTCAACTTTGTGTAAATTACTAACTCGATTTCACTTGTTGTTTACACAAAGTTGACGTCATATAGTAGACGTCATCGAACCGAGCGTTTTAGCGGTAAATTCAAAACCATTAAAAATAAATTTGACTTTAATTGGTTTAATGGAGAAAAAAAGACATTAATTAGTTAATTTTTATTTTTCTGTTAAATCGTTCGTACCAATTTTTAAATATAATAGTAGCACTACACTCTCGTCGAGGCAACACGAGGCGACGCGAGGCCGAGAGTGTAGTTGATGCTCTCGTGTTACCTCGCCTCGCCTCGTCAAGCCTTGCCTCGCCTCGTCAGGTCTCCGATCTGAGTCGGTTTTTTGTCACAAGTCAAAGGACACGAGACACGAGGCGAGGCGATCAACTACATTCTCGCATATACTCGTGTGTTGATATTGCATATGTTGCATATCTGCGTACTATTATGTTTTTATACATAACCTAAAATCATGCCTTAAATTTACAAAAACGTTATTTTAAACGTTATTTTAAACTTTTTTGTGTAATATGCATGAAGAAAATTATAGGATTCAACAGTACATAGAACTGCAGCAGCAGTTATTTAAATCCATGTCACCGACATCACCCATCTTGTCCATCTATGATTGACATTTCAAACTATACGAACGCGTATGAGCAATATGAATAACTGAGTAATGAGCGAGAGTGTAGACGGTACATACTCGTGTTGTCTCGCCTCGTCAAAACCTCGACGAACGTCTCGTCGAGGCGACCTCGCGAGAATGTAGTGCTACTATAAGCAGTTTTCAAAAATTTTGGAAAATACCCTATACAAAAATATTTTTTTTATTTATTTTTTATAATTATTATATTTTTTTTTAAAAAAGTGTCTTTAAAAAAGGCCGAAATTCGGTACTCACGATTGCGGTCGCAGTTTTTATCTGAAAAAAAAGAAATCAAATGGATTATCAATCTTTAGATAAGCCGCTATGTTCCTATGGAAGCTTTTTTTTGAAATCTTCCTATTTTTTCGCACGGAAAATTGTAAACAATTTTGTACTTTTTATTCAAACCGTCGCCATTTTTTTAAATTTCAAGAAACAAAAAAGCCCCCATAGGAACATAGCGGTTTACCTATAGACTGATAATCCATTTGATTTTTTTTTTCAGATAAAAACTGCGGCCGCAATCGTGGGCACCGAATTTCGGCCTTTTTTAAAGACACTTTTTTCAAAAAATTATAAATAAATTAAAAAAATATTTTTGTATTATTAAATAGTGGTATTAATCGTAAAAAAAAATTCATCCGTATTCCCTCATCCTATCCATCCGAAAAAAAATTGTGAAAATTGACTATTTTTCGGCAAATCACACTGTGATGGTACCTTAAAAAACATATTGATTAAAAAAAATTTAAAAAAAATATTAAATTCATAAATTTCGTTTCAGACTCCCCTAATTGCTACACTATGCCTGTATCGTGACGTAAGTGGCCTGTTCAGTTACACCATTCCGGAAGAAGTTCCGGAACCGATGATCGAACCGAAACCTACCCCATTAGATTTCAAATCTGGCGACAACGAAGATGAACTCCTGTACGGTGACTCGTCAAATTTCGAAATCAGTACAACGCTAAAACTGAATCAGACGATACCAAAACGAAAATCAAATTGGTGGAAAAAATATCTATTCGATCAAAAACCCACATTTTGGCTGTTTGTGATACGTGAAAATTCCAACTTGGAAATCTACTCCATTCCAGAATTTCGATTGTGTTACTTGATCCAAAATGCCACGCAGGGAAACAAAGTGTTAATCGATAGTTTGGAATCCGTGCCCACGCTGTTTGGACATGTGAATTTAAATATTGGTCAGGACGGTCAAAAGGTCAATCAGGTGGCCAAAGAGATTTCGATGGTTGCACTAGGAAATCATGGCTCGCGACCAATACTATTGATTCGGCTCGAGAATGAGCTACTGATTTATCAAGCGTTTCGATTTTCGCGGGGACATTTAAAGATCCGATTTAGAAAGTTACCGCACGGGATACTCTACGCGCCAACGATTGAAAGTCGAATTGAAACGGAAAATGCCGATTTCTACGCGTTACAGGAGCGTGTTTGTAAATTACGTTACTTTTCGAATATTGCCGGTTATAATGGTGTGTTTATTTGTGGCGCGCGCCCATATTGGATCTTTCTGACATCTCGTGGTGAACTGCGAACACATCCGATGTGGATCGATGGAGAAGTTAATTGTTTTGCCGCCTTTAATAACATAAATTGTCCGCAGGGTTTCTTGTATTTTAACAGAAAGGTATTACTAAATGGATTTTACTTTGCGAATATCATTTTTATTTTTAAAATTTCTGTGACATTTCTATTGGGATCTGTCGAATGGCGGTATGACATCTGGTGTTGAAAAATAAGACTATTCTTAAAGTGCATTTGTCGAAATGTTATGTATGAGCTGAATTTTGTAGATCTGAAAATACATACAATTGATTTGATTTTTCCATTCATTTACAATCTTCCAGTTATTTTACGACGTTTGCTATTTAAATTTGACGTTTGTATACTCTAAATTATAATATTCATTAACTCATTCATTCATTTTTTCATATTTTTACCACATTTTAACTGTTTTACAGATGTAAAATTTTCTCTCCTTCAACAAAATCTCTTTGCTTTGGACTTGTATCAACCCAAATACAAACAGTTCTAATATTTATAATTTTTTCTTAATATAGCACTGGTTACTATATATAAAACTAATGTTAATGCACTTTTTTGTCAGCCATTTTTCTGAAGCTCCTCCTTTTGGACAGATCCCAATAGGTAGTTTTATTTACTAAGGCGTTACATCACTTTGAAAAAAGATTTTCCCTTTTTCCCGTTTTGATACCGATTTTTGAAACGACTTCTAGCAGTTGAAAACCTTCAAACGACTTCTGCGCGTAACATTTTGGAGTCTCTCAGCTTGGTCGATAACTTTTAGTGAATTTTCGAATCGAAAATTCAGCTATTATAGCCACTGTCATGGCGCGACTTTAGCCCGGGACTATGATAGAAATTTGTTTTGAGGTCCCTAGAAGTTGAAAAAATTATTCACTAAAATTTATATGTATATTTATGCATCAGCAAGATAGCTCTCCAATGAAATCTTCTAGTTTTATGAAATTTGGTTGAAACGTTGGAAGTCCAAAAATCTTGGATGAGTTCTTCAGCCAGATTGGGTTTTTGGGCATTTTTCGTGAAAAATAAGTTTTTTACCAAAATTTCCTGAAGTTCAAAGGTTTTTACGACATTTTTTACACCATTGAAAAGAAGAGAAAAAATCACATAAAAAAGGTTCTTGAACAATTCGCTATATTATGAACGATGCTGCGACAGGGATATTTCTTAATTATAGGTCAGTTCCGTAAATAACTCACAGGTGGCGTTAATGGTAGGTAAAACCAAACAAAACCATAAACACGTTTTGAAACTTTACATACGTTTTTCTCGAAACTACGTTTTTCCAAACGATAGGTAAGATTATTCGAGCAATTTTCAAATTTTACCTGGAGCTATAATCTTTGTAATCTTTCTTATTTACTTTACTTTTGATAAATTTCCCATTAAAGTTTTTATACAGACCAAGAATCCTGCTATCCTAAAAAGGATATAAGAATATTTTTCAGAAATTTATTTATAAGTCCTAGAAATTTCAAAAAATAAAAATAGTATTTGCAAAAGTAAAATGTATATTCAATTAGAATTGCTTCCATTTTATTTTCTACATTTGTTTTTGTCTATTTAACACCAGATGGAGTTACGAATTTGTGCGCTTGCGCAACATGTTACATACGATGCGCCGTGGCCGGTACGTAAAGTCCCGTTACGTCATTCCGTGTTACATATTGCGTATCACAATGAATCGCGTACATATGCGGTGGCCAGTGCAACAGCAGAGCCATCTACACGATATTATCGATTTAATGGAGAGGATAAAGAATTAACGGAGCAGGATAAAGGAGAACGGTAATTTAGATAGTGCACCTGTTTCCTGCAAATGTCTTACCAGTTTTTGATTTCAGGTTTCCCTATCCTCTTCAACAGCAGTTCCAAATTTATCTCTTCTCTCCGGTAACCTGGCAACAGATCCCGAATACGCGGATTGAATTAGACGAATGGGAGCATGTCACGTGTTTAAAAACTGTCTATTTGGCTTACGAAGGCACCCGATCTGGTTTAAGGGGTTACATTGCTGTCGGGACTAATTATAACTATGGTGAAGATATTACGTCCCGTGGACGAGTATGTTTTTAACATTTTGAAGTGAAACTTCTATAGCGAAAATAGTGTCAGAAATTTCGTTGGGATTTAAAATGATGCTTAGAAAAAGCTTCTCTTAATTTTTATGCTTTTAAGCTTATCAGAAATAATAATAATCTTCATTTGTGTAAAGGGTAACAATTAAATAACAGTGGTCCAAGTATGCTTCCCTGTAGCACACCTTTGGCGATATTTTTTGAATGGTAAATACCTACGGACACCATAGATGGCGTCCGTAGGTATATCATTGTGGCGGTTCTGTAACTGCCATTAAGTTGGCAGGACTTCACATAAAAAAAAAAACGAAAAGCGAAACTAGCGCCACTAGCGGAGAAGAGAAAACGATAAAAACGGCGGGTAGTCGGGAATGACGCGTTAACCTCGTCGCTCGTGAACGCTCAATTATTTGCAATAACGCTCAGTTTTTTGTATTTGCAAGTTTATTAAATAAATTAGTTATAAACAATTTGGTGTTCGTAATTTGATATTAAATTTAATAGTTACTCGCGTAACCATATCATCTGTTCTAGAAGTTTCACTTAAACCGTGAGTTTACTTCGGTAGGGCACTCATCACATTTTTTTATTTTTATTTTATTTTATTTTTTTTTAGATCCTAATTTATGATATTATTGAAGTTGTGCCAGAACCAGGACAACCATTGACAAAAAATCGTTTTAAAACAATATACGCGAAAGATCAAAAAGGTCCTGTGACGGCGTTATCACAGGTTTTAGGGTTCCTTGTTTCGGCAGTCGGTCAAAAAGTAAGTTTTAAATGCTCTCTACCCAGCACAACAATAGGAAAAAGAATTTACTAGGTTTGTAAAATTATTTTTCCAGATTTATATTTGGCAGTTAAAAGATAACGATCTGATTGGAGTGGCATTCATCGACACACAAATTTACATCCACCAGATTATCAGTATTAAAAGTTTACTTTTAGTGGCGGATGTTTACAAATCTATCTCATTGTTACGTTTCCAAGAGGAGTATCGTACACTGTCACTAGTTAGTAGGGTAAGTTGTAGAGTAAATTGGGATTTTTAACGTGGCAACGTTAAGACCACTTATCATGACATCTGATGATAAAAATAGGTACTAGTTTTAGTGTGCACCTAAATGAATTGACAGCTACTGGATATTCTACTAAACTTTCTGTTAGCTTTAACACTCGAAGAGTATGTTGCTGAAGATATTTTTCGAGTTTTTCCATTAACATTTTTTTGTCATTATAATAAAAAAACGTCTAGTGAGTTCCCTTTTCTAAAAAAAAAATTATAATTTTTAAGAAAAAATTTCACAAAATAGTAATTAATTACAATGAATAATTCATTTCAAAAATTATATTCACTATGAGCTTTTGCCTGGAGGGGATATGAAATTCGACTACAGCGCTCCAGGTGGACAAATATTTCAGTTTATTCGGACGCTGTTTGTACATAATTTTGCTTTTTTTTTTAAATACTGTGTTTAATTTTTTTCAAGCGAGTACTTACTACGATGTCTATTTACCAAATTTTACAAAATAATAAAAAAAATTATTTGTAATCCTATTATCAAACGTCACTTTATTTTGAAATTTTCAAAAAAATATCATAAAAATTACACTTTTAACTCGTTGTAAGCAACATAAAAAAAATGAAATAGAATTATATACCTTACTCTTTTTACGTATATGCGAATTTTATTATCTAAAAAGAGTAAGGTATATGATTTTATTTTAATCTTTTTTATTGTTGCTTGACAACGAGTCAAAAGTGTACCTCTTATGATTTTTGTTGGTTAATTATTGAAAACTATTCCATTAGAAAAAAAAACTTTTTAAGGTAAAATAAGCAAATGTAGGCTTTTATTGAACAAACAGTTTTTTAATATATTTTTTATTCATTTATTGTAGTAAAATGTCCTAATAAATTTTCAAATAATCACTTTATATAGGTTCGGCTTGGAGCGAATACCTAATGCCATATAATAAAGTGGCCACCACGACCCAAATTAACTTTGCATGAGCATTTAACAGCTAAAACTTTTCCATTTTCTGAAACTAATTCCTCAGTTTCATGTGGTCGCTTTTTAAATGGGAACTTTATAAACACAGTGCGGTAAAACTCACAGCATCACTGTTTTTCATATTCATTTTTTCCAAATTTTTCTTCTCAGCATTAATAAAAATTTTTTGAACCGAATTCGAACCATCTTAATTGGATATTTCATTTAAATATAACATAATTTAAATTATTGCATTAAAAAACACTGACATAGTCAGCCATGTTTTTTTAGTACCACCTCCATGTCAGTTTCCAATAGCAGAACAAACAATAACTAATGTACTGGCGATCCTTCCAGGATAATCCTGTACAATAATTACTGCTAAAATACATGAAATTTTCATTGAATTTTAAAACCAACGCATGAATTTAATTTCATTCATCATAGGCAAACGTTGTCACGTACTGTATCTCTTTTTTTATGGTAATATTAATCATGTCGATAATATTGATTGTAGGATTATCGACCGTGCGAAGTGTTTACGTTAGAATATTTAATTGATAATACAACAATGGGATTCTTAATTTCTGATAGTGAACGAAATCTAGTTCTCTACATGTATCAACCAGAAGCCAGAGAATCTTGCGGCGGTGAGTATTTAAAATTTACTACAGTCGACTCTCGTTAATTCGAAACTAGAGGGACTCTTAAAATATTACGAATTATAGAGAGGTTCGAATTATCACAGGTAACAATTTTAATTTTTTAAGCATTTGTGATGAATGAACTTGAACTTGTCTCAAAATGTACTTACAATCTTTCTGTCTCTTTCTCTCTGTAACTTTGAATTGTCGAGTGTTTGACGCCGATGGGTTCGAATTAACGCGTCGTTTTGTTACGTAGCAATGCTTTTTTCGTTCAAATTACCAAGTGTATAAAAATGTATTGTTTTAGTTCGAAATATAAAGAGATTTTGTAGGGAACTCGTGATACCTTTGAATTATAGAGTTTCGAATTATCGCAGGTTTGAATTAACGAGAGTCTACTGTATTTAGATAGAACTCGGTGATCGGTTAATTTTGTAACAAAAAAAAAAAAAAAAATAAAAAAAAATGGAAGAATGGGCCCAAAAAACTGATATACAGCAATAAACATAATGTTTGTGCATCGTAAATTACAAGTTTTGTGACGTAAAAACGATTTAACCCTAGAATCATACGTTGGTCTACGAGAAACGTTAATCATACATCGACGTCGTTTTGACGGATGGACTTTTTACGGAGAGTTTTAGAGTTTATTTGCAAAAAACATTTTTTTTACATAACAATACTACAAAAGCGAACAAAATATTTTAAAAAATTGGATTTAGAAAAATTTCTTAATGTAAATATTTATTAATTTTTTTAATCTTTTTATCAAAGCATGTTTTCATTATAAAAATTAAAAAATAGATAAATACATCAATTGTATCATAAAACATATGTTTCAGATAATTAATTTATGAACTATAATGAGTCAGTGGACATGTGTGACTTTACAGAATGTGAAATTTCTCAGTCATAAATATTCCTATAGATATGTAGTTATTTCCCCATTAGGCACATTTGTAAATTTTCTAAAATTTTTAGTAATTTTTCGAATAAGATCTCAAAAAATAATAAAAATTAAAATATTTTCCACAAAATAAATTGTTAATCTTTTATTAAGTCACTTGAAACGCATTCTTTAGTTTTCGATCAAAAAATGCCTAGAAACTGGCTTTACGCTGTGTCTAATAGTATAATATATTCGTGTTCATTGGTCTGTGGTCAAACATCACTTTAGGCCACACATTTTCTCTCAACAAAACTGATGCCATGCATGTATTCATAGATACTTAAAAAAAAAAAAAAAAACTTTAATTACAGGACAACGTCTTTTACGAAAGGCTGATTTCCATTTGGGTCAATTAGTGAATACATTTTTCCGAATAAAATGTCGAACATTCACGAGCGGATCAAACGAACAAAAATATTACACTGGCGCTGACCGAAAACACGTCACAATGTTTGGTAAGGAAATTTTTCCGAATGTTTATATTTCAACCACTTATGGGTTATTGTTTTGTAGCCACTTTGGATGGAGGTTTAGGTTATGTTCTACCGTTAAATGAAAAAACCTATCGTCGATTGTTGATGTTACAAAATGTATTAATATTACAAGGGCCCCATACGGCCGGACTGAACCCAAAAGCTTACAGAACATATAAAAGTCGACGAAAGTTATTACAGAATCCGGCTCGAGGTATTATTGATGGCGATTTGATCGCGACATATCTTTATTTATCGGTGCCGGAACGACAAGAAATTTCGAAAAAAATTGGAACAAAAATGGAGGAAATTATTGATGATTTAATTGAAATTGATCAGTTGACAGCGAACTTTTAAAAATGTCAAAATTTGTACAAAATACAAAATGTGTTTATATTAAGTAGTTGTTTTGTTTTTAGTTATATTCCCAAATTTCCCAAAAAATTCTTAAACATGTACGCCATTTTAGTTGATATAGAAGATTATTGACGACGCACAAATTCTAACTCACGTCTACGGTAATGGCGCCGAGTTGCTAAGAGCTAGGTTAGGAATTATAATATTTGGGGTGTATTCGCGTTGCGGCTTTCTTCACTTCCGTGGGCATCACTTCGGATTAACGCAGCATTCATGTTCGCGTTGCATAAGCGTTGCTCCCATAGATACGCACTATAGTTGTTCGCGTTGCATAAGCGTTGCTCCCACGGATACGCACTATAGTTGTTCGCGTAGCATACAAAAGTCATACAAATTTTTTTTGTTGACATATTTGTTGACAATCTCTTAAAATGGCTGCAATTGTTAATGTAATAAAAAAATTTTTATTTTTGAATACGGTACGACTGTATTCAAAATTTGTTGTAAATGTTGAATAATTATGTATTATCCTTAAATATATTCAATTTTAGTAATGACAAATAAAAATATTCTTTAGTTAATTTTCGATTTTGAAAATTATAAATTTTTAGCCTTCATTTAAATGATTAAAAACGCAGCGATATTTGAAAATGACGTCATTTTTTATAGCAGATCTTATTACTGTAGTTACGTATTGTCTATGACAAATTGCATTTTCATTGTGACATTTTTACAATTCTAATTGACCAGGAGAAGTTGTTTTTCTTTGTAATTTATTTTGAACTTTTTGGTTTGCAATTAATTTTCCACTCAAAAAAGATTGATGGAAGGAATACATCGTCACTTAATACGTAAAATATCCTTATCAACTTTTTTTAAATATTATGTTAAAAATGCTTTTATTTTTTGATACAATTTTAAAGTTACGTCAAACTGTTTTCTTAAAGTGTATTGTAGGGCTTCATGAAAATCTTACAGTGATGACAAATGAAGAAGATAACAAAGCAGAAAGTTGTAAATACCACTAAAACTGAGCATGATGACTGCTGAATATTGTGTACAAATTTGAATCCATGTTGACAAGTGTTGACATGAATGAAAGCGACATCTGTATGAGTTAAATCGTGACGTCATTGCATACGTCACTACGCCAAGTCGTTTTTGCCGCCAATTTGTTCATTTAAAATTGAACAACGGTTTTTTTGAAGATTTTTAAAAAATTAACAAAAATGAACTAATTTATACGTAAGAACAAAGCATTTAGAATCATTTCTCAATTGCAGTCAAGTACCCTATTATTAAAATTAACCTGGCATAATATAAAAATTATTAAAAAGCTAACAGTTTGACCTATTTGAAATTTTTTTTAAGTTATGTGTCAACGGGAGCGACGGAAGCCATATTGCGTTAGTCATTTCAAAATATTTTAAACGTAGCTCTAGTGACCACCGGAATCAATGGTTGCGAGTACACAAGCATAAAGTAGCGTTGCTCCTCGCTACGGTAGCCACAACGCGAATACACCCATAGTTAAAAACTATGTACTAGCAAACTTTCTTAAAAATAAAAAAATGAAACATAGATTAAAATGACATTTTACCATAGATTAAAAAAACTTTTATAACTGACATCAACCTTATAAGTTACAGACGAGTTAATTCGTCTTAATACTATACAGTTCGCGCACTTTTACAATAATCTTCCCTAGGGGCCGGCAAAATTTTTAAAGAATTTTAAAAAAATTATAAATTCACGAAATGATTCAACATATGTAAACATACTTTTATAATAAAACCAATATCAATAACGTACAAAAATACTGATTTTTGTGATTGTATTGAAATGTACGCATTTCAATAGAATCATTAAAAAATAATGATAATCTAAATTATATTTTTAACGTAGTTGCTCTGAGATAGTCAGGACAAAAGTATATGACACTTGTTTTTTTTAATTTCCGCGCGCGTATGTTGTAGCAATATAACAACATTGTTGAAAAAGCGTTGTAAATGATGTTTATAAATTATATTTAAAAAACGGCATGGTGAATAATTTTTATCTTTTTTTATTAAATATGGTTTGTAACTTTGTATTTTATAACATATTAAATTTTTATCAAATTTCTGACACATTTTCATTTTATTCAAAAAAAAAAAAAAAAAAAAAAAAATAAAAATAGTTTTCCCATAAAAGCCCGTATTAAAATTACAAAACTTTGAAATCGTTTTTCTCAAAATTGGGGTGGTCAACTTTTTTTTCGGTAAGGGCTCGTATTATTGGTATTGAATTAAATAAATATTTAAAAAAAATTCGTTAAAATCCTTTGAAAAAATCGTTTTATCGACCAGCTACCTTAAGTGTTATGTTTATGTTATTCTTCTATAAATGCTTACAGAAACAAACATACAGAGAGTGTGTTTGTTGTAATTCAGTACCTGTTTGCACACATATGTGTGATTATTAGTCGCGATCGGCCTCTACGGTTGTTGGAGTTATTTTCAGATGGTGAAAACGCGGACTGTAAAGTGTTAATCACTGAAAATAATTATTTCAAATTGAGAACGAATAAAAATCTGTTGTTACTTTGTTGAATGTTTTACTAATTATTTTCATAAAATAAATATTATTACAAAAGATATGAATTAGCTTAAAAATTTGACAATCAAGTTTTTAATGATAAGAGTTTGCAATTAAATAATTGTACATACATCATTATTCAGTTTCCATTTGTTTTCACCTTCATTAAAAATATTTACAAAAACATTTTTTACAGTAATTAATTGATTGTGAGCATTAAATAATTAACGAAGCAATTAAATAATTAACGCTCTGATAATAATTATAGTCCAAGAGTCAACCGTATAAAATTTTCTAGGAAGATAGTACAGCAGTAACTAACAGTTTTCTGTTGATATCTCGAAAAGTATTGATTTTTAGGCAAAAAGTATTATTATCAAATTTGTTGCTTGTAAAATTTACTACAGAAAAGATTCAATTACTTTTTTCCGTAAACTACATCCTTTCAGAAAATTGGCAACTAAACTTGAATTGTTGGCTTAAACACACAAATATCTCCGAAACGGTGCGTTTCACGAATAAAAGTAACAGAATCTTTTTTGTCGTAAATTTTACAAGTAACAAATTTGATAATAGTTCTTTCTATCGAAAAATTAATATATTTCAAGATATTCGCAAAAATACATTTTTTTTCACACTTTTTCAAAGATCAAGTTTCTGTATGATGATTATTACATACTATCTTTCCTTTAAGTTTCACTTACAAATTTGCGCGGTCGACTCTTGGACTATTATTTGAATTAACTATAATTAAATATGGTACAATTAAAATGTTGGCATAATACACCAGTACTCGAAATTACGTATAAAAATATCATTGGTATATCACTATAAAATAGTTCGGATGAAAATTGCTTAAAAATTATATACCTAAAATATATTTTTAAATTTTGGCCGATAACAATCCTTAAGTTTCTTTTCTATTTATTTAAAAATTATGATTTTATGCTAATGCACAAAAAAGTTATTGTGTGTATTACTATTTATTTATTTATTTTTTTATTATAAATAATCAGAATTGATCAACAATAACGGAACAATGAGTGCAGTCTGGTTTTTTTTTCTTTTAATTTCGTACTTTCATTTAACGCTTTTATTTTAACCATAGAGAACATTTTTTTGTCTTAAAATGTCAGACCTTTTACTGCCAGTGACAAGTATAATAGATAAGGTTATACAAAAAGAAAGAAAATCAAAGATGCCAACATAAAAAAAATGATATCCTAAGAATTTTCAAAATAGAAATTATACTAATTATAGCTAGTAGTGCTAGTACTCGATCACCATGAATCTATTTCTCTTCTGTGAGTGTATAAAAAAGTGTCGAACTTGGTTGAAAACTTATTAGCCATAAGAGACACTTTGACACAACGTGTTCACACAGCCACTGATTCGATACTAGTTACGGTGTCCGGAATAAGTGTCACAATTAGAAACACTCGTATGCACACATAGACACTCGGTATTTACACCGAGTGTACGGTGTATAGTGTCCTAGTCTAAACGTACTTTTACAATTACACCGTGTTTCGGAAAATCTGTCACAGATGGCGGCACTTGTACCAGTGAATATATACATATCAAAAGATTTTGAGCTGCCATATTGCAGGCCGAGTTAACTCGTCTTAATCGTTAAAATAACTCTCGACTGAAAACTCCAATTTTTACAAAATTTGGTGGAAACGTTGGAAGTACCAAATCCTTGAATAAGTTCTTAGACATACTCTGGATACCTGAAGGCGGGTATTTTAAGTTTTTTGTGGGTAACAGAAGTTTTTCAAAATTTTTATTACACCAACGTAAAGAGCGGCAAAATCACATCAGGTAGGTTTTCAAACCACTGTCCTATGTAAATTGGTTTTCGAGAAAAATTAAAAAATATGTTAACTTTTTGTTTAGTGTTTTTACAGCAAACTGGCTATTATACGTTTTATATTGTTTATTTATTAATATTCAACTATGACGGTTTTTGAAGAAATATTTGAGATGAAAATTTTGTCATGAATTGCTTTCACGTATCTTTAGTTAGTTACGTAATGCGCGCTAATGACCATTCTTTCCAAATGATTGCTTTTTCCGATTCCACCGTCACAGGTTGACTAATTTACAGGGCCGGATTAATCCTGAGTCCGCCCCTAGGCATCTTGAAAAATGCCGCCCCTACCTTTTATTTGAAAAAAAGGAAATCTTAAAAAAAACGTCAATCACAAATTTTTCTGCCCTGTTTTAAAAATGCCGCCCCTTTTCCTACGTTTTTTACAAACTTTCTCTTAAAAAAAATAAGTGACTAGCAAAAAAAAAAAAAAAAAACGTTAATTACTCATTTTTCTCATTTTTCTGCTGGAATAAAATAGGAATTTTTCTCTGAAATTTTTGCAAATTTTCGAGATATTAACCCCTTTAATGAAGTACATTAAATTTCTGAGCTTAAACTATCACTTTTGTGATCAGTAAGTACAGCTTATTCAGTTTTACTTGGCGGGTCACAAAATCGGCGCAGAAACCTATTTGTGTAAGTACTATTGCAGTGCTGTAGTAGTATTTGTGTACTTACACTCTGTAGACATGCTGATACACACTAACACATATACAGATATGCATGAGGTTCAAAGTCCAGCCGCCAAGTAGAAATGAATAAGCTGTATATACCTATAATTTTTGGTAAAATAAAAAAACTATGAACATTTTCTTTCGATCCAGACGTATTAATTGTCACAATGACATTTTATCATAGATGGCGTTTGTTAATTCCATTATTGTTGACCAGAGTACGTTAACCTTAATTTGATATACTTAAAATACATGTAGTTAAATAGTAAAGGAACTGTTTCAAAAGGTAAGTAAGAATTCCAAACCATAAATACAACAAAATAGGCCATACTGCGTAATTATCGCGGCAAAATCAATATCGTGTGCCCGTGTGTACCTTCTGAAACACTCTTTGATCCTGCGTACTTTAATTTCAATTATATATCATCTAAAACATTAAAAGATTAATTTGTGTGTTTTTCTTTTTTAAATAACTAAATTATTGTAAAGGATTACATTCCTGAGGTAAAAAACAGACATTTAAACTTCATGTTTTTGTTGAAATTAATTATTAATGTTTTTGTTGTATGTTTAAACCTTCTTAATTATCAATACCCTGTGTTTATAACTAAATTATTCTCATCGGATGACAATTTGAACAAAAAGACAGACTTACAATATAAAAAATATTTTGACAAACATATTTCAGTCTGAAAGAATTCATTTTTTGAAAATTGTTTTATTTCTAATTATTAATTTCTAATGTTTTTATTTTTATTTATATTTTTAATGTCTTATCTAATTATATTTAAGGCTCAAACTGATTGCTAAGCTTATTTTAAATTTTTAGTTGAACAGTCTAAAACATAATTGTTTAACTAATTAAGCCAAATTATACAATATGATTTTTTTACAAGTTAGATTACATTCACGTTGGTTTATATATTACATGATTTTTTGAGCGGATTAGCCAGTGACATGATGATAGACATGTTTTGGGGGAATTTTCGCAATATTTGCGCATGCGTCGATTGTAATTCTTCATAAAGTTGCCTGTACACCGAAAAAAATAGCAAAAATATGTTGAAAACAAAAATGTTATCGACATTTGTTTAAATATCTTATGAAAATGTTAACATTCATATGCTAATAACAATGTCTCTGATATAAAATGAGTAACATTTTAAATCACTTCAATGAGTATAGTTGTGGCATTGTTAATAACATTGTTATTCATAAAGTTAATAACAGTGTTACTAATATCCTTACTAACGATGTTAATTAGAAACAAAACATGCTACTAACATACTTGTCTTTGAACTTTCTATACTTTTAGTAGAACTGTTAGTACTTTTAGTTTAAAAATGATTTCGTAGGAAGAACTAGCTTGCTATTGTAGTAGCTCCTGTGATGATTATTAGAGTAAAAAACAACGTAAAAAGAAAAAAAATTAAAGATTCGTCCGTACCTTCAAAAAAGACACACACATAATGGACTTGTCATTATTTGAGAGTTTTCATTTTTTTAGAATGTCAAGCATTGCATTATTAATAGTCATAAACATTATCATATAATTTATTTTTACAAGAACTAATGAAAAAATAAATTTACAAGAAATGTGCAGAGACATATATTTTGTAAATATAGCTACAAAATAAAAACAGCTGATATGTATGCAATCGCCTATTACAAATTAACTAACCGAAAAATACACCTAGAATGTTGTTAACATGTTTTATTCATAATTAACTTGTTTTTAACATTTTGTTATTGACATCCTTTGATCTAGATCGCTTCCAGATCAATAGTAAAAATTGTGCTGCTAACAATGTTATCAACAACTTTTTTAACATGTTAGTGAAAAATATAACAAATGCGGATAGTAAATATTATTAACAAAAGTTAATAGCAAAAATGTTATTAAATATTTCAGTAAATTTTAACATGTTAATTGCAAATGTTAATAGCAAATGTTATTAACATTAATTTAACCAATATTAAAAAATTGTTAAAAACATTGCTAAAAGCACGTGTTATTAGCAATGTTACGTTCGGTGTACAGCCACCTTAAGGGATGTTCAGAATCGTTCGAATAATTCTGAAGTTATTCCGCGTTGGGGAGTTTTACGAACCAGAACCACGAGTGAAAAATAATTATAGTAATTCCGCTACCTTGGAAGATTCCGAAGTAAAAAGAAATGAAAATATTTTGGGGATTCCCCCTTTCTCTTACGGTCCCGCGCAATCAAATAGAGCTGTCATTTAATTGACACAAAGAAGTTCTGGCGCAAAATGACATATTTTTCATACCAGTATTATAGGAAACATAATCTTTGGTCAGCAACTATTTGTATTAAAGACAATTTTACCAATAATCTTTAATACTGACGTAAAAAATGAAGTGAACATTTTCTTTTTATTAGAAAATATTATATAGCCTGCAATATTAGTTGTTATGATATTTAGCATAAACCGCTAATATGTCTAGACCAGTGTTTCTTCAAATTTTTTCATCGCTGAACACATTTTAACTTCTAAAATTTATTCGCAACACTAGTTCAAATATAGTTTGTAAGCAAAATAAGACTTTTTGTTTTAATAACTTAATCTTGACTTAAGTAGTTAGGTAATTTTCCAACAATACCGTCAGCGAGAAAAAAAAGAGGAGAGAGCATACCATGTTCTCCTCTCGCCAATTTTAACAATTTTTTTGCGGACGCCATATTTACAAATTTTTTCGCGGAACACAGTTTGAGAAGCACTGGTCTAGACCATAAATACATCCATCAAACAACCTACACTTAGACTGCGCATGTGCTGAACGAGTTAACTTGCTTTAATCACTAAAGAAGTAAAAATTGACAATTGAAGCATGGGAGCAATTGAAAGGTGAAAATATGAAGAATTTAATAAACGAACCTTGCTTATAGGCCAAATCAACTAAAAATGGTTTGATGTCATAAATTTTGCTTCATTGGTTAATGACGTCAGACCATTTTTAGTTGATTTAACCTATATTAGCAGTAATTTTTTTCTAAACTCCAGTTCGTGAATCCAAATTTTACATTTTCTAGTAACTTGATTAAATATTATTTTTACTTGTGTGCTGAGGTCTTACTTTATACATTTAATACGTATTAAAGGGTAAAAATTTCACGATTTTTATCATGTCACTAACAGTATCCCATCTCTTAGTGTCCACAGATTACAAAATTTAAAAAAAAAATTCTCTGTATCACTAAGATTAATTGTCTATCGACTAATAACAAAGTTACCCTATCTAAAATAAAATCAAAAATTAAAAATTTGGCCATATAAGTGGTCAAGTAACATTTTTTGATTTTTAGAATATGTACATAATTATTTGATTTTTCAATCTCATCAATCTTATTGATATTTCTAGTAAAAATATGACACCATTTAGAAGATTCAAAATCGAAATACATCGAAGACATTTGTTTGCTAAATTTGATACAATATTATACAATTGATTTGTTGAATTTTACTAAATGATGATTTTGTTTACGAAATAAGCGTATTTTTATTTAGAATCGTTGAAAAAATCGAAATAAACAATTTTTTTTGAAAAAAAATCATCAGATAGTTAAAATTATTCAAATATAACATCAAATTGATGATTATTGGATCCAGGGTATTCCCCGTTTTTTAATCTACGCATGCGTCCAAATGATTTGGTTTTATTATGAATGTAGGAACAAAATTAAAATGCCGTGAATTTTCTGTTTTGGATTTTTTTTTAAATCAAAACTTTTTTAGATATTTTATCAGTAATTACTATATAAATGTATACATAGACATTTGATAATTTTGCTATTTATATACAAGAGTTCTTTTTTTGATCAGGAACTAATAAAATTATTAAAAAAGTTTGGTTTAAAAATATTTTCATTGTGCGTAAGATTTGTTTTTATTAATTGTAATAATTAATATTAACAAAGTTCAATTAACATGAAGTTTTAAATATATGTACTTATAAAATAGTTGTACTTTTAAAAATATAATAAATAGTTTATTAATTGTTTTTTTATTTTAAATACTGAATTTGAATATTACAAGAATGAAAATGAAAGACTAAGGGAATTTAACACCGTATTTAATCTTTTTAAACAAACCATATGGAAAAAATTTTTAGTCTCAAAATGCCAGACTTTTTACTGCCAGTAATAAGTATAATAGATAAGGTTACAAAAAAAGAAAAAGAAAAAAAATCAAAGATCCCAACATCAAAAAAGTGAACCCTAGGAATTTACAAAATATATATTATACTAAACTATGTTGATAAAATTGAACATTATTTAGAATTATAACGTATTTCGGGAAATCTGTCAGATGGTGGCACCTGTATCAGTGAATATATACATATAACAGAATTTTGAGCGGCCATATTACAAGACGAATTAACTCGTCTTAATCATTTAAAGGTTAAGTGATTCCCAGTTGATCGTACAATATAACTTTTATAAAAGTAAATATTCTTTATAATAAAATCCATGAAGTTTCGGAGTAGACATCAAGTCGTGTATAGCAAATACAGGAATTATTCTTTTACTAATACACTTTTAATAAATAGAAATTAAATTATATATTTTTCCCTTTAACTACAAATTTTAAAATATACAAAATGATAACTTTGACTTTCACTTCATTTCGAGCCGAAACGATAGCCATCTACATCAAATGATTATTTGACAATTTATCAGGACATTTTACTATTATAAATTAATGAAAAATATATTAAAAAACTGAAATTTGTTTAATAAAAGTCAAACTGTCTTAAAATCGGATAGTTTTCAATAATTAACCAAGAAAAGACATAAGAGATAATTTTTATTACGTTTTTTTGAAAATTTTAAAATAAAGTGACGTTTGATAGTAGCGTTACAAATAATTTTTTTTATTATTTTCTAGGATCTGGTAAATAGACATCGTAATGAGTATTCGTTATAAAAAAATCAAACACAGTATTTTAAAAAAAGAAAATAGTAAAATTATCTATAAACAACGTCCTGATAAACGGGAATATTTGTCCACCTTGAGCGTTGTAATCGAATTTCGTATCCTCTCCAGGCAAAAGCTCGTAGGGGACGATACAAATAATATGTTTGTTTGCAATACATTAATGTAAAATATTTAATAGTCAAATAAAAAATTGGAAATATTTTCTTCTATTTAAAAGCTTTTATTATTTAACTTGCTATGTTAGTATGTTGGTTTAGATCAAATTTTCGAATCAAAATTTAGACAGGTTCTAATTGAGCTAGAGGTTTCAAATTTTGCATATCTGTCTAACCTTGATGACAATGCAATAATGTATAATTAGTTTTGCCTTAAATCGCTCTAAACCACCAATTTTTGATTTTTAGTCCCGTGCAACTTTTTGACATTTCGAATTGTCAAATATTGTCCATTGATTTTACATTACAATTTTTTGTTTCTATAGTTAAATTTTATTAGGGTAAATTAACCAATTAAAATATAGGTAAAAAAATTAGTTCTTTAATTTTTTTTTAAATTAATTGTGATCAGACTAAAAAGTAGAAAATAAATTAAAGTAAAAAAATTTTTTTAAGAAAAAGCTATTATTTAAAAATGGGCTAAAAAAATAAAATAACTTTTGAGTGAAGTTTGAAGCAATATGCAACATAATTTATAAAAGCTTGAGGGGTTTAATTAAGTTTGGAAACTACTGAAAAGTAAAATAGCTACACTTATATCCAAAACAGAAATAATTAATGATAACGCCTCAAGCTTTTATAAATTATGTTGCATATTGTTTCAAACTTCACTCAAAAGTTATTTTATTTTTTTAGCCCATTTTTAAATAAAAGCTTTTTCTTAAAAACATTTTTTTACTTTAATTTATTATTATTTCGTAATAAATACAGCATTACATGCCTATTATATGAATCACGATGTATACTAAATAACGTGCTTAAAAAACTTAAAAATATATTTCTTTCTTCAAAAGAATATAAAATAATTTTTTTTTCTCGCATCTGTATTAGCAAAAGAATAATTTCTGTATCAACAGGAATTTTAGAAACACGTGTAGACTCAAACTTATTTTGTGCGGTCCTTTTTTATGCGATACAAAAAAAAAAAATGTTCACGAAAACGTATGAGTAAGAAGTTACAAAAAAAAAAAACTGAAACAAGGTTGGGTATATTTGTAAGAGAATTTTGTTACAAAATGTTTACTAACGGAATTTGTACCGTTACAAACCCCCTCCCCAACTTTTATTAATAACAAACAAAATAATATTATATTGTGCAATAAGTGCGGGAAGTTGCCGATTGCCCATGGGTGCACGATCGAAGTGAGTGCGTTCATTTGCTCGAGTGGGAGATTTATTCATGGAAATCCTTAAATACAGTGTTAATTTTCAAGAGTCTAAAATGTATGAAGATCAAAACAAACAAAAAAAAAAAAAAACAAAAAACAAAATGATTTATGAATTTTTAGTTGCAAATTCGTGCAGGATATCACCCGCCATATCAATATTATTCCTAGTTATACCTAACGCTCTGATCACAACATCTTTCGAATATCCCTCCGACACTAATTTTTTAATATAATCAATATTTAAATTAGCGTACGGCACCGCTGAACTAACATCATTCAACGGATTGACTAAAAATTTCCGGGCGTCCGCCGCCTTCTTCGGCGGCAATTCCACTCTGATATTCTCGTACGGTGGCTCCTCCGTGATATTCGTCAGTTCACATTCGACAAAACTTAAACTATCACGAAATGTGGGTATTGTGTTCGATTTGACCGGCGATTGTTGAGTATGATGATTGCGTGACGTTGCTGTTGTAGTGGTGGGGATTTGTGGACACGAACGATGTCGAATGTGTCCGGATTGGGCCGATGACGGTGAATCAGTGTTGATTGTGGTGGAGGTGAGTTGATTAACGTCGTATCGTGTGTCGATGATGCCGTATATGGTTTCCGGGCTACTTAATTCGATTTTACTGGTTGTGGGCTGGCTGTGTTGGGCGTCATCGCCGTTGGTGAATTGTTTGTCCAGGACAACGGCTGGTGTAGCGTACATGTTCGAATTGACCGATGAAGATAATTCAATGATGGACGTGGAACTGTGCGGAGGTCGGGGAGGCGGTTGATTATCTAACGGTGGCGGGAGCGGGACACTACGATGAATTAAACTACTAGAATTTTGTTCCACGGTTGGGGAGCTCTTTCGGGGCGGTAATGGTGGCGGGCCGGCGATTATGTTACTAACGGTGGGTGTTGTACTACGCCGAACTGGACGAGGACTGGCTCTTGGTGATATTATTGGACTAGGAACTGTCTGTAAATTAAAAAAAAAAACATTCATATTAATACGGTACTTGACTGTATTTAAAATTTGTGTCAAATGTTAAATAATTCTATGCATTATCATTATATATCGCGCGTACTCTGTCTCAACCTCGTATCTGAAAACTCCCAACTTTTGGACACAAAAAAAAAACATATTTTAAATCCGTGTTTTCATCACTATGAGCTTAAGATTTATGCTAATTACACCCTTTGATGTTGGCTACCCATATATATAAATATATATATATAGTGTTACGCCTTATCGTATCCAAAGGCCATACACCACCTGAATTGCTCCGGCTAGCACGTAGGCTGGGGGGGTTAGGGTTAAATCCTCATTAAGAGAACAAAAAAAAAAACTAACAACAAAGAAAATTAAGAACTAATTATAACTAACAGGGCGCCACAGTATTTTTCACAGCCTCAAAATACTGAAAAGAAGGAAAGGTGTCACTTACTTCCTGTCCAGCAGTAGAAGTTACTATACTACTTATCACTTCTCTGTAAAGAAAACATGAGCAAAAAAAGAAAAAAATGTAATTAAGTTATATACCATAGATAGTTATTATTTATGCAACATTACAGATATAGCTGTTTAAACAATGCGAATAAAAAGATTGTAAGTATAGAATTTGTTAATTACCTAATTGATATTAGTGGTTAAGTTTCAAGAATTATAAAGTGGTTCTTTTTAATTTATATTCTTTATATGAGCGCCACAAAGAAAACAATGGTGATTGGAAATGGAATCTAACGTTTCACAAAAAAAATTTTTTTTTACCCAAACTCAACTGACAAGGAACGTTACGTTTGTTGCACACACTCGTTCCCAGGCGAACCAACTCCTCTGTTCAGTGGGTCAACACCATAGAACTGTCAAATTAATTGTGACGTTTCGACTACTGGAAACAAAATAATCAACAGTGTTTTCTTTGTCGTAAAATTCTAAGTGATTATACATTAAAATATATTTTTTTTACTGGTTTATTATAGCAATCGATATTAAAAGATAAGCACAGCCGGCAGTAGTGAAGATTTTGTAAAAAACTAAACTTATGTGTTAAAAGGTTAACCTACACTAGAAAAGAAACTAACTAAAATTGATGGAATTCGAATAAACGATATATCTAAACGACAATTATGGTATGCAGCATGAATTGTGAACTATTTTGACACTTGTCATTTGACTAATTGCAAGTTTAACTCTTACAGGAAGCTTATTAGAATTCCATGTACACTAAAACTACATATAACAATTACAGTATATACCATAGATGGCTAAAAATTTACGGTCCGTTTACAACAAAAGTTCATAATTACCACCACGTTCAATTTAACTCAGTCCTTTTGTAGTGGAACTATACTGAAGGAGCGGATAAAGTCGCACCAGGAAAATCACCATCCGTAAACATTCTTGCAGTAGCCTCTACCAAAAATTTATTCAGACGATCCGACTCGCTAGCAGCACCAGCAAATAATCAAATTTCCGGAATTTTCGGTACTCCACTGACCACCGACCAGTCGCCACGTGGCCTCCAAAATTAAGTGCCGGAATCCTCAATATTTCATGAGTAGCTCGCCGCCGTAATATCAGTATCCTTCTTAATGAGTGGACAATGCAGGAACGTGTGAAAATAAATTACTTTTTTTTTGAATTCAATTGCAATCAATTTTTTTTTTTTTATTAACAAGTATTGAATTAGCTTTATAACTGTAACCGTTCCACACTCAAATTTCCAACAATGGTTATCACGAATTGTCCACGCTCTTTCTCTCGTCCTCCCTAACCAGCGACCAAACCCAAAAAAAGCCTTCTTTTTTTTTTCTTCTTTTTTCGAACCTCGTCGAATCCGTGAAGTCACCCCCTCCTTTTTTTCACATCCTCAAGTTCCTCTAACCTCCTGTCTGTCAGTGTTACCATCTGTATCTTCCTTTTTGACACTAAAAAACTAACTGTCACTTTGGGATGATAACCTAACTGACACTTTACTGACACTGCAATGTTTATTTGTTTTACAGTTTTTTTTTTTTTTTTTAATACTTTTTTTTTTTGTTTTAGGTTTACTTCATGGATCCTAATACAATTATTAATACCATTATAATACAATTACAAAAATGAGTTATATCTGTATTGTTATATATTTGGATGACAATAAAGTCAATAAAAGTAGTACGTGAGGTTTAATTTTTTTGTTTTTGTGTATCCTTAGCAAGACAACAAAAGTAAGTGACTCGCGTAGGTTGGTTAAAGCGAATAGAATAAGAGAGCATTGCAAAAAAACGTAACACACCCCCCCAACCAGAAGAGCTTTAACCGACCGGGTCCATGGGGTGTACTTTAATATCCTTTAGATGGTATTTCCCTAAAATACGACCTGTGGCAAAGTCAGCTAATTCATAGGTTAAATCCGAAATACGACGAACGACTCGGCATTTAATGTATTTAGGGGCTAGCTTTGCGATATACTTGCGCGAGGCATTAGAAAGTGTGAAATTGCGTTTCCAAACAGTTTGCCCAACGGAGAGAGTACCGGGCCGCTTACGTAGATTATATCTTTGTGCACTGCTTGCGTGTGCGGTTCTCATTTTGGCAACAACCTCAGGAAAAATATCCTTCAAGGCGTCTAGTTTAGACAAGAGGCTTTCACGATCAGATCGACCGATATACGCCTGATCAGTCGGAGTTTCCCCATAATCGTCCCCGCTAGTGACCATTTCTCGGCCGTAATTTAAAAAATACGGTGTATATCCTGTAACTTCATGAACCGCGGTTCTTATAGCGCAGGAAATTTTGGCGAGCTCTAAATCCCACTTTTGATGATTCTCGCCAACATAGGACGCCAGTGCCGTCACAATCACTTGGTTCGTACGTTCCGTAGGGTTTACCTGCGGAGTATATAGGGCATTATACCAGATATTAGGGATTTTGTACTCATTTTGTAATTTTTGAAAGGCTGAACTAACGTACTGCTTCCCGTTGTCACATACGACGGTCTGCGGTACCCCATATTTAAGGAAAACCTCTTCCTCTAAAATCCGGACGATGTTAGCCGCGGTAGCTGACCGAAGGGGAAAAGTCAATACATACTTAGTCAACCAGTCACAAACAACTAAGATGAAGGTATGTCCCCGACCGGTACGGGGGTAGGGTCCCAATAAGTCGGATGAGATTACCTGCCAGGGTCTTTCGACAGCTCGGAAGTGTCCCATGAATCCCATAGCGGGCCGCTTAGGAGATTTATAGGCCAGACAAGTGGAACATCGTGCAATATGCTTACGGATATCACTGCGCATTTGAGGCCAGTAATATCGTTGCGTGGCACGACGGAGGGTTTTAAAGAAACCAAAGTGGCTGGCAAGTGGTGAATCATGGCATTCCTTAAGTACTGCTGCTCGACAGCTTTTCGGAACTACCAGTTTCCAGGCCCAATCTGGGTCAGCACTAAATCGGTCATCGACATGTTTGAACAATCTACCATTGGAAACCCTCCAGTTAGGGTAGTTGGTGGGGTTAGCCTGGACATTTTCAACCATTTTATGGTACCAACGGTCCGTGTCCGTAGCCTGTATTTGTAGAGTCGAAACTTCGGCACACGCACGCGATAACGCGTCGGGAGTTTCGTGTTCCTTACCCTTACGGTGCACTAGGTCGAAGTCAAACTGTTGTAACCGGACGGCCCAACGAGCTAACCTACCTATAGGATCCTTCAGCCGGTTCAGCCATAACAGTGAGTAATGATCGGTAACAACGGTAAACTTTAATCCTTCCAAGTAAGAACGAAATTTTTCGACCCCGAAAATAACGGCTAAGCACTCTTTTTCAGTCGTGCTGTATTTTTTTTCTTGTTTAGAGAGTGAGCGGCTAGCGTACGCTACCACGTATTCGCCATTTTCGTCCCTTTGGGTAAGGACAGCACCAAGGCCGTAGTTTGAAGCATCGGTATGGACCACAAAATCCTTCTCAAAGTCCGGGCACCGGAGTACTGGGGCCTTACAGAGTCGACTTTTAAGTTCGAAAAAGGCGGCGTTGGCCCCATCGTTCCACGCTATTTTGGCTCCCTTCCGTTTTTTAAGCCCTGAAAGTAATTGATTCAAGGGACCAGCGATGGTGGCATAGTCCTGAATGAACCGGCGGAACCAAGAGCACATACCCAAGAATCGACGTAGTTCGGTCGAATTAGTTGGTAGGGGGTAATCACGAATGGCGGCAATATGTTCGTCGTCAGTATGAAGCCCTTTCTCATCTACTATGTACCCCAAGTACTTCAACTGACGGCGGCAGAATTGGCATTTGTCCATATTAACAGTAAGTCCTGCTTCCTTCAACCGTGCGGAGACCTTACGAAGAGCATCCATATGTTCACTAAAAGTCTTATTGACGATGACGATATCATCAAGGTAACAGAATATATTGTCTTCGCCAGGGAACAAGCGATCCATAAGCCGCTGTAACATTTGCGGAGCGTTACAGAGGCCAAACGGTACAACTGTATACTGGAACAGTCCACGTCCCGGTACCGTGAATGCGGTTTTCTCCTTGGATCCCTCCTCCAGTGGCAGTTGCCAGAAAGCCTTCCTTAAGTCGATGCTGCTGATATATCGGGCGTCACGAAGATGGTCTAAAATACGCGAGACAAAAGGCAACGGGTAAGCATCCCTTTTAGTTACTGAGTTTAGGGGTCTACCGTCGAAACAGAGACGTAGGTCCCCATTAGTTTTTTTTACGATAACTAGGTTAGAACTCCAAGGGCTAACCGAAGGTTCTATCACCCCAAGGGCCAACATGTTATCCAGTTCTTCCTTAACTTTGGCTGCAATAGCGGGCGGTAAGGGATAGTGGCGTTGTTTGAAGGGTTTAGCATCCCCAGTATCAATGTGATATTTCACCAGCTGGGTACGTCCCAATTGACCCTGGTCCAACCGACGAAATTCTTCGATCACCAGCTGTAGTTGGAAGGTCTCCTCTTGCGTAAGCGGAACTCGGTCGGAAATAGATACGGTTTGTACCTCAGCACCTGTTCCTACAAAATCCATAGAGTTGCGAAGGAAGTTGATGTTGATACCGTGTAACTTAAGAAAATCCACCCCGATGATCAGTTCGTGTACGATATCAGGTACAACAAGGGCGGTAAACGGGCCGGAATATGGACCCAGGACAATAGGAAGAGTAACGGAGCCATTTACCGCGATGGGTTTACCATCCCCGGTGGTTACATTCCATTCGACGGCCGAGGTACGAAATTTCCCGTTTAGTCGAGACCATAAGGAGTTACCAATGATGCATCGGTTGGCCCCGGAATCGATCAGAGCTAGTACCGGTTCGGAACCCACAAGGCAACGCACATAAGGGCGGTTGTCTACACCCCGGTTGACCAGGCAAGGTGAGACTAGCGTCGTTCTCATGAACGTTCGAACATGATGAAGCCAGTTCGACCAATCGGTTCCCTTGGAGACAAGTCTCTTACTCTCTAGTTTCCCAGGACCTGGCTTGCCTCTAAAGATGCAAGTCCTGAAGGTTCGTTTCCCGACTGACATGGGCACTGTGCCTTGAGAACACCAACACGGCCACAGTTGAAACAGAATTTCCGTCTAGGCTTACGGCACGAGGAAAAGACATGACCCATCTCTTCACAGTTCCAACATTTCAGAGCAGACACCGAGACAGAGGAGTCTCGGTTATAATACGCGAGATCAGGTTCTAGTTTTCCGGTGGGAGGGTAATTTCCGCGTGAAAGTTTGCCACTTTTAGTAAGTGCATGTTCCAACCGTACGCATAAGTTAAGCAATTCACTAACTGTTTTGGGTTCGTATAGGGCAAGCCGATCGATATATTCACTAAGAATGTTTTGTCGTAGGATTTTAAGTTTAGTGTTTTCACTAGGGGGTTCACTAAGTCGGCGGAAAAGATTCTGCATGCTGGCGAAGAATAAAACCGCGCTTTCATTAGGGTCCTGCTTACGTTCGCGAATCTCTTGCCAAAGCTCGTCGTCATAATCAGGCGAAAGGAAATCACGGCAAAGAAGAGCCCTCAATTCCTTCCAAGAATGAATCGACTCGCGGATAGCTCGAAGCCACACCAAGGCTTTTCCCTCGAAGAGGTCAAGGGAAGATTGGAATAACTCCCCTTCAGATACACCCCTGGCAACGGCTAGTTCTTCAACCCTTTCAAGAAAAGCCATAACGCTCATTTCTGGGGACTCACCGTTAAATTTTAAGTTCCACTTAAAGATTTTATGGTACCGACCCTGAAATTGCTGTTCATGATGACAACAGCGGGGTTCGTAGAGTTCTATTTCTGGGGGTGGGGGCATTGGTTGATAGCTAGTACCTGGCTCCGGAACATTTATGTTGACTCCCGATGGCCCGTCCTGAACAGTAACCGAACCACGTCGTGACCGTTGACTCTCCACCTCGAGCCCAGCGCTACTGGGAGACCCCTTTTGTTCTAAAATATCAAGCAGTTCCGAAACTTCGATAACTAACTGCGAGATAATAGAAGCGTCCTCAATTACGGTAGTATCAATGTGCCCTAGTCGGCCTAACACATGTAATAGTTTAGTTTCGAGCGCCTTGTACGACCCATCCATCCGAGACCCGCAAAATCCCTGAACTCCGGTCGTTAATTCTTTAATTTTTCCCTTGCATATTTCTACCTCGCTATTCATATCTAACAAACCAGATAAACCCGGAACGTTGGTGTTACAACCACGTCTTTCGGCCTTATACAGTTCTCTAAAACACTTCCTCATCCGCTCAACACTTTCAATATCACGTACGCCTCGTATGAGGAGTTCGTAAGTCAATTCGTCCTTCGAAAGACGATTAATATCCATAGTTCCTAACTAAATTCCTAACCACAACCAATTTTAATACCTAACACTTAATCTCAATAGTTCCAGTAAGTACAACAATTAATTCCCTAACTGCTGCAATCTAGGCCCCACGTTGGGCGCCAAAAATGTGTTACGCCTTATCGTATCCAAAGGCCATACACCACCTGAATTGCTCCGGCTAGCACGTAGGCTGGGGGGGTTAGGGTTAAATCCTCATTAAGAGAACAAAAAAAAAAACTAACAACAAAGAAAATTAAGAACTAATTATAACTAACAGGGCGCCACAGTATTTTTCACAGCCTCAAAATACTGAAAAGAAGGAAAGGTGTCACTTACTTCCTGTCCAGCAGTAGAAGTTACTATACTACTTATCACTTCTCTGTAAAGAAAACATGAGCAAAAAAAGAAAAAAATGTAATTAAGTTATATACCATAGATAGTTATTATTTATGCAACATTACAGATATAGCTGTTTAAACAATGCGAATAAAAAGATTGTAAGTATAGAATTTGTTAATTACCTAATTGATATTAGTGGTTAAGTTTCAAGAATTATAAAGTGGTTCTTTTTAATTTATATTCTTTATATGAGCGCCACAAAGAAAACAATGGTGATTGGAAATGGAATCTAACGTTTCACAAAAAAAATTTTTTTTTACCCAAACTCAACTGACAAGGAACGTTACGTTTGTTGCACACACTCGTTCCCAGGCGAACCAACTCCTCTGTTCAGTGGGTCAACACCATAGAACTGTCAAATTAATTGTGACGTTTCGACTACTGGAAACAAAATAATCAACAGTGTTTTCTTTGTCGTAAAATTCTAAGTGATTATACATTAAAATATATTTTTTTTACTGGTTTATTATAGCAATCGATATTAAAAGATAAGCACAGCCGGCAGTAGTGAAGATTTTGTAAAAAACTAAACTTATGTGTTAAAAGGTTAACCTACACTAGAAAAGAAACTAACTAAAATTGATGGAATTCGAATAAACGATATATCTAAACGACAATTATGGTATGCAGCATGAATTGTGAACTATTTTGACACTTGTCATTTGACTAATTGCAAGTTTAACTCTTACAGGAAGCTTATTAGAATTCCATGTACACTAAAACTACATATAACAATTACAGTATATACCATAGATGGCTAAAAATTTACGGTCCGTTTACAACAAAAGTTCATAATTACCACCACGTTCAATTTAACTCAGTCCTTTTGTAGTGGAACTATACTGAAGGAGCGGATAAAGTCGCACCAGGAAAATCACCATCCGTAAACATTCTTGCAGTAGCCTCTACCAAAAATTTATTCAGACGATCCGACTCGCTAGCAGCACCAGCAAACAATCAAATTTCCGGAATTTTCGGTACTCCACTGACCACCGACCAGTCGCCACGTGGCCTCCAAAATTAAGTGCCGGAATCCTCAATATTTCATGAGTAGCTCGCCGCCGTAATATCAGTATCCTTCTTAATGAGTGGACAATGCAGGAACGTGTGAAAATAAATTACTTTTTTTTTGAATTCAATTGCAATCAATTTTTTTTTTTTTATTAACAAGTATTGAATTAGCTTTATAACTGTAACCGTTCCACACTCAAATTTCCAACAATGGTTATCACGAATTGTCCACGCTCTTTCTCTCGTCCTCCCTAACCAGCGACCAAACCCAAAAAAAAAGCCTTCTTTTTTTTTTCTTCTTTTTTCGAACCTCGTCGAATCCGTGAAGTCACCCCCTCCTTTTTTTCACATCCTCAAGTTCCTCTAACCTCCTGTCTGTCAGTGTTACCATCTGTATCTTCCTTTTTGACACTAAAAAACTAACTGTCACTTTGGGATGATAACCTAACTGACACTTTACTGACACTGCAATGTTTATTTGTTTTACAGTTTTTTTTTTTTTTTTTAATACTTTTTTTTTTTGTTTTAGGTTTACTTCATGGATCCTAATACAATTATTAATACCATTATAATACAATTACAAAAATGAGTTATATCTGTATTGTTATATATTTGGATGACAATAAAGTCAATAAAAGTAGTACGTGAGGTTTAATTTTTTTGTTTTTGTGTATCCTTAGCAAGACAACAAAAGTAAGTGACTCGCGTAGGTTGGTTAAAGCGAATAGAATAAGAGAGCATTGCAAAAAAACGTAACAATAGATAAGTATACATATTAATACAGTATTTAATATGTTTTTTGTGTGTCCTAAAACATGTAGCTTTTGATATACGAGGTAGTGACAGCCAACGCGCGATATGTCCAATTTTAATGATGAAACTTAAAAAAATTTGATAACTATTTAGAAATTTTATTTTGAAAATCACCATTTTTCAACAAATATTCAAATTAGTGAAAACGCGCCATTTCTTGAATATGACGTAACAATGGCTACGTTCGAGCAGAAAAAATTCTTTAAAGCGCTTTAAAGCAAAATGGCGATTTACTAAGAATAACAAAGCACCAAAAAGCAAAATGTCGTCGTAGATATTTAAACAAAATAACCTCAATAGGAGTTATTCATAGGAAAATTTGCTATTTCTTTTATATTTTACACAGTATGGATAACATTATAGGTCATATTATTGAAGAATCATCAGAGTAAACAACAATATGGCAGAATTTTCTAATTTAAAAAATGTAAATTTGATGTAAGACAGAACTACATGTCACTTGATTTCTGTCCAAGCAGAAAATTGGTCAGCAATATGAAGCGGCTTGAAGCGCTTAAAGAATTTTTTTCTGCTCGAACACAGCCATTTTGTAGCTAGATATGTCGATTTTGATAAATTTCATCGATGAAGTGGAATTGTGTTTTCTTTTGAATATTTCTATTAGCTTATATATATATATATATATATATATATATATATATATATATATATATATATATATATATATATATATATATATATATATATATATATATATATATATATATATATATATATATATATATATAGTAATAATAATCGGCCAGAATGCTAATAAATACTTGCTTTTACTTTGATATTTTATGAATATAATCAACTATGATAATCAAAGTTTTGAGGTTATAAATATTGACATTGACGTTTAGTTGCTTCAAACTGTGACGTCACTATAGTGAGGCGATTTTCCCGCCTTTTTCTCATTTAAAATTGTAGGGTTATTTTTTTTGATTTTTTTTACGGAATCTGTGGAAAATAAAAAAATCACTTAACTGATATGGAAAAACAATGCTTTTAGAATATTTTTTTAACTTCAGTCAAGTACCCTATTGATACTGTTGCCCCAATAGACGAGTTGACAAATTTTTAGAATAGTTTCAAACTGTTTATTTGGATGAATTCGGTATTTGATAATTCTTTTAAGGTACCATCACAGTGTGATCGGCCGAAAAATAGTCAATTTTCGCGATTTTTTTCGGCATGGATAAGATGGGGGAATGGGGAAGAATTTTTTTTTGCGATTAATACCACTATTTAACAATACGAAAATTTTTTTTTTCTACTCCTGTTGAAGAACACACTCATTATATATCTGTTAATTGTTGAGAAAGTTAAACATTATTAAAAGGTGTGGAGGAATGACCACTACTTAATACTTTTTTGACCAATGAAATTACAATATTAACCACTATTCAATGGGTTTGTGATTGTTTTATGTATAATGTATGTATCAAGTTTTAATTTAATAAATGTTGCGTAGTAACGTTCAAGTAAACAAAGTAGTATATATTTTGTTTTGATCGCTTTATATATATTATACAAAAACATTTAATGAAATTAGAAATAGATTAAAAATTTGATTTAAAATTTATATTCAATTTTATTTAAGGGGGGGGGGGGTAAGATTAAAATTTTTTTTTACATTTTTTCTGAATGTATAACATGTCGAGCGTGTTGTGTCAAAATTTCAAGTAAATCCGAGCAAAACTAATGAAGATACAGCGTTTCAAGCGACCGGCCCTCATGGTCGATTTTTATACCTGCAAGGTAGCTGCGCGACGCGCCTACCTGGCAAGTATAAAATTTATTTTAATTTTATACTTGCAAATGTTATACAAAGCAAATACTTACTATAATTATTCGCGTAAATATAAAAAATTTTATCATTTTATTGATGTTTAGTTTTGAATTTTTTTGTATAAAAAACTTTAAATCCATTTTCTCGCAAACAACATTTTTGAAGTTCGTGAACATCATAACTCAAAATCTACTTCACCGATTCTTTTGAAATTTTGTACACTGTTTCTACACATAAATCAATAGGTAATCAGGTCGAGGTTTTTTTTTTTTTGCTATTTTTTTCCAGTTTATAATAATAACAAATTAACCGAAATTTTTAGCAAAAATTGCGTTTTTCACTTCAAAATGCTGCCAAAAATAAAAAAATCGAAAAAAAAACAAAAAACTCTTCCTGACTCCCTAGGAAAACATATCGCCTTTTAAACGGATTTAGATTTTTTTGTTTCGGATAATCCAAACTAACTGATTCTGTTTGAAAATTAACTAACGGTTTCAAAAATAAAAGTGGTATTTTGCAAAGTAAAGTATTTGTTTATTATTTACAAATATGGAATACCATAAAGTAACGCTCAAATCTATTAATATTAACCTTATTTATTTAATGAACAATGACGTAATAAAATTTAATAATAACAATCTCTTTAAGATTTTATGTAAATTTAAATTAATTTAGATCTTAGTTCCTATTTTCTTCAACTATTGTCAACTCGTCCATAAAACCCGAACATTCGGATTTTTACAATATAATAATCGAAAAATATTAATAAATTGCTTACTTGTAAATCTGTACGTGGAGATAATGCAAGTGCCTGTAAACTACTGCCAGCACAGTTCCAAAATTCACCATTTTCCTAAGAAAGCATTTTTTGGTTTTTAATTATAAACTAAATTTCGAAAATATTATCGTCGGAAAAAAATAAATATAAGCTTTAGCTGAGGATATTCGATACAAACAATTCGGATTAACACAACACTTAAGTTACATGCGACATGCAAACACAATTAAGGTCTTAAACTGAAAAAATTATATTTTACTTACCCTATTTCGAAAGAAAATTTTGGGGAATCCCCAATCTAAACTTTTGATAATGGAAGCACAGGTGAAAATATTTGTGTGACAGCATGCGCGCACTAGGGTTGGGGGAGTATGACAGATGAATCAGCGAATGAATATTTTCGAATTTGAACAGTTTCGTTTGGATATCGACTCGGCCGTCAAAACACCTAACTTTGCCTATTGATGATAACTTTACCAAATCACATTTTACGTCAAATAAATCAAAATTTCATGTCTTATGACGTCTGTAGCACATTTTTTTAGTGACATTATATAAATTTTCTTTCTTCAATTTCTTTAAATAGTATTTATTAAATTCATACGGTTAAAATTTGAAGAAATCGCGACTACCAACGTTATAAAAATTTATATAATACCACTGATTTATTAGAAATGCTTCTGTCACTAAAAAAAATTCTACAGACATCATGAACCATCAAAATTTTGATAGGTTTGACATAAAATTACCGTCCACAGGTAAAATTATGTGGTTTGACGATAATTAAAAAGGTCAGTTACAAACAGATTGACAACGTTTACTTCCGTCAGCTTGTTAACATGTTTTTCTTGTATGCCAAAACCGAATATACACGTCATATTTTAAAGCGTATGTAACAACTTGGCACACGGAGAACATTTTCGCATTTTGACGGGAGTAAACGTGTTAATTTGTACTGTGCCTCTCAGTTGTGTATGAAATGTAACTACAGGGAACAGTCGGGAACAAATGAATAAAATTACGTAAGTTTTCTCGATTGTAAATAAAATATTTATTAAAATTTCCGATTTCAAGTATATTTTCTTAAAAAAAGAAACATACACGAATCTAACAGAATAAAATCACTACTTAGTACATTAAAATCAAAAAAATAAAAGTAAAAAAAAAACTGTTTTAATACTTAATTTTTTAATAATTTATCAAAAAATGTCTTTCTGAGCGTATGTACAAATTTACAAAATAATTTTTTTAAAATTTTAAAACAGGAATTTGCGGACAATTGTTAATATTTTTTAATGTTTTAACGCTATATTTGAATAAAAATACTGATCAATGTTAGGTTATGTGCTGACATTCATTTTGTTTAACGGGACAAATTTTGGAAATTTGTGAAAAACAATTGTCAGCAAATTTTTTTAAATAAAAACACATAAAAATATTGCAGGAGTTGGACACATTAATACTTGGATACTAAAATAAAACTTAAATTCAAATATCAATTTTTAAAATTATTAATGTGTCATGTAATAAAAAATTAGTTTTAAATATTCGTAATTATTCCACATTAGTAATTTTTTTTCATGTAATACATTAAAAAATAAATTCTACATATAGATTTATTTCATTTGGAATGAATTTTATTAATTATTGTTACGTTTTAAATAATAGGAATGTTAAAAAATAATTTGACAGGACTTTTAAGGTTAGGTTTTGGGAAAATGTCAAAAAATTCATTTTAAGTTACGGGTATCGTCAAAGTAATTTCAAAAGATTTCAAGAAACGCGTTTTTCCCGAAACAACATTAAATTTCTGAGCGACCACCAGGAAAGTTTTGTGCATCTTGGCGGTTAAGACGAGTTATCTCGTTCAGATCATAGATACTTCAAAATGCTTCAAACGTACATAAGGTTTTTTTTTTAAATTTATGTTTTAAATTTATGGTGCAATGCCATTTATGACAGCTGACTTTTTAAAAAAAGGAAAATGTTCACCAGAAAACATCTGATTTCCGTGAGAAAATGCATTTAACTCTTTAAATGATTAAGACGAGTTAACTCGTCTTGCAATATGGCGGCTCAAAATGCTGTGATACGTATATATATATTCACTAGTACAGGTGCCGCCATGGGGGACAGATTTTTCGAAACACGGTATAATTCTAAATAATGTTCAATTTTATCAACATAGTTTAGTATAATTTATATTTTGTAAATTCCTAGGGTTCACTTTTTTGATGTTGGGATCTTTGACTTCTTTTCTTTTTCTTTTTTTTTTGTAACCTTATCTATTGTACCTATCACTGGCAGTAAAAAGTCTGGCATTTTGAGACAAAAAAATTTTTCCATATGGTTTGTTTAAAAGAGTTAAAACGTTGTCTGTCTCGTCTTTAGGTCTCAACCGCTTAACCAATCGACATGAAATTATGTACAGTCATAATCGGGAAGATGTCGGAAGGCACAGGCTACTTTTTAGCACAGGAAAACGAAGAAAAACGACCACGCGGATGAGACAAAAAGCAAAGATTATAATTATATTTTAACCTATTATGAAAAATTATGGCGGGTTTTAACTGAACATTTTTTTCATGTGGTTCAATAAAGGAGTTAAAATTTATAATTATGGACAAGGTTTAGATGACATTAATAAAAAGAAAATAAAATTAGATGAAATGATTCAGAAAAATGTGATGTTGAGAAAAACGTGTTTTAAATCGAAAATACGAATTTTAATAGATTTTTTAAGTGTAATTAAAACATGAATAACTCGATTTTTCAACCGGAAAGAAGTTGTCAAGTTGTCAAATTGCTCCGCCAAAATTGAGATCGGTAATTGCTCTGCCAGAAATTTAATTATTTAATTAATTACTTATAAACAAAATTTGTTTCAGTATTTCAGTCATCAAAATCTTGTCAAATAAGACTTTTTTTATATAATTTATTTATACTAATAAACTGCTCTGAATTTGCTCCATCTAATTTAAAAACTAAATATTAATTTTTGGGAATATAGGCAATCAGACATACATTTTATGTCGTTTGCATATATTTAGGGGTAATTAGATTTTGTCAAAAAATGGATATTATATTTGGCTTTTAAATTAAACAGAACAAATTGGAAGCAATTTATTAACATAAAAAAACTATAAATAAAACAAATTTGCGAGATTTTAATGACTAATAACTAATTTATAAATAACTAATTAAATAATTTTCTGGTGGAGCAATTATTGGTCTCAATGGAGCAATTTAACCGTATAAAAAACAAATAAATTGTTCAACTTTCTTTCCATGATTTTTAAACGTCTAAATTAGACGATACCCTTTCTACCTAACTGAATTTTTCGTTTTTCCTAAATGATTTGAATGCTTTGAGATGAAAAGGACATTGAAATATATCTTCATAAGTTCACATTATGTGCATCTATTATTAAAAAAAAAAAACACTTATCATGCTTTAGGCAACACAAAATAAAAAAAGACATAAATAAATAATACTTTTTTTTCTCAAATTTGCACCAGAATAAATTAAGTTAAGCGACAAAAAAAATCACACAAGAAAAAAATAATATTGCAGAAGCAAAAACAACACATCCATATATAGGTGCTCTATAACTAAATAATTACAATTTCGTTTAATTTTCGCTATTAATTACACAGCATGAATAATCATTAAGTCTTAAGAATTCCTAAAATATTCATCTGATCGAGAAAATAGTTTGAATAAAAAATATAAATACTAAAGGGCGAAATCTACAAAAAAATTTCATTCATCAATTTATCAAGTTTCTAGAATTTACGATTTACATAACATATCATTTTTAACCCTAGAATCATACGTTGGTCTACGAGAAACGTTAATCATACATCGACGTCGTTTTGACGGATGGACTTTTTACGGAGAGTTTTAGAGTTTATTTGCAAAAAAACATTTTTTTTTTACATAACAATACTACAAAAGCGAACAAAATATTTAAAAAAATTAGATTTGGAAAAATTTCTTAATGTAAATATTTATTAATTTTTTTAATCTTTTTATCAAAGCATATTTTCATTATAAAAATTAAAAAATAGATAAATAAATCAATTGTATCATAAAACATGTGGGACTTTACAGAATGTGAAATTTCTGAGTCATAAATATTCCTATAGATATGTAGTTATTTCCCCATTAGGCACATTTGTAAATTTTCTAAAATTTGTTAGTAATTTTTCGAATAAGATCTCAAAAAATAATAAAAATTAAAATATTTTCCACAAAATAAATTGTTAATCTTTTATTAAGTCACTTGAAACGCATTCTTTAGTTTTCGATTCAATATATTAAAACTTCAGTATTATGTCGTCTCTATAAGTCGAACAGCTGTAATCATCTTTCACATTATCATAATCATTGAATAAATTAATTATAACATGCATATCTTTAATAAATTTTAGAAAAATTAGGAAAACTTTTATATGTGAAGTACAAAATCTTTAAAAAAAAACATCGCGTAATCATACATCGACGTCCTTTTGACGGACACTATTTCAATACAAACAAAACGACAATGACTATAAACAAAATAAATACGTCTTATGTGTTATAACAACAAATAAAGTAGATAACAGAAATCTCACAGCAACCAGGTACCGACAAGTTGTAGTATTGGAGCAGGTAGAGAAGTTCGTTCGTCGTTTTGACGAGTACGTATGATTCTAGGGTTAAAGGGATATCTATATTTGAAATTTTTCAAATATGCACTATTATCCAACGCTGAATGCAAACGATATCGAAAAATATGATATTTCAATAATAGAACGTCAATAAATACATCCAAATAATTTTCAATGAATTAATGAATATGCGTCAAAGTATTAAATTAACAGTTATTTTGAATATTTTAAACTTATATGATTTTATTGCACAAAAAATATTAAAACCAGTAAAAGATGATATTTACATTCTGAAATATCAAACGACTAAATACTGAGCGTTTCCTGGATAAAATCTATGATAAATTAGATGGAGAGAGGAGTGGTTTAATGTTTAACCTATTCGTAGTAGTCTTTCCACTTGTCACTAGATGGCTAAAAACTGACAACTAAAAAACGGTAGCAATTTGAAATTATCCGTTTTTATTTGGTAACAATAAATTATTACGAAAAAATATGAAGGACTGTAAAAAAAAAATACGCCAGTGTCTATTGGTGACGCAAATATTAAGCGCGTATCTTTGGTTTTTAAAATTAGAACTAGTATTAAAAGTAAAAATAAACGTATACGTTCAATTTATTGGATAAGAAATTTGTATTATACAAATTATGTGCAGATTACTAGATTTTTTATCACCAATTAAATGTGTACGTAGAGTTTTACTTAATACTAGTTCTAATTTTACCATTAGAGGCGCGAGTGAGAATCTTTGCGTCGCCAATTTTGCAAACTAAATAGCACAAATTTTATGAATTGTTAAGATAAATAAACCCTGATTATTGGCGTTGTTATTTTTAAAAATATATTAAATTTATTTGAATTTTGCTTTTGAGACTACAAAAGTAGCGAAAGCATTGTGATAACTTTTGAAAAATAAAAAATTTTTTCCCTTTAAAATAAAATTTTTTATGCACATTTTATGTTTTAGAGCTTCCTGAACAATTTTGGTTTGGTGTCTGTCCGTCCGTCCGTCTGTCTGTCCGTCTGTGTGTCGCTAGTTTGCACCAAGTGGCATAACTTCTGAACTATTCGATTGGTTTTAATTAAATTTTCAGAAATTATGCAGTTTGGTTCCTAGATGGTTCCCTACAAATTTCATTGCATTCGGAGTAATAGTATCCACGGCGCTACCATGAAATCTTAGTAAACGTCAATATCTTATTTACTGCTAGTCCGACTTCGCTCAATTTTTTATGAATAGTTTTGTTTATTTATTTTTATTAATTTATATATCTATATTAAATTATACAAAGATATATTGGGCATTAAATTACCAAGGTACTTTTACGAGTACGAGGAAGCTGTGTGCCACACCCCATTGGCAGCGTATTTTTGGATTTATTTACTAACAATTTAATATAGTATTCCATTTAAAAAAATCATATTTTGTATCATATTTTTTTTGTAAATAATAAACAAATATTTTACTTTGCAAAATACCACTTTTATTTTTGAAACTGTGACAACATTGTTTCGAACCGTTAGTTCATTTTCTGTTTGAAGAAAATGAACTAAATACAAAATATGATCTAAAATGTGATATAAAATATGATTTTTTAAATGGAATACTATATTAAATTGTTAGTGAATAAATTCAAACACTAACGGTTCGAAACAATGTTGTCACAGTTTCAAAAATAAAAGTGGTATTTTGCAAAGTAAAGTATTTGTTTATTATTTACAAATATGGAATACCATAAAGTAACGCTCAAATCTATTAATATTATAACTTTTTTGATTGAGTCAACAGTTTGATCGTATATAAATATGGCGACTCTTAGATTATTCATTCTGTATAATAGATATTATTCCTAATATATTTTAAAAACAAATTCATAGGTTAAGTAACGTTAAATTATTATATCAATGACTTAAGTAACTGTTTTAAAATAATACTAATATGATTTCTAAGGACAAAATCGTGACAAAAAAATCACTAAGTACATTTAAATACTGAAATTGTTGTTGAAATTAAACGAAACTGTTCTGAGTTAAAGCATAAGACGAGCCAACCATATCCAAAAAAGAACTACCAACACTAAATTTTTTTTATAATCAATATTCGCGGGATACAGTTAGCCAGTTCCATTGTTGCAAGTGGTCGATACCTCTAAATCTAAGTCGTCATCGTCCACCGCATTTGTTGTATTATTTCCACCGGCCGTTGCCGTCTTCGATCTCGAAACGGACCGTTTTGGATCGAACGGATCCACCACAATTTGTTCGGTGCCTTTGATTTCAGCTCGACAGAATGGACAACCCTGACCTTCTGAATCCTATTCGGGGGAAGAAAGAGAGAAAAATAATAAACGCATTGACAAACATGATGAAATTATTAGGATTCCAAAGATGCAACACTTCTTCGAAACCCCAAAAATATAAAGTTGGTAGGAGTGCCGCAAGGGATTGTGTTTAAGGGGAGGTTTCTTGAGAGTCGTTAAAAAAAATCGATTTTTTTTTTTTGCCGAAATTGATAGCAAATTATGTGTAGATTATGTTCCCAAAGTGATTTTACTGAAAATAATTTAAAAACAAGATTCTTGCACATTAACCGAATCCAGCTTTCTATAAAAAAAAAATTCAAAAAACGCAGTTCACGCAATAATGAGTATTAAATATAAAATTTTGAAAATACGTTTCTTTATATATATATATATATATATATATATATATATATATATATATATATATATATATATATATATATATATATATTATAATATCTCGGAACTACATTTTTGGAACTGGTGGACACGATAACTCAAAAACTATTCGATGGATCCTTTTTTTAAATTTTTAATTTTAAAGATAATTCAATTCTTCGGCACCTCTACCTAAGTTCGATACACTTTTAATATTTTTTTTATTTTTAAATTTACTTTAAAGAGCGAAAAATAAGACAAAAATCGTAATCAAAAGTTCAAACATCCGCCATTTTTTTTTTTCTTTCAGAAATTTATTGATATTATAGGTAGAGATGCCGGCACTCTTCATATATTTTATAAATCTTTTTTGTTTTTGGATTTCAGTGGTTTATTACCGGCGCTAGGATGTCCGCCAACAAGGCATTGGATTTTCGGATCATCACACTGCACTATCTATAAAATGGACACTTTTTTATATTTTTCCTTGAAAAAATTTTTTTTTGTAGTTTAATACTTAATAAATATGTGCACAAAATTTGAAATTGATATTTACTTCCGTTCTTGAGAAAAAAATTCTAGAAAAATACATAATTTTTAACGACTCTCGAGTAAACTTCCCCTTAACGATTTTGTTTACTTACAATTTGCCATGATGTTAAACAGGGCGTACACAATAAGTGACCACACGGTTCAATTCGAATGTCTTTGTCGTTTTCCGCACATATTTTACACAGTTGAAAAGTGCTGCCCATTTCGCAATAGAGTTCATACTGTTCCTGGGTCACGGAGATATGGTCTTCGGGACTCGGTTGTACCGCCCACGATAAATCCGGATTTACTGCTCGTCCATCAGGATACAGGTAACTGAAGAAAAACAAAAATTTTGTAAAATTAATCTTCGGTGACGTCATTAAGCATATCTAATACAAAGGAATTACAAAAATTTGTTTTAAGGTCCCTAGAAGTCGAAAATGACATTCACTGAAATTTATACGTATATACATATATACAGTCGACTCTCGTTAATCTGACTAATTGCAATACAACGCTGTACCGCGTCAATAATTCCATATAAAGTCTATTAGTTGTCAAAATAGTGTACCAGTTGGGCATCTTGATATGATTAACGTGTTAATTATTAATTTATATATACAGCTAAACCTTTTTTATGCTGTTTTTTTAAAAAAAAAAATGGCCATTAAAATACATACACTTTTTACTCGTTGTAAGCAACTTGAAATAGAATCATATATCTTACTCTTTTTAGATAATAAAATTCGCATATACGTAAAAAAAGTAAGGCATATTATGATTCTATTTCAATTTTGATATTGCTTACAACGAATAAAAAATGTAATGTGAATCAAAATCAAGAGAGACTAAGAAATTTAAACATTAAATATAATAATTTTATTTGATAAAATTACTTCTTAATGGTTTTCAAGCATTTAATTAGTACATTGCATAAGAATATAAGTTAGGTATTGTAAGTATTTTTCACAGATATATTTTTCACAATTTTCATAATATTATTAAAAAAATTAAATGAAATTTATATGTATATACATATATACAGTCGACTCTCGTTAATTCGAAACTCGAGGGACTCTTAAAATATTACGAATTATAGAGAGGTTCGAATTATCGCAGGTAACAATTTTAATTTTTTAAGCATTTGCGATGAATGAACTTGAACTTGTCTCAAAATGTACTTACAATCTTCCTGTCTCTTTCTCTCTGCAACTTTGAATTGTCGAGTGTTTGACGCCGATGGATTCGAATTAACGCGTCGTTTTGTTACGTAGCAATGATTTTTTCGTTCGAATTACCAAGTGTATAAAAATGTATTGTTTTAGTTCGAAATATAAAGAGATTTTGTAGGGAACTCGTGATACCTTTGAATTATAGAGAGTTTGGAATTATCGCAGGTTTGAATTAGCGAGAGTCTAATGTATGTATTTATATATTAGTACGATAACTCTCGAACGAAACATGCTATTTTTATGAAATTTATTGAAAACATTGGAAGTCCAAAATCCTTGGATAAGTTCTTCAGCCAGATATGTTCGATGACCGGAACCTCGAAAAATTGGGTTTTTTGGCAAAATTTGCCAGAACTCAAAAAAAGTTTTTCGAAATTTTTTACACCATTGGAAAGAGGAGAAAAAAATACATAAAAAAACGTCTGAACTATTTTTCTATGTAACTGAGAATAACTAATTTTTGTAAACGGAAATTCGCTATGTTATGCAGGATGCTGTGACAGGGATATTATATATAAATTGTAAATACTGGGAAAGTATTGAGCGGAAATCTAAATTTAGATTAACTTCCATAGTTATATTTGATAACCGGAATTTAAAGTAGCGATCCTAGTGGCGAAAGTGTTGAAGTATAAGAGAACGTGACGTCACAGCCCGTTTTTGATCACATGGTTAATAGCTAACTTAAATAACAATAGTTAGGATGAATTAGCATAAAAAATTGTTGGGTTTTATTATAAATTTTCATTAAAAAATGTTTTGATTGTTTTTACTTGATATTGTCAAATACCCTATTTGAAGTGTATACCTCACTTATGATACCTATTTTGATATTTTGCCCATAAGAATGAAAAAGTCGCCCACCAAATTAGTAATTGTATAAAATTCTATGCCCTACAGTAAAACAGCCGGTATAACTAATAAAACTGAGTAGCTAATTTAACTATATTTTTCTTATAAATTGTCATGCTGTGCCATAAATTATATTAAAAAAATAAAATTTACAATAAAAATAAAATTGAAATGAAACTGTCTTGAAATAAAATAAAAATATAAAATAAAATACACGTAAAATGGATACGATAGACACTATTTTTAGATTACACTAATGATTTAAATAAGTTTAGAAAATGTTTCAAATTTATTCAAGCCTAAACTTAGGCAAATTTTCAATGTAGTGTATCATTTTTTTTTTATTACTCATGCGGGAGAAGTACTAACTTGGCGCACACATTTCTGTATGCAAAATAGCTGTCTGCCCACTGTACTCTTCCTGCATACTTTTTTGCGTGTGGAAAGTAACTTTCCACACGCAAATTGACAATAAAACATGCAAAATTTAATCAAAACACGCAAAGCCGCCTCTTAATTTTTCATTTAATAAATATTTCATAATTATTTCTATAGAAAACACCAACAAAGTAATTTAAACGATAATTAATTCAGAAAAAAAAGACGAACACTTAAAAATATTATTTTAAAAAATAATAAAAATGTCAAAAATAGTGATAATAATAGAAAAAAGTATGTGAAATTCGTAATAAAAAATAGTATGTGCAACTCGTGCGGGATTGTCGATTGCCCCATTCAAGCGAATGAGCAGCGCACTCACTACGTTCGTGCGCTCAACTTCACTTTCGTGGCAATCGACAATTTCCCGCACTTATTGCACAATATACTAAAACTTAATTATTTTAAACGATTTTGCAATATTTTTTCATTACTGTTAACCGTTTCAGCGAATTTCCGAATGGTGAGACTTTATGTTTTGAGGTACCGAACGAAAACTCTCGAATCGAACATCGTATCTTTAAGAAATTTTGTAAAAACGTTGAAACGTTTGAAAACCTTAGATTAGTTCGTTAGCCAGTTCCATCCGATTCCCAGAATCGAGTATTTTGTGTATTAATTTTTGTTAAAAAATTTTTTGTCGAACTTTACCAAAATTCCCAAAGTTTCTCGATCTTTTCTACACCATCGGAAAGAACGGAAAAAATTACATAAAATAGATTTTTGAACAACTGTTCTGGATTAAAACATTGTTTGTTTCACTTTTCGGTCTCAACCACTTAACCAATCGAATTGAAGCTTCGCATAATAGTAGCCGAGGGGGGAGGGGACGAAATCGTAGAAGAACACAGGCTACTTTCAACCACGATAAAACGAATATTCTCGAAGGAAAATATATTTAAAACGAAATTATGAAATTTAAAACATCCTGATAGTTGAGTATCAAAAAAAGAATGACTGACTTTAAACTTTACATACCGTAAAACCGTCTAGACCCGGACACTTTTTTACATTTTTTCGGTTAATTTTATGTTTATACATATTTCCGTCATAGATATCACCAATAAAAGTATAACCATTAGAAAGAGTGTATATTATTTGTTATATCCCTGACCCATTTGTTTCATTATAAGTAAAAATAAAAAAATAAATAATAATTAGTAAGTGTCCGGGTCTATACCCTAAATCGGTCTTGACCCGGACACATACTTAAATAATGTAATAACATGCAAACTAATCTCTCCCGTCGGGGTTAGGACAGTGTTTTATATCGTCTGATGTCTTTGAACCTGTCAAAGGCTTCAAAACATTTTGTGAGAAGGGAGAGGGGTTAATGCATAGTATGCCTCTCTATGAAGTAAACATGCGATATAACACCAGAAGGAGGCATAAACCGCGTAATTCTGGTGGGAATATAACGTATGGATAGTGGAAGTTACAGCCAGTGCGAATCGCGGCCATAGTGTAATAAACTGATGTGTCCGGGTCTAAACGGATATATGTATACAGCATGTATTTTTTTTATATATACATCGAATATAACTTCAAACATCATTAAATGATGCGCGATAAAATTCTAAACACATACATATCAAAACTAAAACAATATGACAATTATGACGAAAATTATTTTTATTTCTTTGAAAAACTGTAGGATAGTAATCCTGTAAAATGAGATAGTAAATGTTGAAATCCGTAGTTTTTAATGGTACAGGTACCTGTTTAGAGGATGTTTTTCTCTCTCTAATGACGTCAAGAACAAATGTTTATTGTTGCAGGTTAATGTAGAAATTATTTCCTTTGAAGATTGATGCAAAGTGTCCGGGTCTAGACGGTTTTACGGTACTGTTAACAGAAGAAACTAAAAGGGACATAGGCTACTTTTTATTTTGGGAAAACATCTAATTCCTGTGAGAAAATATATTCACAATTTAACTTTCTCCGTCATAATTTCAAATACTAAATACAAAAATATAAATAATAATATATACACAAAGTAGTGGATAATGTTTGTTACGCTACTGGTACCAAAAATCCCATATGACGGGGTAACTAAATTTTCATTTTTTGATTTTACTTTGATTAAACGTTTGCAATAAATCTGTCCGGTAATTGTGCATTAGTGGGGCTTTACCACAGATCGGCTTCACCTATTTTTGACTCTAAAAGAAAAATTAATGATCCGATTTGAATGATTTTTTTTTTAAAATGTTCGACGCTACCGGAAATTAGTTAAAAAAAATACTACAACTCAATATCAGTACTGAAAATGTTGGGAAACTTTCGTTAAATTTGAAAAAAAATTCAATTTTTTTAGGTTTTCTTTTTTTAATTAAACACACCCCATCCACCACCTCGAAAAGCGGTACAAAAATTTTTCAAGTTTGAATGTTCGTATATAAAACTAGGTGGTGAGGTTAGTTAAGGTAAGGTTAGTTTAGTTAGTTTTAACAATATATTTCAACTTTGATATAAAAACTAGGTGGTGACGTTAGTTAAGGTTAGGTTAGTTTAGTTAGTTTTGACCCTATAATTCGAAAATTAAAAATCACAAAGTAATTGAAAAAATTATCCGGATCGGCCGGGAATCGAACCCAGGATCTCCTGGTAACTAGCCAGGCGTGCTAACCACTACACCAACGATCCTATGCTCGGCAAGCGTCCGAGCCGGACACCCATTCAATCACCTATGTGTATTAGTACTCTCTCTGATTCGAGAAACAGTTACAATTTTAATTTCAAATATTATCGAGTGCTTGTGAGGCATTACTACATACGACAAACTTTTGTTTGCATTTCAACACACGCAGTATTGATATGTTCACTTATCGTTCAGCTAAACTGAAACTTTAAGCACTCGATTTCCTTGGTATAGTATGACGAAAAACCACATGTAAATTAAAAATCACAAAGTGATTGAAAAAATCTCTGATCCCCGGATCAGCCGGGGATCGAACCCAGGATCTCCTGGTAACTAGCCATATTTGAAATTAAAATTATAACTGTTTCTCGAATCAGAGAGAGTACTAATACACATAAGTGATTGAATGGGTGTCCGGCTCGGACGCTTGCTGAGCATAGGATCGTTGGTGTAGTGGTTAGCACGCCTGGCTATTTTTAACAGGAGATCCTGGGTTCGATTCCCGGCCGATCCGGATAATTTTTTCAATCACTTTGTGATTTTTAATTTACATGTAGTTTTTGGTCATACTATACCAAGGAGATCGAGTGCTTAAAGTTTCAGTTTAGCTGAACGATAAGCGAACATATCAATACTGCGTGTGTTGAAATGCAAACAAAAGTTTGTCATACGTAGTAATGTCTCACAAGCACTCAATAATATTTGAAATTTAAATATACTTCGACTTTGACACACATGCATACAAAATTAAAAAAATCTAAAAAAACTGAATTTTTTCAAATTTAACCAAAGTTTCCCAGCATTTCCAGTACTGATATCGTCTTGTATTTTTTTTTAACTAATCCCCCGTAGCGGCGAACATTTTTAGAAAAAAAACCATTAAAATCGGATCATTAGTTTTTCTTTTAGAGCCAAAAATAGGTGGAGACCCGCTAATGCACGATTACTAACTGTCCTTCTATTTGTTTATGATGTCTGCGATATATACAGTTGATCCTTTTTTTGTGCAGTGGAGGGGACCGCATAAAAAAAATTGCACAAAAAAAATATATTTAAAAACATCATCAATAGCTATAAAAAGTATAGTTCGATCCAGATTGTACAAAAAACTTTTTTTATGCGGTTGGTCGGGACGGCATAAAAAAAGTTTCATCGAAAAAAACCACTCAAAACGTTCAAAACTTAGAAGTTTCCTTAGAAGTTGCTTCTATAAACAAGATAAAGCATTAATTTACACGTAGGAATATTTTATTTCCTTTTTATTTATAATATTATGAAAATTTTAAAAAATACATGTGTAAAAAAAATTAAATGATGCAATAATTTATGTTTTTATGCAATGTATTGATTAAATGCTTAAAATTCGTTAAAAAGTATTTTTATCAAAGAAAGTTATTATAGTAGTTGTTTAAGTTTCGTTACTGTCTCGTGATTTTGATTCACATTGTGCATTTTAATGGCCACTTTTTACAAATCGCATAAAAAGAATCGCACAAAAAGAGGCCGTATAAAAAAGAGTTCAGCTGTACTAGCTTTCGAGAATATTCTTTAAACGTACATTTTAGACATTTAAACGGAGCATCAGTGTAAATTACAATTTGTAATATGATATATTATTATTATGCTGTGAATTAAATTAAATTTATATAAATAAAATATCGTTTTACATTATGTAAAAATTACGCCAACACCAGAACATTGCGCGGTCTAGTAAATATTTTATTTTATGTAAGATACGTTATTAAAATTGTTTGGTTTTAATGAATCGAACAAAATTGGTAATCAGGGAAATAATTTTAAATAATTTTAATGGTTTATAGTTAACTCATTGTGTTCCGCGCCTAAAGTGTATTAGCTGATAAAATAGTGTACCGATCGGGCGTTTTGTTATCATAGGTTATGACCGTCAAGATATTAATAAAATTATACACAAAGATCTAGAATGAAATTATTAAGTAAATCTCCAAAAAAGATTCTAGTGTTTTTTCCAGACTAAGCGTGGAAACTTTGAAATAGATTTAACAGAAGCAATGTAAATAAAGTTGTACGTCAAGAAAAATCGGCCAACAACGAGTCGGGCTCGCACAATTTGGGTTCCGTACATTAAATTGTACTGAAAATTTAGTAAATATGTTGTCTGTTACTGTGCTTTCCCTTGGTATTTAAAATAATTCTTTTTTTTCGGCGACTATTACACTGTCGAGAAAACTAGGAGTTTTTCGGTAATTTATGTTTTAAAGTTAGCATTAGGCTGACGAGCACAATCAGAAAAATTTACTACTTTAGTTAGAACTAAAAAAGTATTTATTATACTACTGTAGTATTTTACCAAAGTAGATTATTTGAAATTTTCGATTTTAAAATTCAATTTGAGTAACACTGAAGAGGGAGGGGGCGAGTCACCCTCTTAAATTACATACTAGTTTACTAACACTCTTTTGTACTGTTAACACACTGACAGTGGGTCACAATAAGTGGTTCTGAAGTTAGACTATCGTATGTAAGGTTTTTATAAGGTTTGTTTTTTTAATGGATGTTATAGGGTAACTTCAAAAATGTAAACTTTACCGCATCGATGCAGCATCATGACTTTTCTGATGCGTCTAATACTACATGATGCGCTGCTTATGCTCTCTTGAAATTTGATGCACATTAGATGTTTTTGAACGGGATATTGGCATCATTTAGCCACTGATTTGGCTATAGATAATATAGATAATGTAGCATGATAGACTATAGATAATATAACAATACAGTCCTTGTATAGGTATATTATCTTTGAATTTCAACTTGAACTTACTTGAAATTGAAAATATTGAAATTATTTGGATAAAAAATATTACATACCTATTTTGAGTGCAAGGTGTATTCAAATAGTTTAAACAATTTTAATCAAAGGTAAATACATTCATCTTTCTCAACAATTTGTTTTTCGGAATTATTCCTGTTGGTGTTAATACCTACATAATATCGCAAGTAGTTATAATTCTACATTATACACATGACATGCATCTTGCACACGCATCACTTAATTTCTTGATGCATTGTTTTGACGCATCAAATGCAAAAATGAACTTTTGATTTTTCGTTGTAATACGTCTGATGCGTTTTTGAACTTTTGACTCTGCCTCATGCAAGCAGTGATGCATTTTTGAAGTTAGTCATAGTTTTCGTTATCGAAAATTATCGATACCGAAAATAACGATATTTTCAAAATGAATGGAAACCTAATAAAAACCTTACATACGATAGTCCAACTTCAGAACCACTTATTGTGACATTATTACCCACTGTTAGTGTATTAAATTTGTTACCCACTGTAATTTAAGAGGGTGACTCATCCCCTCTCCAATGTTGCTCAAAATGAATTTTGAAATCAAAAATTTCATTTCTACGTTACTCTAAATGTCTAAAAACTATTTTCCATGAAGAAGAACTTCTTGAACTACCCAAGTAGTACGACTATTCGACACAGTCACCCCCTAGTTAACCACCCTTAGACTTAATATTAGGACATTGAGCAAAAACAGGTCAATTAGATTTTTTGACGTAGATTTCAAATCTGTAAACAAAATTTTTATATTTTTTAATTTTCACCCCCTTCTTGCAAAATTAACCCCCAAATTTTAACCTCCAACCACCCTTGTTGATGTAAATTGAACAAATTGCATATCAATAGATAGCTCTTTAAAAAAGAGCAATATCACCAATTTAAACTTTTGCTCTATTTCTTACTATTTTCGAGATATTTGAAAAATTAAATTTTTACCCCCATTTTTGAAGGGCGATTTCACCCCTTCAAACCGTTTTTCCGCCGATAAAACAAAATACGTGTCTCTTAGATTTCGACGTAGAATAACATATTTCAACGGCATTGAAATCGGAGGCGGACACCTGGGAACCTTTCCGTGTAAGTTAGTTACAAAATCTCCTGGTTGGTGCTCGTTAGCCTTAGAGTCAGAAAAATGTTTTTAGAACATTCATCAAGCTTCCGCTTAATAAAATCGTTCAAAACTACTTTTTTTTAAGAAGGCCCAAAACCATTGGTAAGGTGTCCGAGCAAAAAATTTTTATTTTATCGTCGCTAATATTTTTGAGGAAGTAAATCAGTCAAGTTATGAAACGACCAAAAATACCTTTCGACTCTATTTTTTGGGAAAAGTGCAAAAATATTTTGCTTCTCCCCCGGGGCCTTGATTTTTTTCTATGGTTCTGGAATCAGTCTTGCAGTCCAAAATTTAAAAATCAAAAAGCACTTCTTAATCGGTTAATTTCAAAAAATTGCCGTAGTGACTCTAAAATTGAAGTTATCTGAATTTCAAAAAATTTTCTGATATTCATACAGTTCCGTTAAAACAAAATTAGGCAAAATTTTATAGCGATTGGTCTAGTATTTCTGTAGAAACATGTTGACTGCCACCTGGTGAATGATTTCCACCGCAAGTGTTAGGCAATTGTGAAGTTCGTTTATAGACGCCAGAACCAGAATTCAAAAATGTTATTCTACACAATATTTTATATACTGACGTAGATAACTAGAGCAACATTATACATATACGGATCTCCCACCTTCATATTTTGTACCACGACCAACAATTTATGACAAAAACAATAATACTTACAATCCTTCTCTGTATCCATCCAACAGCGCTTGACACAGACTCTTATTTTGCGGTATCGTTTGTAATATTTCACCGTCAGCCGTCACATATCCAATTGCCCACTGTCCAAGTCGTGTACACGACAATCGAAACACATAACTGCCCGCCTTGTTGATATATTTTTGTAGACGGGCTTTCACTTCGTCGTAAGTTAAAAATGCCACGTAACCGGGATGTGTGACCGCCAATATTTGCCAATTTCGTAATAGTGTGCCCCATGGTTGGAATAATCTAGAAAAAAAAATCAGTTTTTTTATTTTAATTATTTTGAGAAGTTCAAAAATAATCTACATAATTAAAATAATCTGGGAATTTATATATTTGTACTATCCCTAAAATCCTAGCTTAGAAATCTGAATTAGGGTCGTCTTTTCAGTTTTTCACAAATTTTGGCTTCGCCTTTTAGGCTAAATAAAAAAAAATTACTATTTATTTTTTTTTATAATTAGTTTATTAATGTTCAGACCGTAAATCTGGATGTTAACTTTTCATTTTTTCTATCAAAATTATGAAATTCCGTCCAGAAATATAATTGATTTGGCATAACTTTATTTTCTGATGGTTTTACACGCCTAATTTTGGTAAAAATGAAAAGAACGACTTCGAAAACCTACAATTCGCTTCCAGTTTTATCATTCTATCATTTTATTTACGGTTTTTAAGGTAACGTAAAAGCCCCCATTATGGAACGGTATCTAATATTGGAACAGTTTTGACATTTACATATTTATTTCTTTAATTAAGTAAGGAAACATTAAATGTGAGGTGAATTTAAATTGAAAAACAATCATTCTATTAATAATAATTTTTGTTATCAGACGTTTCTTTCAGAAATAACTTCATTAATATGTAAATGTCAAAACTGTTCCAGTATTAGATACCGTTCCATAATGGGGGCTCTTACGTTACTGAAAAATTTTATTAAACTTGATGACGTCAGGAAGTTAAACTTTTTTTCTCAAATCAAGCTTCACTGAAATTATTTAAATTAGAGTGATTGATTGAATTAGGGTGTGAATTTTTCATTTTTGCTATAAAAATAATGAAATTCTTTTCAAAATCCTTTTGAATATGCCGCCTCGATCTTGATGTGACATCTATACGCTAAAATATAAAGTTACCATACACATTATTTGGTACATTTCGTGGATAATTATTTTGTACAAATTTACAAAATTATTATTTTTTTTAACATTTTTCTCACAATCCCAACAAAACATTGCTGTCTGAATGCTTTGAGTATCGAAGTAATAGAGGGAGTACAGGTATATATTCACTGTATATGAAAATGAAGCCAAAAAAAGGGTTAAAGTGTTGACCAATATGGCGGTTAAACAAGGTTTAATTTAAAATTCTATATTTACTGATGTTATATTTGTTGCTATAAATATTGTTAGAATATTTATTAATAAATAGTTTCAAATTACAACAAAAATCGAATACAAATTAAAAAATATTTATTACCACTGACACTTTATAGGTTATGAAAGGTGTTAACGTGGTGTTTACCAATGTGGCGATTTGCTTCAAAAAAGATAATGTGTACTCCATCTATTATGTGGTACATACACGTTCTGATATCTATGTTTGAATGTGGTCTTTGTGTAGATGTCAATTTATGGCGCGAAATTGAGAAATTTGAAGTAATTAAGTAAACTGATATAATAAGACATTTACAAATAATACGTCTAAGTCTTTCTCGCGGATCACTCTATCTATTAGTAAAAATTAAAATAAAATCCGTTCAGTAGTCATTAAAAAAATCGTACACAGACATTGGTTAAATGCTCCGAACTCCTTAGACCTAAATTTTCGATTACTTTTTGAACGGTAGCGTATATTTTGTTGTTAAATAATTTATTATTTTTGATTTCTTTTTCATTTTCTATGTAAATGGTCATGGTGTTGATTAAGAAAGAGAGGAAATACCATATATGCTGTGAAGTTGAATTCAGTATTCAATATCGTTACAGAGTCACTTGCCATTTAATTATCTTTAAACACTTTCCATTGCAGGACCAAAACTGGAACCCGCATTGTAAACGAATTGATAAAACATAAGAAACTGAAATATTTTGAAAATTTTGAAATAGCGTCAAACTACCTAATCTGCGCATATTTTTGATTAAATTTTTCATAAAATAAAGATGATGGCTCTTGATGCTGTACAACGTCAAGCGAAATCTGACTAATTGCGACACAACGCTGTACCGCGTCAATAATTCCATATAAAGTGTATTAGTTGTCAAAATAGTGTACCAGTTGGGCACTTTGATATGATTAACGTGTTAATTTTTCAATTTCAAATATTATCGAGTGCTTGTGAAACACTACTACGTATGACAGAATTTTGTCTGCATTTAAACACACGTAGTATTCATATGTTCACTTATCGTTCAGTTAAACTGAAACTTTAAGCACTAGACTTCCTTGAAATTGAAAAATTGTAACTGCTTCTCGCATTATAGAGAGTATATACACATAAGTGATTGAATGTTGTCTGTATCGGGCGCCTGTCGAGCAAAGGATCGATGGTGTAATGAACAGCACACCTGGCTAGTTACCAGGAGATCCTGGGTTCGATTCCCGGCCGATCCGGATAATTTTCTCAATCACTTTGTGATTTTTAATTTACAAACGTGTTAATTGTTAATTTATATATACAGCTAAACCTTTTTTTATGCGGTCTTTTTTGTGCGATTTTTTATGCTGTTTTTTTAAAAAAAAAATGGCCATTAAAATACATACACTTTTTACTCGTTGTAAGCAATTTGAAATAGAATCATATATCTTACTCTTTTTAGATAATAAAATTCGCATATACGTAAAAAGAGTAAGGCATATTATGATTCTATTTCAATTTTGATATTGCTTACAACGAATAAAAAGTGTAATGCGAATCAAAATCAAGAGAGACTAAGAAATTTAAACATTAACTATAATAACTTTATTTGATAAAATTACTTCTTAATGGTTTTGAAGCATTTAATCAAATCAGTACATTGCATAAGAATATAAGTTAGGTATTGTAAGTTTTTTTTACAGATATACTTTTCACAATTTTCATAATATTATTAAAAAAATTAAATGAAATGTTCTCATGTGTAAATTAATGCTTTATCTTGTTTAGAAAAGCAACTTCTAAGGAATTGTAAAGTTTTGAACGTTTTGAGTTATGTATTTTCGATGAAACTCTTTTTATGCGGTCCCGATCCACCGCATAAAAAAAGTTTTTTTTTACAATTTGGACCTGAACTAAACTTTTTATAGCTATTAATGAAGTTTTTGAATATATTTTTTTTGTGGAATTTTTTTTAATGCGGCCCTATCTACCGCACAAAGAAAAGTTCTGCTGTATTATAACTATTTTAATGTAATAAAATGATAAAAATCTTTGATTCAACTCATCTATAAATTTTTCAGAGACCTAAATGACTAGCAAAAAAAAGTAATAGGTTAAGGTGAGGTTTACTCGAGAGTCCTTAAAAATTATGTATTTTTCTAGAATTTTTTTCTCAAGAACGGAAGTAAATATCAATTTCAAATTTTGTGCACATATATATTAAGTATTAAACTACACAAAAAAAATTTTTCAAGGAAAATTTAAAAAAGTGTCCATTTTATAGATAGTGCAGTGTGATGATCCGAAAATCCAATGCCTTGGTGGACATCCTAGCGCCGGTAATAAACCACCGAAATCCAAAAAACAAAAAAGATTTATAAAATATATGAAGAGTACCGGCACCTCTACCTATAATATCAATAAATTGCTGAAAGAAAAAAAATGGCGGATGTTTGAACTTTTGATTACGATTTTTGCCTTATTTTTCGCTCTTTAAAGTAAATATAAAAAATAAAAAAAATACTGAAATTGTATCGGACTTAGGTAGAGGTGCCGAAGAATTGAATTATCTTTAAAATAAAAAATTTAAAAAAAGGATCCATCGAATAGTTTTTGAGTTATCCTGTCCACCAGTTCCAAAAATGTAGTTCCGAGATATTATAAATATATAAAGAAGTATTTTCACAATTTTATATTTAATACTCATTATTGCGTGAACTACGTTTTTTGAATTTTTTTTTTATAGAAAGCTGGATTCGGTTAATGTGCAAGAATCTTGTTTTTAAATTATTTTCAGTAAAATCACTTTGGGAACATATTCTACACATAATTTGCTATCAATTTCGGCAAAAAAAAAAATTGATTTTTTTATCAAATCTCAAGTAAACCTTCTCTTAAATTACTTTCAGCAAAATCACTTTGGGAACATATTCTACACATAATTAGCTACCAATTTCTGCAAAAAAATCGATTTTTTTTTTAACGACTCTCAAGTAAACCTCCCCTTAAAATGTCAACACATTCATGACTTTACCTAGCCATGTTTTTTATTGAAATATGAAAGATACGGATGTTGACGGTATTTGTACTTTTCTATTTATTTTTCGAGATTTCCGCTAGAGATACGATTTTAAATCGATTAATCGAAGCTTAAAAAATTGATTCTTTTTTCGATTTTTTTCATTTGAATCGATTCATGAATCGATTATTAAAAGTAAGAGATCGATAACCGATTTTTTCCAAAAATAACTTCATTTTAATAGTAATTCAGAAACACCAAAAACTCTATTGTTAATTGTCACTTTTTACTCGTTATATCAACGAACCCCTCCTATGGGTCTATATAAGTCAGACTATTACTACAAAAGGAAGGAAGAGACCACCTATCTGTGCAAACGACGATTCCTTTCCCACAAAAGCGACTTATTTAGAAAACATTTTTTTGTCAATTGTTTGAAATTTTTGAATAAACTTGGTTCAATTCGTGGTATTCGTCCTACATATTCAATTGCCTTATTTTTTATAATTATAACTGAAAAGTTAACTCATTCATCACCTTTAAAAATATAATACCTTACAAGGCGTTTTTACACGATATTACCGATATTACCTATGCACTATCAAGTAAACAAAAATTATCAGCTAATTTTATTAAACTTTTCAAAATTTCGATTTTTTAGATCGATCTCACAGAATCGATTTTTTTTAGCCGATTTTTGTTTTAAACGATTTTTTTGATTTCGATTTAAATCGATCCAAAAATCGATCTTTTTTTTGGAGAATCGACATCTCTAGTTTCCACCATAATACGGTGAAACGTCGTACTGAGCCCTAGTGCCTAAGAATCCCCATCTTATCAAATCCACATCAAATCAAACAATAACGTATTACGATATAAAATGACTACTTTTAATCGTGGACGTATGTTCCCGCAGAATAGAAATTTAATATTATTCAAAGTAAATTAGCGCGTAGAATAATTTTTAACCTAGTTGAGAAAATTCCTGTGGGATATAAAATTAACATATTAAATTTATTCATTTTAATGAAATTTTAATTAAGCAATTTTTAAGAATTCATCATATCATATAGGCCAGTAGGGTATTTACCGGGAGATTAAGGGGGGACGGTCCCCCAGAACTTTCAAATTTTTCATTTTTGTTTTGCTTTAAAAGTTCATTTGAACCTTAAGGAATATATTTCTAATGTTTTAATCCCAACAGAAAGATTATCTTAGATAACGATAAACTGCTTTTAACTACTTTTCAAGAACGAAAACTTTTTAATAGCGTTTTTCTCAAAACACGTTTTGTTCCGCGCCGTGGAACATAACTTAAAAAGTTATCACGGTATTAACTTTAAATTTTGTACAGATATTCTTTAAGATATTGGCCTTTGCATATACCTAAAATTTTGCACGAATTATTACTATAAATATTGTTTATAACAATTTGTTTATATATAAAAAAAAAAAAATGAAATTTTTTTCTTTTTGATTTTAAATTGTGCAAAAAAAAATGTTCTCATCAGAAATAGGTATATTCAAAGCGTAATGACTTATTTTAATAAAATTTTTTGTTCGATTGAATTCACTTGACTACAAGAGGCTGGGCATTCCACGGCGCAAATTAAAAGAGTCAACTTGGAACAGCTGTAGCGCCGCCATTTTTTCTTTTTTTTGCATAAAAATTTATGAGTGAATACACCATAATATTTACTATACTATGTAACTTCATTTGATATAATAAATATATCCAGTTTCTTAAAAAAAAAAAAAATATTAAAAAACCTGTTATCTGGAGGACCCTCCGGAGCTGGGTTACAGCTCCGGGGCGGCAAATTTCAGGAGCGGTAAATATTTCGAAATGGATCTTCGTCATTTTGAGAGTAAAAATGAAATCATCCTAATTCAAATAACTTCTAGAAAGATCGATTTGAGAATACATAATTTTTTTTTAATAAAAAATAAATTTTGTAGATGCGTGTAAAATTTACCTTGTAAATACGTCGAATTCGAAATTTGAAATATAGTCGTTACACGTTAAATCGATCGTTGATTTTAACGCCATCGCCTCCAGTCCCGAACTGATTGGATGTACTAGATTGAGTTGCTGACGAAACAATTTCCACGGAACCAGTGTGCTAAAAAGAAAATAAAACAATAATTATTAATTAATAAAAAAAAGTATGCGTAATGAATATTTAAAAAGGTATGATTACTTGAACTAATAAAAAAAATTTGATTTAAATATCGGGTGATTCACAAGTAAAGGCTTCGAGGTCGAATTTATCGAGTTTGATGAAACAAGAGTGGTTGGGGGTTAGGATTTTTGTTTTAGCTGAATTTTGAAATATTAAGGGGGTATTCTAGTCTAGAAATTCGAAAAAATCGATTTTTTTTCTTGCATATTTTCCAAGTTCAGATCTTTAAGAATAAGCCTCTAAAAGGATTTGCGGAAATTCGAATTATTTTCGGAGTTATGGTTATTTTCCCCTGTGTACTGTGTATCTTTTCAGTGTTAAATTCAAATTTTTTATATAAATTACTCGAAACTACTTTTTTCGATACGGTTGACATGATATTTCAAGTTCTAATACACCGATTTACTTGAAATTTGGTACAGACCTTCTTAATATTATCAAAATTGATCCGACGTAGGGGTTTTTGGAATTTTTTTCTTTACTATTTTTTAAAAATTTCCAAAGTTGAAAAAAAGGAGGCGAAAAAATGTCAACCCGGAGACAGCTTTTTTTTGAGTCCCCACTTTGCCGGCCTGTACCGATTTCAATTTTGAATTTTTTTTAAATTTTTATACATTTTTATACTTTTCAAATATTAATAAAAAAAAAACTGTTAAAAAAATGGGTACTAAAAATGTTGGTTTTTTTTTTTATTACGCCCGTAAAATCACCCCAAAATCGAGCCTCTAGACTAGAATACCCCCTTAAGACCAGTAGTGAGTTGCTTATTTGAGTATTTAAAAAACTTCTTCATGATAAATAGTTTTAGAACTATCATATATAGGGTTTTTTCAGTGATGATTGTTTCTAAATTATACTCTTCGTTATCGAAAACTTTTGTTCGTAAATGTTTCTTAAGCGATACGTCCTGTTGTAGTAAAAAAAAAGAACGAAAAATTTGAAAAAGCTTGACTAAACTAAGATACAGGTATTATTACAAACGTATTATGGCTATTAAAATCTATTTTTCGTTATCGAAAAATTTTAATCGTAAATATACGTAAACGGTGTGCCAATAAAAAAAAAATAATGAAATTTTCGAACGCATCACTAAGATATAGGTATTCAAAATATGTTACGTCTACTTAAATGTATTTTTTGTTATCGAAAACTTTTGATTGTAAATATCTCATGAATAGTGCGTCTTGTCGTAGCAATAAAATATATATTAAAATGTATTTTTCGTTATCGAAAATTATTGATACCGAAAATTGTACACAATAAAATACGAGTATTTTTGAGTTATGCGAAATATTTGATTATTTATTAAATATGTTTTGACGAAATTACATAATCATTGTAGTAATTAGACAATAATTACTTTAAAAAAAAATTCTTAATTAAAATATTTCCGTCGCAGTTAATGACCACAGATCAATTAATAAATTATAACAGAATTCCAAATAAAATAATATTTTTATTTGGTGTGAGAAAAACTAGTCAGCCGATACAAATACAGTACAACAACAAAACTATCGAACCACCACATACGAACCGGTTGTTTCTGTACTATTTCTGTACAACTCACGTGAGAGTGAATACGTAACATATGGTGCAATACTTTTGATGAACGACTGTAGTATTTATATGTACATAGTTAAGCTGATTACATATAATTTTAATGCGTAATGTTTAATGTTCATTTTATTTAGAAGTATGAAATTTTTCCTTGTGGATTCTTTGAAATAATATTACTAGTTGTATCATTCATTAATAATCAACAATCAGTTTTGTGCTGTAAGACGAGTTTTAATATTGAATTTCATAGGCATAAAATAAAATGAGTCTACCAAGTGAATACTGGTAGAGTTCGGCGTTCAAGTCAAAATGTGCAAATATAATTTTATTCGCTCCGAGCCGAAATTATAACCAGCTATATCAAGTGGTTATTTGACAATTTATCCGGACGTCTTACTTTTATAAATGAATAAAAAATACCTATATTAAAAAACTGAAATTTGCTTATGCCATACATCTGCTCATTTTATTTTAAAAATGTCTTAAAATGGAATAGTTTTCAATAATTAACCAAGAAAAAGCATAAGAGGTAATTTTTATATGTTTTGAAAATTTCACAATAAAGTGACGTTTGATAGTAGGGTTAATAGTATATTGTACAATAAGTGGGAAAAGAGGCTTATTTTTCACGAATATGAGTATGTTGCGCCAGGCCGCAGGGCGAATGCAACAATTCGTATGAGTGAGAAATAAGCTTTTCCCACGTATTTTACATTATACTTTTTCTACGAGCACATTTTTTTTCGTAAAATTTAACATAAGGTAAAAGACCCGGTAATTGACCCTGGCCCAGTTTCTGAACTTTTCAACTTTGTTATAAATTAATAAAAAAAATATATTTTAAATAAGAAAAAAAATAAATTCTTAATTTAAAGTAATCTATTCTGTGCCAAATGAACAGCAATTTAAAAAGTTTAGAATATATTAACTAAACAAAAAAAAAAAAATTTAAGTTTAAAATGTGTGTAAAAACTATTTTTTTGGTAGTTTCCTAACAGTTTATGTTACAAAGTACTCATTTTGATCTGTGCAATATTCATCATGTAAGTATGAAAACTTAATTAAAAATATATGAGCAGGTTAATATTTGTTTAAAATTTATTTTAAAATATTTATAAAATACCTTAGAATGATTTTTATTATTGAAATATGAGGGTCAATTACTAGGCTCACTTCTAAAGTGGTATGGCCCAATTAAATTCTAACCAGTTTTTGTTAGTTATTTTATTATTTATAGTTATTTTCGATTAGTTTTTGTTATTTTTCATAACGTATATAACATTAAACATTCATTTTTATCAATAAAAAATTATTTATAAATTAAATTTTAAAAAACTGTATTTTTAAATTTAAGGATCAGAAACTAGGCCACTGTCAGGGTCAAAAACTGTCACATGAGAAATTTTGAAGGTCAGAAACTGGGTCCTTTTTGTCAATTTTTAAAACATTAATTTAAATTATTAATTCAATTCAAATAATTATTTTACTTGTATGACTTTATTTTGAAAGCCATAAACTAGTTGATAAAATTATTAATTGTCTCTTAAGTTTAAACTTATATTTATTACTGTCGTTTAACCTCAGCCGTCACTCTTAAAAGGTCAGAAACTAGGCCCGTTACCTTAAATAATTAAAATAAAATTTAAATTAGTAAAAACTTTTTAATTTTATAATGTCAGTGCTAAGATGTTCAAATTTTTGCCAAAGCATACTTTGAAACTATGAAAACAATAATAAATAATCAACATACATATATGTATATTTTTAGTATTATTTCTATATATTATCATAGTTAAAATATTATATATTAAACTAACGGAACAGCCTACTTTTTTATTATATTAAGGCGTGGGAAATAATTTCCCAATGTACAGGGCTTTCATTATATATCGAGACCCACGTGACCAAATATAATTTCCGCCATATTTGTGTGTAATGGTAATTATTAAAAAAAATACCCTAAATGCGGTATTATTTAAAAATCTGTTATATAACAATACTATTTTATATAATAAGAACTTAATTTAAGATTATTTATGAAATTTATTATATTCTTCAATTAAATTTTTAATGTAATATACGAATCACTGAAATATACGAATGATTTCGATTATTTATTTTTAGTGTTTTCAGCTAGCAACTAACTTCACTACAGTGCCACCAACATACAGTAAACAAATTACCAAGCGCCCTAAAAAAATTTGATCACGTGGGTATCGATATATAATGAAAGCCCGGTATTTCCGCACAGTGTGGGCAATTGTTAATTTTTACATATTATAGTTAGCCGTGCACAAAATGTTACTTTTCATAGTAGGAGTAGAAAAAAATAATTTTTGTATTATTTTGTAGAATCTGGTAAATAGACAATGTGTAATAAGTACTCGCTTTGAAAAAATTAAACACAATATTTTAAAAAAAAAATACTTTTTCTTAATAAAAGATAGTAAAATTATGTACAAACAACGTCCTGATAAACTGACATATTTGTCCATCTTGAGCACTGTAGTCGAATTTCGTATCACTTCCAGACAAAATCTCACAGCGAATAGACACAGTATGAAAACAAATCGCCAGGTGTAAGTTGTACTTGTGCAAACAGTGTTCCGTATTATCAGTTATTACTATGGATTTGATGTAATAGCACATAAGGGTAGATAAAATATTTTTTTTCATGAATAAATTGTATTCCTGAAATAAACTATAATTCTCAATTTCATAACAATCGTATCTTTATCTTAACCTATTTACATTTACCAGGAAGAAACCTGTTTTTCCTTCAAAAATTATTAGCGACATTGTTTATTATAATACATGTATTAATAGATAATACTTTTAAGACGGAAAATTACTTAAAAATTTTTGTCAATTTCTTTGGATATTTTCGATCATACACTGAGAAAAAATTAGGGTAATTTTTACGGAGCTTTCTGGTAATGCGGGCATAAGTGACAGGCAACGGGAAAATTACGGAGCTTTTCTGTAATTTTTCCTGTACAGCTTAAGAATTTTTCCTATACAGCTCCGTAATTTTCCCGTTGCCTGTCACTTATGCCCGCATTACCAGAAAGCTCCGTAAAAATTACCGTAATTTTTTCTCAGTGTATTTAATAGAATTTCGGGGAAGCGCCGCGCCCTAGCTACCATCACTCCAGTTGTAATGAAATTTAAAGGGGGCCATCTAGAAACCAAACTGAACAATTTCTAAAAATTTCATCGAAAACGATAGTTCTGAAGTCATGGTGGAATTTTTGGACAAACAAACGGATCGACAAACAGACGCGGAACAAAAATTGTACAAGAAGCTCTAAAACACAAAATGCGTGTGAAAATTTTCATTTTGAAAGGAAAAAATTTTCATATTTTAACAGTGATTAGAATGCTTTTGCTATTTTAATCGTTTCGGAAACAAAGTGTTAAGCCCGGTTCAGACGCAGCCAGTAGTTTAGTCGAGTGGTCGAGTAATTTAATACTCGCCCAGTTTGAACACATTCATTTTATAGTCAAGTAAATTGGCTTGGTCGAGTTTAGTAAATAGAACTCTATTCTATTTTTATAGTCGAGTAGTCTTCCCTCACTCTATTTTCAGTCAACTCATACGCTAACTAAACACGTGTGGACAGAAATATACAAGTTGCTTATACATACTTATTGTAGTCATTGTTGTTTTTTAATTATTTGGGTTATTATTTTATTTGTCAGTTTCGGTTTTTCGTAAAAAAAAAATGTAAAATATTTTGTAGAAATAAATATAATTGTATTTAATAATTTTAATTTAATCTTTTATAGATTTATTATTATTGAAATAATAACAAATTAATTATGTAATTAATTAAAATGGCAAGATGGTCAAAAGGTACCACTCTTAAACAGGGCCGGACCTACGCTAAGTGGTGCACGGTGCAAAAATTGGCGCCCCTGTCTTTCCGTAAAATGACAAAAGAAATATTTCTTTTTAACTTTTTTCCCTACAAAAAACAAGTGACGAGCAAAAAAAAAAATTTTTTTTGCTCGCCGTCAAATTCTACAATTTGGCGGCCTTGAATTTGCAGTTTTGACGCCCGGGGTACGTGCTTCTGCTGCCCCCTAGATCCGGCCCTGCTCTTAAATTCGTTACCGAATATGTTAAATACAAATAAATGTCTGTGGGATGTGAGAAATGAAAATTACAAAAGTAAATAAATTTAGCAGCATACTTGAAATTGCAAGAAACAATGGGAATAGAAGGTTTTTGTTCAAAAAAAAAAAAAAAAAAATCGTAAAAAAAATAAAAATATAAGATCGACATATTCTCAGGAAAGAAAGAAATTTAAAGACTCAAGCACTCGACTTTATACTAATCGACTAAACTAAATACTAGCTGTATGAGAACGACTGTTTTGACTCGCAGTATTTCAACAAACTCTACTAAATTACTTGTCCTGTATGAACAGTATGTCCACTTGACTGAATTACTATACTCTACTAAACTACTGGCTGCGTATGAACCGGGCTTTACGTACAGTAACTGATATCAGAATGCATTATATGTATACCACACAACAGATAGAGTACGCATGATATTTTTTGAAGCAAATCGCCACATTGGTTAACACCACGTTAACACCTTTCATAACCTGTAAAGTGTCAGTGGTAATAAATATTTTTTAATTTGTATACGATTATTGTTGTAATTTGAGACTATTTATTAATAAATATTCTAACAATATTTGTAACAACAAATATAACATCAGTAAATACAGAATAATGTTAAATCCAATTTTGTTTAACCGCCATATTGGTCAACACATTAACCCTTTTTTGGCTTCATTTTCATATACATTGAATATATGTATACCTGTACTCTCTCTATCTATTCAATACTCAGAGGTTACAGTGTAATATCTCAAATATTTGGAAATAGATGACGGTCTCATATAACCTTGAACACATGGTATGTACTAGTTAACATGAACAATGGTTTCAACGCCAAACTCGCAACATAATATTATGTATGATTACCATTAGTAGTTGGTTACTGGTGTTTTATACATCAAGTGGAAATCTCTGACTAGAATATTTTATTATTTTGTAATACAACGTAAAATGGTTTTTGTTCTTAATTAAAAATTTATAAGGCACACAAGTTTAATACAAGTAAGGCGTTTAGCTTAAAACCAGTATAAACCTAAGTATGTACCATAACCTAACTAAGCATAATGAATATAACATTATTTTAATTTTAATATAAATATTATTTTTGAAGCGAGAAAATTTTTGAAACACCAACTTCTGTACAGAATTATGTAAATTAACTTTTTGTGATTTCATTTTCGTTTTGAATATTAAATACCTCTGTCGCAGCATCCTGCATTTTAACATAGCAAATTTCCGTTTACAAAAAATTGTTTTTCTCGGAAACTTTTTATGTGATCTTTCCGCCTCTTTCCAATGATGTAAAACAATGTCGCGAAAACTTATGAATTTGGAAAAATTTTGGCGAAAAATTAATTTTTTTCATGAAAAATACCTAAAAAACCAAGTGCCGGGCATCGGACGTGTCTGACTCATTCAAAGATTTTTTGACTTTCAACATTTTCACCAAATTTCGTAAAAATAAGATGTTTCGTTCTCATGGTGGCCACAGATTTTTGAAGATCAAATTCTCTAGACTTTTTCAGGTTTTCAAGAAATTTAATTAAAAAATTCCCTGACTATTTTGTGAAAAATAACACGCCTACTTTATCCCCAAAAACCTAAAAAAAATTTCTGACGTAAAAAAGTAAATGACGAGAAAAAAAATACCACTGTCGCAGCATCCTGCAATAACATAGCGAATTTCCGTTTACAAAAATTAGTTTTTCTCGGAAACTAGTTGACATACAGTAATAATATACAGACCTTTCTTATGTAATTTTTTCCCCTCCTTTAAATGGTGTAAAATAATTTTGCAAAATTTTTGAATAAGTGGAAATTTTGGCAAAAAACTAATTTTTTGCAAGAACAAAAACCATGTTCCTGGCATACGATGTGTCTGGCTGAAGAACTCATCCAAGGATTTAGGATTTCCAACATTTTCACCAAATTTCGTAAACCTAGGACATTTTGTTCGAGAGGTATCGTGCGGACACACACACACACATTATATATATATATATATATATATATATATATATATATATATATATATATATATATATATATATATATATATATATATATATATATATATATGTGTCTCCGCGCGATAACTTTCGAACGAAGTATCCAATTTTTACGAAATTTGGTGAAAACATTGGAAGTCCAAACCCTTGGATGAGTTCGTCAGCCAGACGCGTCGGATGCCAGGAACATGGTTTTTGCTCTTGCAAAAAATTAATTTTTTGCCAAAATTTACTTATTCAAAAATTTTTGCGAAATTTTTTTACACCATTTAAAAGAGTAGAAAAAATTACAGAAAAAATGTCTTTAAACTATTATTCTATGTCAACTAGTTTCCAAGAAAAACTTATTTTTATAAATGGAAATTCGCTATGTTATGCAGGATGCTGCGACAGGGGTATTTAAATCTCTAAACACGTGAAAAATTGATTGAAGTTTTATCCCTAAATAAACAAAATTATAAAAATCCATTTTTTCCAGTGTTCTGGTAAAATCCCCTGACTTTCCCAGAAAGTTTAGAATTCCCTGACATTTCCAGGTTTTCAAGTAATGTGCCCACCATGTAATGTTTAAGTTTCCTACTTTCTCTTGATTTTGATTCACATTATGCATTTTAATGACCATTTTTTTAAAAAACCGCATAAAAAAATCGTACAAAAAAGGACTGTATAAAAAAAGGTTCAGCTGTATATTATATTATTACTAGTCGCACACCCGCTGGGATTTCCCATCGGCAACATCTTTATTAGATACTCACTGCTCACTTTCAATGTTTTTCAAAAGCCTAAATACCAATTTCCACGTTTCTAATTTCAAAAATGACGAGCTTCCCATACGAATTTTCATTTCCTGTTTTAACCCCTTAGGGAATGAATTCCCAGAAACGTTTGCACAACTGACTTTTATTTATAAGTAGTAATGTCTAAAGATCAATCTTCATATCTTCTGTGCTAAATTTCGTGCTTCTAAACCCAACAGTTTAGGCTGTGCGTCGTCTGTCAATCAGTGTATAAAATATTATTTATTTGAATAGTCATAGTAACATATTTTTTTGCACGATCGTGTATTTTCATGCATTTGCCGATGCTGTTGACAATGCTGGTAAGTTACATTTCCCGAACGTTTTGTTTATATCCATGGAAACCAAAAAATAACAGTGCGGTAAGTGAAATAGATGCGTGGTAAGTGAAATTAGCTCAGAAATGATTGTAATTATTTATTCATATTGAATTTAAAAGTACAATTTGAACAGTAAGGAAAATAAATCGATTAATATGAAAATTTTCACTAGCTTGCACATTATTATTATTATTATTGCTGCCATTAGTCTTCATATTTTATTGACATTTCAAAAGGTTATTCAATTATTAAAATTTCCTGTGGATTTCATAATCTTATTTTCATTTTAGGAGAATAAATTTGCAGCCAAAATTAAAATACTTCATCAATTTCATTATTCTCACTAATATTATACGAGTAGTCTAACAAACTATCTTCCTCAATTTTTTTAATAGAAAATTGAAAAAAATTTTTGCGTCAATTAAATATTGACACTTACGGCCGTTTTCATAATAAATCACTTAAAGTCACTTTAAGTAAAGTTACTTTATTATTTTAATTTAACTTTAAAGTAGTTCATTTTCATAATAAAATTATGGAGATACTTTAGTAAAAGTGAATTTTTATAAATTTAAAAACGATTGGTAGTATTGGGTATTGAAGTGAAGTTGGCATTTAAATTGAAAAACGATTTATTAGTTGCTATTTATGTAAATGTCACTGGAGTTGGCGTCATTTGCTAAATATATAATTGTAAAATTAATAATAATTATTAAATTGCACCAATAACTATAATGGGCGAGAATTCTCGATCTAGAGGACTGAATTTTACCAAATCAGAAGAATTCGGTTTGGTAAACATTATTGATAATTACAAAAACATTGTGGAAAATAAAACGACAAGTTCCGTGACTCCAAAAATGAAGGTATGTATCGTACTGTAGAATTTTATTGCATTAGAAAATATGGTTAATATTATTACACATAAATGAATTAATCAACATAAATTTGAAAAAATGTCAACATTTCATTTATAGGAAGAAGCATGGACAACAATTTTAAACAAATTTAACAGTTGTAATAGGCCTCGGTCTATGCAACAGATAAAAAGTAAATTTGATAATTTAAAAACTGCCGCAAGGAAATATGCAGCTAAAAAGAAAGAAAGTTTGTCAAAAACTGGGGGTGGACCACCTGATAGATTTGACCCATACGATGATGCGGTATTTGAAAAAATGCTGAATATTTTAAACAAGAAAACGGTATTTGGCCTAAATAACCAATATGACGACGATGTCAATGAAAACCAATATATGTCCCCGGAAGTCTCGGTGGTATATGTTGAAGAAGTTGTTCCAGGTATGAATGACTTGTCGTATAACCAAGATGATTTTTTCATTAATTTTTTTTTGTGTATAGATGAAATCCCGTGTGACGAGGAACCTGTATATCTTGATGAACCTGCACCTGTATATCTTGATGAACCTGCCGACATTGAAATAGGAGGTAATGATTACACACTGTATTATTTAACACCTTTGTTAACTAATTTCACAATTTAAAGAAATATGTAATTAATTTCAATTTTCATGAAATTAATATTTTTATAGGTAGTTCTTATAATCAACAAAACAGTGCCGACGTTCCAAAAATGGGTGCACAAAAAAGACATAAAAAATTGAATATTTTCAACAAACCGACAAAGAAGAACGCAGAAACGACAACCTTATATAATTTAAAACAGCAATTACTTCAAGAAAAAATAAAAAGTTTTCAGAATGATGATCGGAGGAAGGAAGAATTACATCAACGACAATTAGTGTTATTAGATTTGCAAATACAAGCTCAGAAATTAATAACTGAAAATAAAAAATAATATTTTAATATTTTAATATACCGTTTTACATATACCTATAATAACAATATTTTGTATTTAATAACAAAAATTTTTATAATTTTATAATAAAAATCAAAAATTAAAATGTTCATTTATAAATATATTTCGATGTTGTTGTGCATTATTAAAGTTATCCTCTCTGTTAAAAACGATTTCGTTTTCGACTTCTTCGTACAGTAGATCATTTTCGTCTATTAAATTGTTCATATCAATGGCAATATTATGTAATATGGCTGTAGCGATAATAATCACCATAGCAGTGTTTATGTCGACTTTTATTCCATTAGATAAGATTGGAAATCTCCTTTTCCAAACTCCGTATTGTCTTTCGACGACGTTCCTCGTTCGAATCAATGACTCGTTAAACAAACGTTCGGGTTCTGTATTGACCTGCTGCAATGGTGTTAATAAATATGGCTGAAGAGCATAGCCACTATCCCCTACTAAACAAAAATTTCCGAACTGTCCATTCTCAAAATCTCTCTTTAAGGTGCTGTTATTAAAAATTGTTTGATCGTGGCAGCTTCCAGGCCATCGGGCAACGATATTTCTAATTCTTAATTTCGTATCGCATACAGTTTGTACATTTAGAGAAAAGTACCCTTTACGATTTCTGAATATCTCCGCGTCATCACCTCCTGGAGATATAATTCTAATATGTGTGCAGTCAATCGCTCCACAACATTTTGGAAACCGTGCAATATTAAAAAATTCTTCTGCTGTATTATTTAATTGTAGTGCAGTCCTCGGCATTGTTATAAACTCCGGTTTTAATGATGCAATTGCATGGCTAACAAGTTTAATTATTCTTGAACCTGTAGCAACAGACACGCCAAAGAAATCCGAAACAGATAATATTAAATTGCCTGTAGCGTAAAATCTTAGAGTCAACAGAAGTTTTGTTTCTGGTCTAACAGCACCACCTCTGAAAATAATTTTTTAGTATATATATATATATATATATATATATATATATATATATATATATATATATATATATATATATATATATATGTATATATATATATATATATATATATATATATATATAATAAAAAAAAAATTTTAATATTGAGAATTTATTATAATACAAACCTGTTCGTATTTGAAGGTGCTCTTATCCTATCCCTAATATATTCCAAAATATGCAATGTTACTTCTTTACTTAATCTAAATCTTTGAAAGAATTCTTGGTCTGTCCAATTATCAAAATTTATTATCCGTTGTTTATATATTTTTGGTTTTCTAATAATTAAAAAATCATTTTCGGAATCACTACTTGACGACGACGACGACGACGATAAATTCATTTTAAAAATATTTTTTTTTTTTAGATAATAATAGTTCTTTTCATTAATTTAACTATTATTCAATTTTATTTTGATTTTTGTTCACTTGACAGATTCGTTAAAGTCAGTAAAGTCTACTAAAGCAACAGATACACTGACTTTAACTTAAAGTAACTTTAAAGTAGCAAAATATGATTATGAAATAAAATTTTTACTTTAAAGTAAACTTCAAGTTAAAGGATTTTTAAAGTTGATTATGAAAATGGCCGTTAATTTTTATTTACAAATATAGTTGTCAATTGTCACTAGAAAAATTCGTATTATAGTTGAGGCACTATAAATATTTATAATATTTATTCATGGCATTGTATGTGATAACATAGAAATATAAATTTCACCTATATTATCCGAATTTTATTTTTTATTTAATATATTTTTATTCTTTAATTATTTTAAATCGATCGTGCAAAAAATATTATACAATACACGATGCGTTAAGTGCCTTTACTGATCTCGAAAATTGCAAAAACTCGACCCTGCGGGTCTCGTTTTCGCAACATTTTCTCGATCAGTAAAAGCAACTTACCGAACTTATATTGTAAAATACTATTATATATCTAACTTCAAAAATGACTAATTTTCATAAAAATTTGCATTCCCTATTTAACCTACTTAGGGGGCGAATTCTCAAAAATCCTTTCTTAGTGGTCACCTACGTTACGTAAGGAACTCCTGTGCAAAATTTCATTCTTCTAAACCCCACGGTTTAGGCTGTGCGTTGTCAGTCAGTCAGTCAGTCAGTCAGTGTTAGAAATTTATTAAATAGATATTATCCATACTACGAGATCTCTCCATTCCAGTGTTTGTTGAAACAAACCTAATAATATTTCCCAGAACTGCCACCATCTATGACAGACAAATAGACAGAAATAAAATTTTCCACAAGTGATCCCTTTCATTCATATCATTTAAAAACACGTACAACGTACCCACGTCTTTTGAACATGTAAACAGAATACTGGGGGCGTATGCTCTTGATATTTTTATATAATTCGACAAAATTCGAGGAATATTTCGATATATTCGTTCGACGTAAATGTAAGAACAACTTTTAATTAACATTAATTAGATTGAACCGACAATAATTAGCTGGGGGCGATGATAACATTCACTCACGTTCATGAAGGTAAGGAGTAGGTTCAGTACTAAGTGTCTATTTAACTCTGTGGGCACCACAGATATTTATTTACATAACATACCACCCACCAAAAATTTTTCGTCAAATTCAAATCAAATGATCATCAAGTTATATTTAATACGTGTTTTATCTGACTCGAATAAATTTATTTCTACAATGCGCACACACAATTTTTCAAAAGTAAATCCATTTTTACTATATTATCTGAATAGGATATTAATTTGACAGTGTTGTAAATGGACCTATTTTGATTTTTAAGTAATTAAATTATAATGGTGTTAAATATTGTCCTTTTACAAAAACATAAAATATCATTCAAAAATATAAAAATTTTAATTAAATAAAATTACAGAATTTACGTTAATAATGACGTAATCAAAAATTTGGAGACAGGATGCCGTTTTGGATGCCCTTAAGGGGATGGTAACGTATTAAAATTTTTTTTTCTCATTATTTTTTTTTTTATTGTTTCATATGATTGTACAACATCTTAAGATTGTTGTGTCAAAATTTGAAACAAATCGGAGTGAAACTAACTAAGATATAGAACTTTGAGCGTTAGTTGCTCCAATACATTTTCGTATTCCTGCCCAGCAGGTACGTAGCTTTGTGCTCTCGGAATCCATGAATTCTTTTATTCATGGATGGGTCTTTGTAAGTATACTAATGTATACTATAACCAATGACGTAGATATGAAAAAATTTGTCATATTTAATTTTGGATTTTCAGGTATACAAAACTTTAAAGCGATTTTCTGACACTTGTCATTTTTGAAACCGGTGAACAGTTTAAATCAAAATCTACTCGACCGATTGTTTTGAAATTTTGTATACAGCTTCCTTACATAAATGATCAGGTATCCCTGGGAGCTTTTTTTTTATTTTTCATAATTATTAATTTTACAATAACAAATAGGTCAATTTTTTAGACGAAAATCGGTGTTTTCAATTCTAAGTGTCACCAAGAATTAAAAAATCGAAAAAAAGAAAATTCCTCCCAGGGATACCTTAGGAAAGAGGTTGTCTAATGATATCATTCATTTTTTTTATTTCGGATGATCCACTCATGAGTTATATTGTTCACCGACAAACAACTTTTTTTCGCGGCGCCTCCGAAGATTTACTGCCGTTGGCTTAATTATTTATATTTTATTTTAAAAAATTAAAGAAATGTTGTTCGTATGTTGTATTATAATGTTACGATCGACTAATTAAATTTTTATTACGGGTAGCGTCTGAAAAAATTCTTAAAAGTGGGTCTTTTAATGCCGAATTGACGTTACCATCCCCTTAAAGATTATTGCACATGAATAACATTTTTTTAATTCAGCGGACTCCTCTTCTGGGCCCCCGATAGAGGCTTTGCTCCTTGCACCACACTGGGGGCTTCGCCTTCTGCATCTAAGGGTGAAGGCTCCACCCTAATCAAACAAATGATAACATCATTTGTTCTCAAGATACGCGAGACAAAAAATATTTCACAAAAAGTTTCTTATTTCGTTTTTCCGTTTTTCTATTGTTTAATTTTTTTTTAAATTTTATAATAATTTACTGGCGTTTTTAACATCAAGGAAGGTTCTTAAGCCATTATATAATAAAGACATGGTAAAAAAATCCATATAATCTATGTTATGTTAATGAAGTTAATTCCGTTTTTATATCACAAAAAACAAACTGCTAATCCGAATTTGCTGAAAACTTTATCCGGTCTTCATTTTTTAATTACGCATCTAATGAAATCAGTCCGAAGTTGATATCATCGTCCGAAGTTCTCGAGACATGCGAGACGAAAAATATTCACGAACGAACTAACGAACGCACACACAAACATCACGCTCGAAACGTTGGATTCGGATTCTAGTGACCTTGAAACGTGGAGATATGTCCAAATTAACGATTCGTAAAATCGGACCCATTACAGTAACTTTCAATGGGAAGTTGAAAAAAAAAAAAACATCAATCAGAAGTAGCTTACGTCACAGGCCAGTATAATCAAAATTTAGCATTTTAACATAGCACTGATATTGAAACGTGACGTATGCATTATAAAACAGATGGAGCACATATCTTTTTTTTTTAATTTTAAATTTACATTCTGTTGTTACAACATATCGTGATAGTCTTCGGCAAATAGCCATTTTGCGCTCTCTTCACAGAGCGCAAAAGCCTTCTTTCCACTAAGATTGTAGAAAAAAATATATATTATGAGCTTGGCAAGAAGTAATAAACGCATTAATATATTTTCTTTTTTAAAATAGTCAAATACCCTATATCATTTTTTACACTGCGCACACGCAATTTTTCAAACACAGATGCATTTTTACTTAATTATATGAATTTTTGCCTCTGTAGTGCACTGGAGGTCAGCTTGATCCAAATTTGTTCTTCTATCTTAGATAATTAGTGTTCCGTACTAAAATTACAAAAATGGAAAACATATGCAAACACTTCGGTGTCTATTCGCCTATGACAGGCGACTTCTCCGATATTTTCAAAATATTATGTAACCTTAACATGGTGGCCACAGATTTTAAAAGATAAAATTCCCTGACTTTTTCAGGTTTTCCAGAAGTTTTATTAAAAAATTCCCTGACTATTTTGTAAAAAATACCGCCCCTACTTTATCCCAAAAAGCTAAAAAAATTTCTTACTAATGTTTTAACACTTTTTCTTAAAAAAAGTAAATGAGCAAAAAAAAAAAGAAAAACAAAATAGTACGCTAGATGGTATAACAATCGCATCCGCGCCAATTTTTAAATCTAATTTCAAAACCAGTAAAAAATTGATTGAAGTCTTATATCCCTAAATAAGCAAAACTATAAAAATCAATTTTTTCCAGTCTTCTGGTAAAATTTCCTGACTTTTCCAGAAAGTAAAAATTCCCTGACATTTCCAGGTTTTCCAGTAATGTGGCCACCATGCCTTAATCACTGCGCATTCGATTTTTCCGAGGCACAGTTACTTTGGTCGTAGTTATATGAATATGCAAATATTCAAATTAAATGTATCTATATTTATTGATTGGGGTCAATAACGGAACTACATGTCTAATTTTAGTTTAATAATGAATCAAAGATGTGACTTCAATTATTAATTTTTATTATTTTAAAGCGTAAATCATTTTTAAAAACAAAATATTTCGTTAAATTGAGAACAAAATAATATTTTGAACGTAAATTATAAAAAAAAAATTGGATTATTTCACTGGTTAGAAATGAAAATTTTTTTGTATGTACTTTTTCTACGACCGTTGTATACGTAACGTTGAAAAAAGTAGCCTTACTGGGTGGGTTACGCAATATAAATTGCCATTAGATAAATTTTTGAAAAAAGGGTATCTTAGTGTATGCTTATAAACAAAATTAAGTTAAATGTTCAAATAATTTATCCAACTTCGCGATATATTTTTCAGCACTTCTCTTAAATATGTGGTCTTGAATTTTTGAGAAATTTTTTTTAATATTGAAACATACAAGGATGTAAAATTTAAGTTACTAGGGAATTTTCGAAAAGGATATAACAAGATAAGCATAGTAAATCTGCCCCGGAAGCGAATTATTTTAATAACTATATTACCGGTATGGTAAGGCTGTAAGTAATTGATATCTACAATTTTGGCGGCCAAAACTGAGTAGTTATGGAGATAACTAAAAAAATTAAAAAAATTACAAAAATTTTTTTCTTGGTAACTACTCAACTTCGGAAAATAATTCCAAATCCACATGAAGGCAAACACTCTCAAGCATATTAGACATATTTATTATCGTATCAGTCCTCGTTATTAAGCATAATAACAAGAATAGTATCCGATCCAAGGTTATTTTTATAGGGTTCCAATTGAGCGACCACTTCAAAAAAAATTCAGTAACTGTGCCCTAATGCACTTAATTACTGCACCAAGTCTCATCAAAATTCAAGGGCTGCAACATGGTAAAAAATTTTTTTTTTCATTTCTAATCTGCTGAATCGCCCCTCCAGTGGGTCCGACCCTGGAATTATATACATCAATCGAAAGTACTTTAAAAATAAAGTGTTGTGTCTCATAAAGTGTTTTTTCCTATAGTTTTCGAGATAATCAAGAATAATCGAAAGAGGTATATTAAGTTACAGGTTATCTGCCCCTGATAGAAAGTCCCAATAGTAATGTATTGTCGTTTATGTGACACTGCAGGTACTTCAAATGTATAACTTCCCTAGAAATATAATAGAAAATTGTCAAAAAATGTGGTGTAGTAGGCATTCTTTAATATTATACATGTTAAAAATGCCTACTACACCACATTTTTTGACAATTTTCTATTATATTTCTACAATGGTTTTGTTTTGATCTTTATATATTGTTTGATCTTTGAATATTATTTTAAAAAGTAATAGAAATGTCAAAAATAGCGAGTGCGCTCAAGCGAATGAGCGTACTCACTACGTTCGTGCGCTCAACTTCGCTTTCGTGGGCAATCGACAATTTCCCGCACTTATTGCACAATCACGGCATACAAATATTATAATATTATAGAACGATGGTGTTTTTAGCAGAAAAAAATAGCAGAAAAAAATCGCTGCGTCAACACCATGCGTAAAAAATATTATTTGAGAATAACAAAACGATATTTGAACAGCCGAACAGTTAGCACATATCGACTAACTGAACTCAACTTCCCGTTTCGTTTGTAACATGTACGTACTCACGACATATTGAACGAACCAAAATCAACTAACAATTTTGTTCCAAAATAAAATGAAAAAATTTCAAAACTGAAAGGACTTAACGTTTTGAAAATCACATCGATACTTCATCCAACTAATAAACTAATGTACAAGAAAAATTCAGAAAATTTTTCGCGCATTAAATATTGGAAAATAAATGATAAAATATAAAAATTGTTAAATTTTGTATCGCAAATACATAAGTAATCGTAAGTTAGAACCAAAATTTCGGGAAAACGGGTAGCCGTGTATTTTCTGCTGGCATGGCATTTTGTTACTTATTATTTTAGTAACATGCAACGAAAATTTGAACCAGATCCTATGCGTCGTTTTCTGGCAACTGACGGCAAAAAATTTTATTGTGACACAAAGCGAATATAATATACTTGTTTCGAAGTCAAATTTCGGGAAAACGATCAGCCGTGTATTTTCTGCTGGCATAGTGGTTTGTTGCCTATTATATTAATAATAACCAGTGAAAATTTGAACAAGATCCTATGCGTCCTTTTCTGGCAATTGACGGTAAAAAATTCTATTGTGATACAAAGCGAATATAATGAACTCGATTCGAAGTCAAATTTCGGGAAAACGATCAGCCGTGTATTTTCTGCTGGCATGGAATTTTGTTACTTATTATATTAGTAAAATCCAACCAAAATTTGAACCAGATCCTATGCGTCGTTTTCTGGCAATTGACGGCAAAAAATTTTATTCTGGCACAAAGCGCCTATAATACTTGATTCGAAGTCAAATTTCGGGAAAACGACTAGCCGTGTATTTTCTGCTGGCATAGCATTTTGTTACTTATTATTTTAGTAACATGCAACGAAAATTTGCACCAGATCCTATGCGTCGTTTTCTGGCAATTGATGGGTAAAAGTTTTATTCTGGCACAAAGCGCCTATAATACTTGATTCGAAGTCAAATTTCGGGAAAACGACCAGCCGTGTATTTTCTGCTGGCACAGAATTTTGTTACTTATTATGTTAGTAAAATTCAAACAAAATTTGAACCAGATCTTATGCGTCGTTTTCTGGCAATTGACGGCAAAAAATTTTATTCTGGCACAAAGCGCCTATAATACTTGATTCGAAGCAAAATTTCGGGAAAATTACTAGCCGTGTATTTTCTGCTGGCATGGCATTTTGTTACCTATTATGTTAGTAAAATTCAAACAAAATTTGAACCAGATCCTATGCGTCGTTTTCTGGCAAATGACGGCAAAAAATTTTATTGTGATCGAAAGCGAATATAATATACGTGATTCGAAGTCAAATTTCGGGAAAACGATTCGCCGTGTATTTTCTGCTGGCATGGCAGTTTGTTACTTTTTATGTTAGTAACATTCAAACAAAAATTGAACCAGATCCTATGCGTCGTTTTCTGGCAATTGACGGCAAAAAATTTTATTCTGGCACAAAGCGCCTATAATACTTGATTCGAAGTCAAATTTCGGGAAAACGACTAGCCGTGTATTTTCTGCTGGAATGGCATTTTGTTACTTATTATGTTAGTAAAATTCAAACAGAATTTGAACCAGATCCTATGCGTCGTTTTCTGGCAATTGACGGCAAAAAATTTTATTCTGGCACAAAGCGCCTATAATACTTGATTCGAAGTCAAATTTCGGGAAAATTTTCTGAATTTTTCTTGTACATTAGTTTATTAGTTGGATGAAGTATCGATGTGATTTTCAAAACGTTAAGTCCTTTCAGTTTTGAAATTTTTTCATTTTATTTTGGAACAAAATTGTTAGTTGATTTTGGTTCGTTCAATATGTCGTGAGTACGTACATGTTACAAACGAAACGGGAAGTTGAGTTCAGTTAGTCGATATGTGCTAACTGTTCGGCTGTTCAAACATCGTTTTGTTATTCTCAAATAATATTTTTTACGCATGGTGTTGACGCAGCGATTTTTTTCTGCTATTTTTTTCTGCTAAAAACACCATCGTTATTATAGAAGCCATTGTAATTAGCAGCTTACAGTCGCCATTAGATACATTTTGTGACGTCATTTTGACCGAGATAAATAATTTAACTTATGTCAAAATTGTTTAAGTAAATTAATTATTTAAGTAAAATATATGAAATAATTATAGTGAAAAAAATCTAAAAATAATAAAAAAATTAAATTTTTTGCGTTTCAGTCTGATTGGATTATTTGTGCAAAATGGGTAAAAGCATGTGGGGAAAACGTCGTTTTTAATTTAGCGACAACAAAAATTTGCTCTGATCAGTTTGAAGAATCAAACTACACTAGTTTAAAAGAAAAATTATGAAATACTCCAGTAGAAAAACGACATTTAACTAAAGGTGTTTTACCTTCTAAAAATCTTCCCAAGCTTAATACAGTTACTGAAAGAGAAAATAGAAAACAAGAAAATTGGATAAGAGACAACTGACAAGTGTCGGAAATTATTAAAATTTATAAACGGTTTGGTTTTAAAATTGTGGGTTTTTAATATTAAATTTAATAAAAAGTAATAATTACAAGCCTGAGACAAAGGAAACGAAAGCGCAACATAATATTAAAAACGATGAAGTTAAATTTAAGGAGATTGGTGTATTCTTAAGATTAATTTGCATCTTACTAACTAATTTCATTTTTAGATTAATAAATAAAATGGTATATAAACCGATAAAAATTTTATAAATAATCTTCTTGATTATTTATTCATCAATCATCACATATTGATTTACCAGTGAAGGTAAAGAATTTGTACCTACTTCAAAATACGCTTGTACAATCGTATTGAAATTCTAGATCAGAAAGTTTCCAAACATAAACACTAATCTGTGCATAAACATATTAAGAAAGAAAACTGAACAAAACTATTTTGTAAATATATATTAATAAAATGCAATAAGTCATACAAATATCGGATCGGTGGTTTTATTTAACATTAAATTTCAGGTTAATTAATAAATTCTAATGCGCAAATAAAATAAAATGAAATAAATCAACATTTTTGATTCCTTTTTTGGTAGTTTTCGAGTATACATTCATGGGTCTACTATATCTCATTCAGTAGATCGGTCCGGATGACGTCACATTTATCTATCAAAAAATTAAATAGATTGCCTTGGTATCCATAATATTGCACAATATACTATAGAACTTAATTTTGTTTCTGCGTATACTTGTGCAACATAACATGGCATACTGTTTCCGTATATATTTTATTTAACAACGTACAATAGCAACTCCCGTCATTCATTTCCGAAACCGTACAAGTGCCGACCGTAAAAAAAAACGGCCCTGTTAGCCCGTCTACATTTATTTTATACTATGTATTTACAATGTTAATGCATGTAAAGTATCACTTAGCACCGTGTGGTAAATACACTAAATACCAGTCATGCAAAAAACTACAAGTATTTTCATTCATAAAAAGCTTTTTATTCAACAAAAAAAAAAAAAAAAAAAAAAAAACGCAATTCAAGAGGCCGATACTCTTTCTCCTCGTTCTTTTACTGTGTCGTTAATTTCATCTTTTTTTTTCTTTTGAGTGTGATAACAAAAACAGGGAAAAGTACACGTCATAATGAAAATTTGTAAATATGAATCAATATTTTTTTATAACAATGTTATAAAAAATATGCTGTCTACGTATACAGGATGATCCAATGACGAAAGAATATATTAATTATGTATTACATATAAAAGGACCTGTAACAACATTGTTTTATTGAAGCAAAAGTTGTCCTAATACTAGACAGTGGCGGCAACAAAATTAAATGTTTATACACCAATACCTCGCTTTGCGTCATTTCGTTTTACGTTTTTTCGAAGTTGCGTCGCTGCTGAATTAGTACTAATTTTCACTGTGCATCGTTAGATTTTCGAAGTTGCGTTGTTTTGAGTTCGAGTCTTTAATTTTTTTTTTCGAAATTTTTTGAAATTTTCTTTTTTTTTTTTTTAAAGATGGCACGACTTTGTTGTAATATGGTGGATATGTATCTATTTATGTTGTAATAAAGATTGATAATAGATGGCAACTACTTTGAGCGTGTTGGTATAAAACTAAAATAAATGTGTATTACGAAATTAATTAAATAGACAGTGATTAATTTTTACTTTGTTTTTATTATAAATTAATTGATTATTTTATTTTGTTTTAATTGAATTTTTTTTTGTTTTTTTGTTTTTTGTATGTATGTAATAAAATTTTATATTATTTTTGTTTTTTAAATGTTCAAAAGAATCTGAAAAAAATCGTGAATATTCAGAATGAGATGTAGATTAAACGAAAATTGTCAGGACTAAATATATAATTTTCTTGGTACATAAGAAGAAAGCTTAATGACTAATTTTACCTAATAAATGTTATGTGTAATGAGTATTTTAGTAAATATTTTAGAAAATGAGTTTTCGAAATTAAAGAAGGAGTAAGGTATAACTGATAAATCCATAAGCAAAAATACATTGCAATCTCTGCACGTAAATATTATTTAATAGTAGCCATGTACCCGATGGGGCTTCCCATCGGAAACATTTCAGGAACCATCCGACTTCAAAGTTCTGTAGAAGCCTAAATATCAACTTCCACGTTTCTAACTTCAAAAACTATTTATTCATCGCCTACCTACATAACTCCCTTAGGCGATAAAATTTCAAAAAATATTAGATAAAAAATTCCAAATTTCAAAAAGTTTAAATTACATAACTCTAAAAAAGTGTCTAAATTGCTTTAAAACCAACATCAGTAACATAAACTCGAATATTTAAATCAATGTCGTAGATTTTATTAAACACCCCATATATAAATATAAATTTGCATTAAAACCTTAAAAAACATGCGAAATTTTAATTTTCCTAACGTGTGCGTTTGGTACATGAAAAAATTCAACTCGAAACAATTACGCAATACTCCATTCATTAATTTGCACTAATTAATTTACATAAAATAAATAATGCTGTTTATACCGGGTGTTTATAAAAATTCAGTACACAGGCAAATTATTATATAATTCCTTTATAAAAAAAATTTAAAAAAAAATTATTTGTTAAACAAATTGAAGTTTATTTAATTGTTTATGTTTTATGATATGTGAGAAAAGAGTTTAAAAATTTTGCAATGCGTATTTTAGACTGTTTTTTGGTGTTAATTAAAAAAAATTGTATATTACAACATTGTCCTTTCAATATCATTTTCGATTTTTATCGTTCTCTTGATAACAATGAAAATATTAGGTACTAGACTTTTTTATTTGTCTTAGTGCAGTTTTTGAAAACGATTAATCGATCAACCGAAAGCTAGCTCGTACAAGTATATTTGTGTTTTAAGTGAAAATTGACAAATTAAAAAATTCACCATAATTTTACTCTAAAAGTTTGAGAAACAGGAAATTAGAAGTTGTATTGCTAATGATCTAAGATTCTAATCAGCTCGCATCTAACAAATTGAAAAGTAATCTACGTCTTCAAAATCTAATGATATCGAGTAAGGGTACCGCAAGGAAGTACAATTAGACCACTTTTATTTAAAAAAAAGATTTAATAGAGTGTTATGTAAGAGTAATATAAACGATTTAATGGAAAGCCTTCTCGCAGTAAAATTAGCATGCTGATGACGTTACATTTCCAATTGTAAAATTTGGTGGAGGGCATAAGGATATGAATTACTGGTTCTTTAAATATCTCCTCTCATCTTACCATTAAGCATTATGACGTACTTTATTTTTTTGTTTTTTGACTTGCTATTATACCTACTCGAATTTATATGAACTGAAAATGATTTATGCATAAAGAATACACATAAATTTATGAATCAGACGAGCTCATAATATAGCTCTCTCTTACAAGATCTACTATCTAATATATTGAAAAAGGATAGTAGAATATTAATAGATTTGATCGTTACTTTATGGTATTCCATATTTGTAAATAATATTAAACAAATATTTTACTTCGAAAAATACCAAGCTTTCATTTTTGAAACTTTGACAATATTGTTTCGAACCGTCCAAAAAAATTTGGAAATGAATTTTCCAAACTTTTAAAATTTTTAAATTTGAAAATTTAGAAATTCTCAAATAGATTTGAAACAATAGGTATTGTCACAATTTCAAAAATAAAAGTGGGTTTTTGCGAAGTAAAATATTTGTTTATTATTTACAATTAAGGATAGTAGAAATTTAATAACTTTTATATGTGACAAAATTTCATTTTTACATTCTTAAGGTATGAGTCATTTTCATTTAATATAAATTTGTTTATAACATTTAAAGAGGGAGAAGATAATGATTTCAAGACCTTATAAAGTAACTAAGATTCGAATACCTTCTAGGGATGATCGATATTAGAAAAACATCGGTGTTGACATCGATGTTAACATCGATTCAAGAGTATCGATATACGATATACATCGAAAGAAAGACATCGATGTTCGAAAACATCGATGTTTATGTAGCAAAATAAACAACCATTATAATCTATTATTTTATTTATTAAAAATTAACATTGCCAGTATTTATTTGGTACACTTTGCAAAAAAGTCACTTTGTTAGAAGTTTCCCTTTTAATCTGTTCCTTTGTTGATACAAATGCTGCCCAGCTTTTGAAAAAAGTCTCTCTGAAGCTGTTGAAGTTGCTGTGCAACACAAATATTTAATGACAATTTTTTTCAAGTTTGTATAAGTGGATCCTAGAACTTGCCATAAAAGTAATGGATCTTGTTTTAAATCAGCTACAGGACTTTTTAAATACTGGATAGCTTAGAGTAATATCGATGTTTCGATATTATTCTCGTAACATCGATGTTTTTACCATCGATGATTATCGATCATTAGGGATTAGACCTTCACCCAATTAAGGTAAAAATTACCGTATTGATAATGTTTTCGATTGAAAAAAAAACACTTTCTCAAAATTTGCCATAATAAAAACATAAATGTAGCAACTTTTAAGAGAAGTCAACAGGAGCTTTGGTAGATGAATAAAATATGCACCCTTACGAATACCAAACAGTTAGAGAGATCTTTGAATTTTCTTTGAAATCTACCACAGACTGAATAATTATTTCAATAGAAACACAAGTGTTTCAAAAATGTAAATAATTATGTACATATTTTATTATTATGACGCGCATTTCAATAAACACCCGGTATATTTCGATGAAACAAAAATAATAATTATAAATACATAATAAACATATGTAAAAAAGATATATAAAAATAATCAAAACTAATTTCTATACATCCCGGATGTCGAGCAACGATTATGATCTTACTTCCGGTATTATGACGTCACCGGTACGATAGTTTTTTTTAAACGCACGTTGTCATCAACACAATGTGACAAAATTTTTCATCGGGAAAAACAAATTTTCCCAATAAAATAAAAAAACATTTTATACAAATTATGGTTTCAAATTTAAAACGATTGTAGCGTTCTGGGACGGTCTGTGGTTGACTTTTATATGACACAACAGTTATAAATTATCAGTCCAATGCCTCAGCTACATTTACCGTTATTTTTGTGTCTGTATATGCAAATAAAACAATTGCTCGTATTGTAAAAAGTTGATGTACATGACCAAAATTATAAGGACTACAAAGAAATTTTTTTCTTCGAAGCCCCCCGCAAAAAAAAAATTATAAATTGATTACTTACCTATTTCCAAAATTATTCTTCCAAAACTCCGCGGCATCCGATTTTGTGATACGAAACTGATCACCCGTAAACACACCATTCGGAAACAGAGCTTTTAATTCACTTAACATATGACTAAACACTAAACTGAGCTTTGTTAAATTTCGTCTATAATGTGAATTCTCGTCGAACATCTTCTCTTTGCCCTCCTTGAACAATTTAATCGCCTGTTTACATTTACGCATAAGATTTATAATAAATATATTGAAATGTTCGTTTGAATGTAATACAGTCATTTTATCTTCATATTTTGAATAGATTAACCGTAAACGTTGATACGTGTCCGGTAAAATGTCCAAAATAAACGGTGGTGAATTTTTCAAATTCATCTTTTGATGTTGACACAATTTAACCACTTTGTCCATTAATTTCCACGTTTTGTCCAATGTTCGTTTATCGGTCGCATATTTTGGCGGTGTCATTGCATCGGAGAATGCACCTTGCAATTTTGACAGGATATTTGTAAAGTTTTTATGTTGAATGGGCCGATTACGACTGGTGGCCATTATGTTTAAATATTTATATTGTGAAACCGTTATTTATGTACGATTAGTTTTTCAATTGCACCCATTCATACGGTTTTGGGTCACTAACATTTTTTTTTTTGTGGCGTTATTTTGTGATCACTTGCGTTTTAATTACATTTTAGTGTTGCACGTAGTAAACACACGGGCGATTTTTTTTTTTTTTGATAACACAACACACCAGTGCACCTGATACCGTAATCATAATCGCGCTTCACTTGACATCCTTCTTTTTAGTCATAAAAATACATATAGATTAATCTGGCATTTGTTTCTCAATAGCTTAGCAGGCTATATGAATGGATTAATACCTGTGTGAATAAATTCGATCAATATGTAATGCCTAATTCACACTACATTATAATTTTTTTTACGATATTGGTGAAAATACGGTCAAACGCAAAATTACAAAAATAAATCTATAACAAATCTGAAAATTCCGCAAAAATCAAACCCGCATATCGCGCGTACTCTTTCTCAACCTCGTATCTGAAAAGTCCCAACTTTTGGAGATACAAATAAAACGTATTTAAATCTGTGTTTTCATCATTATGAACTTAAGATTTATGCTAATTACACCCTTTGATGTTGGCTACCTACATATATAAATATATATAGATAAGTATATATATATATATATATATATATATATATATATATATATATATATATATATATATATATATATAAATATATATATATATATATATATATATATATATATATACATATATATATATATATATATATATATATATATATATATATATATATATATATATATATATATATATATATATATGTATGAGATACAAATAAAACGTATTTAAATCGTATTTATATATATATATATGAGATACAAATAAAACGTATTTAAATCTGTGTTTTCATCATTATGAACTTAAGATTTATGCTAATTACACCCTTTGATGTTGGCTACCTACATATATAAATATATATAGTTAAGTATATATATATATATATATATATATATATATATATATATATATATAAATATATATATATATATATATATATATATATATATATATACATATATATATATATATATATATATATATATATATATATATATATATATATATATATATATATATATATATATATATATAAATACAATATTTAATGTTTTTTGTGTGTCCTAAAACATGCCGTTTTTGATATACGAGGTTGAGAAAGAGTCGCGCTATATACAACTACTTGCTTTTTATGAAAATATAAGGTTCGGTTCCAGGTACAGACAACTTCCGACTATTTGCGAGTAGCTTATTCACAGTATGAATTTTATTATCCGTGGTTCGAAATTTGTATTTATTTTTCCTTTTATGTTCATAACGTAAATTCATAGCTTACTGTATATGAAAATACTTAACACCTTACTGTCTACGTTTTCAGTATCCAAAAATAATCACAACAACCACAGAAGCCGATCGCGATCAATGATTACACATTATGTGTGCGATGTTACCACAAACAAGTATTTGTGTACTCACACAAATCCAACACACAGTACTCTTTGTGTGTCTAGAAGTTCAAAAATTTTTGTGACATTTATTTACACCATTAGAAGGAAGGAGGAAAAATCACTTAAGTGGGTGAAAAAGCACAGAAAAACGGAAATTCGCTATGTTATGCAGGATGCTGCGACAAAGATATTATTTTTATACAAAAGACTGATAAGCTTTTTTATAAGCATAATTGTGAACTTTCACAAAGTTTAAAATAAATTCAGATTTGGTTTTGTTAAATGTTTTTTAAACAGTTGATTAAAATCCAATAATGTTAAAACTGATGTAATAAGTTAATTATGAAAAGCAACTTAGGGAGAAACCACGAATAATCTAAACTCATATGTGTAAAATAAAAATGTGGTCTTAACGAGTTAACTGTGTACAGTCAAAACTGCGTAACATGAAGGTCTACTATATTCAGTCGTTTAAATTAATTTGCTAAATTATTATTTATAATATCTTGAGTAATCTGACCATAGATAAAGTACACCAGAATTTTATTTCTGAAAGATAGCCAACTTCAATACATTTTTTTGACTCTGTTACCTCTCTATGGAACTGAGAAAGGGGGCACCGGGTATAGATGTCATCGTTGTTATTATCATCATGCGCAGTACACTTGAGAAGAACAGAGATGTCACTATAATAATTTTAAATTATCTTTAACCCTATTCGATAATGTAGATTACTACTAGTAAGATAATCCACTAAAATTCTCCTAATTGGCTTTCATTTTGCTCAATTTTTCAAGTTTAAAACTCATACCATAATTATAAATTCATATATTTGTTTAAAAACAAAAGTAAATTTATTTTTATTCAAAATTATACATTAATCAAATATTGCGTAAATGAATATCATTATCACTGATTCTAATTTCTGACAAGTGTGCTTCTCCCTTTTTTTCTGCAACAGATAAAATGTATTCTAATTTTCTAATTAATTTACTGTGATAATAAAATAAGTAATTATTTTCAAATAAAAATAAACTAATAAATACATACCTCCAATAATAATTAAGTAAAATTATTAAATTTCATATTGAACTCAAAAAAATAGATGAATTACTCATAAATAATTCGAAAAAAATGAAAATTTCTTGATAGATTTTTTGTAATTATTACTATAGAAATGTTACAAATTATAAATTTCTAAAATAGTAGAATAAGTTCTATGAACAGTAAATTCGACAGATATTAGTTAGTAGCACCTTCTACAATTATAGTTTTTTTAAATATGTTGTGCAGTGTTACTGCACTGCCCTCTGAACTCAGGGCTAAAATAACCACTTGTTAAGAAAAAATCCTATAATTTAAGTGAGTCCTCTTCTATATAATATATATAGTGTTATTCTCTTTGAATCTGACCGACTTCCTGTCATTTGCTTATTTGCTGATAATGTGTAGCAGCCTTTATATTTTATTTTAAGTGGTAAATAGATTTATTTCATTACATAACACATTAGTATCTAAATTTTTGAAAGAAAAAGAAAAATAATAAAAAGTAAAAAATTAAATTTGTGCAATAAAAGAAAAATTATAATTCTAGTACTTCTAGTATTTATAATTATATTATTATTCGTTACATGTTGAAAAGGGAATGTAAGTGAATATAACCTTAAAATTAAAATATGCGAGGTTAATTTTTGTTTGTATTTTTTTAATTTAAAGATTTTTTATCGGTTTTAATTAAATGGTATGTCTAGAACATCTAAAGATCCTTGTAAAGAGTTTGCCTGCAGAATTCAAAAGTGTTTAAAAGGTAATTGTAAATAGTTTCTTATCTGTATACGGATATCATCTTTCGTAAACTTTTTCTTTTAAAATTTTAAGTTAATGTAAATAATGTTCTTCGAAAATTGTTTTCGTTTTTATAATTTGTATTTTTATTTATGAACTGACCCTGGATTGGAACAAAAAAAAAAAAAAAAAAAAAAAAATACCGGTTTAAATTAAGGCGTAGTCTGGTTTTAGAAAAATATTTTAATCTGCAGGTATTTCGATTATTAGTCTTCTTTACTGGGTAAAGCTGGTCGCTCATTGGTTGCGGACAACTGCGAAATTCGATTCAGACGATTACGCACGTTTGTCGTTCGTCCGAGATGATATGTCTGCTGTTCGTCCACTAGCCCAATATTAGTCAGTATTTTTCTTTTTAATTTTTTTTTTCTCAAGCTATAGGTGCTATAAAAATACGTAAAAAACAATTTATGGCACGTAATATGTAAAGGTACACAGTTATAATTGTAATTTACCTTCAGTTTCATCTCAATAAAAATAAAAATCTCATGAAACGGACTTCTTCGCGCGAAAAAATCCAAACAAAATTGGATTTGTTCGCACGTTGCAATTATACGCACAGAAACGGACGAACGAGACGCTTTCAATGGACGAGGATTTATAGCTTCACAGCTGTTTGGATCGTTCGTCCGTTTTTATGCGTATTCATCCGTATTAAATTTCGCACGTTTCCGCATCGAATGGACGACCACCCTTTGACAAGACTACGATTCGTACGGCGCCAAGATTTGATGGCAGTTCCGTGTAAAACTCGACAAAATAAATCGAAAAACAAGAATAAAATTTTTCGATATCTCGCTTTGTTTTCGACATATTGAACGTTAAACTTGTCTTTAAATTCGGATATATTGTATGTATAGTGTGTGTAATATTTTGACAATGGCGTGTTCCATTTAGAAAACAAAAACGACACTGTGTGACCTAGTTTTTATATCAAAGTCGAAGTATATTGTCAAAACTAACTAAACTAACCCAATCTTAACTAACCTCGCCACCGAATTTTTATATCAGAGTCGAAGTATATTGTCAAAACTAACTAAATTAACCTAACCTTAATTAATTAACCTCACAACTTAGTTTTTATTAAAAGCTTTTATTTAACTTGCTATGTTAGTATGTTGGTTTAGATCAAATCTTGGAATCAAAATTTAGACAGGTTCTAATTGAGCTAGAGGTTTCAAATTTTGCATATCTGTCTAAATTTGATGACAATGCAATAATGTATAATTAGTTTTGCCCTAAATCGCCCCAAACCACCAATTTTTGATTTTTAGTCCCGTGCAACTTTTTGACATTTCGAATTGTCAAATATTGTCCATTGATTTTACATTACAATGTTTTGTTTGTATAGTTATATTTTATTAGGGTAAATGAACCAATTAAAATATAGGTAAAAAAATTAGTTCTTTAATTTTTTTAAATTAATTGTGATCATACTAAAAAGTAGAAAATAAATTAAAGTAAAAAAATGTTTTTTAAGAAAAAGCTTTTATTTAAAAATGGGCTAAAAAAATAAACTAACTTTTGAGTGAAGTTTGAAGCAATATGCAACATAATTTATAAAAGCTTGAGGGGTTTAATTAAGTTTGGAAACTATTGAAAAGTAAAATAGCTACACTTATATCCAAAACAGAAATAATCAATGATAACGCCTCAAGTTTTTATAAATTATGTTGCATATTGTTTCAGACTTCACTCAAAAGTTATTTTATTTTTTTAGCCCATTTTTAAATAAAAACTTTTTCTTAAAAAACATTTTTTTAATTTAATTTATTACAAAATTAAAGTATATTGTCAGAACTAATGTTGTCGAGTGTCTAGTAAAAATTTTAAGTGATTCTGAACATTCCCATTTTCGGAATTCCAGCCAAAAAAAATTAGATTTTTTTTGTGAAAGAAGAAAGCACAAAAATCACTGAAATTTGGTTGGCATTACCTTTTCCCTATGCACTGTGTTACGCAGTGTCATTTGTATTTTCTAAATGGAACACGCTCATTGTCAAAATATTACACATACTATACATACAATATATCGCGCGTACTCTGTCTCAACCTCGTATCTGAAAATTCCCAATTTTTGGACACAAAAAAAACATATTTTAAATCCGTGTTTTCATCACTATGAGCTTAAGATTTATGCTAATTACACCCTTTGATGTTGGCTATCCATATATATAAATATATATAGATAAGTATATATGTAAATACAGTATTTAATATGTTTTTTGTATGTCCTAAAACATTTAGCTTTTGGTATACGAGGTAGAGACAGCCAACGCACGATATTCGAATTTAAAGACAAGTTTAACGTTTAATATCTCGAAAACGAAGCGAGATATCAAAAAATTTTATTCTTGTTTTTCATTTTATTTTGTCGAGTTCTGCAAGGAACTGTCATCAAATCTTAGCGCCGTACGAATCGTACTATCCTCCTGGCGTATTATTTATTTGTGGGTAGGGTTTCCGATCTCTGGCCAAAAAATCGATCTTGTGGATCGATTCGAATCGTCAAACCAAAAATCGATGCAGGAGGAAATCGGCTTACAAAAGATCGATCTGACGAAAATCAATTCAGTTGTTGTAATTACAGAAAATAAAAGATATATAAAAGTTTTAATAGTTTCTTATTAGGTAATCACAAATCAGTTTCAAAAAAATTTTCAATTTTCTTTGAAGATGAACTGCTGAATTTAATATCAATAAAATGGTTTCCAGTTTGCACTGAAAGAGTCACATGAATCCAAAATTTGACTCAATTTTCTATAAATGAATCATAAAAGTGATAAAATTATTTGAAAACATAAATACTTATTTAAAATATATTCTACAATAATTGAAGAGGTGGATTCCAAAAGGCGCTAAGTCATTTTTTGTCTAATGTGAGATTTTAGTTGATGCAGAATGTTCAAGTCCAGCTCTACACGATTTTCGTAGTGCCACCCTTCAAAATGAGCTTAGTCTACTGTAAAATGAATGATGAAAAATGGAATGTTTTCCAAAAAAGCGCTAAGTCAGTGACAGTTTTATTTCAAAACGCTCTAAGTCAAATTTACTCGTAAACCATTGCATTTTTATTGCCAATAATAGCTGGTATTTTTTTCCAAATTTGCTTGTAGACAGATTTTCTGTTATGTCAAACACATGAAATAGCTAATAATGCACTGTTTAAAATGTTTCTTGAATAAAATATATCTGTATTTAAACAAACTAGGTTTATTTTAACCAACTCAACCCAACTTTTTAAAGGTTTTTTTTTTTTTTTTTTTTTCAATATAATCTGTTGAAAATTATATGTATAAATAAGAACAAATAAATAACATCAATAATAATTATTATCTAAGAACTTGAAAATAATTTAAACAGATTACTACATTTGCCTACCTAGATAGTTTTTTACATTTCCTGAAAAATTGCAAAAAGTGACTTAGCCCGTTTTGGAATCCACCTTTTTAATTTTGAAAAAAATATCATATTTTTACTAAAAATATTTAAATTTAAATTCGAAAAGATCGATTTCCGATCCTGTAAATTTTTTACGATCTCTGTATCGGTTTGGTCTCCAAAGAATCAATTCGAAAAATCAAAGATCGGCTCTCCAAAAATCGATTTTTGATAAAATCGAATCGAGATCGGAAACCCTATTTGTAGGTACTAAAATTAAGATTGCGAGAAAATCGTTTGATAATTTGTTTGTTTCCTTCACAGAAAACAGTTTCCAAGAACACAAATGCCAAGAAGTGCTTGAAGATATGCGCCATTGTTGCGTTAAGTGGAAAGATCGCTCCATCTGTTGTCAAGGTATTGATATCAATCCACCAAAGAAACCCACCGACGTTGAGACGCCGTCATCCTCCAAATCATGAAAGAACGTACAATTGTCAAACAACGCTCTTGGATACAACGAAATCCACGTCTATTCTTCACCATCTTCACCACGACCAGTTTATTGATTCTCTATTCACGTCCAATCTACGATATCTTCTTCCGTGAAAGTTACGAAGAGTATCGAAAACGTAAAGAACGTGAGGAAGCTTTAAAACGTGAAAATTAAACGCACCCAAAAAAAGTATGGAATCCGTGAAAAAAGCTCATCATCGATTTCGAAAATATCCACTACTGTTAGCCGAGTGTAAAAGTGAAGCTTCGGCGTACGCCAGTTGCGTTTTGAGCAGTGAATCGGTTCGATTTAATGAATGCGCTAAAGAATTCACACTTTTTAAACAATGCATTCAAACGGCTGCGAAAAAACATAAAACACGACTATAGATTATGATATATATTAATGTAGTTATTATTCTTTGTAGTGATTATTCTCGACTAGCGTAGAAATAATGTTTTATAAATTTGTCACATTGTCAACCACGACTCATCTACTGATTGGTAGTTTAATTCGGCTCGGATTAATATTTTACGGCGAATATTTGGATCAGGTATCGGAAGTTCCGTACACGGATATCGATTATAAAGTGTTCACTGACGCGGCCCGCCATATTCAAAATGGCGGTTCACCGTACGATCGACAAACGTATCGTTACAGTCCCCTGTTAGCGATATTTCTATTACCGAATCTAGTAATTCATTACTGTTACGGTAAATTCTTGTTTTCGCTAATCGATGTCGCTGTAAGTTTACTTATTCACGCGATCATTCACGAATATTTACGAAATACGTGCGTGGGCGCATGTAAAAACGGTTACAATTATTACGCCAATTGTTCAATGTTACTGTGGATTTATAATCCAATGTCAATTATTATTGCAACACGGGGAAATGCTGATTCGATAGCGGCCTTTCTGGTACTGTTCACGTTGTACGTTTTATACGTACGAAAAAATTATTTTTATGCGGGGATTATACATGGCGTGTCATGCCATTTTCGGATTTATCCGTTCGTGTTCAGTTTGGCTATGTTTATGCATTTGAGTAAATTTAATGTTGATTATTTTGATAGTCAAATTATTTCGGGCGATTCGAATCAGATTGTGTTGGCGAATCAAAATACGACCATAGATACGATACGATTCGAACGACCGGTACCAAAGAGACGCACAATATTTCAAAAACGATTTTTATACTATTTGATACCGAATTGGAATCAACTGAAACTTATCTCGGGGACAATTCTATCATTTTCGATTTTATTGGGTATTTTTTATTATTTGTACGATTATAAATTTTTATATGAGACGTATATTTATCATCTGGTACGTAAAGATACTCGCCATAATTTTTCCGTATATTTCTACTTGCAATATTTAACGGCTGACATTAAAAATTTAGGTGTTTGGCACAAGGCTTTAATGGTGTTGCCGAATATCGTACTACTACTTGTGATTTCGATACGATACGGATTACATCGTGAATGTTTATTTTTTTCCGTATTTTTGCAAGCGATTGTACTAGTCACGTATAACACAGTGATTACGTCACAGTATTTCATCTGGTTCCTGTCACTGTTGCCGTTGATTGTGTGGCATATTCGATTGTCGTTGACACAATGGATCCAATTGGGTCTGATGTGGATCGTTGGACAATTGGCGTGGTTATTACCGGCGTATATGTTGGAATTTCGTGGACAAAATACGTTTTTATTTATTTGGGTGCAGAGTGTTGCGTTTTTTTTGCGCAAATATTATAATTCTTAGTCGATTTATCAAATATTTTTGTCCTATTATTATCAATAAAATTGAGTAAAATTTTAAAATTAGTAAAAAGTAGTAAAAGATTGTTATTTTAGCAAAATTTTGCAAAAAAAAAAAAAAAATTGTTATATTATTTTGTAAAATAATGTATTAGATGGGTTATAGAATGTAAATATAGTATAATTAGGTATTTTAGAAACTTATTTTGAAGGAACGCAGGAAAACGATAGCTAAAGTGCACTTTAAACTAGGGATGATCGATATTAGAAAAACATCGATGGTGACATCGATGTTAACATCGATTCAAGAGTATCGATATACGATATATATCGAAAGAAAGACATCGATGTTCGAAAACATCGATGTTTATGTAGCAAAATAAACAACCATTATAATCGATTATTTTATTTATTAAAAATTAACATTGCCAGTATTTATTTGGTACACTTTGCAAAAAAAATCACTTTGTTAGAAGTTTCCCTTTTAATTTGTTCCTTTGTAGATACAAATGCTGCCCAGCTTTTGAAAAAAGTCTCTCTGAAGCTGTTGAAGTTGTTGTGAAACACAAATATTTAATTTTCTTTTTCATTTTGACCGCTACCCAAAGTTTTCCAACTTCAACCCAAAAAAGAAAAATCATTATTAAAATATTTAATGGCAATTTTTTTCAAGTTTGAATAAGTGGATCCTAGAACTTGCCATAAAAGTAATGGATCTTATTTTAAATCAGCTACAAGACTTTTTAAATACTGGATAGCTTAGAGTAATATTGATGTTTCGATATTATTCTTGTAACGTCGATGTGTCGATGTTATCGAGGACATAACATCGATCTACTTTAAACACTATACGTGCATACACGACTTTTAAATTCAAAGGTTACCTAAAAAGAAAGGGGATAAATGGAGTAAGTTATACTAATTTAAAAATTAAAATATGTAAATAATTTTTAATACACGAAGTGTAATAGTTATTTATGTAACAAGTTACAAAACGAAGGTGTTTTTTCACGAGTCGTAACGTAAGTTACAGCGAATTGGATAGTTATAGTTTTTGAAGAAAAAATTTTTTTGTCATAAGTGGAAGGATCATATATGTTTTATAAGAAAACTCTTTATTTTTTTTTTTAAAACTTCATATTTAAAAAATTATATCAAATTAAAAATACATTTTTAAACTTAGTACTGATAGCGGGCCGACAGTTCCCGAGCGCATACGTGACGTCATAATGATAACTAAAAACACAATATCTTTTTATTTTGAATTATATTATTCAAATATTTTTTGTACTGAATATTATCTTAACATAATGATCATAAATTCATAATGACGTCACATACATCGTGATCTTTTGTAGTGCAGTTGTTTATAACCAAATGATATTTTTTAAAATTTTATAAGTTTTAATTAATTTCTTATTTGTTATATATTTAATTTTTTTTTTGCATCGATTATCAATATTAATTACAGTGGCGGATTTACCAGCAGGCTGAGTAGGGTGAAGCCTAGGGCGGCAGATTTTAGGGGCGGCAAATTTGGGCAAAAAGAGCGGCAAAATGTAGAATTTGAAGTTTTTGTTCTTTTTTTGCTTGTCACTTACGTTTTTTAAGAAGGGCGGCAAAATGTAGAATTGAAGTGTTTTTTTTTTGCTCGTCACCTACGTTTTTTAAGAAGGGCGGCAGATTTTAGGGGCGGTAAATCTGCGCAAAAATGGCGGCAAATTTTTTTTTACCTTTTTAGGGACGACATTTTTCACTGAGCCTAGAGCGGCACTTAGGGTAAATCCGCCATTGATTAGTTATGATATAGCACTGAAATAAAAAAAATTATATTTTTTATTCAAAAACCCAGTTGCGACGAGTGTGAAATACATTCATTTTACACGTGGTGCATACAATATTTTTTGCAATTTTGAATCGAAATGAAAAAAATTAACGAAAAAAAAATGTAGGAATGATCCAAAATTATTAAAAGTTTGACAAGTACTTTAGCTACAAGCCATTTTGACTAGAAGCCAAGCAATTATAAAGTTAATTTTTTAATTCAAAATTGCAAAAAGATGTTATTTATCCATAATAAATTTGCCCACCTGTACAAAAATTGCTAAACTAGTCTTAGATTATTATACTATGTGAAATAAAGTCATTTATATACAAATAATTATTATTATTTTTATATTCCTGACGCCATGTTGGTTTTGGGATGTTTGCGCAGGTCAGTAAGTACGATCAAGGCTACCAACGTATTTACACAAAAATTTATATCAAAGTTTGTTATTTATTTTCTAAATTATGATTATTATTTGCAATTATGTAATTAATTTTTTGTTTTGTTTCTCAACTAGTATTTCAAAAATGTACATGTGAAGTGTTGTTCGAACGACATCTTTACTTTGATATGCAATATTTGCATTCTTACAACTCTTTTTTTAAGATTACTATTTAATAAACTGTATTATCAATAGTATGTTGCTTTGAAACGTAATCAACAGATGTCAGAGAAAGGCTACTTCCATGAAATTAGCCATTGTTAGGAATTCGTAGTACAACAACGAAATCATAAATTCGTAGTGTTTACATCACATTAGCTGGTCTACCCGTTCGTGCCCCTACGTGACCACTTTTAACTAATCAGTGTCGTAACTAACGCAATAATAGACAGTGTCGTTTTTTAAAAACTTATAAATTGAACTCGTTTAGAAAGTAAAAGATTCAGATAATCATATTATTAACAAATTAATGATTAATTTTAACACTGACTAAAAGCAAAAAATATTTTATACCGAAAATTGCCAAAAATGTTAGCTACTGAATACGAAATCCTAACTTAATGCGTGTTTAGCACGTACTTGTTGAATTCTCTTGCATTAAAAAAGAAGAAGTTAAAAAGTTTGCAAACGGTTTAACAAAAAAAGGTTTTAGGATACTAAAATAAAAAAAAATTATGATTTCAAATTAATTCATTTAAAATTTTGACACATTGTCTGTGATTTTTATGTTTTTAATTTAATTTTTTTTTAAATAACTATTTAATAAAAAAAAATGCTAATGCTAATGACGAATTGAATTCAAATTTATTTTGGTATTTAATCTACTTAATATTAGTTGAAAAAATTTATCAATCTTTTATTATATTACTTTTATTATTTAAATAAAAACAAATGACATTGATAAAAACAAAAATAAATCAAATTTTAAATACGTGGCTCGAACATGCGCAACAATGACAACATGTCAAAATTTAATTAGATCAGCTGTTCACACATTTACAGATTATAAAATTTTTACAGATTTTACTAAATTGATTAGCAAAATTTAATTTATATGATTAACTATTGATAGTTTATTTAAGAATATAATTATTTTTAATAATTTCAATTACAAACATTAAACAATAATCGAAAATTTTATTGTTTTAAAGACATATTTTTATTTAAAAATAAAAAAATCAGATTTTCCTAACGCCCACGTTTTTCGTCGCGTGATTTCTTATTATTATAATTGTTTTAGTCAAAACATCTGCGTGTATATTTGTATATACCTATATTTTTTTTAAAATTTTATCAAAAATAATACATTTTGCGTGACTGATTATATAATTTTTTTTTGAAAAAATGTTTTCAAACGCGTTAATATTTACATTAGATAATTTTCTCTTAATTTTCGCGTAAAATCGCGTATTAGATCTCCAAATAAATTTTTGGATAATGTCCGATAGCGAAAATTTTTCAAAAACACCAACACCAGTGTCAAAAGTGGTGGAATCCGTATCAAATTGTTCAAAAACTAATATACAAACTGTTATTGTGCAAAATAATGAAACAGTGATACATGATATAAAATTTGGTAAGCAATAATTCAAAAAATGCTTTTATGTTAATGCTACCATTTTAATGTCCTGCTGTTAGGTATGTGTGTTGTAAAAGTTATGAACGGTCTTATGTTTATCTAGCTGACATGATTTTGCATATTTATTTTTTTCATTAATTATTAAAAACTATTAGAGGGAGCGTGACGCAAGGGGAAGGGGTGATGGAAAATCATTGAATGAAAATAAACGTTGTTTTGCGAATTTCAATGCTTTTTTGTTTATGTTTTCAAACGATTGGATTTTCTCGTGCATCTATCGACAATATTTAACCCTAGAATCATACGTTGGTCTACGAGAAACGTTAATCATACATCGACGTCGTTTTGACGGATGGACTTTTTATGGAGAGTTTTAGAGTTTATTTGCAAAGAAAATTTTTTTTACATAACAATACTACAAAAGCGAACAAAATATTTAAAAAAATTGCATTTGGAAAAATTTTTTAATATAAATTTTTATTAATTTTTTTTAATCTTTTTATTAAAGCATATTTTCATTATAAAAATTAAAAATAGATAAATACATCAATTGTATCATAAAACATTTCTTTCAAATAATTAATTTATGAAATACTATGAGTCGGTGGACATGTGTGACTTTACAGAATGTGAAATTTCTCAGTCATAAATATTCCTATAGATGTAGTTATTTCCCCATTAGGCACATTTGCAAATTTTCTAAAATTTATTAGTAATTTTTCGAATACGATCTCAAAAAATAATAAAATTAATCTTTTATTAAGTCATTCGAAACGTATTCTTTAGTTTTCGATTCAATATGTTAAAACTTCAGTATTATGTCGTCTCTATAAGTCAAGCAGCTGTAATCATCTTTCACATTATCATAATCATTGAATAAATTAATTATAACATGCATATCTTTAATAAATTTTAGAAAAATTAGGAAAACTTTTATATGTGAAGTACAAAATCTTAAAAAAAAACATCGCGTAATCATACATCGACGTCCTTTTGACGGACACTATTTCAATACAAACAAAACGACAATAGCTATAAACAAAATAAATACGTCTTATGTGTTATAACAACAAATAAATTAGATAACAGAAATCTCACAGCAAGCAGGTACCGACAAGTTGTAGTATTGGAGCAGGTAGAGAAGTTCGTTTGTCGTTTTGACGTGTACGTATGATTCTAGGGTTAAAAAGAAAATTTATTGTATATATTTATGCCTTGGTGCAGTTTCTTTGCTCTCAAGGTTATGTTGTTTATATTATCATGATCAAACATTAAAAATTGTTACATGTGTAGAGATAATTAATTAATAAAAAATAATAAAATATTTATTTTATAAAAAAAATGTATTAATTGATAATTAAAAGTTTCTACATCCTAAGTTTTTTTTTTTAATATTCAGGAAGTAGGTACATTTTTTATTAAAAGTATTTTGAACTATGTATTACACACACAGATTCGTGTATTTACACAGTGGCGTAGAAATTTTTTGGCTGGCTTTATTCGGACAGTTTAGCTTGGATGTACCAAATCGACCAAATCCCAAAAAAATATTGTAGTTTTTTCACCTTTTCGTGACAAAAAAAGTAAGGACGAATTTTTTCAGTAAATTGATTGGCTATTTTATTAATATATGTAGAGCCGAATTTACCCAAAGTGCCATTCTGAAAAATTCAGCCCATGCCTTTTCCCGAAAAAGAAATAGTATATTATTCAATGAGCTGGTAATGATAGCTATTATTCACGAAGATGAAATTGCGACACGTGTCGAGTTTACAAGGCGAGTGTCATAATTTACCTGAGTAAGTAATAGCCATTGCAAGCGAGTAGAATACTATACTTTTTCTACGACCTTTCCCCTTTTTGATTTAAATAAAATTGGATATAAATTTTAAATCAAAGGAATACAATTTTTAATCTACATATATCGAATTTCATTAAATGTTCGTATATGTATCTTTGCAAATGATCAAAATAAAATATAAATTGTTTTGTTTATTTCCACGTTTCTACGCAACATACAAAAAATTTTGATTATTATTCGTAAAAATTAAAATTGTACACAAAACAATCGCAAACCTATTGAATAATGGTTAATACGGTGATTTCATTGGTCGAAAGGTATTGAGTAATGATCATTCCTCCACACCTTTGAATAATGCTTAACTTTCTCAACAATTAACGGATATGTAATGATTATGAGTATGACTATTTAATAACTAATGAGCGTGTTCTTCAACAGGAGTAGAAAAAAAATTTCTTAATAACTTTTTAACTTTTTCCTACAAAAAAAAACGCCAAATTCCAAATTTTGCCGCCTTCCTAAATATAAGTGACTAGCAAAAAAAAAACCGCCAGATTCCAAATTTTGCCGCCCGGAGCACTAGCCCCGCGTGTCCCTAGTGTAAATCCAACACGGCCAACTTTTTGACTAGTCAGTGTGGTACACTATAACAACCTCGGACCTTATTTTTATTCGTGTGAAATTTTAAAAAATTTCAAAAAATTTGTTTTCTAAAACAGAAGACGAGAAAAAAAAGAATTATGTATATTTTTTACAAAAAATACAATTGATGAGCAAAACAAAAACACCGAATTAAATTTTTTAATTTTTTAAAAATATACGAAATGTGGGACTTCTGGGACGCACTAGACCAGGGGTGGCCAACGTAAATGGTCTTGCGAGTCACTTTGGAAGCGCATTATAACTCCGCGGGCCGCATATAAAATTATGTGTTCCCATATGTTATGTCCTTTTTTGAGCACATTGGTTTTCACTACCTTTATCATTGTAAAATAAATATATTTTGTATAAGTGTGATAAATTTCGCGGGCCGCATGCGGTCCGCGAGCCGCGGCTTGGCCACCCCTGCACTAGACCCATTCCAAAAATATTTTAACAAATATTTCAATGCGGGAAAGCAACTGCTTTTCCGGGACTCGCCCGCAGAATCCGGGACGATTGGACACCTTAGGTAAACACAATGAAAACGAAACGAAAGTTTTTGTTAGTAAATTTAAACTACATAATTTCAAAACCATAGTAACAAAATATTAAATAATATGATAATTATTAAATTGTTTCACCGTATTATATCCAAGATTTTTTTTTAATAAGTTTGTGTTTTCTGCCACTGTTTGTTTAAAAACAATTTAATTCAAAGAACTGTCAACCAACAACACTCCTGTTTCGCTGTCGTGTTTTGCTAGTTGACAGTTCGGCTTGGTAAATTGCTACGTAACAAATTTTCGTTAGACAAACGCGAATATGTAATCAGCTTAAAAAAATTCCTCGTTGAATACTGGGAACAAGGATATGGAAACTACATTTTAGGAAATAATGAGTACACTATTAAGCATACAATTGTCCGGGTTATAATGGGTTAAAAATATTGTAATAAATAATTTAATTGTGCCATAAATACTTTATTATTTCAAAATTTGGTTTTTTTGAATATTTAAAATGTTTTAGGCTATTTTAAGATTTGTATTCATCAAACGTAGGGTATTTAACGCATTTTTAAATACACATATCGTGCAACTGTTGTATGCAAAGTATCATATTTAAATATTTTGAACGTTTTAAAACATTAAACATCTGTTATTATGTGAATTGCTTACACTGTGCGAATACAATTTCACTACGTAATCGGGTGTTTTCGGATTAACCCTGTAGTTTATGTTTTTTCTGTTATCATTTTATTTACCGACAGATGATCAACATTACCGACAAGGTACATAGTCAAGGTGGTATTACATTCTAACTTTCTATGTACGGAAAAAGGCAATAAAGGCATTATTACATCACAATTGTCAAAAAATGTTCTTGTTTAAGAATTAATTAGGTTATGTAACTGGAGTATTTTTAAAAATACATAAATGTCTTGTCAAAGCAAACGAGAAAAAGTAGGAATAAGTATCCATACTATAATGTTTTAAAGCGTTTGTTTAAGAAATAAACTTAATAACTACGGTAAAGTTATTGCCTATTGAAGACAACTTTACCATACCACATTTTGTGTTAAAAACAATTGAAAATTTAATGGTTCATAATGTCCGTAACATTCTTTTTAGTGACAGGAATATTTCTAACATTTGCTAATTTTTCTGACATTGGCAGCTCTGATTTATTTAAATTTTCAATTTCTTATGGTTCAAACCAGTGATTCTCAAAGTGGGGGCCGCAGAAACGATTGATTAAAGTACACATACCATCACATTTGGGGGGTCTATTGAAGTTTTCAAGTGCAAAAGGGGTTCGCGGACCAAGAAGTTTGAGAACCACTGGCTTAAACGATTTAAAGTATACTAAAAAATTAAAGTCGAAATCCTTACTAATATTATAAATGCGAAAGTGAGTTTGTTTGTTTGACTGGCTTTCGCGCCTCAACAGCTTAACCAATCAACTTGAAACTTTGCACAGACGTTGCTTGCGGGCCAGAGACGGTTATAGGCTACTTTTTACTTCGGGAAAGCAATTCATTCCCGAGGGAAAATGCCTTAAATTACAACATCTGACTATTAAAAAACGGATAAATGATTTCAAACTTTGTATGTTGCTAACAAAAGGGATGAGAAGGGACACAAACTACTTTATACCCCGGGAAATTTTCCGTGGGAAATTTCATTCCTGTGGAAAAATATATTTTAAATGAAACAAAAAATGATGATAGACAAATATGGCGATATACAGCGATAAACATAGGTTATTTTTTATCCCGATGAAATATCTCATTCCCGAGGGAAAATGTATTTAAAACGAAACAATGAAATAACAACTGACTATCAAAAAAAAGCATGATTGATTTCAAACTTTGCATATTGTTTACAGAGACGATGAGAAAGGACACAGACTACTTTCTATCCCGGGAAAATATCTAACTCCCGTGGAAAGTCTTATTCCCGTGGGAAAATATATGTATATTTAAAACAGTATAAAAAAGAATCATTGATTTCATTTGAACTTGGCATGTTGTTAAAAGAAGGTTATAGTCCATTTTTTGCCCGGGGAAAATATTGTATTTCTGTGGGAAAATTCCAAAGAAAAAAGTAATGATACCTACTCGGCGCGTAATAGCGACGTGATGAAAGTACACTTTATATGTTTTAACTAGATGCCATAATTTCAAATTCCACGCGGGCGAAGCCGCGGGTAAATGCTAGTAATAAATAAAAATACTTTGCTTTTGCAAAAATAGGTACCACGTTTATTTAATTAATTTTGTGATATGTTTCGGTTTGTATGATTATTGTTAAACAAGTAAAAATTGTACTGTATTTCATGTTTTACACACTAAATATATCCCGTGAAGAGACGGTAGTAGCGGATCTAAAAAATGTGAGGGGTTAGGATAGTGGAAGGGTTCAAAAACAAGGGTTCAAAAACAAGGGTTCAACAATAAATATTTAGGGAATAACGTCCAAATTTTACTGAAGATATTTTTTAGAAATTGAATATATTGTAAGTGTATAATAGTATATTGTGCAATCAGTGCGGGAAATTGTCGATTGCCCACGAAATCGAAGTTCACATACTTTTTTCTATTATTATTATTATTTTTGACATTTTTATTACTTTTTAAAATAATATTTTTAAGTCTTCGTTATTTTTTTCTGAATTAATTTTTGTTTAAATTACTTTGTTGGTGGTTTCTGTAGAAATAATTATAAAATATTTATTAAATGATAAATCAAGAGGCGGCTTTGCGTGTTTTGATTAAATTTTGCATGTTTTATTGTCAATTTGCGTGTGGAAAGTTTACTTTCCGCACGCAAAAAAGTATGTGGGAAGAGTAAAGTGGGTAAACTGCTATTTTGCGTGCGCCAAGTTAGTACTTCTCCCGCATGAGTAATAAAAAATATTTTATTCCAAAACCTCTAGCGACCTTACTTACCGTTTGTTCTGAAAAGATTTGTATAAGTTATTCGGAATAAAAGGTCGTCGTTTGCCTTCAACTTGACAGTTATTTATTTTCCATTTGAAATTTTTTTATAGTTGTAAAAAGTATATTTTTAGAGTCTAACAATAAGGATAAATTTGATGAGTCTTTTAAAATTATGTATCCCATACGATGGAGTTATAAATAAAACCACGGGATATCTTTGGAGTTCCTCTTCCAAATTATTTGTGGCTACGCTTCTGACTACGGCTATTTCAGCAAGTATTATATAAAATTAACCTTTGTACTTAATTAAATATATGTGATTCAACCAACATTTGGAGCTTTCTAGATAAAATAACCGAAATATTCGAACAAATGGAACGTATAAATGTAAAAAAGTGATCTTTCTTGAATATTACAAAATTCTAAAAATATTTTCATTGTCCTAATTTTAAAAACAAATAAAAAATAGCTTTTGTAAAAATATTATGTATTTATTTTTTCAGAAGAACGCAGTAACCAATTATTTTATTTATCAAATTGTTTACAAAAATTTTGTAAATAATAAATTAGTTCCATGAAAAAAAAATTAAAATAAATTCCCCACGTTATACTTGAAAAACAACCTTTACATTTTACACCGTACTATAGAGCCATCTATCCACCATAAACATAAATTATTTATCTATGTACTCGTGTGCTATGCTGTTCTTTGAACGGAGAGCACGAGAACGGCAAAGTTATAACGAATATCACGAATATAGTTTTGACATTACTTGTAGTGGGGTAACATCATTGGAAAATTTAACTATCAAATTCAGTTGAAAAATAGATGTTTTTGAATATTAATAGTGATACTACAGTTTTCATAAAATCCAAAAATGTTACAAATTTCAAGAACAATTATAAAAACAATACATAAAGCAAAAAGTTGTGATATTTTCTAATAAAGTTTTTTTTTCGGTTTGAGTTTCAATAATCAAAAAAAATTTACTCTAGTATAGAAAGTGGTGTAATTTTTGAGTAAAAAGTGTAAAATTTAATATCAAATTGTGCCTTGATTTAATATGAATTCATTAAAATTTAAAAAAAATATTTTAAACTTTTTTGGGGAGAAATAAAAATTTTTGAAACGTTTGTTGGGCAGGAGAAAATTATTCTTTCACATTTTTGGGCAGTTTGAATCGTGTAAAAACAGTTATTTGAACAATTTTTTTTCGGATTTGAGTGGAGTTGCGAATTATACACATGACCCAAATAATTTGTTTGTACTTAAAACGTGTACAAAAGAAGTGAATTTAAAATATGCTGTTATTTACAGTTATCTGTTAAAAAGTAAACCGAATAAATTTTTATTCGTCACCACAAAAACGGAACTTATTGTTTCAGTGAAAAATGTAAAATACGAAAGTAAAATTTCAAAATTTCCATGATCTTCACCTAGTTTTCTGTACAACATAAGGTTACCTAATCACATCCCGTGTGCATCATAACCAATAAAAAACCAAAGTGATTTTCAATTTTGAAAATGTTTTTTTGCTGAAAATTCCTCTTAAACAATTTCACTGTTCACATCGAATTCGGAGACAATGGGAGTACATAAGGAGAAACGTAAGGAATATGAAAGTGGGTATTTTGATGGTGACGATTCGGACGAATTTACAAGTGCGGAAAAAATGGAACGTTTAGGGAAACGTATAAAAGTGCGAAAAACTAGTTACAGTGATTATAAACATAAAGTGATCGATGCATTGGCAACGGATCTCACGTCCGAATGTCAGGATGTGGAGGAAATTGTCGATGACGAGACGGAGGATCGACAAAAGGATTTGAAATGTAAAGGTAGGAACTGGATTCAGTTTTGTGATTATTACACTTTTTCTACGACTTTCATAAGTATGTAGGTCATGAGATATTTGCAATTGGGTCGGTCATGTTTTTTTTATCGTTTGGGTCTTTTGAACAGTTCCGACAGGTCCTTTCGTGACTACCAGGATCTGAGGTTCTGTTGGACGTAAGCTACCAGAAAACGGATTCATTATGCCCCCACGAGATTTACGAGGAAATATGTAGCTAATGCATTCAGTTCCTCGTAGAATGTTCGGAGTTCCCTAAAATCTGTTCTCATGATGTCGCCAGAATTAATGAGGACATATTGCACGAGGACTTATCCTTCAAGCCACATCTGCGGTAGAGAGGACTCTCTGCTAGTGTCATAATAAAAAGGCGATTTTTCAGGGGCATTATGCCCAGTGAGCAAACTTGTTAGACGAGTCAACTGAATCCTACTTAAAGGTAGTTAATTTTTTTCTGCAGAGGTAAAAAAACTCTGAAATATAATTTCGTTTTGGTGTAGATTTTTGAATACTAAAAAAAAAAATATTTAAATATTTGAAGCATTTTGAAAGATATTTGCTATCTTTTTTTGGAAAGTTTTTGGGTTTTTATTATTTTCAGGGGCATTATGCCCAGTGAATAAACTTGTTAGACGAGTCAACTGAATCCTACTTAAAGATAGTTAATTTTTTTCTGCAGGGGTAAAGAAAATGTCTGAAATATAATTTCCTTTTGGTGTAGATTTTTGAATATTAAAAAAATATTTAAATATCTGAAACATTTTGAAAGATATTTGCTATCTTTTTTGTGAAGTTTTTGGGTTTTTTGATATCCAAACTGTTATCAGTTTAAAAAGGGGTCACATACTCCTAATTTCAGTTTTGATAATAATTGATCCGATTATTATCAAATCGGAAGCCACTACAATCAGTGTCTGACTCGATTTAACCGATCCGGAAATTGGACTGACTAGCTGAATTTAAAACTGGGCTCCTAAGGTTGGTAATAAGAAATTTTTTTTTTTTTTTTTTTTTTTTTACAAAAAGTAGGTTTATTTTTTACAAAAGTAGAGTCCAGCATTTGCGAGTTAAACTCACATTTAGGAACTTTTTGACTTTACCAATAATAATAAAACTAATTTGATTTGAAAATAACTTAAGAAGGTCAAAACTGTACGGTTAGAATCAAAAGTTTGGGATCACAGATCAGAACTAATAATATCAAATGAATGCACTTATTCATAAAATTAACCCTTTGCGCTTATAAGACATGTACAGCATGACAAGGTGGTTTGTCCATTAACTCTACTATATTTAATGGTGTTTTGTCTGTTGGATCATAAGACATGTACCACATGACACACTGAATGATGAACTGTAATGACTGCTCATACTTCACATTACATGAATATTTTATTTAATAACTGCAAACACATTCATTTATTAGAAAAATTTTAAATAAAATAATACAAAATCACGTTGAATTATTTTTTTAAAATTAAAAACTAATAAAAACAGCATTGAGGACGTACCTATTTAGCGCATTTAGTATTCAACTTTGGGGAAACAAGGTTAGAACGTCAAAAGAATCCGTCAAAAAAAGAACGTCGGTCGTTGTCATGTGCTACATGTCTTACCAGCCTATTTACAACTCACTTTTTTTTCGCTTGAGTGCAAAGAGTTAAGGGAATGTCAGAAATTTTTGCCCTTGTTCAAGAGGCTATATTTTGGTCAAAAATGACATTTTATAACGAAAAATAAGTTATAAAATGTCAGTAAAAATTGGCCTCATTTTTTGAAGTCTTCTTAAACATGTTTAACCCTTTGCACTCGATAGGCGCCACCACGGCGACACAATAAATACCCTTTGCACTCGAAAGGCGCCTCTCAGGCGCCATCCTATTCTTTACTTCAAATATCACACTAAGGAAAATTATAAAATTTAATATTAAAATATAATGTTTGTAATATGCAAATAAAAATAAAATATGTAAGTAGACTACTTTTGTTTAAAATACTTTGATGTATTACAATTTTTTATTAAAACTGCTGTCGAGTAGCCTGAGTACCCATATTAAAAAATGGTTCGAGTGCAAAGGGTTAAATTACCTCTAAATTTTTTTTTTCGTAAATCGTATAGTCGTACGGATCCCCTTAAGTGACTTAAGTAAGTTACCAAGTGTTTAAGTATTAAATAATGTTTATATCAATACCGTTATGTACCGAGACTAGCAATTGTGTTTTATAACTGTGCGGGATTCATCCAATGGAAATGTAGTTAAAACGGTAACTTATACTGCTTATACTTAACTTGCCTAGATAAATACCACATTTTTGCACACCAATGTAAGTAGATATATAAGTAATCGTAGAAAGTTTTTTTTTTTTTTTGATGAAAGATGGGGAAAGTGAAATTATGTGTACTTACTATTTTAAATACTAACAGAGCTCTACAACATAATACAAGTTACGTTAAGGTTTTTAAGTTTAATTAAATCTAAGAAATTTTATTAAATTATATAATCAAAACTTTGAATTTGTTTGATTCTAATGTAGATGATCGGATTTTTCGATACTAGTGACTACGCTGAAAATAATATCTATAGATTTAAAAATACCCCTGTCGCAGCATCATGCATAACATAGCGAATTTCCGTTTATAAAAATTAGTTTTTCTCGGAAACTAGTTGACATAGAATAATAGTTTAAAGACCTTTTTTATGTAATTTTTTCCCCTCTTTTAAATGGTGTAAAAAAAATTTCGCAAAAATTTTTGAATAAGTGGAAATTTTGGCAAAAAACTAATTTTTTGCAAGACTAAAAACCATGTTTCTGGCATTCGATGTGTATGACTGAAGAACTCATCCAAGGGTTTGGGACTTCCAACATTTTCACCAAATTTCGTAAACCTAGGACATTTCGTTCGAGAGTTATCGTACGGACGTATATATATATATATATATATATATATATATATATATATATATATAAATTTATATTTATATATATATATATATATATATATATATATATATATATATAAATTTATATTTATATTTATATATATATATATATATATATATATATATATATATATATATATATATATATATAAATTTTAGTGAATATTATTTTCGGTTTCTAGAGACCTCAAAACAAATTTCTGCCATAGTCCCGGGCTCAAGTCGCGTCATGACAGTGGCTGTAATAGCTGAATTCCACTTTGGAAATTCGCTAAAACGTCTTATTCAGATAGATATAGATTATGTTTTACTGGGGAGAAGTTGGCACCGAAAGTTGGAAAACCGTTTTATTTTTTATATGCCTAAATTGCTCCCAAATTGCTCATTTGACATCAATAATTCCTCCACTAGAAACTTAATTATTTAATTAGTTATTTATAAAGAAAAAAATTGTTTTCCCGGTATTTCATTCATCAAAATTTCGCATACAGTTTCATCCTCGCATCAATAAATTGCTCCCAGTTTGCTCTATTTAGTTTAACCCATTAGCACCCGCTGTATGCGCTTGAGTGTATACCTATTAAATGAACTTTTTTTTATTTAAAACAAATTCTACTTAAAAAGTAACTTCAAAGTGTTATCAAATTAACATTCTGCGTGAAAAGACTCTGTTGAGGACATTTCCACGCACCGTACACAGTTCTGTGCGTGTATAGAAGTTGCTCAATTGTTTTTTCATCATTGTCTATATTTTTTTTAATTTTCATTAATTGAATCCAGAAAAAACTAAAAAAAGTTTCACCATGGGCGTTAATGGGCTAAAAACTAAACACTAATTTTTTTGGAATAATTATTCAAGTATTTTGTTTATTTATGAATATAATTATCTATTTGTCAAAATCGAATTATCCTTTAATATATGCAAACGACATACAAATGTATGTCTGATTGCCTATATGTTTTAATAATACATAACTTAATTATAAATATGTGTATTTTAATGTATTTTAATTATTATTCAAACAAATTAATATTAAACTTTTATATTTGATGGGTCAAATTGGGAGTAATTTATTGGTGTAAAGAAATTATGCAAAAAAGGATTATTTAACAAATTTTTTTTGTTTATAAATAACTAATTAAGTAACTGAGTTTCTGGAAAATTTGGGAACAATTTAGCCATATAAAAAACAAAAAGAATTTTCAACTTTTTTCTGGTTTTTTTGTTTTATTCAAAAAATTAAGGGAAAAAACACGGTAATTGAAAATTACTTGAGATGTTATTTTGACAGTTGAAGAAAGTGTTTTTATTTGGGTCGGTATTATAGTTAGCGGAGGTAGACAAAAGTAGTTAAGTCCAAAATATCAACTTTACAGTAGAGAGTAAAAACTAAAATGAAATGCGGACAACATCAGTTTATTTGAATTATCTTCAAGTTTACCTACATGACATTTTGTAATTTTTTTTTAATCAATTACTTCCTTAACATGTAACACAGTAAATCATAAAAAAAAAACTTTAAACCTTAAACTAAAATTTTTTAAGACATTTTTATAGACTTTTAACATATAAAAAACAACAATGAATTTCATTATTAAAACCATTTGTAGACTTAACCTGTTTTAGCCGGGTAGTTGTTGCCATAAAAATACATTTCCAATTTAATTAAACTATGTACTTATTTATTATTTTATTAAGAATTTTATGAACTTAACTTCTTTTGTTAGTTTTTGAAAAGAATTTTTTTTATAATAAGTGCATAAAAAAATGATGTTGGGGCTGGAATTGACTTTTACCCTTTTAGAAATATATGAGATAGGCTCTCTTGGTCCTTATTATAAAATCAAAAAAAAAAAAAATCAACAATGGACTTAACTACTTTTGTCTACCTGTGCTAGATAGAATACATTGTTTTTTAAAACAACAATTTGTACTTAATTATTTACAAAGTAGAACTAAAAAATGAATGTAAACAATAGAATTGAATCAAAAAATTTGATAAGAAATAAAATTAATTAATTTATTGATAACACAGTTTTAAAATTGTATGTAATTATTTTTTATTTTAATTACAAATCAAGTTTAGTTATTTTATCTTTTAGAGGAAATTTCAACACTTGTTTTGAAAAATTTTTACTGAAGCCAGGCTGACGTTCTATTTCGATTTAGTTTGCGTTGATATAAGTTGGGGAACGGAAAATAATCATCGAGATTAATCCCCCTTAAGCATTAATCACCTTAAATTAGGGGACTTGACAGAGTAAATTTACAGTCTTGACCAGTTTTTTATTTTTTTTTTTTTTTATTAAAATTTAGTTTTCTGTAGATCCATCACTGTTGAAAATATGTTCCCAAAAACGTCGAATCACCTTCAAATTTTATGTTTCTACGACTCAAATTGTGAATTTTATAAGTTCTTGTTGTAAAATTTATATTTTCCTAGATTATGTACAAACTACAAGGCTGATGATTTTGTGGAGGTCCAGTTATGGAGTTTGGGTTTAATTCTGATGTAATCTGTTCATTTCTGTTGTCAGAATTGAAAAACTCCGAAGAAATTTCAATTTGTATTTTAAATCTTGGTTTTTAAAATAGAAAAATTGACCTGTATCACTCCCAATGGCTTCAGATTTCATGTCTCTATCACTTAAATAATAAATTTTAAAGTATATGTAGGCCAGCCGCACACGAGCAACTATTGCAACAGGCAGCAACTGAATAGTTTAAATAAAAGTTGCTTTTTCGTTTTTACAAGCGCACACTAGTTGATTAAATAGTTGCTCTATACCAGTGTTTTTCAATCTTTTTCATGGCGTGACCCCCTTAGTATGGAAAAAAATTATGCGACCCCCTACCCTCAGCTATTACGAACCTTTATTTCTTATGTTATAAATATTCGAATCCGTTCATCATTATTGATTATTTTCATAGTTACGTATCGATTAAATACGTAATTAAGGACTTGAAACAGCCATATTTTTATATCGACATCGAAGCTGACGACTTATAGTAGCTTCTGAACGAGCACGTGGCGTAAAAAGTGACACGCGCACGCGTGACGGTCGTCGCCGTTTAACACTTCCGAGCGTAATCCATTTGAATTCTTTGAATTATGAACTCGTGTTACTGTTTAAAATTATTGAACTGCCTTGTTGTTTGTTTGCTCACTGTCTTTTATTGTCTAATTATTCAAAATTCTCTGACAACTATTTACAATTCGTATTTACTGTTATTGACAATAAGCCGCAATTTTGAAACTTTACCGCGCGAAAGTATGAAACGATCACATTAATGTAGCCATCAATTAAATTAAATATTATATATTGAACTAGAGTGGTTTTATTTTTAAAGTAACTGCGACCCTCTTAAAAAGGCTTCGCGACCTCCCCCCCCAGGGTTTGCATGTGTTTGCGCTCTGGAATTATGGAAAAAGAAACAAAAACGCAAACGATTGTGGATTCATCCATTAGTGAGCCAGAGGCTTCTTAACGGTCAATTTTTATAAATTATGTCAAAATTTAAGGGAAGATAAAAATAAATTTTTTAATTATTTTCGGATGATTGTCAAAATTTTTGATAATTTGCAATATTAAGTTCATCCCAATTCTCAACAAATTTTTCACATATTTAATTCAACCCATATTTTTTTTTAAAATTTTTATCTGAGTATTGTTAATTTTATATTATATACCTTGCTGGTCGTTTCTCGCTCTCACTAATAAAATCTTCAGAATTCAACGCCATGATTCAATTTCAAAAAAAAAAAAATAAAAATTTGTCAAAAAAAAAAATCGTTATAACTTTATAAGCAACTAAATAGTCACCAGTGCGCTGGGTTCAATACAAAACAATACCTTTTATACTCGGTGATTTAAAAGTTGCTTTTAGACGTGATAAAAAAATTGCTAGTGCGCGGCTTGTCTTAATGACGTCACTACAGTAAAAAATCTTTATCAAACCCGTTGTCAATGTTCTTTGATCACTTATCTTGAACCTGTACGTTCTCATATTATGAAGATGGATCATGAAAAAGATGTTCGCAACTTATATTTGCGTTTTAACGAAATTTCCCTTTATTCAAAAATTTTTTATACCATTAAAACGAGGAGAAAAAATTACACAAAAAAGGTCTTTAAACTATTATTCTATGTCAACTAGTTTCCGAGAAAAACGTAATTTTTTTAAACGGAAATTCGCTATGTTATGTAGAATGCTGCGACAGTGGTATTTATGGTTCAGGAAGTTATTTAATTTTTGAGAAACAAAATCAGATTTATGGGAACTCTTTTTTCCTCAGAATACAATTTCTAGTAAACAAAAATAATAAATATTATTTTCCCTGTAAGCAAACTTTCCAAGAATTGAAGGAAATTTTGAAAAAAATAGTTTTTTTTTCATGTTATCAAAGTCGCGTGACCTTGATATTTTCATATACATATTTGGGTGTTACTATAGTATGCGATAGAACGGCTTGTCACGATCTTGTCGTGAATGTTGTTGTTGCTCCATTTCGTTTCGTTCCGTACCAGATGTTGAATCGCCCTTTCTAAATAATGCCGTTTACAAACAATAAAAATTTTTGTTCATTTATGTATGAAAAACTGTTTTTCTGTATATTGTTAAACAATTTAATTTTTAATTCCCAATTTTATTTTTAATTCCTCAAAATTGTTTTAGCTGTATATTTTTTAAGTCGTAATTTTATTTAAAGTTATACAAAGAATTTTTTTTTTAAATTTTCTATATGTGTACGTGTATAAAGTGTGTGTGCTTGTTATCTATCACTTCTCTATCACAATTCACAACATTGTGAACGAGTCTCCGTCTAACTACAGCTATACATATTAAATACCATATACAGTGGAACTCCAATAAGTGCAACAAAATATTCCCTTCCTCTTCTGAATTACAGTTCTTTGAGTTCTTGTAATGGTCTAAAAAATAAATATATTGACGTAATGTTTTATAAAAAAAATAATTTTCAAGGTTATTTTTACTATGAATCTGAATATTTTAATGAAATCAATAATTATCCCAGGATATTTACTAAATAAAATTATATCTAACTCAACAAAAATTATAAAATAAGTTTTATAAACTTTGTTTAAATAAAAAAATAATAATAACAATAATAAACAAATACTTTACTTTGCAAAATACCACTTTTATTTTTGAAACAATATTGTCACAGTTTCAAAAATAAAAGTGGTATTTTGCAAAGTAAAGTATTTGTTTATTATTTACAAATATGGAATACCATAAAGTAACGCTCAAATCTATTAATATAATAATAACAATAATACGTCTTAAATATTATATTGTTTTAATAATAATGAACATTAAATTAATAAATTGCAATAGAATACTTCAGCAATGTATAGCAATGACAACAGTCCGGCTAAAACCTGTTGTAACTATAACAATATGTTGGTAAATTACATGTACGTAGTGTACGTATAACACATACTTAAAGTAGTGTGCGTTAAGAACGTTAAATTGTTGTAAGAACGTTAAAAGTTGTTTTTTGTTAATTCAGTTTTATTAATTTTAATAAGCAAAAAAAGTAGACGCCAGTGGCTGGCTTACTGCATGTATCTGTACTACGCTAATAACAAAACAAACATTCTGTGTGTACTGGCATGCAGCGTTTGATTGTGTCTGTCGTACACCAGTGGTGGTTGTGTAACAGTTTGGTAGTGCACAGTTTCATAGTGACTACTGTAAATATTTTTATAAGGATAGCAGTATCCACTATAGCAGTACAATTTTTTTTTTTTATTTTGGTTACTACAGTCGAAATTTTGAACTTTGATATGATCTTTTGTAATTGATTGCGTTTTATTTAGCGTCAGTTATTGGCCGTCTATGGTCCGGTTCACTTCGGACGTTTAATGACCTTATCACACTGAAGATCTACTATTGTATTTTCCACGATAAAACACACCTAACATAGTTTAGTGCAGCATAATATTATGAAGATAGCTGAAAGTTGATATTATCGCTAGTTAATTCAACAAGATCAGACGTCTGCAATAAATAAATTATTTTTATGTGCAATTATTTTTATTGTTTAAAACATAATGAACAATTATTTCTCAATTAAATTGTCGAAATTGTATACAGGGTGTTTCGTAAACAATTTACAAAACTAAAAAAAGCTGTTTGTGTTTGGGGATTTTCTTTTAGTGAATTTTCGAATCGAAAATTCAGCTATTACGGTCACTGTTATGACGCGACTTGAGCCCAGGACTGTGATAGAAATTTGTTTTGAGGTCTCTCGAAGCTAAAAATGACATTTACCAAAATTTATATGTGTATGTATACATTCATATTTATATAAATATGTATTTATGTGTCCTCACGATAACTCCCGAAAGAAATATCTTATTTTTACGAAATTTGGTGAAAACGTTGGAAGTGCAAAAATCTTGGATGAGTTCTTCAGCCAGACATGTCCGAAGCCCGGAACATGTTTTTTTTTGGGCATTTTTTGTGAAAAAATAAGTTTTTTGCCCAAATTTCCTCAAGTTTAGAAGTTTTTACGACATTTTTTGGTACCATTGGAAAGAGAAGAATACATAAAAAAGGTTATTGAACAATTATTCTACCATAAAACCGTCTAGACCCGGACACTTTTTTACATTTTTTGGTTAATTTTATATTTATACATGTTTTTTCATAGATATCACCAATAAGAGTATTACCATTAGAAAGAGGGTATATTATTTGTTATATCCCTGACCCATTTGTTTCATTATAAGTAAAAATTAAAAAAATAAAAAATAATTAATAAGTGTCCGGGTCTACACCCTAAATCGGTCTTGACCCGGACACTTACTTAAATAATGTAATAACATGCAAACTAACCTCTCCGTCGGGTTTAGGACAGTGTTTTATATCGTCTGATGTCTCTGAACCTGTCAAAGGCTTCCAAACATTTTGTGGGAAGGGAGAGGGGTCAATGCATAGTATGCCTCTTTATGAAGTAAACATGCGATATGACACCAGAAGGAGGCATAAACCGCGTAATTCTGGGGGGAATATTAACGTATGGATAGTGGGAGTTACAGCTGGTGCGAATCGCGGCCATAGTGTAATAAACTGATGTGTCCGGGTCTAAACGGATATACATATATAGCATATATTTTTTTATATATGCATCGAATATAACTTCAAACATCATTAAATGATGCGCGATAAAATTCTGAACACATATACATATCAAAACTAAAACAGTATGACAATTATGACGAAAATTACATGTCTAAGTTAGACACACATTTTATTTCTTTGAAAAACTGTAGGATAATAATCCTGTAAAATGAGATAGTAAATGTTGAAATCCGTAGTTTTTATTGGTACAGCTGTTTAGAGGATGTTTTTCTCTCTCTAATGACGTCAAGAACAAATGTTTATTGTTGCAGGTTAATGTAGAAATTATTTACTTTGAATATTGGTGCAAAGTGTCCGGGTTTAGACGGTTTTACGGTATGTCAACTAGTTTCCGAGAAAAATTAATTTTTATAAACGGAAATTCGCTATGTTACGGAGGATGTCGCAACAGGGGTATTTTAACTTTTTGCACTCAAGGTAAAATAATTATGATTCTGGGTTAGCTACTAAGTCATGTGAACATAACTTTTAACCTTGTTTTGCAAAGCTTGAATACTAAATGCCCTAAATGCTCTTTTTGTTTAGCTTGTTATTTTTGAAAGATGATTAAAAGTAATATATTGTGCACAGGCCCGATTTCAAGTCTGGTTTCATGTCTCTAGCTTTAGTAGATTCGGAGATATTTATATGCCAACTTACGCAATATGGGCGCAAGTCAAAAAGAACCTTTTTACCTATATTTGAATTTATCTTTGTTATATTAATAGATAGAAGTTTACTTACACTCATTTAAAAACATAATTACTTCGTTTGGTTGGTAACTATGTAAGTAGTACAATTTGTGTTCCCCTCACCTGAACTTCTAGAGGTTTTTTGTGCTTGCGCCCATAATACATACCTACATAATATGTACATACATTCGGAAAATTTTCGAGATTCCCTAGGCCTTAAAACGTTAATACCGCACATGCCCAAATTGATCTGGTTACCATACTTTCCTTTCTTGTGGTTATAGCTTTATTACGTTCGTTACAAATTGATTTCCTCTTCGAGATGTTTAAAACAAATTATAACACTAAAGCAATATTTTGTCGCGCGATAAAATATTGCTTTAGTGTACATTCACCTTTAAATTAACACATGGATTTCGTTCAGTTTACCATATTTCTTGATTGAATAGTGATTGTTGTTAAGTGTTAGGTATTGTTACACCAAGAAAAAAGAGTAAAAAAGTTCTTGTATACAGTATTTTATGATACTTCCGGTTCTGCGACTGAGCCACCGTACCGCTAATAAAACCACCAAATGTAACCATCTATCATGGGTGTCGCGTTAAGGGTGATTGAAATATGTTTTGCCGGATCAAATTTCATAGTACCATAAAACAAGCACCTTGCTACGTACTACAGATAAATTATGGAAACAAAGGCTTAAAAACAATGAGTCTGTATTTTGGTAGGCGACCATTATGTTTAGTGTCTGTAAAATATACGATCACAAAACCAGTGCATTTTAAAATTTTAATTTTCGATCTGTTATTCTTAAATTTATCGAAATTTAATAACTAGTCTTCAGAATTTTTGAAGACTATGAAAATGATTCCAAGCTACAATAAATCTGTTCAGAGTTAAAGAATTGCTTTTAAACATCTTTCTAAGGCCGCTATTACATTGTCGTAGATATATTATGTCAAAGACCTTTGATCAAATCTATATGATCAAATATTAAAAAGTATCTTTAACTATGGTTACAGAAATTTATATTATAAAAGTTGACTTATTACACTATAATAATTCTTTGATTTAAATAAAACTTTCACATATATCTATGACAGTGTAATAGCGGCCTAATGCTTGGAGAGAAATTAGGGACAGAGAGAAAAACAATAAATTAGAGCAGTGGTTTTCAAATTAGCCCTAGAATCATACGTTGGTCTACGAGTCAAGTTAATCATACATCGGCGTCGTTTCGACGAATGGACTTTTTACGGGGAGTTTTAGAGTTTATTTGCGAAAAACATTTTTTTTACATAACAATACTACAAAAGCGAACAAAATATTTAAAAAAAAATGGATTTGGAAAAATTTCTTAATATAAATATTTATTAATTTTTGAAATCTTTTTATCAAAGCATATTTTCACTATAAAAATTAAAAAATAGATAAATACATCAATTGTATCATAAAACATGTGTTTCAAATAATTAATTTATGAACTATTATGAGTCAGTGGACATGTGTGAGTTTACAGAATGTGAAATTTCTCAGTCATAAATATTCCTATAGATATGTAGTTATTTCCCCATTAGGCACATTTGTAAATTTTCTAAAATTTGTTAGTAATTTTTAGAATAAAATCTCAAAAAATAATAAAAATTAAAATATTTTCCACAAAATAAATTGTTAACCTTTTATTAAGTCACTTGAAACGCATTCTTTAGTTTTCGATTCAATATATTAAAACTTCAGTATTATGTTGTCTCTATAAGTCAAACAGCTGTAATCATCTTTCACATTATCATAATCATTGAATAAATTAATTATAACATCCATATCTTTAATAAATTTTAGAACAATTAGGAAAACTTTTATAATTATGTGGAGTACAAAATCTTTAAAAAAAATATAGGTTAATCATACATCGTCGTGCTTTTGACGCACAGTATTTCAGTATAAAAAAACGACAATAGCTATAAAAAAAATTTATACGTCTTATGTGTTATAATAACAAATAAATTAGATAACAGAAGTTTCACACCAAACAGGCACCGATAAGTTGTAGTATTGGAGCAGGTAGAGAAGTTCGTTCGTCGTTTTGACGAGTACGTATGATTCTAGGGCTAGAGCAGTGGTTTTCAAACTTTTTGGTCGCAACTCCTTTGCACTTAAAAATTTCAAAAGACCCCTAAAATAATGTGAAAATAGATATATGATCTGTAACCAACTGTTTCTGCGACCCCCACTTTAAGAATTACTGAACTAGAAGTACCTGGGGTTCGATTCCTGCACAATTTTTGAAACTTTAAGTTTCGATCAAAATAATATTTTGAAATATTTTTTTAAGATAAATTTTTCAAAATAAAAACGCATACAGTAGTGCTTTGTGTGATTTGTTTAGAATACTTTTAAATAATTAATTTATTTTCAAAAAAAAAAAAAAAAAAATCTATTGAATTAAACCGTTAGCTAGTTAGTCAACAACTAGGTGCTTGTGTATACATATGTATAGTAAAGTAGAAAATAGGTCTTACAGTAAGTAATATGTACTATATACATACATTCATACATTGAAATACGATGTTGAAACAGCACGGTTTTATGTTGAAAGAATACATTAATTTTTTTTTTTTTTAAATATGTATCATTTTGTATCAGTCTCTTGTTATTTGGGGCTTACTAAAATAAAAATTTTTTGAATATTTCAATTAAAATGTCTGTAAAATGAAATTTTAAAACAGAATTATTATTTTTTGTACACTTAGTTCTTTATTAACACGGTAGATAAAAGCCAGAACTACGAAAACGTATTGTGAACTAAAACCTCTGCAATATAAAACATAGAGGGGATTCCCCGAATATGCACATATCGTATCGTGTATTTAGAAAATGATAATGAGTGCCTTCGTTGCCCTCATCACTTTAATTCTAAATGATGTGGGCACATGCGCACAGTAATTAAAAACTGCATGGGAATTGACATTATTAATTGCGCATGTGCCCACATCATTTAGAAGTAAGTGATGAGGCCAGTGAAGACACTCAATATACTTAGGAGAATTCCTAGTTAGTTGGAATTAGTTAATCCAGCAAATTACTCAGGACTTATTTTTACGGAAATAACCTTTTCTGTCAGATAGAATCGATAATATATTTCAGTTCACAGAAACTCTCAGAAATCAAAACTCTTTTGAAAAAATTTTGGGGAAGAATTTATTTTTTTGTGGAAATAAACCTAAAATATTCGGTTCCGGAAATCCAATGTGTCTCAGAAACTACTGAAGGAATTGAAATATATCTAAGGAACTGAAAATTCGCTAAACCTAACAAACTGAGCGAAAAATTATAAAGAAACTTCAGTATTCATTTTAATTTTTTGCCCCGTTTTGCGCTAATAAGGGTGCGTAATTTGTAACAAAATTTCTGTTCACCAGTATTATTTTTTAAGGCAACTTTTCAAGCGGTTTAAAGCGTACAGAAACGCCGCGCGGCCGCGCTTTATTTCCATAAATAACACACAGATGGTGTTAATGGCAGGTATAAATTAGAGTCCCTATAATAAATAGAGTCGTGACATGTCATCCATTTTCTGTCCAAAACAGAGCGGGAAGCTTCAAAATTAATTATCACGTATTTAAGTAAATATTTTTGAGTACATAATTATTGTTAAGAAGTTTGAACAGTTAAAAAAAATAATTTAATTATTCTTTCTAGGTTAAACTTAATGATTTTTAGCGAATTTCCAGAATGGAATCCAGCTATTACAGCCACTGTCATGACGCGACGACTTGAACCCGGGACCATGGCAGAAATTTATTTTGAGGTCCCTAGAAACCGAAAATAATATTCACCAAAATTTATATATATATATATGTGTCCGCACGATGACTCTCGAACGAAATGTCCTAGGTTTACGAAATTTGGTGAAAATGTTGGAAGTCCCAAACCGTTGGACAAGTTCGTTAGCCAGACACGTCGGATGCCAGGAACATGGTGTTTGTTCTTGCAAAAAATTAGTTTTTTGCCAAAATTTCCACTTATTTAAAAATTTTTGCGAAATGTTTTTACATCATTTAAACGACGAAAAAAAATTACATAAAAAAGGTCTTTAAACTATTATTCTATGTCAACTAGTTTCCGAGAAAATTTAATTTTTATAAAAGGGCATTCGCTATGTTATGCAGGATGCTGCGACAGGGGTATACCTATATGCATAATTATATGAAAGAATGTGTTTGTGGTACAGGAAGATAGATTGTATATAAGTCATATACGTCATACATATGTATATGTTTGTATGTTACTTATATGCCGTTTTTTAGGGTTCCGAAGAAAGTTCTATTTTTTAGAGCTCCGAAATAAATCTCCCGAGACTATAATAGAAATTTGTTTTGGGGTCCCTAGAAACCAAAAATAATATTCACTAAAATTTATGTATTAAATTTATATTTAGTCCCACACCGTTGGACAAATTCGTTAGCCAGCCATGTCGGATGCCTAGAACATGGTTTTTTTGACCATTTTTCGTGAAAAAAAATTAGTTTTTTGCCAAAATTTTCTAAAGTTAAAAATTTTTTTGACATTTATTTACACCATTAGAAAGAGGAGGAAAAATCACTTAAAAGGGTGAAAAATCACAGAAAAACGGATTTTTATAAACGGAAATTCGCTATGTTATGCAGGATGCTGCGACAGGGGTATTGCTAGATATTTAATTTGTTTTCAATTTATTTTACCCAACTTTAGACAGAAAATGCCGGAACCAATCCGCGTTCAGCAAACATGTCACGACTCTATTTATTATAGGGACTCTAGCATAAATACACAAAACGATAAGCACCTTTTAAAACTTTACTACGTTTCCCAGAACGGTGGACAAGATAATTCCAATAATTTTCATCCGATTGACGTGAAATTTTCTAGGGCGGTACACACGATTTTTGAATTTAGTTGACAACTACAATTTAAAAAAAAAAAAACAAATTAAGGTTGATTTTTTCACCAATTTTCAAAAATTTTTTTCAAACTGATGCTATTTAACGATAAATCAACAATTTTTAAATAATCTTGTGTACCGCCTTAGTGAAACGAATGTAAATAAATGTAAGCCAACTTTTTTTTTTAATAATTTTGTGTTTATTTTCAATATTGTACAGCTAAGTTGTTTTATTCAACTGTCAAACAGTTTGACATAAATCATAACCTCATTTTAAAAATTCACCATCTTTCTTTTGTAATATTTTTTTATTTCGTAATTAAAGCAAAATTTTTCATATTAATTGCTAAAATAAAGAAATTTTTTATTTAAAAAAAAAAAATGGTTGATACTTTCTTCAATTTATAATAAATTTAGTAAGTAATAGAATATTATCAGCAGGTATCGGATTTCTTTCGGATCAGACAGTTTCGTCTTTAGCATATGTAGGTATACATATTGCACTCAATGTGACTAAAAGTTCAAAATATTTTCATAAAAACAACGTACACAAGTTACATACACACACATACATATGTGTATCAAAATATTATTTATACGTATTTTATGTAAGCATCCTTTTTTTTCTTTTATTTATTACCTGCACAATTGAAAAGTGCCACTGTAATTTTAATTGACTATCAAAAGTATTTTTGTTTATATTATGTATGTGTTTTATGTGAAATATATTCATCTTTTTAATGAATTCAATTTTTTATATTCATCTTTAAATGAAATAAATTCATCTTTTTTTATTGTTTTCAATTTTGAGAGATAAAAGTATAGTTGCTTGTTAAAAATTTGTTTTTCAGTAATAAAAAATCTTAGTAAATACGTACGTCTTAGCTATTATAGTGGACCGTTTAAATATTCAACAACTTTTCAATATATTTTACAAAAATTTTTTGAATTTTCTTACTTTCGTCAAATAAAAAATGCTGTTAGTATTCTAAATGGTGAAAAATGTGCATAATTTAATGTAATTGAGTTGCAAAATTTTATTGAAATAAGTACGGTCCTGACCTGTCCGAAGAAACCCGGTACCTAATTATCAGTTCTAAAGCATATGACATTATTATATTGCTTTGCCTAGTCTGATGGTAGTACTATTTAAATTATTTATATCTTTGCCAGTCAAGTAAAGCCGTATCGCGTTTTATTTCAATGTTATTTTTATTATGTGCACTTTCTAAAAATAATATTTAACACAACTTGCTATTTTTCAACGATTTTTTTTGTATTTATTTCTCCTATTTCAAATGAATGAAACCTTTAGAATAAATTATGTTTGGATATTAAAAATCAATCGATAAATAATAAATAAAATATAACCAATATGGTACAAAATTCCATAGAACATAATTATGTGGAGTGACAATTCAAAACACGTATTGTCAGAATTATCAAAATGCTTGAAAGTCACCAAAAACTATTCAGCGTATTATTTAAGGATTTGTATTTTTCAGGTTGTATTATTCTTATAGATTACATGATTTAAAGCACAATTAAAATTGATTTTTCGTTAAAATATGTTCCTTTTATGAAGAAAAATGCTTTTATATGATGGACAAAACACTGTTTAAATAGACGGAATGAACAAAACACATTTTATAATTCATTTATTCGTGGATAAAATACACCTTGAACAAATAATGCTTCTCATTAAACGAATTAAAAAAATCTTCCAACACTAATTAACGTTAATATTTAAATTTTATTAATAAAATGTCAAACATAATATATGTATAGGTTATTTTTATATATGCAACTCGCGCAGAAGATACATGTGTTGATCATGTGACCCTGTGAACCAATTAGAACATTCCGTTTCGGGCTGATTTCAATTGGGCGTTGGACACAATATTGTTTGAATCAAACATGATTATGAAAGCGGTTTGATTAAATTCATCATTTTCTTTCGTAATTTTAATGGGGTAAAAATTTTTTTACGGAAATTGAATTGTCTAGTCTGAAGAATCAAATGATGTGCCTAACTAAATTTTGAATTTTTGTGACAAATCGTTTTTTGAATAGTCACTCCACATATGTACATATATAAATATCATCAGTGATTGTAGTTTAAAGTGATAAAATTTTTATAAGGAAAGTTGAAAACCTTTTGATCTGTTGTCTCTTTGTAGTAAACAATAATTTGCATTTTAAATTTCCCTTATTACACACCGGTGGATCATATTTGTACTGGCAAAGGTCAACTTTTTCTTCCCATTTTGTAATTTGGTTTTGTATTTACACGGCAGGTGTCATGTCAGAATTATATATGCCTTAATTTGGATCGAATTTATGATCTAGCAATTCAAGAGCATGATAAATTAATTCTTAGAATGCGTATTTTTAGGGTTGTGAAGAAAAATTTCATATAATCCTCATAATATCTACATTTTGTGGACATACCAATATAGAATAAACCTAGGGTGTTTAAATTTTGTATACTGATCAAGCTAGTATCTAGGAGGCGCCTTTTGGAGGCTTCAATTTTTAACTCTCATTCCCGCTATTTTTATGCCAAAATTTTATGTTTTTTCGTGTTTTTCGGTAGGTCTGACAAGCCTACAGATTTTCCAAATAAATTTATGGTACAACACAAGGAATTTGTTAGTAAATCGAACAGTTTTTCAGCGCTGTTACTATTAAGGCGGTCTTCTAGTCTAGGGACCAAAACTTTCGGCTTTTTTTTTAGAAATTAATAAAAAACAATTTAATATTTTTACTGTTCATTTTTTACCGTTTGTTTATTGATGTTTTAAGAACATATAAAACGATTTTTTATAAAAAATAAAAATGATAATTCAAGAACTTATAGCAGAAAATTCAAGGACAAAGTAATGTAAACATGATTTTGGGATTTGTGTTCGTTTGCAACAAAAAAATTTCTGGTTTAGAAAAGTTATAATTCTGGCTGGAACTACAATGAAAACTTTTTTTTTTTAAATCTAAAAATGGTAGTTATTTGAAAAAAATTTTTTTTGAGGTATTTTTCAAAGATTTAGAAAGAGTCTTTACCATAAAGCAACATGTATTGAAGATATATGCCAAACTTGAAGTTGATTGGACAAATAGAATTCGAGATATTATGTCGACTAATTCGAAAAATGTAGTTTCAAGAAAAATGCATTTAAAGTTTTGAAGTATAATACCTGATACCGGAACTTACTGTTGTATTAAAATGGCTATAACTTTGTAAATTTTCAAAATTTTTAAATTTATTTTTGAGAACACATTTTTAAAGTTCTATACTTGAAGAAAATGAAACAAAAATTTATGTAGGTGAAACAATCTACGATTGATGAAAGACAGTGACGCATTCTTAAAATGTTTTTTTAATTATGCAACTCTTATTTAGAAAAAAATTAAATTAAAAGATCCGTTAAAATAGTTCTTGATTTCTTCACATTACTCGACATTTAAATATTTTTGAATGTCGACATTTTATATTATATGGTACCTACACCTATCACTCCAATATACATACATTTAAAAGTAGTCAAGTAAAATAGTACATATTGCTGCCGCTAGTGTTTTACTATACCTATACAATACTATTTAGTTGTTCGTATTGCTTATATTGGTATTATCTAGTTATCTAGGACAATGATGTACAAAATAATTTTAAAATTAGTTACAAGGGCAGTGCGCACTCGAAAAATAAGAAATAATGTAACATTTCATTTCATTTCATGTACTCGTATATATTTCATAATATTGTTTTTAAAATTTAATAATAATATTATAATAATAAATGCTATTTTCACTTGCAGTTGCTTTTAAAGGTAGATAAAATTATTTTTATAACACACTAATTGCAATACAGTAAGTGTATTTGTAGTTGAGTAAATAAATACATTTGGGCAATTCCATATGTGACTGACTCTACATTTGACACAATTTACGTTTTATTTTGCCTTATATTACGAATATCACTATGTTTACAGTTTCAATTTTAGCATGGTTTTATAGTTGATACCCGTTATCCCTCTGTAATAAAAAGTGTGCACAAATAAAGTTGTGAAATATGATTTATTTAATAAAATGTAAATGTGACTGACACTACATGCAAAAGGAAGTCGCTTTCGAGAGTGTTTTTAAACTTCGAAAATCTTCCTCTGTACAGACGTTATAATTTTAAATTGTATATTTAACCGAAGTATATGAAACAAATTATTGGAAAATGATAAAATGAAAGACTTTACTTTTTTAGAAAAGTAGTTATTCGAAAAATAATTCGTGACTGACACTACAGATCAAAACGTGACTGACATTTCCATCACTTTGAATTGCAAAAAAGTAGTATTTTTAAATGAAATCCTAGAAACTGACACTATAGGACATAAAATAGGAACTTTAAAATAATTTCAAAGGTACAAAAATGTACCTACTTATTTTTATTATTTATTACCTAAAATACAAAATTTCTTAAGATTTTTCAAAATCTGTAAATTTATAATAAATTCTATTCCCGTTAAGGATTCAATTAGGATTACAATAATTCTAAATACTTGCCGTGAAAATTTAATTAAAACACCACTATAAAATACACTATTAGCTTATACTTACGACAAAACATTGAAAATTACACTATTTCTAAAAAACTAAAAACAAACTTTTATTGAAATTTTGGGAACTTAAAGTACTATAGTGTTGCCATCATATTAACGTATTTTTACTACCAATAACAATTATTTATTTTTTTCAATTATGGAGCCTTTTCCATGGAATTGCCCATTTACAGTCGCGGATAAAAATGTTAATACAAGTATAAAATTAGGTAATGAATATTTTCGAAAAAAATCACTAGTTTTTACTATTCTCTGTTCAACCGGAAGGTGCAATTTTGAAATTTTAGTCTTTCGTATAATTTATGACTTTGCATTTTCATTTCAGCAATACAAAAATGCACGTTCGATCGATTACTTTAAACGGATATTTTACAGATATTTATAATATACCTACCTAAAATTAATAGAAACAACTAGTGATGAGCAAATGCAAGACCAAGACCAAGACTTGGCAGTCTTGGTCTTGGTCTTGTTCTTGCATTAAGAGTCTTGGTATTGGTCTTGCTAGAGCAGTTTGAGTCTTGGTCTTGGTCTTGCAAAATGCAGTCTTGGTCTTGGTCTTGGTCTTGTTATTGCTAAAAAAATCTTGCATTTTCTTATTAGCGAATTTTTTTCCTCTAAAATCAGAATTTTTACTATCTTTACGTATTAATTATACTTTCAAACTATTTAAATAGTTTAGCAAGAGTCTTGCTTTTTTCTTGCTTTTGTCTTGGTCTTGCTCACTTGAGTCTTGGTATTGGTCTTGCAGCCATAATTATAGTCTTGGTCTTGGTCTTGCAAAAAATGCAAAACCAAGACAAGACTGCAAGACCAAGACTAATTTTGCTCATCACTAGAAACAACTTCCAAAAAAATAATTTGAACATTTTTACTGTTCGATTAGTTTATTTGAAAAATATATTTGATTATTAAATAATATTATCTGCAAAATAGTGATATAGAAGAAAACACCTTAACAAATTTAAAGAAATAATATTTATTAATTATTAGTCACAATCGGAACTATCCACTGAATCTGTTGAGGAAGATTCATTTAAATCAATTGTGAAACGTTCTTGGGCATTTTCAATTAAATTGTCTACGTTCCACAAAGCATCTTCTTGTTGTAGAACATGCCGTATACAATTTTTCCAATCTTCAGGTTGAATTGCTTTAATTGCGTGCTGCATTAAATCTTTAATTTCAGGAAGCTTAAATATTTTATTATTACTTGTTCAATATCAATATCGTTACCATTTATCAAGTAACTACCCACTTCATGAATCATATCAATATTCATTTCGCATCCCTTTAAACTAAGATCAAATGAAAAAGATATTAAAGTAAGTAGGTAACATACAATTATATTAGAAATAAAAGATGGGTATAATAATACTGATCATAAATTACTGTTGAGATTTCTTGTTAAAAATAAAGAGACATAGAGTACAATTCGGGTCAATTGTATAATCTGTCCTTTTTTTTTAGTCTCTCGTTTTTCGGAAGTTCCTATTATTTGTTCTTTTCCTTAAGTATTATTTTCATTTTTAAATAATGATTTATTACTAGTGAATATTCCGCCTGTCAAAATTGTACCTTCCGGTTGAACCGAGAATAAGGATTTTATTATAAGCACAAAAGTACAAAATTAGGAATTCTCTACGTTGGAGTTAGAAAGATTATAGGAAGCGTCCAGTAACCGGTGTCGTGTTCGTACAGCGTGTGCTGTTTCAGCGAACAGTCAATCAAAGTCATAAAACCATACACAATAAAAGTAAATCGATCGATTTTAAAAACGTAAGTATTAGCAAAAAACTCATTTTCTTATTGAAAAAATCCTAGAACACCCGGTTCAGTCGGGTATCCGTAGGGTTGCCATCCGTCCGGATTTCCCGGGATTTGTCCTCTTTTTGAGGGCGTCCGGGAAATGTCCGGGAAAAAATTCATGAATAATCTTGAATTACTTTGAGATGCTTAATATTTTGGATATTTTGAAGTTTAACAAAACTTCTTCAACCGAACTATGCAACCATATGGTCACACAGTCAGTTTTTACATTAAAATTTTTTCTGTCAGGAGACGTGTTTTTTGAGGAAATATTTTGCTCAACTGTAAAAAAGTGCCTCAATTTTTATATTTTATAATAAAAAGGCTATTATTTTAATTGAATGTTTTTTTGGACTTAATAAGAAGAAAACTACGTTCCATTATGGGGGACGGGGAGTTAAGGCCAAAGTCACCGCCCTGTAATCTATACGGGGGGGAGAGGGGTTCAAAATTGGCAAAAATGGAACTACGTAGTTGATGGACGTTCTCTAAATGATTGATACGTTTAGAATTGAAGTGTTTTGAAACCTTTTTCTGTAACCATCGATATTTATATACACATATTTTAATATATTAGGAGTACTTGCGTGTTGATCGAAATATACAAAGAATATTTTGACGTTTATTATGATACTTGTCATATGGTTATAACCACGATAGTCGCAAATGATGTCAGTTGTCATATGAACTTCTCACTCTAATTGAATAAAGATATTCGATTTGTAACTACTTTCAGAGAGACTTGAAGTGATTCTTACGTTCACGAAAATTTTAGTAGATCAAAGAAGGACAAGACAATAGGCGTTACTTGAATACATTAAACAGTTTTTCGCATTAGATACACAAATTTTATTCCAAGTCAATGACTTTTTATTAAAATTTTGATTTTTTTTTTTTTTTTGAAGAAATTAAAATTTTTGCAGTGAGTGAAAGTTGTCTAACAATATTTTTTAATACACAGTATGCAACATTATGCGTGCTAATTATGTATGTATTTATATTTTTAATTTACAACACAGTAAGTGAAATGCAATCTATTTTAGAGGTGAAGAAGCAAGATAAATCAAAACAATTTACTTGTCTGCACTGTCTGTGTTTGTCTCTTTCTACGGAAAGAGAAAGAAATGTGATCAAGTAATTATTAAAAGGTTAATGAAATCACGAAATTATGTTAAGTTCAACCATATTTTATACTTTCTATTGCGCGCATTCGCGAATGTTCAGTATTTGGTTAACTTTTTGGCGGGTTTAATTGTATAGAAAAAGTGGAAAAATAGATATTTATGCAACAAGTTTCAGAATGAAGGTATTTTTTTCACGAATCGTAAAGTTGTCCAACGAGGCTTGCCGAATTTTACCGTTTCCATAAAATCTTACATATCATTACCAATATAAAATAATTTCTTATTCTCTACAATCAGGCATTAACGGATAATCAAGTGACAATTAATCGAAGTTCTACTGTAATTTTTTTAAACCTGAGTTCCCAATTAATTTAATTACTAATTTATCCAAGTAGGTGAAGGATTAGAAATAATACTCCAACTATCTTCCATAGAATAAATTCTTTCTTTATTTTTGTCCAGAAATTTTTCGGTAGGTATATTTTATACCTTTTTCAGTGACTACAAATACAATAAATATTTACAATGTAATAATATCTAATATATCTAACATTGTATTAACAATAATAGTTACAAAATTTTTTCTCCTTGGATAAATTAGTAATTAAATTAATTGGGAACTCAGGTTTAAAAAAAATTGTTAAAATTATTACATATTATCCCAAAGACCATATTGCATTCTACTATTAACATTTACAATTCCTGTGCAATTTTTACGTTCAGTTTTTTTGTAAAAATTTCTTTTACAAATTATTTAAGTGTTTGGAGAATACCTCAATAAATTGCACAAATTGATTGTACAATATTCTTGAGCGTGTAGGGATCGTATTTTTAAAACTTTTTAACAAATATGTAGTTATTTAAAATTATCCAATAGACATGAAGTTAATTTAACATAATTGTGTTTTTTGGACGCGACAGATTTAGTGCTTCATATAATTTGTCTGAAAATATTGATTTTTTTTTGTATTTACAAATTTGACTAGACTTTTAAGCCGAAAAAAATAACAAAAAAAAACAAAACAAAAAAAACAGGAAAGACTCCTTTAAAAACAAATTGCTAGTGTCTAGTTATGAGTCAGTAATGAAGACCTAATGATCAATAGTTTTATCAAAATTGATTTTATTCAAAATTACCAGACGCCAAACACAGAGGGTGGTTCAGATATTTTGGTGCAATTAGTTTTAGTTTTGTTATTCAGATTACACAATAGATTTGTTGTGATTCCTTAAATAAATAATAATTAAAAGTACTTCAGAAAATTGACCAGTGGTTCTAAAATAATTTTTGTTATGCTAAAAGAAGTTAAAATTTGGATTGACAATATTGAAATTAAAATAACTACTTTTAAAAACCAAGAGAGTAAAAATATGTATGTGATTGATACGTTATTAAACTGGAATGGCTTTCGAACAAGGATCGGATAGCTTAGTGACAAAAGCATCTGACCGGTTATCAGAACATTCTGGATTCAAGTCATAACTGATCCAGTTCGATAATTTTTTAATCATTGTGTGATTTTTAATGTTAAAAGACGTTAGAGTTTAGATGAATTTTTAAATCCTACCGTTTTAATACAGATCTAAGAAGGTTTAGAAACACTGAAATCATTTCGGTTTGACTAATTATTACATAAATGATTCATAAGACTGGTAGTCATAATATTATTATCGGCTTTGCAGAAAATGTTTTATTTGTATTTTGATATTTAAAAAGAATGTTGAATGGGCTTCAGTAAAGTAATTTTATTCAACTATACGACTTTGTCCAAATCCCGACAAACGGGGATTTTTTATTTTTTGAATTTGTGCAGTTCTAGGGAAATTTTGAGTGCTCTCGCAAGCTAAAACTCGTAAAATATATTGAGTTTATCATTAAATAAATAAACAATGGTTTAATTATGTATTTGTTATTTATACTACATATATATTATTTTATTATATTAGTAATTTTTTTTATCAAAATTTTGATAAGAAAAATTAATTGTTATCGTTACCATTAGTTGGTGTATTAGTTGACAAGCATTTCCTCTATTAATTAATTTTTTCAAAAATAAATATGTACCAAGTTGATCAACTCATTTGTTTATTATTATTTTTATTAATATTAATAAAATAATATTAATATTTTAGGTAGATATTATATTACAAACATCAGTTTTCAAGTTATGTACCAATAAGTACCAGTTTGTTTTTTAAAAAAAAAATAGCTAATAAAAAATAAATTCGTCATTTTGGTAACAAAAATGGGAAATTTATATCAAAATTATCCTAAATTCAACCAAGAACTCCGATTCAGATGAATTCTGTGAAGCTTGATTGGAAAAACAGAAAGTGTTTGATTTGAAAATTTGATAGAAATCATTTTTCTAGTGATTCTACGTGCCTAGTTTTGATAAAAATGAACAGAACGACTCCAATTTTACCATATTATCATTTTATTTACAATTTTCTAGGTATTGAAAAATTTAATGAACTCTATTCTACGTCATCATATTAAATAAATTTTTTTCCGCATGTCAGGCTTAATGAAAGTGATTTAGAATGAAGTTGATTGATTGAATTAGGGTAATTTGGGTGTGAACTTGTCATTTTTACTATCAAAATGTCGAAATTCCTTTTAGAAATATGCCCATACCGATAGAAATCGTTTTTCTGGGCGACTTACAAGTTTAATTTTGGTAAAAATTGACAGAACGACTTCGAAATCCTATAATTCGCATCCAGTTTCATCATTCTATCATTTTATTTATGATTTTTAAGTTACTGGAAAATTTTAATAAACCTGATGACGTGTCATCAAGTTACCTACAAATTTTTTTGATTAGACAAATATGATAGAGTAGGGTGTATAGTTGTTGGAAATTTACATTTTTTGGATCATATTAAGGATAAATACCTATGTTTATCGGAATATTTTAAAAAGAACTAGCGTGAAAATTAAATTTATCCGAAAGCTTTCCAAGAACTAATTTGTCAACAGAACAATGACCCCTAAACATTCGGCATTGTAGTGAAGCAGTATTTCTTGTATTACGTGCCTCATTTATTTCATACACCTCCACAGTGACTAGATGTAAACCCTATCGAACATCTATGGCCATATTTCTAATAAACAGGATTTAATTAAAGCATTAAATTGATGAATAGAGCCAAAACAGTCCGGATTTTACAAGAAAGCTAATCGCATCAATGCCCAATCGCTTACAAGCAATAATTAAAGCAAAGGGATGTGTAACGAATTATCAAAAATAGTTATTATCCTATGTTCCGAATTTATAATTTTTTTGTTTACTGTTCTGTCTAAAGACTTTTATGAGTGCCATAATACATGTCTTAATTTAATTTTATTTTTTTAAACACAGTTATAATATTTGCTGTGATTTTAATTAGTATGATTTTGTAGTACAGATTGGGTAACTGCAAAAATGTAAACTTTACCGCATCGATGCAGCATCATAACTTTTCTGATGCGTCTAATACTACATGATGCGTTGCTGATGCTCTCTTGAAATTTGATCCACATTAGATGTTTTTGAACGAGATATTGGCATCATTTAGCCTCTGATTTGGCTATAGATAAGGCACATAATGTAGCATGATAGACTATAGATAATATAGCAATACAGTCATTGTATAGGTATATTATCTTTGAATTTCAACTTGAACTTACTTGAAATTGAAAATATTGAAATTATTTGAGTAAAAAATATTGCATACCTATTTTGAGTGCAAGATGTATTCAAATAGTTTAAACAATTTTAATCAAAGGTAAATACATTCATCTTTTTTAACAATTTGTTTTTCGGAATTATTCCTGTTGGTGTCAACACCTACGTAATATGGCAAGTAGTTATAATTCTACATTATACACATGACATGAATCTTGGACACGCATCACCAAATTTCTTGATGCATTGTTTTGACGCATCAAATGCAAAAATGAACTTTTGATTTTTCGTTGTGATGCGTCTGATGCGTTTTTGAACTTTTGACTCTGTCTCATGCAAGCAGTGATGCATTTTTGAAGTTAGCCATTTTGAAGAATTTATTTCCCTATTTCTATTTTCTTTTGTACAAAAGATCTCGTAAAAAATTAAATAATATTTTTAAAGTTTCTTTAAAGAAACTTTTATCCAAACACTTTTGTGAGAGACTGTATACTCGTAGCATACGATTACGGGTATTTAATTGACTTTTTTGGGTTTACCGTTAATTTAGGTGGAATGTTTAAAAAGTATATTCATTTAAACTAAAAATAATGATTTCAAAAATCAATTAATTTATGTATTATCAGTCAGAACCGTTATTAGTTATTTTCAATAAACAGAATAATTGTATACATCCAGTCTTGGTGATGAATCATGGTAGCGGATTGCGTGGTTTTGTTCTATATTGGTAAATACTGTAATTATGTATTACCATTAAGTATGTACTGAAGACAACAGAGTACATACTGAAGACAGTGATGCTGATGACTTCAGCAGACATTGAACCTGTGACGCAGCAACCAGTGCACGTGTGAAAGATACATATTATGTATTTTTTCGATTTTCAATTTTATATAGTACTAGCATTTACCAGCGGCTTCGCCCCTAAAACGTACAGAGTGTACTTTTATCGCATCACTATTGAGAACTGTTACTTTTTCTTAACTGGAATTTTCCTACAGAAATAAAATGTTTTACCCGAGTAAAAAGTAGTCTATATGTTGTATAACATTCTTTTAACAATATGCAAAGTTCGAATGAAATCAATTTTTTATATCGTTTTAAATATATTTTCCCATGGGATTCAGATATTTTCCCGGGGTAAAAAGTAGTCTGTGTTCATTTTCGTCCCCTCTATAAACAATATGCAAAGTTTAAAGTCAATTGTTCGTTTTTTTCATAGTTAGGTGTCGTAATTTCATTGTTTCGTTTTAAATAAATTTTCCTTCGGAAATGAACTATTTTCTCAGGGTAAAAAGTAACCTATGTTTATCTTCGTTCTTTCTGCTAACAATATGCTAAGTTCGAACAAACCCAAAGAATCTTTTTTTTTTTGTTTCATTTAAAATATATTTTTCCAGAGGAATGAGATTTCTCACCGGGATTAAGACATTTTCCCGAGGTAAAAAATAGCTTATATGTCCTTTTTCATACCTTCTATTAACAGTATACAAGGTATGAAATTAATTATTCGTTGTTTAATAGTCAACAGTTACAATTTAATATATTTTCCCTCGAGAATTAAATAATTTTCCCGGATAAAAAGTAGCCTATAACCATCTCTGTCCCGTAAGCTATGTCTGTACAAAGTTTCAAGTTGATTGGTTCAGTTGTTTAGGCGTGAAACCAAGTCAAACAAACAGACAAACTCACATTCGTATTTATAACATCCGATTTTTACAAAATTTGGTGAAAACGCTGGGAATCCTAAACCCTCGGATGAGATCAGCCAGACACGTTCGATGCTCGGAATCTCAAAAAAATGAATTTTGAAATGGTTGTTAAATGGTTTTCGAAAAAAAGTAATTTTTGTAATTGGAATTTCACTATGCAAGATACTACGAGAAGGAGGGGCGTCTGATAAGTCAACTATGTAGATGTAATGTGCTAACAGAACTTACACGTATAATTAACCCTTTGCGCTTATAAGACATGTACAGCATGGCAAGGTGGTTTGTCCATTAACTCTACCATATTTAAAGGTGTTTTGTCTGTTGGATCATAAGACATGTACCACATGACACACTGAATGTTGAACTGTAATGACTGCTCATACTTCACATTACATGAATATTTTATTTAATAACTGCAAACACATTCATTTATTAGAAAAATTGTAAATAAAATAATACAAAATCACGTTGAAGTAAGTTTTTAAAATTAAAAACTAATAAAAACAGCATTGAGGACGTATTTAGCGCATTTAGTATTCAACTTTGGGGAAACAAGGTTAGAACGGCAAAAGAATCCGTCAAAAGAAGAACGTCGGTCGTTGTCATGTGCTACATGTCTTACCAGCCTATTTACAACTCACTTTTTTTTTGCTTGAGTGCAAAGAGTTAAACTTCTACTGTAATTATTTTTAACGCGAAAACAACATCTTACTTACTTTTCTCATTCAATAAAAAAACAAGTTGGAAAATTTAAATTTTCCACAATTTCCGTAACGTTGTGCATACATACGTATGAAAAACATGTTTTGAACAAAACAAATCGTTTTCTACGAATCAAATAAACACCAAAATAATAAACAAATTTGTAAGTCAATAAAAAAATTAAATTGAAAAAAACACATTAAGTGCATGAGTAATCGACGTAGATAGACAATTTTAAACGGTAAACATAAAAAAAAAATACACGTGCGCTGTGAATACACGTGTGGTACGCCCCTTCTCTTTTTACCATGCGCCATCATAACTACATCAAAATATTGTATTTTATTAAATTATTAATAAATTAATAATTATTCAAGATAACTAGTACTAGGAATTTAATGATTTGTTACAACTGATACTGAATTTAGTGTATACATAATATATAGGGTAGAGCGGGATAAAAAAAAGACAAAATCAAATCTTTTCATTTTTCATGTTGAAAATTTTTAGTCGAATTTTCTCCGAAAAATTAGACTTATACAGTCTATACGATAAGAGCTGCGAGAGGCGAGACCAGGGGCGCTATCCGTTTTCGGACCCGTAGAACATGATTATGTAAAAAAAAAAGATGTCTGATATATATATATATATATATATATATATATATATATATATATATATTTTCCCGCAACCTTTTAATATGTGTAGGGCCCCCCTATGGAAGTTAAGAGATGAAATTTGGTAAGTGGGGCTTATTCCGATGCACAACAATACTATCAAAGTGGGGTCAAATTTTGGGCAAATTTTTTTTCGGACCCGACCTTTAAGGGGGTGGTGGGGGGCGGAAAAGCAAAAAAACTTTTCCAAACCGGTTTTAAATAATGTTTCGGTCAATTATCTACAACATATCCAAAATTCAGCTTCCTAGGATGATATGGTGGGAGTAGAGGGGGGAAAAACGATTTTCGCTGGATCTAACAGGCCCCCAGCCCCCCAGAATTAACGTAGAGGGTTGAAATTTGGTGTGTTAATAAAGTTCGTACCTAGGTTGTGCTTTTTGGAGGTTTTAATATTTTACCCCCACCCCCCTCATTTTTAAGCTACAATTTCATGCATTTTCGACGTTTTCGAAGTTTGTACCACTCGCACAGGTCACCTGAATAAACCTAGAGGGCTGAAATTTTGTATTCGGATTGAGTTAGTATCAAGGGGGTGCCTTTTGGGGGTCTCGACTTTTAACCCCTACCCCCACCATTTTTATACCCAAAAGAACATGATTTTTCTTGTTTTTTAACAGTTTCGTTCGGGTCAAAATCTCCCCAAATAAACCTAGAGGGCTGAAATTTGGTGTACAGGTTAAGCTAATAGCCAGACACTGTTTTTTGGAGGTTTCAACTTTTAACCCTTACCCCCACGATTTTTACGCCAATATTTCCTTAATTTTTTTGCTTGTTTTCTAACACGTCTAGAGACTCTATAAGGAAACCTAGAGGGCTGAAATTTTGTACGTGTATTCAGTTAGTATCCAGCTAGTACCTTGTAGGGAGTCCGCATCACTTTCCCCCCACTTCTCCCATTTTTACATCGGAATTGAATGCTATTGTTAAATGTGTTTTAAAAGCATTATGTTTATTCTAAATACAAGTAGGCGAATAGTAATTTTAAAAAATTTAAAAAAAAGTGAACTTACTTTTATGACAAATGAAATACATACATATTAAGTAATTTAAAAATGTTATTAAAGTCACTGTTTATTTATAAATTAGGAATTTTGGATTTTTAGTATTTATAAAATAGAAATTTTGGATTTTTTTGGAAAGAAAAAATATCTTTATAAAGGCCTTCCAGTTTACTATTTAAGGTCCTTTTTTAATTTTTAAAACTAAAACATAAAGGCAATTAGCGGATAAACATGGGCAGGAATGTCCTCGTACGAATTGTGTTGGCTTTTTTTCTGCTACCTGTTTTCGGCACAAAATTGAAATTTACTGAGATACAGCCCTTAAATACTTAAAACCTTTTTTTAAAGCCTCGATCAGCCGAACACTCATCACCAGTTTTGAAACCAACAAAATGACAATTCGGTTGTAGACTTTCAATCACATTTCGCTTGTAGACATTCAATACCGAAGATGAAGGGGAAAATTCGACTACCGTGATGGGGCCCCGCTGCTCACGGCGTTTTTTAATTTTTAGACCAAAAAAATACTGTATGATGTTAAATTGTTTGTATTTTGAGATTTTGCATGTTTTTTCACTCAAGCTAATGACATAAATCTATAAAAAAATAAAAACCTTGTCTTTTTTTTACCCGCCAAATGGGGTAAAAAAAGACAGTGGAGGGTAAATAAAAGACAGACCTCTAACTAATGGGATACTGCAAGTACATGATTGGAAGGGTAAAAACTAGACAGCTTGGGTAATTAGCAGTACAACACTTTTTATTTCACAACTCTATCTCTACTACAAATTTTTTTATAGAGATATATTTAAATTTTACGTATTTTACCAAAAATTTTAGCTAAGATTAAGCAGTAAGAAAAGTCAGAAAAAGTTAACTGATGCAAAAACCTTGACTCATAGGAAATTTCTTTGGACCTTAAATATTAAAACAGTTTTTATTTCACAAACGTACAACTAATAAAAAATTTATTGTAGCTCATTAAAAAACCAAATATGCTAATTTGAGGCTGCCTTTTTTTTACACCACTTTACATAAAGTAAAAAAATAAATCAAAATAATCTATGAATGAGTTAAAAATACTAAATGTGTGCAGTAAAGCATAGTTATACATTATAAAAACAAATAAATTTTCATGGGTCAAAAATACAAATTTTCGATTAAGCTGAAATTGATATCCATGAAAACCGTCTTCAGTATTTTTTTAATCCATAAAATATGTATACATAAACATGTCATAACATAGTTTTAAAATTAAAATCCTTGTCGATAATTTTTAATTTTCCTAAATGTTAACCCCTTGTTTTGTCTTTTTTTACCCCATTTTTTTCTTTTTTTTTAACATAAAAAAATTACAAGCAGTTGGACCATTTAAATAAAACTTTGTACGTTACATTACTAAAGCATGTAGAATTTTTTTTTACTTACTGGAAAAGTTTATCGTCGCGGAATGAAAGTTTTTCGCTCGTGAATAACAGAAGTTTGGGAGATAATTTTTTTATGTTATAAAGCACTCTCCAAAAAATAATTTTTTGATCCTGACAGCTTAAAATATTAATGTATTTTGTTGTAATATTTTTTATTTTTCGAATTTAACACTGTTGAGTTTAATATAAGCATGTCTTTTTTTTACCCCACTCGAGAGGTGTCTTTTTTACCCCGCCCAACCCTATTTATAGATGGAAGTTTGCTTGGTTTATTTCTTAGTAATGCTGAATACATATCTGTAATTTTTACCATATTTTTACTGAAAGTTTTCAAATTATGTTTAGCTTATTAGCATAATTAATTAATTATCATTAAAAATTTATACATATGGATCGTAATTTGAATGAAAAATTCTTTGGAATTTAAAAATTGATACTTATTAAATGTTTTTTATGGAAAGTCATTAAGAAAATTGTGTGAAATTTATTGTACAGCTGAACCTTTTTTATACGGTGGATGGGGACCGCATAAAAAAAAATCGCACAAAAAAAATTATTCCAAAATGTCATAAATAGCTATAAAAAGTTTAGTTCGGTCCACATTGTAAAAAATCGAATCGGTCCAGTTTCATCAAAAATACATAACCCAAACGTTCAAAACCTCACGATTTCCATAGAAGTTACTTTTCTAAACAAGATAAAGCATTAATTTACATGTAGGAACATTTTATTTCATTTTTATAATATTATGAAAAATTTGAAAAATAGATCTTTAAAAAAATTAAATGATGCAATAACTTATGTTCTTATGCAATGTACTGATTAAGGGGGTAGGGTCCTCCAGACAACTGGCTTTTTAATAATTTTTTTTAAGAAACTGGATGCATTGATTGTATCAAATGAAGTTACATAGTATAGTACATGTTATGGTGTATTCACTCATAAATTTTTATGCAAAAATAAAGAAAAAATGGCGGCGCTACAGCTGTTCCAAATTGACTTTTTTAATTTGCGCCGTGGAATGCCTAGCCTCTTGTAATCACCTGAGTTCAGTCGGACAAAAAAATTTTACTAAAATAAGTCATTACGCTTTACGTATACCTATTTCTGATGAGAATTTTTTTTTTTACAATTTAAAATAAGAAAGAAAAATATTTACTTTTTTTTTATAAGCAAATTGTTATAAACAATATTTATAGTAATAATTTATGCAAAATTTTAGGTATATGCAAAGGCCAATATTATTTATAGTTTTATTGGTCTATCCTTAAAATTACAATTTTAATGACGTCACTAGGTTGAACGTTGTAAACGTTCGTATTCGGAATTAAACTATTTGAGGAAATTTAAATAATTTGGTAGTAAAATTTTCATTTTTGGGATCAAAATTCCAAATTTTTTTTTACAGAAAATGAAACTTAAACAAATTTTAACAATTTTCATGATTTTAGTGTACTAGGAAGTCAAAAAAATTTTTTAGTTTAAGCTTTATGAAAAGACAGTGTTTTAAACTATTTAATGAAATTTAGATAGTTAATTTTGGAATGAATTTTACATTTTTGCCATTCAAATTCTAATTCTGTCAAAACCGAATAGAATAGCTGCCAAGTCTTATAATAATTCAGCAAGCTATTGTTTTGAAAATATAATACAAAAAATTTAAAAAAAAAAAAAAAACTTAAACAGAAGAATCGGAGACTGTACGTACTTTGAATACAGAATCTGTATGCGTCAGAGGATAAATTTTTATTTATCTCTTGATAAGGATAGAACGTCACATTTTCAAAAAAGTACGTCATTCGATAAACAAAAAAAATTTTAATTCATATTTTCCTAAATCGTTTTTATAAGTATGTAAATATTTTGCTGAATTCAACAATATAAAGCTACATATTAATAACTGAATATAAGCAATTTTATTAAAAATTAAATAAGTAGATGAATTTAAAAAATAACGTTCAGACGTTTTTCCCGGTGCGATTAATTTTTTTTTGTGTTTTGGTTTTATGAATTTTTAATTCACGACTGGTTTTATTGTGATTCATCGGAATTGATTGTAATAAAATATTTGATTTTTCGAAATTCTCGATCGAAAATAAATTTTTATTACTCATGCGGGAGAAGTACTAACTTGGCGCACACATTTCTGTACGCAAAATAGCTGTTTGCTCACTCTACTCTTCCCGCATACTTTTTTGCGTGTGGAAAGTAACTTTCCACACGCAAATTGACAATAAAACACGCAAAATTTAATCAAAACACGCAAAGCCGCCTCTTAATTTTTCATTTATTAAATACTTCATAATTATTTCTATAGAAACCACCAACAAAGTAATTTAAAGGATAATTAATTCAGAAAAAAAAGACGTAGGTACACTTAAAAATATTATTTTAAAAAGTAATAAAAATGTCAAAAATAGTGATAATAAAGAAAAAAGTATGTGAAATTCGTAATGAATGTAAAATAAAAGTATGTGAAATAAAAAATAGTATGTGCAACTCGTGCGGGATTGTCGATTGCCCCACTCAAGCGAATGAGCGCACGAACGTAGTGAGTGCGCTCAACTTCGCTTTCGTGGGCAATCGACAATTTCCCGCACTTATTGCACAATATACTATTTTGTTTTTAATTCAGGATATTGATTTCTCTGAATATTACGTGATACTTTTTGAATTTTCGAAAATTTACCGACACAACTTAGCTGATTTTCTGTAAATTTCTTGAACCGGTGTTTAAGAAGTTATGGGGTGATGAAAAAATTCTCACTTTGAAGCTCAATAATTCCCAAAAGGAATTTAAAAATGAAAAACGGTAGGAAACTCAAACTAAGCGGTACTTGGAAAAAAATCGTCATCTTCACTTTTCAATAAGGTGATAGAATCTAAAAAAGAAAATCTTTTTTGGCCCCCTTTTAAATACAGTAGAAACTCTGTTAACCGAACGTCCAGCAGTGTCACGCAAAAATTTGTCCGACTAACAGAGTAAATAGTAGCATTAAATTTAATAATGTAGTATTAATAACTAATTTTTTAATTCAAATCAATTTTATGAACGAATTTAGGTAACTTATACAAAAATATAACGTTTACAACTGCATTCTCACATTAAAATATTTGTTAACAAGTTAAAACATGAACAATTACACCTAAACCATGTAGGTATACATACGCACTAGACATATTTGCGCCCGGTTAATGAAGGTAATAATATACTAAATGATATGTTTTCGTTAAAAAATATTGTGTCCGCGTCCGGTTAACAGAGGGCCTGCTTAAGAGAGTTCTGAATGCATTGATTTTAGTATAGCATGCCACCGTCATAAAAAATTTGTCCGGCTATAAGAGAGGTGTCCGTAATCAGGGGTTCTACTGTATATGGCATATACATGCAAAGAACTATGAGTTGGTAATGGCCGATGGACAAACATGACGCAACTATAACGCTCCTTTCACATTATACGGTTTTTGCCGTACGATAAAAAACCGTACGGTCGCATTTTTTTAGTGGAGTGAAGAAGAGCATTGGACCTTTCACATTACACGGTCACGGCAAAATGCCGTTGCCGTGCCGTGTAGCAGCCGTCTCTTGCCACTGGACTTCACGGTTGCCGTACGGCGTTTTTAGCTCAGTTGTGTATGTAATTAAATGGATTCTTTCACATTAGACGGTTTTTTAACGTACGGCATTAACAATATTTTGTTGAATTTCATGTTAATTATTAATTTTATTTGTGAAATGGATGAAACTAATGTTGAATGTAATAACCAGTATTTTAATAAATTGTATGTAATTTCGAAATTGTGTGTTTTGATGTTAAGTTCGCCAAGAAATTAAGCAAAGGAGACTGTAAACATCCGAAAATAGTTGAAAAACTTATTTTCGTTATTTTTCAGGTCTTCAAAGAGTACGATAATAAATAATCCTACTTTCTATTTCCTCTAATTTATAGAATTAACTTTAATCACACTTGTTACTTGTATGATGTTGCAAATCAAATGAAGATATTCAGTTTACAACGGCAAAAAACCGTGCAATGTGAAAGCAACAATATCACGGCAAAAAGTCGTACGGTTTTTTACCGTACGGCGAAAACCGTACAATGTGAAAGGAGCGTAACAATTCCGAGATTCTTTCTTCGAAACCCTAAAAATAAATCCTTATCAAATTAAATGCGTTTTCGGTCATGTACATTTAACAACGATGAATAGCAGAAATATAGTACTCGAAAAAATTAAATATTTACCCATAATTTTATTTTTAATTTTTGACATTGAGCTACAATTTGCGCCGAAAATAGCACAATAAAGTAATGCTGAAAGGTCATTATCATTCACTGCTATTCAAACAATCTAAAAATAACTCAGAAAATACAAGATAATCTCTACAATGAAAATTACTGATAATTTATTGTAAAGGTTTTCAAATATTTCTTTTCTTTTTTTAATTTTTATTCGATAATACCTTTTATAAATAAATATATCTATTAATAGGTATAATATAGATATTTATATAGGTGGACAAATATAGGATGGCACTTAACCTTCAGTTCACATTGATAACAGTATTTATAGCAAGTTTACTGCAGTTGAAATTGACCTATGCTCAGTTAGAAAGAGATTAAATCAAGGACAAAATTCACAAAGCCAGAGGAGGGGGCAATAATTATGAAACGTAGTGTAGTAAAAGTATGTGTATGTGTTTGCATATCAAATAAAAATTCTTATCACCTTATCAGATTTTTGATAATAATATTTTTGTTGTACAAAAAAAAATATATTAAAAAATACAAAAAATATTTATACTTACCTAAATAATTTTTTTTAAATTCAAGTATTTTATTTTATTAAAACAAGCAAAATTATGTACAAACATTTGAAGACACTTGACCAAATTAAATTTTGAAAAAAAATCAATTAGCACATGTGACTTAAGTCACATTACCGAGTATTTTAAGTACAAAATAGTATGACTTATCACGTGTACTGAATTAAAACTATTTTAAAAAAATTAAAACCCGCAAAAATTACATTGTATATAGTTTGTATCAAGTAAAGAATACTCTTTTTTTTGAGTTAATTGAAAACTGAAATAATTTTTTTTAAGATTCCGTACCTAAAAGTAACTCTCGGCACACACTAATAGAACTAATACACCAGTTGTGAGATCTATCCAAAATTTTACATAAAATAGATTGTAATTCTTGTAGTTTATCTTATGTTAGACAGACTTCACAAAGAATGAATAATAGTATAACACAACATGCTGTACTTAACCGGACGCAGACACGATATTTTTTGACGAAGATAATATATTATTTAGCACATTATTACCTCCATTAACCGGACGCGAATACGTCTAGCGCGTATGTATACATATATGGGTTAGGTATAATTGTTCATGTTTTGACTTGTTAACAATGATTTTAATGTGACGATGCATTTGTAAACGTTGTACCTATTTTGATATAAGTACCTAAATTCGTTCATAAAATTGATTTGAATTCAAAAATTCGAAAAATGTTATGAATACTATATACATATTATTTAATCCTATTATTTATTCTGCCCTTCTTAAGCGGACACGTCTGTTAGTCGGACAAATTTTTGCGTGACACTGCTGTCCGGTTAACAAAGATTCTACTGTACTGCGTTTATTGTAAATGTAACGTATTGCCTCACGATCAGTGACTAACTTAAAGTGTTGCAAGCATTTAGGCCCGATTTACATTAACGCTCTGCTCTCACTCCGATATCACTACGCTCCCGATTCGATATAATCTTGTTGTGTTCACATTAAGCCGGTTCTACACGATGCTACGAACGTTCCTTCCAACGTTCGATCGAACGTTTGAGGCAATTAAGTTCAATAGTTGGTGCGACGAATGTATCTGCCACACGGTGAATCGAATGTTTGATCCAATACGAATGATGATGTGTTGGTACAAACGTTTATTCAGTGGAGGAGGCTGTTATCTGTCTGATGTTATCTCTAATATTATACACTGATGTTGTCTCTCTTCACATGAACGAGTCGTGCAGCTGCTGAGTCGAACCAACCAACACAACCAACATTGATCTTCAAACGTTCGAAGAATCCCTTTGACTCGGTGCAAGAATACCGACATCGAGCGGGACATGGCCAAATGCGAATGTTTGACGCTCGACATTGGACACTCGTAGGTTCGAAACTTCGAACAACGGCCACACGATGCGATGAACCATTGAACGTCCAATGTTGGAAGGTGTTCGTAGCATCGTGTAGAAACGGCTTTACAGTGCTGATATCATACTGGTACCTATTCGTTCTCTATTCACATTATGCCACTGTGGTTACACTCCCAGTTCGGTCTCAGTTCGATACAAATATCTTTTGATAACAATTGAATGCAAGTGGAGTGGAGTGGAATCAAAAAAATGTTTACACTATAGGTGCAAGTCATAACAAGTCTGATATCGCTCCGATAAAATATTACCTGAGTGGTATTGATATTGGAGTGGCATTGGAGTGAGAGAGAACCGTGACTGATATCGAACCGATATCAGAGCGATGATGTGAATACACTCATTGTTTATTGTGTAAGAATATTTTATCGAACCTGGAGTGGAGTGATATCGGAGTGAGAGCAGAGCGTTAATGTAAATCGGGCCTCATTGTTTATTGTCTAAGAATATTTTATCGAACCTGGAGTGGAGTGATATCGGAGTGAGAGCAGAGCGTTAATGTAAATCGGGCCTTAAACTTCTAAGAATATTAGGAAATTTGAAACAGAAATGTCTGTATGTGTTCACGAAAAATTTGCTTCCATGTTGAGTTTCGTTATGCCGAGTTTACAATTGTGTAGTTATGTGAATTTTTAAATTTCCGGAGAAAGTTATTGATTCTGATCGCATCTTTTACAGTATAGCGGGTGGACAGCGGAGAGTATCGGGGTGGGGTCTAATACAAATAAAATCAAAATTTTTTTCATTTCTCATACGAAATTTTTTGTTTATGTTTTAATTGTATACTTATTATTTTATGTGCATTTTTTTTTATAATTAACATAAAACAAGTTAATTAGATGTTGTTTGAAAAATGTAATTTTGTGAAAGTTACTCAATGATATTATTACATACTTTAAGTAAATACTTACATTACTAATAGATGGATGAGGAGGCTCGTACATACAGGTAATGAATGTGTGTATTCCAATTATTTTGCAGTGATTATTAAAAAAAAAATTGTAGTTGTTTATATGTGTAAACGCTCTAAATATTAACTTAAATATTTTTGTTTGTTTATAAATAACGCATGTTGTGTGTAGTCGTATTAAGCCAGATGGTACTATTTCATACAAAAAAAAAAAAAAAAAAAAAAAAAAAAACAATAAAATGGGGGGGACAGGTCTACCCACACTGTCAACTTTCCATTGGGTGTCTTTAAAGACTAGAGACTACTGTACATAAATAATTATTTTGTCATTTCAGGCGACTCATCCCCTGGGCCCCCGATAGAGGCTTTGCCTCTTGCATCATACGGGGGGCTTCGCCTTCTGTACCTAAGGGTGGGGGCTCCACCCAATGGTAACATCATTTGTTCTCAAGATATACGAGACAAAATATATTTTGTGCAAGAAACTAATTTTTTCAATTTTTCTTACTTCGTTATTTTTTTTTTAATTTGTAATAAAATACTGGCGTTTTTAACATCAAGGAAGGTTCTTAGGCCATTATATAATAATGTTATGGTAAAAAATCCATATAATCTATGTTATCTTAATAAAGTTAATTCCGTTTTTTTACCACAAAAAACAAACCGCTAATCCGAATTTGCTGAAAACTTTATCCGGTCTTCATTTTTTGATTACGCATCTAATGAAATTAGTCCGGAGTTGATATCATCATTTGTTCTCGAGATATGCGAGACGAAAAAAAATTCACGAACGAACGAACGAACTAACGCACACACAGACATCACGCTAAAAACGATGGATTCGGATTCTAGTGACCTTGAAATGTGGAGATATGTCAAAATTAGCGATTCGTAAAATCGGACCCATTACAATAACTTCCTATGGGAAGTTAAAAATTGGATAATTTGACCGATTACTTACTGTAGGCAAGCGACTTACCTTTAAAAAAATGCTTAGAAATTGAAAAAGTGGCCATGAGCGTTAAATAAATGGTTCAAATACTATTTTTTGATTAAATACTGGCGTCAGTGTTAAAAATTGGTTAATATACAGTGGAACCGCTGTTAAACGGATAGCATTTTTACGCAAAAGTTACCAGTTAAATATGAAAATGGCTAATTTTGAATCCTTTAGTGAACGAAGTGGAGCACTATAAATAAGATAACTGGCTTTGTATAGAATTTGGGAGGATTTGATTTAAAAGAAATTTTCGTGTAAAATTGCTGTCCGGTTAACCGAGATTCCACTATAAATAATTTGATAATAATTTCCTTATGGGAATCCAATGTTATCAATTAACATGTAAATTGTATGTATACATCCGACCGGGACACCCGGTATAACGATTTCATTTAACCCCTTATTGCATGAATTATGAAGGAGGTGAAGAAAATATTTTTTTTTACTGAAAATGTCTTTCATTTCTTTTATTTTAGTAGTCAAATTAAGAAAAAATAAATTAAGTCTTATTGTATAGAAATTACTCGCATACGAAGCCAAATATGGCAACTTCAAAATAAGCCCCAAAAATCGAAGGAATAAGAAAACACACACGAATCACAACTATTCCATGTTCTTGAATGTATAAAGAATGTGTTTTGAAAATTTTTGATTTTAGTTCTTACCGTTTTATTGTTTTTAGTTTTCACAAATAAAATTAGCACCAATTAATTGCACTGTAACGGTCGGACACTCTGAACATAACTTCAAATAATTTGACAACCCGCACTTACCAAAGACAACAAAAATTACGTTCCGTTACTCGAAAGAGTATAAAGTTAGGATTTAACATTAGTTTCAAAAAAAAAATATATATATTTTAATATGTTAAAAAAATAGTAAAACTTAGAATCCATATATGGGCTTCGTATGCGATAAGGGGTTAAATTGTAAAAAAAATTATAAAACTGAAAGGAGTTTAAATTTTTATGGGAGTTCTTTTCACTTAAACCCAAGTTCTGGAGTCGAAGGCACATTTACAGACAAAATTAGTTCTGTTGTGCATTATTTAAATGATATTACTTTTACGCAGGTGTTTAAACAAGGTGGAGTTATTATGATGTGATTTCTTAAATAATTAAAAAAATAATTTTATAACATCTCTGTTAGATATTTTTTCGCATTGCTCTGTGTTCATAATATTTACTTATTATTACGTTTATAAATTATTTTAGCGAGTAAATAAGCAACCGATCTTCATTCAGGTCACTTTCTCCAGCAGTGAACAAGAAAACAATAGCCTATGCACATTGGTAGCGTAAACCGTAAACTTCAAATAAATGGTGTTATTATATGTAATAATACATTGTTTTTACAAATTTTCTTGATTTTCTGAAAATTCGTATTAACAATATGAGGCCCGAGCACTTTCATAGTAAACTTCCCCGGAAGCCGGCAATATTTAAAAAAAAAAAAAAAACTTTATTAAACAAATACATAAAATAAAATTATTCAAACACTGAATAGATTCAGCACAGTTCAACATGTATGTGTAAAACTGTAAATATACGTACGTGATACGTACATACTACATATGTATATGTACATACATACTACATATACTAAAATATAAATTATATTTTTTATGTATTTTTTGTTTATCTTAAAATTTTTTATACATAGAAACCAAAAGAGTAGTGTGTGTTGGTATGTATTTGTGTGAGTAGGAACACATCCGTGTGATTAATGATGATAAACATCGCACACATAATGCGTAACCAACTAATCAATTAATCATTGATCGCGGTCGGCCTCTGGGGATGTTTTGTTTGGTTTCGGATGCCGAAGCCGTGGGACTGAAAGTGTTAATCAATAAAAAAAAGTTAGTAATTATACTAATACCTCTGTCGTAGCATCTTGTATAACACAGTGAATTTCCGTTTATGACTTTTTCTCGAAAACCCGCTTACATAGGACAATAACTCGAAAACGTATATTATATGATTTTTTCCGTGGTGTAAAAAAGATTTTTTGCAAAAGGCTCATTTTTTTGAGTTTCCTGGCATTGGATGTGTCTGATTGAAGAACTCATCCAAGATTTTTGGACTTCCAATGTTTTCACCAAATTTCGTAAGAATAAGATGTTTTACTCGAGAGTTATCGATACTCAAAACAATTTTGTATCATAGTCTCGGGGCTCAAGTCGTGTCATGGCAATGATTGTGATAGCTGAATTTTCGATTCGAAAATTCGCTAAAATGTAACAAAGAAGTAAAAGTTGTGAGTTTGTTCGTGTGTTGATTTGGACTAATCTTGAGGATTATCCAATAGATTTAAAAAAAATTTCACTGGTGAAGAGTTTATACCTTATGTTGTAAACATAGTCTACATTTTAAAGGTTAAAGTTGTCTCTAGTGATGAGCAAAATTAGTCTTGATCTTGCAGTCTTGTCTTGGTCTTGCATTTTTGCAAGACCAAGACTATGTATACCAAGAGCAAGACCAAGACTATAAGTATGGCTGCAAGACCAATACCAAGACTCAAGTGAGCAAGACCAAGACAATAGCAAAAAAAAAAGCAAGACTTTTGCTAAATTATTTAAATAGTTTAAAAGTATAATTAATACCGTAAAGAAAGAAAATTCTGATTTTAGAAGGAAAAAATTTGCTAATAAAAAAATGCAAGAAAGTGCAAGATTCTTTAGCAATACCAAGACTGCATTTTGCAAGACCAAGACTCAAACTGCTCTAGCAAGACCAAGACCAAGACTCAAACTGCTCTGGCAAGACCAAGACTGCCAAGTCTTGGTCTTGGTCTTGCATTTGCTCATCACTAGTTGTCTCGTTGAGCTAGTTTCCGTTAATCTTGAGAAAAGTTCTTTCACTAGTGGAAAGATGATACATAATGTTCTAATATAACTACGTTTTAAAAGTTGAAGTTGCCTCGAACGACTCCAAAAAGGGCTTAAAACAGCCTTACAGATCCTGACCAAATTTTACTCAGATATCTACTTATTATTATTAAGATAAAAAATGAACCTTACTTTAAATGGTCCCTCAGAGTCCTGCGCTCTTGCTTAATTAGTATTCAGGTTCCGTAAAAAATTAACGTGAGGTTAAATGTGCCCCCCAACGTCTTGGGGATCCAAAAATCATCCAGAATAAATGACAGAATTGATCTTGGCAAAAATTTGCTAAAATATTATTGAGATTCCGAATAAGTAAACGTGTTTAAAATTGTCTTCCAGGGCCCTGAAGCAAAAAGTGGATCCAAAATTGAAGTACTCTTAAAATTATCTAGATGAGTATTTACGGAATGGTCTTAAGCAATATGAATATGGCTTCGTTAGAACTGTTTGAGGAGCACAGCAAAACACTAAAAGGAACTGATCTTGTACACAATATAGAATAGATAATTCTACGCAGGAGAAACTGCGGAGCCCAGTTAGTTAATTAATAATGTAGTAAAAGGATATTTTTGTAAAATAAGGAATTATATTAAACGAAAATTGTGTATTTTGAATTATTTCCAACATAACAAACGCATACATTGACACTACAATGGGTCGATGGACCCATTACAAATTTCTTCTATTACCCGTCCAGGTGAATATCGATTAAACACCTGGTACAAACAAATTGGGAACAAATATCCATGTTTCTGGTCAAAATTCATTTAATAGATGAACAAATTAAACACAAACCAATTAAGAAATTACTTTTTGTGTATTAAAATTCCTTTTCAACATAACTTCACTATATTTATTGGTTCTACATATATGTGTGATATGTCGGCTGACGTTTATACCTAATGGGTTTTGTTGTTTAGGGTTAATAACTTCTTTCGTTTCTCATTCACCCAAAAAAACTACATTTATTAAATTGCTTTTATATGTTGTTATACTACATAAAAATACAAGAGGGCACACAGCACACCACCACCACGAAGGAACAGATGCGAATGTTCTCGACAGGCTCACTCAGCTGATGGGTAGACACAATCGATACATAGGGTACCGTATAGAACGAAAGAATACAAACCGTTTTAATACGGTCACCGTATAATTTTGTTTTCATCCATTAGCTTAGGTTTGTTCTAACAAGCACTGGACTGGAGTTCGAGTGAATATACAAATATCATGGGCTGATATATACTGGGCTGGGAACTATTTAAAATGGTTTCATTTTATTTTAAATATATGTATTTAAAATACAAAATGGCATTTTGCATTTTCTATTGTAAATAAGTTCGGTCAAACCCACAGACCAATGAATATATTATATTATATAGACTAATTATCTAATAATTTAACCACATATATCTCAAAATCTGTCCATTATTGAGCTTTGCGCCTATGGAGACTTTTGTTCTACGGGTCAAGAACTATAATTTCCCAAAGTTTCGAAGAAATTAACCGGGACCAAATTTCCATAAGATTTGTGCGGGGTCCTTTAAGGTAAAAAAAAGGCATTTTGCATTTTATAATCTATTTGAATTAGCCATTTTCCATTTTCTTTTTTGACTAGTTTTTGTTTTGTTTTTTAAATGCATTTTTGGAAATCATTTTCTATTTTAAATGGTTTCTATGAATCATTTTACCCAGCCCTGCAGCAGATGAATATTGAAACATCAAACCTTTTTCTAATTTGAATATTATCGATGTGCTTGCAAACATTATCAAGTATGGCGATTTTTTGTTTGTGTTTAAACATACGGTATTAGGCATAACTACTTAGTAAACGTTTCTGGAAATTCATTCCCTAAGGGGTTAAAACAGGAAATGAAAGTTCGTATGAGAAGTTCGTCATTTTTGAAATTAGAAACGTGGAAATTGATATTTAGGCTTTTGAAAAACATTGAAAGTGAGCAGTGAGTACCTAATAAAAAGATGTTGCCGATGGGAAATCCCATCGGGTATACGGCTAGTTTGCCTATAAGGCACTGTGATCTCGTTATATTTAATAAAAAAATAAGTGTACGGTTTATATAGACATAAATATGCATGTAACCCCCCTCATTGAAACCATAGATTCCTTTCTTTTAAAACCTTCCGTCCGATCTTCATTTAATATTTTACTATTGTTATTGGACTAAACTGTGCGGATATATCGTATGCAGGTACTACTGCCAATAACTTGTATTTAAAATTGTAATTATGTATGTATGTATATTATGTGGTTTTTCCGTTTATTTTTTGCAATAGAAAAAAAAATATCCTTTTAGATTTCAAATTATTTCCTACTACAAACATACACATATAGGTAATTTTATTTCCAATTTATCTCCGTTTAAAAGGAAAATAGAAATAAAGTGTATCCTGCAGGATATAACTGTGTATTCAGGGGGCAGATTCAGTTTTTAAATTAAGAGGGATTACAATTTTTTTTTAATAACTTTATATGAAAGTTTCTGTATCTGCAGTAAAACTGCATCACTGTACGGATTAATTTTCCGTCCAAAGAGGCGCAGAGTCATGATATGTTTGCCCGTCAGACTTGACGTCATTAGACTCAAAAAATTTTGTTTTTCTGAATCAAGCTTTGTGGAAATGATTTCGGTTATGGTGATTGACTGAATGAGGATAATTCAAGTGTGAGTTTTTCATTTTTCCTATCAGAATAATGAAATTCCGGTTAGAAATACGATTAATTTAACAAAAGCCTTTTTTCGAATGATTCTATATGCTTAATTTTGATAAAAATAAAAAGAACGACTTCGAAAATCTATAATTCGCTTCCAATTTTATCATTCTATCATTTTATTTACGCTTTTTAAGGCATTGAAAAATTTTAGTAAATTTGATGACATATGTTTATATCTCCATTGACCCCCCAGATAACCATCCCTTTGTATCCGCGCTTGTCTAAATTGTGTTTTTCTAAATTTTAATTGTGTTTCTTTTTTCTGTTTCAGGTAAGTTTCCAGAAATTTTCTATCAGCATTTTATAACGTAAGTGAAACCATAATTATATAATTACTAATTAGTTAATTTATTACACTTTAAAAGTATTAATTATTAACTCTTTTTCAAACTGGATTAATCCAATGGTAACCGGAAACCATACTTTATAATTAATATGTTTAGATACTGTGACTTAAGAGGATGTCAACTTTTTGATAATTTGATTGGGGCGCGTTACTAGGTATCAATAAAATCGATAACTAATATTAGTAATTACTTCTAAAAAATATTAATATAATAGATGTAAAAAGTGTTTAGAAGTTGTTTTTACTTCCGATATTGCAATAAATATCTGTTTCGTACAAGGTAAAATAAAAACTATAGAAACAGTGGTATTTATAAATTTCTAAATAGCTCCATATAATACAGCTGAACTCTTTTTTATGCGATCCTTTTTTGTGCGATTTTTTTTATGCGTTTGTAAAAAAATGGCAATTAAAATGCATAATGAGAATTAAAATCACGAGACAGTAAGAAACTTAAACAATTACTATAATAACTTTCTTTGATAAAACTACTTTTTAATGGCTTTTAAGCATTTAATCAATACATAAGAACATAAGTTATTGCATCATTTAATTTTGTTAAAGATGTATTTTTCAAAATTTTCATAATATTATAAAATTGAAATAAAATGTTTCTACGTGTAAATTAATGCTTTATCTTGTTTATATGTAGAAGCAATTTCTATGGAAATTTCTAAGTTTTGAGCGTTTTAAGTGATGTTTTTTCAATAAAACTTTTTTATGCGGTCCCGACTAACCGCACAAAAAAAGTTTTTTGTACAATCTGGATCGAACTATACTTTTTATAGCTAAGGTAAAACACCCAATGCCTGACACCTTAAGACACATTTTCATAATAACAGTAATATTACTTTTTTAAGACTTCTTATATATTTCCCAAAGAAATAGGCTTTGAAAGACAAATGATAAGAGATATTGCCCCCATCAATAAATTGGTAATATCAACTTTCGTTCCGAAGTTATAAATTTTCTTTAAAAGAAATTATTTTTGCCAATGCCTGACATACGAATAATTGAAATGTTCCAAAAGCTGACATGTAACAAAACCAATAGCTGACAGTATAAATATTTGAAATAATACTCTGTTTATAAATATATAACCATTGATTTTATTAAACATAAATGACTATTCTGATAAATATAAATTTACAAACATAAACATAGGTATGTATGAACATTTGCCCTAAATTAATTTAAATTTTTAAAAGAAATCTTATTCTATCCGTATCGTATTTTCTTTCCTTTTTTTACTTTCTTGTTTCTTTTTATTTTTACTTTCTTCTCTTTTTCTTTTTCGTTCTTCTTTCTCCTTTTCTTTATTTTCTTTTTCTGTTTTCTTTTTCAAAAAATATTCTTTCCATTTAGTTGAAGTTGCGACCGCTGGTAATTTAGTTTTCACTTTTTTTGGCGATTTTTTTTTGTTTTTGATATTTTCATCAGGCCAAAACAATACATTTTTGAATGGACTTGGAACTTCAACGTATACTTCTTTGTTATCCTTTTCTTCAGTATTTTCGATTATTTGTGGTATATTTTCTTGAGACTTCAGTATTGTTTGTGGAATATTTTCTTGAGTCTGGTGTATTTTTTCAGGACTATTTTCTTTAACTTCGGATATTAAATGCTCATCGTTTTCGGTAGATTCAAGCACTATTTCTCCAGTATTATTTCCTAAGGCTTCTGTAATTGGAAATATACTCATTTCTTCTCCTTGATTTTCATTTTCTAAAGGCTTCTCATTGTTGACTGTATTTTTTAATTTTAACCATAACCGATATAATGATAAATCTTCAGTTTCCACATTATTATTTTTAAATTGAATTAGTCTCTCTTGGGTTATTTCACCCTCTAACCAATTCAAATGAACTTTAAGCACCTCTATAGGTTCCTTTTGAGTGCTGTTATTGACAATAATGTCATTATTATTAGTTTTAAAATATTTTTGATAGTTAATAGCTTCTTCATTCAACGGACAGAGGCCGCAACTTTTAAAACCGTTTGTAATAGTTTTAATTTTCAAATTTTTTAATACTTTATCAAGAAGTGGTGCAAAATCTTCTTTTTTTAGTTTTGCTCCCTCATTTTCTATCCTCCATTGATAAACTGCCTTTTTCCAGTCATTTTTAATCGGTCTAAAAACAGCAACATACAACGGTTGGAGAATATGTGTAGAGTTCGGTAAGAGTGCGATAAGAATGATGCCGTTTTTGGAACAAAACTCTGAAACTGAGAAGGTTAAATGACTGCAATGTCCGTCGACAAACAGTACAACAGGTAAAGTTATGTTTTGTTTTACAAGCCAAGGATGAAATCCATTAGCGATGTATTCAAAAAAAGTTTCACCAGTCATCCAGCCAGATTTACTTTTCCCGATAACCCAATTATCTTCAGGTATTTTATCGACTATATTTTGAGGCAGTCTATCGTATTGGTAAACAACCATCGTTGGTGCTAACATGCCAAAAGCATTTGTAGTCAATAAAGTAGTAACACATTCTTTATCGTCATTATTTGTAAAAGAATAAACTAACTTTGTCCCCTTCTTTACCAAAACTTTTTGTCCTTTAGGAGACAGGAAAAAAGCTGTTTCATCAGCATTGAATACCCTTTTAGGATCATTAAAAATATCTCCCAAGTTATTTTCTTTTACAAAACTTTTGATTTCTTTAAACCAGTTGCGAATTTTGCCTTCACATACATTAGATCTTGCCTTTGTTAAATTTTGAGACAACCTCTCTGACAATTCAGGATGTCGTTTCAAGAAACATTGGTACCATTTACTGCCTGGTTTTCCATTATTGAAATTTGTTTTACGTTTTAACTGAGAGCATAATAGCTTCACGGAATTCAATAAATGATCCTTTGTAACAGGGAAGCCTCTGTTCGCGACGTGAAATATCCACTGAACAAGAAGACTTTCTTCTTCCTCGGAAAGATTTGTTTTTGGTCCCATTTTGCAAACTTCAGGATAAATTCCATTAATTTTTGATAATAATGTTGTCCTTGGTACTCCAAACTGTCTCGCTGCAGAGCGAACTGAAACTTGATTGTTTTTAACAGCTTCAATAGCTTTCTTCATATCATTCTTCTCATATTTTAAAATTTTTTTGCCTTCGTTGTTCATGTTAACTCTAGAAAAATAAAAATATTAAAAAAAATTATAATATTCAACAAAATTATATTTTTTTATTGCTGTATGGAGGACAATATTGCTTAGATAAAATAAAATGGAATGATATTTTTGATTAACAGTTATACAAAGCCTATGTCTGACATGTGTTGTGTCCCCATACATGACATATTTAACATACTATGTCAGGCTTTGGTTGTTGTCATTCCATTGTTATAAAATTTAGTAGGCGTGTGTTGCTCGCCAACATTATAAAATGTTGGCGTGAACGTTATTTCAAATGCAAAGACAATGCTATATATTTATTTTAAAATTTACTTATACCTGACATAGTATGTCAGGTATAGGAAAGTCACTGCGTACGGAATGCCAAAACCTGACACCTTTCTTTTAACCTAAAAAGCCGGAAAAATATTTTTTTTCGAATTTTATAGATTAAATAAGAGAAATACCTTTGTTTAAAAAACATTAATTATATCTATCGGTTAGTAGATTACAATTTTCTTAATAATTAAATAAAACACTATTCTTACCTTAATATTTAACACAAAACGTCAAATTTAACTTAACCACACTTTTGACATAAAATAATATTACTAATATGAATATAGATTTAGTTCGTTTAGGTTTAAAAATTTAAATGATAACTAGGTACATTTTTAAAGTATTCCATACAAAGAAAAATTATTTTTGTTCGCTAAAATGCTTATTAAAAATTTTTTTTTTGATACGTGTCAGCTATTGGACCCCTGTCAGCTTTGGGCACTTTTACCTTATTATATTTATGATGATATTTTTGAATATATTTTTTTTTGTGCGATTTTTTTTATGCAGTCCCTATCCACCGCACAAAAAAGAGTTCAGCTGTATTACCTTTTGTGTATAAGGATTTTCGGTGTAAGTGGTCCAGTGGACTAAAAAATCGTGTATGAAAAATGAAATTTCCATGTTGTTTGGGTTATGTAAACTCCTTACGAACGTAACCGTAAAAAGTTAACTGGTGATCAATTCTTCTCATGCATTAGATTCTCTATTTTTTTAGTGTTAAGTCCGTGTAAACCATTTACCACGGAGACTGTTATAATTTAATATGGTGAAATAAATTGTGTAACATGTTTTGATATATCTACATTCAAATAAATGATCACTTAAACAGTCGATTGATATAAATTGGGTTTATTTAAAATTAATTTTTTTCGTGTACAGAAATATTTTTACTTATTTCGAAAAAGTGCTCTGAGTCATAGATTTAAAAATAAAATTGCAATTTTTGTGACAATGTTGTGAAACCAGTATGAATGGTTCCTTTTATTTTTGATATTGTGAATAATTTTTGGCCGGCTACATTTTGATTTATTCAAAGAAAAACGAACAAAGTAAAATACATTTTTTGAAGAATTTTCGTTAGTAGGCGAAGTTCAAGGAGTTTGTAAAAGTTAGAGGTGTTCTTTAATAAAATGTCAAAAGCTGCGTTGCTACACAAATGCGTATAATTTTTGAAATGCCCATAAAATTCTAGAATCTCCTGGAATCTAAATCTTGGAATCCCCAAAATAAATATTTTTAGAAATTGGAATATTGTTAGCGTAATTAAAAAAAAAACCCAAGTTTGTGGCAAATTGAATTTTTCGAAATAAAAAAAATCTACTTAATAAATTTCTAACACTGACTGACTGACAGACAACGCACAGCCTAAACCGTTGGGTTTGGAAGAATAAATTTTGTATAGGACTTCCCTATGTAACGTAGGTGAGCACTAAGAAAGGATTTTTGAAAATTCGTCCCCTAAATGGGTTTAATAAGGGATGAAAATTTGTATGTAAATTCGTTACAGGAGTAGAAAAAATGTTTTCTGCAACTGAAATTTATTGCTTAAAAGTAGTTTAACTCGAAGAGGTGTTATCGTGTTTTTGCTAGTTGACAGTTCTCTTATATATAAATTTATTCGAAAAAATAAATTCGAAAACTAAACTTTTTTGACTTGGTATTTTTTGTAACTATGACAGTAACAAGGAAACATAATGGTAAACGATGTTTCAGCGTTGAGTTACCAGTTATGTATTAAAAATGATAACTTAAGTAGTTGAAGAAATAATTTTAACAAGATACATATTTCTGACTAACTTAAAACTGATTTAAAATGCTAAAAAAAGTTAATTTAATCATATACAGTAATATACACAAATATATTTATATGTTTATGGTTAATTTGAACGTATAACGGATTTTTTTTTTGTAAATTTAACTTCCTGTATCAGCCTTAAACGAATATTTTAAACATTTTAAAAAAATTATAACTAAAGAAATTTTTAACAATTAAAATATTCTTTTATGTTCATCTATTTTTCATTTTTTTCTCAAAAGAATTTCACAATTTTTGTTCAAAAACAAAAGCAGTGTTTCGAAATTTCTTTATTATATTGTAGAAGGTGATTTTACTGTTTAGAAATAACCTTGCTAGATCAACTACTAATTAATTAAACGAGCTAATTATGAAGTAAAATCAAAATTAAATGTAGATTAGTTGAGGTGGTTACAGTAGAACCTGTGTCACAACACTACGAAATTTCTTTGTGCCCGAATTAAACTGTTGTTTGGAAAGCATAAACATAAAATCATTACAAAGGAAATACATCGTTTTATTTTTATAAAGAAAACACGGATTCTTAATCGAATAATAATTTGACTCTTTCTTGAAATTTTTGTATTTTCAAAATATAAAAATCTTGGAATTGGTCCAATCTATTTTATTATTATTATTTTTATTTTTTGTATATAGAATTTTTGCAAATATTTTAACAAAAATCAATTAACTTTGTCGATTATTTTGAGTTCTACTTTTAAATTCTGTACTTCGTTTGAAAGTAAAAAGTCAATCCCTTTGCTTCGTTACAAATCACTGCTTTTTAAAGGAAGTTAAATTTGTAACTGTCTGAAAATATTTTCACGAGCATTCGAATTTTTTTTTTTTTTTTGCTGAATTACAATTTTGTAAAATGTTATGTGATTTTATTTTATTTTTGAATCTTCTGCCACACTTCATTTAATGCCACATTGCCAGATGTCGCCAGATTTTATGTTAACAGTTTATTCATATAGAGAGGTACCTACTCAAAAAATTAATTTTTTTTTAACAACGCATTTGCTAATTATTTCTAAACTTTATGAATATTACATTGATTAAAAATCATATAAGTAAATAGATAGTGATTAAAGAAATTATAAAACTAGATCGACTGGGACTTGAACTTACTATCTCTTAATAACCAGTCAAGAGTCTTACTCTCAAGCTACCAATCGTTTCTTTCAGTGCCTGATTCAAATTTATCGGTTTATTATGTATAATGTTTTAGATTTTTAGCATCTTTTTTCATTGGAATATAACAAAAATTTTCTATTTTCTGTAATAGTACGTTTAAATTTGCCATAAATTATAAGACATGTATTTTTCTCAGCAGTAGGCTTCTTAATTAACATTAAACTTTCACAGAATTTTATTGGTTTAAACTGGTTTTCATAATTTTTATCTAATTTCGGACAAAATTGTTTATTAGCATTCCGATCATAATCAAGAGTGTCAAGACATTGGAAGCCGTATCTAGAAAATTTAAGAAATTTCAAAGCCCTTTAACATTGTTGTTAGAATATTTTAAATAAAAAATTTATTAAAACGTCGTTTTTTTGAGTAGCCAAATAAAATTTACATTGAGGTATCAAACGAAATTTTTTAATGTCTCAAAAAAAAAAAAAGTGTAAAAATAATATTTTTTTTTTGATTTACATAATTTACACAAAGGAGTTTGATCTTTCTTGTTCTCGATAATTATCATAGATCCAAATATTTTTTGGCAACAGTAAACACTTTTTTGTGAGTGTACAGGTCTCCCTCGAGGTACACGGTACTTGAATTAAACGGTTTTCGAGTTACATGTACAAAAATTGTGACATGCTCTCGATTCTTGAAAAGTAGATATTTGCAGGGTATTTGTAGAGTATTAATTAATCTTGGTCTTGACCCGCACAGCTGTAACTTACACAAAAAAAAATTAATCGTGTAATTCGAGGGACACCTGTATTTTCACTATGTTTAGCTTTTGTTTTCACGGCTTGTTTGTTTGAATGAAAGAAATATTAAAAATTTATGTTGTTTTGGAGTATCGAAGTACAAATATTTTGTAACGGAGAGAAAATATTTTGCAATAAATTTATTTAAATTTAAAATCGCACAATTTCTTTTTCAATATAAATAAATTAACAAATACACTAAATGTAAAAAACTATCGTATATTTAGTTTTAATAATTACTTCAATAATATAGTTAATACCAACTGTAGAACGAGAATTCTTGTCATTTTTGAAATTCAAATCATTTTTAAGTAAGAGATGTTAGTAACGACATACCGTACTGCCTACGTTTATTGTTTATGCATTAAACAGTATTGGTCATCATCGACACATATTTACGTCTTTGATTCAACAATATTATACTTTAACTTTTGTGATATTTTGTTTACATTCGTTTAAATAACGAACGCATTTTAATTTAGTTATTTTTACGCATTTTTAAATAATAATAAATAGACCCTTATTATTTTTAAAATTGTATATTATTTAAATTTTAATTAGGTATATTATATTTACAATATTTTATACTTATATTTACAATATTTTTTTTAAAAAATAGTATCCTATACACCAAGGGACTAAAGTGTGAGTTTTAATCCCGAGTGTGAAGTTTGTTGCCAGAGGGCCTGTAAAGGCTCAAGGGCAACAAATCACACGAGGGATAAAAAAAAACACTTTAGTCCTGTGGTGTATATATTATTTTTTGCAATTCCGGATAATTTAAAATTATAAAAATTTAAAAAAAAATTAATTAAATGTCATTCAAATCGTATGTAATCACAGAGCACTGAATCAAACATATTAACAGATGTTTCCTAGAGATAACACAGGCATTAAATTTTGAAGCATGACTCCATTTTAGTAAGCCCAAATTGTAACCACGGAGACTTGTTTATAAATATTAGATAAACCAATTAAACCATTAAATTAATGGTTTGACCGCCATTAAAGTAATCCCATCAGTCAATTTTTTTGCTCACATCAGTCAATTTTTTTGCTTCAATTTCCTAATGTATTTGTAATACACAGCATTCTCTCTAGTTGATTCTCTCGTCAATGTATGTAATAATATTTCATCAAGTATACTTTGGATAAATCAATCGAATTGTACAATACAATATAACTGTTTGTCTTTGTCTACAAGTTTGAATTTGTTTATTATTTTCAATTACCTAGCAACGCTATCTAATTTACGTTAAATTTCTGTAAATTGTGCTTGCTGATTGGTTTAAAAGCGGGAGCAAAATAACTTTTTAGTCCCTTGGAACTAAAAGTGGCACTTTACTCCCTATTATGTGGGACTAAATCATGTCTTTTAGTCCCGGAATTGTAAAAACATTTATTATATTTTTTTTTTAAATTGTTGATATTGAAAATAAAATATTAACCCTAGAATCATACGTACTCGTCAAAACGACGAACAAACTTCTCTACCTACTCCAATACTGTGACTTGTCGGTACCTGCTCGCTGTGAAACTTCTGTTATCTAATTTATTTGTTATTATAACACATAAGACATATAAATTTTGTTTATAGCTATTGTCGTTTTTTTTATACTGAAATAGAGTGCGTCAAAAGGACGACGATGTATGATTAACCTATATTTTTTTTTAAAGATTTTGTACTCCACATATAAAAGTTTTCCTAATTTTTCTAAAATTTATTAAAGATATGGATGTTATAATTAATTTATTCAATGATTATGATAATGTGAAAGATGATTACAGCTGTTTGACTTATAGAGACGACATAATACTGAAGTTTTAATATATTGAATCGAAAACTAAAGAATGCGTTTCGAATGACTTAATAAAAGATTAACAATTTATTTTATGGAAAATATTTTAATTTTTATTATTTTTTGAGATCTTATTCGAAAAATTACTAACAAATTTTAGAAAATTTACAAATATGCCTAATGGGGAAATAACTGCATATCTATAGGAATATTTATAACTGAGAAATTTCACATTCTGTAAAGTCACACGTGTCCACTGATTCATAATAGTACATAAATTAATTATTACAATTGATGTATTTATATATTTTTTAATTTTTATAATGAAAATATGCTTTGATAAAAAGATTAAAAAAATTAATATTTACATTAAGAAATTTTTCCAAATCCAATTTTTTTAAATATTTTGTTCGCTTTTGTAGTATTGTTATGTAAAAAAAATGTTTTTTGCAAATAAACTCTAAAACTCCCCGTAAAAAGTGCATTCGTCGAAACGACGCCGATGTATGATTAACTTGACTCGTAGACCAACGTATGATTCTAGGGTTAAAGACGATTGTAAACAAAACTAAATTTGTAGTAGAAGAATGGAATGGTAACATTTGGTTTCGGGTATACTTACATATCTATTACACGAGAGGGTTATGTTTTTCCAAAAAAATATGTTGCGTAGTCATTTAACGAGAAGAATAAAGTGTAGTAAAAAGTTGAACAAAAATATCGGATGCCGGTGACTGCTTTATTTTTTTATTAATTTTTTTCTTCATCATTTCATTTTCATTTTTTTAGTTCACTTTTACGCAGGCGGTTTTTTTGATTTTTTTAAAATTTACTTTTTTTTTGACTTAACCTAAATCATTCACGTGAATCAAATCGTGCACAACCAATCAAATGCGTTGAGTGATTTTTTTTTTCAATACAATTTCAATAAGTGTATATGAATATTTTTCTAAACGGAGTGTACGTATTTAGTTTGTTCACAAATAAAAAAGTGTTACAGTTGCATCATAGCCATATTTCTATACATACAACAGGTAAATTTTATATTGTCAAATCACCTCGTATGCTTGCTCTGTGGTGCGAGCGGTGTTCTGGGTGGACCTACCTCAAGATATACGAACGAACATAATATTTATATGTATGCGTGGTGGTACCGTGGTCACCGTGTACATGGTGGAGTGTACTTGAAATTTATTTTTGGTTGTGTGGTTCACACCTTGATAGAGAAACATTTCTTTTCGTTAGTATGTCAAATATTTTTTTTTTTTAGTAATAAGAACAAGTTTTGAATTGAGTTTTGAAATTATTTTTGTTAAATTTTTAATTTTGGATTTTGATAATCGAAAAAAATTGTATATCGGGAATAAGGATAATTTGTAGGTTAAGAGTAATTGAAGGCTGGACTTCAAAAACAGGCTAAGTACCAAATAAAATATATTGAGTTGGGCCCGAAATAGGAATCTGAATGCCATTGCCAACACTCTGGACAGCATGCTAAAATTTTTTTTTTGGGCTTTTAGCCTGTTTTTGAAGTCCAGCCTTCAATTGGTCTTTAAACTAGAAAGCCTTAAGTTTAAAGGGGGTCTTCTAGTCTAGAGAGCAAAAATTTCGACTTTTTTTAGGAATTAATAAAAAAAAAACTATTACCTAATTTTTTAAGCTGTCCACTTTTTTATCGTCTGTTTATTGCTACTTTAGGAACACATGAAAAAATATTTCAGACAGACAAAATGAAAATTTAAGAACTTATAGCGATTTAAATCTAGCCATGCAAAAAAGTGATGTGCTGATTGACAAAATTATGGCGTTTGTCTTCATTCTGAAACCTTAAAAAGAAAAAGATTCTGGTTTAGAAAGTTTGTGACTCTGGTAGAGAACCACAATGAAAAAAATTTTTGTGTATATGTATTTGTAATCAACTACACCTTTAAAAGCAATAAAATATTGACGGCAGGATGCAATTTGTGTGTTTGATTTTTAACCGCGGGATGCAATTCGTGTTTTTTTTTATGGCACTTTGAGGGGTGAAATATTTTACTGACCGCCGCACAGTAGGGCCAAATCCCAAAAAGCTGGCCAAAAGTCGAAAAATAGAGTTTATGTTCCGGTAATTTCTAGTCGTGGCTTAGGTTGGGTAAGAGTCTGAAAGTCGAATTTCAGACTTTAGCGTGCCCTATCTTTTATACCTGCTACTGTAAGACAGTTGAAAGGGGACTCTCAATTGAGGTAGACGCGTCGTGCAGTAAAAAAATATTTCAACGCTATGTTCAAGAGGCGCCAAATCTCTAAAAATCAATCGATTTCAATTTTTAAAAATGGAATCAATAGCTGGAAATAAGTAGAAAATTATAATGTAACACAAAATTAATAATAATAGTTTATGCGATAACAATAAACGAATCATTTGTACGAAAATAAACGAAAGATTACAACGAAAAATTTTAAACATGTAGAGAAAAGTTTATAACTTCTACAGACTTCTGCGACTTGACCGATGGCATGTTGTAGAGTTGTAGACGGTACAGTAAAAGCTCCCAAATCTTGACAAGCATGTCCAGGACCATTCTCTAGTCTTGACATTCCCACTATTTACTACACCTATGCGCACTGAATGCGCAACATACGCAATTTAAATCTAAAAAAAGAGATAAATATAGTGATGAGCAAAATTAGTCTTGGTCTTGCAGTCTTGTCTTGGTCTTGCATTTTTTGCAAGACCAAGACCAAGACTGCATTTTGCAAGACCAAGACCAAGACTATAAGTATGGCTGCAAGACCAATATGTACCAAGACTCAAGTGAGCAAGACCAAGACTATAGCAAGAAAAAAGCAAGACTCTTGCTAAATTATTTAAATGGTTTAAAAGTATAATTAATACCGTAAAGAGAGAAAATTCTGATTTTAGAAGGAAAAAATTCGCTGATAAAAAAATGCAAGAAAGTGCAAGATTTTTAGCAATACCAATACCAAGACTGCATTTTGCAATACCAAGACCAAGACTCAAACTGCTCTAGCAAGACCAAGACCAAGATTCTTAATGCAAGAACAAGACCAAGACCAAGACTGCCAAGTCTTGGTCTTGGTCTTGCATTTGCTCATCACTAGATAAATAGTATTTCGCTGTTGTGTTGCAACTTTTAAAGTAAACTTTTAAAGATGTGACGAACAAGGAAACTATAATAACCTTTTATTTGTAATTCGACTTTATTAATTTTATTGTAATTGCTGACTATTGTGATGATTTTTTGAGTAATTTAGCTAGAGATAGGAGGTCCACTCTTTTACCCAATTATCAAAAATATCAAAACTTAGTAACAAAATTAAAAAAATATTAAAATTGAATGAACTTTTATGAATAATATGACCGAATATATACATAAGTAGCATTTTATTTTTCAGATACTGCGATATTTTTCAAGTTAGAATTTTAATTATCTTGTCAGAGTAAGGTTCAATGCCAATCGTCAACATATCAAATACTATATAGTAATTTAATATACATTTAAATAAATTGAAATGGTTAAATTATTAAGAATTTAAATTGAATTTTTTTTACTATTTATTCTTTATTACTACAAAAAATATAGACACTCGCTGATCCGTACCAACAATTTTTTTTAACGAAAACATTAATTTTTAACTATTTGTTTATTATTTGTCCATAATAATATTTCTTGCCTTTGTAATCAGCAAAATTGACGTCAGAAAACATTCCTAATTTTTATTTTTTCGATAATTTTACTAACTACTAAAAAAAAAGAAAATTTGTTGAAAATTCGGATTTCTTTAGGATTTGGGATACCATTGATAAGTTCAGTACCGGTGATTCGGTTACACTTCCGGTTTTGTCAAAAATAAAAATTTTGATTTGAAAAAAAAATATTTCAATAAAATCAAGGAAAAACCAGGAAAAACTTGATCTTGAGAACAAGCAATAATAAATTTTTGATAAAAAATATTTTACATTAACGAATGCGTGGGGCTCCAATTGAAAATTAATTCATTAACCTTAATCCATTTCTTTGAGATTAACCTCATTCCTATAACAGTAGTAATGAAAATGTTGATTGTTAACCTTCAGTTTACCAAAAAAATTTAAATTTTATTAGGAAACCAACTTTATAAAAAAAAAAATCATAAAATTTATTTTTTTTAATTAATTACAAATTCAATTTCTAATTAATTTAATTTTAGATTATCATTTTTGTTATAATTAGCTACACACGGAATTGTTCTAGAAATCATTTAATTGTCAGAATAACTGCACCTCTAAAATTTTGATGCGCATGCGCGCAGATTCGACCATAAACTTGTAATAGCCACGATAGAAATACTAGAAGGAAGAGAAAATTGTGTATATTCCTTTATTTTTAACATTTTGAAACAATGCTTAATCTATTTTTGACCTTTTTATTTTATTTTATATATAAAAAAAAATTAATTTATTTTTCTTATCAAAGAGATAAAATAAAACCTACCTATCGTAAGATAAATAAAAATTAAAAATTTTGTAAGCCGATTTATTTTTATTATGTATTTCCGTTTCCTGAAGTATTACAACAACATAATGATAGCAATCCATAAAACCAGTCATTTTAAATATAATCCAGCATTAAATGTATTTTATATTTCATCTAGAACGTATTTCTTCATATAGCTCAAAATTTGTTAAAAATGACCCCCGCATTTTCACAGTCCGGCATTTTTTATCCATTAAATTTGAAAATTAAGAAAACATTTTTTTTTTCAAAACTTTTTTTAATTAAAAAAAAATTTTTTTCTTAATTTTCAAATTTAATGGATAAAAGATGCCGAAGTGTGAGAAAAGTTAAAAGAAAATTGAATTTTTCATTCAATTTTGTTCATTCAATTTTGCTTCTTTAATTTTTTTTCTGACATTTTGAACAAACGGTTTAGGAAAACCATTCGATAGATCGATCTGTCGATTTGCAGGGTTATTGGGGGTACAGTAATGTATAAAAATTCGTACAAATATTAAATTCCCCATCAATACTCGCAAGGATGCGGACAATTTTTCGCAACAAGGAAAACAGTGCCTTTTTTCACATTTTTCAGGTTAAAATTAAAGATGAAAAAATTTTTTTCCTAAAGTACGCAGCATAGCCTTGTAGGAAATTTATTCCAGATTCCAAAACTGTCCTTTAATTTTCTGTCCGATCACTGGTTACTGAGATATCGATGGTTAAAGCAAAAAGGATCCTCTTGCATTCAAAATTGGATATCTTCGGAACAATTCAACGTAAAGACAAATTTTAAAAGGAAATTGAAGCTGAATAAACAGGCTATCAAGTTAATACCATGGCTTTACTATAAAAAAATTTTCAAACCCGTAGACCGAAAAAAAAGAGCAAAAAATTTTCTATTTTCAATTTTTGTGTTATTCCTTAGGATTGCTCGACAATTGTCACTCCTAAAATTTTTTGGACGAAAGATCTCAAAACTAGAATCTTGGAGCTTCAAGATGCTTTTTTTTATCATCTCGATACGACCATTTTTCAAGTAAATACAGCCCTTCAAAAATCACTAAAAAATTAACAATTTTTTTTTTGGTCCCTTAATTTTTTGTAGTAATATATTTAGAACACACCGCATCACTGCAGTACCTATGGTGCTTAGACAGAGAGCGAGCTACGTTTGTTCATATACTTTATATGAAATTGTTGACGCGGTACGGTGTTCGTAATCTAAAGTGACCAGACGGCCCGATTTTGGTGGGACAGTCCCGCTTTTTGGAAGACTGTTCCGCGTCCCGTCGATTTTTAAAAATGTCCTGCTTTTTAGTAAATATCTGCATTTCTTATTTTAAATGTAAAAACGTTTTTTATTTTTTGCTCACCAGTTATTTTTTAAGAGGAAGTTCATAAAATTCCTTATTTGAAATGTAATTGACGTTTTTTTTTTCTTGCCAGTTATTTTTTAAGAGAAAGTTCGAAAAAAAATAGGAAAAATTAAGATTTTTTAAGCAAAAGCTACGTGCGGCATTTTTCACGGTGACTTTCATCCCATTTGTCCCGCTTTGTCTCAGTGAAAATCTGGTCACTTTATCGTAATTGTCAACGTGTGAATGTACTAGTTTCAATTATAAGTGATAAAATTAGAAATAGTCGGTAGGTACTGCTAACCAAATACCAATATTCAGATTTAATAATTTGATATTAATACATTTTTTTTTTTTTTGTAAATACTTTCACTTGTTCCACGCCGGATTTAAAAATAAAATAAATAATATAATATGTTTTTTATGTCAAATAATAAATAATCAATTAATATATCTCTCTAATTGTCAAAAATTTTTACTTTTACTCAGTTTGAAAAGAAATTATTTTAGTTCTCAAACAAAATTAAAAAATTTGTGGGAAAATTTAAATAATTTTATATTTAAAAATCAATAAAATTATCAATCAGTCAATCATTCAGTTTATTCGTTTGTTTTGACGCCATATATAATTATGTTGTTAAAAATAAATCTCAAGATGGCACTAAACTTCGTTAATACAAATGGTAAACAATTACGCAAAATTGGTGAAATTTAACAATAAAACGTGAATTTCAAAAATACTTAAGTATCAGTAAAATTCTGGAAAACATTTTATCTACGCTTATTAACGTCTTCGCTACCGATGTACAATATATTGTACATCAAATTTAGGTTATGTTAACATTATTTTTTAATTGAGAAATAACTAAACACTTCTTAATATTATATAAAATTACTAAATTACGCTTATTTAAAGACATAAGATTAAAAATTTTGATTCAAATAAACGTTTGTTTAAATCTTTGTTCAGTATGATGGACAAAAGTATACTCATTGACGTTTAAGAATTTTTAAAAATTCGTAGCGAAGAAGTTAATTTATTTATTTTCATACAGTTATTTTATAATTAATATTGAAAAGGTTTACTTTGTGAAAATCCATATTAAAAAACATGGGATCGTTGCTGTGTCACTTTTCACAACAAAAATCGTCTAAACACGAGTCGACTTTCGGCCATTACGCCATCATCAGGTGAAAAACACAACTAAAAACTGTTCTTTTAGGCGAAGCTATTTATATTATAAAAATGAAGTGTACTTTAATCTACGACTATTAATGTACTTTTATCTACGACTACCATGAAATTGCTTGTTTATTGTACAAAATACTATCTAAGTAAGCTACGTTTTACATACAGCCACATCTCCAGCTGTACAAAAAATGGCCCTTTATACGTATGTATGCGAAAAATAACAACGCCTACTACACTTTTATTAATTCTTATAATTATTATATATCATACAGTGATATACATGATACATTTTATGTTAGAATCTGTACAAAAATTTTACCTAGCAACTGAATGTTTACATTTGTTTTTAATAAATTTCAAGATTTGTATCAAATTTTTGTCGTTTATTGTGAATTTCTTGTTAGTCGTAGATAAAGTATAGTACGTAACTCGGTTGTAAGGCGTATTACACGTTCGCGCAATTACGCACTCGCCGCTGCGCGGCTCTTGCAAAATTCGATCTCGTTGTGTATACGTCAGTCCCTTAGACCCATGCCCCAGTTTAAGCCTACTAGAATACCTCTCTTTTCTTCGATTTGTGTATCAAAAATAACTATTTCCATATACATAGCTATATTCTTTTTTTTGAAGCAAAAAATGACTCATCGAATTAATAGATATTAACCATCTCATACACAACCACTTCCAATTATGTAATATTATAAATAATTGTCACCCAAAATAAAATCTTCATCAGTTATATTCTTCTTGGGGTTTTAGAACCTTTCAAAGGTTTCAGTTTTTATACTTTTTATGCCATCGAAGATGACATATTAATATGGTTGCGTGACTGAATAATTATTGAGTTGTATATCCATATTGAATAAACGCAAGAGGGCTGTAGAGTTAACAACTATAGAGTTAACAAAAAATCATAAATTAACACTTTCATTGAGATGACATTACTTAGTGGGTGTCAAAAACCCGCATTTGACGATTTTTTTTTTAAAATTAAACTGTATCGGTGTCGGAGTTTCCCAGAGATTTCATGGTTGAAATTCTTGTAACTTGAGGGTAAATTTCCCATTTTTGCTATTAAAAATCATGAAGTCACTCGATCACCGTCAATATTAATCGAATACCTTTTTATTAAAAAAAAAAAAAAAATAATAATAAACACCTGTATAACTTTTTGTTATGATTGCAAATAGCAAGGAAATAGTGTTGCGATTTTATTTGTAAAATATTCAAAGGTCTTTATCACCATTATAATTGTGAAATTGAAAATATTTGCAGTGTGCATTGATACTTTGCACACTCGCTTCAACCCCCCCCCCCCCTCATGTACACAATCATATTATTTCAGCTACAGAAAATTACACACAATGCATACATGCGTATAGAATTAATGCAAATTAATATTATGTACATATGTTTACAGCTGCCACTATCTGTCGTTGTGCGCTGCGCTGCGTTTGCTCATGATGGTACTATACGATAATCAGTAGTCAGTAATACAACCTTGCAAACTAAAAATAACTTTGTCAAGTATTTATTATAATCTATAATATATTTACATAAAATATAATATGTAATTAATATATAAATGTATCTATGTATATGGTTTGTATTGTTTTCTATGTATTTCGTTTAAAAAAAAAGTAATAATTTATTATATTTATAAAATTAGTGGGTAATTTGAGACCGTACTTGCGTATAATTTAAAAAAAAATTAAATATAGTCGTAAAATTCCGGAAATTATTTCTCGTTCTAAAAAAAAATCACATTGTTGTAAGCTTATAAGCCTCATTGAATACGGCTAAACTGTCGATTTACCATTGATACCACTAGGGGCAATAAATTGCTGTAGTCGGGTAGTCAGGAACATCATAGTTCCTTTAATTTTTGAGTTACGACGTAAATTTATACTTTTTTAAATGAAAATCTGAGATTAAAACACCCCTGTCGCAGCATCCTGCATAACATAGCGAATTTCCGTTTATAAAAGTTAATTTTCCTTGGAAACTAGTTGACATAGAATAATAATTTAAAGACCTTTTTATGAGATTTTTTCTCCTCTTTCCAATGGTGCAAAATTTCACAAAAATTTTTAAATAAGGGGAAATTTTGGCAAAAAACTAATTTTTTTCACGAAAATTGCCAAAAAATCATGTTCCGGGCATCGAACGTGTCTGGTTAACGAACTCGTCGAACGGTTTGGGACTTTCAATATTTTCACCAAATTTCATAAACGTAAGACGTTTCGTTCGAGAGTTATCGCGCGGACACACACACACAGACACACACACACACATATATATATATATATATATATATATATATATATATATATATATATATATATATATATATAAATTTTAGTGAATATTATTTTCGGTTTCTAGGGACCTCAAAACAAATTTCTGTCATAGTCCCGGGCCTAAGTCGCGTCATGACAGTGGCTGTAATAGCTGAATTCCATTCTGGAAATTCGCTAATATACGGTTTCTGGTTAAGTAACTATAACGTAAAAACCCCTATACCGGAACACTATTTTTACGTGTGTAATTAAACTGGCGTATAAAAATTGACAAATAAATTAAACACCCATTAGCTGGAAAGAAAATTTTTTTAATCCAATGAATATGTTTTTAAAAAAATACAACCCAAAACACAAATTTAACACAAATTTTTTTACTGTGTATTTTGAAAGCTGAAGGAGCTACAAAATTTCTGGTTTTAACAATTGATTATACCCCCAGCAGTATCCATAACTGTTACCTGAACAATTTTTTGATTAAGTTAGTAGAGTTTAACCGTAATAAAATCCTCAAAAAATGCACATGTAGAAGAATTTTACTTGTTCAATATATATTAATTTTAATTTAACTATTACCGGCGATCGTTAAAATAACCTTCTATACCAAAGTAAGTAAACCTTGATATTATACAATGCAATGAAAGAAAAACAGTTGTATAAAACATTATTGCCTGTACTGCCTGGCTAATTAATTATTCATTTGATAAAATTTTTTGTTATTTATACATACACGAACCAACGTTGTTAACACCAACTACAACAGTACCAGTTAGTTTTCTGTGTAATGTAAAACCAGCTTTATTACGGATAATTATATTATCCTATGCTATATTATATTATGTATTATAGCGTGTTAACAGTTAACACAATTACAGTAAACACATGTAAACTTCAAGTTTATCAATTAAAACATTATAAAATACATACATATAGAGCTGAACCTTTTTTATGCAATGATAGGGACCGCATAAAAAAAATCGCACAAAAAAAAATATTATCAAAAATATCATAAATACACAGTGAAAAAATTTGTTAATTAAAAATCACAAAGTGATTGAAAAAATCATCCGGATCGGCCGGGAATCGAACCCAGGATCTTCTGGTAACTAGCCAGACGTGCTAACCTCTACACCAACGATCCCATGCTCGGTAAGCGGCCGAGCCGGACACCCATTCAATCACCTATGTGTATTAGTACTCTCTCTGATTCGAGAAACAGTTACAATTTTAATTTCAAATATTATCGAGTGCTTGTGAGACACTACTACGTATGACAAACTTTTGTTTGCATTTCAACACACGCAGTATTGATATGTTCACTAATCGTTCAGCTAAACTGAAACTTTAAGCACTCGATTTCTTTGATATAGTATGACCAAAAACCGGCCGCTTACCGAGCATGGGATCGTTGGTGTAGAGGTTAGCACGTCTGGCTAGTTACCAGAAGATCCTGGGTTCGATTCCCGGCCGATCCGGATAATTTTTTCAATCACTTTGTGATTTTTAATTTACATGTGGTTTTTGGTCATACTATACCAAAGAAATCGAGTGTCTCACAAGCACTCGATAATATTTGAAATTAAAAAAGAAAAAATTTGTGTTAAAATTAACACTTTTCACATGTCCAGAACGATCCACCCAATTTTTTGTGTTATTTTAACACAAAGCATATGTGTCAAATCTATACACAAGATTTGTGTCAATGATCTAATACACAATAGGACATACATTTTGTGTTAATTTTTCAGAGTTAATTGTTAAACTTTTTTATTCAATATTTTAATTCCACTGAAGCTTAAGATATTTGAAAGTCGTCAAAAATTTTGCTCATATATTATTATAAATGAGACTCAAAGAACGCAAAGTAAGTCAATTCTTTGTAACAATTCTTACGTGTGTCCATATATATCTACGAAAATATATATAATAAAAAAGATGAGAGTAGTTCTTATTATTAAACAAAATCGAAAAATTGTAAGTTTTTTCAGTTATTGACGAATATAGTTTTATTAAACGTTTAAAGATGAAACAATTTTCTTACATTTTAAGGTTATTTTGTTATAGATTCAGTTAAAAAAATCATGTAAGCTTCAGTGGCGGTTATTCCAGGTATGCGGGGTAGGCGCCGCTTACCCTAGCTGTTTCTTAAAAACTGAAATAAATTTATAACGAAAATAACATTGTTTACAAAATAATTTAAATATACAATTTCCATAAGATTTACCTTACATTATTGCATATATATTGCACATTAGAATGCATATATTATACCAATTATACATACCTAATTATGATATACCTAAAATGCATAAATATGGTCCACAGTACGTGTTACATATAGACACGATCAACAATAGACCCTGTAGCCAGTCTATGTAGCTGTGTATAGGACGTACATACGCATATGTACCTACTCAGCTATGCGATCATCATCTGAGCATATCCGTGTGTACTGAATCTGCATATGTATATTATGTATCTGTGCAGTTGTATTAGTGGTTTATAATACTGGTAGTCCTTTGGCATGGTAGGCACCAGGATCGGCGCATATCGTATATTCGATAACAGTCGATTTAATGGCTATACTGAATCTACATATGTATATGTATATGTGCAGCTGTATTAGTGGCTTATAATACCGTATAGTTCTTTTCCATCGTAGGCACCAGGCTCGGCGCTTATCGTATATTCGATAACAGCCGAACTAACCAAATCTTAACTTGTGCTCTAATCACCTCAGCTTTTAGATTTTTTAGCATGCTTCCTATACTTATAAATTTATCGTTGCTGTCAACTGTGATTTGATTATTAAGATTTTATTACCTACTGTCTTTTTTTTAAATGACTAAAAAACAACGGTTGCGTTATTAACACAACATAAAGTAATTAACACAACTTTTTTTAAGGAATATTGACGAAAATAATTTTTCTTTAGACTATTGAAGGTAATTTAAATCGTGTTTATTTAGCCTCATAAAAATATTGCTGGTGTTTTACTTTGACTGTGAAAGAAAAGTTATTCCATATTTTTATATTTTTCCTGAATCTTATATTTTCTACAACTCAGTTTGTTACAAAAAAGCGTTTGCACATCATTTTCCAAACTTCTTTTGATAAATATTCTAAAATTAGGTGGTTGTTTGATACCAAAAAAGCTTTTCTCTTGTATGTTATTCAGGCCCGGACTTAGCCTAAGTGGCGCCCGGGGCAAGGTCAAAAAATGGCGCCTCTGTAGAAAAAGTATTTCCTTTTTTCCTCCCAAAAAGCAAGTGACGAGCAAAAGAAGAAAAAAACCTCACATACCTAATTTTGGCGCCCCTCAAAACCTGCCGCCCGGGACACGTGACCCGCCTGCTATTTTAGTACCTCTTTACACATTAAGTGTGATTTACCTTTTTGAAAGCGCATACCCAGTCTTAAAGCTCACGAGCCGCCACTGGTAAGCTTATTTGAGATTGTATTATATAATGTACAATCTTACATGTAAGTAAGCTTACATGATTTTTTGTAACTGAATCGGTAACAAAATAACCTTAAAATGTAAGAAAATTGTTTCATTTTTAAACGTTTAATAAAACTATATTCGTCAATAACTGAAAAAACTTATAATTTTTCGATTTTGTTTAATAATAAGAACTACTCTCATCTTTTTTATTATATATATTTTGGTAGATATATATTCTAATCTAATTTATGTACTTATAACATTATTTTGCTCTTCACAAATATTATGTTACTTCTTTGTTGTTCAAAACATGTTAACATTTTTATTCCGTTAAATCGAAATTTGTGTTAATATTTTCATTTAACACAAACACGAAATGTTACATTAACGCAACGACGTGTTACTTATTTAACACAAAAATTTTAACCACTAGTTTTTTTTTTACGCAGAACACAAATTTCTTTACTGTGTAGCTATAAAAAGTTGGGGTTAATTTGAAGGCATTAATTTTTTTGAATCAGAGCCCTCTGGTTTGTAACAGTGGAAGCTCCGTTAGCTAACGTTAGGCCCGTTAGTCTAACAAAATTTTCGTCTCGAACGCCAGCATTGTAACACAACTGTTCCACTGCTTACTCTTTACTCTTTAGTTAGCAATTAAAAAAAAAATATTTATCAGAAGAAAGCACGTGTTTATACTTAATTACTTTGTCATTCACTTTTAAAAATAACAAATGACAGAGCATGTTTTACTTGTGTACACTATACCTAGTGAGCACTTCATTGGCATACAGGACCGGCTTAAGTGTGATTTAAACATGTAAGATTTATTAATTCGATACCATTAGTAATTTTATTATATTAAGAAAAATGTATAATATATGTCAAACTGTAAAAGTTACTTTTAGGTAAAAATTAAAAGGTATAGAAAATATGATTTTAAATTGAAATATTTGTGAAATCTAGTTTTGAATTAAAATGGTTTCTCATGAAACTCGACCAAACAAAAAAAGTTTTTTGATTATGTTTTTTGAAAGCTAATCAGGTGTACAATAAATTACTAAAATTAGTCATTAATCGAAAATATTGAGCATATAATAGTCGACTAATCGATTAAATTTTTAGTCGAATTCATGAATACGGTAACCTATAAAACTCTTTTAAAAACTAGAATATAAAATGAATTTAGAAGGTAAAATAGTCGACTCGAAAATGACTAAATGTAAACGAAATTAATCGACTAAACCGATTAATCGATTAATCGTCGACATCACTACTTGGACGTAGAAGGAAGCAGAGATTAATTTTTGAAATTTGCCAAACTACACTTTCAAATCGGCGTGGACATGACGTTTTGAACCAGATGATGGGTTGACGTGATTCTAGTTTAAAAAGTAAATTTAATTTATTGGAGGTTATACGAAGGACGAAAATAGAGGGGAAAGTCGCGTGCAGCCGTCATTTTGTTTATTTTTGGACTTTGAATATCTGTTTTATAAACAGTTATATTGCATGCAAACCAAGCTTCCATGACATTATTTTTCGATAAAAAAAAAGATTTTTTTCATGTCCCAAAAGTTAATAAATATACGACAGAAATCCCGTCTTCTTTATTTATGTCCGTATATGAAAAAAATTCGTCAAATGCGTGTTTTTGACACGCACTAAGTAATGTCATCTCAGTGAAAGTGTTAATTTATGATTTTTTATTAACTCTATAGTTGTTAACTCTACAGCCCTCTTGCGTTTATTCAGTATGGATGTACAACTCAATAATTATTCAGTCACACAACGATATTAATATATCATCTTCGATGACATAAAAAATCCAGAAAAATACTTTACCCTAGATCGCTTGATGAGAACTCCCCTGACATATTTTAGTTCTGATTAAAAATTTAAATAATTCGTATATTTTTTCAACTTGACTAAAACTGCCCGGTCCTGTACACTAGTACTTAACAAAACTGCCTTTTATTTGATGCTATCTTTCGCCAATGTCAACCACACGTATGTTTATGTATATGTATGCACTGTATAGTACACAAAAGAGCTTAGCACACGATGTTTATATTATGTATGTATTGTAATTTGTGCATAAATATTGTTTATATTGTTTTATCAAAATTTATCAAGTCATCAATAGTATGCAAAAATTAATCTAATTTCAAAATTTATTGTGTGACATGTTAAGAAACCGATTCAAATACAGTTGAACACCAATATAACAAATGTCTCGATGTAACGATTGTAAGGCTGCCTTTACACGATCAATAATACTGTCAGTATTTCAAAATACTGACATTTTTATTGATCGTGTATTGACGATACTGAAATAATGATGAAAGTATTGAAGAATGGTTTATAATTCCATCAGTATTCACTTCAGTACTAAGACGTGGAGGGGACAGTGACACTAATGACAGTTAAAACCGTTAAAACATATTTCTCGTAGGTATATGTACGATATGTACCAGCGGTACCAGCCGAGATAAATACAAATCGATTATAGATCGTATATGTACTTCATGGAAAAGTAGGCCTGTACATATTATTATTGATTAGTATGTACGGCTGTATGTACAATATGTATGATATGTACCGTATGTACGTTGTACATATATGCGTATATGTATGGAAAGCTAGAAAAACAAAATCGAACAGATCGAACATAACGTTTTTTCTTCTTTGATTTCTTGTTTTGAGTTGCAAACGCTAGTACTATAGCTAAACACGCTTCTTCCATAATAATAACAATTCCAAAATTTTATTAATTTAAAAATTCCGAAAAATTAAATTTGACAGTTTGTTTTAAAATACTGAAGAAAATAATGATAGTGTACGGTATCATAAAAATACTGAAGTAATAAAAATAATGATTCATTATTTTTATCAGTAAATACTGACAGTATTACTGATCGTGTAAAGGTAGCCTAACGAATAATATTCAATGTAAAATACAATCAACTCTCCTATAACACGATTAATTTGTATCGTGTTGTAAGAAATTCAGAAAGAGTTTTTTTTATATTTTTCACGGAATTAGTGAAAATTTTTTTTCTCTCAAAGCAAAGCATAATTAAGGGGGTTTATTGAATTTAGGTAATTTGGGTGGAAATTTTTCATGTTTGCTATCAAAATGACCAAATTTTTTTTTTTATAAATGTGACTGATCCGACACAAGTTTTTCTTCTTGTGATCCTACGTGCGTCTAATTTTGGTAAAATCAAAAAGGAATTACTTCGAAAACCTATAATTCGTTGCTCCTGATTTTGTCATTCTGTCATTTTATTTACATCAGATAAATTACAATAATATTTGAATTTTTCAGGGGGGTATCACGACCCCCTTGACCACTCTCCGTGTATCCACTTTTGGTCCCTACTCCCCAGTGTTTCCAATATCATTAGTTTTAATAGTACACGGAGAGAAAAATCCTATAATTTTTGTAGAGAAAATTTCAGAAAAATCACCATGCTCCCCTATAATCCGTGCGCGATCCACGACCAAAATAAAAAATATGTGCTAGCATGGTAAAATTTAATGTGGTGCTAACACAACTTTTATCACACTCTTATGCATATATATTATAGTTTAATTCTTGTTGTCGTACTCTTTCATTTGCGCATCTAACTCGCGACCTTATGTTGGTTGCACTGTACCTGTAAAAACATGTATACAAAAATGATTGCCAACAATATATTCTAATACATATACTAAAGATAGGTAAATAACAAAAAGATGAATTAAATGATGACATCGTCCTAAGAGAGTGTAAAAGAAACTGACCAGCTGTGCTAACTGCTTGTAACAGTCTGATAAATCAAGGTGCTTGGTGCAAACTGTCTGACAAAGTTTCTTCCACAGTCCACACCTATGGTTCGCATGTAACTCGCCTAACTCGCTGAGTGAGGTACATTTCATTACAGCGTTCCCAACACAACCAACCTTCTTTCTGTTTTTTTTCTTTCTATTATTAGCATGTTAGCATGGTAATTTTTTTAATAAAAACAATTAAAAATTATTTTTTTGTCGGTAATGGAACTTTTTACTGTGCTGTTTTACAAATTTTACGGAGATAATATTACGAAAAGAACATTCCATCCTTTAAATTTTTTATGATTAATTATAATCTTTATATTTTTACCTTACAGAATTGAATATGTTCGCCTTTTACACGTCGATTGTAGTGCTGAGCACAGTAATTTTTATAGGAATTTTCTCTCCGTGTAGAAATGCTTCGAAATTAAGATTTTTCGCAACAAAGTTACAATCACGTTTTTACTATTTGACAATGAAACGTTTTTCTAATAGCATACCGTCCTTCCTTCCGTCCCGCTCGTCTATACTTACCAGAATGTCATTAACGCTTACTCATATAATCGGATAAATACAAGTACATGGCTATACAACTAAGTACACATTTAATTAATAATTACAAATGTTTTGTACCACATATTTACAGTACATACATAATATTACAATTACAAAAATAATTCTTAAATATTTTAAAAATAGAACATAATATGTACGTACATTTATTATTGCGTTATTTTTTTACACGGAAGTGTAAACAATACAATGCTAACTTCACATTTGTACACACATTTGCGTAAATAACTTCACTTACTAGTGTGTGTCTCACTAATATGGTGTGATATGTGCTACAATCCGCCATATTTATTATGAAAATTGTGCAACAACAACTAACATAAGAAATGAACTAAATTTTATGTATACATATATAAACACGTGTTCAGTTGTTACCATTTTGAAATGTTACAAATATTTAAATAAATAATAAAAATAAATAAATAAATAATGTACCTAATTAATATATTTACCTTAAGTCAATTTATTACTTAACGAGTTTACATCACTTTGGAAACAATCTTTAGAAGGATATTCAAAAGGGATTACGACTGGGGAAATATTTCTGAAGCGACTTTCAGCGATTGGAAACGTTTAAAAGTTCTATCAACTTGGGTGATAACTAGGGTTGCCAACTGTCCCGATTTAATCGGGATGTCCCGATTTTAGGCCTATGTGTCCCGCGTCCCGACAATAGTAGTGGCGGGACGCTAATTGTCCCGATTTTTAACAATTACAATTTTTTTTAAATTTTTAGTCCCGCCAGTCTCGCTATTGTTGTTTCCAAATTATCGCGCTTGCATGTCATGACGGCCAAGGAAGTAAGCATACTTGCTGTACCTACTGATAAAGTGTACTCTGTCTACTAATTTATAACTTATACAGCTTACAGTGTTGCCGGATTAACTCATTAAAATCCCTCCAAGATTAAAATCCCTCCAAAAAATGGGAGAAATTATTTGACGTACCGTAAAACCGTCTAGACCCGGACACTTTTTTACATTTTTTGGTATAATTTTATGTTTATACATGTTTCCTTTATAGATATCACCAGTACAAGTATTACCATGAGAAAGAGCGTATATTATTTGTTATATCCCTGACCCATTTGTTTCATTATAAGTAAAAATAAAAAAACATAAAAAATAATTAGGAAGTGTCCGGGTCTACACCCCAAATCCGTCTTGACCCGGACACTTACTTAAATAATGTAATAACATGTAAACTAACCTCTCCCGTCGGGGTTAGGACAGTGTTTTATATCGTCTGATATCTTTGGAGCTGTCAAAGGCTTCAAAACATTTTGTGGGAAGGGAGAGGGGTCAATACATAGTATGCCTCTCTATGAAGTAAACGTGCGATATGACACCAGAAGGAGGCATAAACCGCGTAATTCTGGCGGGAATATAACATATGGATAGTGGAAGTTACAGCCAGTGCGAATCGCGGCCATTGTGTAATAGACTGATGTGTCCGGGTCTAAACGGATATATGTATATAGCATGTATTTTTTTATATATACATCGAATATAACTCCAAACATCATTAAATGATGCGCGATAAAATTCTGAACACATACATATCAACATTAAAACAATATGACAATTATGACGAAAATTACATGTCTAAATTAGACACACATTTTATTTCTTTGAAAAACTGGAGAATAGTAATCCTGTAAAATGAGATAGTAAAAGTTGAAATCCGTAGTTTTTATTGGTACATCTGTTTAGAGGATGTTTTTCTCTCTCTAATGACGTCAAGAACAATTGTTTATTGTAGCAGGTTAATGTAGAAACTACTTACCTTGAAGATTGGTGCAAAGTGTCCGGGTCTAGACCCCCTGTCCGGGTCTAGACGGTTTTACGGTACATGAATTTGGTCAATGCCAAAGATGGTCAACTTTATGAAAAATGTTTTTCTCCAAAAATAATATACAGTCGACTCTCGTTAATTCGAAACTCGAGGGAATCTTAAAATATTACGAATTATAGAGACGTTCGAATTATTTATCGCAGGTAACAATTTTAATTTTTTAAGCATTTGCGATGAATAAACTTGAACTTTTCTCAAAACCGGGCCGGACCTACAGTTATTGCGGGGGGGGGGGAATTTGCCCCCCTCCCCAACATTGAACATTGAACATTTTGGCGCACCGATATTTTTTTTTAAATTTTCCCCTACAAAAAGTGACGAGCAAAAAAAAACATGGCGCCCCTAGAAACTTGCAGGGGGGGCACATGCCTCCACTGCCCCCCCCCAGATCCGGCCCTGTAAGCATGTCCCCCTCAAACTCGTTGCAACTGAACACAGAACCGTTTCATCAGAAGCTTGTTGTTTCATTAGGTTTAAGATTGAATATTATTTGGGTGGTAATCTCTTTATTAGGTGGATTTTTAGTTAGATTAATTTGTATGCGACAAGTTGATTTAAAGTCTTTAATTGCTTATTCTTCGGTTTCTCACATGAGATTAGTAATTGTTGGTATTATAACTATGACTTTTTGGGGATACAGAGGGGCATATTTCTGAAATGTACTTACAATCTTTCTGTCTCTTTCTCTCTGCAACTTTGAATTGTCGCGTGTTTGACGCCGATGAGTTCGAATTAACGCGTGGTTTTGTTACGTAGCAATGATTTTTTCGTTCGAATTACCAAGTGTATAAAAATCTATTGTTTTAGTTCGAAATATAAAGAAATTTTGTAGGGAACTCGTGATACCTTTGAATTATAGAGTTTTGAATTATCGAAAGTTTGAATTAACGAGAGTTTACTGTAGTTGATAAGCAAGAAAAAAATTAAAAATCTAAAAATAAAAAAACTTGATTTTTAATTTAATAAAATAAAATAAAGAAATATTATTGTAATTATCTTCAAGAAATTGTTTTGTTTAAAGGTTTGTAAGATCATGATTTAAATATGTAGCAGTTAGTAACAATAAAAATAAATAAAAAGATACATATCTTTTCTACTGGCTGGTTAAAAAGGTTTTTTTTTCTAACAGTCCCGATTTTACTTGTCCGGTCCCGATTTTTTTGCCATTAAATCCCGAAATATTCATTAGTAGAGTTGGCAACCCTAGTGATAACTGTTTTTTTTTTTAAACTACAAGTCAGTTATATTTCAATAAATGACTCACAGATGGCGTTAATGATAGGTATAAATACACACAAAACGCTAAACACATTTTTCTCGAAACTACCCGTTCTAAAACGATACGCAAGACAACTCCAGAAATTTTCATTTGATTGACTTGAAATTTTACCTGTAGCTTCTTCAATGCCCAACATGAACCTCTTCGAAAAAAAGCGTCAGCGTTGACTGATTGCCTTATTCAGTTTTCAGTATGAAGAAAAAAATTCTCTAGTAAAACTTTCTTTTCTGTCATTTTAAAGTGATGTTGATGTATAATGCCTTAAGTTGATGCGTTTAAGATCAATTTTTTGTGAAAAAAAAAATAGAGTTGTTATCTAACTTTGAGACCCACTAGAAGCGAAATAACAATGAAATAATATGATAACTATCAAAAAAATGTAGTGAAATAAGCGCTATAGATGGCAGAACTGTCAATTTTTAAGACTAGTTCAATCGACAGCATCAATTAATCGTCATCATGCAATATGTACGTCAGTGTCAACATATTCGAGTACATTTATTTTCGCAATTAAAAAGAAAAAAATTTGATTTTAAAGGAAAACTGCCTTATAAATCGTTAATCCTGTTAAATTAATTGCAAACGTCTTTTTAGGTTTTATTTTTATAATTTCAAGAGTATTAGTGGTTAATTTTTTTTTTCAATTACGTAATAGGTATTTGTTTTTTCTTCGTCATTGATTTTTATAATTAAGTGCTGTTAAGCGTTTGATTTGAAATTCGATACACGATTCTAATTTGCAATTTGTTATTTATTTATTTTTTTCTTTCTTTTGAAAGAAATCATTTTTTGCACACTTCCTGATTTGTTTATTCCAAATTCCAAATCAGACATCAACAATTTTGATGTTTTATAAAAACCTTATTGATGAATTGACAAAATTGATATACTAATGTTTTTTGTTTATTAATTGTTATGTAATAGATGTAATGAATATGTAATTAAGGAAATAAAGTCCGCTAAAGTATTAATTATTAATTAAGTTTAAAATAGTAATTAGATGTACAATTTTCAATTGAAGAACTTTTATTATTCAAAATTTAAGGTGATTGGTGCATTAGTGTTACTTGATGTAATATTATTTCATACAATTTAAATGACATTTAAATAATTTTTAATTTTTATAATTTTAAATTATACGGAATTGCAAAAAAATATAACTATGCCACAGCACTAAAGTGCTTTCTTTTATTCCTTTTGTGAATTGTTACCAAAGAGCCTTTGCAAGCCCCCTGGATTAAAAGTTATACTTTATTCCCTTGGTGTATAATATACTATTTCTTATAAATTTACATTAAAAAATTTTTTAATCATTTTTCCTTGGTAATGTTAAAAAACAGTCCATTAAAAGAACTGGGAAATATATTGAAGTTTATGTCGACCATTGGCGACACAAAGATTACGCGAACACTCCTGGTTTTTTAAATTGAAGACTGTATCAAGTAAACATTTTTGTATACGTTTAATTATCGATAGAAAAATGTACTATACAAATTATGCGCGGATTACTAGATTTTATATCACCCATTAATCGTATACGTATATTTTTACTTGAAGCTAGTTCTAATTTTACCACCAGAGGCGCGAATGAGAATCTTTGCGTCGCGAATAGTCAGGGCAGATGAGAGGGGTTTTTCTTGCTCGTCAACTGTATTTTTGGGAAAAAATGTTTCATAATTTTTATTTATAAGTTACTTAATACTTAATGCGCTAACCAATTTAAGTCACTTTTAACGGTTTTAATATTGAAATTATTGTAAACAGAAGGGGTACGATTTTATTAAGGTACCAACACAGTGTGATTGGCCGAAAAATAGTCAATTTTCGCGATTTTTTTTTCGGATGGATAGGATAGGATAGGATTTTTTTCGGATGAAAACTGCGGCCGCAATCGTGTGTACCGATTTTCGCCCTTTTTTTAAGACACTTTTTTAAAAAAAATTTTAATAATTATAAAAAATAAATAAAAATGAATAAAAAAATATTTTTGTATTGTTAAATACTGGTATTAATCGTAAAAAAAATTCATCCCCATTCCCCCATCCTATCCATCCGAAAAAAAATCTCGAAAATTGGCTATTTTTCGGTCAATCACACTGTGATGGTACCTTTAGGGGGGGGTAAGGTTTTTAAACTTTTTTTTTGCATTTTTTTTTAAATTTTTTTTCTGAATGTACAACATGTCGAGCGTGTTGTATCAAAATTTCAAGTAAATCCGAGCAAAACCAATGAAGATACAGCGTTTCAAGCAACCGGCCCTTTTGCTCGATTTTTATACCTGCCTGGTAGCTGCGCGACGCGCCTACCTGGTAAGTATAAAAATTACTTTAATTTTATACTTACAAATATTTATTTATACAAAACAAATACTTACAATAATTACCCGCGTAAGTATAAAAAATTATATCATTTTATTGATGCTTAGTTTTGGATTTTTGAGTATAAAAAACTTTAAATCCATTTTCTCGCAAACAACATTTTTGAAGTTCGTGAACATCATAACTCAAAATCTACTTCGCCAATTTTGTTGAAATTTTGTTCACTGTTTCTACACATAAATCAACAGGTAATCAGGTCGAGTTTTTTTTTTTTTTTTTTGTTTTTTTTTTCCAGTTTATCATAACAAATTAACCGAAATTTTTAGCAAAAATTGCGTTTTTCATTTCAAAATGCTGCCAAAAATAAAAAAATCGAAAAAATACAAAAAACTCTTCCTGACTCCCTAGGGAAACATATCGCCTTTTAAACGCATTTCGATTTTTTTGTCTCGGATGATCCGGTACCAAGTTATGATGTTCACCGCAAAACAACTTTTTTTCGAGGCGCCTCCAGAAATTCGCTGTCACGGACTTATTTATCGATATTTGTAATTGATAATTTTTTCAAAGATACTTCAGATGTTATACTATAACGTGTATATGAAATAAATAAGCCAACATTATTCATATCTCCAAAAAAAAAATCATGAAAATATGCCTTTTTTTCGCTTTTAAAACCTTACCCCCCCCCCACCTTTAACAGTATCTATTTATATAAATTATATCTAAAAACTATTATCGTATAAATTATTATATTCGTTATATATTCCATTTGTTATACATAATTTCCCTTATATTATTGTTTAACTTTTATAAGAATATTTAATAAGTCTACGTAAATAATGTATATTGGATATGAATATGTTTCACGTATACAAAACATCTGTACTTCAAGAGGGTTAACGACCTTTTTTGAAAATAATAATTTACAGAAACACTGAGAACACAACACTCAAATATCACGTTTTCATTAAAACAATTAAAATTAATTTTACCTTCAATATGTGTCCGTATAATAATGTCACTGTACTTTGTAAAAAAAGAAAAAGAATATGTAAAAAAAAAATAAATTTGTATTAGGACGTGTCAATTTGACAAAACATCGAATTTACATAAATTCAAAATTGATTATGTGAGACAAAATTCACATATTTATGAATTTTATGATATATCATAACTAACATATTATATTGTTAGTTCGTGGCTTGCAACGTGTTCAGCAGCACAGTTGCCACACGTTGACGGTTACGAACGCCGTACGACGTCGAGTGAAACCTACACTGATTGCGACACAACGTTGTACCGCGTCAACAATTCCATATGATGCGATCATAAACAAACGTTGAAACGTAGCTTGTTCTTTGTCTAGGCACTATAGGTACAGCAGTGGTGTGCTCTACAATACACTATGTATCAAAACAGTGTAGTGTATTAGTTGGGCGTATCGTCATAATTCCTCATGTCCACCAACGTGTTAAAAATTTATTTTAGTTATGTAACTGCACAATTTTTGTATATGTATTTATTCGGTGCCAACGGCCAATTATATTCACGAATATTTTTTTTTCTACAGTTGCCCTTCACAAATCTAGATAAATACAAAGTCTGTAAATAAAATGAGACTTTTTGTTTTTGAATTTCTCCAAAAATTTTGGTAAATATGACGTTACTTTTATTTTCAAACAAGACAACAGACACACTTGTCTGAAAATGTTTGCTCAAAAAATATGTCGATCTGAAAATCGAGAGAAGTTTAAAACCAAAATATCAAAAACGATTTGATCTTGCTGTTTAAGAAAACTTTAAGCATTAACACAGTTTACAGGTTATCTTTCCTCTTCAAATTTTGTTATAGATCCCTGGACTAGAGGGATAATATAAAACTGAACAAAGAAACATATATACAGACGTATAATATTTTTTAATAGTAAGATAATTTATTTTTAGAATTAATGTGTAATTTTAGAATCTTGGCCAATCTCTAGGCCAAAATGTCATTATGTACTTATTAATTATTTATTAAATACTTAAGTTTGGTGAAAATATCTGTTGTAAAAATTTTGAAATAATTTAAAATTCAACAAAAATGCTTGAATTCATTGAAGATAATCCAAAATATTTTGGATATTCTGGAATTCTGTGTAGAGATTCTGTTCATACAGGATTTTTTTTTTTGGTATGAAATACTGCTTTTGTGAAGTATACTAGGTATACTATCTAGTCCAGGTTTCGGTAGGCTATGACCCGTCACTTGGCCGTGACCCATTTGATAATTTCAAGTGACTATTCATTTTTATTTTTTTAAATTTATTAGAAAAGTTACCTTTACTTTTTTGCTCTTTGTCATTTTTTTTAAACAAAATAAATCTATATTTATGATAACAAAGCACTCATTACTAATTTTTCAAAAATTCCTATAAAAATATAATTCCCAAAAAGACAGTCTTAAAATGGAAATAACTCGGATCCGAAACGTCGTATTTTAATTGATTTTATTCCGCTCCGCCGTAAGAGACTTCGGACACTTGATTTCGTAGTCGTTCTATATTGCCCACACCTGTAAAGCAACCAAACAATGCATAATTATGGCACGTGTGGCCTCTATGGAACTTTTTCTGAAACGTTATCTTTCATAGTATGAGCCAACAAAACAAATTAGTGCGTTTTTTTTTCACAACATTACATAAGAATGTTTCCATAATTTCTGACAATAGTGTATCTATATCAATCTCGACGTCAACGAGCGTATTCCATTTAAAAAAAATATTACACAGTGCTTGACACTGTCACAATTAGGGTTGCCAACTCTATCAATGAATATTTCCGGATCTAATGGGAAAAAAATCGGGACGGGACAAGTAAAATCGGGACTGTTAAAAAAATAAAAAATTATTTGTTACTAACAGCTACATATTTAAACCATGATCTTACAAACCTTAAAACAAAACACTTTCTTGAAGATAATATTACAATAATATTTCATTATTTTATTTTATTAAATTAAAAATTAAGTTTTTAATTTTTAGATTTTTAATTTTTTTTTTTTGCTTATCAACTGTATTATTTTTGGAGAAAAACATTTTTCATAAAGTTGACCGTCTTTGGCATTGATTATTTTTAGACTACTCGAACGCCGCTTACGTATTTCATGTACGTCAAATAATTTCTCCATTTTTTGGAGGGATTTTAATGAGTTAATCTGGCAACACTGTAAGCTGTATGTTATAAACTGGTTATAGATCAGTAGACAGAGTAAATTTTATCAGTAGGTACAGCAAATATACTTACTTCCTTGGCCGTCAGGACATGCAAGCGCGATAATTTGGAAACAACAATAGCAAGACTGGCGGGACTAAAAATGTAAAAAAATTGTAGATGTTAAAAATCGGGGCAATTAGCGTCCTGCCACTACTGTTGTCGGGACGCGGGATATATAGGCCTAAAATCGGGACAGTTGGCAACCCTAGTCACAATGTATCTACTTATTTCATAAATAGAACATCGACTTTTAGTGTGTTTCTGCAGAGGGCAGCATAGACAAAGTTACTAGATTCAAAAAAGAAAAATAGATTCAGTCTGTTTGATATACTTTGTGTTTTATTGGTTCACAGTTACATATGTATAATTTATTTAAAAGTAGTTAAAAGGTTAATTTTGCAATAAAATTTTAAAAAAATAATTAGTTTTTTTGTGAGAAAAGAAACTACAAAAATTACTAAAGTTTGGTTGACATTACTTTTTTCCTATGCACTGTGTGACACAGTGTCGTTTGTGTTTTATAAATGGAACACTTTCAATAAAAACTTATATAATAATACTATTAACAGATTTTGTATTCAAAACATGTGAAACAACTAGAAGATTCTTTTTACGTGTGTATTTTTCGTAAAAATGATATTTTTTCAAAATAGAATAAAAATTCATCGAAATTTCCATATGATTATGATTTTTCCGAAGTTTTTTTTCATTTTTTTTTTTTTTTTTTTTTTTGTAAAAAATAATTTTTTTGCCTGTATTGTGTCGCAAGTAACACGTTCGTTATTTGCTTGGTAGGACGTATCCGTAGAAAAAAGTCATTGTTCACAATATTCAAATATTTTTATCAAGGTTGTATTGTACAACACAGTCAGGTGGCAACAACACGTACCCAGATAAATAACACACAGTAAAGTGAGTGTACTGGGCACTTACATACACTATATTATGATGTATACTGAAGAATAAAATTATGTTAAACACCCGAAAAATATACAATATAAAATTATAATTATAGTGAAAGTGTTTTTTAACAATTAGAAAATGCATATGGTGCATAATTTAAACCGCATTTTTAACGGTTTTGTAGTTAAGATCATGAAGGTCATGCCCGAAGCGAATTAAGGGTTTTGACGCACACGGGACGCCCCTATTCCTATAAACAAAAAGAAGTCGTACGTTTACAAACACAACATTTAAATAACCAAACTTCTTTTAGAAATATGATTGATTCCTTTTAGAAATATGATTTCGCTTTCAGTTTCGTGATTTTGTTATTTTATTTACGGTTTTTATAACTTTTCTATTGATTAGGACGTATTAACTCGTCCTGCAATATGGCGGCACAAAATGCTTTGATATACATATTTACTGTACAGTGCCGCCATCTGTGACAGATTTTTCGAAATACGGTATAATTGTATGTAATGTTCAATTTTACCAATATAGTTTAGCCAATTTCTATTTTGCTAATTCTTAGGGTGTCAACTTTTTGATGTTGGCATTTCTGAAAAAAATAAAAAGACAATTTTTATGTCATCGAAGGATGACATATTAATATCGTTGTGTGATCATAGTGGGGGAAACATTATTATAGAGTTGTACATCCATATTGAATAATTATAGAATTGTACATCCATTTTGAATAAACGCAAGGGGGCTGTAGAGTTAACAACTATAGAGTTAACAAAAAATCATAAATTAACACTTTCACTGAAGTGACATTACTTAGTGCGTGTCAAAAACACGCACTTAACGAATTTTTACCTTATAAATACCACTTTATTTAAAGTTTTAAATATCTGTGACATGTTTCGACCCGTATGGCCATTGACGAACAGTGCCTATCCTTTACAGGTTATTGGCAAATATAACAATAATTATTTTAATATATGCTAATGGACAAAATAAACCCTCAATGAAATACCTCCAGGACTGTGGAATTAATTCATTGACTAGCGCTAGATCTATACATATAATAAAATTGTAAGGAAACCTTTTCTGTACATGGAATATTTTTTGAAAATTGTACTGGAACTGTATATAGTTATCATTGTAGATATCAAAACAGCAATTTTTAAAATTTTTGTCTGTCTGTTCACGCATCACGCAAAAACGACTGAACGGATTTTAATGAAATTTGGTGTGATAATAACTTATTACCTGGATCAACATCTAAAATACTTTTTATTCCCACGTGAAAATAGAAATACCATTTTAAGTATGTGCACGCATTACGCAAAAACTATTGAACGGATTTTTATGAAATTTGGTCTGATGTTAACGTATTACTCGAGTCAACATATGAGTTGCCTAGTATCAAAATCTACTAATTCCACTTTATAAAGGTCGTGGGAAATCGCAAAAAACCATAACTCAGTTCAAGATTAATTTTTCGATTAAAAAGTCATAATTATATTAACTAACAAGGTAAAAAAGATGATTAGTACTATTATCAAAAAACAAAATTATCGTTTTACCCCTTTTTTAATCAAAATTATTTGAATTTATTAGGTTTTGATAGTAACATTTATATAAAGTGCGTTTTAAAACAGAAATTATAAGGGAAATTTATTAAAAAAAAAACTTGATTCAGCAATATTGGATGTATCAGGGTTAGACGATACAATTTGTTTTGTAATATTATAAACTATTTTCATTTTGTCACTTAAAACCAAAGTGCTTACTTAGTATTTCATTTACATCTACGATTTCATTATTTAAAATTTTAGATAAATACTAAAATACAAATTTTACGTGAAAACATAATTTTATACTACGTACGTCCCGCATGTCAGTGAAAAAATTAAAATTTGAACGGTTAAAATCTAAAATATAGGTTATGTATGGGTATTTAGCAGGATTTGTAAAGTTTTCAATGTAATTTTAGCAGGATTTGAAAATTATGTTATATTTCAGTTGCAGATTTCTTTAGTAAGCAGTTAAAATTACAACAAAAAATGTTAAGGGACATATGCCTTGTTGCATTTAAAAATTAATGGCCCTAAAAAATCAAAAAATGCGAAAAGTGCATTTAATAGATTTTGATACTAGGCGACACATATAAAGATACTTTTTATTACGGTAAAATGTCTCCTTCCCGAGAAGTTCTGTATCCATAATTAAACAATGCGTTAACTGTATCTTATCCATTAGTATACATTTATAAATTACAATTAAATATTAAAAATAGTATGTATAGCGGTCGAAGCTATAGCGATTTAATTGTTTTTTGTGTATAATTGCCATTATCATTAAAAACAATTGCCACTGGTTAGTTGGTAGTGGTGCGATTAGTTACTACTAATGTAAGTATTAACCAATGAATAGTATCGAATTCGACTATCACCGACTAATTATTGACATTGAAAATGTAAATTTTCTAATTTTAGATGAAAAAAAAAATGTTTTCCATTTTTATTTATTATCTTTCATTGTGTAGTTAGACAGACACAATTACAACTCTGCCAATAAATATACATATTTTTATAATTTATTATAGACAGTCGCGCATATCAGTAGTCAATAGTTACCTATAAGTATGTATAAAATTAATAATTTTAACCTTCTCTCAGCATTAATATGTACATATTTGCATATTAATTACAGTATGTTCTAAAACAGTCCGTACGGTTTCAATAAACATGACTAAAAATACCCGTGTCGCAGCATTCTGCATCACATAGCAAAATTTACAAAAATTATTTTTTTTCTCGAAAACCAATTTACATAAGTTGGTCATGGTTCAAAAACCTTTTCTCTGTGATTTTTTCTCCTGTTTCCAATGGTGAACTTAAGAAAATTTTGGCAAAAAACTAATTTTTTTCGCGACAAATACCAAAAAAACCATGTTCCGGGCATCGGACGTGTCTGGCTAAAGAACTTATCCAAGATCTTTGGACTTCCAACGTTTTCACCAAATTTCGTAAAGATAAGATGTTTCGTTCGAGAGTTACCATGCAAACACATATATACATATATATATATATATATATATATATATATATATATATATATATATATATATATAAATTTTAGTGAATGTCACTTTCGGTTTCTCGGGGTCTGAAAACAAATTTCTATCATAGTTCCGAACTCAAGTTGCGTCATGACAATGGCTGTAATAGCTGAATTTCCAATTCGAAAATTCGCTAAAATGAAAATTTTAATATCAACTGTTTTGGATTTTTTAGGAAATCATTTTTTTTTTCGGTATTATATTTTTTGAAGCGCGGCCACCATAAAAAAAATTGACGTAATTTTTAATAAAATTAAAAAAAAAAATTATCAAATTCAGATAAAAATTATGTCACGTTCTTGGAGGCCGCTTTAAAAAATTTTTTAATATAAATAATTTCGAGAAAAATGTGATTAAAATTTTTGTTTGTCAGTCTTTCATATATATATTTATAACAAATGGCTATAATATTTAAAATATCTGGCATATCACTCTGAAATTATTTACGAAACATTATTGAAATATTTTTTAATGAAAACAAAAAATTGTATATTATTACTAGATATCGGACCTTTTTCGGATCAAACAACATCGTATTTTGTATATGCAGCAAGACAGAGAGATAATATGTGTGAGTTGTATATACATATATGTATGTTTTATCAAAATATCTATTTGTTTTTATTCACATTAATCACATCAAGTGCGATATACCTGTATACACAAAACACGGATGCTGTTTGATCCGAAAAATGTCTGATACCTAATTATTACACCAAGGGACTAAAATGTAACTTTTGATCTCAAGTGTGAGGTTTGTTGCCAGGGGGCTTGTAAAGGTCCAAGGATAAGAATTCATCCGAGGGGTAAAAAAAAACACTTTAGTCCCGTGGCGTATATATTATTTTTTGTAATTCTGGATAATTTAAAATTATAAAAATTAAGAAAAAAATTATTTAAATGTCATTTAAATTGTGTAAAATAGTATTACATCAAGTATACTGTGAAAAAATCAGTCAAATTTAACTTTCTACATAATTGACAATGTTCTATTAATTCTACTTGTTAATTGGTTAAAAACGAATCCCTTTTAGTCTCCTGAGACAAAAAGTGATAGAACGTTGAATGTTTCATCATTATCGGTTATGCTTATGACCGTCAACGTGTTAATTTGCAACAATAAATGATAAATTTTTTTTTGGAATTTAATCATACGAAATTTTTAATCAGATTTATTGACGAATTTTGATTATCAATCAAAATTTTGATAACCGATAATTTTTTGAACTCTAGAGAGTTCATTTTTTTTTTTTATTAGCAACAAAGATATGAAAATAATTTATTTATTTATTAAATTATTAATGAATAATTACAATAATCAAAAAAAAAAAAAATATAAAAATAAATAAATAAATAAGATTTAAAAAAAAAAAATTGCAATATTGGCTGCTCTTGTAATAAATTAATAATTCCTTTTCTAATGCCTGTTGATTTGAAACCATTTTAAATATACAGCTGAACATTTTTTTATGCGATGGATAGGGACTGTATATACACAAAAAAAATATATTCAAAAATATCATAAATGGCTATAAAAAGATTAGTTCGGTCAAAATTGTAAAAAACTTTTTTTATGCTGTGAATCGGGACCGCATAAAAAAGGTTTCATCGAAAATACATAACTCAAAACGCTCAAAACCTCACGATTTCCTTAGCAGCTGCTTTTCTAAACAAGATAAAGCATTAATTTACACGTGGGAACATTTTATTTCATTTTTATAATATTATGAAAATTGTAAAAAATACATCTGGAAAAAGTATAAATGATGCAATAACTACTTATATTCTTATGCAGTGTACTGATTAAATGCTTAAAAACCATTAAAAAGTATTTTTATCAAAGAAAATTACTATAGTTAATGTTTAAGTTTCTTACTTTTTCTTGATTTTAATTCACATTATGCATTTATGCCTTTAAAACCGCATAAAAAAATTTCACAAAAAAGGACGCATCAAAAAGGTTCAACTGTATATTTCCTCTTTATTAGCAAAAGTTCAAAATATTTTCGTAACTTGTGGTACGACTGAAAAAAAAATAACCTCAACATAACCTTTTAAACTCTGATCTCGAGTCACTGACTCGTACGTATATACATAACACTGATCATAAACCCCACCAAAAATGTATTCAGTTGTCTTTGAACTTCGATTTATAACGTACCGAGGATAATTAACTTTTATGTTTGGCTCAAATTTTCACATAAAATACATTTACATTAATCCCCGACGCGCTGTAGCTTTGAGTACGCAGACGTTCAAAGTACCCGATCAAAGCCCTTGTTCGCACGGACAAATATACATAACGTCATTATGTTGTAACAATATATTTTTTTTCTTTCTAGAAATTCGATTCGGTAACTCGCTTCGACTCCCGGTTACGAGTGTACGTTGTCTACGTGCATGTCATTGCCTTTTGCCTGTCTGAAATGAGTTTTCAAATTTCTTTTCAAGGTCATCTATGTAAAGGTGACCAAACTGCGTAGGTGGGCAGAATATGTACATAATATTTTCTTTAATGAAAAAAATTTCCAATTTTGTTATTGCGTTATTTGTTTTTTATTTTCGGATTGAAAAGTACCGATTTCTTTGAATTTGAAAAATATAAATTTAAAACATGGGATCGTTGCTTTGTCACTTTTCACAATAAAAATCGTACAAACACAAAATCGACTTTTTAGGCCATTACGCCATCATCAGGGGAAAAACACAACAATATAAATTTGAAAATGAATTGCAAAAATACGTTTATTTTTTTAGTATTTTATGTTTTGCTCTAATTTTATTAGAGAAGTTTCACTTTTAACGCAGTAATAGGATCTTTTTGAAGCACAAATCTACTTGAGGTGGGATTCTCATGTTCTAGTTTAAAAATAAGATGTTTTTCTGAATTTTATTACACATTTTCACACCAAAAGGGTCGCTCAACATCACCTTAATGTCACCTCACGAAACAAAATTATCAGGATTTAAAAATTCTAACTCAATCAGTTTCCCAGTGGAAAAAATCTACGAAAAAAATTATGAAAAATTATGAAAAACATATCCAAATTTGGTCATTTTCACAATCATAATTCATTTTCATATTTTTTCAAAAGAATTCATCGTTTATCAGAAATTACCGTTAAAAAACAGAGGTTTTAATAGATTTTCAGATGTTCAGATGTAATAGAAATTCATATTTTTTCATAGTTATTCATAACTGATAATCATAATGTTTTAAAATAATGCATAATTTTTCATTAAAGCCATAGTTATTTTTTATGGTTTTCTATGAAAAAATATGATTTTTATGTAATAATTTACTATATTTAAGATTTGAGCGTAACTTTATGGTATTCCATTTTAAAATAAAAAGACAATTTTTACTTTACTAACACCACTTTATTTAAAGTTTTAATTGTCTGTGACATGTTTCGGCCCGTATCCATAAGAGTACGTGTAAAATTAGTTTTTTTTTTTTTAATAACTTTTTAACGGCTTAGTGAATCGGTTTGAAATTTTCACAGGGGCCTTAGTATTTAATGAGGAACATTCTACTAAATTTTCAATCGTCTCGTAGCATTTTGAAATTCCTCCGAATAATCCTCAGAATGTACCCTGCTCAGCTCTTGTAGTCAGCTGGGAGCTATAGTTTGATGTATTGTACAATCAGTTGTAGTGATAGCTATTATTTAACAAAGATAACTATTTATTTACCTCATAGTTTGTTATACAACGCAATTATTTACGAATTTCTAATTTCATGTACTTTTATCTCCGATTGTACCTCCCAAACAAAAACGGACAAATTTCAAATTGCTACCACTTTGTAGCTGTCAACTTTAGCCATCTGGTGACGAATGAAAAAATTACTGCAGGTAGGCTAAACATTTAACCACGCTTTCATGTGATTTCCCAATAAGTAGTTTAATTGTTGTTTTTTTTTTTTTTTGCCTTAAAACTGCTGAAGCATTGGGCCTATTCGTACCGCACCAAGTCAAAGTGTCTTGCTCTTACTTTTAAGAACATTACACTTGTTTTGAAGAACTTTTGTCTTACTTGGGAGATATTTGTATGTTCCTGTCTCACTTTGATACGATGATTGTAGCATACATAGTTTATAGTCAGTAATAGCGTTCGGTATACATCGTACATATCCTTCACCCTTCTCTCAAGAACACGGAAAGTGAGACAGGAACATACAAATATCTCCAAAGTAAGACAAAAGTTCTTCAAAACAAGTATAATGTTCTTAAAAGTAAGAGCAAGACACTTTGACTTGGTGCGGTACGAATAGGCCCATTAATTTTAAAGAAAAAATTTTTCGATAAAAAATATTTCTCGTGTCTTCCAAAAATTCTCCAAAGATATCCATGTTTAAAACAGTTTATTATACGCAAATACCACTTGCACGTGATCGATTTTTAAGTTTGGTTAAAAAAATAACGTACTTATACCGTCCCATAAGTCTTGGGGACCTCGATTATAACCTCGGGCGTCACAATAGTTCATAAATTTTATTAAACGTACCAAGTTGCAATTTATTCTAAAATTTAAAATAAAAATAATCATAATAACGTTTTATCAATGTTTTCATATATTTCTCACTAATTAGTACTTTCATTACAATATTTATGTACTGCGGCAGGAATAACTTTACCTCCGAGTGGCCCAACTTTCACTTCAAAAAGAATTTGCAATTTTCACTTACATAATTTTATTGAAATACATCAATTTCAACTTCTATCGTCAAAAATAATATATTATTCAACGAGCTGGTAATGATAGCTATTACTCACGAAGATGAAATTGCAACACGAGCCGAGTTTACGAGTAGTGATGAGCAAATGCAAGACCAAGACTTGGCAGTCTTGGTCTTGTTCTTGCATTAAGAATCTTGGTCTTGGTCTTGCTAGAGCAGTTTGAGTCTTGGTCTTGCAAAATGCAGTCTTGATCTTGGTCTTGGTCTCGGTATTGCGAATTTATTAGCGAATTTTTTCCTTCTAAAATCAGAATTTTCTGTTTACAGTATTAATTATACTTTCAAACTATTTAAATAGTTTACCAAGAATCTTGCTTTTTTCTTGATTTTGTCTTGGTCTTGCTCACTTGAGTCTTGGTATTGGTCTTGCAGCCATACTTATAGTCTTGATCTTGGTCTTGCTCTTGGTATACATAGTCTTGGTCTTGCAAAAAATACAAGACCAAGACAAGACTGCAAGACCAAGACTAATTTTGCTCGTCACTATTTACGAGGCGAGTGTTGTAATGCATCTGAGTGAGTAATAACAATTGCAAGCGAGTAGAATACTGTAATTTTTCGACGACTTTTTTCCTTTTTGATTTAAATAAAAATAAATATAAATATTAAATTAAAAGAATGAAGTTTTTAATATATTTCTAATTTCATTAAATGTTTTTACATATATGTGTCTATGGAAACGATCAAAATAAAATCAAATTGTTTTATTTATTTACACGTTACCACGCAACATATGTTAAATCAAACTTATAGATATATTATGCACAAAACAATCGCAAACCCATTGAATAATGGTTAATATTCAATTGCTTTGAATAATGCCTAACTTTCTCAACAATTAACGGATATGTAATGAGTGTGTTCTTCAGCAGGAGTAGAAAAATATCATTATCTGATTCTTAATTTTTTTTCTGCTCTGTCAGTCATTGTACATAGCAATGTTGTTATAAGAGATGGTCAGTGCGCATTCCATTTCCGGAGGTACAATTATTCATATCAATACGTATTATTCATACATATTTTTCTATACGCTTGTTATCTGTTTTAGTATTTTACGTTTGCAGGGCCGCGCCAAGGGACATTTGCGCTGGGGTGCAAGACAAAAATTGCCGCCCCTAAAACGCCAAACTTATTTCTAATACTTTTTTACTTACTATACAGTAAGTAAAAACGCCAAACTTGTTTGTCATACAGTTTACTTACTATATATACTTACTTTAATGAAATGCATAAAATATTATAAAATATTTAGGATTATAAATGGAATAAAACACTTAAACTTTTTTTAACAATTTAGTTCGCATAAATTTCAAGAACAAGTAAATAAAAATAAATAATTTTACACAAAACAAAAACGAATAGTAACAATTTTAAAATTTTATATAAAATTCACTTTCCTTGCCTTTTTTCTTAAAAATTCATTTATTAAATCTGACATGTCCATATCTGCAGCAATTTTGTTTTCTATGCTAATTAAACTTAAATACGATATTCTTTCCTGTGACATAGGTACTAGATCTTAAATAATTTTTTATTAACTTAAGTTTCGAAAAACTTCTCTTACCAGATGCCACTGTCACAGGTATTGTCAAAAATATTCTTAATGCAATTGTCATATTCGGAAACATTGTAGTAAGATCATTAGAAAATATATAATCTAAAACTGTTAATGCATTCATGTCGGGATTAATATATGTTAAAAGAGTTTCTATTTCATCACATAAATCTAACGCATTTATATCAGATTCGTTCCGCAGAGCCCAAAAGGGGATGTTTTTTACTTAAATTTCTGAGAAACGAAATAATGTAACTTTTCCAAGAAAAGAGTATGGAGTGCTGCAATTTAAAGAACATCCATAAATCTTATCTTATCCTAAGTGGAATAAGCAATATCGAAAGAACATGTATATTTTAAACTAAATTGCTTGCAGATGTGGATAAGCAAATATTGAAAACAAAATTTATAATAACAAAAAACAGAAATAATAAATTAGGTTTAAGATATCAACCAAATAGGAAAAAGAAGATAAAATAAAAATGTTGGTTTTAAAACCAAATAATTGAAATCTTAAACTCTTTTATTATATTTCGACTGTTCAATACAGTGTTTATTAAGTCTTATTTAAAAGAATAATATTTTACTAAGAGATCCTCAGTCATCAATTTTTAGTTTGTTTTGTTTACTAATCGTCACGTACTATATACAACGTAACGCAACGAAAACTAAACAATTTTAAAGATTGATAAATGTTTTATGTGTAGAATTCAACGACGATTTTTATAAAATTAAAGCGTGCAAGAACATGTTCGATCCCGATCCCGTTTGATTTCGCCGATTACCGCGCAAATGATTGTTGTCGCTGGTCGACAATCGGAATAATCGGATTACCGACGGGTCACAACAATCATAATAGACAAGTATTTAAGCAAAATGCGGGGTAACATTTAGTGTCATCAAAATTACCACATAAAAATAGTAATAATTTTATATTTTATTTGCCGCCCCCAAAGCCTGCCGCCGGGGTACTAGGCACCCCTAACACCCCCGCTTGGCGCGGCCCTGTACGTTTGTTCCGAACAGTTATATGCAAAATAAAAAAAAAATTATTGTGAAATAATAGAACCTTGATCAGTATTGTGTTATTTATTTAAACCATATTTATTCTAATCTGACTGCAAATACAACAATAATTGTATGCGCATTTCAGTGTAACGTATTATAGAGAAGTATGTCATTTTGTATATATTACTAATTAGTTAAATCAATTAATCCATTATAGTAAATAATTATAATGATAATGGTCTAGTATTTAGCATAAATACATAATAAATTCTGGTAGACAAAAAAACCAAAATCTAAAAATAATATAGATAATTAACTAATTAACCAGTATTGATACTAAAGGCCGTACGTAATTATGTTTATCGTGAATTTAGTTGATACTTCAACATTGAATATGTAATTTTAGTTTTTGCACGATCGTGTATTTTTATGCATTTACCGATGCTGTTAACAATGCTGGTAAGTTACATTTCCCGAACGTTTTGTTTATATCCATGGAAATAAAAAAATAACAGTGCGGTAAGTGAAATAGATGCGTGGTAAGTGAATAGGAATGTGATAAGTGAAATTAGCTCAGAAATGATTGTAATTATTTATTTATATTGAATTTAAAAGTATAATTTGAACAATTAGGAAAATAAATCGATTAATATGAAAATTTTTACTAGTTTTCACATTATTATTATTGTTGCCATTAGTCTTCATATTTTATTGACATTTCAAAACGTTGTTCAATTATTAAAATTTTCTGTGGATTTCATAATCTTATTTTCATTTTCGAGAATAAATTTGCAGCCAAAATTAAAATACTTCATCAATTTCATTATTCTCACTAATATTCTAGTTTAACAAACTATTTTCCTCAATTTTTTTAATCGAAAATTGGAAAAAATATTTACGTCAATTAAATATTGACACTTAATTTTTTATTTACAAATATAGTTGTCAATTGTCACTACAAAAAATATTTATAATATTTATTCATGGCATTCTATGTGATAACCATTAGAAATCCGAATTTCACCCCTATATTATCCGAATTTTATTTTTTATTTAATATATTTTTATTCTTTAATTATTTTAAATCGATCGTGGAAAAAATATTATACAATACACGATGCGTTAAGTGCCTTTACTGATCTCGAAAATTGCAAAAACTCGATCCTGCGGGTCTCGTTTTCGCAACATTTTCTCGATCAGTAAAAGCAACTTACCGAACTTATATTGTAAAATACTATTAAAAGAGAGAAGGCAGTCGATGGAGTCTAGAAACTTTATATTGATATTATTTTTTATATAAATATTTAATCAAATGAGGTAAAACTATCATAAATTAAAAAGCAATGCCATTATGTAAAATTTATTAATATTTAGCTATTAATTTATTAATATAGATAGTATAGTTTTCTACATAATTTACGAATTAGGTTATATAATTGCGACAGCGTTCTATTTTTCTTCTTTTTTTTTGTACAAAGTAAAAAAAAATACATTTAAAACGTCTAAATAACGGAGGCCTACGTATAAAATGGTTCAGATAAAATACAACTTATTTTTTAATAATAGTGTAAAAGCCAAGTTTTTTAGGCTAACAGTTTCGTTCAGTATTTTTCATCAGAATTGTTGAAAAACTGTTTAAAAATTTGCATTTCCTTCTTAAACGTTATAATTGAATAACTGAAACGAACGAAATTAAAATTCACATTTTTGGAATCAAAATCTTTGATTTGTAGGTTCTTAAAGGTAAATTTTTTTCGAGGTGCGATGGGAGGTCAGAAAGGAATACTTTTTAAGATATAATTTGCCAAATTTTATCTTCTAAGATTCTTCTGTCGACCTTAAATCAGCAAATATTATTTTAAAAAGCCAAGCAGGTTACTATATTTGTCAAATTTAAGGGAATATATCTAAACTCATAAAAAAAGGTCAGGAACTATCAAAAATTTTGAAAATGTTCGCCGTTTTATCTCATTGTCAGTCAAAAATGGTCCAATATTGATTTAAAATAGAGCATCTTAAAACTTGGATAATCTACTTTTCGATACTGGAATTCAAACATTTTTTTAGCACGTTATGAAAAAATAACATTGTAACATCAAAATTAACAGATGAAGTTGATCACTAAACAAAAGACTACTTGCGCATACACTAGCTCTGTCTAAGATACTTAAACGTGTTTTATTTCGATACAGATATTCCTAAAGATATTACCGCCATTTTAGCGTAACCGACAAATATCAAATTTTACAGGAGAAGGATTTTTTAAATATTTGTATGGCGCTTGCGATATTTCTGCTGTCTTAATTTTATTACGCCTGAGCGTATTATTCCTATTATTTTATTAACCTTACGATAAAGATAGTTATTGTCGGTTACGCTAAAATGTGAAAATATGTTGTATTAACGATAAACTAAGCAGTTGCTATAACTCGTTAATTAACGAATTTTGGAGAAAAACGTTAACACTGCTTGGTTCGTTACAGTTTGAAATGTTGCTTGCAATAAAAATCTCAATTTCGATAAAAGTGTCGCTTACGATAAATCGGCGGTAATGGCTCGATATGTATAGTACCTACTTTTTGAAAAACCTGAAAAATACATTCTTTTCAGACATTTTAAATTTTATTTTTTCAACTTTATTTTTGAACATTGTTGTCTGTCTGTTGGATTATATCTGTGACACGTTGTTTGAACATATACCTCAACTTTATAACTAACAAAAGAAAAAAAAATTAGACTAATTTTATAACAATAAATAATAATGAAATAATTATTTATTTATACTTGTGAAAGTTTTGCCCTAATCGAAGCGCAATAGATTAAAAGTCGATGTCTACTCTGTATTGTATTATTTTATCTATGTATTTATATGCAGCTTGAAATAATTTAAACTATTATGATTGGTACTAAAACTCTTTCCAGTGAGTACTAGTGAAAGTTTAATTTTTAAAAATCGGCCGAGAGTGAATCGCGCTCACATAATTAGGGTCTCGTATAGTGAAAAGTTAATATTAGTATTTTTAATCAAGTTCATGAATAATTTTATTCAATTTGTCCTAATCCACCTTTGAGTCCCGATTCATCCCATTTTACGGTATTAAATAATACTAACATTTAACGCGTTATAACCCGACCATATCAGTTTTTGAATTTTGATGTAAAGCTAATTTTTTTCGTGCGATACTAACTTTTGTTTCAATTATTGTGTATATAAGTTGCGGCGTCAGGGGGGGTACCAAGACGAACGGGCGGTTTAGTAAATGTGAATAGGTACATAAAATGATTATGATAACTTATAATCAAGTACTTATTATTTATTGATTCACTTTAAAAACAATATTGTGGTAGCCTTGACCGATCCATAGCCACCCATATTATGTATGTTACATTTGCCTTTGAGTTGCGCAAATGAAATATACCTAATTTCAAACTGTTACCAAAATAGATCAAACGATTTCACAATTATTAATCCAAAATTTCTTAAATACTTACGGATTATTATAGCTAAATGCTAAACCTAGTAGAATGTTTTTGACGCGTCTGTCATTTCGCCAAGTGCTTGCTGAACACGCTGAAATTTTTTTTTTAACATACGAATTTTAATTTCAAATTTGATAATTTGAAAAATGGTCATTGCACATGTCATTTTCGTAAGGCACTATTATTGTTATCAAAGTGTATTAGTTAACTTCATATTCATCTTAAATACTACGAATTAAGGCACAGTTTTACTGATATTGATCTTAAAGTATAATATATATTTGAATTTTTTTTTTTTTTTTTTGGAAGCCAAATTGGATGCAATTTTTTTTTAAATAAAGTAACTCCGATGTCTGTTTCGGGTACATTAGTTCTTGTAAAGGAATGCAAATCGTTATATAAATCTAAATTGTAAGTATGTGGTGTACTTTTGTGTTTTATTTTCAATCCAGAATTGATAAAGAATAAGAAAAAAATTTGTGGTAAGTTCTATCAGAACAGAAATATTGCCTTCTGTGTCAAAAGTCTACAAAGAAGCAAAAGTGTTACCATTTTTCCATCAAATTATCCAAATTTGAACATTTAATCTAACTTAAATTTCGTTCATAACGTTTAATTCAACGAAAAACGAAATTTTTTAATCTGATGACGTCGTCGCGTATAACAATTTGTTATCTTTAACTTGCCATCAAACATAGAATTTAAGAAAGGAAAAATATAAGTTAAAAGTGACTTGAAGTCTCGCCCAAAGTAATTAAGAATCAGATATCTCTATTTAATTAGAGTGAAAAATCAATATGGCGGATAATATATTTTTGACAGTTCAAAAAGTACACTTTTTTGACAATTTATCACAATAAAAATACATGATAATCAAATTTAAATGAAATGTAGTACTTTTTCATAAATTTTGCTACCTTTTTTTGATCATTTACAAAATTACAAATTTAAACTTATCGATAAATCCACTTTCATAACCTCAATTATTCCAGTATTCGTAAGGGCTTCTACACAATGAATGAAATAAGAAATAAGAGATAATGGTGTTCGCCATCGAGTGACGTTGAATGAAACTTTAATTTAACTGCTCCTAGGTACGTATATATAGGTATTTTTGTACATCCAAATTCATGGAAACATAACGTTCGTTATGACTTTTTTTGTTACTTAGTGACCAACAAAATCACGAATTTTGATGTACAAAAATACCTACATATACTTACCTACGAGCAATTAAAGTTTCATTCAACGTCACTTCATGGTGAACATCCATTATCTCTTATTTCTCATTTCTTTCATTGTGTAGAAGCCATAAGAGCACTGGAAATTCATTTGTTTTACTAGCAAATGTTCTTGTCCGTTTGGAAAAAACAATATTCAATGTTCAGATACGGCCTTGCTACTATTTTTCGATGATTTATGCATTTTATGAAGGATTTATACTACTATTTAGATAATTTAAATCCAAATTACTTTCTATTTAATAAAAAAAATGTCTTCTTTAACCTACAATGCAACAGCACATATGAACAACATAAAAATTTAATCCTTGAACATGACACAGTCTTGCAAGTACATACATATTTTATATTACATATGTACATATGTACATAATATAATACACCAAGGTATGCTATGTTCAGTATGTAATATCAATATTACAACATTATTACTCATATGAATACATATACATATAACTTCATTATATAGATTATTAGGTTAATAGGTTAATGTGTTTTAATTATTTTTATTTATTTGCTATTTTACATGATTACAAAAATTTTTTGTAAAAGAAAATTATGTAAAAATGGATTTTCGTAATAAATTTAAGTAGAATTTGTTGAAACAGTTTTTCTTTATTTATTTAATTTTCAATCTTAAGATGGGAGATTTTAACCACAGTAATATTTTTTATTGTGGTTTGAGGTCTCTGAAAGTCGTTTGGAATTTACACTGAAAGGAAAATTATTTGGCTCAAAGAAATTGTTTCTTTCAGTAATGCAAAGAAGTACATATTTATTTACTTCAAAAATTATTTTTGTTTTCTTTTTATTTTAAAAAATTTTTGAAGTAAAATAGTATATTACGTAACTGAATTCAGAGGCGTAACTGCAATGAAGCAAGTGGAGTAGTCGCTCCAAGTCGCATGATAGAAAGGGGCGCAAAATGTATAGTTATGCTTCTGATTAAGTTTGTAAATTAGATATCACACATGCGAGCTAAAAAGAGTCGCACAGCGGCGAGTGCATATTACTTGAGTGTATAATATGCCTTATAACTAAATTACATACTATACTTTATCTACAACTAATACATATAAATTTCACAATAAATAATATAGATTTGATACGAATATGACATTAAAATTACAAGTAATTATCCACGAAAAATTATTATAGAGAAGAGTTAAGTTTTATATTTCATTTCGGGGATAAAAAAACAACTAAGTGTGTATATGATTAGATTACTTATGTAGATACATGAGATTATAAGAGGTCTCTGGAAATAAGAATAAAGTCATTAAATATATTATCAAAACCAACTGCAGGTTGGTTTTGATAATATACTTAATTTTTCTCCTGTCAAATTGACAGCTACTTTGATTTTTGAGGTCATGTCCTTTGTTGAGGTCTTTCGGTTGTTTTCACAACTGAACTCGAATTTTCCTGAAGATGATCATTTAAATGATTGAAACATGTAGAACATTTTATTAATTTTCTATTATTTTCATGCAGGTTGTCGTACATTTTGAATTTACACAAAGTCATTAAGCTTGCGTGTGATTGATCATACGTTGAGTCATAATAGGTTAAAATGTAACGTATTAGTAATTTGATTCCTGCGATCGACCTTTCTGAAATTTCTCTTTACACTTTCAGTTGAATATCGGCACAGTTTTCCGTGTCGTCCACCCACATCATAAATGTAGTGTAATTATAATCTGTGAAATTAAAACATAAAAAATTATGATATAAATATTATAAAATAACTCCATTATTATACTGTAAAAACGACAGTATTCCAGAATATTTGAAAATTGATTCTTCTAGAACTACTTTTTAAAATATCATCGTTAGTTTTATAAAGAATCGTGTATCGATTAATTTTATAAAATTTGTTATTTTTACTATCACAAGTACTACCTAATTAATAATTGTGATTATTTATTAATTTAACAATTGCTTTTCTTTTTACTATTTAACTGTTTTTCAAGGTCATTTAAATAACAAAGTACTTACTGTGTGGTGTTCTTTTTTTTTAAATTTTAATTTTTTTTTGTTTTGTAATGAAACTTTTTGGCAACCAATCGCGTTTAGAAATTTTTCTTAACGCATTTATTATGTTTGAAATAAAATTAAATTATAGAAAATTATTTGTAAACGGTGTTTTTTTCCTAGTTCAATCGAGCAAAAAATTACTTTCATGGTTATTTGCAAAAAAAATGTGGAAATTACATATACTAATAAGTGAAGATTTTCGTAATTAGAATGTCAAAAGCATTAAGGAAATAATTTACTCAGATGTTTGAAAACACAAATTTTACTCATTTTAAATCGAAATATCTCTCTAAAACAGTCAACAATATATAAAATTCTTATGTTTTCTGAAAAACTATATTTTTCCAAGTAGCATTAGGAATATCAGATCAGACAGTTTCGTCTTTAGCATATGCCGGTATACATATTGCACTCAATATGACTAAAAGTTCAAAATATTTTCATAAAAACAACGTACACAAGTTACATACACATACATACATATGTGTATCAAAATATTATTTATATTTATATGTATTTTATGTAAACATCCTTTTTTTTCTTTTATGTATTACCTGCCCAATTGAAAAGTGCCACTGTAATTTTAATTGACTATCAAAAGTTTTTTTGTTTATATTATGTATGTGATTTATGTGACATGTCATTTAAATGAAATAAATTCATCTTTTTTTATTGTTTTCAATTTTGAGAGATAGAAGTATAGTTGCTTGTTAAAAATTTGTTTTTCAATAATAAAAAATCTTAGTAAATACGTACGTCTTAGCTATTATAGTGGACCGTCTAAATATTCAACAACTTTTCAATATATGTTACAAAAATTTTTTTCGATTTTTTGAATTTTCTTACTTTCGTCAAATAAAAAATGCTGAGTTAGTATTTTAAATGGTGAAAAATGTAATTTTTGACCAATTATATTCATTTAAATGTGCATAATTTAATGTAATTTAGTTGCAAAATTTTATTGAAATAAGTACGGTCCTGACCTGTCCGAAGAAACTCGGTACCTATTTATAACATTTTTTCAAAGAAAAACATTTTTCAAGAAAAATATCTTTTAGTTTTTTTATTAGAGAATATGCTTTTAACAAAAAAAAAATCTTAAATATTTTTTTTATAATTTATGATATGTGAAAAATAGCGACAGTAAAAAACCTTGCAATGTATAATTTTTTTTATAACAAAAGGAAAAAATTTTGATGAAATTCTAAACGCGTCTCTTGAGAACACTAGCGTCTCTAGTATGAATTCCAAGAACCGGTATCCCATGTGGTGGCGCGCGACATTCAAACTGTTTAGTAAAATTAACTTATCGATATCTTTTTAGATGATTTTTTTAAACAATATGAATTTTCCTATTTTAAGTAGTCGTAAAAATTTTCTCTAAGTTTTTGTTTCTCTCTTTTCAGTTAATCTCAATGACACGGGACGGGTGGATATGTCCGATTTTGATTTGCTCAAAGTTCTTGGCACTGGAGGTAAGTTTTAAAATAAAATAAATTTCAGTATACTTTATACAGATAAGAATATTATTACGTCATGTAATCATAATAGAAAAAGTTAGGTGTGCTTAAGGTAATATTCCAGTACAAAGACCTGAATTTCGACCGTTTTTTGGAAACTAAATGACAAAAAATTTTGCTATCCATATATTTTTTTATACATATAGAAATATGGAAACCTTTATAAAGCTAAGAAAATTAACCCCAATATGACAGAAAATTCAACTATATTTTTTTCATGTTTCTTATTATTTTAGTAAAATACTGGAGCCTAACTTAACGCTACAATAATTTAAAAGCAAAAGTAATGGCTTTCTTTGAAAAATTGTCCCCTTTTTTTACTTTATCGAGCTTTTTTAGACATGAGCGCATTTTTTTAGCATTTTAATTTTTGTATTTTTATATTTGTTGACGTCTAAAGAACAACATATAAAAAAATAATAATGCAGAAAAAATGCGCTCATATCTAAAAAAACTCTATGTAGTAAAAAAGGCTACAAATTTCCAAAAAAAGCCATTTTGACCACAGTTTGTCGATTTTTCTTGCAAAGAAAACGTTGTCACTTTTACTTTCAAATTGTTGTAGCGTTAAGTTAGTCTTCTGTATTTTACTAAAATAATGAGAAATATAAAAAAAAATATATACCCTATTTCAAATATAATTGATCATGAGTCAAAGTTAAAAAATTAAATAATTCTTATATTCAAAACAAATCAATCTTCTATTCTTTTCTAAAAACAAACTGCAATTTTAAAATTTACGTAAGTGTAATAATGGAAGAGATAAAGCCAAGAAAACGGAAATTATTTAAATTCATCAGTGATGAAGCATGGTTAAATTTAACTGAAATGGACCATACCTAGTTAAATATTTTGTCATATTATGGGATTCATTTTCTTAGCTTATCGATACCCGTCCTTTTCTGAGATTTCTAACGTCATATTATTCTTATCTGTACAGATGTTTTATATTTCAACCCATTCAAAAAGCTTAGGGTGTCTACACAATCAGTGAAATAAGGAATAAGAAGTATGCCATCTAGTGACGTTGAGTGGAACTTGAACGTAACTGCTCATAGATATAAATATGTAGGTACTTTTATACGTCAAAATTCGTGATTTTTTTCACTTTAGTGACAAAAAAAGTCATCACGAACGTTATTTTTTCATGAATTTTGATGTGCAAAAATACCTAAATACATATACCTATGGGCAGTTACGTTAAAGTTCCATTCAACGTCACTAGATGGCATACTTCTTATTTCTTATTCCTTATTTCATTGATTGTGTATGACGCATTACAATCAGTCATGTCGATAAAATTCGATTATTTTTTTTTTATTTATAGCTTACGGTAAAGTGTTCCTGGTACGAAAACGGGGTGGTATGGATAGCGGGCGATTGTACGCGATGAAAGTATTGAAAAAGGCGACCATTGTACAAAAGAAAAAGACAACGGAACACACGAGAACTGAACGGCACGTGTTAGAAGCCGTGCGACAGAGTCCATTTTTAGTTACACTTCACTATGCTTTCCAAACGGATGCTAAACTTCATTTAATTTTAGGTAATTTCCATTTACAGTAGCATCCCGATAACTTTCCGTTCAAGGAGTTGTTGTAGGAGAGAAATATTCGTAGAAATGGAACGTTACGAAAGTCACGGAACCACTACACTTAATGTTGTTAGTAGAGTCAGGAATTTGTAGTTCGTTTCACATTTACATATCGTCAGTTGAGCAGAGTTGTGCGTGTAATTTACCTCGGGTAAATTACAGTTTTTTTACATGTAAAAAACTATGTAATTTACACATATTTGTTTTGATAAAAAAACTGTAAAAAATGTAAAAAACTAAATTTTTTTAAATTTAATAGATATGTAAGCATTACTGATGGTATTCTATATTTGGTATTGAAGTATTTGCTATATTTGCAAAGTAAAACTTAATAATTATGTAATTTGAAAATTAAAAATATCAATGGGGACAAACAAGAAAAAGAAAGGTTAGTTTTGATAGAATAGTTTATTTAAGAATTCAATATTAAAAAGATTTTTATTTATTCAGTTAAATTTTATTAAAGGTATCAATCATCTTCATCATCATTATCATCAGTGATTTTATTGTTATTATAATTAAAAGAGAGATAAATATGTAGTAGTTTTTTTGATCTGTCAAAACTCAGTTTGTTAATTTGGAAATTTAATGCTTTGTAGTCAGTTTTGGATGGCCTTCCACCAGCAGAAAATCGTTTTTGTGTCGACATTTTCTTCACACGTTTTTTATGTGAACTCATAAACAAGTAATAACCGTCAAAATAAATTATTTGTCAGTGAAATGACAATCGATTTAGGTATTTTACATTTTTGACAATTTTTTACTGTTTTTTACAGTTTTTTACGTATTTTACAATTTTTTACATAAAAATCTAAAAAACTGGTTTTTTACATCACATGGCACAATTCTGCAGCTGAGTATTGGTTTGTACCAAGTCAGTTTTTTAAAAATTTTTTCTGATGGTGATTTTGGCTTCCCCAATGTCCAAAGCTAACAAAACAACTATCTAGAAAAAATGTTTAAAAAGTGGACTTGGTACAAACCAATACTCAGCTGACGATATGCATACGCACTGATGAATTTTACATTTTTCAACAATGTCCTTTCTTGTTCACTTTACGTCTTTAAGAAAAGCTTAGTTGCTGAAGTCAAATTTTCATTATTTCAATTGATGTCCAAATGAAACGTTTTAGAACTCTTGTCAGATTCAAAATTACTTTGCTAAATCCACTATATAGTAATCGAAATATAGTGGATTTAGCAAAGTAATTTTGTTTCATTTATTTAAGAATGAATTTCCACAAAGTAAGCTCACAACAATTAATTTTGTCAGATTCCTCCGTCTGTCCTCGTTTTCAATGATCAATCCAATGGTCTGTTATTCGATATTTTCACTGGATTTTGTATAGAATATTCTAGAACTTCTGTCTAATACAATAGAACCACTATTAACCGGACAGTCAGTGTCACGCAAAAATTTGTCCGGCTAACAGAGGTGTCGGTTTAACAGAGACAAAGTAAATAATAGTATTAAGTAGTATTCGTAATTAATTTTTTAATTCAAATTAATTTCATGAACGAATTTAGGTATTTATATAAAAATATAACGTTTAGAAATGCATCGTCACATTAGAATCATTGTTAACAAGTTAAAACATGAACAAATATACCCAACCCATATAGGCATACTTATACATACGTACTAAACGGTCCGGTTAATGGAGGTAAAAATGTATTAAATGTCTTCGTCAAAAAATATTGTGTCCGCGTCCGGTTAACAGAGTCCGCTTAAGAGAGTGAACTACAAATTCCTAACTCTAATCAGCAGTTACTCTATCTTCTACACCAATAAGTTGGGGTGAGGAGTTGTACGGAACTTTATCGAGAGTCTACTGTATTTGTTTGCAAGATAGGCAAACTACCTAACATGTATGTAATATTATTGCAGATTATGTAAATGGTGGCGAACTATTCACTCATTTATATCAAAGGGAACATTTTACTGAGAACGATGTACGAATATACATCGGGGAAATTATTTTAGCATTGGAACATTTACATAAAGTAAGTTTTCTGTGACTTTTCCATTTAAGGTACCATCACAGTGTGATCGGCCGAAAAATAGTCAATTTTCGCGATTTTTTTCGGATGGATAGGATGGGGGTATGGGGATGAATTTTTTTTTACGATTAATACCACTATTTAACAATACAAAAATATTTTTTTTATTCATTTTTATTTATTTTTTATAATTATTATAATTTTTTGAAAAAAGTGTCTTTAAAAAAGGGCGGGTATTGATGCCCACGATTGCAGCCGCAGTTTTCATCCGAAAAAAAAATCAAATAGATTATCAGTCTGTAGGTAAACCGCTATGTACCTATGGGAGCTTTTTTTTGAAATTTGAAAAAATGGCAGCGGTTTGAATAAAAAGTGCAAAATTTTTTATAGTTTTCCGTATGGAAAAATTGGAAGATTTCAAAAAAAAAGCTCCCATAGGAATATAGCGAATTACCTACAGATTGATAATCTATTTGATTTTTTTTTTCGGATGAAAACTGCGACCGCAATCGTGGGCACCAATATCCGCCCTTTTTTAAAAACACTTTTTTCAAAAAATTATAATAATTATAAAAAATAAATAAAAATTAAAAAAATATTTTTGTATTGTTAAATAGGGGTAACGTAAAAGCCCCTATACCGGAACATTATTTTTAGGTGTGTAATTAAACCGGCTTATAAAAATTGACAAATAAATTAAACACCCATTTTTTTTTTCTTAATAAGCATGAAAGAAAGTTTTTTTAATCCAATGAATATGTTTTAAAAAAAATACAACCCAAAAAATTTTATTTATTAATGTTTTTCTTTTGCAAAATGTCGACATCTATATCCAAACAAAGAAATATTAATAACACTAGGAGTTGGGAACCGATATACAAACAGACATGTAATATGAGTAATATGACACATAAACTGACATCTAGACGTCAGTGTAGGAAGCAGAATGGTTTTAGTATCAGACGTAAATAAAGGAGCAAAATACTGTATTCAACAAAAATTGTTTAATATATACATATGTATATATGTATTTCTTTAATTAAGGAAACATTAAATACGAGGTGAATTTAAATTGAAACATAATCATTCTATCAATAATAATTATTGTTACCAGACGTTTCTTGCAGAAATAACTTCATTAATATACCGTGTGAGTTTTTTGAGAGTTGCCATTTTTTTACGGTCAAACTGTTGGTTTAATCGAAAAATTGTTCAAATAAGAGTTGTAGATATCGACGGGGGCAACCGATTGCTATAGTCAGGAGCATTATAGCTCTTATGGTTTTCGAACTATGATATAAACTTATAGATCTTTAAATGAGACTATATATTAATTTTTCGATAAAACTGATCTAATGCATTAACTAACAACATAAATGAACAGAAAATTTTTTTTACCTAAGTTTAATTTTTGAATTTTTCTTTAATTTATCAATTAGGCGGTAAAAATATGCATATGTACTTGAGGCTACATCAACCGATAGTGTTCTGGTTGGTTACATTTCTATTACATCCGAGAAAAGAGTCTTTTCCAGTACCATTTCTATCATACAAAGTAGAGATGAGCTAAATGGTTATTTTCTAATAACTGTTATTGTAATAACAGTTACTGAAAAATAACTGTTATTTATAACAGTTATTATAATAACTGGTATGGTGTTTGGATATTTTAACATATTGTAAGATATTCGATATGCGTATAAACGGTTCTGTTAGTGAAATATGCACAGATCTATAATACTGACGGATACTAAAAATAACATTTTTTGCTTTATGTATAATACTTAAGCTCAATCAATATAAGGTTGCCGATTAGGGTTGTACGCGCAGTAGACAAACACAACTTCTGTCACATTTTTATGCATATGTGTTATACGTTTAATTCTTGTTATCGCACTCTTTCATTTGCGCATCTGACCGGCAACCTTACTTGTCTATACAAGGATTTAGGCTTTATATACACAATTTTAACAATTTTATGGATACAAAATTACAAATACAAATAGATAACTGTACAATAGACAATAGTTCATTTTTAAGGGTTTTTTAAATGTGCTACTTGCCTGGGGCGTTATTATTTTGAAATTCTCCGTAGATGGTTAAAATAAAATTACTGTAATCCTTGCTTTCGAATATATTAATATTGACCTATGTTATCGATATTTCCAAAGGAGTTATTTAAGTAACCAGTTACTGGGTATTCCAGTTATTAACGATAACTGTTATCTTTCTATATAGTTATAAAATAATAGTTATCGATATATCGATCATCTCTAATACAAAGACTGTAGTCAAAATGGCAACTCTCAAAAAACTCACATGGTATAAATGTCAAAACTGTTCGGACATATGATCACGTTCCGGTATAGGGGCTTTTACGATGTTAATCGTAAAAAAAAATTCAATCCCATTCTCCCATTCTACACCGAGAGAAAAATGCTATAATTTTTGTAGAGAAAATTTCAGAAAAATTACCATGCTCCCCTATAATCCGTGCGCGATCGACGACCAAAATGAAAAATATGTGCTAGCATGGTAAAATTTAATGTGGTGCTAACACAACTTTTATCACACTCTTATGCATATATATTATAGTTTAATTCTTGTTGTCGTACTCTTTCATTTGCGCATCTGACTCGCGACCTCATGTTGGTTGCACTGTACCTGTAAAAACATGTATACAAAAATGATTGCCAACAATATATTCTAATACATATACTAAAGATAGGTAAATAACAAAAAATGAATTAAACGATGACATCGTCCTAAGAGAGTGTAAAAGCAACTGACTACTAGCTGTGCTAGTTGCTTGTAACACAGTGATAAATCAAGGTGCTTGGTGCGAACTGTCTGACAAAGTTTCTTCCACAGTCCACACCTATGGTTCGCATGTAACTCGCCTAACTCGCTGAGTGAGGTACATTTCATTACAGCGTTCCCAACACAACCAACCTTCTTTCTGTTTTTTTTCTTTCTATTATTAGCATGTTAGCATGGTAATTTTTTTAATAAAAACAATTAAAAATTATTTATTTGTCGGTAATGGAACTTTTTACTGTGCTGTTTTACAAATTTTACGGAGATAATATTACGAAAAGAACATTCCATCCTTTAAATTTTTTATGATTAATTATAATCTTTATATTTTTACCTTACAGAATTGAATATGTTCGCCTTTTACACGTCGATTGTAGTGCTGAGCACAGTAATTTTTATAGGAATTTTCTCTCCGTGTATCCATCCAAAAAAAAAAAAATCGCGAAAATTGTCTATTTTTCGGCCGATCACACTGTGACGGTACCTCAAATATTAACAAAAAAAAAATTCTAATCAACACTCTTGTTCTTTACAGTTGGGTATTATTTATAGAGATATTAAATTAGAAAATATACTTTTGGATTCCGGGGGCCACATAGTCTTAACCGATTTTGGTCTATCGAAAGAATTGGCGACCCATTACAGCGAAGACGGTTCGGCCAAGCGTAGCAACGAGAAACGCGCATACTCCTTTTGTGGCACTATCGAGTACATGGCGCCGGAAGTGGTGCGCGCGGGCCCTCAAGGTCACGACATAGCAGTGGACTGGTGGTCAGTGGGTGTACTTACGTACGAACTTTTGACCGGCGCGTCCCCATTCACGGTGGAGGGTGAACGCAACACGCAACAGGAAATTTCGCGACGAATATTAAAGACTGAACCGCCAATTCCCGACGATTTGGGCAAAGATGTTGCGGATTTTATAAGTAAATTGTTGATTAAGGATCCGCGGAAACGATTAGGCGGTGGGGAGGATGATGCGTTGGAATTGAAGAGGCACAGTTTCTTCAAAGGACTCGATTGGGACGAGTTGGCGAAAAAGAATATCCCAGCGCCATTTAAACCGGTCATTAGACACGAATTGGACGTGTCAAATTTCAGCGAGGAATTTACGCGAATGACACCGGCCGATTCGCCGGCAATAGTTCCGCCCAATTATGATAAAATTTTTAAGGGGTACTCGTACGTGGCACCATCTATACTATTTTCCGAGAACGCCATCTCTGATTCAATATTTAAACCGCAAGATTCAACAACCACAAATTCACTATTGGCTCAGTGTAAATTAAAAGACTCAGTATTTTTTCAACATTACGATATCGATCTGAAGGAGGCGATTTTAGGCGACGGCTCCTTCAGCGTTTGTAGACGATGTGTCAACAAGAACACGAAGCAGGAGTTCGCGGTGAAAATAGTTAGTAGAAAAATCGACTGTACGCAAGAAATCAATCTGTTACGGGCCTGTCAGGGGCATAGAAATATTGTGAAATTGTACGATGTGTTCTACGATGAGGCGCACACGTATCTAGTGTTAGAATTGTTGAAGGGCGGTGAACTGTTGGAACGGATACGGAAAAAAAAGAAATTCACCGAGGCTGAGGCCAGTGCAATAATGCGAAAATTGGTCTCGGCCGTACACTTTATGCATTCCAGGGGTGTGGTGCATCGTGATTTAAAACCGGAGGTGAGTTTTTGAAATTTTTGATTACTGTTAACCCATTATAGAGCAAAACGTTACAGATAATTTTGCGGTAATGTTAAATTTCTCACTGCTAGAGAACTAAATTATTTTAGATGGATACAACTATGCTGCACAAAATCCGTTCGGGTTCTTGGGTCCCCAAAAATACCAAAACTAATTACCCAGCCGATTTTAAAAATTATTTTACTCTTAGAAAGCTAAACTATTTGAACCCTAGAATCATACGTTGGTCTACGAGTCAAGTTAATCATACATCGGCGTCGTTTCGACGAATGGACTTTTTACGGGGAGTTTTAGAATTTATTTGCAAAAAACATTTTTTTTACATAACAATACTACAAAAGTGAACAAAATATTTAAAAAAATTGGATTTGGAAAAATTTCTTAATGTAAATATTTATTAATTTTTTTAATCTTTTTATCAAAGCATATTTTCATTATAAAAATTAAAAAATATATAAATACATCAATTGTAATAATTAATTTATGAACTATTATGAATCAGTGGACACGTGTGACTTTACAGAATGTGAAATTTCTCAGTCATAAATATTCCTATAGATATGTAGTTATTTCCCCATTAACCACATTTGTAAATTTTCTAAAATTTGTTAGTAATTCTTCGAATAAGATCTCCAAAAATAATAAAAATTAAAATATTTTCCACAAAATAAATTGTTAATCTTTTATTAAGTCATTCGAAACGCATTCTTTAGTTTTCGATTCAATATATTCAAACTTCAGTATTATGTCGTCTCTATAAGTCAAACAGCTGTAATCATCTTTCACATTATCATAATGATTGAATAAATTAATTATAACATCCATATGTTTAATAAATTTTAGAAAAATTAGGAAAACTTTTATATGTGGAGTACAAAATCTTTAAAAAAAAATATAGGTTAATCATACATCGTCGTCCTTTTGACGCACACTATTTCAGTATAAAAAAAAACGACAATAGCTATAAACAAAATTTATATGTCTTATGTGTTATAATAACAAATAAATTAGATAACAGAAGTTTCACAGCGGGCAGGTACCGACAAGTCACAGTATTGGAGCAGGTAGAGAAGTTCGTTCGTCGTTTTGACGAGTACGTATGATTCTAGGGTTAAATAGGGACAGGTCTTAGATGAGATCCGCCAGTGCCCAATATTTGGAAATTCGCTACGTTATGCAGATAATATGTTTGTTAAGATACATTTAGAAACTATTTTAGAAGACTTAGAATGATTAAAACAGCGAGAAAAAAATGTTTTATGCATTTTATGTATCTTACCTTCCTTACACAATAACGAAAATTTTTTTGTAACGTATATTTTTTTCAGTTTCAAAAAAGGTATTTCATGCTTAAAAAAGAAATAAAATATTTTTGTGTATTTTTTTTTTTATGACAGGGGCCTTGCACAATCACGAAAATTTTTCTTTACTATCTTTAAATACTGTTCTATAACTAAAATATTCTAATAACTAAAAAATTCAAATTAAACTTGCTGAAATTATATATTTTCAACTTGCTGAAATCACTAGATTCACGCATCAAGTCATAACAATCTAACAGAAATAAATAGGAAATGATACGCGTCGGGTAAATTTCTCTTTTCTTATTGGGCAATGACTTTTTGAAATTTTTCAAATTTTCCCGAAAAACAGGGTTGGCGAGCAAAAAAAACTTATCCTTTATATTTTCTTCTATTCTACTCTACCCTGTCTGCTATAATTTTTAACCCTTTGCGCTTATAAGACATGTACAGCATGACAAGGCGGTTTGTCCATTAACTCTACCATATTTAAAGGCGTTTTGTCTGTTGGATCATAAGACATGTACCACATGACACACTGAATGTTGAACTGTAATGACTGGCGACTGCTCATACTTCACATTACATGAATATTTTATTTAATAACTGCAAACACATTCATTTATTAGGAAAATTGTAAATAAAATAATACAAAATCACGTTGAATTATCTTTTTAAAATTAAAAACTCATAAAAACAGCATTGAGGACATATTTAGTGCATTTAGTATTCAACTTTGGGGAAACAAGGTTAGAACGTCAAAAGAATCCGTCAGAAAAAGAACGTCAGTCGTTGTCAAGTGCTACATGTCTTACCAGCCTATTTACAACTCACTTTTTTTTTGCTTGAGTGCAAAGAGTTAATACTTTTTTTTCCTTTTTCAGAATTTATTATTTTCATCGGACGACAAAGACGAAATCAAAATTGTCGATTTTGGTTTCGCGCGATTAAAACAGGAAGAGGAAACAATGCATACGCCATGTTTCACGTTACAGTACGCCGCACCTGAAGTACTTAGTACTGTTACGAATAAGGGGACCAATGGATACGATGAAAACTGTGATCTATGGAGCTTAGGTGTTATTTTGGTTAGTAATCGCGACTTGGTGACGTTCGAATGTTGAAAATATGAAAATGAAAACTAAAATTTTCTATTTTCTCTAGTATACTATGTTGACTGGAAGGGCAGCTTTTCATTCACTCTCACGGGACGACAGCGCAGCTGCGGTAATGTCACGAATTAAAGGTGGCGAATTCAATTTGACTGGACCAGCGTGGGCGAATGTTAGCGATCAAGCAAAACGGGTAACACAGGGTCTACTCACGGTCGAACCAACGAAGCGAATGCGCATGTCCGATCTACTAAACAATGCATGGGTACGTATAGTTTGAATACACATTCGACTTTTGAAAGAACTTCTGGAGTATTTTTAAAATCAGGTCCAATTTTCCCATAATTAGATTTCATCATTATTCTTTTCTAAAATAAAATTTTCATACAAAATTTTTGAATTTGATATTTTTGTTTTTAAATATTATTTTGAAGTAGTAATAAGTATTTTGTTATTCTGAATTGGTGACGCAAAGATTCTCACTCACATGGTAAAATTAGCTTACCGGCAGTAGTTTCTTCATTCGTCACCAGATGGCAAAAATTTACACTTAAAAAATGGTAGCAATTTGGAATGGTAGCAATGTGGAATTTATTTGAAAATTGTAAATTATTATGACAATTTAACTCATGTATAATTAAGTCCCATAAGAATATTATAGTTTTTTCACTTTTACCATGGAAAGAAAGTTAGGATAGATTTTTACAGCGAAAAAAATGGCACAAAACATTTCATTGGTTATTTAATTGTAGGTAAACACGATAAAAACGAAACAAAAATTCGTATTGGTCAATTTAATTGATTTCAGAACCATAGTAACAATGTATTAAATAATAATGTGAATTATACTAATTTATTTTATTCGTCTTACCGTATTGTCTTACCGTATTACGCTTGAGTTTTATATTTTTTCTGAATAAATTTATGTTTTCTACGAATCAAATTTCTTGCCTAAAAGCAATTTAACGAGAAGAACTATCAACTAACAAAAACGCTTCAGCTTCGCTGTCGCGTTTTTGTTAGTTGACAGTTCTCGTTAAATTGCTAGGCAACAAATTTTCGATAGACAAACCCAAATTAATTCGAAAAACTACAAACCTCTCGTGTAATAATAAGTGAAAAAATTAGAATGACATTCAAAAAAAATATACCAGTTTGTATTTCGTAAATTGAACAACATAAATTTTGTGAAATGTCAAAATCTTATAAATAAACCTTGCCTACTGGCAATAGTTATTTTTTTGACCACTAGTTCCGCATATTCAAGTTTTACGATTCCCAATATTACATATTTCTATCGACAATTAAACGTATTGGGATCTGTCGAATGGCGGTGTGACATCTAGTGTTAAAAAATCAGACTATTCTTAAAGTGCATTTGCTGAAATATCATTTATGAGCTGAATTTTGTAGATCTGAAAATACATAAAATTCATTTGATTTTTCGATTTATTTACAGTTCTCCAGTTATTTTATAACGTTTGCTATTTAAATTTGACGTTTGTATACACTAAATGGGGAATTTGACTAATTTTGGGAAACTATTTTAAAATACGTATATTTATGTATTATGCATGTATATAATTTTAATTTTTAAAAATAATGCCAAAAATCGTTAGAAAAAATCCATTTAATATTTCGTCTCAAAATTTGCGCGAAAACGTTCATTAGCTTCAATTACGTCACATTCTCTAGGTAGCAACAGGTGTCATGTAACTAAGAAAAACAACTGTTTATTTTTTCTTATAACTAACTAAGGAAAAAAATTGTTCATTTTTAAAAAAATTAATTAAATTCAAATTAATTTCCATAGTTATGTTTGCTAACCGGAATTGAAATATAAGAGAATGCAACGTCATAGTCCATTTCTGCTGGCGTAATTTATAGCTGAAAAATATTAATTTTTTTTTTAAATTAAATAATGATAGTTAGGATGAATTAAAATAATATATTGCTGTCTTTTATTATCAATTTTCATTAAAATTTGTTTTTATTGTTTTTCTTTGATACTGTCAAATACCCCATTGTAATATTCATTAACTCATTCACCAATTTTTTTCATATTTTTACCACATATTAAGTTTACAGCTGTAAAATTTTCTCTCTTTCAACAAAATCCTTTTGCTTCGGACTTGTGTTAACCCAAATACAAACAATTCTTATATTTATCATTTTTTCTTAATAGAACACTGATTACTATACATAAAATTAATTTTAATGCACTTTTTGACAAATCCCAGTACGTATATCTTTACTTGTAACTAGTTCTAATTTTACCACTAGGGGCGCGCGTGTAATCTTTGCGTTGCCATTTTGAAACTGAATCGTATTCCAAGTAGTGCCCTGTGTTTTTCTAAAGCTCCATCCAAGTTGACCATCGACAAAATGTCAAAGTTTTCAATTTTATTATATTATAGAGAAGGTACAGGTAGAGGCAGATAGATAAATTCTTTTTAAAATCATTATTAATTTCCATAAGCATTTGTCAGTGGACGCTATGACATCACACACTTATCCTGCCCTTCCTCGCACCACAGTTACAACGAAGTTCTTTCTTGTACGCACGCGCATTTTCGCCAAAATCGAATATTTTTTAATAATTTCGTCTTTTTTATAGATTCAGGGGACACAACCGTTCTCAGCAACTCCCCTTTTGACACCGAACATTTTATCATCTTCGTCATCGAACACCGAACAATCGTTGAACACCACATTTCAAGCGTTTCATCGTGCCCACGAAGAAGGTTTCCGATTGCAGGATGTACTGAAAGCGAAACTTGCTCAACGACGAATATTAAAGAAAAATTCATCGGAAAACAATCGAAGCACGAGCAGCAGTTCAAGTACCTTCTCCAGCTCATCAAGTTTCCCAAGTTACCCCTCCACGCCAATTTCTAGCAGACATAACATTAAACTTAGTCAAAACAATAACATAAAAGAAACTACCGTTGCGCGAAAAACTGAAAGTGCCGATTCCGTCATCGTAATCGAGGATTCCGACGAGAGTCGTTCAAATTCACAAAACAAATCCGTCGAGGAGCTGAGTGAAAAGAGCAAGAGCAACTTCGACGCCACCCTCCAGGAAAACAAAGTGTCAAACATCAAAAATAAATTCAAAAGCAAATTCCAACTCCAGGCGTCAAATCTCGAACCGATCGCCGAGGACGAAAAACCCGAATACAAACCTCAAGCGCGCGTTCGCAAAGACACCGACAACATATTCGATTTCGGTGAGGCTCGCGTCAAAGAGTATCTTTCCAGTATTTCCGGCGAATCGAGCAGTTCCACGCCCAGCACCGATTTCCTCACCCACATCGAATCTATCAGTAGCATAAGTAGTACACTTAGTCCGGTTCCCGCGACGAAAAAACGAAAACTCGACGATGGTGCCGAAGAACCCAACAAACAGGTCGAGGAAGTCGTGCCGGCCAAACGGAAACGACAGAAACGATGGCCTGTAGCGACTCGTTGCAGTGAACGGATCAAACAAAAGTCGACGTCGAGTTCCACGACGGCGTCAAGCACCACGACGAATAAACGGAAAAAATCACCATCACCGCCACCGAAATCGGTCACCTCGTCAACAACCGGCGAATTTTGTGAATATGTAGTGACCCGATCCGGACGACAAGCATTAAAACGAAATCCAGCCGAGTATATGCGGAGTCTTCGTCATCGATTTCAAAAAAGACAATTAGAGCAACAAACTCCTGTACAATTACCAGGTAAACGCTCTAAACGTCTCTCAACAATTGCCAATGATTAGTATTTATTACACTATTGTAAATTTAACGTCCTAATTATCCTTGTTTTCCTCGCGAAAAATTTTCAAAAATATCTCAATTTAAAAAGTATTTTTTATCTGTCAAAAATCGTAACCTCAAAAATTAGTAAATTGATAAATGGAGTTAAATATTTTTGAAATTTTTTACCATGCCTACAATGTCCTTTTTCGTGAAATTTATTTTCCACAAACTTTTTTTAATGAATCAAAGTGAAAAAACGAAAATTTAGATTTTGTTAGCTGGTAAATATTTTAGTATAATCCATTTCGAGTCCAGTTTCACCTTTTAACATTAGATAGGGTAACTACAACTGTCATGCAAGTAAAGTAAGAATAACATCGGGCCTAAGGTTGCTCCTTGTAGTATCCCTTTCATTATTTATGATTATTTTAGTCTGTAAACAAAGCCATTGAATCTTTCCTTTTTGTTTGATTCTAATTCCTTAAAGAAAATTTGTGGAAGCAGAAAAAGTTGTACCAAGAACGCAGAGTTCTAATTTTATGAAAATTGGACAAACCAAAACAGATCTCTCTTACTCATTGCTATTTATAACGGAAAAAAATTCAACCTTCAATTCTCTCAAATCCCTCAATAAATACTCATTTTTCTGGTCATGATACTTACAACAAAAAAATATTTCATTACGATTCTTACCACGTCATAATCGTGTCGTGTTTTTGTAAAATAAATGTAAATATTTTGTAAAGGGAGATCCGTAACATTAAATTTATAAGGTACCTGTGGGTGATGTTTTGTTATAAGTAATTTTGTTTACTGGATCATGGTACTCGCCGGACCTTAAATGGACGTTATTACCCACAAGCACCTTACGTTCTCTTTTTATTTAGTATAATTTAAAAAAGAACATTATTCAGTCATTCTTTTTAAAATAATTAAAAAACAAAAAAACAAAATGGTGGTTGACCAAATGTATGCCTTACAAAAGAAAAAATAAATTATTTTAAAAATTTATACTAATAGTAAGATAGTAATAAAATAAAATTATATATAAAATATATAAATTATATATATATTATAAACAAGAAATGGTGTAGTCCAAGTTTTGTGAATAAGTGTGTTACCAAAATACGTTGAATGTGTTGTAACAATTTTTTGAACAAGTGTACCTGTAAATGGTAAAAAAAGGAGGAAGATATTATTGTAAATAGAAATAAAAAAAAATATATAGCAGTATAAAAATAAAATATTATTTCTAATATGAAATCGTTTTCGGAATATTATTTTTGTAAAAAAAGTCCTGTCAGATAAAAAATTATTTTTTTTCTGTAATATTTTCGAATGTGTGGCGGGCCGTAAACTGTTTGCTTACAATGCCAGATGTTTGCTCAATTAGCAAATTACGAACAGTTTCTTTCACGTGGAAGTTTTCACATTTTAATATTTACGTGTTCACGGCTGGAAGTGATATAAAAGCAGAAAAAACATTAAATTTTGAGGGGGAAATTGCAATATACTATGTCATGCGATATTTTCTTTTTAACTGGTAAAAACAAACCAGAGTTGGTGGAAATTTTTTAATTGTGAAAAGTTAAAGCGGCCAAGCATATTTTTGTTTTCAAAAACTCAAATTTATTAATATTTTACACATTTTATAATATTGACATTTATATGATATGGCACATTTTTTCAGGGCTGGGAAAAATGGTTCATAGAAACCATTTAAAATAGAAAATGAAAAATGGTTTCCAAAAATGCATTTAAAATTCAAAATGGAAAATGGTTTTGCTAAACATATTTAAAATAGAAAATGGAAAATAGCTATTTAAAATGGATTATAAAATGCAAAATGCTTTTTTTTACTTTAAATTTATTCTATAAATTTTTATATTAATAAAGAAAAAGTTAAGAAAATGTCAAACGTACTAAAATCAAACAAGGGCAGTCCTTTTAGAAAATTTTATAGTTTGCATGATATGAAAACGAAATTTAACTCTTGAAATATTGCTATTCAAAAATATTGTAAAATTTAATTCAGCTTTAATATATTCAAACCTTGCGTACGCTACAACTGCAACTTCTAAATTACATATAAGAATCATCTACTCGAAATACTAAAACATTTCTTATCGACGTGTCTTAAAGATACCACAGAACTTGAGTCCGAAAAGTTTGACTTGAGTGAATTGCAGCTCTAGTAATAAAAACTTAAGTGACATTGCAACTCAAGTTATAGAAAATTTGAGTCAATTGAATCAACTTATATTTTATTTACAATTTGTTAGACTACGTCCAACTCGAGTTCTATGATTAATATGAGTCATAAGTGTCATAAATACACACATAAATTTGTGTATGCATGCATTTTCATTTTAAAATGGATTCAAATTTTCATTTTAAATACAAAATGGAAAATGGTTTGAACGAACTTATTTAAAATAGAAAAAGCAAAATGCCATTTTATATTTTAAATACATATTTAAAATGAAATCATTTTAAATAGTTCCCAGCCCTGCATTTTTTAAACAACTTATTGTAGTATTTATTTATAGAACACTATAAAAATACCAGACAAATGCGAAACACAAGTGAGTGAAGCTTTTAATATGATTTAATATACTAGGCAAATTAGTTTGTATATCAAAATCCGTTTTTCAATTGTCGTAAGCAATATATTTTGACCCCTGCAACCCTGCCTAGCTAACTTAACCACCTACAAACCTAACCAGTATATTTTTTTTTTTTAATTTTATTTAAAACTTTCATTACACTTTTGTATTTGTTTTCTTTTTTAACGAATCAGTATTCTTACGGTTTCTTATTAATAAATAATAATAAATAATAAAAATAATTGCGTTAAATTAATTGTTATATCAAAAATGTCAAATGCGTTAAATTAATGTTAATAAAAACATGTGTCCGCGCTTTAACTCTTTAAATACAATAATTTCCAGCCACATTCTTTTCTTTTTTGCGGTAAACATCGAAATTATGGAATGACATAGTATATTGCAATTTAGCCATTTTGAGTAAGTTTAGTTATTTTTCTTATTTTGAGATTTAATGTTTTTGAATAGTCCGTTATATAGATTGCGCCAGATGCATCGTTTGATGCCTCAGATGTTACGAATTTTTGATTTTAGGTTGTGATTAATTTCTAATTTAATATTCTCATTTATACACATTATTCAACCATAAAAAAGGAATATTCCTGTCACTTATCAAGTTTTTTCAATCGTGAATACACAATATATTATCCTACATCTAAACAAAAGCTTATTTTTCATTATTTTTCCAATTTGGATTACCTCATGGGGACTCATTCGGGATTCTCTTACCGCAATGGCTGCATAAATACAATGAATGCTCAATTTCAGCAAACTTTAATCACTGTATACGATAGCAAACACTTGGCCTGTGACGCAATATCCACCAAAAAATAATTTTTATATCTGACAATAACGTTTTTTCTTTTATGTAAATGTATAATTATAAAATCTGTTATAAATAAAAACAGTTTTAAAAAGAAAAGAATTTTTCGTTAAAATTAATTGTGATCTTTTAAAGTACAGTTCAGTTATTCTAATTTATTTTAAAAAATAATTCATGACAACATGTATGTCGGTAACTTTAAAAAAAAAAAAACGCGCGAATTTCAAATAAAATGTGGAGTGTACAACAAAAAGGAAGATTTGAGACAAAAGGAGACGCTTTTTGAGAGCTGTGACTGAAGTTAAATAAATATAATTTTAATTTCAAAATGTTTGTATTACTCCTCATAACCATTAGTAAATTATTTGCAAGTGCCCTTAGTTAAAATAGCTATTAAAAATACCAAAAATTTGTAATAAACATATTTATAATCATATTAACAATTTTTTTTCTCTTTGTTACGTCTAATATTGTAATTTTGAAATAATAAATATTTTTAGGCATAGCATTTTAAATTTTTTTGTTAAACTTTTACAAAAAGGGGAAAACTTAATCACGTATACATGGAAATCAGTGGTGGTTTGACATTTTGTAAAAGTCTATACAATTAAATAAAATATTTAAACATACACAACACAAAAAAACAGATATCTGCATTTAAGTTAAAAAAATCACAAAAAAAAAAAATTGATTTCGTTAATTAGTTTTCTATGCCTTTTAGTATTTTTTATTTAGCATTAAGTAGGAAAATATTAAATAATTATTTTTTTTCTGAAATGCAATGTTAAAATTGAAACGATCTTTATTTCATTGTAATTTCAATTTTTATAATTTAATAGTTCAATTTTTTTCCGAGTTAATGAAGGATTATTGTTAAATTTTGTTTAATAAACTATTTATAAATTATTTCAAATTAATTTTATTTTTATTTCTTTCACCCAACACTTTTTGAATCAACGTATTGACATTATTTTCAAAAAAATTACAGAAGTCGTTAAACTTGTAGATTTAACTATGTAATTATAAGTGGGAAGTGAAATATCAGAAGTGCCGTGAACCGCCATATACATAACGCAGGCGTTGTAACTAGTGCGACTATACACGGGCCTAATGTACAGTCGCAGTGAACGTGTTAGTTCAAATCTTATTTTTTAAAAAAATTCGACGAATACCTGTTGAATACGCATTAAGTTAGGGTTTCGTAGTTTTTCACAATTCTTGGGATAAAATATTTCTTGCTTTAATTTAATGTTAAAATTAGCCGTTAATTTATTAATAATATGATTATCTAAACCTTTTACTTTCTATGAGTTTAAAAAAATTCAATTAAGTTTTTTAAAAGTAACACTGTCTCTTAAATACGGTACTTGACTGTATTCAAAATTTGTTTTAAATGTTGAATAATTTTATGTATTATCCTTAAATATATTCAATTTTAGTAGTGACAAATAAAAATATTCTTTAGTTATTTAAAAATTCGATTTTCAAAATTATAAATTTTTAGCCTTCATTTAAATGATTAAAAACGCAGTGATATTTGAAAATGACGTCATTTTTTATAGCAGATCTTATTACTGTAGTTACGTATTGTCTATGACAAATTGCATTTTCATTGTGACATTTTTACAATTCTAATTGACCAAGAGAAGTTGTTTTTCTTTGTAATTTATTTTGAACTTTTTGGTTTGCAATTAATTTTGCACTCAAAAAAGATTGATGGAAGGAATACATCGTCACTTAATACGTAAAAAATCCTTATCAACTTGTTTTAAATATTACGTTAAAAATGCTTTTATTTTTTGCTACAATTTTAAAGTTACGTCAAACTGTTTTCTTAACGTGTATTTAGTACTTGTAGGGCTTCATGAAAATCTTACAGTGATGATAAATGAAGAAGATAACAAAGTAGAAAGTTGTAAATACCACTAAAACTGAGCATAATGACTGCTGAATATTGTGTACAAATTTGAAACCAGGTTCACAAGTGTTGACATGAATGAAAGCGACATCTGTTTGAGTTAAATCGTGACGTCATTGCATACGTCACTACGCCAAGTCGTTTTTCCCGCCAATTTGTTCATTTAAAATTGAACAATGGTTTTTTTGAAGATTTTTAAAAATTTAACAAAAATGAACTAATTTATACGTAAGAACAAAGCATTTAGAATCATTTCTGAATTGCCGTCAAGTACCCTATTGTGTAATATCTGACACTGGCTATTACAAAGTGGTCAAGTGCAGGTAAATCACCTAATGCAATGTCATAAATGACAATTGGTAGAACCACGAAATCCTAAAAACTTATCAATTTGTAGAAAAGTAGAAAAATTAGTTTTGAACCCAAAAGTCATATGACGTGATTAAAAAATGAAGCAAAACTAGACGTACTATCTTAAATTATTGTGATTACTCTAATATAAAAATGACAAAAAACTAAGTAACGTCTGATTTTGCTTTATTTGTTGCATTTGTTTGATGGCGTCATTCATACTGGTCTTTAGTAGAAGATAGAAAATATGTATGTCCTCTATGTTTTCATCTGTGAGAACGATGTATGTATTCTCATATGAGGGAGAAGGAGAACTAACCTATGGTTAATGAACGATTGCATCATAAATCGTTTTAGCGCTATTTTTGAAAGTGAAATAAAAATTAATTTTCTTCGGATCTTAAAGGTTGGTATTTTTGAAATATATTACATATAATTATATTTTAATTTTTACTAAATAAAAACAAAAACAGTTCTGATTGAAAGAAGGTCAATTATTATCTAAACCTGACATGAATATTTAAAAAAATCTTTCGATAATCTAAAAAAAAAAGTTTTTTATTATACATATTGAGGTATCAGAGGTCTCAGAACGGTCATTACAAATTTTTAACATTAATGGAATTCAAAATTTTGTTATCTGATTATCTCTTTTTCAGGTCGTTTATTCCATAAATCTATCAAAAATTATCCTCAAATAACACATTAGACAGACCAAGCCTACATATAAAAAAGTGTAATCCAAAAGTTGCAATAAGTAGCAATTTACACCACTACTGATTTAGTCTGTTACTGACCGTCGTGGTGTTCACGTCATAATAAACGTCATGTTTTTTTAATCAGCTTGTGAAATTTAAACGGAAAAAAATATGAATTGTGTCGCATTTAAGTGTAAAAATTTTATTGAATAAAAAATTTCTCAAAATAAAGGGATATCTTTCTTAAAATAAATTTATTTTTAATTGCTGACTGGTGGTAACATACGGTGGCCATCATAGTATATAGTATATGTATGCGTAATGCATACATCATCATCAACATATCATACTAACACATTGGTATATTCATGTCCATACATCATGTGTTTTGGTCGTATGGATGATATGTTACGTCACTCGTTAGTTACAGTGGGCACAGTTTGGTAGACATACTAGTTTGACCCCTTGTCAAATAAGTCAAAATGTCATGTTCTATAATGTCTGTAGCACTTTTTTTTAGTGACAAAGGTATGTCGCAAATCAGTATTAATTGAGATAAAGGTTCCGAGATTTTTCTACGGAACCCTAAAAAAAGAAAAATATAGTTTAAAAATTAATTATAATCTATAAAAAAAATTATTATAATTTAAAAAAAAAATTTAATTTTTTTATTTGAATGATTAGGGTGTAGCCTTGTTTAATCTATAGTGATTTTATGTAAATTATTTACGCGCCAGGTAGATATATGCAAAATATTTTGCAAACGAAACGAGTTTCTTTAAAAGTAGTTCATTCCCACTTGCAGAAAAAAGTAAACACATTTGTACAGGTACACCTCTTACAACAAGCTTAATTCAAATCGTATGTTAGATATGAGTTATAAAAAACTAGAAAATCAACAATGTCGTAATAGTATATTATTCAACGAGCTAGTAATGATAGCTATTACTCACGAAGATGAAATTGCGACACGAGCCGAGCTTGCAAGGCGAGTGTCGTTATGCATCTGAGTGAGTAATAGCCATTGCAAACGAGTAGAATACGATATTTTTTCTACGACTTTTTTCCTTTTTGATTTAAATAAAATTGAATATAAATTTTAAATCAAATTTTTAACCTATTTTTAAGTTCATTAAATGTTTGTATAAAATGTATAAAGCGATCAAAACAAAATATATACTACTTTGTTTACTTGAACGTTACTACGCAACATATATTAAATTAACACTTGATACATACATGATTCACAAAACAATCGCAAACCCATTGAATAATGGTTAATACTGTAATTTTATTGATCAAAAAGGTATTGAGTAATGATCATTCTTCCTAATGATCTTTAGGTTAGTTTAGTTATATAGTAATATATTTAATTAAAAAATTATCTAAACATTTCCTCTGCCACCTCATTTCACAATTTTTTATTTAACTTTCTATTATGACAGTATTTATGTTTTTAATCCCTTAAAGACCACCTTTGTTCAACAAAAATGATTATTTTTTTTAAATCTATCATTTTTTTCGTACGAATTCGCATCAAAAAACAAAATATTTTGGTCGTATCAAAAAGTCGTACGAGCTCGTACGAAAGAGTCGTAAGCAGTGTAACCACGCATGTCTAAATGTACGCATTTGTTTAATTCGTATTAACTCGGATAAACTCGTACGAATTCGTACGAATAAATTTTCAGATGAATTCGTATCCAGTGTAATCGCCACCTAACTTTCTCAACAATTAACAGATATACATATAATGAGTGTGTTCTTCAACAGGAGTAGAAAAAATATTTTCTACCAAATTCACTCTTTTATTTATTAACCCATATTGACCCAACGTATTAATAATAATATCATTTTTATATGAATGGTTCATAAGACAAATCAATTAAATCCATTTTTTTAATTTTTTTTTAATTTCACTGTTAAAGTATTATGAGCGCAACGTAAACCAAAAAGAACTTTTTTTATCTACATCTGCATTTATCTTTGTCTATCATATTAATAAATAGAAGTTTACTCACTCACTCATATAAAAACATAATTACTTGGTTTGGTTGGTAACTACATATGGAAATAATACAGGGTGGGGCAGGGAAGTATCCCTAACTTTGAAGGTAAATTAAAAAAAAACGAAAAGTGTTAGAACAAAACTTTATTGTGGCATCAAAAGGGTAGAGATGGAAGTTAATTCTTACTTTGTTTTAAACAATACATCATTCAAGTGATGTCCCTCATTGTCAACACACTGATCAGTACCAGTCACACCAAACAGTCACTTTTTCACTGTGTAGAGGCCTCTCATGAACTACCCTAGGGTTTGCACCACTCCAATAACGCATATTCTGCTTATTAACAACTCCAGAAATGTGGAAGTGCGCTTCGTCACTAAACAAAACTCGTGCATCATGAGGCAAGTCAGCAATTAAAGTTTCACATGCCTGTACTCGTTGTTGCCAGTCCCGTTGTGTGAGTTCTTGAACGATGACCATCTTGTATGGATGGAAGTGGAGTTCTTCGTGGAGAATACGACGCACAGTGCGATTAGACAATGCAAGGGCGGATGCATGCTTGCGGGCAGAACGCTTAGGAGACTGCAAGATCGATCTTCTGACACGGTCAATGTTTTCTGGAGTTCGGACAGTTCTCCGAGCCCCAACTCTCTTTTTCACTACACTACCACATGCACGGAAGTTTTCCACCCACAACAAAATGGATTTGCGGTCAGGAACAGGGTTGCGAGGGGGAATCCGATAACGAGTTCGCAGCGCACGCTGCACTGCAACAATAGACTTATTCTGAGAAAAATACGTCTCGACAGCAAAAACGCGTTGCTCATTCGACCAAGCCATGTCTACAACTGACAGCGCTACTATCGGAAAATTCCGTGGCCACAGCGTCATTCGAACCTACCCCCACTCCTCCAACATGTCCCCACTACTCACAATGCCACTTCGAAAGTAGGGATGTTTCCCTGCCCCACCCTGTACAATTTATGTACTCTCCAGTATTCCCACCAGCCAAGGCTGTCCATCAACTTCGGTGGCCAGAAAACGTACTGCAACAAGCCGAGAAGGTACTCCATCTAGCTTATCCGACTCACTTATACCCATTAAAAAAGCACGAAAAACCCCAACTAGACATCAAGACCCCCCTTTGAATTCTGTGCGATCAGATACGGTGACCATTTTCCCGAATGGACAAAACTAAATTGACAACAATTGACATTTTGACATAATTATTATGTCAAAACTGCTCTAGATTCCGTTCATTCGCCAAATGTGGAAAGTGTCAAGTTTATTTATATTACAATAGCAAACAATAGCAACATAATTGTATTTTTTATTTAACGCATACGAAATCATATATCGATTTTATTATAATACTAGAATGCATACGAAGCCATATATGGCTTCGTTAAGTAATTTCTAAACAATAAGACTTAATTATTTTTTTTCTTAATTTGACTATTAAAATAAAAGAAATGAAAGACATTTTAGTAAAAAAAATTTTTTTCTTCACCTCCTTCATAATTCATGCAATAAGGGGTTAAAACTATTCCAGTTAATGGCGGAAATGATTCCGGATTACAAAAATTCTATTTAAAATTAAAGAACTTCTTTTAACTATTTCTGTAATGCTTAAAAAAGTGTCGACATATATCTGAATTACACGGCAAAACAAGTGGTCGAAAAACGACATTTCATATTACACGACATAATGTTGTTCCCGTTAATGACGGAAATGATTCGAAGCTACAAGGATTCTGTTTAAAATTAAAGAATTCCTTTTAAACATTTTTTTAATGCTTAAAAAAGTTTCCATATTTATCTGAATTACATGATCGACCAATTGGTCGGAAAACGACATTTCATATTACACAACCTAATGTTATTTCAGTTAGTGGTGAAAATGATTCCGGGCTACAAGAATTCTATTTAAAATTAAAAAATCGCTCTTAAACATTTCTCTAATGCTTAAAAAAGTGTTGATATACTGGATGTCCCATTTGGATGTATACATACGATTTACATGTTAATTTTTAACATTGGATTCCCATAAAGAAAAAGTTACGTCACAAGAGTGCTTTGAACAAACTAATAATACTAATTTAATATTATAACTACTGTTACTATAGTTTTAACAATAATAATGCAGTAAAATAAAGAAATGAATGTCGCAATTTTCAAGCAATTCACATTTTTACATAATAAATATTTGTGTCATCTGCTGTAAATTCAAAAAGGCATTTTTTTTATTTTCTTCAAAATAAATATTAAAATAATAAAAATACCAAAAAAATATTCTATTGAAGAAATAGTGCAGATAATTTGGTGGAAAAAAATTATTTTAATATTATATTAAAATTATATTATAAAAGAAAATTACCAAAAATAGGAATATGTTAATAGATTTGAGCGTTACTTTATGGTATTCCATATTTGTAAATAATAAACAAATATTTTACTTCGCAAAAATACCACTTTTATTTTGAAACTGTGACAATATTGTTTCGAACCGTCAGTTCATTTTCAAACATGAACTGATGGTTCGAAACAATATTGTCACAGTTTCAAAATAAAAGTGGTATTTTTGCGAAGTAAAATATTTGTTTATTATTTACAAATAGGAATATGTTTATCCAAAAGCACTCTTGTGACATAACTTTTTCCTTATGAGAACCCAATGTTAAAAATTAACATGTAAATCATATGTATACATCCGGCCGGGGCACCTAGCATATCTGAATTACACGGTAGACCAAGTGGTCGGAAAACGACATTTCATGTTACACGACTTTAATAGCGGAAATGATTCCAAGCTACAAGGATTATATTATATTTAAAATTAAAGAATTCCTTTTTATAAATTTCTTTAATGCTTAAGAAAGTGTCAATATTTATCTAAATTACATGATCGGCCAAGTGGTCGAAAAACGACATTTCATATTACACGACCTAATGTTATTCCAGTTAATGGTGAAAATGATTCCAGGCTACAGAAAATCGATTCAAAATTAATTTATTTGCCTTTAAACATGTCTCTAATGGTTAACAAAATTTCGATAGGGATTGATTTATCCGCTTTAGGACCCTAGACATTTTCTTCTTACCGAATCCCCTCCCGTCTCCACAACAAATATAAAACAATAAATTAAAAAAAAAGCTAAATAATGTGACAAACTAAAACAAATCTCTAATATAAATTCATATATTCAAAATACACACTTCGACCGGACCTTTCAAAAAACCGGGCTTTAGCCATTTGTCGCATTTGTCTATGCGATCAACGAATGCTTTAATGCGCCATTCACAATAATAGAAAATAAGACGTATTTTTTTGAAAGTTTGTATTAAATTTTTATCTTTTTTTTTATTTGTTAAATACGTATATATTTATTATCTTATCTATTTTACCCTTATTTTACCTATGATTTTTGCAACCACAGAATACAGAAACGAAGTTACTATCTCTGTACTAGTGAAAGAATAGACAAAAAACTCTTCAACTTCTCTCCACTATATTGTGTTTGTAGTCGTGTGAGTTTGATGTTTGCATGTGTGTGAGTGGTCACACACACAACATGTATATGCGGACAGAGCAACGTGCAGTTTAAGTAAGAATGATCTTAACAATCAATAACAATTGTCGTGCATTCGGTGAACGCCACCGAACGACTAAATGCCTTAAGCTGTGACAGACCAACAAATGACTCCAAACGATCCACACATTTTTGATTTTACTTTGCTTTTAGTGTTCTATGGCGTCTACCTTAGACGACTTGCGTAATTTTTACAATATATTGCATATTTACACCGTGTTCTAAATAATTTAAATCGGCCGTGTCGTAGAAGAGTCGGCGTTTTTCTTTTTTTATTTTTATTTATGTATATTTACTTACTATAAGAAGGACGTACTAACAAAATATTGATCGATGATCGCATTTTTTTTTTGCTATTGATAGAGATTTATATACTGATTTAATCAGTCAAATATTTTTGAGAAAAAATGATATCAAAACAGGCACCATTCTTGCAACAATACTGGTTGTATATAATATCTATATTAGTGTGTTCAATTATTTTAAAATTTCTGTTTATTTCAAAAAAACCGCGAAATATTAATAATTATCATCGTCAATCCGATGAATTTCTAACGTCTGATCAAAGTAAGTAAAAATTTCAAACATTTTTGTGTATCTGTTTGTTCTAGTTCAAAAAAATTCTGAATTTCAGAAGCGGAAATTGCTGAAGGAGTGGAGGAAGCAGACGATGATGATTATTATCCCGCACTTCCGAACAATTTAAAACATATTCCATTAAATTTTAATCGAATCACGTTTGACGAAAGCTTACGACGATCCAATGATTTTTATAATTTAATGAATGCTCGACGAACTGTACGCCGCTTTAGTACCGATGATGTTCCCATCGAGATAATTCATAATATAATAAAAACTGCCGGTAACAATCAATTTAAAAAGTTTTGTAACACAGAATATTTTGTAACGTTCCAAAATAGAAGTTGCACCGTTACAAACCAGCGGGTTCTGATTCAAAAACTAATTAACGGTAAAATCTCAATTCGACTGTTTAACGTGTCGTATTATCCCTCAAATCTTGCTAGCAAACATATATTATGTAGCTGTTGTTGTACATGTGAATTAGCTATCCGATCATTTTATTTTTAATGATCTCATTATAATTACCAATTAATGTGGATGTTTACACAAATTACACAGCTTGTCTAAATGCATCTTAACGCAACATAATTTTTTTTATCACAGCTTTGGTTTGTAACGATGCAAACTCGTAAAATTATGAAAAATTCTTTTCTGATGAACATACGATTTATTCAGAATGAAATACCGTAAAACGGATGAATCGGATCATTTTCAACCTTTTCAAATACTTTCTTACATATTATAGATGATACAGAATAGACTAATTTTTATTCCAGTAGGTTGTTCTTTAATTTTTCTTTTTTGAAGATCCATTTTCTTTCTTCGTTTAGCAGGAAAATTTTAAAATATGATCAATTCCTATTAATCTCGCGGTCCGGGTCAATAGAAACGAATGAGAATTTGATAAAAAAATACATATGCACAAGGCTGTAAAATTTGTTTACAAAATAATATTAGTTGATAAATTAATATATAAAATATAAATAATAAACAAATACTTTACTTTGCAAAATACCACTTTGTAAAATACCAAAATACCATTTTCAAACATATTCTGTTTGAAAATGAACTAACGGTTCGAAACAATATTGTCACAGTTTCAAAAATAAAAGTGGTATTTTGCAAAGTAAAGTATTTGTTTATTATTTACAAATATGGAATACCATAAAGTAACGCTCAAATCTATTAATATTATATTAAATATACTTACCCTTTGAAGAATAAACAACTGAATAAACTACGAAACAAATTTTATAATCTAATTCTTTGACTGTTTGACTACAAATTTTTCAAACTTAATTTTTTCATAATCTAACTAGTTTTAAAATTAATTTATTAGTATTTATTAATAGTAGCTTATGATAAACTTAAATACAACCGCCCTCAAACAATAAACTATTAACCACAATAATCGCAAGAAATTATCAGTTTTCCCCTTCTACCTCTAGCATATTGCGTTTTACGGTGCTTTAATCTAATCAAAATTTAGGCACGGCACCAAGTGGCGCCCATACGGAACCATGGACTTACGTAATTGTTAAAAATCACAATATCAAAGAACAAATTCGTGAAATTATTGAATTTGAAGAGCGTATCAATTATGAGAAACGTATGGGCAAAAAATGGACAACTGATTTGAAACCGTTGAAAACGAATTGGATTAAAGAATATTTAACGGAGGCGCCATATTTAATTTTAGTATTCAAACAAATGTATCGAATTGAAGATGGCGTTAAAAGGATGCACTATTATAACGAAATGAGTGTTTGTATATCAGTGGGAATGTTTTTAACAGCCGTTCATGTATGTACAATTTTAACACGTCAACGGCCTGGCAATAAAAAGTTTAAATTTAAGCGTTGATCGTTAACTTGTTCATTTTATTGTGATTTTCAGAATGCAGGCTTGGTGTCCCTCACGTCAACACCATTGAATTGTGGTCCGGCATTACGTAATTTATTAAATCGGCCCGCGAATGAAAAATTATTATTTTTACTTCCTGTTGGATATCCGGCTGAAGATTGTTTAGTTCCAGATTTGAAACGGAAAGATCTTAAAGATGTTGCTGTCGAATTTTTATAGTATTTTAAGCTTTGGTTTTATATGTACCATTTATTATAAAATTTACTTAATTATGTAAAACAAAGTAGATTGAGAAAGGTACGCTACATTTGAGTTCAAAATAAGCTTCTTTTGCGTAATTCGCCATCTACGTCATAATACGTCACATATTTGAATTTTTAGAAACAGACAACATTACAATTATTTATTATTATATTTATACAGTATGAGTTTTTTGAGAGTTTCCATTTTTATTACAGCCAAACCGTTGATAAGAGCTAAGACCATAAGAGCTACAAAGCTCCTGACAGTTTTGCTGTAATAAAAATGGCAACTCTCAAAAAACTCACGCTGTATATATGTAATTCACCATCCTATGTCATCACGATCTGCGCGTCGGCATACCTTTCTTCATCTATGTACTTTGATCTTAGCTTTGATGTAAGAGTTTTTATAATTCCAATGAAATAGATGGACAATCGATATTTTTTTTTAATCTATTCTTTTAAATCTAATTTACATCTTAGTATTTTTCTATCGTTAAGATCTCATTGTAGGATAATTATTAGTTTAAAAATAAGCTAACAATAATGGTTCGGAAAATCCAAACGACAACTTCTCGTGCTAGAGTATGGTAATTAACCAAATTTTTTAAAATTCTAATAAAAGGCCAAATTAAAAATATTTTATTCATAAAGCCAATCATAATATTTTTATGACTATGGCCTTAACCGACAGTTAAAATAAAAATAAATTTAAAATATCTGCTTAACGGGTCCGTGTATATTATCGCACTAGTCACGACACCAGCGTCGTGTACACTGTGTTATTCGTTTCAAGGGAAATACCAGAGGCGTGTAGAAGTATAGATACACACGTTGTCTGTACTATCTATGTCAGTAATTGTTCTTCAATAAACTGTTTAACACATTGAAGGTCATAAGCGTTGGACGAAACGCCCAATTAGTACACTAATACACTCTATTTGGAATTGTTGGCGCGTACAGCATTGTGTTGCAGTTAAGTCAGGTTACACTTGGCGTCCTACGGCGTCCATGCCTATCAACGTGTTAATAAGGGTCATACAGCGTTTACCAAACTGTGTTTCGTAGAACACTTGTGTTCCATAAAGTTACTAACTGTAAAGAGGAAACTAACTAAATTCTCTAGTTGCCTAGTCGCTTAGTTGCGGCAACTTTTTCGTCACACTAGACCACTTTAATGGACTCCATTAGTGTGACCCAAGCTTAAGGTTCCACGAAAAAATTATGAAACTCATGCTTTTGTGTAACTATGGGAATAACACCGCATGCCTTTATCTGTTTAACGCAATATCAAACTTTTTTATCAAAATTTATAAAAAAATATACGATACGCTTTTTTAACGTGAAGGTCGATCTTTTCTTGTTTAATTTGGAACATGATTTTATGGCATTTATTATTTGAAAGTAATTTCCAACGTTATACACCTTATACACCGCAATAGGGTATTTGACTGAAATTTAAAAAAAATACTCTAAAAGCCCTACTTTTGCGTGTCAGTTGAGTGTGTTTTAATAAATTCGATAGTTGGCACGAAAAACAGCCTAATTATAATGACGTCACAATTTGAAGACAAACAAACGTCAGTGTCAATCTTTATAACCTCAAAACTTCATAAGATGTCAAAGTAAAAGCATATTATGTATTTATTTGAATTCTGATTGAACTACTAACAAGGAGATGCATCCAGAGTGAAATTCGCGATTTTGATGAAACTTCATTGGTGTGTAGAATAGGCAAAAATAAGGGACCCGTATTTTTTTGTTTCAACCATCTTCCACATTTACACGGTGAAACCACCCCCTAAAGTTGGAGGTTCAAATCTTATTTCGTAAGATATCTCGAAAACTATAAAAGATAGAGAAAAACTTGAAATTGACAAAATGTTTCTCTCTGAGAGACCTATCCATTTGTATAAGTTAAACCAACGATGGGTTCATAAGAGGGGCTGGAGGGGTGAAAATGGAAGTAAATTTTCGTGTACAGCCTGAGTGGTTTAATGTATCAAATTTTTATCATCCTAAATAGAAAGAGCACCAAAAATTAGAGGATACGGGTTTCTGAGTTTTTCCGAAATATGTGTGGTATCCAAGCCATTAAAGGAAAAAAAATAGGGTACATTATACTACATTATTATTGATTGCAAATACCTTTTATATTTTTTTTATATTTATTATCATCATAAAAATGTAAATTTTTACTTTCCGATAATGATGCATGTATTTTTCAGTAAGTACTTACTTAATTGGTAATTTAGCCATGTGTATATTTAGTTACTCCTGTTCTGCTTTTTTTTTTACACATATATAGGTGAATAGGTCTTTCAAAGAGTAATATTTCGTCAGTTTAAAGTTTTCCTCTATCTCTTATAGTTTTCGAGATATCTTAAGAAATACGATTTGAACCCCCAACTTTAGGGGCTGGTTTCACCCCGTAAACGTGGAAGATGACCGATAAAAAAAATACGGGTCCATTACTTTGGCCTATTCTACACAACCGCGAAGTTTCACCAAAATTACGAATTTCACTTTGGGTGCATCTCCTTGTAAGTAATTGTAATGTACAAATAAAAAAAAATATAGGTAATTAATAGGTATCGTAATTAATAGGTAATTAATAGGTATAATATAGGTAATTACTAATTAAGTGTAAAAAATGATATATGTATGTAGATGGCGTCTGTTATTGACAAGAAGTCTTAAAAACGACGATGAAACCCCGTTATTGTTATAAAACAAATTAGTGATGAGAAAAGTTTGGGAAACACTGCACTAGTACATAAAATAATTATTTAAATGTGAACAGTCACTGACAGTAAGTATTAATTATGCCTTTTAATTATTTTTCATAATTTCATATATGTTTAAGTTCATGTAAATACGGTAAATACATAGAAACAGGACATACACACACACACAGATGTTTCATGAGTATTTTTTTTTATCGAAACAGAGGAACAAAAGTCATGGCAAACAGCTTTTTTCAATCAATTTTTGAAGATGAGTTAGTTTATTATGTTTAACTGAATAAAATTCACAAATTCTGTGAATTTTCATTCTTAAAATTAAATATTTTTACTGTTCCAAACACGAATTAAATTATTTAAATTAAATATTAGATAAGATTTTCTCAGCAATGCAAATAAAACCAAATTAAAATTGTACGCCAAATGCAAGACCGTACTTGAAGCGGAAAATTTTGTGTTAAGGATAAAAAACAATCTTGAGGATCAAGTTAATCAATTTTTTATAGTTTGATTAACATAAAAATTCACGTAATGTGTTTTTTCCTAATATTCGGAATTAAAGAGGTTTTACTGTATTTGTAAACTTTACCTTTTCTATTACTTTATAGCGGAACTAAAATGTTAAAACGAAACCAAAATACCCCTGTCACAGCATCCTGCATAACATAGCGAATTTTCGTTTATAAAAGTTAGTTTTTCTTGGAAACTAGTTGACCTAGAATAATAGTTCAAAGACCTTTTTTATGTGATTTTTCCTCCTCTTTCCAATGGTGTAAATTTCACAAAAATTTTTAAATAAAGGGAAATTTTGGCAAAAAACTAATTTTTTTACGAAAATTGCCAAAAAACCATTTTCCAGGCATCGGACGTGTCTGGTTAACGAACTCGTCCAACGGTTTCGGACTTCCAATATTTTCACCAAATGTCATAGACGTAAGACATTTCGTTCGAGAGTTATCGCGCGGACACACACACATATATATATATATATATATATATATATATATATATATATATATATATATATATATATATATATATATATATATATATATATATATGTATATACATATATATATATGTATACATATATATATATATATATATATATATATATATATATATATATACATACATATATATATATATATATATATATATATATATATATATATATATATATATATATATATTGTATATGTACATATACATTTTAGTGAATACTATTTTCGGTTTCTAGGGACCTCAAAACAAATTTCTGCCATAGTCCCGGGCTCAAGTCGCGTCATGACAGTAGCTGTAATAGCTAAATTCCATTCTGGAAATTCGCTATAATAAGGAAAAAGCAAGATGTGTTCTAAAAATATTTTTTTGATAAATGTTTTGTACAGTAGAAGTCCGAATAATATTACGTGTACCAGTAATATTAATATTTAAAAAAATTTTCAACTCATACTCACGGCCGAATTTAACTTAAGTGCCGCCCGGGACACTGTGAAAAATGATGCCCCTAAAAAAAATTCTTATTAACTTTCCCACTTTTACCACTTTTCCACCTTACCTTTTCCTATAAAAAAATAAGTGATAACAAAAAAAAAAAAATCAAATTATCACGTCTGTTTCAAATTTTACCGCCCGGAGCCACTGCCCCGCGTGCCCCGAGTGTAAATCCGGCACTGCTTATACAGTAGTACTGCACACTTTTTATGACAGTTTAAGACGTATAATTATTAGTTAAAACCACATAAAACTACTAACATTTTCTGAAAAAACGAAATAAATGCGGTGGACACTTTCTTTCGATCAGCAAGCGCGTTCAAATCATTTAGTTTGAACTTTGAGAAATAAGGTTAAAAGTTTATAAAAAAAATCGGTCAAGAGCAAGTCGAGCTTGCATAATTTGGATTCCGTACAGTGAGCAGTCAATAGATCAAATTACACTATTTTTATCTATGAATATTTAAACCATTTAAATATTATACAAATTTTCAACCGCCTCAATCTCCGAGGCTAGTTAGGTACTTTACACGATTAAATTTTCTCAAAAAGGTTGAGGTTGAGGTACAATAGCTTCCAAAATACCAGTGTACGAAAATCACAATTTTAGACACTATAATTGACTGACTGACTAGTAGATTATCAAAAATCTAGGGTAATTCTAATCGAGCTAGAGATTTGGAATTTTAAATAGGCAGTGTTTAAGGTAATAAATACTAGATAAATAAAAAATCAATGAAAATCAACCAATCTGTAAACTTATCAGAGAAATTTTTAAACTAGGCGCTAATAGAAAATTATTTCTAGATAACTGGATAAATTAAAAAAAAACCCGTCGCAACATCCTTCATAACAGCGAATTTCCGTTTACAAAAATTAATTTTTCTCGAGAACCAGTTTACCTAGAATAACAGTTTAAAAACCTATTTTATGTGATTCTCCTCTTTCTAATGGTGTAAAAAAATGTTGAAAAAACTTTTGAATTTGGAAAAATTTTGGCAAAAAACTTATTTTTCTCACGAAAAATGGCCAAAATACCATGTTTTGGGCATTGAACGTGTCTGGCTGAAGAACTCATCTAAGATTTTTAGACTTCCAACGTTTTCACCAAATTTCATAAAGATAAGATATTTCGTTCGAGAGTTATCTCGCGGACATATAAATACAGTAGACTCTCGTTAATTCAATCCCTTTGATGTACCGACTTTAGTCGGAACACTGACAAACATTAGCAAACAATTGCAAACATTCGTGACGATCGTCTCCACCAAAAAAATTTTGTGTTCGCAAACATTTACAAACATTTGCAAACAGTTTGCGCGCTTGGTGGATCCGCACCTTTATGTTCCTCCTTTCTTAAATTTTATATAAATATACTTTTTATCAAAGACCTGAATGTACGGACGCCTACTGTACGTAATAAACATCTTTTTACATAATTACAGAAAGATTATTCTTCAACGGATGATCTAATACATTATATGTATGTACATACATACATACATTTGTTTGCAAGCCTTACTATTTAATTGATAATAGATAATAATAAAAGATGTAATGGTATTTTCCAATAAAATGTCCCCACTTTCATCATTATTTTCATCATATTTAATATAAACAAACTGGTCAGTTAACAGTTTTTATTTGAACTTACAACAAAAAATTTGATCGTGATTTGACCAGTAGTTTTACATAAATGTAACTGTGTTTACAAAATTGTTCTAACAATGAAATTCGTTTTTTATATTATTTGTATCTGTATATTCCACGTAAACGAATTAAAATGTATGCAACGTGGCACATCGTACAGCGGCACCAGCGGCTCTTTGGCATCAAAATATTCAACACCCTCATCACCCGCATCGTCAATGAAAACCACTGCACAAACGTCAACATATGAACCATTATTTTCCTGGCATCAAATTCGTTACGAAAACATCCCAAGCGGGGATCAAGTGGTCTACCCAATGGAGGCGAATAGTGCATCATCCTATTCTCGATCGAAAACCTCACGACCGCAACAACAAACGCTTTCAGGCGAGGATTTTAACCAGTACAATAACGTTCCCATGGGTGTGACCAGATGGAAAAATAAGGTATTTATAACGATGCCGCGTCGTCGGCCTGGCATACCGGCAACACTGAATTATATAAATTTAGATACGCCGCGTAATTCGAACGTCGATGTGCCATTAATTCCGTATCCGAATTTAGAAACGAACCGTTTAGAGGGAGCCGGAAGACTTGGCGACGTTCGACTTGTGTCCGTTTATCGTACCACGGCTGATGAGTGTAATCGTTTATGGATGGTTGATACGGGATTATTAGAATATCCTGGTAAATTAAACGAATTTTTTGGTAGTGATGGGATTTGGGGGTCAAATTTGATGATAATTCAAGTGAGTCGGTCCTTTTTTTGAGTGATTCGAGCTACTTTTCTTTTACTTTTTTAATAAATTTGGTAAAAGTCCTCGAAAAATTAACTGTTTAATTTGAAATGAAAAAATTGCCGCGAAAAATGACTCGTCGTAATGACGTCAAATGTCAGTATCAGTTTTCATAACCTCAGTAACTGTTATTATATTCATAACACATCGGAGTAGGAAAGAGTATTTATTTGAATACCGATTGATTATTATTATTTAGAAATACTTACAGGAAATTAAATATAATTTTGCTTTGCCTAAATAATCAATGTCGGAATCGTTGTTTACAATTGGATGCTTGACTGAAATTAAAAAATTATTCTAAATGCCTTATTTTTGCATGTCAGTTAAGTGAATTTTTTGTTTTTAATAAATTTTTAAAAATATCCTCATTCGTTCGTTTAATAATACAAGTGCGGAAAAAAAAATTTGGGCGGACAGGTCTACCCACACTGTCAACTTCCCATTGGATGTCCTTAAAGACTAGAGACTACTGCACATAAATAATTATTTTTTCATTTCAGTGGGCTCCTCCCCTCGAACCGCCGACAGGGGCTTCGCCCCTTGCGCCCTGTATCTCGTGGGGGATTCCATCCCTCATTAAATAAATGATATCATCATTTATTCTCGAAATATGCGAGAAGATAAATATTTCACAAAAAGTTTTTAATTTCGTTTTTTTATCATAAAAAACAAATCTCTAATCCGAATTTGCTGAAAACTTTATCCGGTCTTCATTTTTTAATTACGCATCTAATTAAATTAGTCCGGAGTTGATATCATCATTTGTTCTCGAGATATGCGAGACGAAAAAAATTCACGAACGAATGAACTAACGGACGCACACACAGACATCACGCTAAAAACGATGGATTCAGATTCTAGTGACCTTGAAACGTGGAGATATGTCCAAATTAGCGATTCGTAAAATCGGACTCATTACATTAACTTCCAATGAGAAGTTAAAAATATATTTTTTAATCTTTTTTTAAGTAATATTATACACATACATATACCATTAGCATACAGAGTGATTAATGTAATAAGCAAGTAACAAAAATGATATAATAAATAGAAAAAGTGTAAGTAAAAGAACAGTTTTTTCCTGATTTTCGAATAAAAGTTGTTTTTTATTTATTATTAATTATTTTATGTTTAAATATTTGCAAACATACGTGTTCTATTCGCAAGTCAAAGTTATCGTTCTTTATGGGTATATCTGCGATTTTCACTTAAAAATAGAAAGAAATATAATTCCATTTCTAACTTCCCAAAGTGTATTACAAAACGAATCAATGCTATAATTGTGGTTGTAATGATATTCAGTTTGAAAACAAATATTATAACCTCAAAACATTGATTATATTTATAACATGCCAAGGTAGAAGAGAGTATTCATTTGAATTCTGATCGATTATTTATTATTAGTGTAACTACATACAGTAAATATCGAAAATAAAACAATTTCACTTCGCCGATAAAAAGTATCCGAATCTAGATTATTTGTGTATAAATTGTGACGTCATTTTGAAGTAATGGAACGTTTATACTCATTTAAATTGTTGTTGAAAATTGATGATTTTCAAAATAAAATTTTAAAAATATAATCACCAAATATTTTTACGTTTCTTCATTCGAATTTAAACACAGTCAGATCTCTCAACTGTGCAGTACACCATTCAATTTATGAAATGCGACTCGAATTATCAAATCTGACTGGAGTTAAATACAACTCGAACCCCATCACTAGTTTCTAGTGTATCCTAACAATGAAATTTAATAAAAAAAAAAAATTGTTTTAGGCAATCCACAACAAGTTCAACCACCCGCGATAGTCATATTCGATTTAAAAACCGGTCAAATTATACATCGATATCAATTGCCAGAATCAGTTTATAGAAACACATCGACATTAGCCAGCATTGCTGTTGATGTAACAAAACCTGGGTCTTGCGACAATACATTTGCTTATATTCCAGATCTTGCTGCTTATGGCATAATTGTTTACGATATGAAGTAATAAACAGTTTAATAAACTTTATTTACAAAAAAAAAAACTAAAATTTTTAAATTTGAATTTTTTTTAGGAGACAGGAATCCTGGAGGTTTAGTCATAATTATTTTCATAACGATCCGCTAGGAGGTGATTTCAATTTAAACAATGAACTACAGTTTCAATGGGACGATGGAATTTTCAGTATTGCATTGTCGCCAGTTGGTAAGGACGGCTTCCGGAAGGCTTATTTTCATGCAATGGCCAGTACACAACATTTTGTCGGGTCCACGCGCGTTTTAAGAAATCAGTCAAACACTGCACGTCCGTCTCATGAAATGGATTTTATACATTTAGGGGATAAGGGTGAACGACAGCAAACGTCCATGACGGCTTTGGATCAAAGAACCGGAGTTCTATTTTTCAATCAGGTAATTAAGGATATTTTATAAAAACGCCGTAAGCAGCGGGGCCCCATCACGGAAGTCGAATTTTTCCCTTCATCTTCGGTATTGAATGTCTACAAGCGAAATGTGATTGAATGTCTACAAGCGATTTGTCATTTTGGTGGCTTCAAAACTGATGATGAGTGTCCGGCTGATCGGGGCTTTAAAAAAAGGTTTTAAGTTTTTAAGGGCTGAATCTCAGTAAATTTCAATTTTATGCCGATAGCAGTTAACAGGGAAAAAGCCAACACAATTCGTACGAGGGCATCCCTACCCATGTTTATCCGCCAATTTCCTTTGTGTTTTATTTTTAAATATCAAAAAAGGACCTTAAATAGTAAACTGGAAGGCCTTTATGAAGATATTTTTTCTTTCCAAAAAAATCCAAAACTTCTATTTTATAAATAAAAATCCAAAATTCCTACTTTATAAATAAACACTAACTTTAATAACATTTTTAAATTACTTAATATGTAAGTATTGCATTTGTTATAAAAGTAAGTTCAATTTTTTAAAATTTTTAGTCGAATTTTTCAACTGAAAAAATTAGACTTATACAGCCTATGCGATAAGAACGGCGAGAGGCGAGAGGCGAGAGTAGGGGCGCTATCCGTTTCCGGACCCGTAGAACACGATTCTGTAGAAAAAATGTTATATATATATATATATATATATATATATATATATATATATATATATATATATATATATATATGTATATATATGTATATATATATATATATATATATATATATATATATATATATATATATATATATATATATATATATATATATATATATATATATATGTTCCTGCCACCTTTTAATTTGTGTAGGGCCCCCCATGGAAGTTAAGAGCTAAAATTGGTAAGTGAGGCTAATTTTCGAGGCACCTCATACTATCAAAGTGCGGTTAAATTTTGGATCCGGGGGGCAACAAAACAATAAAACTTTTCCAAACCGGTTAGAAATAATGTTTCGGTCAATTACCTACAACATATCCAAAATTCAGCTTCCTAGGATGATTTCGAGGGAGTAGAGGGGGAAAAATGATTTTTGCTGAATCTAACACGCCTACAGCCCCCCAGAATTAATGCAGAGGGTTGAAATTTGGTGTGTTGATAAAGTTCGTACCTAGGTTGTGCTTTTTGGAGATTTTAATATTTTACCCCCACCCCCGTCATTTTTAAGCTACAATTTCATGCTTTTTTGACGTTTTCGAAGTTTGTACCACTCGCACAGGTCACCAAAATAAACCTAAAGGGCTGAAATTTTGTATTCGGATTTTGTATCAAGGGGTTGCCTTTTGGGGGTCTCAGCTTTTAACCCTTACCCCACCATTTTTATACCAAAAAGAACCTGATTTTTCTTGTTTTTTAACAGTTTCGTTCGGGTCAAAATCTCGCCAAATAAACCTAGAGGGCTGAAATTTTGTGTATAGGTTAAGCTAATAGCCAGCCACTGCTTTTTGGAGGTTTCAACTTTTAACCCTTACCCCTACGATTTTTACGCCAATATTTCCTTAAGTTTTTTACTTGTTTTCTAACACGTCTAGAGACTCTCTAAGGAAACCTGGAGGGCTGAAATTTTGTACGTGTATTGAGTTAGTATCCTGCTAGTGCCTTTTAGGGATTCCACATTACTTTTCCCCCCACTTCTCTCATTTTAACATCGGAATTCAATGGTATTATTAAATGTGTTTTAAATGCATTATTTTTATTCTAAATACAAGTAGGCGAATAGTAATTTACATGACACCTGTTGTTATCTAGAGAATGTGACGTAATTGAAGCTAATGAACGTTTTCGGGCAAATTTTGAGACCAGATATTAAATTAATTTTTTCTAATGATTTTCGGCATCATTTTAAAAAATTAAAATTATATACATGCATAACACATAAATATGCGTATTTTAACATAGTTTCCCAAAATTAGTCAAATTCCTCATTATTTACAATTGTGGCTCTTTATTTAAGGTAGTTGGTCGATAAAACGATTTTTTCAAAAGATTTTAACGAAGCTTCTCTAGATATTTGTTTAATTCAATACCAATAATACGAGCTTATTCCGATTAAAATTAACTACCCCGATTTGAGAAAAACGATTTCAAAGTTTTGTAATTTTAACACGGCCTTTTATGGGAAAACTATTTTTTTTTTTTTAATGAAAACGTGTCAAAAGAATTTGATAAAAAATTAATGTTATCAAATACAAAGTTACAAATCATATTTAATAAGAAATAAAAATTATTCACTACGCCGTTTTTGAAATATAATTTAAAAACATCATTTTACAACGTTTTCACAACGCGTTTTCAACAATGCTTTTATATTGCTACAAAATAAGCGCGCGAAAATTAAAAAAAAAAAAAAAAAAAAAACAAGTTGTATACAAATGTGTCGCCTAGTATCAAAATCTACTAAATGCACTTTTCGAATTTTTTGATTTTTTAGGGCCATTAATTTTTAAATGCAACAAGGCATATCGCGCGTTTTCTGTCTCAAACTCGTATCTGAAAAATCCCAATTTTTGGACACACAAACAAAACGTATTTAAATCTTTATCTTCATCACTATGAATTTAAGATTTATGCTAATTACACCCATTGATGTTGGCTACCTATATATATAAATATATATAGATAAGTATATGTATAAATACAGTATTTAATATAATTTTTGTGTGTCCTAAAACATGTAGTTTTTGATATACGAGGTTGAGACAGAAAACGGGCGATATGCCCCTTAACATTTTTTGTTGTAATTTTAACTGTTACTAAAGAAATCTGCAACTGAAATATAACATAATTTTCAAATCCCGCTAAAATTACATTGAAAACTTTACAAATCCTGCTAAATACCCATACATAACCTATATTTTAGATTTTAACCGTTCAAATTTTAATTTTTTTACTGACATGCGGGACGTACGAAGTATAAAATTATGTTTTCACGTAAAATTTGTATTTTAGTATTTATCTAAAATTTTAAATAATAAAATCGTAGATGTAAATGAATTACTAAGTAAGCACTTTGGTTTTAAGTGTGAAAATGAAAATAGTTTACAATATTACAAAACAAATTGTATCGTCTAACCCTGATACATCCAATATTGCTGAATCAAGTTTTTTTTTTAATAAATTTCCCTTATAATTTCTGTTTTAAAACGCACTTTATATAAATGTTACTATCAAAACCTAATAAATTCAAATAATTTTGATTAAAAAAGGGGTAAAACGATAATTTTGTTTTTTGATAATAGTACTAATCATCTTTTTTACCTTGTTATTATGACTTTTTAATCGAAAAATTAATTTTGAACTGAGTTATGGTTTTTTGCGATTTCCCATGATCTTTATAAAGTGGAATTAGTAGATTTTGATACTAGGCAACTCAAATATAATAAATGAAGAATATTAATACATATTATTAAATTTTTGATAAAAGAAAATTTTTTCGCTGAGATATACTTTTGTACCTGACTATCTCAGAGCAACTACGTTAATTACTTTTCGTCTGAAAATGAAGTTTCAGTGGTGCTCCGCCGTTTCTATTTATATGAAATTAAGAAAACTTGACCAGCCTTTCTAGTATTGGTATCGAGTTTTAGTACTTTTTTATTTATTTATTAACCTGCCGTACTAACAAACATTTAAAAAAAAAATCATTAAAATCGAACTATTAATTTTTTTTATAACGAAAAAATCAGATGACCATGAAAATGTATAATTACCTTTTTTAATTCGTAATTAGACTAAATTTTATTGACGACACAAAGATTACGCGAGCGCTTCTGGTTTTTTAAATTAGAAGCTGTATCAAGTAAAAATTTTTGAATACGTTTAATTGTCGACAGAAATATGTATTATACAATTTATGTGTAGAATACTAGATTCTATATCACCAGTTAAACGTATATGTATATTTTTACTTGATACTAGTTCTAATTTTACCACCAGAGGCGCGAGTGAGAATCTATGCATCGCCAATAATATTAAAAAAAAAAAAATAGACTTTCAATATCCAGTATGACTGATACAAAATTTCTATATATTTCGGTTCTTAAAGCTTTTCTTTTTTTAATATTTTTTGTCAGTCAGTTTTTAGCAGAAAGTATTTATTATTTATTCTATTAAGTGTTGGTTTTTGATGTTTTATGGGATTCCCCCATTAGTAAGTATTGGTTGTTGTAACATTTTATGGCATATACTAAAAAGTAAGATATGTATTCAAAAAACATTCATTGATCTTTCGAATACTCTAGTGTGCCAACTACCTTAATAACGTCACAGAAGTGGTTAAACCACAAAGGATCACTACTCATAATAAATTAAGATTGGAATATAATATGTATAATCTTTGATTAGAAATTATTAGTACTGACGACAGACTTTTTCATTAACATTACTTAACTCAATATTTTTTTGCCAACAAAAAATGAAGTAATGAACACTTTCTTTCGATTAAAGTATCAGTTGTCACGACAACATTTTGCCCTAGTTTAAAAAAATGTATAAATGTACTCATTTAAAGTAGTTAATTTATATTTTTGTTTTTGCAGGTCCACATTAATGGTCTTTCATGTTGGAATACAAATAAACCATTTAATCGAAATAATTACTTTATTTTGTTCCAAGACAATGAACGATTTATATATCCAAGCGATGCTACAGTCGATCAAGAGGGAAATTTGTGGGTTATGACGAATACGATGCCATATTTTATTTATAGAAATCTAAATCCGGAAAATATTAATTTCCGCGTATGGAAATTCAACATTGAACAGTTGATAGCAAATACAAATTGTGCAAAATAAATAATTTTTGAAAAAATAAAAATTTGTTTATAAAAACTGTAAAATTTTATTTTTATTAAATATAACGAATATGGCATTATCCATTGGTTGATTCATACGGCCTACCAGCTATCTTTCATCATATAAATATTAGTGACCCACCGAACCTCCGGTTTCGGCCAGTTTCGGCCAAGAAATCTACATTCGGTCACAGTTTCGGTTTCGGCCACACTGAAACTCAGTGTTTGTGAACTGTCGCCCTTCGTTCGGGCGAGCTAGTGTCTCGTACGTAGATTCCAGCATACAATTGAAATTTTAACATTTCTAAATAATTTTGTTTCGGTCGGACACTAATAAATATATAAATTGGCGACTCCAAAATACTGACCTGACCTCTACTGGCTGAATATAAACTGAAAGAAAAAGGTATAAATTGATGTTTCTATTAATAATTTTTTTAAACCTTGACGGTCATTGACGTCATAAGATGTCAAGTGAAACTTACTAACTCACACCACGTCGAAGAACGTCAACAATTCCATATAAAGTGTATTAGCTGACAAAATAGTGTACCAGTTGGACGTTTTGTCGTTATAAGTTATGACCGTCATGATGTTAACTAAATACATGAGTATATAATGATTGTATAATGTATTTTAAACTTAAAAATTTATCAAAATAATATGCAATTACGAGCGTTTTAGTGGATTTACTTTACTAGCAGTAATCTATACTATCAAATGAGAAGGCCAGAAATAATTTAAAATTACAGTGGCCATCCAATGGTACGTACTCCGATTTTACGTAGTGACGTCAGAGATTTAGTGGGGTTCTCCTCTCACAGATATGTTGTTGTTTGTCTGTGTTGGTGAAAATTTATGTACCAAGCCAGAGTCAGGGCCGTAGGTAATATTGTCTGAGGGTCTCGTAGCCTTTAAAAATTTTAAAATTTCACTGCAGATATATATGCACATATTCTGCATATGTAATATGCAAAATGCAAATGCAAAATGAATAACGTAAAATTCTAGAATATTCTAATCATCAACTAGCAGAGATATCAAAAAACAAACTTCACCGTTGAATTGGTCATTAAAAATGAGATTAAACAGTGTAGTTTGACAAAAATTCTAGAATGTTCTATTTGTCAACTAGCAAAGATATTGAAAAATCAATTGTACCATTTAATTGTGCATTGAAAAAGAGGTCAAATTACACATTTTGACAAATGTTCTGGAATATTCTATTCGTCAACTAGCAAAGATATTCAAAAACAAACGTCGCCATTGAATTGGGTACCAAAAAAGAGACCAAATAACATATTTTGAGAAATGTTCTAGAATATTCTATTTGTCAACTAACAAAGATATTGGAAAATCTACTGCGCCACTTAATTTTCCAACGGAAATTAAACTAATGTAAACCAAATGTCCGATTTTGACAAACAATTTTTGCTATCTGACGAATAGAATATTCTAGAACATTTATGAAAATGTGCTATTCCGTCTTTTATTCGATGACCAATTAAATGGTGCAATTGATTTTTCGATATCTTTGTTAGTTGACGAATAGAACATTCTAGAATTTTTGTCAGAATGCGCTGCTTAGTCTAATTTTTAGTGCGCAATTCAATAGTGAAGTTTGTTTTTTGGTATCTTTGCTAGTTCACGACTAGAATATTCTAGAATATTTGTCAGCTTCCGCTATTTGGCGTTTTTTACTCTGATGAATGCGATAGTGAAGTTGATTTTTCGACAGGTTTCTAAAAGTCGTCACTCATATTCATTAATATAATATTCGATTTCCTTTGTCTTCATAACCGAATTTTAGGTATATATTGTCTCTTAAAATAATATTGTTTTAAATAAATTCTGATAAATAATATTTACCAACCCCCGAAACAAAAGTTTACCGACGCCCCTGATCTTCCGATTTTACGTACTTCACCTTAAATTTGCACCGACCATTACGTAAAATTGGATTTGTGATGTATTGTCTAAAAAGCAGTCTACGTTGCCATTCAATAATTTTGATGTTTGCCGGAAAAAATAAACAAATGTGGCTGAAAATTACTGTATTTAAAGAGTTAAACCCGGCACACATATTTTTATTAAAAATAATTGCATTTTATTATTAATTATCACACTTTTAATGTTACTGACATTTTTGATATAATAATTAATTTAACGCAATTATTGGTATTTTTTTATTTAAAGATGTTTGTCTTTTGCCCTTCGGCAGCTAACCATTTAAGTTCCTCACTCATTCGTGTTTTGCATTGTTCTGTTATGTTTGTCACGTTCTATAAATAAATAACATAATAAGTTGCTTTAAAAAATGTGCCATATCATACAGTTGTTATTATTAAAAAATATGTAAAATATTAATAGATGTGTTCGAGCAGAAAAAAATTCTTTAAGCACTTCAAGCCGCTTCATATTACTGACTAATTGGCTACGTTCGAGCAGAAAAAATTCTTTAAAGCGCTTCAAAGCAAAATGGCGATTTACTAAGAATAACAAAACACCAAAAAGCAAAATGTCGTCGTAGATATTTAAACAAAATAACCTCAATAGGAGTTATTCATAGGAAAATATGCTATTTCTTTTATATTTTACACAGTATGGATAACATTATAGGTCATATTATTGAAGAATCATCAGAGTAAACAACAATATGGCAGAATTTTCTAATTTATCGCAGTAAAATGTAAATTTGATGTAAAACAGAACTACATGTCACTTGATTTCTGTCCAAGCAGAAAATTGGTCAGCAATATGAAGCGGCTTGAAGCGCTTAAAGAATTTTTTTCTGCTCGAGCATAGCCATTTTCTGCCAGGACAGAAATCAAGTGACACGTAGTTTGTTTTACACCAAATTTAAATTTTACTGCGATAAATTACAAAATTCTGCCATATTGTTGTTTACTCTGATGATTCTTCAATAATATGACCTATAATGTTATAAATATTGTGTAAAATATAAAAGAAATAACAAATTTTCCTATGAATAACTCTTACTGAGGTTATTTAGTTTAACCCTAGAATCATACGTACTCGTCAAAACGACGAACGAACTTCTCTACCTGCTCCAATACTACAACTTGTCGGTACCTGCTTGCTGTGAAACTTCTTTTATCTAATTTATTTGTTATTATAACATATAAGACGTGTAAATTTTGTTTATAGCTATTGTCGTTTTTTTTTATACTGAAATAGTGTGCGTCAAAAGGGCGACGATGTATGATTGACCTTTATTTTTTTTAAAAAATTTTGTACTCCACATATAAAAGTTTTCCTAATTTTTCTAAAATTTATTAAAGATATGGATGTTATAATTAATTTATTCAATGATTATGATAATGTGAAAGATGATTACAGCTTTTTGACTTATAGAGACGACATAATACTGAAGTTTTAATATATTGAATCGAAAACTAAAGAATGCGTTTCAAGTGATTTAATAAAAGGTTAACAATTTATTTTGTGGAAAATATTTTAATTTTTATTATTTTTTGAGACCTTCTTCTAAAAATTACTAACAAATTTTAGAAAATTTACAAATGTGCCTAATGGGGAAATAACTACATATCTATAGGAATATTTATGACTGAGAAATTTCACATTCTGTAAAGTCACACATGTCCACTGACTCATAATAGTTCATAAATTAATTATTTGAAAGACATGTTTTATGATACAACTGATGTATTTATCTATTTTTTAATTTTTATAGTGAAAATATGCTTTGACAAAAAGATTAAAAAAATTAATAAATATTTATATTAAGAAATTTTTCCAAATCCAATTTTTTTAAATATTTTGTTCGCTTTTGTAGTATTGTTATGTAAAAAAAATGTTTTTTGCAAATAAACTCTAAAACTCCCCGTAAAAAGTGCATTCGTCGAAACGACGCCGATGTATGATTAACTTGACTCGTAAAACCAACGTATGATTCTAGGGTTAAATAACTACGACGACATTTAACTATTTGGTGCATTGTTATTCTTAGTAAATCGCCATTTTGCTTTAAACCGCTTTAAAGAATTTTTTCTGCTTGAACGCAGCCAATATTATTTGAGTTTTTGAAAATAAAAATATGCTTGCCGGCTTTAACTTTTCACAATTAAAAATTTCCACCAAGTTTGATTTGTTTTTATCAGTTAAAAAGAAAAATATCGTATGACAACTATGGAGGGTAGATATCAGGAGCACCATCTCTGTATTAAAAAGTGTCCATAGAAAAGCGTAAATAGTGGCGGCGCTACTGTAGCAAAAGGGTAAATTTAGAGAAGTAAACAAGGAAAGAAAAACATCCGCGTTGTTATGTAATTATTGTTTTTTCATTATAATTGTTACATATAATAGTTTTATTATTTTAAAAATTTTTATAAAACAACACAAAAAAATCACTATACTCTAGCGCTATTCTGGCGAGTTTTTGAACTGTTACTTAGTACTTAAAACGGGACACTTTTTGAACTATTTTTCTATTGTTTTCCGTACAAGATAGTCCTCCTTATATTCTACACTCCATAATGACAACGTATGTGGACTGCAAATTCGCCAAATTATGATAGTGACATCTCGGTTCTTCTGCGCATGATGATAACGACGCAATGACATCATCTACATATATCCTTCATGCCTATTCTCAGTTCCATAGAGAGGTAATACCGTAGAGGAATGAATCGGGACAGGCGGGTGAATAGGGACGAAACGAAAAATGTTATTCATGAACTTAATTTAGAAATACTAAGTGTAAATGCAAACATATATCTTACTTAAATTATAGTATAATCTTTATTCTTTCGGGTAACAATAGTGACTAAGCTTGAAGTTGAATAAAAAATATTAAAAATTGAGTTTAGATTGACGTCTTGAAACAGTGCTATTTTTTGTTCCTTAAAACTTTATCTAAAAATTATTTATTTCGGTGCTCTTATAAATAAATTGTTGTTTAATCGAAAATTTAATTATTTTGAAACATATCTGAAAAAAGAAGACTGCAGACTTTTAGTTGTTTTTATTTTTTTAAGAGGAAATAGTGAGGACTTAAGATTTGAGCTAAGTTGGAAGTTAATAGGGACGGAAAAGGTGTGAACAGGGACAGTATGTAGGCTAATAGGGACATTATATAAAAGTATAAAGGGACGAATGTGGGGTGATTAGGGACGGATGAAGCATGTATTGGAACACAGAAAAGAGCACTTTCAAGGTTATCAACACATACGATATTTTTATAAACACATTCAGCACAACAATTCTATACTTGATAAACTTTATTTTAGATTTTACAGAAAATCATCAAGTATTATTTTTTTTATTTTTTTTTGAATGTATAAATACAAAAAATTCGAAATTATTTTATATTAGAATTTCAATTTTGGTCGACCCTACGGGTTGTCATCATTCACCCTTTCATAGTCTCTTTTGACCCCATTTTTCATAAAGAAGAAATTTTAAAATTTTTGTTATTTTTTCCAAGACCACCCATATTTTTAAAATTTTTTGGATACTGTGATACAGTGACCATCCTCGCGTAAATTTTTAATATATTAAAGATTAGGTACTCATAAAATAAATACAAAGTAATACGGTGTAAGGTCTGAATTCGTCCCTATTCACTCCAAGTCTACGGGAGGGGGTCAAAAAATGTATTAATTTTGCCCGTCTTTCCGAATGGTAAATTCTGATGTGTTTTATCTATGTTCTATGGTATTATGAAAAAAAATAAAAAAATAGTTGACGAAATCAATAAATATAGTCAGGGAAAGTTAAAAGGCTTAAAAGGGTTAAAAATTAGCAGGATTAGCAGATTCTAAACTAAGCAGTAACTAAAAATGGATAACAAAATTTCTACGGTTTCAGATGTTTCTGAACCTTTCAGTATTAAAATTGAAGTGGAGGAGAGTTATCTAGACATGACAAACTCATTATTAAGTGTCGTAAAAACAGAATCGAATGATGTCGTTGATGAGGCTGAAATAAAAGTGGAGTCAGAAAATTATGATGATTATGATTCGATTGATTTTAAAAGTTTCCACAGCGAAATCAAAAGTGAAAATGACAGTTTAATTGAAAACCCGACCTTGGATGAAGGTGCTCCAGTTGAAAAAGAGCTTCAGTGTAATACGTGTTCAAGTGTACCACTTTTTTTACCTACTGAAGAGAAATTTCCTACTAATGGAAAACCGTATAAATGTGAAAAATGTTCTAGTAAGTCAAAAAAATTTCGTGGCGGAAACCGACTACAATGTGACGTGTGTTCCAAAACATTTTTCACAACGGAAGTGTTTGAATTGCATAAAAAGACTCACATGGGTGCAACATCATGTGAAACTGACACATGTTATGAAACATTTTACATGTTATCGAATTTAAAGAAGGATGAAGCCAAAATTCGAAGTGTTGAAAAACCATATAAATGTACCATGTGCTCCGAAACATTTGCTTATTTAGGCCACTTAACAAAACATAAAAAACTTCATCTCAACGTAAAATATTGTCGTGTTTGTTCAGAAGTATTTACCACTTCAGCGAACTTAAGAGCGCATGAAAGAATTTGTTGTAGCGAGAAACCATACAAATGTGAAAAATGTTCTAGTACATTTGCGCAAATGGCGTATTTAAGACGACATAAAGAAAAATTTCACAGTGATGAAAAACAATACAAAAGTTATGTTATAAAATTCAGGTAGATAGATAATTTAAATACCCCTATCGCAGCATCCTGCATAACATAGCGAATTTCCGTTTATAAAAATTCGTTTTTCTTGGAAACTAATGAGCGATTTTCTCAAAATATGTTATCTGTCTGACACCAAGGCGGCGACACAGATAAGTTGGGACTACATCTCTATGATTAAAATTTTAATTTAAAAATTGCCATGTAACCGCATAAAAAAATTGTTTAACACCAGGGCGGCGCCACGGGTTAATCGGAACTACTTCTATAGTTGGAATATTAATTTCTAAAAAATAAACAATATTCCTAGGTAGCCGAATTGGAAAATTTCGTTGCTAAAGTGGAATTAACAAAAGGTGATTTTTGGTTGGTTAAATTAATATCTCGATTATACACATGTAATCCCAAATACCTGTGTAGGCGCCCTGGTGACATATTGCTACATATTTGAGAAAATGGTCCATTTAAACATAGTCTAGTTTAAAGACCTTTTTATGTGATTTTTTCTCCTCTTTCCAATGGTGTAAAAGAATTTCACAAAAATTTTTGAATAATGGGAAATTTTGGCAAAAAACTAATTTTTTTCACGAAAAATGCTCTAAAAACCATGTTCGTGGCATCGGACGTGTCTGGCTAACGAACTTGTCCAACGGTTTGGGACTTCCAACATTTTCACCAAATTTTATAAAAGTAGGATATTTCGTTCGAGAGTTATCGCGCGGACATATATATATATATATATATATATATATATATATATATATATATATATATATATATATATATATATATATATATATATATACATGTATCAATTTTAGTGAATATTATTTTCGGTTTCTAAGGATCTCAAAACAAATTTCTGCCATAGTCCCGCGCTCAAGTCACGTCATGACAGTGGCTGTAATACCTGAATTCCATTCTAGAAATTCGCTAAATCGCGCGAAGGAATTCATTCGAATAATAAATATTTGTAGGTTTAATGTTCAGGCATTTGACAGTTAGTACTGATTGTCTGAGTGATGAAGAGCCCTAAAGGGACCTTTTAGACGGTGATATCAGTTCTCAGTTCAGTTTCAGTTTCCGTTCTTGTTTCATTTCAATTCGGAAGAAGATTTGTTTTTACACGGTCCATTCAGTTCTCACTATTTTCACTCGCTTCAGTTCTTTGTTCAGTCGGGTTACGCTGATTTTCAAGAGAACTAACGTGATGAAATGAACTGAGGCATGACGCGCTTAATTACACATAGGAATTTTAAGAACAAAAGGGTCATTCTTGAGTAACAAAAAAGGGTATTTTGCAATTTTCAAAAGTATATAACTCAAAATTTTTTTAAAAATTATATTTGAATTCAGGATGTTAAAGAGTATAATTAACCAAAGTTTCAAAAAAGTCTGTGATAGGTTGAAAATCATTTATTTTTGGTTGGTTTTAAAAAGAATGGTCCAGAAATGAAACAAATAGGTCTATCCATCCCGTCAGTTCTCAGTCTCCGTTTCAGTTCCCCTATCAGATTTTAATTTTTACACGTAGGAAAAACTGACAGTTTGACTAAAACTGAAACTGAACTGAAAACTGATCTGACCGTCTAAAAGGCCTTAATAGCAGGACGAAGGGAAGAGGGGAAAAAAATTGACGCTAGAGATGGGCACTTGAAAACTTAAATCTATTATAAATATTCTCGATTAATACATATTTTATCAACAGAATTATTTTTTTTTTTTAATAACAGATACACTAAAAACGTACTTTATATAATAAAAAATCATATGAATTTCTAAAAAAAAAAAAAAATGATAATTTAAAAATTCAAGAAAAAATATGTTGTTTCTTATTTGTACTATATTAATAAATTAATATCGATTTTAATTCCTTTAAAATTAATATATCTTTTTTATTAATTACATATTAATATTTTATTAAAGTACGTATACGTTTCAATGTTTTAATTAACAAATTGGATTATAAAATATTATTTGTTACTTTTACAGAAAAAGATATGTAATTATGTTAAAAAAAGACAGGTCACAATATAAGCAATGACAGCGTCAGTGCTCTTCGTCGCTCAGACAATCAGTAGTTGACTTTAGTACCTTAGTGTAAGTCAGTTGCACAACTCTGGTCAGCATTTGACTATATAAAATATTTAAAAAGTTAAAAAAAGCGTTTTTTTAGTTTTTAGTGAATCTCAAAGTTAGGTGACAGTATATTTGCCATTGTCATATAAAGTTGCAGAACGTTGTAATTAAAGGTTTCATACGTGTAAAAAATTTAAGTAATTTGAAAATATAAATAAATTATTTTGTACTGATGAATAATCCTTTCAGATTGTGAAAACCTTCATAAATTATATAAGTTTTAAAATATAATATGCAACTATTGTATTAAAAATAAGTTAATATATATTATTACCTAAAATCTTATGTACTTGTAGTTTCTTATTTATTTATTTATTTATTGGCGACGCAAAGATTCTCACTCGCGTCTCTGGTGTAATCCATTTCACTTAAATTTAAGCATGTTTATCACTTACGAATTTAAGGAATTCTCGTTTTCTTAGCTCTAATTGTCGCAAATGCGTAAAATTTAAATTTACAGTTTGTTTTTAGCAAACAATAGAAGATTGATTTGTTTCGAATATAAGAATTATTTAATTTTTTAACGATTACTCATGCTCAGTTGTATTTGAAACGGGGTATAGTAAAATTAGAACTTGTATCAAATAAAAATATGCGTATACGTTTAATTGGTGATATAAAATCTAATAATTCGCACATTTGTATAATACATACTTCTAACGACAATTAGAGGTATACAAAAATTTTTACTTGATATACATTCTAATTTAAAAACCAGAGGTACTCGCGTAATCTTGACGTCGCTAAGGATCAGCTACCCATACGATGATAATTTAGTACAGCGTCAAGTGAAACCTAAGTAGCTGTGATATAGCGTTGTAACACGTCAACAATTCCATATAAAGTGTATTAGTTGTCAAAATAGTGTACCAGCTGGTCGTTTCGTCATTATAGGTTATGAGCTTGATCGTGTTAATTTAAAATTGTAGCAAAATAACCGTTTATACAACCACCAATCTTAATTTTTTTTTTCTTATTCTCGAAGGATATGTTAGCATGACTCTCGTTCTATTAAAAACAAAAACTGACGCTTGCTTTGTGGTTAATCGTAAATAATCTTTTTTTTTACGTTTTTCTATTAATAAAATTAAAATGTCATATTTAACTTACCAGTTTTTATATTAAATGATGATATAGTTAGCTAAGAGTAAGTTATAAAATTAACTTTTAAACAAACCATATGAAAAATTTTTTTGTTTCAAAATGCCGGTTTTTTACTGCCGATGATAAGTACAATAGATAAGGTTACAAAAAAAGAAAAAAAAATCAAAGATCCCAACATCAAAAAAGTGAACCCTAGGAATTTAGAAAATATATATTATACTAAACTATGTTGATAAAATTGAACATTATTTAGAATTATAACGTATTTCGTAAAATCTTTCACAGATGGCGGCACCTGTACCAGTGAATATATACATATCACCGCATTTTGAGCCGCCATATTGCAGAACGAATTAACTCGTCTTAATCCTTTAAAGCAGGGGTGGCCAACCCGCGGGCCGCATGTGGCCCGCCTTGAATTTTTTTTGGCCCGCGAGAGTCATCACACTTATACAAATTAGGTTTATTTTCTTTTTACCAAGGTAGTGAAAACCAATGTATTAAAAAATACATAGTATATGGGACACATAATTCTATCTGCGGCCCGCGGAGTTATGATGCACTTCCAAAGTGGCCCGCAAGATCATTTGGGTTGGCCACCCCTGCTTTAAAGGTTAAGTAATCGTGTTGCAGACCGATTTGATTGAATGACTTCAATCCATATATGTAGTATACATATATAGCCAAATGGATATGAAAAAAACGTCCCAACATCACGGTGCAGATTTGGAAGTATTTTGTTCGTTTTGCGCAAATGCGACTTTTTTGGTGGTAATATGAACCAATCTGAACAGTAAACACGGTAAACACTAATTGATGCATCTGCGCAAAACAACTGAAGTGCCTCTACCCGATGTCTATCCGTCTCACTTCATCGGAACCACTGCCTCTTATAGGGATTGGCCATATAGTTATAATAAATATATGCTTCAATCACACAATGGTCAATTTTTATCAATCAATTGCTTCGCAGCACCAAGATTTATTAACAATCTAGTAATATTGGTTCGTGTGTAGCGGGCTTTATGCTGGTCTCTGAGTATGTATTCAATAGATGGAGGGAGTACAGGCATATATTCAATGTACACCAATACCTCGCTTTGCGTCGTTTCGGTTTGCGTTTTTTCGAAGTTGCGTCGCTGCTGAATTAGTACTAATTTTCACTGTGCGTCGTTAGATTTTCGAAGTTGCGTTGTTTTGGGTTCGAGTCTAATTTTTTTTTCGAAATTTTTTGAAATTTTTTTTTTCTAAAAGATGGCACGACTTTGTTGTAATATGGTGGCTATGTATCTATTGCATCTATTGATGTTGTAATTATGGAGGGTAGATATCAGGAGCACCATCTCTGTATCAAAAAGTGTCCATAGAAAGGCGTAAATAGTGGCGGCGCCAATGTAGCAAAAGGGTAAATTTAGAGAAGTAAACAAGGAAGGAAAAACATCCGCGTTGTTATGTAATTATTGTTTTTTTTATTATAATTGTTACATAGATATAATAGTTTTATTATTTTAAAAATTTTTATAAAACAACACAAAAAAATCACTATACTCTTTTGCTACTCTAGCGCTATTCTGGCGAGTTTTTGAACTGGTCATTGTCAACCATTTTCCAACAATAAGCGAATACATATATAGTATATGCAGGAACCGTACTACTACCATACGCATACAGTTCAGTCCCCCCCCTTTCCACAGATAGAGTGTGACGTATGACACACACACAAGCGTACATCCTGTGTACATAGATATGAGATTTATGGAGTAACATGTTATGCGTTTGGGGTGGGAGAGAAATTTAGGTCATTGTGACGTCAGCTTTTGTCCACATTGAGAAAGCTAGTATAGAGATACGAAGTTTATTTCTGATATATTCTGTGGTGTTTATCGATATGGCGGTTAAACAAGGTTGGATTTAAAATTGTTTTTATATTTACTAATGTTATAATATTTGTTGATATACCTAAATATGATAAATATTGTTAGAATATGTACTAATAAATAGTCTCAAATTACAACAAAAATCGTATACAAATTAAAAAAATATTTATTACCACTGACACTTTATAAGTTATGGAAGGTGTTAACGTGGTGAATATGGCAGTTTGCTTCAAAAAAGATAATGATTGTGTAGTTACATACTTCATATAACGTATGGTTGATACCATCCTACCGTCACTATAGATTTCATGTATTCACTATACTACCAAAAAAAGAACGCATACGTACCTCCAAGTATGGGCTGTGACAGGGGGGGTTTTGATCATGTTAAATTCCATATCATGAACCAGGGGAAGTGAAAAGGAAATGTGTAAAATTTCTGCCTATACTGAAGGTGCTTAAATGCTACGTGCTACGGTAAAGTAGAATTGCATCTGAAGTGCTCGTAACGTCAGAATACTGAAAATGTCCTCATAGGCCGGGTGCCATATTTTGACGCAATAATGGCGGGAATTTTTAAATATAAAATTTTTTATTTATAAATTAACTTTGTCGTTGTTCCGATCAACTCGACATGTCTTAAGTTTTCAATTTTCCAATTCTGACTCAAATTTGGGTCAAAATTGGAAAACTGAAAACTTAAGACATGTCGAGTTGATTGGAACAACGACAAATTAAATAATATTATATAAATAAAACACAATTTTTAAGAAAAAATTAAATTTTTATTTAAATTTTATCAGAAATTACAAAAATTATTAAAAAATTAGAAAAAATATTAACAAATACTAATTAAAATTTGATTAATTTGATTAAGATATAAATATTACAATAATTGTAATCTTAAATCTAATTAGTTTTTGTTTTTAATTAAAAAAACAGTGTATTTGTAACTTCCAATACAAAGAAAGTAAAATTTACAAAAACGTTACAATTTCTTTCCATAAATTGATAAAAAAATTACTTCACTTTACTTTTTAAAATTAATTTTACGTTTTGAGGAATTGTATTTAACAAACTAAAAATCTGTTTCCAGTTTTACTGTGAATTATAAGAATTAAAAAATTACATTGTTTAATTAAGTATCTTAAAACAATTTACAAATTTATTATGTACTTATAAAGTGCAATAAAAGTAACATTGCATTAATATGAAAATAATTGTTTTAATAAAATAAATTTTTTTCAATAATTGTATTTTTCATGAAAATAACATATATTATTGTTTTTTATAACATGTATTGTATCGGGAACTTTCTTTTAAATTCATATTTGACATATTTCATTACCTTAACATTAAAATACATAATTATAACTACATATAATTTGTAATAATTTACATACTTTTTAAAAAAATCATGTTAGAAAAAATGTCGACTAAAGTTTTGTTGGAATTTGCCCATAAATATGTGTTTTATAAGGAAATTACGAGAAAATTGATCGAAATTTGTTATTTTTTATTTGTTCATCAGTATATTAATTCAAAAAAAGGATTAATAAAATTTATGTGGATAAATGAATTATGTATTTATTTCGATCTGCATTCAACTTTGTGAAAAAAAAAATTATAATATCTTTCATACATTCATATAACAATTTTATTTAATTAATTAAATTAAATTTAATTTAATTTTATAAAGAAAAAGTTAAAAATTATTGTTCTGAGACATCTATATGTACTTTCTCTAAATATAAATTACTCAATACAGGTTGTTGCAAATTTTTAGTCTAATTTATGATATAACTTTTTTTAAATTAAATGTATAAATTATTTAATTAACATAAATTTTGTAAATAAAATAACAATAAACAATAAAATTGAAATTTCTTTTTATTTATAGTATGTTATAATTTAATGTCAGCCTTAAAGTTGAATTTTAATAAGCTTGAATTTTTTAAAATGGTTTTCTATTATTTTAAGTGACTACATGTTTTTCTTTTCAAACACTAGGTGACATTATCCGTTACATAATACGGACTCTACATAATACTAGAGTGGTGACATGTGCTGCTGAACGCTGATTGGTTCCGGCATTTTCTATCCAAAGTTTGCGTAAAATACATTAGAAATAAACTAAATATTAACAAAAACCATTTAGTTTAACTTAGAAAAAATAATTAAATTAAAAATTTTTAATTGTTCATTAATTCATAACTTATTAACAATAATTATGTACTCAAAAATATTTACTCAAGCATGTGATAATTAATTTTGAAGTTTCCCGCTGTGTTTTGGATAGAAAATGGATGACATGTATGTATATGTATATGTATTAGTTTCGTCTGATTTCGTTGACAATTTGAATTTGAGATTGACCTAATGCTCCTGTGTTACATATACACCATGCTTATTGTAAGTGCATCAATACATTATCCAAAAGAACAAGATATTTTTACAAAAAAGAAAATTTCTAATATATTAATAACGATTAAATTGTTTTAATAACTATGAAATATATCGACGAATATTTAAAAAGAAAATTTTTCCCTAGTAAAAGTAGATTTTGCAAACAACCGGTATATGTACTCAGCCTTTCTCTTCCCTTCTAAAAGTACCTATCGGTTATAAACAAATAAAAATTAATTTTTTTTTCTGGCTAATATTCAAATGACATGACAACAGAATTTTAAACTGTATTATATTTTTTCTTGAAAAACGATTTATAAAAAAGATAATTTCGTGAATTTGTAACAGTAAGTACAATTTTTTTATTATTTTTGTAAAATTTTTTTCTAAATATTACGTTTACATTAAAATAGTAATATTTTTTCACAATATTCTAAAAAAATGTTGTCCTGTTGGTTGGATTTCTTCATTTCATTCCATAACTCAAGTAAAAAAAACTCAAAACAGCGTTAATCTGAAAAAAAGGAATTCTGTATTTGCATGTTTTAAAATGTATTCAGTATTACTATGTACATATTTTCCGTTTTGTTGATATCACAGACCAGTGAACATATTATTATATATTATATTATATAGACATATAAATGTAGACTTGAAGCAGTCACATACGACCAAGTTCCGACCTTAATAGCATTCTGTTATATAGTAATTGATTTGTATCCGTAGTTACGCTTTCAAATAATTATTGTCAAAATATAATATTGATAATAAAATTTTACTTTTTTGAGAAGAAACTGCAAAATTTTGAAAGAAGAAAAGTGGTATTCGCTTTATTTTCAAAATACGTACGTATACAAATTATGTCCTGAAATAATTATAGTCGCATTTGCTCAAAAACTGACATTATACTATTTCATTAAATTTCACCCGTCTCACGCTTGTTACCTGCTTCAAGAAAAATGTCTAGAAACTGGCTTTACGCTTTGTCTAGTAGAATAATATAAAGCACTCTCCACATTCTCGCCGAAGTAGGACGAGATTCCTCGTCGAAGACTGCTTAATAAATTAATAACGTTCATTGGTCTGTGGTTGATATCATTAGAAATATGTATGTCTCAGGTTGAAACGGTAATTCGACACATTGTGATGTATTTAGTCTACAGCCGAACCAACATAAGGTTGCCGGTCAGATGCGCAAATGAAAGAGTACGACAACAATAATTACGCTAGGTCCTACGTGAACGCGACGAACGCGAATTTGTGAGCGAATTCGCGTTTATCGCGCTCGTCGCGTTAACGTAGGACATAGCGTTTAAACATATATGCATAAAAGTTTGATAGAAGTTGTGTTTGTCTACTGCGCGTACAACCTTGACCGGCAACCTTATGTTGGTTGAGCTGTAACTGTGAAATGGTACTTACTTTTTCATAAAATTGGTTAAAAATTAACATTTTTTTTTTGCCTGTTGATATTACAGTATTACAGAATGAAATAATATTTTTGAAATTGACTAGCAACTTTATACGTTGAATCAGCCATAACATCAAATATAAAATGCTAATCGATTTTTCGTAATTTTAATTAGTTTCTTCATAAATAAGCTAGTTTTTAGTTTGGCGTTTAATGAAAAAACGCTATTTTACGAATTGGCGAATAACAATTTGTCGAATTGTACAACCGACTAAAGACATATTATGTACTTATACGTATGTAAAACTAAATTTAGCGAAGTAGGCTTATGAGTTATGAGTTATGATGTAATTCTGTACGTAACTATTTGTTTTTATAAACAAAAAAAAAAACACACTTACGATTATGTATTCATTAGTTTCATTACATTAATTTGCTAATTCAGCGTTAATCATCTTAATTATATTCAATACAATTTCAGTGCGTTTTTTCAGTTTTGTGAATGTCACTAATGTGGAACCATAATGGCAATTGTTGTGATATCTAAATAAAAGAAAATACTGTTAAAATGATACACCAAAAATTAAATTATTTTTAACTTACATTAACTTAATGTGTACCCGGCCGGCAGGATTTGAATATTGACGGATACATCTGAATTACTACAAATCGACTTACACAGAATTTGTGGATGTGTTTTCATGAAAAGGTAATAAATACAAACTATTCTGTAAATAAAAAAATATAAAATAAAAATAAAGAGTATGAAACGAAAAAAATATAACAAAACCACAATTAATCACCTTCTGATTTATTGAAAAATTAATAATTATTAGCTTTAAAGTAACAAAATATAAATTTTAATAAAATAAAATTACACTAATAATCACGTAGTAAAAAGAAAAACAAATAATTAAAAAGAACATCCCAAATAACATAGGAAAATTTCTGGAAATTTAATCAGTACTGATCAAGTTCACTTAATAATTAATTGCGCAATGACCGCGTCACAAACTTTGTAATCAAATTGAAAAGAAAGAAAAGCAAACCGCGACATTTAAATTCAATTTATATTAAAGCAAATTTAAAGCTTTTATCCAATCAAAAAAATTAATTTAATCGGATATTAAAAAAATAAAACGTTCAAAATAATATTCGAAAGGTTATAGAAAAATGTTATTAAGATTTAGCAAATTTACTATTAATTTATTTTAAATTCATTTTGAGCGCACCGGGCGCACCCTGGTAATTAAATAGAACAAAAGGAAAACAAACCGCCATATTTAAATCCAATTTTTATTTAAAACTTGGATCTTTGAAGAAATTAAGTAATTTATTTAGAGTTAACTATTAATTTGTATTTTTTTTTCAAATATGACGTGAATTTCTTGTACTTTGCTATTTATTTATTTTTTTAAACTTTTTAACAATTTATCCATGCACCTACATACTTACTGAAATATAAAATTATTTTGTTGTATCTTTTAAAGGATTTGTCATGGGTGACTAATAATAACAATTTTTTTTAATAAACAAAAAAGCAATACTTTATTTTAAACAAAAAAGAAACTTTATTTTTAAAAAAAAAATGAGCAACACTTTATTTTATTACAGTTAACAACTATTTACATACAAAATATTTCTGAAATTTCAATTTTAATTATTACATATAGAATCGTGGTCACAGATAAATTAATTTTATTTGAAAACACAATTAAAATTATTACATAATATGCAAGAGTTGCTATAAATTATTAATTTTTATATCTTTCAGGTATTAGGTGACTGTCTTTCGTAACACTGTATCACATTCTCGTTGCAAATAGGATCATAATAATTCGAATTTGGATCTCCTGAACTAATTTTCATTAATCCTCGTTAATAAATTCATAGCTGGTGATTGCACTTCCTGATAAACTGAAGGTAAAATATTTACAAAGCTAACCTAGAAATAAAAACTTTAAGATATAAATTTGAAATTACTAAAATAATCTGTTTTTTCTTTTGGCAGGATATATTTACCTGGAAAACTCCTTGTGGAGAAGCTCATATTATACTCGCTTCACTTTGCTATATTTTGTTTGGCCACGATTCTTCCTGCATTATCGAAATGGAACAATTCTCAAAAATTTGACAAATATAAACACGTGCATTTTGACAGATTTGTTAGGTTTCATAAATCTATCGCTAGATAGTAGCCTAATTCGTTCGTAACGCCACAAAAATAAGGCCTGAATGAATATACAGCATGTCCCAGGTGCATTAATCAATATTTTTAAGGCATATTGCCAATGTACGGGAAATTAATAATAATAATAGTAATATATATATGAAAATTTACGAATTTTCCGAAACCCGCTGTACAAGTTTGTGGAGCCCCTTGCCATGAACAAGGGGTAAAGGGAACATCATGAAAAGTGTGCTGAAAATTGCCTATATCACAGCCGCAGATGGTTGATACCGTTCATACGGTACATATGTATTCTGCATGTGCTGTGTGAGTTAGTAAAGATCATGTCCCTGTCACTCTCCATTTAGTCTATTATAAAAAAAATGGACCGTTTTCTGACGTCGCTCTTACTAATATACCAGATGGCGTTGATTTACTAGGGGATAAAATTAGAGTCGAGACATGAGGTTTAATAGTTCGCTATTTTTCATCTAAAATAAATTGGAAATAAATTAAATATTTAAAAAAAATACTTTAATTCAACCTAGAAAGATTAATTAAATTAAAAAAATTTAATTCTTCGTTAACACATAACTTGGTGACGATACTTTTGTGCTCAATCATATGGTAATTAATTTTGACATCTATTTGATGAAAAATGTTCACATGTCCCAACTCTGTTTAGTATACTCCCCATAGAGCATCTATGTAGAGAGAAAATACATATTTCTATACTACTGGAACCTGTGTAACCACTTGAGATAGATAATATGTTGTATACGTGCACGGTGTTTACTTTGTATTTGTGCGGTAAACTTTGTTTGTGTGAGTGGTGATAGCCGTCACGTGACCTTTGGTTCACATACATGTATGTGATGTGTGTGATACCACAACGCTACTTGTGCCGGTTCAACAATCAAATTTATTGTTGTTTGACTGACTTACACTGAACGACGGGTACTGAGCAACTGACACCTAAGCAGCCTAATGCCGCTGCTACACGATGCTACGAACACCTTCCAACATTCGACGTTGGATGGTTCATAGCATCGTGTAGCCGTTGTTCGAACCTACGAGTGTCCAATGTCGAGCGTCAAACGTTCGCATTTGGTCGTGTCCCGTTCGATGTCGGTATTCTTGCACCGAGTCAAAGGGATGCTTCGAACGTTTGAAGGTCAATGTTGGTTGCGTTCGTTGGTTGCGCACGACTCGTTCATGTGAAGAGAGACAACATCAGTGTATAAAGCAGCTTCCACATTCTCGCCGAAGTTGGACGAAGTAGTTCCTCGCGAGGTTGGCCGAGGCATAAGAATAGCATTGAAACACCAACCGCGAAGCACAACGAAATGACCCTCTACATTCTCGACTCGTCCAACCTCGGCGAGAATGTGGAAGCTGCTTCACATTAGAGATAACATCAGACAGATAACAGCGTTGTCGACTGAGTACCAACACATCATCATTCGTATTGGATCAAACATTCGATTCACCGTGTAGCAGATACATTCGTCGCATTAACTATCGAACTTAATTGCCTCAAACGTTCGATCGAACGTTGGAAGGAACGTTCGTAGCATCGTGTAGAACCCGCTTAAGATGCACATACTTCCACATAAGTGATTGCAGAAAAGAGACAGTTATATTCGTTCTACATATTTGTTCTGTGATACTCCCTATACCATTAGCGCCACGTAGCAGACGTAGCAAGGTGACATGAAAAGGTCCGTCCTTGAAAACAAGTGGCAGGGACATGGTAAAGATTCACTTGGCGACATCAATACAGGGTTAGCAACCGTACTATAATTATAGTAGACATACTATAATTACATCCTTTTTACTATGTACTATCATGCCTTTACAATAATCCTTAAATCTACTATAATTTCTTAAATCTATTATAATTTTTATAAACCATATTTTTAGACCGAAAAAACAAATTTTTCGTAATTAATTTCAAAATGTTTCTCATTTGGCGCCAAAATGATGACTGCTGATACAGTAGATGACTGCTGATCAATCGTGATTTCAATATATCAATATATATATGAATCGCTTATTTATGAAACATTTTAAGTCACTTTTTTTCAAAATTCGTTTTTTTGTAAAAAATGGTTGTATAACTATAAACTCATCATCTAGTGATGAAACATCTCAAGTCTCGTTACATTTACCTGATCTAAATTGCCTATTTGTATTTGATTTACTTATGAAAAATATTAAGTCAATGACTTAAAATGTTTTATAACTAAACAGTATATTGCATATGTATGTATACGCATGTTTGTGCTACTTATATAAAATATCATATTTTTAAGGTTATGTCGAGATTTTATAATTTAAATTACATGTAAACTACTTTACAGTGATTACTTTAATTATTTCGTTTATTATAAATAATAAATATATATTGGTTTATACTTGTGTTTGTTTATTATTTTAACTTAATATGAATGATAGTACTGAAAGTGAAAAAGAAGTTATTAAGAAAAAAAGAAAAGGTGTTCTACATACGGAAAATTACAAAGTTAATAGAATCAAAAGAGCAAGGCTCGCCGGCGAAGAATACGTTAATTACAGTGGAAACACAGTGCGCTCTAAAAAAACCAGGGAACCTTGCCGGTAATTATAATAATATTTAGGTACGTAAATTTCATACCTATTTATATATTGTTGTTTTACTTTAGGTGTAAAATGAAATGCTTTGATCGAATAAACGAAGAACAACGTGAGGTTATATTGCAAAAGGTTTATTCATTTAAGACACAAAACGAACAAGATATTTACTTACAAAGCCTCATAGATAATGTCCCTGTACAAAAGCGAAGACCAAGAAATTTGGGAGAAAACAGAAAAAAAGAAATGAAATCTCGTTTGAGTTCTTTTCGGTATAATGTTTTCGTAGAGACACACAAAATATCAGTCTGCAAAGAAGCATTCAAAAGTCTTCATGATATAACATCAATGAAAATTAAGCGTTTACAAAATTTACTAATTCAAGGAAAAACTCCAGTAGATAGAAGGGGCAAACAAAATAATAGAAAAACTATTCCTGCTAGTACGGTTGGCCAAATTATGAATCACATTCAATCCTTTCCTCGTAAAATAAGTCACTATTCATCTACCGAAGTAGAATACTTAAGTGCTGATCTTAATATAAAAATTATGTATGAACTTTTTAAAAAACAGTATCCAAGTACCGCAGTTCAGTATTCATTTTACTATAAAGTTTTTAAGGAAAGGTGTAACTATCGCTTTGGTAGACCTCAAGTAGATACTTGTTGCGATTGTGAGCGACTAACATTAAGACTAAAAGATCCATCTTTAAATGAAGTTGCAAAACGTGTAGTTGCGGCGGAATTACTTGTTCACAAAAGACGAAGTAATAAGTTTTATAAATCTATAAAGGAAACAGAAAAGATTTGTAAGGAAAGTAGAGGATTGTCACTCTGTTTAACATTTGATTACATGCAAAATATTTCATTGCCATGTGTACCTGTTCAAGAAATATATTACTATAGACAATTATCTTTGTTTCCATTTTCAATTCATAACGTTGGCGAAGGAAGTGCTATGTTTTATCTATACCATGAAGGCTTAGCTAAAAAAGGCCCTAATGAAGTATGTTCATTTTTATTAGATTACTTAAATTCTTACGCTTGTCCTTCAGTAGAAAATTTGTACCTGTACAGTGACAATTGTGCAGGGCAAAATAAAAACCATACAATGATACGCTTTTTACTTGCATTAACAGACACAGGTAAATATAAAAAAATTATCTACCGTTTGCCGATTAGAGGTCATTCCTTTCTCCCAAACGATAGGGATTTTGGTTTAGTAAAACGATCTTTACGCCGAACTGATCGTTATTATACAATAGAAGAAGTTAAGCAGCTAATACTTCAATCTAGTAAAAAAAACAAATTTTCGTTAAAGCTGATTGATACTACAGATATCAAAGATTTTCAGCAATGGTGGCCTGATATTTATAAGAAAACCACTAATTCAATAGAAAGCCAAACTGGCAAACAAAAGGTAAAAGAAACATTCAAAATATCAGAATATTGTGAATTTGTGTTCGATTCCGAACTAAAAGGGATGGTGACTGTAAGTAAATACATAAATGGGGCTATTAAAAGTACTTTTTCGTTAAAAAGGCCTGGTCAATATGAAATACAGCTGCCTTCATCTCGGGCTTATCATTCGAAATGTCCAATTTTAGCTGATAAAATTGAAGACTTGCTGAAAGTTGTTCAGTATGTACCTGAGGAGCATAAGGCATTTTATAATACGTTCAAAAATTGGCCAAATAGACAAAAAACATAAAAGTTATATTTTTTTATATATGTATTTTCATGTAAATTAATTAAAATAAAACTTTTTTTTGTATTTCAATTGAATTTTATTCAATATAAGTCTAAAAAATCTTAATACATGATGTTTAATTGTGAAACATAATAAGTCGCACTACTTTAGTTACGTAATACTCTCAAAGAAGCTTTTTAGAACTGATGATTTTCACACAATACTATTTATCAAGCCCCAATCAATCACCTGAAACTAAAATTTTATCTAAAAAACAAGCATACCTATTACAGATAGTTTTTTTGTTTTCCTGAAAAATTAACGTTTGGTGACTTAATATGTTTCACAAATAAGCGATTCATATATATAGTCCTCCGGCATTTTGACAACTGGCGAGCAAAAAAAAAAAAAGGTCGCCGCTCTCGCCTTCCGATATAAAATACGATAAAATTGAATTTGGCGGTTATTTTTTCTAATCTACTATAATTTTTTCAAATTTACTATAATTTTACGACCCTAGCACAATAATTTCACTCTTCAGGGTTGCTAACACTGCATCAATAACTTCAGTAACCATCAAAGTGTTAAAAACTAAAACGGCAGCCTACGGTTCTCAATAATTATATCAAATTGTTGACGTTATTGACATTTGGCATCATTTTTAACTTTTGAGTATACTACATAGTTATATACACAGATTAGAAAACTATCCATACTACGGTATTAGTTAATAATTGACGAAATCAATAAGTCAGGGAAAGTTAAAAGTTAACAGATTTAGTGACTAATAAAAATGGATAACAAAGACTCCACGGTTTCAGATGATTCTGAACCTTTCAGTATTAAAATTGAAGTGGAGGAGAATTATCCAGACATGACAAATTCATTATTAAGTGTCGCAAAAACAGAATCGACTGATATCACTGATACCGTTAAAGGGGGTGAAATAAAAATGGAGTCAGAAAATTATGATTCCATTGATTTTAAAAATTACCATAGCAAAATCAAAAGTGAAGATGACAGTTTAATTGAAAACACGACCTTGGATGACGGTACTCCAGTTGAAAAAGAGCTTCAGTGTAATACATGTTCAAGTGTACCACTTTTTTTACCTACTGGAGAGAAATTTCCTACTGATGGAAAGCCGTATAAATGTGAAAAATGTTCTAGTAAGTCAAAAAAATTTCGTGGCGGAAACCGACTACAATGTGACGTGTGTTCCAAAACATTTTTCACAACGGAAGTGTTTGAATTGCATAAAAAAACTCACATGGGTGAAACATCATGTGAAACCGATACATGTTATGAAACATTTTACATGTTATCGGATTTAAAGAACCGTGAAGCCGGAATTCGAAGTGTTGAAAAACCATATAAATGTACCATGTGTTCCGAAACATTTGCTTATTTAGGCCACTTAACAAAACATAAAAAGCTTCATCTCGCCGAAAAATATAAGTGTCATGTTTGTTCAGAAATATTTACCACTTCAGCGAATTTAAGAACGCATGAAAGAATTTGTTGTGGTGAAAAACCATACAAATGTAAAAAATGTTCTAGTGCATTTAATCAGTTGAATGGTTTAGAAACACATGAAAGAAAATTTCATAGTGATGAAAATCCATATAAATGTAAAAGATGCCTCAGAACATTTAATTGCTTACCGAATTTAAGAGCACATAAAAGAAAATTTCACAATGATGAAAAATCATACAAATGTTATGTTCTAAAATTCAAGTAAAAGTGAGACATGGTTTAATGTTTAGGCATTTGGCGGTTAGAATTTGACTTTGGTGTAAGCACAGACAAATGAACATATTGTTAGTTAGCAACAAAAGTATTTGGACAAAATTTTGAGAATTTTTTTTTTTTAGAATCATGCCTTAAATATTACTAATAACGGTATTAATTATGTATTAAAATAAATGGTACTATTTATCTTATACCTTTATACTAAAATGACGAAGAAAGTGAATCTCGTCTTTATTTTTTTTTTAGATAAAATATACAAGTAATATTTATTACATTTTAAATACCATATTGCATCTGAAAGCCAGGAATCAAATCTAAGTCCGTAAAAGCTTTTACTACTTTGAACATAAGAGCTCACCAAATTTCGAGTTTATCCTCCAAGCCGTTTCCAATATGCCGCCCTTATCAAAACATCATAGGACACCTTAATAAAAATAACTAACTGAATAATTCTTCAATTTGTCGTTTTAATATAAACGTATTTAACATACATTCTTACGTTTATTTTAATATTATAACTCATAACACCAATAATAGTTTTCAAGGAAAATTACAATTTTTTTTCCTAATTGTGTCCAAATACTTTTGTTGCTAACTGTATATTATATTATATAGACTAATTATATAAATGTGTAATCGAGGCAGCCAGTTACGACCAAGTTCCGACCTTAATAGTATTCTGTAATATAGTAATGAATGGTACCCGTAGTAACGTTTTCAAATAATTATTGTAAAAATATAATATTGATAATAAAATTTTACTTTTTTGAGAAGAAACTGTAAAATTTTGAAAGAAAACAAGTGATATTCGCTTTATTTTCAAAATACGTACGTATACAACTTATGTCCTGCAATATTTATAGTCGCATTTGCTCAAAAATTGACATTATATTATTTAATTAAATTTCACCTGTCTCACTCTGTTACCTGCTTCAAGAAAAATGCCTACAAACTGGCTTTACGCTTTGTCTCTAGTACAGAGATTCCCAAAAGGTGGTCCGCGGACCCCTAGGGGTCCGTGAGATGTCATTATGATATATTCATACTGTATCATATACACGAGAGTATCATTAATTAATAGAAACTAAGGATTATATCGCGCGTACTCTTTCTCAACCTCGTATCTGAGAAGTCCCAATTTTTGGAGACACAAAAAAAACGCATTTAAATCTGTCTTTTAATCGGGACGGGTGAAAATGGGGGTAAATTTTCGTGTACAGGCTGATTGGTTCAATGTATCAAATTTTTACCATCATAAATAGAAAGAGCACCAAAAATTAGAGGACCAAAAATTTGTAAGAAGATATAGGCAGTTGATATGTTGAACGGAAGAGATTACTGTTCTTGTCGAACAACATTCATTAACACTTGCAGACCGGAGAACATTGGCAGAAATAAGTGTAAAAAATATAGAATAGCAGCAGCTAAATATACATATGGTTAAATTACCAATTAAGTAAGTACTGAAAAATACATGAATCATTATCGGAAAGTAAAAATTTACATTTTCATGATAAAATAAACATAAAAATAAAAAATATAGAAGGTATTTGGGTTTTTTCATTTAAAAGCAGCAAACATGGAAAAGTGAAAGTTTCAGATTTGTTTCATATTCACATTATTTTATCTATCAAGAGCCCTGAGTCAGAATATGACACCAGTTGGCCCCAATTAACATTTGTTCCCGAGATATTTAGGTCACAAAATTGAAGTAAATAGCATAGTTTTTTGTAACTTTTTTGAAAAAATTGTTATAACTTTAAAACGGCTAGCTGAAATTTCATGAAAATTGGTACGCAAAATGGAGAAATGTCATAGTATAGGTTGAAACCGAAAACACTTTTTTATTGTATAGTTTCACCCATCCACCCCCTCAAAATAGTCCAACTTTGGACAGCCCTGGACCAGAAGTGCCTTAACGTATTTAAATGATTTTGGTCTCATTTTATGCAAAAATCTATACTCTTTCCATATATGAAAAGAAATGGGTGGTCTTTTGATGGCATCATTGTGAAAATCAAGAAAAACTGACAGTCTGTGTTAACAGAGTACTATATAATATGGTAAATAATACACTTACTAGAGAAATGTACCAAAAAAACCGATTTAATTTCATTAATGTATGGATATGTTAATCTTTGTGACAATTTAAACAACTTAGTACTTAAAACGGGACACTTTTTGAATTATTTTTCTATTGTTTTCCGGCCAAGGTAGTCCTCCTGATATCTACCCTCCATAATGGAAGTCAATGTACGTCATCAGTGTTGCAAACTTTTTTTTATAGAGACCACTAGATTCGATTTTGAAAACTATGACGATTAAGACAAGGAATCGAAATTCAGTGTATTCAGAAAAATGTTCAAATCAAAGATGGCACTCGTGTTCGTACGATACGAAAGCGGTACAGTACTTATTCTCAAATGGAAACGCGAGCTTCTATATTATCTTTGTTAGCTTTTGAATAGAATCTTCTGGAATCTTTTTCAATTTTCAACTCAGTTATAAAGTGGGTTTTTCGATCGTTTTTAAAATAAACTTAACAATTTTTATTTTGCGTCGCGTCATTTATATTGTATATTATATAATTCGCTGACGTCACTATGTAAAATCGGAATCAGTACCATTGGATATTCGCCGTATAAAGTAATTTAAACTATAAGAGTTTATTTCATACATATGTAATTTCTATGTATTTCCTTATTATTAAATATCATCAACCGACATTGGCGATTCTCAAATGGAAACACTCACTTCCCCAGTCCCGGCGTGTTTCTATTTGAGAATAAGTACTGTAGTTACATTCTGTTTTATCCGTTTTATGTTACTATATTCGCTATATTCACATCAGTATTTTGAGTTTATTAACGCCACGAGTGGTAAAAAAAGAAAGCCCTTATATATTTACCATTTTCCTGACCAATTTTGTCAATTCCTCTCATATGAGTTAGATCTCCATCTTATAATACTCCATTTTGAAAACGTTAAAAAACCACTAAAAACCACCTGCTCTTCATCGGTTCCGATACCTTAGTTCCCCAGCAATTATTTTTTGAAATTTTTTTATTGTTTGTTCGTATATTGTTTATTTATAAAAAATTACATAAAAATGCAAATTCAGACTAGCTCCCCACATACTAATTATGGTTTTTTTTTTAATTTCTATTGGTCTTTTATTATGAATAAACGTTTGTTTTTATATAAACGATGTTTGTTCTATCATCAAAGTGACTTCTTTCGGCTTTAATTAACTTTTTACATTTTTTTAATTAGTTCAATTGTCATGGCATAAATAGTAACATTGTGCATGCGCCATTTGTATTTGTAAACGTTTCTTTAAGTAACATTTTAAGTGGGGATTACGTTATTTTCTGGTGACGCTAGTTTCGCTGGTATAGAAGTAGAAATTTACCTTCTAGTGTTCTGTGGAATATTTCAAACAAAATGGCGTGCTCGACAAATGTCACAAATGTCATCAGAACGAGTTAATTTGAGCTTGAATGGTTATTATTAGTCATATTAGTAGTAATGCTATGAAATATAACACATAATATTTGCCAAATCGATAAGTTCTATCAGGAAAAATTAAGTTAGCTGATGCAGCAATTAAAAATGGATAACAAAGACCCCACGCTTTCAGACTTTTTCGAACCTTCCCGTATTAAAATTGAAGTGGAGGAGAATTATCCAAACGTAGAAAACTCATCATTAAGTACGATAAAAACAGAATCAACTGATACCGTATATGAGACAGAAATAAAAGTGGAATCAGAAAATTATGATTCGTTTGAGTGGAAAAATTTTTACTACGAAATCAAAATTGAAAATGACATGGACGAATTAAACTCATCATCAAGTACGATAAAAACAGAATCAACTGATACCATATACGAGACAGAAATAAAAGTGGAACCAGAAAATAATGATTCGATTGATTGGAAAAATTTCCACAACGAAATCAAAATTGAAAATGACATGGACGGATTGGATGAAAGTGCCTCAGTTGAAACAGAGTTTAAGGAATTTAATACCGGCACGAGTTCGTATAATTCGTCAGAAAATTTGATTAAACAACCTGACGAGAAACAACTTGTGCAATGTGATGTGTCTTCTGCAACATTTTTTACATCGCAGTTTTTGGAACTGCATAAAGAAACTCACAGAACATTTAATTTGTTATCTAGTTTAGAAGAACATGAAGAGTTTCATAAAAATGAAAGAATACATAAATGTGATAAATGTTCTAAAACATTTACTTATTACGGCTATTTAAAACGACATAAAACAATGCACTGTAGTAATGAAAAAAAGTATGAGTGTAACACATGCTTTAAAGTATGTAAGAATTTACAGAGTTTAAGAAAACATAAAAGAATTCATAGTGTTGATTATGCTAACAGTGAAGTATGTTCTGAAGAAAAATTATATAAATGTGATAAATGTTCTAAAACATTTACTTTTTACGGCTATTTAAAACGACATAAAACAATGCACTGTAGTAACGAAAAAAAGTATGAGTGTAACACATGCTTTAAAGTATGTAGAGATTTACAGAATTTAAGAAAACATAAAAGAATTCATAGTGTTGATTATACTGACAGTGAAGTATGTTCTGGAGAAAAATTATATAAATGTGATAAATGTTCTAAAACATTCTATTATTATGGCTATTTAAAACGACATAAAACAATGCACTGTAGTAACGAAAAAAAGTATGAGTGTAACACATGCTTTAAAGTATGTAGAGATTTACAGAGTTTAAAAATACATAAAAGAATTCATAGTGTTGATTATGCTAACAGTGAAGTATGTTCTGAAGTAAAATTACATAAATGTGATAAATGTTCTAAAACATTCTATTATTATGGCTCTTTAAAAAAACACAAAATAATGCACTGTAGTAACGAAAAAAAGTATGAGTGTAACAAATGTTTTGAAGTATGTAGTAATTTACAGGATTTAAAAAAACATATAAAAATTCATAGTGTTGTACCTGCTAACAATGAAGTATGCTCTAAAGAAATATTACATAAATGTGATAAATGTTCTAAAACATTCTACAGTTATGGCGTTTTAAAAAGACACAAAACAATGCATTGTAATAAGGAAAAGAAGTATAAATGTAACGCATGCTTTAAAGTATGCAGTAATTTACAAAATTTAAGAGAACATATAAAAATTCATTACAATAAATGTAAAGTATGTTCTGAAACATTTGAACAATACAGTCATTTAAAACAACATGAAATAAGTCACGAGTATGACCGAAATGACAAATCAAGCACCTATTCAGTGCCTAATATATTTTTCCAAGTATAATAATGAGCCATCGGCTATGTTCGAGCAGAAAAAAATTCTTTAAGCGCTTCATATTGCTGACTAATTTTCTGCTTGGACAGAAATCAAGTGACATGTATTTCTTTCTTACACCAAATTTAAATTTTACTGCAATAAATTACAAAATTCTGCCATATTGTTGTTTACTCTGACGATTCTTCAATAATATGACCTATAATGTTATCCATATTGTTTAAAATATAAAAGAAATAACAAATTTTCTTACGAATAACTCTTATTGAGGTTATTTTGTTTAAATATCTACGACGACATTTTGCTTTTTGGTGCTTTGTTATTCTTAGTAAATCGCTATTTTGCTTTAAAGCGCTTTAAAGAATTTTCTCTGCTCGAACGTAGCCATTTTCTCAAAATATGTAGCAATCTGTCACCAGGGCGGCGACATAGATATTTGGGATTACATCTCTATGATTGTGAAATTACTTTAATCAACCAAAAATCATTTCAATTTAGCAACGAAATTTTCCAGTTCGGTTATCTAGGAATATTGTTTATTTTTTAGAAATTAACACTTTCAGTCCCACGGCTTCGGCATCCGAAAATAAGCAAAACAACCGCAGAGGCCGATCGCGATCAATGATTAATTGATTACGCATTCATTATGTATGTGTGCGATGTTACCATACCGATGTGTATATACTCAACTCACACAAACACCAACAAACACTACTCTCTTGGTTTCTATAAAATATCTTTAAAATAAATAATATAAAAACTAATAAAAGTATTTGTTTGTTTTTTATTTATTTTTACTTGTTTGTTATCTAAACTTTCTGTAATTCTCTAATTGATTTGAATGTGTTTGAATGTCAAATATATATGTATGTACGTATCACATACTGTGTGAGTTTTTCGAGAGTTGCCATTTTATTACAGCCAAATCGTTGATTTAATCGAAAAATTGTTCAAATAAGAGTTGTAGATATCGACGGGGGCAACCGATTGCTATAGTCAGGAGCTTTATAGCTCTTATGTTTTTTGAGCTATGATACAAACTTATAGATTTTTAAATGAGACTATATATTAATTTTTCGATAAAACTTATTTAATGCATTAATTAACAACATAAATGAGCAAAAAAAATATTTTTTACCCAAGTTTAATTTTTTAATTTATCAGTTAGGTGGTAAAAATATGCATATGTACTTGAGGCTACTTCAACCGATAATGTTTTTCTTGGTTACATTTCCATTACATTCAAGGAAAGAACCTTTTCCAGTACCATTTCTATCATAAAAATTTGGTTGTAATAGAAATGGCAACTCTCAAAAAACTCACATGGTATATGTACATGTTGAATCATTTTATGTATTTGTTTATATAAAGTTTCTTTAAAAATATTGTCGATTTTCGGGGAAGTTTACTGTGAAAGTGCTCGGGCCTCATAATGTTAATATTCCAACTATAGAGATGTAGTTCCGAATAACCCATGGCGCCGCCCTCGTGTTAAACAATTTTTTTATGCGGTTACATAGCAATTTTTAAATTAAAATTTCAATCATAGAGATGTAGTCCCAACTTACCTGTGTCGCCGCCCTGGTGTGTCAGACTGTTATATATTTTGAGAAAATGGCTCATTGGTGACGCAAAGATTATGCGAGCGCTCCTTGTTTTTTAAATTAGAAGTTGTATCAAGTAAAAATGCTTGCGTTCGTCAGAAAGTTTTGTTAGCCTAACGTTAGCTAACGGAGCTTGCACCGTTACAAACCAAAGGGCTCTGATTCAAAAAAATTTATATTCATATTATAGTACGGGAGGTAGCGTTGTATTTTCATTAGCGTTTTTTGGCGGAATGAATTCTACTTTAAATATAAGATTAGTACCTAATAATAAACGGGCGTCAGCTGTCGCACCCGCGGTGGACCTAAAAGAAGCAGCGAGTTTAATTTTGCGCTGCTTTTTGACATTTAGAACTGTCAGATACTGTCCACTGATTTTACATTACAAAAAAATTGTTATTGTAATTTTTAATTTCCATAGTGATGTTTGATTATCAGAATAGAATAGCCGATCAAAATACAGCTAAAAAAATTATTTCTTTAATTAATTTCTTTAAAATTAATTTCCGTCATAGCAAGTTAAATAAATCTCTAATCAAACATAACTATGGAAATTAATAACTACAATAACAATTGATTGCATTTTATTTGTAATTATTACAAAAATTACAATAACAATATTTTGGTAATGTGCGGATTATTTGATTTTATGTCACCAATCAAACGTATACGTGTATTTTGACTTGATATTAGTTCTAATTTTACCAACAAAGGCGCGAGTGAGCATCTTTGCGTCGCTAATATATGTAGTATGTTCTAGAAGAGTGATCCTTAAGGAATTTTTCGCAATAAAATGAAATAATAAGTAAGGGGTGTCGCCATCTAGTGACGTTGAATGAAACTTGATCTTCGTCTATCGCGTTGGGTCTTTTTTTACGAATTTTATCACGTGAAGTTCTTGAAACGGATATTGTGTTTCGTTTACAAAAAGTCACCACGAACGTTATGTAATACGTTCTCATGAACCTTGATATACAAAAATACCGATATATGTATACCTATGAGCAGTTAAGTTAGAATCCTACATAGGGTTTCATTCATTCAACATCACTTGATGGCGACACCGCTTATTTCTTATTTCATTTTATTGTATAAAAGCCGTAAGTTTAGCGAAAGACTGATGTGAATGGAATTTGATGATTGCAAAAGTATGTAATTAGGTTTTTGAAGAAAATTATTTTTGTTTTATTTTTTTATGTAATATTTAAAAAGTTATGTCGAATTAAAAATAAATTTTTAAACTTAGAATCGATAACGAGCCAACAATTCCCGAACGCATATGTGACGTCATTATGTTTACTTACCTGAAAACATATTAATGTCTTTTTATTTTAAATTATTGGCGATGCAAAGACTACACGAGCGCTCCTGGTTTTTTAAATTAGAAGCTGTGTCAAATAAAAATTTCTGTATACGTTTAATTGTCGGTAGAAAAATGTACTATACAAATTATGAGCGGATTACTAGATTTTATATCTCCCATTAATCGTATACGTATATATTTACTTGATGCTAGTTCTAATTTTACCACCAGAGGCGCGAGTGAGAATCTTTGCGTCGCCAATTGTTGTTATGCAATTATTGCTGCTATAAATAAATATTTTTGTATTGAATATCTTAACATAATGACTTCAGATATCGCGATCTTTTGAAGTGTTGTTTATAAACATGTGATATTTTTTAAAATTTTAATTAATAAATCATTTTTTAAATTTTTTTCGCATCGATAATCAATATAGTTTATGGTATAGTATTGAAATAAAAAAAAAAAGATAATTATTTTTTATTCAAAAATAGTTATTAAGTAAGACAATAAATTAATACGAATAAGTTATTATTATAATTATTATTTAATATATTGTTACTGTTGACTTTAAATCAATTAAATTTACCAAAAAGAAAAACTTTCGTTTCTTTTTTATCCTGTTTACACATATTTCGGGGGACCTTTTAAATAATTAAGTGCAGAGGGGGATCGTAAACCAAACAGTTTGAGGACTACTACCAGAGTCGGATTTGCATAAGGTCACTTAGGGCACGTGCCTCGGTGGTTCCATAAAATTAATAATCTATATTTCAAGAGGGGACTAGAATGTAAAGTAGAAGCGCTTTTTTCTTTTGCTCGTCAATTTGCTATTTTTTAGGAAAATTAAAAAAATTTCGGAAATGGATCAAAGTATCAAGGAAAAGCAATCAAAACAAATTTTAATGAAAATTGATAATAAAGACTATAATTTATTATGCTAATTCATCTTAACTATCATTATTTAACTAAAAAAAAAAAAAAAAAAAAAAAAAAAAAAAAAAAAAACTAATTAAAAAAAGTAATTTTTTAACTAAAATCCACCTGAACAGAAACGGGCTATGACGTTGCATTCTCTTATATTTCAACAGTATCGCCACTAGGGTCGCTACTTTAAGTTCCAGTTAGCAAACATAACTATGGAAATTAATCTAAAATAATTAATTTTAAAAACTTTTCCTAGTTAGTTACAAGAAAAACAAACAATATTTTTTTTTAATTACAGAACACCTGTTGCTATCTAGAGAATGTGACGTAACTGATAGCTAAAGAACATTTTCGCACAAATTTTGAGAACAAATATTAAAATAATTTTTCGAACGATTTTCGGCATTATTTTTGAAAATTAAAAACATATACATGCATAATACATAAATATACTCGCATTTATATAAAATGCAAATGATTCATATAGTTGGAATGTAAAAATGAAATTTTGTCATTTATCAAAGTTATTATAATTTTTACTATCCTTTTTCAATATATTAGGTAGTAGATCTTGTAAGAGATAGCTATATTACAAGCTTGTCTGCTGTGCTGTCTTACGTGCATTCCTATCGCATGAAATCATTTTCATTTGGTAAAAATATTTCTATATATGTGTTAATAATTTCCCAAAATTATTCAAATTCCCCATTCCTTATTGTCTTAGCAGGAGCCTTCACCAAAGTGCTGAAGGGCTTCCACATGTGAAGGACTCCGGAGCAGTGTTGCCAACTTAGTGGTTTTACCCCTAAAACTAGTGGTTTTGAACGTCCCACAGTGGGGAAAATTTTCTTCTAATGGTTTGTGGTTTTCAACGTTACCATCTTAGTGGTTTTACCACTAAAACTGCTGGTTATTTCATTATTAATTTATATAATATTGTTCTAATTTTGTTTTGTTATAATTAAATCATAAAAATTAAATTATAAAAATTTTTATTTTAAAAAATTTTTTGTTGTCGTATTTTCTTTTTTTGCTTGTCGATGAAGAGCTGGTGGTTTTTAGTTTTTAATGGTTTAAAAGTCGAATCTAGTGGTCTCTGGAAAAAAAGTTGGCAATACTGCTCAGGGGCCTCCACAAAGTAAATCCGGCCCTAACTACTACACTAGATAACATTCGGAAAAGTCCATGTTGATTAAAAAAAATTGTTGCATTAATACCTCTAAAAATTTTGGAAATGTATTTCAATAAATGTGAAATTTTTGTTAGAGTCCGCAACGGCAGCTCCATCTCCTAGTCGACAGGTTGATTGTGTTTTTTAAAGTTGACCGCCCTGGTTGTCATTGTAGTTGCTCATGTCTGTTTGAAGTTATCATTATCATTACCTTGGTGCCTGGTGACTTAAAATAAAAATTCTATTTAAGACCAAGTAAAAGCAGATTGTATTTAAAAATGGACAATAAAAGTTTGACTGATTTAAATCTTTTTAAAACTGAAATAGAAGAGAATTATTCAAACATAGAAAACTCATCATCAAGTGTGATCAAAACACAACCAACTGAGACCGTATATTTGACTGAAATAAAAGTGGAATCAGACGCATTGAATAACGTAAAAACAGAACCGACTGATACTGAATATGAAACTAAAATAAATGTGGAATCCGACTCATTAAATGGCGTAAAAATTGAATCACCCAATACCGTATATGTGACTGAAATAAAATTGGAACCCGAAGATTCGGTTTCGAGTGATTTGACGAGTTTACACAGCGAAATAAAAATTGAAGATGACACAACAGTTAAAAAAGAGTTGAAGTGTATTAAGTGTTTAAGTGTAACAAATATTTTACATATTGACGAAAGATTTCGCACCGATGAAAACTCCTATAAATGTAACAAATGTTCGAATCGATGTAGTATATGTTCTAGAACATTTGCCACTTTAAATGGTTTAAGAATACATAAGAGTATTCATTTGACCGAAAGTCCGTATAAGTGTAATGTGTGTTCTAAAACATTTATTTCATCGTTTCATTTAAAAACGCACGAAAGAACGCACACCGGTGAAAAACCATTTAAATGTGATATATGTTTTAGAAGTTTCGCGCAATCGTCCAGTTTAAAAAGACACGAACGAGTTCATACCGGTGAAAAACCATTCAAATGTAATATGTGCGGTAGAACGTTCGCTAGTTCGGTTAATTTACGGAAACATGAAAAAATTCATGAGAATGAAACGCCAGTTACGGCAGATATGTATGTACTGCCTGATACACATTTTCTTGGGTGATTGTGCCGAGGCAGGGTTCCATCTGTTTTCGACTTAAGGGTTCAAATAAAAAAGCAACTTTTTTTATTTATGATTATTTTGTTTGTTAAAATTTTTTCAAATTAGGGATGGTTTCGAATAGAAAATTTTGTTTTTGAAACATTCATTACTCTTCCCTGTGGGGGGAGGGAGCCCTTCTTCACAAGTTTTTAAGCGTTTACAAGGAACACCATATCTCAAAAAGTAATGAATATTTTTTAAATATTTTTTCATTATTTTATTCCTAAAGGACCTGTCCATAAAGCTGAGTATGGGTTTTAGGTAATTTTAAAAATTAACTATAAAATTGTAATTCCAAAGTTCTAAAAATTATAAAACTCAATTTTTTATTAGAAAAAAAAATGTTTAAAAATAGTTACAATTGCTCAAATGGAAAAAGCATACTCCACTTTATGCGCAATATGTTTATGAACAAAATAAAAAAAAAATTAAGTCTCTATCTTTTCTAGAACTTGAGATATGATTTTCCTTGTCGGGAAAAACACAAGTTTCGGGAAACGGTAAAAAACAAAAATAATAACAAAAGAAGCGGTTTACTCACTGTTTATTAAAACGTCTACAAAGGCATACAAATAAAAGAACATTATCTCACTGCATACTATAACTCGTGTACACACCAAAACTAAATATTATTGATAAAATCGCGAGGGGGGGAGCGAGCGTTATCTGCAAAGGAGCAGCAAATTGGTTGTGCAGCGGTTCACAAATAAATATTTTTCTAGTTGAAAAAAATTTTTTTTGGCCATGTCTTATATATCACCGTGTTTGTAAAGAACCACAGAACGAAATAAAAACAAAAAACCAGATTCGAAAAAAATTAGTTTATTAGCCGATTCTGGCGTGAACTCCTCCCTTAAAAAAAAAAAAAAAAAAAAAAAAAAAAACTAGTGAACCGATTACACTTTACGTCCCACGGAAAATAATCACAACAAGCGCAGAGACCGATCGCGATCAATGATTACACATTATGCGTGCGATGTTACCGCAAACAAGGATTTGTGTACTGACACAAATACACACTACTCTGTTATGGTTTCTATAAAAATTTTTAGAATAAACAAATACGTTAAAAAGTATAGTTGATCCTTTTTTTGTGCGGCAGACGGGACCGCATAAAAAAAATCGCACAAAAAAAAAATATATTAAAAAATATCATAAATAGCTATAAAAAGTATAGTTCGATCCAGATTGTACAAAAAAACTTTTTTTATGCGGTTGGTCGGGACCGCATAAAAAAGTTTCATCGGAAAAACATCACTCAAAACGCTCAAAACTTAGAAATTTCCTTAGAAGTTGCTTCTATAAACAAGATAAAACATTAATTTATACGTAGAAACATTTTATTTCAATTTTATAACAAAATTAAATTAAATCTTAAAAATTAAATGATGCAAGAACTTATATTCTTATGCAATGTACTGATTAAATGCTTAAAAGCCGTTAAAAAGTATTTTTATCAAAGAAAGTTATTATAGTAATTGTTTAAGTTTCTTACTGTCTCGTGATTTTGACTTACATTATGCATTTTAATGGCCATTTTTTACAAACCGCATAAAATAAATCGCATAAAAAAACGCACAAAAAAAGACCGCATAAAAAAGAGTTCAGCTGTACAATGGTTTTACTGTAAAAAATTTTTTCAAGCCCGTAGACCAAAAAAAAATTTCTTTGTGTTATTCCTTAAAATTGCTCGGTAACTGTCACTCCTAAAAATTTTTGACGAAAGATCTCATAATTAGAATCTTGGAGCTACAAAATGTTTTTTTCACCATCTCGATACGACCATTTTTCACTTAAATACAACCCTTCGAAAATCACTAAAAAATTAACAATTTTTTTTTTGCTCCCTTAATTTTTTGTAGTAGTATATAACTTTTTGTAATTGATTTGAATGTCAATATATTGGGAAATCAAATGAAGGCGTGGTTTAATATTTAGCCTACTGGCAGTAGTTTTTTCATTCATCACCAGATGGCAAAAATTGAGATCTAAAAAATAGAAATGGTAGGAATTTGGAATTGACCATTTTTATTTGGAAACAGTAAATTATTGTGAAAAAATAAGGATTAGTTATATTAAAAAAAAATATGCCAGTTTGTATTTTGCAGACTAAACGGCACAAATTTTGTGAATTGTCAAAATCTAATAAACAAACTTTGCCTACTGGTAGTAGTTAATTTTTTAGTTCGCGTATCTAAGTTTTATGATTCCCAATATGTACGTATCACGTACGTATGTTTACACATACATGTTGAATAATTTTATGTAATGTTTAAATAAAATTTCTTTAAAAATATTGCCGGCTTCTGGGGAAGTTTACTGTAAAAGTCCTCGGGTTGTAGTGTTAATAATTTGAATGATTGACCGATGAATAAAGTCAATTTTTCGAATTTTTACCTTTATCATTTGTAACGACGTATCTTTGTAATTCAGTATTTACTTCAAGCGAATGACAGTTGTTATTTTTATTTTTTTCTAGGATGAGTACATAGGTGATGTAACTTTTTTTCTTCTAAAATAAGAAATTTAAAAAAAAAAAAAATTATGTAAATTTATAACTTAATTTTACATTTCCTTTTTTTGTTGGTAAATTCTGTTATTAATGAAAAACAAATTAAAAAAATATAAGTCAATAATAAATTGTATTCATCTTTTAATTTATCTATCTTTAGGATAGATTTTCTTCCTCTTTTCTCTTTCCTTTTCTACCCTAACACACCCATTTTTAGATCACCCATACACTACTACAGATTTTCTTAAGATATGTGAAAGAGCACATTAGTGTACTGTAAAATCTTGAAGAAAAATTTGGTGACTCTGTGTTTAGTTACGCTAATTAAAGTCAAATTTATATATAAAGAAAATAACTCATTTCAAAAATAAAGTTTTGTCACATATAAAAGATATTATAGTTTCTACTATCCTTTTTCAATATATTAGATAGTACATTTTGTGAGAGATAACTATATTACGAGTGTATCTAAAAGATAAATTTATGAGAATGAGTCATTTGTAGTCGTCGTTGTTTTCTCTATACCATAGGTACCGAAGCGATCAGATCTAACTTATATCACATTACGCATTGTACAGCAGACTTGTCGCTGTTGAATTTTCGCACCTATTTGTTAAAACAGAGCGAACTACATTTGCTTATGTATTGGTGTATTAGTTATCAAAACCGTGTATCAGTAGACCATTTCGTCATAATTATTTGTGACCATTAACGTGTTAAGTTTCTCTACGTTGAGCGTATTCCATTTAAAAAAATATTACACAGTGCATGACACTGTCACACTGTGTCTACTTATTTCATAAATGGAACATCAACTTCTAAGCTAGTGTTCCACCTAACATCTAGATTTTATAAAATTATAATTTTACGGGGGCGTGGCTTAAATTTTAGTGTAATCGTAGGTGTAAAATACTTAAAATCTAGATGTTACAAAATTATGATTTTAATAGTATAAATTTTTCTATTTTTTTTTAGTAAAATTAACCCCCACCTAAAAATGAAAATGGCGAAAACTAAAAAAATTCATGTACAAAAGTGACAGATATAACAAATGTATATCTAGTATATCTGTCATTAATGAACATTATTGATGAAAAGATTTACTACATAATATTATTGATGAAAATTACTAACATTATTGATGAAAAAATAAATTCTAACGTTAAATTTAGTACCATGTTAAATTGTACAACGACCATGAATATTTTTTTAAAAGTTCTTATTTTTTTTAAATAAATGTACTAGTAACTAGTATACAAGAAATGTTTTTGTTTTTTCTGTAAAGTGACATTTGGCGCCATTTTTTTTCTTATAATTAAGTAATCGTTTTTCAGGGTGGCGATCGACCTGGAAAACCTGGAAAAGTCAGGGAAATTTGAATTTCTGGAAAAGTCAGGGAAAAGGCAGGGAATTTCAGTTGTAGTCAGGGATTTTTTCAGTTTTTGACTCGGCCAGAGCGTCGACTGATAGTTTTTGAAGAAGTTTTTTGACGACCTTTTCTTTTTTTGCTCTTTAGTTGTATTTTTTGTCACTGACGAGCAAAAAAAGAAAGGTCATCAAAAAACGAAATTACAGTAGACTGTCGTTAATTCAAACCTTCGATAATTCGAAACTCTCTATAATTCAAAGGTATCACGAGTTCCCTTCAAAATCTCTTTATATTTCGAACTAAAACAATTGATTTTTATACACTTGGTAATTCGAACGAAAAAATCATTGCTAGGTAACAAAACCACTCATCGGTGTCAAACACGCGACAATTCAAAGTTGCAGAAAGAAAGAGACAGACAGATTGTAAGTACATTTTGAGAAAAGTTCAAGTTCATTCATCGCAAATGCTTAAAAAATTAAAATTGTCACCTGCGATAATTCGAACCTCTCTATAATTCGTAATATTTTAAGATTCCCTCGAGTTTCGAATTAACCAGAGTCGACTGTGCTATATTTTAACCAATATTTTTTTCGGAGTAGTCCTGGAAAAAGTCAGGGAGAAGTCAGGGAAAAGTCACGGAATTTTGAAATTCGTTTTCAATCGCCACCCTGTTTTTTCAATCGGTTATAGTCGGCATACTCGGCTTATGAAATCTAACACCTCATAAAAAATAATTTTACTATAAAAGATTATAATTTTATAAAATATAAATGTTAGGTGAAACCACAGGATAATCAAAAGCCAAGTTGCTATCTCTGCACTAGTGATACCAGTGTAGACAAAAAAAACCCTCTACTTCCCACCACTATGTTGTGTAGGTACACACTGTTTGTAGTGGTGTTGGTTTAATGTTTGCAACTGTGTGAGTCGTCACACACACAACCACATAACACGCATATGCGGACAGAGCAATGTGCAGTTCCAAGCAACAATGGTCTAACAATACATTACATATTTACAATGCATTGTCCGTTCGGTGACCGACAACGACCAACTAAATGCCTTAAGCGGTATCGGCCACACTCCGGACACACTGCTATCCACAGTTTTTTACACATACGCTTAGGGCTTAGGTGAAACACTAGCTTTAATGTATTTCGGCAGAGGACAGCATAGACAAAGTTACTAGATTTAAAAAAAATAAAAATAAATTCAATCTGCTTGATATACTTTCTATGGTTCACAATTACATGATTGTATAATTTAGTTAAAAGCAGTCAAAAGGTTAGTTTTGCAATAAAATTTAAAAAAAATTGCTTTTTTGTGAAAAAAGAGAGTACAAAAATCACGAAAATTTAGTTGGCATTACTTTTTCCTTATGCACAGTGTCGTGTGTGTTTTATAAATGGAACACGCTCGTCGCAAACTCATGTTTTCTAAAGTTGAGAACCCTAGTTGTCACTTGCTATGCTCGCTATTGTGTACATATTTGACATTTACCGACACTAATTTTTTAAGCATATAATTTACTAAACAACACTTCTGTCAGAGCAAACTAAACTAGTAGATTTTGCTTAAAAATGGATAATAAAAGCTCGACTGGTTTAGACGTTTTTGAACCTTTCACTATTAAAACTGAAGTGGAGGAGAATGATTCAGACATAATAAACTTATTGAATGGCGTAAAAACAGAGTCGACTGAAATAAAAGTGGAACCTGAAGAGTATGTTTCGACTGATTTGAAAAATTTACACAACGAAATCAAAATTGAAGATAACACTCCAATCAAAAATACGACATTGGATGAAAGTGTTCCATTTAAAAAAGAGCTTAAGTGTAGTGCGTGTTTAAGTGTAACAAATGTTTTATATACTGAAGAGAGTCCATCGAGTCCATTTCATACCGATGAAAACTCTTATAAATGTGAAAAATGTTCTAATCAATGCAATATATGTTCTAGAACATTTAAAACTTTACGGGGGTTAGTGATGCATAAAAACATTCATATGTATGATAAACAATATCAGTGTAACACATGTTCGGAAAAATTTTCCCACTTAAATTATTTAAGATCACATCAAAGAACTCACAATGATAAAAGAACGTACGAATGTAGCGTATGTTCGAAAATATTTACTACTTCAAATCATTTAAAATTACATGAAAAATCTCACGCGATTGAAAAAAGCCCATATAAGTGTAATCTGTGTTCTAAAACTTTTACTACGTCACGTGATTTAAAAATACATGACAGAGTGCACATGCGTAAAACTCCATATAAGTGTAATGTGTGTTTTAAAGCATTTACGTGTACATTTCATTTAAAAACACATGAAAGAACTCACACCGGTGAAAAACCATTTAAATGTGATATATGTCCGAGTACATTTACTCAGATGTCTAGTTTAAAAAGGCATGAAAATGTTCACAGTGGTGAAGAACGATTCAAATGTAATGTGTGCGGTTGGGCATTTGCTTGTTTAAGTAATTTAAGGGGACATGAAATAATTCATGAGAATGAAAAACCAGATACATCAGATACGTATGAAGTGCCTAATATATTTTTTCTTGTATAACACATGTACACAGCCACGTTGCGGTGTGGCGCACAGCTTCCTTGGAATATGCTTGTAGCTTATATTCGCTATGAGCTTTTGCCTGAAGCGGATACGAAATTCGATTACAGCGCTCACGGTGGACAAATATGTCAGTTTATCAGGACGTTGTTTGTACATAATTTTACTGTTTTCTTTAAAAAAAAAAATATTTTTTTAAAATACTGTGTTTTATTATTGCATATTTTCAAATTATCCCTCGCTTTCACTATAACTGTACCAAAATAAAATAAGTGAAATATGGGTTACATGTTCAGACAAATTGTTAAAAGTGTCAGCTCAGAACTAGTAATGTCGGGCCGAGAAGCAGTTAGTCGATTAATCGACTAAAATTGTTTTTCAGATAAAATTAGTCATTAGTCGAAAATATCCAGCACAGAGTAGTCGACTAATCAACTAAATTTTTAGTCGAATTCATGAATAAGGTATCTATATTTATTGATGTTATTTCTGTTGTTATAAAGTATTATGTAGAATATTTATTAATAAATAAAAATTACAACAAAAATTGTATACAAATGAAAAAATATTTATTACCACTGACACTTTGTAGGTTATAAAAGGTGTTAATCAATATGACGATTTACTTCAAAAAAATAATGGGTGCTCCATCAATTGTATGGTACTACATACGTATTCTAATATCAATGAGTCAGAACAACTGTAGAGACCGTTGCCGATCAGTGACCACACATGTGTGCGCAAACAGGTATTAACTTACAACAAACACGTGTCACGTGTGTGTTGGTTTTTGTAAACATTTATAGAAGAATAACATCAACATAACACTTAAAAATTATAAACATTTATAATAAAATGTAGTTTTATATTATCATTTATTTTTATTTTTTTATGATTGTATTGAAATGTACGCATTTCAATACAATCACAAAAATCAGTGTGTTTGTTATTGATGTTATTTTTATTAAAAAAGTGTATATTTACACATGTTAAATCATTTTGTAAATTTATTTATATAATTTTTTTTTAAATTCTTTAAAAATATTGCCAGGTCTGCGGGAAGTTTACTGTGAAAATACGCGGACTGTATGTGTTAAAATAAATTTTTCGAAAACAATGGAAATGGAAAATAAAGTATCTACATCAGTGAATGAGATATTTACTGTTACAATAAAAGAGCAAAAACATTTATAGAATTAAACAACTCATTTTCAAATACAATATTAAAACTTTAAATAATTTATTTAAACTTTATTATATAAACTCAAATAATTTATTATTTAAACTTGAACTCTTTTAAACAAACCATATGGAAAAATTTTTTTGTCTCAAAATGCCGGACTTTTTATTGCCAGTGATAAGTACAATAGATAAGGTTACGAAAAAAGAAAAGAAAAAAAATTAAAGATCCCAACATCAAAAAAGTGAACCCTCGGAATTTACAAAATATAATAAATTATACTTACTAAACTATGTTGACAAAATTGAACACTATTTAGAATGATTGAGAATTATACCGTATTTCGGAAAATCTGTCATAGATGGCGGCACCTGTACCGTGAATATGTACATATCACAGCATTTTGAGCCGCCATATTGCAGAACGAGTTAACTCGTCTAAATCATTTAAAGGTTAAATAATAAATTGGTTCTCATTCTTGTTCTTAATACTAATTATTTAAAAAATTACACATGTATTTTTAAATCACTTGACTGGCTAAATGTTTTCAAGCATATTTTACATTTATATAGTTTTTCACCTGTATGAATGAATACCTTCATGATTTTTAACGCTTTTAACCATAGAGAAAATTTTTTTGTCTCAAAACACAGACCTTTTACTGCCAGTGACAAATAAAATAGATAAGATTACAAAAAGGAAAGAAAATCAGAGATGCCAACATCAAAAAGTGTCAACCGTAGGAATTTGCAAAATAGAAATTATGTATACTAAATCATGTTGGTAAAATTGAACATTATTTACAATTATACCGTATTTCGGAAAGTCTGTGACAGATGGCGGCACTTGTCCCAATATATGCCGTTTAACTCGTCTTAACCATTTAAAAGTTAAATTACTTGAAGAAGTATATTATTATGTACATTCGTATGGTTTTTCACCTGTAGGAATATGTTACCCACTCTCTCCCAGCCCGACAAAGTATATTAATTAAAAAAAACAAAAATACTGGTCGAAAGGAAATAATTTGCACCCTTCATTTATACAAATAAAAAAAATTGAACCCCTCCCAGTTTTCCATAAAAAAATGTCAAAGTTGCATCATTTTAACACGACGATTTCCTGAAAATTAGAGGTTTTTCCGACTTTCTTTTCGGCGATAAAAACTGAACCTTTTTAAAAAAAAATTGAGCCACTTTTAGATTTTCGATTATTTAGATGGTTTTATTATAAACAATAAAAATGATTAACCAGCTATAACAGGCTAACTGCGCATGCGTTGGGTGTCAAAAAGCGGCAAAGTTCAGACATTTGAATGAATTCACATATTTACACATTTAAATGAATTTAGATATTTAAAACAATATGTAATAAAAATCTGCACCCCAACATAAAATGTCATAATAATTAATATTTTATCTTAAAAGCCTGTCATACCTGAGTAATCATATTTATTGTTTATAATAAAACCATCTAAATAATCGAAAATCTAAAAGTGGCTCAATTTTTTTTAAAGATGGTTCAGTTTTAATCGCCCAAAAAAGGGTCGGAAAAACCTGTAATTTTTAGGATATTGTCGTATTAAAACTTTGACATTTTTTTATGGAAAACTGGGAGGGTTTCAATTTTTTTTTATTTGTATAAATAGAATGTATTATTATTGTTCTGCCGCTAGTATTTTTTATTTCTAATTTTGTTAACCAAAAAATTTATTATCTCGGTTCTCTCGTCTAGTAGGAGTCATGACTTTCTTGCTGTTACTCAACTTTTAAGATAAAATATTAACTATTATGATATTTTATGTTGAGGTGCAGTTTTTTATTACATATTGTTTTAAGTATCTAAATTCATCTAAATGTGTAAATATGTGAATTCATTTAAATATCTGAACTTTGCCGCTTTTTGACACCCAACGCATGCGCAGTTAACCTGTTATAGCTCGGTAATCATTTTTATTGTTTATAATAAAACCATCTAAATAATCGAAAATCTAAAAGTGGCTCAATTTTTTTTTAAAAAGGTTCAATTTTTATCGCCCAAAAGAAAGTCGGAAAAACCTCTAATTTTCAGGAAATCGTCGTGCTAAAATGATACAATTTTGACATTTTTTTATGGAAAACTGGGAGGGGTTCAATTTTTTTTATTTGTATAAATGAAGGGTGCAGATTATTTCCTTTCGACCAGTATTTTTGTTTTTTTTAATTAATATACTTTGTCGGGCTGGGAGAGAGGGGGTGAATATGTTGATGTGTTTTTAAATCAGCTGACTGGCGAAATGTTTTAGAACATATTTTAAGAACGAATTTTTGGTGCATAGTTTTTCATTTAACTATTAAGATTTCGTAGTTCTAATCAAACTCGTATACATAGAAAATAAAAACATTAAATAACGATATTATTAACAAATTAAAGACTAATTTTAATATTAAATAAAAACAAGAAATATTTTATCCCGAGAATTATAAAAAAAAATCTAGCGACTGAACTACGAAATCCAGATTTAATTCGTGTCTAACACACCCTTGCCGAATTATTATTATTTATTATGATAAGAGTGAGGACATTGGTCCGCACAAATTCGTTTTCAAGTGGTAACCAATTTTTTATAGCGGGTTCTAGCATACATCACATCATCAAAAGTATGGGAACACCGTGACCCAAGGGGTGCCCACAATTTTGATACGGCAGTGTACCACAGCATTAAGTACTTTACTACGGCAAAAGTATGGGCACCGCTGGGTCAAGGTGTCCCTATACTTTTGACGACGTAATGTGTTCTAGAACCCACAATAAAAAATTGGCACCTTGTTTGTACGGATCAATACCCTTACTCTAATTCTGATCATTATTTAATTTTTCTAAAATATGAAATTTTCTGATATGAGTCCTCAAATTACATGACCAAAAAAATATTTTAAAACATAGGTATGTTACATTTAAATGCTTTTTTCCCATGTATGTACCTATCCTGTGATTTCAAACGTTTTAAAACATTTATCACATTTGAATGGTTTTTCTATGGAGATTAGACAAGGAGATGAAACTCAGTGTATTCAAAAAAGTGTCCAAATCAAAGATGGCACTCGTGTTCGACGGATACGAAAGCGGTACAGTACTTATGCTCAAATAGAACACTCTCAAATGGAAACGCGGGCTTCTATATTATCTTTGTTAGCTTTTGAATAGAATCATCTGGAATCTTTTTCAATGTTCAACTCAGTTATAAAGTGGATTTTTCGATCGTTTTTAAAATAAACTTAACAATTTTTATTTTGTGTCGCATCATTTATATTGTATATTATATAATTCGCTGACGTCACTATGTAAAATCGGAGTCAGTACCATTGGATTTCCGCCGTATAAAGTAATTTAAACTATAAGAGTTTATTTCATACATATGTAATTTCTATGTATTTCCTTATTATTAAATATCATCAACCGACATTGGTGATTTTCAAATGGAAACACTCACTTCCCCAGTCCCGACGTGTTTCCATTTGGGAATAAGTACTGTATTTACATTCTGTTTTATCCGTTTTATGTTACTATATTCGCTATATTCACATCAGTATTCGAGCATTATTAACGCCGCGAGTGGTAAAAAAAAGCCTTATATTTACCATTTTCCTGACCAATTTTGTCAATTCCTCTCATATAAGTAAGATCTCCATCTTATAAAATACTCCATTGGTTTTTCTCCAGTATGTATTCATTCATGTGACTGCAAAGTGCTTAACTGAACAAACGTTTTCGCACATGCGTTACATGTAAATGGTTTTTCACCGGTATGTATTCGTTCATGTTTCAGTCGAGTCGATAAATGAGTAAATCTTTTCGCACATGCGTTACATTTGAACGGTTTTTCCCTGTATGTATTTTTTCGTGTAACGTCTAAGTTCCCGATTGTAAAAATGTTTTAAAACATGTGTTGTTACATTTGAATCGTCTTTCTCCGGTATGTATTCGTTCATGTGCTTTTAAACTACATGACGCGGAAAATGTTTTAGGACACCAGCTGCATTCGTATGGTTTTTCTCCGGTATGTGTTCTTTCGTGTGTTTCTAAATGGCTTGATTGACGAAATGTTTTCAAACATACACGGCAACTGAATGACGTTTTTCTTGAATGTTTCGGTCCGCGATTTTCCAAATGACTTGAAGTGGATGCTTTTTCAGGAGTCTTGAAACTACCTTACTCAAGTGCACTCTCTACGTTAGATGTTTTTGATTCAATAGAATGTTTATTAAAAAAAATTGGTAAGGCTTAATACATAATCAATGAAATAAGGAATAAGAAGTATGCCATCTAGTGACGTTGAATGGAACTTAATGAAATAAGAAATAAGAAGTATGCCATCTAGTGACGTTGAATGGAACTTTAACGTAATTGCTCATAGATATTATAAATATGTAGGTATTTTTGTACGTCAAAATTTGTGATTTTTTCACTTAGGGCCCGTCTACACGATAACGATTTGCCTGCACGTTCAGTTTGCGCAAACTAGTTTGTGCAAAAACACGGAACATGGTACACGTTCCAGTATGTTTGCGCAAACCTCAATTTGTTTTCAGGGTAGTTGCGGTATGTATCAACGGTATCAACTGTCAAATGTATTTAAATTAGTTAAAATGGAGGCAAGTGAAGAAATATTTTTATTACAAGCTTTATTATTCTGCTTGTTGATTAAAAAGAAGGAATTTAATCGACGGCCAAGATCGGAATGGTGCAAAAAATGGTTGCTAAATAGAAAGATGCACTCTCACGTTAATTTAATTAACGATTTAAGGGATGATCCAAATGATTGGCGTAATTATCTTAAAATGGATGAGACAGCATATATTGAATTATTACATTTGGTGACACCTCTAATTAGGAAAAAAAACACTTTATTTTATAACTCGAGTTGCAATGTCACTTGAGTTAAATTTGTCACTCGACTTGCAGTTCTCTTAAGTCAAACTTTTCTGACTCAAGTTGTGTACTACTATCTTTAATACACGTCGATAAGAAATGTTTTTGTATTTTGAGTAGATGATTTTAGCGAATTTCCAGAATGGAAACTCGCTATTTCAGCCACTGTCATGACACGACTTGAACCCAGGACCATGGCAGAAATTTGTTTTGAGGTCCCTAGGAACCGAAAATAATATTCACTCAAATTTATATATATATATATATATATATATATGTATATATATATGTATTTATATATATATGTGTCCGCACGATAACTCTCGAACGAAATGTCCTAGGTTTACGAAATTTGGTGAGAACGTTGGAAGTCGAAAAATCTTGGATGAGTTCTTCAGCCAGACACGTCGGATGCCAGGAACATGGTTTTTGTTCTTGCAAAAAATTAGTTTTTTGCCAAAATTTCCACTTATTCAAAAATTTTTGCGAAATTTTTTTACACCATTTAAAAGAGAAGAAAAAATTACATAAAAAAGGTCTTTAAACTTTTTTTCTATGTCAGCTAGTTTCCGAGAAAAGCGATGTTGTTTAGATTGTGATCATTTTATCGTATAAAGTGTGAATCTAAGCACAGTCTAAGAACATATTCGACACAGTATGGATATTAGCGAATTTCCAAAACTGGAAATACGCTATTACAGCCACTGTCATGACGCGACCTGAGCCCGGGACCATGGCAGAAATTTGTTTTGAGGTCCCTAGAAACCGAAAATAATATTCGCTAAAATTTATATATATATATATATATATATATATATATATATATATATATATATATATATATATATATATATATATATGTATATATGTATATATATATATATATGTATATATATATATATATATATATATATATATATATATATATATATATATATATATATATATATATGTGTGTCCGCACGATAACTCTCGAACGGAATGTCCTAGGATTACGAAATTTGGTGAAAGTGTTGGAAGTCCCAAACCGTTGGATGAGTTCGTTAACCAGACACGTCGGATGCCAGGAACATGGTTTTTGTTCTTGCAAAAAATTAGTTTTTTGCCAAAATTTCCACTTATTCAAAAATTTTTGCGAAATTTTTTTACACCATTTAAACCAGAAGAAAAAATTACATAAAATTGGTCTTTAAATTATTATTCTATGTCTACTAGATTCCGAGAAAAATTAATTTTTATAAACGGACACTCGCTATGTTATGCAGGATGCTGCAACAGGGATATATATTATTTTGTTACTGAAGTCAAATGACGATATATAGAATTAGTACATATGTACATAATATATGCTACGGTACTACCAATATATTCGTCAAAGATCTATATGCATGTACAATATGTACATAATAAATTACAAAATAAAAAAAATTGTCAAGTGCGTGGTAAACACGCATTATGCCATCTTTTTTATGTCATCGAAGATGACGTAATAATATCGTTGTGTGATTGAATTGAACACGTGATTGAATAATTATTGAGTTGTACATCCATATTGAATAAACGCCAGAGGGCTGTAGAGTTAACAACTATAGAGATAACAATACCCCTGTCGCAGCATCCTGCATAACATAGCGAATTTCCATTTACAAAAGTACGTTTTTCTCGGAAACTAGTTGATATACATAGAGTAATTGTAAATAAAAGAAACCTTCTTTATGTGATTTTTCCGCCTCATTCCGCCAAATTTTTTTCACGAAAAATGTCCAAAACCCCGTAAACGTTTTCACGAAATATCTTATTTTTAAGAAATTTCGTGAAAACATGATTTATCAAATTTGGAATAACAAGGACTTTTTTTCATACGTTATGGCAGTTTATCAACTTTTTGTCTGCAAAAAAGGTACCCACCCTGGTGTCGTGTCAACAAAAAAAAAGTTTTATTTCTTATTGTTTATCGGAAAAATGATTTGAAAAGCCGGAAAACCAGTCGAAAAATATTTGCTTCAAGCGTTTGCAATTGTTTGTAAATTTTTTATTTCTGTTTTACGGAAAAAAGTTTTGTTATTTTGATAACAAAAATGAAAAGTTCACATCCAAATTACCTTAAAGTAGTTGGTCCGTAAAACGATTTTTCAAAGGATTTTAACGAAACTTCTCTAGATATTTATTTAATTCAATACCAATAATACGAGCCTATTTCGATTAAAATTGACTACCCCAATTTTGAGAAAAACGATTTCAAAGTTTTAGAAAACTATTTTAGCGAATTTCCAGAATGGAAATATATATATATATATATATATATATATATATATATATATATATATGTATTTATGTATCAACACGATAACTCTCGAACGAAATGTCCTAGGTTTACGAAATTTGGTGAGAACGTTGGAAGTCGAAAAATCTTGGATGAGTTCTTCAGCCAAACACGTCGGATGCCAGGAACATGGTTTTTGTTCTTGCAAAAAATTAGTTTTTTGCCAAAATTTGCTATAATTTAAAAGTTTTTGCCACATTTTCTTACACCATTGCAAAGACGGAAAAAATCACATAAAAAAGGTTTTTGAACTATTATTCTAGGTTAGCTAGTTTTTGAGAAAAAAGAAAAAAAAGTCAATTTATTATTTTAAAGAGATATCTGTAAAAATGGAGCCAAGTACTTTTTGTGTTGATGCTTCAATATTTATTTAAAATACCCCTGTCGCAGCATCCTGCATAACATAGCGAATTTCCATTTACAAAAGTACGTTTTTCTTGGAAACTAGTTGATATAGAGTAATTGTAAATAAAAAAACCTTCTTTATGTGATTTTTCCGCCTCATTCCGCCAAATTTTTTTCACGAAAAATTTCAGTTCACGAAAAAAATTTAGCGGAATGAGGCGGAAAAATCACATAAAGAAGGTTTTTTTTATTTACAATTAGCCTATATCAACTAGTTTCCGAGAAAAACGTACTTTTGTAAATGGAAATTCGCTATGTTATGCAGGATGCTGCGACAGGGGTATTTATAATTTTATTTAGAAGTTGCAGTCGTAGCGTCGTCAAGGTTTGAATACGTTAAGGCCGAATTAAATTTTACAATATTTTTAAGTAACAATATTAATTTAAGTTTCATTTTCATATCACGCAAACTTGACAAAATTTTCTCAAAAGACTACCTTTCTTAACTTCTTTTTTTTTTTTAATTAATGTAAAATAATGATATAGTTATAACGATAATAACTATATATAATAATCTATATAATAATCTAAATAATAATAAAAAAAATTTATAGAATAAATTTCAAGTAAAAAAAGCATTTTGCATTTTATAATCCATTTTAAATAACAATTTTCCATTTTCAATTTTAAATATGTTCAGCAAAACCATTTTCCATTTTGTATTTTAAATGCAATTTTGGAAACCATTTTCTATTTTCAATAGTTTCTATGAACCATTTTTCCCAGCCCTGGTTTTGAAACCGTTAAACATAGAACACTAGAAGCCAACTAATATAAAAAAAGTGTAATTGGCTTGGAGTCATTTGGAGATGTGTCACAGCTTAAGGCATTAGTCAGTCCGTGTCCGTCGTCGAACCCACAGCGCATTATATGTACATTGTCACCATTGTTGGTTGAACACGTTGAACAGCTCTCTCTGGTAATACGTGTATTGCGGTAGTGTGCGTAAATACGCACACTACTAAAAAACACCAAACTAATACACTGCAAACAGTGTGTATCTACACAAATAGAGTGGGGAGATTTACGTCATAAACTCATTACAAGTGGAACAGAGACATAGACAATCTAGTTTGACCCCTTGCCGTTAAAAAACCAGTAAAAACCACCAGCTTTTCATCGACAAGCAAAAAAAAATCCTTTTCACTTTTCGACAACAAAAAAATTTTTAATCACAGAATAAAAATTTTTATAAATTAATTTTTATGATTTTTAATCACAACAAAATAGAAAAATAGAACAATAGCTCCTTCAGCTTGTACACATTGTACATGCGGTACAAGTGATACATATTGTACATGCGCTACATGTGGTACATCTTGTACATGCGGTACATGTGGTACATCTTGTATATGCGGTACATGTTGTACACTATCTACACACGCAAACAGAACCATGCATACAAAAGTTTGCACAAGTAAAATCTTCAGCAGTGCGACGTTTACGCAAGCCTCACCAATGGGTTCGTACGTGATACCGTTTTCCCGTCCATACTGTACATGCTTACTTGCACAAACTGGTTTGCACAAGTAAGTCGGTGATGGTTGTCCACACGACACAAGCTTTACCACCGACTTACTTGCGCAAACCAGGTTTGTGCAAGTAAGTCGCTACGTTTTTTCCCGTCCATACGTACATGTTTACTTGCACAAACTGGTTTGCGCAAGTAAGTCGGTGGTAAAGCTTGTGTCGTGTGGACGGACCCTTACAATTAGTGACAAAAAAGTCATCATAAACGTTAAGGCCTGTACACAATTAGGTGTGATAATGATAGTGACAACAGATAAGAACGAGAATACTCGGTTCCGCGACAAAATAACCGCGGACAAAATAACCGCGACAAAATAACCGCGACAAAATAACCGCGGACAAAATAATCGAATGACAAGATAACTGCACGACAAAATAACCTCAGACAAAGTAACTGTGGACAAAATAACCGCACGACAAAATAACCAAACGACAAAATAACTTTAAAGTTTATTTATTTATTATTTTGTTATATTTTTTATTTTTTATATTTTTTTTCCAAGAATGGGAATGCTATGATTAGCTTCAAATTTTTACCAGACACGTTATTATACACTAGATGACAGTATCTAGACTAAACTAACTTATTACCTTCGGGTAAAGGGTAACCTTAACAAACCTCACCACCTACTTTTTAAATGAAAGTCGAAGTATATTGTCAAAACTAACTAAACTAACCTAACCTTAACTAACCTCACCACGTATAACCTTAACCTAATTAGTCTTTATATCAAAGTCGAAGTATATTGTCAAAACTAACTAAACTAACCTGACCTTAACTAACCTCACCACCTATAACCTTAACCTAATTAGTTTTTATACCAAAGTCGAAGTATATTGTCAAAACTAACTAAACTAACCTAACCTTAACTAACCTCACCACCTATAACCTTAACCTAATTAGTGTTTATCCCAAAGTCGAAGTATATTGTCAAAACTAACTAAACTAACCTAACCTTAACTAACCTCACCACCTATAACCTTAACCTAATTAGTTTTTATACCAAAGTCGAAGTATATTGTCAAAACTAACTAAACTAACCTAACCTTAACTAACCTCACCACCTATAACCTTAATCTAATTAGTTATTATACCAAAGTCGAAGTATATTGTCAAAACTAACCTAACCTTAACTAACCTCACTACCTATAACCTTAACCTAATTAGTTTTTATATCAAAGGGGAAGTATATTGTCAAAACTAACTAAAATAACCTAACCTTAACTAACCTCACCACCTATAACCTTAACCTAATTAGTTTTTATACCAAAGTCGAAGTATATTGTCAAAACTAACTAAACTAACCTAACCTTAACTAACCTCACCACCTATAACCTTAACCTAATTAGTTTTTATACTAAAGTCGAAGTATATTGTCAAACCTAACTAAACTAACCTAACCTTAATTAACCTCACCACCTATAACCTTAACCTAATTAGTTTTTATACCAAAGCCGAAGTATATTGTCAAAACTAACTAAACTAACCTAACCTTAACTAACCTCACCACCTATAACCTTAACCTAATTAGCTTTTATGTCAAAGTCGAAGTATATTGTCAAAACTAACTAAACTAACCTAACCTTAACTAACCTCACCACCGATTTTTCAAAATAATGTTTCCCAAGCTTAGCTTTTTAAATACAATAGTTTTCACCCATTAACGTTCGTTTTTAAACGCAATAGTTTAAATACCAATATTTAAGGTCTATTGCAATTTAGCCATCTTTTATATACAAGGAGCAAAAAAAAAATCTTAATCATATCACAGCCGCATGTACCCTAACTCAAAAGAATAATTAATGATGTTTATTTTGTTGTTCGGTTATTTTGTCGTTTGGTTGTTTTGTCGTGCGGTTATTTTGTCCACAGTTATTTTGTCTAAGGTTATTTTGTCGTGCGGTTATTTTGTCGTTCAGTTATTTTGTCCACGGTTATTTGGTCGCGGTTGTTTTGTCGCGGTTATTTTGTCCACAGTTATTTAGTCGCGGCACCGAATACTCTGTGTTAAGAATTTTCACCTTGTGTCATCTAGCGGTTAAAATAAAAATTAAAAATAGTAGATTACTGTTATATAGCGGCCTACAGTGGAATAAATAGAACCGAGTGAGGGTTAATCGATTGCTGCCCATAACAATTACCATAAATAATATTAAAAACCGAGGGGATTAAAAGAAAAAAAATACCCCTGTCGCAGCACCTGCATAACATAGCGAATTTTCAAAGATAGGACACTGACGGATCTCATATAACAACTTGTATCCATCTAAAATAGTTTAACTCTATAACAGTGATAAGATTTTCGAAATCGATTGAGTAGTTAATTTTTTACTTTTGAGTCCCCAGGACCCTGGCAGATCACATATAGTATAGCACATATGCATTTAAATAAGTTTAACCAAAAAATCACTAAAAATGATGAAAAATGGCTTCTAAAAATCGGACATATCAGCTAACGAACTCGTCCCAGCTTTTGAGACTTTTGAACTTCTAACAAAATTTCGTAAGGATTGAATGCTTCATTCGAGAGTTATCGCGCAGACACACACACAAATATATATATATATATATATATATATATATATATATATATATATATATATATATATATATACAAATAACTCTTGTCCTTTTGTGGGTGACTCTTTGCACCCTGTAGACACTAAAACCGCAGGATTTTTTTCGGAATTAACAGTCGCGTCACCCCTCGATATAGGAAATAAGAATTATTTCCTTTACACCCTGTATATAATATATATACACACCTACATATATATATATATATATATATATATATATATATATATATATATATATATATATATATATGTATATATTTATGTGTGCATATACTATATACAGGGTGTAAAGGAAATGACTCTTATCCGTTTGAGGGGTGACGCGACTGTTAATTTCGAAAAAATTTCTGCGGTTTTAGTGTCTACAGTTTGCTAGGAGTCGCCCTCCACAAAAGGACGAGAGTTATTTGTTTTAGACCCTGTACATACATATATATATATATATATATATATGTATGTACAGGGTCTAAAACAAATAACTCTCGTCCTTTTGTGGAGGGCGACTCCTAGCAAACTGTAGACACTAAAACCGCAGAAATTTTTTCGAAATTAACAGTCGCGTCACCCCTCAAACGGATAAGAGTCATTTCCTTTATATATATATATATTATATATATAATATATATATATATATATATATATATATATATATATATATATATATATATATATATATAAATATATATATATATATATATATATATATATATATATATATATATATATATATATATATATATATATATAAATAATAATAAACTTTATTCCATATTTTCATATGATACATGAATGGATTGCGTCAACAGATTATATAATATATATATATATATATATATATATATATATATGTATATATATATATATATATATATATATATGTATATATATATATACATATATATATATATATATATATATATATATATATATATATATATATATATATATATATATATATATATATATATGTTTTTAAACAAATTTCTGCCGTATAGTCCCGAACTCGGATCTTTCCATGACATTCTCCGTCATAAATTAAGTTCCAAAATGGAAAGTCGCTTAAAATAATAATTTAATAGTTAAATGAATTTTTACTTAAGTAACAGAAAAATTTATAATTTTTTTCTGCTTTCCGTCCTGCGGTTTCACTCAGGTGTCTGTTTTGTTTTATTTTTGTTTTAATTTTGATTTATATAATTTCGTGCAATGGAATACATTTTTGTATTTTGTAGCTTTAGTTTGAGACCTTTGCTCTGATATCCGTAATAATAGTTTTAGATATTCTTCAGTTTTAGACCCTTCTTGGAGAATAACAATTTTAATGCTACTTTCATCTTTTTCTGGAATTCCAATAGTGTTTCAAGGGTAACTTGGGGATCGATTTAATTGTCCGCACCATTCAGCTATTTAATGTGATCCCTATTAGAAGGTTCTGCAGAACAATCTTAACCTTACTTCACTTTTTAATTCGCTATTCTGAAATTCTGTATAAAAACAGTTACTTAAATAATTAATACTATAAAAGCAAGTAATATTCATATTTCAGTAGCATATCTAATTTTTGCAACATCTTCTTGAGATCCGCCCAGCTGTTTAGTATGAAGAAGTTTTTTTGGGGTCCCAAGGTCCTGGGTGATAATTTTACCCTCACTTATACTAGCAAAATCATTTTAATTTAAATAATAATAGTACAGTTACCTGAGATCTGTTTATCCATTTCTATAAGAGAAATGAATAAACAATTTATTTTACTTTACGTGTAATTGCTTTGGAAAAAAATTAAAATTTGTGGCTCCGTAACTAACGATAACAACTAATAATGAAACCAAATTTGAAAATTCAGGCTCTCTTGTGCCACCCCTGATATGATGCTCTATTCATAGACACTTCACTAGTCGAAATCCGTTAAGTAACCTTGGCTGTGTGCTTTTCACAAAATTTTATAACATTTTTTCTAATTGTATTATATATCTATATATTGATTATTTAATAATAAATCATTGTTAAAAAGATTTAGATTTTAGTAATCAAAATTATTACTTCAATAAATTATAAATTAACACTTATTTAATTGACTAATTATTTTCTTAAATAGACTAAACAAAAAATTATAATTATTTATTTATTATTTAAATTTGCCGCTTTGAGGAATTTGCTTTGTTGTTTGTAACTTGTTGCCCTCTGCTGGGTTGTCTACACAATTGATATTTAATCTCTTTAATGGATACGATGGATACTTTAATGTCTATTCCTTTGTTCAGAAAATGGGCTATTACTTTTTTAGTTAGTGTGTAGAAATCATTTTCATTTGTAAACATTTTATCTAGTCGATATTGAATTACAAATTAAAATTTGAAATAGGATTATTGTTCAACATTTTGAAAGGTTGTAACATATTTTGGAACTTATAACCCCATTCAGGTAAGATGTTAAATATTTCAAAAAATTTAATAATTAATTAATGTATTTTTTTATTTTTTAGATTGTTTTATGAGTATTTCAATTAAATTGTAGACAAACAATCTACTTGCCAGTACCTAAAGAAATTTCCAATCTTTTGTGATGAATGTTTTCAACAACGAATTAACACTTAATTACAAATGTAAAAATGTTTGAATAGCTAACTGTCGTGTGTAAAGAGGTTAAAATTCATTAACAATTATTAATGGAAATTAAATTATATGTGTAACAATGTAAAATATTTTAAGAAAGATTAAAATTTATTTTTAATTAAATGATACATAATTTTATTGGTGTTTTTTTGTCAAAAATGTCACTTATGTAGATTTGATTTAGCATTCAAATGTAAGTTGAGCCAAAATTCGTTTTTTTCTATTTTTATTTTTTTTTTTTGTTATATAACTCATGTTGTGTGAATTTGTATTGTTTTTTTGGACACAAGCGCGAGGCTCGTAACTGCTGGCTCCTGCTACATGGCTAATTTAGTTGTTCCGGCACTGTTTAGTTGCTCCAAAAACTTTATTTTCTGTTAAAAACACTATATTGTACCCATGTACTTTGTTTTTAATTCCAAAGTATACCAATTATATGTCATCAAAATCTTGTCAAATATATATTTTTTTTTATAAAATTTCCTTACCATCAATTAGTTTTTTCTAATTTAGTTCATCTTATTTAAAATTAAATAAGAAAATTTTCAAAATAATAAATATAATGTGTTAAAACAAAAATATTTATAATTAGGTTATATACATGCATGCATATTATATGCATATATTTAAAAATGATTCCATTTGACAGATTGTTATAAAAAAACAAAACAAAAAACTAACATTATCAAAATTTGTACTTCGTTTACAAATAGCTAAGGGCCATTCAACACCACAAAAAAAATATGTCAAAAGTTTATTTAATCAAATAAATAGTACAGCTTAATTGATTAACATTTATAATATAACTTTATAAATTTATTAAGACATTATTCATAATGTTTAATTAAAGAAATCTGACATATATTTAGGTAATAGAAATAACTAGTGACGAAACACCCTTAGACACATTTATAAACACAATATATATTAAATAGAAAAATCAAACGAGGTAGAGTGAAATAACAAATAAAAAGAGACTTTTAAAAAGAGATTATTTTTGATTTTTCTTAAGAACCACGTTATATAGAAAAAAAGTATAAAAAGCTCTCTGATATAACTTCTTACGAAATTTTTGATAATGTAATAAAATTTTTGAAAAAGTTTTAAATTCTGATCAAAAACACAAAAAAAAGACTTTAAAGCCCAAAATATCCGGTCTGTGGCATCGGATGTGTCTGGCTAACGAACTTATCCAAGCGTTTTGAACAATTAACGATTTTACCAAATTTCGTAACAATTAAATGCTTCGTTCGACAGCTATCGCGTACACACATAAATACATATATATATATCTATATATATATAAATTTTAGTGAAGTAGATTTTCGAGTTCTAGAGGCTCCAAAACAAATTTCTGCCATAGTCCCGGGCTTAGGTCTTACCATAAGAGCTGCTGTAATAGCTGAATTTTCATTCTGAAAATTCGCTAAAAGAACTGATGAGAATAGTATAAGTCCACTCTCCCCGGTCACACCTATCTCACGTATCTTAGAAATTATAATTTTGAGAAAACGATTTGGATAAAATATCAGATTACTTTAATTATCTCAAGTATTTTTAAATATCTTAGATAATTGAATTTTATTATGTTATTGATTCAACGTTGCTACTATAAGAAAATAAAGGAAATAAGGAATATGATAACTACCATTAAAATAAAAATTTAAAAATACAGATATATTATTATTGTGATGTATTATTAGGTAAGGCGTTAAATAAATGTGATGCAGCGTGAAAAAAGAGGAGGAGGAATAAAAAATGCGTGAATTTTGCGTGACGTATTTTATTGATGACCCTTAATGTAAAAAGAAAAAAATTATACGCCAATCTTACTATTTCTACATCAGTTTGATTTTAATAATTAGTATCATTTGGCGTGAGGTCCAGGTTTTGTGATTTGTTATTAGGTAAGGGGTTAAAAAAATATGATGCAGCGTGACAAAGGAAGAGGAATAAAAAAATGTGTGAATTTTTCTTGACTTATTTTATGAATGGCTTTTAATGTAAAAAAAAAAATTATATAGCGTAGATAATGGAATTTGGAAAACTGCAAAACTTTAAATAATTTTTACAGAGACCGAATTTGTTGCAATATGTTCAGTCAAATGTATAAATTTGCATGTATTTATGGTGTGTTTAAAAGCTGAAGTAATTTTGCCACCACAGTACCCAAATTTGGAAATCTGTACGACCTAAAATATTTTTTACATTGACCGTACGTGTTAATATATTTAGTCAAATTTCAATCAACATTTGACTCGGGGCAGGGAGTTCAGGTTTTGTAATGCATTGTTAGCTAAGGGTTTAAAAAAATTTTATGCAGCGTGACAAAGGAGAGGGGAATAAAAATGTGTGAATTATTTAGATATAATTTATTATGTTATTAAGAATTATAAAAATAATCAATCATTTGACGTGTAGTCCACAAGTTTTATGATGTATTATTAGGTAAGGCGTTAAAAAAAATATGATGCAGCGTAACAAAAGAGGAGGAGGGAATAAAAAATGCGTGAATTTTGCGTAACGTATTTTATGGATGGTCTTTAAAGTAAAAAAAAAAATTATACTCCAATCTTACTAATTCTACATGAGTTTTATTTTAATAATTAGTATCATTTGGCGTAAGGTCCACGTTTTGTAATGTGATGCAGCGTGACAAAGAAAGAGGAATAAAAAAGTGCGTGAATTTTTCGTGACGTATTTTATGGATGGCTCTTAATGTAAAAACAAAAAAGCATTGACCGTACGTATTAATATATTTAGTAAAATTTCAATCAACATTTGACACGGGGCAGGGAGTTCAGGTTTTGTAATGCATTGCTTGCTAAGGGGTTAAAAAATGTGATGCAGCGTGATAAAGGAGAGGGGAATAAAAATGCGTGAATTGTGGAGATATAATTTGTTATGTTATTAAGGATTATAAAAATAATCAATAATTTGACGTGTAGTCCAGGTTTTGTGATGTATTGTTAGGTAAGGAGTTTAAAAAAATATGATGCAGCGTGACAAAGGAGGAAGGGGATAAAAAATACGTGAATTTTGCGTGACGTATTTTATGGATAGTCTTTAAAGTAAAAAAAAAATTATACGCCAATCTTACTAATTCTACATGAGTTTTATTTTAATAATTAGTATCATTTGGCTTAAGGTCCAGGTTTTGTGATGTGATGCAGCGTGACAAAGAAAGAGAAATAAAAAAGTGCGTGAATTTTTCGTGACGTATTTTATGGATGGCTCTTAATGTAAAAAGAAAAAAGCATTGACCGTAGGTATTAATATATTTAGTAAAATTTCAATCAACATTTGACACGGGGCAGGGAGTTCAGGTTTTGTAATGCACTGCTTGCTAAGGGGTTAAAAAAATGTGATGCAGCGTGATAAAGGAGAAGGGAATAAAAATGCGTGAATTGTGGAGATATAATTTGTTATGTTATTAAGGATTATAAAAATAATCAATCATTTGACGTGTAGTCCAGGTTTTATGATGTATTGTTAGGTAAGGAGTTTAAAAAATATGATGCAGCGTGACAAAGGAGGAAGGGGATAAAAAATGTGTGAATTTTGCGTGACGTATTTTATGAATTTAGTGATTTGTAAAACAAAAAATTATTTTTCATTAACCGAATTTGTTGCAACATGTTCAGTGAAATGTTTAAAAATTTATATGTATTTATGAAATGTTTAAAACTCAAGTTATTTTTGGTCGCCACAGTATACCTAAGAATTTTTTATTCATGTTCTTACGCCAAATCAGCTTTTTAGTATTCATGCTTATTTTAGTAAATTATAATATACATTATACATGCATTATAGAATAGATTGTATTATATTCGTTATGGAGCATAGAGCATATTTTGTAATGTATTATTAGGTAATGCGTAAAAAATGTGACGCAGCATGACAAAGGAGAGGGGCATAAAAATGCGTGAATTGTTTAAATATAATTTGTTATGTTATTAAGAATTACATATAAAAATAATCAATCATTTGACGTGTAGTCCAGGTTTTGTGATGTATTATTAGGTAAGGGGTTAAAAAATGTGATGCAGCGTAACAAAGGAGGAGGGGGATAAAAAATGCGTGAGTTTTGCGTGACGTATTTTATGGATTTAGAGATTTGTAAAACTTAAAATAATTTTTACATTAACCGAATTTATTGCAAATAAAATGCGTGAATTGTGTATAGGTATAATTTGTTATTAAGAATTATAAAAATAATCAATCATTTGACGTGGAACTCACGTTTTGAGATGTATAATTGGGTAAGGGGTTAAGAAAAAATGTGATGCAGCGTGACAAAGTTGGAAGGGTGAATAAAAAATGCGTGAATTTTGCGTAACGTATTTTATGGATTTTGAATTTCATAAAACTTAAAATTATTTTTACATTAACTGAATTTGTTGCAACATGTCCAGTCAAATGTTTAAAATTTTATATGTATTTATGAATGTTCGAAAATAGTTATTTTACGTCGCCACAGTATATTAAAGCCCTTTTTATTCATATTGTTACCCAATATCGATAATTTAGTATTCATGTTTATTTTAGTAAATTGTAATCTTCATGTATTGTCGAACAGATTGTATGCATTATAGAGCTTTGTGATATTCGTACATATTTATGATATGTTGCGAGTATGTGTTAATGCATACGTATAGCATATAGTACGTCATCGCGTACATATGGGGTATATTGTACAAATGTCAATTATAAATAAAATATAGAAATGAATTATTTTTCCTAATAATTAAATAAATTTTAAAACGTATTTTAAACAGATAATAATGGATTGAATAAGGTATATTTACATGTAAAAATCGACCCCAAAAAACGCGTTTTTTGGCCATTTTTTTCCGGATAAAAATTTAACTCTCACGCTCGATAAAAAAATTTTTGATGCATAAAATTCACGCTCGATTCACGCTCAAGTATCGCTTCTCGGCCCTATGGCTAAGATCAAAGTGTAGTATCTGTTCTTATCAGCTTAATATCTGGTACGTCCCGCATAGCGGGACCAGTATATTAAACTGATTTTTGGGAATAGGCGGAATGTTTGGGGCTTGCTCCACTTCTGCCGCGGGTTGGCCCGGCATTGCAGTACCGTCGGGATCGGCCCAATTAATCATAATCAAAAAATATTTAACGCTCTACTACGCTCACGCACAGCGTGAGAAAAATATTTACGCTAACTCACGCGCGTAGCCAAAAATTACGCACATTGTATGTCGGGAAAAGTCCAGTTAATCATAATCAGACAATATTTAAAGTTTACCACGCTCAAACACAGCGTGAATACAAAATTTAAGAAAAATTAATGCACGCGTTTCCAAAATTAAGCATAACGCTCAAAAACGATGTTAGGCCTCGGAATAGGTTCAATTTATCATAATCAAAAAATATTTATCGTTTACCACGTTCACGCACAGCGTGAATACAAAATTTACGATACGACATATTGAAACAAATAACTCCTCCAAAATTACACATAGCGCTCCAAAACAATGTTACGCTTTCCTGGAACACATTAATGAAAAACAAATACATACCACAACTACAAAAAATAAATTGCAACTTTCTTTTTATCAAATAACCGCACTAGTTGCAACAAGTACGGTCAAATGTACGTATATAATTAACATACATACATAGTACCAAAAGTGCTTTCAAAATGCTTATGTATGTATTTTGAAACCATAATCAAAAAATATTTAAGGTTTTCCACGCTCAAACACAGCGTGAATACGAAATTTAAGAAAAATTAATGCAGGCAATCCAAAATTAAGCATAACGCTCAAAAACAATGTTATGAGTCGGAATAGGTCCAATTTATCATAATAAAAAAATATTTAACGATATCACGCTCACACGCAGCGTGAATATAAAATTTACACAAAATTATGCTCGTAATTTCCAAATTACTCACAATGCTTAAAAACGTTGCGGTGAGAATCGATCCAATAAATCATAATCAAAAAGCATTTAATGTTTACCACGCTCACGCACAGAGTGGATACAAATCATACGAAAATTTCAGGTACGTAACTCCAAAATTACGCACAACGCTGAAAAAAACGATGTTACGCCCCCTCGAAACACGCTCTTGCTTAAAATTTTCAAAACTTCACCCAAATGCAAAACAAGTATAGGAAAATGCATAAAAAAATTTTCAAAAAAATTTTTTCAGCAAGCTGCAAGTTGCACAATTAACATAATGTTTAATATGTTTAATTAACATAATGTGATATAATTATAATAGCAGCATTCAAAACTTTATAAATCCAAATATGTAGGTATGTAGAAACTTCAATAAAAAAATTTGAAAAAAATCTGATAACCGTACAAGTTGCAACAGTACGGTCAATTTCATTTCAGTAAAAGATTTTGTAAATTATATCTATGGATAAAATTTAATATTTGAATCGGTGATATTTTTTATATTGCAAATAAAAATGTTAATACAAAAAACTTTTCATTTGTAATATGTAGGTTAATTTGACAGTTAATTTCAGTGGCGTCTTTTATGTAAAATTAATAATGATACAGAAATGTTATTCAACATTATGTATTTTATTTGCATTTATTTATTTATTTATTTAATAAAATGGTAATTTAATAAATGTTTCATGTTATTTATGTCTGTGTCTTTTTAATTTGTCAGAAAGATATATCACGCGTACTCTTTCTCAACCTCATATATCAAAAACTGCATGTTTTAGGACACACAAAAAACATTAAATATTGTATTTATATATATACTTATCTATATATATTTATATATGTAGGTAGCCAACATCAAAGGGTGTAATTAGCATCAATCTTAAGTTCATAATGATGAAAACACAGATTTAAATACGTTTTTTTTTATGTGCCCAAAAATTGGAACTTTTCAGATACGAGGTTGAGAAAGAGTACGCGCGAATTATGTCTAATTAGGGAAGCAAAATTATTAACCAAAATATATTAATTAATTTTTTTGCAAAAGTAACAATATGATCAATATTTTTGTTTTCAATCTTAATTGTCGAACAGCCGGTGTAAAATTTAAGTTCATTTGGAACACATTTGACTGATTGAAATGTGCATGATAACGCTCAGTTGAATGCGTATGGTAACGCTCGGTTGAACTGATATTCTTATGGTAACGCTTGGTTAAATGCGTATGATAACGTTTGGTTGAAAGCGTTTGATAATGCTCAGTTAAATGCATTTGATAACGTTCGGTTGAATGCGTACGATAACGCTTGGTTGAATGCATATTATAACGCTCAGTTAAATGTATATAATAACGCTCGATTGAATGTGTATGATAACACTCAGTTAGATACATATGATAACGCTCAGTTAAATGCATATGATAACGCCCAATTAAATGCATATGTTAACGCTCGATTGAATTCGTATACGTGTGATAATGCTCTGGATTATGATACTCAATGATTACCAAAAAATATATAACACCTCACCACGCTCACGCGCAGCATGAAAACAAAACTTACGCAAAATTGTACGCGTAACTTCAAAATAACGCACAATGCTCAAAAACAATGTTACGCGTCGGGATAGGCACAGTTAATCATAATCAAAAAATATTTAACATTTTTACGCTCAGGCACAGCGTGAATACAAGATTGAAGAAAAATTCATGCACGCAATCCCAAAATTGAGCACAACGCTCAAAAATGAATTTACGCGTTGGAATAGGTTCAGTTAATCATAATCAAAAAATATTTAACTTTTGGCAAGCACAGAGTGAATACAAAATATAGAAAAATTTCAGGCGTGTAACTCTAAAATTACGCACAATGCTGAAAAACGATATTACGCTCCCTCAAAATACGTTCGTGCTAAGAATGTGTACTTGCAAAAATTGTAAAAGTCATTCAAGATACATTTCGAATTATATTATTTTGAATAACCTTGAATTATTTCGAATTTAATTTGTATACAAAAAAAGATGAATATTTATTGCTTTTCTTTTTTTTAACTAGCACTTTTTTTTCTTTTCTTCTCTTCATTTCACTTTCCGAATGATTGAATTTTTCCTTTTTTCTTGTTTTCAAAATTTATCCTCATCGCCAGTTTATTAGGGAATTTTATAAGATTGGAAATGTATATTATTGAAATATGTACCGAATTATAAGTATACCTGAATAGGCAGTTGAATGTAATACAATATGTTTGTCGAATTATGTATTACGTAATTATGTAAAGAATTAAATGCGTTAAAATATGGATCGAAAAAGTGCGTTGCATTTCACTTGACAATTGTATATATCACTTATTTTTACTAGGGTAATATTTGGAAACTGGACATAATTGTTAAGATTACTCGTAAGTTTGTGTATATTTTAAATTTCACAGGAGATGAAAAAAAAAAATATTACAATAAATTGTTAATGCTACTGACTTTATTCTTATACATTTGAATGTATATGAAAATGAAGCCAAAAAAGTGACAGGTAGGTGTTAACAAATATGGCGGATAAATAAGGTTAGATTTAAAATTTTTCTATATTATTTATTGATGTTAAATTTGTTGTTATAAGTATTGTTAGAATATTTATTAGTAAATAATCTCAAATTACAACACAAATCACATACAAATTGAAAAATATTCATTACCACCGGTCCACCGACACTTTATAGATTATGTGTAAAAGGTGTTAACCAATATGACGATTTTGCTTAAAAAAAAAAAACATAATAATGTGTACTGCATCATATTCTAATATCAGTATTTGATTTGTTATTACGAGGTTTTATCGACTAATGCCATAACATTATTGTGAAACTCTTAAAAACAAAAACTGAAAGAAAACCAACTTTGCAGTTCAACCATCAATAGTCAATACATACAGTCAATTAATTGTTTATGTTTCTATGTAGAAATCACAAATATAAACAAAACATACCAAATATTGGCTAGTTCCCAAATTACGTGCCAACGGAAAAATAAAGTTGTCAAATTTTTTACTTTTTTTGATTGATTTAGTATTAAAACAGATACAAATGGCGATAAAAGTTTATGCACATATTGGCGACGCAAAGATTACACGAGCGCTCCTGGTTTTTTAAATTAGAAGCTGTATCAAGTAAAAATTGTTGTATACGTTTATTTGTCGATAGAAAAATGTACTACACAAATTATGCACGGATTACTAGATTTTATATCACCCATTAATCGTATACGTATATTTTTACTTGATGCTAGTTCTAATTTTATCACCAGAGGCGCGAGTGAGAATCTTTGCGTCGCTAATTTAATTTTCATTAAAAAATATTAAAAATTTAATTTTATACTTATAGGAAATTTAGGTTATGTTAATATGATTTTACGATTCCTCTTAGAAATTATATTGTTTAGTAATAAATAAATATGATAATTAAATTAAATTGTTTGTTTTTCTTTCTAGTATTTCCCTTTGCCCAAATTTTAAAAAAAAGAAAGGAAAATGGGTTATTTACTTACTAAACGCAATGCTTAATATATTAAATTTTAATATTTTTGAACGAAAATTAAACGTGTCCGACAATTGTTATCTACTTTTTTACTTGCACTACTTGCAAATCAATGAAGAAAAACAGAAAAAAACTACAAAATTTCGTTGGCACGTAATTTGGGAAATTGCCCAAATATTATACTGTCAATAGCAATGTTTTATTAATTTTATTAACACCGCTACTGTTCATTTATACATATGTATAATATTTTATTATGTAATATATTATTATTAATGTATTTGACAGGCCAAGAGGAAAAATGGATTACACTATAACCACAGAATACAGAACCGGCATTACCATCTCTATCATGTAATCTGCACTGTGCAGTTTTGAGCTCCTTAGGCTACTTAATAGTCACTCGCTCGGTGGTAGTGGATACAGTAGATCAATTATTTGATCACCTTTTGATTGTTATGGGCGTTGTTAGAACCGACACACGAAGCCACATAAGTGCGTATGTAGTATTATATGTATATACGTATGCGACACCACGCAACACAACTCCGATCACTTACACACACAAGACAGATCCCATAAATACAAACTAAAACTAGTGCACATATACATATAACATATATTCTATCCTTTGCGAGGTAACGCAAGTATCTCTATCGTGTAATCTGCAGTATGCGGTTCTGTGCAAGTTCGGCTACTTAGCAGTCACTCTCTCCGTAGCAGTGGATGAGTGTAGGTCAATCACAAGTTAATTGTGTTGATTGTTGTTGGCATTGTTAAAACCCCCACACGGAGCCATATACACGCGTTGTAGTATCATACATATGTATGCGACTTCACAGTCAACACACTTCCAATCACTCACGCAAAGACAGATCACCGCACAAATACAAAGTAAACCTAGAGCACGCATATAACATATTTTCTATTCTTTATTGGTTACACTGGTTTCAGTAGTATAGAGATAGATATGTTGTATCTGGTACTCTGTAGTTTCAGTAGTATAGCGATAGCAATTTCGTTTCTGTACTCTGTGACCAATTTTGTCAAGAGATCAATTTTAAGGTTAAATTTTAACATAAGATCCGATTAAGAAAAGATCTTTCAAATTCAATCATGAAATAAGTTACCCAGATTATTTAAAAAGCCTATTTTTTTTTATTAATTTTTAACTACAACAATCAATCAACTCGTTTTTCAAAAAAATGTGACTTGACCCCTTTTTCCCCCTGACCAATCATTTGTTATCCCTATCCGCGCCTCTGATGGTAAAATTGGAAAAATTAGAACTAGTATCAAGTAAAAATATATGTATACGTTTAATTGGTAGTTATAAAACCTAGTAATCCGCACACAATTAGTGCGTATTTTTACAATTAAACGCTTTCCGAAAAAAGAGAAAATGGAAATAAAGAATCTATTTCAATGACTGATACGGCTGATACAGTTACTGCTAAAATGAAGGAAGAGGAAAATTTACACGATGTAGACAATTCATTTTAACAAGTAACAGTAAAAACAGAATTACCCGATCCTTCATGTAGTTAAACTTAAATAAAATTGGAAACAGAAGAAAACAATATTGAAATTAAGTTAGAGAATGAGAAAAAAAACCAGGAAAAATACATTCAAAAGAAAAACCATTAGAGTGTAATATGTATATGTCAAAAAAATTTTTGACGTCTGGTACTTTCTTCATGAAACCATACACACAGGAGTCAAAAGTCATTTTTGTGCAATATATGTTCTAAAACGTTTGGTCGGAAAGACACCTTATAAAGAAAATTCACGCTGGCGAAACGCCATTTAAATGCAATACCTGTTTTGGTAAATTTTCTACGTCAGGTCATTCCGTTGCGGGGAAAAATCATTCAGTTGCAGTACCTCACTTTTCCAGCGTCAAGCAATGTGAAGGTGCACGAGAGTACACACAGGTGAAAAATCGTTCAAATGCACTACGTGCCTTAAAACGTTCTCCACCGGCGAAAAACCGTTCAAATGCACTACGTGCCTTAAAACGTTTTCCATCGGTGAAAAACCATTCAGATGCACTACGTGCCTTAAAACGTTCTCCACCGGCGAAAAACCGTTCAAATGCACTACGTGCCGTAAAACGTTTTCCACCGGTGAAAAACCGTTCCAATGCACTACGTGCCTTAAAACGTTCTCCACCTTAAGTGTTTGGAAAGTTTATGAAAGAATACATACAGGAGAAAAACCATACGAATGCAATGTTTGTTTTAAAGCATTTTCTAATTCTGGCGATTTACAGAAACATAAAGGGCATCGAGGTGGTGAAAAACCAGTATTAGGGCAGTAATTTTATAGTGGTTTGGGGAAGAATGATTTTTAATAATATTTTGAGCTAACCTAGTGATTTTTATAAATGAAAATATTTTTGTACCATATTTTTTGTTTTATTATGTAATAAAAGAATTCAAAACGTGTATTGTCTTGCATGTTTTACCAACCATTAAAAACGTTACGAAAAATATTTTTTAAAAATCACCAGGTGAATTTTACATACGCAATAAATTTCTCGGTGAAAAATTATTAATTCGTTGATATTTTAACATCGTGACAGTCATAACCTATGATAAAATAACCACATCGACAACATGGACGACGTGAATCACATGCAGACCAAAAACGAAATGGACCAAACGCCCAATGATCGTCCAACTTATAGGTAAATGCTTGTGTATTGTATCTATCGTATCTATGATTAATACCAACATAAAATACATGGGCATTTCCATTTAGGAAACATTACACCGTGCTGACCACGGAATACAGAACCTGCACTACTATATCGTGTAATCTACAGTGCGCAGTTCTGAGAAAGTTAGGCTACTTAGTAGGCACTCGTTCGGTGATAGTGGATGAGCGTAGATTAATTGTTTTGATCACGTTTTGATTGTTATGGACATAGTCACCACCGCCGCGCGAAGTCACATACATGCGTATGTAGTATTATATCACATACATGCCTATGTAGTATGCGACACCACGCAACACAACTCCGATCACTCACACACACAAGGCAGATCGCACAAATACAAATTAAAACCAGTGCACATATATAACATATATTCTATCCTTTTTTGGTTATACTGGTTTCAATAGTATAGAGATAGCAGTGTCCCCTCTGTACTCTTTGGTGCTGAATGTAACTACCATTGGCGACGCAAAGATTACGTGAGAGCTCCTTGTTTTTTAAATTAGAAGCTATATCAAGTAAAAATTTTTGTATACGTTTAATTGTTAAGAGAAATATGAATTATATGTATTATACAAATTATGTACAGATTATTAGATTTTTTATCACCCATTAATCGTATACGTATATTTTTACTTGATACTAGTTCTAATTTTAACACCAGAAACGCGAGTGAGAATCTTTGCGTCGCCAATTGAGATAGAGTGGAGTACTACATAGGGTGTACTAGCCAAACGTTGGTGCTCAACCTGTCAGTTGTTTAGCAGTGTGTGTGATGTTTGCATTGATTATTATATTTCGTTTTGATTGCTGTATATGTGTGTGAGTATGTGCGTAGACCATGGATGTAATATATATATATACATCCATGGCGTAGACTTAATTTCTCTAATATTCACATCAGCTGGATACCAACTCCACCACCTCCATGGTGTCTACTTATTTTATAATGGATTTTCACAACAAAATGACATAAGAGGTAAGACATAAACCGTAAGGAATGTCGCCATCTAGTGATCTTGTAAGAAATATTCGGTGGTTCCTTAGCTTAACCCAATAATAGTGATTTTTTAATTAGTTGATTAAAAAATCACTATTATGCGTGAAGCGTGATTAGTCAGGAAACTACACAATGTTTCTTTCAAGATCACTAGATGGCAACACTCTTTACGTCTTGCGTCTTTTTATTGTGTAAAAGGCATAAATGGAGCAACAACTTTTCATGTGTTTCGGCAGAGGCAGCATAGACAAAGTTATCATTTTTAAAAAAAAATAGATTTCAGTCTGTTTGATGTACTTTCTATGGTTCACAACTACACGTATAATTTAGTTAAAAGCAGTTAAAAGGTTAACTTTGAAATAAAATTTAAAAAAAAAAATTTTTTGTGAATTAAAAGATACAACAATTATTAAAATTTGGTTGACATTACATTTTCTATATGTTCTGTCACACACTGTCGTTTGTGTTTTTTAAATGGAAATCGCCTAGTATCATAGATGTGTATAATAACTAAGAAATGTACAATTTGTACAACAATGCCGCGTTCGCCAGAAAATTTTGTTAGCCCCTCGTTAGCTAACGGAGCTTGCACCGTTACAAACCAGAGGGCTCTGATTCAACAAATTAATGCACGTTAAATATTTTTTCATTGTTTTTCACGGTATATATGGTATAAATACTTAACTTTTGAAGTACAGCATATTCAAAGATTATGGAATAAAAACAATTAATTACCATGTTAGAAATTGTTATTTTAATATCTAATGCCATCTAATGCATGTTAACCCATTAGTGACCACAATATTACATGTAATACTGTGGGAAAGTCAACTTTACGGGATGTTTTCTTAATTAGAGATATTTAAATATATAAAATGACAATTGAATAACGCTCTTTTAACTTTCTCTCTCCGCCTGTGTAAAAATTGCCATTAAAAAGCTTCCAGTTGAACTGTTATAAGTATTTAAAAAAGGGTCTGCAATGCGCAATGCAGGTTGCCACAAATTTTTGCATTGATTTTTAAATTTATTAAATATTAATTTAAAAAACCTTGTCCGAGTGTTAGTAGAATATATGTTTAAAGTATTAAAATTGAAATAATTGATAAAAATAAATATTAAAATTGAAAATTTCAACAGAGAACTGACAGATATGTTTTAAAATACAATGGGTTGTAACGTAATCAAAGAGTATTACGTTGTGGAGATTATTCCATGTATTTTGTTACAAGTATTTCGTGGCTAACTTCGTGAATGAGAAATAAAGATAATTAGTTGTAAAATAGTTAAACAACGAAGGAACGAAATGCGACCTACGATTTACATAGTAGTTTAATAATATATGAATTCTTTTAGAAATTTTGACAAACTAAATGGAAATGTAGGAAAATCATTGAAATATTTCGAAAAAATTTTGTGTGCAGATTTTCCTGAACATAATAAAAATTAAATATTCTCAATAAAAATAAAATTATATTGGGGTGACAAATACATTTGAGGAGTATACAATCAAAAAGAATTTAGTCACACGTATGCAAATTTTCACTAAAAAAAAAAAAAATTGTTTTGCAAACAACCTGTATTAAATTTCCTATACTTTTATTATATACAGATGTAACACACTTTGTTATTAATGGAAACATTCACTTTGGTGATAAAATCACTATAATTTCTTCTAAAATTAAGTTTAAATTTTGGAGAAAATCTTTTTTGATAGACACTTATGGATTATATCCTTTTTGACAGAACATTTCAGGAGTAAGCCTTTTTTGATCACACACTCTCAAGAATAAACCTCTTTTGTTTGTAAGTTCCTGTAAGTATTAAAATTATAATCACTTGTTTTTATCACTGAGCTTATCATTAAATTTTAGTGCCATTGATTGAGAACATTAAAATGTCATTAATATACTAAGCTTTTTTTAAAACCAAGATTAAAATACAATTTGTTAATACAAGTAAAAGGAAAAAGTAACAGAAAAAAATGCGCTTAAATACAGAAAAAATATATCTTAGGTTTATCTCAAATACATATTAAATGAAATCTAAATAATGCAATATTTATTTTGTCTCTTGGTTTTTTTTGTTGCCATTTTCATTAGATATGTAAACCACAATCTTCATCCAAACAGTTGCACTCAGAGGATCATGGGAACACTCGGGCCAACCTTGTGATTGGCTGTTTTGGAGTAAATCTCTTTTGGTCGTCACCTCTGTTGGATTAGATTTCTTTTGATATTTTACCATCAGTTCAGGGTTACCAATCCCTACACAGAAGTACTCGTATCTCAATTTCGGATTTTTTGTGACTAAACTCTTTTTGATTGTATACTCCTCATTTACTTTTAAGTAACGTAGTTACTATTATTTTCGTAGTGTCAGTTTTAAAAAGTCCAGAATAACAAATTAGTTTTAAAAAACAAGGATCATTAACCTTTTTATTTCGTTTTTTTTAATGTTAACAATATTTACCTTACTTCTGATAAATTCATTTCATATTTCCCGCCAAAGTTTTTATATACACCCCGACCCAGAATATTATATATAATACGAGCCTTTATTATTATCCTGGGAAGGATACAAGGATTATCTTTGGGGATTTACTTTATAAATTTCAAATCTTTACATGAAAATTCATCAAAATTCTAAATCTTTACATGAAAATTCATCAAAATCTCACCAGTAGAAACAGGAGTGGGATCTGATGGGTTAATTTTTTGAATGCAAGCCCTCTGGTTTGTAACGGTGCAAGCTCCGTTGGAGCACAAAATTTTCTGGCGAACACGAGAAATAAATGTAAACTTTGATAACGTTCAAACTCTCTGGCAGCGTTTTAACTTATTATAAATAATAAAATTGTCAAAACGGTTAAAACTATACAATTAAATTTTAAAATAAAATAAAATAAAATGGAAAACGAAGAATCTGCATCAGTGATTGATACATTTCCAGTTAAAATAAAAGAGGAGGAAAATTTCGAAGATCTAGAAAATTCATTTCCAGATATAGTGCAGACGCAGTTATTAGATCCATTATATCAAACTGAAGTAAAATTGGAAGAAGGTGATAGTGAAATTAAATTAGAAAATGAAAATGATATGACTGAAGAAAATGGTGTTTTATTTGGTGAAAATTACGAAAATTATTTTAATGGATATTCGGTTGGATTCGAAATATCTAATATAGAGGGTGCAACTGGGCTGTGCAGTTTCGATACGTCTGAAGAAACTCAAACGGCTGAAGAACCATCCACGTCAAGTTTTTTGAAAAGGCATGAAGAAATATATACCGAAGGAAAGCGATACAAGTGTCCTATGTGTTTTAAAGCATTTTCAAGTTCAGGAAATTTGAAAATACATAAACGAACACACACCGGAGAAAAACCATTTATTTGTAATATATGTTTTAAAACATTTTCACAGTCGAGCAGTTTAAAAACACACGTAACCACGATACATACCGGTGAAAAACCGTACAAATGTAATATGTGTGGTAGAGGTTTTTCGAACTCGGGAAATTTGAAAATACACGAAAGATCACATACAGGAGAAAAACCGTTTAATTGTCCAGTATGTTTTAAAACATTTTCCCAGTCGAGTAGTTTGAAAACACACGAAAAAATCCATACCGGAGAAAAGCCATACGAATGCAATGTGTGTTTCAAAACGTTTACGAACGTGGGAAATTTAAAAGTGCATGAACGAACTCACACCGGCGAAAAACCGTTCAGTTGCAATTTCTGTTCGAAAACGTTCTCAACGTCAAACACTTTAAAAGCGCATGAAATTGGACATACCGGTGAAAAACCATTTAAATGCACCATATGTTCGAAAACATTTTCCCAGTCAAATAGTTTGAAAACGCATGAAAAAATCCATACCGGCGAAAAGCCATACGAATGCCGTGTGTGTTTCAAAGCGTTCGCGAACCTGGGAAATTTGAAAGTGCACGAAAGAACGCACACCGGCGAAAAACCGTTTAGTTGTAATTTATGCGCGAAAACGTTCTCGACGTCGAACAGTTTGAGAGCGCACGAAATGAGACATACCGGCGAAAAACCGTTTAAATGCAAAATGTGTTCGAAAACATTCTCGAACGCGAAACTGTTACGGAAACATAAAACGATCAGTAAAGGACAAAAACCATCAAAATGTGATCATTGCTCTAAAACGTTTCCAAAATTAGCCTGTTTACGGGAACATTTAAAAACACATACAATAAGTACCCTAAGTACCCGTTACAGATTCAGGCGAAGAACTCGTTTACGGCATTAGAGTATCATCGTTATGGAGAAGTGATCATAAAGAGCTAATGACAACGCTAATATTGCTAGTATTTGTTTTGTAAATAAATTATTGTTTATTTTGCGAATAAATAATTTGAAATTTTTATTGTTGTTTTAAATCACTATATTGAGCCGTACTGTGGGCTGGATTGTACATAATAATAAAGTTTTTCCCCTTAGGGCGATTCTCAGCGTGACGCACGGGACATTTGTACAACAAAAACATGTTTTAAAAGAAAATTACAATTAATAATAATCCAAACAAAATACTATAACTGGTATTATCCCAATATGTATCTAATTAGTATATTTTAATTTATATCTGAAATCCAGTACTCAAGAAATAAGATATTAATAAGCGTGATGCACGGGACTCGTACGAATGCTTCAGTTATGGTTCACCTAGTTCACTGAATATTTTCTGTGAATTGTGATATTATTTTTATTTTTCTTATCATAAATATTTTTCCTTGTATTATTCTCTTTATAATGCTTATTTTTGTTTATAAAAATTTTTGTTTTTTAATGAGTTATTTGATATTTTATAGTACACTGCATCATGATGCACGGGACACTAAAGTAACCTTGCTTAATATTGTGTTAATCTTAATAAGTTTCTCAAATCAAATATAACTGTTACTGTTTTACTTATAATTATTATATTTCATATCTTTTAAAGAAAATAATAAAATTTATTCACTATTTTTTTTTGTTTACGAACTTTTTTTGAATTGGGATCTGTCAAATGGGTGGAGCTTAAGAAAAATGGCTGACGAAAAAGTGCATTAACATTAGTTTTATATATAGTAATCAGTGTTATATTAAGAAAAATTGATAAATATTAGAACTATTTGTATCTGGGATGACACAAGTCCGAAGCAAAGGGATTTTGTTGAAGGAGAGAAAATTTTACATCTTACGTGATTACGTGACGACTTTTCACTATTAGGGCCTCTACGGTTTAGGAAGCGTCACTCATCGGGTTATTGAAATGACCGTCTGACCATCTGCATCCAACTACGTATTTCTTCCGTTGCTAAGAAGTGGTACATATTGCGACTTATCGTCTGATTCTATATCGTTCAATAAATTCAATCGATAATTGATGTTTTTTAGAAAATTAATACAGTGGTAGAATACGTATACATTACAATACCACTTGTTTTTTTAATTTCCGCGCGCTTATGTTGTAGCAATATAAAAACATTATTGAAAACACGTTGTAAAAACGTTATTAAATGATGTTTATAAATTATATTTCAAAAACGGCATGGTGAATAATTTTTACTTCTTATTAAATATGGTTTGTAATTTTGTATTTTATAACATATTAAATTTTGATCAAATTTCTTTGACACGTTTTCATTTTATTCAAAAAAAAAAAAAAAAAAAATAGAGTTTTCCCCTTATAAGAGTAATAGAGTTTCCCCATCATTTTTCTTAAAATTGGGTAGTCAATTTTTTTTTTTCGGTAAGGGCTCGTATTATTGGTATTGAATTAAATAAATGTCTAGAGAAGTTTCGTTAAAATGCTTTGAAAAAATCATTTTATCGACCAACTACCTTAAGGACCCACAAAAATATAAAATATTCGCTAGACCGGTTTCAGGTACTTTTGTAGCCCTCTTCAGTAGCATAAAATATAAATATAAAAACCCTTTATTTATATTTTATACTACTGAAGAGGGCTACAAAAGTAGCCGAAACTGGTCTAGCGAATATTTTATATTTTTTTGGGTCCTTAAAGGGAAAAACTTTATTACTATGTATTGTTGTTTTAGTTATGTTTTACAAAATTGAATTCGTTTTTTTTTTTAAAGGGCGTAACTCACTAACTGGGCCATTTTGAGTTTTTACGCATTTCAAAAACTACGAAAATAGCTCTACCAATTGGTTTTAAAAAGATTGTTATCAATTATTATCATGCATCCTGTTCAATTTATATTTAATATTAAAAATTGATTTTTTTTAAACGGGTGTATCTCACAGTTTTTAATATCAAATATAAATTGAACAGAATGTAGTCTTTTTAAAACCAGCTGGTAGAGATATATACGTAGTTTTTTCCATTTTCCCACAAATTTGGTTTTTGTGTTATCCGCCCACAGACCAATGAACACTATTATATTAATACTACTAGACTAAGCGTAAAGCCAGTTTGAAGGCATTTTTCTTGAAGCAGGTAACAGGGTGAGATGGGTGAAATTTAATGAAATACATAATGTCAGTTTTTGAGCAAATGCGACTATAATTATTGCAGGACATAATTTGCATACGTACGTATTTTGAAAATGAAGCGAATATTACTTTTTTTCTTTCAAAATTTTGCAGTTTCTTTTCAAAAAAGTAAAATTTTATTATTAATATTTTTACAATAATTATTTGAAAACGTTACTACGCATACCATCCATTGCTATATTACAGAGTACTATTAAGGTCGAACTTGGTCGTAAATGGCTGCCTTAATTATAACATTGATATAATTAGTCTATATAATATAATATATAATATGTTCATTGGTCTGTGCATACACCTGTTTAAAAAAATCACAGTTTTTAATATCAAATATAAATTGAACAGAATGCATGACAATTGACAACAGTCTTCTTAAAACCAGTTGGTAAAGCTATTTATGTATAAGTTTTTTCATTTTCCCACAAATTTGGTTTTTGTAATATGTGCCTTTTTTAAAACAAACCGATTCTAATAACTATTAAAACCCTCATAAAATAGAGTACTTGACTGGAAAAAAAAAATATTACAAAAGCCTTGTTCTTGCATGTCAGTTAAGTGATTTTTTTTATTTCCGATAAATTCTGTAAAAATTGTCAAAAAAATACCGGTTAAACGGAGTGTATGGGAATTTCGGTACAAACAGGAACTTAATTTCTAGTACTTCGGTACAAACAGGAACTTCTTTTAATTACTGTAATTTCTAGTTTATAGCTTAAAGACGGTTATATTTAAGTTCGTCATGAATTACAAAGTAATAAATAATAAAAAATAAATTTAATTAATGTTAAAACTATTAAAATTTTTGAAAAAATTAAGTTTCAAAAATCAATAGTAAAATAGCATAAAAATTAGATTGCCAAAAGTTGCTTCGTAATTTGCTTAAACTGTGTTTATGTTCAAAATTTAAAAAACTGGATCCTTTATTTATTCAAAATATGTAAAATTATGCCAATTGTTTACAGATATTTTGTATATTTGTCCCAGTTACTAATCAGGGTGAATGAGATCAAAATGGGGTATTTGACAATTTTTTAAAAACCATCTTAGTGTGTTTATTACTTCTTACTAAACTCATAATACACATTTTTAAATTATTTTGTACTATATTTTTAATAAAAATCACCGATAAAATTTCAGTTTTTAAAAAGATCGCCAAAACGATGCTTTCTGTGACGTCAAATCGTATGACGTCATTGGCCCTAAAACATTGAGTAGTAGTAGTAGTAGGTCTAGTAATGAAAATTAATAATGAAAAATTTCTTTCATAGTTACCAAAAATGTAAACAATTTTTTTTCCTAACTACAATATAATACCTACATATTCAAATGAGCTTGTGACGTAAGCTGCTTTTGCTTGATGTTTTTGATTACATCATTTTTAACGTAAATTTTGTAATTTTATTTAATTAAAATTTTTATATTTTTGAATGAAATAACTTGTAAAAAAGCAAGGGAAAATTGCAGTATGGTATGTGTGCCCAAAAATTTTTTTGAACCGGTAAAAACGAACCAAAGCTAGTGGAAAATTTTAATTGTGAAAAGTTAAAGCGCGGAAGCCTATTTTTGTTTTCAAAAACTCCAATTTATTAATATTTTACAAATTTTTTAATACTGACATTTGTATGACATTGCACAATTTTTAAAGAAAGTTATGGTAGTATTTATGAACCAGAACGCAACAAAAATAACAAAACAATGAAAAACAGAAGTAAATTAAAAAAAAAAAAAAAAAAAAAAAAAAAAAAAAAAAAAAAACAAAAAAAAAATAAAAAGAAATAATAAAAAGTCGTATTTTATTTCCAAAAAAAATTACACATTACTTTTAACTTATCTACACTATAGAGAAAATATACATATAAATAATACATACATACATACAGGAATACAGAAAACATGGTAACAAAAAAAAAAAAAAAGTTACTGTTTTATAAAATTTCAAGAAAAAAAAAGAAACTAAAATAGAAATATATACAGACTGATTAAAATAATTTTAGAAATATTAATTAAGAATTGAAGGTAAGGAGCATCACGGGGATGTACCCCTTCGATTTTTTTTTATTCTTTTATATGTTGTCGAACATCGTAAAATAAGAGACACCTAGTTTTTATATAAAAGTCGAAGTATATTGTTAAAACTAACTAAACTAACCAAACCAAAACCAACCTCACCACCTAGTTTTTATATGAAAGTCGAAGTATATTGTTAAAACTAACTAAACTAACCAAACCAAAACCAACCTCACCACCTAGTTTTTATATGAAAGTCGAAGTATATTGTTAAAACTAACTAAACTAACCAAACTAAAACCAACCTCACCACCTAGTTTTTATATCAAAGTCGAAGTATATTGTTTAACCTAACCTAACCAAAACCAACCTCACCACCTAGTTTTCATATCAAAGTCGAAGTATATTGTTAAAACTAACTAAACTAACCTAACCAAAACCAACCTCACCACCTAGTTTTTATATGAAAGTCGAAGTATATTGTTAAAACTAACTAAACTAACCAAACTAAAACCAGCCTCACCACCTAGTTTTTATATCAAAGTCGAAGTATATTGTTTAACCTAACCTAACCTAACCTAACCAAAACCAACCTCACCACCTAGTTTTCATATCAAAGTCGAAGTATATTGTTAAAACTAACTAAACTAACCAAACCAAAACCAACCTCACCACCTAGTTTTTATATCAAAGTCGAAGTATATTGTTAAAACTAACTAAACTAACCTTACCACAACCAACCTCACCACCTAGTTTTTATATCAAAGTCGAAGTATATTGTTAAAACTAACTAAACTAACCTTACCAAAACCAACCTCACCACCTAGTTTTTATATCAAAGTCGAAATATATTGTTAAAACTAACTAAACTAACCAAACCAAAACCAACCTCACCATCTATAATCTAAAGCTAACAAATTCTTATATTAAATTTGAAGTCTAGCCTTATCTTAATACGGTGTGAAGCACCCTATATTCTACAACGTTGTGCGTCCTAGTTTATAAACCACGATTCATTTTTTTCTGTATACACACGGTATACATCGCATATATCGTAGATGTGGTATATTCTCTCTGAAAATTTGCGACGTACACACTTAAAATGGCTGAAAATAAAAGGTTACATAGTTATATTTATTAAAAAAAAATTTTGTTTAAAACTTTTATTACACGTTTGTAACGGTTTTTTTTTTTAACAATTCTATATTTTTACGGTTTCTTATTAGTAAATAATAATAAATAATACAATTAATTGCGTTAAATTAGTTGTTATATCAAAAATGTCAGTCACATTTAAAGTCTGATAATTAATAATAAAATACAATTATTTTTAATAAAAACATGTTTCCGCGCTTTAACTTTTTAGATACAATAATTTCCAGTCGCATTTGTTTCTTTTTTGCAACAAACATCTAAATTATTGAACACATGCCATACTGCAATTTACCCAAAAGCAATATTCAGTATTATTATGACTCGAGCAATTATTTAAAAATCAAAATAGATATTTTTTCAACTACTGTCAAATACCCCATTGGGGATCACTGGAACGAAAGCAGGGGCGATCGGAGCGGATGCAGCATGAACAGGAACGCGTATCAGATCAATAGGAACGCTAGAGTCAGAAGAGGAACTATGGTTCATTTCAGTTAAATTTAACCATACTTCGTCACTTTGAATTTAAATAATTTCCGTTTTTTTGGCTTTATCTCTTTTATTATTGCATTTATGTAAATTTTAAATTTGTAGTTTATTTTTAGAAAAGAATAGAAGATTGATTTGTTTCGAATATAAGAATTATTTAATTTTTTAACGAAAACTCATGATCAATTGTATCTGAAACGAGGTATACTATGGAATGACGTACCAGGGCTAACCAAAATTTTAAGAATATTTAGATCATTATACTAATTCCAAATTAATACGTATATTTTTTTACCTATATTTTTGTTAAAAAAAAATGTGTTAAATATGGAATGTTATTATCCGAAACAAATCCGAAACTTTTATTTTCGGATATGTAATTATTTCGGATATCCGGTAGTTTCGGTTACGGTTACAATTAATGAATAACGGTTATATAAAATAAATTTAATTAATGTTAAAACTTTTAAGAAAATTAATTGTCAAAAATCAGTATTATAGTAAAATAGCACAAAAATTAGGTTACAAAAAGTTGCTTTGTAATTTGCTCAAGGTATTTAGTGCAAGATAGTCAGGTACAAAAGCATAGCTCCCGAACCTGCAGGAGGTTAGCACTAATGCGAAAAAATCAAAATTGAACATTTCTTCAATTATTATAATTTAATTAATTTAGTCAATGGCGCATCCAGTCCCAAAAGGGACCAAAAATACTTTTACTTCCGTCTTCAAACCAATCAGCAAACAGAATTTATAGAATATGTATCATCAATCAGCAAGCGAAATTTAACTTAAATTAAATAGCGTTGCTGCAATGGATTACTTTTCAGTACACTTGATATAATATTATTTCATAGAATTTAAATAATTTTTTTCTTAATATTTTTTTCAGGACACGGCCGCTAGTGATGAAATAAATGAAATAATACAAATTATTTCTTTGAAAAAATTGATTCTTATATGCTTATGCGGCCCATACACGGTTCAACTTGTTATACTACAAGTTGAACTGTTTGCTATACACTATTAAACTATTCATTCAACTTGTTGTCCAACTTCAGTTATTCACAATTTTTGAAAAAGAGAACTTCGTTAAAATTAAGAATAAAATTCTTGTCTTAGTAGAAATTGCAGAAAGTAGTGAAGAAAGCGTGAGTAAGTGAAAAAAAAAAAAAGAAAATTGAGCAAAGAGTGGTTGGAGAAAAAATTTTCTAATGAAAAATTATTAAAAAAATTAGTGAATGTGAACCGATTATAAAAATTATATGCGAATGAACGAAGAAATTATTAATGATATTTTAGTAAAAATAACACCTTTAATAAACAAAGAAGATACGTTTATGCGTTATGCAATTTCTGCAAAAACACGCTTGGGAATTACATTAAGGTTTCTTGCAACGGGAAATTCTTTTTAAGATTTAAAATTTTCAAGTGCGGTATCACCGCAAGCTATTGGAAATAACAAACAAAATCAAATATTTAAACTTTCCAATTATTACCGCTGTAAATATTTTGTTGATTTACACCCTTTACACCACATATGTACTGGTTTTGTTGTTCAACTACCCCACAGACAGTACAATATGTTCATAGACCATTTGCTCCGCCCACGTAAAATCAAAATATTTTGGTTTTACTTCAACCGTTTATGCAACCATCAAAATAGTTGACCAACTACCTCACACACAATTCAACATGCTGTACAACTCAATCAAGTTGTGCAACAAGTTGAACCGTGTGTGGGCCGCATTATAACACCTTGATGGTCATTATCGTCATAAGACATCAAATGAAAGACGTTAATATGTGGAGATACCACGTACAATTTACTTTTACAACCGGAAAGAAGTTGGCGCCGAAAGTTGGAAAATCTTTCTGTTTTTTATATGGCTAAATTGCTCCCAAATTGCTCCTTTGGAATCAGTAATTGCTCCACCTGGCACTTAATTACTTAATTAGATATTTACAAAAAAAAAAACTTTTTTGTTTGACTATTTCTATTATCAAAATGTTGTCAAATAATGCATTTTTATACAATTACATTATATCAAAAAATTGCTCCCAATTTGCTCCATCTAATTTAAAAGTTAGTTATTAATTTCTCTGAATAATAATTAAAATATATTAAAATAAAAAATATTATGAATTAGGTTATGTATTATTAAAACGTATAGGCAATCCATTATACCTTTAAGTCGTTTGCATATATTTAAGGATAATTGAATTTTGACAAGTGCTTAACATTATAAAAAAACAAAATATTTTAATAATTATTCAAATAAATTAAGATTTAGCTTTTAAATTAAATAGAGCAAACTGGGAGCAATTTAAAGAAATTATATAAAAAAGTATTATTTTGGGAGATTTTGATAACTTAAATAACGGAAAAAAAATTTTTTTCTTTATAAATAACTAATTAAATAATTAAGTTTCAGGTGGAGCAATTACTGATTTCAAAGGAGCAATTTGGAAGCAATTTAACCATATAAAAAACAAAAAGATTTTTAAACTTTCGGCGCTAACTTCTTTCCGGTACTTTTACATAAAACGACAAAAGAAACTAAAAAACAAACAAATATACTATGGAGGGTTCATATAAGGAGGACTATCTTGCACGGAAAAGAATAGAAAAATAGTTCAAAAAGTGTCCCGTTTTAAGTACTAAGTAACAGTTCAAAAACTAGCCAGAATAGCGCTAGAGTAGCAAAAGAGTATGAAATGATCTTTGTAGTTGTCAACGGAGTGAAGTGTGCTGTTTAATAACCTACAAAAAATCACTGTGAAACACGTTGAAAGTGATTCATAATTACGTGAACTTTTAATGTCTGTTAGTGATTTTATTGTGTTGAGTTTTATAAAAAAAATTTTTTAAAATAATAAAACAATTAATTATATGTAACAATTATAATAAAAAAACAATAATTAGGTTTACTTCTCTAAATTTACCCTTTTGTTACAGTTGCGCCGCCACTATTTACGCCTTTCTATGGACACTTTTTGATACAGAGATGGTCCTCCTTATATCTACCCTCCATAAAAGATACCAATAAAAATATAAATATGTTCCTATTTTTCTCAAATATGTTTTTTGACGTGCCGCTTCAAATTATTTGATACAGAAAATGTTTTAAAACATATATTACATGTGAATGGTTTTTCTCCTGTATGTGTTCTTTTATGATTCTTCAAACTATTTGAGTGAGAAAATCTTTTATTACATATGTTCCATTTAAACGGTTTTTCTCCTGTATGTGTTCTTTTATGTGTTTTTAAATTACGTGACGTAGAAAACGTTTTAAAACATATAATACAGTCGAATGGTTTTTCACCAGTACGGGGTTTCTGATGTTTTTTCAAATGGCTTGACGTGCATGGTTTTTCACTGGTTTGATTTTTTTCATAATTCTTTAAGGTTGTTCTGACATGAGGTTTAGTTTTTTAAATGTGGTAATATTGAGTCCTATATTAAAGCATTGATTTTTAAAAGCATTGCCAACTGTAGGCGACCAAATTTCAAAGCGAAAATTTATTAATTTTTAATATATACAAATATAGTTTTAACATTAAAATATTTTAAAATGTTATTAAATATCTTTATAATCATTTTAAATAAAAGAAATTTTTTATTTATACAGTTATTTAAATAGTATATCTTGGGCTAAAATATTGCAACATTGGAATTTGGAAAATAATAATGAACATGGTATATAGTGATGCCATCTAATAGCAGTAAATAAAACGTTGCTTAGATTCCTAACTTAACCACTATAATCCCACTTTTGAAGTCGATAACATCGTACGCGAAACGTTTATAGTTTGATTTTAACACGATGAAGGTCATGAAGAATTATGATGAAAAAAACAATTAGTACATTATTTTGAGAGCTAATACACTTTATATGGGAATGTTGACGCCTTACAACGTGGTGTATGATTAGCATGGTCTAACTTGACGTCAATGACCGACAAAGTGTTAATAAATAAATTAGATGTATGTACCTACATAAATATTTTTGTATATACATACCTGTCTATGTATATGTAAATAAATTTATATGATAAAATATTTGGTTATGAAAATAAATTTATATTATTCTTGTAAAAAAAAATATTAGTTATTTTTAGTATGATTTTATCTTCTGATGTCATAATAATATTGAGTTGTGAAGTTAATTTGGTCAGTGAATTAGACAAAGTAATTTAAATTTTTTAAATATTTTTCAATAATCATAATAATGTCCTCGGATTTCGGTGATTTTTAAAAACGTATATAATGTAAGTGTCATACAAAACTCAAATATCATTATTATTTTTTTTTAATCAACGTAGTTTAATCATTGGGTTTAATCATTGGGTAATTGGTTAAAACGAAATCATTAAATTATTTTTTTTTATTTACCTACTATAATGAATTTAATTATTTGCTGTGTTATTAAGAAAATCTTAAAAGATATTTGAACTTGAAGAGAAAGGTGTTAATGATTTCAGATAATTCAGTTATATTTAAACTCAGGAAAATAAACAAAACTAATTCAAATATGAAATGTTTTTTTTTACGAGTATTATTATAAGTACCAGTTTCAGTTTTAACTTGTGTGCAGTGCATACTTTTAAAAAAAAGTCGTATTTTTATTTTAAGAAGTTTTTTTTTAAAAATAAAATGAGGTTAAGCAGATTTAGCGATACAATATGTTATAACCCCTCTCTCAATATTCTGATTTCAACAGCTTGCACTGTTGCCGTTGTTATTGCTACTTTAGACGTTTTTGTTACTTTAAATAAAAAAATCTGAAGTTCAGTCGACCGGATCGCAATTGAATTTTGAACATCGATTCTTTACTGGTTAAACTATATCATATAAATTTTTTATTTGATTCTCTTTATTAGAACTATTTTTTTTTTAAATTCGAAACAAAAAAATTCTCATGTCTCCATAAGCACCCATGCATTTTCACTCAACTTTGGTAATTTTTTTCTTGACTCTCAGCGACCAAATTTTTTTGTTTTTTCATAGGATGGTAAAATACCTTTTTGAGAATCGGTATGCAAATTTTTATAATTTTTTCTTCAGTTAGCCCTCATGTCAGAACAACCTTAAACAAGCTTGCTCAGTTGCACTGTTGGTATTTGTTAAATTTTCACAACTTTCGCCGGATAAAATATTTTCTTCTGTTATCATATCCTCTTCATCATCTTCTAATTTAATTTCTGTATGTAAACTTTTTAAATTTAATAAACCACAAGTATTATTACTTTGTTCTACTTCCAATTTTATTTCATTGTCATAACATGAAGAATCAGGTACTTCCGTTTTTGTTATATTTAAAAATGAATTGTCTACATTTTGTAAATTTCCCTCCTTTTTTATTTTAACAATAAATGCATTAGCCTCTGATATGGACCCTTTATTTTCCATTTTCTTCTCCGAGAATTTAATTTTACCGTTTTGAAGTTTTGACAATTATCAAGTCTGATGAAGGGGATGAAGGTCAGTGTGACAGACAGGGTTACCAGATCATATTTCTATGAATTCCCCATATTAGTTTTGTTTTTACGCCAAAAAGGCACATTTTCAGAAATTTTTCGCCAAAAAATTTACCTACTTCAAGTTACAAAAAATCCGTTTTTTTCTCATCTTAAAAATAATGCTATTTTAAGTTAGTATTGGAAGGGTGCGTAGTATATGGTGGGGATAATTAAATCGATTGCAGCCTGAGTAGTGCAGAAAATAGGCAATAATACATGCTCATATGTGTTTATAGTGTAATAAAAAATATTAAATAAAAATATAATACATTGATTCTAAAGGCAATTGCCACTAATATGTCGTTCCTTATTTACCTGTCAACGTATAAACCTGAATGAGGATTTTTTTTTTATTTTTCCCGTTATGTGTAGAGCTTGTTTTATCGAAATACAATTGTTTCCCCCTATTTTTAAAAAATTATGCATTTAAGGGTTAAACTATAAAAGAGTTTATTTCATACATATGTAATTTCTATGTATTTCCTTATTATTAAATATCATCAACCGACATTGGTGATTCTCAAATGGAAACACTCACTTCCCCAGTCCCGGCCTGTTTCTATTTGAGAATAAGTACTGTATTTATCGTATTTATATTCTGTTTTATCAGTTTTGTTACTATATTCACATCAGTATTTTGAGATTATTAACGCCACGGGTGGTAAAAAAAGAAAACCCTTATATTTACCATTTTCCTGACCAATTTTGTCAATTCCTCTCATATGAGTTAGATCTCCATCTTATTATAATACCCCATTATCAATATTATCAAGTTGCAAATCAAAACCAACTGCGGTCAAATTACATATTCAAAGAACATAAAGTTCAAATCGACAACGACAGACCCGCAAATTACAAATAACATAAAAATCACCACATAGGCGAATCAAAAAGACAATAGAAGAAAATTCATAAAAAATCAAGTTTTACTAGTTTCAACCGAATTAGAACAGTCATCTTCAGAAACAAACACCAAAATCATCAGTCAAACATAAAAATTTTTGGAGCAATTTAAAGCCGGGTCTACATATAACCAACGAACGCGAACGAATGCGAACAAACGTGAACGAACGTGAACAAACACAAGCGAACGCGAATGAACAATTAACCTCAATTCGTTGATGTTCGTTTATGTTCCGGCTACAGAATAATTTTTTAAATAAGTTTAATAAATTTTGAAATGAAAAGTTATTGCAGTAAGAGTTTTATAGTCTACTAATATCGCCCACATTATGACGCCAATTTTATCATGCCATCTTTAAAAACCAACAAATCAAAAAGATGTTGGCAGATGGTTTTGTTTCATAAAAGCAAAACTCATTATAATGCCTCTGATTTAATTTGTGAAAATTCCTAATTTTTTGGAAATTTTATAAGATCGTCACTATCAGATTTCGAAAAGTTAACTGAAATAGTTGGACCAAAAATATCTAAACAAAATATACACTTATTATTGGAAAGCAATTCCTGTTAAAGAAAGACTCCAATATTATTACACATTGCGACTTCTGTTAATCAAATTTTCCCTCCAAAGATTCCCACACGTCATTTCTTTTTCTGGTAATTTTGTAAAAATTATCTAAAACATTCCAAAACATCGAAATAAAATTTCAAATCTTATCAATTTTAAATTGTTAACTAAATTTATTTTAAACTGTCTATCTTAATTTAGGGTTAGAATAATTTTTAACCGTCCACATCTGACAGACACAAACAAACATGAACGAATCTTTTTCTTTGATGTACCGACAACAAATGGAAAACATTCGTGAGTGTTCGAAACTGTTCGTTCGTGTTTGTTCGCTTTCGTGACTACGTCCACATTTGTTCGTTTATGTTTGTTCGCTACCATTCGTTTACGTTTGTTTGCATTCGTTCGCTTTCGTTCGTTATATGTAGACCCGGCTTAAAAAATTGTATTTATAAAGGGTTTAAAATTATTAAAGTAAAAGTTTAACAACATAGTTTAGAAAAAACTATGCGGTATGACAATAATGTTAAAACAAAGAAGAAATTGAAAACTTTAAGGAAATATTTTAGAATATTTTGGAACAAAGGGTATTAAAAAACCCCGCCCAAACATCAAACAAAAACAGGTTTCACAAAACCACTACAAATGAAACATTTCAAAATACATTTTAATTAAAATGAGAACAACCGTTCAAGAATAAAAGAAAAGTTAAATTTAGAAAAACCACTGACAAAAGCGCCGCTTAAAACCAAACTGTAAAAAAATAGCACAAACACTTGTGGAAAACAGCAGCATTATTAAAAAATGCAGTTAAGAAAAACAATTTAATTAAACTAGCTTGTTTTTCTTAACTGCAACTTTTTCAATAATGCTGCTATTTTCCACAAGTGTTTGTGCTATTATTTTTTACAATTTGGTTTTAAGCGGTGCCTTTGTCGGTGGTTTTTCTAAATTTAACTTTTCTTTTATTCTTGAACGGTTTTTTTATTTTAATTAAAAAAAAAAAAGGAGGAAGAAAATTTTTGATTCGCCTACGTGGTGATTTTTATGTTATTTGTAATTTGCGGGTCTGTTGTTGTCGATTTGAACTTTATGTTCCTTGAATAGGTATCAATATTATTTCTGATATAACTAGGAAGAAAATAAAAAAAAATTATAATTATTTTTTATTCAAAAACTTAATTAGTAATTACATACAATGGGGATACTACGATTAGTACGGCGCCAAGATTTGATGACACTTCCTTATAGAACTTGACAAAATAAAACGAAAAACAAGAATAAAATTTTTCGAGATCTCGCTTCGTTCTCGAGATATCGATCGTTAACCTTGTATTTAAGGTAACTTTGCCCGAAAGTTAGGCTAGTTATGACAATAAACTTCGATTTTTGATATAAAAACTAAGTGGTGAGGTTAGTTAAGGTTACCCTTTGTCCGAAGGTTAGGCCAGTTTTGACAATAAACTTGGATTTTTGATATAAATATATTTCACCAAAATATTACACCATACACAAATACAATATATCCGAATTTCATGACAACTTAAATACAAGTTTAACGATCGATATCTCGAAAACTAAGGCGAATTTCAAAATTTTTTACTCTTTATTTTTTGCTTAGAATGCCAAAATTTATCAGATCCGCTTGTCAAATTTTGTCGCCTCGGATATCGTACTTGTGCCCACATCCCATACATACAATATATTGGAATTCAAAAACAAGTTTAACTCGAAAACGAAAGTGAGATCTCGAAAAATTTTATTCTTGTTTTTCGTTTTATTTTGTCAAGTTCTATAAGGAAGTGTCATCAAATCTTGGCGCCGTACTTATCGTAGTCTTGCCCATACAATACATATGATACAGATATATACAAATTATATTTACAGAAAGAAAAAGAAACAAAAAATCTAAACTTAAATGAATTTTTTGAAAATGAATTTTTGATTATAATTTATTTTTCTAAAATGTGCATATTTTTTTATATGTATCTTCAAATAGCTTGCCCGAGAAAATGTTCTAAAACATACATCACATTTAAATAGTTTCCCTCCTGTATGTGTTCTTTGATGTTTTTTTAAATCGCCTGCGCGTGAAAATGTTTTCAAACATGTACTGTATTTGAATGGTTTCTCTCCTGTATGTACTTTATTATGTCTCCTTAAACTAGCTGAATCATTAAATGTTTTCGAACATGTACCACATTTGTATTAGTCTAAGATCCCGCAGCTGTTTTCTGCAGGTATCTGTTTTTTTAATGAAACTTAATTTAAATGGATCCTCAATGGCAATGTAATAGATTGCTCCCGGGTTGCCTATCGAAAATTAGCCGTAAGTACCTTTAATTGCCGTCATTAAGCGAATAATCGAAAAGAAATTTTTTGACGTTTTAAACTGTCAAATATTTTTAAAATTTACAAATTTTTCTCATAGTAACAAGAAAAGTAAATAATTTTTTCCTAGTTACAAATACAAAAATAAGCCAAGAGCAATTTGATTTGATTTTTTAATTTTTTTTATTTAAGCAATTCAACCTATTTTTGGACTCTGATAACTTCGGTCTGGATAATACTTAAGAGCTTAAATTGTCAGGATAGAATGTAGTCACCAGTCTTATGAAATGTACCAAATTTCAATTTTATAGCTCTACTGCTTTCGATATTATTAATATGTAAATTTTATTAAATTCGTCACTCACTCACTGAAGATCATCAAAATTATAGAGTACTTCCCGAAGTTTTAGAAAGTTGAAATTTGGTCCGTAGGCTGGGCTTAGCACACAATTAACGAGAAAATTAACAAATCTGTGACTTTCCCTCTTTAGCTTCTCATAAATAATAAAACATATTGTAGATATACTTATAAATAAATAAAAAAAATTAAAAAATCAAATCAAATTGCTCTTGGCTTATTTTTGTATTTGTAACTAGGAAAAAATTATTTACTTTTCTTGTTACTATGAGAAAAATTTGTAAATTTTAAAAATCTTTGAAAATATTTGACAGTTTAAAACGTAAAAAAATGTCTTTTCGATTATTCGCTTAATGACGGCAATTAAAGGTACTTACGGCTAATTTTCGATAGGCAACCCGGGAGTAATCTATTATATTGCCATTAAGGATCCATTTAAATTAAGTTTCATTAAAAAAACAGATACCTACAGAAATCAGCTGCGGGATCTTGTACTATATGGTTTTTCCCTTGTGTGTATTCTCTGATGTGTTTTCAAACGATGTTGCAGAGAAAATGTTTTAAAACATTTATTACATTTGAATGATTTTTTTCCTATATGTTTTCTCTCATGTATTTTCAAACTACCGGACTGCGAAAATCTTTTAAGACATACATTACACTTGAATGGTTTTTGTCCTGTATGTATTCGTTCATGTGTTTTCAAATTACCTGAGTGAGAAAATGTTTTAAAACATGTGTTACATTTGAATGGTTTCTCTCCCGTATGTGTTCTTTCATGTTTTTTCAAACTAGCCGACTGAGAAAATGTTTTAAAACATGTATCACATTTAACTGGTTTCTCTCCCGTATGTGTCCTTTGATGTTTTTTTAAATCGCCTGCGTGAGAAAATGTTTTCAAACATGTATTGCACTTGAACGGTTTCTCACCGGTGTGTACTTTATTATGTCTCCTTAAAGTAGCGGAATCATTAAATCGTTTCGAACATGTATCACATTTGTATGGTTTTTCGCCTGTATGTATTCTCTGATGCGTTTTCAAATGATGTTGAAGAGAAAATGTTTTAAAACATGTGTTACATTTGAATGATTTCTCTCCTGTATGTGTTTTTTTGTGTCCCCGTAAAGCAGATGGATCCGAAAATTTTTTCGAACATTTATTACACTTGAATGGTTTTTCGCCGGTATGTTTTCTTTCATGTATTTTCAAACTACCCGACTGAAAAAATGTTTTAAAACAAATGTTACACTTGAATGGTTTTTCGCCGGTATGTTTTCTTCCATGTGTTTTCAAACTACTCGACTGAGAAAATGTTTTAAAACATACATTACACTTGAATGGTTTTTCCCCTGTATGTATTAGTTTATGTGTTTTCAAATTGCCCGACTGAGTAAATATTTTAAAACATACATTACACTTGAATGCTTTCTCTCCCGTATGTGTTTTTTCATGGTTTTTTAAATTGCCCAACTTAGAAAATGTTTTGAAGCATGTATTGCATTTGAATGATTTAGTCGATTTTTTTCCGGTGTGTAATCTTTCATGATGTGTTTGCTTAATGGCATTCTCTGTGTTAGATAATTCGGAATTTTCGCCACTTTCACCACTTTCAACACTATTTTCTGTTAACATATCCTCTGTAACATCTTCTAATTTAATTTCCGTGTGTAAACTTTCCAAATTTAATAAATCGCCAGTACTGGTTTTTCCAAATTCCAACTTTATATTATTGTCACAATGTAAAGAAATGGATAATTCTGTTTTTATTATACTTGAAATTGAGTTATCTATATTTTTTAAATTTTCTTCCTGTTTTATTTTAACGGTAAATGATTCAGTCACTGATGTAGAACCTTTACTTTCCATTTTTTCTTTTCTCCAAGAATATTAATTGTATTATTTTGATAACTTTCAAGTTAAACTACATGTGCTTGGCTATAATAAATCTGGACTACAATATATCATAACCAATTACCCATAGAGAATAACACTATATATACATATATAGAAGAGCACTCACTTAAATTTTAGGATTTTTCTTAGCAGGTGGTTATTTTGGTACTGAGTTCAGAGGGCAGTGCAGTAGCACTGCACAACATATTTAAAAAAAATGGTAATTGTAGACGGTGCTACTAGCTGATATCTGTCGAATTTACTGTTCATAGAACTTATTCTATTATTTTAGAAGTTTATAATTTGTAACAATACTATAGTAACAATTACAAAAAAAATTCTATCAGGAAATTTTCATTTTTTTCGAATTATTTATGAAAAATTCGTCTATTTTTTTGAGTTCAATATTAAATTTAATAATTTCACTTAATTATTTATTATTGGAGGTAAATATAATTAACATTTATTAGTTTATTTTTATTTGAAAATAATTGCTTGTTTTATTACCTTTGTAAATTAATTAAAAAATTAGAATACATTTTGTAATTGCAGAAAAATGAAGCACACTTGTCAGAAATTCGAATCAGTGATTTACGAAGTATTTGATTAATGTATAATTTTGAATAAAAATAAATTTACTTTTTTTAAAACAAATATATGAGTTTATAATTATTGTATGAATTTAAACTTGAAAAACTGATCGAAATAAAATGCAATTAGGAGAATTTTAATGGATTATCTTACTAGTAGTAACCTACATTATCGGATAAGGCTAAAGATAATTTAAAGTTATTATAGTGATATCTCTGTTCTTTTCAAGTGTACTACGCATGATGATTACGACAACGGTGACATCTATACCCGCTGCCCCCGTTCTCAGTGCCATAGAGCGGTAATAGAGGGTCAAAAAAATGTATTGAAGTTAGCTATCTTTCAGAAATAAAATCTGGTGTACTTTATCTATGGTCATACCCACAGAGAACAGTGTTGCCAACTTTTTTTTTCCAGATACCACTAGATTCGACTTTAAAAAACCACTAAAAACCACCAGCTCTTCATCGACATGCAAAAAAAAAAAAATTTTTTAAATAAAATTTTTTATAATTTCATTATAACAAAATAGAACAATATTATGTAAATTAATAATGAAATAACCAGTTTAGTGGTAAAAACACTAAGATGCTTGCGATGAAAACCACAAACCACTAGAAAAAAATTTTCCCCACTGTGGGACGTTCAAAACCACTAGTTTTAGTGATAAAACCACTAAGTTGGCGACACTGATAGAGATAGTACACCAGAATTTCTTTATAGTGTTTATGGAGTGTAGATACCAGGAGCACCATCTCTGCATCAAAATGTGTCCACAGAAAGGCGTAAATAGTGGCGGCGCTACTGTAGCAAAAGGGTAAATTTGAGAAGTAAACAAGGAAAGAAAAACATCCGCGTTGTTATGTAATTATTGTTTTTTTAAGGCTGTCTACACAATCAGGGAAATAAGGAATAAGAAATAAGAAATAAGGAATAAGAAGTATGTCATCTAGTGACGTTGAATGGAACTTTAATGAAATAAGAAATAAGGAATAAGGAATAATGAATAAGAAATATGTAAGAAATAAGGAGTATGCCATCTAGTGACGTTGAATGAAACTTTAACTTAACTGTTCCTAGGTAAAATGTATTTAGGTATTTTTGTACATCAGAATTCATGAAAAAGTAACGTTCGTGATGACTTTTTTGTCACTAAGTGAAAAAAATCTCGAATTTTGACGTAAAAAAATACCTACATATTTATATCAATGACCAGTTACGTTAAAGTTCCATTACAGAGACTTATGGGTCATACACAGTCAATGAAATAAGGAATAAGAAATAAGAAATAAGGAATAAGAAGTATGCCATTTAGTGACGTTGAATGTAACTTTAATGTAACTGCCCATTGGTATATGTATTTAGGTATTTTTGTACATCAAAATTCATGGAAAAATAACGTTCGTGGTGAGTTTTTTTGTCACTAAAGTGAAAAAAATCACGAATTTTGACGTACAAAAGTACTTACATATTTATATCTATGAGCAGTTACTTTAAAGTTCCACTCAACGTCACTAGATGGCATACTTCTTATTCCTTATTTCTTATTTCTTATTCCTTATTTCATTGATTGTGTAGACACCCTAATTGTTACATATAAATGTTTTATTATTTTAAAAATTTTTGTAAATCAACACAAAATCACTAACAGACATTAAAAAAGTTCATGTAATTATGATTCACTTTCAACGTGTTTCACAGCGAGTTTTTTGGAGGTTATTAAACAACACACTTCGTTCCGTCGACAACTACAAAGTTCATTTCATACTATTTTGCTACTCTAGCGCTATTCTGGCGAGTTTTTGAATTGTTACTTAGTACTTAAAACAGGGCACTTTTTTAACTATTTTTCTATTGTTTTCCGGCCAAGATAGTCCTCCTGATATTTTCCATAAAGGTACATTTCAAACTCAATGGGAAAAGTTGGAATTTTTTGTTTCAGGTAATTTTACGAATTTGATCCAAAAAAGTTTTTCAATACCTTACGAGTATTAGGAGAACAGAAATACTTATCCATATTTATGTACTTGTTGGTTGCTAACAAGGAAAGGTTCCCAGGTGCCCGCCACCGATTTCAATGCCGCTGAAAAATGAAATTTTCGATTTCAAAATTCAATTTGAGCAACACTAGAGAGGGGGTGAGTCACCCTCTTAAATTACATACTAGTTTACTATTATAACCTCATTTTTACTATTAACACACTGACAGTGGATAATAATGTCACAATAAGTGGTTCTGAAGTTGGACTATCGTATGTAAGGTTTTTATAAGGTTTAGTTTTTAATGGATGTTATAGTTTTCGTTATCGAAAATTGTCGATACCGAAAATAACGATATTTTCAAAATGAATGGAAACCTAATAAAAAACCTTACATACGATAGTCCAACTTCAGAACCACTTATTGTGACATTATTACCCACTATCAGTGTGTTAATAATAAAAATGAGTGTATGTAAACTAGTATGTAATTTAAGAGGATGACTCACCCCCTCTCCAATTTTGCTCGAACTGAATTTTGAAACCGAAAATTTCATTTCTACGTTATTCTAATTGTCTTAAACTATTTTCCATCAAGAAGAACTTCCAAGTAGTACGATTATTTGATACCGTCACCCCCTAGTTAATTACCCTTAGACTTAATATTAAGACATTGAGCGAAAACAGGTCAATTAGATTTTTTGACGTAGATTTCAAATCTGTAAACAAAATTTTTATATTGTTTAATTTTCACCCCCTTTTTGCAAAATTAACCCCCAAATTTTAACCCCCAACCACCCCTGTTGATGTAAATTGAACAAATTGCATATCAATAGATAGCTCTTTAAAAAAGAGCAATATCGCCAATTTAAACTTTTGCTCTATCTCTTACCGTTTTCGAGATATTTCAAAAATTAAATTTTTACCCCAATTTTTGAAGAGCGATTTCACTCCTTCAAACCGTTTTTCCGCCGATAAAAAAAAATACGTGTCTCTTAGATTTCGACGTAGAATAACATATTTCAGCGGCATTGTAATCGGAGGCGGACACCTGGGAACCTTTCCTTGTAAGTAAAAGTAATTTGTAATTTGATTACTTGTAATTTACAAGTAATCACGATTAAATGTAATCAGATTATCTGTAATCAAATTACATGTAATCTCGATTACAAGCAATTCGATTACATGTAATCATGATTACATTAAAAAATGTAATCGTAATAAAATGTAATTGCGATTACTTGTAACCCGATTACTTGTAATCCGATTACATGTAATCGGGATTACATGTAATTGCGATTACATGTAATCTGATTACAAGTAATCGATTACATGTAATCGATTGCGCCCAACACTGAGCGATAGATATGTTTACAGCTACAGAGAAGTAGAGACAACATATCTATCTCTATATTACTGGAACCAGTGTAACCAGTAAGAAATAGAAAATACATATGATATACATATGTACGTGCACTGGGTTTACTTTGTATTTGTGCGGTATTGTGTGTTTGTGTTGGTTATTGTTGGTGGTAGTGGTCGTCACCTGGCCGTGCTGTCCCATACATATGTATGATCCTACACGCGTGTATATGGCTCCGTGTGGGGATGTAACAATGCTAACAACAATCAAATCAACTGAGTTGGGATTGACCTATACTCATCGACTGCCACTGACAGAGTTACTACTAAGTAGTCTAAGGTACACAAAAATGCACACTGCAGATTTAATGATAGAGATAGTTGCTGTACCTTTGTACTCTGTATAGTACATACATACTTATTGGCATTTTTTTTTCATTCAATTACATATTTGGATCTCAGATGTTAACAGTTAACACCAGAGAACAAAGAGAACGAACATTACTATGTTTATACTAGGGAAATGAGCGTAACCACAAAGGATAGAAAATAACCCACCACTATGTCATATATGTGCAGTTGTGTGTGTTAGTCCGTTGGATGGTATACGTATACCACGTACATATACCGTGTTACTACGAGAGGTAACAATACTTACTACGAGAGGTAACAATACAACAACAATTGAAACATACCCATTGAGTGCCCACGAATGAATGAGGACTAAGCAGCCTAAGATGCACATAAAAGCACATAAGTGAATGCAGAAAAGAGACAGATGTATTCGATGTATTCGTTCTATTGGTTCTGTGGTTAACACAGAGACAGACTTGGAATATCTGAAATAATTTGTATAAGACCAAGTTTTTTTTTTTTTTTTTAATTTTTAAAAGCTAAGCTTTGCTGGGCGAGTTTCAAACTCATTGTGATTTTTTTGCACTATTTTTATCGTGTCTGTCTGTGATTCACTATGTACGTTTAAGTGCTTGACAAGGATCTTAGATCATTTTCAAAAATTTTGGTATTCCGTTGTGCCGGAAAATTGTCAAAAATGGAAAATAAAGAGTCTGCATCAACTGTTGAACCTACACGGACTGTTAAAGTTGAGGAAGAGCTAAAGGATGTAGGTAACCAATTTCCAAATGTAATAAAGATGGAATTATCCGATTCTTCAAATTACCACGAAGTAAAACTGGAATTAGAAAACTGTAATGCTGTTGAATTATCAAGTTTACATACAGAAATAAAACTGGAAAATGATGAGAGTGATATATCAACAGAAAACAGCGTATTATTTGGTGAAAATTGTGAAAATTCGGTTGAACTAAATATATCTGAAAATATATGCGAACAGTTTGGTACATCAGAAAATAGTGAGACTAGTGTAGGTCCTGAAACTTCAGTTAAACAAGTCACTTTAAAGAATTATAAAAAAACTCATACCCGTGAAAGGAAATTTAAATGTGGTACATGTTTTAAAGCATTTTTTCAGTTGGGTCATTTAAAAGAACATGAACGAATACATACTGGCGAAAAGCCATTCAAGTGTGACATATGTTTTAAAACATTTTCTCAAGTAAGTCACTTAAAGACCCATGAAAGAACACACACTGGCAAAAAGCCATTCAAGTGTGACACATGTTTTAAAACATTTACTACGTCAGGTCACTTAAAGGCGCATGAAATAACTCACACTGGCGAAAAGCCATTCAAGTGTGATAAATGTTTTAAAACATTTTCTAGATTAAATAATCTAAAGACACATGAAAGAGTACACACTGGCGAAAAGCCATTCAAATGTGATACATGTTTTAAAACATTTACTAAGTCAAATGATCTAAAGCTACATCGAAGAATACACACTGGCGAAAAACCATTTAAGTGTGATAAATGTTTTAAAACATTTTCCCAGTCAGGCAATTTGATAAAACATGATAGAACACATACCGGCGAAAAACCATTCAAGTGTAATACATGTTTTAAAACATTTTCTCACTCAATCTCTTTAATAAAACATAAAAGAATACACACTGGCGAAAAACCATTCAAGTGTGATATATGTTTTAAGGCATTTTCTCAGTCAGTCTCTTTAATAAAACATAAAAGAATACACACTGGCGAAAAACCATTCAAGTGTAGTAAATGTTTTAAAACATTTTCACAGTCAAGCACATACCGGCGAAAAACCATTCAAGTGTGATACATGTTTTAAAACATTTTCTCAGCTAAGTAGTTTAAGACTACATGTAAAAACACATACTGGCGAAAAGCCGTTCAAGTGTAATACATGTTTCAAAACATTTGCTCGATCAGTAGACTTAAAGAGACATAAAACAGTACATACTAAAAAGAAGAACAAACTAAAGAAATAAAACCAGGGCTGGGAAAAATGGTTCATAGAAACCATTTAAAATAGAAAATGGTTTCCAAAAATGCATTTAAAATACAAAATAGAAAATGGTTTAGCTGAACATATTTAAAATTGAAAATGGAAAATAGTTATTTAAAATGGATTATAAAATGCAAAATGCTTTTATTACTTTAAATTTATTCTATAAATTTTTTATCATTATAGTTATATATAAATTTTAAAAAAAAAGTTAAGAAAATATCAAATGTACTGAAATTAAATACATAAAGACAGTCTTTTGAGAAAATTTTGTAAAGTTTGCATGACATGAAAACGAAACTTAACTCTTCAAATATTGTTACTTAAAAATATTGTAAAGTTTAATTCGGCCTTGACATATTCAAACCTTGACGACGCTACGACTGCAACTTCTAAATAAAATTATGAAAATCATTTACTCGAAATACAAAAACATTTCTTATCGACGAGTAAAAGATAGTAATATACAACTTGAGTCAGAAAAGTTAGACTTAAGAGAACTACAACTCTAGTAACAAACTTAACTCAAGTGACATTGCAACTTGAGTTATAAAAAATTTGAGTTAATTAAATCAACTTACATTTAACTTACAATTTGTTAGACTTCAAGTCGTTCAATTCAAGTGCTATAATTAATATTGTATACACATAAATTTGAGTACACATACATTTTCATTTTAAATATAAAATGGATTCAAATTTCCATTTTAAATACAAAATGGAAAATGGTTTGATCGAACTAATTTAAAATAGAAAATGCAAAATACCATTTTGTATTTTAAATACATATTTAAAATGAAATCATTTTAAATAGTTCCCAGCCCTGGTAATAACACCAAAGAAAAGTACAGGGTCGGCGAGAGAAATAACGCGAAAAAAAATTCAAAATTTTTTTCCAAGAGTAAAATAAAAGATTCTTCATTTTTCCTGGGCCTCCAGCAAAGGTTCCAGGTAACTGCCCTATCTGGTCCCTCCTCTCGCCGGCCCTAGTTACGTTCATGATACTAAGTGTCGTAGCTTAGCACTTGACATCTGTTGGTGAAGTTTTCAAGTATCACCTTATTGATAATATCTATATATGTATATAAAAATCTCATGTCACAATAATGTATGGCTAGGATAAACTCCGAAACTACTGAACATATTTTGATGAAATTTGGTAAATATCTGTAATTTGGTCTAACTTAAAATATAGGATAGTTTGTATCGCAAAATTTTTAGTCCAACCGTAGAAATTTACGAAAAACCGCAAAATATCAATTTTTTATTACTGTATACAGATATCTGTGGAAAAATTTATAAAAAAATCATGTCAATTAATTTGTTGCTAAGTATTTGGAGAAAAATAATTTTGGAATTTTTGTAAGTATTAATTAGTACTTCTATAGATACCACCAATAATATTTTTTTATTACTCATGCGGGAGAAGTACTAACTTGGCGCACACATTTCTGTACACAAAATAGCAGTTTGCCCACTGTACTCTTCCCACATACTTTTTTGCGTGCGGAAAGTAACTTTCCACACGCAAATTGACACTAAAACACGCAAAATTTAATCAAAACACGCAAAGCCGCCTCTTGATTTTTCATTTAATAAATATTTCATAATTATTTCTATAGAAACCACCAACAAAGTAATTTAAGCAATAATTAATTCAAAAATAAAAAAGACGAACACTTAAAAATATTATTTTAAAAAGTAATAAAAATGTCAAAAATAGTGATAATAATAGAAAAAAGTATGTGAAATTCGTAATAAAAAATAGTATGTGCAACTCGTGTGGGATTGTCGATTGCCCACTCAAGCGAATGAGCGCACTCACTACGTTCAACTTCGCTTTCGTGGGCAATCGACAATTTCCCGCACTTATTGCACAATATACTATTACCTACGACTACTATAAAATTACTTATCTACTGTGCAAAATACTATTTGTATCCTATAAAGAAATAAACAACTAGATTGTCCAGGTATCATCAATTGGCACTTCTGCTGTTTTCAGCAAATTCCATACATATGAAAATTAGATATGCTATAAAAATATGAATAAGTATGACTTGAAAATATGAATAATACTTTAGAGTCGTCGAGCGAGCGAAGCGAAGCACATAAGGAACTGATTTTGTACAAAATTTCAGAATATCAAATTTAAATGGACGTGTGGTCACATTGTCCGTCAGTTACACCAAATAGGGCGCAAATTAAAAAGCTGAAGAAATTTGACAGTTTTTACTTAAGTACCGTTGAGATCTCTGTGAAAGATGAAAGTGACGTTTAAATGACTTTCCATGGCCTTGGTGACTTCAAGGGCCTAAAATAGAAACAATAGGGTACTTGACTGCAATTAAAAAATTATTCTAAATGCTTTGTTTTTACGTATTAACTAATTAATTTTTAATAAATTTTTGAAAATCGTAAAAAAAACTGTTCAATTTTAAATGAATAAATTGGCGCGAAAAACGATCCACCATGGTGACGTATGCGATGACGTTACATTTTGATGCAAGCAAATATTAATGTGTTCGCACTACTGTAACGTTAGGAAACGTTTTACAACATTTTTAACAAAAACATATTTTCAGTAGATGTTAGGCGTTTTGTTTTGCAATATTTACAATTATTGTGCCCAGTCGAAATAATATTTAACACACGTGTAAAAATTATGCATTAAACTATAGTAACTATTTACATCAGTTACATTTTACTTGTCTTATCTATGATATTTGTCATATTTGCTACAAAATATGACGTCACTTTAATGTAACGGCGCGTTTGTACTCATTTAAATGAAGGTTAAAAATTTATCATTTTCAAAGTAGAATTTTTAAATAACTAAATAATATTTGTATTTATCACTATTAAAATTAAATATATTTACGAGTAGGGTAAAAGACCCCATTGTCGATCGGGGTTATAAGTCCGAACAGTTTTGACATTTATATCTTAATGAAGTTATTTCTGAAAGAAACCTTTGATAAAAAAAATTATTATTAATAGAATGATTATTTTTCAATTTAAATTCACCTCACATTTAATGCCTCCTCACTTAATTTAAGAAATACATATATATATCGAAAAATTTTTGTTGAATTCGTGAATTTTTAATATGATGGATGATCATTATTCAAAACACATGAGTTATAAATTGTAACATTTTTCACCGAATTTTTAAAGTTATTAGCATAATAAAAGTATACAAATAATTGTTATTAGTCCACTTAAGAGATTAGGATAGCTAAATTAAATTTTATATGCGTTAAATATTATTTGTATGACTGATTCTTCTTGGGATCTGAATTTTACAGTTAGGTACCGCATTTTGAGAATTATATATTGCATATTTATTTTATAAACATTTTTAATTTTGGGTTTAAAACACTTAACTAACCGTTTTTATAATTTCACTTTAATATTTTATTTATTTCAGAACGTAAAATCAATTGAAAAATAATTAATAATGAATTAAAACTTCGAAATTGAAATAAAAACGTCAGACATTTAGATTTGAAACAACATATAAATATATACGTCATAATATATACGTCATATACTTAATTTAACTGTTTAAAAATTCACAATGGCGTATAGATAAGTTAGAATCATGTTAGAATGTACACAATGTTTTTTAAAGCATAATTAGATGGCGAAAGAAAATACAGTATTTTAGTGGTTTATTTTATCGAATATTTAAACCCTTCTGTCATTGCTGCTATGTTTCACAAGGTGTCATTCTGTGATACTCTATGACACAGATTGACCCCTTGTAGTGGATAGAGTGTCAAAGTGACTGAAAGAGAATGGTTCAAATATTCGATAGTATAAGGTTTGTACTAGTGTACGTGATGTACATTAATGCGCGATTCTTCATAGGGGTCAGTGTATTGATCTTTCAAAGGAGGTTAATATTTTCTGTCTGCTTTTTTAATAGACGTCAACAAATTATAAAACAAAAACATTAATAAATCAAAATTTTTGGGTTATATTTTCTTAAAAACATATCCATTGGATTAAAAAAACTTGGTTTCATACTTATTAAGAAAAAAAAAATGGGTGTTTTGTTTATTTTTTAATTTTTTTAAGCTAATTTAATGATACAGCTAAAAATAGTGATCGGTCATCGGGTCTCTTACCCTAATACATAAAATTATTTAATATTTGAAATAAATTTTGAATACAGTCAGGTACCCTATTGTAAAACTGCTGGTATGGGTACCCATACTAAGTTCTTACGGTGCGGAAATTAGCCATGCTAATAAAATATGAAGATAGTTATTTTAGAGTCATTGGGCGAGCAGGGTCAAGTGCTATAAATAATTGATTTTGCACAGAATTTTGAAATATATGATTGAATTAACCTATAAATTTTACCTATAATTTAATCTAACATCGTTTGATATCTAGGTTGTGTAGACACCCGGTAGATGGCGCTGTGTTTCGATTTCTAGATTATACATTCTATTCCACGTCATATTTGTTTATGTTCACGATGTCAATGATTTTTGTAATTATACTCTATATTGTGTTATAATTGTATAGTGCATCGTTTGAAATGATAAGAAAAAATTAATTCAATCAATTATAACTACTGAGCCACAGCAACGCGTGGCCGGGTCAGCTAAAAGTAAAATATTTTTATAAAACTAAAGAAAATGCCATGCCATGAAATTTCTTTGTTTAAAAATACTTCATGGCTTCATAACAATCGGAAAACTTCCTTTTTTGTCTTTATAAAACTACTGATTGTAAGTATGTATTGTAAGTATTATAATTTTGTCATCAATAGACCGTTGCGTTGCTTTAAAAAGTCACCAACAGAACTTGAAATTTAGTACCATGTTAAATTGTACAACGACCATGAATGTTTTTTTAAAAACTGCCTTTTTATTTATTTTAAGTAAATGTATAGTAGTACGCAAGAAATAAGTTTTTTTTTTCTGTAAAGTGACATTTGGCGCCACTTTTAGCGAATTTCCAGAATGGAATTCAGCTATTACAGCCACTGTCATGACGCGACTTGAACCCGGGACCATGGCAGAAATTTGTTTTGAGGTCCCTAGAAACCGAAAATAATATTCACCAAAATTTACATATATATATATATATATATATATATATATATATATATATATATATATATATATATATATATATATATATATATATATATATATATATATGTGTGTGTCCGCACGATAACTCTCGAACGAAATGTCCTAGGTTTACGAAATTTGGTGAAAATGTTGGAAGTCCCAAACCGTTGGACAAGTTCGTTAGCCAGACACGTCGGATGCCAGGAACATGGTGTTTGTTCTTGCAAAAAATTAGTCTTTTGCCAAAATTTCCACTTATTTAAAAATTTTTGCGAAATTTTTTTACATCATTTAAACGACGAAAATTACATAAAAAAGGTCTTTAAACTATTATTCTATGTCAACTAGTTTCCGAGAAAATTTAATTTTTATAAAAGGGCATTCGCTATGTTATGCAGGATGCTGCGACAGGGGTATACCTATATGCATAATTATATGAAAGAATGTGTTTGTGGTACAGGAAGATAGACTGTATATAAGTCATATACGTCATACATATGTATACATATGTTTGTATGTTACTTATATGCCGTTTTTTAGGGTTCCGGAGAAAGTTCTATTTTTTAGAGCTCCGAAATAAATCTCCCGAGACTATAATAGAAATTTGTTTTGGGGTCCCTAGAAACCAAAAATAATATTCACTAAAATTTATGTATTAAATTTATATTTAGTCCCACACCGTTGGACAAATTCGTTAGCCAGCCATGTCGGATGCCTAGAACATGGTTTTTTTGACCATTTTTCATGAAAAAAATTATTTTTCTGCCAAAATTTTCTAAAGTTAAAAATTTTTTTGACATTTATTTACACCATTAGAAAGAGGAGGAAAAATCACTTAAAAGGGTGAAAAATCACAGAAAAACGGATTTTTATAAACGGAAATTCGCTATGTTATGCAGGATGCTGCGACAGGGGTATTTTATTATATTTATAGTCGTTTTTTCAGTAGGTTATAGTCGGCATAATCGGCTTATAAGAATCTAGATGTTAGTGAAACACCTCATAAAAAATAATTTTACCATAAAATTATAATTTTATAAAATCTAGATGTTAGGTGAACCACTAGCTTTAATTGGTAAATGATTTTTGTTGTAATTTGAAATTATTTGTTAGTAAATATTTTAACAGTATTTGTAACAACGAACAAAACAACAGTAAATATAGAAAAAAATTTTAAGTACGACCTTGTTTAATTAAGGCCACATTTGTTAACACTACTAATAATAATACTAATAATAATAAAACCATGTTGCTCTTCACAGAATAAAGAATTTGATTCAAAGTAATCGTTTATTTGATTTTTCAAAGCCTTCTCTAAAATTTTACCAAATAAAGGAAAAATTGATATTGGCGACGCACAGATTCTCACTCGCACTTCTGGTGGTAAAGTTAGAACTAGCATCAAGTAAAAATATACGTATACGATTAATGGGTGATATAAAATCTAGTAATCCGCGCATAATTTGTATAGTACATTTTTCTGTCGACAATGGGGAATTTGACTAATTTTGGAAAATTATTTTAAAACACACATATTTATGTATTATGCATGTATACGTTTTTAATTTTTAAAAATAATGCCGAAAATTGTTAGAAAAAATTATTTTAGTATTTGTTCTCAAAATTTGCGCGAAAACGTTTACTAGCTGTCAGTTACGTCACATTCTCTAGATAGCAACAGGTGTCCTGTAACTAAGAAAAAAAAATGTTTATTTTTCCTGTAACTAGGAAAAGATTGTTGATTTTAAAAAAAATTAAATTTTGATTAATTTCCATAGTTATGTTTTCTAACCGGAAATTAAGTAGCGACACTAGTGGTGATAGTGTTGAAATATAAGAGAAAGCAACGTCACAGCCTGTTTCTGCTTACGTGGATTTTAGCTAAAAAATTACTTTTTTAATTAATTTTTTTTTAAATCAAATAGTGATAGTTAAGATGAATTAGTATAATAAATTGCTGTCTTTTATTATAAATTTTCATTAAAATTTGTTTTAATTGCTTTTCTTTGATACTGTCAAACGTACACAAAAATTTTTACTTGATACAGCTTCTAATTTAAAAAACCAGGAGCGCTCGCGTAATCTTTGCGTCGCCAATAGGCTTGTAATTAGTTGCTACATTAATCGAATGCTTTTTATGTACCGATACTACACGGGGCATCTTCAATGAGTTAGGAAATACGTCATTTTTGATACCCTCATTGAGCAATTAGTCAGAGGTATGTATATTTCATTAAAAATGCAGTTAAGAATTGGCTACATCATTCATTCATTTACACACGTCATTTTTTTTACTTCATTAAAAATTGTTATAAAATTTATATGTATTAATTGATGATTATTAAAAACAATTAGGTATTTGACAGATTTCGAAAGAGGGTTTTAAAATATTCCAAATGACTTAAATATAATCCCAGTAATTGATTTTTGTATAAAAAAAAAATCGATTTAAAGGAAAAAAGAGCTTTTTTCTATTTAATTGAATTTTGGTGCGAAAACACTTAATCATGTGTCAGTGACGTAACATCACAAACCAATTCGCGTTTTATATTTTATTTTATAATTATGTAGTAGGTATAGTCATTTTTGTCGTATCTATGACATTAAATTTTATTATATATATTTTGTGTTGATCTGTCATTAATTACATATTGGCTGGGTGTGTGATGCCAACGACATCTATAATATACATTTTTTCATGCTATTAAATAATGGTAACCGTGGAAATAAATTTAAAATATTTTCAAAAAAACCGTAAAATCTGAATACAAATATTTGTTATTTACAATTATTTTTTTCTTATAAATAAATTTGAACAATTTGAGGTATAAAATACTGGACGAAGTATAATAGTTGTATTAATAAAGTATTTAAACAATTTTCGACGTTAACATGGATATAATTATCAAGACAGTATTTCCTTCCAACCCCGGACTATGCAGAAGAAAAAGTTGCTGGTGATAGCGAAACACGTCAGGGAAATTCGAAAATTACGAAATGCTGGCATAAGTCATTTAGTTGAATTTACAGTCATACATAAAGCAAACATCAATAACTTCTTATGAAACATCATTGCATGTGAGTTTAAAATACTTCAAATATTTTTAATTCTGTATTTATGGATTGACGTGTAGACGTGAAAACATTGACAGATAAATAAGGAACGACATATTAGTGGCAATTGCCTTTAGAATCAAAGTGGATCAATGTATTATATTTTTATTTAATATTTTTTATTACACTATAAACATATATGAGCATGTATTATTGCCTATTTTCTCCACTACTCACGCTGCAATCGATTTAATTATCCCCACCATATAGTACGCACCCTGCCAATAGAGCAGAATTTTGTGTAGTTGACGCAAGCAAAAATGATATTTTGTGGACGTGCAACGGGAGTGTGTGAGAAAAAAGACATTATAAGAAAAATATCATTTTTGCTTATTTTTAATTAGACACTTGAAAATTTTAAAATTAATTTTTTATTTTTTATTTATTTTTTTATCATAAATAAATAAAATAAAACAGAATTATGATTATAAAAATATTACTGTTATCGTTCGAAAATTTAATAAAAAAAAAAATAACGAGTCACATTGTTTTATAAACAATTTTTTTTTTTTTTTTAAATTCAATCTAAATTTTAATATTAAAAATATTTTTTTTAAATATTATTATTAAAAATAAGACGAAAATGACTCCATCATGGGATTTCGTGAAGTTAGCCCAGCAACTTCAACTTTTATTAATTTTTTACAATTATCAAACCTTTGCGATAGATCCAACGCAGATAAGAGAGTCATTATAAAATAATTATTTAAGTTTAATGTCAACAATATAATATGTACAACAAAAGTGTTTGAGATCCATCAAAAAGATATAAACAAGTTAAAAATAAGAAATGACAGAAAAATGTAATGAATTCCTAAGGATTTCGTTGTTGTGCTACGAAATCCTAATGAACTATGAGTAATGTATTTATTACTATAATCACTAAAATTAAGCTCTGATTTTTTCTTAGATCTTACATATATATTAAATTATGTATGTCATATTGAAATATAATTAATACTGATCACGTTTATGGTATCTTTTTGATGGTTAATAAGTAATCGATTTATATTTTATCGCCATTTTTGATCGCGTAAAAACGTTACCGGAAATATAACTCTGAAATGCACATGCTTATTATTAATAATGTACAACAAATGATTAATAAGGAATTTTGTTGAAACATAATTTGATTTGTAACAGCGGTTGAATTTTGACTTAAAGATTCGGTTAAATTCTCGTTTGTAGCTGTAAAAAAATTAATACACATACAGTGATTTTGAAAAACTTAACAATAAGGCTCCTTTTTGTTAGAGCCGTAATTGTAAAGTCCGGACATGATAATATATAATTGAAGAAATGTCAAAAATATGATAAAAGGTCATGGTTAAATTATTTAAAAGTCTCCATCATGTCTGGACTTTAATAAAGAAGCTTTAGATACGTAACAGTTTTTGTGAATAACGTCTAACATTATTCGCACTAAAGAAATCTACAAATAAATTTATATTTGGCGCCAGGACCATAGATAAAGTTATGATCAGAGAACAAACAGAACGAACATTACTATGTTTATACTAGGGAAACGAGCGTAACCACAAAGGATAGAAAATAACCCACCACTATGTTATATATGTGCACGCGGAGTTGTGTGTGTTAGTCCATTGGATGGTGTGTGTATTAGTGTCTTGCATACATACATACATAATATATACGTGGTGGTGGAACGTATGATGTACGTATACCACGTACATATACCGTGTTAATACGAGAGGTAACAATATAACAACAATTGAAACATAGCCATTGAGTGCTCGCGAATGAATGAGGACTAAGCAGCCTAAGATGCACATAAAAGCACATAAGTGATTACAGAAAAGAGACAGATGTATTCGTTCTATTTGTTCTGTGGTTATAATAAGTAGATGTAGATGATAAGTACACAGTGTTCAAGGTCATATGAAGCACCAATTCTATACTGATAGTGTTTAGAGTCGTATCTTTTCACTATTTAAAAAGTTGCTGCGTCATACAATCTTGAATATATATTGTACATAAAAGTGCAAAATGTTATAAAAGTACAAAAACTCCGTTTAATGAAAATTTAAACGTATTTATGAATAAATAAAAGTATTATGAAGAAAATGATCAAATACATTTGGAAAAATTCTGGAAAAAAGAAATTAAAGCTCTTAATAGCTAATAACTAAATGAATGATTTGTTGGTTCTGTTCGCACAAATGTTTTTTAACCCACTGTACTATCAAACTGTCAAATTTAAAATAATAAACATAACTGGCTAACAAAATTTTCGTCTGGAACGCCAGCATTATTAGCACAGTTTAAATAATAGTTTGTTATGGTAATAATCTTTCATTTATATTGTGACATTACTGAAATTAGTATAAAATTTACTATAAAAAACGTAAATAACTTCTAAATTAATTTAAAACGTTCCGCTTTAACTATGTGCGCGCTATGACGGGGCTACATGCCCGCCAGTTGGCTTCAAACGCTTCGAGCTTCGAAATAGCTATGGAGGGTAAAGTTAAAGGAGAAGCGAGAAGTATCTCATATGGAACTTGAATCGAAAAAGTGGTCCCTGAATTTGATGAAATAATAGTTCAATAATTACCCAGAACGGCGCTGATAAGCAATCAGGGTTCGATCTGAACTTAACGATTATAAGTGAAGTATGCCAAAGGGAAAGAAATATTAACTGTTAAAAACAATAACAATTGAATTAAATATAAAAACAATAAAAATTGAATTAAATATAACAATTAAAACTGTTAAAAACAATAAAAACTGTTGTTTCAGTTTTAAAATTTTTAGCGCTTAATTTTAAATTTAAGAATTTTAGTACACTAGTGCCATCTTAATTTCATCCACTTTTGGGGCCACTTTTTATATATGGAGATACTTCTCCTGATACTCTACCTACAACTTGTCTATGAGACGATGATCTCTGACGCTGTCGTTGCCATCATTGTGATCTGTCTCTTTTTAGCATAACAGTTCGTGTCAATTCTCTTCCTTCGTCCTGCTATCAGAGATCGTCGTCTCATAGACAAGTAGTACTCTACCCTCCATAGAAATAGCTTCGAACAAAAAACTGGCAACACAACGTCAAAACTTGTTAAAATTGTCAAAACAGTCAACGCTAAACTTCCGAGTACTTATAAAATGGAAAATAAAGGATCTAAATCAGCGTCTGAAACATTTACTGTGAAAATAAAGGATGATGAAAATTTACAGAATGTAGACAGTTCATTTTTAAATACAATAAAAACTGAATTATCCGATTCGTTATATTGTGGAAATGAAACAAAATTGAATCTGGGAGACAGCAATACTGATGATTTATTAAGAAGTTTACATACCGAAATTAAATTAGAAAATGATGAAGAGAAGATGTTAACAGAAAATAACGTTTTATTTGGCGAAAATTCACAAATATCTAATACAGAGAGTGTCACTGAACAAACACATGAACGAATACATACAGGAAAAAAATCATTTAAATGCAACGTATGTCTGAAAACATTTTCTTATTCAAGCCATTTGATCCAACATAAAAGACGCCATACAGGATATAGGCCATTCAAATGTAATATATGTCTGAAAGCATTTTATCTACATGGCGATTTACAAAGACATGAAAGAACACATACAGGTGAAAAACCATTCAAGTGTGATGTATGTTTCAAAACATTTACTACGTCAAGTAATTTAAAAACACACGAAAGAATACATACAGGAAAAAAATCATTCAAATGTGATATATGTTTTAAAACATTCTCCAGGTCAAATAGTTTGAAAGCACACGAAAAAGTACATACAGGCGAGAAAGCGTTTAAATGTGATATATGTTTTAAAACATTTTCTCAGTCGAGTAGATTGAAAAATCATGGACGAGTACATACAGGTGAAAAACCATTCAAGTGTGATGTATGTTTTAAAAAATTTGCTCAGTTAAGCAGTTTGCAAGATCATAAAAAAATACACACAGGAGAAAAACCATTTAGATGTGATACATGTTTTCAAACATTTTCACAGTCAGCTCATTTGAAAAGACATGAAAGAACACATACAGGTGAAAAACCATTCAAGTGTGATGTATGTTTCAAAACATTTTCAACGTCAAGTAATTTAAAAACACACGAACGAATCCATACAGGAGAAAAACCATTCAAGTGTAATGTGTGTTTTAAAACATTTTCTCAGTCGAGCCATTTGATAGATCATAAAAGAATACACACGGGAGAAAAACGATTTAGATGTGATACATGTTTTCATACATTTTCTTTGTTACATCATTTGAAAACGCATGAAAGAAAACACACAGGCGAAAAACCATTCAAATGTAATGTGTGTTTTAAAACATTTTCCCAGTCAACTAGTTTGAAGGATCATAATAGAACACATACAGGAGAAAAACCATTTAAATGTGACACATGTTTTAAAACATTTTCGCAGTCGGACGGTTTGAAATCACATAAAAAAATACATACAGGTGAAAAACCATTCAAGTGTAACACATGTTTTAAAACATATTCTGAAAGATACAAGTTAAAAAGACATGAAAGAATACATACCGACAGGATCGGATTTACCTCTGTTGAGGCCCCGGGGCACTTGTGATATGGAAGCCCTTTAATATTTTTGTAAAAGTTTCTGCTAAGACAATGAGCAAAGGCCGTAGTCGAATAAGAAGGGTGAAATCTGATCATCATTTTTTATATTTTTATTTTTTGTGGGTCCTTAAGGGGAAAAATTTTATTATTATGTAGATTGCTATGAGTGAATGTGATGATTTCAGCTAGTTCCAACCCTTAATCATAAACTGTTGAAATAAAAAAAAATATTTTTTCTACTCCTACTATTAAAAGTAACATTTTGTGCCCGGCTAACTATATATAAAAATTAACAATAGCCCACACTGTACGGGAATACAGTGGGAAATTATTTCGCACGCCTTAATATAATAAAAAAGTAGGCTGTTCCGTTAGTTTAATATATTATAATATATAGAAATAATACTAAAAATATACCTATGTATGTTGATTATTTATTATTGTTTCCATAGGTTCAAAGTATGCTTTGGCAAAAATTTGAACATCTTACCCCTGACATTATAAATTTAAAAAATTTTTACTACTTATTTAAATTTTAATTATTTATGTTAAATTTTACGAAAAAAAAGGTGCTCGTAGAAAAAGTATAGTGTAAAATAGTTATGGGAATAATCACTCTTTCTAGTGTGTTGAATCTTTTGAATCCGCTCACTGTGGTGAGTCGATTCAATGAATTGAATCACTCACTCACTTGACACAATTCGCTCATTCGTTTTTATGAATTGAATCACTCATTCCACTCACTCACTTTACACAACTGAGTGGTACAACTTCAAATACGAATCAACACAATAAATAGATTCATGAGACACTCACTCAAGTGAACGAGTGTTTAGACTTTAGATACAATTATTATATCCGAATAAAATTAATATAATTATGTACTTAAAATTAATACACGCAACCGACACAACAAATTAAAAAATTAATACAGCATTAAAAATATACGGTTGAAAAGACAATGAAAATTTTGATTGTGGAAATCTGCAATAATTTTATGTAGGTAGATATTCACTCATTTTTGATTTAAAGAAAAATTAATTTTTGGAGACGTAATAATCTGACAATAAACGGGCAAATTTTATTTTAAAAATTTGAAAATATTGTAAAATGAAATACAAATAGTTTTTCATAGAATTTTTTTAATATCCATACTTACATCACTTATAGTGTACATAAAATTGGGTATATTTTTTATTTAGATTATTTTATTAGTTTATTATAGACATTTGGACTAAATTTGATTTAAAATTTGTTTTATGCATTTTAAAAAATAAAGAATAGTAAAAAAATTAAAATATTAGTTCTAAAAAAAGTTATACCTACATAGTATTATTAGTATATATACGATATATACACGTTATGTTATATACATAGTTGTAAAAAATAGATATTGTTGGAAACAAGTTTCTGTTGCTCTGTCTATTGTCATAAGTAAACTGAAACAGAGATTTAAAATTGAATAGGATCTTACTTATATGTCATACACTCGTAAGTGAGTGAGTGAGTGTTGACATATATTATTCTCTTTCAACTCACGAGTTGAAAGAGTCGATTCAATTCCTTTTGACTGATTCAATTCAGTCAATCAGTTGAGTGATTCAACTCAGTGAATTGAATCACTCACTCACTAGCCATCTCTAGTGTAAAATACGTGGAAAAAGCTTATTTCTCACTCATACGAATTGTCGCACTCGCCCTGCGGGCTCGCGCAACCAACTCATATTCGTGAGAAATAAGCCTCTTTTCCCACTTATTGTACAATATACTATTTTATATAGTACTATTTTTTTTTAAAATCTATTTTTTTTAAAGACTAGTGATCTGAAACAATAACAAAAATTATTTTTTATTACTCATGCGGGAGAAGTACTAACTTAGCGCACACATTTCTGTACGCAAAATAGCTGTTTGCCCACTGTACTCTTCCCACATACTTTTTTGCGTGCGGAAAGTAAACTTTCCGCACGCAAATTGACAATAAAACACGCAAAAATTAATCAAAACACGCAAAACCGCCTCTTGATTTTTCATTTAATAAATATTTCATAATTTTTTATTTCTATAGAAAGCACCAACAAAGTAATTTAAACAATATTTAATTCAGAAAAAAATGACGAACACTCAAAAATATTATTTTAAAAAGTAATAAAAATGTCAAAAATAGTAATAATAATAATAGAAAAAAGTATGTGAAATTCGTAATAAAAAATAGTATGTGTAACTCGTGTGGGATTGTCGATTGTCCACTCAAGCGAATGAGCGCACTCACTACGTTCGTGCGCAATCGACAATTTCCTCCCGTACTTATTGCACAATATACTATCGTAGAATCTATGAATATTTTTCTACAACGTATATTTTTTTAAATTTTAGAAAGGGTGATTTTAAAAAAATACCGTATTTTTCAGCGTATAACGCGCATCCCAAAATTTTGAATAATTTTTTAGTTTTTTTATATGTTCGCCGTATAACGCGCACCAAAATTTTTGATAATAAAATAATGAATCAAATACCTATTTGATATATTATTTTTATGTTTTTGTACATATTATATTGTATTTTTTTTATTGCCTTATTAAATTTGTATTATTGTTAAATTTTCGTTTATTAATTTCCCATTGAAAGTTATTGTAATGGGTCCAATTTTACGAATCGCTAATTTGGATATATCTCCACGTTTCAAGGTCACTAGAATCCGAATCCATCGTTTTAGCGTGATGTATGTGTGTGCGTTCGTGAATTTTTTTTTGGTCTCGCATATCTCGAGAACAAATGATGATATCAACTCCAGACTAATTTCATTAGACGCGTAATCAAAAAATGAAGACCGGATAAAGTTTTGAGCAAATTCGGATTAGCGGTTTGTTTTTTGTGGTAAAAAAACGGAATTAACTTTATTAACATAACATAGATTATATGGATTTTTACCATGCCTTTATTATATAATGGCCTAAAAGCCTAATTGATGTTAAAAACGCCAGTAAATAATTATGAAATTTAAAAAAAAAGGAAATAATAAACTTTATGAAATATTTTTTGTCTGGCATATCTTGAGAACAAATGATGATATCATTTGTTTGATAAGGGTCCCCATCTACGTAATACGTAAGCTACGTCTGAGTAGCCCAAAAATAACCAATATTTAAAGTGGTCAACTTTTTGAAAAATGTTTTTCTTCAAAAAAAATAAAGTTGACGAGAAAAAAAATTAAAATAAAATAATTTATAGCAAAGTATAAATCTAATATTATTTTCAAGAAATTGTTTACTGTATTTTTTTAAACAATAAAATTAGGAAAAATTGATTATTGACTTTTGACGTTGTCTTAAAATACGGTACCACACATTTAAATTTTCGTGGTTGATTTGAAACTGGTTTTTGAATTTGAGTATTTTTAAGCAGGATGGCAAATATATTTTTTAAATTTAATTAAGAAAAACCTCCAAATTCTCCCTAGTTTGAAAATTTTCAGCCAAAAATCCTTCCTAAGAAATTATCCCCCCAAAATTGCCTCCAGCAATTTAAAAATTCTCCATTTTGGAGGGAAAATCCCCAATCTGGCAACACTGGTTACAGCGGCGTCAGAAAACGGTCCATTTTTAGTCGAATCTTTTACTGAAAAAATTTTATCCGTGTAAATATCCGTTTTCGGACCCGTAGAACACGATTTTGTAGAAAAAAATGTCTGATAATATATATATATATATATATATATATATATATATATATATATATATATATATATATATATATATATATATATATATATATATATATATATATATATATATATATATATATATATATATATATTCCCGCTACCTTTTGACATGCGTAAGGCCCCCCTATGGAAGTTAAGAGCTGAAATATGGTAAATGGGGCTCATTCTGATGCACAACAATAATATCAAAGTGGGGTTAAATTTTGGGCAAATTTTGGATTCGGTGGGGCGCAACAAAACAATAGAACTTTTCCAAACCAGTTGGAAATAATGTTTCGGTCAATTATCTACAACATAACCAAAATTCAGATTTCTAGGATGATTTGGAGGGAGTAGATGGGGAAAAAAGTATTTTGGCTGGATCTAACACGCCCACAGCCCCCCCAGAATTAACGTAGAGGGTTGAAATTTGGTATGTTGGTAGAGTTCATACCTAGGGTCTTTTTTTGGAGGTTTTAATATTTTACCTCGACCCCCACCATTTTTTAAGCTACAACTTCATGCTTTTTCGACGTTTTCGAAGTTTCTACCACTCGCACAAGTCACCCAAATAAACCTAGAGGGCTGAAAATTTGTATTTGTGTTTAGTTGGTATCAAGGGGGTGTCTTTTGGGGGTCTGAACTTTTAACCTTTACCCTTACCATTTTTATACGAAAAAGTACATGATTTTTCTTTTTTTTTAACAGTTTCGTTCGGGTCAAAATCTCCCCCAATAAACCTAGAGGGCTGAAATTTTGTGTACAGGTTAAGTTAATAGCTAGTCACTGCTTTTTGTTGGTCTCAACTTTTAACCCTTACCCCCACGATTTTTACGCCAATATTTCCTTGATTTTTTTGCTTTTTTTTAACACGTCTAAAGACTCTCTGAGAGCTGAAATTTTGTATCTGTATTCAATTAATATCGATGGGGTGCTCTTTAGGGATTCCACATTACCTTGCCCCCCACTTTTCCCATTTTTACATCGGAATTCAATAGTGTTGTTATATGTGGTTATATGTGATTTACATAACAATACACTAGGCTGACTAAAGAAACAAATGAAATATATACTATCATTTATCACAAATGCAATACATATACCTACATATACCTATGTAACTAATTTACAAAATGTTTTTGATGTAATTTTTAAATAATTCACTGTTGAGAGATTTACTTTGTGAAACTCCATTTTAAATATTGAAAAATATTTAAAGTTCGATTACTTTGTCTATTTCACGAATTAAATTTTTTTTTTTTTTTTTATTTATAAAACAGAAATTTTGGATTTGTTTAGAAAGAAAAAAATATCTAAAGGCCTGCCAGATTCAAGTTCACTATTTAAGGTCCTTTTTTAATATTTAAAAATAAAACACAAAGGCAATTAGCGGATAAGTATGGGTAGAAATGCCCTCGTACGAATTGTGTTAGCTTTTTTCCTGCTAACTGCTATCGGCACAAAATTGAAATTTACTGAGATTCAGTCCTTAAAAACTTAAAACCTTATTTTAAAGCCCCGATCAGCCGGACACTCATCATCAGTTTTGAAACCACCAAAATGACAAATCGCTTGTAGACTTTCAATCACATTTCGCTTGTAGACATTCAATACCGAAGATGAAGGGAAAAATTCGACTTCCGTGATGGCGCCCCGTTGCTCACTGCGTTCTTTTTATAATGGACTATATGGAAAGTGGCAGGAATATGATACACATAGAACAATGATACATATCATACATATTCATTTTTCTTTCTCTCAATCGAAGCACTAGTGTATATGGCTCACAATGCTGGCGTTCCGGACGAAAATTTTGTTAGTCTAACGTCAGCTAACGGAGCTTTCACCGTTACAAACTAGAGGGCTCTGATTCAAAAAATTAATGCACGTTAAATATTTTTTCATGGTTTTTCACATTATAAATACTTAATTTCTGAAGTACAGCAACATTTAAAAATTATGGAATAAAAATAATCAGTGACCATGTTAGAAGTTGTTGTTTTAACATATAATGTATGTTAATTTTTTGAATGTGTGCCCTCTGATTTGTAACGGTGAAAGCTCCGTTAGCTGACGTAGGCTAACAAAATTTTCGTCTCTAATGCCAGCAGACATTTCTACTGGTACGGGAACAGACCACAGAACAAATAGAACGAATACATCTATCTCTTTTCTGCAATCACTTATGTGCTTTTATGTGCATCTTAGGCTGCTTAGTCCTCATTCATTCGCCACCACTCAATGGGTATGTTTCAATTGTTGTTATATTGTTACCTCTCGTATTAACACGGTATATGTACGTGGTATACGTACATCATACGTTCCACCACCACGTACATATTATATATGTATATACGCAAGACACCAATATACACATCATCTAACGGACTAACACACACAACTCCGCGTGCACATATATAACATAGTGGTGGGTTATTTTCTATCCTTTGTGGTTATGCTCGTTTCCCTGGTATAGACCATGTCCCTGCCACTTGTTTTCAAGGACGGACCTTTTCATGTCACAGTTTGCTACGTTTGCTACGTGGCGCTAATGATATAGGGGGTATACTAAATAGAGTTGGGACATGTGAGCATTTTTCATCAAATAGATGTCAAAATTAATTACCATATGATTGAGCACAAAAGTATCGTCACCAAGTTATGTGTTAACGAAGAATTACAATTTTTTAATTTAATTAATCTTTCTAGGTTGAATTAAAGTATTTTTTTTAAATATTTAAATTATTTCCAATTTATTTTAGATGAAAAAGAGCGAACTATTAAACCTCATGTCTCGACTCTAATTTTATCCCCTAGTAAATCAACGCCATCGTATATTAGTTACAGCGACGTCAGAAAACGGTCCATTTTTTTATAATAGACTAAATGGAGAGTGACAGGGACATGGTATAGACATAACAATGTTCGTTCTCTTTGTTCTCTGGGAACAGACCTATTATGGCTCACAATCACAAGTTTCGCCATCTACGCCATCTACATACATAGGTAATCTTTGGTCAAACAAAAGTTACAAGACAACAAGACGTTCCGACTTGATAATAAATTGTCAAAACCTCAAAGCAGTATTCTAGAACTAGAATTAAATTTCCCGAGAAAAAAGAAAATGGAAAATAAAGTGTGTACGTCAAATGATGTATTTACTGTTAAAATAAAAGAGGAGAAAAAATCACACAGTGTAGACAACTCATTTCTGAATGTAACAAAAACGGAAGTACCCGAATATTTATGTTATGGAAATAAAATAAAGTTAGAACTGGAAGAAAACAATACTTTCGACGTAATAAATTTGGAACGTTTACATACCGAAATTAAATTAGAAGTTGATGAAGAGGATATGATAACAGAAAACAGCGATTTATTTGGCGAAAATTCAGAAATATTTAACACACAGAGTACCATTGACCAAACACATGACACTATACAAACAGAAGAAGAAAAACCATTCAATTGTGATAAATGTTTTGAAAGATTCGCTTACGCAAGAAATTTGAAATTACATGGAAGAACACGTTCAGGAGAAAAACCATTCAAGTGTAATATATGTTTTAAAATATTTAGTCGATCCAATCATTTACAATCACATGAAAGGACACATACAGGAGAAAAACCATTCAAATGTGGTACATGTTTTAAAACATTTTCTCAGTCAACTAATTTGAAAACACATGAAAGAACACATTCAAGAGAAAAACCATTCAAGTGTAATATATGTTTTAAAACATTTTCTCATTCAAGCAGTTTGAGCAAACATAAAAGAATACATACAGGAGAAAAGCCATTCAAATGTGATATATGTTTTAAAACATTTTCTCAGTCAAATAGTTTAACGAATCATAAGAGAATACACACAGGAGAAAAACCATTCACATGTGATACATGTAGTAAAAGATTTTATCAATCAGGCGATTTACAAAGACATAAAAGAACACATACGGGAGAGAAACCATTCAAATGTGATATATGTAGTAAAACATTTTCTCATTCAAGTCATTTAAAAACACATGAAAGAACACATACAGGACAAAAACCATTCAAATGTGATACATGTTTTCAAACATTTTCTCACTCAAACAGTTTGAAAGATCATAAAAGAACACATACAGGAGAAAAACCATTCAAATGTGAAATATGTTTTAAAACATTTTCTCTGTTAAACAATTTAAAAAGACATGAAAAAATACATACAAGAAAGAAACCACTTAAATGTGGTACCGTAAAATCGGCTACACCCGGACAGGGGGTCTAGACCTGGACACCGTGCACCAATCTATAAAATAAATAATTTCTACACTAATCTGCAACAATAAACATCTGTTCCCTACGTCATTAGAGAGAGAACACCCTCTAACCAGCTACACCAATAAAAACTACGGATTTCATCTTTTACTATTCCATTTTACCGGATTACCATTCTCCCGTTTTTCAAAGAAATAAAATGTGTGTCTAACTTATACATGTAATTTTCGTCATAATTGTCATATTGTTTTAGTTTTAATATGTATATGTTCAGAATTTTATCGCGCATTATTTAATGACGTTTGAAGTTATATTCAATGAATATATATATATATATATATATATATATATATATATATATATATATATATATATATATATATATATATATATATATATATATATATATATATATATATATATATATATATATATATATATATATATATATATATATATATATATATATATATATATATATATATATATATATACAGGGTGCGGCAGCATAACTTCCTTTTTTAAAATGCGCGCCATTCAGTTAGTTGATGTCATAGCGGAGCGCTAGTGGTCTCGTTCAAGAGGGGGTACTGTAAAGTTTTGTCCCGACTCGGTTCAGTCGCTATCATGCGTTGGAATAGTGAGGAGCGTGCCTTTGCCGTTGAGGCCTACTTTTCAAGCGGATGTTCGGTTAATGCAACACAGCGTGCATTTCGGAATCGCTTTAATTTAGCCCCGTTGGCTCCCGTCCCAGACAGCAAATCAATTGTTACATGGGTCACTACATTCAGACAAACTGCAAGTGCGACAAAACGAAGAACTGGAGTCCCTCGGCTCGTTAGATCACCTGAGAACATTGAAGCAGTGAGAGCGTCAATGTTGCGATCACCACGGCGTTCTGCGCGCAAACACGCATCTGCCCTTGGACTATCCGATCGTTCTGTGAGAAGAATTCTTCGTGATGATCTTCATTTTCATCCCTATAAGATGGCGATAGTGCAGGAACTTTCAGAACGTGACTTCAATTCTCGGATGAACGCGTGTGAGCTTCTTCTTGATGTCGTCCCCGAGGGTGCTATTGTTTTTTTAGCGATGAAGCCCATTTTCATTTATGTGGGTCGGTTAACAAACAAAACATGCGTTACTGGGCTGACACCAACCCTCGACAATTACATCAAAGGCCTTTGCATTCACCGAAAGTCACAGTGTGGTGTGCAATTTCCTCAGCTAGAATTATTGGTCCCTGGTTTTTTGAAGAAAATGAGGTTACAGTGACAGTGCATTCGGACCGGTATGTAAACATGCTACAGAATTTTTTTTCCCACGGCTAGAAGATTTGGATTTGGGGGACACTTGGTTCCAACAAGACGGTGCAACAGCACACACTTCGAGAGCATCGATGGCTGTTTTGAGGGAAAACTTTCCAGAGCGCCTTATCTCAATTAGAGGCGATTTGGAATGGTCGGCACGCTCTCCCGATCTGTCACCTTGTGATTTTTTTCTATGGGGTTTTTTGAAATCCCGTGTTTATGTGAACCGTCCAAGAACCCTACAAGATTTAAAGATCAACATCCGAGAAGAAATTGCCAACATAACACCTGCTACGCTAACAACAGTCATGACAAACGCCAGAAATCGGCTTACGCAATGTATAGAGAATGGGGGACGTCACCTAACAGATTTGATCTTCAAAACAATGTAAATAAAAACTTTAGACATATAGCTACATTATAAAAAATAAATAAATATTTTCTGATGCATACAATAGTTTTTATTGAGTTTTGAAAAAAGGAAGTTATGCTGCCGCACCCTGTATATATATATATATATATATATATATATATATATATATATATATATATATATATATATATATATATATATGGTCTATTTCAGTTAAATTTAACCATGCTTCATAACTTTGAAATTAAATAATTTCCGTTTTCTTGGCTTTATCTCTTTTATTATTGCATTTATGTAAATTTTAAATTTGCAGTTTATTTTTAGAAAAGAATAGAAGATCGATTTGTTTCGAATATAAGAATTATTTAATTTTTTAACGAAAACTCATGATCAATCTTATCTGAAAAGAGGTATATATACGTTTAGATGCGGACATACCAATTTATTACACTATGGCTGTGATTTGCGCCAGCTGTAACGCCCACTATCCATACGTTATATTCCCGCTAGAATTACGCGGCTTATGCCTCCTTCTAGCGTCATATCGTATGTTTACTTCATAGAGAGGCTTACTATGCATTGACTCCTCTGATGATGGCCAAAAAGGCTGAAAACGCGTTAAGTAAAAAGAATATTATTTTTCCGTGAAATTGACAACTGATCATTTGATGATCGTTCAAAACAAGAATTTCATGTGATTTTTACATCAAAGTGTATGAAGCGAAGTTTGATTTACATTTGGTATAATATAAATGAAGATATATTTCTTAAAATTGGAAATGAAAAATTATTTTAAATGATTTAATTGGCATAGTATTGTGTAAATTAAAAATATTTAAATTTAATATATGATATTATGAATCCTTTGTGAATTGATTATTTAATAAATTTTTGTTATTAATATTATTTTAATTTTTTTATAATGGAATTCGCCCCCAAAAAAAAGTTATAGTAATATATACTGTAGTGTAAGTGGTTGCAAAAGCAGGGCATCAAAAAAAAGTTTTTTATTTCCTAAACAAAAAAAAAAAAAAAATTGTAAAAAAGTCAACTCCAAATCATTTCTCAATTATAGTTTAAAAGATTTTATTATTGATATACTTAATATAACATTAATAATTTTATTATATTATTATTTTTATATTTATAAAAAAAAATCATAGTGAAATATTTAAAATTTATAAAATACTGAAAACCAACCTATTATTACAATACAAAGGAATTGCAATGATGTGCTTACACGCGCCACCTAATTCTGCTTTACATGAGCATTTCATTGTAATTACTTGCTCTGCTTTACTTATTTCTACCGGAAAGAAGTTAGCGCCGAAATTTGAAAAATCTTTTTGTTTTTTATATGGTTAAATTGCTCCCAGATTGCTCCTTTGAAATCAGTAATTGCTCCACCTGAAACTTAGTTATTTATAAAGAAAAAAATTTTTTTCCGTTATTTAAGTTATCAAAATCTCCCAAAATAATACCTTTTTATATAATTTCTTTACGTCAATAAATTGCTCCCAGTTTGCTCTATTTAATTTAAAAGCTAAATCTTAATTTTTTTGAATAATTATTAAAATATTTTGTTTTTTTATAATGTTATTTAACTTGTCAAAATTCAATTATCCTTAAATGTATGCAAACAACTTAAATGTATAATGGATTGCCTATACGTTTTAATAATACATAACCTAATTCACAGGGCCGTAGCTAGAGCTGAATTTAAGGTAGGGCAGCTGTTGTTATATGTAGGGCAGAAGTAAAAATTTTATTTGATTTGATCTAGTGAATCGATTTTTCTCGTACTTTTGCGTATGTGTAAGTGAGATAGTACTTAATTGTCAAGAGGGGGTGACAGATAGATAAGAGCAAAGCAGTTATTTATTCAAATTTATATATAATTTCTTCAAACATATTGTATTCAGTTCGATAATAATTAGTCCTTCCTTAAAACAGCTGAATTTTTCGATTCGCCATATTATTAAAAATGCGAAGAACTTCATCCAGATCAATTAACTTCGTTCTTTTCTTTTCAAAGGCCAAAAATACCATGCCTGCCATTCTTTCGTGACCCATTGACAGTCGCTGAGGCCTATTGATTGCAGTCAAAGTTGAAAACGTAGATTCGCACACAGCAGTGCTACATCCTATGGTCGCCACAGATGCAAAAAGTTCATATGTATCTTTGAACGCCTCTCGCTGCCTGTACAGAACTTGTATTGTGTTTTCCATTGTATTCTCGCTACGACTCAAATAAGCTTTGACTACAGTAGCCTCTTCTCTTGATGGAACCGTTAGACCTAAAAAATCAGTGGAAATTGTGAACTTATGTCCATAAATAAATAACACTAGTATTTTACAAGCAGAGATATAGTTTTGTTTAATTTTCTTACTTACCTAAATTTTTCAACGGCATCATTTTGTCTACATCCAACTCGTCGAGACTTGCTATCGAATTTAACAGATCGTCGTTGTCCGAAAATCTTCTTTGCAATTCAGCAATTAGTATATCCAGCGTTTCGAAATACTCAGACTTAAATGGCAGAGCATCTAGGCCTTCTAGGTTTTGTCTGGCAGAGGAAGAGGAAGGGCCATATAACAAGTAATCATCCATCTGATTTGATTTTTTGACTTGTCTTTGCTGGGTCTGGGTCCTATTTTCCAAATCGCCGCTTATTATAGACTTAGCTTCTTCTAAAATTTGATGATACATTTCATCTGATCTCAGTTTCGTCATTTCAATTTGGACGCACTTTATGATCGTTATCGCGTCTTTTAATCCTGTGCTTCGGGCTTGTAAAGCTGCGTCTGCAGGGTGAAGCATTGATAAAATTTTTTTGGCGACAATTATGGCCATTCGGAATTCCAAACTGAGCATGACTTTTTTAATGCCGACACTCTTGGCGACGTCATCACCGTTAAATCTATCATTTTTGATTTCATCTAAAGTTACCAAAATCGATGAATAATTATCATATATAACTTTTGTAACCGCCAGATGACCTGACCAACGCTGTTGGAGGAGCCGGCCAATCCTTTTTCCACCATACAAGGCAGCTATTTTTCCATGATGAAAGAATTCATGTAGCATGATGCATTGATCAAAAAATAAACGAATAAAAGTGATTTCCGAAATAGTTCTGATGACTATCAAATGCAAACGATGGTTATAGCAGTGAACGTAGGGAATTTTTCGGCCTAATTTATTTTCTATTCTGGTCGCAACTCCAGAAACTTTCCCACTCATTACACTTGCGCCGTCATAGCACTGGCTTAGCATATGAGAGAGGTTAATGTTATTTTCCGTAAGGGTATTTAACGTCAATTCCGTAAAAGTGGCTGCATCAAGGTTTTCGGTAGTTATAACTGTTAGCAAAGACTCATTGACAATTCCATCCTTAATATACCGTATTGCTATTGCAATATTTTCGCGATTATTTTTATCTCTCGTCCCATCTTCCATTAGAGTAAACCAGTTCACGTCAGATTCCTTAATATCTTTAACAATGGAACTGCGTACTGCTTGAACCATTGCTTGAATTATTTGATTTTGAATTGCAGGTGAACGATATGTTGCATTTTGTGGTATATGACTGAGAGCCTCCTTTAAACTAGGGTCTTTCATGCACGTGTATTCAAACAAATTTTGAAATAAACCTTGTTCTTTTTCTTCTTCTAAAATATAATTTCCACGCAAAGCTAATTCGTTTACAACTAGAAATTGTATTACTTCAATAGTAGACTTCACGTAATACCTGTTTTTTTCTAATATTGTTTGATGTATTAACGTTTCAACACTACTAGTTGTAGATATTCTATGTAATTTTTCCTGCCACATAGCCATGGCTTGTGTATGAGAAATGGATTTTTCGTGTTTTGGAAACCCAGTTTTCGAATCAGTGGCATTTTTCCAGTTTCTGAATCCTGTAGAAGTGTACGAAGTCTGTTTGCTTCCATGAGGTAAAAATTGCTGACAAGGATAGCAAAAAGCTATCGACAGCTATAGCTTTTCGACAGAATATTGTAACCATTTAAATCTTTTGAACCAGTCCGCTACAAAGGCCCTATTATTTTGTTTTGGATATGTGTCTAAAATAACTTGCTTTATCGGTTCTCCGATTTGTGCAATGTCAGAAGGAATACCATGGCTAACAATACCAATGTGTTTCATTGAATTTGTTTTCATAGGGCTAGGTGTAGCAATTGTATCTTGTACTTCCATCTGTTTTGAGGAATGAGGCTCTTCGTGATCAATTTTTTCTTCAATTCTTCGTTTTTTGCCAAAGAAAGCCCGTATATCCCTCGCAAGATCAATTAATTTTCAGTTAACACTAATAAACAAACAACTGTGTCGATAACTAACTGCCACGCTGTGCTGTACACTACACTACTTATAAATTATAATTTATTAAACATGGGATCGTTGCTTTGTCACTTTTCACAGGAAAATTGTAGAAAACACGAGTCGACTTTCGGCTTTTACACCATCGTCAGGTGAAAAACATAACTAAAAATTATTCTTTTAGGCGAAAAGTATTTATAATACAAACTGAAGTAAATAATGTATTGGTGGGGGATGTTAGAGGCAGATATAATCAAACCAAATGTAAGGGAATTCCCAAGTTGAACAATTTTGATAAAACAAAAAATGTATTATTTGCAAAGGCTCCCGCAGCGAATTTTATTTTAAAACCAGTTAAGTGTAATATAATTAAAATGGCTAGAGTATGTTGGGGAAAATCAGAAACATGAAATAGTGGTGAACATTAATTGCAAGAAAAAAGAGAATAAAATATACAGGTATCTATCTGTGTTAATTTGTCAAAATAGAGAAATGTGTTGATTTACAAGAAAAGTTACACCCCCAGGTAGTTGCTTTTGTTAGACTGAAAGGATTGTAAAATCAGAAATATTGCATAAAAACTATTTTGAAATATTAATTACCAGGAATCAATAAAATTTTTAAAAATGGGTACCTGTCAGCTAAAACTATTCGAAAAACGTGAGATGCATCGTGTTATAAATTTAACAAAGGCGATTTGTTTAGATCAATTTGGTCATCCATATTAGTAATTACTAATATGGACAACAAATATATTTAAATTTAATTAAGGAAAACCTCCAAATTTCCTCTAGTGTTACTACGCTAGTGTAATAAATTATTTTTTTCCCATCATCTCATACTATAAACAAATAATTTTCTTAGCATATTATCGTACTTTTTAAGGTAGGGCATTGATATTTTAAGGTAGGGCATTGCCCCATGATGCCCCCCTAGCTACGGCCCTGCTAATTCATAATATTTTTTATTTTAATATATTTTAATTATTATTCATAGAAATTAATAACTAACTTTTAAATTAGACGGAGCAAATTGGGAGCAATTTTTTGATATAAAGAAATTGTATAAAAATGCATTATTTGACAAGATTTTGATAATATAAACAGTCAAACAAAAAAGTTTTTTTGTTTGTAAATAACTAATTAAGTTCCAGGTGGAGCAATTACTGATTCCAAAGGAGCAATTTAGCCATATAAAAAACAGAAAGATTTTCCAACTTTCGGCGCCAACTTCTTTCCGGTCTTATTTCTTCATTGATTTCATGAGGATTACTTTTTAAATTTGACGTTTGTAAGCAAAACCCAGTTATTTTAAAATTCTTGACATTACCATTCATTTTACCACAATTTAATACGTGCCAACGATTTATATTTCTTGTAAAGTTACACGCATTTTATTCTATTGCAATCAAATATAACGTAAAAATATAATACGATAATCATTTTCAAAAAATAATGTCAAATTTTCAACTACCTCAATCTGTCAAAAAAATCTACCTATCAGACTTAGCCTATTGGCAGTAATTTCACTATTGTCTACCAGATGGCTCGATATTAAGCCTATTAACTCTTTAAATCAGGGGTGGCCAACCCGCGGGCCGCATGTGGCCCGCCTGGAACTTTTTTTGGCCCGCGAGATTCATCACGCTTATACAAAATATATTTATTTTATAATGACGAAAGTAGTGAAAACCAATGTATTTAAAAAATATGTAATATATGGGAACGCAAAATTTTTAATGCGGCCCGCGGAGTTATGATGCCCTTCCAAAGTGGCCCGCAAGATCATTTGGGTTGGCCACCCCTGCTTTAAATGATTAAGACAAGTTAACTCGTCCTGCAATATTGCGGCTCAAAATGCTGTCATATGTACATATCCACTGGTACAGGTGCCGCCATCTATGACAATACGGTATAATTCTAAATAATGTTCAATTTTATCAACATAGTTTAGTATAATTTATTTTTTATAAATTCCTAGGGTTCACTTTTTTAATGTTGGGATCTTTAATTTTTTTCTTTTTCTTTTTTTGTAGCCTTATCTATTGTATTTATCACTTGGCAGTAATAAGGCCGGCATTTTGAGACAAAAAAATTTTACCATATGGTTTGTTTAAAGGTTAAGCGATATTAATCGAGTTATTAAAATGCCACCCTGTATACGCTGTATTTATTAAAATACCAGCCTGTATACATATAATGATTTGTTTACATAAAAAATTTTAGTTTTTTAATTTTTTAATTTTATATATATATATATATATATATATATATATATATATATATATATATATATATATATATATATATATATATATCAGTGTGATCAATGCATACGCATTTTTCTTTCTCTCAGTCGAGGCACTAGCATACAATAAGATACATAATCTATGGTCAAAGAAAATTTTTATAGTAGCACTACATTCTCGCGAGGTCGCCTCATGGTCGCCTCGACGAGACGTTCGTCGAGGTTTTGACGAGGCGAGATAACACGAGTATGTACCGTCTACACTCTCGCTCATTAGTCATTACTCAGTTATTCATACTGCTCATACGCGTTCGTATAGTTTGAAATGTCAATCATAGATGGACAAGATGGGTGATGTCGGTGACATGGATTCAAATAACTGCTGCTGCAGTTCTATGTACTGTTGAATCGTATAATTTTCTTCATGCATATTACACAAAAAAGTTTAAATTAACGTTTAAAATAACGTTTTTGTAAATTTAAGGCATGATTTTGGGTTATGTATAAAAACATAATAATACGCAGATATGCAACATATTCAATATCAACACACGAGTATATGCGAGAGTGTAGTTGATCGCCACGCCTCGTGTCTCGTGTCCTTTGACTTGTGACAAAAGCCGACTCAGATCGGAGACCTGACGAGGCGTGGCAAGGCTTGACGAGGCTAGGCGAGGTAACACAAGAGCATCAACTACACTCTCGGCCTCGCGTCGCCTCGTGTTGCCTCGACGAGAGTGTAGTGCTACTATCAGACTTGATAATTATTGTCAAAACCTCAAAACAATTCTAGAATTAAATTTCCCGAGAAAAAGGAAAATGGAAAACAAAGTGTGTACATCAAAGAATGTATTTACTGTTAAAATAAAAGAGGAGAAAAATTCACACAGTGTAGACAATGAATTTTTAAATGTAACAAAAACAGAAGCACCTGAATCTTCATGCCATGGACCAAATAGAATAAAATTGGAACAGGAAGAAAGAAACACTAGCGTTGTAATAAATTTGGAACGTTTACATACCGAAATTAAATTAGAAGATGATGAAGAGGGTATGATAACAGAAAACAGCGATTTATTTGGTGAAAATTCAGAAATATTTAACACACAGAGTACCATTGACCAAACACATGACAAAATACATACAAAAGAAGAAAAACCATTTAAATGTGATGTATGTTTTAAAACATTTCCTCTGTTACATAATTTGAAATTACATGAAAGAATACATCCAAGAGAAAAATCATTCAAGTGTAATATATGTTTCAAAACATTTTCACTGTCTGGTAATTTGAAAACACATGAAAGAGTACATACAGGAGAAAAACCATTCAAATGTGATGTATGTTTTAAAACATTTTCTCACTCAAGTAATTTAAAACTACATGAAAGAACACATTCAGGAGAAAAACCATTTAAATGTGATACATGTTTTAAAACATTTTCACTGTTAGGTAATTTAAAAACACATGAAAGAGTACATAGTGGAGAAAAACCATTTAAATGTGACACATGTTTTAAAGCATTTACTGTGTTACATAATTTGAAATTACATGAAAGAACACATTCAGGAAAAAAGTCATTCAAGTGTAATATATGTTTTAAAACATTTTTTACGTCAGCCCATATGAAAGTACATGGAAGAATACATACCGGAGAAAAACCGTTCAAATGTGATATATGTTTTAAAACGTTTACTGATTCATCTGCTTTACGGAAACATGAAATGACACATACAGGAGAAAAACCATTTAAATGTGATACATGTTTGAAAACATTTTCTTTGCTACATCATTTGAAATTACATGAAAGAACACATTCAGGAGAAAAACCGTTCAAGTGTAATACGTGTTTTAAAACGTTTTCCCATTCAGGTAACTTAAAACTACATGAAAGAACACATACAAGAGAAAAACCATTCATATGTGATATATGTTTTAAAACGTTTTATGATTCATCTGCTTTACGGAAACATGAAAGAACACATACAGGTGAAAAATCGTTCAGATGTGATATATGTTTTAAAACATTTTCTCTGTTACATCATTTGAAATTACATGAAAGAACACATTCAGGAGAAAAACCGTTCAAATGTAATGTTTGTTTTAAAACGTTTTCTCAGTCAAGTAATTTAAAACTACATGGAAAAATACATACAGGAGAAAAACCATTTAAGTGTAATGAATGTTTTAAAACGTTTTCTCAATTAGGTAGTTTGCAGACACACATTAAAAGGCACCATAGTTCAAAAAAATAAAAATTAAAAAATAATCGAAAACTCAGTTTCGAGAAATTCAAGATATTCTTTTGTCTCTTATTTTTAACCATAAAAATCGATTACAAAACCATTTTTTGCATATTTTTAATGTATAAATAGAATGTCGTACGTAAAAAAAAATCAAAAAAAATTGTTTTTAATTACCTATAATAAAGTTAATAAAATTATCAATAAAGTATATATTAATAAAGTATAATAAAGTTATCAATTTTATTAATTCTAATCTTGATCGCCATTGAACTCAGTCCATCAATCTTTTCTGCTTCTATCTTTTTGTATCATATTCACTCTGTTTAGAATTTCTATAATAAGAGTTAGGAGGTGAAAACAAACCTGATAAAAAAAGAAAAAATCTGAAAAATATAAAAAAAGTTTTAAGAAAAAAATAACACAATTTAACCTCCTTTAACCTTACATCGGCAATGGCATCTAAATATAAGCTGAAAAAGATTACTTGCAGCAAGGACTTCGACTATAATAACGGGTGGTTAAATTGTAAGGGCCGATGTTGAATGTGAACCACACCTAAACGTCAAGTTTTTTTCTGCATTTCATTTGACATTTCTCAATTTCAGACTAACTCAATTTGAACCATGGAAAGATACACAATCGAGCAACGTGTTAAAGTTATTCAGGCTTATTATGAAAATGGGCGTTCAAACCAAAATGCATATCGTGCACTTCGTGATTTTTTCGGTCAATTTAATCGTCCAAATGTGCGTACAATCGGAAAAATCGTGCAAAAATTTGAGAAAACTGGGTCTGTAGGAGATGTAAAAACACCAGTGCATGCTCGTACAGCTCGTACTGCAGAAAATATTGCTGCTGTTCGCGATAGTGTGGCTGAAGAGCCGTCCACCTCAACTCGTCGTCGTGCCCAACAATTGCACCTCTCACGCTCGTCGTTGATGAACATTATGCATAAAGACTTACATTTACACGCTTACAAGGTGCAATTGACTCAAGAACTAAAGCCTCTTGACCATACCAAACGTCGTCAGTGGTCAGAATGGTGGCAAGAAATGGCAACAGTGGATGATCAATTTTCGAAGAAAATCATCTTCAGTGATGAGGCACATTTTCACCTCAGTGGATTCGTCAATAAGCAGAATTGCCGCATTTGGGCGAATGATAATCCAAGAGTGATTGTCGAAAAACCAATGTACCCACAAAGAGTGACTGTTTGGTGCGGTTTATGGGCTGGCGGCATCATCGGGCCGTATTTTTTCCAAAATGAGGCCGGTCAGGCAGTTACTGTGAATGGTGTTCGCTATCGTGAGATGATAACGAACTTTTTATGGCCCGAATTGGAAGATATGGATGTGGACGATATGTGGTTCCAACAGGATGGTGCCACTTGCCACACAGCCAACGAAACAATGGCTCTTTTGCGCGACAAATTCAATGGCCGTGTTATCTCACGTGGTGGCGATGTCAATTGGCCGCCAAGATCATGTGATTTGACACCGTTGGACTTCTTTCTTTGGGGTTATTTGAAAGAAAAGGTGTACGTCGATAAGCCAGCAACAATTCAAGAGCTAAAGGATGAGATAATTCGGCACATTAACGGCATAGAACCTCAATTATGCCTCAGCGTCATCGAAAATTTGGACCATCGGATGGAGGTGTGCCGCCGAGGTCGTGGCGGCCATTTGGCCGATATTTTGTTCCATACATAATTGAACCATACTATATTATCATAATAAAAAGAAATGACAATAATTTCCTAAATAATTTGTGTTTTATTCAAAATCAACATCGGCCCTTAAAATTTAACCACCCTTTATTACTACTAATACTAAATAATAAGAGAAATTACAGCTTTAAGTTCGATTAATAAGGAAATTTTGTAAAAATTCTTATTTCCAAAAAGAGAACAAAAGTGAACAATTTTGAGTAAAAAAAAGAAAAAGAAAGGTTGGAATAAAAAAAGAGAACATGTTTTCTTTAAAAGATGTTCTGGCAACCCTACCCACAGGACCAGATCTAAGCGGGGGTATGTGCCACGGGAGGCAATTTTAAGTGAATTTCCATTTTGGAAAAATTCACTTATTACAGCGGGTGCCATGAAAAGACCTGAGCCCGGGACTGTGGTAGAAGTTCGTCAGCCAGATAGTCCGATTTTTAGAAGCCAAAATTTTGGCCACTTTTCGCCATTTTTAGTGTTTTTTTTTTGCAAAATTTGACCAGAATTCAAAATTTTTTTTAGACACCATCGAAAAGAGCGTAAAAAATTGCAAAAGACAAGCTTTTAAAACATTGTTCTAAGTGAGCTAGCTTTTCAGAAAAATTAAGAAATTTGCTGAATTTTTAGTGTTCCCCAAAATTATCAAAACGGAACACTTATGCAATCAGTTCGGTGTCTGTCTGAGTGTCACAGGTAATTTCCTCTGAAACCAGAAGAATTGTTCAGAAAAATCTGAAAAAATTCACGAACATTAAGAATGGGGTGTAGATAGAGCGAAAATTATCAAACCTGAATTTTCTTGCACAACTTCCTTGGTATGCAAAAAGTTGATGACATACTTTGCTTTAATTAAGATGTTGTTAATAATTGTATGAATATGTTAAGCGGGTATTTTACTAATTTTTTATATAAGACAAGCTGCGTAGCTCAAGTAGTGCGCCCAGCAACTGTAGCCGTGTTCAAATCGATTGTTATCAACCAGTTTCAACAATAACCGAATACATATATAGTAATATGCATGTACCCTAACACTGGCATACATATAGACTGCAGTTGTCTCCCTCCACGGTAGGGATGGGCAATTCTAAAAAAAACATCGATTCTACAGAATCGACAGGTTTTCCAATATAGGATCGATACATCGATGTTTCCGAAAAAAAATCGCTAGTATCGATTATTTAATAAAGGGTGGGTAATTTTGAAATAAAAGCTCAGTTACAGTATTTTACTAATATTATTATGATTTTTTTAATGTTTTTATGAAATTTCTTTACTTTGATACAGGGCCGTAACTAGGCTGGGGCAGCCGCCCCAGCCAAAGGGGGCCCCCAAGAGAATACAAGAAATTCCAAATTTCTTTTCTTGGCAAATTTTAAGGGCGGTATTGCGGTATTTCTGTAAAATTAGGGCAGAAAACGAGCAGACGACTGACAAGTAAACAAAAAAATCGTCACTTTTTTTGTTTTTGCCCCGGGTGGCGGAGGGGCCCCGAATGTACTTTCTGCTCCGGAGCCCCTGAAGACCCAGTTACAGCCCTGCTTTGATACATTAAATTATATTATCAATAAAAAAAAACCTTTTTTTTTTCTTCATTGATAATCGATGGGTTTGTTGGAAAAATTTCAACAATTTATTATAAATAATTTTCATGGATAAAATAAATGATAAAAAAAAGAAAACTCACAAATGTACTATAGCATTATTGCGCATGAGTCAATATCTTCATTCAGATTAATTCCCTTCCAGAGGTTTCCACATTGTTGTGTTCCGATTAAGAAATATCGAGTATCGATGTATCGACTGCAAAAAGTATCGATATAAAAAGACTCGATGTTCGAAAAGAAATATCGATACTGCAATGTATCGATACATATCGCCCATCCCTACTCCACGGACAGAGTGTCATGTTGGTACACACACAACCTTACATCACACGCATACATTGGTACGAGATTTATGTTGTAACAAGTTGTGCATTTGGAGGAGACACAAATTAGGTCATTTGTGACGTGAGCTATTTCCACACTGAGAAAGGTATAGTATAGAGATACGAAGCAGGGTTGCCAGATTGGGTGATTTATCACAAATTGGGTGATTTTCGTCATGCGGACGCACCTAAATTTTAACTTGGGTGACAAATCACAAATTAGTCTCTTTTTACTCTTGACCGTTGGTGACAATTTTTAACAATAACAATACGACCGTTTTTAATTATTTTCTTTCTTCTGCCTCGTAGTTTCGTTGCAACATTTTGATGAATTAGTCATCATAATAATTAGTCTCTTTTTACTCATTTCTTATTTTTACTCATTTACTCAATATTATTTAAATATATCATTAAAATTAATAACTATTATTAATTTAATAACTAATGTTTAAGAGTTAAATTTTAAAAAAATATGTTCAATATATGTATATAGGGTAAAAGCCCCCATTACAGAACACTATTTTTAGGTGTGTCATTAAAGTAGCTTATAAAAACTAATAAATAAATTAAAAACCCATTTTTTTTTTCTTAACAGGCATGAAACCAAGTTTTTTTAATTCAATGAATATGTTTTTAAGAAAAAATAACCCAAAAATTTTGATTTATTAATGTTTTTGTTTTATAATTTGTTGACATCTATAAAAAAACGGACAGAATATATTAACACCTTTAAAAAATCAGCACGGACGCCTAAAAAAGAACACGTATGTAACGTACATGAGATACATCACATACATCTTCTGCTATCTTTTCACGTATAGGCAACTACATATAGTTCACTTTGATATGTATAAAGTGAATAAAGATGGGATTCTACCCGGAATTTTCCCGGGAAAATTCCCGAAAAGTGGGAATTTATTTTAATTTACTATTTAGTGTATTATTTTAGATTTAAATTATCAAAACCACTGCTTAATAAAGAAAGTTTATTAAATGTAAATAAATAATCTTTAAACTAAGGTTACTATATAGTTACACAAGCTAGGTAAGACGAAAAGAAGAGTAACATAATATTTTCAGTTAAATATGTTTAATTACTTTTACTGACAAATTATTATAAATTGATTATAATGGCTTAATTTATGCTCTATTACTCCCATTGATCTGGTCAACAATGGAATATTTCCAAAAAATTAGTTTTCGATACTTTTCGAAAACGTAAACTTTTGATTGTAAATATCTTATAAATGGTGCATCGTAGCTCAAAAATAACGAAATTTTTGAAGGCTTAAGCGAAGCAAGTTGTGGGTATTCCGAACGTATTGCGACTGTCAAAACCTACTTTTCGTTATCGAAAATTATCGATACCGCGTAACCTGTCATAAATAATGTCTATTTTATTGGCCGATGAGATTAGACCGTGTGTAACCGGCTTTAATTAGGTATTTAAATCATGGGATACTTCGTATACATGTTTGATGTACTAAAAAATTCTTAATGAATAGTTTTAACCTTATATAAAAGCCAGGCCAATGACGAACAAAATTGTATTATTCATAATGCTAATTTCTTTATACCTATTAAAATTTTTGCCAGTTCAACATTTTACATTCAATTCTTATCAAAATTCTGTACAATTCTTATTATAATAAAAAAAATTAATAATAATAATAATAATAATAGTATAAATAAATAAAATGAATTATATAATTCAATTTATACAAATAAAAATTATATGAGAATTTTCTGTTATTTTATTTTTTAATTTTTTCTCGTTCCAATAAGAATATTCCTATTGTCATTAAAAACGCAACTTATTTTCATTAAAAAAATTCATTCAAGTGAATTAGCTAAATTCTAAATAATTAACAACACATTTTTTAAAAACTTTCACGTATTATTGTATTAACAAGAAATTTTATCTAAAATCTAGTACAATATTACTCTTGTATTTAAATTAGTACTCTGTGAGTAAAATCATATCGTGTACATCTCTATGATACGATGATTGTAGCATACATAGTTTATAGTCAGTAATAGCGTTCGGTATACATCGTACATATCCTTCACCCTTCTCTCAAGAACACGGAAAGTGAGACAGGAACATACAAATATTTCCAAAGTAAGACAAAAGTTCTTCAAAACAAGTATAATGTTCTTAAAAGTAAGAGCAAGACACTTTGACTTCGTGCGGTACGAATAGGCCCATAGTATATCATGTATACTTATCGTCAAAGAACAGTTTTCTTTTATATTGTCAGTGTTGCCAACTGCAATTTATTAAAAATCGTACGTTAGCCAAAGTGTCTTCGCCAGAATATTTTGTTATAAAACGTTTTGTAACAGAACTTGTCCCAAAGGACTTGTAACTTACAAACTAGAGGACTGATTAAAAAAAAAAGGCAGTAATAACTAAAATTTCGTTCGCACATGTCGGCTTCGACTACCTATACATTACAACAGGTATACCCAGTTGCTACAGGTTGAGTGTGACGTATGACCATAGAGCATCTAGAGAGAAAATACATATTTCTATACCACTGGAACCTGTGTAACCACTTGAGATAGAAAATATGTTGTATACGTGCACGGTGTTTACTTTGTATTTGTGCGGTAAACTCTGTTTGTGTGAGTGATGATAGCCGTCACGTGACCTTTGCTTCACATACATGTATGTGATGTGTGTAATACCACAACGCTACTTGTCCTACTTGTGCCGGTTCAACAATCAAATTTATTGTTGTTTGACTGACTTACACTGAACGACGGGTACTGAGCAACTGACACCTAAGCAGCCTAAGATGCACATACTTCCACATAAGTGATTGCAGAAAAGAGACAGTTATATTCGTTCTATTTGTACTGTGCGTATGACACACATACATACAGACGTAGATTTCGTGTTCATAGATATGAAATTTATCAAAATAATTTGGTGCGCAAGCTCGCTGTGACGTTTGATTTTGGCGACAGACGGTATACATGCTACGGAATAGTAGCGAGGCTCTTTGGGAAGAAACATGTTAAGGGGAGGTTCAAATAAAAAAGCAACTTTTTTATTTATGATTATTTTGCTTGTAGAAATTTTTTTTCAAATTAGGGAGGGTTTCAAAGAGAAAATTTTGTTTTTGAAACATTCATTACTCTTCCCTGTGGGGGTAGGGAGCCCTTTTTCACAAGTTCTTAAGCGTTTACAAGGAAGGTCATATCTCAAAAAGTAATGAATATTTTTTAAATATTTTTTCATTGTTTTATTCTTAAAGGACCTGTCAAATAAAGCTGAGTATGGGTTTCATGTAATTTTAAAAATTAACTATAAAATTGTAATTCCAAACTTCTAAAAATTATAAAAACCAATTTTTTATTAAAAAAAAAATGTTTAAAAATAGTTACAATTGTTCAAATGGAAAAAGCATACTCCACTTTATGCGCAATATGTTTATGAACAAAATTTAAAAAAAATTAAGTCTATTTTTTCTAGAACTTGAGATATGATTTTTCTTGTCGGGAAAAACACAACTTTCAGGAAACGGTAAAAAACAAAAATAATAACAAAAAAGCGGTTTACTCACTGTTTATTAAAACGTCTACAAAGGCATACAAATAAAAGAACATTATCTCAGTGCATACTGTAACTTATGTACACACCAAAACTAAATATCCTAAATATTACTGATCAAATCGCGAGGGGAGGGGGGGCGAGCGTCGTCTGCAAAGGAGCAGCAACTTGGCTGTGCAACGGCTCACAAATAAATATTTTTCTACTCGAAAAAAAAGTTTTTGGCCATGTTTTATATATCACCGTGTTTGTAAAGAACCACAGAAAAAATAAAAACAAAAAACGAGATTCGAACAAAATTAGTTTATTAGCCGTCGTGAACTCGTCCTGGCGTGAACTCCTCCCTTAAGTTTAGTAATATAGTAACAATAAAAAATAACATCTAAAACACGTATAATTTTATTAATAACCTTTTGTATAAAATGGCGCAACAGAAGGGTGGTTATAATTTTATTAACACAATTATATATTTTAAAAACAGGTTAGAATACTTATATTCTTACAAAATACGCGTTAAGTTAGGATTGCGTAGTTCAGTAGCTGGAGTTTTCCACAATTCTTGTGATAAAATATCTCTTGCTTTTATTTAATATTATATTTAAATTAACCTTGAATTTGCTAATAATATGATTATCCAAACGTTTTACTTTGTATAAGGGTTTTAAAAAAATTTCAGTAATAGCGCTTTAAAAAACGACACTATTAAATTTGTGTATGATCCGCCATTAACTAATACAAAGTGGTCAAGTTTCAGTAGATCACCCCCATGCAATAACAGAAATCACAAATTCATACGGATTTCGTTGTTAAAACTACGAAATCTTAAAAAGATTCTATGCACTCTAATGCCAACAGTATTTTCTCACGTTAAAATTTGTATGTTCTTCTCTCAAACAGACTGTATTTAAATTACAAGCGAATGTATAATATTATTTATTGCTAATTCCAATTCATATGAGATTTGTCGTTAGCCAAGAAAAAATTGGTTAAAATTGGATAACTAAATAAATTTGACATCAATTAATTTTATACAATTAAGTATTTTTAATTTCAAATGTTATCGAGTGCCTGTGAAACATTATTAATGTATGGCGGACTTTTGTTCGTATTTACACACACAACAATATTCATATGTTCACTTGATGTCAAGCTTTAGCTGATACTTGAACACTCGATTTACTTTGCTATGTATGACCAATTCGTTATGTTAATTAAAATTCACATAGTGTTTGAAAAATTATCAAAATTGGATCGGCTGGAACTCGAACCTAGGATCTTGTTTGCCACTCCAATTCGAAACGTTTGTTCGGTTCAAATTGGAGTGGCACTCGAACGAACAGTCGGTCGCCTAATTGATAAGGCGCTTGGCTAGCACCAAGAGATCCGGGTTCGAGTCCCAGCCGATCCAGTTTTGATAATTTTTCAAACACTATGTGAATTTTAATTAAGTATTTATTGTTAATTATTATTATTATTATTATTATTATACAGTACAGCTGAACCTTTTTTTATGCGGTCCTTTTTTATGCGATTTTTTTATACGGTTTTAAAAAAATGGCCATTAAAATGCATAACATAAATCAAAATCAACAGACAATAAGAAACTTAATCATTTACTATAATAACTTCTTTGATAAAAATACTTTTTAACGGCTTTTAAGCATTTAATCAATACATTGCATAAGAACATAAATTATTGCCTAATTTAATTTTTTTACAGATGTATATATCAAAATTTTCATAATATTATAAAATTGAAATAAAATGTTTCTACGTGTAAATTAATGCTTTATCTTGTTTATAGAAGCAACTTCTAAGGAAATTTCTAAGTTTTGAGCGTTTTGAGTTATGTTTTTTCGATGAAACTTTTTTATGCGGTCCCGATCTACCACATAAAAAAAGTTTTTTTTTACAATCTGGATCGAACAATACTTTTTATAGCTATTTATGAAGTTTTTAAGTATATTTTTTTTGTGCGATTTTTTTTATGCGGTCCCTATCCATCGTACAAAAAAAGGATCAACTGTATAACAGTATATGTACGATAGATTGTACGATATTATTATATATCGTCTAGCTCATCAAACCACTTCGGACTCAGGTTCTGTGCAACGAACAGAGAACATGGTAAAGTAGTGTGTTGAATAATGTTAAGTATACATATAATATATTATTACCACAATGCAGTGAAGCAGCAAGTCATATGCGCCTGCTTAGTTGTTTGTTATTATTTAACATTATATCAGGCCATAGTTGTTCTCTGTTCCTTGCATTAAACGATCCAAAATGGTTTGCTAAGCCGAATAGTAAACACAATATTTATGTACCCAAAACCCAGAGTAAAGTAACAGTATACAAGCAGGGACAATGACAATTTTTATATCAGCACTAATCAGTACAAGTTTGTTTTTTTTATATCTTTTAAAACTACATCAAGTTTCAGAACAATTATTGTACTTGTCATGGTTTTTTACCTATGTGAAGTCTTTCATGTTTTCTTAAAGAACTTAAAGTAGTAAACGCTTTAGAACATTCACTACACTTGTATGGTCTTTCGCCTGTGTGAATTCTTTCATGTGTTTTTAAAGTATCTGACTGACTGAATGTTTTAGTACATATTTTACATTCATACGGTTTTTCACCGCTGTGAATTCTTTCGTGTTTCTTTAAATTACCTGACTGAATAAATGTTTTAGTACATATATTGCAACTGTATGGTTTTTCGCCACTATGAATTCTTTCATGTGTTTTTAATACACTAGAAGTAGCAAATGTTTTAGTACATATGTTACATTCATATGGTTTTAAACCACTATGATATCTCTCATGTGTTTTTAATTCACCTGAAGTAGTAAATGTTTTAGTACATATGTTACATTCAAATGGTTTTAATCCACGATGAATTCTTTTATGTATTTTTAAATAACTTAAAGTACTAAATGTTTTAGTACATATATCACACTGAACTAGTTTTTTGTTAACACATACAATTTTATTTTCTGTTAAATCTGTCCAGTAATTTTCATCAGTTTCATCTTGTTCAATTTTAATTTCCGTATGTAAACGGTTTAAATCTATCATAGATTCACTCCACTCCTAAAATGTGATAATTAGTTATTTTCGTTAAAATATCTGCATAATTTTATTCTAAAATTTACAATTCAAGTCTAGTACTTACCAGTTTTACATTTTGCTGTTGTAAGTCTGTATGATATTTTGTATCTGCCAAACTATTATTTTCTCGTGACAATTTAGTCCATCCAAAAAGTTTATTTTCTGTTGATAACACTAAATTGTTATCATGCACTTCAGTCACTGCACTTTTCTCCATTTTATTTTCAAATGTACGATCAATTACATGCGCAGGTTCATTCACTTCATCTTTTTCCACTTTAATTTCCAACGGATAAAAACTTTCATGAATCAATTTCTCCATTTCTGGTTTCTATTTTATCACAAACAAAGTCTGTATAAGAAATAATGATTTGACGGCTGTTTTGTGTTTTTTTATTTTTGTTTGCTTTTGACACTTGTTAACGACGCTCAGTGTTGCCAGACTGATTCATCAAAATTCCCCCAATACCAGTCAAAATCATGTCAAAGTTAATCTATTCTAAGGCGTATTCCGATATACACTGTGAGTACTGGACTAGTAGTGTCATCCGTTCCGTAATGTGTTACCAGTGCTCTGTCACAGTGCTTAAAACATTCATGACGTCATTGATGGACGCCATTTTTTTACTGTAAGCACTGGTTTCATAGAGGTAGGGCACTCACAGTAGTGGAGTAACCCGAGTAACCAGTATACTGTAGATTTGTTCCGTTATTCATGATTGACAGTACACTGAAATATGACAATTTAAAATGGAACGCTCTTGCCAGTGTACTGGCGTGACGTCGTAATCTACTGTGCTTGCAGTACTGGCAGTATATATCGGAACACGGCTCTATACTTTTTCAATTGCCATTTATTGGGCACAGAATAAATTACTTTAAATTAAGAATTTATTTTTTTTCTTATTCAAAATAATTATATTTGTTTGACAAAAATATTATTTAATAAATAATTAAAACCCAAATTAATTATAAACACCAGAAAATAATTTTTGCCACTTAACCATTATTTACTTTTGAAATTCTAAATCACCAAATGACATTTTGGTACATATGTTAGTTTGTTGCATAGAACACTAGAAGCCAACTAACATAAAAAAAGTGTAATTCGCTCGGAGTCATTTGACACCAGTCACAGCTTAAGGCATGTAGTCACTTATTGACCGTCGTCGAGTTCGCACTGCATTGTATTAACAATATACCCATTGTTACTTGAACACGTTGAACAGCTCTCTCTGGTAATACGTGTGGTGAGGTAGTATGCGTGAATACACATACTACTACAAAAAACCAAACTAATACACTGCAAACAGTGTGTATGTACACAAACAGAGTACGTCACAAACTCATTACAAGTGGAACAGACACAAAACCAATCTAGTTTGTCCCCTTGGTTTGTTGCAGGGTTGATATGTGGATAAGTAATTATCACAAATATGGAAAGATGGCTCTGTGTGTATTAAAATAAGTTATTAGACAAAGATAACAATTTTTAGAATCTGCCGCATTATTAATAATTTTAAGATAATTTTTTGAAAAAACAGCGAAAGAAAGAGATAAATATATATATGCTTCTATAAAATAGAAAAAGAAAGATGTCTTTTTATTGCAATTTTGTTGTTAATTTAATATCACAAGTAAACATTGGCTGCGCATTGGAGTCATATATTTTTTTTTATTTTGTTAATAATAATAAAAAATAATTGCTGTAAAATAACAGAAAAACCGAACTAATTTTTAATAAATTGATAACAGTTCATTCAGTTATTGAATACAGCGGACATCCAATGGTACGTACTCCGTCCGATTTTACGTAGTGACGTCAGCGATTTAGTGGGGATCTCCTCTCACAGATATGTTGTTGTTTGTCTGTGTTGGTGAAAATTTATGTACCAAGCCAGAGTCAGGGCCGTAGGTAATATTGTCTGGGGGTCTCGTAGCCTTTAAAAATTTTAAAATTTCACTTCAGATATATATGCACATATTCTGTATACGTAATATGCAAAATGCAAATGCAAAATGAGTAACGTAAAATTCTAGAATATTCTAATCGTCAACTAGCAGAGATATCAAAAAACAGACTTCACCGTTGAATTGGTGAATTAAAAATGAGATTAAACAGCGCAGTTTGACAAAAATTCTAGAATGTTCTATTTGTCAACTAGCAAAGATATTGAAAAATCAATTGTACCATTTAATTGTCTATTGAAAAAGAGGTTAAATTACACATTTTGACAAATGTTCTGGAATATTCTATTCGTCAACTAGCAAAGATATTCAAAAACAGACGTCACCATTGAATTGGCTACCAAAAAAGAGACCAATTAACACATTTTGAGAAATGTTCTAGAATATTCTATTTGTCAACTAAAAAAGATACTGGAAAATCTACTGCATCACTTAACTGTCCAACCGAAATTAAACTAATGTAAACCAAATGTCCGATTTTGACAAACAATTTGTGCTATTTGACAAATAGAATATTCTAGAACATTTATCAAAATGTGCTATTCCGTCTTTTATTCGATGACCAATTAAATGGTGCAATCGATTTTTCGATATCTTTGTTAATTGACGAATAGAACATTCTAGAATTTTTGTCAAAATGCGCTGCTTAATCTAATTTTTAGTGCCCAATTCAATAGTAAAGTTTATTTTATGGTATCTTTGCTAGTTCACGAGTAGAATATTCTAGAATTTTTGTCAGCTTCCACTATTTGGCGTCTTTTACGCTGATGAATGCGATAGTGAAATTGATTTTTCAACAGTTTTCTAAAAGTCGTCACTCATATTCATTAGTATAACATTCGATTTCCTTTGTCTACACAACCGAATTTTAGGTGTAAATTGTCTCTTAAGATTATATTGTTTTAAATAAGTTCAGATAAATAATGTTTACCAACCCCCGAAACAAAAGTTTACCGACGCCCCTGATCTTCCGATTTTACGTACTTCCCCTTAAATTTGCACCGACCACTACGTAAAATTGGATTTGTGGTGTAATTTGCATTTTTTTAAGTGTTGCTCTTTAAATTTGTTAATTTGTATTGAAAAAAACAGTCCCTCAATTCAAAAAAAAATGTGGGCGTCTTAGTCAAATACAAATGCGCATGTCTGTGACAGAAAACGCAATATTATAAGGTATTTCCAAGCTTGCTAGGGCCCCGAAATCCTAAAAATCAAGAAATAAACTTGGAAAAAGATAGTGGCATATAAAAAGTATAATTTTGTATTATAACTCGAAAACTAAAGGGGCTATAAAACTCTCAGCTATTGCAACTGATTGATTACTCCCACAATCGGTAGCTGCAATCCTTATTTGAACAATCTTTTCTTAATAAGTCAATATATACTTTGGCCGTAACCAAAATGGCATCTCTCAAATTATTCACCTGTATAAAAGTTTCTGTTATTTTTGCTTATATTAAAAATATTAATTATATGTTGTAAAAAAATTTTTTGATAAAAGAATAAAAGCAAAAAACATGTGTGTTTATTTCCTGCATGCGTCCAAAAACTTTATTGTTTTTTTTTTTCTGTTACGTCATCAAATATATTTAATCAATTTAGGCTATTGCATTTTTTTAATCTTATTCCCAATTTACAGTTGGAAATAGTTTATAGTAGTTTTTTTTTCTGTATTTGACCGGAAAGAAGTTAGCGCCGAAAGTTGAAAAATTTTTTTGTTTTTTATATGGTTAAATTGCTCCCAAATTGCTCCTTTGAAATCAGTAATTGCTCCACCTGAAACTTAATTATTTAATTAGTTATTTATAAAGAAAAAAATTTTTTTCCGTTATTTAAGTTATCAAAATCTCCCAAAATAATACTTTTTTATATAATTTTTTTACGTCAATAAATTGCTCCCAGTTTGCTCTATTTAATTTAAAAGCTAAATCTTAATTTTTTTGAATTATTAAAATATTTTTTTTTTTTTTTTTTATAATGTTATTTAACTTGTCAAAATTCAATTATCCTTAAATATATGCAAACGACTTAAAGGTATAATGGATTGCCTATACGTTTTAATAATACATAACCTAATTCATAATATTTTTTATTTTAATTATTATTCAGAGAAATTAATAACTAACTTTTAAATTAGATGGAGCAAATTGGGAGCAATTTTTTGATATAAAGTAATTGTATAAAAATGCAATAACTCGGTTTGTAAGCTTAAACTCCGTTTGTAAAACCAGCCGTATATAAATTTTCGAAAAAAAAATGCAAAATAAAGAATCTACTTCAGTGATTGACACATTTAATGTTAAAATAAAAAAGGAGGAAAATTTACTAAATCTAAATAACTCATCTCCAAATACAATTAAATCAGAATTATTAGATCCTTTATGTAAAACTGAAATAAAATTGGAATTGAAAGAGTGCAATACTGAAATTAAATTAGAAAATGACGATTTTGATGAAAGTTATTTTAATGAGTGTTCTATTGGGTCAAAAATATCTAATTGTAAGACAGAGGATGCAACTGAGCAAAACAGTTTCAATACATATCAAGAGACTGAAACCGTTGAAAATCCACCCACTTCAACCCATTTGGGAAAACAAGACAAAACACATATAAAACAAAACCCATATAAATGTAAAGTGTGTTTTAAAGTATTTTCGAACGCAAACCATTTTACGTTACATAGGAGGCTGCATACAGAAGAGACAGAAGAGAAAACATTTCAGTGTGATGTATGTTTTAAAAAATTTTCTCAGCGTGGAAGTTTGCAAGAACATGAAAAGTTTGTATATAAAGGAGAAAAACCATTCATGTGTAATATATGTTTTAAAACGTATGCCAGAAAATATGAGTTACGGACACATGAAAGAACACATACTGGAGAAAGACCATACATGTGTAATATATGTTTTAAAACATTTAACCAGTCAAGCAGTTTAAAAATACATGAAAGAAGGCATACAGGGGAAAGACCATACCTGTGTAATATATGTTTCAAAACATTTATTACGGCGACCAGTTTGAAGTACCATGAAGCAACACATACTGGACTTAAATGCAGAGTGTGCTCTAAAACATTTTCGCGCTTTATATCGTTACGTAATCATGAAGAAAAAATATGCAGACGAAAAAAACCATTCAAATGTCGTAAATGTAAAGAAATGTTCCCAAATTTCGAATGTTTACAGAAACATAAAGAAACGCATATGGATTCTACAACATTTTCGAATTCAGTAAATTTACCGAAACGTGAACAAGATATATACAGATGGACAGGCCCATTCAAATGTGATACATGCTCTTTGGTATTTAAGTATTCAAGTTGTTTACGGGAACATCAAGAAACGCATGTAAAGAAAATACGAAGCAGATATAGCGGAAGAATTTGTACAATACGGCAGGGCTGCGTTCAGGAATGAAAGGTGAAGGTAGAGTGTGTTTTGATAGGGTGATTGTCGGAATATCCTCAGGATGTCACGCCGTAATTCGATGGTTTTCCAGAAAACTGACACAAGTCAAAAAACGTGATTTTGCAGGAAATCATTTTTAAAATTACTTGTACAGATTATTAAGGTTTTTTCATCATCTTTATTAATTTTGTAAACTTTTAATTTATTTGTGCTATTGTTATAAAATAATATATTGGAAAATGACTTTTCTTCCAGTTTCACGTATTTCTTTTTGCAGTTTAAGAAAAAAAAGGCAATTTCCCAAATTACGTGTCAACGAAATTTTGTAGTTTTTTTCTGTTTTTCTTGATTGATCTGCAAGTAAAACAAGTAAAAAAGTAAATAAAAATTGTCGGACACGTTTAATTTTCGTTAAAAAATATTAAAATTGAGTATATTAAGCATTGCGTTTAGTAAGTAAATAACCCATTTTCCTTTCTCTTTTTTTCAATTTGGGCAAAGGGAAATACTAGAAAGAAAAACAATTTAATTATCATATTTATTTATTACTAAATAATATAATTTCTAAGAGGAATAGTAAAAAGTGCCGTTACGTAAAGCGCTTTCCCATAAATAAAAAAGTTTTTAATATTTTTTAATGAAAATTAAATATGTGCATGAACTTCTATCGTCATTTTTATTTGTTTTAATACTAAATCAATAAAAAAAAAATTAAAAATTTGACAACTTTATTTTTTCGTTGCATTGTAATTTGGGAATTAGCCAAAAAAAAATTACTTTTTTCCTAGATGTGACATTTTTCTTGAAAATTTCGATTAGGCTGCGAAAACGTCACAATTAAGTATATGACACTTTTCCTGATAAATTAAATGTATCTGATACCAGTATTTTTTTTTTATATACGAGGGTTGTCCAGAAAGTGAAGAGCGTTTTGGTGTAACTAAATAAAAACGAAAGATATTGATACAACACTTTATTTACAGCATTGCAACACTTTAATTTTAATTGTACAAGTAATTTTCGATATAATCACTGCAGGTGTCAAAGCACTTGTTGTAGCGTGTAACCAGTTTTTCGATACCGACGTTGTACTTTTGAGCCGCCAAAGATGTTGTAATGTATACGTATTTTTGTATACCACTGTATTAATTTTCTAAAAACATCAATTATCGATTGAATTTATTGAACGATATACAATCAGAAGATAAGTCGCAATATGTACCACTTCTTAGAAATGGAAGAAACGCGCAGTTGGGATTGATGGTCAAACGGTCATTTCAATAACCCGATGAGTGACGCTTCCTAAAACTTTAGAGGCCCTAATAGTGACAAGTCGTCACGTAGAGACACAATCGAACAGTATAAAAGCAGAAACTAAGTTTCAATCGGGTTCAATCTTGATTCATTCGTTCAATTTGATTCTCAATAAATTCAGTCTTGTAATTATTTTTAAAGTTAAAAATGTATTTCAATTATTTGTGTTATGATTTATGAACCGCCAGGAAGAGGTATATAACATGATTTTCCTTCCTTAATTATAGGTTAATATTGAGAAGTATGAAAATTATGGAAAACTTCACGAAACCTACCGGCTTGCATATGTTCGTATAAGATTTTTATGTTGTTAATACATTTTCATTATTTATTTCCAATTATCTTTAATTTTTACAATTTACTTCATTTTAATTGGACGATATGCTTAAACTGTATTTGTCCGTTAGATTACGAATTCAGAATTAGATTGTTAAAGAACTTTAGTATTTGATCTTTCCCATTGTAAACATTTAATATTTTTATTTTACAATAAATTTTGTATTTTTACTGTTAACAGTTAAATTTTGTTTTATTCAGATCTTGCGATTACGTCTGTGTAACCTTTTTGTGCCATCTAACCGCGTCCCAAAGTCTTTAAACTTTTAAACTAACAACTACAATAGTTTAATGCAGCCACAGCTACCACCTCTTACGACCAACCCCAATATTTTACATTTGGTGGCACCAGTGGTAACATTAAGTCAACAACCAAGCCACCTACCCCACATTCCACCACCAACCCCTAATATTTTACAATGTATCCAAGGTGCTCTGTCATTATTTCAAGTAGTAGAAATGGCAGAGATCGTGAAATTTGAGGGAAAGATTCGTATAACACACTTAAAGTGAAACACCGGTTTTCTTGAATTTTTTCTTTAATCTTCGCTTTTAGATCGTCTGTAATGAGTGATGGTCTAACACTCTGGTCTTCATCGTGCACACTGGTTCGTCCGTTGTTAAACATGATGATGCACCATTTCCTCACAAAAGACTCGTTCATTGCACTCTCACCATAAACTTGTTTGATTTGCCTATAAATTTTTATAGGCCGAACATGTTGTGCGTTCAAAAAGCGAATTACACTACGCACTTCGCATTTGGCGGGATTTTCAATTGGCGCCGCCATTTTAAACATTCAGAGAACACACAAACGTAACCGCACCATAACGAAACTCTGGTCACACTGAGGCAGGAGGCAGAGGTAACCACCGCACATTCAGTCAAGGTGGTGGGGGTCGGCGCCGTGCGTGATGCGTAAACGTTCTTTACTTTCTGGACGATCCTCGTACATATGTCAGTTTTCATGAAAAAAGAACTATGACATTTTAATTTTATTATAGACACTTTTTTAGATATGCCGTTTATCTAGAAACAAAACGATGCTTATCCAACCAACACCAAAACACAATTACAGTTTGATGACAGTTTTCTTGATATATATCATATATATTGACGCGATTCGGTCTCGAATCAAAACGACACTTACGTTCTCTCTCAGCCACGATCCAAGTTACACTTATGACATTTTTCCACACAAAAATATACAGGGGAGAGTACGATATCCGAGGCGACAAAATTTGATAAGCGGATCTGATAGATTTTGGCATTCTAAGCAAAAAATAAAGAGTAAAAAGTTTTGAAATTCGCCTTAGTTTTCGAGGTATCAATTGTTAAAGTTATAGTAAAAATTGCTATGATGTTAAGACAATATGTAATATAATGCCCGCTACTGTACCCACTTCCTAACAATATAGTAACATATTCTAACAATATAGTAACATATTGTAAACTTATATATATACGACTGTATAGATTAATCTAGAAAAACGACTATTTAAGAGTAGAATAATGAAGTTTTTGAATTAATCGCTAAATCAGCAAAACGCCGATATATGAAATCGAACGGGGAGTACTCTAGCGAGCGTGGCTTGAGGCCCAAGAACGGGCCGATATGGATTCATTCCATAATTAGATTTCATAATGTGATTCCGTATTTAGATTCCGTAATGTAATGTCGTAAAGTACTTTTAAAATGTAAAGTCATTTTTGTGTAGTGTTGTGTATCCCTCAGGAAGAGGTAATATGCACTTTCTTCCTTAAATATTTAATCCGCATATGCAACCCGATTCGGTATATTTTTTACTAAAATTCGAATAAATAATTGTTAAGATATTTTTAAATATTTACATTTAACTTACGAAAGTTTTCCCAACCACACCCGAATCGGCTTGGATATGTAACATTATTAGATTATAAGAATTTGTATTATTTTTATCTTTCATTGTTGGAACATAGATTTTTATTGTAACTTTATTTGGCTCAAATTGATATCAAATCTGTAGTTTAATATTTTTATTTAGAATATAAAATTTTTATTGTTAATCGCTAGTTATCGATTTATTCAATATCCTGTAACGTCGTCCGAGTAACTTTTGAGTCATTTAATCGCGTCCTGAAATCGATAACTTTTTAACTAAAATATTTTTAACTATAAACTCAGCCATAGCTACCACCCTTCTGCTACCCTTCATTTCATTACATATGGTGGCACCAGTGGTATCATAAAAGGGAACCACCAAGCCACCCAATCACCTCAGTAAATCTTTTACATATGGTGGTGTCGGTGGAATAGTTCGAATTAACCATTGAAACCACCATATATGTAGTATACATATATTGCTAGCAACGTATTTAGCCTATGAGAGGAATTGGCCGCCAACAAAGAGAGACAGACAATACAAAAATAGTGTACCATTTTTGTTCTGCGCATGTCTAGCGGTTCACATGAAAAATAATAAATAAACTCATTCATATTTTTAATATTTTATTGTTTGAATTTTTAACTCACGAATGACAATTTTATTTACTTAAATAATAAATACACATTTATCACTTATTAAAATTTACTTTGTAATTTGTACTGGTACTTGATAATGAAAACCTAAGTGGCTAAAATGGAGACATTTTTGAAACTGCCAGCGCATGCGGACAATGAAAATAGGTACACTAAATAGAAAGAGAGGGTGATATCGTCTGCACCCTAATGTTTGCGACCAAAAATGCAAATTGCTAGCAATATAGATATACTACATATATGGGTAATAGAGTGTCAAAAAAATATACCTCTTTTCAGATAAAATTGATCATGAGTTTTCGTTAAAAAATTAAATAATTCTTATATTCGAAACAAATCGATCTTCTATTCTTTTCTAAAAATAAACTGCAAATTTAAAATTTACATAAATGCAATAATAAAAGAGATAAAGCCAAGAAAACGGAAATTATTTAAATTCAAAGTTACGAAGCATGGTTAAATTTAACTGAAATAGACCATATATTGAAGTTGACTATCTTCCAGAAATAAAATTCTGGTGTACTTTATCTATGGTTAAGACAGAAATGCTGTATACATATACGTAACATGTAGGTGGGGATATTACGTCATCTTTTGAAGACGCTGGTATCGCTAGCATAGAAATAGAAGCTTACCTTCTAATGTTCTGTGAAATTATCGTTGTCAGAAGTCAGAACCGTCCGAACTATATTTACATCAGTTTTCGAAAAAAAGCAAAAACAATGGAAAATAAAGAGTCTACTTCAGTGACTGAGCAATTTAATGTTAAAATAAAACAGGAGGATAATTTACAAAATCTAGATAACTCAACTCCAAATACAATTAAAACGGAATTGTCAGATCCTTTATGTAAAACTGAAATAAAACTGGAATTGAAGGAGTGCAATACTGAAATTAAATTAGAAAATGACGATTTTGATGAAAGTTATTTTAATGAGTGTTCTATTAAGTCAGAAATATCTAATTGTAAGACAGAGAATGCAACTGAGCAAAACAATTTCAACACATATCAAAAAACTGAAACCGCTGAAAATCCGCCCACTTCAACCCATTTGGGAAAACAAGAAAAAACACATATAAAACTAAACCCATATAAATGTAAAGTGTGTTCTAAAGTATTTTCGAGCGCAAACTATTTTACGGTACATATGGGGCTGCATACAGAAGAGAAAAAATTTCAGTGTAATATATGTTTTAAAACGTTTGCTACAAAATATGTTTTACAGACACATGAAAGAAGCCATACAGGAGAAGAAGCATTCAAGTGTGATATATGTTTTAAAACGTTTGCTACAAAATATGTTTTACGGACACATGAAAGAAGGCATACAGGAGAAAGACCATACATGTGTAATATATGTTTTAAAACATTTTATCAGTCAAGCAATTTAAAAGCACATGAAAGAACCCATACAGGAGAAAGACCATACATGTGTAATATATGTTTCAAAACATTTATTACGGCGCCCGGTTTGAAGCACCATGAAGCAACACATGTTGGATTTAAATGCAGAGTGTGCTCTAAAACATTTTCGCGCTTTATATCGTTACGTAATCATGAAGAAAAATTATGCAGACGGAAAAAACCATTCAAATGTGGTAAATGTAAAGAAATGTTCCCAAATTTCCAATGTTTACAGAAACATAAAGAAACGCATATGGATTCTACAGTATTTTCGAATTCAGTCAATTTACCGAAACGTGAACAAGATATATATAGACGGACGTGCCCATTCAAATGTGATACATGCTCTTTGGTATTTAAGTATTCAAGTCGTTTACGGGAACATAAAAAAACGCATGTAAAGAAAATACGAAGCAGATATAGCGGAAGAATTTGTACAATGCGGCAGTAGTTTGGTCAAGGAAAAGTGGCCATTAAAAGCGGTGCAGATGATTTTTATAAGTAAAAAGTAATATTTGTTTAATAATGAATTATTTTTTTTGGCAATAAAGAATTTGAAACTTGTCTTGTTCTGTTTATGCTAAAAAAAAGGGTAAATTGTAATATAGTATATGGTGCGATATTTTCGATGTTTACCACAAAAAAGAAACAAATGTGGCTGAAAATTATTGTATTTAAAGAGTTAAAGCGCGGACACATGTTTTTATGAAAAGTAATTTACATTTTATTATTAATTATCACACTTTAAAAGAGGTAAAAGTATATTGCTTAGGACAATTGAAAAACGGATTTTGATATACAAACTAATTTGCTTAGTATATTAAATGGCCCCGCGTGAGCGGGGCCACTCTAGTCACTTGTGTTTTGTAATGTGTAAAATGTTAATAAATTTGAGTTTTCAAAAACAAAAATAGGCTTCCGCAATTTATTTTTTCATAATTAAAAATTTCCACCAACTTTGGTTCGTTTTTACCGGTTTAAAAAAAAAAATATCGCGCCATATACTATATTGCAATTTTCCCCCCAAAAAAAAGTACAGTATTGCACCGATAATGGAAACATCAGTTTTGGAAATTTTTGAGAGAGCATCAAATTAGTCAACATCACTTTTGGAAAGTTACATAAAAAATGTTAAGTATTTATGTACTTGACATTTTTGATGCAACTTTCCAAAAGTGATGTTGACTAATTTGATGCTCTCAAAAAATTTCCAAAACTGATGTTTCCATTATCGGTGCTATACTGTATTAAAACCGTCACAGAAGTATAAAAAAATGTATTCATTAAGTACAGTCGGCACTATGAATGTGTTACAACGCGGGACTAAATAATAGTTTCATCGAATTTACACGTGTTTAGTAGCTAGGGTTTCTGCTCGAGAATTCTCGAGAAATTTGTCTTTAGTCGAGAGAGGAAAAAAAATTCAACGCCTGGAGAACTCGAGAAGTTAATTCCGTGCGCTAGATAACTACAGTCGATTCTCGTTAATTCGAACCTCTCTATAATACAAAGGTATCATGAGTTCCCTACAAAATCTCTTTATATTTCGACCTAAATCAATACATTTTTATGCACTTGGTAATTCGAACGAAAAAAATCATTGCTACGTAACAAAACGACGCGTTAATTCGAACTCATCGGTAAAAAAAGTCATCACGAACGTTACTCTTTCATGAATTTTGATGTGTAAAAATACCTAAATACATATCGTCGGTCATCTCATGAATGGTTGTATCTCATTTTTCCTGATTTTTCCATTTATGACGATTTGTGAGCAATTATTCGAGTTCCAAGTGAGAAACGTTTAAACCGTTCATCAATACAGTTTCTAAACGGCAAAAACTAGGGAAACAAGGGTTCGCGAGACTTATTTAAATTGCTGAGTAAATACTGTCGGTGTCGCAACTCAAAATTTGAATAGAGATACGAAAATGAGATACAACCATTCGTGAGATGGCCGACGATATACCTATGGGGCTCCATGATGCTGGCACACCATCTAAAAAGATGAACATTGAAAAAATTTTGTCTAATAGGTCACAAATTGGTCATAATTGGTCACTTAGTCCCACTAATTGGTCAGCAATAGAAAATTTTTAAATGAATTTTGAAAAATTTGTTAAAATTTCAAGGTCACTCAAAAATTTTGGCACACCATCTAGAGAAAAAAATAAAAATAATAAGAGCAATCGTTAGGATTTTAAACCCTGATAATTGGTCAGTTAAAATAAAAAATTGGTCAGGTCCCCAGGATTTTAAAAAAATTAAAAAAGGCTCTTTCATAGTATGACGCATGCGCAAAATCTCTACCGGTTAATTTAGCTGTTAGTAAATCTAGTCGATACGTTGAATTTTTCAATAGGGTAGAGCCACCAGTATTCGACCAGCCTATTAGCCTATATTAGCATTATTTTTGTATATTAAAGCATTTATTAAAAAAAAAATTGATTTTAAATCAAAATTGAAATTAAAGTATCTTTTTTTCTATTTCTATGTAAATTACGTATTTATTTCTTTTCATTAAAATTTTCAATAAAATTGAAAATAATCAACAAACATTGATTATATATTTATTGTTTTTATTTCAACTTTATTTTTTGGTTTTTTGGTAATTAATTTAATTTTTCAATTAATTATCAATTGTTTTATTATACACATTCTTAAGTATACCCCATTTCAAATACAAGTGATCATGAGTCATCGTTAAAAAATTAAATAATTCTTATATTCGAAACAAATCAATCTTCTATTCTTTTCTAAAAACAAACTGAAAATTTAAAATTTACGTACATGCAATAATGAAAGAGATAAAGCCAAAAAACCGGAAATTATTTAAATTTGAATTGATGAAGCATGGTTAAATTTAAGCGAAATGGACCATACTATAAGATCTTTAATTAAGGAATATGGGAATATTTTTATCCACACAAATTCGCCCTACTATATTTCTTAGAAAATAAACGTTATTTCCTTATAACCCATTGTTAGGACTTCGCGATCTTAGCACCCCAAATGTGAGATTTCGAATGACCAGTTACATCATTCAAAAGGTGAGAAATTTGTCATAAAAGGTCAACTGGTTTGATTAATTGGTCAGCGATAGAAAATTTTTTACTAAGGCTTAAAGTTCTTCCAAGGTCAATCAAAAAATTTTAGCACCTCATATGTGAAATTTCGGATAACCAATTAGATCATTTAAAAGGTCAGAAATTGGTCCTAAAAGGTCAATTGGTTTGATTAATAAGACAGCGATAGAAAATTCTTTCTTAATTTAATAATTTAATTCTTCATTAAAATGCCTTAATATATGAAAATAATGCTAATATAGGCTGGTCGAATACCAGTGGCTTTACCCTATTGAAAAATTCAACGTATCGACTAGATTTACTGACAGTTAGATTTACCAGTAGAGATTTTGCGCATGCGCCACAGAATGAAAAAGCCTTTTTAATTTTTTTGTAAATTCTGGGGACTTGACCAACTTTATATTTTAACTGACCAATTATCAAGGTTTAAAATTCTATCGATTCCTCTTATTATTTTTGTTTTTTTCTCTAGATGGTGTGCCAAAATTTTTGAGTGACCTTGAAATTTTTACAAATTTTTTAAAATTTATTTAAAAATTTTCTATTGCTGACCAATTAGTGGGACTAAGTGACCAATTATGACCAATTTGTGACCTATTAGACAAAATTTTTTCAATGTGCAACTTTTTAGATGGCGTGCCAGCATCACGGAGCCTACCTATGGGCAATTAAGTTAAAGTTCCATTTAACGTCACTAGATGGCATACTCCTTATTTCTTATTTCATTAAAGTTCCATTCAACGTCACTAGATGGCATACTTCTTATTCCTTATTTCATTGATTGTGTATGAGGCCTTACTAACAGGGCTGCCAGATTGTATAATTGGATACAAAATCTGTATAATTTGGTTGCCTTGTGTATCCTCTTTGTATAAGGAATTTTCTTGTATAATTGGATACAAACACCGAAAATTTAGACTGAATACGCTGAACATAGCAGTTGAAATTCTTTATTAATCTTTTCCCTGCCGAATAAAAATATGTTGTAAAAGAGAGAATGTGTAAACATAAAAAGAAACAGAAAATTGTTTATATGTATATATATATCATATAAAATGCATACTTATTTAATTTTAAGATTTTTATTTTCTTATTTCATAAAATGATAAATTGATACGCAAATACGCATAGCATTATTTGTATTATTTTATAGTAAAGGCAGTATTAAACTAACACTTCGAACATTTAATAATTTTTTTTAATATTATTTCCAATGTAAGTTTTTGTATTTTATGATATTCATTAAGTGAAATTTATTCTACAAATACTTAAGTAAAACAAATAAGAAACCATTATCTATTATTCTTATAATTCCACATTTCCACATTGTGTGCGTTCATAATATTTTGCGTATCTATTCATAATTTTACAAATTATAATATATGGGCGATTCTCGCGTGACGCACGGGACATTTTTGCAACAAAAACATTTTTTTAAAAAAAAATGAAATTAATAACAAACAAAACAAAAAGTTTATAACATGGGGCAACTGGATCAAAATTTTTTGAGCATATTTTAATTTATATCTGAAATGCAGTACTCCAAATATAAGACATAAGCTTCGTTTTGTACGATGTCCCATGCATCACGTGAGTTTATGCCTTATATCTTGAGTACTGGACTGCAGATAAAAATTAGAAAATGCTCAAAAAATTTTAATTCATTTTCTGCGTATTATAAACATTCTGTTTTGTTTATTATTAATTGCATTTTTTATGAAAAAATGTTTTTGTTGCAAAAATGTCCCGTGCGTCACGGGAGAATCGCCCATATAACACTGACTTTATAAGGAGCATACATATTATGTATGTATAACTACATATATTATGTTTACATTAACTCCTGTATACTCTTGTGGCGTGTGATAGGTAGATATATTTTTATAGCTCTGCTGGTCGAATCGTGGGAAAAACAATAATATAAACAATGTCCTAGTACACTATAAATCCAATTAATGTTAACACATTTAATAAATCAAACAACTTTTATATGAGTTTCTAAATATTTAAAAATATTAAATTATTAACAATATATATTTTTTTTATTATTATTACTTCATTTTAAATCAAGGTGGACAATTACAAAGGTATCAATTTCATTAATTTAACATTTACCTGGAACAAACTTTTATTAGGAAAGTAATCCTAGCGTGGATTTTCAGTGTACTTCTAATAAAATTTTATAAAACTAAATGAGAAACAATATTTTTCAATCTAAACAGTTTCGATGTTGTTTAAATAAAAATGTCAAAATTCTTAAATTTATGAGGATACGTTTTTTCGGCAATTTTGACAGGATAATTTATGACTTGCACTATCCATTGCGGACGACTTTAAAAAGATAGTGTTGTCTTTTATTGTCACATATATTTCTCTCTTTGTTTCCTTTGGCATGTTAAAATGCCAATGGCACTGAATCGGTTAATGTGACATCACGTTAGACCCAATGAAACTACATACGCCCTTGCGTGTATATGAATTTTCTTTCGTTCTGACAAAATTGCAAAAATGATTAAAATTTAATAATTAAGGTTTAGTTGGAAAAAAATCAGTTCATTTTTTTCTTATAACGAAAAGTTGTTTTGTATAATGGGGGTCAATTATGTATAATTTCAGAGACCTGACTGTATAAACTAAAAATTTTTACTGGCAACTCTGCTTACTAAATCAATTTACTAATTTGTGTGTAGACAGCCGCTAAAGTACAGACCAATGAACACTATTATATTATACTACTAGACAAAGCGTAAAGCCAGTTTCTGGGCATTTTTTTTTGAAGCAGGTAACAAGGGTGAGACGGGTGAAATTTAATGAAATAATATAATGTCAATTTTTGAGCAAATGCGACTATATCTATTGCAGGACATAATTTATATACGTATATGTATTTTGAAAATAAAGCGAATACCACTTTTTTTCTTTCAAAACTTTGCAGTTTCTTCTCAAAAAAGTAAAATTTTATTATCAATATTATATTTTTACAATATTTATTTGAAAACGTAACTACGGTTACCATCCATTATTATATATTACAGAATACTATATTAAGGTCGGAACTTAGTTGTAACTGGTTGCCTCAATTACACATTTATATTATTAGTGTATATAATACATAATATGTTCACTGGTCTGTGTACTAAACAGAAAAACTATTCAATTTACCTATTTGCTTTAGTTACTAAACCCGTGTAAATTCGACATTAGTCATTACAGGTTGTAACCAGTGAGATCGGGACATATTATAAATACTTGTATAAACATGTCTGAATTATCCTAGTTCTAATTGTCAAACTTGTCAAAACTGTATAAATTTTTGAAAAAAAAAATGGAAAACAAAGAATCTACATTTAATGTTAAAATAAAAAAGGAGGAAAATTTACAAAATGTCGATAACTCAACTCCAAATACAATTAAAATGGAACTATCAGATCCCTTATATGAAACTGAAATAAAATTGGAATTGAAAGAGTGCAATACTGAAATTAAATTAGAAAATGACGATTTTGATGCAAGTTATTTTAATGAGTGTTCTATTGGGTCAGAAAAATCTAATTGTAAGACAGAGGATGCAACTGAGCAAAACAGTTTCAACACATATCAAGAGACTGAAACCGCTGAAAAACCACCCACTTCAATCCATTTGGGAAAACAAGCGAAGACACATATAAAACAAAACCCATATAAATGTAAAGTGTGTTCTAAAGTATTTTCGAGCACAAGCTATTTTAAAACACATGTAAAGCTGCATACAGGAGAGAAACTATTTCAGTGTAATGTATGTTTTAAAGAATTTTCTAAGTGTACCATTTTGAAAACACATGAAAGGATTATACATAAAGGAAAAAAACCATTCAAGTGTCATATATGTTTTAAAAGTTTTTCTAGAAAATGTAATTTACGGAGACATGAAAGAAGACATAAAGGCGAAAAACCATTCAAGTGTGATATATGTTTTAAAACGTTTTCTAGAAAATATTATTTACGGATGCATGAAAGAGGACATAAAGGAGAAAAACCATTCATGTGTAACATATGTTTTAAAACATTTTTTCATTCATCCAGTTTAAAATTACATGAAAGACGACATACCGGCGAAAGACCATACGTGTGTAATGTATGTTTTAAAACATTTGTTACGGCGGCCGTTTTGAAGAAACATGATGCAATACATGTTGGATTTAAATGCAGAGTGTGCTCAAAAACGTTTTCGCGCTCAATAACGTTACGTAATCATGAAGAAGCAATATGCCGAAGAAAAAAACCATTTAGATGTGGTAAATGTAAAAAAATATTCCTATACTTCGGATGTTTACAGAAACATAAAGAAACGCATATGGATTCTACTACTACAACATTTTCGAATTCAGTAAATTTACCGAAACGTGAACAAGATATATACAGATGGACACGCCCATTCAAATGTGATACATGCTCTTTGGTATTTAAGTATTCAAGTTGTTTACGGGAACATCAAGAAACGCATGTGAAGATAATACGAAGCAGATATAGCGGAAGAATTTGTACAATACGGCAGTAGCAGAGCATAGATACCGGTATTTCGGTACTACCGAAAAACCGGAATACCGGACATTTTTATACGTTTTGTAAAACCGGTATCAAAATTTCAAATACCGGTATTTCGGTTTCGATATTAGCAAAATCAGATACTTTATATAATAACATATTTTAAATATTTTTACGTTAGATTTACTATTGGTATTGAATGGTTATAGAGTATTTTGTATCTAGCAGTATAAGCATAGATCATAAATTATTACAGTATGTATTTCTTCAATTTTGTTTAATGTTTTCCACATGTCCAAATGACCAAATACCTTGTATGTTCATATGTTTTTATACATAGTTTTTAAAATTCTAGAATACATATTATTAAGTATTTTTCTGTCGAAAAAATACCAAATTACCTATGTTTGGGTAAAATATTTTACTATTGTTGAATAATGTTAATTCTAATGGTATTTAAAAAATTCCTTGCTCTGTGTAAATAAAAGGGTGAAATTTAAAAATTGATGTCCATGTACTTAATTAAAATTATTTTAGAGTTGCCACCATGTCTTTGGACTATTTAAGCTGTGATTTTTCGCTCTTGCAGTTCGTGTGTATATCTCTTTAAATTAAATGCGCAGTAGAATCGAAGAAAATTTATATTTAATTATTATTTGTTGTTATTCCGTTTACTTTGTTTTACTATTTTATATTTTGTATTTAGTTTTAGTTAGATTTTTAAAATCTAAGAATGATGGAATTTGTTATTATTACTGTTATCAATCATTTTCAGTAAAACATATTAGGGTAAAAGACCCCATTGTCGATCGGGGTTATAAGTCCGAACAGTTTTGACATTTATATCTTAATGAAGTTATTTCTGAAAGAAACCTTTGATAAAAAAAATTATTATTAATAGAATGATTATTTTTCAATTTAAATTCACCTCACATTTAATGCCTCCTCACTTAATTTAATATATATATATATATATATATATATATATATATATATATATATATATATATATATATATATATATATATATATATATATATATATATATATATATATATATATATATATATATATATCGAACAATTTTTGTTGAATTCGTGAATTTTTAATATGATGGATGATCATTATTCAAAACACATGAGTTATAAATTGTAACATTTTTCACCGAATTTTTAAAGTTATTAGCATAATAAAAGTATACAAATAATTGTTATTAGTCCACTTAAGAGATTAGGATAGCTAAATTATATTTTATATGCGTTAAATATTATTTGTATGACTGATTCTTCTTGGGATCTGAGTTTTAGAGTTGGGTACCGCATTTTGAGAATTGTATATTGCATATCTATTTTATAAACATTTTAAATTAATTTTTGGGTTTAAAACACTTAACTAACCGTTTTTATAATTTTACTTTAATATTTTATTTATTTCAGAACGTAAAATCAATTGAAAAATAATTAATATTGAATTAAAACTTCCAAATTGTTATTTATATGTTATCAAATAAAAACGTCAAACATAATATGATGATATGTATTAGATCTGAAACGACACATAGAGATACAATATAAACTTAATTTAACTGTTTAAAAATTCACAATGGTTAACGGCTAAGTTAGAACTTACACAATGTTTTTTTTAAAACATCAGCAGAGAGCGAAACGAAATTGTGATTTTAGTGGTTTATTTTATCGAATATTTAAAGCATTCTTGGCTTTTGCTTTGACGTTCTATGTTTCACTAGATGCCACTCTATGATAATACTCTATGACATAGAGCCTCACCTAGTAGTGGATAGAGTGTCAAAGTGGTTGGAAGAGAATGGTTCAAATATTCGATAGTAGAAGATTTGTACTACTGTATGTCATGTACGTTAATGCGCGATTTTTCATAGGGGTCAGTGTATTGATCTTTCAAAGGAGGTTAATATATTCTGTCCGTTTTTTTATAGACGTCAACAAATTATAAAACAAAAACATTAATAAATCAAAATTTTTGGGTTATATTTTCTTAAAAACATATCCATTGGATTAAAAAAACTTGGTTTCATACTTATTAAGAAAAAAAAATGGGTGTTTAGTTTATTTTTTAATTTTTTTAAGCTAATTTAATGATACAGCTAAAAATAGTGATCGGTCATCGGGTCTCTTACCCTACCTACTTATACAAAAACGATTTTCATTAAGTGTTTTTTAATATTTTTATTTTTTTTCCTTATCATTTTCATTCAATACCGAAAAAATACCGGAATTTCGGTATTTTAAATTTTAATACCGAATAAATACCGGTATTATAAAAAGACACCGGTATTCCAAGCCCTAGGAAGTAGTTTGGTCAAGGAAAAGTGGCCATTAAAAGCGGTGCTGATGATTTTTTACAAATAAAAATAGATATTTGTTTTAAAATTAATTATTTTTTCTACTTCTGTTGAAGAACACACTCATTACATATCCGTAAATTGTTGAGAAAGTTAGGCATTATTTAAAGATGTGGAGGAGTGATCATTACTCAATACCTTTCGACCAATTAAATCACCGTATTAACCATTATTCAATAGGTTTGCGATTGTTTTGTGAATAATATAAGTTTTGATTTCATATATGTTGCGTAGTAATGTCTAAGTAAAAAAAGTACCTAGTTTGTATTTTTTTTTCATCGTTTGTACATATATGGTCCATTTCACTTAAATATAACCATGCTTCGTCACTTATGAATTTAAATAATTTCCGTTTTCTTGGCTTTATCTCTTTCATTATTGCACTTACGTAAATTTTGAAATTGCAGTTTGTTTTTAGAAAGGAATAGAAGATTGATTTGTTTTGAATATAAGAATTATTTAATTTTTTAACTTTGACTCATGGTCAGTTGTATTTGAAATAGGGTATATAAACATTTAATGAAATTAGAGATAAATTAAAAATTGTATTCTTTTGATTTAAAATTTATATTTAATTTTATTTAATTTAAAAAGGAAAAAAGTCGTAGAAAAAAATATCCTATTCTATTCGCTTGCAATGGCTGTTACTCACTTAGATGCATTACGACACTCGCCTCGTAAACTCGACTCTTGTCGCAATTTCATCTTTGTGAGTAATAGCTATCATTACGAGCTTGTTGAATAATATACTATTTTGCAATTCTGAATTAAAAAGTTAACTTTATATTTGACTGTGATCGTGTCAAAATGGCTTACTTCTTTTCACGCGTGATAAAAAATATCTACTTTTTATTGCGCGTGGAAAAAAAGTAGATAAATTCATTTCTATAGTAACGATACAACATAAGCGGTAGTTATCCATGAATAATTCAAAACAAATATGTTAATAGTAGGTATATTATTCAATGAGCTGGTAATGATAGCTATGGGTAACTTCAAAAATGTAAACTTTACCGCATCGATGCAGCATCATGACCTTTCTGATGCGTCTAATACTACATGATGCGATACTGATGCTCTCTTGAAATTTAATGCACGTTAGACGTTTTTGAATGGGATATTGGCATCATTTAACCTCTGATTTGACTGTAGATAATATAGCATGATTAGACTATAGATAATACAGCAATACAGCCCTTGTATATATTATCTTTGAATTTCAACTTGAAGTTACTTGAAATTGAAATTATTTGAATAAAAAATATTACATATTTTAAGTGTAAAATGTATTCAGATAGTTTAAACAATTTTAATGAGAGGTAAATAAATTCATCTTTTTCAACATTTTCGGAATTATTTCTACAGGTGTGAACGTAATTCATAATAACGAATTCGGTTCAATATTTTGATACTTTAAATACAATAAATTATATCAAATTATATATCATTTTATTCACTGAACTCTAAACTGTAATTTTGATCAAAAAATTTCGAATCGTCAACAAAAATGGCGCCTAAAAAACCCGATGAACTGAGACATCAAGTTAAGGCATTTTTAGACCTTCGATGGTCTTATTCAGTGATAATAAAATATTTTCAAAAGAGAGGAATCAGTATCAGAGGTCAAAGGTGGCAAAAGGTCATCACGAGTGACGAGGCCTGGTTCTACCTGTCCGAGACCAGCGGTAAAACCAAAGTTCAATACCTGTCGAGGGGTCAGAAGAGGTCCGAAACAGAAGTGGTCACCAAAAGGTCACATCCAAAGGGTGTAATGGTTTGGGTTGGTCTGTCAGCCAACGGGTGCACACAAGTCAGGTTCGTTAATCCCGGAGCAAAGGTCAACTCTGTCTATTACATCAAAAAAATTTTGACGCCATTCCTCCGACACGATGTGCCCAAACTCTACCCGAACGGTGACTACCTTTTCCATCAGGACTCGGCTCCCTCTCACACCTCCAAAAAGACAATTAAGTTCCTTTGGGAGCAAAGAGTACCGTTCATTACGAAAGACCAATGGATGCCTAACAGTCCAGATGCTGCTCCTTGTGATTACTTCTTGTGGGGGTATCTCAAGTCACGAATAATTAAGAGAAAAGTGAAGACACTTTCTGGTCTTAAAAAAGTGATTAGAGAGGAGGTCAAGAAAATGCCTCAAAACCTCATCAACAAAGCTCTGAAGTCCTGGCCTCGAAGATGTCGACAAATATACTATAATAAGGGACTCCATATCGAAAAACATAATTAAATTTTCTTAATTAATAAAAAAGTTATTACAATTTGAATTCGTTATTATGAATTACGTTCACACCTGTATAAACATTATGGTCATAGGACCATTGGCATCATATCCTTTATTCACATTACCAGACTCTAGCCACGACAGCCACCTATATTTTAAATGTAAGTAGCTGTGATATTACATTATGCGCATGACACGCATCACCAAATTTCTTGATGCATTGTTTTGACGCATCAAATGCAAAAATGAACTTTTGATTTTTCGTTGTGATGCGTCTGATGCGTTTTTGAACTTTTGATTCTGCCTCATGCAGGCAGTGATGCATTTTTGAAGTTAGCCTATTACTCACGAAGATAAAATTGCGACACGCGACGAGTGTCGTAATTCATCTGAGTGAGTAATAGCCATTGCAAGCGAGTAGAATACGATACTTTTTCTACGATATTTTTCCTTTTCAATTTAAATAAAATTGAATATAAATTTTAAATTAAATAAAAGAATATATAATTTTTTATTTATCTCTAGTTTCATCAAATGTTCGTATATGCATCTATGGAAATGATCAAAATAAATTATAAATTGTTTATTTACACGTTACTAAGCAACATACATGAAATTAAAACTTGATAGATATAATATTCATAAAACAAATACAAGCCTATTGAATAATGGTTAGTACGGTTAATAGGGTGATTTCATTGGTCGAAAAGGTATTGAGTAATGGTCATTCTTCCACACCTTTGGATAATGCATAACTTCCTCAACAATTAATGGATAATATGTATTAAATGTGTTTTTCAGCAAGAACAGAAAAATAATTTTTTAATGTAGCTGTCAAACTTTTAAAAATTTGAGATTATTTTTCCATTTTTCGTTAATTTTTTTTGCCATTTTAATTCAGAATTGTCAAAAATATTGTATGCAACATGTGAAAAATGAGTGTTTTTTCACTCTTCGCAATTGTTTAACTAGACCTGCGGTCTCATTTGACAAACGTGCGACTCGTGAAAAAAACATCTTCATATAATAACTATTTTATTTTGCAAATAAATAATTCGAATCTTGTATTGTCTTGTTTATGTTTTATAAACAGTTGAAACCGTCACAGAACTATAGAAAACTTGTACTCATTAAATATTTATTTATTCTAGAAACTTATGTTTTCAAGCTCCCCTCTATCTTACTCGTCGGATGTTTTAGCATAATAGGCATAATTGGCCATTTTGTCAATTTAACCGATTGATCTAATCCTTTATCATTTATACCTGTTCTGAAAAAAGAAACAAATTGTCCAGTATTATTATAAATGAATAACGAAAATATTTTAAAATGTAACTTAAAAGTCCCTATACTGGAACGCGATCCGCTATTAGAACAGTTTTGATATTTATATATTAATGAAGGTATTTCTGAAAGAAATCTCTAATAACAAAAATTACTATTAATAGAATGATTATTTTTCAATTTAAATTCACCTCGTATTTAATGTTTTCATACTTAATTAAAGAAATATATATATATATATATATATATATATATATATATATATATATATATACACATATATATACATATATATATATATATATATATATATATATATATATATATATATATATATATATATATATATATATATATATATATATATTAAACAGTTTTTGCTGAATTTGTCTCTTGCTTTCCATCAATGCTTATTAATAGAAACACATGCCTTATAAATTATAACATTTCCCAGTGAATTTTCCAAGTTAGCATAATAAAAATATACAAATAATTTTTATTAATCCAATTAACAAATTAGAACAGGTAAATCACCTTTTTATTTTGTTTAAGTGTTACCTACAGACTTATTTTAGTATTCAGTACAATTATTAACCATGTTTTTTATGTATTAAAATATTTAGATATTCATATTATAAACATTTTTAATTTGTTTTTGCTTCTAAAACACTTAGTTACTGTTTTATGTGTTATGACCATGTCCCTGTCACTCTCCATTTAGTCTATTATAAAAAAAATGGACCGTTTTCTGATGTCGCTGTAACTAATATACCAGATGGCGTTGATTTACTAGGGGATAAAATTAGAGTCGAGACATGAGGTTTAATAGTTCGCTGTTTTTCATCTAAAATAAATTGGAAATAAATTAAATATTTAAAAAAATACTTTAATTCAACCTAGAAAGATTAATTAAATTAAAAAATTTTAATTCTTCGTTAACAAATAACTTGGTGACGATGCTTTTGTGCTCAATCGTATGGTAATTAATTTTGACATCTATTTGATGAAAAATGCTCACATGTCCCAACTCTATTTAGTATACCCCCTATACCATTAGCGCCACGTAGCAAACGTAGCAAACTGTGACATGAAAAGGTCCGTCCTTGAAAACAAGTGGCAGGGACATGGTTATGACGTATAATATTCTGTTTATTCCGGAACGTACATATAACCATTAATAAATCAAACATCTCAAACATATTGATTTAAAACTTGAAAGTATGGAGGGTAAATATCAGGAGGACTATCTTGGCCGGAAAACAATAGAAAAATAGTTCAAAAAGTGTCCCGTTTTATGTACTAAGTAACAATTCAAAAACTCGCCAGAATAGCGCTAGAGTAGCAAAAGAGTATGAAAACTATGAAATGAGCTTTGTAGTTGTCGACGGAGTGAAGTGTGTTGTTTAATAACCTACGAAAAACTCGCTGTGAAACACACTGAAAGTGATTCATAATTACGCGATTTTTTAATGTCTGTTAGTGATTTTTTTTGTATTGAGTTTTATAAAAATTTTTAAAATAATAAAACAATTATGTGTAACAATTATAATAAAAAAAACAATTATTACATAACAACGCGGATGTTTTTCTTTCCTTGTTTACTTCTCTAAATTTACCCTTTTGCTACAGTAGCGCCGCCACTATTTACGCCTTTCTGTGGACATTTTTTGATATAGAGATGGTGCTCCTGATATCTACCTTCCAAGGGACCAAACTAGAATGTCTATCAAACTGTTCCACTTGTCGCCAGTGGGCGACGCAAAATCTCCCCACTATGTTTTGTATATACACACTGTTTGCAATGGTGTTGGTTTGGTGTTTTGTAGTAGTGTGCGTATTCACACACACTACTACAAAACACCTATTATGGGACAGAACAACCTGTCCAATTCAAGTAACAATGTATTACAATGCACTGTGTTCGGCGACGGACACCGACTGACTACATGTCTCAAGCCGTGTCGGGCACACTCTGGGCTCACCACTAGTTACAATTTTCTACCACTTACGCGATTTACGCCGAGGACTTGAACACAACTATGTAATACAATTTGTGTTCCCTTAACGCAGTTTCTGGAGGTCTTTCGAGCTTGCGTCCATAATACGTATAAGTAGGTCAAGTAGTAGGTAGGATAGGTAGTTACATGAATTTTCGAAAAAACAATGGAAAATAAAGAATCTACTTCAGTGATTGAGAAATTTAATGTTAAAATAAAACAGGAGGATAATTTACAAAATCCAGATAACTCATCTCCAAATACAATTAAAACAGAATTATCAGATCCTTTATGTAAAACTGAAATAAAATTGGAACTGAAAGAGTGCAATACTGAAATTAAATCAGAAAATGACGATTTTGATGAAGGTTATTTTAACGAGTATTCTATTGGGTCAGAGATATCTAAGACAGAGAATGCAACTGAGCAAAACAGTTTCAACACATATCAAGAAACTGAAATCGCTGAAAAACCACCCACTTCAACCCATTTGGGAAAACAAGAAAAGACACATATAAAACAAAACCCATATAAATGTAAAGTGTGTTTTAAAGTATTTTCGAACACAAGCTATTTTAAAATACATGTAAGGCTAAGCGCGCACTACGTTTTTTTTTCCGCTCGGCGTTTTTCCACAAAAGCTGAAAACGCGTCATCAGCGCGCACTACGTTTTTTTTTCAGTAGCGGAATTGGCGGGACTTAAAATTATTTCGGAAATGGACGTTCAGTGAGCTTGCTACACTGGTGCTTTACATTAGTAATATGACGTTATAAAATTATAAATAATTTTAAAGTATGTAAAATTCTGAATGTTTTAATTTTAATACTTTTTTATTTTTAAAATATTATTAAGAAATAAAAAATGATTCAATATTAATTATCAAAATATGTCAAACTTATGAACACATTTCCATTTTCTTCCACCATTTACATATTTTAGATAGTACCCACTCTTCTTTTTAAATAATTAAATTTGTAAAAATATTCATTCACCAAGATCTAAATTATCTTTTTTACCTATAATGCAGTCCAATTTATTAAATTAACTATTTTATCAAAATCAGGACGTTCGTTAAGCTTTTTTTACTGGGGCTTTACGATGGCAACAACATTATAAAATCAAAAGTACTTTTTGTACGCAAAATTCTGTATAATTTAATGACTAGATAAATAAAAATACAAAACAATAAACATATTAAAACATTTTATTTTCAAAATACATAATTATTGTAATTAAATACAAATAATTCAAAATTAATTATTAAAATGTCAAACTTATGAATGGATTCTCATTTTTTCCCGCTTTTCCATTTACATATTTAACAAAGGATTTAACCAATCTTCTTTTCAGATAATTATATTTGTAGAAAGATTTATTTACCAAAACCTAAATTACCTTTTTTATCTGTAATGCAGTCCAATTTATTAGTTATTCTTTAACAAACTTCTCGCCAAAAACATTTAGGTGACAATATTCTTAAATACCTTAATATTAGAATTTTATCCAATACTGGGGGGCTTTTGTCTATTTCACATATAATTTTCTTCGTCAAATTTTCTATTAAAATTCCAAATCTGGCGATACTTTGACTAAAATTTTATTTTACATACATTTCTGTTGTGTATTAGTGCATCATAATATGACACATAACCACACTAATCAAAAAAACCGCTTGCTTATTTACGCAAGTGCGCGTGTTGTCATATATTTATTAGTGATGTGCCGATTCGATTATTTTACCAATCGATTAATCGATTATGCCTAATATTCGTAATCGATTTAATCGATTATTAATCGATTATTAATCGATTATACCGACAATTAAACAATGCTTAAATCTAGAAATAATCTCATGTTACTCTCACTTTTTAGACAATGAAATTGAAATGAAATATTAGTTTAAACAAAAAAAAAGATAAAGTATTGATTACTCTTTAATATGTATCTATGAACAAAACAATATTTCTTAAATGACTTACAACTAAATTCAACGTAAATAAACATCACTGAGTTTTAATTTCAAGTAGATTCCAGTTTGCATTTAAAAATATGATTTTATCAAGGTGCTTTGGCAACAGTTGGTTTCTTCTCAAATTAGTCAATGTTCCAGCTTTTGAAAATATTCTCGGAGGGAATCGAGGTGGCTGGAATACATGAATATTTTAAATTGAAGTAAACGTTTAAAATAATTAATTTGCTCTTTAATTACCAATCTAGTAACGAAAATACAAAACTCTAAGTATGTCTTTCTCAATGTAAGAAAAAAATTGGGAAATTCCCTTTCTGGACTGGAAGGTTATCAACTTACCACGATTAAAGACTGAAGAAATTAAAAGGAAGGTCTATTGTGATTTTTTTTAAAAATCGATTATAATCGATTGTGTAAATGATAATCGATTGCAATCGATTATCTCTATAATCGATTAATCGATTGTTGATAATCGATTCCGCACATCACTAATATTTATACGTGTTACAAAAATGACGCGTTTTTTTTCCAGCAAAAAAAATGTAACTTTTTGCGTTTTTTTTTTCCGCCGCTGAAAAAAAAACGTAGTGCGTTCGCTTATATGGAGTATAATGCTTCACATTTTTTTGCTGAAAAAAAACAGCGGCGGAAAAACGTAGTGCGCGCTTAGCCTAAAGCTGCATACAGGAGAGAAACCATTTCAGTGTAATATATGTCTTAAAAAATTTTCTCGTAATGGAAATTTGAAATCACATGAAAGAGTTATACATTCAGGAGAAAAACCATTCAAGTGTGATATATGTTTTAAAACATTTTCTAAATTATATAATTTACGGTCACATGAAAGAAGACATACAGGAGAAAAACCATACATGTGTAATATATGTTTTAAAACATTTTCTCATTCAGCCGGCTTAAAATCACATGAAAGAAAACATACCAGCGACAGACCATACATGTGTAATATATGTTTTCAAACATTTCCTCATTCAGCCAGTTTAAAATTACATGAAAAAAGACATAGCGGCGAAAGATCATATATTTCGCCCTCAGTAACGTTACGTAATCATGAGGAAACAATATTATGTCGAAGAAAAAAACAATTCAAATGTGGTAGATGTAAAAAAATATTTCCAAACGTAAGATGTTTACAGAAACATAAAGAAACACACAAAAAGCGTTCTACCCGTTCCACAACAGATAGAAGGGTACGCCCATTCAAATGTGGTACATGCTCTTTGGTATTTAAGTATTCAAGTTGTTTACGGGAACATCAAGAAACGCATGTAAAGATAATACGAAGCAGATATAGCGGAAGAATTTGTACAATGAGGCAGTAGTTTGGTCAAGGAAAAGTGGCCATTAAAAGCGGTGCTGATGATTTTTACAAATAAAAGTAAATATTTGTTTTATAATAAATTATTTTTTTGGCAATAAATATTTTGAAACTTGTATTGTTTTGTTTATGTTAAAAAAAGAAAGAAAAAACCATTAATAAAACCGTCACAGAAGTGTAAAAAAAATGTACTCATTAAATACAGTCGGCACTACAAAAGTGTTACAACGCGGGACTAAACAACAGTTTCATAGTGAAATCAGTGTTGCCAACTTTTTTTTCCAGAGGCCACTAGATTCGACTTTGAAACCGTTAAAAAGCCACTAAAAACCACCAGCTCTTCATCGACAAGCAAAAAGAAAAAAAAACGACAACAAAAATTTTTTTTAAAATAAAAATTTTTATAATTTAATTTTTATGATTTAATTATAACAAAATAGAAAACTAGAACAATATTATATAAATTAATAATGAAATAACCAGAAGTTTTAGTGGTAAAATCACTACGATGGTAACGCTGAAAACCACAAACCACTAGAAAAAAAAATTTTCCCCACTGTGGGACGTTCAAAACCACTAAGTTGGCAACACTGAGTGAGATAGGTGCCAAAGTAAAATTTTGATTATACATTTCAGAAGTTTATTAACGACGTTGAGCTTGTACAGTCCGATTTTTTATTTAAAATTGCGTATATTCTACTTCAAAAGTTATGCATGTTTAAATTTGGCAATGTTCCAGTGATTTATAATATTAAAATTATAGATGTCACTTAAGTAGCTTAAATATGTATTACGTATTGACTAGCAACTACACACTTATTATACTTATTAATTAAGCTATTCGTCCATAATGTTTACAGAAATCATCAGTACTTTAAGACTAAGAGTGCGTTATCCATGCTGCCCGTTTGTGATAGCATCACCCACATAAGTACATAATTATGTGTAATTATTGATCGCGATTGGCCTGTGCGGCTGGTCTGGCACTATTATTATATAGGCCTTTTTACTTAGCAGTAACTCGCGCATGATACAGATAGATAAGGGAGATCCTTGTACCTGGGGACACTTTCGTTTAAAACTTCATAACTTGAGTAAAAATTGATGTATGACTTCGAATATTGAAAATTATCGAAGCACACAATAACATCTTAATATTATGATACAATATATCACGATATTGTGTTTCATTTTTGCGAAAACTTTAATTGAATAATCGAGGATATTTGTCCCAAGGTACAATCACAGCTTGCACCTTGGGACACCAATGGTTTTACCTTGGAACAAACTATGCAAGACATTTTAAGCCCTGAAAGCAATATATATATTCTATTTTTTTTTAAGAGCAATAAAGATTGTTTGGTTTTACTTGCAATCTTTTTTGTTATAAAAAAAAGTGACAATTTTAATGGCATTTCTGACGTTTTCTCCATTGGCCTTTGGCCGGGTGACTTTGTTCTTACTTCCAGTATCTGGATAGATAAAGACAAATAAGTCGATGAGTTTCAAAACCATCTAATTAACACAACTAAAAATGTTCAGAAAACACAAAAAACTTTTTTCTCACTTATGATAATGATTTTGATGTGGTTTTTACCATTGAATTTTTAGGAAAAATCATACAGTTCTTATAAAGAAATAATAACGATACCACTCTTCAATAATTAGTAATTAACGATTAAAAATTATAATTAACTACTTTTGCAGCAGTTTTCTTTTATTAGATGGTTTTGAAACGGTTGATTTTCTAATTAGCTACTTTTGCAGCAGTAACACTAACAATTAGACACTTTTGCAGCAGTAACGCTAACAATTAGATACTTTTGCAACAGTTTATTATTCTTTCAATAAAACAACATTCGTAGAAATCTATCTATTTACATCGTACAACGTCGTTTATATTATAACTAAGATATTTTATTATAATTTAGTAGAATATTTTCCCATAAAGCAAATCTCTTTACTGTAATTTAACAGTAAAACTCAAATCAGAACCACGATGTTTCACACAATTTTATTCTGCACGCGTTCGCAGCTTGTTAATATTTGACAATTCCACAAGTTTTTTTGTATTTTTTTTCTAGTTATTTCAATAGTAAATACTTTCTTAGAGAGAGGGTAAGTTCAAAAATGTAAACTTTACCGCATCGATGCAGCATCATAACGTTTCTGATGCGTCTAATACTGCATGATGCGATGCTGATGCTCTCTTGAAATTTGATGCACATTAGATATTTTTGAATGGGATATTGGCATCATGATGCATGTAGCATAATAGACACACAATGTAGCCAATGTAGCATGATGGACTATAGATAATATAGTAATACAGTCCTTGTATAGGTATATTATCTTTGAATTTCAACTTGAACTTACTTGAAATAAAAAATATTGAAATTATTTGAATAAAACATATTACATACCTATTTTGAGTGCAAGATGTATTCAAATAGTTTAAACAATTTTAATCAAAGGTAAATACATAATCTTTTTCAACAGTTTTTTTTTTTCGGAATTATTCCTGTTGGTGTTAATACCTACATAATATGGCAAGTAGTTATAATTCTACACATGACAAGCATCTTGGACACGCATCACCAAATTTCTTGATGCATTGTTTTGACGCATCAGATGCAAAAATGAACTTTTGATTTTTCGTTGTGATGCGTCTGATGCGTTTTTGAACTTTTGACTCTGCCTCATGCAAGCAGTGATGCATTTTTGAAATTAGCCAGAGTAATAAAATTATCACATACAATTATTTGATCCTCTGCAGATTCTGCAGTACCACATATTGACCACCTAACTAGCTACTTTTGTTCCAGGTTTTTCTAATGACGCCATTTTTATATATGTAAGTAATTAGATAATTTTGTACCTGGTTTGTGTTGCTTGCAACTCCATGTTTTTTCAATTGGAAAATATTGCAATTAGCTACTTTTGAAATAGTTTCGTATTTTTGTCATTAAAATTAAAGAGGAAAAAGCTGACTTTGCACCGTCTAGTTGGTATTTTTTTGGTGCAGTTTATCCTTCTGAATGATAAACCGTATCTAACTCAATTTTTAAAAAAATCTTCAATTAGATGGTTTTGAAACTCAGCGACTAAAATATTGAAAACAAATTTACCTATAAATCTCTGTAAAAAGAGCAATCCCCTGTACCTTAGGACCGTCCCAAGGTACAAAAAATTTGCTGCCCCAAGGTACAAATTTCAATTGCATACAATATAGTGTAATTATATTTTTTAATTAGGGAAATCCAATGATATACGTCAAAATTTTCGTGTATTTACTCATCTCAAAATACTTCGAGTAAAATGACGATTTATATGGATAACAAAAAAAAAAAAAAAAAACTGCAAAAATCTCACAACCTCGCACATAGAGGAAACGAGTTAAAATAGCCGACTTCACTGCGTGTGTTTTGAGTATTTGTGTCAAATACTCATTAAATATCACTACTAATCATTTTACAATACATTGATTCTCAAATTATGGGCTTGTCCCGAGGTACAAGGATCTCCCCTCTATATGAAAATCATTGATGAAAATACATTACAAGTAAGAGACAATAACATCTGAAAAATATCTAATTTTAAATCATATTAAAAAGAGAGCTTTTTAACAAACATATTGTACTTTTTCGTTCCCTCTTTTATTACCTACTATTAGATGTACGAGTTAAATTCGTTTTCTGCGCACTGCCAAGTAAAAAGGCCCAAGCTATATATCGGGTTTTTTTATTCGGCTTTCCCGGCGTCATATCAGTGTGCTAGGCAATTGCTCCCCCTTTTACATATTTATTTTATGGATGGTATTTGATCAAAATGATATTTTGAAATTTGACGGAACTACCTCTAACGAATTATGTTACCATTTGGTCACACAGTTTTCACAATAAACTTTTTACAGTGAGGAAACTTGCAGAGGATACGATCGAGACGTATTTTATGAGGGAATATTTTGCTAAACTAGAGAAAGATGTTTCAATTTTCATATTTTATAATAAAAAGAATATTACAGTAAGGATTCTTTTTATAATACACCCTTATCAGAGAGAAATGCACTTATGTTTCTATTTCTGTTCAAATACAAATTTAGAATATACGAGTTGATAACTTTGACTTGCGATTTCGATGTGTATAAAATACAAATGTATGAAATATGAAATGCATTTTTGATACGAAATACATTTATTTTTTATAAAAGTGTAAGTTTTTAATTAATTATTAAATATTTTGCACTAAAATGTATTGCAAATAATTATCATACACATTTGTATTCTATACACATCGAAATCGCAAGGCATAGTTATCAACCTGTATATTCTAAATTTGTATTTAAAAAGAGATAAAAATATAATTACATTTCTATTTGATCAGAGTGTATTATAAAAAGAATCCTTGCTATATGTTTCTTTCTTTCTCGCACGTGTATTATAAAAAGAATCCTTCGTGTATTTCAACTGAATGTCTTCTGAGTCTTCCGGACTTAATAAAAGAAAAACTACGTTCCACTATGGGGAGGTGGGGGCTCAAGGCAAAAGCTACTTGTAGTCTACATGGGGGGAGAAGGGGTTCAAAAAAGGTCAAAATGGAAGTACACCGACTTCTCTTTAACCGGATGACAATACACAAACGTCGTCCGCTTAGACAATTTTATATAAAAGTTAAAGTAGTTTTGTTAAAATAACTTTCTAAAGAATATTTTCTAGCTACATAATATTTACATCTAATTGTAAGCTTGGAAATTATACATTCATATGTGTATTAATAATTTTTATTATTGTTATTATCATATACTTATGTTAACTTCCAAAATAATCGTCTGTATATGTTAAATATTGAAAATTTGTTTACATAAAAATATTGTTTATTTTAAAAATATTCTCACGAAGACTGTATATGTGAACACAAACACTTAAACATCGTCCCCTTAAAGAATGTTCGCTTAAAAGAAAAGTCGTATACATACGTAGTTTATAAACGCTCCCTGTTCGGACGGAACTTAAAAATATTTTCCTATGTTAAGAATATTGTGATATACTCGGTACATGAGTTGTTGACATTTGTGGTATGTGGGGGTTTGTGTGTCATCATCAATTTATTGGAATTTCCAAAATGAACTTTTTAATTTTGTGGTTTACCTGATGATATCATTTCACTGTAAATTTACAAAGTGAATTTTTCAAATTTCATTAGCTTTTTTGTGGAAAAAATTTTTATTAGTGCACGGGAAATATAACGGCGCATTTATACAAAAAGTGAATTTCTGATTTTTCCAAAAAAATGTATATATACAAATTACCACATTTACAACGGCGTGAATTATGTCGATTACTTGATAAAGATAATTTTTGGGAACAGTTGGCATTAAAAATGAAATATGATTCGGTCACACTGGATACATTAAAATGTGAAAAATCCTGTGGCAATTCCCCAACGGACGAACTTTTAACTCTTTGGGGACAATTGAATCACACAGTACTCGAATTATTTTTTCTTTTGAGCGATTTACGACACTACGCCGCATTAAAATGTTTAACCCCGTTCGTTGATCAAAGATATCATCGTCTAATCCCGAACGAGGACGAAGTGGTCGCCGAATTTGCAAATATAAATATTAATTTACAACCAAAACCCGAAATTCGACGAAAATGTCAACAAATGGAAAAAGAATTGAACTGTTCGGTGCAAGTGAGTACAAAAGTGAATTTACCGACCACGCCGACCACAGATAATAACGTAACCGTAAAAGAACTAAACACGTCACCGAATAACAACAATAAAATGATCGATATGCTTCGAGATCGAGAACCCGCGACACCAAAAATAAACTATGACGAATTGCAGCATGCCACACACAATTGGGATGAGAAATATATTTTGGGCAAAGGTGGTTTTGGTACGGTGTACAAGGGCATTTGGAAGTACACGAAAGTTGCCGTGAAACGAATTGAAACACGAAAAGCGGCCTCTGAGGAGAGTGAACGGATACAATTCGAACAATCGATGCGAGAATTGTACTGTTTGAATATGTATCGTCACGATAATATTCTCTCGTTGTACGGTTACAGTATTGGCGGGCAATATCCGTGCCTGGTGTACCAGTACATGGCCGGTGGCAATTTGGAACAACGTTTACGCACGCGACGACCCGATAAAATGTTAAATTGGACGCAGCGGATAAATATTGCGCGGGGTGTTGCGAGAGGATTACAATTTTTACATACAATCGGCACGAAACCGTTGATTCATGGCGATATTAAATCGGCCAATATTCTATTGGATCCGAGTAACGAGCCGAAAATTGGTGATTTTGGATTGGCACGGGAGGGTCCAATGTCGGATTTTACGCACGTGGAAGTGTCCCGTGTGCATGGCACTCGACCGTATTTACCGGATGAATTTTTACGTGCGAAAAAAATGTCAACAAAAGTGGATACGTTCAGTTTTGGCGTGGTTTTATTTGAAATTGGTACCGGGCTGAGTGCGTACAGTGAAAAAATTCAGTATAAATTTTTGAAAGATCACGTGATGCTTTATGAGGGTGATGTGTTGGAGTTAAAAGACAAAAATTGTCCAAATGACGATTGTGATAATGTGATATTTTTCACGGTGATGCAAGTGGGTAAAGAGTGTGTGGCAAAGCGTGCCAGAGATCGGCCAGAAATGACGGAAGTTTTGTTAAAGTTAGGCGATTCGGTTGGAATGAGTTCATAAAATAACAGTATGATGTACTAAAAATAATGTAATTCTGGCTAATTTTCAAAGAAAATTAATATCTTTCCATTTATGTGGGAAATTTTGTTTTAAACTCCTTTAATGATTTGGACGAGTTAATTAGTCCTAAATACAGGCAATCGAATATACTTATGAGTACGAAAGTAACTGCACAGCGTTTTATTTAATTTTTTTTAAAACTTGAAACTAGTGGTAAAATTAGAAGCTATACGTTTAATTAATGCTACTTGGAATATACGTAAATGTTTGACCGAATACAGTTCCCAACTTCATCACCAGAGGCGCGAGGTAGGATCTTTGTGTCGCCATTACACATAAGTTCTTTGATAAAGGTTAGCTGTCAGGGCTTGTGTTCGTAAGACAATTTTGTTATAAAACGTTTTGTAACGTTACGAACCAGAGAGCTCTGATTCAAAAAAAAAAAAAATTAACGCGCGTTAATATTTTTTCATCTGGTTTTTCTCTGATTTTTCACGGTATAAACTTCTTAGCTTCTGAAGTTCAAAAATTGTGAAATAAGAAACAAACAGAAGTTAGAAATCCGTAGTTTTAATATCTAACGCGTATTAATTCTTTTTAATCGGAGCTCTGTGGTTTTTAACGGTATAAAATGTTTTTGTAACAAAATTTTCTCTCGAACACAAGCAATGTTAGTGGTTTTTAATCAGAAATTATATATCGTAGCTTATCTGAGAGTTAAAACTGAGAAAAGGCTTAATTTTGCTATTGGTGACGCAGAGATTCTCACTCGTGGCTTTGGTAGTGAAATTAAAAGTTGTATCAAGTAAAAATGTATGTAAATGTATTACTACTGACCAATTAAATGTATACTGTGTATGTTTTACTTGATACAGTTCCTAATTTTACCATCAGAGGTGTTCGCGTAATCTTTGCAACGCCAATATAGATGGCTTGACTGATACACCATCTATGAATAACTGAAGGTAGCTATACCTAAAAATATACGAAAACACGTACTGAAATAATATTTTTAAATTTACTAATTTTTAATAAGAATATGTATTTTTTATATTCGAAATAAACTAACTTTTTATTTTTAATTAATTGCTATTTTTGTTATTTTTAAATGTTATTTCTCAACCCAGCTATTTTTGTTAAAAAAATTTTTAATTTGTGCTAAATTTCAAATTTTTGCCTCGAATAGTTTCAGAGGAAAATACCTTGTTTCCTTATATTAAAAAAATCCTCCTTTGTAAGATTTTTCACCACTGTGAATTTCGTGTCTTTTAATTCATCTGAAGTATAAATGTCTCAGAATATACATTACAATCATATGGTTTTTCACCCGTGGGGATTCACCCCCTTGTCGGGGGCCTGCACGTAACGCAGTATCTACACACACCGGCATAATTAGCGGAACATTAAAAAAATATAAAATCCTATTTATTAAACAAAGTTGGCTTTTTTTTTTCATTTTCACTTAAAATAATATTGAAATAATGAATCAATTGACTTTTCATAGAATTGTTCTTATCCATTATTGATGCAAATCTTTTTAAGAGGTCTGTCACTTTCGAACTCAAATGCCGTTTCTTCTCAATGTAGTCGAGCTTCAGACTGTCGTAATTAAAGAAGGGCAAAGATTGCCTCAGGAGACTATAGATAACATCATTCTGAGTATAGTAAGACGAATGGAAGCTTTGACAAGAGCACGGGAGAAACCACGCGGTATTAAAACGCTGTGTTTCATTTTCTATTTGTTAAATAATCTTTAATTTAAATGATTCTTAGATGACATAAGATTCCAAAAAGTTGGCATTTTATATGGTTAATTGCTTTCGCTAACAAAAATAAAGGTATATCAACTTGTGAACATGTAATTTTAAGTGAATAATTAAATAAGACTAATAGTTTCTTAAAATTAAATGGTTTGTTTGATTTTTAGAGATATTTTGTATGTTCCGCTAATTATGCCGGTGTGTGTATTATGAAATAATAAATAGACAAAAATATTTTCAGTTTTTCATCTGATTACTAAATATTTTATATTAAAATTCGCAAGTCAAAAGTATCACCTGTAGGGTAAAAGACCCCATTGTCGATCGGGGTTATAAGTCCGATCAGTTTTGACATTTATATTTTAATGAAGGTATTTCTGAAAGAAACCTTTGAAAAAAAAAATTATTGTTAATACAATGATTATTTTTCAATTTAAATTCACATCACATTTAATGTCTCCTCACTTAATTTAAGAAATACATATATATATATAACAATTTTTGTTGAATTCATGAATTTTTAATATGGTGGATGATCATTTTTCAAAACACATGGGTTATAAATTGTAACATTTTTCACCGAATTTTTAAAGTTATTAGCATAATAAAAGTATACAAATAATTGTTATTAGTCCACTTAAGAGATTAGGATAGCTGAATTAAATTTTATATGTGTTAAATATTATTTGTATGACTGATTCTTGTTGGGATCCAAGTTTTCGAGTTGGGTATTTTGAGAATCACACAGATATTCCATATCTATTTTATAAACATTTTTGACGTCATCTATCGTCAATTTAACTGTTTAAAAATTCACAATGGCGTATAGATAAGTTAGGATCATGTCACAATGTACACAATGTTTTTTAAAGCAAAATTATAGATGGCGAAAGAAAATACAGTATTTTAGTGGTTTATTTTATCGAATATTTAAACCCTTCTGTCATTGCTGCTATGTTTCACAAGGTGTCATTCTGTGATACTCTATGACACAGACTGACCTCTTGTAGTGGATAGAGTGTCAAAGTGACTGAAAGAGAATGGTTCAAATATTCGATAGTATAAGATTTACTACTGTACTGATGTACATTAGTAATCGGACTAATCCGTGATTTTTGATAGGGGTAAGTGTATTGATCTTTCAATGGAGGTTAATATTTTCTGTATGCTTTTTAATAGACGTCAACAAATTATAAAACAAAATCATTAATAAATCAAAATTTTTGGGTTATATTTTCTTAAAAACATATCTATTGGATTAAAAAAACTTGGTTTCATACTTATTAAGAAAAAAAAAATGGGTGTTTTGTTTATTTTTTAATTTTTTTAAGCTAATTTAATGATACAGCTAAAAATAGTGATCGGTCATCGGGTCTCTTACCCTATATTTCAAAATTTTTAGTTAAAGGGAGGAAGAAATATAATTTCATTTCTATTTATTCAAAGTGTATTAATAAAAGAATAGTTCCTATAATATAGACTTTTATGCTTATCCTAGGAAAGATACCAGATCTTCTTTAAGGAAGAATCTTTTTACTCAATCTCACTCAAAACTTTTGCATAAAATTTTATTGGAATACGAAGTAAAAATAGGTGCGGCATATAATGGGTTGAATTGTGTAATTGTATGTAAAAATCAGACGTTGAGACGTGTAACTTAGGAGTGTGCCGCAATTTAAGTAAGTAAATTTATGATTGTTAATATTATGTAAAAATAATTATTTTAAAAAATGACAGCGTATAAACCGGATTATAGTATCACATGCAGAGTTTGTCTAATAGCTGGAGGTGGTTTTTTAGACATATTTTCAGCAGGACTTTCAAGTACTAGTATAGCAACTGCGATAATGGAGTGTGTTCCCGTCTCGGTAAATAATATCTAATAAAAATATTGTATTACTTTTTATTAAATTTTTATTATTAACAACAGATTGTTCCGGGAGATGGATTACCACCGTACATTTGCCATGAATGTATGCAAAAATTACAGGCCGCACACCATTTTCGGGCGTTATGTATACGATCTGATATTACCCTGAGAAAGAATTTAAGTAAATTATCAGAAAATAAAAATCAAACAGGGTGTTATTTAAACACGTCGGATAAAGTTGATCAAGTAAATAATGTACAAACGGATATTAGTCGAATTAAATTAAGTAATAACACAGGTACGCATTGATTTCGATTTAATGTCTTCTGAAATTTAATCAAAGTGTAAATCTGGACCTGAAAAATTTTTCTGTAAGCAAGTACGTGCTAGACACGCATTAAGTCTGGATTTCGTCGTTTAATAGTTAGTTTTTCACAATTCTTGAGATAATTTCTTTTTTTTGGCTTTTATTGAATATTAAAATTAGTCTTTTTTTAATAATGCAAACCTTTTTCTTTTTATATGCGTTAAATAATTCAGTAGTGGTTTTTAAAAATGACACTGTCATTTAAATTTCGTAAAGTCCGACACTGATTGTTACAAAGTGGCCAAGTGGGAATAGATAACAACGTGATAACAGACATGACGAATCTATAAGGATTTCGTGGTTACAACCATGAAGTTTTAAAAATTTGGCCATTAATTTTATTATTTATGTCCTTTTTAAGTAATTTTTGTTTTTTATACAAAAACAAAGAAACAAAAGAGAAATATGTTTATTTTTATATAATTTTTCAATTTTAATTTAATTTTTAAATTGACACAACGTAAGGTATTTAAATTGACACATCATTTTTTATGTTCTAAGGCTTTTGACACAATCATTGAAATAAGAAATAAGAAATACGGAATGTGCCATCTAGTGACGTTAAATGGAACTTTAACGTACTGCTCATAGATATAAATATGTAGGTATTTTTGTACGTACAAATTCGTGATTTTTTTTACTTAGTGACAAAAAAAGTCATCACGAACATTATTTTTTCACGAATTCTGATGTACAAAAATACCTAAATACATATATCTAGAGCAGTTACGTTAAAGTTTCATTCAACGTCACTAGATAGCACACTCCTTATTTCTTATTTAATTGATTGTGTGAAAAGCCTAAAATCACGAAATCCTTATAGAGTCATCATTACTTTAGGTGGTCTATCTTCCTTGACTATCTTTTGATAGCCAGTGTCGGTCCTTATGTAATTTAATAGACAGGGTCGTTTTTTTCTAAAAACTAATTTTAACATTAATAAGGACTTAACTTAATAAAGACTAATTTTAACATTAACTCTTTAAATGATTAAGATGAGTTAACTCGTCCTGTAGTATAGCGGCTCAAAATGCTTTGATATATGTATATATATTCACTGATACAGGTGCCGTCATCTATGATAGATTTTTCGAAATACGGTATAATTCTAACAAGTAAAGGTCCCGAGGCCGGACCTATCGATTTTGCATCGACCTTACATATGATAGTCCAACTTCAGAACCACTTATTGTGACATTATTTTACCCACTATCAGTGTGTTAATAGCAAAAATTAGTGTATATAAACTAGTATGTAATTTAAGAGGGTGACTCACCCCCTCTCCAGTGTTGCTCAAACTCAATTTTGAATTCGAGAATTTCATTTCTACGTTATTCTAATTGTCTTAAGCTATTTTCCATGAAGAAGAACTTCTTGAAATACCCAATTTGTACGACTATTCGACATAGTCACCCTCTAGTTAACTACTCCTAGACTTAACATTAGGGCATTGAGCAAAAATAGGTCAATTAGATTTTTGGACGTAGATTTCAAATCTGTAAACAAAATTTTTATATTGTTTACTTTTCACCCCCTTTTTGCAAAATTAACCCCCAAATTTTAACCCCCAACCACCCCTGTTGATGTAATATGAACAAATTGCATATCAATAGATAGCTCTTTAAAAAAAAACAATATCGCTAATTTAAACTTTTGCTCTATCTCTTACTGTTTTCGAGATATTTGAAAAATTAAATTTTTACCCCAATTTTTGGAGGGCGATTTCACCCCTTCAAACCGTTTTTCCGCAGATAAAAAAAAATACGTGTCCCTTAGTTTTAAGTGTTCTACAATATATTTAAGTTTCATCGAAATCGATAGGTCCGGCCTCGGGACCTTTACTTGTAAGTAATGTTCAATTTTATCAACATAGTTTAATTAGTATAATTTATATTTTGCAAATTCCTAGGGTTCACTTTTTTGATGTTAGGATCTGATTTTCTTTCTTTTTTTGTAACCTTATCTATTGTACTTGTCACTGGCTGTAAAAGGTTCGGCATTTTGAGAAAAAAAAATTTTCTCGATAGTTAAAATAAAAGCGTTTAATAAAAGCAAGAAATATTTTGGCCCGAGAATTGTAAAAAACTAGCTATTGACTGTGAAATCCTGACTTAATGCATGTCTAACACGCAATAGTCGCATTTTGTAAATATGAAAAACTCAAAAACTTCTGAATTCATCACAGATAATTATTGTTTTTATTATAAATTCAAAATCGTATTATGAAAAAAGAAATATTATAATCTTCTAATTGTATTTACACAAAATTACAAAGAAATTTAAATTTAAATGTGAAGTTAAAAAATATTTTTCATTATCAGACCCAAAGAACCACATTTATATGTGACTTTTTTTTGTAGATCTCTGCAATCAACTTGTGTGTGACAATTCAACACTTAAAGATAGTAATAGTGAAAAACGGCTCCATATTTGTGATATTTGTGAAAAACCGTTCAAAAGAAGTTCCGATTTACAACGACACATGCGTATGCACACCGGAGAAAAACCGTACAAATGCGACATCTGTGACAAAACATTCAGTCAACCTGCGCACGTGAATTCGCATCGGCGCACGCACACCGGCGAACAACCATTCGAATGTTATATTTGCAACAAACGATTCACATTCAAAACCGCACTAACAATTCATGTACGACTTCATAGCGGTGAAAAACCGTATCAATGTGAAGTGTGCAGTAAACGATTTATAAGTAGTAGTTGTCTGTCAAAACATAAACGTTTTCATTCGGATGTAAAACCATTTGCATGCGATATGTGCGATTTACGTTTTCGTGAAAATTCATCGTTAAAATTACATAAAATCTCACATTCGGGTATTAAACCGTACCAGTGTGAAATATGTCAAAAAGGTTTCGCCGTGTCATTCAATTTAATGCGTCATATGCGCACGCATACGGGGGAAAAACCGTTTCAGTGTAATATGTGTGATAAGAGTTTTGCTGATAACTTCATACTGAAAAGTCATATACGGATACATACTGGCGAGCGACCATACGCGTGTGAACTGTGTAATAAACGATTTCGAGCCAGTTCCGCGCTCACAATTCATAATCGGATGCACACCGGCGAAAAACCGTACAGTTGCGATGTTTGTGGCATGAAATTCATTACACGAAGTAATCTGATGCGACATCGAAAGTCACATTTGAAATAGAAGTTTGGATTTAATCTATCCTGCTTATAGATTCCCCTTAACTCAAGAATTTGTACTTTGTGTCATAAAAGTTTTAACATACTTTTATTAACATGGATGTGTTTTTGGGTTGGGTATAGAAAAAAAATTGTAACACGGAATGATTTCAGACTCATATATTGAAGGCATAGGCGTCGCCAAGGAGAATGCCAAGGGAGAAGTCTTGTGTTCGAATCTCACAATGTACTAGATTTTTTTTTTTTTAATTTTTAGAAATATTTCAGGATTATATTTGAACAAAAACGTATCAATGATTCAGTGTTTTTCCGGGCAGCGGAAACAATTCTCTTAGTTTTTATTTATTAAATAAACAATATGTGCCCCTGTTATAATAATAAGTTTAAAATAAATACTTCTATTTTTATTTTTGGGTTTTTTATTTTCAATACGATACATTAAGTAGACTAGCTAAAAAAATAAAAAAAAAATATTTGAAACTATTTATTTAAACTATCTATTTGTAAAGTAAGCAAAAAAAAAAAAAAAATTAATTGATCGATTCTGTAACTATTTAACAGTCTGTAAAACCTCTGTTAGACTGTTAAATTACAGAATGTTAAAAAATGGTATTCTGTACGCAATTTTTAACAGAAATGTTAGCTAACATTCTGTTATTTCTCTGTAAACTTTACAGCACTTAAAACACACGCCATAAACTTTACATATGCCTATTTTACCATTTGACGAGTGGCGTGAAATACTATACCATTATAAGGAACTGGTTGTCTAGAGAATTTCCGAATATCTAATTTAGAAATAGCTTAACTCATAATCATGATAATTTTACGTGAGTTTCATATACATGGGTAATGCACATAATTTACCTCTCCATTTAACATAAATCGCTGTAAGAGAATTAATTTTTTACATTTTATATACAATACCTCATTTCAGATACTATTGATCATGAGTTTTCGTTAAAAAATTAAATAATTCTTATATTCGAAACAAATCAATCTTATATTCTTTTCTAAAAATAAACTGCAAATTTAAAATTTACATAAACGCAATAATAAAAGAGATAAAGCCAAGAAAACGGAAGTTATTTAAATTCAAAGTGACGAAGCATGGTTAAATTTAACTGAAATGAACCATAATTTAACATAAATGGGCTTTTTCATTTAAAAGCAGCAAACATGGAAAAGTCAAAGTTTCAGATTTGTTTCATATTCACGTTATTTTATCTATCAAAAGCCCTGAGTCAGAATATGACACCAGTTGGCCCAAATTAACATTCGTTCCCGAGATATTTAGGTCACAAAATTGAAGCAAATAGCATAGTTTTTTGTAACTTTTTTGAAAAAATTGTTATAACTTTAAAACGGCTAGCTGAAATTTCATGAAAATTGGTACGCAAAATGGAGAAATATCGTAGTATAGGTTGAAATCGAAAAAACTTTTTTTTATTGTATAGTTTCACCCATCCACCCCCTCAAAATAGTCCAACTTTGGACAGCCCTGGACCAAAAGGGCCTTAACGTATTTAAGTGATTTTGGTTTCATTTTATGCAAAAATTTATGCTCTTTCCAAATATGAAAAGAAACGGGTGGGCTTTTGATGGCCTCATTGTAAAAATCAAGAAAAACTGACAGGTTGTGTTAACGGAGTACTATATACTATGATAAATAATACACTTACTAGAGAAATGTACCAAAAAAAAAGATTTATAGTTTCATTAATGTTTGGATATGTTAATCTTTGTGACAACTTAAATAACAGTTACTGTTTTATTTGTCGGGAAATTGTTCAAAAGGGTGTAATCACCCCTTAAAAAATTAAAGTAATAAAATTTCTCAAATTTTTTTTTTTAAATTAGTAAAAAATTTGCATTAATTTTAACGTAAATTTAAATTTACGTTAATTTTATGAAATTGTCAATCTTGGTATTGCGTCAACAGTGGTAGTAGGGGGTTAAATTTTAAGAGTAGAAGTTAAAACAGGGTTAATCCAACAGAAATCATCCAACTATATCATTCAACATTTTTGATTTTCCTAATTTTTTTACTAGTATTCACAATAGGTAAGTGTAAAACGAAAATTAAAAATTTTTTAGACTTAGACTTCCTTTTAGTTGTCATTTTGAGTTTAATTTGGGAGCGTTTCTGACTGAAGACAAGTATTGCTTAGATGTAGGTATATATAATTATTTTTATTTGTCCGAAAATTGTTCAGAGGTGTTTAATCACCCCCTAAAAAATTAAAGTAATAACAAAATCGCTCAAATTTCTTTTTAAAATTAGTACAAAAATTTACATGGGCTCTACAGTTAATTTTAGAAAATTATGAGTTTTGGTATTGCATCAACAGTGGTAGCAAAGGGTTAAATTGTAAAGGTAAAAATTATAACAGCCATAAACAAATTTTCAATTTTTGCGAATTATTATTGTAATTCAATAACAATAATTATTATATAAAATTATATGTACATACCATTATGTTACTGTAATTCAACTTTTTAAAATGATAATGACGAAGAGTACTGTGGTACCACTAACCCCGTATTTGATTGAAGTGGATTTAAAAAAATGGAAATTTCCTATGGCAACAATTGTTTTCAAAACTTCTGCCCCCCCCCCATGCCCTGTTTAAAAGATTACAAAATAGTAAATACTGACAGTAAAAAGACTAAGGAATTGTACAAAAGTGACCGTTGCTTTTGATGGATAAAATAACGTGAATATGAAACAAATCTGAAACTTTGACTTTTCCATGTTTGCTGCTTTTAAATGAAAAAGCCCATATATGGCGAAGAATGTTTAACTTTGTCAAATTTTCACTTAAATATTAAAAAATTCTTTTCCACAAACTAGTTTTCGGTTTCTTAAACCATCCAATTCAGAGTTCACCTGAGGATGGTTTAAAAAACCGAAAACTAGTTTGTGAAAAAGTATTTTTCAATATTTAAGTGAAAATTGACAAAGTTAAACATTCTTCGCCATATATAAAATTATCAGCTAAAATTAGATAACGTAAATCGTTTACATAATTTTTACCTTCTATTAATTTGAAAATTATTCAAAAATACTTTAAGAAACTTTTTTTGTCATTACATGAAGTTATCTGCATGTGATAAAACCTACCTTTTGTTTATAATTAGTAATTACAAGTCAAAAAGTGAAATAAATTTTTGTTATTCCAAAATGGGAACGTTCTGACAATTTAATATTTGGTAAGTAATTTTTTTTTTTCTTTTAGGGATCTGTCTCTAAAATCAAAAACTTTAGTTGGCCGTAAGTGTAAGTCTAGAAGAATTTACACTTATCTATTATTGGTGAATAACTAGTAAAAAAATTAAGAAAATAAAAAATGTTGAATAATATAACTGGGTAGTTTCTACTGGATTGACCCTGTTTTAACTTTTACTCTTAAAATTTAACTCCCTGCTACCATTGTTGACTCAATACCAAGGCTGACAATTTCCTAAAATTAACATAGAGCCAATGCAAACTTTTTACTCATTTAAAAAAAAAAAAAAATTGAGAAATTTTATTACTTTAATTTTTTAGAGGGTGATTACACCCTTTTGAACAATTTCCCGACAAATAAAACAGTAACTGTTATTTAAGTGTCACAAAGATTAACATATCCAAACATTAATGAAACTAAATCTGAGCGATTTTGTTATTACTTTAATTTTTTAGGCGGTGATTAAACACCTCTGAACAATTTTCAGACAAATAAAAATAATTATATATACCTAAATCTAAGCAATACTTGTCTTCAGTCAGAAACGCTCCCAAATTAAACTCAAAATGGCAACTAAAAGGAAGTGTAAGTCTAAAAAATTTTTAATTTTCGTTTTACACTTACCTATTGTGAATACTAGTAAAAAAATTAGGAAAATCAAAAATGTTGAATGATATAGTTGGGTGATTTCTGTTGGATTAACCCTGTTTTAACTTCTACTCTTAAAATTTAACCCCCTACTACCACTGTTGACGCAATACCAAGATTGACAATTTCATAAAATTAACGTAAATTTAAATTTACGTTAAAATTAATGCAAATTTTTTACGAATTTAAAAAAAAAAATTTGAGAAATTTTATTACTTTAATTGTTTAAGGGGTGATTACACCCTTTTGAACAATTTACCGACAAATAAAACAGTAACTGTTATTTAAGTTGTCACAAAGATTAACATATCCAAACATTAATGAAACTATAAATCTTTTTTTTTGGTACATTTCTCTAGTAAGTGTATTATTTATCATAGTATATAGTACTCCGTTAACACAACCTGTCAGTTTTTCTTGATTTTCACAATGAGGCCATCAAAAGCCCACCCGTTTCTTTTCATATTTGGAAAGAGCATAAATTTTTGCATAAAATGAAAGCAAAATCACTTAAATACGTTAAGGCCCTTTTGGTCCAGGGCTGTCCAAAGTTGGACTATTTTGAGGGGGTGGATGGGTGAAACTATACAATAAAAAAAAGTTTTTTCGATTTCAACCTATACTACGATATTTCTCCATTTTGCGTACCAATTTTCATGAAATTTCAGCTAGCCGTTTTAAAGTTATAACAATTTTTTCAAAAAAGTTACAAAAAACTATGCTATTTGCTTCAATTTTGTGACCTAAATATCTCGGGAATGAATGTTAATTTGGGCCAACTGGTGTCATATTCTGACTCAGGGCTTTTGATAGATAAAATAACGTGAATATGAAACAAATCTGAAACTTTGACTTTTCCATGTTTGCTGCTTTTAAATGAAAAAGCCCAAATAGTTCAACAACAGCAGAATATATAAAATGTAATTGGCATCTTAACATAGTGTCTTACAGAATACCAAATTTTTAACATTTTGTTAAAAACAATTTTACAGAGCTCTGTACTGCAAAATAACAGTCTGTAATAATGTAGTTACAGAATCGACCCATAAATTTCTAATTTTTTTGTGTGCGTTTAATATTAAAAAAAACTTATTTCACTTTCAAAAATAGCGCAAAAACAATTTGTGATGTAATTGTTCGTTGTATATAGGTTCTCTCTCTTTCTATCATATGATATCACACCGTTCGCACAATTCGGGAATATGGCGGACATTTCTTTTTACATATTTAATTATTGAAACACATTTACTTCTTTTCTGTGAACTAAAGCTGAATTATTATTTTATTGTATTTTATTATTATTTTGATATTACACCCTACTTAAAAATGGAACACCCTTACACCCTAGCTAATGGAAAATTTAATAACGTTTTATCACTGCATATCGCATGTCACATCAGATTTTGACAAGTAGTCATCAATTCGTCACCACAATTTCAATCATATGTCCAGTGGTATTATCAATATTACACTAACTCATTCTTATTTTTTCATTATAATTTACGGTTTTCAAATAAAAACGGATAATTCCAAATTATCGACAGTTATTGCTATCTGGTGACGAAAGAAAAAACTACTGCCGGTAGGCTTAATATTAAACCACGCCTCCATTTGATTTCCCAATAACCTATGAGAGATTCTACTGTATTTTTTATTTTTATTTTAAATACTATAAACTCAATGTTTGATTTCATTTATTGCATTTAAATTTATAATTAAAATGATTCTTGTTAGATTAAGGATTAAAATTATATCTTTCAAATTTTTGTGCAACCCTTAAAGTGGAAACAATTAACAACCCTGACGTTTACCGAATTGTGTCAAGTGTCAAATTTGTCAAAACTATTATTATGTGCACTTCCATTTGCGTAAAGCCCAAAATTAATATATAATTTATAATAAAATTTAATTTATTTGAAAATGTCTACATCTAAATTTGTTAATCGTAATAAGTGTCGAATATGTCTACTAGAGGAAGGAAAATTAGATATTTTCTCGGCTGGATTATCATATACGAACATAGCAGCCACTGTAATGGAATGCGTTCCTGTCTCGGTAAGCACTATTTTGTCAAAAATCCATTGAAAATCGAAAAAATCATATTTTAATTTCTCTATAAAATGTAGATCGTTCCTGGGGATGGTTTATCGCCGTATATTTGTCACGACTGTCTACAAAAATTGCAGATAGTTCATTCTTTCCGTACACTTTGTATGCAATCGGATGCAACACAACGGAAACAATTAGAAGAAGAGAAAATCAAACAAGAAGAGGAGGAGAATTCATTGATGGATAATACAAATGACTTTTTTTCATCCAGTGATGACGACAGACCGTTAAAACCGAGTAGTAAATCGACACCAAAACGACGACGAATAAACCGCGAAAAACGTTATCATATTTGTGATTTTTGTGACAAAATATTTAATCGCCGATCGTATCTGGATCAACATTTACGTAAACACACCGGTGAACGACCCTTTAAATGTGATATTTGCAATAAAACGTTCACACAAATAGCAAATTTAAATTCACATAAACGTACACATTCCGGTGAGCAACCGTTCCAGTGTGATATTTGTGAGAAACGATTCGCATTCAAAGCGGCACTGGTTGTGCATCAACGTAATCATAGCGGGGAAAAACCGTACCAGTGTGAAATTTGTAGCGAAACATTTATCAGCAGTAGTCGTATGTCGCAACATAAACTGTCACATTCCGATCATAAACGATTCTCGTGCGATATATGCGACGTTCGTTTTCGTCATAATTCATCGCTAAAACAGCATAAATTAATACACGCAGGCGTGAAACCGTATCAGTGCAGCGTGTGTACGAAAAATTTTACAAGCTCGTTCAATTTAACGCGCCATATGCGCACGCACACCGGTGAAAAATTGTATCAGTGTAGTGTGTGTATAAAAGCATTTACGGCGTCCTATAATTTGATGCGTCATATGAAATCGCATACGATTGATAAAGCTTTTTAAATGGGGGCGTGGACGCGTGGTGTTAAGTAGAGATGCCGATTCTCCAAAAAAAAAGATCGACTTTTGGATCGATTTAAATCGAAATCAAAAAAATCGATTCAAAAAAAAAAAAAAAAAAAAAAATAGTCTAAAAAAAATCGATTCTGTGAGATCGATCTAAAAAATCGAAATTTTGAAAAGTTTAATAAAATTAGCTGATAATTTTTGTTTAAGGGACTTACTTGATAGTACATAGGTAATATCGGTAATATCGTGTAAAAACGCCTTACATTATATTTGTAAAGGCGATGAATGAGTTAACTTTTCAATTATAATTATAAAAAATAAGGCAATTGAATATGTAGGACGAATACGACGATTTGAACCAAGTTTATTCAAAAATTTCAAACAATTTGACAAAAAAATGTTTTCTAAATAAGTCGCTTTTGTAGGAAAGGGATCGTCGTTTGCACAGATAGGTGGTCTCTTCCTTCCTTTTGTATTAATAGTCTGACTTATATAGAGCCATAGGAGGGGTTCGTTGATATAACGAGTAAAAAGTGACAATTAACAATAGAGTTGTTGGTGTTTCATTTTAACACATGTTTCTTTGTAGAATTACTAGTAAAATGAAGTTATTTTTGGAAAAAATCGGTTATCGATCTCTTTTAATAACCGATTCATGAATCGATTCAAATGAAAAAAATCGAAAAAAGAATCGATTAATCGATTTTCGATTAATCGATTTAAAATCAACATCGCTAGTGTCAAGTTTAGCCATCTGATGGTGAATGAAGGAACGAATCGTGGAAGTAAGTGAGAAGCAGTAGTTTTTATTTAAAAACAAGAATTTATGAAAAAAAGGAGAGTGGCATTATAAGAAATTATATTAGTTTGTATTTTGTGAACTGAATAGCAAAAATTTAGTGGATGGTGAAAATCAAAAAACAAATCTTGCCTGTTTGGAGTAATAATTTTTTGGACCACTGTTTCGCCAATCGCATGTAATGTTTCCCATTCAGTATCTTTTTATAAATGTTATAAATTTAGGTGATTGTAAGATTTAACAATTTCTTTGTAAATAAGTTTTAAAAAAATAAAATACATTTCAAATGATACATTTTTACGTTTTCGTATTTTCTTCAATTTCCATTTTAATAGGGATCGAGCATTAAAACCATTAAAACAATGGTGGCGTAAAGATTACGCCAACGCCTCTGGTGGTAAAATTAGAAGTTGCATCAATAATACAGTCGGACTCATGTATTTTCAACTCATGTATTTTCAACACCATCTATTTGCAACTGATTTTACTCACGTATTTTCTAGTTTTTGGTCCCCACTTCTCACGCAATATTTTAATACAGAAAAATAACTGTCAGATTAATCGATTGACCACTGGTGGCTTTATCCTACAATATATGGTTTTATTTCATTTGCAATTGTTTAAAAAATAATTTTATTACAAGTTTATTACACTTTTTTCATGTTTCACTTTTTTGTTTATCATATGTTACTTGACAATTTGTCATTTTAAGGTTATTCACTGGGGAAGTACACGTGGCTACTGTGTAAAGATTTGCGCGGGCTTTTTGTGATTGGTTCTATGTCTGTCACGTGGCTCTATGATTGCCATGGAGTGAGGATAAAGGAGAAGTTGAAAATACATGAGCGGATTAGTCCCGACAGGTTGAAAATACATGAGTTCGACTGTAGATGTTTTACTTGATACAGCGTATAATTTCACTACTAGAGGCGCGAGTACATATATGGAATTTCTATGCTGCTATTAGACGACATTTTTTAAGAAATCGCTAAAATAATATGAATTTAAACTTATACTAAATATAAACGAATCTAAAATCTTTTAACAGAACTGTTAACAGAATTTACCTAGGAAATTAGCGACAATTTTTAAATTAATTATATCAATCGTACTAAATGACATTAAAAAGTAAGAAAAATATTTAGTTTGACATTTGACAGCACCTGTTGCTTTGACAACACTGAGCGCGCTAGAATTATATATGAAACTGTCCAATAGAGTTATTCGTAACCATTATTGTGTTTTTTAATTGTTAAATTAGATTTAATAGTAGTGTTACTGTATCTGTAGAAATTAAATCAATTTTTGACTCATTTGATTTTTTATCACCAGATAGCGTAACCGCAACAGACCCTTAATAATTGTAAATGTAGAAATTTATATAATAAACGAAATAAATTATATATTTATCCGAAAGTAAAACCTAGAGCTAGTTTAGTTTTCCGAATCGTAAGTTTTTTAAGACCGTATTCCATTAGCAAAAATTTTACACAGTTATTACACTTGTGTCTACTTTTTTCACTAATGAAACATCGACTTTTATTGTGTTTCTGCAGAGGGCAGTATAGACAAAGTTCCTAGATTTAAAAAAAAATAAATTCAATCTGCTTTTTGAGATTCCCAGTTACATGTATAATTTAATTAAAAGCAGATAAAAGGTTAGTTTCGCAATAAAATTAAAAAAAATTAGTTTTTTGTGAAAAAAGAAAGTACAAAATCACGAAAATTTGGTTGGCATTATTTTTCCCCTAAATGCACTGTGTTAGACAGTGTCGTTTGTGTTTGCTAATGGAACACGATCTAAGGCTATACACGAGACCACCAAAATGTCGACACAAATGTCAGAAAAATTTCTTTAATGTTCACACTTCAACAAATTTTTTGTGTTTGGATAGTGTCTGTACATAAATGTACGCAACATGTGTCTGAGCTGTTCACACGAAAATCGATTTTTAATCGATAACCTTCCCAGTGAATAACCTTAAAATGAAAAAATGTCAAGCAACATTTATGATACACAAAAGAGTGAAACATGAAAAAAGTGTAATAAACTTGTAATAAAATTATTTTTTAAACACTTGCGAATGAAATAAAACTTGAAAAATATTATAGAATGTTATTTAGTTATTTTTTTGTATTGACAAATTAACAAGTGTACTATGTACAAAATAATAAATTTTAGGCGGGGAATTTAAAAAAAAATTATAATTCTTTCTTTATCCTCCAATTTATAAAAAACGTTGTATAAAATTAAATAAAAACTTCTCAACACTTAGTATAATTTAGATAATATTTATCAATTAACATTTTTATATTGAATGAAAACAAAAGTTATCAACTTTGTTGTGATATAATTCATTTCTATACCATAAAGTAAAATTCTAAAAATTATGTTGGTAATTATGTACATTTAATTATGTACCATGAGTCTATCTCTATTCTGCGAGTGTATGAAAAAATGTCAAACCGATTTGAAAATTTATCGCAGTGTTTACACCACCTATGCAATTTTACTAGCTAGAGCAGTGTCGACCGTGTCGACACAGTCTCACTAGATTACGGACTGTTTTTAGCGACACTGTTCTCATTGCTGCATACACACCGATATTTGATCTGTAGACCTACTTTAGACAACAAAAGTGTCTTGTGTATCTGCAGCCTTAGACTGCATTGTTACATACTTCTGTAGAGTTTTTGTACAACCCTGTGTAGACTAAAATGTGTCAACTGTCAAACTGTGCGCCTCTATTCAAGTAAGGCTACTAAATATCGTAAGATTAAAATGTGTAATACTTAAATATTCACTTATCTAAAAATGTCTACGTCCAAATCTGATTTTTGCAATACATGTCGAATTTGTTTAACAGTTAAAGAAAATTTTAAAGATATTTTTTCAGCTGGCTTGTCATACACTAGTATAGCAACTGCCATAATGGAATGCGCTCCTATTTCAGTAAGAAACTTAAAAAAAACGCCAATAATAAAGAATAACGTATAAATAAATTACAGGTTATTCCTGGCGACGGTTTACCGTCGTATATTTGCCACGAATGTCTACAAAAATTAAAAGAAGTTCTTGGTTTTCGTACGCTTTGTATTCAATCGGACGTAGAGTTGCGTAAAACATTAAATGAAACAAAAATTAAACGAGAAAAAACACCGGTGGATCAGAACGAAGTTAGCATTAAACGGCAAAACACACCTGTGGCTCAGGTAGACGATGATTTCGATAATCTGTGGTCATCGAGTGATGATGAAGAAGACAGTTTGTTGAAAATAGACGCATCTACAGCACGCCCGGACTTCCGGACCTCCGGAAAGAGACGAACAATTAAACTGAAACGGCGCCAGTATATCTGTGACACGTGTAATAAAATGTTTAAACGTAAATCCGACTTAGAACGTCACATACGTAAACATACAGGGGAACGGCCCTACAAATGTGACATTTGCCATAAAGCATTTACGCAAATTGCAAATTTAAACACCCATAAACGTACACATTCCGGCGAACAACCGTACCAGTGCAATGTTTGCACGAAACGATTCACATTCAAAACGGCACTAATCATACACAATCGTGTGCATAGCGGGGAAAAACCGTACCAATGTGAAATATGTAGCAAAACATTTATTAGCAGTAGTCGTTTGTCGCAACACAAACGTTTTCATTCGGACGAGAAACCATACGCATGCGACACCTGCAGTTTACGTTTTCGTCAAATTTCGTCACTGAAAGTACATAAATTAACGCATACGGGTGTTAAACCGTTCCAATGTAGTGTATGTAAGAAAAATTTCAGTGTATCGTTCAATTTAATGCGTCATATGCGCACGCATACCGGGGAAAAACCGTTTCAGTGTAATCTGTGTAGGAAACGATTTACCGCGTCGTATAACTTGATGCGACACATGAGAACGCATACGGCTGAAAAAAATGATGAAAATATGACGCGTCGTTCGCCGCTAGTGATGAAATTAGAAGTTGTATCAGATAGAATGTGTAAGTATACGTCTAATTGTCGATAGAAACACGTATTATACGTATACGTATAATTATGTTCTATTTGATACGGTTTCTAATTTCTCTACCAGATGCGCAAGTGAGTCTTTGCGCCTTTTTAAAGGATATAACATTGGATCAAACTATGGGTATATGATTAAAATGGCTTAAAATTTTTCAGTTTCTTTGTAAATAGATATAAAAAAATAAAAATTATAAACATTTTTAATTGTTGATTTTTTCCTGAAAAGAAGTGCTTATTACCTCGTTGACCGAAAAAGGAGTTAATCTAACATATTGGGATCTGTCGAATAATGGTAGGCTATCTGGTGGTGAATAATCAGACTATTTTTAACACTTTTATTTTAACCATCGAGAAAATTTTTTTGTCTCAAAATGCCGAACCTTTTACAGCCAGTAACAAGTAGAATACCCCTGTCGCAGCATCTGCATAACATAGCGAATTTCCAAATTTTGGGGACTGGCGGATCTCATCTAAGAACTGTACCTATTTAAAATAGTTTAGCTTTCTAAGAGTAAAAGATTTTTTAAAATCGGCTGGGTAATTAGTTTTGATATTTTTGGAACCCAAGAACCCGAACGGACTTTGTGCAGCATAGTTGTATCCATCTAAAATAATTTAGTTCTCTAACAGTGAAAAAATTTTCAAAATCGGTCGGTTAGTTTATTTTTTACAATAATGGGAACAGTAAACCCTGGCGGAAATCATACAACATAACCTTTATTCATCTAAAATAATTTTAGTAAAAAGTTTATCCTAACAGTAAAAAACGGGTCCTAGGGATCTCATATAACTTATGGTAGTTCGTAAGGTTCTTGTGGACATCATTTAATTACTTAATGAATTCAAATACTTTAACTTACTAACGGTGAAAAAATTTTCAAAATTTTCGACATTCGCTAAAAAAATCATTGAAAAATATTTGATATGTTTCGATCAATTAATGGTCAACATCAGCAAATAAAAGTTACTAAAATCGAAGAAAAGAATGAGTTATTTGTCCGTAGAAATTAAAATACAAATTCTGAAAACGAGCAAAGAAATATTGAAAAAACTAGATCGGCAAAACATTCTGACAAATAACACTACCCAACTAATACTTGCCAATTTGAATGAAACTTAACATACTTATTAAACAGCGAAAAATATTAAATACGTGTTTTTTTATTTCGGCTAAATACGCTTTTTAGGGGTAGAAAACACCATTCAACCTCTGTAGATGAAAACAGTTATAGCTAAATATTTTTGAAACGGCATATTTTTTGAAAAAAGGGCTGAGTACCAAATTTGTAGAATTTAAAGCGATGCACTTGATAGTGACCCTGAAATCGATTTTCAAGGTCAGTTGAAAATGATTAGCCATTGCCGAACTTTGACCATATCCTGTACCTATAAGCAGTAATTTCATGTATTGACTCAATCTATCTTCAAAATTGATTTGTTGCGTTATTTTTCTAAAATAAAAAAAATAAAAACCTGACGAAATGAAAAAATAGGCGCAAATTTATAGAAAAAATTAGAAGAAAACATTTTTGTAAGTAATTTTAGAAGTTAAGAAAAGATTTAATATCACTCCAATTGTAAGTTAAACATTAACTTTATGTTATATTAGAAATTTTCAAAATTTTTTAAAATTTTTATTGCTACTCTATAGTTATCATATTAGGAATTCAATTCAACATATGATTAACTATTATTTTTCCGATTGCGATTGAGCAAGTATTTTTCAAAATTACTTCTTGATCACTTATTTTCTATCTTGCATGTGAAATTCGTTCGAATATACTTTGAACCATTTAGGGATGAAAAGTAAACTACTCCTTTTGAAAAATATTAAATGATTTTCAAATGACTTTGGAAATTGACCTCAAGGTCAACTTCAAAGTCAAGTGCATCACGAGAGTCAAGTGCTTCAAGATCATCAAGTGCATCACTTTGAACTCTATAACTTTGGTCCTAAGCACTTTTTTCAGAAAATATATCGTACCATAATCCACTTCTATGTTGATTCCTGGTCTCTTTTCCTGCGTTTCTAATATTTATGTCAATAAAAAATGTGCTACCGTAGACAAGTACACCGTATTTTTTTGTATTTATTTTATGAGTACCTAATCTTTAATATATTAAAAATTTACGCGAAGATGGTCACTTTATCAGCAGTATCCAAAAAAATTTAAAAATATCGGTGGTTTTTGAAAAATTAACAAAAATCGTATAATTTCTTCTCTATGAAAAATTGGGGTCAAAAGAGACGAGAAAAGAGTAAATGGGGACAACCCGTAGGGTCGACCAAAATTGAAATTCTAATATAAAATAATTTCGAACTTTTTGTATTTATACATTCAAAAAAGAAATAATAGGTACTTGATGATTTTCTGTAAAAATAAACGTAGAATCTAAAATAAAGTTTATATACTCCTGTCGTTTACCCCTAAGTTTATATTCCTCCTATTCTTATTTTAGTTCAAAAAATAATTTTTCAAAAGACTAAGACATAATAATTAATAACAGTGAGATTCTACGTCCATTTTCAGACTTTTGTTTATTAAATTGCGTAAAAGCTAGTAAATGCAATAACAGATATGATGAATTTATAAGGATTTTCTTGTACTACAAAATCTTAAAAATATGGAAACGCGTACTTTTTTTTCGTTAATTGTGTTTTATTCTTTTGCACAAAATTTTAAAAATACTTTATTTTCTTAAGAAAGGGAGGCAACTTTAGTCACAGATATGCCTATGAACAGTTTTTGGTAATCCGGGAAAAACGAAAACACTTTTTAAAATTTTTTTATTGTTAAAATCGAAATGTTCTTTTAAAGAGGGTTAAAATTACCATATTTTATATTAAAATTTTAACACAATCACTCCCTAATTAACGAGCCTTACTTAATATTAGCAAATTGAGAAAAAACACGTCAATTAGATTTTTTTACACAGATTTTATTTGTTATATAATTCAAAAGGATATTTTAAAAATGTGTATGAATGGCTTTCATTAAATAAATTTCAATATATTTTCCATTTATTTTAACAGTGGAATGTCCTTATTAGTGGCTATACTTTCGGCTTGGAGCGAATTAGACGAAGATTTTCTTCTAAAACCAAATTTAATAATTAATTAAAGAAATAAAAAAAAATTTGTGGATTTCCTACCGTTCAAATATAATCTTTATTGTATGTAAAAATGTTATTACATTTTTTCAAAAAACTGTAAGTAAACTGTAAAATTTTCTTTACAAATATGTTAAAATAGAGAAATGTTTCCTTTTTAATTTATTTTTAACTCTTTTTAAATGATTCACTTTAAAATTTTTTAATATTTCTTAATCGAAATTTCATAAAAGAATGTGTCAAAATTTAAAAAAATTTTTCTTTGTTAAAAAAAAAAATTGAATGTGCAAAATTATTTAATATTAGAATGCTCTGATTATACAATTCTAATCATAACTGTATTGTCAATTGGATAAAAAATTACGTAAAAATATTATTGTTTGAATATGATTTAACGTAATTTTTATACGATTGAAGCAAACTCTTATTAATTTTAGGAAGGTGTAAATATAATCTAAATTCTGATCATATCACATAACAGATATCGTCGGGATTTTTTTTGTAAAAAAAAATGGAACAGAGATACATTATAAAAACATTTAACTGACAGAGAAATAGAATATAGCCGAATCGTTAAATTGGATTAAAAAAATCATGACACGCTACTTATAAAGCGGCTTTTTTCGAATTTAGCTCGCAAAAAATGAGACAGAAAAAAAAAGAATACGAGTGCGAGTGAAATGGAGAACGACATATTTCCTAGTTTTTCTCGAAAAGTAAGTAATTTAGAGCAACGGTATAAAAACATTTTTTATGCGTTTTACCTTTTACAATGGCTTAGTGTAAAAAAAAATTTGAAAAATTGCTTAATTCTGGCAAAAAACTCATTTTGTTGACAAAAAACGCCCGGAAAACCTACTTCTGGGCATCCGACGTGTCTGGCTAACGAACTCATCCAACGATTTGGAAAATCGAATTCGCACACAAAATTTCATAAGCATTAAACGTTTCGTTCGAGAGTTATCGCGCGGATACATATATATATATATATATATATATATATATATATATATATAAATTTTAGTGAATATCATTTTCGTATTCTAGGGACCTCAAAACATATTTCTGATATGGTCTCGGGCTTAGGTCGCACCATGACACCTGGCGTAAAAGCTGAATTTCCAGTTTTGGAAATTCGCTAATATTGATAAGGTTACAAAAAAAGAAAGAAAATAAGATCCCAACATCAAAAAAGTGAACCCTAGGAATTTGCAAAATATAAATTATACTAAACCATGCTGGTAAAATTGAACATTACTTAGAATTATACCGTATTTCGAAAAATCTGTCATAGATGGTGGCACTTGTATCCCTATGTCCGTATAATAAATAGAGTCGTGACATGTCGTCCATTTTCTGTCCGAAACAGAGCGGGAAGCTTCAAAATTAATTATCATATATTTGAGTACATAATTATTGTTAATAAGTTATGAATTAATGAACAATTAAAAAATTTTAATTAAATTATTCTTTGTAGGTTAAACTAAATGATTTTTGTTAATATTTAATTTATTTCCAATGTATTTTACACAAACTTTGGACAGAAAATGCCGGAACCATTCAGTGTTCAACAAATATATCACGACTCTATTTATTATAGGGACTCTACAGTGAATATATACATATCAAAGCATTTTGAGCCGCCATATTGCAGGACGAGTTAACTTGTCTAATCATTTAAAGCGTTAAATTTGCTTAAATGTCTTGTATCGGCTGAATTTTCTGGATATGCACATGCATATAATTGATTTGATTTTTCCAGTTGTTGAAAGTTATTTAGTTTTTTATGTCACCGAAGGATGACATATTAATCTCGTTGTGTGATTATAGTGGGGGAAAAATTAATAATAATATATAATATAAAAATTATAGAGTTGTACATGCATATATTGAATAAACGTAAGAGGGCTGTCATTCTCACTGTACTTAAAAAACGAGCCAAAAAATCATAAATTAACACTTTCACTGAGGTGACATTACTTAATGCGTGTCAAAAACACGCACTAAACGATTTTTTTTATGATATTTATCCTTTAAAGAGTGACCCCAAATATAGGGTTTTTTTTAGCCCGTTTGAGGGTTCGGGAATTTTTGATTAATTTGTAGTCTTAATGATACCTCATCATGAGATATTCATAGTAAAAAAATTTGGAATTGAGCATAAGAAAGGTTTCAGATATATAGAGGTTCAAAGTGATTAAAATCGACTCACATGACACAGTGAGTGAAGATAATAATTCAGTGAAATATGTCAATTTTTTAAAAATAAAATATCTTGTACTTATCTACCTTTATCTCTTTTCTATTCTTTCTCATTAAGGTAGTTACCTCGACATTCAACTTTTCGACAGAATAGTTTCAAATTTTAATAGTATCAAGAAGAATACTATATCTGATTGTCCTTGTAATTTGGGAAAGATTGATCGTTTCTGAGTTAAGATAATTAGGGTTAAAGTTTGTATCTACTCACGTATTAGATCTCAAAATTCTGACTACGTACCCTTATTTTGTATTTAACAATATAATGACTCGACAGAATTCAATAAAAAACTAGGGAAAGGAAGATTAATAAGTTCTGAATGTAAAGAAAAAATTGAATTATTAGTTGATCGTTTTGAATTGAAGATATCATCAGAGAAATTATGGTATTTTTATAAGTACATCAATTTCAAGCAACTGAACCGAAGCAGTCTGACAACCCTGTATATTAAATAACTGGTTTATTCGTATTTGCTTGTAAACAATATTGAAAATTCATAAATCGCGTTTTCTGACCTTTTACCGCTTACGTAGCGAAAACGGTGATAGATACATTAAAAAGTGTTAAGACCATTTTTGTACAGAATCGAATTCTCTACAAAAAAGTCCGCGAGAGCATATATCTATCTTGTACAGGTGAAAAAATACAGGGTTCCAAACGCATATGCATACCACTTAATATGTTTGTTGGATAAAATTACAAGGATGCCAGCGTATTTATAATAAAAAGCTTTGATAGTATAAGTGTGTATATACAGGCTGTTTGAAAGTATGCATCTACATGTTGGTATGAAAACTAATACGTATGAACATCTATCCAATAATACAGACAATAATGACATAAAGTAATTTTGGTTCGCAATTTTTTCTACTAGCATGTCACAAGGTAACCACCTTAACTATCTCTCGTCGATTTTTATATCTGAACGCGATAAACTCAAAAACGGCTCAAACGATTTCGATGCAATTATAATCATTTTTTAAGGGAGTTCTTGGAGACGGTTATGAGCTATTTATTACAAAACAAAAAAAAATTATATAAAACCTATATAAATACATCATAGATAAAACCTCTTTGTAGATTAATAGTGTGACGTGGTAAAGAGGCTGAAGTATTATTATCAGGGCTGGGAACTATTTAAAATGATTTCATTTTAAATATGTATTTAAAATACAAAACGGCATTTTGCATTTTCTATTTTAAATAAGTTCGGTCAAACCATTTTCCATTTTGTATTTAAAATGAAAATGCATGTATACTCAAATTTATGTGTATATGTATGGTACTTATGACATATTAATAAATTATAGAACTCGAATTGAATGACTTGAAGTCTAACAAATTGTAAATTAAAAGTAACTTGATTTAACTGACTCAAATTTTTTATAACTGGAGTTGAAATGCCATTTGAGTTAAATTTGCTACTAGAGTTGCAGTTCTCCTAAGTCAAATTTTCCTGACTCAAGTTGTGTAATCTTTAAGACACGTCGATAAGAAATATTTTTGTATTTCGAGTAGATGATTTTCATAATTTAGAAGTCGTAGTTGTAGCGTAGGTAAGGTTGGAATATATGAAGGCTGAATTAAATTTTACAATATTTTTGAGTAATAATATTTCAATAGTTAAATTTTGTTTCCATATCATACAAACTTTATAAAATTTTCTCAAAAGACTGCCCTAATTTCTTAACTTTTTGATATTTTCTTAACTTTTTTTTATTAATATAAATAATAATAAAAAATTTATAGAATTAAAATAAAGTACAAAAAAGCATTTTGCATTTTATAATCCATTTTAAATAGCTATTTTCCATTTTCTATATTAAATATGTTCAGCAAAACCATTTCCCATTTTGTATTTTAAATACATTTTTGGAAGTCATTTTCCATTTTCAATTTTAAATGGTTTCCATGAACCATTTTTCCCAGCCCTGATTATTATAATATATTGATTATTATTATATCTATTGATCTTATAATCTTATTATTATATCTATTGATCTTATAATATATCTCTGAAACTGTTCTTATACTCAAGCTCATATTTTTGTGTGATTAATGTCTTATCATAAGGCATCATTTGGATTACAAGTCAACCAAAAATTTGCCAACTCACAAACGGGCTATTTTTGGGGTCACTCTTTTAGGACGTTTGAATATAAAGTAGACCAACGTTTCTCAGCCTTTTTTCAGTCATACTCGGTACAGTTTCAGATAATTTTGTGCAAACCGGTCACATATGACGATTATCAGTTTTCTAAATTACATTTATAATTACCTAATCTGAAATATCGTTTTCCGACCACTTGGTCTACCATGTAATTTAGAAAAATATCGACACTTTCTTAAGTATTTGTGTGTCTGTAAACTAGTATGTAATTTAAGAGGGTGACTCACCCCCAGTGTTGCTCAAACTGAATTTTGAAATCGAGAATTTCATTTCTACGTTATTCTAATTGTCTTAAACTATTGTCCATGAAGAAGAACTTTTTGAACTACCTACCCAAGTAGTACGACTATTCGACACAGTCACTTCCTAGTTAACTACCCCTAGACTTAATATTAGGACATTGAGCAAAAACAGATCAATTAGACTTTTTGACGTAGATTTCAAATCTGTAAACAAAATTTTTATATTGCTTATTTTTCACCCTCTTTTTGCAAAATTAACCCCCAAATTTTAACCCCCAACCACCCCTGTTGATGTAAATTGAACAAATTGCATATCAATAGATAGCTCTTTAAAAAAGAGCAATATCGCCAATATAAACTTTTGTTCTATCTCTTACTGTTTTCGAGATATTTGTAAAATTAAATTGTTACTCCAATTTTTGAAAGGTGATTTCACCCTTTCAAACCGTTTTTCCGTTGATAAAAAAATACGTGTCGCTTAATTTTTAGCGTTCTACAACATATTTAAGTTTCATCAAAATCGATAGGTCCGGCCTCGGGACCTTTACTTGTAAGTTGTACAGGTATTGAAAATAATATTAGAAACGCAGTAAAAGCTCCTCATCAATTGCTAGAGGTTTTTAACCAAAGATAAATATGCTAATTTCTCCTAAAGTGTAGTAGCTTGGGTTGACAAATTTTTCTCATGTGTATTAGGGATGTTATGGATATGAAATTTCGGATACGGATACGGATATTTAAAAACATTTTTTTCGGTTTCGGTTACGAATATGTTATAATGTCGGATAATGTTTCGGATACAGTTACGGTTATGGATAATTGCTTTTAGTGACATTTTTTTTAGTAAAAAGGGGAAAATTTTATTCCAAAAAGTGAACGTCAAATACGAATCAACGGAAATCTATCAAAAGAAATACATGCAACAAAAACTTGCTTCGATTTAAGCTCAGTTTTCCAACGGCAGTTGTCTGTTATTATCCGAAACAAATCCGAAACATTTAGGTATTTTCGGATACGGTTTCGTTTTCGGATATTTAATTATTTCAGATATCCGGTAATTTCGGTTACGGTTACGGATATCCATAACATCCCTAATGTGTATTGTCAAAGGTGCCAAATCAGTTTTTGAATGCTGGTTTTGTATTAAAAATGAATCCGTTCTGTTTAACTTCCTTGATTTTACGCATTTTACGCAACTTTTGGCAACAATGTGTTTTGGTATAGTCAGGAATGCAACATAAAAAAACAAAAATAATTTGTAATTATTTTATTTTTAAACATTCATTTTTAACAACTTGTTTTTATTTTACATTTTACTTACTCCATAAATATATAATTTTCTATTAACACAAAAAATTTTCAAAAAATTATAATTGTTGCCAAAATGAAAATTGGCACATTCATTATTAATTGCTTGCCTTCTAAGTTTTATCTTTTATGCATATTGGGCGGATTTTAACAAGAGCAATTTTTCAAAAATATTTTATTAATAATTTTATGTATCACATATAAAATTATTGTTTAAATTCAAAATTTGAATTCTGTATTGTCCACCGTAATTACATAATATTTGACTTGTCTACATCAATTTATGTCAATTAAGCAATAGATGGCAATAATTTTAATGTTAAAGTAATATTTTTTGTCTATTTGATGATTTTATGCTGAAATTTTTAATAAAAAATCATTACATCCCAGTGAACACATGACTTTAATATGACGTCATATATAAATCACACAGAGGTCATTTGTCATTTTCTCAATTTGATCTAGGTATGACATAATAATGACTATGTTTGGTGACTTTGATATGATGTCATGTTGTATGACATCATATTGACATAAAATTTATGACTTTGATATGATGTCATGTTGTGTGACGTCATATTGACATAAAACTTGACTCCTATATGATGTCAATTTTATGACTTAAATGTTACGTACATAATATATAATATTTTCATCATGCTGTGACGTCATATTAAAGTCATAACTTTATGTATTATTTATGTAACAAATGTATCATACAATTACATAAGTTACAAATTAATTTCCTGACGTAAAAGTGATATAATAATACCATCATATCCTTATCTAAGAAAAAAGTCCCACTCTTATGTAAAACTGATATAACAAGAACATCATATCGTAACATCAGCTGAATGTTAGAATATTTGCTGTGTTATTTTGTGCAAATAAATACAATATAATATGTACTCGTATGCTTGTTTTTTATTTTTTTTTTTTATTATTTATTGGATATTATTTTAAAAATAAATAATTAGATTAATAAATAAAATTTTAAAAATAATATCGTATTAAAAACAATTGTTTATAACAGAATGTTGATATGTAAAATAGAGATTTATTTATATGTACCAGGTAGCCTTCAGTGTAATTCACATGATACCTAAGATATTTAACTTAATTTATATAACTTTTGTTGCGCATATGCAATGCTTCCATTGCATAACACAGATGTAATCTGTGGTTTCATCATGTTATTTAAATGTTATATAGAGTATTTATTTCAGCTTTATACTCTAATATTTTGATTAAATACTTTTGAAATTTTTAAAAACATCGCCTTTAATAATTTTAACATTAAAATGAATTTTTAGTTATTGTTTTAAAAATAAAAAATAATGAACTTTCTAACATTGCGTCTGTTTATTATTTTATCATAATATGTATTAATTCGGTATTATACTTATTGGAAAGTATGATGGGTATAAACAGAAAAGGTTTGGTCTAGTGGTTAAGGCAATGGAAAACTTATAAGATGCACACCTTCAGCTTATGAATCGAATCCCGCAGCAGTCAATAGGAATAAAAAAAAAGGTAAATAAAAATAATATATGTGTACATAACATAATATATGGGCCTATATACATAAGTTTAAGTGTAGTAATATCTCATGTTAATAAAAAAAATTCGTAACATAAAAGGTGAAAAAATATCAGTAATTTACGAATATTTTTTTACATTTCATTTTATATAACAGTTATGTAACCATTATATCATTGTTATATCAACTTGACGTCAGTTAAGTCACAATGATGTCAAACGGACGTCATATTTACGTCATATGTTTTACGTAAAAGTCTTACGTCAGGAGGTATGAAATAATGAGTCATATATGACTCATATGTGACTTACATCTTACGTAAATCTTGACATAGCATGATGTCATCCTGACGTAAATTTTACATAAATGTGTTTACTGGGATAATTATATTGAAAATAAAAATGTTAGTTGTTTCCTGGTAACAAAGCAGTTTGGTAAGCTAGAGCAGGGTATGGACACTCAATAGTTTATCGGACAAATTATTCGTCGGTGTGGATCAAACAGTAGCCAACATAAAAATAAAATATTCACTAAAATAATATAGGACTTTCATTCAGTAATATCACTAAAATAAGTTTTTACGGTTTAATTTTGGTGATTTTGGTCTTATTGGTGTCGCTCTGATCCACTCCACACCGTTTGAATGAGGAGTGGAGGGGAGCATCTAGTGTCCATACCATAGAACACTAGAAGCCAACTAATATCAAAAAAGTATAATTCGCTTGGAGTCATTTGTAGGCCAGTCACAGCTTAAGGCATGTAGTCAGTCAGTGTCCGTCGCCGAACGCACAGTACATTGTTAGACAATGGTTAGACATTGTTACTTAAATTGGACAGCTTAGTCTGTCCCATAATACGTGTGTTGTAGTCGTTGTAGTAGTATGTGTGAATACGCACACAGACGCAACCATTAAACCAATACCACTGCAAACAGTGTGTATCTACACCCCAGAGTGGGGAGATTTTACGTCACAAGCTCATTACAAGTGGAACAGAGACATAGACAATCTAGTTTGACCCCTTGGTCCATACCCTGAGCTAGAGTCCCTATAATAAACACTGAGTACTGAATCGAACATATTAACATAATTATGTTTCCTAGAGATACCACAGGCATTAGATTTTGAAGCATGACTCCATTTTAATAAGCCCAACTTGTAACTACGGAGATTTGTTTATAAATATTAGACAAACCATTAAATTAATGGTTTGACCGCCATTAAAGTAATCCCATCAATTTTTCTGCTCACATCAGTCAATCTTTGTGCTTCAATTTCTTAATGTATTTGTAATACACAGCATTCTCTCTAATAAATGGAGTCGTGACATGTCATCAATTTTCTATCCAAAACAGAGCGGGAAGCTTCAAAATTAATTATCACATACTTGGGTAAATATTTTTAAGTACATAATTATTGTTAATAATTTATGAATTTAACGAACAATTAAAAAAAATTAATTTAGTTATTCTTTCTAGGTTAAACTAAATGATTTTTGTTAAATATTTAATTTATTTTCAATTTATTTTACCCAACTTTGGACAAAAAATGCCGGAACCAATCAGCGTTCAGCACACATGTCACGACTCTATTCATTATAGGGACTCTAGGTAAGGTAAGAAGTCTAGCACTGACATCTCTGGTGGTATCATTGCTAGGCAATATTTTATTGATAGTACAGTTAATTAAATATGTATGTAATAATATTATAAAACTAAGGAAGGAGAGTATAATGAAGGAATACTCCTTTCCCTTGGCTTTTTAAAATTATTTTTTAATAAACTGTATTATTATCAATATTATTATATTGTATAACTACTTTGTTACGTGAAAATATTTATTTGTTTTTGTGCTACCAACTGCAGTTGAGATGATCTAGCTCACAATCTAGCTCATAGAGATATAGAGCAGAATTTTGTGTAGTTGACGCAAGCAAAAATGATATTTTGTGGACTTGCAACGGGAGTGTGTGAGAAAAAAGACATAAGAAAAATATCATTTTTGCTTATTTTTAATTAGACACTTGAAACATTTTAAAATTAATTTTTTATTTTTTATTTATTTTTTTATCATAAATAAATAAAATAAAATAGAATTATGATTATAAAAATATTACTGGTATCGTTCGAAAATTTAATAAAAAAAAATAACGTCACATTGTTTCATAAACAATTTTTTTTTTAAATTCAATCTAAATTTTAATATTAAAAATATTTTTTTAAAATATTATTATTAAAAATAAGAATAAAATGACTCCATCATGGGATTTCGTGAAGTTACCCCAGCAACTTCAACTTTTATTAATTTTTTACAATTATCAAACCTTTGCGACAGATCCAACGCAGATAAGAGAGTCATTATAAAATAATTATTTAAGTTTAATGTCAACAATATAATATGTACAACAAAAGTGTTTGAGATCCATCAAAAAGATATAAACAAGTTAAAAATAAGAAATGACAGAAAAATGTAATGAATTCCTAAGGATTTCGTTGTTGTGCTACGAAATCCTAATGAACTATGAGTAATGTATTTATTACTATAATCACTAAAATTAAGCTCTGATTTTTTATTAGATCTTACATATATATTAAATTATGTATGTCATATTGAAATATAATTAATACTGATCATGTTTATGGTATCTTTTTGATGGTTAATAAGTAATCGATTTATATTTTATCGCCATTTTTGATCGCGTAAAAATGTTACCGGAAATATAACTCTGAAATGCACATGCTTATTAATAATGTACAACAAATGATTAATAAGGAATTTTGTTGAAACATAATTTGATTTGTAACAGCGGTTGAATTTTGACTTAAAGATTCGGTTAAATTCTCGTTTGTAGCTGTAAAAAAATTAATACACATACAGTGATTTTGAAAAAACTTAACAATAAGGCTCCTTTTTGTTAGAGCCGTAATGGGGTATTTGACAATTTTTTAAAAACCTTCTTAGTGTGTTTATTACTTCATTACTAAACTCATAATACACATTTTTAAATTATTTTGTACTATATTTTTAATAAAAATCACGGATCAAATTTTAGTTTTTAAAAAGATCGCCAAAACGATGCTTTCTGTGACGTCAAATCGTATAACGTCATTGGCTCTAAAACATTGAGTAGTAGTAGTAGGTCTAGTAATGAAAATTAATAATTAAACATTTTTTTCATAGTTACCAAAAAACTAAACAGTTTTTTTCCTAACTACAAATATAATATCTACATATTCGAACGAGCTTGTGACGTAAGCTGCTTTTGCTTGATGTTTTTGATTACGTCATTTTTAACGTAAATTTTGTAATTTTATTTAATTAAAATTTTTATATTTTTGAATGAAATAACTTGTAAAAAAGCAATATACAGTATCATTATGACTCGAGCAATTATTTAAAAATCAAAATAGATATTTTTTCAACTACTGTCAAATACCCCATTGTAAAGTCCGGACATGATAATATATAATTGAAGAAATGTCAAAAATATGATAAAAGGTCATGGTTAAATTATTTAAAAGTTTCCGTCATGTCTGGACTTTAATAAAGAAGATTTAGATACGTAACAGTTTTTGTGAATAACGTCTAACTTATTATTCGCACTAAAGAAATCTACAAATAAATTTATATTTGGCGCCAGGACCATAGATAAAGTTATGATAAGTAGATGTAGATGATAAGTACATAGTGTTCAAGGTCATATGAAGCACCAATTCTATACTGATAGTGGGTGTTTTCCAATTACGGCACAAAAGCGCATTATGCGGCATAATGCTCAGCACTGAGTGTTCCAATTACCGCAACGCCTCGCATAATTGGGCATTTGATAACTTTTTTGCTCTCTACTTTTTTGCTCTATACCAACAAGTAAACATGAATTCTTAAGTTTTTTTTTCTTTTATGTTGGCCATCATTGACGTATTTTTATTATACACAATTGTTAATTAATGTTTGATAACACTGAAATTAATTATCAAAATACATTTTATGTCATTTGACAACCAATCTGTTCCAATTAATGCTCGCAAATGCGGCATTGTGCGGCATTAATGCGCACTGCGCTCTGGTAGTTGGAAAACACCTAGTGTTTAGAGTCGTATCTTTTCACTATTTGAAAAGTTGCTGCGTCATATAATCTTGAATATATATTGTACATAAAAGTGCAAAATGTTATAAAAGTACAAAAACTCCGTTTAATGAAAATTTAAACGTATTTATGAATAAATAAAAGTATTATGAAGAAAATGATCAAATACATTTGGAAAAATTCTGGAAAAAAAGAAATTAAAGCTCTTAATAGCTAATAACTAAATGAATGATTTGTTGGTTCTGTTCGCACAAATGTTTTTTAACCCATTGTAATATCAAACTGTCAAATTTAAATTAATTATTCATAGTTAGATTAAAATGGAGCACCGAACTCTCTTCATGGTGAATTACTACTGTATATTTTTGGGTTCCGCGACAAAATAACCGCGGACAAAATAACTGCGACAAAATAACCGTAGACAAAATAACCGAATGACAAAATAACCGCACGACAAAATAACCTTAGACAAAATAACTGTGGACAAAATAACCGATCGACAAAATTACCAAACGACAAAATAACCTTAAAGTTTATTTATTTATTATTTTGTTAAAATATTAAATCTAAATTACAAAGATAAAACTGGAGCAATATCTTGTAAATACTTACAAGATCTGTATGAATGTTTCTGCGTTATAATTAATCACAAAGTATAGTGTAAAAACTAACCTAACCTTCGGGCAAAGGGTAACTTTAACTAACCTCACTACCTAGTTTTTATATAAAAAATCGAAGTATATTGTCAAAACTAACCTAACCTTGGGGCAAAGAGTAACCTTAACTAACCTCACCACCTAGTTTTTATGTCAAAGTCAAAGTATATTGCCAAAACTAACTAAACTAACCTAACCTTAATAAACCTCATCACCTATAACCTGAACCTAATTAGTTTTTATAACAAAGTCGAAGTATATTGTTAAAACTAACTAAACTAACCTAACCTTAACTAACCTCACCACCTAGTTAAAAATAATATTTCCCAAGCTTAGTTTCTTAAATACTAGTTTTCACCCATTAACATTCGTTTTTAAATGCAATAGTTTAAATACCAACATCTAAGCTAAGGTCTATTGCAATTTATACATTGGGAGCAAAAAAATCTTAATAATATCACAGCCACATGTACCCTAACTCAAAAGAATAATTAACGATGTTTATTTTGTTGTTCGGTTATTTTGTCGTACAGTTATTTTGTCGTTCGGTTATTTTGTCCACAGTTATTTTGTCTAAGGTTATTTTGTCGTGCGGTTATTTTATCGTTCGGTTATTTTGTCCACGGTTATTTTGTCGTTCGGTTATTTTGTCCACAGTTATTTTGTCTAAGGTTATTTTGTCGTGCGGTTATTTTATCGTTCGGTTATTTTGTCCACGGTTATTTTGTCGCGGTTATTTTGTCCACAGTTATTTAGTCGCGGCACCATATTTTTGCAATCAGGCCGTATCTAGGGCTGTAGGTGAAAAATACCACTAGTAATTACCAGTCGCGGCGATAGCGGGCCTGCAGGGCCCGCGTTGCGGGTGGGCCCCGGGCATATTGGGGCCCCCAAGACAGCGGAAAAAAATAATTTTTTTATATTAACTGTACTAATTTTATAGATTTTAATTTTATTGTATTCTAACTGTACCAATTCAATCTTTTTTAACTGATCCATATTATTTTTTTTATTTTTCATGGACAATATGTAGACAACCAATAACTCTTACTAACAGATTCCAGTTCTCCGAACAAACGTAATTGCGGCGTACATAAAAAAAGTTGCCACTTAGAGACGTCCAACAGTATTTATACGGTTTCAGTTAACAATTGCATATGAAAATATTGCATTAATGCTACAATAGGGTGTATCAGTTGAAATAACAAATTTTACAGTTTTGAAGAAGGAAAGACATGACAAGCATATGGGATAATTTCAAAGGACTATTATGCCCTTGAATAAAATTTCCAGATCTTTTTGATGTTATTATTTATAAGTATATCTATAACAGATACTAAAAAAGTTTGTTTGACACGATTTGGTAAAATATATTTGCAGCCAGTAGGTCATAAAACAATAAAAATAATATTAACAATACATAACTATAAAAAAAAAAAAAACGATAGATATAGAATTTTAAAAATTAAGCAACAATGCACCAGATGTAAAATTTTTAAAATTTTCTTACTTGCCAAAAAAATCAAACAGTATATAATTATGTTTGTCTCAGTACTTCAAAGTTTTATTACCCTAAACGTACATATTTTTTGAAAGGTTTTATTACCTCAACTTTAATCAGTTTGCCGGATAAATAGATTAGTCATGATAGATTTTATTTACGTGAATCATGGTATATGTATATTTGATGTGTACCGTTAACTACCCCCACGGCTCACCTAACGGTCTATTGCCTTTTGTCCCTTCTGTTACCGCTCTCCCTTCCTGCCGACTCATTATGCTGATTACAAACTTTTTTTTCACCCCTAAAAAAAGGCCCCTACGAAAATCTTGCTGGAGGGCCTCGAAGGCCTTAGCGCCGCTACTGGTAATTACTACGAGGTGACGGAAAATCGTATAGAAATTCCTCGTTTAGGTCAATAGTTTCATCATTCTATCATTTCATTTACAGTTTTAAGACTGAAAAATTTTAGCAAACCGGTGATGTCATAAAACTAAAATGTTTTTTTTCAAATCAAACTTTATGGAAATGATTTGAATCAGGGTGATTGGCACAAGTGGCGTAATTTGGATGTGAACTTATTTTTGCTATTGAAATGACGAAATTCCTCCTAGAAATGTGACTGATTCGATAGAAGCCTTTTGCCTAGTGATCGCACATGCTTAATTTTAATACTAATGAAACAATAACCTGAAAATCTTAATTAAAAGCCACGGTTTTTAAGAAATTAAAAAAGATTGCTAAAAGCTGCTTGCAAGCGTTTATTTTCACAAATATATCTAATAATATAAACATGTCAATACAGATTTTTGATTCATGAAATCTGGTTGGCATTACTTTTACCCTATGCACTGTGTTACACAGTGTCGTTTGTGTTTTCTAAATGAAACACGACCGTTTGTACATAAATTAACCATTAAAAAAGCAGTCGTGCGAACATGGCCTTATAAATTAACCTTTTCACATTTCGTAGTTTCTGGTAATAGAAAAAAGAGTGGAAGTTTTGCAAATAGAAATTCGGGGTGAAAAGGTTAATCAAATTATTGAATTTTAAACTTTAACACAAAATCGAAATAATTAATAAATGAATGAAATAGTGTAGCTAAAGTCAAGTAATTAATAATTATATTGTACTTACGTGTCGGTATTTCCCACCAGTTATTTACCATTTCTATGACTGGTATATTTGAATTGTTTCGCATGAATCGGTTATTTTCACGTGGGGGAATTTTTGTCTTCGTATGATGTGTAGGTTTGATAATACGCCGGAAGCCAACAGTTTCAGCTTGAGCTTTTGAATATACCGAGTTGATTGTGGCCAAACACTCTAATTTCATATTATCACCTTTAAAATGTTTAGCTTTCACTCTAAATTCAAGTCCCAAAGTGGTTATTTCAAGTCCTTCGGTGCCGATCACTTCTCTCCAAGGGCCTCGTATATAATGTTTTGGAACCTGGTAATTAATTTTAGAAAAGATTATGGTAATTATTTCGAATTTGAGACTTATTTTTGACTATAAAAACAAAACTAATGGAGGGGTTAGTTAAAAAAAATACTAGAACTCGATACCAATACTGAAAATGTTGGAAAACTGGTAAAAATTAAAAAAAACGCCGTGAGCAGCGGAGCCCCATCACGGAAGTCGAATTTTTCCTTTCATCTTCGGCATTGAGTGTCTACAAGCGAAATATAATTGAAAATCCACAAGCGATTTGTAATTTTGGTGGTTTCAAAACTGATGATGAGTGTCCGGTTGATCGGGGCTTTAAAAAAAGGTTTTAAGTTTTTAAGGGCTGAATCTCAGTAAATTTCAATTTTGTGCCGATAGCAGTTAACAGGGAAAAAGCCAACACAATTCGTACGAGGGCATTTCTATCCATGCTTATCCGCCAATTGCCTTTGTGTTTTATTTTTAAATATTAAAAAAGGAACTTAAATAGTAAACTGGAAGGCTTTTATGAAGATATTTTTTCTTTCCAAAAAAATCCAAAATTTCTATTTTATAAATAATAAAAACCCAAAATTCCTAATTTATAAATAAACAGTGACTTTAATAACATTTTCAAATTACTTAATATGTATGTATTTCATTTGTTAAAAAATTGTATTCACTTTTTTTTAAATTTTTTAAAATTACTATTCGCCTACTTGTATTTAGAATAAAAGTAATGCATTTAAAACACATTTAACAATAGCATTCAATTCCAATGTAAAAAAAGGAGAAGTGGGGGGAAGGGTAATGTGGACTCCCTAAAAGGTACTAGCTGGATACTAACTGAATACACGTACAAAATTTCAGCCCTCTAGGTTTCCTTAGAGAATCTCTAAACGTGTTAGAAAACAAGCAAAAAAATTAAGGAAATATTGGCGTAAAAATCGTGGGGGTAAGGGTTAAAAGTTGAAACCCCCAAAAAACAGTGTCTGGCTATTACCTTAACCTGTACACAAAATTTTAGCCCTCTAGATTTATTTGGAGAGATTTTGACCCGAACGAAACTCTTTTGGGTATAAAAATGGTGGGGGTAGGGGTTAAAAGTCGAGACCCCCAAAAGGCACCCCCTTGATACTAACTCAATCCGAATACAAAAATTCAGCCCTCTAGGTTTATTCGCGTGACCTGTGCGAGTGGTACAAACTTCGAAAACGTCGAAAATGCATGAAATTGTAGCTTAAAAATGAGGGGGGTGGGGGTAAAATATTAAAACCTCCAAAAAGTACAACCTAGGTACGAACTTTATCAACACACCAAATTTCAACCCTCTACGTTAATTCTGGGGGGCTGGCGGCGTGTTAGATCTAGCGAAAATCGTTTTTCCCCCCTCTACTCCCACCAAATCATCCTAGGAAGCTGAATTTTGGATGTGTTGTAGATAATTGACCGAAACATTATTTCCAACCGGTTTGGAAATGTTTTATTGCTTTTCGGCCCCCCACCACCCCCTTAAAGGTTGGGTCGGATCCAGAATTTGCCCAAAATTTGACCCCACTTTGATAGCATTGTTGTGCATCGGAATGAGCCCCATTTACCAAATTTGAGCTCTTAACTTCCATAGGGGGGCCCTACACATATTAAAAGGTAGCGGGAATATATATATATATATATATATATATATATATATATATATATATATATATATATATATATATATCAGACATTTCTTTTTCTACATATTCGTGTTCTACGGGTCTGAAAACGGATAGCGCCCCTACTCTCGCCTCTAACCGTTCTTGTCGTATAGACTGTATAAGTCTAATTTTTTCAAGGAAAAATTCGACTAAAAAACAGAAAATTTTTGATTCCATTTTTATGGAATCTTACTTACAATTTGTTAGACTTCAAGTCGTTCAGTTCAAGTTCTGTAATTAATATTGTATACTTATAAATTTGAGTATACTCGTGTGTACATGCATTTTCATTTTAAATGTAAAATGGATTCAAATTTCCATTTTAAATACAAAATAGTAAATGGTTTGACCGAACTTATTTAAAATAGAAAATGCAAAATGCCATCTTGTATTTTAAATACATGTTTAAAATGAAATCATTTTAAATAGTTGCCAGCCCTGCGGATAGCAATGTATTATTAAAATGTATTTTAAGGACGTTCGTGCGTCAAACCTAATAGTAGATAAAAATTTTAATTTTAGAGAATTGACAAGTTCAATTACATAGTTATCTTCCCTCAAAGATTTTAAGGCCTTCATTGATCATTTCTTAAAGTAATTGACGATTAAAAATCAAATTTTTAACACAGAGCTATTAGGAAAAAATATTCTAAACAGCATTTTTCCATTTTAAAAATTATAGTAAGTATATTATAAGAGTAGATACTATAATAAAAAATGTTTGAAAATATTCTTTGAAATATGCAATTTATATAATTGCACCAAAAAAAATCGTGTTGACGAACGTTAAAATGAAATATTAATTATTGAAATTAATATTCGGTAGATTTTGATGTGTAAACGTACATAATATACATACAAGGTCAAATCAGACTACTAAATTTCGATCAACAACTGTGTATGCATTGATGTCATAGATCAGTATATAGGTGGTACGTATAGCAATCACCCATATACACGACACTATATGACACATGAACAAGTACAAGCTCTGTATGCATAACATACAGGTATAGTGTTTTGTGGTAGCTACATAACATTATTCTGTAGTGTTTTGTGGACGCGCTCGAACGTCTTTAAGATGAGTAACGGAAATCGTTTTTTATTTTTCCAAGGTTTCCAATATTGGTTTCGAGTCCTAATATTTTTTTTTAACTAATCCACCGTAAAATCGGACCACGAACTCCAATTCTAAATAATTATCAAGATTATATTTTTGTAATTCAAGATTATATTTTTGCAAATTATTTTTTAATTTAGATGTCAAACTTTTAATAATTTTAGTTAAAATTCTTTCATTTTAATTCAGAATTGGAAAAACTATTGTATGCAACACATGCAAAATAGATGTTTTACTTTTTTTGACATGTTGTAATTGTCCAACTCGGCAAGCCTAGTTGGATAATTGTTATGATTCGTAAAAAAAAAAAAACATCCTCATTTTGCTGTTTATTGCATTTAGTTTTGCATTTTTTTTATTCTAGTTTTTTCAAATAGTTATATAAAATTTACTTTTTCGCCATTAATCAGCCATGTTAAATTGGCGCCAGGTTTTGATTTACCAGATGTACAATTGACGGCTAATTGCTCATTGACTTTGTAACGACTGAGGGCACCTGTGATTTTTGGTTCTACATCCGGTAGTGCTAAAATCAATTGAATTTTATGTCATATTCAATCTTTTTGCGTTTTTTTTTTTTTTTTTTTTTGATACATACCAACAACAGTCATATTTGCGGCATCTTGAACCGTTTCAAATGATGGTGCTTCAGCGGATACTTCACAGCGATATTCACCGCTACTTTTTAATGTGACTGGTGATAGTACTAATCGATCTTTAGTTGATTTTTGTTGCTAAAAAAATGAAAAAAATTTATAGTAAATATGTATTTTACACCTAATACAGTTATTCCCGAAAATAAAATATATTGAATTTGTGAAAAATTAGCAGTTTATTTTCGGATCTTAAAAATTAACTATGTAGCTTATTTCCTGCATTCTTCTGTTTTTGAAGTCGTGACATCATTACAGTAAGCTGTTTTTCGTGCCAATTTTTTCATTTAAAATTGTAGTTATTTGTTTTTTTTGATAATTTTTACAGAATTGCTTTTTAATTTCAGTCAAGTACCCTATTATAACCATTTACTAGCAATCTTTAAGATATTACTTTTTAATTTTATTCAAAAAACTAAAATTTTAACAGATTGCCAGTACGGTTTCAGACCAAAAAGGTCTACAAACTTAGCACTTTTTAAAACCATAAACGCCATTTTAGACAACTGGAACCAAGGTAACCTCTCTGTTCTAGCTCTTTTCGATTTAACAAAAGCTTTTGATTGCGTCCATATAGATGTTCTGTTAGAAAAATTATATCAAAACGGTATTAGGGGTATACCACACAGATTAATTCAATCCTACTTAACAGACCGCTATCAAACAGTCGAACTAACAGACCTGAAAAATAATGAGTGGCTGAACACCCATTCAAATACGAGGCTGGTAACCAGAGGAGTACCACAAGGTTCCATACTTGGACCACTACTATTCCTTTTATATATTAATGATTTAACAAATATACCAAGCATAAGTAATGTAACATTATTTGCCGACGATACTGCTGTTATTCTTAACGGTAAGGATATTAAAACCCTAACGAGTTCAATTTCAGAACAAATAATGGAGATAGGTAAATGGTTTGGGGAAAATAGCCTAAAATTAAATATCGATAAAACACAATATATAAAATTTACGAACAGAGAGAATTTTAGAGTTCTAAACGTACCTCACATCGGTAACATTGAATTAGTGGAAACAGTGAAATTTCTAGGATTACAGATTGACGAAAGCCTTAACTGGAAATATCACATTGACAATATTAATAATAAAATTAATAAATACATATTTTTAATACGTAGATTATATGACACAGTTTCCACTAAAGTGCTTCTCTGTATCTATCACGCATACATTGAATCGGTGCTGCGCTATGGAATTGTATTATGGGGTAACTCGAGTAATGCATCCAAAGTGTTTAAAATTCAAAAAAGAGCATTACGCGCCATATGTAGAATTGGACAAAGAATATCATGCAAAAATCTTTTTCAACAATTTAATATTTTGACTCTGTATGATCTATATATACTAGAATCCTGTGTATTGGTTAAAGAATTCCCTATGCTATTTGATTCGAACATTAGCAAACACAAGTACGAAACTAGAAATAAAAAAAATTATGTACAGTGCGCATATCAGCTAAACAAGGCTTTTAAAGGGCCACTAAATTCTTGTTTGAAATTGTACAACAAACTACCAAATGATCTTAAAAACTTGCCGGTTTCTAAATTCAAGACCCAGCTAAAAAGTATTTTGCTTCAACAAAATAACTACAATGTAATAGATTTTATGTAATCATTCGCATGTAAAATTTGACGCATTCTATAACTGTGTAAATGGTTGGTTTGAATAAAGTTTATTTATTATTATTATTATTATTATTATTATTATTATTTCGATATAATTTTTACATTTTTAATTACAATTAGATCTCTACAGAATACTTGTTAAACTGGATCCATAATTTGAACCGTACCCAATCCGACCAGTAGTAAAATAATGGAGTATTATAAGATGGAGATCTTACTTATATGAGAGGAATTGACAAAATTGGTCAGGAAAATGGTAAATATAAGGCTTTCATTTTTTACCACTCGCGGTGTTAATGATACTTGATTACTGATGTGAATTAGGCGAATATAGTAACATAAAACGGATAAAACAGAATGTAACTACAGTACTTATTCTCAAATGGAAACACGTCGGGACTGGGGAAGTGAGTGTTTCCATTTGAGAATCACCAATGTCGGTTGATGATATTTAATAATAAGGAAATACATCGAAATTACATAATGTATGAAATAAACTCTTATAGTTTAAATTACTTTATACGGCGGATATCCAATGGTACTGACTCCGATTTTACATAGTGACGTCAGCGAATTATATAATATACAATATAAATGATGCGACGTAAAATAAAAATTGGTAAGTTTATTTTAAAAACGATCGAAAAACCCACTTTATAACTGAGTTGAACATTGAAAAAGATTCCAGAAGATTCTATTCAAAAGCTAACAAAGATAATATAGAAGCCCGCGTTTCCATGTGAGAGTGTTCCATTTGAGAATAAGTACTGTCCCGCTTTCGTATCCGTCGAACACGAGTGCCATCTTTGATTTGGACACTTTTTTGAATACATTGAGTTTCGTCTCCTTGTCTAATTTCCATAAGTAAAATTCTCACAATCAGAAGTGGAGAAATTTTTTTTTTTTTAATTGGAAATCGTAAAATTTGTATACGCGAACTAGTGGTCAAAAAAATAACTATTGCCAGTAGGCAAGGTTTGTTTATTAGATTTTAACAACACAAAATTTATGTTGTTTTAAGTCTACAGAATACAAACTGGTATATTTTTTAAATGTCATTCTAATTTTTTTTATAATCATTTACTGTTTTCAAATAAAAACGAACAATTCCAAATTGTTGCCATTTTTTTAAGTGTCAATTTCTGCCATCTGGTGACGAATGAGGAAATTACTACCATAGTAGGCTAAGTATTAAACCACGCATCCATTTGATTTCCCAATAGTTTTTTATTCGATAATGTAAAATTAAAACAGCTCGTTTAGTTGTAGCCAAAGTTTAACTAATTATAATAGATTCTGAGAACTGTAATTTTGGTTAATTCGTGTAACAACAGAATACATTTTTGTTTTAAAGTAGTTGGTCGATAAAGCGATTTTTCCAAAGGATTTTAACGAAACTTTTCTAGATATTTATTCAATTCAATACCAATAATAGGAGCCCCTACCGAAAAAAAAACTGACCACCCCAATTTTAAGAAAAACGAATTCAAAGTTTTGTAATTTTAACGTGGGCTCTTATGGGAAAGGAATTTGCTAAAAATTTTATGTTATAAAATACAAAGTTACAAACTATATTTAATAAGAAATAAAAATTATTCACCACGCCGTTTTTGAAATATAATTTATAAACATCATTTTACAACACTTTTACAACAATGTTGTTATATTTCTACAACATAAGCGCGCGGAAATTAAAAAAAAACAAGTGGTATACAAATATAATCACTGAAGGATATTAATACATTATTTAATTTTTGATAAAAGAATTTTTTTTTGAGATATACTTTTGTACCTGACTATCTCAGAGCAACTACGTTAAGGCCGGCCGCATACATTCCGGTTGTTACCGGGTCGGTCAACCGGTCGTATTAGCGCATACATGCTGGTTGATTGAATTCTTAAAAAAATATATCAGTTTTATTTGACAGTTCGGTATTGCTGTATCTACTACATTATTGTCGATTTCATGAAATAAAATACCCCTGTCGCAGCATCTGCATAACATAGCGAATTTCGAAATATTGGGCACTGGCGGATCTCATCTAAGACCTGTATCCATTTAAAATAATTCAGCTTTCTAAGAGTGAAAATATTTTCAAAATCAGTTGAGTAGTTAATTTTTGGCGCTTTTTCGCATAAGGTGCTTGGCACATATACCCATCTAAACTAGTTTAGCTTTCTAAGAGTAAAAGAATTTTCAAAATCGGCTAGGTAATTTATTTTTGGTATATTTGGGACCCAAGACCCCGAACGGACTTTGTACAGCATAGTGCTATCCACCTAAAATAAGTTAGTTCTCTAGCAATGAGAAAATATTGAGAATCGGTTCGGTAGCTTATTTCTATCCTATATAATATAGGTTATTTTATCTTTCTAACAGTAAAACTATTTTTAAAACCCGTTGCGTAGTTTTCTATGCCGCATTTGCATCCGCAGGACAGTTGTGGATCTCAGATAACATAAGGTAACGGGCCTAGTTTCTGACCTTTTAAGGGTGACGGCTGAGGTTAAACGACAGTAATAAATATAAGTTTCAACTTAAGAGACAATTAATAATTTTATCAACTAGTTTATGGCTTTCAAAATAAAGCCATACAAGTAAAATAATTATTTGAATTGAATTAATAATTTAAATTAATGTTTTAAAAATTGACAAAAAGGACCCAGTTTCTGACCTTCAAAATTTCTCATGTGACAGTTTCTGACCCTGACAGTGGCCTAGTTTCTGATTCTTAAATTTAAAAATACAGTTTTTTAAAATTTAATTTATAAATAATTTTTTATTGATAAAAATGAATGTTTAATGTTATATACGTTATGAAAAATAACAAAAACTAATCGAAGATAACTATAAATAACAAAATAACTAACAAAAACTGGTTAGAATTTAACTGGGCCATACCACTTTAGAAGTGAGCCTAGTAATTGACCCTCATATTTTAATAATAAAAATCATTCTAGGTATTTTATAAATATTTTAAAATAAATTTTAAACAAATATTAACCTGCTCATATATTTTTAATTAAGTTTTCATACTTACATGATGAATATTGCACAGATCAAAATGAGTACTTTGTAACATAAACTGTTAAGAAACTACCAAAAAAATAATGTTTACACACATTTTAAACTTAAATTTTTTTTTTATTTAGTTAATATATTCTAAACTTTTTAAATTGCTGTTCATTAGACACAGAATAGATTACTTTAAATTAAGAATTTATTTTTTTTCTTATTTAAAATATAGTTTTTTTATTAATTTATAACAAAGTTGAAAAGTTCAGAAACTGGGCCAGGGTCAATTACCGGGTCTTTTACCTTACTGTACTTATCTAAAATAGTTTACCTCTGCAATAGTGAAAAAATTTTCAAAATCGGTCAGTTATTTTATTTTTGACACTTCTGGGTCCCATGGACTTTGACGGACTTTACATAACGTAATCTATAACTATCTAAAATAGTTTAGCTCTCTAACAGCGAAAAAATTTTCAAAATCGGTCGGTTAGTTTATTGTTGACATTTTTGGGTCCCATGGACCTTGGCGGACCTTACATTACGTATTCTATATCTATCTAAAATAGCTTAGCTCTTTGACAGTGAAAAAATTTTCAAAATCGGTCGCTTATTTTATTTTTGACACTTCTAGATCCAATGGACCTTAGCGGACCTTGCATGAGGTAATCTATATCTTTCTAAAATAGTTTAGCTCTCTAACAGTGAAAAAATTTTCAAAATCGGTCGGTTAGTTTATTTTTAACACTTTTGGGTCGCATGGACCCTGGCAGACCTTACATTATGTAATCTATATCTGTTTAAAATATCTAAAATAGCTTAGATCTTTGACAGTGAAAAAATTTTCAAAATCGATCTAGTTCTTTAAAATTTTTTTCCTGGCATATAAACATTATTATTATGTTATCTTTCTATAATATTTAATAATATTACCTTCATTATCTTGTTCATTTAAAATTCAATAAAAAAATTACAAAAATCTTCATTACACATGCTTAAAATGTCTGGTTAATTTTAATTTAAAAAAATGAGACAGAGATTATGGTATTTATAATACATAGATTTTGAATAACTACCGTTTGTTTTACGTAAAAAAAATGAAATATTTCTATATGTTATAAGCAACTGAGACAGAAATATAAATTACTTATTACAATGACAAAGAGAGCAAAATAAGGCAAAAGTGAAAATTACGATTTTCTCGAAAACTACTTAACATAGAAAGAAAATTATAAGAACATTTTCTTCATAATTTTTTTTTTACTTTTCAACGATGTAAAATTCGAACTGTCTTATGATAGGATCGAATGATAAAAAATGGCCAGAAAACCTACTTCTGGGCATCCGACGTGTCTGGCTAACGAACTTAGCCGAGCCAATTCAGAATCCAGTTCCCACACAAAATTTTATAAGCGTTAGACGTTTCGTTCGAGAGTTATCGTGGGAACACATAAATATATATATATATATATATATATATATATATATATATATATATATATATATATATATATATATATGAATTTTAGTGAATATCATTTTCGTATTCTAGGGACCTCAAAACATATTTCTGCCATAGTCCCGGACTCAGATTGCGTCATGAGACCTACTGTAATAGCTGAATTTCGAGTTTTCGAATATCGCTAATAAACGACGACGTATTAATGTTTCTGATATGTTTTATTCTTTTATTTGATGTGTCTGCTCTGTTTTTAACTGCCTGGTCCGGGCGTCGCCGGTTACATTCTGACCGGTAAGAATAAGAAAAGTGTGCGGTAGTGAATGGAGTTACTATGTTATTTGCACCTTCAGGTACCCGAACCGGGCGCCCGGCTCGGTTAAAACCGGAATGTATGCGGCCGGCCTAACACGTTTTAAAAAAAATCGTATAAAAACAAAATTAAGTGCGTATTAAATAAAAAGAAATAAACAGTCTATATGTTAGTAATAGTCTATATAGTAATATTAAAATTTATATTTTGCCATTTATAAATGTTTCAAAGTAGTTTAATTAACATAGCGGAAGTGTTTATTAATTAAATAATAAACAGACACGAATTTAATTAATTTTGTTCACATATACAATAATAATTTACAATATGTCTCTGGTCAATAACATAATTTTTTGAATAAAAATATCATTCATAATTTTGGACTTCCAATGACTTAAAATGGAATACTTACATCCACATATATACCATTATGTTGGAATGTTTGTCCGGGTGGATTATTTTTTGGCACGTATCGAAAAATTTCATTGCCATCCTTATACCATTTTACTGAATATAAATCTTCACCATCCAAATCGAAATTACATTCTAAAGCGGCCGTTTTACTTTTGATGGCATGTGTCGGTACACGTATGCCTAACAGTTGTAAACTTAATATTTCCCAAAAGAATAAAGCTGAAAAGAAAAATGATTTTTTTAAAGTATTGATTTGGGCCCTGGTTTGGTAGGGTTGCTGTCTTGTACTTTTTTTGATGAATGTCACGGTATCTTTGATTTTTTAAGGATGTTTGGGAGGTACAATCGGAGATAAAAGTACATGAAATTAGAAATTCGTGAATAATTGCGTTGTATAACAAACTATGAGGTAAATAAATAGTTATCTTTGTTAAATAATAGCTATCACTACAACTGATTGTACAATACATCAAACAATAGCTCTCAGCTGACTACAAGAGCTGAGTACATTCTGAGGATTTTTCGGAGGAATTTCAAAATGCTACGAGACGATTGAAAATTTAGTAGAATGTTCCTCATTAAATACTAAGGCCCCTGTGAAAATTTAAAACCGATTCACTAAGCCGTTAAAAAGTTATTTAATCTGTTCTGTTTCCGAATTTCCATAAGAGTACGTGTAAAATTAGTTTTTTTTTAGGCTTAGTGAATCGGCTTGAAATTTTTACAGGGGCCTTAGTATTTAATGAGGAACATTCTACTAAATTTTCAATCGTCTCGTAGCATTTTGAAATTCTCCGAAAGATCCTCAGAATTTACTCAGCTCTTGTACTCAGCTGAGAGCTATAGTTTGATGTATTGTACAATCAGTTGTAGTGATAGCTATTATTTAACAAAGATAACTATTTATTTACCTCATAGTTTGTTATACAACGCAATTATTCACGAATTTCTAATTTCATGTACTTTTATCTCCGATTGTACCTCACAAACATCCTTAAGTTTGACTTGATATTATTCTGTATTTTTGATTCTTTTTTGTAAGATGAGTAATACCAAAATGATTTTTTCAAACAAAAGTATTATGAAATTTTCGCTGAACAGTCAGAAAATTATTAGAATCTTGAAATGAGGAAGACGCGAGTTAGAAGTGTCTTTTAGTCCTTCTAGTTTGATTAGATTTTTTTGTTTTCCAATTTAGGCTTTTACCGTTTTCTTAAAAAAAAAAAATAGTTACCTACGTTTTTCAAAACTTCTTTTGTTTTTTTAAATATGCAAATGTTTTTCACTCATCAATAAAAAAATATTTTACTTCGCAAAATACTTTTTTTTTTGAAATTGTGGCAATATTGTTAGAGTTTCAAAAATAAAAGTGGTATTTTGCGAAGTAAAATATTTGTTTATTATTTACAAATATGGAATACCATAAAGTAACGCTCAAATCTATTAATATTAAATCAGTTATAAGTAATGTTCGAAATCTTGCGGTGCTGACAGGACCGTACTTATATTTTCAAAACTTAAAACGTTAAAAAATCGGGGTAAATACATTTTTTTTAAAAATTGTATCGGTATATTCTCTATTAACCATCAGCTGTTAATAAAAATTAGTTTCAAGTTGCAAAAAAGCGTTATTTTAAAAAAGTACAAAAATTTTAACTTTTTCTAAATTAAAATTGTTGAAAATTTGACTGACTGACTGTAACTTAAAACTTGTTAAGAAAAAAATAAGCTGTCATTTAAAAAAAGATTTTTAGGAAAACAAAATCATGTGTTGTCTCTCTCACATTTTACTTGATACACATAAATCATTTACTTATAACATCAAAACATACTTTACACAATACATAAAATTAAAATCGGACCAAGCAAGTTGTGACAACAAATGTATACACGTATATCTAAAATATATTCAAAACGTATCAATATAAGAGGATATTGTCCGTATATAGGCATCCATAATTACCTGTTGTATATATTTAAAATCGCATCAAAATGTTTTATCTAAAAAAAATAAACAAATTTTAATACCTTAAAAAAATAAAGACAATACTGTCAGCCCCGCAACCTCTTCGATCACTAGTTATAAGTTACGAGTTGACTTTCGAGTTTCACCTCATCGTTAGGAAGGATTCAGATTCAGATAAAACTTGAGTGGTCAAAATTATTCTTATTAATTATTATAAATTCAGTTCGGTCGGAATCTGAGTATATTGGTAATAATTATTTATAGCCTGCAGTGATCACACGTGTATATGTTGCTATTGTGTACGGGTAGCATGGTACGGTACGGTACGGTACGGTACGGTAACACACTTTCAATGTAGTGATGATTTTTCTGTAAACGTTATAACATAATACATGTAGTAGGTGCATAGCTATAACAGGTTTGCTGTACAATATGGAATGTACTTATAATAATAGATCACATCGCACCGCTCCATCACTCACGGTAACTAGACAGGGAGTGAGTTGTTTGTATACCTTATTGGTTTACGCTTTATATGGAATTGTTGACGTGGTACAGCGTTGCGTCAACTCGTTGAAAATGTTGCAGGTGCCTGGGGAAGTCTATTGCGTAGACGCACGGATTGTATAATAGTATTAATTAACGGAATCTCATATGTATTAAACACAAAGAGACGACAGTTTAGAAGGAAAAATTCAAATTTTATGAAAGAAATTATGATTGGTGGTGTTTTGCGTAAGATGATCAGTATAGGGTTCAGCTGGACGCTTCTTATTGCAGTAAATAAACCAATCATTAATTTGGAAAAACGGAAACAATTATAAAGAATTTAATTATTAAGATTGGGTGAATATGTGTATATAATTATGTAAAATTCAGTAAAAATAAGTTTTAATACCTTTATATTGACCAATACTTTTTAAAATTATTATTAAATTCACAGTAGTTAAAGGTAAAACTATTCTGACATAAAAAAAATTTATTACAGATTAAAATAAATGTAAGTTTTTATTAATAGGTCACTAAAAAAAATTATAAAATGTATACCAATATCATAATTTTCCTGCATGGGAAACCATTTGACTGATGTTGCACCAGTCTGTCTGGCCTGTCTGGCGTCCCTGTATTACATTTTACATATTATTACTATTTGGATTTTATAGGGGACGGTTAGAAAATGATGGATTATAGGGGTGAAAAAAGCTTAAAAGTATCGAAAAGCACATCTTCGCATTAACGATATGTGATGAAAATATATTATGAGCGGTATATTAATGCGCAGTGAAGACAACTGGTCTAGTACGCATATACGTTATTAAGTTTTTTTTTTTTTTTTCTAAAAGAAGATAGATACATTGTTTGAATATATATTTATTTGTTGAAAATTTACATTTGGTTGATTTAAAATTTAAGTTCTTTATTCCAGATTTCAAATTTAGATTTTTCGTAATTTAAATTTCCAATTTTACAGTGTATTCGAATATGAACTTTGATATTTCCTCATTAGGGGTAAAAAAAAACTTTGACCCGGGCTATTTTCCTCAAAAATGACGAACAAAAAAAAATTTCACAGCCATTTTTTTACTTTTCCTTGGGTTCTCTTTTCAGGCTTGGGCTCCGAAGCTAAACAATATTTATGACTTAAGGGATAACGCTACTTCGAGCTCTTAAAATGGTATATTTTTAGGACTTTCTTTTGAGGTCATGGTATAAACACTGAGGTAATTCGATGATGTAAAACTAATAACAAATATTTTTTTCATAACCAAAATGGCGTCGTTAAACGTGGTGGTAGATAATACTTTTTACAAGGTAAAAAAGGAGACATAACAGTTAAAAATTTCGACCGTTTTAACAAAAATTTCAATCGAAATTTTCAGAAAAACTTTTATATTTAGTTATATGAAGATTTTTATTTTAAAAAAATAAAACAAAAATTATCATTTTTAGGAAATTTTTATTTCAAGGAAAACGGCCTCATTCTTTAAATGATTCGACAAAAAAACTTTTCAAGTTAATTGGTTAAAAATTTTAACTACTCTAATTTCAACCAATTTGAAAAAATCAGTTAAAAAAAAGACGCGGTTAAAGATTTTTTTTGTAATTTGTGTTAGTAAGATAAATAAATAAATGGAAAAGATATAACGATCATAAATATTTGGTATTTTATAATGTCTTCAAGTATACTTTATTCTTTCTTTCAGGTTAAAGTAATTTTTGCAGAAGAAATTTCAAAGGCGTTTTATACCTAAGGTGACCAGATTTGTAAAGAGTCAAAACGGGACAGCTGACATTACCGGGGTCTTCTTGGAGATACGGAGTACCTCCATGAGAAAATGGGGTCCTGGTTCTTCCGGAAAATTTTTGAAAATTTAAGTCAATAATGGTGTTTTTAAAGTCACTTAGAGTGCTAATCTTTCTTTCTACCATAAAATTAATTTGGTGGCGGATGATTTTACCACCACCCTAGCATGAGACCTTTGATAATGAAACTATAATTTGGATATAATAATTTGTGTTAGGAGTGGGAAGATAGAAAAACAAAAGGATATTATCAAGGAAATCATAGCCAAATCTCCTTCACCAGATATTTTATTCAGAATAATAAACAAGTTCATTTTATCCTCAGAATATGAATAATATTTGGGAAAAGACGAAAGAGCCCAAGTAAAGGATTTTAAAGGCAGTTAAAAATTATTTCAAATAATGAATAAAACTTTTCATAAAATAGCGTATAAGTTCAAATATTGCCAAAACGAGACAAATGGACGTCCCGAGAAGTTTAGTCGGGACACCGGGACATGTCTCCGAAAAACGGGATTGTTCCGTTGAAAACGGGACGTCTGGTCACCTTATTTATACCTATCTACCTATTGACTATCATGAGATTATTTTACATCAAACTACCATGACTATCAATTTACCATCATGAGATTTATTTTTAGAGTGATATTATTTAACAATTCGAGCAGTCTTACAAAAAAATTTATTTATTCAGTAAAAGCACAAAAATAAAATAAGAAACTAAAAGATGATGAACTCAAAATTTATAACGAAGAATTCAAATTTAATTTTATTTTTGAATTCTGTTCGAAAAAGAAACATATCAATAATACCTATATCAATATATAATGTATGCAAACTACATGACGTAACAAAAGAACAACAATATTCAAATTGAAAATTTAGAAAAAAGGACATTTTTAAAAGAAATACTTACGTAAACACACAACAGCAATTTTAAGAATATAAAAAATATAAGACACCATTTTTAACAAAATTTACACGCTATTTACAAATGGAATATACATATATTTTCAATTTCAAAAAGTTTATTAAATTCTCCAAAAATGAATTTTGTATTAGAATATTTCAAAATATATTGTTCATTTTTTTGATAATTTAATAAATTGAATTGTTTATTCTAATTGCTTTATTTGTATCCATATCACTTTATAACAATCAAATATACTGTTCTGTTTAAATTGGGTAGATCGTTATGCGCGTTTCTTGTAACAATGCATTGGAATTTCGAACACATTTAACTTACTGAATGAGAGTTTTTCTCATAACATAATCAAGTGTAGGGAGCGTAACGAGCGTATAGTATTGTATACGTACATTTATTTGATTCGCAGAATAAACTGTATCTGTTTGGTTGGTGGATGACTTTATCAGCAGCATCCTTCACCTTGTGTATGGATCCTTATACATAGATGCTACGATACAAAAAGTTTGCACTCATCGAAAATGTAGTTTTAAGGGGGGAGGGTACTCCAGAACTTTAAAATTTTTTTCTTTTTTTTTTGCTTTAAAAGTTTATTTGAACCTCAAGGAATATATTTCTAATGTTTTAATGCCAACAGAAAGATTATCTTAGATAACGATAAACTGCTTTTAACTCTACTTTTCAAGAACGAAAACTTTTTAATAGCGTTTTTCTCAAAACAGGTTTTTTTCCGCGCCGTGGAACATAACTTAAAAAAGTTATTAAGGTATTAACTTAAAATTTTGTACAGATATTCTTTAAGTTATTGGCCTTTGCATATACCTAAAATTTTGCATAAATTATTACTATAAATATTGTTTGACTTTCAATCACATTTCGCTTGTAAACATTCAATACCGAAAATGAAGGAAAAAATTCGACTTCCGTGATGGGGCCCCGCTGCTCACGGCGTTTTTTTTTTTAAATTTTATTTATAAAATAGAAATTTTGGATTTCTTTGGAAAGAAAAAGTATCTTCATAAAAGCCTTCCAGTTCACTATTTAAGGTTCTTTTTTATTATTTAAAAATAAAATACAAAGGCAATTGGCGGATAAGCATGGGTAGGAATGCCCTCGTACGAATTGTGTTGGCTTTTTTTCTGCTAACTGCTATCGGCATAAAATTGAAATTTACTGAAATTCAGCCCTTAAAAACTTAAAACCTTTTTTAAAGTCCCGATCAGCCGGACATTCATCATCAGTTTTGAAACCACCAGAATGACAAATCGCTTATAGACTTTCAATCATATTTAGATATCTTGAAGATACTGAAGATGAAGGGAAAAATTCGACTTCCGTGATGGGACCCCGCTGCTCACGGCGTTTTTCCATTACAATAAAGTTTCTCCAAAAAAAAATTAAAAAAGCATTTTTTTAGCACATTACTTAATTGTAAAAGACCTCTTAATTTGAATGGAAAATTTAGGAAGTGTTGACTGATTTTACGATAACAGGACATTTTTGTTGGGAACAGTTAAGTGATAAAACTAACAAAATAATGCTTTATTTTAAATTTTTGACAGAGTACTGTAAATAACTACATACATAACCAAAAGATACAGCGAAGATATCGTCAAGCAAACAAGCTGAGCTTTTTATTGGTTTGTTTCATTGATTTCAATGACCACGCATATTAAAGTTGTCCTGATTTTATTTTTTTAATTTATATCATTCTTTTGGTGTCATGCTAACGAGCTGTGGTTGTGTCGTAGAAGCAGTGGCGTAGCTGAGGTGACTAGCGCCCCTGGCCAAAATTGAAAGTGGCGCCCCTCTTTGATAAAAAAAAGGGGGAGGGGGTCAGTAACTTTAAAAAATCCACCTCCTACCCACAATCACATCATATATCTCTTCTCCTCTTTTGCCCAAACTACAGCCACCTGGGCTTCTGGGCATGACTCACCGAACTTCACGGAATTACGCGACAACGACGCGCAGTTCCTTTGTTTTCTAGACTTGTAGAAATGCTAGGTATCTGTTTACTTTCAACTTATAGCCTAGTTTAAGACTAGCCAGTGTAGCCATATTTATGTTAATTTTTATTTTATCTCAGTCTATGTTTTTGAGTAATTTTTTCAATGTTCTTAGTATCAAAATCAGATGATGTCTTTACCTTGACGATTAAGCGAAACCGTCGCAGCGGCGCCCCCTCTGCTTCTGCGCCCATGTCGGGGGCCAGCCCTGCCACCCGCTTGCTACTCCCCTGCGTAGAAGTATGATAACAATTTTCGGAATTTGATAAATATAGTCAATTTTTTTTTTCAAAACAGTCATTGTAATTCTGATAAAACTTGTATTTTGTTAATTACGTATTTTAATTCTTCAAATTCATTCTAGATACGTCTTACCAGTGGCGACGCGTGAAATTATTACGTGGGGAGACAGTCTTTTTTTACCATAATATTTTTAAATAGACTTATTTTGTATCTATTTTTATTATCTGTAGTCTTTCTCAGCCTTATTAAAGCGTTTTTCTATAAACAGACTTTCTGACTCCGCACTTTGATTGTAAAATAAAAATGTCGAAATTTTTGACCAGCCATTGGTGCCTACTGCGCTAAAAGATATTAAAATTTTTGTTTTGTTTTGCGGTTAATCTGAATTAAAGGTCTTCCAAAAATTTAAAATTTTAAAATAAGTAGTTCTGAAATTAGTCCCTTAGATATATTGTAGTTTTTAAATTAGATTCATATTTTATTATTTCTAAAGAAAAAAGGGAAAAAATTAAAACTTTTAATGTAACAAACTTAAACAGACAGTAAAGAAAAACCAATTGAAAATAAATACAAATTTTATTCAAAGGTTCCAATATTTAAATAATAAACAACAAAATCTAAAATTAATTAAAAAATATAAAAAAACTGAACTGAACCAACTAGCAGTTAACTAACAAAAATATTTGAATTTTATGTAGGTAACAATATAGACTATAGACATTATAGACTGGTGTACGTATATACCAGTAACCAAAGCCATACGTCGCGTCACATACGTATTGTACTGGAGACAACCATCGTAGTGTCTACCTTGGCACTGCATAGAAATAGATATTGAATTATTGTTTCAGTTTTTTTATTATTATTTAAAAAGTACTGAATATATTTTGATAATTTTTGCACTATTAAGAGGAATACTACTTTTTACATATAGATAAGAAAAACTTATTCCAAAATCTTTCTTAGTTTTTGAGTAATAATGATGTAAAAATATTGGAGAATACTGCATACATGCAGACTGTGTGTGTGTGAATGTGTAAATGGGTAGTTGTCACACATACATGCAGGCTCAGGATAAACAAAAATAAAAATGTCTTTTGCGTTTAAATATATATTTGTAACGTGTTTGTAACTTACCTATCTTCATTCTATGTGACCACAGAGGCTCATATTTTTCAGGTTATATGTATATATTATTGTGTATGGATGTAAACGTATATATATTATATATTCATATATACGTTTTATTTGAAAATGTGAATGTATTGAAAATGGCCAATATTATAAAACGTAATTATTTTAAATTTTCTAGAGGATTTTAAATTTTATGAAATTAATTTTTTTGGGGAGACACTGTCTCCCTTGTCTACTCCTACGCGTCGCCACTGCGTCTTACGTATAATATGGTATGGTGAATGGATTCGAAAAGCTACAGATAGATACAGTTCTATCTGAGATTATATGTTGTATCTCATCTTACATCTTACTGAAGCCTCAAGATACTCTCAAGATACAACCAGTTGCTACTTTATAATCAGTGTAACAACCGTGGTAATCGTAGTAACAATTTTGAGTGTGTTTTTAAATAGTTAGGTATTAAAATCCCTTGTTAGTTCTCACCTACTTTACATAAGGAATCCCTGTACAAAATTTCACGTTTCTAGATCTGGCGGCTTTCTATATAAATTTTCATTTCCTATTTTACTCCTTTAGGGGATGAATTTTGATATTTATGTATCCTATAATAGCACTTTTGAGATTAAGACGAATTCATTGACACCTCCTTTAACAAAATCCATTAAGCCGTTTAGACTGCAGGTTTCGCCCAGAAACAGACATACTCACATATACACATACAATCCAAACACATAACCCTCTTTTTGGAGCAATCGGGTAAAATTTACTTTTTTTAGAGAAAACTACAAAATTTTGAAAAAAATGTTGAATTGGCTTTATTTTTGAAATGCGTGTGTAGAGTCATGGTCAGTGTTTGTCAAAATATCGAATTTTATTATCTAGATCAGGGGTGGCCAACCCAAATGATCTTGCGGGCCACTTTGGAAGCACATCATAACTCCGCGGGCCGCATATAAAATTATGTGTTCCCATATATTATTTATTAAGTGAATTTCCATTTTGGAAAAAATTCACTTATTACAGCGGGTGCTATGAAAAGACCTGAGTCCGGGACTATGGCAGAAATCCGTTTTAAAACCTCGAGAAACCGAAAATGAAGTTCACTAAAATTTGTATGCTTCATTGTTTTTAGTCGAATTTTTATCATTACAATAACAATATTTATATCTGTTTCATTTGTCAAAATAAAAATTAACTAACTTTTCAAGAACGCGTCATCACTGATTTTGAAAATTTGTTTACTGTTAGAGAGATAAACTATTTTAAATGGATATAAGTTATGTTGTAGGATGTCTGCCAGGGTCCGGGGGTCCCAAAGTGCCAAAAATAAAACTATGCAACCGATTTTGAAAATTTTTTCACGTTTAAAAATTTAATTTCATTTAAATACATACTATATGCTATGCTATCTGAGATCCTGGGACCTGGAGACCCAAAAAGTGCCAAAAATTAACTACTCAACTGATTTTGAAAATTTTTTCACTGTTAGAGAACTATTTTAAATGGATACAAATTGTTTTACGAGATCCGCTAGTGTCCAGTCTTTGGAAATTGACGATGTTATGCAGATGCTGTGACAGGGATATTTTTTTAATTCATTGGTTTTCACTACCTTGGTCATTATAAAATAAATATATTTTGTGTAAGTGTGATGAATCTCGCGGGCCAAAAAAAGTTCAAGGTGAGCCGCAGGTTGGCCACCCCTGATCAGGGTAAAGTGGGTAAAGTGATAGGGTAAAGTAAAGTAAACAGATAGGGTAAAGTGGGGTAAGTGCGCACTCGGGGCAAGTGCCTTCGCGTCAAATAGAATTTCCAACTAACTATAAACTGATTTAAAATCGAGTTACTGAGTACATTTTCAATCAATTTTTAATAGAGTTTATTATAATATTTTTATATTTTTTATTTAATATTTTTAGTTGTTATTAAGGTAAATTTTAATTAATTGAGATTTTTTCTTTTATTCTGTTATTTTAGAAACACTAAAGGGAGCGCACTTACCCCAAAATTTTTCCCTACGGGCCAAGTGCGTCTTTTGGATTGGGGTAAGTGCGCTCTTAATGTATTATATGATGTAGCGCTAAAGGGAGCGCACTTACCCCAGTGTGTTATATAATGTAAATTCTGCTTGTTTTTGCCCATAATTATTTATTTTAGGTAGAAATGGTACGAAATTACATAAGAAAAACTGCCAGAAGCACACAGTATTCAGCATCAGCCTTGGAAACTGCATTAGATGACATTAGTATACCTCTCAATTATAATATAATATAATAATATGTATAATAAAAGGTAATTTGTCACTTAAGATAAAAAGATATTTAAAAATTTTTTGTATATTTACGTAGAGAAAAGTATGCTTATTCAACGCACTTGTTCCTCAATATAAATCAAACAAAGAATGCGGAATTATATCAAGAGAATGCACTTTCCCCAAACCATGGGGCAAGTGCGTCACATGTACACATTTCAAAAAAATAATTACAGTTCATTATCACGAAGTTCTCTAGAATTTATTTCTTATGATTATTTAAGTTTAAGGACCAGGTAGTTGATAACGCTGATAAACAATCAGATGCGATTAATAACATTGACACAATAATGATCTGAAAGTTGACTATCAAAAAATTGGGGTGCACTTACCCCACTTTACCCTAACATAATTTAAAATATCTAGATAAAGATAACAGATAATTTAATCATTATCTAGATAAAATTTTAGATAACAGATAAGATAATATTTATAGAAATAATTAGTGATCGAAGAGGTTGCGGGGCTGACAGTATTGTCTTTATTTTTTTAAGGTATTAAAAATTGTTTATTTATTTTAGATAAAACATTTTGATGCGATTTTAAATATATACAACAGGTAATTATGGATGCCTATATACGGACAATATCCTCTTATATTGATATGTTTTGAATATATTTTAGATATGCGTGTATACATTTATTGTCACAACTTGCTTGGTCCGATTTTAATTTTATGTATTGTGTTAGGGTATGTTTTGATGTAACCAGTGAATGATTTATGTGTATCAATTGTCTTTTTTCTCCCAGTAAAATGTGAGAGAGACAACACATTATTATGTTTTCCAAAAAATATTTTTTTAAATGACAGCTTATTTTTTTATTAACAAGTTTTAAGTTACAGTCAGTCAGTCAAATTTTCAACAATTTTAATTTAAAAAAAATTAAAATTTTTGTACTTTTTTAAAATAACGCTTTTTTGTAACTTGAAACTAATTTTTATTAACAGCTGATGGTTAATAGAGAATATACCGATACAATTTTTTTAAAAAAAAAATGTATTTAGCCCGATTTTTTAACGTTTTAAGTTTTGAAAATATAAGTACGGTCCTGTCAGCACCGCAAGATTTCGAACACTAGAAATAATGCATTAGGTCAGTGTTTTCAAACCGCCGGTCCGCGGACCCGTGCCGGGCTGTGAAAGTACCTCACCGGTCCCCAGAAAGATTTGTAAATTATTATAAATTACAAAAAAATCACAGAAACGTTTTTGGCAGTAAAAATCGCATGATTTGTAATTTAGTTATTTTATTTACGATCCATGATAGCATACGTCTAGCACAATAGAGTACAACATTTTTTGTTTAAAAAAGTGTTTAAAAAGTATTGATATTTATCTGAATTATATGATCGACCAAGTGGTCGGAAAATGAAACTTCATATTATACGAATAAATGTTATTCCAACTAATGGCCGAAATGATTCCTAGCTACAAGATTTCCATTTATAACGAGAATTGCTTTTAAACATTTCTCTAATGCTTAAAAAAATGTCGATACTTTTTTTAATTACATGCATGGTATACCAAGTGGTCGGAATACGACATTTCATAGTACACGACTAAATGTTATTCCAACTAATGACGGCAATGATTCCAGACAACAAGAATTCTGTTTAAAATTAAATAATTACTTTTAAATATTTTTGTAATTCTTGAGAAAGTGTTAAAATTTATCTGAATTACATGGTCGGCCAAATGAATACATATAGGGAAATGGTGAATTTAGCTTCAATTTTCTATTTTTCAGAAAAAGTAAAGATGTATTGTTATTATCTTATCTTTTTCCTTCGCTTAATAAAAAGATAAGATAAAAGATAACTTCTTTTGAAAATATCTAGATAAAAGATAAGAGATAACCAAAACGTTATCTAGATAAAATTTCAGATAACGTTATTTAGATAAGCACAACACTGGTCATGGTATATGGGGTATATGGTGTACATCTAAATTTTTTAATATAGAGCAAAAAAATTTTCAAAAAAATTTTTGAGGTACTTTTGAGGTATTGGAAAGTGAGGATTGAAAGTTTTATCCAAATACTACATCGTGTAGAATGTCGTTAAAAAGGACTTTTCAAATGAAGTTAAGGGAACTCCTCTTAACATTTTTCATTTTTAAATCCCATTTCCGAAATATTGAATTTCCGAGTGAGGTTTTTTTCGCTGCTCCCTTCCGGTAATTTTTCAACCGTGGACTTAAGAAATTTTGAAAAGAAAAAAATATCAGTACTAGGAGTGCTTAATAAGTAAAAACTGAATTATAATTATTTCGACTAAGTTGTCTCAGCTTCGGCAAAATTTAACAAAGTCAAATAAAGAAAAATAAAGGGAGATAGTGGTTTCCAATCGATGAAATTTTTTAAGGAAATATATTTTGGTATTACAAAATATCACTTAAAAAAATAGATGTATATCGTTAGAGGAAATGCTGGAAAATGAACAAAATTTTCCTTTTCGGCTACAGTGTATGTTTTATGGAGTTATCTAATGCTTAATGCCACTTACTAAAATAAGTGTTTGTGCGCTGGCCTATATTTAACACTTTTAAAGAAAAGATCTTTACTAAAGATTTAGCGAACAAAATTATCAAGTAACATTGCTGAATATATATTATTTACCAATTTTTATGATGAATCGTAAAATATATACCGAAACATTCTATATTTTGTCCTAAAAGCTATGAAGAACCCTAGCTACTGAGGAACCCTGACTTAATATGAATTTAATACGGACTTGGCGAATATTTAAAATCAATGAACAGCTAGATATTGAGAAAACAAAATTTTAAATCAATACAATATTTTCATCTTTTTATTTCAGTGAGAGAAAAATCCTGTTAGAACAATAAACCCCAACATAATAATATGAAAATGCATTTTCATAAAACGTAGTTATTCCCCCATATAAAAAACTTCTCGTCTCCTGTAATTTTTATATCGAAACATATCGAAAAAATGGATAAACTTATAATGTTTCTTATACAGTTGCTTGCATGAATTCCACAACAGGAAAGTTCTACTTCCCTTTTTATAATAATAAAAATGAGCTTGTAAACGGAGCAAGTGAGTTTTTGGTATGTATGTATACATATACAGGACAGCTGTAGACATATATTCAGGATGACTCCCGACAGTCTGGCGTCGGGAATATGAAAACACAAATACAAATAACTGAGCTCGTTTTTCTTAAACGGATAGATACAATGTACAATCTTAGTATTGACTGTGTATATAACGGGGTAATCGTGTGCCATTTATTTGTTGGGGGCGTCAAGGACAGTCAAGATTTGTTCCCATTTTGTTGAATCATCATAAATTAGTAATTGGTTATAATTTTTTTTTTGAGGTTATGTCATATTATCTCAATCACTGTAAGAGATTTCATTGGTCGAACAATTTTCGTCTGTAAGATTTTAATATTTTTTGTGTTTGTGGAACGATATTTAATCGACAAAATTTCTCTCCCAAAATATCAGAATTTCCTGACGTTTTCACCAATGTTTTGACTCCTATTATTAAAAGTAATGTTTTGCGGATGGGTGACTAAATGTAAAACCCCGATCGCAGCCTCTTGCATAACATAGCCAATTTTCGGTTATAAAAATTACTTTTTATCGAAAACTTTTTATGTGCTTTTTTGATCTTTTCAGTGGTGTAAAAAAATCGATATCTGTTGAATTTTGGCAAAATTTTTTGAGAATTCTGACATCGAACCTGTCGGGCTAATGAATTCATTCAAGATTTTTCGTAGAAAAAATATAGTGTACAATACGTGGGGTGCGGGCTCGTGCAACAAACTCATACTATGGTATACAGAAATAAGCCACTTTTCCCACTTATTGTACAATATTTATGTTTCTTTAATGTTTAATAATGATGGCTGACTTTCATTGAAAGCTTTCTCTAATGATCTATTACGTAGATTACCTTTAATACACCTATTAATAAACGTATGCTTGTTTGTTCATTAGTGAATATAAAAACTTCAATTTATAATTTTTATTACACAATGATTTACTTAATAGAAATAAATACATAATTTCCTACATTTACTATTAACTCTATTCGGTGAAATTATTTGACCGCAACCTGAACCTCTCTAATATTTAATATTTTGCTCTTAAAAATAACTATTTTCAACTACTTGAATCGTAAATTGGCGTTTATATAGCAGGTAATTTAACGCTTAAGCAATATTTACCATTCTTCTTTGTGATTTCCATAATTATAAAATATAACAGGTCAAAAAAGTTTACTTACCTTCCTAGGCAAGCTTATTGTCAACTAGTAAATAGATTATATATGGAAATAGTCTACTTATTATTTATTTATACATAATTATCGTCAGTTGAGTATTGGTTTGTATCAAGTCCATTTAAAAAAAAATTTTCTGATAGTGGTTTCGACTTGCTCGACACCCAAAACTACCAAAACAACCATCTAGAAAAAATTTTTAAAAAGTGTACTTGGAACAAGCCAATACTAACGATATAATAAAACTGTAACGAGACCGTTTCTGCACAAGGAATATTTTTTGAAAATTGTACTGGTATTGTAAACAGTTATCGATGTAGATATCAAAACAGCGATTTTTAAAATTTTTGTCTGTCTGTCTGTTCACGTATCACGCAAAAACTACTGAACGGATTTTGATGAAATTTGGAATGATGATAAATTATTACCTGGTCAACATCTAAGATACTTTTTCTCCGGGTAAATATCTCATTTCCACGGGAAAATAGAAAAACCATTTTGAGTATATGTGTACACATTACGCAAAAACTATTGAATTGATTTTGATGAAATTTGGCGTGGTGATAACTTATTACCTGGGTCAACATATAAGATACTTTTTATTACGGTAAAATGTCTCCTTCCCTCGGGAAAATATGAAAACCATTTTGAGCATTTGTATGCATTAAGCAAAAAATAATATTCTATGCAAGTTCTGTATAATTATTACATTTATATACTTCTCTGATTTTATAAAAATGCGTCGCGTGAACGACGTCGCGCGTACAGCTAGTTTTTATTAAAATTGCACTTTTAATAAACTTATTAAAAATTCCATACTTATATTTTTATTAATTTTTTTAAAATTTTTTCATAATTTTTTTAGTTGAAAAAATAATTTTTTCTACTCCTACTATTAAAAGTAACATTTTGTACACGGCTAACTATATGTAAGAAATAACAATTGCCCACACTGTGCGGAAATAGCAGTGGGAAATTATTTCGCACGGCTTAATATAATAAAAAAGTTGGTTATGTCTGATTTAATATATAATGTCATATGTAATTCTAAAAATATACATCTGTATATTGATTATTTATTATTGTTTCCATAGTTTCAAAGTATGCTTTGGCAAAAATTTGAACATCTTACCACTGACATTATAAATTTAAAAAATTTTTACTACTTATTTAAATTTTATTTTAATTATTTCTGTTAAATTTTACGAAAAAAATGTGCTCGTAGAAAAAGTATAGTGTAAAATACGTGGGAAAAGCTTATTTCTCACTTATATGAATTGTTGCACTCGCTCTGCGGGCTCGCGCAACAAACTCATATTCGTGAGAAATAAGCCTCTTTTCCCACTTATTGTACAATATACTGTTTTATTACTCAAGTACTAACTTGGCGCACACATTTCTGTACGCAAAATAGCTGTTTGCTCATGTATTGTTCCCACATATTTTTTGCGTGCGGAAAGTTTACTTTCCGCACGCAAATTAACAATAAAATACGCAAAGCCGCCTCTTAATTTTTCATTTAATAAATATTTCATAATTATTTCTATAGAAACCACCAACAAAGTAATTTAAACAATATTTAATCAGAAAAAAAAGAACACCCAAAAATATTATTTTCAAAAGTAATAAAAATGTCAAAAATAGTAAGAATAATAGAAAAAAGTATGTGAAATTCGTAATAAAAAATGTGCAACTCGTGCGGGATTGCCGATTGCCCACTCAAACGAATGAGCGCACTCACTACATTCGTGCGCTCAACTTCGCTTTCGTGGGCAATCGACAATTTCCCGCATTTATTGCACAATATACTATACTCATATTTGGCCTGTAAGTTTATTTTTGTGGCCATGGATACTTAAGAATCATCGATTTTCAACCTTGGATCATCTTGGATGCTCAAAGTGCATCGCAGGCCAAAAAATAACACGTACGATCCTCGATAAGTATTAAAAATTGTCTAAAATTTTAATGTATTTGATGACGTCATTCAGATGATCCAGGATTTATTTGACAAATTTGTACTATTGGTGTTGACACCTTCCCCGAGTATTCTTTACCCTTATGCAATATATAATATTGCGCAATCTTTTTCAAAATTAAGTTTGGAGTAGCTACGTAAAAAAGAATTTATTAAAATAAATTCCTATAACTGTTATACTCGTATTCTTTTACATGTGCGCCTACGCATAAACCTCAAATTTATTCTAACAAACGAAACATTTTTTATTGTTGATTCTCACTTCCCAAGAGTGATTAATGACTATGCCTGTCTTATTATTCATTATTGTTTTGCAGGTAATCATGGTTATGAGGGATGTTACAAAAATTGCAACATCATCCTTAATTATTTTTATACTTGGAGTAACAATAAATTTTGGAAATTGTTCACTAATTAATTTAATTAAAACCAATGTACCAAGTGGATTAATATCTATATTTGATTACGCAAACGACGATTTTCTTTATGAAAGAAAGTTTATCATAATGAATCAAAATAATGAAACTGATCCCATTTTGATAAACCTGCATAAAATTATAAAATATTCCGTTATTTTTAACACAATTGCAACAAACGATTCTTCTAAACCCAATGCTTATATAATTTGTTTACAGAATAGTTTAAAGAATCTCAAACAAATTTTTAACGATACAAATTCAAAATTCTTAAACACTCGCGGCAAATTTATAATTGTATTTCGAATAGTAAAACAATTAGATTTTGAAGAAACTTTTAGATTTTTGCAATCAAAGAATGTTATAAACGTATTAATAATCGTAAATGACATTGTTTTCAAAAATAATCCAAATCATTGCAATAAAACTCTATCAATAACTAAAGAATCAATACGAGCAGATTTCAATTTCCCGCGATTATATTCAAATTTGAAACAATGTCCAGTAAATATTTTAACAATGACATGGGAACCGTACATTTTATCACCCATTAAACATAATTCCGAAACAATGGAAACTGAATATGCTGATGGAATTGAAATACGTTTAATAAATTTACTCGCGAACCGATTAAATTTTAAAGTGAAATTTTTTACAAAAATCAATGCCATCCCCGGGGAACATGAACAAATTTTATTGAATTCCACAAAATTTGAAATTTTAATTTTGGCGATAATTCCAAAGACTAGTAGCCACATGAATTTAGATTATACAGTGACGTATTTGCGGGACGCACTAACATGGTTTTGTCCAATAGCCGAAGAAATACCACCGTGGAGGAGTTTATTTTTGATTTTTTCTTTTCGTTTATGGATAATTTTAATCATTGTATTCTTCTTTATTACTTTTACGTTATATTTTTTTAATTTTGGGTTATCATTTAAATATTTTATGAATAATTTTACGTACTGTATTGAACAAACGCTCTTGTTACATTTAGCATTCGCGCCAACTTACAAATTAAAACGAAATTCACAGATGCTGGTTGTATTATCCATCTATGGTGTAATTATTAGTTCAGTGTATCAGAGTGGCGTGATTAGTATCTTAACGAAACCACCACTAGATGCGCAAGTGTCGACCGTCGAACAAATGACCATGGACAAAAAGTTAGGGTATGGTTGGTTGAATGCTACACGAAAATTAATCAGAGATCCTGACTGGCGATACAAAAAGATATTTAAAGACATAATAAATTGTGATAATTTACATAATTGTTTGGAGAGGGCAGCCAAAAAGCGAGATATATGTGTTATAACAAATAAATTACATATTGATTATTTAACTCCGGCGAAATTTTTAAAATCAAATGGTCAACCACAATTGTATACGTTTAAAGAGAATCTGTTTGTGTACCATGTTGAAATTAATATGAGAAAAAATCATCCATTATTGGAACCGTTTAATCGACTGATTGGACAAATTGTAGCTGCGGGATTTATCGAAAAATGGCACGATGATATTCATTTACCTGTGAATATAACGACAGACGTTCAGGATGTGATATCATTAAATCAATTACGTAGCCCATTCATATTTTATATTTTAGGGATTTTATTGTCAATTTTATGTTTATGTTGTGAGCACTGCCATTTTAATGCATGCTTTAAGAAATGAGGATTTGAATAATAACAACAGATAATTGAAATGATTTAATTAAAAAATTAAAATATATAAATACAAATTTAAAAAGTTTTAACATACGTAGTAATCTTAAACATCTGTTCATTCAATAAAACTATTTCTTGAATTATTTTAAAATTTTGATATTAAATTTATTTTAAATGCACCAATCGATTTATTTAAAAAAAAAATTACAACAGTTTTTGAAATATGCAACATTCTTGTTTAATTTTTTTTGATACCTAAGAAATTTTTTTAAAGAACTAAGAATTATAAGATAATGAATAAATAATTTTAAATGAATTATTTGTAACTGATTTTAATTGAATATAAAATGAAACTAGCTTAAACTAACTAGTAAATAACTATACTGACTTCACGTTTGCAATTATACTACTTGAATTTCGAAAATTTTATATCAAAAATTTTTTTTTTTTAGAAATTTAAATATTAAAAATTTTGTTAGTTTTTCTTTTACGTTACTATACATCTCATAAATATTAAATATTTGAGGCTTCTAATTATTAATATATAAGACAAACGCAACTATATTCGTAGATATTTTCTTTATTGACAAATGAACGCAGCTTTCGTTAGCAGAATGCGCCCTCGGTGCCCTTTTCTTCAAAAGATTAAATTCCAACGAGTACTATAAATACACCAGTGAACCAAAATAATGCAAGGTAATTCCATAGGAATATATACCCTATTTCAAATACAGTTGATCATGAGTCAAAGTTAAAAATTAAATAATTCTTATATTCAAAACAAATCAATCTTCTATTCTTTTCTAAAAATAAACTGCATATTAAAATTTACGTAAGTGCAATAATGAAAGAGATAAAGCCAAGGAAACGGAAATTATTTAAATTCACAAATGATGAAGCATGGTTAAATTTAAGTGAAATAGACCATAAAAGAAAATAATTACAAAATATTATAAACAGTTTTCAAAATAAGCAACCTATTTTTTTTTTAGTAAAAAATTTTCTTTTTTAGGTGAATTTTGAAAAAATTTTACCCGATGATAATTACAATGGTATTCTTATGTGAAAATCATGATATTAGTTCCAATATAACAGTTACGGCCGGTTTTACAAACCGAGTTTAAACTGAGTTTATTAGTTAAACCAAGTTTAAGTAAATGAGACCGTTTTATATATTGAGTTTATCTGTTAAACTCGGCTTATATTTAAACTACCAATAAAGGTGGCTTAAATCATTTAAACTAAGCTTACCTAGTTAAGATCATAGAAAAGATATAACTAATTTGTAAAAAGGAGCATTTGCCTTTTCTATGGCTGAGGTCGTTTTTAGAGATTCGATTATATTTTTATATGATTTTTGTATTTCTCTACTAGAGCAATTAAATACTCAATCATGGTGACCACATTACTGGAAAACTTGGAAATGCCAGGGAATTTTGAACTTTTTGGAAGTCAGGGAATTTTACCAGAAGACTGGAAAAAATTAATTTTTATAATTTTGTTTATTTAGGTACAAAACTTCAATCAATTTTTCACTTGTTTTGAGATTAGATTTAAAAATTGGGGTGGATTTCTTTTTTTTTTTGCTCATCATTTACTTTTTTAAGAAAAAGTGTTAAAAAGGTATTAAAATTTTTTTTTAGCTTTTTGGGATAAAATAGGGGCAGCATTTTTCACAAAATAGTCAGGGAATTTTTTAATAAAATTTCTGGAAAACCAGGAAAAGTCAGTGAATTTGATCTTTAAAAATCTGTGGCCACCATGCTCAATTTCATTACTCATGAAATTTACTGATCTTTTTTTTCATTTGTGTCATTCATTTTTTTAAATTTCTTTTTTTAATTTTATTAATTAAAATAATTTTTTTCCTTTGTAGCGTTATTTCTATATAGGTTACGTTTGTAGCGTATATCGCGTATGAAGTATATCTGGATACATACGGTTGAACGGTTGGTAAAATAGTTATTTTACCGACTTTGGCGGATACAGATACATACATGTATTGAATGAAATGAGCAAATGATTGAAAGTAGGTTTGCCAACACAAGCTTACTTAAACTTTGCTTTAAATTGTATTGTAAAACAGACGCGAAGATAAACTGGGTTTAACTTTTAAACTAGGTTTAGTTAAGCTTAAGCTTAAACTCCATTTGTAAAACCAGCCGTTAAAGTTCGTATATGTTTATAAGACAACCCGATAGTATCGAAAAGACCAAACAGTAATTTTCAATGCAATATACGTTCTTAAGAGAATTCATTTAGCATAATTATGATTTCAAAATTTTTCATTTTTCATACCTTTACAAATTAAATGACAAATAAATTATTAAGTCGCTGAATCATAGTAACTTTTACTGTTATATTGGCACTAATATAATACTTTTCACATAAGAATCCCATTCAAAATCACTGGGTAAAATTTTATTAAAATTCACTTAGCGAATTTAAAAAAGAATACCTGCATACCAAAAATACGATATTTATTTTAAAAATTGTTTACAATATTTTGTATTTTTTTTTTTTTTATATCTGTATGTTCCTTATTCTGGTCCACTGCTGTAATATTCATAAGATATAGATAGCATATTATATGATATTATTTAAAAACGTTTACACTTGTATATATATATATATATATATATATATATATATATATATATATATATATATATATATATATATATATATATATATATATATATATATATATATATATAATAAAATGTTTTCTTTTATAAAAATAAACCTTTTTCATGTATAAATAAAAAGAAAAATTAAATGTAGTTGATTTGTCCTACGTAAAATTACAGAGCATAGTAAAACTGGTAAAACTTATTTGATATTAGTTAAAATTAACATATTCATGTGTATTTTCTATATTTCAAATTGATTTAACCATGATACGTCGTAAGGGTATAAGGTAAGATTTCCATCATACATTACATATACCCGCACTAGATGGCAGTATCGACCAATAATATATAGAGTCCCTATAATAAATAGAGTCATAGAAAATACACATGATTTTTTTCATCAAGCGGGAAGCTTCAAAATTAATTATTACATGTTTGAGTAAATATTTTTAAGTACAAATTATAGTTAATAAATTATGAATTAATGAACAATGAAAAATTTTTAATTTAATTATTCTTTCTAAATTAAACTTTGTTAACATTTAATTTATTTCCAATGTATTTTACGCAAACTTTGGATATAAAATGTCGGAACCAATCAGCGTTCAGCATACATGTCACCACTCTATTTATTATAGGCACTCTAATTATATAGAAAATACATACGATTTTTTTCAAACTATATTCTGAACTGTTAACAAAATTATATTTTAAACAAATTATAATTTCTTTCTTTACAATAAATGTAACGCTATCTAGATAATTGTACATTTTTCTTATCGTTAATACAGTTAAGTAGTAATTTAATTGTTAATCTTAACACTTAAGTATTATTTATTTAAATCGGTATAAAATATATTTTACATAGAGACCTGTGTGATATCAAACGTAAAAACTTGTTAAATATAAAATGTTATTTAGTTTCATTCCATTAAAAAAACGGAAAAAAATTTAAAAAAGATTACACAGCAATCAAATACTGATTTCACCAAAAAATAATAATAAAAAATAAAAATAAAAAATGACATTTATCATACGGAACACTTTTTTGTTGTTGTATTTGATTGCCGAAATTTACAAGTAAGGACGGGCAATAGTTAAAAATTAAGTAATGCAATGTATACCCGTATTTCCGTACATTGTTATACATTTTAAATCAAAATTTGTATTAATAATAAATATGTATTTTTTAATATAGTTACACAAATAAATGATTTTAAAAACGGCTTAATTTATTTTATAAATATATTTGATTGTTTTTTTTCTTTTTTTTTTTTTTACTCAAAAATATAGTATTTTATATGGTTTATATGTATAAATATTTGTAGTATTTAAAAAGAATTATTAAGGAAGATCTTTGGTACAGTTTTGGTGCCACTCGTTTAATGTATATTTATTGCATCTATTTCTAGATGGAGAATTGTTAGTGATGCGTTATCTTTAATTAATACTTGAATTCGATAATAGATGGCACATAGTTGAAAATACACGTCCGTAAGTTCGTAGTAATAACAAGACGGAAATTCGACATAAACTTGATGCCGAACCTTTGTCGTTTGTTGAAATATTTTCTGGGGCGGGTGCTGAAACAAATTTTTTGTAAATAAATAATATGAGCTAGTATGAATTTTAAGTGAATAATTAATTGTTTAGATTCGCTTTATAAATAATGACAAACAATCGATCTTCACACCACTACAGCTGCTACACGTGTGACAATATAGACATAAGCGTTTGAATATGAGCGCGCTACAGTGCCGACATCTGTCGGTTATAATGATAAGCTCTTCCGACAAAATCTTGGTTACAAACGATTGGTGTCGTTGACAACTACACCTAGTGGTCAATATTTTGAGTATCTCAGAACCGCTCTAGTGTCGTTTATTTAAGTTGGAAGAGGGTAAAAGTCGGATTGAATTAAGGGGTAGATTTTGGCAAATCAAATCGCCGGGCGCTAACGATTAGCTTTTATGGAGGTATCATAGGGGATGAGATAGGTTTGATGCAGCGAGGATCGTTCTAATAAGAACACTTTTGTTCGGTAGTACTTGAGTTAACAACAGTTCTTTGGTTGGCAAGAAAAGGAACAAAGATGTCCACCTTTATATATGTATTTTGCATTGGTGTAAATTAAAATTAAAACTAACAAATTAAAATACCTACAAATAGATTAAAATTAATATGAAACAAATTCAATAATACTATTAAAAATAACAATTTTGTTTAAAATTATATTGAAATATTTTGAATAAAATAATAAAACTTAAAATAAAATAAAATTATTATAAGTAACATAAAATGGCGTCGTAATTTTATCAAGCAACAACATTATGTAAAATTTTTTTATAAAATCTTCATGAAGCGACATTATTTCGTAGCAAACAAACAATATCTTATTTTATTTAAAGAAATATAAGTGTTTTATTAAATTTTCAATCTCTAAACGACCTTTCTGGATGAGAATTTACACAATGAAATAAATTACATATGGAATCAATTATAATCTTACAGGGACAGAACAATAAAATACTCTGTCATCGTTAAATTATTCAAAATTACGCGCGAAATTCATACAACTTGGTCGAAGCAAGACGCCTCTATCGCTTCATACGACTAGTCAGCTTAAGCAGTAGCCGACACCGGACACATTCTGACACACTGCTATCCATAGTTTTTTATACATACGCTTTCGGACTTGATTGTTACATTAGCAACGTTGTACGCACAATTCTATATAAAGGGAATGTTCCGGAATATAATAAGTATTTCCGGAATATAATTCTTGAATGCCATACAGTAGAAGCCCCGTAAACTTGCGCTCCATAAACTTGCTGTCCCTCTAATCTTGACTGGATAATTTCTCTACTCTTGTAAATTAAAAATCACAAAGTGATTGAAAAAATTATCCGGATCGGCCGGGAATCGAACCCAGGATCTTCTGGTAACTAGCCAGACGTGTTAACCTCTACACCAACGATCCCATGCTCGGTAAGCGGCCGAACCGGAACCCATTCAATCACCTATGTGTATTAGTACTCTCTCTGATTCGAGAAACAGTTACAATTTTAATTTCAAATATTATCGAGTGCTTGTGAGACACTACCACGTATGACAAACTTTTGTTTGCATTTCAACACACGCAGTATTGATATGTACACTAATCGTTCAGCTAAACTGAAACTTTAAGCACTTGGGTTCGATTCCCGGCCGATCCGGACAATTTTTTCAATCACTTTGTGATTTTTAATTTACATGTGGTTTTTGGTCATACTATACCAAAGAAATCGAGTGCTTAAAGTTTCAGTTTAGCTGAACGATTAGTGTACATATCAATACTGCGTGTGTTGAAATGCAAACAAAAGTTTGTCATACGTGGTAGTGTCTCACAAGCACTCGATAATATTTGAAATTAAAATTGTAACTGTTTCTCGAATCAGAGAGAGTACTAATACACATAGGTGATTGAATGGGTTGTATATGGGAATGTATATGTAGTGTAGTATGTATAATGTAGTATATGTAGTATGTATAATGTTCTGTGTATATGTTGTATGTATAATGTTCTATAATGTTGGGACACTTTTTCAAATCCATATTGGCCATATATGATTCTGCTACATATTATATTATGTGGCCAGTATACTAGATTGTATTTCGGAATATACCCAAAGTGTATTAGCTGTCAAAATTGTTTACCAGTTGGACGTTTTGTCATTATAGGTTATGACCGCCATGGTGTTAAAAATATTTTGAATCTATAATCTAAACAGTAATGTAACTTAAATACAGGAAAATCCCCAAATAAGTGAATGTAATATTAATAGATTTGAGCGTTACTTTATAGTATTCCATATTTGTAAATAATAAACAAATATTCTACTTCGCAAAAATACCACTTTTATTTTGAAACTGTGACAATATTGTTTCGAACCGTCCGTTCATTACATCGGTCAAACTGGCAGAAACTTTGAAAAACGGAGAGCAGAGCTTTTCAGGTCGTATAGAAATAAGAAATTCGACTCTGCTTTTGCGAGGCATTTAATAGACACCGGACACACACCAGAACGGGAAATTACAGTGTTACACGAGGCAAGCAAAGGACAGAAGTTAACAATCCTAGAAGCAATAGAACTAAATAAACATAGCTTCGATCACCTTTTAAATGATTATACCGATATTTACAGTTCAACTTTATTTTCAATATTATAACTTATTTAAATTTTAATTTCTGTTTAAAACTGTATTCACTGTAATATTGTCTTTTTGTCATTTTCAAGTTCAATCTTTTGTCATGTGTTTGTTTGCCTCTTGTCACATGTAATGTAATCTTGTTTTTCTTGATTTTTTGGATTCTCCTACTACTCCCACCCCTTCCACTTCCACATCACATACCACTCCCCCTCCGTAAGTATAGTTAGATAAAATTAGTATATAAGGCATGTATCGAATGTAATTTTTATTCTGTTTGAAAATGAACTGACGGTTCGAAACAATATTGTCACAGTTTCAAAATAAAAGTGGTATTTTTGCGAAGTGAATGTAACGTTAATTTTGCTCTTTTGATTTTCGTTTTGTTCGTATCGTTAGCTACCAGCGTAAGTATACCTTGTGAATCAACTTTAAAATCTACCGCTGGTGACCAATTTGTTGCACCATATTTATTTCTGGCGTCCACTTGTAATTGATAATGTCCGTTTGAGAATGTTTGACCGCCATATTGTCCCGAATATACGGTGCCCACTGGCTGGTTCATTACAAAATCGTCCTCGATTTCAATGTATTCTTTATCCTATAAAAGAAAAATTTAGGTGTTTGAGAGAAAAATCTTTGTAGAAGAATCGGTGACTACTTACATGTCCAACATGTCGATAACGAAGACTGTAATGTTCGATGGGACTCACTGATTCAAACTGCCATTTAAAGAGTGGTTGATTTCCACGTGGAATTACTTCAAGTTTTATGAACTCTGGTTTGGCGAAGACTTGAATATCTTTTCTAACTGTTCCTAAATGATTGGTCGAATTGCATATATATTTACCAAAATCGGACTCTTGGGTATTATAAATATACAAGATGTGATCGTGGTCGTGTATGATAACCCTGTATTTTTTGCCGTCGGGGATGATGCGCTGTTTGTCTTTGAACCATTCGGTGACTGCGACAGGATTCGCATGAACGGAACAGGTTAAAATGGTGGTAAAATTTTTATCGGTTCCAATAATTGATTTTTCAATAAGCATATGAGGCTTATCTGTGGGAAAAGAAAAATAAATTTGGACTAAACCGTGTGGGGAATTGGGCGACTTCCGGTGACATTGACGTCTGTTGGTGATATTTTAAAATAATATGTTATTGCTCACTGATAAATTTTATAAAGACAAGAAAAAAGGAGTATTATGAATGTCATAAAGCTTCTTTAAGAATGCTTCATGACTTCAAGGCATTCATAACTTTTGTTTTATGTTAAGTTTGACCGTCAATTCTTAATTTGATTTATAGTATTGGATTCAGCTGGTAGATGTCACAGATGGCAATGAATTCGAACGTGGATTATTCGTACGTAATTTTCTATGTGCAAGTAGCTCATGCTAATGGGCAAGTTCATGAAATTGGAGCAGTTTGAAGCATTCGCAGTAGTCTAGCACTGACGTCTGGTGGCGACATTTTATAGCAATATATTATTGATAATGCAGTTTATTTATTTATTTTTTATTGATAGATCTGCAACAGCTAAATTCATACGCATCGCTTGGTATAGTACTATTGAGTTCGTGTTGGATAAGAGCGGAGCTGCTAACCATTGAGTCAACTCGGGGTTTACAGTTTATTAAATAATAATTTTACAAAGTCAAAGAAGAGGAACTTCACAAGCTTCTTTCATAATTTTCTTAGCTTTATAATGTGACGTCAGCTTTTGTCCACGTTGAGAAAACTAGTATAAAGATACGAAGTTTGTTTCTGATATATTCTATGGATACACCTTTTTCGATACTATGGAGGTACTCATATATGTAGTATACATATATAGCCAAATAGATATGAAAAAAACGTCCCAACATCACGGTGCAGATTTGGAAGTATTTTGTTCGTTTTGCGCAAACGCGACTTTTTTGGTGGTAATATGAACCAATCTGAACAGTAAACACGGTAAACACTAATTGATGCATCTGCGAAAAACAACTGAAGTTCCTCTACCCGATGTCTATCCGTCTCACTTCATCGGAACCACTGCCTCTTAGGGTCCGTCCACACGACACAAGCTTTACCACCGACTTACTTGCGCAAACCAGTTTGTGCAAGTAAACATGTACGTATGGACGGGAAAAAACGTAGCGACTTACTTGCACAAACCTGGTTTGCGCAGGTAAGTCGGTGGTAAAGCTTGAGGTGTGGACGGGCCCTTATAGGGATTGGCCATATAGTTATAATACATATATGGGAGGTACTATTTACCATATTCGATACTTAATGACATTCTACATGCGTCTGTTTTTGATGTTGTTTTAAGACACCAATAGATGTCCCGAAAATCGCACATTCTCGTAAAAACTTACGCTGAACCCGAATAGAAATCTGTTTTATCACTGGATCGCCCACTTTATTATCCGCGATACAAGAATAAGTACCGGCGTCGTGGACTTTAATTTTTTCAAATGTGTAAGTGCTTCGACTATCTTGTCCTTTGACTTCGGCAAATCGTTCACCACCTTTGGCCCACGTGACTGTTGGTGCTGGTATTCCAGACGCGGTACAAACAATGCTTAAAGTTTCACCTTCAACGGCGGCATAATTGTCATTTGGTAATATCTGTTCAATTTTTGCGGGTATTTTGACGGTAAGATGATGGGTGATTTTTAACACTTCCTTGTCGTGGATAGCACAATGATAGTCACCGGCATCAGAAGCGCTAATGTTGTAGATTGTCAACGTTCCACTTTCGGTTTTATTGTAGTATTTTTTACGATCTTGTGGCATAGTGAAGAGGTCATTCAGATAGATCAATTGAGTATCGTGATACCATTGCCGTACAACAAGATCTGGATCTGGGCAATTGCAAAAAAATATAGTTAGGTCACTGAGCATCGTATTTTTTGAGGTTTAATTATGCATGGCAAGCGATGGTCGTTTATATTTATTTACTTCTGTGCAAAGAATATGTACATGTGTTCTGAAACTATTATTAACTACTTATATATATGGCTTTGTTTGCACGTCAGAGGTGTTTTCGGCGAATTATTTGAGGATTTATGCCTCAAGGTCGAATATCAGGCTCTTCTTTGTGTGTGTGTGTTTTTTTTTTTTTGTTTGCTAGTGGAATTTAGGTAGAAAATCCGCAATAAATGTTGATAACAAGTACTCTGTGACAACAAGGTTGTCGAAAATTAAAAAGTTGACAAGCCTGCTTATGTAATATGACATATATACGTAATACTACGATATTACTAGTGGCTGTAAGTGGCTGGATCACGGTAAGAGTAATAAGAGTAATAAAACAGAGAAAGGGACGTAGCCTATTGTGCGTACCGAATTTGTCAAATCCAATTCTGCATGTATCCAATGAATGTACACATATTAAATTTGAATCTTGGGCGATTCTGAGCGTGATGCACGGGACATTAGTACAACAAAAACATGTTTTAAAAGAAAATTATAATTAACACTATGAGGCCCGAGCACTTTCACAGTGAACTTCCCCGGAAGCCGACAATATTTTTAAACAAATTTATGTAAACAAGTACATAAAATGATTCCACAGAACACTAAATGCTTCAACATGTACGTGTTAGGCAGGTCAAAAAATGAGTACATACATAGTTATTATTTTTGATAAAATACACATGTACATACAAACATACAATACACACATTCATACGTATGTGGATACAAATATTATTTGTAAATAAAAGATGCAGCCTAGATATTTTGATAATAAAACATATTGTTATGTATATTTATTTATACATATGTACAAAAAATGAAAAGTGCCCGGTACATAGTAATAAATTATTTTTATTAGAATAACAAAATCCTTTTTATAAGTATGTATTTTTAAGTGTTTTGTTTATTATTCTAAATATTGATCGCGGTCGGCCTCTGAGGATGTTTTGTTTGGTTTCGGATGCCGAAGCCATGGGACTGAAAGTGTTAATAATAATCCAAACAAAATATTATAACTGGTATTATCCCAATATGTATCTAATTAGTATATTTTAATTTATATCTGAAATCCAGTACTCAAGAAATAAGACATTAAGTGCCGATGCACACATGCGTGTTTTTACCGCTGCGTGCACGCAGCGGCACCGCAAAATGTGATGCACACATGTGTGTTTTTACCGCTGCGTGCACGCTGCGGCGCCGCAGCGATTATAAAGTACATTGAGTTAAATTGTGTGATGCACACATCTTGCGGTGCCGTGAGGCAGGGCCGGACCTAGAGTTATAAGAAGGGGGGGCAAATTTTCCTGTTGGCGCCCCTTGCAGCAAAAAAATTTTTACCTGGAGGATGACAAAAAAAAATAACCTGGACCCTATCATAAATCGGCACCGTTGACCTTTTTGGTCATCACTTACTTACAAATTCACTTTAACCCTATCATAAATTGTTACTATTCACGTTTTTTTTTTTTTTTTTTACTCATCACTTGCTCCAACTATTGCTCCAGCGGTAAAAACACGCACGTGTGCATCGGCACTAATAAGCGTGACGCACGGGACTCGTACGAATGCTTCAATTATGATTCATCTAGTTCACTGAATATTGTCTGTGAATTGTGATATTTTTTTTATTTTTCTTCTCATAAATATTTTTCCTTGTATTATTCTCTTTATAATGTTTATTTTTGTTTAGAAAAATTTATGTTTTTTAATGAGTTATTTGATATTTTATAGTACACTGCACCGTGATGCACGGGACACTAAAGTAACCTTGCTTAATATTGTGTTAATAAGCTTCTCAAATCAAATATAACTGTTACTGTTTTACTTATAATTATTGTATTTCATATCTTTTAAAGAAAATAATAAAATTTATTCACTATTTTTTGTAATGTACGGAGGTAAAAGAAGGGTGGTAGCTATGGTTGAGATTATAGTTAAAAATATTTTAGTTAAAAAGTTATAGATTTCGGGACGCGATCAAATGACTCAAAAGTTACTCGGACGACGTTACAGGATATTGCATAAATCAATAACTAGCGATTAACAATAAAACTTTTATATTCTAAATAAAAAATATTAAACTACAGAATTGATATCAATTTGGGCCTAATAAAGTTACAATAAAAAATCTATATTCCAACAATGAAAGATAAAAATAATACATATTCTTATAATCTAATAATATTACATATGCAAGCCGATTCGGGTGTGGTTGGAAGACTACCGAAAGTTATGTGAAAATACCCAAAAATATCTTAAACAATTATTAATTCGAATTTAGTAAAAATATACCGAATCGGGTTGCATATGTCGATTAAATATTAAGAAAGGAAGTGCATATTACCTCTTCCTGAGGGATACACAATGCACTACACAAAATGACTTTACATTTTTAAAAGTACTTTACAACATTACATTACGGTATTTCAGCACCGAATCTAACTATGGAATGAATCTATATCGATCCGTTTCTGGGCCTCAAGCCACGCTCGCTAAGGTACTCCCCTTACCTCGCGCATTAATCGTTCGATTTCATATTTTGGCGTTTTGCTGAATTAGCGATTGATTCAAAGAAACCATTATTCTACTCTTAAATAGTTGTTCTTCTAGATTAATCTTTACAGTTGTGTTCAACAATAAGTTTACAATATGGTACTACATCATTAGGAAGTGGGTGCAGTAGCGGGCATTATATTACATTTTTTTGTTTACGAACTTTATTTGAATAATTGTACAAAGTTTACATTCTAGTTTGAATATCTTTGTAAACAGTATATTCATTAGCTGGCTAGGTTTTAAATGGGAATACAGTGCTTTTATTGTGGAAATAAGTAATGACCCCCTCCAAAAAAAATTATCACGTGTCTTCCAAATTTTGCCGCCCGGGGTCAGTGCCCCGCGTGCCCCTAGTGTAAATCCGGCACTGTATACATAAAATGTGTGATGTATGCTATTTAAAATGTTATAATAAACATGTAAAACCAGATTCCAATCAAATTATTCCATTTCGAAAATTTCATTTTTATGGACCACTTGTCAGAGAATCGCCCTCTTATTTATGCGCATAAGTAAGAGTCCAATATGTACTTAGCGATTTTTTTCATTAAAATACAATAAATAGGTAAAACAAAAATTGAATAAAACAAAAAGATGAGTCATTTGGGAAAAAATTATTTCATATAAAGTAATGAATAAATTGTATGTATGTACTTGTAATCAACTACACCTTTAAAAACAATAAAATATTTACCACGGGATGCAATTCGTGTGTTTGATTTTTGATCACGGGATGCAATTCATGTGTTTTTTATGGCACCTTGGGGAGATTAAATATTTTATTGACCGCCGCGCCGGATGCAATTCGTGTTTAGCGATAAACCAGACTATATATTATGACAATGAAACTGATTTTTTAACAATGATATTTGTGGTGTGCCCGGCTCTATTAGTCTTTACCATTTTGTCCATTGTTTTTTGGTAAAGTATACTCACTTAATTCGTTAACTTCACATTCAAATTCAACTTTATCACCCTCTAGCACAGTAACTTGTTTCGGTCGACTCAATATCTTGAGATCTTTTGTCGTTGGTGTGTCATTGTTGTTTGGATTACTGATATAATCATAGTCGTCCTCGTGCGAAGCTTCTTCATTTGCCATATCGACGTAATCTTCTTTGTACTCACTTGGGACGTCACTGGGCATTAATTGCACTGTAACAAACGAGGTGAATGTTAAAAGAAAGTGAAGCGGTTTAAAGTGAACAAACAGTCGGAAAGGGACGAATAAAAATAGTGGCAAATCCAGCTATTAGAATCTTAATGACATTATAAGGGGTGCTTTCTTTGACACTGAAAATTAAAAAAAAATTATCCGCGCTGGATTTCACATGCCTTCAATCTTTCAATTCTTCTTACGGTTTTAAGGCAACTTGATGTTATCAAATTAAAAAAAAAATTGGCAAGTAGGTACGTACCTAGTAGTTTGGTACCTAGAGTTTTTCACAGTTTTTGGGATAAAATATTCTTTGCTTTTATTTTATTTAATATTAAAATTAGCTTTAAATTTGTTAATAATATGATTATCTTAAACCATTTATTTTCTATATGAGTGAAAAAATTTCAGTAATAGTTTTTACAAAACAGCATTGTCTCGTAAATTGTGTAAGGTTCGACACTGACCATTACAAAATGGTTAAATGCAGACAGACCACTCAGTGCAATGACAGACATGATGAATTTATAAGGATTTTGTGGTTAGAACTACGAAATTTTAAAATTTATTCTTTTTTTTATAGTTGCGTGGTTAGAACCACGTAACTATTATACAGTCACTCGTCTTCATAAGTGATCATTAAGTCCCTAGATACATCAGTGGCACTTTCCACGGAAGTTAAAAAAGTTAGGTAGTGAGATATTTTTCATTCAAACGTACATTATCAGTGTGCCATTAAAACGTTGTACTATGTATGCCCTTGAAATATTTTTAGTTAAAAAAATGACCGATCGTTTTTGGACAGGTGGCAGCACCTCGTATGTATCATTAAACATTATACATACCTAAATCATATATCGCGCGTTTTCTGTCTCAACCTCGTATCTGAAAGATCCCAATTTTTGGACACACAAACAAAACTTATTTAAATCTGTATCTTCATCACTATGAACTTAAGATTTATGCTAATTACACCCATTGATGTTGGCTACCTATATATATAAATATATATATAGATAAGTATATGTATAAATACAGTATTTAATATGATTTTTGTGTGCCCAAAAACATGTAGTTTTTGATATACGAGGTTGAGACAGAAAACGCGCGATATGTATATTATTAATTACATACCGACACAATTAGATGGCACTGATAACCACTATAGATACATAGGTACGAACTCTATCAACATACAAAATTTCAACTCTCTACGTTAATTCTGGGGGGCTGTGGGCGTGTTAGACCCAGCCAAACCACTTTTTCCCCTCTCTACTTCCTCCAAATCTCCCTAGGAACCTGAATTTTGGATATGTTGCAGATAATTGATCGAAACATTATTTCCAACCGGTTTGGAAAAGTTTTATTGTTTTGTTGAAAAAAAATCAGTTAATAGGAGGAAATTCGCTATGTTATGCAGATGCTACGACAGGGGTATTTCACTTTTACCATGGAAAGAAAGTTGAAAAGAAAAAAACGCCGTGAGCAGCGGGGCCCCATCACGGAAGTCGAATTTTTCGCTACATTTTCGGTATTGAATGTCTACAAGCGAAATGTGATTGAAAGTCTACAAGCGATTTGTCATTCTGATGGTTTCAAAATTGATGATGAGTGTCCGGCTGGTCGAGGCTTTAAAAAAAGGTTTTAAGTTTTTAAGGGCTGAATCTCAGTAAATTTCAATTTTGTGCCGAAAGCAGTTAGCAGGAAAAAAGCCAACACAATTCGTACGAGGGTATTCCTACCCATGCTTATCCGCCAATTGCCTTTGTGTTTTATTTTTAAATATTAAAAAGGACTTTAAATAGTAATCTGGTAGGCCTTTATGAAGATATTTTTTCTTTCATAAAGTAAACAGTGACAAATAAACAGTGACATTAATAACATTTTTAAATTACTTAATATTTATGTATTGCATTTGTTAAAAAAAAAGTATGTTCATTTTTCTTTTTTTATTAATTTTTAAAATTACTATACGCCTGCTTGTATTAGAATAAAGATAAAGCATTTAAAATACATTTAACAATACTACCGAATTTCGATGTAAAAATGGGAGAAGTGGGGGGAAAAGTAATGTGGAATCCCTAAAAGGCACTAGCTAGATACTAACTAGGGATGTTATGGATATCCGTAACCGTAACCGAAACTACCGGATATCCGAAATAATTATATATCCGAAACCGAAACCGTATCCGAAAATAAAAGTTTCGGATTTGTTTCGGATAATAACAAACAGTTGCTGTTGGAAAATTAAGTTTAAATCGAAGCAAATTTTTGCTGTATATGTTTCTCTTGATACATTTCGGTTGATTCGTTTTTGACGTTCACTTTTTGGGTTAAAACTTTCGCCTTTTTTTAAAAAAATATGTTCACTGAAAGCAATTATGCGTAACCGTAACCGTATCCAAAACATTCTCTGATATTTTTACCTATCCGTAACTGAAACCAAAACTGAAAAAAATGTTTTTAAATATCCGTATCCGTACCCGTATCCGAAATTTCATATCCATAACATCCCTAATACTAACTCAATACATGTACAAAATTTCAGCCCCCTAGGTTTCCTTAGAGAGTCTCTAGACGTGTTAGAAAAAAAGCAAAAAAATCAAGGAAAAAAATTGGCGTAAAAATCGTGGGGGTAAGGGTTAAAAGTTGAAACCTCCAAAAAGCAGTGGCTGGCTATTAATTTAACTTGTACACAAAATTTCAGACCTCTAGATTTATTTGGGGAGATTTTGACCCGAACGAAACTGTTAAAAAACAAGAAAAATCATGTTCTTTTTGGTATAAAAATGGTGGGGGTAAGGGTTAAAAGTTGAGATTCCCAAAAGGCACCCCCTTGATACTAACTCAATCCGAATACAAAATTTCAGCCCTCTAGGTTTATTTGGGTGATCTGTGCGAGTGGTACAAACTTCGAAAACGTCGAAAAAGCATGAAATTGTAGCTTAAAAATGAGGGGGGTGGGGGTAAAATATTAAAACCTTCAAAAAGCACAACCTAGGTATGAACTGTATCAACACACCAAATTTTAACCCTCTATGTTAATTCTGGAGGGCTGGGGGCGTGTTAGATCCAGCGAAAATCGTTTTTTCCCCCTCTACTCCCTCCAAATCATCCTAGGAAGCTGAATTTTGGATATGTTGTAGATATTTGACCGAAACATTATTTCCAATCGGTTTGGAAAAGTTTTATTGCTTTTCCACCCCCCACCACCCCCTTAAAGGTTGGGTCGGATCCAAAATTTGTCCAAAATTTGACCCCACTTTGATAGTATTTTTGTGCATCGGAATGTGCCCCATTTACCAAATTTGAGCTCTTAACTGCCATAGGGGGGCCCTACACATATTAAAAGGTAGTGGTAATATATATATATATATATATATATATATATATATATATATATATATATACATACATATATATATATATATATATATATATATATATATATATATATATATATATATATATATATATATATATATATATCAGACATTTTTTTCTACAGAATCGTGTTCTACGGGTCCGAAAACGGATAGCGCCCCTACTCTCGCCGTTCTTATCGTATAGGCTGTATAATTCTAATTTTTTCAAGGAAAAATTCGACTAAAAAATGGTACAAAACATTTCATTGGTTATTTAATTGTAGGTAAACACGAAAAAAAAATTCGTATTGGTAAATTTAACTGATTTCAGAACCATAGTAACAATGTATTAAAATAATAATAATATGAATTATGCTAATTTATTTGATTCGTTAAATTGCCTTACCGTGTTACACTTGAGTTTTATATTTTTTCTGAATAAATTTATGTTTTCTACAACTCAAATTTCTTGCCTAAAAGCAATTTAACTCGAAGAACTGTCAACCCAAAAACCATAGAACACTAGAAGCCAACTAATATCAAAAAAGTGTAATTCGCTTGGATGTTTTGTATGCCAGTCACAGCTTAAGGCATGTAGTCAGTCAGTGTCCGTCGCCGAACGCACAGTACTTTGTTAGACAATGGTTAGACATTGTTACTTAAATTGGACAGCTTGGTCTGTCCCATAATACGTGTGTTGTAGTCGTTGTAGTAGTATGTGTGAATACGCACACAGACGCAACCATTAAACCAATACCACTGCAAACAGTGTGTATCTACACGCCAGAGTGGGGAGATTTTACGTCACAAACTCATTACAAGTGGAACAGAGACATAGACAATCTAGTATGACCCCTTGCCAAAAACGTTTCAGCTTCGCTGTCGTGTTTTTGTTAGTTGACAGTTCTTCTCGTTAAATTGCTAGGCAACAAATTTTCATTATATATAAACACATTAGAAAATACGCTGCCAATAGGGTGGGCACACAGCTTCCTCGTAGTCGTAAAAGGCTTTAAAACAGTATTCTACCAAATATACATATTATACATATACCGTGAAATTATATTTTCGCCTTGAAGTTTATAAAAAACTGTTGTAACTCAAAAGACTTAAAGGCTAAATTATAAAATAATAGCAAAAATATTTTAGAAACTAACCCCCAATATACCCTAAAAATTTGAGCGAGATAGGACTAGCAGTAAATAAGATATTGACATTTAATGGGACTTCATGGTAGCGGCGTAGCTACCGTTACTCCGATTTCGATTAAATTCATAGGGGACCATATAGGAACCAAACTACATAATTTCTGAAAATTTCATAAAAAAGAATTGAGTAGTTCCGAAGTTATGCCACTTGGTGCAATTTTGGAATGACATGGTAGCGGCGTTGCTACCGTTACTCCGATTTTGATTAAATTCATAGGGGACCATCGCGGAGCCAAACTGCATAATTTCTGAAAATTTCATTAAAAACAATCGAATAGTTCGGAAGTTATGCCACTTGGTGCAAAATTGGAGACATACAGACGGACAGACAGACGGACAGCCCAAACCAAAATTGTTCAGGAAGCTCTAAAACGTAAAATGTGCGTAAAAAATTTGATTTTGGAGAGAAAAAATTTTTTATTTTTCAAAAGTGATCACAATGCTTCCGCTACTTTAGTAGTCTCGGAAGCAAAATACAAACCTCTCGTGTAATAATAAGTGAAAATATGTTTTGATAAAAAAAATTAAAAATAATTAATAAATATTTTTAAAAACTTTTGCTAAATGTAATTTTTTTAAATATTTTGTTCTCTTTTGTAGCATTGTTATGTAAAAAAAATGTTTTTTGCAAATAAACTCTAAAATTCTCCGTAAAAATCTACTTGTAAAAGGGTATGATGGGATAAGAATGGCCGGTTGGCCCCCAGACGAGATCTTCAACGGCACTTTGGCTACTATAAGGGCAGCTGATAAGAAGTCTTGTGTGCAAGTTTTAGCCTCATATCTTGGGTAGTTTAGAAGTTATTTGTGATAATATGTATTAAGGCCATGATTTTTTAAACCTTTATATCTCGTAAACTATTACAGATATTGAGATAAACTAAAAACCGTTGAGTAGGTCTAAGTTAGTACTATAATATATATTTCTTTCAAATTTTTCCGTTAGTAAACAATCATAGAAAATTCGAGAAGAAAAATAGAAAAACATTTTTTTAGTGGTTCCTTCAGAGTGACAATCACAAAAAAAGTCTCAAATATTGCACATTAGATCCTGTTTTAGTACTGCAAGTTTCGTTAAAAACAAAGGGGTGGAACAGGGTCAAAAAGGAGAAACCTCGATCGAAGCCACCATCGGAAAGGTGAATTTCATCATTCCGTTATGTTTTTATGCCGTGCGCACAAGATTAATTAAGAACCTGGTGATGTTTTAACGATATGTACTGATATAACTATCATGACTTCCAAATATACAGTGTGTTCAAGGTCATGTGAAGCCAATATATAAATATGTAAGGAAAATTGTTGGTAGGATAACGGTCATATTTCTTGCCCGATACAGCTGCTATTTGGTATTGTGAGTGTTTATGTCAAGTTCTAGGCTAAATTCATAGATGGAGTTGATTGTCAATATGGGATAGTTTCAAAATATTGAGAATTTTAAGTTTAAAATTATTGTCATTTGAGAAACTATTTAATCAATTGTACCTATCTACGAGGTAAATTTCAGTTTTAGTTAATAGCTACTTATCATTAACTTTAGATAGATATACAATCATAGGGCCTATTCGTACCGCACGAAGTCAAAGTGTCTTGCTCTTACTTTTAAGAACATTATACTTGTTTTGAAGAACTTTTGTCTTACTTTGGAGATATTTGTATGTTCCTGTCTCACTTTCCGTGTTCTTGAGAGAAGGGTGAAGGATATGTACGATGTATACCGAACGCTATTACTGACTATAAACTATGTATGCTACAATCATCGTATCATAGAGATGTACACGATATGATTTTACTCACAGAGTACTAATTTAAATACAAGAGTAATATTGTACTAGATTTTAGATAAAATTTCTTGTTAATACAATAATACGTGAAAGTTTTTAAAAAATGTGTTGTTAATTATTTAGAATTTAGTTAATTCACTTGAATGAATTTTTTTAATGAAAATAAGTTGCGTTTTTAATGACAATAGGAATATTCTTATTGGAACGAGAAAAAATTAAAAAATAAAATAACAGAAAATTCTCATATAATTTTTATTTGTATAAATTGAATTATATAATTCATTTTATTTATTTATACTATTATTATTATCGTGAAAGATTAACGAAAAACGCGACTGCACTTCAAAAACCCCCAGGCGGAGGGAAAAGTGTCCGTGCAGCGTACCAGGTCAGGTACTTCTAGGTCAGGTACGTAATGTCCGTCATACAGCATCCCCTTCCTGGTCTTCCCTACCTAATAAATCCCCGAACCTCGCTGCAAAACCATGGCAGTAGGAGATTCGAGGGCAGGTCCAATGGATGTTCGAGGACCCGCTCTAAACGGGGCATGGGCGTTCAAAGGTGTTCATGAACTCCCGGAGAAAGTCGTCTCGTGCGACCGGAGCGTGCGGAGCGTCCCGATAATAACTGCTTTTTGCATTGACGCCGCTAACATGTTGGCGTGAGATCTACAGGCCGGAATGATGTTAAGATTGCGCACAAAGGAGTTATGCATACCCCCCAGACATCCGATTATAAGTACGACCAAGCGGATAGTATAGCCCGGGTACAGTTGTCGCAGTTCATGTATTAGATCTTGATATTTAATCCTTTTTTGCTCCTCCTTTTCGACTATGTTAGTTTCCGCCGGAGCAGAGAACTCGATAACATACATAGTCTGAGATGTTAAATCTTGGAGCACAACATCAGGCTTATTGGCGTTCAATTGCCTGGTAGTTGCAACCGGCATATTCCAAAAGATCTTGCACTTTTGGTTGGCAACAAAGGATTCTACTTCCGCAGGATCGTAGGGCAAGACTGGTGTTTTGTCAACTTCGTAATGATGACGAAGATAAAAGTAGAGCACACGCAACGCTGCATTATGGCGATGGATATAGGTGGATTTAGCATAATAAGAACAACCTGAAGTCAGGTGCATTAAGGTTTCCGGGTATGCTTTGCATGCCCGACACGAGGTACTCGAAACCCCTTTATTACCCATCACATATTTTAGGTGTGTTAAAGTGTTCCACACTCCATCTTGAGCTGCCATGATAAAGCCCTCCGTTTCCGATTTAAGTCCATTAGCTCTCAAGAAAGCCCAAGTGAGTTCGCTCGAAAGACCAAGGTTGTCAAGATGACGGTAGAACATACCCTGGTGAACTTTGTCGCGATGTTTATTGAGCAGATGTTGTTGCTCGGCTCTCTTGATTGCCGACTTTTGGCGCGACTGTGATAGTGAATATTATTATTATTATTATTATTATTATTATTATTATTATTATTATTATTATTAATTTTTTTTATTATAATAAGAATTGTACAGAATTTTGATAAGAATTGAATGTAAAATGTTGAACTGGCAAAAATTTTAATAGGTATAAAGAAATTAGCATTATGAATAATACAATTTTGTTCGTCATTGGCCTGGCCTTTATATAAGGTTAAAACTATTCATTAAGAATTTTTTAACAAGCCACGCGATAATTTTACATAGGAAATATGTAAACGTACGCACTTCCGGTATATTCGGCATTTTTCGTATTTTTCATGAATACGTAGTTGATTTAATGGTCTATGATGCTGTTAACAGCATAAAGCCCGTTACACACGAACCAAAAGACTAGATTCTTAATCAATCTTAAAGTTGCGAACGAATTTATTGATAAAAATTATAATCTAAGACCATTGTGTGATTGAAATCATTCAATCAAATCAGGTCATCTGCGATCAGGTCATTATAACTTACTCTTAGCTAACTATATTATAATTTAATATAAAAACTGATAAGTTAAATATGACATTTTAATTTTATTAATACAAAAACGTAAAAAAAAGAAAAACAAAAAAAAAAGATTGTTTACGATTAACCATAAAGCAAGCGCCAATTTTTGTTTTTATTTAATAGAATTTAAAATTAAGATTGGTGGTTGTATAAACGACTATTTTGGTACAATTTTAAATTAACACGATCAAGATCATAACCTATAATGACGAAACGACCAGCTGGTACACTATTTTGACAACTAGTATACGTTATATGGAATTATGTGGAATTGTTAACGAGTTACAAGGTTGTGTCACAGTTACTTAGGTTTAAGTTAACGCTGAACAGCGTCCATGACTATTGAAATACTAAATTATCATATTATCATCGCGTGGGTAGCTGATTCTTGGCGACGTAAAGATTACGCAAGCATCTCAGGTTTTTTTTTTTTTTTTAAATTAGAATCTGTATCAAGTAAAAATTTTTGTATACGTGTAATTGTCATTAGAATACCTATTATACAAATTATGGGCGGATTACTAGATTTTATATCCCCAATTAAACATTTATGCGTATATTTTAACTTGATACTAGTCCTAATTTTACCACCAGAGACACGAGAGAGAATCTTTACGTCGTCAATAATGTCTATTTTATTGGCCGATGAAATCAGACCGTGTGTAACAGGCTTTAATTAGGTATTTAAATCATGGGATACTTCGTATACATGTTTGATGTACTAAAAAATTCTTAATGAATAGTTTTAACCTTATATAAAGGCCAGGCCAATGACGAATAAAATTGTATTATTCATAATGCTAATTTCTTTATACCTATTAAAATTTTTGCCAGTTCAACATTTTACATTCAATTCTTATCAAAATTCTGTACAATTCTTATTATAATAAAAAAAATTAATAATAATAATAATAATAATAATAATAATAATAATAATAATAATAATAATAATAGTATAAATAAATAAAATGAATTATATAATTCAATTTATACAAATAAAAATTATATGAGAATTTTCTGTTATTTTATTTTTTAATTTTTTCTCGTTCCAATAAGAATATTCCTATTGTCATTAAAAACGCAACTTATTTTCATTAAAAAAATTCATTCAAGTGAATTAGCTAAATTCTAAATAATTAACAACACATTTTTTAAAAACTTTCACGTATTATTGTATTAACAAGAAATTTTATCTAAAATCTAGTACAATATTACTCTTGTATTTAAATTAGTACTCTGTGAGTAAAATCATATCGTGTACATCTCTATGATACGATGATTGTAGCATACATAGTTTATAGTCAGTAATAGCGTTCGGTATACATCGTACATATCCTTCACCCTTCTCTCAAGAACACGGAAAGTGAGACAGGAACATACAAATATCTCCAAAGTAAGACAAAAGTTCTTCAAAACAAGTATAATGTTCTTAAAAGTAAGAGCAAGACACTTTGACTTCGTGCGGTACGAATAGGCCCATAGTATCGCAGGCAAATTCCGAAATGTATACTGAAGAATGAGAGTTGTGGCAGCGGTTACCTTTTTATCGGATGACAGCTTAATTTTATTATAATTATAATTGGGGTCAATGTTTAAGCTGTTTGTAGACTAGCTCTTTTCGCTGAATAGTTTCAAACTGGAAATAATTTAATAATATAATAATAAATTCATTGATAATGAAAAGTCACCATTTTGAATTCATCCCATATTGACAATCAACTCCATCTATGAATTTAGCCTAGAACTTGACATAAACACTCACAATACCAAATAGCAGCTCTATCAGTCAAGAAATATGACCGCTATCCTACCAACAATTTTTTTTACATATTTATATATTGGCTTCACATGACCTTGAACACACTGTATATTTGGAAGTCATGATAGGTATATCAGTACATATCGTTAAAACATCACCAGGTTCTTAATTAATCTTGTGCGCACGGCATAAAAACATAACGGAATGATGAAATTCACCTTTCCGATGGTGGCTTCGATCGAGGTTTCTCCTTTTTGACCCTGTTCCACCCCTTTGTTTTTAACGAAACTTGCAGTATTTAAACAGGACCTAATGTGCAATATTTGAGACTTTTTTCGTGATTGTCACTCTGTAGGAATCACTAAAAAAAATTTTTTCTATTTTTCTTCTCGAATTTTCTATGATTGTTTACTAACGGAAAAATTTGAAAGAAATATATATTATAGTACTAACTTAGACCTACTCAATGGTTTTTAGTTTATCTCAATATCTGTAATAGTTTACGAGATATAAAGGTTTAAAAAATCATGGCCTTAATACATATTATCACAAATAACTTCTAAACTACCCAAGATATGAGGCTAAAACTTGCACACAAGATATCTTATCAGCTGCCCTTATAGTAGCCAAAGTGCCGTTGAAGATCTCGTCTGGGGGCCAACCGGCCATTCTTATCCCGTCATACCCTTTACGATGATTTATGATTAACGTTTCTCGTAGACCAACGTATGAATCAAGGGTTAATAAATATCTCGTAAGTTTTGTATTTGAATATGTGATTAAATATCTAAAAATTTGGATACAATATTATTAATTTCGTCTTCAATTTTTCCCTAAAAAAATAATTCTTCCACCTCATCTCTTTGTGTCTTAACCCTAGATTCATACGTTGGTCTACGAGAAACGTTAATCATACATCATCGTAAATTTTACTAAACTTGAACACAGAATCGAAATAGTGTAGCTCAAGTTAAGTAATTATATTGTACTTACGTTTCGGTATTTCCTGCCTGTTATTTACCATTTCTATGGTTGGTATACTTGAACTGTTTTGCATAAATCGATTATTTTCAAGTAGGGGAATTTTTGTTTCAGTGTGGTGTGTATGTTTGATAATAATTGGCACGCGGCCAACAGTTTCAGCTCGAGCTTTTGAATATACCGAGTTGACTGTGGCCAAACACTCTAATCTCATATCACCACCTTTAAAATGTTTAGCTTTCACTCTAAATTCAAGTCCCAAAGTGGTTATTTCAAGTCCTTCGGTGCCGATCACTTCTTTCCAAGGGCCTCGTATATAATGTTTTGGAACCTGGTAATTAATTTTAGAAAAAGATTATGGTAATTATTTCGAATTTGAGCTCCACTTACTTTTGACTATAAAAACAAAACTAATGGAGGGATTAGTTAACAAAAATACTAGAACTCGATACGAATACTGAAATTTTTATGCATGTTGGTACTGTTAATTTTCAATTTTGAGCACCCTTGGACAAAAGTAAATGGAAAATGGATGGTATGGATGGTAATGTATCATTAAAAATATATTTAAAGATGAGTAACGGAAGTTGTTGAGTTTGATTTTCCAAGGTTTTCAGTATTGGTTTCGAGTTCTAATATTTTTTTTAAACTAATCCACCGTAAAATTGGACCACAAACTTCAATTCTAAATAATTACCAAGATTATATTTTTGCAATTCGGAATTAAATTATTTTTTAATTTATATGTCAAACTTAATAATTTTAGTTAAAATTCTTTCATCTTAATTCAGAATTGCTAAAACTATTGTATACAACAAATGCAAAATATGTAGATGTTTTACTTTTTTTGACACGTTGTAATGTAATTGTTACGATTCGTAACAAAAAACATCCTCATTTTGTTGCTTGCTTCATTTAGTTTTACATTTTTCTTATTCTAGTTTTATTTTCAAATATATAAAATTTTACATTTTCGCCATTAATCAGCCATCTTAAATTGGCGCCAGGTTTCGATCTACCAGATGTACAATTGACGGCTAATCGCTCATTGACTTTGTAACGACTAAAGGCACCTGTGATTCTTGGTTCTACTTCCGGTATTGCTGAAATTAATTGAATTTTATGTCATTAAATATTTTTGAGTTTTTTTTTGGTACATACCAACAACAGTCATATTTGCGGCATCTAGAACCGTTTCAAATGATGGTGATTCAGTAGATACTTCACAGAGATATTCTCCGCTACTTTTTAATATGACTGGTGATAGTACTAATCGATCTTTAGTTGATTTTTGTTGCTAAAAATGAAAATACTTTATATTCAGTATAATATATTTTAAACCTAATTCAGACTTTCCTGGAAATAAAATATATTGAATTTTTGGAAAATTGTAAGTATTTAGTTCCGGGTCTTAAAAATTAACTATAGCTTATTTCCTGCATACTTCTGTCTTTGAAGTCGTGACATCATTGCTATGAGTTGTTTTTCGCGTCAATTTTTTCATTTAAAATTGTACAATATTATTATTATTATTATTATCATTATTATTTATTATTATTATTATTATGTGAAAGATTAACGAAAAACGCGACTGCACTTCAAAAACCCCCAGGCGGAGGAAAAAGTGTCCGTGCAGCGTATCAGGTCAGATACTTCTAGGTCAGGTACGTAATGTCCGTCATACAGCATCCCCTTCCTGGTCTTCCCTACCTAATAAATCCCCAAACCTCGCTGCAAAACCATGACAGTGGGAGATTCGAGGACAGGTCCATTGGATGTTCGAGGACCCGCTCTAAACGGGGCATGGGCGTTCAAAGGTGTTCATGAACTCCCGGAAAAAGTCGTCTCGTGCGACCGGAGCGTGCGGAGCGTCCCGATAATAACTGATTTTTGCATTGACGCCGCTAACATGTTGGCGTGAGATCTACAAGCCGGAATGATGTTAAGATTGCGTACAAAGGAGTTATGCATACCCCCCAGACATCCAATTATAAGTACGACTAAGTGGACGGTATAGTCCGGGTACAGTTGTCGCAGTTCGTGTATTAGATCTTGATATTTAATCTTTTTTGCTCCTCCTTTTCGACTATGTTAGTTTCCGCCGGAGCAGAGAACTCGATAACATACATAGTCTGAGATATTAAATCTTGGAGCACAACATCAGGCTTATTAGCGTTCAATTGCCTGGTATTTGCAACCGGCATATTCCAAAAGATCTTACACTTTTGGTTGGCAACAAAGGATTCTACTTCCGCAGGATCGTAGGGCAAGACTGGTGTTTTGTCTACTTCGTAATGATGACGAAGATAAAAGTAGAGCACATGCAACGCTGCATTATGGCGATGGATATAGGTGGATTTAGCATAATAAGAACAACCTGAAGTCAGGTGCATTAAGGTTTCCGGGTATGCTTTGCATGCCCGACACGAGGTACTCGAAACCCCTTTATTACCCATCACATATTTTTGGTGTGTTAAGGTGTTTCACACTCCATCTTGAGCTACCATGATAAAGCCCTCCGTTTCCGATTTAAGTCCATTAGCTCTCAAGAAAGCCCAAGTGAGTTCGTTCGAAAGGCCAAGGTTGTCAAGGTGACGGTAGAACATACCCTGGTGAACTTTGTCGCGATGTTTATTGAGCAGATGTTGTTGCTCGGCTCTCTTGATTACGGACTTTTGGCGCGACTGTGATAGTGAAAGAATGTTATCATCACCGTCGCGATTACGCGGATCGAAGGCTAAGCCCAAGATATCAGCGGCACGTTGCGCTTCTGTGAATAAAAATGCGCCTACGTCCTGACGAGTTGCAATAGCGGGTCTGAACTGTTAAGTACACGACAAGCTGTACCTAAGACTATACGACCATGTAAACGTTCGACTGACAGGAGCCCCCCCCCCTGGTCTCGTCGGAGATAAAGTCGTTGTGTCGATGCGCGTGGGTGCAAACTACGATTGATATTCATTATTTTTCGCGTGTCTCGGTCTAATTCCTCCAATTCGTTCACATTCCACTTAATTGAGCCAAAAGTATATAAAAGGATGGGTATGGCTAACATATTTGTAGCGCTGGTCTTATTCTTCGCTGACAATTCGGAACTCCAAATTTGTCGGAGAAGGCGCTCATATGTACTACTTAAGGCGGCCTTCATGTTCTTCACGTCCTGGATGTGACTTTCGCCAACACCAAGGTACGTATAGGTCGCACCTTCATCAAGATGTTCTATGATGCTTCCATCCACTAACTGGGCGTGTGAATCAAAATTCGGAACTACACCATGCTTACAGTGCACCACCGCGCATTTGTCCAGTCCGAACTCCATACCGATCGCGTGCGTGTATTCGTGTATTAATTTTACAGCGCAGTTGAGATCACTCTCTGACGAAGCATACAGTTTTAAGTCATCCATATAAAATAAATGTGACTTTATGCTCGCGATTTCCTACCGGGCCACACAAGTAGCCGGGTTCCTCTCTCAGGCTGATTGACAGGGGCAACAACGAGATGCAAAACAAAAGTGGGCTGAGGCTGTCTCCTTGGTATACGCCTCGTTTGTATGTCACCAACTCCGTTGACACAACGTGTTCACCGTATGTTATTGTGAACCTTATTTTCCAGAGCGGCAACAGGTGTTCAATACATTTAATAATGTCGGGGTGGACTCGCAGACAATGGAGCAAATAGATAATTAGCTCATGCGACGTTGTGTCAAATGATTTTCGATAGTCCACCCAGGCCATGGTCAGGTTGCGTTTGTGCTGTCTAGCGTCCTGACAGATACATCTGTCGACCAGCAAGTTGTCTTTGCAACCCGACATTCCTCTTTTTGAACCTCATTGTTCATAGATCGAACTCCACACTGGTTCAATCGCCTTCAAGATGCGTTCGTATAGAATGGAAGTGAACGCTTTATACACAGTGTTCAGGCACGTTATCGGTCTGTAGTTCTGTGGTTGTGATAGGTCTCCTTTTTTCGGTATTAGGACCGTTCTTCCCTCAGCGAGCTACGACGGTATTGGCTCACAGTTAAATAACCAATTTGAAAATATACGGGCAAGGTGGCGGTTGGTACTAGTGAACTTCTTCCACCAAAAATTCGTTATTCCATCAATGCCCGGAGCCGAATAGTTCTTCTTGCCTTTGAAAGCCAATTCGACTTCTTCTTTATCAATAGATGTTATAATGGTATGAGGTGGCACTTTGCCCAGCTGTTGTTTGCAGTACCATCTAAACTGGCTGATGGGAATACAGTCCAAGTCAGTCTGTTTAGTCGTCTCATATATCCGCCACCAATAATCCTCTATTGCGTCGACCGTCGGCGGTTGCTCCACGACAGGGTTTTTTGGTGCGAACAGGCGTGAAGAGTTCGATTTCAAGAGATCTTATTTTCCCGAATGCACCGCTCACGCCGGGCTAATTTCTTCTTGGCCAGGGCCAATGCGCGCATCTTATCCAAATGTGTCTGTTTGATGGTCAACAGATTGTCCAAATTGATTGTGTGATAGCGGTACCTTAGTTCTCTGGCAAAAGCCCGTACCTTTCGCGTAAAACGCCTGTTGGTCTGAATATATTCTATCACACATTGGATACCCGATACCAGCTGTCGTAGTGCCCTCACCTTGGTGTCAATTTGTTTAATACGAATACGCGCCTTCTCCTCTGCAGTTTTTTGCTGCTTAGTACATGGGGTCAGAATACGCATCACTGCATATACTGCGTTGTCGACGTCGGTGAGATCACTGGATGGGGATAGATGATCGTCCAAAATTTCGTTTAGTAGGGTTAGTTGTTCACCCTTTATGTACGTCCGTCGGTATTTGGGACGTGGTCGTTTGTCAAAGTCTAAATCGGTGTCGAGAAGATCGCGAAATTGTTTTCTTAAGCTGTCTGAGACAGAAAGGGATTTATTTAGATCGGCATCATTCTGTGTGGGAGTTGAACTCGTTCTGGTGTTAGACTCTAGCACAGTATCTGTGTTGGGTTGATTTAACAAGTCCGTCTGTGCCTCAGTAACTATGCTCTCACCATAAGTTACCGGTTGATCCCACTCCATGATGTTATTGGTCGAGCTCTTACCGTTGACCGCAGAATCCTGTTCAACCTCCACCACCGCAGTTTCAGCAACCCTAGCTTCTTCGCGAGCTTCTCGATTATCGTCTTGTCCGGTAGGTATGTTTAATTTAATGATTCGGGCTACATGGTCACGCAGGTTTTGTGGCGTTAAATTTGAGTGTTCGGGATGCATCTGGCACCATATGGCGTGCATCCTTGCCATGTACCCTCTCTTATTTGGCTCACTTTGTGTGCGGCACGTGAGCAAACCTCTCCTCAAGCTGTCCGTCCACTCCAGGCGCACGAGACGAGAAGATGAAACCTGACTAAATCCGTCTCTTTCTGCGGGCCCACCCGAGAGACAGATATATATATATATATATATATATATATATATATATATATATATATATATATATATATATATATATATATATATATATATATATATATATATTTATATATATATATATTTATTTATTTCTTTATTTATTTATTCCCGCTACCTTTTGATATGTGTATATATCAGACATTTTTTTTTTCATAATCGTGTTCTATGGGTCCGAAAACGGATAGCGTCCCTAGTCTCGCCTCTCACCGTTCTTATCGTATATGCTGTATAAGTCTATTTTTTTCAAGCAAAAATTCGACTAATAATTTTTTCAAGGAAAAATTCGACTAAAAAGCAAAGAAAAAACGCCGTGAGCAGCGGAGCCCCATCACGGAAGTGGAATTTTTCCTTTCATCTTCGGTATTGAATGTCTACAAGCAAAATGTAATTGAAAGTCCACAAGCGATTTGCCATTTTGATGGTTTTAAAACTGATGATGAGTGTCCGGTTGATCGGGGCTTTAAAAAAAGGTATTAAGTTTTTAAGGGCTGAATTTCAGGTAATTTCAATTTTTTACCGATAGCAGGAAAGAGCCAAATTCGTACGAGGGCATTCCTACCCATGCTTATCCGCCAATTGCCTTTGTGTTTTATTTTTAAATATTAAAAAAGGACCTTAAATAGTAAACTGGAAGGCCTTTATGAAGGTATTTTTTCTTTCCAAAAAAATCCAAAATTTCTATTTTATAAATAATAAAAATCTAAAATTCCTAATTTATAAATAAACAGCGACTTTAATAACATTTTTAAAAAAAACGCCGTGAGCAGCGGGGCCCCATCACGGTAGTCGAATTTTCCCCTTCATCTTCGGTATTGAATGTCTACAAGCGAAATGTGATTGAAAGTCTACAACCGAATTGTCATTTTGTTGGTTTCAAAACTGGTGATGAGTGTTCGGCTGATCGAGGCTTTAAAAAAAGGTTTTAAGTATTTAAGGGCTGTATCTCAGTAAATTTCAATTTTCTGCCGAAAACAGGTAGCAGAAAAAAAGCCAACACAATTCGTACGAGGACATTCCTGCCCATGTTTATCCGCTAATTGCCTTTATGTTTTAGTTTTAAAAATTAAAAAAGGACCTTAAATAGTAAACTGGAAGGCCTTTATAAAGATATTTTTTCTTTCCAAAAAAATCCAAAATTTCTATTTTATAAATACTAAAAATCCAAAATTCCTAATTTATAAATAAACAGTGACTTTAATAACATTTTTAAATTACTTAATATGTATGTATTTCATTTGTCATAAAAGTAAGTTCACTTTTTTTTAAATTTTTTAAAATTACTATTCGCCTACTTGTATTTAGAATAAACATAATGTTTTTAAAACACATTTAACAATAGCATTCAATTCCGATGTAAAAATGGGAGAAGTGGGGGGAAAAGTGATGCGGACTCCCTACAAGGTACTAGCTGGATACTAACTGAATACACGTACAAAATTTCAGCCCTCTAGGTTTTCTTATGGAGTCTCTAGACGTGTTAGAAAACAAGCAAAAAAATTAAGGAAATATTGGCGTAAAAATCGTGGGGGTAAGGGTTAAAAGTTGAAACCTCCAAAAAACAGTGTCTGGCTATTAGCTTAACCTGTACACCAAATTTCAGCCCTCTAGGTTTATTTGGGGAGATTTTTACCCGAACGAAACTGTTAAAAAACAAGAAAAATCATGTTCTTTTGGGTATAAAAATGGTGGGGGTAGGGGTTAAAAGTCGAGACCCCCAAAAGGCACCCCCTTGATACTAACTCAATCCGAATACAAAACTTCAGCCCTCTAGGTTTATTCGGGTGACCTGTGCGAGTGGTACAAACTTCGAAAACGTCGAAAATGCATGAAATTGTAGCTTAAAAATGAGGTGGGTGGAGGTAAAATATTAAAACCTCCAAAAAGCACAACCTAGGTACGAACTTTATCAACACACCAAATTTCAACCCTCTACGTTAATTCTGGGGGGCTGGGGGCCTGTTAGATCCAGCGAAAATCGTTTTTCCCCCCTCTACTCCCACCATATGATCCTAGGAAGCTGAGTTTTGGATATGTTGTAGATAATTGACCGAAACATTATTTAAAACCGGTTTGGAAAAGTTTTATTGCTTTTGCGCCCCCCACCACCCCCTTAAAGGTCGGGTCTGGACTTTGGCTGGATCTACCATGCCCACAGTCCCCCAGAATTAACTTAGGGGGTTGAAATTTAGTATGTTGATAGAGTTCGTACCCAGGGTCTGCTTTTTGAAGGTTTTAATATTTTACCACCACCCCCACCATTTTTAAGTCACATAATCATGCTTTATTGACGTTTTTGAAGTTTGTACTACTCGCACAGTTCACCCAAATAAACCTAGAGGGCTGAAATTTTGTATTCGGATTGAGTTAGTATCAAGGGGGTGCCTTTTGGGGATTTCAACTTTTAACCCTTACTCTCACCATTTTTATATCTAAAAGAACATTATTTTTCTTGTCTTTTAAGTTTTGTTCGGGTCAAAATCTCCCCAAATAAACCTGGAGGGCTGAAATTTTGTGTACAGGTTAAGTTAAAAGCCAGCCACTGCTTTTTGGAGGTTTCAACTTTTAACCCTTACCTCCACGATTTTTATGCCAATATTTTCTTGATTTTTTTGCTTTTCTTCTAACACGCCTAGACACTCTCTAAGGAAACCTAAAAGGCTGAAATTTTGTACCTGTATTGACTTAGTATCCAGCTAGTGCCTTTTAGGGATTCCACATTACTTTTCCCCCCACTTCTCCCATTTTTACATCAGTATTCAATAGCTTTGTTATATGCGGTTAAATTTGATTTATTTCATAAAAAATACAGTTGGCATAATTTTAAAGAAACAAATGAACGAATTAACTACTATCATTAATTATCACCACGATCGTAATTATCACCAATGGAGTACATATAATTAAAAATGTTATCGATCTTATTTTTTATTTTATTTATAAAAGAGAAATTTTGGATTTTTTTGGAAAGAAAAAATATCTGCATAAAGGCCTTCGAGTTCACTATTTAAGGTCCTTTTTTATTGTTTAAAAATAAAACACAAAGGCAATTGGCGGATAAGCATGGGTAAGAATGCCCTCGTACGAATTGTGTTGACTTTTTTCCTGCAAACTACTACCGGCATAAAATTGAAATTTTGAGATTCAGCCCTTAAAAACTTAAAACCTTTTTTTATAGTCCCGATCAGCCGGACACTCATCATCAGTTTTGAAACCACCAAAATGACAAATCGCTTGTAGACTTTGTGACAGTATGGCCTTAAGCATTTAAACTGAAGCGCGGAATTAGTGTCGACACCTGTTGGTGAAATCTATAAGCTTTTTCGTATAGTTTAGTTTCAAACCACTAGTTGATTGACTAACGACCCTTAATAGATCTAACCGCGCTACTGTCGTTCTGTTCAGTATGTATATAAGTTATATTATTATGGCGAGAGAGACAGGTTTTGAGCCAATCAGAGGACGAGCGTCTTTTGTGACCTTATATGGTAATCTTAGGAGTGAATCGGAGAGCTCGTAATGATAGGATCGTGGAAATAATCACTCTTTGTTTGATATTGAAACAACAAAGACGTCATTAATATTGAACTCTTTGGCTGATTAGTATTTTAATATTATTTCAACAATAAAATATGAATAACATAAATTAAATTAAAATATAATAAAATTATATTAAATAAAATAAAAAATTAAATAATATTATACAAAATCTTATAAATATATTCAAATAAAAAAAATATTAAAGGAAACAAAATTAACAAATAAATTTATGTAAAAACTATCAATTAAAAAATTATATTAGAAAATCTTAATAAACTATTTTTTATAAATTAATTGGTAATTTATATTCTTACGAACCCGTTAAACGACCTTTGGACTAGAAATCCAACAATTAATAGTATTTTATCAGGGACAAAACAACAACATACATAACAACGTAACAGTAATTCAAATTATACGCGCGAAAACAGTAGTTTAAACGTATCGTGGTAGCGAAAACCGCTACAACTTTCAATCACATTTCGCTTGTAGACATTCAGTACCGAAGATGAAGGAAATAATAATATATATAATGTAAATAATGGAGCCCTGCTGCTCACGGCATTTTTTTTAACATATAAAAAAAAAACGCCGTGAGCAGCGGGGCCCCATTATTTACATTATATATATTATTTATGTTATAAAACCCTCTCCAAAAAATAATTTTGTGTCCCAAAAAACTTAAAATACTAATGTATTTATTTATTTTGATTATGATATTTTTTTATTTTTCGAACTTAACACTGTTGAGTAATATAAATATGTCCGTTTTTTTACTCCACTTGAGCAGTGTCTGTTTTTTATCTCGTCCTACCCTAGTTTAATTAACATAGCGAAGGTGTTTATTAATTAGATAATAAACAGACACGAAATTTATTAATCTTGTTCACATATACAATAATAATTCACAATATTTCTCCCGTCAATAACAGAATTTTTTGGATAAAAATATCATTCATAATTCTAGACTTCCGATAACTTTCAAAATAGAATACTTACGTCCACATATATACCAGCAAGTTGGAATATTCGTACGGGTGGATTATTTTTTGGCATGAATCGAAAAATTTCATATCCATCCTTATACCATTTCACTGAATATAAATCCTCACCATCCAAATCGAAATTACATTCTAAAACGGCCGTTTTACTTTTGATGGCATGTGTCGGTACACGTACGCCTAACAGTGTTAAGCTTAATATTTCCCAAAAGAATAAAGCTGAAAAAAAAAATACAGGAAGTAGCTTGCATACAAAAGTGTTTAAGTGTGCGTCTTTTATCTTCCTCTTAAACTGTTTCTTGTCTTAAAGTTGCTCATATCCTCTTCTTATCTTATTTTGTTGTCTTTTAACTTGCTATTAAGTCTTAAATTTAAGTTAAGAGGAAGATAATTCAAGAGTAGGATGAAGTCTCTCGTAAAGTCGTAACTCGTTAGTCACTTAAGAATCGAATGTCTTTGTTCAATTAGAGCGAGAAATTCATTTTTGACATTTCTACTGGTAATCTTCGATAATCTTCGTAAAACTTCGAATTGTTACATATTGCTAAAACCATAGAGTTGTACATGCATATATTGTATAAACCCAAGAGGGCTGTATTCTTATTGAATTCATATTTTCATATGAAATTAGAATTTAAATAGTAATAAAGTAAAAAAAAATTAGAATTGAAACATTAACTTAAAAATAAAATTGTATTTTTGCATATTTCAGAAAATTAAGTTACCTAGATCTGTTTACATATAAATTAAATTTAATTAATTAATTAATTACCTTTAATTTGGTTAATTATTTTAAATAAGATTTCAGTCTACTGGGGTACAAAAAACTAAATCGTTAATAACCGAAATTAAAAGTTTGTAAAGAGAAGGTAATCACACATCAAATGGAAGTACTTAATCTCATCTAGGAATACATGGTGGTTACAGTTCAGTAATAGTGATTATAAAAAAATTATTTTAAGAAAAATAACATAAAATTGGATTTGTACCCCAGTAGACCAATTAAGGGTTAATTGACACATAATTAATCTACAACCGTAAAAGTATTTTCTTTAATATTTTTGTTCAATTAAATTTATTGATGAAGTGCTCCAATTTAATACTTACTTCGTTTGTAATGTTAAATATTTTTTTTTGTAGGAGTCCAAGAAAAACCCAAAAAAAATTTAAAAGACAATAAATGGTAAACACAGTGCGGAAGCGTTAAAGGAAGCACTAGCTGAAGTAAACACGTCGATACGTACTATTATAGTTGCGTGGTCCTCAGCCACGTAACTATAATGCATTCACATATTAGTCTTCATAAGTGATCATTAATTCCTTATACACATCGGTGGCGCTTTCCACTAAAAACAGTTAGGCAGTGAGCTATTTTTCATTCAAACGTACATTACTAGTTCTCCAATAAATCGTTGTAGTATGTTTACCCTTGAATCATTTTTAGTTAAAAAAATGACCGATCATTTTTTGGTCGCATTTTGGTGGCAGCAGCTATGGGTAAGGTACTAATCCACTGCCATATAGTTGGCAGTCTAAAAATTTCTTTTAAATTGAAAATACTTTTATTCGATTGGGAATCATTTGAGAAAATTTAGGAATATAATTTTTTTTATTTAGGACATTATAATTAGTGAGTAATTAATTAGTCTTTTTTTTAGCGTATAGTTAGCAGACCATGAAAATAAAAAATATTTTGTTTTACTGAATGATTATAATATTAAGAGCGAAAACTGTGGGTTATTTTATACAATAATAATATTTTTGTACCCCTTTCCCACAAAAAATTGTTTTTTCTTCTTTTCTTCGTTTTTGTTACTAGACCGGTTTCGATCACTTTTATGATCCTCTTCAGTAGTTTTTTGCTGAAATAAAAAATTATTAATTACGTACCTAAAAAAGAAGAGAAAATAAATTAAGTGCCTTAAAGAGAGAAAATAGATTAAGTACCTAAAAAAAAGAAGAGAAACTGAATTAAGTTCCTAAAAGAAAAAGAGAAAATTAAGTACCTAAAAAGAAAAAAGAGAATTAAGTATCTGAAAGAGAAAAAAGAGTTAGGTAAAATATCTGAAAGAAAAAGAAACGTTAGAAATTTTAATAATCTGATCGCAAATCGCAATAATAGATCGATCCTTAGTTGAGTATTGTTAACAACAATGTCAACAAATACATTCAACCAAAAACCGATTTAAACGCTCATTCGATGAAGTATGCCTTCCGTTCAACTGGTTTGTTAAGTCGATTACCACTGGTGGGGTCTTCTTAACACCTTGAAGAACTGATCGAGAGTGTGTGAAAATAATTCATAATTTTAACATACAAAAGACGTGTTTGAATTTTGCCGCCATAATAGTCAGTGACGTCAGTCATTAAATATATTCTACATGTAAAATCGTAAACAGAAAAATCGGCATAATTAATTAATTATGAATTCCCAAATGGTGTGATTAATTTTAATGTTCTTCCCAAACTATTTACTATCAAATAAGGTAAAATAAAATATTTTTTGTTTTCATGATCTGCTAACTATACGCTAAAAAAAGACTAATTAATTACTCACTAATTATAATGTCCTAAATAAAAAAATTATATTCCTAAATTTTCCCAAATGATTCCCAATCGAATAAAAGTATTTTCAATTTAAAAGAAATTTTTCGACTGCCAACTATATGGCAGTTACCAATCCATTAGATTTACATATAAGCATACCTAAATCATGTATGTATATTATTAATTACATACCGACACAATTAGATGGCATTGTAGTGCCATATAATATAGTTATCTGTATACATACAATACAGTTACCAGTATACTCAGTCTCACAATCAGTCTGCCTTTGTGTCGTTATCTACTGATCTTTTAGTTCGACCTCCAGTAGATACCGCTAGATGGCAATACTAACCATCTGAGAGAATTACTATTTCTACACAAGGTAAATGTCTTAGTTATTGACCCTGTTCTAGTTTGTGACCTATTTGGTGCAAATTTTATTTTAACTAATGAAATTTTATTTTAGTTTTAAAATAAATACTAGAATATAAAAAATTGATGTGTGCTTTTTTTGTAAATAAGAATTTGTTACCATAACATACCTCTTATAAATAAAATTTCAATTTAATTATGTTCATTTGTAGTCTGAACACCGTTGTTGACACATCGTTACAGTTTTGTTTAGTGCAAAGTTCTTCTAAAATATAAGGTTCTTACGATGTAAATAATAAGTATGTATATAATTATTAATGTTTTTTAGAAATATTAGAAAAAAACTCGAAATTTACATTCAAAATGCTTAAAATTAATAAAACAGTTATTTTTATAGTTAAAATATACGGATCAGTAACTCGATTACTTACTGAGACCGATGAGCGAGTTACTGACCCTCTTAACGCTCTTAACCCTTAACTGGTCTACTCACTTTTTGAAACATAAGTAGTCTACTGGGTACAAAAGTTATTTTCCTAAATTATTGGTTAATCTGCTTTGAAAATATAAAAATATTATTCAATATAAAAATATTATTCAAAAATATTTTCCTGAAATCATAACATATTTTATTTAATCGTTTTCACAAATACGTGGGTGGTTTAAATATAAACAGGAATTTATATTTATTTCTTTAATAAATGACGATTACAATGCACTTATTCCATCATTCCGGAAGCTTTACTATACCGGAAGAGAAAAATTTTTTAGGTTGAATGTTAATCCACTCTTGCACAGCCTCAATGATGATATCATTCGATTCCGACCCTCTCTAAACAACTTGCACCATTCATACACCCTGGAATGAGAAAGGCACTCATCTCCGAACTGTTTTTTAAGTCTTATAAAAATTTCAGACGTTTGTTCAGATATGATGATTTCGAATGACGCTGATGAGGTAAAAAACAAATAACACTGCTGATGGCAAGTTCAGACATGCAACTGTTCTTCCCAATAATGCATGCGTAGAGCATGAAAATTTCCGTTTATATTTGAACCACCCACGTATTTTTCGTGCAAATATCTTGGCATATGAAATTGGAATTTAAATAGTAAAAATTTTTGGGGACAGGTCTACCCACACTGTCAACTTCCCATTGGATGCCCTTAAAGATTATTGCAAATGAATAACTTTTTTTTTAATTCAGGGGACTCCTCCTGTGGACCCTCGATAGAGGCTTTGCTCCTTGCACCACACCGGGGGTTTCGCCTCCTGGATCTAAGGGTAGGGGCTCCACCCTTATCAAAACAAATGATAACATCATTTGTTCTCAAGATACGCGAGACAAAAAATATTTTACAAAAAGTTTCTTATTTCGTTTTTCTGTTTAGTTTCTTTTTTTTTTTTTTAATTTTACGATAATTTACTGGCGTTTTTAACATCACAGAAGGTTCTTAGGCCATTATATAATAAAGACATGGTAAAAAATCCATATAATCTATGTTATGTTAATAAAGTTAATTCCGTTTTTTTTATCACAAACAACAAACCGCTAATCCGAATTTGCTGAAAACTTTATCCGGTCTTCATTTTTTGATTACGCATCTAATGATATTAGTCCGGAGTTGATATCATCATTTGTTCTCGAGATATGCGAAAAAAAATTCACGACCGAACGATCAAATGAACGAACGAACGAACTAACGAACGCACATACAGACATCACGCTAAAAACAATGGATTCGAATTCTAGTGACCTTGAAACGTGGAGATATGTCAAAATTAGCGATTCGTAAAATCGGATGTATTACAATAACTTTCTATGGGAAGTTAATAAAGTAAAAAAAAATTAGAATTGAAACATTAACCTAAAAATAAAATTGTATTTTTGCATATTTCAGAAAATTAAGCTACCTAGATCTGTTTACACATAAATTAAATTTTAATTAATTAATTAATTACCTTTAATTTGGTTAATTATTTTAAATAAGATTATCAGTCTACTGGGGTACAAAAAAACTAAATCGTTAATAACCGAAATTAAAAGTTTGCAAAGAGAAGGTAATCATACATCAAATGGAAGTACTTAATCTCATCTGGGAATACATGGTGGTTACAGTTCAGTAATAGTGATTATAAAAAAAAATTATTTTAGGAAAAATAACATAAAATTGGATTTGTACCCCAGTAGACCAATTAAGGGTTAATTGACACATAATTAATCTACAACCCTAAAAGTATTTTCTTTAATGTTTTGTTAAATTAAATTTATTGATGAAGTGCTCCAATTTAATACTTCGTTTACAATGTTAAATATATCTTTTTGTAGGAGTCCAAGAAAAACCAAAAAAAAAAAATTAAATACCCCTGTCGCAGCATCTGCATAACCCTTTTCTTACTGTTCTAAAACGAGTGAAAAGAACGATACTAAAACGATAGGAAATGAAATTTACAATTCGCTTCAAAACTTTGACAAATGTCAAAGAGCACATGAACACATATGCACGTGTAGGTATACCATAACGCTCCTTTCACATTATACGGTTTTTGCTGTACGGCAAAAAACCGTACGGTCGCATTTTTTTAGTGTAGTGAAGAAGAGCATTGGACCTTTCACATTACACGGTCACGGCAAAATGCCGTTGCCGTGCCGTGTAGCAGCCGTCTCTTGCCACTGGACTTGACGGTTGCCGTACGGCGTTTTTAGCTCAGTAGTGTATGTAATTAAATGGATGCTTTCACATTAGACGGCTTTTTAACGTACGGCATTAACAATATTTTGTTGAATTTCATGTTAATTATTAATTTTATTTGTGAAATGGATGAAACTAATGTTGAATGTGATAACCAGTATTTTAATAGATTGTATGTAATTTCGAAATTGTGTGTTTTGATGTTAAGTTCGTTAAGAAATTAATCAAATGAGTCTGTAAACATCCGAAAATAGTTGAAAAACTTATTTTCGTAATTTTTCAGGTCTTCAAAGAGTGATAATAAATAATCCTACTTTCTATTTCCTCTGATTTATAAAATTAACTTTAATGACACTTATTATTTGTATAATGTTGCAAGTCGAATAAAGATATTCAGTTTACAACGGCAAAAAACCGTGCAATGTGAAAGTAACAATATCACGGTAAAAAGCCGTACGGTTTTTTACCGTACGGCGAAAACCGTACAATGTGAAAGGAGCGTAAAGATTAGTTTGTGGTCATTACTAACAGATGTTAGTAGCGTATGACGTCGGTTAGAGTCCCTATAATAAATAGAGTCGTGATCGTGCCATGTGTGCTGAACGCTGATTGGTTCCAGCATTTTTTGTCCAAAGTTTGCGTAAAATACATTGGAAATAAATTAAATGTTAAAAAGAATAATTAAATTAAAATTTTTTCGCTCTGTTTTGGATAGAAAATGGATGACATGTCACGACTCTATTTAGTATAGGGGCTCTACCATAAAGAAGTTTGGAAGGGCATCTAGTGATAAGTTTTGCAAGCTTAACTTGCATTAATCGAGTTCACAGAATAATCAGAAACCAAGTTGCTATCTCTGCACTAGTGATACCAGTGTAGACAAAAAAAACCCTCTACTTCCCACCACTATGTTGTATAGGTACACACCGTTTGCAGTGGTGTATACAAAACACGTATTATCGGACAGAGCAACGTGCAGTTCAAGCAACAATTTCAAACATTCATTTATTTTAAATATTCATTAAATTAAAAAAAAAATGATAAAATATTCGATACTGAATGGTCCCTTTTTTCACATTTTTCAGATTAAAATTAAGGATGAAAAAATTTTTTTTCCTAAAATACGTGGCATAGCCTTGTAGGAAATTTATTCCATATTCCAAAACTTCCCTTCAATTTTCTGTCCGATCACTGGTTACTGAGATACCGATGGTTAAAGCAAATACCCCTGTCGCAGCATCTGCATAACATAGCGAATTTCCAAATCTTGGGCACTGGCGGATCTCATCTAAGACCTGTACCTATTTAAAATAGTTTAGCTTTCTAAGAGTAAAAGAATCTTTAAAATCGGCTGGGTCATTAGTTTTGGTATTTTTGGGGACCCAAGAACCCGAACGAATTTTGTGCAGCATAGTTGTATCCATCTAAAATAATTTAGTTCTCTAGCAGTGAGAAATTTTTTAGCATCGGTTCGATAGCTTATTACTGGCGTTTTCGGATCTGCAAGATCCCGGTGGACCTCATTAAAAAATCAGCTCGACCGTATATTCTAGGCGGACTTTATGTAATATATATAATGTAATATATATATATATATATATATATATATATATATATATATATATATATATATATATATAATATATATATATATACATATATATATATATATATATATATATATATATATATATATATATATATATATATATATATATATATATATATTCAAAACCCGTTGTGTAGCATTCTACGCCGCATTTGCATCCGCAGGACAGTTGTGGATCTCAGATAACACAACCTGTACCTATCTAAAATAGTTTACCTCGGTAATAGTAAAAAAGTTTCAAAATCGGTCAGTTATTTTATTTTTGACACTTTTAGGTCCTACTGACACTGTCAGACCTTACATAACGTAATCTATATGTATCTAAAATAGCTTAGCTCCCCAACAGTGAAAAAATTTTCAAAATCGGTCGGTTAGTTTATTTTTGACACTTTTGGATCCGATGGACCCTGGCAGACTTTACATAACGTAATCTATATTTATCTAAAATAGTTTAGCTCTGTAAGAGTGAAAAAATTTTCAAAATCGGTCGGTTAGTTTATTTTTACCACTTTTGGGTCCCATGGACCCTGGCGGACCCTAAATAACGTAATGTATGTCTATCTAAAATAGCTTAGTTCCCCAACAGTGAAAAAATTTTCAAAATCGGTCGGATAGTTTATTTTTGACACTTTTGGATCCCATGGACCCTGGCAGACCTTACATAACGTAATCTATATTTATCTAAAATAGTTTAGCTCTGTAACAGTGAAAAAATTTTCAAAATCGGTCGGTTAGTTCATTTTTGACACTTTTGGATCCCATGGACCCTGGCAGACCTTACATAACGTAATCTATATTTATCTAAAATAGTTTAGCTCTGTAACAGTGAAAAAATTTTCAAAATCGGTCAGTTAGTTTATTTTTGACACTTTTGGGTTCTATGGACCTTGGTGGACCTTACATAACGTAATTTATATTTATCTAAAATAGTTTAGCTCTGTAACAGTGAAGATTTTTTTAAAATTGGTCGTTTAGTTAATTTTTTACAATTATGGGATTTTTTACGTCTTATGATAGGATCGAATGATAAAAAATGGCCAGAAAACCTACTTCTGGGCATCCGACGTGTCTGGCTAACGAACTTAGCCAAGCCAATTCAGAATCCAGTCCGCACACAAAATTTCATAAGCGTTAGACGTTTCGTTCGAGAGTTATCGTGGGAACACATAAATATATATATATATATATATATATATATATATATATTTATATATATATATATATATATATATATGTATATATATATTTATATATATATATATATATATATATATATATATATATATATATATATATATATATATATATATATATATATATAAATTTTAGTGAATATCATTTTCGTATTCTAGGGACCTCAAAACAGATTTCTGCCATAGTCCCGGACTCAGATTGCGTCATGAGACCTACTGTAATAGCTGAATTTCGAGTTTTCGAAATTCGCTAAAAGGATCCTTTTTCATTCAAAGTTGGATACCTCCAGAACAAATCAACGTAGAGAAAAATTTTAAAAAGCAATTTGAAGCTGAATAAACAGGCTATCATATCAATATAATGGTTTTACTGTAAAAAAATTTTTCAAACCCGAAGACCAAAAAAAAAAGAGCAAAAAATTTGCTCTTTTGACACGCCAAAGACAAAAACTTTTTTTGTCGTATTCCTTATAATTGCTCGATAACTGTCACCCCTAAATATTTTTGGACGAAAGATCTGAAAACTAGAATCTTGGAGCTTCAAAATGCTTTTTTAAACATTTCGATACGACCATTTTTCACGTAAATACAGCCCTTCAAAAATCACTAAAAAAATTGGCAATTTTTTTTAGCTCCCTTAATTGTTTGGAGTAGTATATAATGTCTTCAAGTATACTTTATTCTTTCAGGTCCAAGTAATTTTCGTAGAGGAAATTTCAAAGGGATTTTATACCTTAACATGATTGACTATCACGAGATTTAAGTAGATCAGACTATTATGACTATTAGTCTGCTATCATGAGACTTATTTTTAGAGTAACATTATTTAATAATTCGAGTAGTCTTCTAAAAATATTTAAAATATATTATTTATATCTACTTATTCAATAAAAACACAAAAATAAAATTAAAAACTAAAAGATGAACTCAAAATTTATAACAAAAAATTTAAATTTAATTTTGTATTTGAATTCCGTTTGAATTTAAGAAAGATATCAATACATTAATAATGTATGCAAACTACATGACGTAACAAAACAATAACAATAATGTAACAATATTCACATTCAAAATTTAGAACAAAGAACATTTTTAAAAGAAATACTTACGTAAACACACAACAGAAATTTTAAAAATATAAAAAATATAAGACACCATTTTTAACAAAATTTACATGGTATTTACAAATGGAATATTTTCAATTTCACAAAGTTTATTAAATTCTCCAAAAATTATTTTTGTATTAGAACATTTCAAAATATATTGTTCATTTTCTTGATTATTTAATAAATTGAATTGTTTATTCTAATTGCTTTATTTGTGTCCATATCACTTTATAACAATCAAATAAACTGTTCTGTTTAAATTGGGTAGATCGTTATGCGCGTTTCTTGTAACAATGCATTGGAATTTCCAACACATTTATAACTTACTGAATGAGAGCTTTTCTCATAACATAATCAAGTGTAGGGAGCGTAACGAGTGTAGTATTGTATACTTTGTTTATTTTGTTTAGAATATGAATACTATATTTCCTTCTCTGTTTTACAGAATAGTAAAAAATGTGCAAAACAGAGAAAGAAATATGGTGTTCATATTCTAAACAAAATAAACAAGGTATATACGTACATTTATTTGATTTGCAGAATAAACTGTATCTGGCTGGTGGATGACTATATCAACAGCATCCTTTACCTTGTGTATGGGTCTTTATAGACGCTACGGTCCAAAAAGTTTTTACTCACAGAAAATGTAGTTTCAAAGACCATATTATTTCTTTTACATCATTTAAAAAAGGGGAAAAAATTACATAAAAAGGGCTTTAAATTATTATTCTATGTCAACTAGTTTCCGAGAAAAACTAGTTTTTATAAACGGAAATTCGCTATGTTATGCAGGATGTTGCGACAGGGATATTTATTAATGAGATATTTGGATTTTTTAGAATTTATTTAAGGGCGTGTCATTAACAGTATATCAGTAAACACTAGGCGTTCACTTTAATAAATACTTTTCTTAGCTACTTCATTAAAAATATTAGATATCTCTTTTCAACTAACTACAAAGTAATTACTTAAACGTATGTCGTAAATAATAAAAATATACGGGGATTATGATGTCATATAAAAAAGAATATAAATATTTAGCTGCAGAGATCTTATGTTTTTTTATTTAAGGGTCATGATTGCAAAAATGTTCAGAAAGTAGAGGAAGACGAAAAATAGACAAGGAAAGTTATGACGTATATTCCATCCAGAATAAACAAATAATGCCTACAATCCTAGATAATTATGGATCGTGGAATCATTTTCGCCATTAGTCGGTATAAGATTAGGTCCTGTTATGGATCCTATTATGATTTGTCGTTCCCCATTCTGTCGACTATTTGGTTGACCATATGACTCCGTCAAGTTAACCTCGCTATTTTCCTTTCTTCAGTAAAAAAAAGTTGTGTCATATTGTGGTCCGGACCTTTACTTGTCAATGTTTTATGTTTTATTTTCTGCTCATCAATTGTACTTTTTCAAAAATATAATTTTTTTATTTTTACGCATCAGTTGTATTTTTGAAAAAAAAAAAAATTGGAAATTTTCAAAATATCACACGAATAAAAATAATCCAAGATTGTTATATCGAGCCAAAAGTCCAATACTGTTATATCGAGCCATTACCGCCATTTTAGCGTAACCGACAAATATCAAATTTTACAGGAGAAGGATTTTTTAAATATTTGTATGGCGCTTTCGATATTTCTGCTGTCTTAATTTTATTACGCCTGAGCGTATTATTCCTATTATTATTTATTCCTAAAATAGTATATCGCGCGTTTTCTGTCTCAACCTCGTATATCAAAAACTACATGTTTTAGGACACACAAAAATCATATTAAATAGTAAATACTGTATTTATACATATACTTATCTATATATATTTATATATATAGGTAGCCAACATCAATGGGTGCAATTAGCATAAATCTTAAGTTCATAGTGATGAAGATACAGATTTAAATACGTTTTGTTTGTGTGTCCAAAAATTGGGATTTTTCAGATACGAGGTTGACACAGAAAACGCGCGATATGCAACTCATGCAGGATTGTCGATTGCCCACTCGAGCTAATGAGCGCTTTCACTACGATCGTGCGCTTAAGTTTGCTCTCGTGGGCAATTGACAACTTATTCCTATTATTAACTTTATGATAAAGATGGTTATTGTCGGTTACGCTAAAATGTGAAAATGTGTTGTATAAACGATAAACTAAGCAGTTGTTATAACTTGTTAATTAACGAATTTTGAAGAAAAACGTTAATACTGCTTGGTCCGTTACAGTTTAAAATGTTGCTTGCAATAAGAATCTCAATTTCGATCAAGTGTCGCTTACGATAAATCGGTGGTAATGGCTCGATATTGTCCCACATTGACTAGTGAAAAAGTTGACCGCCTTAGATATGAGCCTAACACGTACTTGGCAAATATTTAAAATGAATGAACAGCTGGAAGCACTTTTTAAATATTGTGAAAATAAAATTTCAGATCAATACAATATTTTCTTCTTTTTATTTCAGTGAGAGAAAAATTGTTAGAACAATAAACCCCAATATAATAATATGAAAATGCGTTTTCATAAAACGTAGTTATTCCCCCATATAAAAAAACTTACCGTCTCCTGTAATTTTTATATCGAAACATATCGAAAAAACGGATAAACTAATGATGATTCTTATACAGTTCCTTTGTTAATAGATTTCTCTATGGAAATAGTCTACTGTTAGTTTTTATTAAAACTGCAATTTCTGTACATGTAAATTAATTTTTATTCATGTTTTCTTTTTTTAATTTATTCATTATTTTTTTGATTGAAAAAATAACTTACTCGTACTTGACCCGTAAGTATATTTCTGGGGTCATCTTTTTTCAACCTCGGATGTGCAAATTGTATCCAAGGCCAAAAAAATAAGACGCGGCGTACGGTCCTCGGTAAGTAAATAATATAGGTACTAATTAAAAATTGTCTAAAAAAAAATTTGTAGGTTTGTATGGTGTGGCTTGATATGAATTAGCAAAATCTTTTTGAAATTTTTGTTTCATATTAATTTTGTGACTTTAGTGTTGCCCGGCATAAATTCGAGGAGTCAAGTTTGATTAGCTGCTGCGCCACCATTTTGAAAGTTTTTATCAGTAAAAAAATACTTTTTTTATTTTATAGTTTATCGTTTCTGTAAAAAAAAGTTCGATAAAAAACGGTTATTTATGCGACGTAAATTTGCAACTAAAATAAATAATTTACTGTTGAAAGATTTATTCAACATGTGAATAAATCATTTCAAATACGGTGTTGAAATAATATTTAAAGTTATATCGGGTGTTTCAAGCAACCAACAATAAGAACATATAAATTTTAACACAATGAAAATTTTTATGATCAAGGGGTGCTTTATTTTATTATTATTAAATATTTAGCAAAATTTTAAATAATATCGCGTCAAAATAATGTTTAGAAGTCATTAAAAGAAAAACGCAGTAAATTTATTGAGATAATTATAAATAAATCTTAATCTAATGTTGAAATATTTATTAACAAACAATACTGCTTAGTAGAAAATTGGACACCTCCCAGCAAGCAATAGGACGTCTTAAAACTTAAAAAGAAATCTTTTTGAAGACCTCCTCACGAATTATGAATATGATGCCTTAATTACGTCATTTTTAAGAACTCTTGATTTAAAAACTCTTTAAGAATTCCTTTTTCTAACGGCCGCATGTAATTTCCGCACTTTTTTTAAAATGCATCAACTGTTTGTTAATTTATGTAGTAAATTTCGCACTGGTCAGAAAATTAACATAAGTATGTACACGACAAACCTATATACCGGGTGAGTTTTTTGATAATTGCCATTTTATTTATTCCTAAAATATTCACAACAAAAATGAAACCACTTTTTTAGAAATTTGGACAAAAGGAAATTCTAATTATGAAGGTGATTATTATTCAGCTAGCTCCTTATTATCATGAAAATTTAGGCAAAGGAAAATGCTAAAAATATTAATCAGACAGGTGACTCATTTTCAATTAACTGCTTTTATTTCATAAGAATTCGGGCAAAGGGAAACTAAACTAATCAAACCTTAACTAACCTCACCACCTAGTTTTATATCAAAGTCGAAGTATATTATCAAAACTAACTAAACTAACCTAACCTAAATTAACCTCACCACCTAGTTTTTATATCAAAGTCTAAATATATTGTCAAAACTAAACTAAACTAACCTAACCTTAACTAACCTTACCACCTAGTTTTATATCAAAGTTGAAGTATATTGTCAAAACTAATTAACCTAACCTTCCATTTTTAAAAAAAACTTTCCAATGATGTACCATAAGTGGGGTCTTACAATTTAAAAATATAGGATTGGGTGGCTGAAGTCTAAAGAGTTGGTTGCAAAAGTTTCCCATGCCAGTCATAATGGTTCCCCTTCATGTTCTAGAAACTGTTTTAACAGATTTTAATTACCTATTATCTTTCCAAAGATACAAGGTCTGGCTTGTTTTTAAATTGACACCCTGTTTATGTATTATAGACATCAGTTAAATATAATTTTATAAAAAAATATTAGTTTTATTTTCAATTGTTTAGTGCGGAAAATACACATAGGATCATAATAATTTCAAAAGATGAGTGCGGAATTTACCTGTAATATTTTGTTTGGTGCGGAAATTACTACCGCCCTTTCTGACTTCGTAAGAACTCTTAATTAAGAGCTCTTTTAAGAAATCTTTTTCCGAACTAAAACGAATTAGATTTGACGCATGCGTTTTAGAATCATTTTTCGATTATTTCTAAATTATAACCTAGAATTTAATACTTTTAATCAGTTGATGCAGTTGTCAGTTGATGTTTTTATGAAATTGAAAATGTGCTGTATTGAAATTTGTTCTGTGCATCAGTTTATAAAATATAAATAGATAAGGTATGTATTAGAGATGTGCTCGTGAGTACATTTTTACTCACGGTCACGCACAGTCACGAATTAGGTTTTGTACTCACGCCCAATCACGAATGTGAAAATTTATTTCTTTTCACACTCACGCACGATCACGAACAAAAAAATTTAATACTTTCACACTCACGCACGCTTACGAATTAAACATAAAAACTTTTAAATATAATCGTTTGAATTTTGAGTAAAAATCACTAGCATTTTAACAGTCAGTAAAAATTATGTCCTCACGATAAAATCAGAAATACGGTTAGTACGGGTCACTGAGATTAATACTGATGCAAGTTACATGCTATTTATTTTTCTCTGGAAAGTGCGAAAATTTTCAAAATTTTTCATCTGGTGATTTATTGTTTAATTTTTGTTTTTATTGTAGGTACTGTATTTGTATATAAATATGATATTTCGCACAATCAAACTAAATAATATATGTAGTTTTTTAACAAAATTGTGGCAAAATATTTTTTTAGTAGGTACCTACCCATAAATACGTATTAGAGATGTGCTCGTGAGTACATTTTTACTCACGGTCACGCACAGTCACGAATTAGGTTTTGTACTCACGCCCAATCACGAATGTGAAAATTTATTTCTTTTCACACTCACGCACGATCACGAACAAAAAAATTTAATACTTTCACACTCACGCACGCTTACGAATTAAACATAAAAACTTTTAAATATAATCGTTTGAATTTTGAGTAAAAATCACTAGCATTTTAACAGTCAGTAAAAATTATGTCCTCACGATACAATCAGAAATACGGTTAGTACGGGTCACTGAGATTAATACTGATGCAAGTTACATGCTATTTATTTTTCTCTGGAAAGTGCGAAAATTTTCAAAATTTTTCATCTGGTGATTTATTGTTTAATTTTTGTTCTTATTGTAGGTACTGTATTTGTATATAAATATGATATTTCGCACAATCAAACTAAATAATATATGTAGTTTTTTAACAAAATTGTGGCAAAATATTTTTTTAGTAGGTACCTACCCATAAATACATACATAAATAATAAAATTGGAAAAAAATAATAATAATGACAATAAACAACTTAAAATGTTGCAAAAGATAATATTTCCTTAAAATTAACCCATATGTTCTTTATATTATTCCTTCATAGAATGATAGATCATACTATTGAAAGCTGTAAAACTGACCTTGTAATATTTTCATATATACCCATTGACTGAGACCGAATATATGTAGACAGGCCAATTTTAAGAATTTAAGGAATTATTTAAAAACGGAAGAAATAATCAGGACAACATCATAAACACAGTTGGACATTTCTAAATTGTAAATCATTTTGTATACACTCCAAGTATCTCGGTAAAAAACTGGAATTTGTTAGTACAAAGGGTTATTGGATTTCTACCTACTTGTACTCATAAAAAGTACCTAATATAAAAGAAACGTTTTTTTTTTTTTGTATTTAAAAAATCAAATTGGTTTAGTTAATATTCCCTTAAATTAAAAAAAAATTATTTTTAAAATTTTTTTATTCATGGTCTTTAACTTTTCGTGACTCACGAATTATTCACGGCAAGAAATTAAATGTCACGATCACGCCCACTCACGCACGATCATAAAAAATTGTTCACGATCACGATGGGTCATGCGTGACCCGTCGGGTCACGCGTGAATTCACGAGTTTGGCAAATCTCTAAGTATGTATTGAGTAGGTTTAAGGAATAAATTTGTGATCATTATATTTTTTATAAATCGAAAATATTTTTAACTAGGAGCTGTTACTTGGTACCAAAAGGGAAATTTTCAAATTTCGAAATATACCACTTTCATTCTAGGAAGGCGAAATGTTAAAATACTTGTATTTATTTAAATAAAGAATTAATATTATATTTCTATAAGTTTAATTTTTGTTAACATAAATATGTTTCCATGAATCCTATAATCTTTATTTAAAAATCTTAAATAAGAAGTATTAAAGAAGTCTTTTTTCTGAATTCATAAAAAAGTTCTTGAAGCAGTCCAAATTATGAGCTTTTTAAGAACTTTTTCTTTTTTTGAAGTCAGAAAAAGGAGATCTTTCAGAATTCTTAACGATGTTGCAAACTAATCTTGTAGCGGCGCATTCGACGTCCTCAGAATATCTTTGAGACTTATTCAGTTGGAAAAAATTAAAACGTCCAAATCGTTAATAAGAGCTCTTTAAAAACTTGTAAAGACATCATATTGCTGGCTGGGCTATTGTTTTGTTTTCAAATTTATCTTTTTACAATTAAAGAAAATTTTAATAACTATATGGATACCTATATAAAAATGATACCCATAAAAAACAAGCATACTTTGATCCCAACAATTTTTTCCCATGTTAAATTTTATATGTTCTTACTTCGCTGAAAGAGACTGTAATTACTTTGTCTAATTTCTTAAAATAATTATAACTTTCAATATTATTTCAATATTTGTACCATGTCCCTGCCACTTGTTTTCAAGGACGGGCCAATGACTGTCACAGTTTGCTAGGTGGCGCTGATGGTAGGGGAGTATACTAAATAGAGTTGGGACATGTGAGCATTTTTCATCAAATGGATGTCAAAATTAATTATCATATGATTGAGTACAAAAGTATCGTTACCAAGTTATGTGTTAACGAAAAATTAAAATTTTTTAATTTAATTAATCTTTCTAGGTTGAGTTGAAGTATTTTTTTAAATATTTAATTTATTTCCAATTTATTTTAGATGAATCTGATGAAAAATAGCGAACTATCGAAACTCATGTCCCGACTCTAATTTTAACTCCCTGTACATCAACGCCATCTGGTATATTAGTTACAGCGGGTCAGAATACGGTCCATTTTTTTATAATGGACTATATGCAGAGTGGCAGGGACATGATTTGTACCTACCATCCACTGACACGTAAAGGACATTGTGATTGTATGGCTGGTTTAGTCACTTAAAAAATTAAAAATTTTTCTTATTACTCATCCGGAAGAAGTACTAACTTGGCGTACACATTTTTGTACGCAAAATAGCTGTTTGCCCACTGTACTCTTTTCACATGGCTTAAGCGTATTTCAGTTGATTTTTTCCGTGCGCAAAGTTTACTCTCCGCACGCAAATTGACAATAAAACACGCAAATAATCAAAACTCGCAAAGCCACCTCTTGATTTTTCATTTGGACATTTAGTAAATATTTCATAATTATTTCTATAGTAACCATCAACAAAGTAATTTAAACTATTTAATTTAAAAAAAAAAAAAAGACACTCAAAAATATTATTTTAAAAAGGAATAAAAAATAGTAATAATAATGGAGAAAAGTATGTGAAACTCGTACTAAAAAATAGTATATGCAACTCATGCAGGATTGTCGATTGCCCACTCGAGCTAATGAGTGCACTCACTACGATCGTGCGCTCAAGTTTGCTCTCGTGGGCAATCGACAACTTCCCGCACTTATTGCATAATATACTATTTTATTACATTAATCGAAATTGGAAAATATCAATAAAATTTTAAACTTATGGTATTTGTAAAATTCGTTCATACTTAAACGTGTTTTTTTTCAAAATTACATTTCTTAAATTGATGGAATAAATAGAAGAAAAACTATATATTTAACAGATTGATTCGTTCTGAATCTGTCTTTATTTAGAAAAAATTATTAATTTCAAATGTTATCGAGTGCCTGTGAAGCATAATTAATGTATGACGAACTTCTGTTCGTATTTATACATACACCAATATTCATATGTTCATTTAATGTCCAGCTTTAGCTGATATTTGAATACTCGATTTACTTTGGCATGTATGACCAATTCATTATCTTAATTAAAATTCACATAGTGTTTTAAATTGTCAAACTGGATCGGCTGGGACTCGAACCTAGATCTCTTGGTTGCGAGCCAAGCGCTTTACCAATTAGGCTACCGAACCGCTGTCCGACAATCTATCAAACACATCCTCTCTTTTAATGCGAGACGCAGTTATATTTTCAATTTGCCTCGAAATGCCCTATTTAAAAACGGTATCCACTCTCAGAAGGAAAGTTTCCAAGCTATAAGTTTGAAATTTTGACAGAATATTCTTTATTCCATTTTCCATGTACCTATGGGAGTTTTTTTTTTTTTTTTGAAATCTTCGTATTTTTTCACACGGAAAACTGTTAAAAAAACGCCTAAATTTTGAACTTTTTATTCAAACCGCCGTTATTTTTTAAAATTTCAAAGAAAAAGAAAAAACCTCCATAGGAACATAGCGGCTTATTTACAGATTGATACAGATTGACGAACGAAATTCACAGATGCTGATTATATTATCCATCTTGGTGTAATTATTAGTTCAGTGTATCAGAGTGGTGTGATTAGTATTTTAACGAAACCAGCACTAGATGTGCAAGTGTCAACCGTAGAACAAATGATCATGGACAAAAGTTTGAGGTATGGTTCGCTGAATGCTGCAAGAAAATTAATAAAAGATCCTGACTAGAGATGTCGATTCTCCAAAAAAAAAGATCGATTTTTGGATCGATTTAAATCGATTAAAAAAATAATCGGCTAAAAAAAAATCGATTCTGTGAGATCGATCTAAAAAATCGAAATTTTGAAAAGTTTAATAAAATTAGCTGATAATTGTTGTTAAGGGACTTACTTGATAGTACATAGGTATTATCGGTAATATCGTGTAAAAACGCCTTACATTATATTTGTAAAGGCGATGAGTTAACTTTTCAATTCTAATATTTTTATATTAATATAAAAATATTTTCTAAATAAGTCGCTTTTGTGGGAAAGCGATCGTGGTTTGCACCGATAGGTGGTCTCTTCCTTCCTTTTATACATATTAATAGTCTGACTTATATAGAGCCATAGGAGGGGTTCGTTGGTATAACAAGTAAAAAGTGACAATTAACAATAGAGTTTTTGGTGTTTCATTTTAAAACATGTTTCTTTGTAGAATTACTATTAAAATGAAGTCATTTTTGGAAAATATCGGTTATCGATCTCTTACTTTTAATAATGGATTCAAATGAAAAAAATCGAAAAAAGAATCGATTTTTTAAGCGAGATTAATCGAAAATCGATTAATCGATTTAAAATCGACATCTCTAATCCTGACTGGCGATACAAAAACATATTTAAAGACATAATAAATTGTGATAATTGATATATTTGTCTGGAGAGGGCAGTCAAACAGCGAGATATATGTGTTATATAACAAATAAATTACATATTGATTATTTAATTCCGACAAAATTTTTAAAATCAAATGGTCAACCACGATTGTATACGTTTAAAGAGAATCATCCATTATTGGAACCGTTTGATCGACTGATTGGGCAAATTGTAACTGCGGGATTCATCGAAAATTTACCTGTGAATGTAACGACAGACGTTCAGGATGTGATATCATTAACTCCTTTAGCGGCTATACCGAGCACTGCTCGTTATATGAATTATACAACTTGAATGAATTATTATTACTACTCTCTCGACTTGAACTCGCCTCGTGTTGGCAACTGTAAGATTCTGTCATCTGCTATCGTAAAAGTATTATTAAAGCAAAAATTATCGAATGGGTAGGCCTTATAATTATGCAATTAAATTAAGTATTTTCAAAGACCATTTTATTTGATTAGTTTTACATAAGCCGCTAAAGTGGTTAAATCAATTACGTAGCCCATTCATTTTTATATTGTAGGGATTTTGTTATCAATTTTGTGTTTATGTTGTGAGCATTGTTATTTTTATATTAATGCATGCTTTAAGGAATGAGGATTTGAATAATAACAACAGGTAATTATTTAAAACGATTTTTTACTATGATTTAATTAAAAAATAAAAATAAATAAATACAAATTTAAAAAGTTTTAACATACGTAGTAATCTTAAATATCTGTTCATTCAACAAAAATATTTCTTGAATTGTTTTAAAATTTTGATGATATTAAATTTATTTTAAATGCACCAATCAAATTTTTTTTTAAAAAAATTATAACAATTTTTGAAATATTCAACAATTTTGTTTAACTTTTTGATACTTAAGAAAATTTTTTAAAGAATTACAAATCATAAGATAATGAATAAATAATTTGAAATGAAACATTTGTAATTGATTTTAGTTGATAATAAAATGAAAATAGCTTAAACTAACTAGTAAATAACTATCCTGACTTCACGTTTGCATAATGTACTACTTAAATTTTGAAAATTTTATATCAAAACTTATTTTTAAAAATTTATTATTAAAAATTTTCTTAATTTTTCTTTTGTTACTACGTCTCATGAATATTAAATATTTGAATGTTCTAATAATATACAAAATAAACGCAACTATATTCGTAGATATATTCTTTATTGACAAATGAACGCAGATTTCGTTAGCTGAATGCGCACTCAATGGACTTTTCTTCAAAAGATTAAATTCCAACGAGTACCATAAATACACCAGTGAACCAAAATAAGGAAATATAATTGCGCATGTGTTAGTCTTGGGATATAAAAAAAATAATAACAAAATATTATAAACAGTTTTTAAAATAAACAACTTATTTTTTTTTTACTAAAAAATTTTCTTTTTTTATGTGAATTTTGAAAAAATTTTACTTAATGATTTTTACAATGGTTTTTTATTTGAAGATCATGATATTAGTTCCAATATAACAGTTAAAGTTCGTATATGTATGTAAGACAACACGATAGTATCGAAAAGACCAAACGGTAATTTTAAATGATAAACTCTTTTAAAAGAATTCATTTAGCATAAGTATGATTTCCAAATTTTTCATTTTTCATACCTATAGAAATTTAATGACAAATGAATTAAGTCACTGAATCATACGAACATTAACTGTTATATTGGAACTAATATCTTGATTTTCACATAAGAATCCCATTACCAGTCACCGGGTAAAATTTTATTAAAATTCACCTAGAGCAAGAGAAGTTAAAAAAAATACCTGTATACCAAAAATACGATATTTATTTTAAAAATTGTTTACAATATTTTGTAATTTTTTTTTATATCTGTACGTTCCTTATTCTGGTCGACTGGTGTAATATTCATAACATATACGGCCGGTTTTACAAACGGAGTTTAAGCTTAAGCTTAACTAAACCTAGTTTAAAAGTTAAACCCAGTTTATCTTCGCGTCTGTTTTACAATACAATTTAAAGCAAAGTTTAACTAAGCTTATGTTGGCGAACCTGCTTTCAATCATTTGCTCATTTCATTCAATACATGTATGTATCTGTATCCGCCAAAGTCGGTAAAAACTCTATTTTACCAACCGTTCAACCGTATGTATCTAGATATGTACTAGATATGCAAGATATACTTCATACACGATATACGCTACAAACGTAACCTATATAGAAATAACGCTATAAAGGAAAAAAATTATTTTAATTAATAAAATTAAAAAAATAAATTTAAAAAAATGAATGACACAAATGAAAAAAAAGATCAGTAAAGGGTATAGCTACATAAGCATAGGAAAATGGCCCCCATGGCCGATGTCTGTAATAATATATGTAGTGACATTGGTACCCCAAGTGATTACCAAATACAGGGTCATTGACCCTTAACCTTGACTTGTCCTTGAGATATTAACCAAAATATGTTTTAGTGCCGTAATTTTTCAAGCTCAATTTTCTCGAAAACTATAACACCTAGAAAAACAAAACCGACGCCAAAATTTAGATAATATTTGGGACTATATTATATATTTTTTTGACATTTTTCCCTAAATTTTAAAAGTTTAAAATAATTGCATTAAAAATATTTTTTATTTTTTAGTATGGTTCTGGTAAACTTACACCTTTCAAAAAAATACAGAATATGGCTTATCTTATCTACTTACACCATGCCAAAATTCATTAAAATCGAAGATGCGCTTTTTGAGTAATAAATAATTTATTGAGTATATATGTTGTTATGTATTACGTTAACCGTATAAGAGAATGATTAAAATAATTGTATAAAAATAATTATTGATTTTTTTGTACAGTTCTAGAATACTTACATCGTTCAAAAAAATATAGTATACAGCTTAACCTTTCTACATATACCATACCAAGGCTCATCAAAGTCGAAGAGGCGCTTTTTAAGAAATAATTAATTTATTGAGTGTATGGTAGGTACTAACCACAAAGGCAACATTTTCTGATTATAGAAACTACATATTTTTATTTTTACCTACTGCTGATTTCAATCATCGTCATCACTGTTTTCATTTATGAACACATTAATCGATTCATTTAAAAATATTTTTGATAATATTTCAGCTGGTCGTACAATGCGAGACAAATATCTCGCAAATATCCTAAATAATATGTATATCACACTTGCAACATGAGCACAGCATCCAACCGTTCAATTACCATTCGGACAATTGTAACAGTACCGGCGAATTTGTAACAGTACCCGATAATATTTATTGTTTATATGCCGTGACCCAACATTTAACTTTATAATATTTGGAGTTTGCTTCGTGTAATATTTTAGATTTTCCCAAACTAACTGAAGTACAATTAAAAATGTTGTTTACAGGTTCCTATCAGTTTTCATTACCTGTTTCATATCTGGCTGAAATAATGGACGAAAAGAATAACGTTTTGCATATATTACAAACGAAGCAAACTCCAAATATTATAAAGTTAAATGTTCGGTCACGGCATATAAACAATAATAATTATCGGGTATTTATTGATTATTTCCCTAATTCTAACAATATTGAAGGAATTCGCCGGTACTGTTGCAATTATCCGAGTGGTAATCGAACGGTTGGATGCTGTGCTCATGCTGCAAGTGTGATATTATTTAGGATATTTGCGAGATACTTGAGCCTTGGTGTGGTATATGTAGAAAGAAAGTTAAGCTATATACTACATTTTTTTGAACGATGTAAGTATTCTAGAACTGTACAAAAAAATCAATAATTATTTTTTATACAATTATTTTAATCATTCTCTTATACGGTTAACGTAATACATAACAACATATATACTCAATAAATTATTTATTACTCAAAAAGCGCATCTTCGATTTTAATGAATTTTGGCATGGTGTAAGTAGATAAGATAAGCCATATTCTGTATTTTTTTGAAAGGTGTAAGTTTACCAGAACCATACTAAAAAATAAAAAATATTTTTAATGCAATTATTTTAAACTTTTAAAATTTAGGGAAAAATGTCAAAAAAATATATAATATAGTCCCAAATATTATCTAAATTTTGGCGTCGGTTTTGTTTTTCTAGGTGTTATAGTTTTCGAGAAAATTGAGCTTGAAAAATTACGGCACTAAAACATATTTTGGTTAATATCTCAAGGACAAGTCAAGGTTAAGGGTCAATGACCCTGTATTTGGTAATCACTTGGGGTACCAATGTCACTACATATATTATTACAGACATCGGCCATGGGGGCCATTTTCCTATGCTTATGTAGCTATACCCTTTCATGAGTAATGAAATTGAGCATGGTGGCCACAGATTTTTAAAGATCAAATTCACTGACTTTTCCAGGTTTTCCAGAAATTTTATTAAAAAATTCCCTGACTATTTTGTGAAAAATGCTGCCCCTATTTTATCCCAAAAAGCTAAAAAAAAATTTTAATAACTTTTTAACACATTTTCTTAAAAAAGTAAATGATGAGCAAAAAAAAAAAGAAATCCGCCCCAATTTTTAAATCTAATCTCAAAACAAGTGAAAAATTGATTGAAGTTTTGTACCTAAATAAACAAAATTATAAAAATTAATTTTTTCCCGTCTTCTGGTAAAATTCCCTAACTTCCAAAAAGTTCAGAATTCCCTGGCATTTCCAAGTTTTGATTAATGTGGTCACCATGATTGAGTATTTAATTGCTCTAGTAGAGAAATATAAAAATCATATAAAAATATAATCGAATCTCTAAAAACGACCTCAGCCATAGAGAAGGCAATTAGGCAAATGCTCCTTTTTACATCGTAGTTATATCTTTTCTATGATCTTAACTAGGTAAGCTTAGTTTAAATGATTTAAGCCACCTTTATTGGTAGTTTAAATATAAGCCGAGTTTAACAGATAAACTCAATATGTAAAACGGTCTCATTTACTTAAACTTGGTTTAACTAATAAACTCAGTTTAAACTCGGTTTGTAAAACCGGCCGATAGATATAGTTAAATATTTAAAAACGTTTACACTTATACATAATAAAATGTTTTCTTTTATAAAAATAAACCTTTTTCATGTAAAAATAAAACAAAAAATTAAATGTAGTTGATTCGTCGTACGTAAAATTACAGATCATAGTAAAATTTATCTGATATTAGTTCAAATGAAGATATTCATGTGTATTTTCTATATTTCAAATTGAAAACCATGATACGTTGTAATATAAGGTAAGGTTTCCATTATACATTACATATAACCGAACTAGATGGCAGTACCGGCCAATAATATATAGAGTCCCTATAATAAATAGAGTCATAGAAAATACACATGATTTTTTTCAAATTATATTCTGAACTGTTAACAAAATTATATTTTAAAACATATTACAATTTTTTTTCTTTACAATAAATGTAACGCTATCTAGATAACTGTACATTTTTCTTACCGTTAATACAATTAAGTAGTAATTTAATTGTTAATCTTAACACTGAAGTATTATTTATTTAAATACCTATAAAATATATTTTACATAGACTTGTGTGATATCAAACGTATTATGACTAGTTAAATGAAAAATGTTATTTACTTTCATTCCACTAAAAAAAGGGAAAAAAATTAAAAAAAAGATTACACAGCAATCAAATACTGATTTAAGCAAGAAATAATAATAAAAATAAAAATAAAAAATGACATTAATCATACGGAGCACGTTTTTTTGTTGTAATTGATTGCCGAAATTTACAAGTAAGGACGGGCCATAGTTAAAAATTAAGTGATGCAATGTGTACCCGTATTTCCGTACGTTGTTATGCATTTTAAATCAAAATTTGTATTAATAATAAATATTTTTTTTTTTAATATACACAAATAAATGATTTTAAAAACGGCTTAATTTATTTTATAAATATATTTGATTGTTTTTTTTACACAAAAATACAGAATTTTATATAAACATTTGTAGTATTTAAAAAAAAATTGGGGAAGATCTTTGGTACAGTTTTAGTGCCACTCGTTTAATATATATTTCTTGTATCTATTCCTAGATGGAGAATTGTTAGTGATGCGTTATCTTTAATTAATACTCGAATTCGATAATAGATGGCACATAGTTGAAAATATTCGTACGAAAGTATTAATTACAGATCGTTTTTTTGTACAAATGTTTATATATATTTACATAAAATTATTTTTTTTTTAAAATTATTACGAAAATTTCGTTTGATAGATGTTTCTGATTGTGTTAAATTAGTTTTTGTACACTTCTTTTTACATAAATTTTTTTTTAGTTCATTCTAAACAATACAAACGGTAGTAATAACAAGAAGGAAATTCGACATAAACTTGATGCTGATCCTTTGTCGTTTGTTGAAATATTTTCTGGAGCGGGTTCTGGAACAAATTTTTGTCAATTTTTAATATGAGCCAGTATGAATTTTAAGTGAATAATTCATTGTTTAGATTCGCTAAATATCGATTTGTAGAATTTTCTTAATAAGTTACAATTTTTTTGAATTTTTATACAAAAATTCTGTTTACTATTTTTTCTACGTGGAGCTACTCCTTTTCTTAAGTGACCACTTAAAAAAAAAAATTAATGAAATTCGGGTTAGAACGTAATAAGCTATCGCTAGAACAGTTTTTATTTTTGTTGACTGGCAGCAGAACTTGGCTAAAAGTATGTCAAACTGTTACATTAGCAACGTCGTACGCACAATTCTATAGGTTTGTTCGTGCAACCAATTTCAAACTAATTAGTGATTTTTCAAACTATGACTACTGCGCATGTTCAACAACAAACTAGTTTCAAATTATTTTGACGCTCGAACGGTGAATTCGAGATTTAGGTTTAATTAAGAACCACCAGATGTCACTCTAATCGTGTCCGGCATGTCTTGGACTCACAGGCCTCATGGATGTCATACATATTTTATAGTGGTTATAGACTAATAAGGTTATAAAAGATTGACATTTTACGTAAATTAACAATTATGCTTTTGGTTATTAACATATTTGCAAAATATCCAAAGAAATATTAAAACATTTAATTGCATTTAATTTTCCATTCCAATAAGCACATTTAATTTTCCATTTCCACCCAACTAATGTTTTAAATATTCACTAAGCTGAAAATGTTCTGCTAGACTTTCAGCTACACGTCTATTTATTTTGAAATGCTCAATAAATTCTTTATTATTATATAATTGAATAGTACTTTCAAAGTAATTTTCATTTTTCGATCGAATTCTATTAATTTCAAAATCAAGTAAATCATCATCGCTCGAATTAGACAAGTCACTGGAACTAAACGTACTGGAGCTGGATGATCTTTCATTCATTTTGTACAATAAGAGAAAGAAAAACTAATGAAAAATATTATGGTGAATTAATTTCTTCTCTCTAAACGAAAAAATATATATAAAAGGGCATATTAAAACTGTATTTAAATATGAATATTTCTTTTTAAAATTTATTTATCTGTACCTAGTAAAAAAATATTTCAAAAAAATTTCACAAGAAAAAATAACTGAAATAAAAGTTCCCTAACAATACATCTAACTTAACAGACAATAAAATATTTAAATTTTAAACAGTAATATATTTGAGATCTACTGCGCAAGTACAATCCGACAAATTTGTTAAAAGTTGGTGAATTTTTCTTGCTGTCGTGTATTAGTTCGAAATTTAATTTTTAAGCTGCTAGAACATTAGATTTGCAATCAAATCACAAATTTAGTTTTGCTCGAACGCTCATTTAACAAATACGCATGCTCCGTACAGTTTTGTACTTTCAAAACTGTTGCACGAACAAAGCTTATATATTATAAAGGTATGTTCCGAAATATAATATACTCGTAATCCAGCATGTCCAGTATAATCCAGCATACTGGCCTGTGCTGATGACGTCATGAATTTGAATCCATTTTGTACTGGTGTCTCACCATATTATACTGGTGAGACACCAGTACGGAATGAATAAACAGTATGGCGTCGATTCATGACGTCATTAACATTGGTTAGTATGCTGGATTATATTTCGAAACATACCCATAGTGTATTAGTTGTCAAAATTGTGTATCAGTTCGACGTTTTGTCATTATAGGTTATGACCGCCATGTTGTTAAAAGTATTTTGAATCTAAATAGTGTAACTTAACTATAGAAAAATCCCCAAATAAGTGAATGTAACCTTAATTTTGTTTTTTTGATTTTCGTTTTGTTCATACCGTTAGCTACCAGCGTAAACATACCTTGTGAATCAATTTTAAAATCTACCGCTGGTGACCAATTTGTTGCACCATATTTATTTCTGGCGTCCACTTGTATTTGATAATGTCCGATTGGGAATGTTTGTCCGCCATATTGTCCCGAATATACGGTGCCCATTGGTTGGTTCATTTGAAAATCATCCTCGATTCCAATGTATTCTTTATCCTATAAAAAAAAAAAATTAGGTGTTTTAAGAGAAAAATCTTTGTAGATGAATCGGTGACTACTTACATGTCCAACATGTCGATAACGAAGACCGTACTGTTCGATCGGACTCACGGATTCAAATTGCCATTTAAAGAGTGGTTGATTTCCACGTGGAATTACTTCGAGTTTTATAAACACTGGCTTGGCGGAGACTTGAATATCTTTTCTAACTGTTCCTAAATGATTGCTCGAATTGCATATATATTTACCAAAATCGGACTCTTGGGTATTATAAATATACAAGATGTGATCGTGGCCGCGTACGGTAACACTGTATTTTTTGCCGTCGGGGATGATGCGTTGTTTGCCTTTGAACCATTCGGTGATTGCGACAGGATTCGCATGAACGGAACAAGTTAAAATGGTGGTAAAATTTTTATCGGTTCCAATAATTGATTTCTCAACAAGCATATGCGGTTTATCTGTGGGAAAAATAAAAATAAATTGAGACTAAAGACATGTGGAGAATTGGGCGACTCCCGTAGCAGAAGCAGTCTAACACTGACGTCTGTTGGAGACATTTTAAAGCAATATGTTGCTTTGAAAAGTCACCAACAGATGTCCCGGAAATCGCACATTCTCGTGAAAACTTACGCTGAACCCGAATAGAAATCTGTTTTATCGCTGGATCGCCCACTTTATTATCCGCGATACAAGAATAAGTACCGGCGTCGTGGACTTTAATTTTTTCAAATGTGTAAGTGCTTCGACTATCTTGTCCTTTGACTTCGGCAAATCGTTCACCACCTTTGGCCCACGTGACTGTTGGTGCTGGTATTCCAGACGCGGTACAAACAATGCTTAAAGTTTCACCTTCAACGGCGGCATAATTGTCATTTGGTAATATCTGTTCAATTTTTGCGGGTATTTTGACGGTAAGATGATGGGTGATTTTTAACACTTCCTTGTCGTGGATAGCACAATGATAGTCACCGGCATCAGAAGCGCTAATGTTGTAGATTGTCAACGTTCCACTTTCGGTTTTATTGTAGTGTTTTCTAAGATCTTGTGTCAATGCGAAGAGGTCATCCTGATAGATCAATTGACCGTCGTGATACCATTGCCGTACGACAAGATCTGGATCTGCGCAATTGGAAAATAATATAATTAGATCACTGCGCATCTTATTGTTAGAGGTTTAATTATGCATGGCAATCAATGGCGGATTTTGAGAGAAATATGTACATGTGTTCTGAAGCAATTATTAACTTAATAAAAAAAATTGTTCAGGTGAAAGCTAGGAGCTTTACAGCACTTTTTTTGCGCATCAGAGGTGATTCCGGCGAATTATTTGAAGATTTATGCCTCAAAGTTGAAGATGAGGCTTATATCTTTGTGTGTGTTTTTTGTTCACTAGTGGAAATTTAGGTAGAAAAACCTTATATCAAATTTCTTACTTTTTCTTACTTTTTATTCACATTATGCAATCTGATGGGTATTTTTTTTAACGCTTTCACTTTAACCATACAGAAAAAATTTTTGTTTAAAAATGCCGGACCTTTCACTGTCAATGTTGAGTACAATAGATAAGTTACAAAAAAGAGAGAAAATCAGTCATGTCAGCATCAAAAAATGACACCCTAGGAATTTGCAAAATAGAAATTATACTAAACTAGATATGTTGGTAAAATTGAAAATTATATCGTATTTCGAAAAATCTGTCACAGATGGAGACACTTGTACCAGTGAATAGATACGTATTAAAGCATTTTAAGCCGCCATATTGCAGGCCGAATTAACTCGTCTTACAAGGAGACTGCACAGCCTTGGGGTCGGCGATTTGGTTGAAATTTTTTTTGGTGATAGAGTACACTTAATATGTTAATATATTAAAATAATAGCGCGCACTACTCAGAAAAACTTGTAAAAAAAATAATTAAAAAATTTCAACGCAGCTGGTGTAGTTAATATACTTGAAAAGGAATACTGTACATAACAGTCCTATTGGTCTATTGCAATTGGCGTTAGAATGGTAACACAATGGTCATGTGTTCGCAACCGACTCTGTTCAACAGAACTTTTTTGTTAATTTTTTTTTTTTTTTTTTTAATATTAATGAATGTCTTCTTTATTTATAAAACATCTTATTTAAAATATGTATTTGTAACAAATCTTTAAATAGGTAAATCTGTAAATAGGTAAGATAAAATAAAATAAAATATAAAACTTTTAAGGTAACATTTATTTAATTGTAAATTATATTATTATTCTCTACACACAAGACCCAGAGTGATAGTTGCCATAAAAACATACAAAACAATAATTTTTATTACAATTTACACAACATATGAATGCATGTCCTTTACAATTACAGGGTGTCTGTAAGACATCTAGTGAAAAACATATTTGATTAACATTCATGAAAATGTTCCTTTCATGAAATAATTTTGACGCATATCAGACAAAATTATTGTTTTGTATGTTTTTGACTATCACTCTGGGTCTTGTGTGTAAAGTATAATAATAATTTACAATTAAATAAATGTTACTTTAAAAGTTTTATAATTAATTTTATTTTATCCTACCTATTTACAGATTTACCTATTTAAAAATTTGTTACAAATACATATTTTAAATAAGATGTTTTATAAATAAAGAAGACATTCATTAATATTAAAAAAAAAAAAAATTAACAAAAAAGTTTTGTTGAACAGAGTCGGTTGCGAACACATGACCATTGTGTTACCAGTCTAACGCCAATTGCACTAGACCAATAGGACTGTTATGTACAATATTCCTTTTCAAGTATATTAACTACACCAGCTGCGTTGAAATTTTTCAATTATTTTTTTTACAAGTTTTTCTGAGTAGTGCGCGCTATTATTTTAATATATTAACATATTAAGTGTACTCTATCACCAAAAAAAATTTCAGCCAAATCGCCGACCCCAAGGCTGTGCAGTCTCCTTGTTAATCATTAGAAGAGTTAAAAACGAAAGTTTGTATCATAGCTCGAAAATTTGCATAAAGCTCCTGGCTATAGTAATCGATTGGTCCCAGCGGGAGCAATAACTCTTATCTGAACAATTTTTTGATTGAGTCAATAGTTTAGTAGTAATAAAATAAAAATGGCAACATTCAGGTTATTCACCTGTATAAACCAAAATATATGTATATGGCAATGATACTCTGATTTTTTAACAATGAGGTTTGTGGTGCTCCGGCACTGTTAGGGACCATTTTGTCCACTGTTTGATGGCAACATAATATACTCACTTAATTCGTTAACTTCACATTCAAATTCAACTTTGTCACCCTCCAGTACTGTAACTTGTTTCGGTCGACTCAATATCTTGAGATCTTTTGTCTCTGGGGTGTCACTGTTGTTTGGATTACTGATATATTCATACTCGTCCTCGTGCGACGCTTCATCATTTGGCGTATCGACGTAATCGTCTTCGTACTCACTTGGGACGTCACTGGGTATTAATTGTACTGTAACAAATGAGGTAAATGTTAAAACATGTAAAAAAAAAGAAAATTTATTTGAAGTGGTTTAAAATTTTAACGTGAACAGGCAATAAAAAAAGCAGGAACAAAACAACTGGCAAATCCAGCTGTTAAATTCTTTATGGCATTATAAAGCGCTTTCTTCATAATGCCATAAAGAACGACCCTGAAAATTAAAAAAAAATTATTCGCGGGTTTCACATGTCTAACCTTTCAATTCGTTTCTAAATTCATCATTTGACTTACGTTTTTAAGGCAGAGTAAACTTGACGTCAACAAATTAAAAAACAAATTCGGCAAGTATGTGCTAGATACGCATTAAGTTTAGTACCTAGAGTTTTAGCGAATTTCCAGAATGGAATTCAGCTATTACAGCCACTGTCATAACGCGACCTGAGCCGGGGACCATGGCAGAAATTTGCTTTGAGGTCCCTAAAAACCGAAAATAAAATTTATATATATATATATATATATATATATATATATATATATATATATATATATATATATATATATATATATATATATATATATATATATATATATATATGTATATGTATATATAACGAAATGTCCTAGGTTTACGAAATTTGGTGAAAATATTGGAAGTCCCAAACCGTTGGACGAGTTTGTTAACCAGACACGTCGGATGCCAGGAATATGGTTTTTGTTCTTGCAAAAAATTAGTTTTTTGCCAAAATTTCCACTTAATCAACAATTTTTGCGAATTTTTTTAGACCATTTAAAAGAGGAGAAAAAATTACATAAAAAAGGTATTTAAACAATTGTTGTATGTCAACTAGTTTCCGAGAAAAACTAACTTTTATAAACGGAAATTCGCTATGTTATGCAGGATGCTGCGACAAGGGTATTTTACAATTCAAATGTATGTATTTCTTGCTTTCATTTAATATTAAAATTAGCTTTCAATTTGTTAATAATATGATTATCTTAAACCCATTATTTTTTATGTAAGTTAAACAATTTCAATAATAATTTTTCCAAAACGACACTATCTTGTAAATTGGGTAAAGTCTGACATTGGCGATTACAAAGTGGTTAAATGTAGGTAGACCACTCAGCGCAATGACAGACGTAACGAATCTATAAGAATTTCGTGGTTAGAACTATGCAATCCCTAAAGTTATTCCTTTTTATTTTGAAATCAAGCTTTATAAAAGTGGTTTGAATTGGCTGGGAAGGGTGATTGGTGGAATTAGGATAATTTAGGTGCGAACTTTTAATTTTTTCATGACATCATGAAATTATTTTTTTAAAAATCAAGTTTCCTGGAAATGGTTTGAACTACGGAGATTAGTTGAATAAAGCTGAGCGTTCATTAGGTCGGAAACGCGACGCGGTAAGTGGACGCACCTGCATTTATTCAGATGTATTTATCTCCGAGAGCGGTACTGCGCCACGCCGCGCCGCGCAGCGTTTCCGACCTAGTGAACGCTCAGCTTTAATGTAATTTGGGAATAAATTTTTCATCTTTCCTACCAAAATGACAAAATTTCATTTAGAAATATAAATGATTTGATATACGTAGGTTCTTTATTATTATTTAGTGTTCTCCTGGCCTGCATGCTTAATTTTAGTAAAAATAAAAAAATAAATAAAAAATATATATTGTATATATAAAAAAATAAATTGTTTTAGATAATTTTTCATTAATTCAAAATCGTATCTCAAATATGTGTGAGTTTATTCTGAAGTAGATTCATAATTCATTGGACTGTATAAAAATTTAAATGAATTCCGCACATAATTTTGTAATTATAATTTTGTGGCAAAATTGATGATAAAAAAATCTACATAAATTGTAGATTATGTACATAAATTGCAGAGCGCTCCACTAAAAATATTGTTACGTAACCAGTAGCAACGATATTTGAGCAAAGTATTTGTGAAAATTTTGTAAATAGTGAATGAAGTTTAATGTCCATTTTTTCAAAATCGGTGCCTTTGATAGCTAATCTGTTTCGATTTCGCACAATTTTGATCTTCGTTAAATGCTGAAAGAACGTATTTAAAACGTTAATGGTCATGGACGTTGTACAAGGTCAAGTGAAACCTCACTCGTAGTATTTATAATTACTTTGTCTAATTTCACTATTAAAAAAGATTTTTTTTCTGTTTAACGCATTTTTAGTGTTCCGATTATCCTTAAAATAAACTTATAAATGAATAAATTTTTTGAGACTTAAGCGAAGAGAAGAGCGTAGAGGGGTGTAATGTTATTGAAAGAAGTACACTGGGGACACCCTTAGAATGTTTATTTTGAAATAATTGTAGATACAACTCTTTATGTCGAACATATTTAAAATTGGCGTTGAAAGAAAATCGGTTTTTGGCTCTATTTTTACTTCATATTTTGAGAAATCGAATAATTTTGTTTGTAAATAATGAAGGGAGGGGGTTAAAAATAGTGAAAAAAGTTGGTAACTGTTAAAGTTGTTTCGAAATTTATTTTTAAAAAAGTGGAATTATTTAAATAGTTTTGTTAATTTATTGATTTTGAGAGCTTAGAGAATTTATTGATTTAGAAAGATTTAGTTTGGTGTTTTTTGACAAATATGTAGAATTTGTGGTTTATAATCTATTTTGGTTAAATGATCCGTTTCCAGAATAGGAAAAATATATTTGAGGACAGATGTGCTCCTTATATATCGTATCGAAACTTCGACCCGTTTGTCCCACATACTTTGTGTTGCACTGAGAACAGTCTAAGCGGTAAACAACACTCTTTTTTAGTGGGTCAGTTTTTTTTCTTTGGCGTTATACATAGAGTGAACGGCCAAGGTTTCCAACAGAATGAAAGTAATTCTACCCATCCTTGTGGATTTTTACGTAATCTAAACGTATTTTGGAACATTTTGTAGTTCGATAAAATTATGAGTACACTTTTTTGGTACAGTCATCATAAAAATATCTTGTGTTTGGTACAATAGTGTCTCCTAGTAGTAAGTCCTTTGTAAACTTATGCGCTAGCAGCGTTGTTTGTTTACAAATGTTTACATTCATCTCATCATTCCGTCTTTTCCCCGCTCCTGCTCCCCTCTTTCGTGGCGGTGTACGTTTACATAATGTTCTTCCGTTCATTCCGTTGTCGCTTTATGTATGTACGTATTAGAAACATATTTTCCATAAATCACTATATTTAGCAGAAAAGTTGTAGTCGGTCGGTATAATATGTAGAGGCTTAAGAGATGTGTTGTTTGTTGAGAGGCGGTTGAGAGGGGTCAATGATCCAAGCAAAAGTACAATGTTTCACTTTCATTGATGTAATCCAATCAGCAGATATAAACATGTTATGTATCAATGTATGACATATGTATACAGTACGGTACGAAAAGTTTGTTCGTGTATTAACCCATTATGTCCCACTGCTATTTTTATTTAACGGATTTTGATAAAATTTTACAAAAAGATCCAGCGTGGGATTATTAAAGTAAATACCCAAAGAAGATTCTGGTATCTTTTCTACGGTAAGAGTAAAGATTTGTATTATACAGGACCTTGGTGTATATCTTATAGTCAAAGGTCGATATGCAGTCTCTTCGCGGAATGACTCGTTTATCCTAGGTTTGGCGAACGCCTTTCGGCAAGCCCCAAAATAGGTTCCTATTTCGGCCTTTGACTGATGTATTTTTAGTCAAACCTAGAAGTACCTAACTTTTTAGTCAAACGTCGAAAGTAAAATAATCTGTTTCGGGGTTTTCCTAGTCTATCCTAGAAGCGACTAAGGCACATTCGGTCAAACGTCGATTTGTACTGCACTTGTATGTTTAAACAGGTTTTTGCATGCGAGCCTAACTCTTTGCAGTATTCTAATAAATTTATTTGTCATTCCGTATTTGTGCATTGAACGTGCGGGAGTGTAAACTTAAAGATGTGTGAATCAAAATGTGCTGAAAACGTGAATAAAGAAGCGTTGAAAGCTAAGTTAATGCAGAAAATATCTAATCTGAATAAGTATAAGTGTTCATTTTATACAGAGTAGGGACAAAATACGGAATAATAAACACACTTTTTGCTAGGAATCAGATACAAGAATGCAAAGAGAAATTTTTTTAATTTGGAAGATGTGCCCGACGTTCAGCTTTCTCTGAGGGAGATTCGTACAAAAGATTCTAAGTTTGGAGGCCAAGGTTTTATAAAATGCCACTGTAATAAAAAATGCTCATCAAAATTATGTAAATGTAAAAGATCGAACGTATTGTGCAACTAAAGATGCCATAGCGCATCACCTTGTCAAAATAAAGAGTAATATTTTTCGTTTTTTCATTAATTACATACCTATTGTCATGATACAAAATAACAATAACCAATTTTATTTCTTGTTGTGATTATTTGCCAATTCATTCCTAAAATATAGTAACAATAAACATTAAAATTACAAATATTCTTTTATTATAGCTAATAATTAAATAATTTAGGTCTGACTGGTCCAACCCCGATTTCATCAAACTGAGTGTCGGCTTTTGACTGTCCAAATTAGTCTCTCCTAGGATTAACCAAAAATTCGTTAGTCAAAGGTAGGAAAGCGCTATTCGTTTGGACTTTGACTGAGACGTTATGTCAGACCTGAGGTTTGACTAGGCAAACCTAGAAGCGCCGGCGCTTCGGTGTTTGACTATAACATATATGAAAACTTTTTGTCAGACCTTTTTCGACGCCCTATATTTCAGCTCTCAGATTTTTCCCAGACATAACGATTGTTTTTTTAGGTCACAAATGTGTTCTATTTTATGTAGTTAAAATTTAATTAAAATCGTTAGTGCCGTTTTTTTTTTCTAATTTTGTAAATGGCCAATCTGTCTATTTTCGGGACATCTTCAAAATTTAAGGGCGGCTAGGCCCTGTCCACAACAACTTTTTGGTGTATTAACAAGGTGTATCTTGGTGAGCTTCATCCCCATACTAAATTTCATTAAAATCCCTTAAGTGATTTCATAGTTAGAGGCGAAAATAGTTCGCCTAATAGACAGACATTTTTTTGTAAATGCCTAATTTGGGCTCACAATCAGGGAACCTCAAAACGTATATTTCCGTTAAAAACCGGACATCGAAGTTTTTTACGATCATATAACTTGGTCTATAGACATGTAATGTATAGGACCAAGTAAAAAACGAAATAAAAAATTAATGACGCTTTTTTAACTAATTGATTAGCGTTTTCAGGTTGAAAAAAAATTTTCTTAAAATTATTCATATTTATAATTTATTAATTTTACAACAAGTAATATTTCGTACCATAATTTTGGTAATATTATTAATAAATAAAAAAAAAATAAAAAAAAATAATCACATATACCTCTTTTCAGATAAAATTAATCATGAGTTTTCGTTAAAAAATTAAATAATTCTTATATTCGAAACAAATCGATCTTCTATTCTCTTCTAAAAATAAACTGCAAATTTAAAATTTACATAAATGCAATAATAAAAGAGATAAAGCCAGGAAAATGGAAATTATTTAAATTCAAAGTTACGAAGCATGGTTAAATTTAACTGAAATAGACCATATATTGGGATTGGAACCCCGTATCCCATTATTTATATGTATTGATATTACCGGCTACTCTAACCACTGATCTACATTAACCTTGATACAAGAGCTTGTAGTAAATAACTTGTATGCCTGTTTTGAGAGGTGGACGTGTAGACGAAATTTGATCGAAATCGGTGAGAGGCATATCTCGGTCCCTCCTTGTTTGTGATTTTAAATTATAAATTAGTTAAAATTTGCTTTAAAATGAAAAGATAACGCAAAAATGTAAGTACAGTCCACTCTCGTTAATTCGAAACTCGAGGGAGTTTTAAAATATTACGAATTATAGAGAGGTTCGAATAATCGCAGGTAACAATTTTAATTTTTTAAGCATTTGCAATCTTTCTGTCTCTTTCTCTCTGCAACTTTGAATTGTTCAGTGTTTGACGCTGATGAGTTCGAATTAACGCGTCGTTTTGTTACGTAGCAATGATTTCTTCGTTCGAATTACCAAGCGCATAAAAATGTATTGTTTTAGTTCGAAATATAAAGAGATTTTGTAGGGAATTCGTGATACCTTTGAATTATAGAGAGTTTCGAATTATCGCAGGTTTGAATTAACGAGAGTCGACTGTATTAAAATAGCTAGATTGATTTTTTTTGGAAATGGGTTTGGGTCATTTTCAACATAAACAGCTCATATTTACATATAGAATTTTTAATAGTTTTCTGTTAGTCTACGGTAACCAAAGTTTTGACGTGTATTGTAAATGAATGTGGAGATCATTTATTTAGTACTCTTAATTAAATTACATACATATAAATTAATAATGATAACTCTTTGATAATGTTGTTATCGTTAAAGTACATAATGGTTTAATGTAAATATGAATTATTTATTTATTTTTTTGAAAAATAACTCTAGATATTTTTGTTGTAATTGTTGTGTAATTTCAATTAAATAAAAACTTATCATAATTATGAGAATGGCTTTAAAAAAATGAAAATTGTCATATTTATGACATGGTTAAAAAGGCCTTTCATCTTTCGAGTTGCTATATCAATTTCATGTTTTTTTGTTTAGGGTATTAGAATATTTCAAAAAATAAAAGGCTATTTTTTTGTTCTGTTATTAATTTGGAAGGCAAGTAAATATTTTATAAAAAAAAATAATTAATACTTTTCCATATTAAAATTTTTTCAGCCTTTTTTCTGATCAAGCCTGGTTGGTGATCGGGGGCAGCAACTTTTTAAGCGGTTTCCTAAATATTATCGGAAAATTTTTTTTCCACTTTCCAAGTTACCTCCTAAAATTAACCTCCGGACTCGAAATTCAACTTCACATCTATGTATAATTGGACCACCACATACATCCCATCTCTGTGCTAAATTTCCAAATTTTCATGTCGAATAATTTCAGAGAATCACCTCTGACAGACGGACGGAATATCGAAGTGAATCCATTAGTGTTCAGTTTTGCTAATTTTGGTACGAAACACTAAAAATGGACCTTTAACCAATATCCAATATGGCTGTTCCAAATTAAATTACTAAAATATTGAGCTACTACAGCAGGTCTCATGGTGAGACTTGACATGGTGGGACTGTGACAGAAATTTGTTTTGAGGTTCCTAGAACCTGAAAACAATGTTCCTCAAAATTTATATATAAACAAAATTTGTATTAAATTTGGTGACAACGCTGGAAATTTCAAACCCTTGGTGAGTTCTTCAGCCAGACACGTTCGATGCACGGAATCCCAAAAAAATCAATTTTTTGCCACTTTACTTTTCACCATGGCAAAGATTTCAGTCCTACTAGCTACTTGTTAGAAAAATAATTTTTTAAATTATAAAAAAAAATATATATTAAAAAAAATTCAGTAATCTACTTAATACATTTCTAACACTGATTGACTGACAGACAACGCACAGCCTAAACCGTTGGGTTTAGAAGAATGAAATTTTGCACAGGAGTTCCCTATGTAACGTAGGTGAGCACTAATAAAGGATTTTTGAAAATTCGTCCCCTAACTGGGTTAAATAGGAAATGAAAATTTTTATGGAAATTCGACATTTTTGAAGTTAGATATATAAAAATATGTTACTATGACTATTCAAATAAATAATATTTTATACACTGATTGACAGACAACGCACAGTCTAAACTGTTGGGTTTGGAAGGACGAAATTTAGCATAGAAGATATGAAGATTGATGTTTAGGCTTCTATTTATAAATAAAAGTCAGTTGTGTAACGTTTCTGGAAATTCATTTCCTAAGAGGTTAAAACAAGAAATGAAAGTTCGTATGGAAAGTTCGTCATTTTTGAAATTAGAAAAGTGGAAATTAGTATTTAGGCTTTTGAAAACATTGAAAGTGAGCAGTGAGTACCTAATAAAAAGATGTTGCCGATGGGAAATCCCATTGGGTATACGGCTAGTCTTTAATATGTCTTAATGCGCCAACCGTCTTAAGTATTTTAGTGGTTAAAAATAAGAAGTGTTTTCCCACATTTTTCAATGAAATGTATGAGGAAAATAAACAAACTGCATTACATTTTAATGAACCTCTCGAAGGATACGGCCACCTGTCTGTTATTATAGAACGTCCAACAGATAGTAAATCTATAATTTACGTGATAGGTACTAAAATTATCGGCTTTATTTTCAGTATTGTCTAGATGTAATATAATAATATACATAAATAATAAATACATAATAATTACATATATAAAAGTACAATAATATTATTAAATTGTTGAATTATTTATGAATGCAGATATCGTATCAAAATTGTCATTTAAATATCAATAAAATTTAGCATATTATGAATTTATAAAATATGTACATTATTATTAACATTTACTGCATTTGCATTGCATATTTGCATATTTAACACAGTAAATTGTCGTTTTGGATCAGTAAATACTGATAAATTTGAAGGTCATTTGAAAGAAAACAACAATATTTTATGTCGTAAATTACGAGTATGTATTACAGAACTCTGATTCTGTCTCCAAAAAATCGGAACTTTTAGTTCCAATTGACACCACCATGTTGAATTTATTTGTCAATATTTTTTCAGTGGGGGGCGCGCGTATCGAAATGGAGAAGCCTCGTAGTATGGATAATGTAATATGTAGTTGCATTTAACTAAAATATACCCCTGTCGCAGCATCTTGCATAACGTAGCGAATTTCCATTTACAAAAGTACCTTTTTAGAAAAAACCTTCTTTATGTCACTTTTGCGCCTCATTCCGCCAAATTTTTTCACGAAAAATGTTCAAAAAACCGTAGGTGAAGAAACTAAAATTTACATTCACTAAAGTTTATATATATATATATATATATATATATATATATATATATATATATATATATATATATATATATATATATATATGGGATCAGATGAATATTAATAATTTATTGTTAGTATTTATAGTATTTGTTGTTAGGAAAAAATTTCCTTAGGTTTGGTTAGGTTAGGCCAAGTTCCGTTAGGTTCAGTTAGGTTTAAAAAATTTTCGTTCACTTCACCCTCCGCCGGAGGTTTCTAGAACCGCCCCAGTAGCTCTACCTCCTCCTTGGGGTCGGTCAAAAAAATCGGGTAGTGGGTCCAGAACTGTTCAATCCACAACTGACTTTTTTTCTTATCTCAAAAACTAGCGAACTTAGAATAATAGTTCAAAAACCTTTTTTATGTGATTTTTTTCCGTCTTTGCAATTTTATGTGATATGATTTTATATTTTTTATGTGATTTTTTTCCGTCTTAGTGTAAAAAAATGTGCCAAAAACTTTTAAATTATAGCAAATTTTGGCAAAAAACTAATTTTTTGCAAGAACAAAAGCCATGTTCCTGGCATCCGACGTGTCTGGCTGAAGAACTCATCCAAGATTTTTGGACTTCCAACGTTCTCACCAAATTTCGTAAACCTAGGACATTTCGTTCGAGAGCTATCGCGCGGACACACACACACATATATATATATATATATATATATATATATATATATATATATATATATATATATATATATATATATATAATTTGAGTGAATATTATTTTCGGTTCCTAGGGACCTCAAAACAAATTTCTGCCATGGTCCCGGGTTCAAGTCGCGTCATGACAGTGGCTGTAATAGTTGAATTTCCATTCTGGAAATTCGCTAATACACTAAAACTAATATTCTGGTGAAAAAATTTTGAAATCCGTTAACAAATAATAGAGGAATAGAACATCAAAGTTTAAAACGGAATGATTGATTTCCAATTCACTTGTGACGTCAAATATCCGCACAACTGGACACCGTGTGTACATTACACAATATTTTTTTAATTAAATTATGTTAATAATAAACATACTTTACTTTGCAAAATACCACTTTTATTTTTGAAACTGTGACAATATTGTTTCAAACCGTCAGTTCGAAACAATATTGTCACAGTTTCAAAAATAAAAGTGGAATTTGCAACGTAAAGTATTTGTTTATTATTTACAAATATGGAATACCATAAAGTAACGCTCAAATCGATTAATATAAAATTATGTTAAATTATCATGGATTAATACTTGTAAAAAAATATTTTTGCTTTATATACTTATCAATGTTCAAAAGTTCAAAAAAATTTCATTTTAAAGCGTCAAAATACTGAATTTGTAAAAGATAAAAATTTCAAAATTGTCGTATCCGTAGTAATTAACGTATTTACCAGCTTTATAAAAGTTTATTAAAACTCGCTCTATTTACAACACTGAGCACTGAATCGAACATATTAACATATGTTTGCTAGAGATACCACAGGCATTAAATTTTCAAGCATGACTCCATTTTAGTAAGCCCAACTTGTAACCACGGAGACTTGTTTATAAATATTAAATAAACCATTAAATTAATGGTTTGACCGCCATTAAAGTAATCCCATCAGTCAATATTTTTGTTCACATCAGTCAATTTTTTTGGTTCAATTTCTTAATGTATTCGTAATACACAGCATTCTCTCTAGTCGATTCTGTCCTCAATGATTTACAATCCCGTAGCAATTAAGGTGACATCACACATCTGTATCAGATGAAATAGAACTATCTGTGTAAAGTGCAATTTTAAAGTCCCGTAACTTTGTTAGTAGTTGAGATATCTTAATTTTTCTTTTAAACGCTTTTGTTTGACTTTAATTTTTATTTTCATCCATAAAAAAAAATGGTAGACTTCTCTATTACTTTTACACTGACTGAACGGGATTAAATCTGCCTCAGAGTTTCAAAAATCTTCAATCCAGCACAAATCGTTCCACTTTTTATCGCGCAACAAAAAAATCGCCTAGTATACACTCGTCCTAAACTATAATTTCTAATTAAATTTTTTCGTTTTTTTTTTCTATGACGTGTGATATTATTAAAATTAAATAAGGCTTTTCCTCGATAACCTCGAAATGAAAAAATCAATATTCTACCACCACCCACCCCGTTAAACACAATCGAAAAAGCAAGACCACTTTTCTCTCATTCGTGACTTTCGTCTTCAATTCAATTAACACACTATAAATTTTTTTCACAATGTTGTAATTACTGAAAGTCATGATCTATTTGAACGAATCATCATTCACGCGTGGTAGATACGTACGGGAGATATTCTATTTCACTCTGTTTTGAATTAATTCATTTATATTTAGAGTGTGATGGCAAATAACACTTCTGTTCCGATTAAAATAATAAAGAATTAAAGTTGGCGCTGGATAATAAAACAGCTGTACGAGCTTTGTGTACGGAAATTGAAAAGCAAGTAAGCTAGAATATACAGAGGGTGTAACCGATAATAATAATGGCAGTAAATTTATAAATTATAGACCATTTAGTTAGTTAGAAGTCATTATTCGAGGCGGGTAGCTTCGCAGTTGGTGTATTAGATAAATAAAAGTACACATATGATGAACAGTGGCGGTTAGATATAAAGATACATGAGACATATTCATAATTTAGTCTAGAAACATATTGAGTTTGCAAATACTTGCCGCAAATATGGTTGTTATGTACATGAGTGCCCAGAATAATTGTATTGAGAGTAGTAGTACCGCCGAACGGCGGATATCGTATATCGATGGCGTTAATTCCGTCATTGTTATTGTTAATTGTTAATAAAATTAGTCACACCGCTTATTAAAATGAATTGAATTTACTTGCTATTGAAAATTATTAACTTCCCATAGGAAGTTACTGTAATGGGTCCGATTTTACGAATCGTTTATTTTGACATATCTCCACGTTTCAAGGTCACTAGAATCCGAATCCGTCGTTTTTAGCGTGATGTCTGTGTGTGCGTTCGTTAGTTCGTTCGTTCGTTCGATCGTGAATTTTTTTTTCGTCTCGCATATCTCGAGAACAAATGATGATATCAACTCCGGACTTTTCCTTTCCGAACGATTTCATTAGATGCGTAATCAAAAAATGAAGACCGGATGAAATTTTCAGCAAATTCGGATTAGCGGTTTGTTTTTTGTGGTAAAAAAACGGAATTAATTCTATTAAGATAACATAGATTATATGACCGGAAAGAAGTTAGCGCCGAAAGTTGAAAAATCTTTTTGTTTTTTATATGGTTGAATTGCTCCCAAATTGCTCCTTTCAAATCAGTAATTGCTCCACCTGAAACTTAATTATTTAATTAGTTATTTATAAAGAAAACAATTTTTTTTCCGTTATTTAAGTTATCAAAATCTTCCAAAATAATACTTTTTTATATGATTTCTTTACGTCAATAAATTGCTCCCAGTTTGCTCTATTTAATTTAAAAGCTAAATCTTAATTTTTTTTGAATAATTATTAAAATATTTTGTTTTTTTTATAATGTTATTTAATTTGTCAAAATTCAATTATCCTTAAATATATGCAAACGACTTAAAGGTATAATGGATTGCCTATACGTTTTAATAATACATAACCTAATTCATAATATTTTTTATTTTAATATATTTTAATTATTATTCAGAGAAATTAATAACTAACTTTTAAATTAGATGGAGCAAATTGGGAGCAATTTTTTGATATAAAGTAATTGTATAAAAATGCATTATTTGACAAGATTTTGATAATAGAAATAGTCAAACAAAAAAGTTTTTTTGTTTGTAAGTAATTAAGTTCCAGCTGGAGCAATTACTGATTCCAAAGGAGCAATTTGGGAGCAATTTAGCCATATAAAAAACAGAAAGATTTTTCAACTTTCGGCGCCAACTTCTTTCCGGTGATTATATGGATTTTTTACCATAACATTATTATATAATGGCCTAAGAACTTTGCTTGGTGTTAAAAACGCCAGTATTTTATTACAAAATTAAAAAAAAAAAAAAACTAAATAAAAAACTTGAAAAAATTAGTTTTTTGCCAAAATACATTTTGTTTCGCATATCTTGAGAACAAATTATGTGATCATTTGTTTGATAAGAGTGGAGCCCCCACCCTTAGGTACAGAAGGCGAAACCCTCGGTATGGTGCAAGGGGCACAGCCTCTATCGAGGGCCCAGGGGAGGAGTCGCCTGAAATGAAAAAAGAATTATTTGTGTACAGTAGTCTCTAGTCTTTAAGGACACCCAATGGGAAGTTGACAGTGTGGGTAGACCTGTCCCCCAAATTTTTATTAATAAGTTTGTATTTTAAGGGGTTAGGGGTAGTTAGCAATGTGAAAAAAATGAGTATTGTATTTGTACCAAATTTTTATCGTTTATTGTGAATTTCATATTAGTCTTAGATAAAGTATAGTACGTAACTCGGTTTAAGGCATATTACACACTCGCGCAATTACGCACTCGCCGCTACGCGGCTCGTAACTTTTTCGCTCTTGTGTAATATGCAACTAATAACGTAATATACTATTATCACGTAATATGCTATTATAAAAGAAATAATACAGGCTTATTATATAACTAGCCGTATACCCGATAGGATTTCCTATCGGCAACATCTTGTTATTAGGTACTCATTGTTCACGTTCAATATTTTTCAAAAGCCTAAATACCAATATCCATATGTTTCTAACTTTAAAAATGACGAACTTCCCAACGAACTTTCATTTCCTGTTTTAATCCCATAGGGAATGAATTTCCAGAAACGTTTACACAACTGACTTTTATTTATAAATTGAAGCTTAAACACCATATTTTCGGTGCTAAATTTCGTACATCTAAACCCAGCAGTTTAGGCTGTGCGTTGTCTGTCAGTCAATGTATAAAATATTATTTATTTGAATAATCATAGTAACATATTTTTATATATATCTAACTTCAAAGATCACGAATTTCCATAAAAAATTTTCATTCCCTATTTAACCTACTTAGGAGGCGAATTTTTAAAAATCCTTCTTATTGCTCACCTACGTTACATAGGGAACTCCTCTGCAAAATTTCATTCTTCTAAACCCAACGGTTTAGGCTGTGCGTTGTCTGTCAGTCAGTCAGTGTTAGAAATTTATTAAGTAGATGTTTTAACTTTATTTTACAAATATTAAAAGAAAAAGATATTTATCGTATGTAAATCACGTTATCGCTGTATTTGTTGGACTCCGTCGTGTCTTGCGGTGACCATCACATTTTATTGGTTCATCGAAAATTAATCAAACAACAAAAAATCATTAGTTTAATAGTTAATCTAGTGCCTTTTAAATTAAAAATTTGTATTTTTTATAAACAATAAACTAATGAATTTTTCGTTGAAAATCCAAAAATAAATTAGGGGGAAGGCTTAATGAATGAGACATTTTTTTTTAAAAATCGTCTTAACTTCAAAACCAAGTAATCAAATATTTTAATTCTTGCGGCATAAGATACTTCAAACATTACTTTATATTTTAAACTAAAAAAAAAATTTTATTCTTTTTAAATAATAGTAAATTTTTTTGTTTGAAAAAAATTAGACTTTTTTCCCATTCAGTAATTCCATTCTCACTGAATGGGACATACAGTGGCAGTCAAAAGTATTTAGACAGTCATATAACAAACAAATTTTAATAGTTAAAACCAGGTGAACATGGAAATTAGTAAAAAATTTTGACTTGTGGTCTACATAAAATGATTTATTAACTATTTTTCTTACAAATTAATAAAAAAAAAACTAAATCCAATTCAGTTACTATTCAAAAATTAGCATTTTTTCACTTTAGAGTGTTTAGAGTAAATAATTAACACATATCAAAAGTATTTGGACGATACAATTTCCATTCTTTTAGCAGCAATAAAAAAAAAATTGTTATAAGTATTTAGTATTTAGGAGCGTATTCCATTGCCTTAATCATTTTTTTTAGTCGATTACGCATTGACTTCCCTAGTTTCAATGTCGTTTCAGGCCAAATTTTACTCCATTCTAATTTCAAAGTCTTAATTAAACTTTGTTGATTTGAAATGTGATGGTATCGAATTTCTTTCCCCAAATGATGCCAAAGGATCACAATTGGACTGAATTCAAACGATTGAGGTGGTGTCTGTAATCTTTTGGGGGTATTATAGAGGATGCATTGTCTTACAAAGTATGCGGAACGCTTTGTATCGTTATTCTGTTAAAATAAAAACGATCCTCCAGATTTAATTTTTTAACATTTTCATGTAAATTTTCTTTCAATATGTTCAGGTCAACATACTTATTCATTATTTTGTCAGTTATATGAAAATTTCTCACTCCAAAAAAAAAAGATTATATAAAATACTTAATTTTTTACACCGTTGATTACCCCTAACCCCTTAAGTTTATTGGTTACCCGAATTCACTCAAGACGATTGGATGAATTAGAGTAATTTGCGTGTAAACTTTTCAATTTTGTTGTCAAAATCTTTTTACATCATTGTAAAGAGCAAAAAAATCATATAAGACACGGTTTTGAACCATTATCCTTGGTGAGCGGGTTTTCGAGAAAAAGTAATTTTTGTGATGGAAAATTTGCTATGTTATGCAGGATGCTACCAAAGTAGTTGATTTTTTTCTCTTTACTGTTTTAAAGAAATCTTAAAGATTTTAGATCAGACGGTGTCTTTAAATGTTTTTTAATTACATACCTAACAATTTTATGTATGCTCCGTCCCTGCGATCACAGACCCTGTGGTATCAAACAAGGGTTGTTTTTGAAAGTGTGACTGGACTACTGACCCTCATACACAATCGGATGCCAACCATACCGTTAACGTCATTCTGTTTAATTGAAGTATTTCTATCCAATTATAGCAAAAATAAAGTTTATTTTTTTTTTCTTTCGTCCGTTTCTTTTCCGCCATCTAACAGCTGTCCCGAGGTAAAAATTGAACGTTATTATACTATATTGGTCCCTTGGGAACATTTAGTTCTACTGTTGCTGTTTTTTGCCGGTAAATATAGGTAAGTATACCTACTTAAAATAAAAATTTTAGAAATCATTGGATATATTAAGTTAGCCAAGATTCCTCAGTTCCTAGAATTTTAGCGAATTTCTAGAAAGGAAATTTAGCTATTACAGCCACTGCCATGGTGAGATTTGAGTTTGGCACTGTGACATAAATTTATTTTAAGGTTTAATTCATTAATATATATTTGTCAGCATGATAAGTGATAACTCTCCAGCAAAGCAAACTATTTTATGAAATTTGAGAAAAACGTTGGATGTTCGAAAATATTGGAAGAGTTCATTAGTCAGACATACTCGATTTCCAAAACTCGGTATTTGAATCTCTTCCGTCCAAAAAATTGCCAAAATTTACTACTATTCAAAAAAGTTTTCCAAAATTTCTTTTTATATCAGAAAGGATGGAAAAAATCACATAAAATGAGTTTCTGAATTATTATTTTAAGTACACTGGTCTTCGAGAAAAACTAAAAAAAAATTTTCAAAAGGCAAAAATATTCGACATTAACGAGCGGAAAAGATCAATAAAAGACAGATTTTTTCCAATATTCTATGTAAATTAGTTTAAAAAAAAAAATATTTTGGGATAGAACTACTGTGCCATACTACTTTTGGTATAGAACTACTGTAACCTTACTACTTTTGGTAGAGAACTACTGTGACCTTACTACCTTTGGTATAAAACTGCTGTAACCTTACTACTTTTGGTACAAAACTGCTGTAACCTTACTACTTTTGGTAGAGAATTGCTGTGACCTTACTACTTTTGATACAAAACTGTTGTAACCTTACTACTTTTGGAACAGAACTACTGTGACCTTACTACCTTTGGTATAAAACTGCTGTAACCTTACTACTTTTGGTACAAAACTGCTCTAATCTTACTACTTTTGGTAGAGAACTGCTATGACCTTACTACTTTTTCCAATTTCAAATACTATCGAGTGCTTTTGAAACATTACTACGTATGACGAACTTTTGTTCATATTTAAACATATGCAGTACAGAGGATGCTGTCGAACATAGGATTGTTGGCCTAGTGGCGAAGACACCTGGCTAGTTACCAGGAGATCCTGGGTTCAATTCCCAGCCGATCCAGTTTGATAATTTTTTCAATCACTTTGTGATTTTTAACTTACTACTTTTGGTAAAGAATTGCTGTGACCAGGGCCGGATTAACCCTGAGTCCGCCCCTAGGCACCTTGAAAAATGCCGCCCCTACCTTTTGTTTGAAAAAAGGAAATCTTGAAAAAAAACGTCAATCACAAATTTTTCTACTCTGTTTTAAAAATTTGCCGCCCCTTTTCCTACCTTTTTTACAAACTTTTTCTTAAAAAAAATAAGTGACGAGCAAAAAAAAAAAAACGTTAATTACACATTTTTCCAAACTATTTTAAAAATTTACCGCCCCTAAAAATCCAAGGGTGGCCTATTGGCTAAGCTGGCCATGGCTGTGACCTTACTACTTCTGGTATAGAACTGCTGTGACCTTACTACTTTTGATACAGAATTGCTTTTACAAAATTTGGATACATACAATTCAAATAAATTACATATTTCTTTCTTAGAGGTCACAAGTTTTTGATTTTACAAGATTAATCAGTAGCGCGGGGCCTTCAGAAAGCCTTTGATTTAACAGTTTTTTTGGATATAGCAATCGAATGTATGCGTAAGGCCTTTAATTTATGCTTTTATGGTATTCTATCAATTCACAAGAATTTCATTATCAAACTTGTTTGATAATGAACATATGGATTGAAACATATTATACAGTTAATTAAATAAAAGTGGTATTTTTTTGTAGGGTAAAAAGTGTTTTATTTATTTTTCGATTTTTTTTTATTTATATTTTCATGAAAAGAACCACATATAACCTTAATTCATTAATTGAATATACTCATATACAGTTGAATTTCTTTATGAGTCCTCCAACGGGGCTGTAGGAGAATATAATGTTAAGAATTCCTGTATCCCCACTTGTGCTTAGTAGTCGACCGCCGTAACTTGCACTTCCCCTACTTTTCAAGCGTGTGAGTGTGTACTTATTTATAATCAAATAGCCCGGACGTTTAGTGTAGTATTACCATTTGTTAGAAGCGGTACAAAATCTACCTATTTTTAATAAAGAAATTTATTAATATTTTCTAAATGCATTCTCTAGTTTGTGTGACAGGAGTTTAAACGATACTGTCAACACATATTTTTTTTAAAAAATTTTTTTAAATCTTTTGTAGAAATTGTAAATAATATAATATTCAGTGAATTGAATCACTCAACTGACTGACTGAATTGAATCAGTCAAAAAGAACTGAATCGACTCTTTCAACTCGTGAGTTAAAAGAGTGTGTGTATCATATATACACTCACTCACTCACTCACTCACTTAAGAGTGTATGACATATAAGATTCTATTCAATTGTCAATCCCTGTTTCAGTTTACTTATTGCAATAGACAGAGCGACAAAGACTTATTCAAAAATTCTACAAACATCTGTTTTTTACAACGGTATATTAATATAACATAACGTGTATACGATACAAATGATACTATGGTATGGTAAATAGGTTAGGTAAATATGCGAGTTCTAAACTTAATATTTTTTTAGAACTAATATTTTAATTTCTTTTTACTATCCTTTATTTTTAAAATGCATAAAACAAATTTTACATCAAATTTAGTCCAAATGTCTAATAAACTAATAAAATAATCTAAATAAAAAACATACCCAATTTTATGTACACTGTAAGATGTAAGTATAGATATTAATTCTAAGAAAAACAATATGTATTTTATTTTACAATATTTTCAAATTTTTTAAAATAAAACTTGCCCGTTTATTGTCAGATTATTACGTCTCCAAAAATTAGTTTTTCTTCAAAACAGCATTGAGTGGATATCTCCCAACATAAAATTATTGCAGATTTTTACAATCAATATTTTTCATTGTTATCTATTTTCAACTGTGTATTTTTAATGTTGCATTAATTTTTTAATTTGTTGTGTCGATTATGTGTATTAATTTTAAGTACATAATTATATTAATTTTATTCGGATATAATAATTGTTTCCAAACACTCATTCACTTGAGTGAGTGTTTCACATGTAAACTGTATGATTGTATTTGTTTGTTGATTCGTATTTAAAGTTGTACCAATCAGTTCTGTAAAGTGAGTGAGTGGAGTGAGTGATTCAATTCATAAAAACGAGTGAGCGAATTGTGTCAAGTGAGTGAGTGATTCAATTCATTGAATCGACTCACCACAGTGAGCGGATTCAAAAGATTCGACTCACTAAAAAGAGTGATTATTCCCATAACTATAGTCAAACAAAGTTTGTAATATAATACGCGCGATGAACGAACAAAACTTGTTTTGGTCAACTACACATGTATTATCTAGACACGGACCTATAAAAAAATTATTTTAGTGAATAAAAAGATTCTGATAGGATGATTTATGAGTTGCACTATTAAACATCAACACCAATCTTCCGGTCTTGTAACGAGAGACTGCAATGAATTTTTTTTTCGGTCATGGAGAGGGAATGTTTACAATAAAAATATAAATCGGCGGACTCATAACGAAAGTCGGCTGTAGTAGAAAACTAGAGAATTCTGCTAAAGACAGCCCTAGACACAGGCGAATACTCCCCTAAATAGATGAACTATCATATTATGTACTTAATTTTCACACATAAGGAGTAGGTACTTGTTTTTGAGTATGTTAGAACATATTATAATAAAAAAAATAAAATAAATATAAAACATATAAACAAAATGGCATCTGATGACATTTTCAGAGCAAATAAGAGCGATGAATGTACATGTTACAGTGTTTCAAGCGTACCATATAATGTAATTCGCTACGTTGATTTATAACAAAAATGTCGTAAGTATACATACATTTTATATAATAAAATAGGACAACAAAATTATAGCCATTTATTATTGCAAGTTATATCGAAACAAAGGCTCGGTATTTACTACTGATTTGGACAATCAATCATGCAATTTTCTAATATTAGTTTTATCATGGAAATTTTGATATACGTAAGAAATTTTCAGCGATCAATAATTAATGGTGAAAGTCTCGGGGAAATTTAATATTTTAATCTCACAAGGGGACGACGGCACAGCTTTAGGGTCGGCGATTTAGTTGAATTTTTTTTTGGTTATAGAATACACTTAATATGTTAATATCCTAAAATATGTAATAGCGCGCACTATTCAGAAAAACTTATAAAAAAAATATTTAAAAATTTTGCTGTATGTAAAATGTGAAGTAGATCAGACGTAAGGTTCTTGGCTCACAATAGAATGGTCCTACGTTCGAAATCGACTTTATCCGTTCAACAAAACTTTTTCTGTTTTAATTTTTTGTTTTAATCAACAAAAATTTCATTTTTTTTTATAAAACATTAAAAGTTTTTTCTAATAAAAATATGATTGTATTATGAAAGATTGCAAATATATATATATATATATATATATATATATATATATATATATATATATATATATATATATATATATCAATAAATTGTAAATAAAAAGTATTGAAAAAATTGAAGTTACCTATAATGATTTTGTATTTAAAGATTTGTTACAAATACATATTTTAAATAAAATGTTTTATAAATAAGTAAGATTTTTGTAAATAAAAAAAAAATTAATACAGAAACAGTTTTATTGAACAGAGTCGGTTTCGAACGTAGGACGATTCTATTGTGAGGTAAGAACCTTACTTCCAACCTTATTAAGTAGGTACACTAGCTGCATTAAAATTTTTAAATATTTTTTTTTACAGGGTTTTCTGAATAGTGCGCGCTATTATTTGTACACACATTAAGTGTACTCTAACACCAAAGAAAAAAAAAAAAAAAAAAAAATTCAGCTAAATCGCGAAATCCAAGGCTATGCCGCCCCCTTGTCAAGAGTACATAATAGAATAAGCTAGCGACTTACTCCCAAAAAGATGCTTAGAAATTGAAAAAAACTATATTATATCCAGGGTGGTCCAAAATTTTGTACCGTAATTTTGCTAAAGTTGATAGAATGTTGCTTTTATATACACTTTTTATCAAAACCTAATAATAATGGTTGGTAAAGTAAAGGGCTGAAATGTAAAAGGGCAAAATGAAAGCAAATTTAAAAAAAAAAAGATTTTTTTGACGCTTTTGAATAATGGATTAATATTTTAGGGGTGAATTAGGACATTAGGAAAAGTTGACTTGAGAAAAAATAATTTTTTGAATTTAATAATTTGGCGACGTCATCAAGTAGACTGATATTTTTCAGTGCCTTAAAAAGGGAAGCCAGTTGTAGGTTTTAGAAGTCGATCTACTTATTTTTACTAAAATTAGGCATGTAGGACTATTAGAAAACAGACTTCTGTCGAATGAATCATATTTCTACAAAAAATTTCGCCATTTTGGTAGCAAAATTGAATAGCGCACGTAGATTTTCGAACTTATTCTTTTAGTGCTTGTATGGGTATTTTTTTTCAAATTTGCAATATTAAAAAGTTCATTATGAAGTCTTTTAAAAAAATGTGACACCCTCCTGATTTAACAGCTAGATTCGATGTTGAAATATATAACATGTACTGAAATTTAGGAAATTTTTCAAAAATTTCCTAAAATTCTAGTTTTTCGAATTTTGTACACTATAACAAAGAACAGAAAAAATCACAAAAGATACGTTTTTAAATCGTTATTCGATGTAAGCGGGTTTTCGAGAAAAAGTAATGTTTGTGACCGGAAATACACTATGTTATGTAAGATGCTGCGACAGGCGTATTTTTATTTTTAGTAGCCATTATACAGTTCAGTCGTATATCATACAAAATTAATAATAATTTTTATGAAGAGCTCTTGATATAACTACCTAGAATGTATGTTTTTATTTTTTTAATATATTATAAAATACAGTATGAAACTAGTGCACCACCATTCATAATAAATTAATAATTAAAAATATTTTTATGTGAACTAATTTACTATGAAAATATTTTATAACCTGAAATACGTGACATTATTACTTTAATATTATAAATACAAAAAAAAAAAAAAAAAAAAAAATATGGTTGCCTGCTATGGATGGGTACGATACTTGAAACGTTGAAATTTTTTTTATTCTAATATATTTAAAATGTCTGAATTTATTGCAGTTGCTGCACAAGGTATTCTACTACATTAAATTTTATATTTTTATTAAACTAATAAAGTTGAATATTGTGTTCTACATAAGTTTTCTTGTTGAAGTTTTTTTCACAATCTTCTTTTTTCTAGAGATGTCGTTAATAGAATATGTTCTTATTTTAAGTGTTGTCGCCCATTTTGTTTTTTAAATTCGGTAAAAAAATTTTAATTTTGTGTATCTCAGTACACGTGTAATAGGTAATATTCTAAGAAATTTTTTCTACAATCATAATAGAACGTAGGCTTTTGCACTCTGTGAAGAAAGCGCAAAATATGTGTTTGTCGAGGACTGTTACTTTTCGCTTTAAAGCGAAAAGTAGTACTTTATCGCTCGCTCAACATATATTTAATTACAAATCGGATAAGCGTTGTTTGTTATTTTCATGGCAACAAATAAACAGATTCTAAACTTCATATTATTTTTATCGTGATCAAGTGAAATATAAATTTTATTAAATTTTAAAATAACTACAAAATATTAATTAATAATAATAAATAACTATAAATAATAAATAATAGGTTGATAAATAATTTAAAAAATATATATACATATAATTATTACGATGGAAATATGCAATACTGACAGCGATTTCTCAAATACACCTCCAGATGTTTCTGAAACTGCAAAAATTATAACATTAAAATAAATGAAGAGGTGGATTCCAAAAGGCGCTAAGTCATTTTTTGTCTAATGTGAGATTTTAGTTGATAACTATTATATTGATTGCGTTATTAGCTACTAAAAAAAAAACTCTCCAAAACCTTCATTTCTAGTGATGTAACGTCTTGATAATCGCCCTCTATGAACGATATTAAAAACATAATACCCCTGTCGCAGCATCCTGCATAACATAGCGAATTTCCATTTACAAAAGTACGTTTTTCTCGGAAACTAGTTGATATAGAGTAATTGTAAATAAAAACACCTTGTTTATGTGATTTTTCCGCCTCATTCCGCCAAATTTTTTTCACGAAAAATGTCCAAAACCCCGTAAACGTTTTCACGAAATTTCTTAAAAATAAGATGTTTCGTTCTTGAGTTATCGTGCGGACACATTTATATATATGTTTACTAAGTGTCCGCACGATAACTCAAGAACGAAACATCTTATTTTTAAGAAATTTCGTAAAAACGGTTACGGGGTTTTGGACATTTTTCGTGAAAAAAATTTGGCGGAATGAGGCGGAAAAATCACATAAAGAAGGTTTTTTTATTTACAATTACTCTATATCAACTAGTTTCCGAGAAAAACGTACTTTTGTAAATGGAAATTCGCTATGTTATGCAGGATGCTGCGACAGGGGTATTTGTAATTTCAGGACCAAAAGACATGATTCAGTCCATCATAATAGAGAGTAAAGTGCCACTTTTAGTCCCAAGGGATTAAAAAAAATACTTTTAGTTCGAAAGGACTTAAAAGTAATTTTGCTCCCGTTTTTAAACCAATCAGCAACCACAAATTCAAACTTTTGGATAAAGAAAAACAGTTATACTGTATTGTTCAATTCGATTGATTTATCTAAAATATACCTGATTGAATATTACGACATACAATTTGAATAACATTTAAATATTTTTTTTTTTTAAATTTTTATAATTTAAAAGTATTCCGAATTGCAAAAAATAATATATACACCACAGGACTAAAATATTTTTTTATTATTATTATTTTTTTTTATCCCACGTGTGATTTGTTGCTCTCAAGCCTTTACAGGACCTTTTACAACAAACTTCACACTCGGGATTAAAACTAACACTTCAGTCCCTTGGTGTATAACATGCTATTTTCCCCTTGATTTTGTAATGAAATATGGTTAATATTAGAATTTTTTCAAAATTTTACATTTGATTTAATAAAGAATTTAAAAGCACAGAAACTAGTTTTTTTTTATCTTATATACAAATTAAAATTCTTTCGGAATTTTGCATTGCCTATGCTTTTTTGTCTCAAACTTGTACAGTTAATTAAAAATTAATTATTCAGTTTATGTATTATTAAACAATTTTTGTATCGAGTTTAGACAGAAAGACATCGGTTTTATATTTTTTTATCCATTATCTTTAATTAATAAAAATTTAAATAAAAAAAAAAAAAAAAACAAAAACAAAAACAAAAAAACTATATGAATATTAACAATTAACTTACGGTTTCCAGAATCTTGTGTAGCCATTTTTTCCCTTTTCTCTTCTTTTTTTTATTAACTTCTTGTAATTCACAAAACAGGTACGAAAAATAAAATGAATATTCTTTGTAATTTATTTTTCTCAGGGCTGGGAACTATTTAAAATGATTTCATTTTAAATATGTATTTAAAATACAAAATGGCATTTTGCATTTTCTATTTTAAATTAGTTCTGTCAAACCATTTTCCATTTTGTATTTAAAATGGAAATTTGAATCCATTTTACATTTAAAATGAAAATGTATGTATACTCAAATTTATGTGTATACAATATTAATTATAGAACTTGAATTAACGATTTGAAGTCTAACAAATTGTAAGTTAAATGTAAGTTGATTTAATTGACTCAAATATTTCATAACTCGAGTTGCAATGTCACTTAAGTTTGTTACTAAAGTTGCAGTTCTCTTAAGTCAAATTTTTTATTGAGAAATTGCAGTCGTAGTGTCCTCAAGGTTTGAATACGCCAAGGCCGATTTAAATTTTACAATATTTTTCAGTAACAATATTTGAAGAGTTAAGTTTCGTTTTCATATCATGCAAACTTTACAAAATTTTCTCAAAAGACTGCCTTTATGTATTTAATTTCAGTACATTTTAAGTCAAAAAAGCATTTTGCATTTTATAATCTATTTTAAATAACTATTTTCCATTTTTAATTTTAAATATGTTCAGCAAAACCATTTTCCATTTTGTATTTTAAATGCATTTTTGGAAACCATTTTTCATTTTCTATTTTAAATGGTTTCTATGAACCATTTTTCCCAGCCCTGATTTTTCTAAACAACCCCAAACTGTTACAGCGTCGTTTCAGATTTTTGAACATCTGGCGCCCAGACGACAATTTTTAGAAATTTTGTAAAATCTAAGCAAAGTATATGCCACCTGTTATTGTTTTGAAAAAAAATGTTGTTAGCTTAACGTTAGCTAATGGAGCTTGCACCGTTACAAAACAGAGGGCTCTCTCTGATTCAAAAAATTATTGTCAATATAATTCTCACTTGATTGCAATAATGAAATATATTATATGGATGTCTATCTATATGAAATAACTCACTATTGCAGTGAAATACATATATACACATTATACACATAATGCAACATACCTTTGTAGACACACTAAAATTATAAAATAATAAATTGACTTTATTTTTCTTATTTTCTCAAAAACTAGCCAACCTAGAATAATAGTTCCAAAACCTTTTTTATGTTATTTTTTCTCGTCTTTGCAATGGTGTAAAAAAATTTGACAAAAACTTTTAAATTATAGCAAATTTTGGGCAAAAACTCATTTTCACGAAAAATGCTCAAAAAACCATGTTCCTGAGCTCCGACGTTTTTGGCTGAAGAACTCATCCAAGATTTTTGGACTTCCAACGTTGTCACCAAATTTCGTAAAACTAGCAGTTTTTCCTGAAGCGCTATCGTGCTGATACATAAATACATAAATACATATATACATATATATATATATATATATATATATATATATATATATATATATATATATATATATATATATATATATATATATATATATATATATAAATTTTAGTGAATGGTATTTTTGGGCTCTAGGGACCTCAAAACAAATTTCTGCCATATTTTCGGGCTGAACTTCCACTATGACTTACACCATAATAGCTGAATTTCCAGAATTCTTTCTGGAAATTCGCTAAAACAAAAAAAGTACCCACGCGTAAGACGAGAGAAACTGTCAAATATCTCATCAAAATATAACCACACTACTCTTTCTAACAAAAAATTTAGACAACAAAAAAAAAAAGAAAAAATAACAGGATTTTCGTTCTTACGAAATTAAAATTGATAATGGAAGTACGTTCTTAATTTATTATTTACGACATTTTCAAAAACGTCGAGTTGGTTGGTGTCTGTCGCTTCGCAAGTGAAAGTGTCAGGAAAATATAATCGTATTTAATGTATATAATATAAGAGCCTGAGTGAAAGTTAGTAATGGTAGATACATATTATATACCTACTACTATGAAGCTTGATACATAGTATCAAGCTCTAGCTATGTATACTTATAGTAATTTTTAATTGGATCATAAAAAAGAATAGATAGTATTATAAAATTTACATATTTTGATATACGAGTGTCGCTTGTATGTATGTATATGCGAGGAAGTAGGATGGAGAATATGAATGATATACTTTTTTTAGTGTCTTTCAAAGAGACGGCCATATTTTTCCACCTATTCTGTAGATAAGTGTAACATTGTTTCTATGTATATGCTCAAATGTTGTAATTAACCCTTAACTTGTCAGAAATCGAACAAAAAATAAATTGTAATTTTTAGATTTAAAAAAAAATTTTCTCATTGTAGTTTCTTTCTGACAACCTTTTCTAAACCAGAATCTTTTTTTGTTTCAGATGAACATAAGCCCCAAAATCATGTTAATCAGCACACCCCATTTTTTCCATGTCTATAAGTCCTTGAATTTTCATTTTTTTTTGTATAAAATTTTGGATGCAAATTTTTTTTAGTGTTCTTAAAATATCAATAAATAAATGGTAAAAAATGGACAGCAAAAATATTAAGCTTTTTTTTTTTTAATTCTTAAAAAAGCCGAAATTTTTGTTCTCTAGACTGGAATACCTCCTTAATTTTGTATTAACATTTTCAGTCCCACGGCTTCGGCATCCAAAAATCAAAACAACTGCAAAGGTCGATCGCGATCAATGATTAATTGATTAGACATTATGTATGTATGCGAAGTGCGATGTTACCACACCGATGTGATATGCTCAACTCACACAAACACCAACACACACTACTCTCTTGGTTTCTATAAAAAAATTTTAAAATAAACAATATAAAAACTAATAAAAGTATTTTTTTTTTTATATTTATTTTTAACTTTCTGTAATTCTCTAATTGATTTGAATATGCTTGAATGTCAAATATATGTATGTACGTATCACATATATGTACATGTTGAATCATTTTATGTATTTGTTCATATAAAGCTTCTTTAAAAATATTGTCGGCTTCCGGGGAAGTTTACTGTAAAAGTGCTTGGGCCTCATAGTGTTAATTTTGTGGAGGCGCCTATTGTGTGAGTACAGTGGGTGCCTTGGGGACCAGCCGTTATGTAAAATCTTATGTTTCCGCTTTTAACTATTACAAAAATTTTTAAAAATTTTAGAAACAATTTTTATTTTTACTTTTTTTTTTGAGATACCTATAACTAGTTTAAAATTTTAAAACAACGGTTTAAAAAAATCTTATGTGATTTATAGAAGGACAATTGAGATAGGGCTTCGACGTAATATAGGCTTCCAGAACTAGAATGATGCAATCATAAAATCCATCAGAAATAAAGAAAGATTACCAAATTTTTTCTGTTCGTCAATTGTATTTTCGGGGAAAAATAGGAAAGTTTGACGCCTTATCGTTACTCATATAGGTGAAAAGTACCTCAAAGGTAAATCCGGCCCTGCGGGCTTTTAGACTCTCAGAGTGTTAAATATATATTTTGGAAGGTGGTTATTATGCGTGCTATTATAATTTTTGGAGGTACAATTATTTTTGTTAAAAATATTCTTACTTGTAGATTCAAGGCAAAATTTAGAATCAGTGAGCGATGTACCCAATGGTACGTAAAAGTATCATAAATTTCATTCTTATCTTACAAAAATCTCGTTTCTTTTGATGGTAACTGACGCGTCGCGACACTCTTATAATCATATATGGGCCCGTGTATGCGTTAGCACACTTTTTATAATAAAATTTATGTGACGGGAAGAATTTTCTCAATGTTAAATCAGTGTATCAAAGAGGAAAAGTGGAGCGCTACATACTTTTGTGTTTTCGTGTACCTGCTCATTGCTCTAGGGCGGAGGGGCAGAAAGTAACTGGCTTAAAATTTTTAAAATTTTCTCTTATAATACCCATCATCTCGTACCATCAATAATAATATCAAGAAGATTTAAGTTGAATACAGTATAAGAACACCTCAGTATTAAAAGTAGGTAAGATGAAAGTACCTGTGTAAAGTTATTTCCACTCTCTACACCTCGTTTTCCCCACGTGAAAAACTTGACATACTTCCGTGATCGTGCGAATATTATTCTGTGTTATTACATTGTAGCTTTAGTTTTGATTTAGGCCGCCAGAAAATCCTAGCTTGCATACGTTTACTATTTAAATGATTAAGACGAGTTAACTCGTCCTGCAATATGACGGCTCAAAATGCTGTGATATGTACATATTCATTGGTACAGGTGCCGCCATCTGTGACAGATTTTCCGAAATACAGTATAAGTCAATAATGTTCAATTTTATCAACATACACGGAGAGAAAAATCATATAATTTTTGTAGATAAAATTTCAGAAAAATTACCATGCTCCAGCTACCATGACCAAAGTAAAAAATATTTTACGATCATGTAAATATTATTAAATTGAAACGTAAAAAGTATTAGTCATGGCTTCATAAAAATTGTTGTGCTAGCATGGTAAAATTTAATGTGCTAACACAACTTCTATCACACTCTTATGCATATATGTTATAGTTTAATTCTTGTTGTCGAACTCTTTCATTTGCGCATCTGACCCGCAACCTTATGTTGCTTGGGCTGTACGCACTGAGGAACAATCGATCTTTTCCGACCTTTGATTCTTTATGATGCATACAAAATGATTGGCAACAATATATTCTAATACAGAATAGTGAAGTAACAAAATGATGAATTAAACGGTGACAGTCCTGTAAGACATTCTAATGAATACTGTTTGCATTACACACGACACCACACCAGCAGTGACCAGCCTGGCTATGTTACTTGCCACACCAGCCTGGCTAGGTGACCTTCATGTATGATTGTGTTGATACCTTCTGCAGCCTGCTTCGCTATGTGACAGCGCTAATACCTTCTCTTTCTTTCTTTCTACTATTAGCAGATAGCATTTGAAATATTATAAGACAGCATGGTAATTTTTGTAAGAAAAAACAATTAAAAAATATTTTTTTGTCGGGAATGGAACTTTTTACTGTGCTGTTTTACAAATTTTACGGAGCTAATATTACGGAAAGAGCATTCTATCCTTTAAATTTTCTATGATTAATTATCATTTTTATATTTTTACCGTACAAAATTGAATATGTTCGCCTTTTACACGTCGATTGTAGTGCTGAGCATAGTAATTTTTCTATGAATTTTCTCTCCGTGTAGTTTAGTATAATTTATATTTTGTAAATTCCTAGGGTTCACTTTTTTGATGTTGGGATTTTTGATTTTTTTTCTTTTTTGTAACCTTATCTATTGTACTTATCACTGGCAGTAAATAGTCCGACATTTTGAGACAAAAAATTTTTTCCATATGGTTTGTTTAAAAGGGTCAATAATACCAGAAATATCAGAAGAATTCGTTTTTACGTTTATCTCTCCGATTTGTGGATTTCAACAAACACGGCGATTTTCGATAACTGAGAATTTCATTTTGGTTTTTAATATGCAGGAACGCTTTAATTAACGAAGGGATCGGCAACTTTTTTTTAGGACTGTGGACCATTTTCAAAATAAATATCTTCAAATGGGCTGCATAGTCCAAAAAAGAAGGAAAAACTTGTGTGTTGCTAATTACACATTTACAAGATGAGTATATTTTTGAAAAATAATATACTTAAACCTTTAACGTTCTTGTTACCATATGGTTACACTAACTTTGTACCTCTCTAGAATGATATTCAAAAAAAATTCTACCTGCGGTAATATTTTTAAAAAAAATTTAGAGTAGATTTGTGAAACGACTTCGAACGCCTGAAAATGTTTAAATAGTAAATAACTTTTTCTCGTTACAGGTCAGTTACATTTCTATAAATGAGTCACAGATAGCGTTAATGATAGGTATAAACTGTTACATTCTTGAGCGAAATTTTTAAAGAAAGATTTAATTTTTAAAATCTTATTAAAAAAAATAAAATTTAAAAAAAAAAATTATTTTTTTTGTCACTTACATAATGCAAATGAAAATTGTACATTGTGTAAGATGGAACACACCGTACACGTTATAATTCTTAAGCGAGTTTATTTACTTTTAAATACATTTTTTTTTTGGTTGGTATTTGTGTTTGACAGCCGTTTTATGCGGTAAAACTTTGCTATATAACCCAGTGTGGTTCGAAGCTTCATTCTTTTTGAAACTTCAATTTCATCAGGTTTAGTTCGTTTTGGTGCAGGTATAATAATTTTCTTTATTTCATTATTGTTGGCTGTGCCTCGTGGGTTCTGTAATTTTGTTAAATGGAACAATTTTTATTGCATAACCTTCGAAGGCTTTGTCATTTATCATTTAATTGCATATTTAAAATTGTAATTTCTCATACAGGTTTCTATACTATTTCTGTTTTAATTTTAATCTTCTACTTTGATTGTAAAATCCTATTTAAAACGAGAGTATTGGACATTAATTTGTACAATTGAGTTGAATGGATTTTGGTTGGAATTCACGCTATTTGTGACTGTGTGGCAATCCGTTTCATCTGCAATTTGGCTCTGGATCGTTCTGGACTATTATTCGGAATTGTATCGCCCTGTAAATCATGGATGTTTGCTGTTGTGCACGTTTGCTTTGTTGCACCGAATGTTCTCCAGCAATAATTGAGTTAAGTAATTCTAACCTCATCTTCACCACCTGTAGTTTAATCTAAAAATTATATTAGTGCTTGTTGAATTTTTCTTTTTGTGTTACAAATCAATACATTGAAATCAGTGATTTTAAAATTAAGTTTCGCTTTTACTAAATTCATTTTCCAATACAATAGTAATGGTTTTTTTTTTTTAATTGTACTAACGTAGTTAATATTTTACTTTATACTTGTAACGGCTTAGATGTATTAATTTAATTATTTTGGTTAATTTTTTTTGTTTTATTGGCAGTAATCTTCCATTACAATCTTATTTTTTTTATATTTATCTAAATTTAACTTCTCTTATCTCTTATCTATGTGTGAAAGATTCCTGTCAATTACCTACTTAGTTATCTTTTAAAAGCTAAAATTCCTTCTATGTTAGTCGGTGAACATTCGTTAATTATCTTGCCTTTTTTTTCTCTTGTATAACTTTTCTTACGTAATTTACTTTAAATTTATCGACTGACATACTAGGTTGTCTTTGTTTATTTTTATTTTTTTTTATTTTGTTAAAACAATGCTTTACCTCGCTTTCTTGTAAATTTTATGCTTTATATTTTCCTTATGTAAAACTTTTGCTTATGTAACTTCGTCTGAAAATTCTTCTTCTTCTACAATAAACCGACCCTTGAGATAAATTTTTACAATTGTTCTATGTTTAGCCGAGGCATAACATCTTGAATAATAGAAAATCATTTTTTTTTATATTCAAAAAATTAAAATTGTAAAAATTCCAAATATATTTTTGTTAAATAAATTTTATTAAATGGATAATTATATCTTTTAATTTTGCAATTTTCCTAAAATTTTATTTTCAGGTATCTTAAAATTTTAATTACCTAATAAAACACACCAAACAATAAACACGTTTTGAAATTTTACATGCGTTTTTCTTGAAATTATGTTTTCCAAAACAGTGGACAATATGACTCCATCAATTTTCATTCGATTGACTTGAAATATTACCTGCAGCTTCTTAGATAGATTATCTAAGGCGGTACACACGATTTTTGAAATTGGCTAATGAGTAAATGTTTTATAAACAAATTAATTGTGTTTGAGTAAAATTTTGTACCGCCTTAGTAAAATTAATGTAAATGATGAAATTCTTTTTATATTCTGGTTGCTGTTTGAAAATTGTTGGGGCGCCTGCGTTAGGCTTGCACTCGCGCCGCCATTTTGTTTTTTAAATTGAAAAAAAAATTATCATCTTTCATAAAATTATAATCTTTTTTTCTGACATTTCAGAGTGATGTATCGCCTTAAGGTATGACTATATTTTATTATTTTAAACATAAATTATTTATTTATACCAAATTAGAGAAACAAAACAACAAATGAAACAAAAACATTATCTTCAAAATTATGACTCGCGGGCAATATTATTATCCGATGGTAGGTACATACGGATTCTCGTTTCGAAGACAAAATACAGGATACAGAATATAATGTAGCGAAATTTACACATTTACCTTATAAATTTCTTCGGAAGAACATTACCGTATCCATAGGTATACAAGATACCAATTTCCTATTCATAACTACTGTGACCGCTGTCGCCAGCAAATGACGTCACAACGTTACCCCTACCAAATGATTATGATACATACAACACGTTACCACTTGAACACATCATTTGTATGTATATGTATATATACTAACAGGTGAATGTGTTTGTACAATACGGTGTATATAGTGTATACTGTCATGGTCGACCTATGTGACTAGAACCAATAATTAAAAATACATTAACACTTTCAGTCCCACGGATTCGGCATCCGAAACCAAACAAAACTTCCCCAGAGGCCGACCGCGATCAATGATTAATTGATTAGTTGATAACTCATTATGTGTGCGATGTTTATCATGTTTATCATTCTTCATCACACGGATGTGTTCCCATTCACACAAACACATACATACCAACAAACACTACTCTCTTGGTTTCTATGTATAAAAAATTTTAAGATAAACAAAAAATACATAAAAAATATAATTTATATTTTTAAATAAAATTGATTTGAATGCCAGTGTATAATTATGTAGTATGTATGTACGTATCACGTAGTACGTCTGTTTACAGTTTTACACATACATACGTGTGGAACTGTGTTGTGTGTTTGAATCATTTTATTTTATGTATTTGTTTATATAGTTTTTTTTTTTAAATATTGCCGGCTTCCGGGGAAATTTACTATGAAAGTGCTCGGGCCTCATAGTGTTAATTTTAAGAAAGATATCCCTTTACTTTGAGAATTTTTTTGTTCAATAGAATTTTTACACTTAAATACGATACACTTCATATTTTTTTCTGTTTAAATTTCATGAGTTGATTAAGAAAACAATGACACTAAGAACGATGTGACCCTTATGACGAACAGTAACAGACTAAATTAGAAGCGGTACCTTACAAACGACAGATATTTATAGCAACTTTGTTTCTGTATTCTGTGATCAGATCTAACGATTTAATTCCCATTTTCCGAGTTTCTGTAGTTATTCACTTATTGAATGCCAACATACATAAATGTTGATTTATCCTTTTTATTTATATTGCAAATTTTCTTATTTATGACTACTTACAAATTATATATGTTATATTAAATATATCTTAATATATACCTACATACAACATTTAAAAAAATCAATACATAGCTAAATGCCATCCATGTAGGGTAGAGTCGTGTAAGATGGCGCACTTAACATTTAGGTGGCTATAAAAAAATAACGGAAAATGTTATAGCAGTAAATTGTATTTATTCTAGTACCTTAATGATTAGTTAACGCTGTGATAAAGGATTTTTATTATAAACTCAATACCGATCGAGTTATTAAAAAAAATTCACAAAATGGGAAATGCTCACTCTTACACGACCGGTCGTGTAAGAGTGCGCACTGAGGTCGGTAAGATGGCTCACTTGTTAAAAAGCTTGGAACCTAGCACAAATCACATTTAAACAATCCAGCACTAGGAGGAGAACGTAACAGGAGAATTTCTTATGTCAGCACTTCTTCATATTTTTCGTTATTCGAAACTTTGATCGTAAGTAACAGTAGGTCGTAGTAAAAAAATAACGAAACTTTTGAAGGTTTAAGTAAAACAAGTTATGGGTATTCCAAATGAGTAGAAGAGTTATCACAGTACGGCGGCACACTACGTGGTCAAAAGTATGGGAATACTCCGACCCAAGGTGTGCCCACACTTTTGACGTCGTACTATACTTAATGCTATAGTACACTACCGTGTCAAAAGTGTGGGTATACCTTGGGCCAGGGTGACCCCATACTTTTGACGACGTAGTGTCCCGCCGTATTGTCATAGCTCTTTTATTCAAACGTATTGCGATTATTAAAACCTACTTTTCGTTATTGAAACTTATCGATATCGAATTACTTATCTAAAATTGATTACAACTGATTAATTTAGGCTCCGTTAGTCCAATTAATTGGGTCAGCAATAAGAAAATTAATTTTCGTAACTTTTCGTAATGGAAAACTTATGATCGTAAGTATCTTGTGAACGATGCGTCGTAGGGAAAAAATAACGAAATTTTTGAAGGCTTCAGCGAAGCAAGTTGTGGGTATTCCAAATTCGTTATCAAGAATTATCGATATCGAATTACTTTTTATAAACTGATTATAAATGGTTAATTTTAGGCTCCACTAGTCTCAGTGATTTTATTAGTCATAGAATATATTAAAAAAATTACTTTTCGTTATCGTTAATTTTCACAATCGTAAACTTTTGATGTAGAAACTTGGGTTACAGGAATTTACATTGTACAAAAGTTTACTGTATAGAATTCCTTAGAAAAGTTAAAGAAAAACATGATAAAAGAAACTGTCGTGTAAGAATGTGTGCACCATATTACACGCTTTGTATTGCGCCATCTTACACGCCTGCCTATAATCAACAAAATCATCCTGTGGGAACCATGCACGCGTATTGACACAAATTAAAGTGATCGGAGCTAGTTCGTGACTAACTTTACTAGCCACAGAAACATTCATCACTTTTAACTTGTTTCATTCAAATTCGAGAAAAATAATATCAAATCGTACTAAAAATTTTCAACTTATCTAGAATATTGGAATTATGTCGTAAACCAATATTTTTCGAGAAAACAGGGGTGGGCACTCTTACCGACCGCGGCATCTTACACGACCCTACCCCACGCAATACTAAGCCGTAATTTGTATATATTTTAAACATTCGTAATGTAGTTGATGTAACATCGAAATATGAGGGGGAGGGGTGATGTATGGCGGCCGTGAGAGGCAGCCATGTGGGATATATACCTATGATACTTACATATCAACGATATCGCCTATTTATCGTCATGCCACTAAATTTTTGAATTATCCTTCATTTCTGTGACATTATTCATATCATATTATATTTATATATATATATATATATATATATATATATATATATATACGAATGGCAAACTTACACATCCTTAGTTCTTATATGTATATTTTTCGTACATGCCTTGATAAGTATTGTGACTTGTACGTTTAATAGTAGTTTCCTGTGTAAATGGTTCAATCACAAAGTCAAAGGGAAAATGTGTTTGTTTGTTTGTTTGGTCATATGTGTGGAATAAATGCCGTATATATAAAAGAATACTTCTGATGATTAGAAAAAAATGTTGAAGTGACAAATAATTCAACTATTATCGTATAGTTACGCAAATAAAATAATTTTAGCAAATGTTTTATTGTTACAAACACTTAATGTAATCAAGATATTAACCTCCTCGTTCCAAACGTCGACTGTAGTCGACATAAAATACTACACAATTTTTGAATATATGAGGGTTAATATGTTATTATTAATGTCCAGAGATGGAAATAAGATATTTGTTTAGAATGTTTCATGAGTTTTGTTGTCGTTTGTAACGCCAGAAACTTTTAAATATATACTATAGTCGAAATCAAGTTAAAAAAAGAAAATATATATTAAAAGTGCACTTGGACTGAGGAGGTTAAGTATAGAGAACCTGCGTGACCTAGCGTTCATGGTGGCTACATTTAGCATTTTTTAAATGAAAGAGTTTAATGAAAGTAGGCTATTTTTAATTTAAAAGTTTGTCATATTTTTATGAAAAATGTCAAATAGCAAATACGATTATTATAGGAAGTCATTTTCGAGATGTCCAAGTGGGTGATTTATGTGATTCTTGTTACAAAAAAGGGAAAAAAACTTGTATTAAAATGGTCATGTATGCGACGTTCAAGAAGCATAATATACCGGTGTACGAAGTGTCATAAGAGGTAAAATTATGCGACAACCAAATATAAAACTACAATGTAATGTAACTATTAAAGTAAATGGCTAATTATGCATCTTTAAAAAGATCTATTTTAAATTTTTAATAATAAATAAATATTTATCCAAGCAGTTAATGATCCATGCTTATACTGCTATATACAAAATACTCTATAACCATTCAATACCAATAGTAAATCTAACGTAAAAATAGTTAAAATATGTAATTATATAAAGTATCTGATTTTGCTAATACCGAAACCGAAATATCGGTATTTGAAATTTTGATACCGGTTTTAAAAAACGTATAAAAATGTCCGGTATTCCGGTTTTTCGGTAGTACCGAAATACCGGTATCCATGCTCTACTTGTGATTGTATATTATAATATTATAATATATACATACAATCTCAAGTAAACTTACATGATTTTTAAGTTGAACAACTAACTGCTAACTCTGATAAATCTGAAAAATTAACACAAATAATGTATGTCCTCTTGTGTGTGTTAAATCATTGACACAAATCTTGCGTAAAGATATGACACATATGCTTTGTGTTAAAATAACACAAAAAATTGAGTGGATCGTTCTGGATATGTGAAATGTGTTAATTTTAACACAAATTTTTTGACTGTGTAGATATAGTATCGATTAGGACTCTTATTTGGAAATTACTATACCTACACGATTTTGATATAAGCAATAAACAGCATACTATGCAGCATACCTTTCTACTGAATATTTGATATTTTTAAATTATTGAAATAAATGACGGTAAATTTCGCATTCAACCTCACATCCCCGGTTTTTCCAACATAACATTGCCATTTACATTAAAAAAAAAAACACTAACACATCCGTAGATAATAATACTTAAATATTGAATCGTCTGAATAAAAATGTAGATGAAGTGTTTTTGTTAGAGGATAAACGAAAATCTTACAAAAATAAAAATTTAAATCACGTTGATGTTGATTCATTATTGAACTGAAAGACACTCAATTGTGCTACAAAAACAACACAAAAAAGATGACTGAAACTTAATGCTGAGTAATACATAAGTTTGAGATGAATATTTTTTCCTTCAAGAAAGTGAGTAATTTTTTTCTCTTTTTTTTTCATATTTAAATATATGAAGAACAAAACATTTTATACTTTAATGGCGATTTAGCGAGAATAATACACTTAGTTCGTCTTTACTTTTTGTCTTGTTTTGAACTTTCATTCACAAGATGAAGGAAGAACAGCACTGGAACAGTTCCTAATGTGCTCTAGAACAATGAAATATGACTACCTACTTTATGTATAAATAATTATCATCTCTAATTGTTTTTAATATAAAATGTAAATTTAAGTGCAGGTACTTATTATTTTTGAATTTCTATAAAAAAAAAAAAACGAACATTTCTAGTAGGTACACATGAATCTAAATGTTTCGGGAACATTTCAGTACAGTGCACATTCTGAATATTTCCGCTCTCAATATGTCCACTTCTCCAGTTTGAGACTCGAACGTTACCCCCACTTTACCACCTATTATAAATTTTATAATATTTATTTCATAAGAGTTAAAAATCAAAAAGTTTGCTTTGTTTATGGCCGCTATTACACTGTCATAGATATATTATGTCCACGGACTAGGGAATATTATATTATTATTATTACTATGGACACGCAGTAACTGGGTATGTCGTTGAATCTTTTGGTATGTCGTATATGTCATTTGTACAAGCTATTAAAAGTACGAAAATGGTTTATTGTGCTGTAAGGACATGCATTAGTGAAAGTGGGAAAGATTCAAAAAAGAAATCTGGAATTTCATTTCATAAGTAAGTAGTAATTTGATTGGAATTTTTAATATAAAAATTTAGTGACACTCCCTTCACCCCTGAAAAGTATCATTTATAGACACCCTCTTCACCCTTGAAAAGCATCAATATCAGATGCCCACAAACTTAAATATGGCTTGTCCACACTATTCTATTGTCCATGATTATGTCAAAGATCTTTGATCAAATCTATGATCAAATATGTATTAAGAAGTATGTTTAACTATGGTTACAGAAATATTAGGTTATCAAAGTTGACTTATTACACTTTCATATTTCTTTGGTCAAATAAAACTTTGACATATTTCTATGACAATGTAATAGCGGCCTATATTAAGTGAAAGAAAAATTTCCTAAATCAAATAAACATAGTAAGACAACTTAAGTTTTTAACATCATTATTCGACTAACTAGTCAGCACTAGGTACTTATATTGTTCTACTGCATCGCTGATATGTATCAATTAGTGTATTCAGGTATCTTCTTTATGTAAACAGTTAGAGATAAATCTATATTACTCAGTATAAAAAAAATTTATTTGTTTATACAAAACAAAAATTATGATTTTATGAAAAAAACATTTAGAGAAGCGAGCGTAGTCTTGCAATATTTTATGAGGAGTTAATCAGTAAATAGAAAAATGTTACACAATAGTCAATACTATTTAATTAGATTTTAAATAATAAAATGCAATAAAATAAACTTGTTGACTGCGTACATAAATAGATGATTATAATAAAAATGATTGGTAAATCATTAAATGATTACATACCTAGGTCCAATACTGTTTACAGATACATTATACGCACATAGAATAATTATATTATGAATATCCATGTATATGCATATTATATTAAACGTAAATCACTAGAATTTTGTTTTAAAATGTTATATAAATAGTAATTTAATTTTTTAAGTTACATTATTAGTTTTAGACCCCCTTACTTGTTTTGACGCTCCTGAAAAATTTTTAATTTTGACAGAATCATAAATTATTGAACTCCACTAAAAATTCAGAATCTAGACGTAAAGAAATTTTATACGGACTTTGGTGGGGGAACAGCATTTCCTGGAAAAGCTGTTCCCCTTGTTTCACTCTGCGGGACTACTGAGAAGGATCACTGTATATGTTTTTGTTTGATAAAATTATTGAAATTGTTGTTGCTTAAACTTTTAAAGTTTGAGTTTTTTGATTCTGTTCTGTAGTTAAATTGAGTTGAAGTTGGGTTTATGTGAAACAGTAAATACTCTAATGTTTACTTATTTGTTCAAATCCGAATTTGGATAAGTTCAGTGGCGTATTCGTCGTAATTTTTTTTTTGGGTACTATACATTAATTTTATGTTTCACGGTCCTGAGACAGCAGAGTGAAGGTAAAAAAATCAGCAAGCCGATGTTGTTAATATTTTAACCCGTAAATATAAATTTATTTTGAAACTTTACACGCTTTTTTCTCAAAACCATGTTTCTGAACACTGGTGAGCAACGTAACTAAGGCAATTTTATTAATTATTTGTTTTTGTAATTAGGACAGGGCCGGATTAACTCTGAGTCCGCCCCTAGGCACCTTGAAAAATGCCGCCCCGACGTTTTGTTTGAAAAAAGGAAATCTTGAAAAAAACGTCAATCACAAATTATTCTACCGTGTTTTAAAAATTTGCCCTATTCCTACCTTTTTTACAAACTTTCTCTTAAAAAAATAAGTGACGAGCAAAAAACCTTAATTACTCATTTTTCCGCCCTATTTTAAAAATTTACCGCTCCTAGGCCATGGCTTAGGGTGGCCTATTGGCTAAGCTGGCCCTGAATGAGGATGGTCCTTAAAAATACAAAATAGTTATGTATTTCATAACACGTAAAAATAAATTTTACAGTACCTAAGTGCTTTTAAAATTTTCTCTGATGCTTAAAAAAGTGTCGATATTTATCTGAATTATATGGTAGACTAAGCGGTCGGAAAACGACATTTCATATTACACGATTAAATGTCATTCCAACTAATGATTGATATGATTCCAGTCTACAAGAATTCCATCTAAAATTAAAGAATTGCTTTTACACATTTCTCTAATACTTAAAAAAAGTGTCGATATTTATCTGAATTACATGAAAGACCAAGTGTCGGAAAACGACATTTCATATTGCACGACCTAATGTTATTCCAGTTAATGGCGGAAGTGTTTTCAGACAAAATGAATTTTCTTTGAAAATAAATAATTGCTTTTGAACATTATTGTAATGCTCAAGAAAGTGTCAAAATTTATCTGAATTACATGGTCGGCCAAGTGGTTGAAAAACGACATTTCATATTACACGACTTAATGTTATTTCAGTTAAGGGGAGGTTTACTTGAGAGTCGTTAAAAAAAATCGATTTTTTTTTTTGCAGAAATTGGTAGCTGATTATGTGTAGAATATGTTTCCAAAGTGATTTTGCTGAAAGTAATTTAAGGGAAGGTTTACTTGAGATTTGATAAAAAAAATCGATTTTTTTCTTGCCGAAATTGATAGCAAATTATGTGTAGAATATGTTCCCAAAGCGATTTTACTGAAAATAATTTAAAAACAAGATTCTTGCACATTAACCGAATCCAGCTTTCTATAAAAAAAAATTCAAAAAACGTAGTTCACGCAATAATGAGTATTAAATATAAAATTTTGAAAATACGTTTCTTTATATATATTTTATAATATCTCAGAACTACATTTTTGGAACTGGTGGACGCGATAACTCAAAAACTATTCGATGGATCCTTTTTTTAAATTTTTTATTTTAAAGATAATTCAATTCTTCGGCACCTCTACCTAAGTTCGATACACTTTTAATATTTTTTATATTTTTAAATTTACTTTAAAGAGGAAATGCTGAAAAATAAGACAAAAATCGTAATCAAAAGTTCAAACATCCGCCATTTTTTTTCTTTCAGCAATTTATTGATATTATAGGTAGAGGTGCCGGTACTCTTTATATATTTTATAAATCTTTTTTGTTTTTGGATTTCGGTGGTTTATTACCGGCGCTAGGAGGTCCACCAACAAGGCATTGGATTTTCGGATCGTCACACTGCACTATCTATAAAATGGACACTTTTTTATATTTTTCCTTGAAAAAATTTTTTTGTGTAGTTGAATACTTAGTAAATATGTGCACAAAATTTACAATTGATATTTACTTCCGTTCTTGAGAAAAAAATTCTAGAAAAATACATAATTTTTAAGGACTCTCGAGTAAACCTCCCCTTAATGATGGAAATTTTATTTATTTATTTATTTTTTTTTTTTTTAGAAAAAATAAAGATGTGTTGTTGTTATCTTATCTTTGTGTTTCGCTGATAAAAAGACTTAAATAACTTTTTTTTAAAAATACCTAGATAAAAGGTAATAGATAACGAAAAAATTATCTAGATAAAATTTCAGATTACCTTATCCAGATAAGCACAACATTGGTTGGAATAAATACCGGTAAACACTATATCACTTATTACATTTGTTCAACCGCCACTGAAATAACACATATGTGCACGATTTAAACAGTGACGATAGTGGTAATTTAAGAAATAAAATTCAGTCTACTATAATAATATACTCTACGAGTTATACTGACTACTCTGTCGAGGAGACAAGTTTGACGGATTTTCGTGTAGTTGTTACAGAGTTGACATAAATTTTGAACTTTTCACATTCAAATATATTTATATGTTTATTTACTCGTCTTGTTTCAAAATTAAATATTTGATTTTCTATTTTACATAATGTACGTAGCATAACATTTTCACCAAGTACAGATATCTAACACTAGAGTATAGTACTGAAACTGGTGCTTCATATGTTATGACTGTAACACATATACCCAGTATGTCAAGAGTCGACTGTCAAAAACGTTGTAGAATTTTTTACAAACTGAAATTTCCCGAAAGGAAATATCTTGGGGGTCTGGTATTGAGGAAATAAAAGATCTAAAGGAAGCATTTACTTTTCTTAAATTCTAAAAGCTAAATTTTTAGGAAAATGTTGAGAAATTGAGTGTTTTTTTAGCTTGGACCAAATAAGCTTAAAAGTGGTATAAAGTGACTTAAAAGTATATTATATTTATTGAAAATAAACAAATGAGAGTTTCGATAAGAAATAGTATGTTGTACACCAAGGGACTTAAGTGTGAGTTTTAATCCCTTGGTGTACAACAAATTGGAGGGCAACAAATCATATAAAGGATGAAAAAAACACTTTAGTCCTGTGGCGTATAGTTTAAAATTATAAAAATTAAAAAAAAATTATTTAAATATCATTCAAATTGTATGTAATAATATTCCATCAAGTATATTTTGAAAAAAATTATATAAGATACGTTTTGAACTATTATCTTATGTAGGTATGTGGATTTTCGAGAAAAAATAATTGTTATTACTGAAAATTCGCTATATTATGCCGGATGCTGCGACGGGGATGTTTTATTGTTAATCTGTTACTACATAATAATCTCTTTCTAATGACAGTATGTCAAAGTTGGGATTATGTTTTTAGGTTGCAATTTAATCAATAAACTTCACATTTTTTTACGCTTTATAGAAGACGATTAATATTAGTCATTGGGTGGTAAGCATAATTTATATTAAACTGGGAAAATGAATGTATTAATGTATTTTTCCTGTAAGGTCACTTTTTTACAAGATTTTTTATGTTTGGCAAATATCCTGTAAACGAGTGACAACCGAGGTATTTCTTTAGTATCTTCTATCCTGTATAAAAAAAACATTTTTAACGGTCGTCTCTTGGACTACAATTACTCTGTTCATGTTCCTATGTTTAAAGTTAGATGAATTTTGTAATGCTTTACACAAAAGTTTAAAATGAAATGTAATATATATTTTCAGTCATAGTTGATACTTATAGAGGAGAATATAAAACATTGTTTACATTCTAGACATTATATACAAATATAGTATAAAACATAACCTATATGTAAATTCATCCAAAATCTATTAGAAGTGCATCCTGGAAGTCCCGGTTTTTGTCTATTACACATTTTCATCCATATTGTTTCGTAGTACATTAACATAAAAGTATTAAAAAATTATTGTGCTCTGAAGTTGGGATGATAACATTATAACACAAACTATTCTGTTAAGAAGAAAACCAGAATTGGTCCTTAAATGATTTATTATTTATTATCTATACTAATATAATAAAGAGAGAAAATTTATTTGTATGTACAAAGTAAATTTAAAAACTACTGAACTGATTTTGAAAATTTTTTTACTGTTAGTAAGGTAAATCATTCCAGATTAATAATATAGGATATGTTACATGAGGTTCCCTAAATCCTAGGCACCTAAAAAGTGCCTAAAGTGAACAAGCTAAACTATTTAAGATTAACGCAGACTATGTTACATGAGATTATGAGGTTCCGCGAAGTCTTGGCGACCCAAAAAATATCACAAATAAACTACTTAATCGATCTTGAAAATTTTTTCACTGTTACAAAGTTAAACAGTTAAACTGACATTGGCTATGTTGCATGAAGTCCGCCAGCGTTTTGTGCACTCCAAAACCTCTAAAATTAACTATCCAACCGATTTTGAATTTTTTTTTACTGTTGAGAAGTTAAAAAATTACAGATTGACATAGGTGATATTATATTAAGTTGTTCAGGATTCTGCAGAAATTTCTTTTTAAATACATACTATTGAATTATGAGAGAAGTTAATGTGTAGTAAAATTGTCCGTCAGGGTAAAATAGACCCAAAAAGGGCTTAAAATAAACAGCCAAACGGAGCTTGGGTAGTAAAAACATAGTGATTATGGACCATTGGGTAGTAAGGTCACAGTGATTGTGGACCGCTGAGTAGTAAGATGACAGTGATTATGAGCCAGTGGCTAGTAGAAATATAATGATTATGGGTAGGGACGTTATGGATATGAAATTTCGCAAACGGATACGGATACGGATATTCGAAAGATTTTTTTCGGTTTCGAATTCGGTTACGAATAATTGTTTCTAGTGAACTTTCTTTTAGAAGGCAGGGGAAAACTGCACCAAAAAAGAGTGAACGCCAAATATGAATCAACGAAAATCTATCAAAATGAATACATGCAGTGTATTAGAGTGTAATACGGTAGGACAATTCAAAAAATAAATTAAGTTAATACATATAATTAATTTATACTATTTATTTAACATTTTGTTACTATAAGAACGTTTGTTTCATTTATATCATGTTTATCTGCAATGAAATGATCAATGTAGTGACAGTATCATTTTTTCAGAAATAGGTATTACTGAACATTTTTCATGGTAAAAATGAAAAAAGCTATGGAATTTAAAACACATTAATTAAATTGTCATAATAAATGAATTATTAACACTATTCAAAGACATCATTAGACAAAGTACTTTTATATTCTCATTGTAGCATTCAATTTTGCACACTTCTACTATACAGTTCGTTCAGTCGAAGACTGCACATAGGAAATCCAGGAACTTCTAGGGAACTTAACAATAACGCTTCATTTTTTCAAAATTTTGTCAGAATATTTTAATAGTATATTGTGCAATAAGTGCGGGAAATTGTCGATTGCCCACGAAAGCGAAGTTGAGCGCACGAACGTAGTTAGTGCACTCATTCGCTTGAGTGGGGCAATCGGCAATCCCGCACGAGTTGCACATACTATTTTTTATTACGAATTTCACATACTTTTTTCTATTATTATTACTATTATTGACATTTGTATTACTTTTTAAAATAATGGGCCATGTGCATAAACTACTACTAAAGTTAGTAGTGAAATTTTAGCAGTGCTACTAGGCACTACTACACTTCCACTGAAATTTAGTAGTGAAATTTTAGTAGCGGGCACGGTTGCTATTAAATATAGAAAGTAGTGTGTTTTGAACTTCTCAAGTAAAATAACCGTCCAATAAAAATTTATTTAATAAATATTTTTTACTAAAATATCAGTAATATTTTTTCACCTATGTACTTAAATTCGAAAATTGTAATAATTGTAATAATTTATTATTAGATGGATAGAGTATTGAGAGATATTCGAGAAATGAATGATATTCGCAAGTTACATAACAGGAAAATTTACAACAAAAGAATTGACTAGGGATGTAACGCTACCTAAATGTGCCGATACGATATCGCTGCCGATTATTGTAGTTAATAATCGACGATACCAATACCGATATCAATGCCTTAGTAAATAATAAATCAAATTATATGTACCTTGGGCGTTTGTATGTCTTTATATGCATAAAACTTACCTATATTTAACAGAGACTCGACCTTGTGGGAAGTGTAAAAAAATGTCAGATCAAAACTCAAAGAAAATATTTATTACAATTATTATTATCAACCAAAGTGGTAATTAAGAAAGTTAGTAAAGTAAATTTCATTACATAGAGTAATAAATTGATACATCTTTTGGCAGATTTTTGTTAAGAAAGCAAAATTTTTTCAAATTATTTGCAAATAATCTGTTACGTAAATCATTTTGTATGAGGCTTGCGGTTGAAAACTTTTCAACTTTTCGAACTGTGTGATATCGGTTGTATTCTAATCGGCTTGCCGATTATAACGGTATCGAAATTGGAATCGTTACATACTTAGAATTAACCCATTAAATAAATTAAACGAAGACAAACTTTTTTTATTTCATTTTTATTTATTTATTTTTGATCCATTCTAAAATATTTATAACTTTTTAAATCGTTTAAAAAGTAGTATTCATAATATTTATTAAATTTATTAAACTTGTTAAAGATTATCCATTTTATTCTTCGAAATAAATACCAAATACGAAATAGATGCATTAAAAACAAAACAAAAAGAAATTCAAAATATAAAATTGACATTTATCATAAAAGTCAAAATATAAAATTGACATTTGTCATGAACGTCAAAATATAAAATTGACATTTATCATTAATATTGTTTAACATTTTTCAAAATTTAACCAAATTTCACACTCATACCCTGATTATTAAAAGAAAACTATAAAAATAATAATAAACGGTGAAAACTCTTTTTATTTTTTTTATCTTTAAATAACGTGTTGCCAAATTTAAATTGCTATTACCCTAGTAACAACTAGTAGTATGAACAAAAAATTTTTATGCACATCAATTATTTAATAGTACAACTATGTTCTACTTGCTAGTAGCGACTAATGGCAATATTTAGTAGCAGTTTATGCACATGGCCCAATATTTTTAAGTGTTCGTCTTTTTTTCTGAATTAATTATCGTTTAAATTATTTTGTTGGTGGTTTCTATAGAAATAATTATGAAATATTTATTAAATGAAAAATCAAGAGGCGGCTTTGCGTGTTTTGATTAAATTTTGCGTGTTTTATTGTCAATTTGCGTGTGGAAAGTTACTTTCCGCACGCAAAAAGTATGTGCGAAGAGTACAGTGGGCAAACAGCTATTTTGCGTACAGAAATGTGTGCGCCAAGTTAGTACTTCTCCCGCATGAGTAATAAAAAATAAATAATTTGCAATTAAAACTAAAATATATTAATTATTATTAATATACTTCTAATGGAAGAAAAATGGAAAATAAAAAATATGTGTGTGGTACTTTAAGGGAAGAAAAGTGCTGGCTCATTTTCACGTCAAAATGGCAAATATCTCTATATAAACAGCATTAATTTGTTAATTTTTGTTTTTACATTACACGAGAAGTTTGTATTTTTTCGAATAAATTTGAGTTTCCCTAACGAAAATTTGTTGCTTAGCAATTTAACGAGAAGAACTATCAACTAACAAAAACGCGACAGCGAAGCTGAAGCGTTCTTGTTAGTTGACAGTTTTTCGTGTTGAATTGCTTTTAGGCAAGAAATTTGAGTTGTAGATAACACAAATTTATTCAGAAAAAATATAAAACTCAAGTGTAGTATAGTAAGACAATATAACGAATAAAATAAATTAGTTATTATTATTTAATACATTGTTACTATGGTTCTGAAATCATTTAAATTTACCAATACGAATTTTTAACTTCCCACAGGAAGTTATTGTAATGGGTCCGATTTTACGAATTGCTAATTTTGACATATCTCCACGTTTCAAGGTCACTAGAATTCGAATCCATCGTTTTTAGCGTGATGTCTGTGCGTGCGTGCGTGCGTGCGTTCGTTAGTTCGTTCGTTCGTGAATTTTTTTTCGTCTCGCATATCCCGAGAATAAATGATGATATCAACTCCGGACTAATTTCATTGGATGCGTAATCAAAAAATGAAGATCGGATAAAGTTTTCAGCAAATTCGGAATAGCGGTTTGTTTTTTGTGGTAAAAAAACAGAATTAACTTTATTAAGATAACATAGATTATATGGATTTTTTACCATAACATTATTATGTAATGGCCTAAGAACCTTCCTTGATGTTAAAAACGCCAGTATATTAATATAAAATTTAAAGAAAAAAAAACGAAATATGAAACTGTTTTTGAAATATATTTTGTCTCGCATATCTTGAGAACAAATGATGTTATCATTTGTTTGATAAGGGTGGAGCCCCCACCCTTAGGTACAGAAGGCGAATCCCCCGGTATGGTGCAAGGGGCAAAGCTTCTATCGGGGGCCCAGGGGAGAAGTTGCCTGAAATGAAAAAAGAATTATTTATGTACTGTAGTCTCTAGTCTTTAAGGACACCCAATGGGAAGTTGACAGTGTGGGTAGACCTGTCCCCCAAATTTTTGTTTCATTTTTATTGTGTTTACCTACAGTGAAATGACCAATGAAATGTTTTGTACCATTTTTTTTTTTGCTGTAAAAATCTATATCTAACTTTTTTTCCATGGTAAAAATGAAAGAACTACAATATTCTTATGGGACTTTGATACACATGAGTTAAATTCTCATAATAAATGTATTATTAACACTCTTAAAAGACGTCATTAGAAAAAGCATTTTTGTATTCAGCACTGTAGTATTCAGTTTTGCACAGTTCTATTATAATAGTTTCATATTTAATGTATTATTTAAAATAAAAAATATTTTTTGGTAGTAGCGCTGTGAAATATACACCTATCTAAATTAAATTTGGGTAAATGGAATTATCGAAAAATGGTGTATGTAGTATGTTACACAATAATCGGTATTTCATGTTCAAATATGGTAATATAATAATATATTTTTTGATATAGAAATCGATTTTAATTCATTTTTATGTTCGATCATACTTTTATAACACTATAAAATTTTCAATGGCTGTTCATTGGAATATGAACGTACATATGTATTTTATTGGAAAAACATATTGTAGTAATCGATATTAAAGAAAATTATATTTTGATACTTACACAGAACATATTATATCTGTTTGATATGTATTACGTATGTATATATATGTGTAATTTATGCGGCAATGTTTTCATGAGCTGTTATTCAAGTGTTGCTGCTATATCAATATAATAACTAGAGTTTGGTATCGAAGCCACTGCTGATATGATACATAATGAAGTATTTGACTTCAATAGGGTTTTCGCTTTTGTCTGGAGGAGGGAATAAGACGAAATTCAACTACAGCGCTCAAAGTGGACAAATATGTCAGCTTATTCAGACGTTGTTTGTACATAATTTTACTATTTTTAGCGAGTTCCCTGAATACATACATACATACATACATATATATGTATGTATTTACGTATTTATGTATTTATGTATTAACGCGATAAATTTTCGAATGAAAGCTTCTACTTTTATGAAATTTGGTGAAAACATTGGAAGCCCAAAAATCTTGGATGAGTTCGTCAGCCAGACACGTCGGATACCAGGAACATGGTTTTTTGAGCATTTTTCGTGAAAATTTAAGTTTTTGGCAAAAATTTGCTACAATTTAAAAGTTTTTGCGTTATTTTTTTACACCATTGGAAAGAGGAGAAAAAATCACATAAAAAAGGTTTCTGAACTATTATTCTACATAAATTAGTTTTTGAGAAAAATAGAAAATAAGTCGAATTTCACAGAATAGTTCATTTACATCTGTATTATATTATATGTATATGTATGTATACTGTACAATGTACCTACAGTAAAAAGGGACGTTTTAAAAGTTTAACATTGTATTATTTTGTATTTTTTTTCTTACGAATACTCATTCTAATATATTTAAAATTTACGCGAACCTGATCACTTTATCATAGTAATCAAAATTTTCTCGAAAATATATCTGATTTTTGAAAAAGAACAAAAATATATATTTTGTCTTGTTCTAATCTTGAAATTCTTACATTTTTATAAGTCAATTCCATATCATTTGCGGTACAAGAACGTTGCAGTTATTTTTCGATAGATGGACTAAATACTAGAGTCGTTAATAGACGTGAGACAAGGGCCACTAGGCCAAGCAGTCATTTTTCAGAGGAAATGTTAAAATAATTATACATATTTGAGTAATACTGGGTTTAGACTTACGCATTATGTTCCTTACATAACGTTAGCTGTTTAATGCGCCTTGAATTCAAAAAAAAAATTATGTTTATATTTATATATTATGTATATTATGTGTGTTAATATGTCCTATTTCAAGTGCACTTTTGTAGTAAAAATCCGAAGCATATTTAAATTGACAGAAGTAAATAATGTAATAAATTTAATAATTGTTAAATAAAATATTTGTGGTCACTTTAGGTATTATTTTTTTCTTTTTGTTAATAATTGTTATTTTATTTAAATATTACTTTACGATGAAATTATTAAATAATTCACCATTAACAAGTCCTGTTATACAGTCTATTAACCCCTTTAATACCGCCATATATTCCAATTTTTTAGATAAAAAATTTAATATCTTTATAAGTATAATTGCAAGTTTGGTACATTTTGTTTAATTTATTTACAGTATGACCGCTCTTTACTATACAGCCTCCAGTTATCGATATAAGACAGTGCACACTCGTCAGTTGAATTTTTTCTAAAAATTAGTATGACGAGCTGAGCTCGTCATTAGTCCTAAAGGGGTTAATGCGATATTTTTGTGTTTTGATAAATAAAAACTACGTTCAAAACGTAAAATTATTTTGTAAAAAACAATGTTGAGGAAAAGTACAGAAAGACGTTGCTGGATACGAGAGGAATTAAAGAAAAGTAAGTGTGCCAAAATTTTCCCAAGTTCAAAAATTTTTACAACATTTTTTTACACCATTAGAAAGAGGAGAAAAAATCAAATAAAAAAGATTTTAGACAATCATTCTGTATAAACTGGTTACCGAGAAAAACTAATTTTTATAACCGGAAACGGGGAATTTATTTTAACCGCTGCGAAAGGGGTATTTATTTTCTTAGAAGAAAATAAATTTTTATATTTTGAAAACGAATGTTCGACGTCACGTGATGTTATTGGACAATATTTTTAAAACAAACATTTATTTCACAGTTTTCATTTCCAAGTAATTTGTGGATTTAAAAAATAATTATTCTTTATTAGTAATAAATTTCGTCGATAGTGAGCACCATAGTCACAATACTGCATACGTACCAACTTACAAAAGTATTTTCGTTGTGCTTGTTTCCGAACTAATCATAGCATAACATATCAGAGCACATTTGAAGAATAGTTACCCTGGTGCAAAAAAAAATCATATATTTCTGTGTCCCAGTTGCCTGAGACTATTTTGGAAATCTTAATAAATGTTGTAAAATCTTTACTTTTTGATAAAACGTAAGCAAATGTTTCTTTTAGAACAAGGTCTGTGGCAGTAGTATTTCCTTCCCATTCAACTTTCAGTGTGTTAACCACACTGATAGCCATAAGCGGAATTTGGGGGGGGCAAAGGGAGGCAACTGCCCCCTCCCAATATTTGTACGAATAAAAAATTAAAAACTTGAACAATATTTATTAAAATGATTTGGAAGAAGGAAAGCAGTGAGGATGCAGAAATTAAGTCAAGTATTTGTCGACCTGAACTGGTTTACTATTCTAAGCATTCTGATAGCTTCATTTAAGCTTAAATTTTGCGTTTCCAACTTCTTCCAAAGTTGCAGGTACTTTTGAATAATTCATTTGAATACCAGCTTAGAAGGAAAAAACTTAGAAGAGTACAGGAGTTCTTGGAATTTTTTTTTAAATGTGCTTTGTTTATTTTAAAATTAACTGATAAATTCAAATATTTCAACAATCAAATTTAACTTTGAAAAGGTAACTGACTTTTTTAAAAAAAAATTAATGGCTTAAGTTTAGAAATTAATTGTTAGTTTAATTATTTTGGTTAAATTGTGAAAATATGCGCTCAATTATGCACTAGAAAGAAAAATATGCAAAATTTTAACAATATCAAAAATGGCCTGAATGTCGAATACTTGCAATAATCGTTCAGTACAAATTACAATCGATCAGTGGCAGAGAGTAGAGTTGAACATAAAGAAGACACCGAAGACACCGCTGTGCAGCATGTACAGTCACTTATCAAAAGTGATGAGCCAGATAATAGGACCAATGAACAACGCAATTAAACAAACTTGAACATTGAAATAGTGATTATTACGTCTGATAACTGATTGTACCAATATGGTTATAGTAGCTAAATAGATCGGTTGCATATTGTAATATGTTTTTATTACATACAGAATTTAAGTGATGCAGAAATTATATATTATTGGAAAGTTATAGTATGTAATATGTTAGGTATATGCGCTCGTATGTCATAGTGGTAATTCCCAGAAAAGCTGCCGTAGTCTCAGGCGTAGTCATATATTTACATAGATATTATTATCCAATGTGCTTTGTCGTAAATGAAGACGACTTATTGTCGATTGCATTTACAGTATGTAATTGTGTGTCTCATTCTTAATGAGTTAGAATTTATGCCATACCACAAGCATAGTGTAGTATTACATTTCTGGAAGTGTTTATCGATTTTAAACGATATTGGAATATTCTTCATATCTGTTTGAAACTCTAAAGCAGTGGTTCCCAATCTCTTTTGGCCCACGGACCCCTTTTCATAGTAAAAACTTGCTCACAGACCCTGGGTGAAAAACTACATAAATGCATAATAAAAATGGTAAATGGTGGGATATTTATTGAAATTGTAACTTTTTTTTTTCAAAATACAAAAAAAAAATGACTTGGATAAACCTGATGGGATGCTTTTTTTCGAAAACCAGCTTACGTTCTTTGCCATTTTTCCGTTCTTAGCTATAGTGTAAAAAAAGTTTCAACAAACTTGCATTTTGTTGAGGTTTCGGTCATTGGAAGTGTCTGGCTGAGAAACTCATCCAAGGGTTTAAGATTTCCAATATACATATTCACTATTCGAAAGTTATCGTGTGGACATCCTAACTTCCTAACTAATATTATAAATGCGAAAGTGAGTTTGTTTGTTTGTTTGTTTGTTTGTTTGTTTGACTGGCTTTCACGCCACAACAGCTTAACCAATCAACTTGAAACTTTGTACAGACGTTGCTTGCAGGCCAGAGACGGTTACAGGCTATTTTTTATCTCGGGAAAATATTTCATTCCCGTGGGAAAATGCATTAACAACAGCTGACTATTAAAAAACGGATAAATGATTTCAAACTTTCTATATTGCTAACAGAAGGGATGAGAAAGGACACAAACTACTTTATACTCCGGGAAATTTCCCGTGGGAAATTTCATTACTGTGGAAAAATATATTTTAAATGAAAAAAAAAATGATGATAGACAAAGATGACGATATATAGCGATAAACACAGGTTATTTTTTAACCCGATAAAATATCTCATTCCCGAGGGAAAATGTATTTAAAAGCAAACAATGAAATAACAACTGACTATTAAAAAAAAGGATGATTTATTTCAAACTTTGCATATTGTTTACACAGAGGACGAAAAAGGACACAGACTACTTTCTACCCCGGGAAAATATCTAAATTCTGTCGGAAGTCATATTCCCGTGGGAAAATATATTTAAAACAGTATAATAAAGAATCATTGATTTCGTTTGAACTTGGCATGTTGTTAAAAGAATGTTATAATCTATTTTTTACCCGGGGAGAATATTGTACTTCTGTGGGAAAAGTCCAAAAAAAGGTAGCAGTACTCGACGCGCAAGAGCGACGCGATGAAAATACACTTCATACGATTTAACTAGAAGTCATAATTTCAAAAGCCACGCGAGCGAAGCCGCGGGTAACAGCTAGTATACATATAATGTTTGCTATGTTATTACTTAGTACTAGAAATCAGATATAATGTAGTAATCAAATTTCACATTTTTCTAAGCATTAGTGTATTAAAAAAGTATGTTTTCCAGTGGCGTAGCTAGGCGTGGGCGATGTGGGCCCACGCCCATGGTCTCGCACTTAAAGGGGCCTCGCGAGTGACTGTTTTTCGTTTTCTTTTTTTTTTATTGTCGCCTAATTTTTAAGACAGAAATTTCAAAAAGGGTGCCTCGCAGAAATTATCCCATGCCCACTCGTCATTTTCGTTTTGCAACGCCACTGATGTTTTCCATATTTTTCAGGTATAAATAGATTTTACAAAAACCGTAACTTTATTCTATTATTAATTTTGGTTTGTTTGATATTTTCGTAATTTATTAATTAATATTCTGTTTTGTAATAATGTGTTATGTTACGCAGACAGGTAAAAAATGAAATATTATTAAAAGTGGTACATAGGTACCTATTTATATTTTAAGTACAAAATTATTTTACAAATTTATTACTACTTATGTGCAATATAATTTTTAATAAAATCAGAAAATAATAAAATGTTTATTAAAGTATACCCCGTTTCAAATACAATTGAGCATGCGGCAAAGTTAAAAAATTAAATAATTCTTATATTCAAAACAAATCAATCTTCTATTCTTTTCTAAAAACAAACTGTAATTTTAAAATTTACGTAAGTGCAATAATGAAAGAGAAAAAGCCAAGAAAACGGAAATTATTTAAATTCATAAGTGATCAATCATGGTTAAATTTAAGTGAAATAGATCATATCTATAATTCATTTTTCAACATTATTTTTCAAATTACATACATATTTATGAAATAAATAAAAAAAATTGAAAACACCCTTGTAGGATTTTCCCGTCCCGTTTTTATCTGAAATCTGCTGAGAAGTGGGGGGTTGGATTCATAAGTGATATGGGATTGATATATAAATATCTCTGTTCAGTGATTACAAAAATTCAAAATTTATTTTGCGTTTTTAGGGGAAGTTGTCGGAAACAAAGTTGTTGCAATAATTAAAATTTATAAAATTAAATTTTATAAAATTTTTCGAAATTTTGCTGCCTGTTTTTTCAATTTTCATAGTTTAGCTATGTAGGCCTATATGGCCTACAAAAAGTTCTCAGTCAAAAGTCAGTATGGTCTATTTCAGTTAAATTTAACCATGCTAACTTTGAATTTAAATAATTTCCGTTTTCTTGGCTTTATCTCTTTTTCTATCGCATTTATTTAAATTTTAAATTTGCAGTTTATTTTTAGAAAAGAATAGAAGATCGATTTGTTTCGAGTATAAGAATTATTTAATTTTTTAACGAAAACTCATGATCAATTTTATCTGAAAAGAGGTATATAAAAAAAGGTTTTCAGGGTTAGTAACTAACAGAAAACGAACTTTCTATTGTAATTCTGGTAATAATTTTTTATTACTCATGCGGGAGAAGTACTAACTTGGCGCAAACATTTCTGTACGTAAAATAGCTGTTTGCCCACTCTACTCTTCCCGCATACTTTTTTGCGTGTGGAAAATAACTTCGACAATTTCCCACACTTATTGCACAATATACTAATTTTACTGCCAAAATATTCTCATCCACACTTTTCCATTTATTTGAATCAAAATCGGATCAAACAGTTTAATTAACACGGGTGACTCAACTACTCAAGATGACCATACAATACCGAGATTAGTTACAAACAGAATTATATTTATTTGTAAACAAAGCGTAACCAAGTAATTAGTTTCCAAATATGTAAAAGTCAGTCTTCCACATTTTCCTCGCTTCGTTAAATTTCAATTTTGTTTAATACATTAGAGTAGACGGCTATTCAAGTTGTGTGGTTTGTTTTTCTTGTAACCTTACTTGTTTATGAAGCGTTACAAAGATATATAATTGTTTTGATTATTTTTTTTTTATTTCTTTGGCAATCATTAGAATTATGATTTTGCTTTATTTTTAAAGAGATTCTCTAGTGATTTTTATTATTTATTTTGGGTTTCGTACTTTAAAAGGAAACACAGTCCGCTGTCACAGAGGCTTTTCTCGAAAACTATGTAAGAATTTGAAATTTGACATAATGTTATGTCAAATACAGATATCGCCAGTCAATAAGGGGGTTAGTTTGGTTAAAAAAGAGTTTTAATTAATATATCGTGTTGAGGAATTATTTAAAAGAGCTTCCTCTAAAGTCTAAGGATTCTAAAAATATTTTTTTAGAACTTTTGGTTGAGTGGTCTTAATGATGGGGCTTATAATTTGTTAGAAAAGACCACCCCTTGATTTTTTACGTTTCTAAAGTTAAAATTTAATCAATCTGAGCGTTACTTTATAGTATTCCGTATTTACAATAAAATTCGCGCATCTACGCAGTAAACTTCCCCAGCGGCTGACAATATTTTTAGCACGTTGTCGCAACGCTATAAGGTACAGGATAGCTAGTCCTCTGTCGAGTTATCGTGATCGATGGAGCCGTACGATGTGATCTATTATATGCACATTATGTATTGTACAGTAAATTTGTTGTTTATAAAAATCATCACTACACTGAGAGTGTGGAACTCATTCTACCCGTCCACGATAGCATCACACACAGGTATGACCACTGATCGCAATTAGCTGTCATCGGACTATTATAGTGTTTTATTAACTATTAACTAATTTGAATAAGGTTTAATTATACACAAATGACTGCTTACTGTACAAAACCCTAACTGTGCGAGCTCGACTCACTCTTGGTCGATTTTTATTATTATACACGTTCGTGGCTTGCTGTCATACGTAGTAGTGTTTCACAAGCACTCGAGCAAAGGATCGATGGTGTAATGGATAGCACACCTGGCTAGTTACCAGGAGATGCTGGGTTCGATTCCCGACCGATTCGGATAATTTTTTCAATCAATTTGTGATTTTTAATTTTTTTAAATTTATTATACACGTTCGTGGCTTGTAGTGTAAATTATAATTAAAGAATTAAAATGTCAAAAAAATATTTTGTCATGTTTTAATAAAATTCATTTAGTTATTTTTGTTGTATCTAAATACTTATTTTATTTATAATAATATATATAATATATCGACTAAACTCAATTAACATATGTACATGGATAAATCTGCCGGTACCCGCATATAAAGTCACATTTAGTGATTTGATTCGATTTAGATTTAAACAGAGAATGATTATCGCATATTAGAAAAGAGAATTATAAATTCGATTTTATGTAAGGTTTGCTTCAAATTCAGTCGAATTTAATTCTCGTTTTAATGAGAATGTGTGAATGAATAAATGTATTTTGCATACTAGTAACAGGAAGAATTATAATTTGAGTTTACACAGAATTTCAACAGAATCTCAAATTTTGTGTTCCACCATGGATTTAATTTTAATTCTAAATAACTTACTAAAATGAGGTACATATTTGACAGTACCAAGGCGAAATTATTAAAACAATTTCTTAATATTTAACCTAATAAAAAATAATAAATAGAAAGAAATAATTTTTTTAGTTATTTACAATGCGATTAAAAATTGACTGTGACGTCATTGTCTCTTCCATATCGATCGGTTATCCTATTCTAATCAAATATAATTATGGCAATTAACGCAAATTTAATTAATCCATAGACCAATAAATTAACATATAGGTATGCCAGAGGCGTAACTATAAATTTTGTATCCTGGAGCGACTTTAACCAAGCGTCCCCGTCTGAAGTCTACTTTTTCCCCCGAAAATTTACAGTGACGAGTAAAAAAAAAAACATCGTCAGCCTGAATAAATAAATGGTATTGGTTTTATTTTCAAAATACGTATGTATACAAATTAGTGATGAGCAAATGCAAGACCAACACCAAGACTTGGTAGTCTTGATCATGGTCTTGTTCTTGCATTAAGAATCTTGGTCTTGATCTTGCTAGATCAGTTTAAGTCTTGGTCTTGGTCTTGCAAAATGTAGTCTTGATCATGGTCTTGGTATTGCTAAAAAATCTTGCACTTTCTTGCATTTTTGTTATTAGTCAATTTTTTCCTTCTAAAATCAAAATTTTCAACTCTTTACAGTTCCAAAAAAAAATTTTGTTCTGTGACTACCTTTCTATCCACCTACGTATTCGTAAAACCTTCCAACGCGCAACTTCGAAATTATTCGGCTAATTTCGATGAAATTTTCAGGGCTTCAGTTAGTCCCGCATGAACGCATTTTGATATTACTTTAAGTTTCAGTATTAATTATAGTTTCGAATCATTTAAATAGTTTAGGAAGAGTCTTCTTGCTTTTCTTTAGCTTTTGTCTTGGTCTTGCTCACTTGAGTCTTGGTATTGGTCTTGCGGCCATATTTATAGTCTTGCTTTTGGTATTGCTCTTGGTATACATAGTCTTGGTCTTGCAAAAAATGCAAGACCAAGACAAGACTGCAAGACCAAGACTAATTTTGCTCATAACTAATACAAATTATACTTTGCAATGAGTATGACCCTGAATAGGTAAGGAGTTACTTGGAAACGTAGGGGAAGGTAGTCCGAAGCGGGTAAGCTAAGACTGAATCCCCAAAAGAGTGGCTTTTGACTTCGATAAGCAGATCTCTATTATATTATCAGATAGAATAGCTATCGAAATTTAAAATAAAACTTCGCTCAAGAAATTTTTATGTGAGATTTATTTTTAATAAAGAAAATACAAAACCTCTGCAAAAGTCCGCTTTGCCCGTATAGGTATCCAAAAGTGGGTAACCCCCTTTGAGCAAAGTGGATAAGTACATTATGCATTTAAATACTGTTATTATTTTTTAATAAAAACTTTCCTAACTATATAGAACTTAACAATAGTAATGATTAAGTAAAAAAGAATTTAAAAAAAAAAAAGACAAAATGAATAAATTTATAACAGCTATGTTCAATAAATTTATAACTTTCTTTACAATCTCCATATTGGAGTATATTATTTCAGGTGGTTCCACCTCAAAATTACCACAAACAAGATAGAAATATTATTTTAAAGCTTTTTCCCGTAAAAAGAAGATTTTTTAAATTTTTTCCCCTTCCAGCGGTTTTTCCCATTAAGATGCTTCTTTTTTGTCTACCCGCTTTGCCCAAAAAGACTTAATTTTGTTAAATTAGAATAATTTCAAAATGAAAGCCGATACATGTCTACATTTTTCTACATTAAAAGTCAAATGATGGTAACATAATGCTGTCATACCAAAAAGATTGCAAATAAAAAGATTTGTGACTAATCACAGAATATTTTATCCTCAAAATTTTTAACAAAACCAGCAAAAAAATTTGATAACGCTTAACTATGACATTAAACGACACAAGCGTTCAAGTGCAACTGATTAATATTGGTTGATATTCGGTTAATCTCGGTATACACACGATCTTACAAAAGCATTTGATACAATGATATAAAAGCGCTTACCGACTTTAAGAGGGGTACCCACTTTGAGCGGTCTTCCCCTACTATTGACTGTCTGAATAAAGGGGCAAGAAAAAGTGACTGAATATGTTGGTCGGTCATTCAATCACCACTTTTATCACTTTTACTTGCCCCTAAATTCAGGCAATCGATATTACATTCCCAAGTAACCCACTACCCACTGCCCTGTTTACTGAATAAATGATAAATAAGTCGCTCAATAAAGGAAATCTTACTTATCTCCGTTGTAATGTAATTATTTCCTTAGATGTTACGTAAATTCTAAATCTATACTAATTTATTTAAGTAAACTAAAAAAAAAGTATATAACTAAACCAATTAATTATACTTTATGTGTTAATGAAATAATAACGAGCGCATTGTTTAATGGTGCACCCACCACCCACATCATACATACTACACAACTCTACAAAATAATATGGACGACCGACCATAAAAAAAGCAGATAATAAATTAGAAATAATTATTTTCAATTTTATGTCGGTTTTAAAAATATAAAACAATAGTTTATGGTATACAGAAATATATGTATGTAGAGGTTGGCAAGAATAATTGTAACATTATGAATCAGATGCGTAGTGACCATTTGGCTGTCACAGTGCTTTTGGTAGGCCTTGTTGAAGTACATACTTTTTGTTGTTAATATTATTTCGTTAAAGTTGACGAAAAAACGTTCAAAACCTCAGGATTTTCTTAAAAGTTGCTTTTCTAAACAAGATAAAACACTAATTTATACATGACAACATTTTATTTCATTTTTATAACATTATAAAAATTGCAAAATATACATAATGCAAAGAAACTTAATGATTCTTACACATTGTATTAATTAAATGCTTAAAAACAGTCAATAAGTGACTTTATCGCAAACTACTGTTCAACTTTCTTACTTTTTCTTATTTTCTTTATTCATAATACCTACACTTTGATAGATATTTAAAAAAAAATTAAAAAATCGCACAGAACAATACTAATTCAGCTATACACGAAAGTGTTGACAGGTTGAAAATTTTTTGACTATTATTGACTTACACAACGAAGATCAACTAATCTTCCAGCACTAATATATGTGCGCTAATCTTTAACAACAATAATCTAGAACAGTGGTTCTCAAACTTTTTTGTCCGCGATCCCCTATTGTACTTAAAAATTTCCAAAGACCCCCGAAATATGTAGAAATAGGTAGAAAATAGGTATGTAATTTGTAATCAATTGTTTCTGCGATCCCCTCACATAGTTTTCGTGATCCTGTGACCACTTTAATTTGCTACATACTAAATATTTTTGGTGCGTTATGAAAAATTAAGACTATAACATTAAAACTAACAGGATGAAGTTGTGATTGCTAAACAAAAGACTATCTTCACTACGTTCTAGACTATCTTCACAACGTTCAGTACTTATTATTTTGTGTTTCATATTCATCTGCGCAACTTGAAGACAAAGTTATTCCTTGTCAACTTTAGCCTTATGTGTACGGATCCGTATTCTACGAATCTACGATGGTGTTATAGCAGTAATTAGTTACACTTTAAATAATGGGATATTTTCCATTGGTAACAAGTGTGTCGTAAAAAAAAGCAGTACTGCACTAAAGAGATGGAATAAAAATGTGAAAAAAGTTAGGAGTAGTATTCAGAAAAATTGTACAAAAGTGTACAAAAATATTCGGGCAAGTTAGATTTTTCATTAAAAGATTGTACGTATTGTAATGGTTTCACCAATCAAACAGTTACATGGACGCGTAGAAGTCTAGGGATGCCAATAATTATTTTTTGTTGATTTGTCCCTGATGTGTTTTTCGATCACGGATAGATATTGCAAGGGCGGTCGACCGCACGGTCAATTCAATTAATGTATTCAAATGTACGTGTTCATACCAATTCGATCTAGTTGGTACGGTCACATTTTTTGTGCGATCAAATCGAGGATTATATAGTTTATTTCAAGAATAAAATTTTTCTACTCCTGTTGAAGAATACACTCATTATATATTCGTTAATTGTTGAGAAAGTTAGGCATTATTCAAAGGTGTGGAGGAATGACTATTATTCAATACCTTTTGATCAATGAAATGACCGTATTAACCATTATTCAATGGGCTTGCGATTGTTTTGTGCATAATATATGTAACAAATTTTAATTTCATATATGTTGCGTAGTAACATGAAAGTAAACAAAACATTTTGAATTTTATTTTGATCGAATCTATAGATACATATGTTAAAGTGATTAGTTTGAAATAGGTATTTTTTATTTTTGTGTGTAATCTGAAATTAACTTTAGAATGTTTATATACTCTATGTTTAAAATTTAAATATAATGTTGGTATTATTGTATAGGTTATCTAATCTATGGTACCTAATGTAATGTAATAAAAAAGTTCCGCGCCATAGAAGAAGTGGTAACAGTTGCAATTTTGTTTGTAATGTAGTAACTGAAATTTTATTAAACACAAAAGGAATTATATGTAACATTTTATTTTGTAATTTTTGCTAATCTTTTTCAAAAATAAAAGTTTACTATTCTGAACTATATATATGCGTTGTAAAATTGAAAACCACATCAGGTTATGGGTTCAGCCACGTGTTCGCAATTTTGGCGCGTATAAGTATGGTTCGAATTCAATTTTTGAAGGACAAAAACTAAACTGTGGTTTAAGTTAAAAATAACTTTCAAGGAGTTAGTGTAATCGTGAAGTATTGTCAAAGAAATATTACTGTTTTGAGAGAAGTTTTCAAAATGGATTTGGCAAAGCACGTAAAGCCCTTATCTAGTAATGTAGACTGGCCAATTTGGAAAAGGAAAATTCGTGATTTACTTGATTACCAAGAAGGAGCATTGGACGTCATCGACGGGAAGGTAGTAAAACTCGAACCTTTGTCTGAAAGTGCTACGGAGAGTGAAATTAAAAAGCATAAGCAAAAGTCAGATTTGTACCGTAAAGCAAACAGTTACGCAAAGACTATGATGACGAGTTCGATGTCTGATGAGGTATATCAAAAGGTAATGGATAAAGATACAGCTTATGACACTTGGGAAGCACTAAAACAACAATTTGAAGCAACATTCAAAGATCAGTTGTTCAAAATATGTACAGACTTATTTGCATTTAGTTGGACACCAGGTGAAGATGTCTCTACTCATGTTGCAAAGTTACGGAACTTATGGAATGAACTCAACAACGGACTTAAAACCAAAGGTGAAAACGAGTTGCCAGATTTATTGTTAGTCTGTAAGACCCTACAGATATTACCCAGTCATTTTGAAACGTTTCGGTCTAGTTGGATGTTATTAACCAAGGACGCCGAGAAAACGTTCGATGAGCTGACCATGCAGTTATGTTTATTTGAAAGAAATAGCAGTAAAAGTATCAGTAGCGAAAAAGTCGTTCAAGAAGCATTAGTTGCTAAAGCAAGTAAATCGAAAAATAAGCATTACAACAAAGGATCAAATACGCATCTGTCAAAGAAGGACATTTGCAACTATTGTAAGAAAAAGGGACATTGGGTCAAAGATTGCTACAAGTGGAATTCCGACGGAAGACCAAAGAAAAATGTGTCAAGTGACACTCAGAGCACTTCAGTCAATACTAGTGAAGCCCTGTTGTCAATTTGCAATGAAGTTAATGCAATTGATGTAGTAAAAACAGAAGATTGGTGGATAGACAATGGAGCCACTAAACATGTCACTAATAGAAGAGATTATTTTCTTAATTTCGAAGAATTTGATACTACTCACAGTATACAGTCAGCAGGCAAAGAGAGTCTGATAGCATTAGGGAAAGGCACAATTCAGATAGTTTCACGCGTTGAGAACAAAGATGAAATAATGACTTTGAATGATGTATGGTACGTACCACAGTTAACAAGAAACTTAGTATCAATTTTAGCAGCGCAAGATCGAAATCAAGACAGTGAGTTTAGATCAACAGCAGTTAAATGTTGGCTTAACATTAAAGGAAAAACGGTGCTTCAAGGTACTCGTAAGGTTGGTGGAACTTTATTCAGCGCAGCGATAAAAGTTCTTACCAAACCCACAGAAATTTTTAATGTAGCTAATTGTAGTCAGTCATTACTACAGTTATATCATGAAAGATGGGGTCATCAAGATAAACGCCACATCAAAGAAATGCTAGAAAACCAACTAGGAATTAAAGTTAAATTAGATCAAGAGTTGTGTGAACCATGTATTTTTGGGAAAGCACATCGGTTACCATTCGGGACAAGAAGACAAGCTACGAGGCCGGGTCAACTGATGTCAGCCGATGTTTGTGGACCCTTCTGTGAATCTTTTTCAAAGAAACGATATTTGGTCATTTTTAAGGATATGTATACGAAGTATCGCTATGGTTTTATTATTAAAGAAAAATCGGAAGTAAAATACAAGTTGCAAGAGATACTTGTACATGCTAAAACACTGGGACACTCCGTACAAGAACTATTGAGTGATAATGGTGGAGAATTTGATAACGACGATGTAAGAGAAATTTTACGAATTCATGGTGTAACGCAAAGATTGACAGCACCTTACACACCACAGCAAAACGGTGGAAGCGAACGAGAAAACCGAACGGTAGTTGAAATGGCGAGAACGTTCAAATACTCAAATTTAGAAGCTAGTTTTCCAGAAGCAATTTGGGCTGAGCTGGTTAACTCTGCCGTTTACGTTCTGAACCGTACCGGAAAATCTTCCGTTACAGGAATTAGCCCACATGAACTCTGGTTTGGTCAAAAACCAAGGATTAAACATCTACGTGTTATCGGATCTTCATGCTATGTACACGTTCCAGATCAAAAAAGAAAGAAAATGGATCCTAAAGCTATTAAGGGATATTTAGTAGGATACGATGGAGATGAACGGTACAGAATTTTTATTAAAACAGAACACAAGGTAATTCTATCAAGAGATGTAACATTTGATGAAAAATGTAGTGGTTGTGAAAACAATATGATAAGGCCATTTCGGGATGATAAAACAAAAGAAGAAGAAGGAGAAGAAGTACAAAAAGAAGAAAATGAAGCTAATTTTCAAGAACAAGGCGAAGACAATGAATCAAAACTTGATTTGAACAGTGAAGCCACTGATTCGGAATCAGAAGATGAAACAGAAGATCATCAAACTCAAAAGCAGCGACTTAGAGATCGCAGAACGTTGAACATGCCAACACATTTACAAGATTATGTTCTAACACTAGAAGATTTAGATATGTCAGATACTCCACAAGACTTCGAAGAAGCTATTAATCCCAACAATAAGCAAAGTGAACAATGGCAGAAAGCAATGGATGAAGAAGTCAATTCATTGATCGAAAACAAGACCTGGACTTTAACAGTGCTACCAGAAAAAGCGGTCGCAATACCATGTAAGTGGGTGTTTCGCTTGAAGAAAAATCCAGATGGCAGTATTGAGCGATATAAGGCTAGGCTTGTCATCAAGGGATTTAAACAACGCAAAGGTGTTGATTACAATCAAACGTACAGTCCAGTAGCAAAGTTAAGCACCATCAGGTCAATTCTTAGTATAGCAGCAATGGAAAAGATGCATTTGTCACAGTTCGATGTTTCGACAGCATTTTTATATGGAGAACTTGAAGAAGTTATTTATATGCAGCAACCTGAAGGATATAGCGATGGAACAAATAGAGTATGCAAACTAAATAAGAGTTTGTATGGATTAAAACAAGCGCCAAGGTGTTGGAATGCACGCCTCGGGGGTTTTCTTTCAAATTTGGGTTTTCAAGTCAGTGAAGCCGATCCATGTCTATACATTCGGGAAAGAAATGGGAAAAAACTTATCTTAGTTGTATATGTGGATGACGGGCTAGTGACAGCGACAGATTTTCAAGAATTGGAAACTTTCTTAGAAGAACTTAAACAAGAGTTTAAAATTGTGTCCAAAAAGGCAGATTACTTTTTAGGACTGCAAATTCAACAGACTGATGCCGGAATAAAAATAAGTCAGAAAGCACACGTAAGTAAAATTTTAGAAAGATTTAATTTTGCAGAATGCAGACCGGTGTCAACGCCAATTCTGAAAACCCCAGAGATGTCTACAATTGGGAAAGAACGCAGTAAGGAGCACAACTTTCCATATAGACAAGCAGTTGGTGCGCTGATGTACTTGATGCTTGGGACACGACCAGATTTAGCATACAGTGTAGGATTTCTATCAAGATCGTTAGAAAATCCAACATTAGAAGATGTATCAAGGGTCAAAAGAGTATTTCGATACATCGCAGGCACTAGTGATATAGGAATTGAATATCGATCGGGTGAAAGTAAAGGTATTCTGGAATGCTACAGTGATGCTGATTTTGGAGGTTGTTCAAAAACTGGTAGATCCACTTCCGGAGTAGTAATCAAGTATGCAGGAGGAGCCGTATCGTGGTTAAGTAACCGTCAAGCAATGGTGGCCACTTCCACAACAGAAGCCGAAATCGTAGCGGCGAACGAAGCAGCCAAAGAGATTATTTGGCTCAACAGATTATTTAGAGGAATTGTATTGATGGAGAAAGTTCCGGTTTTGCAGGTTGATAATTCAGCAGCAGTTCGATTGGCTCAAAATCCGGAATTTCACCGTAGAACGAAACATACTTCCATCAAGCACTTTTTTATTCGTGAGAAGGTGTCCGAGGCTAAACTTGCGATTGAACAAATTTCAACTGAAAATCAATTGGCGGATATAATGACTAAGCCATTACCCAGGACGCGGCTTGTTATTTTGTCAAGAAAGTTGGGACTTTCGTAGAGACATTTATTATTTTTTGTTTATTTCAAATAATCAGGGAAAGTGTTAAAGTGATTAGTTTGAAATAGGTATTTTTTATTTTTGTGTGTAATCTGAAATTAACTTTAGAATGTTTATATACTCTATGTTTAAAATTTAAATATAATGTTGGTATTATTGTATAGGTTATCTAATCTATGGTACCTAATGTAATGTAATAAAAAAGTTCCGCGCCATAGAAGAAGTGGTAACAGTTGCAATTTTGTTTGTAATGTAGTAACTGAAATTTTATTAAACACAAAAGGAATTATATGTAACATTTTATTTTGTAATTTTTGCTAATCTTTTTCAAAAATAAAAGTTTACTATTCTGAACTATATATATGCGTTGTAAAATTGAAAACCACATCAACATATATACGAACATTTAGTAAAATTAGAGATAGATTAAAAATTTTGTTCTTTTAATTTAAAATTTATATTCAATTTTATTTAAATTAAAAAGGAAAAATGTCGCAGAAAAAGTATAGTATTCTATTCACTTGCAATGGCTTATTACTCGTAAACTCGGCTCGTGTCGTAATTTCATCTTCGTGAGTAATAGCTATAATTACCAGCTCGTTGAATAATATACTATTATTCGGCAGAAAAAATATTTTGTCTACCCTTATATGCTGTGATGTTAAATACATAACAACAACTGAAAGTACGGAGTATGCACAATTGAAAATTGGAGATGACGACTTGTTTCGAAACTGTTCAACATGTCAGAATGTATACATAGGGTAAAGTTGCCAAATGTGTACCGGCTCCTTATTTGTACCTTTTATAAAAACAATATAAAGCAATATTACAGAGTCATCTATCTGGAAACATTTAAAAGAGTGTTCAAAGAAACTTTAATTCACAAAATGTCAGCACTGAATTCCAGTTATTATTTTTAAAAATTCAAGGTGTCAATAAACTGTGTTTTCTATGTAAATTTTTAACAATTTTTATAAGATTAATTTTAAAAAATGGTAAGTTATTTGGTGTTAGTAAGTCTTCTATAATTAAATAATATATTTAATTTATGTATTCGAGTCCATAAAACTTTTTAAAATTTGCTTTTTAGGCTTAACCTTAAATTTTAAGTAAAATATGAAGTGTTGCTTAATTTGTACCGCGGAGAGTACCCTAATGTGTACATGCTAAATGTTCATATATCCATACTAAAAAAAATATGAGAACCTATCGTGCTACAATTTTAACCAGCAGCCCCTATAGAAATAAATTGGAAAATAGAAAATTAATATCAGAGAAGAAAACAATGAAAAAAAATCATGACACTCCTCAGAAAAGAGTAACGAAGAGAATTGTGATTGAAACATATGAAACGGATTGGTATTGTAGCATATATTATGAAGAGTCACGAACTGAAGATATGATAATGTGTAAAAAATGTAAAGAATGGCAACATGAATCGTGTGCTGGTGTAAAACCTGGTGAAAAAGTATTTATTTGTGGCGAATGTCGTTGAGGTACAATTTTGGAAACTATAGGTACACATTAAGAAACCAATTTCCGCAATTATGCTTCTTGCAGCGTTTAATTTTTTATAGAATTTTTTAGCTAATATTTTTAACAGGAGTTTAATTTTTGTTGAAATGTTTAGCATAATAATCAAATTTTATGGGAATACTGTTATTTTTTAATTTATTAATAAATTAATAGAGGTTATATATTGAAAAAAAATAGAAACTGGTACACATTTAGCAACTTTACCCTACATTACAAAACTTCCAGCTGTAAGAATAATTTTTCCCAATACTGTACTTCCATATATATGATTGTAAGTGTTATAAACACGTTTCCCGGTACTTGTCAAGTTTTTGCTGATGATTTTTTTTTAAAATTTGCTACTGCGTACGTATCTTTTTCCATCAAAACAAAAAAAAAGGTAGATAGACACAATATCAATGGAAAGAACAGAAAAACTGGAAAATGTTTTGTTACAAAGCACGAATAAGACAAGCGTAAATAATTCTTCCTCTAGAAGCGCAGACAAGTCCGGGTGGTTGTTAGTTCACGGTATTTTGGCACGGTAATGTAAAGTTGTAATTACGGTTAGTTTTCATTTTATCAGTTCAGAGCTTTCGACTTTCGCAAACATGACTTAATAAAAAAGTTAACTGTTGTAGGACTTGAAAGAAAACATCAATTACCTAATAGACGTGATGGTTTTGTTTCCGGAAAATTAAAGTGTTTAATCGAATTTTCGAAGCGAATACTTCTATACCGAGGAGGATAATTCTGTGTGAGAGTGTAATGAAATCTGTAATGATCGAGAGTGTTATAAAAACCGTAATGCTTTGGGTGTAATGAAATTTCTATGGTTGTACGGTGAAATAAACGTTAGTAGTTAGTTACGATCATTGCTAGATGTATTCAAATTATTTAATTCATTCACAGTATTCTTGATGTCATATATTGTTTTATATTTATGTAGCTACATATTACTAAATTTGCAGTAGTATATCACGATCGAGAAATCTTATTTTTAATGAAATTTTTCCTTAGTAATAATAAATATATATATATATATATATATATATATATATATATATATATATATATATATATATATATTTATATATATATATATATATATATATATATATATATATATATATATATATATATATATATATTATTAAGAGCATTCTTACGATTAAAATAATATTTCTATTCACTAAAATATATCTAAAAATCACTTTTATTATGTTTACCTATCAATTAATTTTTATCCTTGTCAAACTACTAAAATGCACCAATCTATGGGAATCAACATAAATCAAAATAAATTTTAAAATTAAGGCAATTGAAATTACATTTAATATCATTGAGGAGAGAATCGACTAGAGAGAATGCTGTGTATTACAAATAATATATTAAGAAATTGAAGCAAAAAAATTGAATGATGTGAACAAAAAAATTGACTGATGGGATTACTTTAATGGCGATCAAACCATTAATTTAATGGTTTATCTAATATTTATAAACAAGTCTCCGTGGTTACAAGTTGGGCTTACTAAAATGGAGTCATGTTTCAAAATTTAATGCTTGTGGTATCTCTAGGAAACATATGTTAATATGTTCGATTCAGTGCTCAGTGTTTAATATGCATTTAATTTATTGGTATCATATATTTGTATTTGTATTATTTCACAGGTAACCGTCTCATATAAATTATTTTATAGTAAATCAACAGTAAGTAAGTAAATTATCCTCAAATTTCTAAAAAAAAAAAAATTACGGATACTTCAACCGTATTATTAAAGTGAGACAGACCTTTACTTCTTATAGATTCTGGTGTTAACCTGATAGCATTTACTTTTGAATTCGGTTTGAAAATAATTTACTATTATTTGTTTTAAGCATTTTTGTTATGAGGTTCGCACGTTTATCATAACCGCGACTCGTCCAATAAATGTATAAAATATATTTTTGTTACTCTGAATCGGTTACAAAATCGGCAAAGAAGTTTTTACATTTCAGTCGTGTGGTCTTAAGCAGACATAAATTTTATTTTACTTTGTACAATATGAAACTTGCTTTAAACGTGTTTGTTGAAAGTCCGCGCGAAATATATTTTAAAAAAGGGAAAAATGAATATCTTAATAAGTGTCTGGGAATCACAAGTGTTCAACGGAGACTTACCTATACCGTAAACAAATAAATTATGTAATATGGTTGAAGTAGATTACATTAGATGGCGTTCGGACATAAATTTTATTACCTGTAACAAAAAGAAAATTTATTAGAATTTTTTTTCTAAAGTTTTACATATAATATACGACCAGTTCAAGGTACATATTATGTGAATTTACCATTAGTTTCTTTTTTAAAGAATTTCTAGAATGGAATACAGCTACAACCACTATCATATCGCGGCTTCAGCCCGGGACTATGGTAGAAATTTGTTTTAAGGTCCCTAGAAACCGAAAATAATATTCGCTAAAATTTATATATATATATATATATATATATATATATATATATATATATATATATATATATATATATGTATGTATGTGTCCTCACGATAACTCTCGAACTACTTTTACGAAATCTGGTGAAAAGTCCCAAACCGTTGGATGAGTTCGTTAGCCAAGCACGGATGCCTGGAACATGGTTGCTTGGGCAATTTTCGTGAAGAAATTAGTTGTTTGTCAAAATTTCCTTTTATTCAAAAATTTTTGCGACATATTTTTACACCATTGAAAAGAGGAGAAAGAGTCACATAAAAGGTCTTTAAACTATTATTCTGTGTCAACTAGTTTCTGAGAAAAACTAATTTTCTTAAACGGAAATTCGCTATGTTATGCAGAATGCTGGGATAGGGGTATTTTAATTTTTTTTTGTTATTTTTAAAAAAATATGTTTGAAATGTATAAAAATCAAAAATTGAGTTTTCAGTGTATTTATTTTACCTAAACTCATCAAAAAAATTAAAGGAACGCTAAAAATTTTTTTTGTGTCTAAGTTTCGTCGATTTTTATAAACAAGGTTTAGAAAAATTGAAAAAAATCAAAATTTTTTAATATTTCCAAAAAGTTAAAAAGCGCGATAACTTCCGAACCACTGACCAAAATACGAGTAGATATGTCAAAAGCCCCAGTAAATTTGGAGATACTCTCATTGATTTAGACAACAAAATATACAGTTATACACGCATATACGTTTTTAATTTCAAATGTTATCGAGTGCCTGTGAAACATTATTAATGTATGACAAACTTTTGTCCGTATTTATACATACACCAGTATTCATATGTTCTCTTAATGTCCAGCTTTAGCTAATACTTGAACACTCGATTTACTTTGGCATGTATGACCAATTCATTATGTTAATTAAGTGGCACTCGAACAAGCGGTTCGGTACCGTAATTGGTAAGGCGCTTGGCTAGCAACCAAGAGATCCGGGCTCGAGTCCTAGCCTATCCAGTTTGACAATTTTTCAAACACTATGTGAATTTTAATTATGCATATACGTATATTAAAGTTCAATAAATTTCTATCCAGATTTTTGCTCTTCTAAATTCCTTCGGTTCCTCAAACGTTAAGATCCGGTGATCGGAAACGTGACCTGACTATCATACTTTAGCAATTCCGGCCAATATAGCCTATATTGGAGGAAAAGTAAAAATATTCTGCAGAAAAATTTTTTTATCAGGTCAGTCCATAAGTTCGTGCGTGCGTATTTTTTTGGTAAATTTTTAAATAATACAAAAAAACACAATTAAACACAATTCATCCTTTCTGCGATCTGATCCGCTGTTAACTGTGGCTCTGACTCCACAAGATTTCGAGAATGTCATCATCAAAATTAACAGGGGTTGTGAACGGGGTTCATCATAAATGCTGCTTTTTCCAATTTGAAATTTTTAAAACCATTTCCGGGCAGTCCTTACACTAATACTGTGTTCACCATGTACACTATTAATTTTTATCGCTGCAGACCTGGCATATTTACCACACAAAAATAAAAAATGTAGCACAGCACGTTTGTACTGATTATCTATATTCATCTTCTATGGGTACTAAAATGCGTTCGATATTTACGAAAGTTGGTGATGAACTGAATAATATGTTAGTCAAACATGCATGCTATTAATACGCACGAACTTATGGACTCACCTGATTATTCCAATATAAAACAAAAATTTTTAAAATTTTGAGCGTTCCTTTAATTTTTTTTGATGAGTGTACATCCTAAAATACGATATTAAATTTTATACCTATTGTTAAACAATGTTGAATAGACATATAGAAAGCGTTAAATTATTCATAAGTAAAAAAGTGTTATTATTTCACAGTTTTGAGCGTTTTGAGTACCTGGTATAAAAAATTTATTCATTGCTTTTGTTATATGAAGTATAATGTATATAAAAAAGTACTTTTAACAAAATAATACAACATTTTGCTACCGTAACACAATAAACATAGAAGTATTTCCCGAGTCATTGGTCCAACTGGTGGAATCTCAAAGTATGATTCGTATAATAAAGGACAATATTTGGTAACTATGATACTGATTATTGGAAAATATAGAAATATTTTTACCAAATGAAAATGATTTCATGCGATAGGAATGCACGTAAGACAGCACAGCAGACAAGCTTGTAATATAGCTATCTCTTACAAGATCAACTACCTAATATATTGAAAAAGGATAGTAAAAATTATAATAACTTTGATAAATGACAAAATTTCATTTTTACATTCCAACTATATGAATCATTTGCATTTTGTATAAATGCGAGTATAGAATTATAAGTTTCAAAATAACAATTTTAAATGAAATTTATTTTCAATGATACGTCTACTGGGATCATTTACATTGGAAATGATCATTGATATTTTTTGTATTTTATTGGAATAATATTTTTTTGTAGATTAACAAAAAATTATTAAATATTATTTTGTGTGGTTTATTGTTCTTCATTCAGACCAAGAAAAAACCTTGCTACTCTTTGGAAATATTATTTAATTTAAACAATGGGTTCATTATTATTTATGTTGCTGTATTGAAGTATGCAAAAAAGATATATATATATATATATATATATATATATATATATATATATATATATATATATATATATATATATATATATATATTGTTAAAATATTAAATTGTAAAATAATAAATATATAAGTATCTAGTCGCAAATAAATATAATAAATTAATAATGAATAAAAAATAAATTAATCAATATTTTTATTGTTGTTATAAGGTTATAACTTATAACTGTTACTTATAAGTTATAACCTTATAACTTTTTTACTAAATTATTATTACTACATATCGTAATTCAAATACATCACAAAGTCACATCGTTATAATAATAATAAAAAATTTGGGGAACAGGTCTACCCACACTGTCAACTTCCCATTGGATGCCCTTAAAGACTATTGCAAATGAATAACTTTTTTTTAATTCAGGGGACTTCTCCTCTGGATCCCCGATAGAGGCTTCGCCTTCTGTACCTAAGGGTGGGGGCTCCATCCTTATCAAACAAATGCTAACATCATTTGTTTTCAAGATACGCGAGACAAAAAATATTTCACAAAAAGTTTCTTATTTCGTTTTTCCGTTTAGTTTTTTTTTTTTTAATTTTACAATAATTTGCTGGCGTTTTTAACATCATAGAAGGTTCTTAGGCCATTATATAATAATGTTATGGTAAAAAATCCATATAATCTATGTTATCTTAACAAAGTTAATTCTGTTTTTTTATCACAAAAAACAAACCCCTAATTCGAATTTGCTGAAAACTTTACCCGGTCTTCATTTTTTGATTACGCATCTAATCAAATTAGTCCGGAGTCGATATCATCATTTGTTCTCGAGATATGCGAGACGAAAAAAATTCACGAACGAACGAACGAACGAACGAACTAAAGAACGCACACACAGACATCACGCTAAAAACGATGGATTCGGATTCCAGTGACCTTGATGTCAAAATTAGCGATTCGTAAAATCGGATCCATACAATAACTTCCAATGGGAAGTTAAAAAAAAATAAATAAATAAAAAAATTAAAAAAAACACAAGCTATCCATTAAGGTACCTATCGTCACAGTGTAGAATTTTGAAAAAATCAAATTTTTTTTTGTTTTTTTGGGGGGGGGTTTATCTTAAAGTACATACAGTTATGCATGTTCTCTCAAAATTTCAAACTGAAATTCGAATTATTACGGTCGCTACGACCACGGATCAATGGATCCAGTCTAAATACAAAATCGATTGGCACTTTTTGGCGGAATGTTAATATCACTTTACATTCAGTCTTTCCACAACTAATGAACGTATAAGATCAATTGTTATCACCACAGTATCACATTTTTGTTGAAACAATGATCTGAAACAATTTCGAAACAAACTTTAAACGCATTTGTCTCGAAATGCCCTTTTTAAAAACGGTACCCACTCTCAGAGGGAAAGTTTCCAAGCTATAAGTTTGAAATTTTGACAGAATATTCTTTATTCCATTCTCCATGTACCTATGAAAGCTTCTTGTTTTGAAATCGTACGAAAACTGTTGAAAAAAGCCCTAAATTTTGTACTTTTTATTCAAACCGTTGCCATTTTTTCAGATTTCAAAAAAAAAAACCTTCATATAGGTACATAGCGGCTCACCTACAGATTGATAATCTATTTGATTTTTTTTTTCAAATGAAAACTGCGGGCGCAATCGTGGGCACAAATAGCCGCTTTTTTTTAAAGACACTTTTTTCAAACAATTATAATAATTATAAAAAATAAATAAAATGAATAAAACAAATATTCTTGTATTGTTAAATAGTGGTATTAATCGTAAAAAAAATTCATCCACATTAGCCCAACCTACCCATCCGAAAAAAATTGCAAAAATTGACTATTTTTTAGCCGGTCACACTGTGATGGCACCTTACCAACTTCAATACCATCTTAGAAAAGATGATATATGTATTTTTATTTATACGCATAAAGAATGAGTTTGATTGTAAAAAAACAGAGGTGGCACAAAGATATCTCATTTTACGGTATAATAAACTTAATTAATTGAAATACTGTTATAATTTATTTAACCTTCACGCATGAAAAATGGTCTCAATAATATATTCAATAAGATTAAAATATTTATTTATTATTTGCATTAATATGTAATAGTTAATAGAACAAAATTACATATTGTATTCGTAACGCACTATTTTTTTAATATACATATTTCGCGGTACATTAGAGATTATTATTTTATTGATTGGAATTGAATAATTTTGTGGTTGGGGAAGAGAGTGGAAACTGCACCCTATCGCGAACACTTTTTGTTATGGAGTGTTTTCGATATAAGCAGTGTATAAATCGTAAAAAAATTTATAGTTTTTACACAAACTTTCGAATATTTCTGAAAATTTTAACGTTGACAAAATTTATCGAAAATGTTGATACAATTTATAATAACCCCTGTTGCGGTGCCTTGCATAACCAGTGGATTTCTTTAAAACCTACTTACGAGTCTAACGGCTCGCAGAAATCACAAAACCATCAAGCTCCACCATGCAGCCTGCTGTAATAGCTGAATTTTTGTAACAACAATTCGTTGAAGACTTGAAGCAATTTATATGTCTTAATTGAATAAATTAACCCCTGTTGGCGTGCCTTGCATAACCAGTGGATTTCTTTAAACTTACTTAGAGTACAACGGCTCGCAGAAATCACAAAACCAACCAGCGCCATTGCTGCAGCGCCACCATGCAGCCTGCTGCAATAGCTGAATTTTTGTAACAACAATTCGTTGAAGACTTGAAGCAATTTATATCTCTTAATTGAATAAATTTTTTTCTTAAATTTGATTAAAATTTCTGATTAGACGTGGTTGATATATTGTTTTTATGTGTACCCGCGCGTGACCTTAATTTAAGAGAGATTTATTATAACTGTCTGGAATTTTTTTAAAATTTTTTAATTGATTAAAAAAGATTGTTAATTAATATAAAAAATTAAACACTTAATAGATTTGAAAATTTATAAAAGAATATGTATGTATATCAATACATATACTCATGGTTACACGTCAAAGGACACACCAAAAGATATAAGAAATAATTAAACTGTTTTTAGATTTTTGTGTATCACCTAATTTAACATCAATAAAAAACATTAAAAAAAATAATTGAAAAAATGTACTAATTTTTTTGTAATTAGCAAAAACAATTATTTTTCCCCTAAGCTGTCCAGATACGTTTACCGTCTCAAATTCAAAAACCATTAAAGCCATAAACTCCAAAGAAGGGTCTTTTATTCTTAACAAATTAATATTGGTTAATTGAGATTTTTTTACATTTATTAATTAATTTTTTTTAAAATTTAGAATTACACCAAGAAATTACTTTTTACAATTCGAAAATAATTTTATAATTAATAAATTTAAGTAAAAAAATAGTTTTTTAAAACAAGCTTTTATTTAAAAATGGACTAAATAAAATGTATAAAATAACTTTTGAGTGAAGTTTGAAGCGATGTGCAACATAATTTCTAAAATCTTGAGGCGTTATATTAATTATTTTTGTTTCAATAATTCACTGTTGAGAGATTTACTTTGTGAAATTTCATTTTAAAAATTGAAAATATTTCAAGTTTTAATTACTTTGTCAATTTCACGACAAATAATAGTCTTTTTACTAAACGCGTTTAGTTTTTGTTTCAGATGTGAGTAACTATTTTACTCCCCGGTAGTTACCAAATTTGGTTAAACGCCTCAAGCTTTTATAAATTATGTTGCACATTGCTTCAAACTTCACTCAAAAGTTATTTTATACATTTTAGTTCATTTTTAAATAAAACTTGCTTATGTAAATCAGTCCAACTGCAGGTGGAGGGAATAATGAAAAAAAAAAAAACAAAGAATCGATAGCCTGCAAATTTATTAAAATCAACTTTAGAAGAGATTTCTCGACGCGTTTCGATCAATTCATGACCATTCTCAAGAGCTACACAGACATTGGACAACCATTGTCAAATTATTTAGAAAATGTCAACTTAAAAATAACATGAGTTGTAATGAAACAACAGTAAAATCGTCAAATGATAAAATTTTTAAAAATTTTTGAACAGAGATTATGATAAAGAAACTATGTAAAAAACCATTTCGTATTGGGAACATTCACAGGTTCCAATGATACACCGGAGTAGTCAAGAATGATTTAAATTCACATTAGAAAACGAAAAACAATTAATTTAATTTAATTTTTAAAAATTAAGGAATTTAATTAATTCTTGACTACTCCGATGTATCATTGGAACCTGTGAATGTTCCCAATACGAAATGGTTTTTCGAAGTAGTCAAGAATGAATTAAATTCTTTAATTTTTAAAAATTAAATTAAATTAATTGTTTTTCATTTTCTAATGTGAATTTAATTCATTCTTGACTACTCCGATGTATCATTGGAACCTGTGAATGTTCCTAATACGAAATGGTTTTTTAATAGTTTCTTTTAAGTTGACATCTTCTAAATTAATTTGACAATGGTTGTCCAATGTCTGTGTAGCTCTTGAGAATGATCATGAATTGATCGAAACGCGTCGAGAAATCTCTTCTAAAGTTGATTTTAATAAATTTGCAGGCTGTCGATTCTTTGTTTTTTTCATTAAAAGCTTGCTTTAAAAAACTATTTTTTTACTTACATTTATTTCATACTTTTTAGTCTAATCACAATTAATTTAGAAAGTCAACAATAACTATGGAAACTAAAAATTGCAATGTAAAATCATAGGACAATATTATAACAGTTCGATATAACAGGCTAAAAATAAACAATTCTAGTTTTGAGGGAATTTAGGACAAAACTTATACAATACTGCATTGTCATCCAAGTCATACACATACACAAAATTTGAAACCTCCAGCTCAATTAGAAGTTGTCTAAATTTTTATTGCAAGATTTGTTCTAAACAAACATACTAATATTACAAATTAACAGCCATTCTTTTGTTTTCTCGCACTTTACACGCTTTCTCATAAAAAAAAAAAATAGAAGTTATTTTTTTCTTATAAATTTTCAATACTAAGCAAATAGACAAATGTGTACACAATATTTGTACTGAATATAAAATACATAACATTATTAGTTTTAATGCTAGAGCTAATAGAGTTTGTGTTACGGACGTGACAAAAAAGTACCTTTTTGTCGCGTCCGTAACATACCTCTAGCATTAAAACTAATAATGTTATGTATTTTATATTCAGTACAAATATTGTGTACATAATTTGTCTATCTGCTTAGTATTGAAAATTTATAAGAAAACAATAACTTCTATTTTTTCTTCTTATGAGAAGGCGTGAATATGTGCGTGAGGATGTCATGTCCGTAACTAAAGAATGGCTGTTATGTATCAGTTTGAATATTTTTAAGTAATTAATTTTACCTGTCAGTAGATAACAAGTCGGGAGCGAACTAACCTACGACCCTTTTTCAAAATAACATTAAAATCTGGCCGCGGGAGCGAACTGCAAAGGGTATGTTTCAAAAGAATGGCTGTTAAATAAAAGCTTTTAAAAAATACGTATCACTTGGAATCACTTTAGTGTCTGGAAACACTGGAACCGCCTTTGTCAGGAAATATTTACTTGATAAATTAAACATAGTTGTTCATATTTTGATATTCTATAATAATATTTACTTACACTATTTATTATATAAAATGATATTACATTATCTTACAATATTATACCAAATAGAAATAGGCCACATGGGGAGTCCCAGAAGCGATATATATCCAGAAAGTGGAAGGCAGTTAGTAACGTTAGTAACGTCAGTAATACGAATACACTAGAAGCCCCGTAAACTTGCGCTCCATAAACTTGCTGTCTCTCTAATCTTGGCTGGATAATTTCTCTACTCTTGACAATATTTTCTCCCACCATGATTCTTCCGTAAGCCATTAAATTCGTAATTAATGACGCGTATAGCGTATATTTGGTATACTTCTCTACCTATCTCTTTTTTTTAGATTTAAATTGCGTATGTTGCGCATTCAGTGCACATAGGGGTAGTAAATAGTGGGAACGTCAAGACTAGAGAATGGTCTTGGAATTGCTTGACAAGATTAGGGAGCTTTTACTGTAATACATATAATCTAATATATGTAATAATATGATGAAATTTTTATTGATAATAATGCTTGATCCACACCAATACGGCTAGGCGTATACATATACAATTTTTAATCGATCAATTGTTTAGTTGTGCGTATTAAAATGACTATGGGATCTTATGGAGCTGCGTATACCAAGGGTCGGCAACCTTTTTTGGACGGCGGGCCATTTTAAAAAAAAAAATTTTTAGCGGGCCGCACAGTCAAATATTTTTTAATGTAGTATGTGGCTTAAGTAGGTTTTTTAAACGAATTTTCGCATTAAAAATTCAGCTATTATAGTCACTGTCTTGATGCTACTTGAGCCCGAAACTATGATAGAAATAATTTATTATGAAGTCTCTAGAAGCCAAAAATGACATTCACTAAAATTTATATAACTCTGAACGAAAAATCTTATTTTTACGAAATTTGGTAAAAATATTGGAAGTCCAAAAAGTCAGACACGTCCGATGCCCAGAATGGATTTTTAGGCATTTTTTCCTATAAAATTTTTGTGGAAAAAGATAGCTTTTTGCCCAAATTTCGTCAAGTTTTTGCCAAATTTTCTTACACCGTTGGAAGGAGGAGAAAATAATCACATAAAAAGGATTTTTGAAAAATAATTCTATGTCAAGTAGTCTGCATAAGCAGAGCAAATTGTTCGAAAAGTTATATTGCTTGGCGGGCCGCATGAAAGCTTGCAAAGGGCCGCAGGTTTCCGACCCCTGGCGTATACTATTAACACTATAGTAGCTCGGCTGTTTTGACTAAAAAGTTGAACAACACAGACAACTATCGATCAACAGGCTGTGTCCACATTTCGATGTATTCCACTGTGTATATTCAGGGAAAGAGTTGATCTGTAACCCTGTCCTTTTTATGATTGGTTGAACCAAGCAGGATTAGACACGAGTAGGAATAAGTACGTACATAAACAATTTAAAAATTCGATACATAACTGACAGGTATGCGCACTCCTAACAACTAAACCAACAAAACATTTTAGTGGGTTGTCTAAACAATTTAATCAACACAACAATCGGGTATATGTGCCAGGCCTTAACCAACAAAACCAAAATAAACTTGACTATTTTACCGACAACAGACCTATTGTACATGTTGGGTAATACAGCTATTACTGTATATTGTTGATTGCGAAGTTGATATCACGAAATTCCTTTAAGTCAGACTGTTGAACCCTTCACCTATGGAGGGTAAATATCAGGAGGACTATCTTGGCCGGAAAACAATAGAAAAATAGTTCAAAAACTGTCCCATTTTAAGTACTTAGTAACAGTTCAAAAACTCGCCAGAATAGCGCTAGAGTAGCAAAAGAGTATTGTGATTATTTTGTGTTGAGTTTTATAAAAATTTTTAAAATAATAAAACTATTATATGTAACAATTATAATAAAAAAACAATAATAACATAACAACGCGGATGTTTTTCTTTCCTTGTTTACTTTTCTAAATTTACCCTTTTGCTATAGTAGTGAAGTGGTGTTGAAGTTAACATTAGAGGATAGTAGACAGACGTCTTAAAATGTCATAATATATTATTATTCATCACAAAGGCATTGAATAGTTTGCTACTTTAGTTTATTTTAAATTCTTTTTCAGTCTTATCTACACGGATGCCGCGCAAAACGGTACACCAAGAAAGGTTTGTCTTTTTCTATGTTACTATAAGTGAAACGCATATAGGCTGTTCAAAATGTACACATATATAGATATACACATAAAGGCAATAAAGGTAACATAAGTGTGATAAAAATAAAAAATAAAATAAAAAAACTTTTGTACATACCCAACCCGTAATAATAAATGCACATATAACAATATCATTTTTTTAGAGTTAAAAATATTTTTCAATATGTATTCATGTTATGATATCGTTTCTGAGAAAAAACATCGTCAAAAACGCACATATTCTGTTCAAAACTAAATATGTATTTAATTATCTGATATGTATATTAATTTATAATTGTGTATAAACAATACATAAACATATGACAATTTGAAGATTTGAAAATAATATGTACTTATGTGACTAAAAGCCTATCAATTAATGTTTAAATAAATCAGAATATACATATGACATATCTTACATGAGGATACATAAATTATGTACGTATTTCTTTTATTTAAAAAGTTGCATTATAATGACATCATTTTTGTAAGTAAAAATTTTGAATTAAAATATCTAAAGGAACATACTGTATACACTACATTTTAGCAAAAAAAAAGAACTTGTGATAAGATAAACAAATAACGTTCCATCTCTTTCTCTGTATTCAGTTTATGAAGTAACCTTATTGCGAAGCAAACGTGTATATACTGTTTTTGTTTTGTCCAGGTTTTATTTCTGTTTTGTTCGAATTTTGTTGGCATTTTGTTCTGTTTTTGTTTTGTTGATTAACTGTAGAAGTATGGATCGCGCGTTATGATACCAAATGATATTAAAAAAAAAAAAAACAAATAAAATTAACCTTGAAACATACATTTATAGAGTTGTTTATATTCTTCAATCATATTTATGTATTCTTTTATTATATCATCACTCGAGAAGTATGTATGTATTTCATCATTCATACAATTTCATTTTATTCACTATATTATTAGTATTACGTATTAGGTATTACTTACGCCTACAGGGAACGACAGAAATGTAGAACCACCGATCAACCTTTGTATCTGGCTGGCAAAATCTCTGGGCGCCTAAATCATTTGAATGATTTGAAGTTTAAAAAAATTCGTCAAGTGCGTGTTTGACACGCACTAAGTAATATCGTCTCACATCAAAATCGGTTCAGTAGTTTCAGAGTTTATCCTAGCCAAACATTGTGACATGAGATTTTTATATTATATCTTATTAGTAATTAGCATAAATCTTAAGTTCATTGCGATGAAAACACAGATTTAAATACGTTTATGTTGTGTGTCCAAAACTTGGAGAGATTGGGACAGAAAACGAGCGATATGTATATATGTGTCCGCGCGATAACTCTCGAACGAAGTATCTAAAATTTACGAAATTTGTTGAAAACATTGAAAGTCCCAAACCCTTGAATGAGTTCTTCAGCCAGACACGTCGGATGCCAGGAACATGGTTTTTGTTCTTGTAAAAAATTAGTTTTTTGCCAAAATTTCCACTTATTCAAAAATTTTTGCTAAATTTCTTTACACCATTTAAAAGAGGAGAAAAAATTACATAAAAAAGCTCTTTAAACTATTGTTCTATGTCAATTAGTTTCCGAGAAAAACTAATTTCTATAAACGGAAATTCGCTATGTTATGCAGAATGCTGCGACAGGGGTATTATATCATCTACTATTTGATTTTTCAAATTAATGTTTCTCAAGCCTAGCTTTTTAAATACAATAGTTTTCACCCATTAACGTTCGTTTTAAATGCAATAGTTTAAATACCAACATCTAAAGTCTATTGCAATTTAGCCATCTTTTATATATTGGGAGCAAGAAAAATCTTAATCATATCACAGCCGCATGTATCCTAACTCAAAAGAATAATTAACGATGTTTATTTGATTGTTCGGTTATTTTGTCGTACAGTTATTTTGTCGTTCGGTTATTTTGTCCACAGTTATTTTGTCTAAGTTTATCTTGTCATTCAGTTATTTTGTACACGGTTATTTGGTTGCGGTTTTTTATCCACATACTCTAAATTAGAGTAGAGTCCCTATAATAAATAGAGTCGTGACATGTCATCCATTTTGTATCCAAAACAGAGCGGGAAGCTTCAAAATTAATTATCACATATTTGGGTAAATATTTTTGAGTACATAATTATTGTTAATAAGTTATGAATTAATGAACAATTAAAAATTTTTAATTTAATTATTTTTTCTAAGTTAAACTAAATGATTTTTGTTAACATTTAATTTATTTCCAATGTATTTTACGAAAACTTTGGATACAAAATGCCGGAACAAATCAGCGTTCAGTAGACATGTCACGACTCTATTTATTATAGGGACTCTAAATTAGAGTAGAGTCCCTATAATAAATAGAGTCATGACATGTCATCCATTTTGTATCCAAAACAGAGCGGGAAGCTTCAAAATTAATTATCACATATTTGGGTGAATATTTTTGAGTATATAATTATTGATAATAAATTATGAATTAATGAACAATTCAAAATTTTTAATTTAATTATTCTTTCTATGTTAAACTAAATGGTTTTTGTTAACATTTAATTTAATTCCAATATATTTTACGAAAACTTTGGATACAAAATGCCGGAACCAATCAGCGTTCAGCAGACATTTCACGACTCTATTTATTATAGGGACTCTAAATTAGAGTAAAGTCCCTATAATAAATAGAGTCGTGACATGTCATCCATTTTGTATCCAAAACAGAGCGGGAAGCTTCAAAATTAATTATCACATATTTGGGTGAATATTTTTGAGTATATAATTATCGATAATAAATTATGAATTAATGAACAATTAAAAATTTTTAATTTAATTATTCTTTCTATGTTAAACTAAATGGTTTTTGTTAACATTTAATTTATTTCCAATATATTTTACGAAAACTTTGGATACAAAATGCCAGAACCAATCAGCGTTCAGCAGACATGTCACGACTCTATTTATTATAGGGACTCTAAATTAGAGTAGAGTCCCTATAATAAATAGAGTCGTGACATGTCGTCCATGTTCTATCCAAAACAGAGCGGGAAGCTTCAAAATTAATTATCACATGTTTGAGTGAATATTTTTGAGTACCCGCTAGTTTCTAGCATTAGCAGAAGTTCATACATCTCGTTTTGATTATTTTACATGTATGTAATGTGTGTGAATATGTGTGTAGGCTTCATTTCTTCATTTCGACGATCTCACATCTCTTATGGAACAAACATTAGCAAAACAATCAACAGATTCAAACTGTATAAAATATAAAAAATTAGTTGTAATTGCTATAAATCTGTTCCAATGGACGCTCAAACTTAATTTCTAGTTTCTAGCATTAGCAGAAGTTCTCTAACGATTTATTTTAAATCAAATAAAAAATAATATTTGGCACATATAAGAACATTGAAGTAAGAAAACTTACTTTGTAAATATGGCAAAATGTTTTCCAAGCCAGACTGCTGTAACCACTTGGTTAATTTTTCGGCGTCTTCGTCCTTTTCATTTAAGTGATTTGAAATAAAATCAACTATTTCACCACAAATTAACTATTTCACCACACTATCACACCATCGATTAACTTTAATTATAAATCACTTTTAATTCCCGACATTTTTTCACACAAAAAATTTAGTATCTGAACACAACTTACCAACTGTGAAATTCAGTTTGTTTAGGTATGAGTATTGTTATGTATAGCGAATGAATGTGTTTAAATTGTTTCCATTTCAGATTAAAATGACGCCATATTGATTTGACAATCTTTCTTATTGATTTAATAACGTTTTTTATTGATTTAATATGCTGGAAACTTACCTTCCGAGTTAATATTATAAAAAGCTAGAAATAATGTTGTTCAACGTAAAAACAATATTGATTTCATATCGTGTGCACAAAGTATATGAAAACAACATTAATTCAAAATATTAAAATAAGGATTTTCGATATCATTTTTTTGTTAAGTTGGACATTATTGAAATAATAATGACCGTATTTATTTTTAAGTTGCCATTTTTCTCTCAGTGTAGTCAATTTACCCGTAATTAACTGTAAAATATAAATTTATTTGAAAAAATACAAAAAATTATGTTAATCTTTTGAAATGGCCGGTATTATAGTTTATAAATTCGAACAGAGATGACACTAGCTATTCTGAAAACAAAATATGTATAGTTCAGTTTACATGTGTAAACTTGACACATCATTTAATAGTCAATTACAACTTACTAAGTTATAAATTCCAATAAATTAGCTTTTGAACATGCAAAATGAATAAAAAAATATATTTAATTTGCTATTAAATGTCCTCAAAGCTATTATAGGAAATTAATATTGTTCAGTATCAAATTTAAAGATCTTCTAATTATGAGACAGTAAGAAAAAATTATTGTATCGTGTAAACTACGCTTTCAACATCAGTATAATACATATATTTGTACACAGGGACGTGGGAAATTTTTTAATGTTATTCGTGTGTTTTCTTGTCTCTGGTTGTTAAGTTAGCCTTAAATTTAATAATAGTACGACTATTTGAATGTCAAACTATCTGTTTTGGTTAAAAAATTTCATTAATAGTTTTTTTTTTCTGTTTTAAAAATAGCCCCACCAAAGTGAGAATAAATTTTCATAGAAACGCAAATGAAGTAATCGAAAGATAATAATAATAATGAATAATCCTTTGGTCACACAAGTAAATTAATATATCGTCGAAGAAAGCCGAGGTTCGACGATATAATGATTCAGTAATGCTGTAATGTGGTTGCCTCGCTGGGGTCTGTAGCTGGAGAACAGAGATGATCGATATACCGATAACTGTTATTTTGTAACTAGTATAGAAAGATAACAGTTATCGTGAATAACTGGAATACCCAGTAACTGGTTACTTAAATAACTCCTTTGGAAATATCGATAACATAGGTCAATATTAATATATTCGAAAGCAAGGATCACAGTAATTTATTTTAACCACCTACGGAGAATTTCAAAATAATAAAGCCCCAGGCAAGTTACACATTTTCTATTGTAGCACATTTAAAAAACCCTTAAAAATGAACTACTGTCTATTGTACAGTTATCTATTTGTATTTGTAATTTTGTATCCATAAAATTGTTAAAATTGTATATATAAAGCCTAAATCCTTGTATTGACAAGTATTTGAACAGATATTGCAGATTATTTAGCATCCGTCAGTATTATAGATCTGTGCATATTTCACTAACAGAACCGTTTATACGCATATCGAATATCTTACAATATGTTAAAATATCCAAATACCATACCAGTTATTATAAGAACTGTTATAAATAACAGTTATTTTTCAGTAACTGTTATTGCAATAACAGTTATTAGAAAATAACCGTTTAGCTCATCTCTACTGGAGAATTAGTTGACGGGGCTCGGGTGGTTCACAACTTTTGATAATTGACTGTACCATAATGTAATAAATACGAACAATAGAAAAATTTGTTTTTATAACTTTATTAAATGGCATATTTTTTGTATGATTTCATTAATCATTAGTGGTTCAATTTATCCATGTATAAAATTGCCATTTGCTATTGGCCTATTGCTATTGCTATTAATTATTATGTATTAAAGTATTGTACTTATACATATATTGTGTGTTATTTTAATTGTGCTTTTAATTTTATTGTTAATTATAAAACTACTCAGTATGTATTTGATAAAATCCCTTAATTGCTAAGTAATTGCAGGATATGTATCATAATGCAGTTTTCTACCAAATTTCGTCTTTAAATTCAAATTTGTCCATAAGGTTATAAATACATATTTGCCATACATAATTAACTAACAAAATTTTCGCTCCGAGCCGAAACTGTTATTTGACAATTTATCAGGACATTTTAGTATATTATAAATGAATGAAAAATATATTAAAAAACTGAAATTTGTTTATTAAAAGCCCCATACATCTGCTCATTTTACATTACATTTGAAATTGTCTTAAAATGGAATAATTCTCAATAATTAACCAAAAAAAAGCATAAGAAGTAATTTTTAGGACATTTTTTTTTTTTTTTTTTTTTTGAAAATTTCAAAATAAAGTGAAGTCTGATAGTGGGGTTACAAGTAATTTTTTTTATTACATATTTGGTAGAATCTGGAGTAAATAGACATCGTAATAAGTACTTGCTTTGAAAAAATCAAACACAGTATTTAAAAAAAATACTTCTTTGTAAAGAAAATCATAAAATTATGTACAGACGTCTTGATAAACTGCAATATTTGTCCACCTTGAGCGCTGTAGTCGAATTTCGTTCATAGCGGATAGAAAGGCAAGGAAATTGTAGCAAAAAACTTTTTAAGAAAAATAATAAAAAAAAATTGAAAAGTATAAATAAGTAAGTGAATTACATTTGATATTACCATAAAGCTCCAATTATTATGGTTTGGTTTCAATTTCAAAGTGTTAGTTTATACTTTTTTAAGTAAAATATTTTTTTCTCTTGTAAAAATATTATGGAGGACAGGCCGGGAAATTTTAATATCATTAATTAAATTAGTAGTAATTATTATTGTAATTGGTTTAAACGCCACACTTGACATCTAAAACAATTCATTTGTAATTGTACGCCATGTAGATACTCGTAATATGTTGAATATGAATGGGTCGGTTGTCAATAATATGCTTGCAGCCATGCTTACACTTCATTCCGAAATTAATATGTAGTTGCTCTGGTTGCGGTCTCGTGGTCTAACACACTGATCCCATCGATTATGTTCAATATTGACCTACTAACTAATATCACTAATTACATCACAACATAAAATGCAACTTCTCTGCAACATTTAAAATAAAACATTTTTGTATGTTTATCGTTAGTTTCAAAGGTATCGGGAGTGACAAAGACAAGTAACTCTTGAAGTAACGATCGTTTTTAAGGTTTTTAGATAAAAATCTTAACACAATACAGTCCGCGCTAAATTTCCCCAGTGACCAGTAATAATTTGTAAACATACACTTGTAAACATGTGTAAACATATACTTTTTTAATTAAAACAATATCAATAATAGACACACTAATTTTTGTGATTTGTATTGGAATATACTCATTTCAATACAATCGTAAAAAACAAATGATAAATTCTATTTTTAAGTGTTATGCTTGTTATTCTTCTATAAATGTTTACAAAAACTAACAAGAGAGTGTGTTTGTTATAAGTCAGTACCTCTTTGTCCCACAGTCAGTACCTAACTGATTGTACTGACTCTGACCAGATGTAAATATAGTTAAAAATAAGAAGAAAAAATTTCAGTTTTATCAAAAAAAAATTCCTAAATGAAATAAAAATTTTTGAATTTCCACATGAAAAAGTAGATGGTTTAAGCTTCAAAATACTCTTTCTCAAGTCACTGTCGTACGATTTTTCACTGATATATATTTTCAAAATTTTTCGTTTACAAATTTTTTTTCTTGGGAAGTAAATTATTATTAAATTGAAAAATTGCACTGATTTTTGAAGAAAAAAAATTCAATTTCCGTTTCCTACTATTTATTAGGTCACTCTATTCGATACAATTAAAGTTTTCCCAGTTTGAACCAGTATATCGGAAAAATTGTTAGATAGAAAAACACCAAATAAATTCCATTTTTATTAGTCGAATTTTTCCTTGAAAAATTAGACTTATACAGCCTATACGATAAGAACCGTGAGAGGAGAGAGTAGGGGCGCTATCCGTTTTCGGACCCGTAGAACACGATTATGTAGAAAAAAAATGTCTGATATATATATATATATATATATATATATATATATATACATATATATATATATATATATATATATATATATATATATATATATATATATATATATATATATATATATATTCCCGCCTACCTTTTAATACGTGTAGGCCCCCCTTATGGAATTTAAGAGCAGAAATTTGGTTAGTGGGGCTCATTTTCGATGCACCTCATACTATCAAAGTGGGGTCAAATTTTGGATCCGACCCAACCTTAAGGGGGGTGGTGGGGGGGCTACAAAACAATAAAACTTTTCCAAATCTGTTTATATGTAAATATATATGGAAATAATGTTTCGGTTAATTACCTACAACATATCCAAAATTCAGCTTCCTGGGATGATTTGGAGGAAGTAGAGGGGGAAAAATGATTTTTGCTGGATCTTACGCACCCACAGTCCCCCAGAATTAACTTAGAGGGTTGAAATTTGGTATGTTGATAGAGTTCGTACCTAAGGTCTGCTTTTTGGAGGTTTTAATATTTTACCCCCACCCCCAACATTTTTAAGCTACAATTTCATGTTGTTTTGACGTTTTCGAAGTTTGTACCACTCGCATAGGTCACCCAAATAAACCTAGAGGGCTGAAATTTTGTATTCGGATTGAGTTAGTACTAAGGGGGTGCCTTTTGTGGGTCTCAACTTTTAACCCTTACCCCCACCATTTTTATACCAAAAAGAACATGATTTTTTTTGTTTTTTAACAGTTTCGTTCGGGTCAAAATCTCTCCCAAATAAGCCTAGAGGGCTGAAATTTCATGTACAGGTTAAGTTAATAGCCAGCTACTGCTTTTTGGAGGTTTCAACTTTTAACCCTTACCCCCACGATTTTTACGCCAATATTTCTTTGATTTTTTTGCTTTTCTTCTAACACGTCTAGAGACTCTCTAAGGAAACGTGGAGGGTTTAAATTTTGTACGTATATTGAGTTAGTATCCAGCTAGTGCCTTTTAGGGATTCAACATTAGGTACTTTTCCCCCCACTTCTCCCATTTTTACATCGGAATTCAATGGTATTGTTAAATGTGTTTTAAATGCATTATTTTTATTCTAAATACAAGTAGGCGAATAGTAATTTTAAAAAATTAAACAAAAATGAACTTACTTTTATAACAAATGCAATACACAAATATTAAGTAATTTAAAAATGTTAATAAAGTCACTGTTTATTTATAAAGTTGGAATTTTGGATTTTTATTATTTATAAAATAGAAATTTTGGATTTTTTTGGAAAGAAAAAATATCTTCATAAAAGCCTTCCCAATTTACTATTTAAGTTCCTTTTTTAATATTTAAAAATAAAACACAAAGGCAATTGGCGGATAAGCATGGGTAGGAATGCCCTCGTACGAATTATGTTGGCTTTTTTCCTGCTAACTGCAATCGGTACAAAACTGAAACTTACTGAGATCCAGCCCTTAAAAACTTAAAACCTTCTTTTAAAGCCCCGATCAACCGGACACTCATCATCAGTTTTGAAACCACCAAAATGACAAATCGCTTGTATAGGCTTTCAATTACATTTCGTTTGTAGATATTCAATACCGTAGATGAAAGGAAAAATTCGACTTCCGTGATGGCGGCCCGCTGCTCACGGCGTTTTTTTTTCTCTTACACTCGTGTAGCTAAAATTAACACATGTTCCCATGGGAAATACACCAAACATTATACCCAACGGATTACACAGTAACAAACAGAGTATTTTCCTATCAAAAACAAAAATTACATTATAATCTTTTTTGTAATTAACAGATAAGAATCAAATTGTGACAAGACAAGAATAATTGTACCCCTAACACTATATGCGCAAGGATCATTTATCAATAAATATGTATACAGATCTGGGTTTGTGACGTCAAGTTATCCTTGTTATACCATAAAAAATCCACAAGTTATAAAAGGATAATTATTATTTATATTATATTCAATACATAAAAAATTTGGTCATTAAACTTTTCATGAATAAGTGATTCTCAATATCGATGAAAAAAAAAATGAAAATATAAAGAAAATTTTACGATTATTAACTTATATAATATATTAACTAACACTAATAATTTTTGTTGCTGAAAGATCTAATAAAAGAAAATGAAAAGAAAAAACGATATATTTTTTATTATATTCTTTTATTACGAATATATTTATTAATAATAAAAAAGAAAATGATTTTGATGAAATATATTGTGAAACAGTGGCAAATTTTTAAATAGTGTAAATGATTAGGCACATATAAAATGATTTTCAATAAAGGGCACAGCCGGGTAAGATAGGGAAAACGGCCCTTGGCGCAAAATTGATTGTTCTTATAGGAAATAATACTTCTTAGCCCCAGATACATTCCTGTCAAATTTCAACCCTCTGAGGCTAATAGTTTATAAATGCACAAACAGACAAAAATTTTCAAAAAAAATTTTTTTTTACGAAATTATTGAGCCGATTGATTTGAGTTTAATATATATTGTGTACCCACCTTAGGCAAAGTAATAAAAAAAAATTAACGTTATATCCCTTTTTTATACTAATTTTTTAAAATTTTTAAAGTTAAGTAAATTTTTTTTTGGCACTTACGCGTTAGCGACACCCACCATTTTTTGTTCAATAATATGTCTCTTAGTACTCTATAATATATATTTTTATGGAAAAATTTTAGTTGGTAGAACATAGTAATATTTCAATACAAATGCATGCCATGTTCGGTACTACATATATTACTTATGTATAAAAAGGGCTATAAAGTAAAATATCTACCCTATTTCTAAAATAATACAATTACATACGTTCATAACTACGATAAACTAGTTTAAATTTACTCAAGTTCAACATTATCTGCCGTTTGTCTTTTTTTATTAATAAAACAAAATAGATATTGATTTATCTTTTGTTAGAGTTTTTTCCTTTGTAAGACGTCAAATGAAACTTTGTTAGCTCATACACCACGTCTTAGGATGTCAGCAATTTCATACAAAGTTGATTAGCTGTCAAAATAGTATACCAGTTGGTCATTTCGTTATAATTCCCCATGTCCCGTCATCGTGTTAACAAAAGAAGACAAACAGCAGATAAAGGTAGACGTTTGTCTAAGCTTTTTTGTCATTGTTATGAACGTATGTAATTTTATTACAGAAAAAATCCACCTTCTGCACCACCTTAAGAAGTGCAACAAAAACATCAAGTGAGAGGGTCTGTTCAAGTTAGTTATATGTACCTACATGTAATTTATCTACATATTTTTATAACTACAACAAGTTTTAGCCGGACTGTTCTTATTACTATACATTGTTGAAGTTTTTTGTTGCAATCTATTAAGTTAATGTTTATTATTATTAAAACAATATGACATTTAATACGTACTATTGTTATTATTATTACCTTTATTTAAATAAAGTTTCTAAAACTTATAATTTTTGTTGAGTTAGATGTAATTTTAATTAGGAAGTATGCTGAGATAATTTTATTGATTTCATTCAAATATTAAGATTCATGGTAAAATTAACTTTGAAAATTATTTTTTAACAAGTTAAAACATATTTTTTATAACAAGTCAAAATATAAATTTTTTTAGACCGTCACAGAAACTCCAAGAACTGCATCTCAGGGGGGAAGAGAACATTTTATTGCACTCCTCAGAGTTCTACTGTGTTTTAAAAATCAGGCAGATGCTTCACTTTATGGTCCTTTTTATACATAAGTAATATATGTAGTACCGAACATGGCATGCATTTGTATTGAAATATTACTATGTTCTACCAACTAAAATTTTTCCGTAAAAATATATGTTATAGAGTACTAAGAGACATATTATTGAACAAAAAATGGTGGGTGTCGCTAACGCGTAAGTGCCAAAAAAAATTTACTTAAATTTAAAAATTTAAAAAAATTAGTATAATAAAGGGATATAACGTTAATTTTTTTTTATTACTTTGTTTAAGGTGGGTACACAATATATATTAAACTCAAATAAATCGGCTCAGTAATTTCGCAAAAAAAATTTTTTTGAAAATTTTTGTCTGTTTGTGTATTCATAAACTATTGGCCTCAGAGGGTTGAAATTTGGCAAGAATGCATCTGGGGCTAGGAAGTATTATTTCCTATAAAAACAAACAATTTTGCATCAAGGGCCGTTTTCCCTATCTTACCCGGCTATGCCCTTTGATTCTTTCAAAGATAATCTCTCCCAATTTTGCATATTGAGCAAGAGTATTTTGGCCTTTGCTCAACATAAAATTCCATAAAATTAATTTTGAGACAGTGGCGTATTTACAAGGAGGGGCGACAAATATTTCTAAAGGGAATTTCGTTATTTTGATAACAAAGCTGAAAAATTCACACTCAAATTACACAAATTCAACCTATTATCCTATTTTAAATCACTTTCATAAAGCTTCACGTAGTTGCTCTGAGATAGTCAGTTACAAAAGTATATCTCAAAAATTTTTTTTTCTTTTATCAAAAATTAAATAGTGTATTAATATTCTTCAATCATTATAATATTTATATACTACTTGTTTTTTTTTTTTTAAATTTCCGCGCGCTTATGTTGTAACAATATAAAAACATTGTTGAAAAAGCCTTGTAAAAACGTTGTAAAATGATGTTTATAAATTATATTTCAAAATTATAAATTATATTTGTAACTTTGTATTTTATAACATATTAAATTTTTATCAAATTTCTTTGACACATTTTAATTTTATTAAAAAAAAAAAATAGTGGTTTCCCATAAAAGCCCATGTTAAAATTACAAAACTTTGAAACCGTTTTTCTCAAAATTGGGGCGGTCAATTTTTCTTTTCGGTAAGGGCTCGTATTATTGGTATTGAATTAAATTCATATCTAGAAAAGTTTCGTTAAAATCCTTTGAAAAAATCGTTTTATCGACCAACAACCATAATTGCAGAGACACGAAAATTTTTAATTTGGTGACATCATCAAGGTTACTAAGACTGTGAAACATGTAGGACCACTAGAAAAAAGACTTTAGTCAAATTAATCGCATTTCTTAATTTACAGGCATAGAACACTAGAAACCAACTAATATTAAAAACGTGTAACTGGCTTGGAGTCATTTGGAGCCGTGTCACAGCTTAAGGCATTAGTCAGTCCGTGTCCTTCGTCGAACGCACACTGCGTTGTGTTAACAATGTTACCAGCAGTTACCAGCTTACTGGTTAGTCGTCCATCGACTCTTCAAGCGTACTCTTGCATTGTTGCAGTCGTAGCCACAGTGGTGGCTGTTCATTGTTAGCAGGTACATACATCACATACATGCTGTTGTTCTTGTGTATGTACCCACTCCCACCTTGGACCACTTAGCTGCATACATAAAGAGTATCACACAGACAAACATCCACAATCCTACACATACCAACACATACTCTAAATACGTATACAACTTTCCACCTCTCTGCCTAGTCTGATGACGTAAAATTTTGATTACAGTCGGGATGCTTACTATTAAACAGTAGTTTGGCCCCTTGTTTACAGGTGTATTAGAGGCGGTAAGAATCAGCAACCTACGAAATTCTTCTCTGTCCACCAGGACGAGGCAAGTAGTAAGTTACCGACACATTTTAGTTTTTTTTTTTTACAATGAAGGTCAGCAATGTTCCCCCGATACTTTTTGTGTACCGTCACTGTTTTATTCGTTATAATATTTACGTGTCAATAACAGAGCGTCGACACATGCATGTCGACACAAATAATCATTTGTTCATTTTATTCGGCCAAATAATAAAATTTGCAAATAATTACAATCATCAAAGTCTGATGATATTAATATAATATTATCTTAATACTGTATTTACTACTGTGCCCGAATGGTAAATTTTATCGTAGATAGTTGGATTACCAACTATAGGTATTGTAGTACACAATTATGTACAAATTGTAAGGTCACCACAGAGTATTAAGTTTTTTCGTATTTAGTGTTCGTAATTATGCTTCTTTTTCTGTTTTTCGTATTATATTTGGTGTTTTACTGTAACTGTTAAGGAAGCATGGAAACAATTATCGATCTTAATACATATTACAAAGAAGTACCTACATACATGACTTGTTTTTGTCTCTGAGACTACTAAAGTAGCAGAAACATTGTGATCACTTTTGAAGTATAAAAAGTTTTTTCTTTTCAATATGACGATTTTCACGCACATTTTTGGTTTTAGAGCTTTCTAAATAATTTTGACTTCGTGTCTGTCTGTCTGTCTGTCAATCCGTCTGTCTGTCCGTCTGTGTTTCGCCAGATCGCACCAAGTGGCATAACTTCTGAAATATTCGATTATTTTTAAAGAAATTTTCAGAAATTATGCAGTTTAGTTCCCAGATGGTCTCTTGGGGGTTTTTGGGGTACGTTTTACGAACTGTACGACGGAAATATAATTTCAGGGTATATATTTGATGAAAAACTTGGAAATTTTATATCTGAGAGTATTTCATTAAGATATTTTGGAGGTAATGTATTTCTCGTTGAGAAATTGGGACGTTCTGTCTAGGGTACTTTTATACATATAAAGTTGTTTTTCCAATATCACCATAAAATTGTTTTAATTAATGTTATTAAAACGAATTTAATCATTGTTTAATTCATCAAATATTCCCATTAATAACATAATAATTATCTACAACAAAATTTAATATTTTTTGCAACAAAATATTGGTGTGGTCAATCGCCGCATTAAAAAACCGCAGATAAATTATATTATATCTCTCATTGTATTAAAAATAATTATGGACATATTTTATTGATGACATGAACTCAATTCGCCTGCCCCCCTTCCTGTATAGCAATGTAGTGTGTTAGTAGTTTTTTAATGGAATTATAATTTAAAAAATAATTGCAAAAATTCCACAAAATTAAACACAAAAAGAGTAACATATATTTTATATCTTACAGAGGTAATGCAATTTTTAAACTATTAATTAATTATTAATTATGAATTTTATATAGGGCGTTCAAAGAAACCTTATTTTAGTTTATTTCTACTTTGTATAACTTCTAGATCAGTGGTTTCCAAACTTGGTGATACTACGCCTCCCTAAATATCAAAATATTTTTCTGAGCCTCCCAAACTTTTATTTTTTAGCAGTGATATAGGCATTTTTTAAATAATCGTAACTTTATTACAAAATACCTCTGTCGCAACATCCTGCATAATATAGCGAATTTTCGTTTTCAAAAATCAGTTTTTTTCTTGAAAACTCGTTTACATAGGACAACGGTTCAGAAACGTATCTTATGTGATTTTTTCCGTTCTTTGTCATGGAAAAATTTTTGAATTTTGGTAAATTTTTATAAAAAAACCTATTTTTCTGAGGTTTTTGGCATGTTCACGCATGTTTGGCTGAATAACTCACCTAAGATTTTTTAACTTTCAACCTTTTCACCAAATTTCGTAAAAATAGGATGTTTCGTTCAAGAGGTTCATTTTCGGTTTCTAGGGACCTCAAAACAAATTTCTATCATAGTCCCGAATTCAAGTCACGCCATAACAGTGGCTGTAATAGCTGAATTTTCGATTCGAAAATTTGCTAAAAAAAAGAAATATTGAAAATTATACAATTAAAAAATTAATAAGGTTTTGCTATAACATATACACGGAGAGAAAATTCATATAAAAATTACTGTGCTCAGCTCTACAATCGACGTGTAAAAGGCGAACGAACATATTCAATTTTGTACGGTAAAAATATAAAAATTATAATTAATCATAGAAAATTTAAAGGATAGAATATTCTTTCCGTAATATTAGCTCCGTAAAATTTGTAAAACAGCACAGTAAAAAGTTCCGTTCCCGACAGAAAATTATTTTTTAATTGTTTTTCTTACAAAAATTACCATGCCGTCTTATAATTATTCAAATGCTATCTGCTAATAGTAGAAAAAAAGAAAGAGAAAGAAGATACTAACGCTGTTGAAATGTACCCCACTCATACATGCAAGTCATATAGCCAGGCTGGTGAGTTGTGTGACGACCAACACGACCAACTTGGTCGGATCAAGCACCTTGATTCATTAGACTGTCTTACAAGCAGCAAGCAGTATTCAGTGCACTGTCTTACAGGACGGACTGTCACCGTTTAATTCATCATTTTGTTACTTCACTATCTTCAGTATTAGAATATATTGTGGCCAATCATTTTTGTATGCATCATATATTGTTCCTCAGTGCGTACAGCCCGTATAGCCCAACCAACATAAGGTTGCGGGTCAGATGCACAATACATGCATAAGAGTGTGATAGAAGTTGTGTTAGCACATTACATTTTACCATGCTAGCACAACAATTTTTATGAAGCCATGACTAATACTTTTTACGTTTCAATTTAATAATATTTACATAATCGATTGCGCACGCATTATAAGAGAGCATGGTAATTTTTCTGAAATTTACTCTACAATAATTATATGATTTTCTCTTCGTGTAGTAACATGTATATTTATTTTTAGATTAAATTATCTACTAATTAAACTACATCTAACGCACCAAAATTTAAAGTGAGAGTGTTGTTTGTTAACACAAACCTTGTTAAATCTTGGGAATAATGGGGAAAATACCACTTATAATTCTTTTTCGACCGTTACTCTGTTTCTATATTTGGTTTTCATTTGCAGTTAGTGCTGAAAATCCCGTTCGTAGTATAAATAAGACGTTACAAATGGTGGAAAACCAATGGTGGTTCTTTACAATGTAAAAATTCAAACTCTCAAATGCATGTATAAAAACGTAAACAAAAATAAAAATTAACATTAATTCATGGAACAAAAATTAATTTACTGTTGCGCGTTACGATATGAAGTTTTATTCATTTACAAATATGATAATTATCTGGATTATTTGTTATTAAAAAGTTTTGGTGCCTCCCCTGACAGTTATTCGCGCCTCCCAGTTTGGAAACCGCTGCTCTAGATGGTTTTGATTGTTTGCTTTTTACGAATGGTTTGGAATCTTATCCAACTGTAATTGTCAAAAATTTTGACACTTTGCCAGAGTATAGATTTTGAAGGAAATCAATATTCAGGTTTTGCCGTGATCTGCCAACAATTTTGACCGAAATCCAACTGAACACCTTTGGGATCAACTGAAACGGCGAGTCAGAGCAGTTCTAAAGAATGTACACGTTCAGTATCAGATGATAGACCTAGTGAGAAGGTGTTGAGAGAAGATTCCTGAAGAAAACATCAGACACCTGATTGAAAGCATGCCTTCGCGGCTCCGAGATTACGTTTTAAAATAAGGGGGGCATACGGCATATCCAATATTAAACACATAATAAAAAAACTGTACCTACATTTTTTGCTTTCAGCCAAAAATAGAAAAATCCTAATTAATTTGTTAATTTTTAAAATTTACGTAATTTAACTTAATAAAAAAAAAATAGTTGTTTAATTTAAGCACTCCCAGTAATTTTCATAAAAAAAACTTAATTATCCTGAAAAATAGTGGTGGACCTTATTTTATTTTCAGTAGTATATTTACCTTATATATTTTCTGTTTAATTATATTATGATTGATATATTGATAAAACCGATATTGAAAAACAAAATATGGATTAACAAATTTACGATTTAGATAAAATAATTTACATATTTACGATTAATAAATATTATGTAATTTTGGTTGATTTCTATCAGTACTTATAAGCTATATGCTACATGTTGTCACGGTTTCCTTGCAATATAACGAATAACAGGGAAATAACCCTGTCATAGTATCCTATATAGCCTAGCGAATTTTCTACATCTTACTCTCAAGGGAATAACGTCCTGTCAATGAAAACGGATATACAATTTAGTTTAAAAAATATAATTTTCAAAATGTTAATATATTGTTCAAATAATTTGCTCAGACTGTTGTCTACTATAGATGTCACTCATATCATTTCAAAAAGTATTCATACTATAGAGACATCTACGAAAAAAAAAATTTCCAAACTTCCACGGCTTACAGGATATTTAGAATAAAAAAAAATTCAAATCAAAACATATCGTCAGCTGAATATTGGTTTGTGGCAAGACCACTTTTTAAAAATTTTTTCTAGATGGTTGTTTTGTTAGTTTTGGGCCTTGAGGAGTCAAAACCATTATCTGAAAAAAAATTTTTAAAAAATGGACTTGATAAAAACCAATACTCAGCTGACGATATGTTGAAATGTTTTTTAAAAATTAATTTAAGAAGCAAAATTGTCAGTAATGCTAAAATTCTTATTACTTTAAGTAATAAGAATTTTAGCACCAGCCTTTTTGAGTAAACAAAAAAAAAGAGAAACAAATGAATGTCTCCTAGTTAGTGAAATAAAAATATGTAAGCACGCTTTTTAGTTTTTCTCGAAAACTAGTTTACATGCAGGATAATCATTAAAAAATCTATCTGCTCTTTATGACGCGATGGTGTAATAAAAATTTTGGAACACAAAACACGACACGATCGATGATTATGTTTTGTCTACAGATCTCTCATTTTGGTGGAATATTTCAAATACACTCCCGACTAGAAATTTTAATAAGGTCCCGACAAGGACCTTATCAGGTGTGCCTTACAGCCTGATGAGGTCCAGATCAGGATTACCGTATGAGGTCCTTATCAGGTTTGTCACGCAAAACAGTCATCGGGTCCTTATCAGGACTACCATATCAGATCATGATCAGAATAAACATTTAATCCTAATCAGGCTGTCCTTATCGGGTTAGCTCCACATTAAATTATATATACAGAATTAATCGTATTAATACTTCAAAGTAGATAAAATGAGTTCAACGTTAAATGTGACATTTCATGTTTATGTTAAATGGAAATATTAACACAAATTTCCATTTAACAGAACAAAAATGTTAACCTGTTTTGAACAGCAACAATATTTGTGTACAGCAAATAATGCTATAAGTACCTTACTTACATTGGAATATATATATGTACCTAAATATATAATAATAAAGATGAGAGTAGTTCTGATTATTAAACAAAACCGAAAAATTGTAAGTTTTTTCAGTTGCTGACGAATATAGTTTTATTAAACGTGTAAAAATGAAACAATTTTCTTACATTTTAAGGTTATTTTGTTACAGATTCAGTTAAAAAAAACATGTAAGCTTACATGAGATTGTAAAATAAGGTTATCCTGACATGGACCTGATAATGTTCTGAGTAGGATAACCCGATCGGAAATTTATGTTTTTTACATAAGGTTATCTTGATATGATCCTGACAAGGTCCTGATCATGATAACCTGTTAAAAATTACAAGTAAGGTTATCCTGACATGGACCTGATAATTTCCTCATCAGGTTAACCCGATGAAAAATATTATTTTTCAATGAAGGTTATCCTAACCACATCCTCATCAGAGCCTTATCAGGTTTTCCCTATTAGGGATTCCTTTATCTAAACCTGATAAGGACCCGATCATACTTTTTGCAAATAAGGAAAATTTCTAGTCGGGCTCTTCTCTTTCTGATCAAATATTTGAATGATGCTTTCTTTCATGTTGTGACAAACGGTATTTACAGATATCTATTATGTAGAAATTAATTTGTTATTCGATTTGAAAAAAATCTAATTATAAAACCGGACCGTGTTGTTTTATTAATTAATAATAAATTATTAAATTTTATATCTATCTATATATACGATAATAATATAAATAATAATTATATTGCTATTGTATTGTATTATTTATTTATTGATGATACCGGCGCTAAATATACGTTTGTAATAATAGCCTAACAGGTATGTAATGTATCAATATATACATATTTAATATCTTAACAAATCAATACAAGTTTGATTTGATTATCAACTAGCATTTACCCGCGGCTTCGCCCGCGTGGCAGTAGAAAGACTAAGCGGGTCTTAGCACACACTACGTCCTCAGAAGTATGGGCACACCTTGACCCAAGGGATGCCCCTGCTTTTCACACGGCAGTGTACCACAACATTAAGTACACTACCGCGTCAAAAGTATGAACAAACCCTGCCTCAAGGAGTACCCATACTTTTGATTTATTTTAATAATTGTATGATGCATATATTATGTATGTACTGTGTATACATGTAGAGACGAATGTATTTAATATTAGATATTACAGACAGCGCTGCAAGTGCCTATTATGTATTTAATTGATTACTCGTGCATAAATTCATTTCATTTATGAATAGAATTTATTAACCCCTTTAGCGGCTATCCCGAGCACAGCTCGTCATATGAATTATACAACTTGAATGACTCTCCCGACCTGAACTCGCCTCGTGTTGGTAACTGTAAGATGCTGTCACCTGCTATCGTAAAAGCATTACACAAGCAATGGGTTAGCCATATAATTATGCAATTAAATTAAGTATTTTCAAAGATCATTTTCTTTGGTTAGGTTTACATGAGCCGCTAAAGGGGTTAAAAAAATTTGTATACGTGCTCATTTCTCTGGTTGGGTAACTTCGACAGTCTTATTAGACTAACGATTTAACCCTAATTTTCAACAAAAAGTGACTACGTGCATTGTAAAGAATTTTTTTTTTTTAAATTGATTCAAATTTTATTAATACCCATCGTAGCATCCTGCATAACATAACGAATTACTGTTCACAAAAATTAGCTTTTCTTGGAAATCAGTTCACATAAAATAACAGTTCAAAGACTTTTCTTATGTAATTTTTTCTCTCTTTTCCCAAGGTGTAAAAAATGTCGGAAAAACTTTTTAATTTGAAGAAATTTTGGCAAAAAACTAATTTTTTCCAAGTAAGATGCCCAAAAAACCGTGTTCCGAACATCCAAAGAACTCATCCAAAATTTTTGAATTTCGAAAGTTTTCATCAAATTTCTTAAAAATAAGATGTTTCGTTCTTGAGTTATCGTGTGGACACATAGGTATATACATACATACATGCATAAATTCATAAATATTTATATGTATGTATATAAATTTTAGTGAATGTTATTTTCGGTTTCTGGGGACCTCAAAAGAGTCAAAACAAATTTATGTCATAGCCCGGGACTCAAGTCGTGTCACAACACTGGTTGTAGTAGTATGTATGTAATTATCGATTCGAAAATTCGCTAAAAGATGAAATGTAGAATTAATCAAAATAACAGGAAAGTTATATACTGTATAAATTTTGTATCATTACTATTCAGTAAACACCACGGATTGACGGAGGCCGATTTAATAAAAAAAATAGTATTTGTATTTTTTATTCCATTTTAAATTCTGAATCGATTCAAGAAAACTAGCCACTAGAACACTCGTGGTCACTTCGTCAATTTTTAAGCATTCTTTTCTCATTGAGTAAGTCGCTAACCTAACTGATCTATAAAAAATTTTTGTGTCAAATACATTTTCTCCCACTAATCGAAACTGGTACAACGAGGCTGGAAAATAATTCAATTAATTCAAACGAAAATTAAGCAATAAACTTAAGATTATCCTATATTTATAAAAAACACATTTTTTTACATTTATATTAATATTGAATTTAACGTTTAAGGGAGGAGTTCAAATAAAAAAGCAGCTTTTTTATTTATGATTATTTTGCTTGTTGAAATTTTTTTCAAATTAGGGATGGTTTCAAGTAGAAAATTTGGTTTTGAAACATTCATTACTCTTCCCTGTGTGAGGAGGGGGCCCGTTTTCACAAATTTTTAAACGTTTACAAGGAACGCCATATCTCAAAAAGTAATGAATATTTTTTAAATATTTTTTCATTATTTTATTTCTAAAGGACCTGTCCATAAAGCTGAGTATGGGTTTCAGGTAATTTTAAAAATTAACTATAAAATTGTAATCCCAAAGTTCTAAAAATTATAAAACCCAATTTTTTATTAAAAAAAAAAAATGTTTAAAAATAGTACAATTGTTCAAATGGAAAAAGCATACTCCACTTTATGCGCAATATGTTTATAAACAAAATAAAAAAAAATTAAGTCTCTATCTTTTCTAGAACTTGAGATATGATTTTCCTGGTCGGGAAAAACATAAGTTTCGGGAAACGGTAAAAAAAATAATAACAAAAGAAGCGGTTTACTCACTGTTTATTAAAACGTCTACAAAGGCATACAAATAAGAGAACATTATCTCAGTGCATACTATAACTCGTGTACACACCAAAACTAAATATTACTGATCAAATCGCGTGGGGGGGGGGGGCAGCGTTATCTGCAAAGTAGCAGCAACTTGGCTGTGCAGCGGCTCAAAAATAAATATTTTTCGAGATTCGAAAAAAATTAGTTTATTAGCCGTTTCTGGCGTGAACTCCCGCCTTAACATGTTTAGATAATTTACGTACACCTATTTTACTAATACTTATTCTTAATTAATAATTCCAAACGACAACACAAATTTTAATATTTATTCACTTAACATAATCGACAAAAATATGCGTATGCGCACGATAGTATGCGCATGAATAACTAGCTACATACAATGATTGATTATTAATCGTGATTCATCTCAAGTACGAATTCGTTGTATTTTTAATATTCGATTTGTCGTAAAGGTTATTTACATTTGAAAAAATTCGGCAAGTGCTTGTTAAACACACATCAAGTCAGGAGTTCGTAGTTCAGTAGCTAGTTTTCAAGATAAAATATTTCTTGCTTTTATTTTTTATATTAAAATTGGACTTTAATTTGTTAATAATATGATTATATAACCCTTTTGATTTCTATATGAGTTTAATCGTTCTTAGAACGTTCTACAACCGTTTTTAGAAAAAATGACACTGTCTCTTAAACTGCGTACGATTTGACATTCATTATTACAAAACTATCAAGTGTGGTTAGACAACCTCATGCAATGATAGCAATCACGAATTCATAAGGACTTCGTTGTTAGAACTACGAAATCCTAAAAATGAAAATATGAGGGGTGCCAAACCATAACGTTGTAAGTGCCAAAAAAAATAAGTTTTCAGTAGAGACCAAAAACCGTTTTAATTGAGAAATAACAAACGAATTAATGCATACAATATTTATTATTAAACTTTCATTTTATACACATAATTAACATACAAATTTGTAATATGCCGAAAAACAGAAATAATTTTAATATGAATTTAAAAAAACTGAAAACGACAAAACGTTGTAAGTGCCATTCTTTATGCGTCATAACGTTGTAAGTGTATCTTTACTTGCACTTATCAAATTAAACTAAAACTTTTCAGATATTTGTTTTATGAAGTTTTCATAAAACAATTTATTTTCTCCTGATAAATACGACAATACGGCAGGAATGTCCTTCTTCTTCTCAGCAGCTAAAGCTACACGGCTCCCTTCATCTCAATTTCTAAGTCTTTAAAATTCGTCTTTGTGACTTTAGGTTCATCAGTGAAATTGTTATCCATTGGGCAAAGTCGCTGTAACTTTTCTTTGTATAAATTACACTAAAATTTTCAGATGTTACTCGAATCATAGTAGCCGAAAATATCTGCAGTTTTTTAGTGTTAATTATCGTTTTAGCCAGATTCATCCAATCAAAAAACTTTGTAGTCACCCCTATTGAGAATAAAATTTCTTTATCTGCATTCGCAATAAGCTCAATGAGGTCTTTTGTAATAAGTGGCTTTGTACACTTTTTTGTTTTTCCAATAACTGAAAAATCACGATCTAGGCACATACAACGTTATGACTTGCTTTTTAATAATATTGAGGATGCTGGCCGTCATAGGATCTGGACGGTCGGAACTTTAAGGGTGCAAGTAAACACCAGCACATACAACGCTTTACTGCAATAAAACGTATTCGAGTTTGTGTGGGACTTACAACGTTATGGTTTGGCACCCCTCATATATATACCTATGACTATGAGCTTATGTGCGTAATTCTTAAGAAACATTAATTTACATATTCACCTCTAATAATAATTATCAATTGGATAGTATGAATCATTGTTTAAAAAATTATGTCATCAATATCTATCGAAAATTATACAGTGTGATATCATTGTTGGGTATTGCAATAAAAAGGGTTATTGTTATAGCCTTGTAAAAGGTTAATATAAATTCATTTTAGGAAGAGAATTTGAATCACTGCTTAAAGTGATTTGAGTATCCGATCTTCTTAGATTCGGATCTTTGAATAATAAATACTTAGATTCGGATCTTGGAATATTAAATAAAACATTGATGATGTGCTTTCGAAAATAAATATTTGCATTATTTTTACGACTGTCACATGTAAATGTTATACCTATACATTCACAAATTGTCTATTACACTGTATTTTTCGGATTCCGAAGAGAAAGTCTTGCAATCCTTATAATTTCATCAAGTTTGACTGTGTGTCCATCCGTTTATCAAACTCCCATAATTCCTACATATTTCGGTCTATTAAGAGGAAATTTTTTATCTATGTAGATGCTACAAGTGTTGATCACAATGAATAGGCAGCAAAAAAAATTTTTCTTAATTTCTTGAGCTATTGTCTCTTGAGGTGTGGAAAGGGGGGGGATGAAAATTTTTTCCACGTATCACATCTTGTCGGATATTGTTAGAAACAGTTTTTAAAATGAAGATGAGGTTCTTTTTACCAATTTTCATTTTTAAGGTGCAATAAATATTGTGCTTTAAGTGAGGTTTTTTGGCTCCTCCCTGTAACTTTTCAATCCCCGCATAACTACATATTTTGGCAAAGCCGTCTCAGTAATTCTGGGAGATACAGGTAACTCCTGAAGAACACGTTCTCGAAAAACACGGATACCTTTTGATTTTAATGAGCTTTGATATGGTATAAGTAAATAAGTTGCACAGCTCCTACACGGAGAGAAAATTCCTATAAAAATTACTGTGCTCATACTGCAATCGACGTGTAACAGGCGAACATATTCAATTTTGTACGGTAAAATTATAAAAATTATAGTTATATTATTGTAATTTTTATAATTTTACCGTACAAAAATTGGATATGTTCGCCTGTTACACGTCGATAGTAATTTTTATAGGAATTTTCTCTCCGTGTACTCAATAATTTTCCATATAAACCAAATTCATTGTTTCTGATAATGAAAAAGTAGCATTCCAATTAAATTAGAAATCATTAACTAAATTTTAATTCTGCTAACTATTAACTATTTTTGATATTTAAAGTTAAAAATTGTATCTTGTTAAGTTCAAACCCATTCTGGAAGGTAACCTTTCCTAAAAAACAGACAGAATTGTTATTAATATAGATTGACATTAATGTAAATTGTTTATTGAAAAATATTTTTATAAAAAATTTTATTAATTTTAAAATTGTTAAAATGTTTTTATTGTTATGTCGCAGATGTATGTTCTTGAAAATGGCGCCAACTGTGCCGAAATATATTGAACAAAACAAAATAAAATTATTTTATGGCTTTGTTAAAAAAATTTAATTTTCACACAAATCCTGTAATCCTCATTACTTTGGGTAGCGATCAAAACGAAAAAAGGAAATGTTATAATTTATCTCGAACGCTGCCACTGTGAAAAACTTTAAATACTGAGGAGCCCTAACTTAATGCGTGTTCAAGACGTACTTGGTCCCTTTCTGTAATACGTGTACAAGCATAAAATGTTTACTACAAGCTATAATATTTGAAGATATCTGTTATATGAAGTTGTACAATATTGCTGTGACAAAATACAAATTCCAATCGTAAAATTTTTATTTTTGAATAATCAAAAAGTTGACTCTAAGTGATTACGTCACCGTGCGTGTATTTATGTAAATTTTATGTATAGTCAGGACGTACGTATAGGTAAATAATAGTTTCCAAAATAAACGGTCCATGAAGTACAAGAACGAATGAAAAATTTATTGATGCGTTTTTAGAAAATATTTTTCAAATATTATGATTCATGCTAGGAAAATTCTATGCCCTAATATAACGCTCTAAGTCGTTGAGTCACCCTTAAACGAGACACTGACGTAACTACATATTTTTAATAGAAGCATAACTTTACATACTATGATTTATGATGTTGAAATGAGTCATAATGTTTGGTTGGAGAAAATACATATTCAATTTTCTTCTTTAAATGCATTGCATTATTTTTTGAGGTCAACATTGACGATAATCGTGAAGAAATTTTGCACATATGTACTTGGAAAATGTCGATTATTATTTGTGTCAAGGATACAAGAGTGGGCGTACCCAAATGGTAGTCATAAAGTTCGATTTTTGAATTTGATGGCGTTATTGAGTAGGGCCATGTCAGTTTCGTCCATTTTAATCACCACAATCAAGTAATAAACCTTTTTTCGTTGGGCGTCTTACATTTTATGGTTACATTTTCGTCCGATTTTATTACCGGTATAATGTCCACTTTTATTCAAATTATTTTAATATAGAAAATAAATATGTATCTATAATAATGTAATAGACTTACATATATTTTATATGTATATCCAAATATAGGATATTTTATATAAATATGATATTAGCTATTTTGTATTGTTATAGTATATTTATGTACAAATAACTATCATATAGTTTTTTCTTTATTAAAAAAAAATTAAATTGGTATCACCAAAAAATTAGCCTATCGCAGTTGCTAAAGGGCTATATAATATTAATAAAAAAAAATTTAAAAAATAAATTTGGGAACATTTAATAATAGGGTGCCAATTTAAAAATTTCCCAGAGTTGGTGGCGTAAAGTTTAAAAGTTAAAATTAACATCGAAATACAAAAATAAAACAGAAAGTAGACAGTGGATTGGGTATTGCCTTTTTATTTTTAAAAGCTCTAGTTAATAGAAATTATGCCCAAATATGCTGAACTCTTAAAATTTTTTGGTTGCATAATTAATTCTTATGTTGACGAGAATTCGGTTTTTCGGTCTTGGATGTGGGTAACAATTGAATAAGGTACTGACAGGACATAGAATATCGGTTATCCAAAATATCAACACAAAATTTATATTCATACTCGAAAAAAAGTTAAAGTCGCCAAAAATATTTAGAAGAAAAATATATTTTTATAATTATTTAAACTGTAAATAATAATATGGACTTAGGGTGTCTACACAATCAATGAAATAAGGAATAAGAAGTATGCCATCTAGTGACGTTGAATCGAACTTTAACGTAACTGCCCATAGATATTAATATGTAGGTACTTTTGTACGTCAAAATTCGTGTTTTTTTTCACTTTAGTGACAAAAAAAGTCATCACGAACGTTATTTTTTTTTATGAATTTTGATGTATAAAAATACCTAAATAGATATACCTATGGGCAGTTACGTTAAAGTTCCATTTAACGTCACTAGATGGCATACTTCTTATTCCTTATTTCTTAATTCTTATTCCTTATTTCACGGATTGTGTATGACCCATAAATCTTTGTTTTCTTGCATGAGTTTTGGTTATCACTTATTTTAAAGAAACTGCTCATATTTATATAGGTTGATTCGAATTATCCAAAAAGACTCGAATTAATAGAGACCACATAAAAAAATTGAATTAAACAAATTCCACCCTCTGGCAAAAAAGCGGCGACCTTTTTTTTTCTTTGCTCGTTAGTCGTTTGCCACCCTAATCTCGCCCTTAAAATTACGCCTACCGGCAAAAAAGCGGCCTTTTCTTGTCAGTCGTTTGCTGCCCTAAGTTTACAGAAATACCGCCCTTAAAATTTGCTAAGAAATTTAGAAATTTGGAATTTCTTGTATTCTCTTTTGGCTCTATTCTTGTATTCTCAGCCTCTTTTGGCTGGGGGCCCCGGGGCAATGCCCCGGCTACCCCAGCCTAGTTACGGCCCTGTAAAATAGCCAGGATCCACTATGTCTTATGTACATTTATAACAAAATGATTAGATACTAGCCAATAATGAACAACATGTACCAATTTATATATTACAATTTTTTTAATTATATTTAGATATGAAAAATAAGTTATATCACATAAATACGTTTATGTACGACTGAATCATAAAAGCCTACTTTATTACATTGTTAAGAGATATAAAAAGTATTACTTTTTGGCACTAGTTGCATAATGAAAAGCAAAAAGCACTAGTGCCATAAAGAATAGTCTACTTGATAAATTTTAATTTCAATTTTACAATAAACAGAAAACACACTAACTTTATTTGTATACGATATTTACAAATGTTGGCATAATTAATATTAATTACACAATCTGAACTACTATTAATATTTATTCCAGGGAGCTTTTTCTCCTTTCTTTTTTTAAATATTAACACATTCAGTCCCATGGCTTCGGCATCCGAAACCAAACAAAACATCCCCAGAGGCAGACCGCGATCAATGAATAATTGGTTAGTTGGTTATGCATTATGTGTGCGATGTTTGTCATCAATCATTCATCACACGGATGATGTCTTCCTACTCACACAAATACATACCAAGACACACTACTCTTTTGGTTTTTATGTATAAAAAATTTTAAGATAAACAAAAAATACATAAAAATATAATTTATATTTTTAAATAAAATTGATTTGAATGTCAGTGTATATCGCGCGTACTCTGTCTCAACCTTGTATCTGAAAACTCCCAATTTTTGGACACAAAAAAAAACATATTTTAAATCCGCGTTTTCATCACTATGAGCTTAAGATTTATGCTAATTACACCCTTTGATGTTGGCTACCCATATATATATATATATATATATATATATATATATATATATATATATATATATATATAAATATATATAGATAAGTATATATGTAAATACAGTATTTAATATGTTTTTTGTGTGTCCTAAAACATATAGCTTTTGACATACGAGGTATAGAGACAGCCAACGCGCGATATGTAGTATGTACGTATCACGTACGTATGTTTACAGTTTTACACATACATCATGTTGAATTGTGTTGAATCTATTCAATGTTTGAATCATTTTGTTTTATGTATTTGTTTATATAGATTTTTTTTTTTAAATATTGCCGGCTTCTGGGGAAGTTTACTATGAAAGTGCTCGGGCCTCATAGTGTTAATAAGTTTTGTTGAAAAATCTTTTAAAAATGTTCCAATATTTTATGAGCTTTAGATGACAGATAATAACCAAAGCATTCTTTAAACACAATAAATTTGTCTATGCCAATTATATATAAATATATTTTTTATTTAAAGTATAGACGTGAGATTTATAAATTAGATTTTTATCGATAACTAGGAATTTTAACAGTCGTACATAAAGCTTTGTATGCAACTTGTACATAATTTGACTTTATGAACTCGCCTTTTTTTATTGGCCTCGCTCGCAAGCTCGCTCAGCCATAAACACGGCTCGTTCATAAAGATCTTCATTATGTACTTGTTGCATAAATAGCTATTTTGGGTCAATATAATAAATGTGCATATAATACACACGACTTTTATTTAATTATACCTAAACATCTGGCCGGACGAAAGTGTATATCATAAAAAAAAAAAAAATTCGCGGACAAAACTGTCATTTTATCAGGTATACTTTTCAGGTGCAATAAACGTAATTACGGTCTTTCCAGACGAGACTGTATATGCCCATTGAGTAAAACCGTAAATAAAATGATCGAATAATGTCCCTGAAATTAAATTATTTCTTTGGAGTCGTTCTTTTTCATTTTTTTGGAAAATTAAGTATGTATACCCAAGAGTAGTGGTGGCAGTTGTAGTTAGAAAAGGCGACCCGGGAAAAAGTGAAAAAATGGAAAAGGGCTGTGTTTTTATTTTACCTACATTTTTGGGAGAAATTTTTTGGAAAATGTGGTTTGTCTCCAGGCTCTACCATTTCTCTCTACGGTCCAGCATGTGGGACCACTAGAAAAGAGACTTCTATCGAACCAACCGTATTTCTATGGTAACTATAAATAAAATGGCAGATGATGAAAATCTGGAAGTGAATTGGAGATTTTCGACATCGTTCTCCTTATTTATACCAAAATGAAAAATACAGGATCACTAGATTTTTGTCAAATCTACAGGGCCGAACCTACAATTATTATGAGAGGAGCAAATTTTGTTCTTGGCGCCCTCCCCTGCAAAAAAAAAACCCTCAAATTCAACATTTTGGCGCCCCCGAACTTGCACTTTTGCCACCCCTTAACACCTGCAGGGGGGCACTGCAGATCCGGCTCTGCAAATCCGTCATATTTCTAAGTGAAATTTTACGATTTTGACAGCAAAAATCAAAAGTTCACTTACAAATAACTTTAATTCACTCAATCACCTTTTTTGAAATTTTTCCATAAAGCTTGATTTAAGAAAAAATTTTTCGTCATCAAGTTTACCAAAATTTTTGATGAAATTAAAAAAAAAAATTATAAATGTTCCATTTCATTTTGATGTTTAAAAATACGGTAAAAATATGTTATTTATGAGTCTTCAGACTGAAACTAGGGAATTTCGTAAAGACCAGGAAACTTCTAAAAATAATTTCTATTGACACTAAAGTAGTAGGGAAATTTTACAACTGTCAGCCAGAACGAAATATTGCTAAATCTTTCTACATCTTCTATAATGTGTCTCTGTCTCGGCGAATACTTCGCAAAATTGACTCTAATTTTCCGAGGCCCAATTAACTCTAAACTATACGTTGTCTTCTAAAAGAAATATCGTGTGATTCTTTGAGATTTGGAAAGTTTAGAGAATCATCTAATATTGTACTACAAAATTTCTGGTTACACTTTTTTGATAATACTTTGATGGTACTTATTTTCGCCGGTATAACAGTGGATACATCAGAAAAACGACAACCAAATTTTATCCCTATTTAGCAACTTCCCTGTTTGTTTAATAGCATCCAATTAAAAATGTTTTCCAAAAAAGGTGATACTTAATGATGCTGATATATTTTTAATAACATAATAATTAATATCGCCCAACCTGAATACGAAATGATGAATATTGATTGCATGCATTCTGATATGAAACTGATAGAAATGCAGTAAATGCGTGCATTGATTTCCTGTTTGTTGTTTCAACACCGTAGACTGAATGGTGACTAATAATTGAGTAGTATGTGTAACAAAATGGCGTCATAAATTGCACTTGCTGTTGGCATAACTTGCATACATACATAATAACAGTTATTGCCAGATTGTGGTTAACATACAATCTTTTTCACAGTAATTTTCTCAATAATATGATTAAACATGAAGTGGTTTTTTTGTGGTGTAGAGTTTTAATCATAAATTTAAAATTGGAATTCTAAAAAAATATTCTTAGGTGATTTCTTTTTGCATTTATTTTTAGAATATTACTTTTAATGTACCTACTAATAAAACATTTCTTGCCAATTTTTGATCTATTACGCATAAAAAAAAAAATGTGGGAAAATGTATTCAGAATTGTGTTACGGTGAGATGCGTTTTTAGGGTTTCGAAGACAAAACCGTTGTGTCACACTTTCATAATTTCTATATTTTTGGACCTGCTATGGGTGTAAATTTAAATTAATTTATTACTTTTTCTTAATTTATTTTTTCATTATTCATTTTTAAGCACCGTTTGCTAAATATTTAGCTTCAAAGTGAAGTTTCTAAGAGGAATTTCGTTATTTTGATAATAAGAATAACAAGTTTACACCAAAATTACATTAAGGGGAGGGTAAAGTTGTAAAAGCGAAAAAAAGGCATATTTTCGTGATTTTTTTTTTTTTTTTTTGAGATATGAATAATGTTGGTTTATTTATTTCATATACACGTTATAGTATAACATCCGAAGTATCTTTGAAAAAAATATCAATTACAAATATCAATAAATAAGTCCGTGACAGCGAATCTCCGGAGACGCCTCGAAAAAAGTTGTTTTGCGGTGAACATCATAACTCGGTACCGGATCATCCGAGACAAAAATATCGAAATGCGTTTAAAAGGCGATATGTTTCCCTAGGGAGTCAGGAAGAGTTTTTTGTATTTTTTGTATTTTTTCGATTTTTTTATTTTTGGCAGCATTTTGAAGTGAAAAACGCAATTTTTGCTAAAAATTTCGGTTAATTTGTTATTATAAACTGGAAAAAAATAGCAAAAAAAACAAACTCGACCTGATTACCCGTTGATTTATGTGTAGAAACAGTGTATAAAATTTCAACAAAATTGGTGGAGTCGATTTTGAGTTATGATGTTCACGAACTTCAAAAATGTTGTTTGCAAGAAAATGGATTTAAAGTTTTTTATACTCGAAAACCCAAAACTAAGCATCAATAAAATGATATAAGTTTTTATACTTACGCGGGTAATTATAGTAAGTATTTGTTTTGTAATTTGTAAGTATAAAATTAAAGTAAATTTTATACTTACCAGGTAGGCGCATCGCGCAACTACCAGGCAGGTATAAAAATCGAGCATGAGGGCCGGTCGCTTGAAACGCTGTATCTTCATTAGTTTTGCTCGGATTTACTTGAAATTTTGACACAACACGCTCGACATGTTGTACATTCAGAAAAATAAATAAAAAAAAATGCAAAAAAAAAAAAAATTGGAAAGCGAATTTAGGTTTTCGAAGTCGTTGTTTTCATTTTAATTAAAATTAAGTATATAGGGAAGAGAGAGGTAATGAGAGCTAGAGGATAATGGAAGCGGTGCAACAGTATACGGTTCTAATACGGTTCTAATACGTTTCATATGGTTCTGCGTGTGTTTGCATTTAAACACACGCAGTATTCATATGTTCACCTATCGTTCAGCTAAACTAAAACTTTAAGCACTCGATTTCTTTGATTAGTATGAACAAAAACCACATGTAAATTAAAAATCACAAAGTAATTGAAAAATTATCCGAATCGGCCAGTTTTACTGCAAACGTAAATACTTTGGCATTGGCTTTTTGTAAATTTTTTGTTTTAAACTCACGAGATGAAAAAAAAGCACTATGAAGTCTTTAATATGATTATTCAAATATAAACAACCATCTTTACACATCTGTTTATATAAAAATAAAAATAAAAAAATAAAAATTATAAAAATAGTTGACCCAAATCGTTATTAAAAAAACTTCACCCAACCAACACTGACTGCTTGGAATATACGAATTCAAAATGTATGTGATTTAATATTTTTAAATGACGTCGATTCTCGATATTGTGGCAATATGCGTTTCTTACTGTTTTATTGTACAATATGTAAAAAAAAAATAAATATAAAAAACATTGGAATTTAAATAACGACCATTAAAATATATTGTGTGCCTGCCTGATTGGGCCTGTCGACAATCGCGTCTGGAGGAATAAGGAAAAACGTTATAAGAAGTACATATAGTACGCTCCAGTTTTAGATGTGACCCAAATATTTCAGATATTTAATAAAAAACATCACAAAGTATGAAAAGAAAGCACGTTCGAAATTGTTCTTAATATAAAAACCGTAAAATAATCATAAATATTCCCATTTTGTTTGTAAATGTGCGTCCACACCTACGACTTTTCGTCTAGCGACTTTTTTGTATTAGTTTTAGTGTAATCAAATCAATTTAATTTAGTTTTAAAAGAGGAATAATTTAAATTCACGTCCGGAATTGTACAAGAACCGAATTTTGACTGCCTTGTCTTTTATTTAATAAAACACAATCTTACGTCAAAGCAGTTCTAAAATATATATACAGTGTCTTTCATAAAGTTCGCACCATATGGAAAAAATTTTTTGCTATTGATTTTTGCAAAATATTTTAGTGAGGTTAGTTGGAGAATTGATTGAAATTTCAAAGTAGCTAAACACATCCGCTTTCTATTTGACGGTAAACCGGAAATTTCAAAATTGTGTATATTACGAAAAATTGTAATAATTTAAAATTTATTGATTACTTCCTATTGAAATTTTGACATCGTATCAAAATTGGGCCTAATAAACACACTCCGATAACTAACTACCAAATTTTTTTTTTTTTTTTTTTTTAATTATTTTTTAAATTTTGCTTAGGTACCTACATGTTTAACAGATATTTACTTATGTTTAACTATGCAAAATTTTAGACTTGTACACGGAGAGAAAATTCCTATAAAAATTACTGTGCTCATACTACAATCGACGTGTAACAGGCGAACATATCCAATTTTACCGTACAAAAATTGGATATGTTCGCTTGTTACACGTCGATTGTAGTATGAGCACAGTAATTTTTATAGAAATTTTCTCTCCGTGTAATATCATTTTTTATTGAAATATTCGCTCCGAGCCGAAACTATACCCACCTATACCAAGTGATTATTTGACAATTTATCAGGACATTTTACTCTATTATAAATAAATGAAAAATATATTAAAAAATGGAAATTTCTTTAATAATAAAAGCCATACATCTGCTCATTTTACCTTAGAAATGTCTTAAAATGGAATAGTTTTCAATAATTAGCCACACTCTCAAAACGATATCTTTGTTCAAAGATTAAAAATTTCTTTGAAATTTTTTTCCTTGAATCAAAGAAAATATTTTTTTGATTCAAAGAAATTTTTAATCCTTGAACAAAGAAATTATTTTGAGTGTGCAAGAAAAAGCATAAGAGGTAACTTTTATATTTTTTTTTTAAATTTCAAAACAAAGTGACGTTGACAGAGTGTTACAAAATTTTTTTTAAAATTATTTTGTAGAATCTGGTAAATAGACATCGTAATAAGTAGTCGCTTTGAAAAAATCAGAGTATTTAAAAAGAAAAAATTACTTTTTCTTAAAGAAAATAGTACAATTATGTACAAACAACGTTGGACGTCCTTATAAACTGACATATTTGCCCACCTTGAGCACTGTAATCGAATTTCGTATATCCCCTCCAGGCAAAAACTCACAGCGAATGACAAAAATTTCCTATTTTCCCATAGTAGTACTTATGGTCATGTATAATACTACATTTTTCTCAACAACAGACTTTCGAATCAACATGAAATTTAAAAAAAAAATTTTATCTTAAAATCTGTCCAGATTTGTTCGTAGTAGTTCAACCTCTTTACTACATAGAAAAAAAGACGTTTTTTTTAAATAAAAAAATTAATTTTGCTACAGTATACCTGTGCAAAAAACTGGGTTGTATTTTTATCGTTTTTAAATCTGTTTTCTACAGAAAAAAAATTATGTTAACTGATTTAATCTACACGGAGGCACGCGAAGAATTAGTTAAAATAAACACTTCCACTAACCACAACCTTTTTGAATATTTAATACCTAAGTATACCTACGGAAATCCATTGGAAATATAACGTACATTTAAGTAGATTTATTTCGGACAGTTTAATGTGCGAATTCGAAATGGAGCGAAAGGCAAAAAAAAACTAGCAACTAGTGTGTCTTGCAAGAAAAAATATTACTGAATTCCACACCCTTTGATCGTGTTTGGACACGCATGCAAACTTTTAACGAAAATTTATTGTTTGTTTCATTCGGATAATATAAAAAAAAAACTAATCTACAACTATTATGCTATGTGTCGTATATACATATTAGGTATCGGATTTCTTTCGGATCAGACAGTTTCGTCTTTAGCATATGCAGGTACACATAATGCACTCAATGTGACTAAAAGTTCAAAATACAGTGTAAACTCCATATAACGAAATTGAAGGGACCGGGTATTTTATTACGTTATAAAGAGTTTTCGTTATATGGAGAGTAAAAGAAAACAATATAATTTTACGAATATAACTTACGATTTTAGTACGTGGTTTTAATTTTGACTGAATTAAATGACACTTTTTCGTGTCAATACATAAACTCTTTCTTTTACTCGCCATGTTTACAGATAAAAAGTTTGAAAGCAACTAAGAATATGATAACGTAAAGACAGCAATAAGGCAATAGTACGGAAGTACAGTAGGCAATTACAACAAACAAATAAACAGATTTCTAAAAATCCCTTTGTGCGTACAAAATATTTACGACTCTGTATCACTATTGTGTTTGAAGGTCAGTGAAATAAAATTTTATTGGGGTTCAAATAATGACGTATTTTTCGCTATAGAGAGTGGCTGTTACGTTATAAAGAGTGTTTCAATATATGGATGATAATGTAAACCAAACAAACCTTAGCAATTTTTACGTTTTAAGGAGTTTTTCGTTAAATAGAAGTTCGCTATATAGAGTTTACATTGTATTTTCATAAAAACAACGTACACAAGTTACATACACACACATACATATGTATGTGTATCAAAATATTATTTATACGTATTTTATATAAACATCCTTTTTTTCTTTTATTTATTACCTTTACAATTGAAAAGTGCCACTGTAATTTTAATTGACTATCAAAAGTATTTTTGTTTATATTATGTATGTGATTTATGTGACATGTCATTTAAATTAAATAAATTCATCTTTTTTTATTGTTTTCAATTTTGAGAGATAGAAAGAAATATAGAAGAAGTAAAAAATCTTAGTAAATACGTACGTCTAAGCTATTATAGTGGACCGTCTAAATATTCAACAACTTTTCAATATATTTTACAAAAATTTTTTCCGATTTTTTGAATTTTCTTACTTTTGTCAAATAAAAAATGCTGTTAGTATTCTAAATGGTGAAAAATGTAATTTTTGACCAATTATATTCATTCAAATGTGCATAATTTAATGTAATTTAGTTGCAAAATTTTATTGAAACAAGTACGGTCCTGACCTGTCCGAAGAAACCCGGTAGCTAATACATATACATATATCTTTTTGTTACCGTTATGGATTATTCATAAATTTTGAAAATTTTATCAAAACATTGGTTATATAAATGTAGTTACATTAATAAAATTTGTTTATTAATTTATAGCTTTCATACAGGATGTTTCAAAACAACCCCATCCGACTGAATTTTGGCCACTTTTTCCGATTAAAGAAATTTTTTTGCAGTTGGTATTTTGATATTTGAAAATACTGAGAATGAACAAAAACATTTTGAAAAATATTAAAAATTTAATTCGTTATCAGCTGTTATATCTTGTCGTAGAAAAAGCTATGAACTGGGGTTGACATGAGGTGCATGTCGCTGGCCCGGCCATGTCGGAAATTCGATATCAAAACTATACCACGATTTAGTACCTAATTTGTACTAATTTGTACCGCCAGTTTCAGAATTTGTACCCATAAGGTGGCGGAGATATTAGGGGGGTCCCAAATCCGGGCCAGAGACATGCCAGCCCGGCCATGTCGGAAATTTGATATAAAAACTATACCACGATTTAGTACCTATTTTGTACTAATTTGTACTCCACTTTCAGAATTTGTACTCATAAGATGGCGGAGATATTAAGGGGGTCCCAAATCCGGGCCAGCCCGGCCATGACGAAATTTTGATATAAAAAGTATACCGCGATTTAGTACCTAATTTGTACTAATTTGTACTCCAGTTTCAGAATTTGTACCCTTAAGATGGCAGGGATATTAAGGGGATCCCAAAACCAGGCCAGTATAATGCTAGCCCGGCCCTGTCGGAAATTTGATACAAAAACTATACTACGATTTAGTACTTATTTTGTACTATGTTGCAATCCAGTTTCAGAATTTCTGCCCCTAAGATGATGGAGATATTAAGGCGGTCCCGAAACCAGTCCAGTACAATGCCAGGCCGGGCCTGTGGGAAATTTGATATAAACACTATACCACGATTTAGTACCTATTTTGTACTATATTGTACTCGATTTTCAGAATTTGTACCCCTAATATGACAGAGATATTAAGGGAGTCCCAAAACCAGGCCAGTACAATGCCAGCCCGGCCCTGTCGGAAATTTGATACAAAAACTATACAACGAATTAGTACCTACTTTGTACTATGTTGTGCTCCAGTTTTAGAATTTGTACCCCTAAGATGGCAGAGATATTAAGGGGGTCTCAAAACCAGTCCAGTACAGTGCCAGCCCGGGCCCTATCGGAAGTTTGATATAAAAACTATACCAGGATTTAGTACCTATTTTGTACTATATTACGTTCCATTTTCAGAATTTGTACCCCTAAGATGGTGGAGATATCAAGAGTCCCAAAACCAGTCCAGTACAATGCCAGTTAGGCTCTGTCGGAAATTTGATACAAAAACTATACTACGATTTAGTACCTACTTTGTACTATATTGTACTCCATTTTCAGAATTTGTACCCCTAAGATGGCAGAGATATTAAGGGGGTCCCGAAACCAGTCCAGTACAATGCCAGTCCGGCCCTGTCGGTAATTTGATACAAAAACTATAACAGGATTTAGCACCTATTTTGTACTATATTGTACTCCATTTTCAGAATTTGTACCCCTAAGATGGCAGAGATATTAAGGGGGTCCCAAAACCGGTCCAGTACAATGCCAGCCCGGTCCTGTCGGAAATTTTTATTAAAAACTATACCACGATTTGGTACCTAATTTTTCCTAATTTGTACTCGAGTTTCAAAATTTGTACCCGTAAGATGGTAGAGATATTAATGGGGCCTAAAGCCCATTGTACGTCAGTACAATGCTAGCCCGGCCTTGTCGGAAATTTGATATAAAAACTATACCACGATTTATTACCAATTTTGTACTATATTTTACTCGAGTTTCAGAATTTGTACCCCTAAGATGGTAGATATATTAAGGGGGTCCCAAAATCGGCCCAGTACAGTGCCAGCCGGGCCCTGTCGGAAATTTGACGAAAAGACTATACCGCGATTTAGTAATTCGTACTCGAGTTTCAGAATTTGTACCCCTAAGATATCAGAGATATTAAGAGGGTCTCAAAACCAGTCCAGTACAGTGCCACTCCGGCCCTGTCCGGCCCGACACAACAATTAATTTTAAATCAAGTACCAAGAAAAAATATATTATCCACATTTATCAACAAAAATTTAGAAATAAAAAAAAAATATTTCGTAATATTCATTATCTGCCCCGTATTTGCTTACCTGAAACTCGTTGAACATCAAAGACCGTGATTTTCCTCTCGCTTCCGGTACACGTGTGTTTATTTACCTTTCTTCTGGGTTTCCCCGTTTCGTGACCGATCCATTTATTGTCTTCAATTTTAGCAAATTTCCAAAACTTACTGGCATGACACTGTCCCTGTGTACATATCCCTGCCATCTTACAGGTACAAATTTTGAAGCTGAACTCCCCTTAATATCTCTGCCATCTTAAGGGTACAAATTTTGAAAATGAAGTACAATATAGTACAAAATAGGTACTAAATCCTGGCATAGTTTTTGTATCAAATTTCCGACAAGGCCAGACTGGCAGTGTACTGGACTGGTTTTGGGACCCCCCTTATTATCTCTGCCATCTTAAGGGTACAAATTTTGAAAATGGAGTACAATATAGTACAAAATAGGTACTAAATCGTGGTATAGTTTTTGTATCAAATTACCGACAGGCCCGGACTGGCATTTTACTGGACTGGTTTTGGGACCCCCTTAATATCTCTGCCATCTTAGGGGTACAAATTCTGAAAATGGAGCGTAATATAGTACAAAATAGGTACTAAATCGTGGCATAGTTTTTTATATCAAACTTCCGACAGGGCCGGGCTGGCACTGTACTGGACTGGTTCTGGGACTCCCTTAATATCTGTGCCATCTTAGGGGTACAAATTCTGAAAGTGGAGTACAACATAGTACAAAGTAAGTACTAAATCGTAGTATAGTTTTTGTATCAAATTTCCGACAGAGCCGGATTGGCATTGTACTGGACTGGTTTTGGGACTCTTAATATCTCCACCATCTTAGGGGTACAAATTCTGAAAATGGAACGTAATATAGTACAAAATAGGTACTAAATCCTGGTATAGTTTTTATATCAAACTTCCGACAGGGCCGGGCTGGCACTGTACTGGACTGGTTTTGGGACGCCCTTAATATCTCTGTCATCTTAGGGGTACAAATTTTGAAAATCGAGTACAATATAGTACAAAATAGGTACTAAATCGTGGTATAGTGTTTATATCAAATTTCCGACAGGGTCGGGCTAGCATTGTACTGGCCTGGTTTCGGGACCGCCTTAATATCTCCACCATCTTAGGGGCACAAATTCTGAAACTGGATTGCAACATAGTACAAAATAAGTACTAAATCACAGTATAGTTTTTGTATCAAATTTCCGACAGGGCCGGGCTAGCATTGTACTGGCCTGGTTTTGGGACCCCCTTAATATCCCTGCCATCTTAAGGGTACAAATTCTGAAACTGGAGTACAAATTAGTACAAATTAGGTACTAAATCGTGGTATACTTTTTATATCAAAATTTCGTCATGGCCGGGCTGGCCCGGATTTGGGACCCTCTTAATATCTCCGCCATCTTATGAGTACAAATTCTGAAAGTGGAGTACAAATTAGTACAAAATAGGTACTAAATCGTGGTATAGTTTTTATATCAAATTTCCGACATGGCCGGGCTGGCATGTCGCTGGCCCGGATTTGGGACCCCACTAATATCGCCGCCACCTTATGAGTACAAATTCTGAAACTGGCGGTACAAATTAGTACAAATTAGGTACTAAATCGTGGTATAGTTTTGATATCGAATTTCCGACATGGCCGGGCCAGCGACATGCACCTGTTGACATGACTGAGGACTTTTCGTAAATCTGAAACAAAAATCATACACAGTTTCTTGATAAGAACTTAATGTCGTTATGGCCAGAATCAAAGAATGGTACAAGAAATTCGTAAAATATTGGCTGTTTGAAAAGATCAACATTTTTACCATTTTTTTCAAAGTTGTTAATTTTTTCTAAAGTAGGTAGTAAAAAATAATCTTAACTTAAAGAAGTAGTTTCGAGAAAAATGCATTTAAAATTTTGAGCGAGATTTCAGACAGCGACAGAAGTCTATTAAAACTAAATTGAACTAATGACAAATGTAAATAATAGAGTCGAGAGTAATCCTTTGCCCCGTTCTCACCCATTCCCAAAATTAATTTTCCGTTTTGGTCTACTTTCAATACTGCTCGTCGAATTTACCAATTTTAAACCTGCTGCGGACAAGTCCCGATTTTAACTTCAGGTCCCGAAAAGCAGTTAGGTGATCTTTAGTGCCATTCCCGCCAAAATTAACTCGACGACGCGAGTAACCATTTTCCTCCTACAAATCTCTAAGATAATTCATTTTGAAGTGGTGTAATTACTGCCTCATTTAATTCTTTAAATGATTAAGACGAGTTAACTCGTCCTGCAATCTGGCGGCTCAAAATGCTGTGACATTTATATATTCACTGGTATAGGTGCCGCCATCTGTGACAGATTTTCCGAAATACGGTATAATTATTCTAAATAATTTTTCAATTTCAAATATTATCGAGTGCTTGTGAAACACTAGTATGACAGACTTTTGTCTGCATTTAAACACACGTAGTATTCATATGTTCACTTATCGTTCAGCTAAACTGAAACTTTAAGCACTCAACTTCCTTGGTTAACATGACCAAAAACCACATTTGTAAATTAAAAATCACAAAGTGATTGAAAAAATTATACGGATCGGCCGGGAATCGAACCCAGGATCTCCTGGTAACTATCCAGGTGTGCTATCCATTACACCACCGGTGCTTTGCTCGACAGGCGCCCGATACAGACAACATTCAATCACTTATGTGTATGTACTCTCTATAATGCGAATATTTGAAATTGAAAAATTGTAACTGCTTCTCGCATTATAGAGAGTACAAACACATAAGTGATTGAATGTTGTCTGTATCGGGCGCCTGTCGAGCAAAGGACCGGTGGTGTAATGGATAGCACACCTGGCTAGTTACCAGAAGATCCCGGGTTCGAGTCCCGGCCGATCCGGATAATTTTTTCAATCACTTTGTGATTTTTAATTTACATTCTAAATAATGTTTAATTTTATCAACATAGTTTAGTATAATTTATATTTTGTAAATTCCTAGGGTTCACTTTTTTGATGTTGGGTTTTTTGAATTTTTTTTTCTTTTTTGTAACCTTATCTATTGTACTTATCACTGGCAGTAAAAAGTCCGGCATTTTGAGACAAAAAATTTTTCCATATGGTTTGTTTAAAAGGGTTAAATAGAAATAATTTTGAAAAAAATTTTCTTTTAAGTCCATATTTTCACAAGCCTAAACTTTAACAATATAAAAAAAATAGATTTTTTCAAATTTTTAGACTAGACTACCATTACCACTTTAAGCGTATGCCATTCCGTTTAAATAACGTACCGGTATTTGGCCGGTACCTGGTTGTCACGTTTCTCAAATCATCAGTTATTTAAGATGATTTATTATCGATACAGTTATCAATCAACAAATTTTGCAAACAATTATTCTCGCAAATTAACTATCAGTTATACTTTGTTTCATGTTTAAAACGGTATTCAATTGTTTTTCAATTAAAAGAAAAAACAAAAAAACAATACAATGACGAAGTAACTATTTTTAATTTTTTTTTTGGACATGACGACCTTAAATTGTATTTTGATGATAGATGTACAGTTAAATTAAGAACATGTGTAATAAACGCTGATAGCGATCAATAAACTAATATGTATGTAATTCTAATTACGATGATTATATATTAACGATTTGTTCAATTGAAACAATATTATTAATTTGTAATTTATAAGCCATGGTTAGGTATAATTAGTATAGTCTGAATGAAGGTTATCATTTGAATATTAAGTATTTAGATTGGAGTTTAAAAAAAATAATTTGATGATGTCACATGACTTCCTTTAATGGGTGGAATGATTAGGCGTGGATTTGTATTTTTTTTTTTGCATTGCAATATTATATAACTCATATGCTCGCCATTTTTGGCGTGCTAAAACTAAATGTAAACTTTGTAGTAATATAACTGAAGAACTTGAATTCCTTCAAAAGGTTTGGAATTTGGTTGGAATTTTAGGGATGTCTGAAACGTGGGCTGGTAACGTGGTTACGGAATTATTCTTATGTTTTCCATATTTTCCCTTTCAGGTACTATTTTTGGCAAGAGCATAATGTGAATAGAAAGCAAGAAAATATAAGAAATTTAAATATTAATTTTGCGATAATTTTTCGTTAAAATTTTTGCCATTGTCATTGTCATGACGCGACTTGAGCTCGGGACTATGGCAGAAATTTGTTTTGGGGTCCCTAGAAATATTCATTAAAATAATATTCACTAAAATTTATATATATTTATATATGTATATATGTGTCCGCACGGGAACTCTCGAACGAAATGTCCTAGGTTTACAAAATTTGGTGAAAATGTTGCACGTCCCAAACCGTTGGACAAGTTCGTTAGCCAGATACATCCGATGCCCGAAACATAGTTTTTGTTCGTGAAAGAAATTAGTTTTTTGCCAAAATTTCCACTTATTCAAAAGTTTTTCCGACATTTTTTTTACACCATTAGAAAGATTAAGAAAAATTACATAAAAAAGGTTTTTAAACCATCATTCTATGTCAACTGGTTTTCGAGAAAAACAAATTTCTATAAACGGAAATTCGCTATGTTATGCAGGATACTGCGACAGGGGTATTTAATCATTTAATCAGTACACTGAATAATATAGGTAAGTTATTGCAACATTAATTTTTTTTTAAAAGCTTTTATTTAACTTGATATGTTAGTATGTTGGTTTAGATCAAATCTTGGAATCAAAATTTAGACAGGTTCTAATTGAGCTAGAGGTTTTAAATTTTGCATACGTGTCTAACCTTGATGACAATGCAATACTGTATAATTAGTTTTTTCCTAATTCGCCCCAAACCAAAATTGTTGATTTTTAGTCCTATGCAACTTTTTGACATTTCGAATTGTCAAATATTGTCCATTGATTTTACATTGCAATTTTTTGTTTCCATAGTTATGTCTGATTAGGGTAAATTAATCGATCAAAATATAGGTAAAAAAATTACTTCTTTAATTTTTTTTTAAATTAATTGTAATCACACTAAAAAGTAGAAAATAAAATAAAGTAAAAAAAATGTTTTTTTAAGAAAAAGCTTTTATTTAAAAATAGGCTAAAAGAAATAAAATAACTTTTGAGTGAAGTTTGAAGCAATATGCAACATAATTTCTAAAAGCTTGAGGCGTTTAATTAAATTTGGTAACTACAGAAAAGTAAAATAGCTACACTTATATCCAAAACAGAAATAATTAATGGTAACGCCTCAAGCTTTTATAAATTATGTTGCATATTGCTTCAAACTTCACTCAAAAGTTATTTTATTTCTTTTAGCCTATTTTTAAATAAAAGTTTCTTCTTAAAAAAACATTTTTGTTACTTTATTTTATTTCATAAATAAAATGTTCTCATGTGTAAATTAATGCTTTATTTTGTTTAGGAAAACAGCGTCAAGGAAATCCTGAGGTTCTGAGCGTATTAAGTTGACTGTGTTTTTACGTCGGTATGCGGGTAAACAAAAAAAAAACAAAAAAAAACCAAAGAACAAAAAACAAAAAACAAAAAACAAAAAAAAGAACAAAAAAAGATTAATGGAAAATTTTTGCAATAAATACGTACATTATTGGAACAATATTATCTACCAATATATTATTCAACAACCAGAGAATTTTAAGTATTTTAAAAATTTAAATATTAATATTTTTCTGTTGTTTCTGATTAGCATATGAATGTAAACAAGATATTTTGCTCTATTATCTTAAATTATACAAATTTATGGATATCAGGGATTAAACAAAAATATGTAAAATTTGTTCTAGACTGGCACTTCAAAACTCAGCACGTCATCCGTCTAAAAAAATATTATTGTTTTTTAAACTCTAAAAATTTAAGACGTTTGGCCCACATCATTTTAAAGATTAATAAATGAATAAATGTTTTTTGGTTATGTTATTGTTTAGTGTTTAATACACAAAAATGACACAATTTGAATCAATTCTGACGTGTAGTTTGAAACTGATGAAATTTTCGTCAAATTTTTCCATTAAACAAATTTCTTTGTTCAAATATTGACACAAAAGTTTGGTTCATATAGAAGGTAAGAATGTAGCGTATATTAGGTAGAAATTTCAAAAAATCGGACGAGTAATTTTTGTTCTCATCAATTTAAAAAAAAACATTGTTTCGAGAAAATCGTGTTTAAGATTTAACGAATATGGTATACATAAATAAAAAAAAATTAAATTGTCTTTGTTTTAAAGGTATTTCTCCCCTTAATAAAATAAAGGAAAGGAAAGAATTACCGAAAACAAAAACTGATTAATTTTAATTTGAGACAATAACTGATAAACCTTTTTGGGATTTAGTACTTGATCCCTAAATGAGCTAACCGCCTTAACTGGCTTAAATATCAATTCAAAACATTTTAAAAAAAAAAAATGATTAGATCACATACGATTTGATATTTTATTTTTAATATTTCAAATAAATAAACACTAACCCACTCAAAATATGATGTACATATTCAAACTATTTTAAATATTAATGCATTTTATTATAATAATAAATGCATAATATTAATGCTATTTGATAATATAAATTAAATTAAATTTAAATAAATTTTATTCCAATCAACTGCCAAATTATACAAGACATATAAAAACGTTAATATTAATAAACTGACGTATGTATGCAATTACATATAGGTATTTATCATAATTTGTTAGTATTTTTTTGAAAATTTTACATAGTACGAAAGATGATGACATTTTTTAAATTGTTTTTGATGTAAACGTTTACTAGGATATTTTTAAAATGTATATCAAAAGAAATAGACACCCGGTTTGTATAGTGTAAATTGATATTCTCTAAAATTCTTTGAATGTAAAATTTGTGTTTTAATTTTTATATTTTGTTATAAAATAATTTAAACATTTATTATATGATATCAGATTTATTTCATATATTTTTAGATTTTGTGTTTGGTTGATTCAATAAATTGGAATTTCTAGAAATGAAATTTTTTTTAAAATTTCAATTTAGATGTAGTTTATTCAATAAAATCGATCCAACATTTTCAATAGTGGATGTTAGTACAATTAATTTCATAATTTGAACGAGCTTTAATATTTAGTTGTTAAATTACCTTTTAATCTCGTTACAGTACTCAAAGTGTGTCAACAGAAAAAAATTTGTGTTCTGACATAATCGAAAATTTCAATTTTTACACAATCTTAGCCTAACACTTTTGACTTTGCTTTGAGATTCGCGCGTACAAGTTTCAGTTTAGCTTAACATTAAGTAAGCATATCGTAACGTTAGGTAAGCAATATTAACGTTAGGTAAGCAATATTAACGTATGTAAGTATGTTTGAAATCAAAAGTTCGCCATTTATTTGATAATGCTCATAAGCCTCGATGACATTAAAAATTAAAATAACTGCTTCTCGAATTAAAGAGATATATATGCGATTAATGAGGAGGAGGAGGCGGCTCTTGAACAGGGATCGGTGGCCTAGTGATAAGATGCTTACCTGCTTATCAAGAATCCCGGGTTCGAGTCCCAGACAATCCTATTGAGAATTTTACAATCGCTATGTGATTTTTAATTAAAACAATAATTTGTTTATACATACTAAAGAAAACTATTACAGTGAAAATGATTAATACAATTACCAAAAAAAATAAATAAATTTTTTATGCCAAGATCTACACTCACGTCAAATTTCAAATTTCTAGTGTTGACGGAAGTACCCTAACAATATGATTACATCTGTAATTTGAAATAAGTCCCCAAAAAAACCTTTTTAACGTTAAAAATATTCAGTAAGAATACTCTACAATTACACATTCTTACAGAAAAAGTAGAACTAAAAGGTTTAAGGGCGGGGTAAGGTATTAAAATAAATTTTCTTTTGCTTTTTTTCTTATTTTTTTAACTGAATGCACAATATCTCAAGACTACTGTCTCAACATTTCAAGTTGATTGGAGCAAAATTGACGAAGTTATAAGTATTTTTGTTGTTACCTGGTAGATGTTTCGCTTTCTATATATCTCTCTCTCAGTTCTATTATAAAAATTTCGATGCAAGTAGAAACGTGTTTATACCTGTACTGTATATTTTGTCAGTGTAGAGTACAAAATTTAGTTTAGCAGTAAGTATTCTATATCAGTTTTATACAAAAATTTTTAAGTGTTCAAAACTTTAAAGCATTTTTCCAACAACTCACGTTTTCAAAGTCGGTGCCCCTCATAACTTCAAAACTACATGTACATAATTTACGAGGTAACGCTGGAGAGTTTTTTTTCAAATTTGTTAATAATTTTTATTTTACAATAACAAATTAGCCGATTTTTTTCGCAAAAAATCGTGTTTTTCCTTTGTTAGTGTTCCAAAACAGTGAAAAATTGAAATTTCGAAATACCCTCCCAGCGTTACCTGAGAAAAACTATTATCTAACGAATGAACTTAAATTTTTTTATTTCGGATGATTCAGCGCCAAGTTATGAGGGGCACCGCAATTCTACTTTTTTCCGAAACACGTCCGAATAATTGCTGCCATTACTGTATTCTTTAATATTTCTTCGTGCAAATTTTATACAATATTCTTCGAATGTCATACTTTAATGTATCATTGGTTTTAATAAAGAGATTTTAACTGTGTCGTCACAAAAAAATACCAAAAACATACATTTTTTGTACGAATTAACCTTAACCCCTCCTTAATAAATGGGTGAAAAATATCTAGGGACCAAAATACGTACATATATACAACATATATATGAGAATAAAACAATTTAATACTTTTCTAGTTGTGACAAATTATCGACATTAATTTGCAAATTTTATAAAAAAACATTTTAATCTATGCCTCTTAAAAAAATAAATCATTTCGAATTTTTAAAAATGTGTGAAAATTTTGTATTTCAACGAATAATTTACGACCAAAATATATTAAGCTTTAGTTCACGTATCGAGTTTTATGTGCCTTTTTGAAATAAAATATATATTTTTTGTAAACTGAACTACGCCATTAAATGTTTAAAATTTAACTTTTAATCATTTACAACATATAAAACACAAATGCAAAAGGGTAATATACGATGCTATTTAATATAAATTATACAAGTTATTTTCGATTTTACTACGCATAGAAGGTAAATTTGAAAGTCGAAATATTAAGTAATATACAAAATAAAAAGAATGTATTTAATAATTTTCGACTTAAATGAGGAATCAATTTTTAAGCGTGGGACTTTAAAGAGGGCGCGAATTTGAAGTGTTCGTGAAACGAACAATATGGGCACCTGTGGAAAGGTTTCAAGGTAAGAAAATTAGGTGCGTTATTGAAATATGAATAAGGGTACTTTAGTGTTGTTAGACGAGCGGTGCGAAACTCTATCAAGAACTACTGATTTTGTACAAGATTTTAGAAAATCAGATTTAAAAGTAAGGTGAGGTAAAAATTTGTCTTAAGGGGAGATTCGCCAAAAATACATTCACAATCGATCATGTTTATTATTATTTTTTTTACGCAAATAACTATTTCATCAAAAAACTAAATATACAATATTGTTCCTAAATGTCCAAAGATTACAAAAAAAATTTTAAAAAAATTCAAAAATTAGTACAAATGGCTCTGAAGTTGACACTGTGAGATTTTTCCACCTTGATGGTTCCTTGCGTTCTGAAACTCCCAGTGAACCAAAATAAAAAAATTAAAATTTTCTGAAAATATGCATTATACAGTTATGGCACTAAGTAGGATCTAAGAAAAAAAGTAAGAAATTAGTGAAAAATCGCACTTTGACAATAAATTTTCAAAAATCATCACTTTTACTCGACTACAAACAGCCGCCATTTCGAAAATATATTAAGGAACCAGTAGGATCCTAGTTCCTGCGAAAATAACTTTGATTTATGTTGATATCTCAAATACGTTTTGAGATACACGTGGTACCATGTCAAAAAACGTACTTTCGAGAAAATAGCATTTAAATTTTTTTTTTAACTGAATTATAGTAAAGTGAATAAAAATTTTATTTAACTGAATTATAGCACGAAAATGCCCATAACTTTTTGATTTCTCATTTTTTAAAAATAAAACTTTAAGAGAATATTTTTAACACCTTAAGAAACATTATTATGAAGAAAAAAATCTGGTTAGTCTCGAGTCGTTGGGCGAGCGAATCGTAGCACTAGAAGGAAGTGTTTTTGTACAAAATTTTGTACAAAAAAAAAAAATAATAAAAGATGCATTTTGAAGTCGGGCGAGACACAGTAGATAAAAATATTATCAACCTGTGGGCAAAACTGGTAAATTTTCACTGGTCTACATTTTTTTTTAAACTACGCCTCACGTGGCTTCAAAATAGAGGTTTAGTATTTTTTTTTTTTTTTTTTTTTTGATGTCGGCATTTTAAAATACCCCTGTCGCACCATCCTGCATAACATAGCGAATTTCCGTTTATAAAAATTAATTTTGCTCAGAAACTAGTTGACATAGAACAATAGTCTAAAAGCCTTTTTTATGTAATTTTTTCTCCTCTTTTAAATGGTGTAAAAACATTTCGCAAAGATTGTTGTTTAAGTGGAAATTTTGGCAAAAAATTAATTTTTTGCCAGAACAAAAAGCATGTTCCTGGCGTCCGATGTGTTTGGCTAACGAACTTGTCCAACGGCTTAGCATTTCCAACATTTTCACCAAACTTCGTAAACCTAGCACGTTTCGTTCGAGAGTTATCGTGCGGACACATACATACATATATATATATATATATATATATATATATATATATATATATATATATATATATATATATATATAAATTTTAGTGAATATTATTTTCGGTTTCTAGGGACCTCAAAACAAATTTCTGCCATTGTCTCGGGCTCAAGTCGCCTCACGACAGTGGCTGTAATAGCTGAATTCCATTCTGGAAATTCGCTAAAAGGCTTTTTGATTAATTTTAAAATCTAGTGGATTTAGTAAATTAATTGTGTTTCATTTACTTAGGATGAATTCCCACAAAGTAAAGCTCACAACAATTAATCACAAAACTTTTTTTTAAAAGTACCGACTTCAAAAAAGAAAAAGAATAAAATAAATACTAAACCTCTATTTTAAAATTACTAAATCCACTAGATTTTAAAATATAGTGGATTTAGCAAAGTAAATTTGTTTCATTTGTTTTTTGATTATTCATAATATACATTATATTTATGATGTGGATAGAGCAGTGGAGCACAAAGAACATTGTTGGGTAACTTTAAGAAAGATGATTTAATTTTAAAATATTTTATATTTTTGTTCCCTCACTTTCTTGTTCTCTGTTCACTCCATTGATTTGTAACTATCTTCGCTCAAGTTTGAAATGATCTGTTCCCGTTGGATTTTTTTTATTATTATTAACATTTATCATACGATAATACAAATTTTATACAAAGATAATAATTATATTATGTATGGCGTGCATGTATACATACGGTACATTAGTACATACAACTGTATACCCGCAATATGTACAGTATCAGTACTGACAGTATCATGGTAATGTTTAAATTTAACGAGCCGTAGTCACCTACACCAGTAATTTATCATTGCAGGACTAATGTGGTAATCAATGTGTTGAGTATGATGTATATGTACAAAAATTTTGTGATTGTCTACCATTTTTAGGATTTCGTAGTTTTAACAACGAAACCCTTATGAATTCGTAATTTTTGCCATGGCATTAGATGATCTAACTGCACTTGGTTACTTTTGTAATAGTCAGTGTCGGATCTTATGCAATTTAAGAAGTAAAAGATTTAGATAGTCATATTAGCGCCGTTATCGGTACGCTCTCGCTTCGGTCTCGCTCCGATATAATCTTGTTTTGTTCACTCTACAGTGTTGACACCATGCTGGTACTTATTCGTTTTCTATCCACATTATAATACCGCTCTTGGTACGCTCCCAGTTCGGTCTCAATTCGATATAAATATTTTTTCATAACAACTGAATGCAAGCGGAGCGGAGTGGAATCAAAGAAAGTGTTCACACTATCGATATAGGTCTGATATCGCTCCAATAAAATATTATCTCAGTGGTATTGGTATTGGAGCGAGAGTGTACCGTGACTGATATCGAAACGGTATCGGAGCGATGATGTGAATACACTCATTGTTTGTTATGTAAGAATATTTTATCGAATCGGGAGCGTAGCGATATCGTATCGAGAGTGGAGCGATGGTGTCGATCGGGCCTAACAAATTAAAGGGTACTTTTAAAATAAAAGCAAGAAATATTTTATCCTGAGAATTGTGAAAACTCTATAGTTACTGAACTACGAAACCCTGACTTAATGCGTGTTTAACAGGCATTATTTGCCGAATTTTTTTTTGTGATGATTGAGTGTAATAGGGGCGTAATTGTAAAAAGTGGCAACTATTATTTTTTTGAATAATTAACAAAGGAATAATTTTCGTTTTTAATTGTGTCAATTTAGAATTTTAATAGCTCTGTGAAATGTACGATATAATTGTATTATAGCGTAAATGAGTAGGTACTTCTTTGGGGGAGGGGGGGAGGAGTAATGAAACCGAAAAAATTTGTTATTTAATTTTCGAGAGGAGGAGAGGAAAACATACAAGTAATTAGTGGGAAGATTTCAGGTCTGTTTAATGAAAATTATGAATTTTATGGAATAAATATCAACAGAATAGACTTGATTCACAAGTGTCAATTTTTTACATTTCAGTCGCTTTTGCTATCGTTTATTTGAACATTATTAAATCTACTCAAAATGAGAAGAAGAGTAGCGAAAATTTCTAGTACCTAAGTCAAAAATTTTCCATATGTAAAACCCAATTTCTTTTTTGCTTGTTAAACTAAATTTTATTTGAATAATTTATTTTGCATGAATTTATTTTTATTTTTAAAATGCCGTAATTCTGACCAAAGATATTATGATTTACCCTCTAAAAGTCTTCTTCGTATGGTAATAAAAACCTATAATTAGCCGAAAAATTTTAACTTTAAAAATCTTAATTTATGACTTTGTTGACCTATTCAACTTTTAATTATTTCACTATTGAAACTAAGACTTAATTATACAAATATGTCCACATTTATGGATAATTACATATATATGTACGTATATAAAATATACATACTATATGCATTAATTTATATGAATATACTGAAGTTCGCACAAAATTTGATATATAAGAATTTGTCTTCTTTTTGAGTAGTTTGACAACTACAATTAGCATAAATGCATTTTTGTGTTTCGTATTTTATATGTATACGGGATGCTAGTGAATAAGTGCGAAAGATTTTAACAGGCGATTGCTGAGGTTCCTTTATGCACTTATTTACTAACACCCAGGGCCGTACTCAGACCGGTTTTTCCGGACAATTTTACCGGGGCCCGGGCCCCAAGAGGGCCCGGGCCGGGCCGAGCCCCGCCTGATGAAGGGGCCCGGCCTGATATCTTTACCAGGGCCCGCCAAAGCTGGGTACGGCCCTGCTAACACCCTGTACATTTAGTCCCATCAGAAACCCTGTAAATCAATCCAAATATGGGCCATGTAAATTATATGACATGAAAATATTTATAAAATAAAATTGTTTTAAAAGCTAATAATTATCATTTTAAGTATCTACAATGAATAATTATTATTTTTACTACTAGAACTTACCAAATTATTACGTCTTGGGAAACAAAAGTCAAAATTTCTTACCTGAAACAGAAAAGAAACAAATATTAGATACAGTAGACTCTCCTCTTTCAAACCCTACACGCCCAACTTTTTGAAATATGAATACCTTTCACTCTCATATCAAAATTGAAACAATATTACTTTTTTGGTTAAGTATTGAAAATAGTACATAATATATTTTATATTCAAATCTGTCATATCATTAATTACTGTCTTAATTAATTGCAGTAAATTTTTTATATCTGTCTGTAGGTCTGTCCTTACAAAACCAGTGCAATGAAACTAGTTTTGCTTTGTCGGAACGTTTTCGTGATTTACTTAATATATTACTATAACTATACTATAATATGTATATATAGTATTTAAAAGAATTTATTTTATATGTACACGATCAGAGGTCGAAACTTTTGACACTGTGTATTTTTATACATATATATTATAATTATGTATGTATACTAAATTGTGTAATTTTCATTTTTATACAAATTTCAGTAAAAACAAAATACATAGTTTTGTTATCATTCGAAAACAGTTCAATTATTTAACACAAATTGAAATTTTTATAATCTGAATGGTGAGTTTTTGAAATTGATTTTATCGAAATCGAAATTATGAATCTATGTGTAATAATGAATTCCTGTATTTTTTTTACGCTAAAACACTTAACGAATACCACAGGCGATTATCTCTAAAACTATTCAACACGAAATTTTGAAATTTAGGATAGTGATTGAGTGTAGTCACCCAATTATATGTATGTAAACATAAAGAATAAAAAGCTGAATTTTAATTGTGGGTTAATTTTAGAGGGGTAAATTGAGAAAGCTTTGTACTGAAATATGAATTTTATTTAACAATATATTTTGAATATCATTTTTGGGGAAAAGCGCTTAAAAATTGTTGCTTGACATCCGTACTATAAACATCGCCCACAGGAATCAGAAAACATGAGGTTACTGTTATTACCTACTATATATTCGATAAGTCAATTATTATTTAAAAAGTACATTTTCTATTATGATGAGCTTTGGTGTAGCATAAGTAACTAGGCTAAACAATATACTGCATTGTTTTAAACGGTGTAAGTATACTAGAAATTAACTAAAAAATTAATTTTTTTTTATACAGTTACTTTTTTCATACAGTTAGTTTTCTTCGGTTAATACATATCATATACTCAATAATTATTTATAACTCAAAAAGCACCTCCTCGATTTTGATGAAATTTGGTGTGCTGTAAGTACATAAGGTAAACAATATTCTGTATTTTTTGAAAGGTGTAAGTGTATATTAGTATAATATTTTGAACTTTCAAAATTTAGGGAAAATGTCAAAACAATATATAATATAGTCCCAAGTATTACCTAAATTTTAGCGTCGGTTTTATTTTCCTAGGTGTTATAGTTTTTGAGAAAATTGAGTTTGAAAAATTACAGCATTCACACATATTTTAGTTAATATCTCAAGGACAAATCAAAGTTAAGGGTCAATGGCCTTATATTTGGTAATCACTTGGGGTACCAATGTTACTACATGTAACATTACAGACATTGGCTAAGAGTGCCATTTCTCTATGATTATCTTGCTATACCCTTTCAGTAAAAACAAAATAGTTTTGTTATCGTTCGAAAATCGTTCAAATATTTAGCACAAATTTAAATTTTTGTAATTTGAATAGTGAATTTTTGAAATCGATTTTGTTGTGATCGAAATCTAAATTATAAAATTTGTATACGTAAACAGATTCCAACAAAAGTGGGAAAAAATGGTGGCGGGAACCTACAGATGATTATAAACTCTATTTCTCCATCTGTGGAAAGACCCATTTAATGATTTCATAATAATTAATTTTTGCACTAAATCTCAGTGATTTGGTTTGTATTGATTTTCAAACGCTTAACGTAAAAACAGACAAAACTAGAAATGCGAAAAAATTTTTCGCATGTCTGTCTGTCGCAAGTAGTTTTCTCTGAAATTATTCAACCTAAAAATTTGAAATTTAGTACAGAAATTGAGTGTGGTGGACCAGTTACAAACGTGAAGTATAAAAAGCTCTGGATTTTGATTTTGAGAGTTAATTTCAGAGAGTACATTGAGTAATGGGAAAAAAAATTTTTCCAAAATTACCAAAAGTATCGTTCAGAGTTGATTAATTGTTTTAAAAAAAAAAAACAAAAATCATGAACACTTATTGTGCAGGACACTATTTGTGCAAATATAACTTACCTACGTTTGATCAATTGTATTTTAGCTAAATTCCCTATTGATCTTTTGAAATGTAGTTTAAACTTTCCAATTTAAAAATCAGCTTTCTAACAGTCTTAGGGGAAGGTCGCCCAAAGCGGGTAAGCTAAGATTAAACGCCCAAAAAAGTGACTTTTGACCTCGATAAGCAGATCTTTTTTATATTATCAGATAGAATAGTTATCGAACTTTAAAATGAAACTTCGCTTAAGGAATGTTTATACGATATTTATTTTTAATAAAGAAAATACAAAACCTCTGCAAAAACCCGCTTTGCCCGTATAGGTATCCTAAAGCGGGTAACCCCCTTTGGGCAAAGCGGGTAAGTACATTATGTATTTAAATACTGTTATTATTTTGTAATATAAACTTTCTTAATCATATAGAACTTAACAATAATAATAACTAAGTAAAAAAAAAATGAAAAAAGAAAAAAATAATAAATTTATAACAATTAACGGTAACTTTCTTTAAACCTCCATATTGGAATATATTACTTCAGATAATTCCACATCAAAATCACCACAAACAAGGCAGAAATATTTTTTTTAAGCTTTTTCCCTCATCCTGCCGTAAAAAGAAGATTATTTATTTTTTTTCCCCTTCCAACAGTTTTTTTCCATTAAGATGCTTCTATTTTATCTACCCGCTTTGCCCATACCCGCTTTGCCTAAAAAGACTTAATTTTGTTAACTTAGAATAATTTCAAAATGAAAGCCGATACATGTCTACCTTTTTCTACATAAAAAGTAAAATGATGATAACATAATATGGTAATACCAAAAAGATTACAAATAAAAAAGTTTGTGACTAGTCACAGAAAATTTATCGTCAAAATTTTTAACAAAACCAACAAAAAAATTTTATGAAGCTTAACTAGGACATTAAACGACACAAGCTTTCAAGTGCAACTGACTGACATTGGTTGATATTCGGTTAATCTCGGTATACACACGACCTGACAAAAACATTCGATACAACGATATACAAGCGCTTACCCGCTTTAAGAGGGGTACCCGCTTTGGGCGACCTTCCCCTACTCTAATTCATGATCAATTCTCAGTTTTTAAAGTGTTGATTACGAATTTAATAACTGCAAAGTGTTACAGAAATTAATTTTGAAGAAAACTGTGGCTGTTTAAGGGTAAGAATTCTTTTTTTAGCGTCAAAAGTAAAAAGACACATTTTTGATTCCATAAAGACGAATTTTCGTATTTCTTTTTACGGTAAAATTGTTTGGTTTGGATCTACTTCCAAAAGTTTAATTTAAAAGCAGGCAAAATTGGTACATAAAATGAAATCTTCTGGACTTCTGGAATCATTCTCGTGATTTTCTTGTTCCGGCTTCAAAATTTTTTCCTTAGTGTCAAAGTGACAAAACTTGGTAGCGGTAATTTATGTTTATTAACACCTTAACGGCCATAACCTACAATGACAAAACGTCCAACTGGTTCACTATTTTGAAAGCTAATACACTTTAAATGGAATTATTTACATCCTAGGACGTAGTGTGTTTGTTAGTAAGGTTTCACATGACGTCTTGCCACGTCAATGGTCGTCAACGTGTTAATTAAATTTACAAAATATTCGAAAGGATTATTAGTTTCTTTTATTGTTGTTATTCCAATAATCCAGATCGGTTTAGTATTATTTATTAACTCTGATTATTTTAATAACGCACAGGCAAAACAGAAGAAAAAAAAATATAAAAATATCATAAATTCCTAAATTATTTTATATATTTGGTATTTAGGCCACAACGTTGCGTTGCGTTATCGTACCGGCTTCGTTATACATACGTAAAAAGGTGGCTACACACGTAACTGCAAGCTTGACAAGCATGCATGATCAAGCATTTTGTACAAGCATGCACAAATTCCCTTCGCCACCACACGGTCAAGCATGCTTGCACAAACGCCAGTTTGCTCTTGAAAAATGTCCAGTTCGAACGACGATGCGCTCGCTTTAGCAGCTTTTGTCCTTATTTATATAAATAAAAAAAGTCATTTCTCTTCTATACCTAATTTGTCCTATAGGAGTTTATTTTTTTATAACTGTATCCTTATGCCGCTGCTACACGATGCTACGAACACCTTCCAACATTCGACGTTGGATGGTTCATAGCATCGTGTAGCCGTTGTTCGAACCTACGAGTGTCCAATGTCGAGCGTCAAACATTCGCATTTGGTCGTGTCCCGTTCGATGTCGGTATTCTTGCACCGAGTCAAAGGGATGCTTCGAACGTTTGAAGGTCAATGTTGGTTGCGTTCGTTGGTTGCGCACGACTCGTTCATGTGAAGAGAGACAACATCAGTGTATAACATTAGAGATAACATCAGACAGATAACAACGTTATCCACTGAGTACCAACACATAATGATTCGTATTGGATCAAACATTCGACTCACCGTGTAGCAGATACATTCGTCGCACCAACTATCGAACTTAATTGCCTCAAACGTTCGATCGAATGTTGGAAGGAACGTTCGTAGCATCGTGTAGAACCCGCTTTAAACTTATATTGTTTCAATAATATACCTATGTTGTATCTCTCTTTACTTTATCATGGTACTCCTTCGATTTGATACGCCAAAGACAGTCCTCACTTTGGTATATATAAATAAAATCTTCAAGTAATTCGCGGTTTATTTTTAAATCACTAAACATGATGTTTTAACAATCAAACTGACATCAACAATAGGAAGATGAAACAAACAGATCTCATACAAGATTGATATCGACTTGTACAATCTTGCACATTGGTACACACACTCAGTTTTGCTTGCGCAAATTAACGTGTTCAAGCATGCATAATTGAAATTCAATTCATCTTCAAGCCGCTTGTACAATCAAAATGATTGTGCAAAATTATCATACAAACGCTCAAGCATGCTTGTACAAAAAGCTTGATCATGCATGCTTGTCAAGCTTGCAGTTACGTGTGTAGGTACCTTAATATACAATACCGCTAACATACATAAAAGCCAAGCAGCAAATATTATTACGTGCCGTGGAGTTATAAACTTACCAGTTACCAATATGATTTTGTTACATTTCTTTCTATTTCTGATTTTTTTTTATTTTATTTTGTGTTATATATGTATGTGTGTGTGTGTATTAATAAAAAAAAAAAACAAACAAACACAGCCGCTAAGTCGCCAAGCCGCCCCCGATTAACACGGAATGAATAGAAAAACGAAAACATAAACATATTTTATTTGTAAAATGTATTATCGGTTGTAGACATACAAAATATTTTGACTTTAAAGTCTCTAACTATGGCTTAAATTACAAGTTGTTTTTTTAATGTGTTTGTTTATTTACCACGCTTATATGTCTCAACAATTTGATCAAGTGACTTGAAACTTTGCATACTGATCGTCCGGAGCACGTAGAAGGATACAGGCTACTTTTCACCACTATTGAAAAAATGGCTAATCGATTTCAAAATCTGAATACCTTGAGAAAATATATGATTTCTGTGGGAAAATATCTTTAAAAGGGACTAATGAAATTACGACTGTTGAATTTTAAAAGTTGGTATAGAGACTATAGAGAAACCAACGACAACTGCAAATGACTCATTCTCATAAATTTATGTTTTAGATAAACTCGTAATATAGCTATCTCTCACAAGATCGACTATCATATACCATATGAGTTGTTTGAGAGTTGCCATTTCTATTACAACCAAATTTTTATGATAGAAATGGTACTGAAAAAGGTTGTTTTCTTGGATGTAATGGAAATGTAACCACGAATAACACTATCGGTTGAAGTAGCCTCAAGTACATATGCATATTTTTACCGCATAACTGATAAATTAAAGAAAAATTAAAAAATTAAACTTGGGTAAAAAAAATCTTTTTGCTCATTTATGTTGTTAAGCATTAGATCAGTTTTATCGAAAAATTAATATATAGTCCCATTTAAAAATCTATAAGTTTGTATCATAGTTCGAAAACCATAAGAGCTATAAAGCTCCTGACTATAGCAATCGGTTACCCCCGTCGATATATGTACAACTCTTAGTTGAACAATTTTTCCATTAAATCAACGGTTTGGCTGTAATAAAATGGCAACTCTCGAAAAACTCACACAGTATATTGAAAAAGGATAATATTAGAAATTATAATATCTTTTATATGTGACAAAACTTTATTTTTGAAATGAGTCATTTTCTTTATATACATATAAATTAGACTTTACCAATGCTTTCGTCCAAAATTTACATGTTATTTTAGTAGAAGAAATGTGAGTTTCATGTCATAACCTCAAAGATCACACAGGCAAAGCTGCAGAACCTAAGCAAATTTAATCTTTAATGTCAATTTGATGTCACAATTTCGAATAATGCGTGAACGAAGTCGCGAGTAGAAGCGACCGTTTATTATTTATAATTAAAGCAAAACTGTTATGAGTTTAAGATTAATCCCAAATTAATATTATAAATGTGAAAGTGAGTTTGTTTGTTTGTTTGTCTTCTTTTCACGTCTCAACCGCTTAACCATTCAACCCATTCAACTTTAAACTTTGCCTAAAGCTAGCTTGGAGAAAAACAATGTTATAGGCTATTTTTTATTTTTGTAGGAAAATTCTCAAGAAAGAAACAGCAGCTTTCAGTACTGACACGATGTAAGTATATCACATATTCAAACACCACAGGAGCGATATAAGATAATTGTTAAATAATATTCTTAATGCTCTTATAAAAATTTTTATCACCTTTTTATCAAAAAATTATCATCTGCACTTTATATATAAATATTCCAGATGTCTCATAAATTGTTGTATAAATAACTTAAAAGTAAACATTTTTAATAGAGTGAAAAAAGACGGTTTGGATCACAGAATATTACAGAACGAACGGTAGTATCTCTATACTACTGAAACCAGTGTAACGACAAAGGATAAAAAATATCCCACCAGTACGTTACATATCGTCGGGGATAGTGAAAATCCGCGTATATACCACAGGTAAAGACTAAAGAGTGCGTATTTACATTAGACCACATACGCGGGATCGCCACTTGACGACAGTAGATCTGCGGTATTGTTATTGGGCGATTTCTTGCTCTCCGTTAGTCAAACAAAGTATCTATCAAAGAGGTAGCTGCTAATCAGGTTCCTGCGTCCACTGCCTGCGAATTTTTCAATTGGCTACATTTGTCAGATACGCGGAATTATCCAATGCTAGTTACGCGTATTTGCACTATCCCCGACGATATGTGCACGCGGAGTTGTGTGTGTTAGTGCGATAGATGGTTGTGTGTATGGGTGTCTTGCATATGCATATACATAACATGCATGTGGCACGCATAATGTACGTGATGTACGTATACCGTGTCAACACGACGACAACAATATAACAACAATTGAAACACACCCATTGGTAGCTACTAAGTGAATGACAACATACTTCTGTAAAATGCACATATGTAAATGCCCATAAGTGATTGCAGAAAAGAGATAGTTGTATTCCTTCCAGTGTTCTATGGTTTGGACCTACTAGGTATAGTATGTTATTTAGAATACCAACTCTTTTATTTTAGGAAAATTGAAACATAACGTTCTAAACCGAGATTTTTGTAAAAAATACTATTTGTCTATTGAAATCTATCTAAAAAAACGTTTAGTTTGTAAAACAATTTTTTAAGTTTTTAGATCGGAAAAAATCAACAAACTGGATACTATAGTGGCACCATTTTTGACATATTAATCCTATTTATGTATTTTTATCAAAAAATTACTGGAAATATAAAAATAAATAAAAAAATAACGCCTTTCCTATCTGCAATATCTGCATCTAAGTATTTTTATTCCAGCATCACTCCAATTTATTTGTTTTATAATAATTTGTTTATTAATTATGTACTTAAAAAAATTAATTTTAAGTGTGAAAAAAATCCTAAGAGTCAAAAAGACTTTTTTAACGTCAACAAATCATTAAAAGTGAGTACACAACTGAACAAAAATGTGAAACACCGATCTGGAAATATCACAGAAAAATGAAGACCTTTCTAATGATAATTTAATTGCTATTTGTTCTTTCTAGTGTTTTACCAGTGTTTCCAATCCCAAAAAAAATCGCTCAACAGTGAATTGGGTTCGCACAATATTTGTGCGAATTGTCTTAATTATTAAGACTCCGGACAGTAGGCAATCAACAGGCAAAATTACACTTTTTTTAAATTTATGTAGGTACCTATACTTAAAACTCATTAAAATTTGCTTGTGATAACTGAAAAATGCATGAATGGTTCCAGATTGTGCTGAAACATTCGTAAACATTGTCTACTACTGTGTTTCTCCCTGCTATTGAAAATACTTTTTTTCCAGCAACTATTACACCGTCGAAGACACCTGTAGTTTTCCAGTAATTATTCATGATTCAATATTTATAACAAATCCTATTAAAATCAAAATTTTAGCTTCAGATATCTGTAGGAGATCAGGACGAGTACGGCCATTTCCAACAAGTTTTATCACGATAAATTAAATACAACCTCCTTTTTTAGACCAAACAGACCCCCTATTTTAATCCAAAATAATTTTTTTTTCATAAACGTTAACTCTATATGCGTGTCATCCAGCTTAACATTACGCCAAATTTCAAATTCCTGTATAATATAGATTTTCATAAAACCTTCGTGACAGACGGATAGATGGACTTGAGAGTGATCTTAAAAGGTTCCGTTTTTACTTTAAGTGCGAAATCCTAAAAATACCTAAATTATTATTACAAAGTTCTATTTTAATAAAAACAATGAAATAAATAAAATTATTTTTTATTATTCATGCGGAAGAAGTACTAACTTGGCGCACACATTTCTGTACGCAAAATAGCTGTTTACCCATTGTACGCTTCCCGCATACTTTTTTGCGTGTGGAAAGTAACTTTCCACACGCAAATTGACAATAAAATATGCAAAATTTAACTAAAACACGCAAAGCCGCCTCTTAATTTTTCATTTAATAAATATTTCATAATTATTTCTATAGAAACCACCAACAAAGTAATTTAAACGATAATTAATTCAGAAAAAAAAAGACGAACACTTAAAAATATTATTTTAAAAAGTAATAAAAATGTCAAAAATAGTGATAATAATAGAAAAAAGTATGTAAAATTCGTAATAAAAAATAGTATGTGCAACTCGTGCGGGATTGTCGATTGCCTCACTCAAGCGAATGAGCACACTCACTACGTTCGTGCGCTCAACTTCGCTTTCGTGGACAATCGACAATTTCCCACACTTATTGCACAATATACTATTTTGCAATTCTGAATTAAAAAGTTAACTTTATAGTTGCCTGTGATAGTGTCAAAATGGCTTACTTTTTTTCACGCGTTTTTTTCAAGCAATTTTCATTCCTACAGTAACGCTGCAAGTCACAGTTAGTTGTTCATGAACTATTTAAAAGAAATATTTTGAATTTTTTTTTAATAAATATATCAAATTTTTAATAAACTGAGATCGTATTTCCATTTTTTATTGAATTTTTATTTATTATAAATATTAATAATATAATTTTTTACTTTACTAAAATTTACAGGGGTCAAGAGCGAATTTTCTTTACTTATATTTGTAATTTCCTGCACATTTGAAGATGTTTCTAAATAATCTTTTTTTCCTCCTAATATTTTAATTGAAATTTCTTTCTTATTTTCAACTGAATTTTCTACGTAGCCCTCTGCAACAGTACTAGATTCCCATCCGCCATGGCGCTTAAGTATCGATATATCTACGCCAGTGTCGGCTAATAGTGAAGCTGATGATCGTCTAAAACAGTGGCCAGTATATTGGTCACAATTAGGTAAATTTAGAAACTGTGCAATCTTTTTTTGGAAATTCTGCAATTGTGTTTATTTCCACTGGCTGCGAAACACATTTTTCATGTCTGTAGGTTAGAAAAAAACGAGAAAATGTTGTATTTTGTGGTCGGTGGTTCATATATTTTCTAAGAATATCAAGCATATTTATTTTTGGCACATTTCCCTTGGTTATAATAAATTCTCTTGAAGTTTTTGTTTTTGTATCCGGCACAGAAATTTTTATACAATCACCCATACCTTCAATATCTGAAATTGTTATTTTGATAAGTTCGTCCCGACGACAAGCACCGGCAATACCCACTATTAATGCCACGTATCAAGTTAAAAATATATTAATAATTGAAAATAAAATATGCATACATGTAAATTTTTACCTTCATTAATAAATAATTTTTGTCATCTGCTGACTGCAGTTTAGCGATTTGTTCTTTAGTGAAAATTTTAGATTTTTTGCTTTATAGCTTTCTGATTTCCTTTTTAAAAATGCTACTAATGTAGTAAATTTACCAATATCTATATTTCTTTTCATTCTGAGTGTAGTCTTTAACTTTGTATAGTGACTCCACATAGTTGAAGCTTTTTGGTTTTCCATTTTTTGTGAAAAATAGGCAAGCAATATTTCCTCGTCTACTATTTCAATTTTTTTCTCGTTGCACCACTCACTGAATTTCTTGTAGGCAATTTCGTACAAATTCTTTGATTTTGTTGGTAGTAACGCCGATATTGCAGCTTCTGCAGCTATTTCTACATCCATTGGTGGGTTATTTATTAATTCACACATTTTATGAATAAAAATCTTACTTTTTAGAGAAACACGTCTTTCTTTGTAGAAACACGTCTTAATTTGTAAATAACCTGCTTACTAGATTTGAATAATATTTAGTTAATAAATATAAATTTTTTTGTTTATGATACGTTTCTTCAGCAACGTTATAATAGTGAATATAAACTATAGTTACGGATGAATTATTATAACAAATATGATAAATAAATACATATAACATAGGTTTATATATAATTAAAATAATACTATAATTAATAAAATTTTACTATTTTAAACCAGAACTGCAAAAAATATTGTATGCAACACGTACAAAATGAGTGTTTTCTTTCACTCATCTCAATTGTCCAACTCGGCCCGCGGGCCGAGTTGGACAAACTTACGACTCGTGAAAAAAACACCTTCATTTTGTAACTTGTTGCATAAATAACTATTAATTTATAAGTAACAAAATTATAGGAATTTTTTTTCTGTAGAAATAAAAGAGAAAAAACTGAAATATTTTAGATAAAAACAATTAACGAGTCAATGAAAAGGTCATTAGAGATCTGATAAAATACCAACTGCAGATTTTTTTAAATCTATCAAATAATATAAACGAAATACATACAAAAACGATCTAAAATAATTGTAACCTTAGAACAAATGACTCAAAACATAACAGAACACAAATAATATGTAATTACCCAATAAAGAAATATTATTAATTTTTTTTTAATGTTTTGAATTATATTCTTGAAATACGCGGAAGTTAAGAAAGAACAAATGAAGAACAAAACCGATGCTTTTTTTTTCTTCATTTAATTTCAGAACTCTTTGTAGAGAACTATTTGCACGTATTCAGGACATAATTAAGAACGTAAATTTCTTTTTTTTTCAAATGAATTATTAATATCAATGAGGTCGATTTCAGTGTTTACCAATCAATATTACTTTATTGACAAGCCTCACAAGTGATTGTCTTGTCTGTAATGTACGTTTCAAAGAAATTATTTATTAAATGAAGGTACTTAAGTCGAGTACCTACCTATATGATTGTGTGAATGTGTACTTAGCCGCATTGCTGACAGATAGACAGTATGGTGTCGCAACATGTAAAAACGTAGCCATCAAGTAAATTTTACTTCAAGTAAATCCAGTTTCTTTATTCTTTAACATTGAAAGTCCAGTAATTTAACATAATTATATGAGTTGCCTAGTATCAAAATCTACTAATTGCACTTTATAAAGATCGGGGGAAATCGCAAAAAACCACAACTCAACCACAACCACAACCAAAATTACAACAAAAAATGTTAAGGGGCATATGCCTTGTTGCATTTAAAAATTAATCGCCCTAAAAAATTAAAAAATTCGAAAAGTGCATTTAGTAGATTTTGATACTAGGCGACACACACATATGTAGATACCTATACAGGTGTATTATTGTGATTTGGAGTATAAGACTGAAGAATCAGTGTGGAAAAGTTTCGTTTAACACGTTGACGGTTATGACCTATAATGACGAAACGTTCAACTTGTACACTATTTTGATAATTAATACAGTTTATATGGAATTGTTGATGCGATACAAATTAAGAAAATAATTTTTTCGCTGTATGTCAATGATTCATGGTCATAGGCTGAAAGAGGTGGGCAATTCCATATGTGACTGACTCTACATTTGACACAATTTACGTTTTGTTTTGCCTTATCGAATATCACTATGTTTACAGTTTCAATTTTAGCATGGTTTTATAGTTGATACCCCAATTATTCCTCTGTAATAAAAAGTGTGCACAAACAAAGTTGTGAAATATGATTTATTTAATAAAATGTAAATGTGACTGACACTACATGCAAAAGGAAGTCGCTTTCGAGAGTGTTTTTAAACTTCGAAAATCTTCCTCTGTACAGGCGTTATAATTTTAAATTGTATATTTAACCGAAGTATATGAAACAAATTATTGGAAAATGATAAAATGAAAGACTTTACTTTTTTAGAAAAGTAGTTACTCGAAAAATAATTTGTGACTGACACTACAGATCAAAACGTGACTGACACTACCATCACTTTGAATTGCAAAAAAGTAGTATTTTTAAATGAAATCCTAGAAACTGCCACTATAGGACATAAAATAGGAACTTTAAAATAATTTTAAAGGTACAAAAATGTACTTATTTTTATTATTTATTACCTAAAATACAAAATTTCTTAAGATTTTTCAAAATCTGTAAATTTATAATAAATTCTATTCCCGTTAAGGATTCAATTAGGATTACAATAATGCAAAATACTTGCCGTGAAAATTTAATTAAAACACCACTATAAAATACACTATTAGCTTATACTTACGACAAAACATTGAAAATTACACTATTTCTAAAAAACTAAAAACAAACTTTTATTGAAATTGTGGGAACTTAAAGTACTATAGTGTTGCTATCATATTAACGTATTTTTACTACCAATAACAATTATTTATTTTTTTCAATTATGGAGCCTTTTCCATGGAATTGCCCAGGTAGGAATTATTGGGATGTGACAGACGGACGAACCGATACACAGCCAGACAGACAAATATTAAATTATAAGTTTTTCGAAATTTTTACTTTGGGACCCTAAAATTATGGACTTGAGCATGCATTTAAATATGATTTTTTCACTTATTTGCTTTAAATTTTCACTTATAGGTATTTTTGTCATTTTGTCTGCTGGTTGTATGTCCCCCCCCCCCCCCTAATTGTTATTCACTCCCGTTTCATACTATAAAATGATTGTTACCCAAATGAGAAACTATTAGTTTTATTTTACTTGAAGATTGTGTGAAAACCGAAAGTCGGTTCGTACGGTTGTTAATATGGATTTTACATACACAAAGTAAACCTTTCGAACGTTAATTACTGAATAATTTTTGAATTGAAAGAAATAATTCTTTGCGCCATTTAGGTTTCAATAGCTATATCCCGTTTCAAATACAACTGAGCATAAATCATTGTTAAAAAATTAAATAATTCTTATATTCGAATAAAATCAATCTTCTATTATTTTCTAAAAACAAACTGCAAATTTGAAATTTACGTTAGTGCAATAATGAAAGAGATAAAGAAGCCAAGAAAACGGAAATTATTTAAATTCAAGTGAAGAAAATTCAGGTAATGAATCATGGTTAAATTTAAGTGAAATGGATCATACCTTGACATTTCTGAAAATTATTTCACATAAAAAAAAATTTGAATTTTGGCGAATTTCCAGAATGGAAAATACACCATAACTCTCGAGCGGAATATCCAATTTTTACGAAATTTGGTAAAAACACTGAAAGTCTCACACCCATGACACGTCCGATGCTCGGAACCACGAAAAAACGAGTTTTTTGCCAAAATCTGTCAAAATTCAAAAGTTTTTTGAATTTTTTTTACATCATGTCACAAAGTGAAAAAATTAAATAACATATGTTTTGAACCATTATTCTTATATATGCGGGTTTTCGAGAAAACATAATTTTTATTACTGGAAATTCGATACGTTATGCAGGATGCTCCGACAAAGGTATTTTACCAATATGGAGGTAAAATGCATACAAATTAAAGTTGACAGAACACAATAGAGTTTCTTCGAAAATAATCTTTTGAATCTTTAAAACTGAAATGTCATTTCCGTATCTTCTTAATCAAATATCTTTTACTTAGCTAACTTTTGACTAGCTAACAATTTAATTAGCAGAAATATCATAACACTTAATTAAAATTATTTATACATACGTATTTTGTTGTAACTTTATGATTTGTTACGTACAAACTAAAACTACACGACAATAAATTTTATCATAAAATGGAATTGCTACGTCTATATAAGAAGAGGAGACGAAAACAACTAAAAAACTTGAGCTTGTTACTTATAAGTACCTACTTGTTTTATACTATAAAACAGAAAGAGTTAAAGTACTATTCTAAAACAATAATTCTTCCACTAGTTTAATGTATTTTAATACAAGTACACTTGCGGATAAAAGTATGTCGAATGGTCGAATAGTGAAAATAAAATGTTATGTCGCGAAACAATTTTTCGTTTTAGAAAGTGATCGATGTTGAATTTCTTATTTGAAGAAATACTTATTTCTTATAAATTTTAATCAGTTTGAGACCACGATGCTAGTCGAAAGTTAGAAATTGTGAATGCAAAAAGAGACTAAAACCACCAACTTCTATTAGTCAACATCTACATAATTATATGGTGCAATCTGGTGGTCATTTGTGGTAACTCTTGATTTGTTCGTACGTCTAGTTATCAGTGATGTCGAATCGAGAAGCAATTAGTCTGTTAATGGGCTAAAATTGTGTTTCAGATAAAATTAGTCATCACTAGAAAACATCGAGCATAGAATAGTCGACTAATCGATTAAATTTTTAGTCGAATTCATGAATAGAGTAACCTATGTTACTTTTTCAAAAACAATTTTTTTTTTTTAAATTTAATTATGATTTTATTAGTTACATGGTCACAACCAGTTCATAAGTGATCATTAAGTCCCTAAATTAATCGGTGGTGCTTTCCACTGAAGTTAAAAAAGTTAGGCAGTGAGATAATTTTCATTTACACAGGCATCGCCACTTTACCTAATTTTTCTCTACGTTCGCTGCTGTACTTCTGGGTTCACTTTGTTTTGGTTTTTATTAGTTCAATATCCAGCCATCGTTTTCTGGATAGATAGCAGTACGTGTAAGATTTAAGACGTAAGGAATGTTGCTATCTAGTGATGTTAGATAAAACTTTGTGCAGTTCTGTAACTTAACCACCAATAGATGTTTTATTTTTCTATACCTTTTTGTAATTTTAATTGGTTTTCACATGATTATTTTTTAAGCACTTTGAACTCACCGCTACGCGGCTCTTGCCTAATTTTTTTGGCTTGTGTACAATATGCAACTCACAACTTAAATTATGTAATATATCGTTAAATTTCCTACATTTTATCCTGAAGATTGTGAAAAATTAGCTACTGACCACAGAACTCTGACAATGCGTGTCCAGCACGCACTTGACGAATCACAATGTGTTAATCACACAATATCCCATAAATTTCATTTGAATAAATACAGCAGGTCCGGAGATATAGGGGTGGCGGGGCTGACTTCAGACTTAGGTCAGCTCCGCCATTGTATCTCGGTAACGGCTGTGGCAAAAAATCAATTTGTTAGTAAAAAAATAGCAAAAAAAAAAATAGCAAAAATGTATCCCGTAAATTTAATTTGAATAAGTGCAGCAGATCCGGAGATATAGGGGCGGCGGGGCTGACTTCAGATTTAAGTTTGCTCCGCCATTGTATCTCGGCAACGGCTGCGGCAAAAAAATCAATTCGTTGGTAAAAAAATAGCAAAAAAATATCCCATAAATTTCATTTGAATAGGTGCAGCAGGTCCGGAGATATAGGGATGGCGGGGCTGACTTCAGATATAAGTCAGCTCCACCATTGTATCTCGGTAACGGCTGCGGCAAAAAAATTAATTCGTTGGTAAAAAAATAGCAAAAAAAATAACCCGTAAATTTCATTTGATTAAGTACAGCAGGTCCGGAGATATAGGGACGGCGGGGTTGACTTCAGACTTAAGTCAGCCCCACCATTGTATCTCGGTAACGGCTGTGGCAAAAAAATCAATTCATTGGTAAAAAAAAATAGCAAAAAAATATAGCCTAAGTGGGATCTCGGGGTTATGACTTGGCGGGGCTAGCTTTATAGACACTTTCATTTTTTTATTTCGGATGATCCAGCATCAAGTTATGAGGGGCACCGCAATTCTACTTTTTTCCGAGACACGTTTGAATAATTGTTGCCATTACTGTATTTTTTAATATTCATTCGTGAAAATTTTATACAATATTCTTCGAATGTTATACTTTAATGTACCACTGGTTCTAATAAAGAGATTTTAACTGTGTCGTCACAAAAAAATAACAAAAACATGCCTTTTTTGTACGAATTAATCTTACCCTCTCCTTAAGGAAGAATGGATAAAGAGTTATTGATGATTAGGTTTGATTTTGAGCCCAAATTTCGGTTAAGAACGGTCAAGACGTTTGAAAATCATCACCAAGTAATCCCTACTTACGGTTATTTTAAACTGTTAACCGAATTTTGTTGAATAGTATAACAATTACCTGTATAATATCGTGAAGAAACGTTTTGAAATAATTGTGTTATGAAAACTGAAATGTGTAATTTTTGCTCATGTCGCGTTTAAATATAGATAAATGCGGGTGAATTGTGACGAGTTTAGAAGCGCGTAATTTATGTGTTTATGACAGAATTATAACATAAGTACTTTAACTATTGTTACAATAAACATATTGCACAGGTTTATTGTTAGATCGTACACTCACCTAATTCTTAATAGAATCTAATCTGAGGTACGTATACCCAGAGACGTTTGGTTCTTTTATTCGCCGAAATGCATATCGCTGAATTTTCATTTTGCACAACGAATTCTACCAATCTATTCTTACAATGAAAATCATTTAATAAAAATTTAATGTCCTTATGTTAACGTCGGATGTATATAGGATTTAAGGGGGACCACTAGTGTGACCGCCTGAAAAAAGGTGATTCTGGGGAATTTTTTTAAAGAAAACTACTGCATGGAATGTTTTAATATTCTAAAGATATATTCGTTGATATATAATAAATTCATGATAAAATTTTTGGACCGCGATTTCCGCGTTATTCGAGATTTCCCAAGGCTCCAAAAAAAGTTCCCCCACTGCTGCAGTGCCTGAAATCAAAAAAAACCAAAAAGCCCATTAAACTTGAAGGTATTTCCCGTGCCATGAACCTCAATCGAAAAAATCAAGTTGAAATTTAACAAAATGGCCGAATTTTTAAAAAAAGAAGTTTCAAATATTGCGCGAAAATTTGATGATTTTTGGCTTGCAAAAATTACATTTTTTATTCGATCGTGGCACGGTTCGTGGCACGAAGAAACATATATAAAAGAAGCTGCAATAAAAATCAAAACGATCGGATCATTTGTCTTCGAGTTATAACTGCCGCAAATTTGAAAAATGTAGTTTTTCTTTACCTTTTATTTTTAACAAAATTATTTACGATGTACTTACTATAACGGTCATAGTAAAACTAGATGAGTCGTTTAAATGTGCCAGGGTCTAGCTTCTCCACAACATGTGACTGGCAGCCACGTTCAGAAGCCCCCGAACTATCAACCTTCATACATTTCTTAATACCTCAAAGTTAACAATGAAAATCAGAATCCGATCTTCGGATGGCTGTAACTAAAAAACTATTTGAGATATGCACTTGAAATTTTAGTATGTTATTTTTAAAGGTATAGACTATCGAAACATGTACAAAAATTTTTCCAATTTTTTCAAAATGTCACACTAGTGGTTCCCCTTAATGCTAAAGTCGGATGTATAGAGGACAAATCAACTGTAAATGTTCTGACTTCATTAAATACAATTAAGTACGTCTACGTTATCTGATGGTACGAAACTTGGCTCGTCTAATTTTGCTTCGTTTGTTGCATTTGTTTGGTGATGTCAGAACATTTTTAATTGATTTGGCCTATATATCAATGTTAATTAACGGACAAAATTTTCTAACTCTGTCTGGACTGTATAGTTTAAAATGGAATTTGAATAATTTTTAGATTACAATCCGCCAGATGATAGATAAAAAAGTAATGCAAGGATTGTAATCACTGACGTTATTAATTGATGTCTTAAATCACATAATTGCCCTTGAAATTCTTCAATAAAAATTTATAAAGAAATAAAAAATAATTTATTCGGATATTTCTTCTTTTTCAAAAAATATTATTTATGGAATTTATGAAAAAAAAAATTAATAAATACTTTTCTAAAAATAAATTTTTTGATGTTGCTATTTTTGATACTTTTAATAAAGAGAAAAGAAATTGACGCCAATCCTCCTTTTTTTTTTAATTTAAAAATTTTAATAAAAATTGTTCAATAAATCTATCATTATCATTAATATTAGTTATATAAGATGTTTAGGTCGTAAGTTTAGAATCAATGGATGAAATTCAAAAATTTTTTCTATTTGTATCAATTAAACAGAAGTTCTGAGAACTTCACGAGCTCAATACTAATCATTAGTACTCGCTATTTACACTTGAGCAATGCAAGAAGTGTTCACACGAACTGACAACTACATTATAAATTGTACTGGTCAATCAAGCATACCAAATACCAAATATTTTGGTAGTTATACAATCTGGCCCGCCGATGGTAAAACCTTTGGTGAGCACCTGGCGTAGACCAACGTGAACCAAAATACCAGATAAATGCTCATTTTCAATACAAAATTCTTAAAAAATCGTAAGCTTTTTTCGGAATTAAACATAGTATACGTCTATTTGGGATCGTTTTTACGTCGTAACAATCACGAAATTTTTAAAATCAACCTAGAAGTGTATTTGTTAATGGTTTTTGCTTGGTAGGGATACAAAATTGGATTACAGTGCTCAAAGTTGACAAATATGTCAGTTTATCAGGTAAAATAAGCGAATGTATGGTTTTTATTAAACAAATTTCAGTTTCTTTAGTCTATTTTTCATTCATTTATAATTAATAAAATGTCCCGATAAATTGTCAAATAATCACTTGATATAGATGGCTATAGTTTCGGCTTGGAGCGAACACTTTGGCAATTAAACATGTACAGTCAGCCACACTCGTATTCGAACAGCAGCATATTTACTCATATGACAAAATTTAAACCGAATGGATTCCCATAATTCAAAAATGGCAATTTAGAACAAGATGTAGTAGTATTTATCCATATTTCAAGAGTTATTTTCTAGTTTATTATCCTGTTTGTGGTCCTTTATGATATATTAAGTGTTAAATTGTCGCCTACTTACAATTTAAGCCCTTTCTGTAGAATTTATTTTGGTAGCATAGATCAATAATCGATTTCTTGGACTCTATTGAAGTTCCTTTAATTTTCAAGTAAATATATAAAAAAATTGACCTTAAGGATTATTAAATTTTATGTTTATTTAAAATAAAGATACCTACCTACGTAAATATACTTCTAAATTTGAAAATAAAGTAATTCATTTTTGAAACATATAAAAATATATATCAAATTGTAAGGTGTTCGAATACGAATGTGGCGTTGGACATGTTGATACAAATTGCATGCATAATATTTTTCTTAGAGAATTTTTTTTAAAAACTATTAATGAAATTTTTTTAGTATATATAGAAAGTAGAAGATTCCAATTATTAATATTATAAACAAAAAAGTTCAAATTTGTGGGAAATTATGGGAATCCATTCGGTTTAAATTTTGTCATATGAGTAAATATGCTGCTGTTCGAAAACGAGTGTGGCTGACTGTATATGCTTAAACTGTAAACACCATGTATACAACGATTTATTAAAATTATGTGATTAATATGCAAAGGTAAAATGAAAGAAAACTGGTTAATCTGAATAATTTGTTTAATAAAACGACTTTAAAAATAACGTACCATGTTTGGTATAAAAAAGTATATTATTAATACATAAATAAATTGCTGAAGAAAAAATTTTTATAATTGAGTGACAGTCCATTTACTCGTATCTAGTTGTTTTTACTAAATATGAATAGAAGATTTTACCGTGCAGATAATTTTACAATATCATTAGTTATAAAGTGAAATACTTACATTGTGAAATATGCAAGACTGTCTGTAAGTATGTATGTATATCGATAAAATAAATTGTTATTTACAATAAGTTGCAAATATTAAAATCATTTTAATAATGCTAGGTCTCGTTGCAATCAAAATGATGTTCCTGTCATTATTATAACGGCACGGCAGTAGCAATCGAAAGGTCAACGCAAATAAATTTTGTAGGTTATTAGATTAATATGGACGGTATACCACCAAATAAACCTTAAATGAGACTTCCCCAATTGTGTTTTTACTTGTTGATGAGTTAATTGCTCGAAAGCTAGCTAGTAATCAAAGCTCGTTTGATTTAATTAAAATTCACATAGTGTTTGAAAAATTATCAAAACTGGATCGGCTGGGACTCGAACCTGGATCTCTTGGTTACTAGCCAAGCGCCTTATCAATTAGGCCACCGACCGTTCGTTCGAGTGCCACTCCAATTTTGATAATCAATCAAACACATCCTCTCTTTGATGCGAGACGCAGTTACATTTTTAATTTCAAATGTTATCGAGTGCCTGTGAAACATTATTAATGTATGGCGGACTTTTGTCCGTATTTTAAACATACACCAATATTCATATGTTTACTTAATGTCCAGCTTTGGCTGATACTTGAACACTCGATGTACTTTGACAAATGGCCAATTCATTATGTAAATATTCATTAGTAAATAATATTCTCATATTTTCTAATATGGATTTCCACAAGGTAAATCTTTCAAATGTTAATTACGTAATATACGGAGGTTTAAAAATTGTTTTTCATAAGTTAACAGTCACGTTAGCTCTTTGTTCTAAGGAGGATGTACGAAGCTTAATTCATAGAATACTTTAACATAATTTTTATTATTTTTTTATTATTATAATTTCAATATCATCGATGTGCTTGTGAATATTACCAAGTATGGAAATATACATATGAATAGGAATTGATGGCTCAGTGGTAAGACGCTTGATTGTTACTAAAATCCTAGAAGTTCGAGTCCGCAGTCGATCCAGTTTGATAATTTTTCAATCACTATGTGATTTTCAGTCATTATCATTGTTAAAACTTTTTCGGGAAAACAAGGATTTTAGGTATCAAATCGGGAAGCAATTCTTTGGTTAGACTACACAAATTAATATTAAATTTTAGTGAAAAACTTGTCTACATTTTGAGTTTAGTTGCGACCACAGTGTGTGATTTAAGTTTGTACTTATATAAGTCGAGTTTGAACTGTAAATAAAAATCTAGAACATATATTAAACTTTAAAATGGTCTCAAGGATACATAATATATACAAATTGATAGTAATGTAACACAAGTTGATAGTAAAAAGAGAACTAGTTTTTCAATTTAGAAAAAACAGTATCTTTCACATTTATCAGTTAGTTTTATAGTACTCGTTTATTTTATGTAAGTATTTCTTTAGTTAAATGATAACAACACAATTCAGTGGCTAATAAACCGGATTTTGATCAATAATGATTAAAATTAAAATTTGTTTCGAGATGTAATAGAATTCGAACTTGCGCCCCTTACAATTGTAGTCTACGTTGTTATTATTGGCATTAGTCACTTTTGGGATGAGATAGATGTGAAAACGCTGTAGTTTCAAAACTTCTACAGAAATCAAAAGTAATAAGAGAAGAATTGTTGGAAGTATTATCGATAAATTTTTGAATGAAATTACAAAAATACCGCCGATTTCATTTTTCTTTTATCTTTACATTTCTGATTTTCTCAAAAGTGAAAATTATCAAGTAGGTACAAAATTGTTTTATTTTTTTAATCTATGACTACAAAAATGAAGTGTTAAGTTATGGATCTGTTTAAAGGACAAGAGATCGAACAAAGATTGATAGGTTGAACAGCACTAGTCTAGGAGATTATGTCTTCATTAGCTAATGTAAGCAATATTAAGTTTGAATTCATTTCTTTCAATCAAAAACTATTCTATTGATAATAACGATTTCACAACTCCTTTCATAAGAACATCAAAAATGTACAACACATCTGCCTATACAAAACCAGATACATTCATTTCTGTAATTAATTAATTTGAATACTTTTGAAACTAAAAACATGTTGTAATTCTTAATCACAAATTAAATAAATACATATTACTTTAAAATATTTATTTAAGACAAGAAATTCAATTATATTCTATTAATATTGCATTTAGAAAATATAAAAACACAAACTATGTTGGCATGCAGTGCTGCATACTGCACCATGATAAAACTAATATTTTTAATTTCAATTAATGTTAAAATTTTTTTAAATACAAGAATGGAAGCATCATAGCCTTGGCATAGCACACTTGATTACTGTAAAAAATGCACTCGTAAACATATAATATGTACAATTTAATTACAGTAATATTATTGGGATTAATTAAAAAATGACAACAGAATTTTTTTTAATGTTTATATGTATACAGACAACACTGTATTTTATAAAAATAAAATAAAAAATATATAATTAGTACATCGAACAGATGTTTTCATATTGTTTCAAAGATAAAATATATTGTTACATTAGTTAAATATTAAAATAACAATCCATCTAATAATATATCAGAAATACAGAAAGTTGCAGCTTCAATTTTTGTTAAAATGTTGTTTAAGATAAGACGGGGGCGGTTAAATTAAAATTTTCAACCGTAATCGAGTCATCCAGGAAGTACACAACTTTAAAATTTTAAGTGCAATTCTCTCAAAACAGCATTTTTTAAACTGAAGAAAAACTGTTAAGATATTTGTATAATTAACTTTCGCATTATGATTGCGAAAATATTTTAACCCTTTGCACTCGATGGGCGCCACCACGGCGACACAATAAATATTAATTCCACTCGTTAGGCGCCGCAGCGGCGCCATAAACAATAGGTACGTATTTTATTATTTACAACACGCTAGGGGACCTAAGGCCCGATTTACATTAACGCTCCCCTCTCAGTACGATATCACTCCGCTCCCGGTTCGATAAAATATTCTTACATAATAAATAATGAGTGTATTCACATCATCGCTCTGATATCGGTCTGATATCAGTCATGGTTCGCTCTCGCTTCAATACCGCTCCAATACCAATACCACTGAGATAATATTTCATCGGAGCGATATCAGACCCTATATCGATGATAGTGAACACGTTTTTGATTCCACTTCGCTCCGTTTCTCAGCCTTCTTCATTTATTTGAAAATTATTATATTAGGAAAACATGATACAACACAACGACGCTACGTCTTGCTACAATACATTGTGATACATACTACTAAAATTAACTAATAGATATATTGTATTATGGATATTATGTTCTCCTAATACAATAGTGTTTGCAGCGTTTTAAAACTACTGTCGAGTAGCTGAGTACCCATACTAAAAAATTGTTCGAGTGCAAAGGGTTAAAAATCGTTTCTATCCCGATTTCTGAAACACAAGAGCGGTTAGAAACGTTTAAAAAACGCCGCTCCGCTGCGCATAACATTTTGGAATCTCTCAGCTTGGTCTAGAACTTTTTTTGATTACTTTTCCATTAGGGAGCGTCCATAAACTTCGTAGCCGAGTTGGGGGGTGGGTGGGAGGGGTTATGCAGAAGTTTATTTAGAACAGTTAAAACAAGCATGAATTTTAATGTGAAAATTCATGAATAATCTTGAATTACTCATGATGACTGGTAACATTTTGAAATGTGACAAAATTTCTTCAGGCGAATTATGCTACCATGTAGTCACACTGTTTTTTCACTAAAATTTTTACTGTAAAGTGTAAGGGGACATGTTTTTTCAGGAGATGCCTCAACTTTTAAATTTTATAATAGAAAGGGTATTATTTTAATTAAGTCTTCTGGACAAGAAAAAAACAACTACGTTCCACTATGGGGGGAAGGGGTCAAGAGCCACCTGTAGTCTACATGGCGGGGGAGGGGTTCACAAATGGCAAAAGTGGAACTACAGTAGAAGCCCCGTAAACTTGCGCTCCATAAACTTGCTGTCTCTCTAATCTTGACCGGATAATTTCTCTACTCTTGACAATATTTTCTCCCACCATGATTCTTCCGTAACTAATTAAATTCAGTATGTTGCGCATTCAGTGCGCATAGGAGTAGTAAATAGTGGGAATGTCAAGACTAGAGAATGGTACTGGACATGCTTGTCAAGATTAGGGAGCTTTTACTGTACACGTAGTTTAAGCACGCTCCCTTACTATATTTCGTTAATTTGGTTATCAATAGGTATAAATACACAAAATGATAAACACGCTTTGAAACTTTGCATGGGTTTTTCTCGAAACTACCTTTTTCAAAACGGTGAGCAAGATAAATCCCGTAATTTTCATCCGACTGTCTTAAAATTTTACCTGTAGCTTTTTAGATAGATTATCTATAGGGAAACCCACAAATGTATTTTTATATAAAAAAAATGAAAGTTAATTTTCTTGTCGATATTTAAAATATTTTTTTTTTTTTTTTTTTTAAATTGGTACCACTTAGCGATAAATCAATATTTGTTAATAATCTTGTGTATCGCTTTAGTAAAACTAATCTAAATTATGAATAAAATTTTTTTTATTTCTTAGCTGCTGTTTCAAATAATTATGCTGCCCACTTTGAACCTCTTCGATCTGCATTCGCGCCGCCATTTTGTTTTTTAAATTGAAAAAAAATTTTATTTGAGAAAAAGGTTTTATATTGATTGGGTTATTCGTTACGAAAAAAAGATCTTTTCGAATTAAACCTTCTTTTCTGGCATTTCAAAATAATGTATGTAATGTCGTTTTAAAATTTCGGAAGTTTTAACGTATAACTTCATCTGTAACACACTGTACATTTGTTTACAATATCTTATAAAAGCTTGTCAAGTTATTTTAAACATAGAAATCCCCCTTTACGGTTATATTCGAAAACTTTTATTATTCTTTAGTCACCTTTCGTAATAAGTCGTGTACTGTGTACTTACACTGGATTCCGTTGTATACACAGAATATAATAAAGTCTCTTCTCATACAGTTTAGATGGGTGTAATGTGTTTGTTGCTTAAAAAAGTTTTCAACGAAATTACAAAAGTTAGCTGACAGGAGATTCACCGCCCTTACCGGAGTTGCGACTACGTGCCCATTTATCAAATGATAACATGTACCTAATTTAAAGTTGGTAAATATTAACTTGAAAATTTTCTATAAGAATACAAAAAGTCCAATAAAATGAGCTATTTATAATTATTGCTGGAAAAAGTCGATACAGGAACGGATTAAGTTTTGTTTTGATTGTATAAAATTGATTTCTAACCAAAAAGTCTTTGATGGGGAAAAATAAAAATTAAAAATTTAAATGCCCCCAAAGGAAAAGCCATTAAAATTTTTGAAGAAAATCCTCCGAGGAAATTATTCGTAACACGTTTTCTCACACGGATGTCACATCAATTTTTCGACTGTATTAAAGACATTTATCATGACAGATTGGTTCTAGTTTTCTCGAACATATTGAAATTAATGTCGAAGATACGGTGAAGAAGAACAAGCAGACGAAAACGACATTTCATATTGCACACCTAATGCTATTCCAACTAATGGCGGAAATGATTCAAAGCTATAAGAACTATACTCAAAATTAATTAATTGCTTTCAAACATTTCTCTAATGCTTCAGAAGGTGTTGATGTTTAACTGAAATACATGGTCGACCAAATTGTCGGAAAACGACATTATTTTCATATACAACATGACCTTATGTTATTCCAACTAATGGCGGAAATGATTCCAAATTGCAAGAATTTTATTTAAATTCATAGAACTGCTTTTAAATATTTCCTTGTAATGTTTAAGGTACCATCACAGTGTGATTCTGTCGAAAAGTAGTCAATTTTCTCAATTTTTTTTCGAATGGATAGGATGGGGGAATGGGGATGAATTTTTTTTTTACAATTAATCCCACTATTTGACAATACAAAAATATTTTTTTTATTTATTTTTATTTATTTTTTATAGTTATTATGATTTTTTGAAAAAAGTCTCTTTAAAAAGGCCGAAATTCGGTGCCCACGATTGCGGCCGCAGTTTTTATCCGAAAGAAAAACTCAAATAGATTACCAATCTGTAGGTAAGCCGCTATGTCCCTATCGGAGCTTACTTTTTCTTTGAAATTTGAAAAAATGGTGGCGGTTTGAATAAAAAGTACGAAATTTTTTACAGTTTTCCGTGTGAAAAAATAGGAAGATTTCAAAACAAAAACAGCTCCCATAGGGAATAGCGGCTTACTTACAGATTGATAATAATCTATTTGATTCTTTCTTTCGGATAAAAACTGCGGCCGTAATCGTGGGCACCGAATTTTGGCATTTTTTAGACACTTTTTTCAAAAAATTATAATAATTATAAAAAATAAATAAAAATAAATAAAAAAATATTTTTGTATTGTCAAATAGTGGGAGTAATCGTAAAAAAGATTCATCCCCATTCCCCTATCCTATCCATCCGAAAAAAAATTGTGAAAATTGACTACTTTTCGGCAGAATCACACTGTGACGGTACCTAAAGAATATGTCGAAATTTATTTCTATAAGATTTACACTCATATCAAATTTCAAATTTCTAGCACTAGTAGAAGCGCTCTAACAATATGTTTACATCTGAAATTTGAAATAAGTCTCCATAAACGTTTTTAACGTTACTATAAATAAATATGGATCTCTTAACTTGTGCCTTTTCAGTATAAATTTTCTTCCCCTCTTCTCTTCATCGCGCTGTTAATGTACGTCGTTACGCAGACATGCAGTATGTGCCGCTATGTTGAGAGAATGTTTTAGTCACTACTAGCTAATCTTAGCAAATTTTTTGCACTTAGCGGAAACAATTTTTACAGAATCCAGCTTTTTGCTATACCATTTTCTTTGTTCTTTCCTTCCTACGATGAGCATGATGTGTGAAAGCTCTTCTGAAACTATCACAAATTTTTTTGTACCTTTTTTTGAACACCATATTCATTATGTTCCGTAAAACTGCAGACAATTTGTTAATACTATACTATTCCTGTATAGTTTCTAAGTATATAACAAACACTTAGGTGTATAGGTATACTATATGTATGTACATAAGTATGTGTCTTAAGCTTCTTGTTGCCTATAACACAAACACATTAAGCTATCGTCAGACGGAAAAACAACATTATTCTCAAATTCGCCACTCTTTAAAACCACCCTCCAGATCCGGTTAGGGGACCGTTGACTTGATTAGACCACTGCTTTTAGAGTACTGTGTCGACTGAAAGCTTTATTCAAATTTTGATAAAATTCTGAAACTTTAATCGAAACATTACATCAAATTGTAAGTACCTGTAGGTCAAATCAACTAAAAATAGTTTGACGTTATTAACAAAAAAAAAAAAAAATTAAACGTTCAATTTTTAGTTACAATCGTTACTCTAATATAAAAATAACACAAGGGAAAAGAAACAGAAAACTAGGTACCTATGCTCAATTTTGATTCATTTGTTGCATTTATTTGAGAACGTCAGATCATTTTTAGTTGATTTGGTCTATAATTACAGAAAGACGTAATCATTTTTTCTTTTATTAGTGTAAGCACAGTTTAAATAATAGTTTGTTTCACAAACAGTTACGAAACGAGATGACGTAAGAGTGTCATTTGGAATTCAAAAATTCCAAAGGGTTATCCATCTTTATGTACCTAAATAATGCATAACATTATGCATACTAATACAGTGAAAATATCATCACTAAAGTAAATTTAATTTAGAAAAATAAATTTGCAGGTCAAATTATTTTGTGAAAATTTACAGTTGATAATTATGTAAATTATTTAATTTTGTCTAAGTTTCACTGACTTTTTTAAAATTTTTAACAACGATGGCAGTGGAATTTTAACTGTCATTAAATTTTTTTATTTAAAGCTTGTCATCAGCTTTTTTCTATTTCCTTGTAATTTTAGTGTGTTTTGTGATCTGTAAGTTATTTATGATATGTATTTAATTATTATGGTGACTTAAAATGTCTGGTGATAACTCTTGTGCTGCTAAATTTTGTTTAAATCATTCAAAACAAAATTTCAATTTATGTTTTTTCTGAGTGCCGTTTGATGCAAATTTGTAAGCTTATGTAAAAATACGTTAAATAATAAATAATTATTAATATTTTATAATAATTCAGTTAATATTTTCGATTTCGACAGTGGTTGGTGCTAATAGGCAGTGACGATCTAAATTCTCGTCTTGAATACTGTCATCAATTTCGCGTTTCAATTCATTTTGAAGAAAGTTGCTTTTAGTTGTTCATATAATTTAACATGACCATTATCAACCCTCAATCTCACATGTACAAACACATACAATCACATAAGTAAAAAAGGACATACATAATTGTTTGTACTTATATCAAAAAAGGATAGAAAGTGCGTTTCGCTACTACCTATGGTAATAATCTTTTATTTATACTGTGGTGTAAGTAAGAATTATCATTCTGTATCATCATTACTATAGTTACAAAAAATAACAAATCAAAAAAACTTTACTTACTAGGCACATAAGTAGGTACCCGCTTATTGTTAATTGGTAAATAGATTTCTTGGATTTCTCTTTAGAAATAGTTACTTATACATTCCTGTTTTTTTTTCTTTTTTTTTATTGAAATAGCATTTTCAATTAACTTTTTTTTAAAATTTATTCATAATTTTTTTGGTTGAAAAAATAACTTAGGTACTCCTACTTGGCTTTCAGTCTCGTATTCTCAAACTGCATCTGAGCATTCGGCAAATAATATATTCTTTAAGTTTTCAGTATAGGGTAAAGAAATCTGTCCTGCGTTCAGCTATTTGGGCGAATTGTCTTGTTTCGACCGTAAAAAGTTGTTTACTATGAATTTCCCCTGTTCTAACCTCAAATCATTTATTAAAGCAAAAGAGCTAGGGAATCTGCTATAGCACAAAGCATCTAAGTGAGGGATTAAAAAGAAATTTGATGCACGAAAAGATATTATAACTGATACTGCGAGATTTGTTATCCTACTTGGGTACACATGGCCTAAACAAAAAATAGTGCAAATAATAGTATATTATTCAATGAGCTGGTAATGATAGCTATTACTGCGACACGAGCCGAGTGTCGTAATGCATCTGAGTGAGTAATAGCCATTGCAAGCGAGTAGAATACTATACTTTTTGTACGAATTTTTTCCTTTTTGTTTTAAATAAAATTGAATATGAATTTTAAATTAAAAGAATAAATTTTTTAATCTATCTCTAATTTCATTAAATGTTCGCATATGTATCTATAGAAACGATCAAATTAATATATAAATTTTTTTGTTTACATTGGTTAATTTCACTGGTCGAAAGGTATTGAGTAATGATCATTCCTCAATACCTTTAAATAATGGCTAACTTTCTCAACAATTAACATTAAATTATAAGACGTCTTGGAGTTAAATTATTATTAACAGTTATGTAATGAGTTTGTTCTTTAAGAGGAGTAGAAAAAATTCAATACTGCACAGCGAAAAAAATTGTGTTCTGCGTAAAAAAAAAAACACTAGTGGTTCAAATTTTTGTGTTACATAAGTAACCCAACCCTATGTTAATGTAACATTTAGTCTTTGTGTTAAAATGAAAATATTAACAAAAATTTTGACTTAACAGAATTAAAATGTTAATCTGTTTTAAACAACACACAAATAACATAATGTTTGCGTAAAATGCGAAAGAATATCATAAATACACTTATTTGTATATTTACAACACCAATAAACTGGTTTCGCTCGCATCTATTGCTTTAGTTATAAGAGCGGGGGTAGTGGTAACTGATACCATCGGTACCAACGGTATAGCATCATTGCCATAATCATTGCAGTATTGGACACTGTGCGACGTGCGTTCAACAGAAACATATCTATGTATAGAAGCAGACAGAATATTTTAAAATCAAAAGCGTATTCCTAAGGTTAAATTGATTTTAATTATTTAGATATTAAATATTGGTAAGTTAATTAAAAATATTATAAATTGAATTTTTTTCTTTGTTTGCAGAATTTACTTCAATTAATTAAAAAATTATCGAATATTCGGCGTTCCAGAACACATTCAAACGGCAAAGAAGATCAGGTAATGAAGGAAGAGTAGTCGTTCCATTTTGCTTTCCATGTTCAGTTTGACAACGATCTTCACAATTTTTGGGTATTGCCTCAACATTACTTTTATCAGAACAGAACTTTGTAGAAATATTAAATAAAAAAGTTTAAGTACTGAAAAATTATTTTTTACTATTTCCTTTGATTTATATAATAAACAAATAAAAAAATACCAACTTAAAAAAATAATACTATATACCAACACATTTACTGAGTAAATTTCTACATTCTAAAACAGTTAATTTTACACATAAATGTAGTAAAATTATAACTAAGTAATTGTGTAAAATTAACACAAAATGTATGTCCTTTTGTGTGTTAAATCATTGACACAAATCTGGTGTAAAGATTTGACACATATGTTTTGTGTTAAAATAACACAAAAAATTAAAATGTGTTAATTTTAAGACAAATTTTTTCACTGTGTGTCAGTATTACTCCAAGATGTCTTAAAATTTAATATTTATAGTCCCTACCATAGCTAACCTATTTGGTCAAACGAAAGAATCTAGTTTCTATAAAAGAATTGACGACTGTCACTTTAAAAAAAAAAAAATATTGCATTAAAACTTACTAAATGCAACCCAGGCAACTCTTCCCTATACTTGACTGCATCATTCGATGTACTATGTTGGGTGGAAAATATAATTGACGGAGCAGAGGAAAGAGGATCGGTGTCGAGGTGGGGGCCGGGGTGAAAATGGTGTAATACAATGTAAATGAAGCTCTCATTCACTTGTTATACAGAGCGTTCATAAAGTTCCGGAACAGCTCCGCAAAAGTTTCGCAAAATCTCAGTTAACATTGACTTTATCGAAAAATAACCCGGATATTTTTTTCGTTTTTATGACCTTCACGCGACTTTGGGATATGAAGTATGAATATGGTTTTGAACGTAGAATTTCTCGCTCTTTCCGAATCCGAGGTCAAAAATAGGGGTTTCCATTTAAAAAAAAAAACAAAGTCGACCTCTAAATTTTGGTCAAGGTCATGTTCAAGGTCCAATTCGAGGTCATTTTCTAGTTCCTCATTTCTCCCCATGAAACTTTTGTCCGGGTTATTTTTCGATAAAGTCAATATTAACTGAGATTTTCAGCTATTCCGGAACTTTATGAACGTTCTGTATATTATGTGGAATTCTATGTAAGTATATCTAGCTATAGCTATTCGATATTACGCTTGTACTGTTACTGTACTAAACATTATATCAGGAGCTTATTTTCAAAAGTGGTCATCTTCAGTTTTTGATATTAAGAAAAAATTATATGTTTTTGACTAGATTTAAAAAAAAGTTAGGCTCGTTAGTAAAAATTTTTTTGGGTTATTTAAACATCAAGTAATATAAAGAACTATAAAAAATATAAAAATTTACAGAGATTACAGGAGAAAAAAGGAATTTAAAGTTGGATTTGACTAATTTTGTTTATTAGGTAGGGATTTAGAAAAATTTGAAAATAAGAGAGTGGATTTGACCAATTATGACGTAGAACGATTAGGATTTGACTATACTTGAATGACTATCATTAATATCATAAAAATGGAATCAGGGTTATAAAAAATTGTATTAAAACAAATAACTGAAAATATTTAATTTGTACATGTACATTTTTATTAACTTTTAAATATTGTACAGTTTAAAAGGAAGTTTTTTATTAAAAATTTAAATATAATAACTAATAAGAGATTAAAAAATTTTAATCTATTATCTGGTAATTATTTTATTTCTATTATCCATTGATATGTAACAATATTTAATATACAAATTAACGATAATATAATATATAAAAACTTATGATTATGACTATATTCCTATTATAAAATAAAATAAAAAATTTATCATGAAATGTGCAACCTTAATCTTTCGAACCTATTATAAGTGCATGAAAATAACGTACCTTTCCCTCTTTGCTTGAAAACGTTTATTATTTTGTAATGTTGCTGTTCTTTTCCTGGATTAATGAGACAGTACTTCTTCTATGAAATTTTCCATTTTATTGCATAAATCTTAATGATTTTATAAAGAAATCAGTTAAAGAAAACAAGTCTACAGAAGTCTGAATCATTGTGTAACATACAAAATTTTAAATATGGCACCCACATTTGCGATTACAGGATTGGCTGAAATGGATTTGATACGTTTTGAAAATAAAGACGTCTGGGTTTGACTACTATTGAAAATCAACTAAAGATAAATTTATATTTTACATGCTTATGTATGAGATTTGATTAACCCTAGAATCATACGTACTCGTCAAAACGACGAACGAACTTCTCTACCTGCTCCAATACTACAACTTGTCGGTACCTGCTTGCTGTGAAACTTCTGTTATCTAATTTATTTGTTATTATAACACATAAGATGTATAAATTTTGTTTATAGCTATTGTCGTTTTTTTATACCGAAATAGTGTGCGTCAAAAGAACGACGATGTATGATTAACCTATAATTTTTTTTAAAAGATTTTGTACTCCACATATAAAAGTTTCCCTAATTTTTCTAAAATTTATTAAAGAGATGGATGTTATAATTAATTTATTCAATAATTATGATAATGTGAAAGATGATTAGAGCTGTTTGACTTATAGAGACGACATAATACTGAAATTTTAATATATTGAATCGAAAACTAAAGAATGCGTTTCAAGTGACTTAATAAAAGGTTAACAATTTATTTTGTGGAAAATATTTTAATTTTTATTATTTATTGAGATCTTATTCTAAAAATTACTAACAAATTTTAGAAAATTTACAAATGTGCCTAATGGGGAAATAACTACATATCTATAGGAATATTTATGACTGAGAAATTTCACATTCTGTAAAGTCACACATGTCATGTCCACTGACTCATAATAGTTCATAAATTAATTATCTGACAGACATGTTTTATGATACAACTGATGTATTTATCTATTTTTTAATTTTTATAGTGAAAATATGCTTTGATAAAAAGATTTAAAAATATTAATAAATATTTATATTAAGAAGTTTTTCCAAATCCAATTTTTTTAAATATTTTGTTCGCTTTTGTAGTATTGTTGTATAAAAAAAAATGTTTTTTGCAAATAAACTCTAAAACTCCCCGTAAAAAGTCCATTCGTCGAAACGACGCCGATGTATGATTAACTTGACTCGTAGACCAACGTATGATTCTAGGGTTAAATTTGAAAGCTACAGACTATGAAGAATGATATTAAGTACCATCTACCGTTTTCAGTTGAAAAATTATAAGTTTGGAGTTGACCATTTTTGAAAATAAGCTCCTGATATATTATGTACATACGTATAAAAGGTCGAATAGGTAATATAATACTTTATAACAAGGTGGCGTGGTTAGCGTTTGTAAATGGCATACATAAATGGCATTAATAATGAGCGAACTCGCGGTATCTACAGACGAAGATGGTGATCATGATGCAGAAATGCGGTGTGAAATATTATGCTTATTATATGTTAACTGACAGGAATAATTTTTGAGACTGATCAGATGTGTAATGACCATAAAAGTCTTTTGAAACCTTTTTGCCATTTTTTACAACTTTACGCATAACTATTACAGAATTCTGCAATAAAATACTATTTTTAAAACAAAATTTTTAGAATTCAATTCAATTAGCAGCCAATTAGACGTAACACAATGCTTGCATGCGACTGAAACTATGGCATAACATCCGCGATTAAAAAGTTGCAACAACTCTATTTTTAATATATGTATATTTCCTTTCGTTATTTTTAACGATGATAAATGATTTATATTTTTACATAAATAATAAAGTCACAGTAACGTACAAAATTAAAAGATTTCAGATACAAATAAGAGATTGGACAAAATTAAATTGTAACCTAAAACATCAAACACCGTGGCTACCTACTGGAAAATCAGGGAAATGTCACGTAATATTCAAATTATTTTTTGATAAAGGTTCCAGATAAAATTTCTATCGTATTCTATACCCATTGTCATCTATTTTTCTTACAGTAGGGAAGAGTAGGATTTTGCATTAAAAAATTTTAAGTCCTCTAGGATTTCGAAACTTTTCTAAAAAAAAAAAATACTAAAAATTAAAACAAAAAATGCTTGCGTCCATCCAAAACTTTAGATTTCTTTAGGATTTTGAGTGTCATTGATAGCCTCGGTACTGTCCAATGAAAAGTGAATTCAGCAGAAAAAAACTTTTTCAGTAAAATCAAGGAAACTTGAAATACTGTCTGGAAAATCGGGAAAAATCAAGGTTTAGTCTTGAGAAAAAGTAACCATACTTTGTAAAAGTATTTTTTTTTTGCAAAAAAATTTTACAAACTCACAAATGAAATGATTTAATATTCTCTGGAAGGTCACTATTGGCAGGGTGCGAAGTATATGGTGGGGATAATTAAATCGATTGTAGCGTGAGTAGTGGAGAAAACAGGCAATAATACATGCTCATATGTGTTTATAGTGTAATAAAAAATATTAAATAAAAATATTTACAATGATCCACTTTGATTATAAACGCAGTTGCCACTAATATGTCGTTCCTTATTTAACTGTCAATGTCAACATATTAACGTCTACACGTCAATCCATAAATACAGAATTAAAAATATTTTAGGTATTTTAACTCACATGCAATGATGTTTCATAAGAAGTTATTGATGTTTGCCTTATGTATGACTTATGCCAGCATTTCTGAATTTTCGAATTTCCCTGACGTGCTTCACCATCACCAGCAACTTTTTCCTCTGCATAGTCCGGGGTTGGAAGGAAATACTGTCTTGATAATTATATCCATGTTAACGTCGAAAATTGTTTAATTACTTTATTAATACAACTACTATACTTCATCCAGTATTTTATACCTCAAACTGTTCAAATTTCTTTATCAAAAAAAATAATTGTAAATAGCAAATATTTGTATTCAGATTTTACGGTTTTTCTGAAAATATAATTTATTTATTTCCACGGTTACCATTGTTTATATTCGTTAATGAGCCTGAAAAAATGTATATTGTAGATGTCGTTGCCATCACGCACCCAGCCAATAGGATACAAAACTGTACTCGTCTCCATACTGTCTAACACTTAAATCTTCTTTAATAAGAATAACCCTACTTTGTCTGTGAAACCACTGAGTGTTGCATTAAATTCTAAATAAGTGAGTATTATTATAAATTATAAATGCAACAAGCTCCTCGACCCATAATTAACCGACAGACAAAATATGTATATACATTCCTGGTATTCCTGTTGTAATAGCAACGAAGGTATAATAATTAAGTAATCCCATAAATTATGTGGATTTAAGGTATTTAACACTGTGGATGATTAAAATAAGATTATGTAGTCACAGAAACAAATCTGCATAGATTTATATTTTACAACAAAACATTTATTTAAATAAAATGTATATTATGTATGTACCTACTCCGTGGTATACGCTCTTATAACTACATAACCTATCCATTTTTTTTTTTATACACGACTCTAACGGGTAATTACGCAATTACGATTTTTTTTTATTATGTGTACCTACTACCTCCAGTAGGTGTGTGGATTTTGTAGTAATTACATCATTTATGTGTGTTTTTTTGTTTCGTTGTGGTCAACAAGGTCAAGTTTTATGAATAATTATTATTATTTAAATATAGTAGAAAATTTTATGAAATATCAAAAATATATATATAGGAGAAAAATATTCCGTATTGGGAAAAAAGTTAAATCTCTGATTACAGAAATTTGAAATGAATTTGGTGAAATATATAAGTTGTGTTCCAGCATCGCATGTTTGACAGTTTGCAAACTGTATGCGAAACTGTTCCAGCAAAACAAAATGTACATTTTGTACATTTTGTACAAAATGTACAACGTTCCAGCATCATTTTTGACATGTTTTCAACTTGTTCCTAACTGTTAGAATTGTCAGTGGGCTTTTGAATGGACAAATTGTCCAATTGTTTATTTAATGAATTGTAATTAGTGTTATCAAGGCACTGAAGTGAAAGTCTATAGAATGTCAGAAACGAATTTAAACCTTTCCAGCACACTGTACATCCTGTATATTACAAACAAGTTCGTTACTTGTTTGTATTTTAGCATGGTTACAAACAAATTCGTAACTTGTTTTGTACTTGTCCAAGAATAGATGCTGGAACACAACTATATTTGATACACTATAATAGTATATTGTACAATAAGCGGGAAAAGCGATCTAATTTCTCTAAAATTTTTTAAATTTACAATGTCAGTTGTAAAATGTTCAAATTTTTGCCAAAACATACTTTGAAACTATGGAAACAATCACCATGCATATGTACGTGGGGAGCGCCAAAAGTTCTCGGCCTAACATGATTAAACTTATTTAAAGGTGACGTAATTTATACTCACAGAAAGTATTAAGTCTCTAGTAATCATAAACGCAGTGGACGAGTTTACATGTTTTATTTATTCTGTTTTAAAAGTGTAAACTCAATATGTCGACCGTTTCAAAAATTGAATATCGTATAGTCATAAAATTTCTGACAAAAGGACAAACTCCAGAAGAAATTAAGGACAGATTGGGTGGTGTATACGGTAAAGTCGTACCAAAGGTTTCGTTTGCGGTACGAGTCCCTCAACGACGATGATCGTTCTGGGCGTGTCTGGCAGATTCGATCACTTCCGAAAACATCGCTCTTGTAGAATCGCTACAAAGAATTTGCTTTTTATTATAAAGGCATAGAGATGCTTATCCCACCTTATAATAAGTGTATTGAAATAGAGGGCGGTTATATAGAAAAATAAATTATTTTCACTGTTCTCTCTATATTTTTTAATACTCAGGCCGAGAACTTTTGGCTAATCCTACGTATATTTTTAGAATTATTTATATGGATTATATATATTATTAAGTCAACGAACTAGCCTACTTTTTTATTATATTAAACTGTGGGATATTATTTCGCACGCTATTCCCGCACACTGTGGGTAATTATTGATTTTTAAATATAATAGTTATACTCGCGCGTGAAATGTTACTTTTAATAGTAGGAGTAGAAAAAATGAAGTTCCACAAATTAATAAAACTCACAATAATTAATTGTTTAAATTCTTTTGCTGAAATTTCATTTAATATTGTCTGCGGTTACTGGTAAAAATGACCGTGACACAGACAAACTGGCAGACATCAAAGTCTCACAACATAAATGTTTCTTTTTCAGCTTTTATATACCAAACCATAAACACTGAAGTTTCTTATATCAAACAAGAATAGAAGTTAATTGTTTTAGAACAGCGATTCTCAACGTTTTTTCCTCTCACATAGGTACTGGTAGCTCCTGAGTAGGTTTCTCATTTATGAGTAGCAACTCCTGTTTCCCAAAATACAATTTTCAAGTTCTTGTTACCAGTATTTTTGTTTATTACGAATTTCTTGATAATCGTTGTCAAGATTATAACAGGCAGTAGGATTTTAAATAATTAAAGCCAATAAAACTGCAAATAGTAAGAATATAAAGAATATAAATCATTTCGTATTAGGTAATCTTACAGGGGTCAGGGGGCATCGTAAAATAAATAATAGATACCCCTGTCGCAGCATCTGCATAAGAACATAGTGAATTTCCAAAGACTGGACACTGGCGGATCTCATACAACAACTTGTATCCATTTAAAATAGTTTCGCCCTCTAACAGTGAAAAAATTTTCAAAATCAGTTGAGTAGTTAATTTTTGGCGCTTTTTAGGTCTGTAGGACCCTGGCGAATCTCATATAGTATAGAATATACATGTATTTAAATAAAATAAAATTTTTTAAAGTGAATAAATTTTTAAAATCGGTTGAGTAGTTTTATTCTTGGCATTTTGGAGCCCCCGAACTATATTCATTTAAAATAGTTTATCTTTCTAACAGTAAACAAATTTTCAAAATTGGTGATAACGCGTTCTTGAAAAGTTAGTTAATTTTTATTTTGAAAAATGAAACAGATATAAATATTGTTATTGTAATGATGAAGCATTTATTGTAAAGAAATTCAGCAAATTTCTTAATTTTTCTCAAAACGTAGTTCATTTAAAACAACGTTTTAAAAGCTTATTTTATGTGATTTTTTTACGCTATTTTCGATAGTGTAAAAAAAAATCAAAAAATTCTTGAATTCAGGCCAAATTTTGCAAAAAGTCACTAAAATTGGCGAAAATTAGCCCAAATTTTGGCTTCCAAAAATCGGATGTATCTGGCTGACGAACTCATTCAAGCTATTGGGACCTTGGACCTACACACCAAATTTCATAACAATTAAAGGCTTCCTTCGAAAGTTATCGCGCAGACACATATATCCATATACATATATATGTATAGGTGTATATACAGTCGACTCTCGTGAATTCGAAACTCGAGGGACTCTTAAAATATTACAATTATCCAGTGTCTGAAATATCAAATAGTTCAAATGGTTCAAAATCAATCAAAATGTATACTGTATTCAAAATCAATCAAAATGTACTTAAATCTTTCTGTCTCTTTTTCTCTGCAACTTCGAATTGTCGAGCGTTTGACGCCGATGAATTCGAATTAATGCGTCGTTTTGTTACGTAGTAATGATTTTTTCGTTCGAATTATCAAGTGCATAAAAATGTATTGATTTAGTTCGAAATATAAAGAGATTTTGTAGGGACCTCGTGATAACTGAATTATAGAAAGTAGGGATTGTAATACCGGTAGACCGGTTTATCGGTTTACCGGTAAATTACTAAAAATTCCATAGAATTTTTACCGGTAAATTGCTGATTTTTTACGGGTAATTCGGTAAATTAAAAATAATATGTTTAAAGATTTTTATAAGTTAATTTTATTTCATAGAAGAATGATTCAATTTATTGAACGTAAATGTACACAATCAAATTACCCCTTACTGTGTGTGTATCCATAATAAATTAGTCTATGATACAATAAAATTGCATAATGCAATGGCCAGTTTTAAAATGCATATGAATACAATAAAACATCCTTTTCGTATTTACTTATATAATATTATTCAAATCAGCTGTATATTTTCCAAAATAAGTAAACATTACGTTAAATGATTACATAAGAAGAGGTAAGTAAATTTTTATTACAGGTACCGTAGTATATATAACTGATTCATATTTTATGATTACTTAAAAAAATGTAAAATTATTTTTTCATTAAACAATAATAATGGACGGTATACTTCTATGAAGGAAGCTGTAGGATACCTACAAAGTTGTCGGAAATTAAACGGATAAAATTACCGAAAACGACTGTTGGACTTTCCAAAATTTTTGTAATCATAAGTACACGTTCAAATACTGTATACATATAATAATGATCTTAATAAAATAATTTTAGTTTTTTTTTCTTTTTTTTAATATTTATTCTTATATTTTCTGTGCTTTAAAAAATACCGGTAAATTACCGGTAAACCGGTTTTGCTAAAAAAATTACCGAATTACCGGTAAATTAAAAGGTCGGTAAATTTACAATCCCCAATAGAAAGGTTCGAATTATCGCAGGTTTGAATTAACGAGAGTGGACTATATATATATATATATATATATATATATATATATATATATATATATATATATATATATATATATATATATATACATATGTACCACGTGAGTCTTTTGAGAGTTGCCATTTCTATTACAACCAAATTTTTATGATAGAAATGGTATTGGAAAAGGTTCTTTTCTTGGATGTAATGGAAATGTAACCAAGAAAAACACTATCGGTTGAAGTAGCCTCAAGTACATATGCATATTTTTACCGCCTAACTGATAAATTTAAGAAAAATTAAAAAATTAAACTTGGGTAAAAAATTTTTTTGTACTCATTTATGTTGATAATTAATGCATTAGATCAGTTTTATCGAAAAATTAATATATAGTCTCATTTAAAAATCTATAAGTTTGTATCAGCTCGAAAATCATAAGAGCTATAAAGCTCCTGACTATAGCAATCGGTTGCCCCCGTCGATATCTACAACTATTATTTGAACAATTTTTCGATTAAATCAACGGTTTGGCTGTAATAAAAATGGGAACTCTCGAAAAACTCACACAGTATATATAATTTTTAGTATTAGTATTTTTAGTTTTATAATTTTTTTCTTCTTTTTCGGTTTCGTGAGGCTTCAAAACAAATTTCTGCTATAGTTCCGGGCTCAGGTCTTTTCATAGCACTCAGGTCTTTTCATAGCGCTGTATGTAATAAATGTATCTCCAAAGTGGACGAAAAAAAACGAAAAATTGCATTTCTCATACTCCCTTGTATTGCAATTGTTTTATTTTTGGGTCTGTTAAATATGAATCCAATAAACATATTGTAGCCTGTAATCCGCATTTAAATTTTTTGCCCTAATAGGCATAAGGCGTACCATCAAGGTTGCGCGTACTATAGGTTGAGATTCGCTGTTTTAGAATACTGAATCATTTAGACATTTTATCTTGTAAGTTACTTCATTTGAATGCAATTCATTTATTTCATTAAAGATAAATACATATGCGTGCATTTCTTTTACACATTTGTTTGTTTAAAGACCGACTGACTGAATACAAATCGTATTTTGTAGCCTCAGTGGCCTTGATGGGTTTAACAAAAACAAAAAAACGAAAAATTTATCGTCTGTAAACTGAGCGCGCAAATCTATGTAATCTTAAGTTTATGTAAATTTTTTACATTTTTACAACAAAACAAAGGTTAAATAATGTATACACGCGTATTACTCATAAATTCATAATTTACAATTACAGTAGAGCACCAATTTTGTTAAGAAAAAGTAGTCTCCATAAGTGGTGTTTGACAAAAGTGATGCTTTTTGACCAGGGGAGATTCACAAATATCATAAGATTATGTTTTGAATTAAAATTATGTTTTTTAAATATTAATAAAAGAAAAAAAGAAGTGAAGAATTAAAAATTATTTATCTCAGAAAATATTTTTTCATTTGTCGTTTTATTAATCTGCTTTGAAATAATTTTGTTTACATTTTACGTATGATAAAAACCGCCACAGAACAGAATACATATAGATAAACATTCTATGTACAATAATTAAAATCAATATTCCCACGCTTTGAGGTTTGTTGTTGTTTGTCACTACTATTAGCGGTATATTTATTTATTTCATTTGATAAAATCATGCGTCATGGTCTATTGCTCATGGATTTAATATTTATGTACTTGACATTTTTGATGCAACTTTCCAAAAGTGATGTTGACCAATATGATGCTCTCAAAAAATTTCCAAAACTGATGTTTCCATTATCGGTGCTATACTGTATTTTACAAAATTACAATATTTTAATTTTATTTAATAAAAAAAAAATAATAATATAAAAATCGCCAAGTGCGTGCTAGACCAGGAAAAATTAGCGTTCCGTAGTCATTTCAAAGAAAATTCTGAGAATAATAAGCCGTAATGAATGTAGGGCAAGTGGGATATAACTTTCAATGGTTATTAAATTGCCTAAGGAGGTTCCCCCGTGTGATTGGTTCAAAAAAAAATTTTTTCCACTTGAAAACAATTTCACTATGAAAGACTTCCAAGAGGAAGAAGAAAGAGTACAATATGAACCGGGCACCGTAGATTGATGGTAAGTTAAGATTTTCATAATTTAACCGTACTTGAAACTTTAAACGCATTTTTCTCAAAACTGTGTATTTCAAATTAAAAAAAGGGCGTATCAACCCACGCAAAGTGATGATAGGCATGACGAAACCACATGTTCTGTGGTTATAACTACGAAACACTAGTTATGTTACTTACTGTGAATAATATCAATAACAACAAATATGTAGTCAGTTTCACATTTGTATACTTTAAAACTTTAAAATTCATTTTTCGTAGAAAAATATTATAAATGTTCACTTTTATTTTATTATTATGCTGAAGAAAAGAAATTGAATTTGTATGATACGGGGAGGAAATATTGTTATTATAAAAGTTTTCCAAACTGAATCATTTTTGAAAGTTTTCGTTCAACAGCAGAATTCAAAATTATTTGATTTTCGTTATTGGTGATGTAATAAACAAATGGTTGAAATATTGACAACACCAGTTACCTACATAACACCACTTTTTAGATTTGATATTACGATTTCACATTCAGTTATTATACGAAGGGTTTGTATTTTTTTTTTTTTGAATAGATTTGTGTTTATAATGTACTTGTACTAATGTACTTATACACCTAATAATGTAAGTAACTGCTCTAATTTTCTCTCTTGAACACTTTCAAATTAATTATAGAAGTTTAATTTTTCCGACATAAATTTAAGTACCTGCCCATCTTTTAAACATACACTTACTCTCACTCATATGTTTAAAATTACCTGTCTAAAATATTGGGAGTATAAATTTTAACAAGTTAATTAAAGCAAACTTGCTCGTTAAATTTACATTAAAATAAATACCAAGTACTTACTTAATGCTTACTACATACAAATGCGAATTTTACATACATATATACCACATAGGAAAAAAGTTTATTTCTAATAGAAAGATTACATGTCATAGACAGAGAAAACAAAACAAAACAAAAAAAAAAAACAAATTGGCTATGTGCGTATCTGTCGAACACGTATTTTGTTTGGAGTACTGTAGTTCGAATTTTTTCACAATGTTATAGTAGAGTACTTGATTAGACACGAAAATTACGATAAAAAACAATTTAAATCAGGGCTTCGAACCGAAATTTTTTTCCGTTTCGGTTTTAAATAGTTTAAATTTTTTTGCGAGTTGTGAATATATTATCCATTTTATAGAAACTACATTTCTGAAACATCAATCAATGTTTAAAAAATTCAATCTTAATATTTTTCAACTATTGAATTGAAACACCATTTTTCCTTAGTAGGTGTGTACCTTAGGCCTGAGAAAGTTCTTTCGAAACTCGCTTGACTAGCTGGTACGCTAAACACAACCTCTGAAATTAGAAAAAGCTGGGAATATCAATTTTCATTTCTAATCCAGTAACCTGTTTCTTTTCTATCTAGAAATATCGTCGAAAGCAGATATCATATGTCCGTTAATTCTAATTAATACAGTGGAGGTGTGATACAGCAAAAAAAAAAAAAAAAATAAATAAATATATAAAATAAAAAAATATTTTAACGACCGTATGTACGAACGTTAGAAAAGTTTATTGGTTACTATCTCTGTACAATTTTATATTTAGATCCACGAGAAATTTTCAAATGTTATTGTTTATTTTATTCATATACCGTAAAACCGTCTAGACCCGGACACTTTTTTACATTTTTTGGTATAATTTTATGTTTATACATGTTTCCCCTTCATAGACACCACCAATAAAAGTATTACCATTAGAAAGAGCGTATACTATTTGTTATATCCCTGACCCATTTGTTTCATTATAAATAAAAATAAAAAAATAAAAATAATTAGTAAGTGTCCGGGTCTACACCCCAAATCCGTCTTGACCCGAACACTTACTTAAATAATGTAATAACATGGAAACTAACCTCTCCCGTCGGCGTTAGGACAGTGTTTTATATCGTCTGATGTCTTTGAACCTGTCAAAGGCTTTAAAACATTTTGTGGGAGGCGAGAGGGGTCAATACATAGTATGCCTCTCTATGAAGTAAACATGCGATATAACACCAGAAGGAAGCATAAACCGCGTAATTCTGGCGGGAATATAACGTATGGGTAGTGGAAGTTACAGCCAGTGCGAATCGCGGCTATAGTGTAATAAACTGATGTGTCCGGGTCTAAACGGATATATGTATATAGCATGTATTTTTTTTATATATACATCGAATATAACTTCAAACATCATTAAATGATGCGCGATAAAATTCTGAACACATACATATCAAAACTAAAAAATTATGCCAATTATGACGAAAATTACATGTCTAAGTTAGACACACATTTTATTTCTTTGAAAAACTGGAGAATAGTAATCCTGTAAAATGAGATAGTAAAAGTTGAAATCCGTAGTTTTTATTGGTACAGCTGTTTAGAGGATGTTTTTCTCTCTCTAATGACGTCAAGAACAAATGTTTATTGTAGTAGGTTAATGTAGAAACTACTTTGAAGATTGGTGCAAAGTGTCCGGGTCTAGACGGTTTTACGGTACCTACCAATATTATGGAAACATCAGTTCGTTAAATTTTGAAATTTATCGTTGAAGGTTGCAGAATAAAATTAAATATTGAATTTCAGGTATAAACCAGAACGAAAAAAACTAACGGTTTCGGTTTTTGAAAAATTTTGTTCCGGTTAACATCAATCGGTTTTACCGGTTTTCGGTTACGGTTATGGTTCGGTTCCAAGCCCCGGTTTAAACACACCAACACTTTAAAGATTGAACAAAAGTCTATTAAGAGTACGAGAAATCGGTGTACCACACCCCATTGGCAACGTATTAAACTGTGTTAACGCAAAACTTAATAAGGTTCATTTTTGATACACAATTACTGAATTATCTTGAAATGATTTTTATCCTAAGCGATACAAGCGCTATATAATGTTTTAGCTTCCTACAGTGTATACATATAATATGTATGTATTAAGGTAGAAGCTTGGTTCATATGTGTGTTATTTTGAAATATCTTTGCTCGCAGTCTCTGCAGTAATTTATAACAATGATTAACAATGATTTAATTAGTGTGTCAAGTGCGCGTAAAGACGGCGAAGTCTGTACGTAGTAAACGTTTAAATTATTACATACTGATATTAACATACATACGTATTTTTGTTGGTATACTAATCAACAAAATTGAGTTAAACATGCCTAAAAGAAAAGCATAAAATTGTATTCCTTTTTGTTTTACGAAAAAAGCGTTACGTTTTCGACATTCATTTCTTTAAGTTCAAGAAAACAATCATTTAACTAAAAGTTTTTGGAGTGTTGAATTTAATTTTGTTAGTAAATGTACTTACAAGTAACTAATTATAAAATTTAAGAGAATGTTGTAACTTATGAAAGTAAGATGCTGTGAATCGAATCAAACAACAGGAACTGACGATGAGTTCCTGTGTATGGTATTTTATACACTTCAGTGGTTCAACAGTTTTGGTACTTATAGCTGAATATTATGGAATTGGTGTACTTATATGTAAATACAAGGCGTCCCAGAAATTCATCCACGTTTGATTAGATTGTGTGAAGAATGTGAGGCTTCCCCTGGATTTTAACTGATTATTTTTGAAGGGGAGAAATACTTTTAGGCAGATAAAAATAAAGACAATTTCGTGAATTTTTTTAATAAGGAAAAAATTGATCTTATATTCTTAAGGTCTGGCATTTTAGTTATATTATTCCTTTAAAGTCGATTGCAGAAGTCTTTTATTGGAGTGCGTCATTGCCAGTGGCGTAGCGAGGGGGGTGCAAGGGGGTCTATCATGCACCGGGCGCCACTCGCAGAGGGGCGCCAAATGTGCGCCAAAGAGGGGCGTCAAATGTGCCCAAAGCCGGCAAGTCTTGGAGGGGCGCCAAGAAAATTTGGTATGAGGTTTTTTTTTGCTCGTCACTTGTTTTTTGGGAAGAAAAAAGCAATAATGTTTTCTACAAGGGCGCCAATAAAGTGTCGTGCCCCGGGCGCCGGTTATGTTCACTACGTCACTGCGTCATTCCATAATTTCCCAAACGATGACCACTCTAACAGAGTAATTATTATCAGAAAAATTTTAAAATTTTTTTTCATGTTGGTACCATTTATGTAGAAGTTTGGTGAAGCCAAAAAAATTCAAAAAAAAAGTAAAAAATTAACGAATTTGTACGGGATTTCTAAAAAAATTTAAATTTTCACGAAATTTTTATATATTTTTATAAAAGTTTAGTTTACACAGAAGGTAATAATATAGAGTATAGTATAGGTATTTGGTATAAATTTCAAAAAAATCGGTTGAGCAGTTTTTAGATAACAGTTCCCGCTAATTTTAAAAATGCTGTTTCGAGAAAAACGTGCTTAAAATTTCAGTATGTAATCATAAAAACGAAATAACTTCGGCACATAATTGTATATACATATATAGATTTATTTTATTGCGCAACCATATGAATAAGCCACAAATGCTATTACACACTGTCGAACATGCTTTATGTTCAGAGACGAAAACATATGAAGGACTTCAAATATCGCTCTAAATATTTGGGAGTATATTCTTGAATACCTACAGATAATTTTCTATAGGTGCAACCTTTAAAAATTTAAGCAAAAGTTCAAGTATTTTTGAAAATTTCATTGTGTCCTAAGCTTTTAGATAGTAATTCTGTTAAAGAAGACACTTATTATTTACATTTTGATTTGAATTAAAATGGGTGTGATGGCAATTAGTAATGTCGAGCCAAGGAGCAGTTACTCGATTAATCGACTAAAATTATTTTTCAAACAAAATTAGTCATTAATCGAAATTATCGAACATAGAATAGTCGACTAATCGACTAAATTTTTAGTCGAATTCATGACAAGATTAAGCTATGTAAATCTTCCCAAAAACGACGTTTTGTTTGGAATTTAATTGACGACATTTAATATTTTTTTTTTTTTTTAAAGATTGCCTGCACAATGTGTTAATCGCATAAAAATGACAAATCATACAAATACATATAGATAATTTTTTATATTTCAAAATTATTAAATTAGTTGTTTTTAGTCAATTAAAAAAAATTCTTTTTTATAACACCCGCTTCTAAAGTTCAATATTCAAGCGTTGTGTAGTGGGCGTAAAGAGCAGTTTTCATATCATTGTAAAACAAACGACAGTAACTGTGCGCAAAAGTACAACTGTGCGTGAAAGTAGCTAAAACTAGGCGAGAAAATAATGATATTCATTTGTCAATGATAAACATATTCAAATTAAGCATCAAAACGATCTACAAATTAATAAAAAAAAAATTTTTTTCATATAACATTATAAAATAAAATTAACCCTACTTTCTTAAATTACTTAAAAATAATTAATTTTTTTCTCTCTATTAAACTTCAGAAGCCGTCGTTATAAAAAATTATGTTCGATACGTATGCGTAAAGTGAGGTATCCAATAGGCTTAAACTGGGGCACTCGCTAAAGGGACTGACGCATACACAACGAGATCTCGTGCGTTTACCCCCACTCGCCTGACGGCTCGTGGGGGGATACAGCGCACGAGATCTCGTTGTGTATGCGTCTGTCCCTTAGACTCGTGCCCCAATTTAAGCCTACTAGAATACCTCTCTTTACGCATATGTATCGAAAATAACTATTAATCATTTAGTCGAGGGTAAACAGTAGACTAAAAAATGACTAAATGTAAACAAAATTAGTCGACTAAACGGATTAATTATTCCTCACCATTAGTAGCAATACGTTTTTGGCTTCATTATTATAATTCTTCAATGACCAACTTCTATGTACCTTAAAATATTCTTACAAAAAAAATTAATTCACTAAAACAATGCTGCATGGCATGGCCTATATGTATGCAATCATAACTACAATATTTTATTAAAACCATTTTACCACATTTCTCTAAAATTTGTCCCACGGGTAAATGAAAAAGCTGAACATCGTTTCATACAAACATACACACACACATACACAGCCCACTTAAAAAACAACCACTTTAAGACAATTTCATTCGACAATGTAAGTGAACAACATACAAGTTTATGGAAACGAGGACGCAGAAGAGGTGTGCGGAGGGAAAGTGGCCGAGGGGGGGGGGGGTAGCTGATGGTTGGTTGGAATTTATTAAAACAATTTTTATGTTTTTACTCATTTTTTTTTTATGATTATCATTTTTCTGATTCTTTATGTCCGACGCAACGGTTAAATGGTAAACGGCCATAATTCCATGAAACATAAAGACATAAAGAGTTTTGGTGGTACAATATTTGCATTTAGAGATCATTAAAGGATACAATCGTACGTATTACGGCCCAAATTTAATACATTCTTAAGGTATAATTATTTAGACAAATCGTTCATCTTTGTTTGTAGGGTAATAATAAAAAAAGATGTAGTATCGTCAGTGTTGTGAGGGGAGTTTGCGTCACCAATATGCTACAGATAAACCTTTTTTTGTACGATGGATAGGGACCACACATAAAAAAAAATCACACAAAAAAATATATTCAAATACTTCATGAATAGCTATAAAAAGTTAGTTCGGTCCAGATTGCAGGAAAAACCTTTTTTTATGCGATGAATCAGGACATCATAAAAGAAGTTTCATAGAAAATACATAACTCAGAACGCTCAAAACCTCACGATTTGGTTAGAAGTTGCCTTTCTAAACAAGATAAAATAATAATTTATACCTGAGAACATTTTATTTCAGTTTTATAATATCACGAAAATTCTAAAAGATTCATCGGTAAAAAAACTAAATGATGCAATAACTTAATATCTTATGCAATGTAGGTACTGATTAAGTGCTTAAAAACCATTAAAAATCAATTTTTTCAAAGAAAGTTATTATAGTTAATGTTTAATTTTCTTACTGTCTCTTGCTTTTGATTTACATTATGCACTTTAATAGAAATATTTTCAAAAACCGTTGCAAAAAAGCATAAAAAATCGCACAAAAAAGACCGCACAAAAAAAGGTTTAACTGGACTTGACTGTGTCGAAAATTTTTATCAAATCTTAAATAATTCTATGAATTATCGTTACATATAATGTCCAACTTTAATTGATGAAACGTAAAAATATTTGATAACTATTTAGCAATTTTATTTTGAAAATTGTTATTTTCCAACAATGATTCAAATTAGTGAAAGTAACGTAGGTACCGTAGGGTGGGCTAACTTTGTGCCAGCAGTATATCCTTGTGCCACCCCTGTCTTTGTGCAATCAAACTCATGCTGTTCGATCAATCATGCAAAAATTCTCAATGTTTAATCTTGTCAAATTTTTTTTCTTGGAAAAAGATTTTGATATTTAAATTTTGTCTCCGGAGCTCACCATTTCTCTCCACGACCCTGTCACTTACGAAAAACCTGATTGGTGATTAAACGTATGCTATTAGTTCATCCTTGTTGATCACAAAGATAATGATTCCTGAAATAAAAACTTTGAAAAAAGTAAAAGAAAAGTAATGGTTACTTTAGGTTTGGTAAAGTTAGGATCTCTTAACAATTCCTAATATTAATTTAACCTGCCAAAAATTTTAAATCTGTTACGTTTCTGTGTTAGATATTACTTGGAATTAACAAAGTGGCAATTTCCCAATATACGTGCAGAAGGAAAATTTTGAAAATTTCTAGTTTCATATATTGAACATGATTCAAAACGAACAAAAATTAGTATAAAAATTGGGGGTCACGTTTAGTTCTCGTAAAATATTCAAAATTTGATTTGTTGATATGTAAAATGCACTTAAAATCGTTTCACAAAACATGCACACGAAAAGTAGTAAAAATTTCTAGCTTCGTATATTAAACATGACCCAAAACAAATGAAAATTAGTATAAAAATTGGGGTTTACCTTTAATTTTCTTAAAATTGAATATTCAGAATTTGATTAGTTGAAATGTAGGGAAGCACTTGAAATTATATTACATCACTTAATTTTAACAATATGGCACTATTTAGTTTTAAAAAAACATAACCTTAATATTACTAAATAAATAAAAATAAATAAAAATATTAATTTAATTTTATATTTAAAAAAAAAAAAAAATTAGGTGGATGTTTTGTTGTGTTTTTATTTAAAAATCAACCAATCTGAAGTTGTCTGCACTAGAAACATATTTAGGTCTGTTCCCGTATTTTCTCTTAATCTACTAAATTTTTCAAGTACGTATATACTTTATGTAGTGCAGATAAAATATAAAAGTCATTACTAATAGCCTATTCAAATTATTCCAGTCCATTAATCCAGTGAGTTAATCCAGTCCACTGCTGGGCTGGATCACATATCGTTTACATTATTCCAGTTATTCAATGGTCCATTCTATAGTTATTCAATTATATTACAAAAAACAACAATGCGTGTTCACTATTCAATAGTAGTGGAATATTTAACAATACGGTACTTGACTGTACTTAAAATTTGTATCAAATATTACATAATTCTATGCATTATCATTACATATGTCCAATTTTAATGATGAAACATAACAAAATTTGATAACTGTTTAGAAATTTTACTTTGAAAATCGCCATTTTTCAACAATTTTTCAAATTAGTGAAAACGCGCCATTTCTTGAAAATGACGTAACATTTTGTAGCTAGATATGTCGATTTTGATAATTTTCATCGGTGAGGTGAAATTGTGTTTTCTTTTGAATATTTCTATTAGCTTATATACATATATTAATAATAATCGACCAGAATTCAAATAAATACTTGCTTTTACTTTGACATCTTATAAACATAATCAAAGTTTTGAGGTTATAAATATTGAAATTGACGTTTAATTGCTCCAAAATGTGACGTCACTATAGTGAGGTGTTTTTCCCGCCTTTTTCTCATTTAAAATTGTAGGGTTATTTTTTTGATGATTTTTTACAAAATCTGTCGAAAATAAAAAAATTACTTAACTGATATGGAAAAACAATGCTTTTAGAATATTTTTGAACTTCAGTCAAGTACCCTATTTTACAGTATTTTTCATATTTCACTGAAAAACATAATTAGTCAGGTCAGTCAGGTAAAGTTAGGAATTCGTTGACATCATGCTCCCATTTCTGTTTTCTTGGCTTGTAATTTGAGTTTCTGGAAAATTTATTTATCAGTCAAATCAAAGATTTCTATCAGTTGAAATTTGAATCGAAAATAGTTAACGGTAAAGTTACGGTATGTCTACGGTATTATATTTTCCTATTACTCTTCAATCCAATCTATGATCAAATCCTTCGTTCGAATAATTATATTAATCAGAAAAGAGAATAACCAGTAAGAAACCCATACATGCATACAAAGTCTATAAAACATAATATGCTTGTTTCGCATTACGAAACCAATATCAATTGAGAAATCCACACTACCATAGTAACAGACTTAGCGACTGACTGACTGGATGACGGTGTGAAGATATTATTTCCCTCTTATGACACAAGAACCATTTATTTTTTTCCCCGATTGAGTATTACGAGAATCGACAATAAGTAATATCCAACTAGGTCAACCAGGAGACGAAGACTGACGGCACTACGGCAGCGCCCACCTTCGATGTGCCGTAAGTAAATAGTGTTTATACATATGTACATACGTCTAGTAGTCGTATGATGTACTCTATTATAACGTTAACATGAATAATTATACCACAGGACAGTAATATACGCCAAAAGAATTATAAGCGAGAAAAATTTTCAAAATTCTTTGTCTACACGGAGAAAAAAATCATATAATTTTTGTAGACAAAATTTCAGAAAAATTACCATGCTCTCTTATAATGCGTGCGTGATCGACGACCAAAATAAAAAATATGTGCTAGCATGGTAAAATATAATGTGCTAACACAACTTTTATCGCACTCTTATGCATATATGTTATAGTTTAATTCGTGTTGTCGTACTCTTTCATTTGCGCATCTGACCCGCAACCTTATGTTGCTTGGGCGGTACCAAATTTTTATTTATTGTGGATTTAATATTAGACGTAAATAAAGTATAGTGTGTAATTTGGTTGAAGGGCAGGTTACGCACTCGTGAAAATTCGCACTCAACACTGCGTGACTTTTATGTAGCTTTTTCGCTCGTGTGTATTATACGTGTTTTTTTCTGAGGCATCTTTGAGCGCTCCGAAATGTTGAAAAGAGTTGTCCCGTTCCTTATCTTGTGCCGAAAGGAGGTTAAAAAACAAAATTTAGGCCTAAGAACCTCATTTCTCAAACTAGTAGGCAACGTAACTCGAACAATTTTTATCCGATTACCTTTAAACTTTAACTACAATTTCTTTGATAGATTGTTTACTATTTATCGAAGTACCTAGGATTTATATGATCAGCACACAATTTTTTTTTTTACAAAAAAGCATTCTCACGTTACTTACTACCATGGCGCAATTTTGTAGCCAAAATCAAAATAAAAAGAATAATTTTGGATGGAAAACTTTACTCTGAGCGCTTCATTAGTAGTGAGGAGAAAAATTTATAAAACAGCCACATCTTCAGCAAGCTTTCGAATTGTAAGGCCTTAATAAGCTGGTCACAGCTAACATTTAAAAAAAACCTACAAGACAATAGGTCATTTATAAAATTATCTAAAACTATCTCACTGAATTAAATTATCTACGGTTTTTGTCTTTATACACCTTCATTGTCAAACTAAAACAGAAAGAAAAAAAAACTAGAAGTAGTTGAAGAAATGACGAAAATTTGGATTTTTGGAACTGAATTTTCCAAATGGAAGTTGCATTAAAATGGCCTTCCCTAAAACTACAATCCTCCAAACCAATAAGTTAACGAGATCTCAGTGGTTACCGTTAAAAAAACTCCACTCTGTATGAGGTAAAATTACTTTTGTCAAACCATCTTGTGTAATACAGTGTTTTCTCACATATTCATATCATTTTGTAAATAGAACTGAAGTACTTTTTATTTTAATCAGTTTATTACTTCACGTTGCCACACAGATGCGTAATCAAATTGGATCACTTTTCCACAGGAAAAAGGAAATTCATGTACTTCCTGCTACATCCACTTCAAAACTTAAAGTTTCACACAAATATCATTCAAAATGTTTGTGAAAATGAAAAACGAAAATGTTTAATATTTATATATATATAACAGTTTTCCATCATCGAGAAAAACCACTTTTCCGTCAATCTAATAATATATGAAAGAAATGTTTTTTGAACTAGTGCCAGTGAAATAATGAACTCAACATTATATGTATACCTTCCGAAGCTTTTATTTTACTTGATCTTACTACTGTACCAGATGAGTGAGAGAGAAAGCTTTACATTCTATATTGAGTAGCACAGTAGCAATGTGCATTGAATTTTCACTTTCAATTTAGCAAATTGAAACGGAAAAGTTCATTGTATTTTTCTATTTGAATTTATAGTACCGCACACTGACCTATTTCTCAAGAAACAAATTCACGTAATGATTCAAAAGAAATAGCAACGATTACGTATTATATTCGTGAAAAAAACGAAATAATTAAGAATTATTGTAAGGCGGGTGACACACAATATTGTACGAATTATTTGTTTAAGAAGTTGATTGCACAACAGAGGCGTAGCGAACATAACTGGCGCCCGGTTCGTGACACTTCATTTGCGCCCCCCCCTTAACTTCTAAAATTTAAAAAATTTTAAGTAGTGAAACGATGTATCTAAAATTTCGGAAAAAATTCTTTCTCGTAGTATTTTAAATTTTTCCCTAAATGTTGCCTTAATGACCTTTTCTTGCCAGTGATTTGTTTGTGTGTCTATATATTTGAAGTCATAATCTAGAAGTAATTTCGTAATTTTCCTACACTTTCAAGTAGCGAAATTCTAATGGCAAACACAACAAAAAATCTTAATGGGTTCCTCCTATAAGCTTTTGACGCTCCTCCTATTAACTTTTGGCGCCGCTCTCAAAGTGGCGCCCGGGTCATGATAGTACTCCTGGCACTCCGCTGGCTACGGCACTGTTACACAATTATATTAAGGTGTATATTTTATTTTAATGCTAAACTGATTTAAGGCAGTATTCTAGTCCAAAATTTTTTAAAATTCGATTTTTTTTATTCAATTTTCTAAAAGTATAGACAATTAAAAATGTGTTTACAAAAGGAAATTGAAAAATTTTGAAAATTTACCAAGTTGGGTAGAGCGGGGCTAGTTGAGCATAGGTATGAGTTGAGCAATCGAAATATCTCAAAAACTATACATCGCACCCTAAGGCCCGATTTACATTAACGCTCTGCTCTCACTCCGATATCACTCCGCTTCAGGTTCGATAAAATATTCTTACACAATAAACAATGAGTGTATTCACATCATCGCTCTGATATCGGTCCGATATCAGTCACGGCTGGCTCTCGCTCCAATGTCACTCCAATATCTATACCACTCAGGTAATATTTTATCGGAGCGATATCAGACCTGTTATGGCTTGTACCTATAGTGTAAACACTTTTTTGATTCCGTTCCACCCCACTTGCATTCAGTAGTTATGAAAAGATATTTGTATCGAACTGAGACCGAACTGGGAGTGTACCCAAAGCAGCATTATAATGTCAATAGAGAACGAATAGGTACCAGCATGAAAATGAATGTGTAAATTATCTTTCAAATTACTTTCTAATGGACTCAGATGAAACCAGAGGAGCGGCTCTCAGCTCACGTCAAGAAATGGAGACATTTCTGAAATTCGTTACTGACACCGGATTTCAAACAGGCGTTGCTCAAGATTTTGGAGTTCACTACACAACAGTGCGCTAAACTATAAACAATGTTGCTGGTAGTATTATGGAAAAAACTCATCACCGGATAAAATTTCCATCCAATTTACAGGTTATGGAGAAAGCTAGAGTAAAGTATAAATAAATTTCGAATACCTACAGTTATTGGTGCACTGGATTGCACACACGTTCCCATTAAAAAACCATCAACGTTTGGAAATGACTATATTAACAGCAAAGGATTTTCGAGCATAAATGTGCAAATAACCTGTGATTCAAGTAAATTGATTACAAGTGTGGACGCTCAGTGGCCTGGAAGTGTTCATGATTTCAGGATTTGGAAACAAAGCTCCATATATAACACTTCAAGATTTCGAGGTAACTTCTGTTTGCTTTGAGACAGCGGATACGGAATTACTCCAGGGCTATTAACTCCGTTCAAAGATCCCCAAAACAGAAATGAAGAAATGTTTAACAATATTCACTCCAGGGAAAGATAAAGTGATCAGACGTCCCGCGAATAGTGCCGCTTTTTGGAAGACTGTCCCGCCTCCCACCGATTTTTAAAAATGTCCCGCTTTTTAGAAAATATCTGCATCATTTCTTATTATAAATGTAATTGACTTTTTTTTTGCTCGCTAGTTATTTTTTAAGAGAAAGTTCGAAAAAAAGTAGGAAAAATTAAGATTTTCTTCTTTTCAAGCAAAAGGTAGGGCATTTTTCACGATGCCTTTCATCTCATTTGTCCCGCTTTGTCTCAATAAAAATCTAGTCATTTTAGGGAAAGGGTTATAACTGAAAGGGTATTTAGCCAACTGAAACAAAGATTTCCTATTTCGGGACACAAACTGAGAGTATCTTTGGAAAAAGTTCTAAAAATAATTGTCTGTTGTGCTGTATTGCACAATATTAGTAAAAATCTACACGTTGATTTTCACTTTATAAAACAGTTTCCAAATGATTATGAAGAATAATTATGAAGAATATTTTGCGTTTGTTATAATTCTCCAAAATCAAGTGTTTACTTATAAGTATAAGTTAATACTTATAAGTAAATACTTAAATGTTTAAATGTTTTTCCAATATTTACTTTTAAGTAAAAGGTATCTTTTATTCAAGTCAAATGAAGTAATGTCTTCTACTTAAAAGTATTAACTTCTCTGCATAAGTAACCACTTATAAGGTTTTACTTTTTTTTATTCAACAGACCCATTGACTGTCAAATAATTATTTTATTATATGTCTGATAAACATCTAAGGCGTGGTTTGACTACATTTTCTAACTGCTCAATTTACCCCGTACCCTTGCTCAACTTACCTCACCGATGGGGTACGTTGAGCATGTCGGACTTTCTTCACTTAAACAGCTGTATCTCTTAAATGTGAATTGTTAGAAAAATGTTACTATGGGGACTTTAGAAAGGGAAGAAATTACCTACACATCAGTATGCATAACAATAAATTTAGACTTACGGTTGAGGAGCTATGATCGAGTAAGTGAAAAGTTGCACAACTAGCCTCGCCCTACCCTTATAGCAATTTTAATACGGTAGGTTCCGGTATTAAGAATTATACTTACTTCAAAACTTTAAATTCATGTATTTTGAAACTACATTTTTCAGGCTGGTCAACATGATATCTCGAATTCTATTTAGGTATCCAATCGACTTTTTCTAAATTGGCGTGTACCTTCAATATATGTTTTTACTATTTTTAAAAAATAAAACATTTTTAAAAAATCTAAAAATACTTTTCTTTTTTTTGTTTCAGATGGACATAAACCCGAAAATCATGTCCGCCAATGGTTACTGACCCAACGTTGCCTTCTTCGCTTTGTCTTCATCTACCTTATAGTCGAACGAATTCGAATTTCTAATGGCTACGAAACGTTTACTTCGAGATTAAGAAAAATCTGATAGTAGAGAAAATGTGTAGTTGTAATAAATTCGGAGAAATTTTACGTGGTTGGTCAGTGGTGCCTGAATCCCCAAAAATTTTAAAAAAGCAAAATCATGTCTGAAAACTATTTTTTAAATATGGATTGGAAAAACATTGAAAAATGAAAAATCAATGTCATATAATTTTGAGACCATTTTGTCTCAGGGATCCAACTTTTCAAGCAAATAAAATTAACCAAAAATTCCCCTGTCGCAGCATCCTGCATAACATAGCGAATTTCCGTTTATAAAAATTAGTTTTTCTCGCAAACTAGTTGACATAGAAAAAAACGTTTAAAGACCCTTTTTATGTAATTTTTTCTTTTCTTTTAAATGGTGTACAAAAATTTCGCAAAAATTTTGGAATGAGTGGAAATTTTGGCAAAAAACTAATTTTTTGCAAGAACAAAAACTATGTTCCTGGCATCCGACGTATCTGGCTGACGAACTCATCCAAGGGTTTGGGGCTTCCGATGTTTTCACCAAGTTTCGTAAAAATTGGATACTTCGTTCGAGAATTATCGCGCAGACACACACACACACACACACACACACACATATATATATATATATATATATATATATATATATATATATATATATATATATATATATATATATAAATTTTAGTGAATATTATTTTCGGTTTCTAGGGACCTCAAAACAAATTTCTGCCACAGTCCCGGACTCAGGTCGCGTCATGACAGTGGCTGTAATAGCTGAATTCTATTCTGGAAATTCGCTAAGAAGATTTTGAAACATATACTTGAAAAACGATTAATTCTAAAATCTTAGCAAACATCAAACCCTCAGTTGCTACGACTTTTTACTCACTTCTATTACATCATACGACAAATCGTACAATGTGTAATCATCTTTATCATATACCTTAATGTTGTCATTTAACTTCAACTGTTTAACTATACTGAAATAATTGGCAAACAGAGACTGAAGTCGAAACGTCCATTCGCCCGTTCAATCGGCAATAAAAGAGACGAACAAACAGACAAACACACAGATAGACGCACAATCAACCAGATGGACAGACGAAAAGTTTGTGATTTTATTTTCTTGTGATTTTCTATTTTAAGATGTGAGCGTATCATCCAAACACATGTATGTATGTATGTATGCGATTGCTAAAAACAAACTTGCCTTTATATTATTGAAAGTCAAGAACTTTTCAAAACAGCACAACTTACAGCACATACGATAAACAAGTAAATAGGTTGTTGTTGGTATTAAAAGAAAATTTTATCAATAAAATTATTAAATTTTGACTTTATTGTATTAACGTAATGGTACCTAGTCTAGTTTTCTTTTGATTTCCAATATTTATTAATGTAATTTTCAAATAAATTATTGAGATCTAAATTTAATAAATATATATTATTACCAAATAATTTAAATGTACCTACTAAATTCGAATTTATGCTTTTTTTTATTAAATTCTTTTACACTGTCTTTTATAATTAATATTCATTAACAATTATGATTTGTAACCTTTTTTCGATGTTTTTCTTTGCTTCTGATGCAGTACTCGGCCTTTTGCTTGCCCTATATCTCTATATATGAATTTTTAAAAGTACTAATTAGCTATTACTAGGAAGATTTTGAGCAAAAATAGATAAATTGGTATTAGGCGAGCGACTTACCGTTAAAAAGATGCTTGGAAATTGAATGAGTGACCACGAGCGTTCTAATATTTGGTTTATTTTTTTAATCGATGCAGAATTTAAAATAAAATAAAGAAATTCAAATACAGCTGAACCATTTTTTATGCGGTATTTTTTTGTGCAATTTCTTTTGTGCGATTTTTTTTATGTGGTTTTAAAAAAAAATGATCATTAAAAGACATACGTCATGTGAATCAAAATCAAGAGAAAGTAGGAAACTTAAACATTAACTGATAAAAGTACTTTTGGAAGGTTTTTAAGCATTTAATCAGTACAATGCATAAGAATATAAGTTATTGCACCATTAAGTTTCTTTACAGACGTATGTGTCACAATTTTCATAATATTATAAAAATAAAATAAAATATTTTTGAAAGGAAAAGCGACTTCTAAGGAAATCGTGAGGTTTTGAGCGTTTTGAGTTATGTATTTTTTATGAAACTCCACCGATCCACCGCATAAAAAGTTTTTTCTTACAATCTGGACCGAACTAAACCCTATATGATATTTTTGAATATACACGTTTGCTTCGCAATAAGGTTACTTCACAAACTGAATACAGAGAAAGAGATGGAACGTTATTTGTTTACCTTATCACAAATTTTCTTTTTGCTAAAATGTATACAGTTGTTCCTTTAGACATTTTAATTCAAAATTTTTACTTACAAAAATGATATCATTATAATGCAACCTTTTAAATAAAAGAAATACGTACATAATTTATGTATCCTCATGTAAGATATGTCATATGTATATACTAATTTATTTAAACATTGATTGAAATACTTTTAGTTACATATGTACATATTATTTTCAAATCTTCAAATTATCATATGTTTATGTATTTCTTATACAAAATTTTAATTAATATATTAGATAATTAAATACATATTTAGTTTTGAACAGAATATGTGCGTTTTTCACGATATTTTTTCTCAGAAACAATATCATAGTATGAATATTTAAAAATATTTTTAACCCTAAAAAAATGATATTGTTATATGTGCATTTATTATTATGGGTTTGATATGTACAAAACTTTTTTTATTTTATTTTTTAATTTTATCACACTTATATTACCTTTATTGCTTTTATGTGTATATCTATATATGTGTACATTTTCAACACCCTATATACGCTTCACTTATAGTAACATAGAAAGAGACAAACCTTTCTTGGTGTACCGTTTTGCGCGGCATCCGTGTATTTTTTTTTGCGATTTTTTTATGCGATCCCTATCGCATAAAAAAAGGTTCAGCTGTACTCTTTTTTGATTAACGCACGGCGTAAATGTTACAAACTGATTAACATAAATAGTTTGACAAGTATTCTTATAAATATTTGTATATTTTGATGAAAAGGAATTTTTTTTGCAAATATTTGACAGTTCGCAGCGTCTAGATAGTCAATCTTTTCATAGTTTCTATTTCCATACTTATAGAACCGATTAGAATAAGTTACAAAAGAGTTCACTCGCTCTCCTTGTCTTAAAGTTATTCTTGTTTCAAACATACGTTAGTAGTAATACCATATTTTTCACACAGTCACCTTAAAGATTGCATAAAAGTCTGTTACGAGTACGAGGAAGCTCTGTGCCACCCACCATTGGCAGTGTATTTTTTTCTTTTATTTTTTAAATAAAAAAATTTAAAAACGTTCATTTGTCGTGTCTACAAATTGTTTATTGTTTTTCTTTTTTTTTTTATCTCAATTTGTAATTAAAATCTGTAATAAAAAAAAATATTATCTAAAAAACGTCGTATGTATATGTTTAAAATATTTAAAATATTTTAAGAGGCGATAAAATTTAAGACAGATTGAAGGCGCGAGTCATAACATAACAGTGAAACTTTATCAAATTTAAAATACCAGGCAATAACGCGAGAACTCCATTTAAACAACAATATTTGAGAGAGATTATAAAATATTTTTTGGAAACATTGAACGAACGCAGATTACTTAACAACGGTGAGTGAATGTTTCACGATGAACGCTTCAGACAATTTATTTTTAGCGCTTTTTATATTAATGCTCTCGCGTTACGCTAACTAACTAGCTACATAGATTGCTGTTCTTCGTTAGACGTCGTTACACTTATGTATAAAAGTTTTGTATGTGAATATGTAAATACATAGAAAATTTATATTTTTAAAATGAGTTTAGTAAATAAATATGTATGTAGAAAATTATTGTTAATATACATTAAATTTTTTAATAATATTTTATAATAATAAACAAAATTGATAGTAAAAATTATTCACATAAATTTTATTTATAATTAGCACAAATTATGTACCATAAATATTTATAGGTAAAGTCGATGTTAGACCATAAATGAACTGTGTAATTCTACAATCTTTTGATATAGTTTTTGTCGTCCGGAGTGCAAGTCAATCTGGATCGGCTGCGACTGGAACTCAGTAGCTCTCGATAACTGGTCAAGCGCCTTCGCCCTAAACCACCGATTCTCTGTTCGAAAACCAAGCAATTTCTATAAAGAATCAATCACATATTCTCATATTCCCTTGAATCTGAAGTATTGTTAAGAAATGACGCTACACATTTGAAGGTATTACACTGATTCCGGTTCAAACGTTTCCGGTTGGAAACGCAAAACTTCTTCATTATGTTAGCATTTTACTTGCAAAAAAAAGCTCTAAAAATTCAAAATCCAATAAGATTCCAATGTCTTTATAAAAAATTTGTGTTTATAGTAGAGATGTCGATTTTCCAAAAAAAAGATCGATTTTTGGATCGATTTAAATTGAAATCAAAAAAATCGATTAAAAAAAAAATCGGCTAAAAAAAATCGATTCTGTGAGATCGATCTAAAAAATCGAAATTTTGAAAAGTTTAATAAAATTAGCTGATACTTTTTGTTAAGGGACTTACTTGATAGTACATAGGTAATATCGGTAATATCGTGTAAAAACGCCTTACATTATATTTGTAAAGGCGATGAGTTAACATTTCAGTTATAATTATAAAAAATAACGCAATTGAATATGTAGGACGAATACCATGGAATGAACCAAGTTTATTCAAAAATTTCAAACAAATTGACAAAAAAATGTTTTCTAAATAAGTCGCTTTTGTGGGAAATGGATTGTCGTTTGCACAGATAGGTGGTCTCTTCCTTCCTTTTGTATTAATAGTCTGGCTTTTTTTGGTGTTTCATTTTAACACATGTTTCTTTGTAGAATTACTATTAAAATGAAGTTATTTCTGGAAAAAATCGGTTATCGATCTCTTACTTTTAATAATCGATTCATGAATCGATTCAAATGAAAAAAATCGAAAAAAGAATCGATTTTTTAAGCTTCGATTAATCGATTTTCGATTAATCGATTTAAAATCGACATCTCTAGTTTATAGCAAAAGTTAGCTATGTGTAACGAAATTCTAACTGGCATTGACAAATACATTGGCATTGCCACTGCAATACCAAGAGACATATTGATTGGAGAGACATACCTATACTTCTTTTCTCCCCATCAGAGGAGTCTTTAGCGAATGAATTTTTACACATGTTAAGTTATTGCATTCAGAATTTCATTTAAAGTGTTGTTAAAATATGAAAAATTGACATAAATGTAGTTTATTCAAATATATACATAGGTGGCTGTATACTGGTGTACACTGCCATAACTCATATAAAATCCAATAAAAAAGCGCGATGTTTAAAATTTGCTATACGTACATATAGTACCTACATAATATCTTGTTTTGCTTAATAGTTAGGTAATATTCATGCAGATATATAGATATGTACATCTGCATTTTTACCATATAGACCAGAAATTAAGTTTCTACAGGATTAAAAGAAAAACTATGAAAGATTTTAAAAAAATCGGAAAGAAGTACCTACTTAATTTCGTTGGCTTTTTACTGCCACTGATAGAAATCATGATTCAAAGGATTTCTTTATCGATTCTAGAAATTTCTGGGCTCTTTAGTGTCTCAGGAACTATAATGGTTAGCTATTTAAGGGGAGATTCGCCAAAAAAACAAAAAATCGGCCATTTTTATTATTATTTTTTTTTTTTTTAACAAATAAATATTTGATTAAAACACTAAATATGTATACAACATTGTTTTTCTACAATCTTAGTGGAAAGTAGGCTTTTGCGCTCTGTGAAGAGATCACAAAATATGTGTTTGCCGAAGGCTGTCGTTGCCGAGCAACGAAGTACATACTACTTTGCGCTTTAAAGCGGCAAAGTAATACTTTGTCGCTCGCTCAACCTATATTTAATTACAAATCGGGTAGGCGTTGTTTATATTTTCTACGGTAACAAATAAATAAACAGATTATAAAATTATTATGTTTATCGTAATCAAGTGAAATATTAATTTTATTAAATTTCAAAATAACTGCAAAATATTAATTAAAAATAATAAATAACTATAATTAATAAATAACAAGAATAAAATATTTAAAAAAATATGTATATATATATATATATATATATATATATATATATATATATATATATATATATATATATATATATATATATATATGACGGAAATATGTAATAGTGACAGTGATTTCTCAAGTACACCTCCAGATATTTCTGAAGCTGCTAAAATTATAATATTAAAGTAAATGTTAGCGTCCATTATTATTTTTTCAAGTATCTTTTAAATAAAAAAAAAATTATAAGATTGTAGAAAAAATTTTGTGTGTAATTCGAGCGCAAAATGACTTGCCGCTCTCATGAAATTAGCGCGCTCCGCCTGGCGGCGTCGCGCGTCAACATTCTCAATCGAACGGCAAAGCACCATTTTGCGCTCTTAAAAATGCCCATAACTTTTAGATTTTTCATTTCTTAAAAATAAAATTTTAGGAGAATATTTCTAACACCTTAAGAAAGAAACATAATTATGAAGAAAAAAAAGATTTTTTTTTAGCGAATCTCCCCTTAATGACAATATACGCGTATTTAAAGTTATACTTTTTTGGTGTCATTGAAAATACACAATTTTTGTCACTAATATTCACAAATAACCAATATTTTTAATAACACTCATTAGAGCCGAATTTGCGTGAGAACACTTGGGACACATACCCCAGGCACGTGTCCCCACACAATAGGGACCTCTGTAAAATGAATAATGAATTTCTTTAGGTGCTTTTTTTCTCGTTAACTGTATTTTGCCGGAAAATAAAAAAAAATTCAAAAATTTCCTTAATTTTTCCTTATCCCCTTACGAATGGTCTTAAAAGAAGTGCCCCTCTTGTAGGTAAATCTGGCCCTAACATTCACCAATATTCACTATCAGTCGTTAGTACAGTATATAATTTTTATTCGTATCGAAATAAAACACACAGGTAAATAAACTATATTATGAATACATCTATTAGATGCTACGCGCAAATAGTCTTTTGTTTAGTGACCAACTTGATTACTTACTTTAACCTGCCAAAAGAAATATAATTTGAAAATATTTTCAAATTTGGGATGCTATATTATATTCCCTCGTTATACACATTATACTCTCTCTTTATCACTGTAATGTCAAATAATATGTGTGTCATTGTTCAAACATTTTAAAGGAGCACCATATTTTCCAGTTGATTATATTCAAACAATGCAGTGGAATTGTGATAATATATATTAAATTATATATTTTGAACCATCTCAGAATTTTCATGCGTTTGTTCTATTGTTATACTCTAATATTATTTGAATATGTTTGTGTGTTACACAGGTGCGATTCTAGGATTTTTATTTTGGGTAGGCCCGAATTTTTCTGTATTGTGATTATTGTGAACATATAACTTATGTGTATCATTTTTCTTGAAGGTACGGACCTTTTTTTTTATTGTATAATTTCACAAGCAACATTTACAAGGCATTTCAGGTAATCACTTAAGAGAGCCTATATATTATATATAATCAGGAACGGATTAACCCACCTTGGGATTCTAGATATTTTTATATTAACAGGCCTCTTTCCATCTTTCCTTCTAAATATCAGGCCCTAGCTATTTGTCTAATTTGCTAAGGCAATGATCCAATCATGGACCTAACAATATTACAGATAATAGTGGAAATAATTTCGGGCTACAAGAATTATATTTAAAATTAACGAACTGCTTTTAAACTTTCTTCTGATGCTTAAAAAAGTGTCGATAATTTGCCTGAATTAGGTGATCGGCCAAGTCGTCGGAAAACGACATTTCATATTACACAACCTAATATTATTTCAGATAATGCCGAAAATGATTCCAAGCTACAGGATATCTATTCAGAGTTAAAGAATTGCTTTCAAACATTTCTCTAATGCTTAAAAAAGTGGCAATATTTGTCTGAATTACATGATCGACCCAGGTCCGACGAGAGGGTGGGGTAGCCGAGGTTGTAGCCCTGGGGCTCGGCTTGAAAAAAGGGGCCCGCAGCGGTCAGTAGGGGCCCGGGAAAAAGTAAAATCTTTTTTTTTGTTTGTCACTTATTTTTTCGGGGAGAAATTTTTAAGAGATGTGCTTTATTCCCAGGGCCCGCCATTTCTCTCCACGGCCCTGGGTCGACCAAATGGTTGGAAAAAGATATTTCACATTACACGACCTAAAATTCTTAAAAAAGTGTCGATATTTGGATGGACAGGGCCGGACCTAGCGTGAATGACGGTCGGGGCAGAGTAAAAAAATGGCGCCCCTGTAGAAAAACATATTTATTTTTTCCTCCCAAAAGACGAGTAACAAAAAAAAAAAAACAAAAAAAGTCTCATACCTAATTTTGGCTCCCTCTTATTTACTTTTTAGCGCCCCCAAGACCTGCCGCCCGGAGCACGTGCCCCGCCTGCCCCCTAGACCCGGCCCTGTGGCTGAATTATATAATCAGCCAAGCGGTCGGAAAATGACATTTCATATTATACGATTTAATGGTATTCTAACTATAACGGTGTGGAAATGATTCCAGGTTACAAGAAATCTACTCCAAGTTAAAGAATTGTTTTTAAACATTTGACATAAAGTGTCTTTAAACATAAAGTGTTGACAGAGCAGATTAGTCCACTTTAAGGGCTTCTTGCTTTTTTTCATTTTTTCAAAATTTTTGGGTAGGCCCGGGCCTACTTGGCCTACCCGATAAAATCGCCACTGGTGTCACATCCAACAGAAATGTATGTATGTATAGATACATATTTGTAATAAAGAATGCAGACATAACCCGCTGGGCATGATTACCAAGTGGGAAAACACGGGAACATGGCAAACAAGGGTAACATTTATTTTAACATAACACATAATGTTTGCCGAACAAAAGCTCTGCTGTTTGTTTTTTTGGTGTTATAATATGTACCTACAACAGAGATATACATATACATATTCACATTACCTATGTATTATTAAAATTATGAACTTATTTCAGAATAGGAGGGCGAGGTAGAAAATTTCGAACTTTCGATGAAGGAAAGAGTTGAGGATTGGAAATGGTTGATTTTTGCCACTCAATGGGCGGCAATAAAAACAGTGACTGATTTTCTAATAACTGTTGCGTAGAATGCAAAAACAATAATTTACAAAATGTAATTCCAAGGATTTTGCTCAGTGGGCGAAAAGCAAAACAGTGGGCTGTTGATGCGTAGGATTCGAAAATAACAATTAAAAAAATGTAATTCCAAAGAAACATTTAAAAAATTGAATATAATCACCGTCTAGAGTGTCTAGACTATCCAAAAGCTTATAATATCATTATTTACTAATTGCTCATTAAACTTTTAGCGAATTGCCAGAATGGAAATTCAGCTGTTACAGTAGGTCTCATGACGCGACTTGAGCCCGGCACTATGGCAGAAATTTGTTTTGAGGTCCCTAGAAAACGAAAATAATATTCACTAAAATTTATATATATATACATATATATATATATATATATATATATATATATATATATATATATATATGTATATATATATAAATATATATATATATATATATATATATATATATATATATATATAATGTATGTATGTATTTATGTATCAGCACGATAACTCTCGAACGAAATGTCCTAGGTTTACGAAATTTGGGGTGAACGTTGGAAGTCCAAAAATCTTGGATGAATTCTTCAGCCGAACACGTCGGATGCCAGGAACATGGTTTTTGTTCTTGCAAAAAATTAGTTTTTTGCCAAAATTTGCTATAATTTAACAGTTTTTGCCACATTTTTTTACACCATTGCAAAGACGGAAAAAAATCACATAAAAAAGTTTTTTGAACTATTATTCTAGTTTAGCTAGTTTTTGAGAAAATAAGAAAAAACAGTCAATTTATTATTTTATGGAGATATCTGTAAAAATGGAGCCAAGTACTTTTTCTGTTAATGCGAACGAAAAATTTCATTTCACGAAAAAAATTTGGCGGAATGAGGCGGAAAAATCATATAAAGAAGGTTTTTTTATTTACATTTACTCTACATCAACTAGTTTCCGAGAAAAACGTAGGTACTTTTGTATATGGAAATTCGCTATGTTATGCAGGATGCTGCGACAGGGGTATTTTGTTTTCCATAAGAATAACGTGGTAAAGAATACTTTTTTTCGATTTTTTCCGTGAAAATAACGCTTCGTCAATTTATTAATTTTTTTTAAATTTAGAAATATTTCTAAAACTGAGAAAAAAATCTATTTTATAATAAAAAGATTAGAAGTCATGGTTTCTACTAAGTTTTTCCTCACCAGAGCCACCAGTAATTAATATTGATATTATGAGCTCTCCTTGAAGAGCTCATATGTTTTTCTTCTATAAGTACCTATGCAACTATTAATGGTACCTACTATTTATAATTTTTGGTACAGTGGTCTTACGAAACTTGGTGAAAACGTTTGAAGTCCCAGACTTTTGGATGAGTTCTTCACCTAGATACGTACGTTCGATGTTAAGAATCTAAAAAAAAATAAATTTTGCCAAATCTTGCTACAATTAAAACGTTTTCTAGGGAATAAACTGGAAATTCACTGTACTCAAACACAAAATCAAACTTCTTATCTCTTGGTTCAGTAACGAAACATGAAAAAGTTAAAACCGTGAAAGCTACTTCTCCCCAGACAAAGATGCAAAATTTACAGAGAGGAAAACGGATGTTAAAAGCGCTGAAAAGTATGATATTTACAGTTACACGCAGGCACAAAATTGTGTGCAATATGCGTACATATTGCTGTCTAATATTTATGTAACTTCTTACTTGATATAGTTTACTTTACCGATTAAATAATAGAATATTATTTGTTATTCTGTTACTTACATTTTCAAAATAAATCAAAAATTCACTCTGAAAATTTATCATTTGCAAAAAGACGTAACAACATACGTACGTAATTTACTTGAATGTATGTCAAGTTAGTTATTTTTCATTTTTATGTCAGTATAAATTTTCTCCCCAATTTATTAATAGTAAATGAAAAATGTGACAACACAATACATAATATACCAAACACTATAATATGTATTTACTATACAATATACTAGAAGCTAGAGAGAGTATGGAGACTACTAGAGAGGAAATCATTATGATGGCAGACAACAACAAGCACCGCAGCGGCGAGCCGAGCTAATGTTGCTGATAAAAATATGACAAGAATTACTCGTCTGGAAAATTTCCATGCGTCATTACGTCACTCATTCGGACACAGCACTATTTCATTCGCGACGAGTTTTGATTTTTTTTTAAAAAAGTGAATTTTAATAAACTGAATGAAGGAGTACGAGAGAAGGTCATTGAAGTAGTGTTAAAGGTTGGAATGGGAAGAGATTTGAACGGAGGAAAAAGCAGGGAGTAGTTGATGTGAATTACTTTTTTCCAGATTCGAGAGTATAGGCAGTTCTTTAATTCTTTGATATGAATTCTCAATTTGTTTTCGAGTTACGTCACCAGATTGAGAGCTATGAACACTCACAATATGAGGCAAGCGGGTTGCAAAATGCCTGTTCATATTCCTTTCTGTAATGATATTGATATTCATAACTTTACATCAATTTAAGGGATATTTATTTGTGGCTCTATACAAACATTTAAGGGGTATAATAATATTTTTGACCCCAGATTCGCACTCAGCGTCGAAAAATGCATCAAAATACCATACTCGATTATCTAGATCACGACTTTTGTTTTTTTCATGGGGGTGTCTTATTGCTACTTAACCTGAATCTATATTATTTTAAGACACCTTCCACCAATCTGACCTTGCTGAAATTTCTACACACGATAACTATGTTAGAGCCAAATAATATATATTTTTTGGTAGGTGTCACTCGAGGGGTTGGTCTAAAACACGCACCCTCAAAAATTCAATTATTATTTTAATGTAGTAAATGACGTGTCATGCGAATGTAAAAAAAATTGTATAATATAAGACTACCTTATATCAACATCCTCTGTTAACTTCATCTAACTATCTTCAACAGTATTGAAGAAAATAAATTTTAAAGTTAAGGGTTGTTAATCCGGTATCTCTGACAATACAGGGGGTAGAGGTCTAATACCTATATTTTCAAACATTACCCACTCACCATAAGCAACATTTATGAATGAAAAAGAATAGCCGAAAAAGCCGCTGGGCTGAGATCCAATATGCTTACCCGGCGAGACTCTTTTGCCCCAAAAACTACGTGTTCCCTGAACAAAATTTTTAAAATTTTTAGAACCTACTGCTTTTTTTTATTATTTTAAGTTTTATATGACAATAGAGTGGAAAAAGAAGCGATTTGAGTTATGGGGCATAATTTAGAAGCTCGACATGTAGCAAGCACCGGAATTCTCTATATTAATTTTTCTGGAAACTATCTAGACCGATGGGTTCTTTTATTCAACTCAATGTGCAAATTTAGTTGTTTGTGGACTAAAAATAGTTCTGAATTTTGATTGTTGATTGCTTTACACAGATTTCCTTTGAATATCTGGTTGATACTTCTTCAACAGCTTACTTGAAGTACTGTGCGTAATGAATATGAGTTCTAGAATTACGCAGGGAGTGAATTCTGAAAGAACGAATGATAACTGTGGGTGGTGACTAAGCTTTCGTTACACGAAGGCCCCCTTGTAAAATGTGAGATATGCCTTAAAGTCTGCTCTCCTGCAGATGTCTCTCAGAGAGAATAGTGTCTCGTAAGAATATAGAAAATCTAGGACGACGATTTGTCGTCCAAGCCACACTTACGACAGAGAGGACTCTTTGCTAATTCCATAATAAAAAGATACTTCTTTAGGATTATATTATACCCAATGAGTAGGCTTGTAAGATAACGCAACTTAACCGTGCTTAAAGAAATTAATTTCTTTCTTCGTTCAGAACTGAGCAAGACCATAAATTCTTGTGCCTGTCTAGTCGTTGAGCTAGAAGCGCCCTGTTATTTCGATCATTATTAATTTGGATTTCTAACTAGTAGTGACTAATTGTATCTCTATGTGACTACTAGATTCAATCCTCGATTTGTCAAGATGGTGTTCTTAATCCTTCGAGTTTCGTCTACTGACTGGACAATCAGTCCTGCGAATCAGACATGGAAATCAGTCTTGGTGTGAACCAGCACCATAAATCTGTTATAAATTGACTAAGGATATCTGAAAAGGCTAAATTCCTTGTACACAACCTACAAAATAAATTCTAGCGAATACAAAATTTCGGACTGCCGTAATCTGCGCATTCAAACAACACTACTAACAAAACATATATTTTTCTATTTGGCGTGAAATCAAACGGCGAGTGTTAAAAACGATATTTGCCGTTACAAAAATAACACTTTTATTGAAATATTACATAAAAATATGAAAATACGAAAAACACTGTACCTATGTGTGTTTGTGTTTATGTGTGTGTGTGTGGGTAGATTTTTTTTTGTGAATCCAATTAAAATAAGATGCTGTAGATCGTGAATGACATAACCTCAACTACGCTTCGCTACGCCACGACGCTGTCCGTGATCGTTGTCATCAGCGCCGTATGAAATTAATTAAAAATTTTAATTGCATTAAGTTTATATGAAAAAAAAAATTGTATGCGTACTTGACATTCAAAAAATTTAATGAATTGGGATGTTTTTTTTTTTTTTGTTTTCTTGTTTTGAAAATAGGTAGAGCTAAGCCGTAGGTGAAATCACTGAAACATACAAGTATATGTAAGATTTGAATTATTGAATGAATATGATCGTTGACTTTTGTAGGTAGAAATTTTCGTACAGGTGAGAAAAATAATTTTGAAAAGGATGCACGTCGAAACGGTGTTTTCTCGAGCACCCACTCTTAGACATTTCAGCTGATTTCAAAAGTGTAGGCTAGCGTTCCGGTTGTGGTAGATGAAACACTATAGCCTTCGAAACACTATAGCCTAAACGCAAACGAAATTAGCAAAAGCATTCCAAATTTGACTGGTAGTTCTTCTATCTGATTGATTTATTTACTTTTTTCCAAGATGTTTCCCTATTTCTCTATGAATTTCTTGAGGGTAGGTTTTGTTTGAAATTTTCTATCATCTGTGTCCCGATATACAATATTAACCGATGGAGCATTGATTCAAAAACATAGAAAAGATTTGAGCCAAGTCAAATGAGTTATTACACAAATAATTTTGGTTTTGAAATGCATGTTCTCATCATAATTAACATGACTTACATGAATTGGGCCTTTGGTAGGTAAGGGCTCATTTAATCTAATTCCACTCCCAGAGTATTTCTGGCTTTGGGTTTACAGCTCTGAAGTAGAGCAGCGAGCAGAAGTAAGAAATAAGATGGTTAAATGATAAGGGTGCCAATCAACGAGAAGTCAAACTTTAATAAAGTTTTTAGAAGACACGATTTTTCCTTCATAAAAAGAGCATCATAAGAAACGACTACTTGCAATATCAATAATGAAGAGTGTCTGCTTCGACTAATTATTATTAGTAATTCTAGAACAATTTGTCTAATAAAAAAAGTTCGCTGTTAGTATGCTATGGTTTTATGTCGTTACCCAGATAGGGTAACAAGGAACTTACTAATTGCGTTATTTTAGTTATATAAACCAAATATTTGTCAAAATAAATGGTAAGCACCTCTTAAATCGTCTAAAGAGCACAGCGTAACCAGGCTATGTTCCTGGAAGTTTTTCTGTAGTTTCTCTTCACAATTACAGATTCTAGTCCAAGCGTGGGTAACCATTTGTATTACACAGACAAGAAAAAAAATTTATGATTCATCGGTAAACCATAGTATACGTAACTGACACATTTATTATTTATTTATTTATTTTTTTGGAAATATGACAAAAGTTCTCTAAATTTTTCTTGGACTGTAGTTGACTTATGGGTGAAAGGTTGCTTACCGTTATTCCAACTCCTCCACGATCACTACTTTCTTTCACCCCCCACTGTAATCATAATTGTATTTTCTACAATACTTCCCTTTCCTCCCGGGTGAATATTTTTGAAAATTCCTGTTCACCTAATTAATCTCTACCGTTTAAATAAAAAAAACCTACCAACAATACAAAATGCATTCTATAACCGTAAAAATTGACCTATGCCTAGACTACCTGTATCCTTGTACAGTGAACAATTTTATAGTAATCAGGTGTGAGAAATGAAACACACACAAAAAAAACTACACGGAAAATCAAATTTATCAAAACATTGAGCACTGCAGTGACGTGGAAATTCATTAACTGCATCATAATACACTGTATTGAATTTCAGTTGAACATAAAATATACCATAGACATATTACATTTATGTACAGGGCCTTCAAGTATGTAACCATTTTAAATGATCTGCACTATATTCTAAATGTGTGTATTTACTGAATTATTTATTGTAAATGCGGTTATTCGGCGAGCCAGTTCACGGACCTTCGGAGACGGTAGGGATAATGTGATTCGAATTACTAATATCGATAATAAGTTTTTTCTATCTCGATTCCAGTACTGATTTAGTGGACGTAAATACCAACGGTAGGTAATGGAGATAAAAATTATTGGATATTGGTTTTGGTTACGGATAACATAATGTATAAAATATTATGTCGAAAAATATTACACGGCGTAGAGGAAAGATTTAATTGAAAGATTGAATAACAGAAATTATTATCACAATTTTAATTATTAGTATTATTATCGTTATTAATCGGACGCGAGTACATGTTCTCGTATGTATTCTTATACTATGAACTATACCTATGTGTATATTTGAGTGTTTAGGATCTGATAAATTTTATTATATCAAAGAGAGATCTTTATATTTATTATAAAAATGGGAAAAGTCAGTTTGGATTTAATCGTAAGCTTCTGATTTTCAAAAAAATTGAAAGATTGATCCCGAAAATAAACGAATAATTTGTGTAGGTATACTTGAATAATGTCATAACATAAAAAAAAAAAATTATAAACTGTTCATAATGTTATGAAGGTAATTCAAGTTTACATGTTTGGTATCAAAATGGGGGTATTTGACGGTATTTAGGAAAAATTATCGAGAAAATGTTCTAATAAAACAATTTATTATGCTAATTCATCATCATAATTAAAAATCAACTTGTTTACTTATTAGTCACGTGATCAGAAACGAGCTATGACGAGAATTATAGAAACTAACCCAAACTTTTCTAAATTAATCTAAAAGAAAATCAAGAATTTCTTTTACTAGTTATAAGAAAAATTAAATTAAGAAATTTTTTCTTAGTTACAAAATACCTGTTATTAGAAAACCTGACGTCATTGACAGTATACAAAACAGTATAAAAGAAAGTGAAAAGAATATTCCAGAAGCTTTAAAAGTCATAATAGGTATTGTTGACGGTTATAATGACAATTGCACATCTTATTGATATTCAAATGGTAAAATTCTTTCAAAAACTTTAACCTATTGTGTAAAACTACATTTCCTTAAAGTTTTTGTGCCGCAGTCATGGTGAAATTTCGTATTTTCTATTGTTTTGACGTGAATCAATGTCAACTAACATTATAAAAGTTTAACAGGATAATTTTACTGCAATTTCTGAAAGACTCTGTACACACGGTACTGCTACTACTAATGGTGACTTGAAAACAATAAATTATTTTCGGAAATGGGCGCACATAGTTTTCGAATTCGATACAGTATACAATTGAACATACAATGAAATTCCTTCAAACCGTATAAATGGTATATAAAACATAGTATGCTCGCCTATAATAATAATAATAGGTACATACAAGTCGTACCTATATGTACATGATTGTAAAACATATTTATATATTTTAATATAAATAAAGTTATATTATATGTACGAGTATGTATATTGGAACAATAGGTACGGAAACCTCCTCTATATAAATATTATAAAATAGCACAGCACATTATAACAGAGTAAGAATAAATATGTCTTTTGATGGCAATGGAATGCGCGCTTGGGACATGTTATGTCCCAGGAAGGTATACGACCAGATCCAGAGAAAATCAGTGTGTTTTAAGAGTTACAAAAATATGAAAAAATGGGACGGCAAGGTAGAATAAAGTCTTATATTAAATAAAATAGTGCAATAATGGTCTCAAAAAGTTGAGAAAACGTTTTGAACTTACGCTACATATTCTACTGGCACATACATAACTTATGTCTTAAATAATTAAACCATTAATTTAACACTAATATTCACTTTTTGTTTCGCACTAATCGATATAAGCATATTTTTAGTACAAAATCGTAAAATATTTCACTTAAGCAAACACTTTTTGACACAACTGAAACGAAATGTCTCATAGTGATTAAAATATTGTTTAACTGAATCATGAACAAATTATTAAAAATATGCATATTTTAAATTAAAATTATACCCTGATTTTGAGTGACGATTTTATCCCGCAAATGACAATGCAGTTATAGCCAATAGTAATAAATAATAAAAGTGCCGACAACCAGAGAACTGTTCCTTGTTAGAGGTAAAATTATTTTTGTCAAATATTTTCGAATGCAGTGTACGTAATGGCTGTAATAGTAATCAATGTTAGTTTTATTTTAGATATTTTTTTGTCACGAACCTTTATAAATTGTTTACGATTTTGTTGTTTAAAAACAATAAATTGAATATTTTATTTTGTTTTAAAAAATATTTGAATGCAATGAACATACGTTCAATAATTATTCTTTTCAGATAAAATATGTACGAAATACATGCAGACTGCAAAAAAAAGTCAATACTGGTTCAGATTTATTAAACACTCAGTGGTGCAATGTGTATTTTATTATCGTCCCAGAAACTTAACCGCTATTTATACGTTGATAAATCTTTTAGTTTTATTAGTATTTCGTAATACTTTCGCCCATTCATGAGTTAGTTTGTACTTTATTACTTTATTCTTGCAATAAAATAGTAATTTCAATAACAGAGAAAGAAATATTCAGCAATAAAAAAGGAATGACAAATTATGGAGTTATCACTCTGGTTGTTTGAGTTTTACCAATGTGATTTTGGTGAAACAATTGATTTTTGTTGGAAAAATTGCAATGACGTCATCAAAGAGACTACAAACTTTAAAGCTATAAAATATGAAGCAAAAGAACTGGTTTTAGCTCTAAACGGATATGAGTATGTTCGATTTTTCGATTTTGTGGTAAAAGTTTGGAGGAATTTTGTATTTTTGGTAGCAAAAATGAAAACTATTGATCTACAACTTACCTTTTAACAAACTGACATCTAATAAAAAATATTTTTAATGACGTCATTATGTATAAATAGAAATTTTCATGGTTCTAAAAATCATGATTTCAGTGACAGAAATATGGAACAAGAAGACAGTGCCAGGAGTGAACTTCGGAGGAACAGGGCAAAACAATTTGGGAGCCCAAGTTCACCTCTACTTTATCCAAAAAAGAAATGAAAATTTCTTGCAGAATTACCATTGACAAGCAAAAAAAAAAAAAATTTACAAAATGGTTCTTCAATTACTATGACTTTGAGCGAGAATGATAAATGTCTCTTATGTATCAAGTTACCTGCTATGTAAATGCTAACTTACGATTCCAATAGTTGGAAAATGTACTTAAATAATGTCCTATACCTACCTATTTTATCTCGAAAACTATGAAAACTTCAAACTACTGAAGAACCCTGTCTTGATGCATGTTCAACACACACTTGACGAATTTTTTTTAGTACAATAATTTGATATTTATTCGTCTTCTGTTTATATCTGGTAAATAATGCTAATAATTTACCATATTTATTGATAATAATTAAACAATATTAAACACATAGTATCTCAATCAACAGTACGCAAAACTGATTCTGATAATTACGAAAATGTAGGTAAGACAATCTTTGATTTTCACAAGCAACAATCTAAATGTATGTACAATATGTATGTTTGTATATATACAGTATATACCACATCTCATTTTCTGTTTGTTAATAAATTAACCTGTGTAATTAACACAGTTTACATACATTTGTCTGTCAGTATGTCTGTCTGTCTGGCTGTCTGAATATTGTGCAAATAAAATGGTAATTTACATACATAAATGTTGAATATGGTGCCGAATGTTGTACATATGTACATGTTAATGTACAAAATATAATAAAATCAAATACACAAAGTGATCAATAATGTGTGAGATTACGTATTAAGAGTGGATATCTAGCGCGGGCAGACAAAAGGAGTTAAGTCCAAAACATTAACTTTACAGTAGAGAGTAAAAACTAAACTGAAATGCATGCAACATCAGTTTATTTGAATTATCTTCAAGTTTACATGACATTTTGTATATTTTTTTTAATCAATTACTTTCTTAACATGTAACATAGTAAGTCATTAAAAAAATAGACTTTAAACCTTAAATTAAAATTTTTTAAGAAATTCTTTTGAATTTAACATACAAAAAAGTTCAAAAAATAATAATAAATTTTATTATTAAAACCATTTGTGGACTTAACCTGTTAGAAGCGGGTAGCTGTTGCAATAAAAATACATTTCCAATTTAATTAAACTATGTACTTTTTTTTATTAAGAATTTTAAGAACTTCTTTTGTTAGTTTTTGAAAAAGTTTTTTTATAACAAGTGCATGAAAAATGATGTTAGGAGTGGAATTGACTTTTGTCCTTTTGGAAATATATGAGATAGACTATCTTGATCCTTATTATAAAATAAAAATCAAAAAATCTAAAAAAGGACTTAACTCCTTTTGTTTGCCCATGCTAGATATCATTTAATGAAATTATGAAATTCAATATTTTATTTTATTTGACCAGAATGTAATAAAACAGTCGGAGATGTTGAATAGTAAAATGGATAAAAAATCTTATTTTGCAATAAAAATTTGTCAAATAGAGTAAAAAAAAAACGATTAAAGTTCACTTGCGCAAATAGTACCCGATACAAGTATTTTAAACGGCGTCGATTTAAATTGACAAAGAAGGGCGAGGACAATTTTCATTTTTAACGAAAAACTTTTACAACAATTAGTTCAGCAATGCCAAGAAAATAAAGAATTAGATTGTTTATAACAATTGATACGTAATTTCTTTCAGATATTTCTTAATGGTCCTTTTGGTAATAAAGAAGAAATCTTTAGCAATCAAGGGCAGTAATTTTTGTGTTTTTCGCGAAAAATGCATAAAAAACTGCATGTTTCAAAAAGCTTTCCTTTGATACACTGCATAATATTCTCCTGAAATTAATTTTCAAAATTAAAATTCTATTTTTTATACTTCATATCTATAACTGGGCCACCACACTCAATTTCTGTGTCAAATTTTAATTTTTTACGTCGAACAACTTCAGAAAAAGTATAGCTTGTGACAAATAGATGGACTCCGAAGTGATTACATAAATGTTCCGTTTTGCCAAACCCCATAATTCCTTAAATTTAAGAAGAATAATTTTAAATCACTGTAATTTAATAATAATAATTTTAAACACTAGTCTAAATTTAGTAATGACGTCGTGAGATTGAAAAGTGAGATGTATCTGAATATTTTAGAATGACTAATCTACTTTTGGTGCTGAAAATCAAATATTTATATCTGACTAAATTTTCAATGTCATCCTGATTATTTTCGTTGTAATTAAAGTCATGGAAAACATCAAAACTAAGTTTCAGAACGTTCATTGACGTCCTAAGACTCTAAGTGAAACCTTACTAATTCACACACCACGTCGTAGGACGCCAACAATTCCATATAATTAGACAGACGTTTTGTCATTATAGATTATGATCGTAATGGCATTAATTACATAATCAAATGTATTATGGAACACACAGTTGTATCATATGTGTATTTTACAATCAAACAAAATTGATCTCAATTTGAGAAATACATACAAACACATGTATATTATGAAGGTATAGATTTAAACGCTTTATATGATCTAATTAACTAATGTTTAACAGATAATTATTAACAAAAAGCATACCTAATATGGTACAATTTGTAATCATGGCTCATGGCTCGTGCGGGTAATCAATGAAACTATACTAGAGACAAAATATACACAAATAAAATATCAGGTAAGGGTTTAAGCCGATTAAAATAGAGTAATTGTAAGTTTATTTTCCGTATGTATCTAGGTCCTATTTCAAAACTTTTAATGAAATCATAATAATAAGCAGAATAAAGAGTATTTTGAAAATTGGACAATACAAATTCAAATGATATTAAAGAATTATAGTTTATCACACACAAATGGATACTTAAATAAAATTTAATGGGATTCCCAATTACTATGGTACATATATGTGTCGTTCGTGAATTTAATAATATGGCTTCATTATAATTTCAACAAAAAGAAAAGATGTAATGTATATTTTGAAAATTTGGTGAAAAATAAAATTAAATATAGGGTTGGGCGGGTTAAGAAAAGACAAAATCAAATCTTTTCATTTTTCATGTAGAAAATATTTGAATTTTTAGACAAAAAAATACTGTATGATGTTAAATTGTTTATATTTAAATCTATAAAAAAATAAAAACGTTGTCTTTTTTTTACCCACCAAATGGGGTAAAAAAAGACAGTGGAGGATAAATAAAAGACAGACCTCTAACTAATAGGATACTGCAAGTACATGATTGGAAGGGTAAAAAATAGACAGCTTGGATAATTAGCAGTACAACATTTTTTATTTCACAACTCTATCTACTACAAAATTTTTTATAGATATATTTAAATTTTACGTATTTTACCACAAACTTTAGCTAAGATTAAGCAGTAACAAAAGTTAGAAAAAGTTAACTGATGCAAAAGCTTGACTCACAGGAAATTTCTTTGGACTTTAAATATTAAAATAATTTTTATTTCACAAACATACAACTAATACAAAATTTATTGCGGCTCATTAAAAAACCAAATTTGTTAATTTGAAGCTGTTTTTTTTTTTACACCACTTTACATAAAGTAAAAAAATAAACCAAAATAATCTATGAATGAGTTAAAAATACTAAATATGTGCAGTAAAGCATAGTTATACATTATAAAAACATAAATAAATTTTCATGGCTCAAAAATACAAATTTTTGAATGAGCTGAAATTGATATTCATGAAAACCGTCTGCTCACTAACAAAAAAATTGTTTTATTGAAGAATCAGTATTTTTTTAATGCATAAAATATACATAAACATGCCATTATATAGTTTTAAAATGAAAATCCTTGTCAATAATTTTTAATTTTTCTAAATGTTAACCTCTTGTTTTTTTTTTTTTTTTTTTTATTTTTTACCCCACTTTTTTCTTTTTTCTAACATATAAAGAAAAATTACAAGCAGTCGGACCATTTGTACTTTACATTACTAACTTTTTACTTTACATTAAAACTTTGTACTTTACATTACTAAAGCATATAGAATAACAAGAAAAAAATTTTATCAAAAAATAATTAGTTTTATCTTCAATTGTTTAGTACGGAAAATACACATAGGATTTTGACAGTTTCAAAAGATGAGTGCGGAATTTACTTACAATCTTTGGTTTGGTGTGGAAATTACTACCGTCCGCTTCCCCAACACAAATATAAACAAAAGATAGAAAAACATGAAAAATAAAAAACAAAAAACAAACAAAAAACACGAAAGAATTCGGACCACCTGGACACAAGTTCCCCCTTTGCTTACTCACAAGCGCTCACTATTGGCCACCAAAACAAACTTTGCAACTCCGACCATTAGTACGTTAGATAACTCTTAGCAACCCATTTCTCACTGCTAGTTACTAGCTACCCCCTGGTAGCAACTAGCTACCAGCTCCAATGCTCTTCTCTACTCCATCCTGTTTTGCTGCCCTTAACTTGACGTGATTATCGTTTTTACGATTCTTTTATATTATTATTTAACCCACATAATTACATTATTTTTACCAGTGTCAGCAGAAAGTATGGATTAGTAAATTGTCGATATTTTTTGGTCGTTTGTTTTGGTTTACTGGCTCCGTTAATAATTTGTGTTCAAACAAATGGTTACCGATTGCAACATTTTGCAGACCAGTAAGTCTCTACTATTTTTTTACATAACTATTTAATTTCTTTTTCACCATAAATTTTTGTCAGAGGTAAGATTATTCTGCTCACGATCAGAATATTATTAATCAGAACCTGCCGTTTTGCAATAAATAATCTTTTATTTACATTTTGTAATAAGTTAAAAAAAAAAACAATAACAAAATGGAAATTGTTTTTTATTTTTGAAAAAAAATAATTTACGACAAGGACGAGTTGAGTTACCTTGTTATTTTCTGATTTTTTTTCCGCATTTAATTCTACGTTTATTTTATCTCATAAATCAGGTTTGTTCAGCGTCTGTCAATTTACTTGAAAAATATAGTCGTAACCGATGGTATACTCGTCTATCAGCATACGAAAGCCGTGTAACTTATTACAACGAATTGATTTTATAAAAATAAAATATATTGGTCGATTGGCAGATTGTCAATATTTAAAATAATGAAAACGATGAATTTATCCATTCAAAAGTTACATTATTCATCAAGCTTTTTCGAAGCTGAGTCTGACAAAAACTTTACGCTACGATGCGACGCACTGTTCGTGAGATATTTACGATCAAAGTTTTCGGTAACGAAAAATATCACTTAACATAACAAAAAGAAACACTTATTATGACATTATTGTCCACCGCCAATGTGTTGATAATAAGAATGAGTACACGAGAATTAGTATGGGGTGACTCACCCTCCCAATGTTACTCAAACTGAATTTTGAATTCGAGAATCTTATTTTGAGTATCTACCATTGGAAAAAAATTCTTGAATTACTCAAATAGTACGACTATATCGACACAGTCACATAACTACGTCTAACCTTAATATTACGAAATTTAGCAAAAATACTTCAATTAGATCTTTTACATAGATTTGAAATTTTTAAAAAAAATTTTCATGTCTTGTCATTTTTCACCCCCTTCGCAAAAGGAACCCCCAAATTTTAACCCTCAGTCACTCCTACTGATGTGCATATGAACAGACAGCTCCTTAAAAAAAGAGCAACACCGCCAAGTTAAACCTTTTCTCTATCTCTTATCGTTTTCGAGATATTTAAAAAAAATAATTTTTACCCAAATTTTCCAAAGGCGATTTCACGGTTTGGAACCATTTTTCCGTAAATAAAAAAATGCGTGTTTCTTTAGACTTTAACAAAGAACAACATATCCCAATATCGAGCGAAAGGTTTTTGTAAAAATATTTGTATAAACATATTTGTGACAGATGCACAAAAATAACTGCATTTTTCTGTAAATTAATAAAATTTTTCTTTCCTAAAAAAATGCAAAACTGAATGTAATTTTGAAATGGGCCGCCTCTATAAATGAACCTTGGTTGAATACATTTTAGAAGGTGAAGATTTGATATGCAATGAAAACCATAGATTCCAAGAAAGCGTACCTGAAACAAAAGAAATAAAATATTAGAAACATTAAAAATTTTCTAAGAAAAATTAATTAATTTTTGAAGAAAAACTTCTAGACCAACAGTATCTAACCATAAACCAGTCACACAATTTCAATACCAAAGGTCAAACTACCCATAACACATTCCCAATATATTTAATGATCGGTGGATTTTACTGTCAATACTATCGATATATCAAATATATTACACCATCGCATCACCCCGACTAAACACGTTTTACTCAAATATATTTGAGCCGAAATCTTACACATGTATCACTCGCTGTGCCTGTAGCTGGTCCACAATACTCTTCGCTTCGTATTCGTCGATTTTCCCTTCGAGATATTATATAAAATATGCAAAAAAAGAAAAACACACGAGATAGTTTGACAACGATAACGATAGAATGAGATAGAAATATATGGCCGTAGATACGTAACCCCATCTTGGCTAGTGTTGGTGTATTATATAATAAATAAGTGCCACACGTATCACATTCACAACTTGTTACTGAGTGACTCAAAAATTTTGAGTATTATGTAATAGAAACATGACTGAATGGAGAAGTCTCATAGTGAGGATAATGTAATATGTAGTTACATTCAACTAAAGTAACGGGACAACCTTTATACTCGAACGCGATTCAATACTCAAACCGTTTTGATACTTATTTTTATTTTTTTTTTTATAATTTATTATAAAATATCTAAATTGTTCGAGTATTAAATCGTGTTCGAGTATAGGGGCTTTTATCCTATAGACCAAAACTAATAAGCTGGTGAAAAAATTTTTGAAATTCGTTAATAAATAAAAGAGAAATAAAAGATAAAAGTTAAAGACAGAATGATTGATTTCCAAATCATTTGTGACGTCAAATATCCGCACAATTAGACACCGAGTGTCTTTTATGCAATATTTTTTTAATTTAATTACCATAGATTTAAGATTTAAAATACCCCTGTCGCAGCATCCTGCATAACATAGCGAATTTCCATTTACAAAAGTACGTTTTTCTCGGAAACTAGTTGATATAGAGCAATTGTAATTCAGAAAACCTTTATGTGATTTTTCCGCCAAATTTTTTTCACGGAAAATGTCCAAAACACCGTAAACGTTTTCACGAAATTTCTTAAAAAGTAGATGTTTCGTTCTTGAGTTATCGTGCGGACACATTTATATAGATGTTTACTAATTGTCCGCACGATACCTCAAGAACGAAACATCTTATTTTTAAGAAATTTCGTGAAAACGTTTACGGTGTTTTGGACATTTTTCGTGAAAAAAATTTGGCGGAAAAATCACATAAAGAAGGTTTTCTTAATTACAATTGCTCTATATTAACTAGTTTCCGAGAAAAACGTACTTTTGTAAATGGAAATTCGCTATGTTATGCAGGATGCTGCGACAGGGGTATTTGAATTACAGATTCCCAGTTTGACATTTTTTAAAAATAAATTATATGTAAATTAAAATTGTTGTGCATCGGAATGAGCCAAATTTCAACTCATTCCAACGGCAAACTTGTGAAAGTATATTTTTTTTTTTGAAAAAAAAATTACTACTTCAAAAGTAGAGGGGGTATTTTTGCAACCGCGCCAACCCCGGCAGAAGTGGATTTTCATACTTCACTATTATCAAATAAGCTATATAAGAAATTCTAGCTTTATGGCGAGTACCTTAGTCGAGGTGGCGGGTAGCTCTTCTACTATTACATTTCACGATTTTTTACATGCAAAATTTGAGAGTGAATAGTATAAAATTTTTCGCTATTTGATTTTTCTCTTTATTTATGCTTCAAATTCTACAACTCTGTCGAATTTCATCAACCTAAGATTAATAGAAGTACTTTATATTTTCGATGATAAGTGGAAAGTCAATCTATCACTCAATGACAAAATTGCCGTTTTTTGAGGTATTCAGGCTTGAAAAGAATAAGTCATTAACGTATATAAATTGAAGATTTGTTTTAGTTTCAGAATAAATCAATTTGGCACCAACAAACTCAAAAATCATTTTATTTAAAAGCAATATTTTAAACAAATATGAGTCTCCACCCACCGCCGGAGGTTTCTAGAACCGCCCCGGTAGTGGATGGTGGGTCCAGAACTTGTTTTCTTATTTTCTCAAAAACTAGCTAACCTAGAATAATAGTTCAAAAACCTTTTTTATGTGATTTTTTTCCGTCTTTGCAATGGTGTAAAAAAATGTGGCGAAAACTTTTAAATTATAGCAAATTTTGGCAAAAAACTAATTTTTTGCAAGAACAAAAACCATGTTCCTGGCATCCGACGTGCTTGGCTGAAGAACTCATCCAAGATTTTTGGACTTTCAACGTTGTCACCAAATTTCGTAAAGCTAGCAGCTTTTCCTGAAGAGCTATCGTGCTGATACATATATACATACATAAACCGATACATACATATATATATATATATATATATATATATATATATATATATATATATATATATATATATATATATATATATATAAATTTTAGTGAATGTTATTTTTGGGTTCTAGGGGCCTCAAAACAAATTTCTGCCATAGTCACGGGCTGAACTTCCACCATGAGCAAGGCTGGAATAGCGAGTTTCCATTCTGGAAATTCGCTAAAAAAATCTTTTTTATTACCTATATTTAAGAAAATATAATAGTTATAGATAAATTTTAGTGAATGTTATTTTCGGGTTCTAGGGATCTCAGAACAAATTTCTGCCATAGTCTCGGGTTCTAGTCGCGTCATGAGTGTGAGTCTAATAGCTGAATTTTCGATTCGAAAACTCGCTAAAATTAACATTTTAAAACGTCAAAATTTTGAATTTGTAAACGATAAAAATTTCAAACCTGTATCCATATTATGTTATAATTATCGTATTTACCAGCTTTATAAAAATTCATTAAAAACTCTGTTTGCAGTGTTGTAGCAAAGATGACGTCACACACCTGTATTAGTTGAAACGGGACTATTTTATGTAAAGTGCAACTTTAAAATCCCATAACTTTGTTAGTTGTTGAGATGCCTTTATTTTTCTTTTACACTTGTGTTTAATTTTGTTTTTATTTTTATAATTCGCCCATTAAAAAAAAATGGTAGACTTCTCCATTATTGGAATACCAATCGAAAGAAGCGTTATTCAAGCCGAAAGGCATACGTTTAAAGTCGAGTTGTACATCTTTTTATAACAAAATGTTACCTCAATAAAATTTTTCTAAGACTAGTCGTTTTTTTGGCACGTAATATGCAAAGGTACACAGTTATAATTGTAATTTACTTTCAGTTTCATTTCAATAAAAATAAAAATCTCATGGAACGGACTTCTTCGCGCGACAAAATCCAAACAAAATTGGAATTCTTCGCACGTCGCAATTATACGCACGGAAACGGACGAACAAGACGCTTTCAATGCACGAGGATGTATAGCTTCAGAGCTGTTTGGATCGTTTGGCTCGTCCGTTTTTATGCGTATTCGTCCGAATTAAATATTGCACGTTTCCGCATCCAAAGGACGACCAGCCTAACAAAGAAATGCGGCCATAGTGAAGCGATACTATTTCAAACAATAATTATTATAATGTCTGGATTTTTAGATCATGCAGTACCTATATTTGAACGTATACAAATACACATTTTAGTGAAGCTGACATATTTCATGCTGTCAATATTGTTGATCTTATCAGAACCAGTTGTAGTACGGACGCGGGTATCTATCGATTCGAACTCGAAATTCATTTCGTCGAACAAATTTATATATCGTAAGGAAAATAAGTGAAATTCTTTACATTTTCCAGTACTTATACGTACGTATTAAAATAGTATGGGCGCAACCAAAAATGGTTTTAAAAAGTTTTGGTGTTTTGAAAACAAAAGAAAGAAAAAGGGTCGACCAAGACGATTTTTGGCCTAAGGCTGAGAAATTTCTTTTATTTACATAATTTTAAGTGGTTTTCTAGAATTATGTACAAAGAAAAATGGAAACATTATAGGAGAGTCACTTTTGTGTCCGCCTATTTGTCGTTTAGAGACGGTTTTCTCGAAAGCTGCATGATATAGTAATTTAAAATTTGGCTTAATGCTAGGCCTTTGTATGTAGGTTGACGCTGATAGTTAAAAAGAGCTACTTTTGTGAATTCCAAACAAGGTAAGACTTAAAAAAATAATTATAAGAAAAATTGGATGATAGGGCAAAATCGGTTTTATCAATCTTAGTTCTCTGATTTAATTTAGGAAAAAAGTGTACTACCTATGGCTTAATTTCGGCCGGAACGCGGCAAAATAGTGTTCCGGCATGTCCCAGTGATTTTTAGTTTTTCTCGGAATGGTCTGGCACGTTCAGTGCGTTTAAGAGCTGCAGGATTGAAAGCAAAGGCCTCTAGTAAGCCAAAATCTAAATTTTTCCTTTTTTTTGGCCGTCACTTCATTTTTGAGGAAAAATTGGGGAAAGGCGTTGCGAAGTCTATAATTTTAGAAATTATGGCCTGGTCCTACCACAATCCCAAAAAAAGACAATAGAAACCCGTAAGTCTTAACTATCTTTTTTGAACAAAAACTTAAAATTTATTATCTATGACACTGAAAATCTGAACTAGATTATATTTTACTTTATACAAAATTTAATCAGTACAAAAATCAGGATGTTTTTAATTTTTTTTAAATTTTATTTTATTTTAACATTTCACACCTGGTGAAACGTACGATTGCAATAATAAATTATCCTTTCATTATCCTTCCGTTCAAACAATAAATTTCATTTTAAAAGGTTAATGAATAAAAGCACAATCCTCGTTTGCTCGGTTCTAAATGCAATTTTAACATCGAAACTTTAATACTGTTTCGTGTGTGTGATATGCCACATACAATTATATATACATATAGTGATAATATAAATATACAGTCGGTGTTGTAAATTATACCCATTTCCAAAGCATATAGTCTTACAGGCGTGAAAGATACGAATATAAATCAATCGATAATTTTTATATTTATTTTTGTGTAGATTATTTACGTTGGAAATCATTCTGCGGCGTGTATTTATATTTAATGCGGTTCTGACAAGGAGATGCACCCAGTGCGAAATTCAGGATTTTGGTGAAACTTCGCTGGTGTGTAGAATAGGCAAAAATAAGCGACCCGTATTTTTTTTTATCGGCCATCTTCCACGTTTAGGGGGTGAAACCAGCCCCTAAAGTTGGGGGTTCAAATCGTATTTCTTAAGATATCTCGAAAACTATGAGATAGAGAAAAACTTTACATTGATGAAATGTTGCTCTTTGAAAGACCTATTCACCTGTATAGGTTAAACCAGGGCCGGCTTCATAAGAACTGCTGGAGGGGTGAAAATGAGGGTAAATTTTTTTGTACAGCCTGGATGGTTCGATGTATCAAATTTTTACCATCATAAATAGGAAGATCATCAAAAATTAGGGGATACGTGTTTTTGCATTTTTTCGAAATATGAGTGGTATCCAAGCCATATAACGAAGAAAAAAATAGGGTAGATTATATTGCATTATTATTGATTGCAAATACGTTCTATATTTTTTTAACTTTATGTTGATTTTCATCACGAAAATGTAAATTTCTACTTTCCGATAATGATTCATGTATTTTTCAGTACTTAATTAATTGGTAATTTAGCCATGTGCCGATAAAAAAAAATACGGGTCCCTTATTTTTGCCTATTCTACACACCAGCGAAGTTTCATCAAAATTCCGAATTTCACTCTGGGTGCATCTCCTTGTGAGCTGGGGACACACACCACACGCTCATGATACATTTATGAAGCAAAAAATGGTAATAAGGTGTATGTTCGGTTTAAATCCCATCGAATCTTGTTTCCCCTTTTTCCGCTCAGAGAATATTTTAACGCTTTCCGAAGTATCACACCGAAACTTGTAAAAGAGCTCCGATGATTATTTCTCTCATAATTTTTAATAAATTACCAGAGTTAATTAAGAAAAATCCGAATATAAATATTTTTAAGCGACAGTTACATCAATTTTTAATAGATAATTCTTTTTATAGTTTGAAAGAATTTTTAGAAACAAATTTTACTTGATTCTTATTATAAGCCGTTTTTAACAATTCTGTACATGAACACCAATCATACAATTGTTGGAAAAAATTTTTCTTATATTTTTTATATTAATTTAGTAACGAATATATAATTTATTGTATATTTTTGACGACACCAAGCATGTATATCATCTCATTGGTAATAAATCTATCTATCTATCTATGTAGTTTGGTCGAATGCCTTCATTAATTTTAATTGATAATTATGTTATATTGGGAACTAATAACAACCAGCAACGATCAAAATATACAAGTTTTGGTACAGTAGTTACAAAAAATATTCGCTCTTATGCATTTTAGCGAACTGAGTTTCTAAACAAAGTCAGTGAAGCCAAGAGGCGTTCAAAAAGATCTCGTAACTAAAATCATAATTTAATTCAATTTACTTACGAATGATAAGTTACTCCAGTTGCTTTTACGATTTGCAATACCACTGATACAAACTAAAATGATAGTATGTGATATTAGACTACTCGCAAATGTTTTACAAGGCAGTCTACTAGTCTAGAAATTGAAGAGGTGGATTCCAAAAGGCGCCAAGTCATTTTTTCTCCAATGTGAGATTTTAGTTGATGTAGAATGTTCAAGTCCAGCTCTATACGATTTTCATAGTACCACCCTTCAAAATGAGCTTAGTGTACTGTAAAATGAATCATGAAAAATGGAATGTTTTCCAAAAAAGCGCTAAGTCAGTGACAGTTTTATTTCAAAACGCTCTAAGTCAAATTTACTCGTAAACCATTGCATTTTTTTTCAATAATAGCTGGTATTTTTTTTCCAAATTTGCTTGTAGACAGATTTTCTGTTATGTCAAACACATGAAATAGCTAATAATGCACTGTTTAAAATGTTTCTTGAATAAAATATATCTGTATTTAAACAAACTAGGTTTATTTTAACCAACTCAACCCAACTTTTTAAAGGTTTTTTTTCAATATAATCTATTGAAAATTATATGTATAAATAAGAAGAAATAAGTAACATCAATAATCATTATTATCTAAGAACTTGAAAATAATTTAAACAGATTACTACATTTGCCTCCCTAGATAGTTTTTTACATTTCCTGAAAAATTGCAAAAAGTGATTTAGCGCCTTTTGGAATCCACCTCTTCAATTGTTAAAATTCGATTTTTTTTACTCTATTTTCTGAAAGTATATAGACTCAAGAGTAAACTTAAAATTTTTTTAATTTTTTACAAAGTTATGGTCATTTTAATACGGTAGGTTCAGGTACTAGGTACTTATTGTACTGCACAATTTTAAATGCATTTTTCTTAAAATTACAGTTTTCAAGCAGGTCGACATGATATCTCGGGTTATATTTATCCAATCGACTTTGAATTTGGTATTGTACCTTCAATAGATGTTACTTTATGGTATGGACAACGGATATTATGAAATCTTAATTTTTACTATTTTTTAAAATAAACAACTTTGAAAAAACGTCCAATAATAAATTTTTTCAAACAGATACGATAAACCTTTGAACGAAACATCCTACTTTTACAAAATTTGGTGAAAAATTTGAAAGCCCCAAATTCTTGAATGAGTCTCTCATTCAGACAAGTCCGATGCCCAAAATCTAAAACTTTTTTCGAATTTCTTTTTCACAAAAGATACATTTTTGAATCATTATTCTATGTAAGCGGGTTTTTATAATCGAAATCTCACTGTGTTGGGCAGAATGGTACGATTGAGGTATTCCATTATTTAACCTAAATCGTTGTTTTTAAAATAAATTTAATGTACTTACATTAAAATGAATCATAAGTGGTATTTTGTAATCAAACAATGATGGAACATATCCTTGTTCCATTTTCTATTGATAATTACACATACACACAAATGCTTACTATGCGTTCTAAATTCCTCTTAGGCTGCGCCAGTTATAAATATATTTATAAAAACATAATAATCATAATACATTAACACTCCCAGCGTGAATCCCATCATATTAATTTACTTGTCTGGAAACAACACACTCACCATCCATAGAGTAACTAAACGCCTCCTGCATGACAGGAATAATTGTATCTCTGAAAATAATGATGCATAGCGACCATGTATTAGAGTGGTTAATCTTACTACTAAGCAAGAAGAATCACTAGGTTGGATAGCAAAGTTTTGTCGAAACCAACATATTTCTGAGAAGAATTCGGTCGTTTTGATAACGAAAATAAAAAGTCTAACCTGAAATTACCCTAACTCAACTAGTTACCCTAATTTAAATCACTTACATCAAGTTTAATTTGAGAGAAAAGTCATTTTTGGTAATTGAGCATTTGTGGGGTGGGCTCCAGCCCAATTTTAAAAAAAATTTAACAATTGCAGAATATTTAGGATGATAAAAAAAAAACAAAATGTAGATCGGGGGAAGCTAAAAAAATTGCCGAGAAATATCTTTTTTTTAGGTGGTGAGGTTAGTTAAGGTTAGGTTAGTTTGGTTAATTCAGAAGATAATTCAGGTTGGGGAAAGCTAGACAAATTGCCGAGAAATATTTTTTTTTAGGTGGTGAGGTTAGTTAAGGTTAGGTTAGTTTAGTTAGTTTTCACAACATACTTTGACTTGGATATAAAAACTAGGTGGTGAGGTTAGTTAAGGTTCGCTTAGTTTAGTTAATTTTGACAATATACTTAAATTTTGATGCATATGCATTAGGGTGTTTCATTTTGTAAGGAAAAAAAATAAAATGTAAAATTTTTGCAGACTTTGCTTATGCCCCGAGTCTCAGTGATATAAAAGATATATATGCCAAATTTCTAGAAGATTGGCTAATATTTAGAGGTTGCACACTTTCATTTTCAGTTTTGTAAAGAATTGTTTCTGTTGTTCGTCCCTGACCGATTAGACCCTCACATGGCTCTAATCGTTTCATTTCCTTTTTCTTTGTAGGTTTGGTTTCTAAATTTTTAGTCATATTTTACTTATCAGTCTGAGTAAAACGTCCGTCCAAAAAATCCAAAAGACAAAAAAAATTTCTAGCAAATACGAAAGATGCTTTAGGTGATTAGCAAATATGAGAGCACTTATTAATATCTACATCTGAGTAAGTGCTCAGAAATTAGCGTATCCAAATTATTATTTGGAGCTCATCGACTCACAATTGCCTCGTGCCCAAAGTGAACCTATATGAAGCTGACAAAATGTGAAACCGTTTCATTCCTTTAACCTTTTCGCGCCGAAGACCGTATATTCCCGTGATAAAAAAATGTGACAGATAGTCGAAGACCGTATTTATCCGACTTATAATAAAGAATTTTTTTTTTCAAAAAGTATTTTTTTACAAGTATGTAATTACCAAATTTATATTGTACTTTAGAAGACCGTACGATTCCGCAAACCTCGAAAACTGCCCGTCTTATGGGCATACTTAATAGGAAAATAGCACGTCGCGAAAGGGTTAATTATCATGAAAGAATATTCAGCTTTTTGAAAATTGAATGAAGTTTAGTGTAGAGGACAATTTTAAGTGCATAGTTAGCCTTTACCATCCACCATGCTTGATGTAGAGCCACTGGGATCCTGAAACTGAAGTCGTTTTTAGACCAGTCACCGAGGCACAGGAGTAAGAGTTGTAATAATTTTTTTGTAATCTTCTTTTGGATAACTTCCATCTTTTAAGACATTTTGAATGTAGTTAAACATTTCGACTTGTTATTCTTCTAGAAAACCTTGAATGCGATTTTCCTCATCCAGCATTGTCGTATATGACTCCTTGTCAAATGAAGCCCACAGACTTTGGAACTTCCCAAAAGTTAGGACCACTTGATTCTATGCTACAGCACATTTCTCAGAAACGCTTTCAATATTATTTATATATTAGTACATGAGAATTTCATTAGTACAAAGTACTGCAATATTAGCAATTTCATTAGTTAGAGAAAAAAGTGATTAATGTGTGCAACCCCTAAATATCCAATTTTCTTGAAATTTGGCATATATACCTTTTACATCACTGAGACTCGGGGCGTAAGCAAAGTCATATGAAAATCACATCTTTGGAAAAATGAAACACCCTAATATGCATACAAAATAAAAAAAGAAAACTTATTTTTCAATTTTATGTCAATGAAAACTTAATATTTCAAATTTAACGACAGTTTCCCAGCATTTCCAGTATTGATATCGAGTTGTAGTATTTTTTTAACTAATCCGCCGTAAGGACGAACATTTAAAAAAAAATCATTAAAATCGGTACATTAGTTTTTCTTTTAGAGCCAAAAATAGGTGGGCCTCACTAATGCACAATGACCCAATTTTTAATTTAATGACGTCATTAAGTTTTTATTCAAATTTTTCAATGCCTTTTGAAAATCGTAAATAAAATGATAGAATGATAAAATTGGAAACGAATTATACAGGTTTTCGAGACGTTGATCTTTTTATTTCTACCAAAGTTAAGAATATAGAGCCACTAGCAATAAGAAAAACACTTTTGTCAAATCAGTTATATTTCCAAAAGGGATTCAATCATCCAAATTACTTCCGCAAATCAGACGACAGAATGTTGGAACTAGAAACGAATTACCGGTTTTTAAAGTTAGCCATTTCATTTTTATCAAAATTAGGCATGTAGTAGGACCCCGGAAAAGATACTTCTTCTGTCGAATTAGTCATATTTCTGGAAGAAATTTCGCCATTTTGTTAGCAAAAATTGAAAATCGCATACCCAAATTATTCTAATTTAATCAACCCTACACGGAAAAAAAGAGTTTAGTTCAGTGAAACGAAACTGCGTGTTTGGGAAATATTATTTCGTCCAAATAAAATTTTGATCACTAAAATATTTCTCTTATTTCCAGGAATCAATTATTTTGTTTGTGTTTTTTGATAAATTTCAAACAAACACATTATTTCAGTTTTATATATTGTTTATTTGTTTATATTTTATTTCTGTGTATCATATTTAGCTTCATGCACACCAAAGTTTATTTGGCTCAAACAATTAGTTTGTTTGATTCAAACAAAACAGTTACGACAAAAACAAAATAATTACAACGCATGCGCGGAAATGTGGTCACGTGTAGAAGCCAAGCCAAGCCAAGCAATGTTATACGTAGGCCTAGTTATACGACTTAAAGTACATAAAAATATTTATTAACCGACATCTTGGATCTTGGTTGAAAACTTTTAATTCGAAATTAAATTTCACTATGTATACCTACATTGTATAAATTGTTTTAGACGTATTTAGCTTTTGTTTTAATATATTATGTAATAATTGTTGATACGACGGATAAAAAAAACTGAAAGAGATTCTAAAAGCTGATGTTTGAAGAAAATAACCTATATTTGTTGGTAAGTTTAAGTAACACATTAATTATTTTAATAAACAGTAGATATACTAAGCGCCCATATTGTCCATAATAAATTGTATTGCTTTTTTTCAGACAATATACAACATTGAAAATAGCACTGCCGCAACAAATGACATATTTGAAGGCCTTGGATATTTATGTTTGTGTTTGTGTTAATTGGGTTGTGTCCTTGTGTTATGTGATACTGATAAGTTAACGTTAATTTAGCGTTTATTTATGTAATACTAAAAATATGTGATTCAAAAAGTATTAAAAAAACAAACAACCAAAGTTTTATTAAAGTATTTGTAAATTTTAAGAATTTCATTGTTTAAAATTTATTTTTGAAATTTTTTTATATGGTTGTTTACGTTACCTGTTTGAATGTATGATAGTTTGCTGTTTATGTTCTGGAAAATGCATAAATTATACTACATTTTGAACTTGTATGTTTTATTATTTGATTGTAATAATTAATATTAATAATAATAATAATAATAATATGGATTACGTATTAACAATAAATAATAATCAGTGTGCTGATAAATTGATTTTCGTTTATTATATCCAATATATATTTATTTTTCAGGTAAATAAAAATAAAACTCAATTCAAATAGAAATAAAATTCAACAGAGTGAAAAATTATTTGATTTAAATAAGAAAACTGAGTGCCCTAAATAATAAAGTGTGTAATACAAATAAAATTATTATTTGCAATACAATATATTTTGTTTCTACTGAAATAAAGTAAGAAGTTCCATCAGAACAACGTTCAAGTTCACGTAAATAACATTTTTATTTGGTGCAAATTAAAAATTTATTTAAATCTCAAACGAAAAATTTAATTCATGGAAATATGAAACTTATTTGACGGTATACAAACAAGAATTTTATTTGGTTTGAATAAAATTTATTTGATTGAAATAATTCTTTTTTTCCGTGTAGTTCAAATCACTTCAATAAAGTCTGATTTAAGAAAAAATTTATAAAAAATTTTGTTTTTTTTTTTTTTCTCATTTTTTCCAAAACTTCTGTCAAATCGATCATATTTCTAAATGGAATTACCTGATGGAATTAATTAACTGAATCAATTACCGTACCACAAAATACGATTAATATTAGTTAACAGAAACTGGGCTATTTAAATGATAAATTACGCACCCCTTGGAGGTAAAATTATTCACTACAAATTCTTCGTATTGCTGGCGTTTTATTTGATATGTGTTACATTCAATTATATTACGAGCCAGTCCACCAGTACGTACACTATGTTTTAAGTGTTTGAATACACGCAATTGAAATATCGCATTCATTGCATGCATATGTACGTACATTTGGGTTACAACTTACAACTACATAACTACAGGGGAGAACTTCGGGGGCATTGGCTGTACAAAGTGTTGGATACAAATGGTGTCAGTGTTCCAGCAGGCCGCCCGACCGACAGTCCTCGGCCAGCAGTCGTCTTTGTAATAATTTTAAAATTAGAACATGTAAGTAAGTACTGTAAAGCGAACATATTGAAAGAGATTAAATTAATGGGTTGGATTATGGAAATTATTAAATTAGTAATTAGAATAATATTTTTCTACAGTAACAAAATTTATAATATATTGAGTTATTAAGTACAGTAGTTGATGAAAGCATTCGTTATTGTGGGTTTTTAAATCACTTTTATGTAAAAATATAAAACTTATAACAGACGCAGCTTTATTAAGGGAAGAAACACCACCACAACGAAAAAAAACTGAAATTTTATGAAAAGTCTGCCGAACATCTCTTCCGATTGGCTCGTCCCTGAAATTAGACACATCAGTCGAAAGTATTGGTTGTATCGTTTCCAAGGCAGCAGTGCCGGATTTACTCTAAGTGCCGCCCGTGCTTTTCTCTAAAAAAATTTTTTTATAATTTTTTACCATTTTCCTACTAAAAATAAGTGACGGGCAAAAAAAAACTACAAATTTCAAATTTTGTCTCCCTTTTTGGCCTAAAGGGCATAGTCGGGTAAGATAGGGAAAACGGACCTTGACGCAAAATTGATTGTTTTTATAGGAAACAATACTTCTTAGCCCCAGATACATTCCTGCCAAATTTCAACCCTCCGAGGCTAATAGTTTATGAATACACAAACAGACAAAAGTTTTCAAAAACAATTTTTTTTTGACGAAATTACTGAGCCGACTTATTTGAGTTTAATATATATTGTGTACCCACCTTAGGCAAAGTAAAAAAAAAAAATTATAACGTTATATCCCTTTATTATACTAATTTTCTTAAATCTTTAAATTTAAGTAAATTTTTTTTTTGGCACTTACGCGTTATCGACACCCACCATTTTTTGTTCAATAATATGTCTCTTTGTACTCTATAACATATATTTTTATGGAAAAATTTTAGTTGGTAGAACATAGTAATATTTTAATACAAATGCATGCCATGTTCGGTACTACATATATTACTTATGTATAAAAACGATCATAAATTCGAGGATTCTTAACCATCCATGTCCACAAAAATAACACTTACGAGTATGAGTAAATTATTTTTTCAACCGAAAAAAATGATAAGTGAATTGAAAATGAGTAAAAAATAATAAAATTCATGGAAAATGCTACTTTATTAAAAAAGAAAAAAATGATTAGTAGGCATCTATAAAAAAACTGTTTACATAGAAAAATCTATTTATTATCGACGGTGAGCGCTTACTTAGGTTCCTAGGAAGGTAAGTAAATTACTTACGTTCCCAGGCAGGTAAATGTTGCTTACACGACAAGCTATCTGGTATGTAAACGCCAACTTACAATTCAAAAGGTTGAAAAAAGACATTATACAATACCAGCAACCAAGTCGAAGTCACATTTATCTAAAATTACTTTAAAATCACTTCAAATACATGTATATTTTTCTATAAGCAAAAATCAATTTTAAATAAAAATAAAAGACGAAACCGTATCCACCAATTTGAAAACATATTTCTAAAAATACATATTACATTTTTCAACTAGAATAGTAGCAAAATAAAGCAATATAGTATAGACAGGTATGTAAGTACGTAGAAACCAGTAGCATGTAAAGAACTACATGAAAAAGAAACAAAAATTACAAAAATAAATGCTTGGGGAGGAAAATCGTGAAAACCACTAAGCGAAAGATAATCATTAAAATGAAGTAAAACTACCGACAACTGGCACATGAAAGATCACGTAGCCTGCCGCTACGTAGTCAAGCTACGATCTATCTACAATCACTACTGATTGTGATCGTAACCGCAACTCCACGATCAAAGCTCGTCGATATTTTGTAATAAGTATGGTAGCTCAGTTTCTCAGTTTTGTACACAGCCAGTCACAAAGTCGATTTTGTTTGATTCAACTTTGTCAGTCGCAAACAGTCAAGACAATTTATATGTATATTTTGAAATAATGATAGTTCGACATTTCATAATATTAGATCGTTCAAATGGAATTAAAATGGAATACAGGGTGTGCTAAACAATGAAGTCTTTTGAATTGAGACTTTGATTATGTCGCAGTTTTCATCAAAAAGCATTCGGGAATACACTAAGATCGTATTTTAAAGTGATAATCTACGCAAAAATCGTAAAATATCTCGAGATATGAAATTTGCAGATGGGAAAAATTCAAATCATAAATATTTTAAAAAAATTGTAGCTCTCATTGTAATATTCAAAGTATGGTAAAGTGTAGGTTGACCACCTATGCAAGGACATATATCACGAAATCCTTAAAAAAATACCCCTGTCGCAGCATCCTGCAAAACATAGCGAATTTCCATTTATAAAAATTAGTTTTTCTCGGAAACTAGTTGACATAGAGCAATAGTTTAAAAACCTTTTTTATGTTTTTTGTCTCCTCTTTTAAATGGTGTAAAAAAATTTCACAAAAATTATTGACTAAGTGGAAATTTTGGCAAAAAACTAATTTTTTACAAGAACAAAAAGCATGCGTGTCTGGCTAACGAACTCGTCCAACGGTCGATCCAACGGTCCAACGTCGTCGTTCGAGAGTTATCGTGTGGAGACACACACACACACACGCATATATATATATATATATATATATATATATATATATATATATATATATATATATATATGTAAATTTTAGTGAATATTATTTTCGGTCTCTAGGGACGTCAAAACAAATTTTTGCCATAGTCCCGGGCTCAAGTAGCGTCAGGACAGTGGCTATAATAGCTGAATTCCATTCTGGAAATTTGCTAATAAAAATGGTAATAGCTATCAACTGAGAAAACAAAATCTCTTTCCAAAAATTTTATTTTTACTGTTAAAACACAAGGCTGGAACGTTAGCCATAATTAGGGCCGGATTTAGGAGGGGGAGGCAAGCTGGGGCATGTGCCCCCTTGTCGGTGGTAGGGGGCGGCAAAAGTGTAAGTTTGGATTTTTTTGCTTGTCACTTGTTTTTTTGCAGGGATTTTTAAATACTGACATTTGAATTTTGAACCAAGAACAAGTTTGCTCCCCCTCATAATAATTGTAGGTTTGGCCCTGGCCTTGATAGAGCATACACTAGTGAGGCATGTAATATTCATTCTGATGACGTCAGCAAATACATTTAGAAACGTGAAAGTCGTAAAAATCGCAATTTTAATAGTCGTAATATATAAAATTTGAATATTCCCATAGTCAAAAAGAGGCCCAAGTTCATTATAACAAATATTTTTTTTTTTATGTATGAAATTTCAACCAAATGAAGTTTTGAAGTTTTTAAGAACAGAACGTTTTGCCCATTTTAATATTAACCTTGAAATTAAAACATCTGCAAATATTTCCTGTTGTCGTTGTGTGTAAATTTCATCATCGTCACGAAATAATTTCAATAATTTTTACCGCCAAAATTCATCCGAAATACAATAAATACCATCTATAGGCACAAAAGTGTAAAAATATCTTACACCCAGTATATAGTATTATTAATGAATGATTCAAAATGAACAGACTTGACGAATTTTAATTACATATAATTATCATATTCACATAAAATTATCTACGACGCTCAATATACAGTCTAAGAGCTAGTACCTGAAAAATGAATGTGTCATTTATGATGGTAATCTAAACAATAATTTGTACTAGCATCGACAAACATCTTTCCTTAATGTTTCATCAACGCTTCAATAGTCTTTGAGTAACTTTTCGTGTAAGGAAACAGCGTTGTATAATTTTTTAACTACATTTATCCTTTTTTATTCACTATACAACTTTAAGAAGAGCCTAGCGCTGAAGTCGAATTTTCATTACGCCATCTAATTCTGTGGCCACAAGCCAAAGTACCTTAAGTCAATTTAAGTAAAAAAAAACAGATTTCTATTGATTATTACACACTGTTCATTAGAACGTTACGTAATAATGTCAAGTTGACCTACGTTTTACTTAACTTAAATAGGAAAAAATTGACAGCAGAAAAACAGTAGTTTAAGTTACTTTTTATAGTCCCTATAAAATGTTAAAACTCTGCCTCTGAAAAATAAAAATTTTAGACTTAAGATACTGTAGCTTGTGGCCACAGAATTATCAAATAAAACGCTTTGAAACTTTCGTCAGATTCCTTTGTTTGTCTCCTTTTCCGATTCTCTGTATAGAGTATTCTAGAACTTTTGTCAAATACTGTTACTTACCAACGACTTTTTTTAAATGATCAATTCAATGTTGAAGCTGACTTTACTGTTCGACGTTTTTTTGATAACCAATCCGAAGGTGAGTTCGGAGAAAAATAGAATCCGTATAAGATCACTTTCATGTCCGTCTATCCGTCTGTCACATGACGGGTACCTATATCGCCAGTCAACGCTTAGAAAAGAAATTATTTTTCATTAAAATTTTTCATTAATCGAATCCAGCTTTCTATAAAAAAAATTCAAAAACGTAGTTCACGCAATAATGAGTATTAAATATAAAATTTTGAAAATACGTTTCTTTATATATATTTTATAATATCTCGGAACTACATTTTTGGAACTGGTGGACACGATAACTCAAAAACTATTCGATGGATCCTTTTTTTAAATTTTTTATTTTACAGATAATTCAATTCGTCGGCACCTCTACCTAAGTTCGATACACTTTCAATATTTTTTTTTTTATTTTTAAATTTTCTTTAAAGAGCGAAAAATAAGACAAAAATCGTAATCAAAAGTTCAAACATCCGCCATTTTTTTTCTTTCAGCAATTTATTGATATTATAGGTAGAGGCGCCGGTACTCTTCATATATTTTATAAATCTTTTTTGTTTTTGGATTTCGGTGGTTTATTACCGGTGCTAGGATGTCCACCAACAAGGCTTTGGATTTTCGGATCGTCACACTGCATTATCTATAAAATGGACACTTTTTTATATTTTTCCTTGAAAAATTTTTTTTTGTGTAGTTTAATACCTAATAAATATGTGCACAAAATTTGAAATTGATATTTACTTCCGTTCTTGGGAAAAAAATTCTAGAAAAATACATAATTTTTAAGGACTCTCGAGTAAACCTCCCCTTAACTTCAGAATGATTGATTTATTAGTAGGTGAACTATAAATTTCTAACTTCAATCAGCAATTAGTAGACCTTTTACGCTACTGAAAGGTCGTGAAGAGAATGCCATACCAGTAAAAAAACAATTACCTACACGGAAAGTGAACCAGAAGGCTAAGGTAGTAAACAACAGCTGTTTTTGTTAACACCCCTCCGACTATTGTTCTAATCTCCTTTGTTCACCCATATTATGAATAGTCAAATTTATTAAATTATAATTCCAAGTGTGTCCCAAATATTTCCCTATAATTTTTGTCAGTTTGGTGACTAACTCAACATCATCAGATATCATCGTCATACTTCATGTCTCATCACGAACCACGATCCACAAAATAGTCGGGGATGACATCATCATCAAAATGAATGAACGTTAATAATATCAAACGAAATTTGTACTCGAAATGTATAATTTACCAACATGTATAATTATACATCATTACAGAATATTTAAAGTGTTGTCTTAGCGTTTGGTAGTTTTGGTGGGGTCCAAAAATAAAATTAATATGATGGATCCAACGATTCAACATGTGATTTATGTTTTAGTTCCTGAACGTATTTGATGAGGAATATGATTCATAGAGGAAGGAAGTTTGTGACGGAAGGTACTGAGCATACGACATGAATAATGTACTTTATCTACAACCGTTCAATACGAAACAAGAATAGCACAGTTTCTAACATAAATTCATTATTTTCATTTAAATCAAAACTAGGCATAAATAGGACCACTAGAAAAAAGGCATCTGTCAAACAGTTATATTTCTAAAAGGAATTTCGTCATTTTGGTAACTTGAGTATGAGCTTTTCATAACTAAAGCAATCATAACTTAAGGCGTCTTTTTTACAAGTCATGTGCTAAAAAAACATTTATTTTGGAATTTTATTTTAGAGAAACTATTTATTGTAGTAAAAAAAAGTTCTATACATTAAAGGACATGTGATTAAGTATATCTTGAATTTTTTTTCTTTTTGTCTGGCCTGCCATCTGCTTTTGTAGGCCTGCTAAATGTCACATGTACCTAAATTTTGTAATTCAAAACGGTGCCAACGATTCAAGAAAAACTATAAGTCCGATTGGACTAAAATTGGATGCATTCTCTTTATTATCTACAACTATCTAGAATCAGCCCATCAGACATCATACTTGTTTTTGGCGTCATGTGACTTTGAATAAAAAAGTAAGAAAAATTACTGTTTTTTTTTTTTTAACCTTTCAGGCGTTCTAAAAAATCGAATTTTTATATTAACGGCTGATCGTTAATGACGAAATGACCTACTAAAATGACGAAATCAAATTCTATAATAGTCTGTTATAGTCCAATCGAACTTATAGTCTTCTTTGAATCATTGGCACTGGTTTTTTTTTGACCTGTGACCTTCAACAGGCTTACAAGACATTTTGATACCAGAAATGAAAATTTTACACGCAAATTATCCCAATCTAACGGATCACCCTAATTCAAAGCATTGTCACATGAACTTTTTGAAGCCCTAAAAACCGTAAACTGGAAGAGGGTTATGGATTTTCAACATCGTTCAAGTTTTCAATGAGCGGTTGGAGTGCGTGGCCTTGGCTCAGGTTATATCTCTCCGCCCCCCTTCTCCTGAATTAAAATAAATTCAAATTTCATCGATTTTTTAAAATATTACCATTTTGTGATTTCTAATAAAAAAAAATTATATCGCTTGCTTTGATAAAAAAAAACTTTAAATTCGCGCTGTTAAAAAATTATGTAGATAACGTAAAAGGCCCCCATTATGGAACGGTATCTAATACTGAAACAGTTTTACATTTACATATTTATTTCTTTAATTAAGTAAGGAAACATTAAATGCGAGGTGAATTTAAATTGAAAAACAATCATTCTATTAATAATAATTTTTGTTATCAGACCTTTCTTTCAGAAATAACTTCATTAATATGTAAATGTTAAAACTGTTCCAGTATTAGATACCGTTCCATAATGGGGCTTTTACGTTACCTCCTACTAATTTAATAACTGAATCCGCCCTGTAGTCTAATCTATAATATAATATAAAAGTCAACTGTATGACTATGTAATTGGCACAAAACAATTTTAAACAAAATAGGCAAATAAATTTTATATGTTAACAAAATTAATTTGGCAATAAAACATTTTTTATGAGGAGGAACAGTGAAGTTGTTATACATATTGCGGAAATTATAGGTTAATACACTTTTCAAAGTCATATCATCAGTATACATATCAGGTACAGACAATTATCAAAAGTAGTAAATCAACAATACGCAAATAAATCAATATATGTAGTACTTAAGGTAGTTACCGCGACATTCAACTTGTCGACAGAATAGTTTCAAATTTTAATAGTATAAAGAAGAATGCTATATCTGATTGTCCGTGTAATTTGGGAAAGATTGATCGCTTCTGAGTTAAGATAATTAGGGTTAAAGTTTGTATCTACTCCATGTATTAGATCTCAAAATTCTGACTACGTACCCTTATTTTGTATTTAACAATATAATGACAGAATTAAATAAAAAACTAGAAAAATAAAGATTAATAAGTTCTGAATGTAAAGAAAAAATTGAATTATTTGTTGATAGTTTTGAATTGAAGATGTCATCATATAAATTATAGTATTTCAATAAATACACCAATTTCAAGCAACTGAACCGAAGCAGTCTGGCAACTTTGTATATTAAATAACTGGTTTATTCGTATTTATTATTTAAACAATATTGAAAATTTATGAATAGCATTTTTTGACCTTTTACCGCTTACGTAGCGAAAACGGTGATAGATACATTAAAAAGTGTTAAAACCTTTTTTTGTAGAGAATCGAATTCTCAACAAAAAAAGTCCCGGATAGCACCTATCTATCTTGTACAGGTGAAGAAATAAAGCGTCCAAACGCAGATGTATACCACTTAATATTATGTTTGTTGAGTAAATTAACAACGATGTCAAAGCATTTATTATAAAAAACTTTGATAGTATAAGACGTGTGTATTATGCACAGAATATGTTTGAATGTATGCCTACACGTTCGTATGAAAAATAGTATGCATCAACATCTATCCATTAATACATACAATAATGACATAAAGTAAGTTTGGTTTGCAATTTTTTCTAGGTACTAGCATGTCACACGGTAGCTACCTTAAATTTTAACTGTGCCAAAAGTTTCCATTCTGATATAATAGTAGTGTCTGATTGATTACTATTGATAACTGACTGTATCACTGTACATATAATTATTAATTACATCTGTACAAACAAGTCATTGAAAAAAATCGCACTTCGAGCAGTAAGTAATTAACACATGTGAATGAAGTTTAAATATTATTAATTATCAACACAATGAGACGAACGGAGCTGCCTAACAGTGTTAACAACGAATGCTAACAGCCTAACAGTCATGTAGGCTCTCAAATAACAGAGTAAATATATTAATGTAGTGTAATGTTACATATATGCATGCCATGCGATTAAATTAAACAGCAAAATCAATTTTTTATGAGAGAGAGAAAAATGAAAAACAGTATAGCTTTTGTTTTTTATAGGAGATCCGTTAAAAATTAACAACATATTTTGCACAGTACATACATATTGCAAAATATGATTTTGAATCATCTGTTCTTGCGTGAGCATAATATTCAAACAGCATTTCTACGATAGTATTTTTAAGAAATAACTATACTCAACCACCCTATCACACGGATGACAGCCCTCCTACACGGAGAGAAAATTTCTATAAAAATTACTATGCTCATACTACAATCGACGTGTAACAGGCGAACATATCCAATTTTTGTACGGTAAAATCATAAAAATTACAATAATATAACTATAATTTTTATAATTTTACCGTACAAAAATTGGATATGTTCGCCTGTTACACGTCGATTGTAGTATGAGCACAGTAATTTTTATAGGAATTTTCTCTCCGTGTAGAACGCGGTACTTTTATAACACGCATTATACGTAAAACGCATGCGTATTTGAATGAAAATCATCCAACAATATTGTAGGACTATAGTGTCATTACAATCACCGCAACATTGAATGTATATTTTCAACGTGTTGGCTTTTACAATTCTGAGCCTTTTACGCAGGCATTCCTTGAATAATACGGTACTTGAATTGCACGGAATTGCAAATAGCACGGTTACGGATTGCGGCGACCTCGCATATCGTCGGCTTACAAGGAAAACTGATTGTTTGTAGTATGTATTAAATTTGTATGGATCTCGAGTTTTGAATAACACGGAACTAATTAACCGTGTTACTCGAGGGATGCCTGTTTCAATAAAACACGGTATACAAAAAAAAAAAATGTTTTACAAATTTTGTTGTTCTTTATCATGTTTTAGGTATTTCCTTGAAAAATATAAAAAATTGTTTTTATTAAGTCTCTTACAGCACGGTTTCCATATAACGCGGTATAAAATAATCGCGTTATAGAAATGTTGATTGTATGTAGTTTTTACATAACACGGAACAAAAAGAATTTTGTTTTTAGTATTTTTTTAATTTTCTTTTTGTTTTAGTTATTTCGTGAAACATATGGGTATGGAAAATTGGTTCTAAGTTTCTTTGTAACATGTTTTTCATATAACGCGGTACAAATTAATTGTTTTATATAAAGGTTGTCTATGGTTGTTTGTTAATTTAAAAAAATTCGAGTCTCGCTAGTCTTTACAAAATTCTCAGAACAAGTACTACGGACTATCATGAAAAGGTGGTCATACACATCATTCCAAAACGACGTTTTTGAATGATGTGAGTGGTGACAACCATCTTTTTTGTAAACGTTCACAGAAATCGATGGCAGTTTTCAAAACGACGGCCTCATTTTTACTTGGATTCAGAAAAATCTACATCGGTTTAATTTTGGCCGTTTTTGTCATTGTTTTTTCTGTTCTACGTTCAGAGCCGGACCTACAGTTATTATGAGGGGGGAAAAACTTTGCTGTTAGCATTAGCAAAACCTTCCCCGAAAAAAACGCCAAATTAAACATTTTGGTGGACCGATATTTTTTTAAATTTTTCCTTGCAAAAAGTATGTGACAGGCTAAAAAAAAAACCTTCCAATTTTCCGTTTTAGCGCATTTCAACTTGCGTTTTTGGCGCCCCTAACAACTTGCAGGAGATACGTGCCCTCGCTGCCCCCCTATATGCGGCCCTGTCTGTGTTTTTATATGTGTAAAGCACATAATATGTATGTATGCATAGGATATAGCAACTGCAAACAATAAAAACAAAATACGAGTATCAGTGGCGTAGCTTGCCTTGGAGGGGCCCTGTATCAAAATTGGTTGGGGGGCCCAAATGAAGGGTAACGTTTTCTCACAAAAGAAACAAAAATGCTTGCATTAAATTAAAATAAATATTTATTGATTTTAAGTTATTGCTTCCTCCTAGAGATTGAGCTAGCCAAACAATTCAAATTAAATATATACCTTTCTTGTCTTTTTTTCGGCAAATTGATTTACTAAATCATTTATCGCTGAAGACGGTTTCAGTTTTTCTAAAATTTCTGCCTCTATAGATAATAGTGACAAGTCTGGTAGCCGCTCCTGCCCCATCGAAGTCTCATATTTGAAGTTACTCATGTTGCCAACTTTTGGGCGCACGCTTAATCCGAGCAAAAAAGAGATTGCTTTTTTTGACTTTTCTCATTTCTGAAGTGAAAACTCTATTATTATATAGGCACGTATGACATTTTTTTATACGTTTTTTTTTTCCCGGAAAGCACGAGATTAAGTGACATTGTGGATAACATTTTACTAACTTTTGCTTACACACGTTAGGGGCCTCAGTAACCCGGGGGCTCCGTATCATTGATACGGCTGATACGGCGGTAGCTACGCCCCTGACGAGGATGTATAATTCATTTATTTATATAATTTAATAAAAACAAAATTGTTTAACGGTGTTTTTTATTTTTATTCTTGAAGAACAAAAGAATAATCAAAACAAAATTTTATCTCAAAACAAACCTTCCAATTACGAATGTGCGTGTTTGAATGAGATAATTAAGGAAAAATTTGCGTTGTAGCTATATCTCTTACTTTAAATTATGTACAAATTACCTCTTCTAGATACATATACGTATATATTCGTGGATTTTATTTTAACTATTATTGACTTAATAATTGACTTAAGTGGCATTCATTCATAATTACAAGTAATTAAGAAATGACTCTTTATCACATATATATATACATACAGGTCGAACTAAAAGTTTTGGAATATACAACTGAAAATTCGGTTTCTTCTTCGAAGTTTACGGAACAAATCGCACCTCGGCAATAACATGTGACCCTATTGTTGCCAAGGTGTGAAATATTTTGAATTGGTTCTTATACGTATCTATAAAGAAACGGGCTATATTTGTTATTAATGTATGGGAAACTAAAGAACGTTTGAAATTCTCCTCAGAAACGAATATGCTAGAAAAACCATAAAATCCAATCAAAATCAAAATCGTTGGTGTAAATACCATCAAAATGTTTGGAAAAGCAGAGGGGCAGTTGGAGTTTGAACACCGGAAAAACTAAAATTTTTAAATCGATAACAACACTGTAAATTAAAAATCACAAAGTGATTGAAAAAATTATCCGGATCAGCCGGGAATCGAAAGCAGGATCTCCTGGTAACTAGCCAGGTGTGCTATCCATTACACCATCGATCCTTTGCTCGACAGGTGCCCGACACAGACAACATTCAATCACCTATGTGTATGTTCTCTCTGTAATGCGAGAAGCAGTTACAATTTTTCAATTTCAAATATTATCGAGTGCTTGTGAAACACTACTGCGTATGACAGACTACGTGTGTTGTCTGCATTTCAACACACGTAGTATTCATATGTTCACTTATCGTTCAGCTAAACTGAAACGTTAAGCACTCGACTTCCTTGGTTAACATGACCAAAAACCACATATGTAAATTAAAAATCACAAAGTTTTGGAAAAGCAGAGGGGCAGTTGGAGTTTGAACACCGGAAAAACTAAAATTTTTAAATCGATAACAACACTGTAAATTAAAAATCACAAAGTGATTGAAAAAATTATCCGGATCAGCCGGGAATCGAAAGCAGGATCTCCTGGTAACTAGCCAGGTGTGCTATCCATTACACCATCGATCTTTTGCTCGACAGGCGCCCGACACAGATAACATTCAATCACCTATGTGTATGTACTCTCTGTAATGCGAGAAGCAGTTACAATTTTTCAATTTCAAATATTAAATAATAATAAAGAAAAAAAACCCTAACACTGTTTTTTTTTTGTTTTTCCAAAAACTGTAAATCTTTGATAAAGGGATGATCCCAAAGTAATGGGATCCATCCAGATAAAGGGATGATCCAATAGTAATGATAATCGGATATTTTGTAGTGGTCCTAAAAAATTTTTACATTTTAAATTTTAACAACTTACTTATACATTCACTAAATACAACGCCATCCTTGGAAAACTACAATCATTTGAATACGAACAGTCGGAAACACAAAGCCGAAATTGCAATGGCTGCCACTGGAGTAACGGATTTCGAATTGCTCGAACATCCACCCTATTTTCCCAATTTAGCCTCCAACCATTAAGAAATTTGAAGACAATAACGAGGTGATGAACCATTGCTACTGAGGAAGCATTTTGAAAGAGACAAAATGAAGTTTTCTTTTCAAAATTTCATCAATTTTTAATGTTTCGATCCCAGAAAAATGAATCACCCATATTTAACAACAGTGCTATATACAGGGTGGGGCAGGGAAACATCCCTACTTTCGAGGTGGCATTGTGAGTAGTGGGGACATGTTGGAGGAGTGGGGGTAGGTTCGAATGACGCTGTGGCCACGGAATTTTCCGATAGTAGCGCTGTCAGTTGTAGACATGGCTTGGTCGAATGAGCAACGCGCTTTTGCTGTCGAGACGTATTTTTCTCAGAATAAGTCTATTGTTGCAGTGCAGCGTGCGCTGCGAACTCGTTATCGGATTCCCCCTCGCAACCCTGTTCCTGACCGCAAATCCATTTTGTTGTGGGTGGAAAACTTCCGTGCATGTGGTAGTGTAGTGACAAAGAGAGTTGGGGCTCGGAGAACTGTCCGAACTCCAGAAAACATTGACCGTGTCAGAAGATCGATCTTGCAGTCTCCTAAGCGTTCTGCCCGCAAGCATGCATCCGCCCTTGCATTGTCTAATCACACTGTGCGTCGTATTCTCCACGAAGAACTCCACTTCCATCCATACAAGATGGTCATCGTTCAAGAACTCACACAACGGGACTGGCAACAACGAGTACAAGCATGTGAAACTTTAATTGCTGACTTGCCTCATCACTTGAATGATGTATTGTTTAAAACAAAGTAAGAATTAACTTCCATCTGTACCCTTTTGATGCCACAATAAAGTTTTGTTCTAACACTTTTCGTTTTTTTTTAATTTACCTTCAAAGTTAGGGATACTTCCCTGCCCCACCCTGTATTTACGACTATATTGTGCAACCAATCAACTCACTGTTAACATTTCAAACTTATCATTTATTTTATTGTCTTCTATTCTGTTTTGTTCAAAGAGAGTTGAAGAACAGATTCCATACAAAAACAACTTTAACAACAAAATGAAATGAAGCTAAAAAATTACATTAATAAATAAACGAACAAAAAAGAATCAAGAAAAAAACAAAAAAGAAAAAAACTTCAAACAAGAGTGACTGACGCGGGCTCGTCGTTTGTTTCATATTTTAAGTTCATTGTACCTACATACTACTTCAACTGTTTGATATTCAAATAATGTATTACAAGCATTGTTCTTCCTCCTGTGAGCGTGAGGGTACTGGGCTGGTACCGCTGTAAAATTAAGGGGAATTTAACGTTTAAGTACGCTAAAATTATGTTTGAATAGGATCACTTCAATTAAAGTTAAACAAATGGTGGTGTGCTTGCTGTTTGTTCTCTTTACGTGTAGCTCGTATTATTATTTTATAATTAATTAAATTTATAATGTTATAAATCAATTTGAAATCATGTGAATACATTCGTAAGGACTGTAAGGAGTAGTCCTTTGAAATTTGATTTCAATACGTCTTTATATGCGCACATAATATTTTATAATCATTGAAGTGTTTACATCTACTTTACTGAATAAATTCTAATCTATGGCAAAATTTCCACCAAACGGACTAGTTGAGTTCGTTCAAACAAAACTCCATTCACGGGAGGGGTTAAAAACAAAACACTATTTCGACGAAAACGACATCTATTTTGTTTCAGTTAATGTCCATACCTATATAGCGAGAAAGAATGCTAGCTTGTGGATATTTTTTATTAATCCATTAAAGCCGGTCTCAGGTTCGTGCGTCTACACAGTAAATTTCACCAGGGACCGGCAATATTTTTAACACGTTGATGCAACGCTGTACCAAGTCAACAAGAAAATGTACGGTGCTCACTATACTGAGGGTGTATTATCCATGTTACCAACTGTCTGCGCTAGTATGCGATCACTGATCGCGATCGGGCTCTGCATTTCTTCAGGCCATCATACGTACATATGTCTGTAAAGTGTTAAAACTTCTTCAGTAATATAGAACATCCATAGACTAATGAATATTATTATAGTAGAGATGGCGCATAAAACCAGTTTGCGGGATATTTCACTGAAGCACCTAGCGAAGTGTGATATGAGGAACATAATTTGCTGTCTGTTATTCAGTAAATAGGACCATATTTACCGCAAAATATAAATTTTTACATACACATTTTGAAAATAAAATCAATATCATTTTTTTAAAAGCTTTTATTTAACTTGCTATATTAGTATGTTGGTTTAAATCAAATCTTGGAATCAAAATTTAGACAGGTTCTAATTGAGGTAGAGGTTTCAAATTTTGCATACGTTTCTAACCTTGATGACAATGCAATATTGTATAATTAGTTTTTCCCTAAATTGCCCCAAACCAAAATTGATGATTTTTAGTCCTATGCAACTTTTTGACATTTCGAATTGTCAGATATTGTCTATTGATTTTACATTGCAATTTTTTGTTTCCATAGTTATGTCTGATTAGGGCAAATTAACCGATTAAAATGTAGGTAGAAAAATTACTTCTTTAATTTTTTTAAAATTAATTGTAATCAGACTAAAGAGTAGAAAATAAAATAAAGTAAAAAAAAATGTTTTTTAAGAAAAAGCTTTCATTTAAAAATGGGCTAAAAAAATGAAATAACTACTGAGTGAAGTTTGAAGCAATATGCAACATAATTTATAAAAGCTTGAGGCGTTTAATCAAGTTTGGTAAGTACTGAAAAGTAAAATAGCTACACTTATATCCAAAACAGAAATAATTAATAATAACGCCTCAAGATTTTATAAATTATGTTGCATATTGCTTCATGGAGAGAAAAATCCTATAATTTTTGTAGAGAAAATTTCAGAAAAATTACCATGCTCCCCTATAATCCGTGCGCGATCGACGACCAAAATAAAAAATATGTGCTAGCATATATGGTAAAATTTAATGTGGTGCTAACACAACTTTTATCACACTCTTATGCATGTATATTATAGTTTAATTCTTGTTGTCGTACTCTTTTATTTGCGCATCTGACTCGCGACCTTATATTGGTTGCACTGTACCTGTAAAAACATGTATACAAAAATGATTGCCAACAATATATTCTAATACATATACTAAAGATAGGTAAATAACAAAAAGATGAATTAAACGATGACATCATCCTAAGAGAGTGTAAAAGCAACTGACTACTAGCTGCATCAAGGTGCTTGGTGCGAGCTGTCTGACAAAGTTTCTTCCACAGTCCACACCTATGGTTCGCATGTAACTCGCTGATTGAGGTACATTTCATTACAGCGTTCCCAAGACAACCAACCTTCTTTCTGTTTTTTTTCTTTCTATTATTAGCATATTAGCATGGTAATTTTTTTAATAAACACAATTAAAAATTATTTTTTTGTCGGTAATGGAACTTTTTACTGTGCTGTTTTACAAATTTTACGGAGATAATATTACGAAAAGAACATTCCATCCTTTAAATTTTTTATGATTAATTATAATCTTTATATTTTTACCTTACAGAATTTAATATGTTCGCCTTTTACACGTCGATTTTAGTGCTTAGCACAGTAATTTTTATAGGAATTTTCTCTCCGTGTTCAAACTTCACTCAGTAGTTATTTCATTTTTTTTTCGCCCATTTTTAAATAAAAGCTTTTTCTTACAAAATATTTTTTTTACTTTATTTTTTTAAATTTTGCAGTTTATTATTTGAAAAGGCACCAAAAGTTTTTAACTACGGGTACCACGGTTATTGCACTAGATACAAAGTAGCAGTTGATCGTATCTTGACCGTATCTTGAACCTTCATTATCTATGATTACATTACATAAGTACTCGCCAGTGTTTAATGTTTAAATCTCTTCAAACTTTAATTTAAAGTGCATTTACTAACAACAATAAATACACACTGCATATAATATATTATCTAGCCATTTGTGGGAACATGTTTATGTCAATCATTCAACTATGTCGGGAGAGTAACTTAATCGCATACTGATTGGTATCCGTCGATAAATCGGAATTAGAGCACAAGATGTGGAATTACTTTTTGATTTACTTAAGGTGAAACATTATCTTAAATAAATACAATCAAAAGGCATATAGTTTAATAGATGATTTTAATAAATTTAAAATCGATTTACTTTAATTATGTGTGTAATTTAATAATATAAAGTCGATGCCACACTATAAAAAATTTTTTCTACAGTCAGGTTTCTGCGCTCTGCAAAGAAAGCGCAAACTATATGTTTGCCGAGGACTGTTACTTTTTGCTTTAAAACGGAAAGTAAAGTAGTAGGGGAGAGCGGTGTCAATTGTAACAGGTGTCAATTGTAACAATGGTCGTTATTCCGCCATCTTGTAGTTTTAAGTAAAAACAACAGTTCCAGAGTGTGTATAAGAGTAATCTGTTATACCGACTGAAATTTTAGAAGCCTTAACCCTACCAGTCAGTTTTTATTACAGTTAATAAAAAAACATGTTGAAAAGTAAATGTCAGAGCAGTGATAATTTTTCTTTTGGTGTGAAAATTATTGCAATTTGAGGTAAGTTGAAATGATTATATGATAAATAATTTTATTCTTTTAACATAATCAAACTACTTTAAATTTAAAAAAATGTAATATAGTAAAAATTTAAGTTTATTTGTTTCAAATACGGTTGGTGTCAATTGTAACAATGAATTTGGTGTCAGTTGTAACATGTTTTAATTTACGTAGGTACGTTTGTTAAACAATCATTTTTAAATTTAACCACATTTTTTTGAGTTTATTTTAATTGTATACTACTTCGGCTTATTTTAGCTCTATAAATTCTCCTTTTCTACCATTGGAAAGGATAGGTTAAATTTTAGAATAATAATTTTTAAATATAATTTTTCCTTTTATAGTTACATGAAAAGTGGTTAAACCTCGTGAAAGGAAAATGAATCGAGGTTCAATAAGTCAAGCAACATACAAATCTGCTGCAGAGGAAGTAATGTAAAAGAAAAAAAAATCAATTCAAAAAGTTGCATAATTTCTTAGATAATGAATTTTTCTGCCTGGAGTGCATGGAACCGTATTCTGAGAGCAAAGAAGATTGGCTACAATGCATAACCTGCAAAGGTTGGGCACATATTAATTGTGCAGGAACGAAACGTAATTATTAATGTATCAATTGCACATCAGAATAAAAAATTTCTATTTTCATTTTGAACGTGCCCATGAAGTAAAATTTAACAGAATAAAGTTTATTTTGTTTATTTAAATAATATAATTAAATTATAACAAACCAAAATTAAGGAAATAAAAGTTTTTTCATATGTACCTAATATTTTTTTTTATTTCTTTCAAATATGTATGTGTTACAATTGACACCAAGGCTGTTACTTTTGACACCACTGTGGTGTCATTTGTAACAAAACAAAATGTCACCTTTTTGTCTATTTATTTTAAAAACCAGATATAGAAAGTCCAAAAATTGGTTACTAATCGATTGCCAAGACTTGATTTAAGTGTTCTACCAAATTTTGAACGTTAAAAATAAAATCTGTGGATATTACAGTGGTTTTTATCAAAAATGTTACAATTGACACCGCTCTCCCCTACTTTATCGCTCGCTCAACATATATTTAATTACAAATCGGGTAGGTGTTGTTTATGTTTTCTATGGCAACAAATAAACAGATTCTAAACTTCATATTATTGTGATCACGTGAAATATCAATTTCATTAAAGGATAATGGGCAAAATTATATGGGGAGCTGCCCCCTAGCGCCCAAGGTTGAGACCGGTGCCGATCGATAGCCCTGGTCAAGTAGTCCAACTTTGTCAATGGGCACGTTCATGGAGAACCTGGCCTTCAAAAGTTATAGGGCATCAAATGTACAAAAAGTCTGCACGTGGCCGTAGCCAAACGGGATACTCTATATAGGTACAAATGGGTTATGAGACATGTCGTGGGTCGGCCTATCATGGTGTAAAACTACTTTCCTGGCAAGTGGCCTAACCTCGTTTTTTCACGTGGCCTATAGCTTCAAACCTGTACATTGGGAGTATCCGAAGAGAAGTTTGGGAGTCCTACCTGATGGCGATTTCTGGCAGACCCCTTGGTAGACTGCCGAAATAAGGTAGTCCGAAGTGCACCCCCCCCCCCCCCCGAGGGGGAGTCTAATGCCCGCTGCAGGTCAACACACATCATTTCTTTAAGACAGGGCTTCTTAAACTTTTTTCATTCGCGACCCCAAATAGAGATATATAAGTATTTTGTAGGAATTTATTGATTAGGTAACAATATATATACTTACTTACATATAAAAAATTTTTCGTTGTGACCCCAAGATTTCGCTAAGCGACCCCAAATGGGGTCGCGACTCACAGTTTAAGAAGCCCTGCATTAAGAAATGGCCATGTGGAGTATGCAAAACCTACTGCACGTCAAAAGTTTTGAAGGCCAGGTTCTCCATATCTAAGATGGGTATATTTGTGACCTACTAGGAAGGGGCTTTCAGAAAATACATATCTCACCAGCGGGCGCTGGGGGCAAATTTTGCAAATTGTCCTTTCAAAATAACTATAAAATATTAATTAAAAATAATAAATAACAACAAATAATAAACTAATAAATTGATAAATAATTTAAAAAAATATATACATATATACATTATTCATACATATATGATAGAAATATGCAATAGTGACAGTGCTGCAAAAATTATAACAATACAATAAATGTTAAAGTCCATTATTATTTTTTCAAGTATTTTTTACGTAAAACGAATACATTTTACAAGATTGTGTGTAATTCGAGCACAAAGTAACATTGCCGTTCTCATGAGAATGACCTTCTCAATCGGGCGACAATGTACCACTTTGCGCTCTTAATACACAAAGTACTATTTACTGAATCAAAATACAAACAATTAATCGAATTAATGCAGTGGAAAATTGTGATAAATCTACGGTTACGGAAAAGTCAACACGTTTAAAATAAATATAATCAATTTTATTTACTGAAAATTTCATTTTTCAAACCAAACAGAAAAAAAAAGGTTTTTTCTTTTATTTGCTGACGAGGTTTGCGTTCGACAATATAATATCGGGCTAGGTAAATAGGTCACTTATTCATTTGTCGAATCATTTTTCACGCTAGATTAATCACGTCATGTATTTTGTGCACGACGGGCAGGGGAGGAAAAAATTGTTTACAGAAACGAATGACTATATTTTCTAGTACTTAAGCCAAGGACTAGGGAAAAAATTGAATTTTGAAAACATTCGAAAACATCAATAACATGAATTGTCACTTCAATCATTTGTTATTTGTCGACATGGATAATTTTGCACCGTGGGAATCAGATGCGCAGTGATTATCTGGCAGAATATTCATTTATTTTTAGCGAATTTCCAGAATGGAATTCAGCTATTACAGCCACTGTCCTGACGCGTCCCAAACCCTTGGATGAGTTCGTCAGCCAGATACGTCGGATGCCAGGAACATGGTTTTTGTTCTTGCAAAAAATTAGTTTTTTGCCAAAAAACCGTTTAAAAGAGCACAAAAAATTACATAAAAAAGGTCTTTAAACTTTTTTTCTATATCAACTAGTTTCCGATAAAAACTAATTTTTATAAACGGAAATTCGCTATGTTATGCAGGATGCTGCGACAGGGGTATTTTATAGTACTTGCGCAGTGTTGTTTTCAAACATGGATGATGGATATGATGTAACAGTAAGTGAGAGTAGAGAGGAAGTTTTATTACTGATGAGTAATTTTATTGCTGAAAGAAACACTAATTTGTGGAAGTATTACTAGCAGAACACTAACAAGCAGGGTCCCGAAGCCGAACCAGAGACCCATCGAATTTGAAGAAAGTTAAATATTTTATAGAACATTAAAAAATAAGTGATGAATTTTTTTTATATCTGCCGAAAAACGGTTTGCAGGGATGAGATCGCCCTTCAAAAATTGGAGTAAAAATTTAGTTCTTCAAATATCTCGAAAACGGTAAGAGAGAGTTTAAATTGCCGATATGGCTCTTTTTTAAATAGCTAGGTATCTACTGACATATGCAATTTGTTCAAATTACAGCAACAAGGATGGCTTGGAATTGAAATTTGGAGGTTAATTTTGCGAAAAGAGGATAAAAAGTAAAATATATTAAAATTTTGTTTGCAATTCCCTAATGTCAAATCTAGGGGTAATTAACTAAGTGATGACTGTGTCAAAAAAATTACTATTTGAGTAATTCAAGAACTTTTTCTTTGTGGAAAATAGTTTAAGACAATTAGAATAACGTATAGGAATGAAATTTTCGTCTCCAAAATTCAGTTCGAGCAAGAAAGGGGTAAGTCACCCTCTTAAATTATATATCAGTTTTCGTACACTCATTGTTGCTATTAACACACTGGCGGTGGGTTATAATGTCACAATAAGTGCTTCGAAATGATACTTTTCGTTATCGTAAACATTAGTTCGTAAATACTTCGTAAACGGCGCGTCGTAGCAAAAAATAACGAAATTTTTGAAGGCTTAAGCGAAACAAGTTAGGGAAATGTAATTTTCATTATCCAATCGCGATTGCGACGCGTTTACGATCTGTTTTCCGAAAACTATTTTACTATATCATTTTCAAATATACAAAATTTGTGACAGAAATTTAAAATTTTATTTTATGTTTTACATTATTTATGTTATCTCATTTTTACGATGTTGTTTATACTACTTCAATCTGATTCGATTGTTTAAAAAAAAAGAACAATTTCTTTTTAGAACATTTTAAATATTTAAATGAAACAAGCGTTCGTATTCTGTTTTTTTAAACAAAAAACTACTAAACATAACAGTTTTTTTCCAACTGGAAATCAATAAAAACGTCAGCGGGAGATACATACTACGTCAGTTGCTTGTATTCAATTTTTTTTTACTATTTATAAATCCTCGATCGTTTTCAGTTAAGAACTTCAAGTAATTAATCTAACACAGATTGGATACTACTTCATAATGGGTATTACGCGTGTTACTCTATTATACAGTAGCTGTTAGATGTTATTTTTTTCCGCTAGAAGGCCACGTTAGTTATAAAAGAGGCGTGAAGGTTCTTTTGTATATTTAATTAGAAGTGTAAGTAATAAATACATTAATTAAAATGAAGAATGTATTGGAAAAAAAAGTGTTACCTATATGAAGTATATATACTTTGTTCATATATAATATGGAATTTTATACATTTGGTTTTGATTGAGGGTTTGTATTTTATTTGACTGGGTACTTAAAGTATACGGATATGAAAAAAAAATATAAATAAAATAATGAATCCTCATCGCTTGGAGAAGTCCAAAAAAGTGGAATTTCTTAAGGGGAGATTCGCTAAAAAAATCGATTATGTTCCCTTAGGGTGTTAGAAATATTCTCCTAAAAATTTATTTTTAAAAAAAAATGAAAAAACAAAAAATTATGGGCATTCTAGTGCACGCAATTGAAAAAAAAATCTTTAAATGCAACTTGAAAGTACATTTTTTGACATGGTTCCTGATGTATCTCAAAAAGTATTCGAGATATCGGCATAAATCAACGTGCATAGTATTCCTCAATACCGTCATTTTGGCAAGAACTAGGATCGTTTGGTTCTGTAATATATTTTCAAAGTGGCGCGACGGCTGTCTATAGTTGGGAAAAAGCGGTGATTTTTGAAAATTTATTTTCGAAATCCGATTTCTCACTGGTTTTTTATTTTTTTTTTCTTAGATTCTAGTTAGTTCCATAACTGTATATGTATGTATTTAGAAAATTCTAGTTTTAGCGAATTTCCAGAATGGAATTCAGCTATTACAGCCACTGTCATGACGCGACTTGAACCCGGGACTATGGCAGAAATTTGTTTTGAGGTCCCTAGAAACCGATAATAATATTCACTAAAATTTTATATATATATATATATATATATATATATATATATATATATATATATATATATATATATATATATATATATATATATATATGTGTGTGTGTGTGTGTGTGTGTGTACACACGAATACTCTCGAACGAAATGTCTTACTTTTACGAAATTTGGTTAAAGTATTGGAAGTCCCCAACCGTTGGACAAGTTCATTAACCAAACACGTCCGATGCCTGAAACATGGTTTTTTAGCAATTTTCGTGAAAAAAATTAGTTTTTTGCCAAAATTTCCCCTTATTAAAAAATTTTTTAGCGACATTTTTTTACATCATTGAAACGGAGAGAAAAAATCACACAAAACAGGTCTTTAATCTATTATTTATTCTATATCAACTAGTTTCCAAGAAAAACTAATTTTTGTAAACGGAAATTCGCTATATTATGCAGGATATTGGGACAGGGGTATTTTTGATTTTAGTTCACTGGGAATTTCAGAACACGAAGAACCATCAAGGTGGAAAAATCTTGCAGTGTCGACTTCAAAGCCATTTACATTGAGCTCATTTTTGAATTTTTTTTTTTTAATAGTTTTTGTACACTCAAGACATGTAGAAACAATGTTGTATATTTAGTTTTTTAATAAAATATTCATTTTTATAAAAAGAAATTATAAAAGAGGTCGATTTTTGATGTTTTTTTTTTTTTTTGGCGAATCTCCCCTTAAGAGTTACTTTCGGGAGTAATAACTTTTTGGAAGCATTCAAAATCAAATTAACCTTCAGATTGGATTACTCTCGATGGAATTCATGATTATTAGTATTGTGCGTGCAATACTTTAAAGGATACCAGTTTATCCGACACCAATTCGATACCATTTGTCATTAAACCATTTTCCATATTATTTCTGAACAAACTATACCCATTTACTACACTGTGTATTAGATACAATATAGACAATTGTTTGCATTCATACAGTATTTATTAATTAAGATTAGTAATTAAATTTTAATTTGACCGATTAAGCCACCTTGACTGATAATATAAGAAGATAAGACGACTTATGTTGACATGTATTTCAATTATTTAGTATTAATTGAATGGCATCGAAGACAAGTAGATAATTAAATTTAGTATTTAAAAACAATGAGAATCCGCTCATATATGCGGATAGCTATACTTATTTAAGCGTATATAAAGTGTAAAAAAATAATTAAAATTTTTTAATACCTAAACTTTCTAATTTGCAATTTTGATTGTGTAGATTTGAACTAATATTAAAAGTTGAAATTAAATTCATAAAAAATAAATTTGATTAAGTTTTGCTAGAGAACAAGTTTTTTTTTCCTTTCGAAATCAAATTGAAGAAAATGTCTCTTTGATTAAACACAAATGTTTTTTCTTTAGGGCAGGGTATAGTTAAAAAGCTAAAAGTTTAAACGAACAAATTTATTTAATGTTTTCTCAATTTCATTTTGAGCAACATCAAATACTTCAATCAACATTTTTTTTTATCTGTAATTTGTTTTTTCTTTTCGTACTGTAAAATAAAAATGGAAAATTTTACAGAGTGTTCCTGCTAGATTCATCAACTGTTTTGCAAGATGATAGTATATTACGTTTAAGGTTCATGTTAGCGATGAAAAAGACCACTTTTGACAAAAATCATTAATCTAGGATTCACTTTTTAGCACATCGTACAGCGAAATTTCTTCGAGAATCACTTCAACTTAAAGTTATTCTTGTTTCATACATGGCGTTAATAATATAAGATACAAAATTTAAGATAAGTAGTAATTTAAGCACAAAATCAGTTTAAAGACTGGATAAAAGTTTCTTATAGGTACGAGGAAGCTATGTACCACACCCTACTGACAACGTAGCGTATTTTTTTTCAAATCAGGTACTATAGACGTGATGTTCGTTTAAATTCGTTTTTTGAAACTTCATAGTAATTTAGAGATGTAAATTCCTCTTTTACTATTAAAATAGGAAAAATCTTTTTTAAGAAATTGAAATTTTCATGACATCTAAAACCTTTTTTGACATGTCAGTATTTTTATTCACCACATGACGTCATCATGGTAATATGGAGTTACATAACACCAATAATTGACGTTCATATAATACATAAAATTAAATATGTACATAAAACATCTCAAAATATTGAGTACTTTCAAAATAATATTATTTATTTTATTATCCAATGTTGAAACCTATCAACAGATTACCGGGCGATATTCGTTAATACGAAAATAATGGGATATCGTTCGTGTTAATACGTATATTTTCGATAATAAACGTATAAATGGTATTTACATAACTAATTTGATTCCGTTTTGTATGTTTATAATTATATTAAAAAGAGGTAGAATTTAACAATTTGTTTTACTACATATGTATAAGGAGATCCAGTGTACATGGTCCAACAGGCAGCTCACTAAGAAATATATTTACATATTATGAAAAATATTATAATTACAAGTGAAACTGATTCAAGTTATTCAAAAATAACTTATTTATGAAATCTATATTTTATGTAATTATCTCTGGTTTGGATTCGTATAACCCAGGGAATCATTTATTTTGGAAATTACTTTAGTTATGCTATTTTATCGACGTAGCAGAACAAAATTGGTATAAATAATTTTAATTTGCTTTACGAGGCAAAAATTTGATCAGTTTAAAAATAGAGAGTAATGTGAAATTTCAATTTTCATACTAAATATAATCATGGGCGGATAAACTCCTTAAAATACGAGGGGGTCACATTTTCATTATTTTATCGTTTTTTTTTTTTTTTTGCGGTTTTTAAGGCACTAGAAAATTCTAGTACACTTAATGATGTCACTATATTAAAAAATAATCTTTTCTCAAATCAATCTTAACGAAAATATTCTGAATTAGAATGATTGTTTGAGATTAAGTAAATTGACTGTGAACTTTTCTTATTTACTATCAAAATGACAAAATTTCTTTGAGAAAGCAATTCTACCAAAGTTTTTTTCTCTAGTAGCCTGACATCTTCAACGTTAATAAAAAAGGAAAATATCCCTGTCGCATACAAAAATTAGTTTCTCTCGGAAACCAGTTTATATAGAATAATGGTTTAAGGACCTTTTTTACGTGATTGTTTCTCCTCTTTCCAATGGTGTAAAAAAAATCGCAAAAACTTTTAAATTTGGATAAATTTTGACAAAAAAATTATATTTTTCACGAAAAATGCCCAAAAATACATGTCCCAAGTATCGAATATGTCTGGCTGAAGAATACATTCAAGATTTTTGAACTTTCAATGTTTTAATCAAATTTCATAGAAAAAGAATGTTTTGCTTGAGAGTTATCGTGCTGATGATACATAATATATGTATATAGTTCGCTCATACATATAAGAGACCCAGGTCGCGTTATGACACTGGGCGTAATAGTGAAAAACGACATCCAACTCAATCTTTCTATCATTTTATTTCAGGACTTTAACATTTTGAAAAATTCTTGATGAAACTGATGATGGCATTGGACAGAAAACTTTTCTTTTGGTGGTCCTACCCAAGGGCATGTCCAACTTCATACAAATGGTCATCTCCATAAATTATCATAATTTCGTAAATACCCTGCGAGAAATTGATCAAACAACAACAGTTCTAAATCGAATTACATTATACGTAAATGATATATTCAAAATTTGTCTTTTATATGTCATATCCATTAGGTATGTCCCCGTGTCTATCTGTTTGTTATGTTTTCTTTGTCGATATTATGTACAAACACGACCGGATGAAACAACAACAGCTGATACTGATGCGATGATGTCAAACACACTAACGATAATAATGGTATCAAAACCATTATTGAGCCATAACACGGGCACTGAGAAGGACAGCAAGCTTAATCGGGTAACAATGTTTAAATAATACCGTATAGCCAGCCAACTTTACGATAGCACACTTTGTGTTTCAAAAATGTAACCAGTTGACGATCACTGACGCGGTAGAAGTGAAACCTGATTAACTGCGACACAACGCTGTACCCCGTCATTTGATCATAATTCTTCATGACCGTCATCGTGTTAAATTTTTAGTGACAAGGATATTTCTAACAAACTGTTGATGTTATACAAAATTTTTCTGAAATTAGAACCCCTGATTTCTTCAAATTATTTATTGTTTTTTCAGTTCATATGGTAAATTAGTGTTTTCAACGAGTCTGCAAACATTAACTGCATGGTATTTCAGAAACTATAAAACTTATTAGAAAGGTAAATTTATCATACGAAAAATTACATAACCTCAAAAGTATTTACATTTAATTTTCACATTTATTTATTCACGCATTATCGAATAATTCGTTTCAGTCTGTCATAGTTACTGTCGGTTTGGCAAAATTACAGTATTTCAAGAACAGGTAACACGGCCCGTGTACGTCTAATACAAACGATAAAAACATTACATTTTAACCCTTTTAAACAAACCATATGGAATTTTTGTCTCAAAATGCAGGACTTTTTACTGCCAGTGATAAGTAAGTACAATAGATAAGGTTATAAAAAAATAAAAAGAAAAAAAAATCAAAGATCCCAACATCAAAAAAGTGAACCCTAGGAATTTACAAAATATAAATTATACTAAACTATGTTGGTAAAATTGAACATTATTTAAAATTATACCGTATTTCGGAAAATCTGTCACAGATGGCGGCACCTGTACCGGCTGTACCAGTGAATATATACATATGATAGCATTTTGAGCCGCCATATTGCAGAACGAGTTAACTCGTCTTAATCATTTAAAGAGTTAATATAAATATACAGCAATTAGACCAACTGCCCGAAATTTCCATTCTACTGCATTTTATTATTAGATATTATACTTGCAATTAATAACAAAGTGTAAACAATAGTGGTATATTTAAGAATTTTGCAAATTTCTTTGATAATTTAGTAAAAAACATGGGTAGGTAAAATTACTAATTCGCTGACATCTTATACTATTAATGTTCTTTTTTAAAAGCCTTTATTTAACTTGCTATGTTAGTATGTTGGTTTAGATCAACTCTTGGAATCAAAATTTAGATAAGTTCTAATTGAGCTAGATATTTCAAATTTTGCGTATGTGTAAAAACGCACGTATGTGTTACGTTTGTTGTTAACTTTGATAACAATGCAATATTGTATAATTAGTTTTGTCCTAAATCGTCACAAACCAAAATTGTTGATTTTTAGTCCTGTGCAACTTTTTGACATTTTGAATTGTCAAATACTGTCCATTGATTTTACACTGCAATTTTTTGTTTCCATAGTTATGTTTGATTAAGGTAAATTAACCGATTAAAATATAGGTAAAAAAACTACTTCTTTAAATTTTTTTAAATTAATTGTAATCAGAAAAAAAAGAAAATAAATTAAAGTAAAAAAAATGTTTTTTAAGAAAAAGCTTTTATTTAAAAATGGGCTAAAAAAAAATAAAATAGCCTTTGAGTGAAGTTTGAAGCAATATGCAACATAATTTATAACAGCTTGAGGCGTTTAATTAAGTTTGGTAACTACTGAAATGTAAAATAGCTCTTATATCCACAACAGAAATAATTAATGATAACGCCTCAAGCTTTTATAAATTATGTTGCATATTACCTCAAACTTCACTCAAAAGTTATTTTATTTTTTTAGCCCATTTTTAAATAAAAGCTTTTTCTTACAAAACATTTTTTTTTACTTTAATTTATTGACTAGTCATTTAAGTCTGGAAAATTTATTTATGATTCAAAGATTTTTAACACTTTCATTCATTAGAATAGTTAGATATAACTAGAGATGGGATTCTACCGGAATTTTCCCGGGCAAATTCCCAAAGTGGGTAAAAACGAGGTAAATTCCCGAAAAGTGGGTATTTATTTTAATTTACTATTTATCGTAATATTTGTGAATTAAACTATAAAACCGCTGTATCATAAAGAATATTTGTTAAACGTAAATAATTAATCTTCATACTTTATAAATACTAATTAATATATCACGTTATTATACAATTTTTGTTCGACAGTTCTTCTATAGACAATTTATTTTCGTCGCTAGTTGTACAGTACGCGTTTCATTTTTCGGTGCCAATTTCCTGAGCCTACCACGACAGTTTTTTCCATAGTTTTCGCCCCTTTAGATTATGTTTTAAGTACTACAATTTCCAAAACGTCGAAATTTTAGCTCGATTCTCACTTGTCAATATTGAACTTCGTGGCATTTTTATTTTTTTTTTTTAAACGTAGATATTTCTCTGAAATTTAAACACATTGAGTTATAAATTTAAATTAATTGCTAACTTCGTTGAAAAGTCATCTTAAGTTGATGACATAATATGTATGCATTAGTGGTGGAGAACTATCGATAGCACTATCGATAACTATCGATAGTTTTGACTATCGAAAACTATCGATATTTTTTTTTTTACTATCGATAGTTTTCGATAGTTTTTTTCAGTCATCTCGTTTACTTATAAATACTACAAAGATAATAAAAATTATAGCCAGAGATATAAAAACAACCATTTTAAGGGAATTTCAGGCAACCTTTTTTTTTTTGGTTCACCAGCTATCCAAATTCAAAAAACTTGAGCATCAAAAACTATCGATAACTATCGATAGTTGGTACTATCGGTAACTATCGATAGTCTGAACTATCGATAGTCGGACTATCGATAGTCGGAACTATCGATTGTCGGAACTATCGATAGTCGGGACTATCGATAGTTCTCCATCACTAGTATGCATGTATTTTTAAATTTAAAGATAAATAAACATTCAGTATGTACTGAAGTGATTTTATGATAATAATAATTAAAAAACTTTACATCAACATTATATTATGTAAACCTCCACGCACAATTAACAAATACATATATAGAGATCTAATTAAAAACACATTTGCAAAGAAGTACAACTAAGTAATCGTTTTTACCCAGGTTTTGGGAATTTTCCCGGGAAAATACCCAATAAATACCCAAATGGGAATTTACCCGGGAAAATTCCCACTGGGATTTTTCCCGTCGCCCATCTCTAGATATAACTAAATTAATTTCGTCATCATTTCATTCAAATTTAGATCGAACATTTAAGCAATGTTGGCTGTCTTTACGGTAGGTAATTTCATTGAAGGTGCGTTCGTTTGTAACTAACCACCTATGTAACATTTTAGTTAACATATGTTTGACTTTGATATGAATGTTAATACCTACACCGAAGTATATGTGGTCGGTTTTGTAATTTTGTTGGAGGGTGCGAAGAAATTCGTCGAAAATAGGTGAGGTCAAAATTAACGATGGTTAACAAAGCCGTTATGGATATTGTCAGTTGGAAACAAAAAAACAAAAATTGTAATAAAGATACAATAGAATCAATTAAAAAGTAATTTTGAAAAAGGTAAACAGAAAATACCTAGTAAGTTATATAAAAATGGTTAAGGGGCATATGTAACAACGGTGTCTATCTAGGCACATGCGTACTTTTTCTTAAAAAAAATACTTTTTTTAATGTAGGAAATGGTTCATATGGTATATGCAGAGGTGTCAGGTGTCGTTGTTATTAGGGATTGTAAATTTATCGACTTTTTCATTTACCGGTAATTCGGTAAATTTTATTAGCAAAACCGGTTTACCGATAATTTACCAGTATTCTTTAAAACACGGAAAATATAAAAATAAGTACCTATTTAAAAAAAAAAAAATAAAAAATAAAAACGTAAAATTATTTTATTAAGGTTATTGTATACACTATACAGTATACAAAATAAGATAAAAATTATGTAAAAAAAATTGTATCTGTTTGATTTTACGACTTTGTAGGTAATTACAGCTTCTTTCACAGAAACATGCCGCCCATTGTTATTATTTATTGAAAAAATAACTTTAAATTTTGTTAAATATGAATCAATTATATATGTATACCTACCTGTAAAAAAAAATTTACTTACCCCTTCTTACAATGTAATCATTTAACGTAATGTTCAATTATTTTGGAAAAAGTAGAGCTGATTTAAATAATATCTAAGTAAATTTTAAAACTGACCACTGCATTGTGCGATTTTATTGTACCATAGAATAGTTTATTATGCATAGACAGTAAGGGGTAATTTGATTGTGTACATTTACATTCAACAAACTTGATCATTCTTCTACGAAATAAAATGAACTTATAAAAATTTTCAAATAGATTATTTTTAATTTATCGAATTACCGGTAAAAAATCAGCGATTTACCGGTAAAAATTTTAAGGCATTTTTAGTAATTTACCAGTAAGCCGGTAAACCGGTTTACTGGTGTTACAATCCCTAGTTGTTATTACGGTTCAACAATTGGCTTAATACGTAATAATAAATACATAATGCTACTAACGAGAACTACAAAAATAGTAGAAACCGGTCTAGCGAATATTTTATTTTTTTATTTTTTATTTTTTGTGAGTTATTAAGGGGAAAAACTTTATTATTAGGTCCGTATAATCCAGCCCACAGTACGGCTCAATATAATTGACTTAATCAAAAAATTGTTCAGATAAGATTTACTTTCCAAACAAATGGAGAAAAATGGATTGTAATATTGACACTTTTTTAAGTATTAGATAAATGTTTAAAACAATTCTTTAATTCTAAATAGTTTCTTGTAGCTCCGTCATTAATTGGAATAACATTACAGGTCGTGTAATATGAAATGTCGTTTTCCGACCACTTGGCCAACCATGTAATTCAGATAAATGTCGGCACTTTTTTAAGCATTATAGAAATATTTCAAAACAATTTTTGTATTCTAAATGAAATTCGTATAGCCAGAAATCATTTCCTCCATTAATTGGAAAAATATTACGTCCAATAATATGAAATGTCGTTTCTGGACCACTTGACCAATAATGCAATTCCGAAAAATATCGGCACTTGGGGACCGGATCATCGCATAGACAAATGAGGTAAATGGCTAGGACCAGGTTTTTTAAGGGTTCGGTCAAACCGTCTATTTTGAATGAATGCAATTTTGAAATGGTTTGAACAGTTCTGAAAAGTCTTATAAACTTTACATATTTAGCATTTAAAGCATTCTTAGGGAAACATAGACCTAAAGTGTATTTAAGGATCAACCGAAATAGAAATTCGTGAAATGCATAATTCGAAAACTAGAAAAATTAAATGTTTCAAAATTTTCTCAAAATAAAAATTTTTCATAATTATTTATGAAATTTCAATGCCATATCATTTAGAAAAACAGATGTAATATAATTTTTTTTCTTTTTGTGAAAAATTACAAAATCCCAATACATTAACTGGATTTAAATGAAAACAGAAAGATGGAAATTGGCACCATTCACATAATATAATCATTTATTAAAATAACTATATATATATATATATATATATATATATATATATATATATATATATATATATATATATATATATATATATATTTCATGGCTGTTGTGATTACTGAAAATATATTGTATACTAGATCATTTCGCCTAAGGCCATCATCCAAATTCAAGTAATCATTTGAGACATATCGGCTACACAGCCAAATAAAACTATTAAAGTCACAAGCCAAAAAAATGATTGCATAATAGAATGGTGTTACTGAATCATATTTACACACTAAATTGTAAGCTAACGTAATATTACAAAAATACGAGGAATACTACATACAAGAAATGTAAAGTTACAAACAAAATTATGTTAAACACCTTCGGGTGCGTATTCACAAAGTTCCTCTTAACAAGTGCTATTGTTTACTTGAATGTTACTAACATAATATATGCAAGCGTCTCATTCTCTTTATTTATAGTTTACTAGCTGACCCAGCCACGCGTTGTTGTGGCTCAATAGTTATAATTGATTGAATTAATTTTTGCTTATCATTTTAAACGATACACTACACAATTATAACACAATACACAGTATAATTATAAAAATCATTGACATCGTGAACATAAACAAATATGACGTGGAATAGAATATATAATCTAGAAATCGAAACATAGCGCCATTTACCGGGTCCAAAATTCTATGCAAAATCAATTATTTATAGCACCTGAGCCTGGTCGCCCAGAGACTCTAAAATAACTATCTTCATATTTTTATTACGATGGCTAATTTCCGCACCGTAAGAACTTACAAGTAAAGGTCCCGAGGCCGGACCTATCGATTTTGATGAAACTTAAATATGTTGTAGAACACTAAAAACTAAGGGACACGTATTTTTTTTTATCTGCGGAAAAAGGGTCTGAAGGGGTGAAATCGCCCTCCAAAAATTGGGGTAAAAATTTAATTTTTCAAATATCTCGAAAACAGTAAGAGATAGAGCAAAAGTTTAAATTGGCGATATCACTCTTTTTTAAAGAGCTATCTATTGATATGCAATTTGTTCAAATTATATCAACAGGGGTGGTTAAGGGTTAAAATTTTGGGAGTTAATTTTGCAAAAAGGGGGTGAAAAATAAACAATATGAAAATTTTGTTTACAGATTTGAAATCTACGTCAAAAAATCTAATTGACCTGTTTTTGCTCAATATCCTAATATTAAGTCTAGGGGTAGTTAACTAGAGGGTGACTATGTCGAATAATCGTACTATTTGGGTATTTCAAGAAGTTCTTTTTCATGAAAAATAGCTTAAGACGATTAGAATAACGTGGAAATGAAATTCTCGAATTCAAAATTGAGTTTGAGCAACATTGGAGAGGAGGTGAGTCACCCTCTTAAATTACATACTAGTTTATATACACTAATTTTTGCTATTAACACACTGATAGTGGGTAAAATAATGTCACAATAAGTGGTTCTGAAGTTGGACTATCATATGTAAGGTCTTTATTAGGCTTGTTTTTTAATGGATCTTATAGTTGTCCTTATCGAAAATTATCGATACCGAAAATTACATAACTTAACCTAAAATAACGAAACCTAATAAAAACCTTACATACGATAGTCTAACTTCAGAACCATCTATTGTGACATTATTACCCCCTGTCAGTGTATTAATTGCAAAAATTAGTGTATGTAAACTAGCATGTAATTTAAGAGGGTGACTCACCCCCTCTCCAATGGTGCTCAAACTCAATTTTGAATTCGAGAATTTCATTTCTATGTTATTCTAATTGTCTTAAGCTATTTTTCATGAAAAAGAACTTCTTGAAATACCCAAATAGTACGATTATTCGACATAGACACCCTCTAGTTAACTACCCCTAGACTTAATATTAGGATATTGAGCAAAAACAGGTCAATTAGATTTTTTGACGTAGATTTCAAATCTGTAAACAAAATTTTTATATTGTTTATTTTTCACCCCCTTTTTGCAAAATTAACTCCCAAATTTTAACCCCCAACCACCCCTGTTGATGTAATTTGAACAAATTGCATATCAATAGATAGCTCTTTAGAAAAGAGTAATATCGCCAATTTAAACTTTTGCTCTATCTCTTACTGTTTTCGAGATATTTGAAAAATTAAATTTTTACCCCAATTTTTGGAGGGCGATTTCACCCCTTCAAACCGTTTTTCCGCAGATAAAAAAAAATACGTGTCCCTTAGTTTTTAGTGTTCTACAACATATTTAAGTTTCATCAAAATCGATAGGTCCGGCCTCGGGACCTTTACTTGTTAGTATGGGCATACCTATACCAACAGTTTCAGAATTGTTTCTATTTTAGGCCCTTCAAGTCACCAAGGCCATGGGAAACCATTTTAACGTTACTTTCATCTTTCACAGAGATCTTAACACTACTTAAGTAAAATTGTCAAATTTCTTCCGCTTTTTAATTTGCGCCCTATTTGGTGTAACTGACGGACAATGTGACCACACGTCCATTTAAATTTGATATTCTGAAATTTTGTACAAAATCAGTTCATTATGTGCTTCACTTCGCTTGCTCGACGACTCTAAAGTATTATTCATATTTTCATATTTTCAAGTCATATTCATATTTTTTTATTACTCATGCGGGAAAAGTACTAACTTAACGCACACATCTCTGTATGCAGAATAGCTGTTTGCCCACTGTACTCTTTCCACATACTTTTTTGTGTGCGCAAAGTAAACTTTCCACACGCAAATTGACAATAAAACACGCAAAATTTAATCAAAACGTATTAACGCAATTAAAAACTAATAAAAATGTCAAAAATAGTGATAATAATAGAAAAAAATGTGTGAAATTCGTAACAAAAAATAGTATGTGCAACTCGTGCGGGATTGTCGATTGCCCCACTCAAGCGAATGAGCGCACTCACTACGTTCGTGCGCTCAACTTCGCTTTCGTGGACAATCGACAATTTCCCGCACTTATTGCACAATAATATACTATTGTTATGTTATTAATGTTCACTCGGTGGTTCAGATGTTTAACTTAATTTCTCTAGTATGTGTACATAACTCATTCATATTTATAAAAACTTGTTTAATTCAAAAAAAATTTATTTTGATTTCAAAATAGCTTGACCTTCGAAAATGTTGCAACTGAAAATATTTTTGATCTTGTCGCATACCTCACACACTGTTACATATAATATTCAAAATTACCTTTTAAATCCTAAAGATTAGGAATGTAACGATACTTAATTTTGCCGATACGATACCGATACTGATTATTTATTGTAGTAAATACGATACCGATATCGATGCCTTAAGTAGATAATAAATCAAATTATATGTACCTACCTCGACCATTTATATGCATAAAACAATACTTAACAGAGACTCGACCTTGTGGGAAAAGTAAAAAAAATGTAAAAAAATTGTCAAATCAAAATTCAAAGAAGATATTTATAACACAAAATAATAAACCGATACATAAAGTCAGTAATTAAAATTTAGTTTTGACAGATTTTGGTTAAGAAAGCAAAGTTTCTTCAAATTATTTGCAGATAAATCTCTGTTGCGACTTTGTATGAGGCCTGCGATTGAAAACTTTTCGATTTTTCGCATTTCAAACTGTGTAATATCGGCTATATTCTTAACCGGCGATGCCGATATATCGATATCGGAATCGGTATCCTTACATCCCTACTAAAGATATACAGTAGAACCTGTTTAAGTTGGACACCCGCGGTGCAATCAAAAACTGTCCAACATAAACAGGTGTCCAACATATGCAAAATACCAAAATCATCTACGCTTAGTAATTTTAAGGTTAACACTAATTTAGAATATAATGCAAAATTAATTATTTTTAAAGTAATACATATACACACATCTACGTATCAATATTTATTGAAATAAACTATCGAATAACAATCGTAATACATACATATTATAGATATTTAAACATTATCTTTCGTAAAAAAATCACTTATCTTAGTTTGTTTGGATACAATTTTTAGGAAAATTTTGCTTTCTAATTTGCTTTGAATTTTGAATAAATATTCTCTACTAAGTTTATAACATTTTTTTTCTTTTCAATGGTCAATTCTACTAAACATTTTCGCTTCGAACTCATGGTGCTAAATTTGTAACTAATAAATATTCAAGAGATCTGTACACATGAAATCACTGCTGATTATTGACTAATAACCATTGTGACTGCCGAGCTTTTATATTTTTAGGACATAACTAACACGTGTTTCGGGCACGTGTAAAATACATGAATGTCCAACGTAAACAGGTCAAAATATCAAAAATTATTTTAAAAAACTGTCCAAACTAGACAGGTTTCCAGCATATAGAGGTGTCCAACTTATAAGTATTAATATGCATTTAAAACAATGTAATTTCGCCAGGCCAAATGAAAAGTGTCCAACTTGAGCAGGTGTCCAGTATACAGAGGTGTCCAACTTGGCAGGTTTCACTTGGCATATATTTTTTAATGACTTTCATAAAGTTCAACTTTTTTGGTTGAACCAATTATTTAATCGAATTCGTCACGTAAGTTTCTATTTTGTGGTCATAGATGGATTTTGTAACCCAGGCAACAAAAATATCACATACGTGGCTTGGTGAGTAATACACTACTAAATCGTTTAGTATTTTCAAAAATACTTTGCAAATAAATATTAATAGAAAAATAAATCGAATTCATGGGTATTTGAATTATTATTGTTAATTTTTTTTTACTACAAAATGGAAAATAAATTAGTTTATTTAGTATAACCAAAAAAAAGCTAATAAATATATAATATTTAATCTATTGACCTGTAAATAATGAAAATGGGTTATATATTTTTTCCTATTTTTCCATTTTCACGTACCTACGTAAATATGAAGATATTTTTTTTTTTCATTTAAATAAATAAATTCAAATATCCACTCATTTTAATATTTATTATTCATTTATTTCATAATTTTTAATATTCAACAATTCAACTATGTACATTAAACAAAATACCATGATATGTATAAAGTATACTGACATAGAGAAAGGACCTTAGAAAATCACAACAAAAAGAAGAGACGCTACAACTAATTACAGCAGAAATCCTAGAAATGCGCAGTCCAAGAAATGCGACAAACACATCAAGTGAGCGCGGGGAGTCAACACGTCGCTTACACACGTCCATGGCTTTCTTAACCCTAGAATCATACGTACTCGTTAAAACGACGAACGAACTTCTCTACCTGCTCCAATACTACAACTTGTCGGTACCTGCTTGCTGTGAGATTTCTGTTATCTAATTTATTTGTTGTTATAACACATAAGACGTATTTATTTTGTTTATAGTCATTGTCGTTTTGTTTGTATTGAAATAGTGTCCGTCAAAAGGACGTCGATGTATGATTACGCGATGTTTTTTTTTTTAAAAGATTTTGTACTTCACATATAAAAGTTTTCCTAATTTTTCTAAAATTTATTAAAGATATGCATGTTATAATTAATTTATTCAATGATTATGTTAATGTGAAAGATGATTACAGCTGTTTGACTTATAGAGACGACATAATACTGAAGTTTTAATATATTTTTAATCGAAAACTAAAGAATGCGTTTCAAATGACTTAATAAAAGATTAACAATTTATTTTGTGGAAAATATTTTAATTTTATTATTTTTTGAAATCTTATTCGAAAAATTACTAAGAAAGATTAGAAAATTTACAAATGTGCCTAATGAGGAAATAACTACATATCTACAGGAATATTTATGACTGAGAAATTTCACATTCTGTAAAGTCACACATTTCCACTGACTCATAATAGTTCATAAATTAATTATTTGAAATACATATTTTATGATACAATTGATGGATTTATCTATTTTTTAATTTTTATAATGAAAATATACTTTGATAAAAAGATTTAAAAAAAATTAATAAATATTTACATTAAGAAATTTTTCCAAATCCAATTTTTTTAAATATTTTGTTCACTTTTGTAGTATTGTTATGTAAAAAAAGTGTTTTTTGCAAATAAACTCTAAAACTCTCCGTAAAAAGTCCATCCGTCAAAATGACGTCGATGTATGATTAACGTTTCTCGTAGATCAACATATGATTCTAGGGTTAAGTATGTGTTTGTGTTCGCACCACTGACTGGTTTGATGATGGACGATCGGTGTACACTTAAATGAGTTTTACTTAAATATAATTTATTTACATATCGTCATAATTACAACAGATTTTAGTCGAATTGTTGTTATCGGTATACATTGTTGATGTATATTATTGCAGTTGATTAAGTTAATGTTGATTATTATCAAAACAATATAACATTTAAGTCGTACCATTGTTATTACTTATTATATTTTTTTTAAATTTAAATATCTTTTATAAAACTTATAATTTTTGTTGAGTTAGATGTATTTTCTTTAGTAAGTAGTGTGGGTAATTATTGATTTTATTCAAATATTCAGATTCATAGTAAAATTAATCTTGAAAACTATTTTTTATTACTCATGCGGGAGAAGTACTAACTTGGCGCACATATTTCTGTACGCAAAATGGCTGTTTGCCAACTGTACTCTTCCCGCATACTTTTTTGCGTGTGGAAAATAACTTTCCACACGCAAATTGACAATAAAACACGCAAAATTTAATCAAAACACGCAAAGCCGCCTCTTAATTTTTCATTTAATAAATATTTCATAATTATTTCTATAGAAACCACCAACAAAGTAATTTAAACGATAATTAATTCAGAAAAAAAGACGAACACTCAAAAATATTATTTTAAAAAATAATATAAATGTCAAAAATAATGATAATAATAGAAAAAAGTATGTGAAATTCGTAATAAAAAATAGTATGTGCAACTCGTGCGGGATTGTCGATTGCCCTACTCAAGCGAATGAGCGCACTCACTACGTTCGTGCGCTCAACTTCGCTTTCGTGGGCAATCGACAATTTCCCGCACTTATTGCACAATATACTATTGTTTGTAAAATGTTACGTCAAAATTAATTTTCTTTAGACCATCACAGGAACTCCAAGAACTGCAACTCACGAAGGAAAGGGAACATTTTGTTGCATTTCTTACAGTTCGACTGTATATCACCTTCCATATACTGGCGAAATTTCAGAATTTTCAACTTCTTGTGGTTGTCTTGTAAGTAAATTCTAACACCAAAGTCACTTTAATTATTAACTACTCTACCCGTTCTTTAATATTCTAAGACATGTAGGCGACATTATCTGATGTGTGTAAATAAGGCCGGGCGTGTAATCGTACAGTATTATTACTTTAATCAGTCAGGTGTGTGTGCGAAGGGCATTAAAATAGACGCACCAAGGTGATAAACACAGCAGTAATAATATGTAATCTCATATACTTACTATTGTGTAATTTTACATTTACTTTTGTAAATATTACATTTAAATTAATAAAATATCTACATACATCGTAATTTTTATTTAAATAATGTTTCTCATATTTACTATAAAATTTAAAATATTATATATTTAGAAGTAGCTGGTAACAACACTGAGGTTTTTTTTAAATTGACACAAAATATTGCCGGCCCCTGGGGAAGTTTACTGTGAAAGTACGCGGATTGCATAGTATAATTAAAGTGAGATGCTAATAGACCGGGAGGCGGTAATAAGAAAGTGTTTACTCATCGATTTAAAGAAAATGTCATTTTCCTTGTAATTGTTTACCATTAAAAGTTACGAAAATGCTTTGTCAGCCAGTCCTTATCTTGTTCGGTGTTACGCGCCAACCTCGAAAAGTAGCCAATTTTTCGAAGCCTGAAAGTACCAAATAGGAATGAATTTCAAAATAACTATTTTTGATACGGTAGCTTCCAGTACTTTCTTTCACACATAGAAATCAATTTTTCAAAAAACACTGAACATTTGTGAGGCCTGTCCTTAATATTTTAGTGTGGATAATGTAATATGTTGTTCGATTTAACTAAATTATAGACCAAAACTAATATATTGGTGAAAAAAGTTTTGAAATTCATTCACAAATAATAGAGAAATAGAAGATCAAAAATTAAGGCGAAATGATTGATTTCCAGTTCGACTGTGACGTCAAAGATCCGCACAACCGGACATCGAGTGTCTTTTACATAATATATTTTTTTTTAATTTAATTATGTTAAATTACAATGGATTTAATATTTAAAAAAAAAAAAAAAAACAACTTTTATTATATATTTATGAATCTTCAAAAGTTTAAAACATGACCACGGTTTAAATAATAGTTTGTTTCACAAACACTTACGAAACGAGATGACGTAAGAGTGTCATTTGGAATTCAAAAATTCCAAAGGGTTATCCATGTTATGTACTTAAATAATGCATAACGATATGCATACTAATACAGTGAAAATATCATCACTAAAGTAAATTTAATTTAGAAAAATAAATTTGCAGGTAAAATTATTTTGTGAAAATGTACAGATGATAATTATGTAAATTATTTAATTTTGTCTAAGTTTCACTGACTTTTTTAAAATTTTTAACAACGATAGCAGTGGAATTTTAACTGTCATTAAATTTTTTTATTTAAAGCTTCTCATCAGTTATTTTTGATATTTCCTTGTAATTTTAGTGTGTTTTGTGATCTGTCAGATATTTCTAATATGTATTTAATTATTATGGTGGCTTTAAATGTCTGGTGATAACTCTTGTGCTGCTAAATTTTGTTTAAATCATTCAAAACAATATTTCAATTTATGTTTTTTCTGAGTGTCGTTTGATGCAAATTTGTAAGCTTATGTAAAAATACGTTAAATAATAAATAATTATTAATATTTTATAATAATTCAGATAATATTTTCGATTTCGACAGTGGTTGGTGCTAATGGGTCGTGACGATCTAAATTCTCGTGTTGAATACTGTCATCAATTTCGCGTTTGTTCAATTCATTTTGAAGAAAGTTGCTTTTAGTTGTTCATACAATTTAACATGACCATTATCAACCCTGAATCTCACATGTACAAACACATACAATCACATAAGTAAAAAAAGACATACATAATTGTTTATACTTATATCAAAAAAGGATAGAAAGTGCGTTTCGCTACTGCCTATGGTAATAATCTTTTATTTATACTGTGACATAACTTTATTAAAGCACAAGTTATGCAAGTACTAGACAGTAGCAGCGGCAACAAAATTAAATGTTTATATATGTATGTAGAAATTCATTTTAAATAAGTTGACTACATTTACTATTGAATTCACATAAGAAAAGTGGTCAATTTATCATAAGTGAACTTTATCATGCTTTACATCCTTTGCATACTTGATATGTAGTATTAAATTGTTATTTAACATAAAATGTAAATACGCAAATATTTTTTTCAAAGAGACGGCTAATATATGTCAAAAATATGTCAAAAAAATCTTATCGGTGAAATGTTATTTCTTGTGCTTTTTTTCTAATAGAGTTTTTACATTTGTAAGCAAAACAAGTTGCCATAATATTTTCTTTAAAAAATTATAACGAAAAACGCAATTTAAAAAGTAAAAATAGTGAAAATTTTTATATTATTTTTTTAAATTTGCAATACAAAACATGGCTGACTACGCTTCAATTTTAATTTTAAAGTCTACGGTATCTTAAGAAAAGAAATATATATTGGCAATTTACATGCTATTTATAATATTTGTCTCTTTTTAACGTGTACGTAATATCTTTCGTACATAATATAAATTACTGGTCCTTTCATTTCTACTGTCTATGGCAATGCCGTACAAAAGATGACGTCACACATCTGTATCTGTGTAAAGTGCAACTTTAAAGTCCCATAACTTTGTTAGTTGTTGAGATATAGCTCAATTTTACTTTTACACTTTTGTCTGATTTGTTTTAATTTTTATTTTTATCCACAAAAAAAAAAAACTGGTCAACTTCTCCATCAGTAAAACAAGTATTAACCATAGGTTTCAGAGACGCATACCTGAAACAAAACAAACAACTATTAGCAAAAGTATTCACCAAATTTCGGAAAAAATAATAACAAGAATAATACCCCTGTCGCAGCAGTCTGCATAACATAGCGAATTTCCGAAAGTCATTTTCGGGTTCTATTAGGCTGCCTGTACACGATCAGTAATACTATCAGTACCTACTGATAAAAATAATGAATCATTATTTTTAATATGATTCATTATTTATAAAACAAATTGTCAAGTTTAATTTTTCGGAATTTTTAAATTAATAAAATTTTGGAATTGTTATTATTATGGAAGAAGCGTGTTTAGCTACAGTACTAGCCGTACTAGCGTTTGAAACTCAAAACAAGAAAACAAAAAAGAAAAAACGTTATATTCGTTATGTTTTTTCTAGCTATGCCATACATATACGCATGTATGTACATACGGTACATATCGTACATATTGTACATAATGCCGTACATACTAATCAATAATATAATTATGTGATATATGTACAAGCCTACTTTTCCATGATGTACATGTTATACGATCTACAATCGATTTGTATTTATCTCGGCTGGTACCGCTGGTATATAATGTACATAACATACCAGAAATATGTTTTAACGGTTTTAATTGTCATTAATGTCACTGTCCTCTCCACGTCTTAGTACTGAAGTGAATACTGATGGAATTATAAGCCATTCTTCAATACTTTCATCATTATTTCAGTATCGTCAATACACGATCAATAAAAGTGTCAGTATTTTGAAATACTGACAGTATTACTGATCGTATACAAGCAGCCTTAGAGACTCCAAAACAAATTTCTGTCATAGTCCCGGGCTTAGCTCTTTTCATAAGAGCTGCTGTAATCGCTGAATTTCCAGAATGAAAATTCGCTAAAAATTGCACCCGTTACTAGCATACATTCTATCTTTCAAAAGCATAATAGTGTACTTGACTGAAGTTACAAAAATATTCTAAAAGCATTGTTTTTCCATATCAGTTAAGTGATTTTTTTTGTTTTCGTCAGATTCTGTAAAAAATCATCAAAAAAAAAATAATAACCCTACAATTTTAAATGAGAAAAAGGCGGGAAAAAACACCTCACTATAGTGACGTCACAGTTTGAAACAATTAAACGTCAATGTCAATATTTATAACTTCAAAACTTTGATTATATTCATTTAATGTCAAAGTAAAAGCAAGTATTTATTTGAATTCTGGTCTATTATTATTACTATATATATATATAAGCTAATAGAAATATTCAAAAGAAAACACAATTTCACCTCAACGATGAAAATTATCAAAATCGATATGTCTAGCTACAAAATATTACGTCATTTTCAAGAAATGGCGCGTTTTCACTAATTTGAATATTTGTTGGAAAATGGCGATTTTCAAAATAAAATTTTTAAATAGTTATTAAATTTTTTTGTTTCATCATTAAAATTGGACATATGTAATCATAATGCATAGAATTATTTAACAATTGACACAAATTTTAAATACAGTCAAGTACCGTATTATCCGTATTATATAATATGAATTTTATTTGGAAAAATTGATTGTTATACAAAAATGAATATATCGGCTCCTGCATGCGTGCCTGAAACACAATTCATATCCTGTTAATACAAAGATATTTTAAGCGTTCATGTTTTATATTTCATTGTTGTGTTCGGGGCGCTTTTTATTTTATTTTTTTCAAAAGGTTTTTGTTTCCATTTTATATTTGAACCGTCATAAAAGTGGCACTAACGATATGAAACGACATCGCGTAATAATGATAAAATTGTAATAAAATGAGAAAGGTGAGGCAATAAAAAATACCTTTTTTTGCTGTAGGTAATACGTAAGTGTGCGAATAAAAGAAAAATTTTATTGTTATTGTAAAAAAATTTCCAAAAAAAGCGAAATAACTATTTCATTTTATTAAATCTCATTTTTACACATGAGGTAATCGCGAATTATTCTAAATCAAAAATATTATTATTTGTCGGGTGTGAGAATAAATCTACCTCCTTGGAAAAAAAAAAAACATGCAATGACCAATGATAACAGTTAACAAATACTAAAATAATAATAATATGTTGCTTGAAAAGTATTTTAAGGTAATATTAATAGATTTGAGCGTTACTTTATGGTATTCCATATTTGTAAATAATAAACAAATATTTTACTTCGCAAAAATACCACTTTTATTTTGAAACTGTGACAATATTGTTTCGAACCGTCAGTTCATTTTCAAACAGAATTCTGTTTGAAAACAATATTGTCACAGTTTCAAAATAAAAGTGGTATTTTTGCGAAGTAAAATATTTGTTTATTATTTTAAGGTATTTGGTGCGAGATAGTCAAGTACAAAAGTATATCTCAAAAAAAATTATTTTATCAAAAATTAAATAATGTATTAATATTCTTCAGTTATTTGTATACCACTTGTTTTTTTTTTAATTCCCGCCCGCTTATGTTGTAGCAATATAAAAGCATTGTTGAAAAAGCGTTATGTTAAAATGATGTTTATAAATTATATTTCAAAAACGGCGCCGTCAGTAGTTTTTATTTGTTATTAAATAATTATGGTTTGTAACTTTGTATTTCATAAAATATTAATTTTTCATCAAATTCCTTTGACATGTTTTCATTTTATTCAAAAAAAATCGTGTGAATATATCAACTTCCCATAAGAGCCCGTGTTAAAATTACCAAACTTTAAAACTGTATTTCTCAAAATTGTGACGGTCAATTTTCTTTTTCGGTATAGACTCCTATTACTGGTATTGAATTAAATAAATGTTTACAGAAATTCCGTTAAAATCCTTTGAAAAATCGTTTTTCGGACCAACTACCTTAAAATAATTGACCAATCTAAAAGTCTTATTGTCTTAAGTCTATAGTATTTATTGTAAATAAATAAACAGCGGATTTCCAGGAGATTCGATCTTGAATAAAGTTTTTTCTCTAACGGTGTGACGTCATTAACAAACAAGCAAAATTAGACGTGCAAGAATAAGTTACTATAGTTACTCTAATATTAAAAGTAACAAATAACAAAAAGGAAAAGAGATAAAAAACAAGGTTCGTCTAATTTTGCTGTTTATTTATTGTAAATAAATAAACAGCGGATTTCCAGGAAATTCGATCTTGAATAAAGTTTTTTCTCTAACGTTGGTGTGACGTCATTAACAAACAAGCAAAATTAGACGTGTAATAAGAAGTTACCATAGTTACTCTAATATTAAAAGTAACAAATAACAAAAAGGAAAAGAGACAAAAAACATGGTTCGTCTAATTTTGCTTCATTTGTTGTATTCGTTTGATGACGTCAGACAAACTTTAGTTTATTTGACCTAGAAACATGGTTTTTTATACATATAATTGGATGGAGACCACAGCAACCTTTTTATCTAAACTACAAAATGCCAAATCTCAACAAATTCCTACGTTATACAGTTTTCGAGAGAAATTTCTATGACCGACGGACAGACAGACATGAAAGTGATCTAATAAGGCTTCCGTTTCTTTTAAAGTAAGTAACCGAGTAGCGAAGTAACGAAAATAGTCGAGAAATTATTTTTGTCCTTCAATTTAAGATAAAGACCAACCTATATCATATCTAGAACCGAAAAAGTCAAAAACAAAACAAAAAATCACTGGCTTCCACATCGATTTGTGGATTCCACGATTTTATTTCTACAGTTGATCCTTTTTTTGTACGGTGGGTAGGGACCACATAAAAAAAGTTTCATCGAAAAAACATAACTCAAAACGCTCAAGACTTAAAAATTTCCTTCGGAGTTGCTTCTACAAAACAAGATAAAGCATTAATTTACACGTAGAAACATTTTATTTCAATTTTATAATATTTTGAAAATTTTGAAAAATACATCTGTAAAAAAATTAAATTATGCAATAACTTATGTTCTTATGCAACGTATTGATTAAATGCTTAAAAGCCGTTAAAAGGTATTTTTATCAAAGAAAGTTATTATAGTAAATGCTTAAGTTTCTTACTGTCACTTGATTTTGATTTACATTATGCATTTTTGGTCATTTTTTTAAAAACCCGCATAAAAAAAATCACAGAAGAAAGGACCGCATAAAAAAAGGTTCAGCCGTATTTCCACGATAATCTTTTATGTGTCTTAAAAATATAAACATTCGGTAAATATTCTTAGACTCAAATTTCATAAAACTAATCATCAAGCTCAATTTCTTTTATTCATTTGATTTAAAAAGACAAATGATTATGCTTGCTGTTGATTATTTAAAATTGTAAATTATATTGTGGGTGCAAAGAACCAATTACGTTGATTAACAAAAATTGAAAGAAGTACCAACGTAAGTAAGTAAGAACATCAAAATTTGAATTGCAAAATACGTGTTTGGTACACTACGCAACAAAATATAATGAACGAACGAGTTCATTGTGCCAATTTTTATTTTTATTCATTTTAAAGTAATTTGATTGACTGTTTAAAAACGTCGACTTAACTGACTCGTTGATACAACGTTGACAGGTTTAACGTTAAATGAATATTTGATTAATTAAAACGTATTAAAAAATATTGACGTGATATTCTTTCACTCCAAATATGGGCCTATAATTTTGTCCGGCATAATGAAAGTATGCTTGATGCAGCGTAAAATTAGCACAATTTTTAAAGCAAGAAATTTTGATGAGCGATTCAATTTATCACATGACCAAATCGACGTGTTGGAGGGTGGTCAAGAAGGTCACGATTTCCCTTTCCTTCTCCACTCCGTAAAAACCAAAAATAAAACGATAAAAATGAGATGAAATTTGAAGTGAAATGTAAGTTTTCGAGGCCGTTCTTTTCAATTTTATCAAAATTTAACAAATAAGGCGACCAGAAAAAAAAACTTCTGTCAAATCTGTCATATTCCTACAAGGAATTTCGTCATTTTTACGGGAAAAATGAAAATTTCACACCGAAAATGTCCTGATTCAACCAATCGCCCTCATTTTAATGGCTTCGTCGTTCTTTTCACTTTTATCATTAGAAAATATTTTTATATCGAAATCAGTGGTTTTTCTAAAAGAAATTTCGTCATTCTGATTGCAAAAATGAAAAAAGTTTACACCGAAAATACCCTAATTCAACCAGTCGCCCTCATTCTAATGGCTTCTATAAAGAAAAAAGAAAAAATTTTAGGCTACTGACGTCACGAAGTTTACTAAAATTTCTCCAATGCCTTACAAACCGTAAATAAAATAATAGAATGATGTAACCGGATGCAAATTGTAGATTTTCGAAGTCGCTTTATTCGTTTTTACCAAAATTAAGCATGTAACAGACCACTCGAAAAAAGACTTCTATCGAATCAAATTAAAAACAAATATGACCCCCTCTTAAAGAGCAAACTGCAACCGCTCCTAATTTACTCCAATTTCATAAAATAGAATATGGAGTCACCTTGGTTCCGGTCATGTCTCATATATCAAACGGTATCTGCAATTAAATTTTTTAATTAATTTTTTGTCGCTATTTTATTATGTACCTACATAATAATTACTGCGTTTAAAGACAAATTAGCAGGAAAAAAAATTGATCTAATTTTGAAATTTATGGTGACCACAGAATACAGAAACAGCGTACAGTGGCCATCCAATTGTACGTACTCCGATTTTACGTAGTGACGTCAGCGATTTAGTGGGGTTCTCCTCTCACAGATATGTTGTTGTTTGTCTGTGTTGGTGAAAATTTATGTACCAAGCCCGAGTCAGGGCCGTAGGTAATATTGTCTGAGGGTCTCGTAGCCTTTAAAAATTTTAAAATTTCACTGAAGATATATTATGCACATATTCTGTATACGTAATATGCAAAATGCAAATGCAAAATGAGTAACGTAAAATTCTAGAATATTCTAATCATCAACTAGCAAAGATATCAAAATACCCCTGTCGCAGCATCCTGCATAACATAGCGAATTTTCATTTACAAAAGTACGTTTTTCTCGGAAACTAGTTGATATAGAGTAATTGTAAATAAAAAAAAACTTTCTTTATGTGATTTTCCCGCCTCATTCCGCCAAATTTTTTCAAAAAAAATGTCCAAAAAACCGTAGACGTTTTCACAAAATTTCTTAAAAATAAGATGTTTCGTTCTTGAGTTATCGTGCGGACACTTAGTAAACTTATATATATATATATATATATATATATATATATATATATATATATATATATATATATATATATATATATATATATACGTGTGTGTGTCCGCACGATAACTCAAAAACGAAACATCTTATTTTTAAAAAATATCGTGAAAACGTTTCGTGAAAAAAATTTGGCGGAATGAGGCGGAAAAATCACATAAAGTTTTTTTTATTTACAATTACTCTATATCAACTAGTTTCCAAGAAAAACGTACTTTTGTAAATGGAAATTCGCTATGTTATGCAGGATGCTGCGACAGGGGTATTTTAATAACAGATGCGTTTATGTACAGGGCCGGTGAGAGAAATGACCGGTGAAATATCTATTATACAAATTATGTGTATTTTTATCACCAATTAAACATATATGTATTTTTAGTTGACACTAGGTCTAATTTTACCACCAGAGGCGCAACTGAGAATCTTTGCCTTACCAATACTGAATTTAATATTTTGAGCTAAATTTTTTAACGGTTACGAAAAAAAATTTAGAACGGAATTTATTTTCCAAACGTAACAAAACATTTCGACGGTACACCGAAAGAGTGACACAACTCAAAAATTTACATTTTCGAGTTTATTGTGTAAATGTATAGCAAAATTTGTATATTTTTATGTCCCAGAACGACATATTGCTACTTCCAAAATTAACCGCTAGAAGGCGGTTTTGTCGTTTTTTCCTTACTTCAAAGTAGCGAATTTTTTTTATCAAAATCTTTAATCTTATCAAAATTAACTTGTTATTTTTATTGTTGGAATACAAGGTGAGTATCAACGGGTTATCTCCAAAAAAATTTTGAAAATTTTAGAAATCCGAAACTATGATAACTTTTGAAGTAAATAATAAAACTTTTGAATAGAGATATTGAAGTAGCTGTTTTTTTTTTTTAAACTGTGTCACTCTTTCTGTGTACCGACGATTTTACCTTTTTAAATTCTCTTGCTGAAGAAAATAACCATTCGACACGGAAACAAAACTAAAGTTGGACCTTTATTCAAGGGCTTATCCGGCATGTACTTAGTTGATGTTTTCCTTCTTAATCCAAGTTTTTAGTTTACTGTGTGTTCTCTTTTTCTTCTTATTATATCTTTAAATTCACCATCCATGTTTTAAATAGGAATTTATAATACATAAAAGTATTGCTGTTGGTATTAACCTTTTAACATGTACATTCAAATTATTAGAAAAAATTCAATCACAAAATCCACAGTTTTTAATAGATATGTATTTACCTTATTATGTTGACAAATTCTATTAATAATTGCCTGTTTAGAATTTATATTTTCTTTTTTATTTTAGCTATATTCTTCTCGTATATAAATAACATTTGCTTCACGGTTTCATGTAATTTTTAATGTGGTTTTAAATTTTTTACCTATATAAAACAAAACAAAAAACAAATAATAGGACAAATATTAATTACTATTTGATTTTAAAAATGTAATATATAAATTAACATGAATTATTACCTATTTTTCTCAAATATCAGTCAAATATCAGCACCGAATCTATATGTCAACATTTCAACACAAAGACGAGTTGATTTGAAATTCTGATTGTTGAAATATTAGTTTAAATTCAAGCTAATTTGGCAGTATTGTACATACCTGTGGTGCTATCTGGTTAAAAACGCTGACACAATAGAATTTTTAAAATAAAAAATTATTAAATATATTTAAAGAATTTGTTTAAATAATTAAATTATTAAAAATATTAATAATTTTAAAAATATTATTATAATTTTTTAACGTAATGTGTTAAATAAAGAGATTAAAATAATGTGCAGTATTTAGGAAAAAAAAATCAATTCTACTACAATTTGAATTTGAAAGCAAAAATAAATTTTCGAAAACAAAATAACAGATCTAATCTACTTATACTAGAGATATTATGTTTACAAATGCATAAGGCTATTTGTGCACTACCAAAAATATAATTTTAAAATTTTATTTAATCAAAGAAATATTATAGTTTAATTAATTAAATTTAATAATATTACATTTATATAACCGTAGAAATTTATTAAGGCATTATTCTGAATATTTATCCAAAGAAATTTGAAATATGATAGGTAGTAGAAGTACTAAGTGTAGTAATACCCTTAAAATACGTGTATAATCAAAATAAATAAAAATAGGATTTTTCCAATACAACAGAAAGAGATAATACGATAAAAAGAGACTCTATATAAAAATTATTTTTGATTTTTCTTGAAAACCAGTTTATACAGAGGAAAAGTTTAAAAAGCTCGCTAATATAACTTCTTACAATTTTTTTGATAGTATAACAAAATTTTTGAAAAAGTTATAAATTCTGATCAAAAAACACAAAAAAAGACTTTAAAGCCCAAAATATCCGGTCTGTGGCATCGGATGTGTCTGGCTAACGAACTTAGGCGAGCGAAATTGAATTCAAACCTACACACCAAATTTCATAAGCATTAAACGTTTTGTTCGAGAGTTATCGTGTACACACATAAATACATATATATATATCTATATATATATAAATTTTAGTGAAGTAGATTTTCGGGTTCTAGAGGCTCCAAAACAAATTTCTGCCATAGTCCCGGGCTTAGGTCTTACCATAAGAGCTGCTGTAATAGCTGAATTTTCATTCTGAAAATTCGCTAAAACAAACTTCACCGTTGAATTGGTCATTAAAAATGAGATTAAACAGTGTAGTTTAACAAAAATTCTAGAATGTTCTATTTGTCAACTAGCAAAGATATTAAAAAATCAATTGTTCCATTTAATTGTCCATTGAAAAAGAGGTTAAATTACACATTCTGACAAATGTTCTGGAATATTCTATTCGTCAACTAACAAAGATATTGGAAAATCTACTGCACCACTTAATTGTCCAACCGAAATTAAACTAATGTAATACCAAATATCCGATTTTGACAAACAATTTTTGCTATTTGACGAATAGAATATTCTAGAACATTTATGAAAATGTGCTATCTTTTATTCGATGACCAATTAAATGGTACAATCGATTTTTCGATATCTTTGTTAGTTGACGAATAGAACATTCTAGAATTTTTGTCAAAATGCGCTGCTTAATCTAATTTTTAGTGCGCAATTCAATAGTGAAGTTTGTTTTTTGGTATCTTTGTCAGTTGACGAGTAGAATATTCTAGAATTTTTGTCAGCTTCCGCTATTTGGTGTCTTTTACGCTGATGAATGCGATAGTGAAGTTGATTTTTGGACAGTTTTCTAAAAGTTGTCACTCATATTCATTAGTAAAACATTCGATTTCCTTTGTCTACACAACCGAATTTTAAGTGTAATTTGTCTCTTAAGATAATATTGTTTTAAATAAATTCAGATAAATAATATTTACCAACCCCCCAAAACAAAGGTTTACCGACGCCCCTGATCTTCCGATTTTACGTACTTCCCCTTAAATTTGCACCGACCACTACGTAAAATTGGATTTGTGGTGTACATATAAAATTCTTTAGACAGAAGGAGGCCGATCGAGCCCTTCTCACTGCTTAGCTGATCATTCCTTCGGTGGCGGTCAGCCTATGCACGTCAATTACTGCATGTCGCTCTGTCCGCATGTACGTGTTATGTAGTTGTGTGTGTGACCACTCACATTATAGATACAAACATCAAACACATACAACTACAGACAGTGTGTACCTACACAACATAGTGTAGAGAAGTGGTAGGGATGTTTTGTCCACGCTGGTATCGCTAGTACACGGAAAAAAAGAATTATTTCAATCAAATAAATTTTATTCAAACCAAATAAAATTCTTGTTTGTATACCGTCAAATAAGTTTCATATTTCCATGAATTAAATTTTTCGTTTGAGATTTAAATAAATTTTTAATTTGCACCAAATAAAAATGTTATTTATGTGAACTTGAACGTTGTTCTGATGGAACTTCCTACTTTATTTCAGTAGAAACAAAATATATTGTATTGCAAATAATAATTTTATTTGTATTAAACACTTTATTATTTAGGGCACTCAGTTTTCTTATTTAAATCAAATAATTTTTCACTCTGTTGAATTTTATTTCTATTTGAATTGAGTTTTATTTTTATTTACCTGAAAAATAAATATAGGTATATTGGATATAATAAACGAAAATCAATTTATCAGCAGTCAGCACACTGATTATTATTTATTGTTAATACGTAATCCATATTATTATTATTATTATTAATATTAATTATTACAATCAAATAATAAAACATACAAGTTCAAAATGTAGTATAATTTATGCATTTTCCAGTACATAAACAGCAAACTATCATACATTCAAACAGGTAACGTAAACAACCATATAAAAAAATTTCAAAAATAAATTTTAAACAATGAAATTCTTCAAATTTACAAATACTTTAATAAAACTTTGGTTGTTTGTTTTTTTAATACTTTTTGAATCACATATTTTTAGTATTACATAAATAAACGCTAAATTAACGTTAACTTATCAGTATCACTTATCAGTTATCAGTATCACATAACACAAGGACACAACCCAATTAACACAAACACAAACATAAATATCCAAGGCCTTCAAATATGTCATTTGTTGCGGCAGTGCTATTTTCAATGTTGTATATTGTCTGAAAAAAAGCAATACAATTTATTATGGACAATATGGGCGCTTAGTATATCTACTGTTTATTAAAATAATTAATGTGTTACTTAAACTTACCAACAAATATAGGTTATTTTCTTCAAACATCAGCTTTTAGAATCTCTTTCAGTTTTTTTTATCCGTCGTATCAACAATTATTACATAATATATTAAAACAAAAGCTAAATACGACTAAAACAATTTATACAATGTAGGTATACATAGTGAAATTTAATTTCGAATTAAAAGTTTTCAACCAAGATCCAAGATGTCGGTTAATAAATATTTTTATGTACTCTAAGTCGTATAAGTAGGCCTACCTATAACATTGCTTGGCTTGGCTTGGCTTCTACACGTGACCACATTTCCGCGCATGCGTTGTAATTATTTTGTTTTTTCGTAACTGTTTTGTTTGAATCAAACAAACTAATTGTTTGAGCCAAATAAACTTTAGCGTGCATGAAGCTAAATATGATACACAGAAATAAAATATAAACAAATAAACAATACATAAAACTGAAATAATGTGTTTGTTTGAAATTTATCAAAAAACACAAACAAAATAATTGATTCCTGGAAATAAGAGAAATATTTTAGTGATCAAAATTTTATTTGGACGAAATAATATTTCCCAAACACGCAGTTTCGTTTCACTGAACTAAACTCTTTTTTTCCGTGTAGAGAGATAGTAACTTCGTTTCTGTATTCTGTGATTGTAACACAGGAAACTCTCAAAGAAATCTCTTTGACACTTTTTGAAACGGTTGATGATATTAATCTTTCGTCTATGTTTACGAATTCAAAAAGCATTCACGCAAAGAAGATACAGAACCTTTTGAGAAAGTTTAAAATATAAATACCCATATATGTAATATATACAGGGTACATTAGAAAATTAAGGTAATTCATAACTTTCAAAACACAAACCTATGAAAAGAAATATGAGGACGAAAATGTGAAATAGAAAATGAAAAATAGATTATTTTTGAAATAATTAGAATCGAGGAAGGGTAAATATTATAATTTAAACAACTTTTATCATTATATGATAATAATACGAAGCGAACATGCAAACGCCAAAATTAAATTACCTATTTTGCAAAAAAAAAGTTAATTTTGGCGTAAAACTGAATTAAAATTTTTTTACTAAAATTAGACATAATAATATGTAAATAACTTTATTTTAAATATTTATACGAAAATTAGGAATATATACGTATAATACAGTTGAAATAAAAAGTTTGGGAGCATTCTATTAAAGAGGCCACCAACATTTCAATAAAGAAAAATGATTTTAATTCTTTTATTTGCAAAGTCATTATTTGTTAGGATTTTTTTTAATTATCTAGTTTAATTTAACAATAGCGTTTGTATTTTTATTAATTATCGCAACAGATTTTGACGCATTTTTTTGTACAATTTACTTTTCCAAGAATATTATAAATTTTTTTTGAAAGATCATTAGCCGGTTTCAATAATGTATTTGTAGTTTGATGTGACTGATTGTTTAGATGCGATTTAGATTGTTTAGAATGATAATCACTTACAGTTTTTTAAAAATGATTTGATGAGTCATTCAATAGATAAAATGTGTTTTATTTAATTCTGGAAACAAATTGTTTAACTATTTCCGGCCATTTGGTATTTTTGTTTGAAGAGTTAGTGAAAAATCAATCACCTTTGGTCAAAAGAGTGGGTTTTAAAAATTCTCATAGTAATACCCTTAAGTTACACCGTAATTTTTATTTTGTAGGTGTTTCATTTTAAAAAAATATGAGCAGCATGACTTTTAGGTAATGTCATTTGGTTTAACTAATGCACCAAATCAATTATTTCTACTAACTGCCTAAAATCCTGTTAACTAATAGTATTCTTGTCATAAACATTATTTGTTAATATAAAAGTGCTATTCTATTTCTTAAAAGTTGCTCTCATTATAAGAGAGAGTACCACACTTTATTAAAATTTGGTTATTTGCACATGTAGTGACTTTCATTAGTTATCTAAATATTAAAAAAAAAAATTTAAAAATATATTTTTTAAAGTGCCAAAAATAATGTTATTATCGTACTGCTTTCTCACTCTGAAAAAAGACCTCTGATTCTTAACTACCTTAGGAGGGATGCCAAGTCATTTTTAACTTATCTTTAATGACAATGTTTAGCAAGAAATGAAAAGGCAACAATATAAAATAATAGTAATATATAAGCCACTTTAATATAAGAATTAGCTTAATGGGGTATTTGACAGTATCAAAGAAAAGCAATTAAAACAAATTTTAATGAAAATTTATAATAAAAGACAGCAATTTATTATACTAATTCATCTTAACTATCATTATTTGATTTAAAAAAATTTAATTAAAAAAGTAATTTTTTAGCTAAAGTCCACGTAAGCAGAAACGGGCTGTGACGTTGCTTTCTCTTATATTTCAACACTATCACCACTAGTGTCGCTACTTAATTTCCGATTAGCAAAAGTAACTATGGAAATTAATCAAAATTTAATTATTTTTTTTTTTAAAATCAACAATTTATTTTCCTAATTACAGGAAAAATAAACATTTTTTTTTCTTAGTTACAGGACACCTGTTGCTATCTAGAGAATGTGACGTAACTGACAGCTAGAAAACGTTTTCGCGCAAATTTTGAGAACAAATACTAAAATAATTTTTCCTAACAATTTTCGGCATTATTTTTAAAAATTAAAAACGTATACATGCATAATACATAAATATGTGTACTTTTAATTTCAAATGTTATCGAGTGCCTGTGATACATTATTAGTGTATGGCGGATTTTTATCCGCATTTAAACATACACCAATATTCATATGTTCACTCAATGCCCAGCTTTGGCTGATACTTGAACACTCGATGTACTTTGGCAAATGGCCAATTCATTATGTTAATTAAAATTGACATAGTGTTTGAAAAATTACCAAACCGGATCGGCTGGGACTCGAACCCGGATCTCTTGGTTACCAGCCAAGCGCCTTACCAACTAGGCCACCGATCACTTGTTCGAGTGCCACTCCAATTCAGTAATCAATCAAACACAACCTCTCTCTAATGCGAGACGCAGTTTTATACTTTTAATTTCAAATGTTATCGAGTGCCTGTGATACATTATTAGTGTATGGCGGATTTTTATCCGCATTTAAACATACACCAATATTCATATGTTCACTCAATGCCCAGCTTTGGCTGATACTTGAACACTCGATGTACTTTGGCAAATGGTAACCAAGAGATCCGGGTTCGAGTCCCAGCCGATCCGGTTTGGTAATTTTTCAAACACTATGTCAATTTTAATTAACATAATGAATTGGCCATTTGCCAAAGTACATCGAGTGTTCAAGTATCAGCCAAAGCTGGGCATTGAGTGAACATATGAATATTGGTGTATGTTTAAATGCGGATAAAAATCCGCCATACACTAATAATGTATCACAGGCACTCGATAACATTTGAAATTAAAAGTATAAAACTGCGTCTCGCATTAGAGAGAGGTTGTGTTTGATTGATTACTGAATTGGAGTGGCACTCGAACAAGTGATCGGTGGCCTAGTTGGTAAGGCGCTTGGCTGGTAACCAAGAGATCCGGGTTCGAGTCCCAGCCGATCCGGTTTGGTAATTTTTCAAACACTATGTCAATTTTAATTAACATAATGAATTGGCCATTTGCCAAAGTACATCGAGTGTTCAAGTATCAGCCAAAGCTGGGCATTGAGTGAACATATGAATATTGGTGTATGTTTAAATGCGGATAAAAATCCGCCATACACTAATAATGTATCACAGGCACTCGATAACATTTGAAATTAAAAGTATAAAACTGCGTCTCGCATTAGAGAGAGGTTGTGTTTGATTGATTACTGAATTGGAGTGGCACTCGAACAAGTGATCGGTGGCCTAGTTGGTAAGGCGCTTGGCTGGTAACCAAGAGATCCGGGTTCGAGTCCCAGCCGATCCGGTTTGGTAATTTTTCAAACACTATGTCAATTTTAATAAATATGTGTGTTTTAAAATAATTTCCTAAAATTAGTCAAATTCCCCATTTTAAAATTCAAGTAATTTTATTCTGTCTGTCTCTCTCTTCACCTCTTTTCTTCTCATTCTTTCTGTCTCTCACCCATATACCATTGAACGAAAATGCTTAAGTGTTTTTGCCGATATTATTCTGATAATCTTTGAATTCCCTCTATCTAAAAACACTTTGATTAAGGCCCGATTCCACCAGCGCAGGTGTCCGAATCCACATCCGCAATAGTATGTGGATTCGGACTAGTATCCTAATTTATGATAGTTATAAAACTATCAAGTAATTGTACTATGATACCTGACATAACACGAAAACGTAACAAATTAATACGTGACAGAAATTGTGATCTAATTGACTTAAGTGGTAAAATTATATTTTACAATCCCTGCGGGAAACGGTGCGGTCGCCTGCACTGTTCAGGACCTCATACATCTCTTACGAAACTCAAAATGATCTGTATTATTTTTTTTTTATCCAATTTTTCCACAATTATTCAACGATCATTTATAATAATATAAATTTCGTAATCATAGCCTCATTATAATAATAGATAAATACCCATATAATTTATTTCAAAACTGACAAATATAAACACGAACCTCTGCCTGACTGACTGACGTCCTCTGACGCGTTCTGACGTAATCTAACAGCAAATTCAATGGTCAATTATTTATTCAAAAAACATCTGTTATCTAACGTATATACAAAACGTAACTAAATAGGATTAAGGCTTCGGTCACGCGAGCGGTTAATCGTCAACCAACTATTTAGTTGTGTCGATATGAAAAAACGTTTTGTCGTCATTAACTAAACAATTTAGTTTGTTAAAAATCGTGACATATGCACACATGGAATTGACTTTGTTTACGATCTGACATATATTGATTCATAATCCTAAGAAAAGGTCTTTATACAAATCAACTAAACTATTGATCAACTAAAAATCGACCATGTAGCCACCGCCTGAAAGTAATTTACTACGCAAAGAACTGCGATTGTGAAACTATAAAAATTTATGCCAAACGAGAATTTTTATCTGAAATAAAAACGTGTAGAGAAAGTAATTAGTAATTAAATATTTGTTCATTAAGATTCATTTATTATAAAATTTATAACTGGTTTTATTGATGTTTGCGTTTATTGCTTCATTGATAATTTTGTTGAACAAAATGATGATCAAGCTATGTATTCAAATTGCTCCCGGCTTTCTGTAATAAAAATGGTCATCTAAAACTAATGAGGTGTAAAAATTTTATTTTGGTGAGTCAATTCTAATTTATTTAAGGGGGGACGCCACTGTCATAACCGAAAAGAAAATCTTTTTTTTTTTGGATGGAAGGAAAATCTGTTTGAATCTAGAACGAAATAAAAAAAAATGTCCTGTTAATCTAGCTTGTTATAGCTAGTCAAGTTAATTCAAGCATTTTTTATAAACAAGTGATTAACTTTTATCTTGGTCCAAAATTGCAAGTTTTACTTAAATACTCGCCAATCAGACAAAAATCACATAAAAATCAATACTTTTAAAATCTGTTTTTCACTAGCTACAACAATATGAATTAAGAGGATATTTTTTTTTTTTATTTTGTTCCAGATTCAAATTTGCGCCAGCTACACTGCGTCTCGTTCAAGAAACGCCACAAACTCAACATACCTTTATTAATAATATTTTTTTTTTATATTTCAATATATGCCTAATAACATGCTTGAATAGAAATCTCTTTGTATCTTTCCTTCGACCCCAAAAAAAAATAATAGTTGCAGAAGTGTTGCCCCTTAATGTATTCAAAACACGTGTTGTTCGTACTGTTCGTAGCGGTTTAAATTTTGGATGGTATCATCCAATTTTTTTAGAACAGAAATAGCATTATACTTTATACCTTTGAATAAAGATAAAACAAAAATCAATATGATTAAAAATTGATATCAAAAATTTATCTAAATAACTTGGTGGATAATACACCATCTTCTGCTTAAGCCTAATAACATTGTTAAGGTAACAAAACATTTTGTAGATTTTACATATCTTTTTTATCTTCCAGTATCTTATATCCGGTCTGTTATACCCATTTCCAGCGTAGAAGTGCGTGTAAGTAATTCGACTAGTTGATTTCATTTCTTTCTTTCATGTTCTACGCATCAAGTTATATAAACAGCTACCTTTACATTTTGTCGCTATGCTAACGGAAGCGATGTTTTAAGGGAGGAGTTCACGCCATAAAGGACTAATAATTTTTTTTTTTTTTTCAAGTAGAAAAATATTTATTTGTGAACCGCTGCACAGCCAAGTTGCTGCTCCTTTGCAGATAACGCTCGCCCCCCCACCTCGCGATTTGATCAGTAATTTTTAGTTTTGGTGTGTACACGAGTTATAGTATGCACTGAGATAATGTTCTTTTATTTGTATGCCTTTGTAGACGTTTTAATAAACAGTGAGTAAACCGCTTCTTTTGTTATTATTTTTGTTTTTTACCGTTTCCCGAAACTTGTGTTTTTGCCGACAAGGAAAATCATATCTCAAGTTCTAGAAAAGATAGAGACTTAATTTTTTTTTTATTTTCTTCGTAAACATATTGTGCAATAGTTTGAAGATCTGTTTTATGTGATTTTTTCTACTCGTTCCAATGGTGTAAAAACATTTCACAAAACTTGTTAAATAAGGGGAAATTTTGGCAAAAAACAAATTTTTTTCAGGAAAATTGCCAAAAAAATCATGATATATATATATATATATATATATATATATATATATATATATATATATATATATATATATATATATATATATATACTGTATGAGTTTTAGGAGAGTTTCCATTTTTATTACAGCCAAACCGTTGATTTAATCGAAAAATTGTTCAAATAAGAGTTGTAGATATCGACAGGGACAACCGATTGCTACAGTCAAGAGCTTCATAGCTCTTATGTTTTTCGAGCTATGATACAAACTTATAGATTTTTAAATGGGACTATATATTAATTTTTCGATAAAACTGGTCTAATGCATTAATTAACAACATAAATGAGCAAAAAAATTTTTTTACCCAAGTTTAATTTTTTAATTTTTCTTTAATTTATCAGTTAGGCGGTAAAAATATGCATATTTACTTGAGGCTACTTCAACCGATAGTGTTTTTCTTGTTTACATTTCCATTACATCCAAGAAAAGAACCTTTTCCGGTACCATTTCTACCATAAAAATTTGATTGTAACAGAAATGGCAACTCTCAAAAAACTCACATGCTACATGAATTTTAGTGAATAATATTTTCGGTTTCCAGGGGCCTCAAAACAAATTTTTGCCATAGTCTCGGGCTCAAGTCGCGGCATGACAATGGCTGTAATAGCTGAATTCCATTCTGGAAATTCGCTAAAACATATAAATATTATCTCCAATTTAATGTGTTGGATTGGATATCATTTCCCTTGGAAATGCTTATAAAATTATTGTACTTTATAATAAATTAATACATATTTGCAATTTGATAAGAGATACATCGCCGGGGCTTGTGTACGAAATACAAACCTACGGACAAAAGTATTTATGTACATATTTAAATGTATTATTTTATTATGTACATATTATCCAACAAGAGATATGGCGAAGTTTAATACCTAGATAGCAACGTTTCAAGAAGCAAGGTCATTTAATAAAAATGTAAATAAACAAATGGATTTACATAATATTACAAATTAAATAAAAATTCAAATCTTGCTATTTATTCAGCTTGATGTTTTTTTCCATCAGTTGCAAAATTCAAGGAGTTTAGTAATAATAAAGATATTAAGAAAACGTTGGGATCACTCTGGGGCTCTACTTTGAAGGTTGATATTTCATAAACGAGGCTCAAAAATGACAAGTGGTAACAAAAATTGCAATTTTGTTTTAAAAAACTTTTCCGACCATCCACAGTGGAATAAAGTCTACCACAAAAACAAAAATACAGTAGAACCTCTGATTAAGGACACTTCTCTTAACCGGACCGGTTAAGAGATGGCGGTACTCTCTTAAAGAGGAAGGGTCCTCCAGACAACAGGTTTTTTAATAATTTTTTTTGAAGAAACTGGATACATTTATTGTATAAAATGAAGTTACATAGTATAGTACATGTTATGGTGTATTCACTCATAATTTTTTATGCAAAAAAAAGAAAAAATGGCAGCGCTACAGCTGTTCCAAGTTGACTCTTTTAATTTGCGCCGTGGAATGCCCAGCCTCTTGTAATTAACTGAATTCAATCGGACAAAAAAATTTTATTAAAATAAGTCATTACGCTTTGCATACACCTATTTCTGATGAGAATTTTTTTTTTCACAATTTGAAATCAAAAAGAAAAAAATGTCACTTTTTTCTTTTTTTATAAACAAATTGTTATAAACAATATTTATAGTAATAATTTATGCAAAATTTTAGGTATATGCAAAGGCCAATATCTTAAAGAATATCTGTACAAAATTTCAAGTTAATACCTTAATAACTTTTTAAGTTATGTTCCATGGCGCGAAAAAAAACCTGTTTTGAGAAAAACGCTATTAAAAAGTTTTCGTTCTTGAAAAGTAGAGTTAAAAGCAGTTTATCGTTATCTAAGATAATCTTTATGTTGGGATTAAAACATTAGAAATATATTCCTTAAGGTTCAAATGAACTTTTAAAGCAAAACAAAAAATGAAAAATTTGAAAGTTCTGGGGACCCTCCCCCCCTTAGACCCTCCCCCCTTAAGCGGAACCTCTGTTAACTAGACGCGGACACAATATTTTTTGACGAAGATGTATTAGGCTGGTCGTCCTTTGGATGCGGAAACGTGCGATATTTAATTCGGACGAATACGCATGAAAACGGACGAACGATCCAAACAGCTGTGAAGCTATACATCTACGTACATTGAAAGCGTCGCGTTCGTCTGTTTCCGTGCGTATAATAGCGACGTACAAACAGATCCAATTTTGTTTGGATTTTGTCGCGCGAAAAAGTCCGTTCCATGAGATTTTTATTTTTATTGAAATGAAACTGAAGGTAAATTACAATTATAACTGTGTACCTTTGCATATTACGTGCCATAAATTGTTTTTTATGTATTTTTATAGCATCTTAGCTTGAGAAAAGGAAAATTAAAAAGAAAAATACTGATGAATATTGGGCTAGTGGATAGACAGTAGACATATCATTTTGGACGAACGACAAACGTGCGTAGTCGTTTGAATCAAATATCGCAGTTGTCCGCACCCAATGGACGATCAGCCTTATTTAGTAAATTATTACCTCTATGGGTTAGGTCTAACTGTTCATGTTTTAACTTGTTAACAATGATTCTAATGTGACGATATATTTGTAAACGTTATTTTTGTATAAGTATCATTCCTTCATTTACTCGTGTAACTGATTTGAATTAAAAAATTAAATAAAAATTTGAATTAAAAAATTAATTACGCTATTATTTACTCTGCCGCTGTTAAGCGAACACCTCTGTTAGCCGGACAAATTTTTGTATGACACTTTTGTCCGGTTAACAGAGGTTTTACTGTACATATATGTAATTATTACATCTATTTTACAATATGTGCTTGCAAGCCGTTTGTATTTTTGTATCAAAATCCCAAAAAAACCATTGGACCGATTATTCAGAAGCGTATTATTCCTTTTACTACCACTTTTACCACGCATACCTAATTTGCGTACTGTCATTCAATAAATTGGATTGTGTATTGGGGTACCAATTCAACCTGCGTAGTACTAAATTGTACGTACAATCTTCGGGGACTCTAATAAAGTAATAAGATAACTTTTTCAAAATATCAGTTACAATTGATATACCACCACTGTATTAAGAAGAAAGAAATACATTCGGCAGACAAAAAGGAGGTGACATTTACAATAATGTTTAGGATGTTTTTTTTTCCCAAAAAAAAAGAAAAAAAAACACAAAAACTTCTAACAAAACAAAAAAAAATTTTGTTTTAGAATAAAATATACCTCTAATATAACAACAAATATTCTGAATTTGAAATAAGAAAATAACAGAATAATAATTTATTTATTTTTTTCTTATTAGTTTATAAAGTCATTTCCATAATTCCTTGGTAAGAAAAAAAATCGCTAAGTGCGTGCTGGGCACGCATTAAGTTAGGGCTTCTCAGTGGTTTGACAGTAAGTTTTTTACCGTTTAACTACAACCAGAGATAAATATATTCGACAAGAGTCTCGCAGCTTAAACCGTCACAGTAGAAAACATATAAACTTTGAAGTTTAATATTATGCAAACGAGGCTTAAAAATAAAAAAAAATGGTCAGAGGAGTCTCAACTTCATTTTCAACAACTCAACACTCGAGTTACTTACGAAAAACGAAATTTTGGTACATTTTCCAACATTTCTCGTAATAATTTGGACTTAAAGTTTTGAAGAATGTTTTCATTTACTGACAAATATTTTCACTACCTACTTTAAATTATTTTTTGAATTTTCGCAAATTTTGCTTTTTCAATACCTCCAAAAGTTACCGACACAACTTATCCAAAATAATTTTTAATTGATTGGCTTTAGTGAATATCTAGTATCGGTAATTCTTTCGAATTTTTTTGGGACAATAATACTTTAAAAATTACTTTGAAGCGCAATATTTCACAAATGCAGCTTAAAAAGATGAAAAATGGTTAAAAAAACCTTAACTTAATTTTATGGATCCTTTCTAACGATATCTCATGCGTTAAAAAAGACCCATTTTCCAATATGGTAAACTACTTCAAGAAATTTAAAAAAAAAATTGTAGGATACACACCCAAAATTTCATGTTTAGGTACAAGTCCAGAGATGTAGGAAAGATGTCGGCGTGTAACGGATTACAAGATTTTTCTTCGGAACCCTAATTAAATAATTTCCATAATTTCTTGATAAGAAAAAAACGAACTAGCTAGTAGATGTGTTTCCGCTTGAATTGTAAAGTGATGTGCTACCCGATGCGCTGTTTAGAGATAAAATTCTTTCAATTGTTTTTAACCATTCTTCTATTTCTATTCTTTCCATTCTTCTACGATACATACCTATTTCTTCTTTTGTCCGTGTAGATGTCATTTGAATTAAAATATGGCGTTGATTTACATAAACAGATTAATTTATTCTTATTATTATATTCACATTTTAACTGTAAACGGGGTGTATGATGTCACTGAATAGAATAATGAGTAATTTGTACAGTGATGTGTGACATAACACTATATTACAATATTTGTTTTTGAAAATATTATATGAAACTTAACTCTCAAAACAATAAACGGGCTCGAGTTTTTGTTGACTCATTTTCAATTGTTATAGCATTTTTAGTCATTACTTTTGGAGACATCCGGAGGTCAAAGTTAAAAGTGTTGTTTTAAAAAAAAAAAAAAAAAAAAAAAAGAAATTAAAGCTAAAAATACCTGAGACACTAACCAAACCAAGAACCTGCAAACTTTTGACAACAACTTACCAAAGTTTCATCGTAATAAACTTGATGAAATACACACATTTGTTAAAACGTCTCGCACGCATGCCACCTACTGTAAAATGGTTGTACTATTTCGGAAACCTTCGCGAGCGTGCGCACAACTGATGCTCATCAAAGTGTCATCGCAATCTGTTTACTGTACAAAATTTAAAATTTTCAATATTATAATGCATTTTTCTCAATAGTCGATTTTCTAATCAACATAAAAGTTTAACGGAATTTTTTTATTGTAAAATCTGTCTAAGTTTGTAGGTTTCAAATGGTTTTTATCAAAACAACCCAAGCCTCTTAATGTAAATCAGACAGTTTCCCCTTCTAATTTGATCTGCTTCATAATTTCTCTCTCTACGATATTAGTGATGTATTCTGCATATTGTAAAAGGTTAACCTGTCACAAAATAACCAGATTTTCACTGATTTAATTTTATGATTTATGTTTCATAAATAGCCAACTGGGCAAAATTCCCGGAATCTTCCTTCAAGAAAATCGTATTTCTTGTATCTATGTATACTTAAGGTAGTTGGTCCGAAAAACGAATTTTCAAAGGAATTTAACGAAACTTCCGTAGATATTTATTTAAGGGGGACCACTAGTGTGACCGCCTGAAAAATGGTGATTTTTGGGAATTTTTTAAAGAAAACTACTATATGGAATGTTTTAATATTTTCAGGATATATTCGTTGATATATATGGTTGATAATTCAAGATAAAATTTTTGGATAAAAAAACTGAAAGTTGAGTGAGTTATTCGCGATCTCCCAAGACTCCAAAAAAAAAGTTCCCCCACTGCTGAAGTGATAGCGACCTTTATAGTCCCTGAAATAAAAAAAAACCAAAAAGCCTATTAAACTAGAAGGTATGGTCCGTACCGTAAACCTCAATCGAAAAAAAAAGTTGAAATTTTTACAAAATGGCAGTGTTTTTAAAAAAAAGTTTCAAATTTTGCGCGAAAATTTGATGGTTTTTGGTTTGTGAAAATTACATTTTTTATTCGATCGGAAAACTGGACGTTCATGGTACGAAAAATATATATAAAAGAAGCTGCAATAAGAATCAAATCGATCGAATGATTTGTATTCGAGTTATAACTGCAGCAAATTTGAAAAATGTAGTTTTTCTTTACCTTTTAGTTTTAATTACTGAGAATTTTTACTAAAATTATTTACGATGTACTCACTATAACGGTCATAGTAAAACTAGATAAGTCATTTAAATGTGCCAGGGTCTAGCTTCTCCACAACATGTAACTGGCAGCCACGTCCAAAAACTCCCGAAGTATCAACCTTCATACATTTCTCAATACCTCAAAGTTAACAATGAAAATTAGAATCCACTCTTCGGATGACTGTAACTCAAAAACTATTTGAGATATGCACTTGAAATTTTAGGATGTTATTTTTAAAGGTATAGACTATCGAAACATGCAAAAAAATGTCCAATTTTTTGAAAACGTTACACTAGTGGTGCCCCTTAATTCAATACCAATAATACGAATCTAAACCAAAAAAAAAATTGACCGCCCCAATTTTGAGAAAAATGGTTTCAAAGTTTTATAATTTTAACACGGGCTCTTATAGGAGGTTGACATATTCACACTATTTTTTTGAATAAAATGAAAACGTGTCAAAGGAATTTGATAAAAAATTAATATGTTATAAAATACAAAGTTACAAACCATATTTAATAACAAATAAAAATTATTGACCGTGCCGTTTTTTAAATATAATTTATAAACATCATTTTACAACATTTTTACAACGCATTTTCAACAATGCTTTTATATTGCTACAACATAAGCGGGCGGAAATTCAAAAAAAACAAGTGGTATACAAATATAATAACTGAAGAATATTAATATTTTATAATAATAATTAATTTAATACATTATTTATGTATTAATAAAAGAAAATTTTTTCGCTGAGATATACTTTTGTACCTGACTATCTCGCACCAAATACCTTAAATACAATATCTCAACGTCCGTCAAAAGCATCACACTAAATATGTATGCTACAGAACTGAGCTATCAAACTCAATACGAGCTATGAATTTTTATTTTTTGTTTCGTTGTGGAAAAAGATAACATTGACATGCTGCTTTCTATGAACAGTAAAAAGAGGCTTTATTGAATGAGATGGTTCGGCTATCCATTTATAAACCGTCACAGACCAACCATCAGCTTATCTGATATATCATGACTTTTTTTGTGAAATATAATAAACAAAATATGTAGTAGTCGAGCAATTCTTCTCAGTTACTTATTTGAAAATATCAAAAAAGTGTCAAATTATGAAAAAAATTTCATTTTTTTCTTGGGAAAATCAAATAATTTTTTTCTCCCAAAGATATAAAACACTGAGTATATTTACATAAAAAATTGAATTATTTTATTTCCTTTTTAGTGCTCCTATCATATACCATCAGGCCCGTAGGTGGAAGGTGACGGGGCATCGATAAAGTTTGATGCATCTTCTGTACTATTCTCCCCCCCCCCAAAGAATGTCCCAAACTACGGCCTTGTACGTTATCAGAACTGATGAAAGTATGGTTTTAGTCTTTTCTTTGTTATTATATATTCTTTTTAGATCATTTATTCACATTATAAACATCTTAATTGTGTTTACTATACGAACTGAATCAATTGTAGCTGGAAGTGGATTCTCTACCCCATGCCAATTAGTTCGCTCCATATTTCTTAAAATTGTTTGATATAAGAAAGGAGAGCTAAGAAAAAGAGCTAAGAAAATTAACACCAATATGACAAAAAAATTAACTACATTTTTTTTTATATTTCACAATATTTTAGTAAAATACAGGACCCTAACTTAACGCTACAATAATTTAAACGAAACTATGCTTTCTTCACAAGAAAAATCCACAAACTGTGGTCAAAATGGTTTTTTTTTTTTGGAAAATTGCCCCTTTTTTATTTTACTATAATAAGTTTTTTTAAACGTGAGCGCATTTTTAGCAGTTTAATTTTTGCATTTTTATATTTGTTGATGTCTATAAGAACAATGTATAAAAATATTATGTTAAAATAATGCGGTCATGTCTAAAAAAAGCTGGATATAGTAAAAAAGGGGACATTTTTCGAAAAAAAGCCATACTTTGACCATAGTTTGTCGATTTTTCTTGCAAAGAAAACGCAGTCACTTTTACTTTTAAATTGTTGTAGCGTTAAGTTGGTATCCTGTATTTTACTAATCAGAAATATTTTAAAAAAATTTAATTAAATTTTGTCATATTATGGGATCAACTTTCTTAGCTTATCGATACCACTCCTTTTGACTAATATAATCTATCTGCTTTCAAAACACAATTATTGAAAGTTAATCAAAAATTTATGACAGTAAACCACTAGCTCAAATAAAAATGTTTAGGTAGGTACATTGGTAAAATAATAAACATTTTTAAAATGTGAATAAAGTGTGTTAAATCTATTATTCGAGAAAAAATGCGGCGCCTCATTCATGCGACGCCTCATTAGAATATAATCACCGAAAGATTAAAAATCTGTTGAAAACGGCAACCATTAACTTACGTAATTTTTAAAGAAAACGTTCAGTCTTTAATACCTTAGAATATTATGATTGACTAATTTACATGTTAAACATCTAAGGTTTTTTTTTAATAGGAGGAGGAATGTTGACGTTTTTATCAATAAGGCTAATACACACTGTGAGGTTGTAACCACAGAACGTGACTCTATTTAATTCATAAAATGATGCAAAGGTATTCGATCCCAGAGCAATTATTCATACATAAGTATATTCGACATATCAATTTGAGTCTTCTGTATTAGTCAATTGGGTGCAGTATCCGGTCCCGGTTCAGTATACGCTGGACATTACACGTACTATGAAAAATATTTAAAAAAAAAATTGACTATAATTGGCTTTATTTATTTTAACATATCTCAATGTTTTTTTCAAGAAGAAGACATTGAGATATGTCGAAATATGTATATTTGATTATATGAAAAATTTTTTCGGTTTCGTGTGGTGTTTGATTTTTCTTCTGTTTTCATGGAAAATTCCAAACTTTTAAATTTTAGAATATTTTATTTACGGAACTAATTAAAAAATTATCATATTAATGCTCTCGGTACGATATCGCTACACTCCCGATTCGATAAAATATTCTTACACAAGAATCAATGAGTGTATCTTATTCATATCATCGCTCTGATACTGCTCCCATATGAGTTGCGGTACGCTCTCGCTCCAATACCGCTTCAATACCAATACCACGCAGATAATATTTTATCGAAGCGGCATTGGAGCGATATTAGACCTATATGGATAGTGTGAACCTTTTTTGATTCCACTCCGCTTCGCTTGCATACACTTGTTATGAAAAGATATCTGTATCGAACTGAGACCGAACTGGGAGCGTACCGAGAGCGACATTATAATGTGAATGGAGAACGAATAGGTACCAGCATGGTATTAGCACTGTAATGTGAACACAACAAAATTATATCGGAGCAAGACCGGAGCGGGAGCGTACCGATATCGACACTATAGTGTGGATCTGGCCTAAATTCTACCCCAAAAAGAAACTGCAATTTTTTGAATATAATTATGTTATTAGGTTACGAAAAGAAAATCCGCAAAGATACAAATAAAATGAAAACATATTTATGTTAATATGGCGGTTTTATTTTAAATTTTTACTTTTTTTAGTTATCACACGGACAGAAAAATCATATAATTTTTGTAGATAAAATTTCAGAAAAATTACCATGCTCTCTTTTAATGCGTTCGTGATCGACGACCAAAGTAAAAAATATATTATAGCATGGTAAAATTTAATGTAGTAACACAACTTCTATCACACTCTTATGCATATATGTTATAGTTTAATTCTTATTGTCGTACTCTTTTATTTGCGCATCTGACCCGCAACCTTATGTTGCTTCGGCTGTACCTGTAAAAACTTCGAAGATGCTCGATCTTTTCCGACCTTTGATTCTCTATGATCCATACAAAAATGATTGGCAACAATATATTCTAATACTGAAGATAGTGGAGTTACAAAATGATAAATTAAACGATGACTATCCGTCAAGACATTCTAATGAACACTGATTCGACACCACACGACACCACCCCAGCTAACCAGCTACTTGTAACACCAACAGTCCTGCTAGGTGACCTTCATATATGATTGTGTTGATACTTTCTGCAGCTTGCCTCGCTATGTGACAGCGTTGATGCCTTCTCTTTCTTTCTTTCTACTATTAGCTTATTTTATTCTTTTCTACTTTTTTTTTATTTTAAGACAGCATGGTAATTTTTGTAAGAAAAACAATTAAACTGTCGGCAATGGAACTTTTTACTGTGCTGTTTTACAAATTTTACGGAGCTAAGATTACGGAAAGAACATTCTATCCTTTAAATTTTCTCTGATTAATTATAATTTTTATATTTTTACCGTACAAAATTGAATATGTTCGCCTTTTACACGTCGATTGTAGTGCTAAGCACAGTAATTTTTCTATGAATTTTCTCTGTGTGCAGAACTACAAGCGAATCTTGTTAAAGTAAAATTTATCCCAGTAATCCCTATAATACTGCGGTAACTGCAGTCGTATAATTCCAAATCGAAATTCTAAATCGAAAAAAACATTATTCCAATATCTATTCAAACGTGAAAATTCAAACAGATACATACAATAAAACTCGCCCGCACAATGTAAAATAATAGTTTTTTTAATGGCTCTAATTGTCCGTTTCAATTATACCGAAAGAAATTGAAACCATTAATAGAATCACCAGAGACCACTCTCTCTACAACAATACAATATACTACCACAACTCAATATTACATCAGTTCCTGTTCCGTATTTATTTGCATTGTCATTGTTCGTAATTTACATGTCCTATATACATATATTTATTTATACATACCGGGTACCGGGTGTCTAAAAAAACTTATCAAAAAAACTAAACAAAAAACCACGGTTGTTGGAAATTCATTAAAAACGTTTGCCCATATGTATCGCAGATGGAAAATAGAATTTCAAAGCGGAACAGGGGTTTACAAACTTTAAGGGGTCTTTTACAAGTGATGTGCTATAACAGAAACCCACTTTTTTGGAATTTTTTGGGGGAAACTATTTAACGTAATGAAAAAAAACTTTTCTACATTAAGGGGATGGTAACGTATTAAAATTTTTTTTCTCATTATTTTTTTTTATTGTTTCATATGATTGTACAACATTTTAAGATTGTTGTGTCAAAATTTGAAACAAATCGGAGTAAAACTAGCTAAGATATAGAACTTTGAGCGTTTGTTGCTCCGATACATTTTCGTATCCCTGCCCAGCAGGTACGTGGCTTTGTGCTCTCGGAACCCTGAATTCTTTTATTCATGGATGAGTCTTTGTAAGTATACTAATGTATACTATAACCAATGACGTAGATATGAAAAAATTTGTCATATTTAATTTTGGATTTTCTGGTATACAAAACTTTAAAGCGATTTTCTGACACTTGTCATTTTTGAAACCGGTGAACAGTTTAAATCAAAATCTACTGGACCGATTGTTTTGAAATTTTGTATACAGGTTCCTTACATAAATGACCAGGTATCCCTGGGAGCTTTTTTTTATTTTTCATAATTATTAATTTTACAATAACAAATAGGTCAATTTAAATCGGTGTTTTCAATTCTAAGTGTCACCAAAAATTAAAAAATCGAAAAAAATAAAATTCCTCCCAGGGATACCTTAGGAAAGGGGTTGTCTAATGATATCATTCATTTTTTTTATATTTCGGATGATCCACTCATGAGTTATATTGTTCACCGACAAACAACTTTTTTTCGCAGCGCCTCCGAAGATTTGCTGCCGTTTGGTTAATTATTTATATTTTGTTTTAAAAAATTAATGAAATGTTGTTCGTATGTTGTACTATAATGTTGCGATCGATTAATTAAATTTGTATTACGGGTAGAGTCTGAAAAAATTTTTAAAAGTGGGTCTTTTTTATGCCGAATTAATGTTACCATCCCCTTAAAGTACATATAATTAAGTGTATCTTGAATATTTTTTCTTTTATTTTTGATCAGCCATCTGCCCTAGTCAACCTGTTGAAAGTCATAGCCCCCCCCCCAAAAAAAAACGGTGCCAATGATTAAAAGAAACTATAAGTCCGACTGGACTAAAATTTGATGTATTCCCTTTATTATGCTATTTTTTATAAGACTATCTAAAATCAGTCTCTAATAGAGAACATTCGATTTTTTAAAACGCGGGAAAGGTCAAAAAATAGAGCAATTTTTTTTACTTTTTTAATCAAAATGACGCCAAAAATAAGTATGAGGTTTGATGGGCTGATTCTAGACAATCTTACAAAAAACACCATAATATGTAGCGAGTTTCTATTCTGGAAATTCGCTAAAAAAGAGAATGCATTCACTTATAATCGTTGATACCGTTTTGAATTACAAAATTTATATGTAACATCCAACAGGCCTACCAGAGTAAATGGAAGACCAGACAAAAAAGAAAAAAAATTCAAGATACACTTAATTATATGTCCCTTAATGTACAACGTTTTTTTTTTTCATTACAATAATAAGTAATTTCTCAAAAAAAAAAAATACCAAAAAAGTGGTTTGCTTTAACACATTACTTGTAAAAGACCCCTTAATCTTGTACTAAACCATTCGTCCCATAAAACTGAAAAAACTTTCAATCAAGAAATTGATGAGAAATAAAAATTTCAATCCTTTTTCATCTTCAAAGAGGGTTATCTAGTGCGTATTGTAGCTTAATTATTATCTAACAATATTATGGGAAAAAAACTTTGGTCAAAATTTTTTCAATACCAGTATTTGACTAATTATATCTTTCAACTTTGTACGGTATCCTCAAGGCGCGAATTAGACGGGCAATTCAACAAACTTATTCTTGAATGAAATTTATAATTCACAAATTCACTTTTTAACAAATTTTTATGGAACACCCGGTATATACAATAAACAATCATTTTATTTAATATCATTTAAATGAATAAAATACTGTGTGCATTCTTATTTGCATTTATTTTATTTGCACTGATGTGGTGGTGGATCAAACGGGTCGAATTGAGCCAACTTGCGTTGTGGGTCAATAATATGATCGGTTTGATGGCGTTGTAGGTAATATACGAGCAAAAACGAACAATACGAACAAATTAATTTACTGCAATCAACAAAACTCTATGTTACTCTCACAATCAAGTTGTTGTTGTTGAATTGAATTTGTTTATTACACGTATATGTATATAATCGGCGGCATACAATGATTTTAATTCATTAAAATTTTATTTTCAATTATAATTGGAATCGGTTTTACATTTAATTGTTTTAATCGTACACCAAATCGAATCAAGAATGTATTATGTATTGTTTTAAATTATAATATTAACGCTATATTTACGTAGTACATTTTACACAATTATGTACAGTGGCGTAGCAAGCGGGTGGCAGGGATGGCACCTGCCAGGGGCGCTGAAGTAGGGGGCGCCGTTGCAACGGATTTTGATACTAAGAACATTGAAAAAATTACTAAGAAACATAGATTGAGATAAAATAACAATAGGGTACTTAACTGAAGTTGCAAAAATATACTAAAAGCATCGTTTTTCTATATCAGCTAAGTGATTTTTTATTTTCGACAGATTCTGTAAAAAATCATCAAAAAAAAAAATAACCCTACAATTTTAAATGAGAAAAAGGCGGGAAAAACACCTCACTATAGTGACGTCACAGTTTGAAGCAACTAAACGTCAATGTCAATATTTATAACCTCAAAACTTTGATTATATTCATAAAATGTCAAAGTGAAAGCAAGTATTTATTTGAATTCTGGTCGATTATTATTACTATATACATAAGCTAATAGAAATATTCAAAAGAAAACACAATTTCACCTCACCGATGAAAATTATCAAAATCGACATATCTAGCTACAAAATGTTACGTCATTTTCAAGAAATGGCGCGTTTTCACTAATTTGAATATTTGTTGAAAAATGGTGATTTTCAAAATAAAATTTCTAAATAGTTATCAAATTTTTTAATGTTTCATCGTTAAAACTGGACATATGTAATGATATGCATAGAATTATTTAACATTTGACACAAATTTTAAATACAGTCAAGTACCGTATTAACATAATATATGGCTACACTGGCTATAGTCTTAAACTAGGCTACAAGTTGAAAGTAAAAAGATTTCATATGAAATATCTTTTGGGTAGCTAATACCTAAATATAATGTTGATTCAAAATTCGACCATTTACTCAGCCTAGGACAAGATTTATGGAAAACAATCAAAAACTACACCGAATTCAAGATATTGAAATATATCTGGACTGAACAGAAACAAATTTATTATTTTATTCGATTCGTTGGCATTTTTGATTGCTTTCCATAAATCCTGTCTTCCTAAACGTTGGCTAAATGGTCGAATTTTGAATCAACAAAAAAATTTTTAGAGCACTTCTGCAAGTCTGCGAAACAAAACTGGGAGTCGTTATCGCGTAATTCTGTGAAGTTTGATAAATTGTGCCCAGAAGCCCAAGTGGCTGTAGTTTGCGCAAAAGAGGAGACATAATATGATGTGATTATAGGTAGGGGCGGATTTTTTAAATTACTGCCCCCCTCTTGTTATCAAAGTTGGGGGCACCATTTTCAAATTTAATCAGGCGCGCCACTTTCAAGCCTGGCCAGAGCATCCCTTTCAAGTCTGAGCAGGGGCGCCAGTCACCTCAGCCACGTCACTAATTAGGTATAATTTTAAATGGCTATACACGCTTATCAAAGGTACTGTCGAATCTAAATTTTAAAAAAAATTGAAGTAAAAAAAAAGTTTTGAAATCAAGCTTTTATTTAAAAATAGGCTAAAATGTATCAAATAACTCTTAAGAGAAGATTCGCTAGAAAAAAAAAAGAAATCGATTTTTTTTCTTCATAATCATGTTTAATGGAGTCAGATAAACAAAGTATAAGGAACTGTTTCCCCCCTCAAATTTTTTGTTTATAGCATGTTAATTACATCGAAGACTATACGAAATGAACATTTTCTACAACTTGCAACCGCCGCTACGAAAGTTATCGGCCATTTTGTGAAAAATCGACCATTTTAGTCGTACTTTCTTAATATAGATGAATATATCTCGGTATGTGTAGGTCTAAAAAAAATTAAAAAATTGAGGCTATTCACTATGACATAGTCTACCAACGGTTACAGTATGAAATTTTTACCTGCACACATAACCTTAAAAAAAAATAAAAACTGCAGATACTGCTAAATTTTGGTTTTTTGGTCTCAACTTCGGATGTTTTAAGTGAAATTTGATGAAATTTTCAGAAAATATACTTTATAACGTGGACAATAACTGGTTAAAATTTCAAGTCAAAATATCTATTTTTTATAGATTTAGAGATATATTAATTTTATTTCACTGACCTTCAAACACAATAATGATACAGAATCGTAAATATTTCGTACGCACAAAGGGATTTTTAGAAATCTGTTTATTTATTTGTTGTAATTCTAATTGCCTAGTACGTGTTTTTACCTACTGTACTTCCGTACTATTGTCTTATTGCTGTCTTTACGTTATCATATTCTTAGTTTCATTCAAACTTTTTATCTGTAAACATGGCGAGTAAAAGAAAGAGTTTATGTATTGACACGAAAAAGTGTCATTTAATTCAGTCAAGCTTAACTCAATAAGAATATTAATTTAAGGCAAGGCAATAATAAACAATACCTCGAGGCCACTCAAGCTACAAATCTAAAGATAACACAGACAGGGAAAAATTTTTCGAGTCGTACGTCCTACTGAAACAAATTTTTCGAGTTGCAAGTTCTACTGAAACAAATTTTTCGAATAAAAACAAAAATTTCGAAAAATTGGATCAGTATATGTCGAAAATTAGTTATTAATTATAAAAAAAAAATGTTTTATCAAAAAATTGAAAATTTTCATAAAAATTGACTAAAAAATACAAAATATCGATTTTTTTCACTTTTGTAAAGTTTAAAAATTTTTCTTGTTCACCATCATAAAGTGCATAAAAAAACCTACAATTTATGAAAAAAAAAGAACCTGATACGATAAAATGCACAAAAATCATTGGCCAGTCAATTTTCAAATTTGGCGTTAATTTTCGGGGTTTGTGTTAGATGTTTTGACTTGAAATTTTAACCAGTTATTGCCCACGTTATAAAGTATATTTTCTGAAAATTTCATCAAATTTCACTTAAAACATCCGAAGTTGAGACCAAGAAACCAAAATTTAGCAGTATCTCCAGTTTTTATTTTTTTTTAAGGTTATGTGTGCAGATAAAAATTTCATACTGTAACCGTTGGTAGACTGTCATAGTGAATAGCCTCAATTTTTTTAATTTTTTTTAGACCTACACATACCGAGATATATTCATCTATATTAAGAAAGTACGACTAAAATGGTCGATTTTTCACAAAATGGCCGATAACTTTCGTAGCGGCGGTTGCAAGTGGTAGAAAATGTTCATTTCGTATAGTCTTCGATGTAATTAACATGCTACAAACAAAAAATTTGAGGGGGGAAACAGTTCCTTATTCACTAAAATTTGGTGGTTGTCCCACTCCATTAGTTCTTTGAGGTGTTAGAAATATTTTCTAAAATTTTATTTTAAAAAAATGAACAATCAATAAGTTATGGGCATTTTACTGCACGCACTGTACTATATTTCAATTAAAAAAATGCTGTTTTCTCAAAAGTATGTTTTTCGACATCGTTCCGCGTGTATCTTAAAAAGTATTTGAGATAACGACATAATTCAAAGTACATATTAGTCCTCGATACCGTCATTTTGACAGGAATTAGGATCTTTTGGTTCCGTAATATATTTTCAAAATGGCGGCTGTTTATAGTCAAGAAAAAATGGTAATTTTTGAAAATTTATTTTCAAAATATGATTTCTCGCTGATTTTTAATTTTTTTTTTTCGATCCTAGTTAGTGCCATAGCTGTATATGTACCTCTATATTTTCAGAAAATTCTCAAGTTTTTGATTTTGGTTCACCGGGGATTTTAGAACGCGAGAACCCATCAGGGTGGAAAAATCTCGCGGTATCGACTTGAACGTCATTTATGCTCAGCACATTTTTGAAATTAAAAAAAAATGTGCAGTTCTAAGACATGTAGAAATAATGTTGTATATTTAGTTTTTTAATAGAATATTTATTTGTATAAAAAATAATAATAATAAATAGTATATTATTAAACGAGCTAGTAATGATAGCTATTATTCACGAAGACGAAAGTGTGACACGAGCCGAGCTTGCGAGGCGAGTGTCGTAATGCATCTGAGTGAGTAATAGCCATTACAAGCGAGTAGAATACCATATTTTTTCAACGACATTTTTCCTTTTTGATTTAAATAAAATTGAATATAAATTCTAAATCAAATTTTTAATCTATTTCTAATTTCATTAAATGTTTGTATAATACATATAAAACGATCAAAACAAAATATAAACTACTTTGTTTACTTGAACGTTACTAAGTAACATATATTAAATTAACACTTGATACATACATTATTCATAAAACAATCGCAAAGCCATTGAATAATGGTTAATACTGTGATTTCATTGGTCAAAAAGGTATTGAGTAATGATCATTCTTCCACACCTTTGAATAATGTCTAACTTTCTCAACAATTAACAGATATATAATGAGTGTGTTCTTCAACAGGAGTAGAAAAAAATCTTTTTTGGTGTTTTTTTGGGCAAATCTCCCTTTAAGTGAGATTTGAAGCAACGTGCAACATAATTTATAAAAATTCGTTACGTGCGTGTTTTTGACACGCACTAAGTAATGCCATGTCAGTGAAAGTGTTAATTTATGATTTTTTGTTAACTCTATAGTTGTTTGTTAACTCTATAGTTGTTAACTCTACAGCCCTCTTGCGTTTATTCAATATGGATGTACAACTCAATTATTCAATCACGTGTTCAATTCAATCACACAACGATATTAATACGTCATCTTCGATGACATAAAAATTATCAAATGTAAGTATTTTACTTTACTTCTTCTCAGCAGTTACCAAACTTACGCCTCAAGCTTTTATACGTTTTAGCCCACTTTTAAATTATCAGAATAAATCTTTAGTTTCTTTAACGAGTGCGAGATAAAGGTTCAGACAACAGAGCTATCAAAGAAATTCATTCACCGATTTGTTTTGTAATTTGGTTAACGAGCATTTCCGAGACAAACTGCTTAAATTCCGAAACACGCTAACAGAATAACAAATCTCGAAAATCCCTACCACCTAACCCTATACTCAGACATCCACATTAAACTCGTAAATTTTCGCGTAAATTTCTTGAGGGTAGACGTAAAAATTTGTGTATTATATTTTTCTACCATGTACATAGTTAGAGATGTACATTTCTTTTAAATTTATTTTTACATATATAAAAATATAAAATAAAGATACCAAATAAAAATATATTTTTATATTTTTATACGGTAGAATAAGAAAATCCTCTTTTCTTTGTCGACCAAACGCATTAATCGTCTTTCCTCTAACTCTTATATAATATTCAAAAGAAACATATCATGATAATATACTGACGTAGAGAATGAAGACTTACATAACATTTAAGCTCGCAACAACAATAATACACGTATAAACAATTTATTTTTGACAGTGGTGGTTAGAAAAATTTAAACATACAGTTCATTGACAACTCTTCAGAAAACACAAGCAACTGAATAATTACAGTCGAACTTCAAGAAATGCGACATAATGGTTCCGTTCCCCTAGTGAGTTGCACTTCTTGGAGTTCTTGTGACGGTCCAAAGAAAATATATTTTGATGTAACTTGTTATAAAAAAAAATAGTTTTCGAGGTTGACTTTACTAAGGATCTGAATTTTGAATGCAATCAATAATTATCCCGCACTACTTACTAAAAAAATTACATCAAACTCAACAAAAAATATAAAATAAATTTTATAAACTTTATTCAAATCTAAAAAAAAATAATACAATAGGGTAAAAGCCCCCTTTGTGGAACGGTATCTAATTATGAACCTTTACATATTAATGAAGTTATTTCTGAAAGAAACGTCTGGTAACAAAAATTATTATTAATAGAATGATTGTTTTTCAATTTAAATTCACCTCGCATTTAAAGTTTCCTTACTTAGTTAAAGAAATAAATATGTAAATGTCAAAACTGTTCCAGTATTAGATACCGTTCCACAAAGGGGGCTTTTACCCTAATATGTCTTACATTTTATATTGTTTTAATAATAACGAACCTTAACTTAACAAATTGCAATAATATACTTCAATAATGTACCGATGACAACAATTCGACTAAAACCTGTTGTAATTATAACAATATGTAGGTAAATTCCATGTTGGTAAAACTCACTTAGGTGTGCACAGTCAGTGAAGCCAACACAAACACATACTTACGAAAGCCATGTATGTGTGTAAGCGACGTGTTGGCTCCCCGCTCTCACTTGATGTGTCTGTTGCACTTCTGGGAGTGCACATTTCTTGGATATCTGCTGTAATTTATTTCTTCCGTTAGACAAAATTAAAAGATAAATTGAGCTTCTTATTATTATGCGGTTTTTTTTAAAAGAGGGGAGATTCTGTTCTCGCAAACGAAACCGTTTTTCATGAACGCATCCACCCCACGCTGCAAATTGAAATTCTTGATAAATTTCGAAAATTCAATTTGTCAACTTACAGAATCGAACCCTGCTAATTTGGCTTTGCATAAATTAGCACCTTATATTAAAACAACATTACCATATTTTCTACTGTAGGTATGAATGCATTTACAAAAAAAGTGCCCACTCTAAGAAGTGCAACAAAAACATTAAGTGAGAGGGACGAGCCCATCGTGTACACACGTACACTACTTTCTTAAGTATGTATCTGCGTTCAGGCTACTTGCTCGTCAAAGACGATCCTTCAAGCTAGTATGTACATGCAATTTAATCGGATTGTTGTCATTGCTATACATTGTTGAAGTATTTTATTGCAATTTATTAAGCTAATTTACATTGTTATTAAAACAATATAACATTTGAGATGTATTATTGTTATTATTATTTTAATTTAATCTTTTTTTACTTAAATAAAGTGTATAATAATAATTTTTGTTGAATTAGATGTAATTTTATTTAGTAAGTATCCTGGAATAATTATAATGATTTCATTCAAATATTCAGATTTATAGTAAAATTAACCTTGAAAATTATTTTTTTATAAAAAATTAAAATATTAAAAGTCAAAATACATATAATATTTTCTATAGACCGTCACAAGGACTCCAAGAACTGCAACTCACGAGGGGAAGGGAACGTTTTGTTACATTTCTTCGAGTTTCACTATATTCTGATATAGTGGCTCTACCGTCCTTGTTCAACGTAAGTGTTGGTCAACTTACGCATATGTGTTTACAACTTGAGTATGTTTTGTCTTGCAATGATTTAATTTTGTGTTCAAATAGTTTTCGCCACTAGTGTACAATATTTAGATTTAACAAAGGAGCAAACGCTATCTGTTAAACCGTAGTGGATTTCTTTTATATTTCAAACTTGAGTTCTCTTTTTGAGATGTTAACTTCGATACCACTAACAAGCAAACAATCTCTGATGTCATAATATTCAAATAGCTTTATTTTTAAATCATCTTCTGCTCTCTTTGTTATTTAAATCTAAATTGACTTTGACTTATTGAAAATATTTTGAAATACGAAACGTATCTATTTTGCCTGATCGACTGATTTTTTTCTGATCTTTCAATAGAATTTTTCTTTAGATGATTTTTAACATAAAAGTGAAAAAATATACTCGCTAATGTGGAAAATATAACTGATTTTAATTTACTGTAAGGTAAAAGACCCGGTAATTGACCCTGGCCCAGTTTCTGAACTTTTCAACTTTGTTATAAATTAATAAAAAAACTATATTTTAAATAAGAAAAAAAATAAATTCTTAATTTAAAGTAATCTATTCTGTGTCTAATGAACAGCAATTTAAAAAGTTTAGAATATATTAACTAAATAAAAAAAAATTTTTAAGTTTAAAATGTGTGTAAAAACTATTTTTTTGGTAGTTTCCTAACAGTTTATGTTACAAAGTACTCATTTTGACCTGTGCAATATTCATCATGTAAGTATGAAAACTTAATTAAAAATATATGAGCAGGTTAATATTTGTTTAAAATTTATTTTAAAATATTTATAAAATACCTTAGAATGATTTTTATTATTGAAATATGAGGGTCAATTACTAGGCTCACTTCTAAATGGTATGGCCCAGTTAAATTCTAACCAGTTTTTGTTAGTTATTTTGTTATTTATAGTTATCTTCGATTAGTTTTTGTTATTTTTCATAACGTATATAACATTAAACATTCATTTTTATCAATAAAAAATTATTTATAAATTAAATTTTAAAAAACTGTATTTTTAAATTTAAGAATCAGAAACTAGGCCACTGTCAGGGTCAGAAACTGTCACATGAGAAATTTTGAAGGTCAGAAACTGGGTCCTTTTTGTCAATTTTTAAAACATTAATTTAAATTATTAATTCAATTCAAATAATTATTTTACTTGTATGACTTTATTTTGAAAGCCATAAACTAGTTGATAAAATTATTAATTGTCTCTTAAGTTTAAACTTATATTTATTACTGTCGTTTAACCTCAGCCGTCACTCTTAAAAGGTCAGAAACTAGGCCCGTTACCTTACCTATATTTTAATTTTTTAACTAACTGGAAATAAAGTAAAAGACAGAGAACTTCAAAAAAAAGACAGTATATTCACTTTTGTAAATATTAATATTCAAATAGTGTCCATACCAAAGTAAATGTTAAAAGAGTAAAATAAAGCCCTGTCGCAGCATCTAGCATAACAAAGCGAATTTTCGATTATAAAAATTATGTCATTTTGAAGTTCAATATTTTGCAAACAGAATTTAAAAATGAAAAATGGTAAGAGGAACATCAGCTTCATTTTAAGAAACCTTTCTAATGATACTCCGCACGATGTGGTGGTACATGCTGAGAAAACAATTTTCATCTCCGTTTTCAAATACGGAAAAGTACCTGAAAAACAGCGGAATTTTTTTTTGCTGTTTATTAATTCAGATTTACACTTGTAGCATGTACATGTAAAGTTCTATGAAAACTTATGATGGTTTCGAGGTATTTTTTTGGAACCCTAAAATAAGCCCTAAATAGCATAAAGCATTTTTCTTGAAAATCAGATAATGGTAAGATAATGATTCAAAAATCAGTTTTATGTGATCTTTTCCGCTCTTTATGACGGTATAAAGAAAATTTCAAAAATCATTTGAACTTTGCCAAAAATGAGCTTTTTTTATAAAAAATCGTTCTTTTTTTAATTTTTTTTGAAAACCAGCTAACAAAGTACAATGGTTTAAAAACTACTCTTATGCACAGTGAAAAAAGAACGGTCCACTCAATTTTTTGTGTTATTTAAACACAAAGCATATATGTCAAATCTTTACACAAGATTTGTGTCAATGATTTAACACACAAAAGGACATATATTTTGTGCTAATTTTACACAATTACTTAGTTATAATTTTACCACAATTATGTGTAAAATTAACTGATTCAGAATGTAGAAGGTTACTCAGTAAATGTGTTGGTATGTTATTTTTTTAAGTTAGTATTTTTTTAGCGAATTTCCAAAACTGGAAATTCAGCTTTTACGCCAGGTGTCATGGTGCGACCTAAGCCCGAGACCATATCAGAAATATATTTTGAGGTCCCTAGAATACGAAAATGATATTCACTAAAATTTATATATATATATATATATATATATATATATATATATATATATATATATATATATATATATGTATCCGCGCGATAACTCTCGAACGAAACATTTAATGCTTATGAAATTTTGTGTGCGAATTCGATTTTCCAAATCGTTGGATGAGTTCGTTAGCCAGACACGTCGGATGCCCAGAAGTAGGTTTTCCGGGCGTTTTTTGTCAACAAAATGAGTTTTTTGCCAGAATTAAGCAATTTTTCAAATTTTTTTTTACACTAAGCCATTGTAAAAGGTAAAACGCATAAAAAATGTTTTTATACCGTTGCTCTAAATTACTTACTTTTCGAGAAAAACTAGGAAATATGTCGTTCTCCATTTCACTCGCACTCGCATTCTTTTTTTTTCTGTCTCATTTTTTGCGAGCTAAATTCGAAAAAAGCCGCTTTATAAGTAGCGTGTCATGATTTTTTTAATCCAATTTAACGATTCGGCTATATTCTATTTCTCTGTCAGTTAAATGTTTTTATAATGTATCTCTGTTCCATTTTTTTTTACAAAAAAAATCCCGACGATATCTGTTATGTGATATGATCAGAATTTAGATTATATTTACACCTTCCTAAAATTAATAAGAGTTTGCTTCAATCGTATAAAAATTACGTTAAATCATATTCAAACAATAATATTTTTACGTAATTTTTTATCCAATTGACAATACAGTTATGATTAGAATTGTATAATCAGAGCATTCTAATATTAAATAATTTTGCACATTCAATTTTTTTTTTTTAACAAAGAAAAATTTTTTTAAATTTTGACACATTCTTTTATGAAATTTCGATTAAGAAATATTAAAAAATTTTAAAGTGAATCATTTAAAAAGAGTTAAAAATAAATTAAAAAGGAAACATTTCTCTATTTTAACATATTTGTAAAGAAAATTTTACAGTTTACTTACAGTTTTTTGAAAAAATGTAATAACATTTTTACATACAATAAAGATACATACAATAAAGATCATATTTGAACGGTAGGAAATCCACAAATTTTTTTTTTATTTCTTTAATTAATTATTAAATTTGGTTTTAGAAGAAAATCTTCGTCTAATTCGCTCCAAGCCGAAAGTATAGCCACTAATAAGGACATTCCACTGTTAAAATAAATGGAAAATATATTGAAATTTATTTAATGAAAGCCATTCATACACATTTTTAAAATATCCTTTTGAATTATATAACAAATAAAATCTGTGTAAAAAAATCTAATTGACGTGTTTTTTCTCAATTTGCTAATATTAAGTCAGGCTCGTTAATTAGGGAGTGATTGTGTTAAAATTTTAATATAAAATATGGTAATTTTAACCCTCTTTAAAAGAACATTTCGATTTTTACAATAAAAAAATTTTAAAAAGTGTTTTCGTTTTTCCCGGATTACCAAAAACTGTTCATAGGCATATCTGTGACTAAAGTTGCCTCCCTTTCTTAAGAAAATAAAGTATTTTTAAAATTTTGTGCAAAAGAATAAAACACAATTAACGAAAAAAAAGTACGCGTTTCCATATTTTTAAGATTTTGTAGTACAAGAAAATCCTTATAAATTCATCATATCTGTTATTGCATTTACTAGCTTTTACGCAATTTAATAAACAAAAGTCTGAAAATGGACGTAGAATCTCACTGTTATTAATTATTATGTCTTAGTCTTTTGAAAAATTATTTTTTGTACTAAAATAAGAATAGGAGGAATATAAACTTAGGGGTAAACGACAGGAGTATATAAACTTTATTTTAGATTCTACGTTTATTTTTACAGAAAATCATCAAGTACCTATTATTTCTTTTTTGAATGTATAAATACAAAAAGTTCGAAATTATTTTATATTAGAATTTCAATTTTGGTCGACCCTACGGGTTGTCCCCATTTACTCTTTTCTCGTCTCTTTTGACCCCAATTTTTCATAGAGAAGAAATTATACGATTTTTGTTAATTTTTCAAAAACCACCGATATTTTTTTAAATTTTTTTGGATACTGCTGATAAAGTGACCATCTTCGCGTAAATTTTTAATATATTAAAGATTAGGTACTCATAAAATAAATACAAAAATACCCCTGTCGCAGCATCTGCATAACATAGCGAATTTCCAAATCTTGGGCACTGGCGGATCTCATCTAAGACCTGTACCTATTTAAAATAGTTTAGCTTTCTAAGAGTAAAAGAATTTTTAAAATCGGTTGGGTAATTAGTTTTGGTATTTTTGGGGACCCAAGAACCCGAACGAATTTTGTGCAGCATAGTTGTATCCATCTAAAATAATTTAGTTCTCTAGCAGTGAGAAATTTTTTAGCATCGGTTCGATAGCTTATTACTGGCGTTTTCGGATCTGCAAGATCCCGGTGGACCTCATTAAAAAATCAGCTCGACCGTATATTCTAGGCGGAATTTATGTAATATATATATATATATATATATATATATATATATATATATATATATATATATATATATATATATATATATATTCAAAACCCGTTGTGTAGCATTCTACGCCGCATTTGCATCCGCAGGACAGTTGTGGATCTCAGATAACACAACCTGTACCTATCTAAAATAGTTTACCTTGGTAATACTAAAAAGGTTTCAAAATCGGTCAGTTATTTTATTTTTGACACTTTTAGGTCCTACTGACACTTCAGACCTTACATAACGTAATCTATATGTATCTAAAATAGCTTAGCTCCCCAACAGTGAAAAAATTTTCAAAATCGGTCGGCTAGTTTATTTTTGACGCTTTTGGATCCGATGGACCCTGGCAGACTTTACATAACGTAATCTATATTTATCTAAAATAGTTTAGCTCTGTAAGAGTGAAAAAATTTTCAAAATCGGTCGGTTAGTTTATTTTTACCACTTTTGGGTCCCATGGACCCTGGCGGACCCTAAATAACGTAATGTATGTCTATCTAAAATAATTAGTTCCCCAACAGTGAAAAAATTTTCAAAATCGGTCGGTTAGTTTATTTTTGACACTTTTGGACCCATGGACCCTGGCAGACCTTACATAACGTAATCTATATTTATCTAAAATAGTTTAGCTCTATAACAGTGAAAAAATTTTCAAAATCGGTCGGTTAGTTTATTTTTGACACTTTTGGATCCCATGGACCCTGGCAGACCTTACATAACGTAATCTATATTTATCTAAAATAGTTTAGCTCTGTAACAGTGAAAAAATTTTCAAAATCGGTCAGTTAGTTTATTTTTGACACTTTTGGGTTCTTTGGACCTTGGTGGACCTTACATAACGTAATTTATATTTATCTAAAATAGTTTAGCTCTGTAACAGTGAAAAAATTTTCAAAATCGGTCAGTTAGTTTATTTTTGACACTTCTGGATCCTATGGACTCTGGCAGACCTTACATAACGGAATCTATATTTATCTAAAACAGTTTAGCTCTGTAACAGTGAAAAAATTTTCAAAATCGATCAGGCAGTTTATTTTTGACACTTTTGGGTCCTATGGACCGAGGCGGACCTTACATAACGTAATCGATATTTATCTAAAATAGTTTAGCTCTGTAACAGTGAAAAAATTTTCAAAATCGGTCAGTTAGTTTATTTTTGACACTTTTGGGTCCTGTGGACCCTGGCGGACCTTACATAATGTATTCTAAATCTATCTAAAATAGTTTAGCTCTGTAACAGTGAAGAAATTTTTAAAATTGGTCGTTTAGTTTATTTTTTACAATTATGGGATCAGTAAATCCTGGCGAAACTCATATAAGTCTAGTACTCTAACAGTAAGAAAAGGGTTCTAAGGATCTCATATAACTTATGGCAGTCCGTACGCTTCTTGCGGACATCATTTAATTAATTAATTCAAATACTTTAACTTACTAACTGTGAAAAAATTTTTAAAATCGATTGGTTAATTAATTTCTGGCCTTTTTAGGTCCCGAAAACCTTGACCTCACATAAAATACCTTAAATCCATTTGAAATGGTTTAATTTTTTAACATTATTAATTATTAGTGGAAAAATTTTCAAAATCAATTCAAAATATTTTTCCGTACATACATATGTACATTGTACACATATTTTGTTTTGTTTCATATTTAATGTTTATATCATAACATAATCTTCAATTTCTTGTTTACTTAAAAATTCAATAAAAAAAAAAAAAAATTCTTCATTACATTAGCTTAGAAAATCTGTTTAATTTACATTTTTTAACATGGGATAGAACCATGCTAATTATAATGCAATAAATGAGAAACAAAACTCTATACATGTATGTGTGTTATATCACATATATGTGAATAGTTTTCACTTGTTCTCACAAAATTCTTTAATAAAAAAGTGAAATATTTTTATACTTAATAAAGAACTGAGATATAAATATAAATTACTTATTAGACTAACAAAGAAAGAATAAAAGTGAAAATTTACATTTTCTCGAAAAATACTTAAAATAGAAAGAAAATTATAAGAATATTTTCTTCATAATTTTTTTTTTCCTTTTCAACGATGTAAAAATTGAACTGCCTTATGATAGGATCGAATGATAAAAAATGGCCAGAAAACCTACTTCTGGGCATCCGACGTGTCTGGCTAACGAACTTAGCCAAGCCAATTCAGAATCCAGTCCGCACACAAAATTTCATAAGCGTTAGACGTTTCGTTCGAGAGTTATCGTGGGAACACATAAATATATATATATATATATATATATATATATATATATATATATATATATATATATATATATATAAATTTTAGTGAATATCATTTTCGTATTCTAGGGACCTCAAAACAGATTTCTGCCATAGTCCCGGACTCAGATTGCGTCATGACACCTATTGTAATAGCTGAATTTCGAGTTTTCGAAATTCGCTAAAATACGGTGTGAAGTCGGAATGCGTACCTATTCATCCTTGTCTACGGTAGCACATTTTTTATTGACATAAATATTAGAAACGCAGGAAAAGAGACCAGGAATCAACATAGAAGTGGATTATGGTACGATATATTTTCTGAAAAAAGTGCTTAGGACCAAAGTTATAGAGTTCAAAGTGATGCACTTGATGATCTTGAAGCACTTGACTCTCGTGATGCACTTGACTTTGAAGTTGACCTTGAGGTCAATTTCCAAAGTCATTTGAAAATCATTTAATATTTTTCAAAAGGAGTAGTTTACTTTTCATCCCTAAATGGTTCAAAGTATATTCGAACGAATTTCACATGCAAGATAGAAAATAAGTGATCAAGAAGTAATTTTGAAAAATACTTGCTCAATCGCAATCGGAAAAATAATAGTTAATCATATGTTGAATTGAATTCCTAATATGATAACTATAGAGTAGCAATAAAAATTTTAAAAAATTTTGAAAATTTCTAATATAACATAAAGTTAATGTTTAACTTACAATTGGAGTGATATTAAATCTTTTCTTAACTTCTAAAATTACTTACAAAAATGTTTTCTTCTAATTTTTTCTATAAATTTGCGCCTATTTTTTCATTTCGTCAGGTTTTTATTTTTTTTATTTTAGAAAAATAACGCAACAAATCAATTTTGAAGATAGATTGAGTCAATACATGAAATTACTGCTTATAGGTACAGGATATGGTCAAAGTTCGGCAATGGCTAATCATTTTCAACTGACCTTGAAAATCGATTTCAGGGTCACTATCAAGTGCATCGCTTTAAATTCTACAAATTTGGTACTCAGCCCTTTTTTCAAAAAATATGCCGTTTCAAAAATATTTAGCTATAACTGTTTTCATCTACAGAGGTTGAATGGTGTTTTCTACCCCTAAAAAGCGTATTTAGCCGAAATAAAAAAACACGTATTTAATATTTTTCGCTGTTTAATAAGTATGTTAAGTTTCATTCAAATTGGCAAGTATTAGTTGGGTAGTGTTATTTGTCAGAATGTTTTGCCAATCTAGTTTTTTCAGTATTTCTTTGCTCGTTTTCAGAATTTGTATTTTAATTTCTACGGACAAATAACTCATTCTTTTCTTCGATTTTAGTAACTTTTATTTGCTGATGTTGACCATTAATTGATCGAAACATATCAAATATTTTTCAATGATTTTTTTAGCGAATGTCGAAAATTTTGAAAATTTTTTCACCGTTAGTAAGTTAAAGTATTTGAATTCATTAAGTAATTAAATGATGTCCACAAGAACCTTACGAACTACCATAAGTTATATGAGATCCCTAGGACCCGTTTTTTACTGTTAGGATAAACTTTTTACTAAAATTATTTTAGATGAATAAAGGTTATGTTGTATGATTTCCGCCAGGGTTTACTGTTCCCATTATTGTAAAAAATAAACTAACCGACCGATTTTGAAAATTTTTTCACTGTTAGAGAACTAAATTATTTTAGATGGATACAACTATGCTGCACAAAGTCCGTTCGGGTTCTTGGGTTCCAAAAATATCAAAACTAATTACCCAGCCGATTTTAAAAAATATTTTACTCTTAGAAAGCTAAACTATTTTAAATAGGTACAGTTCTTAGATGAGATCCGCCAGTCCCCAAAATTTGGAAATTCGCTATGTTATGCAGATGCTGCGACAGGGGTATTTTTATTTATTTATTATACCTATAAATGAAAGGAAATAATAAAAAATAATATTTCAGTACTTAAACTTTTTTATTTAGTATTTCTACAAAGTTGTGTTCTGATGAAAATAATGTTGAAGCAATACCCAAAAGTTGTGAAGATCGTTGGCAAACTGAACGTGGAAGGAAAAATGGAACGACTACTCTTCCTTCTTTGCTCTTTGAATGTGTTCTGGAACGCCGAATATTCGATAAGTTTTTGACTTACCAATATTTAATATCTAAATAATTAAAACCAATTTAACTTTAGGAATAAGATTTTGAAATATTCCGTCTGCATCTATACACAGATATGTTTCTGTTGAATGCCCGTCGCACAGTGTCCAATACTGCAATGATTATGGCAATGATGCTATACCGATAGGACCAATGGTATCAGTTACCACTACCCCCGATCTTATAACTAAAGCAATAGATGCGAGAGAAACCAGTTTATTCGTGTTGTAAATATACAAATAAGTGTATTGATGACATTCTTTCGCATTTTACGCAAACATTATGTTATTTGTGTGTTGTTCAAAACAGATTAACATTTTAATTCTGTTAAATCAAAATTTTTGTTAATATTTTCATTTAACACAAACACTAAATGTTACATTAACACAGGGTTGGGTTACTTATTTAACACAAAAATTTTAACCTCTAGTTTTTTTTACGCAGAACACAAATTTTTTCACTGTGTGTGATCTTTTCCGCTTTTTGTCATGGTGTAAAAAAATTCCGATAACTTTTGAATTTTGATAAATTTTGGCAAGAATAATTTTGAACGAAATCGTAATCGTAATCCGAAATCGGACAGTGTTAGACAACAAACTCATGTAAGATTTTAGATCCTACTGATATATATTTTAGTGAGTATCCTTTTTGAATTCCGGGGACCTTAAAATCAATTTCTGATGTGAGAGCCAGCGGCTGTAATAGTTGAATTTTCCATTCGGAATTTCACTAAAAAAAATCAAATTAATATAAAAATGAAACATCGGCCAAGCGAGAATAATATGTCTGTTGTAAGAGCTTTAACAATTTTTTCTCTGCATAGTACCATACCCGCTAGAGAAAGAAGAAAATTATTTATATAAACAGGTGCACGATGACAGATGTACCAGATGGCATACTGTTTGCTACATAGTAGGCTCTCGAAAAGCGGGGAAAATACTTCAAAATGTTATTTATTAATTTTTGTTCTAACCAAAAGATATTTATTATTTATGCGGAGATACTCCAGATTTAAATATAAAATATTATTTTATAGCATGAAAAATAATTTTCATAAAGTATGAAAATTGTTTGAATACGGGAAAAACAGTTTTCTTATCAAAAGAAGAAAGAAAAGTGTAATAATAAAATTTATTATTTTTTGATACTTGGATACAAACTTCATAAGGTCGGATTAATTACTAAAAGCCAAAAAAAAAAGTTGTTTTAGTAAACCTGTTACATAATATATATACTAGAGACCCCTGTAACATTACGGTGGCTGAATAATGAACTATTTAAGAAACAGCGGGTAGGTACTGTGACTATGTATGATAACAAGAATTATTTCTAAATACTTCCTTAAGGGCCTTTTAGACGGTCATATCAGTTCTCAGTTCAGTTTCAGTTTCAGTTGAACTGTCAGTTTTTCCTCTGTGTAAAAATCCAAATCGGAAAGGAGAACTGAAACGGAGACTGAGAACTGACAGGATGGATAGACCTATTTGTTTCGTTTCAGATCTTATAAATCGTATATGTAAACAAGCGCATCATGCCTCAGTCCGTTTACTCACGTCAGTTTTCTTGAAAATCTGACAAAGTGTACATTTTATATAGGCAGCTGTCGCTATGTCCAACCAGGATCACGATTTTGTTGTCGAATTTATTAAAATTTATGAAACCGTGTTCATGGAATAAGACAGATGTATGTTACTACAATATAAATATTAGGGAAACTGCCTACACTCTTCTATTAAAGAAATATAAAGAGTACGGTGATAAATCGCTATGGTAAAATCTAAAATAAATAGCCTACGCTCAACTTACAACAAAGAAGATAAAAAAGTTAAGGACAGTGAAAGAAGTAGAGCAGGAACTGGGGAAGTATACAAACCATCACTATGGTATTATGATCTCTTTTCGTTCGCCAGCGACCAACAGCCGACTGTAACAAGTGTTAATACCATGGACGACGAGGATGAAAATGAGGAAGGAATAGGAGATACGTATCCTTATTTATTCGTAAATAATTCAACCAATCACATGGTTCTAAGTGAAGTTCCTTCCTTAAATTTATATGCGACAATGAATTTCTTTTAAGAAGCCAAACCTTACTCCACTAGCTTCTTTTCTTCCGCTCTTTCTTCAGCACCAAATCTAACGCTATTGCAGTGAAATAGTCTTCATTCATGAATCATCAGTTTTTATATCAGCACTTTTAAACTAGGATAAGAATATAAGTTGAAGACTTTTAAAGCGAAACACTTTGTTTAGAGTAACTCAGATTATACAAAGAACTGAAACGACTGAGAACAGTGAGAACTGAACGGACCGTGTAAAAACAAACCTTCTTCCGAACTGAAACGAAACGAGAACGGAAACTGAAACTGAACTGAGAACTGATATGATCGTCTAAAAGGCCCTTTAAGAAGATATTCTCAAAGCTTACATATTAGTAGAATAGCTAGGCCGGTACGGTGACACCGTAGAACCCCAATTTTCCGGACTACTTTTTTGACGATGTTAAGAACCGTGTAGTTTGGGGTCCTACTGTACCTAGAGTATGAATTGATCTCTGACCCGGCACATACCAAGTACATGTATTTAAAAATTGTTGTTGACATTTGACCCCAACACTCGCTCATACTGTTGGCCTTGAAATTCCAAACACATGAGTCAATACCAGCGACCAAATTAATTTATGTTAACCCATTATGCGTCATCACAATTTACTTATAACAATTTGGTTTTGTGTTAACCCATTACCAGCCAAACCTAACGCATGCGCAGACTGAATTTAAGTACACGACGCATGCGCAGACTGAATTTTAGGCCAAAATTTGATAGATGGGGTACACTACCGCGTCAAAATGTGGGGAATACCCTAACTCGGGGGTGGCCCCAAACTTTTGACACCGTACTGTACTTAAATTTTTGGTACACTACCGTGTCAAAAGTGTGGACCCCCCTAGCCAAAAAAGGTATCCGATCACTTTTTGAAGCGTACTGTACGTGCAAACCTTGGCCCCAACACGCGCTTGCCTTAATTGCGTCATCTTAAACGAACTATCACGTCAAAAAATGTGGGGAATACCCTAACCCAGGGTGGTCCCAAACTTTTGACGCCGTACTGTACTTAAATTTTTAGTACACTGCCGTGTCAAAAGTGCGGGCCCCCCTGACCAAAAAAGGTATCCGATCACTTTTTGAAGCGTACTGTACGTGCAAACCTTGACCCCAACACGCACTTGCCTTAATTACGTCATCTTAAACGAACTACCAAGTCAAAAATGTGGGGAATACCCTAACCCAAGGGGTGGCCGCTAAATTTTGTGGGGGCACTGTACCAAGCGCTAGCCGCAATCATGACTTCAGACTCCAGATTCCAGACTCCAAATTTCTGACCGCTACTGTACTGCCGGAAATTTGGGTGTCAACTGTAACTCAGGGTTTTTTTTGTATTTTTAACCTTGGAAAATTCCAGGAATTTTTATCAGTTTTAAAATAAACAAGCAACTAATAATTAAATGTTTATTTTAGCTGAATTATGATCATATGACTCATATATGGAGTTTTTTTGGTATGAGAAAGATGACGTCATGGAATATTAATGAGTTAAAAAATTGTTTAGTAAAAAATATCACCCATTGTAGGCCTCAAGCAAGAAATTATTTTTATCAGTTTTAATACTTTAACATTTAATCTACAGTGACCAATTTTTTAGTTAACTAACAAAAGTTCTTGAAATTTTAACAAGTTACAAAAAATATTACTTCTTATGGTGCACAACATTTTTGAATTTGACTGTAGCACAAAACTGTTTCTATATCAAACGAAAATTATCTGAAATAATTCAGTATGTACATATGTATAGACTCTGTATATTAAAAATATTTTATGTATACACTCTGTATATTGAGAATAAGAAAGAAAATTTGTATATAATTTTAATTTTTATGAATACTAGTAAACGAATTGTATAGCCATTTATGAATAAGTATTAAATCTAATTATAAAATAATTTATAAATATTGCAAAAAATTTGTTTAATCAGCAAAATCAATGTATATCATTTTAATACTGATACATATTTATATTAGGGTATAATAGTATTGTATTTAACATTTTTAAACAGAATAAAAGTTCAATTTTTGGTTTTAAATTACTATAAGTTAAACACGTCGCTTAATATAAAAATGATAACAGCATTGAGTTTTACTAAATTTTTAAGTCTGTAAAATCAAAATTTTTTATAGACACATAGAACATTTTGAATTTGCTACTCTATCATTAACATACAAATAATATCATGTATATATAACGGGTGTATATTTAGTATTTTTAATAAATATTTTAGTATACAGGGTGTATCATGAAATATGCTTTTCAATTAGAATAATAAATTTCATAAGATTTTTGTTAATACTCTTATAGGTTAACGAAAGAAACTTTTTGCTATAAAAAAATAGAGGAATGCAGGGTAATAATTAAATAAAACGCACATATTTTTTTTTTTAAATTTTATTTATAGAATATGTATACAAAAAATTAAATTGCTTAAATCTATATATTACTTAAAATCTATTTATTTTCCATATAAAAATTTTTTAAAAGAATACAATTTTCTAATGAACAAATTTTATCTGAATGAAGCATACAGCGTCTTGAATAATATTCATCTCGCAGAATGGAAATCTTCGGTACATCAAATATTTCTTCCAAATTCAAAATCCACGGCTGGTTTTCGGTACCATCAAACAAACTTGATATCCATTTCTTCTTTTCACCACCCTTGACGTATATAACATCATACTTCTTTAATATAGGTTTCAATATGGTATGAAGTTTTTTGTATGGAATAAATCCATACGACCAAGGTATCCCATGCCAATTTCGGTAAAGCCAACTGGCTACTCGTTGATATTTCTTCGGCAACTCGTTGAAATCAAACGGTGCGTCGAATATAAGATGTAATATATCATCCGAATTTTTTGCAGCAATACCAACTTCTTTAAAATAAAATTCGTTGTTAGCTCCTTGATAGCCTTGTATGTCAAGAAACGCCATTTTTTACCGCCGCCGTAGAACTGAAATTATTCACACAATCCACAACTTTATATAGAATAATTAAAAGTGGTGGGGGTAGTTAGTTAATTTGTGGAACGTATTCGAAAATGGCTATTAATAGCTATTGCTAGTTTACCATCAAATTACAAACTGTTAATAATATTTAGCACATTTGTGAGTACCAGGTTCTTTTCACTTTAAGACCTAGTGATTTAAGGAATGCTAAATTTTCAGGTGAAATGTGTTGTTGCTCAAAAGTTTTACGTTTAATGATCTTAGGTTTCGAAAGTCCTTTGCTAGGTTCTCTAGCGGTGGACTGCGCTGAATTGTAAATTAACATGGTTCCAAAATGTAATTGTTTTACCACGAAAGTATAATTTCCAACGAAAGAGATGTTAACTCTTTGACAACCACCGGTAAATAGATAATATTTTATGTAAGTTCAACTATTTTATACCCTTCAACCATGATAAGGTGTATAAGCTGGAGTATAACTCAGAAAATTATATAGCGGTGGTGACGTAACACACAAATGCGGTGGTTGTGTTGCGGTTGTGGTGGTGGCGGTGTTTGTGTGGCGGTTGTGTGGTGGTGGCGGTGGCATTTGTGTGGCGGTGGCGGTGGTGTTTCTGTGGTGGCGGCGGTGGTGTTTGTGTGGCGGTGGTATTTGTATGGTGGTTTCGGTGGTTGTGTGGTGGTTGTGGGGGTGGCGGGGTAGCAGCGGTGTTTGCGGCTGACGTGCACAACTTTATCATTAATTCAATCGAAGCAGCAATTTACTGTAGACAATAAATCGGTGGTGACATCTCGCGGTGTTTGTTGAACGCAATATCTAAATTAATCAATCTGGTGACGTTCCTGTTCCCTGCTCTTATACTGGAAGATTATTAGATATCGATTTTAGATAAAATATTGAAAAATTTCGGTTACAAAATACTATAAATACAACTGAATTATTAACCGGATGTCATTGGTTGATTAAGTTCCAGAAGGTAAACAACAACAGCAACATGCCGATTTGTGGTATTTGTAAATTTCAACCGTCACAGTGTAAGTGTGCCTTCTACGAGTACTGTGATAGGTGTCGAAATGAAAAACGAATTTGCATGTGTTGTAAACGATGTATGATGCCATTTCCAAACTGTGTTTGCAATTATATAAACTGTACCACATGTAAAAGCCGCTGCAATTGCAAATAATTTAGTAAAATCAATCATCTGATTGCCACATAATACATATTGACCAATTCCACGGTTGCTCAAACCAACGTAAACATTTATTTATAAGGCAATGACCAGCGGTGTAATGAGGCATAATGGATATTTTGTGTAACAGTGGAATTGGTTAATATCGATTAAATATCGATTTTTTATAAAATATTGGATTATTTGGTTTCAGTCAAAATACTATAAATACAACTGAATTATTAACCGGATGTCATTTGTTGGTTAAGTTCCAGAAAGTAAACAAAAACAACATGCCGATTTGTGGTATTTGTAAATTTCAACCACCACAGTGTAAGTGTTCCTTCCCCGAGTATTGTGATAGGTGTCGAAACGAAAAACGAATTTGCATGTGTTGTAAACGATGTATGATGCCATTTCCAAACTGTGTTTGCAATTATGTAAACTGTCCCACATGTAAAAGTCGCTGCAATTGCGAATAATTTAGTAAAATCAATCACCTGATTGTCACATCATAAGTATTGACCAATTCCACGGTTGTTAAAACAAACATTAGCATTTATTTAGTAATGAGGTATAACGTATATTTTGAGTAACAGTGGAATTGACCAATACCTATTAATCAGTATTAAAGTTTTTGTTGAATACTCAAAATATACATTATACCACATTACTAAATAAATGTTAATGTTTATTTGATATTTTCCATTGGTTGTGGTGTATAAACACTGATCATATGAAGGTGTGGTTGCTTTAGAGTAACTTAATTTGTAGCTGTGTGGGAATAAACATATCGGTGGGGTAAAATGAGCAACTCAAATTTTGTAGTTGTGTTGGGGTGGTGGTGGTGGTGGTGGTGGTGGTGGTGGTGGCGGCGGTGGTGGTGGTGGTGGTGGTTTTTGTGGTGGCAACTCATAATTTATTTAAGCGACGTGCTGTAACAGAAATTGGTAGTGTATTGGCAAAATGTCTGAACAACACGGTGTTGAGTTAAGCATAAGTGATCTGTGGACCACTTTTACTGCCACTGATACAACAATGGATCCGGTTTTGGAGAAGTTGAATAAACTTGGTGCTGGTAAACCATTCAAATCGCTATCTACACTCAAACCGTATGAAACGTGGAAAATTCTTGATGTACAACGCATGGAAACTCGATATGGGCCAGCGGTTGCGGTGGAACTTGCAGATTCTCAAGTGTTCCTTCCAAAACGATTCGCGGATTTGGATGAGCAGACCATTCAATGTTTACGTAAAGGACAATATTTTATTACATATAAAGGAACTGATTCTAGTGGTTTTTTACATATTGTGGAATTTAGTAAATAGCTATCACATGTATGATGTTAGATGTAAGATTAAGGTAACTGTCAGATATGAAAATGAATTGATTTACTTTTTAATTTTAATATTGTAAACGTATATTTCATTAAAAAATAAATTATTTTACGTATAAATTCTTATATTATTCTTATTTTACAACACACTAGAACCTCCCAAATTATATCTTGAATTATGATAAGACTTTCAGTAGGTATGGACCCAGTTGGCAACGCAATGTAATTGCCTATATTCACGAGCAAGTATTTTAATGTTGGTGTTGAGTCACCTGACACTTGCATATAGCTTTTCATTCATTTTTCTGAACTAATTTCCAAACCGAAAGAGCGTAATGGGGGCAAAATGTGTAAGCCGGATGTCAACAGCTACTTCATGGAGTAAAATGAGCAACTCAGATGTGGTGGTTGCGGCGGCGGCGGCGGCGGCGGCGGCGGTGGTGGTGGTGGTGGTGGTGGTGGTGGTGGTGGCGGCGGCGGTGGTGGTGGAGTATATAAGTAATCGCTAACACAATTCTGAATTAATCTTGTAAGACTAGTTGAGCTTTACACATCTATTATAATGTTCAAGTGTACGCAGTGCTATAAAAGCTTCTCGCGGAAAGATTCTCTTTCACGTCATATAAGAAATACACACATGCGGGAATTTTCACCAAAAAGGTTTGAAAATAGTTACTCTCTTGATCCGCTAAAAAGACAAACATTAGACACGGCTGATGACTTATCTAGTTATGATACCGGGAGGAATGATGTTGATGATGAATTTCTAAACAATAAAGTTGAAGAAAGGGTCAATCCACTTGAACAAAGAATTAAAGCTGCATCAAAAGCAATTCAAACTAAATTTAATAATTTAAAAAATCAAAATAATGTTTACACACCCAGCGATGAGTCTAATAACAGGGTTTTAACCACTTCTGATAGTGGAAATGTTATCATTCCTAAGTTAACTACAGCTTTGCAAACCCTTTTGGATATTTTATTAATCAAAGAAACTCAAAGTAAAGGTGAGGATTCTAATGAACGAATAGCAATAAAACGTCCAGTCAATTCAACGGACCAAGAGCTACTTGCTAAGCGTATCAAATACAACGACTCGGAAAATGCTAATGGGCAATCGAAAAAAATAAAATACTGGCATAATCCTAATACTTTAATAGATGAATTACGACGTTTATACGAGACTTCAGAGACTGGTGAAAAAATACTCAATATTATTCGGAGTTTAGAGGAAAATAAAAACATATTGTTTAACGTTGACGATAGTGAAGCTTTAATCGAAGAGTTAGATGCTTTAAGAGAAACTACTGTCGGTCAAGAAATATTCTCTATACTTCGTGAACTTCAAAAGGCTGATGTTATTGAGCCACTAGGTGATTATCTGGATGAAACTGATAAAGAAGATGCTAGCGATTATGATGATGATTAATTTAGATATTGCGTTCAACAAACACCGCGAGATGTCACCACCGATTTATTGTCTACAGTAAATTGCTGCTTCGATTGAATTAATGATAAAGTTGTGCACGTCAGCCGCAAACACCGCTGCTACCCCGCCACCCCCACAACCACCACACAACCACCGAAACCACCATACAAATACCACCGCCACACAAACACCACCGCCGCCACCACAGAAACACCACCGCCACCGCCACACAAATGCCACCGCCACCACCACACAACCGCCACACAAACACCGCCACCACCACAACCGCAACACAACCACCGCATTTGTGTGTTACGTCACCACCGCTATATAATTTTCTGAGTTATACTCCAGCTTATACACCTTATCATGGTTGAAGGGTATAAAATAGTTGAACTTACATAAAATATTATCTATTTACCGGTGGTTGTCAAAGAGTTAACATCTCTTTCGTTGGAAATTATACTTTCGTGGTAAAACAATTACATTTTGGAACCATGTTAATTTACAATTCAGCGCAGTCCACCGCTAGAGAACCTAGCAAAGGACTTTCGAAACCTAAAATCATTAAACGTAAAACTTTTGAGCAACAACACATTTCACCTGAAAATTTAGCATTCCTTAAATCACTAGGTCTTAAAGTGAAAAGAACCTGGTACTCACAAATGTGCTAAATATTATTAACAGTTTGTAATTTGATGGTAAACTAGCAATAGCTATTAATAGCCATTTTCGAATACGTTCCACAAATTAACTAACTACCCCCACCACTTTTAATTATTCTATATAAAGTTGTGGATTGTGTGAATAATTTCAGTTCTACGGCGGCGGTAAAAAATGGCGTTTCTTGACATACAAGGCTATCAAGGAGCTAACAACGAATTTTATTTTAAAGAAGTTGGTATTGCTGCAAAAAATTCGGATGATATATTACATCTTATATTCGACGCACCGTTTGATTTCAACGAGTTGCCGAAGAAATATCAACGAGTAGCCAGTTGGCTTTACCGAAATTGGCATGGGATACCTTGGTCGTATGGATTTATTCCATACAAAAAACTTCATACCATATTGAAACCTATATTAAAGAAGTATGATGTTATATACGTCAAGGGTGGTGAAAAGAAGAAATGGATATCAAGTTTGTTTGATGGTACCGAAAACCAGCCGTGGATTTTGAATTTGGAAGAAATATTTGATGTACCGAAGATTTCCATTCTGCGAGATGAATATTATTCAAGACGCTGTATGCTTCATTCAGATAAAATTTGTTCATTAGAAAATTGTATTCTTTTAAAAAATTTTTATATGGAAAATAAATAGATTTTAAGTAATATATAGATTTAAGCAATTTAATTTTTTGTATACATATTCTATAAATAAAATTTAAAAAAAAAAATATGTGCGTTTTATTTAATTATTACCCTGCATTCCTCTATTTTTTTATAGCAAAAAGTTTCTTTCGTTAACCTATAAGAGTATTAACAAAAATCTTATGAAATTTATTATTCTAATTGAAAAGCATATTTCATGATACACCCTGTATACTAAAATATTTATTAAAAATACTAAATATACACCCGTTATATATACATGATATTATTTGTATGTTAATGATAGAGTAGCAAATTCAAAATGTTCTATGTGTCTATAAAAAATTTTGATTTTACAGACTTAAAAATTTAGTAAAACTCAATGCTGTTATCATTTTTATATTAAGCGACGTGTTTAACTTATAGTAATTTAAAACCAAAAATTGAACTTTTATTCTGTTTAAAAATGTTAAATACAATACTATTATACCCTAATATAAATATGTATCAGTATTAAAATGATATACATTGATTTTGCTGATTAAACAAATTTTTTGCAATATTTATAAATTATTTTATAATTAGATTTAATACTTATTCATAAATGGCTATACAATTCGTTTACTAGTATTCATAAAAATTAAAATTATATACAAATTTTCTTTCTTATTCTCAATATACAGAGTGTATACATAAAATATTTTTAATATACAGAGTCTATACATATGTACATACTGAATTATTTCAGATAATTTTCGTTTGATATAGAAACAGTTTTGTGCTACAGTCAAATTCAAAAATGTTGTGCACCATAAGAAGTAATATTTTTTGTAACTTGTTAAAATTTCAAGAACTTTTGTTAGTTAACTAAAAAATTGGTCACTGTAGATTAAATGTTAAAGTATTAAAACTGATAAAAATAATTTCTTGCTTGAGGCCTACAATGGGTGATATTTTTTACTAAACAATTTTTTAACTCATTAATATTCCATGACGTCATCTTTCTCATACCAAAAAAACTCCATATATGAGTCATATGATCATAATTCAGCTAAAATAAACATTTAATTATTAGTTGCTTGTTTATTTTAAAACTGATAAAAATTCCTGGAATTTTCCAAGGTTAAAAATACAAAAAAAACCCTGAGTTACAGTTGACACCCAAATTTCCGGCAGTACAGTAGCGGTCAGAAATTTGGAGTCTGGAATCTGGAGTCTGAAGTCATGATTGCGGCTAGCGCTTGGTACAGTGCCCCCACAAAATTTAGCGGCCACCCCTTGGGTTAGGGTATTCCCCACATTTTTGACTTGGTAGTTCGTTTAAGATGACGTAATTAAGGCAAGTGCGTGTTGGGGTCAAGGTTTGCACGTACAGTACGCTTCAAAAAGTGATCGGATACCTTTTTTGGTCAGGGGGGCCCGCACTTTTGACACGGCAGTGTACTAAAAATTTAAGTACAGTACGGCGTCAAAAGTTTGGGACCACCCTGGGTTAGGGTATTCCCCACATTTTTTGACGTGATAGTTCGTTTAAGATGACGCAATTAAGGCAAGCGCGTGTTGGGGCCAAGGTTTGCACGTACAGTACGCTTCAAAAAGTGATCGGATACCTTTTTTGGCTAGGGGGGTCCACACTTTTGACACGGTAGTGTACCAAAAATTTAAGTACAGTACGGTGTCAAAAGTTTGGGGCCACCCCCGAGTTAGGGTATTCCCCACATTTTGACGCGGTAGTGTACCCCATCTATCAAATTTTGGCCTAAAATTCAGTCTGCGCATGCGTCGTGTACTTAAATTCAGTCTGCGCATGCGTTAGGTTTGGCTGGTAATGGGTTAACACAAAACCAAATTGTTATAAGTAAATTGTGATGACGCATAATGGGTTAACATAAATTAATTTGGTCGCTGGTATTGACTCATGTGTTTGGAATTTCAAGGCCAACAGTATGAGCGAGTGTTGGGGTCAAATGTCAACAACAATTTTTAAATACATGTACTTGGTATGTGCCGGGTCAGAGATCAATTCATACTCTAGGTACAGTAGGACCCCAAACTACACGGTTCTTAACATCGTCAAAAAAGTAGTCCGGAAAATTGGGGTTCTACGGTGTCACCGTACCGGCCTAGCTATTCTACTCATATTAAATTTTACCTTTTGAAGAAGTTTCGACTTCGGAATTCGATTCTGATGAATTCTAAGATTCACTGTACCGTGAATCACCTGGTATACCACACAAAAAAGTATACAACCCCTCCTCGACCCTTCTAAAAAACACTGAATGAGTATAAATTATGTTCAACCGGTCAGTTTGAAAACCTTTTAAATTTTTTGTCTGTTTTTAAAACGTTCATCTGTCTATCACTTACTAACTGTGCTGATTGCAAATGACCGTTTCACATAATATATCCGTGCATATGTAATAAAACATCCAGCGAGACAGACTAATCCACGGAGCTGATGGACATAGGATAGACAGTTGAATGATTTAGGCAATAGAAAATGTCATCATAATTCTTTGCCAGACAATCCTTTTAATTTTTGTTTGGAAAAAAGTTTTTCATATTATATATTCAATTTCATCAGTTGGTGTCTTTTTTTATGATTTTCATATGAACACAAAAGGCTGTATACACAAACTGACTACGCCAAACAAGATGAAAAAATTTTAATTTTTTTAGATTTTTTTAATTTGCATTTTGTTATAATAATAACCTCTAGCTTTGAGCGGTAGATACATATTACAGTACCTGAACAAAAGCTAGGGCTTCCGATCTCTAGCGAAAAAATCGATCTTGTGAATCGATTCGAATCGTCAAACCAAAAATCGATGCAGGAGAAAATCGGCTTACAAAAGATCTATCTGACGAAAATCTATTCAATTTTTGTGCTTACAGGAAATAAAAGATACCGTAAAACCGTCTAGATCCTGACACTTTTTTACATTTTTTGGTTAATTTTATATTTATACATGTTTCCTTCATAGATATCACCAATAAAAGTATTACCATTAGAAAGAGTGTATATTATTTGTTATATCCTTGACTCATTTGCTTCATTATAAGTAAAAATAAAAAAAATAAAAAATAATTAGTAAGTGTCCGGGTCTACACCCTAAATCGGTCTTGACTCGGACACTTACTTAAATAATATAATAACATGGAAACTAACCCCTCTCGTCGGGTTTAGGACAGTGTTTTATATAGTCTGATGTCGTTGAACCTATCAAAGACTTCAAAATATTTTGTGGAAAGGGAGAGGGGGCAATGCATAATATGCCTCTCTATCAAGTAAACATACGATATGGCACCAGAAGGAGGCATAAATCGCGTAACTCTGGGGGGAATATTAACCTATGGATAATGGGAGTTACAACTGGTGCGAATCGCAGCCATAGTGTAATAAACTGATGTGTCCGGGTCTAAACAGATATACATATATAGCATGTATTTATTTTATATATACATCGAATATAACTTCAAACATCATTAAACGATGCGCGATAAAATTCTGAATACATACATGTCAAAACTAAAACAATATAACAATTATGACGAAAATTACATGTTTAAGTTAGACACACATTTTATTTCTTTAAAAAAACTGTAGGATAGTAATCCTGTAAAATGAGATAGTAAATGTTGAAATCCGTAGTTTTTATTGGTACAGCTGTATAGAGGATGTTTTTCTCTCTCTAATGACGTCAAGAACAAATGTTTATTGTTGCAGGTTAATGCAGAAATTATTTACTTTGAAGATTGGTGCAAAGTGTCCGAGTCTAGACGGTTTTACGGTATATAAAAGTTTTAATAGTTTCTTATTACGTAATCACAAATCAGTTTCAAAAAAATTTTCAGTTTCCTTGAAAGATGAACTGCTGAATTTAATATCAATAAAATGGTTTCCAGTTTGCGCTAAAAATGTCACATGAATCAAAAATTTGACTCAATTTTCTATAAATTAATCATAAAAGTCGTAAAATTATTTGACAACATAAATAGTTAAAAATATATTCTACAATAATTTTGAAAAAAATATTTTTTTACTAAAAATATTCTATTTTAAATTCGAAAAGATTGATCTCCGATCCCGTAAATCTTTCACGATCTCTGTATCGATTTGGTCTCCAAAGAATCGATTCAAAAAATCGAAGATCGGCTCTCCAAAAATCGATTTTCGATAAAATCGAATCGAAATCGGAAACCCTAACAAAAGCTGAGGCGCAATCTCTTTCAAATTTGAACATATTGAGGGTATCCTTTTGAGATGTTAGTGAAAATATGTGTGAACGCAGTAATTTTTCAAACTCAGTTTTCTCAAAAACTATAACAGCTACGAAAATAGAACCAAACGCCAAAATGTAAGTAATTCTTTCTACAAAGAATCTCGTACAGAAAGTCAATTTTCCATCGTATCAGTAACATTTTATGAACAAATTCAGTTAGTCGTCTTGATAGCAAAAACAAAAAGTTGGTAATAAAAACAATAGAAATAAGATATTATCCCAAAAACACCTTCAAAAATATCTGAAAATTTCGCCAGCACTAAAGTTACATTCTTAACATCCTGTATAATCTTATTGTATCCACATATACATCTACCTTTTGTCACATTTCACAAAAAAAAAGTTCATTTACTATGTGACTAATTATTTAGTATGTATGTAAAAACAAAATTAACCTTTTTTTGTGATCATACAAAACTTTTCAACAACTATTATTCAACTCTTTCAGCTCGATACATACACTCCCATAATAATAATTACCAGAGTTACCAGTTACCACGCTAACTAACATTAACAACCCCAAACGTATTCACATCAACACACCCATAGATAGTCGATAAGGATAATTTTACCTACGAAAATGGAGAATCGCAATGACCACCCAATCAAAAACATTAACATATTTAATATACAGTATTGTCTCGATAAGTTTCCGTATAAATGTATAATTACCATCTACATGTACGCTCTAGTGATGTCAAGCCGAAGAATTGTTAGTCGATTAATCGACTAAAGTTATTTTTCAGACAAAATTATTAGTCATTAATCGAAAATATCGAGTATAGAATAGTCAACTAATTGACTAAGTTTTCAGTCGAATTCATGAATAAGGTAACTTAGATAATTCTTTCAAAACAATGTTTTCTTTTGAATTTAATTATTGACTTTTAATATTATTTTTAAAGAAAAAAAAGATATAACACACCACAATATGTTAATCACAAAAAAGTAACAAAATCATATCAACAATGAATTATTATTTAATTTCCATTTTTAGAATTTTATATCAAATAATATAGGAGAATTATTAAATTAGTCACTTTTAGCCAATTTAAAATCAATTTAATCATTTAGTCGCGAGTAAAATAGTCGACAAAAAATGACTAGAAGTAAACAAAATTAGTTGATTAAACCGATTAATCGATTAATTATTCGACATCACTATCACTGACATTAGTCACGTGACTAGAGTTCGGAATTTGTAATTCATCTAATAAATCATTTTGTCAAAATTAAACAAATTCGTTGTCCTTACTTACTTCAACGTAGAGGTATGTACACTTTAGTCAATAGTTTCGGAATTTAAATCGTCGAAGAAATAACTCCAGAACGTTCTATTTGGAAATCTATAAAAATATTTAAAAACCTACACTTTCCCTTCAAATTCATTAGGAAAAAAGTACCCGAATAGCAAAATTTGACAAAATTTTTTATATGACGGTAAGTTCTAAAATATTCTACGTAGAATCTGACGACGATATCGAATAATTGACTTTACCGTTGGATAAGTTGGACATAAGTTTGAAAACGTTTCAATTTCTTAGAGAGTAGAGGTACAATTATCCTTGTCGACATTCATTAAAAATAACAAAACAATAAATAAGGCCACCCATAACAACTGATAAAATCTTTTACAAATCGTTTGTACAAAATGAACAACAAAGATCGCAAACGGGTACACACAATAAAACATAACTTTATTAAATATTCAGTTACATCAGATTGTTTCTGTTTTAGGTGAATGTTGATTGGTAAACCTGCGTGTTATTTTTTGCGTTGCGTTAAATGTACGCTCGTTCCTGCGTAATAAATTTTACAAAAACAACGGTATAGGTACAGGAAGAGTTTGTACATTCATTTTAAATGTGTTGTGATAAAAAAAGGCAGTACGTACAGTCAATCTTGTCAAAGACAGCCACGTTTGATGGATGCACAATAAGTGAACGAGTTGAGTGAAGTTGGACACATACATAGAGTTTAACCCTAGAATCATACGTACACGTCAAAACGACGAACGAACTTCTCTACCTGCTCCAATACTACAATTTGTCGGTACCTGCTTGCTGTGAGATTTCTGTTATCTAATTTATTTGTTGTTATAACATATAAGACGTATTTATTTTGTTTACAGTCATTGTCGTTTTGTTTGTATTGAAATGGTGTGCGTCAAAAAGACGACGATGTATGATTAACTTATATTTTTTTTTTTAAAGATTTTGTACTCCACATATAAAAGTTTTCCTAATTGTTCTAAAATTTATTAAAGATATGGATGTTATAATTAATTTATTCAATGATTATGATAATGCGAAAGATGATTACAGCTGTTTGACTTATAGAGACCACATAATACTGAAGTTTGAATATATTGAATCGAAAACTAAAGAATGCGTTTTGAATGATTGAATAAAAGGTTAACAATTTATTTTGTGGAAAATATTTTAATTTTTATTATTTTTTGAGATTTTATTCTAAAAATTACTAACAAATTTTAGAAAATTTACAAATGTGCCTAATGGGGAAATAACTACATATCTATAGGAATATTTATGACTGAGAAATTTCACATTCTGTAAAGTCACACATGTCCACTGACTCATAATAGTTCATAAATTAATTATTTGAAACACATGTTTTATGATACAATTGATGTATTTATTTTTTAATTTTTATAGTGAAAATATGCTTCGATAAAAAGATTAAAAAAATTAATAAATATTTATATTAAGAAATTTTTCCAAATCCAATTTTTTTAAATATTTTGTTCGGTGTTGTAGTATTGTTATGTAAAAAAAATGTTTTTTTGCAAATAAACTCTAAAACTCCCCGTAAAAAGTCCATTCGTCAAAACGACGCCGATGTACAATTTACTTGACTCGTAGACCAACGTATGATTCTAGGGTTAAGAATATTATTTTCTAAAAGGTTTATTCATATTTCACTGTAGCTACACACTGTCCGGTTAGTGACAGTGTGATAACTCTGACACTCCACAACACTGAAAATACGTACATACGTACACCGAATCAATGATATCTCATCACAGTTATCACCCATAATTTAGGTGAACAAAACAATCATTTGCTGATATCTAAATGACGTACAAACAATATTCTGGAGTATGTTATGTGGACAATACCACTCCATTATATAATAGTGAGAAAACAAGGAAATACACAATAACGAAACAGTCCCCACAATATCCCTTTGCTTCTCGTTTTCTCGAGTACATGTAATATTTTTAACCGACTTCGAAAAAAAGGTTATCTATTCAACCGACTCGTATATATGAAATATTGTTGGAAATGGGTAATATTCGTATATATGTTAGTCTATGTACCTAAGTAGGTAGGGGGACGATTGAGAATGCACGTACGATTGCCTAAATAGTGTTTAACAATTTAATATTTCTAAATTTTGACGCCAATAATATTTGGTGATATTTAATTAAAAACGTAAGTTTTTTCTAATGAAATTTAATTTCATTTTATTGTAACAATTTGTATCTACCAAAATTTATTTTGCATACTTTTGTGATTATTTCAATTTTTTTTTTTATTATTTATTATTAGTATTAAGTTTATGTATAATTAAGCGTTCGTTTCTCTCAAGCTTACTCCTGCGTATGTAAATAATTTTTTATAATATGTAAATAGCCGGTATAGTATTATGTATAAAATTTTCACACCTTTTAATCATAATATTTTTCTGTTTAATTGTTATAGTTTTGGAAGCTGTAATAGTTTTGGAAATTATATTTGTCGATTGGCTAATTGGTTAATTGGCTAATGCAATTAATTGATAACTTGTTTTCATTATTCAATGTTGATTACTAATAATTGATTCGTTTTGTTTAAAGACTCCATTCAATAATTGTGATCAGGTTCATTTGAAATTTGTCATGAATGAAATTGTAAATATATTTGTATTGTTTGAAATTTAATTTTTTATTCTTTTGCCCTTAAAAACATCGTGGTCAATCATAGGATTTTCATGCAACAATTCAATCCAGTTTTCGGTAGTGGTTGTTTTTTTGCGTACTTTGCTAATAATTGTGTAAATTTAGAAATTTCATATAATAAAATTTATTAAAGATTATTCATTTCTTTTTTTTTTACTTTCTAAATTTCAGCTTCCCAAACACCACTAACTGATTTTCAGATTTTAATCTTAACTTATTCCCACACTATAATAAATTTTGTTGTATGGCAAGAGTGAATATATATGTTGGTCTGTGACGTCATCAGATGGGGATCTCAACCGGAATTGTTAACCGCTATTAACCAGAGCAGTGAGTTGAGATACCCATCTGATGACGCCATAAACCAACATATGTATTCACTTTTGCCTGCTCCTGAATTTAGGCAATCGTACGTGCACTCTCAATCGTCCCCCTACCTATTAAATTTTATTCAAGAAAGTGGTTCCATATAAATTCAATCAAAATCTGTCCGTAGATTTTGACAATACAGCACGAAACTCTTGAATCCCGAATAGCAAACATATCTGATTGGGTTATTATAAATAAGTAGTGGTTGATTAGGTACCTTCCAGTGGTCAACTAATCACGTTTACTAAGACCAAAGCCACTTAAGACCACAAAATAAAAACTTTTTAAAAAAACTGAATTCAAAATAAACACAATGAATCTACATATTTAAGGTACACATGCTAAAATCGAATTTATCCTAGAAACATTTCATAACGATATTGCACTCCATCAAGGAGATCGAGTTACCCATGGGAAAACCCGCAAGTTGTTGAATCAGAATAACTATTAAAAAAAACTGTTATTTAATTGAGTGCTCAGCGGAGTAGAGGAGCAAATACCAATCTATTTTATGGAGTTGGTAATAATTTATTGTGATGTTGGTAAATCCTAATCCTGAATTTTAAAACTAGCTAAATTTAGAAACACCCAAAAATGATCACATTCGAACGTGCAAAAAAAAGTCCCGAGATAAAAAAATTTCCAACGTTAATACTACACAGAGAAAAAATTTTATTTATTAATGAAATTTTTTGTAAGAAAATTCGAATATAATATTAATGGTTTATTTATATGACAGATAAATTGTTTTTCTGGGGATAGTATTAAAAAAGAATGGTATTATATTCAAGCACGAGTGATTCAAGTATAGTTATTACAGCATGTTTCACAGCAAAACATGACATACTTCTGATAATCAGAGTTGTGCGATGTGATGTAAAAAACCAGTTTTTTTACATTTTTCTGTAAAAAATTGTAATACGTAAAAAACTGTAAAAAATTGTAAAAAATGTAAAATACTTAAATCATTTGTCATTTCACTGACAAACAATTTATTTTGACGGTTATTATTTGTTTATAAGTTCACATGAAAAAACGTGTAAACGAAATGTCGACACAAAAATGATTTTCTGTTGGTGGAAGGCTATCCACAACTGACTACACAGCTTTAAATTTCCAAATTAACAAAGTGAGTTTTGATAGATCAAAAAAACTAGGTACTACATATTATGTATTTATCTCTCTTTAAATTATAATAACAATAAAATCACTAATGATAATGATGATGAAGGTGATTGATACCTTTAACAAAATTTAACTGAATAAATAAAAATAAATCTTTTTAATATTGAATTCTTAAATAAACTATTCTATCAAAATTAACCAATCTTTTTCCTGTTTGTCCCCATTTATATTTTTAATTTTCAAATTACTTTATTATTAAGTTTTACTTTGCAAATATAGCAAATACTTTAACAGCCAATCGCGCGTACTCTGTCTCAACCTCGTATCTGAAAACTCCCAATTTTTGGACACAAAAAAAAAACATATTTTAAATCCGTGTTTTCATCACTATGAGCTTAAGATTTATGCTAATTACACCCTTTGATGTTGGCTACCCATATATATATATATATATATATATATATATATATATATATATATATATATATATATATATATATATATATATATATATATATATATATATATATATAGATATAGATATATATATAGATAAGTATATATGTAAATATAGTATTTAATATGTTTTTTGTGGGTCCTAAAACATGTAGCTTTTGATATACGAGGTAGAGACAGTCAACGCGCGAAATATGGAATACCATCAGTAACGCTTACATATGTATTAAATTTAAAAAATTTAGTTTTTTACATTTTTTACAGTTTTTTACAAGATACAGAGGAGATACAAATATCTCAATACTAAAACAAATCTCAAATATTGATGCAAATATTCAAAACAGACAGTTTGAACGAACTCTTCCAAAAAACGAGACCCTAGCCATTTGTTTCATTTGAGGCGATAATCCGGTTCGGAGTGTGGATATTTATTTGAAATACATTTTCGACCAAATGGTCGGAAAACGACATTTCATATTACACAACCAATTATTATTCCAAATGGCGAAAATAATTCCGGGCTACAAGAATTCTATTTAAAAATTAAGGAATTGCTTTTAAACATTTCTCTAATGCTTAAAAAAGTGTCGACATCTATCTGAATTACATAGCCGACAAGTAGTCGGGAAACGACACTTCATATTACACGACTTAATTTTATTCCAAAATTGATGACGGAAATGATTGCAGCCTACAAGAAATCTATTCAGTGTTAAAGAATTGCTTGTAAACATTTCTCTAATCCTTAAAAGAAATGTCAATATTTCTCTGAATTACATTGTCCATCAAGTGGTCGGGAAACGACATTTCATATTACACGACTAAATGTTATTTTAAGTAAGAGCAGAATTGATTCTAGGCTACAAGAAATCTATTCAGTGTTAAAGAATCGCTTGTAAACATTTCTCTAATGCTTAAAAAAGTATCGACAGAGCGAATTTGGAAGACTAGATATTTTCTTCTTACTAGGCACCTCCCACCTCCGCAGGATATAGAGCAAACAAAAAATATATAACATTAAATAAAACAGCACTAAATAATATGGAAAACTAAAGCAAATCTCAGATATTGATTCAAACCTTGAAAACAGACACTTTGACCGGGTCCTCCAAAAAGGCGGTTCCTAGCCGTTTACTTCATTTGCCTATATGATGATCCGATCCTATTCGGCACAATAACAAATAATCCCAACTCTAAATTAATAATATTCGTATCACCACATTTAACGATTATAATTTTTTTTTTTAAATAATATTTACACAAATTCAATTCAATTACCAAAATAATGCCTGATCTTCAATCTCAGAAAGGTTAATTACATCTATAGATATAATAAAATTGTAACGAGACCATTTCTGTACATGGAACATTTTTTGAAAATTGTACTGGTACTGTAAATAGTTATCGATGTAGATACCAAAACAGCGATTTTTAGCATTTTTGTCTGTCTGTCTGTCTGTTCACGCATGACACAAAAACTATTGAACGGATTTTAATGAAATTTGGTGTGATGATAACTTGTTACCTGCGTCAACATCTAAAATACTTTTTACTCCGGGAAAATTTTTCATTCTCACGGGAAAATGGAAAAACCATTTTGAGCATGTGCACACATTAGGCAAAAACTATTGGACGGATTTTAATAAAATTTGGTGTGGTGATAACTTATTACCTAGGGCAACATTTAAGATACTTTTTACTCCGGGAAAATGCCTCATTCCCACGGGAAAATAGAAAAACCATTTTGTGCATGTGCACTTATTACGCAAAAACTATTGGACGGATTTTGGTAAAATTTAGTGTGGTGATAACCTATTACTTGGGTCAACATTTAAGATACTTTTTACGCCGGAAAAATTCCTCATTCCCACGGGAAAATAGAAAAACCATTTTGGGAAAAACCAAGCATTACACAAAAATTATTATTCTTTGCTAGTTCTGTATAATTATTACACTTACATACTTCTCATTGAGTTTATAACAATGCTTTGCGCGAACGACGTCGCGGGTCCCGCTAGTCTCTAAATAAAGTTCTGTTTCCCCTCATTTACAATTTAATTAAAATAAAAAATCATCTGTTGACTTTTTATTGGTTAATTTCTTTGTAACACATTATAAACTGATTACACAAATGTTTCTTAAAAAATTATTATCAAAGATCACTTCACCGTCACAATATTTGATGACTTAATCTAAAACAACCTGTAAATTCATTAACCCTACGATGATCTTCATCTTAATAGCTTCCAGATCGGTAAAGGGCAATTATGATGACGAAAACAAGAATATAGATAATACGATAATGGACAAAATTGTTTTAAGACGATATTCCGTCAGTCGAAACGGGTTAAAAAGAGGAGCAATATATAGATAGGGGAGTAGAACTACACAAATCGATATTATCTAAAAATATACTTAAGATGATGTTTCAACATTTTGGTGATTATACCCAATTATTTTATATCGTTGATGATATAATTACGGTATAAGGTATGTGATCCAAAATTTTGATATAAATTGTTTCTAGTTTCACTTTACACTGTGATGTTTTAATTAAACCGGAAGTGGAGAAATGTGGGGCGGTGGTGAAGATATGTTTTCAAAATTGAATTTAAAGCATACAATTACACGGTGAGATAATTTCGAAATGTAATACATAATGTAATTCGAATACTTAGTTACAAGTCGTATAAGTTGGTATTGCTGCTTATTTAAAATGAAACAAGAAACCATGAAGTAATTAACCAGTTTATTTCCGAAAAACTACAAAATTTGCTTACATAATAAAAATTCTAAATGATTCTAGTTATGCAAACATGCATCTCATATTTAAACGGTCATTATTATAGGAATGTAGAAAGTTATGTTATGTATCTACATTGTGCTGACATCTATGTTTTTATCTTTATTATTAAAAAAGTTAATGATACTAAATGAGTAATAAATTGTTACACAAAAGAAATAACTCGCTGGCAAATACATATATTTTATTACTGATGAAGTGATGATGCTGATCAAAGCAAAAACAGGGGAATATTATTTGTGGAATGAATTTTTGTTGTTTTTCAGTGAAAATATTTCCTGAAGTTTTGTTCAACAATTTATATACCCTGTTTCAAATACAATTTATCATGAGTCAAAATTAAAAAATTAAATAACTCTTATAACTATTCAAAACAAATCAATCTTCTATTCTTTTCTAAAAACAAACTCCAATTTTACAATTTTGGTAAGTACAATAATGAAAGAGATAAAGCCAAGAAAACGGAAATTATTCATAAGTGATGAAGCATGGTTAAATTTAACTGAAATGGACGATACTATAAAAATAAAGAAAACAGTAAAATAAAAATTTCTACAGTCAGATTTGTAATTAAACATCTGAAAAGAATGTTAGTATAGTCGAAATGTTTATTTTCAAAAGCACGTCATAAATTCTATCTCTTACTAAAGTTGGTTTATTGTGAAGATTGCTGGAATAGTATATTCTGCAATAAGTGCGGGAAATTGTCGATTGCCCACGAAAGCGAAGTTGAGCGCACGAACGTAGTGAGTGCGCTCATTCGCTTGAGTAGGGCAATCGACAATCCCGCACGAGTTGCACATACTATTTTTTATTACGAATTTCACATACTTTTTTTTATTATTATCATTATTTTTGACATTTATATTACTTTTTAAAATAATATTTTTGAGTGTTCGTCTTTTTTTTCTGAATTAATTATCGTTTAAATTACTTTGTTGGTGGTTTCTATAGAAATAATTATGAAATAATTATTAAATGAAAAATTAAGAGGCGGCTTTGCGTGTTTTGATTAAATTTTGCGTGTTTTATTGTCAATTTGCGTGTGGAAAGTTACTTTCCACACGCAAAAAAGTATGCGGGAAGAGTACAGTTGGCAAACAGCCATTTTGCGTACAGAAATATGTGAGCCAAGTTAGTACTTCTCCCGCATGAGTAATAAAAAAATGATTTCTATACTGTTTCTAGTCTAATTGTATGCTTAAGCTGGAAAAAAATGACTAAAGTGTGCATAAAACTAACAAATTGACACTTAAACCCGATTTAGAGCAACAACTTAAAAAAAATCTTTCACAGTTTGAATATTCAAATAATTTTGAAGCTTCCTTGTTTAATTAGCCCTTGAAAATTTGAATTTTTGTGAATTTCGCTAAATATTTCGAAAACAGTAAAAGATATAGTAAGCAAACCTCATATATGTATGTACATAACTCTTGATTTATATTATGGTACAAAAATTATAAGTAAAAAGTGGTGTGGCGTGAGTGCGACCAGAAAGGTTCACACTACCAAACTCCCAGTAGATTTATAGTTAACAGGATATACATAGATCATCATTTTGTCAAAGACTATTTTTCGTTATTTTGTTATAAACAAAAAACTAATCATCCAAGTTTAATAAAAATCTAATCAGGTGTTCGTTAGTTAATTACGCATCGAATGAATAAAATTTGATTTCGTTTTTACATGAAAGAGACAAAACAAGTAGGTACGTAATTTTTAAAAAGATGAATTACACTATTTTATATCCATTTTAAAAAGTTTAAAATAAAGAATACATAGGTATATAGTTTCTATTTATTTAGCTGTTTGCTTACTCTGAACTGAACTTAACGACCAATTATACAACTAGAAATTGCAATGAGAAACAATTTTAAATAAAAGTTAAAATAACTATGCACAATAAAAGAATACGATCATTGTACTTAATCTATTTTAATTTAAAACTTTTGTAACTGTTATAAATCCACTATTGTGGTTCAGAATGGCATATAGAAATGTCACCACATTCCGGATTAAGTTTAAAACTTAGAAGCTTTATTACCAAAAAGTTTCAATACGTCTTAACTGTGACACATACCTACTTTAAAACTGTGATCGTTGACTTGTGTTTTCGAATGTTTCTTTAATTGTTTTGTTTTCAAAAAACTATAAATTCGTGTGGTCAAGCCGACCACTTTCTTGTTTGCCAATTTATTTTTGGACGACGCGTATTAATTTTCGGTGACTGTTTACATGCCGTTGCAGCTTGCAACTATTTTAAGATTTTTTATTAGTGAAGTAAATACGACATTAAGGGGTTAAGATACAGAAATCGATCTAAAAAATGCTGTGAATTTCCGGAATTAGTTTTAACCCTAGAATCATACGTTGGTCTACGAGTCAAGTTAATCATACATCGGCGTCGTTTCGACGAATGGACTTTTTACGGGGAGTTTTAGAGTTTATTTGCAAAAAACATTTTTTTTACATAACAATACTACAAAAGCGAACAAAATATTTAAAAAAATTGGATTTGGGAAAATTTCTAAATATAAATATTTATTAATTTTTTTAATCTTTTTGTCAAAGCATATTTTCACTATAAAAATTAAAAAATAGATAAATACATCAATTGTATCATAAAACATGTCTTTCACATAATTAATTTATGAACTATTATGAGTCAGTGAACATGTGTGACTTTACAGTATGTGAAATTTCTCAGTCATTTCATGTAATTATTTCCCCATTAGGCACATTTGTAAATTTTCTAAAATTTGTTAGTAATTTTTAGAATAAAATCTCAAAAAATAATAAAAATTAAAATATTTTCCATAAAATAAATTGTTAACCTTTTATTGAGTCACTTGAAACGCATTCTTTAGTTTTCGATTCAATATATTAAAACTTCAGTATTATGTCGTCTCTATAAGTCAAACAGCTGTAATCATCTTTCACATTATCATAATCATTGAATAAATTAATTATAACATCCATATCTTTAATAAATTTTAGAAAAATTAGGAAAACTTGTATATGTGGAGTACAAAATCTTTAAAAAAAAATATGGGTTAATCATACATCGTCGTCCTATTGACGCGCACTATTTCAGTATAAAAAAAACGACAATAGCTATAAACAAAATTTATACGTCTTATGTGTTATAATAACAAATAAATTAGATAACAGAAGTTTCACAGCAAGCAGGCACCGACAAGTTGTAGTATTGGAGCAGGTAGAGAAGTTCGTTCGTCGTTTTGACGAGTACGTATGATTCTAGGATTAATAAAAGTACAACTGCAATTTAATCGATTTTTAGATATTTATTGTTACTTATTATCACACAAAAGGTTTGTATTTTTTCGGCTAAATTTGTATTTGTATGTAACAAAAATTTGTTGCCCAGAAATTTAACGAGAAGAACTGTTGTCAACAAATGTAATTGGGGTATTTTTGGGTTGTCAGTTATTCGAATTAAATTGCTATTAAGCAACAAATCTGAGCTGTAGGAAATACAAATTTATTCAGAAAAAATATAAAATTCTAGTGTAATACATAGTAAAACAATTTAAGAAATAAAATAAGTGAGTATAATTCATATTATAATTTAATATTTCGTTACTATGGTTTTAGAATCAGTTAAATTTACCAATAAAAGTTTTTGTTTCTTTTTTATCATGTATACTTACAATAAAATGACCAATGACCGACGTTTCTTATCATTTTTTTCGCTGCGCTGTAAAAATCCACGTTTTTTTAACAGTGAAATTGAAAATACCCCTGTTTGGGTACAAAACCTGCTTTTCCTCGATTGAAACCCGTTCACATAGAATAGTGGTTTTAAAACGTGACTTAATTTTAGCGAATTTCCAGAATGGAATTCAGCTATTACAGTCACTGTAATGACACGACTTGAACCCAGGACCATGGCAGAAATTTGTTTTGAGGTCCCTAAGAACCGAAAATAATATTCACTAAAATTATGTATTTATATATATATATATATATATATATATATATATATATATATATATATATATATATATGTGTGTGTGTGTGTGTGTGTGTGTGTGTGTGTCCGCACGATAACTCTCGAACGAAATGTCCTACTGTTACAAAATTTGGTAAAAATGTTGGAAGTCCCAAATTCTTGGATGAGTTCTTCAGTCAGGGACGTTGGATGCCAGGAACATGGTTTTTGTTCTTGCAAAAAATTAGTTTTTTGTCAAAATTTCCATTTATTCAAAAAGTTTTGCGAATTTTTTTACACCATTTAAAAGAGGAGCAAAAATTACATAAAAAGGTCTTTAAAGAATTCTTCTATGTCGACTAGTTTCCGAGAAAAATTAAGTTTTATAAACGGACATTCGCTATGTTATGTAGGATGCTGTGACAGGGGGTATATATAATTATATAAACGTAGCTTATAGCTTGTATGACTTGTATAGTCATATACATATGTATATGTTTGTATGTTATAATATGCCTTTTTTAGGGTTCCGAAGAAAGTCCTATTTTTTAGAGTTCCGAAAGAAATTTCCGGCACTACAATAGAAATTTGTTTTGAGAACCCTAGAAACCGAAAATAATATTCACTAAAATTTATATATTATATTTATATTTAGTCCCACACCGCTGGACAAGTTCATTAGCCAGCCATGTCGGATGCCTGGAACATGGTTTTTTTGGTCCCGGTATAGGTAATCAAACTCCTGGTATGTGTGTGTTATAGCTCTTGAACGAAGTGTCCTACTTTTACGAAATTTGGTGAAAATGTGGAAAGTCCCAAATCGTTGGACAAGTTCGCTAACCAGACATGTCCGGTGCCCGAAACATGCTTTTTGTTTACGATGTTCTGGAAAAAAATTAGTTTTTTGCCAAAATTTCCACTTATTCAAAAATTTTGGCGAATTTTTTTACAACATTGGAAAAAGGAGAAAAAATCAAATAAAAATAGGTCTTCAAACTATTATTGTATGTCAACTAGGTTTCAAGAAAAACTAATTTTAATAAACGGAAATTCGCTATGTTATGCAGGATGCTGCGACAGGGGTTTTTCGATGAAACTTTTTTTATGCGGTCCCGATCCATCACATAAAAAAAGTTTTTTTTTTTCCAATTTGGATCGAACTATACTTTTTATAGCTATTTATGAGGTTTTTAAGTATATTTTTCTGTGCAATTTTTTTATGCGGCCCCTATCCAGCGTACAAAAAAGGATCAGCTGTATTCTACAGCTTAGATTTTTGCGCCAGTTACGCCGTCGTGTTTTTGATAGTTGCCAGGCATTCTCGTTAAATTGCCAGGTAAAAAATGTTCATTGTATCTAAACCGAAATTTATTCGAAAAAATACAAACCTCTCGTGCAATACCTAAAAAAAATCTGATTTTTTGAAAATGTCCCTAATCTTAATCCCTTGATTAATAAGTCTACTCTACAACATCGAATTTCGTTGATACTCTAAGACTATACCTACTGGTAACTTGCAAAATCATCAGGAAAAGTTTTGTTTTATGTTCTATATGACCGTAGATATAAAATATAGTTATCTTGGGTGTTCTTTCTCCTGTGAAATGCGGACATTTCAATATATATAGGAGAACTATTTTTGCCTTATATACATACCTACTTGTTTTTAATTTCCTGTTAACTCGTTCGTCCTTGCTTGCGTCTTGACAATTACACTGTGAATTGCATGACGTATGGGAAGATGAATGTTCCCCGGTAGAATGTCGCTTGAACAATACGTTTAAGAATGATAATTATATTTTAACTTAATGACGCCACTGAGCATACGGAATTATTCTATACTATAAGTATAAAGTATGTTAAGAAATTTAAATTAGGTATATGTAGGTTGAGATGGTATAGTTCAAAAATTAAAATGACAACATTTGATACATAGGGTTAGGCGGGGTAAAAAAAAGACAAAATCAAATCTTTTCATTTTTCATGTAGAAAATATTTGAATTTTTAGACAAAAAAAATACTGTATGATGCTAAATTGTTTGCATTTTAAGATTTTGCCTGTTTTTTCACTCAAGCTAACGGCATAAATCTATAAAAAAATAAAAACCTTGTCTTTTTTTTACCCGCCAAGTGGGGTAAAAAAAAGACAGTGGAGGGTAAATAAAAGACAGACCTCTAACTAATAGGATACTGCAAGTACATGATTGGAAGGGTAAAAAATAGACAGATTGAGTAATTAGCAGTACAACACTTTTTATTTCACAACTCTATCTCTACTACAAAATTTTTTATAGATATATTTAAATTTTACGTATTTTACCAAAAACTTTAGCTAAGATTAAGCAGTAAGAAAAGTCAGAAAAGGTTAACTGATGCAAAAGCTTGACTCACAGGAAATTTCTTTGGACTTTAAATATTAAAATAATTTTTATTTCACAAACGTACAACTAACACAAAATTTATTGTAGCTCATTAAAAAACCAAATATGTTAATTTGAGGCTGTCGTTTTTTTACACCACTTTACATAAAGTAAAAAAATAAATCAAAATAATCTATGAATGAGTTAAAAATACTAAATGTGTGCAGTAAAGCATAATTATACATTATAAAAACATAAATAAAATTTCATGGGTCAAAAATACAAATTTTCGAATGAGCTGAAATTGATATTCATGAAAACCGTCTGCTCACTAACAAAAAAATTGTTTTATTGAAGAATCAGTATTTTTTAAATCCATAAAATATACATAAACATGCCCTTGTCTAGTTTTAAAATGAAAATCCTTGTCAATAATTTTTAATTTTTCGAAATGTTAACCCCTTGTTTTGTCTTTTTTTTACCCCACTTTTTTCTTTTTTTCTAACATATAAAAAAAAATTACAAGCAGTCGGACCATTTAAATAAAACTTTGTACTTTACATTACTAAAGCATGTAGAATAACAAGAAAAAAATACAGCACTCTATCTTATCAGATTTTTTACTTACTGAAAATGTTTATCGTCGCGGAATGAAAGTTTTTCTCTCATGAATAACAGAGGTTTGGGAGAAAATTTTTTTATGTTATAAAGCCCGTTCCAAAAAATAATTTTTTGGCCCAGACAGCTTAAAATACTAAAGTATTTTGTTGTAATATTTTTTATTTTTTGAATTTAACACTGTTGAGTTTAATATAAGTATGCCTTTTTTTTACCCCGCCCAACCCTAATCCTTACTCGCATAGCTCAGTTTTCTTTTACCATTTTAACGAATTTCCGAATTTAAAATTCATCTATTACAGCCACTCTCATGACATGACGTGACTTGAGTCCAGGGCTATGACAGGAAAATTTATTTTAAGGTGCCTAGAAGCCGAGAATGACATTCACGAATATTTATACTCACTATAATAAAGTGTTTCTCAATGTAGGGGTCTCAACCTATAAGGGGGTTGCGAGAACTACTTGAGGAGGTCGCAGAAAAGATTATTTACCGATTATATACTCATTTTGTACACATTTCCTACCCATTTCGATATATTTTGGAGGTTATTTGAAATTTTTAAGTGTAAAGGGGCTGTTGCGGACCAAAAAGTTTGAGAATCACTGCACTATACATATATTTATGTCCGCGCACAATAATTCAAGAACGTTCAAGAAGTCCAAAAATCTTGGATCTCAGACACGTCCGATGCCCGGAGCATGGTTTTCTGGGCATTTTTCGAGAAAAAGATCAATTTTTTGCCAAAATTTCACCAAGTTCAAAAATTTTTGCGACATTTTTCTACACCATTGAAAATAGGAAAATGTCTATGCTGGTAGACTGGTTTCCGAGAAAAATGTTGTGACAGGCATATTTTCAAAAATGTTATCTTGGAAATTGACGCTACGGAAATTAAATTTTCATATTCTTTACAAATTATTTAAGGAGTGGAATCCTCAAAGCCGCGTATTTGGAACTATTTCCGATGAGTTGTTTTCAAAAATTGTTTCCACAAATTTTATTATACGGTTGTAGGAAATTAAAAATTCATATAAGAAAAGTTTTTGAACCATAATTATGTTATGAAAAACAAAGAAAAAATCAATTTTTATTTTTTATACTATATTTCAAATTTTCAATAAAAATTTTTTTATTTTATGTACAAAATTAGAAATGAATTTCAGCCCAAAGTTACCTAAATGTCACAAACTTATTTAAATAACAGCAGATAGAAGATTCCCCCTCGAGATAAATTTTCAAAATTAACTAAGTATTAATACGGATTATCTACACTAGATGCCACTTGCGAATAAATCACCCCACTGGGCCGGGCGATCAGATGACATTTATAAAACGGAGGTCCATCGACTCGAAAAGTTATCTCAATAAAGTTTTCAAATAATTTAAATAGTTATCTAATCAAAAACTTGCGAGTAGCGATAAATCAACGATGTCCGTGTACATACCTTGACAAGAACGGGGACAACACCATAGACAAACAAAGATGATAAAGATGATTCTTAAATCGAACAACTAGTTATAAAATATTTTATCGTTACATAAAATTTTACAAATATTGATAAGCCGACAGGAAATCGTTCAGTATAGTAAACAATGTATAACACTGACGAATATAAAGAAATATATTTATTGTAGAAAATATAGATTAGACACATTTTCAGAATCTGTGCTCCAAATGGTCCAACAGCAAGGCGACTACTAACAAAAGATGGTATTCATTGATTCTGTTCGTTTCTGAGCCGAAACTATAGCCACCTAAGTATATCAAGTGATTATTTGACATTTTATCAGGACGCCTTACCATTATAAACGAATGAAAAATATTTAAAAAAACTGAAATTTGTTTAATAAAAGTCATACATCTGCTTATATTAGGTCCGTGAAGCTGCCTGCCCGCCATTCCAGCACTAACGATGAAAATTTTATAGTCGTTAGTGCTACGTTAGTGATGCTTAGTGCTCAAATTTTAGCGTTAATGCTCTATCGGTTCAGATTTTATAGCATAAAATTTGTGGGGGGGGGGCAACTTCCGTGAGTCATAGATTGCAGGAGAACTGAGGCTTTTTTTATAGTGTAATAAAACTGTTTACTTTAATTTATATAGTAACATATTTTCAAATTTATGTTGATCCAATTATCCTCTAATATTCATTACCTTAAACACTTTCCGTTTCAAATTCCAGAGCTTTAGCTCGATTGGAATTACCCTAGAATCCTAGATCTTTGATAATCTATTAATCAGTGAGTAAATGAGTGCCAAAAACTGTGATTTTAGTACACTACACCTAAACTTACCTATCAAATTTAGTTTGGAAAATTACTTCTATTAATCTTAACGTTTCTGAGAAAATTTAATCTTGTAACGTAACTTACCTCGGCGATTGAGGCGACGGAAAATTTGAATAAAGTTTAAATATTATACATAAATAAATTTAGTTTAATTTGGTCTATTGACTGCTCACTGTACGGAACCCTAATTGTGCAAGCCCGACTCGCTCTTGGCCGATATTTCCTTAGGAGTTTTGCAACAGAAATAAAATTTTTTCCTAGAGTAAAAGTAGGGTATGTATACCTCCCAGCCCCTAAGTTTTCTCTGGGCAAAATTTCAAATCTAGTGGTTAAGCTGTTGAAGCAATAAATAAACAAAAAAAAGAAACATAAAAACTCACTTTCGGATTTATAATATTAGTTAGCATTAGCAGCGGATGACGCTGCAATTAATTTACCGTTATATTTTGAAATCTAAACTCTGTCCTTAAATTTTATTTTTTCGTATGCACCAAGAAAACGTATTATTTAAGTTATATTATGACATACAGACAATACAATGATTAAAATTAAGCTTAGGACAAAATGAAGTGAAGTTGGTTGAAGAAGAAAATGGTGAATTTTCATCGTTAGTGCTGGAATGGGGGGGGGGAGGGGCAACTTCACGGACCTGCTTATATTTTACTTTAAAAATGTGCTAAAATGGAATAGTTTTCAATAATTAACCAAGTAAAAGCATAAGAGGTCTTTTATGATATTTTTTTTTTTAATTTCAAAATAAAGTGACGTTTGATAGTAGGGTTACAAATAACTTTTTTTATTATTTTGTAAAATCTGACATCGTAATAAGTGCCTACTCGCTTTAAAAGATCAAACACAGTATTTTAAGAGAAAAAATACTTTTTCTTTAAAAAGAACAAAATAAAATTATGTACAGCGTCCGGATAAACTGACATATTTGTCCACCTTGAGCGCTGTAGTCGAATTTCATATCCCCTCCAGGCAAAAATTCATAGCGAATAGAAGTTACAAACTTACTTACAAGCAAAACGTAATGTAGCAACTGAATTGGAATAAAACTGAGATATGTAGCTGTCTCAGTGGCTAGAATTTTTCACAGTGACTATTACAGTGATCAAGTGCGGGTGGTCACCACTTAATTCAATGACAGAAAGAACGAATTCATAAAAATTTCAAGTGGCTGCAAACTATTTGTCACTTTGAAGCTCTGTATTTCAGAAATGGATTCACCGTTACGCTTACAAAACTAGCAAGCTTTGGGACCATGTCCCTTGGAAAATAGTATAATTATTTCAAATTATTTAAATAAACAGATAATTTTATTTGTTTTTATGTGTCTATAAAATTCATTGATGTGATCTGATTGATTTTTTGTTTTAAATTTTTTTTTAATTTTGCTTTTAAGTAATAAATTACTTGAAAATATGGGTCAAAAAATTACATAAACTATAAAAAAAAATCGTTATCCAACCCATAAATTTTAATGTTATATACAATACGCAAAAATATATTTTTAATTCAAATACAATATTAGCAATTCCATAATAAATATGTTAACACGTTGACGGTCATGAACGCCGTACGGCGTCAAACGAAACCTGACTAACTGCAATACAACGCTGCACCGCGTCAACAATCCCATATAAAGTGTACAGTATATTCTATTTTTATGCAGTAAATAGAGACCGTATAAAAAAACGCACAAAAAATATATTCAAATACTTCATAAATAGCTATAGATATATGTAATTCGTTATAAACTGGGATAGCTAGAACCCGCAAAAAAAAAAATCATAGAAAATATACCTTCATTAATCAAAACTCTACGATTCTCCTAAAAACTGGTTTTCTAAACAAGATATGGAAGGGTTAGTTTACACATAGGGATATTTTTAAATATATTATTTCATTTTTTTAATATTACAAAAATTGCAATGTATACATACGTAAAGAAATTCAATGATACAATAACTTAAGGGTGATTCTACCTTTTAGGTCCTTCAAAAAATTAAAGTTGTCTCGACAAAAAGGAAGGTTGAACCTACATATATACAGAATGAAGATACTGTCATTTATTTTATTTAATAAAGTAACAACTCCTATTTAGATGACCTACCTACATTTACTTTAATTTTTTATTTAATTTTTTTTTATAAAATGGTGTCAAACCTTTATTCCAGTTCTAATACGCATGTCCCTATTACGTATTGCTTGGAACTATATCGTTTTTTAAAAATAAGTTTACTGAAACCACACAATTTTATAAATAAAAAAAAGAGAGTTAAATTGTTACGCATGATAATTAGAAAGTTAAATTTTATTTATCTGACTACGACTACCAAATATTGCTATAAGTTTAAAAAAAATAGGTGAAAGGGTTATGTTTTTTGGTGAAACGAAACGCCAAGGACCATAGAACATAAAGCGAAAGTCAAATCAAGTGATTCACATTGAGAGCTTATCATTTTTTTTACATCAAGCAAGAAGATCGGCTGGGTGTGTTTATTGAGTGTATCCTTCGTCACGGCTTTTTCTGGTATGTATTTAACGAATTTCAAATCGTTTTTACGTAAATATTATTTGTAATAATGTATGCTTTACGATAAACTCAAGTTTTCGATCTAAATGATCGCTGTTCACGATTAATAACGATTTTGTTGGAAAATTGTATCCTTCGTCACGGTAGAATGTGACGATGGGAGACATAAAAGTGGCGAAGGATACGATAATAAAATAAGTATATATTTACTACATTAGTGTTTGTTTGTATATCAACTAAATTTTTTAGTTACCTAAGTTAATTTGGTCAACTCCTAACCAATTTTTTTTATATCATAAAACACAAACAACAAAACACACTTCTTCATTCAATTTTTCGCAAATCAGACAAAAAAAACCAACTTTTTTTATTTTTTTTTTAATTGATATTAGGAGAACATAATATAAACATTATTTAAATAATAATTTCAATTTTATTATTTAGATTTAATTTAAACATTTTTTTCTGTCTGGATTCAGTAATCCGCAAAAAAATATTGGTTTCAATTTGAAACTGTGCTGCTGGTCTGCAGATACCGAATCTATGATAATTTTCCTACATTCTAGTCGCATGAAATCAACTAAATGGCTTTCTCTATTTTTTTTTTATGGTTGAGATCTAAAAAGTAGAACCACCCTTATATTCTTATGTATTGTACTGGCAAAATGTTCAAAAACAGTCAATAGCTATATTAACTAACTTGACTGCAAATTGATGTTCAAATTTCTTACTTTTTCTTACTTTTCATTTTCAAAATATTTTAAAAAATCCCTTAAAAAAAAGTCACAAAAAAAGTTGTATTAGTAGCTAAAATAGTGGAGCAATTGAACGTTTCGTCAATATATTATAATCGTTAACATATTAGAAATCTATGACTAGTTATATTTTTTAATTTTCAAATGTGAAACATTATTAATATATGGCGAACTTTTGTTCGTATTTATACATACACCAATATTCGTATGTTCGCTTAATGTCCAGATTTAGCTGATACTTGGTTGTAAACAAAAGATCCGAGTTCGAGTCCCAGCCGATCCAGTTTGACAATTTTTCAAACACTAAGTGAATTTTAATTAAAATGACTAGTTAGTTACTTGGTGATCGTAGAAAAAGTATCAGATTAAATTTTCGTAAATTTCTTTATTTAAATGAACTGGAAAAACAAATTAAATTTAATCCAATAAAACAAAATGCCTTCGTACATTAAAAATGAATAAAACGTTTTATGTCTTATATGAAAATATTTAAATAAATAAAATTATAATAAATAAGTAAAATTTAATTTTAAGAAAGACAATAATATGACATCAAGGAGAAATGAACGAACGTAATATTATTAACAAATAAAAAATATCAAGAAAGTATTTTGATATGATTATTTTTAACGATCGTAATACATTGATAAAAATAACTTTACCTCCATGTTACGTAGTAGAAAGTCACAAAAAGGAAATGCAGTTTTAGTGGGGTAGTTTGTCCGAAAAATCTGTTTTAAAAGTATCGAAATCAGAGTCAGATTCAGGGGTGTAATTGGAACCGAAATTTCATAGCTTTTGAAATCGGAATCAAAGCGTCGTCACTAGAGTGAGGACACTGGTCCGCCCAAACGCGTTCCCAAGGGGTGACCAATTTCTTATAGCGGGTTCAAGCCCACACTACGTCGTCAAAAGTATGGGGACACCTTGCCGCAGGGGTGTCCACACTTTTGATACGGCAGTGTAACACATTAAGTACAGTACCGCATCAAAAGTGTGGGCACCCCCTGGGTTAAGGTGGCCCCATACTTCTGACGACGTAGTGTGTGCTAGAACCCGCTATAAAAAAATTGGTCACCCCGTTTGTGAGGGCCAATATCCTCGCCCTAGACTCATCACAAACGTTGGTACACTGAGAAAAAAATACAGTAATTTTTACTGAAATTTCTGGTAAAAAATTACTGAGCTCTCTGGTAATGCGGACATAAGTGACAGGCTAAGCAAAAAGTACGATAATTTATAGTAAAAATTTTAAATTACCCTATAGCTCAGTAAAAATTACCGTATAATTTATAAATAAGCTTTTTTTTATTTATTAATAAATAATTGAATTAAAATAGTTTAAAAGGATATTGATAGAAGGGTAAGCATTAAAATCAAATTATTAATATAGAAAAAATTTTTTGTGGTTTTTTATTATTTGTGGAAAAATATATATAAATTCTTAACAATAAGCACATTACAATAATTTGTATAAAAACATGTTTCAATTAACATATCAATACATATAAAAAACATACAAGAATTAAAATAAAAACTAAACAAAAATTCATGAAACACAACAATTTTTTGTTTTAAATGGAAAGTCCAATAAATAATAACTTATTATTATAAAAAAAAAAAAAAAAAAAAAAAAAAAAAAAAAAAAACACTTTATAAACATCCAGTCACTATATTGGCTATTGAGCAACTGACCGAACCAACGATTGCTGCGTCTGTAAGCCGTGTTTTGGTCTAACACGGGTGGTCTGGGTGGTTGCGTGCTTGGTATGCAGTGATGTGTGAGACATGTAAAATACACAGCACAAGTGAAATACACAGCGACTCAGTAAAAATTATTCTATGTCCAGTATAATTTTACAAAAAATTAAGTAAATTTTCCCGGTGTCCACTTGAAATTTTACTAGCCCATCGAATTTTACGCAGCTGTATAGGAAAAATTCTTAAGATGTACAGGAAAAATTTTCAAATGAATCGTAAAAAATAATGTTTGAAACGCATTTTTTATATTTTTACTTAATAATTTCCTACGGACTGGTCACTTAAGACTCGTTTACCGGAGGCAGCTCAGTAATTTTTACTGGAATTTTTTCTCTGTGTAATGGTTAACACTCGCATTTGATTTTCAAACGTACAATTATTCTTGTCAAAATAGTGATACGTTTTATGAGAGTAGCTCGTCGAAAGTAAAGGAACAGAGTGAAACATAGAAAGAGGAAAAATTTATTTTAAACGATGGTATGAGTTTAGAAAAATATAATTTATATTTTAAATAGAAGAAACCCTTTTTATTATTTCTTTTCTTATTAAATAACGGATAGTGCTGCAGCACCATACGATTCTCTAAAACAGAATATGTTTTACATATTAAACTATTTCCGGAACTACTACATTCATAACCGTGTGTCGTATTAACATAAGTCTCATAGGGGAATAATGTTTATTTGAAGTTTTAGTGATAAAAGTTTTATTACGAGTAATAACTTGCCATAATAAAGTATTACGTATTACGAAAATATAAAAGTACATAATTCCCTATTTTGTCTACGAAACTACACAAAAACCTGTTCTTGTGCGGTCTTCTTTTTTGTAAAAGTCAACTGTGAGAATAAAAATCAAGAGAACGTAAGAAAGAACATTAATTTACGCTGCGGTTAGCTCCTAACTCTTTTTATTCTAATCTAAACGCATTATTTGCATATGTATGTATTGGAATTTTTGCAATATTATAAAAATGAAATAATATATAGGGTGTCAGAGAAATAAGTGACCACCTTTTGAGGGGTTACTCATAGCACCCTGTAGACACTAAAACCGCAGTAATTTTTTCGGAATTAACAATCACATCACCCCTCAAAAGGATAAGAGTTATTTCCCTTACACCCTGTATATATACACCCATACATATGTATATATATGTATATATATATATATATATATATATATATATATATATATATATATATATATATATATATATTGTATAGGGTAAGGGAAATAACTCTTATCCTTTTGAGAGTAACCCCTCAAAAGGTGGTCAATTATTTCTCTGACACCCTGTATATTTGAAAATTTTCCCACGTGTAAGTTAATTCTTTCTTTCTCTTGCTTAGAAAAGCAATTTTTAGCAAAATGGTGAAGTTCCTTTTTTTTACAATTTATCGCGAATGTTTATAGATATTTATAACGTTTCTTTCTGTGTATTTTTTTCTGCAATTCCTATCCTCTGCACAAAAAGAGGTTTCACTGTATTCGGTCTTAAAATTTTGAGAATTCGTTTTAGTTTCTCATACTCGTACACTATAAAATTTATGCAGTACAATGTTATGTAGTTTTGCAAGATTGCACCGTACATAAGGATAAAATGTGTTAGTGCCCGATGGCGTCCAAATACTGGGAGGCGTTGAAAAAATGGCAAGAAGGCATTTTGTTCGCTTTCTTTAGAGCTGGCCTCGATGTTTACATAGCAGATTGTCCACTTAAAGAGGTCTTCTACATATAGTCTAAAGGTAAAAATTTCGGCTTTTTTTAGGAATTAATAAGAAAAAACTATTACATAATATTTTTGCTGCTAATTTTTTTACAATCTAGTTTTGGATAATTTAAGTAGATATAAAAAAAATGAAAATTCAAGCACTTCTAGCGATCTAAATAATATAGCCATGTAAAAAAGTGATGTTGTTGGTTTACATGATTTTGGGATTAGTGTTCATTTCCAAAGAAAAAGATTCTGGTTTAGAAAGGTTGTGATTCTGGCAGGAACTATAATGGAAAAAAATTTTGTTTAAAAAAGAATGGTCTTTTGAATGTCTTTTCCAAATTTTTATTTTTTAAAAACAGTAAACATTAAAATTTTGCAATATTTGTAGTCCCTACCATAAAGCAACATGTACAGCAAGTACATGCCAAATTCGAGATCGATTGGATAAATAGAACTTAAGGTACCATCACAGTGTGATCGGCCGAAAAATAGTCAATTTTCGCAATTTTGTTTCGTATGGATAGGATGGGGGAATGGGGATGATTTTTTTTACGAATAATATCACTATTTAACAATACAAAAATATTTTTTTTATCCAATTTATTTATTTTTTATAATTATTACAATTTTTTAAATAGGGCGACATTTGGTGCCCACGATCGCGGCAGCAGTTTTTGTTTGGCAAAAAAAATCAAATAGATTACACATAGTTACAAAGATTTTTTTCCAGACGGTTAATTAGCTTTTATGTAGACATATGGCATCCTGACTCTGAAAATAAAAATCGTTTTTATCTATCAGCTTTAGTTTTTGAGATATGGCATATGTGTGATTTTTTAGAAAAACACAAAAAATTAATACCATAAAAAATATTTAATTTTTGGAAGCCGCCAAAAATGATTTTTTAATGATTTTCTTGCATGTGATACTTCGGTAGTAAAAAGGCAAAATGATCCATCTGCAGTTTTTGTTGAAATTACTTTTTTGTCAGAAAAAAGTATTAAAAAGTAGTATCTTTCACATGGCAAAACGGTATGACTCTTGGCTCAAGGATTCTAAAGTTAACAGAATGAGCAAAAGTAGCCATCTGTGACAATTTAGAAAAATTCTAAAGAAAAAAAAACTCTCCATATGCTTATGAAGTGCTGATGGAAGTATTAGCCATTTAGTAAAACTTCCAAACGAAAAATTTCTATTTTTTTCATTTTTTTAGTCACAGTTCCCAATTATGTATTTTGTCTCTTCACACTATTTCGTCTCTTCTGTAAAATTTATATTATATCAGGTAGTCCCTTTTGCCTTTTTACTACCGACTTGTGGTAGGTCTCGTTTCAAACTCCAGCAATAATTTGACTTATCGTCTATTATGTCGTCTGTTTCCATTTGGCAAGAAGCTGCTGCAGATGTCGAAGGTAAAACTGGTGGTATAGGCTCTTGAGCTAGAATAGGTACCAAAGTTGGTCGTTTAGCGGACGGTAAATCAGGATAAATCCATTTACTGCGGTTATTTGAATTAATGCCATTTACATTAACGACGCAAAAATAGCAATCATCATGGTGATTTTTCGGTTCTCGCCAGATCATGGGGGTTGTGAACTTCAGGGAACTTCTTTTTCCACTTGACCATTATCGCAAACTAACAACACAATTTTGGCAAACAGTTTTAGGCACCCACGGCTTGTTAAAATTACACCCTTGTACTTTAAAATAGTCGGTATACGCGATTTTTACGAAATCTGTCACCGATTTTCTGTAATTTTTAAAAACATATTCACCACAAATAAAGCAAAAACACTCCGGATCATTTAAACAACGTCTCCTTGATGTAGACATCGCTAAAATTTTATCTAACTGTTATCAACACTGTGTTAAATTTTTCGGTTAAAAACTGCGGCCGCAATCGTGGGCACCAATATCCGCCCGTTTTTAAACACACTTTTTCCAAAAAATTATAATAATTACCTATAAAAAATGAATAAAAAAAATTTTTGTATTGTTAAATAGTGATATTAATCGTAAAAAAAAAATTCATCCCCATTCACCCATCCTATCAATCCGAAAAAAAAATTGCGAAAATTTTTTTTTTTGCGGCCGATCACACTGTGATGGTACCTTAAGATATCATGTTGACCAGCTTGAAAAATGTAATTTCAAGAAAAATACATTTAAAGTTTTGAAGTGTAATACCTGATACCTGAATCTACCATATTAAAATGGCTAGAACTTTGAAAATTTTCAAAATTTTTAAATTTCCTTTTGAGGACGCATTTTTAAAGCTCTCTACAGTGGCCATCCAATGATATGTACTCCGATTTTAGGCAGTGACGTCAGCGATTTAGTGGGGTTCTCCTGTCACAGATAAGTTGTTGTTTGTCTGTGTTGGTGAAAACTTATGTACCAAGCCAGAGCCAGGGCCGTAGGTAATATTGTCTGAGGGTCTCGTAGGCTTTAAAAATTTCAAAATTTCACTGCAGATATATGTACATGCACATATTCTGTATACGTAATATGCAAAATGCAAATGCAAACTGAGTAACGTAAAATTCTAAAATATTTTAATCGTCAACTAGCAGAGATATCAAAAAACAGACTTCACCGTTGAATTGGTAATTAAAAATGAGATTAAACAGTGTATTAGTTTGACAAAAATTCTAGAATGTTCTATTTGTCAATTAGCAAAGATATTGAAAAATCAGTTGTACCATTTAATTGTCCATTGAAAAAGAGGTCAAATTACATATTTTGACAAATGTTCTGGAATATTCTATTCGTCAACTAGCAAAGATATTCAGAAATAAACGTCTCCATTGAATTAGCTACCAAAAAAGAGACCAAATAACACACTTTGAGAAATGTTCTGGAATATTCTATTTGTCAACTAACAAACATATTGGGAAATCCACTGCACCACTTAATTGTCCAACTGAAATTAAACTAATGTAAACCAAATGTCCGACTTTGACAAACGATTTTTGCTATTTGACGAATAGAATATTCTAGAACATTTATCAAAATGTGCTATTCCATCTTTTATTCGATGACCAATTAAATGGTACAATCGATTTTTCAATATTTTGTTAGTTGACGAATAGAACATTCTAGAATTTTTGTTAAAATGCGCTGCTTAATCTATTTTTTAGTGCCCAATTCAATAGTGAAGTTTGTTTTTTGGTATCTTTGCTGGTTCACGCGTAGAATATTCTAGAATTTTTGCCAGCTTCCGCTATTTGGCGTCTTTTACGCTGATGAATGCGATAGTGAAGTTGATTTTTCGACAGTTTTCTAAAAGTCGTCACTCATATTCATTAGTATAACATTCGATTTCCTTTGTCTACACAACCGAATTTTAGGTATAAATTGTCTCTTAAGATAAGATTGTTTTAAATAAATTCAGATAAATAATATTTACCAACTCCCGAAACAAAAGTTTACCGACGCCCCTGATCTTCCGATTTTACGTACTTCCCCTTAAGTTTGCACCGATCACTACGTAAAACTGGATTTGTGGTGTACTTTCAGAAAACGAGACAAACAAATCTAGTTTTAAAAAATTCTAGACTAGAAGACTACCTTACGTAATTTGCAAACAATAAGACGTGTTTTAAGTGACTCCCGGTATTTCAAACGTCAGCAACGACAGTTAATAAGGAACAGGTAAATAAAAGAATGCAATAGTGCAGCAAACAACATTATACATATATATACATCCACAAAGAACGCTACAATCTACGATGATGCCTAGTGCAAAAATTATAGTCATGTTTATTTCTCTATAAGGTAAAGTCTAGTTGTCCTCCGGTTTATTGAAATATAAATATTTAATTTTCTACCATTTGTGGCATAAATCAACTCGTCACTGACTATTTCAACCAAACATGTACCATACTTTATACAGTACTGTTTAGTGTCAACGTTCAGCAGCAGATCTCCTTTTCTACTTGTGCGCGGCGTTAGGAACGCTATTGTGCAATATTGTGGTATGTACATACCACCGTCCAACACAACGCGACGTCCAGAGATGAAATTGTAAGTTGGAACGTAAATTTTCAATTTAAAATTCAATTTTTGAAATACAGTAGAACCTGTTTAAGTTGGACACCCGCGGTGCAATCAAAAACTGTCCAACATAAACAGGTGTCCAACATATGCAAAATACCAAAATCATCTACGCTTAGTAATTTTAAGGTTAACACTAATTTAGAATATAATGCAAAATTAATTATTTTTAAAGTAATACATATACACACATCTACGTATCAATATTTATTGAAATAAACTATCGAATAACAATCGTAATACATACATATTATAGATATTTAAACATTATCTTTCGTAAAAAAATCACTTATCTTAGTTTGTTTGAATACAATTTTTAGGAAAATTTTGCTTTCTAATTTGCTTTGAATTTTGAATAAATCTTCTAACAGTTCGCATGGGTTTTCAGTTAAATACTTAATGGCGGTATTTATACCGTTCAAAGCTTCTTCAGGGGTTGTTGGTTTCTCCGCTACTTTCTCGCACTCGTCACTAGATTCTTCGATTTCCTGTTCCTCGTCTAGTTGTAAAACATGTTGAAGAACCTCTTGATGTGTATTGAAGACATGATCGTGTACCTCCAAGTAGGCATCGGCGGTGATCATTTCTTCAGCAGTCTGTAACTGATTTTGAAACTCTGGAGGTAATAATTTAATTGCATCGCGAAGTTCTGAATTCTTATAACTGTCATAACATAACTAACACGTGTTTCGGTCACGTGTAAAATACATGAATGTCCAACGTAAACAGGTCAAAATATCAAAAATCATTTTAAAAAACTGTCCAAATTAGACAGGTTTCCAACATATAGAGGTGTCCAACTTATAAGTATTAATATGCATTTAAAACAATGTAATTTCGCCAGGCCAATTGAAAAGTGTCCAACTTGAGCAGATGTCCAGTATACAGAGGTGTCCAACTTGGCAGGTTTCACTGTAATTTTAAATTAAATTTTTCTTATAGAGTTGGGCGGGGTAAAAAAAAGACAAAATCAAATCTTTTTATTTTTTATGTAGAAAATATATGAATTTTTAGAATAAAAAAATACTGTAAGCTATGTTAAATTGTTTGTATTTTAAGATTTTGCCTGTTTTTTCACTCAATCTAATGGCATAAATCTATAAAAAAATAAAAACCTGGTCTTTGTTTTACCTGCCAAATGGGGTAAAAAAAAACAGTGGAGGGTAAATAAAAGACAGACCTCTAACTAATAGGATACTTCAAGTACATGATTGGAAGGGTAAAAAATAGACAGCTTGGGTAATTAGCAGTACAACATTTTTTCTTTTTAATAAACAGATAAATAAATTGCACCGTTTTTTTAAATAAACCAAACTGATTATCATACATAAGAATGATTAATCTATATTTTGTAATCTGAATAAATAATACAGCCACACAAAAAAAAAAATTTTTCTGACCTGGAGGTCTCACTATATGTACTATATGTTTTTGGGGTCGCTGAATCCGAATTTAGGGTCAGTTTGATTCCAGTACATCTGGGTTCGGCCATAACCTCAAAAAACACCCTCAAAATTAACAAATATAGCAATTTTGAGGGTGTTTTTGAGGTTATGGCCGAACCCAGATGTACTGGAATGAAACTGACCCCAAATTCGGATTCAGCGACCCCAAAAACATATAGTACATATAGTGAGGCCTCCAGGTCAGAAAATTTTTTTTTGTGTATGGCTGTGTAATTAATTATTTTACTAATAAATATGATCTGAAATAATAATAATACTTTATATGACTTTTCTTAATTTTCCAAGTAAAACATCTCAAAATGAACCCAGATTTGTGGCGTTTAATCAACGTATATGTCATTACAAACCCGTGTGCGTTTCGAGGACGACGGACTTGAAATGTTAACGTTACAAAATCGTGCGCGTTTCAGGGCAGTATAACCTCCTATTGAACACGCAAACAGAAATACGCTGCCCGGCCTGTCTGGCTTTTGTTAGGCTTTTTAAATTTGACCGTTTCTTTTTTTACATTTGTCATGTGTTAGTTTCCGCTCCGCCCGTGATTTGATCCATGAATCCTTTTTAATTTTCATCAATCAAAATTCATGAATCATTTTTAAATTGGGTAGACTATTTTAAATCGATTAGTAATTCAGATTGCTTTTCCGAATTCCATAGTATTTGTCAATAGTATTTTCCCATCTCAGGTCATAATGCAAATGTTAAAAGAGTTTTTTCTTTAATAGGTCAACAATGGTCAAAAGAACGCAACAAATTAAATGTCGATACTATATTCAAAATGTTGGTTGTACAATTTAATTTTAAAAATTTGACTTATAAAGAGTTTTATAACTCAATTTTAAAAGAAAATGGGCTTTTAAAGCAGATATATGCCAATGGAAAATATTAATTACTTTATATTACAATTAATTTAAAGTTTATTTAGTTTAATGTTTTGTTTAATTTTGTTTTTCATTGCAATATTAAATGATTAATAATAAAGATAACTGATTCATTCAATTTTATTGTTGTTTCATTAGAATTTAAGGAAATTTTATGGTAATTTATAAAAAAGCTTTGTCTTACTTTCAAAAAAGTAGTCGTGTTTTACTAAGACTAAAAAATTAAGGGTGTCCGGCCTTTTTACCCAAATGTCCGGCTTTTCGGTTTTGAGACCTGGTAAACCTAGTCGCGGTTATAGATGAACGTGCGAAGCCAATAACTAAACTGTGGAAAGCAAATAATAATAAATTATTTTCGAACCGAATTGAAGATTAACTGCCATCAAGTTAAGACACCCAGTATATAAAGCATTACCATTTTCAACCGCGACCATTACAGATTTCATTACACTACCACGCAGAGTTACCATCGCTATAGAAGTTTTCACTTCAAAAAATATCTTGCCTTTAATAAAATCAATTTTATTAATATTTTAATTTATAATAAGAAGGTATGGCATTTTGATTGATTAGAATCAAAGTGAACTTTGTTATGCTGACGATGATGATGACAATGACATTGATTCGATTTTAAATCAATTATTTTAAAATAATATTTAGTCACGATTTTGGCACATGTTTGTGTTCATAAAATTTTTCGTTAAATTTTATTTGTCCGGACAAATCTATTAAAATATTTTAAATGTCAATAAATTTGATATCATTTAGATCATGGTTAACATAAAAATTCAGTTACATAAAAATATCGTACCTCGGTAACAATATAAGACCACATCAGATATGGAATTTACACAAAAGGTATATGTAGTCCTGTTATTACCGAGGTGCAATATGTTCTGTAACCTAACCTTAAAATATGGTACTAAAGTTGGTATTGTGGCGATACAGCGCAGGAATATTTTTGGAGACGTAGAAAAAGTTTAGAGGGTGTGACAATTGGAATGTGGCCTGAGATAATTTTGGCAATTTTTAACAACTAGGGACTAAAAATACTTTTTTGCAATTCTGGGACTAGAAGACATGATTTAGTCCCTCATAATAGGGAGTAAAGTGCCACTTTTAGTCCCAAGGGACAAAAAAATTCACTTTTGGTCCCAAGGGGCTAAAAAATTATTTTGCTCCCGCTTTTAAACCAATCAGCAAGCACAATTTACAGAAATTTAACTTAAAATAAATAGCGTCACTAGGTAATTGAAAATAATAAACAAATTCAAACTTGTAGATAAAGACAAACAGTTATATTGTACAATTCGATTGATTTATCCAAAGTATACTTGATGAAATATTATTGCATACAATTTGAATGACATTTAAGTAATTTTTTTAATTTTTGTAATTTTAAATTATCTGGAATTGCAAAAAATAGTGCTTATGTACACCACAGGACTAAAGTGTTTTTTATCCCTCGTGTGATTTGTTGCCCTCGGGCCTTTACCAGCCCTCTGGCAACAAACTTTCACAGTCGGGATTAAAACTGACACTTTAGTCCCTTGGTGTATAACATACTATTGCTCCCACTTAATCAGCAAGAAAAAGTTATACGTCACTAATCAGCAAGCGAAATTTGAATAGCGTTGCTAGATAATGAATTAATTATTTAAAATAATAAGGGAAGACAAACAGTTGCATTGTACAATTTGACTGATTAATTCAGAGTTTACTTGATGTAATATAATTTCACACAATTTAAATGACATTTTTCTTAATTTTAATAAAATTTTGAATTATCCGAAATCGCAAAAAATAATATAATTATATCTACGCTACAAGAAAAAGGCGCATAATAGGGGAAAGAAATAGGACGCAATAGAAGAAGCAAGGAAGGGCGCTTTTGTTTTGCTCGGCACTTCTATTTTTTGGCGAAAACTAGACTTTTGCAGGGAGGTGCGTGACTCAAAGTCACTCCAGGGCGCAAAATTTATAGTCACTAGTAGTCTTCATAATCGTTGTTAAATTTGTTAAACTTGTTAAATGTTATTTATGTTATTTTTCGAAATAGATAAAAATCATGAACGACCTATTTGCAACTCTGTTAATTATTACATATTTGACAGTTACGACAGTTATTTTATAGTTTTAAACCAGTTTTCGATTTCAATTTAACAAATAACATGCTCTTGGCCTTGTTATTTGTTATCGTCGAATTTCATCAATTTTTTCTCGATTTGTTACTTTTTTTCTTCGAAATAACACATTTAACATGTTATAGCATGTTTAACAAAGATTATGAAGACTACTACTATTTTGCACAGGACTCTGGTCTAGCAACAAACTTCACATTTGAGATTAACAGCCACCCTTTAATTCATTGGTGTACACTAAGTGATTTAACGTGAACCAGCAATAGAAAACGGACAAATATCGTATATTATTGCGTCCATAATGAAAATCATACAATTTCGTTAGCGAATCAAATATTCTGATAAACTAGTTTTATTCTGATAAAAATTTTTAACCCGAAACAAAAACTTGAAACGAAATAAAAAAAACTACATTCCCAATTTTCCATATCCGTTAGTTTGATCAAAGCTTGCACATACGAACCAGTAGGTATGTAGTTCTATATATATGGAATACGTGTTAATATGAACATGAAGCTTTTATAACAACGTTTTTGTAAAAACATTCGTTGCATAATATGTACATTTAGTGGCAGTCAGTTGTATACAGGTAAATATGAATTAATTAACTTTTTTTCCGCTACCCAGAATTGAATTAATTAATAATACGCCCAGAGATTTTTTATAGTTTCATGAAAATAGTACATAAACAGAAATATATATATATATATATATATATATATATACAGGGTCTTCATTCAACACGAAAGTGTACAGGCGAAAAGAAATAGAAAAAATGATTTCCTTACTTAGTTTTCTTTTAACCCCTTTAGTACCGCCATATATTCCAGTTTTTTAAATAAAAAATGTAATATCTCTATAGATATAATTGCAAGTTTGGTACATTTTGTTTAATTTATTCACAGTATGACCGCCCTTTACTATGCAGCCTCCAGTTACCGAAATTAGACAATGCACACTCGTCAGTCAAATTTTTTTTAAAAATTAGGATGACGAGCTGAGCTTGTCATTAGTCCTAAAGGGGTTAAATTTCATAAAGGAACTTCTTAAAATAAACTAACTTTTATCCGTGGCTTCGCTTTAAGACCCAGGCAGGGAAATCACGGTGTTTCCGAAGTTAAAAATCGTCTATGCCCCCCCTGTGTTAATAAAATACAAAGTTTGAATAAAAAAGAAAAATATGATAATCAGGCCAGTTTGAACATAAGCGGTTTTCACCGGATCTTAACTTTTTGGCCAGAAAATCAAAAATTCGAATGTAAATGTTCCGGAGCTGGACTTTTCACAACAACTGGGACTAGAAAAAGGAAATCAGGTTCAGAATAATTCTATGTGTGTGGCATTAAAAGGAACAAAATACTGATCCATTTCGTTCAATGGTTTCAAAGTTATCGCCTTTGTTAAATTTTTGGAAAAATTAGAAAATTTTGGCTTCTTCCGTTTATGAAAATCGATGAAACTTAGGAAAAGATATTACAAAACGCCTCACAAAGTCATTTTAAGGGGAAAATTTTTTTCATAAGTCGTGTGAATTAGGAGAAATTTGATTTTTTTGTTTTTATTTTTCAGAGACTCCTCCTTTTTATCAGAATTGAGAAATCTCTGAAATTTTGTAGTAAGGTAGGAATCGTAGAATACTTCCAATTAACAATCAATTTTTTTCAAAATGACATCACAATGGGAGGGGGGTGATCTGAAATATAAACTTTCCCCCTGGAGGAAACAGCCATCCTTCCGACAACTTTCCTTAAAAATGCACCCTTCTTTCCCTAAAAACATAAAATAGATTTTGAGCTTACTTTTTATAACCACTGAACAAAATTGTCTTTTCTCTAGGATTTATTAACTTCCCGTAGGAAGTTATTGTAATGGGTCCGATTTTACGAATCGCTAATTTTGACATATCTCCACGTCTCAAGGTCACTAGAATCCGAATCCATCGTTTTTAGCGTGATGTCTGTGCGTGCGTTCGTTAGTTAGTTCGTTCGTGAATTTTTTTTCGTCTCGCATATTTCGAGAACAAATGATGATATCAACTCCGGACTAATTTCATTAGATGCGTAATCAAAAAATGAAGACCGGATAAAGTTTTCAGCAAATTCGGATTAGCGGTTTGTTTTTTGTGGTAAAAAAACAGAATTAACTTTATTAAGATAACATAGATTATATGGATTTTTTACCATAACATTATTATATAATAGCCTAGGAACCTTCCTTGATGTTAAAAACACCAATATTTTATTATAAAATTAAAAAAAATAAATAAATAAATAACGAAATAAGAAACTGTTTTTGAAATATATTTTGTCTCGCATATCTTGAGAACAAATGATGTTATCATTTGTTTAATAAGGGTGGAGCCCCCACCCTTAGGTACAAAAGGCGAAGCCCCCGGTATGGTGCAAGGGGCAAAGCCTCTATCAGGGGCCCAGGGAGAAGTTGCCTGAAATGAAAAAAGAATTATTTATGTACAGTAGTCTCTAGTCTTTAAGGACACCCAATGGAAAGTTGACAGTGTGGGTAGACCTGTTCCCCAATTTTTTTTAGTTATTATTCATAAATACTTGTTTATCACAGCTCCTTACAGACCCCCCCCCAAAAAAAAAAAAAATTGCAATCAAGACAAACCCTGTAATCTCTGTTTCCTAAATAATTAATAAACATATTCATTAAATATATGTACGCCTACGGTTTTCATTCAATTGGCACCACTGATTTCTCTCCTTTTTTATTAATTAATTAAACACAATCTTATTTATTTTTAAAATTAAAAAAAAAATAACACCTTCAACATAAGAAACACTCCCGCTAGCAATTTTCATAACAAAAAAAAAACTATAACAATGACTATATAAAAAGCTCGTACGAAACTCAAGTTGTCAAGCTGCGTTGTGTACCATTGCCATTACGTGCTTGACATAATGTATAGAATGTTCGTTTACAATACAAGCAGAAATGGCATAGGAAAAAAATATGCCACTCACAAAGGTTACTACAATTTAGTTACACCATAGCGTGCAACAAAGATAGACGCATAATTAAAAGTGACAAAACACAATAAAAAAATGTTTTGTTTCATCATGAATGCCAGAATGACAAATTTATCAGGTTGTTAGAAGGACTCTATGCAATAATAATTATGAATTTTTTAAGTAATCAGATGACGTTGAACAAAGCACATATCCATTTTTTTTGTCTATTAAATTAAAAATTGCAATTTTTGTAACTGTCGAATCGATCCATCTCAATTCAACACACTTTTTTGCATGACCATCTCAGAATCTGATAAAATTTGATAGAGTGGTAGCCTTCATATAGACTAGGAAAAATATCAAATCGTGTTGGAATATGTCTAGCAAGTATGGCTAACTTCAAAAATGCATCACTGCTTGCATGAGGCAGAGTCAAAAGTTCAAAAACGCATCAGACGCATCACAACGAAAAATCAAAAGTTTCAATTTTGCATTTGATGCGTCAAAATAATGTGTAATAATGTGTAATGCATCAAGAAATTTGGTGATGCGTGTCCAAGATGCATGTCATGTGTATAATACAGAATTATAACTACTTACCATATTATGTATGTATTAACACCAACAGGAATAATTCCGAAAAACAAATTGTTGAAAAAGATGAATGTACCTATTTACCTTTCATTAAAATTGTTTAAACTGTTTGAATACATCTTGCACTCAAAATAGGTATGTAATATTTTTTATTCAAATAATTTCAATATTTTCAATTTCAAGTAAGTTCAAGTTGAAATTCAAATATACCTATACAAGGACTGTATTGCTATATTATCTATAGTCTAGCTGTAGCCAAATCAGAGGCTAAATGATGCCAATATCTCGTTCAAAAACATCTAATGTGCATCAAATTTCAAGAGAACATCAGCAATGCATCATGTAGTATTAGACGCATCAGAAAAGTCATGATGCTGCATCGATGCGGTAAAGTTTACATTTTTGAAGTTACCCTATACTTGCAACTCAATTTCCAAAATATATGTATTTAAAGGTAAAGTTTTGGAAAAAAATCACCAACAGTTAGTGATATATAATGACTATTTATTTGCGAGGTTTCGAAACCATGGAAGTTTCCTCATCAGAAATACTTTAATATATATGTACATAAAAGTAAAATTGTGATGAGTTCAGTGGGCCTTAGGGCCCAAAATGTATGATCAACTGTCAATTTTCTGGGATGATCATGTTAAAAAAATGTGAAATTGACATGAACCGAGCCTCTCAAAACATGTTATCAAAGATTATACCGTTCGCCATATTGATTTTCCACATTCACTGAATAAAGATATCCAACACGTAACTACTTTTACGAAAAACCTAAAGCTACTCTTATCTTCCTTTTTTTTGAAATTTTAAAAATAAGATAATAGTAAGAGTAGTAAGATAAAATACACACAGTCTCAGTGTGGCCAACACTAACAGAAAAAATAGACAAAAACAACACATTTGTTTGTATACTTTCAATATGTGAATCAAAGGATTTGCTTCCTTTCATTCTATCTATCTCAAGTCTTCTTTCTCGCTCTATGTTTTATTGCTGTACGTCACACCAATGCCTTTTCTTAGAACTTCAGTATCCGTAGAAAATATTCACTACAATCCAATTTAATTTTCTTTGAAAGTGCATTATTCAAACCAAATATCCAATTTCCAATTTTCATACGATGAAAAATATGAATTATTGGCTTCAGACTTTTTGATATCTTTGTATACCGCCAACATCCCTAACATTACATATTGAACAAAACTTTAGGATACCATACTTTGCGTTAAAAAAATTAAAATTTCATGGCTTTTGATGTTTGTAGCATTTCTTTTTTTATTAGTGACAGACCTATTAGGGTCCTATAAATTTTTCTCACAATAACAGCCACCATTTCTCTTTTCAACAAGTATGCAAACTTTATACACCGGTCAATTTAAACATGGAAGGGTATAAAAATTAGGGCAGAGTTGAAAATTGGTATGAATGTTCGGAACGCCATTATCAATAAGTGTTGAAAAGTCCTCATCGATCCTGTACGTAGAAAAAAATTTATTCAAGGTCAAAGGTGTCAAAAATGGGTTTTTCGCGTTTTTCAGAAACACGGTAAGTTTCATCATAAAATTAGGTCAGACAAAAATTGTAGATCATATAATTATCTATAAAAAATGTCTGAATACTTTTTTCCTAAAAGGCACCGTTTCTGAGATATAACTATTACAAAAGTTGTAATCTTCATAATATGCACACGTTTTCACGCCACCTATGAGGTAGTGTACTTAGTGGATTTTTTAAAAGGGTTTCCCCGGTAGGCCTATTGCACGGTCTATGATGATCCTGTTTAATTGAAAAATATTGAATAATAAAAAATATTAGTATTGGGAATGAAATCGGTATAGACTTAAAAAAAGTGAGGGAAATTATTCGTCAGATTCATAATCGTCTAATATTGTTCTTCTCCTTTTTGTTCTTGTTCTTGTTCTTGTTCTTCTTCTTGTTCTTCTTGTTGGGTGCAAGTAAATTGCCTCAACAGCAATGCATCACATGTCTCCTCGTTGGTATCATACGAATTCTCTTCTGTTGGTGATTGAACATTAGAGCACGACTGGCCTTGACAACTGGTACATGCAAGAGAACAAAACAATCCAACTTTTTTGCAGCCGCATTTTGCACTACATCCCTTTTTACAATTACAAAAAATTGTGTTGAGGAGTTTTTCCGGCGCAGGTGGGAGAATTTTTATAATAGTTATATCTCAGAAATGGTAGCTCTTAGGAAAAAAAGTATTAAGACATTTTTTATAGATAATTATATGATCTGCAATTTTTGTCTAACCTAATTTTATGATAAAACTTACCGTTTTGCTGAAAAACGCGAAAAACCTATTTTTGACACCTTTGACCTTGAATAAAATTTTTTCCACGTACAGAATCGATAAGGACTTTTCAACACTTATTTATAATGGTATTCCGAACATTCGTACCAATTTTCAGCTCTCCCCTAATTTTTGTATCTTTACTACTATTTTTAGGGCTAAATTGATTGGATTATTAGTATTTCAGAAAGTATAAACCTCAGGTAGACCTGAAATTTTATATTTAGACAATTACGTCACAAATTAGTTCAACCCTTCAAAATGACGTCATATAGATTTTAAACCAATAACTGAATACAAAATTTTTAATACTCCTTAAAAATACTCCTTCTCGATTTAACATTACGAGTTAGAAAAAGATAATATAATAATATAATCCAACCTAATTAAACAAAAACAACTGAAATATTAATTATAATAATATAAAGAGGCGACTTACGTCGTTACCTATTTGTAACCACACTCCAGAAGAAGACGTAATTATAATGAGTTGTCTGTCAAATGTTACTCTTAATAAGATTTTCAAATGTGTTTAATTTTGTACAGTAAGGCTCAACGTAATGGTAAACTAGTAATTAGATTTTACCGTGCAAATGGTTTAAATAGTTATAAATTATAGCTATTTAATGACAAACAAATCAACCAAACTTTTCAATCTTATACCTAAACTTTTTCTATCAATAACAACTCACTCATATTTTATTTTAAAAATGCCTACTTTTTTAGCTTATCGTACTTTTTAACTTGACCTAGTAGTGTACTTTTAAATAGTTTTAGAAATCAGTTTACTTATTGCAATTCAAATGTTTGATGAATTTCTGCCAGGAAAATTCAGCTACTACACCATATCTCACCAGGTCACCATAAAAAACGCTTTTATATTCTCCAGCCGCCATATTGAAATCACTGTTGTGTGAGGAGAATTTTGCCACGCATATTTGAAAAATAGAGTCCATAACCTTTAATTTGAGATATTGCAGATCTATTTTAAGCAACACCAATTTTTGAAAGCAGGGTGTCCCGTTCAGAAAGAATGTCCTATATATATATATATATATATATATATATATATATATATATATATATATATATATATATATATATATATATATATATATAATGAAGTGAAGTGCGTGCTGTAATTCGTTTTTTCTGTGCTAAAGGCTTAAAAGCAATTGACATTCATCGTCAAATCAGTGAAGTTTATGGTGAAAACATTATGAGTGAAGGAATGGTGCGGAAATAGGTTAGGGCCTTCAAAGATGGCCGCACAAACGTTCATGATGAGGAACGAAGTGGGCGACCTTCAGTCATTACCGATGATCCCATTCAAAAAGTGGACTGTAAAGTGAAAGAGAACAGACGGTTCACAATTTCGTCCTTAGCTGAAAAATTTCTTGCTGTATCAAGAAGTGTTTTCTACGAAATTGTGTCCGAACGTGATGAAGAAGTAAAAACGTCTGTGCAGCAGTGGTTGTCCAGTATGGCGGCAAGCTTCTTTGACGACGGCATACAAAAGCTGTTCCCAAGATACGACAAGTGCCTTAATAATAATGGAAATTATGTAGAGAAGTAGAGGAAAGAATGCTCTTTCAGATAAATAGTTTTGTTTGAAAAATTTACTTGTTGATTTTTTTATATCAAAACGGTACTTAAGTACTTTAAAAACATGCCTCGTGTATATATATATATATAATATATATATATATATATATATATATATATATATATATATTCTTTCTAGGACATTCTTTCTGAACGGGACACCCTGCTTTCAAAAATTGTTGTTGCTTAAAATAGATCTGCAATATCTCAAATTAAAGGTTATGGACTCTATTTTTCAAATATGCGTGGCAAAATTCTCCTCACACAACAATGATTTCAATATGGCGGCTGGAGAATATACAAGCGTTTTTTATGGTGACCTGGTGAGATATGGTGTAGTAGCTGAATTTTCCTGGCAGAAATTCATCAAACATTTGAATTGCAATAAGTAAACTGATTTCTAAAACTATTTAAAAGTACACTACTAGGTCAAGTTAAAAAGTACGATAAGCTAAAAAAGTAGGCATTTTTAAAATAAAATATGAGTGAGTTGTTATTGATAGAAAAAGTTTAGGTATAAGATTGAAAAGTTTGGTTGATTTGTTTGTCATTAAATAGCTATAATTTATAACTATTTAAACCATTTGCACGGTAAAATCTAATTACTAGTTTACCATTACGTTGAGCCTTACTGTACAAAATTAAACACATTTGAAAATCTTATTAAGAGTAACATTTGACAGACAACTCATTATAATTACGTCTTCTTCTGGAGTGTGGTTACAAATAGGTAACGACGTAAGTCGTCTCTTTATATTATTATCATTAATATTTCAGTTGTTTTTGTTTAATTAGGTTGGATTCTATTATTATATTATCTTTTTCTAACTCGTAATGTTAAATCGAGAAGGAGTATTTTTAAGGAGTATTAAAAATGTTGTATTCAGTTATTGGTTTAAAATCTATATGACGTCATTTTGAAGGGTTGAACTAATTTGTGACGTAATTGTCTAAATATATTACTTCGGGTATAGATAGGTAATATTATCATATAAAAAATTACATTATCTTATAAGTATTTGGAAATAATTTTCACATTTCATTATTTGCGCATTATCGAATAACTCGCTCAAATAATGATTACTACAGATTAGGTTAAATTACGATCCTTTAACAACTCGTAACATTATCAATGGACGTCTAGTATAGAGAACAGCAAACTTAAGGTAGTTGGTTTGAAAAACGATTTTTCAAAGGATTTTAACGAAACTTCTCTGGACATTTAGGTACTTAATTCAATACCAATAATACGAACCAACGAACTTATACCGAAAAACAATTGATCGCCCCAATTTTGAGAAAACCAGTTTAAAAATTTTGTAATTTTAACACGGGCTCTTATGGGAAGTTAACATATTCACACAATTTTTGTGAATAAAATGAAAACGTGTCAAAGGGATTTGATAAAAATTTAATATGTTATAAAATACAAAGTTACAAACCATATTTAATAAATAAAAATTATTGACCGCGCCGTTTTTGAAATATAATTTATAAACATCATTTTACAACGTTTATACAACGCTTTTATATTGCTACAGCATAAGCGCGCGCAAATTCAAAAAAACAAGTGGTGTACAAATATAATAACTGAAGAATATTAATACATTGTTTAATTTTTGATAAAAGAAAATTTTTCGCTGAGCTATACTTTTGTACCTGACTATCTCGCATCAAATACCTTAAGCCAGAAGGACCAGAAAATATCAAATTCATTATTTAGTAGGTAAAATTTATCTATAAGGTAGATCAAAAGTTTTTATCAATCCGTTTCATATTTTAAACACTTATTCAAAATTTGAATCGAAAATTATGGTAAAGTTAGATAGTTTAACGGTACACAAAATTTTGCATGTCGGCTCGAGAAAAAATTCTCTATTATAAAAAATTATATTAAAATAAGTCAACCCAGTAACAGCGGGAGCAATCTAACGATACTAAAACATGAAAAGCAACAAATAATATTCCCTTACAAACACAAACAGTAGAAAAAAAGCCTCCATATATAAATCAATAAGAAAAATATCCACTCTAGGTACATGGTAGTAGCTACATTACCAACAGTAAATAAATAAAAAACCTCATCCGTATAACGTATGTCGCCACTGTTTGAACTAGGCGTACTACACAACCTCACAAACATGTATGATGATTAAAGAATAAACAAAATGAATGTTAGTAGCTGCAACAAATATATGTGTGTAAAAGTTGACTACAAAAATAAAACAGTAACCGAGAAATGGGAGAAAATTGGTTGAAAATTTATTTACATAAAAAAAAAATGGAAAATAAGAAGAGGGCAAACGAAACAGGAAATCGAATAAACAAAACATTTTTTTTTTCAGAACAGTCGGAAACGAAATGATAAGAAAAAGTTTGTTTTTCATAACGCAAAACTTTTTGCAAACAAAATTTTTTTATGAAAATGTCACAAAACGGTATCATGGGCGTTCCCAAAATGAGTGGAACATGAAAACAGGAAAAGGGACTTTAGTTCAAACAGATTTTGAAATTTGCTACTTTGTCAAGTATCTGCAAGTAAAATCTAACTTATACTGGGTGTTCTGAACTCGAAGGTCTACTTGTAAACGAGTAACCTAAACGTAAGAATACAAAATTTTGGTTACTTAACAGACTAAATATTCAATTGTTTCCCAATCATGTTCCTCGAACAGTCACTAAGTCTTCCAGAAAAAATTATGAATCTGAGTCAAGAGCAAGTGCTTTTACGGCATTTGTTTGAAAGTAATTTCCGGTATTCTGTCAGTCCAACTTGGAACGATAATATCAAATAACTTGCATCTTATTTCGGCAATGACATGAACTACGCTGACCAAAGCGCCAATTGTTGGCAATTTTACATTTTTCCAAAGAAAATAATCAACTTCTGATGTTAAACTGCGCATTATAGAGCCCAATTCATTGGACAGTTTCTCGAAATTTTATCAATATTTATAGCCGTTTCTTTTTCTTTTTCTTCTTCTTTTTTTTTTTAAATAAAATTTTATAAACTTTCATAACTTGTAAACATTCTAGTAATATTAACCAGGCCTGAGGAGCGGATAGGATAGCTGGGGTTTTAGCTCCGGTGCCCGGGCTGGAAGAGGGGGCCCGTAGTTGCCAGGAAGGGGCCCGAGAGAAAAATTAAAAAGAGCTCGTCACTTTTTTTGGAGGGGAAAATTTAAAAAAAAAATATGATTTATTCCTGGGATCTGCCACGGCTCTAGTGGCAAACACAAATGCCAACCCAAAGATCATCAATTACTTTCGATATCACAGATATCCCTATCAAAACTTCCATAATTGAAAATCTATCATGTAGTGTAATTCCAAAGTAAGCCCCCTATGGATTTAATATAACTGAAGAACAGACACTGATTTTCCAGGAAACATCATCAAAAGAAAAACAATATTTAATCGGTTTAATGTTTTCCGAGTTTTTCAAAAACACAGAAATAAAAAAAAAATATCGAGTTTTGATGTTGACATATACAGATTTGTAATACTGTTGACAAAATACAGAGTCTTCAAAATATCACAAATTCATATTAGGTACATATATTATATGTCTGCAATGTCTTGCACAAAAAAGAATTTAGTACAAAGAAATAAAATTTCTATTTAAAAGAAAAATTATCGTCCAAGGACGATAACTTTATTAAAAGCATACCTAGATCAATTACAGTCCCTGGAAATAAATTATTAACTACCCTGTAAGCTGGCAGGACAAATAAAGTAGAGGACAATTATTATTAATTATTGTCAGGGTAAAAATACACATACGTAAAAATATACACCATCTACACTGACGGGGGTAATTTTACTTAAAAGTTGTACAAATAAAAATAAATACCCCTATACTAACGAATTTCAACAAAAAAAATTGTCGATATAGGGTAAAAGCCCCCTTTGTGGAACGGTATCTAATTATGAACGTTTATATATTAATGAAGTTATTTCTAAAAGAAACGTCTGATAACAAAAATTATTATTAATAGAATGATTGTTTTTCAATTTAAATTCACCTCGCATTTAAAGTTTCCTTACTTAATTAAAGAAATAAATATGTAAATGTCAAAACTGTTCCAGTATTAGATATCGTTCCACAAAGGGGGCTTTTACCCTCCTACAAGATTAAAATTATTATTATAACAATTACAATAATAGCGAAATTCAACGTCCGTTGTTTAGGCTTTTGTCTATTTCAGACGCCGCGCACATCATACTTGTATGTATTTATTTACTGTATTTAGCATATTGCTATTACAGGGGGTTGGTACAAAAATATAAAGAGCTACAAAAATTAATATAAATGTATATACATAGTTTACCTTTCCCAAAACCAGTTAAATAGCAGTTTTAATCATAAAAACATACACCACTGCTGGTTTTGGGTACACAAGAGTTACATTAATTATAATCTAATAGAAATAAATTTCTAAAATATAAATATTTATATTTAATATTTATATTTATTGTTACTATAATATAATATAATATTTAGAATAGATTGAAAAGTACTATTATAAATTTATAATATAAAACTTAATTTGTAGAAGAAAACAAAATTTAAAACTCAGGACGCATTACAAATTCCCTCACTTGGAGGCATTTTATTACATAATTGTATGCAGAGTTCAGCATCTCAACATTACCCACATTAAGAAATTGATGATAGTATTCAAGGTTGACGTCTGTCTTTATTCCAACATCATTATAAAACGGACAATCATAAAATATATGTTCGAACGTTTCATTCCGGTCCAAATGGCAGAGAGAGCAAGTCATGTCTGTATTTATTTTATATTTTTGTTCTTGATCAAAAACATTTATTTGCTGATTTGACGAGACTCTTAACTGACTTATAACACGTATTTTTTTAAAATTTATATTGAACATTAAATATTCAGCTGCTTTAGAATCAAGTTTAATATTCCTATACAAGACATAAGATGAACATTGGATTCTATCCCAATCTTCTTTAATTAAATACTTTTTATAACAATCAATTACATAATTTAATTTTGACTCGACAACATTTATTTCTTGGGAAATCCATATTTCTTTACAATTTATTTTATCCAAACACTTTATCATTTCAGTACACCAACTATAACGAGGCTTAGCAGCTCCCATTATTGAATCGATCTCAATCAGCCTATTATAAATCAATTTTGGCAAACGTGCGTTATTCATTCGAAGAATTTTTATCCACCATTGGTAAGCTCTTTTGAAAATATTCAGTTCAATTTTTTGCAAACCCAATTCAATTCTCAAAATATAATTTGGCGTTGTCATAGGCCAGAGAAATAGACTCTTAAAAAATTTAGTCTGTACTTTTTCTAATATATCATAACTCTTAAGAGCCCAGACCTCCGAGCCATACAACACCACTGATGTTATCATAGAATTGTATAGCACTAAAATGCTCTCCCATATATTTGACTGAATTTTATTAATAATTCCCCTGACATTTGCGGATGCCACAGCTCCCCTCCCGACTGCCCTATTTGCCATTTTATCATTTAGGCCTGATGAGGTATGATTTTGTGATTATATCCGCAATCGCAACATTACACCTATCGCACATCATACTTTTTTCCATTTCTCATTATTTTAGTAAAATACAGGACTTTTTACGCAGAGTTTTAGAGTTTATTTGCAAAAAACATTTTTTTTACATAACAATACTACAAAAGCGAACAAAATATTTAAAAAAATTGAATTTGGAAAAATTTCTTAATGTAAACATTTATTAATTTTTTTTAATCTTTTTTACAAAGCATATTTTCATTATAAAAATTAAAAAATAGATAAATCCATCAATTGTATCATAAAACATGTGTTTCAAATAATTAATATATGAACTATTATGAGTCAGTGGACATGTGTGACTTTACAGAATGTGAAATTTCGCAGTCAGAAATATTCCTATAGATATGTAGTTATTTCCCCATTAGGCACATTTGTAAATTTTCTAAAATTTGTTAGTAATTTTTCGAATAAGATCTCAAAAAATAATAAAAATTAAAATATTTTCCACAAAATAAATTGTTAATCTTTTATTAAGTCACTTGAAACGCATTCTTTAGTTTTCGATTCAATATATTAAAACTTCAGTATTATGTCGTCTCTGTAAGTCAAGCAGCTGTAATCATTTTCACATTATCATAATCATTGAATAAATTAATTATAACATGCATATCTTTAATAAATTTTAGAAAAATTAGGAAAACTTTTATATGTGAAGCACAAAATCTTAAAAAAAAAAACATCGCGTAATCATACATCGACGTCCTTTTGATGGACACTATTTCAATACAAACAAAACGACAATGACTATAAACAAAATAAATACGTTTTATGTGTTATAACAACAAATAAATTAGATAACAGAAATCTCCCAGCAAGCAGGTACCGACAAGTTGTAGTATTGGAGCAGGTAGAGAAGTTCGTTCGTCGTTTTGACGTGTACGTATGATTCTAGGGTTAAATAAAATAAAATAATATAAATACCATAGAAATTAAACCGAATTTGATTAACTTAATTTTTTACCACCGGCTACCATTTAGTACAGCGTAACTGTACTAAATAGCAAGAGCTGTCCAAATTGCTCATTTCTGCCAAAGCAAACGCTGCGATCGCTTTCGTTACCCCTACTCTGTAGTCTGCACCCGGTCCATACGAGTAAGTTGTGTTGATCTTCTGTACTGATAAATTATACACCAATGTGGGATAATGATCTATGTCCATCTGATTGCCAGAGGCATATTTATCCGTGCCAATGCACCACCTACTTACATTCAAGAAAATTGTCACTGTTGACTTTTCTTTTTACCGTTGTTTAAAAAAAAAAAAATTATACAATTAATTTTATTTTCAGTGAGGGACCATAATGGCAGACATTTTTATATGTACATAAATAAACTGTGGACTAGTACTCGCTCAGGACAAACATACAGTCCGAGACGAATTAAATTAACCGCATGAGAACAAAATTTTCTGTTTTTCTTTTTTGAGGAGGATTTTAATCTTTTTTGTGGGTTGTGAACCCATGTATAAATAATATGTTACATTAAAATTTTTTCCCAAATAACACAACAAAAAATTAATCAAGGTTTCTACCCTACGGATGGAATGTGGAAATATGTATTAGGAAAACTAGTTTCGAACATTAGCCAGTCATTTTCAAACAAAAATGATGTGATATTTTGTAAAGTAAAATACCATGTAAAGAACACTCAAATCTATTAAGAATAATATATGTTAAATTTATTGACAAATTTTGGCATAATTGGTTTTTACTAACAAAAAGTTTTATACAGGTTGAGTTTTTTGAGAGTTGCCATTTTTATTACGGCTAAACACTTGACTTCATCAAAAAATTGTTCAGATAACAGTTGTAGATATCACTAAAGACTAGGGATGTTATGGATATCCGTAACCGTAACCGAAACTACCGGATATCAGAAATAATTACATATCCGAAACCGAAACTATATCCGAAAATAAAAGTTTCGGATTTGTTTCGGATAATAACAGACACCTGCCGTTGGAATACGGAGTTTAAATCGGAGAAAATTTTTGCTATATATATTTCTGTTGATAGATTTCCGTTGATTTGTTTTTGGCGTTCAATTTTGGAGTAAAATTTTCCCCTTTTTTCCAAAAAAAAAAAAGAAAAAAAAAGTTCACTGAAAGCAATTATCCGTAACCGTAACCGTATCCGAAACATTATCCGATATTATTACATATCCGTAACCGAAACCGAAAAAAATGTTTTTAAATATCCGTATCCGTATCCGGTATCCAAAATTTTATATCCGTAACATCCCTACTAAAGACAATCGACTGTTATAACCAGAAACTTCAGTTTGTACGCGATCATCTATACATATAATAAAATTGTAACGAGACCATTTCTGTACATTGAATATTTTTTGAAAATTGTACTGGTACTGTAAATAGTTATCGATCTAGATACCAAAACAGTGATTTTTAGAATTTTTGTCTGTCTGTCTGTCTGTCTATCTGTTCACGCATCACGCAAAAACTATTGGACGGATTTCAATGAAATTTGGTGTGAGGATAACTTATTCTCTGGGTCAACATCTACAATACTTTTTACTCCGGGAAAGTTTTTCATTCCCACGGGAAAATGGAAAAACCATTTTGAGCATGTGCACACATTAGGCAAAAACTAATGGACGAATTTTAATAAAATTTGGTGTGGTGATAACTTATTACCTAGGGCTACGTTTAAGATACTTTTTACTCCGGAAAAATGCCTCATTCCCACGGGAAAACAGAAAAACCATTTTGTGCATGTGCACGTATTACGCAAAAACTATTGAACGGATTTTGATGAAATTTGGTGTGGTGATAACCAATTACTTGGGTCAACATTTAAGATACTTTTTACTCCGAGAAAATTCCTCATTCCTATGGGAAAATAGAAAAACCATTTTGAGCATGTGCATGCATTACACAAAAATTATTAATTCTTTGCAAATTCTGTATAATTATTACACTAACATACTTCTCATTGAGTTTATAACAATGTTTTGCGCGAACGACGTCGCGGGTACGGCTAGTAGTTTTTATATTTGAACTTTTTTCATTCTCCTAAAGCTAAATTACCGTCTGTTCCTTTCCAACAATTAATTCCTGATTCTCTGACATCACCAAATATATTTAAATGCTTCTAAACTACAAAATGCCAATAAATTCAGGAAAGGTTTTTTTTTTAAAAAAAATGAGAATTTCTGAAGTAGTTTTATTCATGTTCGACCAAATTAGGACCGTCGTAGTGTAAACGGTAACAAAAATGACCTTTCTTAACATTTACTGTTCCTCGAAGGCCGCCTTCATCCTTGATAATTCCCTCAATAAACTTTATAAGCTACATATAAATACAATTCTTTGTCTTTTTTCCACCAATAAGAACCGTCTACATACTACCGTCTACTAAAACGTCTATTACATAGGTACATATTTTGTATTTTTTTTATATACATATATATTCTTGTATGCCGCCACTTGCAAAACATTCGCGTTTATCATATCAACAAGATTATGGCCGTAATGAGACTTTATATATTCTCACGCACTCACAATGTTTCTTCGTTTTATTTTTTTTTTATTTACTGTCAAAATAATTTAAATAATATATACAATAAATAAAATATATATATACCTACTCTACGACTATACTAAATACTATATAATAGTTTATTTCATTATTATTACGAACAACACAAAATCATAGGAATAAAACAAGAATATACACTGAGAAAAAAATACAGTAATTTTTACTGAAATTTCTGGTAAAAAATTACTGAGCTCTCTGGTAATGCGGAAAGTGACAGGCTAAGTAAAAACTACGATAATTTATAGTAAAAATTTAAATTACGCTACAGCTCAGTAAAAATTACCGTATTATTTATAAATAAGGTTTTTTTTTATTTATTAATAAATAATTGAATTAAAATAGTTTAAAAGGATATTGATAGAAGGGTAAGCATTAAAATCAAATTATTAATATAGAAAAAATTTTTTGTGGTTTTTTATTATTTGTGGAAAAAAATATATAAATTCTTTATTTGAAATATTACATGATAAAAATTTTTAACAATAAGCACATTATAATAATTTGTATAAAAACATATTTCAAATAACATACAATACATATAAAAAAAACATACAAGAATTAAAATAAAAACTAACCAAAAATTCATGAAACACAACAATTTTTTGTTTTAAATGGAAAGTCCAATACTTAAATAATAATTTATTATAAAAAAAAAAAAAACACTTTATAAACATCCAATCACTATCATTGCTATTGGCCAACTGACGAACCAACGGTTGCCACGGTTGCTGCGTCTGTAAGTCGTGTATTGTCTAACACGCATGCTCTCTGGGCCTCAAGGTTGCGTGGTGGTTGCGTGCTTGTTTTGTTTATTCTGTTCTATGTAATATTTGGTATGCAGTGGTGCTGAAATACACACCGACTCAGTAAAAATTATTCTATGTCCAGTATAATTTTACAAAAAATTAAGTAAATTTTCCCGGTGTCCACTTGAAATTTTATTTTACTACCCCATCGAATTTTACGCAGCTGTCTAGGAAAAATTACGCAGCTGTATCTGAAAGATTCTTAAGGTGTACAGGAAAAATTTTCAAATGAATCGTAAAAAATAATGTTTGAAACGCATTTTTTATATTTTTGCTTAATAATTTCCTACGGACTGGTCACTTAAGACTCGTTTACTGGAGGCAGCTCAGTAATTTTTACTGGAATTTTTTCTCTGTGTACACACAGTAGAGTAGGAGTCGGCAACCTTTTTTGGATGGCGGGCCATTTTAAAAAAAAAAATAATTTTTAGCGGGCCACACAGTCAAATATTTTTCAATGTAGTATGTGGCTTAAGTAGGTTTTTTTTAACGAATTTTCGAATCAAAAATTCAGCTATTAGAGTCACTGTCTTGATGCTACTTGAGCCCGGAACTATGATAGAAATAATTTATTTTGAAGTCTCTAGAAGCCAAAAATGACATTCACTAAAATTTATATAACTCTCGAACGAAAAATCCTGATTTTACGAAATTTGGTAAAAATATTGGAAGTCCAAAAAGTCAGACACGTCCGATGCCCGGAATGGATTTTTAGGCATTTTTGCCTAAAAAATTTTTGTGGAAAAAGTGAGTTTTTTGCCCAAATTTCCTCAAGTTTTTGCCATATTTTCTTACACCGTTGAAAAGAGCAGAAAATAATCACAGAAAAAGGATTTTTGAAAAATAATTCTATGTCAAGTAGTTTTCGAGAAAAACTAATTTTTGTATTCGTTATATTATGCAGGATACCTACTGCGACAGGGGTATTTTATTTTTTTTTAACACAAATTGATATAAACATTATTAAAAATCAACATGAGAAAAAATTTTTAGTAACAATTTTATTTACATGTTATAAAACATCGGAGAATAAAAAAAGTATAAAGTATGCTCAACTCTGCGTAGGCAGAGCAAATTGTTAGAAAAGTTGTATTGCTTGGCGGGCCGCACGAAAGCTTCCAAAGGGCCGCATGCGGCCCGTGGGTCGCAGGTTGCCGACCCCTAACAGTAGAGGTAACGACTGGTGCGTTATTTAGACCGAACGGCATACGCTGAAAGTCAAGGAGTTCTATTAAGGATGTTAAGGGAGGTACGTCTTGTCTCAAAACTTTTTTTGGATCAGTTTTTAGGGTTTGTCCGTCTACTACCCCCCCCTTTTTCCTACACCTTTCGGCCTACAAGAATAAAATTTTGCATGAATATGCTACAAGTGTAAATCTTAATTAATACATAGGTTTAATACATAGGTCACGAAATAAGTTTTGCAATACAGCCATATTTATTAAAGTTTTCCAAAATAATTTCTGTCACAGCTTATACACTTAGTGGTACCTAAAAACTAACGGTGAAAAATATCGTGCTATTTTTCTTCTGGCAGTTCTGAGCACACTTGATCCCAGGCCGCCAGTAGCTCGGAATCGCTCGCAAACTTCCGACCTTTCAGCTAGCCATTCATAATCGGAAATAAAGCGAAGTCACAGGAGCAAGATCTGGACTGTAGACAGGATGATCAAGCACTTTAATGTCAGTATTTTCTAAAAAAAATTAACTGTCCCATGAGCTCGTTGAGCAGAAATGTTATCGTGGTGAAAATGCCCGCTATCCATTCTTGAGTTTGGACGAATCTCTTTAAGTTTCTGAACAACTTTAGGCAAATATTTATTGACATACCAAGACGCCTATACTGTGCACTGGCTATCAGGACAACTCGTTTATCCTCCTTTATTAATAACTCGACTTTTGCTACGTTTTATGGAACAGTTGCTTCAACAAGACGACCCGATCTTGGAGGATCATTAACACTGAAATTACCACGTTCAAATTCACGATACCATCGGTACATAGTCGTGCGAAGAAGACACTTTTCTTTGAGTAAAGTTTCCATTTTCTCTACACATTCATCTACGAACAGGCCTCGCACAAAGTTGTAGTGAATAATCACACGTAACTCGTTCTTCAACCACTCGGACATTTTTAATGTTTTAGTTCTGTACACAAATGATTCAGGGGGACTTATTGTATGGCTACCGTCTAGTTATGAGTTGAACTTTATAAAAAAAATAAATGCAAGTACTTTACGATTATAAACATTTTGTATTGCAAAGCTTATCTAGTGACCTATGTACATATTAAGCAAAAAAATTTTTGTCTTAAAATCTTGAGGTATTTCCCTGGAGTGGAAAGTGGGGCTAAAAATTTTCTCACGTAGGTAGCACATCGTGTTGTACATCACTAAAAAGAGACGTCGTTGAGAATAGTTGTTTTGTCCCGTTCTTGCCCATTCCCGTCCATTGTCAATTCCAGCACAACTTGTTAAATTCCGTCCGATTCATCAGTTTTAATTTCGTTCTGGTGGGAGTGGGGATTTATTCGTTCAGTTGCGTCTGTTTCTGGATCCTCGAGGACAAGATTTAAAAAAAAAAACTTGGAAAGAAAATACTGATCATGAAATGAAAGAGAAAGCTTAACTATCTTTGTAGTTTGTTTCATAAGCTTGTAATATTTGCCCTTTTTCTATTATTCACATTCACTTTAAATCATTTTAACCATATACATTTTCTCTTTGCTATTTGTATTCATAGTACATTTTATCATTATTTACTACATTTGATACTATGAAGTCGGTATAATAATAAAATAGATCATCTGCTAAATACATATTATATAGGTACAGTATATAATTATTTGTGTATAAATATGTTAAATAATATATAGAAGTAATATATTTTCTCAGTGCCTATGTGCAGGGCCGCATTTCTAAATAGACAAAGTAGGTAATTGCCGGGGGGAAAAATTGGAATCCAGTGACAATCGCGGTTATTAAGGCATTCAAAGTGGATGTTGCAACGATGTGCATTTTTCTATTTGAAAGTTTAATTAGGGATAAGTATATTTGTTACTTAAAATATTAATATGGTAAAATGTAAAATTACAAAAAATTGACTACCGTAGAACAGGATGAACTTGATTATTTTTGGTTTTTACATTTGATTTTTATGGACTTTTTTTACATATTAAACGATATACAAAAAACTAATTGTGTTTTCGATAACTTCTTCTTTCTTTTTTGAGTTGGCCACTGTTACTATTGAATTTACATATAGGATTGGGCGGGGTAAAAAAAAGACACGGCTCGAGTGGGGTAAAAAAAAAAACATACTTATATTAAACTCAACAGTGTTAAATTCGAAAAATAAAAAATATTACAACAAAATACATTAGTATTTTAAGCTGTCTGGGCCCAAAAAATTATTTTTTGGAGAGGGCTTTATAACATAAAAAAATTTTCTCCCAAATTTCTGTTATTCATGAGCGAAAAATTTTCATTCCGCGACGACAAACTTTTTCAGTAAGTAAAAAATCTGATAAGATAGAGTGCTGTATTTTTTTCTTGTTATTCTACATGCTTTAGTAATCTAAAGTACAAAGTTTTATTTAAATGGTCCTACTGCTTGTAATTTTTTTTTTATATGTTAAAAAAAAAGAAAAAAGTGGAGTAAAAAAAAAGGCAAAACAAGGGGTTAACATTTAGAAAAATTAAAAATTATTGACAAGAATTTTCATTTTAAAACTAGATAATGGCATGTTTATGTATATTTTATGGATTAAAAAAATACTGATTCTTCAATAAAACAATTTTTTTGTTAGTGAGCAGACGGTTTTCATGGCTATCAATTTCAGCTCATTCGAAAATTTGTATTTTTGACCCATGAAAATTTATTTATGTTTTTATAATGTATAACTATGCTTTACTGCACACATTTAGTATTATTAACTCATTCATAGATTATTTTGATTTATTTTTTTACTTTATGTAAAGTGGTGTTAAAAAAGACAGCTTCAAATTAGCATATTTGGTTTTTTAATGAGCTACAATAAATTTTTTATTAGTTGTACGTTTGTGAAATAAAAACTGTTTTAATATTTAAAGTCCAAAGAAACTTCCTATGAGTCAAGCCTTTGTATCAGTTAACTTTTTCTGACTTTTGTTACTGCTTAATCTTAGCTCAAGTTTTTGGTAAAATAGGTAAAATTTAAATATATCTATAAAAAATTTTGTAGTAGAGATAGAGTTGTGAAATAAAAAGTGCTAATTACCCAAGCTGTCTATTTTTTACCCTTCCAATCATCTACTTGCAGTATCCTATTAGTTAGAGGTCTGTCTTTTATTTACCCTCCACTGCCTTTTTTTTTACCCCATTTGGCGGGTAAAAAAAAGACAAGGTTTTTATTTTTTTATAGATTTATGTCATTAGCTTGAGTAAAAAAACATACAAAATCTCAAAATACCAACAATTTAACATCATACAGTATTTTTTTTTGTCTAAAAATTAAAATATTTTCTACATGAAAAATGAAAAGACTTGATTTTGTCTTTTTTTTACCCCGCCCTAACCTAAATAAAGTTGTCAAGTTATTTGAAATGAATTTTACTATTTTTAAAACCCATTTTCTTTTCCATTTAGCAAGAAAACTCTAAAGTATGGTCAATTCTAATTCAACCCACTTCACAAGGCTGTAAAATTTGTTTACTAAATAGTATTTTTAGTTTAAACATATGGAATATAAAATACATACAATTACTTTTCCAATAGCAAACATAATTTAAATAAACTACGAAACAAATAAACAAATTCTATAACGTAATTTTTGCACTGTTTAACTTCAAATTTTTCAAACTTAATTTTCTTTTAGAATCTGAGTAGTTTTAAGATTAATTTATTACTGTTAATATAATAGTAGCTTATAATAAACCTAAATAAAGAACATAAGAAGATATAAAAAATAAGACAATATCAAGCCTCAAGTTAAATTCGGCCCTGTCTACGTAGTTGTTTAAATAATATAAACCATTTTATTAGTATAATTTAATATTACATTTTGCAAAATTATTATACTTATTCAAGTATACAAAGTTTTAGTATGTTTTCAGTCGTTTTAGTACGAAATTGAAATACTTAATTTATGTAAATGTTGTACTATGTAAATATAAAATGGTTACAATTTAGGCAGTATGCAACGGTAGATTACAATCGTTTGAACAAAATGGAAAATATGACATTTAAACAAAACGGTTTAACATAACCTCAACCGTCAATGAATATTTATATATACCAATTCTTGATCCGGTCTTTCTTTGATGAAAAGGAGACGTAGAAAACATGTTTGTTACTAATGTAGGAAGATTTCGTGATACACTGAAAACTCTATCTTCAATTTAAAAGTAAAAAATTTTAATTTGACAAAACCCATTACTATTACCAAATATAGGCTATCAAACATACGTAGTGTATTGTCGTTTGTATCTACTGAGAGGTAATTAGATTTTGTCAAGATTTGCGAGCAAGTGATTAGTGTAAAAAAATTATAACATTAAAAAAAAATTTTGGGGGACAGGTCTACCCACACTGTCAACTTCCCATTGGGTATCCTTAAAGACTAGAGACTACTGTACATAAATAATTCTTTTTCCATTTCGGGCAACTTCTCCGCTGGGCCCCCGATAGAGGCTTTGCCCCTTGCACCATACCGGGGGCTTCGCCTTCTGTACCTAAGAGTGGGGGCTCCACCTTTATCAAACAAATTATAACATCATTTATTCTCAAGATATGCGAGACAAAATATATTTCAAAAACAGTTTATTATTTAGTTTTTTTTTTGTTTTGTTTTTTTTAAATTTTAATGTTATGGTAAAAAATCCATAACATTATAAAATATAATAATGTTATGGTAAAAAATCCATATAATCTATGTTATCTTAATAAAGTTAATTCTGTTTTTTTACCATAAAAAACAAACCGCTAATCCGAATTTGCTGAAAACTTTATCCGGTCTTCATTTTTTGATTACGCATCTAATGAAATTAGTCCGGAGTTGATATCATCATTTGTTCTCGAGATATGCGAGACGAAAAAAAATTCACGAACTAACGAACGCACACACAGACATCACGCTAAAAACGATGGATTCGGATCCTAGTGACCTTGAAACGTGGAGATATGTCAAAATTAGCGATTCGTAAAATCGGACCCATTACAATAACTTCCTATGGGAAGTTAATAGACTATTTTAGATAACTACTTCCGGAGCCAATTTCAACACGTAGCATGCACTAAAAGGCCTTTTTTAAAATGGCACGTCCAAATCGCATCTCAGTTTCTGCCCAACTGTTTTTTGGGTGGACACTGAAATTGAATACGGAAGCCAAAAGAAAAACATATTCACGAAAATTCCACATTTCGAAACCTGAGTACTATTACCCACTGTCGTTTTTTATGTCATCGAAGATGACATATTAATATGGTTGTGTGACTGAATAATTATTGAGTTGTACATCCATATTGAATAAACGCAAGAGGGCTGTAGAGTTAACAACTATAGAGTTAAAAAAAATCATAAATTAACACTTTCACTGAGATGACATTACTTAGTGCGTGTCAAAAACACGCATTTGACGAATTTTTTGAACCTCCTTAAAAAATGTGTTTAACTAAATGAAGATTTCAGAAAAATACAAAAAGATTAAGAAACAAAATGGCTTGTATATATTAAATAATTTATTTTGCCGAGTCTGGTTTGGTCTGCGGGTGTGAAATTTGTAATTTATTATATAAAGTTTAATTAAACCTGGCCTTGACAGTTCATTATATCGACTTCAGAAATATAATATTACATACATATATTTTTATTTAACTAGGAACATATTGTAGTAAGTCAGTATCAGTCAATAGAGCACCTAACCTAATAATTAATAATAAGAGCCAATTGCAAAGACCGAAGAAGACGTAAATGCGATATTGAATGTATGTAGGGAACTATATTGTCGTCAATTTCACAAAACGGAGTATCACATTTGAATAGATTTTATCGATTTAACGGTGCGTATTTTATCGGTATTTTATAGGTTACAGCTGACTATGCTCGTAAAGGTTTTCTGTAGTTCTGTAATTCACAATTCCAAAATCGGTATAATCCTTTAAAAAAAAGTAGGTTGTAGAGGCGGGCGCACCACCACTTTCCTTGATCTTCCACTCACATCATAAATACATAATAATTATTAATTATAATATAATAGACTGTAAAAAGTATAAATTACAAATAAAGTATACAAATAATGATGTGGCTGGCGCCTGTTACAAACGAGATGTCTCAAAAACGGGCATTAAACCATCAACAACTCAACAGACCTTGTTGTGTTTATTTTTAAGGGTGGAGTTCAAATAAAAAAGCAACTTTTTTATTTATGATTATTTTGCTTATTGAATTTTTTTTTGATTAGGGAGGGTTTCAAATAGAAAATTTTGTTTTTGAAACATTCATTACTCTTCTCTGTGAGGGGAGGGGGGCCCTTTTTCACAAGTTTCTAAGCGTTTACAAGGAACGCCATATCTCAAAAAGTAATGAATATTTTTTAAATATTTTTTCATTATTTTATTCCTAAAGAACCTGTCCATAAAGCTGAGTATGGGTTTCAGGTAATTTTAAAAATTAACTATAAAATTGTAATCCCAAACTTCTAAAAATTATAAAACCCAATTTTTTATTTAAAAAAAAAATGTTTAAAAATAGTTACAGTTGTTCATACATGGAAAAAGCATACTCCACTTTATGCACAATATGTTTATGAACAAAATTTAAAAAAAATTAACTCTCTATCTTTTCTAGAACTTGAGATATGATTTTCCTTGTCGGGAAAAATACAACTTTCGGGAAACAGTAAAAAACAAAAATAATAACAAAAGAAGCGGTTTACTCACTGTTTATTAAAACGTCTACAAAGGCATACAAATAAAAGAACATTATCTCAGTGCATACTATGACTCATGTACACACCAAAACTAAATATTACTGATCAAATCGCGAGGGGGGAGGCGAGCGTTGTCTGCAAAGGAGCAGCAACTTGGCCGTGTAGCAGCTCACAAATAAATATTTTTCTACTTGAAAAAAAATTTTTTGGCCATGTTTTATATATCACCGTGTTTGTAAAGAGCCACAGAACAAAATAAAAACAAAAAATTAAATTCGAAAAAAATTAGTTTATTAGCTGTTTCTGGCGTGAACTCCTCCCTTAATTTATTGTCACTAAATTGAAAAAAAAAAGTGAGAATGGTTTGGCGTTCCTTCTAAAGTAGTCAAGCATCGGGGATACCTTTATTCAGTTAAAGTGACTATACTTTTGGCGAACATTATGTTACTGATAATACATTTTTGAAAATAATACATTATTTTTACAATTCATGACAACAAAAACACAAATAGGACAAGCACTAGATGATTTTTATACAATAAACTGATTAATAATAATAATAATAATAATAATGTCTTTATTCAGTATACAACGTACATTGTATGAACAGGGTCACAATTTGATCGAAAAGACTTATTCTAGGAAGCCATCTACAGAGTAGAAGCTTGCCTGTAACAGATCAGCTTTAAGTTTTTTTTTGAAGTTCTCTAAAGTTTCATTCTTTAGATTTTCTGGAATTTTATTATATATTTTGATCATGATATTATGCACGCTCCTCAGAGAAACCGTCATTGTTGAGTTAATTAGATTTAATTTATTTTTGTGTCTCGTGTCGTAACTGTGGTTTGGTATATTATTCGTAAATAGATAATAATGCTGTTTAATAAATACAGCACACTGAAGTATGAACATACAAGGCAGAGTTAATATTTTGTATTTTTTAAAGTAATTTACACAGTGCTCTCTAGGAGGCGCATTAAATATTAATCTTATACATTTTTTTTGAAGAACAAAAATTTTTTTACTGTGTGATGAGTTTCCCCAGAAGATGAGACCAAACTGCATTATAGAGTGAAAATATGCATAATATGTTGTTAACAAAACGTCAGTTGATACAATCGATTTTAAATATCTAATAATATACATAGCTTTACTTAGTTTTTTATGGACTATTTCAACATGTGAATTCCAGTTCAACGACTTATCAATATGGATTCCCAAAAAGCTAACAGTATCCTTAAAATCTATTTTAGAGGGTGAACTTAAAGGAAAAGTGAGGTAATTTCCAAATTTGATTATTTCGGTCTTTTGTGTATTTAGTTTGAGACCATTATTGTGACACCATTTGTTTATATTGGTGATACATCTAGTAATATTAAATATAAGATTGTCTGGATCGATTCCCGTACATATGACAGCAGTATCGTCAGCATATAAAAAAGTTTGTTCTCTTATAGAAAGAGGTAAGTCATTTATAAATAAAATAAACAAAGTTGGTGCTAAGACGCTGCCCTGAGGAACTCCTCTTACTAAAGATTTGTAATCCGAGCAGATACTTTGCAAACCACGTTCATTGTCGGATTTATTTAAAATTTTTACAGATTGGTATCTACCTGTCATATATGATGAGAAAAGTTCCATACTTTTACCTCTTATGCCGTACTTTTCCATTTTAGATAATAGTAGCTGAACATCCACGCTGTCGAAAGCTTTCGTCAAATCAAATAAGACCATGGCTTGTGGCACTTTTTTTTCCCACATATCTAGTACACTGTCTAAAACATTAAATACAGATTCATTTATTGACCGTTCCTTTATGAAACCATATTGATTTTTACAGATAATTTCAAAAGTTTTCAGATACTGCATCAACCGATTGTTAATTGCCGTTTCGAAAACTTTTGCAAACGTAGTCAGAAGAGAAATTGGCCTATAATTTTGCATGTTGGTGGTATCTCCTTTTTTATGTATAGGAACGACAATCGCTTTTTTTAGATCATCCGGAAATACACCATCATCGAAACATTTATTAATAATTTCGCTAACTGGTTCGCAAATATAAGGAGCAGAACATTTTATTATATCGGCAGGTATTTCATCCCAGCCGGTTGATTTTTTAGTTTTTAAACTCAAACAAATATTGTAAACTTCATTAGAAGTGGTGGGAAATAAATAAAAGTTATTGGGGGTATAATTTACTTTTAAGTCCGAATGGTTACAGTTAGGTAAATTTAATGTTTCTGTAATATCAATAAAAAAATCATTAAATTTTTGACTTACTTGTTGCGGATCTTCATAGATTTCATTATTGATTTGAATTTTTGAGATACCAGTATTATTGGTTTTTTGAGAAAAAGTTTTAATGATATTCCAACTTGCCTTTATTTTATTATTTGAGTTTTCAATCATATTATTATAAAAATTTAATTTTGTTTTCTTGACAATATTTTTAAGTTGTTTTGTTACCATTTTATATTCATTACGTAAATGTTGTGTATCAATAAACAAATTGTCATATTGCTTTATATACCTATAGAGATCATTTTTATAGTTAGATAAATTTTTTATTTCAAGGGTTATCCAATCCTTCTGACCACGCTTGCAGTTAAAAGTTTTGGTCTCTTTAGGGAAACAGAAATTGAAAATTTCAGAAAAGGTATCCAAAAAGGAATGAAACATAGAATTTGCTGATTTTTTTGTAGATAATGATGACCATTTTTGCATAGATAAGTAATAAAGAAACATTTCGATATTTTGTTCTGTAAAGTATCGCTTTTCTGTTGAAATATTATTTTTAAGGGTAAAATTTAGTTCTGTTTTAAAGGCAAACAATATTGCCCTGTGATCCGATATATCGATGTCAAGTACGTGTACATCGTAATTGTCTATATTGGTAACAATATTATCTATGCAAGTAGACGTATATAACGTAACTCTTGTCGAATCTGTTACAGACAGGCTTAGGCCAAATGATAATAAAAGGGACTTCATAGTCTTGACAGTTTTGTCATCTTTATGAAAGTTAATATTAAAGTCACCACTAATTACTAATTTAGTATTATTTGTGTATACGTTTTGTATACACTCGTCAAACAAATTAAAGAAAGTCTCTATGTCACCATTGGGTGATCTATAAACAGATAAAACAGTTAGATCTAACTGTGGGATCAGAATTCCACAACATTCAAAATCTATTTCTCTGTTAAAACGATTTATTTTATCAAGTACTATGAAGTCGATATCATATTTTATGAAGATACACACTCCTCCATGAATTCTTTTTTCACGACCATATCCGGCAGCTAACTTGAGGTCATTGATTTTTATTTCAAGGGATAGTTCTTCCTTGGATAGCCAACTTTCACTGATACACAGAATCTTCACGTTATTGTCCAAGTTTTTCAAAAGTATTTCAATATCTTCTATTTTGTTTCGAATGCTCTGCGTATTTAGGGCGAGTATTTGAAAGTTCTCATGGGAATTTTCCAGCGGTTTGTCGAAAAAATTTAAATCTTTTGACAACCATTCCCATGGGCCAAAATGCCTCGGAGTATACTAATTTTTCCATTGATGAGTCCACACCCACTTGGAACTTGGAAATTATACGGGAAAATAATCAAATTTGAATGAAATGTGGTACTCTCTCCTGATTAGTAATAGGATTTAAGTAAGAAACAGAGTAGCTTGAAAGACACGCTTACATTTAAGTGAAATATTTGTCTGTGGAAATTTTGACAAACCGAAAATTTTTAAAAGATTTTCTTTCAATTTCTATTATTCCGATGAAAAATTTATCCAATTTATTTTTTTAATTTCACAAAAAGGATTAGGATTTCCGGAATACCGTCTTAGGAAAACACAAAAAAATACTATTAAATTTGTATGTACTGAAACGAATTATCACAATTGTACAAGAATTTTAGGATACGCCAGTTTGGTGAAATTGGCGACAATATGTCTTGTGTGTATAATATTGTACAATATTAATTGGTACTAGCACATCGGAGTCCTTAATCTCTTATAATAATTTATACCTACATGCGAATGAAGCGGCAGACCGCGTCATAAATTGTTCAAGAAGTTGCATGCGCTGCCTGTTGTAAATTACACACTACAATTTATTGATACGTTTATAAACTTCGTATACGTATTGATGAGTATGAAATGCACCTATACAGTCAACTCTGGATTATCCGGGGACGGATTAACCGGGTGGATTAATGTGGAAACATTTTTGAAATAAAAATTGTCTGTCGAACTGTGAAATTCAATAATGTACTCCCGCGACACACCACATGAATTTATAATGGCTCCACAATGACTTCGGAACCCAAAAAGGAATTAACATATAAAATCATTACTGACAAAGAATAATAATAGTTTTAATCATCATTATGATTATTCGACTATCGAAAATTCAACGATCACAGCCACTGTCACGGTAAACCTTGACACCGAGACTATGATAAAAATTGGTTTTGAGGTCCCTAGAAGCCGAAAATGACATTTACTAAAACTTATACGTATATAGTCTCCACCGGAACATCCTAAAGGGCCTTTTAGACGGTCATATCAGTTCACAGTTCAGTTTCAGTTTCAGTCGAACTGTCAGTTTTTCCTACGTGTAAAAATCAAAATCGGAAAAGAGAACTGAAACGGAGACTGAGAACTGACAGGATGGATAGACCTATTTGTTTCGTTTCAGCTCTTAGAAATCGTATGTGTAAACAGGCGCATCATGCCTCAGTCCGTTTACTCACGTCAGTTTTCTTGAAAATCTGACAAAGTGCACATTTTATATAGGCAACTGTCGCTATGTCCAACCAAGATAACGATTTTGTTGTCGAATTTATTAAAATTTATAAAACCTTACCGTGTTCATGGAATACGGTGGTAAATCGATATGGTAAAATCTAAAATAAATAGCCTACGCTTAACTTACAACAAAGAACTTAAGAAAGTTAAGGACAGTGAAATAAGTGTAGCAGGAACTGGGGAAGTATACAAACCATCACTATGGTATTATGATCTCTTTTCGTTCGCCAGCGACCAACAGCCGACTGTAACAAGTGTTAATACCATGGACGACGACGATGAAAATCAGGAAGGAATAGGAGATACGTATCTTTATTCATTCGTAAATAATTCAACCAATCACATGGTTTTCTGCGAAATTCCTTCCTTAAATTTATATGCGACAATGAATTTCTTTTAAGAAGCCAAACCTTACTCCACTAGCTTCTTTTCTTCCGCTCTTTCTTCAGCACCAAATCTAACGCTATTGCAGTGAAATAGTCTTCATTCATGAATCATGACTTTTTATATTAGCACTTTTAAACTAGTATAAGAATATAAGTTGAAGACTTTTAAAGCGAAACACTTTGTTTAGAGTAACTCAGATTAGACAAGGAACTGAAACGACTGAAAACAGTGAGAACTGAACGGACCGTGTAAAAACAAACCTTCTTCCGAACTGAAATGAAACGAAAACGGAAACAGAAACTGAACTGAGAACTGATATGACCGTCTAAAAGGCCCTTAAGACACGTAATCTAAACACAATTGAATCAACAAGATGAATATAGGCTATTAAACAGGTAGCCTTTTGTGTGCTGACCAACTTCATCCTGTTAACTTTGATGTCATAGTGTTATTTTTTTGACATGCTAAAAGAAGTATACAATAAGAATAAAATAAAGAAAGGAGATTACCGAGATTGGCCTGTAAAAAGAGAGTGAGGGAAAAAGTACGAACGTTTTAGGAAAGCAATATGGGGCATAGCCTAGTCAGTAGGTACCGGCCTATGTGACTGCTCTGCAAATATTACAGGCAGAATGCACAAGAACCTGCAGTAAAATAGTCGCATGTCCGCTTTTTACATCCCATTTGAGTCACAACTAAGCGTTTGCCCGTCGATAGATTGATATCTCTTGAAAGCGCATATGATGGTCTATCTAAGATCATCAATGCAATTCATCTTCAACCTGTTTAGATGAAAAACAGTCCAAAAAAACTGGAACTTATGTACATAATTCCTCACAGAACGTCGCAACTTTTAATGAAAAATAATTTGAATGCTTATGTAAAAATACCTTAAATAATAACTAATTATTAATATTTTATAATAATTCAGTTAATATTTTCGATTTCGACAGTGGTTGGTGCTAATAGGTCGTGACGATCTAAATTCTCGTGTTGAATACTCTTTCGCGTTTGCTTAATTCATTTTGAAGAAAGTTACTTTTAGTTGTTCATATAATTTAACATGACCATTACCAACCCTCAATCTCACATGTACAAACACATACAATCACATAAGTAAAAAAGGACATACATAATTGTTTGTACTTATATCAGCGTTTCCCCGTGGATTCCTTGATGTCCCTTACAAGCCCACATGATGGTCTATCTAAAACCATCAATGGTTTCAACATTTCTTTACTTATATTCAACCTGTTTCGATTAAAACAGTCATAAATACATAGGTTCTCATTGAACTTGAGACCCTATTTTAGCCATGTTCCCATCATCCTATGGAACTCAAATTTTACCCAAAATATCAGTTTGATTGGTAGTTTAATCCACCACAAAAGGATACTTATCCTTCAACAGGCCATTTACCGTAGCGATTAATTTTTCAATTAACCAACAATATTAGATACTACTCTTTACCTATCCGTAACGAAGCTAAATTATTGATAAAAACTAGTTAGAAAACGATGCGATGGTCCAAACTGATCCAACATTCAAAATTTCGAACATTTACGGTAGGTACAATAAAACATATTAATTATTTATCTATAAATTATTTCAGACATATCAAACTGTATTTTGTGGGTGGGTAATATGTGCGGGGGTAATTTACAATAAAATTAATTGCTTCGAATTATTGCTTACAACAAGATATCACCACACATCCCCCCTCCAATGAACAACACCCACTTATTTGTATTGTAAATTGAGAATGTATTCTTAATTGAAATCCAATATGTACATAATATATTGAATGATGTATAATCGCGCGTTGGCTGTCTCTACCTCGTATATCAAAAGTTACATGTTTTAGGACACACAAAAAACATATTAAATACTGTATTTACATATATACTTATCTATATATATTTATATATATATATATATATATATGGGTAGCCAACATCAAAGGGTGTAATTAGCATAAATCTTAAGCTCATAGTGATGAAAACACGGATTTAAAATATGTTTTTTTTTTTGTGTCCAAAAATTGGGAGTTTTCAGATACGAGGTTGAGACAGAGTACGCGCGATATAATACATTATTACATATTAATATAAATGTTATCCACAGTAGGTGCCTATTTGACTCAAAATAAGTGGAGCTACTGTTAAAATGTGTACATTTTCTTTGCTGGTGCTTATACTTGCCTACTTAATATTATATTCTGGTGTGTATATCGTAAATAGAGCTACTCAAAAGATTAGATTGATAAGCAGGTATAAGTAAATGTATGATATTTCCGATGGATAAGTAGCTGTAGGTAGGTATACATAATCGTTAAATATTTATCAGAGTGAAAGAAGGAAATTCTTATCACGGTACAATATTTTTTTTCGAGCTACGCTAAAGTCAAGTTTAGATGAGTCGTTTTTGTCAAATCAATAAAAAAAAAATTGGTGCAATTGGGTAAAAAAAAAGTTCATCCATATAAATTAACATTTAGCTTCAAATTCGTTAAAAATTGATGGATTAGGAGTGGGTGGAAATTAAAATTTTGAAATTTTCGAATCTTTTTTTATTGTGCCGGATTGTGCTAGACCAGTGGTTCCCAAACTCTTTTGGCCCACGGACCTCTTTTCATAGTCAAAACTTGCTCACGGACCCTGGGTGAAAAGCTACATAAATACATAATAAAAAAAACATTTTATCTTTGATGTTTTGAATGGTAAATGGTGGCGTAAAAATAAAATATAAATAAAACATTTTGTTGAAGAAGTATTTATTGAGATTATAACTTTTCTTCAAAATACAAACAAAAATGACTTGGATAAACCTGATGGGATGTTCTGAGTCTATTTATGCCCGGCTCAATGTTTGTGAGTAGCAAACGCAAATCCCCACGAGTACCAATTTCTGGTCGGTTTTTTTGTGATGAGGCTTATAACGGCACTGAATCCACGTTTTACCAAAGAAGAAGACGGAAAAGTAATCAACAGCTTCTGTACAATAACCCATAATGATATAAGATACAAAGATATAAGATGAAAATACGTATTTTGTATCTTGTATTTGTACTCGTATTTTAAATACTTGTATCTTAAATAAGCCTTAAATCATCTCTGATCATTAATAATATGTATATTCTTTAGAAACACATCTGTGTTGGAAAAACTTACAATCCCTTCTTCGGTTTTTAATAAAAAAAGAAATCTTTAATGAATGTTAAGGGCTTACTGTATTGATAACTGTGATATATAATTTTTTTAATCAACTTAAACAAGAATATAACTTTTCTTTTGTACTTTACCTAGGACATAAAAATCGCTAATAATTTGTTCATTGTTATTTAACTTCCATATTAATAAAAATTTGTCATAATGTTTTTAATTTATATTAAACCTTGTGCGGACCCCCTGACGTTGTTCAGGGACCCCTAAATCAATTTTAATTTTCCACGGACCCCCTGAATGATCCCGGGGACCCCTGGGGGCCGTAGGGACCACTTTGGGAACCACTGTGCTAGACGAACACAATAATTTTCCTAAATGACAAAATTTTCTCCGATTAATAGATTGCAGAGCACAGGCCGATTCTTAATAATCTGCGGCGGTTTTTCTAAGAATACAAAATTTTTTTTATCCAAATGGAATATAATTTTAAAAATTATTTCGACGGCACAACGCGGCACAAACGTTGTATGGTGCAATGCAATTGAAAAAATTGCAGATTTCCAAAAGTGCGAGGCTGGCTAAAAATTTGCTTTTTGATTTTTTTGAGTTGCCGTTTGCGGCACAACGCGGCACAAACGTAGCACAAAGCGGCACAACTAAAAAAAAATTGAAAATTAAAAAAGTGCGGGGTTGGCAAAAACTTTGTTTTTTGGCGTTTTCTTCTAAGTGCTTGGTAATTTCGAGTTGTGGTTTGCGGAACAAATTGGCACAAACGTAGCACAATGTAGCACAATTAAGAAAAACATATAAGTTTCAAAAAGTGCGGGGCTAACTTCACATACGTCGTTAACAGTGGTACTGTTTCAGCAAAACTGCATTTTCGATTGAAAAATGAATTTCTGAATGAACCCGGTGAGATTTAAACCCGAGACTATGATGTGTTTTAAGATCTTTAGAAGCCGAAAATGATATTCGCTGAAATTACATATATTCACGAAACATTCTATTTTTATGAAATTTGATAAAGAACCGGCCACTACGGTTGTTCTGGCTATGACACAGATGCTGTATCACCGGACTGTAAAGTGTTAATTAAAAAATTGCTACTAACTAACTTACGAAAGAGAATCATATTTGAATTAAATTCTGTTATTTAAACATATTGTGGCGATTTCATTTAGGTATAAAAATATTAAAATTATAAATTCTATAGGTATATAGTAACTTTTTCCGCCTGTGTTTTTGTTGTTATAAATTATTTAAAACGAAAAATTTTTTAATAAACCACAACGAAAAAGCTCTAAAGAGTTTCAAATAAAAATTCCTGGAATTCTATATTTCAAATTTCATTATAATTTAGAATAACTAAGTTAATTTTTATCCGTCATTTGTGACATGTCTTGCCGTGTATTTTTAGTCGAATTTTCTCCGAAAAATTAGACTTATACAGTCTATACGATAAGAGCTGTGAGAGGCGAGAGTAGGGGCGCTATCCATTTTCGGACCCGTAGAACACGATTATGTAGAAAAAAAAGATGTCTGATATATATATATATATATATATATATATATATATATATATATATATATATATATATATATATATATATATATATTCCCGCCACCTTTTAATTTGTGTAGGGCCCCCCTATGGAAGTTAAGAAATGAAATTTGGTAAATGGGGCCCATTTTCGGGGCACCTCATACTATCAAAGTGAGGTCAAATTTTGGGCAAATTTTTTTTCCGACCCGACCTTTAAGGGGGTGGTGGGGGTTAACAAAACAATAAAACTTTTCCAAACCGGTTTTAAATAATGTTTCGATCAATTATCTACAACATATCCAAAATTCAGCTTCCTAGAGTGATTTAGAGGGAGTAGAGAGGTGGAAAACGATTTTCGCTGGATCTAACACGCCCCCAGCCCCCCAGAATTAACGTAGAGGATTGAAATTTGGTGTGTTGATAGAGTTCATACCTAGGTTATGCTTTTTGGAGGTTTTAATATTTTACTCCCACCCCCCTCATTTTTAAGCTACAATTTCATGCTTTTTTGACGTTTTCGAAGTTTGTACCACTCGCACAGGTCACTCAAATAAACCTAGAGGGCTGAAATTTTGTATTAGGATTGAGTTAGTATCAAGGGGGTGCCTTTTGGGGGTCTCAACTTTTAACGTTTACCCTCACCATTTTTGTACCAAAAAGAACATCATTTTTCTTGTTTTTTAACAGTTTCGTTCGGGTCAAAATCTCTCCAAATAAACCTAGAGGGCTGAAATTTTGTGTACAAGTTAAGTTAATAGCCAGCCACTGCTTTTTGGAGGTTTCAACTTTTAACCCTTACTCCCACGATTTTTACGCCAATATTTCATTAATTTTTTTGCTTTTTTTCTAACACGTCCAGAAGCTTTCTAAGAAAACATACAGAGCTGAAATTTTGTACGTGTATTGAGTTAGTATCCAGCTAGTGCCTTTTAGGGATTAAACATTACTTTTCCCCCCACTTCTCTCATTTTTACATCGGAATTCAGTGGTATTGTAAATGTGTTTTAAATGAATTACTTTTATTCTAACACACAGTAGGCGAATAGTAATTTTAAAAAATTTAAAAAAAAATGAATTTACTTTTTTAACAAAAGCAATACATACATATAGGTAGTTGCATGCATACATATTATATTACATATAGGTAATTCCATATGTATACATACATATAAAGTAGGAATTTTGGATTTTTATTATTTATAAAATAATTTTTTATTTTTTATTTTTTTTATTTTTTATTTATTTATTTATTTTTTTTTTTTTTTTTGAAAGAAAAAATATCTTTATAAAGGCCTTCCAGTTTACTATTTAAGATCCTTTTTTAACATTTAAAACTAAAACATAAAGGCAATTAGCGGATAAACATGGGCAGGAATGTCCTCGTACGAATTGTGTTGGTTTTTTTCTGCTACCTGTTTTCGGCACAAAATTGAAATTTACTGAGATACAGCCCTTAAATACTTAAAACCTTTTTTTAAAGCCTCGATCAGCCGAACACTCATCACCAGTTTTGAAACCAACAAAATGACAATTCGGTTGTAGACTTTCAATCACATTTCGCTTGCAGACATTCAATACCGAAGATGAAGGGGAAAATTCGACTACCGTGATGGGGCCCCGCTGCTCACGGCGTTTTTTTGTAAAAATGATTGAACTCATTTTTATCAAGACCGGTTAAGAATCATACCACAATTGTCAGCTTTCAAAGTGACTTTTTAAAATTTTTAATTTCATTTTTATCCTGAAAATTTTGAAATATTGTGAAGACGGCTGAACCAATGGTCATCATCAAATCTAGTTAGGAACAGTTCATAATTTCTAACTGAGCAAAGACATCCGAATCTCAACTACTTTAGGAGTGATTTCAAATCATTCTTATCTGTCTGCTTTCTTTTTATGTCATCGAAGGATGACATATTAATATCGTTGTGTGATCATAGTGGGAGAAACATTATTATAGTGCTGTATATCCATACTGAATAATTATAGAGTTGTACATCCATATTGAATAAACGCAAGAGGGCTGTAGAGTTAACAACTATAGAGTTAACAAAAAATCATAAATTAACACTTTCACTGAGATGACATTACTTAGTGCGTGTCAAAAACACGCACTTAACGAATTTTTTATAATTAATATCAACTTAAAAGATAACAAAATAAGATATCAGTTGAAAAGTAAGATAATATACCTACGTACCCTAAACACCAAAAATTCGATAAAGGAGGAGATTACAATAAGCGGAGCAAGAAAGAAAAATTTTGAATTTTTTTACATTTATTAGTACTTCCACTAAACTAACTTAATTATTATTACAATAATAAAAGAAGAACAATTTTTCCCAAATACTCCCACCATAAGTGTGAGGAGAGACCGTGGCAGGCGCCCGGGATGGTAATTAAGAAATTATATTGCATACTTGACATATAACAGCTAAAACGTGACAAACTGGCCCAAATACGTATTACATTTTCTTTGTCGAAATTTAAATTCACTTGACTTTAATTGTGTTCAGAAATTATTATCTACTTGAATGTTTGGGTATAAGTCAAGTAGTACAATATAATTATATGACATTCACTTAGCCCGCAAAATGACCGTTTTGGTCTGACCGGTTCTTAAAGGTTTCGATGGCATAATTCTTTAAAAAAAATAGGTTCTATACTACAATAGTATATTTTCTGAAGTACAGAATACTATATATTGTAAACACGCGTGTTGTAATTAGAAAAAAAAGAGTAGGTATTCGTAAAATAATTTATTACATTCAAAGAAATAATAAAAATAACCTGAATGGACTTAATGGCTTAATGGTATGTTAAAATGTATGTATGCAAACTGCATTTTTTTTTCTGTTTCCATGCCAAACAACTGGCAACCCCCTAACGCACCCTACAATAATTATAAAATAACTTTAATTCTTTTTTGTTGTTTGATTCTACACTACTCTACTACAACTGTCATAGACTTGTCACGCAAGGTAGTAAGTCCTTATGGAATACGTGATAAAATATGTCAGACACATTTTTTTGTTGTATGATTCATCAACACATCTAAATTAATTGAAATTTTTATAATAGAACGACGAGGATCCCTCAAGTCGGTGTATATTTTTCAAAAATTAAATTAATTAGGTAGGTACATAAAATTTTAAGTTTTACCTATGTATAATTCTACTGTAACATACTTTTAATTTTCATTAACGAAAGAATAATTAGCACATGTTGTATTTAACCCTAGAATCATACGTACTCGTCAAAACGACGAACGAACTTCTCTACCTGCTCCAATACTACAACTTGTCGGTACCTGCTTGCTGTGAAACTTCTGCTATCTAATTTATTTGTTATTATAACACATAAGACGTATAAATTTTGTTTATACCTATTGTCGTTTTTTTTATACTGAAATAGTGTGCGTCAAAAGGACGACGATGTATGGTTAACGTATTTTTTTTTTTAAAGATTTTGTACTCCACATATAAAAGTTTTCCTAATTTTTCTAAAATTTATCAAAGATATGGATGTTATAATTAATTTATTCAATGATTATGATAATGTGAAAAATGATTACAACTGTTTGACTTATAGAGACGAAATAATACTGAAGTTTTAATATATTGAATCGCAAACCAAAGAATGCATTTCAAGTGAGTTAATAAAAGATTAACAATTTATTTTGTGGAAAATATTTTAATTTTTATTATTTTTTGAGATCTTATTCGAAAAATTACTAACAAATTTTAGAAAATTTACAGATGTGCCTAATGGGGAAATAACTACATATCTATAGGAATATTTATGACTGAGAAATTTCACATTCTGTAAAGTCACACATGTCCACTGACTCATAATAGTTCATAAATTAATTATTTGAAAGACATGTTTTATGATACAACTGATGTATTTATCTATTTTTTAATTTTTATAGTGAAAATATGCTTTGATAAAAAGATTAAAAAAATTAACAAATATTTATATTAAGAAATTTTTCCAAATCCAATTTTTTTAAATATTTTGTTCGCTTTTGTAGTATTGTTATGTAAAAAAAATGTTTTTTGCAAATAAACTCTAAAACTCCCCGTAAAAAGTCCATTCGTCGAAACGACGCCGATGTATGATTAACTTGACTCGTAGATCAACGTATGATTCTAGCGTTAACTTTACTTTTGAATTTTGTTATCAATTAAAACATTTTATCAGTATTGCAGTTAAGTCGCTTTTATTATTACACGAAAGGTTTATATTTTTGAGTTAGGTTAGATTTGCCTAACAATTTAACGAAAAAAGCTGTCAATTAGCAAAAATATGATAACCCAGCTAGAAGTCACACAGGAAACTAAAAAAAGTGGTTTACTTATGTAAAAATATACCAAAAATAGCCCTAATTTTCAGATTTCTCCCCTAAAATAAAGTTAACGAACCAAAAAAAAAAAAAAAAAAACAATACATACTAAACTGACTCAACAATTATATGTAACCAATAAGCTTCTAAAGTAACTGCTTAACCAAAACTAGATCAAAAAAACAAAAATCTCTACAAACGCAAAATTCCGTTCGAAATATACTAGATGCTATTTTTCTACCTGATAATATCTTGTGTATGTTTTTAGATCTTGAGTGGGGAGGGGAAAGCATAACCCCTTTGACGCCTCCAGTATATACACGCCTGGTTCCTATTAACCTCAATTTTAAGTCCTTATAATTTTCAACTAACTAAAAAACATTAAAGCAAATAAAAGTTTGCAATTTTCTTTCGTCAGATATGTTTCAAAATAGTTAAAAATTCGATTAATAAAATAAATTTTGTTTTTAGATAAAATTTTAAAAATAACTGTCTGAGGACATTAATTTAAATTGATTTTTTAATATTTTACTTCCAACCAGTGGCGTAGCGTGCCTTGGAGGGGCTCTGTATCAAAATTAGTTGGGGGGGGGGCAAATAAAGGGTAAATATTTCTCACAAAAGAAACAAAAATGCTTGCATTAAATTAAATTAAATATTTATTGATTATAAGTTATCACTTCCTCCTAGAAATTGAGCCTAGCCAAACAATTCAAGTTAAATATACACTTTTCTTGCCTTTTTTCCGGCAAATTGATTTATTAAGTCATCTATAGCTGAAGACAGTTTCAGTTTTTCTAAAATTTCTGCCTCTGTAGACAATAGTGACAAGTCTGATAGCCGGCTCATCGAAGTCTCATTTTTGAAGTTACCCATGTTTCAACTTTTGGGCTTAACCCAGGAAAAAAAGAGATTGCTTTTTTGACTTTTGCCATTTCTGAAGTGAAAACTCTATAGGCACGTATCACAGTTTTTTTTTTTGTTTTTTCCCCGGGAAGCACGAGATTAAGTGACATTGTGGATAACATTTAAGTAATTTTTGCTTACACACGTTAGGGGCCTCTGTAGCCCGGGGGCCCCGTATCATTGATACAGCTGATACCCCGACTTCCAACTTCAAGCTTAGTCACTACTGCTATCCAAAAGAATGATTATTCTACTATTGTTTCATTAAGTTTACGAATAACTTTCTTCGATTTATCCCAGTTCATTGCAATATACGGTAAGTTCTCTAACAGTGAAAAAATTTTCAAAATCGGTCTAGTAGTTTTTGGGTTCATTCCTTGATTACTTTCTATATAAGTACATCTAAATAAACACACTCATACTCTATATTTTATCATATTAATATACAGATAAGTGATATGATATATTTGTTAATAAAAATATAAAAAATAACTTTCAATTAAATCGATAAAATATTTTTATTCATCATTCATCAACAGACAAAAAAAAAACCGTTAAATTATCTATCACTTTTCAAATAAATTCTCATACGGTTTTTGAATCTTTTCAATAGTGTCAATGCGGTGTTAATAAATATGTAAATACAATAAATACGGTAAAAATGGTAAAAATGGTAAATATGTATATACTATCACTATCGCAGTTAGTGGCAACGTCAACGCAATCAATATATTACAAATAATTTATTTTTTATTTAAATAAAAGACATTTTGTTAATATAATTATCAATACTTCCGCTAGGAGTGACATTTATTTGAAATTTAAATATATAATATGTAATTCGAATCAAGTGTACTTTGACAACAATTAAATTGTTTATTCATTTAATCAAAAATTTATTGAACTTGAACCCAGTTTGTTTAGTTTCATTCAGTCACAAGCGTCACTTAAAGTTTATCAAAGTAATTGAATACAGTTGAGAAAAAATTTTAAATTCGTATTATACATAATTTGGTGCCGATTTAGATAAACCAACTGTAAACATTATCATAGACTTTTAAAATAAGTAAAAGTTAATAAAGACCAACAAAAGGCGCAGGAGTTTATTACCCCTTTAAAATAAACTGAAGAGGAAAAAAAGGCTGTAATTTTTGTAATTCGCGCCAATATTCAAAAAACCTAACCTCAGATTTAGTTGAAGTTAGATGTATATGTTCAATTTTCGGTTTTGTCCACTAAAAAAGCTTGTATCTGTCAACTGTTTGTATGCGGAAATGGTTCTCCTTTACAGTGTCACTCGGTTGTTTCCGTCTACGGATTTTTATCCGGACATTACCGATTATATTCACAAAAGAAAATGTAACCTAATATTAATCTTTCAATCAATTGTTCAAAAACAACTCCTTTTATTAGTAACAAATTTATAAAAAGTTTTTAATAAAAACCCACACTTTTGTTCAGTAGTGTACACAAAAAATATGTTGGTAAACATCTAGAAATTAGGTGCACAAAATTTACGTCTTCACAAATTTTAATAATAGTAAAAGCTATTTTCGGCTATTATGTTATGCTTATGCTATTATATCATATACATACATAAATGTTCACTAAAGAATTCACACAAGTCTAATATAAATCTTAAATATTCAACAAGTTAATGTAAAAAGAGAAAAAAAACTAACGACTAAATTCAAATTAATTATTCGATTCGAAAATAATTTTTAAAAAAATCCGGAAACAATAAATAACCAAATACGTATAATCAAAGAGTAAGAATATGGTAACGCAAAAAAACCAGCTTTTCAACTTTTTCAAAAACCCGTCAATTTTCAACAAATCACCTTAAATAGATCCGAAAAATTTGTTTTATTTATATCTCACCTAATTCTGATGTACATAACAGCATCACCACAAAAATAAAATATTTTTCCGGCATTGTTAATCCTCCCTCTATATTCAGCTATTCAACAAAAATTAACAAAACACCACAAAAAACTAAAATATATTCAAACACAACAATAAAAATTCAAAAAAGAGAAAAACGAAAAACACCACTCTATTTTTAGAATATCCGCGACACACCAACACTACCGAATTTTATTTGAACTGCAATATGTACAACAATTAAATTTAAAACGCGCGTATTCCAATTGTAACAAATAACAGCGCGACGCACGGTAAATTGGATGAACTACAACACAGTGCACCGTTGAACGAAGTGACTGACGCGTGTTCAGCAAGTGAAATTGTTTTGTTGAAGTTCGCGGCTACAAGTTGTGGCGGGCGGATCATACAACACGCACCCGTTCGGTATGAGTCGGAACTAATCGGTGATTGTTTTTTTTTTTTAATTTTATTCAATTAATTTACCTTCGAATCTCGAATTTAATCAAAATATTTGAGGATTATGGAATATATGATAATGTAAACATTAATAAATTCGATTTTTCGATAAACAGAATTTTTTTGAAAAAATGAAAAAAAGTTTCCAGCAAAATTGCATGAACTTAACAGCGCTTCCACTCTGACATATTGTAACGTCAAAATCATAAACCATTGTAGAAACGACTTCTGTCAATGTAGTAGCCATATTTCTAAAAGAAATTTCATTATTTTGCGGGCAAAATTGAAAAGTTTATATCAAAATTATTCGAATTCGCTCAGTCACACTAATTCATTCAAATCGCTTCCACAAAGCTTGATTTGAAAAAAAAAAATTTTTCAATTGGTGATGTCATCAAAGCCTAAACTTTTTGAGACCGTAAAAACCATAAATAAAATCATAGAATGATGAAGTTGGAAGCATATTATAGGTTTTCGGAGTAGCCTTTTCATTTTTATCAAAATTAAGTACAGCCGACTTTCGTTATCAGTCCGCTTACGGGGCTGTAGGAGAATATAATTCTAAGAATTCTTGTAACTCCACTTGTGCTTACTAGGCGACCGCCGTAACTCGGTCCCTACTTTTCATGCGTGTGTGGTTGTACTTAGGTACTTATAATAGTTATAACCAAATAGCCCGGACGTTTAAGATGTTTAGTTTAGTGTTACCATTCGTTAGAAGCGGCACAAAATCTACCTATTTTTAATAAATACATTTACTAATATTTTCTAAATGCGTTCTCTAATTTGTGTGACAGGAGTTTAAACGATACTGTCAACACATATTTCCTTTAAAAAAATTTTTAAAACCTTTTGCAGAAATTGTAAATAACATTGTTAGTCAAACAAATTTTGTAATATAATCCACGCGATGAACGAATAAAACTTGTTTTAGTCAACTACACATTATATTAATTATGTAAACAAAAAATTCTGACAGGATGATTTATAAGTTGCACTATTAAACATCAACAACAATGTTCCGGTCTTATAACGAAGGCTGAAGTGAATTTTTTTCGGTCATGGGGAGGGAATGTTTACAATAGAAATATAATCGGTAGACTCATAACTAGAGCCCGGACACTATAGTGTACTATAAATCATCCTGTCAAAAAATTGAATGTTCTTCAGTAGCGCAAAAACAAGTATGAGGGGTTAAAAAATGAAAATAAACTGTAATTTCAAAATCTATAGTCATTTACAAATTTTAATTGTTATCATGTAAATGCAAAAAAAAATGATACTTTCAGTGAAGTGTAGCACACCTTATTAACATATTAATTTTCAACAAAAGAGTAGTCCAATACTGGCTAGATGCCTTGATGTTAGTTGCAACTAATAATTAATAACCAATGACAAAAATATTTTTTTTTTTTTGCAACTAATGACTGAAAAATTCAACTATTAGTATTAACTATTAAGTAATTTAGCTTTTAGTTGTAGTTGTTAGTTATATTAAGTAGGTATGAATTTTATTGCAATTATCGTAGAAGCAAAAAAGTAGGAACATATTTTATCTTCTGATTATTTATTGAACATAAAAACATAATAAACCAACATGAGTAACAATATAAAAAATCACAACTTAAGTTTAAAATAATTGGATACTATTTGCAATCTGTTTTCGATCGAAAGATTTTGATAACGAAAAATAAGTATAATTTATAGTACATATTATATATTTGAAAGAATACTTCCTTTCCTTATATCATCCATTTTGGAAATATCGTTATTTTCGATATCGATAATTTTCGATAACGAAAAGTAGGTTCTGACAGTGGCAATACGTTTGGAATACCCACAACTTGCTTCGCTTAAGCCTTCAAAAATTTCGTTATTTTTGAGCTACGACGCACCGTTTAGGAGATATTTACGATTAAAGTTTTCGATAGCGAAAGTTAACGAAAAGTAGTTTTTTAAAAAATTGTTCTGTTACTGACCAGATCAATGGGACTAAAGGAGCCTAAATTAACTACTTATAACCAATTTATGACAAGTTACGCGGTATCGATAATTTTCGATAACGAAAAGTAGGTTCTGACAGTCGCAATACGTTCGGAATACCCACAACTTGCTTCGCTTAAGCCTTTAAAAATTTCGTTATTTTTGAGCTACGATGCACCGTTTAGGAGATATTTACGATTAAAGTTTTCGATAGCGAAAGTTAACGAACGGTAGTTTTTTTAAAAATTGTTCTGTTACTGACCAGCTCAATGGGACTAACAGAGCCTAAATTAACTAGTTATAACCAATTTATGACAAGTTACGCGGTATCGATAATTTTCGATAACGAAAAGTAGGTTCTGACAGTCGCAATACGTTCGGAATACCCACAACTTGCTTCGCTTAAGCCTTCAAAAATTTCGTTATTTTTGAGCTACGACGCACCGTTTAGGAGATATTTACGATTAAAGTTTTCGATAGCGAAAGTTAACGAACGGTAGTTTTTTTTTAAAATTGTTCTGTTACTGACCAGATCAATGGGACTAACAGAGCCTAAATTAACTTGTTATAACCAATTTATGACAAGTTACGCGGTATCGATAATTTTCGATAACGAAAAGTAGGTTCTGACAGTCGCAATGCGTTCGGAATACTGACAACTTACTTCGCTTAAGCCTTCAAAAATTTCGTTATTTTTGAGCTACGACGCACCGTTTAGGAGATATTTACGATTAAAAAGTTTACGATTGCAAAAAGTAACGATTTGTCATTTTTTTTAAAATACACTATCGTTGACCAAATCTATGGGACTAATGGAGCTTAAATTCATCAATTATAACCAGTTTATGATAAATAATTCGTTATCTTTGCTAGTTCTCGAACAGAACATTCTAAAACTTTTGTTAAATATCTTTATTTAACTTTTATTTCAATAATTCTTCTAATAGGGATATTGGTTTTTCGACATCTTTATTAATTTTCGAATATAAACTTTTGTCAAATCTTTTCACCTGTATTCAATCTGTTTTCCGATGACTAAAAAAATGGTGAAGTAAATTTTTCGTAATCTTTGCTGATTTCCAGATAGAACATTCTCGAACTTTCGTTAGATTTCGCTACATGGATCCTTTTTAACTAACTAATTCGATGGTGAAATCAAGTTTTGGTTATCTTATCTGATTTTCACATAGAATATTCTAGAACTTTTACCGAATTTCATTTTTTGGTCACTTTTTTGATGAACAATCTGATGGTGATGCCAAATTTTCAATAATTTTTCTGATTTCCAAAAAGAATATTCTAGAACTATTGACGAATTCTGGTATTTGGACACTTTTTTGATGCCCAAACCGATGGTGAAGTTGGTTTTTGGATATATTTTCTATTTTCAGAATAGAAGATTCTCGAACTTTTGTCGGATTCCGTTAATTGATCGCTTTTCGATGAAAAATTTGGTGGTGAAATCAGATAGTCGATATTTTTTCTAATTTCCAAAAAGAATATTCTAGAACTTATTCTAAATATCGGTACTTGGTTACTTTTTCGTTGGTCAATCCATTGATTAAGGATTTTTTATATCTTTTCTGATTATTGAAAAAATATTCTAGAACTTTTGCCAGATTTCGCTATTCAAGCATCTTTTCGATGATCAACCCAGTGGTGAAATCGAATTATGTAATAGTTTTAATTTATCTGTATCTTTGTACAAGAAATATCTCCTCATAAAAATTTACAAGACACGCTCCTCTCATATATGTTTTTTCAACAATTCAATTTTTTGACAGGATGATTTATAGCTTCAGTGTATGAAAAAAAATTTTTTCTTGAGATGGTTGTTTATATAATTCACATGCAGTTGATCAAATTAAACTGTGTTCGTTCGTCGCGCGAGTGATGTTACAAACTTAAATTGAGCAACTATGTTGTTCATATGAAATTTTATTGTTTTCAAAACAAAATATATATGTAGAATACCTGTTTAGTTCGTGGCACACAAACTATGGAGCGCATTTAGAAAAAAATTATAAATGCATTTATGAAAAATAGATAAATTATGCGCCGCTTCTAACGAATGGTGATACGTTTTTCTGGCAATTTTTGACAGGATAATTTATGAGCTGCACTATAAGTCCGGGCATTACTCATAACTAATGCGAGGATTCATAGTGCAGGTAATAAATTATCCTGTCAAAAATTGCCGGAAAAACGTTTTACCATTCGTTAGAATCGGCACATAATTTATTTATTTTTCATAAGTACATTTATAATTTTTTTCTAAATGCGCTCTATAGTTTGTGTGACACGAACTAAAGAGGTACTCTACAAATATATTTTGTTTTGAAAACAATTAAATTTCATATAAATAACATAGTCGCTCAATTTAAGTTTGTAACATCGCTCGCGCGACGAACGAACACAGTTTAATTTGATCAACTGCATGTGAGTTATGTAAACATGTAACTGAAGAAAAAAATTTTTTCCATACACTAAAACTATAAATCATCCTGTCAAAAAATTGAATTGTTGAAAAAACATATATGAGAGGAGCGTGTCTTGTAAATTTTTATGAGGAGATATTCCTTGTACAAAGATACAGATAAATTAAAACTATTATTTATTCTGATTCATTTTTCTTTGCATTTACATAATAACAATTAAACTTTGCAAATGACTATAGATTTTGAGATTACAGTTTATTTTCATTTTTTAACCCCTCATACTTGTTTTTGCGCTACTGGAGAACATTCAATTTTTTGACATAATGATTTATTACTGCACTATAATTCCTCGCTTTACTCATAACGAGCGGATTGATAACGAGAGTCGACTGTAGGTAAGATCACTAAAAATAGGACTTCTTTCGAATAAACCATATTCCTAAAAAGAATTTTGTTTTTTTGATAGCAAAAATGAAAAAGGTCATACCTTTACCACCGGCTACATATTATAAAACTTAGAGCACGGAATCTCGTCCGAAGTTTTTATTTGCGATTATACTAAACTTTCAGCCTCGACTTCTCAAACTACATTCACGGCCACAAAAATGGCACCTACGGGCCTCGATATGTAGCATATATGTAGTATATTATTAATCATAATAATTATACTATATGTGATTCCCAGAAAGTTAAATTATATTATGAAAATATATATTTGTATAACTATCAATAATATTTATAAAATTCTATAAACGATTTGGAAAAATTTGTGTTATTTATGAATGATTTTATTGCCATAAAAATCCAATTCCAGTATCGGCAATATCATTTATAGTAATATTTTTACCAAATGAAAATAATTTCATGCAATAGGAATGCACGTATAACAACATAGCAAACATGCTTGTAATATAGCTATCTCTTACAAGATCTATTACCAAATGTATTGAAAATGGATGATAAAAATTATAATACTTTTGATAAATAACAAAATTTCATTTTTAAATTCCAAAGCCATGGATCATTTGCATTTAACAAAAATACGACTATATGTATAAACAAATAAATCAGAATATTACATTGAATTCCAAAAAAAAAGAAACTTATATTTTCAAAATTCTATAGCAAGGGTAACTTCTCTCTTAAATATTCTTAATGTCCTTGAAACACAATCTTTGCAAAAAAGCAATCAATAAAGTATTATAAAATAATTTCCCCCCAATTTTGCCACAGTCTACAGTTCCACCCTCACAGTAATTTCAGTTTTACAATTTATTTATAAGTTTTCTCAAAACTCATTTAATTAAATTTACCTTTTCGATTTCTGTATTGTCTTTCAATATTTTGCAGATATTTTTTTTTTTTTTTTTGAAAAGCTGTATTGTGATAAAAAAAAAATACATTTCTAGAACAATTATTGCATCGAAAAGATAAAATATATAAAATTTATTGCAAACTTTCCTCCATTCCACAGTATAGTTTTCAAAAGTTTAATTATAACACTATTTTAGTATAAAAGAAGAAACTGCAATACCGAATGTAATCAAGGAAATCAGAGGCGGTCTTTACAAAAGAACTACAGTGCACTGTATTGAATACTTCAGCGTGGTTCGACGCTGCACTGAGCCGTGCCACTTCTATCGATCTTGTGAATGGACTTGCAATTATTCACGTGTATTTTTCTTGATATATTTTGTTTATTGTGTTTAGCACATGAATCTGTTCTGCAAAACAGAGAAGGAAATATGGTGTTCATTCCAGGTGTTCATATTCCAAACAAAATAAAAAGCTATATATAGGTATATATATATATATATATATATATATATATATATATATATATATATATATAGTTTGTTTATTGTGTTTAGCATATGAATCTGTTCTGCAAAATAGAGAAGGAAATATGGTGTTCATAGGTATATATATACCTATATATAGCTTTTTATTTTGTTTGGAATATGAACACCTGGAATGAACATTATATTTCCTTCTCTGTTTTGCAGAACAGATTCATATGCTAAACACAATAAACAAAATATACCTATGAACACCATATTTCCTTCTCTGTTTTGCAGAACAGATTCATATGCTAAACACAATAAACAAAATATAGCAGAATCGCGCCGCTTCGAGCTGGTAGACGCCCGGTTTTATAAATTATTCATTGATAAAAAGTGGCAAAATTAAGTTTTTCATGTTATTAATTAAAAACACTTTACAAATTACCACTTTTATTGAATATAAAACTCTTATGACATCAAACGTTTGAGAATGGTCATATTGACCGAAACATATCATAAGAGTTTTATATTCAATAAAAGTGGTATTTTGTAAAGTAGTAGTACAATCAAATATGGAATACCATAAAGTAACGCTCAAATCTATTAAATTTAAGTTTTTCATATTTTAGAATAGGTCATACAGCTGAACTCTTTTTTGTGCGGTGGCTAGAGGGCACATAAAAAAAATCGCAAAAAAAGAAATATATTCAAAAACATCATAAATAGCTATAAAAAGTATAGTTCGATCCAGATTGTACAAAAAAAGTTTTTTGTGCGGTTGGTCGGGACCGCATAAAAAAAGTTTCATCGAAAAAACCACTCAAAACGCTCAAAACTTAGAAATTTCCTTAGAAGTTGCTTCTATAAACAAGATAAAGCATTAATTTAGAAACATGCAATAACAATGTATTGATTTGATGTACAATAGCAATGTATTGATTAAATGCTTAAAAGCCGTTAAAAAGTATTTTTATCACAGAAAGTTATTATAGTAATTGTTTAAATTTCTTACTGTCCGTGATTTTGATTCACATTATGCATTTTATGGCCATTTTTTACAAAACGCATAAAAAAAACCGCAATAAAAAAAATCGCACAAAAACGGACCGCATAAAAAAGAGTTCAGCTGTATTTTGTTTGCAATTATTTTTACATAAAGGTTTCGAAATTGCCAAAAATAAAATCTGTATATCTGCCTACCTTACAAAAAGTATCATGAACCATCACTGTTCGTATAACTTTGCAAACGATAAGTTTTTGTTCTATTACACCACGGTAATAATTATACCTTTATTAATTATCTTTATAGTGTTCAATAGCGCACTCATTTAAAATACCGATAAATATCGATATTGTCATTATATAATAGTGCAAAAAGTTTTAATATAAAAAACACTAAAAATATATAAATTTATCATATAAGAAGCTTAACTATCGATATATGAACTTTCATATTAATACGATAACTTTTACATTAGTTCTGCAACATTATCTAAACTTTATAATTAGGTAAGTGTATTTAAAATAAATTCCGTAATTAACAGTTAAATTAATGGAGGAAGATGTTCGGAGAATCGTTTAGAATTTTAAGGCTATTTTTTTTTTTTTAAATTCATTTTCTATCAAAATGTTGTTAGTAATGAATAAATAAAGAAATGAAACAGAACTGCGTTTGTGATTTTCGAATAAATTTTTAATGAACGGTTCTTCATCGCAAGTCCTTATAAAATTGTATATCAAATTAATTTTTGAATAATATTTTCCCACGGAAACAGAGTCGGATTTACATAAGGACACTTGAGACACGTGCCCCGGGAGGCCAGGACCTTACTCTGTGGAGGCACCGGGGCAAAATTAATAATGAATATCTCCAAATCGGATTTGAATAGGAAATATAAGCATTTTTTCGAAATAGTTCCAGAACGGACAAAGGACAATGCGCAAAATTGCCCCCCGACGCCCACTGCTGAGATATGTATTTTCTGAAAGCCCCTTTCTAGTAGGTCACAAATATACCCATCTTAGATATAGAGAACCTGGCCTTCAAAAGTTATAGGGCGCCAAATATACAAAAAGTCTGCTCGTGGCCATAGTCAAACGGGATACTCTGTATAAGTACAAATGGGTTATGAGACATGTAGTGGGTCGGCCTATCACTGTGTAAAACCTGAACATGAACGTGCCCATTGACAAAGTTGGACTACTTAACTAGGGCTATTGATCGGTACCAGTCTCAACCGGGCAGCTCCCCATAGAGTTTTGCCCATTGTCCTTTTAGTTACGCCTCTGATTTCATACATGACGTTAATAATTAGTTATCGGAATTTTTCGGATCAAACAGCATTCGTGTTTTGTGTATACAGGTATATCGCACTTGATGTGATTAATGTGAATAAAAAGGAATATATATTTTTATAAAACATACATATATATACAACTAACACATATTATCTGTCTATCTGCCTGCATATACAAAACACAATGTTGTTTGATCCGAAAAATGTCCGATACCTATTAATAATATTAAAAGGCACCAAAATTTAAGATAAGAAGCAGTTTAGCATAAATCCGCTTTAAAGGTTGGATAAAAATCTGTTATGAGTACGAGAAAGCTGTGTGTCACCTCCTTGGAAGCGTATTTTTACTGTTCTTACCACTGAAAGAAAAGTCAAAAAAATTTTCGTTATTTCTATAACAACTATAATCTTGTTTCAAAAAAAAAATTTTTTTTTTAAACAATAAAATAATTTTTTTCAAAGGAAAAAAGACATTTTTAATGAGACGTTCTGAAAGTCCTCGGACCACTTCTCATGTGGAGGCCCCTGAGTACTTCACATACTGAGACCCCTCAGTATTGTTGTATCAGCCCCTGAGATCCCCAGTATCAAAGATAATGAAATTTCCGAAATTTTACAAATTCTCTTAAAGAATATAGAGTTAACAAGCAAAAAAAAAAATACAAAAAAGCGTTTATCCTTTTTATTCTACCCCTGTTTTGACAGATTCTTTATTTTGTCGGGATCCCTGTTGTGTGTGCCCCAAGTGCCCTTGTGTAAATTCGGTTCTGCGATATACTTATAATCTTGATATCCAAGGCTGGGAAAAATGGTTCATAGAAACCATTTAAAGTAGAAAATGAGAAATGGTTTCCAAAAATGCATTTAAAATACCGCGGTTTTCCGATATCCGTACTACCATTATGCGTACCGTTTGTGTGTGTTTGTGTATACATACACAATCTACGTGACAAAATTTTTAATGTAAATAAACATTTTTATGTAAATAAAACTTCAATTTTTAACATATACAGGCGATTATTTTACAATTAGAAATAAATATTATGTAGCTAGAAAATATGGCTTAAATAGTTATTTTCGATACATATGCGTAAAGAGAGGTATTCTAGTAGGCTTAAATTCGGGCACGAGTCTAAGGGACTGACGTATACACAACGAGATCGAGTGCGTAAGCGCACGAGATCTCGTTGTGTATACGTCAGTCCCTTTAGCGAGTGCCCCAATTTAAGCCTACCGGATACCTCTCTTTACGCATGCGTATCGAACATAATTTTTTATAACGACGGCTTCTAAAGTTTAATAGAGAGAAAAAAATTAATTATTTTTAAGCAATTTTTATTAATTTGTAGAACGTTGTTGTTTTTTTTTATTAATTTGTTGATCGTTTCCATGTTAATTTGAATATGATTATTATTGATAAATGAATATCATTATTTTCTGGCATAGTTTTAGCTACTTTCACGCACACTTGTACTTTCGCGCACAGTTACTGTCATTTGTTTTACAATGATTATAAAAAACTACTCTTTACGCCCACTACACAACGCTCGAATATTGAACTTTAGAAGCAGGTGTTATAAAAAATTTATTTTTATAAAAATATTTTAATTTTTATTAAAGAATAAATTGTCTAGAGAAACATTCTGTATATGATTCCGTTAAGGGTACCACGTGTATGTATTGTCGTACGGTTAACGGAATATCGGTGTACAAAATGGAAATGAGTTTTGCTGAATATATTTAAAATAAAAAATGGAAAATAGCTATTTAAAATGGATTATAAAATGCAAAATGCTTTTTGAACTTTAAATTTATTCTATAAATTTTTTATCATTATTTATATTGACACCTTGGACAATTATTTATATAAATACCCCTGTCGCAGCATCTGCATAACATAGCGAATTTCCAAATCTTGGGCACTGGCGGATCTCATCTAAGACCTGTACCTATTTAAAATAGTTTAGCTTTCTAAGAGTAAAACAATTTTTAAAATCGGCTGGGTAATTAGTTTTGGTATTTTTGGGGACCCAAGAACCCGAACGGATTTTGTGCAGCATAGTTGTATCCATCTAAAATAATTTAGTTCTCTAGCAGTGAGAAATTTTTTAGCATCGGTTCGATAGCTTATTACTGGCGTTTTCGGATCTGCAAGATCCCGGTGGACGTCATTAAAAAATCAGCTCGACCGTATATTCTAGGCGGACTTTATGTAATATATATATATATATATATATATATATATATATATATATATATATATATATATATATATATATATATATATATATATTCAAAACCCGTTGTGTAGCATTCTACGCCGCATTTGCATCCGCAGGACAGTTGTGGATCTCAGATAACACAACCTGTACCTATCTAAAATAGTTTACCTCGGTAATAGTAAAAAAGTTTCAAAATCGGTCAGTTATTTTATTTTTGACACTTTTAGGTCCCACTGACACTGTCAGACCTTACATAACGTAATCTATATGTATCTAAAATAGCTTAGCTCCCCAATAGTGAAAAAATTTTCAAAATCGGTCGGTTAGTTTATTTTTGACACTTTTGGATCCGATGGACCCTGGCAGACCTTACATAACGTAATCTATATTTATCTAAAACAGTTTAGCTCTGTAACAGTGAAAAAATTTTCAAAATCGATCAGGCAGTTTATTTTTGACACTTTTGGGTCCTATGGACCCAAGCGGACCTTACATAACGTAATCGATATTTATCTAAAATAGTTTAGCTCTGTAACAGTGAAAAAATTTTCAAAATCGGTCAGTTAGTTTATTTTTGACACTTTTGGGTCCTGTGGACCCTGGCGGACCTTACATAATGTATTCTAAATCTATCTAAAATAGTTTAGCTCTGTAACAGTGAAGGAATTTTTAAAATTGGTCGTTTGGTTTATTTTTTACAATTATGGGATCAGTAAATCCTGGCGAAACTCATACAAGTCTAGTACTCTAACAGTAAGAAAAGGGTTCTAAGGATCTCATATAACTTATGGAAGTCCGTAAGCTTCTTGCGGACATCATTTAATTAATTAATTCAAATACTTTAACTTACTAACTGTGAAAAATTTTTTAAAATCGATTGGTTAATTAATTTCTGGCCTTTTTAGGTCCCGAAAACCTTGACCTCACATAAAATACCTTAAATCCATTTGAAATGGTTTAATTTTTTAACATTATTAATTATTAGTGAAAAAATTTTCAAAATCGATTCAAAATATTTTTCCGTGCATACATATGTACATTGTACATATTTTGTTTTGTTTCATATTTAATAATATTATATCATAACATAATCTTCAATTTCTTGTTTACTTAAAAATTCAATAAAAAAAAAAAAACGCCGTGAGCAGCGGAGCCCCATCATGGAAGTCAAATTTTTCCTTTCATCTTCGGTATTGAGTGTCTACAAGCGAAATATAATTGAAAGTCCACAAGCGATTTGTAATTTTGGTGGTTTCAAAACTGATGATGAGTGTCCGGTTGATCGGGGCTTTAAAAAAAGGTTTTAAGTTTGTAAGGGCTGAATCTCAGTAAATTTCAATTTTGTGCCGATAGCAGTTAACAGGGAAAAAGCCAACACAATTCGTACGAGGGCATTTCTATCCATGCTTATCCGCCAATTGCCTTTGTGTTTTATTTTTAAATATTAAAAAAGGAACTTAAATAGTAAACTGGAAGGCTTTTATGAAGATATTTTTTCTTTCCAAAAAAATCCAAAATTTCTATTTTATAAATAATAAAAATCCAAAATTCTTAATTTATAAATAAACAGTGACTTTAATAACATTTTCAAATTACTTAATATGTATATATTTCATTTGTTAAAAATTGTATTCACTTTTTTTAAATTTTTTAAATTTACTATTCGCCTACTTGTATTTAGAATAAAAGTAATGCATTTAAAACACATTTAACAATAGCATTCAATTCCGATGTAAAAATGGAAGAAGTAGAGGGAAAAGTAATGTGGACTCCCTAAAAGGTACTAGCTGGATACTAACTGAATACACGTACAAAATTTCAGCCCTCTAGGTTTCCTTAGAGAGTCTCTAGACGTGTTAGAAAACAAGCAAAAAAATTAAGGAAATATTGGCGTAAAAATCGTGGGGGTAAGGGTTAAAAGTTGAAACCCCCAAAAAACAGTGTCTGGCTATTAGCTCAACCTGTATACAAACTGTTAAAAAACAAGAGAAATCATGTTCTTTTTGGTATAAAAATGGTGGGGGTAGGGGTTAAAAGTCGAGACCCCCAAAAGGCACCCCCTTGATACTAACTCAATCCGAATACAAAATTTCGGCCCTCTAGGTTTATTTGGGTGACCTGTGCGAGTGGTACAAACTTCGAAAACGTCGAAAATGCATGAAATTGTAGCTTAAAAATGAGTGGGGTGGGGGTAAAATATTAAAACCTCCAAAAAGCACAACCTAGGTACGAACTTTATCAACACACCAAATTTCAACCCTCTACGTTAATTCTGGGGAGCTGGGGGCCTGTTAGATCCAGCGAAAATCGTTTTTCCCCCCCTCTACTCCCACCAAATCATCCTAGGAAGCTGAATTTTGGATATGTTGTAGATAATTGACCGAAACATTATTTAAAACCGGTTTGGAAAAGTTTTATTACTTTTCCGCCCCCCACCACCCCCTTAAAGGTCGGGTCAGAAAAAAAATTTGCCCAAAATTTTACCCCACTTTGATAGTATGAGGTGCCTCGAAAATGAGCCCCATTTACCAAATTCCATCTCTTAACTTCCATAGGGGGGCCCTACACAAATTAAAAGGTGGCGGGAATATATATATATATATATATATATATATATATATATATATATATATATATATCAGACATTTTTTTTCTACATATTCGTGTTCTACGGGTCCGAAAACGGATAGCGCCCCTACTCTCGCCTCTCGCAGCTCTTATCGTATAGACTGTATAAGTCTAATTTTTCGGAGAAAATTCGACTAAAAATTCTTCATTACATTAGCTTAGAAAATCTGTTTAATTTTCATTTTTCAACTTGAGATAGAACCATGCTAATTATAATGCAATAAATGAGAAACAAAACTCTATACATGTATGTGTGTTATAACACATATATGTGAATAGACTTCACTGGTTCTCACAAAATTCTTTAATAAAAAAGTGAAATATTTTTATACTTCATAAAGAACTGAGATATAAATATAAATTACTTATTAGACTAACAAAGAAAGAAAACTAATATAATGGTGAAAATTTACATTTTCTCGAAAAATACTTAAAATAGAAAGAAAATTATAAGAATATTTTCTTCATAATTTTTTTTTCCTTTTCAACGATGTAAAAATCGAACTGTCTTATGATAGGATCGAATGATAAAAAATGGCCAGAAAACTTACTTCTGGGCACCGACGTGTCTGGCTAACGAACTTAGCCGAGCCAATTCAGAATCCAGTCCGCACACAAAATTTCATAAGCATTAGACGTTTCGTTCGAGAGTTATCGTGGCGACACACACACACACATATATATATATATATATATATATATATATATATATATATATATATATATATATATATATATATATATATATATATATATATATATATATATATATATATATATATATATATATATATATATATATATATATATATATATATATATATATATATATATATAAATTTTAGTGAATATCATTTTCGTATTCTAGGGACCTCAAAACACATTTCTGTTATGATCCCGGGCTTAGGTCCCGTCATGACACCTGCTGTGATAGCGTATTTCCAGTTTCACTTTTGGAAATTCGCTAAAAAAAGTTAAGAAAATGTCAAACCTACTGAAATTAAATAAGGGCAGTCTTTTGAGAAAATTTTATAAAGTTTGCATGATATGAAAATGAAATTTAACTCTTGAAATATTGTTACTTAATATTATAGTAAAATGTAAAAACCTTGACATTGACATATTCAAGTCTTGATTACGCTACAACTACGACTTCAAAACTATGAAAATTATCTATTCGAAATACCAAAACATTTCTTATCGACTTTCTTAAAAAGAACAGCACACAAGTTGAGTCAGAAAAGTTTGACTTGAGAGAACTAGTAACAAATTTAACCCAAATAACACTACAACTAGAGTTATAAAAAATTTGAGTCAATTGAATTAATTTACATTTAACTTACAATTTGCTAGATTGCATTCAGTTCGAGTTCTATGATTAATATGAGTCATAAGTGTTATAAATATACACCGAGAATTTGAGTAGGTACCTATGCATGCATTTTCATTTTAAATGTAAAATGGATTCAAATTTTCATTTTAAATACAAAATGGAAAATGGTTTTATCGAACTTATTTAAAATAGAAAATGCAAAATGCCATTTTGTATTTTAAATACATATTTAAAATGAAATCATTTTAAATAGTTCCCAGCCCTGTTGATATCTGTCTTATTGGAACTAAATTATGCATACTCTTGATTAGTGATGAGCAAAATTAGTCTTGGTCTTGCAGTCTTGTCTTGGTCTTGCATTTTCTGCAAGACCAAGACCAAGACCAAGACTATAAGTATGGCTGCAAGACCAATACCAAGACTCAAGTGAGCAAGACCAAGACTATAACAAGAAAAAAGCAAGACTCTTGCTAAATTATTTAAAAAGTTTAAAAGTATAATTAATACCGTAAAGAGAGAAAATTCTGATTTTAGAAGGAAAAAATTCGCTAATAAAAAAATGCAATAAAGTGCAAGATTTTTAGCAATACCAAGACCAAGACCAATACCAAGACTGCATTTTGCAAGACCAAGACTCAAACTGCTCTAGCAAGACCAAGACCAAGATTCTTAATGCAAGAACAAGACCAAAACCAAGACTGCCAAGTCTTGGTCTTGGTCTTGCATTTGCTCATCACTACTCTTGAGTTGGGTCATACAATTAGTTTCACATTTCTTGGATTTTTTTTACAAAACTAATTGAACTGATTTTGCTCATCATTAGATCACTCCATATAAATCCCGTATCATGCATCAAGTCTCAGCTCGAATACGATGACTCAAAAGAACGACACAATATTAGATTTTCCCATTAAAACTAGAAAATTAAATTTTGATATAATTTTTCACGTTATAGAAAATTTTCCTTCTACTAGAAATGGATGTTGATAAAAGCTTTTTTAAGGAAAATAGAAGAAAACGTCCTTACAAGGATATACATAAATTGACAATGAGTCAGCAAAGTAGTGAATATGATATACTCTTACTACCTAACACATATAATGTACATAATATACATAATACAATATACACACAAAACAGTAAACATGAAAACTCAACTCCTTGGTCTGGAGGCAGGAAGCTTGTCTCTCAACATAATACTGACGAAATTGTAACGTGACATGCAAGGAGATAAGAACTGGTATTTTAATTTAAGCTTCATTAATTTGTATCCTGTTAATTATGTAATAATAAATCCTTTGGGATATATCCTGTCATAAAATTCTCATTATATCGTCAGTAAGTAGCTGTTAATGTAATTAATAATTAATATGGATTGTAATTATGGAATTAAATTTTTGATCAGTTTATTTTTTAAACGTTGTAAAAGTTTAAAGTACATTACATTTCTCAGCAATTTCCTCTAGAATACAGTAAAACTTCGATTAACCGTCACTCGATTATCCGTCAGTTTATGTTGTCCATCAACGCTTAATAAAAAAAAAATCGCCGTGAGCAGCGGAGCCCCATCACGGAAGTCGAATTTTTCCTTTCATCTTCGGTATTGAATGTCTACAAGCGAAATGTAATTGAAAGTCTACAAGCGATTTGTCATTTTGGTGGTTTCAAAACTGATGATGAGTGTCCGGTTAATCGGGGCTTTAAAAAAGGTTTTAAGTTTTTTAAGGGCTGATCTCAGTAAATTTCAATTTTGTGCCGATAGCAGTTAGCAGGAAAAAAGCCAACACAATTCGTACGAGGGCATTCCTACCCATGCTTATCCGCCAATTGCCTTTGTGTTTTATTTTTAAATATTAAAAAAGGAACTGAAAAATTTTGCGGATGGAGCCCGTTTAGTAACCAGCGCAGTGTGTTATTGCTGCACACGGTAAAAACAAGAACATCACACTTTTATCTATTGCAGTCACTTCAACTGTAACGTATGTATATTTATATCTCACTCTGTTTGCTATACTTGTTCGATTTATAAATTTCATTTTCCAACTATTAGATCATTCAACAAAATTAGAATTAGTGTACAATTTAAAGATGTGACCTAATTTTTCAATATTTAATTTTATAAAAATTTGTGTATATGTTCGTAGTTCATAGATGATATTGGTATCTACTTTGACAAAAATAATTGTGCCTCTACCTCAGCCCTCAAGGTGCGTACAGTAAACATCTATAAAAGCTACATTTGAACCATTAAAACATTAGTGAGTTTCACACAATAAATAGTTACACAAAGTTAGCGCCGTGTAAATTTTTTTTTTAAATCGAATTTTTAATTGAAAACTGAACCAGGGCCGTAAGAAAAAATGACAGGTCCCAGAAATAAATCACATTTTTTTAAAAAATTCCCCCTAAAAATAAGTGAAGAGCAGAAAAAGTTGGGAGCAAAGAATATATTGAATATAAATACCACCTTAGGAGATTCCTAGAATAGCAAACCAGTTTAGGCAGCAGGCTAACCAATGCTTGACCTAATTTCTGCATCCTCACCCTTTTTTTCTTCTACCATATCATTTTAATGAATCTTGTTCAAGTTTTTAATTTTTTATTCGCACGAATATTGGGGGGGAGGGTAACTGTTTCCCTTCTTCCCCCCTATCGCTCCTATGCTGACAAAACGTCCAACTGGAACACTATTTTGCCATTTGGTTTTTAATAAAATTAAGCATCTGTGCATCTGCGCATCTTGAGAACAAACGTATGGATATTTTCAAACTATTTTTGTAATATTTTGAAAGAAAACTGAGTTTCAATAAATTTTATTTATATATATATATATATATATATATATATATATATATATATATATATATATATATATATATATATATATATATATATATTTATGATTAGATCATAACCCTATACTTATTTCTGATATTTCGAATGAATGGTTTTATTATTACCATTAAATATTCAAGAATTAAAGATTAAATAATTTTTTGTCTGTGCGTTTAACAAACATATGTTGATTCAAATTAAGATATAAAATTACATTATTATTATATTAAAATGACAGGCAAGTTTAATTTTAATGATTTATTGCCTCAACAATGTCAAAAAGGGAAAGTCAATCAGTTTAAGTAGGTATAATAATATACACATTTTTCAAAAAAAAAAAAAAAAAGATTGACAAGTCTGACAGCTTTTTCTGGCAGCTGAGATCAGGCACCGTTCCATAAAACTCTTGTAAAAAAAATTCGTAGAATACCATTCACAATAGATTTTACTCAAAAAAAAAAATTAAAAAATTAGTGTTTATGGCGTCATTAAGAAAACTTCCATACTTTTGAGAAGGAAAATTTACTCAAAAATGACTCACATTTTATTAGGAAATCATGGTAAATTATTGGGCCAATTCGTATCGGCGTAAGCCAAAGTCGCTTGCTCTTATTTTTAATCACATTACACTTGTTTTAATGCGCTCTTGGCTTGCTTTTGAGATATTTGTATATTCCTGTCTCACTTTCCATGTTGTAGAGAGAAGAGTCAAGTATTAATGTTTAACGTTCGGTATACATCGTATACTGTATACGATGTATACCGAACGTTAATACTTGACCCTTTTCTCTAGAACATGGAAGGTGAGACAGGAATATACAAATATTTCAAAAGCAAGCCATGTGCGCTTCAAAACAAGTGTAATGTGATTAAAAATAAGAGCAAGCGATTTTGGCTTACGCCGATACGAATTGGCCCATTATTAGGTATATCTTTAAAATTTGAAATGGAAGAAAATTTTGAGGACCTTACCTTATTTATGCATGCCTTATATATTTTACTGTGTATATCAGAGAACAAAGAGAACGAACATTACTATGTCTATACTAGGGAAACGAGCGTAACCACAAAGGATAGAAAATAAACCCCCACTATGTTATGTATGTGCACGCGGAGTTGTGTGTGTTAGTCCGTTTGATGTTGTGTGTATTAGTGTCTTGCATACATACATACATAATATGTACGTGGTGGTGGTACGTATGATGTACGTATACCACGTAGATATACCGTGTTAATACGAGAGGTAACAATATAACAACAATTGAAACATACCCATTGAGTGCTGGCGAATCATAGAACACTAGAAGCCAACTAATATCAACGAAGTGTAGCTTGCTCGGAGCTCTTTGTAGGCCTGTCACAGCTTTAGTAATGTAGTCAGTCGCTATCCGTCACCGAACCCACAGTGCATTGTATTACATTGTTAGACATTGATAGTTGAATAGCACACATTTCTCTCTCTGGTAATACGTGTGTTGTAGTAGTGTTTGTAAATACGCACACAGACGCAACCATTAAACCAATACCACTGCAAACAGTGTGTATCTACACCAAAAGAGTGGGGAAATTTTACGTCACCCACTGGCGACAAGTGGAACAGTGTAATTTGGTTACTAGTATGGTCCCTTGTGGCGAATGAATGAGGACTAAGCAGCCTAAAGCCGCTGCTACACGATGCTACGAACACCTTCCAACATTCGACGTTGGATGGTTCATAGCATCGTGTAGCCGTTGTTCGAACCTACGAGTGTCCAATGTCGAGCGTCAAACGTTCGCATTTGGTCGTGTCCCGTTCGATGTCGGTATTCTTGCACCGAGTCAAAGGGATGCTTCGAACGTTTGAAGGTCAATGTTGGTTGCGTTGGTTGGTTCAACTCAGCAGCTGCACGACTCGTTCATGTGAAGAGAGACAACATCAGTGTATAACATTAGAGATAACATCAGACAGATAACAGCGTCGTCCACTGAGCACCAACACATCATCATTCGTATTGGATCAAACATTCGATTCACCGTGTAGCAGACACATTCGTCGCACCAACTATCGAACTTAATTGCCTCAAACGTTCGATCGAACGTTGGAAGGAACGTTCGTAGCATCGTGTAGAACCCGCTTAAGATGCACATAAAAGCACATAATTATGTGATTGCAGAAAAGAGATAGATGTATTCGTTCTATTTGTTCTGTGGTGTATATTATTAATGTATTTACATACATACATATTTGTAAACGTTTTGTTTTCTAGAGCCATCTATTGTTCGTATACCGTAGTATATAAATTGAAAATCAACAGAAATCTATATTTTATTCAAGATTTTATTTTACATGCATATAATAATAATTATTTTAAATTTTTTATTTCTACCGTTTACTACATGATAAAAATTTATTAAATAAATGTGTATAACTGATATACATATAACTGAATTACTTCATACTTCGCATTAAAGTTGAAACTGAAAATGCCGTACGGAATATCTACAAAATAAGACACAAAAGATGTTGATAATAATTCTTCTATACATTTTTTTTTATCTTTTAACTTACAGAGACCAGAGTTTCATTCTCTAAATAAGCCAATCCAGCTACTAATCTTTGTGGTTCAGCTGATCTTCGAATAACATGTATTAAACCAAGGCGAAATCGAGGATGTGTACTATACCATCCACTTTCATACGCTCCATTACCCACTTCAACGCTCTAAAATTTAAAAAAAGAATGCCTCAAGCTGGCTAGTTATTTCATGGAAGCTAGCAATTTATAAATAGCTAACAGTTAGAATCTTCCAGAAACTGAGATGAGGGGAACACATTGTATTATTTCTATAGTTACCAACTAAACCAAGTAATTATGTTTTTATATGAGTGAGTGAGTAAACTTCTATTTATTAATATGATAGACAAAGATAAATGCAGATGTAGAAAAAAAGTTCTTTTTTGCTTGCGCCCATAATGCCAACAATTAATTTATTTCCAGTTTGTTTTATCCGGACTTTTGACTGAAAATGGCGTAACCACAGAATACAGAAACGACCTTACTATCTCTGAGCTAGTGATACCAGCGTGGACAAAAAACCTCTACCACTTCTCTACACTATACACCAATACCTCAATTTGCGTCGTGTTTACATTCCAAAAAAACACGACACAAATTGAAGCGACGCAAAGTGAATTATGATTTTCTATAGCAAACCATGTAAAGATCGAAGATAGGTTTCAGGGTTACGAAAATACTACTTTTTAAAAAGAAAACTGAACAAAGTAAACATTTAAAAAACAAAAATAATATAAAATTTTATTACATACATACAAAAAACAAAAAAAAATAAAATAATCAGTTAATTTGAAATACAAAGTAAAAATTAATCACTGTCTATTTAAATAATTTCGTAATACACATTTATTTTAGTTTTATACCAACACGCTCAAAGTAGTTGCCATCTCTTATCAATCTTTATTACAACATCAATAAATACATATCCACCATATTACAATAAAGTCATGCCATCTTTTAGAAAAAAAAAGAAAATTTCAAAAAATTTCGAAAAAAATTAGACTCGAACTCAAAACAACGCAACTTCGAAAATCTAACGACGCACAGTGAAAATTAGTACTAATTCAGCAGCGACACAACTTCTAAAAAACGCAAAACGAAACGACGCAAAGCGAAGTATTGGCGTATATGTTGTGTAGGTACACACTGTCTGTAGTTGTGTGTGTTTAATATTTGCATCTATGTGAGTGGTGACACACACAACTATATAACACGTACATACATGCAGACAGAGATCCATGCAGTGTAAGCAGGGCCATAACTAGGCTGGGGCAGCCGGGGCATTATCCCGGGGTCGCCAGCCAAAAGGGGCCCCTAAGAGAATACAAGGTTTCTTGTCAAGTTTTAAGGGCGGTATTTCTGTAAAATTAGGGCCCGAAACGAGCAAGAGACTGACAAGCAAAAAAAAGGTCGTCGGTTTTTTTTTGCCAGGGGTCGGATTTTTTTTTGTTTAGGGTCTAGGGGCCCCGAATGTACTTTCTGCCCCGGGGCCCCTGAAGACCTAGTTACGGCTCTGAGTGTAAGGAACAATGATTTTAACAATACATAACAATTGATGTGCATAGGCTGACCGCCGCCGAAAGAATGATCAATTAAGCAGTAAGAAGTGCTCGATCGGCCTCCTACTGTCCAGTGTCCACATTTTTTTATATGTACGCTTAGGACTAGGGCATAACCAATCTGCTATCAAAGCTCTTATCCCGACTCTATGTAGTATAGAAATTCTTTATAATTTATTACTAACTTGCAAACGGCCGTATTTGATGGCTTTCAAAACGTCGGTTTACTTACCACATATTGTAAAGCACTGCCATAACCGCAATAAAGACTTATTTGGACCACAAGACAAATGAAATAACCAAATAATTTAATTTGTTTTTCCGGATTTTCTTCCTAATAATATATAAAAATATTGTAAAACTAATTTTCAAAATTCTGATACCGATATATATTTGGACAGTACCTCTTGAATTAAATAGAACAAGATACATATGCACCCCGCGGCAATAAGTAAGCCAAATGTAAAAGTTAAATTGTAAATTTTTTGAATATCTCTAGAAAAACTAAGAAGAAATTCTGTAATATTAATAATCACTTTTTATTATGTTTTATGTATATGAAGAGGTGGATTTCAAAAGGCGCTAAGTCATTTTTTGTCTAATGTGAGATTTTAATTGATGCAGAATGTTCAAGTCCAGCTCTACACGATTTTCATAGTGCCACCCTTCAAAATGAGCTTAGTCTACTGTAAAATGAATGATGAAAAATGGAATGTTTTCCAAAAAAGCGCTAAGTCAGTGACAGTTTTATTTCAAAACGCTCTAAGTCAAATTTACTCGTAAACCATTGCATTTTTTTTCAATAATAGCTGATATTTTTTTTCCAAATTTGCTTGTAGACAGATTTTCCGTTATGTCAAACAAATGAAATAGCTAATAATGCACTGTTTAAAATGTTTCTTGAATAAAATATATCTGTATTTAAACAAGCTAGATTTATTTTAACCAACTCAACCCAACTTTTTAAAGGTTTTTTTTTTTATTTCAATATAATCTATTGAAAATTATATGTATAAATAAGAACAAATAAATAACATCAATAATAATTATTATCTAAGAACTTGAAAATAATTTAAACAGATTATTACATTTGCCTACCTAGGTAGTTTTTTACATTTCCTGAAAAATTGCAAAAAGTGACTTAACGCCTTTTGGAATCCACCTCTTCATATGGTACATACTTGTTTAATTTGATGTGATATTCCACGCAAAAACTCATATCTTTATAAATTTGCTCACTTGCAGCATCGTCACTTCGATTCTCCTTATTAATTGAGCTGAATGCCACCTTTAAGAGTCTATACTGAGCGCACAAATGCATCAAAAAAAAACTAAACAGCATATCATATCCAGGCACTCCAACCGACACATAAATACCCACATAAGCAATCCAAAGCCAAGTAATTTCATGAATTGGACTCTTATTAATATCGTACGGATACCTGTTCACAAAATTAATAAAGCAAACAACGGATAAATAGGCCCTAAAATACTTACCAACATAAAATTGGCATTTTGCGAAATCCGGGCAAAGGATCCGCATACGGAAATGCCATCCATACAGCGACAAAAATAATCGCTGAGACTGCATAAAATAATACTATTCGATTAATCCAAACCATAGTGCGCCACATTTGTTTGAATTCTTTTTCATACGAGCCTAATGGCCAAAATTCGTACCGTACTGTATGTAAAAGTTGAATAGTTATTGATTTATAATAATACATACAGAAAATTTTACAGAAAACCTAAAATAAAATACTACTTTAAGAAAGAAATCTTATAATAACACCATACGGTCCGCGCATCTAAACTTTCTAAAGGGCCACCAATATTCAGCATGTGTAAACATACACATTTTTAATAAAAAATAATAATAACAGAAAATACAATAACGATAAACACGACATCACTATAATTTAGTATTACCTGAACAACTGTAAGCAGGGTCGCATAGACTGAAATAACATATTCCAAATTTCCCCAATGACCCTGGAAAAGGAATATGTGTTGCCAAATAAAAATAAGAACGCAAGAGCCTAAACTAAAGTAGGTGATGGCTCGAGTTATTATAGTGTCATGCTCAGGCCAACCATTTGCTGCTCGTAAATAAAATTTTGACCACTTTAACGTTTCCTCGACTCTTTGCAAATGAAATTCTGTAAATTCGAATAAATATTTGATTTAATTAAATAAATATTTATGCTTGAACGTTAAAGAGGCGCCTATAATTTTATATGGAAAAGTGACCTGCTCCAAAAATCAAATAACTGTCTTTTTTTTAACATTTTCTAGGCCCGTTATTTTGGGAAAGAACCACAAGAATTTAACTAGCATAAGTATTTATTTAATATAATTTTTTTTTAAGTTAGAAAAAATTATGAACTTAATATTAGCAAACAGCACAGAGTCTAATTACTTTTATTTTCTTAGCATACTGTTTAACAGTACATTAGCAAAAACAAAGTAAAAATTTAAAGTGGTTTTTGGTACCTATGCTTCCTGTGAAAATCAGGAAGGAAGATGTAAAAGTGTACATTTTGAAACCTTTTTTTGCTGATTTTCACAAACAGGACAAAGTCGAACCACTTTAATTGTATGTGTTGAATCACATACAAACGTGTATTAAGTTTACGATTCCTTCTAACTAAAAAAAAATCATATAAAATAAACACTTAAACCAGCCAGTTTCTTATACCCCCTTGTCGAAATAATAGACCTAAAAAATGATAAAAAAAAAAAAAAAACTACAATTATTTGATTTTCTGAGACAAACCTATTTTCTATGTAAAATGAGACGCCTTCTTTATAGTGAATTACCTCGATCAGCTTCTAAAATTTGCTTCATTTTTACATAGAAAGAATATTCTACGCAAATAGATACTTTTTAAAGTAAAATTTTCTTTTATATGATGGTTACCTATATTTATTATAATGACTGAACATTATAAATAACGTTATATTAAGTTATAGATTTTTAAATAAGTATTCATTAGATACCGAATATTTGATGAAATAAAAATTATATATTTCAAAATTTTTATGCAAATTATTACATAAGAATTTATGTGGACAATTATCTCATTAATAAATAATATTCTTGATTTACAAAATTTAAATAAAATTGATGGTTTTGTAAAAATGTAAATTTTAAAGTAAAATCAAATGGTGCATGATGTTAGAAATATGCTGGAAATGATGTTAGAAATGTGTACATATTGTCTCAATATCTGCAATCGACAATACGTGGCGTATATCTCACTGCCTATATTTGGTGAAAGTTGTTTAATCTTTAAATGATTAAGACGAGTTAACTCGTCCTGTAATATGGCGTCTCAAAATGCTGTGATATGTATATATTCGCTGGTACTGGTGCCGCCATTTGTGACAGATTTTTCGAAATACTAATAACTGTAAATAATGTTCAATTTTATCAACATTTTTAGTATAATTTAGTATAATTTATATTTTGTAAATTCCTAGAGTTCACTTTTTTGATGTTGGGATCGTTGATGTTTGTTCTTTTTCTTTTTTTGTAACCTTATCTATTGTACTTATCACTGGCAGTAAAGTAAAAAGTCCGGCATTCTGAGACAAATAATTTTTCCATATGGTTTGTTTAAAAGCGTTAAGAACGCTATTAAAATGCCCTAAGACGCCAAATGTTAAGGCGTATTGTCGCGTAATACAATATACTGTTGATCCACTATCAATTCGTTCTTGCTGAAATATTTATATTACGTAGGTACATTTCAGCAAACACGAGTTGGCTGTGAATCAGCAATAAAATTTTAAAAATTATGGCTGATTAAAAGTAATAAAGGAAAATGAATATGACAATTCAGATAAATTCAACTTGTTCAATTTTGTTTAACTGACCTAATTTCAAATACCCCTGTCGCAGCATCCTGCATAACAGAGCGAATTTCCGTTTTTAAAAATTAGTTTTTCTCGGAAACTAGTTGACATAGAACAATAGTTTGAAGAGCTTCTTTATGTAATTGTTTCTCCTCTTTTAAATGATGTAAAAAGATTTGGCAAAAATTTTTGAATAAGTGGAAATTTTACAAGTACTTGCAAACGATTAGGATTTTACGTAATTTAAAGAGATATTAGCTCAATATTGCTGCCATTTTTGACAATGTAGTAACAAAAAATTAAACGATTATTACGTTTTCCATCGGAAATTAAAATTATTAAATAGATTAAATTATCGTATAAAAATGATATTTAAATACAATAAGGAAATAAAATTTCAGTTTTAATTCATTGAAAAATAAAACAATTATTTTTCTGAAATGTCACTGTTTGACGGATACATAGGCGTCTAAACATATTTTTGTAGCAAGTATTTTTAAAGAAAATGAAAAGTTTTTTGTGAAAAAACTTCTCCTTTTTAATTTGGTTTGTAATAAAAAGAAAATACTATCGAATTTCAAATATTTTTACAATATTTGAGTACATTTATTAATAATATTTTCGTTCCCAATTGACTTTGCTACTATTAAGAAACGCCAATGTCATTTTGATTTGTATTGAATATGTACATTAGAGTCATTTATTTCACCTGCCACCTGTCGTTGGCAAAAATAAAATAAATAAATAAAAAATAAATATATTTTTCAGTAAATTAATGAAATACTCCAAATTATTTTTAAATTAAGTTACTTTAAATACTAATTTTTTAAAATAATTTGATTTTGTTATGCAAAAATGTTAAAAACTTGAAATAGAGCCCGACATCTATACTCCAAAATCTAAATTACTGCCATTCAGTATTCAATGCTGTATTATAGAGGATGATACTGGAAAAGGTTCTTTCCTTGGATGTAATAGAAATGTTAGCCGTTAAAACTCTGTCGGTTGAAAGAGCCTCAAATACATACGCATATTTCTACCGCGTAATTGCTAAATTAGAGAAAAATTCAAAAAGTAAACTTGGGTAAAAAAATTTTTTTTCTTCATTTATATTTTTAATTGATGCATTAGATCAGTTTTATCGAAAAATTAACATATAGTCTCATTTAAAAATCTGTTGTATCATAACTCGAAAACCATAAGAGCTATAAAGCTCCTGACTATAGCAATCGGTTGCCCCCGTCGATATCTACAACTCCTATTTGAACAATTTTTTGATTAAATCAACGGTTTGGCTGTAATCAAAATGGCAACTCTCGAAAAACTCACGCTGTATATATTAAAAACGAACCTATTTTACGTCTCCAAAAGATGCCGACAATTTAAAGTTAGGTTTTTCCTTCAAAATCGAATTTTTTATTGTTCTTTGGTGACCTTTACACCTCTTAAGACCAATAATAATACCCCTGTCGCAGCATCTGCATAACATAGCGAATTTCCAATCATAAAAGTTACTTTTTTTCGAAAACCCGCTTACCTAGAATAATGGTTCAAAATGTATTTTCTGTGATTTTCTTGGTTCTTTACCACAATGTAAAAAAAATTGGAAAAACTTTTAAATTTTGGCAAATTGTTTGCAAAAAAACTCATTTTTTTTAGGTTTTTGGAATTGGACGTGTCTGACTGGAGAACTCATACAAAATTTTTGGACTTCCAACGTTTTATTGTTTTATTATATTTGCATCCCAAACTAGTATCTATCCTATAAATATAACAAGTTTCATCCAAAATGAATTTTTCGGATATATAGGCACTTAAATTTTCGAAATTTCTAAATTAATTTAAAATAGAGTTAGTCTCCAGAAATTTTGTATTATGGTAAATTTAATGTAATAAATGACAAGTATATAAGTATAGTAATTATAAAGCATTCGCATAGAACAATAGTTTTAAGTATACATGCACATAAGCAAAATAATTTTTGAATTTTCCTGAAGGAAGGAAATATTTTCCCGTAATAAAAAGTATCCTAAATGTTGACGCAGGTAATAAGTTATCACTACACCAGATTTCATAAAAATCCGTTCAATAGTTTTCGCGTAATATGTGCACATGCTCAAAAAGTTTTTTTATTTTCCTGTGGGAATGAGCCACTTTCCCGAAATAAAAAGTATCTGAGATGCGGACTCAGGTAATAAGTTATCACCACACCAAATTGCATCAAAATCCGTTCAATAGTTTTTGCGTACTGTATGCACATGCTCAACATGGTTTTTCCATTTTCCCGTGGGAATGAGACATTTTCTCGAAGTAGAAAGTATCTTAGATGTTGATCCGGGTAATAAGTTGCCGGCACACCAAATTTCATTAAAATCCATCCAGTAGTTTTTGTGTGATGCGTGAACAGACGAACAGACAGACAGACAGACAGACAGACAAAAATTTAAAAAATCGCTGTTTTGATATCTACATCGATAACTATTTACAGTATCTGCACAATTTTTAAAAAATATTCCCTATACAGAAACGATCTCGTTACATTTGTATTATATGTATAGATTACCTATTAATGGCTCTTTATTTAAAATATTAATTTTTTTTTAAAATAAATCGCCCCCTGTTCTAGGAAATATATATTTTTTTAATTTTTATAAAATTTCTTATGAAAGTGAGCTTCTTAGACAATTTTATTTTGTATTAATGTATTTTATTTTGTATTAATGTGAAACATGAACATTTAAATGTTGGCAATTTCTGTATTGTGGCGTTATCTATCTAGCGCGTTAGTTAACTACTTTATTTAAAAGTTCGAATAAAATTCCAGTCATTTTAATTTTTAATTGTTCAACTTCAGTACCTTCAGTATCATAAAAGCAAGCAAAATAATATTACAATTTATTTATGTAGATACATATATGATGGAAAGTTAAGAAAAGAAAATGTTTTTTTGGAAGTTCGTGTTTAAGGTAAAATCGAAAAAACTTGGAAAATTTAATTAGTAATTAATTTTTTTTTTTATATATTTAGGTTTGGTTGTAAATGAATCTACTGTTGATCTTTTAATATGATACTGAACTATTCATGATTTAAAATGAAAAATTGTGTACTTATTAGATGATGAAAATAAAAATGAGTAGTTTGAAAAACCGAAACAAATCGACCGAGACGTCTTGAAAAAGTCTGTCGGGACACCGGAGCAACGGAGCTAGAACCGTGACAAATCCGGGAAAACCAAGACGTATGGTCACTCTACACGGATTGTGAATGTTATAAACTTTAAGTTTTGATTTTTAAGCACATTATGAGTGAAATTGAAAATTAAGAACGTGTGAAATTTGACATTTTAGTTAAAGTGCATATAAAATATAATACCTACATGTTTTTATAAAAATGCAAATATAAATAAATGTTTTCTGTTTTTTTTTTTTTTTTATTTTAATTGTTATTAATTATTTGGCTTTTTTAATAATTTAGAATTTTTCTGTCAAATGAATAAATTCTGAAAATATGCATTTATGACATAATTTCAGTAAAAGTGAAAATGAAATTTTTCACCCACACTTTTGTAGTGTCAATGTACATCACTGGATCCCAATTTTCAAATGGATAGATAATTTCAGTAGCGTAGAAACTAATTATTAAAAAATTGCAAACCAAATGTGTTTATATGATAATACGTACTTATAATAGTATTTTACAATATAAGTTCGGTAAGTTGCTTTTACTGATCGAGAAAATGTTGCGAAAACGAGACCCGCAGGGTCGAGTTTTTGCAATTTTCGAGATCAGTAAATGCACTTAACGCATCGTGTATTGTATAATATTTTTTGCACGATCGATTTAAAATAATTAAAGATTAAAAATGTGTTAAATAAAAAATAAAATTCAGATAATATAGATGAAATTTATATTTCTATGTTATGACATAGAATGCCATGAATAAATATTATAAATATTCATAACAACTAATATGAATCTTTGTAGTGACAATTGACAACTATGGGCCTATTCGTACCGCACCAAGTCAAAGTGTCTTGCTCTTACTTTTAAGAACATTATACTTGTTTTGAAGAACTTTTGTCTTACTTTGGAGATATTTGTATGTTCCTGTCTCACTTTCCGTGTTCTTGAGAGAAGGGTGAAGGATATGTACGATGTATACCGAACGCTATTACTGACTATAAACTATGTATGCTACAATCATCGTATCATAGAGATGTACACGATATGATTTTACTCACAGAGTACTAATTTAAATACAAGAGTAATATTGTACTAGATTTTAGATAAAATTTCTTGTTAATACAATAATACGTGAAAGTTTTTAAAAAATGTGTTGTTAATTATTTAGAATTTAGCTAATTCACTTGAATGAATTTTTTTAATGAAAATAAGTTGCGTTTTTAATGACAATAGGAATATTCTTATTGGAACGAGAAAAAATTAAAAAATAAAATAACAGAAAATTCTCATATAATTTTTATTTGTATAAATTGAATTATATAATTCATTTTATTTATTTATACTATTATTATTATTATTATTATTATTAATTTTTTTATTCTAATAAGAATTGTACAGAATTTTGATAAGAATTGAATGTAAAATGTTGAACTGGCAAAAATTTTAATAGGTATAAAGAAATTAGCATTATGAATAATACAATTTTGTTCGTCATTGGCCTGGCCTTTATATAAGGTTAAAACTATTCATTAAGAATTTTTTAGTACATCAAACATGTATACGAAGTATCCCATGATTTAAATACCTAATTAAAGCCGGTTACACACGGTCTGATCTCATCGGCCAATAAAATAGACATTATTGACGACGTAAAGATTCTCTCTCGTGTCTCTGGTGGTAAAATTAGGACTAGTATCAAGTTAAAATATACGCATAAATGTTTAATTGGGGATATAAAATCTAGTAATCCGCCCATAATTTGTATAATAGGTATTCTAATGACAATTACACGTATACAAAAATTTTTACTTGATACAGATTCTTAATGATTAGTTTTATATTAGTTTTAGAAAATGAATTATATAATTCAATTTATACAAATAAAAATTATATGAGAATTTTCTGTTAATTTATTTTTTAATTTTTTCTCGTTCCAATAAGAATATTCCTATTGTCATTAAAAACGCAACTTATTTTCATTAAAAAAATTCATTCAAGTGAATTAGCTAAATTCTAAATAATTAACAACACATTTTTTAAAAACTTTCACGTATTATTGTATTAACAAGAAATTTTATCTAAAATCTAGTACAATATTACTCTTGTATTTAAATTAGTACTCTGTGAGTAAAATCATATCGTGTACATCAAGGGGTCAAACTAGATTGTCTATGTCTCTGTTCCACTTGTAATGAGTTTGTGACGTAAATCTCCCCACTCTATTGGTGTAGATACACACTGTTTGCAGTGGTATTGGTTTAATGGTTGCGTCTGTGTGCGTATTTACACATACTACTACACCACACGTATTACCAGAGAGAGAAATGTGTGCTGCTCAACTAACAATGTCTAACAATGTAATATAATGGACTGTGTGTTCGGTGACGGACAGCGACTGACTACATGACTTAGCTGTGACAGGCCTACAAATGACTCCAAGCGAATACACTTTTTTGATGTTAGTTGGCTTCTAGTGTTCTATGGTGTACATCTCTATGATACGATGATTGTAGCATACATAGTTTATAGTCAGTAATAGCGTTCGGTATACATCGTACATATCCTTCACCCTTCTCTCAAGAACACGAAAAGTGAGACAGGAACATACAAATATCTCCAAAGTAAGACAAAAGTTCTTCAAAACAAGTATAATGTTCTTAAAAGTAAGAGCAAGACACTTTGACTTGGTGCGGTACGAATAGGCCCTATATTTGTAAATAAAAAATTGTCAATATTTCACTGGCGTGAATATTTTTTTTGAATTTTCTATTAAAAAAAATTGAGGAAAATAGTTTGTTAAACTATATTATTAGTGAGAATAATAAAATTGATACAGCATTTTATTTTTGACTGCAAATTTATTCTCGTAAAATGAAAGGAAGATTATGAAAGCCACAGAAAATCTTAATGATTGAACGACCTTTTGAAATGTCAATAAAATAAGAAGACTGATGCCAACAATAATAATAATAATGTGCAAACTAGTGAAAATTTTCATATTATTAATGGATTTATTTTCCTAATTGTTCAAATTGTACTTTTAATTTCAATATAAATAAATAAATACAATCATTTTGAGCTAATTTAACTTACCACACTCCTATTTACTTACCACGCATCTATTTCACTTACCGCACTGTTATTTTTTGGTTTCCATGGATATAAACAAACGTACGGGAAATGTAACTTACCAGCATTGTCAACAGCCTCGGTAAATGCATGAAAATACACGATCGTGCAAAAAATTTGTATACGTGTTCTTCCGAAAATCGTAAATACCTAATTAACTTTCTCTCGATGAAGTTGGATTGACAAACATTTACATTAGGGATGTTATGGATATTCGTAACCGTAACTAAAACTACCGATATCCGAAATAATTAAATATCCGAAACCGAAAGCGTATACGAAAATGAAAGTTTATAAGTCTAGTAAGTACTTAACACATTAAATATTTCAGTCCCTTTTTGACAATCTTGCCAGAACTTAAACACTTTTTTAAATATTTTTATTGTTAAAATCGAAACGTTATTTTGAAGCCGGTTAAAATTAATATATTTTACATTAAAATGTGTGGTCAATACAATCACCCGCTAGTTAATTATCGCTAGATTTGATGCTAGAAAATTGAGAAAAAACAGGTTATAGAGATTTTTTTTTATTTAGATTTTATTTGTAATGATTGTATTACAAAATTCAAAAGGATGTTAAAAAATGTGTGTATTCACTATGAGCTTTTGCCTGTAGTAAATCCAGCTGCTCAAAATCGGTTCCAATATATCAGTTGGTCAGGACGGCATTTGTACATAATTTTAATATTTTCTTTAAGAAATAGTATTTTTTTTTTAAATACTTGTTTGATTTTTTCAAGGCGAGTACTTTCTACGATGTGTGTTTACCAAATTCTACAAAATAATTAAAAAAAAAACATTGTAACCCTACTATTTTGAAATTTTCAAAAAAATATCATGAAAATTACCTCATATATGCTTTTTCTGAGTTAATTATTGAAAAATATTCTATTTTCCGAGATTTTTAAGGTAAAACGAGCAGATGTATGGTTTTTGTTAAACAAATTTCAGATCTTTAATACATTTTTTCCTTAAAAAAATAAATATTTAATATTTTCAAAAATGTATGATACAACTTGTCAAAATTTAAAATTATTTGTTTTGTTGTCAAAAGAAAAAAAAAACTGAATGTGCAAATTTATTTACCACTAAAATGATGGGTTTATACATATAATTATAACGTAGTATTGTCATTTGGATAGAAAATTACGTAAAAATATTATTGTTTGAATATGATTTAACGTAATTTTTATGCGATTGTAGCAAGCTCTTATTAATTTTAGGAAGGTGTAAACATCATCTAAATTCTGATCATATCACATAACATACTGCGCCGTGATTTTTTATCTAAAAAAAAATGGAATAGAGATACATTATAAAAACATTTAACTGACAAAGAAAAAGAATATAGCCGAATCGTTAAATTGGATTAAAAAAATCATGACATGCTACTTAAAAAACGGATTTTTTCGAATTTAGCTCGTAAAAAATGAGACAGAAAAAAAAAGAATGCGAGTGCGAGTGAAATGGAGAACGACATATTTCCTAGTTTTTCTCGAAAAGTAAGCAATTTAGAGCAACGGTATAAAAACATTTTTTATGAATTTTACCTTTTACTAGGGCTTGGTGTAAAAAAAAATTTGAAAAATTGCTTAATTCTGGCAAAAAACTCATTTTGTTGACAAAAAACGCCCGGAAAACCTACTTCTGGGCATCCGACGTGTCTGGCTAACGAACTCATCCAACGATTTGGAAAATCGAATTCGCACACAAAATTTCATAAGCATTAAACGTTTCGTTCGAGAGTTATCGCGCGGATACATATATATATATATATATATATATATATATATATATATATATATATATATATATATATATATATATATATATATATATATATATATATATATATATATATATATATATATATATATATATATATATATATATATATATATATAATTTTAGTGAATATCATTTTCGTATTCTAGGGACCTCAAAACATATTTCTGATATGGTCTCGGGCTTAGGTCGCACCATGACACCTGGCGTAAAAGCTGAATTTCCAGTTTTGGAAATTCGCTAAAAAAATTCGTTTATAGCATTTTTGACGTGAAATTTCATGCTCTTTCAGAATCCGAAATAAAAAATAGGCCTTTCCATTGGAAAAATACGACTTGACCTCAAAATGACCTTGAGAATGAAGGTCAAGGTCAAATTCAAGGTCACTATTTAATGTCCCCCTTCGTACCTAACAACTTTTGTAATGGTCATTTTTTGGTAGGTGTCACCTCTGGCGAGATATTCAGATGCATAGATTAAGATGGCTCACCTGTATATATATATAGCACCCTGTAGACACTAAAACCGCAGGAACTTTTTCGGAATTAACAGTCGCGTCACCCCTCAAAAGGATAAGAGTTATTTCCCTTACACCTTGTATATATGTTAATCCCGAAAAAATTCCTGCGGTTTTAGTGTTTACAGGGTGCTATGAATCACCCCACAAAAGGACGAGAGTTTATGTATATATAAATTTTAGTGAATATTATTTTCGGTTTCTAGGGACTTCAAAACAAATTTCTGCCATAGTCCCGGGTTCAAGTCGCGTCATGACAGTGGCTGGAATTCCATTCTGGAAATTCGCTAAAACTGGAATTATGAACATTCAAATAAAATACGTACAAAAATTGATGTTTCAAATTTTTTGGGATGTTTTATCTTTAAATTTGTGAAATAACAAATAATTAACAAAAAAAATCATGAAATTTTAACTTTTTTTTTTTTATAATTTTATATCGATATGCTCGTATCAGAATTTTAAGTACGATGCTTGATTTTTCACTCATAATTATATTTTGTTCCAATGTAAAACTGATTTGCAAAATTTCATTGCTCTTACTGTCAGCTTGTATTTGTTAAAATATATGGATTTGTTGGTGAACTTCTTTATTCCCTTGTAGGATTTTAAAGTCTTTTGACGGCATATGGCGACCATACAATCTGATGTATCATTATACAATTTAAAAAGGAAAACTCAAATCAAGTGTTGTGAGATATTAACGCTCTTATTTTAACAATAGGGAAAATTTTTTTGTCTTAAAATGCCGGACCATTTACTGCTAATGTAAGGTGACCAGACGTCCCGTTTTCAACGGGACAGTCCCGTTTTTCGGAGACATGTCCCGGTGTCCCGACCAAACTTCTCGGGATGTCCATTTGTCCCGTTTTGGAAATATTTGAACTTATACCCTATTTTATGAAAAATTTTATTCATTATCATTAGGCTAAGAAAATGTCTAATAATTGTATTATTCATACTCTGATGATAAAATGCACTTGTTTATTATTCTGAATAAAATAATTATTATCACTGGTGTAAGAGGTTTGGCTATGATTTCCCTGGTAATATCCTTTTGTTTTTCTATCTTTCTATTCCTAACACAAATTATTCCATTCAGATTATCGTTTCATTATCAAAGGTCTCATACTACAGTGGTGGTGGAATCATCCGCCACCAAATTAATTTTATTATATTAAGAAAAACGCCGTGAGCAGCGGGGCCCCATCACGGTAGTCGAATTTTCCCCTTCATCTTCGGTATTGAATGTCTACAAGCGAAATGTGATTGAAAGTCTACAACCGAATTGTCATTTTGTTGGTTTCAAAACTGGTGACGAGTGTTCGGCTGATCGAGGCTTTAAAAAAAGGTTTTAAGTATTTAAGGGCTGTATCTCAGTAAATTTCAATTTTGTGCCGAAAACAGGTAGCAGAAAAAAAGCCAACACAATTCGTACGAGGACATTCCTGCCCATGTTTATCCGCTAATTGCCTTTATGTTTTAGTTTTAAAAATTAAAAAAGGACCTTAAATAGTAAACTGGAAGGCCTTTATAAAGATATTTTTTCTTTCCAAAAAAATCCAAAATTCCTATTTTATAAATACTAAAAATCCAAAATTCCTAATTTATAAATAAACAGTGACTTTAATAACATTTTTAAATTACTTAATATGTATGTATTTCATTTGTCATAAAAGTAAGTTCACTTTTTTTTAAATTTTTTAAAATTACTATTCGCCTACTTGTATTTAGAATAAACATAATGCTTTTAAAACACATTTAACAATAGCATTCAATTCCGATGTAAAAATGGGAGAAGTGGGGGGAAAAGTGATGCGGACTCCCTACAAGGTACTAGCTGGATACTAACTGAATACACGTACAAAATTTCAGCCCTCTAGGTTTCCTTATGGAGTCTCTAGACGTGTTAGAAAACAAGCAAAAAAATTAAGGAAATATTGGCGTCAAAATCGTGGGGGTAAGGGTTAAAAGTTGAAACCTCCAAAAAACAGTGTCTGGCTATTAGCTTAACCTGTACACCAAATTTCAGCCCTCTAGGTTTATTTGGGGAGATTTTGACCCGAACGAAACTGTTAAAAAACAAGAAAAATCATGTTCTTTTGGGTATAAAAATGGTGGGGGTAGGGGTTAAAAGTCGAGACCCCCAAAAGGCACCCCCTTGATACTAACTCAATCCGAATACAAAATTTCAGCCCTCTAGGTTTATTCGGCTGACCTGTGCGAGTGGTACAAACTTCGAAAACGTCGAAAATGCATGAAATTGTAGCTTAAAAATGAGGGGGGTGGGGGTAAAATATTAAAACCTCCAAAAAGCACAACCTAGGTACGAACTTTATCAACACACCAAATTTCAACCCTCTACGTTAATTCTGGGGGGCTGGGGGCCTGTTAGATCCAGCGAAAATCGTTTTTCCCCCCTCTACTCCCACCATATCATCCTAGGAAGCTGAATTTTGGATATGTTGTAGATAATTGACCGAAACATTATTTAAAACCGGTTTGGAAAAGTTTTATTGCTTTTCCGCCCCCCACCACCCCCTTAAAGGTCGGGTCAGAAAAAAAATTTGCCCAAAATTTGACCCCACTTTGATAGTATGAGGTGCCTCGAAAATGAGCCCCATTTACCAAATTTCATCTCTTAACTCCCATAGGGGGGCCCTACACAAATTAAAAGGTGGCGGGAAAATATATATATATATATATATATATATATTGATATATATATATATATATATATATATATATATATATATATATATATATATATCAGACATTTTTTTTTCTACATATTCGTGTTCTACGGGTCCGAAAACGGATAGCGCCCCTACTCTCGCCTCTCGCAGCTCTTATCGTATAGACTGTATAAGTCTAATTTTTCGGAGAAAATTCGACTAAAAATTAGCACTCTAAATGACTCTAAAAACACCATTACTGACTTTTCAAAAATTTTCACTTTTCTCATGGGGGGCACTCCGAACCCCCCAAACCCTCCGGTAAGGTCGACTGTCCCGTTTTGACTATTTACAAATTTGGTCACCTTATGCTAGTGATAAGTACAATAGATAAGGTTACAAGAAAAGAAAGAAATCAGATCCCAACATCAAAAAAGTGAACCCTAGGAATTTGCAAAATATAAATTATACTAAACTATGTTGGTAAAATTAAACGTTACTTAGAATTATACCGTATTTCGAAAAATCTGTCATAGATGACGGCACCTATACCAATGAAAATATATACGTATCAAAGCATTTTGAGCCACCATATTGCAGGACGAATTAACTCGTCTTTATTATTTAAAGTGTTAATTTATAGACTACACCTAGGATAAATAAGGTAAAAAAAAATTATTGAGCGAAACATAAAACTATTTTAAAATACTGTAAAATTATAAAAATTTGGCATTTTTGACAATTATTCCAATAAAATTGACACCACTATTTTAAATTAAATATTTTTATTATTATTAAACACTGAATAGCAATTAAAAAGTTACAATCAATTTTTAATATTTTAAGACAAAGGACTCCACAGAAATTGGGTTTTGCTCAAAATTTCTAAAACTTCGAGAATAACTTCTTTGAAGTGTCATGGGCCCAAAACCTTTACTTTTTAATGTAATTAAAAGGTAGTAAGAGTGTTCTCTGTTCTGTATTAGTACTCCCGTGGAGTTGTTTGATCCTAACACGTTAAAAAACTATTCTTATTGTTTCAAAAAATTTAACCGAAATCCAAAGTTACTACATAAAAACTGCGGAATCCTTTGACAAAATAAATCTAAAATAACTGACATATTTTAAATATTTCGATTTTTGGGTGCAAAAACTACATCATACATATACATTTTATTATTAAACTCATATTAGTTAATTATGTAATAGTCCTTCTAAATTATTAATCGTAATCAAGTTACAGTCATCCTCATCAGAATGGCATTGTCAAACAGTTTTTAATTCTTATAATAAAAAATAAATACAAAGTGCATTCACAGTATCAGTTTTTCTTTCACATCCTCGGGCACATTTATAAAATACACCTGGAAAAAAGAAGGCGAAAATAAGTAGCTTATTTTGGTCAAAATCCAAACATTTCAGTACCTCATTATTATTTATTATTCTCGCGCTTTTTCACTTTCGCATCATTTAACTTTCATACTTGCAACTCGTAACACTGAAAATTCAAATCTTCACCGAACAATTGATCGGGCGTGACAATTTCCGCTTCCGATAAATTCAGTCCAAGTGTTTGTGGATTTAAGTCGGTGATTAAATAATCACCGCTTGCTAATTCGGTGTGCGTTTTACCGTCTTTGTCATTGCACGATTGTAAACCACACTCTTCGGCAACTTGTTCTTTGGACACGGGGCACATAAAATCTAAAAGGTCAACAATTATTGGTCCAAAGTCCGAAAAGGGTAATCGTCAATCAAATTAACACATACCCATTGAATCTCCGATTGGAATTACATATTGCACTTCGATTTCCCGTTTCGTATTGTTTCCTTGGCCTTCGATGTTTCGGATACCATTCGAGATTATTCGCTGTTAGAGAGAAAAATATTAGGAAGACTTTAAGGAAAAATTTTGAAATTGTGGTACATACTTGTATATTATTTTGTATAGGAACTTCAGTTTGTTGATATTCAACATCAGGCAAAATACTGGCCGTAGCTGCCTGTAACTCGTCTTCCATCGCTTTTTCTTGATCGTCATATTTTTCCATAAACTGTTGCATTCGTTGTTTCTTCTAGAAAAATGCAAAAATCACACATCCTTGAAATTTCGAGACACTAAAAAAAATCCTCACCATAATCCACGTGGACATTTTTCGGTCGTCTTTTTGTGCAATCGTCCATAAATGACCGGCTCCATGCACCGCTTTACTGCCCTTACGAAAATGTGGATTGATTGATAAATTGTGACGTACGGAATTTTTCCATCGGTCATCGTTCGCTTTGTAGAACGGAAAATGATCTCTGGAAATCAAAGAGAAACAAAGTGATTAATAGTGGATTTTTCCATTAGACAATATCGTTTAAAGCAATTTAAAAGTTGCAATCAATTCATCAATCAGTCCTTTTAAAATAGAAGACCCCGCAGTTTTTATTTTTCGTAAAATTTTCTAAAACTTCAAGAATAATTTCTCTGAAGTATTATGGGCCCAAAGTCCAAAAACCTAAGATGGCCCAGGAAGTGTTACGAGCTCAAATTTCTGGTTAAAATGCGATTTGGACGAATATGCGCCTTTATTCTTCATATGGAATAATGCGGATGCTTCCCTTTCCAACCGGCGCAGTATTCACCAAGTTCGCCAGTCTTATTCCAACCATATGCGATACGTTTTACTGAAGAAAAGAATCCATGATTATTTAAAAAGGCTTTCTCTTGTTGTAATTGTTGTAATACTTCTTTTCATAATTTCTTTGGGCCCTTTGGACCCATAAAAATTACTGTAAATTTTATGCAGCCTATTTACAGTACTCATAATTTCCAAAATTCTCATAAAAGGAACTTCAGCGTACGAAAATACACTACTTCACAACTACCTGGATCGTTCGCCCGTTTCCCTACATATTCGGTTGTCCCAGATTTCACATTCCTTTGAAGTTTTCTATTTGCAATGAACGTTTACCGAAACTAGAAATCTAAAGAGAAGAACCAATACGCAGAAAATAGGGTACCTGACTGTATTCAAAATTTGTTTTAAATATTAAATAATTTTATGTATTACTCGTAAATATATTTAATTTTAGTAATGACAAATAAAAATATTCTTTAATTATTTAAAAATTCTACTTTGAAAATGATAAATTTTTAACCTTCATTTAAATGAGTAAAAACGCGCCGTTACATTAAAATGACGTCATATTTTGTAGCAAATATGACAAATATCATAGATAAAGAACATGTAAATGATGCAAATACTTACTGTAGTTTGATGCATAATTTTTACACGTGTGTTAAATATTATTTTGACTGGACACAATAAGTTATTGTAAATACTGCAAAGCAAACATCTATTGAAAACATATTTTTGTTGAAAATTTTATGTTGCAAAACGTTTCCTAACGTTATAGTAGTGCGAACACATTAATATTTGCTTGCATCAAAATGTGATGTCATGGCATACGTTACCATGGTGGATCGTTTTTCGCGCCAATTTATTCTTTTAAAATTGAACAGTGTATTTTTTTACGATTTTCAAAAATTTATTAAAAATTAATTAGTTAATACGTAAAAACAAAGCATTTAGAATCATTTTTTAATTGCAGTCAAATACCCTATTTGTTATAGGAAAGAACAGTGAAACATATATTCTATCTGAATGCGGAATTTTGCCTTGAATCAAATACCTTTTCAACACTGAGCTTCGGTACAGAGCTTAAAACAATTCATTAAAGACTCGTGGAAAGCCACTTTTAAATTTTGCTACTTTTTTAAAACGTTCCATTTATTCAGATTATCCGTTGCAAAAATATTGAATTATAAACAGCTGATGATTCCCAATAAAAATGTCATTAAAACCAATAAATATAAATTTAGTTTTTTTGAATAAATTACCAGTTTGGTTGCGCTGATAAATACACCCTCAGTTTTTACAGCCGTTTAATTCCCAACACAAATTTATTGTAATATAGTTGGGATCATAATATTTAAATACATTAACTGTAATTATAATAATTTATCAGACCAGCGGGCACCCTTTGTGACGAATTTTATTAACTTCACGAGTTTTAATAGAAAAAAATAAAATTACAAACCAACGTAAGGCCAGTGATCATTGAACTGTGAAAATGGTTAAAGTTTGTAGTAATTATTATTATCACAAATTACATGTGAGGGTATCATATACACATGCATGTGTTCCTTTGTTACGTGTATTAATCTATCACTAAAATATGAAATACCCCTGTCGCAGCATCCTGCATAACATAGCGAATTTCCATTTACAAAAGTACGTTTTTCTCGGAAACTAGTTGATATAGAGTAATTGTAAATAAAAAAAACCTTCTTTATGTGATTTTTCCGCCTCATTCCGCCAAATTTTTTTCACGAAAAATGTCCAAAACCCCGTAAACGTTTTCACGAAATTTCTTAAAAATAAGATGTTTCGTTCTTGAGTTATCGTGCGGACACTTAGTAAACATATATGTATATAAATGTGTCCGCACGATAACTCAAGAACGAAACATCTTATTTTTAAGAAATTTCGTGAAAACGTTTACGGTGTTTTGGACATTTTTCGTGAAAAAGATTTGGCGGAATAGGGCGAAAAATTCACACAAAGAAGGTTTTTTTTATTTACAATTACTCTATATCAACTAGTTTCCGAGAAAAACGTACTTTTGTAAATGGAAATTCGCTATGTTATGCAGGATGCTGCGACAGGGGTATTTTAAATTGTGTACTTGAGTGTGCACACAGTTTAGTTCGATTTCCCCAATTTGTTTAATTTTGGAAAATCAAATGACTTTCGATTTTCCCAAATTGCTAAATTTCGGAAAACCAAGCGATATTCGTTTTTCCTAAATTGTTATTAACACTGTTTGTTGATTTTATAAAATTAAATTCGTTACAAATAGTATGATATGTTTTATCATTTTTTAAAATAATTATAATTTCATATATAGGTACCTCTAATATTAACTCACAAACAATGTTGTCTTTTTATTTTTAAAATTTTTTTTTAACGAATATTACGTAAAATTGGATGAAACGAAGCACAAAAAATGAATTAAACAAATGACAACTATGTAGGGTACTTTTATTTGTTTTGGTTTTTAACTGACAATGAGTAACAATTTCCTGCAAGTTCGTTATTTGGTGCATTTCGGACAGGCTCAAATAGGTACGTTATAAACAGAAGTTCGCTATAGCCGGGTTCACTATAACCGAATTTTTTTATTATTGCATCTTATGGAACAAAAAACGGGACTTTTTTTCTAGATCGTTATAACCGGAAGTTCGTTATAACCGGGTTCGTTATAAAAGGAGTATACAGTATATATATATATATATATATATATATATATATATATATATATATATATATATATATATATATATATATATATATATATATATATTCCAACGTTTTCAAGAAATTTCTTAAAAATCAGGTATTTCGTTCTTGAGTTATCGTACCCTCTTTTAAAATAGTTGCTGTACCTCTGTACTCTGTGGTCATACGTCCTTCCTCCCACATAATGTATCATAAGGATCGTATGGGTATACGCTACTATATTGACGTTATATGTACAGTGTACACTATATTATCCTCTTTGACTATATAAATAGTTTGTCGAATATGTACTTTAGAATGTGAGTAATTTAAGACTTTATAGGCGGAAATTATCACATTCTAAGGCACATAGTTTTTCTCGGAAACTAATTGACATAGAAAAAAAGTTTAAAAACCTTTTTTATGTAATTTTTTCTTCTCTTTTAAATGGTGTAAGAAAATTTCGCAAAAATTTTTGAATAAGTGGAAATTTTGGCAAAAAACTAATTTTTTGCAAGAACAAAAACCATGTTCCTGGCATCCGACGTGTCTGGTTAACGAACTCATCCAACGGTTTGGGACTTCCAATACTTTCACCAAATTTCGTAATCCTAGGACATTCCGTTCGAGAGTTATCGTGCGGACACATATATATATATATATACATACATACATATATACATATATATATATATATATATATATATATATATATAAATTTTAGCGAATATTATTTTCGGTTTCTAGGGACCTCAAAACAAATTTCTGCCATGGTCCCAGACTCAGGTCGCGTTGTGACAGTGGCTGTAATAGCTCAGTTCCATTCTGGAAATTCGCTAAAACAATTAAGGCATATTGCGCAATATTGTTATTAATCGTATATTACATAATTAACCGTCAATATTATTTCCTGTTGGCGTAACTGAAACTAATCGTTTTTAAAGTTTTCTAGGAATGTAGTTTCAATCCTTATACATATGTGGTACTTTCTGGGCCTACTTAACCTGGAACTCGTATTGCCAAAGGGGCCTAACGAATCCCGAAAAAAAATACCCCTGTCGCAGCATCTGCATAACATAGCGAATTTCCAAATATTGGGCACTGGCGGATCTCATCTAAAACCTGTACCCATTTAAAATAATTCAGCTTTCTAAGAATGAAAAGATTTTCAAAATCAGTTGAGTAGTTAATTTTTGGCGCTTTTTCGCATAAGGCGCTTGGCGCATATATCCATTGAAAATAGTTTAGTCAAAATCGGCTGAGTAATTTACTTTTGGTATTTTTGGGACCCAAGACCTCGAACGGACTTTGTACAGCATAGTGCTATCCACCTAAAACAACTTAGTTTTCGTGCAATGAGAAAATTTTGAGAATCGGTTCGGTAGCTTATTTCTGGTGTTTCCGGATCTCTAAGATCCCGGTGGACCTCACTAATATATATATATATATATATATATATATATATATATATATATATATATATATATATATATATATATATATATATATATATATATATATATATATATATATAGGATATTTTATCTTTCTAACAGTAAAAGTAAATGAAACAGAGATATTATGGTATTTATAATACATAGATTTTGAATAACTACCATTTGTTTTACGTGAAAATATGAAATTTTTCTATATTTTATAAGGAATTGAGATAGAAATGTAAATTACTTATTACACTGACAAAGAGCAAATTGCGAATTGCGGCAAATGTGAAAAATTACGATTTTCTCGAAAACTACTTAACATAGAAAGAGAATTATAAGTACATTATCTTCATAATTTTTTTTCCCTTTTCAACGATGTAAAAATCGAATTGTCTTATGATTTGATCGTATGATAAAAAATGGCCAGAAAACCTACTTCTGGGCATCCGACCTGTCTGGCTACCGAACTTAGCCAAGCCAATTCGGAATCCAGTTCGCACACAAAATTTCATAAGCGTTTGACGTTTCGTTCGAGAGTTATCGTAGGAACACATAAATATATATATATATATATATATATATATATATATATATATATATATATAATTTTTTATTTGACCCACCCATTTCAATTCATATTTTTATGATACCTTACTGTAGTACCTTACTATCTATGTATCATAAAAATATGAATTGAAATGGGTGGGTCAAATAAAAAGTAATTGGTAAAAATTAATATTTAATAATACCTAATTTAATGGCATGTTATCTTTTTCTAACTTTCATTCAATATACACAAATCCGTACGTGGTATCTTATATAATTTGGCAATCGAAATAAGTGAGAAAAAGAAAAAACGAATATAAACTTAATTTATGTACTATTTTAAGGATCAGTATCGTATAATTTTTTTAAAGGACAGCTAGAGTCATAAATTGAAAAGAGATGGTAATGACGTCATTTCTAAACTAAAAAAATATACTATATATATATATATATATATATATATATATATATATATATATATATATATATATATATATATATATATATATATATATATATAAATTTTAGTGGATATCATTTTCGTATTCTAGGGACCTCAAAACATATTTCTGTTATAGTCTCGGCCTCAGATTGCGTCATGAGACCGGCCGTAATAGCTGAATTTCGAGTTTTCGAAATTCTCTAAAATCTTAGCGTCGTAAAGCAGAGTAAAAATTCCGATCTCTTTCCATTTTGTATCTTTTGCACTTTACCAGTGATTGTTTCAGAGGTTGACTGAGATATTTTTCAGATTATTTACAAGAAACAAAAAAATTTGTGTTTCGTAAGGATTCAAGAAAATCTTATAAGTTTTCCTACATATTCAAGCCCCAGACAGGAATTTTGTAAGAATCTTGAGGTGTAATGAAGTTCTAGAAAATTAGAAAATAAGAAATTATGATAATTCCCAATCAATTTTAGCAAAAGAAATGAGGGATTTATTATTGTTAATTGTTAAAATTCAAGGAAGAAGAAATTCATAACTTTTTATTCCCTGCTAGAATTGGAAACTATGCCCAAACAAAGTACGAAATGGCTCAGAGTTCATAACTAGTACCACAACAAATAAAATGGATGTGCCTTTAAAATAAAAGGAAGTTTTTGTGGTGCTGTTCTGCTATCAATCTACACTTGACCCCTGACAAATCTACTCTGAACTTAATCAAACGGAAACTAACCCAACGGAACTTAACCTAACCGAATCGAACCTAATCATACCAAACTGAAAGACAAATCTAACTCGAGGTGTCTCATTACTAGTCGCTAGAAGAATACGACGCAGATTGTGAAGAATCTTGCGACAATCTCTTAACAAGACAACAAAAATAACGTTCAAAGGGTTAAATAAATCGTTAACATTTGAATCGGTAACATGTGAACTATCTTTTGAGAAAATCATTGCAAATTTTTAAACTGTCACAGTGTATTTAATTAATTACTCTGAAATGGCAAAGACTACCATAAATACGTATAGATATATCTCATTTCTATCGAAGGGTAAGAATTAAAACTGATATATTTAAATAACTCTTACGATATATGCACATATTACATGCATGCATAGATTTCTATAATATTATAAATATAACCTGAATTTGCTGCGTGGTATTGTTGTTCAAAGCCAAGTCAGTTTTATAATTGTTGAAAAGAAACATTATGTGTCCCGTAAACGGTCACGATGCTCGGTAGTGCCTGGTACCAGATATTGATGAATTTTCTTCTGGGAACTAGATTTAACTGCCACAGTGCCACCCCTCCCCCCCACATTTACATACAACGGGTTATAATGTGAAATAAACCCCCCCAAGCCAAGAGAATTCATTGTCTAATATATACGTATATAGATAGAAACATGCATATTTTATAGTACATGGTGTCCACAAAATTATAAGCATTATAGAGACAACCCAAAGAATATAAAGATTTCAACTGCCAAGAGTTTCTTTCAATTCTGAAAGAAATTTCAAAGAAAACATATAACTGCTCGAGAGAAAAAGCACTTTTAAGGAGTTCTTTAAATCTTCTTTAAGTCTTATAGAACAAGATCCCGCAGCTGATTTCTGCAGGTATCTGTTTTTTTAATGAAACTTAAATGAATCCTTAATGGCAATGTAATAGATTGCTCCCGGGTTGCCCATCGAAAATTAGCCGTAAGTACCTTTAATTACCGTCATTAAGCGAATAATCGAAAAGACATTTTTTGACGTTTTAAAGTGTCAAATATTTTCAAAGATTTTTAAAATTTACAAATTTTTCTCATAGTAACAAGAAAAGTAAATAATTTTTTCTTAGTTACAAATACAAAAATAAGCCGAGCCATTTGATTTGATTTTTTAATTTTTTTTTATTTATCTATATCTACAATATGTGTATATTGCTTATAATGATCAAAACATCAGTCTTTAATAAAAAAATTACTAAAATCTGGGGCAATGCCCCCGTGCCACCACCAAGACGAGGCAAAACCAAACAAACAGAGCACTGCTGTATCTTTTCTCGAAGCAATTCAGCCTATTTTTGGCCCCTGATAACTTCGGTCTGGATAATATTTAAGAGCTGGAATTGTCAGGATAGAATGTAGTCACCAGTCTTATGAAATGTACCAAATTCCAATTGTATAGCTCTATTGCTTTCGATATTATTAATATGTAAATTTTATTAAATTCGTCACTCACTCACTGATGATCATCAAATTTATAGAGTACTTCCCGAAGTTTTAGAAAGTTGAAATTTGGTCTGTAGGCTGGGTTTAGCACACAATTAACGAGAAAATTAACAAATCTGTGATTTTCCCTCTTTAGCTTCTTATAAATAATAAAACATATTGTAGATATACTAATAGATAAATAAAAAAAATTAAAAAATCAAATCAAATGGCTCTTGGCTTATAATATATATATATATATATATATATATATATATATATATATATATATATATATATATATATATATATATATATATATATATATATATATATATATATATGTATATATTAAAAAAATTAAGAAAAGAGTTTGGTCGGCCGCTTTTTCCGGTCGAAAAAATGAGAGGTATTTATGTCTGGATTTGTTTTTACACGGTCAATGCCATCTTTCCAAGTGGATTTCTTAAGGACAATTTTGTTTGAAACTTTCTGCCATCTGGTATAGTGATGAGCAAAATTAGGCAAAATTAGTCTTGTCTTAGTTTTGCATTTTTTGCAAGACCAAGACCAAAACTATGTATACCAAGAGCAAGACCAAGACCAAGACTGTAAGTGTGGGTGCAAGACTAATACCAAGGCTCAAGTGAGCAAGACCAAGACAAAAGCAAGAAAAAAGCAAGACTCTTGTTAAACTATTTAAATAATTTGAAAATATAATTAATACTGAAACTTTTTAAAGCAATTCTTTCTTTAAAAATTCGAAGTTAATTAAATTCTTGCAATTAAGAATGTGTGATGCTGTCATAATAAATCAGTATAATGCTTTCAACTACCATCAAAATTTTTTGGTCGAATAGTAACTAAAATATCGGCGTTTAATAGATTTTAGCACTTTAATAATAATAATAGATTTATCACGTTTAACAGAAATTCATGCGGGACTAACTGAAGCCCTGAAAATTTCATCGAAATTAGTCAAATAGTTCCGAAGTTGCACGTTGGAAAGTTTTACGAACACTCAGGTGGACAGAGAGACAGTCACAGAACAAAAATTTTTAGGAATCGTAAAGAGTAAAAATTTTGATTGTAGAAGGAAAAAATTCGTTAATAAAAAAAATGCAAGAAAGTGCAAGATTTCTTAGCAATACCAAGACCAAGACCAAGACTGCATTTTGCAAGACCAGGATTCAAACTGCTCTAGCAAGACCAAGACCAAGACTCTTAACAGTCTTGGTCTTGGTCTTGCATTTGCTCATCACTAATCTGGTATCTGCGTGTAATAGCGATAGAGTAATGATTCGAAATGTAAGCTACTCTGGGAGTGAAGCCAAGTCAAATGAGCTACAAGCCTTTACCAAGAATTCATTTTTTCCAAGGAATTACGAAACAAAATTTTCAGTACTAAGAATAAAATTATGTTGCACGATAACGTAAAAGCTAGGAAGTCCAATAACAATCCTAGTTTCTCAAGCCTATTTTCGTTCAAACTGTGAGAGAAATATATATCAGATTTAGCAAAACATGCTTTTATGAAATATTCTTAGAAGTTTGGCGAATTTCAGCTTCGAATTTCCTTTGTCCAGTTCAAAGTCGTACTGTATGTGGTGCACAATATTTTATATTATTGGTTTTATTCCTCTTTAACAAATTATCAATAATTTATTTACCTTTGGCAGGATTTAAATGCCGTACTGCTGCTGTACTAGCTATTTAATAATATACATACTGATTTAATTCACTGACAAGGTAAGAAAAAAGCGCGTGCGACTGTGTCATGCTCTTAACTCCCTTTTTTTATTTATGAGTGGAGAACGGAGGTACTAAAGGTAATTTAGATGATATTTGACATTCAAATTATGTTGCGTTTCATTGTTTTTGATACGTTTACGGAAAATTTTCACTTTTTGAGTGATATAAATAGAACATCAAATAAATAAAGAAAAATAAGAAATCATGTAAACTAAAAGAAATGTAACTTTTTTAAATTACGATATTCTTTAAACAATAATAAAACATCTTTTCTAGACCCGTATAGTGCAAGAATGACTGAACGAGTTACAGCGATGACTTTTTCAACCAGAAATTTTTTTATTTTTATTAATAACATGCCAAAATTCGATTAATAAATATAATTTTCACCTAGAGTTGTCAGATGGCAAGAGCTTTTATATTATAATTTTATTCTAGTAATATGCTTTATATAAAACAAAATTGTGCAAAAAAATTTCGGCACAGCGGAATAATTTTGATCACTCATTTGTATCTAAATAAAACTTAATCTATACATATAATAAAACTGTAACAAGACCATTTCTGTACATGGAATATTTTTTGAAAATGGTACTGGTACTATAAATAGTTTTTTAAAATTTTTGCCTGTCTGTTTGTCTGTTTGTTCACGCATCACGCAAAAACTGTTGGACAGATTTTAATGAAATTTGGGTGATGATAACTTATTACCTGGGTCAATATCTAGAATACTTTTTATTCCGGGAAAATATCTCATTCCCACGGGATAATAGAAAAACTATTTTGAGCATGTGCACACATTACGCAAAAACTATTGAACGGATTTTTATGAAATTTGGTATGGTGATAGCTTATTACCTGCATTAATACTCAGAATACTTTTTATTACGGGAAAATGTTTCTTTCCCTCAGGAAAATAGAAAAAACCTTTTGAACATGTGTATGCATTACGCAAAAACTATTGGACGGATTTTGATGAGATTTGGTATAGTGATAAGTTATTGCTTGGGTCAACATCCAAGATACTCTTTACTCCGAAAAAATGTTTCATTCCGACGGGAAAATAGTAAAACTATTTTGAATATGTGCACACATTACGCAAAAACTACTGAACGGATTTTGATGAAATTTGGTGTGGTAATATCTTATTACCTGCGTCAACACTTAGGATACTTTTTACTATGGGAAAATATCTCGTTCCCACGGGAAAATAAAAAAAACCATTTTGAGCATGTGTATGCATTACGCAAAAATTATTGTTCTATCCAAGTTCTGCATAATTATTACACTTATATACCTCTCTAGTTTATAACAAAGCGTCACGCGAACAACGTCGCGGATACTGCTAGCCTAAAAAAAACTTTTTTAAATAAAATCAATTTCTCCTAACAAAACAATTCAAGCTTTAAATTTACTGGTTGATTTTATTTAAATTTTAAAATCTTAGTGAATGAGTAAATAATTATTATAGTAGCCGTCCAAGATAGTCACACAAATGTTCCTCTAGTGACTATCTTGGAAGTCATAGACGTCCATCAGGTTGGGTAAACGCTTACACCAGAAATCCAATGGTACGTAGTGGTCGGTGCAAATTTAAGGGGAAGTGCGTAAAATTGGAAGATCAGGGGCGGTAACTTTTATCCGGGGGGTTGGTAAATGTTATTTACCTGAATTTATTTAAAACAAAACTATTCTAAGAAACAATTTACACCTAAAATTCAGTTCTATAGATAAACGAAACTGAATGTTATATTAATGAATATAAGTGCGACTTTTAGAAAACTAGCAAAGATGTCGAAAAACCAACTTCACTATCGGATTCATCAGCGTAAAAGACGCCAAACAGCCGAAGCTGACAAAAATTCTAGAATATTCTACTCGTCAACTAGCAGAGATATCAAAAAACGGAATTCACTTTTGATTTGGTTACTAAAAATTAGATTAAGCAACGCAATTTGACAAAAATTCTAGAATGTTCTATTCGTCAACTAACAAAGATATCGAAAAACCGGTTGTACCATTTAATTGGTCATAAAAAAGACGAAATATCACATTTTGATAAATGTTTTAGAATATTCTATTTTGGCTGACGAACAGATCATTCTAGAATGTTGGCCAAAATGGAACATTTTGTTTATATTAGTTTAATTTTGGTTGGACAGTCAAATGATGCAATCAGTTTTTCAATATCTTTGCTATTTGACAATTAGAATATTCTAGAACATTTACCAAAATTTGCTATTTGGTCTCTTTTTAGGTGACCAATTCAATGGCGACGTCTGTGTTTGGATATCTTTGCTAGTTTACGAATAGAATATTCCAGAACATTTATCAAGATAGGCTGTTTGGCCCCTTTTTCAATGACCAATTAAATGCTGTAATTGATTTTTCGATATCTTTGCTAGTTAACAAATAGAACATTCTAGAATTTTTATCAAACTGTGCTACTTTCTCATTTTTAGTGACCAATTCAATAATGAAGTTTGTTTTTTGATATCCCTGCTAGTTGACGATTAGAATATTCTAGAATTTTACGTTACTCATTTTGCATTTGCATTTTGCATATTACGTATGCAGAATATGTGCATATATGTATGCAATAAAATTAAAAATTTTTAGTCTACGAGACCCTTGTAGTGTGTAGACGTAGTGTGTGCTAGAACCCACTATAAAAAATTGGTCATCATGTTTGTACGGACCAATGTCTTCACTCTAGAAGTCTAGACTAATATATGTACATACGTATCACACACGACACACATTACACGGTAGCTACCTTACAAGGTACCACACGGCAGGTACACGGGGTATGTAATATGCTGAGTAAGCAAATATTACATGTGACGCATATGTGCGTATAGACAAGAGCAAACATAGTATGTGGATGACGTATGTGTATATCTATTTCACTCGAAATGTGACTATCTCGGAAGTGACTATCTTGGACGGCTACTGTATAATTTAAGTTTGACTAATTTAATTTTGACTAATTAGTTTGACTAATTTAATTTTTAACCATCAGATAGAGCATGTATGTAGTTGCAACAGCTACTTACCAATTTATATTATCAAAAATCAAAAAAGAAATTAATAATAATAGTAATAATAAATAAAAAATAACAATAAAAATAATAAAAATGGTAAAAAAATGAATAAATTTACTTACGAAATCCATTGATATATTCCGGAAACAGTGAGTTCACCTTTCTCACGTAGAGCATGCTCGATAAGTTCCGTATACGTGAACGGTGGCTTCCGTGGTCCAGTATGACGGGTCGGTGGATTTATTGAACTTGCCGTGAGACTTTTCGCTGTTTTTAACGCTACAATCGGTGTGGATAAACTCTGTTTATTTTCGTGAATAATCTAGAAAAATTTTACACGCTATAATCTTTCGATCACCTTGTGAATTACATGACGTGTGTACTTACATTTTTAAGTTGACTTTGTGTAAAGTATTGATTTGTTAAACTATTTACATCGGCTATATATACTTGTTGATTATAATTTGGAACTTGCATATTGATAGGTCGCACTGTAGGCATACTATTTTGTACTGACGTTTGTGTATTGGTTCGACTATTGGCTACATATTCTGAAATTTTCGAAAATTTACATTTTAATGGCACAAAAGTACGAATCTTTATTCCAAATGTATATCCCAAGATTTCCAAGAAAAGTTTAAGCTTTAAAGAGAGAAAATTCGAATTGTTTTGAGATGGCAATTTTAAAAAGCGAGCTAATTTTAAACCTGCCACTTGATTTTAGTTTTATATTAGGCATATTTTGCAAAACTCTCCGAAGATCCAAAAGCTAGTGCAGTAAACGTCAAAGAATACTAAAGCGTCCAACCGTGCCGGATTCTGCGGGACAGTCTCGGAAAAGCAGCTGCTGCCCCGCATTGAAATTTTTGTTAAAATAGTCCCGGAATGGGTCTAATGCGTCCCGGAAGTCCCGCGTTCAGTAGATTGGAAATAATAAAAAAATTTAATTGACAAGTAAAGGTCTCGAAGTCTGACCTATCGATTTTAATGAAATCTGAATGTGTTGTCGAACAGTGTTTCTCAACTTTTCTTCAGTCATAGCCCGGTAAAATCCCGGATGAGTTGGAACAGCATTTGGTTGTCTTATATGAAATGTCGTTTTCCGGCCACTTGGTCTACCATGTAATTCAAATCCATATCGACACTTTCTTATGCCGGTACACACTGAGACAAACATTGTTAGCTAACACGAATGTTAGCTAACTTTTGTTAGCGAACAATGTTTCTAAACATTTGTTAACTAACAAAGTTAGCTAACATGAATGTACACACTGAAATTTCAATTTTTTTTTGTATATATAACATGTTTTTATTCATTATTGATATAAAAAAAATATCAAGTAGTGATGATGACTGACGTTATGGTATTGTAAGTGTGATTTTTGATTGGACATATCAATCGGCCGGAAAACCCAACGAGAAAGGATTGAGTTTTTTAGAAACGAACGGGAACATATAATTTCCACGGGATTGGGACTGGCACTAAAGGTGGTAATCGAAGCAAGAACCGAGTTCCTTTGGGAATTGGATTAAAACTGATAAATCGGGTGAAACTGAGACTTATCGGGATTTGACTTTTTTTCAGGATTGGCAAATCAACTTCGGGGGGAATGGCAAATCAACTTCGTGTGTAGGTGGGAATAAGATATAAAAATTCTCAGCAATATCTCTATTTTGGATATCAAAATAAAGAAGAAAAAAGCGCCAATGGTGGATAAAAAATGTTTTGCAATAATGTTGTATAGCTTTAGAATTACAGAATAATTTGCAAATTCAAGATGCAAGTAAAATCAGAAACTTCTACAGAATGTCTAAAATAGATTTTTAAATATTCATTAAACCGCAAATCATCAAAAAATTAAAAAATTAAAAAAAAAAAAATGAAAACTCTTTAACAAAAAAGTATAGCAAATATAAATTATACAAATACATAAAAAATAAAAAATAAACTTGTTCAAATACAAAACAAATATTTTGTTTCATTAAAAAATGTTAGCTAACATTCAAACTCTTTGAAGTTTACCGCTCGTCAATGGGAAACATAATAACACGCTAAATAACATTTTTTTTAACAAAAATGTTATTCAAAATGTCAGTACAACAGAAATCAAACGAACATGTTAGTGAACAATGTTAGCGAACTGTGTTAGCTAACAATGTTCGTCTCAGTGTGTACCCGGGGTTAAGCATTAAAGAAATATTTAAAAGCTGCTCTTTAATTTTAAATAGTATACTTGTAGCCTGGAGCCATTTCTGTCATTAATTGAATAACATTTGGTCATGTAATGTGAAATTTCGTTTACCGACCACTTCGTCTGCCATGTAATTCAGATAAATATCAACGATTTTCTTCAGCATTAAAGAAATCTTTAAAAGCTGTTCTTTAATTTTAAATTGTATTATTATATCCTAGAATCATTTCCGCCATTAGTAGGAAGAGCATTTGATCGTGTAATATGAAATGTCGGTTTCCGACCACTTTGTCTACCGTGTAATTCAAAAAAATATCGACACTTTTTTGAGCATTAGTTAATTGTTTAAAAGCAATTCTTTTATTTTAGACCGAATTCTTGTAGCAAATGTTGGTATAACATTTGTTCGTGTTATAATTTGTCGTTCTCCGACCATTTGGTTGACCATATGACCCCGCCAAGTTAGCCCGGCTATTTTCCTTTTTTCAAATAAAAAAGTTGTGTCATATTGTGCCTCGGGACCTTTACTTGCCAGTGTTTTTTTTTTTTTTGTTCAATTGTATTTTTTCAAAAATGTACCTAATTTGTATATTTTTTATTTTTGCTCATCAGATGTATTGCTGAAAAAAAAGTTTTTGGAATTTTTCAAAATATCACACGAATAAAAATAAGTTCCAAGACTGTTATATTGTCCCGCATTGAATAGTGAAAAAGTTGGCCGCCTTAAAGAATACCGATAATTTTTCAGTTTGTAAAAATAATTATAAAAGAAAATGTGATGCGGCTAGGAAAACCGAGAGGTTTAAAATGCACGAATTTTACATGACGTATTTTATGAATGTCCTTTTTTGAAAGTTTTAGTGCAGTTTTTCTTCACAACTAAAAACGTCTGAGGAAGTGTACCTTCTAAATTCTAGTCTTCAACCACCTCTCTTATGCTCCACTCACATCATATTTCAAAATTTCTAGATCAATAAATGCCGCTTATGTACATTACAATAAAAATTTGAAACACAAATTTTTGTATCGAATTTCTAATTTATACCTCACTTCTAAAAGTGAATTCTTGCATTATCTTCGAAAGATACTTTTGATTCTATGATACACAGTGCGATATACAGAAAAAGAAATCTAAAGAAGGTGTGTAAAAATCAGACATTTAGTCCAATAGCACTAAATTTTATCTATACATTAATTTTAGAATAGACATAAAAATTTTTTAAAAAGAGATTCTTGTAGGGATTGCCGAGGAGAACATTTGTGCAAAATGTGAACTCCCGAAAATGTTCTTTTTTTATATTTAAACATTCATAAATAACGTTTTTTGACCTTTCACCGCTTACGTAGCGAAAACGGTGATAGATACATTAAAAAGTGTTAAGGCCTTTTTTGTAGAGAATCGAATTCTCTACAAAAAAGTCCGGAGAGCACCTGTCTATCTTGTACAGGTGAAAAGATACAACGCCCCAAACGCGCACTCAAAAATTCATTTTTTCGAGCATTCCGGGAAGCGTATTTCCGTTTGCGTGTTCATTAGGAGGCGCTGCTGCCTCGAAATCCGTACGTTTTTGTAACACTCAAAACACGTGTACAATTCAAGGCTTCCGTCCTCTAAACGCACACGGGTTTGTAATGCAGACTGTTTTTCCAAACACGTGTTCAAGGAAATGCGATGATTAGAAGGATTGTTTTGCAAAGGTAATAAAAGCTTGAATTACTTATTACTTATTTTGCAAAGGTAATAAAAGCTTGAACACGTAAACGGAAATACGCTTCCGGGAAGGTTCCGGACGGCACACCCTCCCGGAACGCTAGAAAAAGTGGATTTTCGAGTGCGCGTTTAGAGCGCTGTATCTTTTCACCTGTACAAGATAGACAAGTGCTCTCGCGGACTTTTTAATGTATCTATTACCGTTTTCGCTACGTAAGCGGTGAAAGGTCAAAAAACGATATTCATGAATTTTCAATATTGTTTAAACAATATAAAAAAACATTTCCGGGAGTTCACATTTTGCACAAATGTTCTCCTCGGCAATACATATAAGAATCTCTTTTTAAAAATTTTTTATATCTATTCTAAAATTAATGTTTAGTTAGATAGGGTTTAAAATTAGTGCTATTGGACTAATTAACCTGTCGCCTATAATAACCATAAAAATTTAAAGTTCTTATTCAAGCAACTATTCTGAATCTAGCTAAAACTCAAGTCCTTATTTTTAAATTATTACTGCAAGTTATGTAAACGATCCCTCAAACCGAGCATATTTGTTAACTTTTTGCCATTTTCAGTATATTTTTTTTAACTTGCCGTGATTATATTCGAAGGATGTGCGTGATGAACCAAAATGAATGCATAAACATTTTTTAAACGGTTTTTTGGACAAGTGTGTTCTTTGAAAGACTCTACTACTTGAGAAAAAAAGAATACTTTGGTCATGTGGCATCTCATTAGAATATTGTCACCGAAAGTTCAAAAATGTGTCAAAAATGCTAAAAAGTCAACAAGCATGTTCCATTTGAGAGGCAGAAACTAATGGCGGAAATGATTCCAGGCTACAGGAAATCTATCCGGAGTTAAAGAATTGCTTTTAAACATTTCTCTCATGCTTAAAATAGTGTCGATATTGTCTGAATTAGGTCGCAAGGCCAAGTGGTCGCAAAACGACATTTCATATTACACAACCTACATATTGTTCCAGATAAAGGACGAAATAATTCCGAACTACAAAAATTCTATTTAAAATTGAAAAACTGCTTTTAAACATTTCTTTAATGCTTAAGAAAGTGTTGACATTTATCTGAATTATATTATAATAGACTACAACGTGGTCGGAAAACGACATTTCATATTACACGACCGAATGTTATTCCAATTAATGACCGAAATGATTCCGAATTAGAAGATTTCTATTTAAAATTAAAGAATTGTTTTTAAACATGTGTCGATGTTTGTCTGAATTATATGATCGGCCAAGTGGTCGCAAGACGACATTTCATATTACACAGCCTAATGTTATTCCAGTTAATGACCGAAATGATTCCAAACTAAAAGATTTCTATTTAAAATTAAAGAATTGCTTTTAAACATTTCCCTAATGCTTAAAAAAGTGTCGACATTTATCTGAACTACATGGTAGACGAAGTTGTCGGAAAACGACATTTCATATTACACGACCTAATGTGTTATCCCAACTAATAGCGGAAATAATTTCAGGCTACAATAAGTCTATTCAGAGTTAAATAATTGCTTTTAAGCATTTTCCTAATGCTTAAGAAAATGTCGAAATTTATCTGATTTGAATGGTAGACGCAGTGGTCGGAAAACGACATTTCATATTACACGATATAATGTTACTCCAACTAATGGCGGAAATGATTCCGGGCTACAATAAATCTATTCAGAATTAAAGAATTGCTTTTAAACATTTCTCTAACACTTAAAAAAACTGCTGACAGGGGGGATTAACTTACTTTGGGGCCTTAAACATTTTCATCTTACGGTGGCCCTCCTAGGGATGATCGATATTCATCGATGTTAGAAAAACATCGATGTTTAGGGGGAAAACATCGATGTAAAAACATCGATGTTATGTCCTCGATAACATCAACACATCGCTGTTACGAGAATAATATCGAAATTTCGATATTACTCTAAGCTATCCACTATTTAAAAAGTCCTGTAGCTGATTTAAAACAAGATCCATTACTTTTATGGCAAGGGGTAGGATTCACTTATCCAAACTTGAAAAAAATTGCCATTAAATATTTGTGTTTTACAGCAACTTCAACAACTTCAGAGAGACTTTTTTCAAAAGCTGGGCAGCATTTGTATATGCAAAGGGACAAATTAAAAGGGAAACTTCTGGAAATGTTAATTTTTGATAAATAAAATAATAAATTATACAGGCATCCCCCGAAGAACACAGTACTCGAAGAACACGGGTCTCAAAGAACACGGGTACCCTTCCCCCGAATTACACGGTTTCAAACAACACGATTTTTAAGTACATCTACTTAATAAATTTCTAACACTGACTGACTGACTGACTGACTGACTGACTGACTGACAGACAACGCACAGCCTAAACCGTTGGGTTTAGAAGAATGAAATTTTGCATAGGAGTTCCCTATGTAACGTAGGTGAGCACTAAGAAAGGATTTTTGAAAATTCGTCCCCTAAGTGGGTTTAATAGGGGATGAAAATTTGTATGGAAATACGTCATTTTTAAAATTAGAGATATATAAAAATATGTTACTATGGCTATTAAAATAAACATATTTAATAAATCGTGGAAATTGGTATTTATGCTTTTGAAAACACTGAAAGTGAACAGAAAGTGAGCACCAAGATGATGCCGATGGGAAAGTCCATCGGGTAAACGGCTAGTATATTATATATTTGATATAAAGTTACATCAGTCCTCAATGTACGCGAATATGTATATCACATGTGGATTCGATTTACACGAATAAAAATCGTGTAAATTGAATCTGTCATTATAAAAAAAATACTGGAAATAAAAACTACTAAAATTTTTGAGAATTTTATAATAGAAATGATAAAGAATATGTAGAAATTTACATATTTAAATTTTGAAAATGTTATTTTCGACATCGATAATTTTCGATAACGAAAAGTAGGTTTTGACAGTCTCAATATGTTCGGAATACCCATAACTTGCTTCGCTTAAGCCTTCAAAAATTTCGTTATTTTTTCGCTACGACGCACCGTTTACGAGATATTTACGATCAAAAGTTTACGTATACGTTTACGTAAACTTTTGATCGTAAATATCTCGTAAACGGTGCGTCGTAGCGAAAAAATAACGAAATTTTTGAAGGCTTAAGCGGAGCAAGTTATGGGTATTCCGGACATATTGAGACTGCCAAAACCTACTTTTCGTTATCGAAAATTATCGATATCACGTAACATCATAGATTGGTTATAACTGGTTTCTTTAGGCTCTGTTAGCTTCATTGATTTAGTCACCAATAGCATATTTTCGAAAAAATTAGTTTTCGATATTTTTCGTAACTTTACGAAAAGTATCGAAAACTAATTTTTTCGAAAATGTTCTATTGGTAAGCAAATCAGAGGGACTAATAGAGCTTAAATTAAACAATTATAACCAATTTATGATAAGTAGTCCGTTATCAATAATTTTCGATAACGAAAAGTAGGTTTTAACAGTCGGAATATGTTTGTAATACCCACAACTTGCAAATTAAACGGAATGTTTTTTTATATTTTTTTATTTTCACACTTGTAATAAAAAATGCCTATCTTTTGGTGGTCTCGAACTACACGGTTTCAAAGAACACGGAGCCAATTAATCGTGTTCTTCGGGGGATTGCTGTAATGGTTGTTTATTTTGGTACATAAACATCGATGTTTTCGAACATCGATGTCTTTCTTTCGATATATATCGTATATCGATACTTTTGAATCGATGTTAACATCGATGTTTCTCTAATATCGATCATCCCTAGGCCCTCCCACACCCACAAGATACAAAGCATATAACAAAAATATAAAACAATAAATAAAACAAAACTAAATAATGTGATAAACTAAAACGAATATCAAATATTGATTCAAATGTTCAAAATAGACACTTTGACCGAGCCCTTCAAAAAAACAGGGCCATTTGTCTCATCAAATGAAAATATTAAAGAAAACCTACACAACCTTCGATTCCGGGAACTAACTCTAAAAATTGTATTGTATTTCGATTTCGTACTACAAATCAATGCCAAGCTCAAAAATTTCTGTCGTGTGCCATCTGTCATGTGCCGCGTGCCACAGGTTCGCCATCCCTGACCCAGGTGTCTACAAATCGTAAATACGGCCCTAGACTCAAGACAATTTAAACGGTAAAGCTTAAACTTTTCCACACAGAAAACCTTACGTGAATAAATGACCAACCTGAAGACGACGTAGGCGTTGAGGCATGAATCAAATCGTCCAATTTAAAATTAACTAACCACGAAAAATTATCGTCACTAATAAAATCTTGATTGCCCGTCGCATCTTTTCCACCGTTGTTATGCCCTTCAGCACGATTATTCGCACTGTTTGCCGTCGTAGTGGTCGATTTTCCCGATAAAGTTAACGACGATGAATTTTGTTGATCTGTCGATGTGGCTGTTACCACTGTGGTTGTGGTGGTTGGCATTGTGGTCAACGATTCATCGCCCCAACTACTTTGAAGTTCAGCCAGATTTACATTATGCATTTCAGCCACAATATTTGGTATGGAATGTGACGTGTCCCAATTTCCGTTCAATACAAAGACCTAATGATTGAGAATTTTTGTTATCTTTAAATTTATTTACTAAAAAGCCGAGGTTTTCGAAAATTTTTCGTCTATCCATTAGTTTTGGAAAAACTTAACTTTTATTTTCAAAAAGTAAATCTAGTTACAATGTTAGTAAAAAGAAAACATTTTGAATATCAAGTGTACTGGATTAAAAACATTTTTCAAATACGCAATTCGGGCTAAGTAAGTTCCAAAAGAAGACGAATTTCTTAACGTAAATTAAATGAAGAATAATATTGGGGGGTGTGAAATATATAAAATAATGTCCAACTAAAAGATCCGTGGAAGCATTGTTGTTGTTTTGAAAAAAGTAAATAAATTTGTTGACTAAATAAAATTTATTTATAATTTTATTAAACAAAAAATAAACTATTATTTTATTTGTAAATAACAATTATCGAAGATATTTTACAATAAAGAAATGTTCGGAAGTTTTCATAATAATTTTTAAAAATAAATCTTTTTAAAAATATTTTAAGCGTCGAATTTTATTTTAAAAATTTAAAACCAATTATATGTACCTTTTGTTGAGCAAAATATAACATTTCACGCAATTAGTGATTGTTAATTGGTTTTGTTTTGGTAAACACCTTCAGAAGTCATAATTTTACGAAAAGTAAGAATTTTTTATAATTTATATATTTTTTTAAGTCAATTTTTAAATTTATGTGTGCCTTTAAAAGTATAAAATTAATCTAGATAGAATTATTTTAAAAGTTTTGTTAAAAAGTATGCGTAAGACATGCGCAATATGCATTAATATTTAAATTTTTTTTAAAAAATTACAAATCTACCTCACTGTTCAATCCGGTAGGTGAATCATTATACTTTTTATGAACAGCAATTTGTGATATTCCATTGCCTAAAATAATCCGTTTTGGAAATTCTTGTACAGGGGATTTTTCACGTTTTATTTTCAGTTCATTTCTAGGTTGTGGTGTATTAGTGGGCCATTTAGATGGATTGACGTTGGGCATTTCATCAGCAAATAATTTTCGCTTCGTGCAACTACCGTCGGGTATAACAAATCCGTAACGGGTATGGTGTTCGGAGAAATTGCCAGATTGTTGATGAACGGTTCCGGCAATTAGTGCTTGGCACGATGGCATTTCAAGGTTCATAAACTTTTTTCCATTTGAGACCATTTTTTTATTTTAATATTTTTTTCACTTTCTCACCTTTTGAAAACGTTTTAAATTATACGTGATTATTTAATTTTGATATTTCTTTGTGCAGATTTAAAATGGCTATTAAACTGAGATTATTCTTTATTGAAAAATTTTGACAGTGTGCTCCAGAAGTTTATGAAAATATTTCTTGTTATAGATTTTTAAACTCTTCAGGAATTATTAGTTTTAGATTCAGCCTAAATTATTTACCTATTTTGACCGAAATTTTTGGGATTTCAATAAAATTATTTTAATTTTTTTATCTGAATTGAAATTTTCTTCCGTAAAATTAATTTCGACTTCCCATTAATTAGTTTGACAACGTAAGTCGATTGTTTTTAAATAAAAATAAATAAATGAGAATTCGAAAATTATTTGATAAAAATTTTAAGTATTAGAATTTATTAATCTTCTTTAATTATTATTTAGATTTTACACAAAATTAAAGTCTAAATTTTAAATAAATTTAGTAAATATTTAAAGCAGTTTTATGTTAATTTTGAATTCTACAACAAAAAATTCTTGCTTAAATATATTATCTCGTGTTAGAAGTTTTCTACTTCTCAAAATTTGCATAGAATTTCTAAAGTAAACAATGCCATGTATAATACTAAATAGCTTGTAGTAACAATTAAATTATTTACTTCTGATTTCTTAAAGTTTAGGATAATATACTCTTTTAAAGATAAAAAATAAAGACGCATGTTTTTTTTATAAATCGACTAAAGCTTATTTAGCCACAAAAGAACGCTTCTGTGAAGTAATCCTTATTGTTAGATTATTTGCCGGGTGATTTACCAAACTACGTGCAATTTATCTTTTTGAATTTATAAATCTTTGAAATTTTGAAGTCCTAATTTGAATTAATAGTTTAAAATGTTAGGTCACGCACTGACCAAATTGTACCATTAGAATTTTGTTAGCATATTTGGAAGTAGGGAATTCATGCTATTAACTTAAACCTCTCCAAATTACAGTGCATGAAATAGTTTGGGTGCAAAAAGGTAGAAACAAACTAGCATTTCTAAAAATTTAGGAAATTACCTTGTCTTACATAAATAACACTTTCCCAACAATGTTGGAAAAAACACTTTTAAAATGTTAACACATTTATTACAGCAAACTTTCACGTTCCTTTCCAATAAAGGGAATTTTTTGTTAAACCAACAAAAAACTTTCTTACTCGTTCAATTCTAACTGACTGAAACTATTGCATTATTTTAACGAAATGATTCATTCAAATACTTTTTCCCAACTGATTCCACGGATTCGAATTAAAAATGGGAAACCAACTACCCGCTTTTCATTTAGTTTGACGTCATAAGCGCAGACGCTGCGATCATTTATTATAAAACTTATTGGACGATTAACGCAGGAAAACACCTGTCTCAATTAAAAACATCTGTAAACGGGTAATTTTTTTACAAAAAACGTAGTTTCGGTTCAGTAATTTTCATTGAATAACTGCGTCTGCTACAACCGTTGAATTATAAATATTTAAATTGCGCAAAAAGTTCATTTTAGAGAATAATTTTTCGATTTGGGTACCAGGAAGACAGTTTTATTTCAAAAAGATAAAATTTATTTTACGCGCGCTTTAGTATACAAGGGAAGATCCGGTTTAAATGAGTAAGAAAAAGAGAAGGAGAGAAAATAAAATGAGATGGAATATAAACGAAACCATCATGTCATAAATTTTTTATGTAATGTCAAAAACAAAAGTTTCAAATTTGATTTTGATATTGTGATTATTTGGAAGACTCAGTGGTACGTTTAAATAAAATAATGATATTTATAGAATTTTTTTCTTACAAAGAGAATACCGAGTTCTTAAAATAATCCACAGAAACAAGGACACAATAGATTTACAAGTACAATAATTTAGGTTATTGCGGACAGAACAAAAAGATCCCCTGTAGCAATTTAAAAAATCTATTTATTCAAAATTTTCACATAAATTTAAATAATTTTGTGTATTTTTTCGTGATTAGCGATAAATTCAAAATGGATGTAGACAGTGGGGCCGATAATCAAAGTGGTGGTATCGAATTGGAACAGTCATTGCTCCAACAATTTAGCTGTTTAGGGACAACCGATCGAGATGAACTTATTAAGCAATTACAGAAATTATTAGGAAGTAGTTTAAATTGGGAGACAGCAGCATTCTTTCTGGATATGAACAATTGGAATTTACAAGCAGCAATATGCTCATATTTCGATATTGAAGCACCAACTCACTTGCCTTCCATGAATCTACTGGTCGATTATCCACCAGGTGAATCCGGTGTCGTCCCAGTGAATACAAGGTATGAAATCTTTTCTTTTTTTCTGAGGGTTTTTGTGATTTTTAAAATCAAAATGGATAATTATGCATTAGTGGGGTTCCATCTATTTTTGGCTCTAAAAGAAAAACTTATGATCCGATTGTAATGATTTTCTTTTTAAATGTTCACCACTATGGCACCGCTATTAGTTGAAAAAGATACTACAACTTGATATCAATATCGAAATGCTGGGAAACTGTCGTTGGCAATTTCCCAAACTTTGTGCCAACGAAATTCCGTAAAGTTTTCCGTTTTTCTTGATTGATTTGCAAGTAAAACAAGTAAAAAGCTAGATAAAAATTGTCGGACACGTTTAATTTTCGTTAAAAAATATTAAAATTTAATATAATTTATTACTAAATAATATAATTTCTAAGAGGAATAGTAAAAAGTGCCGTTACAAAAAGGGCTTTCCTATAAATAAATAAAAAATTAAGTTTTTAATATTTTTTAATGAAAATTAAATATGTGCATAAACTTGTGTCGTCATTTTCATTTGTTTTAAGGATATATTATACCTGAAACGAAAATTCCAACTTTTTTCATTGAGTTTGAAATATGTTAAATAACAGACGATTCTGCATCGATTAGCAAAAAAATTGTAACACGGACAAATTAAACGAAATAACTAATGTTAATGTTCTCATTTATCGTGTGTTGTTTGAACCGAAAGTAGCTACGAATAAATTTGTAAAATTGATCATATTTTATCCAACTTTCGTGTGAAAAAAAAAATAGTTTTATGAACCTTATACATTGTATTATTTTTTAAAATAGTTTAAAAATGTTAGGTCACGCACTGACCAAATTTTACCATTAGAATTCTGTTAGCATATTTTGAAGTAGGGAATTCATGCTACTAACTTAAACCTCTCCAAATTAAAGTGCATGAAATAGTTTAGGTGTAAAAAGGTTGAAAATACCCCTGTCGCAGCATCCTGCATAACATAGCGAATTTCCGTTTATAAAAAATAGTTTTTCTCGGAAATTAGTTGCCACAGAAAAATAGTTTAAAGACCTTTTTTATGTAATTTTTTCTCTTCTTTTAAATGGTGTAAAAAAATTTCGCCAAAACCATGGAACAAAAACCATGTTCCTGGTATCCGACGTGTCTGGCTGACGAACTCATCCAAGGGTTTGGGACTTCCAATGTTTTTACCAAATTTCGTAAAAATTGGATACTTCGTTCGAGAGTTATCGCGCGGACACACACATACACATACATATATATATATATATATATATATATATATATATATATATATATATATATATATATATATATATATATATATATATATATGTATATGGTCTATTTCAGTTAAATTTAACCATGCTTCGTAACTTTGAATTTAAATAATTTCCGTTTTCTTGGCTTTATCTCTTTTATTATTGCATGTATGTAAATTTTAAATTTGCAGTTTATTTTTAGAAAAGAATAGAAGATCGATTTGTTTCGAATATAAGAATTATTTAATTTTTTAACGAAAACTCATGATCAATTTTATCTGAAAAGAAGTGTATATATATATATATATATATATATATATATATATATATATATATATATATATATATATATATATATATATAAATTTTAGTGAATATTATTTTCGGTTTCTAGGGATCTCAAAACAAATTTCTGCCATAGTCCCGGGTTCAAGTCGCGTCATGACAGTGGCTGTGACAACTGAATTCCATTCTGGAAATTCGCTAAAAACTTGCATTTCTAAAAATTTAGGAAATTACCTTGTCTTACATAAATAAAACTTTCCCAACAATGTTGGAAAAAACACTTTTAAAATTTTAACACATTTATTACAGCAAATTTTCACGTTCCTTTCCAATAAAGGGAATTTTTTGTTAAACCATCAAAAAACTTTCTTGTTCAATTCTGACTGACTGGAACTATTGCATTATTTTAACGAAATAATACATTCGGGTCATTTCATTTCAAATCATCCAATAAAAACATAAAATGTCACCCATGACCTCAGATTTAGTTTTTCTTGGAAACTAGCTGACATTGAATAATAGTTTAAAGACCTTTTTTATGTAATTTTTTCTCCTCTTTCCAATGGTGTAAACAAAAATTTTGAATTTTGGGAAATTATTCCAAAAAGCTCGTTTTTTGAGCTTCCAGACGTCGGACGTGTCTGAAAAATATTAGCGGGTAAAAAACCATTATTTTTGTTCCAGATTATTTTAGTTTACATCTTTAGGGTAAATTTAAAAAAAAAATTACTACGGTTACTGCAATGCCTTTGGTCAATAATCACTTTTATAAAGATTTTTTGTTTATCGATTAAAAAATGTCTCAAAATTTAAGTCTAACAAAGCATTACATAGAAACATGAAGTGATAATTAACCAAATTTATTTTGTCCTGTAATCTCCTGACTTTTCTGAACATTTTGATGAAAAAATTATTGCTTTATGTATGTTAAATATTACAGAAGTTATGGATTTTTTAATATAATAACGTCACCGAAAGTGATATCACAGAAACATCATTTTAACCCTATTTTGCTAAATTTCAAAAATTCATAACTTGAAAACTATTAGAGATAATTTTTTTAAATTTTGTACAGGTGATTAGAATGGTTAAATAAACAAATAAAAAATTTTTCAGCTAAATCTGAGGTCATGGGTGACATGACCTGGATGAAGTGGCGTGTAATGACCCATTCAGATACTTTTTCCCAACTAGTTTTTATATCAAAATCGAAGTTTTCTAGCTTCCCCCGACCATAATTATCTTTTTTTATCATCCTAAACATACTGCAATTGCTAAAAAAATTTTTAAAAAATTGAACAGGAGCCGCACTAATGCACAATTACCAACACTTTTCTTTTAGGGTTAAGTTTATGATTCTTAAGATCAAAATGTTTTTGTCTAGGTTTAAAAAGACATGGGAAGTTCAAAATAACGGTCAAGAGCGATGGCCTGACGGTTGTGTGTTACAAAACACCGGTGGTGAACGGTTTCAAGCTGACCACCGAATACCCGTGGGTCGAATAATGCCCGGCGAAATTGTTCAGATCAGTGTCGATATGCTAAGTCCATACGAACCGGGCATGTATCAGAGTAAATGGCGTATGTGTACTGAACAAGGATGTTATTTTGGAGGTAACGATTGCGATTTTTGTGGAAATACAATTTTTCGGAGAGTTTAATTTGTAATACTTTTTTTTTAGATACAATTGTTTCAATAATATCTGTAGTAGATCAAGAATCAGTACAATTGTCCGAACAACTTCAGACGCATTTAACAGATTTGGGACGTTCTCCACCACCTGCTGCTGTAAATCCATTCGTTTCTCAACGTACTTCTAGTCAAAATGGGGTAGGTTGGCCTTATTTTTAAATTAACATTAGCTTCTATGACCATTTTCGGGTTTATTAAACTCTTTCTAATTAATATTCACATAATGAATTGGCCATTTGCCAAGGTACATCGAGTGTTCAAATATCAGCCAAAGCTGGACATTAAGTGAACATATGAATATTGGTGTATGTTTAAAATACGGACAAAAGTCCGCCATACATTAATAATGTTTCACAGGCACTCGATAACATTTGAAATTTAAAAAAAAAAAAAAAAAAAAAAAAAAAAAAAACTTTCTAAAACTTTAAAATTAGAAAGCATCTGTAAGTAATAAACAGATATTTGAATTCGCAAAATACCACTTTTCTCCGGGAGCTTCCATTCATCTATATAGTCCTTCATGGTCTGTATTATTCACTTTATATACACTGTTTACAAACAATTAATTGTACTGTCTACTCGAGTTCAGTCCACTGCTTAATTTGTAATACCCTTAAAATTTTATACAATTCGCTATGAACGTTTGCTTGATACGAATGGGATATGAAGTTCGACTACAGCGCTCAAGGTGGACAAATATTGCAGTTTATCAGGACGTTGTTTGTACATAATTTTATGATTTTCTTTACGAAAAAGTTTTTTTTTTTAAATTCTGCTTTGATTTTTTCAAAGCGAGTACTTATTACTACGTTTATTTACCAGATTCTACAAAATAATGAAAAAAATTATTTGTAAGCCTACTTTAAAACGTCACTTTATTTTGAAATTTTCAAAAAAATATTATAAAAATTACTTCTTACGCTTTTTCTTGGTTAATTAATTTGTTTAAAACGATTCCATTTTAAAACATTTTTAAGGTAAAATGAGCAGATGTATAGCTTTTATTTAACAAATTTAAATTTTTGATATATTTTTCATTCATTTATAATAGTAAAATGGCATGATAAATTGTCAAATAATCACTTGATATAGGTGACTATAGTTTCGGGTCGGAGCAAATACGTTAAAAATGGATAAACTGAAATAATAAACTTAACGTAACCTCAATGCTCACTTCAGTCCTAGCTAGTGACATCTGGTAAATGGCCCTCAATTTTTTTAATTACTTTTTTTCATTGGAAATTACACTGAGAAAGCCTATTTTATAATTAAAATACAAAATAAATAAATAAAAGAGACGTTCAACTAATATTTTCATATAGCTGATATTTTCGATATATTTTTCGAGTTTTTAAATATAAATTAGTAAAATACTATACGTCAGTATTTGTTGATCTTATTATTTAATTATTCCTATAGAGTCAAAGTTTTTTTATCATTTAATCGTCAGTAGAAAGTATTTATTTATTCAAGATGTTGGGTAACTTCAAAAATGTAAACTTTACCGCATCGATGCAGCATCATAATTTTTCTGATGCGTCTAATACTACATGATGCGCTGCTCATGCTCTCTTGAAATTTGATGCACATTAGATGTTTTTGAACGGGATATTGGCATCATTTAGCCACTGATTTGGCTATAGATAAAACAGATAATGTAGCATGATAGACTATAGATAATATAGCAATACAGTCCTTGTATCGGTATATTATCTTTGAATTTCAACTTGAACTTACTTGAAATTGAAAATATTGAAATTATTTGAATAAAAAATATTACATATCTATTTTGAGTGCAAGATGTATTCAAATAGTTTAAACAATTTTAATCAAAGGTAAATACATTCATCTTTTTCAACAGTTTGTTTTTCGGAATTATTCCTGTTGGTGTTAATACCTACATAATATGGCAAGTAGTTATAATTCTACATTATACATATGACATGCATCTTGGACACGCATCACCAAATTTCTTGCTGCATTGTTTTGACGCATCAAATACAAAAATGAACTTTTGATTTTTCATTGTGATGCGTCTGATGCATTTGTGAACTTTTAACTCTGCCTCATGCAAGCAGTGATACATTTTTGAAGTTAGCCGTTGTTTTCAATTTTTTGGGATTCCTCAAAAATTCCACAAACTATACCGTTTAAATTTTGATATTTTGTGTATCATATATAGCTGAACCTTTTTTTATGCAGTGAAAAGAAACCTCATTTAAAAAAAAAAAAATCAAAAACTTCATAAATAGCTTTAAAAAGTATAAATTAATTTGCTCCATATTATAAAGAAAAAAAAAAAAGAAACATTCGGTGTATCGGAACTTTTTTTATTCGGTGAATCGGGATCGCATAAAAAAAGTTTCATAGAAAATACATAACTCAAAACTCTCAAAATCTCACGATTTCCTTAGAAGTTGCTTTTCTAAACAAAATAAAGCATTAATTTACACATGAGAACATTTTATTTCATTTTTATAATATTATGAAAACTGTGAAAAATACATCTGTAAAAAAACTTAATGATACCAATATAACTTATATTCTTATGCAATGTACTGTGATTAAATGCTTAAAAAAACCAATAATAAGTAATTTTATCAAATTAAATTATTATAATTAATGTTTAAGTTTCTTATTTTCTATTGTTTTTGATTCACATTATGTGCACTTGAATGGTCATTTTTTTTTTAAAACCGCATAACAAAAGGTTCAGCTATACTAAAAAAATAACTTATTCATAAATCATTCCTTAATCTTTAGAATGTTTCAGTACGCCAGCCACGTTAAGTAGCTGAGTTTGACTGACTAAAACCTGTCACTATCCCGTAACGATAAATTTTTTTGTTCTCTTCTAGGATTCCGTCCAAACACCAACCAGTTCTCAAGATTCGGATATGAATATATGCTAGCGGCATGAGAATCTATTTAATTGTGCAGTGCCAACACTTACCGATTTAGTTAACTCGAAAAAAACTTTCGAATTTAAATAGCCCGGGTGTGATTAGGCGTTTCAGGTGTGCAAAACAATTCATTTCTTTTTTTTTTGGTACTGCTGTAATTTTTAAATAAATCATTTCAAATGTAAACGTTTGTGTGGTAATCAAAAAAAGAGTATATCAAAATAAAAACAAGTTGGTTTATTGGTTTATGGATTTTTTCTTTCGTTCTGATTTTGAAAATTTATTAAAAATATAGGAGTTTTATTCAAACAACATGTATTTATTTGATACAAATGATTCAAATATTTAAATCTACTTATTGTTAGTAAAACGACGAAACAATTTAATTTTTTGTATTTATAACGTTTCTTCCATAGTACAGTATATTGACACCAGAGATAGACACCGGATGGATGTGAATTAGTCGCATGATATTTATTTACAACGATCGTTATCGGATTTCAAATTTCACTTAAAAGTACCGTCTATTTCAAATTTTAAAAAAAAAAATCATTTTATTTTATATTTATATTTTATCAAAAATGTTCTATAAAACTTTCAGAGTAAAATTCTTATATAAACTAACATAATACCGTAAAATGGAGTGGAATTGAACAATTTTGAATTTTACGTTCAATTTATATACTCGTTTTTACCTGCTAGATGATACAGAATAGAAATTTTGTTTTAAATAACTTATTTTTTATTTTTACCATTTTAAAATCCATCTTTTTTATTTAGCCAGAAGAGCTAAATATTAGGCCATTCCCACTCACCCCCGCACTTGGGTTGTGAAGGAACGAGTGGGGAGTAAATAGGAAGTATCAGCGAGTAAACTGAAAAAAAAAATATATGTATACATTTTGAATTATATATTTTAAAAAATTTGATTAGTTCTGCTACGTCGCAATTCTTCAGTTGTTCCCATTCCATTCAACCTTTAAGTGTCATTGTGAGCACTTCAATTTTATTCCTGCTTTCGTTCCCACTGGCCCCTAATTTTAGTCATATTCACGCCAGTTACTAATTTGAGCAAATATATCGAATCCCTGTAAAAAATTTGTATATTTTTACATATTTTTAGTAAATGAAGAACCTGAGTTTTTACACCAGATGGTACTTTTAATCACTCTAGGTGTCACCCTATTGAAATATCTTCCATAGTAAATAAGTTTTTTATCAACCATATTAAATTACAAGACGCACAAAATTTGCTTAAAAAAAGCTTTATCAATTTTCTTGCAATTCATCAACAATAATTTCAATACTTTTATTTTTGCGCTATTTTCAAGTAAATTAATAGATACATAACTTCAGTTTGTGATTTGTCAATTTATTTCAAAATGGCGGTATATTTTTTAATCGAAAATTAAATTGTTTCGTTCAAAATATAGTTATTATTATAATAATAAGAAAAAAAGTAATTGTATTAATAATTATAAATTAATATAAAAGAATTTTTTATATTTTTTATCACTTTTTTTTTCTGTTGAAGATCTTAGCATGTATTTAACAATTAATTAGCATATCTAGTATGAAATGTGTATACTAATTGATGAGTATACAGATTCATGTTAGCAATTTTGAAAAGTGGAGTACAAACTGTAAAAATTTTACAATTCATACATTAAATTTAAAAAAAAATAAAAATTATACATCCTGGTAACTTACAAGAGACAAAACTAATAAAAATACTTTAAAAAATTCTGTTGTTTGTATTTACTTTAACCTGGGAACATGTTGCTACCTCAAAGTACATTAGAACCTTGTTCCTGACAACACCATCCATGTGACTGATCCGCCATATTGTCATTTCCCACCATTTTGCTCATGTAAAAAAAAGATTATATCACGACCATGATTATCAACAATTTAGAGATATCCTACTAACCTTATTAATTACTAAAATACTAGTTTCTGAAAACATTAACATTATGGCTAATCCTCCATTTTTATTTTTTTTAATAGGTTATGTTATGACCACGATTAGTTTTTCATTCATTAAAGATAATTCCGATAATTCTTTCAATAGTTATTTATAATTTGAAATGACATTGGCCTAAATCTAATATGAAAGTTGAAGGTATAAAATGCAAGCGGATACACTGGAAGTATTTATTTATTACAAAGTCATTTATACCTAACAAAGGTAATAGAAAGTTTTTGCAAGCTACCGTAAGGCCGGGCACACATTGAGACGCAGTTAACGCAAGCAGAGCAGCGCAGTTTCGACACTGCGTCGCACGAGACTGATGTGGCACTCGTGAATATGACATTGTAACACGTTCTCGAGTTTTAGTTGGTTTTATTTCATCGAAATGAAAACAACTGAAGAAAAACTGCTGCTCTGCCTTTCAATTCGCGCTATCCCGTTTTGCAACAGAAGTCACAGAAACTGTGCTGCCCTGCCTGCGTTAACTGCGTCTCAATGTGCACCCCGTCACACAGTTTGTTTCTCGTGTTTTCTGCCCCGCCCTGCGTTTACTGCGTGACGCAACTCAATGTGTGCCCGATCTAAATATTTACGATAATCGCTATTTGTCACGTGATTATTCCCAACTTGTACTGTACCATTCCAGTACATGGTACACATGGAGCATGATGGAGTGATGGACTAGCATCAACTCGATGTAACTATTACAGGAATGTAGTCTATCGCTATTTGTCACACATATTCATACATACGCAGTAATCAAATGAGACGTATTAATCAATGCAAACACGACAAACCTAATAAACAGTTGACAGGTAGAGCACCAGTGCTTGTTTTCAGTTCACCAATCGAAACAACAGTCCACCAAGCTCCATGGTACTACACCTTTCATTACTAAAACAGAAAAAGTTTATGTATTTATTAATCTAATTTTTAAAACGCTCTAAGCAAATTACATAATACATAAATAATAAATTTCATATTTATAACGTTTATAACTTATACATATGTATATGTAACCCAGAGTGGGTGCACCTAAGTATACTATTTACATTAAAAAACTAGTTCAGTATTACATCATCAATATATTTTATTTATATTAAAATAAATTCGCATAACTAATAGTGTATTTTACACGAAACTAGGAAAACTACTAAACTACATCTTACTACGAAAACCACCTAAATTATATCTGCGTATATTAAGACTTAAAACTTTTGATTTTTATGTAAATATTAAAGATAGATTCCAAATAAAGAAAAAAAATTAATTTTAATAATTATAAAATAAATTTGTACAGTGGAGTAAGGAAAATGAATATGATAGGAAAAAAACTAAAAAAAAAAAAAAAACGCGTAAAACGAGGGTCTACTGTACAACATGTATCTTTTTTTATGTACACTAGGATTCAAAATGTACAAAACTTATTGTTGAATGGATCACTAATGAAAATTAAAGGAAATTTTCCTGATATATTTAAGTTTTAATACTACGTAGCTTCAATATTTCCCAAGAAGTTTGTTTTTACAATAAGTAAAATCAATTGAAAAATATATATTTAAAAAATAAAAATTTACATCAGGCAAATAAAACAACATTTTTTAACTTACAATGATAAGCATTTTTTTAATAACAATTATGATAATGATGTAATTTAATATTTCAGTTCCAGTAATCAGGGTATTCTACGTATTCTATTCAGTAGATTTGAAAGTGTAGTGTAGCGAAGCGTGGTGGTCGTCGTGATCTTGATGGTAATTTAGCGGCAATTTATGTACTTGTCTATCAATCATCTGAATTCACTTTCTTTATCACGCTAGTGTACCTCCTGTACCTATACATATTTAGTGGGGTTATTTTTTAAACTATTTTTTTTAATTTTACAATTTTAAAAAAAACGACAAGAAATCAGTATGTCTGAAGGATCGCCAACGAAAAAATCAAAAATGGCAAACTCGTTGGAACAATTAAAAGCGCAAACGATTGTTGTGGCTGATACCGGTGACTTTGAGGGTGAGAATTTATTTTTGATTTTTATACAATTAATTGATTTTTTGGAAGCATTTATTAATATTTTTGAGTATTTGGGTATAAATTTTGATATTGTTCAAAAAAATTTATGAAATATTTGAGGTTTTTCCATAATTTTTTTTTGTAATGGAGTCCATGGTCACTTTTGAAGGTGACCTGTATTGCTTTTGCATGTTATTTCAAACTCACTTTCGTTTTAATTTCTAAAATTTTAATAATCATAATTAATTAATTAATTAATTATTTAGCAATGAAAAAATATAAGCCTACTGATGCCACGACAAATCCTTCGTTGATCCTTTCCGCTGCAACTATGCCTCAGTATGCACCACTAGTAGAAAAGGCTGTACATTATGCGCGTAAAATAAGCAATAATCTGGATGAACAATTAGAAGCCGCTTATGATATGGTTTGTGTGTTGTTTGGTTGTGAAATTTTAAAAATTATTCCCGGACGAGTATCTACAGAAGTTGATGCTAGGTAGAAATTAATAGCGGGTGACTTCACGGAACAAAACAGCTTTGCGACAGCCTAGTAAATTGACGTTTTAAAACATACATAATTATAAAGTTTTTTCCCTTAAGGACCCACAAAAAATATAAAATATTCGCTAGACCGGTTTCGGCTACTTTTGTAGCCTCCTTCAGTAGCATAAAATATGAAGGGTACAGGGGAAAAAAGTAAAAAATGCCAAAATCCATGCAGTTATGTTGGCAGTATGCAGAATATTGACCCCGTGCTAACATTACACGTGAAAATCGAACATAGTCCGTATGCAGGGGAAGAACCAAATATAAAAAATATAATAAATATGAAAAAATATAACAGATATGAAAAAAAAGAATATAATAAATATAAAAACCAGAAATATAATAAAATAAAATAAAGAATTAGGAACAATATTTTACTTCGTTTCCGAATCCTTTATTTTATTTTATTATTTTGGTTTTTATTTATTATATTTCTGATTTTTTATATTTATATTTCTAGTTTCTATATTTATTATATTTCGGATTTTTATATTTATTATATTTTATGCTACTGAAGAGGGCTATAAAAGTAGCCGAAACCGGTCTAGCGAATATTTTATATTTTTTATGGACTCTTAAAAGGAAAAACTTTATAATTATGTATAATTCAGCCCACAGTACGGCTCAGTATAGTATTTTAAAACATGTTATTATGTAAAAAGCTACTTTGTTCCGTTATCTCACACAATTTTTGATAATTTTTCGATAATTTCAAATTTTTCGAATTAATTTTTTCCCCTAGATTATCTTTTGATAAAGACGCGAGTATCAGAAAGGCGCAACGGCTTATCCAATTATACGAGGAGCAGGGTATCAGTAAAGAACGTATTTTGATCAAATTGGCGTCAACCTGGGAAGGAATTCAAGCTGCACGGTAAGTTTACGTAATAGTTTTTTCATCTTCGAAAATCTAAGACGCCATTTTTTTTTTAGGGTTTTGGAACAAGAACATGGTATACATTGTAATTTGACGCTATTGTTTTCATTTGCGCAAGCGGTGGCGTGCGCTGAAGCCGGTGTTACATTAATTTCCCCATTTGTTGGTCGCATTCTTGATTGGTAAGTGTTTTTTCGAATGGTCTAAAAGAGAGTTTATTGGGTTACTAAATAAATTGTTCAGACAAGAGTTGTATTTATCGATGGAGACAACTGATTGAACTTTACCAATTTTATCCAAGAAACGAATACTATTTAACAGTTTCATAGGTGGTAGTTTTATAACATAATAGATGTCGCGCATAACTTCTAATGGTGAGTGGTGACATGTGTGCTGAACACTGATTGGTTCCGGCATTTTCTATCCAAAGTTTTCGTAAAATACATTGGAAATAAATTAAATGTTAACAAAAACCATTTAATTTAACTTAGAATAATTAAATTAAAAATTTTTAATTGTTCATTAATTTATAATTTATTAACGATAATTATGTACTCAAAAATATTTACTCAATAATGTGATAAATTAATTTTGAACCTTCCCACTCTGTTTTGGATAGAAAATGGATGACACGTCACGACTCTATTTATTATAGGGACTCTACTAATGGTTTCAATTTTTTTTATGCAATAAAGTAAGCTTGAAACATTAGTACTTATTCAAAACTACTCGTAGGGGATTACATGTTTTTTTTTTAGAAAAAAAACACTGTCTTCGATTTTTTTTTTTTGCAATATATAAAAATATGATTTATTCCAACTTTTGGCATATTATTATATATTATTTTAATATACTGTAAAAAAATTTTCATTAAAAAAAAAAAAAAATGAAAATTAGCCCATTGGCAGCTAGTTGTCGAAAATGGCTAATTCGTGAAATCCTTACCTGAAATCAAAAAACAAAATTTTTTCTAATAGTATATACTTATTGCTTGTACTTGAACGAAGGATATTTAAAAAAAAATTAATTTCAATTTTTCACAGCGTTTTAAACAAAAAAAAATTTTACCGAAAATCAATTTTTTTTTAAAACGCCGTGATAAATTCATTTTTTTTTTAAACCCTTTGTTCAAGTACAAGCCATAAGCATCTACTAATAGAAATAATTTTGTTTTTTGATTTCAGATAGTGATTTCACGAGTTACTCTGCCTACGGCGAAAAATTAGCGATTTTCGACAACAAATTGCCAATGGCGTAATTTTATTATTTATTTATTTATTTATTTATTTATTTTTTTTCATGAAAATTTATTTACAGTTTCTCAAAAAAATATATAATAGTATGCAAAAAGTTGGAATAAATTATTTTTCTTATAGAGTAAAAGCGACCTTTGTGGAACGGTATTTACATATTAATGAAATTATTTCTGAACATTTACATATTAATGAAATTATTTCTGAAAGAAACGTTTGATAACAAAAATTATTATTAATAGAATGATTGTTTTTCGATTTAAATTCACCTCGCATTTAAAGTTTCCTTACTTAATTAAAGAAATAAATATGTAAATGTCAAAACTGTTCCAGTATTAGATACCGTTCCACAAAGGGGGCTTTTACCCTATGGTAAAAAAAAATCTAAAACAGTGGTTTTTTTTTACTAAAAAGACCCATGTAACCCCTTAATTTAACAATTTGATACATATTCAGATTTATTTATTTACTGATAATTGCTTGAGTTATACTTGATGATGAGTTAATTACTCGAAAGCTAGCTCGTAACCAAAAAAATCCATTTTAGTGTGAAGTGACAAAAAAAAACTTATATTTTGTAATATGAATTTTCGAAAAAGTTCTAGAAACTTGATAATTTTTTCCATAGGCATTCCCTTTTAGTATCTACAGTTTATGTCTATTTTTCTGATTAGACTCTCAGATTATTCTACGCTGTATAACTTTTTTGAAAATGTAGGTACGTTGCCAATACAAACACCAAAGAGTTTCAACCGGATGAAGATCCTGGCGTGGTATCAGTCACAAAAATTTACAACTACTATAAGAAATTTGGCTATAAAACAGTAGTAATGGGGGCTTCCTTCAGGAATGTAGGCGAGGTGAAAGCACTGGCGGGATGCGATCTACTTACGATCAGCCCTAAATTGCTTGGAGAACTCGAATCCAGTAACGATCCAGTCCCACGGGTAATTTTGAATGAAAATTTACGAAAAAGTAAATCCGTCTAATAATTTCCTTTTTTATAGAAATTATCAAAAGAATCAGCAGCAAAATGTAAATTAGAGAAAATCTCGCTGGACGAGCCAAATTTCCGATGGTTATTGAATGAAGATCAAATGGCGACCGATAAACTTTCCGACGGCATTCGTAAATTTGCGGCCGATGTACGAAAATTGGAGGATACATTGAAGGCGATGTTGAAAGAGAAGAACTAGTAGCCCAGTCGATCAAAAATTTGATCAGAATTTATAAATATTTTATAAATATGTAAACTGCATTTATGTAAAGTACAATATTTCAATAAATACATTCCCTGATTTGTTTTATGGTGAAATAATTACTTATGTTAAATATTTTATTAAATAAAGTAACATTTTAAATAAAAGTCTAATTTATTATTTTATTAGCTTTCAAAAATGTCACATTTTTGTGTGTCCATGTCATCCATGGGTTTAAGAAATAAAACACAAAGTTACTGTTACACACAGTCCATTTGTAGGATCGATTTCCATCCAGCTGCACATGCGCACGGTTTCTTATGCGCAATTGGTAAAAAAAAATGAGACATAACCTTTTATTAAGAACCCATAGCTGTAAATAAAAAGTTTTTTATAAGTTGTCTTCTATTCCATTATAAATTGTTTATTTTTGAAACAATTCATTCCTATTCTGTTTGCTTAAGTACATTCGCACATGCGCATTAAAAACAAATTCTTGCGGATATGTGACTCATCAGTTGAATAGAAATTCATTACCGACTCGAGTACACCCATATTTTTAATTCTTCCTAAGTAATTATATCCTTAAAATTTTTTGGAAAACAATAATAAATTAGGGGTGTTATGGATATGAAATTTCGGATACGGATACGGATATTTAAAAACATTTTTTTCGGTTTCGATTACGGATATGTAATAATATTTCGGATACGGTTACGGATAATTGCTTTTAGTGCTTTTTCTTAGTAAAAAGGCGAAAATTTTACTTAACTCTTTAAATGATTAAGACGAGTTAACTCGTCCTGCAGTATGGCAGCTCAGAATGCTGTGATATGTATATATTCACTGGTACAGCTGCCGCCATCTGTGGCAGATTTTCCAAAGTATGTACGGTATAATTCTAAATAATGTTCAGTTTTATTAACATATTTTAGTATAATTTATATTTTGTAAATTCCTAGGGTTCACTTTTTTGATATTGAAATATTTGATTTTTTTATTTTTCTTTTTTTGTAACCTTATCTATTGTACTTATCACTGGCAGTAAAAAGTCCGGCATTTTGAGACAAAAAAATTTTTCTATATGGTTTGTTTAAAGAGTTAAAAGTGAACCTCAAATACGAATCAACGGAAATCTATCAAAAGAAATACATGCAGCAAAAACTTGCTTCGGGTGTTGTTTGTTATTATCCGAAAAAAATCCGAAACTTTTATTTTCGGATACAGTTTCGGATATTTAATTATTTCGGATATCCGGTAGTTTCGGTTACGGTTACGGATATCCATAACATCCCTAGTGTGTATCATACTTTAATTTGGCATTTGACAATTTTTTAAAACATGTTCATACGCCGGTTATATAACCTACAATAATTAAACTTTTTTATATTAGCTTTTGTCCCACTAAAATCTTTGACGTCACTTCTTAGTGTTGTCAAAATAATATTTTAGGTGCGCATTTCAAACGTTAAGAAATTTTATTGAATAAAACCAGGATGAAACTATTTCTTTTAAACAAACCATATGGAAAAATTTTTTTGTCTTAAAATGCCAGACTTTTTACTGCCAGTGATAAGTACATGCAATAGATAAGGTTACAAAAAAAAGAAAAAGAAAAAAAATCAAAGATCCCAACATCAAAAAAGTGAACCCTAGGAATTTACAAAATATAAATTATACTAAACTATGTTGATAAAATTGAACATTATTTAGAATTATATCGTATTTCGGAAAATTTGTTACAGATGGCGGCACCTGTACCAGTGAAACCAGTGAAAAAATACATATCACAGCATTTTGAGCCGCCATATTGCATGACAAGTTAACTCGTCTTAAATCATTTAAAAGTTAAATGTATTTGATACAACAAAAATGAAATTTCGATAAATTAGGTGGCAATTTTTGTGTTTGTTAGGAAATAATGAATTCAAATTTTCTATCAGGTGCTATCACACATACGTTTAAATAGTTTTATCAGCAAATGATAATAAAATTCGTAATTATATTCGAATTACAATTTGAATAAAAATCATTTTAAATTATGCATTTGTTGTTTAACCATTGTAATATTATTGTGTTTAAAAAATAAAATTCTTTTAAGTACACGCAATTTGCATACTTTGCATTTTATCACTACGTACTCATTACGCTTAGAATTTTTACTTAAATACAATGTACATTAATTTTTTATTTTATAAATACATATTTGTAAGAAGTGTGAGAAAGTGAGAATTTTTAAAATTAAGTTTAACTTGTAGTTTAACAGTTAAAAAGGAAAAAAAGTTCATTATATGTAATCATTATAAAAATAGTTCAACTAGAATCTATACTGAAAAGCTACGTGGCGTATTTTGACTGGTTTAACTGGGCTTAACTTTTCCGTTTAAAAAAAAAATCCATTAAAAATCTGTACAAAAAGGTAAAGCTTGAAATTTGTATATTTAAAGACCAATTGAGAATTCAGAATGTAATGACTATTTGCAATACAATTTTTTATTTGTATAATTAACCGCAATGCATACATTCTGCATAATATGTTCGTGAGAATTTTAACGCTAAAGTCGATAAGTATTCGCAATATTCTACATATTGTCCATTTTATATAACAAATGGAAACTTTCTAATCAAAAGATGATACACATTTGGAAAGACAATACCAAGATTATAGAGGGTGTTAAAAAAGTATTACATACACCGAATAAATTGGGAGAAAACAGCGCCAGATTTACCCTAGTAGGGGCTCGTAGTCTAATGCAAGTGTTGAGGCCCTTTTTTCTCATTCGCTAATTTTTTAATCCGGATTTGTAATTTTTATTTATCGTCTTATATTTGATGTTGTCTCATGATTAATGATGATGTAATTCAAACTATTTCAAATTACAATGATTCAACAAAATGAAAATAGTAGACGCATTTGGTTTTAATGACTTCATAGATGGTCAAGATGTACTTGACCAGAATTTTTAAGAGTGCGTTACCAATTACAGTGTCCACATTACAGGGTCCTTTGATAACCGATTTTTATTGTATTGTAATTTTTTTGGGATCGTGAGGCTCCTTATAGCTTATATCTCTAAACACAATTGCCTAGTTTACCTATTTAGAAATCCAGCCCTAAGAGAAAGGAAAATATTAGGGTGTGTAAACCAGTGGCGTAGTATTATTCAACAACTCTAAAAAAAATAAAAGTAATAAAATTTTGAAAAAAATATGATTGGTTAAAAAAGATGACAAGGATAAAACAGCAGCTTGTACAGTGACAGTTCAATTTACTTATCTCTCTCACACAAAAATGTGACAAACTAAGTCGGATTTACATAGCTAAAAAAACTTCATAATTCAAAAAGTTAAATGAATGTATATAATTTTTAAAACTATTGATTTAGATTATAATTTAACATTTCTAAATCGTATTTTGTATTGCCATATTCTATTTTTTAATTAGTAATATTTTTATGAGTAATATTTTATTGAGTGTTGTTGCAAGAGGGCAGTTTCGTACTGAAAATAATTTATTTTTTGCTATAGTCTTGTAAAATTTTATTACGTTTACTTTTTTTTTTAGAGTTGTCGAATAATAAGTATACAGTCGAACTCATGTATTTTCAACCTGTCGGGACTAATCCGCTCATGTATTTTCAACTTCTCCTTTAAGGTCCATTCATATCTACAGACACTAAACGTAACAGACACGTGTCGTGCCAGACACGACAAATATTGTTTAATGCTTTTCTTATGGGTGTATTCATATTATAGCGTAACGTAAGCGCATAGACACGTACAGTGACAGACAGTGTCCGCATAGTATTCTCGAGGAGAATATTTTGTCTGTGCTGGAACGTGTCTGTTGACTTTGCGCGGCTAATATGAATGCATGTTTCGAAACGTACAAACAAAATTCCTAGAATTTATTTATAAATTTTCATTGTATTCGTTTTATGAAGTACAAACAACGAAAAATTAATCGAATTTATTAAAAAATAAACATTTTCTGTTAATTATATAAAATCTGAATAACAAACATTTAATCGAATTTATTAGGTTATATACATTTCTCCACAATCACACTGATAAGAAATTTGGCGTTAATCAACAGAAGTATGCAGCAAGAAAGGAAATTTTTCCTCTTCCAATAATGCAATTTCGGAAAAATCTTCAGTATAAAAGTCACATAACGTTGTCAGATCTGCTACAATTTAATTTTTGTAATTCACTGATACATAACTACTATACATGCTATACGTATAGCACGTCCAGTATCTACACTGCAGTCGTCTCCCTCCACAGACAGAGTGTGATGTTGGTACACACGCAACCAAACATCACACGCATACATTGATACGAGATTTATGCTGTAACATGTTGTGCGTTTGGAGGGGTCAGAAATTAGGTTATTTGTGACGTAAGCTATTGTCCATATTGAGAAAGCTAGTATTACAGTGTAATGACGTATTCGAGTTACGAAGTTTGTTTCTGAATATTCTGTGGTATCTACTGTCTGTATCTGTCTGCCAATTGTCTGTGTATATGAATACTTTTGAAAATGTCGTGTCTGCCACGATACGTGTCTGTGACGTTCAGGCCAGGCGCACATTGAGCTGCGTCACGCAGTAAACGCAGGGCAGGGCAGAGTAGAGCAGAGCAGGAAAGCACGTGTGGTCGAGCGCACATTGAGACGCAGTTAACGCAGGTAGGGCAACGCAGTTTCTGTGACTCTTGTTGTAGAACGAGATAGCACGAATTTAAAAGCAGAGCAGAGCAGAGAAGCACTACATATTTTTCTTCAATTTCTTCAATTGTTTTCATTTCGACGAAATAAAACCAACTAAAACACGAGATCGTGTTACAATGTCGCGCAGCATCGCGTAGTTTCTGTGTCATATTCACGAGTGCCACATCGGTCTCGTGCGACGTAGTGCTGTTCTGCTCTGCTCTGCGTTTCAATTTGCGCTGTCCCGTTCTACAACAGAAACTGCACTGCCCTGCCTGCGTTAACTGGGTTAACTGCGTCTCAATGTGCGCCCGGCCTCAAGTGTCTGTAAATATGAATGAGCCTTTATCCACACTCCCTGGCAATCATAGAACCACGTGACAGACATAGAACCAATCATAAAAAGCCCGCGCAAATCTTTACACAGTAGCCACGTGTACTTCCCCAGTGAATAACCTTAAAATGACAAAATGTCAAGTAACATAATATGATAAACAAAAAAGTGAAACATGAAAAAGTATAATAAACTTGTAATAAAATTATTTTTTAAACACTTACGAATGAAATAAAACCATATATTATAGGATAAAACCACTAGTGGTCGATCGGTTAATTTGACAATTATTTTTGCACTACATGAGAAGTGGGGATAAAAAACTTGATAATACGTGAGAATAAAATTCGTTAAGTGCGTGTTTTTGACACGCACTAAGTAATGTCATCTCAGTGAAAGTGCAAATTTATGATTTTTTGTTAACTCTATAGTTGTTTGTTAACTCTATAGTTGTTAACTCTACAGCCCTCTTGCGTTTATTCAATATGGATGTACAACTCAATAATTATTCAATCACGTGTTCAATTCAATCACACAACCATATTAATATGTCATCTTCGATGACATAAAAATTAGTTGAAAATTGATGATGTTGAAAATACATGAGTCCGACTGTAATTGGCGTCCGGAGCACATTTTATTGGCCCTCCTTCCCCTTTCAGAAACACGTATAATGTTTGACACACATTTGGCGTCCCTCTGCGAGGGGCGCCGGTGCATGATAGAACCCCTCGTACCCCCCTCAATTGGCTACTGGTGTAAACAATGACCGCCAATGACTACCATATTAATGGTTGAATTTATTGAATTATTTTTGTATGAACAATCAATGAAATCAATGAATCACATGATTACTCCATCTTTGAAAAATAACAAATTATACGGCAAAAGCGTTGTTTAACCCGTTGACGTTTGTAAGATCTTTTTCTCATTCATCCCTCATTTCTTTTACACCCAATAGAAAATATAAGCGCCATACATGTGAAATAAAATAGATGAACTACATTTTGACATATTTCCAAACGGTACATATTTGGAATGTTTGGTTATCGCTCTGTTACCGGTTCTAAATGGAGTTCTAATAATTCTTTTGATTAAAATATGTTCAATTACAAATTTCCATGTCATTTTTGAAATATAATAATGTCATCAATGTATAAAATAACATTACAAACACGGTAAATAGTATTAAATTTGCAATTTTTCAAATTGCTTTGTATTGATTTATAAATAAAATCAGTCATATTCATAACCCTATTTTTAAATATAATGGAGTAGTCATTAAATCATTTATCAATCACGGCTTTGTTTACTTGAATGATGAATTATAAATAGCAAATCATCGAGATTTGATTAAACAATTTTTTTTCTCGACGTTTTATCAATTTTAATTGTTTATTTTGCAGATGAATTATTATGTAACGATCTGGAATATACGTTAAGACTGACTTAATTTTTCGTTAAGTGACATTTTTTTGTTGTGGATAACTTTTGAAATAAGTGGGATTTCTTTTCGGGGGGTAATTTTGCGACAAAATGAAGGTAGCAATCTCGAACAACGTGGGCGATCACTTGATTACAACAAATCAGATGGCTGTGTATTTTGTTATGAGCTTCCGAAAATTATGTATGGCAACTGTTTCGCTTCCGCTCGTTGCGTTATGTTTTTGTTTTGTCACCGCGTACATATTTCAGTATGATGATGTCCACGAGACGCATTGTAGGGTAAGTTTTTGATTTTCAATTTTATATTTCATTGTTGTATTTAGAAATTTTGACGATTATTGGGTGCAGTTGCTTCTTTCATTTTGTGTGATATATTCGACTCGAGTTCTCTCATGAAATTTTTCTGCAAGAGTCCGAAACTGGACCCAAAAAGTTGATAAAGCCCATCATTTGAGCGGAAAGTTTTAGTGATTACTTACTCTCTTCCTACATTGAATACTTTTAAAATTAGAGGAATCCCCTAAGTTGGTAGCACTGTTAAAATACTAAAAACCAGTCGAATTCCTGGTTGAATTGAGTCGTCGCAGTAAGCCTTAAGGGGATACTACGATTCGTACGGCGCCAAGATTTGATGACAGTTCCTTATAGAATTTGACAAATTAAAACGAAAAGCAAGAATAAAATTTTTCGATATCTCGCTTCGTTTTCGAGATGTAGAATGTTAAATTGTTAAACATGTCTTTAAATTCGAACATATTGTAGGGTAGGGCGGGGTAAAAAAAAGACATCCGCACTGGTGGGGTAAAAAAGAGACATTAACTTCAAATTTAAACACTTAAAGTTAATAAAAATTTATGTCTCTTTTTACCCCGCCCTAACCCTATGTATAATATTTTGGGTGTGTTCCATTAGAAAACAGTGTGTTCCATTTAGAAAACACAAACGACACTGTGACCTGTGAGACACAGTGCACAGGAAAAAAGTAATGCCAACTAAATTTCAGTGATTTTTGTACTCTCTTTCTTGACAAAAAAATTTTTTGCCTGGAGTTCCGAGAATAGGAATGCTCAGAATCACTTGAAATTTTTATCAGACACTCGACAATGTTAGTTACGACTAGTTAGTTTTGACAATATACTTCAACTTTGATATAAAAACTAGGTGGTGAGGTTAGTTAAGGTTAAGTTAATTTATGTAGTTAGTTTTGACAATATACTTCGATTTTGATATAAAAATTAGGTGGTGAGGTTAGTTAAGGTTAGATTAGTTTAGTTAGTTTTGACAATATACTTCGACTTTGTTATAAAAACTAGGTGGTATGGTTAGTTAAGATTAGATTAGTTTAGTTATACCTACAATATATCCGAATTTAAAGACAAGTCCAACGTTCAATATCTCGAAAACGAAGAGAGATATGAAAAAATTGTATTCTTGTTTTTCGTTTTATTTTGTCGAGTTTTAGAAGGAACTGTCTTCAAATCTTGGCGCCGTACGAATCGTAGTCTTGTCAGGCCTTAATGTCCTCAACAGACAGCGGTTAAAAAGGATCGCTTTTTACCAAAATTTTATTATTTTTGTCATTAGTGCGTCAATTGAGTCATAATGTCTTACGCTTGTCAACATGTTAAACAGAAGTTTCAAAACAATTTTTAATTTGTTTCAGGTGTACAACGTTATCCCATCAATCAGTGCAATAACCGGCGTTACACCCCAAATATATTTATGGCGTATCTGTGTGGCCCTGCATATTGGGCCGAGACTTATAATAGCCTCAGTATACTATTATTATTACGCCTCATTATTGCAATTAAACGAGAAGAGCTCACAGGCGGAGAATTTAAACGCAAAGTTCTGGTTAAATTTAACGTATTGGTTGAACGTTATTGAAATTGCAGCCCTGTGCGGTGTCACGTATATTTCAAATAGGGAAAATTATCGTAAGTGACAATATTTTATGTTCAAAGATATAATAGGCAAGTTGACAGTATTTAAAAAAAAAATTGAAGTAGTTAATTCTGTAGATTTAACGGGAAATCAAATAGGGGCGTGGTTTATTGTTTAACCATCTGGTGGTGAGTGGGAAAACTACCGCCAGTAGGTTAAAGTTGACAGCTAAAGGAATTTTATATTGTTAAATTTTTTTTTTTTGAAAATAATAAATTGTTCTGAAAAAATAAAAATGACATTCCAAAAAATATGCTAGTTTATGTTTCGTGAATTGATAAAATGTTTAGTTTTTTTTCTTTTATCACTGATTCGCATATCGCATTTTACTTTATCGCAAGTTTTACGATTCCCAATAAATTTTAATTAAAAATTCTTATTTTTAATTAATTTATGATTTTAAAAAATGATTTTTAAATTTTATTACGTCATCGTTCATTAAGCACATAAGGTCAAATGGGTTATGGGTAATACCATCATTAAGCATAATACGATAGGAGTTGTGTTATAGCATATTGGTCTCTCAAATATAAGCCATTATCCCGTTTTCCATCAGAAATTAAAATCGTGACGTTGGGTGTATTATATAAAAATGAAAAAAAGTACAATAAAAAAATTTAGTTTCACTTCATAGAGGAAAATTCGTTTTAAAAATTAAATATGAAAGATGAAATGTCCGTCATATTCACATACCGTAGATTGGGATGAATAGGCACGAATCAAACTTCATATTATATTTTTTTGTATTTTTTTTACCAGTATCTATTCTTTAATATATAAAAAATTTGCGCAAGCGTGGTCATTTTTTGATAGTAATTAAAAATTTTTGATAATATTTCTGGTTTTCGAAAAAATAACAAAAATCATATAATTTTTTTGCTTTGGTAAATCGGGGTCAAAAGAAACGATAAAAGGGTAAATTGTGATAATCAGTAAGGCCGACTAAAATTGAAACTGAAATTTAGAACTTTTTAAAAACACTAAAAAAAAAAATTTTTTTAAGTCTTAAGAAACAAAACACTGTCTGAAGACGCAGTTTAAATTGATTTTTTAATATTTTTTTTTTTTTATATATATATTCAATTCAACTTCAAACTTAGTCACTATTGCTACCCAAAAGAATATTTATTCTACTATAACAAAGATAGATGTTCGCCTTTACGTCTAGTATTTTTAAACAAAGTTCATACTTTTTCCCTTTTGTTTTTATTCATCTTTATATCCCGATTCATTCCGTTTACGGTACTCTGTGAATAATATGATGTCATGTGAGAGAGATAACCTGTGTCTAATGATCGATTACATCACAAATTTTTTTGGCACTACTTTTCAAATTTAAAATAAATATTTTTTTTTAAATTTTTTAAAAGTTTATTAACTTGCCGAATATTCGTATTGATGTAAACTAATTTATATTATTTTTGTAGCGATACATGAAAAAATTTTTATAACGTTTATGATAAGTTCTTTAACGCACATGTTAGCGAATATCAAAGTGTTGCGTCTTGCTCAAGAGATGGGCGCAAAGGGCGGATCTGGACTCACGGTTGCTCAATCTCTTTTCATCAAGCAAATAATATTTGTGACGTCACTAGTAGCAACGTTAGGTTTGGTAATATTTTTTCTAAAACATCGACTTCTCTGTCATGATATGGGTAAGTAAATACAAAAGTTTTCAATCATCTTTTGAATTTGATCCGGTTCCTATTTCAATTTGAACCCTATCTCATGGTTCTGCGGGACAGTTTTAACCGCACGTTATTTTTAATTCAGATATTATGGCATTTTGTACAATATCAGTTCCTTACAATACTTCAATCCGTTTGCTTAACAATTATAAAGTAATCATATTCATATTTCAATAGCATATCTGGGTTTCCACAAAATTTTTTTAAGATTTATTCCTTTTGAGGCCACAAGGGCTCCGGGGAACAACTTACTTTTTTCTTAGGATCTAACAAGAATTTTTTTTTTTTTTTTTTTGAAGTTAATTTTGTTTTGACGGTTGTCAAAAAATTTTAAGGGAGGAGTTCAAATAAAAAAGCAACTTTTTTATTTATGATTATTTTGCTTGTTGAAATTTTTTTTCAATTTAGGGAGGGTTTCAAATAGAAAATTTTGTTTTTGAAACATTCATTACTCTTCCATGTGGGGGGACGGGGGCCCTTTTTCACAAGTTTTTAAGCGTTTACAAGGAGCGCCATATCTCAAAAAGTAATGAATATTTTTTAAATATTTTTTCATTATTTTATTCCTAAAGGACCTGTCCATAAAGCTGAGTATGGGTTTCAGGTAATTTTAAAAATTAACTGGAAAATTATAATCTCAAACTTTTAAAAATTATAAAACCCAATTTTTTTTTTTTAAATGTTTAAAAATAGTTACAATTATTCAAATGGAAAAAGCATACTTCACTTTATGCGCAATATGTTTATGAACAAAATTTTAAAAAAATTAAGTCTCTATCTTTTCTAGAACTTGAGATATGATTTTCCTTGTCGGGAAAAACACACTTTCGGGAAACGGTACAAAACAAAAATAATAACAAAAGAAGCGGTTTACTCACTGTTTATTAAAACGTCTACAAAGGCATACAAATAAAAGAACATTATCTCAGTGCATACTACAACTCATGTACACACCAAAACTAAATATTACTGATCAAATCGTGAGGGGGGGGGGGCGAGCGTTTTCTGCAAAGGAGCAGCAACTTGGCCGTGCAGCGGCTCACAAATAAATATTTTTCTACTTGAAAAAATTTTTTTTTGCCATGTTTTATATATCACCGTGTTTGTAAAGAACCACAGAACAAAATAAAAACAAAAAACGAAATTCGAAAAATATTAGTTTATTAGCCGTTTCTGGCGTGAACTCCTCCCTTAAGATGTTTACATTGTTGACACAATTCTCTACGCGCAGACGTAGACAATTCAAATTTACGCGCAATTTGCATAGTGCTGCCTAATTGTTTCGCAACTAGTGTTACTCACTAGAGTTGTTAAATTTCCACCCTGTATAAGACTGTGTTATCTGAAAAATGTCAGAGAAATAAAAATATAATCTTTTTTAGCATTCAGTTGGTTCGCCTTATGTGAATATATAATAGCATCAGCCAACATGGCGTTCCATGTTGCCGTTATATTTGATTTTCCAACTGAAAATTTAATTGTTGCCGACGCATTTCCGTTTCCAGCGAGCAATCAAAAATTAGACTAACTGGTAAAAATAAATTGTATAGTGCGAAAAAAAAATTATTAATATTGTGAAAAAAATAAGAAAATGAAATATACGTGCATTTTTCCAATTTCCAATTTGTTATAAGCGCGAATTTAAAAGATCAAATTTTATTTATTTATTGTATTTATTTAATTGTAACAACAGGGGCTTGAATCTTGAATAATATTATAAGTAGCAAATTTCTCGAATTTAATCGAATTAATTTATTCATAGATCTACTTAATTTATTAAAATTAAATTTTAATTGGTTTCTGTGTGATAATTGACTCCTAGAGACATCTATAGGAGAAATACTGATGAAAACGAAGAGTAGCTTATAATTTTGTATATAATTTATTTATATTTTTTAAATAGGCGAGTTGACAGTATTAAAACGAATCGAATAATTAGTTAAATTTTCATTTTCCTAACAAAACATACCCAGAATTATGGGTAATATCATCACTTAACGTATGATTGGAGTTGTCATAGCGCACTACGGTTTACCTGATATTTTCTGATGTATAAATAGTTATTATGTTTTCCATCAGAAAAATCAGGGAGATAACCTATATTTAATGAACGGTTATGTCACAAATCGTTTTGGTGCTTATTTTTAAAAATGAGAAATATTTTTTAAAAAGTTTTGTCAACTGGCCTATTGGTTCTAGATTCGAATTTTAGCTCAATACTGTTTTAGAGGTTATGTAATGTGTTTGACATGTCAAACAATCATTTTAGAAATTATTTAATTGCGCATGGTTAATATTTATTCGTTTATTTATTAGTTCCTCGATCAAGTCCCTGTTATTAAATGGAAAATTATTATATTAGGTAATAATCATATTAAATAAAGAAAACCTTTTAGTAAAATAAAAATTATTATAGAATTTTATAAATCGTAAATGATACTCCTTTTGCACGATAATTACAATTATTAATCGCTACCTCTATATAAAATATATATTTAATTTCCATTTATTCCAAAAAATCAGAATTTACATTTACTTACATGTATTTGGGATGCCATTTTGTTTTGAAATGTCAAACTGACATTTGATCCGCCATGTTTGATCAGCTGTTTTATATGTAGTAAATGTAATTCTCTGAGATTCTTTGAATATTTTCATAGAGATATCAGCTTGCTTCTTTCGATTAAAATCCTAATTAACCTAAATACTTAAAATAAATTTCTAGTAAATAAAAAATATTCATAAATAAATACATCAGAAATATAAAAAACTACATTTTAAAAACGTCCTTTAAAATTCTACAATTACCATTAAGGCATTTATTAATATTTTTTCAAAAAACTAAAGCTATGAAAATATTAAAAATTTAATAACACGAAATTTTCTGTATTTTTCATTATTTAATTTAAAGCTACGACTTAAAGTGCCTCACAATGAAAATTCTGTAAGAATCAGTAACATAAAGTTTAAAAAAAAAAATTTAAAAAAGTTTAAAAATTCATTTCTGTAGCAGAGGGGTTCATTTAAATTGTGTACTATAAATTTGTAATCATAAATGGAAAACAATTTAATGTTGGAAAATGAGATCTGTTCGTTTATTTAAATGTTCAGAAAAGTGTCTGTAAATTAATTTATTATAATGAGGCACTATACAGGGTGTTCTCGTGACAAGTCTGAAGAGAAGAGAAATATACGCTTATTCGGTTATTTTAAAATTTAGAAACTGATACGTTTTGCTAGATAGAATTTGACATGTCTTCCTAAAAATTTGTTCATACCCCTCATAAAAAAATTCATTTTGCGACTTTATCAAATAATTGCTTTTTAGGCTGTGAAATTCAGAATTCAACTTCGTCAACAAATTCACAGAAATTATTTGGAATAAGTTTTAGTTATTTATTTGCCTTAAGGTTTGTAACTTAAGTTATTATGGGGGTGCTCTTTTAATTTTTTTTTAAAATTAAGACTTGAATTGATCACAGCTTGATCGAGAGAGGGTAGTTCATATTCTCGAAGTAAATTTTGACAGTTTGACGCCAAGCTTCAAAATAAGCCGTCTTTAAATTATAATGACTAAAAATCATCGTTGTTATCATCGCTATCATAAAATTTGTAGTTGCCAAAAATCAAAAAATATAGTAATTTTCAATAAATTAATAAGACAAAATACAAAATCACCCTGTATAGTGCTGAAAGACGTTATAAATAGTGTGCATAGTGTAAATTATTTTAATATTTAATTGCAATAGATTTAAAATTAATTTTTTGATTTCTATAATGTAAAAAAGTATAGGTTATCTTTTTGTTTGACAAAAAATGGCGCTGCGTAAAATGAATGTTGTATAATTTACAAAAATTAAAATTGTACAGCATTAAAATGGAGAAGGTTCTATACTTTTTTTAATTATGCGTTTTAGAAAATTAAAAAAAAATGATAGTCGTAATTAATACTCGTTATAAATAATTTCATTGTAGATTGAAAAAATATTTGATAGAAAACGAATTATTTGCATTTTTTCAAACCTTTTTCGTTTAAAAACCCAAATTTTGTTAAAGCTGCATTTATAAATATTTAGAGATTCAGTAAAACGTACTTAAGTAAATTTTTATTTTATTTTATTTATTTTTTGACAGCACAATGTAATTTACATGTCATTTTTGGCGCGTTTTTTCCCGACGGTCCACAATAAAATGCGAAGACTGACGGAGAAGAACGTGTTTCTATATAAGAGTAAAAAAATTTGTGATTTTAATTATTTTTATTTTTATGTTTGTAATTATTAATAATATTTGTGGTAATAAAATGAGGGTAAGAAGAGGTTTTATTGTAATGTTTGTAGTGACATCTGTTGATATGTGGATGTTATCCTTATTTTATTGTATGTTATTTGAAAATGATACATAATTTCAATGGATATTTCGGAAACTGATTGTATCCCTCGGTAATTAGCGCCATTTTTTAAATATGTTGTGTAAATTGACAATAATTTTAAAAAAAAATTAGGTAAAATTTTAATCGTTTTTTTAACTTGTATCACTTTCAAATAGATGGCAATGTTTTTGTGTTTAGTGTCTTATTTTAAAAGAGTATCTGATCAAAACTAATCTTCAAAAAGTTATGATAATATGAATACACAAGAAAGAACTTCGCCGCCTTAGGTCTGACAACCACTGGGTGCGGAAAATTGCAAAGTGAGATTCGAACGACCACGCGCAATTGTCATTCGTCCGAAATGATGTGTCTATTATCCATCTACTAGCGCTCTAAATTCGTCAGATGTTTTGGCAATTTTTTAATTTTTAGTTTATAAAAACAAATATACAATGTTTATAACAACTAATCTACAACTGAATATTTTATTAAACTGACAAATTAGCAGCTAATAATAAAATATTATTTTTTTCCTAAACTATTGTTATAATAAAGTAAAAAAAAAATGTTTTTTAAGAAAAAACTTTTATTTAAAAATGGGGTAAAAAAAATAAAATAACTTTTGAGTGAAGTTTGAAGCAATATGCAACATAATTTATAAAAGCTTGAGGCGTTATCATTAACTATTTCTGTTTTTGATGTTTTGGAAGTATAGCTATTTTACTTTTCAGTAGTTACCAAACCTAATTAAACGCCTCAAGCTTTTATAAATTGTGTTGCATATTGCTTCAAACTTCACTTAAAAGTTATTTAATTTTTTTTACCCCATTTTTAAATAAAAGCTTTTTCTTAAAAAACATTTTTTTACTTTAATTTATCTTATACTTTTTAGTCGAATCACAATTAATTTAAAAAAAAAATTAAAGAAGTAATTAAATTTTTTTACCTATATTTTAACACAGAGCACTGAATCTAACATATTAACATATGTTTCCTAGAGTTACCACAGACATTAAATTTTGAAGCATGACTCCATTTTACTAAGCCCATCTTGTAACCACGGAGACTTGTTTATAAATGAGATAAACCATTAAATTAATGGTTTTACCGCCATTAAAGTAATCCCATCAGTCAATTTTTTTGCTCACATCAGTCAATTTTTTTGCTTCAATTTCTTAATGTATTTGTAATACACAGCATTCTCTCTAGTCGATTCTCTCCTCAATGTATTTTAATCGGTTAACTTAACTATGGAAACAAAAAATTGCAATGTAAAATCAATGAACAATATTTGACAATTCGAAATGTCAAAAAGTTGCACAGGTTAAAAATCAAAAATTTTTATTTAGGGCGATTTAGGGCAAAACAAATTACACAATATTGCATTGTCATCAAGGTTAGACAGGTATGAAAAATTTGAAACCTTTAGCTCAGTTAGAACCTATCTAAATTTTGATTCCAAGATTTGATCTAAACCAAGATACTAACATAGCAAGTTAAATAAAGCTTTTAAAAATACGTAAAAACAATCTGTCATACGTAATATGTATAGGTACACAATTATAACTATAATTTATTTTAAATTTCACCTCAATAAACACAAAAGACACATGAATCGCACTTTTTCGCGCGAAAAAAATTCAAACAATTTTGAATCTGTTCGCATGTTACAATTATACGCACGAAAACGGACGAACGAGACGCCTTCAGTGTATAAGGAAGTAACTGTTTGGATCGTTCGTCCGTGTCCGTGCGTATTCGATGGAATTAAATGTTGCAACTTTCCGCACCTAGAGGACGTCATGCCTTATGTCCGAAAGATTGATTTGTCTCTCCAGTAAGTGTACTGTCTATATCACCACTTTACATTCCAATCACACAACATGTATGTGTTGGCCGAACAACCGTAGCGGCCGATATAAATTTGTACGATGCTACTGCAGACGGATACTGGCCGGTAATACACCCTCTGTGATGATTGATCGAAACGTTATCGACGGATAACATAATATATATAAAATAATTTTTCATTGCTTAGTTTTTTATCACTTTATTATTATTTTATTAAAAATTTGTGTGTTCACACATGTTATTTCGTGAATTTATTCAATTATTCATAAAAAGAAATTTATTTAAATTGAAAATAAATTAAACCCAAAAAAAGAAAACATATTTTTAACAGTAATTTTACTTTTATAAAAAAAAAAAAAAAAAAACATTTACATGACACTGAAAGTGGCTATTACGATAATTTAAAAATTTTTAGTTGAAGTAATAATACACTATTAATTACTTAAAAAATATTATAATTCAGATATAACACTGCTTTATAAATAATTTTATATTTTATACTGTTAAAAGTTTGGTTACAAATATGCATTAACCCCTTTAGCGGCTATCCCGAGCACAGCTCGTCATATGAATTATATAACTTGAATGACTTTCCCGACTTGAACTCGCCTCGTGTTGGTAACTGTAAGATGCTGTCATCTGCTATCGTAAAAGCATTACTAAATCAAAAATTATCGAATGGGTAGGCCATATAATTATGCAATAAAATTAAGTATTATCAAAGATCATTTTATTTGGTTAGTTTTACATGAGCCGCTAAAGGGGTTAATGATGCATTAACACCTAGAACCAACTCTTTTGTTGTACCAATAAAAAGAGCGGGAAATTTAAATAACAACTTTAACACTTTCAGTCCCACGGCTTCGGCATCCGAAACCAAACAAAACATCCCCAGAGGCCGACCGCGCTCAATGATTAATTGATTAGTTGGTTACGCATTATGTGTGCGATGATTATCATCATTCATCACACGGATGTGTTCCTACTCACACAAATACATACCAACACACACTACTTTTTTGATTTCTATGTATAAAAAATTTTAAGATAAACAAAAATATATAAAAAATGTAATTTATATTTTTAAATAAGATTGATTTGAATGTCAGTGTATATGTAGTATGTACGTATCACGTATGTATGTTTACAGTTTTACACATACATGTTGAACTGTGTTGAATATATTTAGTGTTTGAATCATTTTATTTTATGTATTTGTTTATATAAAGTTTTTTTTTAAATATTGCCGGCTTCCGGGGAAGTTTACTATGAAAGTGCTCGGGCCTCATAGTGTTAATAAAGATCGTGTTCCATTAGCAATCACAAACGACACAGTGTAACACAGTGCATTTAGGGAAAAAGTAATGCCAACCAAATTTCCGTGATTTTTGTACTTTCTTTTTTCACAAAAAAACTAATTTTTTTTTAAATTTATTGCGAAACTAACCTTTTATCTGCTTTTAATTAAATTATACATGTAATTGGGAATCACAGAAAGTATACCAAGCAGATTGAATCTATTTTTTTTTTTTAAATCTTGTAACTTTGTTTATGCTGCCCTCTGCAGAAACACAATAAAAGTTGATGTTCCATTAGTTAAAAAAGTAGACACAGTGTAACACAGTGTCATGCACTGTGTAAAATTTTTTTTCTAATGGAATATGGTCAAAGAAATTTGATTAAAATGATTGCTAACTATTATATTTATTTATTATGATTTGTAGTAATTTATTACTAATACGTAGTATTATTCATTTATTTATTAAAACTTGAATTTATTCTGAATTTCCCGTATCGCAGTTATTACGAAGTTCTTTTTCGTGTATCTATACCATAATTGTCAAATCTTACAAGATGGCTGCCGATTAACATTTGTTAAAACTTGTGCCAATTTATTTTTTTTTTTGTTTTTTTTTTTCTTTTTTTTTTTTTTGAAATTTTGAATGCACAAATTGAATCTCTGTTAAAAACTTAAAAATAATTTTTAAAATAAGACAATTTGTAATTTTTTGTTGCAAGCATAGTTGAAAATACAGTAAAACATAGTTAAAATAGTTTTAATAATTAACGGTGCAAAATAAAAGGCTTTTTATATATTTTCCTATTTATTTTAATAGATTTAATTAATTTAATCTCATAATTAAACCTAAATAAATAATTAGTTTTAATTGCATTATTGAAAATAAATTTTCTATCTAGTCAGAAGAAAAACAAACAAACTGTAGAACGTATTGTGAGCCAAGATAATCAAAATTTATATATTCTGAAAACGCTTTATATGGCCGAATACTAAACAAAAATTATTTAGATGTTGCAACTCGATTTCGAACAAAACACTTTTGGGCTATTGATGATCAGTTTTTGTAGTGAATTCACTTATCTGCATCCCCATAAAATTTTATCGGTTCATCGTTCAAAAATTAGCTCAAATTTTTTAATTGTTATAATCTTGACAACGATATTTCAGGCAGACGGGCAGAAAAGTGGATTTTTTTAGTTTAATTTTTCTGTAATTTTATTTTTGTAATTTATGTAAATTTTGAGTTCAATTAAATAAAAGCACACAAATTAAAATCGATTTTTTTGAAAATTATATTGTCCCGTTTAATAAGCATGGGTGTCTTCAATATTTCGTTATAGAATTGGGTCCAAACTAAATTTCAAATTAGATTTGGATCTAACGTTGATAAATATCCCCATAATTGTCAGTAAAGTCGATTTTAACCTTTTTTAGCGTGAGTCTACGCATCAGAAAATTATAAAACAAAGTATCGGTTCGTTTAGTAATACACTAAGTTGTGAATTGAATGGTCTTTCTATTATTTCCTATTAAATATTACATTAATCACTCTGTATATTAATGATATGTGTGCAGTATTACTTAAAGTCTGAAAATTATATTTCTTTCCTTCTCGCACCTGTATTACTAAACGTACCAATGCTTTAGTAACTTGGAGTAGAATTAAAAAAATGCAAAAGAGATTTTTGCAAAAAATTGATCAGTATTATTATCGAATTTTCTTGCCATACACTGCCAAAGCTTCTCGCCCACACAACAGACTCCGCATCAGGCAGCTCCACCAAAAATTTCAAGAAAATGTTTTTAATTTGTGGGTTTCTTGATATATTTTTGTATTTTTTTTTTTTAATTGCGAATTAAGAAATATTTGAAAAACAAATTGTTCCTCTCAGGCTCTAGTGAATCGATTTTATTTATTGCTAGCGAAATGATTTATTCATTTTTATTAGTAACTAATATTTTCTTTTTTTTAATTTGACTTATCGAGCTTATGTAGTTGTAAAAAATTGTATGATTCGTAATCTTCTCAAACTGAATTATAATTTTGTGACACATATCATGAAGAAATAAAAACGATTATGTATCAACAATGGGTTGTTTTATTTATGAATTTTGTATTTCAGTGAAAGGTCTAGTGTATTCCAGTAAAATGACGTCATTGGGTAAGTATCCAGTGCCATCTATATTATTAATCTTATCAAATATAATTTGACTTAAAAAATGTGATTTTTTCTTTTGATTTCATTACAAAATTACGTAATTAATCCATTTCTAAATTACTTAACAGATAAAGAACATAATGATGCAATTTTTATTTTAATCTAAATATGATAAAATTCTATAATGAATAATAATTAATAGCAATCGCGTGTATTATTGTTTACATTTAAAATGAATAAATTTTGCTTAGACAGAATAAAATCAACGAATGGAGGAAAATTTCTCAACATGTTCCTACATTATTTTATTTATTGATACAGTAATTGTAATAATAATTACTGTTGCAATAAAATTCAAATTGAATGCATTTTTTATGTCACTGACTCTATTTGAGTAATATTTGCATTATTACTTAATTTTTATTTAACAATATAATTAACCGTAAACAATAAAAAAATTAAATAATCGGAAAATCAGTTAGAACATTGAAAAAATTATTAATTTAATTAATTTTTAAAAAATGATATTCTAACCAATTCTTTTTTAGTACGATTATTTATTAAGAGATGTCGTATTCAGGTAATTAGCGTTTTGACATTTACCTTATCATCGAGCTTATAATTGTTTTTGGTGAAGATTATCAAGATTTGTATGAAAACTTTGGGAAAATAAATTATTTAATTGAGTTTTTTCGTTGTTGATTTACGTTTTAGTTTTTTGATTATTTTGTTTTTGGAAATATGAAATTTTTTTATTGAATTAAATCAATTTAAATTTAATTTTGTATAAGTTCAATAGTTTTGTGTACGTTTTTTTAAACGCGCGAGTGTAGAGCGGGGATATGTTTGCACCGCCCGTACAGTGCTTTCTCCTATGAGAAGTTTCCGTGAGCTCAGCATGCGCGAATATTGATGCGCATCGGTACGTTGCGTTGTCTAGATTCTTTGTGCCATTCTTGGCATACCAAAAACAGACCAACTCTTCATATTTACGGACCAAAATCCGTCCTAATTTCGCGCAAACTAGCCGTTAAGGCATTCAACTTGATCTTTGGTAAGTACCAATTTTGATTTATACATGTTTCATACATTATAGGCAGTCATTTTGGTAAAATGTGTTTGAAAGAATGCGAGCAATGTGCATACAATCCTCTAATACTTAACATATTTGTCATGTTTGCCACTATGTGAACTTCCGGCGGCGGGCAATTTGACGGGCGCGCTTATTTCGTTTCAGTCAGTGTATTGTATTGTTGTGTTATCAAAAATTCAGTTACTAACCAAAAATAAAAAAAATAAAATATTGAAATTGAAGACAATTTGTGTGAAAAACGTTTTAAAGTGTTTAACTAGATATTATAAAGTGTTTTTGTGTTTAACAAATATATTGACAATAAAACTGAAAGCAGTTAGTGAACCAAACATAGTACTTTAATCAGTGATACAACTAAATAAGTGTTAAATCATAAATTTGACGTTAGATAATCGAACAATTTTTTTGCATAATGTGAACTTTTATTGTATCGGTTTCGAACGGACAATGGACTGTTTATGGTTTTACAGTCGTTTGGGGACAATCAATTGAAAAAAATGTGTTTCTCGTCCAATTGACTTTGCCATTCTGCTTGTGACAGATTTTTCCTCGACAGAATCATGTATTTAGGTATTGGAAAACATTGCTTTTTTTTCTTACACATTATTTCCAGTCAAAATTCAGGCCGTAATGTTATGAAACGTATTTTGGAATGTTTTATAGCCATAAATTTTAGTGAATTTTAAATCTGTGATTTTTCTAAATAACCTAAAAAAATATCAAACACGTCAAAACGATTTGTTTTTTGTAATTTAATATTTTTCTAGAAGAATTACAGATTTGTCCATTAAATTTGTAACAGGTGCAAAATTTATAATATTTATTTATTTACTTATTTTTTTTTTAAAGTTTTAACAAAAATAATCAGTCAAATTTTTAAAAATTATCAAGTTTAGTGGACCACTTTAAAACGAAACTACTGATTTTAGTAATTTAATTGAAACTGTAATTTTTGATGAATTTCCTCATTTATCGAATTCTTACCGATTCAGTGATCATTGGATTTATTCTAAATTCAATGATGCAGAAATTGATTTAAACAATTTCTGTCATTGTTTTAACTAGTTATTTTTTAATTGTGACTTTAACATTGAGATTTTTAGAACATTTATTGCAAATAAACATGAGCGTATGCAAAAAATATTTCTAATGGGGTAAAATATTATTAATTTTCCTACGGAGAATCGAGATATTAAACTACCGTCAAAACTGCCTATTGAAAATAATGGCAATTGTGCATTAATGGGGCTCCAGCCGAATTAAAAAAATTTTTAACAATTGTAGTATGTTTAGGATGTTAAAAAAAGATAATTCAGATCGCGTGAAGCTAGGAAAGTTTCGACTTTGATATAAAAACTAGGTGGTGAAGTTAGTTAAGGTTAGGTTAGTTTAGTTAGTTTTGACAATATACTTCGACTTTGATATAAAAACTAGGTAATAAGGTTAGTTAAGGTTAGGTTAGGTTAGTTTAGTTTAGTTCAGTTAGTTTTGACAATATACTTCGACTTTGACACACATGCATACAAAATAAAGAAAGGCAACCTAAAAAATTTGAATTTTTTCAAATTTAACGACAGTGGCCCAGCATTTCCAGTGCTGATATCGAGTTGTAGTATTTTTTTTTAATTAATCCGACGTAGCGATGACCATTTAAAAAAAAATAATTAAAATCGGATTATTAGTTTTTCTTTTAGAGCCAAAAATAGGTGGAGCCCCACTAATGTACAATTACCAAAGTAATTTTACCAAATTACTTTTTGTAAAAAAAAATAAAATTTCATGACTCATGATGTATGTAGCACTTTTTTTTTTATTGACAGGAGCATTTCTAACAAATCAGCGGTATTATATAAATTTACTTTTTTCAATTTTTTCAAATTATTAGACACTGTTTTCAAATAGAGTTGTAATTTAAAGAAATTAAAATATGGATTGGTAAAATTACCTTCAGTAGACAAATCTGTCTGTTTAGACTTTAGGCGGTATTAAGTACTTGTATAATTTTTAGGGTTTCGTAATTAAAATCATGGAATTCTCATTGTTTTGTCATGTGTGTGTTTTTTGGATTAGAATTTTTTTGCGTTTGAGAGATTTTTTGAGTGTAGTTCCGCGGATAATTTTTTTTTTTTTTTTTGAAAAAAGACGATTGGTGACACAATAAACCAATCGTCAATTCTAAGTTTAGGTTTTAAAAATTTAGAAAAGAAATTACTGTCCAGTCGAATGACGACGGCTGCGTTTTTTCAAACGAATTTTTTTTTAAATTTTTTTACCTACTTGGATAATAATTAACAACTGATGCGATCCACTTAATTAAAAAAACTACTATGTCTACTTTCACTCTTTCGAGGAAACAAAAATTGTTTTAGGTTTCGTATTTCAGATAATTATTTGTAATAGAAATTAATTAGAAAAAAAGTTGCATTTTTTTCGAGTCTCGGAAACTCGATTTATTTATAAAATATTTTCCGAAAATTTTTTTTATTAAACAGTAAGTAAACAAGCTTTAAATTCCGAGTATTTTCATTTGATTAAATAGTTTATAATTATAATATTACACAATTATTATGTATACATATATTTATTATATATAACTTTTTAAATCTATATTTCTATTGTTTTAAACGAGAATCTCTCTGATAATGAATTTTTTTTTAAACGTTTGTTTTTAAGATAATGAGGTGACGCACGCGGGACCGTATTTAGATTTGTATTTTTAACTAGATTTTTAATATCTAAATCAAGTGATACGGATAATTTTGCCTGTAAATTGATCACTCAAAGAATTATTAATTTTCTCTGGTGGACGTTTGCGGAACTAACGTGTGACAGATATTTTTCGACAACTGTCTGATAAATGTATCGGGTTTAATGTTATTTCATTTTTTTTTAATAAAATTTATACGCCTAGTTTTCGAAGACACTTTATAAAATTGTTATTAAAACGTTCAATTGTGTGAAAATTGTTTGTCATACGTTAGTTCCGCTACTCGTCGCTAAGGAATCTTATCGTTGACAATAGTTAGGCAACAGGTACTTAAATCTTTTTATCTGTTTTATAAAAATTAATTTTAAGAATAAATGGCAACGTTGCATTAAATGGAGCGTAGCAGGGGATTAATATATAATTTACAAAATTGTAGTTCAGTACAAAAAGTAATTTCCAACGGTTGTGGAAATATTTGTAGATTTTATAGCAACACAACTTCATTTTAAATTCTATTTTTTCAAACTTTTTTCATTAGTGTTGATAGAAGTTTTCTATATGATAAAATAAAAAGACAATTTTTTACTTTACTAATACCACTTTATTTAAAGTTTTAATTGAATGTGACATGTTTCGGCCCGTATGGCCATATATGTCACAGACAATTAAAACTCTAAATAAGGTGGTATTAGTAAAGTAAAAAATTGCCTTTTTATTTTAAAATGGAATACCATAAAGTAACGCTCAAATCTATCAAATATATTTCTATATTTAATTCAAAATGAACGATTTTCAATTGATGGTCATTGCACATCTTATTTTGATTAAACACATTATTATTATCTGTAGATATGAATTGACATTGAAAGTTACGTTTACCGATTTGTGATTATGAGTATCTGCTGTTATCAAAAATATATTGTAAAATATTAACAATTGTATATTATAAATTGGTACCTATAATTTCTTTTAATTATAGCTAGAATATTTTTCTATTATAGCTTAAGGATATACAAAGACAATCGGAAGATTAGAATTAATTTTAAATATAACGTAAAAGCCCCTATACCGGAACGCGATCATATGTTCGAACAGTTTTGACATTTATTAATGAAGTTATTTCTGAAAGAAACCTCTGATAACAAAAATTATTATTAATAGAATGATAATATTTCAATTTAAATTTATCTCGCATTTAATGTTTCCTTGCTTATATATATATATATATATATATATATATATATATATATATATATATATATATATATATATATACAGTAGTGCTCAAAAGTATTTTGACAAGTACAGTTTGTTAGATATTACAAAAAATAAAAAAAATATTGTATTAAATCAAATAATGTATTTAAAGTGATGATATGTTTTACATATTAGGACCCCTAAATCTTATGAATTACTAAAGAAAAGAAAATATCGAACTAAGTCTTAATAACGACAGGTCAACGATAATAACAAAAGAAGACTTGTCAAAATACTTTTGAGCGCTACTGTATATATATATATATATATATATATATATATATATATATATATATATATATATATATATATATATATATATATATATATATATATATATATATATATATATGTATAGGCGGCTACAGTTTCGGCTCGGAACGAATAGTAAGTAATAGAAGTCTCATCATTCACAGTCAAAAAATTTGTGTTAAAATTAACACATTTCACATGTCTAGAACGGTCCACTCAATTTTTTGTGCTATTTTAACACAAAACCTTTGTGCATATGTGTCAAATCTTTACACAAGATTTGTGTCAATGATTTAACATACAAAAGGACATACATTTTGTGTTCATTTTTCAGATTTATCAGTTAGTTGTTAAACTTTTTTATTCAATATTTTACTTCCACAGTTCCACTGCAGCTTAAGATATTTGAAAATCGTCAAGAATTATAACGATTTTGTTCATATATTATTATAAATGAGACTCAAAGCATACAAAGTAAGTCAGTTCTTTGTAAAAATTCTTACTTGTTTTCATATATATCTACCAAATTATATATAATAAAAAATTATTTCAGTTATTGACGAATATAGTTTTATTAAACGTTTAAAAATGAAACAATTTTCTTACATTTTAAGGTTATTTTATTATAGATTCAGTTACAAAAAATCATGTATAAGCTTACTTGAGATTGTATATTATAATATTATAATAATTATAATATCAATCTCAAGTAAGCTTACATGATTTTTTGTAACTGAATCTGTAACAAAATAACTTTAAAATGTAAGAAAATTGTTTTATTTTTAAACGTTTAATAAAACTGTATTCGTCAATAACTGAAAAAACTTATAATTTTTCGGTTTTGTTTAATAAGAAGTAAGAACTACTCTCATCTTTTTATTATATATATTTTGGTAGATATATATTATAATGTAACTTACGTACTTATTACGTACTTATATTCTTTTGCTTTACACAAAGATTGTGTTAATATTTTCATTTAACACAAACATGAAGTGTTACATTAACGCAGGGTTGTGTTACTTATTTAATACAAACATTTTAACTAGTTTTTTTTTTCTTTTACGCAGAACACAAATTTTTTTACTGTGTTTTTAATTATCATTATTATTCGATATTTACGAATCAGCCTGTATATAATTTGATAATAGGTAACACTGTGGTCACACTAGAAACGGATTATCCATGTTTTTTTTTTTTTTGAACAAGTTGTCAAAAGATTTACCTTTCAAATATGTATGTTTTATACCTCTCTATGTATGTTTTATTGATGTGGAATATAAACTTTGTCAAATTTAATCGAGCGACCTCGAATCTCTTCTCCGTGTTTTTATTAGATGTTACATACATACTATGTAGTCGTGCAGCACCAGGCGAGATGACTCATTTGAAAGTTTATATGTTCATCATCCGCGTCACTACAGTACCTGTATGTATGTACATAATACTCATGGAGATGACGGCGAGTACTCGAGTTTTGAATGTTTAGAGAGTTTTATGTGATGTTATAGACTTATAGTATTTACCTGGTGATGTATATTTGAGTTGAAAATTAAGTTAAAATCCAAAAAGTTTGTTTTAGTTTACCAATTTGTTGTACCTACAATTTTATCATATAGGGTAATAGCCCCCTTTGTGGAACGGTATCTAATTATGAACATTTACATATTAATGAAGTTATTTCTGAAAAAAACGTCTGATAACAAAAATTATTATTAATAGAATGATTGTTTTTCAATTTAAATTCACCTCGCATTTAAAGTTTCCTTACTTAATTAAATAAATAAATATGTAAATGTCAAAATTGTTCCAGTATTAGATACCGTTCCACAAAGGGGGCTTTTACCCTAATACAGATAAAAAATATAGATTTGAAATATATGAAATCGAGGCCAATATTATTGCAGAAACGACTTTTAAACCGCGGTTCCATTCAGGAGATCAGAGTTTCTACAATACCACGCTTCAGTTCTGTCGAGGCCAATCCTGTTGTTCGATTTTCTAATTCTATATAGAATGTTGCCACCTGATTGACGGGAGATCTCTTCGTCTAGAGTAGTGGTTTTCAAACTTTTTGGTCCGCGACACCCCCTGCACTTAAAAATTTTAAAAGATCCTTAAATACGTAGAAATGGGTAGGAAATGCGTAGAAAATGGGTATTTAATTTCAAATTTGTAATCAGTTGTTTCTGTGACCCCGCAAATAGTTTTCGTGACCTCCACTTTGGAAATCACTGGTCTAGAGATCCCTGAGAAGTCCATTGTAGTACAACTCTGGCCGAAACATCGTTTATCCATTTCTATTTTCCTTTAATTGATAGTTTAACTTAATTTTTCTCGTTAATATACCCTTGCACCCAGTGTTTTACGTGTAGATATTTTAATATAATATGTACTTTACAATAAAAATTCTAAATGACAATGATGAAAAGACTAAACAGATAATTAATAGTGAACTTTCAAGTGGGGTTCTTGACATAATTTTCTAATTAAATGACGTGTGTAAGGGTTAGAGACCCACCTTGACGATTTCACCCCAACACACTTAACAGTCCGAACAATATTGTGAAGATTTATCTGTATTCTGCAACCACCCTATATCGCAATAATTTCTTCATATTGGTAGGTTCTTTTAAACAATGATTTAAATCAGTTTTTAAAACGAAAATCATATAGTAAATTCATACATATGCATATGTTTTCGTGCTTATATGAAATTAAAATATATAACTTTATGCAATAACTCGTTCAGGAATTATTAGAGCGAAATATGAAACTTATTAAAAGACTACTTAGCTCTACTACTACATACTTCACTGTATGTATATTATGATAGTCAACTCTGTATTTAAAAACCACACTAAACAACAACCACTTATTATGTCGATTGATACCCGGTGTTCAAAAAGTTAGATGACAATCTGAACTGAATAGGGTTCAACTCTGTATTTAAAAACCACACTAAACAACAACCACTTATTATGTCGATTGATACCCGGTGTTCAAAAAGTTAGATGACAATCTGAACTGAATAGGGTTCTTGACTGAAGTTACGAAAATATTCTAAAAGCATTGTTTTTCCATGTCAGTTAAATGATTTTTTTATTTTCGACAGATTCTGTAAAAAATCATCAAAAAAAGTAACCCTACAATTTTAAATGAGAAAAAGGCGGAAAAAACACCTCGTTATAGTGACGTCACAGTTTGAAGCAACTAAACGTCAATGTCAATATTTATAACCTCAAAACTTTGATTATATTCATAAAAAGTCAAAGTAAAAGCAAGTATTTATTTGAATTCTGGTCGAGTATTATTACTATATATATAAGCTAATAGAAATATTCAAAAGAAAACACAATTTTATCTCATCGATGAAAATTATCAAAATCGACATATCTAGCTACAAAATGTTACGTCATTTTCAAGAAATGGCGCGTTTTCACTAATTTGAATATTTGTTGAAAAATGGCGATTTTCAAAATAAAATTTCTAAATAGTTATCAAATCTTTTTATGTTTCATCAATAAAATTGGACATACGTAATGATAATGCATAAAATTATTAAAATATGGCGTATTTACAGATTTACAGGAGAGTTAAGCGTGCTGTACCGTGGGGTGGCAAATATTTCTAAAAGGAATTTCATCATTTTGATAGAAAAATGAAAGGCCCACACCCAAATTATCGGAATTCACCCAATCATACTAATTTCGATCAATTCCGTTGAACTAGATTTGAAGGAAAATAATTTTTTTTAATTTGATGACGTCACTAAGTTTACTAAAATTTTTCATTGTTTTAAAAACCGTAAATACGATGATAGAATAATAAAATTGGAAGTGCAGTATAAGTTTTCGAAGTCGTTCCTTCCATTTTTACCACAATTAAGCATGTCAGAGGATCAGAAAAAAGACTTCTATCGAATCAGTCATATTTCGAAAAGAAATTTCGTCATTTTGATCGCAAAAATGAAAAGTTCACACCCGAATTACTATACTTTAACCAATTACTCAAATTCCAAACACTTCCGTAAAGTTTGATTCGAGAAAAAGAATTTTCTAAATTTGATGACGTCATCAGGTTCACAAAAATTTTTCATTGCTATAAAAAACTGTAAGTAAAATGATAAAATGATGAAACTGGAAGCGAATTATAGATTTTCGAAGTCGTTATTTTCATTTTTACCAAAATTAAGTCAGAGGATCAGGAAAAAGACTTCTATCGAGAAGAAATTTCGTCCTTTTGTTGTTAAAGACGATGAAATACTTAAGTTACCCTAATTTAACTAACATTCCAGATTAATTTGATGAAGAAAATGTAGCGTAAAACGTTTTGAAACACTTTCAAATGATTATTTTATATCCCTACTTTTAGAACACCTGGTATCCAAATATATGTTTTATATAAATGGTAATAAGTTTGCATTGTACATTGAACAGATACATAGGTGGAGGTTTTTAGTTCCCTTGTATACGTACAGGGCTGTGAACCATTTAAAATGATTTTATTTTAAATATGTATTTAAAATACAAAATGGCATTTTGCATTTTCTATTTTAAATTAGTTCGGTCAAACCATTTTCCATTTTGTATTTAAAATGGAAATTTGAAATCATTTTACATTTAAAATGAAAATGCATGTATACTCAAATTTGTGTGTAATATACGATATTAATTATAGAACTTGAATTGAACGATTAGAAGTCTAACAAATTGTAAGTTAAATGTAAGTTGATTTAATTGACTCAAATTTTTTATAATTCGAGTTGCAATGTCACTTGAGTTAAATTTGTTACTAGAGTTGCAGTTCTCTGAAGTCAGACTTTTCTGACTCAAGTGGTGTAACTACTACTATCTATCTTTAAGACACGTCGATACGAAATGTTTTTGTATTGTATTTCGAGTAGATGATTTTCATAATTTTATTTAGAAGTTGCAGTCGTAGATTCGTCAAGGTTTGAATACGTCAAGGCCGAATTAAATTTTACAATATTTTTAAGTAACAGTATTTATAAAGTTTCGTTTTCATATCATGCAAACTTTACAAAATTTTCTCAAAAGACTGCCTTTATGTATTTAATTTCAGTACGTTTGATATTTTCTTAACTATTAATATAAATTTATAGAATAAATTTAAAGTAAAAAAAAGCATTTTGCATTTTATAATCCATTTTAGATAATTATTTTCCATTTTCAATTTTAAATATTTTCAACAAAACCATTTTCCATTTTGTATTTTAAATGCATTTTTGGGAACCATTTTCCATTTTCTATTTTAAATGATTTCTATGAACCATTTTTCCCAGCCCTGTATACGTATACATATTATATATAAAGTCAGTTGGTTTATTTAATGTATTACGAAATTATATTTTATTTAATAATTGAAAAGGGAAATCGCGGAATTTGTATGTTATATTAATTAAATAAAACTAGAAACCGTTTTATATTTATGGGTACGAATGTAAAGCTGTACAGAGAGGTGTTTGTACTATATATTCATTTACTCTCCAATATTATCATTCGTTGTTGGTACAGTAGCGGGAAAAAAATAATTTAACGCTATTGTCACGAAGCAATTAACACTGAAAACAGTGACGAAAAGAATTCAAATAAAATTTTAAAATTTTTAGATAAGAGTTTGTGAAATTTACGTTATTTATAGTATTTTTTCAATCAGTAATCAGTATACAGCAGAACCTCTGATTATGGACACCTCTCTTAACCGGACGCCTCCTATAGCCGGACGAATGCATCCAACACTCTCTGTTAACCGGGTGCGGACACAAAATTTTTTGACGAAGACATATTATTTAGTACATTATTACCTACCTCCATTAACCGGACGCGAATACGTCTAGTACATATGTATACCTATATGGGTTTGGTATAATTGTTCGTGTTTTAACTTGTTAACAATGATTCTAATGTGACGATGCATTTGTAAACGTTGTATTTTTATATAAATACCTAAATTCGTTCATACAATTGATTTGAAAAATTTTGAATTAAATAAAATAAAGTAAAAAAAATGTTTTTTAAGAAAAAGCTTTTATTTAAAAATGGGCTAAAAAAAATAAAATAACTTTTGAGTGAACTTTGAAGCAATATGCAACCTAATTTATAAAAGCTTGAGGCGTTATCATTAATTATTTCTGTTTTGGATATAAGTGTAGCTATTTTACTTTTCAGTACTTACCAAACTTAATTAAACGCCTCAAGCTTTTATAAATTATGTTGCTTATTGCTTCAAACTTCACTCAAAAGTTATTTTATTTTTTTAGTCCATTTTTAAATAAAAGCTTTTTCTTAAAAAACATTTTTTTTTTACTTTATTTTATTTTCTACTTTTTAGTCTGATTACAATTAATTAAAAAAAAAAGAGTAAAAAAGTAATTTTTTTACCTATATTTTAATCGGTTAATTTATCTTAATCAGACATAACTATGGAAACAAAAAATTGCAATGTAAAATCAATGGACAATATTTGACAATTCGAAATGTCAAAAGGTTGCATAGGACTAAAAATCAACAATTTTGGTTTGGGACAATTTAGGGAAAAACTAATTATACAATATTGCATTGTCATCAAGGCTAGACACGTATGCAAAATTTGAAACCTCTACCTCAATTAGAACCTGTCTAAATTTTGATTCCAAGATTTGATCTAAACCAGCATACTAACATAGCAAGTTAAATAAAAGCTTTTAAAAATTAGTTATGAATATTGTATTATTTAATGCTATTATTTACTCTGCCCCTGTTAAACGGACACCTCTGTTAGCCGGACGAATTTTTGCGTGACATTGCTGTTCGGATAATAGAGGTTCTACTGTATATGTCACAGTTGTTTTGTCTACGATTGTACTATTATTTTGTGTAGTATGTTAATTTATGATCGTTAATGTAACAGTGTTTTATTAATTTGTTTGTTTTTTGAATGAACACAAGTCTTGTTGTAAAAGAGCATTTAATTTTCGCGGTATTTTTTGATGTTTCATGTTGCTATATTACAGTTAGACAAAAAAACATTATTTTTAATTAAGAATAAGATATTTAATTAAGCGGTTAAATGACAGTGATCGATCTCAAAAACCGCGCGTTTTCTGGAAATAATTCTGATAAAATGACAATTACAATGTAATCGATTTTTAGCTATTCATTTATATGTATAAAATATTTTACACAAGGTTGTTCATCATACATTGGTGAATATAATATGATGTAGCTCAACTGGTTATACAGTATGTCACAAAAGTGTTTAGACAAAAGATTCTTCAAAAATTTTATTTATTTTTTTACACAATCTTTTTTACAAAAGAAAATGGAAATAAGGAAAATAAATTCTTCAAAGTCTGTACTATTAAATCATATACTAATTAAAATCACAGCAAATATTATAACTCTGTTTAAAAAAATGAAATTAAATTAAGACATGCATTATAGCACTCACAAAAGTCTTTAGACAGAACAGTAAACAAAAAAATTACAAGTTCGGAACATAGGATAATAACTATTTTTGATATTTCATTACACATCTCTTTGCTTTAAAATCGGTTGGGCATTAATGCTATTAATTTTTTGTAAAATCCCTACTGATTTGGCTCTATTCATCAATTTAATGCTTTAGTTAAATGCTGTTTATTAGAAATGTTGTGGAGGTGTATGAAGTAATTGAAGTACGTAATACAAGAAATACTGCTTCATTACAATGCCGAATGTTTAGGGTCATTGTCCTGTTGACAAATTAGTTCTTGGAAAGCTTTCGGATAAATTTAATTTTCTGGTGTTTGCACGCTAGTTCTTTTTAAAATATTCCGATCAACATATTTATTCTTAATTTGATCCAAAAAATGTAAATTTCCAACAACTATACACCCCTTCCCTATGACAGACGTTTGATCATGTTTGATACTGTGCAGCAAATTTTGTTTTCGAATGGTTTTAGGGCCTCGGATGCAGTTTTAATATCTTTTTTTTTTTTTTTTTTTTTTTTTAAATATTCTTTATTTAATTAGGATACCATTAGGTTTGTCCTAGTAGGTATAAATACATCAAAATGTTACATTACAATAAATTATAAAGTTACAAAAATTAAAGAAAAAAAGGAATAAATTACTTGACAGTTCTTCGAGTTAAATTGCTTTTAAGCAAGAAATTTGAGTTGTAGAAAACACAAATTTATTCAGAAAAAATATAAAACTCAAGTGTAATACGGTAAGACTACACTTTATCAGTAGGAATAATTTGGAAACAACAATAATAATAATAATTTGGAAACAACAATAGTGAGACTGGCGGGACTAAAAATGTAAAAAAATTGTAGATATTAAAAATCGGGACAATTAGCGTCCCGCCACTACTATTGTCGGGACGCGGGACACAAAGGCCTAAAATCGGGACATCCCGATTAAATCAGGACAGTTGGCAACCCTACCTAGAGGTGACACTGGGGATTCCCGAGTTAACTATATAGAGTGAATTAGGCAGTAGCACTAGACTCTTTGAACGCTGTCTTCAAACTTAGCTAAAAAATCCCATAATTTCAAATTTATTTTTCTTTCAATAACTTTTTATTGGTAAAAACTGTGCTATTCTATCTGCACATTCTGATAATTATATAGTGGATAAATAATATTTTTTTATAGATCGGTTAAGTAAAAATAGAAATATAAAAATTATAAAATCAGTAAAATCACTGATCTTATGAACATATCAGTGTGATAACATTTTCTTACGTATCGAATTTATTTAGGTATTTTCTTAGAATTTTTCTATGACTACCGGTAAAGGGGCGTAAAGAGGAAAAATAATTTTTTATTGGGAAGTGATTTTTATGTAGTAGTTCTTAGAGCCTGTGAAAGAAATTTTTTGCTCGCTAGCGATATTTCTTCGGAAATTTTTTTTTTGCTTGTCAATCTTCTTCACCAAAAAAAAAGAGTTTTTTGGGGCAGGGATGCTTGAGTCAAATTCGCTTCGTAAACGTCGTACAGCGTCTATGATCGTTTACGTGTTAAGATTTCTTTTGTGAATAAAAGAAACCAAACTTTATTGTAGATATTTTGTCGTTTAAACAATTGAGATTAGTTAAATGGATAATACAGATTTAATTTTTTTTTTCTATTTTCTACACACAGAGTTTAAAAGATCATTTTAAAATATCAAGGCAAAACTATTACTAATAATGTACGCTAAATCTTAATGTTTTATTTTTTACTACAATCATTATATAGTAAAGTGACTGTACGATTTATGTACTATATTATACTGTTTTATACATATTGATTGCTTATAGATAGATACTGTGTTCTTGAAAGCGTGTAATTTAACTGTGTGTAGTTAATGTTCATACGATTAGGAATAATATTTAATTATATTTTAAATAAGATATTAGTTATTTATAAATTTGATTGTTTTTACAGATTAATTAATAATTGTGCGCATATAATATAGTTTTTTTGTTCATTTATTTTTGTACAATATGCTACGTGCATATTGGGCGATTTTTAATTGTGCGATCACCGTGACGATTACTGTGAAGTCACACTTTTGAAGTAATAAATTAGAGTAAAAAAATATTTTTTAAGAAAAAGCTTTTATTTAAAAATGGGCTAAAAAAATAAAATAATTTTTGAGTGAAGTTTGAAGCAATATGTAACATAATTTATAAAAGCTCGAGGCCTTATCATTAATTATTTCTGTTTTGGATATAAGTGTAGTTATTTTACTTTTCAGTAGTTACCAAACTTAATTAAATGCCTCAAGCTTTTATAAATTATGTTGCATATTGCTTCAAACTTCACTCACAAGTTATTTTATTTTTTTTAGCCCATTTTTAAATAAAAGCTTTTTCTTAAAAAACATTTTTTTTACTTTAATTTATTTTCTACTTTTTAGTCTGATCATAATTAATTTTAAAAAAATTAAAGAAGTAATTTTTTTTATCTATATTTTAATCGGTTAATTTACCCTAATCAAACATAACCATGGAAACAAAAAATTGCAATGTAAAATCAATGGACAGTATTTGACAATTCGAAATGTCAAAAAGTTGCATAGGGCTAAAAATCAAAAATTTTTGTTTGGGGCGATTTAGGGCAAAACTAATTATACAATATTGCATTGTCATCAAGGTTAGACAGGTATGCAAAATTTGAAACCTCTAGTTCAATTAGAACCTGTCTAAATTTTGATTCCAAGATTTGATCTAAAAACCAATATACCTACTAACATAGCAAGTTAAATAAAAGCTTTTAAAAAAATACTATTCGTGTTGTTTTTGATTTTGATAAAAGACTAATTTTTGAAAAGATTAAATCGAGGTAGTACTTTTATATCTGTTTCGAAAATTGTGTAACGTAGGAATTTGAAATTTGGCATGATACTAGGTATTCATAACGTCACGTAACCCTATAATCAAAATTTATGAAATATTTTGTACCTAAATGTTTGTAGGTTGTTTGGTTCTTTAAATCGAAAATTTTAGTTTTTGTATCGCGTGAAATATCGTTGGAAAACGCTACTTTTGTGGATTCCAAACATATATTCATAAATAAATAATATTGGAAAGGTTTACTTTGCGAAAATCCATATTAAAAAAAAGAAACATGGAATCGTTGCTTTATCACTTTTCACACCAAAAATCGTATAAACACGAGTCGACTTTCGGCCATTACGCCATCCTCAGGTGAAAAACATAACTAAAAACTGTTCTTTTAGGCGAAGCTATTTGTTTTGATATACTTATATACCTCTTTTCAGATAAAATTGATCATGAGTTTTCGTTAAAAAATTAAATAATTCTTATATTCGAAACAAATTAATTTTCTATTCTTTTCTAAAAATAAACTGCAAATTTAAAATTTGCATAAATGCAATAATAAAAAAGATAAAGCCAAGAAAACGGAAATTATTTAAATTCAAAGTTACGAAGCATGGTTAAATTTAACTGAAATAGACCATATCTGCCTCTATCTCTAACATCCCCCACTAATATTATATTACAACTCTAAGAAAAAAGTAAACGTAATAAAATTTTACAAGTTGGATTTACACTATAGCAAAAAATGAAATCAATTATTTTCAGTACGAAATATTGCAGCAACATTTATAAAATTATTACTTTTCAATTCAAAATAGAATATGGCAATACAAAATACGATTTAGAAATGTTAAATTATAATCTAAATCAATAGTTTTAAAAATTATATACATTCATTTAACTTTTTGAATTATGAAGTTTTTTTTTAGCTATGTAAATCCGACTTAGTTTGTCACATTTTTGTGTGAGAGAGATAAGTAAATTAAACTGTCACTGTACAAGCTGCTTTTTTATCCTTGTCATCTTTTTTAACCAATCATATTTCTTTCAAAATTTTATTACCTTTACTTTTTTCTTAGAGTTGTAATATAATACATTATTCACTTCATTTTTATAATATAAATAGCTTTGCCTAAAAGAACAGTTTTTAGTTGTGTTTTTCACCTGAGGATGGCGTAATGGCCGAAAGTCGACTCGTGCCTATACGATTTTTGTTGCGAAAAGTGACAAAGCAACGATCCCATATTTTCATAAATTTTAACCTTGGAAACGACTTATTTCAAATATCATATGTAATTATATTGTTAGGGTATTCCTACCAGTGTTAGAAACTTGAAATTTCGTATGATTGTAGGCAAGGCCGGATTTACATTAAGTACCGCCCTAGGGTTCCGTAAAAAATGCCGACCCTAGAAAAAAGTCACATTTTTGACGAGCAAAAAAGGCATAAACAAAACTACATTTTTTAACAAATTTCCCCTAAAAAAAAAAAAAAAATTGCAAAATATAATACCCAAGATACACGAGCCTCTACGTTTTTAAGTTCTAAATGTTGCTGCCCTCCTGAAAATTTGCTACCTTGGGCACTAGCCCCTAGTACCCCTACTGTAAATCCAGTGCTGATTGTAGGTCCTCACCTAAAAGATTTTTAAAAAAATCTTTAACTAACAATAAGATATTTATTGACGGATTCTTGACAAATTTCTCGTACGAACTCTAATTGCGCGTGCCCGATTCGTTCTTGATCGAATTTTTATTGTAATTGTCTCATTTCTGTCCAACTTGAATCTATAAATATAGCCTGTGTCTATTTTATTCACAATCGATTCCGATTTTAATTCTGATCGCACGATCAACTGTCCGGTCTGTCAAGTATGCATTCACCCTTATTCTTTCCGACACTCATTTAATTTTGGTGAAACTTGGTGAATATATAAATTCAAGTAGGTATGTAGTGTACGATGGTAAGTTGTGTATGGAAGGCGATCTCATTTTAATATTCGCTGATTTATATAAAATTATTCTGTTGAAAAGTGTCTGTCGGAGATGGTCATAAAATTTTACGATTTTTTAATAACCCTACACCACAAATGGTTTAAATGGTTCATAGTTAATTCTCATTTTAATTACAGCGTGTTACGTAATTATCATATAATTAATTTGTTTAGTTAATTCATATCATAATAATTTTACGATTGTTTATCCGTGAGTTCCATCTTTTGTCATTCATAAAGTCATATTCATAAGTCATAAATTGCTTTACATATTGAAGTTCGATTATACAGTAGTTATTGTTCTTACGGATATGTACATTATTGACCTTAGAATATCAATGAATCGGGAAGAGATGACGTAAATTGCGTGGTTGTGTATACTTCGTCATTCAATTTTGTTTTAATTATTAATTGGTAAACCGTAGAGTATAAATGGATGGGGAAGAGTTGCTGGTGCAGTGTTTGTGTACGAATTTTTGAAGCGTAATAAAGTTGGGAACAGAGGGACATTTTGAAAATAAATCTTCATTTTGTCTCAAGAATGGAATCGATTTCTTTTCTGGACTATTAGCACTCACAGGTGGGGTACGATTAGTGTGTTTTTAGTAGAATTGTTGCGGATGTGATATTTTAAGATTCTGGAGGTTACTCAAAAGTAATATTTGCAGATGCGCATATTAGAATTAGATTTTTTACCCTTTCTTTGATGCTTTAACAACATCGAGTATTTTTTTTATTCCATTGAATAGTTGTTCACTGAGAACATTCAACATTGTCTAGTGAAGCTGATAAGAATCTTTGAGCGTCCACTGAAACAGTCCTGTATCGATGTCCATTTATTTTCCATCTAATTTGTGTTTACCACCGGCAACATCTCAGGATGTTAGTCAGTGTTAAAGATTTATTAAAAATAGGATATTATTTATTTTAATAACCATAGTAATATATTTTTATAGGTATATCTCAAACTTCAAAAATAACGAATTTCCATACAAATTTTCATCCCGTATTTAACCCATTTAGGGAACGAATTTTCAAAAATTCTTTCTTAGTGCTCACCTACATTACATAGGGAACTTTTGTGCAAAATTTCATTTTTCTAAACCCAACGATTTAGGCTGTGCGTTGTCTGTCAGTCAGTCAGTCAGTGTTAAAGATTTATTAAGTAGATGGAATGTTCTAGAATTTTTGTATGGATATGTTGTCTACTCTGTTTTTTTTTTGTTTGATACTCATAAGTTTCCGTGTATTATAAGAAAGGAGTAATTGACAATTCACTGACACTTTGAAAGTTAATTAAAAATAATTATTATAATGTTTTTATTATTTCATTTTTTATGCTGTAATTAAAATCTAATTCGGAAATGATAAAAATTATTATTAAAATAAATTTATTCAGTCGTACAATATATAATTTAGTTCAGTTATTATTAATAAAAATTTAAAATTTATATAATACAAACAAATTATTAATCTGTCTACTTTATTATCGATTGAATTTTACTTATAATGGAATTTTTCACTTGTTCAAGAAATGTGTAAAATTTGAATTGGGATTTTTTGGTGATTTTTTTCAGTAATTACTTTTGGTTATACTTGGATGGAAATCATTTGTCGATACATCGGTTCCTGGTGCAAGAGTTTTAGAAATATTTTATTTCAAAAAGGGGTTTAAAATTGGGAATTTAAAAGTATAGTAACATGATAAAGTGGGATATCATATGATTGGGATTTGTTTATACTCCAAGTTTTGCATTCCTCGTGAAAAAGTAAACCAATTTTTCAACTCAATTGTGTGTTTATTTTGAATATTGTATGAAAGTCTCTGGGACATGAATCAGACTCACACGTCACCGAACTGCGGAGGCGTTTACTACACCGAGCACACAAATGAGCCTTAATTAATACACCACAATAATTATTACATAAACTATATTATGTGGTCTTTCTCAATTCGCTACAATTAATTGAAGGAATAAGTGAATGAAGGTGTTATGTGATATATTCTTTTTTTCAAAAAGTTACTAAAATTTACAAATATTCCTGTGCTGAACTATCATATATTAAAATTTGGATTCATTACGTTCAAGAGTTTCATAGAAAGTCGATGATAAACTTGTGCATAGAAAGTATATGTGTATTAAGGGCAGATTCGCTAAAAAAACATCAAAAATCGACCTTTTATTATTATTATTATTTTTTTGTTTTATAGGTACAAATAAATATTTTATTAAAAGACTAAATATACAACATTGTTTCTACATATCTTGAGATTACAATTTTTTTTTTTTTTTAATTCAAAAATGAGCTGAGTATAAATGGCTTTGAAATCGACACTGCGAGGTTTTCCCATCTGGATAGTTCCTCACGTTCTGAAATCCCCAGTGAACCAAAATAAAAAAATCAAGAATTTTCTAAAAATATACATATGCGGTTATGGCACTAACTAGAATCTAAGAAAAAAAAATAAAAAACCAGCGAGAAATTGCATTTTGAAAATAAATTTTCAAAAGTCATCGCTTTTTCTCGACTATAAACAGTCGCCATTTTAAAAATATATTACGGAACCAAAATATCCTAGTACCTGCCAAAATGACGGTATCGAGGAATAATATGCACTTTGATTTATGCCGATATCTCAAATACTTCTTGAGATACATGAGTAACCATGTCGAAAAACGCACTTCCGAGAAAAAAGCATTATTTTTTTTTTAAAATTGAATTATAGTAAAGTGCGTGCACTAAAATGCCCATAACTTTTTGATTTTTTCTTTCTTTGAAAATAAAAGTTTTGGAAAATATTTCTAACACCTTAGGGAACATAATTAGGAAGAAAAAAAAATCGATTTTTTTTTTTAGCGAATCTCCCGTTAAGAAGACATTTGCTGCCGACACTGCTAAAAAGTGGCAGAAGTATAATTAAAAAATATAAAATTTTTTTCCCTCCAAAATGAAAATTTTTACGCGAATTTTACGTTTTAGAACTTCCTGAACAATTTTGGTTTCGTGTCTGTCTGTCAGTTTGTCTGTGTTGCGCCAGATCCCACCAAGTGGCATAACTTTGAAACTATTCGATTATAATTTTTGATGAAATTTTCAAAAATCATGCAGTTTGATTCCTAGATGGTTCGTCCCCTACTTCGTCTGTACTCTTTGACCAGAATAATTTTTGAATCATTGCGCATTGTTAACGGGGTATAATTACTCGTGTCTGCGGTTTTTAGTAACAGCACAGTAGAACGTTGGCCGGGAAGTGTTTATACTGTTTTGTGTCTGGGCGCTGCGCTGTGCTGCACTGTACTGGCCATAGAACACTGGAAGGAATACAACTATGTCTTTTCTGCAATCACTTATGGGCATTTATGTGCATTTTTGAGAACTATGTTGTCATTTACTTAGTAGCTACCAATGGGTTTGTTTCAATTGTTGTCATATTGTTGCCGTCGTGTTGACACGGTATACGTGGTATACGTGCATAATGCATGCCACATGCATGTTATGTATATGCGTATACAAGACACCCATACACACAACCATCCATCTCACTAACACACACAACTTGCACATATATAACATATTGGTGGGATATTTTCTATCCTTTGTCGTTACACTGGTTTCAGTAGTATAGAGATACTAGCGTTTGTTCTGTAATATTCTGTGGTATTGGCTATGGCTGTCAATGATGATGATACACCATCCACGCATTATAACATTTCTATTGTTTTGAAGATTGTGGTTAGGCTACGGGTAGGCTTTACTAGCCTAGCCGTTCGTTCGTTTGTTTCATATTCAATGAACATGTAAATTATTGCGCCTGTGATGGCTCACCCACCTTTTACCATTTACCATGGACAATCGTGCGTTGTATGTACCGTCAATACCTCTAACTTTACCGATTGAACCTAACTTTATCGTACTACACTTAAAAAAAAAATTAAAATTTCAATGGCTTATAACACTATTAGAATTTTTTTAGTGACACAGCTGTTTTTAACAAACTACTTGTGAATGTTCTATAATTGTTCTGATATTATCATCCGCCATTTCTTTAACCCTAGAATCATACGTACTCGTCAAAACAACGAACGAACTTCTCTACCTGCTCCAATACTGTGACTTGTCGGTACCTGCTCGCTGTGAAACTTCTGTTATCTAATTTATTTGTTATTATAATACATAAGACGTCTAAATTTTGTTTATAGCTATTGTCGTTTTTTTATACTGAAATAGTGTGCGTCAAAAGGACGACGATGTATGATTAACCTATATTTTTTTTTAAAGATTTTGTACTCCACATATAAAAGTTTTCCTAATTTTTCTAAAATTTATTAAAGATATGGATGTTATAATTAATTTATTCAATGATTATGATAATGTGAAAGATGATTACAGCTGTTTGACTTATAGAGACGACATAATACTGAAGTTTTAATATATTGAATCGCAAACCAAAGAATGCGTTTCAAGTGAGTTAATAAAAGATTAACAAATTATTTTGTGGAAAATATTTTAATTTTTATTATTTTTTGAGATCTTATTTGAAAAATTACTAACAAATTTTAGAAAATTTACAAATGTGCCTAATGGGGAAATAACTACATATCTATAGGAATATTTATGACTGAGAAATTTCACATTCTGTAAAGTCACACATGTCCACTGACTCATAAGAGTTCATAAATTAATTATTTGAAAGACATGTTTTATGATACAACTGATGTATTTATCTATTTTTTAATTTTTATAGTGAAAATGTGCTTTGATAAAAAGATTAAAAAAATTAATAAATATTTATATTAAGAAATTTTTCCAAATCCAATTTTTTTAAATATTTTGTTCGCTTTTATAGTATTGTTATGTAAAAAAAATGTTTTTTGCAAATAAACTCTAAAACTCTCCGTGAAAAGTCCATTCGTCGAAACGACGCCGATGTATGATTAACTTGACTCGTAGACCAACGTATGATTCTAGGGTTAAATCATCAGCTTTTTCCATTCAGTTTAAATGATACCTACATTCTTGTTTTAAAAAAAAAGGTGCAAACTTTTTTTGGTATTTCAGAAACTATAAAATTTAGGTATTACAGTAGCCACTATGAAACTAATGAAATAATATTCTATTCAAATTTAATTCGAAAATTATGGTAAAGTTATGTGTGGCTACGGTACCTTGTGTGTGTGTGTGTCAAATTATACACGCATTCAGCCGTAGATCAGATCCTATTGTTTTTTGTTTTCGAATGTATTTGAAGTTGTGAATGTTGCGGTCGTGCATCATTGAAAATCCATATTGATCGATTCACCTCACCAAAAAAAAAAGGTAAAGATCACTGATTCAATTGATTTAACATCAATTTTATTTTATTGAATATTTATCGATTCGGCGTTGTTGGTTGGGTGTTTAGGTGTGAAAAAGGTGGGACGCGTTTAGTTTAAGTGCAATATGCAAAATTTATTGCAGATTTTTTTTTTTTTTTGAAAGTATATCAAATTGCATGCGTCTTGGTTTGAGAGTGGGTTTAAGGGTTTTAGTGACCATATGGTTGTATTTTATTTAATAATTAATTAAATTCATTACATAGTAATGGTTTGAAATAGTTTCAACATTCTAAATTTATTCAAACTTAAATTTTTCTAAACGTTTCGTCATACAAAAGAACCAAGTACTAACTATTTAAGGGCGTAAGGTATTAAAATAATTTTTTTTTTTTTTTTGATTTTTTTAACTGAATGCATAATTTCTCAAGAATATTGTCTCAAAATTTCAAGTTGATTGGAGCAAAATTGACGAAGTTATAAACATTTTTGTTGTTACCTGGCAGATGTTTCGCTCTTTGTATATATCTCTCTCTCTCAGTTATATTATAGAAATTTCAATCTTCAATGCAAGTAAAAACGTGTTTATACCTGTACTGTATATTTTGTCAGTGTAGGGTACAAAATTTCTATATTAGTTTTATACAAGAATTTTTAAGTGTTCAAAACTTTAAAGCGATTTCCCCACAGCTCACGTTTTCAAAGTCGGTGCCCCTTATAACTTAAAAACTACAGCACTGATCCTTTTGAAATTTTGAACACTATTTCTGTACATAATTTACGAGGTAACGCTGGAGAGTTTTTTTTCAAATTTGTTAATAATTTTTATTTTACAATAACAAATTAGCCGATTTTTTTTTGCAAAGAATCGTGTTTTTCCTTTCTAAATGTTCCAAAAAAGTGAAAAATTGAAATTTCGAAAAACCCTCCCAGCGTCAACCTGAGGGAAACTATTATCTAACGAATGAACTTTAATTTTTTTATTTCGGATGATCCAGCACCAAGTTATGAGGGGCACCGCAATTCTACTTTTTTCCGACACACGTTCGAATAATTGCTGCCATTACTGTATTTTTTTAATATTTCTTCGTGAAAATTTTATACAATATTCTTCGAATGTCATACTTTAATGTACCACTGGTTTTAATAGAGAGATTTTAACTGTGTCGTCACAAAAAAATAACAAAAACATGCCTTTTTTGTATGAATTAATTTTACCCCCTCCTTAACTTTAGTTGGAAGTGTGCAATAAATCTGTCTTTACATTTATTTATAATGTCTGCGTATGTATGCAAACGTTTGAGAATATTAGATAAAAGACATTTAACATTTTACTACGTAAAAGGTTAAATGGTAAAATTGTTAAGAATAAATTAAAAAATTTTCTTTGTGTATCGAATTTTCTACCCACTACTGTACAATAATATAATAATACACCTGCTTGTTATTGCTACGTCTATTGTGTTTACTGACTACAATTCCGCCAACCAAATATTATTGTCCTTTTATTCACGAAAATTCTTCAAGACTTTTTTTTGCACATATAATAATTGAAAACATGAGTAGATGAAGGTGTTATGTAACATTTTTTTAGCGAATTTCCAGAATGGAAACTCGTTATTACAGCCTTAGTCACAGTCGAACATCTACCCGAAAGTATGGCAGAAATTTGTTTCGAACGAAATGTCTTAAGTTTATGAAATTGGGTGAAAATATTGGAAGTCCCAAACCGTTGGACGAGTTCGTTAACCAGACACGCCCGATGCCTGGAACATGTCTTTGTTGGCAATTTTCGTGAAAAAAATTAGTTTTTTGCCAAAATTTCCCCTTATTCAAAAATTTTTGTGCAATTTTTTACACTATTGGAAAGAGGAGAAAAAATCACATAAAAAAGATCGTTAAACTATTATTCTATGTCAACTAGTTTCCAAGAAAAACTGACTTTTATTTGTCGCTATGTTATTCGCTATGTTATGCAGGATGCTGCGACAGGGGTATTATAATTTTACAATAGAAGCGTTTGAAAAGTTTTATTTACATATAACTACTTTCCATGCAATAGAATGCGTTTATTACTGAATTTCTACAAAACTATTGGACGTAATGAGACCAAATTTTAATAGGTATATAATACTTGAGCATAGTATATTTCAAAATTTTGCCAAAAATAACTTTTTGAAAAGATGTTACATAACACCTTCATCCACTCACGTCTTCAATTTTATTGCCTTAATGGTTCGCGTGTTACGTAATCGTCCAATTAAAGAGCTTTTCATAGAAAGTCGAGTACGTGTTGGACGGAGAAGGAAAAGAAATTGAATGCCACTTTCAGGCGTAATATTTAATAATAAATGTAGCTTAGAAAACCAGGACTGGCGAGGGAAATGACGGGCCCCCGGGCACAACCAAAAATTTTTAAACATTTTTTTCTCCAAAAATTTAGTTGACGAGCAAATAAAAAATGTTTTTTTTACTTTGTTCAGGTCCCTAACCGAGGTTCCTCACCCTTTTTAGACTCGAACCCCCGGGCAATTGCTCCACCTGACCCCCTCTCGCTGGCCCTGCTTAAAACGGAAAAACGATAAAACGAATTATTTTAAGAGCTCTTTCTTTAGGGTTCTTAGGGTTTCGAAGACATTTAGGATAACTCTTGTGTGTTTGTGAAATCTGTTGCAAGTTTGCGTGGTTTCCACGATCTTTATAAATTTCTAAGTAAATAGGTCGGAGGTTATTTTGTTTTCCACGGGGGTTATGTTTTCTACGGAGGTAAAAGAAAAGTGTGAAAATTTTAAAGATTTGTTGGACGAACATGATGAAATTACAAGGGTTTTTTAAGGTTTTTAAAAATAAGGCGTTGCTTTAAAAATTTAATTATGTTATTTCGGAATTAACTAAAATACTTAAGTAGTACTTTTTTAAAGGTTTGTTCCACAGAACAAATGGAACGAATATAACTGTCTCTTTTCTGCAATCACTTATGTGGAAGTATGTGCATTTTACAGAACTATGTTGTCATTGACTTACAAGCTATCAATGGGTGTGTTTCAATTGTTGTGATATTGTTGGTGTTGTGTTACCGTGTATACGTACATCTACGCAGCGCATACATATCATATATCTTTTTAACATATGCGTATGCAAGACACGCATACACATAACCATTTAGCGCACTACCACACACAACTCCGTGTGCATATATATAACGTAGTGGTGGGATATCTTTTATCCTTTAGCGTTACACTGATTTCAGTAGTATAGAAATATTACCGTTCGTTCTGTGTTATTCTGCGGTTGTTCTATAAGATTTTGTAGGGTGAGCTACTACCGAACACCAAGCCTTTATTACCTAATAAATCTGATACCTATAATAAATAATTCAAAGAAATAAATATCTAGGAATTAACATTCATATTATGTAATACGAGTACTTTGATTAATTGTTATAGAATATTATCTTGTAGCTAATATAATATTAAGACGACTAAATCTTGAATATATTGCATCCGTTCACCGTAACTAATAATTATTTGCTAATCGTAATGATCCCATCAAGTAATATCACTTTTAAAATACAATAGTACATGCATACACTACCATTTGTAAAGTAATCACATACACACGCAGAGATGTTTTGTGTCAATACGTAAAAAAAAGAATGGATCGACTGGGATCCGAATGCGAGATTCTTGTGGTAATCAGGCAAGCGCGTTGTCACTAGGCTACCGATCCTTGTTCGAGATTCATTCCATTTTGATAACGAATCAATGAATACGAACAAAAGTTCGTCATACTTAGAAGGAGGGGTTCATATATGGTTTCTATTAGAACTTTATGTAACCTTTTTATATTTTGAAAAATGTAAGAAAGTTCATCGTTTAAAAATATTTGGGTAACATACTTTTACATTTTTCAAAATGTAAAATAAAAATTATTTATATTCATTAATTTTGCGACAAGTAAATAATATTTCGTAGAATAAAAAGACAATTTTTTACTTTACTAATACCACTTTATAAAGTGGTATTAGTAAAGTAAAAAATTGTCTTTTTATTTTAAAATGGAATACCATAAAATAACGTTCAAATCTGTCAAAAATATTTCGTAGCTTAATTTTGTTAACATAATTAATAAATTAATTGTTATTAAAAAAAAAAAGTTGAATAATCATTTGTACTGGGATTCGATCCCGGTATCCCACTATCCGCACTTCGCCGCTCTACCGCTGAGTTACAGCTACTTCGATAAAACGTAGGTATAATACTTAACAACTTTTTTTTTTAATTTCAAATGTTATCGAGTGCCTGTGAAACATTATTAATGTATGGCGGACTTTTGTTCGTATTTATACATACACCAATATTTATATGTTCACTGAATGTCCAGCTTTAGCTTATATTTGAACACTCGATTTTTACTTCGTTTGATAATTGGTAAGGTGCTTGGCTAGCAACCAAGAGATCCGGGTTCGAGTCCCAGCTGATCCAGTTTAATAATTTTTCAAACACTACGTGAATTTTAATTAACTTAATAACTTGATTATATCTTACCTGTACTTTTGTCTAAACTTTAAATAAAAATATTTCCTATGTTTTTGAGAGGTGGAGCTTAATATATTGCAAATTTTTTATATTGATATTATGCTCTACTAGCAGACGAAATTTGATCGAAATCGGTGAGGACTAGGGATGATCGATATTCATCGATGGTAGAAAAGCATCGATGTTTAAGGGGAAAACATCGATGTAAAACATCGATGTTATGTCCTCGATAACATCGACACATCGATGTTACGAAAATAATATCGAAACATCGATATTACTCTAAGCTATCCAGTATTAATAAAGTCCTGTCGCGGATTTAAAACAAGATCGATTACTTTTATGGCAAGTTCTAGGATCCACTTATGCAAACTTGAAAAAAATCGCCATTAAATATTTGTATTCCACAGCAACTTCAACAGCTTCAGAGAGACTTTTTTCAAAAGCTGGGCAGCATTTGTATCAATAAAGGAACATATTAAAAGGGAAACTTCTAACAAAGTGACTTTTTTTGCAAAATGTACCAAATAAATACTGGCAATATTAATTTTTAATAAATAAAATAACAGATTATAATGGTTGTTTATTTTACTACAGAAACATCGATGTTTTCGAACATCGATGTCTTTCTTTCGATATATATCGTATATCGATACTCTTGAATCGATGTTAACATCGATGTTTTTCTAATATCGATCATCCCTAGTGACGACCATATTTGAACCCCTCCGTGTTAGTAATAAGCACTTGATTTTTTAAGCGGGTGTGTAAAAGATTTATCAATCAATAAATCAATAGTGAACAACAATTGAACATTTCATTGTATTTTCAATGTTAATTGTTATTGTTCAAGGCAAATGAACTTCCTTTTTTATTTTATTCTTTTGTAATAGCACAGTTGTATGTCGCGCGTAATCGTGTTGTATAAATTTTCAAACGTGCAATGTTAGTATTCGCTCGCTCTTGAGGTGTTTTGATGTAAAAAAAAAATTAAGATCATTTGTCTAACTAAATAATTTATTTGTAAGTTTCACTCCATTGCGTGTTGCTTCATCCATGCCTTGCGATTCTATCAAATCAATAATCTTAATTTTAAACATTTTGCAAAAAACTAATTGGAAAAAGGCATCAGTTTTTTAAAATTTTTGTTTCTAAATTGAACAGTGTTTTTAAGCAAATTGGTTTTTAAGATTCTGAACCCTTATACCGAGACTTCAGCGTCAGCCCGTTCGTTTGTTACAGCCATTTTTGTCAGTAAATTCTATTGATATCGAAATGAAACTTAGCGCACTGGCAGAAGTCGTTCGCTCGAAATATTTTTGGAATTACAAGGTCAGATGGGATATCATATTATGAAAGGGTTTTGTTTACATATTTGAAAAATATTTTATGTACGACTGAATCATAAAAGCCCATTTTATTGCATTGCTAAGAGATATGAAAAGTAGTACTTTTTGGCACTAGTTGCATAATGAAAAGCGAAAAGCACAAGTGCCATAAAGAATAGTCTACTTGATAAATTTTATTTTTAATTTTACAATAAACAAAAAACACATTAAATTTAAGTATTATTTTGTATACCATATTTACAAATATTTATATAATTAATGTTAATTACACAATCTGAACCACTATTAATATTTATTCCAGGCAATTTCCTTCTCTTATCTTTAAATATTAGTAATTTTTATTGAGAAATCTTTTAAAAATGTCGCAGTATTATATTAACATCAGATGACAGATACTTCCAACGAAAGCATGCTTTGGTAGTGTAGATGTCAGGTGTCAAAGTGTAGACGTCAGGTTTATAAGTTCGATTTTTATCGATATTTAGGAATTTTAGCAGTCGTACATAAAGCTTTGTATGCAACTTGTATATAATTTGACTTTATGAACTCGCCTTTTTTTATTGGCCTCGCTCGCAAGCTCGCTCAGTTATAAACACGCTCGTTCATAAAGACCTTCATTATGTATTTTTTACATAAATAGCTATTCTTTTGATTTTAAGTCGTTTGAGTTTTTGATTTATGCCTAAAAAGGTGCGAAAAGATACCGTCCCGTTTTGACATTTACAAGCTAAAAAGTTTTCAGACAAATAATTCCGACAAATAAAAAGTTCTGTATTCGCTTCGAGCCGAAACTATAGCCACCTATATCAAGTGATTATCAAGTGATTATTTGACAATTTATCAGGACGTCTTACTATTATAAATAAATGAAAAATATATAAAAAAAAAAATCGGAAATTTGTTTAATAAAAACCATACTTTTGCTCATTTTACCTTAACAGTGTCTTAAAATGGAATAGTTTTCAATAATTAACCAAAAAAAAACATAAGAGGTAATTTTTATGATATTTTTTTGAAAATTTCAAAATAAAGTGACGTTTGATAGTAGCGTTACAAATAATTATTTTTATTATTTTCTTAGAATCTGAAAAATAAGCGTCGTAATAAGTACTCGCTTTAAAAAAATCAGACACAGTATTTACAAAAAAAAAAAAAAAAAAAAATGAAAGTAGTAAATTTATATACAAAAAATTTGGGGGACAGGTCTACCCACACTGTCAACTTCCCATTGGGTGTCCTTAAAGAGTAGAGATTACTGTACATAAATAATTCTTTTTTCATTTCAGGCGACTCCTCCCCTGGGCTCCTGATAGTGGCTTTGCTCCTTGCACCATACCGGGGGCTTCGCCTTCTGTACCTAAGGGTGGGGGCTCCACCCTTATCAAACAAATGATATCATCATTTGTTCTCAAGATATGCGAGACAAAATATATTTTGGCAAAAAACTAATTTTTTCAAGTTTCTTATTTTTGTTTTTTTTTCTTCTAATTTCGTAATAAAATACTGGCGTTTTTAACATCAAAGAAGCCATTATATAATAATGTAAAAAATCCATATAATCTATGTTATCTTAATAAAGTTAATTCCGTTTTTTACCACAAAAAACAAACCGCTAATCCGAATTTGCTGAAAACTTTATCCGGTCTTCATTTTTTGATTACGCATCTAATGAAGTTAGTCCGGAGTTGATATCATCATTTGTTCTCAAGATATGCGAGACGAAAAAAAATTCACGAACGAACGAACTAACGAACGCACACACAGACGTCACGCTAAAAACGATGGATTCGGATTCTGGTGACCTTGAAACGTGAAGATATGTCAAAATTAGCGATTCGTAAAATTGGACTCATTACAGTAACTTCCTATGGGAAGTTAACAACGTCCTGGTAAACTAATACTCGTATATTTGTCCACCTTGTGCGCTGTTGTCGTATCCCCTCCAGGCAAGAGCTCATAGTGAATAAATTACAAGGAAAACTAAAACACATTTCCAGACTTCTTAATTTGTAGACTATAAACACCTTTTGTTTGTATTTTTAACAATTTTGAAAAAATTGGTGGCTGTTGAAATTAATTTTCTAAATTTATGCATGAGCGGCATTTTTAAGACAAAAACAAGACAAAAATATTGACGCAATCGAAAAAAAGACAATCACCGTGACCACACACCAATCACCAGACACACATCTCCATTTAAATATTTTAATTTATTTGTGGACCAAGTGTTTCCCAAGAATAGTCCCGCGCGTCGAAGTTAGCCAGCCACAACCAGACAACACAATCGTGCCATGTCGTGGTCGGTTCGTTCAGGTTCACGCAGGCGGTAATTTTGCCTTTGACGACACTCATTTGTTTTCTTTTTTTTTTTCGACGAAACAATCTAAAACAATTGAGTGTCTCGTTGGAAGGAATTATTTTCTATAGGTGATTATATGTAAATGACTTGAGAACTTTTGTTAGTATTTTATTTGTGTCTGTCTATCTGGCTGTCTGTATTTTGGTGTGTTGCATGTGCAAGAATTTTAAAGTTTTTGTTTGATATTTTAAATTATTGTTACCTAAACATAATTCCCTCTTTTAATATTTAGTTGGAACCGTCCATAAAATACCTACGCAAAACGGGGTTAGGGAGAGTAATTGCGTAGCGCAGTGATAAGTGACGCGGAGCAGGAAGGGGGTCCGAACAAACATCGCGTGACGCAACGTGACCTAATAATTAGTGCCGTATTTGTCTTATGTCTGATTTTGTCTTATACCAAAATGTTGTTCATAAATGGAACTAAGAGATTGAACTTGAAAAACCTTAGTGGGGAAAATGTTAGATCTCCGCTATCGTAGAACATATGAATACTACGTGTGTTTAAAATGTAGACAAAAGTCTGTCATACGTAGTAGTGTTTCACAAGCACTCGATAATATTTGAGATTGAAAAATTGTAACTGCTTCTCGGATTATAGAGAGTACATACACATAGGTGGTTGAATGTTGTCTGTATCGGACGCCTGTCGAGCAAAAGACCGTTGGTGTAACGGATAGCACACCTGGCTAGTTACCAGGAGATCCTGGGTTCGATTCCTGACCGATCCGGATAATTTTTTCAACCACTTTGTGATTTTTAATTTACATCGTAGAACATGTTAGGTTTTAGAGGAGAAATACTTTTAGACAGGCGAAAATAAAGGCAATTTCGGGAATTTTTTAAAAAGGAAAACATTAGTTTGTATTTTCAGGGATTGACATTTAATTTATTATGATCAGAAATCTTTCATTGGAGTGTGTCACTCCACAAATGGTTGGTGGTCTAGCCGCTATAATTGTCATTTGAAAATTTTTTTGCATGTAATTAACATAATAATTATGTAGAATATCGATAAATCAAAAAAGTAAAAAATTGAGGAATTTTTATGAATTTAAAAAAAATTTAAATTATCATATAATTTTCGTCCATTTTTGCATTAAAAATATGTTTTTTGCACGGATATCGGTATAATAATATGTTTAATTAAAGCCAATTTTAAAAACTATTTCAGAAGCTAAAACACACGAAGAGTTTTGAATATCGTTTTGAAAATTTAGGCGTATACTCTTGAGATGCTCTGCTAATATTTTGTTAAAAAAAATCCACTTTTTTTTAGTTTTAAAGAAATTTTTCCCCTTAAATTGACTTGAAGTGTCCCCTACTCTTTGTCGGTGGTTACTAGCAATAGGGTACTTGACTGAAGTTACAAAAATATTCTAAAAGCATTGTTTTTCCATATCAGTTAAGCGATTTTTTTTTATTTTCGACAGATTCTGTAAAAAATCAAAAAAAAAAATAGCCCTACAATTTTAAATGAGAAAAAGGCGGGAAAAAACACCTCACTATAGTGACGTCACAGTTTGAAGCAACTAAACGTCAATGTCAATATTTATAACCTCAAAACTTTGATTTTATTCATAAAGTGTCAAAGTAAAAGCAAGTATTTATTAAAATTTTGGCCGATTACTATTACTATATATATATATATATATATATATATATATATATATATATATATATATATATATATACATATATATATATATATATATATATATATATATATATATATATATATATATATATATATATATATATATATATAAGCTAATAGATATATTCAAAAGAAAACACAATTTTACCTCACCAATGAAAATTATCAAAATCGACATATCTAGCTACAAAATGTTACGCCATATTCAAGAAATGGCGCGTTTTCACTAATTTGAATATTTGTTGAAAAATAACGATTTTCAAAATAAAATTTCTAAATAGTTATCAAATTTTTTTATATTTTATCATTAAAATTGGACATAATTATGTAATGATAATGCATAGAATTATTTAACATTTGACACAAATTTTAAATACAGTCAAGTACCGTATTATTTAGACCAAATTATTGCATTTTCTAGACACGTCAAAAAGTCAAATTTTGTCACTGATATCAAAACGTTCTAAAGTTACTTTTACAAAATTGATCAAATATTGAAATTTGAACCCTCCCGCAGATAATAACTAGATTATTTAATCGTATATTTTTTTCGAAAATGATTCCATGAAATATCTTCTACTCTATAAAATCTATGATTATAGAAATAATCACTCAGCTGGATTGGTTTCAAATTTCGAAACCTTTTATAGTTAAAAGAATTAAAACACATGCATCTATCTATTCACCTGTGTATCAAAAACAGTAAAATTATAATATCAAAGCAACAATTTTTTTAATTTTTTTTTTGTGATAATAATATAGTTTGCCACTACTAGAAAAAATTTTTTTTTAATAGACTGAATAATGAATATCCACATCCATCCAAATGTGATAGAATTGTTTTTCATGCAGTCGGAGGTACCTATCTATATATACATAATGTGCACTTTAGCGAATATATGCGCTAGATTGAGTGAATGCCGCCCGAGGGCTCCCGGTGTTAGTAAACAGCTCGCCGCGCCGCGCCGATATGTGCGATGATGATGAAGTTCCCGTTATGTTCCGTCCACCGCGGTACGGCAGTCCGCTTAGTCCACTCCATACACATACACACATAACTGGACACTACTATCATATGATGTCGTGATATGGCGCGGACAGTGTATTCATATTCATATGTGTGTGTATATGCACTGGTCAATCGGTATTGGATGTTTCAGTAATAGTCTTAACCCTTTGCGCTTATAAGACATGTACAGCATGACAAGGTGGTGTGTCCATTAACTCTACCATATTTAAAGGTGTTTTGTCTGTTGGATCATAAGACATGTACCACATGACACACTGAATGTTGAACTGTAATGACTGCTCATACTTCACATTACATGAATATTTTATTTAATAACTGCAAACACATTCATTTATTAGAAAAATTGTAAATAAAATAATACAAAATCACGTTGGATTATCTTTTTAAAATTAAAAACTAATAAAAACAGCATTGAGGACGTATTTAGCGCATTTAGTATTCAACTTTGGGGAAACAAGGTTACAACGTCAAAAGAATCCGTCAAAAAAAGAACGTCGGTCGTTGTCATGTGCTACATGTCTTACCAGCCTATTTACAACACACTTTTTTTTTGCTTGAGTGCAAAGAGTTAATAGTTTGTGGAACACAACTGAAAAGTGATAATTAAATATAGTTAGACGCAGCTAGTGATGAGCAAAATTAGTCTTGGTTTTGCATTTTTTGCCAAGACCAAGACTATGTATACCAAGAGCAAGACCAAGACCAAGACTATAAGTATGGTTGCAAGACCAATACCAAGACTCAAGTGAGCAAGACCAAGGCAAAAGCAAGAAAAAAGCAAGACTCTTGCTAAACTATTTAAATAGTTTGAAAGTAACCGTAAACAGAGAAAATTCTGATTTTAGAAGGAAAAATTTCCCTAATAAAAAAGTGCAAGATAGTGCGAGATTTTTTAGCAACACCGAGACCAAGACCAAGACTGTATTTTGCAAGACCAGGACCAAAACCAAGACTCAAACTGCTCTAGCAAAACCAAGACCAAGATTCTTAATGCAAGAACAAGACCAGGACCAAGACTGTCAAGTCTTGGTCTTGGTTTTGCATTTGTTTATCACTACGCAGCAATAGTGACTCTGTAGCCAAAGTTTCTTGAATGAGCGTTTCAACTCAAAACGTGACGGGTTAACAAATTTTTAATTGAAACTGACTTAACAGAGAAGCTTTGATTTCGGGTTAAATTTTTTTGGCCATAGATACCATATACGCTAAAAATCGAAACGTCTTCATAATCACACCTTTTTTTATAACTTGCCTGTCCCTCCTTAGGGAAAAGGAAACTAATATTAATAGATTTTAACGTTACTTTATGGTATTTCATATTTGTAAATAATAAACAAATATTTTACTTCGCAAAAATACTAATTTTATTTTGAAACTGTGACAATATTGCTTCGAACCGTCAGTTCATTTTCAAACAGAATTCTGTTTGAATTCTGTTTGAAAATGAATTGACGGTTCGAAGCAATATTGTCACAGTTTCAAAATGAAAGTGGTATTTTTGCGAAGTAAAATATTTGTTTATTATTTACAAAAGGAAACTAATTGAAGCGCGGAAGTACCAAAGGCACTAACTACAATGCAATATTTTATTCAAGTTAAAAACTAAAAATATGTTAAATGTCACTTATAACTTTGTTACAACACGCAACACACACTATACATAAACCTATCATTGTATGTACACAAACCTGTAATTGTATATGTGTGTACAAACTGTGTGTACATAGCTGTATACATGACATACATATAGGTACTCCATCATGGCTGACAAAGAAAAATAAATAGAGTATATTTACTTAGGTATCTAGATAAATATATCCCTTTATTTTGAGTATTTTTTTGTTTAATACAATATTTTTAGCGAATTTCCAAAACTGGAAATTCAGCTTTTACGCCAGGTGTCATGGTGCGACCTAAGCCCGAGACCATATCAGAAATATGTTTTGAGGTCCCTAGAATACGAAAATGATATTCACTAAAATTTATATATATATATATATATATATATATATATATATATATATATATATATATATATATATATATATATATATATATATATGTATCCGCGCGATAACTCTCGAACGAAGCGTTTAATACTTATGAAATTTTGTGTGCGAATTCGATTTTCCAAATCGTTGGATGAGTTCGTTAGCCAGACACGTCGGATGCCCAGAAGTAGGTTTTCCGGGCGTTTTTTGTCAACAAAATGAGTTTTTTGCCAGAATTAAGCAATTTTTCAAATTTTTTTTTACACTAAGCCATTGTAAAAGGTAAAACGCATAAAAAATGTTTTTATACCGTTGCTCTAAATTACTTACTTTTCGAGAAAAACTAGGAAATATGTCGTTCTCCATTTCACTCGCACTCGCATTCTTTTTTTTTCTGTCTCATTTTTTGCGAGCTAAATTCGAAAAAAGCCGCTTTATAAGTAGCGTGTCATGATTTTTTTAATCCAATTTAACGATTCGGCTATATTCTATTTCTCTGTCAGTTAAATGTTTTTATAATGTATCTCTGTTCCATTTTTTTTTACAAAAAAAATCCCGACGATATCTGTTATGTGATATGATCAGAATTTAGATTATATTTACACCTTCCTAAAATTAATAAGAGTTTGCTTCAATCGTATAAAAATTACGTTAAATCATATTCAAACAATAATATTTTTACGTAATTTTTTATCCAATTGACAATACAGTTATGATTAGAATTGTATAATCAGAGCATTCTAATATTAAATAATTTTGCACATTCAATTTTTTTTTTTTAACAAAGAAAAATTTTTTTAAATTTTGACACATTCTTTTATGAAATTTCGATTAAGAAATATTAAAAAATTTTAAAGTGAATCATTTAAAAAGAGTTAAAAATAAATTAAAAAGGAAACATTTCTCTATTTTAACATATTTGTAAAGAAAATTTTACAGTTTACTTACAGTTTTTTGAAAAAATGTAATAACATTTTTACATACAATAAAGATTATATTTGAACGGTAGGAAATCCACAAATTTTTTTTTATTTCTTTAATTAATTATTAAATTTGGTTTTAGAAGAAAATCTTCGTCTAATTCGCTCCAAGCCGAAAGTATAGCCACTAATAAGGACATTCCACTGTTAAAATAAATGGAAAATATATTGAAATTTATTTAATGAAAGCCATTCATACACATTTTTAAAATATCCTTTTGAATTATATAACAAATAAAATCTGTGTAAAAAAATCTAATTGACGTGTTTTTTCTCAATTTGCTAATATTAAGTAAGGCTCGTTAATTAGGGAGTGATTGTGTTAAAATTTTAATATAAAATATGGTAATTTTAACCCTCTTTAAAAGAACATTTCGATTTTAACAATAAAAAAATTTTAAAAAGTGTTTTCGTTTTTCCCGGATTACCAAAAACTGTTCATAGGCATATCTGTGACTAAAGTTGCCTCCCTTTCTTAAGAAAATAAAGTATTTTTAAAATTTTGTGCAAAAGAATAAAACACAATTAACGAAAAAAAAGTACGCGTTTCCATATTTTTAAGATTTTGTAGTACAAGAAAATCCTTATAAATTCATCATATCTGTTATTGCATTTACTAGCTTTTACGCAATTTAATAAACAAAAGTCTGAAAATGGACGTAGAATCTCACTGTTATTAATTATTATGTCTTAGTCTTTTGAAAAATTATTTTTTGAACTAAAATAAGAATAGGAGGAATATAAACTTAGGGGTAAACGACAGGAGTATATAAACTTTATTTTAGATTCTACGTTTATTTTTACAGAAAATCATCAAGTACCTATTATTTCTTTTTTGAATGTATAAATACAAAAAGTTCGAAATTATTTTATATTAGAATTTCAATTTTGGTCGACCCTACGGGTTGTCCCCATTTACTCTTTTCTCGTCTCTTTTGACCCCAATTTTTCATAGAGAAGAAATTATACGATTTTTGTTAATTTTTCAAAAACCACCGATATTTTTAAATTTTTTTGGATACTGCTGATAAAGTGACCATCTTCGCGTAAATTTTTAATATATTAAAGATTAGGTACTCATAAAATAAATACAAAAAAATACGGTGTGAAGTCGGAATGCGTACCTATTCATCCTTGTCTACGGTAGCACATTTTTTATTGACATAAATATTAGAAACGCAGGAAAAGAGACCAGGAATCAACATAGAAGTGGATTATGGTACGATATATTTTCTGAAAAAAGTGATTAGGACCAAAGTTATAGAGTTCAAAGTGATGCACTTGATGATCTTGAAGCACTTGACTCTCGTGATGCACTTGACTTTGAAGTTGACCTTGAGGTCAATTTCCAAAGTCATTTGAAAATCATTTAATATTTTTCAAAAGGAGTAGTTTACTTTTCATCCCTAAATGGTTCAAAGTATATTCGAACGAATTTCACATGCAAGATAGAAAATAAGTGATCAAGAAGTAATTTTGAAAAATACTTGCTCAATCGCAATCGGAAAAATAATAGTTAATCATATGTTGAATTTAATTCCTAATATGATAACTATAGAGTAGCAATAAAAATTTTAAAAAATTTTGAAAATTTCTAATATAACATAAAGTTAATGTTTAACTTACAATTGGAGTGATATTAAATCTTTTCTTAACTTCTAAAATTACTTACAAAAATGTTTTCTTCTAATTTTTTCTATAAATTTGCGCCTATTTTTTCATTTCGTCAGGTTTTTATTTTTTTATTTTAGAAAAATAACGCAACAAATCATTTTTGAAGATAGATTGAGTCAATACATGAAATTACTGCTTATAGGTACAGGATATGGTCAAAGTTCGGCAATGGCTAATCATTTTCAACTGACCTTGAAAATCGATTTCAGGGTCACTATCAAGTGCATCGCTTTAAATTCTACAAATTTGGTACTCAGCCCTTTTTTCAAAAAATATGCCGTTTCAAAAATATTTAGCTATAACTGTTTTCATCTACAGAGGTTGAATGGTGTTTTCTACCCCTAAAAAGCGTATTTAGCCGAAATAAAAAAACACGTATTTAATATTTTTCGCTGTTTAATAAGTATGTTAAGTTTCATTCAAATTGGCAAGTATTAGTTGGGTAGTGTTATTTGTCAGAATGTTTTGCCGATCTAGTTTTTTCAATATTTCTTTGCTCGTTTTCAGAATTTGTATTTTAATTTCTACGGACAAATAACTCATTCTTTTCTTCGATTTTAGTAACTTTTATTTGCTGATGTTGACCATTAATTGATCGAAACATATCAAATATTTTTCAATGATTTTTTTAGCGAATGTCGAAAATTTTGAAAATTTTTTCACCGTTAGTAAGTTAAAGTATTTGAATTCATTAAGTAATTAAATGATGTCCACAAGAACCTTACGAACTACCATAAGTTATATGAGATCCCTAGGACCCGTTTTTTACTGTTAGGATAAACTTTTTACTAAAATTATTTTAGATGAATAAAGGTTATGTTGTATGATTTCCGCCAGGGTTTACTGTTCCCATTATTGTAAAAAATAAACTAACCGACCGATTTTGAAAATTTTTTCACTGTTAGAGAACTAAATTATTTTAGATGGATACAACTATGCTGCACAAAGTCCGTTCGGGTTCTTGGGTTCCAAAAATATCAAAACTAATTACCCAGCCGATTTTAAAAAATCTTTTACTCTTAGAAAGCTAAACTATTTTAAATAGGTACAGTTCTTAGATGAGATCCGCCAGTCCCCAAAATTTGGAAATTCGCTATGTTATGCAGATGCTGCGACAGGGGTATTTTCTATTTAAATTTAAAAATTAGAAAAACAATGACACTACATAGAATGTTATTCCTAACACAAGCTGTAAGCGAATGATCAGCAAGTTATGCAACAAGCCACAAAATTGCACAATACGAACGATATAATTTTGTATGTTCATTGGATCTGTCTAATATGTGGTTGAAATAATTTTTTTTTATTGTAAATGTCAAATTTTTAATAATTTGTGATCATCTTTCGATTTTCCATTGAATTTTTTTCATTTTAATTCAGAATTGCAAAAAATATTGTATGCAACATGTGCAATATAGCTGTTTTTTTTTTCATTCATTCTAATTGTCCAACGAGGCAAGCCTTGTTGGATTGTTACGCCTCGTGAAAAAATATCTTTGTTTTGCAATTTATTGCATAAATAATTTTTTGGTGTTGACTTTAACATAGATATCTTCAAGTAATTTTGTTGGGATATTTGTTGAACACACTGTACGAGACGTTCACAAACACATAAAAACATATGTGTGCATATCAAATGTACCTACATGTTAAATTACTACTTGAAAACTTGTTGGCTAAGGAAAGCAAAACAAATCAATAATCTCCGAAGCAATCAATTTTGAATTGTAATTATTATATTTCGTTTGTTAAATCGTTCTGCTGCTCCCTCTGTTTTTGATCCAAACTCTCTTTTGTTTTCATTCACTTCTTTTATTTAAATCTTCTTTTTTTGGGTCTGTCTGTCTTCGGCACATTAATTAGCATTTGTTTTATTGTTATTTGATTATTTAAATACATGTTTTATGTATAAGATATATAAAATATAGTGGTCTTTTTTTTAAAATTCTGCACTCTGATGTCAGGTGACGACGGTGGATCTTTTAATGGAAAAAAAGAAGTTAGGAATATGGTCAAAATTTCATTACCAGGATAATCCTTTGGAGAAACGCTATTTGGTTAAGACAACGTTTTTTTTTTTAACTGATCCAAGCTTAGGGTGAGGTTTTGCAATCAAAATTTAACTTCTTCATCGAGTTGTATGCAGGGTCGGCGAGAAGGTAGGGCAGGTGGGGCAATTTCCCGTGGTTCCGGGTCTAAAAAGGGGCTCCGCAGCCTTGATTGGGGACCCGGAGTAAGTGAGAAGACGTTTTTTTTTGCTCAACAATTGTATTTTTGGTGAAAAATGTACAAAAATTTTTTTGTGCCTGCGGGCCCGACGTTTCTCTTGCCGGTCCTGGTTGTATGACTTAACTATTCTACCAAACTAAAACAGCTGATTAGATTTTATCAGCAAATTCTGTGCTGTTTAACGTCTATTCGTGGTTAAACCATTTTAAATTGTCAGTTATTAAATTGTGGTGTCATATTTTTTTGTTCGCTTAAACTCTAGTCCGGATAGCTTCACTGCTCAGATTTAAACCAAATAATTGGATAGCCTATATTAGAAATTTCTACTGGACCAGGACTTGGACATCGATTCAACCCTTAAGACTACAACAGGGAACGTGTTTCTTTGTTGGATTCGATTATATCTCCATTTCTGTCTTACCAAAAAATCAAATTTCTTTTTTGTGAAAGAAAATGAGATTTTAAGATTTTTTAGTCCCCTAGATTTCTACAAAAAAATAAATTTTAAAATGGACGCAGGTAAATTGGCTTCCTGGACCATTTTTACAATGTAATCTGGCTCCCGGATCTATTAATGATCTATGCAAACTGGCTCCCTACTCTGCAGGGGGTTAACATATGTTTTTTTTCTATTGAATCAGTTGGGATCGGATTTGGGAGCCACTTTACGTACTCTGTTCTAAAATTTTGTTCGAGATTTTGAACATTTTATTGTCGTATGCGACCTCCAGTGTCAAACCCCCAATCCGTCTTGTTTTCCCCTGTAACTTTTAGTTCACTTTTACAAATCCGATTTCGTTGATTTCTCTGATTAATCAACGCCAATCACTTCAAACATAAATTACTCATATGTCAAACAAAAAATTAATCTTAAAAATCTATTAATATTTTCCGAAATAAAAAAACCCCAACAAAATCATGTAATTTAATTACTTTCTTAATTAGCATAAATCATATAAAAAAAAAACTTTACGAAAAATTAGGTTAAAAAAATTAATTATTGCTTTGATACTTATCAAATAAGACAACCAATGCACTCTGTATCTATAATAAACACTGTATGTAAGTATAAAGGATAGATTTATAAAAGTAACAAGATCAAAAAACGATATTAATCAATATTAATCATTCAATTCAGAAAAAAAATCTAATTTAAATATTACAAATGTATTACATACACACATTCAGCCCATTTTATAGTCTCTGCAATACATAATACATATAACTATATATTTGATATTTTTAAAATTAAAAATCGATCAATAAAAACAACGATCGACTAATACAGCGCGACTTGATCACACACAAAATACATTCAACTTTATACATTTATCGTCAATCGTTTGAATATAAAACATATTAAAACTGTTTCGTGTAACCAGTGTGTACAGGCATGAACAAAATTCAACTAGTCTAGTCGTTCGGCCACGTCTGTTTTTTTGTTTGTGATTTTTTCGATAACTACTGAATGGATTTTATTGTGAGCGCGGACTCAGCTGCGGCCCGTGAAAAATTTCTATGCGATCCACGGACATTCGAAAATTTTTTCGAAATTTTTGAGTTTTCGCTTACTATGGAGCTTCGCTGCATTATATGTAGAAATGGAGTGGAGTTAGCGATCACAGTGGGCTCAGATCAGTCTTTTTAATATTGACCTCTATTTAAAAAATTCGAATTTTCAAGTAAAGTGTATAATTTATTAATAATATTTTCGTTTCCAGTTAACCTCACATTGCTACTATTAAGAAACGCCAATGTTACTTTGATTTGTACTGGGTATATACATTTATTTTACCTGTTACCTACCGTTTTATAAATAAATAAAAAATAAATATAATTTTCAGTAAATTAATGAATAACTTCAAATTATTTTTAAATTATTTTAAATACTAATCTTTTAAAGTAATTTGCTTTTATTATGCAAAAATGTTAAAAACTTGGAATAGAGCCCGACATCTATACTCCAAAACCTGAATTACTACCATATTTGTATTACAGAGAATGATACTAAATATGGTTCTTTTCTTGGATGTAATAGAAATGTTAGACGGCTAAAACGCTGTTGATTGAAGAAGCCTCAAATACATATGCATATTTTTACCGCTTAATTGCTAAATTACAGAAAAATTCAAATATAAACTTGGATAACCAAATTTTTTTCTTCATTTATATTTTCAATTAATGCATTAGATCAATTTTATCGAAAAATTAACATATAGTTTCATTTAAAAATCTATAAGTTTGTATCATAACTCGAAAACCATAAGAGCTGTAAAGCTCCTGACTATAGCAATCGGTTGCCCCTGTCGATATCTACAACTCTTATTTGAAGAATTTTTCGATTAAATCAACGGTTTGGCTGTAATCAAAAGGAGAATTCTCGAAAAACTCACGCTGTATATATGTTCCATGTGGATTTGATTTACACGAATAAACATCGTGTAAATTAAATCTGTCATTATAAAAGAGAAAATACTGGAAATAAAAACTACTAAAATTTTTGAGAATTTTATAATAGAAATGATAACGAATCTGTAGAAATTTACATATTCAAATTTGGAAATCTCGTTATTTCCGACATCGATAATTTTCGATAACAGTCTTGGTTTTGACAGTTCCAATATGTTCGGAATACCCACAACTCGCTTCGCTTAAGCCTTCAAAAATTTTGTTATTTTTGAGCTACGATGCACCGTTTACGAAATATTTACGATGTAAGTTTTCAATAAATTTTTATGGTAGACCAACTTCAGAGCTAACGAATGCTCAATTCCATTCTATTTTAATCGAAATAAATATGTATTACATACAAATGTGTATGTAAGTATGTAATTCAAATTTCGTTGCGTTATTTCTTAGAAATGTTTTTATATTTTTTTATTTTCACACTTGCAATAGAAAATACCTATCTTTGGTGGTCTCGAATAACACGGTTTCAAAGAACTCTGAACCAATTAATCGTGTTCTTCGGGGGATTGCTGTATTATTGAAGTAAAAATTATAAAAATGACGCATTAGAATGCTCGAACTAAAGAAAGTAATTGTTGTAGAAAAAAATTCATTCTTTAAGAGTCTTCTGCGATATTTGTCTGTTTCGGTGTTGTGTTTAAATTGGAGGTGGTTTTATATTTTTGATACGAATTGTAATACGTACGTAATGTGTGTTCAATACAAATAATAACCCTTTGGCGATTTGAATAACCGGTTTTGGTGTGTGTTAAACGGTACACCGGAATATCCGTTTTGTAAAAATCAAAATAATAATATGATATTAGATAACAGCCGTGGAATAACAGCTTATTTTGTATGTGTACCTATTTATTAATGGTAAGGTCTGTGCACTTTTACTTGAAAAAATATTATACCATGTATGCTGCATTCATTTATACAGTTAATAAAAAAAAAATAATAAAAAGAATTATTTTTATTCGTAAATGTTTTTAAAGTCTGATTTGTGACTTCCATAATAAATTTCTAGAAAATTTTTAATTTGCAAAAATTTTATACAAAACCACAAATTATAAGTATTTACGAATCAATAAATTATTAATTTAAAAATAGCTTGTAATACTTTCAGAAAAAAAAAACCGACAAATTTTTATTTAAATACACACACAGTCGTGTAATAATCATGAAATGTCAAAAGTTTCCTTTGACATTCATTTTGGACGTGTGAAAACCTGTTGAAGTCAATGTCATACTTGTTGAAATAAATTTTGCATAATTCACATGAAAAATTAATTCAAACATTTAAATAAATTAAAACTTCACGCCGTTTATTTTAAATTGGTCAGGATTATTTTGATTTATAAAAAAAATTGATATAGTTATTTTTTACAATTTTTCATAAAAATACAAAAGTCGGAAATAGTATATTGTGCAATAAGTGCGGGAAATTGTCGATTGCCCACGAAAGCGAAGTTGAGCGCACGAACGTAGTGAGTGCGCTCATTCGCTTGAGTAGGTTGGTTGAGTAGGTAGTTGGTGCTTTCTATAGAAATAATTATGAAATATTTATTAAATGAAAAATTAAGAGGCGGCTTTGCGTGTTTTGATTAAATTTTGCGTGTTTTATTGTCAATTTGCGTGTGGAAAGTTACTTTCCACACGCAAAAAAGTATGGGGGAAAAGTACAGTGGGTAAACAGCTATTTTGCGTACAGAAATGTGTCCGCCAAGTTAGTACTTCTCCCACATGAGTAATAAAAATGTCGTTTTCCGACCACTTGGTCGATCATGTAATTGAGATAAAATATATCGACACTTGTTTAAGCATTGCAAAGCAATTATTTAATCGTAAATAGAATTCTTGTCAAGAGTCCGGAGTCATTTTCGCCATTATCTGAAATAATAATTAGGTTGTGTAATATGAAATGTCGTTTTCCGACCACTTGGCTAACCATGTAGTGCAGATAAATTTCGACACTTAAAAGCAATTCTTTAACTCGGAATAGATTTCTTGTAGCCTGGAATCATTTTCGACATTAATTGGAATAGCATTAGATCGTGTAATATGAAATGTCGTTTTCCGACCACTTGGCTAACCATATAATGCTGCTGATAAACATCGACATTTTTTGGAGCATTAAAAGAATATTTTAATAAAAGTCATAAAAAGAAATAATTAAAAAAAGGTTGACTGATCCCTTTCTTAATATACTTTTCGAAAGAAACACCTTTCACTTTATATGTGACAATATGACGATCTAGATACCATATATCCTATCAACCTTTTTGACATAAACATACGTAAATCGTTTGAAAAATGAATTTACTTAACAGAATGTTTGCAAAATTTATAATTTTTACGTTCCCAGATTTTTGGCGCCCCTCGACTTCTGGCGCCTTAGGCGGTCGCCTAGTTCGCCTGTGTGGTCGCGCCGGTCCTGCTTAGAAGTTGCTACTAACCTTAGAGAGAGTGTTCTCAAGTCATTTTTAGGTTTTAATCTTTCTCGCCTTGTTTAAACTTTTTAATAACAAAATAAAATAGTAAGATAATAGATTGACTTGAAGCTTTTGGATTTTACTATTAGACGAGGTGCTAGGTGACATTGAGTATGCATGAAAGAGGTATAGAATTTGACTTTTGACTATTGTTAGGGGGTCTTAGGTAAGTTTGAAAACCCATGTCGTCAACCTCTAGGGTGGTCGACAAATTGGGGGGGGAGAAAAAGTCGATCGGGAGATCGCTTATATCTTGCTTATTATTTATCGTAGTGATAATTTTTTCTAAAATTTGTTTGCAATGAAATATGCAAATTTTTGATATACCTAACGGTTTTTGTGTAAAAAAATGAAAATAGAAGGTAACGTTAAAATTTAACTATTTTTAGTATACAGGGCTAGTCAAAAGTATAAAAAAGTCAAAAATCTCAGCGGGAAAGCATTTTTGGGATAAACGATGAGGACAAAAGTTTCACCGTTTTGTTACAGCGCATCCGATGATGACCTTCACCTTGACCTCAATGTCAAGGTTCAAGGTTATATCAAGGTCAAGTCCGTTTTTTTATATGGCAACCCCACTTTTGACCCCGGAAATGGAAAGAGCGGAAAATTCTGCATCCGAATATGACCTTGTTCGTGATATCAAGATCAATGATCAGGGTCAATTCAAGGGCAAACCCAAATTCTTAAATTTTACCATTATTTGCTGTTTTAATTTTTTTACATGAAAACTGTTAGGTATATCAAAATTAAGAAAAAATTATCACTCTACGGTCAATAATAAGCAAGATATAAGCGATTTCCCGATCTGCTTTTTCTGCAAATTAACGCCCTTCCCCATGAAGTTGTTGACCACCCTAGAGGTTAACGACATGGGTTTTCATTTTCACATAAGACTCCCTAACAATAATCAAAAGTCAAATTCTGTACCCCCTTCATGCATACTCAATGTCACCTAGCATCTGGGCTATATGTCCAGATAAACAAACTCACTCCTTCTGCGTATAATGTTAGTTATAGATATCTATTCAGATTTTATTTTGAAAAAAATTATTTTGTAAAATGAGTTCAGTTTTGGAATTATCTTCAACAGCAACGACAACACTCAACACAAATTTTATATTTTATTTTCTCTGTTAATTTTAACACTTGCTACATTATTTTATTTATTTGTATATATATATTTATGGAGATGGTATGAGGAGGACTTGAGGAGATGTTAGAGATGATGGAGACAACAGTCTCCAACCACGAGTATATAATGTTTGGATCAGTTTGAGACTCCAATCTAAATATACCTACAACACGATGGATGTTATAAAAGCTGTACAAATAGACGAAAACAATAGAAATAGTAAAAAAAAAAATTGAGTATAAAACATAATACGATCAACACAACTGCGACTGTATGTGTGTGTGTGTCTATGGGATCGCCGCGCAACCGGCGCAATCGTCTGTCCATTTGTTGATGGATCGTTTAAAATTATACACACAGACAAATAATGTTAATTTATACAGGATGATTCATTAATGGTTTAACATTCTCTAAAAAGTGTCAAAAATCTGCATTATGTAAAAGAGAATATTTTAGTCTAAAATAGTATTTTTTGTACGATCGTGTATTTTCATGCATTTACCGATGCTGTTGACAATGCTGGTAAGTTACATTTCCCGAACATTTGTTTATATCCATGGAAACCAAAAACTAACAGTGCGGTAAGTGAAATAGATGCGTGGTAAGTGAATAGGAGTGTGGTAAGCAAGGGGACAAACTAGGTGGTCTATGTCTCTGTTCCACTTATAATGAGTTTGTGACGTAAAATCTCTCCCACCATGTCGTGTAGGTACACACCGCTTGCAATTGTGTTAATTTGTTGTTTGCCTTTGTGTGCGTACTCACACATACCACCACAACACACGTATTATGGGACAGACCAAGCTGTCCAATTTAAGTAACAATGGTGTTCATTGTTAACACAATGCAGTGTGTGTTCGGCGACGGACACTGACTGACTACCTGCCTTAAGCTGTGACTGGTATACAAATGACTCCAAGCGAATTACACTTTTTTTATATTAGTTGGCTTCTAGTGTTCTATGGTGGTAAGTGAAATTAGCTCAAAAATGATTGTAATTATTTATTTATATTGAAATTATAAGTACAATTTGAACAATTAGGAAGATTAATCGATTAATATGAAAATTTTTTCTAGTTTGCACATTATTATTATTATTGTTGGCATTAGTCTTCATATTTTATTGACATTTCAAATGTGGTTTTCATAATCTTCCTTTCATTTTACGGGAATAAATTTGCAGCCAAAAATAAAATGCTTCATCAATTTCATTATTTTCACTAATATTATAGTTTAACAAACTATTTTCCTCAATTTTTTTTAATAGAAAATTCAAAAAAATTCAATTCAATGAAATATTGACACTTAATTTTTTATTTACAAATATAGTTGTCAATTGTCACTACAAAGATTCGTATTTGTTGCTATAAATATTTATAATATTTATTCATGGCATTCTATGTCATTACATAGAAATATAAATTTCACCTATATTATCCGAATTTTATTTTTTAATATATTTTTTATACTCCTATTATTAAAAGTAACATTTTGTGCACGGCTAACTATATGTAAAAATTAACAAATGCCCACACTGTGCGGAAATACAGTGGGAAATTATTTCCCGCGCCTTAATATAATAAAAAAGTAGGCTGTTCCGTTAGTTTAATATATTATATAATATATAGAAATAATACTAAAAATATACATATATGTATGTTGATTATTTATTATTATTTCCATAGTTTCAAAGTATGCTTTGGCAAAAATTTGAACATCTTAGCATTGACATTATAAATTTAAAAAATTTTTACTACTTATTTAAATTTTATTTTAATTATTTATGCTATTTTTACGAAAAAAATGTGCTCGTAGAAAAAGTATAGTGTAAAATACGTGGGAAAAGCTTATTTCTCACTCATACGAATTGTTGCACTCTCCCTGCGGGCTCGCGCAACAAACTCATATTCGCGAGAAATAAGCCTCTTTTCCCACTTATTGTACAATATACTATTTATTCTTTAATTATTTTAAATTGATCATGCAAAAAATATTATACAATACACGATGCGTTAAGGGCATTTACTGATCTCGAAAATTGGAAAAACTTGACCCTGCGGGTCTCGTTTTCGCAACATTTTCTCGATCAGTAAAAGCAACTTACCGAACTTATATTGTAATAGTATATTACAATGGAATAAATTTGATTTGGAGACAGAAATATGACTTATTGTGTAGAAACCTTGAGTTTTTAGAAACTTTAATTTTTTGTTAAAAATGAAAAGAATGCTCCCAAAGACCTGTAATTAGCACTAAAAGGCAAATGGATCACGTAAATTATGAATTTTGTAATCCAAAAATTATTAATTGAACTTGGTGACGTTACAAAAAGTATAATTTTTTTTTTGACTTCCCAAAATTGTACATCAGTAAACTTATCTCCTGTGACTTTATTCGTGATACTGTAATAATTTAGATTTAAGATTTTTGTATTTTTGCTGTGAAAATATAAAAAATCTTCTCGGAAATACGAGTTTACCTTGAGAACTCAGTTTTTGGGGAGTTTTAATTTTATCGCAAGCAAGAGGGGACTCCACAAAAATTAAGGATCTTACGGTCTCAAAATTTATTAAGTGTACTTCATGACGTCACGGCATCTAATTTTTTTCAAACTTTAATCGTTTCTTCTGAATTTAATTTTCTAAATTAAATTCTAGTGAGTTTTTTATCGAATCTGAGTAATTTGGTGATAAAATTTTCATTTTCATTTTTGGCGCCAAAATGACAAAATTCGTTCGGGAAATCTAATTTTACAATTTTACGGTTCTGATCAAAAATGGAAGAATAAAGTGCTGAAAATGCCTACAAATAACATTAAACATTAAAACAAAAAATAATTTTAATGTACAAAATAGTGTCGTATAAGATTTTAAGTATCTTTTAAATTACTTAGAGATATAATTTTGCAATTAAAAACAAATAAGCAAAAACCATCTTTTTTACTTCTTTGTTTTTTTTGGAAACAATAAAAAACATTTGAAACATCTGTAGTATGCGTTCGCGCACTCGTTAATGTGTTCTTTGATGAAGACTGAAGAAGATGAGTCTCGCGGTATCTTCGGGACAAGTCCAACTTATTGGTGAAGAGGTTGTTTATTAAAGTCTGTTAGTAGTTTAATTTTAGATCGTACCAATATAAATAAAGTAATGATGCTTACTTTTTACACTGACTTGCCGTACAAATACTAAAATAGAATGAATATAGATACGCATTTCAATTCACTATGGTGGACTTTTTAGTTTTTTAATGTTGGTAGGTAAAGAGTTGATGAACACAGTTTACAGGTTAGAAGTAAAAATACCCCTGTCGCAGCATCCTGCATAACATAGCGAATTTCCATTTACAAAAGTACGTTTTTCTCGGAAACTAGCAGATATAGAGTAATTGTAAATAAAAAAACCTTCTTTATGTGATTTTTCCGCCTCATTCCGCCAATTTTTTTTCACGAAAAATGTCCAAAAAACCGTAAACGTTTTCACGAAATTTCTTTAAGATGTTTCGTTCTTGAGTTATCGTGCGGACATATATATTTTATATATATATATATATATATATATATATATATATATATATATATATATATATATATATATATATATAAATTTTAGTGAATGTTATCTTTGGGTTCTAGGGACCTCAAAACAAATTTCTGCCATAGTCCCGGGCTCAAGTCGTGTCATGACACCAGCTGTAATAGCTGAATTTCCAGAATGGAAATTCGCTAATAACTAATTCCTGCTACTACATGAAATTTGTATAGGTGTTATTTGGTTTGAGTTTTGTGTATATTTTTGAGGATTTGTCAGGTATTCCTCAGTGATAATGTCCCCAGAAAAAAATCGTCCATCGTGTCTAAACTACTGAACGGATTTTATTCCCGTTTTGACTGATGGATCGGGTCAAACACTAAGAAACTTGAAGTGTGTAATTTTATTTAAATTATCCGACTTAATGCCGATGATGCTGGCAAAAACAATCGTTGGAGAGGTGTTTTGACGTGCGCTGAATAAGACTGTTGGATTCAAATAGTTGTACAAAAGACTCTGCAACAGCATCTGTCCAAGTATTAGGATAGTTTTGGATAAATCTTGGAAGTCGTAACATGTGGACGAAAAGTTTAAAAATATATTGAAGAGTTAGATAATGCCGTAATAAGAACAGCAATTAGTATTCTGTCTAAATACAATTTAAAATGCCTTGGAACATGTTGCAACAACTCATTAGTACATTAAGGGGGTGATACGCACTTGCGTTGTGGAAAAATGGAGAAGTATCGTAGTGTGGATAATGTAATATGTGGTTACATTTAACTAAAATATAGACGAAAACTAATAAACTGGTGAAACAATTTTTGGAATCCATTAACAAATAATAGAGAAATAGAAGATCAAAGTTTAAGGCACAGTGATAAATTTTCAATTCGCCTGCGACGTCAAACATCCGCACAATCGGACACCGAGTGTCTTTTATACAATATTTTTAGTCGAATTTTCTCCGAAAAATTAGACTTATACAGTCTATACGATAAGAGCTGCGAGAGGCGAGAGTAGGGGCGCTATCCGTTTTCGGACCCGTAGAACACGAATATGTAGAAAAAAAAAATGTCTGATATATATATATATATATATATATATATATATATATATATATATATATATATATATATATATATATATATATATATATATATATATATATATATATATATTTTCCCGCCACCTTTTAATTTGTGTAGGGCCCCCCTATGGAAGTTAAGAGATGAAATTTGGTAAATGGGGCTCATTTTCGAGGCACCTCATACTATCAAAGTGGGGTCAAATTTTGGGCAAATTTTTTTTCTGACCCGACCTTTAAGGGGGTGGTGGGGGGCGGAAAAGCAATAAAACTTTTCCAAACCGGTTTTAAATAATGTTTCGGTCAATTATCTACAACATATCCAAAATCCAGCTTCCTAGGATGATATGGTGGGAGTAGAGGGGGGAAAAACGATTTTCGCTGGATCTAACAGGCCCCCAGCCCCCCAGAATTAACGTAGAGGGTTGAAATTTGGTGTGTTGATAAAGTTCGTACCTAGGTTGTGCTTTTTGGAGGTTTTAATATTTTACCCCCACCCCCCTCATTTTTAAGCTACAATTTCATGCATTTTCGACGTTTTCGAAGTTTGTACCACTCGCACAGGTCACCCGAATAAACCTAGAGGGCTGAAATTTTGTATTCGGATTGAGTTAGTATCAAGGGGGTGCCTTTTGGGGGTCTCGACTTTTAACCCCTACCCCCACCATTTTTATACCCAAAAGAACATGATTTTTCTTGTTTTTTAACAGTTTCGTTCGGGTCAAAATCTCCCCAAATAAACCTAGAGGGCTGAAATTTGGTGTACAGGTTAAGCTAATAGCCAGACACTGTTTTTTGGAGGTTTCAACATTTAACCCTTACCCCCACGATTTTTACGCCAATATTTCCTTAATTTTTTTGCTTGTTTTCTAACACGTCTAGAGACTCCATAGGGAAACCTAGAGGGCTGAAATTTTGTACGTGTATTCAGTTAGTATCCAGCTAGTACCTTGTAGGGAGTCCGCATCACTTTTCCCCCCACTTCTCCCATTTTTACATCGGAATTGAATGCTATTGTTAAATGTGTTTTAAAAGCATTATGTTTATTCTAAATACAAGTAGGCGAATAGTAATTTTAAAAAATTTAAAAAAAAGTGAACTTACTTTTATGACAAATGAAATACATACATATTAAGTAATTTAAAAATGTTATTAAAGTCACTGTTTATTTATAAATTAGGAAATTTGGTTTTAGCGAATTTCCAAAACTGGAAATTCAGCTTTTACGCCAGGTGTCATGGTGCGACCTAAGCCCGAGACCATATCAGAAATATGTTTTGAGGTCCCTAGAATGCGAAAATGATATTCACTAAAATTTATATATATATATATATATATATATATATATATATATATATATATATATATATATATATATATATATGTATCCGCGCGATAACTCTCGAACGAAGCGTTTAATGCGTATGAAATTTTGTGTGCGAATTCGATTTTCCAAATCGTTGGATGAGTTCGTTAGCCAGACACGTCGGATGCCCAGAAGTAGGTTTTCCGGGCGTTTTTTGTCAACAAAATGAGTTTTTTGCCAGAATTAAGCAATTTTTCAAATTTTTTTTTACACTAAGCCATTGTAAAAGGTAAAACGCATAAAAAATGTTTTTATACCGTTGCTCTAAATTACTTACTTTTCGAGAAAAACTAGGAAATATGTCGTTCTCCATTTCACTCGCACTCGCATTCTTTTTTTTTCTGTCTCATTTTTTGCGAGCTAAATTCGAAAAAAGCCGCTTTATAAGTAGCGTGTCATGATTTTTTTAATCCAATTTAACGATTCGGCTATATTCTATTTCTCTGTCAGTTAAATGTTTTTATAATGTATCTCTGTTCCATTTTTTTTTACAAAAAAAATCCCGACGATATCTGTTATGTGATATGATCAGAATTTAGATTATATTTACACCTTCCTAAAATTAATAAGAGTTTGCTTCAATCGTATAAAAATTACGTTAAATCATATTCAAACAATAATATTTTTACGTAATTTTTTATCCAATTGACAATACAGTTATGATTAGAATTGTATAATCAGAGCATTCTAATATTAAATAATTTTGCACATTCAATTTTTTTTTTTAACAAAGAAAAATTTTTTTAAATTTTGACACATTCTTTTATGAAATTTCGATTAAGAAATATTAAAAAATTTTAAAGTGAATCATTTAAAAAGAGTTAAAAATAAATTAAAAAGGAAACATTTCTCTATTTTAACATATTTGTAAAGAAAATTTTACAGTTTACTTACAGTTTTTTGAAAAAATGTAATAACATTTTTACATACAATAAAGATTATATTTGAACGGTAGGAAATCCACAAATTTTTTTTTATTTCTTTAATTAATTATTAAATTTGGTTTTAGAAGAAAATCTTCGTCTAATTCGCTCCAAGCCGAAAGTATAGCCACTAATAAGGACATTCCACTGTTAAAATAAATGGAAAATATATTGAAATTTATTTAATGAAAGCCATTCATACACATTTTTAAAATATCCTTTTGAATTATATAACAAATAAAATCTGTGTAAAAAAATCTAATTGACGTGTTTTTTCTCAATTTGCTAATATTAAGTAAGGCTCGTTAATTAGGGAGTGATTGTGTTAAAATTTTAATATAAAATATGGTAATTTTAACCCTCTTTAAAAGAACATTTCGATTTTAACAATAAAAAAATTTTAAAAAGTGTTTTCGTTTTTCCCGGATTACCAAAAACTGTTCATAGGCATATCTGTGACTAAAGTTGCCTCCCTTTCTTAAGAAAATAAAGTATTTTTAAAATTTTGTGCAAAAGAATAAAACACAATTAACGAAAAAAAAGTACGCGTTTCCATATTTTTAAGATTTTGTAGTACAAGAAAATCCTTATAAATTCATCATATCTGTTATTGCATTTACTAGCTTTTACGCAATTTAATAAACAAAAGTCTGAAAATGGACGTAGAATCTCACTGTTATTAATTATTATGTCTTAGTCTTTTGAAAAATTATTTTTTGAACTAAAATAAGAATAGGAGGAATATAAACTTACGGGTAAACGACAGGAGTATATAAACTTTATTTTAGATTCTACGTTTATTTTTACAGAAAATCATCAAGTACCTATTATTTCTTTTTTGAATGTATAAATACAAAAAGTTCGAAATTATTTTATATTAGAATTTCAATTTTGGTCGACCCTACGGGTTGTCCCCATTTACTCTTTTCTCGTCTCTTTTGACCCCAATTTTTCATAGAGAAGAAATTATACGATTTTTGTTAATTTTTCAAAAACCACCGATATTTTTAAATTTTTTTGGATACTGCTGATAAAGTGACCATCTTCGCGTAAATTTTTAATATATTAAAGATTAGGTACTCATAAAATAAATACAAAAAAATACGGTGTGAAGTCGGAATGCGTACCTATTCATCCTTGTCTACGGTAGCACATTTTTTATTGACATAAATATTAGAAACGCAGGAAAAGAGACCAGGAATCAACATAGAAGTGGATTATGGTACGATATATTTTCTGAAAAAAGTGCTTAGGACCAAAGTTATAGAGTTCAAAGTGATGCACTTGATGATCTTGAAGCACTTGACTCTCGTGATGCACTTGACTTTGAAGTTGACCTTGAGGTCAATTTCCAAAGTCATTTGAAAATCATTTAATATTTTTCAAAAGGAGTAGTTTACTTTTCATCCCTAAATGGTTCAAAGTATATTCGAACGAATTTCACATGCAAGATAGAAAATAAGTGATCAAGAAGTAATTTTGAAAAATACTTGCTCAATCGCAATCGGAAAAATAATAGTTAATCATATGTTGAATTTAATTCCTAATATGATAACTATAGAGTAGCAATAAAAATTTTAAAAAAATTTTGAAAATTTCTAATATAACATAAAGTTAATGTTTAACTTACAATTGGAGTGATATTAAATCTTTTCTTAACTTCTAAAATTACTTACAAAAATGTTTTCTTCTAATTTTTTCTATAAATTTGCGCCTATTTTTTCATTTCGTCAGGTTTTTATTTTTTTTATTTTAGAAAAATAACGCAACAAATCAATTTTGAAGATAGATTGAGTCAATACATGAAATTACTGCTTATAGGTACAGGATATGGTCAAAGTTCGGCAATGGCTAATCATTTTCAACTGACCTTGAAAATCGATTTCAGGGTCACTATCAAGTGCATCGCTTTAAATTCTACAAATTTGGTACTCAGCCCTTTTTTCAAAAAATATGCCGTTTCAAAAATATTTAGCTATAACTGTTTTCATCTACAGAGGTTGAATGGTGTTTTCTACCCCTAAAAAGCGTATTTAGCCGAAATAAAAAAACACGTATTTAATATTTTTCGCTGTTTAATAAGTATGTTAAGTTTCATTCAAATTGGCAAGTATTAGTTGGGTAGTGTTATTTGTCAAAATGTTTTGCCGATCTAGTTTTTTCAATATTTCTTTGCTCGTTTTCAGAATTTGTATTTTAATTTCTACGGACAAATAACTCATTCTTTTCTTCGATTTTAGTAACTTTTATTTGCTGATGTTGACCATTAATTGATCGAAACATATCAAATATTTTTCAATGATTTTTTTAGCGAATGTCGAAAATTTTGAAAATTTTTTCACCGTTAGTAAGTTAAAGTATTTGAATTCATTAAGTAATTAAATGATGTCCACAAGAACCTTACGAACTACCATAAGTTATATGAGATCCCTAGGACCCGTTTTTTACTGTTAGGATAAACTTTTTACTAAAATTATTTTAGATGAATAAAGGTTATGTTGTATGATTTCCGCCAGGGTTTACTGTTCCCATTATTGTAAAAAATAAACTAACCGACCGATTTTGAAAATTTTTTCACTGTTAGAGAACTAAATTATTTTAGATGGATACAACTATGCTGCACAAAGTCCGTTCGGGTTCTTGGGTTCCAAAAATATCAAAACTAATTACCCAGCCGATTTTAAAAAATCTTTTACTCTTAGAAAGCTAAACTATTTTAAATAGGTACAGTTCTTAGATGAGATCCGCCAGTCCCCAAAATTTGGAAATTCGCTATGTTATGCAGATGCTGCGACAGGGGTATTTTAGTATTTATAAAATAGAAATTTTGGATTTTTTTGGAAAGAAAAAATATCTTTATAAAGGCCTTCCAGTTTACAATTTAAGGTCCTTTTTTAATTTTTAAAACTAAAACATAAAGGCAATTAGCGGATAAACATGGGCAGGAATGTCCTCGTACGAGTTGTGTTGGCTTTTTTTCTGCTACCTGTTTTCGGCACAAAATTGAAATTTACTGAGATACAGCCCTTAAATACTTAAAACCTTTTTTTAAAGCCTCGATCAGCCGAACACTCATCACCAGTTTTGAAACCAACAAAATGACAATTCGGTTGTAGACTTTCAATCACATTTCGCTTGTAGACATTCAATACCGAAGATGAAGGGGAAAATTCGACTACCGTGATGGGGCCCCGCTGCTCACGGCGTTTTAGCGAATTTCCAAAACTGGAAATTCAGCTTTTACGCCAGGTGTCATGGTGCGACCTAAGCCCGAGACCATATCAGAAATATGTTTTGAGGTCCCTAGAATACGAAAATGATATTCACTAAAATTTATATATATATATATATATATATATATATATGTATCCGCGCGATAACTCTCGAACGAAGCGTTTAATGCTTATGAAATTTTGTGTGCGAATTCGATTTTCCAAATCGTTGGATGAGTTCGTTAGCCAGACACGTCGGATGCCCAGAAGTAGGTTTTCCGGGCGTTTTTTGTCAACAAAATGAGTTTTTTGCCAGAATTAAGCAATTTTTCAAATTTTTTTTTACACTAAGCCATTGTAAAAGGTAAAACGCATAAAAAATGTTTTTATACCGTTGCTCTAAATTACTTACTTTTCGAGAAAAACTAGGAAATATGTCGTTCTCCATTTCACTCGCACTCGCATTCTTTTTTTTTCTGTCTCATTTTTTGCGAGCTAAATTCGAAAAAAACCGCTTTATAAGTAGCGTGTCATGATTTTTTTAATCCAATTTAACGATTCGGCTATATTCTATTTCTCTGTCAGTTAAATGTTTTTATAATGTATCTCTGTTCCATTTTTTTTTACAAAAAAAATCCCGACGATATCTGTTATGTGATATGATCAGAATTTAGATTATATTTACACCTTCCTAAAATTAATAAGAGTTTGCTTCAATCGTATAAAAATTACGTTAAATCATATTCAAACAATAATATTTTTACGTAATTTTTTATCCAATTGACAATACAGTTATGATTAGAATTGTATAATCAGAGCATTCTAATATTAAATAATTTTGCACATTCAATTTTTTTTTTTAACAAAGAAAAATTTTTTTAAATTTTGACACATTCTTTTATGAAATTTCGATTAAGAAATATTAAAAAATTTTAAAGTGAATCATTTAAAAAGAGTTAAAAATAAATTAAAAAGGAAACATTTCTCTATTTTAACATATTTGTAAAGAAAATTTTACAGTTTACTTACAGTTTTTTGAAAAAATGTAATAACATTTTTACATACAATAAAGATTATATTTGAACGGTAGGAAATCCACAAATTTTTTTTTATTTCTTTAATTAATTATTAAATTTGGTTTTAGAAGAAAATCTTCGTCTAATTCGCTCCAAGCCGAAAGTATAGCCACTAATAAGGACATTCCACTGTTAAAATAAATGGAAAATATATTGAAATTTATTTAATGAAAGCCATTCATACACATTTTTAAAATATCCTTTTGAATTATATAACAAATAAAATCTGTGTAAAAAAATCTAATTGACGTGTTTTTTCTCAATTTGCTAATATTAAGTAAGGCTCGTTAATTAGGGAGTGATTGTGTTAAAATTTTAATATAAAATATGGTAATTTTAACCCTCTTTAAAAGAACATTTCGATTTTAACAATAAAAAAATTTTAAAAAGTGTTTTCGTTTTTCCCGGATTACCAAAAACTGTTCATAGGCATATCTGTGACTAAAGTTGCCTCCCTTTCTTAAGAAAATAAAGTATTTTTAAAATTTTGTGCAAAAGAATAAAACACAATTAACGAAAAAAAAGTACGCGTTTCCATATTTTTAAGATTTTGTAGTACAAGAAAATCCTTATAAATTCATCATATCTGTTATTGCATTTACTAGCTTTTACGCAATTTAATAAACAAAAGTCTGAAAATGGACGTAGAATCTCACTGTTATTAATTATTATGTCTTAGTCTTTTGAAAAATTATTTTTTGAACTAAAATAAGAATAGGAGGAATATAAACTTAGGGGTAAACGACAGGAGTATATAAACTTTATTTTAGATTCTACGTTTATTTTTACAGAAAATCATCAAGTACCTATTATTTCTTTTTTGAATGTATAAATACAAAAAGTTCGAAATTATTTTATATTAGAATTTCAATTTTGGTCGACCCTACGGGTTGTCCCCATTTACTCTTTTCTCGTCTCTTTTGACCCCAATTTTTCATAGAGAAGAAATTATACGATTTTTGTTAATTTTTCAAAAACCACCGATATTTTTAAATTTTTTTGGATACTGCTGATAAAGTAACTTCTTCGCGTAAATTTTTAATATATTAAAGATTAGGTACTCATAAAATAAATACAAAAAAATACGGTGTGAAGTCGGAATGCGTACCTATTCATCCTTGTCTACGGTAGCACATTTTTTATTGACATAAATATTAGAAACGCAGGAAAAGAGACCAGGAATCAACATAGAAGTGGATTATGGTACGATATATTTTCTGAAAAAAGTGCTTAGGACCAAAGTTATAGAGTTCAAAGTGATGCACTTGATGATCTTGAAGCACTTGACTCTCGTGATGCACTTGACTTTGAAGTTGACCTTGAGGTCAATTTCCAAAGTCATTTGAAAATCATTTAATATTTTTCAAAAGGAGTAGTTTACTTTTCATCCCTAAATGGTTCAAAGTATATTCGAACGAATTTCACATGCAAGATAGAAAATAAGTGATCAAGAAGTAATTTTGAAAAATACTTGCTCAATCGCAATCGGAAAAATAATAGTTAATCATATGTTGAATTTAATTCCTAATATGATAACTATAGAGTAGCAATAAAAATTTTAAAAAATTTTGAAAATTTCTAATATAACATAAAGTTAATGTTTAACTTACAATTGGAGTGATATTAAATCTTTTCTTAACTTCTAAAATTACTTACAAAAATGTTTTCTTCTAATTTTTTCTATAAATTTGCGCCTATTTTTTCATTTCGTCAGGTTTTTATTTTTTTTATTTTAGAAAAATAACGCAACAAATCAATTTTGAAGATAGATTGAGTCAATACATGAAATTACTGCTTATAGGTATAGGATATGGTCAAAATTCGGCAATGGCTAATCATTTTCAACTGACCTTGAAAATCGATTTCAGGGTCACTATCAAGTGCATCGCTTTAAATTCTACAAATTTGGTACTCAGCCCTTTTTTCAAAAAATATGCCGTTTCAAAAATATTTAGCTATAACTGTTTTCATCTACAGAGGTTGAATGGTGTTTTCTACCCCTAAAAAGCGTATTTAGCCGAAATAAAAAAACACGTATTTAATATTTTTCGCTGTTTAATAAGTATGTTAAGTTTCATTCAAATTGGGAAGTATTAGTTGGGTAGTGTTATTTGTCAGAATGTTTTGCCGATCTAGTTTTTTCAATATTTCTTTGCTCGTTTTCAGAATTTGTATTTTAATTTCTACGGACAAATAACTCATTCTTTTCTTCGATTTTAGTAACTTTTATTTGCTGATGTTGACCATTAATTGATCGAAACATATCAAATATTTTTCAATGATTTTTTTAGCGAATGTCGAAAATTTTGAAAATTTTTTCACCGTTAGTAAGTTAAAGTATTTGAATTCATTAAGTAATTAAATGATGTCCACAAGAACCTTACGAACTACCATAAGTTATATGAGATCCCTAGGACCCGTTTTTTACTGTTAGGATAAACTTTTTACTAAAATTATTTTAGATGAATAAAGGTTATGTTGTATGATTTCCGCCAGGGTTTACTGTTCCCATTATTGTAAAAAATAAACTAACCGACCGATTTTGAAAATTTTTTCACTGTTAGAGAACTAAATTATTTTAGATGGATACAACTATGCTGCACAAAGTCCGTTCGGGTTCTTGGGTTCCAAAAATATCAAAACTAATTACCCAGCCGATTTTAAAAAATCTTTTACTCTTAGAAAGCTAAACTATTTTAAATAGGTACAGTTCTTAGATGAGATCCGCCAGTCCCCAAAATTTGGAAATTCGCTATGTTATGCAGATGCTGCGACAGGGGTATTTTTTAAATTAATTATATTAAATTACCATGGATTTAATATTTTTTTTTTAAATTATTTCTTTTATTATGTATTTATAAATCTTAAAAAGTTTAAAAAATGACATTTTAAAACGTCAAAATATTGAATTTGTAAAAGATTATGGAGGGTAAATATCAGGAGCACCATCTCAGTATCAAAAAGTGTCCATAGAAAGGCGTAAATAGTGGCGGCGCTACTGTAGCAAAAGGGCAAATTTAGAGAAGTTAAACAAGGAAAGAAAAACATCCGTATTGTTAAGCCGCTGCTACACGATGCTACGAACACCTTCCAACATTCGACGTTGGATGGTTCATAGCATCGTGTAGCCGTTGTTCGAACCTACGAGTGTCCAATGTCGAGCGTCAAACGTTCGCATTTGGTCGTGTCCCGTTCGATGTCGGTATTTTTGTACCGAGTCAAAGGGATGCTTCGAACGTTTGAAGGTCAATGTTGGTTGCGTTGTTGGTTCGACTCAGCAGCTGCACGACTCGTTCATGTGAAGAGAGACAACATCAGGGTATAACATTAGAGATAACATCAGACAGATGACATCGTCGTCCACTGAATAAACGTTTGTCCCAATACATTATACAAGAGAGACAACATCAGTGTATAACATTAGAGATAACATCAGACAGATAACAGCCTCGCCACTGAGTACCAACACGTCATCATTCGTATTGGATCAAACATTCGATTCACCGTGTAGCAGATACATTCGTCGCACCAACTATCGAACTTAATTGCCTCAAACGTTCGATCGAACGTTGGAAGGAACGTTCGTAGCATCGTGTAGAACCCGCTTTATGTAATTATTGTTTTTTTATTATAAATGTTACATATTATGATTGTTTTATTATTTTTAAAATTTTTATAAAACGCAATACAAAAAAATCACTAACAGAATTAAAAGTTCATGTAATTATGAATCACTTTCAACGTTTTTCACAGCGAGTTTTTTGAAGGTTATTAAACAACACACTTCACTCCATCGACAACTACAAAGTTCATTGCATACTCTTGCTACTCTAGCGCTATTCTGGCGAGTTTTTGAACTGTTACTTAGTACTTAACACGGGACACTTTTTGAACTATTTTTCTATTGTTTTCCGGCGAAGATAATCCTCCTGATATCTACCCTCCATATAAAAGATAAAAGATTCAAAATGGTCGAATCCATATAGTATCCGTAGTAATTAACGTATTGACCGACTTTATAAAAATTAAATAAAAAAGACTCTTCGTTCTATTTGCAATGCTGTAGATTAAATGACGTCACACATCTGTCTCAAATGAAATTGAAAAGTGAAATTTTAAAGTCCCATAACTTTGTTATATTTTGCCTTAATTTTTATTTGCATTCATAAAAAAAAAAATTGGTAAACTTCTCCATTCCAGAATTTAACTTTTTTTCACTTACTATTACATAAGAGTTTTTTTGTTTTTTTTTTTTTTGAATAAATTTGTGTTGTATATAACGACGAAAATTTATTGCCTAACAAGTTAACAAATAGAACTGGCAACTAGCAAAAATACGGCAGCGCAACTAGAGTATTTTTGGGTTAACAGTTCTCCGTTTAGAAGAATTTTGTTTTGTTTTTGAAATGTAGCACCAGAAGGTAATCTTTTCCGTATGATAATTCCGTATGTTTCGTATCAAAATAAAATTTTGATACGACACTAGTTTTTGGGAAATTATGCTCGTCGTATATGTGTTCTTTAAAAGATATTGTTTCGAGAAAAACACGTTTTTCAAAATAAAAAAAATCAGATATTTTTTAACTTAAACAGAATCAATTCCAAGACCAATACTCTAGGCACGGTAGCTACGCGGTTGCGGCAGATCGCATGTTCTCGAAAAAAATAAGTGCATAGAGCCCCTTAAGTCCACTAATAAAACCTGTGCTTGGTATTATTACTTCAATTTCACTCATCATATTGTTCCACATAATTAAAACTGCAATACTCCAGGGTACCTACATATAAACACAGCTGAAGGGATGAGGAAGCGTGGTAGTGATACTGAACTAATAGTTAGAGTATACATAACACTGCCTGTAACCGGTGCGGTGGTCAGAAGATTATTTGCTCGAGGTTATCTACAAAACTAAAATTACACTATATCATTTTCGTGTGAGTAAGTTCGAACAAACAACTGATTACACAAAACCCTAAAACTCACATGGCGGTCAACTGTGTAAGGTGGGGGGAGGGAGAGAGAGGAAGTTGTGAAAATGGAAAAGGTACTTTTCCATGCACTTTATTTATTATTATAAATAGTTAAATTGTTTGGAACGGAAAATTTTAGTGACCATTTAGTGTAGAGCACTTGTATGTTGGTTGTATCCTTTTTACCCCGGTCCGGTCCGGTAGTGACTTTTAATTATTACGGACGAAATTAAAAGTTTATTTAGTTTGGGTAATTTAATTAGCAGGTAAATTAATTTTTAGTTAACAATAAATAAACAAAAAAAAGTTTTACTGTAGTATCTATGTATATCGTTTAACATTTATAAATTTGTTTTGAGCTTTAATTGTCTGCAAAAAAAAAATGGAAAGTTGGAAAGTTAACCATGAATTCTTGAGGGTGTTTATATAAGAGAAATTTAACGTAAGGAAATGTTTGTACGTCAAATAGTGTTTTTTGTGAAAGGCGCTTTGATAGCTGATAGCTGGGATCATTTAATGTGGTGAAATAGCCAGCTTTGATACTTAGGTATAGTTTTTCAATATTTAAATGAGATGATTTCTCAAGTACCGCAATAATCAGCAGTATTGTTCGTAGCATGTTACCTACTTATCTATATGAATGCAAAAAGAAACCGTCGCTTGTAAAACAGGTAACAAATTTAAATACAATTGGAGTGAACATAGGGTGGTATTTGTTGTAAGCAATAAAGTAATTTAACATCTTGAAAGTTCATGGTCACTAATAACACCCTCTCGAAAAGTCATCCCAAAAATTGTTGGAAAAGGTGTACTACGGAATGTAGATGGAGTGTGTCCCGTGCATCTCTGAGGTAGAGTCATCAAAACTATGTCACCTCTATCTGCTTATTGTCACAAAACAGCACTTCGTCTTGTCCAAAGTGCGCTTCTCTTTTATAGATTTTCAAACGACGCCAAAATTGTATTTTTTCATGGAATTGCATTGATGAAACGTTACTTGCAACAGTCAAGAGAAACTTCTTGAATTTGAATTCTCTAAAAGAACTTTGCGAGAAAGTTCAAGAAAGAAATTTTTATCGCACTATTTGTGTATAATTGTCAATATGTTGAATAAATAAGAAGTTATTGTCTTACATGTATATTTAAACAGTTGTTGGTATTATGTATAAATATGTATTCAGTATAAAAGGTATATTACGTAAATATTGCATCCGTAGTTATGCATTTTCAAAAGAATACTCTTAAAATACTTAATTTTTTTTTATAATGTCAGTATTGTTGTATGGTATGCCGTTCTTGTAGTCGTAAAATAATATTTTTTTTAATGAAATATAGAAGATTCGATCTACAATAACAATATTTATTTAGTAAAATTTTTCTATCCTGAAACAGCCTTTATGTTTCTTGCTGCCCGGTGTCCGAATGTTTCACCAATATTGTCTATCTCCGCTGGAGGGCACTGACTGCTTCCGCTCTTCGAGTACTGATGCTCCGATAAACACTATCCAACTTCGATTAATTAACTGATATATTCTGTCGTTCGATGGTGACAAACGACAAAACTGATGTACTTCTTTTTATTCGTTCTGAAAGGTTCTAGGTGCTGTTCTTTCGATTCGCTTCTAGAAGTTTCTCGAACATTCCATCCATTACACAAAATTTTAAAAAAAGCGAACAACATTGTATTAAAAATCCTCATCGAAATAAAAATCCGGTCGTGGCTTCGTCACTGGTGTACACTCCCAACCTTTGCAAGCAAGCTGGAACTACTAGGATACCAAGGTTGGGGGTGACTTGAAATATTAACTTTCCCACCTAACTTAAATTTTGAGGAGGTGAAACTACGAACAAATTTTCGAAATTTCTATTTGCAAAAACTTTGTCCACAACGTTTTTTTATGGATAAATCCTATAACTGTATTTTGAGTTTTTTTTTTGAAGATGAATTTATGTTTATAAAAAAGTTACAATATTCTTAAATTTTTAATTTTTGTAAAAAAGTTACAATATTCTTAAATTTTTAATTTTTGTAAAAAAGTTACAATATTCTTAAATTTTTACACGACAAAACGTATATGTATAATGTCAAACCAAATTGTCAAAAAAATGTTGAAAAAGTCGGAAATTGTATACAAATCTTAAAAATTTATATACTCGTTCAAGAAAATAGAGTAATAAAATAGTGAATATATGAATGTGTATATATTTATGTCCGACACTGTGTATATGTTTTTTATTATACTTACACATAAATTGCTTACGTTATTGCTTAAGTAATATTATGTGGAAACGCTTATGTTTATTTCATATGCTATATTGCATGTAGTAAAGTAATATAATAAAATAAAATATATAATAATAGTGATAGAATATAAATGTAATTAAAATCAAGAAAAATAACCTGTAATGTGGTACAGACTATGTAAACACCAACAAGAACCAGTGTGTGAGAGAGAAGCTGTGAGACAGATATTGAACTATACCTCATTTCAAATACAATTGATCATGAGTCAAATTTAAAAAATTAAATAATTCTTTTATTCGAAACAAATAAATCTTCTATTCTTTTCTAAAAACAAACTGCAAATTTAAAATTTACGTAAATACAATAATGAAAGAGATGAAGCCAAGAAAACGAAAATTATTTAAATTCAAAGTGATGAAGCATGGTTAAATTTAACTGAAATGAACCATACAAAAGGGGAAAATATATACCAATCAATTGTGTGCTTGTGCCCTTACTGCCATTCTTTTCCTTTGAATCATCTTTTTATGTTTTAAAGCAGGGGTTTCTAAAGTTTTGTGTCAACGAGAAAATATTTGGCGGGCCAAGGAAAAATTTTAAAGATGGGCCAGAAAGTATGTTTTTGGAATCCGTCAGTCACGTATGTCATATGCCGCTTGATCGTAGAGCGACTTTTGATCAGTTTTATAATTTTCAAGTTGAAAATAGGGATACAACCTAACAGAAAAATCACATCTGGGAAATAAGTCACATTTTCTGAACGAATTTGGTCATTTTTACAGGAAAAATGAAGATTTGACATTCAGATTACCAAAATTTCACCAATAGAGCTGATTCATATCATTTTTGTAGTTATTAAAAAAAGAAAAAACTGAACTTGATGACGTCATTATGTATAGAAAATTTTTTTGTGAGCTTCAAAAACTAATTTTGGTGCTAAAAACATGAAATATATTGCTTTTTTTATTTTTGGTCAAATCAGAAATTATAAAGACAACTAGCCGTGTACCCACCCGATGGATTTACCACCGGCAACATCTTAGGATGTCAGTGAGTGTTAAAAATTTATTAAAATACTAGCCGTATACCCGATGGGATTTCCCATCGACAATATCTATTTATTGGGTACTCACTTTCTGCTCACTTTTAATGTTTTTCAAAAGCCTAAATCAATATCCACGTTTCTAACTTCAAAAATGACGAACTTTCCATACAAACTTTCATTTTGTGTTTATTTTCAGAAACGTTTATACAACTGACTTTTATTTATAAATTGAAAACTAAACGCTAGTTTTCATAACTCCTGTGCTTAATTTTGTCCTTCTAAACTCAACAGTTGAGGTTGTGCGTTGTCTGTCAGTCAAAGATTCATTAAATAAGATATTATTTATTTTAATAGCCATAGTAACATATTTTTATATACCACTAACTTCAAAAGTAACGAATTTACATACAAATTTTCATCCCCTATTATCTACTTAGGGGATGAATTTTCAAAAATCCTTTCTTAGTGCTCACCTACATTACATATCGAACTCCTGTGCGAAATTTCATTCTTCTAAACCCAGCGGTTTAGGCTGTGCTTTGTCTGTCAATCAGTGTCAGTTAGTGTTAGAGATTTATTAAGTAGCTAGAAAAATCATATGCGCAAATTAAACCACATTTCCTAAACCAATTCGGTTGTTTTGACCTAAGACCCTGGTTTATGTAAAAGTTAGAAGACCCTGGTTTATGTAAAAGTTAGATTATCAATTATGTGTTTAAAATTATGTCCGTCGAAATTTCAAAATTTTGAACCGGACCGTTGAGCCGTTAAAGGGTGAAGACTGTTTTCGGTGAAATTGCTATTGCTCTTATGTAAATCCGGCGTTGACTGTAGGGCTCGCTACTTTTTGAATTATATATTGTAAAATATTTGCATTCGTTGTACCGAAAAGTGATCATTCTTGTTTTCAAGTATAATATATACTTGACAATTTTGGTTTTATACGCTATATGCATAAGTATATATGTATTTTTACGATGATTTTCTTATATTTAATTATATTAATAGTCAAATAATAATTAAAACTGTAATTACATGTGTTTGTTTATTCACGTATTTATTAACTTACTTCAACCTATTTAATTTAATTCATTCATGTTTTGGATTTTTTTTTTAGCATCTACTTATACAACAAGTATTATACTTATACTTAGTACTTACTTACCATTTACTTACTATTTTTTTTTGTACATTCTATTGTTCTGAGTCAAGTATTTTCGTATTTCTAATTGTATTAATTGTATTTTGTTTTGTTTTGAGTGCACTTAACACATAATATATTGTATGCGTGTCTATTAGTGTTTTGTTTTGTTTCTGGTATTATGTCAGAGATGTGCATATAATAAATAACAACACTACCGTACAGAAATGTTTGAATCATTATTATTCGCACCGTATAGCCGAAACTACTGCCATCTATATCAAATGATTGTTTAACAATTTATCAGGACGCCTTACTATTTTTTAAATCGATGAAATAGTTATTTGTGTATTAAGAGCGCAAAATGGTGCTTTGCCGCTCGATTGAGAATGTTGACGCGCGACGCCGCCAGGCGAAGCGCGTTAATCTCATGAGAGCGGCAAGTCATTTTGTGCTCGAATTACACACAAAATTGTTTCTACAATCTTATAAAATCTTTTTTTATTTAAAAGAAAAATAATAATGGACGTTAATATTTACTTTAATATTATAATTTTTGCAGCTTCAGAAATATCTGGAGGTGTACTTGAGAAATCACTGTCACTATTACATATTTCCATCATATATATACATATTTTTTTAAATATTTTTTTCTTATTATTTATTAATTATAGTTATGTATTATTTTTAGTTTATATTTTGCAGTTATTTTGAAATTTAATAAAATTAATATTTCACTTGATTACGATAATTTTAGAATCTGTTTATTTGTTACCATAGAAAATATAAACAACGCCTACCCGATTTGTAATTAAATATACGTTGAGCGAGCGCCAAAGTATTACTTTGTCGCTTTAAAGCGCAAAGTAGTACTTCGTTGCTCGGCAACGACAGTCTTCGGCAAATACACATTTTGTGCTCTCTTCACAGAGCGCAAAAGCCTACTTTCCACTAAGATTGTAGAAAAAATATATTAAAATGTTGAAATTTATTTAAGGGGTACTACTAGTGTGACCGCCTGAAAAAAGGTGATTTTTGGGAATTTTTTTAAAGATAACTACTGTATGGAATGTTTTAATATTTTAAGGACATATTCGTTGATATGTAATAAATTCATGATAAAATTTTTGGACCAACAAATTGAAAATTCAGTTAGTTATTCGCGACCTCCCAAGGCTCCAAAAAAAAAGTTCCCCCATTGCTACAGTGATAGCAACCTTCACAGTGCCTGAAACCAAAAAAATTAAAAAGTCTATTAAACTAGAAGGTATTTCCCGTGCCATGAACCTCAATCGAAGAAAAAAAGTTGAAATTTAACAAAATGGCGGAGTTTTTAAAGACAAAGTTTCAAATTTTTGCGGGAAAATTTGATGAATTTTGGTCTGCAAAAATTATATTCTTAATTCGATCGGAAAACTGGGGGTTCATGGCGCGAAGAAACATGTATAAATGAAGCTGAAATAAGAATCAAATCGATCGGCTGATTTGTCTTCGAGTTACATTTTAATGGCATTTTTGACGTTTTCTTCGTTGGGCTTTGGTCGGATGACTTTGTTCTTACTTCGTGGCATCTGAATAGATAAAGACAAATATTGAAAACAAACTTACCTATAAACCTCTGTAAAAAAAAGCAATGCCTTGTACCTTGGGATCGTCCCAAGGTACAAAAAATTTGCTGTCCCAAGCTACAAGTTTCAATTGCATACAATAAAGTGTGGTTATATTTTTTAATTAGGGAAATCCAGTGATATACGTCAAAATAAATAGTTATGAATGTGTATAATAACTATTTGTATCTTTAATCATTTACTCACCTCAAAATACTTCGAGTAAAATGATGATTTATATGGATTAGAAAAAAGAAAAAAAAATACGGCAAGAATCTCAAAACCTTGCACATAGAAGAAACGAGTCAAAATGGCCGACTTCACTGCGTGTGTTTTGACTATTTGTGTCAAGTACTCATTAAATGTCACTACTAATTATTTTACAGTACATTGGTTCTCAAATTATGCGCTTGTCCCGAGGTACAAGGTGTCCTGAGGTTTAAGGATCTGCCCTACATCGTGGTTTAATGATTTTTGTAATTAACAGTATTACGTGACTCCCTGCTTATCAGTTTGACTGTTTCAAAAACTTGTTACTTTGTCAGTAATTAACAAGAAATTAACTATGATGAGAGATACTTTTTCGAACTGTACTGTACACTAGACGTACACTAAAATTGATTGCACTAAATTAAAATTTGTAAATAAGTAATTTTTATTGTAATCATTAATTGCACATAAATATATTACATTACATATGAGCAGTAGATGTGGAGTAATTGTGAGTAAATAAATACAATTCATATACTATGTGCCAATTGTTTTAGATACATAATATAAAACGTTGATGGAAATAATTTTAACATTGAGGTGCGCACACGAAACTAGCGAAAGACAGTTAAAAAACAGTTAACTTCTTTGAGTTATATAAATGAATGTTTTTTTTGGTGGATGGGCATTGCGCATCTGATTTGCCGAGGTACCATTATTCTTGTCAGTTTTCTTGTGTTTTATGCACTTTTTATTTTTTTACTTAAATTGAATAATGAATTAAAATGTTGGCCGGTTGCGTTTCAGTTTCATTATTACTACAATTTTTTTTCTCTTCTTTTGTTTTTGTTATTATTTATTAATTACATAATCTAACTGAGCAATTGTTTGTAATAAAAAATCCGCGTAGCGTTAATTATTATATATATATATATATATATATATATATATATATATATATATATATATATATATATATATATATATATATATATATATATATATATATATATATATATGATGCATATGATGCATACATATATATATATATGATGTGCGTGCATATGTAGTTTATGAAATTTTTTTAAACGTAAATTTGAGACGTTCTGTTCTTTAAGGCGTTATATCACTTTGAAAAAAAAATTGTTTATTGGTTTAAATGATGTATTAATATCTCTAGAATAATATTTAAAAGGAATTATGATTCCGGAAATATTTTAAAAATCGTCTTGTATCCGGTGAAAAGGCTCAGAAACACAGAATATTATAAGTAGAAGCAGTGTCTACATATAAAAATCTGTCGTTCGTAAGGTGCTGTGCTGTGCCAATTTAATTTAGTCTGTTATTGTTCCGTCAGGGGGTTCACGTCGTAACGAGTATCATTGTTTTTTAACTCGTGAAATTTAAACAGAAAAAAATATTAAGTATGTCGTATTTAAGTGTAAAAATTCTGTTGAACAAAAGAATTCTCAGAATAAAGGGAATCTCTCTTAAAATAAATAAATTTATTTTTAATTGCTGGTTGTTAGTTACAAAGGTCGGTCATGACAGTATACATATACTATCTATCTATCTATCTATCTATATATATATATATATATATATATATATATATATATATATATATATATATATATATATATATATATAGTGATGATCACAAAAATAGAGCCACGGTATAGAATTTCATAAAATTTGTGATAAAATTGGATATAAGGTGCATAAAAGAAAGAAGTCTATCAAAGAAATATGTATTCTAAGTATGTAAAATTTACATAAAAATTAACAACAAAAGTAATTCCATTATAAAAGAAATTAGTAAAATAAGGAAAAGTAAACAAATTTATCTGGTCATTAAAATAGAGCCATTACATAAGTATTTTGTACCTAAAACCCTAGATTTATTCAAATATTTAAGTTCCAGTCATTCAATTTTAATAAGTATTTAGTAGCTTGACCATCACTTTTTAACAAGGCATCACAAAGTCCTGGCAGTGATTCAAATAAATGTTAAGATGGATAACGGAATACACTGTTCTTCCGAAGAAAGGACAAAAATTGTAACTCGACGAGACGAGGGAAAATCTCAATGTGAAATAGTTAGAATTGTCAGTTGTTGAAAAAAAATGGTTGAAAATGCATTGAAACCAAAACCAACTAAGGAAAATCGTGGGGTAAAAAGAAAAAGTACGGTCTAAACTGATCGGCTCATCATTCATACTTCAAAGAAGATCCATTCAAGTCTTCGGTAAGCATTAAGGCTGAATTAAATCTTGATGTTTGTTCACGTACTGTACGAAGAAGACTGCAAGAACATAATTTTAATGGTAGATAAATGGGGACTTTTTTGGCAACTCTTAAAAATAACAAAAACCGGATAAAATTTGCATTGGTCTTATTATCTGGGATGGTCCTGAAGGCATAAAAAACTGGAGAAAAATAAATGATACGACAAAAATAAATTTATTCAAGTCTGATGGTCGAGTTTACATTAGTCGTCTTTTGGACGCGGAAACGTGCGATATTTAATTCGGACGAATACGCATGAAAACGGACGAACGATCCAAACAGCTGTGAAGCTATACATCCTCGTCCATTGAAAGCGTTTTGTTTGTCCGTGTCCGTGCGTATAATTGCGACGTGCGAACAGATCCAATTTTATTTGGATTTTGTCGCACGAAGAAGTCCGTTTCATGAGATTTTTATTTTTATTGAAATGAAACTGAAGATAAACTACAATTATAACTGTGTACCTTTGCATATTACGTGCCATAAATTGTTTTTTACGTATTTTTATAGCATCTTAGCTTGAGAAAAAGAAAATTTAAAAAAAAAAATACTGACGAATATTGGGCTAGTGGACGGACAGTAGACATATCATTTCGGACGAACGACAAACGTGCGTAATCGTCTGAATCAAATATCGCAGTTCTCCGCAACCAATGGACGACCATTTGTAAGACACTACCAAACGTAGCATTTTGGAGTCTCTTAGCTTGATCGAGAAGTTTTTTTCATAACTTTATTCCATTACTTTTCCTATATTTCCATAAATAACTCAAAAATGATCGGTATAAACACACAAAACGGTAAACACGTTTTGAAACTTAACACACGTTTTTCTCGAAACTACGTTTTCCAAAACGATGGGCAAGATAACTATAACATTCATCTGATTGACTTGAGATTTTACCTGCTGCTTCTTAGTTAGATTGTCTAGGACGGTATACAAGATTTTTGAAATTGGTTAATAAATATATTTTTTATAAACAAATTTAGGTTGATTTTTTCGTCGAATTTTCTGACTGCTATCTGAAAATTGTTATACTGCTCACCATGAACCTCTTCGAAGAAAAAGCGTCTGTGTTCGCTTTGCGGCCGCGCCCCCATTGTGTTTTGTAAACTGGGGGAAAATGTTTTATATTTACCTCAGATCACGTATAATACACTCTAAGAAGTTTTATATTAATTGTGTTATTCGTTATGGAGAAAGAAATCACGAAAACACCTTATTTTTTGACATTTCAGTAATGTAGCGCCTTAATATATTTTTTAATCGGTTACACTTTCAATCTTTTTGCGGATACAAACTGAAGTACGTAATTATATTTACTATAAATTGATTGATTTTTTTTTAGTATAAAATTTGGCTTTTTGCCTCACATGTACAGTTTTCCTGATGTCTAATCTTAACAAATATGTTTTTTTTGACGGTAAATTCTTTAAATTTTCTTCATGTTGACAACTGGTGGAAATCTGTAACATTCACCTTGAAAACTCATTGTGAAAATTCAAATAAAATAAAAGCTGCGGGAACATTAAACACCATCACACAAATACGAAAATGTTTTTACAAAACAAATGTATAATAAACAAAACGGTGTTGTTTGACAATGATTTTATTTTAAACATCGGGCCGTAAATTTTCGCTAAATTTATCCAACAATTGTTTATTTTGATCGGACGCCCCGTCCCGTACGGGCACGGGCGTCCCACGTCTTTCAAAATAAAACACACACACCAGCGAGAGAGAATTATTTAAAATATTTTATGTTTTTCAAAAATTTTAATACCCACTCTAGTAGAATTGGTGGACGTCGTAGTGTAGTGTTGTGGTCATTCTAATGGACCGGACCGGACAAATATATTGATTTGTTTTGTAAATTTTCATTTAGTTGGTGCCAAGAAATTTTTTTTTTTGTAGTAATTAATGGTCCAATACGACTGTGAAGTGGAAGTTGAGCGATTAGTTTTTATTGCTGATAAATAAATTACTTTGGCAGGGTTTATTATTTTTTTTTTTTAAATTTTATTGTTATTTACATCGGAACGATTTTTTTTTTAAATAAGAAATTTTATTTTTAGCGTTAAATTTTGTGGATCGAAAGATTTGATAATAATCTAAATTTAGAATTTTTTTTAAGTGACGATTTTATTTAAATTTTGTATGTTGAGGTATACAACATTAAGGCTTTTTTAAATTAAGTTCCCGTATACGGGATAATTGACGAATTAGGCATTAGTATGAAAGCACTTTTGGATCATAGGGAAGGGTGACCTTACTTAAACTTTCTCTTTTTACTTCATCCATCTCAAAATTTCTCTCTGATATGTGTGGTACCATGTGGCTACACTACTAGTTTGAAAAAGTTCGAGAAAACATTCTAACCTTATTCAGGTCTAAGCTTGACGTCATATCAATTCAAAACATTTCTAATTTTTACTTTCAAAATATTTTTCTATTAAAAAAAAAAAAATATTGAAAACTAAAAAAAATTTTAGGGTACCTCCTGATAAAATCCAAAAATTAGGATTTCTTTAGAATTTTGGATGCCATTGACAGCTTCGGTATTAGCGATTCTTCCGTTTTTGCCAAATAATAAACAACAAACAATTTTAATTTTGAATTGGAAAGAGCTTGTTAATAAAATTAGGGGAAAACTCAAATATTGTTTTGAAAACTGGAAAATATCAGAGAAATTTGGTCTTGAGAAAAAGTGATTGACCCCCCTGACGTTCCATAAGAATATTATGATTTTTTCACTTTTACCGTGAAAGTCGGGACCAATTTTTACAGTGAAAAAAATGGTACAAAATATTTTATTGGCTACTTCATTGTAGGTAAACACGTATAGTCGCATTTGCTCAAAAATTGACATTATATTATTTCATTAAATTTCACCCGTCTTATCCCGTTACCTGTCTCAGGGAAACTGCCTAGAGACTGGCTTTGCGCTTTGTCTGGTAGTATAATATAATAGTGTTCATTGGTCTGTGTTAACAGCTTTTCTCGTTAAATTGCTGGGCGACGAATTTTCGTTATATAATAAACACAAATTTTTTCACTTATTATTACACGAGAGGTTTGTATTTTTTCCAATAAATTTGGGTTTGTCTAACCAAAAATTTGTTGCCTAGCAATTTAACGAGAAGAATTGTCAACTAACAAAAACGTGACAGCGGAGCTGAAGCGTTTTTGGGTTAGGCAAGAAATTTGGGTTGTAGAAAACACAAATTTATTCAGAAAAAAAATAAAACTCAAGTTTAATACGGTAAGATTATTTAACGAATAAAATAAATTTGTATAATTTATAGTATAATTTAATATATTATTACTATGGTTCTGAAGCCAGCAAAATCTTTTTTATTACTCATGGGGGAGAAGTACTGACTTGGCGCACCCATTTCTGTACGCAAAATAGCTGTTTGCCCACTGTACTGTTCCCGCATACTTTTTTGCGTGTGGAATGTAACTTTCCACACGCAAATTGACAATAAAACACGCAAAATTTAATCAAAACACGCAAAGCCGCCTCTTAATTTTTCATTTAATAAATATTTCATAATTATTTCTTTAGAAACCACCAACAGAGTAATTTAAACGATAATTAATTCAGAAAAAAAGACGAACACTTAAAAATATTATTTTAAAAAGTAATAAAAATGTCAAAAATAGTGATAATAATAGAAAAAAGTATGTGAAATTCATAATAAAAAATAGTATGTGCAACTAGTGCGGGATTGTCGATTGCCGCACTCAAGCGAATGAGCGCACGAACGTAGTGAGTGCGCTCAACTTCGCTTTCGTGGGCAATCGACAATTTCCCGCACTTATTGTACAATATACTATTATCGTGTTTACCTACGATGAAATGATCAATGAAATGTTTTGTACAATTTTTATCGCTGTAAAAGTCTGCCCTAACTTTTTTCCATGGTAAAAGTGAAAAAAACTATAATATTCTTATGGGACTTGATACACATGAGTTAAATTATCAAAAAAGAAAAGAAAAATACAAAGTTTTCATGTAATAAAAAGTGAAAAATGATATTTTTATCAACTAACGAAACGTTTCATTTACATTTTCTAAAAACAAAATTTTCGCCTCAAATTCCGGAAAAACCCAAAAAAATTTATTACTCATTCTATTTTTATTTTCTTGTTTCGTATACATTTCTACACGACATAATGAATGAAAAACGACAAAAAATAAACAAACACGTGTCTTATTTAATTTTGTTACGACGGTAATTTGGCTTATCGACAATAAAAATAGTATGTACTGAACGAGTTTAAAAGGACACCACATACTTAAAATGCAACATTTTACTCATATTCTCCACATCTCAAGTACAGATGTCGGTAAAATAACTGTGACCAATGTATTAATTAATGTTTCCGATATAATAGACATTTTTAAAATTACTACTGATTACATTAATTTTACCTATTACTGTAATTACACCAATCCAAACAGAAATGATTATGGGTGCCAACTTCTGGTGCTATTTTGGGCCCGGGATCGTGACGCACACATACATACACGCACGCATACGCTCGATGTTGGGACGTCGAACGCTGTCCGTTCGTCCGTCCATCAGGTACTTTTCGTATCGTGCCGTGTAGTTGTTACGGCTTGTTCACTAGTGTGTGGTTTACGACACGACGGCCAGAGCGAGCCGCCAAGTCGCTCCGCTCTCTATTCTAACCGTCTCTGGTGAGATCGTTTACATCAAATTACGATCTTCCAATCAATCTTTATTACCGCTATCATTTCGAACAATATTTATTTTAATTTGACGTTACCTTGGCATGATTTTTATTTCGTTTGCCAATAAAATATTACCGTTGCGTACGCATAATGTACACACAATTATATATTCCGTTTATTTTATTAAAAGCTTCTATTTAACTTGCTATGTTAGTATGTTGGTTTAGAATCAAATGTTGGAATCGAAATTTAGACAGGTTCTTATTGAGCTAGAGGTTTCAAATTTTGCATACGTGTCTTACCTTGATGACAATGCAATATTGTATAATTAATTTTGTCCGAAATCGCTGCAAACCAAAATTGTTCATTTTTAGTCCTGTGCAACTTTTTGACATTTCGAATTGTCAGATATTGTCCATTGATTTTACATTGAAATTTTTTGTTTCCATAGTTATGTTCTGATTAGGGTAAATTAACCGATTAAAATATAGATAAAAAAATTACTTCTTTAATTTTTTTTTTAAAATGTAATCAGACTAAAAAGTAGAAAATAAATTAAAGTAAAGAAAATGTTTTCTAAGAAAAAGCTTTTATTTAAAAATGGACTAAAAAAATAAAATAACTTTTGAGTGAAGTTTGAAGCAATATGCAACATAATTTATAAAAGCTTGAGGCGTTTAATTAGGTTTGGTAACTACTGAAAAGTAAAATAGCTACAGTTATATCTAAAACAAAAATACCTAATTAATGATAACGCCTCAAGCTTTTATAAATTATGTTGCATATTGCTTCAATCTTCACTAAAAAGTTATTATATTTTTTTTTAACCCATTTTCAAATAAAAGCTTTTTCTTAAAAAATATTTTTTTTTTTACTTTAATTTATTTGATTATTTGGTTTTTTTAAGATTTTGTTGCAAGCAAAGAAATACGTTTAGTTTTCGTTTTTTTTTTGCACCTGTTGAGACGAAACTTAGTTTGGAAATAGATATTGATAATCAAAAATTAGAAAATTGTGAGATGGATTAGGCCAAAACAATTTTTGGTGAAAAAGAAATTCTACTTATTGCATCGTCTGAGGAATCGGTAGGAAGACTTTTTAAAACAAGCGGCAATTCAACCATCGAGTAACCTTGAGGCTGTAAGTGACGTACAATGTGGCCTCCCCTCTTCTAATTTTTTCAATCGTGTATCCGAAAAAATGTGATTAAAGAGAGGATAGATTTAACAAATTATTTTCCTCAATTTTTTAATAGAAAATTCAAAAAAAAAAATACGCCAATGAAATATTGACACTTAATTTTTTATTTACAAATGTAGTTATCAATTGTCACTACAAAGATTCGTACTAGTTGCTATAAATATTTATAATATTTATTCATGGCATTCTATATCATAACATAGAAATATAAATTTCACCTATATTATCCGTATTTTATTTTTTATTTACCATATTTTTATTCTTTAATTATTTTAAATCAATCGTGCAAAAAATATTATACAATACACGATGCGTTAAGTGCCTTTACTGATCTCGAAAATTGCAAAAACTCGACCCTGCGGGTCTCGTTTCGCGGATCAGTAAAAGCAACCTACCGAACTTATATTGTAAAATACTATTTTATCGACAACATTTTAGTGTGAAGTTTTCCTATATTATTTCGTATATCAATGGATAAAGGTATATGCTTTTAAATATGCCGGCTCGAATTTTTCTTAAGTGAAAATTTATTGTTACTTTAAAATTTTTTTTGTAGTTTTGAACTCCTATTATTGATTAAAAAATTATCATTTTTTTTCGGACTGATAATAGAAAATGTTGGCCTCAAGGCTTTTGACGTCGTGACGTCTCTGTTTATAACTTTTTAATATTGGTTCTCCCCCCTCCCCCCAAAAAAAAAAAGTTTCAGATAAAAGTTGTTTACCATCATATTATCTGCAAAAATTTTTTGTCAGACTCATGGTTACGATTATATCAGTTCAGGATGGCGGCCAATTTACAAGTGTTAGAGCATCCAGTTCCAAAAACTCAGTTTTACACTCATAATATTAGAGATGTGTTCAAAGTAAGTTCCATTTTGAAATATTGTCACTGTAGCGCTGCGGTCGGTGTTCCGCACATGTGCGCTGACTACCTACATATTATGTTGGCTAGTTGCGGACGCCATTACGGAATCTCCGCACGTACTTTATAATCGGCAGGAGTTAAAATTGTTTGAAGCATTTTAAACACGCACGCACAAATGGAAACAGGAGCGAATTCTGCCTTAATGACTAGCCAACAGACGTAGGTAGTTTGTGCGCATATGCAGAAATCGAAACATTTTCAACAAAATCGTCGCAGTCTACACGGAAATGCACGCATAATTCAAAGACTACACACGGATTTACTGTATTTACTATCATTACTGTACATTCAGTGAGGTGTATCGCAACCTGTATTAATAATAAAAATACCCCTGTCGCAGCATCTGCATAACATAGCGAATTTCCAAATCTTGGGCACTGGCGGATCTCATCTAAGACCTGTACCTATTTAAAATAGTTTAGCTTTCTAAGAGAAAAAGAATTTTTAAAATCGGTTGGGTAATTAGTTTTGGTATTTTTGGGGACCCAAGAACCCGAACGAATTTTGTGCAGCATAGTTGTATCCATCTAAAATAATTTAGTTCTCTAGCAGTGAGAAATTTTTTAGCATCGGTTCGATAGCTTATTACTGACGTTTTCGGATCTGCAAGATCCCGGTGGACCTCATTAAAAAATCAGCTCGACCGTATATTCTAGGCGGACTTTATGTAATATATATATATATATATATATATATATATATATATATATATATATATATATATATATATATATATATATATATATATATATTCAAAACCCGTTGTGTAGCATTCTACGCCGCATTTGCATCCGCAGGACAGTTGTGGATCTCAGATAACACAACCTGTACCTATCTAAAATAGTTTACCTTGGTAATAGTAAAAAGGTTTCAAAATCGGTCAGTTATTTTATTGTTGACACTTTTAGGTCCTACTGACACTTCAGACCTTACATAACGTAATCTATATGTATCTAAAATAGCTTAGCTCCCCAACAGTGAAAAAATTTTCAAAATCGGTCGGCTAGTTTATTTTTGACGCTTTTGGATCCGATGGACCCTGGCAGACTTTACATAACGTAATCTATATTTATCTAAAATAGTTTAGCTCTGTAAGAGTGAAAAAATTTTCAAAATCGGTCGGTTAGTTTATTTTTACCACTTTTGGGTCCCATGGACCCTGGCGGACCCTAAATACCGTAATGTATGTCTATCTAAAATAGTTAGTTCCCCAACAGTGAAAAAATTTTCAAAATCGGTCGGTTAGTTTATTTTTGACACTTTTGGACCCATGGACCCTGGCAGACCTTACATAACGTAATCTATATTTATCTAAAATAGTTTAGCTCTGTAACAGTGAAAAAATTTTCAAAATCGGTCGGTTAGTTTATTTTTGACACTTTTGGATCCCATGGACCCTGGCAGACCTTACATAACGTAATCTATATTTATCTAAAATAGTTTAGCTCTGTAACAGTGAAAAAATTTTCAAAATCGGTCAGTTAGTTTATTTTTGACACTTTTGGGTTCTATGGACCTTGGTGGACCTTACATAACGTAATCGATATTTATCTAAAATAGTTTAGCTCTGTAACAGTGAAAAAATTTTCAAAATCGGCCAGTTAGTTTATTTTTGACACTTTTGGGTCCTGTGGACCCTGGCGGACCTTACATAATGTATTCTAAATCTATCTAAAATAGTTTAGCTCTGTAACAGTGAAGAAATTTTTAAAATTGGTCGTTTAGTTTATTTTTTACAATTATGGGATCAGTAAATCCTGGCGAAACTTATACAAGTCTCGTACTCTAACAGTAAGAAAAGGGTTCTAAGGATCTCATATAACTTATGGCAGTCCGTAAGCTTCTTGCGGACATCATTTAATTAATTAATTCAAATACTTTAACTTACTAACTGTGAAAAAATTTTTAAAATCGATTGGTTAATTAATTTCTGGCCTTTTTAGGTCCCGAAAACCTTGACCTCACATAAAATACCTTAAATCCATTTGAAATGGTTTAATTTTTTAATATTATTAATTATTAGTGGAAAAATTTTCAAAATCGATTCAAAATATTTTTCCGTACATACATATGTACATTGTACATATTTTGTTTTGTTCCATATTTAATAATATTTATATCATAACATAATCTTCAATTTCTTGTTTACTTAAAAATTCAATAAAAAAAAAAAAAAATTCTTCATTACATTAGCTTAGAAAATCTGTTTAATTTACATTTTTTAACATGGGATAGAACCATGCTAATTATAATGCAATAAATGAGAAACAAAACTCTATACATGTATGTGTGTTATATCACATATATGTGAATAGTTTTCACTTGTTCTCACAAAATTCTTTAATAAAAAAGTGAAATATTTTTATACTTTATAAAGAACTGAGATATAAATATAAATTACTTATTAGACTAACAAAGAAAGAATAAAAGTGAAAATTTACATTTTCTCGGAAAATACTTAAAATAGAAAGAAAATTATAAGAATATTTTCTTCATAATTTTTTTTTTCCTTTTCAACGATGTAAAAATTGAACTGCCTTATGATAGGATCGAATGATAAAAAATGGCCAGAAAACCTACTTCTGGGCATCCGACGTGTCTGGCTAACGAACTTAGCCAAGCCAATTCAGAATCCAGTCCGCACACAAAATTTCATAAGCGTTAGACGTTTCGTTCGAGAGTTATCGTGGGAACACATAAATATATATATATATATATATATATATATATATATATATATATATATATATATATATATATATATATAAATTTTAGTGAATATCATTTTCGTATTCTAGGGACCTCAAAACAGATTTCTGCCATAGTCCCGGACTCAGATTGCGTCATGACACCTATTGTAATAGCTGAATTTCGAGTTTTCGAAATTCGCTAATATGATACATATTTCAATATTTATGTGTTTGTAATAGTTTATATTATGTCTGTATATTTACATTCAAGGGTGTTCCAAAAAAACATTTATTTTTTTTTTCTCGCTCTCCGCTCAAAATATCGTAGGATATGGCTAAACAAACATCCTCACCAAAGCGGAGCTCATAATTCCAATTCTTAGAGGTGCATCATCGAACCTAAAATTTTCCCATTTAACTAACACAGGAAAGACGAATTTTTATATTATTTACTCCTGCAAAGTATGAAGAAAAATTGAACGAAAAAATAAACTTTGAAGAAATTTGTAGTCCAACTGACGCTTTACAAAAAAGTTCCTTACAAATTTCTCGTATTAATAGTTACAAAGTTACAGACACTCAGTTTATTTTACTTATCTTCTAGCGAGTTTTCAGAATGGAAATTCAACTGTTACAGCGGGTGTCATGAAAAGACCTGAGCCCGAGACTATGACAGAAATTTCGGTCATTCTCGGTTTCTAGAGATCTCAAAACAAATTTCTGCCCTCGGGTTCAGGTTTTTTCATGACACCCGCTGTAATAGCTGAATTTTCTCTTCGTTAAAAAAATAAGTAAGATAAACTTTGAGGATCTGTAACTTTGTAACTATTTGTAACACGAGAAATTTGTCAGGAACTTTTTTGTAAAGCGTCAGTTGGACGCTTTACTACAAAATTGTCATTTAACTTTTTGTCCTATCTTTAATAGTTTAGCTTAAAAATGTAAAAAAAAGCAAAATATCAAAAAATTTAAATTTTACGGCTCTGTAGAAAGTGAAATATAGGTGATAGAAATTTGATTCAATGACATTTTTTGCCCAAAATTTAATGCTTAATAAGGTGCTTTGATTCATTTTATGGAAAAAATTTTTTTCATAGTTTGCAGGAGTAAATAGAAAAAAATCGTCTTTCCTATGTTATTTAAATGGGAAAACTTGAGGTTCGATGATGTACCTCTAAAAATTGGAATTATGAGCTCTGCTTTGGTGAGGATGTTTGTTTCACCATATTCTACGATATTTTGAGCGGAGAGCGAGAAAATAAATATTAATGTTTTTTTTTTGGCACACCCTAATGTATATATCCGTAAGTTCTTTCTCTGTACGTTCGTTGGTAATATAGAAATTCTTCATAGTGTCAAGTATCGGAAACGTTACGCTTCATTGACGCGAGCGTGGTGTTCTCATGTTGCAATAAGCAGTCTAGCTCGGTAGTAGTTGAGCTCTAACAGTAGCAGTGGTAAACATTTATTAAGTGTCGTTATTTTATGCATGCGTGTATACATACATATGTATAATATTCATATGCATATTGAAATTCTCGCATCAGTATGTAATGTATAGTAATACCAGTAGTAAGGCAGGTATACCTACAGTAATGGTCAAAAATATACGACCATTCTCGTATAAATCGTCTTTCAGACTCAAATTGATAACTGAAAATGAAACAGACGTCAAAGCCTCCATTGTGGAAGATATTCACGAGAATGAATTTACTGACGTTGTCATACTGTTTTGTTCTGGTTATTATGAAATCTTCCCGGCTCTTGTGCCATTATCAGCCTTTTGTATTTTTCTTTATTCCATTATATAACTTGTTCACATTTAAGTGATAAAGTAGTAAGTAAAACGTATAAATAGAACAGAAAAATAGAGCAGGGTGGTGAGAATTGTAAGCCAAACTGAACTAGTCTGTTTAACTGAATAATTCTGGTTACCTGAACAGGGTTGCTTAAGCCACAGAATATTACAGAACGGACGCTAGTATCTCTATACTACTGAAATCAGTGTAACGACAAAGGATAGAAAATATCCCACCAATATTTTATATATGTGCACGCGGAGTTGTGTGTGTTAGTGCGATGGATGGTTGTGTGTATTGGTGTCTTACATACGCATATACATAATATGTATGTAGTACGTACGTATACCACGTATGCCATGTTAATACGACGGCAACAATATGACAACAATTGAAACACATCCATTGGTAGCTACTAAATGAATGACATAGTTCTGTAAAATGCACATAAATGCCCATAAGTGATTGCAGAAAAGAGATAGTTGTATTCCTTCCAGTGTTGTATGGTTTAAGCCATCTATTGAACTGAATAGGACTATTTAAGCGGTCTGTTTAACTGAGCTATGGAACTAGCTCAGTTGCGTACTGATATAATTGTTTTTTGTCTACAACCGAAATTATTTGCTTGAGATGTTGGTTTTAGAACTTGCAGTAGAACATATGTATTTCATTTTTTTTTTAATGCATCTGAAGTTTCAAATTGTTAGTTTTCAAATCATAACAATAAAATTATTTCCAATTAATCTTTTATTTTGGCGCGTTATAACCTATAATGACAAAAAGCCGAACTAGTACATTATTTTCACAACTAATACGCTTTATATGGAATTTTTGATGCAATTAATTAGTCTCCTAGACTGACCCCTGCCCCCCTTTTCGCTTTCGAAGTTGTTATTTTCATTTTTAATAAAATTAGGCATATCGGACCACTAGAAAAAATACTTTTGTTGGATCAATCACATTTATAAAAAGAATTGGATCATTTTTATAGCAAAAATGAAAAAGATCACGCCCAAATTATCCTAATTGAATCAATCACCTTAATTCAAATCACTCCCACAAAGCTTGCTTTGAGAAAAAAAGGAAATTTTTGATTTTATGACGTCATGAAGTTTATTAAAATTTGTCAGTATCCTAAAAACTGTTGAAGAAATGAGAAATTGATAAAACTGGAAATTTATTGGTTTTCGAAGTTTTTTTCTTTTTTTAATTTCCGATGTTAAAAAAGCATAATGAAGTTTTTAAAAAAATGTGATCCCCTCCTGATTTGAGAGCTGGATCCACCCCTATCTATCACAGAACATTATAGAAGCACTGTACATATAAAAATCTGTCGTTCGTAAAGTACAATGTTATATCAATTTACACCGCTTCTGATTTAGTCTGTTACTGTTCGTCATAAGAGTCACATCGATCGTAGATTTATTGTTTTTTTTAATCAACTCGTGAAATTTAAACAGAAAAAAATATGAAGTATGTTGTATTTAAGTGTAAAAATTCTATTGAACAAAAAATTCTCAAAATAAAGGGATATTTTTCTTAAAATAAATAAATTTATTTGTAATTGTTGGTTGTTAGTCAGACAGGTCGGCCATGACAGTATATTCTATACTAGCCGTACCCGTGACGTTGTTCACGAGAAACGTTGAGTAGTTTCTTTTTCCAATTTGCAGTTTCTTGCAACACAAAATGCGTTAAATTGTCTCCAAATTGACAATTGTGTGTTTATTGTATTTTTCGGTACTTAATTAGCAACATTTTCTTTGATTTCAGATTCAGAAAAATTTCCAAACCGATAGTACAATATTCAATTTATTTACATTACATTTTGTTACTATAGTTACGAAATTATGAAATATGTAAATTTACGTAATGTGTGTACATGCTCAAAATGGTTTTTCCATTTCCCCATGGGAATGAGACATTTTTTCGGAATAAAAAGTATCTTAGATGTTGATCTAGATAAAAATTTATCATCACACCAAATTTCATTATAATTCGTCCAGTAGTTTTTACGTAATGTGTATACAATGTACATGCTTAAAATAGTTTTTCTATTTTCCCGTGGGAATGAGACATTTTCCCGGAATAAAAAGCATCTTAGATGTTGACCCAGGTAATAAGTTATCATCACACCAAATTTCATTAAAATCCGTCCAGTAGTTTTTACGTGATGCGTGAACAGACAGACAAAAATTTTTAAAATCGCTGTTTTGATATGTACATCGATAACAATTTACAGTACCAGTACAATTTTCAAAAAATATTCCATATATAGAAACGGTCTCCTTACAGTTTTATTATATGTATAGATATATGCAAGGTATCCAGCCATACATACACCATATTGCACCAACACACTCAGATGTTTGTGTAGATACATAATGTGTTTTGTTGTATGTATCATAATCGTTTGGTAAGGGTAGCGGTGTCCAAGTCATTTACTACCAGCGACAGCGGGCACAGTAGTTAGGAAATAAGAAATTTAGATCTTGTATATCTATGACTCCTATGTACAATATTGATCACTTGTATCACTACGGCTACGAAATGTATTAATATAAAATATGTACAGTAGAAGCCCCGTAAACTTGCGCTCCATAAACTTGCTGTCTCTCTAATCTTGACTGGATAATTTCTCTACTGTTGACAATATTCTCTCGCACCATGATTCTTCCGTAACCAATTAAATTTGTAATTAATGACGCGTATAGCGTATATTTGGTATCCTTCTCTACCTATCTCTTTTTTTAGATTTAAATTGCGTATGTTGCGCATTCAGTGCGCATAGGGGTAGTAAATAGTGGGAATGTCAAGTCTAGAGAATGGTCCTGGACATGCTTGTCAAGATTAGGGAACTTTTACTGTATATGGTTACGTATTTTCGACAATTACTGTATCTATGCTATATGATTGTATGTTACGTAGTGTAAATGTGATTGTGGAAGTTATATACTTACGTGTATGTAAGACGATTCACTTGGGAGCCAATAACCTCTTCATGTCTTGTTATAACACTTACATATAACATTTATTGTACTATAAAGTAGCAAAATACACTATTAATGCTAAACTTTGCGTGTATGAGTACATATATGTGTAGTACATGTAACACCTGCTTTTAATTATATGACATTCACACATAAATCTTGATTGAACTAAAAAAATCTATTTTGAAAAAAAAATTAGTGTTTTAACATGTACTTATTGTACATGTATTGGTTTGTACAATATTTTCGCTTTTTAAAATATGTTACATTTATTTAAATATCTTGTCGGCGATGAAATACAAGCTTTTTTAAAATTATCTTTTCTTAATTTTTTATTTCTAGTTAATTCATGTATCATTTTGTAATGCATATTCATAGAATTTTTGTTTCAGTAAATCGTTCGGTTCAATTAAATATAAATACACTTTATTTATGTAAAAATTAAATTAGTTAACGTAAAAGCCCCCATTATGGAACGGTATCTAATACTGGAACAGTTTTGACATTTACATAATATTAAGGAAGTTATTTCTGAAAGAAACGTTTGATAACAAAAATTATTATTAACCCCTTTAGCGGCTATCCCGAGCACAGCTCGTCATATGAATTATACAACTTGAATGACTCTCCCAACCTGAACTCGCCTTGTGTTAGTAACTGTAAGATGATCTGTTATCGTAAAAGCGTTATTAAAGCAAAAATTATCGAATGAGTACACCATATAATTATGCAATTAAATTAAGTATTTTCAAAGATCATTTTATTTGGTTAGTTTTACATGAGCCGCTAAAGGGGTTAATAGAATGATTGTTTTTCAATTTAAATTCACCTCGCATTTAATGTTTCCTTACTTAATTAAAGAAATAAATACGTAAATGTCAAAACTGTTCCAATATTAGATACCGTTCCATAATGGGGGCTTTTACATTTACAGTTTTGCCGTGATTAAAAGAACCCGATATCTTTACTTGAATCTATCCTTTTTTTAGCGAATTTTCGAATCAACATAATGGAATTTCGAGAGACCATGATAGAAAATTGTTTTGAGGTCTTTAGAAACCGAAAGTGACCTTCACTAAAACTTTTACGAAATTTGATGAGAACGTTGGAAGACTAAAAATCTTGAATGAGTTCTTCAGCCAGACACGTCCGATACCCGGAATATGGTTTTCTAGGCATTTTGCCTGAAAAAAAATCCGTTTTTTGACAAAATTTTCTCCAAATTCAAAAGTTTTGCGACAATTTTTTACATCATTGAAAAGAGGAGGAAAAATCACATTAATAAAAAGGTTTTTGAATCGTTATTCTATGTAAGCTGGTTTCCGAGAAAAACTAATTTTTGTAAACGGAAATTTGCAATAGGGATATTTTATAGTCTATTGTCCTTCTCTGTATTGACAGAGTTGCATTTCAATAAACGTTAGACAATTGCTAACAGCAATAGTTTAAAAAAAAAAATTGATTCTTAATTTGTTATTTATTTGTTTATTTAATTTAATAAAGCAACTAGTGAGATTCGAAAATGAAGTTACCATAAAAATATCAAATAGAAATTATGTATTCATAACTATGGTACTCTTCGTTTTCATTATAAAAACCGATCTATAGTGTCTTTACCAGTCCTGTTTACTAATTTAAATCAACAGTCCGTGTTTTTGATTACCGAAAAAGGGGAGAATATAGCTTGCCACTGGAGACAGGCTATATTTGTTGTGGTAAATTATTTTTGGCCCTCGGCATGGTCAGACCCTTTTTCGATGCCCTTTATCTCAGCCCTTAGATTTTTTCCAGATGTACAGATTGTTTTGTTAGGTAAAATTTAAGCCGTTTTTCTGCAAATGATCGATCTGTCCATTTTCGGAGCATTTTCAACATTCCCGCCTAGGCCCCGCCCACAAACCATTTTTGGTGTATTGACCTCACCAGGTTGTGCATCCTGGTGAACTTCATTGCCATACCAAATTTCATCAAAATCCCTTGAGTGGTTTCATAGTTGGAGATCAAAATAGCTGTCCTAACAGATATATCGACAGGGGATTCAGAGGACCCTAGAACGTATATTTTCGCTAAAAATCCGACATTGAATTTCTTCACGATCACATACCTTGGTTTATAGACATGTAATATATAGGGACTAAATAAAAATGTTTCAAATCAATATTTTAAAAATTAAATTTAAGTACATTAAGGGGGGCCACTAGTGTGACTGCCTGAAAAAAGGTGATTTTTGGGAATTTTTTTAAAGAAAACTACTGTATGGAATGTTTTAATATTTTAAGGATATATTCGTTGATATATAATAAATTCGTTGATAAAATTTTTGGACCAAAAAATTGAAAATTCAGTGAGTTACTCGAAATCTCCCAAGGCCCCAAAGAAAGAAGTTCTCCCACTGCTGCAGTGATAGCGGCCTTCACACTGCCTGAAATCAAAAAAACCAATAAGTCTATTAAGGTATGGTCCGTACCGTGAACCTCAATCGAAAAAAAGTTGAAATTTAACAAAACGGCGGAGTTTTTAAAAAAGTTTCAAATTTTCCGCGAAAATTTGATGGTTTTTGACTGGCGAAAATTACATTTTTTATTCGATCGGAAAACTGGAGGTTCATGGTACGAAGAAATATATATAAAAGAAGCTGCAACAAGAATCAAATCGATTGAATGATTTGTCTTCGAGTTATAACTGCAGCAAATTTGAAAAATGTAGTTTTTCGTAATTTTACCTTTTAGTTTTAATCACTGAGAATTTTTACTAAAATTATTATTTAAGATGTACTGACTATAACGGTCATAGTAAAACTAGATGAGTCGTTTAAATGTGTCAGGGTCTAGCTTTTCCACAACATGTGACTGGCAGCCACGTCCAGAAATTCCCGAACTATCAGCCTTCATACATTTCTCAATACCTCAAGGTTAACAATGAAAATCAGAATCCACTCTTCGGATGGCTGTAACTCAAAAACTATTTGAGATATGCACTTGAAATTTTAGTATGTTATTTTTAAAGGTATAGACTATCGAAACATGCAAAAAAGAATTTTCTGAAAACGTCACACTAGTGGTCCCCCTTAAGGCTCAAACGACGCGACGTTTAAATAAATACATGAAATATAATTGTTAAGACCGGACACACAATTTAACAACATAAGGTGTTTCTTAAATAAATAATTTTTTTTATGCCATATCTAATAATAGCGCCATGGCTCATTCATATACATGCATACACCACGCACACTATTGCACTGTTGCCAGTGCAGTGGCGCAAAGGTAGACTTTGGCGGGGCGGGGTGGGACGCGAGAAGGGACAACTCAAATTATGTTCAATGTTTTGACAATAATAAAATGAATGTATACATATGTGTATGAAAAAACATATTACAATATTGTTTATGTTCTACGAATTCAATCAGTTGGTCACTGTTTGGCCACTTTGGACGTTTGGACAGTTCTCTTACAATGTTTATTATTATTTTATTTACATACATCTTCATTAAAACCGAGAATCGTGACTCCCATGCCACGATCAAATAAAAATTATATGTAGGTATATATTTCGTATTGGGTTGTTGCGAATGAATTTTAATAATAGAATTAGACATTTAAAATGTAATTAAAGACGTTGATTGCCTGAAGACGGTAGCATGTTCCGAAACCGGTAGCAATTTAAAAAAAAACTTATTTATTTGTTATTCTGATGACATAAAAACTCCTCAAGTTCCTTTTCATTAATAGTAGACATTTGTTTTTATACGTATAACACGAATCATCGTGAACTTGTCCAAACTTAGACAATCCAATATTAATAGATTTGAGCGTTACTTTATGGTATTCCATATTTGTAAATAATAAACAAAACTTACTTTGCAAAATACCACTTTTATTGTTAAAATAAAAGTGGTATTTTGCAAAGTAAAATATTTGTTTATTATTAGACAATCCAGTCTATAACAAGGAGAAACAGAAATATTGAAGCAAATTTGTTAACTGTCAAAAAAAGCACGGTGTAAAGTATCATATTACATACATTATATCATTAAATAATTTTTCGAAGGTATTTTTTTTGTCGGTATGCCATATCTCTCTCAATACTTCATCGAAATTAATAATTATCATTTTGAAGGTTACGTTCCCAGTTAATGAGGAAAAAAAAATAAATCCTTTAAAATTAATGTTTTCATTAAAAAACTTTATTCTAAAACCATATTTGCATAAATAAGAAAGAGAACGCCATCTGTTAGCAGTCTGTTTAACTAATATTCCCAGTAGCTTGTAATTGGGTTGTTTATACTCAGAGAACAAAGAGAACGAACATTACTATGTCTATACTAGGGAAACGAGCGTAACCACAAAGGATAGAAAATAACCCCCTCCCCACTATGTTATATATGTGCACGCGGAGTTGTGTGTGGTTAGTCCGTTGGATGTTGTGTGTATTAGTGTCTTGCATACATACATATAATAATATGTACGTGGTGGTGGTACGTATGATGTACTTATACCACGTACATATACCGTGTTAATACGAGAGGTAACAATATAACAACAATTGAAACATACCCATTGAGTGCTGGCGAATGAATGAGGACTAAACAGCCTAAGATGCACATAAAAGCACATAAGTGATTGCAGAAAAGAGATAGATGTATTCGTTCTATTTGTTCTGTGTTTATACTGTTTAAAGAATGTAGAAGGCGCCATCTATTGTCAATCTCTTTAACCATAGTCCGTTTCATATTGGAAGGGTACAGTTACTGTAACACTTAGTAAAGTTTAATGAAGACCGACAGACATTTCATTTGCAACAACCTAAAAATATTAAGTGGGTGTCACACCGAGTGGTCAGTTCACTGTCAGTTTATTTGATGGTATTCAAATTTTCGATGAAAGCATTATTAATATTATTTCGAAATTTTTCGCATTTCTTGTTGTTCCGAAAAATTGAAGAAAAATTGAATAAGGAAATAAAAGAAAAAAAAATTTTGTTGAACATTTTTGTTTTCGCATAAACAGCCTTTTTGATCATTCGATTTTTTTATTTAATTCAGTAAAAAATTTGTATGACTATGTTTTCAACTTGTGTAATTTTTTTTGTAGTCTAATTGGCAACCTACTCAATATTTTTCGAGTCAGTTCTTCTGTTTTTTTCACCCTATTTCTTCAAATAAAGTGTACAGTTTGATGAATTCGAGCCCTAAACTTAGAATTTTTACCATTTTATATTTTTAACTTTATCCCGTAAAATTCGGATCTAGATCCCTCAGCAATGGAAAGAGTGATCCCAAAAACCTGTGAACCGATGCAAGCCTCAAATCTCGTCAGCTTAAATTATACAATTTTTTTGCTCAAGAACAATTGAATATACTTGGTGACCAATAATGCCAGATGATTGATCGATTAATTGGTTTAGTCGACTAATTTTGTTTCAATTGAGTCATTTTTTAGTCGACTATTTTATCTTTCCACCAAATGACCAAAATGATGAATTTTAAAAAGGAATTTAATTTTTTGTCTGTATTATCTATTTATAAAATTCGAAAAATCAAAATATCACTAACTTAATGTGAATGTTGTTTAAATCAAAAATTAAATTGAAAATAAAATATTGTTTTTTAAAGAATTACATAGGTTACCTTACTCATGAATACGACTAAAAATTTAGTTAATTAATCGACTATTGTATGTTCAGTATTTTCGATTTGTATAAAACTAATTTCTGATGTTTGAAGCAATTTTTCTTGTGACTAATCTAAAAAGTAACTTTAGTCAATTAATCGAGTACCTTTAAAAAAAAAAAAAAACTGAAATGTTTTTCTATGAATTTCGTTTTTAATTTCAAATATTATCGAGTGCTTGTAAGACATTACTACGTATGACAAACTTTTGTTTGCATTTCAACACACGCAGTATTGATATGTTCACTTATCGTTCAGTTAAACTGAAACTTTAAGCACTCGACTGCCTTGGTTAACATGACTAAAAACCACATAAATGTAAATTAAAAATCACAAAGTGATTGGAAAAATTATCCGGATCGGCCGGGAATCGAACCCAGGATCTCCTGGTAACTAGCCAGTTAACAGTAACTGTTTCTCGAATCAGAGAGAGTACTAATACACATAGGTGATTGAATGGGTGTCCGGCTCGGACGCCTGTCGAGCATATAGGATCGTTGGTGTAGTGGTTAGCACGCCTGGCTAGTTACCAGGAGATCCTGGGTTCAATTCCCGGCCGATCTGGATAATTTTTTCAATCACTTTATGATTTTTAATTTACATGAATTTCGTTGTTTGAATTTGAATCATTTAGGTTAAAATTTTAATTTATCTTATGGGAATAGCGGTTTTGGAATACAAGTCGTATTTCGAAATTAGGGTATTCAAATACAAGGTCTTTTTTAAACGTGATAGGACTTTAAATTGAAATAGGTATCTTTATATTGACAAATATCTCTATCAAAGTTGTATCCTTATTAAAAAATAAAAAACAAAAATAAAATAAAACCGCAAAGAAATTTTACTTTTAACGGCATTGAAGTCAACCGTGCCAGCATTACGACCTTTTGCCGTCCTTAATGATCCTATTAGGTCTACTCAAGGTCATTGAGCCTGAGTAGCCCTAATGAAACGCATTATAGTTGATAAAAGCTTAGTAAATTTTTACTTTTTAATAGGAGTGAATTAACTAAGTCATTAAGTAATAGAGGGCTGTTGTCGGCTAGGCACTTGTAGGTTCGGTGACATTTCTTCACAACTAACCGAAATGCACTATTAGTTTTAATATCTTCCAAACGAATAAAAAAACATGCAAATATTATTTTAATATCGGTATCATTATAATCGTTATTCGTGCAAAACGGACTGATGGCTGCTACGAAAAGATTGTCAGCCAACTGTGCGGGGCTCGGGGTCGGAGACTGAACTGGTTGGTTAGTTAATAATGGTTGGTGCCTGTATTACAGATCTGCAGTTAGGTACAGTTAGGTAAGTGGTGCGATGCATGTTTTCAGGTGCTTTAAATTGAGGAGATTGAGATCAAATAGCCGTGGGAAAACAAAACAATCAAATTCACCGGCTTGGCGCGGCGAGCCGACCAGCATGATGATGTTCAGTTTTGTCTGGTAGGTACTGATGGCGGACAACTTGCTGAATTAACAGCTGATGTACAGTGGATTTCATCTCTGACGATCAAGTTTCGAATGAAGATTCACATTTATAACAACAGTTTCTGACATGTCTCAATCTTTGTTCAGTCATCGCCCGGTAAAATTTCGGATAAATTTTTTTAGTTCATTTCACTTAAATTTAACCATGCTTCATCACTTATGAATTTAAATAATTTCCGTTTTCTTGATTTTATCCCTTTCATTATTGGCACTAACGTAAATTTTAGAATTGCAGTTTGTTTTTAGAAAAGAATAGAAGATTGATTTGTTTTGAATATAAGAATTACTTAATTTTTTAAATTTGACTCATGATCAGTTGTATCTGAAATGGGGTATATTTAATTTGGTTATTGTTGTCCATTTTCAATAATTAAATCAAATATTTGGATTTAAATTTGTAAATTTCTAAAATATCACTGAATTTATGGATACGAATTTTTTCAATTTTGACAAGTTTTATAGTTAGCATACTCAAAACCCAATTAAGTTATAGTAAATAGAATAATAACAATTTCGTAGATTTTTTTATGCAGAATTAGATACTTGCTTTCCACAGAAAAGTATATGGCGTATACGGTATATGAAATTTCCTCGTACAATTTTTTTGTCTTAATAGAGTACTTGACTAAAATTTAAAAAAATAAAAGCCCTGTTTTTGCATATCATTTAAGTGATTTTTATTTCGGATAAATTCTATAAAAATCATCAAAAAATAACTGTATAATTTTAAATGAAAGTATTTCCGTAAAAAACAACTCGTTGTAATGACGTCACAATTTGAAGACACGCAAACGTCAGTGTCAATATTTATAACTTCAAAACTTTGATCATATATTTATAAGATGTTAAAGTAAGTATTCTTTTTAATTTTGGTGAATTATTATATCAAAATCGACATGTTTGTTTACAAAATGTTACGTCATTTTAAAAAAATGGCGCGTTTTCAGTAATTTGAATATAGTTGTTGAAAATTAACTATTTTCAGAAATAATTAACAAATGTTTTTATGTTTCATCATTAAAATCAAACATATGTACCTAATGAAAATTCATAGGATTTTAAACACGTCTACTACTACTTACTACTTACTATTTACCGCTTCGGTGTGAACGAAGTCTAAATCTATATATATATATATATATATATATATATATATATATATATATATATATATATATATATATATACTGGTGTCCCGGCCGGATGTATACATACGATCTACATGTCAATTTTTAACATTGGATTGGATTGGATTGGAAATAGTTGTGTCACAAGAGTGCTTTGGATAAATATATTCCTAATTTTGGTAATTTTCTTTTATAAAATAATTTTTTTCAGCAAATTATCTGCACTGTTTCTTCAACAGAATATTTTTTTGGTATTTTTATTATTTTAACACTTTCAGTCCCATGGCTTCGGCATCCGAAACCAAACAAAACATCTTCAGAGGCCGACCGCGATCAATATTTAGAATAATATACAAAACACTTAAAAATATTTATAAAAATAAAAAAAGATTTTATATTAGGGTAAAAGCCCCCTTTGTGGAACGGTATCTAATTATGAACATTTACATATTAATGAAATTATTTCTGAAAGAAACGTCTGATAACAAAAATTATTATTAATAGAATGATTGTTTTTCAATTTAAATTCAACTCGCATTTAAAGTTTCCTTACTTAATTACAGATATAAATATGTAAATGTCAAAACTGTTCCAGTATTAGATACCGTTCGACAAAGGGAGCTTTTACCCTATTCTAATAAAAGTAATTTATTACTATTTACCGGACACTTTTCATTTTTTGTACATATATATAATATGTTTTATTATTAAAATATCTAGGCTGCATCTTTTATTTTACAATAATATTTTTATCCAGATATATATGCATGTGTGTATTGTATGCTTGTATGTATATGTGTATTTTATCAAAATATCTAATAATAACTCTAAATTGCTCTAACACATACATGTTGAATCATTTAGTGTTTTGTGGAATTATTTTATGTGCTCGTTTATATAAAATTTGTTTAAAAATATTGTCGGCTTCCGGAGAAGTTTACTGTGAAAATGCTTGGGCCTGATAGTGTTAATATTGATTTTCAAGAAAATAAAAAATGCCTTTTTGAATTTACAGCAGATGACACAAAATATTTATTATGTAAAAATGTGAATTGCTTGAAAATTACGACATTCATTTCTTTATTTTACTGCATTATTATTGTTAAAGCTATAGTAACAGTAGTTATAATATTAAATTAGTATTATTAGTTTGTTCAAAGCACTCTTGTGACATAACTTTTTCCTTATGGGAATCCGATGTTAAAAATTAAAATGTAAATCGTATGTATACATCCAAATGGGACACCCGGTATATATATATTTAAAGAAACAAATGCCAATCATCGTCGTTATAACTGAAATCCACTGTATCTATTTTAATATGATAATTATTTAATTTTTTTTTTTAACAGAAGTTTGAAAACGGTGGGCTGTGGAATGTTTTGACTTGACGTTTTTTTTTTTCGTGTAAATTTAAGTGTTTGCATCCAAATTGTAAAATTTTGAATGAATTTTTGAATAATTGTCAAGACAGATTGCACCGCCTGATGTTTGATCGTTTGTTGATACTTTCTTTTGTATAAATTTAAATATGTATTTTTTGATAATTAGGATATTGACCTATTTAAAACTTGTTGAATCAAATCATTCGGTACACGGAGAAAAAAATCATATAATTTTTGTAGAATTCTTGGTTTGATTAGTTTAATTTCTGTCGGAAATGGAACTTTTTACTGTGCTGTTTTACAAATTTTATGGAACTAATATTACGGAAAGAATATTCTATCCTTTAAATTTTCTATGATTATTATAATTTTTATATTTTTACCGTACAAAATTGAATATGTTCGCCTTTTACACGTCGATTGTAGTGCTGAGCACAGTAATTTTCCTATGAATTTTCTCTCCATGTATAGATTTAGTATATGCACGTTATCTTATCACACTAGATTGAGTCTTACGTTAAAGTGGCTTCTTTCTATTTTATTATTATCTTATTTTGATAAAATTTAAGGGTCAGTCCGTTAGAAATCACGCAGCCATGTTACTCAGTATTTTTGATTTTTCGTATCTTTTTGCCAGTTACTCTCCAATAGTACTAGGTAAGTCCAAAACTAGAATTAAACAATTTTCAGGCTTATCTTTTTTATTGACGGCCATTTTAAGTTAGCTTCAGAACCGTTTTTCGACATTATCATGGGCGCCTATACTCAGGGGCAGGGCGCCTATACCCTAGCTTATCATGTTTAAGGGAAAATTGAGATTTCGAGTCCAAAAAGGAGCCTGAAGAGAGCAAAACGTGTTTTTTTTCTGCTTGTCAGTGCTATTTATGGCTATTACGAAATACCATTTGCGATTTGGCCCCTCTAGGAGAAAGGGTAATGACGTTTTTTTTTTTTTTAGATTAAAATAATAACGATAGCATTATAAAGAAAATAAACTATAATTATAGTTTTGTTTTCTTTATAAATGCTATTGATAATTTATTTTCGGTTTTAGGACACAGTTTTTGGTTAATTTTGGTTAACTTAATTCTAGTTTGGCACACACCTAATATTGGGGAGTCACTGGTAAAAGAATTAGGAAAATCAAAAATGTTGAGCAACGGCTCATGGATTGACTCTTAAGATACAAGTAAAATAAATTAAAAATGATTTGAAGTTCCTGCTAAAAAAAAGTAGTTAAGAATTGAATATTTTTATTCAGTTAGAGTGCGAGAAATCAATATGGCGGACAATTTTGACACTCAGCAATAGAGTTTAAAGAACGCCGTTGAATAGATTTTGTAACAATTAGAAGATTATTTTATATTTGTGGTACTTTTTCTTAGGTTGGTAGCAACTGTTAGTTAAGAGAAACTTTGGCGATTGGATAAAATCCGCTCCCTGAACTATACTGAACTGGGATTTTTCAATCTTTAGGGAACAAACTGGTTTTACGAATTTTTCGAACAAATACCTGATACAGATAGCAATCGTTAATTAACATAATTAAAAAAATTATTACGATCATAAAAGGCTTTAATTACAAATTAATTTGGAAAAAATGAAAAAAAATTTGAATTTCTCTGAATCGTTAAATTGCTATAAACGTTTTATCAATTAAAAACTCTTTGTTCATATTTTTAAAATACAGTAAAATCTCGTTCAAATTAAGAACGTGTAGTACTTGCTAATCAAAAATGAACTGATGATTATGATGATGAGAGCATCACTCTTGAAATGTATTTCTCCAGTATGATTTTAAGGAAACATTAAAATTACAGCTGTAAACTTTTGATGTTTTTCTCGAATTTATATCAAGGAAGGTTTATATTTCTGGAGAGATTTTACTGTAATTACTAACAGTTTTTTTTGTTAACATTTAATTTTGAATTGAATATTGTTTGATGATTTGATAGCATTTGAAAATGAGAAATATACAATTTTTCGTATGATTTATTAGCGAATTTCCAGAATGGAATTCAGCTATTACAGCCATTGTCATGACGCGACTTGAGCCCGAGACTATGACAGAAATTTGTTATGAGGTTCGTAGAAACCGAAAATAATATTCACTAAAATTGGTATATATATTGTATATATACAAATTTTAGTGAATATTATATATATATATATATATATATATATATATATATATATATATATATATATATATATATATATATATATATATATATATATATATATATATATTAGGGATGTTACGGATATGAAATTTCGGTTACGGATACGGATACGGATATTTAAAAACATTTTTTTCGGTTTCGGTTACGGATATATAATAATATCGGATAATGTTTCGGATACGGTTACGGATAATTGCTTTTAATGAACAATTTTTTTAGAAGAAAAGAGGAAAATTGTACCAAAAAATGTGAACGCCAAACATGAATCAACGAAAATCTATCAAAAGAAACATATTCTAATTTATTTTCTTCGATTTAAACTCAATTTTCCGGTAGCAGTGGTGTGTCTTTATCTGAAACAATTATTTTCGGATACGGTTTCGGTTACGGATAATGAATTATTTCGGATATCCGGTAGTTTCGGTTACGGTTATGGATATCCATAACATCCCTAATATATATATATATATATATATATATATATATATATATATATATATATATATATATATATATATATATGTGTGTGTGTGTGTGTGTGTGTGTGTGTGTGTGTCCGCACGATAACTCTCGAACGAAATGTCCTAGGTTTACAAAATTTGGTGAATATGTTGAAAGTCCCAAACCATTGGACAAGTTCGTTAGCCAGACACGTCCGATGTCCGGAAGATGGTTTTTGTTCGTGAAAAAAATTAGTTTTTTGCCGAAATTTCTACTTACTCAAAAGTTTTTCCGACATTTTTTTATACCATTAGAAAGAGGAAGACAAATTACATAAAAAAGGTTTGTAAACCATCATTCTTTGTACACTGGTTTCCGAGAAAAACGAATTGTTATAAACGGAAATTCGCTATGTTATACAGGATGCTGCGACAGGGGTATTTTTAAGATAAAAGATGACTCACTGCCTCATTTTACTACTGAAGCTGTGTGTGTGTGTGTGTGTGTGTGTGTGTGTGTATGTGTGTTTGAGTGTGTATTGGCTTTCAATCTCAAATGATTGAAATGTTTATAATTGAGCTGGGAGAAATCAATTTGATTTTCAATTAATTTAAAAAAAAATTTTGAACCTTTTTTTATGCGGTGGAATGGGGCCACATAAAAAGACGCACAAAAAAGAAATATTTAAAAGCTTCATAAATAGCTCTAAAAATATATGTACTTCGCTCCAGATTGAAAAAAAACAACTCTTTTTTTATACGGTGGGTCGTGGCGCATTAACCCTAGAATCATACGTAACCGTCAAATTGACGAATTCTCTACCTGCTCCAGTACTACAACTGGTCGTTGCTTGTCTGTTCTAAAACTTCTGGTATCTAATTTATTTGCTATGATAACACAAAAGACGTATCAATTTTGTTTATAGTTGTTGTCGTTTTGTTTATATTAAAATAATGTGCGTCAATTTGACGACGATGTATGATTAACGTATTTTTTTTAAGATTTTATACTTTACATATAAAAGTTTTTTTAAAAATTTATTAAAGATATGAATGTTATAATTAACTGATTCAATAATAATGATAATGTGAAAGATGATTACAGCTGTTTGACTTATAGAGACGACATAATACTGAAGTTTTAATATATTGAATCGAAAACCAAAGAATGCGTTTCAAGTGACTTAATAATAAAAGATAAACAATTTATTTTGTGGAAAATATTTTAATTTTTATTATTTTTTGAGATCTTTTTCGAAAAATTACTAACAAATTTTAGAAAATTTACACATGTGCTCTCATAACACGACCTGAATCCGGGACTATGGCAGAAATTTGTTTTGAGCTCTCTAGAACCCGAAAATATTTTTTTATTAGAACGTTAATACATTTTTATTAAATATGTATTCCGTTACATATTTTGATAAATTTTAACTTTTAAATATTATCGAGTGCTTTTGAAACATTACTACGTATGACAAACTTTTGTTTGCATTTAAACACACGCAGTATTCATGTGTTTAGTTACCGTTCAACTAAACTGGAACTTTAAGCACTCGACTTCTTTGGTTGGTATGACCATAATCTAAATGTAAATTAAAAATCACATAGTGATTAAAGGAATTATCCGGATCGGCCGGGAATTGAACCCAGGATCTCGATAGTCACCCGATGACTATCGAACACAGGATCGTTGGTCTAATGGCTAAGACACCTGGCTAGTTACCGGGAGATCCTGTGTTCGATTCCCGCCCGATCCGGATAATTTTTTCAATCACCTTGTGATTTTTAATTTAAATTTAAATTTGTTGATTACAGCGATATCATGGCTGTGTCATTTCTACTAAGTTGAACAAATTAATTTTTTGATACGAACACAAAAGTTTGTAATTCTTTTCCCACTAGTGTGTTAGTTGTTTTGTCCACAACTGTATCAGTGACCAATCAATCAATATCAGTGGCAATATGGCATGTGTACATACATTCTATATTTACATATTATACGCAATTGTTAAAGAACGAGTGATGTTTTACAATAAGTTTTAGAACAATTCATTAGTACTAAATGTAGTAGAAGATCAGTTATTCAAGCTTGTATGGACCAACTCTTCTATCTCGAATAAATGAAAAAACTGTTTGTTTCGACATGGTCAGGTTAATATGAACACGGAGTATGTACATTCGAAAACTGAAGTTTAAAGCTCGATTAATACAGGACTCTTTTATGCGAAATTCCAAGGCTTAAAGCGTCTCTCAGACATATCGAAGTTTTTGCACCGACCCACACTACAGTACCGTTAATTAATTATCCTAATTTTGTTTCCGTATTTCAATTTAAAATAAACATTTGTACTAATAAATTGGTCGTCGAATTTCGAGGTCGATATTAATAAAAATTTGTAGGTATATTTAATTAAACATGTGTGCGATTATCATAATATTTTAATTTTTTTGCTGCATTTTACGCGTAACAAACGCTACCGTAAATTTTTCAACACGTTTAAAAAATGGAACAACATTCAAATGTGACAACATTTTCAAAAAAATATTTTGTTTATTTTATAAACTTCCATAATTTATATAGATGTGCAAATTGTCAGTTCAATAAAGACTTTAATGCGATTGAAAAATTTTGTTCCTGATTGCTTGAGAAAATATCAAAAGTTATGCTAGGGAATAGTTTTGCAGTTGTAGCAATATTGAATTTAGTTTCAACTTTAAAATTTATTTTATATTCAAAATAATATAAGAATTTTCTTAATGCCGACAGCTTTAGCAACAAAGATAGTATATTAGAATCTCAAAAAAAGGAAGAAGATGAAAATATTTAAATAATATTTGACTTAATTCATAAATTGAAAAATTCTTGAAAATTATGGTCTAATAAATCAAATTTATTATCTTAACATTGTCTTAAAATATCATCGCAAAATTTTTGTCTTAAATTACGTCAAATGACCAACATGGTTTTCTATCAGAGATGACGTCTAGAGTAAATTTTTGTCCCGTTCCCGTTCAATTCAAAAATTGATTTGCTGTTCACGTCCACTCTCAATCCCAGGAAAAATTATTAGATCCCATCTAATCCGATGTCCGCCTGATTTATTAATTTTAATCTCGTTTTCGACGGGTTCCGATTTTTGCTCCGAGACCCGAAAAAAGAGACAGTTCCTAACCCCCAAAGACAAAAATCGACGTTAATTTGCGCACCGCTCTAGAAAATCTGTCCAGGAAGCTACAGGTAAAATTCTAAGCCAATCGGATAAAAATTTCTAGAGTTGTTGTTTCGAAAAAAATGCGTGTAAAATTTTTGTATGTTTATACCGATCATTTTCACCACCTGTAGAGTCATTTATGAACATATAGCTGATTTATAATGAAAAAAAATTTAACGACCAAGCTGAGAGGCTCCAAAATTTTACGCGCAGTGCGTGGTGTTTTTGAACGTTTTCAAATACTTGAGGTCGTTTCAGAAATTGGATTCAAAACGATTTTCAACACCATAGCGGTCATAACCTACAACGAAAAAACGCCCAACTAGTCCACTGTTTTGACAGCTAATACACTTTATATGAAATTGTTGACGTTCTCCGACGTGGTGTGTGAGTTAGCAAGGTTTCCCTTGACGTCTTATGACCTCAATGACCGTCAAGGTGTTATAATATTTCCCCAGTTATAATTCCTTTTGAATATCATTCTAGAGATGTTAATAAATTATTTAAACCAGTGTTTTTCAGCCTGTGGGTCGCGACCCCCTGGGGGGTCGCAAAGCCTTTTCAAGGGGGTCGTAGTTACGTTAACAATAAAACCACTCTAGTTCAATATATACTATTTAATAAAGAAAAGGTTAATTAAAGGTTACATTCATGCGATAGTTTCATACTTTCGCCTGATAAAATTTCAAAACAAATAACCTGCGTATTTCAATAACAGTAAATCGGAGTTTTAAATATTTAATTATCGTTATATAGACGCTTTTTCTTTGCTTTTGTTTCATTACATTCGTTGGAATTTGAAGTTGACGGTTGTGCATGTCTTTCCAGAAACTCATCCATTTTCAGTAATTACAATGAGCATAGAATTTTGGATATTAAACAATAAAAGACAATGAGCAACTATACTAAACAAACAACAAGTCAATTCAATAAATTTAAACACAATTCAAAGCGAATTCACCTTTATTCATCCTTTACTCGCCTGATGCTCCACGTAGCGCTCATCACGTTACGCTATGTCTCGCTCACACAAGTCACGCGCGTGTTCAGAAGCTACTATAAGTCGTCAATTTTGATGTCGATATAAAAATATGCCTGTTTAAAATCCTTTGTTACGTATATATTTAATTGACACCTAACTGAAAATATGCAATAATGATAAACGGATGCGATATTTATAACATAAAATAAAATAAAAGTTAGAAATAGCAGAGGGTAGGGAGTGCGAAATATTTTTCTATATTAGGGGGTCGCGAAAGATTTTTCCGTACTAGGGCGTCGCGCCATGAAAAAGGTTGAAAAACTGATTTAAACTAGTAAAAAGAAAATGGAAAACTATTTTTTCCCAAACTGATGTAAGCCGTTAAAGACAGAAAAATTGCCGATTTTCGATTGCCTGTTTAAACCATTTTAAACGTTATATTCCCTCTTCGTCACTGATTATTTCGAATGGTTGAATCAAATTGTGATATTAAATTCGATAATATTATCCGTAACAAATTAAAAATTCGAAATTTTTGTTGTAACAATATACCTAATCACTACAAAACATTTCATTAAAAAGCTTATGGTTTGATTTTTATTCTTTTACGATAATCTAGGTACATAATTGGTTTGTATGCAGTACGCGTAAATATACCTACCCAGTATACAGTATCTACAGCAAATTTCTAACGAGCAAATTGTACGCTATTTTAAATATTGATTAGAGTTGTAATTAAAATTTTATTGACTACGCTTTGCATATTAATTATGTGTGCAATTTTTTTTTATTATCGTTATTCGTTTCATAATTATTATTATTGATATTACTATTGAATTTAAAAAAAAAAATACCCCTGTCGCAGCATCCTGCATAACATAGCGAATTTCCGTTTATAAAAATTAGTTTTCTCGAAAACTAGTTGACATAGAACAATAGTTTAAAGACCTTTTTTATGTAATTTTTTCTCCCCTTTTAACTGGTGTGAAAAATTTTCGCAAAAATTGTTGATTAAGTGGAAATTTTGGCAAAAAACTAATTTTTTGCAAGAACAAAAAGCATGTTCCTGGCATCCGACGTGTCTGGCCAACGAACTTGTCCAACGGTTTGGTATTTCCAACATTTTCACCAAATTTCGTAAACCTAGGACGTTTCGTTCGAGAGTTATCGTATGGACACATATATACATATACATATATATATATATATATATATATATATATATATATATATATATATATATATATATATATATACATATATATATATATATATATATATGTATATATAAATTTTAGTGAGAATTATTTTCGGTTTCTAGACCTCAAAACAAAATTTCTGCCATAGTCCCGGGCTTAAGTCGCGTCATGATAGCGGCTGTAATAGCTGAATTCCATTCTGGAAATTCGCTACTAGCTATAGTTAGTGTATATAGTTTTGCCGTTTAAGGGAAGGATAATATTATATAATAGAACCAAGAAACATAATGTACTATCTAAATTACGAAAGGATCGAATTTTCGAATTCTTTAAAATATTCCAAAGGAGTCATATTTAAAGTTCCGTAGAAAATTTTTGAAATGTTCGAGAATAATAAAAATTTTGGTTTTTAAGGTTCCGAAGGAACATTTTGGAATTCCGTATGTCTGTCCGTCCGTCCGCTACAGCCTGATAATTCCTACATCTTTTCGTCTATGAGCATAAAATTTTGCATGCTACAGGTAGCAATATCAAATTATTTGCAGCAAAACAAATTTATTGAAATTTTTTTCGAGATTCGACAGTGGGGGACATAATTTGGGATACTGTTAGAGAGGGTTCGAAATAATGAAGTTGAGATTTGAGAATAGCTTCCACCCACTGATGCTAAAAATACTCAGTTAAAGTTATTCGGCTTTAGTTGTGTTGGTAACTTTCGGAAATATCTAGGTAAAAAATTTTTCAAAAGTTAAAAAGTTCAAAAAGTAATTTACGGCCGAGAAAATGATCCCCGTTAAATGAAATTTTGGATCCAGGTATGTTTCTGTATTAGAGGAAACATTTTGTGAAAATTCTAGTTCGTATGAAAAATGTACAAAATGAGTTTTAGGGTCTCGTTTGTGAAATATTGAATTTAAACGGTTAAATGTTTCCTAAAAGAACAGATGAGCGAGTTAAATTGAAACTCTTGTCGAATATATTTAGCTATTTTTAGATAAATCATAAAAATTTCACTTAAATACCCTATATTTTATTTTGAAAACTGTGAAAGAGTCACGCCACTGAGGATCCCTTACTCAATGCGTATCCATCACGAAATTGGACAATTTTTTTTTATGTACCTTCTATTGTATTCTGCTCATTCATCTTTTATTAACTGTCTTTAAACGTAAAGATGATGTATTACCTACTCTGTTACATCCTGTATATAAAACAATTTAAATCGAGACATATCTAATAGTCGAAATAGTTTTCTGTGTTTTCAAGTCGGTGGCTAGTTCTGTGTACAATAAGTCAAGTTAGCTAATGATAACATTGTACTTAGTTAGTGGTTGGTGGAATTGGAGTTGGTAAGTTATTCTTTCGCGATGTTTATCTATGGAATGTCCGTTCGTCCGTCCCGTCCATGTTTGTACCGCGATGCATCGGAATCACTTTGTGTGCCGCCCATCCGACAGCATTGCGTTCAACATTTGTCTCAGTCGGCATCTACCATGCCATAATTTCGATTGTTCTTTGCCGCCAGAGATAGTGTTGATTTAAACTCGTATGTATCAATTAACAATTGCAAAACTAAATTTTGCTCCTTCAACTTCAAATCCAAAATATAATAACAAAAATTTGGGGGGACAGGTCTACCCACACTGTCAACTTCCCATTGGGTGTTCTCAAAGACTAGAGAGTACCGTACATAAATAATTCTTTTTTCATTTCAGGGGCCTTCTCCCTCTGAATCCCCGACAGGGGCTTTGTCCCTTGCGCCCCACTGAGAGGCTTCGCGCCCTGTATCTCGTGGGGGACTCCACTCCTCATTAAACAAATGATATCATCTTTATTTTCGAGATATGCGAGACGATAAATATTTCACAAAAAGTTTTTAAGTTTTAACTTCTCATAGGAAGTTATTGTAATGGGTCCGATTTTACGAATCGCTAATTTTGACATATCTCCATGCTTCAAGGTCACTAGAATCCGAATCCATCATTTTTAGCGTGATGTCTGCGTGTGCGTTCGTTAGTTCGTTCGTGAATTTTTTTTCGTCTCGCATATCTCGAGAACAAATGATGATATCAACTCCGGACTAGATGCGTACTAAATGCGACTAGATTTCATTAGATGCGTAATTAAAAAATGAAGACCGGATAAAGTTTTTAGCAAATTCGTATTAGCGGTTTGTTTTTTATGGTAAAAATTGTGGTAAAAAACAGAATTAACTTTATTAAGATAACATAGATTATATGGATTTTTTACCATAACATTATTATACGAGTATAATGGCCTAAGAACCTTCCTTGATGTTAAAAACGCCAATATTTTATTATAGAATTAAAAAAAAAAAAAAAAAAAAAAAACGAAATAAGAAACTGTTTTTGAAATATATTTTGTCTTGCATATCTTGAGAACAAATGATATTATCATTTGTTTGATAAGGGTGGTGCCTCCACCCTTAGATACAGAAGGCTAGGCCCCCGGTATGGTACAAGGGGCAAAGCCTCTATCGAGGGCCCAGGGGAGAAGTTATCCGAAATGGAAAAAGAATTATTTATGTACAGTAGTCTCTAGTTTTTAAGGACACCCAATGGGAAGTTGACAGTGTGGGTAGACCTGTCCCCCAATTTTTTTTTTTTTTTTTTTTTTTTTTATATTATAAAAATCAAATCGCTAATCTGAATTTGTTGAAAACTTTATTCGGTCTTCATTTTTAGGGCTACGAATGGTAATTGACCTTCGAAGACCTTATTTAATTACGCATCTAATGAAATTAGTCCGGAATTGATATCGTCATTTGTTCTCGAGATATGCGAGACGAAAAAAATTCACGAACGAACGAACGAACTAACTAACGAACGCACACACAGACATCACGCTAAAAACGATGTATTCAGATTCTAGTGACCTTCAATCGTGGAGATATGTCCAAATTAGCGATTCGTAAAATCGGCCCCGTTACAATAACTTCCAATGGGAATTAAAAAATTTTTAAACAAGTATATTTTATAGTAGTGTCTGTCTGTACTAGACTGCCACCCTCTTCCCGCCGTCTTTTGATCACTTCCTGTCTCTTTGCTTATGTCATATTCTTGTTCACGTGATGTGAAAAGATATCTTCTTGTCTCCTGTTGTTATGCATCAAACGGAAAACATTATTAGAAATATTTCGCATAACGTCTTTGATACTTTCTTCTAACTGTTTCTGCCCCACGTTGGGCGCCCATCGTGTCACCCGGCGTGTAACACCCTATTTATTGTTGTGTTCCTTCGTATACGACATAATATAATGTATGCTATTTATCCGTGTGTACGTATATGTATATTGTGACGAATAGATGTCGCTGCTGTTGCTTCTTCTTCTCAACAAGGTATTTTATCAAAGAAACAAAATACACTTTTTTTGTGCCATGTGTTTCATCTTTCCATACAATATTGATCATAATAATGATGACATCAAATTGACGATGGTGGGAGGTGAGGAGACAACATACTCCCCCTTCACTATTCACCCCACTCTTTCACATAGTTCAATGCAGCAGGTAGCTTCCTTGTGTTGTATCTATCAGTTTTTGTTTTGTTTTCGGGAACATTACAAAGTACGAAGAGCATCTGGATGAATTCACGATGACATATTTTTCAAAAATTTATATTATCTTATAAAATAGTGAAATAAATTTATCGAATAATTTTCATATTTATTTTATAATATAAGTAAATGCGAATTTTTGTGAAATTTGCATCAAAGAGGAAAAATGCATACATGATCTTTCTTTCTTCTCTGTATAATAGTACGTACTTGCAAAAGGAAAATAAAATATATTTTAGTAACGTAAAAGCCCCTATAAAAGTCCGAACAGTTTTCACATTTATATATTAATATAAATTAATGAAGTTATTTCTGAACGAAACCTCTGATAACAAAAATTATTATTAAAAGAATGATTATTTTTCAATTTAAATTCACCTCGCAAACCTATAAAAATGTCATTTTATACTAATACACCCATAATATATTTGTGTACGTGTTAGTTATTATGTGTGCGTACACGTTAACTACCAGAATCAAATTCATTACTTTTAAAATTATTAAAATTAGAAGATTGAATAATAATCAAATATTAATACTGTTAACAGGTATTGTAAAATTTAACTTATTTTTCTACAAATAAATTAACTTTGTCAGTACTGATCGATTTACCTTAAGCTACTAAAACTAGCTACTAAAGCTTATTTCTAGAATTTTTTCGTATCTTGCTTTGTTTTTGAGAAAAAAAATAAAAGAAATCACTTTCAAAAAATCACAAAAATTTCAAAAAAATCAGTGGCGCACATATTTTTGGTCAAAGATATTGGTTAAGGTGCCTTCCGGGACATAACACTGTCAAATTTCAACAAAATCGGCTGAAGGATATTTAGGAAAAACGATTTCTTTTAAAAATGTTGACACCATGTATCCTGAAAACAAAGCATTACGGGACCCATATTTATATGAACTTTTCATCTTAGAATTACTCAAAGAATCACCCCCTTCAAGTTTGGCCACGTACTTACCTAACAGCCTGTATAGGCGATTTGGTAGCAAAATGAATTAATCTATAAAGTTCAATGATAGGACGGTACAAATTACGTTAAATTTTCAAAATAGACATTTTGTATATTTTTCGACGTTTATCACGAATCTAAAGTCGAAATTCGTGCAAGTTAAACCATTGAGCTGTTCAAGAAACGAACACTGTTGTTGGTAGAAGTGCGATAACTAGAAAACTAAACGGTTTCAACGTTAGTATCGGTCTCTATAATGTATATTTTTGCTCCTTTGCAAACTTTTTTTTTTACTACTCTATGGTATATTTCATATATATTATTTTGTTCTCTCTATAAGTGAATGCCCTGTCGCAGCATCGTGCATAACATAGTGAATTTCCGTTTATAAAAGTTTTTCTTGAAAACTAGTTGACATAGAATAATAGTTTAAAGACCTTTTTTATGTGATTTTTTTTCCTCTTCCCAATGGTGTAAAAAATTTCACAAAAATTTTTGAATATGGGGAAATTTTGGCAAAAAACTAATTTTTTCACGAAAATTGCCAAAAAACCATGTTCCGGGCATCGGACGTGTCTGGTTAACGAACTCGTCCAACGGTTTGGAACTTCCAATATTTTCACCAAATTTCGTAAACGTAAGACATTTCGTTCGAAAATTATCGCGCGGATATATATAAATATATATATATATATATATATATATATATATATATATATATATATATATATATATATATATATATATATATATATATATATATAAATTTTAGTGAATATTATTTTCGGTTTCTAGGCACCTTAAAACAAATTTCTGCCATAGTCCCGGGCTCAAGTCGCGTCATGACAGTGGCTGTAATGGCTGAATTCCATTCTGGAAATTCGCTAATAATGTTTTGTTAGTTCTGTAATATAGCAACAAACAGTCGCTTCAATACACACAGCAACAGGTTGCCAATTCTTACAAATATAAAATTCTCATGAGTTTTACTCGTCGAGTAAAGTAAATAATATTATGTATGAGTCGGCCGCCGCATTGCTACCGTTTCCCCCCACTCCGTCACTTTTTAACCCCAACAAACTGTTATGTTACAGTATTATGTAAGCCTTATTATATACAGACAGGATTTTATGATCGTAAGTTTTTTGTGTATAAATTGTAGGTATATTCAAATAATCTTTTATTTCGGAAATATTAAAGAAATATATCTTAATAATTTTATTTTGTATATTGTTCAGTTTTTTTTATTTATTGTTTTAAATGAGGGGGGATTTAACGCGTTAATAGTCATGGATTGGGCTATATAGTGTCAGGTACAATCTAACTGCGACACTACGCTGTACCGCGTCAACTAGTGACGAGCAAATGCAAGACCAAGACCAAGACTGCCAAGTGTCAAGACTGCCAATGATCCGACCGAGCCGGACACCCATCGACGGGTGTCCGGCTCGGACGCCTGTCGAGCATATAGGATCGTTGGTGTAGTGGTTAGCACGCCTGGCTAGTTACCAAGAGATGCTGGGTTCGATTCCCGGCCGATCCGGATAATTTTTTCAATCACTTTGTGATTTTTAATTTACATATGTGGTTTTTGGTCATACTATACCAAAGAAATCGAGTGCTTAAAGTTTCAGTTTAGCTGAACGATAAGTGAACATATCAATACTGCGTGTGTTGAAATGCAAACAAAAGTTTGCCATACGTAGTAATGTCTCACAAGCACTCGATAATATTTGAAAAAAAAGAAATTAAAACTTGCTGATTGGTTTAAAAGCGGGAGCAAAATCATTTTTTAGTCCCTTGGGACTAAAAGTGAATTTTTTTTAGACCCTTGGGACTAAAAGTGGAACTTTACTCCCTATTATGAGGGACTAAATCATGTCTTTTAGTCCCAGAAATGCAAAAGATATAATAATTATCATTTATTGGTAATAAATTTCGACGACAAAGTACCCTATGATCACAGTAATGCATACTTACCAACTTACAGAAATATATTCCCTTGTGTTTGTTTCCGAACTAGTCATTTGAAGAACAGCTACCCTGATCTGTGTTAATCATCTGATGTATCTGTGTGAGATGAATTTAATGTTACACATGATTTAAGTTTAAGGTGTAAACAAGACCTTATTGTCTCAAATTTGAGCGAAATCATGAAAAAATTCACTGGGTTGTCCTGCGAAAAAATTGAACTGATCTGGATTATAAAAATAGATTGATAACATAAATTGCTGCTGTCTTTTTTAACTCAATCGTTACTATAGTAACACGATCATTGTCAAATCAGGGAATATAATTAAAATTTTAATTTTCATTTACGCGCGTGTACAAATTGGGTAAATGTGAGTAAATATAATTTTTATTTTTCCGATACTGACATATATAGTAAAATGGTACTCTTCCAATATCCTCTATATCAGTGGTTCCCAAAGTGGTTCCTACGGACCCCCAGGGGTCCCCGAGATCATTCAGGCGGTCCGTGGAAAATTAAAATTGTTTTGGGGGTCCCTGAACAACATCAGGGGGTCCGTGCAAGGTTTAATATAAAATGAAAACATTATGACAAATTTTTATTAATATGGAAGCTAAATAACAATGAACAAATTATTAGCGATTTTTACGTCCTAAGTAAAGTATAAAAGAAAAGTTATACTCTTGTTTAAGTTGATTAAAAAAATTATATATCACAGTTATCAATACAGTAAGCCCTTAACATTCATTAAAGGTTTCTTTTTTTATTAAAAACCGAAGAAGGGATTGTAAGTTTTTCTAACACAGATGTGTTTCTAAAGAATATAGGTACATATTATTTATTAATGATCAGAGATGAGGCTTATTTAAGATACAAGTATTTGAAATACAAATACAAGATACAAAATACGTATTTTCATCTTGTATCTTTGTATCTAGCAATGTATCATTATGGGTTATTGTACAAAAGCTGTTGATTACTTTTCCATCTTTCTATTTGGTAAAACGTGGATTCAGTGCCGTTATAAGCTTTATCACAAAAAAAACCGACCAGAAATTAATACTCGTGGGGATTTGCTGTTGCTACTCACAAATATTGAGCCGGACATAAATACACTCATAACATCCCATCAGGTCATTTTTTTTTTTGTATTTTGAAAAAAAGTTATAATTTCAATAAGTACTTCTTCAACAAAATGTTTTGTTTATATTTTATTTTTACGCCACCATTTACCATTCAAAACATCAAAGTTATATTTGTGTCCCTGAGTGTTTCACCCAGGGTCCCTGAGCAAGTTTTGACTATGAAAAGGGGTCCGTGAGCAAGTTTTGACTATGAAAAGGGGCCAAAAGAGTTTGGGAACCACTGCTCTATATGAACCTAAACTATATTGTTACTCCTTTTTTTTTAAATTTTATTTAGCATACAATAATTACCATATTATTTAATTCAAAATGCTTGTATGTTGCGCTTGTGAACTATATGAATGAAATAAAATTCAAATTTATAGATTGAATTTTTAATTAAAAAAAACGGTGTTTGAATTTTTGTTTTGTTTTGATTTTATATTATTGATTTACCTGTTCACTCTCGTGTACACGTCTATTGTATGTAATTACAGGGATTGAGAGAGAATTGGGAAATTAGTGATATGAGAGATATGGGAAATTAGTGAGTAAATCTTAACTACCTACATTCTCGCGAAGTTGACCGAGTACGAGAGTGTAGACGGTTACGTCGTTGTGCCTCGTGGTCGGTGTTACGATGCTATTCGGCCTGCCTCAGCCAACCTCGCCACGATCAACTTCGCGAGAATGTAGTTGTTCCTATAGAAACAATATGACAATACACATATGACGATATGTATAGGTTTAACCCATTTACATGCATTGTTGATCCCTCCTTTCCCCTTTTTGTTTGGCTGCAACATATTTCTTCAATCTCTTACCTAATAAAAAATAAAATTATATTTAGAAACAATTTCATTTTATTCATAAAAATTGCTTTAGATGGTCAAATGTTACGTCACATACGGCGCTTATTCCTCTTCCTCCTCATCACGTGTAATTACACGAGGCAGTTGTTTTCTCTCCTCTCTTTTTGCGAAGCTACATATTTTATGGACAGTCTTTTAAGTGTTCCTACGTAATAGTTTACAAAAAAATGTGCCTTAAAATTTAACCTTAAAATTATTAAAGTGTCTGAAGTTTTTTTTGTTTTTTTGATATACCTGTGGCTGGCTTCTTGTTGTTCTGCGTTTTAATAACATTATTTGATTACGTGACGTAAAAACTTCTAAAGCTCTTAAAAGTTTGTATAAACTTAAGAAAATGACATTTAAAAAGTGAGATTCAACTTAGTTTTCGATCTAGTAACATCAAGGGGGGAGGGTCCTCCAGAACTTTCAAATTTTTTATTTTTTTTCTTGCCTGAAACGTTCATTTGAACCTTAAAGAATATATTTCCAATATTGTAAGCCCAATAGAAAGATTATATTAGGTAACGGATAAACTGATTTTAACTCTACTTTTCAAGAACGAAAACTTTTTAATAGCGTTTTTCTCAAAACCGGTTTTTTTTCCGCGCCGTGGAACATAACTTAAAAAATTACGGTATTATTACGGTTTTGTACAAATATTCTTTAAGATACTGGCCTTTGCATACCTATACCTAAAATTTTGCATAAATTATTACTATAAATATTGTTTATAAAAAATTGTTTATAAAAAGAAGTGAAATTTTTTTCTTTTTGATTTTAAATTGTAAAAAAAAATTTTCTAATTAGAAATAGGTATATGCAAAGCGTAATGACTTATTTTACTAAAATCTTTTTGTCCGATTGATTTCAGTTGATTACAAGAGGCTGGGCATTCCACGGCGCAAATCGAGGGATTCAACTTGGAACACCTGTAGCGCCGCCATTTTTCCATTTTTTTGCATAAAAATTTACGAGTGAATACATCACGTACTATACTCTGTAACTTCATTTGATACAATATATAAATACCAGCGGAGTGGCCGAGCGTGCTTGTGCGCCTAGCGTTTGCCGACTGGTAGGTCGAGGGTTCAAATCCCGCGGCCGGCTATGCTCGTGAAGGTTTTCTGCAGTGTCCCTTCACAACTCCAGATGAATATCGCCATATTTCCTTAAGAAAAGAGCTGGAGACGTACAGCTTCCAAATCCTAGCCCCCAGCCCCACTTTCCTTGTCCTCCACCGACATCATAAAATCTATCATGTAACGTAAAATTATATGTAATGTATAAATAAAGGCATACAAATAATGATGTGGGTGGCGTCTGTTATAGATACCAAAATCTTAAAAACGGACGTTAAACACATTATTATTTTATTATTATTATAAATGTATCCAGTTTCTCAAAAAAATTATTAAAAACCCTGTTGGCTGGAGGACCCTGCCCCCTTAAATTGTCGAACGACTAACAATAAAAAGCTTGAATTTTCATTTTATTATTACATTTTTTTTTTTAAATACCTACATAATTATTTACTAAAATGAAAATTAATGCAGAGTTATATTAATTTATAAAAGTGTTGGAAAGTTTTTTGTAATATATTCCACCTAGAGTTCTCTTAAGGAGAGAAATACCGGATCTATACCTGAGAAAAATTGATCTATATTTTTGAGATTTGAGATTTTACATATTTACTATGACCTGAGAGGGTTAAAATATATTTTTTTTCTTTAATATATGTATATAAATATGGCGACTTTTTACTGAAACATATCACTTTACAAATTTCCAAATGGCTGACGCTTTAGCCGCCATAATTATCATCATAAAAACGATGTATAATCATGTGATGAGGGAGTTATGAGACATTTTTTCAGACAGTCATATTTTGTAAAATTTCTCGATATTTCTGTGTCTTCAGTCTGTTAATAACCCCTGTACCTTTATTGCAAAACATGTATAGGACACAGAACACGGCACAAAAAAGCCCATGCTTGGGTAGCCGGGCTGTAAATAAATTTTTTATGCATATTTGAACGGTAACGTGTACTTTACATTAAACCTGTACCTATACATACAAACAAACATACATACATACAAATGTATTTGTTTGTGTATGTATTCGGTTGTTATCAAACCGTTCGGAATGTTAACTAGCAACCATAAATTCTAATATTTTTGTTATCACGACAACCAAGAGGTTATTTTTTATTGTAATTAATTTTTTTTTCAGCCATATGAAAAATGTTTTGTACATTTTCTGAATATATGAATTTTTTATTAGTCCATGTGCTTCTGTGCGCCCCATTAGAGACTATTACGTATGATTCGTGGCCTATGACTCCTATTGCAGAGTCGGCACCACCATATATAGGTAAATTGGGCGACCGCCTATAGGGCGCCAGAAATCGAGGAACAGTGATGGTGTTTCTTTAGAAAAGTATTATTATAAAAGGGATCAGTCAACCTCTTAGCGAATTTCCAGAATGGAATTCAGCTATTACAGCCACTGTCATGACGCGACCTAAACCCGGGACCATGGCAGAAATTTGTTTTGAAGTCCCTAGGAAAAAAAATTATATTCACTAATATATATATATATATATATATATATATATATATATATATATATATATATATATATATATATATATATATATATATATATGTGTGTGTGTGTCCGCACGATAAGTCTCGAACGAAATGTCCTAATTTTACAAAACAAAATTTGGTGAAAATATTGGAAATCCCAAACTCTTGGATGAATTCTTCAGCCAGACACGTCGGATGCCAAGAACATGGTTTTTGTTGTTGCAAAAAATTAGTTTTTTGCCAAAATTTCCACTTATTCAAAAATTTTTGCGAAATTTTTTTACACCATTTCAAAGAGGAGAAAGAATTACATAAAAAAGGTCTTTAAACTATTCTTCTATGTCAACTAGTTTCCGAGAAAAACTAATTTTTATAAACGGAAATTCGCTATGTTATGCAGGATGCTGCGACAGGGGTATTTCGTCAATTATCTATTTTTATGATTTTTTAAGTAAAAAAGTGTCGATGTTTTTCTGCATTACATGGTTGGCAAAGTAGTCCGAAAACGACATTTCATATTACACGATCGAATGTTATTCCAGTTAATGACGGAAATGATTCTGCCAGGCTACAAGAAATTTATGCAGAGTTAAAGAATTCAGAATTATTAATAAATAAGTTAATAAACATTGCGTATTGATTTAATTGTGTTAATATACTTTGTGAAAAACGTTTACACGTGAAAAGTTGAAGGTTCATTGTATGACTTTTGGGCTGTTATTATGTCTATCAAATTCAGGGGCGCTAAATATCCTTGTGCCGGCCCTGCTTCTTTAGTGTATCCTATTTTCTCTTGGTATTATAACTTTTATGTAATTATTGGGAAAAAAATGTAATTTTCTCTTTTTTAAAATATTGATTAAAATAATTTGCTTGCTGTAAATAAACGATGATTCAGTAAAGTGTAAGTACGTCATTCAACGACTTTTAGTGTGACGTCATCATTAGAACACTTTGCCTCTACAGAATGGTGTTATGATGGTTTTTACTGTTCAAAAATTAATGTCAGGCTGTATTTTAGTTCTTCTGAGGTTTATTCCAGTACTGATTAATGGTGACTTTAATAAGTATGTGCGCATAGTTATTTTACTTTTTCCAGTTAGAAAGAATTGTAATTCTGAACTCACTTAGAATTGATTTTTTTAAATTCATGCTACTCAATAAATGTTTGAAATCCTAGGCATTCACTTTAATGAATATCTTATTGTTAACTGTACAATAAGGAAAGTTAAATATCAAATTTTAAGCTCAAACTGTTTAAGGTAGTTGGTCCGAAAAACGATTTTGACAAAGGATTTTAACGAAGCTTCTCTGGACATTTATTTAATTCAATACCAATAATACGAGCCTATACCAAAAAAAAAAAAAAAAAAAAAAAAAAAAAAACAAAAAAAGAAAAAAAAATTGACCGCCCCAATTTTGAGAAAAACGGTTCGTTAACACGGGCTCTTATGGGAAATTGACATATTCACACGATTTTTTTGAATAAATTGAAAACGTGTCAAAGGAATTCGATAAAAATTTAATATGTTATAAAATATACTACTACAAAAACTTAAGGGAACAAAAAAAAATTGCTAAATTTTTAGTTATTTTTTAAGGGCTGTATTTACGTGAAAAATAGTCGTATCGAGATGATAAAACAAGTATTTTGAAGCTCCAAGTTTCTAGTTTTGAGATCTTTCGTCCAAAAATTTTTAGGAGTGACTGTTATCGAGTAATCCTAAGGAATGACACAAAAATAGAAAATTGAAAATTTTTTGCTCTTTTTTTTGGTCTACGGGCTTAAAAATTTTTTTTACAGTAAAGCCATGGTACTGATTTGATAGCCTGTTTATTCAGCTTCAATTTTCTTTTTAAAATTTTTCTCTACGTTGAACTGTTCCGGAGATATCCAACTTTGAATGCAAAAAGATCCTTTTTGGTTTAACCATCGATATCTCAGTAACCAGTGATCGGACAGAAAATTGAAGGGCAGTTTTGGAATCTGGAATAAATTTCCTACAAGGCTATGCTGCGTACTTTAGGAAAAAAAATTTTTTTCATCTTTAATTTTAACTTGAAAAATGTGAAAAAAGGACTGTTTTCCTTGTTGCGAAAAATTGTCCGCATCCGTGCGAGTATTGATGGGGAATTTAATATTTATACGAATTTTTATACGTCACTGTACTCCCAATAACCCTGCAAATCGTCAGATTGATCTATCGAATGGTTTTCCTAAACCGTTTGTTCAAAATGTCAGAAAAAAATTAAAGAAGCAAAATTGAATGAATAAATTTGCATGAAAAATTCAATTTGTTTTTTCAACCGGAAAGAAGTTGGCGCCGAAAGTTGGAAAATCTTTCTGTTTTTTATATGGCTAAATTGCTCCCAAATTGCTCCTTTGGAATCAGTAATTGCTCCACCTGGAACTTAATTACTTAATTAGTTATTTACAAACAAAAAACCTTTTTTGTTTGACTATTTCTATTATCAAAATCTTGTCAAATAATCCATTTTTATACAATTACTTTATATCAACAAATTGCTCCCAATTTGCTCCATCTAATTTAAAAGTTAGTTATTAATTTCTCTGAATAATAATTAAAATATATTAAAATAAAAAATATTATGAATTAGGTTATGTATTATTAAAACGTATAGGCAATCCATTATACCTTTAAGTCGTTTGCATATATTTAAGGATAATTGAATTTTGACAAATTAAATAACACTATAAAAAAACAAAATATTTTAATAATTATTCAAAAAAATTAAGATTTAGCTTTTAAATTAAATAAAGCAAACTGGGAGCAATTTATTGACATAAAGAAATTATATAAAAAGTATTATTTTGGGAGATTTTGATAACTTAAATAACAGAAAAAAAAAATTTTTTTCTTTACAAATAACTAATTAAATAATTAAGTTTCAGGTTGAGCAATTACTGATTTCAAAGGAGCAATTTGGGAGCAATTTAACCATATAAAAAACAAAAAGATTTTTCAACTTTCGGCGCTAACTTCTTTCCGGTGTTTTTTCAACTGATTTCGGCATGTTTTATCCATTAAATTTAAAAATTAAGAAAAAAAATTTTTTTTTTAAAGTAAAAAAAATGTTTTCTTAATTTTCACTACGTTCGTGCGCTCAACTTCGCTTTCGTGGGCAATCGACAATTTCCCGCACTTATTGCACAATATACTATTAATAAATTATTTTTAAAAAAATTGTTTTTAGCTTTCAAATTAAATAGTGGAAATTAAGAGTAACATATTGATATAAATAAAAATTTTGTAAAAAAGCATTATTTTCCGAAATTTTGAATCTTTCTTAGGTTAGTAATAACTTCTAAGTTTTATAAAACGGAATAGTATAAAAGATAGGTTTACATTGAACAGTATCACATAAGAATATTTACTCTTAAGTTAACAGTAAGTTTGATAGTTGTATAAATTGTATGTACTTATATTTTCTTTCTCTTTCTAGGTAAGTCGCTCTTCTTCCACCTACTAACACCATCCTCGGAGTGTCTATAAATGTATGGGTCAGTGGGTAAGTTTTTTTTTACTAAGTCTTTTTACTAAAACAATTTCTAATTAATATTTTTTCTTCCAATAAACTTCTCCGTTTTACAGAATTTTTTTTCAATAAATTGACACGAATAACTTGACGAAATATTCAAATTGTTCGCTACTGCACATCTAACTTTCAAACGTATAGTTATTCGTATCAATTTTTGTGAAAATTTTCTTTTGTTTCGAAGTAAAAAATTCCTTTTTTTTCGCAACTACTATAGTTTGGTTTTTTTTACATCCATATAATATTTTTTTAAATTAAATGCGTTTTTTTTTCCTCAACTAGCTTTGATATACCTATTTTACTATTTTAAATTAAAATTAATGGAACGTGTCTCGCTTAGAATTTAATAATTACATTTTAATATTTAATTAGTTTTGTTTTTAATAAATTACTATTATTAAACGAAACTATCTACAGTATTGTAATAATATAAATAAAATATATAATGTGTCCCGTAATAGTGTACCTCAGCTGGATAAATGGACCTAAATTCAAAATTTTGTCTCGGATCAGCGTAAACTTGGCTCGCGTCGCAACTTCACCTTCTTGAATAATAATTATCATTAATACTTTTTATTTTTCACGCGTGAAAAGAAGTAAACCATTCTGACACTGATGTCATAGGCTTATTTAGCATATATAAGCTTAATTTTTTATTTAAGAATTGCAAGAAAATTGTACTCTCTTTCAGAAACATTTGAAATAACAGATTCTTTCATGCCGGAAGTGTTTGTCATACCTCCCGAAAGTCACACTTTTTCTGGGAGGTATGACAGAAACTTTCGACACAGGAGGATCTTTCACAGAAAATTGTACCTTAAACACAGACCAATGAACACTATTATATTATACTACTAGAAAAAGCGTAAAGCCAGTTTATAGGCAGTTTTCTTGAGGCAGATTTAAGGAATATAATGTATTGTCCATTTTTCAGCAAATAGGACTATAATTATGGCAGGATATAATTTGTATACGTACGTATGCTGAAAATAAAATTATCCCACTTTTTTTCTTTCAAAGTTTTGCAGTTTCTCCTCAAAAAAGTAAAATTTTATTATCAATATTATATTTTGACGATAATTATTTGAAAACGTTACTACGGATGTCACCGGTTATTGCAGGGGTCGGCAACCTGCGGCCCGCCAAGCAATATAACTTTTCGAACAATTTGCTCTGCCTATGCAGAGTTGAGCATACTTTAGGCATACTTTTTCCGATGTTTTATAGCAGGTAAATAAAACTGTTACTAAAAATTTTTTCTCGTGTTGATTTTTAATAATATTTATACTAAGTTGTGTTAAAAAAAGAAAATACCCCTGTCGCAGTATCCTGCATAATATAGCGAATTTCTGTTTACAAAAATCAGTTTTTCTCGGAAACTACTTGACATAGAATTATTTTTCAAAAACTCTTTTTATGTGATTATTTTCTCCTTTTTCTAACGATGTAAGAAAATGTGGCAAAAACTTGAGGAAATTGAGGCAAAAAACTGTCTTTTTCCACAAAAATTGTTTAGGCAAAAATGCCTAAACATCCATTCCGGGCATCGCACGTGTCTGACTTTTTGTACTTCCAACATTTTTACAAAATTTCGTAAAAACGGGATTTTTCGTTCGAGAGTTATATAAATTTTAGTGAATGTCATTTTTGGCTTCTAGAGAAATTATTTCTATCATAGTTCCGGGCTCAAGCAGCCTCAAGACAGTGACTCTAATAGTTGAATTTTCGATTCGAAAATTCGTTTAAAAAAACCTACTTAAGCCACATTCTACATTGAAAAATATTTGAGTGTGCGGCCCGCTAAATATTATTTTTTTTTAAAAGTGGCCCGCCATCCAAAAAAGGTTGCCGACTCCTGGGTTATTGCATTGATTACTGTATTACAGAATACTATTAGGTCGTATACTGGTCGTATCTGGGTGCTTCATTTATAAATTGATAGAGTGAGTCTGTAGGATGTAATTATATAATATGTTCTTTGGTCTGTGACCTTAAATTTTGTAAACCTTCCTGGTAACGGTAAAAAATTAACTCAGTTGAAAAATACTTTTTGGCAAGCTTTCTTCCGTCATACCACACTAACTTTGTATTCTTTTTAACCATATATTTCTATAACGGCACATTTGACGTCACTTGTTCCCGGTATGTGTATTTTGTTATACCTTTTTGACTGTTGCTAGTTCACTTTAACCCTAGAATCATACGTTGGTCTACGAGTCAAGTTAATCATACATCGGCGTCGTTTCGACGAATGGACTTTTTATGAGGAGTTTTAGAGTTTATTTGCAAAAAACATTTTTTTTTACATAACAATACTACAAAAGCGAACAAAATATTTAAAAAAATTGGATTTGGAAAAATTTCTTAATGTAAATATTTATTAATTTTTTTAATCTTTTTATCAAAGCATATTTTCATTATAAAAATTAAAAAATATATAAATACATCAATTGTAATAATCAATTTATGAACTATTATGAGTCAGTGGACACGTGTGACTTTACAGAATGTGAAATTTCTCAGTCATAAATATTCCTATCGATATGTAGTTATTTCCCGATTAGGCACATTTGTAAATTTTCTATTTGTTAGTAATTTTTCGAATAAGATCTCAAAAAATAATAAAAATTAAAATATTTTCCACAAAATAAATTGTTAATCTTTTATTAAGTCATTCGAAACGCATTCTTTAGTTTTCGATTCAATATATTCAAACTTCAGTATTAGGTCGTCTCTATAAGTCAAACAGCTGTAATCATCTTTCACATTATCATAATCATTGAATAAATTAATTATAACATCCATATCTTTAATAAATTTTAGAAAAATTAGGAAAACTTTTATACGTGGAGTACAAAATCTTTAAAAAAAATATAGGTTAATTATACATCGTCGTCCTTTTGACGCACACTATTTCAGTATAAAAAAACGACAATAGCTATCAACAAAATTTATATGTCTTATGTGTTATAATAACAAATAAATTAGATAACAGAAGTTTCACAGCGAGCAGGTACCGACAAGTCACAGTATTGGAGCAGGTAGAGAAGTTCGTTCGTCGTTTTGACGAGTACGTATGATTCTAGGGTTAAGGAAATTTTAATGGCATAATGACAGGAACAAAGGGTTCCTTTTTAGCACACTCTATACGTATTTGATATTAGTAAGTATGGTTGTTGTTGAAGTTTATTAATTTTATTATTAATTATTTTATTACTTAGGTAATATGAATCATATTTTTCAATTAATTACGTGTTGCATTAATTTTCAATTATAATTAAGTTGATATACTTACATTGAGTTAATTTAGTTCTGTTGTATTATTGTAAACAACTCAACTTGAGAAATAATAGCAAATTTTACAGAATTTAATATAATTGTTAATTATTTATAAATCTATTAATGTACGTATATAATACAATACTTATGATTTTATATTGATTTAATTGTCTATTTATCATTTTAGCTGTTGCGTTAGATGTTAAAGAAAATGTTACGCAAAAGTATTTGTTTAATTTGCGATGATATACGCTCAAGATGCTATAATTTTATAAATTACTCACTTATTATTACACGAGAGGTGTATTTTTTCGAATAAATTTGGGTTTCTCTAATGAAAATTTGTTGTCTAGCAATTTAACGAGAACAATTGTCAATTAACAAAAACGCGACAGTGAAGCTGAAGCGTTTTATAACACCCGCACGCACGCACTTTACTATAATTCAATTTAGAAAAAAAAAAAGAAAAAACTTTAAACGCCTTTTTCTCGAAAGTACGTTTTTCGACATGGTTCCTCATGTATCTCAAAAAGTATTTGAAATATCGACATAAATCAAAGTGCATATTATTCCTCGATACCGTCATTTTGGCCGGAACTAGAATCTTTTGGTTCCATAATATATTTTTAAAATGGTGACTGTTTATAGTCGAGAAAAAGCGGTGATTTTTGAAAATTTATTTTCAAAATGCGATTTCTCGCTGGTTTTTTTTTTCTTAGATCCTAGTTAGTGCCATAACTGCATAGAATGTAGTATATTTTCAGAAAATTCTTGATTTTTAACTTCCCATTGGAAGTTATTGTAATGGGTCCGATTTTACGAATCGCTAATTTTGACATATCTCCACGTTTCATGGTCACTAGAATCCGAATCCATCGTTTTTAGCGTGATGTCTGTGTGTGCGTTCGTTAGTTCGTTCGTTCGTTCGTTCGTGAATTTTTTTTCGTCTCGCATATTTCAAGAACAAATGATGATATCAACTCCGGACTAATTTCATTAGATGCGTAATCAAAAAATGAAGACAAGTTTTCAGCAAATTCAGATTAGCGGTTTGTTTTTTGTGGTAAAAAAACGGAATTAACTACATAAACATAACAGATTATATGGATGTTTTACCATAACATTATTATATAATGGCCTAAGAACCTTCCTTGATGTTAAAAACGCCAGTATTTTATTACAAAATTAAAAAAAAAAAAAAACGAAATAAGAAGAATTGAAAAAATTAGTTTCTTGCCAAAATATATTTTGTCTCGCAAATCTTGAGAACAAATGATGTTATCATTTGTTTGATAAGGGAACCGAAGGCGAAACCCCCGGTATGGTGCAAGAGGCAAAGCCTCTATCGGGGGCCCAGGGGAGGAGTCGCCTGAAATGAAAAAAGAATTATTTATGTACAGTAATCTCTAGTTTTTAAGGACACCCTGTTGGAAGTTGACAGTGTGGGTAGACCTGTCATCCAAATTTTTTGATTTTGGTTCACTGGCGATTTCAGAACGCGAGGAACCATCAAGATGGAAAAATCTCGCAGTGTCGACTTCAAAGCCATTTATACTTAGCTCATTTTTGAATTTTTAAAAAAAATTTTTTTTATAATCTCAAGACTTGTAGGAACAATGTTGTATATTTAGTTTTTTAACCCCTTATTACATGAATTATGAAGGAGGTGAAAAAAAATTTTTTTTTACTGAAAATGTCTTTCACTTCTTTTATTTTAGTAGTCAAATTAAAAAAAAAAAAACAAATTAAGTCTTATTTTATAGAAATTACTCGCATACGAAGCCAAATATGGCAACTTTAAAATAAGCTCCAAAAATCGAAGAAAACAAGAAAACACACACGAATCACAACTATTCCATGTTCTTGAATATATAAAGAGTGTGTTTTGAAAATTTTTGATTTTAGTACTTACCGTTTTATTGTTTTTAGTTTTTACAAATAAAATTAGCACCAATTAATTGCACTGTAACGGTCGGACACTCTGAACATAATTTCAAATAATTTGACAACCCGCACTTACCAAAGACAACAAAAATTACATTCCCTTACTCGAAAGAGTATAAAGTTAGGATTTAACATTACTTTAAAAAAGAAATATTTTAGTATGTTGAAAAAAAAAAATAGTAAAACTTAGAATCCATATATGGCTTCGTACGCGATAAGGGCTTAATAAGATATTTATTTGTATAAAAAGAAAATAATAAAGAAGGTCGATTTTTTATGTTTTTGTGGCGAATCTCCCCTTAATATTTAATTTATAATAAATATAGAACGTCGACGCCATTGTATATTCCTAGACATCAACTTACGGGTAATTTTCCACAACACTGTTTATGTTTTTGGTGTAATTTTTTGATTCATGCGATATTTTTGTACAACGTAATTTACACCGCGTAAAACAGGGGTTTACTGTACTATGTTATACAAATTTAATTTAAACAAAACAAAAGATGTTGTACATTACCATCAAAATATTATTTTAATTCACTTTTTGTTCGTGAAAACAATTTCTTTTGATTTGTTTTTAAAAAAAAATGAAAAAAACAAATAATTAACAAAAGATTTTTTAATTAAACTGTTGTTTTAGTAATATTATAAATAAAATTTTGTTTTCATAATTAATTTATTTTGCTGTAAATATAAAAATTCAATGTTTTTTTTTTTTTTAACAAAAACAAAATAAAAATGAAAACACAAAAGAAATTCATATCTAATTTTCCTCTATTTATTCGTTTATTTCACTGACTGGTAGAGTCCTGGAGTCCACCGATTCGCGCCACCATAAAACAAAATATGTACCTACACAAGTGGCATAATAAACAAACATCTTTGTATTTTTTTGGTCCGTATGTCTGTCTGTCTGTCGATTCTGTTGTGCAAAAAATTTAATTAAAAGCTTCTTTTTATGTAATAATAATATTTTATGTATGTGTGAGTGAGAACAACAAAGAATATACGCGCAGCATATTTTTGTTTGTAACAGTTGGAAGTTCTTTTTGTGGACTGAAGTCTGCGGGGGGGGGGGGAAGCGAGGATGTAATAGCGAACACAACACAAGCGTTTTTAAAATAATAAAATTATATGAAAAAGTTCATTAAAAGAATGTATATGTATCTCTGTAGGTCGTATAAGTACTCGGTGGTAGTATGAAATATTGTTATGAAGAAAATTTTTCTATTTCCTGAAAAATTTGCTGCGTGCTAGAAGCGTCCGTATACAGTTTATTCATTTCATTTCAAAGGATGAATACAAAAAAAATCCATTTTTTACACACTCCAAAAAGTGCAACAAAAACATCAAGTGAGAGGGACGAGCCACACATCGCGCACACACGTACACTACTTTAACCCTAGAATCATACGTTGGTCTACGAGAAACGTTAATCATACATCGGCGTCAATTTGACGAATTTACTTTTTACGGAGGGTTTTACAGTTTATTTGTAAAAACAGTTTTTTTACATAACAATACTACAAAAGCGAATAAAATATTTAAAAAAATTGCATTTGGAAAAATTTTTTAATATAAATATTTATTAATTTTTTTAATCTTTTTATCATATTTTCATTATAAAAATTAAAAAATAGATAAATACATCAATTGTATCATAGGACGAATTGTCTTTCAAATAATTAATTTATGAACTATTATGAGTCGGTGGATAGGTGTGACCTTACAGAATGTGAAATTTCTCGGTCACAAATATTCCCGTAGATATGTAGTTATTTCCTGATTAGGCACATGTATAAATTTTCTAAAATTTGTTAGTAATTTTTCGAATAAGATCTTAAAATATAATAAAATTAAAATATTTTCCACAAAATAAATTGTTAATCTTTTATTAAGTCACTTGAAACGCATTCTTTAGTTTTCGATTCAGTATATTAAAACTTCAGTATTATGTCCTTTCTATAAGTCAAATAGCTGTAATCATATTTCACATTATCATTATCATTGAGTAAATTAATTATGACATCCATATCTTTATTTAGAAAAATTAGGAAAAATTTTATATGTGAAGTACAAAATCTTTAAAAAAGACATTCGTTAATCATGCATCATCGTCAAATTGACGCACACTATTTTAACATAAGCAAAACGACAGCAACTATAAACAAAATGTATTCGTTTGCTGTGTTATAATAACAAATAAATTAGAGAACAGAAGTTTTACAGCAAGCAGGCAACGACAAGTTGTAGTATTGGAGCAGGTAGAGAGTTTCGTTCCTCAATTTGACGACTACGTATGATTCTAGGGTTACGTATGTGTCATACAGACGATTCGTGTATATTCAAGTTGGCTATACGTACATGTATACGTCATTGCAATTTATTAAGTTAATATTCATTGTTATTAAAAGAATATAGCATTTAAGACGTATTATTGTTCGTGGGATAATTATTGATTTCATTCAAATATTCAGATTCATAGTAAGATTAACTTTGATTTTTTTTTTTTTATAAAAAGTTACGTCAAAATATACCTGTCTTCTGTAGAGCGTTCGTTACAGGGACTCCAAGAATTGCAACGCAGGAGGAGAGGGGAACATTTTGTTGCACTTCGCGGAGTTCCACTGTAATTAGTCCGAATCGATATCAGAACATACATTTAGTATACATTAAAAAGATGCTTTGAAATTGAAAAAGTGACCACGAGCGTTCTAGTGGTCACTAGTGGTTAATCGATGCCAACTTTAAAATAAAATAAAAAATTCAAATATAATTTTTTGATTACACCACGGCTTTGGTGTTAAAAACTGACTAAGATTTACAAGTCTACGTGTTCATTCTAAAATATAATATTTTCAATAGTTTTCCGTCTCTCTAAAAAAGTGTTATAAATATTTTTTTAATATATCAATGGTGTTTACTGAATACTACTAATACAAAAAAACATATTCTTTTTTAAATTTTGAAACGCTACTGGTCAATTTTTGTTAAACATTTTGTGTTAATTTTACAATTGAACTTTATTATTTAATAAATTTTCTTCTCTGAATTTTCATTCAAAAATAAAATATTTGGAAATTTATTTAAAATTATCACATAACTAATAATCATTATTTAGCAATTTTTATATGAATAAAAAATTACATTTTACAAGAACTAGTTATTGCTTTAATTCTAATTACGTATTGCGATTACGACTAAATAAATTAAAGCATTTATAACGAGAAAATTCTTGAAAATGATATATTGTAGAAATATATTTCAACGAACAAGAAATAAGTGAATCAAATACAGTTATATACATAATTAATTAAACACAATGTGTGTTACAATGACAAACGGTTACTGTAAGTAACAAGGAATAATATCATGCGTCAAAATGAAATATTAAATTGTAGATTATTTTTAATTGTCACCAATTTAAAGAAAAAATAATAAACAGGTATTGCGGAAAATGTACCGTAATTCCAAGTTTCATTTTTTGATTGGTTGTTGAAGGGGGGGGGTAGATTTTGATACAGTAAAACCTCTGTTACCCGGACGGCAGTGTCATGCAAAAATTAGTCCGGCTAACAGAGGTGTCCGCTTAACAGGGGCAGAGTAAATAATAGCATTAAATAATATAGTATTAATAACCTTTTATTTTTTTTAAATTTTTTAAATTTCCTAATTCAAATCAATTTTATGAACGAATTTAGGTACTTATACAAAAATATAACGTTTACAAATGCATCCTCACATTAGAATCATTTTTAACAAGTTAAAACATGAACAAATATACCTAAGCCATAAAGATACATATATATATACATATATATATATATATATATATATATATATATATATATATATATATATATATATATATATATATATATATATATATATATACATACGCACTAGACGTACTCGCGTCCGGTTAATGGAGGTAAATATATAAAAAATATTGTGTCCGCTTAAGAAAGTGCTGAATGCATTGGTTTTAGTATAGCGTGCCACCGTCCGGCTATATAAGAAGGGTCCGGTTAAGAGAGGTGTCCGTAAACAGAGGTTCTACTGTAAATTTGAATCCGATAATGTTTCGAGCACAGCAATACACGTGCTTAGTTCAGGGTTCTGTATCCGTAATGGCAGAACCCCTTATAATTTCACACTTCGATACAAGAAATAAACAGTGTCGTATCTTAAACAATTTAAAAGAGGAGTTATTTTTTTATCTATATGTATATGTATAAATAATGTGTGTATATCAGAGCGTAATAGATATAAATTTTTGTACACTATAAAAATAAAAATTTTTGCCCGTAATATACCAGTAATGGAGGGAGGTGCCGGTGGTAATGTGGGAAGAGAGAGAGAGGGGATTGTACACATTGAAAAACTAAAAAGGTCAATTTGAAAGTAAATATTGTGTAATAATGCCTAGCACGTATTTCATAGCGGGTGATACCGCGCGCGAATGGGTGATAGTACTACATATTACTAGATGGCGCTTATTTCATGTGATGCGATGATAGTATGTGTATAACAGTAGGAGTAATGTAATGCTGATGTGCTCTGTTGTTCCTGTATAATGTACAGTGTCGGATGAAAGAATTGAAACAGAATTTTTCTATTCCTACTATTAAAAGTAACATTTTGCGCACGGCTAAGTATATGTAAAAATTAACAATTGCCCACACTGAGTGGAAATAGTCGTGGGAAATTATTTCGCACGGCTTAATATAATAAAAAAGTTGGCTATGTCTGATATAATATATAATGTCATATGTAATTCTAAAAATATACATAATATGTATTTATGTTGATTATTTATTATTGTTTCCATAGTTTCAAAGTATGCTTTGGCAAAGATTTGAACATCTTACCACTGACATAAATTTTAGAAAATTTTTACTACTTATTTAATTTTTATTTTAATTATTTATGGTTAAATTTTACGAAAAAAAATGTGTTCGTAGAAAAAGTATAGTGTAAAATACGTAGGAAAAGCTTATTTCTCACTCATATGAATAGTTGCACTCGCCCTGCGGGCTCGCGCAACAAACTCATATTCGTGAGAAATAAGCCTCTTTTCCCACTTATTGTCCAATATACTATTTTTGTAAAAATACAAAAACAAATATACTTATTGTATACGTACTTTGAGATGATAATTGACCCAGCTGAAGTGTGGAAAAAATGCGGAGTTTTATATGATATCATGGCGTTAGCACAAAGTTGGTTATGGATATTTAAAAAAATAATTTTTGACAGACAGTTCAAAAATTTTCTTATAACTTTTTTTTTTAATATTCGATTGTTTTCTTGTAATAAATTAAAAATTGATAATTAATTTGTTATGCAAATTGAATACTTTTCTATAAAATTATTGTTTTCGAAATATTAACATTTTTTTCTCTCTCTCTTTCTCTTTCTCTCCCCCTTATGTCTTAACTCCAAAAATGATCAGTGAATATTCATAAATGACAAACAGAGTGAATTTTTCATTTTTAACTGTCACATGGTATTTGACATATTGATTGGTTAATAAATTAAATGTTATTTTCTACTAGTTGGTAAAAATTATTGAATGAATTTAATCATTCTTGTGTTTTGTAAATTCTCGACATTCAAATAATTGTTTATTATTATTATAAATGTCACTAACGTTTCAGTATTTATTGAATAAAGATAAAATTAAAATAAAATTTAAATTTAAATTTGAAATGTATGTTTAAAAGTGTGAATATTATTCAACATTAAGTATGCCTTCAATTTTATTTTAAATTGAGGATTTTATTTAAAAAAAATCTCGCAATTTCCGTACTTGCCATGCAAAGGCCCCAAGGCGACAGTTCATAGTATATATGAAAATTTAACAGAATAATTATACTGTTTTATCAATAGTTGATAATATCGACACTTTCTTAACCATTAGAGAAATGTTTAAAGGTAATTTTTTAATATTAAATAGAATGGAATCATTTCTGCCATTAATTGGAATAACATTGGGTCATGTAATATGAAATGTCGTTTTCCGACTACTTTGTCTACTATGTAATTCATAAAAATATCAATACTTTTTTAAGCATTAGAGAAATGAAAAATATAATTCATGTAGCCTGGAATCATTTTCACCGTTTATTAAATTAACATTATAGTTTGTGTAATATGAAATGTCGTTTTCCGACCATTTGATCTATACTGTAATTCGTTGCTATACGTATTAAAACAAGTGAATGAGATGACGCCTAACTATTTTCAACAAATGATTTGTAAAAATAGTATAGATTTTATAGTATACGTATAAGCAGAAGAAAATTAATACCTCGTTCTCCAATTTTGCATTTGTTTCTGTTTAACATACCGGCTATCTGTATTTAACAAACATTCAAACGTAAGTAACATTTATAATAAACAATTATTTGAATGTCAAGGATTTACAAAATACAAGAATGATTAATTTCATTCAATAATTTTAAGCAGCTATTAGAAAAGTCTAATAGTAGTATCTAATAGTATATATATATATATATATATATATATATATATATATATATATATATATATATCATATATAAGTTCGGTAAGTTGCTTTTACTGATCGAGAAAATGTTGCGAAACCGAGACCCGCAGGGTCGTGTTTTTGCGATTTTCGAAATCAGTAAAGGCACTTAACGCATCGTGTATTGTATAATATTTTTTTTCACGATCGATTTAAAATAATTAAAGAATAAAAATATAGTAAATAAGAAATAAAATTCGGATAATATAGGTAAAATTTATGTTTCTATGTTATCACATAGAATGTCATGAATAAATATTATAAATTTTTATAGCAACTATACGAATTTTTGTAGTGACAATTGACAACTATATTCGTAAATAAAAAATTAAATGTCAATGATATTTAATTGGCGTGAATATTTTTTTGAATTTTCTATTAAAAAAATTGGGGAATATAGTTTATTAAACTACAGTATTAGTGAGAATAATGGAATTGATGAATAATGTTAATTTTGGCTGCAAATTTATTCTCGTAAAATGAAAGGAAGATTATGAAAATCACAAAAAATTTTAATGATTGAACGACCTTTTGAAATGTCAATAAAGTAAGATTAATACCAACAATAATAATAATAATGTGCAAACTAGTGAAAATTTTCATATTAATCGATTAATTTTCCTAATTGTTCATTGTGCAATAAGTGCGGGAAATTGTCGATTGCCTACGAAAGCGAAGTTGAGCGCACTCATTACGTTCGTGCGCTCATTCGCTTGAGTGGGGCAATCGACAATCCCTCACGAGTTGCACATACTATTTTTTATTACGAATTTCACATAATTTTTTCTATTATTATTTTTGACATTTTTATTACTTTTTAAAATAATATTTTTAAGTGTTCGTCTTTTTTTTCTGAATTAATTATTGTTTAAATTACTGTGTTGGTGGTTTCTATAGAAATAATTATGAAATATTTATTAAATAAAAAATCAAGAGGCGGCTTTGCGTGTTTTGATCAAATTATGCGTGTTTTATTGTCGATTTGCGTGTGGAAAGTTACTTTTCGCACGCAAAAAAGTATATGGGAATAGCACAGTGGGCAAATAGCTATTTTGCGTACAGAAATGTGTGCGCCAAGCTAGTACTTCTCCCGCATGAGTAATAAAAAATAATTATAATCATTTGCGAGCTAATTTTGCCTTACCGCACTCCTATTCACTTACCGGGCACCTATTTTACTTCCCGCATTGTTATTTTTTGGTTTCCATAGATATAAACAAACGTTCGGGAAATGTAACTTACCGGCATTGTCAACAGTATCGGTAAATGCATGAAAATACACGATCGTGCAAAAAACAGTTTAAAAAGGAAAGACTGACTGTGTTGACTTAAAAGGTGTACGATAAAATTAACATTATATCCATACATAAGTGTATGGTGTTATGATACTTGTGTCAACCACTGTACGTACCATCATAGTGTTATATGTACATGTTTGTAATGTGACAATGAGGAGACAATGATTGATATTAATAGCGTATTGCACCGTGACCGCACCGCACCACCACCATCAGCAGCATCAGTTCGCTATATATATCTGTCTATTCTGTGCTATGTACGTTATATATTGTGCCTGCGCCTATTTTGTTACTTACTCCACAGGCTTCCGGACGCGCCAATTTATATTTATAGTGCACGGTGCGTAGTGTAACCGTGTTATTGTATGATCATTTGTCTTTTTTCTATTCATTTAGTGTTTTTTTTTTTTCAATTTTATTTATGCTTGGATTGATTATATGGATTTGTTATCATTTACAGAAATAAAAGTGTCTAATTTTTCTAGAGTAAATTCTATCGAAAAATATTTTCTTACACTATTTAATTTCGGAACTAAAATATGCAGGGCTCAGTATAATGGTGGGCCAAGTCCATTTTTTTCAATTTTGAGCTGACAGTGGCATTTGATGGCTAAAACCGTATACTTTTTAGTGCTGTATTGAACCAAGTCCTTAGTTCGATAATTTATTGTCGAAAAGTTCACTTTATATATATATATATATATATATATATATATATATATATATATATATATATATATATATATATATATATATATATATATATATATATATATATATATATGTATATACAGTAGCGCTCAAAATTATTTTGACAAGTACAGTTTGTTAGGTATTAAAAAAATAAGAATCAAATAATGTATTTAAAGTGATGATATTTTTTACAAATTAGGACCCCTAAATGTTATGAATTTCTAAAGAAAAAGAAAATATCTAACTAAACTAAATAACTAAGTCTTAATAACAACAGGTCAACGATAATAACAAAAGAAGACTTGTCAAAATACTTTATATATATATATATATATATATATATATATATATATATATATATATATATATATATACTGTATATATATATATATACTGTATATATATATATACTGTATATATATATATATATATATATATATATATATATATATATATATATATATATATATATATATATATATTATAAATAAATATATGTAGATAATTTTTTTTTTGAAAAGAGAGGAAATAGTTCCTTTTTTGAGAAAAAAGGAAATAGTATTTGTTTTATTTTTAAATACGTATGTAGGTAATTTAGAGATGTTGATTCTCCAAAAAAAGATCGATTCTTGGATCGATTTAAATCGAAATTAAAAAAATCGATTAAAAAAAATCAGCTAAAAAAATAGATTCTGTGAGATCGATTTAAAAAATCGAAATTTTGAAAAGTTTAATAAAATTAGCTGATAATTTTTGTTAAGAGATTTAATTGATAGTACATGGGAAATATCGTGTAAAAACGCTTTACATTTTGCCAGGGCGATGAGTTAACTTTTCAGTTATGATTATAGCAAATAACGCAATTGAATATGTAGGACGAATATCACGGAATGAACCAAGTTTACTATTCAAAAATTTCAAACAAACTGACAAAAAAATGTTTTCTAAATAAGTTGCTTTTATAGGAAAGGGATCGTTAGCCTCATAGGTGGTCTTCCTTTCCTTTGTATTATTAATAGTCTTCTACTGGACAAAATAGTGCGTGTATATATATATATATATATATATATATATATATATATATATATATATATATATATATATATATATATATGTATTTATATGGAGCCACCTGGGGGATTCGTTGATAATAACAAGTAAAAAGTGTCAATTTATTAACAATAACGTTTTTGGTGTTTCATTTTGACACATGTTTCTTTGTAAAATTACAACTAAAATGAAATTATATTTGAAAAAATCGGTTATCGATCTCTTACTTTTAATAATCGATTCATGAGTCGATTCAAATGAAAAGAATAGATTTTTTAGTATAGTAGGTATATAAATTATGTCTTGCAATAAATATGGTCCTGTTTAGTGAATAATAGATAACACATTATGTTCCTTATATTACACCTCGGTAGACGCTTCTATGAAGTAGTAGCCGTGGAAAGAAATGACGGATCCTGCGAGGACAAAAAAAATTTTTCAAACTTTCGAGCAAAAATGCAGTTTACGAGCAAAAAAAAAGAAAAGAACGCTTTTACACTTTTGTCGGGCTCCTTACCAATGACTCCGGACCTTCATTCTGAACCCGGGCTCCGGGACTGCAACCCCGGCTGCCTTCTCCTCTCGTCGAGTTTGTCTACTATAATTCGTGATCGCAACCATTCAAAAACAACTTTTTGTTGTCATTTTGATCATCCGATTTTTCGTCGCGCAACCAACAGTCTCGTCCAGTACATACACCCCCTTAAACAGAAATAATAAATCTCTTGATATCGTGTAATATAGACCCGTGTGTAGGTACATTAAATATATAATAATCCGTTCACCATACAAACATTCTTGTTTCTCTCATCGCTTGCATATATATTAATGCTTTTGAAAGCTTTCAACAACGTTCAAAGCTCAAGCTCAAGTTTTGATGTATATATATATATATATTCATTGTTTTGTATTATTTTGCGAACAAAACGGCTACCGGATTGGTTGGTACTTACTGTCCGTATTCATATATTGTAGGTTATATTGCGTTATTTAGATCTGAGGATTGCTGTCATTGTTGTAAAGAAGATGGTAGTGTATAGTTGTTTGGATCGCCACGAGGGGTCATGATGACCCATCGTGTCCTCAACACGTCCAGCATCATCCTGGGGTCCATTTTATTGTTTAGTGTTCGCTATTCGGACGATATTCATTCTACATATTATATAGTAGGTATGTTATTGTCTAATATATTGTCGTCTATTAGAAGAGCTAGAAACTACCCACATACGTATTGATTTCTTTATGTACTTATATTCGAATACACAGTGAAAAAATTGGTGTTAAAATTAACACATTTCACATGTCCAGAACGGTCCACTCAATTTTTTGTGTTATTTTAACACAAAGCATATGTGTCAAATCTTTACACAAGGTTTGTGTCAATGATTTAACATAATTACAAGAGGACATACATTTTGTGTTAATTTTTATGAGACTCAAAGAACGCAAATTAAAACAGTCCTTTGTAAAAATTCTTATTTGTTTCCATGTATATGTACCATATATATAATAAAAAAATGAGGGTAGTTTTTATTATTAAACAAAACCGAAAAATTGTAAGTTGTTCCAGTTATTGACGAATATAGTTTTCTTAAACGTTTAAAAATGAAACTATTTTCTTACATTTTAAGGTTATTTTGTTACAGATTCAGTTAAAAAAAAATCATGTAAGCTTACGAGAGTGTATGTTATATAATACAATCTCAAGTAAGCTTACAAGGTTTTTTTTGTAACTGAATCTGTAACAAAATAACCTTAAAATGTAAGAAAATAGTTTCATTTTTAAACGTTTAAGAAAACTATATTCGTCAATAACTGGAACAACTTACAATTTTTCGGTTTTGTTTAATAATAAAAACTACCCTCATCTTTTTTATTATATATATTTTGGTAGATATATATTCTAACGTAAGTTAGGTACTTATAGCATTCTTTTGCTCTACACAAATATTGTGTTACTTCCTCCTTGCTGTTCAAAACAGGTTAACATTTTTATTCTGTTAAATCGAAATTTGTGTTAATATTTTCATTTAACACAAACATTAACGCAGGGTTGTGTTACTTATTTAACACAAAAATTCTAACCACTGTTTTTTTTTTTACGCAGAACACAATTTTTTTTTACTGTGTAGGACTGGATACTTATTTGAATTTTTGAGAAATTCAATTTCTTTGTTAGAAAACGATCAAATATAAGAATTACATGTAAAATAGCGAAAATATAATTCTTATATTTGATCGTTTTCTAACAAAGAAATTGAATGTAAAGTAGTGAAAATATAAATTCAATTCCAAGTATTTTTTTATGGTTCAATGGTAAAGTAACCAATCGGGCTATAAAAAAACTTCGTATAGGTCAAATCAATTTAAATTGGTCTGACATCATTAACAAATGAGGCAAAATTAGACGTACAATGTAACACTCTCAAAACGATTCCTTTATTCAAAAATTAAAAATCCTTTTGGCCGCCATTTACAGCGATAAAAATTTAATTAGTATAGGTATGTTTTCGTTGGAAATGCGCAATCGTTTTTATTAACTCACTAATATTGTACATTTGTGCGTGTATGTAGAAGTTACTTAAGTAAGTACAATTAAAAAATTTAAAAAAAAAAAAAAAACGTATACATCTCGTATTTTATTAATATATTTCATTCATCGATAAATTTAGAAAGTTGCTCAATTGTCTGATGAAATGAAATTGATCATAAATTTTCAAGACTTGTAGCTGCTTGTAAATTAATTCGTCAATCAATTCAATTAACGTTCGATTACAGTTCTGTTAATACACCATCTCAATTCTTTCTTTTTTTCCTGTGTTGAAAGTAAAATTTTTATATTTATAGCCCTTTCAACAGAACTACTTACTATTGATAACGTCTTTGATATTAAAAATAGCAGATAAATAGTAATCGGCACAGACAGTGTAAATCAGCGGTTTCTGAACCGGGGGGGGGGGGCAGGTTAATTGCAAATATCGTCGTCGTTTTGATAAAATCATGTTCTAAGAATAAGCGCTCAAACATAATTACCAAATAACTGACATTTTATATTAACGTAGTTGCTCTGGGATAGTCAGGTACAAAAGTATATCTCAGCAAAAAAATTTTCTTTTATCAAAAATTAAATAATGTATTAATATTCTTCACTTATTATATTTGTATTCCACTTGTTTTTGTGAATTTTCGCGCGCTTATGTTGTAGCAATTTAAAAGAATTGTTGAAAAATCGTTGTAAAAACGTTGTAAAATGATGTTTCTACATTATATTTCAAAAACGGCGTGGTCAATAATTTTTATGTCTTATTAAATTTGGTTTGTAACTTTGTATCTTATAACATATTAAATTTTTATCAAATTCCTTTGACACGTCTTCATTTTATTAAAAAAAAAATAGAGTTTTTCCATAAGAGCCCGTGTTAAAATTACAAAACTTTGAAATCGTTTTTCTCAAAATTGGGGTGGTCAATTTTTTTTTTTCGGTAAGAACTCGTATTGTTGGTATTGTATTAGATAAATTCCTAGAGAAGTTTCGTCAAAATCTTTTGAAGAAATCGTTTTATCGACCAACTACCTTAAGGAATTACATGGGTCTTCAGTATCAGTTAAATCGAAAAAAGAAATATTTAAACATAGCCAAACGGAAATGAATTTTGTCACTTTCATTTTAATTCTCATCTCCAATTCCAAAACATTTAAAAAGAATCGTGAGTGCAATTTATACATGGTTAACATAAAACTGATAAAATTCATAAACTTTATAATATTTCTATATTCTATTGTTTTAAATTCCACTCCTATAACAATGACATATTAAGAAAGAAAAAAATAATATTATAAATGATTACAAAACTAAGTAAAGATGAAAATGTGTTAAATGCTAAGCATACAAGACAATATAGTCTCTCAATTCTCAGTAACGAACATTCAAATACGTTACAATAATTCATTTAACTATTAACACAGTATCATAGTACCATAGTTTGTTTAAGAATGATCAAGTAAACCATGCAAAAATTATGTTAAACATACTTAGTGCGTGCGCAGCATTTCATATTGCGCGATGTAACACCAAATGAGGCAATCATGCTACATGAAAATGTGGGCTTTTAGCGATATATGTATGTTCAAAGCAAAGTTTGCACCATTGTAAACCTTGCATAACACTTAAAGACAAGAATACGTCTTCTAAGCCGCACCAGTGGCAGAAAGGAATTCTTCTACGCCAGCAAATCATGAGCTTCTACGAGATACTGAGAGCTAGCTAACCCCGTTCAGATCCCGGGGGGGGGGGGGGTAAATGGTCCCGTTTTTAGTAGCCTATTGCTGGGCGACAAGCACGTCACACATATTTTATTGAATGAATCAATTAGTCCCGATCCACCCTATCGTGTCGCGGGAACGTATCGAGAGCGGCACTATAGTGTGGATCGAAGCTTACGTACGTGGCCATTAGATAAATTTTGTCATATGCCTGATTGAAACAAGTTGAGACTTGTTTGTTGAGGGTAGTATAATAAATCTCATTATGTATTCCCTTAAGCCGGGTACACACGTGAGCACGAATGCACATGAGGCAAGCCGAGGACGTACAGTATGCCTCGAATTCAATTTCCGTTATTTCAAGTTCCTACGAACGAGGCTGAATAAAATAAGCGAGCCATTAATGCTCATTTGTTCAACACTTTTAAAAAATGACAGATGAGTACAATATTGTTTTGACAAATGCTGCTTTCATAGTAATGTCTAATTTAATTAATACCCCTGTCGCAGCATCCTGCATAACATAGCGAATTTCCATTTACAAAAGTACGTTTTTCTCGGAAACTAGTTGATGTAGAGTAATTGTAAATAAGAAAAAACCTTCTTTATGTGAATTTTCCGCCTCATTCCGCCAAATTTTTTTCACGAAAAATGTCCAAAACACCGTAAACGTTTTCACGAAATTTCTTAAAAATAAGATGTTTCGTTCTTGAGTTATCGTGCGGATACATTTATATATATGTTTACTAAGTGTCCGCACGATAACTCAAGAACGAAACATCTTATTTTTAAGAAATTTCGTGAAAACGTTTACGGTGTTTTGGACATTTTTCGTGAAAAAGATTTGGCGGAATGAGGCGGAAAATTCACATAAAGAAGGCTTTTTTTATTTACAATTACTCTATATCAACTAGTTTCCGAGAAAAACGTACTTTTGTAAATGGAAATTCGCTATGTTATGCAGGATGCTGCGACAGGGGTATTTCTATTTGCAATTATTCTATATCAACTAGTTTCCGAGAAAAACGTACTTTTGTAAACGGAAATTCGCTATGTTATGCAGGATGCTGCGACAGGGGTATTTTAGTTCTGTTTGTGAAACATTGCGCTAAAAAATAGGATTGCTATTAATATGTTAAGTGGAGAAAAAACCTTGCCATACATGCGATGCTCGGAACATGGTTTTTTGGGCATTTTTCGTGAAAAAATATTTTTTTTCGCAAAAATTTCCCCAAATTCAAAAATTTTTGCGACATTTTTTTACACCATTGAAAAGAGAGGCGGATTTTTTTACACCAAGTACAACTTGCACTTGGGGACTTTTTTATTTCATAATTTATTATGTACATGCATACAGATCTTTGACGAATATGTTGGTAGTATCGTATAGTACATATTATTATGTACATTATGTACTAATTCTATCAATCGTCAACTTCAGTCACCAAATAATATATTACATATATACCCCTGTCGCAGCATCCTGCATAACATAGCGAGTGTCCGTTTATAAAAATTAATTTTTCTCGGAAACTAGTAGACATAGAATAATAGTTTAATGACCAATTTTATGTAATTTTTTCTTCTCGTTTAAATGGTGTAAAAAAATTTCGCAAAATTTTTTGAATAAGTGGAAATTTTGGCAAAAAACTAATTTTTTGCAAGAACAAAAACCATGTTCCTGGCATCCGACGTATCTGGTTAACGAACTCATCCAACGGTTTGGGACTTCCAATACTTTCACCAAATTTCGTAATCCTAGGACCTTTCGTTCGAGAGTTATCGTGCGGACACATATATATATATATATATATATATATATATATATATATATATATATATATATATATATATATATACATACATATATATATATATATATATATATATATATATATATATATATATATATATATATATATATATATATATATATAAATTTTAGTGAATATTATTTTCGGTTTCTAGGGACTTCAAAACAAATTTCTGCCAGGGTCCCGGGCTGAAGTCGTGTCATGACAGTGGCTGTAATAGCGTATTTCCAGTTTTGGAAATTCGCTAAAACAACAATTCCAAATAATATGGGTTTTATTATTTACATACTTTACATCAGTATACGTATTTATACTATAATACAAGTCGTAACACGTTGACAACAATTCACAAACGTTTAAAAAATTTAAATATTAATGAACAATGTGCACCACGTACACACTAGAATAGAACCGAGGCACGAATTCCTTTGATGTACCGACTCGATATGGCTCGCCATTGCCTCGCCTCGGCATGTACCTGAGGCATATTGCCGCGCTCCGAACAGACATATACACTTGACCAAGTGTACGTCCTCGGCTTGCCTCATGTGCATTGGTGCTCACGTGTGTACCCGGCTTTAGAGACATAGAAGACTGCACAGCCAAGGGACCAAACTAGTATATTATAGTTAGTATTCCGACTGTAGCAGAAAAGTGACGTAAAATCCTCTCCACTTCGCATCACTACGTTGTGTAGGTGCACACTGTTTGTAGTAGTGTTGGTTTGATGTTTGCTTCTGTGTGCGAATTCACACACACAACTACAAAACACGTATTATCAGACAGACCAACGTGTAGCTCAAGCAATAATGGTCTTACAATACATAACAATCGTAGTGTATTCGGTGGCTTACACCGACTGATTAAATGCCTTAAGACCAACAAATGACACCAAGCGAGCTACACTTTTTTTATTTTAATTTGCTTCTAGTGTTCTATGGCCACAGCGTTCTGGTACATAAATCACTGTCTCCCAAACGTTTTTGAGACCTTAAAAAATTTACGTCCTAAATCAAGATTTGATGCTTGGTTCCTCCACCATGACAATGCTCCAGCACATCGAGCCGGCGTTACAGCACCCTTCTCGAGGAATTTAAAATAATCTTAGTCATCCTCGCTACAGTCCGGACTTAGCACCGTGTGATTTTTCTTTATTCCCCCCTACGCCTACGTAAAGAAGCAGTTAAAGGGGCGAAAGTTTTCCAGCAACCCAGAGCTACTAGTAGGAGCGTTTGAAGAAATTTGCGCTAATGTTCCACAGTTCTTTTGGAAGGAGACTTTTGCCAATTGGTTCGAGCGTATGAAGGCTTGTATAGCTGCTGAAGGTGATTACTTTGAAAAGTACGAAAAATTCTTTGTAAGTACGACAAAATTTATCTGGCGATCTACGTATATCGTTTCCGGAAGAGGATCTTTTCAAACTACAATTCCAAAAGAAATAATCCTACAACTGCTGCATAAAATTAGTACAAAGTTGTATTTGCAAATATCCAAAACATTAGATATTTGCATTTTTTCTTGTTGACTCGTGTTGAAAATGAAAAATTTGAAGGTTAATGGTACACTGTATCATCATAAGGAAGTCCTAAGATTACATAAGACAAAAAGAATTGTTTTTTTTTTTTTTTTGTTTTTGTTTTGGACGGTTACACTACAATAAAAGAACATTACTTAAAAGTAAGTTAGGTTAATGTGTAGTTGTATCAGATGCTGTTAGTATTATAAAATATAATATAATATATAGGTATATATTATAAATGTGTACATTATATACATATGTTGCAATAAAACGGGTTTTGACTTTTTTAGGCGCGAGCAATGTACTTTCATGACTCCCACACAAGTCAAACAGTTCAAATACAAAACTAAATACTACGTTCGTTGGTTCGTTCGTTCGTTTGCTTAAGTTGTGCGCGTTCAGCGCTAGGCAGGCAGACAAAGAATATTTAAGTGAATGTATAATAAATAGACAGTACGTGCCAAAATTTGTAGATTCCTGCGATGGACCTAAGAGTGTCTAGGCGGAATTAAAGCCCAATTTTATAGATTAGATTACCCGTTTTTATATTGGCCTCAGAACTAGACAAAGGTTCAAGTTCACTCTTTTATTTTTATATAAAAATTTTCCCAGTCTTTTAATTTTCGGATTTGGTCTTTCAGTTGTTATTCTTTTAATATTCACAAGTTGTACAGTTGATACGGGAAAAGCGAAGGTTCAAGAGTTCAAAATTTTTTTTTTCGCCTTCTTGAGAGATTTTTTATTTATGCTTGGATGGCCACTTAATGAAAAACTGGGAAAAATTAGAGAATTTTGCATTGAAAACTCCTAGAAGTGACAATATATATATATATATATATATATATATATATATATATATATATATATATATATATATATATATATATATATATACATATATATATATATATATATGTATGTGTGTATATATTATATACAGGGTGTAAAGGAAATGACTCTTATCCTTTTGAGGGGTGACGCGACTGTTAATTCCAAAAAAATTCCTGCGGTTTTAGTGTCTACAGGGTGCTATGAGTCACCCCACAAAAGGACGAGAGTTATTTGTTTTACACCCTATATATATATATATATATATATATATATATATATATATATATATATATATATATATATATATATATATATATATATATATATATATATATATATATATATATATATATATGACGACTAAGATTATAGTAAGACTTTAAGATTATCTACTTAATAAATCTCTAACACTCACTGACTGACAGACAAGGCAAAGCCTAAACCATTGGGTTTAGAAGAATGAAATTTTGCACAGGAGTTCCGCATGTAACGAGGGTGAGCACTAAAAAAGGATTTTTGAAAATTCGTCTCCCAAGTGGGTTAAGTAAGGAATGAAAATTTGTATGGAATAAAAATATTTACATTGATTTAGTTTGATTATAAACGCAGTTGCAACTAATATGTCATTCATTACTTATCTGTCAACAGTATTAACATTTATACGTCAATCCATAAATGCAGAATCAAAAATATTTGATGTATTTTAACTCACATAGTCACATGAAATAATGTTTCATAAGCAGTTAAAGTTACTGATGTTTGTCTTATGACTCTACATTAAACTAAATGACTTATGCCAGCTTTTCTTAATTCTTGAATTTCCCTGACGTACTTCACCGGCACCAGCAACTTAGTCCGAGGTTGGAAGGAAATACTGTCTTGATAATTATATCCATATTAACGTCGAAAATTGTTTAATTACTTTTTTAATATAACTGTTATACTTCATCCAGTATTTTATTGTTCAAACTGAACAAATCCAATTGTTCAAATTTATTTATAAAAAAAATTAATTGTAAATAGCAAACATTTGTATTCAGATTTTACGGCTTGTTTAAAAATATTTTAAATTTATTTCCACGGTTACCATTATTTATATTCGTTAATGAGCCCAGAAAAATGTATATTATAGATGTCGTTGCTATCACGCACCCAGCCTATAAGTAATCGAATACTTTTGACTATTCCTTTATATATGTATAATTTATTTCATGAGTAAATGTATGGTTGTAAATGGAGTTGCATAGCGTTGGAGAATACGGTATATCAAAAAGTCTATGACTCATTCACTTTTTAATGTATGATTTTTGATTTTTATTGTAGATTGTGTGTGTGTGTTTTTTGTTCGTTTGTTGGTATAAAATAACGTAACGTAATCTAATATTATGTTATTTAAAAGTTAAATGATTATAACCACATAATAGATTATGATAGACAATGCAATAATAGGTACATATAAATTTTAAGGTACAAGACAAATATAGTTATAGGGTTGACCGGGGTAATTGTGAATGGATTTTCATGAACTGAGTTAAAAGCGTTGTTTTAAGTATTTATTATTTTATATATCACATTATGATTGATTTGTTTTTAATTCTACATTATTCAGGATGCACCACACAAATTTTGAGCAAATTCGTATGAAAAACAAAAATTTTATAAGCCATTCACATTTTCCCGGTGCGGTTTTGCAAAACTTATGAATTTTGGGGTAAAAGTGAATGTCATCAGAAAAATTATTTAGAATGGCTTACAAGAGAAGTGAGGTACATCAGAGTAAAGCCCAACTCAAATTCTTCACATTTACCCCATTTTAAAATTTTTCATCGTACTTGAGCGGTCACAATTTCTCTTTGTGTAATGCAAGTTACGCATACCTCAAATTTGTATAAAAAATCAAGGTTAAATAAAAATAACAAAAATTGTAGGAACAAATTTATTACAGTAAGCTAAAAATGATATTTTGATTATATTTTGTCATTTTATCAAATAAAAAATCAAAAAATTACAAGATTTTCATACAAAAACAAGGAAAATGAGACTTTTTCAAGGGAATACATGTAGTTTACATGAATAAAAAACAACAATCTGTTAGGCCTAATACTGTAAATGAAAAAAAAAAATGGTCACCACCATCTTCATCAACATTTTCAACTCTGAGAAGGACACTACTGAAATTTTTGACCGAATGGGGGCATTTGTGAATGAAGTTCACAATTATCCCACAATTTTAAAATCATGGCGTAATTGTGAATTGGTAATAAATTGTCCAATTTCTTTAGCAGTTAATAAGGAACCCTCTCAGGGTTTAGACCACTTCTTTAGAAGTACTTTTAACCATTTCTTACCTTTTAAAAAAATAAAATGTATTTAAAAAAAATTTTTTTTTGAGGATTGATCGAAGTATGATACACAAATTTTGCAAGGGTTTTTTCAAAATAAAAAGAAAGATACTAATACTTGGAAAATTGTTATCAAATTTTAATAGTATATTAAGAAAGGACAGAAAAACATACTAAGAGTTGATTTTTAACAATATTAATGTTATGTTAGAAATTATAGGCGCCGTTCACATTTGCCCCAATTCACAATTACCCCGGTCAACCCTATAAATTTATTTTTTTAGATTTTACGAGGGAATTTCTAATTCTAGCGAATTTCCAAACGAAAATTGAACTATTTTGCAAGGGGTTATGGCGAGACTTGAACCGCAGTGTATAATATACCTGTCCGCACCATAACATTCGAATAGAACATCCGATTTTTATGAAATTTGATGAAAATGTTAGAAATCCGAAACTCTTGGATGAGTTAGTCAGCCAGACACATTCGATGCCCGGAACTGGATATTTTGAGTACTTTTTCGTTTGGCAGAAATAATGTTGTTGCTGACGTTTGCAAAAATTCAAAACTTTTTCAAAATTTTTTTTACACCTCAATAAAAAGTGAAAAAAATCACGTAGGGTAGGTTTTTGAGTCACTATTCAATGTAAACCGGTTTTTGAGAAAAATTAAAAAACTCTTTCGTCAAAAAAAAGTTTTTTGCTAACGTTCGCAAAAATTCAAAACTTGTTCAAAATTATTTTAGACACTGATATAGTGGAAGAAATCACATAAGATTTCTTATGTGATTTTTTCTTAATGATTAAATCATTAACTAAAATCGTAAATTTTAGTTAATGATTTCTTAATTCTTTCTCTATTCTTTCTTAATGATTAAATCATTAACTAAAATCGTAAACTAGTTTTCGAGGAAAATTAAAAAAAATATGGGTATTTATAGCTGTATTTATTTTGGTACCAAAAAGAAATTTGAGAACTCCTGTAGTTTCATGAAATTTTGGAAGTACATGCTACAGGTGTAGATCTCAATTAATAAGTAGCAAATAAAAATTCTTAACTTTTTCAGATAGCACTTTTCTCCCATTGAAGGATGGGGATCAAAATGTTTTTGCCACGTACCCTTACATGTGGGGTACGTAACATGGCATTTACTGTGCTCCCCTCTAACTTTTCATTCGAAAATTTTTGAACCCCTTATCAAATGCAAACTTATTTTATTATTTTTTTTTTAACTGAAATGTATACTTGTCCTATGTAACTGGATGTTATTCTAGTAAAATTGATTCTTGGAAAATTCGCTCTGTTAGGTAGGATGCTGTAACAGAGGCATTTTGAGATCCCAAACATTACTGTGGATATTCTTGGACACTTTTGCCTCTTTTAAAACCATAAAACTCACTTTATCAAAGTATATCTCGTAAAAAATCGTACATCAGTTTATAATCTAAACATTGCGTCGTAAAGAAAAATTGAAAACATCTTTTGGATAAATTGAAAGACAAAACAAAAGAAATTAGATAAACCGTAGATAGAGGCGCGGTAGGATGAATGTGGATGGGGGCTCACCGGGAGACAAATGAAAAGTTGTGTGTTTGTGTACAAAATGTTTAGATTGATATATTATACACAACTCAACTCACATTGGCACAAAACGAGCAGGCGGACGGTCGACCGGGCGTGCGGTGGAGCGGGCGCATTTATTTCAAAAAACGGGAATTGATATAATGTAGCAAGCAACCAAACAGCAACTAAAACAATAAAAACGTAATTTACTATATAAACGTATGGACGCACAAAATAAAAGATAGCTACCCCCCACTCTCATCCCCACCATTATCGCCCCCTTGTGTATCCTTCATTCATTCATTCATTCATTTATCCGTCCTTATCCTCCTCCTCTTGTGTGCTTTTATTCCTTAAACGTTTCGACGTTCAATAGTTTCACACCATATATCATTCTGTTACACGCAATAAGTTTCAAGACGCCGTAGTCAGTCCAGCCAGAGGCAGTGTCGGTTTGTTTTCGGTAGTGGCGTCTCCCTTCTCCGCCCCATTCTTCTACAGCACTGTGGGTTGAAATGGTGGCAATGATCATCTATTTCTATTGTGTGTGTTGGAGGAGGACGACAAGGACTAGGACTGTGTTGTTGTGCACGCGTGTGAAGAGGGTTTAATTCGAGAGAAATGTCTTCACCGATGCAAAATTGCTTTCTGCTGCCGTTGCCGGCTCGTCGGTGATAGTCGGTAGGTACATCCGACGTTCGCTTGGTCCGTCACCAACAAAACGGTGGTACGACGATATGGTTGAGATACGCCACCGCCAAATGTCCGTGTCCAATACGAATATTGGACACACACAATGGAAAATGGAAAGATGGTGGGAACATGAAGTGGAAAAAGAATTGAAATAGTTATCGTACGGCACAGGATGCACGAATGTGACGTTATATTAATCGAATTATACGACGTAATTTACTGGCAAAGTAGTGCTATGATATTAGTTGGTTCGCCTTTTTAGTTACTTCAAGGGCACTGTAACGAGTTTAGGCTAACCAAAAAATAGTCTTTGATCGATAAAGAGATTAAATTCTCATTTTGTTACTAAACAATATTTAGTTGTCCTTATTATAGTTATATATAAATGCGAAAGTGAGTTTGTTTGTTTGTCTTGCTTTCACGCCTCAACAGCTTAACCAATCGATTTAAAACTTTGCACAGAGATAGCTTGGCAGGCAAAAATGGTTGGCTATATGCTACTTTTTATCCCAGAAAAACAATCTATTCCAGTAGGAAAATTTCCTCCCCAAAAGTAATAATTCTCAATGGTGACACGATATAAGTATACTCTGTTATGACATTTCAGACACTACGCGTGCAAAACCGCGGGCAAATCCTAGTTTATTATAAATTAGTTATTAAAAGTTATTCATAAAATATTTATCCTTAGAAATACTTTATACAACTTCTTCCATTAAAATTTGATTCAGGAGAAGGGCTGTTGGTACTCTATCGATTTTGAGCCATTTTTTTTCTTCCCAGTATGCCAATGCCCAATATTCTCCTTAATTTTTACAAACCATAGTGCACATTTTTTTACCGTCTGTGCAGTTTTTGTAAAATCGAAGTAATTTAATTACCATTTTAAATAATACTTATTTGTATTATTAAAGTCAATTACAAAATTTTATAATAAGAATTATACTTAATAAATTTGACGACTTTCTGAGAGAAACGATGCATTTAGTCGATTCGATCCATACGATATCAGCTGATAGTTCCAAGAAGGTGACAAGATGCAACAGTGTTGCATACAGGGCTGAGAAAAATGGTTCATAGAAACCATTTAAAATGGAAAATGGTTTCCAAAAATACATTTAAAATGCAAAGTGGAAAATGGTTTTACTGAATATATTTAAAATTGAAAATGGAAAATAATTATTTAAAATGGATTATAAAATGCAAAATGCTTTTCTTACTTTAAATTTATTCTATAAATTTTTTATCATTATTTATATTAATTAAAAAAAAAAAATTAAGAAAATATCAAACGTACTGAAATTAAATAAAGACAGTCTTAGTTTGCATGATATGAAAACGAAATTTAACTTTTCAAATATTGTTACTTAAAAATATTGTAAAATTTAATTCGGCCTTAACATATTCAAATCTTAACTATACGCTACGACTGCAACTTCTAAATAAAATTATGAATATCATCTACTCGAAATACATCAGAAACATTTCTTATCGACGTGTTTTAAAGATAGTAGTACACAACTTGAGTCAGAAAAGTTTGACTTAAGTGAACTGCAATTCTAGTAACAAATTTAACTCAAGTGACATTGCAACTCGAATTATAAAAAATTTGATCAAAAAATCAACTTACATTTAACTTACAATTTGTTAGACTTCAAGTCGTTCAATTCAAGTTCTATATAATTAATATTACGTATATATACCCAGAAACTTGAGTATACATGCATTTACATTTTAAATGTAAAATGGATTCAAATTTCCATTTTAAATACAAAATGGAAAATGGTTTGACCGCACTTATTTAAAATAGAAAATGCAAAATGTCATTTTGTGTTTTAAATACATATTTAAAATGAAATCATTTTAAATAGTTCCCAGCCCTGGTTGCATAGATGGACGTTCTTTTTGAATTTGAATATTATTGTGCGCGCGCAGACGCGCACACCTTAAAGAGCACGTGTCAGTATATTTCCCGTAACTTCCAACGTAATATTTTTAAATAAACAAATCTGATTAATTGTGACAGTACGCCGTACAGCACTAGTGATTGGATTTAAAATATTCATATTATACCATCAAATGTTATACATATAGATGAGTGACATAGAACCATACTAGCGTTTCATTTTATATAATTATCCCTCAGCGTTCAGTTTCCTCCTTCCGCTTCTTGTATTTTTAAATGCATATATATGAATGAAAAAAATACCCCTGTGGCAGCATCCTGCATAACATAGCGAATTTCCGTTTATAAAAATTAGTTTTTTTCGGAAACTAGTCGACATAGAACAATTGTTTAAAGACCTTTTTTATGTAATTTTTTCTCCTCTTTTAAGTGGTGTAAAAAAATTTCGAAAAAATTGTTGATTAAGTGGAAATTTTGGCAAAAAACTAATTTCTTGCAAGAACAAAAAGCATGTTCCTGGCATCCGACGTGTCTGGCTAACGAACTTGTCCAACGGTTTGGCATTTCCAACATTTTCACCAAATTTCGTAAACCTAGGACATTTCGTACGAGACTTATCGTGCGGGCATATATATATATATACAATATATATATATATATATATATATATATATATATATATATATATATATATATATATATATATACATATACATATAAATGTTAGTGAATATTATTTTCGGTTTCTAGGGACCTCAAAACAAATTTCTGCCATAGTCCCGGGCTCAAGTCGCGTCATGACAGTGGCTGTAATAGCCGAATTCCATTCTGGAAATTCACTAAAACATAGTATTCAAATTAGGATTATTTCCATAACTGTTGTTTGTCTCAATCAATGAGTTTAAATACTCTTTTTTTTTAGTGATGATGTAACTACTTTATGTAGAAATTCGAACTATTTTACACGATTTTCTATACCACCAAGTGGATCTAATATTTGGTTGTTGGATATTTCCCACTTTGCAGGTGGTTTGGTGCGTCCGTCCCACCCTACCTACCCCCTTTTTAATATACCGCACACAAAACGACACACCAACCCCTAACACAATTTATCTATAGTTGTTCATATCTGGTACAAATAGAACGAACTACGATATAGTAAGGAGAGGAATTCTCATTCTTTATTAATAAAATTCATATATATTTCACTATCAGCTAGAGAGGACCTAACTAAATAATATATGGATATCTAAATTTAATGTTTAGGAAAATGTAATAATAATAATATACGTATGTTCGTTTACTAAATTGATTTTTTTGATAATTTATTATTTCGAATTTATCCCTAATTAAATATTATTATTTATTTGTGAGTGTTTAAGTGCTTTATATTTAGAATGCTATGAATGCATAATTGGACATTAAGGAGTCAGCCACCATAACATTTTAACACAACTGGTTACAAACATAATTTTATGAAAAATTAATTATTATTCATATCACATTAAAATGATGTCATTAGAAGCGACTTTTCTTCCTCTATCATTTTTTTTAAATTTTCGAAACATATGGCAACCAGTAGAGGGATATTTTTTTTGGTTTTGTACCAAAGAACATGAAAATTTTTTTATAAAATCTGACAACAAGTGATGAGCAAAATTAGTCTTGGTCTTGCAGTCTTGTCTTGGTCTTGCATTTTTTGCAAGACCAAGACTATGTATACCAAGAGCAAGACCAAGACTCAAGTGAGCAAGACCAAGACAAAGGCACCAAGACTCTTGCTAAACTATTTAAATAGTTTGAAAGTATAACTAATACCGTAAACAGAGAAAATTCTGATTTTAGAAGGAAAAAATTCGGTAATAAAAAAATGCAAGAAAGTGCGAGATATTTTAGCAATACCGAAACCAAGACCAAGACTGCATTTTGCAAAACCAAGACCAAGACCAAGATTCTTACTCTTGGTCTTGCATTTGCTCATCACTACTGACAACGCAGTTGTTAGACTTCTCTCTCCCGTTTTTATTTTTTGAAACCTACTGAGGAGGTATTAAATAAGGGATTGATATATAATTAATATAATCATTTGAATATAATAGCCAGAATATCCCCTAATAAAAAGACCATTACGTTCAAAGATTATAAATAATTAAAATTTATTTTGCAGTCTTAAGAGTAGATGGGACCATTTTTAAGGACAGTTGTCTGAAACAAAGTTGTTGGAACTTGAAATTTTTACAAATATGTTATAAAATTATCCCGGATCCCTTCCAGGAGGAAAGTTTAGATTTAATGTCAAGTCCCCAACCACCCACTGCGATTCCATTTTGAAAAAAAAAAATTGATTGTTGGTTGGTAGTATGCTACGGCTTACAAATTTTTCAGGTCTAATAAGAAAGATAGGGGACGGACGGGCAAGAAGGATATGCTAATTTGATCTCTAAAAAAAGTATAAGATTACAACAAAATTATTTATTTATCACAAGATAACAAGTCTTCAGTTACTTAGGATTAATAAAATAAACAGAAAATTAACAAAAATTCTTATCTTATCACATTAAAAATCACTTGAAAAAAAAGTTGCAATTATTCTTTTTGCCCTACTAGGGCGGATAAAATGAATATCTTGGACGGGCAAAATTAATACTAATGAAAATAAATAAATTAATCGTCGCAATTATCGCAAAAGGACGATCGACCTGTGTATAAAGAACACGCTTCATTCCATTCTACTGCGGATATATGTATTTTTCTTGACAGACAGTACAAAAATAATTATCTTTTTGATTTTCTTTGATTAACTCTATCTTTTATAAGCGAATTTTCTTTTCTTTTTTATTCGAAGGTCCGGGATTATGTAAAACAATTTTCCTTTTGACTAGAGAAGCTTCATTTTATTATACATTTTGCCTGACTCCATTTTGCCCGCCAAGCACATTTTTAACTAACTTAACCTACAATTACAAACTAATAGATTCAAACTAAATACGAGCACGAATTTGTTGCTTGCAATGATCATACAAATTACAGAAATCATTAAAAATAAATAATTACAATATACAAAGAAATAATTCGTAAATTACTTACCTCTATTGATTTTTTTCTCGTCAAAACAGTTTTTCGGTCACTACACACGCAAATAAACTACAATGCCTCCTTTTGACAAATGATCCCATTAAGTGCAAAATGAAGAAGCAGATGATATTGGATCTGAGTCAATCATACATCTAACTAGCTCAGTTAGGCTATTATTTTTTTTGCCCGACCTCTCCGTCTTGCCTGTCCGTCCACTATGGGTCTTAAAAGAAAAAATTGTAAAAAAAAATAAATTATGGAAAAATTTTACCCGTAAAATAATTGGGACGTTTTGTGATACCTTTGATTTAAATTTCATCTGTTTCCGATAAACAAGTTGCGGAGAATATCGAAAAAACTAAAAATTTTTCGATTTTTCCAAAAAGCGAAAAATAACGTTAACGCTAAAACTCCTGACAAAAACGTATCCTGTATATAGAATTATTTTGAACCTGGCTTCATTTATCTTGGCCCCTTATAGGAACATACGACGTAAGGCGAAAATTTATCGTATTGGCTACATCAGAAGAAGGCATTTCTACAGGGAGAGAAAAGTCATATAAAAATGACTGTGCTCAGCACTACAATGGACGTGTAAAAGGCGAACATATTCAATTTTGTACGGTAAAAATATAAAAATTATAATTAATCATAGAAAATTTAAAGGATACAATGTTCTTTCCGTAATATTAGCTCCGTAAAATTTATAAAACAACACAGCACAGTAAAAAGTTCCAAAGATGCGCAAATGAAAGAGTACGACAACAAGAATTAAACTATAACATATATGCATAAGAGTGTGATAGAAGTTGTGTTAGCGCATTAAATTTTACCATGCTAGCACAACAATTTTTATGAAGCCATGACTAATACTTTTTACGTTTCAATTTAATAATATTTACATGATCGTAAAATATTTTTTACTTTGGTCGTCGATCGCGCACGCATTATAAGAGAGCATGGTAATTTTTCTGAAATTTTATCTACAAAAATTATATGATTTTTCTCTCCGTGTACTTACTTAATCGTGTTTTCTCACTATTTCACAGTTGTTTCGTTTTTTCCGATATTTGATTCTGTTAATTTTTTTTCAAATCATACTTAAACATATTGTGAAGGAAAATAAACACTTGAAGAAAAAATTAGTAAATTAATAGGACACCTAGTGAAGACAATAGGATGAGTCAAAATTTTTGAAAATTTGTGGTTTCTTTTGTCTAAATCAATAAAGATCTATTATTATTAGTGTTATAAATTATAAATTCGATTGTTTGTATATTTGCATTTATATTTATTATAATTATAACAAATAAAGTTCACATTCGTTCAATTACCGCAGGCGATTCTGTTGCTCTTGCTTGTATTAAAATACAATCACTTTTATACAATTTAATAAAATATAAATTATTATCATAGGACCGTAAATACATTCAACTATATATTTATTGTAAGGTCCAAATGTCTATTTAGAAACGTACTGTCTACGACGCCTCCTCTGTTAACCGGACAGTAGTGTCAGGTAAAAATTTATCCGACTAACAGAAGTGTCCGCTTAACAGGTGCAGAGTAAAATAGCATTAAATAATTTAGTATTCGTAACTAATTTTTTAATTCAAAATTTTTTTTTTTAGTCGAATTTTCTCCGAAAAATTAGACTTATACAGTCTATACGATAAGAGCTGCGAGAGGCGAGACCAGGGGCGCTATCCGTTTTCGGACCCGTAGAACACGATTATGTAAAAAAAAAAGATGTCTGATATATATATATATATATATATATATATATATATATATATATATATTCCCGCAACCTTTTAATATGTGTAGGGCCCCCCTATGGAAGTTAAGAGATGAAATTTGGTAAGTGGGGCTTATTCCGATGCACAACAATACTATCAAAGTGGGGTCAAATTTTGGGCCAAATTTTTTTTCGGACCCGACCTTTAAGGGGGTGGTGGGGGGCGGAAAAGCAATAAAACTTTTCCAAATCGGTTTTAAATAATGTTTCGGTTAATTATCTACAACATATCCAAAATTCAGCTTCCTAGGATGATATGGTGGGAGTAGAGGGGGGAAAAACGATTTTCGCTGGATCTAACAGGCCCCCAGCCCCCCAGAATTAACGTAGAGGGTTGAAATTTGGTGTGTTGATAAAGCTCGTACCTAGGTTGTGCTTTTTGGAGGTTTTAATATTTTACCCCCACCCCCCTCATTTTTAAGCTACAATTTCATGCATTTTCGACGTTTTCGAAGTTTGTACCACTCGCACAGGTCACCCGAATAAACCTAGAGGGCTGAAATTTTGTATTCGGATTGAGTTAGTATCAAGGGGGTGCCTTTTGGGGGTCTCGACTTTTAACCCCAACCCCCACCATTTTTATACCCAAAAGAACATGATTTTTCTTGTTTTTTAACAGTTTCGTTCGGGTCAAAATCTCCCCAAATAAACCTAGAGGGCTGAAATTTGGTGTACAGGTTAAGCTAATAGCCAGACACTGTTTTTTGGAGGTTTCAACTTTTAACCCTTACCACCACGATTTTTACGCCAATATTTCCTTAATTTTTTTGCTTGTTTTCTAACACGTCTAGAGACTCCATAAGGAAACCTAGAGGGCTGAAATTTTGTACGTGTATTCAGTTAGTATCCAGCTAGTACCTTGTAGGGAGTCCACATTACTTTTCCCCCCACTTCTTCCATTTTTACATCGGAATTGAATGCTATTGTTAAATGTGTTTTAAATGCATTACTTTTATTGTAAATACAAGTAGGCGAATAGTAATTTTAAAAAATTTAAAAAAAAGTGAATACAATTTTTTAACAAATGAAATACATACATATTAAGTAATTTGCAAATGTTATTAAAGTCACTGTTTATTTATTTATTTAATTATTATTTAGGAATTTTGGATTTTTATTATTTATAAAATAGAAATTTTGGATTTTTTTGGAAAGAAAAAATATCTTCATAAAAGCCTTCCAGTTTACTATTTAAGTTCCTTTTTTAATATTTAAAAGTAAAACACAAAGGCAATTGGCGGATAAGCATGGATAGAAATGCCCTCGTACGAATTGTGTTGGCTTTTTCCCTGTTAACTTCTATCGGCACAAAATTGAAATTTACTGAGATTCAGCCCTTAAAAACTTAAAATCTTTTTATAAAGCCCCGATCAACCGGACACTCATTATCAGTTTTGAAACCACCAAAATTACAAATCGCTTGTGGACTTTCAATTATATTTCGCTTGTAGACACTCAATACCGAAGAAATAATTTTTTATTTTTTTTATTTTTTATTTATTTATTTTTTTTTTTTTTTGAAAGAAAAAATATCTTTATAAAGGCCTTCCAGTTTACTATTTAAGGTCCTTTTTTAATATTTAAAACTAAAACATAAAGGCAATTAGCGGATAAACATGGGCAGGAATGCCCTCGTACGAATTGTGTTGGTTTTTTTTCTGCTACCTGTTTTCGGCACAAAATTGAAATTTACTGAGATACAGCCCTTAAATACTTAAAACCTTTTTTTAAAACCTCGATCAGCCGAACACTCATCACCAGTTTTGAAACCAACAAAATGACAATTCGGTTGTAGACTTTCAATCACATTTCGCTTGTAAACATTCAATACCGAAGATGAAGGAGAAAATTCGACTACCGTGATGGGGCCCCGCTGCTCACGGCGTTTTTTAAATTTTTTAGTTCAAATTAATTTTATGAACGAATTTAGGTACTTATACAAAAATACAGAATAACGTTTACAAATGCATCGTCACATTAGAATCATTGTTAACAAGTTAAAACATGAACAATTATACCTAACCCATATAGGTATACCTACGTACACACTGGACGTACTCACGTCCGGTTAATAGAGGTAATAATGTACTAAATGTCTTCGTAAAAAATATTGTCTTCGTGTCCGGTTAACAGAAGGTCCGCTTAAGAAAGTGTTGAATGTATTGGTTTTAGTATAGAATGCCACCGTCATAAAAATTTGTCCGGCTATGGAAGAGTCCGATTAAAAGAAGTGTGCGTAATCAAAGGTTCTACTGTACATTTTTAACGTCTAAAGGGATGATACACCTTCCTCGTGCTTGTAACAGACTTTTGTCCAATTTTTAAAATCACGTAATGTTTCTTATCATACTATTTGCGTTAACAACCTTAAGACAAAGATGAAGTAAACTGTTTCTTAACTTTTTCTAATCGGCTATGTCAAATTTATTCATAGAATGAATTAAAGAAATCAATCAGCTAACTCCCATAAACTTTCAAAATTTGAGCAAAATAGAACTAGTAGTAGTAAGTATTAAGATATCAGCATTTACCAGGATTTCACGGTAGCTTCGTATATGTGATGAAATTTGTAGGAGGGCATCTAAAAACCAGATCATACAATTTCCGAAAAGTTCATCGAGATCGATCGAAGTTCCGAAGTCAAAACGAAACCACAATTGTTCAGAAACTTCTAAAACGGGAAAAGGAAAAAATTTTCATATTTCGAAAGTGATCGCAATGTTTCCGCTACTAAAGTAGCCTGAGAAGCAAAATTCAGAATATATGGAGTATAGTTGGATGTATTTGCGGTACCCATTTAACTTAACAGACAGCCCGTCGATTCGAGTCACAATATGCACAGTTACTAGGTATTAACTGCCATTAACTAACTGACTGAATAATATTAAATTTTATTTAAAACAAAAAAATAAATTAGGTGAAGGTTTTTTTGAGTAGAAATGTATACATATACATATCTCCAAGAAATTGAATTAAAGTTATAAATTTTCCATTATATTTTAAATAATAAATTTTTGAAACAGGATTTAGTTTTGGATTTTTGCTGGGGTGTATTTTACTCCCAGAGGGTATAATACAACGCCAGAGATATTTACGGTCAATTTTCCTTTAATACAGTTAATTGGTACCGCGATATAAGAAACTAGAATAGTATATTGTGCAATAAGTGCGGGAAATTGTCGATTGCCCACGAAAGCGAAGTTGAGCGTACGAACGTAGTGAGTACGCTCATTCGCTTGAGTGGGGCAATCGACAATCCTGCACGAGTTACATATACTATTTTTTATTACGAATTTGACATACTTTTTTCTATTATTATTACTATTTTTGACATTTTTATTACTTTTTAAAATAATATTTTTAAGTGTTCGTCTTTTTTTTCTGAATTAATTATCGTTTAAATTACTTTGTTGGTGGTTTCTATAGAAATAACTATGAAATATTTATTAAATGAAAAATTAAGTGGCGGCTTTGCGTGTTTTGATGAAATTTTGCGTGTTTTATTGTCAATTTGCGTGTGGAAAGTTACTTTCCACACGCAAAAAAGTATGCGGGAAGAGTACAGTGGGCAAACAGCTATTTTGCGTACAGAAATGTGTGCGCCAAGTTAGTACTTCTCCCGCATGAGTAATAAAAAATAATTTTTTTTTAAACATTTTTATCAGAAGTAATTAAAATTTTAGAAGAAAACACAAAATTATTTAAAAAAATTTTTTTTGGTTATCGTGCTATAAGTGAACTATGTAGCGTGTTCTATCAAGACCGCGTTATATGAAAACTATATTTATGACCTTGTAAAGTAAATATTCTAAATATTAGATGGAAGATCGTTGTGGGTACAATGTCAGCAGTTCAACAAGCTTTATTGCGAATGACTTTTACGCAGATTTGCAATGCGTTCTACAGAAACCGTGTTATAAGAATTTTGCCTTTTGAGAGTACGTCGTTATGGAAGGGTCTCTATTTACTTGTAGTTTGGAGATTTTTGAGAATATTTCTTTTATTTTCATCCAAAATCAAAATTTTCTAAAAAAAATTTATGGCATTAACCATTTATTTGAAAAAAATTTGAAATTCATTTCCATGACGTCATCAGGTCTACTGATAACGTTGACTTAATAGACGTTGGATTTTTTTGATATTTGTAAGCTTTTCAAAGCATACATTAAGATTTCATAGTCCTAATAACGAAATCCTTATGAATTCGTGATTTCTATCATCGTAGTCGTGGCCTACCCGCACTTGATCACTTCGTATAAGAGACGGTGTCGTTTTTTTAAAAACTATTGTTGAATTTTTTTAAACTCCTACAAAAAGTAGAACGTTTAGATAATCGTATTACTAACAAATTAGAGGCTAATTTTAATAGTAACTAAAAGCCAGAATTGATGCTTGTTTAATATGCACTTATTGAATTTTCTTTTATTTTTAATGAAATTAAGGCCTCAAGACTTATGGAAATTTTACACTTCCAGAATCTTGGTCATATTTTTTAAGCGGGATTTTCACATTTTTATGACAGCTCTGAAAATTTTCTTCATACTGGTCTAAATAAGTAGATATACTACTGTATTAAGTTTACACGTTTCAGTACGAATTAATTTTAATATTTCTGGAACACGCTGTACCATTTTTTTTTTTCTGTTACAATAACACCGCTCTGTTATTTATGGATTACTTTAGTCAATGTATGTAAAGTATAAATACACAATATACACGTATATATATATATATATATATATATATATATATATATATATATATATATATATACCGTGTGAGTTTTTTGAGAGTTGCCATTTTTATTACATTAATTAAAATTGACATAGTGTTTGAAAAATTACCAAACTGGATCGGCTGGGACTCGAACCCGGATCTCTTGGTTACCAGCCAAGCGCCTTACCAACTAGGTCACCGATCACTTGTTCGAGTGCCACTCCAATTCAGTAATCAATCAAACACAACCTCTCTCTAATGCGAGACGCAGTTTTATACTTTTTAATTTCAAATGTTATCGAGTGCCTGTGAAACATTATTAGACATTAATATTGGTGTATGTTTAAAAATACGGATAAAAATCCGCCATACACTAATAATGTTTCACAGGCACTCGATAACATTTGAAATTAAAAAGTATAATTTTTATTACAGCCAAATCGTTGATTTAATCGAAAAATTGTTCAAATAAGAGTTGTAGATATCAACGGCGGCAACCGATTGCTATAGTCAGGAGCTTGTAGCTCTTACGGTTTTCGAGCTATGATACAAACTTATAGATTTTTAAATGAGACTATACATTAATTTTTCGATAAAACTGATCTAATGCATCAATTAACAACATAAATGACGAAAGCAATTTTTTTACCCAAGTTTATTTTTTGAATTTTTCTTTAATTTATCAATTAGAGGGTGAAAATATGCATATGTACTTGAGACTACTTGAACCGATAGTATTCTGATTGGTTACATTTCTCTTAAATCCAAGAAAAGAACCTTTTCCAGTACCATTCCTATCATATAAATTTGGCTGTAATAAAAATGGAAACTCTCAAAAAACTCACACGGTACATATTAGAAAGATATATGAAACATAAACAAAATGTACGCTAGTACAGTAGCGCGGTGTATACACCATGGGCTGAGGGGGGTGGCAATGCACGGGTAGTTAAAACGTTCATAAATCAGTGAAGCGAACGAGAATGTCAAAATCAGATATTTCATCAATTACTGACAATTATTCATATATAGATACAACAACAACAGATATTGATGTTTGGTGTACGTGGATATAGGTACATATACCACCGGTTTGGTGCCGCTACAACTAAAAAATAAATACATATTATGTATGTGTGTGTATGTACGTACATCCCACATTCGATCTGTCAAACAATTACAACAGTAGAGAACTGATAAATAATCATTATTCATCATCATCAAAACCTTTTAAATATCTCGAAGCCATATACCGATCACATATTGTTTCCAATTTCTGTACTAAATCATTTATATGTGTACAGATATTGCGTGGTTTATTTTAAACGTTTTACAAATATACAAATGTAACGATTATTACTTGAAAAAACAAAAAAACAAAACTAAATTATATTATCTGTCTAATATTTACTAAAGTTATTTTGTTGACTTAAAGAAGTGGTTGCTTTCAATTGTGTCACAAAATATTTCTTTACTTCAAAAGAAAATAAAATTTAAACAAATATTTTTGTTTAAAATTGAATTCAAATTTTGAATTGTGCATTGAGAAAAAAAATTATTGGACTCAAATAAATGATTTCTTTCAGTAATGTATATGGTTCTCTCAACAAAATACTTTTTTTTTCAATTAAAAAAAGATTTCAAATTTTAAAAAACATCCGCGCATTTAACAATTTCGTCGCACAAAAGATGTGTATAATGGCACCCATCCGTGTTTTAAAGCAAATATGTGCGAATGTGTTAGTGTCTAAGTAATAGTTTGTAACAACAAATCATACAAATATATAAATCAGAAACATTGACGCCCGTGATCTTTGACTTTCTCGTTTAGCAATTTGGTCCCAGTGGATTGCGTAATGGGAGTTTCCTATGTAGTTTTTTATGTCAAAGAAATGATTTCTTTTAAATAGCATCAAAAAAATATTTCTTTACTTCGAAAAGAAAAGGATTAAACAAAAGATTTTTTTATTTTAAAAAGAATTGGAAATCTAAAACAAGTATGTACTGACGATGAGAAAAAAGTTTATTTATTAGATTCAATAGTGTCACAAAAATATATATCTTTACTTCAAAAAAATATTTTTGTTTAAAACTGAATTCAAATTTTGAAATGCACACTCAATTTCAGTAATGTATTTCTTTCAACAAAATATTTTTAATTAGAAACAACCACGAAGGGAAACAGTTCTTTAACTCAAAAAAATGGTTTCTTTCAATAATGTCACAAAATATTTCTTCAATTAAAAGAAATTTTTTAGTAGAGAAAAAATTTTCTTACTAATGAAGAAGTGATTCTTTTTAACTGCGTCAAAAAAATATTTCTTTTCTACAAAAAGAATTTAAACTCTCAAGTCTACATTCAAAAAAAAAAAAAAAGAAAATTGATTAAAAGAAATCATTTCTTTCAATAATTTAATAAGTTGGATTTATCGTAGTTCAACCTCCATATAATTAAATGAAATTGTACTCTCCCTCGAAGAGTATGAATATTTAGTTAGTAGTATGAGATGTACTATTTACACGTAATAGTACCACTCTGTTCAGCAGCTATTTCGTGCAAAACCTGATGACGCGAACTATACCTACAAGAAAATTGTCGTTACAGAAAAAAGCAATCTCTGAAATATTTTCTAATTTCTGGAAAAAGACATTTATATTTCCATCCAGAAATATAAATGTCTGGAAAAAGACATTTATATTTCCATCCATGGCCTGCAAAAATTACATTTTTTATTCGATCGGAAAACTGGAGCTTCATGGCACGAAGAAACATATATAAAAAAAGCTGCAATAAAAGTCAAATCGATCGGATGATTTGTCTTCGAGTTATGACTGCAGCAAATTTGAAAAATGTAGTTTTTCTCTACTTTACCTTTTAGTTTTAATCATTGAGAATTTTTACTAAAATTATTTACGATGTACTCACTATAACGGTCATAGTAAGACTAGATGAGTCGTTTAAATGTGCCAGGGTCTAGCTTCTCCACAACATATGACTGGCAGCCACGTCCAGAAATTCCCGAACTACCAACCTTCATACATTTCTCAATACCTGAAAGTGAACAATGAAAATCAGAATCCGTTCTTCGGATGGTTGTAACTCAAAAACTATTTGAGACATACACTTGAAATTTTAGTATGTTATTCTTAAACGTATAGATTATCGAAACATTAAAAAAAAATTTCCTATTTTTTCAAAATGTCACACTAGTGGCCCCCCTTGAAAAATTAATTCGATTATACGCCGTTTTAAAATGCCTCTCTCATTTTAAATTCGTTCAGCTCTATCGTAAATTCTTTTATGATTTGCGATTCAAAAACTGTAGCATCCTATATTATATACATAGTTTGATTATACATGATGCATATTTTACTCTTTGGGCAAAACTATTACCACATTTGGTTTTAGTGTTGTGGGAATAAAATGTTAATAAAACCGTCACCACCGTGATGATCACTGAATGTACGGATACCGTGAATTGAATGTATATTCAACCATGATGTACCATGGTTGAATATATTCAATTTTACATGTTAGTTACCTTTCAATAACTGCTACCAACCTACAAAATATGTTGGCTGGTTGTTGGTATATACCTACTATACCTACTAGTTGAAATAATAGTTTAAATTCTCAACGTACCAACATAACTAACGTAACTATCTGTTAACAAAATAGCTATTTTAATCCAATTATGTTTATAAATATTCATTAATATTTGTAATGTTGCATACATACACCACTATAGACTGTCAGTCAGTCATGAACATATTGCGCTCGCAACCGTTTGAAAAAGATTCAAGTACATTTTCAAAATCAATTTCATAATTTAAATGTATTTAATTAAGAGTAATTAGTACCTAAGGTGATACTTATATTGTTTGCAGTTTTCTTGTTTTATTATATTTTGAACGCGTTATACCACTTTGGCAACAAATTTTCCCCTTTTTAATCGACTTAAAAAACGAGGAGGTTCTCAATTCAACCCGTATGTTTTTTTTTATGTAGGTACACCGATTTCTCCCACATTTCTGGGCCAATTTGCGCCACTCTTGTTTTGGTTAGTAGATAAAGCTCTACAGGTGGTCCCATAAAAATTTTATTGATATTGGTTCAGTAATTTTTTAACCATCTTCAATAATATGAATAATTACGGCAATTTTAACATTTATATAATAAGTATACAAAATTATTTTCTTTAAAAATTATAGTAACATATTTTTTAATTTATGTTGATCCAACTATCCTAAAAGTAATTTTCATACCTAAACGTATGAAAGGGCATAGCCGGGTAAAATAGGGAAAACGGCCCTTGACGCAAAATTGATTGTTTTTATAAGAAACAATACTTCTTAGGTCCAGATACATTCCTGCCAAATTTTAACCTTCCGAGGCTAATAGTTTATGAATACACAAACAGATAAAAATTTTCAAAAAAAAATTTTTTTTAGGAAATTACTGAGCCGATTTATTTAAGATTAATATATATTGTGTACCCACCTCAGGCAAAGTAATAAAAAAAAATTAATGTTATATCCCTTTATTATACTAAATTTTTAAATTTAAGTAAATTTTGTTTTGGCACTTACACGTTAGCGACACCCACCATTTTTTGTTCAATAATATGTCTCTTAGTACTCTATAACATATATTTTTACGGAAAAATTTTAGTTGGTAGAACATAGTAATATTTCAATACAAATGCATGCCATGTTCGGTACTACATATATTACTTATGTAGTTATGTATAAAAAGGGCCATAAAGTAAAGCAGCTGCCTTATTTCTAAAACACAGTAGAACTCTAAAGAGCGTAATAAAATGTTCTCTTCCCTCCTGAGTTGCAGTTCTTGGAGTTCCTGTGACGGTCTAAAAAAATATATTTTTTGGCTTGTTGAAAAAAATATGTTTTGACGTGTTAAACAATAATTTTCACGGTTAATTTTACCATGAATCTGAATATTTGAATGAAATCAATAAAATTATCTCAGCATACTTACTAATTAAAATTACATCTAACTCAACAAAAATTATAAGTTTTAGAAACTTTATTTAAATAAAGATAATAATAATAACAATAATACGTCTTAAATGTCTTAAACTGAGACACCCGCAAATGAATCATTCTCACCTAAAAAGTGGTACTGAAATTTTTTATCGTTACCAGATTGTCTTTCTTCGAGCCTTCAACTTCTTTGATTTAATATTTCAAATGAGGAAGAATTTTTTAAAATTACCTCCCCAAAAAATATTTTTATTTTTTTAGAAATTTTCCTAGAAAATCATGCTGTTCATTATTTATATTACTGCTTGAAACCCATTCTACGAATTTCCAATAAAATCAATGGTAGGTATTTATAACGGAGGGAAAATGGATGATTTCTGTACGTAGACTACGGAATAATATACCATTGCGTCTATTGTATTATGTATATTGAACTACTTCATTTTTTTTTTTTCAAATAGGATCACTGCGATGAATAATACCTTTATTTATTTATTTATTATCCTTCCGTATAATCCTAACCGTAGTTCATAATTCTATTTTGTTTATCCTGTCATCATTCGATAATAATATTTCACATTGTGAATATATTCCCAGTGCAGTGTTGTGTAACTGGCGAGTACCACTTTTGATTTCCAAGAACCCGATCGACCGTTGTGTTATGTGTGGATTTTGTTGTCATATTATTTTATTTCAGCCTGCTATTAGTTTGTCTTCTACACGTCTGTCTGTCTGTCTGTGTCGATTTAAAATGGCGGTGTGCTGTGCAGTGCATTTAAAGATTCACTCGATTGCTTTTCTGAATTATTAATTTCATAAGTAATATTTTATTATATTTTATATTGAGTTCGATAGTATAGGTATATATGTAAGGTATATCTAAAGTCAATACCTGATTATCGATTATTGATTCTAGTGATGGGCTAGTAACTAACTAACTGTTAAAAAATACCAGTTACTTGTAAAGTAACTAACTAACTAGCGATGCCATTTGAATACCCTTAGTTACTTAGGTAGTTACCATGGATGTATTATACAATAAATTATGTATATACATATCTGACATACCTGCACAATAGTTAGTTACTTATAGTCCTTATAGCACAGTATGTATAAGTTACTTATAGCACCTTCTAGCCTGTGTACATATTTCCAATATGTATGTATGGCATGTTTGTTCATTTTCATAAGTATTCTGGACAAGACTGACTTGAACGATTTATCAGTTTATGATGAGTCCAGATGTTTCACATCTGAGGTAAAAGAGTTTACAATTTTAAGAAAAAATAAATTTTAAGAAAAAAAATACTTAACAAAAGCATGGCAAATAATTATATTTTTGTCCCTGAGTTGTGGATTTTTTATTATTTTATGTTGTCCTGTCTACTTATTACACTACTTATTATATATACTACGGTTACATATTGAGTATTTATTTCATTGTAACCGATAATCCTTGTAACTGGTAAACGATCTTCACCATAGGTACATAAGATAGTTACATAGTATCAGGATGTTTGTATTTAGGTACTATTTGAGATACGTATAGGTACAATGCAAAAGTAACTAACTAACTAACTACATAAAATAACTAGTATTTATACTGAAAGTAACTAATAGTTACTGGTACCTAAAAGTAACTATAAAGCCCATCACTAATTGATTCTAAAGTCTATTAGTCATCCGATATGTGGCCGGTCCACCCAAAATTATATCAAATTTTATCGGACCGTGACTGAAAAAAGGTTGAGAAACGCTGTCCTAAATGTTTCTATGTAAAATTAAATCAAGTTTCGATATTTTACTTACTGTTTTCATCCGATAAATTTTGTGAATAGTTAGAAACGGGACTAATTAAGACTATTTCACTGACTAATACAAGTATACTGTATTCCCTGCAAGTGGTAAGATTTCGTTACTTTCAAAATTTCGTAATAGTATATTGTGCAGTAAGTGCGGGAAATTGTCGATTGCCCACGAAAGCGAAGTTGAGCGCACGAACGTAGTGAGTGCGCTCATTCGATTGAGTGGGCTATCGACAATCCTGCACGAGTTGCACATACTATTTTTTATTACGAATTTGACATACTTTTTTCTATTATTATTACTATTATTGACATTTTTATTACTTTCTGAAATAATATTTTTATGTATTCGTCTTTTTTTTCTGAATTAATTATTGTTTAAGGGCAGGGTAAGGTATTAAAATAATTTTTTTTCGTGTTTTTTTTTTTTTTTTTTTTTTTTTTTTAACTGAATGCATAATATCTCAAGAATATTGTCTCAAAATTTCAAGTTGATTGAAGCAAAATTGACGAAGTTATAAATATTTTTGTTGTTATCTGGCAGATGTTTCGCTCTCTATATATCTCTCTCTCAGTTATAGAAATACAATGTAAGTACAAACGTATTTATACCTGTACTGTATATTTTGTCAGTGTAGGGTACAAAATTTAGTTTAGCAGTTAGTATTCTATATCAATTTTATATAAGAATTGTTAAGTGTTCAAAACTTTAAAGCGTTTTCCCCACAGCTCACGTTTTCAAAGTCGGTGCCCCTCATAACTTCAAACTACAGCAGCGATCCTTTTGAAATTTTGAACACTATTTCTGTACATAATTTACGAGGTAACGCTGGAGAGCTTTTTTCAAATTTGTTAGTAATTTTTATTTTACAATAACAAATTAGCCGATTTTTTTCGCAAAAAATCATGTTTTTCCTTTCTAAGTGTTCCAAAAAAGTGAAAAATTGAAATTTCGAAAAACCCGAGGAAAACTATTATCTAATGAATGAACTTTAATTTTTTTATTTCGGATGATCCAGCACCAAGTTATGAGGGGCACCGCAATCCTACTTTTTTCCGAGACATGTCCGAATAATTGCTGCCATTACTGTATTTTTTAATATTTCTTCGTGAAAATTTTACACAATATTCTTCGAATGTCATACTTGAATGTACCACTGGTTTTAATAGAGAAATTTTAACTGTGTCGTTACAAAAAAATAACAAAAACATGCCTTTTTTGTACGAATTAACCTTACCCCCTCCTTAAATTACTTTGTTGGTGGTTTCTATAGAAATAATTATGAAATATTTATTAAATGAAAAATCAAGAGGCGGCTTTGCGTGTTTTGATTAAATTTTGCTTGTTTTATTGTCAATTTGCGTGTGGAAAGTTACTTTCCGCACGCAAAAAAGTATGTGGGAAGAGTACAGTGGGCAAACAGCTATTTTGCGTACAGAAATGTGTGCGCCAAGTTAGTATTTCTCCCGCATGAGTAATAAAAAATATTATTCGATTTTTATAAAATTTATATGCTTTTAAATATTTTACTTCATAAATTTAAAATATGTCAGTACTTTTTAAACCTTCTTGTTGTATGTAAATTATTATTTGAAACGGTTATTTTCGAAACACGCCAACTTGTGTATTTTAAAATCTAGATGGTGATAACATCTACGTAGCACCGCGGATCGATAAAAAAAATAAAACTACCCATTTTTTTTTCTAAAATAAAAAAAAATCATATTTCATGGCGGTATATTAAATTACCAGATAGTGGGTAATAAACTTGACCAGTCAGTACTTTTCTATATTTATCACAAAATATAAGCTCTTACTTATTATTTTCCTAGGCACATACATAGAATGAAATTTTCTATGATTGATGTAATAATATCGCCTTTATTATGACCATTTATAGTTTTATATTGTATACGGCGAGTTATATAGTTAGCTAGCTAGTAGCATGATGTTTTTTGACCTCAATCTGATATCTGAAAAATTTTCCGCTGACGAATTCCAACAATTTTTATTCAAGTAAAATAACTTGCATGCTAAACGTTCTTATAAAAAAAAAAAAAACCAGATATAAAACTACTTTAGTTTCACATACTGGTTTCATATGTGTGTTGGTTAAAGAAAAAAAAAATTTTATACGGTACAGGTGCATCGTGAATTATCGACCTTTCCGGGCGATGTGTCTTATTCCTGTCGACTAATCTTTAAAATAAACATGTTTTTTATGCTGTTTCTTAACTTAAAAGTTGCTATTAACTTAAGAAAGAGTACCTTGTAGTGATTTCATTCATTGAATAAAAATCTTAAAATAGTATAAATTCTATTCACAATTGAAGGTGTGAGTGGATGAAGTTGTTATATAACATTTTTTTCAAAAAATCATTTTTTGCTAAATTTTGAAATATTCTATGCTGTAGTATCATATACTAAAATTGGTTTCATTACGTCCAGTAGTTTTGTAGAAATTCAATAATAAACGTGAGCTATTGTATGGAAGTATATGTAAATAAAAACTACTTTACATAACACCTTCATTCATTCATGTCTTAAATTCTTTCTGTCTTCCATTTGTGTTTTTGTGTTATAAATTGTAAAAACAATGTATTTTTTTAAACTACCAGAAAATAAATTACCCGCCGTATTGTTTTCTCATTCCCAGTTGACAATTTTTGGAGACGCCCCAAGTCGTTTTAGTTTTTCTTCTTTTTGAAGAATCAATCAGTTTAGAGGAAATCAATCAGATTTTGCCAAGAACGTGGAGAGAAATTAAGCGTTCCGGGTACAAATTAAAATTTTGCATTTGTTCGGAAAAATAGGGTCGAAAAAACGGACCTAAGTCGTAAAATTAATAAGTTACTTTTACAAACTTTGCCCGAGTGTCTTACCAGTAGTCCGAGACTACAGCCCTGGCTGTCGTCCCTTCTCGTCGGACTTGGATTTTACTAATATTTATACTATGAAGAATTTTTTTGACTTTATTCTTATGCCTTTCGGTTTTAATAACGCACCAAATTAAATTAAACGCTTTTTTGGTGGCAAAATTTTGACCTGATAAACCAGGTGTGTACTGTATACCTATGCGTTTTCTTCTTTTTCATTTTTTCTACGCATTTATTTGTACATTAACATGAAACAAACGCACTGAATCGAATGAGTGACGGCATATAAATTAGTACCTTGATCAGACAATTAATTAAAGGGTTTTCCGTTCATTCTGATGTTTTAACTATAACGATAAATATGTTGTGATTTCGAAATATAAATAAGTGCAGTTTTCTTTGCACTAATCAAAACAAAAATCCACTTCTGTCCCCCTCCCCATCGATTGTCAAGTAAATGATGATATTTTAGATAGACAAACATTGTGGTGATGTACCCTTTGTATTTCTACGCGCACCGTCACTGTACATTAATTATAATTAATACATCTGTTTAAAAAAAATATACTGTATTGTAAGATTTTTGTTAAATGTTCACTCATTCGCGTTTCATATATGGATAATTAGTTGTTTGTAATTAAAAATGCGAGTATTTGTAATTAAATCTGCGTGTGCATGTATGCATTTTGATATTTTTTCATAATAAATATGTATATATGTACTTATCTATGTATTAATAATTAATTAATCAAAATAGAGATTAGTGGTTTTAAAGAAAACGTACTTAATTTTTTTTTATTTCGTAATATTTCTTAATCTTGTTAAATTCTGATTTCCCTCGTTAAAATTCAGTTTAAATGAGTTAAATATACACGGAGAGAAAAATCATATAATTTTTGTAGATAAAATTTCCGAAAAATTACCATGCTCTTTTATAATGCTTGCGTGATCGACGACCAAAGTGAAAAATATTTTACGATCATGTAAATATTATTAAATTGAAACGTAAAAAGTATTAGTCATGGCTTCATAAAAATTGTTGTACTAGCATAGTAAAATTTAATGGGCTAACACAGCTTCTATCACACTTTTATGCATATATGTTATAGTTTAATTCTTGTTGTAGTACTCTTTCATTTGTGCATCTGACCCGCAACCTTATGTTGCTTGGGCTGTACGCACTGAGGAGCAATCGATCTTTTCCGACCTTCGATTCTTTATGATGCAGACAAAATGATTGGCAACAATATATTCTAATACTGAATATTTATATTTTTACCGTACGAAATTGAATATGTTCGCTTTTTACACGTCGATTGTAGTGCTGAGCACAGTAATTTTTCTATGAATTTTCTCTCCGTGTACCTATTCAGAAAAGTATATTGTAGAATTGCATATAACCGAAAACTTTGATATATCAAATTGAAATTTGACACACACTGATAAAAGTCGTTTATCCGTATCAATTCCAGAGGAAAAAAATTTGCTTGGAAATATTGCTTCCAAGCTGGCTAAATTATGGGAAGAAATGTGATAACTTTTGAAATATGAAAATTTTTACGCGCATTTCACGTTTCAGTGTTTCCTGAACCATTTTGGTTTCATGCTTGTCCGCAGGTCCGTCTTTTTGTCCGTCTGCGTGCCCGGAAAATGGCGTAACTTTGGAACTATTCGATCGTTTTTAACCCCTTAAAAGATATGGGACTTATTTGTCCCCAATTTATATTTATACGTTTTACGCAATACTGGTACGATTTAAAACATTTGTAAGTTTATATTGTTATTCTTCTATAGTAGTTTTAATAATTTCGTGCATTGACAACGCAATAACCTATCAATTTTCAAAAAAACTTTGATACAAAGTTGCAAAAAGTTGTCCGTTATTAATTTTTAGTTTCAATTTTTTTAAGTTATAAATTATTGCAAAAAAAATTATCAATCTTGGTAAGTTAATTATAATAAAATAAGTAAGGTAGAATATTTTAATCACTTAAAATTTTTCATACTTCCGTAATTTGTACTATTTACTGAAACTGGGACATATTTGTCCCATGCTCAAAATTTATATAAAAATATATTAGGTTATTATAATTTGTCATTTATATGTTTAAATAGGCCCTAATAAACAGTTTTAAACATAACATAATTATTTTTCACTCTCCCTACGCTTATGTGCGTGAAGGGGTTAATGAAATTTTCGAAATTGTGCAAGTGCAGAAAATCATTTGCCATTAAAAAAATATTAATCTAAATTCTAAAACCAATTTATTTAAATATACTGCATCCGAGGCCATAAAACCATTCGAAAACAAAATTTGCTGCACAGTGTCAAATATGATCATTCGTCTATCATCAGATAGGGGTGTATAGTTGTTGGAAATTTACATTTTTTGGATCAAATTAAGGATAAATATGTTTATCCTTTATCGGAATATTTTAAAAAGAACTAGCGTGCAATCACCAGAAAATTAAATTAATCCGAAAGCTTTCCAAGAACTAATTTGTCAACAGGACAATGACCCTAAACATTCGGCATTGTAGTGAAGCAGCATTTCTTGTATTACGTGCCTCATTTACTTCATACACCTCCGCAGTGACTAGATGTAAACCCTATCGAACATCTGTGGCCAATATCTAGGTGTTCAAATTAGAAAACGTACTATTTCTAATAAACAGGATTTAATTAAAGCATTAGATTGATGAATAGAGCCAAATCAGTCCGGATTTGACAACAAAATTAATGGCATCAATGCCTAATCGCTTGCAAGCAATAATTAAAACACAAGGATGTACCTATAACGAAATATCAAAAATAGTTATTTTACTATGTTCCGAACTTGTAATTTTTTTGTTTACTGTTCTGTGTCTAAAGACTTTTTTGAGTGTTTGAATGCATGTCTTAATTTAATTTTATTTTTTTAAACAGAATTATAATATTTGCTGTAATTTTTATTACTTAATTAGTATGATTTTGTAGTATAGACTTTGAAGAATTTATTTACTTTATTTCTATTTTCTTTTGTACAGAAGATCTCGTAAAAAATTAAATAAAATTTTTTTGCTACAATCTTAGTGGAAAGTAGGCTTTTGCGCTCTGTGAAGAGAGCACAAAATGTGTAATTGCCGAAGACTGTCGTTATCGAACAACGAAGTACTACTTTGCACTTTAAAGCGGCAAAGTAATACTTTGTCGCTCGCTCAACGTATATTTAATTACAAATCGGGTAGGCGTTGCTTATATTTTCTATGGTAACAAATAAATAAACAGATTCTAAAATTATTATGTTTATCGTGATCAAGTGAAATATTAATTTTATTAAATTTCAAAATAACTACAAAATATTAATTAAAAAATAATAAATAACTATAATTAATAAATAATAAGAATAAAAAATTTAAAAAAAGATGTACATCTATCATGGAAATATGTAATAGTGACAGTGATTTCTCAAGTACACCTCCAGATATTTTTGAAGCTGCAAAAATTTTAATATTAAAGTAAATATTAACGTCCATTATTATTTTTTCAAGTATCTTTTAAATAAAAAAAAAATTTATAAGATTGTAGAAAAAATTTTGTGTGTAATTCAAGCACAAAATGACTTGCCGCTCTCATGAGATTAACGCGCTCCGCCTGGCGGCGTCGCGCGTCAACATTCTCAATCGAGCGGCAAAGCACCATTTTGCGCTCTTAATACACAAATAACTATAAAGAAACTTTTGTCTAAACACTTTTGTGAGATACTGTATTTCATTTAAATATTCATATTTCAGACAAAAAAAAAAATTATCAGTAACTAAAAAGTTCGATATTTTGTATTTGTTTTCAGTTCCAGGAATTTAATTGCACTTATTTAAAACATAAAAGTAAAATCTTTTCATATTATTTAAATTATGAATTGTATAGTTATCCTTTTATTAATTCTATACAATATAAAATAATCTACACGTTCGTTTGTAATAATTCCTTTGTAAGAAAAAAGGAATTTATTAAAAACGCGTGTATTGTTTTATTGTTTCGTATATAAAAGATAAAAATACCATCCCATGGTTAAATAATAAATAGAACACAATAAATGATAATCATTTCCAAAGTAATTGGGACACGATGAAATTAAAGTTATTTTATATCCCCTATTATGTATTTTTTCGTATTTGTAAAAACTATTTTGAAAAAATACAAGCACCTTACAACAGACCTGAACGATTGTGTGCCATTTTGATAAAACATATATAGACGGTTGGGCCATACCGCTTGGAAACGAGTACATTACATGTTATCAATACATGTGCAAAAACCGATCAGTTCACTTTTTGTTCATAATGGACAACAAAGTACTCTTGAGTATTTACTGAATAGTGCCCGGGGTTCACTATGGATATCATGCTGTTTGTTAGGTACATGTACTGTGTGTGCTATTATCAGCGTTACATCTATTTAAACTACTGTATAATGTGCTGCCTATTACATTACATGCTGTTTATAGCTGCACTACAATCAGTTAACTGTTACATATTGTAGTGTTGTAGTGTACACTGGAACATCATTTTATTATAAAATATTAAATATTTTATTAATGACTTTATTGTATGTATACCTATAGACCTACCTATTCATATTACCTACATACATATATACAAGGTGGTCCAGAATTATGTACCGTAATTTTTAGAGCTCGTAGTACGTTTAAAAATAATGGTACCTTTTCATATACACTTTTTTCAAAACTCAATAATAAGGGAGATACAGCTCTGTAAAGGGGTGAAACGAACAACATTATTTTTTAAATATTTTCCAAACGCTTTTGAATAACGGATTGATATTTTAGGGGTACTTATTTTGTGTTAGAAGGATTAAATTTATGTCAACACTTATTCCACCACTCATGACCAAGGGGTGGTTTTGAGTGGTAGGTGTGAGTTATCACGTCTTTTCTTTTTAGTCGAATTTTCTCCGAAAAATTAGACTTATACTGTCTATACGATAAGAGCTGCGAGAGGCGAGAGTAGGGGCGCTATCCGTTTTCGGACCCGTAGAACACGAATATGTAGAAAAAAAAATGTCTGATATATATATATATATATATATATATATATATATATATATATATATATATATATATATATATATATATATATATTTTCCCGCCACCTTTTAATTTGTGTAGGGCCCCCCTATGGAAGTTAAGAGATGAAATTTGGTAAATGGGGCTCATTTTCGAGGCACCTCATACTATCAAAGTGGGGTCAAATTTTGGGCAAATTTTTTTTCTTACCCGACCTTTAAGGGGGTGGTGGGGGGCGGAAAAGCAATAAAACTTTTTCAAACCGGTTTTAAATAATGTTTCGGTCAATTATCTACAACATATCCAAAATTCAGCTTCCTAGGATGATATGGTGGGAGTAGAGGGGGGAAAAACGATTTTCGCTGGATCTAACAGGCCCCCAGCCCCCCAGAATTAACGTAGAGGGTTGAAATTTGGTGTGTTGATAAAGTTCGTACCTAGGTTGTGCTTTTTGGAGGTTTTAATATTTTACCCCCACCCCCCTCATTTTTAAGCTACAATTTCATGCATTTTCGACGTTTTCGAAGTTTGTACCACTCGCACAGGTCACCCGAATAAACCTAGAGGGCTGAAATTTTGTATTCGGATTGAGTTAGTATCAAGGGGGTGCCTTTTGGGGGTCTCGACTTTTAACCCCTACCCCCACCATTTTTATACCCAAAAGAACATGATTTTTCTTGTTTTTTAACAGTTTCGTTCGGGTCAAAATCTCCCCAAATAAACCTAGAGGGCTGAAATTTGGTGTACAGGTTAAGCTAATAGCCAGACACTGTTTTTTGGAGGTTTCAACTTTTAACCCTTACCCCCACGATTTTGACGCCAATATTTCCTTAATTTTTTTGCTTGTTTTCTAACACGTCTAGAGACTCCATAAGGAAACCTAGAGGGCTGAAATTTTGTACGTGTATTCAGTTAGTATCCAGCTAGTACCTTGTAGGGAGTCCGCATCACTTTTCCCCCCACTTCTCCCATTTTTACATCGGAATTGAATGCTATTGTTAAATGTGTTTTAAAAGCATTATGTTTATTCTAAATACAAGTAGGCGAATAGTAATTTTAAAAAATTTAAAAAAAAGTGAACTTACTTTTATGACAAATGAAATACATACATATTAAGTAATTTAAAAATGTTATTAAAGTCACTGTTTATTTATAAATTAGGAATTTTGGATTTTTAGTATTTATAAAATAGAAATTTTGGATTTTTTTGGAAAGAAAAAATATCTTTATAAAGGCCTTCCAGTTTACTATTGAAGGTCCTTTTTTAATATTTAAAACTAAAACATAAAGGCAATTAGCGGATAAACATGGGCAGGAATGTCCTCGTACGAATTGTGTTGGCTTTTTTTCTGCTACCTGTTTTCGGCACAAAATTGAAATTTACTGAGATACAGCCCTTAAATACTTAAAACCTTTTTTTAAAGCCTCGATCAGCCGAACACTCATCACCAGTTTTGAAACCAACAAAATGACAATTCGGTTGTAGACTTTCAATCACATTTCGCTTGTAGACATTCAATACCGAAGATGAAGGGGAAAATTCGACTACCGTGATGGGGCCCCGCTGCTCACGGCGTTTTTTAATTTGCAATTATTTAAACAAAGTTTCTGATAATATAATTCCTCAGATAATTTCACGCAAAAAAGGTATACTTGTCACATTTCGATAAATATCACCGTTTTCGAGTAATTTAAGGTAGAAATATCTATTTCCAAATTATCCCCTAATCATAAGTGATTGAATAATTGATACCATAAATTTAATTATCTTAATGTTCATACGCGCCCCTAGAATATGAATCCAGTAATCAGAAGCGCCTAAAAAATTAAAAAAAAAAGAAGTCAGTTTCGTTCCACCCCTCTACATTTTACCCCTCTGCTTTATCTCCCTTACTATTGAGTTTTGGAAAAAAGTGTAGATGAAAAGATACCATTATTTTTGAACATACTATCAGCTCCAGCAAACACGGTACATAATTCTGGACCACCCTGTACATATGTGTCAATAAACATATACATATTTTATTTATTGTTATAAATTTTCTACGGGAAATGTTCCAGTGTAACCTGCTGCTGCACAGTTGCATATGATTTTAACTCATTATGATCTGGCAATATTTATATTATTGGATTTAATTGGTTGCATTCTGATAAAACTTAACACAAAAATTCAGAAGCTAATGGGTAATTTTTTGATCCAAACTCAATAATAAATAATTTTAAAAATTCATTCTCAAAAGATTTGACTTGATTTTCATCAAAATCTCGGAACTTGGAAAGATTTGGGTTGGATTGTATGATAAAAGCTAGTTTTTTTTTATTGCTTGACACTTTAATGGCCGTACGTCCATACAGTTAAACTTCGCCAGGGGCCGAGAGCCGGATTTACATAAGGGTACTTGGGGCACGTGCCTCGGGCCCCCCACACAATAGGGGCCTCCACAAAATCTAAAAATAGAGGAATAAGTACCTACCTACCTACTACAGGTACCAACAGTAGGTACCCAGACTTAATTTTAAGAATAAAAAAAAAACACTTTTAAAGATAACATTGCTTCAAACAGCAATCAGTTTGATACGTGAAGGCTGAATATTTGAGGTTAAGCCTGGCATGGTTAATAACGTTTTTTATTAGACAGACCAATTTTAATACGTAGATAATTCCAAAAACTTTTAATAAAACAAAAAAAATTGAGGGTGTTATGTGAGGTAGATTTGCCTAAAATTTTCACTAATTTAAATAGGTCTGTCATACATTAATTAACAAAATATGCCAGACAGACCGATTCTTCAGTAAAATCTATATAATTTGCTATAATGTAAATTTCAGCGAGGTGTTATGTGAGGTAGATTTGACGTTTTTTTCGGCCATTTCAAAAATTTTTTTAAAAATAGAATTTAACAAAAATTTAAATGTCTGGCGGGCATTTCCTATTGTCGGCATTAGTTACTATCGATTTAGTTTTCTTAATTTGTGGTGGTTTGTCAGGTATAATTTGGTGCTGTCGGAGCTTGGACTATATTTCGTTATCTGTTGATTACTTGTTTATCTTCATTATTGTTTTTTTTTTCTTTTTATTTTTCTTGAATTGTTTTTCACAATAATACAAATGCAGCATTATTTGCTTGCTTTCTGGCTAGCACATGTTTATAATTTAAATATTGCAAATTTAACAAAAAAGTAAAAGAATAGTAAGAATACGTACGTAAATACTTATTCTAGTCATTTACGTACATTGCTAGTCGATAAAATTTTATATTATTGTTATTACGTACAATTTACATGGTAAATGTGTGATAATCGTGATATTGTACTATTCAGCAAAATTCACTCTATATAATATGTATATGTAGTAAATTATTATGAAAGAAAATTGAAGAAAATGAGATGCCAATAAAATTTGTATGGAAATTATTACGAAAAGAGATGAGTGTGTCTTAAATACAGTAGGATTTCAATTATAACCGTCACTCGAGATTATCGGCTAGTTTTTATTATCGGTCACTAGTGATGAGAAAAATTAGTCTTGGTCTTCCATTTTTTGCTAGACCAAGACCAAGACTACGTATACCAAGAGCAAGACCAAGACTATAAGTATGGCTGCAAGACCAATACCAAGGCTCAAGTGAGCAAGACCAAGACAAAAGCAAGAAAAAAGCAAAAGTCGTGCTAAACTATTTAGATAGTTTGAAAGTTTAATTAATACCGTAAAGAGGGAAAATTCTGATTTTAGAAGGAAAAATTCGGTAATAAAAAAATGCAAGAAAATGCAAGATTTTTTGGCAATAACAAGACCAAGACCAAGACTGCACTTTGCAAGACCAAGACCAAGACTCAAACTGCTCTAGCAAGACCAAGACCAATATTCTGAATGCAAGAGCAAGACCAAGACTGCCAAGTCTTGGTCTTGGTCTTGCATTTGCTCATCACTATCGGTCACCAACCAATAAATAAATGCCCCTGTCGCAGCATCCTGTATAACATAGCGAATTTCCAGTAATAAAAATTATTTTTTACCGAAAACCCCCATACATAGGATTGATGGTTGAAAATGTATCTTACGTAATTTTTTCCGTTCTTTGCTATATGGTATAAAGAAATTTTGGAAACCTTTTGAATTGGCTGTAATATCTGAATTTTCCATTTGAAAATTTTTCCGGTCTTTGCCATATAGTGTAAAAAAAAATTTCAAAAATCTTTTGAATTGGCTGAATTTCTTATTCGGGAATTTTCCAAAAACCTAAAGAGTATCTACAAATAATAAATCTTTCTTATTAAAAAAAAAAAATACATCCTGACCGACTGATTGTCTTTTTTTCCCTTGACTTATAATAGCAACCTCGTTTTGAAGCTCAATATTTCATAAACGGTGCTAAAAAATTAAAAATCGTAAAAGGAAGCTCAACTTCCCTTTAACAGCCCTTTCTAGCGATATCCAACACGTTGAAAAAAAATTTTCATTTCGACTTGTAGCGAATTTCCAGAATGGAATTCAGCTATTACAGCCACTGTCGTAACGCGACTTGAGCCCAGAACTATGGCAGAAATTTGTTTTGAGGTCCCTAGAAACCGAAAATAATATTCGCTAAAATTTATATATATATATATATATATATATATATATATATATATATATATATATATATATATATATATATATATATATATATATATGTGTGTGTGTGTCCGATAACTCTCGAACGAAAAATCCTAATTTTACGAAATTGGGTGAAAATATTGGAAGTCCCAAACCGTTGGACGAGTTCGTTAACCAAGCACGTCCGATGTCCAAAACATGTTTTTTTTGGCAATTTTCGTGAACAAAATAAGATTTTTGCCAAAATTTCCCTTTATTTAAAAATTTTTGAGACATTTTTGTACATCATTGAAACGAGGAGAAAAAATCACACAAAAAAGGTCTTTCAACTATTATTCTATGTCAACTAGTTTCCGAGAAAAACTAATTTTTTAGAAAGGAAATTCGCTATATTATGCAGAATGCTGTGACAGGGGTATTTTCTTTTTTGGCTATTTATTATAATAATTGAGATCTTGTACGTACAAAATTTCATGAAGGTATTAGAAATAGTGATGAGCAAATGCAAGACCAAGACTGCCAAGTCTTGGTCTTGGTCTTGTTCTTGCATTAAGAATCTTGGTCTTGGTCTTGCTAGAGCAGTTTGAGTCTTGGTCTTGGTCTTGGTCTTGCAAAATGCAGTCTTGGTATTGGTCTTGGTCTTGGTATTGCTAAAAATCTTGCACTTTCTTGCATTTTTTTATTAGCGAATTTTTTCCTTCTAAAATCAGAATTTTCTCTCTTTACGGTATTAATTATACTTTTAAACTATTTAAATAATTTAGCAAGAGTCTTGCTTTTTTCTTGCTATAGTCTTGGTCTTGCTCACTTGAGTCTTGGTATTGGTCTTGCAGCCATACTTATAGTCTTGGTCTTGGTCTTGGTCTTGCAAAATGCAGTCTTGGTCTTGGTCTTGCAAAAAATGCAAGACCAAGACTAATTTTGCTCATCACTAATTAGAAAATAAAGAATATAATTGTAAAAAATATGAAAATACTAATTTGTATGCTTTGCTAGTAAGCGTGGATATCAAAATTGTCTTTAAAAAAATGGCGACCATGTTAAGTTTTTCACATTTTTTCTTTATCTTTTACTCATAAAAAAAAGAGTTTTAATGTTGCTTTAATACGATAGAGCAGTGGTTCCCAAACTTTCCTGTCTGCGATCCCCCTTTAAATAACACTTAAAAATTTCAAAAGACCCCCGAAATATATAATAAAGGATAGGAAACGTGTAGGAAAACGTGTAATCTTGAATCAATTATTTCTGCCACCCCCTTAAATAGATTTTGCGGCCCCTGCTTTAGGAATCACTGGAATAGAGCATTTGCTTTCGAATAAAATGGGTCATTAATCACATCTAGCATGTTCCAAAAAACGCAGTTTCGAGGAAAACACGACTAAAATTTGAAGATGGTCATCTTGGAACCTTGTGTGATCATCTGTAAATCTTTATAATTTTTAAAATATTCAATATTCTTCAAAATTTATTGTAAAGATTTAGTCTAAAAAAATAACAAAACATTTTAAAAAAGTTTTTTCATTATTTAACATTCTGAGGCTTCAACCACTTTAAATTTTAGACTCTTGCATTTCTGTTACATAACTAATATATTTTTTCTTTTTGTTTCAGGTAAGTCTCTTCATTTTTCAAGTTTTTTTTTTGATGTTTGATAACGAAGCTCTTCGTTTCTAACTCGCTTAAGGTACGCGGTAAGAAATTTGGAGTCTTATTTGGAAAAATTATTTTGTCAAAAATATTATTTTTCTATCATTAAGTCCGAAATGGAGCCTTTAACCTCCTATTAGTATCTGGTTCAAACTAATTACAAAATATATTTCTCTTCATTGGCTCTCTTCAGATTGAAATTGAATATTCATCTTTTATATAGTACTATATCTCATTCTGTTTTCTTATATTTATGTCTCTTTTTATATACATATAATAAATACATGAATTGAAAAACATGAAATTTAAAAAATATTTGAAATTGTTATGTGGACGAATGATTTCAAACCATTACTACGGGCCGAGCCATCCACGGACGAAGAAATAAAATTGTATACAAAATGAAAATCATTCAAAGAATTGTCCAGCATTTGAAATAATAATAATAATAATATTTCCTTCCACCCATTTCGGTGAAATACATATACACTGTGTTCAAGGTTGTATGAAGCACAAGATTGATACTGATTGAAAACTATTGGAGTTGAAATTGGGAATGTTACGGATTTCCTCAGGGCCGGATTAACCCTAAGTGCCCCCCTAGGCATCGTGAAAAATTCCGCCCCTACCTTTTGCTTAAAAAGAAGAAAATCTTTCCTACTTTTTTTCGAACTTTCTTTTCAAAAAAGTAACTGACGAGCCAAAAAAAATATTAATTACAACTTTTGCCGCCCTAGGTAGGCCTATTGGTTAATCTGGCTCTGGATTTCCTATTAGTAAATTATCGTGTGATATTAGATTTTATATGTGTTTTGGTACTGATTGCAAAATTTGTTTTTTTCTCAACTTTATTCTTCAAAATATAATTTTTTCTGAGATAGATAATAATAATATGGTTTAACGTCCAGTTTTTGAGACCTTTCGTCTATGACAAACGCCACTCACATCATTATTTGTACCTTTGCTTATACTTTTCATATTTTTACAATACTTTATACATTGATGATGTGAGTGGAGGACAAGGAAAGTGAAGGGCGGCTAGAATTTGAATGGTGTGCATCTGCAGCCGACTTGTTTAAAGGAACTATGCCGATATTCATCTAAAACTGTGAAGAGAAACCGCAGAAAACCTTTACGAGCATAGTCGACCACTAAAATCGAATCTTCGATCTACCATTCTGGGATAGTTATAACCACAGACCAGTGAACATATTATATTATATATGCACATAATATAAATGTGTATTTGAAGCAGTCACATACGACCAAGTTTCGACCTTAATAGCATTCTGTTATATAGTAATTGATTTGTATCCGTAGTTACGCTTTCAAATAATTATTGTCAAAATATAATATTGATAATAAAATTTTACTTTTTTGAGAAGAAACTGCAAAATTTTGAGAGAAGAAAAGTGGTATTCGCTTTATTTTCAAAATACGTACGTATACAAATTATGTCCTGCAGTAATTATAGTCGCATTTGCTCAAAAATTGACATTATATTATTTCATTAAATTTCACCCGTCTCACCCTTGTTACCTGCTTCAACAAAAATGTCTAGAAACTGGCTTTACGCTTTGTCTAATAGTATAATATAATAGTGTTCGTTAGTCTGTGGTTATGACAATATCTACTGCACTGTCCATAAGAAAAATAAAAGTACGAAATAATTTGGGTTATGTGTTTGTTATAGTTATGCTTCCTAAACTTTATGAAAGTATGAAAGCAGCATTCTGCTCGCCTAAAATTTTTACGTAATTCATGTAATTTAACCGAAACTATATATCTTATCGTTTACTTCACGAGATCCTTATGGTAGAAATTTGATTAGGGACACTTTGCAATCATTTCAACTGACTTCAGTAGAATATCAACAGTCTCTAAAATGTTTCAGAAATATTTTTAAAGTTTTCGCCAGTTTTCTTCAAGGGGTTTTAATTTAGTAATTTTTAACGTTCCGTATAGTCATAACTACCGAATACTTTTCATTTCGTCATGTTTGTCATTGCTTTATGTGGTTTAACACGCACTTGAGCATGAAAAGTTGGAAAAACAAAACAATTGAAATTCTTTCTACTTTTATGAAAATTCATAATTTATTTTTGCGACATCCCTGACTCAATATACAAGTCAATCTGTAGAAATCGGTTCCTGAACTCCGATAAATCTCCGTCAGAACCCAAGTCGAATTCGAAAATGCAGTTGACACGGAAATTTCCGATCTTTTTGAGTTAGAGCTGAAGTTCCGTAACCATCCTTCTTTGAAATAGATGGTTTTGTCGCTTACAACTTTGAACACGGTGTATATGAAACGAATTGAACGAACTATATGTATAATACCTTGGTGACTGGGCAAGGGAACCGGAGCCGCTAGCACAGATATTCTCGTCCGTCCCATGTACAAATAAATTGGATGGAATGGCATGAATGTTAGAAATGTTAGCAACTCAGCAACATAACGATATAATGTTATACCATACTCATATATAGTTATACACAAAACGTATATTTACAAGAGTATAGTAATTGTCAAAATTTATCGACACTAATAAAGATACTGTTCCACCTAACATCTAGATTTTATAAAATTATAATTTTACGGAGGTGTGGCTTAGATTTTAGTGTTTCTAATCGCAGGTGTAACATACTTAAAATCTAGATTCTATAAAATCTAGATATTATAAAATTATAATTTTAGTAGTAGAAATTTTTCTACTTTTTCAATTGAAATTAACCCCCACCTAAAAATCAAAATGGCGAAAACTAAACAATTTAATGTACCTAAAAAAGTGACAGATGTAGCCAATGTATATCAAAATCTATTTTCAATGAACATTATTGATGAAAAAATGTACTACATAAAATTATTGATGAAAATTACTAAACATTATTGATGAAAAAATGAATTCTAACTTGAAATTTAGTACCATGTTAAATTGTACAGTGACCACGGATGTTTTTTTAAAAACTGCCTTTTTATTTTTTTAATTAAATGTATTAATAGTATGCAAGAAATAAGTTTTTTCCTCTAAAGTGACATTTGGCGCCATTTTTTTTTATTATATTAAGTAATCGTTTTTTCAATCGGTTATAGTCGGCATAATCGGCTTTTAAAATCTAGATATTAGGTGGAACACCTCGTAAAAAATAATTTTACCATAAAATTATAATTTTAACGTAAAATTATAATTTTATAATAAATTCTAGGTATTAGGTGTAACAGTAGCTTTATAGCTTTGATGTTAAAAAAAAAAAATTTTAAGTGACTGACAGATTTGAACTCGGGTACCATAGTTTATAAGCCAGTACGGTCCAGTATACTAAGTGATTTCGTTGCCTGTAACTTCATGTAGTAGTGCTACATGTAATTTTCCTGATTTTTTTCGCTGTAACTTTTAAAGTTACTACTCAAAGTTAATACTAATATTTGTAGCTTAAAATTAAACAAAAGGGAGGTTATAAATAAGACGTTTTGTATTCGAAATGTAATTGATTTAAATCAGGTTTCTATCTAAATTCGTTTATAATAAATACTCTATTTCGCTTTTGTGTGAATACCGCATAATTTTCCCGCACTCTGACTAAATATTATACTATTCTGTACTTTGGGCTTAAAAAATTTAAATGTATATTTCGCATATGCTCTATATTTTTGCATATTTTGTTAAAAGATTTTTTTATATACTGTTTAACAATATTTAAAGAAAAAATTGTTCTTTATAACAAGACCGAGTTCTTAATTTCCCACAATTCCACAATTGGAGACTAGACTTCAAAAATATCAAAAAAAAAAAAAAAAATTGAGCTAGACCCGAAAAAGGAATCTACATGAGTGCCGTTGCCAACAATCTAGATAGCATACTAAAATTTTTCTTGGCCTTTAGCCTGTTTTTGAAGTCCAGTCTTCAATTATCATTATCTTAAAGTGCCAGCTTTTTCTGGTACAACACCTAAACTGGTTTTTTTCTCTCCAAGATAAAATAGTATATTGTGCAATAAGTGCGGAAAATTGTCTCATTCGCTTGAGCGGGCAATCGACAATCCCGCACGAGTTGCACATACTATTTTTTATTACGAATTTCACATACTTTTTTTCTATTATTATTACTATTTTTGACATTTTTATTACTTTTAGCGAATTTCCAGAATGGAATTCAGCCATTACAGCCACTGTCATGACGCGACTTGAACCCGGGACCGAAAATAATAAAATTACTTTTATTAAAATTATAAATAATATAAATCACTAAAATTATATATATATATATATATATATATATATATATATATATATATATATATATATATATATATATATGTGTGTGTGTGTGTGTGTGCGTGTGTGTGTGTGTGTGTCCGCACGATAACTCTCGAACGAAATGTCGTACTTTTACAAAATTTGGTGAAAATGTTTGAAGTTCCAAACTCTTGGATGAGTTCTTCAGCCAGACACATCGGATGCCAGGAACATGGTTTTTGTTCTTGCAAAAAATTATTTTTTAGCAAAATTTCCACTTATTCAAAAATTTTTGTGAAATTTTTTTAGGCCATTTAAAAGAGGAGAAAAAATTACATAAAAAATGTCTTTAAACTATTATTCTATGTCAACTAGTTTCCAAGAAAAGCTAATTTTTATAAACGGAAATGCGCTATGTTATGCGGGATGCTGCGACAGGGGTATTTTTATAATAATATTTTTGAGTGTTCGTCTTTTTTTTCTGAATTAAATATTGTTTAAATTACTTTATTGGTGGTTTCTATAGAAATAATTATTAAATAAAAAATCAAGAGGCGGCTTTGCGTATTTTGATTAAATTTCGCGTGCGGAAAGTTTACTTCCCGCACACAAAAAACTATGTGGGAAGAGTACAGTGGGTAAAGAGCTATTTTGCGTACAGAAAAGAGTGCGACAAGTTAGTACTTCTCTCGCATGAGTAATAAAAAACATATTTTTTTATGTAGCACCACGAACATCTAATTCACTGCGTATAGAATTTGCCAAATGCACAGTTATTTATGTCAAAGTGTATGTTTTGCTATATTGTAGCGTTATTTTTCTTATCTTCGAGTTACAATCAGTTTCAAAAATAATTAGAACAGAAAAACACATTTTAATTTCAAGAAAAATTTAATTATTTCATATTTTTTAACAAATTAGTTTGATCAGTCATATTATCGAAGGTATACATTTTATTAATTATAATATGTTAAAAGAGGTTATTATCACATACATACATACATACATAAAAAAGAAAATTGATGTATACAGGTTGATTTTTTCCAAAGATTACGTGATCACTAACTGGAAAAAAAAATTACAGAAAAAAACTGTTCCTTTTTCGGAAAGGTTTTCAATTATTTTTTCACTGTTATTAAGTAATTATGTATGTAAAGACTATAACCAGAGAACAAAGAGAACGAACATTACTATGTCTATACTAGGGAAACGAGCGTAACCACAAAGGATAGAAAATAAACCCCCACTATGTTATATATGTGCACGCGGAGTTGTGTGTTAGTCCGTTGGATGTTGTGCGTATTAGTGTCTTGCATACATACATACATACATAATATGTACGTGGTGGTGGTACGTATGATGTACGTATACCACGTACATATACCGTGTTAATACGAGAGGTAACAATATAACAGCAATTGAAACATACCCATTGAGTGCTGGCGAATGAATGAGGACTAAGCAGCCTAAGATGCACATAAAAGCACAAAAGTGATTGCAGAAAAGAGATAGATGTATTCGTTCTATTTGTTCTGTGGTTATAACATTAAAATAAACGCAGTTATCTATTGATAACGTGATAATAGTAAACTTGTACTTTAGAGTATAAAAAAAGGAATAGACTAGAAATTCATCTAATAGTCTGCTACATATTTTATTCGACTACCAAAATTTATGTTTTATAGTAGTATTCTTATTTTAATTGTTACTCAAGATAACCACTTTTTGAAAAACCGGGAAGTTCGGAAATTTTTTCATCGATAATATTCAATTTATTTTCTCATGCTAATACAATGAAGTTTTTTACAGTAAAGGAATGGAATATCCTGGATAAAAAATTTAAAATCTTTTCAGAGTTTCGGAGGATGCCACTGATAGCCTTAATTGCACCGGAAATAGAGAAAATTTTATTGTCTTCATATCTTCACAGTTGACGTTAAAAGAAATTCAAAACATCCTTAAAGTAACTTACGGCTTGCCAAGATAACTGAATCGAAAAATCTAAAAGATCAGATTTCTTTAGGGTATTGAATGCCGTTGACGGCCTCGGTACCAGTAATTCAATTGCACTTTGCGGTTTTGTCGAAAATAATTTTTAAGGGAAAAGATTAGGAAAAAATCAAACACTGCCAGAAAAAAACGAAAAAAGAAGTAGCCACCCTGCTTACTATTAAATTTAAACGCATCTTTTTTACTATTTTGTTTTTTAACTTAGAAGTTGCTTCTGATCTAAGAAAGACTACCATATTTCATTCAAATTTGTATGAAAATCTTAAAGCCCTATAAATTTTATATAGTACTTGTTCCATTTATGTGTAAACTATCGTCCGAAAAATGGATATTAGACAATAACTTGTACCTTGCTTGTCTCTTTAACAGTCTAGCAAATAATTTAAGACATATGGAGGAGTCAGTGTAAAACTGAACCAAGTCCATAATTTTTTTTTATTATTATGGAAAATATGGACTTGGTTCACTTTTACACTGACCCCTCCATATGTGTGTGGCTTGAGTAGTGTTGAGTCGCACATGTGTGAGTCACTCTAAAAGAGTAACTCTTTCAAATGAGCGACTCTTTAAAAATGCCACAAATACCTATGGCCAGGTGCACATTGAGCTGCGTCACGCAGTAAATGCAGGGTAGGGTAGAGCAGGCAAACACGTGTAGTCGGGCGCACATTGAGACGCAGTTAACGCAGGCAGGGCAACGCAGTTTCTGTAATTCTTATTGTAGAACAAGATAGCACGAATTTAAAAGCAGAGCAGAGAAGCATTATTTTTCTTTAATTTCTTCAATTGTTTTCATTTCGACGAAATAATACCAACTAAAACTCGAGAACGTGTCACAATGTCGCGCAGTTTCTGTGTCACATTCACGAGTGCCACATCGGTCTCGTGCGACGCAGTGCTGCTCCGCTCTGTTCTGCGTTTCAATTCGCGCTGTCCCGTTCTAGAACACGAGTCACAGAAACTGCGTTAACTGCGTTTCAATGTGCGCCCGGCCTATATGTCTGTAACTCGTAGCACCCAACACAGCACACCAGTACAGTGTGTTAGTGTGCTCCAGAAGAATCACTACACGCTCACTACACTGTGCGGAGTCATATGTGTTATCAGTTGAATTAATGTCATCTCTACAACCTGATTTTGATACTCGAACATCATTTTGACGATTTTACTTGAAATAATACTTTTATAAAATTATATAATATATCTACGTACGTCAAGTAGCATTGGCGAATACGGTTCGTTAAGTTTGCCGCTGCCGCTATGTAAGAATGAAACGCAAGAAGTGCAAAAAAAAGGCAACGAACGAAATGGCAAAAGCAAAAAGCGAGGTAAGCCAACATCAACCAACGACATCGGAGAAGCTGCTACACACACAGAACTCCACCAGTATTCACTTGGTGGATGGTTAAAGGATATGTCGTTGCTTGGCTCAACGCTCATTGCGCTTAGGCGGCGGTGGATGCTTGACAAATGGAATTTAAAAAATTCAACGCGGTAAAAATGTACACGACACAAAGAACTTTGTGTGTATAGTTCTCTTGTTGTCGTCGTTTTTTATTGTTTTTTTGTTTTTTAAGTAATTTCAAAAATTGTTTTCAGAAAAGATTTTTTTTTTGGTTGGGTTTAGACAGTGCTTCAAGATCACTAGAGTTAATTAATTAAATCAATTTAATTAATGGTCTAATATCTAGTTTGAAAAATTTGAGTTTAATTGAAGAGGGAAATCATTAACGATTGAAATATTATTTGTATAATTAGGGTACTTGACAGTATCAAGGGAAAACAATCGCAACAAGGCCGTGGAGAGCAATCGCGGGTCTCAAGAATAAAGCACATCACTTCAAATTCACTCCCGCATTCACCCTAATTATTATACAACTCTTCCAAGATCCACAACGTTTCTGACAAGTTACTTCCAATTTTTTACAATATTAAGCAAGCTAGTTGAATACTTACAGGCTACAAGCACTTACGAATTTCCTCTCGGGTCACTGTGGACTTACAGGCTATTTATAAGAGACCCGGTTTGAAAATTATAGGAATGTGGGATGCGGGGACGGTAACGGTTTCGAGAGTGAATCGAAAAATAAGTCACTCTTTGGTCCGTAGATGCTGATTCCGAGGTAAGACGCTAAAGGACGCTAAACATTGTGAGGTATTAAATTCTCAAAAAACTTGGCTGCCTGGATAACTATTATAGTAAAGAAATATATACCTACCCTAAATTCACTTCAAATTCTAGACGTTTTACGGAACTAAAGGGTGTACTTTAAATCATACGTTTGAATAGATAGGGTATAGGTTCACTAGTTTTCGTCCAATTAGTGGAGTTGATAGCTTTGCGACATAAAAAGAATATGTTCAACTGATCTAATGCTAATGAATTCTATTGCTATTTATTGCTTTCGTAGTCTATTTTAAGTTAACATAAAATGATAACTAATTACGTTTACTGTTTTTTTTATAACAAAATAATAATGATAAATATACAGATTTCGCTAATTTTCGACCACCATTTAGGTTGAAAATTGTTATAAAAAAATTAATCTTAATAAAAAGCAAATGCTTATATGTATTCAGAACCTTTTATCTTCCTTCTTAAACCTTTTTATTTTATTTTAAAATTTTTTTGATTCGAAGAAGGTTATCTAAAAGTTTGAAAATGTAATTCACATAGAGAAAAATATATGGACGAAAACTGAAAAGTACAATTTAATGCAGTTTTCAGTTTTCGTCCATGTAATTTAAACTTTTGTAATTCATTCTACGCAAATATTTGAGTGGACGAAAATTAAATCTCTATTCAAGCAGCCAATGATAATTGTCCAAAATAAAGCTTTTTGCTTTTTCACAATATTTAGCTAGATTGAGGAATAAAATAAATTTCATTTGATTGTTTCAGTTTTCATCCAAGTGGTCGAAAACTGAAGTTTTTAAGGAATTGATTACTTAATATCCGTCAAATTTTTACAAGTCAAATTTTAAAAAAATTTTCACTTCTAATTACGTTCAATGTCTCTTAAATATTAGTACCTATAAAAACAAAAAATAAAACTTAATCACGCCATAACAGTGTTAAAACCATAGAACACTAGAAGCCAACTAATATCAACGAAGTGTAGCTTGCTTGGAGCTCTTTGTAGCCTTGTCACAGCTTTAGTCATGTAGTCAGTCGCTGTCCGTCACCGAAAGCACAGTGCATTGTATTACATTGTTAGACATTGTTAGTTGAACAGCACACATTTCTCTCTCTGGTAATACGTGTGTTGTAGTAGTATTTGTGAATATGCACACAGACGCAACCATTAAACCAATACCACTGCAAACAATGTGTATCTACACCAAAAGAGTGGGGAAATTTTACGTCACCCACTGGCGACAAGTGGAACAGTGTAATTTGGTTACTAGTATGGTCCCTTGATTAAAACTAACCGTGAAATGTCACCTTGTCACTAGTTTTTTTGTTAATTTACACACTCTCTGTCCAACATGAAAACAACTGGCTAATTAATATTTTGTTTTAAATACACAACTCTATCAAGTAAATATTTTTTATTTGTGTTGTCACTCTTTATGAGTCAAGAATGTAACAAAATCAAACTTGCTCGGTTATCTGTTTTTATATTTCTATTATATGCTCTTATACAGTAAAATGGACGGGAAACTAGCGAAGCTACCCTATGTAACCTCAAAACCGCTTAATAACAATTCCATTAAAAAAAAAACTTTCTCCACAATTATTAAATTTTACGATTGATCAATTCATCGGTACCAACCAAAACCGAACACTGATAACAAACATGCGGAATGTACCGTTCAAAAATATCAAAACTCAATAAACATGATGATGATGATGATTCCACCAAAAATGGTGGATCTAACCAAAAATACCTACTACATGTGTGTGAACAATTTGTAATATTAAATTAAAATGGTCATTTCGTATATGATTACGTTCATAAAATTAACAAAACAATCATTTCATAACACACACAACACAACATATTTATACACTCAAAAATAAATAACCAATCCCGGTTGGACGGGGGAATCCTCTAACTCATCAACAATACCGAAATACAGTGTGCGGTATCAGCGCAGTACAATTGGTGTGCTGGTGCTGCGGTACGTACGTGGTGGTCTAAATGAAAATAATTTACATGAGACCACAAATATTTGAAGCACACGTTTTATTATACACAGAACCAATATTCGTCCATTCCGCCAAATGGTTGTATACATGTATGTAATTGTACCATTGGGAAAATTAAAGTGGAAATAATATCTATCACATAGGTACATAGACCACCAAACAGGAAAGGAAAATTGTTTAAACAGCAAATAATAAATAAAATATGGTGGTACCTAGTATTGACAGATTTGTATATGTACAGATGTTGACAAATTCGGTTTGCACTCTAGCTGACCCGTGCAAAAATTTCGCACAGTATCGTATACAGTAGAACCTCTGTTAATCGGGTAGGAGTGTCACACAAAAATTTTTACGGCTAACAGAGATATCCGCTTAACAAAGGCAGAGTAATTTTTTAATTCAAATTTTTTTTAATATTTTAGGTAGAGTTAACCGGGGTAATTGTGAATTGGGGCAATTGTGAACGGCGCCTATAATTTCTAAAATAACATTAATATTGTTAAAAATCAACTCTTAATATGTTTTTCTGTCCTTTCTTAATATGCTATTAAAATTTCGTAAGTTCTCCAAGTATTAGTATCTTTTTTTTTTATTTTGAAAAAACCCTTGCAAAATTTTATGTATCATACTTCGACCAATCCTCAAAACAAATTTTTTTAAATACATTTTCTTTTTTTAAAAGGTAAGAAATGGTTAAAAGTACTTCTAAAGAAGTGGTCTAAACCCTGAGAGGGTTCCTTATTAACTGCTAAAGAAATTGGACAATTTATTACCAATTCACAATTACCCCATGATTTTAAAATTCCGGGGTAATTGTGAACGTCATTCACAAATGTCCCCATCCGGCCAAAAATTTCAGTAGTGTCCTTTTCACAGTTGAAAATGTTGATGATGATGTACAATGACATTATTGTACAAGTTTCCGTTGTACAAACAACAACAAAAAAAAATAGATTGTTGTTTTTTGTTCATGTAAACTGAATGTATTTCCTTGAAAAAGTCTTATTTTCCTTGTTTTTGTGTGAAAATCATGTAATTTTTTGACTTGCATCATCACACTAGAATCATTGTTAACAAGTTAAAACCTGAAAAATTATACTTAACCTATACATATAGGTATACATACGCACTAGACGTATTCGCGTCAGATTAATGGAGGTAATAATGTACTAAATAATATGTCTTCGTCAAAAAATAAATTGTATCTGCGTCCGGTTGACAGAAGGTCTGCTTGAGAGAGTGCTGAATGCATTGGTTTTAATATAGAATGCCACCGTCAGAAAAAATTTGTGCGACTATAGGAGAGGTCCGGTTAAGAGAGGTGTCCGTAATCAGAGGTTCTGCTGCATAACATAAATAAAATATTTTTTTGATATAAAAAAAAATTTCCAGTACGAAATGGACGGGAAAGTATGGTTAAACAGATTGTCAACGGGTGGCGCCTTCTTTATGCAAACACTGTTTTTAAATTACATAATTATTTAAACGATTTTTACTAATCTACAAAATCTTGCAGTGCCGTTATATATAGATGCTCATTATACATTCAATTCGATAATTAAAATACGACAATGCCAGTTACTTTCATTTTTTTTTAAATTCAGTAATTACACATATACGATGGTGTTGTTGGGTGAAGTAAATTCACCACAGTCAGAGATTTATTGAAAATTACACAAAAACAAAACGGTAGATAATTATAAATGAGTTAATTTAATCACGGCAGAAAAAACAATTAATTATTTTTATTTATACAATTACTTTTTTTACACTAATTTAAATTTATTTAGTAATTCTTACTTTCAGTCGGAATCAATTTAGAGTACGTTGTGTAGTTTTTCACAATTCTCCAGATAAAAATAATATTCCTGGCTGTAATATTAAAATTAACCTTTAATTTGTTAATAATATTAACCTTAAAATTAACCTTTAATTTGTTAATAAATCTGTAAACCTTTTACTGTCTATGTGAGTTAGAATAATAATTTCAATAATTGGGTAACTTCAAAAATGTAAACTTTACCGCATCGATGCAGCATCATGACTTTTCTGATGCGTCTAATACTACATGATGCGCTTCTGATGCTTTCTTGAAATTTGATGCACATTAGATGTCTTTGAACGGGACATTGGCATCATTTAGCCTCTGGTTTGGCTATAGATAAGACAGATAATGTAGCATGGTAGACTATAGATAATATAGCAGTACAGTCCTTGTATAGGTATATTATCTTTGAATTTCAACTTGAACTTGCTTGAAATTGAAAATATTGAAATTATTTGAATAAAAAATATTACATACCTATTTTGAGTACAAGATGTATTCAAATAGTTTAAACAATTTTAATGAAAGGTAAATACATTCATCTTTTTCAACAATTTGTTTTTCGGAATTATTCTTGTTGGTGTTAATATTTACATAATATGGCAAGCAGTTATAATTCTACATTATACACATGACATGCATCTTGGACACGCATCACCAAATTTCTTGATGCATTGTTTTGACGGATCAAATGCAAAAATGAACTTTTGATTTTTCGTTGTGATGCTTCTGATGCGTTTTTGAACTTTTGACTCTGCCTCATGCAAGCAGTGATGCATTTTTGAAGTTAGCCATAGTTTTTATCAAAAACGCCACTATCTCCTGAATCGTATAAGATTCAACACTGACTATTTCAAAGTGATCAAGTGCGGGTGGACCTCCTAATACGATGAAATAAATGACGCATGCGTAAGGACTTCGCTGTTAGAACTATAAAATTTTTAATAGTGACTGAAACTATGAACTTTTTTAAATAGACAATTTTCGTGAAATATAATTTAACTCATGTGTAGACTTTTCACTTTTACCTTAAAAAAAGGACTTAGGATCTATTTTTACAAAAATAAAAAAGGTATAAAACATTTTATTGATCATTTCATTGTAGGTAAACACGATAAAGAGCTGAATTTGCAGAATGACAAGAATGTGTCTGGGGCTAAGAAATATTATTTTCTATTAAAACAATTAATTTTGCGTCAAAGGCCGTTTTCTTTATCTTACCCGTCTATGTCGCCCTTTAACTGATTTTAAAATCGTAGTAACTAATTTAACTCGAAGGACTGTTAATTCAAAAACACTCCAGTTACATTGTCGTATTTTTTTAACAGTTCTTCTCATCATAATGCTTGGCAACAAATCTTCATTAAATATAAAAATTTAAAAATTGCAATTGGCAGGGTGCGTAGTATATGGTGGGGATAATTAAATCGATTGCAGCGTGAGTAGTGGAGAAAATAGGCAATAATACATGCTCATATGTGTTTATAGTGTAATAAAAAATATTAAATAAAAATATAATACATTGATCCACTTTGATTATAAACGCAATTGCCACTAATATGTCGTTCCTTATTTATCTGTCAACGTATTAACGTCTACACGCCAATCCATAAATACAGAATTAAAAATATTTGAGGTATTTTAAACTCACATGCAATGATGTTTCATAAGAAGTTATTGATGTTTGCTTTATGTATGGACTGTACATTAAACTAAATGACTTATGCCAGCATTTCTTAATTTTCGAATTTCCCTGACGTGCTTCACTATCACCAGTAACTTTTTCCTCTGCATAGTCCGGGGTTGGAAGGAAATACTGTCTTGATAATTATATCCATATTAACGTCGAAAATTGTTTAAATACTTTATTTATTAATACAATTATTATACTTCATTCAGTATTTTATACCTCAAATTTATTGTTCAAATTTATTTATAAAAAAAAATAATTGTAAATAACAAATATTTGTATTCAGATTTTACGGTTTTTTTGAAAATATTTTAAATTTATTTCCACGGTTACCATTATTTAATAGCATGAAAAAATGTATATTATAGATGTCGTTAGCATCACGCACTCAGCCAATAGAAAAATATTTTCTTTTTGTACTCAGAATAAAGAAATCCTTTTTAAAACATTTTTAAAACATAAAGTTGCTTTTAGTTAGATAAATCACATTTAAATTAGAACATACCGTACGTACATTTAATGATTAGTTTTTTTTTTTTTTTTTTAAAAAAAAAAACTTTATTGTTTTTGTGTAAATAATTATAAAAGTATTAAATGTTTCGTGTGTAACTAAAAGTAACGATTGCAGTAAAAGTTTTACTCTATTACTGTAATAACACAAGTAAGTAACATAGGTAATACTAATAATAATAACTAATAAGTTAACATAGAGTACAAACACATACAATCACAATCACAGTTACAACTCGTAGTTGTTGTATGAATATTTTATTGTGTTATTGTGTTAAATTTATAGTTTTTGTTGATTGTTAGTTATATAAAAGTGAAATAATTAATTAGTACTTTAACAGTAATAATAAACAACAAAATGTTAGTATAAAATTAAAACCACACTAGAAATACATAAATCCATACAAGTACGTATATTATGTACAGGATGATCCAGAATTTTGCACCGTAATTGCAATTGCTACACTGAGAAAAAAATTCAGTATTTCGGAAATTTCTAGTAAAAAATTACGGAGCTCTCTGGTAATACGGGCATAAGTGACAGGCAAAGGAAAAAGTACGATGAGTATAGTAAAAATTACAGTATGGTTCCGTAAAATTTGACTGCACAGTAAAAATTACACTGTGACTCCGTAAAAATTTCGACGCTGTACAGGAAAAATTCTACTCTCTTATCGTATTATTTATAAGGTTTTTTTTTTTATTTATTAATAAATATTTGAATCAAAATAGTTTAAAAAGATATTGATAGAAGGGTAAGGATTAAAATCAAATTATTAATATTGAAAAAATGTTCTGTGGTTTTTTATTATTTGTGGAAAAACATGTTCCAATAAACATCAATACATATAAAAATCTTATTTGTTATATCTTAATTATTAATTCTTTATCAATAATAAAATAATGCGATTTTCATGAAACACAAATAACAATTCTTTGTTTTAAATGTAAAATCCATTAAATAGTTTATTATAAAAAAAAAAAAAAATGTTGACACTCCTGGTACACATCCACTCACTAACATGGCTCCGCTGCTACTAAACTGGTAACGGTCGAACTGCTGGTGAGTTAGGTATTCAAAATGACCTTGGTGCGGTCTGTTTATCGTCGGTTATGTGTGATGCTTGTGTGAGAGAGATGCTGAAAGACAGGTTTCAAGGAGAAAATAGAGATAACAAATAGCGTCTACCATCTAGCTTAGTAAAAATTACACTGTAACTCCGTAAAAATTCTTCTATGTCTAGTATAATTTTACAAAAATTGAGTAAATTTTCCTGGTATCCACTTGAAATTTTACTAGCCTATCGAATTTTACGGAGCTGTATAGGAAAAATTCGTAAGCTGTAGAGGAAAAATTTTCAAATGAATCGTAAAAAATAATGTTTGAAAGGCATTTTTTGGTTTGGAAAGGCTTGATAATTTCCTACCAACTGGTCACTTGAGCCTGGTTTACCGGAGGAAGCTCCGTAATTTTTACTGTAATTTTTTCTTAGTGTAGAACTGATAGTACGTAGTTTCAAAAATAATAATACTTTTTTATGTACACTCTTTTTAAAATCAATAGTAAGGGAGATAAAGTAGGTATTAAAGGGATTGAACGAAACCAACTTCTTTTTTCTTAAAATTTTTTAAGTGCTTTTGAATGATGGATTCTTTTTTTACGGGTGCGTATGGACATCAGGATAATTAAATTTATGGTATCAATTTTTCCATCACTTATGATTCGGGGATAATTTTTGAGATAGATACCTACTTGTACTCTAAATTACTCGAAAATGGTAATATTTATCGAAATGTGTAACAAGTATACCTTCTTTACGTGGAATTGTCTGGGGAATCGTATTGTTGTGAATTTTGTTTAAATAACTGCAAATTTGAATAAAAAAAAGACGTAATAACTTACACCTACCACCCAAAACCACCCCTTTCATCATAAGTGTTAATATTGTTTATCCTAATGCAAAATATGGACTCCTAAAATATCAGTCCGTTATTCAAAGGCGTTTGAAAAATATTTAGGAAACAATGGTTTTCATTTCGTCATGCAATATGGCGAATAAAAATGCTTTGATATGTATACATTCACCGGTATAAGTGTCACCATCTGTGACAGATTTTTTGAAGTACGATATATGTAATTGCAAGTAATGTTCAGTTTTACCAACATGGTTTAGTATATCGTGCGTACTCTTTCTATAACTCGTATATCCAAAACTGCATGTTTTAAGACACACAAAAAACATTAAATATTGTATTTAATTTCAAATATTATCGAGTGCCTATGAGACACTACTACGTATGACAAACTTTTGTTTGCATTTCAACACACGCAGTATTGATATGTTCACTTATCGTTCAGCTAAACTGAAACTTTAAGCACTCGATCTCCTTGGTATAGTATAACCAAAAACCACATTTAAATTAAAAATCACAAAGTGATTGAAAAAATTATCCGAATCGGCCGGGAATCGAACCCAGGATCTCCTGGTAACTAGCCAGGCGTGCTAACCTCTACACCAACGATCCTATGCTCAGCAAGCGGCCGAGCCGAACACCCATTCAATCGCCTTAGTGCATTGGTACTCTCTCTTACAATTTTTGATTCTTTGTGATTTTTAATTTATATTGTATTTAATGTTTTAATATACTTATTTATATATATTTATATATAGATCTATACATGCTTAAATATACTTATATATATATATATATATATATATATATATATATATATATATATATATATATATATATCTATATATATATATATATATATATATATATATATATATATATATATATATATATGTAGGTAACCAACAAGAGAGGGTGTAATTAGAATAAATCTTAAGTTCATAATGATGAAAACACAGATTTAAATACGTTTTCTTTGTGTCTCCAAAAATTGGGACTTTTCAGATACGAGGTATTGAATGAATAGTATTTATTTGATTTATATCAAATTTTACAATATAACTTACAGTGGTGTATTATATACAATTTATAACTTAAGTCATCTATTACAATTGCCACTGAAAATTATATCATTTTATTTTTCAGATACGAATTATAGAAAGAGTACGCGCGATATGTAATTTCTATTTTGCAAATTTCCTAGGGTTGGCATTTTTTGATGTTGACATTTCTGATTTTCTTCCCTTTTTTGTAACCTTATCTATTTTACTTGTCACTGGCAGTAAAAGGTCCGGTATTTTAAGACAAAAAAATTTTCTCTGTAGTTAAAATAAAATGGTTAATGAGTTTTGTAAAAAATGTACATGAAAAGGTACCATTCGTTTTAAATGTAGGTACTATCAGCTCTACCAATTACGGTACATAATTCTTGACCAGCCTGTATATATACGCATTATACCCGGAGATTTTTGATATAAATACAATGAAAACTCGTTGTAAAGAAAAATCGTCACATCAGAGTTCGATCAGTTATCATTAGTTTTTCTTAATCAATATCACACATACAGGTTGTGAAATTGTCAAACTGAATCGAACCCAGGATTCTTGATAATTAGTCCGGTGCCTTGCCACTAGGCGACTGATACCTATGCGAGAGCCACTCTAGTTCGAATCCAAACGCATCAGTTGCATATAATATTACTCTATATTAGCTGTAGGTGAGTAAACCAAATAATTATCTAACGTTCGTTGTTATTTCCATGTGTACTTATTGAACTATAAAACATATCCATGACTCATTGTTTTCCGGACAGCGGAGCATATTCTTACTCTTTTTTTACAGTAGGGTTGACCGGGGTAATTGTGAATGGATTTTCATGAATTGAGATAAAAGCGTTGTTTTAAGTATTTTTTATTTTATGTATCACATTATGATTGATTTACTTTTAATTTTACATTATTCAGGATGCACCACAGAAATTTTGAGCAAATTCGTATGAAAAACAAAAATTTTATAAGCTATTCACATTTCCCCGGTGCAGTTTTGCAAATCTTATGAATTTCGGGGTAAATGTGAATGCCACCAGAAAAATTATTTAGAATGGATTACAAGAGAAGTGAGGTACATCAGAGTAAGGACCAACTCAAATTCTTCATATTTACCCCACTTTCAAATTTTTCATCATACTTTAGCGGTCACAATTTCTCTTTGTTTAATGCAAGTTACGCATACCTCAGATTTGTACAAAAAATCAAGGTTAAATAAAAATAATAAAAATTGTAAGAACAAATTTGTTACAAGCTAAAAATGCTATTTTGATGATATTTTGTCATTTTATCAAATAAAAAATAAAAAAAATTACATGATTTTCACACAAAAACAAGGAAAATAAGACTTTTTCAAGGAAATAGATTCAGTTTACATGAACAAAAAACAACAATCTATTTTTTTTTTTGTGTTGTTTGTACAACGGAAACTTGTACAATAATGTCATTGTACATCATCAACATTTTCAACTCTGAAAAGGACACTACTGAAATTTTTGACCGGATGAGGACATTTGTGAATGACGTTCACAATTACTCCGGAATTTTAAAATCATAGGGTAATTGTGAATTGGTAATAAATTGTCCAATTTCTTTAGCAGTTAATAAGGAACCCCCTCAGGCTTTAGACCACTTCTTTAGAAGTACCTTTATCCATTTCTTACCTTTTAAAAAAAAGAATATGTATTTAAAAAAATTTTTTTTTGAGGATTGGTCGAAGTAAGATACACAAAATTTTGCAAGGGTTTTTTCAAAATAAAAAAAAAAGATACTAATACTTGGAGAATTTTTATGAAATTTTAATAGCATATTAAGAAAGGACAGAAAAACATACTAAGATTTGATTTTTAACAAAATTAATGTTATTTTAGAAATTATAGGCGCCGTTCACAATTGCTCCAATTCACATTTACCCCGGTCAACCCTATATTATTTATTAAAATAAGTTAATTTTTTCGTCCAGATACTTCTATTATTCATAATAATATGATGAAATAAAATGTTTTCTACACAATAAATATTCAAATTAAGAACAATACAATGCATTTCAACAATGATTAATTATTTATATACTCGTATCAGGGACGTGGCAATAGGTGGGAACAAACTATGTGAGGGATATATTATATTGGTGTTTTGATTATACAAATGCAGTTGCGGTTTTTCAAAGCATTCACAGAAAGCGCATACAACATTCATAATTATGTACAATATATGTATAGGTTGTTGGCAATGTGTTTTATGCTGCCTTATGGGCCGCACACTCAGGAGAAGGATAATAAATCCACATAGATACTTATTGTATACCGCCACTGACGACTATTGTAATATCGTTGAATTATCACGATCTTATTTATTTGAGAGAGACAGATATTTTGGTTGAATAAGTTAGAAATTAAAGTCAGTGTTACACGAGTATTTATGTTTTTGGAATCGGCATCAAAGCCAAAGAGAGAGAACACACGGGTCAAAGAGAGGCAGTCTCCATTTTTGTCAACCAGACACTATGCCATTTCTAATATAGTTATACGTATTTAGGAGACAATATTCGACACGGCTGAGATATAGGAAAAATGAAGGGTTTTAATGATGTCAGACGTCAGGACACAGGTGACTTATTCCATGTCAATTCAACACACCCATTTTATCACACCACCTCAGATTTTCTTAACATTTGGTATACTCATATCACGTACTAAGACTAAGAAAAATGCCAATTTTTAAATTTTTATCTGAAACCGCTTACGAGATATGGCTATGTAAAGTTTCCAAAAATTTGCCAAAAAAACGCGAACGTTCATTTTTAAATCGCTCTAGAAGCTGTTCTAATATAGCTAGAAAGCTGGGAGAGATGTCATTTTGTAGCATCTTAAATGTTCTTTCAAATGATATATAACATGACAAGGTTGTTAACGAAAATATTTTTTTCAAAATCCATGTAGACTGATTTAACTTTTTTTCCAAAAAGTACATAATTTAAAATTCTAAAAATATTTGTGTAAATACTTAGTACTGTTCTGAATCATATAGTAAAATATCAATGTGGGGTCTTAATGGGTTCATTGTTAAAAAAAATATTTTTGTTGCTGGTTTGCCACTATTACCCAATTTTATCAAGACAGTGTACCTTTAACAATCAGGTACAGGGCCGTAAGTAGGCTGAGGCAGCCGGGGCATTGCCCCGAGGCCCCCAGCCAAAGAGGGCACCTAAGAAAATACAAGGGGACCCCCAAGAGCCCCAATTTCTAATATATATATATATATATATATATATATATATATATATATATATATATATATATATATATATATATATAACTCACACCTATTATCTGCCTATCTACTAATAAATATCTACTAATAAATATAGAGCGAATAATTATAATTTTTTATTGTTAATTTAATTTATAAAAATTATAAGATCAGTTATTTTCAGTTATTTTACTGATTTTATAATTTTATATTTTAAATTTTACTTAATCCGATCTATAAAAAGTTATAATATCCGCTCTATGCTAATAAAGGATAGTTATAATTTATGGTACATAGTTTTCATTTTCGATTAATTTGTGGATTTAAAAAAAAAAATTGTATAAAATTTATACCATAAATAACAACTATCATTTATTAATAATAAATTTCGTCAATAGAACACAATATGGTCACAGTAATGCGTAGGTGCTTACCAACTTACAAAAATATATTTCTTTGTGTTTGTTTCCAAACTAATCATAACATAGGATAGCACATTTGAAGTACAGCTACCCGGATCAAAATTATCGAATGAAATTAATTATTCGTGTGTTTTATAAATCGTCGACATTCAAATAATTGTTTATTATAAATACCTATCACTTTCACTAACGTTTCAATATTTGTTGAATAAAGCAAGAAGTTTGGAGAACGAGGCGTCATATCAGTACCGATATACTCGATTGTTTAATTAAAATTAATAGCGCTAATCTAATATCGACTCTATTATTGCGATTCTCTTTTATCTTACCGTGATTGATTCTATCAAATGTGTATATGATTGTATGCATGCGATGCAGTCAAAATTAATATTATGTATCCTGCTTTATCAGAACCTACTACACTACATACTAACTGAAGCAATAACGTTTTGGTGTATATTACATCAAATGCAGTATTACATATAAATGTTTGCAGCGGGCACAGAAGTACTGAACCAACTCAAATGAATGAACTGCTGAAATATTGTCTGATTGTAGAGTAATAATAATTATTACTACTGTACAGATATAGTTATTGTGTCTTATGAAGTCAATAAGAAATCAAGTGTAAATTTATTGTTTTACTCAAGGCAAATACAGTGAAAACTCCTAATAACGCAATTTAAAACTAGCGAATAATTTCGTGTTTAATCACTGGAATCAATGAAGTCGGTAAGCATGTTATGGAAGTACAGTTCCGACTTCGAATTCAATTCCGGATTCGATACTTTAAAAACTAAGGCTCCCACCATCGCTAAAAAAAATACCTTTGCAAAAGTAATCCGGGTAGAAGTTTTTTTTTGGAAAATCTAGTTTTCGGGGTCAAAGAACATCACCGGAAATGATATACTGTATTACAACTCTAAGAAAAAAGTAAAGGTAATAAAATTTTGAAAAAAATATGATTGGTTAAAAAATATGACAAGGATAAAAAAACAGCTTGTACAGTGACAGTTTAATTTACTTATCTCTCTCACACAAAAATGTGACAAACTAAGTCAGATTTACATAGCTAAAAAAAACTTCATAATTCAAAAAGTTAAATGAATGTATATAATTTTTAAAACTATTGATTTATATTACAATTTAACATTTCTAAATCGTATTTTGTATTGCCATATTCTATTTTAAATTGAAAAGTAATATTTTTATGAATGTTATTGCAAGAGGGCAGTTTCGTACTGAAAATAATTTATTTCATTTTTTGCTATAGTGTAAATCCAACTTGTAAAATTTTATTACGTTTACTTTTTTCTTAGAGTTGTAGGATAGTACATATTAGGGTAGCCGCGTGCCTAGAAAGTTTGGGAATCCCCGAGTTACATGATTTAGAGCACAATGAAAGTAAATTTTTCATTAAATTTTTTTTATGAATGTTTTTATGTGATAGACAAAATATTGTTTGAACAAACAGATTGGACAAAACACGTTTTGATTCGCTTGTCGTGTACAAAACACATTTTGAACAAACAATGCTTCAAAAACATCATGTTACTTCTGTTTATATAACCTCACAGGCAACAAGTGTTGATCACGTGACCTAGTGAACCAATCAGAACACTTTGCTGGCTAGTTTTCATTGGTCGCTAGACAAAACGCTGTTTGATCAAATATGGCAATGGACAAAACCCGCTTTGAATGGATTCATGATTTTCTTTCTTAATTTTAACCCAAAACACTTTGAACAATCAGTGCTTCAATAAATTAAAGTAAAAAAAATGTTTTTTAAGAAAAAGCTTTTATTTAAAAATGGGCTAAAAATATAAAATAACCTTTGAGTGAAGTTTGAAGCAATATGCAACATAATTTATAAAAGCTTGAGGCGCTATCATTAATTATTTCTGTTTTGGATATAAGCGTAGCTATTTTACATTTCAGTAGTTGCCAAACTTAATTAAACGCCTCAAGCTTTTATAAATTAGATGGCATATTGCTTCAAACTTCACTCAAAAGTTATTTTATATTTTTAGCCCATTTTTAAATAAAAGCTTTTTCTTAAAAAACATTTTTTTTACTTTAATTTATTTTCTACTTTTTAGTCTGATTACAATTAATTTGAAAAAAAATTAAAGAAGTAATTTTTTATCTATATTTTAATCGGTTAATTTACCTTAATCAAGCATAACTATGGAAACAAAAAATTGCAATGTAAAATCAATGGACAATATTTGACAATTCTAAATGTCAAAAAGTTGCACAGGACTAAAAATCAACAGTTATTTTGGGGGGCAATGTAGGACAAAACTAATTATACAATATTGCATTGTAATCAAGGTTAGACACCTACGTAAAAATTGAAACCTCTAGCTCAATTAGAACCTGTCTAAATTTTGATTCCAAGATTTGATCTAAACCAACATACTAACATATCAAGTTAAATAAAAGCTTTTAAAAATATCATGCCACTTCCGTTTACATAACATGTGTTGGTCACGTGACCCATTAAATCAGTCAAAGTACTTTGCTGGCCTGATTCTCGTTGGTTCATTAGACAAAACACGATTTGAATAAATTCATAATTTTCTTTCTTTATTTTAATGGAATAAAAATTTTTCGACGATATTTGAGTTGTCTAGTCTAACAGGAATCAGTTAGAAATAAATTAAATAAAAAAAATGTTTTTTTAAGAAAAAGCTTTTATTTAAAAATGGGCTAAAAAAATAAAATAACTTTTGAGTGAAGTTTGAATCAATATGCAACGTAATTTATACGTATACGTAGTTACCAAACTTAATTAAACGCCTCAAGCTTTTATAAATTATGTTGCATATTGCTTCAAATTTCATTCAAAAGTTATTTTATTTTTTTTAGCCCATTTTTAAATAAAAGCTTTTTCTTAAAAAACATTTTTTTTTACTTTAATTTATTTTCTACTTTTTAGTCTGATTACAATTAATTTAAAAAAAAATTAAAGAAGTAATTTTTTTACCTATATTTTAATCGGTTAATTTACCCTAATCAAACATAGGTAACTATGGAGACAAAAAATTGCAATGTAAAATCAATGGACAATATCTGACAATTCCAAATGTCAAAAAGTTGCACAGGACTAAAAATTAACAATTTTGGTTTGGGGCGATTTCGGACAAAACTAATTATACAATATTGCATTGTCATGCAATATTGTCTAGCTCAATTAGAACCTGTCTAAATTTTGATTCCAAGATTTGATCTAAACCAATATACTAACATAGCAAGTTAAATAAAAACTTTTTAAAACAGCTGATGTGCATGCCTGCTTTTTGAATTTTTTTTGTGACAAAACACGTTTTGAATTGTCACTCCATCATAATTTTAATTCTTGACATTTACCAAACAATTCAATTCATCAACAGTAAATAACATCCAAAAAACAACTATACTAATACAGTGATCCTAAAACTTTTCGAAACTTTGTACATACCATAATATGTGTAATGTAGAAGGTATATCAAACTATGTACATGGTACATAACACAATATATGCCATAATTATTTCATTAAAATCTACATAGACACACAACACAGAGTCAGGCAGTGCAGCGCCAGAGCCTGTGCACATCACCACCTAAAATGATTGCATCATGCAACAGAACGCCAACCGTTTTGGTTGATATTACCAGCGGAGAGCATACCGTTCCGTACGGAACTGGCACGATGTTGCTCTATTTGTTATACACTCCGCAGTGGAACGACAGACTCCAGCCCCCCTCGCCCCCCTTGCCGTCACCGCTCCTGACGAACTAACAACAATGAAGCAGCACTAAAACAAAAGAGCTTTAAGCATGTACTACATAGCGCACATATATTATGTTAGTGTGGTGGGTGCCGCTCTTGTTAAAGCACGCACGGTATGTTGCCGGCTGCTTCTACAGCCAACCATACGCTCGCTCTCGCTGAGCTATGTACAATCCGCCGCTATGAATTTGAGGGCGGCATAAAGGAATCTGATACTCGCTTGCCGGCAGCCAAAAACTTCTCTCATGCTCACCCCAACCCCTTGATTCATTCTGTTTGGTGGCGTTTGTGTATAATATGTAGTATCAGTCAGTCACCAACCACTCTATTTAAACACTGTATATTCATTCATTTATTCCAACGTTCCATTCCCCCACCACTATGGTTCCCCCACTTATGTGTATGTGTCATGTATTGTATATGTTTGATTATTATTATAAAGTTCCGTATAAATTATTATTGTATATAATATAGTTTGATCATTTATTAAAAATATTTTTTTGCACTAAAGGAATCGTGAAACGTGGGTCATTGTGCAGGGGGCCAATTCGGTCCACGAGCAAACCCTTACGTCACGTCACCATCTAGATGAAATAATCGAAAAGAAACGACTTGTCTCCGGGGTTGTAACCCAATCATTCCGGACAATCAAGACATTCACATTCAACACTATTTGAGTATTGTTAGAATGTTTTCTTTGTTGTTTTCTGTTAAAATTAAATTTATTTTGTTAATAAAAGTTATATCAACAACTGTTTTTTTTTACTTACTAAATTCGGTACTCGTTTTCTCAGCACACAAAATTTTGATCTTATGGGGTTAAAAGTCATCATATCGGAAAATCCTACGATTAACACAATTTAATTAAGTTCGGAACTATCTCACATAAGTAGACATACTTACCGCAATAATTAAACTCAATCAAATTATCACTTCTTAAAACTTTTCATATTTTGAGTATCTTAGATAAACTTCACCGATTTTAGTACATAACACATGTTCAATTGTTCGATTCCAGAATGGACATTAGGTTAACTGTCAACTATTGCCAACATATATTTTTTTTTTTAATAAACTCGCAGATAGCATTTTATTTAACCCATTTAAGCTCATACATTATTTCAATTTTTTTTTAATTAAAATAGAATTTTAATCAGGATTTCAAATAAAGGTACATATAAAGATTATAAATAACAAATTTATTTTACAATATTATAAATAATTTCCGCGGCAATTTGAAAAACTTTACTTGTGATAAATTTTGTGTGCGAATGGTGTAGGCCGGGCGCACATTGAAACGTGGGTCATTGTGAAGGGTTGCAAAACCCTACGTTACAATCGAATAATTGAATTGTCATAGTTTTAGGGTTCTGTGTACGTCAAAGAATGGGGAAAATTGAGCGAAAATGGAATCATTTCTCTGTCTGTTTGTATGTAGACAGTCGTCAAAGTACGTCATCAGGGTTATACTGCCTTTTGCGAGTATTTCTGGAGCATAATAATTTGATAATAATGGCCATAAATTTTATATGAAGTCTTGGAATTAACAGATACCGAGTGATCGAGTCTTGCTTAGTGGAAATTTTATTAAATTGAATTTTTCCAAACGCGAGACCCATGCCAATGACTACCAGAAAATGGTATATTTAAAAATTCCAGTAAAATCATTAGAACCGTTTCTCTGTAAAATAACTATAAAATTCTGCGTTATAACAGTGTTAAAGAGTTAATCTACTTAAGATGGATATATGTAGACTATTTTAGAGGTACGTCAGAACCACAGAATACAGAAACAGCGTACATATAAAAATCTGTAGACAGTAGAAGGCCGATCGAGCCCTTCTCACTGATCATTCTTTCGGAAACGGTGAACCGATGCACTTCAATTGTTATGTATTGTTAAAATCATTGTTAGTTACACTGCATGTTGCTTTGCCGTAATGTGGCTGTGTGTGTGACCACTTACATAGATGCAGACATCAAACACACACAACTACAAACAGTGTGTACCTATACACAACATAGTGAAGGTCTGTGGAGGGGATTTTTTGTCCACGCTGGTATTGTTAGTACAGAGATAGTAAGGTCGTTTCTGTATTCTGTGGCCAGAACAAGTCTATAATAACATAAAAATGAATGTTTCTTTGTCTTCTCCTATGCTACCATCATCCGATTGCGATGAAATTTTGGTTGGTGGTTGTGCGGATGCCCACGATGGTTTCTGAATTAGTACAATCATTTTACAATAGATGGCGCGCGAATCGTTCCAACAAATGTGTCTACTTCATTTAGTTTATTGCGATGAAACTTTGGTTGATGATTGTGCGCATGCCCGTGAAGGTTTCTGAATTAGTACAACCATTTTACAATAAATTTCATAAATTAATCAGAACGTAGGAACTGTGTGACAGTATTCGAACTTGCGATCCTTTGCATTGCAATTCATGATGCTGTTTAGAAATTTTTTCAAAAAATTATTTCAGATCCGCCTGTATATGAATTGATGGTTAGTGTTGATATTGTATAGTTAGTATTAAAACATTTTATTTTAAAAGGTTGGCAACAGTTATGCTGTATGATGAGGTGAGGTGGCGTAGCAAGCGTGTATGTAGTATGTTTAGTCAGTCGGTTTAGTAAATTTTTAGTTTCAACAAGAATTTGTCAAATAAGTTTTTTATTTTATTTTTTCTTTTATACAATATTCACCCCACACACTAACTAGTGTTTGCAGGTTACTGATTTTATTATTATATCAGTAGCGTATCAATGAGAAGGAGGGGAAGGAGGGTTCGCTTAAAAAACGAAATTAGTTAATTTAAATGTGCAACTATGGATTGATAAATGTATATCTCTTTCAAAGGATAATAAAACGTTTTAATTTATTCTTCCTGCTCTCCAGGAGAATGCATGCAAGTCTCTTGGAATTTACCGCAACTACAGTTTTAAACTTTAATCTCAAACAGTGACTGTTCTCAAATATTATATTGTTCTATACCTAAGTAGGGGAAGGTAGCGTAATGTGGCCACCCTAAGGGTTGAATTGATATAATTTTTAAACGGTTTTAATAAATTAATATTTCTGAAACCATCTGAAGAGCGGATTCTGATTTTTATTGTTAACTTTGGGGTATTGAGAAATGTATGAAGGTTTACTAGTTCGGGAGTTTCTGGACGTGGCTGCCAGTCACATGTTGTGGACCAACTAGACCCTGGCACATTTAAACGACTCTAGTTTTACTATGACCGTTATAGTGAATACATCATAAATAATTTTAGTAAAAATTCTCAGTGATTTAAACTAAAAGATAAGATACAGAAAAAGTACATTTTTCAAATTTGCTGCAGTTGTAACTCGAAGACAAATCATCCGATCGATTTGATTCTTATTGCAGCTTCTTTTATATATGTTTCTTCGTGCAATGAACCGATCGAATAAAAAATGTAATTTTTGCAGGCCAAAAATCATTAAATTTTCGCCCAAAATTTGAAACTTTTTTTTAAAAACTCCGCCATTTTGTTAAATTTACACTTTTTTTCGATTGACGTTCACGGCACAGGCAGTATCTTCTAGTTTAATAGGCTTTTTGGTTTTTTCGATTTGAGGCACTGTGAAGGTCGCTATCACTGCAGCAGTGGAGGAACTTTTTTTTGAATCCTTGGGAGATCTCGAATAACTCAATGAATTTTCAATTTTTTTGCCCAAAAATTTTATCATGAATTTATTATATATCAACGAGTATATCCTTAAAAATATTAAAACATTCCATACAGTAGTTTTCTTTAAAAAAAATTCCCAAAAATCACCTTTTTTCAGACGGTCACACTAGTGGCCCCCTTAATGTCTTCATATTCACATGAAGATCGAATTCGCCTTCGATGTACCAATGCCGTCGTGGAAACAATGACAAACGCTTACAAACGCTTGCAAACATTTTGTTCGATTGGTAGAATATTATACTCACTCATCCTTAAGGGGGGAGTAAGGATTTTAAACTTTTTTTTTGCATTTTTTTTTTTAATTTTTTTTTCTGAATGTACAACATGTCGAGCGTGTTGTGTCAAAATTTCAAGTAAATTCGAGCAAAACTAATGAAGATACAGCGTTTCAAGCGACAGGCCCTCATGCTCGATTTTTATACCTGCCTGGTAGCTGCGCGACGCGCCTACCTGGTAAGTATAAAATTTACTTTAATTTTATACTTACAAATCTTATACAAAACAAATACTTACTATAATTACCCGCGTAAGTATAGTTACTTACTATAATTACCCGCGTAACTTAGTTTTTTGTTTTTGAGTATAAAAAACTTTAAATCCATTTTCTCGCAAACAGCATTTTTGAAGTTCGTGAACATCATAACTCAAAATCTACTTCACCAATTTTGTTGAAATTTTGTACACTGTTTTTACACATAAATCAACAGGTAATCAGGTCGAGGTTTGTTTTTTTTGCCATTTTTTTCCAGTTTATAATAACAAATTAACCGAAATTTTTAGCAAAAATTGCATTTTTCACTTCAAAATGCTGCCAAAAATAAAAAAATACAAAAAACTCTTCCTGACTCCCTAGGGAAACATATCGCCTTTTAAACACATTTCGATTTTTTTTGTCTCGGATGATCCGGTACCAAGTTATGATGTTCACCGCAAAACAACTTTTTTTCGAAGCGCCTCCGGAAATTCGCTGTCACGGACTTATTTGTCGATATTTGTAATTGATAATTTTTTCAAAGATACTTCAGATGTTATACTATAACATGTATATGAAATGCCAACATTATTCATATCTCCAAAAAAAAATCATGAAAATATACCTTTTTTCGCTTTTAAAACCTTACCCTCCCCTTAATATGTATTATTATATACATATTACTTTTACCCCTATAATAATAGAGATCGCATCGGTTATATTCTCTATTTAAACGATAATTAATAAGTTTCTGAAAATTTTGTAATTGTTTACTAATTGACTTTAAATAAATACTGCTTTACCATCATAACATACATATATAATATGTATATGTGTCTATAGATATTTGGCTAATAGAATTGATAGTATTTAGCATGGCCAAGCATGGCAATCTAAACATACATGTATTCACTTTATAATTTGGCAATTGTTTATTGTCGGATGGGATCGACAGCAAACTCTACGCTCTCTCAACATACTACATAAGTACATAATGTTGTATTGGTATCGTTATCTTGTAGCGTTATATGTAGCAGCGTAAACTAACGTTGTATGGTTGTTGTGTGCAGATATTTAATTAAATATTATGTTGTTAATTAAATTTGAAATGTAATATTATCCCTAACAATGGTAATTATCATATAAAACAATAAATAATATAATTAAGAATTCGTGTACGAGACAAATTATCAATTCATTAACTAACTCAGTCACTCTCACTGCGTGTATATTATTTACAATGAGTATTTATGTAAATTGTTTGATAAACAATTGTGTGCAGTAAATGTTTCTTTATCGGTGATATGATAACGATTTGAAAAAACTCTGATGCATTGATTCAGATTGAAAATTAAAATAAATTACTAATAATCTGTTATTAGGATTACAGGTGTACACAGAATGATTTGACTTAATAATATTATAATATACAATCTCAAGTAAGCTTACAGGATTTTTGTAACCGAATCTGTAAAAAAATAACTTTAAAATGTAAGAAAATTGTTTCATTTTTAAACGTTTAATAAAACTATATTCGTCAATAACACAAAAAACTTATAATTTTTCGGTTTTATTTAGTAATAAGAACTACTCTCATCTTTTTTATTATACCAATACCTCAATTTGCGTCATGGTTATGTTCCAAAGAAACACGACGCGAATTGAAACGACGCAAAGTGAATTATGATTTTCTATCGAAAATTTCAAAAAATTTCGAAAAAAAATTACAGACTCGAACCTAAAACAACGCAACTTCGAAAATCTAACGACGCATAGTGAGAATTAGTACTAATTCAGCAACTTCGAAAAAACGCAAACCGAAACGACGCAAAGCGAGGCATTGGTGTATATATATTTTGGTAGATATATATTGTAATGTAACTTACATACTTATCACATTCTTTTGCTTTACACAAAGATTGTGTTACTTCTTTGTTGTTCAAAACAGGTTAACATTTTTATTCTGTTAAATCGAAATTTGTGTTAATATTTTCATTTAACACAAACACGAAATGTTACATTAACGCAGGGTTGTGTTGCTTATTTAACACAAAAAATTTAATCACTAGCTTTTTTTTACGCAAAACACAAATATTTTTACTGTGTGTATATTAAAATTTGTTAAGGTACCATCACAGTGTGACTTGCCGAAAAATAGTCTATTTTCACAATTTTTTTCGGATGGGTAGGATGGGGGATGGGGATGAATTTTTTTTTACGATTAATACCACTATTTAACAATACAAAAATATTTTTTTTATTGATTTATTTTTATGTATTTTTTATAATTATTATAATTTTTTGAAAAAAGTGTCTTTAAAAAAGGTTGCAATTCGGTGCCCACGATTACAGCCGCAGTTTTTATCTGAAAAAAAAAAATCAAATCGATTATCAATTTGTAGGTAAGCTGCTATGTTCCTATGGGAGCTTTTTTTTTAACTCTTTTTTTTTAAATATAGATGTCAGACATCAACATTTAATGGTTTTTTTTTTTTTAAATAAAAATATTAATTTTAAAAGTTAGCAGTTTGATTAAATAAGGTACAATTTAAAAAAAATTAAAATTTTGACCTTTAAATGACTTCATAAAGTCTATTAAATCTCTTCTAAACTATAAAAAATTTGATGTATTAGAATTACTTACAGGTTTTTCAAGAGCGTTTTTTTTACATTTTTGGTAAAATTAACAGAACAGGAAACATAATATCGGAATACATAGCTTAGTATCCTCATTAACATTTCTATGGCAAAAATCAAAAACTAATTCCAAAATTACTGAAGTTCCACGCAAATTATCGATAAAGAATCCTCTGACATTAGCAAATATATTTAGTCACTTTTAAACTACCAAATTAAGTACCGTCAGTTTACGAAAAATTTTCGAACAAATCCATACTTAATTCGTTTAAAATAATTATGTTTTATTCAGAGGCGTAGCGACGGGGGTGCAAGGGGGTCTATCATGCACCGGGCGCCACTCGTAGAGGGGCGCCAAATGTGCGCCAAAGAGGAGTGTCAAATGTGCCTCAAAGGGTGGCAGGTCTTTGGGGGCGCCAAAAAAATGAGGTATGTGAGGTTTTTTTGCTCGTCACTTGTTTTTTGGGAGGAAAAAGGAAATATTTTTTCTACAGGGGCGCCATTTTTTGACTCTGCCTCGGGCGCTACTTAGGCTAGGTCCGGCTCTGAGGGGCGCTAATAAAGTGTCGTGCCCCGGGCGCCGGTTATGTACACTACGCCACTGGTTTTATTTGAAAAACATACGAAAGTTGTGACGTTACTATTGTGACTGTTAACATCTCCTAAATCATTTTTATGATGCTCTGTGTTCAATTTATTTGTGAAAATGTTACCAACTGTTTAAAATTAAATCCACCATTATTTTATTCGACTAACATTATACATATTTCATGTAACTTAATGTATATTAAAATATTAAATGGGCGTTATTATTACATATGTATCAAGGTTATTATTAAATCTTGGAAATTATCGTATATTTTGAAAATAATAATTTTTGTCCGGCGCAGAGATTAAAATATAATTAATATATGTACGTAAATGTTCTCGTCGCGCATTTGAATTTAAAAATACATCATGCAGCACTGTCGGAAAATAAATCTTTAAACTATAAATTAATCTATGTATGTAAAAATATTAAATTATATCAGTAGAAACTTTCAACGTTTCTTTAATGTTTTGTGAAAAAAAAATCAATCCAATTTATTAGTAAATATATATATATATATAAATATGTACAATAAATTATACAAATAAATAATATTTAAATGTATGTAGTAAAACCTCTACTATACAAAGTGAAATACACAGTAGTCACACTGTATAAAAGATGTGTTGTTACCAAGGAAACATAATAGTGATAACTGATAGTGATGTTTTACTGTTCTGTATATGATTATAATTCGTAGGATTCTTTACTTCCAAGCTTTGTTTTGGTTTCGTTGAAGTTTTACAGCAAACAAAAAAAAAAATATCCGTCTTTTAGCAGTTTACATAGAATAATAGTTCGAAAACCTTTTTTATATGATTTTTCTCTTCTTTCTAATGATATAAAATGTCGCGAAAACTTTTGAACTTGGAAAAAACTTTTTTTTTCACGAAAAATGCCTAGAAAACCATGTTTTGAGCCATGTTTGGACGTGTCTGACTGAAGAAACCATCAAATATTTTTGAACTTCCAAAGTTTTCATTACATTTCGTAATAATGGGATGTTTCGTTCGAGAGTTATCGCGCGGACACATAAATACATACATACATACATATACATATCTATAAAAAAGTGTTGTGAATATCATCTTCGGTTTCTAGAGGCCTCCAAACAAATTTCTGTCATAGTTTCGGACTCAAATCGCGTCATGAGAGTGACTATATACTTAATAGCTGAATTTTCGATTCGAAAATTCGCTAAAACGAACAGATTAAATACTATTGGAAGGTTTTTAGTTGTCGGCACGAAATACATCATTCAACGTTTTAGAAGTTTGAAAATTAAGAAGTTGAACAAAGATTCAACCATGTCATTTTGAATGATAAAATAATTGTAAACAGATTTAAGTAAAAAAAATTTTAATCAAGCTTCTATTTAAAAATGGATTAAAAAGTATAACATGAGTGAAGTTTAAATCATCATGCAACATAATTAAATTGGTTAGTTGAAAAAGGTACATAAACATATTCCATGAAAATTACAAAATGAGTTGAGATAGCCATTTTGTATTTTAGACTAGCCTCCCTCTGTTGGGTGTAAAAAGGACCATATTCCTCAACTCTTAACATACTATAATGACGAGGGAAATTTGAATTGAGTGAAACAAGGAACAAATTCCGAGAATAAGTCCCTTTTTGTATGTCGTGAATACATGTCCCTTCTTGGAATATGTACCTTCTGCAACTAACCCATTTAATTAATAAAATTTTCCGTAAGCGGACTTTGTTTGACAAAATTACTTTGTTGCCTCGTCCAAAAGCCATTTTGAAATATAGGTACACCCCAATGTTTTTTCCACATATTTCATTTCTAAACACCCTTTGCCAAAGAAAGAAGTGTTAGTTTCTACTGTAAAGTAATATTACATATAAATAACACATTTATAAATAAGTTCGAAAGTGTCACGTTCGACCAACAAAAACACGATTTAAGAAAATTTACAATTTTTTGTTTTTACGAATATATATATATATATATATATATATATATATATATATATATATATATATATATATATATATATATATATTTGCTTCCTTCCATTCCATGACACTTTATTTGACACAGTAAAATTTCAAAATGAGAAAAAAAGACATTTGTTGTGCCTTCTCGATCCAACTGGCCATCCGCCGTCTGTCTTGCTGTTGTATTGGCTCGAAGCCATCATCCAACATAGATAATAATAGTACGGGAGCTCAACACGTCGGATAGAGATACTGAATATTGGTAAAAGAAGTGTAAAATAAATTTTTGTTTGCAATTCTGAATTAAAAAGTTTAATTTATAGTTCAAAATCACTTACTTTTTTTACGCGCGAAAAAGAATTAGCTACTTTTTATCACACGTGAAAAAAGTAGGTAAGCAGATTCATTTCTATAGTATTGATACAATGCAAGCCATAATCATTCATAAATAATTCAAAACAAGTATGTTAGAAGTATATTATTCAATGAGTTGGTAATGATAGCTATTACTCATGAAGATGAAATTGCGACACGAGCCGAGTTTACGAGGCAAGTGTGTAATATATCTGAGTGAGTAACAGCCATTGCAATCGAATAGAATACTATATTTTTTCTACGACTTTTTCTTTTTGATTTTGAATATAAAAAATCAAATTGAATTGAATTTGAAAATTGAATATAAATTTTAAATCAAAAGAATAAAAATTTTAATCTATCTCTAATTTTATTAAATGTTATTATATTATGTATCTATGGAAACAATCAAAGTAAAATTCAAATTTTTTTCTTTTTTACACGTTACTACGCAACATATATGAAAATAAACTTATAGATATATTATTTACAAAACAATCGCAAACTCATTGAATAATGGTTAATACGGTAATTTCATTGGTCGAAAGGTATTGAGTAATGATCATTCCTCCACACCTTTGAATAATACCTAACTTTCTCAACAATTAGTAGATATGTAATATGTTCTTCAATAGGAGTAGAAAAAATAATTTTTTTTTAATGTCAGCTAAAACTTTTAATAATTTGAGAGAATTTTTAGTTTTATTTTCATTTTAATTTAGACTTTTAAAAAATATTGTAGAGTAAAAGCCCCCTTTGTGGAACGGTATCTAATACTGGAACAGTTTTGACATTTGCATATTTATTTCTTTAATTAAGTAAGGAAACTTTAAATGTGAGGTGAATTTAAACTGAAAAACGATCATTCTATTAATAATAATTTTTGTTATCAGACGTTTCTTTCAGAAATAACTTTATTAATATGTAAATGTTCATAATTAGATACCGTTTCACAAAGGGGGCTTTTACCCTATAGGTATATTTCAAGTTACAGATCAAAATGTTTCAAAATAGTTTTAATTAAAAATTTTTATCAAAATATACTGTCTTGTAATTTCTTAAAATTTTTTGTACTCCAATTTTTTTTTTTTTTTTTTGACTTGCAACTTTTAAAACTATTGGTAGAACTATGTAACCCGAAATAATTTTAGTTAGAAATTCTTGTAATTTTTTCAGATTGTTCCAAAATTTATTTCTTCGAAAACATAAAAAAAAAAACTTTGATTTGACATAGCTCCTTATTTTTAAAGAGTTAATCAAGTTTTCTTGTAGTGTTTCACCCCTTTCTATACTAATATTCAGTATGTTCATACGTACACAAATTATACATATAAACTGTGTTAAGCTCCCGAACTATAATGTCCATAACACCATCGCGTTTATAATACATAATATGGAAGTTTTGTTTCTAGTAGTGATGCGCCAAAAATTGTGTTCGTTTGTTGGTTGTTATTATTAAATTTAATAAAGATGTCGCGATATGTATAACAGTTTTTACAGGAATCAAAAATGAACAAATACATATATCGCTACTTAACATGTTTAATCTGTCAGTTTATAAGAAGTTCCAAAGTAAATGGTCCAACACGACACGGGCATTTGTTGCATTGCTGGCCCACTGGACCATTGACCTGAGAAATTATTATGTAATACAATAATAAGCTATAATCTTGTAATAAAAAAAAAAATTGGATACGAAAGTCAGTTTGTCCGTATATATAAAATCGAAAACGAGGGACAAAAATAGGTACCTATATGTATACCTAATTTATAAAAGTTGTTGTAAGTATATATTATGTCAGTTAATGGTGCTCATATATTTTACGAATGTAATGCAAATGACTTTTTTTTTTCAAAAAATATATTTTTAAACATTTTAGTGTATTTAATGATCTTGAACGATATTAATTTTTCTTTTGATAATTTTTGAAACTGTTTTTTTGAAAGTTTTTCTTTTCTAAATGCTAAGAATTTAAAAATTTGGTACTATTATAACGCACTGTCTATCAGTTTTTTCGTTTGTATTGGTGACTAATTTTACTGATGGTGGAACTTGCTCCAAAAGAGATCAAAATGGAAATGCGTCGCTTATGGGCGCAGCTCCCTTTGCCTGATTTCTCATTAATGTTTAATAATTTGAGATTATGTTCTAACTTTTATCTCCAAAAATTCTCCTATTAATTTTCCTGCTGAAAACTAAAATTTTGAAAAAAAAAAATTGTTGGTTTTATTTATTTCACAAATGCGTCTGTAAACAATTTATGTCTTCTAATAAGTATGTTTTTCATACTAAATCTTGTTAGGTGCTTCAGAAAATACCCTACAAACTAGTTTTACGAGCTGTCTATCCTACTATAATATAATAGTAATGTTCATTGGTCTATGGTTTTTTTAGAATTTTGTAATTCTAACAACGAAGTCCTTATGAATTTGTGATTTCTGTCATCGTACAAGTGGTCTACTCGCACTTGACCACTTTGTAATAGTCAGTGTCGGATCTTACGCAATTTAAGAGAGACAATGTCGTTTTTGGAAAACTATATGTATTATTGAAATTTTTTAAACTCATATAGAAAGTAAAAGGCTTAGATAATCATATTATTAATAAATGAATGGCTAATTCTAATATTAAATACCCCTATCGCAGCATCCTGCATAACATAGCGAATTTCTATTTATAAAAATTAGTTTTTCTCGGAAACTAGTTGACATAGAATAATAGTTTAAAGACCTTTTTTATGTAATTTTTTCCCCTCTTTTAAATGGTATAAAAAAATTTCAGAAAAAATTTTGGCAAAAAACTAATTATTTGTAAGAACGAAAACCATGTTCCTGGCATCCGATGTGTCAGACCCTTGGATGAAGAACTCATCCAAGGGTTTGGGACTTCCAACATTTTCACCAGATTTCGTAAACCTAGGACATTTCGTTCGAGAGTTATCGTGCGGACACAAACACACACACACACAAACATATATATATATATATATATATATATATATATATATATATATATATATATATATATATATATATATATATATATATATATATATATATATATATAAATTTAATGAATATTATTTTCGGTTTCTAGAGAAAACAAATTTCTGCCATAGTCCCAGGCTCAAGTCGTGTCATGACAGTGGCTGTAATAGCTGAATTCCATTCTGGAAATTCGCTAATAAAAACAAAATAGTATGTTGTACACGCAGGGTAAAGTGTGAGTTTTAATCCCGAGTGTGAAGTTTGTTGCCAAACGATCTGTAAAGGCCCGAGGACAACAATTCACACGTGGGATAAAAAAAAAAAAACTTTAGTCCTGTGGTGTATATATTTTTTTGCATATAATAAAAATATTAAAAAAATTAAGAAAAAAAATTTAAATGTCATTCAAATTGTATTTAATAATATTCCATTAATTATACTTTGAATAAATCAATCGATTTGTACAATACTATAACTATTTACCTTTGTCTACAAGTTTGAATTTGTTTATTATTTTAAATTACCTAGCAACGCTGAGTTAAATTTTGATTGTTGATTGGTGATACTCTGTAAATTCTGCTTGTTGATTGACTTAAAAGCGGGACTAAAATAATTTCTTAGTCCCTTGGGACTAAAAGTGCCATTTTATTCCCTATTATGAGGGACTAAATCATGTATTTTAGTCCCGGAATTGCAAAAAATACTTTATCTCGAGAATTATGGAAAATTCTAGCTACTGAACTACGAAATCCTGACTTAACGCGTCTTTAACACGTACTTGCCGAATTTTTCTCTGAAAATATTTGTCTTAACATTTTTTTCATATAGAAAAAGGTGAAAAGCCCACAATATTCTTATGTGAATTAAAACATATGACTCAATATACAATAAATTGTCCTACAAAAATATTTGTAAAATTTATCAATTTTATTGGCAATTTAATCGACTACCGTATCGTTGCAATTCTAATTATAATTGTGAGATGGAGATAGTAGGTAGACGCGCCTACACAATATGTAAAATTAGGTTATTACTAATGTTTTTTGTTTTTTTTCTTACAGAATACAGATGTGCACTGTATAAAGTAGTACTTAGGTGTTTTCTTTTTAAATAAAATTTACATTATTTACGTTATATTGTTAATTTGTGTCTGTCTATGTTAGGCTCAAAAAACGAAAACGTTCATTGAACGAAAAAATTCGACTACAACGTCCCGGACGCGTTATGACTTTTCTTAATGACTTCGTCTCAGATATTATGAAAGCTACGAATTTAGCGTTGTGGCTGTTTTTACAAGTGCCACAACACAAATTAAGAAACGACAACGCGTTATGGTTGATTTTTTCGATCAGTGAGCGTTTTCGTTCTTTGAGCTTAACATAATAAATTATATATAAACTCTTCAAAAAATCCATTGTTTATATAAATAAAGAAAGTTATTTACAATAGTAACATCACTTTTGAAAAATATTTTATTAAATTTTTGCATTCATACATTTCTTTATACATATTTAGCGGTCAACTCAAAAAATTTTATAATTCAAAACTTAAACCTGCAATCGGTTCATTGTAAAATTAACGGCATAATTTCTAATCTAAAGAATGCGTAGAAATTCACCCATTAAATAAATGACTGACTAACAATATCGTGGTCAAAATAAAACCTGTTGTCAAGTTTTCTTTTGGGCATATTCGCGTTGTGGCTTTCATCGCTTCCGTGGGCATCACTTCGGATCGACGTAGCATTCATGTTCGCGTTGCATAAGCATTGCTCCCATGGATACGCGCTATAGTTGTTCGCGTAGCATACAAATGTCATTCAAAAATTTTTTTTGACAATCTCTTAAAATGGTTACAATTTTTAATGTAATGAAGAAAAATTTTATGTTTGAATTATTAAAATTAACGTGGCATAATACAAAAATTATTAAAACATAAACAGTTTGAAAAATTTAAATTTTTTTTAAGTTATGTGCACGGTTATGTGTCAACGGGAGCCATATTGCGTTAGCCATTTCAAAATATTTTGAAACATAGCTCTAATGACCACCGGAATCAATGGTTGCGAGTACACGATCACAAAGTAGCGTCGCTCCTCGCTACGGTAGCCCCAACGCGAAAACGCCCTTTTTATGTACCAAGGAAATCACGTAAGGAAACTCACTCCTGATAATTTTCAATGTATACCCCATGCTTAATGTTTATGAATATTTTCAGATTTTTCTGAGCTAAAAAACAAAAAAGCAAAATATCCAATTATATAAATATTATTGAATTCGTGCTTTAATAAGCTTTCCTTTGATACCCTACTCAATGCTGTTGGCGAAAATTATTCTCTGAAATTAACCCCCAGAATCGAAATTCAACTTCACATCTATAACTGAGCCATCGCACCTAAGGCCCGATTTACATTAACGCTTCGCTCTCGGTACGACATCACTACGCTCCCGATTCGATAAAATATTCTTACACAATTAACAATAAGTGTATCATCGCTCTGATATCGGTCCGATTGTACCTTTAGTGTAAACACTTTTTTGATTCCACTCCAGTCCACTTGCTTTCAGTTGTTATGAGAAGATATTTGTATCGAACTGAGACCGAACTGGGAACGTACCTAGAGCGACATTATAATGTGAATAGAGGACGAATAGGTACCAGCATGATATCAGCACTGTAATGTAAACACAACAAGATTATATCGGAGTGTGAGTGGGGCGGGAGCGTATCGAGAGCGGAGCGTTAATGTAAATCGGGCCTAACAGTTTCAACAGAGGATACCTAAGGACACCAAAGGACACTTAAGTGATTGCATAAGTGTTCCATTTTGCCAGTTTTGGTACACGGTACACTATAAACTTTTTTTATTACTCATGCGGGAGAAGTACTAACTTAGCGCACACATTTCTGTACGTAAAGTAGCTGTTTGCCCACTGTACTCTTCCCACATACTTTTTTGCGGGCGGAAAGTAACTTTCCACACGCAAATTGACAATAAAACACGCAAAATTTAATCAAAACACGCAAAGCCACCTCTTGATTTTTCATTTAATAATTATTTCGTAACTAGTTCTATAGAAACCACCAACAAAATAATTTAAACAAGATTTAATTCAGAAAAAAAGACGAACACTCAAAAATATTATTTTAAAAAGTAATAAAAATGTCAAAAATAGTAACAATAATAGAAAAAAGTATGTGAAATTCGTAATAAAAAATAGTATGTGCAACTCGTGCGGGATTGTCGATTGCCCACTCAAGCGAATGAGCACACTCACTACGTTCGTGCGCTCAACCTCGCTTTGATGGGCAATCGACAATTGATTTCCCGCACTTATTGCACAATATACTATTCCAGTTTTTTTCAAATTTTTGGCTCATATTTGTAATACCGGTTATGTAACGAAAATGTGTTTTACAAATAAATCATAAAATTATCTTTAAAACGCTAACTCATAAAATTTACGATTATGTTTAATATTTGTGTCTCATAGACCAATCTACATATAGGGTTAATTGTGTAATTTTTTATGCATGCACTGACCTTGCTACGAATATTCACCAGAAAACAAAAAGCAAATACATAAATGCAAAATTAAACGTGTAAAAGTAGTAATTAGTGTCAAAATTAATGTGACTAAATATTATGATTGTGTAATTATTTGGCATTATTTTGCGATAATTTACGATAGCTTAGTTGTGTTGACAATTGGCACATGTACAAAGGAAGTAGTTTGCTTTGCTCGCTCGCGTTTATTTACCATAATTTTTGTGAATGAAAAATGCAGCATCAAGCCCCACTACAATAAATTTCTTAAAACAAAATTTTGATTGTTGCCAGAATATGTTTAATGCTAATTTAATTTCGTTACGGGAAAAGTTCAAATAATCGAAATGTTTTATATTTAGGATGTAGATCAGTGATCCACAACGGGGTAGGTACCACTATCCATCGGGTAATACTCGTAATTATGTGCTAAAAAGTTTGACTATAATATCAAAGTCGGAAGAGAATTTAGCATAATCAGCAATTCATCAGCTAATGAATGACAAATATGGTACCAAATATCGAAAATAATAGTGTCATTACACCAAGCTATCCTTGGTTGAAGATTCCTATGGGATACAATTTGGTAGACAGACACTGTTAAGTCGGAACTAATACATCGAATAATTTTATCCTAATTGAAGGTTCCTGTGGGATACATAATCACTTAATCTCACTGATATGACTGAACCGATTTCGGAGAACACCTAGAATAATTTAATCACGATTGAAAGTTCCTGTGCCTTATAGAAATCAAATAAATCGAGATCATCCCATTTTTTTTTTTTAATTTAAATTAGAGACTAGAAATTTGAATTCTAGTTTCAAAAATGTCTCCTTGTTGTTCAATAGTTCACCTAAAAGGGATGCCATTGAACCACGTCTGTTCGACTAATAATTTCGGTCCAAAGCGAGTTGGGTTCGCACATGGTTGCGTACGGGCAAAAACACCTCTGAGTGATCGACATATCTCTCTGTGACTAATGTAGGAGATCCTAAGATTGACTACGACCCAAGAAAATTTGAAAACTATGAGGACAGGAAATAAAACTGTGCAACACTTTTCGGGACAGTCCTTAATTCGATAATTGATTTTTCTAGAAAATTTTTGTAGCACATATCAATCAGTTGAAAGTTTTAGGTCACCTGAATTAAAACAGACAAGTTGTGTTGACAATAGTCAATTTTAAAAATACATAAATTTACTTATTTTTACCTATGTATTTGCGAGCACGCCACTGTTAATGATCGCTAGAATAACATAAATAAAACAAGAGTTCTACCTATGAATGTATGTCGGATTGGAACGATGGACAGAGTTGTGGTAACTTGTTTTTTTTTCCTCTTGTACTCTATGTATGTAAGTACTCGCGGGCTCGCGGTGTTTGCTGCTGCTGTGTATGAGTCATCAATGCACTGTTATATTCGACGCACACATACACATACACGCGGTGTGTGCTATGTATGAATGTGTGTGTAAAACAAAGAGAACACTCCCCCTTATCTTGCTGTGAAAACAAGTAAAGCAACAACTGTGTTGTATATAGAGTGCTGGCGGTGCTGGCTGCAATGATGAAAATCAACAGTTTTGTCAAGTTTACGTATGTACTTACCAATCTTTTATTGTACCAAATGAACAGTCAGTCACTTTTTGCGCCCAGTTCAAACGTATGCGTACGTACGTTATCATTTAAATTATGAAGATTTCGACGTTAAAATCGGTGGAAGTTGTTAAAACCATTTTTTTCCCACCACCTATACATATAATAAAACTGTAACAAGACCGTTTCTTTACATGGAATACTTTTTGAAAATTGTACTAGTACTGTAAATAGTTATCGATGTAGATATCAAAACAGCGATTTTTAAAATTTTTGTCTGTCTGTCTATTTACGCATCACGCAAAAACTACTGGACGGATTTTAATGAAATTTGGTGTGATGATAAGTTATTACCTGGGTCAACATCCAAGATACATTTTACTCCGGGAAAAAATGTCTCATTCCCACGGGAAAATAGAAAAATCATTTTTTGCATGTGCACACATTACGCAAAAACTATTGAACGGATTTTTATGAAATTTGGACTGGTGTTAACTTATTACTTGGGTCAATATCCAAGATACTTTTTACTCCGGGAAAATGTCTCATTCCCACGGGAAAACAGAAAAACCATTTTCAGCGTGTGCATGTTTTAGATAAAAATTATTGTTCTATGCAAGTTCTGTATAATTATTACACTTATATACTTCTAATTGATTTTATAATAATGCGTCGCGTGAACGAAGTCGCGGGTACAGCTAGTGATAATATAAAAATGGTGTTGATATATTTTATATGATGTGGGTGAAGAGTGAAGAAAGTGGTCGGGAACTAGGATTTGGAAGGTGTGTGTTTGTAGCCGTCTTCATACAGGAACTATGCCGATACTCATCTGGAATTGTGAAGGGGAATTATCCTCTTTCGAGGAAGGGAAACCTCTGTGGATTCGCCTTATAACGATATCTTTCTGCAGCCCTAATTTTTGCTCTGTGACAGTATCGCACTGTCACTTGATGTTCAGCTTTGAGGGCACTAATTATTAGTAGTCACTGTAAACACTGTGATGTGTTTAAACTAGGGATGTTATGGATATCCGTAACTGTAACCTAAACTGCCGGATATCCGAAATAATTCATTATCCGTAACCAAAACCGTATCCGGAAATAAAAGTTTCGGATTTGATTTGGATTTTTTTTTTTTTTTTTTTTTGGTACTGTTTCTCCCTTTTTCTACAAAAATATTTACTAAAAACAATTATCCGTAACCGTAACCGCATCCGAAACATTATCCGATATTATTACATATTCGTAACCGAAACCGAAAATATTTGGGGGACAGGTCTACCCACACTGTCAACTTCCCATTGGGTGTCCTTAAAGACTAGAAACTACTGTACATAAATAATTCTTTTTTCATTTCAGGCGACTCCTCCCCTGGGCCCCGATAGAGGCTTTGCCTCTGGCACCATACCGGGGGCTTCGCCTTCTGTACCTAAGCGTGGGGGCTCCACTCTTATCAAACAAATGATAACATCATTTGTTCTCAAGATATGCGAGACAAAATATATTTTAAAAAGTTTCTTACTTCGTCTTTTTTTTTTAAATTTTATAATAAAATACTGGTATTTTTAATATCAAGGAAGGTTCTTAGGCCATTATATAATAATGTTATGGTAAAAAATCCATATAATCTATGTTATCTTAATAGAGTTAATTCCGTTTTTTTACCACAAAAAACAAACCGCTAATCCGAATTTGCTGAAAACTTTGTCCGGTCTTCATTTTTTGTTTACGCATGTAATGAAATTAGTCCGGAGTTGATATCATCATTTGTTCTCGATATATGCGAGACGAAAAAAGGTTCACGAACGAACGAACGAACGCACACACAGACATCACGCTAAAAACGATGGATTCGGATTCTAGTGACCTTGAAACTTGGAGATATGTCAAAATTAGCGATTCGTAAAATCGGACCCATTACAATAACTTCCTATGGGAAGTTAAAAAAATGTTTTTAAATATCCGTGTCCGTATCCGAAATTTCATATTCATAACATCCCTAGTTTAAACGTAATTAAAGTTCATTTCAAATGGGTTGACCTCTATTACCATTTAATTTACATAAGAAGAATGGTCAAGTTATTTAAAATGAACTCTAATTTTATGCGTATTTGTACCAACTACTGATGATTAATGTACTAGATTCGTGTAACAAAAAATGTTCGTCTTTTTAGTTTTTTCTCAAAAACCATTTTACGTAGGATAATCGTTCAATTTATGTAATTTTTTCCGCTCTTAAATTCTTAAAAACAGATTTCTGTTACTGGAATAACTAAATTCCAGTTTAAACAAGTTCATTAAATAGTAAACAAAATAGTTCGAAAAAAATTACTACGCTCCTAAAGTGTATGATTTTTACTTTAATACCAAAACATTGGCTTCAACGCCTTATTCTAATTATATACATTACTTTTATGTATTTGTTGAAAAAAGATGAATAATATGTAATATTATGTTATTGTGCCTTTTTCTAAACGTAATTTTTTTTATCATTTTTTTTAATTGTAATAGATTTTATGAAAAGAATAATAGTTGTTGTTTTTTTTTATTTCTGTTGTAGTTTGAAGTTCAATAACTCTATCTATCTCAACACCGGAGACCGGAGATTATTTTACTTATTATTTATTTTGATACATTAATGATAATAATAGTTGAATGAAACAGAAAAGATTAGTTAGTGTAATTGTACACTCGGGTTCAACAAAATATGTACCCAGTAACATTCGAAAAATTTATTAAAAATACTCGTATGTACCTATATGAATGCCATCTATAGCAACCCATTTAATAAAATTTCATATAACCCATTTAAATTTCGCAAATAATGTATACCTAATTTACAAAAATATATTCGAAATCGTTATTGTCACAGCTCACTTAAGAGAGAGTTTGTTTTCATTTGAATAATAGTAGTACAATTATCATTAATATCAGTGGTTGTTTATTCGTTTCTACAGAAAAGAGTTAACAATTTTACTTTAGTTTCTCTAAAAAGATTTTAAACTTTGAGAACTCGTAATTTAGGAATGAACGGAATTTCAAAATTTGCACCAACATCTCACTTGTTAAAAACCATTAAATACTTTGTTGACTAAAACCGTTAAATACAGTTATTAAAATACAACTTCATTAACGTTATCGAAACCGAAATACAAACACAATAGAAAAATAGTTGACCCGATCTCCACCACTTTCAAAGTAATTCAGACCTAAAATCAGATCGCAGTCTCATTTTTTATGAAATTGATCAAAAATTTATAAACAAAACGACTTTTAATAATAATTTATTATGTTTTAAATATGTGTGTTAAGAAGAAGAGCAAAAAATTAATTGAAAATATATACCTCAAGTCAAGTTCTTAACTCTGTAAGAAGTTTGCTATTTTCTCAAGTTATTTAGGTGTACTGTTTCCATTTTAATGCTCCTTACTGTACGTATTGTTAATTAACTGATCATTTCAATTTCTTATTTCTTGAGACTTTAAAAAATAAATTGTTATCAATAATATTGTATTGTAAAATTGTTATTTTATTACAAGTTCATAATTCATATGTATTGTGATGATTAGCTTTCGTATACACGTATCAGCCATTTTTTTTCCACATGTAAATTAATAAAAATATTATTATTTAATCTAAGAAGGTAATAAAGATAGTACAAAAAGAAATAATTTTTTTACGTAAAATATATATGTAAGTATGAACGCCAAACGACACTAATGCATTCGAGTAAGAAGTTATAAAAATAGAATCCAAAGAGATCATTTTAAACCAGTTTTAAACGGAGGCTATTACCATAATATTATTTTAACAAAATTTCATAATTTTTGTTTGTCCTACTTTTTTTTATCAATATTCCACATCAACTTCTACACGAAACGCCACTGATCTTTATATCTATAATTAAATAAACTACAGCTGCGTTCAAAAAAATAGCAGTCAAATGTTTATTTATTAAAACAAATTCCTATACAACTTTTAAGTAGCTTTATCAGCGATTATTATTACTTCTTTATTTCACATATTTCATTATGAATCAGTATGCATTAATAAATTATCGACCAACGTAATAACACTCCAGAGATTTATTTTTATTTTTTTTTATCATAATTTCTAACATTCAAAATAATAGCAGTGATCTGATTGTTGCATAGTGTTGTATAGATTTTTTAAAAACAACGTATACAAGTAAGTGAGAACTTTGTTTTTACGCTTTTAAGCAAGTAATAATGAATCTTATTTAGCTTTTTTCTTTTAAAGTGGGACGTGGAAAACACTGTACTATAGAAAAAAGAGAACAGATTCGACGACTTATTAATAGCGGTAAAACTTACAAACAAGTTCAGGAAATAGTTGGATGCTCTGCGAAAATGATCGCAAATGCTTTAAAATATAAAGAAAAAGCAGAAACCCGAGGTCGCAAACGAATTTTATCATCTAGGTCAGTGAAACAACTGGTCAGATACTCTAAAACAAATCCCATGGCAACAGCTACCCAAATTAAAAACGAATTAAATCTACCGGCAAGTATTATCACCATACGAAGAGTATTAAAACAACACAGTTTGAGTGCCCATAGTCCTCGGAAAGTACCATTATTAAAAAAACATCATATTACCAAACGACTGCAGTTTGCTAAAGAGCATGCTTCTTGGCCACTCCGAAAATGGAGGAATATACTGTGGTCAGATGAAAGCAAAATCGTCTTGTTCGGAGGGACGGGGTCCAGGCAATATGTGAGACGTCCTCCCAATAGCGAATACCTTCCTAGGTACACAACAAAAACTGTAAAACACGGTGGATCCAAAATAATGATATGGGGTTGTTTCTCATATAATGGTGTGGGTCCAATACATTGGATTAAAAAAAAGATGGACAAACATGTGTACATGGATATTTTACAAAATGTCATGTTGCCGTATGCGGAATATGAAATGCCAATTAAATGGGTCTTTCAGCAAGATAATGACCCGAAACATTCTAGTAAACTAGTTAAAGAATGGTTTCGGGTCAATAATATTGAGGTCATGGAGTGGCCTGCTCAGTCGCCTGACCTCAATCCCATTGAAAATTTATGGGCAGATGTTAAGAAGGCTGTTGCTGAGGCCAAACCAAGAAATAACAAAGAACTGTGGAAAGCAGTAAAGAAATCATGGAAGGCAATACCAATAGAAAAGTGTAGACAACTGGTGGACTCTATGCCGCGTCGTTGTGAGGCAGTAATTAAGAATAAAGGTTTTTTTACAAAATATTGAATTAAATTATAAGTTCTATTGACTTTAAAATATTGAAACGTGGTGACGTGATTGATAATTTTGTTGTTTTTGCTTAATTATACGATAAAAATTTTTTAACTGCTATTATTTTGATTCATTAAATACGTCAACAAATTAGAAAAAATAGTTTTATTTACCTAAATCATTGTGTTAATTTGGATTTATCTGTACTAATGTATTCTTTTATGTATGTATATAATGTATGTTTTAGTATAACTACTAAAAAAAATTTGAGAATGTAAATGTCTTTTTTCTTTAAATATTATAACTACTCACTGCTATTATTTTGAACGCAACTGTACATCTAATATCTATTATTTGATCTCTCTCTGGTTTCTGGTAGTAGATGTCACAAAAACATACAAAATTTATTTTTATATACCTATCTCTTTAAAATATCACATAATCCGCGTAGAGGATAATATTGAAGTTTCATATATAATAGATTTTATTAGAAATAAAAAACATTAAAATTCGACAAATGCATGTTGCAGACGTATTGAGTCAGAGTATTGAGTCTTTATCTGCTAGAGTTTTTCACAGTTTTCGGAATAAAATATAGGATATTTATGTCAATTTTTTACGGTTTATCTAAGAGTAAATAACTGTTATCTTTCTAACGATATCCCACACATTCCAAAGCGGGGAGGTACTTCCAAAATTTAGGAAAAAAAAATTTTCCTGATCCTATTGAAGAACACACTCTACATAGGTATCCGTTAATTGTTGAGAAAGTTAGGCATTATTTAAAGATGTGAAGGAATGATCATTACTCAATACCTTTCGATCAATGAAATCGCCGTATTAGCCATTATTCAATGGGCTTGCGATTGTTTTGTGAATAATGTCATTCAATTTTTAATTTAATATAGCTATGTTGCGTAGCAACGTGTAAGTAAACAAAATGGCTTATATTATACATATATATATATATATATATATATATATATATATATATATATATATATATATATATATATATATATATATATATATATACATATATACGGACATTAATTAATGAAATTATAGAAATAGATACAGATAGATTTTTAGAGATAGATAGAAATTAAAGATAGATTAAAAATTGTATTCTTTTGATTTAAAATTTATGTTCAATTTTATTTAAATCAAAAAGGAAAAAAGTCGTAGAAAAAGTATAGTATCCTACTCGCTTGCAATGGCTATTACTCACTTAGATTAATTACGACACTCGCCTCGTAAACTCGGCTCGTGTCGCAATTTTATCTTTGTGAGCAATAGCTATCATTACCAGCTCATTGAATAATGTACCTACTATTCTTTTATGTTAATGCAAAATTTCGTGCTCAAGTCGAATTCTGATAGTTCTTAGATTCAGGGCCGGACCTAGAGTTATAAGGGGGGGGGGGGCAAATTTTCCTGTTGGCGCCTCTCGCAGCAAAAAAATTTTTACCTGAATGATGACAAAAAAAGTCACCTTAACCCTACCATAAATCGGCACCATTGACCTTTTTTTTTTTGGTCATCACTTACAAATTCACTTTAACCCTATCTATCATAAATTATGACTGTCGACCTTTTTTTTTTTTGCTCCTCACTTCAAAAATTTTTTAAATTTTGCTCCGCCCAAAAAAATTTCACCATTTTCGCGCCCCTCAGATTACGTTTTTGGCGCCCCTAAAATCATCCAGGGGGGCACGTACCCCCGCTGCCCCCCCTAGATCCGGCCCTGCTTAGATTCTTTCTTCGGAACCCTAATAAGAAAAGAGCTAATAAAACTGTATACTACCTTTGACGCAAAAAAAATTCACAATAAAATTCAGTTCGTTTGTAATTAAAATTGTTTTTTTTTTTTTTTAGTTTTCGTCGATTTTTATAATCTGCAAACGACAATTTGATGGTTACAGTCATTAGTTTAGTTTGTAACCAGTCATAAAAACGTAAAAATAATTAAAAGATTTTTAATTTCCTTCTCTCTTGTGAAACAATAATTGCTTTTCTGGAACTCTTTGTCTCATATATGTACTTGAGTAAAGATACTTTGTAAAATAACAATCTGAAACAGTGTAATCCAATATGTGTGTAGTTTTAGTGATATACCATACAGGAAAAAAATTCATTTCTAATAGGACGATTATATGTAACAGAAAAAGAACAAATATATATTTAAAGAAAATAATAAAATAATACAGTATATTCTCTCTAATTGGTCGAGATTCTTTCCCATAGGTAATTAAACAAGTAAGCATGTTTGATAAGAAATTTGTATCTCTACCACCGAAATGTCGTCATTGCTTTTTTATGATGTCATTACGATCAGTATATTTTTCAGAATTGAGGAAGTTTTTGTATTTCTATTTATAGTATTGGTTCGTTGGTTGAGAATATAGATATGAAATAAAAAGAAAGTTTCTTACTTTTTAAGTTAAATTGTAAATATATCATTAGTATACAGCGTGATTAATGTAATGTGCGTAATATTTTGTAAGTTTATATTCCTCACCCGCAAAAAAGAGTAGGAAAAGGAATGCGAACATATTGTACTAATTGTACCAAATAGTTTACATTTTGGTTCTTGATATTGTAATATTTACAAATATTTAATTAAAACATACTTGTTGAACTAATTTTTTAATCATTTCAAACGATTTTTCTGTTTATCTGTGAACGATTTCATCCTGTCGCGTAATATTCTGTGGTGGGGAAGATTACGAGAGTACACTGTAAATATATTAGACAAAATGTTAGCGTTACAACACAGATGAGACAGATCAAGCCTACATATAAAAAAGTGTAATCCGAAAGTTGCATTAAGTAGCAATTTACACCACTACTGATTTAGTCTGTTACTGACCGTCGTGGTGTTCACGTCATAATAAATATCATGTTTTTTTTTAATCAACTCATGAAATTTAAACAGAAAAAAATATGAAGTGTGTCGTATTTAAGTGTTAAAATTCTATTGAATAAAAAATTTCTCAAAATAAAGGAATATCTTTCTTAAAATAAATAAATTTATTTTCAATTGTTGACTCGTGGTAACATACGGTGGCCATCATAGTATATAATATATGTATGCGAACTGCATACATCATTATCAACATATCATACTAACACATTGGTATATTCGTGTCCATACATCATGTGTTTTGGTCGTGTGTGTGCTGTGTTACGTCACTCACTCGTTACAGCGGGCACAGTTTGGTAGACATACTAGTTTGACCCCTTGAAAAAGGCCCTGAAAATGTCAAAGCTTGTCAGAGCTTATTTTCAATTGACAATTGAGGGGATAGTATTTGGTCCAATAACTCAGTGATGAGCGGAATGGATTTGGAATATTGAGGCAGGCCCGACGAAAGGGTGGGATAGGCGGGATTGCAGCTTCGGGACCCAGACTTGAAGTGCGGGCCCGTAGCTGTTGATAAGGGGGCCGGGAAAAAATTGGGAGATTTTTTTTGCTAACCATTTACTTTTGAAGAGGGAAATTTTAAAAAAATGCGGTTTATTCCCGGGACTCGCCATTTCTCTCCACGGCCTTGTACTGAGGTTCCAGTTTCGATTCCTTCAGGACGTTTAATTCTAAAAACAATAATGACTGGTTCTATAAATTGTGTTTAGTAGAACTGTTCTTGAAAATATTCAATTTTAAATGTACTAAAAAAATATATAAAAATTATTCGCACTAATTTTTACTATTTCTCTGAATGTACTACTACTAATGTGGTGTAGTAATCTAATAAAAGTAGTTCATGTTTTGTAATAAGTACTTATTCGTAATTTAACATTGAATTATTAAAATATAAACGGGGTAAATGCTGTCTTATACCTTGACAACACTGTATAGTCATTTCAGAGTAAATGATCCACTAAATTCAAACATCAATCTCTTTAGTTAAAAAATTTCTAATAGTATGTATCGAAAATTTGGTTTTAAAATCAACGGTTTATTTGACATAACATAAAAGTTATGAAATATGGTTCACATATTATAAAAGAAGAGTAAAGGTCCCAGTGTGGATCCTTGTGAAACGCCCGTTATTATTTGTTGTTTTCCCCCAATTTTATCGAATTAATATGATTTCAAGAGAGATAAAATAATTCCACGGATTCTACAAGTTTACGGTTCTACAGTACAATGAAATGCCTTAATTGGTTAAGTTTGCTTCCTATATATTCCATTGTCATCTATTACGTTATTTTAATTTAATCTTTGGATATAATATGAGAAGTTCTCAATATAATTTCTTTTATAAAATTATCATACAGAGATAATTTTATATTTATTTTTTAACATATTATATTTTCGTAATAAAAAAATGTGTGTTATAATTATTATGCCAATCTGTGTTGATCATGTTTCAACTGTTATCAGTTGGTAATATCAGATTAAATATTATAAAATGTATCAAATTATATTAAACAAAATGTTCTAGATACAAAAGTATATTAAGTGTGGGTATTTAAATAAGCCGTAGGTATCGCTAAGTCAAATGTTCAATCACACAAAATTTTAAACTTAAAATAATAATTTTTGATGAAAATTTTTTGGTGATTAGTGGACAAGAAAGACACTGTCTAAATGGTCGCAACACATATGTTAAGGAAGTATTCTAGACTAGAGAGTGATAATTTTGGCCTTTTTTAGGGCTTAATAAAAGAAACAACTATTAATATTTTTACTATCCATTTTTTCACTGTCTATTTATTGATATTTTAAGAATATACAAAAATAAATAAAAATTCAAGGACCGTGGAGAAAAAAGTGATTTGAAGTGGTTGACGTGACTTTGCGGTTTGTGTTCATCTGAAAAAAAATAGAAACAAATTCTGGTTTAGAAAGATTGTCATTTTGGTAGGAGCAATAATGAAAAAAAAATTTAAAAACCAAAAAATGGAGACTGGAGAAAAAAATTTTTTGACTTTTGTAATTTTTAAAAATAGTAAAAATTAAAACTTTTCGCTGTATGGGTAGTTTCTTCCATAAAGTAACATGTACTGAAATCGATTGGATAAATAGAATTCGAGAAAGTTGTGTTCCAGCACCTATTTTTGGACAAGTACAAAACAAGTTAGGAATTTGTTTGTAATGTACAGGATGTACCGTGTGCTGGAACGGTTTAAATTCGTTTCTGACATTCTATAGATTTTCACTTCAGTGCCTTGGTAACATTAATTACAATTCATTAAATAAACAATTGGACAATTTGTCCATTCAAAAGTCCGCTGACAATTCTAACAGTTAGGAACAAGTTGAAAACATGTCAAAAATGATGCTGGAACGTTGTACATTTTGTACAAAATGTACAAAATGTACATTTTGTTTTGCTGGAACGGTTTCGCATATGCAAACAGTTTGCGGACTGTCAAATATGCGATGCTATAGAACACAACTATTATGTGGACCATCTTGAAAAAAAGTAGTTTTGAGAAAAATGTATTTAAAGTTTTGAAGTAGAATACCTGATACCTGAACCTACGGTATTAAAATGAGTATAATTTTGTTATAAATTTTCAAAATTTTTAAATTTCCTCTTAGGGGCAACATTTTTAAAGGCCGTTCTTTCAAAAAAGTAAACAAAAATAAAAATTTGAATTTTTCAAAATTCTTGACTAGAATACTTAGCTGCCCAAAAATAATTTTGCAACAGTAAAAACAGTAAAAGATTTGAAGTGAATTAAAATTTTACTTTTACTAAGTTAACATTTAACTTTGTTCAAGGATATGAAATTTAAATTTTTTTCTACACCTCCCCCAAACGTCGCAATATTTTATGCATAGGTATATACGTACATTCACATTTACCATAGAGTGGTTAACAGTGTAGCAATAAATAATATATTAAAAATTAATTTAGAGATCTTATCAGTGATATATCTATTATCAACACAACAGCAGTAAAGACAGGGTCATAATGGGTACAATATATGTACCTATATGATATAACCATTAGATATTCTATTTCTCGGAGACAAAAACTTTCATTTTATGGTAATTGGTAATTTTTGGTAATTGATGACAAATTCAAATGTTGTACCTATATGCTAAAGACATTAACAGGCGTTATATCACTTTGAAATGCCAGAAAATGTTTTATTAGAGAATTTTTGTCGTCGTTACGAAGACACTTTTTTCGGGGAGGTTCACGATGGGCAGCATAGCAATTTAACAGACAGCCCGAATATTATAGAAAATTTTTCTCATTATCTATTATTAGTTTTACTAAGGATACACAAGATTATTATACAAAAATATTGATTTTTTGCGAAATGGCACCAGTTTGAAGAAAATTTTGAAAATCAATGAAATATCGACCTTGATTTACTTATAAAAAATTTACTTGTTAACCAATTTCCCTAGATAATCTGTTGAAGAAACTGCAGGTAAAGTTTCAAGTCAATCGGATAAAAATTATTGAAGTTATCTGCTCATCCTTTTGGAAAACGTAGTTTCAAGAAAAACGCGTGTAAAGTTTCAAATCGTGTTTATCGTTTTGTATGTTTATACTTATAATTAACACCATCTAGGAATTATTTATGAAAATATAATGAAAAAAGTTATCGACAAAGTTTTCAAGCGCTCAGTCATTTCAGAAATCGGTTTCAAAAAATTTTTGGATAGAAGGTAGAGGAGAAACAGAAATATAAATTTTTGTGTGACATCTGAATATAGTGACATCTTAAGTCTGTGGCAACCAACTATAAAGTTTGTCGGCCTTTACAGGGGCGACGAGGCAGTTGAATTTTTTGAAATTTGAAGTATGAAACATGCGTTTGGGTTAGTGACAGTTGAATGAGTTAGATTTAAGATTTCTTACAAAAAAAAATTAATAGAATAATTTAATAGTTTGATCAGAAATGGTTCGTTACTCGATAAAAAAAAATGGCGCGCCTTACTCGATAGAGGCGCTGAAACTCGTATACTATGATTTTACATTAGTTCTTATGGACTGTTTCTCCTCTATCCCATACTCTCCCCAGTTATATGTGTAATTTCCCCAGTTATAATTGCTTTTGAATATTAAGCTAAAGATGTTAATAATACATCACATAAACTGATAAAAATGGAAAAATCTTTTACTGCTAGTTAGCTTATTAGCCTAGCAAAAGATTTCATATTCCATTTTGAAGATAACGGAATTGTTTTGATAGGTAATTGACTTAAAAACACAAATTTTTATTTTTAATTTTTTTTTTTTAATAAATCAACTTATTCTAATGTGTTAGCCAATTAATACGGAAATGCAAATTACAATTATTAACGCTGATACATCTTATTTTTAATCATTACTTTCGTTTCAAATTAAGTAATTTACATATATACAAATTTTGCAATTTCCAATAAAATTATAATTAATAATAAATAATAATAATAATTTATCGATTTAGTCAGCATCATTTTTTTTTTTTTGACACATTTATTGATGTAAACAGGAAGACAAAATACTGGAGATATTGGAAAAATATGGAAAAATTTGTTTCCGGGAAAATAATTTGATCTTGTAAAAATAATGTAGATGTATTATATCTGAAATCTTTATTACAAGTTTGTACCTATAGGGAAACACGTAGATAATTATGTTTATTATCAATTGGTTTGCGTTTTCTTCTTGGAAGAATATTATTATTTTGAAATTTCGTATTTGTATATTACGCCAAAAAACATGCCAACTATTTGGCTGAGAAACTTATTATGAATTTTCTTGCTTTTTTTACTATAAAAACTTCGTCAATTGTGTGTTAGACTTGCATTAAGAAAGGATTATTTGGTAGCTAGAGTTTTAGTCCTCTGTATCTCAAGGAAACTCAAATTTTAAAATTCATTATTTTGTAAACGGCCCTAAAAATGAAAAATGGCTAAAGAAACTTCAATTTCTTTTCAAAAAATTTCTTTATAACGATATTTGTTTGCAGGGGATCTGGGGATTCTTCTATACTGGAGACCTATGCAAATTTCATTTACAGTAGAGCCATTTTTTCTTCTTGAAATTTATTTTTGAATTTTCGAAAATTTAATTGTCTATATCTCTGATAGTTGTAGATATAGAATTGAAATAATTTTAATTGAGATTCCCAACTGAATCTACAATTGGAAAGTAACAAGCGGAATGGACCTTAAAAATCCAAAATGGTAACAGAACCCTCAGTTTCATTTTTAAGGGGTCTTTCTACGGGAAAGTACCTTTAAAAATTCCATATGTTTTTATACGCCTAAAAAATGTAGAAATTGTGAAAATGTAATGGTCAAACGAATTTGACGAAATTATACAGGACCCTGGTGGAAATTCGACATAAGGAACATTTTCAAAATTTCAACCAGTATAAAACACTTTGAATATGTATTGAACATGTGTATATTCAGCAGCTTTTGGACTATTTAAAATGTTTTATGTAAAGAAACTTGTGGTAGAAACACTAACATTATGCTAAAAAAATAAACATGTAATTCTTAGGATGGAAAAAGTTACAATTAATGGTGCCAGGTGTGTTTTAACAGAGAAAAAGGAACAATTAGACATTGCGCACATATGGGTTAAATGATTTAAGTAGTGTTTAATAATAATTAATTTTAAAATAAAATAAAATGAAAAATTAACATTTTATAAAGCAGACAACCCACTTATTCTCTCGTACAATATTCCATCTTAACAATTTTTATAAACAGAAAAAAAATTACTTACTCATGTCAAAAAATATGTGTAAAGAATATGTATTTTTTTTTTTAATATTAATGATAATACCGGAAACGTTTAGCGTTTTTATTTTTAATTCTTTCAATTTTAAAAGTATACTCAATACAATATAATATTTAAATATATAAAATTGCGCCGTTGGATTGTAAAATTAGTCAGATTATAAGATGTCTAACGATTTTACAAAACGTCACTTAGAGACGGCGCAAAACTATAATGGGAAGTGAACAAGATGGTTTTGGCGAAGATCCCTTTTTTATTTTTTTTAAGTTTGACCTTAAAAATTAGGCGACAAGCAAAAAAAAATCTCTCAGCAAATCTACAATCGCTTTAATAATTTTTGCCTGATTTCCTTTTATCTGATTTTCCAAAAAATGTTTCCCTTAAAATTAAGTAATGAACAAAAAAAAAGAAAAAAAAGACGACACAACCTTAATCAAGTTCTACCAGCCACCAGAGGCGCGAAACTATAGGCAGTCGCCCACTTGGCTCACCCTCGAAAATTTGCCGCTCTAGGCGCGCGCCTAGTCTGCCTTATGGGAAATACGTCCCTCATTGTAGCGCTATTACCATAGAAAACATAATACATGGTGTAATTTGCATATAATTGTTTTATTATTGTTTAAAATAAATGTCAGTTATTTTATCATTAAACCAGCGGAGTGACCGAGCGTAGAGGAAGGTAGGGCAATGTGGTCACCCTAAGCTTTAAATTGATATATTTTCTAAACGGTTTTAATAAATTAATATTTCTTGACATAATACAATTGCAAATTTGATAAAGTCTTTATTTTGTATCACACATACGGTTTACATATTCACAGTAACAAAAAATTTTCAATTATTTCGTAAGTGACAAAATGACCACATTACCCACCTTGGGTAGATAAAGTGGTATGGTGGTATTATTAATATTAAAAATTAACATGAATAAAATTGATTTTTTAATTTTTACAAAAATATTACAATTTACTATTAATTAGTAATCATAAAAACAGTTTTTAATTATCCAAAGTAGTCAGATGGGAACTATTCATTTTTAAGACAAAATTCACAAGTAAAATCATCATCTTCCGCATTGGAACCATAGCAGATTTCATGGGCCCATCTTTTGCATATCGTACATCGTATCCAGCCATCTACTGGTTTTGATTCCGGCCATAATTATGGTACCATCACTGGATCCACTGGGCCACTTTACCTTTACATATTACCCAAAACTAAGTACAATGGGAAAACTGAAATAAGTCCCTTCCCAACGTATGATTCATAATTGTTTATTATAAAATTAATTACTTCAGAACTACAATAAACACAGGGGATATTCACAGAAACCAAGTATTATAATACAATATATTTTATACAATATTTGTAAGTACTTAGGTACCTTAGATCAAAGAGCACAAGAAACACTTTTTTTTTAAATAAAATTTTCTAAGTAACACCTAACGAGTTGATATACACCATGACACTTTATAAACTGTCAATCTATCATTTAAACTAAATAACAAGAGATGGCAGCTTTTAGTTCATTTTCAAGCTAGTGATGACCACTTTAAACACTAGCACTTTAGACTGCTAGGTAGGTTAAAGATTCGAATCTCACGATCGACTATGCTCGTGAAGATTTTCTGCAGTTTCCCTTCACAATTCCAGGCGACTATCGGCATAGTTCCTTAACCTTTAACCGGTAAGGTGATGTCTGTGAGTCGTATACAAATATATTCTTTCAGTTTTCTTCCTCCCTGCTTGTTTTTGTTAACTGAACGTTTGTGTATTCTTTTATGGTTTAGGACAAATTTTACCCTGCTGGCGTAAGGGGAGTGTTTGATACATGCATGTACGTGTGGTCTCCAGTTTTGGCTATCTATGTTACCAGCCCGCGGTATGTTAATTTGTTGATGTCTCTCAGACATCACTTTACCGTGAGTATTATAAATATTCACCTTACCGGTTAAGGGTTAAGAAGACGGCTGCAGACACATACCTACCAAATCTGACTGATTCTACAATCCGGCGACGACATATACATAATAAAAATTTGTTAGTCTCAAGTTTTATATTTGTGTTGTAACTTGTAAGTAAGGAGTGTGATTTTCGAATGTGGGCAGACACTCGGATCGTATGTGTATGAGTACATTCGTATGGGGGCTGTAGTCGTGTTGCGCTAGCCGCCAATATATGTACTTAAACTGTTGTGGGGAATTATTATGAATTGTGTGTTTATGTTTTATAAATATTATAATTTTATAATTATTAAAATTACATCTGCATTATTTTACATACATATCATTCAACAACAGTGTTATCTATTGTATTGTTTCTGTATGAATTTCAATAATTTACTTCCTTTTTTTTCTATTTTTATTTTTTTTTTAGTTTTTTTGTTTCATACATTACCGCCGTCGACAGTTATTGCCCTCCGCCCCCAGTTTGTTTCTAATAAATTCAGTAGTTGTTTAAAGTCCGATACAAATGTTACTTTTTAAAAGGCCAGTGGAGCAAAAATCATAGAAAAAATATTTTTAGAATCCTTAGAAGTAGTTCTATTAAATAATACCTCACACGGTCAACTTTTTTGGACCAATCAATTTTAATCGAAAATAAATTTTTTCTACTCCTTAAGCGGATAAGGTCCTCCAGACAACAGGATTTTTAATAATTTTTTTTTAAGAAACTGGATACATTTATTGTATCAAATGAAGTTACATAGTATAGTACATGTTATGGTGTATTCACTCATAAATTTTTATGCAAAAAAAAGAAAAAATGGCGGTGTTACAGCTATTCCAAGTTGACTCTTTTAATTTGCGCCGTGGAATGCCCAGCCTCTTCTAATCAACTGAATTCAATCGGACAAAAAAATTTCATTAAAATAAGTCATTACGCTTTGCATATACCTATTTCTGATGAGAAAAATTTTTTTTTCACAATTTAAAACCAAAAAGAAAAAATTTCACTTTTTCTTTATAAACAAATTGTTATAAATAATATTTATAGTAATATTTTATGCAAAATTTTAGGTATATACAAAGGCCAATATCTTAAAGAATATCTGTACAAAGTTAATACCTTAATAACTTTTTAAGTTATGTTCCACGGCGCGGAAAAAACCTGTTTTGAGAAAAACGCTATTAAAAAGTTTTCGTTCTTGAAAAGTAGAGTTAAAAACATTTTATCGTTATTTAAGATAATCGTTCTGTTGGGATTATAACATTAGAGATATATTCCTTAAGGTTCAAATGAACTTTTAAAGCAAAACAAAAAATGAAAAATTTTAAAGTTCTGGAGGACCCTCCCCCTTAACTGGCGATACGTGACCCATACCTATAGTTTTCGAGAAAAATCTCTGTGACAGACGAATACGAAAGTGATCGAATCGTACAAGGGTCTCGAAGGGTATATAAAACAGGGATTCGATCAAGTACTTTAACGATTGAATTTAGAAAAATTTAAAGTCAGTGCATTTGTTTTGCATTGAATTCGTGTTTCAGTAAGTTTTCCCTTAACACCCTAGACGATGTTCTTGAAAAATTTTATCTCCTATCCCAATTTACCCATAAAATTAATCCCCAAAATCAAAATTTTAACTTTTTATACTTTCCATCTATAATTGGGGCGCTTCACTCTATCGCTGTGCTAAATTTCAAATTTTTACGTCGGATACCTAGTCGACATCGAAGTGATATCGTAAGTGCACCGTTTTGTATCTACGAATGATGTCGATGGCGTCTGTTACAGACAATGAATCAGAAAAATCCAACTTTCATTATTTCGATGTCACAATCTTTTGGGAATTATATGCCGTAACAGTTCCTACTTTTCTGCGCTGAATTGCTGAATGACCTCTTCTGAGACGTAGAATTTTTAGATTCTTAGTTTCGTCTGAGGGAGTTTTAATAGCAGTTTTAATTTAACAGATTCACAACCAGTAAATCTATTAAGATCTCGTGTTCCTCTGAAGTATGTAAATAGCTTTATAAACTGAAAATTGAATGGGTCAGATAAAAAAGGTTCATATTCCAAAAGCCTTTATTTTCGGAAAACAAAAAAAAACTGTTTTATATAAAAAGTAATTTTTTCACGGCAAACTTTTCTATAGGAAAAGTGTTCATCTAGGTTAATAGCCCATGTTTAGCCATGAAAATAAAATAAATGTTTTAAAGTATATAAACTATTTATATAAAAATTCCGTGGAATATGTTCCTTCTTCAAGTCAGTATTTACAAGTTGAATAATTACTATAACTAAACTCAAAGTTTCTGAGCGATCAAAGTCCACTTTACAGTACTCCGTTAAATAAATGAAAGTAAGGGTCTACACCATTAAAAAAATCGTATTTATAAATACCTAAATGAAATGTATTCAATTTTATTGAACTACCTGATGCAATCATAAAATCTACTTTTCTAATGTTGTTATTATTATGAATTTCTTAATATTACTTATTTAATTTAAAATTACTTATTTAAGTAGGTATATATCATTGTATTACTATATAAATAAGCAAACTATTTCAAGATCTATTACTTTTTTTATAATGTAGTATATTTTTATACATTGTATATACAGTGCAGTATTACCTGAGTGAGAGATATAAAAACTAATAGCGGGAGTTTAGATATAATTACTCTATATCCATCTTTATTGCAAAAGTATTTTATCTTCTTAATGTAACAAAATATGTATATCTCTTATTAAAAATATATCTTTCCTTTTTGTTGGACTTTGATCCCTCAAGGATTCGGCTTTTAGTTATACTTTTTAATGTTTCTACACAATTTGATATATTTTAATAGAATTATTTTACTTTGTTGCTATTTCAAAAAGGATATTAAGGCCATGACTGTAAAGTCTAACTAGGTTATATCGTATACCAAACAGTCTAATTTGGACTATTGGTTCTTTATGTGAATAGAATATGGTCTTTTTTTTACACCCACCAGATGGAGGCTAGTCTAAAATACAAAATGGCTATCTTAACTCATTTTGTCATTTTTATAGAATATGTACCTTTTTCAACAACTGACCAATTTAATTTTGAATTTATTCTTCTGTGAATTCTCTTTATAGGCAAAAAATGAATGGTTCTTCTCAACATCTCTAATTTTTTGTACTATAAATAAAATTATTACTTAATTCAACCAATATATCAAACGCGAGTTCTTTTTTTTTTTTTTTTTAACTGTTTTTTATAATGATTTCCAGTCAATCGTATAATTTCCTTTTCAAAATATCATCGACATAATATTATGTATACAGTAATATACAAAAATATAAAACTTCCTTTAAATATTTTTTTGTAGGTGATGAACTGATGAATTTTGATACTGTTGTAAAAGTGTAAATGACAACACTTTTACACTTTAATCTCATTTTCAAACAGAATTTCGATAACAATTTTGTTTGACGTAATCAAATTTTATAGTTTTTCATCACTCACTTTTCTGTAAAATGTTGAAAAAGCATTTTTTTCTTATCAGCACGTTTAGTGCTGATTTCACTGGCAAAAAACACAAGAGAAAATACGACAGATTTATCATTTTACTGTGGGGAAAAGTGGTGTGATATGGAAAATACATGCTGATATGTTTTTTTATTTGAATACAGTAAAATTTTGTTAAAAAAAAACTCGCGTAGAGAGAATTTCGATATTTTCAGTAGTGGTTGCTTTACTTTTTGTGTCAAATCACATCTTGGGTAATTTACAGAAAAGATTCCTCTAGAAATCTCGAAGATACTTAAAATAAGGAATTAAATTTTCGAAAATTCGAAAAGTAATTCAAAGTGAGTTTCCTAAAAAATTCAGTTCCAGGCCAGTCCGTAAAGTACTGAAAAATTAAAAAAATTAAATTTTTGGTAAATAAATCCAGTAATTTCTTCTAATAGTATATTATGCGATTGAGATTATGTAATATGCCTAACAGCCAAGTTACGTACTATACTTTATCTACGACAAATATAAAATTCATAATAAATATTTTATTACAAATATAATACATGTATTAAAATGACGCAGAACTAGAAATTTATCGAAAACAAAATACATAATGGCAACATTCAGTTGTTTAATACAATTTTTGTTACGCAGTATAAAGATTAATAAAAGCGTAGTGAGCTGTGTTTCTTTGCACACAGTTGTGCGTAAAGTATAAAATTTTGTGCAGCTGTATGTAACGCATAGCTTACCTAACTAGTATTTTGTACATTAAATAAACAATTTTATGGTAGTTGTAGATAAACTTACTTACCTAATTTTGAGTTGCAATAATTCTGTCGCAAAATTACACATACCTTGTTTTCTATCTCTTTTCCTTTTTGTTATTTTTATTATATTAGACTAACTATAGTAACTTAAGCCCGCATCAAACGACGCGCGACGCCTGTTTCGCTGCTGGATTGCCTGTTTAATTTCATTGTTGTGTTCTAAGCGAGCTGCTGTGTTGGATACTGTGATGGCTATTCTTCTGTAATATTGGCTACAAACGGTGTGTGTTGTTGGTATTGTTGGCACAAGTCTGTAGATGGTTTCAATGCGTCTATCACCACTCTCGTCTACCATTAGTGGTGGTTAACGGATGCACACGTGAGAAATACAACTTTCTTATTGATTAATGTTTAAATATAGCAGAGAAGAAAGCACACCTATGCAATCACCGTTTTAACAGTACTAGTTCTAGCAGACAGACCACAGATCAATAGATTCAGTCTAAATACAAAGTTGTGTGGATCGTCTGGCGCCTTTTGGTGGGATGTTATACCCCTTTACAGTTTACACTCAGTTGTTCCACAACCAGTGAACGACTAACATGAATCGTTGATGGTTATTGTGTGATTGTTGACACGACCGTGCACGGCGGTGTGCATGCGTACGTGGTGTTATGTATGTGTACGCGAGTACACATACACATATACAAGCATAAACTCTGTGTATGTACATAACATGTGAGTGGGGATTAGTGAGGATTTTTTGTCTAGGCGCTGGTATCGCTGGTATAGAGATGGCAAGTTCTGTATCCTGAGACAATCTTGCATCGTGTAATACGGGCATTAAAGACGTACGTCTAATTTTGCTTTATTTAGTTGATTTGACCTATATCAATTGTTTTTTTTTTATTAAGTGTGTGATAATTTTTGTCGATTACAATACCGGTATTATATTTTATACAGGTAAAACTGTTTGATAATTTACTGTGTCGATCTATCTTCCACCTTATGTTCTACGTTTAGATAACAACAGTAAAAACATTGTAAGTTTTTAAAATTCGTTTGAATCTTTTTATTGTACGCGGACAGCGAAGAAGATGAAAGAGAATATGTACTTCGGTGTTCGCTCTGTTCGCTGACTTTGTTCTTCTTCCTCTTCTTGCTGTGAACTTGAGTCAGTTTACTTGTTGTTAGTCGGACGGAGTGAGTAGTAGATTAAACAAAACAACACAAAAAACCTGTTGTTTGCTGTTGGGTTCCTCGCGTCACCCCGCGCTGCGCGCACTCTGGCGACGTCTTCCAACCAGCAGAGCTCACCCGCTTACGTTTAGTTTGTTCTTCCACTTCCTCTTCTTGTTCTTTTATAACCGTGTGGTGTGTCAGATGCAGGTAACTGAGGTACCATCAGAGCTACACTGTTAAAAAATTCTATGGTAATTTTCACAAAAAATGCGTTGGAAGTAAATTGCCAATGCAGTTTGGTAATTTAGTAAACCAGGTGCTGTAATTTTACAAAATATTTTTTGCTAATTTTGTTTTGGAAAATTACAAAACAAAAGTACTAATCTTACTAAACAGACAATAAAATTTTCTTTGTCAATTTCACATGGCAAATGTTGTAATTTTACCAACAATGCTATTGAAAATTATTTGTAAAATCAGTGTTAAAAATTTCTTTTTATGTATAAGCATGTATTTACTTAATTTTGTAAACATAATACTTACTCTTTATGTTGCCAGCTTACAGTAGATTAATTCATATTAAATTAAAAACGCAGCGGAGAAAGATTGAAACGTGCAGGATTTGAACATGCAACCTTTTGTATGCAGCTTTTATCACTTTATTATTTAAACACACTTACCGTCTGGGTTATTGATTTATACAATGTAGTATTCTTAATTCTTAATATATACTATACAAAATTTAAAAGTTATAACAAATTGTTTATTAACTGAGATGTGGTAGGGCAATAATATTTATTACTTCATATTAACGATTTTTTTTTTTTAAATCCAAAATTAATTAAGATTTTTAATTTTAATTTATTTCCAGTAGCAAATTAACTCGAAGTGATCTGGCAACCAGTTTTATGAGGTTGACACTTCAAAAATTGACAACTTAGCACCTTAAGAAAATTTCTAGCAAACCAAATTAAAGACAATATTTGTAAATTTGAAAACATTGTCATTTGAATTTGATGTACATTTTCGTAAAATTAAAACGCGCGTTGGATAAATAGAAATTTTCGATGAAATTATAATACACAGTGTGTACTTTTACAATCGACATTTTGAAAATGAAAAAAAAAAATTATTAAATTTTCTGTATTTTTCTTGTAGTTTCCACTGCAAGTTTGTTTTAGCGAATTTCCAAAACTGGAAATTCAGCTTTTACGCCAGGTGTCATGGTGCGACCTAAGCCCGAGACCATATCAGAAATATGTTTTGAGGTCCCTAGAATACGAAAATGATATTCACTAAAATTTATATATATATATATATATATATATATATATATATGTATCCGCGCGATAACTCTCGAACGAAGCGTTTAATGCTTATGAAATTTTGTGTGCGAATTCGATTTTCCAAATCGTTGGATGAGTTCGTTAGCCAGACACGTCGGATGCCCAGAAGTAGGTTTTCCGGGCGTTTTTTGTCAACAAAATGAGTTTTTTGCCAGAATTAAGCAATTTTTCAAATTTTTTTTTACACTAAGCCATTGTAAAAGGTAAAACGCATAAAAAATGTTTTTATACCGTTGCTCTAAATTACTTACTTTTCGAGAAAAACTAGGAAATATGTCGTTCTCCATTTCACTCGCACTCGCATTCTTTTTTTTTCTGTCTCATTTTTTGCGAGCTAAATTCGAAAAAAGCCGCTTTATAAGTAGCGTGTCATGATTTTTTTAATCCAATTTAACGATTCGGCTATATTCTATTTCTCTGTCAGTTAAATGTTTTTATAATGTATCTCTGTTCCATTTTTTTTTACAAAAAAAATCCCGACGATATCTGTTATGTGATATGATCAGAATTTAGATTATATTTACACCTTCCTAAAATTAATAAGAGTTTGCTTCAATCGTATAAAAATTACGTTAAATCATATTCAAACAATAATATTTTTACGTAATTTTTTATCCAATTGACAATACAGTTATGATTAGAATTGTATAATCAGAGCATTCTAATATTAAATAATTTTGCACATTCAATTTTTTTTTTTAACAAAGAAAAATTTTTTTAAATTTTGACACATTCTTTTATGAAATTTCGATTAAGAAATATTAAAAAATTTTAAAGTGAATCATTTAAAAAGAGTTAAAAATAAATTAAAAAGGAAACATTTCTCTATTTTAACATATTTGTAAAGAAAATTTTACAGTTTACTTACAGTTTTTTGAAAAAATGTAATAACATTTTTACATACAATAAAGATTATATTTGAACGGTAGGAAATCCACAAATTTTTTTTTATTTCTTTAATTAATTATTAAATTTGGTTTTAGAAGAAAATCTTCGTCTAATTCGCTCCAAGCCGAAAGTATAGCCACTAATAAGGACATTCCACTGTTAAAATAAATGGAAAATATATTGAAATTTATTTAATGAAAGCCATTCATACACATTTTTAAAATATCCTTTTGAATTATATAACAAATAAAATCTGTGTAAAAAAATCTAATTGACGTGTTTTTTCTCAATTTGCTAATATTAAGTAAGGCTCGTTAATTAGGGAGTGATTGTGTTAAAATTTTAATATAAAATATGGTAATTTTAACCCTCTTTAAAAGAACATTTCGATTTTAACAATAAAAAAATTTTAAAAAGTGTTTTCGTTTTTCCCGGATTACCAAAAACTGTTCATAGGCATATCTGTGACTAAAGTTGCCTCCCTTTCTTAAGAAAATAAAGTATTTTTAAAATTTTGTGCAAAAGAATAAAACACAATTAACGAAAAAAAAGTACGCGTTTCCATATTTTTAAGATTTTGTAGTACAAGAAAATCCTTATAAATTCATCATATCTGTTATTGCATTTACTAGCTTTTACGCAATTTAATAAACAAAAGTCTGAAAATGGACGTAGAATCTCACTGTTATTAATTATTATGTCTTAGTCTTTTGAAAAATTATTTTTTGAACTAAAATAAGAATAGGAGGAATATAAACTTAGGGGTAAACGACAGGAGTATATAAACTTTATTTTAGATTCTACGATTATTTTCACAGAAAATCATCAAGTACCTATTATTTCTTTTTTGAATGTATAAATACAAAAAGTTCGAAATTATTTTATATTAGAATTTCAATTTTGGTCGACCCTACGGGTTGTCCCCATTTACTCTTTTCTCGTCTCTTTTGACCCCAATTTTTCATAGAGAAGAAATTATACGATTTTTGTTAATTTTTCAAAAACCACCGATATTTTTAAATTTTTTTGGATACTGCTGATAAAGTGACCATCTTCGCGTAAATTTTTAATATATTAAAGATTAGGTACTCATAAAATAAATACAAAAAAATACGGTGTGAAGTCGGAATGCGTACCTATTCATCCTTGTCTACGGTAGCACATTTTTTATTGACATAAATATTAGAAACGCAGGAAAAGAGACCAGGAATCAACATAGAAGTGGATTATGGTACGATATATTTTCTGAAAAAAGTGCTTAGGACCAAAGTTATAGAGTTCAAAGTGATGCACTTGATGATCTTGAAGCACTTGACTCTCGTGATGCACTTGACTTTGAAGTTGACCTTGAGGTCAATTTCCAAAGTCATTTGAAAATCATTTAATAGTTTTCAAAAGGAGTAGTTTACTTTTCATCCCTAAATGGTTCAAAGTATATTCGAACGAATTTCACATGCAAGATAGAAAATAAGTGATCAAGAAGTAATTTTGAAAAATACTTGCTCAATCGCAATCGGAAAAATAATAGTTAATCATATGTTGAATTTAATTCCTAATATGATAACTATAGAGTAGCAATAAAAATTTTAAAAAATTTTGAAAATTTCTAATATAACATAAAGTTAATGTTTAACTTACAATTGGAGTGATATTAAATCTTTTCTTAACTTCTAAAATTACTTACAAAAATGTTTTCTTCTAATTTTTTCTATAAATTTGCGCCTATTTTTTCATTTCGTCAGGTTTTATTTTTTTTATTTTAGAAAAATAACGCAACAAATCAATTTTGAAGATAGATTGAGTCAATACATGAAATTACTGCTTATAGGTACAGGATATGGTCAAAGTTCGGCAATGGCTAATCATTTTCAACTGACCTTGAAAATCGATTTCAGGGTCACTATCAAGTGCATCGCTTTAAATTCTACAAATTTGGTACTCAGCCCTTTTTTCAAAAAATATGCCGTTTCAAAAATATTTAGCTATAACTGTTTTCATCTACAGAGGTTGAATGGTGTTTTCTACCCCTAAAAAGCGTATTTAGCCGAAATAAAAAAACACGTATTTAATATTTTTCGCTGTTTAATAAGTATGTTAAGTTTCATTCAAATTGGCAAGTATTAGTTGGGTAGTGTTATTTGTCAGAATGTTTTGCCGATCTAGTTTTTTCAATATTTCTTTGCTCGTTTTCAGAATTTGTATTTTAATTTCTACGGACAAATAACTCATTCTTTTCTTCGATTTTAGTAACTTTTATTTGCTGATGTGGACCATTAATTGATCGAAACATATCAAATATTTTTCAATGATTTTTTTAGCGAATGTCGAAAATTTTGAAAATTTTTTCACCGTTAGTAAGTTAAAGTATTTGAATTCATTAAGTAATTAAATGATGTCCACAAGAACCTTACGAACTACCATAAGTTATATGAGATCCCTAGGACCCGTTTTTTACTGTTAGGATAAACTTTTTACTAAAATTATTTTAGATGAATAAAGGTTATGTTGTATGATTTCCGCCAGGGTTTACTGTTCCCATTATTGTAAAAAATAAACTAACCGACCGATTTTGAAAATTTTTTCACTGTTAGAGAACTAAATTATTTTAGATGGATACAACTATGCTGCACAAAGTCCGTTCGGGTTCTTGGGTTCCAAAAATATCAAAACTAATTACCCAGCCGATTTTAAAAAATCTTTTACTCTTAGAAAGCTAAACTATTTTAAATAGGTACAGTTCTTAGATGAGATCCGCCAGTCCCCAAAATTTGGAAATTCGCTATGTTATGCAGATGCTGCGACAGGGGTATTATTCTTTCTTTGTTAGTCTAATAAGTAATTTATATTTATATCTCAGTTCTTTATTAAGTATAAAAATATTTCACTTTTTTATTAAAGAATTTTGTGAGAACAAGTGAAAACTATTCACATATATGTGATATAACACACATACATGTATAGAGTTTTGTTTCTCATTTATTGCATTATAATTAGCATGGTTCTATCCCATGTTAAAAAATGTAAATTAAACAGATTTTCTAAGCTAATGTAATGAAGAATTTTTTTTTTTTTTTATTGAATTTTTAAGTAAACAAGAAATTGAAGATTATGTTATGATATAAATATTAAATATGAAACAAAACAAAATATGTGTACAATGTACATATGTATGTACGGAAAAATATTTTGAATTGATTTTGAAAATTTTTCCACTAATAATTAATAATGTTAAAAAATTAAACCATTTCAAATGGATTTAAGGAATTTTATGTGAGGTCAAGGTTTTCGGGACCTAAAAAGGCCAGAAATTAATTAACCAATCGATTTTAAAAATTTTTTCACAGTTAGTAAGTTAAAGTATTTGAATTAATTAATTAAATGATGTCCGCAAGAAGCGTACGGACTGCCATAAGTTATATGAGATCCTTAGAACCCTTTTCTTACTGTTAGAGTACTAGACTTGTAGGAGTTTCGCCAGGATTTACTGATCCCATAATTGTAAAAAATAAACTAAACGACCAATTTTAAAAATTTCTTCACTGTTACAGAGCTAAACTATTTTAGATAGATTTAGAATACATTATGTAAGGTCCGCCAGGGTCCACAGGACCCAAAAGTGTCAAAAATAAACTAACTGACCGATTTTGAAAATTTTTTCACTGTTACAGAGCTAAACTATTTTAGATAAATATCGATTACGTTATGTAAGGTCCGCCTCGGTCCATAGGACCCAAAAGTGTCAAAAATAAACAGCCTGATCGATTTTGAAAATTTTTTCACTGTTACAGAGCTAAACTGTTTTAGATAAATATAGATTCCGTTATGTAAGGTCTGCCAGAGTCCGTAGGATCCAGAAGTGTCAAAAATAAACTAACTGACCGATTTTGAAAATTTTTTCACTGTTACAGAGCTAAACTATTTTAGATAAATATAAATTACGTTATGTAAGGTCCACCAAGGTCCAAAGAACCCAAAAGTGTCAAAAATAAACTAACTGACCGATTTTGAAAATTTTTTCACTGTTACAGAGCTAAACTATTTTAGATAAATATAGATTACGTTATGTAAGGTCTGCCAGGGTCCATAGGATCCAAAAGTGTCAAAAATAAACTAACCGACCGATTTTGAAAATTTTTTCACTGTTACAGAGCTAAACTATTTTAGATAAATATAGATTACGTTATGTAAGGTCTGCCAGGGTCCATGGGTCCAAAAGTGTCAAAAATAAACTAACCGACCGATTTTGAAAATTTTTTCACTGTTGGGGAACTAACTATTTTAGATAGACATACATTACGTTATTTAGGGTCCGCCAGGGTCCATGGGACCCAAAAGTGGTAAAAATAAACTAACCGACCGATTTTGAAAATTTTTTCACTCTTACAGAGCTAAACTATTTTAGATAAATATAGATTACGTTATGTAAAGTCTGCCAGGGTCCATCGGATCCAAAAGCGTCAAAAATAAACTAGCCGACCGATTTTGAAAATTTTTTCACTGTTGGGGAGCTAAGCTATTTTAGATACATATAGATTACGTTATGTAAGGTCTGAAGTGTCAGTAGGACCTAAAAGTGTCAAAAATAAAATAACTGACCGATTTTGAAACCTTTTTACTATTACCAAGGTAAACTATTTTAGATAGGTACAGGTTGTGTTATCTGAGATCCACAACTGTCCTGCGGATGCAAATGCGGCGTAGAATGCTACACAACGGGTTTTGAATATATATATATATATATATATATATATATATATATATATATATATATATTACATAAAGTCCGCCTAGAATATACGGTCGAGCTGATTTTTTAATGAGGTCCACCGGGATCTTGCAGATCCGAAAACGCCAGTAATAAGCTATCGAACCGATGCTAAAAAATTTCTCACTGCTAGAGAACTAAATTATTTTAGATGGATACAACTATGCTGCACAAAATTCGTTCGGGTTCTTGGGTCCCCAAAAATACCAAAACTAATTACCCAACCGATTTTAAAAATTCTTTTACTCTTAGAAAGCTAAACTATTTTAAATAGGTACAGGTCTTAGATGAGATCCGCCAGTGCCCAAGATTTGGAAATTCGCTATGTTATGCAGATGCTGCGACAGGGGTATTTTAATTTTACAAAAAGTTCTAGAAAACCAAATTACAGGCAATATTTGTAAATTTAGGAAGTTTCTTATGAAAATTCGATGAACAGTTCCGTACAATTACGATGCATATAGGATTTGTACATAAAGATAGTAAAATTACAATACATTTTAGGAAAGTCTCTGACATGTGTTAGAAAATTACTAGATTTATGTAATGATTTTAAATTGGTAAACAATGATTTGTAATTTTACTCAATTTTTGTTTTGTCAAGTAATTGTAATTTTACAAATTTTTTTAATAGTGTAGCCAGTTTGCCAGTTTATGGTCTGTCCGTCTATCTATCAATTTCATATGGTTTTTGGATGATATCATTTAATAGCGTACACATTCATCGTCATATTAACGGTCGGGTAGGACTGGCCGATTTATCTCGCACAGTGGCGTTGAAAAGTTTTGGGTCAGTTTTAAATATTATCGATCGAATCGAATCACTACCACCAACCAGTCAGTATGTATGTATGTGTGGAGTTGCTTTTTATGATTTCCGGTGAACAGAGAAATACCGATTATTGCGTTTTAAGTAACATTTATCTGGTGTAAATCTTCAACTTTGTTTCTTTCGACGTTTCTGGTTTTAATTCATTTATAGGACGTTCCCACAGAGTCGTTAGTTTATTCTACTGTATACAGTAGAACTTCTGTTAACCGGGCAGCAGTGTCACGCAAAAATTTGTCCGGTTGATAGAGGTGTCCACTTAACACGGGCAGATCAGTTTCATTTATACTTTCTACGTCGTCGTTTTCATTAAGGGGAGAGTTCACGCCAGAAACGGCTAATAAACTAATTTTTTTCGAATCTCGTTTTTTGTTTTGCGGTTCTTTACAAACTCGGTGATATATAAAACTTGGCCAAAAAAAATTTTTTTTCAAGTAGAAAAATATTTATTTGTGAGCCGCTGCACAGCCAAGTTGCTGCTCCTTTGCAGACAACGCTCGCTCCCCCTCGCGATTTGATCAGTAATATTTAGTTTTGGTGTGTGCATGAGTTATAGTATGCACGAAAAAGGAACAAGAGGGGACAATGTATGGGGCTGGAGAGTTTTAATAAGCAGTGCGTAAACTGCTTCTTTTGTTATTATTTTTGCTTTTACCGTTTCCCGAAAGTTGAGTTTTTCCCGACAAGGAAAATCATATCTCAAGTTCTAGAAAAGATAGAGACTTAATATTTTTTTAATTTTGTTCATAAACATATTGCGCATAAAGTGGAGTATGCTTTTTCCATTTGAATAATTGTAACTATTTTTAAACAATTTTTTAAAATAAAAAACTGGGTTTTATAATTTTTAGAAGTTTGGGAGTACAATTTTATAGTTAATTTTTAAAATTACCTGAAACCCATACTCAGCTTTATGGACAGGTCCTTTAGGAATAAAATAATGAAAAAATATTTTAAAAATATTCATTACTTTTTGAGATATGGCGTTCTTTGTAAACGCTTAAAAACTTGTGAAAAAGGGACCCCTCCCCCCACAGGGAAGAGTAATGAATTTTTCAAAAACAAAATTTTCTATTTGAAAGCCTCCCTAATTTGAAAAAAAAATTCAACAAGCAAAATAATCATAAATAAAAAAGTTGGTTTTTTATTTGAAGTCCTCCCTTAACTATGTTATTTTAAAATTTTTCAAAAATATTTTTATTTCACCTACCAAGAACTTACACTTTCATCAAGTTCCATCTAAAAAAAAATTTTCCCTTTACGATACGTACAATTAAAAATTCACAATTTTTAGCGGTTTTTGTGCAATAACTTAATTTGTATTAAAGTACCATGACAGTGTGATTCTGCCGAAAAGTAGTCAATTTTCACAATTTTTTTTCGGATGAATAGAATGGAGGAATAGGGACGAATATTTTTTTACGATTAATACCACTATTTGACAATAAAAAAATATTTTTTTAATGTATTTTTATTTATTTTTTATAATTATTATAATTTTTTGAAAAAAGGCCGAAATTCGGTGCCCACGATTGCGGCTGCAGTTTTTATCCGAAAAAAAAAATCAAATAGATTATCAATCTGTAGGTAAACCTCTATGTCCCTAAAGGAGCTTTTTTTTCTTTGAAATTTGAAATATGGCGGCGGTTTGAATAAAAAGTACAAAATTTTTTACAGTTTTCCGTGTGAAAAAATAGGAAGATTTCAAAAGAAAAAAATAAAGCTCCCATAGGGACATAGCGGTTTACCTACGGATTGATAATCTATTTGATTTTTTTTTTTTTCGGATAAAAACTGCAGCCGCAATCGTGGGGACCGAATTTCGGCCTTTTTTCAAAAAATTATAATAATTATAAAAAATAAATTAAAAAAATATTTTTGTATTGTCAAATAGTGGTATTAATCGTAAAAAAAATTCGTCCCCATTCCCCAATCCTATCCATCTGAAAAAAATTGTGAAAATTGACTACTTTTCGGCATAATCACACTGTGATGGTACCTTAATACGGTCTTATTCGGTCAATATTAAATTGTTCTACAATTTTCTCTCAAACCTTTTTTATATTAATTCCAGCTTTTTTTTTTAAACGCATAAAACTGTTTTTGTACAAAACCAATATCTACAGAAATTATGCCGCATTTGAATTTGGGTTTCGGGCAATGATCCGGGCTTAACTACGTAATTGTCGGACCCGACATTTAAAGACAAAAAATCGGTAACGTGCGTACCTAGTAGTGACGTCAAGCCGAGGAAACGGATTAATCGACTTAAGTTGTTTGTCAGACAAAGTTAGTCATTAGTCGAAAATATCGAGCATACAATAGTTGACTAATTGACTAAATTTTTGGTCGAATTCATAAATAGGATAACTCATGTAACTATTTCAAAAGCAATGTTTTCTTTTGAATTTAATTACTAATTTTTAATATATTCTTTAAGAAAAATAAATATAAAATTAGTCGTTTTTAATCAATTAAACAGTAAATTAATCATTTTATTTATTTAGTCGACTGAACCGACTAATCGATTAACCATCCGACATCACTAGTACCTAGTCTACACAAAAGCATATAAAAATTCATTTATTGATCAAGAATTTTTCTGTTTAACAAAATTTTACATAACAAATTTCCGAATCATGTTTTTTGTATTATTTCATCACATTAACAGTTAGTTAAAAATTCTGCCCCCCATAAAAAAACCTGATAGTTCACTTATATTATGTATAAATTATTACCCATTGTACTAACTTAATATAGGTCATTATTACAATTTTAATAAATTTTTAATATATTTTATATATTTTCCATAGAGATAAAACACTGTTTAGTGAGTTATTAGTAGCTTATCAGCAGAAATAAATCAAACTTACACGAGTCGGTGGAGCCATCAACAAGACATTTTAAAACATTATATATGAAATACAACAATACCCCTGTCGCAGCATCCTGCATAACATAGCGAATTTCCGTTTATAAAAGTTAGTTTTTCTTGGAAACTAGTTGACATAGCATAATAGTTTGAAGACCTTTTTTATGTGATTTTTTCTCCTCTTTCCAATAGTGTAAAAAAATTTTACAAAAATTTTTGAATAAGAGGAAATTTTGGCAAAAAGTTAATTTTTTTCACGAAAATTGCTAAAAAAGACATGTTCCAGGCATCGGTTGTGTCTGGTTAACGAACTCGTCCAACGGTTTGGGACTTCCAATATTTTCACCAAATTTCATAAACGTAAGACATTTCGTTCGAGAATTATCGCGCGGACACACACACACACACACACACACACACACACACACACACACATATATATATATATATATATATATATATATATATATATATATATATATATATATATATATATATATATATATATATGTATATATATAAATTTTAGTGACTATTTTTTTCGGTTTCTAGGGACCTCAAAACAAATTTCTGCCATAGTCCCGGGCTCAAGTCGCGTCATGACAGTGGCTGTAATAGCGAATTCCATTCGCTAAAACTGTCAACAGTGATGTACTTACTTGAAAAATATGTATATTAGAGGTACAAATACATTCACATACATAGATATACGTATACTATTGCAGTTATAGTGAGTTATATACATACATACACATTATATGATTATACACATACAACATAGCTGTAAACACACTAAAATTATAGAAAATAAATTGACTTTTTTTTTCTTATTTTCTCAAAAACTAGCTAACCTAGAATAATAGTTCCAAAACCTTTTTTATGTTATTTTTTCCCGTCTTTGCAATGGTGTAAAAAAATTTGACAAAATCTTTTAAATTATAGCAAATTTTGGCCAAAAACTCATTTTCACGAAAAATGCTCAAAAAACCATGTTCCTGAGCGCCGACGTTTTTGGCTGAAGAACTCATCCAAGATTTTTGGACTTCCAACGTTGTCACCAAATTTCGTAAAACTAGCAGTTTTTCCTGAAGCGCTATCGTGCTGATACATAAATACATAAATACATATATACATATATATATATATATATATATATATATATATATATATATATATATATATATATATATATATATATATATATATAAATTTTAGTGAATGTTATTTTTGGGCTCTAGGGACCTCAAAACAAATTTCTGCCATATTTTCGGGCTGAACTTCGATTATGGCTAACACCATAATAGCTGAATTTCCAGAATTCTTTCTGGAAATTCGCTAAAAACTGGAAAAAATACCGCTAGATATGAATAAAATACAAAAAAAAGTTGAATTTTCAACTTTTTTGTACATGCTAACTAAATAAAAATTTAACCGTTTTCTTTTTTTTTTTAATAAGTAATAAATATTTTATTAGCTTTTTTTATTAGGTTTTTTATCTTTTTTAAAAATTATTTGCATGTAATATATCCGAAAAATTGTGTGTTTATGATTTTATGTACACTTTTACCGAAAAGAATAATTCTACCATTGCGAAATATGTTGCGCAATGATAACATGTAGGGATGATCGATATTCATCGATGGTAGAAAAACATCGATGTTTAAGGGGGCAACATCGATGTAAAAACATCGATGTTATGTCCTCGGTAACATCGACACATCGATGTTACGAGAATAATATCGAAACATCGATATTACTCTAAGCTATCCAGTAGTTAAAAAATCCTGTAGCTGATTTAAAACAAGATTTACTTTTATGGCAAGTTCTAGGATTCACTTATCCAAAATTGAAAAAAAATTGTCATTAAATATTTGTGTTTCACAGCAACTTCAACAGCTTCAGAGAGACTTTTTTCAAAAGCTGGGCAGTATTGGTATCGATAAAGGAACAGATTAAAAGGGAAACTTCTAACAGAGTGACTTTTTTTTGCAAAGTGTACCAAATAAATACTGGCAATGTTAATTTTTAGTAAATAAAATAATAGATTATAATGGTTGTTTATTTTGCTACATAAACATCGATGTTTTCGTACATCGATGTCTTTCTTTCGATATATATCGTATATCGATACTCTTGAATCGATGTTAACATCGATGTCAACATCGATGTTTTTCTAATATCGATCATCCCTGTTATTAACATGCCATCTAAAGGGAAAAAATTTAATAACTACTAACACTATTCGCTACAAGACACTACGAGCTTTTGTCTAAAACGGCGTCTCGCATTAGAGAGAGGTTGTGTTTGATTGATTGCTGAATTGGAGTGGCACTCGAACAAGTGATCGGTGGCCTAGTTGGTAAGGCGCTTGGCTGGTAACCAAGAGATCCGGGTTCGAGTCCCAGCCGATCCAGTTTGGTAATTTTTCAAACACTATGTCAATTTTAATTAACATAATGAATTGGCCATTTGCCAAAGTACATCGAGTGTTCAAGTATCAGCCAAAGCTGGACATTTAGTGAACATATGAATATTGGTGTATGTTTAAATACGGATAAAAATTCGCCATACACTAATAATGTTTCACAGGCACTCGATAACATTTGAAATTAAAAGTATAATAAATTTTTCTCTAATGCACGTCAAGACCTAACACTATGCCAAATTTCAAATTTCTACGTTACATAGTTTTCAAGAAAAACCTCTGTGTAATTCGGACAGACGGACACGAGAGTGATTTTTTAAAGGTTCCGTTTTTCCTTTTAAGGTACGACGGAACCCTAAAAACAGTTTTGTAGCAAGATTATTGGTATCGTCATTTAAAAGATCTTACTAACCGCAGTTTATTAATATTACGTGTACGTTATATAAAAATGGCGACTGAAGTTGAAGTTACTTGCATAAAAACAATTACAGACATATATTTAATTAAATTAATGGAATATTTTACTTTTAAAAAAATTGTTCGCTCAAATTGTTTGTATACACGTAATTGGAGAAAATTAGCTGGAAAAACAAGTTTACATACACTAACACACAATAAAATATTATTTACTGTACAGTGAAGTAAAAAAATTTTCGTATACTAATCGTGGATTACCCTAACAATCGACAATTTTGATGAATTTTTAATATCAAAATTCGGGTGTTACTTCGAACTATTTAAGGGAACATTCATAAACTACGTAGTGCCATTTTGGCCTCCTTTTGAACACGTATACGTCCCATTACGTAGACTACAACGTAGCTTTTGTCATGATCAATCTACTCTCCCCCCTCCATGAAGCGTAGTTTTTCTCTTATTAAGTCCATAAAATATCTCGCACTGTTTTTTTCACCAAGAGATATTCGTATTTTAAAAGATAATGCACATACTTATTATATAGCCATCTGGTGCAAATTTTTGAAATTTTTTGTTTCAAATTTCTGAAGATAGCATACCATTACTATACATACTTTCTGTCCAAAAGTCGATATAAAAATAGTCAGTTTTGGGTAAATTTACAATTGAAATAATTTTTTTTTTATAAAATACCTATACATACATATTCTATTCGTTAAATTATTCTATTCGTTAAACAATTAACTTATTAAATACACTGTTGAGAGATTTACTTTGTGAAACTCCATTTTAAATATTGAAAAATATTTAAATTTCGATTACTTTGTCTAATTTCACGAATTAAAATTATTTTTATTTTTACTGAACGCGTTTTCAATCTTTCGGTCATCCTCAGAGTAGAAAGATGAATCTCCTTCATCTTTCTACTCTGAGGATGACCGAAAGGTTGAAAACGCGTTCAGTAAAAATAAAAATAATTTTAATTCATGAAATTAGACAAAGTAATCGAACTTTAAATATTTTTCAATAATTAACTTATTCTATTCGTTAAATTGTCTTACCGTGTCTTCCATGCTTACCGTATATTACATTTGAGTTGAATATTTTTTCTGAATAAATCTGCGTTTTATACATTTCAGATTTGTTACCTAAAAGCAGTTTAACACGGACAACTGTCAACCGAAAAGCACTACGCTTTCGTGTTCTACTAATCGACAATTCCTCTCGTGCAACAAATTTTTGTTAGATAAACAAAAATTTATTCAAAAATCGAGTTGACCTACAGACTGATTTTATAAGTATTCCATTTTGTGGGACGAAACACTAATACAAATCTCTCGTGTAATAATAAATGAAAATTGTGTGACCAAATGGTTGCATAATGGTACCAAAAAATATTTTTAATGACAGAATTTTAATATAATGATAGTTGTCACTGTTTACAATAGAACACAATATCCGCAAATATAGTCATTTACAGTGTTTTAGCGAATTTGCAGAATGGAATTCAGCTATTACAGCCACTGTCATGACGCGACTTGAGCGCGGGACTATGGCAGAAATTTGTTTTGAGGTCCATAGAAACCGAAAATAATATTCACTAAAATTTATATGTATGTGTATACCTATATATATATATATATATATATATATATATATATATATATATATATATATATATATATATATATATATATATATATATATATATATATGTATGTATATATATATATATATATATGTGTGTGTGTGTGTGTGTGTGTCCGCGCGATAACTCTCGAACGAAACGTCTAACGTTTATGAAATTTGGTGAAAATATTGGTAGTCCCAAACCGTTGGACGAGTTCCTTAACCAGACACGTCCGGTTTTCGTGAAAAAAATTAGTTTTATGCCAAAATTTCCCCTTATTTAAAAATTTAGAGAGGAGAAAAAATCACATAAAAAAGGTCTTTAAATTATTATTCTATGTCAACTAGTTTCCAAAAAAAACTAACTTAATTATAAACGGAAATTCGCTATGTTATGCAGGATGCTGCGATATTTTTTAATTTATTATGCGATAAAAATTTACGTAACTTTATTCTGACTCTCTCACCCACTTCATGTAGTCAAATATAGCTTTCGCATAATTCCTCCCCCCTCTGTAAATGTTGGGTAGTTAATGGTGGAAGTTCTTCAAACAAATTATAATGGAAAATGTATTCGAAGATTTTTGTACATACCTGTACGATATTTTTCATTTATATCCAGTACTTTAGTGGACTGTATAGGTATACTAATACCCATCAAGTTGACCGGAAAGTAACAATGTAAAAGACAACAGAACGCGTTTTCATATTACATAATACTTGCTGCAAGGTAAACCACAAACGGCGATACATAATCATAAATATGTATTTTACTTTAAAGTCAGAGAGGAATAATCGCAGCAGTGCGAAAGAAAATGGTACGATTTTTTTTTTCACGTTATATAATGTTCAATTGTCACGAACTAAATTGGTAAAATGAACTAGTTTGGTGTAAATCGCGTAATTTTATATATGTAGGTATCTTGGAGTAATGGAGACACAGCAACTATCTCTATCATGAAATCTGCAGTGTGCACTTTTGTGTACCTTAGGCTCGTAGGTAGTCAGTGCCTCAGTGGCATTCACCGACTGTAGGTCAGTCAAACAACAATGGATTTGATTGTTTTTAGCACTGTAGAACCCCCACACGCAGCGTTTTGGTATCACATATGTATACGAAGCAGGGTCACGTGACTGCCACCTCTATTTCGATTACGCACACATACACAGTTTAGCGCGCCAATACAAAGTAAACACCGTGCACGTATATAACATATATTCTATCTCTTGTTGGTTACACTGATTCCAGTAGTGGAGAGATACGTATTGTACCTCTGTCCTCTGTGGTACGTATTTTAAATTTAATGAAAATTAAAATATTTATCGTAATGATGCCATGGAGTTTACGAAAATGTAATCAAAGTAGCCATATTCATATTTTAATAGCGCATCCACTTCCATGTCCAATTTCCACCATCACCTTCATCAGACCTTTCTGATTAGAGTTACCGATATTGATAGTTTCTGGAGTTTTTAATTTTATTATAAATCCGTCTTCTAGGACATCAGAGCCCTACGAAACAATTTGAATCTCACCCTTTCATTTTTTTTCCGAGATCTCAGTATTATTCAAGATTCACCCAACCAACCGTTTATGTTGGACCTTTTTTGGGGACTTCAGAATCTTGGGAGACTATTTGTAAATCGTCATTGTTCTTAAGCAAAATTTCATTGAAATCCGTACAGCTGTATACTCGCAATCCGTGACGTTAAAAACCCGCATATACCGACTTTCGTATGGGAATAGATGCAGTTTTGCGCTAAATGGTCCGTCATTTTAGATCCACCGCAATTTCGTTATTAGCGATCTCAAGAGTCCCTATATACTAAATTTTGCTAAGATCAAACAGTATCTTCATATTTTGGTCGGCTGTTCCGAGATTGGGACCACTGTGTGTTAAACTGAAATAATAAACATAAATTTTTAATGTTTATAATTCAAATAGTAGAAGTATCTTAACAATACGATTACATTTGAAATTTTAAATAAATCCCCATAAACGTTTTCAACGTTAATATTATTTACTTTAATAGCTATAGTAACATATTCTTATACAATATCTTCAAAAATGATACAAATTTTCATTTCCTATTTAACTAGGGTTGCCAACTCTACCAATGAATATTTCGGGTTTTAATGGGAAAAAAATCGGGACGGGACAAGTAAAATCAGGACTATTAAAAAAAATTTTTTTTCAGCCAGTAGGAAAGATATGTGTCTTTTTGTTTTTATTATTTGTTACTAACAGCTACATATTTAAACCACGATCTTACAAACCTTTAAACAAAACAATTTCTTGAAAATAATATTACAATAATATTTCTTTATTTTATTTTATTAAATTAGAAATCAAGTTTTTTAATTTTTAGATTTTTTTCGTAAAAATCTGTAAATTTCCAAATTTCGTAAACCTAGGACACTCCGTTCGAGAGTTATCGTGCGGACACACACATATATATATATATATATATATATATATATATATATATATATATATATATATATATATATATATATATATATATTTACGAAATTTGGTGAAAATATTGGAAGTTCCAAACCGTTGGACGAGTGCGTTAACCAGACACATCGGATGCCAGGAACATGGTTTTTGTTCTTGCAAAAAATTAGTTTTTTGCCAAAATTTCCACTTAATCAACAATTTTTGCGAAATTTTTTTACACCATTTAAAAGGGGAGGAAAAATTACATAAAAAAGGTCTTTAAACTATTGTTCTATGTCAACTAGTTTCCGAGAAAAACTAACTTTTATAAACGGAAATTCGCTATGTTATGCAGGATGCCGCGACAGGGGTATTTTGATATTAGTTGGCTTCTAGTGTTCTATGCTTCGAACAGATTTTTTTATTTCTCGATTATTTTTTCTCCGAGTAGGTCATCTCTAACAAGCATTATAAAGGTATTATTAAACACCACTCATACATATATGTATATGCATATGTACGTACACTTGTAGTTAGCGATAGAAAGATGTAAGTTACAGCTCAACCAGCCTAAGGTTGCCGGTCAGATGCGCAGATGAAGGAGTGCGACAACAAATTATTAAAAAGGATGAAACATATAACATATATACATAAAAGTATAATCCGCAACAAAAATAAAAGATAATTTATTGATTTTAACTATGATAATTTCAAGTGATAATTTTCTGAAATATCATTTTGGTCACATATCAGATTAAAATGTTTTTGTTGTAATAACGAAAAAATTGTATGTCATTCATTGTATTACAATCTACAAAGCAAAAAAAATTTCCTGATTTATGTGAATTACTCTTATAAATTTTTATTAATGTAGTCAATCAATATATTAAAACTCATTTTCACGTGATCTAAATTGAACAGCGCCATTTTTGAATTGAAGAATAGCCATATTTAAAGAGTGTTCCATTTAGAAAAAACAGGCGACACCGTGCATGTTTTTTTCACAAAAAACTAATTTTTTATATTTTTTTGCAAAACTAGCTTTTTAGTTGCTTTTAGAAGCAATTATAAGGTTAGTTTTATAGAATTAAAGTTTCGTTAGATAAAAATTATACATTAAGCAAGATAGAATTTTTATTCAGTAGTAAATTTATGGTACGTATGTACACATTTCAATTTGAAAAATATCTAAAACTCATTGTCAGGTGAATTAAATTGAACAACACGATGTTGTAATTGAAAGGCAGTCATATTTAAAAGGTGTGTTCCATTTACAATACATCGACGATACTGTGTGAGACCGTGAATTTTCAATGTTTTCCACAAAAAAAAAAAAAAAATTTTTATTGCAAAATTAACCTTTTTATTGCTTTTAGAAACAATTAAAAGATTAGTTTTATAAAGTTTATTTAGTTAGGTAAAAATTATGCATTAAGCATTATAGAATATTTAGTGGTAGATATATTATGTGGTCACATTTCAATTTGAAAATAGTGACCTGTACGCTTTTAAACAAACCATATGGAAAAATTTTTTTGTCTCAAAATGCCGGCCTTTTTACTGCCAGTGATAAGTATAATAGATAAGGTTACAAAAAAAGAAAAAGAATAAAATCAAAGATCCCAACATCAAAAAAGTGAACCCTAGCAATTTACAAAATATCAATTATACTAAACTATATTAATAAAACTGAAGATTACTTAGAATTATACCGTATGTTTGAATTCTGTCACAGATGGCGGTACCTGTACCAGTGAATATATACATCTGACAGCATTTTGAGCCGCCATATTGCAGGACGAGTTAACTTATCTTAAACATTTAAAGAGCTAATTTAAGCAAGCTGGACGTAGTACATGATTCAAATAAATATAGATGTCACCACCGATACCTCTATTGTAGTGCTAAATCCAGCTGGTATATGACACAAGTATGAACTTAAGAATATGTAGAGTCCCTATAATAAATAGAGTCGTGAAATGTCAACCATTTTCTGTCCAAAACAGAGCGGGAAGAATCAAAATTAATTATCACATGTTTGAGTAAATATTTTTTAGTACATAATTATTGTTATTAAGTTATGAATTAATGAACGTTAAGTTTCTAGTAATAAATGTAATGTAACATAATTTTATTTGTTTTAATACTAAATAAATCAAAAAAAAATAAAAAATTTGACAGCTTTATTTATAGGTTGGCACATAATTTGGGAATTAGCCGAAATGACATCAAATAGCATATTTTATAGCCAATTCAAATAGCATATTTAATATTACAATATAGAAATTAAATAAGTACGTAACAAAAACTTACCTTATTCTTAACTTTACTTTTAAATTCCATTTTAAAATAATATTTAGTTTAAATTTAATTATTCACTTTTTATTTATATAAAAATTATGGGTATAAGTTATATTTTATTTTTGTAAGGTACTATACCGATGATTTTACTTTGAAAACAGAATACGTTTCAAAACACGTGGTGTTTGTCTACTGCGCATACAACCTTGACCGGCGAGCTTATGTTGGTTGAGCTGTAGTTGATGACTGATATGTACGATGAGTCATTTAAAAGTTTTTTTTTTGTACATAATGCTGTTTCACTGTTTCAACAACAAAAGTTAACGCAGAATCAATAATTATTTATAGTTATCCCACTCATACATACCAGTTTTCCCATTAGTGTCAACTTTGTTTTACTTATTGTTAAAAAAAAATTAAAACTTGGTAGAACCAAGTTCTATAAAATTGTGGTTTTATAAATTAATCATACATACAGTATATGTATACACACACGGGCCGAGAGTCAAAGTAACCAACCAATTTTTGAAAAGTTGTTTGAATACGTTCAATAATTAATAATTAATATATAAAATCGAATCAGATATACCTACTTACAATTATTATAATTTATTATTAAACATAATTAATGGCCTTGTTATATGAATTGATCTGTTTTCACGTATAATTTAAAATTAGATCTAGGTAAACATCGATAAAAGCCCAATTCAGATGGATCATTATTCTGGATAAAAAAAATTTTTTGGGTTTTATGACATTATTAGTGTGATTCCAGTCCGGCGAGTCGTTATAGGTGTCTTGTGACCCTTAAATTGACAGAAACTGTTGTCCTATTTAGAAAACCGAGGAACATTCTCGATTACTCACAAAAATGAATGCTCTAGAACAGTGTTTTTCAACCTTTTTCATGGCGCCACCCCCTAGTATGGAAAAATAGTTCGCCACCCCCTAAAATAGAAAAATATTTCGCAACGCCTACCTTCTTCTATTTCTAACTTTTATTTTATTTTATGTTATAAATATCGAATCCGTTTATCATATTTTCCGTTAGGTGTCAATGAAATATATACGTAACAAAGAATTTTAAATAGGCATATTATTATATCGACATCGAAGCTGACGACTTATAGTAGCTTCTGAACACGCGCGTGACTTGTGTAAGCGAGATATAGCGCGATATGAGGAGCGCTGCGTGGAGCATCAGGCGACTTTTGAATTCTTTGAATTGTGAATTCGCTTTGAAATTGAATTGTGTTTAAATTTATTGAACTGACTTGTTTGTTTAGTAATTGCTCACTGTCTTATTGTTTAATATCCAAAATTCTGTGCTCATGGTAATTATTGAAAATGGATGAGTTTCTGGAAAGACTTCGCACAACCGTCAACTTCAAGTTCCAATGAGAGTAATGAAACAAAAGCAAAGAAAAAGCGTCTACATGACGACAATTATTTAAAACTCGGATTTACTGTTATTGAAAATAGCCACTTTTATTTGTTTTGAAATTTTATGAAGCGAAAGTATGAAACCATCATATTAATGTAACCTTTAATTAACCTTTTCTTTCTAAATATTATATATTAAATTAGAGTAGTTTTATTGTTAAAGTAACTGCGATCCCCTTAAAAAGGCTTCGCGACCCCTAGGGGGTCGCCACCCACAGGTTGAGAAACACTGCTCTAGAAGGCTAGAAATATCCACGGTGTTACTACTGGGGGGAATTTTAAGAATTTTCTTTTTTTCAATATACCCAGTCCTGGAAACTCAATATTACATACAAAAGATACTCTTGAGTTTTCCAACAATAAAAAAATCGCTGCCCGCACAAAATACACGGTCTTATTACTTTCTAACTCTACTATTCTGGAGCTAATACCTAATCCCCAATACTCAGTTGTTAATGAGGAAAGCAAAGAGCGGAAAAGAAGTATGTTGAAGATGCATATGCAGGCCAGGGGAGAGAAATGACAAGCCTCCGGGCACAACAAAAAATTTTCAAACATTTTTTTCTTCAAAAATACAATTGACGGGCCCCCGGGCAATTCCTCCACCTGATCCCCCCTCCCACCGGCCCTGTGCATAATATAAGGTGCTAATACCATCTCCGACGTAGTTGGGATATAAAAACATAAATGCTTTTGAACTAGAATAAAATTGTCCTTTACTCCTGGCGTAGGTCAGAGAGTACTCTGGGGTGCCCACCTGGCCCCTACCCAGTTACGTTTGAGCGTTCTATGGTCACTACTTTAGAATTTATTTGTGGTTAAACAAAAAATCGTAGGTACTTTTAACATTGACCCCCCAGTATTTTTGAAAGTAGTGATCCAACCACAATTGGAAGTGTAGAATTTTGTGGACTTTTTGGTAGAATCTATTTTTAAATATTTGGGAAAAAAATTTCCCCACTTTTTTTAAGACCACCACACAGATAACTCGAGAATTTTGGACTTCGTTAGTTGATCACGTTTCATGTAAGTTAAAAGTATACTTAAAACTTGCGTAATTTATCAAGTTATTTAGATTTTGCTTAATGGCCAGGTGACCTATTGTTATTATTACGTAACAATGGCGGATCATATTAAAATTTTCCTGTTTCAACTGATTTATTATTCAAAAAAATCCGATATTAATATTCGCAGTTTTTCAGTGAAAAATTCCACCGGACAATATTTCTATAAATATTCTAATAATTTAAATAAATTGATTCACTTGCTAAAAAAAAAAATTATTAATTATGAAAATTTTTACATAAAAATACACTATGAGTATTTTTTAAATTTTTTGATTTCACCAACAAAACACGGTCGGTTCTTTCTTTGGGGAATCTGGTTAAAAACTGAAATTTTTTCTATAGTACAGTGTAAACTCTATATAGTGAACTTCTATTTAACGAAAAACTCCTTAAAACGTAGAAATTGCTAAGGTTTGTTTGGTTTATATTATCATCCATATATTGAAATACTCTTTATAACGTAACAGCCACTCTCAATAGCGAAAAATACGTTATTATTTAAACCCCAATAAAATTTTATTTCACTGACCTTTAAACACAGTAGTGATACAGAGTCGTAAATATTTCGTACGCTCAAAGGGATTCTTAGAAATCTGTTTATTTGTTTGTTGTAATTGCCTAGGACGTGTTTTTACCTACTGTACTTCCGTACTATTGTCTTATTGCTGTCTTTACGTTATCATATGCTTAGTTGCTTTCAAACTTTTTAACTGTAAACATGGCAAGTAAAAGGAGTTTGTGTATTGACGAAAAAGTGTCATTTAATTCAGTCAAAATTAAAACCACTTACTAAATTCGTAAGTTTTATTCGTAAAATTATATTGTTTTCTTTTACTCTCCTTATAACGAAAACTCAACGAAAACTCTTTATAACGTAATAAAATACCCGGTCCCTTCAATTTCGTTATATGGAGTTTACACTGTATTTTCTTTAACGAAGTTCTACTATATTTTTTACTGTGTATAATATTGTAATTGTACCTACAATTATAAATTATAATAAAAAGCAAATCGGAGTAACAGATATGTCAATTATTGTAAAAGTATACACTGTATTGAATTCACAGTACTAGTGAGTGAATTGAAAGCTGAATTGAATATAGTTACAATAAGAATAAATTGGTCGATATTTAAAAATAATAAAAATCAATATGTGACTGTGATGCAGTACGAGAGAACCCCGTAAATGTATATTATTAGATCATTTATAAAAATATACTACAATCCAACGTAACTGAGGCAAAGTTCCTTCTTTTAGCGAATTTCCAGAATGGAATTCAGCTATTACAGCCACTGTCATGAGGCGACTTGAACCCGGGACTACGGCAGAAATTTGTTTTGAGGTACCCAGAAACCGAAGATAATATTCACTAAAATTTATATATAGTATATATATATATATATATATATATATATATATATATATATATATATATATATATATATATATATATATATATTATATATATATATATATATATTATATATATTTATGTATATATATTTATATATATATATATATATATATATATATATATATATATATATATATATTATATATATATATATATATTATATATATTTATGTATATATATTTATATATATATATATATATATATATATATATATATATATATATATATATATATATATATATATAAACTCTCGAACGAAATGTCCTAGGTTCACGAAATTTGGTGAAAATGTTGGAAATCCCAAACCGTTGGACGTTCGATGCCCGGAACATGGTTTTGTTCGTGAAAAACATTAGTTTTTTCCCAAAATTTCCACTTATTCAAAAATTTTTCCAAGAAATTTTCAAAAGAAAAAGGAAGAAAAATTACATAAAAGGTTTTTCAACCATCATTCTATGTAAACTGGTGTCCGAGAAAAACGAATTTTTATAAACGGAAATTCGCTATGTTATGCAGGATGCTGCGACAGGGGTATTTGTAATTAGAATTTTATAAATAGAAATATGAAACTTCTACAATCCTGAAAATATATTGACCGTAATGACGTCACCAGGTGTCATAATGTCACTTTGATGGTGATAATTTTTGTCCGAATTAAAAATGAGGGACCACTGGAAATTCAAGTTTTATTGGGCAAGTAGTATTTTTTGAAAAAATTTCCCTATTCTTATATCAAAAATGAAAAACTCGTACCTAATTTGTTCAAGTTCTATAAATCAATCTAATTTAGTGACGTCATCACGTATACGACAGTTTTTGAAACTCTAAAAATCGTAATTAAAACAATTGAAATTTAAAAATGACAAACAGACGGACGAACCGAAGGACACCGAAGTGGTTTCATGAATGTTTCGTTTTACTAATCTTGGTAATGCAGTACCGCACACTAAACATATTTCAAACTTAAGGGCAGGTTTACTTGAGAGTCGTTAAAAAAAATTTTACGAGTCGTTAAAAACGATTTTTTTTGCAGAAATTGGTAGCTAATTATGTGTAGAATATGTTCCCAAAGTGATTTTGCTGAAAGTAATTTAAGGGAAGGTTTACTTGAGATTTGATAAAAAAATCGATTTTTTTGCCGAAATTGATAGCAAATTATGTGTAGAATATGTTCCTAAAGTGATTTTACTGAAAATAATTTAAAAACAAGATTCTTGCACATCAACCGAATCCAGCTTTCTATAAAAAAAAATTCAAAAAACGTAGTTCACGCAATAATGAGTATTAAATATAAAATTTTGAAAATACGTTTCTTTATATATATTTTATAATATCTCGGAACTACATTTTTGGAACTGGCGGACACGATAACTCAAAAACTATTCGATGGATCCTTTTTTTAATTTTTTATTTTAAAGATAATTCAATTCTTCGGCACCTCTACCTAAGTTCGATACACTTTCAATATTTTTTTTATTTTTAAATTTACTTTAAAGAGCGAAAAATAAGACAAAAATCGTATTCAAAAGTTCAAACATCCGCCATTTTTTTTTCTTTCAGCAACTTATTGATATTATAGGTAGAGGTGCCGATACTCTTCATAATATTTTATAAATCTTTTTTGTTTTTGGATTTCGGTGGTTTATTACCGGCACTAAGATGTGTAGTTTAATACTTTGATAGAAATAAATGATTTTTTTGTGTAGTTTAATACTTAATAAATATGTGCACCAAATTTGAAATTGATATTTACTTCCGTTCTTGAGAAAAAAATTCTAGAAAAATACATAATTTTATAAGGACTCTCGAGTAAACCCCCCCTTAATAGAAATCAGCAAATTAGCTTACTACTGGGACCAATTACCCGGGAAATTCTTATACATAATAATCAATTGACAAATAAAGCATAATGTAATACATTACACATATAGTAAACAGCTTTATTCGATTCCGACTCCAATATTGTTAACCTAAATTTATCGTTTAGCAATAAGTTACCTTTAATCGAATTTATAATAAAACATTATTACATAGACATTAACACATTTGGCCAGCTACTCTAGTCCAGCTCCCGTCCAGTTACAATAGCTAGTCTCGGTGCTCTGTGGTAGGCAATAGTCATTACATGTGCTACACAACAATAACACTATTTTATTGCACATAAGCGTATATAAATCATTTGGCTGTCAATTAAAACTGCATAATATTGTATTATATTATTATATATTTATTTTAATTATTGACATATATGTACAATAAATATATGTATATATAATGCTTGGATATTTTATTGTTCAAAGGTATTATAGATAGGTATTACTCAGTATGTAACAGTATTGTTTCAGAGTATAATATTAGTAAAAAGGTAAAGTAAGGCCCAACCCTATAATTAAATGTAACACCATACATGATTTACAATTATTAAGCTGAGTGTCCACTGGGTCGGTAGTGCGGCACGGTATGCTAAATTTTAATGATTAGAGCCAAGACACACGTACCACGCGACAACCACGCAACAGCGACAAAACAGTAGCTGCTCTGTGTGCCCGGTTACGTACGTAGAAACACAAATTTCAAAACACATGGACCACATCTTGGCGTCGTAGTCGGACACTGTCGTAATGTGTCGTCTACTGTCGTTATGAGTGTCGCTGTTAGTGGCCAAAACTGGCGACTAGTGGACGACTTACAAGCGACAGATACATAAGTACCGGTACTGTGCACTGTATAGGTTTGTTTCAACTCCCTAAAAAACCATACATTGTATGGTTTCGCGCTTGCGCAGTATAAAAAAATGTGTTTCAAGCTCTCTTTTGACAGTGCATGCATGACACGACACATGTAGCATTTCAACTTACTTTTGATTATATGGAAACCGGTTCAGGTATCATCAATTCCATACACAGCGAAGAGTAGGTATCGTTTGGATCGTACTGAAAAACAGAGCGCTAAAATTTAAAATTTAAATGTTTATTATTATTGGTGATAAAGTTATTCAGTACTTTTTGCTTTTTGTATAATTTCAATTAAATATATAGAATAAAATTTAAAATGAGTGGTATTGAGTGGGATAGTAATTTCTTTGAAGCAGATATGACGAAGATTAATTAAAATTTGAAATTAATAGCCAAAGACGAATAAATGAAAACTACTGGCAAAATTTTTGTGAATAATTTCGAAATGTAATTCTTTATAATAAAGTATTTTAGGCGTATTTTGTATTTTTTCGTAACAAAAATATTTTTATCCATTATCCACTGCAAATCCTTTTCTGAAATTTCGAAACTGTAGTGGTACAATAAAAAAATTTGACATTTTTGACATTTACTCGTACATTTCAACCATAGATTTTTTTTATCACTTAGTGCACAATTCACAGTACGAACTTGCGCACATAACGATTCACAAATCGTTCCATGTACTGTCCAAAATAGAGGTAGTTGAAACAAACCTTATATAACAGACAATATTGGTGGGGTTGATGTTGTCCATTATTGATTATAGATAAATTTAGAAATTTGGGGGCCCCGGGGCAATGCCCCGGCTGCCCCAGCCTAGTTACGGCCCTGTACCTGAGTGTTAAAGATACATTGTCTTGACAAAATTGGGTAATAGTGGCAAACCAGCAACAGAAATATTTTTTTTTAACAATGCACCCACTAAGACCCCACATTCATATTTTATTATATGATTCAGAACAGTACTAAGTATTTATACAAATATTTTTAGAATTTTAAATTATGTACTTTTTGGAAAAAAAGTTAAATCAGTCTCTACATGGATTTTGAAAAAAATATTTTCATTAACACCCTTGTCATGTTGTATATCATTTGAAAGAGCATTTAAAATGCTACAAAATTACATCTCTCCCAGCTTTCTAGCTACATTAGAACAGCTTCTAGAGCGATTTAAAAATGAACGTTCGCGTTTTTTTGGCAAATTTTTGGAAACTTTACATAGCCATATCTCGTAAGCGGTTTCGGATAAAAATTTAAAAATTGGCACTTTTCTTAGTCTTAGTACCTAGTATGAGAATACCAAATTTTAAGAAAATCTGAAATGGTGAGGAAAAATTTCTTTCAAAAGTGTGTTGATTTGGCATGGAATTAGTCATTATTATTATTATTAATAATAAATTCGAAAAAGTCGAAAGAGTCGAAAAATTATTTTTTAAATATCGTTTTCTTAATTTGAGTCTGAAAGGGTTAACAAATGAATTACATGTAATTAATAAAAGAAGTCTCAATAAATTTCTTCCCAAATGATATACAACTAAATCATGTTATGTACTTTCAATCAGTTTCCCAAATAACATTCAATACAATTAATTTATGGCGAACTGAAGAAATAAATTTGAATGTTATTTATATGACGTGTCTTTTAAGTTGTTGTTGCAACGTTCAAGGGTCAAAACTCGAAAGGTATTAAGAAATGCTAGGAGATGTATTGGAGGTGCTTTCTTCAAGGTACGAGTATTCTATTGAATGTCTACGAAACGATGATCTCTGACGCCGTCGTTGTCTACATTGTGATCTATCTCTTTTTAGCATAATATTCCGTCTGTCTCTTTCTGGCATAACAGTTTGTGTCAGTCAAGTATTTAACATTCGAGTGTTTTCGTGATTCACGAATATTGGCGAGTATTAACGGCATGGGTAATTAAATTCGATATTAATTTATAGTATAAGATACAATATATATTTTGTATACCTATATATGTTTTTTATTTTAAATTTTTCGTACTTTTTATTAGAAATTCTTAATAACATTTTTAGTATTTTCTGTTATTAACAAAACAAATTCTGTTGAACAAATTTGCAATAATCGAGAGTATTTTTGTAACAGATTTAAGTTTTTAAATGCCCATCTCTAGCGTCAATTGCTTCTCCTCTTCCCTTCGTCCTGTTATTAGAGATCATCGTCTCATAGACAAACAGTACTCGAATCTATTCTAAATTTAGTTGCATCTTCAACAATGGTTTCATTTTCGATTGCCAAGCTAATCTTCGATCGAAGACTAATAATGTAATTGTTTCTGAAACATTCTGTATTTTAAGGTAGCGGTTACACTGGATACGAATTTATCCGAAAATTCATTCGTACGAGTTTATCCGAGTTAATACGAATTAAACAAATGCATACATTTAGACATGCGTGGTTACACTGCTTACGACTCTTTCGTACGAGCTCGTACGACTTTTTGATACGACCAAAATATTTTGTTTTTTGATGCGAATTCGTACGAAAAAAATGATGGATTTAAAAAAAAATAATTATTTTTGTTGAACAAAGGCGGTCTTTAAGGGATCAAAAACATAAATGTTATCATAATAGAAAATTAAATAAAAATTTGTGGAATAAGGTGGCAGAGAAAATGTTTAGATAATTTTTTAATTAAATATGACAAAACTAACCTAACCTAACAAAAACATTTTAAGTATGTATAATTAAATATTAACTAAATATTGAAGCTGAAATTCAGTAGATTTTAAAATATAATTGAATGTGACTTGTGACATATTCAAGTACTCTAAAAATTTCTGTTCGTCTTGAAAAATTTCTTCAAGGCAATTCCATAGCTCAGCTTTTTTTGCTCTACATGATTAATAAATAATCGTTTACCCAGAATTGTCTGTTTTCTATAATTATAAATTTTGAAAACGATGATTCTAATAAATAAGATTCGGTAGCTGGATCCATAGTTTGATATCATGCAATATGTATTAACGGTTTTCAGTTTAAATGCGAATTCGTATTACTATTCCGTATCCAATGTAACCACACAGTCGTACGAATGAATTTCGTACGAGCTCGTACGAATCAATTTTCGTACGAATTCGTATCCAATGTAACCGCAGCCTAATGTGTATTAGGTTCTGTGTATTGGTACAAATTTATTATTCATACTGGTGATGTTGGCACCAGTGGTTGCTGTACGGTGCCATATTATTAAATAATATGGCACCGTACAGCAACCACTGGTGCCAACATTAACAGTACATAAATTTTATGTACTGTTAATCTTCGCAGTTGAATACAATTTCTAATAAATGTCGTTAAATACCAATAACTCTAAACACATACACAGTAAGTTTCATTCAAAATATTGTACAATTCACACAGGTTGTATCCGTTGTTTCCCTCCCTTCCTCCTATCTACCGGAGCACCTACCCTTCTGCATCGAGATAATAATAGTGCACACATTATATAGATGTTCCCAAAAACTAACTACGACTTTGATTTAAGAAAGTAGTACGAAATCTTGAAAATATAAAGATGTTGTCACTCCTTGAAGATAAATATTTGGGTAGCGTCAAATCTACCAACTTTGCCAATTTAAAGTATAAAATTAAATATACGTAAATAAAAAGACTCGCTTTTAATATCGATAGTTCAAAAAATCACCTTACAATTTATGACAGTAAAAACACAAATGCAAAAAGTATCAAAGTTTTAAGATTTTTATACAATGAATAAAACTGCTACATGAGCAAATAACCAAAGGATATAGCAGGATAAATATAGGTAAATCTGCCCCGGAGCGAATTATTTTAATAACTATATTACCGGTATGGTAAGGCTGTAAGTAATTGATATCTACAATTTTGGCGGCCAAAACTGAGTAGTTATGGAGATAACTAAAAAAATTTAAAAAATTACAAAAATTTTTTTCTTGGTAACTACTCAACTTAAGAAAATAATTCCAAATCCACATGAAGGCAAACACTCTCAAGAATATTAGACATATTTATTATTGTATCAGTCCTCGTTATTAAGGATAATAACAAGGATAGTATCCGATCCAATGTTATTTTTAAAGGATTCCAATTGAGCGACCACTTCAAAAAAAATTCAGTAACTGTGCCCTAGTGCACTTAATTACTGCACCAAGTCTTATCAAAATTCAAGGGCTGCAAACATAGTAAAAAAAAATATTTTTCATTTCTAATCTGCTAAACCGCCCCTCCAGTGGGTCCGACCCTGGAATTATATACATCAATCGAAAGTACTTTAAAAATAAAGTGTTGTGTCTAATAAAGTGTTTTTTTTTATCTCCTATAGTTTTCGAGATAATCAAGAATAATCGAAAGAGGTATATTAAGTTAAGGTTATCTGCCCCTGATAGAAAGTTCCAATAGTAACTGTATTGTCGTTTATGTGACACTGCAAGTGCTTCATATGTATAACTTCCCTAGATCAAAACAAAACCATTGTAGAAATGTAATAGAAAATTATCAAAAAATGTGATGTAGTAGGTATTTTTAACAAGGTGAATATTAAAGAATGCAAACTACACCACATTTTTTGACAATTTTCTATTATATTTCTACAATGGTTTTGTTTTGATCTAGGGTTCTTAAGTGTTACTTTTAAATGTCTAAACGTCTCTTATAATATTCTTCTTATTTTTTAACTTAAAAGTTGCTACCATTTTAAGTGAGAGTACTACTACTCTCACTTAAGATGGTAGCAACTTTTAAGTTAAAAAAAAAAGAAGAATATTATAAGAGACGTTTAGACATTTAACAGTAACACTTAAGACAAAAATAAAAATATTCTTAGTTAACAAAAAGCTTTGGTCTTGCAAATCTGTAATATTAAAGTCTAATCTAGAATAAAGTGAATGTATTTGTAAACACCTGTAAACACCTGCATGCAAGCATAGGTGAATAAATTCTGAATAGTAACATCCCTTATGTGCCATCAACCATATATGTATATTCATTGAACAATGAACCGACAAGTCCTGTACTACTGAATATATACAGAACACTTTGGTTTAGTAATACACAAGTACGTATACAAAGATTATTGCAAGATTGAATACATAGGAATACATAGAAAATCCAGAAGTATTATTTTCAAGCAATTATGTTCCAGAATACGGAGTGAAATCGAATCAGTTACCATTTTCAAAATCCATTTCCTTCTTTCATTTTGCTGGAAAATCCTTAGATATAGTCAATTGCTATTCACCCCACTTCCAGGATCAGTAGAAAGGAATGGGGATTTAATAAAAAAATTTGCACAGGGTTGTACAAGTTTACTAAATTGTATTATTAATTGATAAATTAACATATAAAATATACTTAGCTTTTGAAATTTTGAAAATTTAGGACTTATCTCTAATTTTCGCACTATTTTACTACTAATTTTTCAAAATTATTTTTTTTTAATAATTTAACCAGTTTTAACATTAAATTAATTTTGTGTTATTTATTAATAGTAGCTTATTAATTTCAAATATTATCGAGTGCTTGTGAGGCACTACTACGTATGACAAACTTTTGTTTGCATTTCAACACACGCAGTATTGATATGTTCACTAATCGTTCAGCTAAACTGAAACTTTAAGCACTCGATTTCTTTGGTATAGTATGACCAAAAACCACATGCAAATTAAAAATCACAAAGTGATTGAAAAAATTATCCGGATCGGCCGGGAATCGAACCCAGGATCTCCTGGTAACTAGCCAGGCGTGCTACCTCTACACCAACGATCCCATGCTCGGTAAGCGGCCGAGCCGGACACCCATTCAATCACCTATGTGTACTAGTACTCTCTCTGATTCGAGAAACAGACAATTATTAATTTCAAATATTATCGAGTGCTTGTGAGGCACTACTACGTATGACAAACTAGTTCTAGTTTCAACAAAACCACTGACATTTCATTCTTATATTTTTTCTTATGGTTTCAATCTGGTGATAGTCTTTGTATACGTTTACATATTATTCTGTGCATCACATTCACAGTATTTTGTGGTAATGTCCTCTGTGGTTACCGTTTGGACCTCATTGATCTTTTGTAATCTCTGTTTGTATTATTCAGTTTTCCCAGAAAATATATAGGTGCATAGAATGTGAAAATGTTTATGACCGAAAGACATGTTATTTCAAAGAATGAACACACAAATACAACTCAAATTTTTTGTTCTATTAAATGATCTTAAACTAGAGACATCTAGCGGCAATTTTAATTCTAACGCAATTCTGATTCAAAATTTTGCAAATTTTCATCATGTTAAAAAATATTTAAAGACTTTTTGTTGATAAACCGCAAATATGTTCCTTTACCATATCAAGACTTAATATTTATTGTAGCAAATCAATTAACATAACCTCAAAACTTTATTTATTAAATTTAACGTATTTGAATTCTTCCTACGTACTATAATAATTAATAAAATAAATAACGCATCACCCAATATTAAAATTTTGGTTTTAATTTAAAATAATCACTAAAAAAACAGTGTCTAACAGATCAAAAAGGGCTCCAAAAATAGTAAGTAAATTAAGATATCTGATGTATTAGATCATTTTAAAGAATCAACAAATTATTTTTGAATATGTTACTTTTTAATACTGTCGATTCTGACGTATAGACTGTAGTCATAAACGCTGTACGGCGTCAAGTGAAACCTGACGCAACCTAACAGAACTGTATTTGTTGTCAAAATATTGTACTAGTTAGGAGTTTTGTCATTATCAGTTATGACCGTTAACGTGTTTAATTACGTTTTTATCAAGCAGCTGATTGGGGAATTCCCTAAATTCTAAAACATACCGAAAACCAATACTTAATCGAGTATAAATAAATATCTTCTACTAAAGACTAATTGTAAGTTCTTGGTGTAAAATATTTTTTGCTTTTATTTAGTGTTAAATAATATAGCCTTTAATTTGCTAATAGTATGACTCTCTAAACCTTTTACGTACTAGCAGGGCCGGATCTAGAGATATTAGAAAGGGGGCAAAGTTTCCTGTCGGCACCCCCGGAACAAAAAAAAATTTTTTCGTGGAAGTGATGACAAAAAAATGTCAACTGGGACCTATCATAAATGGTCTCTGTCGACCTTTTTTCTTTTTTTGGTCAGTAGTTCCTTTTCTAGGAACAAATTCACCTGAAGCCTATCATAAATAGTCTCTGTCGACTTCTAGGAACAAATTCACCTGAAGCCTATCATAAATAGTGTCTCTGGACCTTTTTTTTGGTCATCAGTTCCTTAGCGCTCTCATTAATACTCACTGTTGACCTTTTTTTTTGCTCGTCACTTCCAAAATTTTCTCAATTTTACTGTGCCAAAAAAATTTTTGCCACTTTGGCGCCCCTAAAACCTTACAAGGGGGCACGTGCACCGGCTTACCCCCCCCCCCCCTAGATCCGGCCCTGCGTACTAGTTATATGAGTTTTAAAAATTCGATAATAATTTTTAAAAAACGACACTGTCTATTAAATTGCTTTAGTCCAACACCAATTATTTAAAAGTGGCCAAGTGCGGGTAGACCCGATTTATAAGGATTTCGTTGCTGTACTATGAAATCTTAAAAAAATAAATTTCACAATTGATTAACCAATATTGATTACCGACAATAATTGATAGACTTTTTTGTGATTTAGTATAGTTACTTGATCTTTAATGCGGCAAATCACCTTAAGTTTTAGATTATTGTGATGTGCAACATCTGTTACATCTTGTACATACATAATACTGTGTTTACGTAAAACGTTGTGGTTTATTCAGTGTTGTTTACCGCATTTATTTACAATTGAAACTCTACATCAGCTATTTTGTTCGTATATAGCTCAATTCTCTACGTTTAATTTAAACTCTGTACAAATTTACAAAATTTTAATTATTAAAATATATGTAATGACACTAATTAGTCTTAAATAAGTATGACACGTGTTAGAATTGTGTACCTACCAATTCGGCTTCAATTGGAGATATTTTGTCATGGTGAAGTAATCAGCCTTGATATTTACTAGGAAACCTATTTGAAATGTCCTCCGTATCATTGTCTGGAATAGAATCACCAGGTCATGTAATCATTGTGTCCTTACTCGCCGGCGAAGGTATTGATTAGCCACACCGCCACACGCTATTATGGTTTCCAAAAGTTGGTACATGAATTTTTAAGTGAATTCTTTAGAAATTGAGTTGTAGTAGCTGCAGTAATTTAAGCGTAATTACTCTTATATTATAGTACAGCTGAACTTTTTTTATGCGGTCTTTGTTTGTGTGACCTTTTTATTAGGCCGTTTTTAAAAAAAAATGGCCATTAAAGTGCATAATGTAAATCAAAAGCAAGAAAACGTAAGAAACCTAAACATTAATTATAATAATTTACTTTGATAAAATTATTTATTGATGGTTTTAAGGGGATGGTAACGTTAATTCGGCATAAAAAAGGCCCATTTTTAAGAATTTTTTCAGACGCTACAAGTAATGCAAATTTAATTAATGGATCGTAACATTATAGTGTAACATACTAATAATAGTTCCTTAATTTTTTAAAACAAAATATAAATAATTAAGCCAATCGCAGCAAATCTTCGGAGGCGCCGCGAAAAAAAGTTGTCTGTCGATGAACAATATAACTCATGAGTGGATCATCCGAAATAAAAAAATACCCCTGTCGCAGCATCCTGCATAACATAGCGAATTTCCGTTTATAAAAGTTAGTTTTTCTTGGAAACTAGTTGACATAGCATAATAGTTTGAAGACCTTTTTTATGTGATTTTTTCTCCTCTTTCCAATAGTGTAAAAAAATTTTACAAAAATTTTTGAATAAGAGGAAATTTTGGCAAAAAGTTAATTTTTTTCACGAAAATTGCTAAAAAAGACATGTTCCAGGCATCGGTTGTGTCTGGTTAACGAACTCGTCCAACGGTTTGGGACTTCCAATATTTTCACCAAATTTCATAAACGTAAGACATTTCGTTCGAGAATTATCGCGCGGACACACACACGCACACACACGCACACACACATATATATATATATATATATATATATATATATATATATATATATATATATATATATATATATATATATATATATATATATATATATATATATATATATATATATGTATATATATAAATTTTAGTGACTATTTTTTTCGGTTTCTAGGGACCTCAAAACAAATTTCTGCCATAGTCCCGGGCTCAAGTCGCGTCATGACAGTGGCTGTAATAGCGAATACCATTCGCTAAAACTGTCAACAGTGATGTACTTATTTCAAAAATATGTATATTAGAGGTACAAATACATTCACATACATAGATATACGTATACTATTGCAGTTATAGTGAGTTATATACATACATACACATTATATGATTATACACATACAACATAGTTGTAGTAAACACACTAAAATTATAGAAAATAAATTGACTTTTTTTTTCTTATTTTCTCAAAAACTAGCTAACCTAGAATAATAGTTCCAAAACCTTTTTTATGTCATTTTTTCCCGTCTTTGCAATGGTGTAGAAAAATTTGACAAAATCTTTTAAATTATAGCAAATTTTGGCCAAAAACTCATTTTCACGAAAAATGCTCAAAAAACCATGTTCCTGAGCGCCGACGTTTTTGGCTGAAGAACTCATCCAAGATTTTTGGACTTCCAACGTTGTCACCAAATTTCGTAAAACTAGCAGTTTTTCCTGAAGCGCTATCGTGCTGATACATAAATACATAAATACATATATACATATATATATATATATATATATATATATATATATATATATATATATATATATATATATATATATATATATATATATATATATATATATATATATATATATATATATAAATTTTAGTGAATGTTATTTTTGGGCTCTAGGGACCTCAAAACAAATTTCTGCCATATTTTCGGGCTGAACTTCGACTATGGCTAACACCATAATAGCTGAATTTCCAGAATTCTTTCTGGAAATTCGCTAAAATGAATGATATCATTAGACAACCTCTTTCCTAAGGTATCCCTGGGAGGAATTTTTTTCGTTCGGTTTTTTAATGTTTGGTGACACTTAGAAGTGAAAACACCGATTTTCGTCTAAAAAATTGACTTATTTGTTATTGTAAAATTAATAATTATGAAAAATAAAAAAAAGCTCCCAGGGATACCTGATCATTTCGGTAAGGAAGCTGTATACAAAATTTCAAAACAATCGGTCGAGTAGATTTGGATTTAAACTGTTCACCGATTTCAAAAATGACAAATGTCAGAAAATCGCTTTAATGTTTTGTATACGTAAAAATGCTTTATTTTGTTCAGAAAAGCAACTTTTAAGGAAATCGGGAGATTTTGAGCGTTCTTAGTTATGTATTTTCTATGAAACTTTTTTTATGCGATCCCTTTCCACCGCATAAAGAAAGATTCAGTTGTTCAAATACCGCAGTTTTTCAAAATATTTAAAAAAATTGATAAAAATTTTGACAAATTGACAGAAACAGGTGACGCACGTTAATACAATCAGTAAATATCTCTGTTTCCAAGAGATGGATACAATCGTTTTGAAATCGAGAATTATAGTTTATTTCAAGAATAATGTTTATCAAAAAAAATAAGATATTTTGTCTACCTTCATAATGGTATTACATCAAATGTATAATAAACTGATAGTATGGAACACTATTTACGCAAGTACAACTTGCACCTGACGACTGGTTTTTAATCGTTCTCTGTCTGTTACACGTAATTTCAATATCGATATGCTTGGTTACCTACTCGGCACATACAGCTGAAACTTAAACAGTTACTATAATAACTTTCTTTGATAAAAAAAACTTTTTAACGGCTTTTAAGCATTTAAATTAATACATTACATAAGAACATAAGTTATTGCATCAGTTAATTTTGTTAAAGATGTATTTTTCAAAATTTTCATAATATTATAAAATTGAAATAAATTGTTTCTACGTGTAAATTAATGCTTTATATTTTTTATAGAAGCAACTTCTAAGGAAATTTCTAAGTTTTGAGCGTTTTGAGTGATGTTTTTTCGATGAAACTTTTTTTATGCGGTTCCGACCAACCGCATAAAAAAAGTTTTCCGTACAATCTGGATTCAACTATACTTTTTATAGCTATTTATGATATTTTTGAATATATTTTTTTGTGCGATTTTTTTTATGCGGTCCCCTCCATCGCAGAAAAAAAGGATCAACTGTATATAATTTAGATTCAGTTTACAAAATACTACATGCCCCATGGAGACAAAATTATAAATTTAATGATCTAATTTTAAATAATTACAAAATAATTTCCAATTTTTTTTTTTTCGCTAACCGGGAAATTTATGTTGCGGTTTTGCTAAATTTGTTAAAAAATTTAACAAATTTTAGATTATTCGACGGTATAATTTGTTAATGTACGTTTTATTTTGTGTATTGTTACAGGTAGTGTGGTGGCAACCGGCACCATTACTTCACCGTGGACTCCTGTGAGCGCCGGGCCCCCGGCCGCTGATACAAACGGTTCCGGTTCAGATACCAAAAATCTCGATGTTGGTGATATTAGTGACGTAAGTACCAGATTTTTTACATTTTTTATCTTGAAAAAAAATGTGTAAATACTTAAAAAATTTTTTTCAAAAGTTTTTCTTCTCCAAACAGTATAAAATAAAAAATTAAAAAATGTAATATTTCAAAATTCGACAAAAACTTAATAATTTCTTCCCGATCTAACAAACACAAAGCAAAACAGAAAATAAGAATTGAATATCTTATTGATAATTGAATATTTTATTAGGGTAAAGTCGGTTGAATAGGGTATTTGATTGTATTTGAAATTTGTGTTACATATTAAATAATTATTATTTAAGGAATTTTTGGAATAAATGATCACCAAGTTACATCAAAAAATTTTTGTTTTTTTATTGGCTACGTACGTTTCGAAAATAAATCTCTTCGTTACTGCCAATATCTTAAAATACTATAAAAACAAACATTAAGGTACTAAACGGTAATACAATAAATCAAATACAATAGTAGTCTTCATAATCTTTGTTAAATTTGTTAAACTTGTTAAATGTTATTTATGTTATTCTTCGAAATAGATAAAAATCATGAACGACCTATTTACAACTGTGTTAATTAGTACATATTTGACAGTTACGACAGTTATTTTATAGTTTTAAACCAGTTCTCGATTTCAATTTAACAAATAACATGCTCTTGGCCTTGTTATTTGTTATCGTCGAATTTCATCAATTTTTTCTCGATTTGCTAATTTTTTTCTTCGAAATAACACATTTAACATGTTATAGCATGTTTAACAAAGATTATGAAGACTACTAATTTTTTCAAAAAGCAAACTAACATGAAAAATTATTATAGTTATTAAGATAATTTTTTTTTAAAAATACACAATTTTATAGTCAAAAAATAATAAAAATTTTGCAAATAATTAAGACAAAAAATTTTTTAAGAAAATTATATTGTTTAAAAACAAATAAAATCCTTTTTAATAGTATTACGTCAGACCATAGAGCACTAGAGAAAAAATATCTATCTCTGTACTACTGGAACCAGTGTAACCAGTTGAGATAGAAAATATGTTGTATATGTGCACGGTGTTTACTTTGTATTTGTGCGGTAAACTCTGTTAGTGTGAGTGATCGGTGGTGCACGTGACCCTGGTTCGCATACATATGTGTGATACTTGTGCGGGTTCTACAATGCTAACAACAATCAAATGCATTGTTGTTTGACTGACTTACACTCAGCGACGGGTACCACGGGTACTGAGCAAATGACACTAAGTAGCCTAAGATGCACATAAAAGCACATAAGTGATTGCAGAAAAGAGATAGTTATATTCGTTCTATTTGTTCTGTGCGTCAGACATTTAAATGAAAAATCAAAAATCAGAAAACAAAAAATTACAAAAATCAACAACAAATTGAAATAGACAAATTAGTCCACAGATGTACTTCATATCTATTATGTTTTATAGAAAATAATAATAAGTTTATGTAAGTGTATATTATTTATATCATATTTAAGTTTATTTTTGTTTATATTTTCCATGATCATTTATTCCAAAAATTCCTTATAATAATTATCCAAAAATCACCTAAACTTTCCCTATATTAAATAATAATTATATGTGTCATCATTGATGTCCTATGTATTATTTTTTTAACGAAACGCAAAAATATTCTCCCGTAGGTAATTATAAAGAAATTTTATTTTGAATATCATTAATTTTTAATAACGACTGAAAGCACGGTATTACTTCAAAACGACGTTACAATTTGTAAGCAAACATTTTGATTCTGATAATTTTCATCTGCAAAACAAAATTATGTTTTATTTTAAATATTTCTATCAGCTTTTATGCACATGGTATATACATATGTGTCCGTACGATACCTCTCGAATGAAACATCCTGTTTTTACGAAATTTGGTGAGAACGTTGGAAGTTGCAAATCCTTGAATGAATTTTTCAACCAAAATATCTATAGACCAAGTAATGTGATCGTGACCCTGAGTGCAGATTAGTCATTTACAAAAAATGTCTGTCTGTGTGTTAGGAGAGCTATTTTGATCTCTAAGTATGAAACCACTCGAGGGATTTTGATGAAATTTGGTATGGGAATGAAGTTCACCAAGATACACAACCTGATTAAATCATTACACCTAAAAGTTGCTGTGGGTGGAGCCTAGTCGCCCCCAAATTATGAAAATGCCCCCAAAAATGGACAGTTCGGTCATTTGTAGAAAAACGGCTCTAACGATTTTAATTAAATTTTAACCACATATCCGTATGTTTGGGAAAAATCCGAAAACTGAGATACAGGGCATCGAAAAAGGGTCTGACCATGTCGAGGGCCGAAAATCATTAACTGCAGCCTTCAATGACAAGCTATTTTTCCCCTTCATTATCTATTACGGAGGGAGTTCACGCCAGATACGGCTAATAAACTAATTTTTTTTCGAATTTCGTTTTTTGTTTTTATTTTGTTATGTGGTTCTTTACAAACACGGTGATATATATAAAACATGGCCAAAAAAATTTTTTTCAAGTAGAAAAATATTTATTTGTGAGCCGCTGCACAGCCAAGTTGCTACTCCTTTGCAGACAACGCTCGCCCCCTCGCGATTTTATCAGTAATATTTAGTTTTGGTGTGTACATGAGTTATAGTATGCACTGAAATAATGTTTTTTTATTTGTATGCCTTTGTAGACGTTTTAATAAACAGTGAGTAAACCGCTTCTTTTGTTATTATTTTTGTTTTTTACCGTTTCCCGAAAGTTGTGTTTTTCCCGACAAGGAAAATCATATCTCAAGTTCTAGAAAAGACAGAGACTTAATTTTTTTTTTATTTTGTTCATAAACATATTGCGCATAAAGTGGAGTATGCTTTTTCCATTTGAACAATTGTAACTATTTTTAAATATTTGTTTTTTAATAAAAAATTGGGTTTTATAATTTTTAGAAGTTTGGGATTACAGTTTTATAGTTAATTTTTAAAATTTTCTGCAACTCATACTCAGCTTTATGGACAGATCCTTTAGGAATAAAATAATTTAAAAAATATTCATTACTTTTTGAGATATGGCGTTCCTTGTAAACGCTTAAAAATTTGTGATAAAGGGCCCCCTCCTCCCATAGGGAAGAGTAATGAATGTTTCAAAAACAAAATTTTCTATTTGAAACCCTCCCTAATTTGAAAAAAAATTTCAACAAGCAAAATAATCATAAATAAAAAAGTTGCTTTTTTATTCTCCTTAATGTTGTATGAATTATTCAGACAGTTAATATTTGAATAGTAATAATTTAAATGACTTTTTTTTATTGAAAAACTGTTTTACAAAATCGATACAATTTACCCGATTTTGTCCTAATATCTGTGTTATGTGTGTTTGTGACAGGATGAAAAAGATTTGGCGGCAGCTGATGCGGAAGGTGTTTGGAGCCCGGATATTGAACAAAGCTTTCAGGAAGCATTGGCCATCTACCCACCATGTGGACGACGAAAAATTATATTGTCAGATGAGGGAAAGATGTATGGTGAGTTTTATTTTCAACTTTCGTTTTTTTTTTCGTCATGTTCGTTTTTCTTCTTGAATTGAAAATTTTAATAAAAGAATATTTTTTAATTGATTTTTTTTTTTTATTCAAACGAAATTATGGGAATCGGTACACTTGAATTGAGAGAAAATGATAGAAATCTCATTCAGTAGAACATCAGTACCTAAATGATGAAAAGATGATGAAAATTGGTTGGTTGGCGTAGAATTTTCCGAGTAACAGAATTTTATCTTACTCATGAATTTTTATTTCTTTTAATTTAGTTGGCATTCAACCATTTTTTTTAATGTCGTTAAATTCACAAAAGTGTTTTTTTTTCTATAGAAAATTATATCATTCGTAAATTTTATGAAATTTTATAGGTATTTTTTTTTTTTTTTTTTTTTTTTTTTTTGGCGCTACGCTAATATGCGATCTTCAAAAAGTTATTTTATTCCAGTGTTTTTCAACCATCGGACCCGTAACCTCGTCATTACATCGTGATTTCTAAAACGATGGTTGTAGAATCGTATTTAGCAATTACTCTCAGTGTTGGATTTGAGATTTTTACGACCCTATCTTACAGCTACTGTTAAATTTACTGGGATATTTTACTTCTCATTTTTACTCCCTTGTGACACAAAGTGTCATAAGATTGTGACACTTTTCGCCTTATTGTGAGGAATATTTACAAAAATAGTATATTGTACAATAAGTGGGAAAAATGGCTTATTTCTCACGAAGTCGCGCAACAATTCACATGAGTGAAAAATAAGCTTTTCCCACGTATTTTACACTATACTTTTTCTACGAAAACATTTTTTTTTTTCGTAAAATTTACATTAATATTTATTTAAATAAATAGTAAAATTTTTTATTAATTTATGTCAGTTGTAAGATGTTCAAATTTTTGCCAATGCATACTTTGAAACTATGGAAACAAAAATCAATAACCAACATATGAATGTATATTTTCAGAATTGTTTATATAGACTAGCCGTATACCCGATGGGATTTCCCATCGACAACATCTTTTTATTAGGTACTCACTTTCTGCTCACTTTTAATGTTTTTCAAAAGCCTAAATCAATATCCACGTTTATAACTTCAAAAATGATGAACTTCCCATACGAACTTTCATTTTCTGTTTTAACGCCTTAGGGAATAAATTTCCAGAAACAACTAACTTTTATTTATAAATAGAAGCCTAAACGCCAATTTTCATAACTCCTGTACTTAATTTCGTCCTTCTAAACTCTCTGTACAAAAGATTCTATACTTTCTGTACAAAAGATTGTCTCTCGCGCCTCTGGTGGTAAAATTACAGACTATATCAAGTAACACATATGTATACATAATTTGTATAATATCTAATTTCTATCACAAGTTAAACGTATACCTATATATATTTTATTTGATACAGCTTCTGATTTTACCACCAGAGGCACTCGCATAATCTTTGCGAATAAATTCTGAATATTTTATTGCCAATAAAATATTCAGAATTTATTTTTTCCTTTAGTTTTCGTCGTCCATTAAGATTATTCTTTACTTTTAACTTTATACACAAGTTGCTTTTCCACATGTCTTCGGAACATCGCATACTATAGCAATACCATTTTTTTTATTTGTTGAATATAATTCTTTCTTCTGCGAAAATTTTATAATTTATTCTTTTGTTGGCAGTTTTTACTTTCTTTTGGGAATATGATCTCCATCTCAGCGGACAAACTGTTTGAAAAAATGTAGGATGTAAAAAAAATTGTTAAATTTCTAGGAAAATATCGTTGTAGAATTTATTTTTATTTTAACCAAATGATTTTTTATTTCCACCTAGGGTTAGTGTTGTTATAAATGTGTTGAGTTACTTGAATTGGAACATAATTTTTGAATTTCTTTTTCTGAACAATATTTTTTCAAATTTTGAAAAAGTGTACTAAAACAATCCCAAAATATGTTTTTTTTTTTTGAAAAAAACTTTTAACATTCGGTGAATATTGAATCAGATGTTCGCACATCTGATTATTATAACCTTGAACAACGCTTAACACGTTTGACATTTTTCACTTGAAAACTATTTCAGGAATTTTCACAAACAATCTTTGTATGTTTCAGCTCTATGTACCGTTTTTCTCTCTACTCTTTCTTTTTTCATACATTTTCTAGTTCTTCTCTATATTTATCATAAAATATCCTTTATGGTTAGATCATAATTAAAGGCTTCAGAAGTTTATTATTCGTCTTTTTTTACATGTGTAGTTTTTTCTGAATCAAGGACTTAATGAATTCATTGCATATAGATATTTTCCGAGTATATGGCCCTACTGGCAGACGTATTATGATTTAAAAATTGTTTGGCAATAAACTGAATTCAAGTTTTGTCCCAACAAACACTGGAATTTGCAATTCAAGTTAATATAGACAGTATTTTAAATTCAATAATGTCATCTGAATATGATAAATACCTGTTTGATAATTTAAAAAAATATTTTAAAACAAGGGGGGGGGCTGATATACCAGCTCATGTCGGACCAGATTATCTATATATGATTCTAGTAAAATATCATTATTTGGCCAGATATTGGCATTTTATAAATTTCGGAAATTTTTGAGTACCGCAGCCTCAGCAAATTAGATTTTCGGAAATTCTAATTTTTGTTACGCAACCCTAATTGTTGAAACAACAGCAACAGTTGAAAGAAGTTTTTCAAAATTAAAACTAATAAAAAATTACCTAAGGACTTCGATGTGGCAGGAACGGCTATCAGACTTGTCACTATTGTCTATAGAGGCAGAAATTTTAGGAAAACTGAAACCGTCTTCAGCTATAGATGATTTAATAAATCAATTTGCCGAAAAAAAGGCAAGAAAAGTGTATATTTAATTTGAATTGTTTGGCTAGTTCAAATTCTAGGAGGAAGCGATAACTTATAATCAATAAATACTTATTTTAATTTAATGCAAGCATTTTTGTTTCTTTTGTGAGAAATCTTTACCCTTCATTTGGGCCCCGCAACTAATTTTGATACAGGGGCCCTCAAAGGCACGCTACGCCACTGACCCTAAATAACCTTTTTGTAGATCACAATCTAAAATAAAAGTAATAGGGTATATCTTTGAAAAAATACAACTTTTCTTCTAATTCAAATTTTTTTTTTATTTAATTATTCATATTGTGAAAAAATATACCACCCTAGTCTGATAATTTACTTTAAAACATTACTCATTTATTGTAGAAAGATCAAAGATTATTCAGAGTTGTGTAACAAAAATTTATGGCTGTGGCACCTGAAAATTCTTAAAATTCATAAAAGATATTCTGGTCAGACATGAGTTGATCTATTATCGGTCCAGGAGATATCGTTGACTTTTGGGACATTTGTGTATGAATATATAAACTTGAAATTTCCCTTGACAAAACAGTTAAAGTTTGTTCACTTATAAATTTTTAATTTATAAGGTTGAAAATTAATTATTCATTAAAGTGCGTGTCTAGTATTTGTAGTATATACATAATACCTACAGTCGGCACTATGAAAGTGTTACAGCACGGGACTAAAATCACAGTTTCATAGTGAGATAAAAAAAAATATATAAACGCCAGTAACTAGTTTACTGCTATGTGCCTGTACTACGACAATAACAAAACAAACATTCTACGTATTGGCAGGGTGCGTAGTATATGGTGGGGATAATTAAATCTATTGCAGCGTGAGTAGTGGAGAAAATAGGCAATAATACATGCTCATATGTGTTTATAGTGTAATAAAAAATATTAAATAAAAATATAATACATTGATCCACTTTGATTATAAACGCAATTGCCACAAATATGTCGTTCCTTATTTATCTGTCAACGTATTAATGTCTACACGTCAATCCATAAATACAGAATTAAAAATATTTGAGGCATTTTAAACTCACATGCAATGATGTTTCATAAGAAGTTATTGATGTTTACTTTATGTATGACTGTACATTCAACTAAATGACTTATCCAGCATTTCTTAATTTTCGAATTTCCCTGACGTGCTTCGCTATCACCAGCAACTTTTTCCTCTGCATAGTCCGAGATTGGAAGGAAATACTGTCTTGATAAATTATATCCATATTAACGTCGAAAATTGTTTAAATACTTTATTAATACAATTATTATACTTCATCCAGTATTTTATACCTCAAATTGTTCAAATTTATTTATAAAAAAAAAAATAATTGTAAATAACAAATATTTGTATTCAGATTTTACGGTTTTTTTGAAAATATTTTAAATTTATTTCCACGGTTACCATTATTTAATAGCATGAAAAAATGTATATTATAGATGTCGTTAGCATCACGCACCCAGCCAATACTTACATGCAGCGTTTGATTGTGTTTGTCACACCAGAGTGGTGAAAGTAATATTGGTTGTAACATGTTGGTAGTGCACAGTTTCATAGTGGCTACTGTACATACATCATATTCTACCTAGCACAGTTTCTATTTCTACCATTAGAGGCGCAGGCGTAGCTTTTTTGTCGCCAATAGGTTGAAATCAGTTAATTTAGAACGATTCAATTAAATTATAGATTATATCAGTTGATAACACAATCGCTTTTATAGTGCTTGTATTCAAACGAACCAAACTTTAACCTCATTTTACCATTTCTTCTTAATGGGGGAAACAACCTGTTGAGAGAAGGCGTAGAGGTAGACAATACATCCATTTTTGTGTATATTAGGTACAGTTTCAGTTATTCGAATTTATAATAGACTAAACGACACAGGTAACCAATTTGCATGGTAAGTATTTTCAGAAATTCATTAACACAATATTTTACGTAAGTATGAAACTTTACATCCCCCTCCTTTGTTGGTTGCCATTGTTGACGTCACGTGTTTTTTTTTTTCTTTTTAACTATACACGTTTTCTTGGCTACAAAATTTAAATAAATTCTAACGATCGTGTCTTTTGAATGTGTTATTTGAAATAATTAAAACAGATTTTAAAAGATTTATGACTGTCCAATTAGCAAACTTGGAGTGGACTCAATTAAAATGATAATTAGAAAATATTTTTTTTTGAAAATCAAAAAATTTGTCCCAATCTCTTGAACCATTTGAATAATATTAACTTATTTGATAAAAATAATAAATTCATTTCAACAAGTACATTCATTTTTTTTTTATTTTAATTTTTTTATTTTATTTTTAAGGGGAGATTCGCTAAAAAAAAGAAATTGATTTTTTTTCCCTTCATAGTTATGTTCCTTCAGCTGTTAGAAGTATTCTACTAAAATTTGATTTTAAAAAACTGAAAAATCAAAAAGTTGTGGGCATTTTAGTGCACGCACTTTACTGTAATTCAATTTAAAAAAGAAAAACAAATAAATGCGATTTTTTCAAAAGTACGTTTTTCGACATGGTTCCTCATGTATCTCAAAAAGTATTTGAGATATCGACATAAATTAAAATGCATATTATTTCTCGATGCCGTCATTTTGGCAGGAACTAGATTCTCCTGATTTTGTCATATATTTTCAAAATGACGGCTGTTTATAGTCGAGAAAAAGCGGTGATTTTTAAAAATTTATTTTCAAAATGCGATTTTTCGCTGGTTTTAGCGAATTTCCAAAACTGGAAATTCAGCTTTTACGCCAGGTGTCATGGTGCGACCTAAGCCCGAGACCATATCAGAAATATGTTTTGATGTCCCTAGAATACGAAAATGATATTCACTAAAATTTATATATATATATATATATATATATATATATATATATATATATATATATATATATATATATATATGTATCCGCGCGATAACTCTCGAACGAAACGTTTAATGCTTATGAAATTTTGTGTGCGAATTCGATTTTCCAAATCGTTGGATGAGTTCGTTAGCCAGACACGTCGGATGCCCAGAAGTAGGTTTTCCGGGCGTTTTTTGTCAACAAAATGAGTTTTTTGCCAGAACTAAGCAATTTTTCAAATTTTTTTTTACACTAAGCCATTGTAAAAGGTAAAATGCATAAAAAATGTTTTTATACCGTTGCTCTAAATTACTTACTTTTCGAGAAAAACTAGGAAATATGTCGTTCTCCATTTCACTCGCACTCGCATTCTTTTTTTTTCTGTCTCATTTTTTGCGAGCTAAATTCGAAAAAAACCGCTTTATAAGTAGCGTGTCATGATTTTTTTAATCCAATTTAACGATTCGGCTATATTCTATTTCTCTGTCAGTTAAATGTTTTTATAATGTATCTCTGTTCCATTTTTTTTTACAAAAAAAATCCCGACGATATCTGTTATGTGATATGATCAGAATTTAGATTATATTTACACCTTCCTAAAATTAATAAGAGTTTGCTTCAATCGTATAAAAATTACGTTAAATCATATTCAAACAATAATATTTTTACGTAATTTTCTATCCAATTGACAATACAGTTATGATTAGAATTGTATAATCAGAGCATTCTAATATTAAATAATTTTGCACATTCAATTTTTTTTTTTAACAAAGAAAAATTTTTTTAAATTTTGACACATTCTTTTATGAAATTTCGATTAAGAAATATTAAAAAATTTTAAAGTGAATCATTTAAAAAGAGTTAAAAATAAATTAAAAAGGAAACATTTCTCTATTTTAACATATTTGTAAAGAAAATTTTACAGTTTACTTACAGTTTTTTGAAAAAATGTAATAACATTTTTACATACAATAAAGATTATATTTGAACGGTAGGAAACCCACAAATTTTTTTTTATTTCTTTAATTAATTATTAAATTTGGTTTTAGAAGAAAATCTTCGTCTAATTCGCTCCAAGCCGAAAGTATAGCCACTAATAAGGACATTCCACTGTTAAAATAAATGGAAAATATATTGAAATTTATTTAATGAAAGCCATTCATACACATTTTTAAAATATCCTTTTGAATTATATAACAAATAAAATCTGTGTAAAAAAATCTAATTGACGTGTTTTTTCTGAATTTGCTAATATTAAGTAAGGCTCGTTAATTAGGGAGTGATTGTGTTAAAATTTTAATATAAAATATGGTAATTTTAACCCTCTTTAAAAGAACATTTCGATTTTAACAATAAAAAAATTTTAAAAAGTGTTTTCGTTTTTCCCGGATTACCAAAAACTGTTCATAGGCATATCTGTGACTAAAGTTGCCTCCCTTTCTTAAGAAAATAAAGTATTTTTAAAATTTTGTGCAAAAGAATAAAACACAATTAACGAAAAAAAAGTACGCGTTTCCATATTTTTAAGATTTTGTAGTACAAGAAAATCCTTATAAATTCATCATATCTGTTATTGCATTTACTAGCTTTTACGCAATTTAATAAACAGTATCGTTTTGATTTTTTAAACTCATTTAAGACATTTATTGTTAGTGAGACATATTTGAATTAGTTTCCTAACTAATAAATTAAATTCTGTAGACTGATGTTTTTGTAGATAAAAAAAATTCTAGGTAACGTCTGTATGAGACAAAAGTCTGAAAATGGACGTAGAATCTCACTGTTATTAATTATTATGTCTTAGTCTTTTGAAAAATTATTTTTTGAACTAAAATAAGAATAGGAGGAATATAAACTTAGGGGTAAACGACAGGAGTATATAAACTTTATTTTAGATTCTACGTTTATTTTTACAGAAAATCATCAAGTACCTATTATTTCTTTTTTGAATGTATAAATACAAAAAGTTCGAAATTATTTTATATTAGAATTTCAATTTTGGTCGACCCTACGGGTTGTCCCCATTTACTCTTTTCTCGTCTCTTTTGACCCCAATTTTTCATAGAGAAGAAATAATACGATTTTTGTTAATTTTTCAAAAACCACCGATATTTTTAAATTTTTTTGGATACTGCTGATAAAGTGACCATCTTCGCGTAAATTTTTAATATATTAAAGATTAGGTACTCATAAAATAAATACAAAAAAATACGGTGTGAAGTCTGAATGCGTACCTATTCATCCTTGTCTACGGTAGCACATTTTTTATTGACATAAATATTAGAAACGCAGGAAAAGAGACCAGGAATCAACATAGAAGTGGATTATGGTACGATATATTTTCTGAAAAAAGTGCTTAGGACCAACGTTATAGAGTTCAAAGTGATGCACTTGATGATGACTTTGAAGTTGACCTTGACGTCAATTTCCAAAGTCATTTGAAAATCATTTAATATTTTTCAAAAGGAGTAGTTTACTTTTCATCCCTAAATGGTTCAAAGTATATTCGAACGAATTTCACATGCAAGATAGAAAATAAGTGATCAAGAAGTAATTTTGAAAAATACTTGCTCAATCGCAATCGGAAAAATAATAGTTAATCATATGTTCAATTGAATTCCTAATATGATAACTATAGAGTAGCAATAAAAATTTTAAAAAATTTTGAAAATTTCTAATATAACATAAAGTTAATGTTTAACTTACAATTGGAGTGATATTAAATCTTTTCTTAACTTTACTTCTAAAATTACTTACAAAAATGTTTTCTTCTAATTTTTTCTATAAATTTGCGCCTATTTTTCCATTTCGTCAGGTTTTTATTTTTTTTATTTTAGAAAAATAACGCAACAAATCAATTTTGAAGATAGATTGAGTCAATACATGAAATTACTGCTTATAGGTACAGGATATGGTCAAAGTTCGGCAATGGCTAATCATTTTCAACTGACCTTGAAAATCGATTTCAGGGTCACTATCAAGTGCATCGCTTTAAATTCTACAAATTTGGTACTCAGCCCTTTTTTCAAAAAATATGTCGTTTCAAAAATATTTAGCTATAACTGTTTTCATCTACAGAGGTTGAATGGTGTTTTCTACCCCTAAAAAGCGTATTTAGCCGAAATAAAAAAACACGTATTTAATATTTTTCGCTGTTTAATAAGTATGTTAAGTTTCATTCAAATTGGCAAGTATTAGTTGGGTAGTGTTATTTGTCAGAATGTTTTGCCGATCTAGTTTTTTCAATATTTCTTTGCTCGTTTTCAGAATTTGTATTTTAATTTCTACGGACAAATAGCTCATTCTTTTCTTCGATTTTAGTAACTTTTATTTGCTGATGTTGACCATTAATTGATCGAAACATATCAAATATTTTTCAATGATTTTTTTAGCGAATGTCGAAAATTTTGAAAATTTTTTCACCGTTAGTAAGTTAAAGTATTTGAATTCATTAGGTAATTAAATGATGTCCACAAGAACCTTACGAACTACCATAAGTTATATGAGATCCCTAGGACCCGTTTTTTACTGTTAGGATAAACTTTTTACTAAAATTATTTTAGATGAATAAAGGTTATGTTGTATGATTTCCGCCAGGGTTTACTGTTCCCATTATTGTAAAAAATAAACTAACCGACCGATTTTGAAAATTTTTTCACTGTTAGAGAACTAAATTATTTTAGATGGATACAACTATGCTGCACAAAGTCCGTTCGGGTTCTTGGGTTCCAAAAATATCAAAACTAATTACCCAGCCGATTTTAAAAAATCTTTTACTCTTAGAAAGCTAAACTATTTTAAATAGGTACAGTTCTTAGATGAGATCCGCCAGTCCCCAAAATTTGGAAATTCGCTATGTTATGCAGATGCTGCGACAGGGGTATTTTATTTTTTTCTTAGATCCTAGTTAGTGCCATAACTGTATGTATGTGTATGTTTTCAGAAAGTTCCTTTTTTTTATTTTGGTTCACTGGGGATTTCAGAACGCGAGGAACCATCAAGGTGGAAAGATCTCGCAGTGTCGATTTCAAAGCCATTTATACTCAGCTCATTTTTGAATTCTTTTGTTTTTTAAATTTTTTTTTGTAATCTCAAGACATGTAGGAACAGTGTTGTATATTTAGTTTTTTAAAAAAAATATTTATATAAAAAAAAAATAATAATAATAATAATAATAATAAAGGTCGATTTTTGATGCTTTTTGGCGAATCTCCCCTTAATGAATTCAAAATCGTAGAATTAACCCAAATTTGAGTTTTAGAATGTAAATAATCGACTTTTTCCATCTACCCAAGTTCCAGTTAACTTGGCTTTATACCCTTCTGTTTTCTTAAATTTAAAGTTGCCACTAATTTAAGAAAGAGGACCGCAGTGCTTCCGCGCTACTTAGTACTCTTGAACGCAATATTTGATGTAGATAATATAAAAACAAAAAAAGTGGAGAATATGTTTGTCTTTTATTAATTTTTCTGTCTAATATTAAAAATGCGAATCCTACATTACCGACAGAATAATTTACTTCATTTTATTCGTAATATTTCTTTTGATTATAGTCTTTTTATACTTCAAAATCATCATCAACATACATCGGCGACATTGACAAGATAAACTATAATAATAAGACAAATATATTATCATTTAAATTATAATTTTTATGAACTCTTAGACATATACTGACTGGAACACTAACTGACGTACGATCTGTATACAACCGTTTTATTTCTACGTAATTTACACTCGTAAAACTTTTTATTACGTTAACGTGTTAGTAAACGCGAACACTAGTGAACGTAGTCTTTCGCCTTTCTTCATAATAGTTGTCACGTGATTATTACCTAATTTTTTTTTTTTATGTATGATTTTTATTGTTTTAAATAAAACATTTAAGAAAAAGGCAAAATGCGAAGAAAAATAATTTTTATAAACGAGTAAAATAATATTTTTGTTTATCTTTTCATAAAATTATCATAATTTTTTGAACGTTTAGAAATTGTCAGTTGATTTTCTTTTATGGGGACATTAAGAGTCTTCTCTAGCATTTCTTTTTATTTATTTAATAAGTAATTTCAGTGTTTTAGTGAAAATACTTACTACGGTTGTATAAAACGGAGGATTTTATGCCGTTTTCTAGTTTGTCAAACATTGCCATTACACCGTATTTTCTGGTCATTCATTATTCAAGATTTGAACTAACCTATTTTAGTTTGTTTGTTTTTCTGTAATAGTCCATATAATTCGGGTTCTAATGCATTTAAGCATCGTTGAATACCTATTGCAACAAGTAAAAATCTGAAAACTATTTTTAAAATCTAAGGAAATCTCTTCTCTGGCTTCTACTTCGTGAATTAGAAAGAGAAATTAGTGTAATAAATTTTCTTTTTACTTCCCGATCCAAAATTCCCGATTTTGATCCCGTCTAATCTTTTTTTGAAAGCCTTTTTTTTTATCCAAAAAATACCTCTCATTTCTCCAAAATCTCTCAGGACAAGAACTAATGTTAGTCCTGGTGATATGGACAAAATTAGCATTAGCTTTTGTAAGCCGTAAAACCAAAACCAATATCAAATCTCGGCAACCTATGACTAGTGGGTTACTAGGTGATTTACTTGTGTTCTGCAGATGAATACAGTTAACCATTATTAGCCTTATTTCGATCAAAGGACAATCTTTTAAAATGGAAATATCACTAACTGTCTTCTTAACCCTAATTTTGAATCATTTTAACCCGTCGCCAAAATAGATTACCAACGCGTATGATTAATACCAAAATTATAAGTTATGTTTGCAAGTATCAAACGAAGAAGACCAAAATAAAGACAAGACTCTTGTCAGAATATAAGCGGCCGTAGAGATTTATCGTTCGAGTACGTTATTAAAATTCGTGAAATATCTCCACGATAATTTTGAAAATGTCTTTAAAAATCCAAGACTGAGTGAGACTTTGGCAATACTTTTGAACAGTACCAGATCAAAATTATGCATGTATCAAAAACCGCACTAATGATGTAAATTACATAGTGATGTCGGATAATTAATCGAAAATTTGCATGTATCAAAAAGGTCAAGACCGCACTAATGATGTAATTAGTGATGTCGGATGATTAATCGATTAGTTGGTTTAGTCGACTAATTTTGTTTACATTTAGTCATATTTTAGTCGACTATTTTACCTTCGATTAAATGATTAAAATGATTAATTTTTTTAAATGACTAAAAAACGACTAATTTAACAATTTCTCTGTACTATTTATTTATTTATTTCCATAAAAAATGGAAACTAAAAAATTATCTATCTGTATGATTTTTCACTTTTATGTGATTAATATATTGTGATAATTCGTATCTTTCTTTTTCTTAAAAGAAAAATATTAAAAGTCCATAATTAAATTCAAAAGAAAACCTCGTTTTTGAAAGAGTTACATAGGTTACCTTACTATGAATTCAACTAAAAATTTAATCGATTAGTCGATTACTCTGTGCTCGATATTTTCGACTAATGACTAATTTTATCTGAAAAACAATTTTAGTCGATTAATCGATTAACTGCTTCTCGGCCCGACATCACTAGATGTAATATCCTTTTTTGTTGTCCCTGACATTGTTTTAAAACAAAAATATGTGCCCATGTCTTCAATTCCTTCACTACGCTTTAATTAATTTTCATCCTTCCACTGTAATCATACGCGTGTACAGATGTCGCCTTGAACGCTCTACACTCCTTACTATTCCCACTTGCTTGCTTTGCATCTTGCAGTCATGCACGTTTCAATTATTTATAAGAAACATCGTAAGCATAGATTAAAGCTGCACAAATTTGCATATGTGAAGTTGTAAACAGCTCCGTCGTCAAACATACAAGTGTGCGCTGCGCATGTTACATAAACACATATGTAATGCACATGCACTGTAGTTTAATGTGTGTATAGCTGTGCTTCAGTAGTTTGTTCAAGCGTTTTTTCTTTTCTTTATTTTCTAATACTTCTTGCTCTTTATACACAACAAGAACACAACGAGAACACAAGAAGAAGAAGTCGCGACGCGCTTACTACATATTATACGAATACTCCACGAAAACCCTCAATTTGTACGTGACTAGATTATCTCACATAAAGTGGCGTCGACAATATGCTCTCAACATGAACGTAGGTACCGACATCCGACAACATCCACCCGACCCCACCACTACATACCCCCCACTCAAACTATCACCAACTTGTATATCGTTCGCGTATATGTATACGTTTCGTTCTATATCAGGGGTGGGCAAACTTAATACTGGTATGATCGACATTAATTTTTTTTTATTTATGTGCGATCAACTCAGAGACATGAGTTAAATTAAAAACAAATAAAGTATCTTTCAGGTCAAATTCCCACAAGGGAAATATAGGGTTACCACAATTCCTCATTGTAATAATTAGTATCCGACCGAAATTTTGGTTTCGGCCAGTTTCGGCGAAAAATTGGAGTTTCGGACTTTCGGTTTAGTTTCGGTTTCGTGAACTTCGAATAGTGAACTGTATTTTCGAAGCGACATTATATCTGACTATTTTTGGGTTATTATATAAATAATTTAGCTATTTTTTGGGCTACTGGAACGCCACTGATCGGAGGTTTTTGTTAAAACTCTTCTGGCAACAGTGCTGCCTTGGAATTAGTCATGTCAGTTGTAGAATAGATACGCGTTCAATTTTAAATTCATGTTTCATCGTCTGCTAAATTTTTAGTACACATTTTAGATAATAGTTATTTGTGTATTAAAAGCGCAAAATGGTGGTTTGCCGCTCGATTGAGAATGTTGACGCGCGACGCCGCCAGGCGGAGCGCGTTAATCTCATGAGAGCGGCAAGTCATTTTGTGCTCGAATTACACAAAAAATTGTTTCTACAATCTTATAAAAATTTTTTTTTATTTAAAAGATACTTGAAAAAATAATAATGGACGTTAATATTTACTTTAATATTATAATTTTTGCAGCTTCAGAAATATCTGGAGGTGTACTTGAGAAATCACTGTCACTATTACATATTTCCATCATATATGTACATATTTTTTTAAATCTTTTATTCTAATTATTTATTAATTATAGTTGTTTGTAATTTTTAATTAATATTTTGTAGTTATTTCGAAATTTAATAAAATTAATATTTCACTTGATTACGATAAACATTATAATTTTAGAATCTGTTTATTTATTTGTCACCATAGAAAATATAAACAACGCCTACCCGATTTGTAATTAAATATACGTTGAGCGAGCGACAAAGTATTACTTTTCCGCTTTAAGGCGCAAAATAGAAATTTGTTGCTCGGCAACGAGAGTCTTCGGCAACATTAAATTAACCTAGTAAATTACTCAAAATGTCTGTGCGATCGGCTGTCGAACTGTTCGCGATCGACCGTTTGCCCACTCCTGTTCTATATAATTATGTATGTATGTATAGTCAGTTTCCTCATTCTTGAAGTAAACGTATTGGATACGCTTCTACATTGTGTATGCCCCCGCGAATCCCCCGCGATTTTTTTTTTGTGGATTCGATTATTGTAAAGGGCCTTTTAGACGGTCATATCAGTTCTCAGTTCAGTTTCAGTTTCCGTTCTCGTTTCATTTCAGTTCGGATGAAGGTTTGTTTTTACACACGGTCCGTTCAGTTCTCACTGTTCTCAGTCGTTTCAGTTCTTTGTATAATCTGAGTTGCCATGAACAAAGTGTTTCGCTTTAAAAGTGTTCAACTTATATTGTTATACTAGTTTAAAAGTGGTAATATAGTAAGCGTTAGCTTTGGTGCTAAGGAAAGAGCGGAAGAAAAGAAGCCAATGGAGTAAAGCGCTTCTTAAAAGAAATTCACTGTTGCATGTAAATTTAATGAAGGAACTTCGCTTAGAACCATGTGATTGGTGGTTGCATTATTTACGAATGAATGAAGATACGTATCTCCTATTATTACGTCTTGTGAGGCCTATTATACAAAAGCAGGATACCAATATGAGGGAGGCTATTACTCCTCATGAAAGGCTAAGTTGTCTATATAAAATGTGCACTTTTTCAGATTTTCAAGAAAACTGACGTGAGTAAACGGACTGAGGCATGATGCACTTATTTACACATACGATTTCTAAGAACTGAAACGAAACAAATAGGTCTATCCATTCCGTCAGTTTTCAGTCTCCGTTTCAGTTCTCCTTTCCGATTTTGATTTTTGCACGTAGGAAAAGCTGACAGTTCGACTGAAACTGAAACTGAACTGAGAACTGATATGACCGTTTAAAAGGCCCTTAATTTAGATTCACTTTATAAGTGAGTAATTGAATAGTTTTATGGAAGGATTAAAATCGGTGCTTATTATTTTGTTTAAATTTTTTGTGATTTATGTTTTAATTCGATGAGAGGTATAAAAATTTCAAGAAACTAACTGATGCATGCGAATATTTCGCACAATATCATATTAAAAAAAAAAGTAAAAAAGAACATTAAACTTTACTGTCATAATTTAGGTGCCGTATCACACTACCCTACCAATATGAAATAGACTATGATTAAATAGATTGTCAATAAATGGCGCCTTCTACATTCTCTTAAGGAAAGGGTAAGGTTAATTCGTACAAAAAAGCATGTTTTTGTTATTTTTTTTGTGACGACACAGTTAAAATCTCTTTATTAAAACCAGTGGTACATTAAAGTATAACATTCGAATAATATTGTATAAAATTTTCACGAAGAAATATTAAAAAATACAGTAATGGCAGCAATTATTCGAACGTGTCTCAGAAAAAAGTAGAATTGCGGTGCCCCTCATAACTTGGTGCTGGATCATCCGAAATAAAAAAATTAAAGTTCATTCGTTAGATAGTAGTTTTCCTCAGGTAACGCTGGGAGGGTTTTTCGAAATTTCAATTTTTCACTTTTTTTGGAACACTTAGAACGGATAAAACACGATTTTTGCGAAAAAAAATTGGCTAATTTGTTATAGTAAAATAAAAATTGTTAACAAATTTGAAAAAAATTCTCCAGCGTTACCTCGTAAATTATGTACATAAATAGTGTTCAAAATTTCAAATGGATTGGTGCTGTAGTTTTGAAGTTATGAGGGGCACCGCCTTTGAAAACGTGAGCTGTGGGGAAAACGCTTTAAAGTTTTGAACACTTAAAAATTCTTGTATAAAACTGATATAGAATACTTACTGCTAAACTAAATTTTGTACCCTACACTGATAAAATATACAGTACAGGTATAAACACGTTAGTACTTCCATTGAAATTTCTATAATATAACTGAGAGAGAGATATATAGAGAGTGAAACATCTGCCAGGTAACAACAAAAATGCTTATGACTTCGTCAATTTTGCTCCAATCAACTTGAAATTTTGAAACAATGTTCTTGAGATATTATGTATTCAGTTAAAAAAATGCAAAAAAATTATTTTAATACCTTACCCTGTCCTTAATAATGTAAACAATTCCAACCGATAGCTGTCGTGCACATTCATCGTTCACACAGCATCTGTATATCATAGTCAGAACAACCCTAGAGGAGGCCAGTCACGATCAGTGATCACACATATGCGGAAAAGTAACATAGGTACACACTTTCCAAAAAATTCCGTCAAATAAACAACTGGTTAACTTTTAAGGACTGCCACACACTTCGGATTTTAATTCCGACAATCGATCCGGTACGGACCGACTACTGTGTGCGCCGAGCCTAACAGTATTAAAATATTTACAATTTTTAATTTAACAACTCTTTTTACATTATTATTAATTTATTATACTTCCAAAATTGGCGCAATACATCTTCTTTTCTGTCCAACTACAGAATTCACATAAATAAATTAAAAACATTCTTCAGTTTTGTTTTTTTAATTATTACGTATTTTCATTTGTTGTTGTGGAAAAATTGATACAGAAACATTCATTTTAATTAAAGAAATTTTTCTCAAATTACGCCCGAATTTAATATCTCGTATATTATGAATAACTGGTACAAAATCTTTATTAGGTGCGGAACATTCCTGTGGATATTTCATTCATTTGACGACATTTGTGAAATAGACGCTTGAAACGGACGGACTCACGGACGTCTCGCAACTTGATAAACATGGTGGGTATGCTTGTTTGATACTGTACATAGTATACAAGTCGTCTTCGACAAACGACACTCACTCACTAGTGACGATAGCGGTCCAATTGCCCCCCTTTGTGTCCAATGTCAACAATGATTACAATTGTTGTTACTACTAAAATCTCTCTTAACAAATAGTACTCATTCTTATTTTAAATAAATGTGTATTTTATCTTGCTCTCTTTGTTACTACCAACTGGGCAGAGAGTATATCATTTTGAGTTAAATTTTGACCATGATTAGGGTTGCCACCCGTACTTTTTTAAAAAGTATTGTACTTTCATTTAGACAAACGTACTTTGTACTTTATAAAGGAATAAAAGTACGCTAAAATACTTTTTTTTAGGTATGTTAACCCGTTTAGGACCACCATCTACGATATTTTTCCAAATAAAAAAATTCATACTTTTATAAGTATTATTACAGACTTCTATACTGAAGGGTGTGTGTCTCTGATATAAAGTAGGCCATACATCATCAAGCGTTTCAATTGATACGTCTGACTCAGTTGCTTTTTATTTATATCTTATACTTACCGTAGTAATGTTGAGATACGTAATACAAGCTCATAATAAATATACACACACGCAAAAAAATATATTTTATTGGTTTTCTTTACAAAAATATGTAATGACAATTTTTACAAAAATTTATATTCAGAAATAACGAAGTAAAAAAATTACATAATAAATATATCACACACACACACAAAAAAAATAATATATTTTATTGTTTTTCTTTACAAAAATATGTAATGACAATTTTTACAAAAATTTATATTCAGAAACAACGAAGTAAAAAAATTACATAATAAATATATCACACACACAAAAAAAAATAATAGATTTTATTGGTTTTCTTTACAAAAATATGTAATGACAATTTTTACAAATATTTATATTCAGAAATAACGAAGTAAAAAAATTACATAATACAATATATCACACACACACAAAAAAAAATAATTAAACAGTAGCCTTTATCCAATAAAGTTTCAGAAAGAGTAAGTACTATCTTACTACAAAATGGCAATTCTGAAAACGAATCGCTTAATACGGTATCTTTGCCAGTACAAATTATAAATTTATAAATATATGACGACGAAGCTTCGCATAGTTTAAAAATTTTTATACCAAATCGGACACGTTTGCTCGGAATAAATTGTTTCCAGCTCAATCTTCCCTTGTAAAGTAGTAAGCTTTCATCCACACATATTTCTTGCTCCGGTGTATACATTTCCTAAAATCTTGATTCAATAATTGGCCAAATTTTCTTCAATTTCGTTGAGTAGTTGTCTGTGGGTTCTAATTCTTTACTCTCAAAATGAAGAAATTTTTTTAATAGAAAAAATCTTTCCCGCGACATCACTTTTTTGAAAAATGGTGTTTCAACTGATGGCCTCTTTGTAAAATATAATTTTTTACTTGGTTTGTGTACCACACCTTCTAATAAAATTAATGCCAAGAAGCACATTAATTCATTAACATTTGTTTTGAAAACTTCTCTATGAGAAGAATGTGGTTCATTTTCTTTATTTTTATTCATAAACTCCTCAGCATATATATTCGTTTCTTCAACGATTTTTTCCACTATCTCGTCGGTTATGAAACATCTGCAAAAATAAAAAATAAATTTACAATATTAATATTATCTTTTATTTTGATGTGGTAGGTAAGTAAATTGTTTTTTGATAGTTTTTTGTTTGAATTTTAATATCAAACAAATGATTTCACTCGACGAAGTAGGTTTACAACAACTTCATCGTTGCATCCATTGAATGATTTATTGCTTAATTAAATAGTGCAGTACAAGTAAACCTTTTTTTGTGCGGTGGATACGGACCGCATAAAAAATCGCACAAAAAAAAAATATTTAAGAACTTCATAAATTGCTATAAAAAGTATAGTTCGATCCAGATTGTAAGAAAAAACTTTTTTTATGCGGTGGATAGGAACCGCATAAAAAAAGTTTCATCGAAAATATGTAGCTCAGAACGCTCAAAACCTCACGATTTGCTTAAAAGTTGCTTTTCTAAACAAGATAAAGTATTAATTTACACATAAGAACAATTTATTTCATTTTTAAAATATTATGAAAATTCTGAAAAATGCATCTGTAAAAAAATTTAACGATATTTTCTTACTTTCTCTTGCTTTTGATTTACATTATGCACTTGAGAAATTTTTTCAAAAACCGCATTAAAAAAATCGCACAGAAAAAGGACCGCATAAAAGAAGGTGTAACTGTAATTAAATTTTTGTACTAAATATTTAAAACAAAAATTAGTAATTTATTACCAAGATACATCAATCTGACACTATTTGCTATACAGGTAGGCCAGTTACATGTTATTGTCCTATACCCGTGCTATACCCAATTTTCTTACTACGGCCAAGCAATCTCCGTAATTACAAAAGTAAACAAACTTTTAATTACCACAGTAAATACCATAATTACACAAAAATTCTGTAATTTCCATATATTATTTTGCCAGTGACGTTCAACTTGGTAAAAAGTATAATTTAAAAATGGAAAACAGATTTTGTCTTTAAAGTATAAGTAAATATTCGCTAATTCACCTTCATTTAGACGAAGTTAGAAATTAACCAATTTTCCATTTCCGAAAGCACACATTTGTAAACATTTTTCTTTTTTACGTACGTATATCATAAAAACTTATTTAGTTTGCAATTTTTTAATAATTAGATTCCACGCCACTGAGTTATAGATGTATATTTTAAAACAAACATATAAACAAATACGTACCTAAAAATATCCAGCATATTATTATCCTCAGGAAATTCAACTTTTATTCCTGAATCACCAAGAAAATCAAATTTTTGGCAATGTTCTCGTTGCCCTTCTATTCAAAGTTCTTCGCCATCGTCTTCTTGTATCTCCCCTTCTCCTTCTTCACTACGGCTTACGATATTTTGAATATCTTCGATGTCGAAATCACTTTCTGAACTTTCATCGCCACTAAATTCGCTTAAATTAAATTCTATATCACTATCTTCGAGAATAGCTAATAAATCTTCTTCACTCTGTATATATCCTTGGGCCATTATGTATTTTTTACGATTATATAATTATAGGTTATATATAGTTATACAAAAAAAAAAATTATAATGCAAAAATTTTGTCTTTTCTAAGCACTAAAAAAAAAAAAAAATTCACACACAAAATTACACACACACTAAAATTGAAACAGACCTAACCTATGAAAATTATTTTAAATATTATTAACGTAGAAGTTTTAAAATATTCAAAATAATATTCAAAAAAAACTGTCTTTTAATTATAAATGTCATTAAAAACAAAAAATAAAATTGAAAATATAAGGATGACAAGGATAATTAATAAAACGCATAGCACGAGGTAAAAAATAAGTACGTAAACGATGTAACGCATGTGCGTATGTGGTATAATTTACTTCCTATATTTACAATATTATAGCGTTAGATGGCAGTAGGCTCCAGTTATCGACACAAGACGAGCCAGACTCGTCAATTGGATTTTTTATTAAAATTGCTATGACGAGCTGAGCTCGTCATTAGTCCTAAAAGAGTTAAATTTTCATTCATTCATCTTATTTTTAGCCATGTATTAACATAATATGATTTGTATTCAGAAGTAAACATAATCAGACATAATTTTATTAATGAATTTCTTGCAAAATTAATTAATGTGCACATTTTAAAGATATTTCTACTGCAAAAAAATTAACGCTGCGATAATTTTCCAAATACATACAATAACTGCCTATCTTTTGTCAGCTTTTGTCTATTCCTGCTACTTCAGCATTCATAGAAAGAGTATTTTCAATAATGAATATTAAATGGCTTGAGGAAAGGTACAAGGCGTCACTTAATAAAAATATGAATTACCGATAGATATTTATATTAATTTAGATATAGATTGTAAGAATGCCTTAAATGTTTTTAAAGAAGACAAATATCCAGATAGCCAGAGCCGGATTTACTCTAAGTGCCGCCCGGAGTATCGTGAAAAATACCACCCCCTGGTTTTTCGTAAAACGAAAATTTCGAAAAAATTTCTTAGTAAACATAAAATGACGAGCAAAAAAAAAACGTTAAATTCCAAATTTTTTCGCCCTGTTTAAAATTTGCCGCTCGACGTTAGTGCCCCGCGTGGCCTTAGTGTAAATCCAGGGCTGAATATAGTTAAGAGCAATAAGAAATACGTATTTTTCGAAAAATAAATAATATAAAAATTTAATGCGTACTTTTTTTTACTAACTGTACTTTTTATTTTTGCTAAAAAACCGAAAAATACTTTTTTTGCCTTAAAAAAAGGTGGCAACCCTAACCATGATGGATGCAATATACAGTTGAACCTTTTTATATGTGGTGGATAGGAACCGCATAAAAAAAATGACAAAAAAATATACAAAAACTTCATAAATAGGTAGCTATAAAAAAGTATAGTTTGTTCCAGATTGTAAAGAAAAACCTTTTTTTACTTGGTGGATCGGGACCACATAAAAAAAGCTTCATCGGAAATACATAACTCAAAACATCACGATTTGCTTAGAAGTTGCTTTTCTAAACAAGATAAAGCATTAATTTACGCATGAGAATATTTGATTTCATTTTTATAATATTATGAAAATTGTGAGAAATACATCTGTAAAAAAACTTAACGATGCAATAACTTATATTCTTACGCAATGTACTGATTTAAATGCTTAAAAATCATCAACAAGTTATTTTATCAAAGTAAATTATTATAATTAATGTTTAGATTTCTTATTTTCTCTTGCTTTTGATTCACATTATGCACTTTAATGGGCACCTTTTTTTTAAAAACCGCCTAAGAAAAAGGTCGCACAAACAAAGACCGCATAAAAAAAAATTCAGCTGTACTAACTATATAAGAGTAGGTAACTTATGCTTATTAGTGTACAGAAATTGTTACATTTTTCGCGTATAGATTTATCGATTACTCTTTCCTTCTGCTTTAATTTCTAGAACTCAATTTCTAAAGAATTCTCTTAAAAATTCTTGTATCAACTTTTAGAAACCTTTATTTAAAAACCGCAAAAAAAAGTCGCACAAAGACCACATAAAAAAAAGATTCAACTGTAATAGTGTCAGCAACAATGTTATTTACTGAAAATTGACATTTAACGATGGTAATGGAGTATAATAAATTTTAAAAAGCGACTCAAAATTTTCGGGTGATTGGTCTAATCTGTTATACATTTTATATCAAAAAAATCTTTCTTATAACCACGACACCTGTCATTGACAACGACAACTTCAAGACACTTTTTATGCAAAGTTGAAAATAATTCTCAGCGGGGTTCTATTATTATAAGTCTCATCATTTGAGTTCTGAAAAACTGCTGTTAGCGAATTTCCAGAATGGAATTCAGTTTTACTATTACGCGACCTGAGCCCGGGACTATGGCAGAAATTTATTTTAAGGTCCCTACAATCCGAAAATAATATTCGCTACAATTTATATATATATATATATATATATATATATATATATATATATATATATATATATATATATATATATATATATATATATCCATATGTATATATATGTATCCACACGATAACTCTCGAACGAAACGTCCTACTTTTACGAAATTTGGTGAAAATATTGGAAGTCCCAAACCGTTGCACAAGTTCGGTAATCAGACACATTTGATGCCCGGAACATGGTCTTTTTGGCAATTTTCGTGAAAAAAATTAGTTTTTTGCCAAAATTTACCTTTATTTAAAAATTTTTGCGACATTTTTTGACACCATTGAGACGAGGGGAAAAAATCACACAAAAAGGTCTTTAAACTATTATTCTATGTCAACTAGTTTCCGAGAAAAACTAATTTTTTTAAACGGAAATTCGCTATGTTATGCAGAATGCTGCGACAGGGGTATTTTATCTTCCTCGCGCAAAAAAGTCCTTGGTGACGAAAGATACAAGAGCAAAACTTTAAACGTTTAATTTTACACAAATCGATTTCAAGTCGGTAAATATTGTCATAACTGAATCAGTTGTTCGCATAAAAAACTTCTCGTAGAAAAATATCGTAAAAGTACACTTGAAATAAAATTGAGTTATTTACATATTTAAACCATTCAAAGCGGATTTGAATATATTTCTTTTTATACTCTTATTCATAATACAAAGCTTATCATTAATTTGGGTACATAGGAGACTGATAGTTGAAAAAAATAAAAAATATCTAAAACCGTTTTAGAAATTCTTCTTAGAAGTTTCTTTTTAAATGTCTGGTATATATCCAATCAAAAGACAACCTGTGTACACATCATCAACACCTAACATTATGACAAATTTCAAATTCGCACATTATATAGTTTTCGAGAAAAACCTCTGACGTACAGACGGGTACAAGAGTGATTTTATAAGGGTTTTGCTTTCCCTTTTAAGATACGCAACCCTAAACAAACCGTATGACAGTTTTCATAATTTTCTTCGAAAAAATGTTCTTTTGTAATGGCGTATAATTATTTAAACTGAGTTTCACACAAAATTTCACAAAGGTACTAAAAGAACACACATACATAATATTTTACAATAAATGAATTTTTCGTGGAAAATTTGTTGTCAAATTACAAAGTTATGTGAAAATTACATCTATCAATAATACTCCGCCAGTATATTTAGCTGCTTTTCTCGTATAACACTGAGCAGCATGGTTACAATATACCTGGCACTCGTAGAATATTTAACAATATTTTAATATAGAATATGAGCATATTTCACACGCTTTACTCGGATACATTTACTTTATTGTATACAGATATATCGTATAAATACCCGGTAGCTTGTTTAAACTATATTTATTTAAAATGTAACGGTACAGTACAGGCCAGCAAACGGAAGATCACCAAATATTGAAATAAAAAAAGATTTGAAATAGATACGGTAGCAGAGCGTGGTCAAATTCTAATCAGAGGCAAGATATGCATTACGCAATAAAGCTAACTTATTTTTTGGACCCTACTGACGTCATAATGTGCACTAAAATAATTTTGAAACCTAATTTTCATTAGTCGAATCAGTAGGCTATCGATAATAAAAAATTGAATTTTGTTATTTTTTTTGCACAAATATTGTCATTTTGATTGCAAAACTTAAAACAAGTCGAGTGAATTTAAGTGATTCACACGATCAACTTTTTAGTATCCGAAAAAAAAAAAAAAAACATTGAACCGAAATTGATGAAATTTCGATTCAGTTCGATTGGTACTCCAACGAAATCGATATTATTGTTTATTCACGAAATATCATGTATGGGGAAAAATGCTTACAAATAGTGCAAAAACACTTTATAGTGACATCGAAACGTACAAATATGCTAAAAATTTATATTTTACTTTTTCGACCCATTATAGTAACTTTCCTATATTGAGAAGTTAAAAATTTATTTTTAGGTAACAGTGCAGTTTCTAAATACATTGAAATAAGAAAAACATAATTTTTTTTTAAAAATTAATTTCCCAGTAAGAAGTTAATGAATCGATCCTAAAGTCGATGTGTTTTAAGAATTTCCCCATTTAGCTGCGTGTTAAAAAATAGTTTTTATACATTTTTATCTCACAAACTATACTATGGAAATTAGACAAAGAGGCGAAACTCAACGTATTCAAAAAAGTGTCTAAATCAAAGATGGCACTCGTGTTCGTAGGATACGAAAGCGGTACAGTACTTACTCTCAAGTGGAACACTCTCAAATGGAAACGCGAGCTTCTATATTATCTTTGTTAGCTTTTGAATAGAATCTTCTGGAATTTTTTTCAATGTTCAACTCAGTTATAAAGTGGGTTTTCGATCGTTTTTAAAATAAACTTAACAGTTTTTATTTTGAGTCGCATCATTTATATTGTATATTATATAATTCGCTGACGTCACTATGTAAAATCGGAGTCAGTACCATTGGATATTTGCCGTATAAAGTAATTAAAACTATAAGAGTTTATTTCATAGATTTGTAATTTCTATGTATTTCCTTATTATTAAATATCATCAATCGACATTGGCGATTCTCAAATGGAAACACTCACTTCCCCAGTCCCGACGTGTTTCCATTTGAGAATAAATACTGTATTTACATTCTGTTTTATCCATTTTATGTTACTATATTCGCTATATTCACATCAGTATTCGGGGATTATTAACGCCACGAGTGGTAAAAAAAGAAAGCCTTATATGTGCCATTTTCGTGACCAATTTTGTCAATTCCTCTCATATAAGTAAGATCTCCATCTTATAATACTCCATTAACTATACGTTCAAATTGGTTCAAATTTTATTTATTAAATACTAAAAAATAATATTTCCAAAAATCATTCATTACTCTCTATAGAATATAAAATTTTTGTTATGACTTGTCACGATTTATATATTCTTTAGTATAGTTCAATTAGGTTTTTGAAGAAAATTTTTTTTTGTTATAAATGGAAAGATCTTATATAAGTTTTATAAGAAAACTCTTTTTATTTTTTTTTAAACGTAATAATTAAGAAGTTATATTAAATTAAAAATAAATTTTTAAATTTAGAACCGATAACGGGCCGATAGTTTCCGAGCGCTTATGTGACGTAATAAAGGTTATATGACCTGAACATAGCTACATTAGTGTCTTTTTATTTTCAAATAGATTATAGACCAAGAGCTACTGGCCCATTTGCGATGGTCATTTCAACACGCTTTAAATTGAGAAGATAGAATCTCGGATACTTACTATACATAGAAATTCAGTTCTGGCAAGCCTATTATTCGACTGGGTTGTCAGAACTGAGTTTTTGTGTAGAGTAAGTAGTATCCCAAATCCTATCATATCAATTTAACGCGTGTTGAAATGACTATCACAAATCGGCCAGCAGCTCTCCTACTATTATTGTTGCTATGAAATTATTGTTACTATGAAATTATTGTTGCTCTAAAATTGTTGTTTCTATCCAAATTATTGCTTGCTATAAACTTCACTGTCGAAATATCGAAACTAAAGAAATATCGAGATTGTTTTGTACCACTTTGTGATAGCAATACAAAAATAAATCCGGAAAAAATGTCCCTCAAGATTTTGAACGTCGAAATCAATGAAACAACCACCAATAATTTTTCCTACTAAATTTGAATAATTTTGACACTTTTGACATATTACCTTTATGACGTCACAGACATCGCGATCTTTTGTAGTGCTGTTTTTAACCAAATGAAATTTTTTTAAATTTTTCAAGTTTTAATTAATTTATTATTTATTATATATCATTTATTAAAAATTTTTCATATCGATTATCAATATTATTTATGATGTATATTTGAAATAAAACAAAAAAAATGATATTTATTTTTTATTCAAAAACCCAGTTGTCTATTAAATACTAAAAAATAGTATCGCCAAAAATCATTCACTAATCTCTAGTCATAACTATAAAACTTTTATTATGACTTTGTTACGATTTTATATATTCGTTGGTGTACTTTTTAAACTACATATAACTAACACCATGCACTGTTCAGAGCTCATATACGCCGTATCGCGCGCGTTCGCTATTCACATTGTATACAATAATTTTAGTAGTGAAAAGATATGTACCTGGAATTTTAGTAAGTAATTTCAATAATATTCCAACATTATATTATATATTGTAACATACTATAGTAGTTGTATGTAATTGTATAAAACAGCTAAATATTGTAACATCTTTCAAATATAAATATAATAGACAATATACAACCCAGAGAGAATATATATAAACACAAAACATAATTGAATGTAATATAGAGGTAATTCTAGGAGCTTCTGTTTACTGTATAAAACACATCATTGACGGATATACACAGAAGAAAATTATGCAGGCAGTGGAAATAATTTTGTATTCAATTCAACTGGCGAATAAGAACTCAAAATTATTGTTTGATTCAAAAGACTTGATTGAAAAATTAAGATGTTTTTTCTTGATATTTTTTCTTTTTTTTTCATATGTTAATATAAATATTCGGAATCTTTCTCATATATTTTGTAATATAAAAAAAAAAAATATTTATCGAAAAATAATACCAAATAATACCATTTTTGAAAAATTACATTGTAAATAAATTTTTTCTGCAATCATAGTAGAACGCAAAATATGTGTTTGCTGAGGATTGTTATTTTTTGCTTTAAAGCTAAAAGTAGTACTTTGTCGCTTGCTTAATATATATATTTGCGTTGTTTTTATTTTCTATGACAACAAATAAACAGATTCTAAACTTCATATTATTTTTACCGTGATCAAGGGAAATATCATCAGGGAAATTTCAAAATAAATTATAAATAGTAAATAATAAGTTGATAAATAATTTTAAAAAAATATACGCACATATGATTCAAAGATGCAATAATAACAGAGATTTCTCAAATACACCTATATGTAGACATTTCTGAAGCTGCAAAAATAATAACATTAAAATAAATGTTAACGTGTATTATTATTTTTTCAAAAATTTTTTAAATAAAACGAATATATTTTACAAAATTGTGGAAAAAATCGTGTGTAATTCGAGCACAAAATAACACTGCTACTCTCATGAGAATGACGCGCTTCGATTGGCGGCGTCGCGCGTCAACATTCTCAATCGAGCGACAATGTATCATTTTGCGCTCTTAATACACAAATAACTATTGAATTAACGTAATATCAAACTCTTCATAATATCCCTCTAAACACTGCCCACCTTGCTTGTGTTTGGGAACCGCCACTGATACATATGCACATACAAATATTATTTATAAAACATAAATTGTCTATAGATAGATAACTAACTAACTCTGATAATATTGTTTTATTGTTGTGTGTAGCTACTATTTCTCGTGTATTTATGTGTACCTGTACGTACACCCCCCCCCACTCCCCCTCCCTATTTACCCCTCTCCTGTTCCATGATGATGATGAGAGCGACGTATTTTATAATATATATTATTAAACCAAATAACGCTTATGAAGGTAGCAAGAATGAAATGTTGCTAATATTATAAATTCTGGAATTGATGGCATACCATTTCAAAAATATTATTCAAGTAATTTGAACAAAACCTCCGTTTACCTACCTCTACCTCTCGTTCAAACTTGGAAAATAATCAAATATTTCTTCTCTAACCTAACTTCACTCACATCACATCATCAGTTTCCCCCCACCACCGTCAACCAGCAGGTTGTAGAGGTACACGGTTGTTCATTTGTTTATTAAAATACGTCACATATTTTCGTAATAATAATAAAATACAATAAATAAATAAATGAATAAATAAATATTGCGCATTTATTGTATAGGTAAACAAAATATGGAATGCCAAATACCTTATCCTACTATCATACCAATCTTTTTGATATGGTTTTTGTTGTTGAAATGAAACAGTACGTACAATGAGTATTTTATTTATAGTCGTTATTTGGTATTAAATAGAAAAGGTATTATTTATCTATAATCTTATTATATTGTGAATTATTATCAAAAAGAATTCTTTGTTCGAAATTTATTCGAATATTTATGAAAAGATAATTTACTTGACTTGAACGAATGAGTGAACAATATTAAGTTAATTTTTAACTTCCGATTCTTCAAATAAAATTTGTCTGGTGAAAATACAGAGTAGAATGCACAAAATACAGAAACGAGGTTACTATCTCTGTAATAACGTTACCTAGCGTGGACAAAAAATTTCTACCACTTCTCTACACTAATGTGTGTAGATACACACTGTTTGTAGTCGTGTGGATTTGATGTTTGTATGTGTGTGAATGGTCACACACACAACTACATAACACGTATGTACATGCGGACAGAGCAACATGCAGTGTAACTAACAATGATTTTAACAATACATAACAATTGACGTGCATTGGCTGACCGCCACCGAAAGAATGATCAGTTAAGCAGTGAGAAGGGCTCGATCGGCCTCCTTCTGTCCACAGATTTTTATATGTACGCTGTTACTGTATCCTGTGGTAGAATGTCTTGAAGTCATGTTCTGAGTAGTCCAATCCTATCAAATTATTAATGTTTTGCTCAAACTCGCCTTTCTTTCTTTCCAGTTTATTTGTCTGTCATTTTTTGCCATATTAAAAAAAAAAAAACAAAAAAAAAAACACTAACATCAAAATTGACATCAGGATGAAGTTGGTCACTGAATAATTTATTTAGCTGTGTCCACATGTAAGTCACGTGTTTTATTTCGATACGAATAAAAATATATAATATTGATAAATTATAAATGGAAAAAAATTTTAAAAGTTATATGTAATTAATAAAGTTTATAACATTTTAAAAAATTTCATTTGGTTATAAACAGCACCACAAGGGATCGCGATGTCTGTGACGTCATAATGGTAATATATCAAATGCTATTGACAGCTTGGTACGTATTGTCAAAATTATTATTTGTGGTTACTGGATTAATTAGCAATGTGCGACAAAGGATTTACAAAGGCTTATTCTGGTTACAAAATATCTAACATCTTTGTTTTATTATCATATAATTGTACAAAACAAGCTTGATAACTCTTTTAATTAGACATTTTTAATAAGGTATTTAATACAAAAATGTTTATAGTAGGCAATAATTGCACAGTAACTTTAATTCAAAATAAAAAGACATTAATGTATTTTCAGGTAAGTAAACATTATAACGTCACATATGCACACGAGTGGTTTTGTAAACTATCAGCTCGTTATCAATTCTAATAATTGTAAGTTTAACAACTTATTTTTAATTTAGTAAAAATTTTTATAAAGGCTGTCCCAAAAGACAACGATATACCTTGGAAGGATGATAGATCAGCTGATGCCTGACCAGAATATCGAAATATCGCCTGGTAATATATCGTTGGTTTTCAAGATATTGGAACTTTTATGGATTCCGGGAAAATCGACAATTTTGATCAGATTTTTGATTACCACAGTTAATTTCTATAACGCAACACTTTTGTCACTATCTATCTCATCCTAACTAATGTAAGTCTACTACCTATCAATTTTCTATCTTCGGTCATTATCTATCTTTAGTTTACACAGGCACAAGAGTGTCTGCAAGTAACTGAAATAATTTGGAAGTAATTATTGAAATAATTTCACAGTGACCTTTTTTTGCAGTAAAATAGAAAATTTCCTTTTTTTCTAAAGTAAAACGAAGCAAATGTTAGACCATTTTAAAAACTACAATAAATGAGCAATCTTTTAACGTAACTTGCCCGGGTAGGGTGGTACATTTCTTTTACGGCATAAAGAGTCAGACTTAGCTCATAAAAAAAATTTATGTAGAAATCGGCAAAAAGGGTGTATTTTTTCCAAGATATTAGGTCTATTACCCTTACTTTGGATTGTGATCTACAAGAGGACTCTTCAGGGTTGCGTAATAAAATTTAGAATTTCAGAGAATCAAGTCTTGCAGGTACTCGAAAATCTGATCAAAATTGTCGATTTTCCCAAAATCCATAAAAGTGCCAATATCTTGAAAACCAACGATATTTTACCAGACGATATTTTGATATTCTGGTCCGGTATGAGCTGGTCTATCATCCTTCCAAGGTATATCGTTGTCTTTTGGGACATCCTGTATATTACTTGAAAAAATAAAGAGTTTTGTTATAAAACTTCTGTATGATCTTTCCATTTATATGACATAAAAATTTTTTCTGCAAAATCTCAATTGAGGTTAGAGAATTTTTTCTTCTGCAATAATTAGTATCAAACATTAGTGATTGTATTACACGTTGGTTAGATTTTCATGGTGTATTTAACATCTCTTTTTTGTAAAATTTTCCAAAAGAAAGCATTTTTCAAACTTTTGAACTTTTATTCTTATATAATCTTATATATCCTGTTCTAGCATTGTACAATAGAAACTAGTAAATAATATAAGAAGGCATTATTTAAATGTACATACATACATACATGTATAATACAATAAAATATCAACATATTCATAGTCTGTATCCTCACCACTTTTTGCCTATTGAAGCAAATAATATAAAAGAGGATATATATGACAGTAGTCATATGATTTGACCCAAACATAATATCACAAGCGGAACCCAAACCCCCCTCTCTACTGCTAATCCTCCCCCCCCCCTTCAACATATATTTGTTGTTGTCAGAAAGGTTTAAATACTATTATTATTACTATACACAGGATAAGTACTATACACTACACTACACTAGCACAAGAAAAAGGGAACAAACTGAAGGGGGAGGAGTAACAGTAGTAGTGCACACCGAAGAGCAGCATAACACGCACACACACACACGTCAACAGCGACAACGCGATCAGGGTGAGAGACACAGGGGGGAGATAGCAGCGGCTCGAAACTATGCCAAGAATGTGCAATTAGTGAGCGCTGAACGAACATGTATACGTACATACATCCAGTCGTATTCCTGACTCACTCGCCCTTCCCACCCTGTCCCTCCCGTTGTGTTCCCTTAGAGCGTCGATTACAACATCCAACGCGCCCCTTTCTGTGTCATAATAATACTTCACTATATCTGTAACACGGACGGACGGACAGACAGACGAACGGACGGACCGAATGTATACGGAAGTAAAAGTCATTCCACTAGTGGCAGGCTCTAGCTACCCTTTTGTTATGTGCACGAGGTCTAAACATAACCATAGATGATGTGGATGATGACAACCTTTGGTGTCATTTCTGTAGAGAGACTTAGTCGGGGTTATAATCATTTTTCGTTTATAATTATTTTTTTTTTAATTATTTTATTAATTTTTTTTTTTTTTTTTGATGAATTATAATAAATAAAGCGTCGGTTTTAATGAACTGCTGACTCCGGCTTGTCGGAATAAATCTGACCGAGTACCACCTCTGGCATCATATTTTATGTTAAAAAATATTTTTTTTTTTTAAAAAAAAGTTTTTTACGTAAAACTGAGTTCTTAATTGATTTTCATTAAAAAAATATTGCAGCGGAAACAGTCGTTTTAAAAAGCACATCATTAGTGTTTTTACGTTAAAACAATGAAAAAAAATTTTTTCCTAAAATTATTTAATGTGAAAGTTCAACCCATTTGGATTAAGAATCGATCATCATCAATCAAAATACAAGAGATCTCTTTTAGTTTGAATGAATAGGTGTTCTAATCGGTGGTCCGCATCCAGTTCTTTTGCCGCGCCCATATGCAATTTAATATATCTCGCTTCTTCTCCTAGTCCCGCAAAATTTTTCTAATACCAATACATTGGTAAAGATGTGGATAAAATTGTATCCATAAAAAATTTGTTAAGTATTACTTTCACGAAAAACAAAATTCTGGTCAGTGAAAAACTAAACCACGTAAAAAATTCATTCTGAAACAGCTTGGTAATATTTTTAATTTGATTTTATTAAAAATAGTCAGAAAAATGCAGCAGTTTTAAATTAATATTTTCCTTGTAACCATTTTTATGAATTCGCTGTTTAAATGTTTACGTAAAAGTTGCTTTAAAACCAAATTTATCACTGAAACGAAGAGATTTAAAATCGCTGTTATTAAAAAGTTTGCAGCCGAAGTATTAAAGCAAGTTTTTGGAATCGGAATAAAAAAAAAAATTGTTTACTAGGATTATAAAGAAAAACTATTCGAAAACTTACGCCTTAAATTATCTCTCAGATAAACTTCCTTTTTATTTTGATATTGTGTAGTAATGATGTCGAGTGATTAGTCAATTAATTGATTTATTCGACTAATTTTGTTTATATTTAGTCATTTTTAGTCAACTATTTTACCCTCGACTAAATGACTAAAATAATTAATTTTTTTAAATGACTATAAACGACTAATTTAATAATCTTTCTGTATTATTTATTGGACTCCAAAAAAATGAAAATTAAAAATTATCTAATTGTATGAATTTTCACTTTTATGTGATTAACATAATATGTATTAAATAAATAAATAAATTGAAAAAAAATATCGTTTTTGAAAGAGTTACATAGGTTATTTTAGTCATAAATTCGACTGAAAATTTGGTCAATCAATCGACTATTCTGTGCTTGATATTTTCGACTAATGACTAATTTTTTCCTAAAAACAACTATTCAATTAATCGACTAACTACTCCTCAGCTCGACATCACTGTTGTGTAGGGGAGTCCAGATGGAAGCAGTATTATTGACCACGATGTGACATCTTTAAAAAAAAATTGACTTATGTTTTTTATTGTGATAACTTTTGAAATTTGTAAAACCCCTTCGATTTTTCGGTCTATACTTGAATTTAAATGAGTATTCTTAGTAACAAAGAATTCATATTGAAAATTGGCGTACATATATAACTAATTTAACCATTTACCAACTTTTCTTGAGACACCGTGCAAAATAAGTTTAATACAATTTGAAAAGCGACGACCTTTTATACGACATAAGAACTATAATAAGAAGACGTCGGAAGACTAAAGTTATACCCACACAACTTAAAGAACTGTTTATAAACATGTACATATAGTAAGAGAAAGTGTCAGATATACGAAAAAAAAATGCGAAATTCTTCTTATTTACCACAACATTTCTGTAATGTAATTGTTTTTAGTGTTTCGTACACAAAAATGTAAAAGCGGAACCCTCTGTCACAGACGATTTTCTCTGAAACAGTGAAATTACAAAAAACCTCGTTTTGAAGCACAGTATCTTGCAAACGGGACTTAAAAATGAAAAATGGTAAGAAATTTTCATCTCCATTTTCCAATACTAAAAAGTACTTCAAGAAATTAAGAAAAATTTTAGGTTCATAAGACGAAAAATTTAGAAATTATGAGGGTGTAATAGACAAACGTACGGGAATACACAGACAGACAGATAAGAGTTCTTAAATTTTTACTTCAGAACCCTAAAAATGACTGTTTAGTTGTTAAAATAAAATAAAGATTACATAAAAAAAATACTAGTTAATTAATTTTGCGAAAGTGAAACCATTAACAACCCAACAACAAGTCCAAAAATTTAGGAAGACAGGTCTACCCACACTGTAAACTTCCCACTGGGTGGCCTTGAAAGCTAAAGGCTTGTACATGAATAATTTTCTTTTTAATTTCAGAGGGATCCTCTCCCCAAATTCCCGACAGAGCCTTTGCTCCTTGCACCCCACCGGTGATTCGCCCCCTATATTGTATGGGGAGCTCCGCCCCACCAAACAAATGATATAAAGATTTGTTCATATCAACATATGCAAAACGAAAAATTTTCCACAAAAAAATTTTAATTTGGTTTTTTTATTATAAAAAACAAACGGCTAATCCGAATTTGCTGAAAACTTAACTCGATCTTCATTTTTTAATTACGCATCTAATGAAATAAGTCCGGAGTTGATACCATCATTTGTTCTCGAGATATGCAAGACGAAAGAAAACTCACGAACGAACTAACAAACGCACACACAGACATCACGCTAAAAACGATGAATTCGGATTCTAGTGACCTTAAAACGTGGAGATATGTCCAAATTAGCAATTCGTAAAATCCGATCCATTACAGTAACTTCCAATAGAAAGTTAAAAATTTAAAAATTTTTATATTTTGAAATTTTTTTTTTTAAATATAGATTGCCTGCTGTGAAGGTCAATTTTATAACGATCAGTTCATCTGGACCCATTTTTTAAACAGTACCCAATACTTTTCTAATTATTTTCTCTATATCCAACACTTATTATTACCCATCGTCTACATAAATTTATCAGTGTTTCTCGCTGACGGCGTACATAAAGTGAAAACGTCACGCTATATAGTGACTAACACTCACGCTGCTGTTAAACGGTACGTACCAGTAACGCTATATAGTGTACCGTGACGTGATATAAACCTCGGTAACACTGATACATAGCTGCTAGATACGTATTGTTGTTTCCAAATTGAAACATTATTGTAATTATTTCTTGCCAATGATGACAACAACAGCCAAGCGCACCCAAGATGGCACTACTCTACGTCACCGCTGCGTGTACCGCGATGAACTTTTATAATCAATTTTATATTCAATTTATTAATTTGTGTGTGAATGGAGCCAAACCAAGTACATATTTCATACTTAATGAAAATAGGTTGCTTTTGCAAGGAATCACACGAAATTCAAGGAAATATAAAACAGAAATCATAAATTAAATATTTATTCTCTCCGAACCGTAGTCTTGGTTTTTGTTAAAACACTAATTTATACTTATTCGCTCTGAGCCGAAACTGTAGCCACGTATGATTAATTGACAATTTATCAGGACATTTTACTATTGTAAATGAATGAAAAATATATTAAAAAACTGAAATTTGTTTAATAAAAGCCATACATTTGCTCATTTTACCTTAAAAAAGTCTTAAAATGGAATAGTTTTCAATAATTAACCACAAGAAAAAACATAAGAGGTAATTTTTATGATAGGTTTTTGAAAATTTCATTTTTTCATTTCATTTGAAAATTTCAACGTCAATAAATTGACGTTTGATAGTAGAGTTACAAATAATTTTGGTAATTATGCACTTACGATGTGCATTAGAAATGTATATTTTTTTTAATTTTAAATGAAACTAGAGATAAAAATAATAGATTATACGTTTTTATTTTTTTGCGGACTCCTCGATAAATAATTAAAATATTGATTTAAATTGTCGTCTGATTCAATATTATTTCAGCCATTTTTTTTCATATATGTGTGAGCGTTCTATGCATGTGTATTAGTGTTACTACATGCATACTCTTTCCTTATTGGTTTTTTAATGGCGGTATGTTTTTAAAATAATTCGCGCGCGGAAGTTTAAAATGCATAACATTTGACAAAACACTGAATTAGATTCTAATATTCCACAAATATGTAGTTGCTGCAAATAAAAATATATTTTAACATTTTATCAAAAAGTTTTGTAATATTTTTCTTTTAATTTTGGAAAATTCTGATTTTTTAAATTTTATAGATGGTATAGAAACTCTAGAAAAATCCGTTACAAATTTATTAACGTACGCATATCAAATATAAAGAAACGACAGGTTAACAATGAACCAGTTTGTTTGTAAAGTTCAGTAAAACGTTATTAAATTTTAGAATGGTCTATTTAATTGTTGATTGTTTAACATTCAAATTTTTTGTGACGGTCATATAAGTTCTAGAAAAATCCATCCGACGTTTAAGAAGAATATAAATGACCAGCAAGCCCAACAATTAATCAGTCTGTTTGTAGAGTCCAGTGCATTCAGACTTTAATATTTCTGGGCATTTTTTGGCAATTATAGATTATTTACGATTATAAATATTGTTGGGATAATGGTTAGCTCGGGTAACTCGGTTAATTTATGCGAGGGTTGTAGTATTTTATTTTGGGATAGTGCCGCGTGTAATTTTGAAGACGTGAAAAATTTTTTAATTTGGCATGGTGTACTTTTAGGCGAATGTTACTGTCCGACTTATAAAATGAAATGTGTACTCGATTCAAATCTAAATTTTCGTTGTTTTAGAACTTTTAAGCGTACACCAAAAAATAAATCTCAACGATGTAGGTTTTTTCAAAGTGGTAGGTTTAATACATTTATTGAAAATTCTCATTTAGACCTAATTACAATTTGGCGGTTCACAACCGCTTTACTTTTCATGAAACCACCTCGTCAAGATTTCATTTGTCGAAATTTAAAAATTTCACAACATACAATGGTCAGTTGGTATTCCTATTGTCGCGAAGTTTTTATTTTTTCACTTATAAATAATAGTAGTAAAATCGGCGGTTCAGGAAAAATTGTAGAAATTGACGAGGCGAAGTTCGGGCGTCGAAAATATCACCGTGGTCGAATTATTAAGGGACAGTGGGTTTTTGGAGGTATAGAAAGAGGGACTGGTCGTACTTTTTTGGTACCTGTAGCAGAAAGGAATTCTGCCACTTTGTTGCAAGTTATCAGAGAGTACATAGAACCAGGTACAACGATTATATCAGATTGTTGGAAAGCTTATCATAGCTTAAGTACGGAAGGTTTCGAACATCTTATCGTAAATCATAGTTATAACTTCGTCGATCCAGTATCAGGTGCGCATACAAATACCATCGAAAGAGTGTGGCGAGAAGTTCGCGCAAATATTCCGCGGTATGGAGGTAAATCGGCACATTTTACTGGATATTTAGCTGAATACTTATTTAAGCGTAAATATCCAGATTTAGAGTCCCGCTTACATGCATTTTATGTTGCAGGAGGGCAATTATATTCACCTTTAGGGAGGTAAATGAGACAGGATAACAAAAATTCTGTCTTCCAGAGCAAAATTTGTTTGCTTATTAAACTGGACATAACTACACCAGTTAATGCAGGTGAAAGCAAACAAGGACATTCCTCAAATTTTTATATTACTAAATACCAAATGATACCAACAAAATTGGTAAAATACAAAATAAAATCAGTCCCATTTATAGTTCTTTCACACTTTCTAAATAAGTATTTGTAATTTAAGAGTACTCTAGCTAGGATAGATTCATAAATTTTCTTTTGAAAACACAATTAAAATTAATATCAATTTTATTAACAAATAATTTAGTAATTTTTAATTAGGGTAAATTTAACTACTAATTTAAAACAAAACAAAATCTTTTTAAATCACTTATTTTTAGCTAAAAAATACAAAAGGAACAACAGCTAACAACAACAACATTAGCAACACTAACAACAACAACGAATTATATAAGGTAAAAGACCCGGTAATTGACCCTGGCCCAGTTTCTGAACTTTTCAACTTTGTTATAAATTAATAAAAAAACTATATTTTAAATAAGAAAAAAAATAAATTCTTAATTTAAAGTAATCTATTCTGTGTCTAATGAACAGCAATTTAAAAAGTTTAGAATATATTAACTAAATAAAAAAAAAAATTTTAAGTTTAAAATGTGTGTAAACACTATTTTTTTGGTAGTTTCTTAACAGTTTATGTTACAAAGTACTCATTTTGATTTGTGCAATATTCATCATGTAAGTATGAAAACTTAATTAAAAATATATGAGCAGGTTAATATTTGTTTAAAATTTATTTTAAAATATTTATAAAATACCTTAGAATGAATGATTTTTATTATTGAAATATGAGGGTCAATTACTAGGCTCACTTCTAAAGTGGTATGGCCCAATTAAATTCTAACCAGTTTTTGTTAGTTATTTTGTTATTTATAGTTATCTTCGATTAGTTTTTGTTATTTTTCATAACGTATATAACATTAAACATTCATTTTTATCAATAAGAAATTATTTATAAATTAAATTTTAAAAAACTGTATTTTTAAATTTAAGGATCAGAAACTAGGCCACTGTCAGGGTCAGAAACTGTCACATGAGAAATTTTGAAGGTCAGAAACTGGGTCCTTTTTGTCAATTTTTAAAACATTAATTTAAATTATTAATTCAATTCAAATAATTATTTTACTTGTATGGCTTTATTTTGAAAGCCATAAACTAGTTGATAAAATTATTAATTGTCTCTTAAGTTGAAACTTATATTTATTACTGTCGTTTAACCTCAGCCGTCACTCTTAAAAGGTCAGAAACTAGGCCCGTTACCTTATTTGTCAATTTTAAATTTTCGCGCGCCAATGATTTTAAAAACATACCGCCATTAAAAATCCAATAAAGAAAGACTATGCATGTAGTAACACTAATCCACATACATAGAAAGCTCACACATATATGAAAAATGACTGAAACAATATTGAATCAGACGACAATTTTAAATCAATATTTTAATTATTTATCGAGGAGTCCGCAAAAAAATAAAAACGTAGAATCTATTATTTTTGTCTCTAGTTTTATTTAAAATTAAAAAAAATATACATTTCTAATGCACATCGTAAGTGCATAATTACCATAATTTTTTTTTATTATTTTGTAAAATCTGGTAAATAGACATCGTAATGCGTAAAAAAAAAAAAATATTTTTTCTTAAGGTGGTTACCTTGTGACATGCTAGTAGAAAAAATTGCGAACCAAAATTACTTTATGTCATTATTGTCTGTATTATTGGATAGATGTTCATACGTATTAGTTTTCATACCAACATGTAGATGCATACTTTCAAACAGCCTGTATATACACACTTATACTATCAAAGTTTTTTATTATAAATACGCTGGCATCCTTGTAATTTTATCCAACAAACATATTAAGTGGTATAGGTATGCGTTTGGAACCCTGTATTTTTCCACCTGTACAAGATAGATATATGCTCTCGCGGACTTTTTTGTAGAGAATTCGATTCTCTACAAAAAAGGTCTTAACACTTTTTAATGTATCTATCACTGTTTTCGCTACGTAAGCGGTAAAAGGTCAAAAAACGCGATTTATGAATTTTCAATATTGTTTACAAGTAAATACGAATAAACCAGTTATTTAATATACAGGGTTGTCAGACTGCTTCGGTTCAGTTGCTTGAAATTGATGTACTTATAAAAATACTATAATTTCTCTGATGATATCTTCAATTCAAAACGATCAACAAATAATTCAATTTTTTCTTTACATTCAGAACTTATCAATCTTCCTTTCCCTAGTTTTTTATTGAATTCTGTCGAGTCATTATATTGTTAAATACAAAATAAGGGTACGTAGTCAGAATTTTGAGATCTAATACATGAGTAGATACAAACTTTAACCCTAATTATCTTAACTCAAAAACGATCAATCTTTCCTAAATTACAAGGACAATCAGATATAGCATTCTTCTTTATACTATTAAAATTTGAAACTATTCTGTCGAAAAGTTGAATGTCGAGGTAACTACCTTAAAGAAAATCGTAAAATTATGTACAAATAACGCCCTGATAAACTGGCATATTTGTCCAACTTGAGCGCTGTACCTAGTCGAATTTCGTATCCCCTCCAGGCAAAAACCCATACCGAATATGGCGAATATTATGGATATAATCAGTGGCGCAGCGTGCCTTGGAGGGGCCCTGTATCAAAATTGGTTGGGGGTCCAAATGAATGGTAAAGATTTCTCACAAAAGAAACAAAAATGCTTGCATTAAATTAAAATAAATATTTATTGATTATAAGTTATCGCTTCCTCCTAGAAATTGAGCTAGCCAAACAATTCAAATTAAATATACACTTTTCTCACCTTTTTTTCGGCAAATTGATTTATTAAATCATCTGTAGCTGAAGACGGTTTCAGTTTTTCTAAAATTTCTGCCTCTATAGACAATAGTAACAAGTTTGATAGCCGTTCCTGCCTCATCGAAGTGTCATTTTTGAAGTTACCCATGTTGCCAACTTTTGGGCGCACGTTTAACCCGGGAAAAAAGATTTCTTTTTTGACTTTTGTCATTTCTGAAGTGAAAACTCTATTATAGGCACGTATGAGAGTTTTTTTGTATATATTTTTTTCCCGGGAAGCACGAGATTAAGTGACATTGTGGATAACATTTTACTAATTTTTACTTACACACGTTAGGGGCCTCTGTAGCCCGGGGACCCCGTATCATTGATATGGCGGCAGCTACGCCCCTGGATATAATTTATGGTGGTTAACATATGATTTTTTTTTATATTTAATACACAAAATTATAAAATTTAAACCAATTCTGATGTGTAGTTTATGAGAAAAAACTAAAAAAATAAAATTTTCATTTTGATTACGTCATTAAGTATACTAAATATTTAAAAACCGTAAAAGTCGTAATTTAAATAATACAGATTGAAATTCTAACCTAATCATAGATTTTCAATAGTATTCTTTCTATCTTTGAGGGAATTTGACGCATAATATTTTTAAAGAAAAATTAATTTTGTCGAATATTTAGCACTTCTTAAAAAAAGTTCAGTATTTTACTTGCAAAAATGAAAAGATGGTATCCAGATTATTCAAAATTTATAAATTTAACTGACTTAAGTTACTTTATTTAGGTATAATGTTTAAAAAAATAAAAAATATATAATTTTTTACCTTAATGACAGTAAATAAACGTAATTTAAGCCTTGTTTAAGCAGCAGTTTTGGATGGTACCAAACTGACAGGATTATGTGCATACTAAAATTGCTTTGCGCATAATCCTGACAATTCGGTACTATCCAAAATTGCTGCTTAGGGTCCGTCCACATGCTCAAGCTTTACCACCGACTTACTTGCGTAAACCAGGTTTGTGCAAGTAAACATGTACGTATTTTCCCGTCCATACGTACGTGTTTACTTGCACAAACCTGGTTTGCGCAAGTAAGTCGGTGGTAAAGCTTGAGCGGTGTGGATGGACCTTTAAACAAACCTTCAAACGACAGAAGCGCGAAATTTAAATCTAGATATAGGTTTTTAGGATCGTTCTTTCGATTTATGCTAAAACTAAAAGTGTAACACCAAAGTAAAATATAATTTAATAAAATAAATTCAATTTCTTGGGAAAATTTATTATTTTAATTGCGAGAATAAAAACTTCGTTCAAATTATTCATAATCAATCTACAAAAACGTCAAATTTGAACTTGCTAAATCTTCTTATAATTATTAAAATATATTTTCTTTATTTTCAGGGCGTAATGAGCTGATAGCTCGATATATAAAATTGCGCACGGGGAAAACACGAACTCGAAAGCAAGTAAGCTCTCATATTCAAGTCTTAGCGAGACGAAAATTAAGAGAAATCCAAGCAAAACTGAAGGTAGTGAGTATTTACTCTAATCTATTTTATTTTTATTTTTTTTTTTTTTATCAATTTATTTTCAACACGTTCACTGCCACACCTACTGACTGGCATAGCGAACACAGGCAAAATAAGTATCCGTGCTTCTACACCTCACAACTAATGCAACAATATGCACGGATCCGTGTATAGCAACAGTGAACGTGTTTTAAGATACAAAAAATAAAAGTTGTGCAAAAATGTAAAATAAGGCAATTAATTTTAAAAAAATTTTGGCTTGGTTTGGTGATGGGAAGACCATTTGGGTAAAAGGGCATCACAACTGTACTGAAAATGTTTTATTAGTTATTTTGTATCCTCTACTAAGTCTTCTCAAAAAATTCCCGCCAAAAACAAAATCCTGGTTATCGAACATTCTGGTTATTGTATTTTGTTTATTGGGTTGGACCACAACAACAGGATCATGCGGCAAAGGAGAAAGCCTTGCAGACAATGTCAAGCATGTCAAGTGCACAGATTGTATCGGCGGCGGCAGCCGCAATGCATCCCGCAGCTGCCGCGGGTAAAACCCCACATCATCATCATCACCACGTCCACCATATGGCCCATCTCACAACCACCCTCACCGCAAACAATCACCATCATCCCTATCCCCCCGCGGCTGTTATCGCACAGCCACCACCGCCACCGGTAAGTGAAGGCGAGAAACGATTTTCCCGACGCAAAAAAAAATTATGATGTAATTCGTTTTTTGTGGCTTTTCTTCTAAAAACTAGAAGAATGATTTCTAGATACCTAATTAGAACGTCGAGTTTGATTGAATTTTGTTGGTTTGTTGACAGAGGCCAACTGACTATGGCAAATTTGTATTATGTAAAAAAAAATTCGTAGATTCCAGTGATACAAATTGAAACATATTTTTTATCTGTGTTAAAAGTATGGGGACACCTTGACCTAGGGGGTGCCCACACTTTTGACGTGGTACTGTACTTAATGTTGTGGTACATTGCCGTGTCAAAAGTGTGGGCACTCCCTGGGTCAAGGTGTCCCCAAACTTTTGACGTAGTGTGTGCTATAGAACCCGCCATAAGAAATTGGTCACCCCTTTCGACACGCGTTTGTTCCGACTAATGTCCTCACTCTAGTCACAAGTAATAAAAAATAATTTAAAGTATTTCCTGATGAGAAATAAATATCATTAGTGTTGGTACTAAAAAAATTAAAAAATAATTTTTTAACTATTAACCACGTGATCAGAAACAGGCTGTGACGTCACATTCTCTTTTACTTCAATTCGTCATCCTGCTCTAATCAGACAACTATGGAAATTAAGTCAAATTTACTTAATCCAAAAAAATCAATACATAAATAGGTAATTTCTTTTCGTTTCCTAATTATAAGAAAATATTTTTTTTGCTTAGTTACAAAACACCTGTGGAGCATGTGGAGCAGTCGCTTCAGAGCACACGGCGAAAGGGGCATAACTTATAAAATGTAGGCGCAAGAAGTAAAAGAAATTTTTTATTGGTGTTAGTGTTTTTATGTTGTAGTCCTTAAAACTTGTAAAAGAAAACTTAAAATTTTTTTGCTCGCTAGCGGTATTTCTTGCGGGAATGAAAAAAAAAATGGACGTTTTGTTTTATTTTTTTGCTTGGCGAAGAAACGAAAATTTTACATATTTAAAGCAATTTTACTTTGCTCATTTATGGAAAAAACATAATATTTGAGACAGGCGCGCTTGAGTCAAATTCGCTCCAGGACGTAAAATTAGTACATAGTTACGCTTCTACCAATAAGTACACATAAAGAAGAACAACAGACATTAGCAACTATTCATCGGATTTACTCACTTACAATTACCTTATAATATTATTTCACATAGTTTTGATGGCATTTTAATTTTTTTTTATTACTCATGCGGGAGAAGTACTAACTTGGCACACACATTTCTGTACGCAAAATAGCTGTTTGCCCACTGTACTCTTCCCACATACTTTTTTGCGTGCGGAAATTAAACTTTCAGATCTATACATATAATAAAACTGTAAATCTGTCTCTGTCTGTCTGTCTGTCTGTTCACGCATCACGTAAAAACTACTGGACGGATTTTAATGAAATTTGATGTGATGATAACTTATTACCTGGGTCAACATCTAAGATACTTTTTATTCCGGGAAAATGTCTCATTCCCACGGGAAAATGGAAAAACTATTTTGAGCATCTACACACATTACGCCAATTTACATATTTCATAAAAAATTTCATAACTCTAGTAACAAAAATTGTAAACAAAATTTTGTAGTTTGGAAATTTTTCTGAATTTTAAATCAAAAAAAATGTTGCTAATTGTGTACCGAAAAATACAATAAATACACAATTGTCAATTTGGAGACAATTTAATGCATTTTAAATAATTAATATTAGATAGGTTTACTTTGTGAAAATTTTGTGAACTACGTTCATGCGCTCAACTTCGCTTTCGTGGACAATCGACAATTTCCCGCGCTTATTGCACAATATACTATTTCTTAATTGTAACTATTGCATTTTAACTTAATATATACTTAAAGTCATATGCATGTTAAAATTTTTAAAAAAATAAAAAGTTCGTTTTTTAGGTCTACATAAATTTTTTTTCTTTAAAAATATCATTAAATTTAACATTAAAAATAAATAAACATTTTTTTCACAAATTTGTGACGTGACTGAAATGTTTTGTTTACGTTTCTACACTATAGGAGGCATGAGGAATACGAATCACATAAATTCGTTCGCGAGGAAAAAAAAACTTTTTTTGTTGTCTAGTGTTATTGTATGAATTAAAATTCCAAACATTTCAAAGTTACTCATGGATATGTGCATGACTGAAGGAAAAATAGTTGGTATAAGAACAATAAAAAAAATGGCGGCATAGACAAAAAAAATTTGCTTGCAATTTGTACCATTGGAATCTACGTATTTTTTTTTTTACATAATATATTGAAATGTTTAAGTGGCTAGTAACAAAACTGGTGAAAACTCGTCCAAACAAATGTCCCAAGGAAATTTTCGGAAGTTTTCCCCATCGCTTGTCAAGGAGCAAAACCAGAAACACTATTATTGTAGGAAACTGCTCGACTTACCAGCAAAATTTTCTCAAACATCAAATTCTGATGATATTTGGAAATCATTTCTTGTGGAATATTCTTCCAATCCCTTCATTTTTTCCTTCCCAAATTCCTTCTTGATTCTTTGACTGTCTCATTTTTTGAAACTTGTCAAAAGGTTATTGTGTCAGTATTGTTACTAACAAAAATTCAGACCAACTCGAAATATTTCTCGAATTCTTTATTTGTTGATATTTATTTCTGTGTGTTAACAAATTTTGAGCTTCTGCTTTATAAAAAAAATCACTTAAAACAAACAATGTAATATTATTCGGACTAGCCATTGCAAAGTTTAATAATGCTCTGCAAAGCTTTCTCCATTACTAACCAAAAAAAAAAAAAATTTGTGTATGCGAGCTTTAGTGCCATCTATGCATCAATTGTTTAATTATTTTAACGCCATTTTTATTGGGATTCCCCCATTTATACAATATGAAACAAAAATTAAATTTAATCGGACTCTTTGTCAATTTTCCAGCAATTTTGGCAGCCTGGACTCCAACCCGGTACATCACAAGAGTAAGTCCATCCAAAATGCGTTTATTGTAAATTTTTTGGCTAAATGTATTTGAAATTTTTTTAGTGTTAAACCATTCCCACAAGGAGCGTATCCTGGTGCCAAACCTGCAACAGCGGTTTCAGCCGGGGAAGCGGGAGGACTTCAAGCACCACCACCCCCACCATGGGAAGGACGTTCAATTGCCACACATAAACTTCGCCTTGTTGAATTTTCTGCCTTTATGGAGCAGCAACGTGATCCTGATACGGTAATTTTGAAAACGAAGTTGATTTTAACACGTTGATGGACGTCATAAGCAATAATTATGAGAAACAATCCAAGTTGGAATACTATGATTTATTTTTATCAATATTCACTGAAAGGCGTAAGAACTAATAAAATCTTTAAATATCCGTGTGGTCAATACATACGCAATTACCTTTCCTTAAATCAAAGCAATAGTGTACTTTTTTAAATGGTATTTTGACAGAATTGATCTAATGCATCAGTAGAAACCACAAATGAAAGGAAAATTTTGAATTTTTCCCAAATTTATTAGTGAGAGACATGTATCTGAATAGGCCCGGTTCAGCTGAGGTCATTTTTACCTTATCAACGAAGCGAACTAACAATTTAATCAAGTAGTATATCTTTTAAAATATAGACGTCGAATCCAACTTTTAATGGTTATGCTGTCTACACAATCAACGAAATAAGGAATAAGAAATAAGGAATAAGAAGTATGCCATCTAGTGACGTTTAATGGAACTCTAATGAAATAAGAAATAAAGAATAAGGATTAAGAAATAAGAAATAAGGAGTACGCCATCTAGTGATGTTGAATGGAACTTTAACGTAACTGGTCATAGATATAAATATGTAGGTATTTTTTTACGTCAAAATTCGTGATTTTTTTCACTTAGTGTTAAAAAAGTCATCACGAACTTTACCTTTTCATGAATTCTGATGTAAAAAATACCTTAATACATTTACCTATGAACAGTTAAGTTAAAGTTTCATTCAACGTCACTAGATGGCATTCTCCTTATTTCTTATTTCTTATTCCTTATTCCTTATTTCTTATTTCATTAAAATTCCATTCAACGTCACTAGATGACATACTTCTTATTCCTTATTTCTTATTCCTTATTTCACTGATTGTGTAGACAGCCATAGAGTCCCTATAATAAATAGAGTCGTGACATGACATCCATTTTCTGTCCAAAACAGAGCGGGAAGCTTTAAAATTAATTATAACGTATTTGAGTAAATATGTTTGAGTACATAATTATTGTTAATAAGTTAGGAATTAATGAACAATTAAAAATTTTTAATTTAATTATTCTTTCTAAGTTAAACTAAATCGTTTTTGTTAATATTTAATTTATTTCCAATGAATTTTACGTAAAATTTGGACAGAAAATGCCGGAACCAATCAGCGTTCAGCACACATGTCACGACTCTATTTATTATAGGGACTCTATTAATGGTTAGAATCCCTATATTAAATAGAATTGGGACATCTTCTTGACAGATGACTGGTTCCGCCATTTTCAGTCCAAAGTTTGTGTAAAGTAAATTGGAAATAAATTAAATATTTAACAAAAATCATTTAGTTTAATGTAGAAAGAAAAATTAAAACTTTTTATTAACTCATAACTTTTTTTTCAAACTGTTGACTTAATCAAAAAATTATTCAGGGAAATGTTGTAACCACCGCTGGGGACAGTCGATTACTACAGTCGGAAGCTTTATAACTTTTGTGGTTATCAAGATATGATGGAAACTCATACTTTTTTAAATGGAAACTTATTTAAAAATTTTAAAAATTAGTTTTACGATTCAAAATTACCAGTAAAACTCAAATTTCTGTCATGTTTTTCGATAATTCCGTTTTAAAAATTAAAGTTTTTCAAGTACACGCTGAAACTGAATTCAAACGATATAGAAATATACGATTTCTTAAATTTTATCCGTATTATTCTCCGCAATAGAAGAATATTGGATAATTGTGTTCAACATGTTAAGCTGTTATTTTAAAAATTTTACTTTTTTCGAATTTTTATACTCTCTAAACATGTTTAGCAAAATATACACATGGTTAAATGTCATTCAGCTATAGTGAGATTAACGTTTACTATTTATTAAAGTAAAAAATCAAAAATATAAATAATTTTCACAAAATTAATGAATATACTTCAAATTGTTAAATTAGCTAGCAGTTGTTTTCAATTTACTTAATTTTGTTATAAAAAATATTAAAGCCGTTAATAGAGTCCGTATTATGAACAGAGTCGTAACGTCTCATTTGAATGTCCGCCATTTTCTGTCAAAAGCAGAAAATTTTAAAATTAATTATCATATGTTTGAGTAAATATGTTTGAGTACATAATTATTGTTAATAAGTTATGAGTTAATAAAAAATTTTAATTTTTCTTTCTACATTAAACTAAATGATTTTTGTTAAATATTTATTTCCAGTTTACTTCACACAAACGTTGGATTGAAAATGGCGGAATCAGTCATCTGTCAAGAAGATGTCGCAATTCTATTTAATATAGGGATTTTAACCATTAATAGAGTCCCTATAATAAATAGAGTCGTGACATGTGTGCTGAACGCTGATTGGTTCCGGCATTTTCTGTCCAAAGTTTACGTAAAATTCATTGGAAATAAATTAAATATTAACAACAACCATTTAGTTTAACTTAGAAAGAATAAGTAAATTAAAAATTTTTAATTGTTGATTAATTCGTAACTTATTAACAATAATTATGTACTCAAAAATATTTACTCAAATATGTGATAATTAATTTTGAAGCTTCCCGCTCTGTTTTGGACAGAAAATGGATGGCATGTCACGACTCTATTTATTATAGGGACTCTAACTATTAATAGAGTGCCTATAATAAATAGAGTAGTGACATGTGTGCTGAATATGGATTGTTCCGGCATTTTCTATCCAAAGTTTGCGTAAAATACATTGGAAATAAGTTAAATGTTAATAAAAATCATTTAGTTTAACTTAGAAAGAATAATTAAATTAAAAATTTTTAATTGTTCATTAATTCATAACTTATTAACAATAATTATGTATTCAAAAATATTTTCTCAAACATGTGATAATTAATTTTGAAGCTTCCCGCTCTGTTTTGGATAGAAAATGGATGACATGTCACGACTCTATTTATCATTGGGACTCTAACCATTAAAAGTTGGACGCGACATCTATATTTTAAAATATAAACTATTTGATTAAATTGTTAGTTCGTTTCGTTGATAAGGTAGAAATGACCTCAGCTGAACCGGGCCTATTCAGATACATATCCCTCACTAATAAATTTGGGAAAAATTCAAAATTTTCCTTTTATTTGTGGTTTCTATTGATGCATTAGATCAATTCTGTCAAATTGCCATTTAAAAAAGTACACTATTGCTTTGATTTAAGGAAAGGTAATTGCGTATGTATTGATCACACGGATATTTAAATATTTTATTAGTTCTTACACCTTTTAGTGAATATTGATAAAATTTTACCCGATGATTTAGGACGGGATTTGTTGGAAACAATATAGCTTGTTTATAAAATAATATTTATAAAAACTTAATTAGAAATCGGCTTGAATAATATAAAAGTTTTCCCATAAATAACGGATGACACGAGATGTATTAATTTTATGTTCTAAAATATAATAAGTATAATATTATTTTATAAAAAAAGAAAAAAAAATTATGTTGTTTCCAACAAATCCCATTCTAAATCATCATAAAATTTTATGAAAATTCAGCAAAAGGTATAAGAGTTAGTAAAATTACACCCTGTATATATATAATGGTTTGTTTAGTTTAAAAAATTCTGTATAAAATGTATAAATTTGTATCGTAGTTCAAAAATTAAAAGATGTACAAACACAGACCATATTATATAGATTGATAATACAAATGTGTAATTGAAGCAGTCAGTTACGACCAAGTTCCGACCTCAATAGTATTCTGTTAAATAGTAATGAATTCATATCCGTAATTACGTTTTCAAATAATTATTGTCAAAATATAATATTGATAATAAAATTTTACTTTTTTGAGAAGAAACTGCAAAATTTTGAAAGAATAAAAGTGGTATTTACTTTATTTTCAAAATACGTACGTATACAAATTATATCCTGCAATAATTATAGTCGCATTTGCTCAAAAATTGACATTATATTATTTCATTAAATTTCACCCGTCTCACCTTTGTTACCTGCTTCAAAAAAAAAAAAAAATGCCTAGAAACTGGCTTTACGCTTTGTTTAGTAGTATAATATAATAGTGTTCATTGGTCTGTGGGTACAAATCAATGAGCTATTATCTCAAAATATGTAACAGTCTGACACCAGGGCGGCGACACAGGTAATTTGGGACTACATCTCTATGATTGAAATTTTAATTTAAAAATTACTATGTAACCGCATAAGAAAATTGTTTAACACCAGGGCGGCGGCACCGGTTATTCGTAATTACATCTCTATAGTTGGAATATTAATTTCTAAAAAATAAACAATATTCCTAGGTAACCGAATTGGAAAATTTCATTGCTAAAAGTGGAATTACAGAAGGTGATTTTTGGTTGGTTAAATTAATATCTCGATTATAGACATGTAATCCCAAATACCTGTGTCGCCTCCCTGGTGATAGATTGCTACATATTTGAGAAAATGGCTCATTGTCTCTAGCGGTAACTGTTTTATCTATGATTATTTTAAATGCAATCACTAGTGCTGTGCGGCGTACTACATATCACAAAGCAGCACTGTACAGCGGCTATGTCCATCAACGTTATTAAACATTATGAAGGGCCCCTAAATAATGTTATCCTTTATTTTTACAGTACCACAAACATTTATTCGTTCATATAGGCGGAACGCCCACGTACACGGACGCTGTTTTAGAGGTAAAGTGTGTTCTATAGCAAGCGTCAAGATCATTTTACTAAATAATGTTCTTTTTTTTCGGTTTCAGGCTGTTGATGTCCGACAGATATATGACAAATTCCCGGAGAAGAAAGGCGGTCTAAAAGAGTTGTACGATAAGGGTCCACAGCAAGCGTTCTTTCTCGTTAAATTTTGGGCAGATCTTAATACAAATATACAAGATGAAGCGGGTGCTTTTTATGGCGTTACAAGCCAGTAAGTTAAAATTTCTGTACTTATCTTCTTCCTTTCTGAAATTTTAGGCTTAATGGCAGATTAAAAGATAACAAGATAAGAGTCACATTAATATGAATTTAATAGTAAGATAAAATACGCAACCTATTATATAAGAAAGATGAAGTTTGGAAATCACAAGTTTTTAGGGACAATCAGAACGTAAAATTGAGAACAAAATTCGATTTTCGTAATATAAAGTGAATTTTTTGCAAGAATTTTGTCATTTTGCTACCAAAAATTGGAAATTCGTACCCAAATTAGCCAAATTTTACAACCTTGTTGAAAACAAATTACTACCTCAATAAGTTTAATTCAAAAAAAGAAACTATTTTTTTACCCTAGTGACGTCATCAGATATATTTTAAATTTTTAAATCATAAAAATCGCGATTTAAAAAGTTGCGGCGTGAAACTTGAGCGGAATTATAAATTTTTTTGATACCTCTTCCCTAATTTTTGGTCAAATCCGAAACGCCAAATCAGGAGAAAATCAAATTTCCTGAGATTAATTACTTTTGTCTGGAGGAATTTCGGCATCTAATATAAAAATGAAAAATTCATACCCAAATTACGTAAACTTGTCGAAAACAGTTACAAAAAATATATAAATAAACAGAATATTTAACATTTTTACTCTAATGACATCATCGTATATACCAAAACTTTCAAAAACCATAAAACTAAAAATTAAAACGTAAAATTTAAACTTGGTTATATGTAGAATTTCCGTACCATTTTTTTGATTTTTGAAAGAAAATCACAATTTTGGGAATAATTTAGATTTTTTATAGAAATTCCAATATATTGAAAGCAATGCTTGAAGAAAATTTTCAAAAATCATAATGCCTGCTTCTACATTCTCGCGAAGTTGACTGACTACAAGAGTGTAGAAGGTCACTTCGTGGTTCTTCGTGGTTGGTGTTGCAACGCTATTCGGGTCTCAGCCAACTTCAGTAAGTACTTCGACGAGGAACTTCGACCGAGAGTGTAGAGCAGACAAAAAAAATTGTAATTTGGGAAGTTGAGACGCAGTTGAGAAGTTATTTAAATCATATTAAGTAAAAATCGAGTTTCCTATTTTTAATTACATTTTTTAAAAGAATATTTTCTCAATTTTGCCCTCCCCCCCAAAAAAAATTAATTAATTTTATAATAGTGTTCCACTTGTACAACATTGAAACGCACCACTGATTTTTTAATTTCAAAAACCATTCCTTCTCGTTCTTCATTCCACATTTGATCAAATATATTTATCTTTGTTTTTTATTACAGATATGAAAGTAATGAAAATATGACAATAACATGTTCAACAAAAGTGTGTTCATTCGGTAAACAAGTGGTGGAGAAAGTTGAGACGGAGTATGCGCGATTTGAGAATGGCCGTTTCGTGTATCGTATACATCGCAGTCCGATGTGCGAGTATATGATCAATTTTATTCATAAATTAAAACATTTGCCTGAAAAGTACATGATGAACAGCGTACTGGAAAATTTCACCATACTCCAGGTCAGTATCCGCAAAATATACATATTTATAGGTTATGTGCGTTAAATGTCATTTTCGGAATTAATACTGAGTTCACGCGAGTCATAAAATACTTTATTTATATTTTAATTTTTACACAAATCCTGCAATCCTCACTACTTTGGGTAGCGGTCAAAACGAATAAGAAAATTATTCTTCAATCCAAAAAAAGAAAAATCATCACAAACAGTATTTTTTGCAGTTATATATTCAGATGGAATTTAATAGAAAACAGACACACGATTTTATTTTATTAAGAATTTGTTAGCTTCATTAAAATAGTAATTTTCCTGTTAAGATCAAATTTTTAATTGTTATGCTTTAATTTTTTTCTCGTAGGTCGTAAGCAACAGAGATACCCAGGAAACGTTGCTATGTACCGCATACGTTTTCGAAGTATCCACATCGGAACACGGTGCTCAACATCACATCTATCGACTTGTAAAGGATTAGCATCGTCCATCACATGCAGCCGCGTAGCACAATCGACATGTTGCTACGATCATCTAACCCCGCCGCCCCTTTCACGTCAGTGCCTACACCAACACAATATTAGTATTATAATTAGTTTTTATTACGAAAGAAAAAAAATAAACATATAAAATAATATAATGAAAAAAAAGTAGGTAGGAAAATTTAAGAAAAAAAAAAACATTTTGGAATTGCCATTTTAAATAATATAATTATTTAATTATTAAATTTAAGGTTATGGTTTTAAACCTTACGAATTGGCCAATTTCACAATTATGTTTTTTTTAATGATTTTTACTAATTTTAATTTTTTTTGTGCAATGTACTAAGGAAAATATAAAAAAAAGATATTTTAAAATATATATAAATATATATTAAAGATTTTATACCATGACAAAACAACTAAAAAAGAACGTTTTAGAACGTGCACATATTTGAAATATGCGCATTGCAGTTCGACGCACAGTGTTGTCCTGCGCAGTGATTTTTTTAGTGTAATTCTTTTTTTTGCAACTGAAAATGGCCGTTTTCGTAAAACAATTATTTTAAGTCAGTAAAAAAATCAAATTGTTAGAACTCATTTGCTCTAATTAAGTTAATTAATTGTTATAAATTAATTTACCTACTACAAATCCAAAAAAGATTTTATTGAGAAAATTAATATTTTAAGTTATAACATAATTTCGATGATATAGAGATTATATACAAAGTTTTTTTTTTACTTATGTGATGATAATTTTTATCGTTTTTTTATAGAAAATATTTTTAATTAAAAAAAATTTAGATTTACAGTATTTTTTTTTGTAGGGTCGCTAAACACGTCTGTGTAATATCTCCGCTAAAAATATATTGAATATTTTTTTACACGATATTACACAGATGTCAAATCATATTCAAGTATTCCCGTGAAATTAAATACAAAAAAATAGTGATTATTCGTAGATATTATTCCAGAAAACTTGAATATGAATTTAAATGATTATTTTATAATTGTGGCAATGTATTTTTGATCTCTTGAAATCTGTAATATTTTTTAGGTCATGATCTATTAAATATTTTATGTTTTCAAAATAATTCATTTTTTGTTTTTTTTGGTAGCTTTTTATTCTAATTGTAATTAAGAGTGAAAAAATTATTTAGAAATAAAAGCAGAGATTTTAAATTTTAACTATCCCCAAATGAGTGATACTATAAATTTTAACATTGTGAAAGCACTGGCACAATTTAAAAAGAAAAAAAGTTAAAAGATAAAAAAAAAAAATTATAAAATATTTGTCTTCTGTGAAGATTTGTATCAAAAATATCTTTCAAGTATCAAACTACAAAATAGTTTTACAATCACTGCAACGAAATTTTCTAATTTTTTGGATGGTTTGTTTTAACTGAATCAACGTAGGTGTCGCGTTTGAAAGTTACAGGATTGGAGGTGCCAGAACACCCAGAATACCACTACTTTCAACATGATTACGTAACACCTATTGTTGATTTGACGATTTTCTCTGTAGATGGCGCATAATTATGAAGATATTTAAAACAATTTAAATATTCTGTTATTCGGTGTTTCAAATTTTTCCGCAAAAGTCTTATAACAGGATATTTAAGTATGCAATATTACTTAAGAAATGTTTTTTTTTAGTATTCTCATTCATAAATTAATTCAAATCAGATAAGTAAAATGACATTTAATTAATCATAAGTACTTAAGTCACATCAACAACTTAAACCACCAACAATTAGCATTCATTTCGACTGATTTATTGGTACTTTAATCTTTAAAAGAAAATCTTTATAATAATTATAAGAAAATTGTAGTGGAGTTTTTCCCAATTTATGAGAAAAATAAATATATAAAATATTTTTTAAATAAAGAAAATTTTCTAAATCAAAAAATTGGACAATAAATGACAGATACTTTTTTCAAACGTTCACGAACTATAGAGTTGCCCCCTATATTTCTTCATGTGTACTATTGAACTATTCTAACCTATGTGTCAGTGTGGCTGTTCAAAATACAACTTTTTAGACAAAAAAATGTATATATTTTTGAAAAATTGTTTGTCTCGTATAAGAAAAAAAGGAAAATTAAAGAAAAAGAAAACTATGCTTAAGAAAAATTTTATAATAAAATTAATTGAAAATCGAAAAAAAAATTTAATTTATTCATATCCGGAAAATGTCATATCAAATCTATGAATGGACACAAGAAGAACATCTATATCACTCTATTAAATGTACAGTATTTGAAAAATCATGTTTATAATTTGTATGAAAAATTGTAATTAAAAATAATACAAAAAAAGAAAATGTGTTTTTCTTATTCACACCACTGTACACCTTATGATAGGATGCCAAATTTAAAAAAAAAAAATGTTCATTTTTATTTCAGTTTCAAAAATAGCGCTAAAAAGGTGATATAATTCGTTCATTAAACGCAGATATACCTAGTGGCAGAGATTGCTTCTCTCATATTTCATTTTGATAACGCAATTTCTGTTTTTCTATAAAATAGAAGTGAGTTTTTTTTTATATATTTTTGCTAAAAAAAAATGTGACAGGTGGCGACCAGTGCGCTGTGACAACTCCAATCATATGTTCAGTGTGGATATTAGTTATTTTTATTAATAATCTAGTTAACTTTTTTTTAAGTAAAATTAATAATAATAGCACAGTATAAAGATTATTACTATCGACAGTAACGAAACGCACTTTCAATCCTTTTCTGATATAAGTACAAACAATTATGTATGTCCTTTTTTGCTTATGTGACTGTGTGTGTTTATGAAATTTAGGGTTGATAATGGTCATGTTAAATTATATGAACAACTAAAAGCAACTTTTTCAAAATAAATCGAGCAAACGCGAAATTGATGACAGTATTCAACACGAGAATTTAGATTGTCACGACCTATTAGTACCAACCATTGTCAAAATTTAAAATATTAACTGAATTATTATAAAATATTTTCTATTAGTTAACGTATATTTATTTTTATATAAGCATTCAAACTATAATAATACTTACAAATCCGGATCAGACGATACTCAGAAAAAACAATTTGAAATTTTCTTTTGAATTAAATAAACAAAATTTAGCAGCACAAGAGTTACCACTTACCACCCGACATTTTAAGCCACCATAATAATTAAATATCAGAAATATCTTAAAGTTCACAAAACACACAAAAATTACAAGAATATATCAAAAATAACTAATGACAAGCTTTAAATAATAAAAATTTAATAAAAGTTAATATATCACTGCCAACGTTGTTAAAAATTTTTAAAAAATCAGTGAAAATTATTTTTCTAAATTAAATTTACTTTCGTGATGATATTTTCACTGCATTATTATGCATTATTTACCAAACATGGATAACCCTTGGAATTTTAAAATTCCAAACGTACGCTCTGACGTCATCCCGTTTCGTAACTGTTTGTGGAACAAACAATTATTTAAACTGTGGTAATAGTTTTTTTTTTAATAAAATTGAAAAAATATATTTTTTAAATATTGTCAACTTGCCTATTACTAAATTATTGAGCATATTCTTATAAGTACTTACTTTCATAAAATATCAGAAAGAAAATTGTCAATCCGCCATAATGGTATTCTTCCTGAAAAAAATATACAAGAAAAAAATTGTCTACTTTGAGAATAAGAAATCAAATATCGAATGAATTCTCATCGTAGAAAGAATAAATTTATTTTTGCGCTCTTGTTGTGGCTTTCAGTTTTTTTTTAAAATTTTATTTGCACAATATAGGTAGGTAGTAAACTTAATTCTAAAACCAATTTGAACCAGAATTATTGAAAAAAAACACCGAGTTCGGAATTTTTCTCTGAGAGCACACTGCTTTAATTTTCGCAAATTAAACCAATTCAAAATTGATAGGATTAACTATAAAAATAAACCTAATATTAAACGGTTCACGGTCCTGGACGCTGTACAGCGTCAAGTGAAACTTGGCCAATTACGACACCACGCTGTACCACGTCAACAATTCCATATAAAATGTATTAGTTGTCAAAACAATGTAGCAGTTAGTCATTTTGTTATAATTCTTCAAGTCCAAAAGTACTCAAGTGTGTGTCGAACACGCCAACGATGGCAGACATACCGAATGCATAAGGGTTTCGTATCGTTTTGTGATTATAACTACCAGCAGGACCGGCGAAAGGGTGGGGCAATTACCTGGAGGCCCGGGTATAAAAAGCGGGTCCAGGTGAAAAGATTTGAAAGCGAGAAGACTTTTTTTCTACTTGACAGTAGTATTTTTGGAGAAAAATTTTTGAAAATTTTCTGTTGTGCCCGGCGGCCCGTCACTTCTCTCACCGGCCTTGACTACCATGGCTTAATTTTGACTAGGGATGGAAAAGGCGCGCGCAAAATCAATTCCCGACTTTCATTTTTTCGATTCTCAAAGTCGATTAATTGACTCTGAAAGTCGACTTTTCGACTTAAATCGACTTTTCAAAAATTTATGTTTATTTATACAAACTATTAAGTACCTATATACTTTAAACAATCTGTACTGTATTAAGTATGTTTTAAACAATTTATTAAATAATGAAATAATTTTTAAGAATTTAACAAGAGATAATTTATCAATAAATTGCACGCGATTTGGTGTTGAACATTAAAATTAAAATTAAAATGGACAGTAGAATTAATGGGTCGTTCGTATCGGTGTAAGCCAAAGCCGCTTGCACTAATTTTGAATCAATTTGCACTTGTTTTGATATATACATCGACGTATACGCTGTATACGTCGGTATACAGCGTATACGGTATACGATATATACCGAACGCTAATCCTTGACCCTTCTCTCTAGAGCATGGAAAGTGAGACAGGAATATACAAAAATGTCAAAAGTATGCCAAATGTGATTCAACACAAGTGCAAATTGATTCAAAATGAGTACAAGCGGCTTTGGCTTACACCGATACGAATTGGCCTAATGTTAAGCTACTGTTTAATTAATGTTAAGCTAATGTTTTTGCGCGATTTATAAATGCACATTGCACATACACAAGAAGTCGAAAAGTCATTGAGTGAGAGTCGATTTCAGGTCGACTTGACGTGACAAATCGATTCTAAAAAGTCGATTATTTTTAGTAAATAATCGACTTTTAACTAAAGTTGGAGTCGACTTTACCATCTCTAATTTTGACCGATGGCGGCGGAACGGCATTCTGACACCTCCAAGGGATTTTTTTATCAATGTCGTTAGGGGCTGTACAACGTTTTTGTTTTTCAAAGTGCCATTTTTATTGAAAGTTTGAAATCTTTATCGAACAAAGTGATTTTAGTTCTTAGTCCGGTCCTTACTGATTGCTAATCTTAACAACTAGAATGATTTCCCGCCTTTAGTAATTAACAAGGATAATAATTTATAACTTTGGTCAAGTTCTCCCTCCAAAAATTATTAATGAAGATTTGTCGCGCATTTTCTATGAACCGATTCGTAATTTAACAGTAAAATATATTTTAAAACATTTTTAATTCTGTCTTCGAGAAGAAAACTTGAAGTTCATAATTTATCAAAGTAAGTTTACTTTTTATTTTTTTTTTATTTTTATTATTATAGTTTTATGTAATTTATTTAATTTTATTTTTGAATTTTAATTATTTTTTTGTAAATGAAACAAAACAAACTTGTTTTTACAGTTAAACATAATTTTATTATTTAATTTTTTTTTATAATACATAACAGGTTCCATAACACAAAGCACGTGGCCACGTTTTATCGCTAAGTTGAAAATTATGGACCCAAGTGAAGATCCTTGCTTCACGCCATCCAAAACGTGCATTATTCGGTACACTTTGGACTATGAAGTTATGCTCGAAGTATCCCTCCGATTCCAGAAATCGTTTCTGCACTGGTGAGATGTTGTTGGAAAGTTTCAGTCTTAATGACTTCCAGTTTGATAGATCGTCACGGTTACCCTACGTCCATCCAACCAAATGGCGTTTTTTCCTCACGAGAAGAACGGTTAAAGTACGAATGTCCAATTCCTTGGTTTTTCTGGGCTGGATTAAATGTTTTTATGTATTTGGTTTTCAATAAAAGGCATGCAGAAACACTGCAAGACCACACAACTGAAGATGAAACGGTAAATTGTTTTTTTTTTATTATTTAACGTAACAAATATTAAAAAATAATGTTAGAAGGAATGGGGTATTTGACTACTTTTGGGGGAACTATTTTAAAATACGCATATTGATGTATTAATTTTTAAAAGTAACCAATGTAGAAAATTGTTAGCAAAAATTAATTTAATATTTGTTCTCAAAATTTGCGCGAAAACGTTCATTAACTGCCAATTACGTCACATTCTTTAGATAGCAACATGTGTCTTGTAACTAGGAAAAGAAATGGTTAATTTTTTAAAAAATTAATTAAATTTAAATTAACTTCGATAGTTATGTTTGCTAATCGGAATTTAAAGTAGCGACCCTAGTGACGATAGTGTTGAAATATAAGAGAATGTAACGTCACAGTCCGTTTCTATTCATGTGGTTTATAGCTGAAAAATTATATTTTTAATTTTTTTTTTTGAATTAAATAATGAGAGTTAGGATAAATTAGCATAATAGATTGCTGTTGTTTATTATCAATTTTCATTAAAATTTGTTTTTATTGTTATTCTTTGATACTGTCAAATACCCTATTCTTATGAATTACTTTTAAATTTTAAATTGAAAATGAAACAAAAATAAACTTGTTTTTACAACATAATTTTATTATTTGAATATTTTTTACAATAACAAATTACGTAACATTAAACACATGCCATATCGAAAGAAATTAATGCTTTTAAAATACATAACTGAATGAAATTAAAAATTTAATTAATTAATTTTTATTTTTATTTTCAGACTAATTTTGGATCTTTATGCGATGTACGTTGACGATCTCAGCAGACTAGTAAGGTAGTGTGCTCGAACGCTTGCGCGTAACACTCGCACTACACGGGTCCTCACCGTCCCCGGAACAATTATACGCTCCTGTGTCTGTCCAGGCATATTGATGATTAAGGACAGGTCACGTTTTTCCTGGCACCAGTAAAACTCTAGCCCTTTTCTGGTGTTCAGGCGGCGACAAGCATTCCTCGCCTGGGTCCAGAGGCTTGATATATCGCCGCCATCTCGGGCAAAGGGACCTTCCTTTGGCCATGATTTCCTCTGTTGGATCGGCACCAATACGACTTCTCACAACACGTTTCAAGCAGCACCAAGCCGTGTCGCTTACTATATGATCTTTACAGGACAATAGTGTAAATGCGTGAATCACAGTGTTCACGTTCGTGAAGTCGGTCACGTTCAGGCAAGTTCATCCATTTCTTGGCCAGTCTTTTGATGGTTTTGTTCGCGTCGGATAGTGCACCCTTGGCGACATTGCCGCCACGTAGAATAAAGTCCAGCCGAGAAAGAATGAACATGTTCACCGCTTCGAACTTTTGCCAGGCGGCGAGAAGAGAGTCATGTATCCTTTGTACGTCCTCCTTGATGGCACTAATGGCCCCAAGGGGAGTTTGTGATGCACGGAATCCCGTAGGGACTCCTAGATATTCATACTCCTCTCCGTCTGCTAATACCGTTAGCTTACCTCCTTGGATGGCGAACTCCGTGGGATAGACCATTCGGCGACGTCTGCAATCCACATGGAGTGAGACGCATTTTAGTGGTTGGCACTTGAGGCCCATCCACTCGGCAGTTAATCCTACTGAGTCCAGAAGTTTCCTTAGGGACTCAGCATTTTTTGCGAGTAGCACGACATCATCAGCATACGCCAGTATCGAGAAGTGGTGGTCGTGGAGTTTGTAGCCGTGATCATCCGTCAAACCTAAGGCCACCCTGACAAGAGGCTCTATCGCCAAGTTAAAAATTATGGGACTGAGTGGACAACCTTGGTTTACTCCCGCACGAAGTTTACTTTGATTTTAGCCATAGGGTCGAGATACCCCCGCGATCTCTCTATTTTGCTCGTCGTTTTCTTGTGTGATATCCATTTTGGGATTTTTTTAGGAACCCCAATACCCATATTGAATGTTACTAAACACTATAATTATATTGTATTCAAATTTTTTTTTTTAAATATATAATTGTGTACATTGTTTTAAATTTTTATATTTTAATAAAAAAAAATTATTATAACAATGATTTTTTTTTTCAGTATTTTTAACTAATTACACAATAAAATTAAGTTCTTGCAGGAAAACTTAAAATTTAAAAAAAAAAGTTATTGATATTTATCACTCAAGAAGTATTAAACAAAAACTCCCCAACAAAAATGCTGTTTTTTCTTGAAGAAATATTAACGAAAAGTGACGAAAATTTTCAAGTATTTACATTCTTTACAACTATTCTGAAAAATAAAATTTATTACATAATCAAATCATATAACAAAAAAAAAAAAAAATAAAATAAAATCAATTTTTTTTAAGGGGGAAGTTTGATTTAGATAATAAAAAAATCGTTGATTTTTCGAAAGCTGATTTAATACCAAATTAATTCGGGCATTTGGAAATTTTGAATTTCTTACATATTTTAAGAGTTTGTAACAATTTTGATAAATAGAAAAGAATTTTTATAATAGGTATGTGTATTTGATTCCGAAAACAAATCCCTAATTGACTGACAAGCCTTCACGAGTTCATTCATAATTTTTGTTTGAAATATTTAAAAGAACTAACAAAAATGAAAGAAAAATCAAAAATAAGGTTTATGAAAAAAGTGAATTTCTCTACCAATTAGACATATACGTACATGTGCTACTCTGACACAGCTTCTAATTTTATCACCAGAGAGTGAGAGAGAACTTTACATTTCCAATAACGATAAAAGGGTACAAAATCAACAAAATTTTATTTAAATTCTTATAAATCTATTATCCATCTAGAAGCAATAAGTATTATTGAGATCAAAAGGAAATTTATTTCAAATAAAAATTACAGACTCCAGAACAATGTTGAAGAAAAATACATTTATACACGTTTTTTCAAAATTACTACTCATGTTATTTCCAATAATATTACTTTCAATTTATTAATACAATAAAGAATGCCAAATTTTTGTGGTTGAACAGACTAATAAATTATATATGCTAATTATGCTTCCCCATGGCTTCCCCTTAACAAATTCCTGCAAAACTGATTAAATTTTTATTTAAACTTTCCGCTTTTCAAATTATCAATACATCTCTTTTAATAGGTACATATCTTGATGAATAGGGACCGAGCTTGACGACATTATTGCCACCTGTTGTCAGACTTAGAGAAGCATTTCGGGCATGACATAGATATAAATAACTATTTTTAGATATTTTGGATATCTTGTCTATAATGTTATTAAATGTCAAATTAAATTTTTTTAATATTTAAAATTCGCTTCTTTCTCATTAAATTATCAATTAATGCTATTAGTAGGATTAATATCAGTATGAACTTCATAGTAAGATATTGTTGTATTAAAAATTGTTCCAAAAAGTAAGTACAAACGTTTTGCTGATGTGATTGATGTTAGTATTGCAAAACTGTGGGTTTAGAATTAGCAAAAGTGCGCACAAACAACTATACCATAACAGAATCAGAGAATTAACATAGCAGATAACGCAGATAATATCCCAGTAATAATAAACTCATAAGAGTAGCTGTCAATTGTCATACAGAAGAATATTTCGAAGAATCTATCAATCCAAATTATGTGTAATTTAAATACAGATGGAATAAGATATACAGAAATGCAAATTAATATTAACGTGAAAAAAAACTTAAATACAATCTGTGAGACTAACATTAAAAATGTCTCAAAAAATAAAATGAAAGATGCAAGTTATGATCCTTATGTTATTAATTCCGAAACGAAGCTTTGTTCAGGTTTTCATGAACTAGAGTCCATAAAAAAATGAAGAAAAATATAATATTATTATAATGGGTGTTGCCAGTGGCGTGTTTAAATTAAATATCGCTCCCCACCATCGGCATTTCTTCACACGTTTGCTCTAAAATATTAGTAATAAGAAACGTTTCTTCAGAATAGGCATTTATTTAGACCCATACTCTTACTTTCTTAAGAACTTTTATTTTCTGTGATGCAACTCCGAATATGTAGTCTATTTTCCATCAAGTTGCTTTCTATTGAAGAATTCAGTCTCGTTTGAGTCGTAGTATTACGGAGGTATTTACAAATCCTAAAGAATTTTTTGAAGAGAAATTGATTGTAGCCTTAAAGGGCATTCAAATTTACAATTAGTCTTTACTGTTCGTTTTCTTTATGGAAGAAATACTTGCAGCCCGTACAATTCTATCTCCCTGGACTGTAACTCAATCAGTCTATACGTAATATGCCCCTAGGTGTTACATGTAATGAACAGAATTATTTTTTAAATGTTATTACAGAAAGTAAAAAGTTAAGTTTCCAAAAAAAACAAGATTGTTCATTATACTCATGAAATTAAACACAAGATTGTATTATTCAGCTTTAGCTTTTAAGTGTATTATATATTCCAAATTCACCGTATTTATATATATATATATATATATATATATATATATATATATATATATATATATATATATATATATTTATGGCTACTATTTCAACGTTACATATCTTGCCAGAAAAATTTATTGTGTAGCCGTCAAAGGCAACTGTAAAGACTTTTAGGCCTGAAATATTTAAACAAAACTTTCTGGACACACACAGAATCATAGACTGTATTGAAATGCACACATAAACCCGTTAAAAGTAAAAAAAGAAGGTATTAACGCTTTTAAACAAACCATATGGAAAAATTTTTTTGTCTCAAAATACCGGACTTTTTACTGCCAGTGATAAATACAATAGATAAGTTTTTGATAGATTTGAGCGTTACTTTATGGTATTCTATTTTCAAATAAAAAGACAATTTTTACTTTACTAATACCACTTTATTTAAAGTTTTAAATGTCTGTGACATGTTTCGGCTCGTATGGCCATTGACATGGACAAAAAAAATCAAAGATCCCAACATCAAAAAAGTGAACCATAGGAATTTACAGAATATAAATTATACTAAACTATGTTAATAAAACTGAACATTATTTAGAATTATACCGTATTTCGGAAAATCTGTCACAGATGGCGGCACCTGTACCAGTGAATATATATACATATCACGGCATTTTGAGCCGCCATATTGCAGGACGAGTTAACTCGTCCTAATCATTTAAACGTTAATGTACTCAGAGTACAAAAATGATTACCCAATCAAATTTTTAGTTCAATGCTCACCAGAAGGATTCATAAGTTTGACATCGAGGTCGTGCTAGTGACTTTTGTAACAAATAAAACTGAAGAAATTTATAGAATTGTTTCAGTAAGGATACCATGTTGAAAGAAACATACAGAAAAAAAATTACCAATTCTTTACAGAAATTAATTATTTTTTTTAATTTAACGATAACTGAATTGGTTTGAATTTTTTTTTCCTTTCATTATACTTGTTTTAAAAGGAGTCATTCTGCCAATTTTTTATAGAAAAGGTATTCGACAGAGTTAAGATTTAAAATTTCACTTTCAAATAATTATTTCTTTACACATTAAAACACAATAATAAAAAACTTTCAAGATTATTGGTTTTATTTTTTTTAACTACTAAAAAGAACTCAAATAATTTTCAATTAACAATTTGGTACTAGCTTGGGTTTATTTCAACTTTTCCATTTCATATTTCTGTTTAATATAAGATTTCATTTTATTTTTGGATTTTCCACAACGCTTCAGTTAATACAACATTATCAGATGTTACCAGATTTTCAGTTAATAATTCATTTACTTCAAGAATTGACTTTTTTGCAACAACGCCGGATAATACAGTATTTTCTAATTATTCATTTTTAAGTTTCGTATACATGTTTAAAGAGATTTACCTATTTTCTATGTAAAATTTTAAATTTTTAGCATCATTTTTTATTGAAATATAACAAAAATTTCGTATTTTCCATTAGAGTATGTACGGGCATTTTGGCGATATATTGCATTTTTCTCAACAAGAGGCTTCAGTTTCTTTTAATTTTAATTAATTGACAAGCAAAAAAAATTCAAATCAAGTAACACCATAGTAACACTCATTTCTATTTCCCGCATTTCTCATTCACCATTAATATTTTTCATTTTTAGACATATAAAGGCGCCACTATCGGTGCCAGTGCTGCCGTCTATAGTTCAGGCTCGGTCCCTATAAGCGCTACAATGAATATTCGTTACATATCTCCATTAACCCATTAGATTCCACTCCTGTTCCTACTGGTCAGATTTTGATGAATTTCCATGCAAAAATCTAGAATGGCATTATAAAGTAAAGGCCCGTATTATATATAATATTCTGGGTCGTGATGTATATAAAAACTTATATATGAAATGAATTTATCAGAAGTAAGATAAATATTGTTAACATTAAAAAAACGAAATATAAAGGTTAATGATCCTTTTTTTAAACTAATTTATTATTCTGGACTTTTTAAAACTGACACTACGAAAATAAAAGTGGTTGCATTACTTAAAATTAAATGTATCTGTTACTTTTAATTTTAGCCAATATCATGTTATTTTTATTGAGAATATTTAATTTTTTTTTATGCTCAGGAAAACCTGCACACAAAATATTTTCAAAATATTCCAATGGTTTTCCAATATTTCCATTTAATTTGGCAAAATTTCTAAACGAATTCATATAATCATATTATTATTAAACTACTAAATCGTAAGTCGCATTTCATTCCTTCTTTGTTTAACTATTTTACTACTAATTATCTTTATTTCTCATTCACGAAGTTAGTTACGAAATACTTGTAACAAAATACGTGGAATAATCTCTACAAGATATTACTCTTTGATTACGTTACAACCCAGCGTCTTTTAAAACATATCTGTCAGTTCTCTACTGAAATTTTCTATTTTAATATTTATTTTTATCAATTATTTCATTTTAATACTTTAAACATATATTTTACTAACACTCGGACAAGGTTTTTTAAATTAAAATTTAATAAATTTAAAAATCAATGCAAAAATTTGTGGCAACCTGCATTACGCATTGCAGACCCTTTTTTAAATACTTATAACAGTTCAACTGGAAGCTTTTTAGTGGTAATTTTTACATAGCCGGAAAGAGAAAGGTTCAAAGAACGTTATTCAATTCTAATTTTATATATGTATTTAAATACCTTTAATTAAGAAAACAGCCCGTAAAGTTGACTTTCCCACGGTATTACGTGTAATATTGTGGTCACTAATGGGTTAATTTGATTGGATTTTACTGATTTTGTCAATTTTTTAAGGTTAACTACAATTTGACAGTTAATAAAATTCTTCAAACACCGTCAAAGAAGAGTAATGTATAAAAATTTAATTAATTAAAAATAAAAAGTATATTATTTAAATATCAATGTTATCAAGACCATATATAACTGGTGCTGATATAAGGAAACGGCAAATAAACACATTAAAAATATTTAATGATAAGTAAATATCGGAAAAACTACAAAAAATTCATGATATTTCAATAATTTGAAAATTTTCCATTTATAGTGTAATCGAAATAACTGAAGGATCCGAATATCAAGTACTCTTTACCAGTGGAAACACTGAATTCACATTAAACGTGTATTTAAGTTCAAAATTCCCCGAGGAACCGCCACAAATTCGAATCACACCGATCGTACTACATCCATGGGTGACAGTTGATGGTCAAGTGACCAATGCGCCTGGACTATTAAGGGTATGTTTGAAAATTCACTGGTAAATGTGTCGAAAATATATGTGAAAATTTTTTCGACAGTACACAATCCATTCGGATTTAGGACGCGTTGTTCAAGCGATCATCCAAGAATTTGTCAGGAATCCACCGCCGATAGCGACCGAAGTCCACTCAGGGGCCACATCTAATGTTCGAGGTATATATTTTTTTAATGTTTTGGGTAAATTTTAAAATATTTTTTAGTATTAGTTTCAAATATTTCTGCTCTTTTCTCAAGTGGCTTTATTTCAATTAAAAATAATTCAACAATGACTTTAAAAAAGGCATTTTAATGCTTAAAGTGTCGCCTTTTACGATTCTATGATTAAACAAAAAGTGGTACTTTTAACGGAAACCGTTAGGGTGCGCCCATAAACTATGTAGCCTTGCTGACGGGTGGGAGCGATTATCTGAAGGGAAAGGGGAAGTTAAAGTTGAGCTACGCAGTTCTCCAATTTATTTTAAATCATGATAATAATCATAAATTATTTATGACGTGCTTTCGAAATTTTACAGAACTATCTCAAACAAATTATGTTACCATTTGGTCACACAAAAAGAAACGTGTTTAACGTAGTTGCTCTGAGACAGTCAGGTACAAAAGTATATCTCAAAAAAAATTTCTTTTATCAAAAATTAAATAATGTATTAATACTCTTCAGTTATTATATTTGTATACCACTTGTCTTTTTAATTTCCGCGCGCTTGTAGCAATATAAAAACATTATTGAAAAAGCGTTGTAAAATGATGTATATAAATTATATTTCAAAAACGGCGTGGTGAATAATTTTTATTTCTTATTAAATATGGTTTGGAACTTTGTATTTTATAACATTAAATTTTTATCAAATTCCTTTGACACGTTTTCATTTAATTCAAAAAAATAATTTCGCCATAAGAGTCCGTGTTAAAATTACAAAACTTTAAAATCGTTTTTCACAAAATTGAGGTGGTCAATTTTTTTTTCGGTAAGGGCTCGTATTATTGGTATTGAATTAAATAAATATCTTGAGAAGTTTCGTTAAAATCCTTTGAAAAAATCGTTTTATCGACCAACTACCTTAATGAGTAAATACATATTCTGTTAAACTATTAAAATAATCTCTTAATTTTTATATTTGGAGTCATTCATAACATACGTCACGCAAAAATCACGCATTTTTACGCACCCCCTTTTCTCACATTTTACGGTTTCGAGATTACAGATGATCTGACACTTTTGGAACCGCATTTTTGAAGTTTGCGGGTTGTACTTTGAAAATTCGTGCTTTAAACTTTACTCTTTTCAAAATCAGTATGGGACATGGACAAAAATTTCTCGAAATTCTCGCCATTTGTTTTGTCTTTTTAACAAAGATTTTTATTAGCAACAGATATGGAACCCTATGGTCGTGCAAGTCCCATTTCGCAAAATTTCATCAACACGGCAACACGAATTTACAATTCACCGACCAGATCATCGCCACCGGTCATGTATTTTCCCGAATTACAAAATTTATCGCTCGAACAACTGAAAATGTTGGATGAATTTGAACCGAAACAGGATGAATTTTTAGAAAATTTACCGCAAGTTAAAGAAGTCAATAACACGCTGGAAACATTGATCACACAAATTGAAAATACGGCCGATAGTTCGTTATCGAAACAGGAGCTACTGATGAAAAAGAAATTAGAAGTTTTAGAAAAATTGGAACGTGTAGCAGCGTTGCGTAGTAGATGTGAAGTGTTACATCACAAGTATCAGATATTAGCGGATAAATATGCTCCAGCAAATATACAGGTACTATTTTTATTTTTGACCTTTAAAGACGGCCATTTTGGTTTTCATACATTTGAAAAATATTGAAACAAAATCGCATCGAATGAAAAACTTATCAACTGTCCGATTTTCATTCGATAATATTAGTAATTTACACAAATTAGTTCTTACAAAATAACACAAATTTGTTGCTAATAAAAGAAATTAAATGAATACGATGAACACATTTTTTCGATTAGGATCAGTTGTCACGATGACATTTTACCATAAAATAAAAAAAAATATAGAACACTAGAAGGAATACAACTATATCTTTTCTGCAATCACTCATGGGCAGTTATGGGCATTTTGCCCATAACCTCACTCACGTCACAACCTCGACTCCACGTCAAATGATTGATTATTTAATTCTTAATAAAATAACAAATTATATCTAAACAATTCACGCATTTTTATTCTACTTGCCTTTGTCACGCTGAATTACATTTTTTTTTAACCCCTTACTTCACAATGCTCAAAGCTCAAATTTGACGCACTCACGCACGATTGTGAACAAAAAAATTACATTTTACTTACGCTCGATTGTAACAAAGATTTAACTTTATACACTCACGCATGGTTGCGAACAAAAAATTTTCTTTTTCACACTCATGCATGCTAATAATTTTACTCACGATTGTAAATAAGAAATTTAATTTTTCGCTCTCACGCATGTTTACGAAAAAAATTGTTCTTTTTCACGCTCACACACGCTTATGAATTAATTATTTTATATTGAAACTCACGCTTACGAACAAAAATAATTTACTTTTTCACACTCGCGCACGCTAATACTTTTACTTACGCTTGATTCTAAATAAGAAATTAAATTTTTCGCCTTCACGCACGTTTACGAACAAAAAAATTGTTGTTCTTTTTCACACTCACACACGCTAATTTTTTTACTTACGCTCGATTCTAAATAAAATAGTTCTTACAAAATAACACAAATTTGTTGCTAATAAAAGAAATTAAATGAATACGATGAACACATTTTTTCGATTAATATCAGCTGTCACGATGACATTTTACCATAAATTTAAAAAAACCATAGAACACTAGAAGGAATACAACTATCTCTTTTCTGCAATCACTCATGGGCAATTATGGGCATTTTGCAGAACTATGTTGTCATTCACTTAGTAGCTACCAATGGGTGTGTTTCAATTGTTGTCATATTGTTACCGTCGTATTAACACGGTATACGTACATGATACGTACCACATACATATTATGTACATACGTATGCAAGATACGTTATCACACCCATACACACAACTCCGGGTGCACATATATAACATATTGATGGGATATTTTCTATCCTTTGTCGTTACACTGGTTTCAGTAGTATAGAGATACTAGCGTTCCTTCTGTAATATTCTGTGAAAAAAACTTTTACAGTTGACATACGCTTGTAATGTTTTAGGTTTCCTATTAAGAATCGTAAAATTGAGAAACGCCAACTAGTGATAAAAAAATAATTGCCAACAGCAGAAAGGTTTATTAAGTTTTAACAATTCACAAAATTTGTGTTGTTTTATTTGCAAAATACTAATTTTGCATATTTTTGGAATGTTGTTCGTATTTGTTTATAATAATTTATTATTTCTCAATAAAAAAAGAACAATATTTCAAATTGCTACCATTGCTTTAGTTAGAGTTCCTATAATAAGTAGAGTCGTGACATGTCATTCATTTTCTGTCCAAAACAGAGCGGGAAGCTTCAAAATTAATTATCACAGTCATGTTTCAGTAATTATTTCTGAGTACATAATTATTGTTAATAAGTTATGAATTAATGAACAATTAAAAAATTTTAATTTAATTATTTTTTTTAGGTTAATCTAAATGATTTTTGTTAATATTTAATTTATTTCTAATGTATTTTATGGAAACGGTGGACAGAAAATGTCGGAACCAATCAAAATTCAGCACACATATCAGGACTCTATTTATTATAGGGACTCTAGCTTTAGTTGTCAACTTTAGCCATCTGGTGACGAATGGAAGACCTACTGCGTATAGCGTAAACATTAAACCACGCCCCCAATATGCTGCATGAGTTAGTTAATCTTAATTATCAAAGCGTTAAATAAAGATGCAGTTGACATGCGCAAATTTGATGTAAAAATGACAGCTGTCGTTTGAGTGTACCCATTCAGTAATTAGAAAATCAAATAAAATATGTATAAAATAAAATTTGGTTGAATAAGAAAAAAAAGCCATAAAAATATTTAAAACAAAATATTATTCTATTTAAAATAAATAAGTTAAAACTATTTCTCTGGTGGAAGTTTGCGGAACTTACGTATGACATATACGAGTCGCCATGTTTTCTAGCATTTTCCGAATACGCTGTAATAGAGCGTAATGTTCTGTCGGACATTGTGAACACAAATTGGCTGATTGAACCCTTTAATCTACTGATCACAGCCAATATTTCGTTCGATTTTATTTCGATATTTATCGCACTTAATCGCAAATTTTTGTTTGAATTTTAGAATTTACTCGAAGTGGCCGCCGAAAATAAGGATCGTGAATGTGAAGCGATTGCTAGAAGTTTTTTAAATAAAGAAATTAACGTTGATACATTCCTACAATCGTATATTCAAGCGAGAACGTCAAGTCAAATTTGTAAGACGAAAGAGGAGAAACTGGCGCATCAATTGAACGAATTGAAACGGAAGGGTTTCTAAGTTTTTATCAGAGACTAGTCTTAAATGAATCTATGATTATCTGAAGGGTCTGTGAATATGTGTAATTATTTAGTATAAATATTTTGTATATTTTTTAAAATAAAAAACTATTATTAGATTTATTTATTAAATAAATATAATTTATTATTTTCTGGTGTTGATTATTTGTAACTTTTTTCTTTTTTTTTAATTTTAAATAATATTAGAACACAATTTAAATATTCTAAAAGATATTCTATCTGGAAGATGAGGACAATAATAAAAAATTTAAAAGCGAAAATACATAATGCAAATTTATTTAAATACAAACAGGTAAGTGCTTTTTTCACAAATCGAATTGCTTATTGGCGACGCAAAGATAACGCGAGCGCCTCTGATTTTTCAAATTAAAAGCTGTATCAAGTAAAAATTTTTGTATACGTTCAATTGTCGATAGAAATATGCATTATATAATTTATGTATTAGTGACGCAAAGATTCTCACTCGCGCCTCTGGTGGTAAAATTATAACTAGCATCAAGTAAAAATATACGTATACGATTAGTGGGCGATATAAAATCTAATAATCCGCGCATAATTTGTATAATACATTTTTCTACCGACAATTAAACGTATACAAAAATTTTTACTTGATACAACTTCTAATTTAAAAAACCAGTAGCGTTCGCGTAATTTTTTCGTCGCCAATGGATTACTAGATTTTATAACACCAGTCAGGTAAGCGTATACGTATATTTGTACTTGATATTAGTTCTTATTTTATCGCCAGAGGTGCGAGTGAAAATGTTTACGTCTCCAGTTAAAAATATGTATCAATTTACCATAGAGCGGAAATTACAGGATTTTAATTATTTTTTCAAAAATCCGAAATATTCCTAGAAAAAATTATCAATAAAGTAGCCATAAACCAAAGCTCGCGTAAATTTTTAATACATTAAAGGTTCGGTACTCGTAAAAAAAGTATAAAAAAAAAATACTGTGTAAAGTTTGCATTCGTGCCGATTTAGCTCGGTTTACGGTATGTTAAATCTTGCATTTGACCATACCATGCAACAATATAATTAATATTAATCAAAAATTTATTTAGTAATTTGGAAATGTGCTCGTGCGTGAACTTTTACTCACGCCCAGTTACGAACTTAATCACGCCTACTGTAAATAAGAAATTTTACCCACTCACGCACGATGTGAACAAAAAAAAATTACTTTTTCACACTCACGCACGATAATAATTTTACTTACGCTGGTTTGTAAAAAATAAATTTAACTTTACGCACTCACGCATGGTTACGAACAAAAAATTTACTTTTTCACACTCACGCACGCTAATAATTTTACTTACGCTCGTTTGTAAAAAAAAAATTAATTTTACGCACTCACGCATGGTTAAGAACAAAAAATTTACTTTTTCACACTCACGCACGCTAATAATTTTACTTACGCTCGATTGTAAATAAGAAATTTAATTTTTCGCATTCACGCACGATTGCGAACAAAAAAAAATTACTTTTTCACACTCACGCACGCTAATACTTTTACTTACGCTTGATTCTAAATAAGAAATTAAATTTTTCGCCTTCACGCACGTTTACGAACAAAAAAATTGTTGTTCTTTTTCATGCTCACGCACGCTTATGAATGAATTATTTTATATTGAAACTTATACTGGAACTTTTTTGTAAAAAGACATTTAATTTTTTCTGTACAAAAAATTTTCATAGAAAAAGTGACATAAATTAATTTAATTTGGAAATCAGTAAAACTAAAACAATAAATTTATAATTTCCATTAAAAGAATTTTTTGATTACGATCCTCATTTGTTCTTGATTCACGCAGTTACGACAAAAAATTAAGTCACGGTCACTCACGCTCGATCATATAAATTCTTCATGTTTACGATCAGTCGTGCGTGAATTTACGATTGTGACACATATCTATTAACACCTTGACAGTTATTGGCATCATAATCACGTATCACGTCGTAGGACATCAACAATTCTATATAAAATGTATTAGTTGTCAAAAGGATATAGCAGTTGGACGTTTTATCATTATAGCTTATGACCGTCAAGATGTTAAATATGCAACATTTGGTTTGTCAATTAATTGACCATAAAAGTTACCAGATCTTTGGTTAATAATTATTAAATTTGAATAAATGTCACTAACGTTTATAAATTATGCATTTGTTCGGAACTTGTAATTTTACTCGTTGATGGCTAAATAATTGAGCATTAATGTTTTTTCAAATACATAACATAAACTAATTATATTATTATCATACTACAAGTATATTTTGAACATTATCGAAACATTTTTGGTAGTATATGTTAGTTTGATATTTGACCGTACTTGTTGCAACTAGTGCGGTTATTTGACAAAAAAATTGTTGCAATTTATTTTTTGTAAGTACTTAGTTTGTGATATTTATTTTTCATTAAATGTATTCAGGGAAAGCGTAACATCGTTTTAGAGAGCTATGCGTAATTTTGGAGGAGTTAAGCAAATTAAGTGTATGAATAGGTCGTATCGTAAATTTTGTATTCACGCTGTGCGTGAGCGTGGTAAACGTTAAATATTTTATAATATTATTATGATAAATTCATATTCCGACGCATAACGTCGTTTTTGAGCGTTACGTTAAATTTTGGAATTCTGTACATTAATTTTTGTTAAATTTTTTATTCACGCTGTTTTTGAGCGTGGTAAACTTTAAATATTTTTTGATAATTAATAGAGCCTATTTCAACGCGTAAATTTGTTTTTGGACGTTGTGCGTAATTTTTGAGCTACGCGCGTGAGTTAGCGTAAATTTTTTTCTCACGCTGTGCGTGAGCGTAGTAGAGCGTTAAATATTTTTTGATTGCGATTAATTGGGCCGATCCCGACGGTACTGCAATGCCGGGCCAACCCGCGGCAGAAGTGGAGCAAGCCCCAAACATTCCGCCTATTCCCAAAAATCAGTTTAATATACTGGTCCCGCTATGCGGGACGTACCAGATATTAAGCTGATAAGAACAGATACTACACTTTGATCTTAGCCATAGGGCCGAGAAGCGATACTGGAGCATGAATCGAGCGTGAATTATATGCGTGAAAAATTATTTTATCGAGCGTGAGAGTTAAAATTTTATCCGAAAAAAATTGGTCAAAAAATGCGTTTTTTTGGTCGATTTTTACATGTAATTATACCTTATTCAATTCATTATTATCTGTTTAAAATACGTTTTAAAATTTATTTAATTATTATAAAAAATAATTCATTTTTATATTTTATTTATAATTGACATTTGTACAATATACCCCATATGTACGCGATGACGTACTATATGCTATACGTATGCATTAACACATACTCGCAACCACCTCGCAACATATCATAAATATGTACGAATATCACAAAGCTCTATAATGCATACAATCTGTTCGACAGTGCATGAAGATTACAATTTACTAAAATAAACATGAATACTAAATTATCTATATGGCGTAAAAATATGAGTAAAGAAAACCTTAATATACTCTAGTGACGTTAAATAACTTTATTTTCGAACATTTCATAAATACATATAAATTTTTAAACATTTGACTGAACATGTTGCAACCAATTCGGTTAATGTAAAAATTATTTTGGGTTTTACCATATTTCAAATCCATAAAATTCACGCATCTTTTATTCATTCTTCCACCTTTGTCACGCTACATCACATTTTTTAACCCCTTACCTAATAATACATCACAAAATCTCGACTCCACGTCAAATGATTGATTATTTTTATAATTCTTAATAAAATAACCAATTATATCTAAACAATTCACGCATTTTTATTCTACTTGCCTTTGTCACGCTGAATTACATTTTTTAACCCCTTACCTCACAATGCTCAAAGCTCAAATTTTACGCACTCACGCAGGATTGTGAACAAAAAAATTACATTTTACATACGCTCGATTGTAACAAAGATTTAACTTTATGCACTCACGCATGGTTACGAACAAAAAATGTTCTTTTTCACACTCATGCACGCTAATAATTTTACTCACGCTCGATTGTAAATAAGAAATTTAATTTTTCGCCTTCACGCACGTTTACGAAAAAAATTGTTCTTTTTCACGCTCACACACGCTTATGAATTAATTATTTTATATTGGAACTCACGCTAACGAACAAAAATAATTTACTTTTTCACACCCGCGTACGCTAATACTTTTACTTACGCTTGATTCTAAATAAGAAATTAAATTTTTCGCCTTCACGCACGTTTACGAACAAAAAAATTGTTCTTTTTCACACTCACTCACGCTAATTTTTTACTTACGCTCAATTCTAAATAAAATTTAATTTTTGGCACTCACGCACGATTACGAACAAAAAAATTTACAAACGTTTACTTCTTCACACTCACGCACGCTCATTAAAACACCTGAAATCCCTGCTCCGTGCCAAATGGTTGATTGAAATTTGACTAAATATATTAACACATACGGTTAATGTAAAAAACATTTTAAGTTGTACAGATTTCTAAATTTGGGTGTTGTGGTGACAAAATTATTGTATTACCTTACCTAATAATACATCACAAAATCTGGACCTCATGCCAAATGATTGACTATTTTTATAATTCTTAATAAAATAACAAATTATATCTACACAATTCACGCATTTTTATTCTACTTGCCTTTGTCACGCTGAATTACATTTTTTTAACCCCTTACCTCATAATGCTCAATGCTCAAATTTAATTTTTCGTATTCACGCACGATAACGAACAAAAAAATTACTTTTTCCCACTCATGCACGCTAACTCTTTTACTTACGCTCGTTTGTAAATAAAATTTAATTTTTCTCACTCACGCACGATTACGAACAAAAACATTTACAAACATTTACTTTTTCACACTCACACACGCTCATTATAAAACCTGAAATCCCTGAAATTTGACTAAATATGTTAACACATAAGGTCAATGTAAAAAATATTTTAGGTTATACTACAGATTTCCAAATTTGGGTGTTGTGGTGACAAAATTATTTCTTTTTAAACACTTTATAGATACACGCAAATTTTTATATATTTGACTGAACATGTTGCAACAAGTTCGGTCAGTGTAAAAATTATTTTAAGTTTTCCAGATTCCATTATCTAGACAATATAATTTTTTTCTTTTTACATTATTTAAAGGGTATCCGTAAAATTCGCCATACAAAATTCACGAATTTTGTCTTCTGCTCCCTTTGTCACGCTGTATTCCATTTTTTTTTCGCCTTACCTAATATTAATCCCCAAACCTGGACCTCACACCACTAGTTATTAACTCTTCAAATGATTAAGACGAGTTAACTCGTCCTGCAATATGGCGGCTCAAAATGCTGTGATATGTATTTATTCACCGGTACAGGTGCCGCCATCTGTGACAGATTTTCCGAAATACGGTATAAATCTAAATAATGTTCAATTTTAACAACATAGTTTAGTATAATTTATATTTTGTAAATTCCTAAAGTTCACTTTTTTGATGTTGGGATCTTTAATCTTTTTTCTTTTTCTTTTTTTTTTTTATAACCTTATCTATTGTACTTACACTGGCAGTAAAAAGTCCGGCATTTTCAGACAAAAATTCCATATGGTTTGTTTAAAAGAGTTAAAATAATACCGATAAAGAAATAGTAAGACTGACGTATTTTTTTTGCATCTACATTAAGAACCATCCGTAAAATATGTCACGCAAAATTCACGCATTTTTTAAATCCCTTTCCTCCTTTGTCACGCTGCATTATTTTTTTAAACCCCTTACCTAATAATACATCACAAAATCTGGACCTCATGCCAAATGATTGATATTTTTATAATTATCAATAACATAACAAATTATATCTAAACAGTTTCAATTATTTGTCGAGTTTTCTATATTTAATGTATTACAAAATTATTATTTTTTTCTTTTTTTTTTGGTAGATTAATTATTAAAATAAAACCGATGTAGTAATAATAAGATTTACATATTTTTTTTTTTTCTTTTTACATTAAGGCCCATCTGTGAAATACGTCACGCAAAATTCACGCATTTTTATTCCCCTCATCTTTGTCACGCTGCATTACATTTTCTTAATGCCTTACCTAATAATAGATTACAAAACCTCCATGCCTCGTTCCAAATGATTGATTGAAATTTGGCTAAATATGCTCTAACACATACGATCAATGTAAAAAATATTTTTGGCCGTATAGATTTCCAAATTTAGGTACTGTGGTGACAAAATTATTTCTTTTTAAACACTTCATCAATATACGAAAATTTTTATGCATTTGACTGAACATGTTGCAACAAATTCGGTCAGTCGGAAAATTATTTTAAGTTCAGCAGTTTTCCAGATTCTATTATCTACAGTTCTACACTATATAATTTTTTTCTTTTTACATTAAGAGCCATCCATAAAATACGTCACGCAAAATTCACGCATTTTTTTTATTTCCCTCCCTTTGTCACGCTTCATCACATTTATTTAACGTCTCACCTAATAACACGTCACAAAAGCTGGACCTCACGCCAAATGATATTAGTTATTAAAATAAAACAAATGCAGAAATAGTAAAATTGACGTATAATTTTTTTCTTTTTACATTACGGGCCATCCATAGAATACGTCACGCAAAATTCAAGCATTTTTTATTCCTGCCGCCCCTTTTGTCACATCGCATCACATTTTCTTAACGCCTTACCTAACAATGCATTAAAACACCTGAGACCGTGCCCCGTGCCAAATGGTTGATTGAAATTTGACTAATTATGTTAACACATACGGTCAATGTACGAAATACTTTAGGACGTACAGAATTCCATATTTGGGTACTATGGTGACAAAATTATTTCTTTTTAAACACTTCATATACACACGCAAGCTTTTATGTTGACTGAACATGTTGCAACAAATTCGGTGTGTAAAGTTTAATAATTATTTTAAGTTTTGCAGATTACCAAATTCTATTATTATCTCCACTATATAATTTTTTCTTTTTACATCCATAAAATACCTCACGCAAAATTCACGCATTTTTTTTTATTTCTCTAGCTTTGTCACGCTGCACGACTTTTTTTAACCCAATAATACATAATACGTATACCCTGCCCTGTACCAAGCGATTTATTGAAATTTTACTAAATATGTTTCTAATACGTATGATCAATGTAAAAAATATTTTAGGCCGTACAAATTTCCAAATTTCTGTGATGGCAAAATTATTTCTTTTTAAACACATCATAAATATACACAAATTTTTATACATTTGACTGAACACATTGCAACAAGTTCGGTCAGTTTGCAGTTTTCCAAATTCTATTGTCTACACGATATAATTTTTTTCTTTTTAAATTAAGAGCCATCCACACAATACGTCACGCAAAATTCAAGCATTTTATTTTCTTAACTCTTTGTCACGCTGTATTTTTAATCTTTTACCTAATAACACATCATAAAACCTGGATCTCCCGCCAAATGATACGCTCCTCTTTTGTCACACTGCATTACATTTTTTTAACTCCTTACCTAATAATACATCAAAAAATTTAGACCTCATGTCTAATGATTGATTATTTTTATGACTATTAGTAAGTAGTAACCATAACAAATTATATCTGAACAATTTCATTTATTCATAGAGTTTTGTATAATTGATGTATTACAAAAGGTTTGTTCAAGCAGAAGTTTTGAAGAGTATAAAACTGTCAGGATTGTGCGCAAAACGTTTTTAGTCATTATTAAGACCGCTCTGCGCATATATCTTATCTATATCTTATATATCGCACATATCTTATCTATATCTTTATCTTATATCTTTCATATATTTGCAGAATTTTGTGTATTTGGTGTAGTACAAAATGATTAGTATTCTTTAATGAGTGATCATACTATGTAAGTTTTTAAAATAAAATCGGTATAGAAATAATAAGATTGACGTATAATTTTTTTCTTTTTACCATGAGGTCTATCCATAAAATACGTCACGCATTTTTATCCATCCCCTCCTTTGTCACGCTGCATCACATTTCTTTAACGCCTTACCTAATAATACATTACAAGACTTGAACTCTCTGCCCCGTGCCAAATGATATTGATTGAAATTTGACTAAATATGTTTTAACCACGTTTTAACAAATGCGGTCAATGTAAAAAATATTTTAGGCCATACAGATTTCCAAATCTGATTATTGTGGTGACAAAATTATTTTTTTTTAAACACTTCATAAATACACGTAAATGTTTATACATTTGACTGAACAAGTTACGACAAATTCGGTGTATGTAAAAATTTTTTTAAGTTTTACAGTTTTCCAAATTCCATTTTCTACACCATATTTTTTTTTACACTAAGAACCATCTAAAAAATATATCACGCAAAATTCACGCATTCTTACCTAATAACACATCAAAAAACCTAGACCTCACGCCAAATGATATTAATAGTAAAGTAAATGGTAGAAATAGTAAGATTGGCGTATAACTTTTTTCTTTTTACATTAAAGGCCATCCATAAAATACGTTACGCAAAATTCATGCATTTTTTATTCCGCCCTCCTCTTTTGTTACGCTGCATCAAATTTTTTTAACGCCTTACCTAACAACACATCACAAAACCTGGACCTTACGCTAAATAATACTAGTTATTAAAATAAAACCGATGTAGAAATAGTAAGATTGACGTATAATTTTCTTCTTTTTACATTAAGGGTCATCCATAAAACACGTCACGAAAAATTCACGCATTTTTTATTCCTGCCTCCTTTTTTGTCACGCTGCATTACATTTTGTTTAACTCCTTACCTAATAATACATCACAAAATAACATCGATATAGAAATAATAAGATTGACGTTTAATTTTTTACTTTTACATTAGGGGCTATCCATAAAATACGTCACGCAAACTTCACGCAATTTTTATTCCTCTCTCCTCTTTTGTCACACTGCATTACATTTTTTCAACTCCTAATAATATTAGGGGGACCGGAAAGTAATGTCGTTTCTGTGCAATGTCGTTTCTGAGCAGAAGTGGAAGCAAATCCATGCCAAACCATCGAAGAACTCTCAAACACCCTTAACCAACCTTGGTTAACCGTTCAAGAACATTTACATCAGATTGGGAAAATAAGCAGAGCAGGTGTTTGGGTTCCTCATAAACTGTCTGAAGAGAACAAAGTCAACCGATCCATCACATGCAACACATTGGTTCAACGGCACCAAAGGGAACCATTTTTTGATTGTTTGATTACTGGAGACGAAAAATGGGTCCTATATGATAATCCAAAACGGAAAAGACAGTGGCTCTCTCCAAATGAATCACCACGAAGTACTGCGAAGCCGGGTTTACATCCCAAAAAGGCGCTTCTGTGTGTTTGGTGGAGTATTCGCGGAATTGTTCACTTTGAAGTCCTAAAACCTGGACAAACTGTTAATGCAGAACTTTATTGTGAACAATTAGGTCGAGTGAGCCAATCTTTAATGGCAAAGTATCCGGCGATTGTCAACAGAAAGGGCGTCATTCTGCAACACGACAATGCAGGACCGCACTGTGCAAGGCAAACACTAGAAAAAATTAATGAATTGGGGTGGGAGGTGCTGCCTCACCCACCATACTCACCCGATATCGCACCTTCGGATTTCCATTTATTCCGATCCCTGCAACATTTTCTTAGTGGCAAAAAATTTAAAAATTTGGATGACGTCCAAAATGCCATCTCGAGATATTTTTCTCAAAAACCAGTAGATTTTTATCAGTTCGGGATTGAAAATTTGTACACTCGATGGCTAAAGGTTATTGATAACGAGGGCGATTATATTATTGATTAGAAATAAAGACCTATTAAAAATTTATTACTTTGAATTTAATGTAAGAAAACGACATTACTTTCCGGTCCCCCTAATATATGACAATAATATAATAATTAATCTATTGTATTTTTAAATTTTTATTTTAATTGTATCACATTCCCTATTTTCTATATTTTCAAATAGTATATTTATTTTTATATGTTATTCATTCAGTGCTGCAACATTGAATTAATAACGCATAATAAAAATCAATTATCTAAGATATTTAACAATAATATCTGATATAATTAAGATAATCTGATATTTTATTCAAATTAAGTTTTCTCAAAACTGTCATTTCTGAGATATATGTGAGATAGGTGTGGCAGTGGACAAAGCGAACTTCTCATCAAATTAGTTTAATGAAAAAAATTAAAATTGATTTTCAGTTCTGAACTTTATCATTGAGAACACCAATGTGTATATGGAGTATTTTAAAACGGGAATCAAACCACACTATTTATCGAGCCAACCTGTTACACGTTAGTACAATGTGTATAACAAAATCTTGGCTTTGCATTGTGAAATTAACTCGTCATGCTTCAACTTCTTTAGATAAAGTCGTTTGAACGGTGCACGTAATTTTTTGTAGCATCGGAAATATTGTTGATACTGCTGCTGACAGGATTTCCTTTTTTAATATTTTGTAAGGCTGTATACACAATCAATGAAATAAGATTTAAAATTTAAGAAATAAGATTTAAGATTTAAGAAATAAGATTTAAGATTTAAGGAGTATGCTATCTAGTGATGTTGAATGGAACTTTAACGTAACTGGTTATAGATATAAATATGTAGGTATTTTTTTACGTCAAAATTCCTGATTTTTTTCACTTAGTGACAAAATCAAGGGGACAAACTAGGTGGTCTATGTCTCTGTTCCACTTGTAATGAGTTTGTGACGTAAAATCTCCCCCACCATGTCGTGTAGGTACACACCGCTTGCAATTGTGTTAGTTTGTTGTTTGCCTTTGTGTGCGTACTCACACATACCACCATAACACACGTATTATGGGACAGACCAAGCTGTCCAATTTAAGTAACAATGGTGTCCATTGTTAACACAATGCAGTGTGTGTTCGGCGACGGACACTAACTGACTACCTGCCTTAAGCTGTGACTGGCATACAAATGACTCCAAGCGAATTACACTTTTTTATATTAGTTGGCTTCTATGTTCTATGGACAAACTAGTCATCACGAACGTTACTTTTTCATGAATTCTGATGTACAAAAATACCTAAATACATTTACTTATGAGCAGTTAAGTTAATAGTTTCATTCAACGTCACTAGATGGCATACTCCTTAAATCTTATTTCTTAAATCTTATTTCATTGATTGTGTATACAGCCTAAGTTTTTTCTTAACTAAAAATTATTTATTCTTTATTTATAATAAACTATTACTTGTTTTTCTTTAAGTTAGTGAAACTGAATCAACGCTTATTGTTTTTTACCAAACTGTCTTGTGGAATATTTAATATATATATTTCGATATTTTTTTCAACTGTTTTTTGAAAAAAATTTGATTATTTAGGCTGTATACACAATCAATGAAATAAGGAATTAAGATTTAAGAAATAAGATTTAAGATTTAAGGAGTATGCCATCTAGTGACGTTGAATGAAACTGTTAACTTAACTGCTCATAAGTAAATGTATTTAGGTATTTTTGTACATCAGAATTCATGAAAAAGTAACGTTCGTGATGACTATTTTGTCACTAAGTGAAAAAAATCACGAATTTTGACGTAAAAAATACTTACATATTTATATCTATGACCAGTTACGTTAAAGTTCCATTCAACATCACTAGATGGCATCTTATTTCTTATTTCTTAAATCTTAATTCCTTATTTCATTGATTGTGTATACAGCCTTATGGTTTACACTACATCACTTGTAGCTTCTTGATTAATTTGTCATCTGTCGGATTCATTGATATTGGAATACGAATGTACTATACAATAGATGGAGTACATATTATTATTATTATTTTTTTTTATTAGAAAAATTGCCATATTGGTTAACACCTTTTATAACTTACGAAGTGACAGTGGTACTGAATATTGTTTAATTTGCAGGTAATTTTTGTTGTAATTTTAAATTATTTATTAAAAAATATTCTAACAATATTTATAACAACAAATATAACATCAATAAATATAGAAAAATTTTTAAATTCAATCTTGTTTAACCGCCATATTTGTCAACACCTGTCACTTTTTTTGCTTCATTTTCATACACGTTGTACATATATATCCCTGTACTCCCTCTAATTCAATGCTCAGAGGTCGGATTCTTGCAATAAGCTACGTAAGTTTTTTAGTTCATACAAAAAATCAGGATAATTTTGACAGAAATTTTTCAATTCTTTTAAAATTTTATTTTTATAAACGAATGTAAAATGTATGTACATATTATATACAAAATGTTTTTACAGAAATATACAAACTAAAGTAAAAAATTAAATAAATTTTTTGAACATGAATTTAGGCAGTTTTCAAAATCTGCTCGGTTGCATGCTTTGACACTCGGTCACGTGTTTTTTTATAGGCGAAATGAGCAAATAAATATGCACATAATTTACAAGCTTGGACAGTTGAAGTTAATTTTCAAGTATTTTTAGGCATTTTATGTGTCCCGTATTGAAAATGAGGTTTCACGAGTGCTCCCCCCTCAATTTTTCACTTATACTTCTATCAAAAAGTTTTTTATTAACAAGTTAGATTTCGTATGCATGCAATTATTTAGATTTTGAAAACACAACTATTATTACTGTACAGTTGAACCTTTTTTTATGCGGTGGGTAGGGATCGCATAAAGAAAATCGCACAAAAAAATATACTATATTGAAAAATATCATAAATAGTTATAAAAAGTTTAGTTCGGTCCAAATATTAAAAAATTTCCACTAGAGATCAAACTGATGTTTACCAATTATTTAATCAGAAAAATATTGAAATTTTGACAACTCTATGCCGTTTCATAACAGATTTCTTAGATATTATCAAGAATAAGCAACCATAAGTTCCAAGGATGTCTACCTTAAATTAAAAAGTGTATATGTATATGTTAATAAAAATATTTAAAATGATATAATTTTCATTGACAATTGCAATAGATGACTTAAGTTATAAATTGTATATAATACACCATTGTAAATTATATTGTGAAATTTGATATATTGTAAATCAAATAAATTCTATTCACTAAAAAATTTCCGATCCACCGCATAAAAATAGTTTCATCGAAAATACATAAGTCAAAACGCTCAAAGCTTCACGATTTCCTTAGAAGTTGCGTTTCTAAACAAGATAAAGCATTAATTTACACGTGGGAACATTTTATTTCATTTTTATAATATTATGAAAATTGTGAAAAATATGTCTGTAAAAAAACTGGAATTGATGCAATAATTTATATTCTTATGCAATGTACTGATTAAATGCTTAAAAACCATTAAAAAGTGTTTTCATCAAAGAAAGTTACTATAGTTAATGTTTACGTTTCCTACTTTCGCTTAATTTTGATTCACATTATACATTTTAATGACCATTTTTTTTTTTAAAAACCGCATAAAAAAATCGCACAAAAAAGAACCGCATAAAAAAAGGTTCAGTTGTATTATTATTATTATTTATTTTTATAAGGTAGCGGTTACACTGGATACGAATTCATCCGAAAATTCATTCGTACGAACTTATCCGAGTTAATACGAATTAAACAAATGCATACATTTAGATATGCGTGGTTACACTGCTTACGACTCTTTCGTGCGAGCTCGTACGACTTTTTGATACGACCAAAATATTTTGTTATTTGATGCGAATTCGTACGAAAAAAATGCAATGGATATGGAAAAAATAATTATTTTTGTTGAACAAAGGCGGTTTTCAAGGGATCAAAAGCATAAATATTATCATAATAGAAAGTTAAATAAAAAATTGTGGAATAAGGTGGCAGAGGAAATGTTTAGATAATTTTTTAATTAAATATGTTACAATATAATAAAGCTAACCTAACCTAACAAAAACATTTTAAGTATATGTAATGAAAAATTAATTAACTAAATATTGAAGCTGAAATTCAGTAGATTTTAAAATGTAATTGAATCTGACTTGCGACATGTTCAAATATTCTAAAAATTTCTGTTTTGAAAAATTTCCTCAAAGTAATTCCAGAACTCAGCTTCTTTTGCTCTACATGAATAATAAATAATCGTTTACACAGAACTGTTTGTTTTCTATTGGCTGGGTGCGTGAGCCAACGACATCTATTATATACATTTTTTCATGCTATTAAATAATGGTAACCGTGGAAATAAATTTAAAATATTTTCAAAAAAACCGTAAAATCTGAATACAAATATTTGTTATTTACAAATATTTTTTTTTTTATAAATAAATTTGAACAATTTGAGGTATAAAAGACTGGATGAAGTATAAGAGTTATATTAATAAAGTATTTAAACAATTTTCGACGTTAACATGGATATAATTATCAAGACAGTATTTCATTCCAACCCCGGACTATGCAGAGGAAAAAGTTGCTGGTGATAGTGAAACACGTCAGGGAAATTCGAAAATTACGAAATGCTGGCATAAGTCATTTAGTTGAATGTACAGTCATACATAAAGCAAACATCAATAACTTCATATGAAACATCATTGCATGTGAGTTTAAAATACCTCAAATATTTTTAATTCTGTATTTATGGATTGACGTGTAGACGTTAATACGTTGACAGATAAATAAGGAACGACATATTAGTGGCAATTGCGTTTATAATCAAAGTGGATCAATGTATTATATTTTTATTTAATATTTTCTATTACACTATAAACACATATGAGCATGTATTATTACCTATTTTCTCCACTACTCACGCTGCAATCGATTTAATTATCCCCACCATATACTACGCACCCTGCCAATAATTAGAAATTTTGAAAACGGTGATTCTAATGAATAAGATTTGGTAACTGGATCCATTGTTTATATCATGCAATATGTACTAACGATTTTCAATTTAAATTTAAATACGAATTCGTATTACGATTCCGTATCCAATGTAACCACACAGTCTGAATGAATTTCGTACGAGCTCGTACGAATCAATTTTCGTACGAATTCGTATCCAATGTAACCGCAGCCTAATATTTTTTATGTCTGTTCAAGAAAAATTACTTTAAAAAAATATATTACTCTTAAATCTTCTTGTTGACACCAAAGAACGAACAACTCGAAACTCACGACGAATATTCTCTACGGTGTCGTAACATCTCCACGTGGTGGAAGAGTTTTGGAGTTTGTGGCGTTACACTTTCCAAATGGTGTAATTCGGCAAATGTTTTTAAACATTTATTATTATATTTGTATGATTTCCTTCCAACATGTATTGTTTCATGTTTTTTCAAATCGTCTAACTGCGTAAATGTTTTAAAACATACATTACATTTGAATGGTTTTTCTTCTATATGTATTCTTGCATGTTTCCATAAATCGTCTGAGTGTGAAAATGTTTTAAAACATACATTTGGTTTTTCTTCGGCGTGTCTTCGTTCATGTGCTTTTAAAGTGCTCGGTTGCGAAAACATTTTAAAACATATATTACACTGGAATGGTTTTTCTCCTGCATGTCTGCGTTCATGTGTTTTCAAATTGCCTGATTGGGAAAACATTTTAAAACATATATTACATCTGTATGGTTTTTCTCCGGTGTGTGTTCTTTGATGTGTTTTCAAATTGCCTGCCTGAGAAAATGATTTAAAACATATATTACATTTGAATGTTGTTTCGACACTTTCATGCTTGACTTCCAAATGGCTTGACGTGAACGGTTCTTCATTGATTTGAATTTTTTGACAAGTGTTTAAATTATTGTGTTCAGTTATTACACTCGTCGTATTAACGTAATTTTTGTAACTTTCGTAAAATGGAACATTATTTTCTGTTAGCATATTCTCTTCATTATCTAATTTATTTTCGCTTTTTAATGAATTATCATTATTGCTTTCTTCCAATTCCAGTTTTATCTCATTTCCGTAATTTGAAGAATCGGTTAGCTCCATTTTTATAATATCAGAAAAGGAGTTCTCTTCCTCTTTTATTTTAATAATAATTGTATCAGTTTTTGATGCAGGTTCTTTATTTTCCATTTTTTTTCCATTTTCTTTTCTAATAACTTTGATAACTTTAGAACTTTAGTAGTTTTTGACGTTTATTGGATTTTGTTGTCAGGGCTGTCAACTATGGCAAAATAAACCCTCCAAATTCAGTAAGTATGTGCGGTATGTGCATAAACAGTGAAGAGAGACGTATACATATAGAACTTTAATCCTGTGTTAAATTTATGGACAGTTTTAGAGCACCCCAAACTGTAATGTTGGCACCCCATCTACAGATGGCAGTGCTGTGCAGGCAACCAGTACGCACTGTTATGTCTTGATAATTGTACTTTTGAAACGAGAAATTTGTTTACGGAAGAAAAATGGAAATATACAAATTGAAATATACGTTCCCCACCTCTTCCTGTTAAACTGAAGCTCCGCCTGACAACTTAAAAACGTTCGAACCTCGATCGTGCTGCCATCTAACAGAAACAAAATCGACTAAAATTTTCGTCCACACTGGCCCATAAGAATTAAACTTCTATTATACGTCTCTCTTCACTGGCATAAACAGCATAAATCAGGTGTACCTCAATGGAGTATTATAAGAAGAGATCTTACTTATATGGGAGGAATTGACAAAATTGGTCACGAAAATCGTACATATAAGGCTTTGTTTTTTTACCACTCGTGGCGTTAATAATCCCCGAATACTAATGTGAATATAGCGAATAACGTAAAATCCCCTATACTGGAACACGGTCCAATAAAAAAACAGTTTTGACATTTACATATTAATAATTAATGAAGTTATTTCTGAAAGAAACGTCTGATAACAAAAATTATTATTAATAGAATGATTGTTTTTCAATTTAAATTCACCTCACATTTAATGTTTCCTTACTTAATTGAAGAAATGCATATATATATATATATATATATATATATATATATATATATATATATATATATATATATATATCTATTAAACAATTTTTGCGGAATGTGTCTCTTTTACGTTTGATCAATGCTTATTCATAGAAACACATGCCTTATCAATTTCAACATTTTCCATTTAATTTTCGAAGTTAGCGCAATAAAACTATACAAATAATTTTTATTAGCCCAGTTAAGAGATTATAAGAGCTAAACCACCTTTATATTTGGTTTAAATATTGTTTATATATGTGTGTATTTCTATTCAGTACAGATATAACTTTTGTTTGTAACTTAAATCATGTACGCAAAATAACTAAAAATTTATATTATAAATAGTTTTAATTTCTTTTTGAGTCTAAAATATTTACTTACTGCTTTAAAATCGTAAAATTTTTAATATTTTTTTTTTTTTTTTTTATTTCGGAGCGTATCATCAATTGGTAAATAAAAAAATATTGATTTGAAGTTGCAAAATTTTATTAATAATGAAAAATTGTCGCCATTTTGATAAGTTAGTTTAGAATTGATTAGAACTTTACAAAATACATAGATGGCGAAACAAAATACAGTATTTTAGAGTGCCTATAATAAATAGAGTGGTGACACGTGTGCTGAACACTGATTGGTTCCGGCATTTTCTATCCAAAGTTTTCGTAAAATACATTGGAAATAAATTAAATGTTAACAAAAACCATTTAATTTAACTTAGAAAGAATAATTAAATTAAAAACTTTTAATTGTTCATTAATTCGTAATTAATTAACAATAATTATGTACTCAAAAATATTTACTCAATAATGTGATAAATTAATTGTGAAGCTTCCCGCTCTGTTTTGGATAGAAAATGGATGATATGTCAGGACTCTATTATTATAGGGACTCTACAGTATTTTGGTGGTTTATTTTATCGAATATTTAAAACATTCTGTATTTCCTACTTTGACATTCTATATATTACTAGATGTCACTCTATGATACTCTATGACGTAGAGTAACATCTAGTAATACATAGAATGTCAAAGTAGGAAATACAGAATGGTTTAAATATTCGATAGCAGAAGATGTATGTGATGTATCTCATGTACGTTACATACGTGTTCTTTTTAGGTGTCAGTGTGAGGATTTTTTTAAAGGTGTTAATATATTCTGTCCGTTTTTTTTTTTTTTTTTTTTTTTTTTTTTTTTTTATAGATGTCAACAAATTATAAAACAAAAACATTAATAAATCAAAATTTTTGGGTTATATTTTTTTAAAAACATATTCATTGGATTAAAAAAACTTGGTTTCATGCTTATTAAGAAAAAAAAATGGGTGTGTCATTTATTAATTAATTTTGAGAAGCTAGTTTAATGAAACACCTAAAAATTATGTTCCGGTATAGGGGCTTTTACGTTATAGTAACATAAAACGGATAAAACAGAATGTAAATACAGTAACCATTGGTGATTCGCAAATGGAAACACGTCGGGACTGGGAAAGTGAATGTTTCCGTTTGAGAATCACTAATGTCGGTTGATGATATTTAATAATAAGGAAATACATAGAAATTACATATGTATGAAATAAACTCTTATAGTTTAAATTACTTTATACGGCGGAAATCCAATGGTATTGACTCCGATTTTACATAGTGAAGTCAGCGAATTATATAATATACAATGTAAATGATGAGACGCAAAATAAAAATTGTTAAGTTTATTTTAAAAACGATCGAAAAACCCACTTTATAACTGAGTTGAACATTGAAAAAGATTCCAGAAGATTCTATTCAAAAGCTAACAAAGATAATATACAAGCTCGCGTTTCCATTTGAGAGTGTTCCATTTAAGAATAAGTACTGTACCGCTTTCGTATCGTACGAACACGAGTGCCATCTTTGATTTAGACACTTTTTTGAATACATTGAGTTTTGTCTCCTTATCTAATATTGGCATAAACCATTAAATGTTTTAGTACGTGGTTCGTTCGAACCACAGGCCAAAAAACATAATAAATTATATTATATTCTATAGATTGAGATAGTATTCCATTAGAAAAAATATTACACTGTGCATGACACTGTGTTACACAATGGCTATTTTTTTTTCACTAATGGAACATCAACTTTTACTATGTTTCTGCAGAGGGCAGCATAGACAAAGTTACTAGATTTAAAAAAAAAAAAATAGATTCAATCTGCTTGATATGCTTTCTATGATTTCCAATTACATGAATAATTTAATTAAAATCAGATAAAAGGTCAGTTAGTTTTGCAATAAAATTTAAAAAAATTAGTTTTTTTATGAAAAAAGAAAGTACAAAAATCACGAAAATTTGGTTGGCATTACTCTTCCCCTATGCACTGTGTTACACAGTGTCATTTGTGTTTTGCTAATGATGAAAAATGGTGGATTATCCAAACTTGTGTCTCGACTCTAGTTACAACTAGAGTCCCTATACTAAATAGAGTTAGAGCACGAGTCTTGATAGTCGGCCATTTTCATTCAAAGATCATAAACGAAGAAAAAAATTGAAGTTAGTAAACACCTTATTATGTAATTCTAATAATTTTGATTGACTTTGAAATCTGAAACATATTTAAAACAAATTTCGTCATGACAGTCATATTCGGCAAGTGATGAATCCCAAAAAATCATCTTCCGCTAAATTATACTTACATTTAAATCTTCGTTTAAAAAGACAGAAACTTTAGGGAATTTAAAAAAAAAGAAAATAACATTAATTTTTAAGATTAAATTTTTTATTGAAACATGACGTCCAATACTACAATAAGATTATTGAAAAAAAAAAAATATACAATGAAACTGAAAAATAAAATGATAAAAATTTTCCATTTAACATTCTTCGGAAAATAATATTTTAAAAATAATAATTTTACGTATAATGGGACCATTTTTTTTTATTATTTCTAAATATTTTATCTAAAATGCATGATTTTTTTATTTATTTATTTATTTCTTTTTTAAATCAATGATTTATAACATCGTTATTTTGTCTTTGCACAATTTTTTTTTTTAAATATTTACATTTAAAAATATAATTATTCAGCAAATACATCTAAAAACATAATTTTTATCTCTCAACTTGCTCAGTCAATCATTTTCTTAACGTCCTTAAACTAAGTCGATTTATAAAATACTTATTGTCATTAGGTTTTATTATTTATAGAGAGTATACAAATTTTGACGTAACAATAAAAAAAATAAATTACATGTAACAGACAAGTATAAATACGTATGTAACTACAGAAGAAAAAATAAAGATAATACGAATCGAGTTATTCATGCCATCTATGAACATAAAACGAACTTTCAATAAATTATTCTTGATGTTAAAGATCTTTAGATCATAGAGAATCAAAAATATAATTCACTATAGTAGTTTTGTAAAATAATCGAACGAAATACGGATCGGTGTATTTCCAAACTACATAGTAATATCTTTTATTCTCTATAATCGAAATTCGATTTTTTTTACAACTGTTATTTAAAAAAAAGCTGCTATTTTGAATGTACAACAATTTGAATTAAAAACCGAATTTTATCTCACTAGTTTACAAGTGAAGTAAAATCCAATTCAAAACAAAATTCTTGTGAATTCAAAATGTCACTTTTAGTAACAATTATAAAAAAAATGATTTTTCTGCTTTAATAAAATTTGACAATTCTAATCAAATGACAAGCCATACGAGTTCAATAAATCGTATGACTTATCATTACAATAAATTGTCAAATATACTCTGATATATTCAAATACTGAATAAATACTTTCCTTATTTTTATTTTTTCTATCTGTGAGGTTTTACAAAATATACACATTATCAAAAATATGTGACAGATGTCACTCGAGTACAACAAGATGGTCATTTGACGTCTGTAATGAAAACTAATTGATTACCATTTCAAAGGGATTTACAAAACTTTCTGAAGTTATGTTTTATAAACTCCTTTAAAATCTGTCAAATTTAATAATTACGTTTGGAAATATTAAAAAATAAAAACAAAACTTGTATTTTCTTTTAAATTAAAGCAAAAAAAAAAAAAATTCAAAAAAACCGCCACCGTAACGAGATCAAATTCAAAAATAACGATGCAATAAATGCATTAATATTTTTAAGTAATACACAATATGAATTTTATTTAAAAATATTTTAAATAATTTTTTCTTATTTACACGCATTAAAATAATATGTATATCGATCACAAACAAATTTAACAGAAACATGTCTGAAAAATTTTCGGATTTCGCGGAATGATTTCCCCCCAAAATTTTCAAAAATCTTGTGATCAAACACTTTTGACCTCCAACTACTCGACCGATTGATTTTGAGTATGTAAAACCATAAAATATTGGCACATATTTTTTGAAAAAACCGATAAAAAATCCGTCAAGAGATAAATATTAAAAACCATCTATTGGAAACGTGAAGAATCTTTTTTACAGATTATGTCTAATAAAATTGTCAACATTTTCTAAACATCAAAAAGTCAACAAGATCTGGAGTTTGGAAGAAATATTGTCACTTATGTTTTTAAAAGAAATGTGGCACCTTTTTGTAAATTTTTAAAAACCAAAAATATATTATTTTTATTTAATTAAAAACTATATTAAAAAAAATTGTGATCTCGAACGTGGAACGCTCTCTAGTGACCTCTAGTGAGTTTGACACGTATTAAAATATTTATTTAGGCACCTTTGGTTTCATATGTCATTTTCAGTCTAAAATTTTATGGAAAACTTCACAGTGTTTGTCTCTTTCATTAAATAATGAAAAAAAATCGAGTTTTCTTCAATCGTCCTCTTTCTTCTCGGGTTTCAAATCGACTATTGCATGAAGTTCTTCTGGACTACATCTGTAAACAAAGAAATATTACTTGTTGAGTGATTGAAACAATGTGGCAGTACTATAGTATGCGATTTGCCGGCTTGTAATTTATATACTACGCAATAAACACTGAAAAATGGAAAAAGTTCATAACGGGATCATTTGTAGGGTTTGTAGGCGGTCACACAAAAAAATATAAAAGGATTTGGGAGTGAAAATGTAATAAACTATTACTGGTCAGTACTGATGTTTTGATCAAGAGATAGCAGCACTTGACAATAGTCGACTGACAAAATGTAAGTTCACCATTTTATATTTTTATGTGGTTACTTTTTAGGTGTTATGAACGCTTTTTTAAGGCAACCAAACAATTTAAAGATATTTGGGTTTTAATATAATTGACGACGCAAAGATTACGCGAGCGCTCCTGGTTTTTTAAATTAGAAGCTGTCAAGTAAAAATTTTTGTATATGTTTAATTGTCAACAGATATATGTATTATACAAATTTTGTGCAGATTACTAGATTTTATATCACATATTTAACGTATACGTATATTTTTACTTGATAAAAAGTTCTAATTTTACTGTCAGAGGCACGAGTGAGAATCTACGTCTAGGAACACTGTCCCTGCTATGGTTTCTTTTTTTATTGAGATAGCAGCACTTGTCACCGGTTTCAAATGTCAAAATACAAATCCACCATTTTGTTTGTAAGTAACAAAATTATGGGAAATAATTCCTAAAGGGATCACATAAGTTAAAGAAACTGGAATTACATTGTAAGTTGTTACTGCGTACGTTTTTATTGAAAGATAGCAGCACTTGTCCATAGTTTCAAATGTCAAAATATAGATGTACTTTTATATCTGTAAGGAACCATGCTCAGCTAGGCGACGTTGGCGCCGCGACAATTTTTTTTTTTTTAAATCAACTTCTAAATTAACGTGTGATAGCTTAAAAAATTGCCCTTTAAACGCCCTTTCCGTATATAAAATTGTCCTAGCTATATCTTTTAGCAATAAGTTATCATTATATATATTATTTAAACATTTTGACATATAAATTAGCATTAAAACAATAAAAAAAGTTTTTTTTTAATCAAAATATTTTTTCCTAATACTTTTAAATTTGCCCATTGGGGCGCCAAATTCTTTTTTGATTTAATTATATAATTAAAGAGAAAAAAATTAAAAACATCAAAAAAGAAAAAAATTTCGAGGCACTAGCTTCACTTACCCTAGGTCTTCACTAGCAATTATTTATTGAAAGCAATATTGAATTGAAACATTATTGCTAATGTAGACGAGTATATTGAAAGAGTTTTCAATATTGCCTCCTAGATGGAAACAAAAATTGCTTTCCATCTCTGTAGCAATTTTTGTTTCAAGAATTTTGACGTTTCAGTATCCAAAATGGCGGAAACTGAAAAAAAAGAATAGGATCTCTTCGGTTCATGGATTACATGTACGTGATGTACGTACATTTTACATATATACATACACATTTCATAGTAAAAACCATAGAGCACGTAAAAACAAATATGTATATTTCCTTTTTACCGTATCTGCCGAACACAACAACCGACAGAACATAACCAAAAAGCCAAAATAAATTTTAATTTTAATAATTAAAACAAATAAAAATGGCAACAAAAAAATTTAATAAAGAGGAAATTTTAAAATTAATTAACATGTATAGGGAAAAAGAAAGCCTATGGGATCTTAACAGTAAATTATATAAAAGAATTGACATAAAAATGAGAGATTGGGAGGATCTCGCAACAGAATTTCACACAGACATTAAAATGATTAAAAATAAAGTTAAATGTCTCCGGACATTTTCATAATTGTTCTAATAATTCAATCTTTCTTAACTTTGTTATTTTGCTTATAATAACATTCAAGTGTTCACTGGCAGCCATTTTCAGCAAATAAAATTGAAAGCAATCAAATGCCCAAACAGAAAAAATTGAAAAGTAAATTGAACTATGTTTCAATATTGCTTTCAATAAATAATTGCTAGTGTAGACCTAGGGTTAGCTACAAGCGGCGTTGTTTTGAATAGTCTTGTTACCGTTACTGACACAGTATATATTTTTATTAAGAGATGGTACGCAGCACTTGTATTATAAATCAATGATTTTAATATCAAGATATAAATCCGTATTTAATTTGTAAGTAGCTAAATCAATAGAGTTATGAACGTTTTTTTTTTTTGTGGCGACCATTCAAATATATTTAAAATTTTTAGAAAAAAATAAAAAAAAAATAAAATAAAAAGCTGCAGGTTAGTTAGTAATCAGCTGTCATTGGTGGTTCTGCGACAAAATATACGTAGACAAGATAACTGAACGATAAAGTAACTGCAAAGAAAATAACCGAACGACAAAAAAATTGCAGAGAGATGATTAACCATACAATTTATTTAATTAGTATACCAAAGTTCCCAAATTTGATGACAAGTTCACATGGAGATCTAAGAGAAATTTCCTAGATCCTAAAGATAATTAAATTAAATTTTATTATCCCAAAAAACTTATAACTTTGTATGGGAAGCAAAAAATATCCTGCTGATTAAATCATATCTGCACATATCCTAACTCGAAAGTATAATTAACTGTGGTTATTTTGTCATTCAACTATTTTGTCGCGGTTGTTTTCTCTTCGATTATTTAGTCGCGTCAGTATCACTGGTATCGTGTATGTTTTTACTGAGAGATAGCAGCACTTGTCATGTTTTTAAATGTCAAAAATATGTTATTATTGAGTTAAACATTGGAATTGAACTGACATTTCTAGACACGATTTCCTAAAAATATTTACAAGTAAGGAGTTTTCTAGAAGATTTGAACAAATCGACAGTTCGGTAGATTGCATACTATAGTAGCGTCAAAAATTGGGCTAATTCCCAAATTGTGTGCCAACCTATAAATAAAGCTGTCAAATTTTTTATTTTTTTGATTGCTTTAGTATAAAACAAATAAAAATGACGATAAAAGTTTATGCACATATTTAATTTTCATTAAAAAATATTAAAAATTTAATTTTTTATTTATAGAAAATTTAGGTTATGTTAATACATATGATTTTACTATTCCTTTTACGGCCGGTTTTACATTCACATTTAAATCCTACTTTAACACTAAAGCCAACTTTAAAACTGATTTTATTTTTGGTACTGTTTTACAATCAAATTTAAAGCTTGGTTAGTGTAAAAGTCGACTTTAAACTAAAGTAAGAATTATCTCAACTTTTACTGCTTAAAGTCGGCTTTAACATATTTATTATTGCTGATTATTATCATTGAATTTTGTTTGTAATATTTTTGGTTATTTTTTGTTTGTAATATTTTTGGTTATTTTTACGTCTTGGTTTAATATCAAACATTCCATTTGGGTTAAACTGGCTGAACGATTTCTGGGTTACCCGCGATTTCTTTTATGATTCATTGTATTTATGATAAATTTCTTTTAAAAAAGAAATAATGTAGTTTCCTATTCCAATCTCACTGGCAGTAGCGAAATGAGTGAAATGCGTATTTTTTGAAATTCAATCATGTTGATACATATTTTCGTTTCTATACTTATTTTTTTTAAATGTAAGATTGGCTACGATCATTCATAGTTCGTTTTATCCATGCAACATTTAAAAGTCCTTTAACAAAAGTAAACAGACCTGATCATTGTAAAACAATGCTAAAAATAAAGTTGACTTTAAATTAAAAGTATAGCTTTAGTTAAAGAACCTTTAAAATTATGAATGTAAAACCGGCCGTTAGTAATAAATAAATATGATAATTAAATTAAATTATTTGTTTTTCTTTCTACTATTTTCCTTTGCCCAAATTTAAAAAAAAAAGGAAAATCGGTTATTTACTTACTAAACGCAATCCTTAATATATTAAATCTTTTAACGAAAATTAAACGTGTCCGACAATTTTTTATCTACTTTTTTACTCGTTTTACTTGCAAATCAATCAAGAAAATGAGAAAACTTTACGGAATTTCGTTGGCACTTACAAGGAGAGGGCACGACATGGGAAATTGACTTTGGGATGGGATTTCGCAGGATTATAGTCGCCTAGAAGATTAATCAATTGTGAAAATATAAAGACCTACTGGCCAGTCAATTTCGAGAAAAACGCTTTCAAAATTCTAATTTCATTTACTGTATGTTTGTATATCATACATTTGAATGTCAAATTAACAGTTAGTTTAGCTCAATCGGTAGCGTGTCATAGTGGCAACGAGTGCACGGGTTCGATTCCGACTGCAAGTAATTTTTTTTTTATTTTGTTAATTAAATATTAAAATTAATATATTTCAAAAATAAATAATTATTTCTAACAATAAATATCATAAATTAAAATATAATTGTATTTTTTTTAATTCGTAACCATTTACTAAATAATTTTTTAATAAGTATCTAGCTTTTCTTACATAGGTAAATAATAAAATTACCAAAATTAAGAATTTTATTGATTATAAATTTACTTATAATTATATACAAGAACCGGAATGATAATTTTTGTGTTCGTGTACAAAATCGTCTTTTATCAATTGTGCAAAATGCGAAAATATTTTCTGTTTTGAATGTTTTTATAAAAATTATCATTCCAGTTCTTGTATATAATTATAAGTAAATTTATAATTAATAAAATTCTTAATTATTTTAATTAAAAAATGGTTTTGGTAATTTTATTATTTACCTATGTAAGAAAAGCTAGATACTTATTAAAAAATTATTAAGTAAATGGTTACGAATTAAAAAAAAATACAACTACATTTTAATTTATGATATTTATTGTTAGAAATAATTATTTATTTTTGAAATATATTAATTTTAATATTTAATTAACAAAATAAAAAAAAAAGAATTATTTGCAGTCGAAATCGAACCCGTGCACTCGTTGCCACTATGACACGCTACCGATTGAGCTAAACTAATTGTTAATTTGACATTCACATGTATGATATATAAACATACAGTAAATGAAGTTAGAATTTTGAAAGCGTTTTTCTCGAAATTGACTGGCCAGTAGGTCTTTATATTTTCACAATTGATTAATCTTCTAGGCGACTATAATCCTGCGAAATCCCATCCCAAAGTCAATTTCCCATGTCGTGCCCTCTCCTTGTTAGTTTAGGAAATTGCCAAAAACTGTACTTACCCAAGCAAACTTTGTAGATCACAAACAAAGCGATACACATAACGTTTTCCGGCCGTTTTATGGATAATATTTTTATCGTAATAATAACGCAGACCTCGACTCAATTTCTCATAATTCATTTTTGGCTTGTTTTTTCGTACACCCCAACGACGTGCCACTTCATCCGGATCGGTCAATTTAAATTCCCAACCGTCACCGGTCCACGATATAAAACTCTGACACGATTTGTCCGTCAACAATTCCAATAAAAATTGCCACAACTGGATCGGTCCGGATCCGGTAAAACACGGCCCGGATCCGGTGTTCGGCGCGTAGCCGCTCAACATTGCCGATTGCATGAGCGGTTTCGAGTCGATCAGTGAATCGCGACCGCCAGTGAGTCCCGCCGACAAGAATGCCGGATGTGTGTGCGTGTGGCTGTGACTTAAACTTAAATCTGAACCGGGGCCCCATTGATCCTGCGCGCCACTGCCGCTACTTGCACTGCCTGGTACGGTTTGGAACGGGGACGAATCGTACGGTGAACCAAACGGTTCGCTATAGCCATCGTTGTATCGAACTGTGAACAAAAATTGAATTTTAAAAAAATATTTTGATAATATTAGTTTTGAATTTCCCGCTAAAACAATGATTGACGTCATAGCTCAGTATTGTCCAAAAACAGAAAATTTAACCCATTAGTGACAAGAATATTACACGCAATATTGTGGGAAGTCAACTTTAAGGGCAGTTTCCTTAATTAAAGGCATCTAAATATTCGTATATTGGAGACGCAATGCAAAAATTCTCACACGCGCCTCTGGCGGTAAAATTAGAAATATGTAGTATCAAGTAAAAATATACGTATATTATGCTTAATTGATGATATAAAATCTATTAACACTTTCAGTCCCATGGCTTCGGCATCCGAAACCAAACAAAACATCTCCAGAGGCCGACCGCAATCAATGATTAATTGATTAGTTGGTTACACATTATGTGTGCGATATTTATCATCATTCATCACACGGATGTGTTCCTACTCACACAAATACATACCAACACACACTATTCTTTGTTTTTATGTATAAAAAAAATTAAGATAAACAAAAAAATACATAAAAAATATAATTTATATTTTTAAATAAAATTGATTTGAATGTCTGTAATTTAGGATGTACGTATCACGTACGTATGTTTACAGTTTTACACATACATGTTGAACTGTGTTGAATCTATTCAGTGTTTGAATCATTTTATTTTATGTATTTGTTTATATAAAGTTTTTTTTTTTAAATGTTGCCGGCTTCCGGGGAAGTTTACTATGAAAGTGCTCGGGCCTCATAGTGTTAACCCGCACATAATTTGTATAATACATATTTCAATCGGCAATTAAACGTATACAAAAAGTTTTAGTTGATATAGCTTCTAATTTACAAAACCAGAGGTGCTCGCGTAATCTTGGCGTCGCCAATAAAATGGCTGAAATCACGCTGTTTGAATCTTTCTCTCTCCCCTTGTGTAAAAATTACCATTAACACGTTCATTGCCAAGCTAAGAATACTGACTTTGTGAGATGACCAAATATTTTACGTTAAATAAGTAAGTTATTATATTTGTCACGCGATATCGTGTGATTGACCATACAGTAAAGTAGCCGTATCACGCGATATCGCGTGATCGGCAATGAACGTGTTAAAAAACTTCCGGTTTGAAAGTATTAAAAAAAAGTGAACCTGCAATGCGGGTTACTACAAACTTTTGCACTGATTTTTAAATAATATTAAATTTTAATTTAAGTCCTTGATGGAGTGTTAGTAAAATATATATTTAAAACATTAAATATGAAATAATTGATAAAAATAAATGTTAAAATAAAAAATTTCAGAAGAGAATCGACAAATATGTTTAAAAATACGCTGGATTGTAACGTAGTCACTAGTGACGTCGATTAATTAATCAATTAATCGAATTAGTCGACTAATTTTGCTTACATTTAATCATTTTTTAATCTACTACTTTCTCTTCGACTAAATAACTAAAATGATTAATTTTTTTTAAATGATTAAAAACGACTAATTAAAAAAAAAAACCTAAGTCAATAATTAAATTTAAAAAAAAGCACCATTTTTAAAAAAAGTTATATAGGTTTTTCATGAATTTGATTAAAAATTTAATCGATTAGTTGACTATCCTATGCTCGATATTTTCGACTAATTAATCGACCAAATGCTCCTCAGCTCGAAATCATCACTAGTAGTATTTGTAGAGATTATTCCACGTGTTTTGTTACAAGTATATCGTTGCTAACTTCATGGATAAAAAATAAAGATAATTTATTGTAAAATTAGTTAAATTGGAATGAATTTAAATGAATTCTTTTATAAATTTTTAAAAAATAAAATGGAAATATAGAAAAAACATTGAAATATTTTGAAAATATTTTGTGCGTAAATTTTCCTGAACTTAAATTTTCTCAATAAAAATAATATGGTATTAGGATAATAGATACGTTTATTTCGAGGTAATATAACTATGTCAGTTTTACAAAAAGTCCAGAATAATAAATTAGTTTAAAAATTTCTGATATTTTTAATTCAAATTTCCCGCCAAGATTACTATATAAGTACACCACCCTCGTGTTCGATTTGTGGTATAAAAAATTCCAGTGCATTTGCGCATGTGCATTACTAAACCGCGCGAACATATTAGCAAAAATTTAAATATGTAACGTCTACAAGTTTCCGAATATGGTAGTAGACGTCAAATAATTTTAATTTTTGTTTGCTCGGTTTAATAGTGCACATGCGCGAGAATTTTTTATACCACGAATCGAACACGGCCCATGATTCAGAATATTTTATATATAATACGATCCTTTACTCTTATCCCGGGAAGAAGAGAAAGATCATCTTTTGAGATTTACTTTATAATCCCATTCTATACCCTTGCGTGAAATTTCGTCAAAATCTCACCAATAGAAATAGGGGCGGGATCTAATGGGTTAATTTTTTTTTTTTTTTAATAATTTTGACTAATATTTTTGGGATGAATATGAATTTTGACGCCAGATACGTACCTCGCTTGAAATGATTCACGTATGGCGAATTATATTTATCCATAATATTGTTTCCGGCATAGAATTCCGGCGAATTTTCTAAATATGGTGTGGCATTCGGATTTGGATCTAGCGCGTGATAATCGGAATCGGGATCGTGTCCTAGATGGTACGGGGTCGGTTGATGATGGTGTGGATGAAGCACATAACTGCCTTGCATTCCGGGTCCCTGTGAATCATCCACGCCCAATTGGCCGCCCATGCCATCGTTACCCATTGAATTACTGTATCCACCAGATTCTAAAAAAAAAAATAATAATAATTTTTTGTTATATCGCTGCTCTAGTATTGGTCTGTTCTATATCCACTTTTTCTACTTTTGAGATATTGCGATTTGAAAGTTTAATAAAAATTCATATCTTATTTATTTTACATTTTATTACCAAATAGAAAATAATTTTTTACTTGTAAATAAGTTAGTTGTCATACAATACAATTTCATAGAAATCTGACCTCGAATTTCGAAGTAAAATGATAATTAATATTCTCATGATTGCAAAAATTGAACTATAGATCCATATTCCCTTAGTATTGTTTTGTACTTTCAGTTTATAATGGGGTATTTGACAAATTTTTAAAAACCATCTTAGTGTGTTTATTACTTCTTACTAAACTCATAATACACATTTTTAAATTATTTTGTACTATATTTTTAATAAAAATCACCGATAAAATTTTAGTTTTTAAAAAGATCGCCAAAACGATGCTTTCTGTGACGTCAAATCGTATGACGTCATTGGCTCTAAAACATTGAGTAGTAGTAATAGGTCTAGTAATGAAAATTAATAATGAAAAATTTCTTTCATAGTTACCAAAAAAGTAAACAGTTTTTTTCCTAACTACAATATAATACCTACGTATTCGAACGAGCTTGTGACGTAAGCTGCTTTTGCTTGATGTTTTTAATTACGTCATTTTTAACGTAAATTTTGTAATTTTATTTAATTAAAATTTTTATATTTTTGAATGAAATAACTTGTAAAAAAGCAGTATTCAGTATCATTATGACTCGAGCAATTATTTAAAAATCAAAATAGATATTTTTTCAGCTACTGTCAAATACCCCATTATTGGTTTGTACTATAAGCGTGGATATAGAACAAAACAAGATTATTTTTTCCGTCTGTTACATATAGGAATCGCAAAATTGTAATACATAAAGTGACTTTAGCTTAAAAAAATTTTATTCTGTGTTTGATTTAAGGTAGTTGGTCGATAAAACGATTTTTTTAAAGGATTTTAACGAAACTTCTCTAGATATTTGTTTAATTCAATACCAATAATACGAGCCTATTTTTTTTTTCTTTTGAATAAAATGAAAACGTGTCAAAGGAATTTGATAAAAATTTAATATATTATAAAATACAAAATTACAAACCATATTTAATAAGAAATAAAAATTATTCACCACGCCATTTTAAATATAATTTATAAACATCATTTTAAAACGTTTTTACAACGCTTTTTCAATAATGTTTTTATATTACTACAACATAAGCGCGCGGAAATTAAAAGACAAACAAGTGGTATACAAATATAATCACTGAAGAATATTAATACATTATTAAATTTTTGATAAAAGAAAATTTTTATTTTGAGATATACTTTTGTGCTGGCTATTTCAGAGCAACTACGTTAACAAAATTTAAATAAAATTAACACAAACTTATTTTCTATGTGTGGAAGTAAATTTCTGTCAAAGCAGTCAATTCTGGGTAAACGATTATTTAACGATTATTTATTATTCATGTAGAACAAAAAAAAAGCTGAGTTCTAGAATTAATTTGAGGAAATTTTTCAAGACGAACAGAAATTTTTAGAACACTTGAACATGTCGCAAGTCACATTCAATTACATTTTAAAATCTTTCAGCTTCAATATTTAGTTAATTAATTTTTTATTATATATACTTAAAATGTTTTTGTTAGCTTAGGTTAGCTTTATTATATTGTAATATATTTAATTAAAAAATTATCTAAACATTTCCTCTGCCACCTCATTCCGCAATTTTTTATTTAACTTTCTATTACGATAATATTTATGTTTTTGATCTCTTAAAGACCGCCTTTGTTCAACAAAAATAATTATTTTTTCTATATCCATTGCATTTTTTTCGTACGAATTCGCATCAAAAAACAAAATATTTTGGTCGTTTCAAAAAGTCGTACGAGCTCGTACGAAAGAGTCGTAAGCAATGTAACCACGCATGTCTAAATGTATGCATTTGTTTAATTCGTATAAACTCGTACGAATTCGTACGAATGAATTTTCGGATGAATTCGTATCCAGTGTAACCGCTACCTTATTTTATCTGTTTAAATATGTAAATAAAGATAGCACATGTAGGGTTGACCGGGGTAAATGTGAATTGGGGCAATTGTGAACGGCGCCTATAATTTCTAAAATAACATTAATTTTGTTAAAAATCAAATCTTAGTATGTTTTTCTGTCCTTTCTTAATATGCTATTAAAATTTCATAACAATTCTCCAAGTATTAGTACCTTTTTTTTTTATTTTGAAAAAACCCTTGCAAAATTTTGTGTATCTTACTTCGACCAATCCTCAAAAAAAAATTTTTTTTAAATACATTTTCTTTTTTTTAAAAGGTAAGAAATGGATAAAGGTACTTCTAAAGAAGTGGTCTAAAGCCTGAGGGGGTTCCTTATTAACTGCTAAAGAAATTGGACAATTTATTACCAATTCACAATTACCCCACGATTTTAAAATTCCGGGGTAATTGTGAACGTCATTCACAAATGCCCCCATCCGGTCAAAAATTTCAGTAGTGTCCTTTTGAAATTGAAATTGTTGATGATGATGTACAATGACATTATTGTACAAGTTTCCGTTGTACAAACAACACAAAAAAAAAATAGATTGTTGTTTTTTGTTCATGTAAACTGAATGTATTTCCTTGAAAAAGTCTTATTTTCCTTGTTTTTGTGTGAAAATCATGTAATTTTTTTATTTTTTATTTGATAAAATGACAAAATATCATCAAAATATCATTTTTAGCTTGTAACAAATTTGTTCTTACAATTTTTGTTATTTTTATTTAACCTTGATTTTTTGTACAAATTTGAGGTATGCGTAACTTGCATTAAACAAAGAGAAATTGTAACCGCTAAAGTATGTATGATGAAAAATTTGAAAGTGGGGCAGATGTGAAGAATTTAATTTGGGCTTTACTTTGATGTACTTAACTTCTCCTGTAATCCATTCTAAATAATTTTTCTGATGGTATTCACATCTACCCCGAAATTCATAAGATTTGCAAAACCGCACCGGGGAAATGTGAATGACTTATAAAATTTTTGTTTTTCATACGAATTTGCTCAAAATTTGTGTGATGCATCCTGAATAATGTAGAATTAAAAATAAATCAACCATAATGTGATATATAAAATAAAAAAATACTTAAAACAACGCTTTTATCTCAATTCATGAAAATCCATTCACAATTACCCCGGTCAACCCTACTAGAAAAAAATAAATTCAACTTTAGACCATAAAGCGTCGAAGTTCTTTCTTATCGAGGTTCCGAAAATCGTGCACATACTGTACGTACCTTCTTTTAAATAATGTATGGATGGACTTCGTTGCATATGATGCTGCTGTGGATGACCGCCGTGGTGCTGCTGTTGCTGTTGCTGCTGTGGATGGTGGCCCATGTACGTGGAGGGCGTGGTCTGTTGATGTGTGGAGACGGGGGGCGGTACCGATTGCGGGGGCGGTGGAGGTGGTCCGGCCGTTGTACCGCCGGGTGTTGTATGTTGGGACGGTGATGATGAGCGATCGTCGCCACGCAGCCCCCCAGTGTCGTCGCTCGCCTGCGGATTGTGCTGTGACGCGCCCGGGTGATGATGCTGCTGTGACGTCGCCGTCTGTTGTGGCGGCGGCGGACATATCGATGTGGAACCACGTAAATGGCTATTATAGCCACCTGTAAGCAAAACAGTGTGTTGTTAGGAATTGTGAAGCTGTGATGATCGAAATTTTTACGGTAGAAATATAAAATCTGAGGTAGGTAATTGTTTCACTGTACGACCCTGAAATGATTTTTAGGCTTCTAAAGAAAAATCTCTTTGTTTAGTAATTGTGATAAAAGGTTTAAAAACGTAACTCAACGGTAAATCGGGGTTAAAAGAAACGAAAATGGGGTGAATAGGAACGTTCAGTAAGGTTTACCAAAACTGAAACTGAATTACTTATAATTTAGAATTTTTACATTTATACGCCCAAAAAATAATATTCCATAATTTTGTGTAAAAATAAACGTAAAATTTAAAGTAGAAAGTTATATAGAATTGTAATTTTTTAATGTACATAATATACCTTTAAAAATGTCGAATAACTTGGTAACTTTTACAGTGTTTTTTGTTTCAATACATCCTTCATCTATCTCTAAACACCCCACATTCGCTCGTTCATACTTGATACAGTGTTTCTATTAAGGGAAGAGTTCACGCCAGAAACGACTAATAAACTAATTTTTTTCGAATCTCGTTTTTTGTTTTCATTTTATTCTGTGGTTCATTACAAACTCGGTGATATATAAAACGTGGCCAAAATTTTTTTTTTTCAAATAGAAAAATATTTATTTGTGAGCCGCTGCACAGCCCAGTTGCTACTCCTTTGCAGCAACGCTGCCCCCCCCCTCGCGATTTGAGTAGTAATATTTAGTTTTGGTGTGTATATGAGTTATAGTATGCACTGAGATAATGTTCTTTTATTTGTATGCCTTTGTAGACGTTTTAATAAACAGTGAGTAAACCGTTTCTTTTATCATTATTTTTGTTTTTTTACCGTTTCCCGAAAGTTGTGTTTATCCCGACAAGGAAAATCATATCTTAAGTTCTAGAAAAGATAGACTTAATTTTTTTAAAATTTTGTTCGTAAACATATTGCGCATAAAGTGGAGTATGCTTTTTTCATTTGAACAATTGTAACTATTTTTAAACATTTTTTTTAAAATAAAAAATTGGGTTTTATAATTTTTAGAAGTTTGAGATTACAATTTTATAGTTAATTTTTAAAATTATCTGAAACCCATAGGTACTCAGCTTTATGAACAGGTCGTTTAGGAATAAAATAATGAAAAAATATTTAAAAAATATTCATTACTTTTTGAGATATGGCGTTCCTTGTAAGCGCTTAAAAACTTGTGAAAAAAGGTCCCCTCCCCCCACAGGGAAGAGTAATGAATGTTTCAAAAACAAAATTTTCTATTTTAAACCCTTCCTAATTTGAAAAAAAATTTCAACAAGCAAAATAATCATAAATAAAAAAGTTGCTTTTTTATTTGAACTCCCCCCTTAACCCATGTACTGTCACTATTCACCCATTTCCGAACCTGTTAACCTCCAACTTAACCTAAATTTCAAGTTCTCATAATTTTTAACTAAAAAAAAGAACAACATAAGAAGAAATACGAAAATTGTTCCAAATAACTAAAAATTCGATACAGGTGCCGCCATGCTGTCACAGATGGCGGCACTTATATCAATGAATATATACATATCAAAGCTTTTTGAGCCGCCATACTGCAGGACGAGTTAACTCGTCCTAATCATTTAAAGCGTTAAATTGTGTTAAAGACATCATAAAAGCTTGAGAGAGATGCTGTACTATATTTTAAGAAAGACATATTATATTTTTAAATCAAGTTCATGAAGCTATTCGATTTGTCCCAATTGGACTCCTTTTACGGTATAGCCCCCCAGTATAAAATATTGTATACCACGACTCTGTTAATTACTCATACAGTAAAAGATAATTAAAATGTCTACCTGTCTAACATTATAAATCACACTAACTATAGACTATGAGAAAAAATTTATTATATAAAAATACAAAACAATAAAAAAAACAAAAAGTGCAAAGGTTAGACGATTCAGTTACATATGTAATTACAAAACACCATTGAACACATCACAGATGACATCTATGAATAAAACCACGTACTAACTACGACTTTATTACGATATCTATATATAAATAGCAATGACAAAGAAACTTTTTGTCTATGGTGATGTTATACAAGTGATAAATTATTTTTGGTACTTGACATACGGTAGTACAATGTGGTGTTCCAATTAACAGGTACTTACTGTACTTATTGTACTGAGTATGTACTTTGAATGAATGAGATGTTAAATGAAATATTTCACATGATTGGTGATTAGAAATAACCGTCCTACATCTGTGCGAGCCAATGGATGTGGATGTTGCGAGATTGGCCGCGCCCTCTACATCATACGCCGAGTGGATCGGCCTCTTCATGTCCACGCTTTTTGTTTGTGATAAACGTGCCGTATGTGTATAGGGGAGATTGGGTGGTTTTTTTTTTTTTTTTTTTTTTTTTTTTTTTTTTAAATTTTTTTTTGTGTAAAGTGAGGAAAACGATTTGTAGATTTAATTTTCAAAAAAAGTTAGGATACCTTATTTTGTGTTCTTATTGGATCAATATGCAAAGTTTTTGAAAGTAGGATAAAACTGTATAATTGTTTTTAAGGGATTAGAAAGGGATATAGAGAAGAAGGGGGTTAAGAGGTTAAGACCAATCATTTTAACTTAAGGGGTCTTTTTCAACTCATGTGCTAAAAAAATACTTTTTAGGGAATTTTTTTTTGGAGAGACAATTATTGTCGGGAACTACTAATGGAAAAAAATTGAAAATATTCTTTTTGGTGAAGTTGGGAAAAAAATTGGGAGAATTTTCAAAAGGACAAGGGATAGGAAAGCGACATAAAGGAGATGGGTTAAAATCAGTCATTTTCGCTTAAGGGGTTTTTTTACAAGTGATGTGTTAAAAAAGCACTTTCTTTGAATTTTTTTTTTTTTTTTGATAAATTAATTATTAATTATAATGAAAAGAAACTTTTGTACATTTATTTAGGTAAGTGTATCTTTAATTTCTGTCTCTATATTTTGGCCTTTCATCTGCCCTTGTAGTGCCCTTGTAGGCCTGTTGAATATTACATGTCAATTTTGTAGTTCAAAATGGTGCCAAGGGTTTCTTTGTTTCTAAAACATACCGTAAACACGGATTACTTGAGCCCAGATTTAAAAATCATCTGATAATTTCTAAAATTGAGCGTAACTGTTATATTTATTTGGAATAGGGAATTCAGTACCTACACGGAGAGAAAATTTATAGAAAAATTACTGTGCTCAGCACTACAATCGACGTGTAAAAGGCGAACATATTCAATTTTGTACGGTAAAAATATAAAAATTATAATTAATCATAGAAAATTTAAAGGATAGAATGTTCTTTCAGTAATATTAGCTCCGTAAAATTTGTAAAACGGCACAGTAAAAAGTTCCATTGCCGACAAAAAAAAATATTTTTTAATTGTTTTTCTTACAAAAATTATCATGCTGTCTTATAATATTTCAAATGCTATCTGCTAATAGTAGAAAGAAAAAAAGAGAAGGTATAAACGCTGTCACATAGCGAGGCAGGCTGCAGAAGGTATCAACACTATCATACATGAAGGTCACATAGCCAGGCTGGTGTGGCAAGTAACATAGCCAGGCTGGTCACTGCTGGTATGGTATCGTGTGCAAACAATATTCATTAGAATGTCTTACAGGACGGTCACCGTTTAATTCATCATTTTGATACTTCACTATATTCAGTATTAGAATATATTGTTGCCAATCATTTTGTATGCATCATAAAGAATCAAAGGTCGGAAAAGATCGATTGTTCCTCAGTGCGTACAGCCCAAGCAACATAAGGTTGCGGGTCAGATGCGCAAATGAAAGAGTACGACAACAAGAATTAAACTATAACATATATGCATAAGAGTGTGATAGAAGTTGTGTTAGCACATTAAATTTTACCATGTTAGCACAACAATTTTTATGAAGCCATGACTAATACTTTTTACGTTTCAATTTAATAATATTTACATGATCGTAAAATATTTTTTACTTTGGTCGTCGATCGCCCACGCATTATAAGAGAGCATGGTAATTTTTCTGAAATTTTATCTACAAAAATTATATAATTTTTCTCTTCGTTTATTATCATATTATATATTATATAATATGGATTTTTTCTGATGGTTTATAAATTTTATAAATTTCTAGATCTTGGTTCATGTTAACCTCAAGATCGGATTACTTGAGCCTAAACCTAAGTTTCCAGGTGATTTCCATTTGAAAACAGTTTGGGACTATGTATAGGACGTTTTTTACTAATTAGAGATGTTGGTTCAAGTAGAGAGTAAGCAACACTCGCCTGACATCTAGTGTCAATTTTCAGAACTATCTAAACTTAAACACAGTGAACCTAGTGCTGTTACCTATCAGATAAACATGTAACTTACTTCTACTACCTACTGATTAAAGTAAGCACAAAACAAAAATAATACTTTTTTCATTTTGGCCTCAAGTTAAACTTAAAATGATTTTGTAAAGGTTACGGTTTTCTTTCTAAAGTATGAAACCTTAAAAGCCGTTCTGAGGATTCAATTCATTCAGAGGATCAAATCGTCTGTCTATAATCGATGTACAAACGACTTTTAATACCAACAACAAATTACTAGTAATCCAGTGCATCCATTACACTTGTAACTCACACGCCACTGGTTACTCACCCGAAAACAATGTATGCAGGGTATAATGTGAATAAAAATAAATGTTTGTTCACACACCGCGGAGACATTTAAACATTAAAATTGGATTAATTAAAAACAGAAAAAACGTTAAAACTAAACATAATATTATCTACCATAATCGGCTCGCAATAGCCACATTAAAAATTATACCAATCTATAACCATGTGTTATTTAACAAGCAGGAGTTGACAGTAAGAGTTATAAAGTTTTACAAGTTACACTGAAATAAAATATTAAATGAAGAATTAAACATCATTTTGCTTCCGAGACTACTAAAGTAGCGGAAGCATGGTGATTACGTTTGAAAAATAAAAAATTTTTTCTCTCTAAAATGAAATCTTTTACGCACATTTTACGTTTTAGAGCTTCCTGAAACAATTCTGGTTTGGTGTCTGTCTGCCCGTCAGTGTGTCGCCAGTTTGCACCAAGTGGCATAACTTCTGAACTACTCGATTGTTTTTAATGAAATTTTCAGAAATTATGCAGTTTTATTATATATTATATATTAGTAAAATTCTGTAGTAATAGTATATTATTCAACGAGCTAGTTGATGAAATTGCGAGGCTTGTGTCGTAATGCATCGCAATAATGAAATTGATGAGCTTGCGAGGCGAGTGTCGTAATGCATCTGAGTGAGTAATAGCCATTGCAAGCGAGTAGAATACGATATTTTTTCTACAACATTTTTCCTTTTTGATTTAAATAAAATTGAATATAAATTTTAAATCAAATTTTTAATCTATTTCTAATTTCATTAAAAGTTTGTATAATATTATGTATAAAACGATCAAAACAAAACAAACTATTTACTTGAACGTTACTACGCAACATATATTAACCCTGTTAACATATTATATTAACCCTGACAAGGCTCTGTTATGGGGCAAATTTAGCAAATGAGTGTCATAAATGACGCCTATAATACACCGGTTCTAGTGTGTCAAATCGATATTTAACCCCTTTAGCGACTATCCCGAGCACAGCTCGTCATATGAATTATACAACTTGAATGACTCTCCCGACCTGAACTCGTGTCTCGTGTTGGTAACTGTAAGATGCTGTCATTTGCTATCGTAAAAGCATTACTAAAGCAAAAATTATCGAATGGGTAGGCCATATAATTATGCAATTAAATTAAATATTTTCAAAGATCACTTTATTTGGTTAGTTTTACATGAGCCGCTAAAGGGGCTAATTGATGTCAGTGTCAATGTCTATCTGTCTAGATGGTATTCAAATTTTTACCAAAAAAGAAACTTATTAGATTATTGTCAACTTCTATATTATCAAAAATTACAGCGCTGAAACAAAAAACGTAGGTGTCATGTATGACACCGACTTGTCGTTCTAGGGTTAAATTAAAACTTGATACATACATATATACACAAAACAATCTCAAACCCATGGAATAATGATTAATACTGTGATTTCATTGGTTAAGAGGGTATTGAGTAATGAACATTCCTCCACACCTTTGAATAATGCCTAACTTTCTCAACAATTAACAGATATATAATGAGTGTGTTCTTCAACAGGAGTAGAAAAAATCATTTTTAATATGGTTTTTTCAATCTGAAATCATACATTAATATTAGTTATAAGTATAATATAAATAATTATAATAATTACTTTATTATAATGTAGCCACTGAAGAAAGTATCTATGAAATTCATGGAAAATTTTTTGCGAAATCAATAAAGAAAAGCTTCACATTGAAGATCTTGAATCTCCTTTGGAAACCAGTCCACAAAAATTGTGAACTGTGGTTTAGAAAAGTTTTTTATTTATTATTTACAATCAATCTGATTTTTTTATTACTGATTCACTATCAATTCCAACTTGTCGAATAATAATAGTAAACCAATATAATATGTAGTATTATTATGTCTACATCGTCTATTATATATTTATAGCCTCTATAGGTACCGTATATTAAAAAGCCACCTGTTGAACAATACACACACACAGGGGTTGTTGTTTACGTACACCCCTTAAATATTTTCACCACCCGCTCAACACGTAATAATGTAGGTTGCATGCATGTTGAGTGTTTGGGCCGTTGTAACAGGTGTTCCGGTATGTTTAAATGTAGCATACATGTATGCATAACATAGGCATATAGGTTAACGAATTTGTTTATGCAAGACCACTTTATTTTTGAAGGTATGCTAATGGGATTCTATTGAGTCGGACGGACGGAGCCGATAAATAAAATTTGATCAAAAAGTAATCAAAATTTGAGTTTGTGTTTAATATTTCATTTTTGAAAACGCTCGGTGTAATTGATAGGTTTGTTCCAACAGACAATGGAATTAATTTTCGTTTTATTGTAATTTGAAAATTACACACAATTACAAATCGTCAACACGCACCTTAAGGCTATAATTTCAAAAAATAAAATAGCAAATTCAAGATTTTAATACTTTGATGCTGTCTTTACCGCACAATGAATCCACCAATTTTTTTTTTAAATCCTCACATACACTTTAAAAAAGAACACATTAAGAATTTAGTAAGTATACTATTGCTTGTCTTATTTAAAATTTTATTTTCGTAGGTAACAATATTCTAATAATACTGAAAATGTTTAGAGAAGAAATGTACCTAAATATATAAGTTTAAGGTGACACATAAATTATAATTTTACTGTGGCTCTTGTGAGATTTGTTAACACTCATAAATGAAAGATCACCACCATATTTAACGAAGGTTCACTTAGAGCCAGGACACACGAACCACGCCACGACCACGCGACAGCGACAAAATAGTGGCTATTCTGTGGCCGGGTATGTATGCATGTACTTTTCTTATGGAAACACAAATTTCAAGACACACGAGCCACAGCCTGTCGTCGTAATCGGACACTGTCGCAATGTGTCGTCGTATTGTCGTTTTTAGTCGCTAAAACTTGCGACCAATGGACCACTTATAAGCGACAAATACGTACTACTAGTACTACAGTGTCTCTCGAACATTACAAGAAATCATTGAATAATACGACTCAAGCAGGTGTTTTGTAATTTTTGTTTTGTTTAGTTTTCTTAATTGTGTGTATTTTTATTTCTTTTGGTCTTTTTTGATTGTTTTGTTTTTTTGTTATTATTTTGTTTTTTTGTTTTTGTTTTGTTTTTTTCTTGTTTTGTTTTTTTCTTTTTTTTTTGGTCTTTTTTAATTTTTTTTTTTGTTTTTGTTTCTTTGTTTTTATTTTCTTGAAAAATGGCAATGGTTAACGAAGATTCATTTGATACGGAATTATTTATTTATTGAGGAAATCCGGAATTTACCCGCAATCTGGGATTACACATATTCGGGATATAGTAACCGGATGGAAAAAGTAAAGGCATGGGAACATCTTTGCTTCAAATTTTATGATAACTTTGAAAATAAAGAAAAGAAAGAAAAAAATTGAATATAAACCTTTTTATGACACATTTTATTTACAATAAAGGTACCGCTGTTATAAACGTATCCTGTATATATATTGTTTATTGATTTATTTTTGCAGAATTATTTATGTAATACAAAATAATTATTATAAAGGCAAATTGGTCAACAGAATTGAACATTTTTATGGCATGGAAAAACCCTTCGGTTAAGAATAAAAGCATGTACTAGAAGCTCTCCTGCTGTTTGAACGTGGATTATTGACTATTATTAGATAAATAAGCTATATAATTATTTAAACCTTTTTAGTTTTATAATAATAGAAAAAAATTAAAAATTCAAAGAAATAAAGAGCTGAAAATTTTTGAATTGTTTCATCAAATAATTTTAAAAATTGAATCTGCAAAAATATGTAATACCAAAATACCGATATGTATTTTAAAAGAAATATTATTTAAAAGAAGAATCACCTCTCTGATTAATTTTGTTTATTTTTATCCTAGCGTACCTACTTCACGCTGCAAAATTTTAAGTTCCTTAAATTTCAGTATTGATAAATCAATTATTGTATGAATACTTAACGCAGACACTGTATATAACAAACAGTATTAAGTGGCTTTGATGCCTCCTAGCAGTGACTGTACGTGCTGTACATCATTCGGCCACTAAAAAGTGGCTCGCAAGTCGCCGTCTAAGACACACGAACGACAGTACAACCACACGACAACCACAAAAAAGTGGTCGTGGCGTGGTTCGTGTGTCTTGGCTCTTATATTTGGTCTAAACGAGAATAAAGAGAAAAAATTTTTTTAAACACAAATAGATGAGAAAAGAGGTTGCAAATGCTAAGTTTACTTTTCTATTTACGCGCTAATGAGTTGATCCAGAGTAATTTTTATTTCAAAATTACATTCTTAAAACATACAAAATATGTTATTAGGAATCAGATTTTTTTAAAAATTTTCCTATCGTTGGTAAATTGCACTGAAAATAAGGCTATATTTTATGCTTTTCAAACTCGTTTTTCACCCACTTAAAAGTGGAAATTTGAAATTCTACTTCCTAATAATATTTTTTGTTACCATTTTCTTTACTCACTGAAAATTTGAAGTTCATACGTTAATTCTACGCCGAGAAAATAGAAAAGTAAAATCGCCTATTTTTGATGTTTTTGTTTTCATTGGTAAGTATACCCTTAAAGAATAAGTTGAAGCTTGAACTCTTTTGTCAAAAGAAATTTTCAGTTTTTCACTTTAAATTTTGTTTAAATTGGCACATTACGTTTTATCAACATTTTAAATGGGAATTTCTCAAAACAACATTTTTGCAAACAACGTTATTGCGAACAATAACTTACAAACCATTTAATCTAGTGATTCTCAAAGTGGGGATTACGAAAACTATTTGAGGAGGTCGCAGAAACAGTTGCTTACGTATCTCGTTTTGAATCGGTTTTTCTTGGCCATCTCAATCTCCCGATGCAAACCTGGTGGAAAATGGGCGTTTATAAACACAGACTTCAGGAAAGTGTGTCTTTACATTAAAGCAACTGTCTCAACAGATAGGAAAAATATGGCGCTCACTTCCTCAATCATATGCGGAAAATCTTGTAGCAAGCAAGCCTCATTTGATAATAATGGTGACTGGACTGTGTATTAAATACTTACAAAGCATCCTTCCCCACTTATATTCGTTTTATTTCACATTATTATTTTCTTTCCTCGAATTACATTATCTAAGAGTTTAACGCCACGCTCTTGTGGTAATTACTGTAAGTATCAACGAATATATCCTTAAAATATTAAAACATTCCATACAGTAGTTTTTTTTTTTTTTAAATTCCCAAAAATCACCTTTTTTTCAGACGGTCACACTAGTGGTCCCTCTTAAAGTTTTGACAAAGTGTATACCCATCTATAACTCCGAAAATATTTGAAATTTTTAGACGATTTTTCCGACCCAGAAAAATATAATGTGGCCTTAAAAAAGATATTTTTTTATTACTCATGCGGGAGAAGTACTAACTTGGCGCACACATTTCTGTACGAAAAATAGCAGTTTGCCTACTGTACTCTTCCCACAAACTTTTTTGCGTGCGGAAAGTAACTTTCCATACGCAAATTGACAATAAAACACGCAAAATTTAATCAAAACACGCAAAGCCGCCTCTTGATTTTTCATTTAATAAATATTTCATAATTATTTCGATAGAAACCACCAACAAAGTAATTTAAACAATATTTAATTCAGAAAAAAAGACGAATACTTAAAAATATTATTTTAAAAAGTAATAAAAATGTCAAAAATAGTGATAATAATACGAAAAAGTATATGTGAAATTCGTAATAAAAAATAGTATGTGCAACTCGTGCGGGATTATCGATCGCCCACTCAAGCGAATGAGCGCACTCACTACGTTCGTGCGCTCAACTTCGCTTTCGTGGGCAATCGACAATTTCCAGCACTTATTGCACAATATACTATTTCGTATTTCAAAATATTTAGTGGATTTAAGTGGTAAAAAATTGATCCAATGATAAACATATCGCTCACAGATATTTTAACACCTTTATGGTTATTGTCGTTATATAACATCAAGTGAAACCTTACTAATTCATACATCACATCATATGACGCCAACAATATAAAGTATGCTAACTGTCAAAATAGTGTATCAATTGGCAATTTCGTCATAATTCTTCATGACCGTCATCGGGTTAATATTTGTAGGATTTACGGGCAAGTTACCAGCCCTCGAATTTCATCATTATAACTCGTTACGTTAGTAGAGACATCTTTTGAAACTCTTAACAATCAGTTAAAAACGTTCCCAGTTCCCACACATTAAATACCAAATTTAAAATCTAAATTGAATTTTATTTGACCTTCAAATGACATTGTGTTGTGAAATTCCAGTGTTTGGTGGAACAAACCTCGTTTCAAAAAACTGGAACTTGGATGGTTAAATAATTTAAAATGTAAATAAATGAAAATATAAATTTAGAGGGATAGAAATACTACTTTTTCTTATAATACTACAAATAATTCTTTATAGGCAGCGTGCGAAGTATATGTATGGTGGGGACAATTAGATCGATTGCAGCGTAAGTAGTGGAGAAAACAAGCATTAATACGGGCTCATATGTGTTTATAGTATAATAAAAAATATTAAATAAAAATATTTACATTGATTCACTTTGATTATAAACGCAGTTGCAACTAATATGTCATTCCTTATTTATCTGTCAACAGTATTAACGTCTACACGTCAATCCATAAATACAGAATTAAAAATATTTGATGTATTTTAACTCACATAGTCACATGCAATAATGTTTCATAAGCAGTTAAAGTTATTGACGTTTGTCTTATGACTCTACATTCAACTAATTGACTTATGCCAGCATTTCTTAATTCTCGAATTTCCCTGACGTACTTCACCGGCACCAGCAACTTTTTCCTCTGCATAGTTCGAGGTTGGAAGGAAATACTGTCTTGATAATTATATCCATATTAACGTCGAAAATTGTTTAATTACTTTTTTAATATAACTGTTATCCTTCATCCAGTATTTTATTGTTCAAACTGAACAAATCAAATTGTTCAAATTTATTTATAAAAAAAATTAATTCTAAATAGCAAACATTTGTATTCAGATTTTACGGTTTCTTTAAAAATATTTTTAATTTATTTATTTCCACGGTTACCATTATTTATATTCGTTAATGAGCCCGGAAAAATGTATATTATAGATGTCGTTGCCATCACGCACCCAGCCTATACCAGTTTTGATTAAACATGGTGGCCACATTACTGGAAAACTTGGAAATGTCAGGGAATTTTAAGCTTTCTGGAAAAGTCAGGGAAAGGTCAGGGAATTTTAACAGAAGACTGGAAAATATTGATTTTTATATAATTTTGTTTATTTAAGGATAAAATTTCAATCAATTTTTCACTTGTTTTGAGATTAGATTTAAAAATTGGCGCGGATTTTTTTTTTGGTTTTGTTTTTTTTTTAACTTGTCATTTGCTTTTTTTAAGAAAAAGTGTTAAAAGTTATTAAGAAATAAATTATAAATTATTAGAATTATTAGGTTTTTTTAGGTTTTTGGGATAAAGTAGGGGCGGCATTTTTCACAAAATAGGGAATTTTTTCATAAAACTTCTGGAAAACCTGGAAAAGTCAGGGAATTTGATCTTTAAAAATCTGTGGCCACCATGTTAAAGTAAGGTTCGATAATATTGGAGAAAAATTCCTTTTTTTTAAAAAAAAAAATTGATTTACACAATCATCTAGGGAGCTCGCTAATAGTCGACACCTCGTAAATTGATTCCCGCTCAGGAAAATTATTGAAACTCTTATCCTTTTCATCTACTCTCAAAGGCAAAAGTAAACGAACTTCTACATGTAAAAAGATAAAAAAAAAAACGTTTTTAAAAAAAAATTTGTATTTTTGAATAATTTTTTTTTATACTTATCTGTTGCGGCGACACAGTCGACCCAACCGAACCGACTATTAGGTATAGTTTCGCTCACCTAATGGCGTTACTGAAGTGACTGGCATGCACCTGACTGTTAAAAGAGTCAGCAGTAAAGCCACAACAACAAAAATATATAAATAAAAACACCTGTTCCGATGATGTTAGTTAGTGGCACTGGCAACAGCATGACTTGTGCTAAACCTAACCAAATAAATACCAACCAGGCCAACTGTTTTGTGTTTCTCCACAAATTGATAAAAATAAAATTAAAAATTAAAACTGTATTTTAACGGACTTTAAATATTCAAAAAAAAAAATTTAATAAATAGTATTTCGTCCATGTCTACGAGGTACAGGAAGCTTTGAAACTGTCTCTACAATGTCCTTCAGGTTCAAGGTCTAAATATCGTTCCATTCAATACGGAGATTTTAGAGCAGTATCTAAAAGAGCGCTCAGACACTAACAACTTTTAGTTGTACAACTATTTAGTCGTTCGTTTATTAGTTTTTTAAAATCACATTAAGTACAACTGAACCTTTTTTATGCGTGACCAACTAAACCTATTATCAGTTTTAAAAAATGATCATTAAAAATACATAATGTGAATCAAAATCAAGAGAAAGTCAGAAACTTAAACATTAACTATAATAACTTTCTTTGATAAAAATACTTTTCAATGATTTTTAAGCATTTAATCAGTACATTGCATAAGAATATAAGTTATTGCATCATTAATTTTTTTTTACAGAATTTCCATAATATTATAAAAATGAAATAAAATGTTCCCACGTGTAAATTAACGCTTTATCTTGTTTAGAAAAGCAACTTTTGAGGAAATCGTGAGCGTTTTGAGTTATGTATTTTCTGTGAAAGCCAGTCAAACAAACTATTTCACTTTCGCATTTATACCTAATATTAGTTAGGATTAGGATGTTTTAGTTTTAGGATGTAATATAATAAAATAATAATATCAGTGAAGTCAACATTTCTATTGGATTTTTCATATTTCAAATACTCATAGTTAACAAAAATATCCCACTGCTGTTTTATCCCCAAAATGGAACGTAAACCATCTCTTTTACGCGTATGGTTTTTTCTGAAAGTAACCTACCAAAGAAGGCGTCGTTTTGAACAAACTGCCAATAATTTTCATTTTTGAATTAGGCCAATATTTAATTAGGCGCTCAGTATATAGATATTTAAAATTTTTTATTACAAGAAACGTGCAGCCAAGCACATTTACCCACAGTAAAAAAATATTTCATTAACAAAAATTTCCCACTTTTTATTTTAAATAAATTTTCAACAAAATAAACAATAAATCCACAAAATTTGATAAATATTTTTTCTATTTGTATTTTGTGTATTTACACGTTTAAATATAAACAAATTCATAGTTTACAGATTGACTTAACCAAGACGAAATAAAGTCATTAAATAGAAAGTAAAAAAAATCACAAAAAACTACACACAAATTGAACACACATCAGATAGCACACATCAGAGGATATGATTCAACAAATTATGTATTGTGAAATTTGTGAATTATGTACACCGTATTAGCGGCCTAGCGGGGAGTAATCCAGTCAAATGTGCATAATATATACATACAGTTAATATTTTTATGAATGTACGTATTTTATTATTATATTGTTATTATTTTTAATATTATTTAAACTAAATGTAAATTTTGTACATATCTTTTTCTGTACACGCAAGATGTACTAAATTTTGTGATGTAAGGCTGTATACACAATCAGTGAAATAAGGAATTAAGATTTAAGAAATAAGATTTAAGATTTAAGAAATAAGATTTAAGATTTAAGGAGTATGCCATTTAATGACGTTGAATGAAACTGTTAACTAAACTGCTCATAAGTAAATGTATTTAGGTATTTTTGTAAGTACATCAGAATTCATCGTTCGTGATGACTATTTTGTCACTAAGTGAAAAAAATCACGAATTTTGACGTAAAAAAATACCTACATATTTATATCTATGACCAGTTACGTTAAAGTTCCATTCAACGTCACTAGATGGCATACTCCTTAAATCTTAAATCTTATGTCTTAAATCTTAAATCTTAATTCCTTATTTCATTGATTGTGTATACAGCCTAATTTATCTACTTGAATTCAATAGTACAATACAGTCAAGTCTCCTATAACGCGATTAATTCGTACCACGTTTCTATGGAAACAGCGTTATGAGAAACACAGAAATAAAAAAAAATCAGATGTATTTCCTTATTTTAGGTTTGCTTATTTTGAAAGCCTACTGTAATTTATACCGCGTTAGGTAGATATATGCAAACTGCATCCGAGGCCCTAAAACCATTCGAAAACAAAATTTGCTGCACAGTGTCAAACAGGATCATACGTCTATCATAGGGTAAGGGGTGTAGAGTTGTTGGAAATTTACATTTTTTGGATCAAATTAAGGATAAATATGTTTATCGGAATATTTTAAAGAGAACTAGCGTGCAATCACCAGAAAATTAAATTTATCCCAAAGCTTTCCAAGAACTAATTTGTCAACAGGACAATAACCCTAAACATTCGGCATTGTAGTGAAGCAGTATTTCTTGTATTACGTGCTTCATTTACTTCATACACCTCCACAGTGACGTAATATTTCTAATAAACAGGATTTAATTGAGCCAAATCAGTCCGGATTTTATAACAAAATTAATGGCATCAATGCCTAGTCGCTTGCAAGCAATAATTAAAGCAAAGGGATGTGTAGCGAAATACCACAAATAGTTATTATTCTATGTTCCGATTTTTCGTTTACTGTTATCTAACTTCGTTAAGGACACATGCTTCTTAAGGTTTCTTATCTCCAACTTGTCTTTATCCACACTTAACGAGCCATGTCCTTGTCCAGGGGGTAGGGCGAGGACCTAGTGAGCGTGTTTTTTTTTTTTTTTTTTTAACTAAAAAAATAAAATAAAATTAAGACATGTATTATAGCACTCATAAAAGTCTTTAGAACAAAAGTCTAAAGACTTTTGTGAGTATGCTATAATACATGTCTTAATTTTATTTTATTTCTTTAAACGGAGTTACAATATTTGCTGTGATTTTAATTAGTATGATTTTGTAGTACAGATTTTGAAGAATTTATTTCTGGTTTCTTTTATACAAAAGATCTCGTAAAAGATTAAATAAAATTTTTAAGTTTCCTTAAAGACACTTTTGTCTAAACACATTTGTGAGATACTGTATATTATATAGAAAGTAGAAGGTTTAAATAATAATCATATTATTATTAACAAATTAAAAGCCAGTTTTAATATTATTAAAGGCAAGAAATATTTTATCCTGAGAATTGTCAAAAGCTCTACCTACTGACAAGGCCGGCGAGAGAAATGACGGGCCCCCGGGCACAACAAAAAATTTTCAAACATTTTTTCCTAAAAATATAATTGACGAGCAAAAAAAAAAAACATCGCCTCACCTTCTCCGGGTCCCTAATCGAGGCTGTGGATTTCCTTTTTAGTCCCCACCTCCGGGGTCTGTCTACTGACTTAATACATGTCTAACATGCACTTGTTGAATTTTTTATAACAATGTAAACAAATAGTAAAATTATAGTTTTTAGATGGAAATACTGAACTTCCAAGACACAATAGATACACAATAGACTTACAATAGACATAAATATATAATAGCGGGTGCAAAAGTAACTATAGCACGAAATCTCATCAAATTGTACATCTACTCCATACGTAAGTACATAGATAATACTTGCTTATAAATAGTTTATTTTTTTTACATAATGCTTGTTGCATACATAGCCAGTCATAACATACATAATAGAATATCATAATATAATATTTATTTAAATAATAATAATAATAATAAACAATACTCATTGTGTCAGTCAGACCTTAAATGGCCAACAATTCATATAAAACGCATAATTTTGTTCCGTATTGCACGGACGAGAAACACATGCTAATTTGACTACGTTGGCCAGACGTCAATGTGATATCTTTGGCAAAAAGTCAATGGCTTCCCAGAGTTATATTAACCCTAGAATCATACGTACTCGTCAAAATGACGAACGTACCAGTACTACAACTTGTCGTTGCTTGTCTGTTCTGAAACTCCTGGTATCTAATTTATTTGTTGTGATAACACAGCAAACTTATTAATTTTTTTTATAGTTGCTGTCGGTTTATATATATTAAAATGGTGTGCGTCAATTAGACGTCGATGAAGGATTAACGTATGTTTTTTTTTTTTTTTAAGATTTTGTACTTTACATATAAAAGTTTTCCTAATTTCCCTACAATTTATTAAAGATATGGATGTTATAATTAATTTATTCAACAATTATGATAATGTGAAAGATGAATACAGCTGTTTGACTTATAGAGACGACATAATACTGAAGTTTTAATATATTGAATCGAAAACTAAAGAATGCGTTTCAAGTGACTTAATAAAAGATTAACAATTTATTTTGTGGAAATTATTTTAATTTTATTATTTTTTGAGATCTTATTCGAAAAAATACTAACAAATTTTAGAAAATGTACAAATGTGCCTAATGAGAAAATAACTACCCATCTACGGGAATATTTGTAACGGAGAAATTTCACATTCTGTCAAGTCACACATGTCCACCGATTCAGAATAGTTCATAAATTAATTATTTGAAAGACATGTATTATGATACAATTGATGTATTTATCCATTTTTTAATTTTTATAATGAAAATATGCTTTCATAAAAGGATTAAAAAAATTAATAAATATTTATATTAAAAAGCTTTTCCAAATGCAATTTTTTTAAATATTTTGTTCGCTTTGTGGTATTGTTATGTAAAAAAAATGTTTTTTGCAAATAAACTCTAAAACTCTCCGTAAAAGTCCATTTGTCAAATTGACGGCGATGTATGATTAACGTTTCTCGTAGACCAACGTATGATTCTAGGGTTAATATGTATTTATGGAAAACATTAATAAAAACTGTGTGTAATCAATGTATGTAATTATGTTTACTGTAAACTTCAATTTTAATTCCAAGGTATATGTGATATTTGACGGGATATCAAGAATTATGGGTTTGAGTCTAGTTAACAATGATTTTATCGCATGCACCAAGGTTTCTTAAACTTTTTTCATTCACGATCTCAAATAAAGATATAGATATTTACACAAAAAAAATGGCTACGACTCCAAGATTTCGTGAAGCGATCTCAAATGGAGTCGCGACTCATAGTTTAAGAAGCCCTGGTATATACCAAAGTAAACCGTGTGTTTAAATTTCAATTTATTTGAACATTTAAAGTAGCAAAAGCATATGAATATTAACAACGTAAGTTTAAATACGAACAAAAGTTCGCAATACTTGATAATGCTCACAAGCACATCGATAACAATTAAAATAACTGGTTTTTCCACTCAAAAGAGTAATATAATGTGATTGATTCGCTATCAAAATGGAATGGTTCTCGAACACGGGATCGATGGCCTAGTGGCAAGACGCTTGATTGGTTATTTACAATCCTGTGTTCGAATCCTAATCAATCCAGTTTGATAATATTTTTCAATCTCTATGTAATTTTTTGAATTTTTTTTTCTTTAGAATTTTGGGTAAAGTCAAACTGTTTGAAGGGACATTTTTGCATTTTTCGATACTAATAAACGTACGTAATTGTTTTTATTATTAACTGATAAAATAAATCGAATAATCGTTTCTCTGGTACAAATTTATATTTTCAGTATTCTTTAAACAATGGTTTGTCGTACTGATGAACCTTGAATTTTTAAGGTTCCGAAGAAAAAACTCACGAAATCCTTATCATTTTGTTATGTCTGTCTGCTCTTGTATTGGAAAGTGGGGATTCAAATTTTTTTCACGTGTGAGGTATGTCTTCATGACAAGTGCCCCGGAGCCTTTCAAAGGTAAATCCGGCCCTGTGGTGAAAAAGAGAGACCGGTAAGGAGAAAATGTCTAGGGTTACAAAGTGGGTTAATCCTGTCCAATACCCATATTTTTATTCTATACCATGAAAAATATATTTAAATATTGTATATTTTATCCCGAAGTTGTGAAAAACTACACTGTAAAAACAGCTTACAAATAATGTGTAAAATTACTAGAGTATAAAATTCGAATTATGTTATTTTTACACTACAAGTTTGTGTACTTTTTATAGAACCGTGTAAAATTACATTATTATTAGGTGAATATTAAACAAAAACGATAAATATTATACATCAGTGATTCTCATACTGGGGGTTGTGACGTCCAGGGAGGGCGTCATGAAAACTATTTGAGGGGGTCGCAGAAACAACTGATTATAGATTAGTCAGATTACATATACATTTTCTACACAATTCCTACCCAATTCTACATATTTCGGGAGTCTCTTGAAATTTTTTAGTGCGGGGGGGGCGCAGACAAAAAAGTTTGAGAACCACTGTTATACATAAATTGCCAGGGTAACATTTAAGAACAAGCGGTAACATTACAAAAAATGTAAAAAAAATTTATGCTTTTTAGGCATTTAAAAAATTACGCATTTTGTAACTTATTTTTTACAGTGTAGTTACAGAGGAACCCTGATTTAATGCGTGTCCATTAACCCTTTGCCCTCGAACCATTTTTTAGTATGGGTAGTTTTAATAAAAAATTATAATACATCAAAGATAAGTATTTTAAACAAAAGTAGTTTACTTACATATTTTATTTTTATTTGCATATTACAAACATTATATTTTAATATTAAATTTTATAATTTTCCTTAGTGTGGTATCTGAAGTAAAGAATAGGATGGCGCCTGAGAGACGCCTTTCGAGTGCAAAGGGTATTTATTGTGTCGCCGTGGCGGCGCCTATCGAGTGCAAAGGGTTAAAATATGTTAGCCAATAATAATTTAGTATCGTCGGAAAATATTAGCTACTAAAAATCATTTGGTGAGAGCACTGGGGAAATTTCAGGTCAGTAAGATTACAATATTGGAATTACAATTGAAAATTGGTATCTTTATAATTCCTTTATTATCTAAATTCTAAAAGATTACTGCACGTCTAATTAAAAATATTAAATCTAAAAGTAAAATCTACAAAAAATATAAAGAAATATTGCTTGATGAATCCGATTTTAAATGCAAAAAAATTAATATGTGATTATTTGTAATACTCGAAAACAGCTTTATCTATGATTTTTTTTTTTAGTTTTGCCAACATTAAAATTGTTACTGTACACCAGTTTTTAATTTGTCAATAATCCGTTTTATCAAAAAAATTTACCAGATTAACTTACTGGATTATTTTTTTGTAAATTAAAATGTAAGCTTTTAAACTTATTGTGATAGAGAAGACAATAATTAATGCGCGACTGTAAATCGTAGGCGTCATTATAGCCCGCATTGATCCATATTGATTTCTTTAAATAATGACTGTACAAATACTTTCAAAGGGGGGGGGAATTGAGGAACAGAGAGAAATCTGAAGATTTACGTGAAAACTGTTTCTCACAAGATAGTTTATTTTCTTTTGTAAGACAATATTTTAAATTTTGACACCAGAAAAGGTGCTTAAGTTCTTGCAAAACTTTACAAAGCCCCAGTGGCGTAGTGAACATAACTGGCGCCCGGGGCACGACACTTTGTTGGCGCCCCCCATTCCTACCAAAAACACGTATAGTTAATATTTAGCACCTCTTTGGTACACATTTGGCGCCCTTCTGCAAGTCGCGCCCGGTGCATGATAGACCCCCTTGCACCCCCGTCGCTACGCCTCTGCAAAGCCCTTACAATATCTACATTCTTTAACTTGATTACAAATAAAAACTTCTATTTCAAATAAATTTCTGATTTTTTTTTGTGTATTTATTTATTCAGAAATGTACTTAATTATTGGTTATTATAACAAATAATAATTAAATTAAATTCCCGTGAAACATTCCGAAACCACTGTATAAAATGTGCAATGAGTTTATGAGTTTTATTAAGCCTATAGGATGTCTTTTTATGTATTTTAAGTATCCTCTCTAGGGTTGATTCAAAAACGAGTTCGAGTTTTTGATTCGCGCGTTATATTATTCATAGAATCTTTTACTTGTCTGAACTATTTTCGAATTTTCGACTTGTAAACTTCGGAGATAAAATAGCGGATAATTTTTCCGCATATTTTTGTATAGTATGTTAAATTTGAAATCGATATCGATAATCCGGATGCTTTTTTTTAACTTTTTAAATATGGTTTTGGAACCTTAAAAACTATTTGAGCGTTGATGAAGAAAACTAATAAATTAAAGAACAACTTAAAGTTGAAACCAAAATTGAATCTCTTTGAATTCACTTTCTAAGTAATCAGTAACACTCTTTGAGTCTAGAAGGAACATCTAGAAAAAGTAACATAAAGAACACAGTAAATCTAATAGCTTCTTTGCACAATCTAGGAAAGTTTATTACAACAATCAGTTTAACTCTAGAATCATACGTACTCGTCAAATTGACAAACGAACTTCTCTACCTGCTCCAATACTACAATTTGTCGTTGCCGGCTTGCTGTGAAACTTCTGTTATCTAATTTATTTGTTATTATAACACAGCAGACGTATTAATTTTGTTTATAGTTGCTGTCGTTTTGTATATATTGAAATAGTGTGCGTCAAAAGGACGACGATGTATGATTAACCGATGTTTTTTTTTTTTTAAAAAAGATTTTGATATAAAAGTTTTCCTAATTTTTCTAAAATTTATTAAAGATATGGATGTTATAATTAATTGATTCAATGATAATGATAATGTGAAAGATGATTACAGCTGTTTGACTTATAGAGACGACATAATACTAAAGTTTTAATATATTGAATCCAAAAATTAAGAATGCGTTTCGAATGACTTAGTAAAAGATTAACACTTTATTTTATAGAAAATATTTTATTTTATTATTTTTTGAGATCTTATTCGAAAAATTACTAACAAATTGTAGAAAATTTACAAATGTGACTAATCAGGAAATAACTATATATCTACGAGAATATTTGTGACCGCGAAATTTCACATTCTGTAAAGTCACACATGTCCACCGATTCAGAATAGTTCATAAATTAATTATTTGAAAGACATGTCTTATGATACAATTGATGTATTTATCTATTTTTTTATATTTTATAATGAAAATATGTTTTGATAAAAAGATTAAAAAAATTAATAAATATTTATATTAAAAAATTTTTCCAAATGCAATTTTTTTGAATATTTTGTCGCTTTTATAGTTATTGTTATGTAAAAAAAATGTTTTTTGCAAATAAACTCTAAAACTCTCTGTAAAAAGCCCCTCGTCAAATTGACGCCGATGTATGATTAACGTTTCTTGTAAACCAACGTATGATTCTAGGGTTAAATTGCAGTACTGTTTTTTCTACAGTTAATTTTGTATGAAATAAGGAAATAAGGTACCCAATTTACATAAAAACTTTAATCCAATCTAATTTAAAACGTCTAAAATATCTCCAACAAAAACTTAATACATTTTATTTTTTCAAAAATTTCGTTGAAACACACCCACTAACTTTTTTTTTACCCAAAAAAATTAATTAAAATCACTTATCTCGACGCATAAATATCAAAATTTTGATTACCTGGTATTATTGACGTTGTATCTAAATTTGTATACGTTGTATTCACTGGACAATCGGCGGCATAGAATGCCTCACTAACCGAATTGACTAGATCAAGTACTTGGAGGACCATATTTTGTTGATCACTGATTGTTGCGTCCGTCGTGACGCCAAAATTGTACGTGGTGTCCCGAACAACGGTCACCACCAAAAATTTTTCAACAAATTTTTACAAAAAAAAAACATAAAATTTAAAACAAAAAAACACACTTCAACTTTTAAATTGTAAAGTCATTGTTTTAGAAACAAAAACCGTTCGAAATTCAAATTTAAATTTCTCACACTAAAATTCACAAAATTTTAACACATTTTGTATAAATGAAAAAAAAAACGCAGGTGTATAGTTTTTAGCGACGCATTTAAACAACCCGCGCAATATTTTTATTCATCAGATCACTTTCTTGTCCGTGGTTCTTTACGACATGAGTACCATTTGGTAACTGAAAGGCACGTATCCGGCCTACTGTTCACAATCCTATTTACCCACCAAACATCATTTTTAACATGATGAGTGGGAAAGAGAAAGAAAACAACTGACGTGAATACGTATGTACCATAAATACATACATATTATAGGTACTCACAGTGCTGTGAGTGGACGCAGCAACAACAACAACAGAGACCTCTATTGATGAACACCTGTGTCACTAGCGGACAATATAATAATGTAAAATCTTTTTTCAATTAATGAAATTTGTGTTAATCATTAGTGTGGATTAATTTATTTAAAATCTACCAGAAAAGGAAATAAAAAATGAATTTTCAATATATTTTTTTATTTTTTTTGAAAAAAAAAAGAAACTAAATTAGTTCTTTGAACTTTTGGTATCATCATCTGTATTATTGTTGAAACAGTAGCGGGCTTATATATCTACATAATTAATTTTTAAATATGTTTGATTTGATTTTTTTTAATTGTTTGTAATTAATTTTGAAAAATATCACCATAAAAAAGAAAATTATTTCAAAATTAATAGGTTATTTTTAATTGGAAGTCGGTATTTTGTGGTTTTTCTGAATAAATCAACTAAATTTGAACGGTAGAAATGAATCTTTTTTTTTGTATTTTATAATTTTGATATAAATTTTAAATTAGTGAAAATAAAAAAAGTTGGTGTCTCTCTTTACTAATTTAAAAAAAAAAAAAAAACTGGTCAAGAATGAGTCAGGCCGTGTAATCAGAGTTTCGGCATTTATAAATTTATTAATATCTATTAATCGCAATAATGTCAAATTTTTAACTTTTAATAACAGAAAACTACGGAGGAACGGTATTTTTCAATGCAAAACATTTTGGAAATATGTTTGGAGTCCACAAAAATAGGTCTCTCCAGCGATACACCCAAATTGCCCTTTTTTTGGAGACGAATCTACCCCAATAAAATTATTTCAAAAAAATATTTTCTCACCTTTGATTTTATGACCGAACTATACGCGTGTTATAAAAACCTGTCATCATACTAAATTTTAAATTCCCACAATTTTCTCAGACAGACGAATACAAGAATGGTTTTATAATGATTCCATTTTTCATTTCAAGGTACGGAACCATAAAATCTAGTATTCGTGCTTTTAAATTAGTTTACTAGAGTATTTTTTTTCTGGTAAATATAAAAGTATTCACTGTAAAAATAAGTTAAAAAAGTGTAAAAATATTACTTCTTGTTGTAAAAAATGAGTGTAATTTTACACCATTTATATGTATATTTACTGTTTTTGTTTAATATTACACTAGCAAAACATGTAATTTTACATAATTGTATGAAAAATGCACGGATTTTTAGTGAAAATATAAAACAAAAATATTGCAAAAAAATAGAACTTGTGTATTTTTTACTCATACAAGTGTGTAAAATTACACCCTTTATTAATGTAAAAATTACTGTACTAATGTTAAGTAATATAACACTATTATTTATTTCACTTGTTTCATTTTGTTTTACACAAAATTTTTTATACAATGGAGTCATCGAATATAAAGCAAATTTTGGTGGAAACATGAGTTTGTGGGTGCTACCATAGTATGCGGTCGATCAATTTGTCTCATTTTACAAAAAATATAAATATTAAAAATAAAAATAAAAAATTTGTAACAGAAACTGTGTATTCTTAACATAACTATAATATACGAGAATATGAAATGGGTTCGTTATTACTGAAACTTTGGTTATAGGCACGGTGAACCTTTTTACATTTCAATATATAACTATTACGTTGACATAATTGCAAATAAACATTAGTGTCCCATTTTTTTTTTCAGACACAAAAGGTGTACTAAATTTAATTTTACCCTCGATCACCCTTTTCCCTCTCGTTAAAAATATTACAAACGGCCAAATCAAATCAAGTTTTTAACCCTTTCAACATGTTTTGGTATCGTCAAGACGATCAACAGCCATTTTTCTTTTAAAAAAAAATAAATACTATCTTCAACTAATTTTTAAATAAGGAGGACTTACACTGTAGGTACCACTTAAACTGGTACTATGAAGTCCCTCGCTTTTTAAAAAGAACCATTTGTCTTGCGATGGATGTTTAAGGCTTTTAGCGTATTGTACTCTTTTGGGGGGATGATTTTTTTTTTCTTTTTGAAAGACAAACGTGTTTACAACTGTACTTAAGGTAAGTACAATATTATTTATGTACTTAAATCATAATTTAAATAATGGATGATATGTGCATATGTGTGTGGTATAGGTATACCATTTTTTGAATGGTTTTGGTTCAGCCCACTTGAAGAAATGTAAGTAGGTAGTGGGTTTTCATGGAAGAACCACCATTTCAACACCACCGGATGTTGTCACGTGTCTTGAGTTGCACATATGTGTTGTATTTGTCCCCATCAGTAGCATATGTGGTGATCATCCCTTGTGTGATTATATACTGTGAGCTTAGCTTACCTTGTTGTCTTGTGTAATATGAATGTATGCCATTGTATCTTGTTCTATGTGAGATATACCTTTTTACAGATGTTTATGTCGGGTAATATAAACACCGTTTTAAAATGTCATTAAATAGGTAGCCTAGCTATATTTTAAAATTTTGATAATTTCTTTTATTCTTGGTTTAAGAGTTATACAGAGTGGTTCTTTTACTTTCTGGTGAAACGAGTGTCGATTATAATCCTATACGTATTATTATTAAGCTGTAAAAAGATCTATTTTAACTTTTAAGTAATTACTTTAGTAATAATAATATTGAATATTGCTCTTTTAAAAACTGTATTCTGATGACGTAATCAGAAACAACAATCAGACATAGCTTCCGTCACAGACCAGTATAATCATTATTTGAGGTTACATATCAAAATTTCTCTTCTTTTTTCGTTACTAATCATTTTGTGATAATAAAATAATGAAAAAATAGCAGTATACAAAATCTGAAGTGTGAATGTTATGAATGTATTACGATATTATTACTAAGAATCTCTTTTCGAATTTTTGACAATACTGGCATATGACGTAATAGGAATAAGGTGGTCAAGGAAAGCTGTGACGACTCGGGAAAAATGTATTTATGTTTTAGAGGGAAATTTTAAACTAATAGGTATTTAAAATGTCATTTTTTTGTGAATTATCAATAAATTTCCCCCAAAAAGAATTTTTTTATGTTATATTAGATGCACACCGACAATTTAAGGATGTTTGGGAGGTACAATCGGAGATAAAAGTACATGAAATTAGAAATTCATGAATAATTGCGTTGTGTAACAAACTATGAGGTAAATAAATAGTTATCTTTGTTAAATAATAGCTATCACTACAACTGATTGTACAATACATCAAACTATAGCTCTCAGCTGACTACAAGAGCTGAGTACAATCTGAGGATTTTTCGGAGGAATTTCAAAATGCTACGAAACGATTGAAAATTTAGTAGAATGTTACTCATTAAATACTAAGGTCCCTGTGAAAATTTCAAACCGATTCACTAAGCCGTTAAAAAGTTATTTAATCTGTTCTGTTTTCGAATTTCCATAAGAGTACGTGTAAAATTAGTTTTTTTTTTTTTTTTTTTTTTTTTTTTTTTTTTTTTTTTTTTTTTTTTTTTTTTTTTTTAATAACTTTTTAACGGCTTAGTGAATCGGTTTGAAATTTTCACAGGGGCCTTAGTATTTAATGAGGAACATTCTACTAAATTTTCAATCGTCTCGTAGCATTTTGAAATTCTCCGAAAAATCCTCAGAATGTACTCAGCTCTTGTAGTCAGATGAGAGCTCTAGTTTGATGTATTGTACAATCAGTTGTAGTGATAGCTATTATTTAACAAAGATAACTATTTATTTACCTCATAGTTTGTTATACAACGCAATTATTCACGAATTTCTAATTTCATGTACTTTTATCTCCGATTGTACCTCCCAAACATCCTTAAAACGAACTGTCAAATTATGTAGGACAGAAGTAGTAGTCAACAGTAACAAAAAAAAAAAAAAAATAGTGACCCATAAATTGGCACTCTCACATAATTTACAATTTTAATTTTTATGCAATTTTAGCCGAACTCTTTAACTGCTATCTTAAAAAATACAAATTTAGAAAAAGTGTGAAACCATTTCTAAAGTACCGAGCATTTTTAACCGACTTCAAAAAAAAGGAGGTTCTTAATTCAAGTGTATTTTTGGGTATGTTACTTTATATATTTTGGTGCGTTCGAGGTGCTGCCATATCAATTTAATCAGAATCTGACCATGAACTTCACAGATACGTCACAGACCTCTTTAATGACGAAAAGCACACATATCGTGATTGAGTAGATCATAAACAGTGGCTAGTTACTGATTTGATACCTATCGGTGATTAAGGTGGGAGGGTCCTCCAGACAACAGGATATTTAATAATTTTAAAAAAAAAACTGGATACATTTATTGTATCAAATAAAGTTACATAGTATACTACATGTTATGGTGTATTCACTCATAAATTTTTATGCAAAAAAAAGAAAAAATGGCGCCGCTACAGCTGTTCCAAGTTGACTCTATTAATTTGCGCCGTGGAATACCCAGCCTCTGGTAATCAACTGAATTCAATCGGACAAAAAAATTTTATTAAAATAAGTCATTACGCTTTGCATATACCTATTTCTGATGAGCAAATTTTTTTTTCACAATTTAAAACCAAAAAGAAAAAAATTTCGCTCTTTTTTTTATAAACAAATTGTTATAAACAATATTTATAGTTATAATTTATGCAAAATTTTAGGTATATGCAAAGACCAATATCTTAGAGAATATCTGTACAAAATTTCAAATTAATACTTTAATAACTTTTTAAGTTATGTTCTACGGCGCGGAAAAAAGCCTATTTTGAGAAAAACGCTATTAAAAAGTTTTCGTTCTTGAAAAGTAGAGTTAAAAGCAGTTCATCGTTATCTAAGATAATCTTTCTGTTGAGATTAAAACATTAGAAATATATTCCTTAAGGTTCAAATGAACTTTTAAAGCAAAAAAAAAAATGAAAAATTGGACCCTTAAGTAATCATGTTTACTAGGAGGTTCAGGACCACTTGAAAGGGCAACATCTAAAGGAAAAACGAAAACCGACTTCAAAATAACAAATATATTATTGATATTTCGAGTATTCAAAAAAATGACTCTGCTAAAGAAAATTATGATATGATGGTGATCGACAATTTACCGGACCACCAAAAGTTCTCAAAACATTTTGAGAACTTCTGCTCGAAAACAGTACCAACGTTAATTCAATCAAACTCTTAATTAAGTACTTTTAAAACAGAATTAAAAGAATCTTTTTTTCTCATATCTTACCCCTGCCCGCTCCTTCCACCCGCCTTTTTGCATCTAATTAAAACAACAGTCTTGTCGTTGTGGATGCAACAGGGGGAACACGAGAGGGATGATCAATCAGTGGTTGATGTACCACCAACTGCTCTTTGATTTTTCTTATTCATCTTGTACAGTTTCTTACAATTAGTTTTAAAAACCACTGTCACTCCATAATATTATGCCATTCATTTACCAATTAATAAAATTATTTATAATAAAATCAAAGAAACTGAGACTAAAAATAAAACAGGACAACCATAATGTGATGTCTTGCCTAGGCTCTAGGCACTAAAGACAATCAATTAAATAAAATGGGGAAGATTTTATTAGGGAGAAATTGTTTGTTGTAAAGTATGTTGCAATAATACGAAAATCGTTTATAATGGAAATTGCGCAACAATATGTCAGAAGGGAATATGTAGGTGGGAGTTACCATAAGTAATACAGAGATTTTAATTACAGTATAGCACCGATAATGGAAACATCAGTTTTGGAAATTTTTTGAGAGCATCAAATTACTACATAAATATTACAAAAATATTAAATACTTGACATTTTTGATGCAACTTTCCAAAAGTGATGTTGACTAATTTGATGCTCTCAAAAAATTTCCAAAACTGATGTTTCCATTATCGGTGCTATACTGTAATTAATTATTTTTTTTTTTAAATTCATTTGTTGTAACATTATTAGGAGTAAGTAAAGCCATATTCGTTCATTGGAATTAGGTTAGTGGTTGATTTTCGTACAAATTTTGACTGCGTTTGCAGTGGTCCTGCCTTTTCCTAAAAAAAATTTCTTAAGGTACCATCACAGTGTGACTGGCCGAAATATAGTCAATTTTCACAATTTTGTTTCGGATGGATAGGGTGGGGGAATGAGGATGAGTTTTTTTTTTTGACGATTAATACCACTATTTAACAATACAAAAATATTTTTTTTTATTCATTTTTATTTATTTTTTATAATTATTATAATTTTTTGAAAAAAGTGTCTTTCATTATCAATCTGTAGGTAAACCGCTATGTTCCAATGTGAGCTTTTTTTTTGAAATCTTCCTATTTTTTTACACGGGAAACTGTAAAAAATTTTGTATATTTTATTAAAACCGCCATTTTTTCAAATTTCAAAAAAAAGCTCCCGTAAGAACATAGCGGCTTACTTACCTATGGATTGATAATCCATTTGATTTTTTTTTTTCATATAAAAACTGCGGCCACAATCGTGGACACCGAATTGCTGCCTTTTTTAAAGACACTTTTTTCAAAAAATTATAATAATTATAAAAAATAAATAAAAATGAATAAAAAAAAATATTTTTGTATTGTTAAATAGTGGTATTAATCGTCAAAAAAAATTCATCCCCATTCCCCCATCCTATCCATCCGAAAAAAAAAATCGCGAAAATTGACTATTTTTCGGCTGATCACACTGTGATGGTACCTTAATAACTTTTTATAACTTTTTTCTACCAAAAAAAACGTCAAATTTTAAATTTTGCCGCCCCTCAAATCTGCTGTCCTAAGCTCCAGTCTACTCAGCCTATTAGTAAATCCACCACTGTGCATTTGTATATAATAGAATTTATGGTATTTATATATTACTATCATTTACTGGCAGCTTCGCATGCGTGGTGTTTGAAATTTGGACACCACGTTAAGATGTATATTTATATCGTGTCACTGTTAAAAGTTGTTATTTTTTTTGGGAATTTTCCCACTGGAAGAGAATGTTTCGCCGGGGTAAAAAGTAGCCTATAACCATCTCTGCTTCTCAAACTATCTCTTTGGAAAGATATAAGTCGATTAATCAAGCTGTTGAAACGTGAAAACAAGACAAATAAACAAACAAACAAACTCACTTTCGCATTTATAATATTAGCAAGGATGTTTATACATAATTATTGCAGTAAAAGTATTAAAAATAGATGTAGAAAAACTGATTTTGAATATTTTGCTATGTAAAAAATTTGTTCAAATTTAAAAATCGTTAATTAAATCAGATTGCAAATGACGAAACTCGCCTAATTTCGTACGTTTTGCAAACAAATAACACACTTATATCCTTATTTTTGAAAATTTTCCTTTTAAATACAAATTTATCAATAAAAACGTAATTCCATTTTTGTGGTTAGATTGTCAAAATATTTTCGTGTAATTTTCGATACCAATGTGCGCACTATAACTCCGAATTACTAAAATGCTTTTTTCTTAGAATTTTTGTACGAATAAAAAGACAGTGAGGCAAGGTTCAAACTGAAATTATTGAAAAAATGTCAAACTCAAACACAATTACAGCTGAACTCTTTTATGCGGTCTTTCTTTGTGCGATTTTTTTTTATGCGGTTTGTAAAAAATGGCCATTAAAATGCATAATGTGAATCAAAATCACGAGACAGTAAGAAACTTAAACAATTACTATAATAACTTTCTTTGATAAAAATACTTTTTAACGGCTTTTAAGCATTTAATCAATACATTGAATAAGAATATAAGTTATTGCATCATTTAATTTTGTTACAGATGTATATTTTTCAAAATTTTCATAATATTATAAAATTGAAATAAAATGTTTCTACGTGTAAATTAATGCTTTATCTTGTTTATAGAAGCAACTTCTAAGGAAATTTCTAAGTTTTGAGCGTCCCGACCGACCGCATAAAAAAAGTTTTTTGTACAATCTGGATCAAACTATACTTTTTGATATTTTTGAATATATTTATGATATTTTGAATAAATTTATGCTATTTATGATATTAATTTTTGAATATATTTTTTTTTTTGTGCAATTTTTTTTATGCGATCCTCTCCACCGCATAAAAAAGGATCAACTGTACAACGCAAATCACTTTATAAAACATCACAAAATTACTTTTAATAAGCACATGATGAGGTTTGTTCATTTGAGCAACATTTTAAAGTTCAATTTCGGTTCAGCACATCACTAGGTATTTTGTATTGGTATGTTCATTTTCTATACAAAATATATTATGACAATACCACTATACCTACATAGAGTATGCATGCAAGCAGTAATAGTATATGCTACCGGAAGTAAAGACAAAGGGCATTCTATACCTATTCATGATCGGAAATAGATGACTACTCTATGGTTCACTATCATAAATACAATATGTTATATAGATGTCGTCGTTGTGCACATACATTTTTTTTTGATGCACGATGATCACAAAGGCGGTGGAGAAAGAGGGACGGGACGATTCTGAATATAAAAATTCAGTAAAGTATGCGTTTTATTGATGATACAAAGGTGCAGTTGGAGGTACAGAATGAGCAATTTGATATTTGAGTGTATTTTTTTTCTCGTTGGAAGCAATTAAAGTTATGAATTACCATCGAAACTACCTGAGGAACACTGTACAGGGTGTTCCAAGTCGATAAAAGGATGAGAAATAAATCGATATAAGTTTTTACCCCTAAAAATGGAACACAGTGGTTGTTTTTGGCGAATTTAACAAAAAGTCTTTCATTTGGAGTCTAATTTTGACCATATGTGCAATATACGCTAAGAATTTAAGTATTTTCGTAACTACGTCTTTTTCTAGAACCATCAAGATGTCGTATTCAATATACTAATTGAACAAAAATGATACACGAATGCTGCGCAAAACGGTACACCAAGGAAGGTTTGTCTCTTTCTATGTTACGTAAGTGAAGCGTATATAGGGTGTTCAAAATGTACACATATATAGATATACACATAAAGGCAATAAAGGTAACATAAGTGTGATAAAAATAAAAAATAAAATAAAATAAGTTTTGTACATACCAGATCCGTAATAATAAATGCACATATAACCATATCACTTTTTCAAGTTAAAAATATTTTTAAATATTCATGTTATGATATCGTTTCTGAGAAAAAACATCGTGAAAAACGCACATATACTGTTCAAAACTAAATATGTATTTGATTATCTAATATATTAATTTATTATTTTGTATAAAAAAATACATAAACATATGACAATTTGACGATTTGAAAATAATATGTACATATGTGACTAAAAGTCTATCAATTAATGTTTAAATAAATCAGAATATACATATGACATATCTTACATGAGGATACATAAATTATGTACGTATTTCTTTTATTTAAAAAGTTGTATTATAATGATATCATTTTTGTAAGTAAAAATTTTGAATTCAAATACCTAAAAGAACAACTGTATACACTGCATTTTAGCAAAAAAAAACTTGTGATAAGGTAAACAAATAACGTTCCATCTCTTTCTCTGTATTCAGTTTGTGAAGTAAGCTTATTGCGAAGAAAACGTGTATTTTTTCAAAGTAAAAGTGTTTTATTAATTATTAGCAAATATGGAATACTATAAAGTAACATTCAAATCAATTTATTTATTTCTGCAACTTGTAAAAATAAAAGTTTAAATATGGCGGTGAAGCAAACTGGAATAACTTCTCATTTGTAAGTAAACTGAATAAATATATTAAATACTGATATTTTTTTAGAGAATAAATTTAATTGTATAACGATTATTATGATCCTGACAAAAATCCTCCCGTAGACTTCTTGACTTCTTACTTGTCGGTCAAAAACCAGCCCGGGGCTCTCTAGGAAACGGAAATTAGTTAATTAGTTTGGAGTATTAATTTCCAATTTAATTTATGATTTTGTAATTCGTTTCCTAAAAACAGTAATAATATATAGATAAGACTTCACTGTATTGTACACAAAATATATATGTATCCCCAAGTGTCTAACGAATGTTTTGACGTTTGTTACGATATTTGTCATTTGGTGGCAATCACGATAGTTAATATGGCAACAACTTCCATTCGTAACTACTTTAAAAGAGAGTGATTCTTAACATTTTTTTTAAATCTGCAAAATACTTCTGAAACATTCAGCGGAAACAAAATTTTTTGACTCCGAACCTTAAGTTAATTAAAATTCACATAGTGTTTGAAAAATTGTCATATTGGATCGGCTGAGACTCGAACCTGGATCTCTTGGTTGCTAGTCAAGCGTCTTACCAATTAGGCTACCGAACCACTTTCTCGAGTGCTACTCCAGTCCGACAAGTAATCAAACACATCCTCTCTTTAATGCGGGACGCAGTTATATTTTAAATTTCAAATGTTATCGAGTGCCTGTTAAACATTATTAGTGTATGTATGGCGAACTTTTTTTTGTATTTATACAAGGTGGTCCAGAATTATGTACCGTAATTGGTAGAGCTCGTAGTACGTTCAAAAATAATGGTACCTTTTCATGTACACTTTTTTTCAAAACTCAAAAATAAAGGAGATACAACTCTGTAAAGTGGTGAAACGAAAACCATTATTTCTTAAATATTTTCCAAACGCTTTTGAATAACGGATTGATATTTTGGGAGTAGTTATTTTGCGTTAGAAGGATTAAATTTATGTCAACACTTATTCCACCACTCATGACTAAGGGGTGGTTTTGAGTGGTAGGGGTGATTTATCACGTCTTTTCTTTTTTAATTTGCAATTATTTAAACAAAATCCCTGATAATATAATTCCTCAGACAATTTCACGCAAAAAAGGTATACTTGTTACATTTCGACAAATATTACCGCTTTCGAGTAATTTAAAGTAGAAGTATCTATTTCCAAATTATCCCCTATTCATAAGTGATCGAATATTTGATACCATAAATATAATTATCTTAATGTTCATACGCGCCCCTAGAATATGAATCCAGTAATCAAAAGCGCCTAAAAAATTTTAAAAAAAAGAAATCAGCTTCGTTCCACTCCTCTACATTTTACCCCTCTGCTTTATCCCTTATTATTGAGTTTTAGAAAAAAGTGTAGATGAAAAAGTACCATTATTTTTGAACATACTATCAGCTTCAGCAGTTACGGTACATAATTCTGGACCATCCTGTACATACACCAATATGTAATATTATTACCTATTATAGGTAATATTATAATATTGGTGTATGTATTAATACGAACAAAAGTTCGCCACACATTAATAATGTTTCACAGGCATTAGACAACATTTGAAATTTAAAAAAAAAATTCGAACCTTAAGTTCAGATTAAAATTTGCAACTGTAAGGAAATAATTTTTCCTTAAATGAAAAAAAGAACATTCTAGAATCAAAAGTTTGGATACACTCGACAGGGTGTAAGTCGAAGGCGGGCCAGTAGTTTCATCATTTTTCAAAAATAATTTGTATTTAAATTATTATTTAAAATTTTTTTTTTTTTTTTAAAATTGTAATACGATATCAAGCACATGCACTCACTCGCATACGTACTTAACTCTATTGTGTTTAAAAATATAGTAGAAAGGAATCCGGAAGTTTGATATCAGTTGCAAATCATAGAGAATTGTGTAGTTCGTATTAGATCAAAAATAATAAAACACTCAACAACATTCAACTTTTTCTATTTTTATTCTTTTTTTTATTATAAAACAAAATGCTAACTCGAATTGAGAATGTTGTGCGCTGTATCAAATAAAACATCTGTGCGTCAGTGCGTGTATGGGTCGCTTTAAATATTTACAATAATGTATATTGTACAGTCGACTCTCGTTAATTCAAACGTGCGATAATTCGAACCTCTATAATTCAAAGTTATCACGAGTTCCCTACAAAATTTCTTTATATTTCGAACTAAATCGATACATTTTTATGCACTTGGTAATTCGAACGGAAAAAATCATTGTTACGTAACAAAACGACGCGTTAATTCGAACTCATCGGCGTCAAACACTCGACAATTCAAAATTGCAGAGAGAAAGAGACAGAAAGATTGTAAGTACATTTTGAGACAAGTTCAAATTTGTACATATCATCGTACACTATGACACTAGCTTTTATTTTTGTTATTGTTGAACCATTTGATATTTGAAACACTCGATAATCTATCTATACATATAATAAAATTGTAACGAGACCATTTCTGTACATGGAATATTTTTGGAAAATTGTACTGGTACTGTAAATAGTTATCGATGTAGATATCAAAACAGCGATTTTTAGAATTTTTGTCTGTCTGTCTGTCTGTTCACGCATCACACAAAAACTATTGGACAGATTTTAATGAACTTTGGTGTGATGATAACTTATTACCCGGGTCAACATCTAAAATACTTTTTACTCCGGAAAAATTTCTAATTTCCACGGAAAAATGGAAAAACCATTTTGAGCATGTGCACACCTTAGGCAAAAACTATTGGACGGATTTTAATAAAATTTAGTGTAGTGATAACTTATTAGGTACCTAGGGCAACATTTAAGATACTTTTTACTCCGGGGAAAATGCCTCATTCCCATGGGAAAATAGAAAAACCATTTTGTGCACGTGCACGTATTACGCAAAAACTATTGGACGGATTTTGATGAAATTTGGTGTGGTGATAATCTATTACTTGGGTCAACATTTAAGATACTTTTTACTCCGGGAAAATTTCTCATTCCCACGGGAAAATAGAAAAACCATTTTGAGCATGTGCCTGCAGTATACAAAAATTATTATTCTTTGCAAGTTCTGTATAATTATTACACTTACATACTTCTCATTGAGTTTATAGCAATGCTTTGCGCGAACGACGTCGCGGGTACGGCTAGTTCGTAATATTTTAAGAGTCCCTCGAGTTTCGAATTAACAAGAGTCGACTGTATATCGTATCAGGCAAGTTGAAACGACAATAGTATAAACACAGATCGGAAAATATTTTAATTGGTATTTAATTGGGGTATAAACAAGTAGTTATGGTTGTCTTTCTGAGAACACGTCCGAGGAAACTTGCAACGGTATTATAATAGTCACAGCTGCCACGTTCAGGGTCAATTATAATATTGTCAATTTGGTCATTGCGCTCTCTAACAGGACGAGTTGTGGTATCATAATGACATGGTATCATACATGTATGTGCTTATTTCGAAAGTAAAACTTTCATCGTCAATAGTCAAAGTACACTGTAAAAAAATATTCTCATCTTTTAATGATTTTAGCCAATTTTCTTAATGAAAATTCAGCTATCAAATATTTGATTTTATGAAATTTAATGAAAACATTGGAAGTACCTTGGTTACGTTTTTTTTTTACCGGGTACGTATTTCGTTTGAACTTTTTTCGTCGAATTTTTGCCAAAATTTAAAAGGTTTCCAAAATTTTTATTATACATCCTAAAAAGCCTGTAAAACCTGGAGTTATATTGCCCACCGTTATAGAAAACGTAGTTTCCAGAAAAACGCATGTGAAGTTTTAAAACGTGTTTATCGTGTGACCTGTAATGGAAAAAAGTTGATAGACGTTGATAGAAGTTTCCAATCACTTATGAAGTCGTTTCAGAAATCGAGTTTTAAAACGATTTTGAAAATATTTCCACAATTTAAATTCCTTCTGGATATCATCCTAGAGATGTTAATGTTTCATTTAAGCCAATAGAAAAAAGGAAAAATATGTATTCATTTCTAAGTCCTGTTTGCGAAAAAACTTTGTGAGTTTTAAAGTGGCATTTAAGTTATGTCGAACGTTTCGTACAAAAGTTATTCTTTGTTTTTTTGAATTGAATTTTTCGTCACATATTATTACACCAGAGGTTTGTATTTTTTCGAATAGATTTGCCTAACGAAAATTTGTTGCCTAGCAACTTAACGAAAAAAACTGTTAGCTAACAAAAACGCGACAGCGAAGTGGAAGCGTCTTTGGGTTTACAGTGCTTCAAGTTAAACTGCTTTTAGGCAAGAAATTTGAATTGTAGAAAACACAAATTTATTCAGAAAAAATATAAAACTCAAGTGTAATACGGTACGACAATTTAACGAATCAAATAGTATAATTCATATTAGAGTTCATTTCAAATAATTTGACCCTTTTTCTTATGTAGATTCAATAGTAACAGTGGCCAAATCCATTTGAAATGAACTCTCTTATTTAATACGTTGTTACTATGGTTCTGAAATCAGTTAAATCTACCAATTTCATTTTTATCGCGTTTATATCTACAGTGAAATGACCAATGAAATTTTTTGTACCATTTTGTTCGCTGTAAAAGTGTGTCCCAACTTTTTTTTTCATGGTAAAAGTGAAAAAACTACAATACTCTTATGGGACTTGATACACATGAGTTAAATTGTCAGAATAATACTGTTTTGGAATTGCGCTAACGAAAAGAAATACTGTATCACAGTTGATATGTTAGGCTGGTCGTCCTTTGGACGCGGAAACGTGCGATATTTAATTCGGACGAATACGCATGAAAACGGACGAACCGAATGATCCAAACAACTGTGAATCCTCGTCCATTGAAAGCGTCTCGTTCGTCCGTTTCCGTGTGTATAACTGCGACGTGCGAATAGATCCAATTTTGTTCGGATTTTTTCGCGCGAAGAAGTCCGTTCCATGATATTTTTATTTTTATTGAAATGAAACTGAAGGTAAATTAGGGTGAATGCGGGAGAGATGCCGCACATTTTGAAAACATTTGATAATTCTTAAATTCTTCTTGATTTCAAATTTGGTACACAATAAATGTAAACATTGTTCTTTAAAATTATTTATAAATAATTTTAAATTTTGAGTCATAAAGGATTCGTAGTTAACATTTTTGTAAAGCCTGCAAAGTGGCGTCTCTCCCACACCTATGGGAGAGATGCCGCATCAAAGAAGGTGAGACGTCGCATAGTTCATATTAAAAATTTTGCATTTTACACACATCTCCATACATGATCCATGCCATATGTAACCATTTTTGGCACTTTATACATCTTAACCAGTCAACTTTCTTTTTGTTTCTGAGTACTTTTCAAAACATTCAATACACAGGCAGTCATCATTATTTTCGTTATCTTCACTAATATGAGGGCTCTTCCTGATCCATTAATGGATCTTTTATATTTATGTGGCATAATTTACAGTCCAAAAAAAATTGCATAATTAAGGTATATAAGTCTATGTTTTTAACATGTAATATGATGCGGCATCTATACCAACTTTAAATGCGGCATCTCTCATTTTTGTTGGGATAGATGCCGCATGTTGCTATAGCAAGCATAGTGCGGAATTTCATCCTAAAATTTGATACAGTACTTTTAAAATATACCTAAATTAATAACAAAACTCATTTTCATTAAAACAATGAAATATACATTCTTAAATTCTAATGAATTAAATGCTTGAAAACTTACTTTTCAATAATAAAAAGTTGGATAATTACTAAACTGATGGACTAATTATAAATGTTGCCATATACAGTATAAATAATTAACTTATTTTAAACATACAATCCATTAATAGCGCTATTTATACGATCTATGCTTACTGCGGCATCTCTCCCGCACTTACCCTACAATTATAACTGTGTACCTTTGCATATTAGGTGCCATAAATTGTTTTTTTACGTATTTTTATATCATCTATAGCTTAAGAAAAAGAAAGTTAAAAAGAAAAATACTGACGAATATTGAGCTAGTGGACGGACAGTAGACATATCATTTCGGACGAACGATAAACGTGCGTAATCGTCTGAATCAAATATCGCAGTTGTTCGCAACCAATGGACGACCAGCCTTAAACATACGTATGTATATTCTGAATCCTAATCACTGCACATTCATTTCAAACGTGCAATTATCCGTGTCAAGAGGTACGTACACAATTTATCTACATAGTGTGTCCTAGAGCACTTTATTGTTGGTGAATCTATTCGTTTAGAGGTTATAATACACTGTGTGACGCCTCCTCTCCATGACAAGTAGACTCTATTCTACGCCGACGATTTTATTATTTGGCCACTGTCTTCGTACATAATACGGTGGTATAGAGCTAGCACGTGTCTTAACTGATCAACACGTTCCTCGAACTCGATATCGAGCTCACCACCACCAGCCCAGTACCTAGTGCTTGCTTCTGCTATTCTTTACAGAAATGATTTTATGAATGAGAATACATGTGTGTGTGTGTGAAAGAGGAACAATGATTTCTGTTGTCTCTGTCTGTTGTATTATGTCAGCATATTGTCATTGTTAGCGCAAGCGAACATTATGTACTCACACTTCCGGTTAAATAATAAAAAGAAATTTCGTTTGGTCTTGATTATTAATAAGTTAGATCATTTTACAATTATATAATATTTATCTTGAAGGTATAGTTGGTTCCATAAAATCAGTAACTTGAAAAGGAACATAGTTATTTCCACAAAATTATTTCTACTTTTTAGATAATTGAACTTTTTCAGCAATTATTACACTGTCAAAAAAGCCGCAACTTTCCTGTAATCTATGAGTCAATATCTACTACCCCTATAAAAATCAACATTTTAACCTAAGAAACTTTGGAGACCAACGAAGGGAACGGTTATTTTTTTGAATTTTAAGATATCATTAAAATCACTGGACCAAAAATTATAAAAAAAAAAAATTAAAAGTTTCCTAGGTTACGTTAGCTACGAAAAAAATTTTGCTCTTAAAAAAATTTGTTACAAATTTGAAAAAAAAAAATTGTTTTAAAATTGTTTAAAATAAGTTCAAGAATGCGGACAAAAGTTCGTCATACGTAGTAATGTTTCACAAGCACTCGATAATATTTGAAATTGAAAAATTGTAACTGTTTCTCGCATTAAAGAGAATACCATAATACACATAAGTGGTTGAATGGTTGTCGGATTGGGGCGCGGCTGTCGAACAGAGGATCGTTGGTATAATGGCAAGACACCTGGCTAGTTACCGGGAGATCCTGCGTTCGATTCCCAGCCGATCCAATTTGATAATTTTTTCAATCACTTTGTGATTTTTAATTAAGTTCAAGAATCTTTGCGGTCAAATCCCTCCAAGCTAATTTTTAAAAAGTGTTACCCAATTCATTGTAAACGTAATTATGTCATATAGGGAAAAAGTTGTACACGAATTGTTTGAATTAATTTGTATTACATGACTGACCTACAACTATCCTATTTTTTTCTGTTATTATTTACAACAAATATCTGTTTTGATTTCTGTTATCAGAGAAACCAAAAAAAATTCATTACAGTAATGGCTATGTGGCCTGTACAAGTGCGATATGGAAATCTTCTAACACCAGAACGTATATTTTTATTCCCTTATCACTAACCAACCAAATATTACAATACAGAACACCAAACCGGAAACCATTCTCAGTATTTCGAGATTATGAAAATTGATATGGGAATATTGTTATATATGAGAAGTCTAATCTGGTGAACAATTAACATAAAAAAATCATATTTCTCAATCACACCAAAGCAATCAACCACTAATTAAAATTCCAGAAAAATTTAAAAATAAAAAATAAAATTTTTGTATTGTATTTTCTCATATTTTTTTTTTTAAATAATTTTTGACTTTCTGCTTAACTTTGTGAGTTTATATAATCTTTTTTTAACTTTGAAAATGCACAACTAATTCGATCAACTCTAAATTCTGTAATAAAAATTTTCTTAAAACATTATTTTCCTTCTAAACTATGCGAAATACGAAGTTTTTACAAGAGTCCAAAAGTGAAGATAATGAATAAAGCTTCCCCTTAAAAAAATCTTAGAGCCGTATTATCATCCTTAAGAAAATTTTGAACAAATTTATCTGGGTGGTGAGAGTGGTTTCAATCATTCTCCAATTTTGTTTGGGTTTCTTCTCTGATGTGCGCAGGTGTTAAATTTCATTAAAATTAGGTCACGCGTTTCTGAACAGCGTACACAAATGTGATTTTTTAAGTAAACTTTCTCATTCACCTTTTTTTGACCTCTAGAATACGTGGTAAAACTCTATGTCCCAGGAATTTTGAGATACCTTATATTTTGTTCTGTTGTAAAACTGGCTTGTAAAATTTTATTGCTCTTACTTTTAACATCTACTTGTTGGATATGAACACAGTGAATCACACGTACTAGTGATGTTGGATGATTAATCGATTAATCGGTTTAGTCGACTAATTTTGTTTACATTTTGGTATATTTTTGGTCGATTACTTTATCGTCGACTAAATGACTAAAATAATTAATTTCCTTTTAATGATTAAAACTGACTAATTAAATAATATCTCTGTATTATTTATAGACTCAAAAAAATGAAAATTAAAAGATTATCTATTTGTATAATTTTTCACTTTTATGTGATTAACACATTAAAATATTTGATAATTTTCTTTTTCTTAAAAAAAGTTAAACGTCAAAAATTAAATTCAAATGAAAACATCTCGAATAATTAGTCAATTAATCGACTAAAGTTCTTTTTCAGACAAAATTAGTTATTAGTCGAAAATATCGAGCGAACTGTAGTCGACTAATCGACTAAATTTTTAGTCGAATTTCTTAAATAGTGTAACCTATGCAACTCTTTCAAAGACGATGTTTTCTTTTGAATTTAATTATTGACTTTTAATATATTTTTTAAGAAAAAAAAGAAAATATGAGTGACGTATCAGAATGTGTCAATCACATAAACATGAAAAATTATACAAATAGATAAATTTCTAGTTTTTGTTTTTTGAAACCTAATAAATAATATACGAAAATTAAAAAATTGTCGCTTTTAGCCATTTAAAAAAAAAAATTAATCATTCTCACAGTACTTATTCCCAAATGGAATGGACTAAATGTAAACAAAATCAGTCGACTAAATCGGTTAATCGATTAATTATCCGACATCACTAATAGGTTAACACTATTCATGAATTAGACTAAAAATTCAGCCGATTAGTTGACTATTCTGTATTCGATATTCTTGACTAACGACTTTAGTCGATTAATCGACTAACTAATACGTACAGATATGAACAAACTAATGTATTGGTGGCGATTATCGTACACTTTCAGTTGGTAACGATTAACTTATTCCCGATTTTTTAAAGAGTTTGATCGTTAATAAGATGTAATACAACGCCGATTTTTTAAACAAACATAATTCCCCTTCCCATTTGCAAGAAAACAAAAGCACATTTATTCCAATGAATAATTTTCTTTTTTTTTCTTTTTCAAAATTTTTTAAGAAAAGTAGGCCACATTTATGTAAAATAGCCACCTATTGTCTTGTGTGTATTTTACAACCGATACGACGCATTTGAACCGTGAAATGAACGCAACAATGAACGTTCCGTCCCGCGTTCTTATATTATCGAGATCGTTATCAATCGTCGCAACAGAGTGAGAAATGTGTGCGTCATTGTGCGTATGACAAAGACATAAGAGTATCTTCTTGTGTTTGACCAATATGTAAGTAATACAGTGTTATTGCATGGTGCGATGAATTGAGTGAGTGTATGCAAGTCCCTACAGAAATAATGATGGGTGAGGGAATTAATTTAGGTGAAGCAGCCGTTTGGTCTGTTTTTTATTTAATTTTTTTTTTTAATTCAGTTATATCGTGAATATCACATTATTTATCAAATTGCATAATTTGGAAAGCGTATGAAACCTTGAAAAAGTGTTTTTTAATTATTGAAACAAAAGTATGGTATGCATTATATTTAAGTATATGTACATATGTAATAAATGCACATATTATAATATACAGGATGATTTGAAGATATTTGGCGGTTTAAGACGACTCATTAATATGGTGTGTTATTTAGACCGAATGGCATCGGTGGAATTACTTTTTAACGAGATTACATTTTTCAGGAAACACTTTTCGGCTTGGAGTGCGTATTTTATGCAACTACTAAAGTTCTGACTAACTTACGGCGTTAAATCACTTAATGATGTAAAATACGTCTTAAATGATGTATTTTAAGACCTTTAGAATGACGCTCGAAAGGAATTATAACTGGGAAAAATTGTTTTGAATCCGATTTCTGAAACGACTTCGAGAGGTTGAAAACGTTTGGTCAATAACGTTTTCTCATGACTATATTCCATTACCTTACTCCCATAAATAACTCAAAAATAATAAGTATAAACACACAAAACGGTAAACACATTATAAAATTTTACATGGGTCTTTCTCAAAACTACGTTTTTCAAAATTGTGGGCAAGATAACTCAAGCAATTTTCATCCGACAGATTTGAATTTTACCTGCAACTTCTTAGATAGACTATCTAGGGCGATACACAAGATTTTTGAAACTGGTTACCAAATTTTAAGGTTGATGGTTACCAAATATATTTTTTATTACTCATGCGGGAGAAGTACTAACTTGGCGTACACATTTCTGTACGCAAAATAGCTGTTTGCCCACTGTACTCTTCCCACATACTTTTTTGCGTGCGGAAAGTAACTTTCCACAAGAAAATTGACAATAAAACACGCAAATCCGCCTCTTAATTTTTCATTTAATAAATATTTCATAATTATTTCTATAGAAACCACCAACAAAGTAATTTAAACGATAATTAATTCAGAAAAAAAGACGAACACTTAAAAATATTATTTTAAAAAGTAATAAAAATGTCAAAAATAGTGATAATAATAGAAAAAAGTATGTGAAATTCGTAATAAAAAATAGAATGTGCAAGTCGTGCGGGATTGTCGATTGCCCCACTAAAGCGAATGAGCGCACGAACGTAGTGAGTGCGCTCAACTTCGCTTTCGTGGGCAATCGACAATTTCCCGCACTTATTGCACAATATACTATTCTTTATTTTCTGACTGCTGTTTGGAAGTTGTTATGCTGCCCACCTCTTCGAAAAAAAGTGTTTGTGTTCAACCTGCGCCCGTGCCGCCATTTTATTTTGTAAAATGGGGGAAAAAATTTATGTAGCCCAGATCACGTGTAAAACACTCTAAAAAGTTTGATATTGATTGCGTTATTCGTTATGGAGAAAACAATTCTTGAATAAAACCTTCTTTTCTGACATTTCTAAGTACTTAATGTAATGCCTTAAGTACTACGGTTAAACGTAAACTTATCTTTATTTAAGCTATTCGATATCTTAATTGCTACTATAATCTAAGGCAGAATACTACGGTCAAAAACATATTATCAATATTATATTGATTTCTCACTCTAATTAAATAACGATATTCGCATAGAACACTAGAAGCAAACTAAAATAAAAAAAAATGTAGCTCGCTTGGTGTCATTTGTTGGTCTGTCACAGCTGAAGGCATTTAGTCAGTCGGTGTAGGTCACCGAATACACTACGATTGTTATGTATTGTAATACCATTATTGCTTGAATACGTGTTTTGTAGTTGTGTGTGTGTGTGTGTGAATACGCACACAAAAGCAAACATCAAACCAACACCACTACAAACAGTGTGTACCCACACAACATAGTAATGCGAAGTGGGGAGGATTTTACGTCACTTTTCTGCTACACTCGGAATACTAATTATCATAATAGTAGTTGGGCCCCTTGGATATTCGATTTTTAAGTACTTTTGGAGTAATTTCAAGTCATTCTTATATTCTTTTTTTTTTAAATTTTGTGTTTAAAAAGCAAATTAAAAAACTATAAAATAAAAGCCACTTTAATGTCAAAATCACAGCTACCAAACCAATTCGGACTGATATACGTTTCTTAAACCAAATTTTGAAAACTGATGCACTATTCTGGAACTTAAATGTTCAAAGTTTATACTTTTAGAGCTAGTGATGAACAAATGCAAGACCAAGACCAAGACTTGGCACTCTTGGTCTTGGTCTTGTTCTTGCATTAAGAATCTTGGTCTTGGTCTTGCTAGAGCAGTTTGAGTCTTGGTCTTGGTCTTGCAAAATGCAGTCTTGGTATTGGTCGTGGTCTTGGTATTGCTAAAGAATCTTGCATTTTTTTATTAGCGAATTTTTTCCTTCTAAACTCAGAATTTTCTCTCTTTACGGTATTAATTATACTTTTAAACTATTTAAATAATTTAGCAAGAGTCTTGCTTTTTTCTTGCTATTGTCTTGGTCTTGCTCACTTGAGTCTTGGTATTGGTCTTGCAGCCATACTTACAGTCTTGGTCTTGCTTTTGCTCTTGGTATAGGTACATAGTCTTGGTTTTAGTCTTGCAAAAAATGCAAGACCAAGACAAGACTGCAAGACCAAGACTAATTTTGCTCATCACTATTTAGAGCAAGGTTATTTAATGCTAAAGAAATGTTTTCCGAAAAAAAAAAAAATACATATTTTAAGGAAATAACAAAAATCATACAATTTACTGTATCAGTCAAATTGAGAACTGATTTACTCCAATTTTCTTTTTTTTTTTAAATTTTTTTAGGTGGTTGTTTTGATCGTATCAACGTCAAAGATAGTTAAAACATCCAACAGAAGAAGTTTAAAAAATATGAACCTAAAACAAACCAATCTTTTAGTTGATGAACTGTAAACAAAGGAATCTGATATCTCATCTTGTGGCAATGTTTATACAGATGGCATATTATATTTATGCATGTCCCTTGGTCAGACAGAATATTCTCAGGCATCTAAGGACAGAAAAGAAGCGTGTTGTTTTACACTGATAACTGCAAAAATAACATACTAGGCACGTCGCCCAAACTGATGATTACGGTCAGTTTTGAATTTTTTATATTTGTCAAGATAATTCAGTGATAAAAAACCTTTTTTGTTTAAATAGATATAAAAATTTTTGTTTTTAAGGAATTCGTAGTTCTAACTACGAAATCCTTATAGATTCGTCATGTTTGTCATCGCGTTGGGTAGTCAAATTGCGCTTGACCACTCTATAAATAGTCAGTGTCGGATCTTACACAATTGAACAGACAGTGTCGTTTGTTAAAAACTATTATTGAATTTTTTAAAATCATATAGAAAATAAAAGGTTTAGAGGTTAGTGTAAAAATTATGAGTCCATGTTTAAATGCACATTCAAATGTATGTAATTTGATTTGATTTTTGAGTTCTATACGGAGCTAATTGTATCTTTATTGATAATATAAATATTACTAAATGATTATAAAATAAAGAGGAATAATTAAATGGTATACTTCTACCTAATATTTATAAATTTCATCTAATATACATATTTAAAAATATATTTAAATGTAGCTACTGTAACTAAATTTTATCTTCATTTTTTTTAAATTTTAGTCGAAACTATGGTAAAGTTACATGTCTGTACAATACTTGTTATAATATGGCACTAGTTTCCTAGTAATGATAACCAATTTTTCTGTCAAACACAAAAAACCCTCTTTGACTCTGATATACATGAAGATACAATTAGCTCCGTATAGAACTCAACAATCAAATCAAATTATATACACCTGAACCATTTGAACGTGCATTTGAACATGGACTCATAATTTTTACACTACCCGGTTTAGATAATCATATTATTTACAAATTAAAGGTTAAAAGCAAGATATATTTTATCCCTAAAACTGTGAAAAACTCTAGCTACTGAACTACGAATTCTGACTTAATGTGTGTCTAGCACGCATTTGCGAATTTTATATTTTTTTTCAGGAATCACATCTTGTGAGAAGTCGTTAGGAAAGGCTTTTAAAACGAGATAGTTAAGTCCCTTTTAAGCCTTGTTTACGAAATACTGAACTTCAAAAATTGAAATTTCATTTGTATCCCCTCTCCCTCCTATAAATTTTTAACAGCCAGCCGGTCCAAAAAATTTGAAAAAAAAGACAGGTACTAGCACTCGATACTAGCACTTGGAGATAAATGAAGTGAGGAAGTGGTGGTCCCCAGACGACCAAATTTCGTATGGAGATATGTTTTGGTATTGGAAAAATCTAGTCTAGATTATGAAGGGAAATAGTATGTGGTGAATATTCTTTAAGGGAAATAAATGGGACAAAATTATCACGTCATTGTTCACCATAGTAACATTAGTAACACATGTACAAGATAACACTGTCGAATATTATTACTCCAATGTTAAAATTTTCGATATTTATGATCATAAGAGTTGTAAAGAAGTCTAACTACTGAGGAGCCCTAACTAAATGCATGTCCAGCACACACTTAATGAATTTTTTCTAGATAACTATGAAGGTATTAAAGCAAAGTTTTTGGAGCTGTATAGAAGGTATCAAACAGAAATTAGTGCACTAACCTTTATAGATCATAATCATCTTTTATTATTCCAATAAAATTCCAATTTCCAAAAATCCAAAAATTGTCCAAAAATCCACATAAACATACACCACGCACAAACACTTCGAATATCACACAAACTAGACTCAGCAACGACTATATAAATGAAACAAATTCAATAAAAAAAAATCTAAAACACAAAATACTTGGATGCGAAAAACAATTATGCAAACAAATCTCGTCAATACTTGGAAATTGTTATAAACATAAAAAAAATATTTATATTTATATAAAAGAAGAAAAATATCAGATCAAACTATGCTAACAATTCCACACCAGTCAACTGACGATCTGCATGGAAAAACGTCTTTTTCTAACAACAAAACTTAAATTCGTGGACCCTACAGAGGAGTAAAGTTTAACAGCGCGTTCACCGAACATCCAAATCAGTGCAAATGAGCAAAATATAACCGTACAGAGTGGGGTTGGTTACAATAAACAACACTAAAGTTAATTAAACTTAGTTTTTTCTTTTAAAATTAATATAATATATAAATTTCAGGGTTAAGAAAGTGTATGTATATACATATTGTGTTATTAATGTATGCTTGTGGTGCGATGTACCAATATGTGTTTTAATTAATATACTGGATTACTAATTAGAATCAAAACTAATTATTCTAACGATTAACGCAATTTTTGTTTTGATGGTGTTATCTATTTGGGGCGATTTATTATTAGTAAAATTGCGTGTGGTTGCGTAAATAATGATATTTTGGTTTAAATGTCAACATAAATTAAGCGGTGGGTAGTGATGAGCAAAATTAGTCTTGGTCTTGCATTTATTGCAAGACCAAGACCAAGACCAAGACTATAAGTATGGCTGCAAGACCAATACCAAGACTGAAGTGAGCAAGACCAAGAGAAAAGCAAGAAAAAAGCAAGACTCTAGCTAAACTATTTAAATAGTTTGAAAGTATAAAATTAACATCGTAAAGAGAGAAAATTCTGAGTTTAGAAGAAAAAAATTCGCTAATAAAAAAATGCAAGAAAGTGCAAGATTTTTAGCAATGTCAAGACTAAGACCAATACCAAGACTGTATTTTGCAAGACCAAGACCAAGATTCTTAATGCAAGAACAAGACCAAGACCAAAACTGCCAAGTCTTGGCTTTGATCTTGCATTAGCTCATCACTAGCGGTGGTTAAAAACTCCTTTTTTTTTGGGGGGGGAAGAGTGTTACATTGTAAAATACCCCTTTCTAGGCAACCAGTTTATAGAGAATAATGATTCAAAAACCTTTTTTACGTAGAGAAAAATGTCGCAGAAATTTTTGAATTTGGGAAATTTTGGAAAAGAAACTAATTTTTACACAGAAAATGTCTAAAAAACCATGTTCCGGCCATCCGACGTGTCTGGTTGAAGTACTCATCCAAGAATTTGCGGTTTCCAACGTTTCCCATTTTATAAAAATATAATGTTTCGAGAGTTACCATGCAGATACATACATACATGTACCATGTGAGTTTTTTGAGAGTTGCCATTTTTAACACAAGCAAATTTTTATGATAGAAATGGTACCTACTGGAAAAGGTTCTTTTCTTGGATGTAATGGAGATCTAACCAACCAGAATACTATCGGTTGAAGTAGCTTCAAGTACATATATGCACATTTTTATCGCCTAACTGATAAATTAAAGAAAAATTAAAAAAATAAACTTGGGTAAAAATTTTTTTTTGCTCATTTATGTTGTTTATTATCGAAAAATTAATATATAGTCTCATTTAAAAATCTATAAGTTTTGTATCATAGCTCGAAAACCATACGGGCTATAAAGCTCCTGACTATAGCAATCGGTTGCCCCCGTCGATATCTACAACTTTTATTTGAACAAATTTTCGATTAAATCAACGGTTTGGCTGTAATAAAAATGGCAACTCTCAAAAAACTCACACAGTATGTATTGGGTCATCCGGAAAGTTCGTGCCGTTTTCGGAACCGTCCGGATGAATTAATATTTCTTCAAGTAGCAACCGTAAACGAAACATGCAATAATATGTTAGTGTTAGGCCGATAGTGTTGTTTGTAATATGTATCGTACATCTTTAAACATACTTAGTGTTTAAATAATTTTTTTTTGTCAGTAATAATGAGTAATCTAGACATCAAGGAACATTATGTCAGTTTAAAAAGGTACTAATGCAGCTGACGTAACTAAAATATTTGTAGTGTTTATGGTGACGATGCGCTTTCTGGCAGAACTTGTAGAAAGTGGTTTGCTAGATTTCGAAAGGATAATTTTTCTTTGGAAGATGAAGCTCCCTCTGGTCGACTTGTGTGTATTGACGATGAATTTATCCGTCAAGAAATAAAGCGAAACCTGAAGCAATCTCTCAAATATTAGCGGCAACTTTTGAGCATTCAAAATCCACAGTTTTCGACCATTTAAAGAAAATGGGGACGGTTATTTACATTAGAAACGACACGAACTTTCCGGATGACCTAATATACATACATACGTACATAAATATATTATATAAATTTTAATGAATGTCATTTTCGGCTTCTATTAGGGACCTCAAAACCAATTTCTGTCATAGTCCCGGACTCAAATCGCGTCAACAGAGTGGCTATACTTAATAGCCAAATTTCCAATTCGGAAAATCCCTGAAAAGAATCTGAAAAAGGTAACAGAAAACGTATTTAACCGGTGAAATTTGAAAAGTTTAGGTTTGACACTGAAAATTTAACGAAAAGACTATAATTAATTAGGAAATAGTATTGTGACATTTAATTCGAGAAATGAAAGAAAATATCAGTAAAAAAGATTGTTCCCGTCTTTAGTTTGGATAAAAAGTTTGGATCTTAATTTCAGATATTTGCCGCTTTCAGAAGAATACCCTGATTCTAATACTAGCGCGGAGTGCTCGGAAGCACTCATTTTTAGTGATGAGCAAATGCAAGACCAAGACCAAGACTTGGCAGTCTTAGTCCTGGTCTTGCTAGAGCAGTTTGAGTCTTGGTCTTGGTCTTGCAAAATGCAGTCTTGGTCTTGGTCTCGGTATTGCTAAAAAATCTCGCACTTTTTTGCATTTTTTTATTAGCGAATTTTTTCCTTCTAAAATCAGAATTTTCACTGTTTACGGTATTAATTATACTTTCAAACTATTTAAATAGCTTAGCAAGAGTCTTGCTTTTTTCTTGCTTTTCTCTTGACCTTGCGCACTTGAGTCTTGGTATTGGTCTTGCAGCCATACTTATAGTCTTGGTCTTGCTCTTGGTATACATAGTCTTGGTCTTAGTCTTGCAAAAAATGCAAGACCAAGACGAGACTGCAAGACCACGACTAATTTTGCTCATCACTAATCATTTTTGATTGACCTTTCTTTTGTTCAACTAATTCTTATTTTCGCAACACTCTACAATTAGTTGTCCTAAATATAAAATTGCGATTACAAAAACCAACTTTTTGACCTTGTTACAAAAATTTTCTAAAATTGCCATTAAAAAAAAAACAAATTTTCGCTTTTTTTCATTTATGTACAAAAAAAGATTATTATTGCTAATTAAAACTAATTATTAATATTTATTTGCTAATAAATAATTAACAAAGTGTATAAGTACATGATTTTTACCAGTTATTAATGATAACACTGTATATGTATTACCATCCCTCCCCGCTGTTATTAGTACCGTAGAGCTCCGGTCACTACACTATGAGGCTTCCAAGTTTATATTAATATTTAAAAATGCAGTAGATTGCGAAAATTAATTATGATATTACAAATGGTTATAATATTTACGCATATTAATTTATGCATCTTTAATAACTGTTTTACACATACGGTGGGTATACAACGTTGAGCAGGTACTTATAATGGATAATGCTTAATATCATAGCTGTTGAAGGTATAATAGGTATACATAGGTGAACAAATTAAAAATAGGTTAAGTAGATGCGTTTGCTTTTGAATCGATCAATTTTCTTATTATCATTTTTAATTTTGTATAAAAATTAATTTTGTTAATTAATATGGAAATTGATTTATCATCTGCGTTTTAAATTAACTGAATATGATAATCAGTCAAACGCATTTCAAATTTCTCTTTCACTAAACTTATAATCGAAAATATTAAATGCTATCTGATATATTTTAATGTTTTTAGCTAATACTACAACCAAAACAAGATTTAATTAATAATCATATGGTGGTGATTGAAAAATTGTCACACTGGATCGGCTGGGACTAGAACCCAGGACCACTTGATCAGGGCCTGATCATCGCCGGACAAATGAGACAAATGGGTTAGGGTCCGGATTTTTGAAGGGCCCGCAGTCAAAGTGTCTATTTTGAATATTTAAATCAATAGTTTTGCTTTATTTACCGTTTTATATTTTTTGTGTGCCGTATATCTTGTGGAAGTGGGCGGGGGCCGGTACGAAGAAAATGTCTACGACCCCAAAGTGGGTTAATTCGCCCTGTCGAAACAATTCACACAAATATCAATACTTTTTTTAAGCACTAGGGAAATTAGTTTCGACGTTCCTAGAACCCGAAAATAATAATCACAAAAATTTATATACATGTGTAGGTATGTATGTGCATATGATAACTCTCGAACGAAACATCTTATTTTTACGAAATTTGATGAAAATCTTGGAAGTTTAACTTTAACCAGACACGTCCGATGCTCGGAACTTTTGCAAAAATTTACCAACGTTCAGTCAAAAGGAAAAATATCATATTAGATGTTTCTGAACCATTTTTCTATGTAAATGTCTTTTCGAAAAAAACTGAAAAATATTTGTATTCTTATGGGTAAAATTTTTAGGGTCCCGAAGAAAAATCCCAAAACTCTTATAGTTTCATAAAATTTTGCATGTACATACTAGTGATGTCGGACCGAAAAGCAGTTAATCGATTAATCGACTAAATTTTTTTTCAAATAAAATTAGTCATTAGTCGAAAATATCGAGCACAGAGTAGTCGACTAATCGACTAAAGTTTTAGTCGAAGTCTCATAGTAAGGTAAACTATGTAACGCTTTCAAAGACGAGGTTTTCTTTTAAATTTAATTATGAACTTTTAATATTTTTCTTTTAAGAAAAAGAAAGATATGAAATATCACAATATAGTAATCACATAAAAGTGAAAAATCATACAAATAAATAATTTCTTAGTTTCCATTGTTGAAGTCCAATAAATAATACAGAAAAATTGTTAAATTAGTCGTTTTTAGTCATTTAAAAAAAAAAATCATTTTAATTATTTAATCGAAGGTAAAATAGTCGACTGAAATATGAATAAATGTAAACAAAATTAGTCGACTAAACCGACTAATCGATTAATCATCCGACATCACTAATACATACACATGTCTTAAATTTTTTAAGCACTTTTCCGTACTGGAAAGTGGAGACGAAATTTTTTTTCTAATGTACCATATCATCAGAAAGAGCCCTTGAAGTTTGAGCCGTTTATTTTTCATTTTTAAACCTTGCTTGGGAAATATTGAGCTTCAAAATTTATGCAGGATGGTGTAACAGGGATATTTGTCTTTTAGAATTGGAATTTTAAAAAATTATTTTTCACGGGGATTAAGCAATAAATTATTTCTGGTAAAATCGATAAAGAAAAAAAGGTGAAAATTAAAAAAAAAAACCTATTATTACAAATGCATAAATTTGTTACACATCTTTGTACAGACGAAACCGATTTGAATTCATTGATAACATAGTTATGGAGTGCTATTGTCTACCAATACTCCAGTAGCCAGTGCCTACTGACGCTAGAACTGTTGTAATGTTTTTAGTAATATAGGTATTTAATATTTATCCGTACACAAAGGGGTATTGTTTTCATCGAAGCATATCACGCCGTTTGAAATAGAATACATTTTATGAATGTACCCAGCTACATATTTAATGACTGACTGTAAAGTAAAAATCCAATTGCAAAAAGTGTTATTAACGCGTTAATAAAAATATACATATCGCGCGTACTCTTTCTCAACCTCGTATATCAAAAAAAGCATGTTTTAGGACACACAAAAAACATTAAATATTGTATTTATATGTATACTTATCTATATATATTTATTTATGTAGGTAGCCGACATCAAAGGGTGTATAATTAGCATAAATCTTAAGTGCATAATGATGAAAACACAGATTTAAATACGTTTTTTTTATGTGTCCAAAAATTGGAACTTTTCAGATACGAGGTTGAGAAAGAGTATGCGCGATATGTAGAAAGGGTACCACAGCACAGATTTTATATTTTAAATAAATGCTTTTGAAAAAAAAAAATACCCCTGTCGCAGCATCCTGCGTAACATAGCGAATTTCCGTTTATAAAAGTTTTTCTTGGAAACTAGTTGACATAGAATACTAGTTTAAGACCTTTTTTATGTGATTTTTCCTCCTCTTTCCAATGGTGTTAAAAAGTTGCACAAAAATTTTTGAATAAGGGGAAATTTTGGCAAACAACTAATTTTTTTCACGAAAACGTCCTGAAAACAAATTTTTTCCATAGCCCCGGGCTCAAGTCGCGTCATGACAGTGGCTGTAATAGCTGAATTCCATTCTGGAAATTCGCTAAAACTGGGTCGTAGTCAATATTCGGTCTGGAAATTTTTGTTGGCGTGAGACGCGACTAAATATTCGTAAATTCCTCTGTAAAACTAACTAAACAAAATTTAAAAATTACAAATTTAGATGCTTCTTTAAAACACAAAAATGCTTGTTAAAACACTGGAGAGAACGCCAAAAATATTTTGGAAATTTTTTCCTTTTTTCCAATTAAAATTTTTAAAATTGTTGGGAGATACTGGAACAATTTTTGGGAGATAATACATTTTTTGCTCTTTTGAGATTAAAATACGTCTACTTTTGTTCCTCATAACAAGCAGTAAAGTTTCACTTTTAGTCCCAAGGGACTTAAAATACTTTTGCTCCCGCTTTTAAGTCAGTAAGCAAGCAGAATTTATAGTACATCAGTTACCACCAATTAGCAAGCACAATTTAACCTAAAAGAAATCTAGCGTTTTTACGTAATTTAAAAGAATAAACAAATTCAAACTTGTAAATAAAGGCAAACAGTTATATCGTACTGTCTGATTTGATTGATTTATTCAACGTATATTTAATGTAATATTATTTCACACAATTTAAACGACATTTAAATAATTTTTTTTTTTATTTTTATACATAATTCTAAAATATCCAGAACTGCAATAGGTAATATAATATATACACGGAGAGAAAAATCATATAATTTTTGTAGATAAAATTTCAGAAAAATTAACATGCTCTCTTATAATGCATGCGCGATCGACGACCAAAATAAAAAATATGTGCTAGCATGGTAAAATTTAATGTGCTAACACAATTTTTATCACACTCTTATGCATATATGTTATAGTTTAATTCTTGTTGTCGTACTCTTTGATTTGCGCATCTGACCCGCAACCTTATGTTGCTTGGGCTGTACCTATAAAAACTTCGAAGATGCCCGATATTTTCCGACTTTCGATTCTTTATGATTCATATAAAAATGACTGCCAACAATATATTCTAATACTAAAGATAGTGAAGTAACAAAATGATGAATTAAACGGTGACATCCCCGTCCTCTAACACAGTGTAATGAATACTGCTTGTTGCTTGCAACACAGTCTAATGAATCAAGGTGCTTGGTCCGACCCGTCCGACCAAGTTGGTCGTCCACATTTACGGTTGGCTATGTGACTTGCTATGAGTGAGGTACATTTCAACAGCGTTCGTTTTTTTTTTCTGGAACTTCACACTCAGGAGCAGAAGTCATACTCTTGTCCCTTGGTGTATAATATACTATTATTTAAGTCATTGTCGAACCATTTTTAATTAAGTTATCGTCTTTTGAAAGGACACAAAAATTTTCAATTTTTTTTAACGTTACCGTAATTTTTGTGATGAGATAATACATTTTCTGTAGAATTTCTAAAGATATATAAAAATTTTTTAAAATTTGAATAATTATAACAATATTTTGCATCAAATTTGAATAAATTTTTGATTAGTCATCGCTGCTGATGTAGCTGCATGTATGTATACACTATCATCAATTATCAGAAACAGTGAATGAAATAAATGGCAATCAACAGTGGCATCCGGCCCATATGATTGAAACTGATTTTTGAAATCGTCCAACAACGTCATATTATGTGCATACTCACTCACTCACTCACTCATTAGTGTATACCTAGTGACTATTTATGTCAAGTTTACTACTGACAATAATTAATTTAATTAATTAATTTTTAATTAGAAATAAAAAACTAATATCATAATATCATCAGTACAAATCACACCAACATCATAATTAAAAAATAAAAATTGTCAAGATTTCAAAAATCGAATGAGTAATAAAAAAAAAAATTTATAAAATTACTCGTATACTGGATGTGAGGATAGGTATTGTATTACTGTCCTAGATTCGTGACTGACGTATGGAGAAAATTGAGTAATTTTTTTTTTTTATTGGAGGGCACGGACAGAAAGAAAAGACAAATTGAAAAGGATTGTTTTAGGGTGCCTCCTATCTTAACCCTAGAATCATACGTACTCGTCAAAATGACGAACAAACTTCTCTACCTGCTCCAGTACTACAACTTGTCGTTACTTGTCTGTTTTAAAACTTCTGGTATTTAATTTATTTGTTATGATAACACAGCAGACATATCAATTTTGTTTATAATTGCTGTCGTTTACTTTATATTAAAATAGTGAGCGTAAATTTGACCACGATGTATAATTAACGTATGATTTTTTTTTAAGATTTTGTACTTCACATATAAAAGTTTTCCTGATTTTTCTAAAATTGATTATAGGTACGGATGTTATAATTAATTTACTCAATGATTATGATAATGTGAAAGATGATTACAGCTGTTTGACTTATAGAGACGACATAATACTAAAGTTTTAATATATTGAATCGAAAACTAAAGAATACGTTTCAAGTGACTTAATAAAAGATTAACAATTTATTTTGTAGGAAATATTTTAATTTTTATTATTTTTTGAGATCTTATTTGAAAAATTGCTAACAAATTTTAGAAAATTTGCAAATGTGCCTAATGAGGAAATAACTACATATCTACGGGAATATTTGTGACCGAGAAATTTCACATTCTGTAAGGTCACACATGTCCTCCGACTCATAATAGTTCATAAATTAATTATTTGAAAAACATTTTTTTCTTCTTTTAATTTGAAATGATTCATGATATCGCAATATCGTTGGTATAATTTGCAATTTTTTTTAGGTGCATTTACATTGTTAAGTTTGCAAATATTTAATATTATTCTATAAAATTTTATATGAACAAATGGATACTCATTAAAGTCTTTTTAATTCGACCCTCATATAGATATTCACTCACATTTGCAAAAAAAATTCGCTAAAATTGTCAATTTTTTGCGGCGTCACAGTGCTGTTTTTCCTTAACTACTTAACTGAACCATTTGTTTACCAATAAATTGAAAGTGGGTATGTTTTTCATACTATTCTTATTAAATATTGAGTTTGAAAATATACCCGAGCTCAGTGCTTTTAATGGGTATATTTTCAAGTATCGGACTATGCTTTTAAACATTGAATGTATACCCGAGTTCAGATACATTGAGCTCCGAATACGGGTATATTTTCCAAATACGCCTGAATACCACCTTTTTTCTTTCAAAATTTTGCAGTTTATTCTTCTCAAGGAAGTTAAATTTTATTAACAATATTACATTTTACCAGTTTACCAGATACCACCAGTTATTGCATTGATATATCTATTACAAAATACTATTAGGTCGTATATTGGCCGTATCGGGGTGTACAGTTAGCCTAATGAATATAATATACATAATATACCGTGTGAGGTTTTTCAGAGTTGTCATTTTTATTACAGCCAAATCGTTGATTTAATCGAAAAATTGTTCAAATAAGAGTTGTAGATATCGACGGGGGCAACCGATTGCTATAGTCAGGAGCTTTATAGCTCTTATGGTTTTCGAGCTATGATACAAATTTATAGATTTTTAAATGAGACTATATATTAATTTTTCAATAAAACTGATCTAATGCATTAACTAACAACATAAATGAGGAAAACATTTTTTTTTACCCAAGTTGCGGTAAAAATATGCATATGTACTTGAGGATACTTCAACCGACAGTGTTCTTTTTGGTTACATTTCAATTACATCCACGAAAAAGATCTTTTCCAGTACCATTTCTATCATACAAATTTGGCTGTAATAAAAATGGCAACTCTCAAAAAACTCACACGGTATACTATTTGTTCTGTGGTCATACCAGTTATTTATGACCTTATGTCCAAATCTAATGTAAAAATTTGATAATTTCTCAATATCCACTCAACTAATTAATGGACACGTGTGTAGAGTGAAACTTGAACATCATCTATAACATGACCTACACGTAATAGGCAATTAAAATGGCAATTAACACGTAAAATAGTGCATTGAACTTTTATGATAAGAATATTATTTTTATCCGGCGGAAAAACACACTTTCAGAAAGTGAAATCATCCTTCAGTATCAATATTTTCACGGAATTTTTTTCCCATTTATTTATTATCATATAGTTATCATTCAGATGGTGGGGGCAAAATTGATTAGAAAATGTTTTTTAAAAATATTTTTGGAAATTTTTTTTTGATCGAATTGTGGATTAAAAAGAGGATTTGTACTGTACAGTTATGTTTTTAAACACTGTAGAAAAATGAGGCGCGGACATAAGAGGTGGGAGGGGGTTGTGTCATGACGTCACTAAGACTACTAAAATTTTTCAAAGCCTTAAGGATCGTTATTATAATAACAGAATGATGAAATTGGAAGCGATTTATTGGAAGCGAATGATGAAATGGGAAGTTGACAGTGTGGGTGGACCTGTCTCTCCAAATTCTTATTAAAATTAAGCAAACAGAACCATTAGAAAAAAGATTTTTGTCCAATCAGCGCCACATTTCTAAAAAGAATTTTGCCATTTTGATAGCAAAAATGAAAGGATCACATCCAAATTACCCTAATTTAAACTTAATTTCGGAAAAATTGAATTTTTTTTATGACATCCTTTCATTTATTTTGAATTTTATTTAGTCATGTAGGGTCAAGCGCGGATAGTGATGAGCAAAATTAGTCTTGATCTTGCAGTCTTGTCTTGGTCTTGCATTTTTTGCAAGACAAAGACCAAGACCAAGACTATATGTATACCAAGAGCAAGACCAAGACCAAAACTATAAGTATGGCTGCAAGACCAATACCAAGACTCAAGTGAGCAAGACCAAGACAAAAACAAGAAAAAAGCAAGACTCTTGCTAAACTCTTTAAATAGTTTGAAAGTATAATTAATACCGTAAAGAGAGAAAATTCTGATTTTAGAAGGAAAAAATTCGGTAATAAAAAACTGCAAGAAAGTGCAAGATTTTTTAGCAATACTAAGACCAAGACAAAGACTGCATTTTGCAAGACCAAGACCAAGACTGCCAAGTCTTGGTCTTGGTCTTGCAATTGCTCATCACTAAGCGCGGATACAGTGATGCGGCTCTGAGGGTCATAATTTCCAATGTGAAAAAGTATGACCCCTGTCTAATTTGAAAGCCGGGCCGTGAAGAAAAATGGTGGGCCCGATGGTGGGAATAAAAAACATTTCTTAAAAATTTCTTTCCCAAAAATTTATGTAATAAGCAAAAAAAAAATTCGTTTTACTTTTTCGCGGTCCCTTACCAACCGCTATGGACCCCCTCCGTCAGTCCGGGCCCCGGGGCTAGAACCTCGGCTACCCCACCCTCTCGCCGAGCCTGTTGGAAAGCTAGATCCACTCCTGTGTAGACATCAGAAAGTTTTCCGATTGACCTTTAAAGATCACTGAAAATAACACACTGTTGCAGGAAAATCTTGATGATAACCATTATAATTTATAATCAATGAATATAATACCTCTACTTAAGACAACAAATACTATGTTGAAGATTACTGTTTAGATATCGTTAGACATTTAAAAACGCATTTGATTACGTAATTGCATGTGCATAATAATTACAAGCCAACCAAGAAAACAAAAACAGAAAGAAAAAAATGAAGTAATAATTATTAATAACTAAAAAAAAAAAAAAACTAGGTAAGTCTGAATGAAGTTGCTTCGCTAGTCAGTTGATCATTTATAATAAATTGTTTTATTTTTTCCATTCAGTAAATTTAAAAATGAACTTAAACATGTTTATAATCTGTGAATACGAGTCGGCAGTTACTTAAGTATTTGCACACTGTGTTACGCAGGGTGCGTATTTTATTTTACAATTAAACTGTTTCTTGTTTTAGTGTAACTCTTATCTTCCTTTTATATTATTTTGTTGCATTTTTGGATTTCGCAGTTTGAACAACGAAATCCTTATGCAGCCACGATTTCGACGAATTTGAGTATGTTCAATTTGCACTTGACCAATTTTTTTAACTATTAATGAACAAAATTAGTTTTGGTTTTATCAGGTCAGTCCATAAGTTCGTGCCTATTTCTTTGGTAAATTTTTAAATAATATAAAAAAAAAAACACAATTAAACACAATTCATCATTTCTGCGATCTAATCCACTGTTAATTGTAGCTCTGACTCCACAAGATTTCGAAGAATGCCATCATCAAAATTAACAGGACGTCCTGAACGGGGTTCATCATAAATGTTGCTTTCTCCAACTTAAAATTTTTTAAACCATTTCTGGACATTTCACCACATGAAAATAAAAAATGTAGCACAGCACGTTTGTACTGATTATCTATATTCATCTTCTATGGGTACTAAAATGCGTTCGATATTTACGAAAGTTGGTGGTGAACTGAACAATATGTTAGTCAAACGATGATAAGTTCCAACAGGTTCAAAATTGTATTGGTTTAGTAAATGAGTCATAGTGATTTCCATGCATGCTATTACTATGCACAAACTTATGGACTGACCTGATATATTTTTTTTGACAAGATCAAGACCAATATTGTGCATAATCTAACAGGAGCTTCCTAAAGTTGTCAAGAGTGAGATATTTGACCTTATTAATTTTATTATGAGAATGTTGTGACGTCACATTTTCTTATATTTAAAAAAAATCAGTCATTTCTTTTGCTATAGTCATAAAAAAAGAGTGCTTTTTCTTAGTTACAAAACACCTGTTGCTACACCCGTAGAGAATGTGATATAACTGACAGCTTATGAATGTTTTCACGCAAATTTTGAACACAAACATTAAATTAATATTTTCTAATGGTTTAAAAATACCCTTATTTTCAAAAAAAAAAAATGGAAATATATTGGCTTCAAGCCGAAACCATGCCCACATATATCAAGTGATTATTTGATATGGTTTATCAGGGCACCTTACTATTTATAAATGAATGAAAAATATATTAAAAAACTGAAATTTGTCTAATAAAACCCATACATCTGCTCATTTTACCTTAAAAATGTCTTAAAATGGAAGAGTTTTCAATAATTAACCAAGAAAAAGCGTAAGGGGTAGTTTTTATGAATTTTTTTTTAAAAATTTCAAAATAAAGTGACGTTTGATAGTAGCGTTACAAATAAGTTTTGTTACTATTTTGTAGAATCTGGTAAACAGACATCGTAATGCGTACACGCTTTCAAAAAATCAAACAATATTTAAAAAAAAAAAATACTTTTCCTTAAAGAAAATCGTAAAATTAGGTACAAGTAAAGTCCTGATAAACTGACATATTTGTCCACCTTGAGGGCTGTAGTCGAATTTCGTATCCCCTCCAAGTAAAAGCTCATAGTGAATATGATGAGTATTGTAACAAATTCCTATCTATTCCTGTCTCACAACTTCTTTCGCGCTAACATGTTTGTGCAATATGACGTAGAAAATTCAATTGTTTTATTAAATTTTTTTGTTTTTCTTTTAAATTGTAAATGCATGTAGAATATGAACGAAATAAAAACAAAGCAGAACATAAAGAAACAAAAAAAAAAAAAAAATTTAAAAACGATAACTCGATAATATAATGAAAGTGTGGTCTGTTACTGGAACATGAAACTCTTAATTTCAGTTTCGTCATGATTCGTTAAACAACTGTATTAGGTAATTTTACATACATGAACATTACATATACATTAACATAAGTATATGGGAGAAGGGATAAATATATAACCTAAAAAAAAAAAAAAAAAAAAAAAAAACAGTTTTGATAAAACTTCTATATTTTTATTTTTGTTAATTTTTCTAATATTAATTTTCAAAAATTAATAGTTCCTCGAAGTGGATAAGAAAATTAGAAGTATTTTTAGGCCCGATTTACATTGACGCTCCACTTTCGGTACGATATCGCTACGCTCCCGATTCGATATAATGTTGTTGTGTCCACATTGACCATTGCACCATGATATCTTTTCATAACAACTGAATGTAAGCGGAGCGCAGTGGAATTAAAAAAGTGTTTACACTATAGGTACAAGCCATAACAAGTCTGATATCGCTCCGATAAAATATTACCTGAGTGGTATTGATATTGGAGTGACATTGGAACGAGAGCGAACCGTGACTGATATCGGACCGATATCAGAGCAATGATATGAATACACTCATTGTTTACTGTGTAAAAATATTATATCGAACCGGGAGCGGAGTGATATCGTACCGAGAGCGGAGCCGTTAATGTAAATCGGGCCTTACAGTAATATGGATCTGGGAAAAAGCCGCAGCAAACTATATAGGTTTGCGTATGGACAAAAAAAAAGTCTTAGAGCAGAAATTACATTTTTTAACAAAACTTCAATATTTAGATGTTCAGTCACTCTAGTGTTTTTTTAAAAGCTTTTGTTTAACCTGGTAAAAAATATAAAATAACTTTTGAGTGGTTTGAAGCAATGTCTAACATAATTTCAAAAGCTTGAGTATTTGACTGTAAGTAATAAAAATAACGCCTGCATATTGATTCAAACTTTACTCAAAGTCCATTTTTAAATAAAAGCTTGATTTAAAAACTTTTTTTACTTAAATTTATTACTATCTGTCTTTCTTAAGGATGTTTGGGAGGTACAATCGGAGATAAAAGTACATGAAATTAGAAATTCGTGAATAATTGCGTTGTATAACAAACTATGAGGTAAATAAATAGTTATCTTTGTTAAATAATAGCTATCACTACAACTGATTGTACAATACATCAAACTATAGCTCTCAGCTGACTACAAGAGCTGAAGTACATTCTGAGGATTTTTCGGAGAATTTCAAAATGCTACGAGACGATTGAAAATTTAGTAGAATGTTCCTCATTAAATACTAAGGCCCCTGTGAAAATTTCAAACCGATTCACTAAGCCGTTAAAAAGTTATTAAAAAAAAAAAAAAACAAACTAATTTTACACGTACTCTTATGGAAATTCGAAAACAGAACAGATTAAATAACTTTTTAACGACTTAGTAAATTATTTTGCAAATTTTGTTTACGATATTGTCTGAAAATTTTTTATTTATTCCAAAAAAAGTTTTTTAATAACCTTGACATGTTTTCGTAATAATAGATCACCGATATTAATTACACTATTAAATAAATTAAAAATTAAAAATATTACATTTAACATAGGTACTTGTAAGTATTTTTCCAAAGTGAAATTATATTAATATTAAATAATATTAAAAAATTAGAATTAATTATATTATTAAAACTATATACACTATAGGAAGTTAGCGTATACCGTATACGGTATACACCATTCACTGTACAGTGACGTAGGCTACAATAAAGCAAGTGGAGCACTCGCTTCAGAAAGCACAGCAAAAAAGAATGCAACAGGTGAAAGAATACAAAAACGCTAAAAATTCCTAAAACAATAAGATTTAAAAAAAAGTATCTTTCAAGAATAAACAGCGTTTCGAAAGCGTTTTCACGACTTATCTACCCCTACTCTTTGAACGCAGAAAGGTGATATGGGGGGTCGATAAAAATTGCTCCAGGGAGCAATAAATAGCTAATTACATCACTGTGTCAAAATTATTTCAAACTAAAATAACAAATTTTAAATATCAGGCTGGCCAGAAAGTCTTTATCGTTGCCACAGTTTTATTTAAAACAAAAATAAACAAAGTTACAATAGGTACCATAGTCTTAATACAACCCTAACAACACGACGTCCAGCTTGTATCTGCCCGCTTATATAGAAATATTAGAAAATGTTCTAGAACTTTTATAAGTTCTATAAAAGGAAGTTTTCGATAAAGACTTTCTAGCCAATCTAATAAAATCAATTCAAATAAGTTAGCGTAATCCCTACACGAAAACAATTGTAGGTTGAAAATAATTCGTTTAGAGAAGCTAAAGTAGGCTTGTTATTGTTTATAAAAAATATTTAGGATGGATATTATCAAGCAAGAATAAATTTTTTTTTGTCAAATCACTATATTTGAGCCGTACTGTGGGCTGGATTATACATAATAATAAAATTTTTCCCCTTAAGAACCCACAAAAAATTAAAATATAAAAAATATTCGCTAGACCAGTTTCGACTACTTTCATAGTCCTCTTCAGTAGCAGGTTATTATTTATTTGTTTATGTTTATTTATTTGTTTCCCTTAAGGGGAAAAACTTTATTATTATGTAATTTTTTTTTATAATTATTTGATTTACAATGCAAATTACGTAAGAAAATGGAATTATCAAAAATGAAGACCATGAAACTCGCGAATAATTTTGTACAAACTTTTTTTTAACAGAATATTTTCCATGATTTTCCCGTGGTAAGGACTGCCCAATGTTGACTAACGGGATAAACTTGAGCTTTATTTTGGAATGCCAAACTCTGATTATTTAATTTTAGTTCAAGACTAAACTATTAGTAAAAACCGGCAGCCAGCACGGCACGTCAGCATTAGCACAATCTCGGATCAGACTTTAAAGTCGAATCGTTTTAACCTACCGCTACCAGAAGAGTGACTGAGCGTGCTTAAGTACTAGCACTTGCCGACTGGTAGGTCGAGGGTTCCAGCGGCCGGCTACGCTCGTTTAGGTTTTCTCGGCTAAGGTTTTCTGCAGTTTCCCTTCACAATTCCAGACGAATATCAGCATAGTTCCTTTAAGAAATCGGCTGCAGACGTGCACCTTTCAAATCCTAGCCCCCTCCCCCACCCACTTTCCTTGTCCTCCATTCGCATCATAAAAATGTATTATGTAAAAAGTAATGTTAAAAAGTATGATTGAATAAATAGAAAGATACAAATAATGATGTGGATGAAGTCTGTTATAGACAACAAAGTCTCAAAAACGGACGTTAAACAGCATTATTTTATTTTTATTTCTATAACCTGAGCTTTACTATCACAACATCATCTAACACTCTCTAACACATTTATTTTATTAAGTGTTCTTTGTCTGTTACATACAACAATTCTATTCGAAACAAATTGTGTCCCCATATGGTATATATTAGTTTTATATTGTACAATTATATATGTACATGTCTTTACAGTGTAATTTTGCAATAATGATGAGCAGTTAAATATTAATTAAATATTGCTATTGCAACTTTATAACAACATTACAACCTTGAATTAAACAACGAATAAATTACCAACAGTAGAAAAAAATGCACATTTTTAATTACTAATTAATCAAAAATGAAAAAAAAAAACCAAAGCATAATAGGTATTAAATTTTTAAAGCTGATATGCGCCGCTTAAAGCCCGTTGGAACTGATTGTACCGCATAGATCAGTGAATACGTTGTGTCATATTACAATAGAATAGACAGTGCGTAAAGTCAGTTTGTGGAGTATTTCACTGAAGCACCCAGCGGAGTGTGATATGGGCCGGAATATAATGTGCTGTCTATTATTCAATACGCAAGACCATATTATATTTATTACAGGATATAAATAGTATTTGTTTTTACCATAATAGAAAAGTGTGTGTTGGGGACAGTACCTAGCTAATTTTTGGGGGTACATTTTTTGTTACTGACAAAATCACAACGAGAGACCTTACACATCCTTAAATATTAATTAAATTAGAAGAAACACGTTTATTTATTCGTGTGCTATTTTTAAATGTCTGGAGTAGCCTATAAGCCTACAATCCTAGATATTATACATAATAATTTATTTATATTTTTCATACATTTTGCATGGATTAAAAAAAAAAAAAAAAAATTGAAAATAAATATAAGCAACAACCATAACATTTTGTTCAAAACAAATTATTTATTCAAAGAAAACTATATTATAATAGTTATTAACTGTGTATTACCTCACTTTTTATATTCATAAACGAATATACAGTATAATATCGACATCTAGTGATAAATTTTAGAACATATCTAATACAAGAATAATAGTGTCTCTAACAATTAAATGCGCAATGGCTATCCCGTCAAAGAGTACAATATTTTTTGACTTGTCAACACTGGGATACAGTGATTAAAAATATACAACTCTTTGATATACCATTTTCGGCAAATTATTCGATTGTGCTTTCACAAATCTGGTTTGCACCATTATAATTATTTTTAAATGATAAAATCCAAAATCAACTCACTTTCAATAAAAAGTGACTGACGCTTATATGGCATATATATTTCGCTTATTTTCTTTGTTTCCATGCGCGTTTCAATACCATATCTCTTTTACCGTTCGATACCAATTGCTAAGTTTTTTTTATTATCACTTATTATTACACAAGAATAATAAACAAATACTTTACTTTTCAAAATACCACTTTTATTTTTGAAACTGTGACAATATTGTTTCGAACCGTTAGTTCATTTTCAAACAGAATAAAAATTACATTCGATACATGCCCTTATATACTAATTTTGTCTACCTATACTTTTATAAAGGGGAAGTGGTATGTGATGTGGAAACGGAAGGGGTGGGGTTAGTGAGAGGATCCGAAAATAAAGAAAAACAAGATTACATTACATGTGACAAAAAGCAAACAAACACGTGATAAAAAGATTGAAATTGAAATTGACAAAAAGACAATATTATAGCAAAATACAATTTTAAAGGTTTAAATAATTTATAATATTGAAAATAAAGTTGAACTGTAAATACCGGTGTAGTCATTTAAAAGATGATCGGAGTTATTTTTATTTATTTCTTTATTAAAGGACAGAAGTTAACAATCCTAGAAGCAATAGAAATAAATAAACATAACTCCGATCACCTTTTAAATGACTACACCGATATTTACAGTTCAATTTTAATTTCAATATTATAATTTATTTAAACCTTTAAAATTGTATTTTGCTGTAATATTGTCTTTTTGTCAATTTCAATTTTTTTATCACGTGTTTGTTTGCTTTTTGTCACATGTAATGTAATCTTGTTTTTCTTGATTTTCAGGTCCTCTCACTAACCCCACCCCTTCCACTTCCACATCATATACCACTCCCCCTTCATAAGTATAGGTAGATAAAATTAGTATATAAGGGCATGTATCGAATGTAATTTTTATTCTGTTTGAAAATGAACTAACGGTTCGAAACAATATTGTCACAGTTTCAAAAATAAAAGTGGTATTTTGCAAAGCAAAGTATTTGTTAATTATTTACAAATATAGAATACCATAAAGTAACGCTCAAATCTATTAATATTACACAAGAAGTTTGTATTTTATCAAATAAATTTGATAAGTTATTAGATTAGTAATTTAACGAGAAGAACTGTCAACTAGAAAAAATAACATAGCTTAATAGTTTTAGGCTACAAATTTGAATTGAAGAAAACACGAATCTTTTTAGAAAAAATATGAAATCTGAGTGTAATACGACAAGATAATTTAACGAAAAAAATAAGTTAGTAAAAAAATAAATTAGTAATACCTTTTATTATTTAATATCTCGTTACTATGGTTTTGAAATAAGTTAAAATAGCTGATAAGAACTTTTGTTTCATTTTTATCATGTTTACTTACAATGAAATGATAAATGAAATGTTTTGTGCCACTTTTTTTTCACTATAAAAATTGTTCCTAACATTTTTTCCAAAATTAAAAATTAAAAAAAAAACTTGAATATTCTTATGGGCTTTAATACACATATTAAATCAAATGGCCACTATTAAATTCCTACATAATAATAGAATATAAAAAAAAATATTTAAAATTTATTTAAATTTCATACATACATATACATAATTTATTTCAATATTTGATTGGTAGTATTGTTACTTCCATGTTTTATTTTTGACAACAGATTATATATTTTGTTTAGTAATGATGTAGCAGACGTTCAATACATTGCAGACTATTTACTTTGTATATATCAGGGCTGGCCACTAACTTTGCCTTTGGGAGCCGCAAACCCATGAAGCCGATTCGGAGCGAGCCAAGCCTTTCTGAAATTGATGGTTCACACAATTAACACACTTTTTACATTTTTATGAAACTAAGAATATTTATGACATGAGAATGAAAAATTTTTGTAATATGTAAACATACTTTGTTTTAGTTAGTACATGCACCTAGGTACCCAAAACTTAATTTTGAGATGTACTTTTTCTTGTGTTCATTTTGGCCGCGAGCTGTTTGAAATCTGGCTTATAGCTGGTGAGCGCCGATCGCACGAGTTCAGTTAAGTGTTAATCAATTAGTTCAGATCGATGCTTGGATTTAATAAGCTTCATTGTTGAATACAAAGACTCATAGGCATAAGTAGTTCCAAAAATTGAAATAAGTCTCTTAGAAAATTCTTTTGCTAGTGGATATTTCTGTCCTAGTACGTTTTTCTAAAATCAACAGTGGAACTGCCAATTTTTTTCAGTCCTTTTAACGCTTCGTCTTCTTACAGTTCAAGTATTTCTAACTCTATTGCTGCTATATACTTTGTTATTGGATATGAAAGGGGACAGCCGTCACTTACAACAGCAACAGCAAAAGGGTTGTCTAGGAAGGAAAAAGAAGGTTTCAGTTTTCTCAAATCAGTGAATCTGTCATTGATTTCTTCAGCAAGACCGATCAATAAATAACCTTTTGTTTCAATCTGGACGTCATCGTCAATAACGTTTTCAGAAGTTTTCTTTGAACATTTGAAATGAGCGAACGTTTTGGTTTCAAGGTCTCTCTAAAAAAGCCTCAATTTGTTATGAAAACTAAATACACTCTGTGCTAAATCATAAATAAGCTTTTCCCTACCTTGTAGTGACATGTTCAGCTGCTGCAAATACTGAATATCATCTCTAAAAAAAACTTAAATCTAACAACCACTGTAGGTCACCAAGTTCAGGGAAACATTTTCCCTTTTCTTGCATAAATTCTTTAATGGGTTCAAGCAACTGAAAAAATCTACCAAGAATACTAAGATACATCATCAGGAAGGTCGTCATTATCCAGCTCTTCTATGAAGGATTTGAATTGTCTGTATGTTTTAGCACTTGAACGAATGTAGTTTACAATTTTAAAAACTACTTGCATAACTTGCGGGCATTGGAAATATTTTGCTGCTAGGTGTTCTCTGGAAATGATACAATGTACACGTACAAAAGGAAGGTATGATTTGTCAGCATTTAAAAGCCCAATAAATCCTTGTTTGTTCCTTGTCATTGACGGTGTACCGTCGCATCGGTAGCAATGCTGCCGATATTCTTGATAGGCACTAATTTTTTTTTTTTTTAAGACATCAACCAGAGCTTCTTTAATGTCATAACCACAAGTAGTATCCTTCAATGCAACTAGGTCTAAGAGCATACATATCTCACAAATATTGCTAACAAATATTGATACATATCTCACAAATATTGCTAACTGTGGTTTATCTTTACTATCAGTAGACTCGTCTAAGGCTAGGCTCGTTAAAAAAGATCGTTATTTGATTTTTTGCGAGAAATTTTAGATTTTTTTCTTATTTCAAATAGACCTATCAAAACAAATTTTCGAGAAGCATTAAAGAGCCGCACAAGATCGACTCGCGAGCCGCAAGCGGCTCGCGAGCCACGTTATGGCCACCCCTGGTATATATAAAGGACATGTCTACGACAAAAGTCTATGTCCTCAATGTCCCCGTTAGGACAACAATAAAAATAAACAAGAGTGTAACACAAAAACATATTTAATATTACTGGTTGTTAAATGGATGTCAGAAATTAGAATCGATTCAAGGGCGAGCATCAGTGTTTGTTTATGCTCGTTTAAAATTTAGATCATATTCACAGTTTGATCAATCACTACTCAGGGTAGGCAAAGGTGAGAGAAGTTAGTATTGAATAATGTTAATTAAGTTAAATCGTCTACTAAGGAAGTCACGTGACGTACAATAAAATGACATTTTATGTAAAATTCGAAAAATGTAGATTGGTGTTTTTTTTTCTTGTTTTGATATTTGAATTGATCGTTTATGATTACTGATTAGGGTCAATTATATTTTATTTTTTTGGATAAATTGGAGAGAGAATGTCCAATTTTCCGGAAGTCGACTAGACATACCGTTTGAAATGGTTCCAACGTGTCCACGTTTAATCATGGATTTATAAATTAACCTGTCAAGATTGTCATACCGTCTATATTGGTCAAACTGACAATAGAATGGAAACCTGATGAACAGAAACATTTTTGATCTTATAGAAAAACTTCCACTGTAATTATTCAAAATTTTGACCCATCTGGGTACAGTATAAGCGCGTATTATAGGTTTATGATCAATGTGGCTAGATTCATGTTCGATTGTTCCGGTCTGAACGGTGCTTTCTATTCGAAATAAAAATACAAAAATACATTCATCTTTGAACTATTAAAATCAGAATTATATCAAATTTGGATCATTTATTTGGTTATAAAAATTAATAATTACCTAAATTAGAATTTAAAAGAGTTAACCGCTGCCGACTCTAATCTATTTCTTGAATACAATCAAAATCGGTACGATAGAAAAGAGTTTTACGTCAATAAAAAAAACCACTCTGAATTTAAAAATACAAACTTGTAAAGTATACATCTTGATCTTTTAAAATACTAGAAATATTATTCAAAAAAAAAAAACTTGAAAGAAATTTGTATGTTATCGAATGGTTTGGAGCAGTGCTTCCCAAATTGTGATCCGCGAACCACAGGTCTTGTGTATTCCATATAAGAGTGTATTATTTGTCAAAATAATGCACCAGTTGAGGGTTTTGTCATTGTAGATTATGATCGTGATAGTATTAAAATACACAAGTTTTTTTTTTTACCAGCTGTATACATAAGTAAGGTCAATAAAAGGAAAAAGGGAATATTATTTTAGTGATGCCAAGAGGAATTATAAACTAAACTTTTCAACAAAGTTAAATAAATATACATCTACATATAATAAACAAAGATGAAACACATCCACTGAACTTTGTTTGATTGAATGTCAATCTTTTCATCAAAAGCACTTACTGAATACCAAATTTATTTATTACATGATCTTTATAACGAACGATTTGAATACCAAGATGTACCCTTTCCACAACTTATACTCTTTTACTATTAGAATAAATTTTTAATTTATTACCTAAACATTAATTGATAATTAGTTTAACGTATCCTGTCGATAAATAAGACCAATTTTTATTAACATTCAAAAAAATTAAATTTTGATTTAAAAAAATGAAATATATTAATTAACCTTTTGAATTCATTTCAAATCTAAAAAGCATTTAAATACTTATGTCGGTTTTTTGGACTTTTTTTTTTGGTAAAAAGAGTAACTCGATCCGTCTATTAATTAAGATCGATCTATTTTTTTGATTTAATTAATATTCCAGGGACGTATTATCACTAGGACGAGGGGCAAAAGTAAATAATTATATTTGTATGCACTTACTTGGGGCATCATGTAGATATTGTTGTGAAGTTGGTGTCGGTGTATGTGCTGGTGTTGGAACCCCGGTCACCGATGGTGGTTTATAATCACCGGTAGTAGATGCCGCTGCAAGCGCCGATGAATGATATCCACCCAAAAAATCGGTCAAATCCGGTACACACACGGAATCGTATAAACCACTCTGTTGGGGTGCACCGCCAGTAGTTGCGGACGGTCCTCCAGCCGAATGCGAGGAGATTGTATTATTGGCGGTGATTGTTGCTGAAGCCGCTGCTTCACGTTCAACATCTGAAAAGAAATGGAAAAAAAATTTAAGTTTTTTTTTAGTAATGTTATAATTATTCGAGTTGTTGTAGATGTGCGTATTCGCATTCGCATTCGCATATGTGGAACATCTTCATGCCGGTACGGATGTTTACGAGTTGCATCAATAGGTCATGCGGTGTTAACATGGAAACTAATTTATTTATGGCCATCATTTTTACAGAAAAGTTTATTTATTTTGGCTACTGGTATAGAAAACCAGTTAATTTTGAAACTATAACTGGATACAAAAATTTGGGGAACAGGTCTACCCACACTGTCAATTTCCCATTGAATGCCCTTAAAGACTATTGCAAATGAATAACTTTTTTTTTAATTCAGGGGACTCCTCCTATGGACTCCCGATAGAGGCTTTGTCCCTTGACCCTTATCAAACAAATGATAACATCATTTGTTCTCAAGATACGCCAGGCAAAAGTATTTCACAAAAAGTTTCTTATTTCGTCTTTCCGTTTAGTTTTTTTCCTATTTTTTTCTTTTTTTTTTAATTTTATTAAATTTTACAATAATTTACTGGCGTTTTTAACATCAAGAAAGGTTCTTAGGCCATTATATAATAATGTTATGGTAAAAATTCCATATAATCTATGTTATCTTAATAAAGTTAATTCCGTTTTTTTGCCACAAAAAACAAACCGCTAATCCGAATTTGCTGAAAACTTTATCCGGTCTTCATTTTTTGATTACGCATCTAATGAAATTAGTCCGGATTTGATATCATCATTTGTTCTCGAGATATACGAGACGAAAAAAATTCACGAACGAACGAACGAACTAACGAACGAACACACAGACATCACGCTAAAAACGATGGATTCGGATTCTAGTGACCTTGAAAGGTGGAGATATGTCAAAATTAGCGATTCGTAAAATCGGACCCATTATAATAACTTCCAATGGGAACTTAAAAATTGCCAAACAAAAAGAAAACAGAGATGTCTACAACTCTGGTTATCAATATTGTTATCAGCTAAAATGTACTTTGAGAAGTTGTATAATGCGAAAAATTTCATAGAAAAGTTTCGCAATTTGATAAGGAAATTTCAACAAAAAATTTGTAGTTTGGTAAGCGGAACAAGTTGAAGTGTTTTAAAACTTATCATTTATCAATGAATTAATTAAAAAATAAAACTTGTTCATTCATAAAAAAATATCAAAATAAATAACGGATTTCAATAAAAGGATTTCAATTAGTCAAGCGTGTGCTGGATATACATTAAATCAGGGTTCCGTAATCAATAGCTATAGAGTTTTTGAAAACTTTTGGAATACAAAAGATAAATATTCGACACTGTTAGACTCATACATGTGTACTAATTCACACTAAATGTTTTTTAACATTAATTACGTGATAATTTGATTCCTCCCTATATTAATTTCTTAGTGGTGGTTTAATTTCTTAGTTAACAAAAATTTTAAAACAAAACGAAATTCAGGACGAAAACCACGATCCTAGAAATTTTTGTTTTACTTAAATTAAACTTCGAAACTTGGCATCAAGTAACTCACTTTTACGATACTGGATTTCATCAGTTATAAGTTTAAACGATATGATATAAGGATTTGACTAGGGAATCCTAAATACTGAAATTTCGAGAACAAATTTCATAATTCGATTACACAGAGGTATCAAAATTTATCTTTTTTCAATGACTATTTTTAAAAAAAGTTTCATTCATAAAATTATATCAAAATAAATACTTAAATAATTATCGGAATAAAAGTATTTCGATTAATTAACTTTTCATTAAATTTTCCAATAATACATACAACAAAGATTATACTTTGATATAATATTTTCATTCATAAAACAATTTTTGCGTTGTTAAAAATACCAAGTAATGATTACAACTTGCTACGGATTGATAACCTGCTATTTTTAAGTAAATGAACATCAGATTTCTTGATATTAAAATATATAAATAAACAATTTTATCGCTTAAATGTAAGTAATTCTTCGGCATAATTCTATTGAAGTGAATCAATAATAACAGACAGATTAAGATACTACCTATTTAAAGTACAAATTTTTTTGATAGCCGCGAAAAAAAGAGATCTGATTTACAAGGAGAAAAACATTATACATTTCCGTTCGTGAGAAGATAAAAAAAAAGAAAAAAGCTTAAAAATTTTATTAAGATTTTAAGAATTAATGAACTCTCTAAATCCTAAAAACTGTTGTACACGAATTTGTATTGAATATTTTAAATGGGATAGTGTAAATAGTATTGGAATATGTATGTTGGAAAATTTTACGGACACGCAGACGGACAGACTGACAGGCACAAAGTCAAAATTGTTCAGGAAGCTCCAAAAAATAAAAGGCAAGTAGAAATTATAGTTTCTGAAAACAAAGTGTTCACTTTTCGAAAGTGATTAAAAAGTGTCCGCTACCACTTTGGTAGATTTGAAAGTAAAATACAATTAAAACAAAAGAAATCTAAGACTTACACATCTAGGGGCCATTGTGTGTATGAATTCGGCCCTGAAAACACTTCCCTCTCCCCAAGAAAAACAGATTCTGTGAGAATAATTTCTCTTGAAAAACTACTGTATCAGTTGTTTTGAATTTTTTCTAAACGCTGTTTTTCAAAAATAAAAAATTCTTCTGAACCCTTAGTTCACGGTAGCTATGAGCTAATGCAAGACCAAGACCAGTTGGCAGTCTTGGTCTTGGTCTTGCATTAAGAATCTTGGCCTTGGTCTTGCTAGAGCAGCTTGAGTCTCGGTCTTGGTCTTGGTCTTGCAAAATGCAGTCTTGATATTGGTATTGCTAAAAATCTTGCACTTTCTTGCATTTTTTTATTAGCGAATTTTTTCCTTCTAAACTCAGAATTTTCTCTCTTTACGGTATTAATTATACTTTCAAATTATTTAAATAGTTTAGCAAGAGTCTTGCTTTTGTCTTGGTCTAGCTCACTTGAATCTTGGTATTGGTCTTGCAGCTATACTTATAGTCTTGGTCTTGCTCTTGGTATACATATAGTCTTGGTCTTGCTCTTGGTATACATAGTCTTGGTCTTGGTCTTGCAAAAAATGGCAAGACCAAGACAAGACTGCAAGACCAAGACTAATTTTGCTCATCACTAGTTCACGGACCGGCCACCAGGACCGTGGAAAGAAATGACGGACCCCGGGAGCAAAACACATGTTTTAAAAATTTTTCCCTAAAAATAAATGATGAGTAAGAAAAAGCTTGTTTTACAGTGCCTACCGGTCATTGTATAAACAAATTAGTGTACAAAATTTTAAACTAATCGAAAAATCATGCTCACTGCAAGCGACCACCTCCCCGCCAAAAAAAAAGTTTTAGAATCTGGGTGTAAACTTTCTGTTACTTCGATACTTTTTTTTTAACAAAAATTAATTTAAGTATTATACTTGAAATAATATATTAATACCCCTGTCGCAGCATCCTGCATAACATAGCGAATTTCCATTTACAAAAGTACGTTTTTCTCGGAAACTAGTTGATATAGAGTAATTGTAAATAGAAAAAACCTTCTTTATGTGATTTTTCCGCCTCATTCCGCCAAATTTTTTTCACGAAAAATGTCCAAAACCCCGTAAACGTTTTCACGAAATTTCTTAAATATAAGATGTTTCGTTCTTGAGTTATCGTGCGGACACATTTATATATATGTTTACTAAGTGTCCGCACGATAACTCAAAACGAAACATCTTATTTTTAAGAAATTTCGTGAAAACGTTTACGGGGTTTTGGACATTTTTCGTGAAAAAAATTTGGCGGAATGAGGCGGAAAAATCACATAAAGAAGGTTTTTTCTATTTACAATTACTCTATATCAACTAGTTTCCGAGAAAAACGTACTTTTGTAAATGGAAATTCGCTATGTTATGCAGGATGCTGCGACAGGGGTATTTTTAGAAAAACACAGCTTTAAAAAAGATATCTCATAATAAGCAATTATACCCTATATATATATATATATATATATATATATATATATATATATATATATATATATATATATATATATATATATATATATATACTAGCTGTTACCCACGGCTTCGCTCGCGTGGCTTTTAAAATTATGACATCTAGTTAAATCGTATAAAGTTTACTTTCATCGCATCGCTCTTGCGCGTCGAGTACTGGTACTTTTTCTTTGGACTTTTCCCACGGAAATATGACTTCCGACAGGATTTAGATATTTTCCCGGGGTAGAAAGTAGTCTGTGTCCTTTCTCGTCCTCTTTGTAAATAATATGTAAAGTTTGAAATCAATCTTCCTTTTTTTTAATAGTCAGTTGTTACTTCATTGATATTTTTCCACAGGAATGAAATTTCCCATGGGAAACTTCCCGGGGTATAAAGTAGTTTGTGTCCCTTCTCATACTTATCGTACTTGAGTTATCGTGCGAACATATATACATATATATATATATATATATATATATATATATATATATATATATATATATATATATATATATATATATATAGTGCGTTTGTAATATTTTGAAGTGTCAATGACCTGAAAATTATCATATCTAGTGTATTTCATTTTTGAAGTGGTACCTCCTCCTTGAGGTCGCTCAAAAAAATCGAATGGTGGGTCCAGAACTGTTCAAAACTTACTACTGACTTTTTTTCTTATTTTCTCAAAAACTAGCTAACCTAGAAAAATAGTTCAAAAACCTTTTTTATGTGATTTTTTGCCGTCTTTGCAATGGTGTAAAAAAATGTGGCAAAATCTTTTAAATTATAGCAAATTTTGGCAAAAAACTAATTTTTTGCAAGAACAAAAACCATGTTCCTGGCATCCGACGTGTCTGGCTGAAGAACTCATCCAAGATTTTTGGACTTCCAACGTTGTCACCAAATTTCGTAAACCTAGGACATTTCGTTCGAGAGTTATCGTGCTAATACATAAATACATACATATATACGTATATATATATATATATATATATATATATATATATATATATATATATATATATATATATATATATATATATATATAAATTTTAGTGAATGTTATTTTTGGGTTCTAGGGACCTCAAAACAAATTTCTGCCATAGTCCCGGGCTCAAGTCGCGTCATGACACCGGCTGTAATAGCTGAATTTCCAGAATGGAAATTCGCTAAAAGACGGTATAAGTTTTAATTAAAATTCACATAGTGTTTGAAAAATTGTCAAATTGGATCGGCTGGGACTCGAACCCGAATCTCTTCGTTCGTCTTATCAGTTCAAGTTCCACTCCAGTCCGACAATCAATCAAACACATCCTCTTTTTAATGCCAGGCGCAGTGATATTTTTAATTTCAAATGTTATCGAGTGCCTGTGAAACATTATTAATGTATGGCGAACTTTTGTTCGTATTTATACGAAGTTAAAAAAAGGTATAGTTTTATTTAAATAAATCCTGGTTTTATTTGAGAAAAAAATTGTGGAATGCTACTAGTTTTTCTCGACCCAAGTGCATGTAATTCCTTAAGTAATATTAAGTATAAACAAAATCGGCAAGTGCGCGTTAGACACACATTAAGTCACGATTCTGTAATTCAGTAGCTAGTTTTTCACAACTCTCGAAATAAAAAAACACTTCTTGCTTTTAATTTGTTTACAATATTATGATTATTTATCTAAACTTTTTAATTTCTATATGACTCAAAAAAATTTCAGTAATAGTAACACTGTCTCTTAAATTCCATCAATGTCGCGACACTGACTTTCATAAAGTGTTCAAGTGTGAGTGAACTATTCGAATTCATAAGGATTCCGTTGTTAGTAAGACTACAAAATCTTAATACTGGCTCAATCAAATCAAATCGCTTTATGACAAATTTCGATCGAATTCTAACGAGTAATTATGCAAAATTATTGCTCTACAAATACATACAAAAATTTACAATGTCATATGTATATATATATATATATATATATATATATATATATATATATATATATATATATATATATATATATATATATATATATATATATATATCCGTGAAAAGATGGATGCATAATTTTAGGTAGATCGCGTGAGAAGAGAAGGGAATCACACACATATATATACATACATAAATATATGTACGAAAACTTTTTACTTGTTTGTAAAACTGTGTTAAAATGTGATTACGGTCATCCGGCCGGCGTAGCGTCGCGCGCCGGATGTGACGTGATCGAAACAAAACAGCGCCAACTCCACCTCCACGCTATTTTAAGTACATACTCACTAAACTAACTCGCAAGTAATCGTCACATTATGAATATATGAATGATATGAAATAAAATATATGTACCTCGAAATTGATACGAATAAATATAGCATTGGACATTGAGATGCGCAGTGACCATACTGACTAGTAAGTATTAATACGTTAACGGTTATGAAGAATTATATGGAACACTAATTCACATTATATGGAATTGTTGACGTGGTACAGCATGGTGTCGCAATTAATCAAACCGTAAGTAAAATTTAAACGTAAAATTACACAGCAAATAACGATTTTTTGTAGAAATTCGTTTTAAAACCATTCAAATTAGTGTAACCGTATGACAACAAAAACATAGAAAGGATTAATATATTCTTTAAAAAAAACATTCATTGTTCCATTATAGTAAATTGGGGGGGGGGCTATATAATCCCTAAGAATATTACTTTTGAAAGTGGTCCGTTATCTTAAAAAGACTGCTAAACCCTGACTTATAGATTGACTTATTTTAAGACATTGCATCATTTTAAAATGCCAGAAAAGAAGGTTTTACTGGACAATTTCTCCGTAACGAATAATGCAATCAATATAAAACTTTAACAGCAGTCAGAACATAATTATTTTTATTTTTGATACTTTACTTTTACTAAAGACAGTACACAAGATTATAAAAAAATAGTGATTCATCGATAAATAACACCAATTTGAAAAAAAATTGAAATTCGTTGAAAAATCACCACTACATAATTTGTTTATAAAAAATTTATTTGTTGAACCATTTTCAAAAATTGTGTGTACCGCCCTAGATAATCTGTGTATCTAAGAAGCTACAGGTAAAATTTTAAATCAACCGGATGAAAATTGGTGTAGTTGTAACTTGCTCACCGTTTTGAAAAACATAAAGTTTCAAAACGTGTTTATGGTTTTGTATGTTTATACAGTCGACTCTCGTTAATTCGAAACTCGAGGGACTCTTAAAATATTACAAATTATAGAGAGGTTCGAATTATCGCAGGTCACAATTTTAATTTTTTAAGCATTTGCGATGAATGAACTTGAACTTGTCTCAAACTGTACTTACAATTTTTCTGTCTCTTTCTCTCCGCAACTTTTAATTGTCGAGTGTTTGACGCCGATGAGTTCGAATTAACGCGTCGTTTTGTTACGTAGCAATGATTTTTTCGTTCGAATTACCAAGCGTATAAAAATATATTGTTTTAGTTCGAAATATAAAGAGATTTTGTAGGGAACTCGTGATACCTTTTAATTATAGAGAGTTTCGAGCATAGAACACTAGAAGCCAACTAATATAAAAGAAATTTAATTCGCTTGGAGTCATTTGTATACCAGTCACAGCTTAAGGCAGGTAGTCAGTCAGTGTCCGTCGCCGAACACACACTACATTGTGTTAAAAATGAACACCATTGTTACTTAAATTGGACAGCTTGGTCTGTCCCATAATACGTGTTGTGGTGGTATGTGTGAGTACGCACACAAAGGCAAACAACAAACTAACACAATTGCAAGCGGTGTGTACCTACACGACATGGTGGGAGAGATTTTACGTCACAAACTCATTACAAGTGGAACAGAGACATAGACCACCTAGTTTGTCCCCTTGGTTTCGAGCTATTTATGGAAATAGAGCAAAAAAAGTAATGAAAAAAAGTTACCCACCCAGCTGCGAAACTCCAATTACTACGTGCAACTGAGCGGCGTTTTTGAACGTTTTTAACACAGTTTTTAACACTTTGAATATCATTCTAGAGATTATCTAAACCGAAAAAAGGGGCAATTTTTTTCAAACTGATATAATATGAAAATTATTCTGTGCTTAATATAAATTTATTTTACAACCACGCAAGTGAATTTTACCGTCTGAACTTACTTGTATCTCAAACATAGGACAATATTAAACAAATATGATTTGATATTTTATATTTCTATTTGTAATCTCTTGACAACTTGACGCGCAACTCAAAGTCACAACTATTCGTATCAATACGGACATCATCATCGTCATCATAGCACATAGACTCCTGGTGAATTTATGAATGCCAGTATGTTAATTAATCATTGTGGTTTAGCTACTCTTCTATGGACGGCTACGTGGTGCATATAAATTATACGATAATACTTTTGACGGAATTTTGTTTTATTAATTCATTCTCACCAAAATGTACATATTATTTTGTTTGCACTTACCTTTTTGTAATATTTCTAAATGTTCCCATAATATATCACCCATAAATGCTGGCGCGCGTGCCAGAAATGCATCTTTGCCCATTGCACAAATATCTTTGCCGCACATACGAAATTGCGTTAGTGATATGCCCTCCAGTGAGAATTCACGGATGGCCCAACGGAGCCAATGTGTCACGTGTTGTTCGGTCCACTGACGTGGATCTGAAAATAAAAAAATTGAACGAGGATTAGTTAACGAAATTTTGTAGAAAAATTTGATGATTTACCGGTGGGGAGATTCATTTGGTAAAAATGCGAACAGAAATTTGCGATTTTGCGATCGGAATGTATGTAGTTGTGTTACGGGAATCTTATTATTATCAAGAAAAGATGACAGCGAAAGCCCAACATAAAAACTGGACACAATTTCCTGACTAAGAAAGAATTTCCAGATTTTTCTGTTAAGAAAAAGAATTTGGATCTATAGTAGACTCATGAACAGACAAAGGATCCATTTTTAAAAGCTTTTATTTAACTTGATATGTTAGTATGTTGGTTTAGATCAAATCTTGGAATCAAAATTTGGACAGGTTCTAATCGAGCTGGAGGTTTTAAATTTTACATACGTGTCTAAACTTGATGACAATGTAATATTGTATAATTAGTTCTGTCCTACATTTTCCCCCCAAAAAATTATTGATTTTTAGTTCTGTGCAACTTTTTGACATTTAGAATTGTCAAATATTGTCCACTGATTTTACATTGCAATTTTTTGTTTCCATAGTTATGCTTGATTAAGGTAAATTAATCGATTAAAATATAGGTAAAAAATTATTTCTTTAATTTTTTTTTCAAATTAATTGTAATTAGAGTAAAAAGTAGAAAATAAATTAAAGTAAAAACAATGTTTTTTAAGAAAATGCTTTTATTTAAAAATGGGCCAAAAAAATAAAATAAACTTTGAGTGAAGTTTGAAGCAATATGCAACATAATTTATAAAAGCTTGAGGCGTTTAATTAAGTTTGGTAAGTACTGAAATGTAAAATAGCTCTTATATCCACAACAGAAATAATTAATGATAACGCCTCAAGCTTTTATAAATTATGTTGCATATTGCTTCAAACTTCACTCAAAGTTTATTTTATTTTTTTTGGCCCATTTTTAAATAAAAGCTTTTTCTTAAAAAACATTTTTTTTTTATTTTAATTTTTCTATTTGTTATGTACAACCTTTTAAATCCTTCGAAAATTTTGATTAATTTTTTTTCTATACAGAATCTATTATATCTTCATAAATATTAAATTTCCTTAAAAGATTGGTCCATTGTCTACCCTCTGTACCAAGTAATATAAACAAGAATCTCAAAAATATGTCTTAAGGGCCTTTTAGATGGTCATATCAGTTATCAGTTCAGTTTCAGTTTCAGTCGAACTGTCAGTTTTTCCTACGTGTAAAAACTAAAATCTGAAAGGAGAACTGAAACGGAGACTGAGAACTGAAAGGATGGATAGACCTGTTTGTTTCATATCAGTTCTTAAAATTCGTATGTGTAAACAAGCGCGTCATGCCTCAGTTCGTTCGCTCACATCAGTTTTCTTGAAAATCTGACAAAGTGCACATTTTATATAGGAAACTGTCGCTATGTTCAACAAGGATCACGATTTTGTTGTCTAATTTATTAAAATTTATAAAACCTTACCGTGTTCATGGAATAAGACAGATGTACGTTACCACAATGTAAATATTAGGGAAGATGCCTACACTCTGCTATTAAAGAGATATAAAGAATACGATGGTAAATCGCTATGGTAAAATCTAAAATAAATAGCCTACGTTCGACTTACAACAAAGAAGGTAAGAAAGTTAAGGACAGTGAAAGAAGTAGAGCAGGAACCGGGGAAGTATACAAACCATCACTATGGTATTTTGATCTCGTTTCGTTCGTCAGCGACCTGACGAACGAAATGAAACGAGAACGGAAACTGAAAGTGAACTGAGAACTGATATGACCGTCTAAAAGGGCCTTTACAGCGTCCGATCAACATTTTTCAAAAAACTAATATATTGAAACAATTTTCTTTACCATTCCATTTTGAAATTGATTCACGGACATTTCTAGGTACTTTCTGGTTTGTTAATCCTGAAACCCACCGAGTCGAACTTGTAACCTCGGAGCCCGCGCTCAGAAAGGGGGCCCGGAGGTGTTAGTAGAGGCTCAGGACGGAATAAAAAAAAAGTGGTGGTTTTTGTGAATATTTTAGGAATAAATGGAATAGCAATTATCAAAAAACTCACCCGGTATATAGGTTTGTCGTGTACATACTTACGTTAATTTTCTGATTAGTGCGGAATTTACCACATAAATTAACAAACAGTTGATGCATTTTAAAAAAAGTGCGGAAATTACATGCGCCCTTAGAGATTTATATTAAGTAGATTTTTCTTTTCTTTTTTTTTAAGGAAAAGTTGATTTTTTCAAGGACGGCATTTTTTACGGTGCACAGGGCGATACTTACGGTGAATATGACCCTGTCGACAATGGCAATGACGGTAAATATGACAATGTTGTACAAACGTGAAAAAGTTAGGAAATTCATCCTAATAGTATTTTTAGAAAACACTTTGATTGAATTACTACACGAAGAGAAAATACCCCTGTCGCAGCATCCTGCATAACATAGCGAATTTCCATTTACAAAAATACGTTTTTCTCGGAAACTAGTTGATATAGAGTAATTGTAAATAAAAACACCTTCTTTATGTGATTTTTCCGCCTCATTTCGCCAAATTTTTTTCACGAAAAATGTCCAAAACCCCGTAAACGTTTTCACGAAACATCTTATTTTTAAGAAATTTCGTGAAAACGTTTACGGGGATTTGGACATTTTTCGTGAAAAAAATTTGGCGGAATGAGGCGGAAAAATCACATAAATAAATAATAATAAATAAATAAATAAAATATTTATTTTGCACTAAAATTTACAACAGAGTTAAATAAATTTCTACAAAGCCTTTTAGTAGATGTTCCTTATATAACCATCTTAAAGACATAATAGTTTTTAAAAGTTGTTTTAAAGTTCATTGGTACATGTATAATAGAGATTATTTTTAATTTCTATAAGTAGGGAAAAAATACTAAGTGCAAGATAAAAAAACCCAACTTTGTATACTATTTTTAGTTATGACAATTTTTATTTTTGTTTATTAATTTCCATTCAATTACGTAATTTATTTGGTTACAACAATATGTGTTTGACTCTTTTATGTTTATATTTTTTATATTTGTTATGTAATTCTTGTAGGTTATAGTTGCCTGTGTTTTTAATTAAATCATTATCATGAGTTCTACATTTTTGAAAAAACTTTGTAGTTAGTTTTTTAATAAATTCTTTAATGTAAGTCACTGCTAGCTCATTATGTATGACTCTGGAGTTGTAAAATTTAGGATAATTTCCTACTATACGTAGAGCTCTATTTTGTACTGTTTGCAGCTTTTTTAGGTTTGTGGCGCAAGTAAAGCTCCAAACAGGGCAGGCATAAGTCATTACCGGTCTTATTATCATGTAATAAATAAGTAATTTATTCTTTTCAGTTAGATACGTCTTTTTATTAAATATGGGGTATAAAATATTTATGATGGATAACGTTTTAGCCTTAATTTCATTTATATGATGAGTGAAGTTTAATTTAGCATCAAGGAAAATACCTAGGTATTTTACTACCGAAGACCAATTAATTTCTGCTCGTTGAATTTTGATTTTAAATCTCTTGTTTAATTTTCTTCGTTTTGAAAACAAAATGGCTTCCGTTTTAGGGATATTCAATTTTATTTTCCATAGGAAAAAGTAGTTTTGTAATTTTTTAAATGCCATTGAAAGCCTTTTCGACAAGACATCAACTCGCCAGGAACTGCAATATAAAGCAGTATCGTCTGCATACAAAGCAGTGTTTATATCTTTAAATTTAGGTAAATCATTTATATAAATGTTAAATAGTACAGGTCCAAGAATGGAACCTTGAGGGACTCCAGCTAAGATGTCACGTTCAGCTGAATATGTGCCATTTACAAAAACAGAAAATTTTCTATTTGTTAAATATGATTTGATTAAATATAACATGTATTTAGGAAAATTCAGCTTAATCATTTTATAAAGAAGACCTTCGTGCCAAACGGTATCGAAGGCCTTCTCTATATCTAAGAGTAACATAGCCGTATGTTTTTTAAAATTAAAATTATCTGTGATATGATCTATAATTCTCGCAAGTTGATGTGTTGTCGAATATCCGGGTCTAAAACCAAACTGTTCACGGATGAGAATATTATTGGTAGATATAAACTTATTTATACGTTTTAAGATTACTTTCTCAACTATTTTACTAATTGTGTTTAGCAAACTTATAGGTCTATAATTGACTGCTAATGTGGGATCTTTGTTCGGTTTATTTACAGGTATTAATTTTGCCTTTTTTAATATATCAGGAAAATAGCCAAATATTAAAATTTGATTAATCAATATAGTTAGATGAACTATTGCTTTTGTCGAAAGATTTTTCAACATCCTCGAATGTATTCTATCGAAACCCGGTGACTTGTTTGGTTTGAGATCTTTTATTATTGCTTTTATTTCTTTTGGAGTTGTTAAGTCAGTGTCTAAAAATCGAATATTGTCATTTTCATTTAAATTTTCATGGAGACAGTTTTGTATTTTTAGGGTATGTGATCTATTACTCAAGTTATTGTTTTGGATATGAACTCCATAGAAATGATCAGCCAGTATTTTAACTTTATCTGGGTTTGTGTATGCAAATGATCCGTCATTTTTCAATAGAGGTGGGATGTCGTTACGTTTTTTTGTAATATATTTAGTAATTTTCCAGAGGGTACCGCTTTGGGGTTCCAGTGTATTTAAGAATTCATTCCAGGAGTCGTTCCGCCAAACAAATAGCATATTTTTGACTTGTTTGGATAATGTTATATATATTTCATAATAATAAGGGGTCATGTATTTTTGATACCTATGCCTAAAATAATTTTTAATTTTAATTATGTTTTTAATTTGTTGCGGTATGTTAAAACACCGTGGTTTAATATTTCCAACAGGTATTGAACTGTTAGCAGCAGTATTTATTATATTTATAAATTCTTCAGTATGTAATTCAATATCATGTTTATTTTTTATTAATAATCTGTTATTTATATTACTATCTATTATGTAACGGAATTGATTCCAGTTTGCATATTTAAACAAAAAGGTAGTATTTTCATGTTTTTCAGCATGTTGTAGAGTTTTTACAATTACAGGATTGTGATTTGAGCTTAATATTGACAATGATACTGGTTTTGCTATATTAAACATATTTTTAGTTAAAATTAAGTCAATCACACTAGGTCTGGTGTTGTTAGTAGGAACATAAGTGGGTTCGTCAGGATAATGTAGCTGAAAGATATTACTTTTTGTACAGTAATTTAATAAAATATTACCATTTTGGTTAGCACTAAAACAGTTCCACGCTCTGTGCTTGGCGTTCAAGTCTCCTAAAATGATTATCTTATTATTTAATCTAGATAAATAATCAAAATCTTCGGTAGATAGTCTATTATTTGGTGGGTTGTAAATACCAATTATTGTTATTGTTTGGCTATCTTTAGTATGAATGTTAACGGCGATAGTTTCAAAACTCGTTTCATGATTTATAAATATTTGATTTTGCTGTATGTTTTGTTTAATTATTAATGCCACACCACCACCGTGTCGGTTTCGGTCATTTCTATAGATTTTATAGCCAGGAATTTTAAGATTTGTAGCTTGGTCTAGTTTAGTTTCAGTGATACTACATATATCAATTTGGTTATCATTTAGTACAAAAATAAATTCATTCAGTTTTGGTTTAATGGAATTTGCATTCCAAGTCATTAGAGTAATGGGTTGATTATTATTAGCCATCAAAAATATCAATAATTGTTTCTATTAGTATCATAATTTTACTAAATGTATCATTTTGATTACGTAATTTAGCAGGCAGTGACTTGAGAACATTAAATATTTTAGATACATTAAAAAAACTAAATATATTTTTGAATTCGCTAACTAAATCTGAAAATATATTATTATTAATATTATTATTATCGGGGTTATGTAATTCTTGGTTAACAGGCCCGTAGTTGGGCCAAGTTGGTGTAGAATTTACGTGAACGTTATTATTGGGTCTATTTGGTAAATCTGGAAAATGATCTCTATTATACACATACCTTGGGATATTAATATGAGATATTTTACTTCTTTTAATGTCCAACTGTTTTTTATAATGTTCACAAATTTTATCACTAGCTCGATGGGAACCTCCGCAATTTATACATTTATATTGAACTGTTTGATCTGTTTCAGTGAAAGGACACTTTTTAATATCGTGATTTTCGGAACAGTTAACACAATGAACAATTCTATTGCAATTTGGTGCTGTGTGACCAAAAGACTGACATCTGTAGCACTGCGTAATTTCGCGATTATTGCGATATTTTTCCCATTTTGCTTTAAAATCACAAACTTTTCTTATCGATAAGACGTCACTTATATTTGTGCCTGGGTTAAAGTTGATAACATAGATAGGTAGATTTTTCTTTATACCATCAATTAGTTTGAACATTTGTTTCACTTTTGTTACTTTCATATTTTGAGCCACTAAGTCTTGAGTGATTTCTTCTTCTGTGATACTTGGAGCAATGTCTCGCAGTACAAGAGTTAATGGTTTAGATCCTGGTAGAGTATATGTATGGTATTCAAAGTTCGAATTTTTTAAGATCTCACATATCGTTTTATGGTCATTTTCATTTTTAGGAAAAATTAGCATTCTATTCGTTTTATATTTGAAGTCAATATCATCTGTTAGTAATTCCTTAATTTGTTTAACTGTCTCCAGATGATTTTTAATATAGGTGTAGGCTACTATTGGTGGAATCTTTTTAGAAGTTATTGGAGTTGTAGAGATTTCTTCGTTTACATTCAGATGTCTTCTGATGATATCTTCATCTTCTTCTTCGTTATCCGAATTTTCGTCCAATGATGAAAATCGGTTACTTGTTGGGATGGTAATTTCAGTTTTATCATAAGTTGCCTTCATTTTTTTAGTTGTGGTGTGTGTCTTTGAAGTAGATGCAACAGCATTTCCAATAATTCCCAATGATGCACTTCTTTTTCGATTATGAGTTTTAAATGTGTCGGTGGATACACCTTCTAATTGTAATTTGGTCTTTTGTGACATTTCAAAATACACACCTGGGTTTTCTCCCCAGGTGTGTATACACTATATGTTTTTAAGTACTTGTTTTTCTATTTAATTGCAATTACTTGCGTAACAATATAGTAAAAGTAATTAATTTTAATTGTAATAATAAATTAATAAACAATCTTAAGCTTGTTATTGTTAAACAATCAACGATATAATCAGTAAGAAGGTTTGTCAAGGAATGAAAAAAAAATCACATAAAGAAGGTTTTTTTTATTTACAATTACTCTATATCAACTAGTTTCCGAGAAAAACGTACTTTTGTAAATGGAAATTCGCTATGTTATGCAGGATGCTGCGACAGGGGTATTTTATTTAATTTTTTCTTCTCTTTTAAATGGTGTAAAAAAATTTCGCAAAAATTTTTGAACAAGTGGAAATTTTCGCAAAAAACTAATTTTTTGCTAGAACAAAAACCATGTTACTGGCATCCGACGTGTCTGGCTGACGAACTCATCCAAGGGTTTGGGACTTCCAATGTTCTCACCAAGTTTCGTAAAAATTGGATACTTCGTTCGAGAGTTATCGTGCGGACACGTATATATTTAAAAACATATATACATATATATATAAATTTGAGTGAATATTATTTTCGGTTCCTAGGGACCTCAAAACAAATTTCTGCCATGGTCCCGGGTTTAAGTCGCGTCATGACAGTGGCTGTAATAGCTGAATTCCATTCTTGGACGACTTTCAAGTTTTCAAAAATTTTTGAATAAGTGGAAATTTTGGCAAAAACTAATTTTTTTCAAGAACAAAACCAATGTCCCTGGCATCCGACGTGTCTGGCTGATAAACTCATCCAAGGGTTTGGGACTTCCAATGTTTTCACCAAGTGTCGTAAAAATTGGATACTTCGTTCGAGAGTTATCGCGCGGACACACACACACACACACACACACACACATATATATATATATATATATATATATATATATATATATATATATATATATATATATATATATATATATATAAATTTTAGTGACTATTATTTTCGGTTTCTAGGGACCTCAAAACAAATTTCTGCCATAGTCCCGGGCTCAGGTCATGCCCCCCGCGTCATGACAATGGCTGTAATAGCTGAATTCCATTCTGGAAATTTTATCATATATTTATGTTAACTTTCAAAATAATCGCCTGTATATGTTAAAAATTTAATACTTGTTTACATAAAAATCTTTGTTTACATTAAAAATTTTCTCACGTAGACTGTATATGTATATACAACACACACAAACCGTACGCATAATGGTAGTACGGATAATGAAATGGTCCTGTACCTTTATACATGTATCACAATTATGTGATCGTATCAAAAAGGATACCGTATGCATATATATGTATGTTATATACAAAATATCCATACTGTGTCGAATATGTTTTCAGACTGTGCTTAGATTCACACTTTATACGATAAAGTGATCACATTATAAACAACATCATGTTTCTCGGAAACTAGTTGACATAGAAAAAAAGTTTAAAGACCTTTTTTATGTAATTTTTTCTTCTCTTTTAAATGGTGTAAAAAAAATTCGCAAAAATTTTTGAATAAGTGGAAATTTTGGCAAAAAACTAATTTTTTGCAAGAACAAAAACCATGTTCCTGGCATCCGACGTGTCTGGCTGAAGAACTCATCCAAGATTTTTGGACTTCCAACGTTCTCACCAAATTTCGAAAACCTAGGACATTTCGTTCGAGAGTTATCGTGCGGACACATATATATATAAATACATATATATATATAATATATATATATATATATATATATATATATATATATATATATATATATATATATATATATATATATATATAATATATATATATATATATATATATATACAAGGTGGTCCAGAATTATGTACCGTAATTGGTAGAGCTCGTAGTACGTTCAAAAATAATGGTACCTTTTCATGTACACTTTTTTCCAAAACTCAATAATAAGGGAGATACAACTCTGTAAAGGGGTGAAACGGAAACCATTATTTCTTAAATATTTTCCAAACGTTTCTGAATAACGGATTGATATTTTAGGGGTACTAATTTTCCGTTAGAAGGATTAAATTTATGTCGACACTTATTCCACCACTCATGACTAAGGGGTGGTTTTGGGTAGTAGGTGTGAGTTATCACGTCTTTTCTTTTTTAATTTGCAATTATTTAAACAAAATCCCTGATAATATAAGTCCTCAGACAATTTCACGCAAAAAAGGTATACTTGTTACATTTCGATAAATATTACCGTTTTCGAGTAATTTAAAGTAGAAGTATCTATTTCCAAATTATCCCCTAATCATAAGTGATGGAATAATTGATACCATAAATTTAATTATCTTAATATTCATACGCGCCCCTAGAATATGAATCCAGTAATCAAAAGCGCCTAAAAAAATTTAAAAAAAACGAAGTCAGTTTCGTTCCACCCCTCTACATTTTACCCCTCTGCTTTATCTCCCTTATTATTGAGTTTTGGAAAAAAGTGTAGATGAAGAGGTACCATTATTTTTAAACATACTATCAGCTCCAGCAATTACGGTACATAATTCTGGACCACCCTGTATATATATATAAATACATATATATATATAATATATATATATATATATATATATATAATATATATATATATATATATATATATATATATATATATATATATATATATATATATATATATATATATATATATATATATAAATTTGAGTGAATATTATTTTCGATTCCTAGGGACCTCAAAACAAATTTCTGCCATGGTCCCGGGTTCAAGTCGTGTCATGACAGTGGCTGTAATAGCGAATTTCCATTCTGGAAATTCGCTAAAATCATATAATTTTTGTAGATAAAATTTCAGAAAAATTACCATGCTCTCTTATAATGCATGCGCGATCGACTCTTATGCATATATGTTATAGTTTAATTCTTGTTGTCGTACTCTTTCATTTGCGCATCTGACCCGCAACCTTATGTTGCTTGGGCTGTACGCACTGAGGAACAATCGATCTTTTCCGACCTTCGATTCTTTATGATGCATACAAAATTATTGGCAACAATATATTCTAATACTAAATATAGTGAAGTAACAAAATGATGAATTAAACGGTGACCGTCCTATAAGACATTCTAATGAATACTGTTTGCACATCACACCACACCAGCAGTGACCAGCCTGGCTATGTTACTTGCCACACCAGCCTGACTATGTGACCTTCATGTATGATTGTGTTGATACCTTCTGCAGCCTGCCTCGTGACAGCGTTAATACCTTCTCTTTCTTTCTTTCTACTATTAGCAAATAGCATTTGAAATATTATAAGACAGCATGGTAATTTTTGTAAGAAAAAACTATAAAAAAATATTTTTTTGTCGGGAATGGAACTTTTTACTGTGCTGTTTTACAAATTTTACGGAGCTAATATTACAGAAAGAGCATTCTATCCTTTAAATTTTCTATGATTAATTATAATTCTTATATTTTTACCATACAAAATTGAATATGTTCGCCTTTTACACGTCGATTGTAGTGCTGAGCACAGTAATTTTTCTATGAATTTTCCCTCCGTGTAGTTGTAATTATTTTAAACCAAAACTTTTTGCAACATTCATAAAATATTCAATTAATTCTTTTATGTTTTTTTGTGGAAAAATTCATGCAATAAAAATCGAGAGAGCGTACGAAAAAAAAAATCAACAATAAACAAATTCTGTAGAATTGCTAATATTTTTTTTTTTTTACATTACTGATTTAATTCTGATTATCTGGTCATTTTTAGTATTGTTTTGCTGGAGAACAAAAAACAGAACACCATTAACGTTTGACCGCCAATAAACAATAGGTATAATGATCAAGTGATACAAATAAAGGCGTGCACTCCGCGCGTCCCCCCGCAATAGCGCCCCATTCAAAACAGAATCAACTACGCAACGAGGTGAACAGGAAATATCTCTTAGTTAGGGCCAGTGAAAGTTTCCGGTCCTGCTGCAATCGGCAACATAGTTTTGACCTGTGCGCGGTGTGTAATATGGTTCCAGTTAGTAGCCCCGTAACAGCATCCGGTCAGTGTACGTTTAATTGCTACTAATATCATCATAATATTTATAATTCAATAATAAAATTGGTAGAGTTTGAAAAAAAAAATAATATGCATATGCAAAAAATAGATTTAGCAAAATAGTATCGCTTGAAATGAAGTCATCGTAAGGGTTGATCACGAATTGCATCCCGCGGTTGAAAAAGGTCGACCCGACCCTAAAGTTGTAAAAAAAGGCACAAAGGGAAACACAGGAATTGCATCCCGCGGTCAGTATTTTATTGCTTTATTGCTTTTGAAGGTGTAGTTGAATACAAATACATACATACATACAACTTATTCATTATTTTATATAATTTTCAAAAATAATTTTTTTTTTAAATCATATTTTTGTTTTATTCAAGTTCTATCTCACCTATTTATTGTATTTTAATAAAAAAAAACCGCCAAGTACGTATTCAATCTGCATTAAGTTAGCGCTCGTAATCAGTAATTTCTTAAATTATTTTTAATTTTAAATATCTTGGAAAAAATTTTACTAGGAAAACAGTTTAATTTCATTTTTCTTTAAATCGGGAACTCTAATTTGCTATTTTGGTTTAGTTTCATGTAGTTTAAGATTATCAAGACAGGGCTATTTATGCAGACAATTTCCATAAATGGTTGAAAAAAAATATTTTTTGTTTAATATTAAAAAAAAAAAAAAAAAAATTAAAAATCATTGTCTGAAAATATCTAAAATTTAGTAAATTTTTAAAATTGTATTTAAAAAAAACGACTTGAATGTGCTAAATTTTCCTAAACCCTGAAAGTTGTAAAAAAATAGCTATTGATAGTTTTCCCGGTAAAATTTTCTCCAAGTTATTTAATATTAAAAATAATAAAAAAAAAGTTTAAGAAACTACTGACTACGGAACCCTAACTTAATGCAAATCGAATACGTACTTGGCGATTTTTTTTATTAAAATACAATAAATAATTGAGATAAAACTTGAATAAAACCAAAATATGAATGATTTTGAAAAAAATTATTTCTGAAAATTATTTTATATAAAATAATGAATAAATTTGTATGTATGTTACCTATGTAAGTTTTTATAATCAACTACACCTTTAAAAGCAATAAAATATTGACCGCGGGATGCAATTCGTGTGTTTGATTTTTGACCGCGGGATGCAATTCGTGTTTTTTCTTATGGCACATTTGAGAGATGATATATTTTACTGACCGCGGGATGCAATTCGTATTTAGCGATCGTAAGCTTCGGGTGGAGAAGTCTACCATTTTTTTATGAATGAAAATAAAAATTAAAAAAAAAATAAAAGTGCAAAAGATAAATTAACCCAATAACTAACAAAATTATAGGACTTTAAAGTTGCACTTTACACAGATAGTTCTGTTTCATCTAATACAGATGTGTGACGTCATCCTCTTTACGGTATTGTAAACAGAGCGAAGAGTTCTTTTTATTCAATTTTTATAAAGCTGGTAAATACGTTAATCACCACCGATACGACAATTTTCACGTTTTTATCTTTTACAAGTTCAATAAATTTTGACGTTTGAAAATGTCATTTTTTGAACTTTCGAAGTTTCAAAAATATACATAAGGTAAAAGCCCCTATACCCGAACGCGTTCAATACTCGAACAGTTTTAATATTTTATAATATTAATGAAGTTATTTCTGAAAAAAAAAAAACGATAAATATTAAAACTGTTCGAGTATTGAACGCGTTCGGGTATAGCAGCTATTACGTTAGTAAAAAAATTTGGAGGACAGGTCTACCCACACTGGCAACTTCCCATTCGGTGTCTTTAAAGACTAGAGACTACTGTGCATAAATAATTCTTTTTCCATTTCGGGGAACTTCTCCCCTGGGCCCCCGATAGAGGATTTGCCCCTTGCACCATACCGGGGGCTTCGCCTTCTGTACTTAAGGGTGGGGGCTCCACCCTTATTAAACAAATGATAACATCATTTGTTCTCAAGATATGCGAGACAAAATATATTTCAAAAACAGTTTCTTATGTCGTTTTTTTTTTATTTAAATTTTATAATAATATACTGGCGTTTTTAACATCAAGGAAGGTTCTTAGACCATTATACATATAATAATGTTATGGTAAAAAACCCATATAATCTATGTTATCTTAACAAAGTTAATTCTATTTTTTTACCACAAAAAACAAACCGCTAATCCGAATTTGCTGAAAACTTTATCCGGTCTTCATTTTTTGATTACGCATCTAATGAAATTAGTCCGGAGTTGATAATTTGATATCATCATTTGTTCTCGAGATATGCGAGACGAAAAAAAATTCTCGAACGAACTAACGAACGAACGAACGAACTAACGAACGCACACAGACATCACGCTAAAAACTATGGATTCGGATTCTAGTGACCTTGAAACATGGAGATATGTTAAAATTAGCGATTCGTAAAATCGAACGTAAAATTGTAAAAATTACAATAACTTCCGATGGGAAGTTAAAAACAATATTTTTACTGTATTAAATTTATGGTAATTTAGCATAACGTAAAAGCCCCCATTACGGAACGGTATCTAACACTGGAACAGTTTTGACATTTACATATTAATGAAGTTATTTCTGAAAGAAACGTCTGATAACAAAAATTATTATTAATAGAATGATTGTTTTTCAATTTAAATTCACCGCGCATTAAATGTTTCCTTACTTAATTAAAGAAATAAATATGTAAATGTCAAAACTGTTTCAGTATTAGATACCGTTCCATAATGGGGGCTTTTACGTTAAATAAAATAAAAAAATTGTATAAAAGACACTAGGTGTCCGACTGTGTGGATATTTGACGTCACACGCAAGTTGGAAATTAAATCATTCCATTTTAAATTTTGATCTATTTCTGTTACTTATTGATGAATTTCAAAAATTTTTTCACCGATTTACATTATTACATTTTCCATTATCCGTACGATGAGACTTCTCCATTTCTGAAAGCCGTCGTATCTCAAGATATTACTCAAGATATTATAATGTGGACTTTTAGCGAATTTCCGAATCAAAAATTCAGCTATTACGGCAGATATCATGGTGAGATTATGAAAACATTCAATTTTTATGAAAGGTGTAAATGTTTGAAGTAGGTACAAAAATTTTAAAAGAGTTCTTCAGTTAGACACGTCCGATACTAGAAACCCCCCAAAAATTAACCTTTTCACATAAGATACGCTTTTGAACCATTATCTTATGTAAACGAGTTTTCGAGAAAAAGTAATTTTTCAACCGGAAATTCGCTATGTCATACAGGATGCTTCGCGACAAGGATATTTTGAGATTTAGTATAGTTGTTTAATTTTTAACGGGCCAACAACCCTTGTTTTGATATTTTGACTTACCTTTGGTGATATTTAAACGCACTTGTTCCTTTTCCCACGACGCGAATGAAGCTTTTAAAGCTTCGGTCATTTTTTTATTGGTACCCGGCGTCAGGGGTGGCACCTGTGTCGGGATATCTGAAACAAAATGAAAACATTTTTAAATATCATATCAAAATGATTTTGCTCAAAAACAAGAAAATCGTAACTTTTCCTACTTTTTTATTTTTTTCGACTTTCCCCTAAAAAAATAGCTGACGAACAAAAAAAAAAAAAAAGAAAACGACAAAAAACGTCAAATTGCAACTTTTGCCGCCACTATGTAGGTCTGTTGGGTAATCCAGCCCTGGTGAAGGCGTAAGCTAGTATTTTTTTTTTGTTTAAATTTTTAAATAACAAAGTATCTTTGACCGTTTACAATATCTACAGTGCGGCAATCGTTTATATTTTCTACCTTTCGATTGTGCCCTAAAATATTTTTGTCCTGGTGCTCTGCTCTGCATTTCATATTCAGTTGCATATTTTGTACACAGATGAATTAGCATTTTATTTATAGCAACGGTATAATCTATTGTCGATAAAATACCTATAGACAAAGTGCATTATGCATCGATAACTCTACTATGTTAAATAACACCTGCATTGAACGGGTTTCGAATACAGTCGATTGTTGAAAAATGTTACAGAACAGAAGTGAAATAAAATGTGCTATAAGCCCGAACTGGACCATTACCGTAAAACACCCTATTTTTACCTATTAAACCTAACTTTACCATTCCACACTTTACGTTAAAAAAATTAAAATTTCATTTATTTATATATTCTGTAGCACTTTTTTTTAATGATGGAGATATTTCTAACAAACTACTAGTGTTATAAATGTGTAAAAGTTTTTCTGGCATTGCCAGCCGCAATTTCTTCAAATCATTGGATTTTTTTAGTTCTTATGGTACATTTTGGTTTTAAGCAAGTGTGCAAACTTTAGTTGGTATTTCAAAAAATATACAAGTGACATAGATAATTTCATCATATGAAAAATTACATAACCTCGTAAGTATATAAAATGATTTTTACGTTTTCTTATTTGTGCATTATCGAATAATTCGTATAGGTAAAATGATAGCAAATTTGGTAAAATTAGAGTCCTTTAACAAATCCCAACTTTACCAGTCAGCGCTGCCAACAGTCAGGGTTGTCAAAAATATACGAATTGCATTATATTTTTACACGAATTGAGATATTAAAGTAAAAAACATTGTTATAGGTTTACATTTATACATAGTGTCTGGTAAACATCATAAGAAGAAAATTGGTGCAAGGACATACAAAAATTATTTTGCAGAATGTTAAATCTAGCAATTGATATGGTCAAAAGTAAACAAATTACAACATTATACACTGAAAAACAATTTGGAATTCAAAGAAGAACAACAGAGAATAAAACTGAGTATCTTGTTTTGATTAAAAAGATTCTGATTTTGTAAGTTAGACAATTTGATCGCAATTGAACATTGATTGATTTAATAGACAATTGTTTTTGTTTTTTATTTCTGATTTTGTTATTTAGTCAGTTTATAATGTCAAATATGTAACATTGTGTTGTATTTTTTTAAAACAATTTTTTTTTCTTTTGTTTCTGGCATGTTGTTTTATTAATTTTTACTGATTTTGTACATCCCTGGTGAAAACAGCTGTATTTGACATTTTCATAACATAATTCTATCGCAACTAGATTTATCGTTGAGAATTTCGAAATGACTGGGTATTATTGTTAGATATTATTTGGAATTCATAAAAAAAGTATGAACAACAATGGTATATTTAGAAATTTTATAATATCTTTTATATTTGACTAAAAAAATATGAATTAGTAATAATATGGTAAAGTTAGGAACTCCCCGACATTTGAGCATGTTACTGTTTTTTTTATTTTTGAGTAGTAATTTAAGTTTCTGGAAAATTTATTAATGAGTTAGATCAAAGTTTTTTATCAGTTTATTCTATTGAAACAGTTAAATATAACTAAATTAGTTCCGTCTTTATTTTATTCAAATTTGAATTGAAAATTATGGTAAAGATAGGGTGTTTTACGGTACGGGTTTCCTTACTGTTTTCCGTAACGGTTGTAAAATTTAAGGACTTACAAATTTGTCAAATACCATACTATATGGCTGAGCGAGCCTGCGAGCGAGGCCAATAAAAAAAGGCGAGTTCATAAAGTCAAATTATGTACCAACCAGTTGCATACAAAGCTTTATGTACGACTGCTAAAATTCCTAAATACCGATAAAAATCGAATTAATGAACCTGACGTCTACACTTTAAATAAAAAAAAAACGCCGTGAGCAGCGGGGCCCCATCACGGTAGTCGAATTTTCCCCTTCATCTTCGGTATTGAATGTTTACAAGCGAAATGTGATTGAAAGTCTACAACCGAATTGTCATTTTGTTGGTTTCAAAACTGGTGATGAGTGTTCGGCTGATCGAGGCTTTAAAAAAAGGTTTTAAGTATTTAAGGGCTGTATCTCAGTAAATTTCAATTTTGTGCCGAAAACAGGTAGCAGAAAAAAAACCAACACAATTCGTACGAGGGCATTCCTGCCCATGTTTATCCGCTAATTGCCTTTATGTTTTAGTTTTAAATATTAAAAAAGGACCTTAAATAGTAAACTGGAAGGCCTTTATAAAGATATTTTTTCTTTCAAAAAAAAAAAATAAATAAATAAAAAATAAAAAAAATAAAAAATTATTTCTTCGGTATTGAGTGTCTACAAGCGAAATATAATTGAAAGTCCACAAGCGATTTGTAATTTTGGTGGTTTCAAAACTGATAATGAGTGTCCGGTTGATCGGGGCTTTATAAAAAGATTTTAAGTTTTTAAGGGCTGAATCTCAGTAAATTTCAATTTTGTGCCGATAGAAGTTTACAGGGAAAAAGCCAACACAATTCGTACGAGGGCATTTCTATCCATGCTTATCCGCCAATTGCCTTTGTGTTTTACTTTTAAATATTAAAAAAGGAACTTAAATAGTAAACTGGAAGGCTTTTATGAAGATATTTTTTCTTTCCAAAAAAAATCCAAAATTTCTATTTTATAAATAATAAAAATCCAAAATTCCTAAATAATAATTAAATAAATAAATAAACAGTGACTTTAATAACATTTGGTGGTGAGGACACCTATAGCAGCTGCCCTTGGCACCCGTGAGGGATATTTATCCCCAATTGGTGTCAAGGAGGCTAAGGGTTCCAGGGGTAGTTTATGCGCAATACAGTAATCTTCGGATTCCATTAGCCTCTGACTACCCAAGATCGGCACCTTTCCTTCTCGAGGTACCACTGTTTTCACAAAAGATGCCGGATCAAAATTTTCGACGAGGACGAACGTCGTATGACCGACAGAGATATCCACCGTATGAGAGAAACACCACCGTCTGATTGTGCAATAGCTTCTCGCCCGGATGTCTGGCAACAGTTCGTGTGCGTTTAGTATCCGTATGTGTGTGATTTTCAAAGTTGTGAGTCGTGTTCCGCCCAGTCGATTGGTGATATTTTTATATTGTGATTTGTGTAGTTTTGTCTGTGATTTCGTGCTGTGATTCTGTTTTTTTTATTTGTTTTTAAATCTTGTAGTGTCCCCTGGATGGTGCACTCCAGTGGACACAAAAGTGATAAAGTGATTGGCTGTGTTATTGCGTTGATTTTTTGTCCCTGTGACTTCGACGGGTAGGAATGCGGTACTCGACGCACTCGTTCGCGTCATCCAGGCGTATGAGTCGACATCTGCCCGAACAGCTTGAGCGAGCTCACTTAGTAAGGAGATGTCGTCTTCCCTCATACGGATGCGAGCTTGAGCGTCCTGGGACTGCTTTTGCCCCGTCGGAGTCATAGGGACATAAGTCAGATATACTGTGATACTCTGTGGCATTGTCCCGTTCTCTGTAGCCTCGACTCGGACGAACGTGGCCTAGTCATCGTACCGGTCTCCCGTGTAGGTTGACCCCGACATCTGACAGAACGGCACATGTACCCAGTAATCAGCTACCTGACAGAACAGTACATGTTGCTCAGTAATCAGATGTCACTGTCCCTACACGTGTGAGCTCCTAGGTGTTGGCGAAGCCATTTCGGAATTGTCGAGACTATGGGGAGCGGAATCGTGTCACAGAGCAAGAAATATTGTCAAACTTGTGATATTGTTGTTTTTGTTTTTTAATAAGGTTGTTTTTAATATGTTTTAACGATGTACCACTGAGGGCGTTTTCCACCCGAGGTGGTACATCACTTGATTTTATTTATCTGTGATATTTTGTTATGCCGCTGTGGGCCTGTTGTTATGGCTCTACAGCGGTATTGTTTTAACTCCTTATTGCTTCAGTGGTCGGCCTGCGGCCTCCCAGTGACGCAATAAGTTTTATCTGTGATACTTACCGTGATACTAATCTGTGATATTTATTTGTGTATTGTCTAGTCAGGTTCCTCCACCCCGAGGCCCTTTACGCCTTGGGGGGAGTCGCAGCGATGGTCTTCAGGCCTTGGTGGCCGGACGCTCTGTCTAGTACTTATCGTACCGTCACCAAGGACTGTCCACTCTTTTTTAGCCCTGGGATGGCAGGGCTCATCGTTGGATTTTATCATGTGTATGTTTGTCCGTTGTCTAATGCATTTATGTGTTCCTGTCTTTATGTGTCGTTTTTATTTTTACTGTTTATGGCGGCGCATGCCCTCCGATGGCGATGCCGCCGGGTGCTACTGACCGCGCCATCCACCGACAGCAGTACCCCAATTTTAATCAAAAAAAAAAAAAAAAAAAATAACATTTGCAAATTACTTAATATGTATGTATTTCATTTGTTAAAAAATTGTATTCACTTTTTTTTAAATTTTTTAAAATTACTATTCGCCTACTTGTATTTACAATAAAAGTAATGCATTTAAAACACATTTAACAATAGCATTCAATTCCGATGTAAAAATGGAAGAAGTGGGGGGAAAAGTAATGTGGACTCACTAAAAGGTACTAGCTGGATACTAACTGAATACACGTACAAAATTTCAGCCCTCTAGGTTTCCTTATGGAGTCTCTAGACGTGTTAGAAAACAAGCAAAAAAATTAAGGAAATATTGGCGTAAAAATCGTGGGGGTAAGGGTTAAAAGTTGAAACCTCCAAAAAACAGTGTCTGGCTATTAGCTTAACCTGTACACCAAATTTCAGCCCTCTAGGTTTATTTGGGGAGATTTTGACCCGAACGAAACTGTTAAAAAACAAGAAAAATCATGTTTTATTAGGTATAAAAATGGTGGGGGTAGGGGTTAAAAGTCGAGACCCCCAAAAGGCACCCCCTTGATACTAACTCAATCCGAATACAAAATTTCAGCGCTCTAGGTTTATTCGGGTGACCTGTGCGAGTGGTACAAACTTCGAAAACGTCGAAAATGCATGAAATTGTAGCTTAAAAATGAGGGGGGTGGGGGTAAAATATTAAAACCTCCAAAAAGCACAACCTAGGTACGAGCTTTATCAACACACCAAATTTCAACCCTCTACGTTAATTCTGGGGGGCTGGGGGCCTGTTAGATCCAGCGAAAATCGTTTTTCCCCCCTCTACTCCCACCATATCATCCTAGGAAGCTGAATTTTGGATATGTTGTAGATAATTGACCGAAACATTATTTAAAACCGATTTGGAAAAGTTTTATTGCTTTTCCGCCCCCCACCACCCCCTTAAAGGTCGGGTCCGAAAAAAAATTTGCCCAAAATTTGACCCCACTTTGATAGTATTGTTGTGCATCGGAATAAGCCCCACTTACCAAATTTCATCTCTTAACTTCCATAGGGGGGCCCTACACATATTAAAAGGTTGCGGGAAAATATATATATATATATATATATATATATATATATATATATATATATATATATATATATATATATATATATATATCAGACATCTTTTTTTTTTACATAATCGTGTTCTACGGGTCCGAAAACGGATAGCGCCCCTGGTCTCGCCTCTCGCAGCTCTTATCGTATAGACTGTATAAGTCTAATTTTTCGGAGAAAATTCGACTAAAAATTATTCTATAATATAGTTGGCATAAAAAAATTTATTATATGTTAAAGCATGCTTTGGTTGTGATTATCTGTCATCTGATGTTAATATAATACTGCGACATTTTTAGAAGATTTCTCAATAAAAGTTACTAATATTTAAAGACGAGAGGAGGAAATTGCCTGGAATAAATATTAATAGTGGTTCAGATTGTGTAATTAATATTAATTATATAAATCTTTGTAAATATGGTACCTATACAAAATAATACTTAAAGTTAGTGTGTTTTTTGTTTATCGTAAAATTGAAAATAAAATTTATCAAGTAGACTAGTCTATATGACACTTGTGCTTTTTGCTTTTCATTATGCAACTAGTGCCAAAAAATGTACTACTTTTCATATCTCTTAGCAATGCAATAAAATAGGCTTTTATGATTCAGTCGTACATAAATAAATTTAGCAATTTGAGCATTACTTTATGGTATTCCATATTTACTAATAAATAATAAAACACTTTACAAAAATGCCTTTTCTATTTAATTAAATTTGTAATATGTTTCGACCCACATGGTCATTACCAGACGAGCCGATATCAAGATCATTAATAATTTGGGGGAAAAATTTATTAAAATCCTTTTATTAATTGAGCAAAATTCATTTACTAAATTAATAACATTCTAAAGATTCCATTTGTTGTTCATAAATACGTAGTTTTGGTTGTTTAATTCTATGAAATATTAAACGGTTAGTATTTTAACAAAAGATTAAACACTTCATAATTTTTAAATAATTTTACTTCCGTTAACAGTTCACTCTGATAAGAGAATTCAAATTCAAAAAATTTTTCTTGATTGTTAAAAGTATCGTTCCGACAATGTAATTCTATGAAAAAAATGCTATTTTAGCATCGTTTGGAACCTATAAAAAGAATCACTGTTTTTGACTCGGTTTGAGTTATGTTTTAACTCTTGTAAAATGAGCGTCATTTCGTACTATAATTTCACGGTTTAACCTTTTTCTCATTTATATATTAGTTGTTGCAAAATGAAGTTCAGTTTAGGACAAAATCGCATAACAGGGTTATCAACCATAACTTCATTCCCTGTAGGTATTACCTTTCGGAAGCTGTAGTTCCACAGTACAAAATGGTGAATCGTCTGGGAAACGATTTAAAGTGCTTGTATCGCTTGGAAAAAAACCCAAAAACGGTACGTATTTCACCACCAAATCAAGTATTTCCTTAACCTTTCCTTGGGCTGACGCCCAGCACCAGCGAGAGGATAAGGCAGGTGGAGCAATTGCCCGGGGGTTCGCAGAAAATAAGACGAGCTTTTTTATTTTTGTGCTTCAATTGTATTATGTTCCGGGGAAAATTTCGGGCCTAAAAAGGGAGCCCGGAAAAAGCAAGGTGAAGTTGCTCGCCAACTGTATTTTCGAAGAAAAAATGTTTTGTACCCGGCGGCCCGTCATTTCTCTCGTCGGTCCTGTTAACGCCCAATAAAGATATTCTCAACATAATTAGTGGATGAGCAAAAATGAGCAAAAAAAATGCAAGACCAAGACCAAGACCAAGACTATGTATACCAAAAGCAAGACCAAGACTATAATTATGGCTGCAAGATCAATACCAAGACTCAAGTGAGTAAGACCAAGACAAATTAAAGAAAAAGGCAAGACTCTTGCTAAACTATTTAAATAGTTTGAAAGTATAATTAATACGCTAATAAAAAAAATGCAAGAAAGTGCAAGATTTTTTAGTAATAACAAGACCAAGACCAAGTCTGCATTTTGCAAGACCAAGACCAAGACTCAAACTGCTCTAGCAAGACCAATACCAAGACTCTTAATGCAAGAACAAGACCAAGACCAAGACTGCCAAGTCTTGGACTTGGTCTTGCATTTTCTCATCACTAAACATAATATTGCTAGTACTTTCAAGTCTACCCCCCCCCCCCCAATTTCTACCGAAAAACTGAATGAAATCACGCTGGCACCTGATTGTAATTTTGACAAAAATATTGAATGATACGATGAATCATTCAAACAAAAACAAAATATACAAAACAATAAATGTTCTGTTCGCTCATATTGTATGAATTGATAGCTACAGTAATTTTTAAAGCACTTTATGCTTCTTTTCTACATTAACGATGTATATAGAGAGCTATGTTAGCAGTAGCCACCGTATTCAATTGTGAATACAACTGACTGATTGTGAGTGAGTGAGTGAGTGATTTTATTATTATTCCACTCATGTAACTATCAAAATTCAAGGTTATCATTCACCAGGCGTATTGTACATCGTAGGCTCGACTGACTGACTAGCAGGCAAACATCAGAAATTATAATAAAAATATGATAAACGAGACAGGGGACAGAAATGTGGGTAAAAAAGGTCTCATTAATGACTTCCGAATTCATTTGGAATAGCGATGGTGGAAGAATCTAGTACTGGAATTCGAGTAATTTCAGTAAGTGGACTCGTGCAAGGAGTTTTAAAGAATGACTGACAAAGAACTGAGGTAACTATGGAACAAAGATCCTCGAAGGATTTTCCACGAGAAGATCATTCGAAATCCTACAATTGAAGAGAAGGTGGATGCAAGTTGTAAAGAGTTTTTTTCTACTTAAGAGAGAATCTAACAGGCAGAAATGTGGGTAAAAAAGGTCTCTTTAATAACTTCCGAATTTGTAAGGAATAGCGATGGAAGGATCTACCAGTGGAATTGGAGTGATTTTAGTAAGTAGACTAGTGCAAGGAGTTTTAAAGAATGATTGATAAGAACAGAGGCAACTAAGGAACAAAGATTCCCGAAGAATCTTCCAGGAAATGATTATTCAAAATCCTACAATTGAAGAGAAGGAGGATGAAAGTTGTATAGTGGTTTTTTTTCTACTTAAAGGAGAATCTGCATCAAATGGGAATTTAACAGGCAGAAATGTGGGTAAAACAGGTCTTTAATAACTTCCGAATTCAATTCGAATAGTGATGGAAGAATTATCTACCATTGAAATTGAACTGATTTCAGTAAGTAGACTCGTGCAAAGAGTTTTAAAGAATGATTGAGAAAGAACTGAGGCAACTGCGGAACAAAGATTCTCGAACGATCTTCCAAGAAATTATCATCCGAAATCCTATAATTGAAGAGAAGGGAGACGAAGGTGGATTTTTTTTCTACTTAAGGGAAAATGTGCATTAAATAGGAATCTGTAGGGAAGAATCCGTATGCAAAAGAGGGAAAGTCTACCATATACTTGAATGCGAGGGTTTAACTCGCATCAGGTATTCAACAGTAAAATCAGGTATATAGTCTAAGACAATCCATCGGGAAGATGCGAAAAGCCTGATTAACTAAAAAGATGGCTTTACTGCACAATATTCCACTGGGAGTCAATTCATGTAGGCCCGTAGGGAGTCCGCGGTAGTCACATCTAAAGATTGGGGCCCAGAATTCTGAGAGGTTTCGGCCCGATGGAAAGGACTTAAAAGTTGTTTAAAAAAAAATACATCTAGTACAATATCGAATTTGATCTGATAGTAGTTATTTAGAAGTGGGATTCGATCTATTTTTGGCTATAAAAACAAAATCAATGGTGCGATTTTAATTATTTTTTTTTTAAATATGTTTGATAATTACGGGGGATTAGTTAAAAAAATACTAAAGTTCTACTCCAATAATGAAAAGGCTGGGAAACTTTTGTTAAATTTGAAAAATCAAACTACAGGATGAAAAAAATTGTATTGAAACTTTTTGAAGAAAAATCTATTAGAAGCTTCTACATTTAAAATGAAGTTCAATTCTGGAAAAACCAAGAAAAAATATCAATTCTATTGCAACCACCCCCTTATTTGAATTTGTTCAATTTGTCTCGAAACTGCTGATGCCATTATTTAACATCAAAACAAAATATTAGCATAGTTACGCATTTAAAAAATTTTCCACCATAATTTTGAGGCGGAATTTTCAGGAAAATTAGCACCGCCTCACGTCATGTTTTGAAAATAGGAACAAATTACAATTTTCAACAACTTACAACATTATTGCAAAAAAAAAAAAAAACAACTAACTGAAAACTTAAAAAAAAACTGACTCCCCACCAAAAATACAGAATACTGTGGCTATTATTTATGACCCATGTGGTAATTATAAGTGTTTGCACTCTCCGTACTGCGGTATACTATACATCATGTAGTTAGTTATTTATTGGTAAAAAGTCTAACACACCATGTTATTAGGTATGTTCCAACAAACACTCGAATTAATTCTGGTTTTAATGAGCATGCGCATAGTTGACTTTGAAATATGAAATTTTATGTTCCAATAAGTGTTTAAATCAAATTCTAAACTCACCTGAATTGATTTTTAAAATTCTTGCTTCAGAGTAAGTATTTCAAATCCTAGACATGCGCATTAACGAAAATTTAATTTTTAACCTTATAATTTAAAAATGTAAATAATAAACAGAAAATTTTAAGTTTGAATTGTTCTATCAAAAGACAAATTTCAAATTTTTTACTTTATTTAATTGCGATACTTAATAGGTAACTATATTTTTTTTTTTAAATTAGAAAACAGGTATATTTTAATTATTTATTTTATAAATATTTATATTATTTTAGTAACTAATAAAGTAAAATACGAAGTAAGTTAAAGTAAAAAAAATAGTTCGTACTTTTTATTTAAAAATTAAATTAACGTATTTTAAAGTAGGGTAAAAGCCCCCTTTGTGGAATGGTATCTAATACTGGAACAGTTTTGACATTTACATATTTATTTCTTTAATTAAGTAAGGAAACTTTAAATGCGAGGTGAATTTAAATTGAAAAACAATCATTCTATTAATAATAATTTTTATTATCAGACGTTTCTTTCAGAAATAACTTCATTAATATGTAAATGTTCATAATTAGATACCGTTCCACAAAAGGGGCTTTTACCCTATATAATAATTTTTTAGTGGATATATTATTTGTAAATATTCTTCATAGTATGGAAGGTATAGGAATAAATAACTCAAGTTTTTACTAGAGACAGGGCCAGCTTAGCCAATAGGCCACCCTAGGCCATGGCCTAGGGGCGGGAGATTTTTAGGGGCGGCAAACAGGGCAGAAAAATTTAAGATTGACATTTTTTTTTCAAGATTTACTTTTTTTTAAACAAAAGTTAAGGGCGACATTTTTTCAAGGTGCATAGGGGTGGACTCAGGGTTAATCCGGCCCTGACTAGAGACATCTTTTGAAATCCCTAAGAATTAATATAAACGTTCCTACATATTAGATACCGAACTGGAGTTCTGAATTGAATTTGATTTGACCTTCAAATGACATTATCGAATTTAAAATACTAGATTCATTCGAATTGGAAATTCTAGTGTTTGTTGGAACATACCTATTATAATTTTTCACATTAAAATAGATCAAGTGAAGATATTTGATAACTTATACGGCAGCCGCTACCACCGTCAATTTAACCAACAGACTGTTTGCTGGTTCTGTTGTCCAGAGTGGCAGCCATACGGCCGGCCAGGCCAGCCAGTTAGCCATTCGAGGTTAACTGACTGACCATCATGTTAACGAACCGAATTAAACAATATTTTAATAAACTGTATGGATCGAATACCTATAAAACATATTTAGTTACCGACCAATATTTCTTGCTTCTTTTATTTTTAAAATAATACCACAATATGTTACAGGATTGGTAAGCAGAACTGCTTTTCTAAAAACTGCAAAAATATAACGAATTGAGGATTAAGGCCCTTTGTGCACTAAACCGATCCGAACTTGAACGATAAACGTTACTGTCGGACGAAAAATAAATAGGACAAATAGCGGTTGTGTACCAATCCCCGAAAAATCAGTCTGAGAAAAAGACTGATTCGACAGAAGTCTTAGTTTTGGTGAAAATGGAAAGAAAGGCCTTGAAAACATGTAAAACACTTCAGGTTTCATTTATACAGTTTTTAAGGCATTGAGAAGTTTTAGGCCCGATCCACAGTATAGTGTCGATACCGGTACGCTCCCGCTCTGGTCCCGCTCCGATATAATCTTGTTGTGTCCACATAACAGACAGTACTGATACCATGCTGGTACCTATTCGTTCTCCATTCACATTATAATGCCGCTCTCGGTACGTTCCGAGTTCGATACAAACATCTTTTCATAACAACTGAATGCAAGCGGAGCGGACTAGAATCAAAAAAATGTTCACACTATCAATATAGGTAGTGATGAGCAAATGCAAGACCAACACCAAGACTTGGCAGTCTTGGTCTTGGTCTTGCTCTTGCATTCAGAATCTTGGTCTTGGTCTCGCTAGAGCAATTTGAGTCTTGGGTTTGGTCTTGGTCTTGCAAAATGCAGTCTTGGTCTTGGTATTGCTAAAAAAACTTGCACTTTCTTGTATTTTTTTATTAGCGAATTTTTTCCTTCTAAAATCAGAATTTTCTCTTTTTACGGTATTAATTATACTTTCAAACTATTTAAATAGTTTTGCAAGAGTCTTGCTTTTGTCTTGGTCTTGCTCACTTGAGTCTTGGTATTGGTCTTGCAGCCATACTTATAGTCTTGGTCTTGGTCTTGCTCTTGGTATACATAGTCTTGGTCTTGGTCTTGCAAAAAATACAAGACCAAGACAAGACTGCAAGATCAAGACTAATTTTGCTCATCACTAAATATAGGTCTGATATCGCTCCGATAAAATATTACCTGAGTGGTATTGGTATCAGAGTGATCATATGAATATACTCATTGTTTTTGTGTGAGGATATTTTATCGAATCGCGAGCGTAGCGATATCGTACCGAGAGCGGAGCGATAGTGTGGATCGAACCTTAATACTTAATCTTGATGATGTCACTCTTTAAATCAAACTTTATGGGAATGATTTGAATTAGGGTAATTGGTTGGACTAACGTAATCTGGGTATGAACTTTCGACGTTTGCTATCAAAATGGCGAAATTTCTTTTAGAAATGTGGATTATTCAACAGAAGTCATTTCTCTAGTCATACTACATGCGTAATTTTAGTGAAAATGAAAAAAATTGTATCGAAAAGTTAATATTTGCTTCCAATTTCACGATTCTGTTATTTTACTCACAGTAATTAGGGCACGAAAAAATTTTAGTAACCTTGATAAGGTCATCAAATTAAAAAAAAATGTTTTCCCAAATCAAGCTTTATGAAAATGATTTGAATTAAGGTGACTAGTTGAGTTTGGATAATTTTTTATGTAAATTTTTCTTTTTTGCCATCAAAATGGCGAAATTTCGACAGAAATCATTTTTCTAAGTTCAATTTTAGTAAAAACAAAAAAAATAAAAAGAGTGACCGACCTCGAAAACTTAACTTTTTAACGTTATTTCAATCACTGATAAATTCTAGTAAACTTGATGAGTTCAGTCAAGTGATTTCAATTACCTTGATGAATTGAATTTGGATCACTTGAATGTGCATTTCTCATTTTTCGCTATCAAAACAACAAAAATGACAGAAGTATTGACCGCCAACGACTCAATCTGTATCACCCTGTCCAATCTACAATATTATAATTATTGATATAGCCATCTAATTCTGTAGTAGTTACAGTAAAGTTAGAAAATTATAAATATCTATACTTACTGTAGAACTCAAGTTCGGTTCTTGTACACATGTATAATATAGTACGATTTCAGTCGTTATGTTGGTAGATGTGTGCAGCTGGCCAATAGAGTAGTATGATATAGTGCGATAATTCTCTCTCTCTCTAACACACATAATCAATATGGTCGTCTCTGTTTTACAAATTGCGCATATGGATGGTAATGAATTTAATTTTTTGAGGTGATATTCATATAATAATGTATGTTTTATTTTGTGGTTATGTATGTATTTTATATAATTCGTATGTGTGTACATATGTGTGTATGTATAGTTTATAAGGTACATAAGTACAGCAGGTATTCGATGCACCTGCCTTTTGTTCACTTAATACATATACACAGGTAAATATATAGTTGATTATTAATTTTATTAGAATATTTTTAATGTACGTTTGTTTTAGTTGCGTTTTTTTATTAAAGAGGTGGCACACAGCTTCCTCGTACTCGTTACAAACTTTTATCCAATTTTTAAAGTGATTTTGTGCTTAAATTGTATCTGCAAATTTCGTATGTTATTATATTATTAACGTAATGTTTGAAACAATAATAATTTTAAGACAAAGATAGGGTCAGTCCAGGCCAAATCAACAAGGTACTTAACTTGACTATCACAGATACAGTGGCGGATTTACCAGCAGGCTGAGCCTAGAGCGACAGATTTTAGGGGCGGCAAGTTTGGGCTAAAAAAGGCGGCAAAATGTAGAATTTTTTTTTTGTTGCCCGTCACCTACATTTTTTGAGAGGGGCGGCCAATTTGGCAAAAAGAGCGGCAAAAAATTTTTTTTAGCTTTTCAGGGGCGGCGTTTTTCACTGAGCCTAAAGCGGCACCTAGGGTAAGTCCGCCACTGCACGGATATCTTTGCAACTTTGGTTAACTGTACACTTCTGGAACATACGGAATTCAAATACGATTTTTTAAAAATTCTAACTCTTAAGTAGTGATGAGCAAATGCAAGACCACGACCAAAACTGTCAAGTCTTCGTCTTCGTCTTGTTCTTGCATTAAGAATCTTGGTGTTGGTCTTCATAGAGTAGTTTGAGTCTTGGTATTGGTCTTGCAGCCATACTTACAGTCTTGGTCTTGGTCTTGCAAAAAATGCAAAACCAAGACAAGACTGCAAGACCAAGACTAATTTTGCTCATCACTACTTATAAGTAGCTTTTGAAATATACAATTCTGAAAATCGCAAAATAAGTAGGGTATAGTTATTGGACATTGACAGTTATTGGACAAGACACTCTCTTTTGGAGATTATAAGACTTAGAGTAAAGCAAACTTTCTGATTTTTTTAGTTAAACAGAACCCTCTAGTATCTATTTTCAAAAAATGCATTCTGAGTTAACCATAATTTACAGAAACCTGTAACTACGTCATTCTTAGCGTGGTCTTAAGTAGTTCGTTAAAAAAGTTTACTGCGTTTAGTGAGTGACAAGGCTAGAATCATTTAATAATATCCTACTAAACTGTGAATCATCGTAAAGGGTTGATTAAGGAGTGGATAAAGGCTGTGTACATGATACAGAACTTGTGAATTGTGGAAAATACGCCAGAAATTAATAATAAATGCAATTTTTGTCGAATAACTGTACTTTTCTACACGCACAACTTTAATATTTTTTTTCAGAGACTTACCAATACCTATGTAATATGAAAGTTCTTAATGGTACACTAAAGTAGACAGGTCTTACTTTATTTATGAATTTTTTCGTTAAAAATAAAGTTACAACACGTACTTTTTCTGTACTTTGTTTTGAAAATTTTTCTTAACTGTCCAATAACTATACCGTTTACCCTATAATTTTTTTTTACTTGCGCTCAGCATTACAAAATGTTCTAATTTCAGTTCTATAAATCCTAGACGAATGCGTGATAGTTCATTTTAAAGAGGATTTAATGGGATTGAATGTGATACTAATCTTGAATACATTGTTTTTTTGAAGATTCAGATTGAAGGTTCAAAAATTTCTCAACTTGTTTAGTTAAATGTAAAACGTACCATTTTGACAATTCAATTTTCAAAAATAAACCTGGAATTTTTGCTCTAAACTTTTTTGGATTATGTTTGAGGCTACTTTTTTGATGGTGTCGATCTCATTCCTGATTTAGAATAGTTAGAAAACACTGATTTTAGAGAAATTTCGACAGAGCTTCGAAAATTAATCGAACAATTCTATTGTAGCACGCTACGTTCTACTGGAGAGTAGTAATGAGCAAAATTAGTCTTGGTCTTGCAGTCTTGTCTTGCTCTTGCATTTTTTGCAAGACCAAGACTATGTATACCAAGAGCAAGACCAAGACTATAAGTATAGCTGCAAGACCAATACCAAGACTCAAGGGAGCAAGACCAAGACAAAAGCAAGAAAAAAGCAAGACTTTTGCTAAACTATTTAAACAGTTTGAAAGTATAATAAATTAATGCCGTAAACAAAGAAAATTCTGATTTTAGAAGGAAAAATTCGCTAATAAATAAATGCAAGAAAGTGCGAGATTTTTTAGCAATACCCAAGACCAAGACCAAGACTGCATTTTACAAAACCAAGACCAAGACCAAGTCTCAAACTGCTCTAGCAAGATCAAGACCAAGATTCTTAGTGCAAGAACAAGACGAAGACCAAGACTGCCAAGTCTTGGTCTTGGTTTTGCATTTGCGCATCACTACTGGAGAGTCTTCCTTTCTAATTACTTCAATTTTTTATCACTTACAAATAGGACCGTAGAAAAAAATGGTGAACTCCGGGAAAAAACCAGATTTTCAAAAAAAAAATCCCCCAAAAATACAGGTGAAGAGCGAAAAAAAAGCTTTAATTTTTCCGGAGCCTCTTACCAACAGTTACGGGCTTCCTTTCAAGCCCGGGTGCTAGGGCTGCGACCTCGGCTTTTTTACCGAATTTTTTAAGAATTATACTCTAGGGTCGTCTACCTAATTTAAAAATAATTTGATCCATTTTAAGTCTATACAGTGATACCTGTTTTCTAAAATGTATTCTTTTTTTGTTGCTGTTCAATAGAACATCATTGTTATTGGTCGTGCGATAAAAGTAGGTAAGTACCTATATTTTTCAAAAACTCAATAAAATAAAAAATTAGATATCCTATTAAGATCTAAAAACGATTAAAATTTATCCCCTTAAAGTACATCAAAGGGTCTTTAATTCAAAACAAACTAGAAAAATTATTTAGGTATATCTAGGTCTATTTTCATTTTTAAAAGCTTTTATTTAACTTGCTATGTTAATATGTTGGTTTAGATCAAATCTTGAAATCAAAATTTAAGACAAGTTCTAATTGAGCTAGAGGTTTCAAATTTTATATACGTGTCTAACCTTGATGACAATGCAATATTGTATAATAATTAGTCCTGTGCAACTTTTTGACATTTCGAATTGTCAAATATTGTCCATTGATTTTACATTGCAATTTTTTGTTTCCATAGCATAGAGATACAATCCCAGTTGTGTACAACATACTTGCTTCAAAAATAGGTACATATATTTTGTTTATTGTGTTTGGAATATGAATCTGTTCTGCAAAACAGAGAAGGCAATAAATATGGTGTTCATAGGTATATATATACCTATATATAGCTTTTTATTTTGTTTGGAATATGAACACCTGGAATGAACACCATATTTCCTTCTCTGTTTTGCAGAACAGATTCATATTCCAAACACAATAAACAAAATATAGTTGGCCATCCATGTATATCACTGTTCCATAGTTATATTTGATTGGGGTAAGTTAACCGATTAAAATATACGTAAAAAAAAATACTTCTTTAATTTTTTTTTTTAAATTAATTGTGAGCAGACTAAAAAGTAGAAAATAAATTAAAGTAAAAAAATGTTTTTTAAGAAAAAGCTTTTATTTAAAAATGGGCTAAGAAAAAAATAAAATAACTTTTTTAGTAAAGTTTGAAGCAATATGTAACATAATTTATAAAAGCTTGAGGCGTTTAATTAAGTTTGGTAACTACTGAAAAGTAAAATAGCTACACTTATATCCAAAACAAAACTTCACTAAAAATTTATTTTATTCTTTTCTTAGCCCATTTTTAAATAAAAGCTTTATCTTAAAAAACATTTTTTTTACTTTAATTTATTGGAATTTGGATATAAGTTGGATGCACATTTCAAAATCAAGACGATCATCATCAGAAAAACAAAACGCTCCTTCTAAAGCAATACATACAGAGGTAATAAAACCCTTTTTATATATAACGTAAAAACAAAAATAGGAATTTATGAGTAATAAAACACTTACTGCATAATTACGAATTTGAAAAAGTTCATTCGTAACAACGTAAATGTAAATGTTAAAGTAAAAATATGACGAAAATACGAAATGGGCTATAAGGCTGTTTCAACAGACACGATAAATAGAATACTTCAAGTATATTAATAAAACTATAATCCAAAAACAAACGGATTATAATCCACGAACAATAAATCTAAATAAATATTGATCTAGGCCAAAAAAATTTAATGCAACCCGATCAATAAGTATTATAGTTTTATTATTTTACTAATAATTATGTGTTCGATCTATCGTACTGATCAGAACAGAGCTTCATATTAAAATCATTTTATTATTAAAATATTCAAAAAAACCAAAAAAAAAAAAAATAAATATTTTTGTTTTTATATTTTATAATTTTTAATATATTTATAAAAATCATATACCTACTTAATAATATTAAATAACAATTTTGTTGATGTTGAAAGTAAACTTAATTTAAGTAATCAGAATTTTAAATTAAGTAACTAGGTATTCCGTCGGTCAAATTCAAGAACAAGATTTGATCACTCTATTAAAAATTTTTATATATCAAACCAAGCGCGATTCTGTATGTGAATGTATTCAAAAGTATTTGTTTTTGAATATAATATGAATTTTTAATACATAATATTAAGATACGTAGGGTACAAGAAAAGAACTGGATAATCACTTAATTTCACAAATTTTATAACAGAATAAAAGTAGGTAAAGTATGTATTCGAAAAAATTATTTCCTACCTACATAGATTTTTCTAAATTATATTTTCCATTGGTAGGTATTAAATCATCATTCGAAATTTAAAATCGAAAAAAATCGAATTATCAAGTTCTTTCCTTGTACCTTACACATATTTAAATTAAAATCGAATCTAGATTTGTTTTTATTAATTGGTTTTCATCGCGTTTTTTGAGTTGTTAATGAATTATATTAATGAGACAAATTTAAATATTTTAATTATTCTTAATATTTGATTTATATTAGTTATACGTTTAAGTCTTTGGTAGGATCACAAAAGTGATCAAAATCGATCAACAGATTAAAAAAAAAAAAGCTGTAAATGCGTGAAAGTCACACGGTTCAAGTGGCCGAGCAGACCCGAGAAGGTCGGAGAGAGCCGACCGTGCCTCTCAAAACATTACTGATTTCATTACACTCCTATAATCATTACCGATTTTGTTACGCACTCTCAAAAGTGTGAAACGTGATTAAAAAAACAAATTTTCTGGTTGATTCATGTTTTGGTTCCTTGGAGTGCCATTGTTTAAAATGAATTAAGTGTGTTACAGTCAAAAGGGTTCTTTTCTGGTATCAAAATAACGTTTTCTAAGAAATCACAAAGGACATGTACGCATTTTGAATTAAAAAGGATTACGGTTTTACTATTTTACATAATTTGAAAGGTGGCAAATAATGTTAAAAATAATCCTTCGTGACAATTTAGCATTTTAAAAATATTTAAAAAAAAAAAATGAACACCTGATGAATGAAGTTTCTTTTTGTAAGTTTGTGTTTTGAATTTTGATAGAAACTGACTGGCATTTTGATTGTGCCAAATTTACACCAAAATGTGTTTTCTAAAAATAAAAAAAATTTCTAACACATTATAAATTCTTAGGCCGTTAGCGTTGTTACAACATTGTCGAAACAAACCAGAAATTTAGTATTATCGTGTCCGAATTATCTGAATCCATCTGTATCTATGGGTCATTCTTTTTAAAACTAACAGGGCACTCAACCTGAGTATCACAGATTTTTTTGAAACTTTGGTTAATTGTAGGTACTCTTTAACATCCTGAATTCAAATATAATTTTTAAAAAATTTTAACTTATAGTTTTTGAGTTATATGATTTTGAAAATTGCAAAATACCCTTTTTTGTTACTCAAGCCCAGCACTATAAAATGTTCTAATTTCAGTTCTATAAGTCCTAGAGAGTTGTATGACTGCTCATTTTTCGCAGTCTCTAGGACTTATAGAACTCAAATTAGAACATTTTATAGTGCTGGGCTTGAATAACAAAAAGGGTATTTTGCAATTTTCAAAAGCATATAACTCAAAAACAACAGCAGTTAAAATTTTTTAAAAATTATATTTGAATTCAGGATGTTAAAGAGAACAATTAACCAAAGTTTCAAAAAAATCTGTGATAGTCAGGTTGAAAATCATTTACTTTTGGTTGGTTTTAAAAAGAATGGCCCTATGTAAATTCATTGTTATTTTGTTATGGCAGAGACGGTTTTAATGAGTATGCCAAGTAGGCTCGAGCCTATCCAAAAACTGAATAAAGCATTTTTTGGTATCGCGATTGAATTCTTGAATCCCGAAACCCATATCGGGATTGAGATTAATAAATAAATAGATATAACCATAACAACATAGCTTATGGATCATTAAAAATTTACTTTTACTAAAGTGATAGTGATTGATCGTTTATTACAAGTAGGTATCAGTATTTGAGGTCGAATTTATTATTCAAATTTCATGCACTATTTTATTGTTTTTGTGAATTTCTACGTTTATACCGCAGAATAATTGTGATTTCATTAAAATGCACGTGTTAATTGCATAATTTTTACTTTTAGTTTTAATTTTACATTAATTAACGATAGAAAAAATAAAAAATAAAATTGTAGTTTCTCATTCAAATACCTAAACCACATAGTATGAGAATCCCACCACCAAAATCGGAGTTAACGCTTAAAAATCCCGAAATCTCGCGACTAAAGTTTAAATTAAAAGATTAACGCCCTTATGGATAGTGAATATACTTATATAAATATCCTATATCCTTCTACTAGGTATGAAAAGGATTAAATGGATTAAAACCTTAATATAGATAGCTTGAGAGCCATTGTTATACGAAACAAAAGAAAGCTACTGCCAAATGTGGAACGCTGTCCAAAAAATGGACGCATTCGCCTCTCAAAAAAGCAAGTTTCTAATAATTCGGTTTTTGAAGAAAAATTTTTTTTGTTATAAATGGAAAGATCATATATAAGTTTAATAAGAAAACTTTTTTTTATTTTTTTCTTAAACGTAATAATTAAGTTATATTAAATTAAAAATAAATTTTTAAACTTACATTCCGAGCCCTTATGTGACGTAATAAAGGTTATATGGTCTGAACATAGCTACATTAGTGTCTTTTTATTTTCAAATAGATTATAGACCGAGAGCTACTGGCCAATTTGCAATAGTCATTATTTAAACACGCATTAAATTGAGAAGATAGAATCTTGGATACTTATTCTACGTAGAAATTCAGTTCTGGCAAGCCTATTCGACTCAACCCGCCCGAATAGGCTTGCCAGAACTGAATTTTTGTGTAGAGTAAGTAGTATCTAGGATCCTATCTTTTCAATTTAACGTTTTATCCAAATTATTGCTTGCTATAAACTTCACTGTCGAAATATAGAGCTTGTTTTGTACCACTTTGTGATAGCAATACAAAAATAAATCCGGAAAAAATGTCCCTCAAGATTTTGAACGTCGAAATCAATGAAACAACCACCAATATAATTTTTTCTTCTAAATTTTAATAATTTTGACTTTTGACATATTACCTTTATGACGTCACAGACATCGCGATCTTTTGTAGTGCTCTTTTTAACCAAATGATATTTTTAAAAATTTTTCAAGTTTTAATTAATTTATTATTTATTATATACCATTTTTAAAAAATTTTTCGTATCGATTATCAATATTATTTATGATGTAGATTTTAAATAAAACAAAAAAATGATAAAAAACATGGGATCGTTGCTTTGTTACTTTTCACAACAAAATCGTAGAAAAAACACGAGTCGACTTTCGGCTTTTACACCATTATCAGGTGAAAAACATAATTAAAAATTGTTCTTTTAGGCGAAAACTATTTATGATACTATTTATTATAAATAGTTTTCGCCTAAGAGAACACGCTTTTACACCTGATGATGGTGTAAAAGCCGAAAGTCGACTCGTGTTTTTTCTACGATTTTGTTGTGAAAAGTAACAAAGCAACGATCCCATGTTTTAATATGGATTTTTACAAAGTAAACCTATCTAATATTAATTATTTAAAAAAAATGATATTTATTTTTTATTCAAAAACTCAATTGTTACCATTTTGTAAAAATGCCCCTGTAGACGTGTTTCATTTTCCTGTTCACTGACGTAAATTTATTCTTAAAACCACTTTTGGTTCAATTTTAAAATAAACAGTACAAAATAAATGTTTATAATATAAACAAAATTTTTGGCCTACCTAAAATAAAAATCCTAGAACCGTCTCTGTATAGTTATGGACATTATATAATATTACAAAAGTTATAAAATATATATCATTTTCTAAACAATAAATAAAATTTTTATTTACTATTTCCAAAATATTATCAACACAAAAAAATTCCCCAAAAATCAATTTTATTGGAAAAAACCAAAAAGTTTCTAGAACTGTTGTGTCAAAATATTTACCTTTAGTTCTGCTCGAAGGTTTCATGATAGTTTTAATTCCCATTCCGCCGTAGCGTTCCGATAAATCTATATACATTTGTGCTAATATGGAATTTTTGTTTTTGTTTTTAAAAAAAAAAGAGACTAGAAGTATCACACAATTTAAAACACCGCAGAACACCGAAAAACAGACTTCAAGAAAAGATTCACTGTAGTTTTTTTTAAATAAAAATATAAACTTTTTTTTTTACAATCACTGGAATACTTTTAAAAAAATAAATTAATAAAAAACAAACTAAAAAAAATAAATAACACTTTGTATAATGTTCATCACATATTTTCAAACACCAAACACGGCCTTTTCTTCACACACTTTCCGCGATTTTCTCAACCTATTTGATTATTTGTACATAGGGTAAACGTGCATAAAACGATCGTATTAAAAATATTTTTATTAATAACAACATTATTCGCATTGTTAATTGAATAGACACGTATCGAATGGATAGAGAACAGATGATTATCACTGTCTTTTTTTATAGTGTCACTATTACAACAAACTTCCGGTGTGTGGCGTTGTAGTAAAAATGTTATTATAACCTTACTTTTCACGAACCGATATGAATTCACACAACTGTTCAATAATGAAATAAACATTTTTTTTTAAAATTGTTCGAATTTTATTATTGAAAAAATTACATTTTTCAAAAATTAACGTTTTTTTTTTATTGTTGAATTTTTTTTAAGCACTAACAACACTGAAAAAATGACACTTTTAATTGCTTTTTAAAAATCGAATGTGTTCCATTTTATTTGAACGTTAAGTCGAACGTATGTATGGCGTTTGTTGTTATTTTGCACCTGTGCTGTTCGTTGCTGCACATTTGAGTTACGCGAGATAATATAAAGACGAAATTATACATAATAACAACATCAAATCGAGCCAGAGCGAGCGAAGACAGCCAAGCAAAGACCCGTCGTTTTTGTTCAGTTGAGCGAAGTAATCTGCTAAGGGGAAACCTTTAGCTTGAATGAACACATGAAAACCGAACATCACATCGCATATGATGGTCGGTCCGTCGTTTTTTTTTCAGTCTGTTTGTCTATCTGTCTGTCCGTCCGTGCTGTTTATTCTATGATGAATATGTACACAACAACAGTGAGAGACTTTTCAGTTTAAAACACTTTATAAAAACACAAATGTACTTAAGTATACATACATGACATTGCGTGTCCTTGTTGCACACTGTGCGAGTGCGATTGCGTGGAACGAAGAGAATGAGTACATTACTGAGTTACAATTTTTGTGGCAATGTGCATTAGCCACATACATATGCCTGTCGTCAGTACGGTGAAGCTAGAGCGCAGAGTGTATGAATTTAGGAAATTGTTGGTTGTTTTATAGTGATATTTATGGAATAGAGATAATATATTCGTACGTTAATGTAAATTAGATGTTGGTGTCTTTGTTTAATAGTCACGTTATTGATTCTATTAGTGTTTAAAGATGTTATATTTGAATGAAATATATACAGATAGATTGAAAAATATTCGCCACCTTTACAATTGAGGAGTAGTCGAACAGAAGGCAACATTTCCATCGTTGCTTCTTTTTCAGAAATCACTAATATGTGATTAAAGAGTAAACATTTATTTTTAAAAATATTCTGCTTATGCAGAATTGTACATTGAAAAAAGTTACTTTACGTCACTGTTTTGTCAATTTAAAAAATTTCATATTACAGGAGATAACTGAGTTTGAATTTTGGAAATGTTACCTTTTGTCAGTAAAACTTGAAAATGTCACTTTTTGATAATCATTGAATGGAAATGTTACCTTTTGTTACTGATAGTGGTACATAATGAATGATGATAAAACAGTCATTCAAAGAAACTTTGATTAACTTTCTCTAGTGTTTTCAGCTACTAAATCTAATAATCTAAATCTAAATCTAATTTTACGTAAGAAAATGTCACTTTTCTTTTTAGAACTAAAATAATACTTTTATAAAGAAATGGATATGTTCCTTTTTGTTCGAAAACCGAGATTGGGATTCGTTTTTAGGGGAAAATTATTAAAACACACAAAATTCAACTAGGATGTGTAGTTTATAGATATAAGTACCTACGATTCTGCAAAAAGCCAAAAAGTGGAAATGTTACCTTCTGTTCGACTACTCCTCAATTAGCTACTGAAATGTTAGAAAAAAAAAGTGGAGGAAATTAGTAAAAAAGATTTTTTAAGAAAAATTAAATTTTGACAAAAATAAAAAAAGGATTTTCAGAGTCAGGCATGTAAAGAAATATCAAACTAGTGAATATCATGAAAACTATTTTTTGAAGAACAAAAAGTTTTACACAAAATTTATAGAAAATTTGACGCTCTTCACTTTTGATAATTCGGCAACTTGTATCAGAAGACGTGATAAAGTGATAAATTTTATTATCGCTAATTACCACACGCGAGGTTTACATTTTTTTGAATAAATTTGTATAATTATATATAATATAATAAAAATTTGTTCTCTAGTCATTAAATGAGAACTGTCAACTAGTAAAAATATAACAGCGCGAGTTAAATTATTTTTAGGCAACAATTTTGGATTGTAGAAAATACAAATTTATTCAATATAACTGCAAAGTTAATATGAACAGTTTAACGAATAAAATACGTTAGTATAATTCATAATTTGGTATTTCGTTACTATAGTATGATATCAGTAAGATTTACGATAATTATTTAAAACTGAGACTCTACAAATTTTTGGTTAAAAAAAAATAATGGTCCGATTTTAATGATTTCTTTAATTACAAAAACTGGAAAGGCTGGAGAACTTCTATTAAATCTGAAAAAATATAAATAGGCGAGGAAACCTCATTTTCGGACAAAGAGTAATTATCCATAGTTGGAGTCCATTATTAACACTTTCAGTCCCATGGCTTCGGCATCCGAAACCAAACAAAACATCCCCAGAGGCCGACCGCGGTTAATGACTAATTGATTAGTTGGTTACGCATTATGTGTGCGATGTTTATCATCATTCATCACACGGATGTGTTCCTACTCACACAAATACATATCAACACACACTACTTTTTTGGTTTCTATGCATAAAGAATTTTAAGATAAAAAAAAAATACATAAAAAATATAATTTATATTTTTTTAAATAAAATTGATTTGAATGTCAGTGTATATGTAGTAAGTAGGTACGTATCACGTACGTATGTTTACAGTTTTACACATACATGTTGAACTGTGTTGAATCTATTCAGTGTTTGAATCATTCTATTTAATCTATTTGTTTATATAAATTTTTTTTAAATATTTCCGGCTTTCGGGGAAGTTTACTATGAAAGTGCTCGGGCCTCATAGTGTTAAATTACGCTTTCCCGTTCACTTATTTTTATAAATATGTGAACATTTTTAGATTTAACAAAATTTTTAGCACTGGTAACGAGTGCTATAGTATTTTTTATGCGTTCTATAGTAATCCCCTATAATGCCAAACATTTAAAAACATTAAAAATCATTAAAATTAGACTATTAGTTTGATTTTTATAACCAAAAATAGATGGAGCCCCAATTCTAAATAATTAGAGTGCCTATAATAAATAGAGTGGTGACATGTGTGCTGAACGCTGATTGATTCCGGCATTTTCTATCCAAAGTTTGCGTAAAATACATTGGAAATAAATTAAATGTTAACAAAAACCATTTAGTTTAACTTATTGTTAGAAAAAATAATTAAATTAAAAAATTTTAGTTGCTCATTAATTCATAACTTATTAACAATAATTATGTACTGAAAAATATTTACTCAAACATGTGATAATTAATTTTGAAGCTTCCCGCTCTGTTTTGGATACAAAATGGCTGACATGTCACGACTCTATTTATTATAGGGACTCTAAAATAAAATTACCAAATTTATCAATGAAAACTTTTGTTTCATTTTTATCGTGTTTGATATCGTGTACAAAAAATTACAATATTTCTATGGGACTTACACATGAGTTAAATAAATTGTCAGTAGAGTAAAATTAAATCAGAATTTAACTTTAAATTATACCAGCTGAGGCTTCAAACAAAAGTTTTCCAAACTTTACAATATGTAAATATTATCTGAGGGGATGTAATCGTTTTTTTTATATATATGATTCAAGAGCCCAAAAAAAATTTTTATAGTAATACCCTGGAGAGTACTATTTTGGACGAATAAAACACCTTTCCATAATAATTTACAAGTATTCGAAAATTTTTGTAACGTAACTCTACTCAATAATTACATTTTGAAAATATGAATGACTTAAAATAGATAAACGTAAACAAAGATCACACCATACATCTACATATCAATTCGTTCCATCCCGTTCTCAAACACACACAACTCATTCAACTCTCTCACTCATATAAATGACACCATCTCTCTCTCTCTCTCGCGCGCGCGCGGTGTTCAGTTGTGTGCTGGGCTGTGCAGCACCATACATAATATATCTCATGTACGCATGTATTTATGAATGAAAACTCTCGTGCGAGGTGCCTCGTCCGTTTCTCGTTGCTCACACAAAAGGATCGGATGGAGTTTCGATTGGAGTTTGTAATAGTTGACGATACTTTTACTATAAATACAACTTTACCGGATGGAAAGATCTACTACAAGAAACCATCAATATTAAAACCGACAATGCATATGTATCAATATGTAATACAAGTGTATCTATCTTTCTCATTTACATTTATGGTTCGTTTACGCTGAACAAAGATGCATCTAAAAGACTAGCAGGTCTTACATAAACAAATTGTATTAAGCCCGGGTATTAGTAGTATAGCCTGGAGGGGCTGTTTTATTTGAAAATGTTGTAATTTTTATTAAATGATTTTATAATAATGCTTTCGTATGTGTCCTTTTTGTTCAATTTTTTATTGGGGTTCTGAAGAAAAATTTTTGGAATGTGTGTGTCATCACCCCTCCCAATAATAATTTCTACATTTTTCGGCCTACGAATTTGAAAATTTTGTTTAAGAGTAGGGGAGACTGGGGTAAAGTGGCCATTGGCCTTTACTCATCGGAAATCACTCCAATCTTGTGGTGAAGTTGAATATTAGCTTGTTGGCAAGCCATTAGTATTCTATTAAAACGTCAATGATCAGTTCCCTAGATTGTATAAATTATAACGAATTTTTCTGAATGTTCGAGTGTTGATGTAAAGTAAGTTTTAAATTGTAGTATTCTCATTATTTTTTTATTAATTACGAATAAAATTTTTTAATTGGGTTAGCTAAAAACCTTGTCTAATTACCTTTAAAATAATATAGTTATCCATGAATCAGAAATGGCGTCTAACGGGGTAAAGTGGCCAGGCTTATAATGGGGCAAAGTGACCAGTGTCTCCAATCGTTGCTCAAATTGAATTCTTAGAATATTTTAACATATAATATTAAATTCAGAACTTTTATTTAGTTCTTCATATTTTACAAACAAAAGAATTGCCTGAAATCAGTTTTTAAGGTTCCGAGAAGTAATGTGAAAGAGGAACCCTTATGATGAGATTTCAGTGTCCCTCCGTCTGTCCGTCCGTTGATATATGTATAATAATTAATGATACAAATATAGTTTGATTTTGTATATAAACATGTTTATTACTTCAAGATTTCTTTTTGGGTTAAAATAGGTACCCCTGGCCACTTTACCCAACATAGTGGGGTAAAGTAGTGACTTTGCACATGCTGCGAAAAACAAAAATTGCAAAAATACATTTCAAGATATTGTTGATATATTGATGGTTATTGGTTCTGCACTAAAGCAACTATATGCCAAATACTTATTAACCGGCATTTCTTTTCAAATAAATAAACTAAACAACATTTTGTCTTAGAGTGGCCACTTTACCCCAGTCCATTTGATCCCAGTACATCTTTCGGCCTAAGAACATGAAAATTTTGTTTAAGAGTAATTTTTGTTCCAGAGCTTTTAAAATTAAGTTGAGGTTGAGCGAAATACTGAGCTTCAAATTAAAGCTATTTTTGTTCAGCCTGTTGTAACTTTTCAGTCGTGTTTCCAGCATTTGTTAAGCACACTCAACTAAAACTGTTTTATCTAAGTTGTGCCGGTAACTTTTGGAGATATACTCAACCAAATTTTCGAAAATTTAAAGTCGAAAAAATGGTTTCCAGTAAATGAAATTTTGAGATCAAGATATGTTCCGGTACTGGAGAACATCCGCCAAAAGTTCAAGTCCAACGCTTTAAGGTAAACAGGACCGGGTCATCACAAAGACAAATATCTAGGGTCCGATTTTTTTTAGGTCCTAGTAAAACTGTCTATTTTGAACATTTAATGAATATTTAAGATTTGTTTTATATTTTTTTGTGAATAATTAATATTGGAAAGGTTTACTTTGTGAAAATCCATATTAAAAAACATGGGATCGTTGCTTTGTCATTTTTCACAACAAAAATCGTATAAACACGAGTCGATTCGGCCATTACGCCATCCTCAGGTGAAAAACACAACATTTTTTTTGTGCTCTGTTTTTTATGGAAAAGAGAGAGAGGCCCCAAAAAGAAAAAAACGTCTAGGGCCCCAAAGTGGATTAAACTTTTGTTTCTCACAACTAACTTCAGATATAATTCCATGTAGATTCGTATCGGGGGAGATATCTTTAGAAGCCACTTTTCATTTATAAGCTTCATTTGCAAAATACTGAACTATATCGGCTCTTGTCGAATATATTTAATTATTTTTGGATAAACTGTAAAAAAAAGTACTTTAACGCCCTATATTTCATTTCGGACACTGTGGAACCCTAACTACATACGTGTCCAACACGTATTTGGCAATTTTGTTTTTGATGTTAGTATTACTCCGGTGATTTATTACCTAATCGAACTTTTCTGCAATTTTTTTTTGATTTTTGGTTACGTTGGCCTTTGTGTCCCAAAAAAGAAAAAAAATTTAAATATTAATTACCGGATATTATTTTGTTGTAATTAAAACGAATTGGTTGTTTCAAACGGAAATGTTCTCAATCGGATGAAATCATTCGAATATAGTTAAATGATCTATGTATAAATGAGATTTCGTAAAAGATTTTTGAAAAATGATCTTACAAAATCACGATAGATAAAACTTTAAAAAAAAAATCACAGTTCAATCGTCGCGTCTTTTCCTTACGTGGAATAATATTATTATGTGACGTGTCTTAAAGGTAACACCATTGATGACGTCACGCTTAGAAGCACTCGATAATATTTGAAAATGAAAAATTGTAACTGTTTCTCGCATTAGAGAGACTACCAATACACATAGGTGATTGAACGATTTCTGTGTTGGGCGGCTATCGAAGCACAGGATCGTTGGTGTAATGGTGAACACGCCTGGCTAGTTACCGGGAAATCCTGGGTTCGACTCCCGGCCGATCCGGATAATTTTTAATTTACATTCGAATATAGTGAAATGATCTATAATGAGATTTCGTAAAAGATTTTTGAAAAATGATCTTACAAAATCACGATAGATAAAAATTTTTTCAAAAAATCACAGTCCAATCGTTGCGTCTTTTGCTTACGTGGAATAATATTATTAGGTGACGTGTCCTAAAGGTAACAACATTGATGACGTCACGTTTGTAATACGTCATTAAACACGCACAAAAAAGATCTATGAATAAAACATTTTCATTGCGTAAAAGTTGGAACGCATTTACTTGCACGTTCATAAAATTCTGAAAACAAAAAAAAGAAGAAATGTACCTACAATTTTATGATTTTAATAAAACTGTATTTTTAAGTAGAATGTGTAAGTTTTGACGTCATTGTTTAGTATAAATTTAAATTCATTTTAGATGAGATTCTGTTTTATCAGTTTTACAAAAATTTAAATACCTAAATATGGATACGTATTTGAATTTTAAATTATAAATTTTTTTTCTAAAAAAAAGAGATGTTCTAATTTTTGTTCTTTTTGTATTTGTAAATATGTTATGTGTATGTTTGGAACCAAAATATTGTAATTTTTAAGTTTGTATTGAGAAACTGAAGAAAAATAGGTTTTGACAGTCTCAATACGTTTGGAATACCTGAAACTTGTTTCGCTTAAGCCTTCAAAAATTTCGTTTTTTTTTTTTTTTTTTTTTTTTTTGAATTACAATGCACCGTTTACGAGATATTTACGATCAAAGTTTTCAATAACGTAAAACATCATTTATAAATAAGCAAACATAATAAAAATAAAGTAAAAAAATGTTTTTTGAGAAAAAACTTTTATTTAAAAATGGGCTAAAAAAAAAATAAAATAACTCTTAATTAGTGAAGTTTGAAGCAATATGCAACATAATTTGTAACAGCTTGGGGCGTTATCATTAATTATTTCTGTTTTGGATATAAGTGTAGCTATTTTACTTTTCAGTACTTCAGTAGTTACCATACGTAATTAAACGCCTCAAGCTTTTATAAATTATGTTGGATATTGCTTCAAACTTTACTCAAAAGTTATGTTATTTATTTTAGCCCATTTTAAATAAAAACTTTTTCTTAAAAAACATTTTTTACTTTAAATTTTTTTCTACTTTTCAGTCTGATTACAAGTAATTTAAAAAGAAATTAAAGAAGTAATTTTTTTTTATCTATATTTTAATCGATTTGTTTACCCTAATCAAACATAACTATGGAAACAAAAAATTGCAATGTAAAATCAATGGACAATGTTTGACAATTCGAAATGTCAGTAAGTTGCACACGACTAAAAATCAACAATTTTGGTTTGGGGCGATTTAGGACAAAACTAATTATATAATATTGCATTGTCATCAATGTTATACACGTATGCAAAATTTGAAACCTCTAGCTCAATTAGAACCTGCCTAAATTTTGATTCAAGATTTGATCTAAACAAACATATTGACATAGCAAGTTAAATAAAAGCTTTTAAAAACAGGTACATCATTGATGGTATAGATGGACTTCAGAGCTTATGAATGCTCAATTCCATTATATTTCAATTGCAATAAACACACATTACTTACAAATGTATTTATGAAATGGAATCCCGTCTTTTGTGGTTTCTCGAACAACACGGTTTCAAAGAACACGGAACCAATTGATCGTGTTCTTCGGGGGATTGTTGTACCATATGGCATGTCTACCTTCAAAGATAACCTCGAAAACGTAAGAAAACTCTATTTTGAAAATGTTTTTCTAAATGTCGGTAATAAGTAACTAATTAAATATGAGATCACTGATGTCATTAAATTTATAATAATAAATTTCTAACACTGACTAACTGACAGATAACGCACAGCCTAAACCGTTGAGTTTAGAAAGGATTTTTGAAAATTCGTCCCCTAAGTGGGTTAAATACGGGATGAAAATTTGTATGTAAATTCGTTATTTTTGAAGTTAGTGGTATATAAAAATATGTTACTATGGCTATTAAAATAAATAATATCTTATTTAATAAATCTTTAACACTGACTGACAGACGACGCACAACCTAAACTGTTGGGTTTAGAAGGACGAAACTAAGCACAAAAGTTATACAAATTGGCGTTTAGGATTCTATTTATAAAAATCCCTGTCGCAGCATCCTGCATAACATAGTGAATTTCCGTTTATAAAAATTAGTTTTTCTCGGAAACTAGTTGACATAGAATAATAGTTTAAAGACCTTTTTTATGTAATTTTTTCTCCTCTTTTAAATGGTGTAAAAAAATTTGGCAAAAATTTTTGAATAACTAAAAATTTTGGCAAAATACTAATTTTTTGCAAGAAAAAAAACCATGTTCCTGGCATCCGACGTGTCTGGCTGAAGAACTCATCCAAGATTTTTGGACTTCCAACGTTGTCGCCAAATTTCGTAAACCTAGAACATTTCATTCGAGAGTTATCGTGCTGATACATAAATACATATATATATATATATATATATATATATATATATATATATATATATATATATAAATTTTAGTGAATGTTATTTTTGGGTTCTAGGGACCTCAAAACAAATTCCTGCCATAGTGCCGGGCTCAAGTCGCGTCATGAGACCTACTGTAATAGCTGAATTTCCATTCTGGAAATTCGCTAATAAAAGTCAGTTGTGTAAACGTTTCTGGAAATTTATTCTCCACGGGGTTAAAATAGAAAATGAAAACTCGTATGGGAAGTTCGTCATTTTTGAAATTAGAAACGTGGATATCGATTTAGACTTTTGAAAAACATTAAAAGTGAGCAGAAAGTGAGTACCTAATAACAAGATGTTGTCGATGGGAAATCCCATCGGGTGGGTATACGGCTAGTTTATAATAATTTACAGAAACGAAATTTTTTGTCGATCTGGAAAAACGATCGAAATTTACGTTTTTAGACTATAGCACATCGTCTTAAATTAATTTAATTCAATCATAAAAAGATAGATAATTTTATTAATTAGTTAATTAAGCGTTAAATAATAATTAATAACAAAAAAAAAAAAAAAAATAAACACTGCAACACAGGTACAAAATACATTTGTTTGTTGATTATGTTGGCAGTATATTATTATTACAAATTAAGTGAGGCTGGAAGTAATCAAATGGACAACATTAGGTCATCGCCACACAACGTTCTCACGGTTTAACGAAAACAGCAGCGCCATCGCAGTATGTAATACGTAAGTCCGGCGTGGATCCGCAGGTAAACTGCTAATAGTGATGATGGTTGAAACATTCATAGAGTCATCATACAATTTATATGTATATGAATATGTTTATTTTGTATTTTATACATATATTTTTATAATAATAACGATTTCCGCACTTTGTCATCTCCACACAGCAGTTTTAACAGAATATTTTATTTTGGGAATAAAATTGACCGAAAAAAAAAACAGTAAAAGTAAATTGGGACCGGTTCAATAATTTTTCGATTTGATCCATAAAATATTTTTTTACCACGACAAATTTGCAAATTGACTGTCTGTTATTCAGGAACGGATTGGCCTGAAGACAATCGATGGAAATCACGTATAAAACTTGGAATTCGGACTTGTCGAGAGGGCCCACTGACTAAGCGTCATTGAAATGGAAACTTAAATTTTTAAACTAATTACTAAGTTTGCGATGGTCAGTCTAATTACTGTCGCGGAGTCCACTGATATACAGTAGACTTTTAATCATCTGTCCGTCTGATATACAGTAGACTCTCGTTAATTCAAACCTGCGATAATTCGAAACTCTCTATAATTCAAAGGTATCACGAGTTCCCTACAAAATCTCTTTATATTTCGAACTAAAACAATACATTTTTATACACTAAAAAACGTTAATTTTTCCGCCTTCCGTTTTAAAAATTTACCGCCCCTAAAAATCTCCCGCTTCTAGGCCATGGCCTAGAGTAGCCTATTGGCTAAGGTGGCCCTGGAAATTAGAATACAATTTTTGTCAATGATTATTTAATGAATTAATTGTGATGTTTTTGTGTATTGTTTTTCACATCTTGACCAATCAAAAATTAATTTTAAATACTTTTTATTACATAACATTGTAAAAACAATATTGTTCTTCTTACGTTATTTTTCATATTTAGAAGATTAATTCATTCTAAAAATTGACTTGGTAATAATGTGCTGTTCTACGTAATTTTCAAAAGATTTAAAAAAAAAAATTTTTTAACAATGCAGTGTATATAACGTAAAAATTTTATAAATCTAAAAGCTAGTCAGCATATTAAATATATGATTTTATAATATTGTTTTATTAATAATAATAGTATTTCACAAATTTTAAACGATGTAATTTAGTCAACAATTCAAACATTACATTACTACACGGAGAGAAAATTCATAGAAAAATTACTGTTCTCAGCACTAAAATCGACGTGTAAAAGGCTAACATATTATTCAATTTTGTACGGTTAAAATATAAAAATTATAATTAATCATAGAAAATTTAAAGGATAGAATGTTCTTTCCGTAATATTAGCTCCGTAAAATTTGTAAAACAGCACAGTAAAAAGTTCCATTGCCGACAAAAAAATATTTTTTAATTGTTTTCCTTACAAAAATTAATTTTCGGAGGTATTTTTAGCAACCTTTTCGCTAGTTAAGTAGAGAAAAACGAAGTGAAAATTTGGCATGAATGGTATAGTCTTTGTTATTTTTAGAAAATCGCCATCTTGCTTTAAAATACCTTTAAGAGTTTTTTGTGCCGAACGCAGCCATTTACTTGACCTTCATAGTAATAAATGTGCAAATAACATTGTCGAATATATTTATTAATTTTTACCAGTAATCTTAAAAAATCTACTTAAATGTCTTCTTATCTCGAAAGCGGTAAAAAACCATAGTTTTTGAGGAGTTCTGATTCTGACTGAATGTGTCTCGAATATACACTTGGTAGATTTTTTTTGGAATCTTTTTCTTACAATATGAAACAAGAATTTTTAATATCACAATGTCAGTATACCAATGCTTCTTTTTCTAACAATGTCTGTAATTCTACAGAGTAATGCTTTAAAAAAAAAAAAAAAAAAAAAAAAAAAAAAAACTTATTATAAATTCACCAATTCTATTGTATTTAAATTTTGCTAATAAAATATTTTAAATTTAATTTTTATTTATGATTACTTTTCTCAGTAATCAAATAAATTACAAACTCTTTTTTTTTGGCCTTTTCGCTAGTTTGTTGTTGCAATGTCCGTACCAATCGTTTAAATATTTTTTTTTGAAAATAATTGCTAATAATTATTATTAAAAATATCAATAAATGATGTTGTTTAAAATAATAAAATTAAAAAAAATTAAAAATTAATTTAAGTAATTATCTTCTAACAACATATTAAATGTTACAAAAATCAAAATTTGATTTTATAGATCTTACAAAAAAATTACAAAATTTTGTTTCATTAATTTGTCTTTTAGCAATTTGCCAAAAATAACCGCTCTTGTAAGTAGGAGTATAATTATGCAGTACTCGGATTTATGGCCTGTTAGGTTCTCGAATTATGCGTCGTAAATCTGTAAACGACTTGACTCGAATCACATTTTTTCACATTTTTCCATACAAAGTGAAGGAGTTCTACAAAAGGGCTCTTAATTTACTTAAAACTGCATTTTTAAGTTTGTTGAGCTTCTTTTCCCTTTTTTCTCAGACATGCCTAAACACAAGGTTGATATGGAGGTCGACAGGAAGCAATAATTTTGGCTAACTTCAAAAATGCATCACTGCTTGCATGAGGCAGAGTCAAAAGTTTAAAAACACATCAGACGCATCACAACGAAAAATCAAAAGTTCATTTTTGCATTTGATGCGTCAAAACAATGCATCAAAAAATTTGGTGATGCGTGTCCAAGATGCATGTAATGTGTATAATGTAGAATTATAACTACTTGCCATATTATGTAGGTATTAACACCAACAGGAATAATTCCGAAAAACAAATTGTTGAAAAAGATTAATGTATTTACCTTTGATTAAAATTGTTTAAACTATTTGAATACATCTTGCACTCAAAATAGGTATATAATATTTTTATTCAAATAATTTCTATATTTTCAATTTCAAGTAAGTTCAAGTTGAAATTCAAAGGTAATATACCTATACGAGGACTGTATTGTTATATTATCTATAGTCTATCATGCTACATTATCTGTCTTATCTATAGCCAAATCAGAAGCTAAATGATGCCAATATCGCGTTCAAAAACATCTAATGTCGATCAAATCTCAAGAGAGCATCAGCAGCGCATCATGTAGTATTAGGCGCATCAGAAAAGTCATGATGCTGCATCGATGCGATAAAGTTTACGTTTTTGAAGTTACCCTTTGTTATTAATTCCAAGACTTTTTTTAAAAATTTATTGTCTTTACTATTAAACTATGTTGATTTGCTAAAAAATATCAGCAAAAATATGTCAAAGCTATGGTTACATAACTCGACACAAATGACGTAAGATTGCGGAGTCATGTTAATATATTATTGCCTGTAAAAGCTGGAAGTGTGGAAAAGTATTATGTTCATCTTTAGAAATAAAAAAGCAACTATTGATTTAGTTCTTATCATTATAAGCGCCATCTTTGTCTAGCGTAAACCCAAGGAAGTCTACACTTGAATTTTTATCTTGGTTTATAAGTTTAGCGAGTAGTTAGTTGAAGCGATCTGCGCATCACTTATTTTAAAGTGGTTGTACTAATGCAGAAACCTTTACGAGTCTGCGCACAACAATTCATCATAGTTTCATCGCAACAAATTATACAAAATATACACATTTGTTGTAAAGTGGTTGGGTTAGTAATTAAGAATTCTTTGCGGGCATGCGCACAGTAACTCATCAAAGTTTCATCGAAATCGGATGACATAGGTATAGATTTAAATTGAAATACAGTTGTTTTAATGTTAATTTCGGAACATTTTATTGAATTTACAGTGTCAAAGAGAACATTCAGCCTTTAAATAATTTCGATAGTTCTTGCATAGAAAGTAACAAATGTTTTCACAATTCAAGACAGAAATTATTTATGACAATAAAATAGATCATGGCAAAATGCACGTAGCCTAACCAGTCCAAAATTAAATATTTCACAATATACCATCAAATAAGATTTGAAAGATTACAAAATGATAAATTTGGGAGTGAATTTCAGCGGTCATTTTTGTTGTATTTTTACTTTGATTTATTTTATTTGGTTAATACCAAAAGTATACGGTATAAAAAAATTTAATGTAGGTAATGTGTTTTAGACGTAATAATAGACCGTAAATTTTATTTATTTATTTAAATTAATGCAAAATACGTTAGGTACCTATTATTATTATTGGTGGTTATTTAATTTATCAAAATATATGTAATGGTAACAGTGGAGCCGTGCATTTAAAATGAATTTTTTCGAAAAAAAAAAAAATACTATATGCCTATACACACACAATTGTGAACACACGATTTTTCTGGATATTTTGAATTTTGATTAGAATTTTTGTTTATTTAACTCTTTGCACTCAAGCAAAAAAAAAGTGAGTTGTAAATAGGCTGGTAAGACATGTAGCACATGACAACGACCGACGTTCTTCTTTTGACGGATTCTTTTGACGTTCTAACCTTGATTCCCCAAAGTTGAATACTATAAATGCGCTAAATATGTCCTCAATGCTGTTTTTATTAGTTTTCAATTTTAAAAAGTAATTCAACGTGATTTTGTATTATTTTATTTACAATTTTTCTAATAAATGAATGTGTTTGCAGTTATTAAATAAAATATTCATGTAATGTGAAATATGAGCAATCATTACAGTTCAACATTCAGTGTGTCATGTGGTACGTGTCTTATGATCCAACAGACAAAACACCTTTAAATATGGTAGAGTTAATAGACAAACCACCTTGTCATGCTGTACATGTCTTATAAGCGCAAAGGGTTAATATTTTTACAAAATCAGAAGTTTGGGTTGACAGTTTATTAATGTTTTATCAAAATGAAATTCTGAGTTTAACATAATTGCTACGTGCTGTTAACAGTGTACACAAGAAAGGGTCGAACGTGGTAGAAAAGGTCCTTTCTTCGTTTTACTTCCCTATTTTCAGGGTTCACTGAATACTGTATCGAACATATTAACATACTAGCCGTATACTCGATGGGATTTCGACCCATCGACAACATCTTTTTATTAGGTTCATTTTTAATATTTTTATTAGGTTTACTCACTTTCTGTTCACTACATCTTTTTATTAGGTTCACTCACTTTCTGTTCACTTTTAATATTTTTCAAAAGCCTAAATCAATATCCACATTTCTAACTTCAAAAATGACGAACTTCCCATATGAACTTTCATTTTCTGTTTTAACCTCTTAAGGAATAAATTTCCAGAAACAACTGACTTTTATTTATAAATAGAATCCTAAACGCCAATTTTCGTAACTCCTGTGCTTAATTTCGTCCTTCTAAACCCAACAGTTTAGGTTGTGCGTTGTCTGTCAGACAAAGTTAAAGATTCATTAAATAAGATATTATTTATTTTAATAGCCATAGTAACATATTTTTATATACCACTAACTTAAATAACGAATTTACATACAAATTTTCATCCCCCATTAAACCCACTTAGGGAACGAATTTTCAAAATTCCTTTCTTAGTGCCCATCTACGTTACATAGGGAACTCCTGTGCAAAATTTCATTCTTCTAAACCCAACGGTTTAGGCTGTGCGTTGTCTGTCTGTCAATCAGTGTTAGAAATTTATTAAGTAGATGTTTCCTAAAGATATCATAGGCATTAAATGGTGAAGCATGACTCCATTTTATTAAACCTAACTTGAAACCACGGAGACTTGTTTATAAATATTAGATAAATTATTAAATTAATGGTTTGACCGTCATTAAAGTAATCACATCAGTCAATTTTTTTTGCTTCAATTTCTTAATGTATTTGTAATACACAGCTCATTCTCTCTAGTCGATTCTCTCCTTCAAATTTTTTGATACCAATTTTAGGCGTCATGAATTGTTTCAACTGTACTCTAGCCCAAAAACAGATCCATGTTAAAACTAAATTCGTGAGTAAAAATTCACTCATGAGCGCACCTCTAGTGGCTACGTTTTGAATTCTGATTTTATGAACTACTCTGAAAACATCATGTAATCAAACAAATAATGCAAATAGTGAGTTTATAAACAAATAAACAAATTTTCAAGAATTAATTTTATAAAGTACTCGTATATTCATTACGTATGAGTGCTGTATGTAATATTTGTATACATATATGTTAATATAACAATTTTAAAATGGAATGTTTCGTCTCAATTAACAATTTACGTTCGTTAATGTAATTAATTATCGCCTGTATATACACATACACATTGTTACGAGTACGTTCATAAAATACGTGTCTATAATATGTTTATTATTTGTTAGTATAAAGTACAGACAATGCTACTCTAACTTACTGGGACCACTGTTGGAACTCACAACTTCAGTATGAATATTGAATGAAGTTACAAAAAAAAGTACAGTACGATATAAAATCATACAGTTATAGAGATATTACTGGACATATAATTCAGTTTGGTATCGGTTGAAATTTTGTATGTCTGAAATATAGGTCGAGACAATTTGGTTGAACAATCTGCGTCTTACTGTATTTTAATTTTTTTTACAACTATTTGACAGTTTGAAATGTCAAATAGCTGTAAAAAAATAGTGTTTCACAAGCACTCGATAATATTTGAAATTGAAAAGTTGTAACTGCTTCTCGCATTATAGAGAGTACATACACACAGGTGATTGAATGTTATCTGTATCGGGCGCCTGTCGAGCAAAGGATCGATGGTGTAATGGATAGCACACCTGGCTAGTTACCAGGAGATCCTGGGTTCGATTCTCGGCCGATCCGGATAATTTTTTCAATCACTTTGTGATTTTTAATTTACACGTCAAATAATGTCTATCAGTTTCTTTAATTTTTTTTACGAATTGATTTAAGTATTAATTAAAAATCAAATAGTGATTGAAAAATGATCAAACTGAATTGGCTGGGAATCGAACGCAGGATTACTAGTCAAGCGATTTGCCACTAGGCTACCGATCCCTACTTGAGAGGAATGACTAAAAGCAGTTATTTTAATTTCAAATATTATCAAATGCTTGGGAACATTTAATTAAATAAATTAAAGTAAAAAAAATGTTTTTTAAAAAAAAGCTTTTATTTAAAAATGGGGTAAAGAAATAAAATAACTTTTGAGTGCAGTTTGAAGCAATATATGCAACATAATTTATAAAAGCATGAGGCGTTATCATTAATTATTTCTGTTTTGAATATAAGTGTAGCTATTTTACTTTTCAGTAGTTATCAGACTTAATTAAACGCCTCAAGCTTTTATAAATTATGTTGCATAATTGCTTCAAAGTTCACTCAAAAGTTATTTGATTTTTCTTAGCCTATTTTTAAATAAAAGCTGTTTCTTAAAAAACATTTTCTTTACTTTAAGGTACCATCACAGTGTGATTCTGCCGAAAAGTAGTCAATTTTCACAATTTTTTTTCAGATGGATAGCATGGGGGAATGGGAATGAATTTTTTTTTTTACGATTTATACCACTATTTGACAATACAAAAATATTTTTTTTATTTATTTTTATCTATTAAAAAAGGCCGAAATTCCGTGCCCACGATTGCGGAGGCAGTTTTTATCCGGAAAAAAAAAAGCAAATAGATTATCAATCTGTAGGTAAGCCGCTATGTCCCTATGGGAGCTTTTTTTTCTTTTGAAATTTGAAAAAATAGCGGCGGTTTGAATAAAAGTACAAAATTTTTTACAGTTTTCCGTGTGAAAAAATAGGAAGATTTCAAAAGAAAAAATACAGTGCAATGCATACATATGTATGGTTTGTCTATAACTTAAGGGAAAGAAACTGCGATCCGTGATCCGAAATTAAATGGTCAATAACTTGAGTGACGCCTGTACTTTGTTGTTATCATATTTTGTTGCTACATGTTATTTTTGTCGTGTCGTGTGACAAATTTAGTTTCAAACAATTGAGTTAATTTTCAGTTTGATGACAACGGTTGTCGAGTTAAGCCTACAGTCATGTTATACCATTACATACATATGTGTATATGTAATGTGTTTTTGTGGATGTGTTTGTGATGGTGTTTAGTATATAGTTGCTACTGTTCATTGTAAAGGTACCATTGCGTCATGTAAATGGCCGGAAGTAGTTCATCATTGCGATGATGATTATTGCTAGCAATATGAATATATACATACAAACATAGTCATACATCGCTCACCAGTGTACTCTCTATAAGTTCTCTGAGTGATAACTGCGACTATCTTTATCTATTATTTACATATAAACACATTTGTATATATTGTTTCATATAATTATGGAATTTTTCATTCAGAAACACAAAAGAAAAGAGTAGCATTTAATGTGAGTTTATATGTCAAATAATGACAAAAGACCTCCAGAAGACACCTAATAAATTTAATTATTAGAACATCTTTTGAATCAGCTAGTAAAAGCAAAAATTTATGTATATTAGTCACTAGCTAGGTCTGCCAGTTTAACCCGACCTTAATGTTAATTTCCAGGATCTAAATTGAGAAAAATTTTGTCAGACTCTATCTAGCCATTTAATTTGGTACCTTTTTTGACTTCAGGCACTCTCAGAAACTATTTTAGAGTCTCAACTGTAGGTATTTAAACTAAATGCAGTTAAGATCAGTGCAACCATTTTTGTTAATCGTTTTTGGAGAACTTAAGGCCTTGATGAACAGTTTTAACCTTACGTTTATTTTTTCCGGAATTTTAGTAAGTAGTATTTGAGCAAAATTCGGTCAAAATCTATCTAGCTGTTTATTTTGAGTCTTTTTTCGAAACTTCAAAACGTAAGGTGCATTAAAACGCAGAGTAGCACCTATTTGCCAATAGTATCCAGTAAAAAATTTTTAGAATTGATTAAGTATACAGTTCTTGAGATTAGTCCAAGCTAACAATCTCACAAACTTTACTTCTTTATTAACCCTAGAATCATACGTTGGTCTACGAGTCAAGTTAATCATACATCGGCGTCGTTTCGACGACTTTTTAGGGGGAGTTTTAGAGTTTATTTGCAAAAAACATTTTTTTACATAACAATACTACAAAAACGAACAAAATATTTAAAAAAATTGGATTTGGAAAAATTTCTTAATATAACTGTTAATTAATTTTTTTAATCTTCTTATTAAAGCATATTTTCACTATAAAAATTAAAAAATAGATAAATACATCAGTTGTATCATAAAACATGTTTTTCAAATAATTAATTTATGAATTATTATGAGTCAGTGGACATGTGTGACTTTACAGAATGTGAAATTTCTCAGTCATAAATATTCCTATAGATATGTAGTTATTTCCCTATTGGGCACATTTGTGAATTTTCTAAAATTTGTTAGTAATTTTTAGAATAAAATCTCAAAAAATAATAAAAATTAAAATATTTCCCACAAAATAAATTGTTAACCTTTTATTAAGTCACTTGAAACGCATTCTTTAGTTTTCGATTCAATATACTAAAACTTCAGTATTATGTCGTCTCTATAAGTCAATCTTTCACATTATCATAATCATTGAATAAATTAATTACAACATCCATATCTTTAATAAATTTTAGAAAAATTAGGAAAACTTTTATATGTGGAGTACAAAATCTTTAAAAAAAATATAGGTTAATCATACATCGTCGTCCTTTTGACGCACACTATTTCAGTATAAAAAAAGACAATAGCTATAAACAAAATTTATACGTCTTATGTGTTATAATAACAAATAAATTAGATAACAGAAGTTTCACAGCAAACAGGTACCGACAAGTTGTAGTATTGGAGCAGGTAGAGAAGTTCGTTCGTCGTTTTGACGAGTATGTATGATTCTAGGGTTAATAGTCGTATTCGATTTTAGATACGACTCAACAAAATGCCCTTTCAGAAGACATTATTAAATTTATATATCGCGGAATATTTTAGGGAAATGTGAAGTTCAAAAATATGGAAAAATAATTTAACCTCTTTAGGACTAATGACGAGCTCAGCTCGTCATACTAATTTTTAGAAAAAATTCAACTGAAGAGTGTGCATTGTCTTATATCGGTAACTGGAGGCTGTATAGTAAAGAGCGGTCATATTGTAAATAAATTAAGCAAAACCTACCAAACTTGCAATTATACTTTTAGAGATATTAAATTTTTTATATAAAATATTGGAATATACGGCGGTACTGAAAGAGTTAATAAAATCGAATGTATATGAAGAATTTGATAGCAAAGATAGCAAACAATTGAATAAAAATCACCCAAAAAAATTTGACCATACTACTTATCCTCAAAACGTAAATTCTCACATCTTTTGCTTTGTCAGGTAGAGCTTTTAATCTTCAATTTTTTAGGGCTCTAGGAACAGAAAGTACGAATTTAGTGTTAAAAGTGTGCAAACTTTTGTAACCCATTCAAGGTTACAACTTGAAATATGATTGTAAATCCAAAACCTATAAATTTTTCGGTTCAAAACCTCAAACTTATGATTTTTTCGGTAGTTTTAATCAGTCGGGGTTTGATTCTTTTCTCCACAGTTTCCCTTTATACAAATCGAATTAATATCGGCATAATTCCTCTGTAAGAAATATGCGGTTGAAGACTACAATTTCTGTATAATGAATAAATTACAAAAAAATATCTCAAAACAGCTACCAAGAAACTTCTGATCAATAATTAGAAGAGAATCGGAAGACGTAGATCACTATAACAAACTTATTTCTGCTCTTGTAATTCATTCGTTTCAATTCCCTCATAAAATTTCAATTACAAAACAACCTACCGACGACTCGAAACACACAAAAACAAAATAAAAACCGATTTTATAGAATAAAACGCAAAGTAGATTAATTACCCGAACAAATAATTAAAACAGAACATACTTAATTTTCAACAATAAATTATAAAACAAAAAAAAATTCCAATATGAAAAAAAAGAGACACAGGTTGATATAAATATCTGAAATTCAACCAACTTTGAAATAAAACAAAGGCACCCACCATAGAGAAATAACATCAAAGCATTTTGTTGCTATGTTCAATGTTGTTCAAAATCGTATATATTATTTATAATCACTGGCAATTTGTGTTTGTCATTTAGTATTTTTATTTTTATTTTGTTTCGAAAAGAGATGGAATGATTTTTTTTTATATATTACTTGCGTCTTCTCTGATGTGATTTGATGAGAAAATATTTTTGTGAGAAATTAAATTTTGGTTTCACCATTCATCGCTATAATTTTTATATAAAATAATGTTGGATAATGTTTTGAACCAGTTTTAAACCAACCAATCAACATTAGAGTGGTGAATATGATGAAAAAATGAATTTAAATTCGTTTAAAATGTTTGAATTTTAAATTCAATAGTTTTAATGCGTGTATAAGCATCGTGTACACGGAGGTGTTGCCTCCAATATTATGAAGTACAGGGATTTAGAGAATTAAGATCAGTTAGTAACCTAACATATTTCCTGTAATTTCCACAAGTATTAGTTATTTCTTCAGAAACTGAATAATTCACGACTATACCTGTGATTCAACTAGCTGAAGTAACTCGGGACAGAACTTAAGATAGTTTCAAAATTAATCTCAGATTTAACTCAAAACTTTGAAGAGAATTCCAATTAGTTCTTTCTATAATCCGGAAACATTTTCTGAACAAACTTCGCCATTTTTACAGAAAAAATGAAAATTTGGTAGTTAGATTATCCAAAATTTAACCAACAAATATGATTCAAACCATTTTTATAGTTATTAATTTAAAAAAGGAAAAATTGGACCCGATGACGTCATCACAGTCAAGCTCCAAAAATCGTAATTTTGATGCTATAAATATGAAATTTGAAGCTGCTCCTAGGTTTTTGATCCTACGTTTTTTCATTTTTAGCAAAATTAGAATTGTAAAGATAACAAGAAAATCACATGCGGAAATTAAATCACATTTTTGGCAATGAATTTGGTTATTTTTTAACCTAAGAACCTGATTTACGTAAAAGTGGATCACCCAATCATACATTCTATACAATAAAAAGATATATTTCATTTAAAATTTAATACTTATTTTCCAACGGAAAAATGTTCAGCTAAAATATACTCTTATTTGGCGACGCAAAGATTCTCACTCGCGCTTCTGGTGGCGAAATTAGAAGCTGTATCAAGTAAAAATGTACATATCCTTCAAATTACGATATAAAATCTAGTAACCCGTACATATCTATATTTCTACGCCAGTTGAAAATATTCGTTCAGTTTTTACTTGATATAGCTTCTAATTTTACCACCAGAGGCGCTCACATAATTTTACAGTTACCAATCAGCCATTCTTTTTAAACGTACCCCTTGCAGTCAAAATGGTGCATTCTAGTTCGCTCTCGCGGTCAGATTTTAATCTTATCCTGAAAAAGGGTCGTAGGTTAGTTCGCTCCCGACGTGTTACCTACTGACAGGTAACATTAATTACCTAAAAATATTCAAACTCATACATATACAGCCATTCTTTTGTTACGTACGTGACATTTTCATGCCGTTTACACGCCTTCTTGTAAGAAAAGAAAATAGAAGTTATTTTTTTCTTATAAATTTTCAATACTAAGCAGATAAACAAATGTGTAAACAATATTTGTACTGAATATAAAATACATAACTTCTATTTTTTTTCTTATAAGAAGGCGTGTAAACGGCATGAAAATGTCACGTACGTAACAAAAGAATGGCTGCAATAGAATTTTTTGAAAAAACTAAAGATTATAGATCAGGGGTCGGTAACCTGCGGCCCGCGGGCCGCATGTGGCCCGCTGCAAGCTTTCATGCGGCCCGCCAAGCAATATAACTTTTCGAACAATTTGCTCTGCCTATGCAGAGTTGAGCATACTTTATACTTTTTTTGTTCTCTGATGCTTTAGAACATGTAAATAAAACTGTTACTAAAAATTTTTCCTCATGTTGATTTTTAATAATATTTATATTAATTTATGTTGAAAAAATGAAAAAACCTCTGTCGCAGTATCCTGCATAACATAGCGAATTTCCGTTTACAAAAATTTGCTTTTTTCGGAAACTACTTGACATAGAATTATTGTTCTAAAAGCCTTTTTATATGATTATTTTCTCCTCTTTCTAACGGTGTAAGAAAATATGGCAAAAACTTGAGGAAATTTGGGCAAAAAACTTACTTTTTCCACAAAAATTTTTTAGGCAAAAATGCCTAAAAATCAACCCCGGGTATCGGACGTGTCTGACTTTTTGGACTTCCAATAATTTTACCAATTTCCGTAAAAACAGGATTTTTCGTTCGAGAGTTATATAAATTTTAATGAATGTCATTTTTGGCGTCTAGAGACTTCAAAATAAATTATTTCTATCATAGTTCCGGGCTCAAGTAGCATCAAGACAGTGACTCTAATAGCTGAATTTTCGATTCGAAAATTCGTTAAAAAAACCTACTTAAGCCACATACTACATTGCAAAATATTTGACTGTGCGGCCCGCTAAAAATTATATTTTTTTAAAATGGCCCGCCATCCAAAAAAGGTTGCCGACTCCTGTTATAGATGATGTAGGATCACGGATCGCACTTTCTGAATCCCCGCTCTCTAATCGATCACGTCACTCATTACACTACTCTCTTCTTTTATACTGTGTACACAAACCTTTACAATTACAATAAAAAGGGTAGGTATTATATTCATTTTATATAAACCGATACATACCTCTCTCGACACTGAATTTCAATAATTGTACTCGTTAAAAGCATTTACTTCGACTATTAAATCTAAATAAGTGTAGAAAATATTTTTTTTTGATAGTGTTATGTGTGCATATTATTGCATTCTCAGCACGCAGCATATACAAAAACATCAATCAGTTTCTCAAATACCTATGTACGTAAGAAATGAATAAAAAGCAAAAAGAAATCTTGAATGAATTAAACACAAACGGGAGGAATGTCTTTGTAATTTCTTAAAAAGGTATAATTTTTTTTATCTACATAAGCAATCTCTGTCCAACTTATTATAATAATAATATTTGTACGAGATTTTTTTTTGAAAAAATGCTGAGGCTATTCACATGTACCTACGAGTTTGTACTGAAAAAAAAATTTGATAAAAAGACGCCTCCCAAAAAAAAAAGAATTAGTTACCAATTCGTGATTGGTTCTGATTTTTTTTTCGGAAACCTCGCTGGAAATGTTTCAAAAGACGCGAACAGACGATATAATGCAAAAATTCCCGATTCTAGGGTGGTTATAGAATCCCCTGAATCCCCTTTAGGAATCCGTTCCCAAAATGCGACTCGCGAGCGGCCTCGCGGTTACATTTTTTTTCATGGAAATAATGGAAGAGTTTATTATTTTCTGATCCACAAAATGTTTTCGAAGATACAGATTTTGAAATAATTAAATTACAAGAAAAATGTTGAAGCCAAAATACCTACATATATTAATAAATTGGTTTTTATAAAAAATAATTTTTACACGATTTTCCAAAATTGCGTAAACATGTTGAATAGATGTCTTCATTATTTGGAAGCAGTTCCATAACTTTTTTGGCCGTAAGTGTTAATAAATTCCAATTGAGATCAAAATTAACCGATAAAAAAAAATGAAATTACAATTTACAAAAAAAATTTTAATAAAAGTCGCATAATAAGGGAGCGATTATTTTTTGAAATTTTCTCCAAAAGATTATTGTAACATCAAGAGGTTTATTATGAGACTGCTCACTTAATATGAGACTTATTAATTTTTTTTTTTTTTTGGTAAATCTTATTTATTTTATGTGTAGTATACACTGTTAAAAATAATATTTCACCTAGTTCCTCCGAGACAGTTAGGTATAAAAGTATTGTTCAGCAAAAAAATTTTCTTTTATCAAAAATTAAATATTCTTTAGTTATTATATTTGTATACCACTTGAATTTCCGCGCACTTATGTTGTACCAATATAAAAGCATTGTAGAAAAAGTGTTGTAAAAACGTTGTAAAATGATGTTTATAAATTAAATTTCAAAAACGACGCGGTCAATAACTTTTATTTGTTATTAAATATGGTTTGTAACTTTGTATTTTATAACATATTAAATTTTTACCAAATTCCTTGGACACGTTTTCATTTTATTCAAAAAAAAAAAAAAAAAAAAATAGTTTTCCCATAAGAGCCCGTGTTAAAATTACAAAACTTTGAAACCGTTTTTCTCAAAATTGAAGCGGTCAGTTTTTTTTTTCGGAATAGGCTCGTGGTCTTGAATTAAATAAATGTCTAGAGAAGTTTCGTTAAAATCCTTTGAAAAATCGTTCTACGTACCACTACCTTAATTGAAGAGGTGGATTCCAAAACGCTAAGTCACTTCTTGCAATTTTTCAGGAAATGTAAAAAACTATCTAGGTAGGCAAATGTAGTAATCTGTTTAAATTATTTTCAAGTTCTTAGATAATAATTATTATTGATGTCATTTATTTGTTCTTATTTATACATATAATTTTCAATAGATTATATTGAAAAAAAAAACCTTTAAAAAGTTGGGTTGAGTTGGTTAAAATAAACCTAGTTTGTTTAAATACAGATATATTTTATTCAAGAAACATTTTATTATTAGCTATTTCATGTGTTTGACATAACAGAAAATCTGTCTACAAGCAAATTTGGAAAAAAATACCAGCTATTATTGGAAAAAAAATGCAATGGTTTACGAGTAAATTTGGCTTAGAGCGTTTTGAAATAAAACTGTCACTGACTTAGCGCTTTTTTGGAAAACATTCCATTTTTCATCATTCCTTTTACAGTAGACTAAGCTCATTTTGAAGGGTGGCACTACGAAAATCGTGTACAGCTGGACTTGAACATTCTATATCAACTAAAATCTCATATTAGACAACAAATGACTTAGCGCCTTTTGGAATCCATCTCTTCATTATTGATAACACCTTTCATAGCAGGAATTGTTTTTATGTGGTGTTTTTGTGCAATTTGTTTTGTGACTTATTCATGTGATTTTTAATTTTTTTTTTAAATGACCATCAAAATGCATATTGAAAACTGAAAGTAAAAAAAAGTAAAAAATTCGGATATTATTTTCGATAAAGTTACTTAATGATTTTTGTGCTATTTTTTTTACGGTCCTTATCCACCACAGAAAAAGGATAAATGCTGTATATGAAAAAGAAAGTGGATACAGCTGAACTCTTGTTTATGCGGTCCTTTTTGAACATTAAAATGCAAAATGTGAATCAAAATCACGAGACAGTAAGAAACTTAAACAGTTACTATAATAACTTTCTTTGATAAAAATACTTTTTAACGGCTTTTAAGCATTTAATCAATACATTGCATAAGAACATAAGTTATTGCATCATTTAATTTTGTTACAGATGCATTTTTCAAAATTTTCATAATATTATAAAATTGAAATACAATGTTTCTACGTGTAAATTAATGCTTTATCTTTTGAGCGTTTTGAGTGATGTTTTTTCGATGAAACTTTTTTTATGCGGTCCTCCCGATCAACCGCATAAAGTTTTTTGTACAATCTGGATCGAACTATACTTACTTTTTATAGCTATTTATGATATTTTTGAATATAATTTTTTTGTGCGATTTTTTTTATGCGCCCCCTATCCACCGCACAAAAAACAGTTCAGCTATACACCTTAGGGACCGACGGAAAACATTTTCAGAGCATTCATCAAGTTAAACTTTTTAAAATATTCATATATCTCGTATATTACGTTACATTTAATTGTTATTCTACATATCATTAGGATTTTAATAAGATAGAAAATATCAAGAACACTGTGCGCGCACACAGTAGCATACTAAAAACAACTGAATAACACTGTGTGACTGTGTGACTGTGATGTGACATAAATGAGTTTGTCATTGTTAATTATACGTGGGCGACATTTAGTTTATCTCTTTTTTTCTTTGTTTTATTTTTTGTCATTCGTTTTTTTTATTGTACCGTTTTCAAATGTTTCAATTAATTTATTAACGACGACAATCTTTGTAGTAATTATTTACAAGTCTCAATACAATTAATTAGTGTGTTAATTATAATTAAAGAAAAGGAAAAAATCTTTAATAGGATTTATTTTTATTACAAGTATTATAGGTATCTATTAGAATTATTTTTATAGACGGAAATGTCTGCATATTCACCATAGGTGAATGGATGCACTGATTTTGAAACAGTATATTGTGCAATAAGTGCGAGAAATTGTCGATTGCCCACGAAAGCGAAGTTGAGCGCACTCACTACGTTCGTGCGCTCATTCGCTGGAGTGGGGCAATCGACAATCCCGCACGAGTTGCACATACTATTTTTTATTACGAATTTCACATACTTTTTTCTATTATTATCACTATTTTTGACATGTTTATTACTTTTTAAAATAATATTTTTAAGTGTTCGTCTTTCTTTTCTGAATTAATTATCGTTTAAATTACTTTGTTGGTGGTTTCTATGGAAATAATTATGAAATATTTATTAAATGAAAAATTAAAAGGCGGCTTTGCGTGTTTTGATTAAATTTTGCGTGTCTTATTGTCAATTTGCGTGTGGAAAGTTACTTTCCACACGCAAAAAAGTATGCGGGAAGAGTACAGTGGGCAAACAGCTATTTTGCGTACAGAAATGTGTGCGCCAAGTTAGTACTTCTCCCGCATGAGTAATAAAAAATATTGAAATCGTTTTTGATTCAATGCTTACCATGGCTTCAAACTGAAGTGTAAGGGTGCGTTTAGACTACGACACTATACACCGTACACTCGGTGTATACACCGAGTGCCTATGTATGCATACGAGTGTCTCTAATTGCGACATTTATTGCGGACACCATAATTAGTAGTGTCGAATAAGTGGCTATGTGAATACGTTGTGTCCAAGTATCTCTTGTAGCTAATAAGTTTTCAAACAAGTTCGATACTTTTCCATACACTCACAGAAAAGAGATAGATTCATAGTGATCGAACACTAGCTGTTTCGTTCTAAAAAATTGTTTGCCTGTGAATAGCTCGGACACAAATTTTGTACGTTTATGTATACAGACACTATCCAGACACAAAAATTCCGTTAAAGTGTGAACAGTAAAGAAATTTATGTCTGACATTTGTGTCTTAGTCTAAACTAAGCCTAACAATCATTTTAGCTATTACGGTCACTGTCATGACGCGACTTGAGCCCAGGACTAATGTAGAAATTTGTTTTGAGGTTACTAGAAATCAAAAATGGCATTCACTAAAATTTATATAAATACACATATATATATTATGTATATATGTATTTACGTATCAGCACGATAACTCTCGAGTCAAACATTATATTTTTATGAAATTTGGTGGAAACATTTAAAGTTTAAAAATCTTTGATGAGTTCCTCAGCCAGACATGTCCGATGCCGGGAACATGGTTTTTTGGGTATTTTTCGTGAAAAAAATTAATTTTTTACTGAAATTTTCTCAAATTCAAAAATTTTTGTGACATTTTTTTACACCGCTGGAAAGAGGAGAAAAAATCACATGAAGAAGGTTTTTCAAACATTATTCTATGTAAACTGGTTTCCAAGAAAAACTGATTTTTGTAAACGGAAATTCGTTATGTTACGCAGGATAGCGCAACAGGGGCATTTTCTGCTCTGATTTATATCTGAAATGTTGTGTTCAATTTATTGCTATTATTTTCAAACACAATTTTAAAAATTCTGAAAAACGCTCATCAAACTAAATGTAAAATTTTAGGTAGGCCAAGACGATTATCTGGATCATTACTCGCAGTGGTTATAGAACCAGGCCCGACGAGAGGGTGGGGTAGCCGGGGTTGTAGCTCCGAGGCTCGGGCTGGAAGAAGGGGCCCATAGCAGTCGGTAGGGGCCCGGGAAAAATTGAAAACTGTTTTTTTTTTGCTCGTCACTTATTCTTTCTAGGAAAAATTGTTAAAAGATGTGCTTTATTCCTGGGGCCCGCCATTTCTTTCCACGGCCCTGTATAGAACTATATAAAGCAGTTAAATTGTAGGTTGATTTGATAAAAAGAAAACATGAGAAATTGGCCAAAACATATATTAATTTTTTTTGCCAAAAACCAATATCTGCTTGATTTTTATCGTTCGGGTAGGTACCTATACACCAAATAATAGAATAAAATTTTATAACCATTGTGGATAATAATGTAGATGGATTGGAAACTTTTGGATTTTACCATAAGTAAAAACTTGAAACGCAAATCTATACCTACTAATAAAAAGACATTTTTTATAATTGGTTCGGTCGTTTTTAAAACAGAAGTTCAAAAAAAATCTTATATCTATTATTTAGATTCGATTGATTTCTTAATAAGGTTTCATCAGTATTATATGTTTTTCGGGTTTTTTTATTAATTGAAATGAAATCATATAATATTTTCAGTGATGCGTTGGTTCACACGCTAAAATCGGCCTGCTTTGATATATCCACAAGGAATTATTCTTCCTGTTTGCTTCTTCTCTTGTTCGTTGAAGGACAATTTTATTAGTCCTCAATGGTATCAAGTACGGGCTTGATTCTAGTGTTTCTCAATAGTCGTAGAAAAAGTAGGACGAGGGAAAGGGAATAGTGTGTCAATTGTAATAACGAATTAATTTTATTTTCATAAATCGTAATCGAAAAACTTCTGAGGTTGTACAACATTAAATCTGTCTAAAAATAGCCAATATTTTGAAAACGGTTTCACATTTCACTTAAGCGGCCCTGATACAGGTGTCCACCTAACAGGGGCAGAGTAAGGCCCGATTTACATTAACGCTCTGCTCTCACTCCGCTTCAGGTTCGATAAAATATTCTTACACAATAAACAATGAGTGTATTCACATCATCGTTCTGATATCGGTGCGATATCAGTCGCGGTTCGCTCCCGTTCCAATGCCACTCCAATATCAATATCACTCAGGTAATATTTTATCGGAGCGATATCAGACTTGTTATGGCTTGTACCTATAGTGTAAACACTTTTTTGATTCCACTCCACTCCGCTTGCATTCAGTTGTTATGAAAAGATATTTGTATCGAACTGAGACCGAATTGGGAGTGTACCCAGAGTGGCATTATAATGTGAATAGAGAATGAATAGGTACCAGCATGATATCAGCACTGTAATGTGAACACAACAAAATTATGTCGAATCGGGAGCGTAGTGATATCGGAGTGAGAGTGGAGCGTTAATGTAAATCGGGCCTAAATAATAATATTAGGTAATGTAGTATTCATAGCTAATTTTTTAATTCAAATTTTTTTTTTTTAAATTTTTTCATTCAAATCAATTTTATGAACTAATTTAGGTACTTATACAAAAATATAACGTTTACAAATTTATCGTCACATTAGAATCATTGTTAACAAGTTAAAACATGAACAATTATACCTAAACCCATATAGGTATACCTACGCACTAGATGCACTTGCGTCCGGTTAATGGAGGTAATAATGTACTAAATAATAATTTCCTCATCAAAAAAATATCGTGTCCGCGTCCGGTTAACAGAGTGCCGAATGCATTGGTTTTAGTATAACATGCCACCGTAATACAAAATTTGTTCAGCTATAGTTCTACTGTAGGTACTGCACAAAATCTAATGTTGTACAATATTATTGATCGTCTGTAGATTATACTTCTTGAAGGATTGTACAATATATTGCGTTGATCAAAGACAGTCTATAGTGGGTCTGTTTATGTTATTGCGCAATATCAATTTAATTGTTTAGAAGTTTCGATTTATTGGCTGTTTTGTTACGTCACTTAAGTATAATGTCTGAAGCAGAGTGACACGACCGTTCCCTGAAAGACCCAGTGTACACACCATCTTCTTGTTATTTAAATTATTAATTTTTACATTAGGTAATTATTTATTGCACTGCAGCATTTTTATTATGTATGGTCTATTTCAATTAAATTTAACTATGCTTCGTCACTTTGAATTTAAATAATTTCCGTTTTCTTGGCTTTATTTCCTTCATTATTGCATTTACGTAAATTTTAAATTTGCAGTTTTGCAATTTTGCAATTTGTTTCGAATATAAGAATTATTTAATTTTTTTAACGAAAACTCACGATCAATTGTATTTGAAATGAGGTGTACTTAACATTTTGAATCAAACAATTGACTGTACAATATTACTGAGCGTGTAGTGACTGCTTTATTCAATTGACAATCAAAGACTCGGGCTAAAAAATGTTATAAAAATTAAAGTTTTTAATTATATCGAAGTACAAAGTTGAGATATTAAATTTTTCTGTATTTCTTGGGATGGCGGGGGGGGGGGTACTTTTTTGGAAAATAAGTGTCAAAACAACAAACAATATGTACCTATGTCTGTATTAAAAAACAATTATTATAAAAAAATTTTTAGGGGACATATTTGTTATAACATGGTAAGTTCGATAGCCATTCTTGTCTCTTATAGAAGTTCTAAGACAATTTTTAATCAGTTTCAGTTTAGAAAAGCTTCATTCAGTTGTTTCATTAATTATTCATTGAAGCTCTCTTATCAATCACATTGTTGATAACATTTGATAAATTTTTGCTTATACATGTTGTGACCCCTGTAATTTTGATACACCTGCTACATAGCAGCTACACTCCTGCAGTACCTATAAAATTAGTGTAAGGCTCTTGCATCAAACTTCTTTAAACTCGTGAGAAATACGAACATTTTTTTTCACCAATTTATTGAAATTTTATACGTTATTCTTGCATTATTTTGCGCAATATAAAAGAAATATTTCAACGTAATTGAACACCCCCGCCCTTATACATATACCCCCTCCCCTTGTAAAAGAAGAAACCGAACCACTGTTAAATTTTGTGTAATACCAACCAACTCGGATGATCAATTGTAAATACAATTTTATAAAAATCTTTTTTTTTTAAATTTTAAAATAACCTTGCTTAGTTCCGGTCTAATATTACTTGGGGTGCATTATAACAACCCCTCCGCAACACCCCCACGCATACAGTGTGTACTTATGTGTGTATGTATGGGTTTTTAAAATGTAGGTCTCACATTCTTATTATATTACTTCCATTTAAATGCATACGGCAAGCATAGTATATATCGGTATCGTACAGCGCAAACTGACACAAACAAATGCACCGTAGCTACGCAGGTTAGAATGAACTACAGTAAAACCTCGCTAGTTCGACCTAATGCGGATCATGGTCGGTGTAAATTACTGAAAATTCGGAATTATGGAACAATTCTAAAATCACGTGTAATTCTGACTTTTACGGATATCGTGTACTTAATTTAGAGTTTCAAAGCATAAGTGTTGAGTCGGTGAATTCAGTAATGAATAAGAAGTATAAAAATCAAAAATTTTAATTATTCTATGTTTAATTTTAATAACAATTGACTCCGAAATGTATATTACACACTAATTTACTATATAAATTAGATTTTTGTCAGTCCGAATTATAGAAGTTCCGAATTAGTGAAGTTTGAAATAGCGAGGTTTTACTGTAGCTCTGTCTCACCTCGTCACAACACAGTTCCTCGGCTAAATCGAAATATTAGATAATGTGAGAATCTTCTGTATAATTTGTCAATCAAAATAGATATTATTAGGTACCTGTCTTTTTTTGGGGATTTGGCCAGAGGCTGAAATTTTGATTTCATTAGTAGCAGTTTTTTTTATATGAAAGGAAACATTGTACCTAGTTTTTTTTTTTACTACAAATCTGAGGTTGTTACAATGTTCAGTCTCCACAATGTTGATGCTTTAATATGAGGTGTAGGCCCCATATCTGCAATTTATCGAAAATACTCAGTACTGGTAGCAGAAAAGGTACTACCTTCCTAGAATGAAATCTGGGAAGTTGGCAACTTCCACTTTTGGTACCATGTAACAAATAATTAAATAGCTTAGGTAATCGAATTACATATGTATTTTATAAGTAGCAGGATTTATTAGTCGAATTTTCTCCGAAAAATTAGACTTATACAGTCTATACGATAAGAGCTGCGAGAGGCGAGACCAGGGGCGCTATCCGTTTTCGGACCCGTAGAACACGATTATGTAAAAAAAAAAGATGTCTGATATATATATATATATATATATATTTTCCCGCAACCTTTTAATATGTGTAGGGCCCCCCTATGGAAGTTAAGAGATGAAATTTGGTAAGTGGGGCTTATTCCGATGCACAACAATACTATCAAAGTGGGGTCAAATTTTGGGCAAATTTTTTTTCGGACCCGACCTTTAAGGGGGTGGTGGGGGGCGGAAAAGCAATAAAACTTTTCCAAATCGGTTTTAAATAATGTTTCGGTCAATTATCTACAACATATCCAAAATTCAGCTTCCTAGGATGATATGGTGGGAGTAGAGGGGGGAAAAACGATTTTCGCTGGATCTAACAGGCCCCCAGCCCCCCAGAATTAACGTAGAGGGTTGAAATTTGGTGTGTTGATAAAGTTCGTACCTAGGTTGTGCTTTTTGGAGGTTTTAATATTTTACCCCCACCCCCCTCATTTTTAAGCTACAATTTCATGCATTTTCGACGTTTTCGAAGTTTGTACCACTCGCACAGGTCACCCGAATAAACCTAGAGGGCTGAAATTTTGTATTCGGATTGAGTTAGTATCAAGGGGGTGCCTTTTGGGGGTCTCGACTTTTAACCCCTACCCCCACCATTTTTATACCTAAAAGAACATGATTTTTCTTGTTTTTTAACAGTTTCGTTCGGGTCAAAATCTCCCCAAATAAACCTAGAGGGCTGAAATTTGGTGTACAGATTAAGCTAATAGCCAGACACTGTTTTTTGGAGGTTTCAACTTTTAACCCTTACCCCCACGATTTTTACGCCAATATTTCCTTAATTTTTTTGCTTGTTTTCTAACACGTCTAGAGACTCCATAAGGAAACCTAGAGGGCTGAAATTTTGTACGTGTATTCAGTTAGTATCCAGCTAGTACCTTGTAGGGAGTCCACATCACTTTTCCCCCACTTCTCCCATTTTTACATCGGAATTGAATGCTATTGTTAAATGTGTTTTAAAAGCATTATGTTTATTCTAAATACAAGTAGGCGAATAGTAATTTTAAAAAATTTAAAAAAAAGTGAATACAATTTTTTAACAAATGAAATACATACATATTAAGTAATTTGCAAATGTTATTAAAGTCACTGTTTATTTATTTATTTAATTATTATTTAGGAATTTTGGATTTTTATTATTTATAAAATAGAAATTTTGGATTTTTTTGGAAAGAAAAAATATCTTCATAAAAGCCTTCCAGTTTACTATTTAAGTTCCTTTTTTAATATTTAAAAGTAAAACACAAAGGCAATTGGCGGATAAGCATGGATAGAAATGCCCTCGTACGAATTGTTTTGGCTTTTTCCCTGTTAACTTCTATCGGCACAAAATTGAAATTTACTGAGATTCAGCCCTTAAAAACTTAAAATCTTTTTATAAAGCCCCGATCAACCGGACACTCATTATCAGTTTTGAAACCACCAAAATTACAAATCGCTTGTGGAGTTTCAATTATATTTCGCTTGTAAACACTCAATACCGAAGAAATAATTTTTTTTTTATTTTTTTTATTTTTTATTTTTATTTTTTTTTTTTTGAATGAAAAAATATCTTTATAAAGGCCTTCCAGTTTACTATTTAAGGTCCTTTTTTAATATTTAAAACTAAAACATAAAGGCAATTAGCGGATAAACATGGGCAGGAATGCCCTCGTACGAATTGTGTTGGTTTTTTTTCTGCTACCTGTTTTCGGCACAAAATTGAAATTTACTGAGATACAACCCTTAAATACTTAAAACCTTTTTTTAAAGCCTCGATCAGCCGAACACTCATCACCAGTTTTGAAACCAACAAAATGACAATTCGGTTGTAGACTTTCAATCACATTTCGCTTGTAAACATTCAATACCGAAGATGAAGGGGGAAATTCGACTACCGTGATGGGGCCCCGCTGCTCACGGCGTTTTTTATTTTTGAGAGGTACTTCTTCAAATCTCAAGGTCACCATTTAACTAATACCTATATTACTAAGATTTAAACTGCAATTATTTCAAAACGAACATTTCTCAGATATTCCACTTTCATACAAGGAAGGCGCAGGTTATAGAACAAGAAAAAATTCAACAGATTTAACAGAGCCAAGCCTTCATTAAGGGGAGATTCGAAAAAAACATCAAAAATCGACCTTTTTATGTCACCGAAGGATGACATATTAATTTCGTTGTGTGATTATAGTGAGGGAAAAATTAATAATAATAATAATATATAATATAATAATTATCGAGTTGTACACGCATATATTGAATAAACGCAAGAAGGCTGTATTCTCACTGTATTTAAAAAACGAGCCAAAAAATCATAAATTAACACTTTCACTGAGGTGACATTACTTAGTGCGTGTTAAAAATCCGCACTTGACGAATTTTTTATTTATTTATTTTTCTTTTTATACAAATACCTAAATATTTTATTAAAAAACTAATTATACAACATTGTTTCTACATATCTAGAGATTACAAAAAAAAAAAATTTTAAAATTCAAAAATGAGCTGAGTATAAGTGACTTTGAAGTCGACACTGCGAGATTTTTTCACTTTGATGGCTCCTGGCGTTCTGAAATCCCCAGTGAATCAAAATAAAAAAATCAAGAATTTTTTGAAAATATACATATACAGTTACGGCATTATCTAGGATCTAAGAAAAAAAATAAAAAAAAACCGGCGAGAAATCGCATTTTGAAAATAAATTTTCAAAAATCACCGCCTTTTCTCGACTATAAACAACCACCATTTTGAAAATATATTATGGAACCAAAAGATCCTAGTTCCTGTCAAAATGACGATATCGAGGAATAAGATGCACTTCTATTTATGTCGATATCTCAAATACTTTTTGCGATACATGAGGAACCATGTCGAAAAACGTACTTTCGAGAAAAAAGCATTTACTTAAAATTTTCTTATTTAAATTGAATTATAGTAAAGTGCGTGCACTAAAATACCCATAACTTTTTGATTTTTCTCTTAACGAACGTAACTTAAGGAACGTAATTATGAAGAAAAAAAATCGAATTATTTAATTTTTTTTAGTGACTCTCACCTTAAACATAACATTTTATTTTTAATGGGTTTTTAAATTAACTGTCAAAATAGTGTTTGGGACCTACTGGGAAGGGAGGTAGGCTGTTTAGAAAATTCAGAGCGAGTCAAAATTTTATTGTTATATACTCCTTTTTTTGCAAAATGCAAAATATTTTGGGCTCCCGAAGCTGTATAAAGTTAGTATTACATTATTTACTAATTTTCTGAATAATCCTTGAATGTAAACTCGGTAATGAACGCAAAAAAAACTAATAATTGTTACCGATTCTTGATATCAAAAATTAAAATTGAAATATCTCGTAATTTTCGTTGGAAACTTTGAGGAATATTTAAATTATTATCAAATTAGAATGGTAAATCTTTGAAAATATGACTCTTTAGAACGTACCCCGGGTAAATTTTAGCGGATAGTGTCTTCCAGTCTTGGAGAATATTATTGAGGACGACAACTCAAAGGACCTGAAATTCGTACTTTCATAATTTCAAGTGGTGTTCAGGAAACATTGTTGAAGCATTACGCCACCTAAAAAATTTCCAACATTACACTTTTTTATTCGCGGTCAACAATCTACATAATATTTTCGATTCGTCGAAACATAAAAATATTTTAAAAACCGTATTTAACTGACCTAAATTTTCGAAACGTATGGTATTAATTTATATATTGAAACACACCACATTACGCATACCATACTTAAGTAACTAATATAAGTACTCGTACATTTCATGTAGTAAATACTTCGAGTAAGCAACTAAAATTTCATTCATAAAACTTGAAAACCGTACGGACGGACGGACTACGGCACAGACAAACGGACCAACAAACAACCATCAAATTTCAAAAAAAAAAAAAAAGATTTTGATTCGTATATTGTGAATGACATATGATGCAAGTGTGTATGTGTTACTCTATTCATGTCTATTGCCATCTCACTTGCACTTGATGTACGCACCAAATGATATGTAGTCTCGTTACCAAGTGCATATATAACTTCCGGTGCGTACAAGATGAGTCAACAATAATTTGATCGTTTTTTTTTCTCTACTTGTATATTTTATTTTGCGTTAATGCGTTTGTTTTGAATGCACACAACATAAAGATCATTTACCGTAAGTGCTTATTTATGGAAAAAAAATCACGAGATGCTGTTCTTTTTTTGGACTTATCTTTTTTTTTGATTTTGCATCACTCACTTATGGTCACATGTGTATGAGATGAAATTTTTTTTTTATAAAAAAAGTAAAAAAGTAATGTTACTATTTTTAGAATTTATTGAAAATATCATTAGTTTGAAATTTTTTTTAGACTGTTTTCGATGTATTCGAATTTTGGCTAAATTTGAGACAGGGACAGACTTAATTAAAATGTGATTTTTATTTAAAAAAAAAAAAAATTACAGTTAAAATTTGAACGTGATGTGAAGTATACCTATTTTAGAAATATTTTGTAAAAATGGAAAATTTCGGGTTCGAACCACTAAGTGGTTCAGTGGTTTTTCGAGCTTCAGAAGTAGCTAGTATTCAACCTCTAAATTTGCAAAGAACATTTTGACTGTAGCTGGATTACAAAATAAAAATTTTTAAGTTAGGATGGAACAGAAAAAGGTTTATAATAGACGATTATTTCAGAGCAAAATTTCATTATCCCCAACATTCGAACCCGCATTATTTGTTTAAGGGAATTTTCTAGTCTAAAAATTAAAAAAAAAAATTTTTTTGCATATTTTCAAAGTTTAGAGGAAGGAACATTGTACGAGGCAGGTATCGCTGATTAAAAAAATTTAAGTATAATACATTATTAAACAACTCAGACTGCCTGAAATGAGACTCCAAACTTTAAACGCGTTTTTCTCGAAACTATGTTTTTTTGAAACGGTTGACATGATAATTCATTCAAATTCCAGTGGACCAATTGCATTGAAATTTTGTATATTTTGTATATTGTATATTCTTAATATATTCTAAATTCGTTTGACAAGAGGTTAATTGAATTTTTTTTACTATTTTAAAATTACCATCCTTATACTCTTTAAGAATTCACTAAAATTTTGTGTTTCAGGGGGTCGAAATTATGTCAACCAAGGGCAGCTTTTTTTTGAGTCGCTACTTTACCAATTTGAAATTTTTTCAATTTGACTTTTTTTACCATTTGTACTTTTCAAATGTTAATAAAAAACTGATAAAAATAACCGATAGTAAAAAATGTTTAAGGTTTTTTATTTATTATGCATGGAAAAACACCAAAAATTTGGCAGGACCGTGGAGAAAAACAGCGGGCCCCGGGAATAAACTACATTCTTTTAAAAAATTCCTCCCAAAAGAATAAATTATGAACAAAAAAACCTTTTTTCCTGGGCCCTCTACCGACAATTACGAGCCCCCTCCTCAAGCCCGGGCCCCAGGGCTAGAACCCCAACTACCCCACCCTCTCGTCGGGCCTGCGTCTAGGCCAGAATAGCTTCTGAAACGTGTTTAAACAATAAGCAATTACACTGTTCGTATTATCTCTATTTTTGGATTATTCAAGGTGAGGTTTGTCTTAAATCACTCAAATAAATGCACTTTACTATACACAGAAACTTAGATAATATGTATTAAGGCAAAACACAATTTTCGTCGAATTCTAAATTGAGACAAGTCTTATTTGGACAAGTTTTTGATTAAGTTAATAGTTTAGCCGTAATAAAAATGGCAACCCACAGAAAGCTCAGTCTATATTTTGTAATATTTGACTATTCCGAATTAAATAATATCTTACAGAGTCGAACAAATTTGAAATGATAGAGACGTAATCAATATTTACGTGTGTCTACGTGTCTTATGGACCACTAGTACCAACCCGCACGCATTAAAAACACTCTCTCATTTTAAATTCCTACGATTCTAGTACTATTTCTTACTATTGTGAATACTTTAGATGACAGATAATAGATACAACGGGCACATGAAGTGCTATATAAGAAAAAAAAAACAATATTTACCAAACAATGATTTTAAATATAAATCAATATTATCAAATAGTTAATACATATAATATTATAAATATTACATATTGTCACATAAGTATATTTGAAAATAAATTATTTTTGTTTGACAAACACTGGAAAGGCGTGAAGTCTAATATGTAATACAAATACATATATTAATAAAAATATACATATGCGTTATATGTATGTTTAAACCACAGAGGACAGAGACGCCGCATCTATCTCTTTTCTGAAATCACGAGTGTGTCCTTCTGTGCTCATTAGGCTTCTTAGTTGTCAGTTTGTCAGTAGCAGTCGATGATTGAATATCAACCACACGATAATGGACTTGATTGTTGTTGGTATTGTTACATCGGTTACATCCCCTAGTACATGCGTGTGATGTCTGACCCACGTGACCGCCCCCTACTATCTGCGTTACTCACACAAATACACAAAATCCCACTAATACAATGTAAACCCAGTGTGTGTATACAACATATTGTCTATCTCTTACATGTTACACTGGTTCCAGTAGTGTAGGCATAGATATGTTGTCTCTGTCCTCTGTGGTTTAAACATTCACATATTTTTAGAATACAAGAATAAAAAATTTCAAAAATAACAGAAAAAGTTATTGTGTTTTATTTATTTAAATGAAAAAATTTCTTTAAACGGTCTTGTTAAACATTTTACAAATATACACATTTCGGCAAAGTATTCAAATAGGCATAAAGAAGAGAAGAAAACACACGTCATCGACAAGACAATGTTTGGTTATGGTTGTGTGTGACGTCATTATGTATGAATTCGAATATGTTTCTACTTTCTACAGTACACATTTTAAAAGTCAAGGGTTATTCGCAAAAAAAAGTTGTAACGTATTTTATCACACTCTAAAGTCCAAGTTAACTAATTCGCTCCGAGCCGAAACTATAGCCACCTATATCAAGTGATTATGTGACAACTTATCAGGACATTTTATTACTATTATAAATGAATTAAAAATAAATAAAAAACTGAAATTTGTTTAATAAAAGCCATAAATCTTGCTCATTTTACCTTAAAAATGTCTTAATTAATGGAATAGTTTTCAACAATTAACCAAGAAAAAGCATAGAGGTGTAATTTTTATGATATCTTTTTGAAAATTTTAAAATAAAGTAACGTTTGATACAAACAATTATATATAACGTTACAAATAATTTTTTTTATTATTTTGTCGAATCTGGTAAATAGATATCATAGTAAGTAATCGCTTTAAAAAAATCAAACAGTATTTTTTTAGAAGAAAATAGTAAAATTATGTACAAACTAGCCGTACCCGCGACGTCGTTCGCGCAAAACATTGTTATAAACTCAATGAGAAGTATGAGAGTGTAATAATTATACAGAACTTGCAAAGAATAATTTTTGTGTAATGCATGCACATGCTCAAAATGGTTTTTCTATTCTCCCGTGGGAATGAGGAATTTTCCCGGAGTAAACATTATCTTAAATGTTGACGCAAGTAATAGGTTATCACCACACCAAATTTCATAAAAATTCGTCCAATAGTTTTTGCGTAATACGTGCACATGCACAAAATGATTTTTCAATTTTCCCGTGGGAATGAGGCATTTTCCCGGAGTAAAAAGGATCTTAAATGTTGCCCTAGGTAATAAGTTATCACCACACCAAGTTTTATTAAAATCCGTCCAATAGTTTTTGCCTAATGTGTGCACATGCTCAAAATGGTTTTTCCATTTTCCCGAAGTAAAAAGTATTTTAGATGTTGACCCAGGTAATAAGTTATCATCACACCAAATTTCATTAAAATCCGTCCAATAGTTTTTGCGTGATGCGTGAACACACAGACAGACAGACAAAAATTCTAAAAATCGCTGACTTTGATATCTACATCGATAACTATTTACATTACCAGTACAATTTTCCAAAAATATTCCATGTACAAAAATAGTCTCGTTACAATTTTATTATATGTATAGATAACGTCCTGATAAACTGACATATGTATTTGTCTACTTTGAGCGCTGTAGTCGAATTTCGTATTCCCTCCAGGCAAAAGCTCATAGCGGATAGTATTCTTAACTTTTACTGATAGACGCAAGTGTGTATCTTATGTTTCTCGTTATGTTGCTACTAATTTAACAGAGAGTCTACCATTTTGAGTTGAATTTTAAATACGAATTAAATCATATAGTACGCTAGCATTAAGTGTTTTCTATTTTTTGTAACCATTAGGATTTACTAACTTTTTAATATATCTACTAGGAATACTAACATGTTGCTCAAAAACGAGCCTAATCTTCCTTACCGAAAAGAGAACTAGTTTCCGATTAGATTTATGATTTGGTCACTTGTTTTTTTTTTTTTTTTTTTTTTTTTTTTGAATACAGTGAAAATATCTAGATTTCCCTCCTGTGTTGCATACAATATATAGTCTGTATGACGAATATTTTGACGTTTGTTAGCATACTTGTCATATGGTTACAAGCACACATGGAAGCGGTTCTTATGTTCCTTCTTTTGTAGACAGTAAAAGACAAAAAATTACAGTATGATATTTTTAAGTATCTACTAAGTATTTACACAATTTTGTAAACGACTGTAATTTGAAGTAAGTTTATAAATATTTTTATGTTTTAAAAATTTTATTAACAGTGTAAAATATTTCTAAAAATAGAAAATAATTTATACAAAATATTAAAATTATAATATTTATATAAAAAAATGAATTTATTGATATTGATTTATAAGCGATTTAATTATAAATGCAAACGAAGTGCGTTGATCTTTTCAAAAAATATGAAAAATTAATTTCGAGTTTCTGACTGTAAAACATACATAACAGATACACTGGTTGAAAGTGGCCACTACCAGTTGTTCTCATAATATATTAATTTGTCAAAAAATCGAATGTTAAAATATTCATTTACAAGAAAATACAGGTACTCAAATGTAATCTGCTCTGATAGTTTAGGCAGCACTATTCTGTTCCTGCTGTTAAGCGGTTTTGTTATTGTTTTAGCATAGTCAATAAATCAACGATCGTCTACCTTAGAAATTTTCACGGGACATCGTTCGAAAAACGTTTCATTTTTCCTACCAAAATGATGCAAGTCTTTTTAGAAATACGAGAGATTGGACAGAATTTTTTTCTAGTGGTTCTATAAGCCTAATTTCGATAAAAATAGAAAGAACGACTTCGGAAACCTACACAGTAAAAAAACTTGTGTTCTGCATAAAAAAAAACTAGTGGTTAAAATTTTTGTGTTAAATAAGTAACACAACCCTGCGTTAATGTAACATTTCGTGTTTGTGTTGAATGAAAATATTAACACAAATTTCGATTTAACAGAATAAAAATGTTAACCTGTTTTGAACAACAAAGAAGTAACATAATATTTGTGTAGAGCAAAAGAATGTTATAAGTACATAAATTAGATTAGAATATATATCTACCAAAATATATATAATAAAAAAGATGAGAGTAGTTCTTATTATTAAACAAAACCGAAAAATTATGTTTTTTCAGTTATTGACGAATATAGTTTTATTAAACGTTTAAAAATGAAACAATTTTCTTACATTTTAAGGTTATTTTGTTACAGATTCAGTTAGACAAAATCATGCAAGCTTACTTACATGTAAGATTGTATATTATATAATACAATCTCAAATAAGCTTACCTGATTTTTTTTTAACTGAATCTGTAACAAAATAACCTTAAAATGTAAGAAAATTGTTTCATTTTTAAACGTTTAAAAACTAACTCTGATAAATCTGAAAAATTAACACAAAATGTACATCCTCTTATGTGTTAAATCATTGACACAAATCTTGTGTATAGATTTGACACATATGCTTTGTGTTAAAATAACACCAAAAAATTTGTCAAATGCGTATTTTTGACACGCACTAAGTAATATCATCTCAGTGAAATGTTAATTTAAGATTTTTTGTTAACTCTATAGTTGTTCAGAGCTCTACAGCCCTCTTGCGTTTATTCAATATGGATGTACAACTCAATAATTATTCAGTCACAAAACGATATTAATATGTCATCATCGATGACATAAAATTGAGTGGACCGTTCTGGACATGTGAAATGTGTTAATTTTAACACAAATTTTTTCACTGTGTACAATTCGTTTCCAATTTCATTATTTTATCATTTTATTTGCAATTTTTAGACCAACGATGTCGAAAATTTCTTTTTTCTGAAATCAGACTTTATGGTAGTCATAGGCGGAATTTAGGGTAACAAGGGGGACAGCTGCCCCCCCCCCAATATTCGTGCAAATAAAAAATTATAAGCTTAAACTAAATTTATTAAAGTGATATAGCAGAATAAATTGAGTGGGGATGCAGAAATTAAGTCAAGCATTTGTCGACCTGAACTGGTTTGCTATTCTAAATTCAATCTCCCAAAAATTCTAAAAATCTCCCAAATCTCATTCCTTTTCTCAACTCAAGCTTTACAGAAAAGTATTTGCCTGCGAATATTTCATTTTTGCTCTTAAATAACGAAATTTCTTTAAGGATAACTTACCACTTCAAGCTTTAGCAACATTTTAAAAACAAATCGCACCTGACTTTTAAAACTAAAATCTCCAAAAATTCGGATTTATTTATGTTCCAACAATATAAAAACAGTGTAGGATGAATCCACGTGTTTGGTCATTTTTCAAAATTGACAAATACTTTGATGTCATGAACTCATGACCATTTGATCAAGTTTCAATCAGTTTTATACAATTTATTAGTATATACAAGAATAATAGAGCCTCTGAAAATTAAATGCGCGATGACCACCTCTACTAAACAGTGTTATACGGTAATATAAAATCGTATAATCTTATTTTTAAGAACTGAAAATGACACTTCAAAACTAAAATTTTGTCACATATAAGTTATTATAATTTCTACTATCTTTTTTCAATATATTAGATAGTAGAGCTTGTGAGAGATAGTTATATTACGAGTTTGTCCAAAACATAAATTTATGTGAATGAGTTATTTTCAGTTGTCGTTCTTTTCACTATAACTATGTATCTATACAAAGTTATAAATATCCCTGTCACAGCATCCTACATAACATAGCGAATTTCCGTTTACAAAAATTAGTTTATCTCGGAAACCAGTTTACATAGAATAGTAGTTCACAATCCTTTTTTATGTAATTTTTTCTCCTCTTTCCAATGGTGTAAAAAATGTCGACAAAATTTTTAAATTTGAGGAAATTTTGACAAAAAACTAAATTTTTTCACGAAGATTGCCTAAAAAACCATGTTTCGCGTATCGGACGTGTCTAACTGAAGAACTCACTCAAAATTTTTAAACTTTCAACGTTTTCACCAAATTTTTGTAAAAGTAAGATGTTGTTTTCGATTCGAAAATTCGCTAAAAGTGTCCTTAAAATATGTCCGGTTTACTTTTAGTGAACTGCAATTATGAAAAAAAAAATTAGTGGTTCGACAGAAGTATTACCTATAGATCGAAGCCAGAGGGAGCCACTAGTATAGATAAACAGATTTTTTCTACTCCTACTATTAAAAGTAACATTTTGTGCACGGCTAACTATATGTAAAAATTAACAATTGCCCACACAATGCGGAAATAGCCGCGGGAAATTATTTCGCACTGCTCAATATAATAAAAAAGTTGGCTCTGTCTGATTTAACCCTAGAATCATACGTTGGTCTACGAGTCAAGTTAATCATACATCGGCGTCGTTTCGACGAATGGACTTTTTACGGGGAGTTTTAGAGTTTATTTGCAAAAAACATTCTTTTTACATAACAATACTACAAAAGCGAACAAAATATTTAAAAAAATTGGATTTGGAAAAATTTCTTAATATAAATATTTACTAATTTTTTTAATCTTTTATCAAAGCATATTTTCACTATAAAAATTAAAAAATAGATAAATACATCAATTGTATCATAAAAAATGTCTTTCAAATAATTAATTTATGAACTATTATGAGTCAGTGGACATGTGTGACTTTACAGAATGTGAAATTTCTCAGTCCTAAATATTCCTCTAGATATGTAGTTATTTCCCCATTAGGCACATTTGTAAATTTTCTAAAATTTGTTAGTAATTTTTAGAATAAGATCTCAAAAAATAATAAAAATTAAAATATTTTCCATAAAATAAATTGTTAACCTTTTATTAAGTCAGTTGAAACGCATTCTTTAGTTTTCGATTCAATATATTAAAACTTCAGTATTATGTCGTCTCTATAAGTCAAACAGCTGTAATCATCTTTCACATTATCATAATCATTGAATAAATGAATTATAACATGCATATCTTTAATAAATTTTAGAAAAATTAGGAAAACTTTTATATGTGGAGTACAAAATCTTTAAAAAAAAATTCGTCAAGTGCGTGTTTGACACGCACTAAGTAATGTCCCTCACCATCAGTGGTCATAACTAAAACTTCTTAAAATATAACAGTCCGGACACATACGTTCACGATGTGACACATACGAACACGATCGTTCTGAAATCAAAAAATGGGTTTTACTTTAGGAATAAAATTTATTTATTAGGAAAAATATTTTATCCACCTTCACATCCCGTTATAAAAAATTCCTAGAAGCAACTGATTGTACGGAACACTGTTAGCGCAAGTACAACTTGCACTTGACGACTTGTTTTTATTAAAGTTAACCCTAGAACGACAAACTGGGGTAGAAATCTACCCCAGGTAAACTTTAAACTACGTTTTTAAATTAGTCAGTAACATTATCGACTGAACACCTATACCATAATTTAGTTCAAGGTTCTAACAGTAGAGTGAGGTCGGGAAACCCTGCGGTTTCTTGTCTACTGCGACGAAGGGAAAACGTGAAGCTAGTATGGGGTTGATATGTACGCCAGTTTGTAGTTTACGTCAGTGTTTTGTTTAGGTAAGTTATTTTTATTTTTCTTGCTAAAATAATTTGGATTCACTTATAATGACCTTATTTTGCAACAAAACATTAGATATAGCCAGCCCGATGCTGCTTGTGTCCTCGAGGAAGACCGCAAAACGCGAATATATTGCACGAAGTGCAAGCGACCGACCTGCGAGAATCATGGAAATATATATTGCAGCGATTGTAGTGCCTTTGAATAAGTTAAATTCTCCTTTTTTTTACATTTTGTATGAAAAAAAATGAAATATATTCTTAAAAACTAAAATTTCATGCATTTTTGTTGGATTTTTCCACATATCAAATTCCCAATTTTTTTAATTTTCAAAATCCAAAATAAATCGACTTTTTTGGCAAAGTCTGTCATTTGTAGCAAAACATTTGAAAGCATGTCATTTGTATGCTTGAAGTCCCTTGTCTCCTCTTTAAAATACCGTCTGAAATTTGAAAATCGGTTCATTAGAAAAATAGTTATCAATTTTTGTTTATTAAATGACAATTTGAGCGTTTTTGAACACTTTTAGCTATTTAAATAGATTTTTCACCGACTAAGCTTTGATTAAATTGAATTTACTCTTCACCATTCTCTTCAGCATGAAAAAACGAACAAATTCGCGTTCTTATAAGTGAAATTGCTGCTGTCAGATCGATTTTACGACCAAAAATCCCGTGGGGTAAATATATACCCCAGTTTGTAGTTTAAGAGTAGAAAAAATAAGTTTGTCGTTCTAGGGTTAATTATGTATATAATAAAAATTAGAAATAAATAAAGGTTTAAAAAATATTAACTACGATTTTTTTTATTAGAAACACAAAATTACAAAGACAACGTATTTATTATATCACAAAAGTTATTTCTAATGAGTTTATCGTAACTGGAAGATTTTCTTGATGTAGATTTTATGGTTCCAAGGTAGATAAATGAAACACAGGGAATATTTTTAAAAAAAATATATAATATTCTCTTGTAGGTTAAACACGAAAGCACATGTATTTTATTAATTTTGTTTCCTTTTGGTTTAAGTAATGATAATATTTTATTTATAGGTTTTCCTTTTGTTTTTATAATTTCAAATATATTGGTTGATTATTTTTTATATTATTTTATGAGTTTCTAACTTAACTCATTATCAATCCGCCATTTCAAACTTTTTTTTTACTCTCTCTCTCCTATCATCACTCCTTTTTCTGTTCGTCATTACTATTCACTACTTACTCGGGGTTTGCGTCCCCAATACCAGTTATGTACTTTGAACAATACCAGTTACTTTGAAATACTTATATACATCGCTAGATAGCAGTACTGTTACAAGTCTTAATCGTTTAATCGAACTATAGAGTTCACAGGTACATGAAATACATACAATACACAAGCAATACCTCTTGCGTTTATTCAATATGGATGTAAAACTCAATAATTATTCATTCTACACAATCCAATCTTATTATGTACCGAACTTGCACGAAGTTGTTCGGTACATAAAAACATCGTTTAATCATACCACGTCGTCCTTTTGACGCATACTATTTCAGTATAAAAAAAACGACAATAGCTATAAACAAAATTTATACGTCTTTAATAACAACAAATAAATTAGATAACAGAAGTTTCACAGCAAGCAACCACCGACAAGTCGTAGTATTGGAGCAGGTAGAGAAGTTCGTTCGTCGTTTTGACGAGTACGTATGATTCCTAGGGTTAATATATAATGTCATATGTAATTCTAAAAATATACACATGTATGTTGATTATTTATTATTGTTTCCATAGTTTCAAAGTATGCTTTGGCAAAAATATTGCTTTGGCTGCGCAACTCAAAGGCACCATTAATATTGACATAGTGTACCCATACATTTTAATGACAAAAAATTTTTACTTTATTTTCGAAAATAATTTTTTTCTAATCAAACTGTTGTACATTATTTAGAGGTACATGAAACATGGCTCAAGCAAGACTCAAATGGACGAACAATAAACGTGTGATATAATCAACACAACACATACAAATAATGTATTGTATATGTGTATGTACAACCTGCGTATGTATGTATGTGTATGTGTATATAACAACAGTGTGTTGATTATTGTGGGAAACATAGTTTGAAACAGAACGAATTAATGGATATTTATGTTGTAATTTACATAAATCGTAAATAAAAACGAGATATATATTTTTAAATATATTTACATATTTTAACATTTTATATGTATGTATGTACATATCATTATTTATACCGGGTGTTGTAAAAGTTATCACTGATTCGAGAGATATCGATCGGTGGGAATATCTCACAAGGGAGCATCTATAAACTGCATAATTCCATTTTGACCTCTTATACATCCCGGCCACCCTTTATGTATACGACAATGTCAATTTTATCTTGATCCCTCCCCTCTAAATCTTTGATGGAACGTAATTTTTTTTCTAGAATATCCTAAAGATATTTTGCGTTGCTTTCTCCTTCCAAAAGCTACTTATTGTTAGTCTTATATTTGCATACACTGACATCTGACATTATTTTTTGAAACTTTTTTTTTTAAACATTTGAAAATAACATAGTTACCATTGTTATATAAAAATTGAAGCAATGTTTTTGTTATTATAAAATAAGAAAATTAATTCTTTTTTTTTATGGTTTAGCTAAACATTCGGTGTCGTGTTCGGACAGCGCATGTTTTGACGGCGCGTGTTCACAGAGCGAACATAATTATAGTGCAATAAAAATAAACTGACCAGATGTACAAATATACATCGCTAATACAGTGCCGTCCCAAAAATGATATTGCCATTTTGTGATTTTCAATTTGTTAACAAAATTTAAATTTATACTAACTTTAAAAATACTAACTGAATAAGTAATAATTTACTTATATTTAACAGCTTTATACTGACCATGTAAACCTTAGTTGTATTTTAAGGTTTAATTTTCAATATTAGCTCGTACAGCCAGAGCAACAGTGATTTTAAGGATTTACCTATGTAACATTTATAAATTCAGAGATTATTGCCTAAATTTGAAATATGAAATAAATTGTTCAACAAGATAGTCAAGAAATTGTTGTAAATTGGCATTTTGGGGGGCAATCTGCATTATTTTAAGCCACGCATCGTCAATTTTATGTAATGGTATAAAAGCCAACGCAGCAACCATTCTACACGTCATTCGTGTTGCCTCGTCATTTTTGTACAAATTTGTTAAGCCAATATTTTGCATTTGTCTCCACAAACATTGATTATAACGGTAGATACACCCAGAAATAGAAGTATCAGGAGACACTTCCTTTATGGCCTCAATTGATGCTACCTCAAAATCAATTTTTATTTCTTTTGGGCACCATCCTAGGTTTTTTAAAGATCGAAAAAAACTATAAAAATATTCTACTGACAATGAGATAAACCTGCGATAATCTCTCATCGAGCAAAATACATATTTACCTATTAAATTATGTTGGTGAGTAGTAAACATATATTTTAAGCATAAACTACATTTGTCAAAACCAAAATAATTACCTTATTACTTTATTTTTTAAGCTTAAAAAAATCAGATCGTACTTAGTAACTAAAAATCAGTTTTTCAATTATATATCTTTGGTGAAACACTACGAATTTTTCAATTTTCCTTCAAATTTGAACACTTCTAGTAAAAATAGCATTAAGTTAATGGTAACTTTAAAAATAAATGTAGGCTGTAAATGTTTTCGGGAAAGTAGGTATATATTTTTTTAATTGAAATCGATGCAGAAAAATTTATTTCATATTTCAAACTTAGGTAATAATCTCTGAATTTATAAATGTTATATAGGTAAATCCTTAAAATCACTCTTCCTCTGGTTGTACGAGCTAATATTGAAAATTAGACGTTAAAATCCAACTAAGGTTTACATGGTCAGTATAAAGCTATATTAAATATAAGTAAATTATTACTTATTCAGTTAGTAAAATAACAAACTAGAATTTTCATTCAAAATTTAAATTTTATTAACAAATTGAAAATCACAGAATGACAATATCACTTTTGGCACGGCACTGTATAGTACCTGATTTCCTACAGTACCATATAGTACCTGGTCAGTTTATTTTATTGTGTATAGTTTTATGACTCTTATGCGCTCTAAAAACACCGTAATTACTTGCGCTCTATTGCGCTCTCAAAGCACGTAATCAAACATTCCCCCCTAAAGCACGTCTCGGTACTGTGGAAACTGTGTAACCAAATGGTAACATAATCCGTTTAAAGTAGTTCTGAAGTAAAATGTCATGATTATTTATGAAATCTCACATCCACATTCATGTTTGTTTTAATTGTTTCAACTAAAATAAATGACGCATGACGCAGCTCCACTCTGATTCTCTCTCCCCCTTATCCCGCACTTCATAGTTTTCTACCCGGCTCTTTTGACCAGACTTCGTAGTTTATTGACGCTCTCAAAGACGCGAATGGATTAATCATAAACAATAGGAAAATTTTTATAAATTAATGTACCGTAAAACCGTCTAGATCCGGACACATTTTTACATTTTTTAGTGTAGTTTGTTTATAGATGTTTCCTTCATAGATATTACCAATAAAAGTATTACCATTAGAAAGAGCGTATATTATTTGTTATATCCCTGACCCATTTGTTTCATTATAAGTAAAAATAAAAAAAAAAATAATAATAATTAGTAAGTGTCCGGGTCTACACCCCAAATCCGTCTTGATCCGGACACTTACTTAAATAATGTAATAACATGCAAACTAACCTCTGCCGTCGGGTTTAGGACAGTGTTTTGTATCGTCTGATGTCTTTGAATCTGTCAAAGACTTCAAAATATTTTGTGGGAAGGGAGAGGGGGCAATACATAGTATGCCTCTCTATAAAGTAAACATACGATATGACACCAGAAGGAGGCATAAACCGCGTAATTCTGGTGGGAATATTAACGTATGGACAGTGGGAGTTACAACTGGTGCGAATCGCGGCCATAGTGTAATAAACTGATGTGTCCGGGTCTAAACGGATATACATATATAGCATGTATTTTTTTGTACATATATACATCGAATATAACTGCAAACATCATTAAATGATGCGCGATAAAATTCTGAACACATACATGTCAAAACTAAAACAATATAACAATTATGACGAAAATTACATGTCTAAGTTAGACACACATTTTATTTCTTTAAAAAACTGTAGAATAGTAATCCTGTAAAATGAGATAGTGAATGTTGAAATCCGTAGTTTTTATTGGTACAGCTGTTTAGAGGATGTTTTTCTCTCTCTAATGACGTCAAGAACAAATGTTTGTTGCAGGTTAATGTAGAAATCATTTATTTTGAAGATTGGTGCAAAGTGTCCGGGTCTAGACGGTTTTACGGTAATTTTAATTCTCATAGATGATTTTTAATCGATTTATAATCTTTTCTGTTTGAGAACTTTTTGAACACTGTGTGTTCGGGTGTATACGCGTATATATCATAGTCAGAGGTTCGTAAACTATAATTTTTGTCGCTTTTGTTTTGGTATTGTTAACTTTTATTTATTTATTTTTTTTAAATATTATGAAAAAGTTATTAATAAAAGTGACTGAGTGCCCTTTATGCCACTAACCAATGAATTAATAATTTAAATTATAAATTAATATAATAATATTATAACGTTAATAAAAATTGAGTAAGTATACATAATATATAAATGTATATAGAATAGATTTTTACATACTAATTGTGTATGTACTTGTATACAAACCATCAAAAATATTGTCTATTGTCCGGTTAATTTAAAAATTTAAATTAATAAATAGTATATTACGCATCGAGGCCACAAAAATAAACGTACGGGTCGAGGACGAGTAAGTGATTTTTTCAACCAAAAAATATAAAGTTTATTAAAAATATAACTTTAATAAAAATGAATAGTAGGCGTGTATTACTAACTATTTTCATAGAGAAATCTATTTGCTAATTGGCGGTAACCGACTACTTACGTTCCTATACGAAAGTAAGTAAACTTTTATGACTTGTTATTTTTGTAACTATAGTAATCAGAAAACAGAAGGAAAAATGCTACTTTCGCGTCAAATTACCTGCTACGTAAACACCAACTTACAATTAGAGTGGTTGAAAAATATTTATACTGTTGACATATTTCTTAAAGAAAATTTACAATTTTACTAATAAAAATGACTCAGTTTGATTTAGAAACGTCTAAAATTGGATTTTACGACTGTGCTAGAGCTTTTAAAACGTTAACCAAAAGAATTTTTAGTGTGATTTCTTCATTTTCATAGTCAAAATGTTTCAAATTCTGTTTCCAAATATAGTTGTTCCAAAAATTCAAATTATGATCTCATTTCACTGAAAATTGAAAGGGCACTTCTAGAAACCATTAAATACCACCAAACGGACTCTGTTACTTCAATCGAAACAAATCGAAACACAGCGCCATCTACCGGGTGTTTACGCAACCTAGATGTCAAACGATTTTAGAGAGTTGTATCGATGAATTAGAGTCCACATGTTTGAGTAAATATTTTTAAGTAGGGTAAAAGCCCACTTTGTGGAACGGTATCTAATACTGGAACAGTTTTGACATTTACATATTTATTTCTTTAATTAAGTAAGGAAACTTTAAATGCGAGGTGAATTTAAATTGAAAAACAGTCATTCTATTAATAATAATTTTTGTTATCAGACGTTTCTTTCAGAAATAACTTCATTAATATGTAAATGTTCATAATTAGATACCGTTCCACAAAGGGGGCTTTTACCCTAACTATTTTTAAGTAACATTTTTAACTTAATTATTGTTAATAAGTTATGAATTTATGAACAATTAAAAATTTTTAATTTAATTATTCTAAGTTAAATTAAATGGTTTTTGTTAACATTTAATTTATTTCCAATGTATATTACGAAAACTTTGGATAGAAAATGCCGGAACCAATCAGCGTTCAGCACACATGTCACTACTCTATTAATTATAGACACTCTACGATGAATTAACTTACACCGCCATCTATTATAAATTCAAAGAACTAAACAATGAATGCCACTATTATTATTTAATAAACATTTAATTTTAATTTTAAATATTATCGAGTGCTTGTGAGACATTACTACGTATGACAAACTTTTGTTTGCATTTCAACACACGCAGTATTGATATGTTCACTTATCGTTCAGTTAAACTGAAACTTTAAGCACTCGATTGCCTTGGTTAACATGACCAAAAACCACATATGTAAATTAAAAATCACAAAGTGATTGAAAAAATTATCCAGATCGGCCGGGAATCGAACCCAGGATCTCCTGGTAACTGGTTAGCATGCCTGGCTAGTTACCAGGAGATCCTGGGTTCGATTCCCGGCCGATCCGGATAATTTTTTCAATCACTTTGTGATTTTTAATTTACAAACATTTAATTTGCAAAAAAAAATATTAAGGTCAATAATTGAGATAAAAACTATTCTATCTTTTAAGTTGGACCAAATTATAGATAGTTACTAAATTTGATTAAAATCGGTTCAGTAGTTTCGGAGTTTATCTCGAACATACATCGTGACATGAGATTTTTATATATATAAATAAGATAAGATATAGGTACAATTTGGATTTAACTTAAGACTTGAGTCTACTTTCTTTAATATCATTAAATAAACCTTTATAATTATTTATTACAATTCGCTGATACGGGACCAACTTTTTTTGGTTGGAAAATGACTATACGCTTATTGTAACGATTATACTACATTTTATTACATTGATCTATTAATATATTATGTTGTATAAAAGTTTCAACTATGGAATAATATGTTAAAAAGTCCTTGTTTGAAGTTGACAGACCGGAAGTATGGCTGAGTGCTCTCTAGCGGCGCACCCAACAATCATCATCATCATCAAACATTATTTCGCTGCTGCTTTACTTACATATATTTACCTCCCCCGACCCTGCGTTGTACCGCTTCTGCTCTCATCATATGATACAATATATAGAAAATTTGTAGCAGTAAATAGGTATTTGTACTATTAAAATCTCTCGAATTCTTTTTTTGAATCAATTTGCAAATTGCTTGTGTTGACAAATTTGAAGATATTTAACAAGATGTTTAAATAGAGTGGACAGACTCAAGTTTCAAGTGTTTAGAACTGCCCACAGTATCTTAAGTAACGTTGGAACAAATTCAAGATAATCAAGATTCTATCTCTAATCAGAATGATCAATCATTATCCCTCAAGCTAATGTTAACTAACAGTGTTACTCTTAAGTACATATAATACGTGTCTTCTAAAGTTCTAAGCTAATCTGTTGTTTTTTTTTAAGCTTAAAAGTTACTTCTACTTTAGGAGAGAGTACCAAACTTCATTCAAATTTGCTTATTTGCGTATATATGCATATAGCGGTTTTATTCATCGTATACAAATCTTAAAACTCTATAAACAGATTTCTCCATTTAAAAAATTTAAAATGAAGTGTTATTTATGGCCAAATTACAGAAAATTGTCAAAAATTGATTTATTACCAGTAGCGATTTTACCGGATAGACTGGGTAGGTCCGGACCTACACAAAACGTTTGAAAAAAACCAAGAAAAAATAAGAAAAATTGATAAAAGGGTTTAAAGAATGATGATCTTAAGGCAAGCATTTTGTTGAATTATATAAAACTTTGTGTGCTTTCAGTTTTGTCAGTGATATCTCTAAGTACAGCCTTCTACTAAACGAGACCTTTCGTTGTTATGAAAAAGATCAAATCGCATTTAAGATCATTCATGATTGGATAAATATTCAATGGTTTGGGGAGTAATAATAAAAAGTTACTTCAAAAGTTAACTCAACGTTTCGACACAGGGCCGTAGGGAGAAATGGCAGAATAAAAAACAATTTTTAAAAAATTTCCCTCAGAAAAATTAGTGACGAGCAAAAAACAGCTATTTTTACTTTTCCCTAGGCCCCCTACTACGGGCCCACTCTTCAAACCCGGGCCCCGGGGCTGCCACTCCGTTGCTCTCTCCTATCGTTGGATCTGCGCTTCGACTGAGATGAATAACAAGGAACCATTTAGGAACCAACTCACAAAAATCTTAAAATTTTTTTCAAAATCTGCGGATTCTGGAATCATGCGTATTGAAACGTTTTACGGATATCATTTACGGACACAGAGAATCAAAATTGTTCAAGAAGTTTCGTGAAGACGAAAATTTTACACCTCCCAAAGTGTTTACGAGATTTGTGCTACCTTGGTAGACTAGGAAGCAAAGCAACAACTGGCTTTGAGTTATTGAAATTCTTTTTCCATCCTCCATTTTTCGAAACCTTAATTTACAACTAACTAATTACTCTCAAAGCAAAAAATTAACTTTCCATTTTCATCAAAAAATTCACAAAAACGGAAATTTGTAATAAGTCGTACGTTATAATTAACAACAGAAAGGTACATAGTGTAACAACTGACCTTGGTCACTTGAAAAAAGTGAATACAACAATATTTTGATCACCTCTCCTTTTGTCTCACTGTGTACTCAACATATGTACAAAATGAAATAAAGAGTTCTTGGAAATTTTTACCAATCATAACAACAACCACTAAAATTAATTATATAATTTATTAATTATTAATTAAAAATATTATTAATTTCGTTTCTGTGATTGCAGTTTTTTTGGATCGATTAATTTATTGATTTTCTCACGTTCAGCTCTCTCAATCTTTCTGTCCCTAGTTAAAAAAGGTAACTGGATATGTACAGGTTCCAATCAATTAAATGATTAATAAAAATATTAACTATGATTACTTGTACTCATTCACCGACACCGACAAGTTAAATAATCAATTGTTTTTGTATTTCTTGGTTCAAATTTACCGCCACTTGTCTTTACTGTTGACTGTTTCCATGGTTTCCCCGTAGAGGTGTTTGATTTAATAATGATAGTTTTAATTGATTAATATACCGCATGTTTTACTAAAAGAATTGTGAGCGTGCGTTGTTATAGAGTTGTCAACCATACTTTATAATAAAGTATGTTAAAATACTTTATTTTGAATCTTGATTGTAATTACATTAAACAAAACTGCACCGCATCTTACTACTCTAAGGAAACAAATTTATAATAGAAATCGTAGGTCATCATAAGATAACCGATAAATGGTATATAAAAATCTCAGAGGATTTAATGACTTTATTAGAATCGATGAAGTCTTATGAGTTTGTTTCATTTGGGTATTCAGTTCACTCAAATTTTAAAGATCGTTGAGAGCTGGACAATATATATTTTATGGTCCCACTGCAATTGGAGCAATAATCGGTGCATCGATGTTACTACGCGTGCGCAAAGGTAAAATTATACTAAATTAGAAGAACTATAAAAACGCCTAATATGTGCAATGGGCCTATTAGACCCAAGGTGTCCTTTTATGTAACTTTTCCGGTGTCTGTTCGAGAGTTAAAAATGTTATTTAATCAAAAAATTTATTTTTAGATAAAATTTGTGATTATTTTGGCGTAAAAATAGCAATGTATTTCGCCTGGTTAGGGCATTATACCACAGCATTGTCAATTCCAGCAATTGTTGGCTTTATATTTTGGGTAATGTATCTATATCTAAATATATTTCGGTTTCATTGTAAAATAAATCTGTTTAATTCTTTTATAGTTATGTTGTTCAGGGAAGCACGAAGGCTTAAAAGATGCCATTTATGTGTTATTTTCAGTATTTAATGTTGTTTGGGCCACTGTTTATTTACAAGCGTGGAAACGATACTCAGCTGAGTTGGCATTTCGTTGGGGCACGCTAGATCAGCGTGATGATTTGTTAGCTGAGCCCAGGCCTTTGTTTACGGTTAGTATACTTTCGTGCCGTAGAGACACTTACTTAACTTAACTTTACCATAATTTTCGATTCAAATTTGAATAGAATAAAGTCTTGAAATTTTAGTTTTTGAGGTGAAAACTTCTTCAGGTGCATTGAGTGTATTGTGAGCGATACGTAATTCCCAAACGATTTATTAAATATTAAGATGGATGATTGACCTATATTCTGAATCAGTAATACTTAAGGAAATCCAGAAAAAATCTACTAATAATAACAAAGAATTTGCAAAGAAAATACCGCTGAAAAACGGCAATATATACTTAAAAATGCGTGTGATAACTTACCAAATATAAAAAAAAAATTATTTCTTATTTTCTCTCTGTTCCCGGCACCCTAGCTTTTACTGAGAGAGTTTTTTCGATGATGAATGTGAAGTGGTGAGCAGAGAGAAATAGATCCTCCAGAATTATTTATTTATTTAAAAATCTAAACTTTGTAACTTTGATTGTAAAACTAGCTATGCAACATTTATAGATAACCAAAAATTGTTAGAATGTGCTAAAAACACAAAAAATGTACAAAAACTTAGACAATAAAAACTTAAATTCTGGCAAATACTTTATTTTTTCTTATTCAAAAGATTAGATACTTTATTTTTCTCAAAAAAAGTTGGCAACCCTAGTTGTTACACTCTCAAAACTGATCAAAACAATTTCTTTGTTCAAAGGCTAAAAATTTTTTGAATTTTTTTTCTTTGAATTAAAGAAAATGTTTTTTTTGCTTCAAAGAAATATTTCTTCGCCTACAGAAAAAAAATAAGGCACAAAAATATTATTTTATTTCAAAAAAATATTTTTTTTATTAACAAAATATATTTTTGATTCAAAGAAAACAAAATCAAAGAAATCATTAATCTTTGAACAAAGAAATCGTTTTGAGAGTGTAAACATTACATTACTTTGGGGGAAAAAATTAATCTGAAATGACTTCGAGCGATTAAAAACGCTTAAAAATGCCGCTTTCTGCTGGGCATAACATTTTAGAATCTCGTTACTTTTGCTTTATTTCCAAAAAAAAAACCCCAAAGGTGATAGATGATGAACACACAAAACCATAAACATGGTGGCCACATTACTGGAAAACCTGGAAAACTTGGCAATGTCAGGGAATTCTAAGCTTTCAAAGTCAGGGAATTTTACCAGAAGATTGGAAAAAATTGATTTTTTAAATTTTGTGTATTTTGGGATAAAACTTCAATCAATATTTTTCACTTGTTTTGAGATTAGATTTAAAAATTGGGGCAGATTTCATTTTAGTTTTTTTTTTATTTTTTTGCTCTTTATTTACTTTTTTTAAGAAAAAGTGTTAAAAAGTTATTGAGAAATTTTTTTTAGCTTTTTGGGGCGACATTTTTCACAAAATACTTAAGGAATTTTTTAATAAAATTTCTGGAAAACCTGGAAAAGTCAGGGAATTTGATCTTTAAAAATCTGTGACCGCCGTGATAAACACGTTTTAAAACTTCACTGCGTTCTCCAAAACGATGGGCAAGACAACTCCAGAAACTTTCATTCGACTGACTTGAAATTTTATCTGCAGCTTCTTAGATAGATTATCTACGAGGGGTATTTTTAAAAGTTGATTTTTTTGTCGATTTTCAAAATTTTTTTTCAAACTGGTGCCATTTAACGACAAATTAATATTTTTTTTTGATAATCTTGTGTACCGCTTTAGTAAACTAACCTAAATTATACAATTTTTTATTTTATTTTCTGGCTGCTGTCTGAAAATTGTTATGCTGCTCACCATGAACCTGTTCGAAAAAAAGCATCTGCATTCGATCTGCACCTGAGCCGTCATTTTTTTATACACTAGCGAAAAAATTCTTGAATAGTACCTTCTTTTCTGACATTTCAAAGTGATATTACACCTTAAGATCACACGACCGAAATGAAAACTTCAACTTCTTCTGAAGGGATTATCGTATCCCTACGAGCAGGCTGGTTCAAACTACAATAATTTTTTGTATACAAAATACTTCAATTTTTATCTAGGCATCTTTTAAGTCTTAATCCGATACTAACTTCAGTCCAAAGTCCAAACACATGTTCGTCTTTGTACTTCATACATTTCAAAGAGAACATTTGGTACAATTGTGGTCCGCTCAACCATGGACTTAATCAACTAATTTAAAAATGAAATTATTTTTTTTTTAGTTACGATTTTAATAACTAAATCGATTTTTATTTAATTTTTTATTGGTATCAATTACAATACGATGAGAAACAAACTGATACCAGTCTTACAAAAAAAATTCTCTGAAAAAAGTTTTGATATTTTTCGAGCAATTCACACTTTTTTTTTTTCAAAAATTTTCAAAACTGTACAAAAATATTATGTTTACTTAGGTAGGTATTTTTGGTACTTTAAAACAATTTTTAATAAAGTTTAAGCCGAAATATTTTTGTGATTTTTTTTTTATTTTTATGCAAGATTTCAACAGATTATTAATGTTTTAACACTAATTAAGTGACATGAAATATTCCTGTTCATCGTTTTAATCCATTCGGCTAAAATAACATTAATAAACTCTTTCATGTCTGACAAACAATTAGCATAAAGTAAATCGGTTTGAAATTTTTTTGGTAACAATAATTAATATCTACGCACACAACTTCAGAGCACAACGCGTATACGCTGTTTGTCTTTATAAACGTAGGTACAAAAGTATCTAAAAAGTACAGTTTATTTTTAATTAACAACAACATTGAATAAACATATCAACACATAAGTGATATGATAAAGAAAAAATATAGATTTTAAAATGATTTAAAGTGAACAAGCAATAGAACGAAATTGGTGAACAAAATGACCTTTAAAAAGATGCTTAGAAATTGAAAAAGTGACCAAGAGTATTCTAGTGACTGGTTTTTTTTTTTTTAATCGATGCAAAATCTATATATATATATATATATATATATATATATATATATATATATATATATATATATATATATATATATATATATATATATATATATATATATATATATATATATATATATATATAAAATATAATATAAGATAAAAATTTTAAATACTATTTTTTGATTAAACCACGGGTTCAATGTTAATAAAAGCTTTTTCTTAAAAAACATTTTTTTTACTTTAATTTATTTTCTACTTTTTAGTCTGATTACAAATAATTTAAAAAAAAAATTACAGAAGTAATTTTATATTTTAATCGGTTAATTTACCCTAATCAGACATAACTATGGAAACAAAAAACTGCAATGTAAAATCAATGGACAATATCTGACAATTCGAAATGTCAAAAAGTTGTACAGGACTAAAAATCAACAATTTTTGTTTGGGGAGATTTCGGACAAAACTAATTATACAATATGGCATTGTCATCAAGGTGAGACACGTATGCAAAATTTGAAACCTCTAGCTCAATTAGAACCTGTCTAAATTTTGATTCCAAGATTTGATCTAAACCAACATACTAACATAGCAAGTTAAATAAAAGCTTTTAAACACTAATTAAGATAAATAATTTGACAAGCATTCTTATAAACATTTGATTTTAGTCTACGCATTCATTCTAAAATACCATATTTTCAATAGTTTTCTCTCTCAAAAAAAAAAAAAAATGTTATAATTATTTATTTTAAATATCAATTGTGCTTATAGAATACTAATAATTCAAAATTTATACATGTATCTTACCCATTACTTTTATTAATTTCAACTTTTCGCAGTGACGTCGGCATTTGATAAAAAAATAGTATAGGAATTTTTTATTCCTTCTTAAATTTTCAATCGATTAAAAGAAAAAAATCAGCCACTAGAACGGTCGTGGCCGCTTTTTGTTAAAAATTAGGGTTTAATTCCTTCTCTATAGGTATAGTTATTATATATTTTATGGCAGGACAACCGAATCTTGAAATGTACAGATGTGCCGTGACTATTTGGACCCGATTTCGTCGGGTGAGTGACGAAAGAGAGGAGGTAAAGCAACCATACATAACATAGAAAATAATGTCTTACAGAATTGCTTGTACACTTACACATAAAGTTAATGTATTTTCCAATTACGTTTATAAATATAACTTTAATTACAAAAGGAAAAGGTTAAAAACCAATTTTATTTAACTTATGGGTGTAGTATGTCTTGCGAAAAGTATTTTTCTAACCGAAATTAAGCCTTTTTAATTAATTTGCTTTATAATCTTATACAGCTATACAGAGCGTGTATGGCTGTTACTATAGTTATAAAATTATGAACAGTTTAAATAGTGAATACAATAGGCTGAATAACCCCCAACAGCGCACCAACAGCGTACACCAAACATTGTATCTGTGATTACCAATCGGTGGGCCAGCTGTACATATTATCAATAACATATGTATTATCAATAATAAGCTGGAATACTGATTTTGAAGTTAAATCAAATTCTTATTTATTAATTTTTTATCAAATAATATTATTTTTATGAAATGTTCTTGTCTTTCTCATTTTCCTTTTTAGAATATTTGAACAAAGATTATATTTAACATATTTATCATAAGTTTTTTCAGCTTTTGTTAAATATCTTCAAAAACAGGATAATAAATTGTTTTATTACCTAACCACTTTATACAATTTATTTCTGGGCTTTTTTGAAAAATTTTATTACATAGTTTATTCATAACATCATGATAACTGTGTTGGCAAGTGTGTTTCCAACGTATGAAGATTATGAAGAAGATGTGGTTTTTGTTTATTTTGTAAATATGATTTTGATGTGCTAAAGCTAATATTTATTTTAATTCGTTTTCAAACCAAACTTTTTTTAATATTTAATGGATATTAACGTTACTTTATGAAATTGAGTTTATAAAATAATACTTAATATTTTACTATACTGTGTTTTATTAAAGTAAGAATATAAGGAACAGTAAATTAACAAATAAGAATAATCTATTTTTTTTTCAAATTTCTATTCACAACTGTTTGGTGGTCACTGGAATCTAACTGTGGCAACTATATAAATATAAAAAAAGACAAACTGCAAAAAAAAAAAGGATAGATCAAAGTATAGAGATAAGGTATCGGGTCCTTTTAGTCACGGCAGATCTGTATTATGAACTTTGCTGGTGTATAGAAGAGGCAAAAATAAGGGGTTCGTGTTTTTTTTATTATCTATCTTCCACTTTTACTGGGTGAAACCAGCCCCTAAAGTTAGGGGTTCAAATTGTATTTATTAAGATATCTCGAAAACTATAAGAGATAGAAGAAAACTTTAAACTGACGAAATGTTACTCTTTGAGAGACGTATTCACCAGTATCGGTTCAACTTTAGGATCGAGTTCATAAGGGGGGCTGGAGGGGAGAAAATAGGGGTAAATTTTATTGTACAGCCTGAATGGTTCAATATATCAAATTTTTACTATCATAAATAGAAAGAGCATCAAAAATTAGGTTTTTACGTTATTTCAAAATATGTGTAGTATTCAAAGGAAAGAAAAAATAGGGTAGGTCATTGACTCTCAAAATAGGGGTCGCGAAAACTATTTAGGGGGGGGGGGGATTTTACATACATATTTCGAAGGGCGTTTGAAATTTTTAAATACAAAGAGGCTCGCGAAAAAAAAAGTTTGAAAACCACTGGAGTAGATATTGCATTATTATTGATTGAAAATTACCTTCTATACTTTGATGTTATCATGAAAATGTAAATTTTTATGTTTCGATAATGGTTCACGTAATTTTCAGTACTTACCTACCTACTTAATTGGTAATATTGCCATCTATATTTTTAGTTAATCTGCGATTTTAATTTTTTTACACCTATACTTTTGCCAAAGTTCTCTGGTTTGCGGAACCTTTTTCCGGTTTAACTTTTCATCAAAAATTGTAAAAATTTGTTCTTCCAAATAATAAAATTAAAAAGAATTATATTAACCTATCTTCATTCAGTGGCGGATCCAGAGGGGGGGTCACAGGGGTCATGACTCCCCCCCCCCCTTGAGCTGAAAGTAATTGCTACATATTCTTACGATTACGCTAAAAAATTCAAACAAATAAAAATTTACATGTAAATTTTCAAATTTCAAACAAACAAATCTAGTGGTTAATATTTTTAAACAGTATAATTTTAACTTGTAATTTTAAAATGTAATGTACACACGTAGAAAATATTATAATTTATTATTGTACATTAAAAGTCCTTACATCTAGCTCAGTGGTTCTCAAAGTGGTCTATATTAACACCCAGGGGTCGATAATAAGCTGCAAGCGGTCCATGTTGAGCAAAAAAAATTGGGGTTCGGTGAGATGTAAATGAGGGTTTATAGCAACAGAGTATACGTACACCGAAGCAAGTTTTGGCTTGGTTGTTCTAAAATGTAAAAATGAGAAACTGGTGACCTTTTTTTTGGTTGTCACCTGCATTGACCAAAAAAAAGGTTATCGACACCTGATTTTGGACAAATTATGTTTTCGAAATTGTTGCTGAATTTATGAATTTGTACAGGAGCTGTATCTAAAATCGAAAACCATGGCAAGGGATAGGGATCGACGACACCAAGAAGTTTGGGACCCACTGATCTAGCTCTTGAAAATAGGAGAGAATAACATGTTTTTTTAAATGACCATTTTTTATCAAATAACCAATATAGATGCTGCACATGTGTTTAACAATCCTTAACTTAACAAAAAAGAAATTAGAAATTCATGCAGTTTTGAGCACTTTTTGTTAAATTTGTAATAGCGAACAAAGTTTGACTCCCTCTCCCCCCTAAATTGAAGGCTGGATTCGCCCCTGATTTGTAATATAGAATTTACCTATAAGTTTCACATAAAAAAATTCTGTGCAGATTTGGACACCCTTTGTTATAGGTATTTACAATAAGGACTAAAGTGTTAAGTCATAAAAATTTGACCCCCCCCTGAGCTGAAGGCTGGATCCGCCCCTGTCTTCATTTCAAAACTTTGTCTCTTAACTACAAGAACAATTGGACTTATTAAACTCGGTTTTTTGTTTTTGAAATTTTAATAGAGTTTGATATTCTTGAAAGTCTCGAAGGAGGCTATATCGTCCATCTGAATGTGCCCCTGGCCTAGTCTAGTGAATTTTTTTTTAAAGTAAAAACGCATACTTGAAGTCTATTGTTTTAACAGATTACAAAACTGTAATTTTCTTCAATATCCGACGAAAAACGGTAATGAATAACTAGGAAATATGATAATAAATATTATATTTATTGCAAAAAAATGCACTTTACAAACATCCGATTGTTTTTTTATAACTATAATTTCATTAATAAATAACTAGTATTGCCTATAAACCAACCACTAATATTACTATTTGTGTAGTACACTATAACAAGTTAATTGATAAAAATTTTTTACTTCTGAAAAAAAAATCTTGTTTTTATGTTATTATAAGGTAAGAATATATAAAGACCGGACGCGGAAATCTGCATTGAAAAGGAAGTGTACATTAATGCCCACTACTTATTGGCTTGATGACTGGTTTCTTGAACCCGTTATTAAAAAATCCGTTTATTTTCAAATTAATCAATAGAATACAAATCAATTGTTTTTTTTTCTTTTTTTTTGAGAATGTTGAAAATTGATTTTTCACACTTTTTCTTGATTGATTGTTGCAACATTGCAACAAGTGAAAGACCCTGACCACGTTTTTGTATGGAGAAAATTTGTTTTGATTGTCAAGCTGGGATTGTAGGTTTCAAAAATAGGCAAATTTTTTTAAATAATTTTGCGTTATATGCCTAGAGTAGACAATTAGAATGTTTTAATTGTCGGATGAAAATTATAGCCACCTATATCAAGTGATTATTTGACAATTTATCAGGACATAAAAGCCATACATTTGCTCATTTTACTTTAAGGGGAGGTTTACTCGAGAGTCCTTAAAAATTATGTATTTTTCTAGAATTTTTTTCTCAAGAACGGAAGTAAATATCAATTTCAAATTTTGTGCACATATTTATTAAATATTAAACTACACAAAAAAAAAAAAAAAAAAATTCAAGGAAAAATATAAAAAAGTGTCCATTTTATAGATAGTGCAGTGTGACGATCCAATGCCTTGTTGGTGGACCTCCTAGCGCCGGTAATAAACCACCGAAATCCAAAAACAAAAAAGATTTATAAAATATATGAAGAGTACCGGCACCTCTACCTATAATATCAGTAAATTGCCGAAAGAAAAAAAAATGACGGATGTTTGAACTTTGTCTTATTTTTCGCTCTTTAAGGTAAGTTTAAAAATAACAAAAATATTGAAAGTGTATCGGACTGAGGTAGAGGTGCCGAAGAATTGAATTATCTTTAAAATAAAAAATTAAAAAAAAAGGATCCATCGAATAGTTTTTGAGTTATCGTGTCCACCAGTTCCAAAAATGTAGTTCCGAGATATTATAAAATATGTATAAAGAAACGTATTTTAAAAATTTTATATTTAATACTCATTATTGCGTGAACTACGTTTTTTGAACTTTTTTTTATAGAAAGCTGGATTCGGTTAATGTGCAAGAATCTTGTTTTTAAATTATTTTCAGTAAAATCACTTTGCTATCAATTTCGGCAAAAAAAAAAATCGATTTTTTTTATCAAATCTCAAGTAAACCTTCCCTTAAATTACTTTCAGCAAAATCACTTTGGGAACATAATCTACACATAATTAGCTACCAATTTCTGCAAAAAAAAATCGATTTTTTTTAACGACTCAAGTAAACCTCCCCTTAAAAATGTCTTAAAATGAAATAGTTTTCAATAATTAAGTAACCAAGGAAAAATCTAACAATAAGAGGTAATTTTTATGATATTTTTTTGAAAATTTCCAAATAAAGTGACGTTTGATGGTACGGTTACAAGTAATTTTTTTTTATTATTTTGTAAAATCTGGTAAATAGACATCGTAATAAGTACTCGCTTGAAAAAAATCAAACACAGTATTTAGAAAAAAAAAAACTTCTTAAAGAAAATAGTAAAACTGAAAACGTGAGTGGATGAAGGTGTTATGTAACATTTCTTCAAAAATTCATTTTTTGCAAAATTTTGAAATATTCTATGCTGACGTATCACTGATTAAAATTTGGTTTTATTACGTTCAATAGCTTTGTAGAAATCCAATAATAAACATGTGTGATTGCATGGGAAGTTTCAAACGCTTCTCTACTGTAAAATTATAAAAAATGTTACATAACACTTTCATCCACTCATGTCTTCAATTATGTAGAAATAACGGTCTGATAAACTGAAGTATTTATCCACCTTGAGCGCTGTAGTCGATTTCGTATCCCCTCCAGACAAAAGCTTAGAGCGACTAAAAACTTTGTAATAAAAAAATAATTCAAAAATTTAAAATAAAACCATTTATTAATATATAAATCTTCAATAAAACTGATTTTAATACAGAATTTAAAATGTTCGAATTACTTGTTCTACTTTTTACGATTCTTATCGTCCACAACTTCAATTGGTGGTGGTCCTGCATCCACCAGGCGTTCTTTAATTTCATCCAGCGATAAATTTGTTTTTTGACCAATCCGTTCCAAATATTCTTCATACTCATCAATTGTAAAATGTGTTTTTCGTGTAGCGGTCCACAACTGGCCGGTTAACGTATACGTAAAACCACGATTTCGATCGAATAAATTTGCACGTGCTAACCATTTATCACTCTGTCGCAACGAGATGATTTGCCCGTCCGAATTGACGTCATCCAGTCTTGCATAGTTTTCAAAAAGTGATTCAAATGTGAATACATCTTCCAAGTCTTCTTCAGTCATACTGATAATTTACAATTGATTTTTAGGTGTTGGCTCGAAAATTTTTATCACTTTTAAATTTAATGTCAACAAAAAATGTCATTTTGACATTTCTAAATATATTAATTTTTTGAAAGTTTCATCGAAGATGCTTTAATCTGTAAACTGTTTGGTTCAGTGTCGGATACTAGAGGGATATTTTTATTGATGGGGGCGCATTTTAGGGGACCATTAAAAACGTTTGATTTTATTCCTAAAAATTTTCAAAATTTTACATAACATAAAAAGTGTGTTTGTAAAGTGATTTAAATCTATTGCGGTATATGGTGACTGACGATGGTAGCACTATCTTGTGATTAAAATTGAAATTAATCAAAACAGGTTAGGTTTTTCTAATTGTCGTTAAATGAAGCTTGTACAATTTTCATTTGAACATGCAGCGACGGCTGTACCAGTAGCTTTTCCAGAATTAATTGATTATTGTAGAAGAAATTCCCAAAGTATTTGGAACAAGATTTTTCTCCGATAAAACTAAAATTTGGTTTTAATAGTTGACAACTAGGCTAATCCATTTATAGTGTTTTCTTTTTTTACCAGTAGATAGTAGGGTTTCCGATCTCGATTCGATTTTATCGAAAATCGATTTTTGCAGAGCCGATCTTCGATTTTTCGAATCGATTCTTTGGAGACCAAATCGATACAGAGATCGTGAAAAATTTACGGAATCGGAGATCGATCTTTTCGAATTTTAATTAGAATATTTTTAGTAAAAATATGGTATTTTTTCAAAATTATTGTAAAATATATTTTAACTATTTATGTTGTCAAATAATTGTACCACTTTTATGATTCATTTATAGAAAATTGAGTCAAATTTTGGATTCATGTGACACTTAGCGCAAACTAGAAACCATTTTATTCATATTAAATTTAGCAAGTCACCTTCAAAGGGAACTGAAATTTTTTTGAAACTGATTTGTAATGATCTAATAAGAGACTTCATTAAAACTTTTACATATCTTTTATTTTCGGTAAGGTCAAAAATTGAATCGATATTCATCGAATCGATCTTTTATAAGCCGATTTTTTCGTGCATCGATTTTTGGTTTGACGATTCGAATCGATCCGCAACATCGATTTTTTGACCAGAGATCGGAAACCCTAGTAGATAGCGTAGCTAAATCTTATACATATGTTCCTCTAGAACGGTGTTTCTTAACCGCCGGTTCGCGGACTCGTACCACCCGGCGGAAGTACTTCACCGGTCCGCAGAAAGATGTGTGAATTAAAATAAATTATACAAAAAAAATTATAATTTTTACTTTTTTCTTTTGGAGGGCTATTTAGTTTGGCTTTATAATCAAAAATAGTTTTTATCTGTAAAAAAGCAATTTCTGGAATTTAGCTTTTTCATTTTGGGCACAAGATAGGTCTAGCACAATACAACTTTTTTGTTTGAAAAAATAAAACGGTGAAGCTAACTTTATGGACAGATGATCGACTAAATAATCGCAAAACGACATTTCATATTACACGGTCTAATGTTATTCCAACTAAGGGTGAAAATGATTCCAGGATGCAAGAATGTTATTTATAATTAAAGAATTGCTTTTAAACATTCCTCTAATGCTTATGAAAGTGTTGATATTTATCTGAATTACATTGCAGACCAAGTGGTCGGAAAACGACATTTCATATTACATGATATAATGTTATTCCAGCTAACGGTGAAAATGATTCCAGGTTATAAGAATTCTATTTAAAATTAATATCATATTATATTTGACTGGTCTGCACAAAATTATCCGACATTTTACCGGGCGGTGACTGAAGTAAGGTTGAGAACCACTGCTTTAGAGAGTCCCCTGTATTTGCTAAATAATCCTGTAATATTTTATTAAATTTTCTAGCGTTTATCAATTTTTTTAATTATAGAAAAATATAAATTTTCGATATATTCGATGAATTTTGCAAATTTTTCGAAAGGTTATAACGAAAAAGGTTGATAACAAAATTTATTGCTAGTAAATTTTACTAAAAAAAACATCCAGTTACTTTTCCTTTCTAAAACCAACCGTTTCTTAATAGATATTTACGAGTCTAAAAATTGACAAATTAGTAAAAATGTGAAACTGTCGTTTTTCGAGAAAAAGTAACTCAATATTTTCTGTAGTAAAATCTACAAGTAATAAATTTCGTTGGAGCTGCGGACCGGACTTACTCAATCAGGTTGTCAACATGTATTTCGGGCACATACAAAGTGTTTTTGTACAAAATTTCGACCGGTAGAAAACCGGTAGAATAGAGTTACACGTTGAATGAATCAGTCGCCAGCCATTATTGCAAAGAAAGTAATAAAAAAAAAATATTAAAAAAAAAAAAAAAACTATAAAAAAAATCTTAATGACTGCTCATTATTTTTACAATATTAAACAATTATTTTATTGATTTACTATAATTATCGTAAACAAAATAAACTGTCTTCTTGAATTAGAACAGTTATAAAAATAAATTAATAACAAGAACAAAATTACACACAGACGAACATCCGTACCTATCTATAACCCGCACACCGCCGTACCGACTTGAGAATATTGTTTTTCATTTTCCGGGATATCGAAGTCCAGTATTTTATCATCCGGCTTTCCAATAAATAAAAAAATAAATCTAGCTACAGTAAAATAAATGCTCAAGCAATGCAAACAAAATTCGCATTCACCAGCAATTACATATAATAATAAATATAACAATTTAAATGAATGTAATAATTTTTTTTTTTAAATGTTAAATAAGATTTAATAAATAACTTTTAATTAATTAGTGAAGTAATTTATTTTAGATCGGTTTTAGTAGAAACATATTATTTGAGATATTGATCATTGAAAATTCAATGTTTAACCAAATGAAGGGTACAGGGGAAAACCGATCAGAGTTACAAAAAGTAAAAAATGCCAAAATCCATGCAATTATGTTGGCAGTATGCAGAATGTTGATCCCGTGCTAACATTACACGTGAAAATCGAACATAGTCCGTGATATGCAGGGGAAGAAACAATTTTTTTTTGCTGAAAAATGCGCATATAATACATAATTCGATGTCAAATTTCGCGAAAACGGCTAGCTGTCTATTTTCTGCTGGCATGACGTTTTCTAGCTTACTATATTAGCAATAACCACCGAAAGTGTGAACCAGATCCTATGCGTGGTTTTCAGGCAAAAAATTTTTATGTTGAAAAATGCGCCTATAATACATGATTCACACTTTAAAGTTTAAGGGGAGGTTTACTTGAGAGTCGTTAAAAAAAAAATCGATTTTTTTTTTGCAGAAATTGGTAGCTAATTATGTGTAGAATATCCCAAAGTGATTTTGCTGAAAGTAATTTAAGGGAAGGTTTACTTGAGATTTGATAAAAAAAATCGATTTTTTTTGCCGAAATTGATAGCAAATTATGTGTAGAATATGTTCCCAAAGTGATTTTACTGAAAATAATTGAAAAACAAGATTCTTGCACATTAACCGAATCCAGCTTTCTATAAAAAAAAAAATTCAAAAAACGTAGTTCACGCAATAATGAGTATTAAATATAAAATTTTGAAAATACGTTTCTTTATATATATTTTATAATATCTCGGAACTACATTTTTGGAACTGGTGGACACGATAACTCAAAAACTATTCGATGGATCCTCTTTTTTTAATTTTTTATTTTAAAGACAATTCAATTCTTCGTCACCTCTACCTAAGTTCGATACACTTTCAATATTTTTTTTTATTTTTAAATTTACTTTAAAGAGCGAAAAATAAGACAAAAATCGTAATCAAAAGTTCAAACATCCGCCATTTTTTTTTCTTTCAGCAATTTATTGATATTATAGGTAGAGGTGCCGGTACTCTTCAAATATTTTATAAATCTTTTCTATAAAATGGACACTTTTTTATATTTTTCCTTGAGAATTTTTTTTTTTTGTGTGGTTTAATACTTAATAAATATGTGCACCAAATTTGAAATTGATATTTACTTCCGTTTTTGAGAAAAAAATTCTAGAAAAATACATAATTTTTAAGGACTCTCGAGTAAACCTCCCCTTAAAAACGCTCTCCTGAAAAATTTACTTTTTGTGACTCTGATCGTTTTTCCCCTGTACCCTTCAAATACTAAAATATTTTTTTATACATTTGTAACAGTACTCAGAAAAATATAAAATTTAAAAAAAGTCAAGTTCGTATCGGGCACGCATCAAGTCAAGGGTCCTCAGTGGCTTAGCTTTTTCAGTTTTCGAAATAAAATATAGGATATTGTTACAATAAGAAACATATAAATTTTGATGTTCAATATTATAGAAAAATGAGGGCTAAAAAGTGAAAAGTGGTTAAAAGAATTTCAGTTTCATTTTTAAGGATTTTTCTAACCACATTCCGCATTACAGGCGTTATTTACGAAAAACCAAAATGTCGTGCAATTGTCAGTATTTCCTTTAATGATTTGGGAACCATTTCCTTAACTATAAATTACTTTTTGAATTTTCAAAAATTTATCTGTCAATATCTCCGAAAGTTATCGACACAACTTAGCCGAAACAGTTTTAATTCAGTGTTTTTAACAAGTGCTGTATCAGTATTTTTTTTAGATTTTCTGGATCAGCATTTTAAAAATGACGATTTGGGGATAAGCTATTCCCCACTTTGAAGCTCAGTATTTGAGCCCAAAAATGAAAAATTGTAAAAAGGAACCTCAACTTCATTTTACGAGCTCTTTCTAACCATATCTCACACAATGTGGACGCGAAAAAAGATTTTCATTTTCGCATTCCAATACGGGAAAAAATCGGAAAAAATTAAGAAAATTTAATTTTGTTCTTCATTTCCATTTTCTGATCAGTATTCATAAAAAATTCATTTTTTACACACCTAGAATACCACAATTCGACAACTGATCGATAATTTCATTAACATCCAACATTTTTATTTGAGCCAAATCTTCTAAAATTTTGTCATACTGTTCAAACGTTAAAGTTCTTGAATAATTTAGTAAATTCAATACCGCTATCAGTTTGGGTAATTGAGAAATCTTTTGAGAAAAGATCTGCTTGTTTAAACCAAAAATTTAACTGTTGTAAGGTACCTAATTGTTTTACTATTCGCTCGAAAAACGTTGATTTTTGCAAAATAACTAGAATTTTCATTTAAGTAGCACCGTTCAAGAGACATAATATTGGATAGACGTAAAAATTTAAAAAAATGTAAATATGGTATCCATAGAAATCTTATATAACTTGTGACATTTTGAGATAATCGTGCTAGACGTACTTTATTTAGACAATTTCTTAAAGTGCAAACAATACTAGTTAAATTTAATTTACTCAAATTTTGCCTGAAACTATATCCCAACTTGTTATTGAAATCGGAATACTTCAAATTAAAATTTTATCAATGAGAATTAGACACAATATAAGCACCAACTTCTTCCATTTCTATCAAACATAGATAGGTAGTATAGTAGGTACTGGAAAATGTAATGTGCACTGCCTATATTCCGGGGACAAGTAAAAATATTGCCTATATTGGATAGCTGATGACGCGGGTCATTACACACACAGCTAAGGCAATCTTCTTACTTGACCCCGGAATGTAAGCAATGCGCATTACATTGTCAATCGTCCGAATACCTTCGTTCTTAGAAGTTTTTTCATCGACGGGTCAAATTGTGAATATCAAAATATTTGGTGGGTCAAGAAAAAAACTTTAAAAACGTTTATTTACAGGACTAGAAATAGTGGTACAGCCTAACAAAAAGATCACATCCAGAAAATATGTAAGTCATACTTTCTGAACTGGGGAATTTTTACACGAAAAATAAAAATTTGGTACGCAGACCTAATTCATATCATTTTTGTAGTTATTCATTAAAAAAAAAGATTGAACTTGATGACATCATTACGTATACTAATTTCTTTTAAAAGCTTCAAAAACCGTAATTTTAATACTAGAAACATGAAATTTGAAACTAATCATAGGTTTTCGATACTGCCATTTTCATTTTTGACAAAATCAGAACTGTGAAGACCACAGAAAAATCACTGATGGAAATTAAATCACATTTCCTGAAAAAATTTGCTATTTTGATATAAAAAAAAACTTGATTTTTATAAAAGTAGATTATCGATCGAATGCATTGTAATAAAAAAGTAACTTGCATAGAAACAAAGGATGAACACCACTTCCTTATACAATTTTATATTTTAAAGCGGAAAGTATTTAACTAAAACAATCAGATTTGTAAGTTCTTTATGGAAAAAAAGGCAGGTAAATAATCGTTGTTACAAATTTGAGATTACAGACGATCTGGTACAATCTTTTGGATACTTTGCGAAACCCCAGTGTTGTAGACTCAAAACATGAACTCAACAAACACATTCGACTCCTTATATGTTCAATAAAAAATTAAGATCCCGGTAATCCCCCTGCCAACCCTCCCACCCTCCATTTTGTTATCCTTCTTCTCCCCTCCCACCCTACGCTTCTGTATCATGTTTCACTGTTTAAATTAAATAAGTTGTCGGGATGACACAACAACAATGACCCAAAGGGCGTAATTAACTCGAACATCCTTTGTGTCGAGCTCAATTGTCGCGTATACAGTAAATATACCATCGTATGGTAAATAACAATTTAAAATAAGAAGCAGCAAGCAACAAACATTACTGCTGCTGCTGCTTTCAATGCTTTGTGCTTGAGAGAGCTTTCACAGAGCTTTTTCATTCTAATGCTTATATATGTATGTATATTAATGTTGAATTATTTTATCAACGATAGTAGATAGAGACGAGAAGTTAACGGTTGTTAGTTTACGACGATGTTCATTTTATTAAGAAACAATAGAATGTGAGTGAGATGATGATGTAGATGTGGGGAATCCCCTTGGTGATGAAGTCGAGCAAAACATGGTTGACAACACAGCTTATTTGTACGGCAGGAATAAATTAAAAAATGGTTAATAAAATGGTTAATAAAATGGTTTATCGTTATTAATTTTTTTTCCAATGTTACATATTATATTATACTAGTATTACCCGCGACGTTGTTCGCGCAAAGCATTGTTATAAACTCAATGAGAAGTATGTAAGTGTAATAATTATACAGAATGCATGCACATGTTCAAAATGGTTTTTCTATTTTCCCGTGAGAATGAGGAATTTTCCTGGAGTAAAAAGTATCTTAAATCTTAACCCAAGTAATAGGTTATCACCACACCAAATTTCATCAAAATCCGTCCAATACTTTTTGCGTAATACGCGCACATGCATAAATGGTTTTTCTATTTTCCCGTGGGAATGAGGAATTTTCCCGGAGTAAAAAGTATCTTAAATGTTGCTCTAGGTAATAAGTTATCACCACACCAAATTTTATTAAAATCCGTCCAATAGTTTTTGCCTAATGTGTGCACATGCTCAAAATGGTTTTTCCATTTTCCCGTGGGAATGAGAAATTTTCCCGGAGTAAAAAGTATCTTAAATCTTGACCCAAGTAATAGGTTATCACCACACCAAATTTCATTAAAATCCGTTCAATAGTTTTAGCGTGATGCGTGAACAGACAGACAGACAGACAAAAATTCTAAAAATCGCTGTTTTGGTATCTACATCGATAACTATTCACAGTACCAGTACAATTTTCAAAAAATATTCCATGTACAGAAATGGTCTCCTTACAATTTTATTATATGTATAGATTACTTAATATTTAATATGATATATACATAATCTTTTTTCAAATTTTATCTCTTTAGTGTTCCGTACCAAGACTGGAAAAACGAAACACTTAGGCATCGCTTCGGTACCCGTTCGTCTGTTACGGGCGATTTTCTCTCAAACTATCTGCCCTGCAATTTTGAGATTTAGTACAGAGATAGAGTGAGGTAGCTCAATTATACATAGATGTAAGGTTGAAGGAAATCTTTTTGGAAAAACCTTTTAATTCCTATTCCCCACACTTACTACCAGTAGGATTGCTCAGAAAAATCTGGAAAAAAATGAATCAACATTAAAACTGTGGTGTAAATTGAACGAAAATTATCAGGAGTGAATTTTCTTGGGTAATTTCCTTGGTACATTATAAGAAAGCTTGATGATACATCTTGCTCAAAACAAGTTGTTGTCCTCTGTCATACAGTGTCAAATCATTTTTTAAGGTTTCTGACATCGGACGTGTTTGACTGAAGAACTCCTCCAAGATTTTTGGACAGGAGACTGAAAAACAGGATGTTTCGTTTGAGAACTATCGCGCGGATACATATGCTTCTATAGGGACCTCAAAATAAATTTCTATCATAGTCCCGCATTCCATCGAGTCTTACTAGTGATGAGCAAATGCAAGACCAAGACCAAGACTTGGCAGTCTTGCAAAATGCAGTCTTGGTCTTGCTAAAAAATCTTGCATTTTCTTGCATTTTTTTTATTAGCGAATTTTTTTCTTCTAAAATCAGAATTTTTACTATCTTTACGTATTAATTATACTTTCAAACTATTTAAATAGTTTAGCAAGAGTCTTGCTTTTTTCTTGCTTTTGTCTTGTCTTGCTCACTTGAGTCTTGGTATTGGTCTTGCAGCCATACTTATAGTTTTGGTCTTGGTCTTGGTGTTGCCAAAAATGCAAGATCAAGAGAAGACTGCAAGACCAAGACTAATTTTGCTCATCACTAAGTCTTACCATGACACGGGCTGTAATAGCTGAATTTTCGATTCGAAAATTCGCTAGAAAAAAGTGGACAAAAGATTCAAGCCGGGAATAAGACATTGTCGACGTTAGTCATTTGAAAACAAAGAAAGAAAATATTTCTCTAAAAAGGTATAATGTCTTAATTGTTAATTCAGATTTGCCATCCTATATTTGTCAATTATATGCACGCAGACAATGAAACAGTTTATTGATTTACAAGCTCAAAGATAAATTCTTACAAAAATTCACTAAATCTTCTTTTTTATTGACAATGTTTGAATTTTAAATATTTATATGTACAATATAATTACCGTAGGGGAAACCTGTACAAGATCGTATACCAGGGTAAAACAGTGTAGTAGGTCCATTTTTACTATTAATTAAAATTTCCGAAACGCAAGCCGCTCAACAGCGTCCGCCAATGAGAGCTGATTTGTCAACAAACACTTGTAGCGGTAAGCACGAACGTTTTCAAAATATTTCATTTTAGTGTTTTTTGATAGACTTGATCGTATTTTTGTGAAAATAGTTAAGTTTATGTGTAGTACAAGTTAGTCTCCAATCAGTTATGTTAAAGCGTGTGTGTTTACTCGTAATTTACAATATTTGTTTCGGGAAAATCGATTTGCATAGGTGGTAGTGAATTATCTTTTTACACATAGGACTCCGGGTCAAAACCGTACAGGGTAAAACCGAGCTATATATGATTTGACTTGGTCGTATGAATATGAACTAAACTGATTTTTTATTATTTGTTACAAAAAAGATGCCACGTAATCATAATATTACTATTTCTAGTAAAAAATGGGATTGAAATAATACGAGAAAAGCCGTTGACGCTGTTTTTGACGAAACCATGGGGTACTTGAAAACTGCTCGAACATGTCAGGTCAACAAAAATCAACATTATACAAGACTGAGTCAACAAATTCAAACAAAAAAATGAGTTGCGGTGCATGAATGCGGTTCTTCAACACGCAAAGGTTTAAGATGATTTAAACCGATTCTTCGGTGTTGAGTATAATATACGGTTTTGTCCATGTATCGAGGTAAAACCGTAATAAACAATGGTTTGAATTTTTTGTATTATTTTTATTTAATATTGGGATTATCCGAAATATGTTGATTTGATTATGTTCCTTAGGAAACTGACTAATTGAAGAGGTGGATTCCAAAACGCGCTAAGTCACTTTTTGCAATTTTTCAGGAAATGTAAAAAACTATCTAGGTAGACAAATGTAGTAATCTGTTTAAATTATTTTCAAGTTCTTAGATAATAATTATTATTGATGTTATTTATTTGTTCTTATTTATACATATAATTTTCAATAGATTATATTGAAAAAAAAAACCTTTAAAAAGTTGGCTTGGTTGGTTAAAATAAGCCTAGGTAGTTTGTTTAAATACAGATATATTTTATTCAAGAAAAATTTTAAACAGTATATTATTAGCTATTTCATGTGTTTGACATAACAGAAAATCTGTCTACAAGCAAATTTGGAAAAAAATACCAGCTATTATTGGAAAAAAAAATGCAATGGTTTACGAGTAAATTTGACTTACAGCGTTTTGAAATAAAACTGTCACTGACTTAGCGCTTTTTTGGAAAACATTCCATTTTTTATCATTCATTTTACAGTAGACTAAGCTCATTTTGAAGGGTGGCACTACGAAAATCGTGTAGAGCTGGACTTGAACATTCTGCATCAACTAAAATCTCACATTAGACAAAAAATGACTTAGCGCCTTTTGGAATCCACCTCTTCAATTATAAACGTTGGTTTCATACATTTACGTTTTAAAATGAATGATATACAACGCTAAATCGTTAGCTATACGGTTTTGACCCGGTCTCCCCTACAAGTAATTTTGTTAATACTTAAACAAGTATTATTGCGACTAAAGCCTTCGCGTCGCGATTATGCTGCCAGGTGCTCCATCAGACAATTTCACAAGAGTACTACACCTTATTCAATATTATTAGGTGACGACGCAGTGGACGACAGGGGCGTACACAGGGGCGTGCAGAGGGGACACTATAAAACAATAAAGGGGTTGTGTATAATAGTTTGTTGCACAATAAAAAATAAATTACTTACTCTGACAATATCGTTTGTAAAAAAAAAAAAAAAATATAAAATTGTAACGTGGTGAGTAAAACGGTCATCTAAAGGTCATTATTTGTATTATAACAAAGAGGTTTATTTTATATACATAATTTGTACGCGTCGCTAATCTTCACATATTAAGTGTGTGTGTCTGTGTATGTATGTGTGTTATTTGGTATTGTTTGGTTGTAGTTGTAGTTGTGAACAATTAGTTTTGTATATTTGGTCGGAGCGACCGATGAACAATGTATCTCTGGCCAGATAAAAAGTATTTATCGAAATCATTGTATCACACGCGATATCACATTGTAAAAAATTGAAATAATTTTCCGCGGCCATCTTTGACTTGCGATGCGATTAGGTGCGTTTTTTCAGTTGTTACTAAACTAATTCGTGTCTCAAAAGTGGCTCCTGCCTCACTGTTATTTTAATTTTCTACACAGTGAAAAAATTTGTGTTAAAATTAACACATTTCACATGTCCAGAACGGTCCACTCAAGTTTTTGTGGTATTTTAACACAAAACATATGTGTGAAATCTATACACAATATTTTTGTCAATGATTTAACATACCTACAAGAGGACATACATTTTGTGTTAGTTTTTCAAATTTATCAGAGTTAGTTGTCAAACTTTTTTATTCAATATTTTAATTCCACTGGAACTTAAGATATTTGAAAGTCGTCAAAAATTATAACGATTTTGTTCATATATTATTATAAATGAGACTTAAAGAACGGAAAGTAAGTCAGTTCGTTGTAATAACAATTCTTACTTGTGTCCATATATATCTACGAAAATATATATAATAAAAAGGATGAGAGTAGTTTTTATTATTAAACAAAACCGAAAAATTGTAAGTTTTTTCAGTTATTAACGAATATAGTTTTATTAAACGTTTAAAAATGAAACAATTTTCTTACATTTTAAGGTTATTTTGTTACAAATTCAGTTAAAAAAATCATGTAAGCTTATTTGAGATTGTATTATATAATATGCAATCTTACATGAAAGTAAGCTTACATGATTTTTTCTAACTGAACCTGTAACAAAATAACCTTAAAATGTAAGAAAATTTTTTCATTTTTAAACGTTTAATAAAACTATATTCGTCAATAACTGAAAAAACTTATAATTTTTCGGTTTTCTTTAATAATAAGAACTACTCTCATCTGTTTTATTATATATATTTTGGTAGATATACATATATTCTAATCTAATTTACTTACTTATAACATTCTTTTGCTCTACACAAATATTACGTTACTTCTTTGTTGTACAAAACAGGTTAACATTATTATTCTGTTAAATCGAAATTTGTGTTAATATTTTCATTTAACACAAACACGAAATGTTACATTAACGCAGGGTTATGTTACTTATTTAACACAAAAATTTTAACCACTAGTTTTTTTTTTTTTACGCAGAACACAAACTTTTTTACTGTGTAAGTATGTCTTCCAAATTATGTTTGCCATATATTTGAAAAGTTACACCGCGCTCCCTTACTTCGTCCCAAAAAAGGCTGAAGAGAAAAAATTTTGGTTTAGAAGGAATGCTATATGCTCCTGAGGTAGTAGAGGAAAGATAAAAAAAACGCCGTGAGCAGCGGGGCCCCATCACGGTAGTCGAATTTTCCCCTTCATCTTCGGTATTGAATGTCTACAAGCGAAATGTGATTGAAAGTCTACAATCGAATTGTCATTTTGTTGGTTTCAAAACTGGTGATGAGTGTTCGGCTGATCGAGGCTTTAAAAAAAGGTTTTAAGTATTTAAGGGCTGTATCTCAGTAAATTTCAATTTTGTGCCGAAAACAGGTAGCAGAAAAAAAGCCAACACAATTCGTACGAGGTATTCCTGCCCATGTTTATCCGCTAATTGCCTTTATGTTTTAGTTTTAAAAATTAAAAAAGGACCTTAAATAGTAAACTGGAAGGCCTTTATAAAGATATTTTTTCTTTCCAAAAAAATCCAAAATTTCTATTTTATAAATACTAAAAATCTAAAATTCCTAATTTATAAATAAACAGTGACTTTAATAACATTTTTAAATTACTTAATATGTATGTATTTCATTTGTCATAAAAGTAAGTTCACTTTTTTTTAAATTTTTTAAAATTACTATTCGCCTACTTGTATTTAGAATAAACATAATGCTTTTAAAACACATTTAACAATAACATTAAATTCCGATGTAAAAATGGGAGAAGTGGGGGGGAAAAGTGATGCGGACTCCCTACAAGGTACTAGCTGGATACTAACTGAATACACGTACAAAATTTCAGCCCTCTAGGTTTCCTTATGGAGTCTCTAGACGTGTTAGAAAACAAGCAAAAAAATTAAGGAAATATTGGCGTAAAAATCGTGGGGGTAAGGGTTAAAAGTTGAAACCTCCAAAAAACAGTGTCTGGCTGTTAGCTTAACCTGTACACCAAATTTCAGCCCTCTAGGTTTATTTGGGGAGATTTTGACCCGAACGAAACTGTTAAAAAACAAGAAAAATCATGTTCTTTTGGGTATAAAAATGGTGGGGGTAGCGGTTAAAAGTCGAGACCCCCAAAAGGCACCCCCTTGATACTAACTCAATCCGAATACAAAATTTCAGCCCTCTAGGTTTATTCGGGTGACCTGTGCGAGTGGTACAAACTTCGAAAACGTCGAAAATGCATGAAATTGTAGCTTAAAAATGAGGTGGGTGGAGGTAAAATATTAAAACCTCCAAAAAGCACAACCTAGGTACGAACTTTATCAACACACCAAATTTCAACCCTCTACGTTAATTCTGGGGGGCTGGGGGCCTGTTAGATCCAGCGAAAATCGTTTTTCCCCCCTCTACTCCCACCAAATCATCCTAGGAAGCTGAATTTTGGATATGTTGTAGATAATTGACCGAAACATTATTTAAAACCAGTTTGGAAAAGTTTTATTGCTTTTCCGCCCCCCACCACCCCCTTAAAGGTCGGGTCAGAAAAAAAATTTGCCCAAAATTTGACCCCACTTTGATAGTATGAGGTGCCTCGAAAATGAGCCCCATTTACCAAATTTCATCTCTTAACTTCCATAGGGGGGCCCTACACAAATTAAAAGGTGGCGGGAAAATATATATATATATATATATATATATATATATATATATATATATATATCAGACATTTTTTTTTCTACATATTCGTGTTCTACGGGTCCGAAAACGGATAGCGCCCCTACTCTCGCCTCTCGCAGCTCTTATCGTATAGACTGTATAAGTCTAATTTTTCGGAGAAAATTCGACTAAAAATCAATAATCTAGTATTTTCACTACAGTTAACACAAAAACGTTTTCTCGAAGCCACATTTTTCAAATTGGTAAACACCGTAGTAATTCGGGTAATTTTTATCCAATTCGCTTCAAATTTTAACAACAATTTCGTAGATAAATTATCTACCAAATGTTATCTATCAATTAACAACTGCATTTTTTAACACGTTTTTATCAATTCGCTTTGGAAAGTTTACAAGTTACAAATCTTATAATCGATTTTGAAGTAATTTTCTGATCAGCTAGGACTTGAAATTTTCGATATACTTAGGTCAGAAATGGATGACAATGCAATATTCTCGAAAAATTCCCTAGGAAAAATTTTTAGTTGTATACCCTCTCCCCCTTTCATGCTATACTCGTACGTAAACCCAAAAGAGAGACCTAAAAACGTGTTTTTTAAGAAAACTTTTTATATTTACCTATCTTGTTTACAAATAATTAATTTAAGATTGATTTTTTACAAAAAAAAAAATTAATTAAAATTGATGTAAGATTTACAAAAATAAAAATTTTTTAATAATCGTTGGTATTTCCAAAAAAAAAAAAAATTAATGTAAATAAGTACTGTCTGAAGAGCGCTACCCTCCTTACCGTTTACCTCCTCGAAGAAAAAAGCATTAACTTAAATCAAAATAAAGAATATTTTTGCATACCTACCTTAAAACACACACGTATAATAAATCCTGAAAAAATCTTTTTTGACTGCTTCGTTTCAAGTGGAGAAAAAACAATTCTCAATTAAAAATTTTTTAAGAAAAAAATAAAACCGACTTCAAAATAATAAAAACACTGGAAAGTATGAAAAATAATTACGCCATAAATTAAAACATAAGTATAAACTGACAGTTTTTCCAACAGGACTCGTAGTTCTTGCGAAATGCTTGGTCAAACACACATAATATATAATATATAATCTATAACCATTTATATCCATAATCAATCCATAATCTATATATAAAAAGTTACAGCTGTAAAATTTCAAGTTATTCGGATAAAAATTGCTAGTGTTATCTTGTCTACTGTTTGGAAAAACATAGTTTCGAGAAAAACGCATGCAACCTTCCAAAACGTATTTATCAATTTGTATGTTTATACCTATCATTCATGCCATCTATGAGTTATTTATGGAAATATAATTGACTTGAGAGACTCCAAAATGCTACGTCCAACGGAGAGACATACTTAAACATTTTTGAACGCTCAAAGTCGTTTCAAAAATCGGGTTCAAAACGATTTTTAAAATACTTCCGCAGTTATTATTCCTTTTGAATATCATTCTATGTAACATCCTAAAAATTATATTTTTTAAGCAAAATTTTGTTAAATTTTTAATATTAAAACTTGTCTAAATCTTTTATTTTCTAAACAGTAGCGATAATATTGAATCAGAGTTGAATAACTGAATTACAATATTTCTCAAGATTATTAAAATGATTTGACAATGACCACCATCATCATGATGAATGAGTAAATGAATAAAAATTCTATAAATTCCACCTTGAAAACAAAGATTTCTTTGTATCTATATATAAAATATCTGACACTGTCAGGTCCATCAAAATAGCTCCATGGGAGAAATAACTTCAATATTCCCATAGACATGTAAATAAAAGTAGTACCTAACATTGTTTTAAAATGCTTCAGATAAACACCATTGTTTATACTATTTATTGTTTCATAATTATTACAATAATATCTAATAAAATAAAATATGTATAAAAATTTTGTTGTATCAATAGAATTTTAAAAAAAAATTTATGTAATGTAAGAAATAGCATAGAATTTAAAGAGAGACTGAAATGTCAAGTTTACTATGGAATATATAAGTACTTATGAAAAAATTTACGAGAATACGAAAAGCTTTAAAAAATTTACCTTTTTTCAAAAGGCTGTCGCGAATTTTACTGGGCAGCACATTAAAGTGGTCAATGATCATAGACCGAATATTCTATAATCATTACTGATTTTTACTAATTAAGGTTAAGCATTCTTCGTGAACAGTCTTTTTTTTGATGTAGGGATTTGCGGAGAATTTTTTTTTTTGAATTGTTATTCTGAAAACGTTTTATTTTATCAACATTTCAACAATCTCCTCATGATATTTCTGTACAAATTGTACTTTTAAGTATACATGAAACGCCGAGGGCCCCTTAACAATTTCATAATTGCAGAATTATTTATATAGTGAGGAAGGAAAAAGTAAGAAATTGTTTTTCACATAATTGATAATATTTTACCTTAACCCCTTAAGGGATATTGGATATATTTGTCTCCAATTTATATTTGTTTTACGCAATACTGGTACGATCTTTTGAAAAATTTTTTCGAAAAATTCTTAAAAAAAATTTTTTTGAAAAATTTTTTCGAAAAATTCTTAAAAAAAAATTTTTTTTGAAAATTTTCTAAGAAATATTTTTTTTATAAATTTAAATACTGTTACCTATTGATAAAAATGTGAAAAGAAACTGAGAAATTTTTTTTTCATTTTGTTGAAGATTATGAAAGTTTAAGATCAAAAAAATTATTCTTTAATTTTTTCAAAAATTCAATCGAATGAAACACAAAAACGGCTGGATGGATTAAACTGAAACTCGGTGGAGTTTTTGTGGGTATATTGAACTGTAAAGGGCACACTTAACATTAGTAGCTTTCTCGAAGTTTTTAATTCAGCGCTTGATTTTTCAAACAGCCACCAAAAGCTCTTTTTTTCTTGATTTTTCAAATTCATGTAAAGTATGCAAAAACATTTTTTTTCTGAAAAAACAATGGCTAATCCTTGTAGAGACTTTATTCGAGTTTTTAAAACACCCGTTCAATTTTCTGTGTGATCAATAGTTGCTGAGATATCGATGGTCAAAGACGAAATGATCCTTTTCCATTCAAAGTCCGATATCTCAGCGAGAAGTGGTCGTATAAAAGTCTATAAAAAAGTAAATTAAAGCTGAATGAACAAGTTATCCGGTCCATATGGTGGTTAAGTCAGAAAAATTTTTTCCAAGTCCGTGGACCAAAAAAAAAAAAAACCGAAAAAAATTTGAAATTTTTTTTCAGTGTATTTATTAGGATTGCGCCGCACACGTTGCTTTGAAAATTTTTTTATCATAAGATCTCGAAACTAGAAACTTCCAGCTTTAAATTGCTTTGCTTACGACTCCGATACGACCATTTTTCACGAAGATACAGCCATTCGAAAAATCGCTAAAAATTTGGAATTTTTTTTTGATCCTTTAATTATTTCCGCTAGTGTATTTGTCCCATGCTCGACAAATATAATTATAACGGAATTATAATTTGTCATTTATATGTTTAAATAGGCCCTAATAAACAGTTTTAAACATAACATAATTTTTTTTCACTCTCCCTATGCTTATGTGCGTGAAGGGGGTAAAGAGACGAATTCCAACTTTTTAAAACTCGGCTTTCGATTATTGTTGCATTATTACTTTCGAAGATATCATGGATTAATGTTGAATATATATACAGTTTTCTGTTAAATCACAAAAAACTCCGAAAATTATGCTTCAAAAAAAGATTGCATCCACAGACCAAAGAACATATTATATTCTAGACTGACTGTATCAATATATAAATGAAGCATCCACATACGATCGGGATATGACGTAATAGTATTCTGTAACATTGTAATCAATGTAATAACCGGTGGACGGTGGTATCCGTAGTAACATTTTCATATTTGTAATATTCAAATAATATTATCAAAATTTTTGAGAAGAAACAGCAAAATTTGGAAAGAAAAAAAGTGGTATTCGTTTTATTTTCAAAATACGTTTGTATACAAATTATGTCCTGCAATAATTATAGTCGCATTTGCTCAAAAATGGACAATACATTATATTCCTTAAATTTCACCCGTCTCACCCCGTTACAAGGAAACTGCCTACAAACTGGCTTTATTCTCAGTCCAGACTCTAGACAATATACACAAGAGTGTTTACTGGTCTGTCATTGTATCCTATCTGGTAACAAAAAAAGTTTCAAACTCCTACATCAAAAAGTAGTCGGTTCAGCTTTTAAAAAAAACTTTTTCAAATCACTGTCGCGGATCAGTAGCTTTTCTCAGTTTTGCCATGAAAAAAATTAGGATCAATTTTTACAACGAAAGCAGTGAAATACAAAACATTTCATTGTAGGAAAACATGATCAAAGTTATACAAAATTTTTATGTTGATAGATTTAACTGAATTCAAAACCATAGTAACGAAATATTAAATATTGATACAGTTCAAATTTGTTGTGTAAAAACAATTTAACCCGAAGCGCAGTTAATCCAAAAACACTCCAGCTACGCTGTCGTATTTCTGCTAGTTTATAATTGCTAGGCAATATATTTTCGTAATATATTCGCTTTATTCGTAAAAATAAAGACCTCATGTGTTATAAAATAAGTGAACAAACTGAAAAGCGCGACACATTCCCATAAATGCATCAATAACTCTGTTAATAAGTTAGTATAATGTTTTTTTTTTTTTTACCTACTCAGACAATTTGATAAAGTAATTAAATTTTTAAATTAAAACCATTTCATTGCACAAGGCCCACATAATTTATTTTAATAATAAAGTACGTACTCTCAGGTTGCATTATATAAACCCTTAGAGCACCCTCAACTATTTAAATTCGTTTACACCCTTCAATGAACATGAATACAATTCGAATTAAAAATTAGTGTTAGTGTTTTTTAATGTTTTGTGAAATTTTATAATTTATATTTATTTTTTAAGTTACACCAAAAAAAAAAAAAAAAAATGTCCTAACCGTGGGGCGTTATTCGTTCAATAATGATGTCATATTTATCGGTTATTTTGTTGTTTTTTTCTGTTGGACACATAAATTTTTTCGAGGGGCTTTGTTTTTAATAAATGTTGAAAATATTGTGAGAAAATATTTTTATTTGTGTTGTCCAATCATTAATTTTTTTTATTTAGTTCGTGTAGTTTAAAAAAAAATTTACGCTATTTCATTTTATATCACTTTTGAGGATTGCAATATTATATAGATTTAACCACAGAATAATCAGAAGCCAAGTTGCTATCTCTGCACTAGTGATACCAATGTAGATAAAAAATCCCCTCTATTTCCCACCACTATGTTGTGTAGGTACACACTATGTGTAGTGGTGTTAGTTTGATCTTTGCAACTGTGTCAGTTGAAACACACACAATTACAAAATACGTATTGTCGGACGGAGCAAGGTGGGGTCCAAGCTAACAATGGTCCAACAATACATAATAATGCGTTGTGCATTGAGTGACCGATACCGACTAACTAAATGCCTTAAGCGATATCAACCACACACTGGTACACTGCTATCCACAGTTTTCTACAAACACGCTTAGGACTTGGATTTAACAAATATTACCTTACAAGTATTCATATATCAGCTGAAGACCTAGATGCTATTATTTTGGTCATCATCAGAGCTGATAATACAAAAAACTGCCCACCAAAAACTACGATTAGAACTGAAGATCCTGGCAAACAGTTGAATTAATCTCCTTCAAACATGGCAACGCATACACCATATCTCGCAAGTATCAATTTCTGAATTTAAAAATATGCCAACTGCAAAGTTAAGATTCTTCAGTGGCTACTGAACTCAGTGGCTCAACTTTGAAATTAAGTATTTTACCTTAAACAAGGCTTAAAAATTAAAAGTGATTAAAGGAATCTTAACTTTATTTTAAAAGATCTTGTTAACAGTATCTGGCAAGATAACATATTACGCAGAGTTATCATTGGAATATTTGGAGTGATTTACAAAAAAAGAAAAAAACAAAAAAAAATTCGTCAAATGCGTGTTTTTGACACGCACTAAGTAATGTCATCTCAGTGAAATTTATGATTTTTTGTTAACTCTATAGTTGTTAACTCTACAGCCCTCTTGCGTTTATTCAATATGGATGTACCTCTTGCGTTTATTTAATATGGATGTACAACTCAATAATTATTCAGTCACACAACCATATTAATATGTCATCTTCGATGACATAAAAAACAAAATTAACCACCTCAATGCAAAATTTCATTTACTTTGAACTTCAAATTATTATTTGAATTTTCAAAAATTTAGTTGTCTATATCTTCGAAAGACCAACTGAAATAATTTTAATTAAGTGTTCTTATCAAGTGCTATCACCTGAATTTTTTTTTATTTTTTAGATCCATGATTGAAACGTGGATGGGCACAAAAAAAACTCATTTTGAAGTTCAACGAGGCTTACAAATGGAAAAGTGTAAAAGGAATCTCAACCTCTTTTTAAGAGCCATTTCTAACAATGTCCCACACGATATGATACTTGAAACAAAATGTTTTTCATTCCCACTTTCCAATACGGAAGAGTACTTCAAAAAAGGGAGAAGGCCGAAGGATGTAGAAGGATTCATAGGCCGAAGGATGTAGTAATACAATGTCTAATGAAAAATTAGCTACCAGTGGTAAATGCAGATTTTTCGTTAAATTATCAAATTGTGTGCAATCCATACAAAATTTCTATACTCAATGTTTAAATAAAATTTTAAACGGTTTATGTCTTGCTCTTCGAACCGTGTCGATGTTATATTATGTCTCTCTGAAGTTCCATTGTGCTATTGTTATTTTTACACATGTATTAACCAGGTGGATAATTTGAATCACCCTCGCGCTCTCGTCGGACTCCTATCTCCCTGTTCCCCGTCCACACCCGTACATAAAAAACAAAGATACAATTATATTAATGTTTGATTGTTGTTTCATATTTTATCTCTTTTTAATGTGCGATCCCATATATAAAATGTAATAATGACCTATATGAGTAATAAAATAAAAAACAAATAAAAAAAAAACAGAGATGGTGATGGTTTTTGTTTGTAATTTTAATTTAAAATGGTTTTTATATTGTTTTGCAATTTTTGTGTCTCCATTTTGATTGTCTCCGTACAGTTGACGTCATTAATGTCCGTCAAGTTTGATAGACGACAGATTTTGACTCGTGATTTCTGCACTAGAGGTTGTAATTCATTGTAATACTTATGTCTCGTTTACACGGCGCTAGAGTACTAATCATTAGTACTCGTTGCTTGCACTTGCCACTAAACACAACCATTATTTTATATTAGGTGATTCTTTATACCTCCGAAACATCTCAACGACTGGATGGATTTTAATCAACGAAGTTTGATGGTTATAAGCTAGATTTAGTTTTTATCAAATCAAAATGGCGGCTGTTTATTAAGTGGCGTATCACTGACTGAACTCAACGCTGAAAAGGCCTAAATACAATATAAATTTAAAAAAAGAAAATGAAAAAACTCGACTGCGCATAAAGAGAACTAAAACGATGGTAACAAGATGAAATTGGAAAAAGAAAAACGACCAAAAAAGTAAAGCAGTCGGTGGCATAGGTACATGCGGTACCAAGTTAAACAAAATTTTCTAATGTTCCCAAATGCTTTACTACACGGAGAGAAAAATCATATAATTTTTGTAGATAGAAATTCAGAAAAATTACCATGCTCTCTTATAATGCGTGCGTGATCGACGACTAAAGTAAAAAATATTTTACGATCATGTAAATATTATTAAACTGAAACTGTTGAAATTGTTGTGCTAGCATGGTAAAATTTAATGTGCTAACACAACTTCTATCACACTCTTATGCATATATGTTATAGTTTAATTCTTGTCGTCGTACTCTTTCATTTGCGCATCTGACCCGCAATCTTATGTTGGTTGGACTGTACGCACTGAGGAACAATATACGTATTCAAACCTGCTTCGAAAAACTTCGAAGATGCCCGATCTTTTCCGACCTTCGATTCTTTATGATGCATACAAAAATGATTGGCAACAATATATTCCAATACTGAAGATAGTGAAGTAACAAAAGGATGAATTAAACGGTGACAGTCCGTCCTGTAAGACAGTGTAATGAATACTGCTTGCTGCTTGTAAGACAGTCTAATGAATCAAGGTGCTTGGTCCGACCAAGTTGGTCGTCACACCACTCACCAGCCTGGCTATATGACTTGCATGTATGAGTGGGGTACATTTCAACAGCGTTGATACCTTCTTTCTCTTTCTTTCTTTCTACTATTAGTAGATAGCATTTGAATAATTATAAGACGGCATAGTAATTTTTGTAAGAAAAACAATTAAAAAATATTTTTTTGTCGGGAATGGAACTTTTTACTGCGCTATTTTACAAATTTTACGGAGCTAATATTACGGAAAGAATATTCTATCCTTTAAATTTTCTATGATTAATTATAATTTTTATATTTTTACCGTACAAAATTGAGTATGTTCGCCTTTTACACGTCGATTGTAGTGCTGAGCACAGCAATTTTTCTATGAATTTTCTCTCCGTGTATTTGTTCATTTTTTTTATTTCATCTTGTTTCCATCGTTTCCGTTCGCTTTTTACGTAGTCGGGTTTTTTGACATTTTTCGCATTTATTTCTTATCTCAAAATCGAATAATTGTTCACTTGCATTCGCAACTTTACCAGTGGTTAATACTGTTTCGATATTATGTTTACATAATCTTATATGATTTTTTTACGTGCCAGTACTAATGATTAGTAATTACGTCCATGTATAAACAAAGCATTACTGTTCGTGTTTCGACTAGTATATTAGCATTTTTTTAAACACACTATTGCATCTTTCCACATACTTTTGGTATCTATTGTGTATCATTTGGTCAACTACATATTATTTACAGGTGGACAGTGTCAGGGTTCTGTGCATGGTTATGTGTATCCGTGAGAGACTTGAAAAATGCAAATGAGACTGTGTGGGTACTTTTTATTATTTTTAATTTTTATTGTAAAGGGCACTTTATCATATTGATGTTATCTAATTTAGTATTAAAATACATAATATGTTTATTCGATTCAAGTGAATTTTTTTTTAAATCTACGAAAAGAAAATTTGAGATTCGTTTCAACAAATACTAGAATTACAACAATATTTTTTTTTGGGATATATAAATTTCACGAAGAATTTTTTCAACCTTCTCCCAAATTGCGTGGACTAGCTTTATAGAAGGATGGACATAATGAAACCAATATCTTCTATTTCATAGCTTTTCTTTAATAAAATTTCAAACATTTACACTAAAAAAAGAGTAAAAACAGATATAAAACAAGATTACAATATAGTATATAAAATAAACTGCCAAGATTGCGAATTATCATACTATGGACAAACGTCACAGTCGTTGAATAATAGATTAGCCCAACACAAATATGACATAAAAAGGGGCAAAGAGGCAACTGGATTATCTGAACATTCGATAAATAATGATCACAGGTTTAATTTCGACCAAGTCGAAATATTAGACAGAGAAAATAAATACCAAAAAAGATTATTAAGTGAAGGTTTTTACATAAAACTGAATGAATCAAAAAATTGCAACAAGCAGATAGAATCATTAGCTCTAGATAATGCCTATTTACCGATTATTAAAAAAATAAAATAATAATAATAATAGAAATCAATAAACAATATTTCCAAAAGATGCTTATATAATACATTGTAATCAAAAAACATAAACAATAAACACATACCAATATGTAAATTGAGACCGGACTAATTTTGTCTAGAATTTTCGAGAAATTTATCTTTAAACAAAAAATTTACAAATTTAGTTCAGTTGATCACTGTGCTACCATACCAATAACAATGTACTTGAGGAGTACATTGTACAAACTGTGATAATTTATAAAAAAAAAAAAAATTCTCTTGAAAAATTTTTTTTTTGATTTTACATTTTAAATATGTTTGACTTTTTTAATTGTTTTAAATTAAAGTAATTATTTTATAAAAAATTTTTTCGATTGACAAATTTCCATGTGAAATGCAAAAAGACTAGTTAAATTGTTCTAATGGATTGTTGGTATGGTTGGTTGTTATCCAAGAATGACAATCTGAATTTTAGATAATTTCTGGTGAGTAAGATTGTAAAAAAAATTTTTTAACATTTTAATATACATACTGTTTCAGTTTGTCCTGTCTCAAATCCGCTAATATTAAAAAATAGGTTTTGTTTGTTTCGTTAACACAAATAGATATTCTTCCAAACATAAAATTTCCTATATATCAACTAAATCACAAATTCTTGTTGTTTTTACAAAAATAAATAAATAATCCTCCTATCCAATATGTAGCTTATAACCTAAAAAATAATAGTATAAGTTAACGAAGAATTGTAAATATATAAAAATGATGTTATTGTTTATTATTACGTTGTAAAAATTTTTTTTTTTTTTTTTTGATGTTTAGCCACTGAAGATGATATTAAACATATCGAAAATATTTTGGCAATTTTAATAAAGAAAAGCTATGAAATAGAAGATATTGGTTTCATTATGTCCATCCTTCTATAAAGCTAGTCCACGCAATTTGGGAGAAGGTTGAAAAAATTCTTCGTGAAATACTAGAATTTCAATTTGAGTAAATAAATATACATTACTTTAAATTCGATAATATCATTTGAAGGCCAAATCAAATGCAATAATTGTGTTAGTACCCCTTAATGGATTGTCAGGTTTTTTAGGACAAAAGATGTCTCTGTTAAAGATATGTGACCGCGGTAACTTGCCAGCAAACCAAAAAAATATTAAAATAGGCGTCATTTTGAAATATCAAATCTTTAACTGATTTGAACCACTACCTAAATCTTTTGAAGTAGGAAAATGTTCCATAAATGGCGTTTTTTCAACATATCCTTAATTTATAGTCTTTTTTTTAAATTCAAATTTAGTAAATGTAAGATAAATCATCACCTTAAATGATGATATCGAAACATTAAACAGAGATTGAACCCCGGAGTACAGAGGTACAGCAACTATCTCTATCGTGTAATCTGCAGTGTGCATTTCTGTGCACATAAAGCTACTAAGTAGTTACTGTCTCAGTAGCAGTCGCTGAGTGTAGGTCAGTCAAACAACAATGGATTTGATTGTTGTTAGCATTGTAGAACCCCCACACGTAGCATTGTGGTATCACACATATGTATGCGAAGTAGGGTCACGTGACGGCTACCACCATCTTCCATTACTCACACTAACACAGTTTACCGCACAAATACAAAGTAAACACCGTGCACGTACACAACATATTTTCTATCTCTTACTGGTTACACTGGTTCCAGTAGTATAGAGATAGGTATGTTATCTCTAGTGCTCTACGGATTGAACCAATGGATTTCACAGATATCGACCTTACCTTAAAAATGACTTAGACTAAATCCATTTTAAAATCCGTTTTTGTGACTATTTCACTTCATTTTCTGTTGACTCTAATTAGAACTTTTATAAACACGTAGGTACTTGTTTGCAAATTTTTAACAAAAAGAAAAACATTAAAATTTCTCTGGAGCTTTGAATTAGTTTTCCTGATGAAAAAATTTCCAAAGTTAATTGAAGACGTGAGTGGATGAAGGTGTTATGTAACATTTTTTTCAAAAATGTCATTTTTTGCAAAATTTTGAAATATTCTATGCTGAAGTATCATATACTAAAATTTGGTTTCATTACGTCCAATAGTTTTGTAGAAATTCAATAATAAACATAAGCTATTGCATGGGTAGTAGGTATATGTAAATAAAAACTTTCAAACGCTTCTATTGTAAAATTATAAAAAAATGTTACATAACACCTTCATCTACTCAATTCTACAATGAGTTCAGAATTAAATTTAAATCCCTGATGGAAGAGAGAATCTGAAATGCCATGTAAATAGAGTTCTTTCTAGTTGGAACAGTAAAATAACTTGCGCATGCTTATTAAAATAAAAATTAATTCCAGTGTTTATTGGAGCAAATCATTAATTTGGGTACCTCTAATATCCACAACGATTTCTTTCCATATTAATTTGATTTAAGAGTTTTGTAATAGAAGATTCCGTAGGCAAAGTTTCGCAGCTCTTGACGTTTAAACAAATGTTGACAACCCAACCTGTTAATAGACTTGACAAGAGGAACGGAAATTTACTAATATTTTAGTATGTAAACATTTTTTTTTAAAAATCATTTACATAATATAGATACATCCGATTATTGCAAAACCAAAAAAAAAATTGACCAAAATATTTTTGGCCGAACTCACGACAGATCAGTCGACATCTGTTTGCAAATTGTGAAAGAAGAAATACAGTGAAATTATTTAAATTTAAAATTTGGTAATTAAGTAGGTATACTTATTTATATGTTTTTGTTTATTTATAAGACTACCCACTGGGGCAATAATAAAGGTAGATGCACGTGTATAATAAATTGCTTTATCTGACACTAAAGAAAAATCGGCAATTGCGTATTGGACACGCATTAAGTCAGGAATTCGTAGGTCAGTAGCTAAAATTTTTCATAATTCTGAATCAAAAAAATCAAAATGAGTTCAAAATACTGATCAATAATACAGCAATGATTATTTACATGTGCGAGAAAGAAAGAATCATATTTCGTAATGTTTTTAAGAAAGAAAGATATATATTTTTTATTCATTTAAACATGTACTACGAATATATAATTTATATACAGAATGTTTCATGTATTAAATATGAAATGCATTTTTAATACGAAATACATTTATTTTTTATAAAAGTATAAATTTCTAACTGATTATTAAATATTTTGTACTAAAATGTATTGCAAACAATTATCATATATATTTGTATTCAATACACATCGAAATCGCAAGTCACAGTTATCAACCTGTATATTCTGAATTTATATTTAAAAAGAGATAGCAATATAATTGCATTTCCATCTGATCAGGGTGCATTATAAAAAGAATTTTTGTTGTAGTTTTTTTTTTTAAAGCGACACTGTCTATTAAATTGCATAAGATCCAACACTGACTATTACCCTGTGCTCTAGTGCGGGCAGACCGCCTAATGCGACAACACAAATGGGATTATACATAGGTTTACGCAAAAAGTTTCTAAAATAATAACTGTATGAATATTTTAATAACAGATGGTCATTGCGCACCTGATTTTTTAAATGCATAATTATTATCAACATTTAATATTTATTTATTTATAAACTATTATAAAGTAGCAAAGGTCAAAATATAATAATAAGTAAATAACAATATTAAATTTATACAACAGTCAGTCGGTAATACAGGATACCTACCTATGTAATTCTGTGTGTCGACTCCTCTATATCATCACATCGACACAGAGACATCGTCAACCGCTGATTGAGTGCCGCTGTCTACTTAAAATGACACACAGTTGGATGCACTTTGAATAAATTAACTTTAATAATATGATTAAATTGAGCTTTGCAGAAAAAACAAAGATATTTTGTAATAAGGGTGTTCTAAGTTCTAATTAATAAAATTATATACATAGAAGCAAAAGCTACGAAAGACATAAAAGCTGATATATAGTCATATTTTATGTTGGTAGTGTACCTACAGTCATATACAAAACTATGTAAAAGTTTTACCGTAAAACACGACCAACCTGACTTTAGTGTTATGTCATTCGGTTTAAATAATGCACCATACGATTTTCACGTATCACCAAATGTGGTCCTATCTCTAAACATGAATTTTTGAAATGAAATCGCTGTAGCGATTGATATGAAAATAGAGAAGTTATTTTTCCTGAAGAATAAATTTTATTCTCTACTTGGCCTGTTTTCCGCTTATCAGAAAGAAACAGATATTTACTGAATGTATCGACATTCGCTACTTGTTTTTCTTTCAATAATTTTAAGTTACAACAAATCAATACCTATAAATAAAATAAAAGGGTCTGTCTGTGATTTTCGAATTTTTAGGTATAAATGTGTTTTCCAGTTAGCAAATTTGACATATATACCAAATATAACTTTAAAAAATTTTTGTCTGTCTGTCTGTTTGTACAAACCGATTTAACTCAAAAACTATTAAAGTTATTGAGTTGAAAATTACAGGGAATATAGATATTAACCTCCCGATCAATCTTAGCCGCATTTTAATGTGATCTCCCAAATGGTTATATACAGGATGATTCAAAAAGAATCTTCATTAAAAGTTTTATGGTCCAGCTAAGTTAAAACTTTTATTAAAGTCCAGCCGCCAAGTAGAAATGAACAAGCTGTAGCTGTTGTATGATGTAGAGAACAGAAATAGCAATAGCAGTTTTAAAAATCGCAGTCGTAACATTACTTGAGTCGCAGTCGCAACCTGCGATATGTGATTTTTTAATATCTGCGACAAAATCGCAGTCTGCAATTTTACATACCATCCTTACTACACACTAACTTACTATATAAATTTTTTTTGTCAGTCCGAATTATAGAAGTTCCGAATTAGTGAAACCCGAAATAGCGAGGTTTTACTGTATATCATTGAATACGTGTTTAAATAAGCCCCCTTTTGATTCCTTACTCAATTCTCTTGGGAAAAACTTTTCCCCACTTTTCAGGTTACCTCGAAATTTAACTCCACACCTTCTCTTTCTCTGTGTTGAATTTCAAATTTCGCGCATCGAATGGTTTTATAGAAAATGGCCTGTGACAGACGAACAAACACCAAAATGATTGCATAAATTTGTATCATATTTCGAAAACCACAAGAGCTATAAAACTCCTGAATCGATTGCCCCCTCCCCCATGTCTACAACTGGCAACTCTTTACTTATTAGATTAAACTCTGAGTACGCTTGTGTTTCAATCAGCATCTACTTAGCCTGCCACCGGAACCAAATACAATTAATCAATAAAAATAATTAATTTTAATAATTTTTACAATAAAAATCATATTACAACAGCGGGTAGCGGACAGCGACGGACAGTACGGACAGTTACGGACGAGACAAAGCGGATAAGCAGCGATTAGACAAAATTATTGTTTATTAATTTACCTAGTTAATTCTCACTGGCTCTTACAATAAATTAGTGGCAGCGGAGACAACAGATTGAACAGAGATGCAAAAGGAACAAATATACATAAAAAAAAAATAAAAAACACTAAGAAATTAGGTGTTGTTTTGCACTCATTCACTTACAGGAAGACAACCGGTTCTATTTCCTTCATTCAGTTCAAAATGTTGGAGTCGGATCGGCGCGTTTAATTTTTATTTAATTCACTATGAGCGCGACTAGATGTACAGAGAGAGGTACGTATATGTTTTTTTTTTTTTTTTTTTTTTTTTTTATAAGCCATTCATAATTTATTAATAAAATATCTATAGGTAGAGAGTTAGGATGTAAATTTTTTCACCAAATTGATTTTATTTTTATATTTGTTCACACAGTCAATGAATACTGTAGAGTATTAATGACTGAAGGAAGAGATGACATTCATTACAGAACAATTCAAGTAATTAATTGTAGATAGTTTAACTTTATGAAAATCCATAATAATAATTATGGTTTTTCAATTTCAAATATTATCGAGTGCTTGTGAGCACATTGGGTAACTTCAAAAATGTAAAATTTACCGCATCGATGCAGCCTCATGACTTTTCTGATGCGTCTAACACTACACGATGCGCTGCTGATGCTCTCTTGAAACTTGATGCACATTAGATGTTTTTGAACGGGATATTGGCATCATTTAACCTCTGATTTGGCTATAGATAAGACAGATAATGTAAGATATGTAATAGACTATAAATAATATAGCAATTCAGTCCTTGTGTAGGTATATTATCTTTGAATTTTAACTTGAACTTACTTGAAATTGAAAATAATGAATTATTTGAATAAAAAATATTACATACCTATTTTGAGTGCAAGATGTATTCAAATAGTTTTAATCAAAGGTAAATACGTATAACTTCATTTTAATCAAAGGTAAATACGTATAACTTCATCTTTTTCAACAATTTGTTTTTCGGAATTATTCCTGTTGGTGTTAATACCTGCAATATTTTAAAATTTTTGCAGAATATGACTTTTTGAAAAAATTTTACATAACACCTTCATCCATTCATGTTTTCATTTATGACCAAACATTAAACTTTTGTAGCTTAAGTTATGGTATTTTTGGGTTACCGTTATTCATTACCGCTGGACTTAAAACCTTTTTTTTAAATTAAATTAAAATAAGAGTGTACAATAGAAGTAGGACTTAATTTGACTAGTTCATTGTTTTACCACCAGATAACGTAGTTGCAAAAGACACTTTATAATACTTAATGACGTCATAAAATTGAAATTATTTTTTTTTTTCGAATCAAACATTATTCAAAAAATTTCTTATTTATTTTTGACTAAATTTTAATATTGTTTTTTTTTTTGGGAAGTTGAAATTTTTTCAATTAAAAGACCAAAATTGGACTAGAGGCATGACTTTTTTTGAGATTCTATTTTCGATCAGTTCTACATTTTTAATTTTAGAAAAAAAATAAATTCACTGTTGTCGAAAATCTATAATTGTCAGTAAGTGTCCAGTTTCTGTGTTTTAAAATACCGATTTCATAGTTTGAAACCGAATAATTACTTTTGATGGCGTCACAAAGGTGAATTTTTTTGTACTGTAGTTTCTACCATCAAAATATCTTCTGAAGTGTGCATTTCTGCTATTTATCAATCACTTTTAATTTCATTCGAAATTGATAACTGGGAAAAAAAATCAAGTTTCCGCGACATAAATTCTGACTAAAACAATAGCAAAGTGTTGCAATCGGGCCATTTGTTTGGACACAAGTTGTTAACGAGGCCAGTAAACCAAACCAAACAACCAAAACATATCGACGATTTACTAATTCATACTTTCTGCCGACTCTGATAAAAATGACGTGATTATGTGGGTCAAACGATTAATATAAAAAGTCTCGTAAAGACGATAATCAGGGGGGAGTCAAAAAGAGTAGTCGAAGAGGGCAGTCGAAGAGAGAAGTCGGGGAGAAGGCAAGTCAAGTATGGAGCGGTAAAGAGCACTGGAGCTTGTAGCTAGTTGCTAGCAGGGGGATGGGCTACTCAGGGTAATTTAACACGCTCTATTGGTCATAATTGGGAAGTTTGTTTTGGTGGCTAATAGCAAGAGCTTGTAATTAAACAACGGGAATAACTTGTGTCCAGGTAAGTCCTAATTCTTTTGCTGTTATTTTAACTTTTCTTTATAAATGTTTACCTGTCTATTTGGGGAACAATTCCTATTTGGTTTTATTGTATTTTATGTCATTAATGTTCCTATTTTGTTTCTTGTGTCTTTTATTTATTTGTTTGTTAATAAAATTGTTAAGTTGAACCCATTATTTTATTAAGTGAATACCCTAAAATTCCCGCAAATCTACCGTAGTGATCAGGAGTTCGAACCCAGGCCTTTCTGTGGGGTTTTCAACGCTACCACTAACATCTATGTACCCCCTACAGAAAAGGTCCGTACCCCCGTCGTAAACAAAAGATACAAATATGTCTTGAATTGATCTTATGGTGAGAAATTTTTAATTTTGTCAAATTTTCACTTAAATATAGAAATATATATTTTTTTACTAACTAATTTCACCTATTTCACAATTTCACTAATTTCACTATTATAAAATTATAAAAATGTTACATAACACTTCATGTCTTGAAATGATAATTAGAAAATTTCGATGCCACTTTCTTCCATTTTTAACGTCCTTCAACCCTATATGCTAGCAACAATTATAGTAAAAATATGTTTTGTGTATTATTTGACGCTGATCCCAAATTTAAAATTCAAAGTTCTCTAAATCAAACGGTTGAGCCGTTAGAGGGCAAAAAGTAAAAACTGTTTTATGAAATAAAAAATGAAATTTCCACTATCAAGTAGAGATCAATATTGCTTAAAACTATAATGAGCATTGTAGGATTCGCTACATATTTTTTATAATCTTGTTCTGATTTCTTACAAATATCAAAAAATACAATTGAGAGAATAATCAACTCTTCAATTTTTTTAATACTCGAAAGTACAGTAAACACTCATATTACCGTACATACACTGTTAATTACCCAACGTACGCGCTGAACTTTTAAACACTGCAAGCAATGAATGAATTTCTTATTGATCAATGAGTATCTATGTATGCGATTACTGTGTATAGTCTTACGGTCTCCGGTCAGTCTTACCTGGTCTTACGTATACTTACACGAGAATAAGTACTGGACGTACACAGCTATGTAATTAAGTGTGTGAAATTAGCTTCACAATTTATAATAAGTGATTGTCATCCGGTTTTAATAAAATTATTAATTGACAATCTAAAGATTAGTAATTTTTTTTCTTTTTTTTTCGAAATGTAAATATGACCTAATTTACATACATTGTAAGATGAATAATAATGATAAAATTGGGATTTAAATGTTACGTTGATGCAGTGATATCTAAAATGTATGTTTCGGTGTTTGAGGAAGACGAAAATTTTTGAAAAAATAGCTATTTCATTCATACATAATATACTAATAATTAGGTATCGGGATTCTTCGGACAGGTCAGGACCGTACTTATTTCAATAAAATTTTGCAACTAAATTACATTAAATTATGCACATCTGAATGAATATAATTGGTCAAAAATTACATTTTTCACCATTTAGAATACTAACAGCATTTTTTATTTGACAAAAGTAAGAAAATTCAAAAAATCGGAAAAAATTTTTGTAAAATATATTGAAAAGTTGTTGAATAGTTAGACGGTCCACTATAATAGCTAAGACGTACGTATTTACTAACAAGGGGAGTATCAAACATGGAAATCACGGATTTGGGAGAAATTAATATATATTGTGGAATATATTTCTCTGAGTATTGTAGTGATAATAATTTAGGCCAATGCGACTTTATTTACAAATTAAACGCACAAAAAATTTCGAATAACATATCGTGTTTGACATGTATCAGTTAGTTGGTATTGTCTGCAACAAGAGCCGCTGGTGGTGTGGTTAGTGTCTGCTGTCATGTATGTAACTTTTTTTAATATACAGACGGAAAGGTTCTACGTTCGAATCTATGCCTTTGAAACATAAATAATTATCTTTTCATTTTTTTTTTAATTTTTTCAATATTGTACAATGGTCAATTACATTGACGATGCTATAATTCTTTTTTTTTTTAAATGGAAATATGGTATTCTTTTTTATGTCATTATTATACTATAATTATTTTCTGAAAAAGGAGATATAATATTTTTTGTACATATTGTCATTACATGTAACAGTAATTTTATCGTAAATTTTAAATTACTGAATTTTTTTTTACATAAAATTAAAACGATTTTTATTATAAATTATTTATACTATTTTTAGACATTCTTCATTTTATCCTTATTTAAAGTAATGGCAATTGTAAATTTTTTTATAATAATGACATAAAAAAGAAAACTATATCTCCTTTTAAAAAAAATTATAGCATCCTCAATGTAATTAACTGATCCATTGTACAATACTGAAAAAGTTTAAAAAAAAAATTGAAAATAGAATTATTTATGTTGGAAAGGCATAGATTCGAACACAGAACCTTTCCGTCTGTATATTAAAAAAAATTACATACATGACAGCAAACACTAACCACACCACCAGCGGCTCTTGTTGCAGACAATACCAACTAACTGATACATATCAAACACGATATGTTATTCGAAATTTTTTGTGCGTTTAATTTCTAAATAAAGTCGCATTGGCCTAAATTATTATCACTACAGTACTCAGAGAAATATACTCCACACATATATATTTTTCTCCCAAATCCGTGATTCCCATGTTTAATACTCCCTATTTATTTGTGCTATCAGTGATTGAATTATAGTTCCAATTCGCTATGAGATTTTGGCTGGAGGGGATATGAAATTCAACTACAGCGCTCAAGGTGGACAAATATGTCAGTTAATCAGGATATTGTTTGTACAAAACTTTACAATTTTTTTTAAGAAAAAGTATTTTTTTGTAAATACTGTGTCTGATGTTTTCAATATTACGATTACAAAATAATAATAAAAAATTATTTGTAACGTTTGTAACCCTACTATCAAACGTCACTTTATTTTAAAATTTTCAAAAAAATATAAAAATTATCTCTTATGCTTTTTTTTTAGTTAATTATTGAAAACTATTCCATTTTAAGACATTGTTAAGGTAAAATGAGCAGATGTATGGCTTTTATTAAACAAATTTAATATATTTTTCATTCATTTATAATAGTAAAATGTCCTGATAAATTGTCAAATAATCACTTGATATAAAGCGGGTTCTACACGATGCTACGAACGTTCCTCCCAACGTTCGATCGAACGTTTGAGGCAATTAAGTTCGATAGTTGGTGCGACGAATGTATCTGCTACACGGTGAATCGAATGTTTGATCCAATACGAATGATGATGTGTTGGTACTCAGTGGCGAGGCTGTTATCTGTCTGATGTTATCTCTAATGTTATACACTGATGTTGTCTCTCTTCACATGAACGAGTCGTGCAGCTGCTGAGTCGAACCAACCAACGCAACCAACATTGACCTTCAAACGTTCGAAGCATCCCTTTGACTCGGTGCAAAAATACCGACATCGAACGGGACACGACCAAATGCGAACGTTTGACGCTCGACATTGGACACTCGTAGGTTCGAACAACGGCTACACGATGCTATGAACCATCCAACGTCGAATGTTGGAAGGTGTTCGTAGCATCGTGTAGCAGCGGCTTAAATCTATAATTTCGACTTGAAGCGAATATATTTGCAAGTATGTCTAATAATTATGCCTATCATTTACTGTGATTATAGTTATATTAACGTGATAAAATCATTTTTTAGCGAATTTTCGAATTGAAAATTCAGCTATTACAGCCACTCTCATGACGCGACCTAAGTCCGGGAATATGACAGAAATTTGTTTTATGGTACCTATAGAGAGTGAAAATGATCTTCACTAAAATTGTGTCCACACGATAACTCTCGAACGAAATTTAGTGAAAATGTTGGAAATCCCAAACCCTTGGACGAATTCTTCAGCCAGACACGTCCGATGCCTGGAACATGACTTTTTGGGCATTTTTCGTAAAAAAATTTGTTTTTTGCCAAAATTTGCCCAAGTTCAAAAGTTTTTGTGACATTTTTTTAGACCATTGGAAAGAGAAGAAAAAAATCACATAAAAAAGGTTTTTGAACCATTATTCTATATAACCGGTTTCCGAGAAAAACTAATTTCTATAAACGGAAATTCGCTGTTATGTAGAATACTGCGACAGGGATATTTTTTTTTTACGAAATATTTAATTTTTTTGATGAATAACGGTTTTTTTTTTATTCTAATTTAATTGGATATGATGGAAAATAAAACTGGAATAACTTTTAATTTGTAAGTAAATTGAGTAAATACATTAAATACTGATATTTTTTAAACGTTTCGTTTAAATCGAAGATAAAGAAACGAAATATTGCATGTATGGATGTATCGAACCCAAAACCCGAAACATGATCGAAAATTGCAAACCTCAATAATTATGCTTGAATGATTCTGACACCAAAAAAATCTGACTGAACTTTGAAATAATCGTACCAACAATTCTTCTCCGATTTACAGCTTATCTACACAGTGATATAAGCGACAGTCAATGGGGTTTCCCGCAAGAAAGGCACAAAAAATTTATTAATCACATAAAAAACACTCCTAAATAATTTTCAAACTTACAAATTTCTACCATTCTGATTGGTTGTTTTTTACCTTTTCATCTGTCATTTTATTGACGTACGTAAATATTTATTTTGTTTTTAAGTATCCGCATCTAATATTTTATTAAAGTTAATTACTATTCTTGTATTAATTAATAACTATATTATTATGTATTCATTTTAATATTTAAATACATACATATAATTGAACATTTATTTATTTTATTCTATTTGAATATTATATATTAATAATAATTATTTTTTAATAGAAATATACATAGATAGAAAAAAACCCCTGTTCATAAATCATGAGAAAATTATCTAAATCGAAGGTCTTTACTATTAGACAGTCAATTGACTATGCCTAGTGTTGTATTTAAATATAATAAACACGAATAAAATTGTACAACTGAAAAATTAAATGCGCATTGCTCATCTATTAAAACATTCGATAACAGATATAAATTACTGAAATGAAATTTACAAATACAGTACAAGCTTTGAATAATGCCACTTTTTGAACTATACATTCAGAACTATACTAATACCTATATTATAACAGTAGAAGTTTGTTTATTTTGAATAGAAGAAATATACTCAAAATTACTCAAGCAATTCTGATAACTTTTTCATTATTAAAATGCTAAATGTTCATCTAAAAAGAAATAAAATCAAAAAATTTAAATTAAAATACATTCATATATACCGCCTAGGAAACATCAGAACAATACGTCACATATCAAAACACAAGATAGTGGTGCCCTCACTAATCCAGTTACTGAAACTATATACCATGTGAGCTTTTTGAGAGTTGCCATTTCTATTACAACCAAATTTGTATGATAGAAATGGTACTGGAGAAAGTTCTTTTCTTGAATATAATGGAAATGTAACCAACCAGAACACTATCGGTTGAAGTAGCCTCAAGTACAAATGCATATTTTTACCGCCTAACTGATAAACTAAAGAAAAATTAAAAAATCAAACTTGAGTAAAAAAATTTTTTTGGTCATTGATGTTGTTAATTAACGCATTAGATCAGTTTTATCTAAAAATTAATATATAGTCTCATTTAAAAATCTATAAGTTTGTATCATAGCTCGACCATAAGAGCTATAAGGCTTCCGACTATAGCAATCGATTGCCCCCGTCGATATCTACAACTCTTATTTGAACAATTTTTCGATTAAATCAACGGTTTGGCTGTAATAAAAATGGCAACTCTCAAAAAACTCACACAGTAGGTATATAAAAACTATAAATATTAAGTTTAATTGGATTTTTTTCATATGTATTTTGCAAATACATAATCCTTCTAAGCACGCAAATTCTTGAAAAAATAATACCACGACATTTTACTTTTAATTTTTTCTTATTGGCGACGCAAAGATTAGGCGAGCGCTCCTGGCTTTTTAAATTAGAAGCTGTATCAAGTAAAAATTTTTGTATACGTTTAATTGTCGTTAAAAAAAATGTACTACTTATACAAATTATGCGCGGATTACTAGATTTTATATCACCAATTAATCGTACACGTATATTTTTACCTGATGCTAGTTCGAATTTTACTACCAGAGGCGCGAGTGAGAATCTTTGCGTCGCCAATAAAATGTATTGTCTAATTATTATCTGCGTAATTTTGTAACAAAATTATTCTTGTTAAATATTTACAATATCTTTATAATAAAATCGTATTATCTGAATAATAATTGTATGGGTAATTGCCAGTTGCAATAATTTATAAAGATTTAATCAGAGTTGCATAAAGAACTTTAACATTTTTTTTTTCTTCAACAAATTAAAGAGAGTGAAAGGGTTTTTAGAAAAAAACGATAACAACATTATTAAAACAATTTTAGTAAACCCAAATTCAAAAAGTAAGTTTTGAAATATTCTTTCCTTCTATATACTACACTGATTTCTACTCCATCGTGGGAATCATATTTTTCTATCTTGTATCATTTTCGAGTCATAACACTTCAACTGAAAACAGTTTTCGCTCTCTAGCGGGACAACGATTTGATCTGAAGAGGGGAACTTTTTGACTTCGGATTTGTGATTTGTAAAAATAAGGAAAAAGAATATCATTCGTGGTTAAAAATACACAATAACTTTACACTGACTTGAGACAATTCATGTTAAAAATAATAAAAAATAAAACATAAAAAAGTTTTTTCAAAATGATTTGTCAACAGTTTTGAAAAAAAAAAAATCTTTTTTACATATTCATGAAAGTACAACGGATATTCTGCAATAAGTAGGTATTCATATTCTCAAATAATTTTTTTTTTTTTGAAAGTGATGATTTTTTAGGCCGACTGGCCCCGGCTAGGGAAGTCGTTTGTCTCTCAATATTTTTCATAATTTTTCGGCCTTTTTTTTTATTAACTTTTGAATTTAAATCATCGAATGTATTTGATATTATTATTTATTTTTCAAAAATTCATTTCTGGTTTTTTGAGAATTTTAATTTTTTTGGTGTAAGTATGATGAATATGTTTTGGACAATTTTTTTTAAACAATGATCTCCAATTTTTCAAATTTAAAAATAAAATATAAAATTTTCTTGTTGATTTATATTTTTAGAATACTCTAGTGTTTCTCAACAAGCATCTGCTTTAAGCTCCGATTTCACCAGAACGAGTGCTCGGATTATTGGCCGCGATGATGATAAAACTACAGTTTACTTCCTCACATAAGAGGAAAATCTGACAGATTAATTGACACATCTATTAATTTCTTTTATACCAAGCCAATATCTACTTGATTTTTAAGTCCAGAAATTTTAGCTCATTTGAGTTTGGATTTTGATTAAGCAGTACAACTAAATTCTACAATCATTGCGGAAAATGGTCCGTGTGTCCATACTGGTAGGACCGAAAAAAATTTCAGAGCATTAGATACTAAAAGAAATCAACAGTATTATCAAAATTTTCTTTTTTCAATTTTTTCAAATTATTAATATTTTTGTGTTCATACGGTGTATTCAGGGATGGCGAAAGGGGAGGGTACAGGTGAAACAGTTTCTCGGGGGCCCGGGTCGAGAAAAGGGACCCGTAGGCTCTGTTAATGGCCCGGACGAAGTGAAAAAATGGGTATTTTTGCTCGTCAAAGGTATTTTTGAGACAAAATATTTTTGATAATTTTTACTGTATCCAGAGGCTCCTCATTTCTCTCGCCGGTTTTTGGATACATTATTTTTTTCTACAACTAGAGTAATTTGAAGAAATCGCGACTACTAACGCCAGAAAAATTTGTATAAAACCACAGATTTGTTTCCAATACTTCTATCACTAGAAAAAATGCTATCGGCCTCATGAGTAGGGTTGCCAACTGTCCCGATTTAATCGTCTACAGTTTTAACATCTACAGTTTTTTTTTTACATTTTTAGTCCCGCCAGTCTCGCTATTGTTGTTTCCAAATTATCCCGCTTGCATGTCATGACGGCCAAGGAAGTAAGTATATTTGCTGTACCTACTGATAATAACATACGTCAATGCCAAAGACGGTCAACTTTATGAAAAATGTTTTTCTCCAAAAATAATACAGTTGATAAGCAAAAAAAAAAAAATTAAATACCCCTGTCGCAGCATCCTGCATAACATAGCGTATTTCCGTTTATAAAAATTAATTTTTCTCGGAAACTAGTTGACATAGAAAAAAAGTTTTACGACCATTTTTATGTAATTTTTTCTTCTCTTTTAAATAGTGTAAAAAAATTTCGCAAAAATTTTTGAATAAGTGGAAATTTTGGCAAAAAACTAATTTTTTGCAAGAACAAAAACCATGTTTCTGGCATCCGACGTGTCTGCCTGACGAAGTCATCCAAGGGTTTGGGACTTCCAATGTTCTCACCAAGTTTCGCAAAAATTGGATACTTCGTTCGAGAGTTATCGCGCGGACACACACACATATATATATATATATATATATATATATATATATATATATATATATATATATATATATATATATATATATATATATATATATATATAAATTTTAGTGAATATTATTTTCGGTTTCTAGGGACCTCAAAACAAACTGCCATAGTCCCGGGCTCAGGTCGCGTCATGACAGTGGCTGTAATAGCTGAATTCCATTCTGGATATTCGCTAAAATCTAAAAATTACAAAACTTGATTGTTAATTTAATAAAATAAAATAAAGAAGTATTATTGTAATACATATTATCTTCAAGAAATTTTTTTGTTTAAAGGTTTGTAAGATCATGGTTTAAATATGTAGCTGTTAGTAACAAATAATAAAAAAAGACACATCTTTTCTACTGGCTGATTAAAAACTTTTTTTTTTCTTTAACAGTCCCGATTTTACTTGTCCCATCCCGATTTTTTTCCCATTAAATCCCGAAATATTCATTGGTAGAACTGGCAACCCATGTAATTTTAAATTATTCGACATAAAATGTAATGTTTGGGAAAGTTATCTTCCCAAGAAAAAGTTAAGTTGTGTGATTTGACGGTAGGATGGAGCAAGATCAGTCCAAAATATATATTTTTGTAATTAAAACTGACGCAGGTAATTAATAAATTAGGTTTCCTGTTCCCGTTTAAATGAATATATTAAAATAAAATTAAAAATTCTCATCCAAATAAAACAGTATCTACCTATATGTTACATACTTTTCGAAAAAAAATGAAAATTCAAAAAATTCAAAAAATTACATATTTTATTATAAACGTAATCAGATTTTATTTATCATTGAACCAAAAATAAAAAATCGTTTTATTTAAAAAAAAAAAATCAAAAATAATAATAACAGAAAAGATAAAAATCAAATTTGAAAAACAAAAACCACACACTATAAAAATATGTTATAGGAGACACAAAGGCGCATACACATGTTCGTGGCCTCACCGCCGCGCCGTGAGGTGCGGTAGAGGGCGGTCATTTCGAATAACGGCGGATATCCTGTTACGATAATGTCACGAGTTTAGCGCAGCCACTGCTATGTTGAGGCTAGAGCTGCTAAACAACCAGCCTCTGGTCAAATCTCCAGATAACTGTCAACTGTGTTAATTATTATGGTAAATGAAAAAAAAAATATTATTAATATTATGTATAATGATTTATTCAAATAAATAAATATGTAACGTATTTAAAATAGAGTAGTTAAGGTGAAAGTCCCAAAAGAAAACATCATAGCGTTGGCCAGGGTAATTGTGAATTGGGGCAATTGTGAACGGCGCCTATAATTTCTAAAATAACATTAATATTGTTAAAATCAACTCTTAGTATGTTTTTTGGTCCTTTCTTAATATGCTATTAAAATTTCATAAACAATTCTCCAAGTATTAGTACCTTTTTTTATTTTGAAAAAACCCTTGCAAAATTTTATGTATCTTACTTCGATCAATCCTCAAAAAAAATTTTTTTTTAAATACATTTTCTTTTTTTAAAAGGTAAGAAATGGGTTAAAAGTACTTTTAAAGAAGTGATCTAAGCCCTGAGAGGGTTCCTTATTCAATGCTAAAGAAATTGGACAATTTATCACCAATTCACAATTACCCCATGATTTTAAAATTGTGGGGTAATTGCGAACGTCATTCACAAATGCCCCCATTCGGTCAAAAATTTCAGTAGTATCCTTTTCAGAGTTGAAAATGTTGATGAAGGTGCTGATGACCTTATTGTACAAGTTTCCGTTGTACAAATAATACAAAAAAAAATGTTTTTTATTCATGTAAACTAAATGTATTTCCTTGAAAAAGTCTTATTTTCCTTGTTTTTCTGTGAATACATGGAATTTTTTGATTTTTTATATGATAAAATGACAAAATATCATCAAAATATCATTTTTAGCTTGTAATAAATTTGTTTTTACAATTTTTGTTAATTTTCTTTAACCTTGATTTTTTGTAGAAATTTCAGGTATGCGTAACTTGCATTAAACAAAGAGAAATTGTGACGGCTAAAGTATGATGAAAAATTTGAAAGTGGAGTAAATGTGAAGAATTTGAGCTGGGCTTTACTCTGACGTACCACACTTCTCTTAGAATCCATTCTAAATAATTTTTCTGATGGCATTCACTTTTACCCCGAAATTCATAAGACTTGCAAAACCGCATCGGGGAAATGTGAATGGCTTATAAAATTTTTGTTTTTCATACGAATTTGCTCAAAATTTGTGTGGTGTATCCTGAATAATGTAGAATTAAAAATAAATCAACCATAATGTGATATATAAAATAAAAAATACTTAAAACAACGCTTTTATCTCAACTCATGAAAATCCATTCACAATTACCCCGGTCAACCCTATTCAGGTTTCGTATAAATTAGGAATTGTTATTAAAAGTTTGACAACGTTTATTGTAAATATTTTCGTGAAACAATTATCCAAATTGGTTAGTCTTTTACGCTATTCTATTTCGTAATTCAATGTTGCTACTAACATAAGAGAGAATACCATATTTCTTAAAACTCAAAGAATTTCACACGTACCTAATACTTGCTCCATTTGTTTTTTTATTGTAAAAAACCATAAACTGTAAGAAAAAGTATACCTACTTTTTGAACTGTCAAAAACATATTATCAAATACCACACTGTTCGCCATATTAATTTCTCACTCAAAATTAATCCTTTTATTTTAACCATAGAGAAAATATTTTTGGTCTCAAAATGCCGGACCTTTTACTGCCAGTGACAAGTACAATAGATAAGGTTACAAAAAAAAAGAAAGAAAATCAGATCCCATCATCAAAAAATTGAACCCTTTGTAAAATATAAATTATACTAAACTTTGTTGATAAAATTGAACATTATTTAGAATTATACCGTATTGTCACAGATGGCGGCACCTGTACCAGTGAATGTATACATATCAAAGCATTTTGAGTCACCATATTGCAGGACGAGTTAACTCGTCTTAATCATTAAAAGAGTTAGTAAATATATATTTAATTCTTATCTATTTTAGTCAGGGCTGTAGAGAGAAATGGCGGGCCCCGGGATTAAACCACATTTTTCACTTTTTCAAAATTCTCCCCAAAGAAAGTGACAAGTAAAAAAAATGCTCTTTTTAATTTTTCTCGGGTCCCTTATTCTAAATTACAAATTGTTCCCGAAGCCAGATAATTAATTAATAATTGGTCAGTCAGCAGATTATTTTCAGTAAGTTTTACGATACCTACTTCTTTATTACGATATGAAATATGATTTTCATTTAAAAATGTCGTTCGGATGGAGAGAAAATGGGTCCCATCGGAACCCCCTGATTGGGTTGACTTTTAACAGGCGAGAGCAGGAGTGTAGCTACCGCCGTATCAGCCGTATCAATAATACGGGGCCCCCGGGCTACAGAGGCCCCTAACGTGTGTAAGCAAAAATTAGTAAAATGTTATCCACAATGTCACTTAATCTTGTGATTCCCGGGAAAAACACAGACAACAAAACTGTTATACGAGAGAATTTCAGATCCGGAATCATATTTCAAAGTCAATGTATACTATTGCTGTTTAGATTAGAGTAATGTGTTCGAAGTATTACAACCGCAGAAACTCCTATCTTCTTCAAACGAAGTGATAAAAAACACTTCCAGAAAACTGTCGGCTAAATACAATAAAGACAACATCTCAGTTAATCTTTATGAACAATTAATTGCACTGAAAACATGCTTAAAATCTGAAATTCAAAAAATTCATTCCATTAAGGAACTCATGGAATTATTGCTGATAAAATTCAATAGCCTTGCATCCAGTTTTTCGGAGGTAATAACAGCATGCTTTCTATTCTTGACCCTTCCAGTTACAACCGTAACAGCTGAACAGTTTTTCAAAATTAAAACTGATAAAAAAATTACCTAAGGATTTCGATGGGGCAGGAACGGCGATCAGACTTGTCACTATTGTCTATAGAGGCAGAAATTTTAAAAAAAAACTGAAACCGTCTTCAACTATAGATGATTTAATAAATCAATTTGCCGAAAAAAGGCAAGAAAAGTGTATATTTAATTTGAATTGCTTGGCTAGCTCAATTTCTAGGAGGAAGCGATAACTTATAATCAATAAATATTTAATTTAATTTAATGCAAGCATTTTTGTTTCTTTTGTGAGAAATCTTTACCTTTCATTTGCCCCCCCCCCCCCCAACTAATTTTGATACAGGGCCCCTCCAAGGCACGCTACGCCACTGGGCGAGAGTAAGATTTTTTACAGCCTTGGGAGCAAGCGGGAATGGCACTGGGGATAATTTCGGCACGCGGAGTCCCTAAACCAGAATAAACACAGTAAAAATTTTATTTCCGAGCTCCAAACAGTATCATTAATCCACTAGATTATTCTGGCGCCACTACTGGTTTTTATTTGGACACGTTACCTTATTACATATTATGAAAATGAGATTTATTAGAGAAAAATTGAATTAAAAATTTATGATTTTGAAAACAAATACACTGACGAAAAAAAAACAGGTTTCAAAGGATGAAGCAGTTCCGATGGTTGAGTAAGTAATGAATGAATATTAATTACTATATAATAAATAATGCCGCTTACTAAACTAAAACCACATCATCACAGAGTCAAGTACTTACTAATAAGTCAAGTAACAGAAATGAATTAAAAATTGTGAAATTTTTTTTTAGTTTCGGTTACATCATTTTGTGGTTATAGTAATTTGCATTTTACTACACTAGTGTAGAGTCAAAAATAATTTTTAGTGTCAAGATTTGCAACGGATGCTGTGTGTAATTGAATTAACCTGTTTCACCAGATTCACCAACATCCATAAATATTAATCAACGTAAATATTAGCAGCCAAAGAAGAGCTCACCTTTCAATACTATAGATGAAAATAATGTTTCCTGAAAACTTGACATTTAAATACAGTTATTTTTTTTTCGTATGTGATGACAATTTTTGGACGCTTCAATACATTATGGGTGACGTAACGGTGTATTTTGGTTTTGTTCCATGACGAATTCGAGTAAGGGCTGTAGTGACGGTAGCCGAAAATAAATTTTGGTCATATAGTAACGCGTCTAGTCTTGTTATTAAACTGTTTCTTCTACACCAATACCTCAATTTGCGTTGTGGTTACGTTCCAAAAAAACACAACGCAAAGTGAATTATGATTTTCTATAGCAAACCATGTAAAGATTGAAGATAGGTTTCAGGGTTACGAAAATACTACTTTTTAAAAAGAAAATTGAACAAAGTAAACATTTAAAAAACAAAGATAATATAAAATTTTATTATATACATACAAAAAACAAAACAAAACAAAAAAAAAAAATCCAAAAAATTTCCATGCACGTCGTACACGCGATACAGAAACTGATTCAACCCCCCTTAACTTCTAAGATTTTTAAAATTTTAGGTAGTAGAATGGTGTATTTAAAATTTCGCAAAAAATTTCCCCTTGTAAATTTGTATTTTATATTTTTTCCTAAAAGTTGCCTTAACCATCTACTTTTTTTGCTCGCCAGTGCTTTTTTTGTGTGTCTATATATTTGGAAGTCATAACTTGGAAGTAATTTTGTAATTTCCCTACACTTTCACGTAAAAAAATTCTAATGAGAAGCACAAAATAAAATAGAGTAAAAAAATGTTTTTTAAGAAAAAGCTTTTATTTAAAAATGGGCTAAAAAAAATAAAATAACTTTTGAGTGAAGTTTGAAACAATATGCAAATATTGTAATAGTATGAAGCAAATTTATAAAAGCTTGAGACGTTATCATTAATTATTTCTGTTTTGGATATAAGTGTAGCTATTTCACTTTTTAGTACTTACCAAACTTAATTAAACGCCTCAAGCTTTTATAAATTATGTTGCATATTGCTTCAAACTTCACTCAAAAGTTATTTTATTTTTTTTAGCCCATTTTTAAATAAAAGCTTTTTCTTAAAAAACATTTTTTTTTACTTTATTTTCTACTTTTTAGTCTGATTACAATTAATTTAAAAACAAAATAAAGAAGTAATTTTTTTTACCTATATTTTAATCGGTTAATTTATCCTAATTAGACATAACTATGGAAACAAAAAATTGCAATGTAAAATCAATGGACAATATTTGACAATTCGAAATGTCAAAAAGTTGCATAGGACTAAAAATCAACAATTTTGGTTTGGGGCAATTTAGAGAAAAACTAATTATACAATATTGCATTGTCATCAAGGTTAGACACATATGCAAAATTTGAAACCTCTACCTCAATTAGAACCTGTCTAAATTTTGATTCCAAGATTTGATCTAAACCAACATACTAACATAGCAAGTTAAATAAAAGCTTTTAAAAAAATTTAAAATAATACCGCCCCTCTGAAAGTAGCTTCCCCGGGTCATGATAGTACCCCTTGCACTCCCCTCGCTACGCCACTGAACATTTGGACGTGTAATATGAAATGTCGTTTTCCAACAACTTGATTTACCGTATAAGTAATTCACATAAATATCGACACTTTCCTAAGCATTAGAGAAATGTTTAAAAGCCATTCTTTAATCTTAAATAGAATTCCTGAAGCTTGGAATCATTTTCATCATTAGTTGGAATAACATATGGTCGTGTAATATGAAATGTCGTTTTCCGACCACTTGGCCGACCATGTATTTCAGATAAATATTGACACTTTCTTCAGCATTACAGAAATGTTTAAAGGCTATTCTTTAAATCTTAAATCGAATTATTGTAGGTACCCTGGGAATCATTTCTGCCGTCAACTGGAATGACATTTAGTCGTATGATATGAAATGTCGTGTAATATGAACTTTCTTGAACTGAAGCAGTCAACTTTCTCCCATACTGTACAACAGGGGTTCCCATACTGTGCACCGCAGCTGTCTCGCTAAAAAGGGGGAAATAAGGTTAATAGTTTCAGGTCCCGTGAAAATGGTTATGAATCTTTTTTTTCTGGTCAGTTATATTTTTGGGGGAAATCTGTAAAAATGACCTGGGTGGAAATTTTCTGTTTGTTTGTTACTCGTTACTTATATTTTGGGAGTTTCCGGGGCCAAAGGAGGCCGCTAAAATGATTTGTACATTAAGGGAGTTGTGAGTCTAAATAGTTTAGGAACATCTGATGTACAAAATTGGAATTAGATTCAAAATGATATTCCTCCAGCTTACTCCCCCCCCCCCAACTTTAATGAAAAAATCAACGCGTGTTGAAAGTCCAATCTTCTTACGTACCATACACGGAGAGAAAAATCCTATAATTTTTGTAGAGAAAATTTCAGAAAAATTACCATGCTCCCCTATAATCCGTGCGCGATCGACGACCAAAATAAAAAATATGTGCTAGCATGGTAAAATTTAATGTGGTGCTAACACAACTTTTATCACACTCTTATGCATATATGTATATTATAGTTTAATTCTTGTTGTCGTACTCTTTCATTTGCGCATCTGACTCGCGACCTTATGTTGGTTGCACTGTACCTGTAAAAACATGTATACAAAAATGATTGCCAACAATATATTCTAATACATATACTAAAGATAGGTAAATAACAAAAAGATGAATTAAACGATGACATCGTCCTAAGAGAGTGTAAAAGAAACTGACTACTAGCTGTGCTAGCTGCTTGTAACACAGTCTGATAAATCAAGGTGCTTGGTGCGAAATGTCTGACAAAGTTTCTTCCACAGTCCACACCTATGGTTCGCATGTAACTCGCTGAGTGAGGTACATTTCATTACAGCGTTCCCAACACAACCAACCTTCTTTCTGTTTTTTTTTCTTTCTATTATTAGCATGTTAGCATGGTAATTTTTTTAATAAAAACAATTAAAAATTATTTTTTTGTCGGTAATGGAACTTTTTACTGTGCTGTTTTACAAATTTTACGGAGATAATATTACGAAAAGAACATTCCATCCTTTAAATTTTTTATAATTAATTATAATCTTTATATTTTTACCTTACAGAATTGAATATGTTCGCCTTTTACAGGTCGATTGTAGTGCTGAGCACAGTAATTTTTATAGGAATTTTCTCTCCGTGTAGAGACCAAAATTATTGTTTCTGCAAGACATGCCTTTTATTTTTTTGCCCAAAGCCTTGGTTTTTTTTTCATACTTACAATGAATACATCTTTTACACAATATCAAATTTATAATTAAGATATTTCCACAAAATTCCAAGGAAAAAAATATCAAGATGTTCAATATTGAACTGGTATGTAGGTATTTTTGTACCAAATGACATTTCCTGCTTTCAGAAAATAATTATAACACTTTTTTTTTACACGATTTTCTGCCGTACAACAACTCTTTTCTCTCATTGTGTGTCATTACATGCAGTCCACGTGGTGCATATACATAGTGTCTAGTGATGAAGTTAATGCTCTAATCCAAACAATAATATGCCAACGTAAAGCTACGCTTATTATATACATATATTATTAATACATTTTATCTATTGCTTATTATATTACGGAGATATACTTTGTAATGAACTATAGACTTAGAGGTTATTAGTAAATAGAATAGATTTACATATTTACTTTTACAGTGATCCTTCTCAATAGTTCCGCAAAATGAAACAAGAGGAATAGCTTTTCCAGGAAATATGGTTCCCCCACCGAAGTCCAGTTGCTCGTTGGCAAGGTACATAAATTTTTTCACGTCTAGATTTAGAATTTATAGTTCAGTGATTTATGATTCTGTTAAAATTAAAAACTTTTCAGGAGCGTCAAAACAAATTAGAGGGTCTAAAAATAATAATGTAACTAAAAAATTTAAATTAATATTTAAATAACCGTGCAACAAAACTCTTAGGTTTAATATATGCATATACATAAATATGCATAATTATACTACGTGCGTATAATGTACCTGTTGTGGTACCTGTATACGGTTATTGGACTTGGTATAATCACTTATGTAATGGTATATAATATACCTATATTATTTTGATTACTATAGAATCATCTATTTGTGTACCCAGTTAACAAGTTTACTTTATTTCTTTTTTATTTATTACTTAAAATCTAATTAAAAAGTATTGACTGCAGTAAGCTACAGTGTAACATTTTTCCTTTACTGATAAAATATCTATCTCCTCTTAAAATTTTGCAAAACTACGCACACTCTTTTAAAAGTTTTTTTTAATAAAACTATCCAGTATAAATTATCCAATTTTTTATACCTGCAGCATAACAATATAAATATATAATATAATTAGATTTATGTCTAATTGTTTACATAATGATTTAATGAGGATACCTGAATACACTAACTGATAAATGAATAAATGATACATATCAACGTTGCAGTGGAACAATACAAACAGTGCCGACTACTTAGCCGAATAATGATGTTACAAACTTAAGTTGTCTTACTGTTTATTTAATTTGGATAATTTTTTCTTTCACTTAATATAAACAAAACAAACTTTTTGATTCTTAGCTCTTATGAAATAAATATTATAAATATAATAGGTGGTAAAGTGGGGGTAACGCTCCAATCTCAAACTGGGGAAGCGGAAATATTCAGAAAGTGCACTGTATTGATGAATTCAAATCTAGTGTAAAGGAAAGAAAAATGGTCTAAGGAATTATATAAACTCTGTGAAGAGGACTCCAGTCAGTTAAAACAAAAGAATCGAAAGGTTTTAAACAATAACTGTAGAGCTATCATTCACGTTAGTTTTATCTTTTAGCTATAGAAACCGATTTTTTTTTTAACAAACATAAAATTTTTAAAAAGTTTATACTTTTTGAGGTTACCAATTAGTTTTCGGCATGATCCCCAAATAGCAACTAAAATTTCGAAATGTCTTCAGAATCCTAAAAATGAAAACTCGGTGAAATTATAAGCTTGCTAGCTTATTAACCCGTACCCTTGTAGTTCATAAGACCAGAATTATACCGCTAAGTTTGATTGCAACTATACTGTACGTGGGTCATAACAAAAATGTAAAATTTGATTGCTGGCAATTTCCAAAGTTATGGATCAAAATTTTTCGAAATAATTTTAATTAAAAGTTCTTATAAAGGAGTATATTACTGGCGATTTTTTTCGATTTTTTGGATGTCAAATGTATTTTTTGACTTCTACAACTTTTAAAGTTACTGATCGAAATTACTCGAAATAATTTTAGTTGAGTGTTTTAGTGAGTGCCAGTACTTGTAGTTTTTTCAGTTCTTTTTGGATCAATTGTTTAAAACTTACGATAAGGACGATAAACCAAGGGTGAAGAACCTCCGGCTTTAAGGCCGCACATGGCCTTTTGACTCCTATGGTTCGAGCTTCTTAACTGGCACACCATAATTTATAATTTTGTAATTTTCTTATTAACAGATTTTTTAAATAAAAATATTCATTTATGGGGGGGGGGGGGTAGAAAAGTAAGTGTCAACTTTTTCTTGAGTGTGGCCTTATGTTGAATCAAGAGCAATGAATGCCGCCTTCAAGAACAAAAAGTACCTTACACCTGCTATAAAAAGCAGGCGACAAACGAGACTTCAAAATGAAAAATAATAAGCCAAAGAGCTTTTTCCAGTGATATCCAACAGGATGTGGTACGAAAGAAAAAAAAAATTTAACTCCACTTTCCAATCCGGGAGAGTACCTACTTTAAGATATGAAGAAAAATATTTTTTTGTCTAAAGGTACAAGTCGACTTGATGCAATTGTAGCGCTACAAATGTTGCAATGGTGTGTACACTTAAAGATATGTTTCGCGCTACATTTGTATCTGCAACATGATATCGAGGATTCGTGATACAATCTGTTGCAATGTGTTGCACCAAGTGTGTACACTAGCTGCAACATTTGTATCTCGATACATTCATTTATTTTAGCGAATTTCGAAAACTCGAAATTCAGCTATTACAGTAGGTGTCATGACGCAATCTGAGTCCGGGACTATGGCAGAAATCTGTTTTGAGGTCCCTAGAGTACGAAAATGATATTCACTAAAATTTATATATATATATATATATATATATATATATATATATATATATATATATATATATTTATGTGTTCCCACGATAACTCTCGAACGAAACGTCTAACGCTTATGAAATTTTGTGTGCGGACTGGATTCTGAATTGGCTTGGCTAAGTTCGTTAGCCAGACACGTCGGATGCCCAAAAGAAGGTTTTCTGGCCATTTTTTATCATTCGATCCTATCATAAGGCAGTTCAATTTTTACATCGTTGAAAAGGAAAAAAAAAATTATGAAGAAAATATTCTTATAATTTTCTTTCTATTTTAAGTATTTTTCGAGAAAATGTAAATTTTCACTTTTATTCTTTCTTTGTTAGTCTAATAAGTAATTTATATTTATATCTCAGTTCTTTATTAAGTATAAAAATATTTCACTTTTTTATTAAAGAATTTTGTGAGAACAAGTGAAAACTATTCACATATATGTGATATAACACACATACATGTATAGAGTTTTGTTTCTCATTTATTGCATTATAATTAGCATGGTTCTATCCCATGTTAAAAAATGTAAATTAAACAGATTTTCTAAGCTAATGTAATGAAGAATTTTTTTTTTTTTTTATTGAATTTTTAAGTAAACAAGAAATTGAAGATTATGTTATGATATAAATATTATTAAATATGAAACAAAACAAAATATGTACAATGTACATATGTATGTACGGAAAAATATTTTGAATCGATTTTGAAAATTTTTCCACTAATAATTAATAATGTTAAAAAATTAAACCATTTCAAATGGATTTAAGGTATTTTATGTGAGGTCAAGGTTTTCGGGACCTAAAAAGGCCAGAAATTAATTAACCAATCGATTTTAAAAATTTTTTCACAGTTAGTAAGTTAAAGTATTTGAATTAATTAATTAAATGATGTCCGCAAGAAGCTTACGGACTGCCATAAGTTATATGAGATCGTTAGAACCCTTTTCTTACTGTTAGAGTACTAGACTTGTATGAGTTTCGCCAGGATTTACTGATCCCATAATTGTAAAAAATAAACTAAACGACCAATTTTAAAAATTTCTTCACTGTTACAGAGCTAAACTATTTTAGATAGATTTAGAATACATTATGTAAGGTCCGCCAGGGTCCACAGGACCCAAAAGTGTCAAAAATAAACTAACTGACCGATTTTGAAAATTTTTTCACTGTTACAGAGCTAAACTATTTTAGATAAATATCGATTACGTTATGTAAGGTCCGCCTTGGTCCATAGGACCCAAAAGTGTCAAAAATAAACTGCCTGATCGATTTCGAAAATTTTTTCACTGTTACAGAGCTAAACTGTTTTAGATAAATATAGATTCCGTTATGTAAGGTCTGCCAGAGTCCATAGGATCCAGAAGTGTCAAAAATAAACTAACTGACCGATTTTGAAAATTTTTTCACTGTTACAGAGCTAAACTATTTTAGATAAATATAAATTACGTTATGTAAGGTCCACCAAGGTCCATAGAACCCAAAAGTGTCAAAAATAAACTAACTGACCGATTTTGAAAATTTTTTCACTGTTACAGAGCTAAAATATTTTAGATAAATATAGATTACGTTATGTAAGGTCTGCCAGGGTCCATGGGATCCAAAAGTGTCAAAAATAAACTAACCGACCGATTTTGAAAATTTTTTCACTGTTACAGAGCTAAACTATTTTAGATAAATATAGATTACGTTATGTAAGGTCTGCCAGGGTCCATGGGTCCAAAAGTGTCAAAAATAAACTAACCGACCGATTTTGAAAATTTTTTCACTGTTGGGGAACTAACTATTTTAGATAGACATACATTACGTTATTTAGGGTCCGCCAGGGTCCATGGGACCCAAAAGTGGTAAAAATAAACTAACCGACCGATTTTGAAAATTTTTTCACTCTTACAGAGCTAAACTATTTTAGATAAATATAGATTACGTTATGTAAAGTCTGCCAGGGTCCATCGGATCCAAAAGCGTCAAAAATAAACTAGCCGACCGATTTTGAAAATTTTTTCACTGTTGGGGAGCTAAGCTATTTTAGATACATATAGATTACGTTATGTAAGGTCTGAAGTGTCAGTAGGACCTAAAAGTGTCAAAAATAAAATAACTGACCGATTTTGAAACCTTTTTACTATTACCAAGGTAAACTATTTTAGATAGGTACAGGTTGTGTTATCTGAGATCCACAACTGTCCTGCGGATGCAAATGCGGCGTAGAATGCTACACAACGGGTTTTGAATATATATATATATATATATATATATATATATATATATATATATATATATATATATATATATATATATATATATTACATAAAGTCCGCCTAGAATATACGGTCGAGCTGATTTTTTAATGAGGTCCACCGGGATCTTGCAGATCCGAAAACGCCAGTAATAAGCTATCGAACCGATGCTAAAAAATTTCTCACTGCTAGAGAACTAAATTATTTTAGATGGATACAACTATGCTGCACAAAATTCGTTCGGGTTCTTGGGTCCCCAAAAATACCAAAACTAATTACCCAACCGATTTTAAAAATTCTTTTACTCTTAGAAAGCTAAACTATTTTAAATAGGTACAGGTCTTAGATGAGATCCGCCAGTGCCCAAGATTTGGAAATTCGCTATGTTATGCAGATGCTGCGACAGGGGTATTTTCTATTTAACTTTGCTTAGTTTTGTGTTGATATTTTATGTGTGTTGATCAGTGACAAAAATGTCAAAAATAAAATTGCGGTTGCTGTCGTTGTTGCCACGAATTTAAAAAGAAAATATGCCAATCAAAAACGTAAAAAAAAAAAAAAACTAGTACGATATTGGATCGCGAAAAGTAAAATCAACAAGGGGCTTTTATAATCAATTGATGACTGAATTATGAAATGGACCTCCTGATTTATATGAAAATTTTTTACGCATGTCCGCAGCAGATTTCAATTATGTATTTATTTATATATTAATTTCATGCTAATTTCGAAAAAGATAAAAAAATAGGATACAAAAATGAGGGAAGCATACATATTTTTGAAAAATTTTATTACCTTTTTTTTAATCAGTTGGTCGAAATATCGGCATTTACTTTAAAATTTTGTCACCTAAAATACTTGAACTTTATAATAAAAAACTTCTTGAAAATATTTGTTTGAATGTGCCATATGCTTTTAAGTACAATTTATAGTTACTGAAAGTAAAAATATAGTTTGGTATCGTATAGACGTTTGTATCAGCACAACATGATACCTTTGTTGCACGGCATGTTTCATGGCTGTGTCCACAGGAAACATGTGTTGCAAGCATGTTGCGCTACAGTGTAGCGCTACAATTGTATCAAATCGACTCGTACCATAATATTAATTGAAACTTACACCTATAACATGCACATTCTAATGTAAATTCTAATTTTCATAGGCCGAAAAATGCTGAAATTATAGAAGTGGGACAAATGCACAAACAAAGAAACAAACATAAGGATTTCGAAATTCATTTCTCTGGAACTCTAAAAATGTTACGGAATGATCCAGCAAGAATAGACAATCGAAAAAGTAAAAAATCTACACTTTTCATTGAAATCTATGATCACTGATCGTCAACTTACACATAGATACAGTTTTCACTTATGACGACGCTCGCTCTATTACGCTATTTTAGATACTTCTTGTTCTTACCGTACAGGCCACTCCAGTCAGTCAGAGTCAGTCGCTCGGTGCGTTCGATATCGCCGCAGTTACTGTATTATACAACCGTTGAAAAAAAAGAGGAAGTTTTATTTCATTCATAAAATCGAAACGATCCCTTTTCACCGCACCTCACCTTACACTCCGCCAAGTTTCATTCATAATTTTGCTACAAGCGCATACACGTACGCACACATACATACAAGCAAATATACATATAGTGATAGTTTTGATTAGAGTTGCGACTACTATATAATATTCGATACCATGCATCGCATCGGGTGAACCAAGAGAAAGAGATTACCTAGTAGTTGAATATCAACTTATTCTAAGTGACTAAACCAGTTCTAGAACAACTCTCAACTCTTATATCCGCTATATGTATATTGGAGAGAATTATAATAACAAGTTTTTTTTCGTTTATATGTACCATAGATAATATATACGAAAAATTTATTACTGAGCTTATAAATTCTAAAAATAGAACTATATAGTGGTTTTGTTTTTGTTGCTCGAAATTATTAGGTAGGCACTGTGTGCAGCTAAAAACAAATTATTTTTTATTAATAAAAACAAAATCAAATAAACTGTTTTTTTTTCTTTTTTTCTGTTGGAGTTAATTAAATTCGAAACAGTTATCTGAAGAGTAGAAGAGGACTATAATTAAAAAAAAAAAATACTCCTATCGCAGCATTCTACATAACATAGCGAATTTCCGTTTATAAAAATTCGTTTTTCTCGGAAACTAGCTGACAGAGAAGAATAGTTTAAAGACCTTTTTATGTATTTTTTTCTCCTCTTTTAAATGGTGTAAAAAGATTTCGCAAAAATTTTTGAATAAGTGGAAATTTTGGCAAAAAACTAATTTTTTCCAAGAACAAAACTCATATTCCTAGCATCCGACGTGTCTGGCTGACGAACTTATCCAAGGGTTTGGGACTTCCAATGTTTTCACCAAGTTTCGTAAAAATTGGATACTTCGTTCGAGAGTTATCGCAGACACACACACACACACACATACATACATATATATATATATATATATATATATATATATATATATATATATATATATATACATATATATACATATATATATATATACATACATATATATATATATATATATATATATATATATATATATATATATATATATATATATATACTGTGTGAGTTTTTCGAGAGTTGCCATTTTTATTACAGCCAAACCGTTGATTTAATTGAAAAATTGTTCAAATAAGAGTTATAGATATCGACGGGGGCAACCGATTACTATAGTCAGGACCTTTATAGCTCTTATGGTTTTCGAGCTATGATACAAACTTATAGATTTTTAAATGAGACTATATATTAATTTTTCGATAAAACTGATCTAATGCATTAATTAACAACATAAATGAGCAAAAAAAAATTTTTACTCAAGTTTAATTTTTTAATTTTTGTTTAATTTATCAGTTAGGCGGTAAAAATATACATAGGTACTTCAGGCTACTTCAGCCGATAGTGTTTTCTTGGTTACATTTCCATTACATCTAAGAAAAGAACAATTTCCAGTATCATTTCTATTATAAAAATTTGAATGTAATAGAAATGGCAACTCTCAAAAAACTCACCCGGTATATATAGATTTTAGTGAATATTATTTTCGGTTTCTATGGACCTCAACACCTGCCATAGTCTCGGGCTTAAGTCGCGTCATGACAGTGGCTGTAATAGCTGAATTCCATTCTGGAAATTCGCTAAAAAGAGTTTAATTGATTACTTTTTGGAGCATTAGAGTTCGGTCATTCTTACATAATAAAGAGACGAAATCTTAAACTGGTTTTAAGTTCTTATTGTCGAGTGTCGAGGGTTCGATTCCCGCGGTCGCAGCTATGTATTTAATATAGTATGTTACACACCAAGGGATTAAAGTGTGAGTTTTAATCCCGAGTGTGAAGTTTGTTGTCAGAGGACCTGTAAAGGCCCGAGGGCCACAAATCACACGAGGGATGGAAAAAAAAAACACTTTAATCCTGTGGTGTACATACCATATTTTGTAATTCCGGATAATTTAAAATTATAAAAATTTTAAAAAAAATTACTTAAATGTCATTCAAATTGTATATAATAATATTGCATCAAGTATACTTTGGATAAATCAATCGAATTGTATAATTATTTGTCTTTATCTACAAGTTTGAATTTGTTTATTATTTTCAGTTACCAAGCAACGCTATTTAAGTTAAATTTTTGTAAATTGTGTTTGCTGATTGGTTTAAAAGCGGGAGCAAAATAATTTTTTAGTCCCTTGGAACTAAAAGTGGCACTTTACTCCTAATTATGAGGGGCCCAATCATGTCTTTTTAGTACCGGAATTGCAAACAGATTTTTCTAGAAGTTTTCTGTCATCATTCCAGATAAATATCAGTACAGTTTCATTGAGGAGTCAGTTGCAGACGTATACTTTCCAAATCCTAGCCCTCGCACCACTCCTCTTATCCTTCACGCACATCATAAATGTGTAATGTAACATATTAAAAATGTTGTATAAAGTATATGCAAATATTGATGTGGGTGCGCGTCTATATTGGCTAAGAAGTTTTTAACTCTAAAACGCTGTTCCTTAACATAAAAGTTGTTACATACCTACGAGAGAGTACCACGTTTCATTCAAATTTGGTTATTTTCTCACATAATGGAGTCTAAAATTTCACGTATCATGAACTAACTACGGACTCGATTTTTCACTCTAATTTGATAATTTTGATTTCAATTTCTCACTTTAATCGGATAAAGATATTTCAATTCTTAAGGGGGGAGTTCAAATAAAATACCAACTTTTTTATTTATGATTAATTTGCTTGTTGAAATTTTTTTTCAAATTAGGGAGGGTTTCAAATAGAAAATTTTGTTTTTGAAACATTCATTACTCTTCCCTGTGGGGGGAGGGGGCTCTTTTTCACAAGTTTTTAAGCGTTTACAAGGAACGCCATATCTCAAAAAGTAATGAATATTTTTTAAATATTTTTTTCATTATTTTATTCCTAAAGGACCTGTCCATAAAGCTGAGTATGGGTTTCAGGTAATTTAAAAAATTAACTATAAAATTGTAATCCCAAATTTCTAAAAATTATAAAACCCAATTTTTTATTAAAAAAAAAAATGTTTAAAAATAATTACAATTGTCAAATGGAAAAAGCATACTCCACTTTATGCGCAATATGTTTATGAACAAAATTTAAAAAAAATTAAGTCTATCTTTTCTAGAACTTGAGATATGGTTTTCCTTGTCGGGAAAAACACAACTTTCGGGAAACGGTAAAAAACAAAAATAATAGCAAAAGAAGCGGTTTACTCACTGTTTATTAAAACGTCTACAAAGGGATACAAATAAAAGAACATTATCTCAGTGCATACTATAACTCATGTACACACCAAAACAGCAAAGGAGCAGCAACTTGGCTGTGCAGCGGCTCACAAATAACTATTTTTTTACTTGAAAAAAAAATTTTTTGGCCGTGTTTTATATATCACCGTGTTTGTAAAGAACCACAGAACAAAATAAAAACAAAAAACGAGATTCGAAAAAAATTAGTTTATTAGCCGTTTCTGGCGTGATCGCTTCCAAAGTAATTAAGGGGGGAGCCCTTAATTACTTTGGAAGCGATCAAAAGTCATTTTCATGTTCCTCCTTTCTTGAATTTTATATTTAAATAACAAAGGGCAACGAAATAAGATAACAGTAAGATAGGAGTCTCTTTAATATGATAAAATAAGCATATTCTGATAACGTTTGCAACTGCAATTTGCTTCAACCAATGAATACAGCGAATAGCTCAAGCCAGAGATTAGAAAAAATTGGAAAATGTTAGTAGTCATTGTGTCCCAGAACGGCAAATGAAGCTAGCGATTGAACACAAATGTACCAAAATGTGAAAAAATTAATAGGCTGTCAAAAAAAGAATAATCAAACGTGCCAAAAAGACTTTAAGCAGGCGTAAATTTGCAAGAAAACGTTTTTTCTGTTTTACACAAACGCTTACGTAATTTTTTCACAATAAAATCTTTTAGAACTGCACATAAAAAATACATAATTTAGAAATGTTTCTGTAACTTCAAACAAAAAAAAGAAACGTTTTATTTAGATACCTATATTTTAAATTAATTATTGTAGATCTATAAAGAAGAGAATAAACAACTAATTGGAATCTTACTGATGTGTGGTCTACAAGTTTTTTTTTAATGGCACTGCTTTCTTTTATGTAACTCTGGGAAATATTAGTAAATAAAGAAAAAAAAAATAAAAACAAAAACCAGACAGGTGTTTGCTTGTTTAAAATATAAAAATTTAAACGTTTTATTAACACTGATTTTAATTTATTTTTAAAATCTTGATTTTTCATATCGATTACTGTTCAAAAATCTGCTACAAATTAGTTTAGTGACCCTTGTTTTCGACCCTTTTTTATCACCACGCTGAAATATTTCTGGACTAAAACTCGAATTTGAAGTTCGAACACTATTTGAAATAATAATTTTAAGTGTGATTGGGCAACCTTGCAGTTGCTAGATTATCCAGTAGTATTACTAATTCATTAAAAAAATCATCGACACAATTATAGGGCATTAACAATTGGAACCGGACTCTCCCAATACTGCCGATCGGCAAAGAATAAATAGAGCGGTATTCGGAGAGTCCAGTATTATTTTTAAGAAGTGAAATATAGAGCGAAACACTGAGGGCACTACTTATAGTAGAAACATTTTTCCCGCCGTTTCGTGACCCACAGTATTGAGAAGAAGAAAAATGTGTACCACTATCTACTTTAATTTCCAACAGTTTTACCGTGAAAAACGGACAACCCGACTTTCTTGTTATGCCATTCGGTTTAAGTAATGCCCCCATATTTTTTAAAATTATCTAAAAATATTTTTTGTAATTCCGGGACTAAACCATACTTTACTCCCTCATAATAGGGAACAGAATTTTGCTCCCGCTTTTAATTCAATTAGCAAGTGAAATTTAACTTAGTACTCGGGATCAAACGCCACCCTTTACTCCCTTGGTGTATAATATACTATTTCTGAATACGTTTTAAAAGGAAAAAGACGACAGTCTGCAAATACAAAAATCAAACAACAAAGTCAAGTATATGAACCTGACATGTTTCGACCAATCAATTGGTCATCTTCAGAGGAATGTTCCCTTTTTCCCTTTAAAATTTAGGTATCAATCTCACCTGTATTTTTTAAAATTGTTATAAGTACAGTACTTATTCTCAAATGGAAACACGTCGGGACTGGGAAAGTGAGTGTTTCCATTTGAGAATCACCAGTGTCGGTTGACGATATTTAATTATAAGGAAATACATAGAAATTACATATGTATAACATAAACTTTTATAGTTTAAATTTCTTTATACGGTGAATATCCAATGATAAGAACTCCGATTTTACACTGTGACGTCAGCGAATCATATACTATACAATGTATACGATGCGACGCAAAATAAAAATTGTTAAGTTTATTTTAAAAACGATCGAAAAACCCATTTTATAATTGAGTTGAACATTGAAAAAGATTCCAGAATATTCTATTCAAAAGCTACCAAAAATATCGAAGATCCATTTCCCCATGTAATTAGTGATCGAGAAAAATTCTAGAACATTCTATTTGAAAACCTGCAATGGCATTAGAAAACCGACTTCACCATTTGATTAGTCATTCAAGACAAGGCTGAATAGTGAAATTTGACAAAAATTCTAGAATATTCTACCCGTCAACTAACAGAGATTTTGAAAAACCGATTGTTCCATTAGATTGGTCATCAAAAAAAGAGACAATTAGCAAAGATTCAATTAGCCAAGATATCTAGAAATCGATTGCATCATTCGTTTGGACACCAGACAAGAGACAAAATAACATATTTAGACAAGAGTTCTAGAATATTCTATTCTTACTAATATACCGCTGCTGCTTAGTGCAACAGTCACAGCCATTAGAGGGAAAGTGATGACGTATCAGTGTTTAAGTGTGGTGTGGGTAGCCCGCGTTTCCATTTGGGAGTGTTTCCATTTGAGAATAAGTACTGTATTTCGGAATAGTGTTATCGAATATAATAATTTTTTGTGGTATTTGATTAACACTCTCAAGTTTTTTTTTTATTACAAAAATATACAAAGAAGCCACCTAAAGTTCTAACATTCAATTACGATTCTTCGGGAGTTATCAGACTGATATAATCAAACATTTCAATATTTTTAATAGAAAAATTTTTCATAAAAAAACGAACATTACATAACAAAAAAATTCGATAATAAACTATCGTCTATAAAACAAACTTTTAAACTAACTTATCTCCAACAAATATCTTAAATGGACCATTTTTGTACGAAGTTATCTGATTATTGTATAGTATGGCGCAGCATGTAGGGGCAACGACGATATCAAACTGTGCGGCGAAGATGACCTCAGTAGCAAACGCGCGATCAACAAACGAAATGGAGGGGCCCCACGACCGATCTCACTTGTTAGCTCCGGGGCAGCGCCACATATACACATGTAAAGGTAATCCATGTACGTTCAGTTACTACCTGGTTCATTCATAAGATCGTGGGAACCGAATGATCGTAAAAACATGTGTATATACAACAAGTATATACCATCAAGCTAGGTGCCTATGGGGATCTTTTTGATTTATATGCTACAGTGCGGTCAAAAACATTTTCAATTTCGTTTTGTAGATTTATTTAAAAAACTGCTTTAAAGTAGTTCTATCTATAGAAAGTAGTTTTCTCTGGAAAAATTTTAAATTTTATATAAATTGTTGGTACTCCCTGTACTATACACATGCATTGGGTACGTCTAACGGAAAGCGTAGTATAGTGGTAATGTACCGGAACCACGACCGGAAGAGCCCGAGTTCGATTCTTGCTTCGAACAAGAATTTTTTTTTTTCTCTTATCTCAAAATACATTGTTGTTCGTAATTTTTCTTTTCCTGATCAATCAACTTCGCTCTTGGTTCTGGCAGACGTAGTTCTAGAGCAGTGTTTCCTAAACATTTTTCGTGGCAAAACACTTTTTAACTTCTTAAATATACGGTACACCCGCTCAAACCGAATTGGCGAGCAAGAAAAAAATTTCAACAGACAGAACAGACGTCATTTTTTAATATTTTTTCGCGGCACAAATTTTGGGAACCACTGCTCTAGAATACGAAATTCCAAACAATAATTATTATTTATTTAAGAAGTTGAAACAGAAATCTTCCCATTCCAAAAAGTTTGTTTTGAAAAAAATTCTTTTAACTTAAATCTGAAAAAAAAATTAAAATTGGAGAGGAATTTTAAAGAGGTAGATAATTATTTGGTCTGTGGCATATTTTGGAATAATCACTAGCTTTGGAAACGTCTAGATAGTCTTAAACGTCTGTTACCCAGTTTTACTTTAGAATCCTAAAAATTTCAAAATTTAATTGAAGCATTTAGTGATATGAGGAGCAAAATGTGCCGTCTATTATTCAGTAAACAGGACCATATTCATTCCAAGACATAATTTACATACATACGTATTTGAAAATAAAATGAATACCATTTCTTTTCTCAAAATTTTGTTTTTTTTTCTCAAAGAAGTTAAATTTTATTATCAATGTTACTGATTACAATACTACAAAGTAGTAGTTGTAGTCTTGAGCGTATCTTGAGGCTTCATTTATTCATTGATACACTCAGTCTACAGACTGTATATATTGTATTCATCGGTCTATGCTCTAAGTTAATAATAGACATGAACTTTCCTCGTTGCAAAAAAATCACCGTCATATTATACGTAAGTACCAGTCAATTTTATGAATGAATGAAAGGCCAATCTATAAGAAAGTACATATTTACCGTCCAAAGATCTCTGTGTTTTAAACTGGTATAGGTACGTATATAATATTATACTAACCGGCGGCATCCAACATCAGCAGCAGAGATCACTGTTGTGGCCAACGCACTCAAGAGGGGATTAGAGTCGCGTGGCTCACCGTGACGTCACTGCCGGTTCTTGTAAGATGCTGGCTGGTCTGCTACTGTGTGCTTATGTAGAACTTACATGCGAAGCGGGTCCACGACCTGTTATAGGTACCTCTACAACATGTATGTACTCAAGCGGTATTACTGGAGTGGCTCTCCGCGGATTGGAGTGTTTATTATTATTTATCATCTTGATTCTTGATATTCAAGTGATTGTATAATATTATATGTGTATACAAATTATGTATATATTGCAAGTCTTGCAAGTATTGATCCAACATATTATGCATCAAGAGAATTAATTATTGAATATTTTATAAATATGGGATTTTTAAAATGTATACACGGGTTACATAATAGTCAGTTCGTGGTCGAATCAAATTATGATGACTAATATTCTTTTTATGCTTTAGTTATGATGCCTTTAAAAGATCGAGATCAAAAAATATTATAAAACTTGCGAGAATAGTCTGTTGCACACTCTCAAAAGAATTTTTTTGGTCAAAGATTAAAGATTTCGTTAATTTTCTTTTCTTTGAATCAAAAAAAAAAAAATTGCTTTAATTCAAAGAAATATTTCCTTAACTATATGACTACTGAAAAAAAGTAAAAAAATATTGCTTTAAATCAAACAAATATCTTTTTTCTACTTAAAGAAATATTTTTTTAACTAAAAGTAAAGAAAATATTTCTATGAATCAAAAAATATTTTTCTTGTTTCAAAGAAATATTTTTTTGATCCAAAGAAAAAATCAAAGAATTTTTTAATCTTTGAAAAAAAAAATCATTTTTAGGGTACAACAAACATGCAGATTAATTCTTATTTTAATGCGTATGTGCTATGTCAGGGTTTTCCAAACTTTTTAGCTTACGTGCCGATCATTTCGGGCGGCGCCCTTAACACTAGCCAATATGAGACAGGAGCGGGAAAAGAAATAGCGTGTCCCGAAATCCTGATTTTTCAAAAATTTTCCTCCAAAATATAGGTACCTACGAATAAAAAAAAATTTTGATACTTCTACTCAGGTCGTTTTTTTCAAAAAAATATAATTAACGGTAGTTACATAAAATATTAAATTTCTTCATCAAAAATGATGTCAAAGTAACTATCACGTTTTGGCTTTTGATATAAGTTGTATTTCAATCCCACAGACGAGGTTACTTTAAAAATATACATATATTTAAGGGGGGGCTCTTGATTTTGTTATACATTTGATAGCCAAAGTACATATTGTTCTACTGAAGTAACAAAAAAATTGAAATTTTGGATATTAAAAAAGAAAAGTTACCAACAAAAAATTTCTGAAACATGTTCAAAGTAGTTCCGTTTGACGGTACTTCATCTGATGCGATAAAATTTTTACATTTACAGAATTCTGAATTTAGATAATACTGAAAATATACCGTTTCATTATAATATAATAACAAAGAAACTATGGAATATTTCCAAGCAGTGAAAGATTTTCAAAAAGTAAATTTCGAAAACGTATATTACATTATGATCAAATTAATATTATGTACAAGTATTTTTTCTGTGATCTAATTTTAAAAGAGAAAAAAAATCAATTGATCCAGTAAAACTACTCAATTACGTAATCCATTAATTCATAATAAAACAACATTAAATTCACGGAAAAAAATCTTATATCAAGATTAAAAAAAAAAAAAAAAATAAAAATCGAATCGACTGATTACTACTTGGAATAAAAACCACTATACATAAAATAATATGGTATCTATACTCATAATGAATATGTACAGACAGATACAAAGATTCCCAGTAAACTTGGAACATAGTAATATTAATAAAAAATAACATTTTCGATCTATTTTCGATCGAAGGAAATGAGTATAATTTAGCATGTGTGATATATTGGAAAGAGTGCTTCCTTTTCTTATGTCATCCATTTTAAAAATATCGTTATTTTCGATATCGATAATTTTTGAAGACGAAAACTGCATTTTGATAGTCGTGACGTGTTTGGAATACCTATACCTTGCTTCAGTTAAACCTTCAAAAAGTTCGTTTTTTTTTGCTACGGTGCACCGTTTACGAGATATATACAATCAAATCTTTATGATAACGAAAAGTATCATTTAAAAACAAGCTTAATAAAAACTTTACAAACATTTAACTTAATATTAGAAAATTGATCAAAAACAGGTCAATTCGATTTTTTTACGTAGATTTGAAATCTGTAAATTAAATTTTAATATTTTTTATTTTGCCTCCTCCTTTTGCAAAATTAACCCCCAATTTTTGACGCCTAATCACCCCTGTTGATGTAATTTAAATAAATCTTTAAAAAAGTACAATTTCACCCAGGGCCAAATTAGGGGGGCAGCGAGAGCACGGGCCCTGGGCGCCAAAAGCGCCAGTTCGGAGGCGCCAAAATGTTTCTTTCTCATTTTAGGGAAAGACAAGGGCGGCATTTTTCACGGTGCCCCGGGCGGCACTTAGGGTAGATCCGGCCCTGATATCACCAATTTAAAGTTAAAAAAAAAAAGTGAAAAATTAAATGTTTAACTCAATTTTTAGAGGGCGATTTCACTCCCTCAAACCGTTTTTCCGTAGATAAAAGAACACTTGTCGCTTTTTTTTTGGTGTGCTACAACATATCCAAATTTCATCAAAATCGATAGGTCCAGCTTCAGCCTTTTTAAAATTTCACAGTAACGTAAATTCTTAATGAGACCAACAAAAATTATTGAGTTATTTGAGTATTTCGGAAATAAGTAAAATCCAAGTAAATAAATAAAAAATAATAATAATATACGACCCATATAGTTTCAATAATTTCTTATACCCTACTTCATCCAATAATTCTTGTTTAATTTCTACTTCGATTTAATTCTTTATCTTATAAAGTTATAATACCCAAAAAAAAAATTATATTTTGCTGTAGAGTTTGTGTTTCTTATATAGCAATTTTAATAAATGACTGAACTTCTGGCTACATATACAACAAACATACACATACAAATTATTACTTTCAATTTAATACGAGCCAACTCTTTCTTATTATTAGTGATATACAAAAATTAAAAATAATAAAAGAAAGATGGGACATGACAACAAAAACGATTTGTGATTAATGATATCGAAAAATAGTAAAGAAATCATATAAAAGAGGTAGACTTCATTAATCAAATAAATTAATTTATAGTAAAGCAAAATGGGAGAACGAATGACTAATTAAACGGAAGTCAGTTAATTTAATTGCAAATTGAAGGAGTTAAGGAAGGAACAAGCTCTAAAAATTTCTGCAAACACAAAAAAATTGTAATGTTCCCCAAAGTTTCAGAGAAATACTGAAAGACGTTAGCGCGTTTAATAAAAATGTTACGGGGTAATCTAATAACGATAAAGGTTCTATTCTAAGCTTTATTTTGAACTATAGCGTCGATTCTTTTGAAAATACAGGTGCAAAAAATATATATTTAACACTTTTTAAATCATACAGCAAAGCGTATTATGTATTAATGTACAGAGTGAATAATGTAATAAAATCTACTTAATAAATCTCTAACACTGACTGACTGATTGACTGACGACGCACAGCCTAAACCGTTAGATTTAGAAGAATGAAATTTTGCACAGGAGTTCGCTATTTAACGTAGGTAAGCACTAAGAAAGGATTTTTGAAAATACGTCCCCTAAGTGGGGCAAATACGGGATGAAAATTTGTATGGAAATTCGTCATTTTTGATGTTAGCGATATAATTATAAAATATGTTACTATGGCTATTAAAATAAATAATATCTTATTTCAATAAATCTTTAACACTGACTGACATCCTGAGATGTTGCCGTTGGTAAATCTCATCGGGTGGGTATTTTATAATATAGCAATATTTAATACAAAATAACAAATATAAAAGAAACATGCGTAAATTATAGAGAAAGCAACGATAACTGCAAATGAGTCATTCTCATAAATTTATGTTTAGGACGAACTCGTAATATAGCTATCCCTTACAAAATCTACTATCTAATATATTGAAAAAGGATAGTAGAAATTATAATATCTTTTATGTATATGTGACGAAATTTTATTTTTGAAATGAATCATCTTCATTTAATATAAATTTGACTTTACAAGACACGACCTGAAACGAGTTAAACTTCAACAAACCGAAATTCTGTGTAAAATAAATGCTTCACAGTGTTTCGTTCTGTTCACTAAATGACTGCAAAATAATCATATTGTTATAATTAATTTCAATACCATAAGTCCCTTTCGTGGATACCCATCATATTGATAGTTCTATGAACAAATAAATTTTAGAACATTCTTAATAAGGCCCTGGAGGATAATTTTGAATACACGTTCATTTTTTTTCGTAACTAAGTGTTATTATTATCCTTTTCTAATGTGAAAATTGCGTAAAAAAATTTTGAATTTGATATTTAGGTATATTTTTGAATATTATTTTGAGATAACCATAGCAACAAATCGTTAATATTTGTTGTTGTTTTTTTTCAGGTGTATTACAAAACAAATCGATATTGTATTACAAAATTTTTACGAAAGTCTTAGGCTACGGTTACATTGGATATGAATTCATACGAAAACTGATTCGTACGAGCTCGTACGAAATTCATTCGTACGACTGTATGGTTACATTGGATACGGAATCGTAATACGAATTCGTATTTAAATTTAAATTGAAAACCGTTAGTACATATTGCATGATATCAAACAATGGATCCAGTTGCCAAATCTTATTTATTAGAATCACCGTTTTCAAAATTTCTAATTATTATAGAAAACAAACAATTCTATGTAAACGATTATTTATTATTAATGTAGAGCAAAAAAGCTGAGTTCTGGAATTACTTTGAGGAAATTTTTCAAGACAAACAAAAATTTTTAGAATATTTGAACATGTCGCAAGTCACATTCAATTACATTTTAAAATCTACTGAATTTCAGCTTCAATATTTAGTTAATTAATTTTTCATTACATATACTTAAAATGTTTTTGTTAGGTTAGCTTTATTATATTGTAATATATTTAATTAAAAAATTATCTAAACATTTCCTCTGCCACCTTATTCCACAATTTTTTATTTAACTTTCTATTATGATAATATTTATGCTTTTGTTCAACAAAAATAATTATTTTTTCTATATCCATTGCATTTTTTTCGTACGAATTCGCATCAAAAAACAAAATATTTTGGTCGTATCAAAAAGTCGTACGAACTTGTACGAAAGAGTCGTAAGCAGTGTAACCACGCATATCTAAAAGTATGCATTTGTTTAATTCGTATTAACTCGGATAAGTTCGTACGAATGAATTTTCGGATGAATTCGTATCCAGTGTAACCGCTACCTTACATTATTCGAACAATTGTTTTTTTATACTTTTAATTTCAAATGTTATCGAGTCCCTGTGAAACATTATTAGTGTATGGCGGATTTTTATCCGTATTTAAACATACACCAATATTCATATGTTCACTCAATGTTCAGCTTTGGCTGATACTTGAACACTCGATGTACTTTGGCAAATGGCCAATTCATTATGTTAATTAAAATTGACATAGTGTTGGAAAAATTACCAAACTGGATCGGCTGGGACTCGAACCCGGATCTCTTGGTTACCAGCCAAGCGCCTTACCAACTAGGCCACCGATCACTTGTTCGAGTGCCACTCCAATTCAGTAATCAATCAAACACAACCTCTCTCTAATGCGAGACGCAGTTTTTTATACTTTTAATTTCAAATGTTATCGAGTGCCTGTGAAACATTATTAGTGTATGGCGGATTTTTATCCGTATTTAAACATACACCAATATTCATATGTTCACTCAATGTTCAGCTTTGGCTGATACTTGAACACTCGATGTACTAAAAGTGATACTTGGGTGATACACTAATGTTTCACAGGCACTCGATAATATTTGAAATTAAAAAAGTATAAAAACTGCGTCTCGCATTAGAGAGAGGTTGTGTTTGATTGATTACTGAATTGGAGTGGCACTCGAACAAGTGATCAGTGGCCTAGTTGGTAAGGCGCTTGGCTGGTAACCAAGAGATCCGGGTTCGAGTCCCAGCCGATCCAGTTTGGTAATTTTTCAAACACTATGTCAATTTTAATTAATTGTTTTTTTATGTAAATAATCGAGAAATATCGAGAATATTAAATTGTTCTCATGTCTCATAGTTAATTATACAAAACGTGTATAGATATATGTTTTCTAATCGAGCTAAAAGAAGTTGAATATTCTTGAATGAAGAATAGGTTGTGTATATGAATGAAAGATATATTTTACTTATACATATTCTGTTCGTCTAGGCAGTTTGAACGTATGTATTATAGCTATCTACGTGATTTAATAACTTGATTCAAAACGATCATCTCCTGCAATGTACCCGATACCACCGCAACCCGCTACACAAACTGTAATTAATCATTCTCGCAGATCAAAATATTCTTACCGTACGTAGATACTTAGGTTAGAAATTTTTATTATACAGAATCTATTGTGCTTCTGATTTTCATTGCAAAAACTTTGATATATTCGTATATTCGTTATAACGTTCTAAAGATTATAAAAATAATTCTAATTTATAGTACATACCGTAAAACCGTCTAGACCCGGACACTTTTTTACATTTTTTCGGTTAATTTTATGTTTATACATGTTTCCGTCATAGATGTCACCAATAAAAGTATAACCATTAGAAAGAGTGTATATTATTTGTTATATCCCTGACCCATTTGTTTCATTATAGGTAAAAATAAAAAAAAAATAAAAAATAATTAGTAATTATAAACACGAGTCGACTTCGGCCATTACGCCATCCTCAGGTGAAAAACAACACAGATGTGTTTTTCACCTGAGGATGGCGTAATGGCCGAAAGTCGACTCGTGTTTATACGATTTTTGTTGTGAAAAGTGACAAAGCAACGATCCCATGTTTTTTTTTTTTTTTTTAATATGGATTTTCACAAAGTAAACCTTTCCAACATTAATTATTTAAAAAGTGCTAGTCAAGCAATACAAATTAAATATTTCTACCGTTTCCATCTAAAGCAAAAAATAATTAGTAAGTGTCCGGGTCTACACCCTAAACTGGTCTTGACCCGGAAACTTACTTAAATAATGTAATAACATGCGAACTAATCTCTCCCGTCGGGGTTAGGACAGTGTTTTATATCGTCTGATGTCTTTGTACCTGTCAAAGGCTTCAAAACATTTTGTGGAAAGGGAGAGGGGTCAATACATAGTATGCCTCTCTATGAAGTAAACATACGATATGAGACCAGAAAGAGGCATAAACCGCGTAATTCTGGCGGGAATATAACATAAGGATAGTGGAAGTTACAGCCAGTGCGAATCGCGGCCATAGTGTAATAAACTGATGTGTCCAGGTCTAAACGGATATACATATATAGCATGTATTTTTTTATATACATATACATCGAATATAACTTCAAACATCATTAAATGATGCGCGATAAAATTCTGAATACATACATATCAAAGCTAAAACAATATGACAATTATGACGAAAATTACATGTCTAAGTTAGACACACATTCTATTTCTTTGAAAAACTGTAGGATAGTATGTAATCCTGTAAAATGAGATAGTAAATGTTGAAATCCGTAGTTTTTATTAGTACAGCTGTTTAGAGGATGTTTTTCTCTCTCTAATGACGGCAAGAACAAATATTTATTGTTGCAGGTTAATGTAGAAATTATTTACTTTGAAGATTGGTGCAAAGTGTCCGGGTCTAGACGGTTTTGCGGTATGTATAAAAACACATACATATACTGACACGAATAAATATACTTTTGAATATTTCAGATGCTCAGTGACTATTTGTTCAATAAGTAAGTTCTTGAGCTGCGCCGAACAGTACTTTGACACTATTCCGCAATTTTATACGAATTAGTGGTGCGCAGACGAATTTTGTTCAATTTTATGCTCTTATTTACAAATTGGAAAGCACATTTCCTGAACGAATTTGTTAATAACTATAAGAAAATAAAAAATTTAATTACAGAAACATAAAATTTAAAGGGTATAGCAAGATAAGCATAGTGTTGCGTACAATACTTTAATTTGGTTAATTTACTTATTTACAGTTGGTAACATTGCCTTAAATTCATATTCTCCCACTTAATGCATCATATTTGTAAACAGCCAAAAACGGCGGTCCACTCTCGTATACATTAGTACAGAGCAACCGGTGCTCTTGGGCAGTAGAACAGTACAGCATAGTACTCTGTAGGCAACACGACTCGTTGTAACTCCAGTCAGTTGAACACAACATATATTGTATTTCATCATAATTCTATAAGTATCAACATACTATGTACAGTGTATCAATTAAAGACTTAATAATTATTAATAGTAAAATACATTGAACCAGCATTTTGACGTTTGTGTTTTATTTCAACGCGTTTGGGTGTCCTTACCCTGGTCCTTCGAATAAAAGTGAACTTTGAACAACTACCTAATATTTCTTGGAACATTCGAACTGGAACCAACACATAGGGAAATGGCCCCCATAGCCGATGTCTCTAATAATATATGTAGTAACATGGGTACCCTAAGTGATTACCAAATATAGGGCCATTGAGCCTTAATCTTGATTCTTCCTTGAGATATTAACCAAAATATGTGTGAGTGCTGTAATTTTTCAAACTCAATTTTCTCAAAAACTATAACACCTAGGAAAATAAAACCGACGTCAAAATTTAGGTAATACTTAGGACTATATTATACATTTTATTGACATTTTTCCCTAGATTTGAAAATTTCAAAATAATTGCATAAAAAATATATTTTATTTTTTAGTATGGTTCTACAACTTTAATTTGGCTTTTTCGGACCCTTATAATGATTTCCCTGTGCTGGGGAGATAAAAACAAAATTAGCACAAAACTTTGTTCACGTTGCTACACAAGAATCATTTCCAAAAATTTGAAAAAATCAATACTGTCCAAGATACAGCCTTTGGAAAATCATATAGTCAGCTGGATCCATATCGCACCTCAGCAACAACAAAACCACATCTTTTATGTAAATTCCGTATCTGATGTGATCCTGTTGCTGTCGAGGTGCAACATAAGTATACGCGATCTTTCTGGATATAAGTGAAATTAATTTCAATTTTTAGAATTTTTAAGGATATTCAAAGTAGGGTACTGACTGAGTTCTTTTTCACAGTAACTTTGTAATTTTGTAAAATAAGTAGTTACAATAACATTAATCATCTACGAGCCCACTGTAATCGTATTATCTAATACAAAATTCAACCCGTTTCTAATGAGAGATTAATATCTGATATGACAATGATTCATATCTCACTATCAAAGATACTACTACAATATTATCTTCTTTCAAAATAATTAAATAAACATTATTCCACACAAGACAATTTATCACATGATATATCGTATAACTTATTGGTGCAAGTTCGACTTTGACTTCAACACAAAAAATTTTCTTATATAAATTGATTTTAATCGTACGATTTATCATGAGAGAAATCATGCGATAAATCATGCAATGTGAAACCCACTTTACAATCGAATTGTATTATCATAAATTATTACCATTTTCAAACCAAACTATATTCTATTTTATACTTCTTATCAAACTACAACCACAGAAATAAGAAGAAATTTAAAATCAGCCATTAGCGCTAAACCGATAAATCATTATTAAAATTACACGTAACAGGTAATAATATCGTTACGTAACAATACTGTAACGATCCAAGTTACATTTGTTCTCATTAACGAACAAGTGTGGTAATAGAAAAAAAACACACACGAGAGAATATTGTGTATTTTGTTGTTACGGCCATTACAACAATTATGTAATCAGTAAAATAAATAACAAAAAAAACAACAACGATGGTTGATTGTTTGTTTATGGATACAGGAGCGTCCAGATTGGAAGTTGAGGAATATTCTAGTATTTATGATTTGTGGAATATCTATACTATCAATAGAAAATGTGGATTTGATTTTCCAGAAGTAACTGATAAACTTAAAAATTATGTAAGTACCTACTGAACAGATTTTGTACAGTTCTAAAAAAAAGGTTGAAAAATAGTTGTGGGAATTCCCCGCCCCATGACTAACGCTGCGTTATGGACATAAGGCCCAAATTTTAAGTGTAAAACATTTTACATGTAAAATGGAAGAAGTCATCTGTCGGAGAAATCTTATAAATAGGATTTGTTCATGATAAGTAAACTTATACAGCCCGTGGTTACAAAAATATTGGGTAGGACATTTCCAAGGGAAGTTGTTGGGGATAAATTTCGCTCCCAATTGAAATAACATGGGAAAATTTATACTTATTACCAAATCATACTTACTCACTGAGATGCTATTTTGAAAAAGCGATTGTTGATTAAAGGTATGCTATACTAGTCCTACTTTGCTATAAAATTTCTAAAAGCTTTTCAATACGTACAGAGGAGATAAGAGCCTTTGAAATTGTTACCCTTAAAATAATGAGTGGTACAAAAGAACCACTTTCCATTCAAGTTCGATCAGTTTTCACAAACGGAGTCAAGAGGAAAATTAAAAAAATAAAAATTTTTCGACTTTTTTACAATGTTAAAATGGCGACAATTCCAGAACCTCAGAATTAGCACCCGGAGAATTGTCATTCGATTTTTTGAGTTTCTGGCCTTTTCAGGTTCCAAACCGTCAAGATTTAATTAAAAGTTACAGATGCCCAAATTGATCCGCTTACCATATTTTTCCTTCTTATAGTTCGGTTGAAAATTAGTTGTAAAAAATTATTTACTTACTTTTTTAGCTTACAGAAGTAACGAACGTACCAAAGTACCTTTCACAAACGCCTAACTTCCACTTCCACCCCCGTACACCACTAACACTTCCTTTATCCTCCACCCACATCATAAATAAAGATTCCGAAACAGAACCCACTGAAAAGGTGGTTAAATTATTATAGGAATGTATTCAGTAAAAGTGTTTAAAATGTTCAAGTAGATCAAAATTTGAGGAGTGACCCCTGCATCGATTTCCTCACCACGCACCTGTTACCATATCAAAATGTTTGTTCGTTCACGCCGCAAACTAAACATTACCTACCTATATTTAGGTATATGTACGTGTAATAAAATGACTTGAACGCACAAAAAAAAACTTGTTCTAACATCTGCTTCGTTTAAAATGTGTTAACTTGTTTCTTAATGAATGATTTATTAACAGATCCTTTCTTTTTTCTTTTAGTTTTTTTTGATTCGAGGTCAAATCAGTCATCGGAAAATGGATCCATCTATTATTTTATTTTTGATCTTATCATTTCAATATATTAATCGGTTTAACAACTCCACCATATTGAAACAAGCAGTCGAAAAAAAATTAATAAAAAATACCGTAAATTGAAACGTATAGAAATTCGGGGGTGACTAGGAACAAAACCAATAATTTCTTTTAATTACTGTAATTACTAGTTTATAGTTTAAGAACGGTTGTATTTAAGTTTGTGACAACCAGTAAAATTATTAAAAAAATTAAATGTTAAAAGTCAGTAGTGAAATAGTGCAAGAAGAATTAGGTTGTCAAAAGTTGTTTCGTAATTTATTTAAGCTATGTTTATTCTCAAAAGGACGGTAAATTTAACGACTTAAGGACAAATTTAAGCTAATTTTTTTACAGATATATACTGTATATTGGTCCAAATTAGAAATCTGGATGGATAGGACTGCAATTAGGAAGGCTTATCAAGTCAATAGGGACGAGAAAGGCTGAATGGGAACAACTGAACAGTGACATATCTACTAGGGCTAATCAAAGCTTTAAAAATAGTCACTAAAATTCAAAATATATACATGTATTTTTTTCGAATTTTTCTTACTTTATGAAGTTAATTTTTAAGTTAATGACATTCTAATTTTTTGTTTAGTTTTCGTTTCCCTACCAAAAAATAGTATATTGTGCAATAAGTGCGGGAAATTGTCGATTGCCCACGAAAGCGAAGTTGAGCGCACGAACGTAGTGAGTGCGCTCATCCGCTTGAGTGGGCAATCGACAATCCCGCACGAGTTGCACATACTATTTTTTATTACGAATTTCACATACTTTTTTCTATTATCATTACTATTTTTGACATTTTTATTACTTTTTAAAATAATATTTTTAAGTGTTCGTCTTTTTTTTCTGATTTAATTATTGTTTAAATTACTTTGTTGGTGGTTTCTATAGAAATAATTATGAAATATTTATTAAATGAAAAATCAAGAGGCGGCTTTGCGTGTTTTGATTAAATTTTGCGTGTTTTATTGTCAATTTGCGTGCGGAAAGTTTACTTTCCGCCGGTAAAAAAGTATGTGGGAAGAGTACAGTGGGCAAAAAGCTATTTTACGTACAGAAATGTGTGCGCCAAGTTAGTACTTCTCCCGCATGAGTAATAAAAAATTATTTATCCACTAATAATACCGTTTAATAAACAAACTTGGCAGCCATGTTGATGTTTCCCATTAACTCGTCCCCCATTCATTCTCAGCAGCCCTCAGTACGTGGTGAGTGTTTTTAAATAAAAAAGAAAACGGATTTTTCAAATGGTTAAAACAAAAAATAAGCTACCAAAAATAAAATTAGTCTATTCTCTAATGTATCATGTAAAGTTCAAAATTGTTTCGTTTTAACCCATTTTATGGTATATTGTGATCAATATTAGATTATAATGATCGATAACAGTGACGGGGTAATTGTATTTTTTCGTGTGGTGTACATTTCGATAACAAACGATCAAGAAATTGATATAAATTTATCTTCGAATGATCTACACTATGTAAAATAAAAATCAAAACATATTCCTCTGGAAGCAATATCTAATAAAATCTATCTAATTTATTTATTAATGACAGTCCAAAGAGATAAAGTTAACAGAAAGGAACTCATTGAAATTTTTTTCAATAATGAGTTGTAAGTTAAAATGGAAAGTCGATAAATTATATTTTTATTAGTTTGATAAAACAAATTTTGCCTCCGAGTTCCGTACAGAAAAAATAAAGAGAAAAATATACACTACGGGAAGTTGGAACATTTCGTGGCTGGTATTAATACTTAACTTGCTTCTGTGTTATAAGTATAATTGATTTAAAAAAAACCCGAGTGTACCGATGTACCATATTCACTGGTACAGGTGCCGCCATCTGTGACAGATTTTTCGAAATACAGTATAATTCTAAGTAATGTTCAATTTTATCAACATAACTTAGTATAATTTATATTTTGCAAATTCCTAGGGTTCACTTTTTTGATGTTGGAATCTTTGATTTTCTTTCTTTTTCTTTTTTTGTAACCTTATCTATTGTACTTGTCACTGGCAGTAAAAGATCTGGCATTTTTAGACAAAAAAATTTTCTCTATGGTTAAAACAAACGGGTTAAGTAAAGTAAGTTAATTAGAATTAAGTTCCCAGCAGGAAGTTATTGTAATGGACCCGACTTTCAAAAGTTTTTCACATTTTTAGAATCCTAAATTCGTATACTATCTAACGTTTCTAAGATGATATCTGTATGTGTGAAATTTTCTTCGTCTCACATATCTCAAAAATAAAAAATTATATTGTTACCATCTTTTTATAAAAACTTCAATGAGTCACAAAACTTGTCCGAGATTTTTATGAAACCAATCGTACATCAATGTAAAGATCACAACTTGCAAATGAAACATTCTATTTTCACAAAGTTTAATGGAAATATTGTAAGTATCAAGTCCTTCAATAAATTTTTCAATCAGACACATCGGATATCAGGAACTGGGTATTTTAAACTTTCCTGACAAAAAAAAATGAGTTTTTGCCAAATACACTGAACCATTATCCTACGTAAACTGGTTTTCGAGAAAAATAAAGAAATATGTGGATTTTTTTTATCCAATGTTATACTTATGGGAAAATTGATTACATAATGCTTTTATAACTCTAGCAACAAAGCTTATGAATTATTTTGCTATATTGAAAAATTTTGTAAGCCGATGATGGTCTTGTCGAAATGTAAATAAAGATTGCGTCTGTATAAAAGTTTGAAAAAGGGCGCAAAACTCCATAATTATTAGAGGAAATTTCAATAGAAAATGATCTGAGGGATGGTCAGACAAATCCAAAATTTTGAAACTGAATTTCGTTCCTGAGTTACGGGTCCTCAAAGATTAAACTTTTTTACAAAAATTGAACGTACAGTAAAAATATTTTTCAGCCTCTCGAAGCGTAAGTTGGCGTTTACATAGCAGGTAACTTGTCACGTAAAAAATATTTATCTTCCTAGATTTTTCTATGGAAATAGTTTTTTTTATAGACGCCTACTATTCATTTTTTTTTTCATTTTTATTAAAATTGCATTTTCGATTAATTTTATTATTTTTTATTCATTTTTCTCAATTTATTTTGTTCACTTTTTTCGGTTGAAAAAATAACTTACTCATACTCCGGCCCCTCAATTTATTTTTATGGACATGAATGCTTAAGAACTGCATCTGTGACCACAAAAATAACACTCGCGGTCCTTACGAATTGTAAGTAATATACTATTATTCATTTCTGTGAAAAGGACTAAACAACTAATATCAGATAATTGTACTATTATTATTCAAATGGAAAAAAGCTATCCTCTAAGTCAGGGGTCGGCAAACTGCGGCCCGCGGGCCGCATGCGGCCCTTTGCAAGCTTTCATGCGGCCCGCCAAGCAATATATATAACTTTTCGAACAATTTGCTCTGCCTATGCAGAGTTGAGCATACTTTAGGTATACTTTTTCCGATGTTTTATAACAGGTAAATAAAACTGTTACTAAAAATTTTTCCTCATGTTGATTTTTAATAATATTTATATTAAGTTGTGTTAAAAAAAGAAAATACTCCTGCCGCAGTATCCTGCATAATATAGCGAATTTCCGTTTACAAAAATCAGTTTTTCTCGGAAACTACTTGAAATAGAATTATTTTTCAAAAACTCTTTTAATGTGGTTATTTTCTCCTTTTTCCAACGATGTAAGAAAATTTGGCAAAAACTTGAGGAAATTGGGGCAAAAAACTTACTTTTTCCACAACAATTTTTTAGGAAAAAATGCCTAAAAATCCATTCCGGGCATCGGACGTGTCTGACTTTTTGTACTTCCAACATTTTTACCAAATTTCGTAAAAACAGGATTTTTCGTCCGAGAGTTATATAAATTTTAGTGAATGTCATTTTTGGCTTCTAGAGACTTCAAAATAAATTATTTCTATCATAGTTCCGGGCTCAAGCAGCATCAAGACAGTGACTCTAATAGCTGAATTTTCGATTAGAAAAAAATTCGTTTAAAAAAACCTACTTAAGCCACATACTACATTGAAAAATATTTGAGTGGCCCGCCATCCAAAAAAGGTTGCCGACCCCTGCTCTAAGTTGACTATTACAATAATATTTTTGAATAAATTTGGGGAATTCAAATGATTCACTAGTGTTATAGTACTCTGCTACCCGTTCCATGTATACGTAACAGTACGAAATTCTTCGGTCAAAAGTAAATTCTGGAAATTTTGATAGATTACACGGAATACTGTGGCAGGAGTATTTTATCACTGGCACTTATTTGCTTATTGAATACAAAGGTCGCTCACTAAAACACAATAATTATTATTAAATGTTAAATGTTAATTAAATGTATGTACATATATGACTTAAGTAATTTTACTGTCATTCGAAGTCAATTAGTTAATTAAATATTATAAATATTAATTAACATATAAAAACATTAGTTTATGATTGGTTGAAAAGGTTTGAAATATTTTATGTATTAACAGAAAAAAAAATAAAAACTAGTATTTTTCAAATTATTAGCGGCAATAATTTATGTAAAATTATACATGTAAACGTTAATTTTGCGTTTTTTTATTCAATTTGTAATTATCTTTGTTATGATAATTATGACTCATTCACTCCTGTTAGTTGCTGATGTCTGAGTCAAACTACTGATTTACGGAAATTTAAAATTTAAATTGATTAAACCAGATAGTAGAAACATATCTATGAGAAAATTATATAAATTATCTATTAGTTATCCATAAAACTATTAATAATATTGACAATTTTAAATAATAATATATAATTTGGTTTTTTTGTTGAATTCTTGCTCATAAATATTTATGAATTTTGTTACGATAAAAAGAGGCTACCACATCCATAAACGATTTTATTAACAATTAGTGTAAAAAGGTCATATTTTTGTATGCGGAAAATTTAAAAATGTTAGGCGCCGTTAGATTTTCCAAATTATATCATACAATAAGTAAAAATTATGTAAGGTCATTTGTGACCGAAGAGTGACCTAACAATTACGGATGGAAAGTACTTAATACTGTCCAAATTTCCAAATTATATCATCGCATGAATTTTGGAATTTCTTGAATTTCTTATCGTCGAAGTTGAGAAAATACATTTTGACAGTCATCACTTGTTAACTTATTGCATCCAAAAAATTGTCCTGATTTTAATTAGAAAGCCAATCGAATTAGTTATAATGAGTCACCACTACATTCAGTTCTGATTGGATTATCAAAATGTTATTAATATTTAATGAATTAATGAACAACACTGAGCAATATATTTAAGGGGGAATACCCACTTTTAAAAGTTAAAAAATTCAACTTTTGGGTTTTTCCCTTTCTTCTAAATTATTAAAATTGGTGAAATTAAAAGAATCTTTAGTTACGCTCCATAAATTAGATACATAATAGTTACGTATCTTACATTTAAATACATTTTTCTCAAAATCGCAATTGATCCGTAAAATATTTTGAGAACTGTTACATCGAAACAAAATACTGTTATTAAATGAAACAAAAAAACGGCTTGATGGATTAAATTGAAACTCTGTGGGGTTTTTGTGGATATATTGAAATGTAAAAGGCACACTTAACATTAATGGTTTGTTCGATATTTTTAATTCAGCGCTTGATTTTCCAAAAAGCCACCAAAAGCTTTTTTTTTTTGTTGATTTTCAAATTTATGTAGAGTATGCAAAAAAATTGTTTTCCGAAAAAACAATGGCTAATCCTTGTAGAGAATTTATTCGAGTTTCTAAAACCCATCTTCAATTTTCTGTGTGATCATTGGTTGCTGAGATATCGATGGTCAACGACGAAATGATTCTTTTCCATTCAAAGTCCGATATCTCAGCGAGAAGTTGTATAAAGGCCTAAAAAAAAGCAAATTAAAGCTGCATGAACAAGTTATCCGGCCCATATTGTGGTTAAGTCGGAAAAATTTTTTCCAAGTTCGTGGAAAACGTTCCAAAAAAAGAAACCGAAAAAATTTTTTTCAATGTATTTATTAGGATTTAGCGATACACGTTGCTTCGAAAATCTTTTTACCCCAAGATCCCAAAACTAAAAATTTCCAGCTTTAAATTGCTTTGTTTACGACTCCGATACGACCATTTTTCACGAAGATACAACCATTCGAAAAATCGCTAAAAATTTGGAATTTCTTTTTTTTTTTGATCCTTTAATTTTTTCCGCTAGTGTATAAAAACAATTTTTTCTCAAAAATCCGCTTACACAGAAAAATGGTTCAAAAGTGTAACCGTTCTTTGCGATGGTGTAAAATAATTTCGAAGAACTTTTGAATTTTGGCAAGTATTGGCCAAAAACTCATTTTTTCGAGGTTCCGGATAAATTTTAATTAATATCATTTTCGATTTCTAAGAACTTCAAAACAAATTTCTACCATAGTCCCGGCTTCAAGTCGCGTCATGAGAGTGGCTTTTAATAGCTAAATTTTCGATTCTAGAAATTCGCTAAAAACGACAATATTCTTATGGGACACATATTCAAAAATATTTATTTGTCCAATTAATCCACTATAAGATAGATGATACCTGTGCCCCTTAAAGCAAATTAAATCAAAATAGAAAAAGCAAAAAGCAAAAAAAAAACTACTCAATTCTTACTACTATTTCCCGTCTAACAAATAATAATTGTGTTATTTTTAATTTTTTAATTAGAAACGGATGCTTTAACACTACCAACCAAACGCCCACGGATTTCTCTTGTCATTGTGGACGTACGGGGCCAACTCTTGGCCATACGTAAGCCGGTATATTCACCGTTCGCCCCCCCCCCCCCCGCGGCCCCTCCGTTCACGTGCAAACAAATCAGATCCCACCATCAAGTCGCGTAGACTTGACACTATACGCAATATACTATGTAGAATGCAACTCTATTGATGGTATTGCGCTATTTTCTAACGGTATTATTTACTTTACTGCTGAAGCTTTGTTGGTTTAGTTAATCGCATACATAGTTAGCAACTCCATCCGGAGCTTCAGGGCATACAGTTTGAAATTTATTTATTAACTTTTTTTTTGAATGGAGTAGGTATCGTAAATAAAAATTATCTACTTGAGATTTTTTTTGGTTTGGTTAGTAATTTGCAAGCTAGAAAAAAACAACTGAATATGATTTATGGTGGAAAAGGATTGGCAAATGGATTTTTTATGGGAAGTTTTATTATTTGTATGTAATTTATATGTATAAAATATACATAAAAAAGAAGTTATAATGTAAAATTATTAATAGTTTCATCTCGCTTGTCATAAATTCACTTTTTAGTATTGAAATTTTATCGGGGAGAGCGGGGCTATACCGTACAGTGAGGCTAGGGGATGATCGATATTCATCGATGGTAGAAAAACATCGATGTTTAGCGGGAAAACATCGGTGTAAAAACATCGATGCTATGTCCTCGATAACATCGACACATCGATGTTACGAGAATAATATCACAACATCGATACTACTCTAAGCTATTCAGGATTTAAAAAGTCCTGTAGCTGATTTAAACAAGACCCATTACTTTTATAGCAAGTTCTAGGATCCACTTATCCAAACTTGAAAAAAATTGCCATTAAATATTTGTGTTGCACAGCAACTTCAACAGCTTCAGAGAGACTTTTTTCAAAAGCTGGGCAGCATTTGTATCACCAAAGTAACAGATTAAAAGGGAAACTTCTAACAAAGTTGGCAATGTTAATTTTTAATAAATAAAATAATATAATTATAATGGTTGTTTATTTTGCTACAGAAACATCGATGTTTTCGAACGTTGATGTTTTTCTTTCGATATATATCGTATATCGATACTCTTGATTCCATGTTAACATCGATGTTTTTCTAATATCGATCATCCCTAAGTGAGGCTAAACCATACACCCATTTTTCGTGTCTAGATTTCAAGCTGGACGAGCCCAATCGGTGTCGGAACCTAGCGCCTAACCGCGGAAAATCACAGGATTGCATTCGTTCCGCTGTGCGTATAAATGCGAATGTGACGGTGAAAAAACTTGTTTTTATTATTTCTCTTATAATTTTGAGGCACTGTCAAATAAGATTTGGGTGGAGAACCTTTACTTATAATTTAGTACCTATAAGATCATAAGAAACTATTTTTCTTAAGCTCTCTTTTGATCACTAGTGATGACTAGTTAGGCGACGGAATTTGAGGTTAGGTTATGAAACTCCCACGAAGTACAGGATGGGGCTAAACCGAACAGAAGTGTACGATTTAGCCCCAAATGGTTTAATATGGCAACATTAATAGATTGTAGTTGATGCAGGAAATACCATAAACATTATAGTTTTAGTGCTGTCGAATCTGCGGATAACTTTACTTGTAATTTATGTTTTTAAATGTATAAACTTTAAATAAAATACTTTCGTTCTATAAACTTTATCACTTTTTTTGATAAAAGTTAACCTAACACTTTTTATACTTTCGTAAGTTGAATTAAATATACCGATAATACAAGTTACGTTACACGGAGAGAAAATTCCTATAAAAATTACTGTGCTCAGCACTACAATCGACGTGTAAAAGGCGAACATATTCAATTCTGTAAGGTAAAAATATAAAGATTATAATTAATCATAAAAAATTTAAAGGATGGAATGTTCTTTTCGTAATATTATCTCCATAAAATTTGTAAAACAGTACAGTAAAAAGTTCCATTACCGACAAAAAAATAATTTTTAATTGTTTTATTAAAAAAATTACCATGCTAACATGCTAATAATAGAAAGAAAAAAAAACAGAAAGAAGGTTGGTTGTGTTGGGAACGCTGTAATGAAATGTACCTCACTGAGCGAGTTACATGCGAACCATAAGTGTGGACTGTGGAAGAAACTTTGTCAGACAGTTCGCACCAAGCACCTTGATTTATCAGACTGTGTTACAAGCAGCTAGCACAGCTAGTAGTCAGTTTCTTTTACACTCTCTTAGGACGATGTCATCGTTTAATTCATCTTTTTGTTATTTACCTATCTTTAGTATATGTATTAGAATATATTGTTGGCAATCATTTTTGTATACATGTTTTTACAGGTACAGTGCAACCAACATAAGGTCGCGAGTCAGATGCGCAAATGAAAGAGTACGACAACAAGAATTAAACTATAATATATATGCATAAGAGTGTGATAAAAGTTGTGTTAGCACCACATTAAATTTTACCATGCTAGCACATATTTTTTATTTTGGTCGTCGATCGCGCACGGATTATAGGGGAGCATGGTAATTTTTCTGAAATTTTCTCTACAAAAATTATAGGATTTTTCTCTCCGTGTATGATGTTTCATAGTTGAGTCGACAAGACAATTAGTAATAAAATGTGTTTTGTACAATAATTTATTGTATTACTGTTATTTACTTCCTTAATAAGATGATTTTTTTACTGTACGGTATAGTCCCTCCTTACGTACGAAATAGCCCCGACCCCCGGGGCTATTTCGTACAGAGACACTTTTTTTGTAATTTAATTTAAATATGTAAACAGTGGAATAAATCAAATTTCTTTGTGTGAAATCAATAGCCAATGGTCCAAATTATATATTACTTATTTTCTTACAATTTTATACTCGATATTAGCTGAGCAATAACAGCTCTCCCTTAAGTGTACGGTATAGCCCTGCTGTCCCCTACTATTATTAACTTATCTTGAAGGAAATCATTTAATTTTCTAATACGATGATGCATTTTTTATTTAAGCCACACGCTACTTCTAATCGACTAAATATTAGGACCATTAGAGAAGAAGATTGGGAAGACTTCTATCCAATGTCATGGAGAGAAATGAAAAGCTTCGGGAACACAGAAAAACTTTTTTCTCCAAAAATATAGTCGACGAGTAAAAAAAGGATGTCACTTTTGTCTGGGTCCTTTATCAATGACTCCGGGTCGCCTTTTCCGACCGTCCCGGCTACCCTTCTCTCTTGTCGGGCTTCTATCGAATATAAAAGGAATTTTCTCGTTCTGATAGCAAACATGAAAAGATTACGTCCAAACTTGCCAAACTGAACCAATCGTCCTAGTTTAAATAATTTCTATAAAGCCTGATTTGAGACAAAATATTTTTTTTAAATTAATGATTTTGAATGGCTTAAGAACCGTAAATAAAATGACAGCATGATAAAATTGGAGGCGAAGTCGTTCCTTTAATTTTTGCCAAAGTTAAGCATACTGGATCACTAGAAAAAAGATGGTTGTCAATTCAATCATATTTTGTAATTTTGATAGCAAAAATAAAAAGTTAGCAAATTACCTAAATTCGATCACACCTCGCATTTACTGTTACTGAAATAAATATATAAAATATTTAGGGGAACATAAATATACGATTAGTTTATAATTAGACCTTAAATACCCCTTAATTTTTAACTTGGCTCCTAGTTCCTTCTTTTTTCCCAACTTTTTCCAGTTCTGTTTCTTCCTGAATTGAAGTGTGTTGGAACTAGGAGCCAAGTTAAAAATCAAGGGGTATTTAAGGTCTAATTATAAACTAGAGAAATAAATATGTAAATGTCAAAACTATTCCAGTATTAGATACCGTTCTATAATGGGGGCTTTTACGTTACTTAAAAAATTTACCCCAATTTTTGATGAGCGATTTTACCTCTTCAAATCATTTTTCCGCAGATAAAGAGGGACACCAAAGAATGTTTCCTGATCAGTTATACAAACAATATGGATAAGAAAAGATTTTATTAAGTCGAGAGCAAATTGAGAGCGTATCGCGAGCGGCACTTGAGTGTGAATGAAGAACCAGCAGTAAACGGCGGAGAACGAGCGAGTCGACAGAAATGGCAGCGTATCGAGAGCGGCACTATACAGTGTGGAATAGGCCTTAGTATAATAATAATACAGTAGAACCTCTGTTAACCGGACAGCAGTGTTACACAAAAACAGAGGCGTTGGCTTATAACAGGAGCAGAGTAAATAATAGCATTAAATCATGTAGTATTCATAACTAATTTTAAATTCAATATTTTTTTTTAATTTTTTAATTCAAATTAATTTTTATGAACAAATTTAGGTAGGTACTCATACAAAAAATATAACGTTTACAAATGCATCGTCACATTAGAATCATTGTTAACAAGTTAAAACATGAACAATTATACCTAACCCACATAGGTATACATACGCACAAGACGTACTCGCGTCCGGTTACTGGAGGTAATAATGTAGTACTAAATAATAATTATGTCTTTGTCCAAAAATATTGTGTCCGTGTCCGGTTAACAGAGGATCCACTTAAGAGAGTGCTGAATGCATTGGTTTTAGTAAGTATAGCATCTCATCGTCATACAAAATTTGTCCAGCTATAGGAGGAGTCCGATTAAGAGAGGTGTCCGTAATCAGAGGTTCTACTGTATATACAAACTTTTTCGGGAAAAGGTAATACATCGAAAAATGAAAGAAACTGAAAATATAACTCCCGTTAAAATTTCTGGTTAATCCAACCGTTTGAAGAAATTATTCCCATGTAATATTACACTAATAATTATTTTATAATGCATTTTTTTTTTAATTTTATTAAGTAATCTCTATTATAATGAGGAAGATTACAAAGATTACATTTAAAAATTGCTACTTGATGTTTAGAATATGACTGTAAAAAAGTTAATATTAAAAGCTGCTTGGCATATATTATGTAGTTAACTTGAGTAAATATAATATGTAGTTATATATGTATATACACATGCATATTTATAATGTTACATGAATTATAGTAACGGTACATTTTAAATCAAGTTATAAATTATCTATATCCGTTCTATATATATGTTCATCTCACTCTATCTAAATAAAATTAACAATGCATAACGAAATTAGCGAGACAAAAAATAATGATAATATAAATAATTAATTACTTCTTTAGAGTCTGAAAAATTGCAACTTGGAGTAGAAAAGTTCGTAATATTGTAAATTTGATTCAGTTTAAAAGTGACTGTTATAGTTACCAATGTGAACCAATAATAAATATCGCGCGTACTCTTTCTCAACCTCGTATATCAAAAACTGCATGTTTTAGGACACACAAAAAACATTAAATATTATGTTAATTAAAATTCACATAGTGTTTGAAAAATTATCAAAACTGGATCGGCTGGGTCTCGAATCCGGATCTCTTGGTTACTAGCCAAGCGCCTTAACAATTAGGCCACCGACCGTTCGTTCGAGTGCCACTCCAATTCCGATAATCAATCAAACACATCCTCTCTTTAATGAGATACGCAGTTACACTTTTTAATTTCAAATGTTATCGAGTGCCTGTGAAACATTATTAATTTATGGCGGACTTTTGTCCGTATTTTTTTAAACACACCAATATTCATATGTTCACTTAATGTCCAGCTTTGGCTGATACTTGAACACTCGATGTACCTTGGCAAATGGCCAATTCATTATGTTAATTAAAATTCATATAGTGTTTGAAAAATTATCAAAAGTGGATCGGCTGGGACTCGAACCCGGATCTCTTGGTTACTAGCCAAGCGCCTCACCAATTAGGCCACCGACCGTTCGTTCGAATGCCACACCAATTCCGATAATCAATCAAACACATCCTCTCTTTAATGCGAGAAGCAGTTACACTTTTTAATTTCAAATGCTATCGAGTGCCTGTGAAACATTATTAATGTATGGCGGACTTTTGTCCGTATTTTATGAACATATATGAACATATGAATATTGGTGTATGTTTAAAATACGGACAAAAGTCCGCCATACATTAATAATGTTTCACAGGCACTCGATAGCATTTGAAATTAAAAATTAAATATTATATTTATATATATATATATATATATATATATATATATACTTATCTATATATATTTACATATGTAGGTAGTCAACATCAAAGGGTGTAATAAGCATAAATCTTAAGTTCATAATGATGAAAACACAGATTTAAATACGTTTTTTTTTTTGTGTCTCCAAAAATTGGGACTTTTCAGATACGAGGTTGAGAAAGAGTACGCGTGATATACTCTCAAAACGATGTCTTTGTTTAAAGATTAAAAACTTCTTTAATTTTTAATTACTCTGCCTCAAAAAAAATTCTTTATTTGAAGGAATTTCAGGCTGCAATAATTATATTTAATTTTAAACAACTGCTTTTGAACATTTCTCTAATCCTTAAAAAAGTGTCGATATTTATGTGAATGACATGGTCGGTTAAGTGGTCGGAAAACGACATTTCATATTACAAAACTTAGTGCTATTTTAGTTAATGGTGGAAATGATTTCAGCTTAACCTCCTCATTCCAAATAAAATTTTTTTTTCAAATTTTTGATTTTTTGTAAAATTTATGTTCATTACTATTAAAAGAAATAAAAAAACCACATTGTTTTTTTTTTTTGTTTTTTTTTTACTGAAAATACTTGATGTCGACTATAGTAGACATTTGGAATTACGCTTACTCAATTGACATCTAAAACACTGTTAATTTCTTAAGAATTTATGGAAATAGTTGGCTAAGAAAACACAATAGATGAATGGAAAACATGGTTAATAACTACAAAATAATAATTATTGTAATGATAATGAACATATGAGGGTTTATACATTTATAAGAGGGTTCACTTTCCAACATTTGGAAGCAGCCTTTTCCTCTGGAGTCACTTCATTGTCATAAACAACTTTTAAATTTCTCATGATAGCAAAAAATTGGTCTCTGGGCAAGATTGCAATTGAAAAAACCTTTGTTTTGGAATGATAGTACATTCTTGTTCTTGGAAGTCCCATTACGAACATAGTGATGGAGGCACCAAAAAACCTTTTTGATTGCTCATTATTTGAAATTAGCGGGCGCCCTTTTTTCAATATAGCTACGATTGGCTTTTTCTGTAACCAGATTGAAAATATCTTCAGAAATGTACTTACTTACATTAACATATTTTTTTAATTATTACGTAGCCGGTTTCCAAATGTCGACTATAGTAGACATAAAAGTTTCTGGCGTTACTATGACAACTAAACTCATGAAATATTCTAAACAAATATCTAATTTCCTTCTCTGGACATTCATAATAACATATTAACCCCCACATATTTGAAAATAATTTATTTGATATACTAAAAAAATATTTACATGCACGAAGACGCTGAGGACTACCCTTTGTAGCGATGCGCTATTTTCAAACTGCTGTGGAATATCAACAATGAACGTGGATCCAACTGAAAAAAATTCTGTAATGTGCTACTATCCATGAGGAAGACAGTGGTACTCCTGTCAGTGCTGTCAACCCACTCTAAAGGGGTAATAAAAATTTCCTACGAAATGTTGTTTTATGTCGACTATGGTCGACGGTTGGAACGAGGAGGTTAAAAGAATACTCTTTAAAATTAAAGAATTGCCTTTAAATATTTCTGTAGGTAATGCTTAAGAAAGTGTCGATATTTATTTGAATTACATGGCCGACCAAGTGATCGGAAAACGACATTTCATATTACACGATCAGCTAGTGTCATTTTAGTTAATGGCGGAAAAGATTCCATAGGTTAAAAGAATACTAATTTAAATTAAAGAACTGCTTTTGAACATTTCTCATAAGGAAATTATTCCAGTATATGCAAGAAATCTATTTAAAATTATAAAGTTGCTTTTAAATATTTCTCTACTGCTTAAAAAAGTGTTGATATTTTTCTAAATTACATGGTCGGCCAAATGGTCGGGAAACGACATTTCATATTACACGACCTAATATTATTTGAACTAACGGTGGAAATAATTCCAGGCGTCAAAGGCAAAAACAATTCCAGGCAGAGGATTCAAAATAGCCAAATTATGCGTGATGTTATTTATGGACAGCCCCTAAGCAGTATTTGTATCGAACTGAAATTTGTCACACTGGTAAAAATCTATTCCGTGTGAAAAATTTCAAAAATAACTTGATTTTTATTCGAAAAAGGGTTGAAAATGGGGCGCGGGGGTGGAATTTAAAAGTGACGTAACAAGATCAAGTAGGGTATCATATGAAACGACTTTGTTTAAATATTTCAAAACTATCTTATTTTTTGTTCAAGTCGTGGTAGTTTTTAACTTGCAAAAAATACGATTTCTCTGAAGTTTAGAAACTGAAAAATCTGAAATACCGTAAACACGAATTACTTGAGCCCAGATTTGTAAATCATCTGATAATTTTTAAAATTGAGCGTAACGTATTTATTTGGGATAGGGAATTCAGTATGTTAATCTGTATATTACTACGGTTAGTTTATTACATAATAATTTGGATTTTTTTCTTATGGCTATAAATTTTTAGATTTTGGTTCAAGTTAACCTCAAGATCGGGTTACTTGAGCCCAAACCTAAATTTCTATGTGATTTGCATTTGAAAACAGTTTGAGACCATGTAGGACGTTGCGTTGGTTACTAACAGGGCCCGCTCCAGGGGGGGCAACCCGGGCATTTACCCGGGGCGGTAAATTTTAAAGGCGGGATTTTTGTAAATTTTGGTGGTATTTTGCAAGTAAGGAACAAAAAAAAAACAGGTTTGCTCGGGGTGAGAAATTATAAGGGCGGGAATTTTAGAGCTGACGAGCAAAAAAAAAAGGTCGCCAGTGTAAAGACCCAGCGAGCAAAAAAATGGGGCGGGATTATTCTCTTTTGCCCGGGGCAGCGTAAAAGCTAGAGTGGGCCCTGTTACTAATTAGAGATGTTGATGTAAATAGAGCGTAAAAAACACTCGCCTAACATCTAGTGTCAATTTTCAGAACTACCTAAGCTTGAATACAATGGACCTAGTGCTGTTACCTAACAGATAAACATGTAACTTACTTCTACTACTAACTAAAGTAAACACAAAACAAAAAATAATACTTTTTTTCATTTTAAGCTCAAGTTACACCTTAGGGCTCAAGTAATCTGTGTTTACGGTAATTCAAATAAATAAAAGGTTTTGTCTTCATAACTCTGTCTTAAATATGGGTACACCGATAACACCAACTTTTTAAAGGCACTTTTATCGTACTCATGGACCGGAAACATCTTAATGAAAATCAATTTGAACAAAATCATTCGAGAATCAACAAAAAAAAAAATTCATTAAGTTCTTAGACACCCGTTCGTAGTACACTAATATGTATAAAAATTAAATTAAAATCTGTATATGTACCATTTTTATATCTATAAAGATCTTTGATAGTTTTTTTTTTTTTTTTTTAAGCAGTAAGTAGTTTAATTCAAAACACAAAAATAAACTGTTAGATGAAATTAATTTGTTGAAAAATCAATCGATTTCAGTTCGATCAAACCAACTGATCGCGTATATTATTATTAATCATAAGTGATCCGTAACGCGTTAGTACTAGATAATTATTACCAATATATCTAGCAACTTATATGTATGTCTCTAATTCTCTACCAATGATTTTAAAATTCTAATAAGTTATTAAAAGTTATCAATCAATTGATTCACAAAATGATATAGTTGGTCAAATAGATACCGGTAGCCTGGATACGAATAATTATGTCTATGTGAAAATTAAATGCGCAATGACCATCTATCTATACCAATCAAATAGGACTATTTGTTTATAAAAGACTTAACTTTAGTAACTTCTAAAGGTTATTTTATAACTAATCAAATTTATTATTTTGTTTTAAATACATTTTACATCTCGGGATAAACATTAGCCAATGTTTTCCCAAGATAAAAAGTAGCCTATATCCTCGTACGTCTGCCCAACTATCACTACACAAAATATTAAGTTGACTGGTTAAGCGGTTTAGGTGTGAAGGCAAGGCAAAGTCTTAAATACATTTTTCCACCAGAATCAAATTTTTTCACGGTATAAAAAGCTGCTATACCCTTCTCAGTCTCCAAATGCAAAGTTTCAATTTGACTCGTTAGGCCTTGTCCCTTAGTACTAATAATTAGTAATTGCTACCAGTGCGAGATTATAGACCCCCACCGCCGGAAATAAATTTTAAACTCACATAACCGGGACAAATCTTTGACGGAACTATGTTTACTGTAGACATGAACCTTTATTAAGACAAAAAATTAACTAAAGACATGCTTCTCTGCTTTAAGTTCATACGACTTCCATAAAAATTTTGGATTTTTAAAAAATGTTTTAGGGCTCGCTACCAAGTTTTGAATTTTCAAAATAATCGAAGATTTTTCAAAATTTCTATAAAATTTCGTCAAGTTTGTGAGCACCAAAGTGACATTGATTATAAATTAAATAATAAATTGGACACTACATTAACTTTTAATTACATATCACTCACTCACAGCTCATTAAGCAGATGTACCCAGAGCCTGGATGACACTGCAAAGCGCATGTCTGGGAACATCTATTTAATGATCTATGAGCTAGTGATATGTAATTAAAAGTTAATGTAATGTCTTAATTTATTATTTAGTTCATAATCAATGTCACTTTGATGCTCACTAACTTGATGAAATTTTATAGAAATTAATGAAAAATCTTCGATTATTTTGAAAATTCAAAGCTTGGTAGCGACCTCTAAAATATTTTTTAAAAATCTAAAATTTTTATGGAAGTCTTTTTTCATATTGTGGAACAAAATGAACGGGTGCCCCTAGTAATTTTTAAATATTAGTTTTTTAAGGACCACCCTAATAAACATATTAAGATTTTTGCTTTATTATTTGAGACATCCTACTTTTGCGTTTTTATGCTCTCCTTACATAATATATGTAGAGTTATAGACCCCCACCAAAATCTGCCTAGGGCCTCACTTTCAGTAAATCCGGCACTAATCGCTAGAAGCACGCAGAAAATTAGGTTGGTTTTTTATAATATAAAATTCAAAATTACAAATACATCGAACCAGTACTTTAATGTAATTTTCTGCGTTGTTCTAGCGATTACTAATGATTAATAAATACTAAGACCGTGTAAACAGAGCTTTAGGCTGTTGAGCCATGAAAGATAGACAAACAAACGAACAAATAGACTTACTTTCGCATGTATAATATCTATTAATTAGGAAAATGTAAAGTTACCAAATAACTAATAAGTACTTTAAAAAACCGCAAATTCTGGAAAACGAGTTTTTCTTATAAAACAAATTTTCGAGGGTGAAAGATTTCGAAGAAATTTTGTTCCCGGTTTCAATTTCTGGACGATATTTAGAAAATCAATATTTTATTTTTGTCTACAATTTTTCTTTAAAATAAATTTTATCATTTTTTTACTATTTTCGCTGCGCAACTTAAACGCAAAATTATTATTATAAAATTATGGTATGTCCAACTGCAGATAGCCAGATACCGGTAGCTGTTATATGAAATAATAGCACACACTATTATAGACCAGTGTTTCCCAAACTTTTCTCATTGCGGGCACCTTTTACGTTCCAAAGTTTTTAAGGACATGTAAACCTCCAACAATTGTCCTATCATTGCCGAAATTAAGCCCGAATTACTTTATAAAGAAGTTCGAAACTGAACTGATAGAATGCGATGTAAAAGAGGCAGTTGTAGTGGACACATGCCGGAAATTATTTTCAAACAATAAGTCCAGTAAATTTTTCTTTCAAATAAAAAAATTTAGATCTCCAACTTAATTTATATACATGTTTTACTTCAATTTAAGATTCTTTTACCCTAAAAAAGAAAGACGTCACTTATTAGTTCCGCTAAACTTCTTTTACGAGTTGTATTGAACTGTCTTAAACACATTCTGTTTGCGAAACATCAGTGTTCTGCGGAAAACAGTTTGGGAACGGCTGCTACGAAGAATTGAAATAGTTCGATCGTTAAAAAAAATTAAACCGTACCTATACTTACAATGCTGAATTAATCAGAGTACTTCTTATAGAGATATTTAATTTTAATTCAGCAGGTATTGATTTTATAATAATTGATTCCTTTTTAAACGATCAATAATTTAGAATGCAAGCGGTCATTCACATTTTTACAAAAATATACACCGTAAAATATTCAAAGCTCAAAATATGTACCTACAGTTCATCATCTTGTTTGGAATTTTCGGATTAAAAGCAAAAACATACATTTTAAAGAACAAATAAAACTCCCATTTTGAATTTTTCAAATTTTGAATACAATATGAGAGGCTTATTAGGCCCACACAAATTCTAATTACTCTGTATCTAAATTATTATAATCAGATGTTTTATATTTTTTTGGCACACAAAGTTCCGGAATTATGCGTTATTCATTGCTTTGTTGTTATTTTATTTTTATCTATATTCTCTTTGATTTGTTTCATCACCAAATATTTGCGAGTTGTGTGTGTATATACCACAATATTTATTTTATGATGATGAATGAATATTAATTTTAACGACGACATCTGACGACAATACGTAAAAACAAATAATTATGAATTATGAATGATAAAGACAAAGAAGTAGGTGTACTGATTAAAAGTCGATTCTGTTACAAAAACAACAAAAATAAACCATTATTTTTTGTAAAAAAATTTTGGGGGACTTAATTTTGTTAATGAATTTTATTAATGTGTAGTGAAGATAGAATTTAGACAGTAATACGATGCAAAAGACACTATTAAAATACTATAATTCATATCAAACATCAACTCTCTGGACTTGAAAAAGACTCTAGGTATGAACTGAAGCCCAATTTATGCTAAAATTAGGTACTAAAGATCAGCGGTGGATTTACCAGTAGGCTAAGTAAGCTGGAGCCTAGAGCGGCAGATTTTAGCAGCAGCAAATTTGGACAAAAAGGGCGGCAAAATTTAGAATTTGAAGTATTTTTTTTTTTTCCTCGTCAGTTATTTTTTGTAGGAAAAAGTACAAAGTTATGTATTAAGAAATGTTTTTTTAGGGAAAAGCAGGGGCGGCATTTATGGTAAATTCGCCACTGCTAAAGATTGAGAAAATTTAAAGAAAACGTTGGAAATCTTAAAAGCTTGGTTAAGTTCGTTAACCAGACACATCTGATGCCCGAAATTAGGTATTTTAGGCATTGTTCGTGTAGCAAAAATTAGTTTTTTGTCAAAATTTGCAAGAAATTCAGAAATTTTTTCACATTTTTAAAAAAAAAATCATATAAATTTCTGAGCCATTATTCTATTTAAACCGAATTTCTCGTCATAAAAATAAATTTTTTGCTAAAATTTGTAAAAATTCAAAACTTTACCAAAATTTTCTTTACACCATATGATAAAGAGCGTAATAAATCACATAAAATAAGCTTTGAGCATCGAGAAAAAGTAATTTTTGTAATCGGAAATTCGCTATTTTATACAGGATGCTGCGACAGAGCTACTGAACTACAAAATCCTAACTTAATGCGTGTCCAACACACCGTTGCCGAATTTATATATATATATATATATATATATATATATATATATATATATATATATATATATATATATATATATATATATATATATATATATTTTAAGTTCAATTACTTGCTGTTATAAACGGACAGGTACATACTTGTACGTTGTAAAAATTAAAATATAATTTGAATAGACAATTGTGTATTAATTGAAAATAGTTTTCGTTTTTTTTTTAATCACCTCACCTACGTTACAACGAAGGTATACGTTTCGCGTATTTAATACACAATGTTGTTTTTTTATGAATGTGACCGGAAGTCGACATGTCCATGTCCCCCCCGCTTCTACACTTCCACATCATTACTCTCCGATGGTTGCTGATTCATCTATTTTTATATGAATTATTATTATAATAATATTGTTAGGCATTCGCATTGTGTATTTTGTATCTATGATTATCATAAAGTATACTAGTTTCTGTGGAGCACATAGGCAACCTCTTTCAACGCCTAGAATGCGCATTTTACTACGAAACTGACTTTTATATTAAGGACCATCTATATGTTACGTCCCACGATTTTCTTCATTTCTAGACCCTCCTACATACCACATTTTCTCACTGTAGAGCCACCATTTATTTAAGGGAAGATTCACCAAGAAAACATCCAAAATCGACCATTATTATTATTTTTTTAACTTTTTTTTTTATAGATAGAAATAAATATTTTATTAAAAAAACGCCGTGAGCAGCGGAGTCCCATCACGGAAGTCGAATTTTTCCTTTCATCTTCGGTATTGCGTGTCTACAAGCCAAATGTAATTGAAAGTCCACAAGCGATTTGTCATTTTGGTGGTTTCAAAACTGATGATGAGTGTCCGGTTGATCGGGGCTTTAAAAAAAGGTTTTAAGTTTTTAAGGGCTGAATCTCAGTAAATTTCAATTTCGTGCCGATAGCAGTTAACAGGGAAAAAGCCAACACAATTCGTACGAGGGCATTTCTACCCATGCTTATCCGCCAATTGCCTTTGTGTTTTATTTTTAAATATTAAAAAAGGAATTTAAATAGTAAACTGGAAGGCTTTTATGAAGATATTTTTTCTTTCCAAAAAAATCCAAAATTTCTATTTTAAAAATAATAAAAATCCAAAATTCCTAATTTATAAGTAAACAGTGACTTTAATAACATTTTTAAATTACTTAATATGTATGTATTTCATTTGTTAAAAAATTATATTCACTTTTTTTTAAATTTTTTAAAATTACTATTCGCCTACTTGTATTTAGAATAAAAATAATGCATTTAAAACACATTTAACAATAGCATTCAATTCCGATGTAAAAATGGGAGAACTGGGGGGAAAAGTAATGTGGACTCCCTAAAAGGTACTAGCTGGATACTAACTGAATACACGTACAAAATTTCAGCCCTCTAGGTTTCCTTATAGAGTCTCTAGACGTGTTAGAAAACAAGCAAAAAAATTAAGGAAATATTGGCGTAAAAATCGTGGGGGTAAGGGTTAAAAGTTGAAACCCCTAAAAAACAGTATCTGGCTATTAGCTTAACCTGTACACAAAATTTCAGCCCTCTAGGTTTATTTGGGGAGATTTTGACCCGAACGAAACTGTTAAAAAACAAGAAAAATCATGTTCTTTTTGGTACAAAAATGGTGGCGGTAGGGGTTAAAAGTCAGGACCCCCAAAAGGCACCCCCTTGATACTAACTCAATCAGAATACAAAATTTTAGCCCTCTAGGTTTATTTGGGTGACCTGTGCGAGTGGTACAAACTTCGAAAACGTCGAAAATGCATGAAATTGTAGCTTAAAAATGAGGGGGGTGGGGGTAAAATATTAAAACCTCCAAAAAGCACAACCTAGGTACGAACTTTATCAACACACCAAATTTCAACCCTCTACGTTAATTCTGGGGGGCTGGGGGCGTGTTAGATCCAGCGAAAATCGTTTTTCCCCCCTCTACTCCCACCAAATCATCCTAGGAAGCTGAATTTTGCATATGTTGTAGATAATTGACCGAAACATTATTTCCAACCGGTTTGGAAAAGTTATATTGCTTTTCCGCCCCCCACCACCCCCTTAAAGGTTGGGTCGGATCCAAAATTTGCCCAAAATTTGACCCCACTTTGATAGTATTGTTGTGCATCGGAATGAGCCCCATTTACCAAATTTGAGCTCTTAACTTCCATGGGGGGCCCTACACATATTAAAAGGTAGCGGGAAAATATATATATATATATTTTTTTTTCTACATATTCGTGTTCTACGGGTCCGAAAACGGATAGTGCCCCTACTCTCGCCTCTCGCCGTTCTTGTCGTATAGACTGTATTAGTCTAATTTTTTCAAGGAAAAATTCGACTAAAAACTAAATAACATACAATATTGTATCTACGTGTCTTGAGATTACAAAAACAAATTTCAAAAAAAAAAAAAAAAAATTCAATAATGAGCTGAGTATAAATGGCTTTGAAGTCGACACTGCGAGACTTTTCCATCTTGATGGTTCCTCGCGTTCTGAAATCCCCAGTGAACCTTCAAAAGTTCTGACGTGCAGTAGGTTTTGCATACTCCACGTGGCCATTTCTTAAGGAAACGATATGTGTTGACCTGCAGCGGGCAGTACCCTTCGGGAGGGTGCACTTCGGACTACCTTATTTCGACAATCTACCAAAGGGTCTGCCAGAAATCGCCATCAGGTAGGACTCCCAAACTTCTCTTCGGGTATTCCCAATGTACAGGTTTGAAGCCGCTCGGTACGTCTTCTGCCATAGGCCACGTGAAAAAACGAGGTTAAGCCACTTGCCAGGAAAGTGGTTTTAGTGATAGGCAGTGATAGGCCGGCCCACGACATGTCTCATAACCCACTTGTACCTATACAGAATATCCCGTTTGGCTATGGCCACGTACATACTTTTTGTACATTTGACGCCCTATAACTTTTAAAGGCCAGGTTCTCCCTGAACGTGCCCATTGACAAAGTTGGACTACTTGAACAGGGCTATCGATCGGTACCGGTCTCAACCTTGGGCGCTAGGGGGCAGCTCCCTATAGAGTTTTACCCATTGTCCTTTAACATTTCGATTGTAGAAACAAAAACAAAAAATTATCATCAAATTTAAGGCGTTTCGATCCAAAATGATACGTATTTTCAATACTGAACTTGACTAATTAACCTTTCAAAATATTTTAAACGTATTTTCTATTTTGTAATTTAATTTTGAATCATCCCACTACATTATCTAGCTTCCAAAAAATAAAACCCTCTCACACATTAAAATGAAAATTTAATATCAAAAAACAAATGTTTTAATAGCTTTAATTAATTTCTAGTAATTAAATAATATTAAAATAATTTATCATTTCATACACAATAGTGTTTCAGTTTTTTTTTTTCTCTGACGCCCAAAAACAACCAAAATCCCACCCATACCAATTATGTATAGCATGCTGCCTGGTGTGTTACATGCGTACTAGTAATAATTTTAAAAATCGTGACTGATTAAAATGAATCTGTTTCGGAATTTTGACCTCTAACAAGAAATTAATGGGACGAACATTGCTATTTATCAAAATAAAAACCTAAAATTTTTAATTAAAAAATATAAATTTTTATTGTACATGTCGTGTGCCTTACGGAGGCACAAACCAGTTTTCTTCCGAGATTTTCGAATATCGGATTCTATTTTTTAAAATACATATCTAATCTATTTTTTTATAAACAATGGGCGTTACAAATAACTCTTTCATAACCAAACTATGTGATACGTATGTCTACCTCGGATTGTAAAATTAGTAAGATTACAAAATGTCTAGCCGTTTTATAAAACGTCCAAAAACTTTTAGCTGGTATTATTTTTTTTTTAAATGCTCGACATTACAGGGAATTACAGTTTTTACTCGTTGTAAACAACTCAAAAATTGAAATAGAACGAGTAGAGTAGAATAAAAAGAGCTATATAATTCTATTTCAAGTTGCTTACAACGAGTAAACAGTGTAGTTAAAAATACTCCTATCACAGCATCCTGCATAACATAACGAATTTCCGTTTATAAAAATTCGTTTTTCTCGGAGTCATAGATGATGGGTTAAAAACCTTTTTTATGTAATTTTTCTGCCTCTTTCTATTGGTGTAAAAAAATGTCGGAAAAACTTTTGAATAAGTGGAAATTTTGGCAAAAAACTAATTTCTTTCACGAATAAAAATCATGTTCGGGGCATCGTACGTCTCTGGCTAACGAACTTGTCCAACGGTTTGGGATTTCCAACATTTTCACAAAATTTCGCAAACCTAGGACATTTCGTCCGAGAGTTATCGTGCAGACACATATATACATATATACATATATACATACATACATATATATATATATATATATATATATATATATATATATATATATATATATATATATATATATATATATATTAGGGTGGCGCAAAAAAACCACATATTTTTCTTTTTTTTTGTCTCATAGGAAAAAAAGTTAATTTAGCTCGATTTAAGAATGCTCACCAAAAATTAGCTCGATATAAAATTTTTTAAGGGTCGCTCAAAACTTTTTAAAATTTGAAAATGGGCCAAAAATCGATTTTTGTTTTTCATCAAACTTTTTTTCTTATCCCTGCATATGTTTGTACATTGAATAATAAAAAATTCCTCCAAATGTTAACTCAAAAAATTGATAATAAAAGGTCGCTCAGGATTTTAAAGTCAAAATATTTAATATTTTTTAGGGACGCTAAAAAATATTTAATATTTTAACTTGAAAAACTTTCAGAACTCTTGAGCGACCTTTTATTATTAATTTTTTGAGTTAAAATTTGGAGGAATTTTTTATTATTCAATGTACAAACATATGCAGGCATGAGAAAAAAAATTTGATAAAAAACCAAAATCGATTTTTGGCCCATTTTCAAATTTTAAAAAGTTTTGAGCGACCCTTAAAAAATTTTATATCGAGCTAATTTTTGGTGAGCATTCTTAAATCGAGCTAAATTCACTTTTTTTCCTATGAGACAAAAAAAAGAAAAATATGTGGTTTTTTTGCGCCACCCTAATATATATATATATATATATATATATATATATATATATATATATATATATATATATATATATATATATATATATATATATATATATATATATATATATATATAGCGGAAATAATTAAAGGATCAAAAAAAAATTCCAAATTTTTAGCGATTTTTCGAATGGTTGTATCTTTGTGAAAAATGGTTGTATAGGAGTCGTAAGCAAAGCAATTTAAAGCTGGAAGTTTCTAGTTTCGAGATCTTGCGATAAAAAAATTTTCAAAGCACCGTGTGTGGCGCAATCCTAATAAATACACTGAAAAAAAATTTTCGAAATTTTTTCGTTTATTTCTTTTTTTAGTCCACGGACTTGCAAAAATTTTTCCGACTTAACCACCATATGGACCGGATAACTTGTTCTGTTCAGTTTTAATTTCCTTTTTTATAGACTTTTATACAACCACTTCTCGCTGAGATATTGAACTTTGAATGGAAAAGGATCATTTCGTCTTTGACCATCGATATCTCAGCATGCAATGATCACACAGAAAATTGAAGATGGGTTTTAGAAACTCGAATAAATTCTCTACAAGGATTAGCCACTGTTTTTACGAAGAAAAATTTTTTTGCATACTCTACATGAATTTGAAAAATCAAGAAAAAAAGAGCTTTTGGTGGCTTTTTGGAAAATCAAGCGCTGAATTAAAAATATCGAACAAACCATTAATGTTAGGTGTGCCTTTTACAGTTGAATATATCCACAAAAACCCCACAGAGTTTCTCCAGCCGTTTTTTCTAAAATTTTTCAAAGAGAAGTGTCCATAATCAGAGGTTCCACTGTATTGATAGAAATAAGTAGACGGAGAAGTACAATCGAAACCTCATTTTTGGGCAAAGGATAATTATTTAAAATTGGAGTTCACTATTGAATTATCCTTTATCTAAATTACCCTTCACCCAGAAATGAGCGTTACAATTATATTTTCAAAATATTCATCATTATATCGTTTTCAGTGACGTTTCGTAAACTGATTCTACAATCCGGCAGCAACATATACAAACTTCAGTACATTGTTGTCAATGAATTGCCTATATTGTAACAAAATGTACTCAGATATTTCATTTGTTCATATTCATACATATTTTCTTTTTTTAAAGATGTCCAACTTCCTTTATTTAATAATCATGAATGAAGAATTTGAAGTCATTAATAAATAAAATTAATATTTAATCATTGCGTTAAGCAAATCACGCAAAGTACGTTAAGCACGTTCGCGTCCATACCTAATAATAATCGTGATGCACTCCAATCCATCATAAATATACGTATGTCTGTGTTGAATAAAGAGAAACAATCAAAATTGAACAGAAATAGCGATATGTTAATTGTATGTACGCACAAGCTTTACTTCCGGTGCATTTTATTGAATGAAAATACATGGCCAAGAAGATTATTGTGTTCAATACGTCGATATAAATTACAACGAAACTCTAAAATCCTTAATACCAAACGTGGGTACAACAGAATATCCATCGGGCGCATGATCCTTATTTCCACGATTAAAAACTGTCATTGACGTTATAGAATGATAAAAAGGAGAGCGAATTTTCGAGATTTTCGAAGTCGTTCTATTCATTTTTATTAAAATTAGCCGTGTAGAACCAAATGTGGACAGAGAAGGGTATTTCTGACGGTAAAGAATCACCTATCGCGGAGGTAAATTAAAATTTTATCCGTTTTTCAATTGCAAATATAAATGCTTTTTACTGATTTTCTATCAAAAAATTTCAATAGTTTATTTTTAAAGCCATTAAGAATATGTGACCTTCTGATTTGAAACCTGAGGTCGCCCCTGCTTAACATAAAATGATAAAAGCCCAGGTGAGCACTTTTTTCAAATAAAAGCATACACATGTGTTTCAAAAATATGTACAAAACATTTCCCCTTAAATTTCCCACAAATTTAATAACATTTTTTAGAACTCTAAACCGAAATACTCTGTAAAAATAATTTTTTTAAAAAATAGTTGCCTATGTCTATTTCAAAGAAGTACATACTCTAGTAGTGAAAGTTGAAAATACAAGAATTTAAAAAAAGAATGTTGCTAACAGCGCTCTTTCGTTGTAACTAAAAATGGTCGTGATACGTATGTTATTTACCTTACCAACATCGTCCAATCAACAACGAACGCTTCTTTACCGACATCGCTTGCTATTTAACATTTCTTATACTAGATGGCCAACACCGTCCATATCATTGATATTTTATACACAAAAGTAAAAAAGATACATACATTTCTTGTACTTTTAATTTATTTTTAATGATATACCTAAATTAGTTAATTTATATTACATAATACTATAAAAATACTTTTCTTTTTGATTAATCCAAGAGAAAACATCATTTTGTAAAAGAATTTTCGTATTTGTTAATCCGAAAATGATTTTAGGCGGCCTGTACACGATCAGTATACTGTCAATATTTAGAAATACTGACATTATTACTGATCGTGTATTGATAATATTGAAGTATTCGTACATAGAATTTATATTATAAAAATAATGATTCATTATTTTTGTCCGTAAATACTGACAGTATTACTGATCGTCTACAGGCAGCCTTACATCGATGTAACGATATCCCTATTAATTTTGTAAAGCAAATATTTTTAACTGGAGTACATTTTAAACGTTCTTTGATAAGATATAAACAAAGTTATTTTTATATTTAAAACAGTTTAGAAACACTCAAATAATGTGTAAGTATTCGTGTTTATACGTAGATTTTGTTGAAAAATGCATATTTTTACATTAATAAAAAAAAATTAACATAAAAAAACATGAGCTTGCAAAAAATTATAATAAAGTATTCGGTTGACAATACCTATAGTTAACAAATTTTAATCAAAAACAAAAGCAAAACAGTATTTAGGATCTAATTTTTGTTGATAAAACAATCCGAAAATCCTTAATTGACGATTTTGTTTTATATTTTGAAAATTTCATCCATTTTATTTTCAAAATTGTTAAACGATTGTCAATTTTTTAACCCTTTGTACACCATCAGGGATCAAAAATACGTTTTTTCTAGAATATTTCATTAAAATAGAATCTCAAACCGTCACAAAACGGTTAGTTTCTAAAATATTTTTTGATAATACATGAAAATTGCTTCAAAATGTTAAGAAAGATGTACCATGTGCGCGGTTTTTATGATTTGTGTAAAGTTAAAAATACATTGTAATAAAACTAATAAATATGTATGTAAGCAGTAAAAACAATAAAAATAATGTAAGTAATTGAATCTAATGTTTGAGACTGTATGCGTCTATTAGACAGAGATAGACAATTCATTCATATTTGAAACACTGTACGCGTATATAGTTTTGATACAACATAAATATGTAAACGTGAATAAAGATATGAATAAAGATAAATTAATACAATACAGTAAATGTAAGAGTGAAATGTAATCCGAAACTTGAACTTCATAGAGTAACACAATGTCTTATGTCAATATGATCTTACGTCCTCGAAAATGCTAATTGCGATTACTATTTGCTGCGCAAGTTTAAACAGTTGATAAAGCCTTAATTTTGGAGAGTGGCACATGTCTAAGCGAAATCATGACGTTCATTCAATAATTTCTCGGTTCCTACCTTGCATTATTAATACACCAATACCTCGCTTTGTGTCGTTTCGGTTTGCGTTTTTTCGAAGTTGCGTCGCTGCTGAATTAGTACTAATTTTCACTGTGCGTCGTTAGATTTCCAAAGTTGCGTTGTCTTGGGTTCGAGTCTTAATTTTTTTTTCGCAATTTTTTGAAATTTTCTTTTTTTTCTAAAAAATGGCACGACTTTGCTGTAATATGGTGGATATGTATCTATTGTGTTGTAATAAAGATTGATAATAGATGGCAACTACTTTGAACATGGAAATGTTAAATTAAGTTAAATAGACGAAATCCATACTGCCGGATTATATGGTGGTTATCACATGCTAAATGTATTGTACGTAGTTTTAAATTTTGAAACGAACTGATATACAAATATTGATGTTTGAACCGGGAGCGGAGTGATATCGTAGTGAGAGCGGAGCGTTAATGTAAATCGGGCCTTAGGTACCAGCATGTTATCAGCACTGTAATGTGAACACAACAAGATTATATCGGAGCGAGAGTGGAGTGGAAGCGTATCGAGAGCGGAGCGTTAATGTAAATCGGGCTTTACTGTACCAATAATTTGGTATCGGAATCAAGTCAGTGTTCTATTAATCCTAGAATCATACATACTCGTGAAAACGACGAACGAACTTCTCTACCTGCTCCAATACTACAACTTGTCGGTGCCTGCTTGCTGTGAAACTTCTGTTATCTAATTTATTTGTTATTATAACACATAAGACGTATAAATTTTGTTTATAGCTATTGTCGTTTTTTTTTATACTGAAATAGTGTGCGTCAAAAGAAGGACGATGTATGATTAACCCACATTTTTTTTTTAAAGATTTTGTACTCCACATATAAAAGTTTTCCTAATTTTTCTAAAATTTATTAAAGATATGCATGTTATAATTAATTTATTCAATGATTATGATGACGACATAATACTGAAGTTTTAATATATTGAATCGAAAACTAAAGAATGCGTTTCAAGTGGCTTCATAAAAGGTTAACAATTTATTTTATGAAAAATATTTTAATTTTTATTATTTTTTGAGATCTTATTCTAAAAATTACTAACAAATTTTAGAAAATTTACAAATGTGCCTAATGGGGAAATAACTACATATCTATAGGAATATTTATGACTGAGAAATTTCACATTCTGTAAAGTCACACATATCCACTGACTCATAATAGTTCATAAATTAATTATTTGAAACACATGTTTTATGATACAATTGATGTATTTATCTATTTTTTAATTTTTATAGTGAAAATATGCTTTGATAAAAAGATTAAAAAAATTAATAAATATTTATATTAAGAAATTTTTCCAAATCCAATTTTTTTTAAATATTTTGTTCGCTTTTGTAGTATTGTTATGTAAAAAAAATGTTTTTTGCAAATAAACTCTAAAACTCCCCGTAAAAAGTCCATTCGTCGAAACGACGCCGATGTATGATTAATTTGACTCGTAGACCAACGTATGATTCTAGGGTTAAACGTACAATTATGTCTTATGTGACGTACAATTATGACGAGAAAAACAAATTATACTCGACAAACCATAATGCAATTACAATTCTTATTTCTTTTATACATAACATTACACTGTCAATAACAACAAACAAAACAAAAAAAGCGGTTAACAGACTCCATACAGTTTGCCTGGTCAGACGGACATCAAATTGTACAATTTCACATGGAACTAGTTTCTTTATAAAGTATACGACCAGTAGCATTCTGCGTTCATACATACACTTTATAGTAAGTAGCATGTTTGTTGATCTCTCGGTGAATTTGATTGAGTCCATTGACTGCGATTGATAAAAGAATATGGAAAAAAAATATGAAGCTGATGTAGCAACGATGTGTATGAATCTATTTGTGTTGTATACGCACGAATACAGTGAGAAATGCAATATGTACACAGAAAACGGTAACTAAACATCTCAGAATGAATCAAATCAATCAAAAAATCGACACACAAATTTTATATATTTTTCACTAACAATATTGAATTTATAAAGATAGTGTAAGTTTATTTGATTAGATGTAAGGGACAAACTCAAAAAGTATTGTTGAACCGATTTTGAAAATTTTGTCACTAAGGCTTAACACACAATCAATGAAATAAGGAATAAGAAGTATGCCATCTAGTGACGTTGAATGAAATTTTAACTTAACTGCTCATAGGTACATGTATTTAGGTATTTTTGTACATCGAAATTCATGAAAAAGTAACGTTTATGATTACTTATGGACTCCTTATTTCTTATGATACTCCTTATTTCTTATTCCTTATTTCTTATTTCATTAAAGTTCCATTCAACGTCACTAAATGGCATACTTCTTATTCCTTATTTCATTGATTGTGTATGACCCATTATTATTACACGAGAGGTTTGTATTTTTTCGAATAAATTTGGGTTTGTCTAACAAAAAGTTGTTGCCTAGTAATTTAACGAAAAGAACTGTCAACTAAAAAAAAACGCGACAGCGAAGCTAAAGCATTTTTTGGGTTGACAGTTTTTCGTATTAAATTGCTTTTAGGCAAGAAATTTGAGTTGTAGAAAACACAAATTTATTCAGAAAAAAATATAAAACTCAAGTGTAATAAAACAATTTAACGAATAAAATAAATTAGTATAATATTCATATTATGAAATATATTGTTACTATGGTTCTGAAATCAGTTAAATCTACCAATACGAATTTTTGTTTCGTTTTTATCGTGTTTGCCTGCAATTAAATGACCAATGAAATGTTTTGTACCAGTTTTTCGCTGGAAAAATTTGTTCCTAACTTTGTTTTCCATGGTAAAATGAAAAAAACTACAATATTCTTATGGGACTTGATACACATGAGTTAAATTGTCACTGTTAAAAAGCTAAACAATTCCGGATTGTCCCGAAATTTGTTGTTACGTCCGGAATTCAGAAATGCACACTACGATAAAAATTATTATAAATTATCACAACAAATTATGGAATAATTCAACAGATCAATCTTTTCTTGGTATAGTTTTATCGTCAAAATTTTTATCTCCTAAATTTCATGTAAAAATTGCACAAAATTGATGTAATTTAATGCAGATGATAAACTTTTGCTTTCAACTTTTTTCAGTATGGAAGAATCGATGAATCAAACACTATAATAATTAGATTTAACACGAATATTCAACAACTATTCTGTATTCGGCCTATTCGGCCTTTTTTGGATATTTAATCGAATACCAATTATTGAATAATTAAAAAAAAAATCATCTTACCTGATTCAATTATTTGAAGCGGATAAAAATTATTTCTAAATCATATTTTAGTGTAATTCGTAACAGAATCGTAAATAATAATCTAGATCAGTGTTTTTCAACCTGTAGGTCGCGAAGCCTTTTCAAGGGGGGTCGCAGTTACTTTAAAAATAAAACCACTCTAGTTCAATATATGTATAATATTTAATAAAGAGAAGGTTAATTAATGGTTACATTAATGTGATAGTTTCATACTTTCGCGCGATAAATGTTCAAAATAGCGGCTCATTTTCAATAACAGTAAATCCGAATTTTAAATAATTGTCATCATATGGCCACTTTTTCTCTGGTTTTGTTTATTACTCTTATTGGAACTTGAAATTGACGATTGTGCATATCTTTCCAGAAACTTATCCATTTTCAATAATTACAATGAGCACAGAATTTTGAATATTAGACAATAAACACACTAAGCAACTACTAAACAAACAACAAGGCAGTTCAATAAATTTAAACAGTAATACGAGTTCACAATTCAAAGAATTCAAATGGATTACGCTTGGAAGTGTTAAACGGCGACGAAGGTCGCCCGTGCACATGTCACTTTTTACGCCATGCGCGCGTTCAGAAGCTACTATAAGTCATCAACTTCGATTTCGATACAAAAATTTGCCTGTTTCAAGTCCTTAATTACGTATTTAATCGATACTTAACTATGAAAATAATCAATAGTGATGAACGGATTCGATATTCATAACATAAAAAAATAAAAGTTAGTAAATAGCGGAGGGTAGGGGGTCGCGAAATATTTTTCCATACTAAGGAGGTCGCGCCATGAAAAAGGTTGAAAAACACTGTTCTAGATACATAATACAGCTGAACCTTTTTTTATGCGGTGGATAGGGACCGTATACAAAAAATGGTAAAAAAAGTATTCGAAAACTTCATAAATAGCTAGAAAAAGTAAAAGTTCGCACCAGGCTGTAAAAAAAACTTTTTTATGCGGTGGATCGGGATCGCATAAGAAAAGTTTCATAGGAAATACATAACTCAAAACGCTGAAAATCTCACGATTTCCTTAAAAGTTGCTTTTCTAAACAAGATAAAGCATTAATTTACACATGAGAACATTTTAATTCATTTTTATAATATTATAAAAATTCCGACAAACGCATCTATAAAAAAAAAATGCAATGATGTAATAACCTACATTCTTATGCAAAGTAGGTACTGATTAGATGGTTAAAAACAATCAATAAATAATTTTATCAGCGTAAATTATTATAATTAATGTTTAAATTTTTTGCTTTTTAGTCACATTATCCATTTTAATCGGCATTTTATTTTAGATTTCTTTTAGAAATATTTCGAAAAAAGTGCTTCCATATCTAGCAACCTTAGACACCCAAACCTTATGTGAACTTGGCATCCGAATTTTATTAGAATTATGAATGAACAATGTACGTATTTGAAAAAAAAAAATAAAATAAAAATATTGTTTTTCTAATATTAAAAGCCATTACGCATTTACGATTTGACTCAGCAAGTCCCCCCCCCCCTCTTTACTGGCCCATACATGCCTTCATTCGACTAAAGTATTTTACCAAAAAGTATTTATAGGTACAATAATGCAATACCTAATACATATTAAAACAATTAATATGCAATTTTTTATTTAAAACACCATTTACAGTCATCGACAAAATGTTACTGACACTAATAATACAAATTAGTTCTAATTTTTATCGAAAACAATATATAGAGTCGTTCGATTATTATATAATTTTTTGGAAGTAAATATTTTTAATTACAAAAATGTTTTTTCACAAAAAATTTGAGTTTAATCTTCATCTGCAGTGTTTCAATTGTTTTGTCCAGTACTGTAGGTACTATACACATAAATAGATATGTGTAACAATTTTATGTGTAACATGTGTAGTGGTTTGTTGATTGGACCAGTGTCACCCTACCGTTGATTAAATAAACTACAACATCCTTATTACCGAGCGGGGCAACGTAACGGCAATGTATCGGGCATAAACGAACATGGGACCGAGCAAAAAATACAAATTTCTCTAACGACAGTTATTTAAAACACCTGATAGTGTGTAAAATTCTGAATTTTTTTGTCCACATGTTAATAACATTGTTTATAGCTAAGGACACAAAATTTCAGTAATCAAAATAGAATGTAAATATTGTCACTTACCTAGTGAATCTTCTGGATCGGAAAGATCGCTCAACGAAGGCACTTTTTGTATAGAATTAATCGATGGCGGAGCAGAAATGCCGACATCGTTGTCGACAATTTCTTGCTTGAAGAAACCCATTGAGGGGCCATCTTCTTGTTCAGTCTGAAAAAAAAGAAAATTTTCAGTTATACATATCTGAAAATTCCTGATCAGAGTTTGAATAAATTAAAATCTAATGTTCGAACTCTAAATTTGCGGTCAGAATGTTACGAAAAAAGTTTAGGTCTATTAGAGTTTATAACCTAATGGCTTTCTCTAGTAAATACATTTAAAATTCTTAGAGAGTATGTTTTATGTGTTAAAATATCTTTGATAATTGGTTTTTTATCACTAAAATGGCACAATGAACTCTTATCGTAATATCTATCTTTCAATTTACAATTGTAGTTGGCTTTGGGACATTGCAAAAAATCGAATTTTTTGAATCGGATCAGATCACCATCTTTCGGAATATGAAATTTAAGTATCTTTTTTACGGTTTATCATAAAAATAGGACAATATTGCTTGCACATATGTGTACTCATTCACTTTACATATGTGTTACTATGGAAGTCAATTACCTGATAATTTGGTTCCCTCTATATCTTATTGGTGAATTTAACTTCTTAGTTTAAACTTAAATTCATTTAAATGTCTAAAATTATCAAGCCAAGTTATCCGCAATAATTTTAATCGAAAATTCCCAACAAAAGCCATTTTCTAGATTTTTTCTAGATTTTTTGAGTTAATAATTAAAAAGTTAGGAGGGACATGCGTATTACTTTTAAGCGCGACATTTCGTAACCGAGACTAAAAAATGAAAAAAGGTAAAAAAACCTGAACTTCATTTTAAAAGATTTTTCGAACGATATCTCATATGGTGGGGCAGTAGGGCGGTATGTCGATTCATTTTACGGGTTACTTGCGAAAAACAAAAATTTTATTCATTTTCCAGAATTTGAAACATATTTTCTACTACACAACCAACACAAATTAACCGAAATAATTTTAATTGATTTTCTTATCAAGGGCTAGTATTATTCTTTTAAAAATTTCATATAGACTTCTGATTAACAAGTTAGAGGGAAAGGAACCAAAAAAATCTCACTTTGAAGCTCAGTGTTTTACAAACGAAACTTAAAAATAAAAACTATTAAAATGAACCTTAATTTCATTTTAAGAGGACTATTTACCGATACACTACACATTTCATTACAAGAAAATATCTCTAAAAACTGAAAAAAAAGTTTTAATTTAGAGATTATGAATATGTAACAAACGAACGAACATGACGAAATTATAAGAGTTGCGAAATTTTAACTACGCACATACGGCAATTTCATCTATTTAGCGCGACAAAAATCGCAATTCACATTCTCTAATAACCCTTACACCTAACCCTTACCCATGGGCGCCCATATGATGGATTCCAGGGGGGGGCCGAAGGGTGAAAAGTGAACTTCCGGAGAAAATTTCGGCACATTTTTTTTCGATCTTTTTTTCCCCCCACAAATCGCGAGGGCTATACTATATATAACCTACAAAAAATACCATTAACGACGTTGTTTTGTTCTCTTCGAACTCCTTTTTTCGAATTTTCTTCCAATCCTGGCTACCTAGGGGGGGGCCATGGCCCCCCCCTGCCCATAGGTATGGGCGCCCATGCGGCCTTACCCATAAGCCTATTGTTTGAAGCTAATACAATAACTGAAAGGCTCCGCAAGTAGAAGTTTTTCTGTTTCAGCTGGTGTGTTTAATTAGTTCCAAAATTTAAAAGGAGTAACAGTGATTTTTTTTGAGCATTGTACCAAAAAATATTATTTAAATTTTGATAATGGATGTTGTAGCTTCAGGTACGTACTACAAATTAATAGTATTATTTTTAATGTCCTTTATATTTTCACCCTATATTACATTAAAAAATAAAATTATGATTTTCTTTTAAATTTTTTTCCATATAATACAACTTTGCATAGAGTTTTCAAAAAAGTTCCATCGAGTACCGCTTTGTGTACTATTTTAGTTCTTTGTTTAGTATTCCACTAAACTATAAAACAAATTTTAGCTATCCTAAATAATCCTTTTTAAAATTATGACCTTTTATTTACAGGGAGTCGTGATGATCTAAATTCAATCACGAGGTCTATTATGAAAAAAAAATTTAATTAAATTTTTTGAAGACACTGATACCGAACACCAATTAGATGGTAATGAAGACTAATAATAGTATATTGTACAATAATTGCAGGAAATTGTCGATTGTCCACGAAAGCGAAGTTGAGCGCACGAACGTAGTGAGTGCGCTCATTCGCTTGAGTGGGGCAATCGACAATCCCGCACGAGTTGCACATACTATTTTTTATTACGAATTTCACTTTTCTATTATTATCACTATTTTTGACATTTTTATTACTTTTTAAAATAATATTTTTAAGTGTTCGTCCTTTTTTTCTGAATTAAATATTGTTTAAATTACTTTGTTGGTGGTTTCTATAGAAATAATTATGAAATATTTATTAAATGAAAAATTAAGAGGCGGCTTTGCGTGTTTTGATTAAATTTTGCGTGTTTTATTGCCAATTTGCGTGTGGAAAGTTACTTTCCACACGCAAAAAAGTATGCGGGAAGAGTACAGTGAGCAAACAGCTATTTTGCGTACAGAAATGTGTACGCCAAGTTAGTACTTCTCCCGCATGAATAATAGAAAAGATTTATTGATATCTTACTTCATTACATCTGTACATTTTGTTTTATTAAATTTAAATTATCTATTTTTTTGTCTTTTTTTCTTACCCTCATTGAACCCGAAAACTTAGTAATTAAATAAAGCAGGACAAAATATCACAATAATGATTTAAAGTATATTATTTTATAATAATTATACCTAGTAAGAAAAATATTTTGTTTTTTTCATACTAAAAAAAAAATTATGTTTGTTGCGCTAAATGGGTGAATTTGCCGTATGTGCTACGGAACATTAACACAACATTTTAACAACACCAAATTTCTTTAACAGCACAATTTACTAAAGTACACATTTGCACAAGATCCAAAAGATATCTTCCAAAGAATCCCAAAAAAACTTACCAGTGTCGCAAACAAAAAGTTAAACATTTCAAAAACACGACCTAGTACGGAAAACACTTGTTGTATATAAAATTTACACAGAAGAAGTGAACATCTAACAAGAACGATTCCTTATTTCACCGGAAAATTTGTGCGAAATGTAAAGTGCGAATTACTGATCAAGATATAAGTTAGAAAAGGATCTATGTATGCGTTTTTATACCATATATGCATTTTATGCCTGCCAAGCTCTGAGAGAGACGCACCACAAGGTATGTGTGAGATATGATAGTTCGAACGCTCTTTTTCCGGGAAACGGTTTTAGTAAATAGTAAATATTTTCAATAAGAAATAAGTAATTTTTATAAACATTGAATATGTTTTTATAATACATATACCTACAACTGACTGGACTTAATCATGACTATGACTCAACGTTATGTATTTTTAATTCTTGAGTTTTTTTTTTATTTTAATTTTAATTGTTGAGATGTTAAACGTTTGAAACAAGATGTTTTTGAAGAAATTTTTGAAAGTTTGCCTTGTAAAATATGGCTTGGATGGCGAAAAAGACAGGAATACTTAGAACAAGGAAATGTATCTGGAAATAAGAAAGTCGGTTTTTAGTCAGTTTCACTAAATTCACTGTAGAAACTAACAAAATAAAGTGGTCAGTTGTTGCAAAAGTGTATTTTATATCGTGAACTAAAAATTGAAAGTAAGTAAATTAGAAATAGATTTTCGAGGTAGGTCTAAAAAACAAAAAAACAAAATACTTCTGTCAAGTCAGTTCTATTTTCTAAAATCAAAAGCTCATACCCAAATTACCCTAATCAATCAAACGCACTAACGTATTTCCATGAAGCTTTAAATTTTAATGAAGCTCATTAAGTATACCAAAGTTTTCAATTTTTTTTTCTTTTTTTTTTAATTTCAAATGTTATTGAGTGCCTGTGAAACATTATCTATTAATGTGTGGCGGACTTTTGTCCGTATTTACACACACACCAATATTCATATGTTCAGCTTTAGCTGATACTTGAACATTCGATTTACTTTGGTATGTATGACCAATTCATTATGTTAATTAAAAATCACATAGTGTTTGAAAAGTTATCAAAACTGGATCGGCTGGGATCGGGTATGCACACCGATTTTTCCCACATTTCTGAACAAAATTGCGCCATTCTTTTTTTGGTTAGTAGATAAAGTTCTCCAGGTTGTCCCATAAAAATTTTGTTGACACTGATTGAGTGAATTTTTAACCATCTTCAATAATATGAATAATTATGGCAATTTTAAAATTTGTATATGTAAAATTATTTACTTTAAAACTATAGTAACGTATTTTTAGTCGAATTTTTCCTTAAAAAAATTAGACTTATACAGTCTATACGACAAGAACGGCGAGAGGCGAGAGTAGGGGCGCTATCCGTTTTCGGACCCGTAGAACACGAATATGTAGGAAAAAAAATGTCTGATATATATATATATATATATATATATATATATATATATATATATATATATATATATATATATATATATATATATATATATATATATATATTCCCGCCACCTTTTAATATGTGTAGGGCCCCCCTATGAAACTTAAGAGCTCAAATTTGGTAAATGGGGCTCATTCCGATGCACAACAATACTATCAAAGTGGGGTCAAATTTTGGGCAAATTTTGGATCCGACCCAAACTTTAAGGGGGTGGTGGGGGGCGGAAAAGCAATAAAACTTTTCCAAACAAGTTGGAGATAATGTTTCGGTCAATTATCTACAACATATCCAAAATTCAGCTTCCTAGGATGATTTGGTGGGAGCAGAGGGGGAAAAAACGATTTTCGCTGGATCTAACACGCCCCCAGCCCCCCAGAATTAACGTTGAGGGTTGAAATTTGGTGTGTTGATAGAGTTCATACCTAGGTTGTGCTTTTTGAAGGTTTTAATATTTTACCCCCACCCCCCTCATTTTTAAGCTACACTTTCGTGCTTTTTCGACATTTTCGAAGTTTGTACCACTCTCACAGGTCACCCAAATAAACCTAGAGGGCTGAAATTTTGTATTCGGATTGAGTTAGTATCAAGGGGGTGCCTTTTGGGGGTCTGGACTTTTAACCCCTACCACCACCATTTTTATACCAAAAAGAACATGATTTTTCTTGTTTTTTAACAGTTTCGTTCAGGTCAAAATCTCCCCAAATAAACCTAGAGGGCTGAAATTTTGTGTACAGGTTACGCTAATAGCCAGACACTTCTTTTTGGAGGTTTCAACTTTTAACCCTTACCCCCACGATTTTTACGCCAATATTTCCTTAATTTTTTTGCTTGTTTTCTAACACGTCTAGAGACTCTCTAAGGAAACCTACAGGGCTGAAATTTTGTACGTGTATTCAGTTAGTATCCAGCTAGTACCTTTTAGGGATTCCACATTACTTTTCCCCCCACTTCTCCCATTTTTACATCGGAATTGAATGCTATTGTTAAATGTGTTTTAAATGCATTATTTTTATTCTAAATACAAGTAAGCGAATAGTAATTTCAAAAAATTTAAAAAAAGTGACTATAATTTTTTAACAAATGAAATACATACATATTAAGTAATTTAAAAATGTTATTAAAGTCACTGTTTATTTATAAATTAGGAATTTTGGATTTTTATTATTTTAAAAATAGAAATTTTGGATTTTTTTGGAAAGAAAAAATATCTTTATAAAAGCCTTCCAGTTTACTATTTAAGTTCCTTTTAGCGAATTTCCAGAAAGAATTCTGGAAATTCAGCTATTATGGTGTAAGTCATAGTGGAAGTTCAGCCCGAAAATATGGCAGAAATTTGTTTTGAGGTCCCTAGAGCCCAAAAATACCATTCACTAAAATTTATATATATATATATATATATATATGTATATATGTATTTATGTATTTATGTATCAGCACGATAGCGCTTCAGGAAAAACTGCTAGTTTGACGAAATTTGGTGACAACGTTGGAAGTCCAAAAATCTTGGATGAGTTCTTCAGCCAAAAACGTCGGAGCTCAGGAACATGGTTTTTTGAGCATTTTTCGTGAAAATGAGTTTTTGGCCAAAATTTGCTATAATTTAAAAGTTTCTGTCAAATTTTTTTACACCATTGCAAAGACGAGAAAAAATAACATAAAAAAGGTTTTGGAACTATTATTCTAGGTTGGCTAGTTTTTGAGAAAATAAGAAAAAAAAAGTCAATTTATTATTTTATAATTTTAGTGTGTCTACAAAGGTATGTTGCATTATGTGTATAATGTGTATATATGTATTTCACTGCAATAGTGAGTTATTTCATATAGATAGACATCCATATAATATATTTCATTATTGCAATCAAGTGAGAATTATATTGACAATAATTTTTTGAATCAGAGAGAGCCCTCTGTTTTGTAACGGTGCAAGCTCCATTAGCTAACGTTAAGCTAACAACATTTTTTTTCAAAACAATAACAGGTGGCATATACTTTGCTTAGATTTTACAAAATTTCTAAAAATTGTCGTCTGGGCGCCAGATGTTCAAAAATCTGAAACGACGCTGTAACAGTTTGGGGTGGTTTAGAAAAATCAGGGCTGGGAAAAATGGTTCATAGAAACCATTTAAAATAGAAAATGAAAAATGGTTTCCAAAAATGCATTTAAAATACAAAATGGAAAATGGTTTTGCTGAACATATTTAAAATTAAAAATGGAAAATACTTATTTAAAATAGATTATAAAATGCAAAATGCTTTTTTGACTTAAAACGTACTGAAATTAAATACATAAAGGCAGTCTTTTGAGAAAATTTTGTAAAGTTTGCATGATATGAAAACGAAACTTAACTCTTCAAATATTGTTACTGAAAAATATTGTAAAATTTAAATCGGCCTTGGTGTATTCAAACCTTGAGGACACTACGACTGCAATTTCTCAATAAAAAATTTGACTTAAGAGAACTGCAACTTTAGTAACAAACTTAAGTGACATTGCAACTCGAGTTATGAAATATTTGAGTCAATTAAATCAACTTACATTTAACTTACAATTTGTTAGACTTCAAATCGTTAATTCAAGTTCTATAATTAATATTGTGTACACATAAATTTGAGTATACATACATTTTCATTTTAAATGTAAAATGGATTCAAATTTCCATTTTAAATACAAAATGGAAAATGGTTTGACCGAACTAATTTAAAATAGAAAATGCAAAATGCCATTTTGTATTTTAAATACATATTTAAAATGAAATCATTTTAAATAGTTCCCAGCCCTGAGAAAAATAAATTACAAAGAATATTCATTTTATTTTTCGTACCTGTTTTGTGAATTACAAGAAGTTAATAAAAAAAAGAAGAGAAAAGGGAAAAAATGGCTACACAAGATTCTGGAAACCGTAAGTTAATTGTTAATATTCATATAGTTTTTTTGTTTTTGTTTTTTTTTTTTTTTTTTTTATTTAAATTTTTATTAATTAAATATAATGGATAAAAAAATATAAAACCGATGTCTTTCTGTCTAAACTCGATACAAAAATTGTTTAATAATACATAAACTGAATAATTAATTTTTAATTAACTGTACAAGTTTGAGACAAAAAAGCATAGGCAATGCAAAATTCCGAAAGAATTTTAATCTGTATATAAGATAAAAAAAATTAGTTTCTGTGCTTTTAAATTCTTTATTAAATCAAATGTAAAATTTTGAAAAAATTCTAACATTAACCATATTTCATTACAAAATCAAGGGGAAAATAGCATGTTATACACCAAGGGACTGAAGTGTTAGTTTTAATCCCGAGTGTGAAGTTTGTTGTAAAAGGTCCTGTAAAGGCTTGAGAGCAACAAATCACACGTGGGATAAAAAAAAATAATAATAATAAAAAAATATTTTAGTCCTGTGGTGTATATATTATTTTTTGCAATTCGGAATACTTTTAAATTATAAAAATTTAAAAAAAAAAATATTTAAATGTTATTCAAATTGTATGTCGTAATATTCAATCAGGTATATTTTAGATAAATCAATCGAATTGAACAATACAGTATAACTGTTTTTCTTTATCCAAAAGTTTGAATTTGTGGTTGCTGATTGGTTTAAAAACGGGAGCAAAATTACTTTTAAGTCCTTTCGAACTAAAAGTATTTTTTTTAATCCCTTGGGACTAAAAGTGGCACTTTACTCTCTATTATGATGGACTGAATCATGTCTTTTGGTCCTGAAATTACAAATACCCCTGTCGCAGCATCCTGCATAACATAGCGAATTTCCATTTACAAAAGTACGTTTTTCTCGGAAACTAGTTGATATAGAGTAATTGTAAATAAAAAAAACCTTCTTTATGTGATTTTTCCGCCTCATTCCGCCAAATTTTTTTCACGAAAAATGTCCAAAACCCCGTAACCGTTTTCACGAAATTTCTTAAAAATAAGATGTTTCGTTCTTGAGTTATCGTGCGGACACATTTATATATATGTTTACTAAGTGTCCGCACGATAACTCAAGAACGAAACATCTTATTTTTAAGAAATTTCGTGAAAACGGTTACGGGGTTTTGGACATTTTTCGTGAAAAAAATTTGGCGGAATGAGGCGGAAAAATCACATAAAGAAGGTTTTTTTTATTTACAATTACTCTATATCAACTAGTTTCCGAGAAAAACGTACTTTTGTAAATGGAAATTCGCTATGTTATGCAGGATGCTGCGACAGGGGTATTTTAATATTTAAAAATAAAACACAAAGGCAATTGGCGGATAAGCATGGGTAGAAATGCCCTCGTACGAATTGTGTTGGCTTTTTCCCTGTTAACTGCTATCGGCACAAAATTGAAATTTACTGAGATTCAGCCCTTAAAAACTTAAAACCTTTTTTTAAAGCCTCGATCAACCGGACACTCATCATCAGTTTTGAAACCACTAAAATGACAAATCGCTTGTGGACTTTCAATTACATTTCGCTTGTAGACACTCAATACCGAAGATGAAAGGAAAAATTCGACTTCCGTGATGGGGCTCCGTTGCTCACGGCGTTTTTTAATTTTGTTGATCTAATTATCCTAAAAATAATTTTCTCTCAGTAACTACCTAGTTTAAGAAAATTCTTTCATGACTTAAAAAAATTGGTTGATTTTCATCGATTTTTTATTTTTCTAGTAATTACTACTTTAAACACTAGGTATGTTTCAAATTTCAAAGCAAAGCAGTGAGTGCCCAAAATTATGATTTTTGGACACTGGTATTTTGGAAGCTATTCCACCTAAACGTATGAAGTTTGTAATTTAAGAAAAAAAATTTTAAACTAAATAAAATATTGCAGTAGGGTGGGTTGATACATAAGCATTGTCACTAAAAGGTATGAAATAAAAGCTTTTTTAAAAAACCGACTTCAAAAAGTAATAAATAATTTTAATAGCACGTATTTTGAAGTCAGGCGTAAAAGCGTGGTAAAAAAATATAGTTTTTCGAGAATTCATTCATTTTGCAAGTACATCCGATCGCATCTTTTTATACCACGCCACGCCTGACTTCAAAATACGTGCTATTAACTATTTATTACTTTTTGAAGTCGGTCTTTTAAAAGAGCTTTTATATTATACGTATAGATTAGAAAACAAATTGTAATAAAAATTCCAAACTTCCTTAAAACAATTAAATGAAATTCCCTGAAACCGAGAACTACACATTTCACAAAGTGGATGCACCCAGCTAAAGGGTAAGTTCAAAAATGTAAACTTTACCGCATCGATGCAGCATCATGACGTTTCTGATGCGTCTAATACTGCATGATGCGATGCTGATGCTCTCTTGAAATTTGATGCACATTAGATATTTTTGAATGGGATATTGGCATCATGATGCATGTAACATAATGACACACAATGTAGCCAATGTAGCATGATGGACTATAGATAATATAGTAATACAGTCCTTGTATAGGTATATTATCTTTGAATTTCAACTTGAACTTACTTGAAATTGAAAATATTGAAATTATTTGAATAAAAAATATTACATACCTATTTTGAGTGCAAGATGTATTCAAATAGTTTAGACAATTTTAATGAAAGGTAAATACATCCATCTTTTCCTATAATTTGTTTTTCGGAATTATTCCTGTTGGTGTTAATACCTACATAATATGGCAAGTAGTTATAATTCTACACATGACAAGCATCTTGGACACGCATCACCAAATTTCTTGATGCATTGTTTTGACGCATCAAATGCAAAAATGAACTTTTGATTTTTCGTTGTGATGCGTCTGATGCGTTTTTGAACTTTCGACTGCCTCATGCAAGCAGTGATGCATTTTTGAAATTAGCCAAAATTATTATCTATAATTACAAATATTTTTTTGGCAAACAAAGAAGCATGCTACTAGATATGTAATTTAAAATACGCTGCACTGCTTATAAATTCATATACATACTTACAACAAAATTTAAGTCAAGTGCTTTAATTATGCTACGTTATTTTGAGAATACATATATATATATATATATATATATATATATATATATATATATATATATATATATATATATATATATATATATATATATATATATTTTATATTATTACATAGATGAATCATATTTATGGCTCATGCATTATTAAAAGTAAAACATGTACGTATTTGAGGACTGACTATTCAGTAAGTACTCCATAATAATAATTTAATTAATATGTATGTTGTGTCTATTAATTAAATCCATATTTATGTCTATATCTGTAACTGCCTGTAACTCATTGTAATTATTGTACAAGTAATATTAATATGAATTTGAAATTTTGAATTTAATTGAAAAGAAACTCTGTATTTCTATTTTCCTGATTTGAATTTTGAAAAAAATGACTAGAGTACAATTCACTGTACCAGAGTTTGCAAATTTTATATCTGACTTTTGTCCTAATTCTGTTGGCGTAAAATGTATATTAATAAACTATTCAGTAAATTACGTATAGAATTTCTTTTTTTGCAATTCCGGGACCTAAATACATATTTAGTCCCCCATAATAGGAAGTAAAGTATCACTTTTAATCCCAGGGAACAAAAAATACTTTTGTTCCCGCTTTTTAGCCAATCAGAAAATATTTATTTATTATTATTATTATTATTTATTATTAAAAACTTAAATTTTTTTTTAAATGCATAATTAGCCACTTACTTTAATAGTTACATTACATTAAAGTTTTTATATTTGTTTGTCGCATAACTTTGGCTGTTATGCCACTTCGTACACCGGTATACATATAATACTCCTTGAATGTCGTATACATATGACCATTTTGACACAAGTTTTTTCCTTTTTTGTAACAAAAATCACATAAATCAGCCACTTGGACATCTTGAAAATCACTTTTTAAGTGAATTTCCATTTTGGAAAAATTCACTTATTACAGCGGCTGCCATGAAAAGATCTGAGCCCGACACTATGGCAGAAATCCGTTTTGAAGCCTCGAGAAACCGAAAATGAGGTACTAAAATTTGTATATACATAAAAATTGTAAGTACATTTTGATTGATTTTGAACCATTTGATATTTCAAACACTCGATAATTCGTAATATTTTAAGAGTCCTTCGAGTTTCGAATTAACGAGAGTCGACTGTATATATATATATATATATATATATATATATATATATATATATATATATATATATATATATATATATATATATATATATATATACAAGGTGGTCCAGAATTATGTACCGTAATTGGTAGAGCTCGTAGTACGTTAAAAAATAATCGTACCTTTTCATGTACACTTTTTTTCAAAACTCAATAATAAGGGAGATACAACTCTGTAAAGGGGTGAAACGAAAACCACTATTTCTTAAATATTTTCCATACACTTTTGAATAACGGATTGATATTTTAGGGGTACTTATTTTGCGTTAGAAGGATTAAATTTATGTCAGCACTTATTCCACCACTCATGACTAAGGGGTGGTTTTGGGTGGTAGGTGTGAGTTATCACGTCTTTTCTTTTTTAATTTGCAACTATTTAAACAAAATCTCTGATAATATAATTTCTCAGACAATTTCACGCAAAAAAGGTATACTTGTTACATTTCGATAAATATTACCGTTTTCGAGTAATTTAAAGTAGAAATATCTATTTCCAAATTATCCCCTAATCATAAGTGATCGAATAATTGATACCATAAATTTAATTATCTTAATGTTCACACGCGCCCCTAGAATATGAATCCAGTAATCAAAAGCGCCTAAAAAATTTAAAAAAAAAATAAGTCATTTTCGTTCCACCCCTCTACATTTTACCCCTCTGCTTTATCACCCTTATTATTGAGTTTTGGAAAAAAGTGTAAATGAAAAGGAACCATTATTTTTGAACATACTATCAGCTCCAGCAATTACGGTACATAATTCTGGACCACCCTATATATATATATATATATATATATATATATATATATATATATATATATATATATATATATATATATATATATATAATATGTGTGTGTGTGTGTTTGTGTGTCTGCGCGATAACTCTGGAAGGAAGCCTCCAATTATTACGAAATTTGGTGTGTAGGTCAAAAGTCCCAATGGCTTGGATAAATTCGTCAGTCAGATACATCCGATTTTTGGAAGCCAAAAGGGTTTACACAGCTACCAAGTTTCATCAAAATTGGGAATTATCACTTCAAGACCTTTACTTGTAAGTGAACTAGCTTTTGAGAACAATTAAGATTTTTGTTGAATTTCTTTACAATAAATGCTTTATCGTTTTTATCTTTTTATCGTTTTTAACTTTTCAAGAACACGTCATCACCGATGTTGAAAATTTGTCTCTAATAGCAGCAAAATTGTTGCTGCTATTAGAGAATTAAAATATTTTAAAAGGATATAAGTTATGTTGTATGATGTCTTCCAGGGTCCCGCGCTCCCAAAGCGCCAAAAATAAAACTACACAACCGATTTTGAAATTTTTTTCACCTTTAAAAATTTAATTTCTTTTAAATACATATTTGCCATACTATATGAGATCCGCCAGGGTCATGGGAACCCAAAAACGCGAAAAATTAACTACTCAACCGATTTTGAAAATTTTTCCAGCGTTAGAGAGCTAAGCTATTTTAGATGGATGCAAGTTGTTATATGAGATCCGCCAGTGTCCAGTCTTTGGAAATTCACTATATTATACAGATGCTGCGACAGGGGTATTATAATAATTGTATTTGCTATGTAACTTTTAAATTCAAAATAGCCTACTTACATTAAACTCTCTCACGTAAAAAATGCTAAATATAGCCACCATGGACGCTAGTGTCGTAATTCAAAGATCACGCAGGTTCTCTATAGCACGCCACTAATCAGCAAGCGAAATTTAACATAAATTAGACAGTGTTACTAGATAATGAATTACATTAATTTATACAATTTAACTGACATTTAAACAATTCTTTTCTTAATTTGTATAACTTTAAATTATCCGGAATTGCAAAAAATAATATATGTGTCACGGGATTAAAGTGTTTCTTTTGATTCCTTGTGCGAATTGTTGCCCCGGGATCTTTACAAGCTCTCTGGCATCAAAACTGACACTTTAATCCCTTGGTACAAAATACACTATTTCTTATCTAATCTATAGGAACATTATTTATTACTAATATGTAATAACTACGTAAAATATTACATTTAGCATCGTGACAATCTTTTAGAGGTTATTGTTTGTTATCTAAAGTCTAAATAATTATAAAAATTTTATTTAATAACTGGGTATAAAATTAAATATTAAATTTCAGTTTTTCTTTTCTTAATTTTCAATATTATCGAGTGCCTGTGAATTATTTTTAAAGTATGGCACACTTTTCGGTTCGGTAGCCTAATTGGTAAGGCGCTTGGCTAGGAACCAAGAAATCCGGGGTTCGAGTCCCAGCCGATCCAGTTTGATAATTTTTCAATCACTATGTGAATTTTAATTAAATTTTCTGGTATAAACCAGAGCGAAAAAATAACGATTTCGGTTTTCGGTTACGATTACGGTTCGGTTTGAATTTTAAAAATTTTATTTTTTTTCTGTAATTAAATAAAGTAAATAATTTTATTTAATTAAATCGTGAATACGTGTAATTGAAAGATAACACATAAAAGTAATTCAGATTGTTTAACTTTCACCTTATCAGTTTATTGATTGTTCAATTATTTGTAGAATGTAGACATATTGTCAATAAATTTGATTATTTTTTTCAAGTTTATTTAAAAATAAAAATAAATTTTACGTTTGCAAAAAAAAAAAAAAACAATTCACATTATTCAGTTCATTTTTATAATATAAATATCTTCGCCTAAAAGAACAGTTTTAGTTGTGTTTTTCACCTGAGGATGGCGTAATGGCCGAAGTCGACTCGTGTTTATACGATTTTTGTTGTGAAAAGTGACAAAGCAACGATCCCATGTTTTTTAATATGGATTTTCACAAAGTTAACCTTTCCAATATTAATTATTTAAAAAAAAATTGTCTTTTTTGTTTATTTATTTGCCTTCCACGCCTCAATAGCTTAACCAGTCGTCTTAAAATTTTGCACAGATATAGCTTAAGAAACAAATATCCCCTGTCGTAGCATCCTGCATAAAATAACGAACTTCCATTTATAAAAATTAGTTTTTCTCGGAAACCAGCTTACATAAAAGAATGGTTCAAAAACATTTTTTTATGTGATTTTTTCTCCTCTTTCCAATGGTGTAAAAACATGTCGCAAAAACTTTTAAACTTGGAGAAGTTTTGCCAAAAATGTAATTTTTTTCATGAAAAATGCCCAAAAAACCATGTTCCTGGCATCTGACATGTCTAGCAGACGTGACTCATCCAAGATTTTTGGACTTCCAGTGTTTTCACAAAATTTCATAACAATAGAATGTTTTGCTCGAGAGTTATTGTGTTGATCCATAAATACATATACCGTGTGAGTTTTTTGAGAGTTGCCATTTTGATTACAGCCAAACCGTTGATTTAATCGAAAAATTGTTCAAATAAGAGTTGTAGATATCGACGGGGGGCAACCGATTGCTATAGTCAGGAGCTCTATAGCTCTTATGGTTTTCGAGCTATGATACAAACTTATAGATTTTTAAATGAGACTATTATATATTAATTTTTCGATAAAACTGATCTAATGCTTTAATTAACAACATAAATGAGGAAAAAAATTTTTTTACTCAAGTTTAATTTTTGAATTTTTCTTTAATTTATCAACTAGGTGATAAAAATATGCATATGTACTTGAGGCTACTTCAACCGATAGTGTTTTGCTTGGTTACATTTCTATCACATTCAAGAAAAGAACTTTTTCCAGTACCATTTCTATCATACAAATTTGGCTGGAATAAAAATGGCAACTCTCAAAAAACTCACATGGTATATATATACAGTTGAACTTTGCCGCTTCAAGGTCATTAAAAATGCACTCTTAAAGAGGTGAGACAGTACTTACTGGAAAGAAAGAAATGACCTTGAAGCGGCAAAGTCAGATTTGTTCAACCATACATATACATAGGAAACTGCCATTACGCAATCCACTGGGACCAAATTGCTAAATGAGAAAAAATAATGACATAATTTCAAACACCACGCGCGCGAAGTTTTGAAATAAATATAAGTTACAAAATACGATAATTATTTTATTCTTAGAGTAATGGAGACACAGCAACTATCTCTATCATGAAATCTGCAGTGTGCCTTTTTGTGTACCTTAGGCTCGTAGGTAGTCAGTGCCTCAGTGGCACTCACCGACTGTAGGTCAGTCAAACAACAATGGATTTGATTGTTGTTAGCACTGTAGAACCCCCACACGCAGCGTTGTGGTATTACACATATGTATGCGAAGCAGGTCACGTGACTGCCACCTCTATCTTCGATTACGCACACATACACAGTTTAGCGCGCCAATACAAAGTAAACACCGTGCACGTATATAACATATTTTCTATCTCTTACTGGTTACACTGATTCCAGTAGTGGAGAGATACGTATTGTACCTCTGTCCTCTGTGATTTTATCCTTCCTTTTTCGTCCGAATAATTTATAAACAAAATTATTATTCTGATTCGAAGCGTCATTACTTAACTATGCGTAGATACGACTCCGGTATTTAGGCCATGACGCCAGAATAATTAATTAATAAGCAATCAGTTGCATTAATCACAAATAAACTAAACGTTTTTGGATACTTATTTTGTAATGCGCGGACCCCTTATGCATATTAGATAGATACAAAGGTGATAAAGCTATTAAGAAAGAGCACGTTCCAATTGATTTCCAAATACGATTGCCTCTTTTCTTAAAAAAAAAAATTTACATAAAATTTTCTTTTTAAAATTTCGTTAGAAAAAATCTCTCAAAACTCGTATAATTGCGTCATGTCTAGCCATAAAGACGAAATTTTGTAATGTAAAAAAATTTTTCTCAATTTTTAGAAGCAGTTTCCCGTCTATAAAGTAGTTTCTATACGAACTAGCTTTCGGTGGATTATACCATCATCATGCAAAAGTTAATCTGAACTAAAAATTTATTTTAAATTAGAATACAATTATGTGAATCGAAGACAAATGAAAAATGGAAAAACGCAAAATAACAAATAAAAATGGAGATACATATTATAGATGTTTTGACAGTTGATCATTGCCATTTCATTTTCAAAAGTACAATTACTCTTATAGTCCAAGCTCCGATAGCACAAAATCATACCGGATAAAACATCTCAAATTAAAAAAGCTAAATCGATAATAACTAAAGCCGACAATAGGAAATGCCCGCCAGACCTTTAAGTTTTTGTTAAATTCTATTTTTAAAAAATTTTTGAAATGGCCGAAAAAAACGTCAAATCTACCTCACATAATACCTCGCTGAAATTTACATGTTATAACAAATTATATTAGGCGGGCATTTCCTATTGTCGACACTAGTTACTATCGATTTAGCTTTTTTAATTTGAGGTTAATAAAAATAATTTGAGGTAATTAAAATTTGTTTTTAGTTTGAGGTAATTAAAAATAATTTTATCCGGTATGATTTTGTGCTAACGGAGCTTGGACTATTACTATGATATATTTACCTTTACATAAAAATAGATGCGTGAGTATTTATAGGTGTCTATCGCACATATGTTGCAACACATGTTCCTGGAAGTACACCTGATAAATATTTTTGGAAATTAATATTACTTATGCTTTACTTGACTAGGCAAAGCAAGGCACATAGCGTAATAAATATCCACATATCGATTCTACAGTTAGTTACTCGTAGGTTGGCTCTAATAAACAATATGTGTTGGGACAAACGTCTCAAACAACTGAAAATAATTTCAAAGAATTCAACTCAGTAATTTTATAGGTACCGTAAAACCGAACAAAATTGCCATAATTTTCGATTCAAATTTGAGTAAAATGAAAACGAAATTAATTATGACAATTTTTTATTTGACTTATAAATTAACGTTCGAAAGACTTAAATAACTAACTAAAAATAAAAATAACAATCACAGGTTAAGTTGTCAACGAATTTTTAACTTTACCTACCCTGGCCTGACCTTAATTTCTGGCGATATATACTACTGTTATCAGCGCTGGCGAGAAAGTAAGGCAGGTAGGGCAGTTGTCCGGAGATCCGGGTCTAGAAAGTGAGCCTGCAGTCTCATTTAGGGGCCTAGAGAAAGTGAGAAGACGTTTCTTTTGCTCGTCATTTGTATTTTTAGAGAAAAATGTTTGAAAATTGTTTGTTGTGCCCGAGGGCCCGTCATTTCTCTCGCCGGTCCTGGCTGTTGTTCACACTTTGTTATAAATTTCAAGTAATATCTAATAATCAAATGTAGATTGGAAATTTTGAGCAGTTCCCCAATTTCCACATATTTATGTTAAAATGAAATAATTCTACCGTTTGTATTAAACGCATCATTGGTAATGTTACCAGATGTTAAAGGACTGTAACTTTCCCTAACCTGTAGTAAGCATTAATAAATAGACGAATTATTCTTGCAAATAATTATAAGTGAAAATTATTTCTAAATACTTATGAGATTATAATTATAATTTTTCATATGATAATAGTATATTGTGCAATAAGTGCGGGAAATTGTCGATTGCCCACGAAAGCGAAGTTGAGCGCACAAACGTAGTGAGTGCGCTCATTCGCTTGAGTGGGGCAATCGACAATCCCGCACGAGTTGCACATACTATTTTTTATTACGAATTTCACATACTTTTTTCTACTATTATCACTATTTTTGACATTTTGATTACTTTTTAAAATAATATTTTTAAGTGTTCGTCTTTTTTTCTGAATTAATTATCGTTTAAATTACTTTGTTAGTGGTTTCTATAGAAATATTTATGAAATTATTTATTAAATGAAAAATTAAGAGGCGGCTTTGCGTGTTTTGATTAAATTTTGCGTGTTTTATTGTTACTTTCCACACGCAAAAAAGTATGCGGAAAGAGTACAGTGAGCAAACAGCTATTTTGCGTACAGAAACGTGTGCGCCAAGTTAATACTTCTCCCGCATGAGTAATAAAAAATTATTTAACGTAAAAGCCCCTATACCTGAACGCGTTCAATACTCGAACAGTTTTAATATTTATCGGATTTTTTCAGAAATAACTTCATTAATATATAAAATATCAAAACTGTTGAAGTACTGAACGCGTTCAGTTATAGGGGCTTTTACCCTACTTCAATTATATAGTTTTTCAAATGTCAGTTAAAGTTTATGCGAAAAAAAGCGTATGATTTAAAGAAACCGAGGTTTGTAAAGGTCAGAAAAATTTATATAACACCAGTAGATCGTTAGAAATTCTATATGTGGACATCATGAACCATAGAATTTTAATTTTTTTGACACAAAATGTGATATTATAAAGTCGTCTTCAATAGGCAAAGTTGTATAATTTTACGGTAACAAAAATAACTTTTGATTTTAAGGAAAGAAATATTTTGAAACGTACATAATATATTAAACAAATGTTAATTAAAAATGCAAAAATGAAACTGAAAATAAGATAATGTGAATTTTTGTTAAAAAGACCGGTTTTAGTAAAAACAAATATTATTCAAATGACACCAAGGGAGCAACGGAAAGAAAGTTACAATAAATTATATCAGTTTCCTCTCAAAATTACATAAAGAGTTCAAGCGATGGAATTACCAAAAAATATTTGACAAATCTATTCTGATTAGAAAAGGTAATTTTTTTTTAATTTTGACTATTAACATGAATTTTTTGCAACAATTTACAACAGAAATACGGAATAATAGTATACACTGTGATAATTCTCATTAGTTAAAAGGTACAGTACCAGTTTTCAATACCGCTACGATTAAATTTCTTGTCCCCATTATATACCACCGCTGTTCACAAATTGTATAATTTTTTCAGGGGCGGCAAAAGAGGGTGGTCAGGTGGGGCAATTGTCCAAGGCCCAGGCCTAAAAAGGAGGCCCGAAGCCTCGGTTAGGGGCCCGGATAAAGTGACAAGACTTTTTTTTGCTCGCCAACTGTATTTTTGGAGAAAAAAATGTTTGAAAATTTTTTGTTGCGCCCGGCGACCCGTCATTTCTCTCACCGGCCCTGATTACAGCCGTATATTATCATCAAACACGTAAGATAAGTATGTCTACAACTAAAGCTAATTGTGAGGAAAGACGATAGAGCTTACATAAATAATGAACAACACATAAAATAATAAATGATGTGCTGATTGATATACCGTGTGAGTTTTTTGAGAGTTGCCATTTTTATTACAGCCAAACCATTGATCGAAAAACTATTCAAATAAGAGTTGTAGATATCGACGGGGGCAATCGATTGCTATAGTCAGGAGCTATATAGCTCTTATTGTTTTCGAGCTATGATACAAACTTATAAATTTTTAAATGAGGCTATATATTAATTTTTCGATAAAACTGATCTAATGCATTAATTAACAACATAAATGAGGAAAAAAAAATTTTTACCCAAGTTTAATTTTTGAATTTTTTTAAATTTATCAATTAGGCGGTAAAAATATGCATAATATGTACTTAAGGCTACTTCAAACGACAGTGTTTTTTTTTTGTTACATTTCTATTACATCCAAGAAAAGAACCTTTTCCAGTACCATTTCTGTTATACAAATTTGGCTGTAATAAAAATGGCAACTCTCAAAAAACTCACATGGTAATATATTACTTACAATAAGACAACAAAATGACAATATTATACGAGAAACTGATTTATTCAAATATATTAATACATTCATTCAGCAAAGTTCAAATCAGTTCAGCTAAGAATACATCATATTCTACTTCTTAACTTTTTAAAGTAAATATATGTAACTATGTCTTTATAAATCGGAATGCAAAATTGAAGAGACATAAATAGAGTTGGGTAGAGAGTTCACTTCAGATAGGTTGACTTCTGTTACTATTGAATTTACATTTAACAAGGAGAGGGCACAATCTGGGAAATTGACTTTGAGATAGGATTTCGCAGGATTATAGTCCCTTAGAAGATTAATCAAAATATTGTGAAAATATAAAGACCCATTGGCCAGTCAATTTGGAGAAAAACGTTTTCAAAATTCTAGCTTCATTTACTGTATGTTTATATATGAGATATTTGAATGTCAAATCAATTGTTAGCGTAGCTCAGTCGATAGCGTGTCATAGTGGCAACGAGTGCACGGGTTCGATTCCGACTGCAAGTAATTTTTAAATATTACTTGCAGTCGGATTATATATTAACACTATGAGGCCCGAGCACTTTCACAGCAAACTTCCCCGGAAGCCGGCAATATTTGGAAAAAAAAATTATATAAACAAATACATAAAATAAAATGATTCAAAAACTGAATAGATTCAATACCTTTCAACATTTACATATGTGTAAAACTGTAAACATACAGTCATAAACGCACACATAAACGTGATATGTACATACTACATAATTATACAATGACTACATTCAAATCAATTTTATTTAAAAACATAAATTATATTTTTTATGCATTTTTTGTTTATCTTAAAATGTTTTATATTTTATACGTACCTAGAAACCAAAAGAGTAGTGTGTGTTGGTATGTATTTGTGTGTGTATGTGTTGGTATGTATGTATCGCACACATAATACGTAACCAACTTACTAATCAATTAATCATTGATCGCGGTCGGCCTCTGGGGATGTTTTGTTTGGTTTCGGATGCCGAAGCCATGGGACTGAAAGTGTTAAAATTAGTAAATTTTAATTAAATTATGCAGTGGAATTGACTTTTGCCCTTTTGGAAATATATGAGATAGACTCTCTTGGTCTTTATTACAAAATTTTAAAAAAAACATCAAAAATGGACTTAACTACTTTTGTCTGCCTGCGTTAATAGAATCAATCAATATCAAGGAACATACAACTAGCAGAAAACATCAAGGTAGGATTTTTATAAATGGAAAATATAAAAACGCAGACAGGTTCACGACGCAGATATACTGCATCGCGTACCAACTCTGCTTCTATATGTATAAATCTGATTAAATCTAACTCTGGATCACACTGTAAATTTTACAAAAATTATAAAACCTCATAAGTACATTCGTGCAAACAGTTTTTTTTTTTTTTTTTGTATTTTATCCATTAATACATGCATATAATGTTTAAAACATGTATGTATATATGTATTTAGTATGTAAGCAAACAGCAGACAGTTTGTATTTTTATCGGTACATTGATATTTTTATTTGAAACACCACGCGACCCCGTCTTACCGGTCGTGCGCTAACTGGTTACCGATGATGATGACGATGTCTCTCACTTCCGTTATCATTCGACCGTATTCGACAACTTCCTTCAGAATCAAATCACACACCCACTCATATGTGATCAATTTTTTTTTTTACTCTTTCCGAAACATTTTTACTTTTTATTAAATTTTTGATCGTGCACCAAAAACACTGTTTCAAGGGAAATTATAAAGTAAAATTTGTGGTCTAGGATTTGTATGCGTCTACAACCGTCGTCTACAGGATAGAGCATGGATACCGGCATTTCGGTACTACCGGAAAACCGGAATACCGGACATTTTTATACGTTTTATAAAACCGGTATCAAAATTTCAAATACCGGTATTTCGGTTTTGGTATTTTTACGTTAGATTTACTATTAGTATTGAATCGTTATAGAGTACTGCAGTATAAGCATGGTCGCATGGATCATAAATTATTACAATACTAGCCGTATACCCACCCGATGGATTTACCATCGGCAACATTTCAAGATGTCAGTTAGTGTTAAAGATTTTTAAATAAGATATTTATTTTAGTAGCCATAGTAACATATTTTGATATACCATTAACTTCAAAAATTACAAATTTACATACAAATTTTCATCCCTTACTAAACCCACTTAGGGAACGAATTTTCAAAAATCCTTCCTTAATGCTCATCTACGTTACATAGGGAACTCCTATGCAAAATTTCATTCTTCTAAACCCAACGGCTTAGGCTGTGCGTTGTCTGTCAGTCAGTCAGTCAGTGTTAGAAATTTATTAAGTAGATCTTCAATTTTGTTTAATGTTTTCCAGATGTCCAGATGACCAAATACCTTATATTCATTGGCATATTCATTCATATGTTTTTATACATAATTTTTACAATTCTGAAATACATATTTTTAAGTATTTTTCTGTCGAAAAAAATACAAAATTACCTATGTTTGGGTAAAATATTTTACTATTGTTAATTCTAATAGTATTTAAAAAATTCATTGCTCTGTGTAGATAAAAGGGTGAAATTTAAAAGTTGATGTCCATGTATTTTTTTAAAATTATTTTAGAATTGCCACCACGTCTCGGCACTATTTAAGCTGTGATTTTTCACCCTTGCAATTCGTGTGTATATCTCTTTAAATTAAATGTGCAGTAGAATCGAAGAAAATTTATATTTTATTTTTTGTTGTTATTCCGTTTACTTTGTTTTACTATTTTATATTTTGTATTTAGTTTTAGTTAGATTTTTAAAATCTTAAAATGATGGAGCTTGTTATTATTACTGTTATCAATCATTTTCAGTAAAACATATTGCCTACTCATACAAAAACGATTTTCATTAAGAGCTTTTTTAATATATTTCTTTTTAGTCGAATTTTCTCCGAAAAATTAGACTTATACAGTCTATACGATAAGAGCTGCGAGAGGCGAGAGTAGGGGCGCTATCCGTTTTCGGACCCGTAGAACACGAATATGTAGAAAAAAAATGTCTGATATATATATATATATATATATATATATATATATATATATATATATATATATACATATATATATATATATATATATATATATATATATATATATATATATATATATATATATATATTTTTTCCAAACCGGTTTTAAATAATGTTTCGGTCAATTATCTACAACATATCCAAAATTCAGCTTCCTAGGATGATTTGGTGGGAGTAGAGGGCGAAAACACAATTTTCGCTGGATCTAACAGGCCCCCAGCCCCCCAGAATTAACGTAGAGGGTTGAAATTTGGTGTGTTGATAAAGTTCGTACCTAGGTTGTGCTTTTTGGAGGTTTTAATATTTTACCCCCACCCCCCTCATTATTAAGCTACAATTTCATGCATTTTCGACGTTTTCCAAGTTTGTACCACTCGCACAGGTCACCCAAATAAACCTAGTGGGCTGAAATTTTGTATTCGGATTGAGTTAGTATCAAGGGGGTGCCTTTTGGGGGTCTCGACTTTCAAACCCTACCGCCACCATTTTTATACCCAAAAGAACATGATTTTTCTTGTTTTTTAACAGTTTCGTTTACAACAAAATTACAAATAGCTTGTGGACTTTCAATTATATTTCGCTTGTAGACACTCAATACCGAAGATGAAAGGAAAAATTCGACTTCCGTGATGGGGCTCCGCTGCTCACGGCGTTTTTTTCTATACCATTTTCATTCAATACCGAAATACCGGAATTCCGGTATTTTAAATTTTAATATCGAATAAATACCGGTATTATAAAAAGACACCGATATTCCAAACCCTACTACAGGAAAATCTTCACGAATATAGCCAGCAGTGGATATTGTCGTCAATTTGCCTCGGGGAAAAAAACAATTTTTCAAAATTTTTCCCAAAAAATACAGTCAACGAGCACAAAAACAAAAACACTTTTACACTTTTCTCCGGGCCCTGCGGCTAGAGCCCCGACTGACCCTCCTCTCGTCTGGTCTGTGTTGAAGTACATTTGATGTACATCTAGTCTAAAATATATGTACATATACATACAAACTATATGTCAGTTACAGGTTCCTGGGGGATACAAAACCAATTACTCAATCACACCCAAATAACTATTTCGAATTTGATGAAATTTGCTACACAGATACTATTTACCCTGAATTAACACATAGGATAATTTTACCCTAACTGAAGGTTCCGATGGGATACAAAACTTAATCTAAGCTACTTAATCAAAGCGAAATAACTGAACCGAATTCGATGAAATTTAGTATACAGACACTATTTACCATGAATACAGTATGTATTTATTTATTGTAATGTAAAATTTTATATACAGACTCTTTATGCACTGAATTAACAGAAACTTTATGCCGGTTTCAGGTTCCTGGGGGATACGAAACCAATTACTCAATCACGCTCAAATAACTAAACCGAATTTAATGAAATTTTCTACACAAACACTGTTTACCCTAAATTAATCCACAGGATAATTTTATCCCGACTGAAGGTTCCTATGGGATACATAACCAGTTGCTTAATCTAACGAAATGACTGAACCGAATTTGATGAAATTTAGTATACAGACACTTAATTTACCATGAATAGATATTGTATTCATGGTAAATATTGTTTTTAAAATTTATATTCATACTAAACGCTAAAAACTTAAATCAAATTCAAGACAGGCGAAGCCGCGAGTCACAGTTAGTATGACAATAAAACTGAATTTAAAAAAAAAAAATTTAAAAAATTTTTACAACTTATGACAAAAGCAATAAAATTTATAAACACCGTTCCCAGTACAAAATATTGTATACTCCGACCCTATTAGAGATCATCCAATCCGCTGTTTGGTAATGTCACAAAAACGAACATAACCTCAAATCGTAACATCTCACTTACTATGTACACGAACACAATATTGAGTATGAAGGAAAAGTCGTATTTCAATCAACACAACGGTAAATTTTATTAAACGTGTTGACAAGTTTATTGATTCATAGAATTCAAATTTACATATATAAATTATCTTATAATTACCGCGATTTTTCACTCTTAGTTTAATTAATTCTTACTTAAATCAAATCAAAGAACGATTTCACTACTTACCTTTGGAATTAAGCGATGAAATGTCACCGTTTTACGCGTTTTGAACCCAGTACCGCTCTTTGTAGCGGGACTGGGCTCATAAAAGTTTTGATCCTCCAGATTGAAATCGTATGACTCGAAGGGTTCCAACTCCATTCTCTGAAAAACAAAAAAAAAATATTAATAGGTTTTACTGTAGTGTCGAGTGAAATAATGTCGAATAACGTGTAATTCACTAAACCATACATGGACATATGAACGGGGTCGTCTCACGATCGAAATATGGTATTTTCATATATCGATCAACAATGGTGCGACTATAGTATGCGATCTCAAAATTTGATCATATAAAAATTCATCTAATGATTATTTTCATGAAACTTGAATATGTTATCGAACAGCAAAAAATAAGCGACACAATATTTTTTTATCGGCAGAAAAATAATATAAAGGGATGAGAAATCGTCCTTCAAAAATTGGAGCAAAAATTTTATTTTTCAAATATCTCGAAAATGGTAAGTGATGATGTTCTTTTTTAAAGAGCTATCTATTAATATACAATTTGTTTAAATTATATCAACAGAGGTGGTTGCGGGTTAAAATTTGGGAGTTAATTTTTACCGCAAAAGGAAGAGAAAAATACAAAAAATATTAAAATTTTGTTTGCAGATTTCAAATCTATGTAAAAAAATTCGAATTGACCCCTATTTTTGCTCAATTTCATAATATTAAACTTGGTGGCAGTTAAAGAGGGAGGAGGGGGTGACTATGTCAACATAATCGCATACTCGAGTAGTTCAAAAATTTAAGAAGAAGTACGTCTGAAATTCTTTTACTATGTTTGTTTTTAAATAACACTTTTCGTTATCGAAAACTTTCATCGTAAATATTTCATGAACGTGGTTTTCATTTTCTTCAAAAATTATAAATGTCTAGAAATTTTTCGTTTAATTATATAAAACCTTCTGTTTGTCTGAATAATTTCAGAGATAATGTAGGGGACATATTATTTTTTCAGACATTTTTGCACGTAAAACAAATACTGACGAAATTTAAAATTTTAAAATGTATAAATAACTTTACTTGATTTTGCTGTAACACTTCTGAATTTCAATTCCCATTATGAACTCTTTTTAGAACAAATAAAGTAAAGTCTGAAATTTAATCGATCTAAACCTTATTTTAGGTATTCCGTACTTGTTAATAATATTAACAAAACACTTTACTTTGTAAAAATATCACCTTTTGTGATATGTTTCGATCCATATGATCATTACCAGACAAGTGACATAATGACATAATACTATGTTACGCAGAATGCCGCTCGAGGATTATTAATTAATTATTTATTAGTAAACACTATTATGAAGATAAATGGTACCTAAGCCGCGTATATCCTACTATAGTAGGACCCGATCAAGTTCTCATCATGGATCAATCGATCAGTGAGAGATCGGGGTTCTTTCGCTCGTAATGTATGTGCGTGTATGTATATATATTACCGAGAAATAAACATGTAACCTAAAACGATCTTATTGTCATTTTGTCCGTGTCGTCAAACTTGATCCACCGCTATCACCGACTGAGACTACCAGTGTTACCAACTTACCAACTATATACACGCCAAGAGTACAAAAACGGGGTGCCAATGGAAAAAACTGTAACAAAACAACTAATTGTTTTTATAGAAATATGTATATGTGTATTAAGTGCACGTCTTCTTCATGCAATATGGGAGGTCTATAGTTCAAAATTCTCGATTATGAATCAGGATATTCGTCTTAAACGGTGCTTGAACTTAGTGAATTCTCATGATGATTCCCTCCCTTCGATTTTTTTGGGGTGAAACATTTATAGCGGAGTTGTCAGCGAGTGTATGTCAGGGGCTGTCACCTTCTCATAGTTTCTACATTTTATTCATAGCCAAGGTATTCAATCTCAAAATCTCGAAACTCCAGCTGGTTTTTAGTGTTATTCGAGATCGGGATTGAATTCTTGAAGTCCCAACACACATCCCGGGATCAAAATTAGCAAGTAAATAGTGGAATAAAAAAATAAAATAAAATAAATATTTTTGTCCTGTGTTTCAAATATTTTAAAATTGTAAAAATTAAGAAAAAATTTATTTAAATATCATTCAAATTGTATGAAATAACATAGGATTGACCGGGGTAATTGTGATTGGATTTTCATGAGTTGAGATAAAAGCGTTGTTTTAAGTATTTTTTATTTTTTATACCACATTATGGTTGATTTATTTTTAATTCTACATTATTCAGGATGCACCACACAAATTTTGAGCAAATTCGTATGAAAAACAAAAATTTTATAAGCCATTCACATTTCCCCGGTGCGGTTTTGCAAATCTTAATATGAATTTCGGGGTAAAAGTGAATGCCATCAGAAAAATTATTTAGAATGCATTACAAGAGAAGTGTGGTACGTCAGAGTAAAGCCCAACTCAAATTTTTCACATTTACTCCACTTTCAAATTTTTCATCATACATTAGCGGTCTCAATTTCTCTTTGTTTAATGCAAGTTACGCATACCTCAAATTTCTACAAAAAATCAAGGTTAAAGAAAAATAACAAAAATTGTAGGAACAAATTTATTACAAGCTAAAAATGATATTTTGATGCTATTTTGTCATTTTATCATATAAAAAATCAAAAAATTACATGTATTCACACAAAAACAAGGAAAATAAGACTTTTTCAAGGAAATACATTTAGTTTACATGAATAAAAAAAAACAATTTTTTTTGTATTGTTTGTACAACGGAAACTTGTACAATAAGGTCATCAACATTTTCAACTTTAAAAAGGACCCTACTGAAATTTTTTACCGAATGGGGGCATTTGTGAGTTAAGTTCACAATTACCCCACAATTTTAAAATCATGGGGTAATTGTGAATTGGGTAAAAATCATGGCGTAATTGTGAATAAGGAACCCTCTCAGGGTTTAGACCACTTTTTTAGAAGTACTTTTAACCATTTCTTACCTTTTAAAAAAAGAAAATGTATTAAAAAAAAATTTTTTTGAGGATTGGTCGAAGTAAGATACATAAAATTATGCAAGGGTTTTTTCAAAATAAAAAAAAAGATACTAATACTTGGAGAATTGTTATGAAATTTTAATAGCATATTAAGAAAGGACAGAAAAACATATTAAGAGTTGATTTTTAACAATATTAATGTTATTTTAGAAATTATAGGCGCCGTTCACAATTGCTCCAATTCACAATTACCCCGGTCAACCCTATATCAAGTATATATAGTTTGGATAAATCAATCAAATTGTGCAATACAATATAACTGTTAATCTACAAGTTTAAATTTCTTTATTATTTTAAATTACCAAGTTAAATTTCACTTACTGATTGGTGATGCTTTGTAAATTCTGTTTGTTGATTGGCTTACAAGAAGGAGCAAAAATATTTTTAGTCCGCTTGGACTAAAAGTGACACTTTACTCCCTATTACGAGAGACTAAATCGTACATTTTAGTCCCGGAATTGCAAAAAATCACATACTGATTGAAAAATTATCAAACTGGATCGACTGAGACTTGAACTGAGGATTTTTGATTACTAATCACGTGCCTTGCCACTAGGCTACTAATCCCTTAGTTCTAATTTCACCCTTATGGTAACGATTCTAAAAAAATATCGACTACAAAGCCAATCTGAGATATTAACTTTCTAATAAAAATCATTATTTACTGAGTTAAGGGGAGGTTTACTCGAGAGTTCTAAAAAATCAGGTATTTTTCTAGAATTTTTGCTCAAGAACGGAAGTAAATATCAATTTCAAATTTTGTGCACATATTTATTAAGTATTAAACTACACAAAAAAAAAATTTCAAGGAAAAATATAAAAACGTCCATTTTATAGATAGTGCAATGTGACGATCCGAAAATCCAATGTCTTGTTGGCGGACATCCTAGCGCCAGTAATAAACCACCGAAATCCAAAAACAAAAAAGATTTATAAAATATATGAAGAGTACCGGCACCTCTACCTATAATATCAATAAATTGCTGAAAGAACAAAAAAAAATGGCGGATGTTTGAACTTTTGATTACGATTTTTGTCTTATTTTTCGCTCTTTAAAGTAAATTTAAAAATAAAATACCCCTGTCGCAGCATCTGCATAACATAGTGAATTTCCAAATCTTGGGCACTGGCGGATCTCATCTAAGACCTGTACCTATTTAAAATAGTTTAGCTTTCTAAGAGTAAAAGAATTTTTAAAATCGGTTGGGTAATTAGTTTTGGTATTTTTGGGGACCCAAGAACCCGAACGAATTTTGTGCAGCATAGTTGTATCCATCTAAAATAATTTAGTTCTCTAGCAGTGAGAAATTTTTTAGCATCGGTTCGATAGCTTATTACTGGCGTTTTCGGATCTGCAAGATCCCGGTGGACCTCATTAAAAAATCAGCTCGACCGCATATTCTAGGCGGACTTTATGTAATATATATATATATATATATATATATATATATATATATATATATATATATATATATATATTCAAAACCCGTTGTGTAGCATTCTACGCCGCATTTGCATCCGCAGGACAGTTGCGGATCTCAGATAACACAACCTGTACCTATCTAAAATAGTTTACCTCGGTAATAGTAAAAAAGTTTCAAAATCGGTCAGTTATTTTATTTTTGACACTTTTAGGTCCTACTGACACTTCAGACCTTACATAACGTAATCTATATGTATCTAAAATGGCTTAGCTCCACAACAGTGAAAAAATTTTCAAAATCGGTCGGTTAGTTTATTTTTGACACTTTTGGATCCGATGGACCCTGGCAGACTTTACATAACGTAATCTATATTTATCTAAAATAGTTTAGCTGTGTAACAGTGAAAAAATTTTCAAAATCGGTCGGTTAGTTTATTTTTGACACTTTTGGATCCCATGGACCCTGGCAGACCTTACATAACGTAATCTATATTTTTATCTAAAATAGTTTAGCTCTGTAACACTGAAAAAATTTTCAAAATCGGTCAGTTAGTTTATTTTTGACACTTTTGGGTTCTATGGACCTTGGTGGACCTTACATAACGTAATTTATATTTATCTAAAATAGTTTAGCTCTGTAACAGTGAAAAAATTTTCAAAATCGGTCAGTTAGTTTATTTTTGACACTTCTGGATCCTATGGACCCTGGCAGACCTTACATAACGGAATCTATATTTATCTAAAACAGTTTAGCTCTGTAACAGTGAAAAAATTTTCAAAATCGATCAGGCAGTTTATTTTTGACACTTTTGGGTCCTATGGACCCAGGCGGACCTTACATAACGTAATCGATATTTATCTAAAATAGTTTAGCTCTGTAACAGTGAAAAAATTTTCAAAATCGGTCAGTTAGTTTATTTTTGACACTTTTGGGTCCTGTGGACCCTGGCGGACCTTACATAATGTATTCTAAATCTATCTAAAATAGTTTTGCTCTGTAACAGTGAAGAAATTTTTAAAATTGGTCGTTTAGTTTATTTTTTACAATTATGGGATCAGTAAATCCTGGCGAAACTCATACAAGTCTAGTACTCTAACAGTAAGAAAAGGGTTCTAAGGATATCATATAACTTATGGCAGTCCGTAAGCTTCTTGCGGACATCATTTAATTAATTAATTCAAATACTTTAACTTACTAACTGTGAAAAAATTTTTAAAATCGATTGGTTAATTAATTTCTGGCCTTTTTAGGTCCCGAAAACCTTGACCTCACATAAAATACCTTAAATCCATTTGAAATGGTTTAATTTTTTAACATTATTAATTATTAGTGAAAAAATTTTCAAAATCGATTCAAAATATTTTTCGGTACATACATAATGTACATTGTACATATTTTGTTTTGTTTCATATATTTAATAATATTATATCATAACATTATCTTCAATTTCTTGTTTAATACTTAAAAATTCAATAAAAAAAAAAAAAAATTCTTCATTACATTAGCTTAGAAAATCTGTTTAATTTACATTTTTTAACATGAGATAGAACCATGCTAATTATAATGCAATAAATGAGAAACAAAACTCTATACATGTATGTGTGTTATAGCACATACATGTGTATAGTCTTCACTTGTTCTCACAAAATTCTTTAATAAAAAAGTGAAATATTTTTATACTTCATAAAGAACTGAGATATAAATATAAATTACTTATTAGACTAACAAAGAAAGAATAAAAGTGAAAATTTACATTTTCTCGAAAAATACTTAAAATAGAAAGAAAATTATAAGAATATTTTCTTCATAATTTTTTTTCCTTTTCAACGATGTAAAAATCGAACTGCCTTATGATAGGATCGAATGATAAAAAATGGCCAGAAAACCTACTTCTGGGCATCCGACGTGTCTGGCTAACGAACTTAGCCAAGCCAATTCAGAATCCAGTCCGCACACAAAATTTCATAAGTGTTAGACGTTTCGTTCGAGAGTTATCGTGGGAACGCATAAATATATATATATATATATATATATATATATATATATATATATATATATATATATATATATATATATATATATATATATATATATACATATATATATATATATATATATATATATATATATATATATATATATATAAATTTTAGTGAATATCATTTTCGTATTCTAGGGACCTCAAAACAGATTTCTGCCATAGTCCCGGACTCAGATTGCGTCATGAGACCTACTGTAATAGCTGAATTTCGAGTTTTCGAAATTCGCTAAAAAATATTGAAAGTGTATCGAACTTAGGTAGAGGTGCCGAAGAATTGAATTATCTTTAAAATAAAAAATTAAAAAAACGGATCCATCGAATAGTTTTTGAGTTATCGTGTCCACCAATTCCAAAAATGTAGTTCCGAGATATTATAAAATATATATAAAGAAACGTATTTTCAAAATTTTATATTTAATACTCATTATTGCGTGAACTACGTTTTTTGAATTTTTTTATAGAAAGCTGGATTCGGTTAATGTGCAAGAATCTTGTTTTTAAATTATTTTCAGTAAAATCACTTTGGGAACATATTCTACACATAATTTGCTATCAATTTCGGCAAAAAAAAATCGATATTTTTATCAAATCTCAAGTAAACCTTCCCTTAAATTACTTTCAGCAAAATCACTTTGGGAACATATTCTACACATAATTTCTGCAATACCAATGTCTGCAAAAAAAAAATCGATTTTTTTTAACGACTCTCAAGTAAACCTCCCCTTAACCTAATTTGATGGATTACATGGCAAGAATCTCATTTCAAATTCTTGAATTCATCCGTCTTTCATAACTAATCGATTGCTGTCCTATTATTAGATTCCAAATAATAATATCCTAAATAATGAAAAAAAAAATTGCACAACATTTAAATATTAAATTTAGGCTAATTTGTGACATATATTTTTATACCCCAATAGTAAATAATAAAGAATATACCCTAATACAATTTCACCCCTGCTATATACCGGACAACAGGTGGTTGGCATCCAATTCAATAACTTATAAATAAGCCAAAGTACCTGTAGCATATCTACGTAGTCCTGCATTAATATTCCACAAGTCAGTAGCTATATTTCAACAAGCACGAGTTGGCAGTGAAACAGCAATAAAACTAAAAATTCTAAGTGACTAACATAAGTAATAAAGGAAAACGAATATATGACGATTCCATATGACCAACATCTTTATCTAATTTAGATGTTGGATTTACGTAAATACATTAAAAAATTTAAAACAAAATACAGCATACCTTTTTAACTTCCCATAGGAAGTTATTGTAATGGGTCCGATTTTACGAATCGCTAATTTTGACATATCTCCACGTTTCAAGGTCACTAGAATCCGAATCCATCGTTTTTAGCGTGATATCTGTGTGTGCGTTCGTTAGTTCGTTCGTTCGTGAATTTTCTTTTCGTCTCGCATATCTCGAGAACAAATGATGATATTAACTCCAGACTAATTTCATTAGATGTGTAATCAAAAATTGAAAACCGGATAAAGTTTTCAGCAAATTCGGATTAGCGGTTTGTTTTTTGTGGTAAAAAACCGGAATTAACTTTATTAAGATAACATAGATTATATGGATTTTTACCATAACATTATTATATAATAGCCTAAGAACCTTTCTTGATGTTAAAAACGCCAGTATTTTATTACAAAATTAAAAAAAAAAAGAAACGAAATAAGAAACTTGAAAAAATTAGTCTTTTGCCAAAATATATTTTGTCTCGCATATCTTGAGAACAAACGATGTTATCATTTGTTTGATAAGGGTGGAGCCTCCACCCTTAGGTACAGAAGGTAAAGTCCCCGGTATGGTGCAAGGAGCAAAGCCTCTATCGGGGGCCCAGGCGAGGAGTCGCCTGAAATGAAAAAAGAATTATTTATGTACAGTAGTCTCTAGTCTTTAAGGACACCCAATGGGAAGTTGACAGTGTGGGTAGACCTGTCCCCCAAATTTTTTTACGATATTTTTATGTGCTTTTTAAAAAAAATACTTGAAATTTAAAAATTTAGTTGTTAACACTTTTTAAAGCATTTTTATCAACTGATTTGTAAAACTTGATTGCTCTTATTGTCAACTCATCTTGTTAAATTATAGTCAGTATCTATTATTATTGTTGTTATGGTGCGCCCACATGTAGCACATGTGCGGTATCCATCATAATTCGAGTTCCAGTGTCGAATACATCATCCCACTACTGCCATATTATTTCTTGTCAATTTATAAGAACAAATCAAAATTGATAAATATTTAATGTTTATTGAGAAGAAAAACGTTTGATCCACATATTCGTGGAATATTATTAGAATATTTATCGAAAACATTTTAATTTGACATTTACATATATTTATTTTACATACATAATTAGAATTGTGAAGGGAAACTGCAGAAAAACCTTCACAAATATCTCAGGATCAGCCACTCGGCTGGTTACAAATATATATCCATACACTGATTCCTTAAGTTTAAAAGTATTCTCAGAGATTCGCATAAGTTATCTCACATAGGGGCCGTTCAAGTATTACGTAAGCACTATGGGGGGGGGGTCTTTGTTTGGCTTATTTTGGATGACATGTGGGGTAGGGGAGTCTACTAGATGATGATTACGTCATCGGTAGTTATTTATTTTTTTACACGAATGGCAACCCTCACATTGTCTATGCTTGAAAACAAAACGCATTTTCGGGGATTGCCGCAAATATAAACGCATACACTGAGAAGAAAATACGGTAATTTTCACGGAAATTTCTAGTAAAAAATTACGAAGCTCTCTGGTAATGCGGGCATAAGTGACAGGCAAAGCAAAAAGTACGATGAGTAATATTTGATGTTTTTTGTGTTTCCTGAAAACTGTGGTTTTTGAGATACGAGGTTAAGACAGAAAGGTAGCGATATGCACCATAGAGCAGCAATTGATTCTCTTGTATAGCGGCAAACATTGTCAGATATTTACGTACACCCTTCATTTTTTTACACACAATTGTCTTCGCTTAACAAAAAAAAGGAAATTTAAACAGAATTACAGTTGAAGAATGCGCTTCAAGTATTCCAAGACAAAAATGTTGCTAAAACAGCAGACTACTACATGTGTGGACGCACCCTTAAATGATTATAGTAATGAACAATGTAATATATTGGATTATTAAGTGGGGCCGGAACAATTGTCGGAATTCTGTCATCAACAATCACAGAAGAGATACCCTAATTCTACTAAATAAAACGTACATTGTTGTTCTACATATTATGAATCTCTACACATGTGATTTTTCCCCCTTTTTAATGTGAAACGAGGGTGGATTTTTATCAAGAACATTTATATATAAAAAAAAATCCTTGTAAATAAAATTGACGAATAGATCATATTATAAAAAGTACAGTAGATATCTAAAATTACGCACAATCTTTAATTCAGTTACGTAATTTATGTATTTTAAGGGGGACCACTAGTGTGACATTTTGAAAAAATTGGCAATTTTTTTTCATGTTTCGATAGTCTATACCTTTAAAAATAACATACTAAAATTTCAAGTGCATATCTCAAATAGTTTTTGAGTTACAGCCATCCGAAGAGCAGATTCTGATTTTCATTGTTAACTTTGAGGTATTGAGAAATGTATGAAGACTGATAGTTCAGGAGTTTCTCTGAACCTGCCTGCCATTCACATGTTGTGGAGAAGCTAGACCCTGGCACATTTAAACGAATCATCTAATTTTACTATGACCGTTATGGTGAGTACATCGTAAATAATTTTAGTAAAAATTCTCAGTGATTAAAACTAAAAGGTAAAGTAAAGAAAAACTACATTTTTCAAATTTGCTGCAGTTATAGCTCGAAGACAAATCATCCGATCGATTTGATTCTTTTGCAGCTTCTTTTATACGTATTTTTTCGTGCCATGAACCTCCAGTCTTCCGATCGAAGTAAAAATGTAATTTTTGCAGGCCAAAAAAATCATCAAATTTTCGCGCAAAATGTGAAACTTTTTTTTAAAAAACTCTGTCATTTTGTTAAATTTCAACTTTTTTTGTCGATTGAGGTTCATGGCACGGGTAATACCTTCTAGTTTAATAGGCTTTTTGATTTTTTTGATTTCAGTCACTGTGAAGGTCGCTATCACTGCAGCAGTGGGGGAACTTTTTTTGGAGCCTTGGGAGAGCGCGAATAACTCACTGAATTTTCAAGTTTTTGGTCCAAAAATTTTATCATGAATTTATTATATATCAACGAATATATCCTTAAAATATTAAAACATTCCATACGGTAGTTTTCTTTAAAAAAATTTCCAAAAATAATCTTTTTTTAGACGGTCACACAAGTGGTCCCCCTTAACGAATTTTCGAATCGAAAATTCAGCTGTTACAGCCACTGTCACGGTGCGACTTGAGTCCAAGAGAGTGGTAGAAATTTTTTTTAAGGTCCCTAAAAGCCTAGAACTCGAAAATGATATTCACTATATATACATATATATTTATGTATGTATGTATGTATGTATATATGTGTCCACACGATAACTCTCGAACAAAATGTCCTATTTTTACGAAATTTGGTGAACATGTTGGAAGTTCAAAACCGTTGGACAAGTTCGTTAGCCAGACGCATTCGATGCCTAGAATATGGCTTTTTTGGGCTTTTTTATCAAAAAAATTAGTTTTTTGCCAAAATTTCCCCAATTTCAAAATTGTTTTTGCGACATATTTTTATACCGTTAGAAAGACAAAAAAAAACATCAAATAAAAAGATTTTCAAACCATTATTCTATATAAACTGGTTTCCGAAAAAATCTAATTTTTACAAACGGAAATTCGCTATAGTATAAAAAATTTAAAATGATTTACTAATAACGCAATATACCCATAGATACCTATACTAATTATCATTTAAACTGACACAAAGTTGTAGCAAGCATGAGATATGCGTTCTTGATCAAACTAGGATGAGCTACTGACATCAAAATAACAAAATGAATGAAAAATTATTCATTTCCATCTCTTACTTCACCTCCTCCCAAGTAAAAAATGATATTATAGTATCAACTGATAATACGTATACTTACCTATCGTCCCGCTGATACGTATTTTATTATCTTTTCAAAAAAGTCCCCTTATCATTAATTTTTTTCACCGGATTAAAAGTATTGATGTGATAAAATTTACAATTGACAATTGAGATTGGGATTCATCGAATTTGGTGTCTTATCACATTGAAAATTTTTATTGTACTTAAAAGCAATTAGTAATAACAAAATATTAGACATCTAAAGAAACATTTTTGTAAAAAAACGGACTTATATCAAATTCAGCAGATAGAATACAATTTTTATCTGTAACTAGCTGCGGTTTTATACGCGTAGAATTATCTGACTTATGAGTCAAATTACTTTTGAATCAGATATCAAAAATCATATCCCGACTCTATTTGATATTAGAATCTGTTGACATCTGGTGATTAAAAATCAGACTATTCTTAAAGTGCATTTCGCGACTTCTCTGTCCCAACCTCGTATCTGAAAACTCCCAATTTTTGTACACACAAAAAAAACGTATTTAAATCTGTGTTTTCATCACTAGGAACTTAATATTTATGCTAATTACACCCTTTGATGTTGGCTACCTGTATATATAAATATATATTGATAAGTGTATATATATATATATATATATATATATATATATATATATATATATATATATATATATATATATATATACAGTCGAATGCCCGTTATAAGACTAGTCTCGGGGACGTAGGGGAAATTTTTATCGGAATTTGAGTGCCCTCACTACCGCACACTTAATTTTGTCTCCCGACTACTCCTTATAAGACTATTTCATTTTAACGTTGCATTCCTATACTCAGAGTGGTCTGGAACAAAACTTGAAAAAGTGATTAAGTGGGGGATGTTTCAACTGCTAATTGAGGGGAAGAGTCTTGTAAGAGGCAGTCTTATAACGGGTATTCGACTGTACAGTATTTAATATGTTTTTTGTGTGTCCTAAAACATGTAGTTTTTAATATACGAGGTTGGGACAGAGAAGTCGCGATTTGCTAAAATGTTATTATTTAATTATTTGAACTTTATAGATCTACATTTACATACAATTGATTTGTTTTTTTTTTTTTATTTATTGACACTTCTCCAGTTATATTTCATGACGTCTACCATTCAAATTTGACGTTTGTATATTTTTACCACATTTTTTTTTTCAGATTCAAACTTCTCTCTCCTACAATAAAATCTCTTTGCTTCAAACATGTATCAATTACTCACGTACAAATAGTTTTAATATTTATCATTTTTTTTATATCGCACTAATTGTTGCATATAAAACTAATGTCAATACACTTTTTGGTCAGCCATTTTTATTAAGTCACGCCTATTTGACAGATTCCAACAAGAACTCTAAATTTTATAAAACAGTACAGCCATCTAGTGAATAATAGGGAGCATTCGTAACGCAACTAGTCAAAGTGTCTTACTCTTACTTTTAAGAACATTACACTTGTTTTGAAGTGCTTTTGCCTTACTTTGGAGATATTTGTATATTCCTGTCTCACTTTCCATGTTCTTGAGAGAAGGATGAAGGTATATATACGATGTATACCGAACGCTATTACTGACTATAAACTATGTATGCTAGAACCGTCGTATCATAGAGATGTACACGATATGATTTTACTCACAAAGTACTAATTTAAATACAAGAGTAATATTGTACAATCGAGTGAGCTCTGTAGTACTCTTGTATTTAAATTAGTACTCTGTGAGTAAAATGATATCGTGTACATCTCTATGATACGATGATTCTAGCATACATACACGGAGAGAAAAATCCTATAATTTTTGTAGAGAAAATTTCAGAAAAATTACTATGCTCCCCTATAATCCGTGCGCGATCGACGACCAAAATAAAAAATATGTGCTAGCATGGTAAAATTTAATGTGGTGCTAACACAACTTTTATCACACTCTTATGCATGTATATTATAGTTTAATTCTTGTTGTCGTACTCTTTCATTTGCGCATCTGACTCGCGACCTTATATTGGTTGCACTGTACCTGTAAAAACATGTATACAAAAATTATTGCCAACAATATATTGTAATACATTATACTAAAGATAGGTAAATAACAAAAAGATGAATTAAACGATGACATCATCCTAAGAGAGTGTAAAAGCAACTGACTTCAAGCTGCATCAAGGTGCTTGGTGGGAGCTGTCTGACAAAGTTTCTTCCACAGTCCACACCTATGGTTCGCATGTAACCCATGTAACTAACTCGCTGATTGAGGTACATTTCATTACAGCGATCCCAACAAAACCAACCTTCTTTCTGTTTTTTTTCTTTCTATTATTAGCATGTTAGCATGGAAATTTTTTTAATAAACACAATTAAAAATTATTTTTTGTCGGTAATGGAACTTTTTACTGTGCTGTTTTACAAATTTTACGGAGATAATATTACGAAAAGAACATTCCATCCTTTAAATTTTTTATGATTAATTATAATCTTTATATTTTTACCTTACAGAATTTAATATGTTCGTCTTTTACACGTCGATTGTAGTGCTGAGCACAGTAATTTTTATAGGAATTTTCTCTCCATGTAGTTTATAGTCAGTAATAGCGTTCGGTATACATACCTTCACCCTTCTCTCAAGAACATGGAAAGTGAGACAGGAATATACAAATATCTCCAAAGTAAGGCAAAATCACTTCAAAACAAGTGTAATGTTCTTAAAAGTAAGAGCAAGACACTTTGACTAGTTGCGTTACGAATGCTCCCATTGAAAATTAATGTTAGATTCATAAAGTGACTTCTAAAATTGATTTCTAAAATAATACACTGAAAATTATTTTATTCGGGAAGTTAATGTACAAGTTGAATAAGTTATTCGTTGATTTTTATAATATTGGGCACACAGACGAATGAATATATTATATATTATATTATATAGACTAATTATATCAATGTATAACGGGGAATTTGACTAATTTTGGGAAACTATTTTAAAATACGCATATTAATATTATGCATGTATATAATTTTAATTTTTAAAAATAATGCCGAAAATCGTTAGAAAAAATTAATTTGATATTTGTTCTCAAAATTTGCGCGAAAACGGTCATTAGCTTCAATTACGTCACATTCTCTAGATAGCAACAGGTGTCATGTAACTAGGAAAAAAAAACTGTTTATTTTTCTTATAACTAGGAAAAAAATTGTTGATTTTTTAAAAAATTAATTAAATTCAAATTAATTTCCATAGTTATGTTTGCTAACCGGAATTTACGTAGGGACCCTAGTGGCGACAGTGTTGAAATATAAGAGAAAGTAACGTCACAACCCATTTCTACTGACGTAATTTATAGCTGAAAAATTTTATAAATTAAATAATGATAGTTAGGTTTTTTTTAAAATTAAATAATGATAGTTAGGATGAATTAACATAATAAATTGCTGTCTTATTATCAATTTTCATTAAAACTTGTTTTTATTGTTTTTCTTTGATACTGTCAAATACCCCAATGTTGAGGCAGCCAGACACGACCAGGAATACGACCTAATAATATTCTGTAATATTAAAATCAATGCAATAACCGATGGTATCCGTAGTAACGTTTTCAAATAATTATTATAAAAAGGTAATAGGTATTGATAATAAAATTTTACTTTTTTGAGAAGAAACTGCAAAATTTTGAAAGGAAAAAAGTGATATTCGCTTTATTTTCAAAATACGTTCGTATACAAATTATGTCCTGCAATAACTATAGTTCCATTTGCTCAAAAATGGACAGTACCGTATATCCGTTAAATTTCACCCGTCTCACCCGGTTACCTGCCTCAAGAAAAATGCCTACAAACTGGCTTTACGCTTTGTCTAGTAGTATAATATAATAGTGTTCATTGGTCTGTGATTGGGCATAATTTTACTCAAGAAATGTTCACATAACAGCAATAAAAATTCATATTTTTTTTTCAAAATATTTCACAACAGTTTGTGCAATTTGATTCATTTTTATAGGCGACCGCAACTGTTTCAAAAATATGCAAAGATATTCTCTGTAAAAAAATCAACATCAAGACAAAGAAGATTATAATAAACATCAGACCACATGTTACATGTTGATATATCAAAAATAAACATGTTTTTAAACCACACTGCCCTGCCCTTACTGATACGTGTATAATACATACTTCTACAAACTGAGATATATTCTGTGCTGAGACACATCTGCCATCATCGCCATGAAATTCTTATCCCGGATTGGTTTGCAATTAAAAATGCAAGTCAAATGACACCGCTTCGTTTGTTTTGTGTTATTTAGACCAGTGTCTTCTATATGCGCAATCTACGGTAGGTAAATTGTGGAAATTTTGAGAGATGCTGAAGTGTTCTTTCATTACGCATATGACACAAACGGTTTTTTTTTTCGTAAATAATATTGATGAAGACTTATAAAGTACGATTTTATTTTTATTCTCATCAGCGAATGTTTGGCAAATACTTTGTTTACCATAAAACGGAATGAGTTGACACCTTTTTGACCTTTACATTCAATTTCAAACGCTTTTTACGTTTTAAATGATGTCGAACAAACTAATTTTGGTTTCGATAGGTTGTACTTTATTTTTAGCAAATTTCCAGAATGGAATTCAGCCATTACAGCCACTGTCATGACGTGACTTGAGCCCGGGACTATGGCAGAAATTTGTTTTGAGGTCCCTAGAAACCGAAAATAATATTCACTAACATTTATATATATATATATATATATATATATATATATATATATATATATATATATATATATATATATATATATATATATATATATAGGGTGGTCCAGAATTATTTACCGTAATTGCTGGAGCTGATAGTATGTTCAAAAATAATGGTATCTTTTCATCTACAATTTTTTCCAAAACTCAATAATAAGGGTGATAAAGCAGAGGGGAAAAATGTAGAGGGGTGGAACGAAACTGACATATTTTTTTCAAAAATTTTTTAGGCGCTTTTGATTACTGGATTCATATTCTAGGGGCGCGTATGAACATTAAGATAATTAAATTTATGGTATCAATTATTCGATCACTTATGATTAGGGGATAATTTGGAAATAGATACTTCTACTTTAAATTACTGGAAAACGGTAATATTTATCGAAATGTAACAAGAATACCTTTTTTGCGTGAAATTGTCTGAGGAATTATATTATCAGGGATTTTGTTTAAGTAATTGCAAATTAAAAAAAAAAGAAAAGACGTGATAATTCACACCTACCACCCAAAACCACCCCTTAGTCGTGAGTGGGGTATACATATATATATATATATAATATATATATATATATATATATATATATATATATATATATATATATATGTGTGTGTGTGTGTCCGTGCATGTGTCCGCGCGATAACTTTCGAACGAAATATCCAATATTTACGAAATTTGGTGAAAACATTGGAAGTACCAAACCCTTGGATGAATTCTTCAGCCAAACACGTCGGATGCCAGCAACATGGTTTTTGTTCTTGCAAAAAATTAGTTTTTTGCCAAAATTTCCACTTATTCAAACATTTTTGCGAAATTTTTTACACCATTTAAAAGAGGAGAAAAAATTACCTAAAAAAGATCTTTAAACTATTATTCTATGACAACTAGTTTCTGAGAAAAACTAAGTTTTATAAACGGAAATTCGCTATGTTATGCAAGATGCTGCGACAGGGGTATTACTATTTTGGACTTTTTTTAACTCAAAGGATTTTTAACGGATTTTTAAGGAACGATTTTTTTAACTAAAAGAATTCCAAGCCGAGTCGGATTTACATAAGAGCACTTGGGGCACGTGCCCTGGGACCCCCACACAATAGACTTCCAAAAAATCGAATACAATATTAATAGATTTGAGCGTTACTTTATGGTAGCGTTACTATGATATCCTTGTGCAGGAAGTCGTTGTTTTATCAGATTGTATTACTTTATGGTATTCCATATTTTTAAATAATAAACAAATATTTTACTTCGCAAAAAATACCACTTTTATTTTGAAACTGTGACAATATTGTTTCGAACCGTCAATTCATTTTCAAAAGTTGCTTTTAACACATTTTTTTATACCAATTTTAAGCGTCACAAATTTTTTCAACTGTATCCCAGCCCAAAAACATATCTATGTTAAAACCTACATTTAACGATAAAAATCAAATTTCGATATGTCTTCGGTCAATCGGAGCTCAATTATGGAATAAACATGATTACACTTAACATATTTCTATTTCCATGAAATCGAATTTTTTTTTTTTTAAATGTCTAATAAACAATATAATATAAGCATTGATCAGTCACTAGTATTTCTTCAGTATTTATTGTCTCAAGTCTATTGTCTCAATAATGCAGCAATATGTATTTTTTTTTCAATCATTTAATATTCAAGATGCATATCAAACACTTGATAAACACTTACACACGCTAATAAATAATGTTTATACTACTGTCACACGAATCAACTACAGTACAACCTCTTCAATACACCCCCACCCCCCCCCCCCAAAAAAAAAAACATTAAAATATGTGCGTCAAATTCGTTGGTGTAATACAACCTATAATATTCGACACAATATTAGGATTATTTTGATCCCTTATTTATTAAAATCGGATTAGCCGTTTAATTTCTACAAGGAAACAAAATCACATGGGTGTTCAAAAAATACACTAATTTTTATTGTACAATCGTATCGAATTATCAAGAAACATTATTATATTTTTTTTAACAATTTTTACTGTAGTACATGATCAACATATAAAGGTGTGTTTTATTAGCACTATCATACTGAAAAACATATTAAGCCTTTTCGTGTTGCCTACCAAATATCCACAGACAGGGCAAAAATATAAACAAATTTATAGAGAATCGTTTCAAAAATCAATATGTCAACTTCAATCATTTCAAATCAATATTTGTATAACTCGCAAAAAAATTGTCGGTTCTAAAAAAGTTGCCACTATTCCCAACGTGTCGAAACGTTGCATTTTTCGAGAAATTTGTGGAATAATTGCCTTTAACGCATTTTATTGATAATCACTATACATAGTTAGTGATGAGCAAATGCAAGATCAAGACCAAGACTGCTAAGTCTTGGTCTTGGTCTTGTTCTTGCATTAAGAATTTTGGTCTTGGTCTTGCTAGAGCAGTTTGAGTCTTGGTCTTAGTCTTGGTCTTGCAAAATGCAGTCTTGGTCTTGGTAGGCAAAAATGCAAGACCAAGACAAGACTGCAAGACCAAGACTAATTTTGCTCATCACTATACATAGAATAAGACTAATTCTTTCGCCACATCTGTCTATCTGTTTGTTTTCTTCAGTGACTACTAAACGAATAATCAATAATCAGTGGATAAAATGATTCACAAGGAAACGTTAAACTTAATGCACTTAAGTAACGCACTTGAGTTACAGAGACAGAGCTAAAAACATCCCGTTAATGTAATAAAGAGACATCTACATAATATACACCATTTTCACGATAGATATTTGGTCTACTGAATAAAAAGAAGTATTCACTTTTACTTCATATTTTTTAAGTTCTTACTTAAATAAAAACTAAAGTAAATACTTACAAAAAAGAGTTTACTTACAGGAAATAAGTAAACTTAAACAATTTCCAGTATTTACTTAATGTGGAAATGTGGAAGTATTTATTGATATTTTTTAGTTGAATAAAAACAAGTAATTAGTTCAATCAGTAAGTAATTTGGCGTTTGTTATAATTCGCCAAAATCAAGTGTTCACTTACAAGTTAGTAAAAGTTAATATTTATAAGTAAATACTTATAGTCCAGGAGGAATCGGCGCATGAGTATCGAAAACTATTCCACCTCAATTTTTTATGCGATTCTCTTCAAACTGCCCTACTGATGATATAAATGCATGTTGTCATGGGGCAACCCCGTACCATATTGTTTAAACCGAAATTGTTTAAGCAATTGTAACGAATTGTTATTTTTCAACCGGATAAATTTTTTTTATATTTTTTATTGAAATACAAATAAAAAAGGTCCTACGACTTTTCAGGATAAACTTAATATTTTTAGAGATATGAATTTTTAAAGATTCGAAATATCTCAAATTTGGGTACTTTTGACCCATGAAAAATATATTTAAAAAAAAAAAATAATAATATTTTTTTTTAATTCTTTATACAATAGTTAATAATATCCTTAATAGAGATTTTAAAAAATTTCATTGTTTATACCTGTTTTTAAATTGTTAATTTCGCGCGCTCACAAGTATGCGTCGCTTACCTTTAAGTATCGCCGTCTCTCTCTGACTCATGCGCTGCATCGGCCTCTCTGTGTCCTGAATCATTATTTATCATTTATCTTAAAAACTACTATGATAGTAACAAAAAAGTAATATATACTGATAAAAAAGTAATTTTAATTACATGTTCCGATTCATGGTTAAATAACTTTTGTAAAATTGATTCCAGAAAAAAAATTGTTAAAAATAAATTGTAGACAATTTAATTATTAATAACATTGCTCTCTTTAACAATCTTGATAAAGTTAATACCTAGTTTTTAAGATAAATGATCAACAATGATTCAGGACACAGAGAGGTCCATGCAGCGCATGAGTCAGAGAGAGACGGCGATACTTAAAGGTAAGCGCCCCCCTTAGATCCGAGCCTGAATTGAGGCACGTGAGGCTTGGGCCCAGGGCGGAAAATTATTAGGGGGGATGGCAAAATTTGGAACCCTATATGGCAATTTGGTAATTTTTTTTTTGTTCGGCACTTATTTTTTATTAGAAAAAAGTTAAAAAGTTATTAAGAAACGCTTTTTTTTGTACTAAATTTCATAAAAAATAGGATGTTTCGTTCAAGAGTTATCGTGCGGACACATATATACTAGGGATGTTATGGATATGAAATTTCGGATAGATATTTAAAAACATTTTTTTCGGTTTCCGTTTTGATTACGGATATGTAATAATATCGGATAATATTTCGGATACGGTTACGGATAATTTTTTTTAATGAAAATATTTTTTTAATAAAAAAGAGGAAATTTTACTCCAAAAAGTGAACAATAAACACGAATTAACGGAACGACAAACACGAAAAAGAAATGCATGCAACAAAAACTTCCTTCGATTTAAACTCAGTTCTCCAACGGTTGTTGTTTGTTTTTATCCGAAACAAATCCGAAACTTTTATTTTCGGATACGGTTTTGGTTTCGGATATTTAATTATTTCGGATATCCGGTAGTTTCGGTTACGGTTATGGATATCCATAAGATAACATCCCTGATATACATATACACGTATGTACGTATAAATTCATAATCAGCAACTCAAGTCTCAGAATCAGCTGTAGTAGTTCAATTGCTGAAGTTTTTGAAATTGAGCTCCACATTTATTATTCCAATCAACGAACCACTAAGTCCGACGATAATCTACGTTCATTGAAATTTTACGCTAATAATTCATCACAACATTTCCACCGTACACTTCTGGCACTTACGGCGGGTACAATTGTCCAAAAAAAATATTAAAAATGCAATATCGGTCTTTGACCTCTCAGTACACCTACCCGGGATCAATATCAAACAAGTCTTAATAGAAAGACTCAAATATGTCTGCATCTCGTCAAAAATGCGAAATCTATGATGTCCCAACAGACAAACAGATAGATAACGTGTATGATAAAATATTTGTAAAAAAATTAAAATTTCAAAAAACATTCATTAAATAAATCTCACTGAACTTTGATTTTAATTCTTAAAAAATAACGTCACAAAAGAATCCACATACTTCACGAACAACTAAAGTAAACACGTGATTTAAGTAGCATGTGGTGCTTTTATAGTACACTGTCTAACTGCTACTATAGTAACACCTAACACTATTTTTTACTAAGGAAAATGAATTAACTCTTTGCACTCAAGCAAAAAAAAAGTGAGTTGTAAATAGGCTGGTAAGACATGTAGCACATGACAACGACCGACGTTCTTTTTTTGACGGATTCTTTTGACGTTCTAACCTTGTTTCCCCAAAGTTGAATACTAAATGCGCTAAATACGTCCTCAATACTGTTTTTATTAGTTTTTAATTTTAAAAAGATAATTCAACGTGATTTTGTATTATTTTATTTACAATTTTTCGAATAAATGAATGTGTTTGCAGTTATTAAATAAAATATTCATGTAATGTGAAGTATGAGCAGTCATTACAGTTCAACATTCAGTGTGTCATGTGGTACATGTCTTATGATCCAACAGACAAAACACCTTTAAATATGGTAGAGTTAATGGACAAACCACCTTGTCATGCTGTACATGTCTTATAAGCGCAAAGGGTTAATGTTTTTACTTCATTTAGTGGTATAATTTTAGACAGTTATATGATTCACAAATCTTATAAAAATATTTACAAAATTTTCGTAATGCTCACGAAGACAGCGTAATATAAATATTTAAACTGTTTTAACTCAAAATGTTTTTTTCTGTAGGTGGTGTGTGATACAAATAACATTGTCCCTGATTTTAAATTCTTTCAAATTCAATTATAAACACAATATAAACTTCCCCAGGGGCCAACAATATTTTTAACACGTTAACGCAACGCTGTAGCACGTCAACAATTCCGTATAAAAGCGTTCAAAGATACGGTATACAAAAATATAGTTCACTCTCTGTCTGTATACATTACGTATTGTTCAGTAGACCTGTTGTATCTATCGCACCCATGTTATCGGCCAGTACCCGTCCACAGTAGTATCACACACATGTGTGATCACTGATCGCGAGCGGCCTCTACAGTTGTTCCGGCTATCACACGTTGTGATATGATTGGGCTGTGAAGTGTTAATTAGATTTGAAGTTGAAAATTTTTTAGGGAAGATAACTCTGTTTGTGAATGTAAGGAATTTTATAATAGGCGGGAGTGTAACGAAATCTGTAATGACTAGTCTGACTAAAAGTCATAAATTGCACAAAAAATGCATTTTTTGAACTGTCAAAAACAAATTATTCAATATACCGGATATTATCCGCCATATTAATTTCTCACTGTAATGAAGCCGAATAATCTTCCACTCACCAGATGTCAGTGGTTGGGACTGAAATGAGGTTAAATTACGTTAGGTTTATCATTTCAGCGAATCCATTTTTAATGAATAAATAATAAAATAATGTAATAAACCACACAATTTCTTTTTTTGGTTACATTCTTATAACCTATTAACTTTGTCGCTCCATGAAATGTCACCTCAGACAAAAGTGGCGCCACCCAGGTGACAGAAAAAACTGTGGTATACCCGAAAGAAAATGAACTGAGAGATGCGCAGGAACGCATTTTAAAATGGGTCAGTCTAAGTCATTTTGAAGGTAAAGTCGACATCTGTCAAATACATGTGTCTTATGAACCATAGGCCAGTGAGTTGATTTATTTTACCCACTCCACCTGCGCAAATAAATACAGGTCTCTTACTTCAAAATCTTTTGTCCTCCTTATAGTCCTCGCTGAATAATGATATTCGATTTTTGACAACTCTAGGAGAGACTTTCGTAAAAAGAGTGGCATTCATAAAATTGTTTGAACATTTTTATTGAAAAATAAGAATAGTGATGAGCAAAATTAGTCTTGGTCTTGCATTTTCTGCAAGACCAAGACCAAGACTATGTATACCAAGAGCAAGACCAAGACTATAAGTATGGCTGCAAGACCAATACCAAGACTCAAGTGAGCAAGACCAAGACAATAGCAAGAAAAAAGCAAGACTTTTGCTAAATTATTATAGTTTAAAAGTATAATTAATACCGTAAAGAGAGAAAATTCTGATTTTAGAAGGAAAAAATTCACAAATAAAAAATGCAAGAAAGTGCAAGATTCTTTAGCAATACCAAGACCAAGACCAATACCAAGACTGCATTTTGCAAAACCAAGACCAAGACTCAAACTGCTCTAGCAAGACCAAGATTCTTAATGCAAGAACAAGACCAAGACCAAGACTGCCAAGTCTTGATCTTGGTCTTGCATTTGCTCATCACTAAATAAGAAATACAACTGCACTGCATGTATAAACAAGTAGACACGAGCAGTTTCAGTCTCTTGCGTATGTTCATAGATGGCTGACAATATCTACTATAGAAATTTCACTTAAATCGTGTCAAAACATATTAATTTTTTAATAAATGGTCATTACACATCATTGAGGAGAGAATCGACTAGAGAGAATGCTGTGTATTACAAATACATTAAGAAATTGAAGCAAAAAAATTGACTAATGTGAGCAAAAAAATTGACAGTTGGGATTACTTTAATGGTGGTCAAACCATTAATTTAATGGTTTATCTACATATATGTAGTATACATATATAGCCAAATGGATATGAAAAAAACGTCCCAACATCACGGTGCAGATTTGGAAGTATTTTGTTCGTTTTGCGCAAATGCGACTTTTTTGGTGGTAATATGAACCAATCTGAACAGTAAATACGGTAAACACTAATTGATGCATCTGCGCAAAACAACTGAAGTGCCTCTACCCGATGTCTATCCGTCTCACTTCATCGGAACCACTGCCTCTTATAGGGATTGGCCATATAGTTATAATACATATACGTTTATCTAATATTTATAAACAAGTCTCCCTGGTTGCAAGTTGGGCTTACTAAAATGGAGCCATGCTTCAAAATTTAATGCCTGTGGTATCTCTAGGAAACATAATTATGTTAATATGTTCGATTCACTGCTCAATGTTACACATCTAATTTTCAAAGGTACTGTTATTCGGGTCAATGCAAACTTTTTGTTTTTATTAAGACACAAGCAATGTTTTAACATGACTGTATACCAAATTATTTGAACCTTTCTGAAAAGAAATTGATTAAAACAATTATTTCTTTAAAATTGATAATTACTCAGGTATTGTCCTTATTGTTTATGACGTGTCAACTAGGGTTGCCAACCATACTTTATAATAAACTATCCTATTTTATTTTTGACAAACATACTTTATACTTTTGCACAAAAATAAAGTATAGTAAAATTCTTTATTTTCAATCTTGACTGTGATTACACTAAACAAAACTTTCCGATACACAATTCACAAACGATTTATTAAATATTAAGATGGATGATTGACCTATATTCTGAATTAATAATACTTAAAGAAATCCAGAAAAAATCTACTAATAATAACAAAAAATTTGCAAAGTAAAATATTGCTGAAAAACGGCAATATATACTTAAAAATTCGTGTGATAACTTACCAAATGTAAAAAAAAAAAAAATTATTTCTTATATGCTCTCTGTTCCCGCAACCCTAGCTTTCACTGGGAGAGTTTTTTCGATGATGAATACGAAGTGGTGAACAGAGAGAAATAGATCCTCCATAAATTGGATAGAAAATGAATTATTTACTTATTTAAATCTAAACTTAGATTGTAAAACTAGCCATGAAACGTTCATAGATAACCAAAAATTGTTAAGCATGTGCTAAAAACACACACACACAAAAAATGTATAAAAACTTAAATTTGGAAAATACTTTTTTTTCCTGACAAATACCTTATTTTTTCTTATTCAAAAAATGGGGTATTTGACAGTATCAAAGAAAAGCAATTAAAACAAATTTTAAGGAAAATTTATAATAAAAAAAGACAGCAATTTATTATACTAATTCATCTTAACTATCATTATTTGATTTAAAAAAATTTAATTAAAAAAGTAATTTTTTAGCTAAAATCCACGTAAGCAGAAACGGGCTGTGACGTTGCTTTCTCTTATATTTCAACACTATCACCACTAGTGTCGCTACTTAATTTCCGGTTAGCAAACATAACTATGGAAATTAATCAAAATTTAATTAATTTTTTTAAAAATCAACAATTTCTTTTCCTAGTTACAGGAAAAATAAACATTTTTTTTCTTAGTTACAGGACACCTGTTGCTATCTAGAGAATGTGACGTAACTAACAGCTAGTAAACGTTTTCGCGCAAATTTTGAGAACACATACTAAAATAATTTCTTCTAACAATTTTCGGCATTATTTTTAAAAATTAAAAACGTATACATGCATAATACATAAATATGTGTGTTTTAAAATAATTTCCCAAAATTAGTCAAATTCCCCATTACATAGATACTTTATTTTTCTCAAAAAAAGTTGACAACCCTAGTGTCAACTCATATTTTAAACATGTGATTAGATAAGAATTCAGATGGCAACCAGTAATATACCAATAAACAATACAAACTCTTTCTTTTAAAAAAAAAGTGTCTTTAGAACATTATTAATTAATTAATAGCAAATACTTTAGGTAATTTGGAGTAATAGGTAAAATAAGAGTCTTACATAACATCAAGCATTTACGGACACGCTGTAATCATTTTTTCATATCATACAATTAAAAATAATGAAGACAGTTATTCTAATTTTAATTTTTGTTAACTTTCAAAAATAGCACTCCTAATTATCTATATGATCTCATAAAATCTAAACACCGGATGCGCCGTGCGAAAAGAGGAAATCACCTTACATAAGGCAACAATTTCACCGATATTACGTATTTATGTCAACAGAATTACATAATTTTTGGATAATCAGTAAAAAAAATTAATTGACACTCAAAACATCGTTTAAAATTTCCAAATCTTTCCAACAGAAACGCTAATTAAACCCAAAAACAACTCAACAACAACAAAAAGTCACATGGAACAATACGCATGCGTAGAACAATTCAGAAGGAACAAATCCAAACGAGTAAATGACATCGAATTTGAACCAAAACCCTAGTTCGAATAAATCACGAAATTTGAAAAACGCCTTTTTTTATTATTCAACATTACATAAGTTAAAATTGCCAAAACACGGGATCAAAGATTCATTAAATTATCAAAGACCACTCGAATCTCAAGTACCTTTGACAATATTTGATTTGGGATTTTGGAAAAATATTGTGTCTACCACCGTCAAAGAAAAACAAATTAGAAAAAATTGTTATCAAAAAAGTTCAAATTAGGTGCAACTGTCCTTTTCATACAAATAAAAATTTATGTTTTTTAAGGTTTCTAAATCTGTTTCCACGAAAATCCGAACTCTTAAGTAATCTTATCAAAAGTTACAAGAATGTTTAAAGAAAACTGTGCCTTAAAGATGGGAAAATTGAAAGAAATTTTATTTTTTTACATTTTCACAATGATTTTAATCATTTTCTTTATAGTCTTTTTGTTAAAATAGTGCCAAATATTCTATTTAAATATTTAAAATATTTTGTTCGAACGAATTCAACACCAGCTTAATACGAAATTATGAACTAAAATCGAACGTTAATTAAAAAAAAAAAAAAAAAAAAAAAAAACTTTTAAAATATAATTTTATTAATTTCATTTAATATTAAAAAATTAAAGATGAAATAATTGTAAAATTTTAAAAAAACTAAGACAAATAAATACGTTTTGTTAAAATCAAATATTTGAATAACTATGACGTGCATATAATATCATCAGTTAAAATTCCTATTCCCTATTTCATTTCATTCATAAATTTGTCAAAAATACATTTTTCTGTACTTACTCCTATTTTAGAATCGAAAATTCGGAAAAAAAAACACCTACCAATTAATGAGAAACATAAAATCCAACTTCACAACACTATTTGAGCACAAACGGAAAAAAAAATTTGTTTTACACGATTTTCATTTGTAAAAACAAAAATATAAACAAGCACACAAAACTTCAAGAAAAAATTCACACGCGCATTGAAAACTTTTCAAAACGAGACTGTGGTATACGACAATGTAATGTAATCACAAAGTTGGGTGGCGACAACACAAGCAGACTTCGTTTCGTTAATATTTAGACGAGTGCAAACAAAAAGGACACAAGATCATGAAACTTTACTACAGTTAGCCGTTTTTAATTCACTTGTTACTATACCTGCAGGGTTGGCAAATATTGTTTTTTATTTTGATATTGTTCTAATTCGCTCCGAGCCGAAACTATAGCCATCTATGTATATCAAGTGATTATTTGACAATTTATCAGGACACCTATCTGTTATAAATGAATGAAAAATATATTAAAAAACTGAAATTTGTTTAATAAAAGCCATACATCTGCTCATTTTATCTTAAAAATGTCTGAAAACAAAATAGTTTTCAATAATTAATTTAAAAAAAAGCATGAGATAATTTTTATGATTTTTTTTTTTTTGAAAATTTCAAAATAAAGTGACTTTTGATAGTAGGGTTACAAATAATTTTTTTGAAGGATAACGTTTTGGAGAAAAATCACCAACAGTTACTAATAAAAAATAAGTATTTATTTGCGACGCGACGGTTCGAAAACATTAAATTTTCATCATCAGGCAAGTATTTTGTTTTGAAAAAACTAAATACATGAAATAGTTTATAAGAAAATCACAAAAAGAAAATGAATATATGCAAAATTAAATACTTACATGTACTAGAGATTGTCATAATTAAACACAGAAAAATACACATGAAATCAAAATGATAAAATTAGAAACATAAACTATAACATCGTCAGTATAAAAACAAAAATTAAATTGTTAAAAATTATAAAATTTATAAAATTTTTTGAATATTGAAATATAAGTAAGAGGAACATTTTTGATGTATTTAATATAAAGCAACACAATGAGTTTTAAGAAATTAGAACAAAAGAACCCGGGTTTTTGCTTATGGGCGTAACACATGGTTTATTTTAGTAGTTGTCGTGCTGTACAACAGATGGACTCATAGTTGTTAACATATGAAGTGTCATTCTGGTTATTTATGTTCTGGCTTTCGGTAGCAATCCACAAATTCTCGATATTGCATCGTCTTTTATAATTCTCTTCTTTTTGTAGTATGCTCGCGTTGTAAAAATCAAAACGATGATCCATAGAAATGGAGTGTTGGGACAGGCCAGTTTTTTCTTCTCCTCTTTTGATGTCCCATTGGTGTTGTTTTAAACGTTTTTCTAGTAGCCCTGAAGTTTACCCTACGTACACACTTGGGCAAAATTGGCATTCCACTTTGTAGACTACATTGTTTTTCATGTTGGTAGGTGTTGGTGGTTTTAATTTTGAATGAAGAATATCTTTTATGGAATTAGGATAACTATAGGTAGTACTGTAGATGTGAGATTTAAGAAAACGGGAAAGTGATAGTACTTGGCTGTTTATATATGGAATTTTAATATATATCTTTTTGGTGGTAGTCTTGTCAGTATGAGACGACTTGTCACACTGACAAGACTACCACCAAAAAGACATATATTAAAATTCCATACATAAACAGTCAAGTACCATCACTTTCCCGTTTCAACCATTCTATGTTTTGTACTTCGACGTTTGGATGTCACTCTATGTGTCATATTACTCATATTACACGTCTGTTGGTATATCGGTTCCCAACTCCTAGTGTCATTAATATTTCTTTGTTTGGATATAGATGTCGACATTTTGTAAAAGAAAAACATTAATAAAAAAAAATTTTGGGTTGTATTTTTTTAAAAACGTATTCATTGAATTAAAAAAATTTCTTTCATGCTTATTAAGAAAAAAAAAAATGAGTGTTTAATTTATTTGTCAATTTTTATAAGCCAGTTTAATTACACACCTAAAAACAGTGTTCCGGTTCAGAATTTTTTTATTGGTTAGATGCGCAACACGTAAGGTTATATACATCGTTGGATAAAGTACTATTGATTTTGTTGTTTGTGAATATGGGATAAGGTAATATCGGTGACAATGTTTCTTTCCTCACTAGGTTTTGAAATAATGACTTACCAAACAAGAACAAAACTCCTCAAGTGCTTGGGACTGGATAAGCTCGGATTTAAATTTTATTTGAAATATTGAAAATATTTTAATTTTTAGAGTAAAGATTACGAATTATTTTTTTCTGGTTGGCCACCACAGAAATATTTAGATAGGAATTTTCTTTCACAAATTTTTCAACTAAAACTAAATAATTATTGTAATCAAAAAATTACTGTAACAATTATTTTTTAAACAATTATAGCTATTAAAATAAATAATTTTGTGTTTAATTCATTTTTTTTTTTCTATAATTCAATTGCGAATCATAAAAAGTAGTATTTGAATATAACTACAGACGGACAGCCCTGTTTTATGAATGAAACAGCTGCACAATTTTTGAATGATTTGAAGTTGCTGATCTTTTATGATTTATGAATGTTCTTCAAAACACCCAACCTTATTTCTAACTTACTTTAAATGTGAATCATACTCAAAAAATTAGTAGTCAAATTAGTTATAAAAAATTAAATATTTTGAATATAATTTTTTTTATTTTAAAAATCAAATAACTATATTTTATAACTAATTTTGTAAATTTCTTTCAAATTTCAAACACATTCAAGAATTATGAAATTTACAAATGCCGCCCGACAAACAACGAAGTCTCACGATCTGTTTTTGTCAAACCGAAATCACCCGACCTCGGCTATCAAGAACCGAATTGAACCGAATCCTAAGAAAATTCGGAAAGTGCGTAAAATCGATTTGCTTTACACAAATTGTCAATTTTTAATTTTTTTCCAATAAATTTTATAATTTGAAAAGACAGGTAAAAATATTTTTGTAATAATTTACGTGAAAATCATATAAATATTAATTTTTTTCGAATATTATTTAAAGTTTTTTTTTGTAATATATTAATATTACATAATACTGACTATAACCTCTAAAATAAGGTTAATTTTCAGAATGTTGAGCTCGACCGTACTAAATTCAATCACCAAACACTCTCGACAAGTATTTTGTCAGCGAAATATCGGCATTTTGGCCCCAATGTTTAAACAAGCATCAGATCCAATTCAAAATCTGTTCGTTGAAAAAATTCGCGAGTACAGACAGAAAAGCGGAGGGTATGGCGTTAAATTACCTACTTTTTACATTTTTTTGATGTGCTTTTTCGTTTTAGCGGCACCAAACTTGTTGAACCAACCCCAGAAATTGAAAAGGAATTAAAATCTGAGTTGGAGAGAGTGGCGAAAATCTATGGTGGTGGTGGCAATATTGATTTAACGAAATTCCCCACATTCAATTTCCCTGATCCCCAAGTAGATCCAATTGTAGAGAAGTAAATATATTGATTGATATTATGTTTAGCAAATCGGTAAAAATTGTCTTATAAACTATTAAAAAAAAAAAAATTAAAAATCTGAAGTGTGTTTTGTGTCAATTACCCCTTTTAAAGTTTTAATATTTTTTTTTTTTAAATTTAACTCTATGTGACCACGCGTTTATATCATCTAGTACCTAACAGGCCAATGACGTCTTTGACTTGCTAAAAAATATTTCAACCGTAAGTTAAATGTGCTTGATTACGTCATAAAAATGTAGTTTTCTAATAAATTTGGAGTTCAGTTTTCGCTTCAGTCAACACTTCTGTATTCCATGTGTAATTTTAACCCTAAGAGTGAAACAGGGGATAAAAATGACCCCATAGGATTTTCTAAAGACAAAATCACGGAAAGTAGATTTTCTCAAAATTTTAAAAATGAAATTTTTATGATCTGTGGCTGTTGCAGTCACGCTATTTTGTGATAAAAAATTGAGTTAGTCAAAGTGGGTCTAATTTTTATGGTGGTGTTTTAATCACAGACCGATGAACACTATTATATTATACTACTATAGACTAAACGTAAAGGCAGTTTGAAGGCATTTTCCTTGAAGCAGGCAACAGAGTAAAGATGAGAGAATGAGATTTAAGGAATATAATGTTAATTTTTAAGCAAATGCGATTATAATAATTTTTACAGGACATAATTTTTATACGTACGTATTTTGAAAATAAAGCGAATACCACTTTCTTTCAAAATTTTGCAGTTCTTCTCAAAAAAGTAAAATTTTATTATCAGTATTATATTTTGACAATAATTATTTGAAAACGTTACTACGGATACCATAGATTATTATTGCATTGATTACTATATAACAGAATACTATTCGGTCGGAACTTGGTCGTAATTGGTTGCCTCAATTATACATTTATATAATTAGTCTATATATGTAATATAATATATGGTCCATTTTACTTAAATTCAACCATGCTTCATCACTTTGAATTTAAATAATTTCCGTTTTCTTAGCTTTTATCTCTTTCATTGTTGCATTTACGTAAATTTTAAATTTGCAGTTTGTCTTTAGAAAAGAATAGAAGATTGATTTGTTTCGAATATAAGAATTATTTAATTTTTTAACGATAACTCATGATCAATTGTATTTGAAATGAGGTATATATATGTTCATTGGTATCTGGTTTTAATATAATTAAAAAAGGAAAAATAATAATTGTAATTAACACAATGGTAACCCAGTTAGACAGCTTTAAATTTTCTAATAGTTACGTTGTTGCAAAAATACATCAAAATATGACGTGTATACTAGTCATTGGCATATAGCGTTAACTCAGTTAGCCCGAGGGATCCAATATTTTAAATTAGAAAGTTTTAGTCACAAAAGCGATCATTTCTATTTAATGACATGTTCAAAGACTTTAATAGCATTCAATGACTGAAAATCACAGCAAATTGTAAAATTTTTATTCTTAAAAAATGTTTTTTTCAGCGTCATATTTTAATTAAAAATTTCACCTTAGTATTTCAGAATCTGAAACGAATACATGCAAGAAATCGGGTGAAGACAAAACAGATAAAAAGAAATAAAAAAAGGAAAAATAATATTTATTTTTTTAATTTTTTTATAAAAATAAATAAAACTTACAAAATATGTTGCATTTTTAAATTAAATTCAGATATTTGTAGGAGTAAAGGCATTTTAAAATTTTTAGCAATCACATGAAACGTTTTCAAATACAATATTAAGTCTTCTTGTGATATTAATGTTTTAAATTCACCAGTGCATTGGCAGTATTTAGGAATATTTTCTTGTTTGATCTGAAACCACCAAAATTTAAATGTGTAATAATAAATAAACTCATTAAAAATTAAAATATTATAGGTAATACATATTGCGGGAATGTCATCTTTAAGAGTATTTTTTTTTTTTTTTTTTTTTGTAGTAAGAACACTATTATTAATATTTAACCTTTTTAAACAAACCATATGGAAAAATTTTTTTGTCTCAAAATGCCGGACTTTTTACTGCCAGATATAAAATATAATAGATACGGTTACAAATAAAGAAAAGGAAAAAAATCCAAGATCCCAACATCAAAAAAGTGAACCCTAGGAATTTACAAAATATAAATTACATATACTAAACTATGTTGATAAAATTGAACATTATTTAGAATTATACTGTATTTCGGAAAATCTGTCACAGATGGCGGCACCTGTACCAGTGAATATATACATATTACAGCATTTTGAGCCGCCATATTGCAGGACGAGTTAACTCGTCTTAATCATTTAATAAGTTAAATAGCCTAGATTTTTAAATATACTAAATTTTATAGTAAATAGACAGCGAATAGAACCAGTTTATTAGCTGCTTCAGTGAAGCCCTTAGCGAGGTGTGATATGAGGAACATAGTGTGCTGTCTATCACTTAATAAACTGGACCACATTTATTACAAGAAATAATTTGTATGCACACATATTTAAAAATAAAACCAATTCGCTCTGTAACCACCTATATCAAGTGATTATTTGTCAATTTACTCTTATCACTGAGCAGTGAATCGAACATATTAACATATTATTCCTAGAGATACCACAGGTATTAAATTCTGAAGCATGACTCCATTTTAGTAAGCCCACTTATTGTGACATTATTTTACCCACTATCAGTGTGTTAATAGCAAAAATTAGTGTATATAAACTAGTATGTAATTTAAGAGGGTGACTCACCCCCTCTCCAATGTTGCTCAAATTCAATTTTGAATTCGAGAATTTCATTTCTACGTTATTCTAATTGTCTTAAGCTATTTTCCATGAAGAAGAACTTTTTGAAATACCCAAACTGTACGACTATTCGATATAGTCACCCTCTAGTTAACTACCCCTAGACTTAATATTAGGGCATTGAGCAAAAATAGGTCAATTAGATTTTTTGACGTAGATTTCAAATCTGTAAACAAAATTTTTATATTGTTTATTTTTCACCCCCTTTTTGCAAAATTAACCCCCAATTACCCCTGTTGATGTAATATGAACAAATTGCATATCAATAGATAGCTCTTTAAAAAAGAGCAATATCGCCAATTTAAACTTTTGCTCTATCTCTTACTGTTTTCGAGATATTTGAAAAATTAAATTTTTACCCCAATTTTTGGAGGGCGATTTCATCCCTTCAAACCGTTTTTCTGCAGATAAAAAAAAATACAGTATAGCACCGATAATGGAAACATCAGTTTTGGAAATTTTTTGAGAGCATCAAATTACTCTCAAAATTTTTTGAGAGTATCAAATTGAGAGCATCAGAGGCAACATCACTTTTGGAAAGTTGCATCAAAAATGTCAAGTATTTATCAAAATTTTTCCAAAAATGATATTTCCATTATCGGTGCTATACTGTACGTGTCCCTTAGTTTTTAGTGTTCTACAATATATTTAAATTTCATCGAAATCGATAGGTCCGGCCTCGGGACCTTTACTTGTCAGACATCACTTTACCGTGAGTATTATAAAAATTCACCTTACCGGTTAAGGGTAAAATAAATAAGTTTTAATTAGTTGAAAATTAGTGAATTACCTGATTACATTTAATACACTGTAAATCTTGGAGCACATACGCCATCGATTTTCGATGTAAACAATCGATCAACATCCCTTCAATTTCAACATTATCATAATTATTCTTACACCCCGGACAAATCCATGACGGACTAAAAAAAAAAAAAAAACATTGAGGACCATTAACCCCCCAAAAAAATGAGTCCCTTGATTCTTCTCTCAACTTACTCATCCCCATCCATTTTTCGATAACTATCTTTACACAGATCGATATCTCGACAATGGTTGCACGCCTTGCAGATGACTTCAGGTAGTATGAAAGAGATGCATGGTTCTTTCCAAATGGCCGCGTCACTAAATTCCCCGACGCCGATCAGTCGTAACATGTTTCGACGCAGCATGGTCACCTCGTTCTCAATACTCGGATCTAGTGAGAGTACTTTACACACCGCCTTAATGAATTCTAACGCTGGATTAATGTCGCCACCCGCTTGCGCGACAAATGATAATTCGGATGCCGGTTTACATGTGGGTAATCGGCGATGAATTTTTTCTACGATCCTAAAATACGAGGAGGAACGTCATGTTGATAAGCAATAAAGTTTATTAAAAGAAATACGCTGCCAATGGGTGTGGCACACAGCTTCCTCGTACTCGTAAAAGACTTTAAAACAGTATTATACCAAATATATATACCGTGAAATTATATTTTCGCCTAATAGTTCATAAAAAATTGTTGTAACTCAAAATCCTTAAAGGCGAAATTATAAAATAATAGCAAAAATATTTTAGAAACTAACCTCTAAAATACTTTAACAATTTGAGGGAAATTGGACTAGCAGTAAATAAGATATTGACATTTAATGGGATTTCATGGTAGCGCCGTGGATACTATTACTCCGCATGCAATGAAATTTGTAGGGGACCATCTAGGAAGCAGACCGCATAATTTCTGACAATTTCATAAAAAAGAATTGAATAGTTCAGAAGTTATGCCACTTGGTGCAATTTAGTATATTAATGGAATGACATGGTAGCGGCGTAGCTATCGTTTCTACGATTTCGATTAAATTCATAAGGCACCATCTCGGAACTAAACTGCATAATTTCTGAAAATTTCGTTAAAAACAATCGAATAGTTCAGAAATTATGCAACTTGGTGCAAACTGGTGACACACAGACGGACAGACACCAAACCAAAATTGTTCAGGAAGCTCTAAAATGTAAAATGTGCGTAAAAAATTTTATTTTGGAGGGAAAATATTTTTTATTTTTCAAAAGTGATCAGTGATCATAATGCTTCCGCTACTTTAGTTGTCTCGGAAGCAAAATTAAGACAAAAAATATAGATACTAAAAGGGGACATCTAAAAAAATATAGTCCAAGCTTCTACGACTTTTGGTTTTCTCGGAATAAAACAAAAATTCAATTTACGATTCAAAATTATCAGTAATTCCAATCACTTCATTCCATATTTTTCAGTAATTGCATTTTAAAAATAAAATGTCCGTTGATGTCATCAAAAATTCAAATGATATCAAAATATGTATGTCAAAGTAATTTTAATCATAAATTTTAAATTTTACTCATTCTTTTTTATTATTACTTATTATTAGTTACTATAAATAAAAGACGCAAATAATTTTCAATAAGTTAATGAATATGTGCCAAATTGTTAAATTAGCACTCATTTTGAGTGCTAATCTTTCTAAAAAAATGTTAAAATCACTAAAAGATGCGATATCTATATTCTAAATCTAAAATACATATACCTAAACTATCATTTTTCTAAGGTAGAATTCTTAAAAACGTTTTTGATTTGACCATAATCCACAGAGCTATGTATGTTTTAGTCGTAAAATTGACAATATTACGAAATAATAAACAAATATTCTACTTCGCGAAAATACCATTTTTATAAATAAAATACAAATATTGAATACCATAAAGTAACGCTCAAATATATTAACATTACGAAAATTACGTGGAAATTTTTAAAGTTATACTTCTTTTGATGCGTTATGAAAACATCAAAAATTAATAAAGTGAAGTTGGTCGCTAAATAAAAACTGCACGTGGCGTCTAACAGCTGTATTCAAGCTATTTTTTAGCAGCTGTGTCTAAATACACAACACGTGTTTTATTTCGATACGAATAAAAATTATATATGTCCAACATATTTTGCGTTGCCGCTTAGATTGTTTTACTGCAACGCAAAATATGACAAACATTACAAATTAGTTGTAAGGGTTTCGTGGCTTTAAACACAAAACTCTGAGAAATCATAAAAAATATGCATTATACATATCTCGAAAACCACAATAAAGTAATCGGTTGTCCCCCACTGGTAGTTACAACTCTTTTTAAACGAATCTTTAGATTATTTAAAATTAATAACTGAGTTTTTTTATACGTACTGGAATAATTTTTGAGACAGTTCACCACTAATTAACTGTTGCGCGAATTCAGCGGCTGTTTTGTGCGCCCCCAACCCAAACTGTGGCCGATACGTGAGACTAAGTCGTGATGACGGTCGTTTTCTCACGGGTGTTTGCATGATAGATCTATCCGGGTCATTCCAAATATGTTCGTAGATCGTATTAATGTAAGCGGCGATGATCTTACTAAAACTGGTTCGACAACCAGCTTCCTCGGGCAGATGTTCGGACAAATTCCAATTCATTACGACGACCGGCTAAAATTAAAACGGTTAATTTGAATATACAGGGCGGGCGGAGAGGTTTTCGGGAAAAATCTCTTACTTCATCGTCTTCATTCATTTCATCCACTTCTTCGTCGGCATCATCTTCGGGAGTTCCTTCTTTGTCTTGCGGTTTCTGTTCTTCGCCGACCGTAACCAAGCCCTCGGGTAATTTTCCTTGCACCCCACCGTGGTTTGCTAAATCCAACCACATCAGGTACTCCCAACACTGACTGTACGACATTTCGATACCGTGAAATAGTTCTAAGTTTCGGATATTTTGTACAACGTATTCAACGTAGCTAATGGCATCCTCCACTGATTTCTTTTTCGTACAGAGAATAATTTTATTGAAATTAGCATAAATAATGACAGCTCCTAGACGTTTAAATTCCGATAATAGCTGAATGAATAGCTTCTTCATCAAGTTGTGTAACGTTTTTCGAAGTGCCGGGTCGTAAAGTAACGCAGTCGGGGTACGAAGCCATCTAAAATGTTAAAACTTCTTATATTGGGCGAAATGTAACTGAATTACAAATTATATAGTTGTTTCAGTGATTTAAATTACAAAATTAGAATTATTGGCGACGCAATGACTGTCACTCGCGCCTCTGGTGGTAAAATTAAAACTAGTATCAAGTAAAAATATACGTATACGTTTAATCGGTGATATAAAATCTAGTAATCCGTAAATAATTTGCATAATACATATTTCTATCGACAATAATTAAACGTATACAAATATTTTTACTTGATACAGCTTCTAATTTAAAAAAAAAAAAGACCAGAAGCGCCAATTATTTTTATTTAAGATAAATACGTAAAATTTAAAACCGGTAAATTAATTTCGAAACTTTCGAAAGAGGGAAATCAAGGAAGGATTATTAGCCTCCTATATTGCGTATTGGTACTACCAAATCAAACTACTTTCGATATCGAAAATTTTCAATAGGGAATAACACGTTAAACAAGTGCGGTTGCTGAAAGGTTGTAGGTAGTAAATAATCTTTTTTTGGCAATAAATTATCAAATTTTAATCAAAACAATAATAATTAGAAAGAATGCATCACAAAACTGTTAAAATTTTAACTAATAAATTACAGCAAAGATTATTTTTATAATACACCCTGATCAGATAGAAATGCAATTATATTGCTATCCCTTTTTAAATACAAATTCAGAATATGCAGATTGATAACTATGACTTGCGATTTCGATGGGTATAGAATACAAATTTATATGATAATTGTTTGCAATACATTTTAGTGCAAAATATTTAATAATTAGTTAAAAATTTATACTATTATAAAAAATAAATGTATTTCGTATTAAAAATGCATTCCATATTTAATACATGAAACATCCTGTATACAAATTATATATTCGTAGTACATGTTTAAATGAATAAAAAATATATTTCTTTCTTAAAAAGATTACGAAATATGTTTCTTTCTTTCTCGCACGTGTATAAGAATCATTGCTGTATCAAAATCGAAAACAACCCATCTCCTTCCTATCTTGAAAGTAGACTTAAAAGTGGTATTAGGAGAACAGAAGTAGTTACACGTATTTGATTTTAATGTGCTGTTCGACTGGACATAATTATGTATATTCTGATTACACAAACGATGCAGTCAGCGAAATCATATACGGTCAGCGAAGTTCCTTAGCACTTTAATGGCCGCATGTCTACGCTGTTAAATTTCGCCAAGGGCCGGCAATATTTTTAAAGAATATAAAAAAATTTTGCAAGAGGGAAGAAATTTATGGCTTAAAAATTATGTTACCCGTATATAACGTTTAAAAAAATCATCACACAAAGAGCGTGTTACAGTGGAACTTCTCTTAATTGTACAGGATTTTCACGCGAAAATTATCATTAAAATATGAAAATGGCTAATTTTGAGTCTTTTAGCGAACGAAGTTGAGCACTAGAATTTCGGAGTATTTGATTTAACAGAAATTTTTGCATGAAATTGCTGTGAGGTTAACGAAGTTTCCACTGTATAAACTTTTAGGTTGGTCGTCCATTGTTTGCGTATAACTGCGAAATTCGATTCAGACGATTACGCACGTTTATCGTTCGTTCAAAATGATGACTGCTGTCCGTCCACTAGCCCAATATTCATCAGTATTTTTCTTTTTAATATTTTTTTTTCAAGCTATAGATGCTATAAAAATACGTAAAGAACAATTTATGGCACCTAATATGTAAAGGTACACAGTTATAATTGTAATTTACCTTCAGTTTCATCTCAATAAAAATAAAAATCTCATGAAACGGACTTCTTTGCGCGAAAAAATCTAAACAAAATTGGATTTGTTCGCACGTTGACGCACGGAAACGGACGAACGAGACGCTTTCAATGGACCAGGATGTATAGCTTCACAGCTGTTTGGATCGTTCGTCCGTTTTCATGCGTATTCGTCCGAATTAAATTTCGCACGTTTCCGCATTCAATGGACGACCAGCCTTAGTAGTAAAAATAATTACAAAAAAACACTGTTATGAGGAAGGGGTCAAACTAGAAGGTCTACCAAACTGTGCCCACTGTAATCAATGGGTGACGTAACACAGCACACATACAATCACAATACACGATGTATGGACACGAATATACCAATGTGTTAGTAATATATTTTGATGATAATATATGCAGTACGCATACATATACGACATATACTATATACTATCATGGCCGACCTATGTTATCACCAGTCAACAATTAAAAATAAAATTTATTTTAAGAAAGATATCCCTTTATTTTGAGAAATTTTTTATTCAATAGAATTTTTACACTTACATACGACACACTTCATATTTTTTTCTGTTTAAATTTCACGAGTTGATTAAAAAAACATGATTTTTATTTTGACGTGAATACGACGGCAGTCAGTAACAGACTAAAGCAGTGGTGGTTTAAATTGCTACTTACTGCAACTTTAAGATTTCACTTTTTTATACGTAGGCTTGATCTGTCTCATCTGTGGTTATGAGGTTTTGGCATATATGTAGTATACATATATAGCCAAATGGATATGAAAAAAACGTCCCAACATCACGGTGCAGATTTGGAAGTATTTTGTTCATTTTGCGCAAACGCGACTTTTTTGGTGGTAATATGAACCAATCTGAACAGTAAACACGGTAAACACTAATTGATGCATCTGCGCAAAACAACTGTGCCTCTACCCGATGTCTATCCGTCTCACTTCATCGAAACCACTGCCTCTTATAGGGATTGGCCATATAGTTATAATACATATATGGGTTTTGGTATACATACCGATAAAAGTGTACAATTTGGAAGTCGGCAAACACGTTACGATGCAACGTAATATCGCGCAACCACGAATTAACCATCGATCTCAAAATTCTAAAGGCTGGTGCACAAAGTGCCGTTTCATCGAACGCTGAAAGTGATGCAAGTGGTGCACCACCACCGCCCATCATCTCTTCCAAGGACACTTGCGGTATCGCATCAAATGTCACGTACGAACTGGCACCTTCCATGTCGTTAACGTGATGCGCCTGGAGTAGCGTGTTCACCGCTAAACTGTCTATGTCCAATTCGACGCACACTGTGGAATAACAGCCAGGATTGTTGGTGACAGCGCTTGAACCCTCATCGAATTCTACCAGTAATCTGGAAGAATAAACTTGTTAACGACTTCCAGAAGTTCTTCTATTTCGGTTTAACATGAACAGTAATTTCACGATTTTGATATTCTACTTAAGGGGCTGCAGGAGCGGAAAATTCTTAGAAATGGGGAGTTAGACTGCCACCACTTAATGTGTACCTAATAACATTTAGGGAGTAGAGCTAGGAATTTATAGCTTATCTTATCTAATTTATAGCTTTAACTTATCGAAAAAGACTACTGTACCTATTATCATCCTCTTCTCGACCACCTAAATCCGGACGATCAGTCGATGAACACCACAAAACAAAATTATTCCTCTGCAAAAATCTGGCATAATACAAATCCGTTCCGAATATCGTTGGGTCTTGCGGTAAATTTCCCAGTGGCACGAAAAAGTACCGACACTGTTCAATACTCAATTCTAAAACGGACTCAATATTTAAATAGTGGCGTATCATGGCACGGGCACCCACACGTTGCCAGTCCAGGGTATTGTAAAGATTCTCGGTGTCTTGAATGTGGATTTGTACGGCTGGTAACGAATTGATTTCGGGGATGTTTGCTGCGAGTGCCGCTAAGGTTGCTGAAGTTTGAACTGCTAGTAATGTTGGCCCCTTTTTCTCATCCCGGTAGTTTTGTAAAGCTTTTCCGAGCACGCGGTAGACTTGTTTCAGATCAACTTCTGTACGAATTTCGAAGTTGATTCCAGTTGGTGGGAGTAAATTTTCAGGTTTACCCCGTTCAAGTCTACACAGGAAAAATTTCTTTATATAAGATGAGTTGTAATCGCTGCCCCCCAATTTAAAACTGATAAAAAACATCCAATATCATTTTTTATCATCACTGATAATAACATATATGAAAGAAAATAATTATTTTGTAGCGAAAGAAAAAATGCAGTATGATACGCGATATGAAAATTTATTCAGTTTCGCACACAGAACAACATTTTTTGAAAAAACTCCTTGTTACACAGGCTATAAAATTTACCAAAATTTACCTGAAGATATACGAACTGAGAACGTATATAATAAGTTCAAAGCTAAACTAAAAAAGCATCTAAATAGTAAAGTTCCGTATGAAATAGCTGAATTATTGTAATTGAAAATATGTATTATACGTGTCATATTATATGTACTTAATACTTATTGTAATCCTTTGACGTTTTGTATACCTGAAAAGGTCTTTACACAAATAAATAATTATTATTATTATTATTATTATTATTATTATTATTATTATTATATTTGACAATGCGTACTTTTCGACAAAATTACAACTGAAATTTTGAGACCATCGTTTGAGGGTCACTGGTGTAAATGATTATTGTAAGTTTAACATGCGCAGTTTATGTGTAACATAATGTAATAACCGTTTTATATGAAATGGCCGTTCAAAAGATGAGCCTAAGCAACTGCAGCACATTTTACGTTTTAGAGCTTCCTGAACAATTGTGGTTTGGTGTCTGTCTGTCTGTCTGTGTGTCGCCTGACTGCACCAAGTTGCATAACTTCCAAACTATTCGATTGTTTTTAATGAAATTTTCAGAAATTATGCAGTTTGGTTTCTAGATGGTCCCCTACGAATTTCATCGGAATCGAAGTAACGCTAGCGACGCCGCTACCGTGACATTCCATTTAAATACTAGTTCACACCAAGTGGTAAAACTTCTGAACTATTCGACTACTTTTGATGAAATTTTCAGAAATTATGCGGTTTGGTTCTTAGTTGGTCCCCTACAAATTTCATCACAATCAGAGTAATGGTAGCCACAGCGCTACCGCGATATCCCATTAAATGTCAATATCTTTTTTGCTACTAGTCCCACTTCGCTCAAATTTTTAGAAAATTTGGGGTTTAGTCTGTAACAAATATATTTTGCTACTATTTCATAATTTAGCCTTTAAATATTTTGAGTTACAACAAATTTTCATTAACTGTACGACGAAAATATAATTTCAGGGTACATATTTGATGGAAAACATTCACCTGCATAAAACTCTTAAAAATTACTTACTTAACAGTCCGTTCAGCCGTGTACAAAGCATTCATGTTAGGCATCTGATTAGTTCGTACTGTGTCCACGGCAATAATCAGCGCTTTTTTGATTGGCGTTAAAAACAAGCCGAACATCGATTTGATACCGTTCAAAGAACAATAGTGGTACAGGTAGATATTTTTCAATACTGACGCATTATCACTGTCACGTTTTAAATACGGTTGATGTTTTAATGTACATATCTGTAGTTGATTGAGTGAAAATGCATTCGTGTCCAGCGAACCGGACTGTATTAGTTTCTTTGCATATTCTTTTTCCACTGTACACACACAACCCAATTGTAATACAGCGCGAAATTGTAGGCTCATTTTGGTTTCGTAGATGCCTTCGATATCGGGCGTTGACAGTTGAGACACTAAATTTCTAAAAAAAAAAAAAACGTGTATTTTAAAATACTACAAGGCATAATAATTAATAATAGTGGTTTTGGCGTCCATTTCTCAGACTTTTATCTAATGCAGACCCTATCCATATTATTTTTTAATCCACAAATTACCGATCTATGCGATCTACAAATCAACATTTTTTGTGTCAATGGGGTATTTGACAGTATCAAAGAAAAGCACTTAAAACAAATTTTAATGAAAATTTATAATAAAAGACAGCAATTTATTATACTAATTCATCTTAACTATCATTATTTGATTTAAAAAAAATTTAATTAAAAAAGTAATTTTTTAGCTAAAATCCACGTAAGCAGAAACGGGCTGTGACGTTGCTTTCTCTTATATTTCAACACTATCACCACTAGTGTCGCTACTTAATTTCCGGTTAGCAAACATAACTATGGAAATTAATCAAAATTTAATTAATTTTTTTAAAAATTAACATTTTCTTTTCCTAGTTACAGGAAAAATAAACATTTTTTTAATGATTTCGTTTTAACCAATTACCCAATGATTTAGGAACCGGATATTCAGGACCCCAATAATTAGAGTTGAATTCCAGAAAAACAATTGTTTTTCTGGAATTCAACTCTAATTATTGGGGTCCTGAATATCCGGTTCCTAAATCATTGGGTAATTGGTTAAAACGAAATCATTAAACTCTTGAAATCCCAATTAAAACTACGTTGATTAAACATTTTTTTTCTTAGTTACAGGACACCTGTTGCTATCTAGAGAATGTGACGTAACTGACAGCTAGTAAACGTTTTCGCGCAAATTTTGAGAACAAATACGAAAATAATTTTTTCTAACAATTTTCGGCATTATTTTTAAAAATTAAAAACGTATACATGCATAATACACAAATATGTATGCTTTAAAATAATTTCCCAAAATTAGTCAAATTCCCCATTGTGTCAATTAATTTTTTCTGTTAATTAATTGAAATCTCTAACTGTAGCATGTATATGCAAAATTTCGTCTTCGAAATCTTGTGCAAAGATCCATTTCTATCTGATATTTATCTGAATTACATGGTAATATAATGGTAGGAAAACGAAATTTCATATTACACGATCTAATCTTATTCAAATTAATGGTGGAAATTATCCCAGACTACATGAACTATATCTAAAATTAAAGAATTGGTTTGAAACATTTCTCTAATACTTAAAAAAGCTCCCATATTTATCATGGTGGCCACAGATTTCTGGAGGTCAAATTCCCTGACTTTTCCAGGTTTTCCAGAAATTTTATTAAAAAATTCCCTGACTGTTTTATGAAAAATTCCGCCCGTATTTTATCCCAAAAAGCTAAAAAAAATTTCTTGATAACTTTACATTTTGACGAGCAAAAAAAAAAAACGAAATCCGCTCCAATTTTTAAATCTAATCTCAAAACAAGTGAAAAATTGATTGAAGTTTTATCCCTAAATAAACAAAATTATAAAAATAAAATTTTTCCAGTCTTCTGGTAAAATTCCCTGACCTTTCCCTGACTTTTCCAGATAGTTTAGAATACCCTGACATTTCCAGGTTTTCGAGTAATGTGGCCACCATGTTTATCTGAATTACATGGCTGGCCAAGTGGTCGGGAAACGACATTTCATATTACATAACATAATTTGATTCCAATTAATGGCGGAAATGATTCCAGGCTACATGAACTGTACTTAAAATTAAAGAATTGCCTTTAAACATTTTTTTTTAATACTTAAGAAAGTGTCGATATTTATCGGATGGTAAACGAAATGGTCGGAAAACGACATTTCATATTACACGATCTAATCTGATTCAAATTAATGGCGGAAATGATTCTAGGCTACAAGAACTATATTTAAAATTAAAGAATTACTTTTAAACATTTCTCTAATGCTTAATAAAAAAGCTTCAATATTTATCTGAATTTCATGGTAGATATCAAGTGGTCGGAAAACAACATTTCATTTTACACGACGAAATCTGATTCCAATTAATGACGGAAATGATTCCAGGGTACAAGAAGGATATTTAAAATTAAAGAATTGCATTTAAACTTTTTTCTAAAGCTTGAGAAAGTGCCAATATTTATTTAAATTACATGGTAGACGAAGTGGTCGGAAAACGACATTTCATATTGCACGACCTAATGATACTCCAGTTTATGACGGAAATGATTCCAGGCTACAAGAATTCTATTTAAAATTAAAGAATTGCATTTAAACATTTCTCTAATGCTTAAGAAAATGTCGTGACAGAAAAAAAGTTGTGAAATACTGGTCGGTGATGATTAGTTTAAACGTGACAATGTCTGCCTGTGATGAATGAAATGAAGTCAGTCATATACTTACTCATTATGTTCAATGAATTGTTCCTCTGGAACGGAGAACTGATACAAGTAGTATACAGGTCTGGATCTCGGTAATATTCGGGAACACTTTTTAAAATACATATTTTCATCGCAAACTTTTGGTTTTCGTTGATTGACGTAAAATATACGGGGCACGGTGAGACGTATCTGATGCAATTCATGGCCAACTAACGCCCACAATTTGAAAATTCCAATTTCGTTCGTTTCTTGAATCTAAAAAATACATTTTCATTTTCCGATTTTTTGTTTTTTTTGGTCAAAATAGTACAGTAGAACCTCTGTTGACCGAACAGCAGTGTCAAGCAAAAATTTATCCGGCTAACAGAAGTGTCCGCTTAACAGGGGCAGAGTATATAATAGCATTAAACAATGTTGTATTCATAACTAATTTTTAAATTCTATTTTTTTTTTTTTTTTAATTCAAATTAATTTTATGAACTAATTTAGGTACTTATACCAAAATATAATAATTACAAATGCATCGTCATATCAGAATCATTGTTAACAAGTTAAAACATGAACAATTATACCTAACCCATACATATGTACTAGACGTACTCACGTCCGATCATAAAAAATTTGTCTGGCTATAGGAGGGGCCCGGTTAAGAGAGGTGTCCATAATCAGAGGTTCTACTGTATTTACCTGGATAATTTGCCACGGTGTATTGATTAGGGTACGTTGAGTGCTCTTTAAAAATCCACCAATTGTCGAGGTGACAATTTTTTGACGTTTGGCCACGTGGGTGCTCTGCTGAAGTTTTCGATTTTCCGCTTGCCACGCCCATTTTTTCTTCTGATAAATGATCCACTCCCGAACGTTTTCCTAAAATTTAAACTTTAAATTGTGCGAAAGAGTAAAATGAAATGAATTTTTTGAAACCTTAGGTGGGGGAGGCCCTAAAGCTTCACGCCAATTTTGACTGATCGGTGCGGCTGGTTGCTCAACGGTTTCATCCTCTTGAGTTTGTAGTTTTCGTTTTGTGACCATTGGACGTCCTCCAGTGATTCGACTCGGACCACTAATATCTTCTATGTCAATTTCCTCCGAATTCTAAAAATTGAATTCAAATATTCAGAGAAAGGATTAAAAAGTGAGACACAAACAATTTGTATACTTCTTCGGTCTCTTTCGGTTTAACCGAAAATATTTCGTTGATTCGTCGCTGTTTCAAAACGTCATTTTTCTCAAGCATTTTCTTGTGAAGCCAATCCGGATGTCTAATTCGAGGGACCGGATTCGGAATCTAAAAAATTCATTTTTATTGAAGACTCGTATTAAATGGGGCTGTCTGGTCTAGAATTTTTAATGTCCTTGTCACAGCATCCTACTTGCCATAGTGAATTTCCGTTTACAAAAATTAGTTTTTCTCGGAAACTAGTTGACATAGAGTAATAGTTTAAAGACCTTTTATATGTGATTTTTTCGCCTCTTTTCAATGGTGTGAAAAAATATCGCAAAAACTTTTGAATTTGGCGAAATTTTAGCAAAAAACTTTTTTTTTCAAGAAAAATGCCCAAAAAACCATGTTTCGGGCATCGGATGTGTTTGACTAACAAACTTATCCAAGGGTATGGGACTACCAGCATTTTCACCAAATTTCATAAAAGTAGGGCATTTCGTTCGAGAGTTATCGTGCGTATACATATATACATACATACATACATATATACATATACAGGGTGGAAAGTATATAAGTCTCGCTACGAAAACAGTGGGTAGATCTCACCCATGTAATTAATATTTGCCAATAAATCTGAACCAGAAGTGTTTTTTAACAGAGAAAATTTGATATTAAATATGGGTCATAAATGGAGCCCTTAAAAATTTTTTTTTAATCCGGCTCTGAACATCTTAAGGTAAATTTTCTGTTTTTAAAAAAGCAACATACAGTAAATAGTAACTAGAAGTAAACATGTTTACAAAATTTTATTGAATTTTGAAAATTATTTTGTACCTTTGGTACTAAACAGGTGTATGCATAATTTAGTCAGGGCCGTACTTAGAAAAATTTGGAAGCATCGTAGAGCCAGTTTTTTTGTGATTTTCTCAAACTGTTAATTTCGAAAAAATTCTTGTGGTTTTAGCCCGGTCGCACACTGGATACGATTACATACGAAATTCAGTTGTACGTATACATACGAGTACGTACGATCGTTTCTGACAGATGATGTACTATGGGAGCTCGCACACTGTATATGATTCAGTCGTATGTATACATACGTACAGTTACGACATCTGACACAATTCAATTTTGTTTGAATTTATTTACGTTTACGTACGATTAAATTACATCAAATCTGTCATTGCATGATGAAATTCACCAAATTCATCCCTTTTTGCATATAATTCATTTATCCACTCGGTTCTACGATAAAGACAACGGCGTAGTTTACGTGTTAGGAGACAATTTTCTAAAAGATATAGATTCATGTCGAATGAATGTTATCAGAGAACTGCCAATAATTAACTGATAGTGTCGGACAAACACGTAACCAGTGTGCGAGCTCAATTCATACGACAAGAGTCGTATAAATACGTACGTACAAAATCGTATCCAATGTGCGACCAGCCTTAGTGTCTGTCATAGTCCCGGACTCAAGTCGCGTCATGACAGTGGCCGTAATATCTGAATTTTCGATTCGAAAATTCACTAGAACTTAATGATCCTGGAAGGATCGCCAATATATGACTTGTAGTTTGTAAGAAACAGCCGATAAAATTCTAGACCAGACAATTCCTCTTAACTGCTTTTGTGTTTACCCCTTGCATTGCTGCTGGAATTGTAATTATTTTCTGAATAGCGCCACCGAGTCGCTCAATATAATAGTTCCAGTCCAGAATATCGCGAATGTCAACATCGGTTATTGAAGCGTCTTTTAACCATTTTCGTAAATAATGTCGTTTAACGCTTGGTTCAGTCTGAAATATTGCCAACGGGATTGCTCTAGAAAAAAATTCAAATTTCAGTATAGAGCGGTTTTTTTAAAAACTGCAGCAAAACTAACCTTTCTGTAACTGGGGCACCTTCAGGTTTCCTGGAAATAATAAACCGACACGCCAGACCCTTGTCTTTCACCATCTGATCCCCCAAAAATTCAGCCAATCGTTTTGCCGTTGAAATGGAACTCGACTTTTGCCCCTCATACTCTTCTAGCGTCCGAGACATCGAACGATTTTCCGAAATCAGTTCGAACAACTCAGAATCCGGCATATTTGCTCCTTTACTGTACAGTACATCGAGCCAATAGTCAGCAACGCGTGCAACAGACGCGTAACATTCCTCGAGAGTTTTACCTTTTAAAAAGGACTCGAACACGGACGATTGGAAAATTTTGATGATTTGTAATTCCCCGCGTCGTTTCACTTCGAATCCTTTCAGTTCCGCCAACGAACCATCAAAATTGAATACCGCGTAGCGTTTTTTCAATTTTTTGCCCTCTTCCTTGGAGGCGGGCAACACCATCGCCAAATAGGGACCGTCCACCTCGAAGAAGATCGAATTTTCTTTCCGTTTTTCATAGATCAATTTTTCCGGGTCCACCAGCACGTGATACTGATCATTCGTGAAGTGTTGTTGCACCATCGAATTCAGTACCGCGTTCGGATACGAAATCGTTATCTTCGACTTCTTCGCGTGCGTACTGAGTACGGTAAATGATTCCGGAAACGAGGCTGGTAAAATACACCAGATACCGTCCGTATCCAATTCCAGCGGTCGACCCACACGTTCGATTATCTCACGCGCTTTTGTGATAATGTGTGCTCCGGTGTAGCAGACTATTCCGGCCATTTCCATGCTGTGCCAACGGGCCCCACGACGCATCACGTACCCGTAGAATGAATTCAGGATACACTTGTGCGCCAATTGTAACGAATCGTACAACACCTCGCGATTTTTCGCCGATTTAATACTTTCAGCATCACCGCTGTTTATGGCCTCGGTGACCTGTTGTTTCGCCTTTTTCGAGAGGCCCTTGTATTCGTAACGACGATCACGAAATGCACGTACGGTGTCCACGTAGAAGGAGTTCTCTTTTTGGCAGACGGTGGTGGTGCGTTCTTCCATGCGCGTGACTTTGGTCTTTTTGTACGCTTTTCGACAGTAGTCCATCAGACGTTTTTTCTCGTACGTCGCCTGTTCTTCTTTGGACAGTTGGTGAAATGCTCGAAGTGGACCACCAGGTGTTTCCGGTGGGAATTTTTCGGTTTCTAATTGTTGTTGAATTCGTTGATATTCGCCACGTGAAGCAGGCACTAGAATTTGTAAAAAAAAAAATTAAATTTTATTTGATATTAGTAAATAAAAACACTTTACTTTGCAAAATACCACTTTTATTGAATACTAGCTGTACCCACGACGTCGTTCACGCGACGCATTGTTATAAAATCAATAAGAAGTATATATAAGTGTAATAATGGGGTATTTGACAGTAGTTGAAAAAATATCTATTTTGATTTTTAAATAATTACTCGAGTCATAATGATACTGAATATTGATTTTTTACAAGTTATTTCATTTAAAAATATAAAAATTTTAATTAAATAAAATTACAGAATTTACGTTAAAAATGACGTAATCCAAAATATCAAGCAAATGCAGCTTACGTCACAAGCTTGTTGTATTGTTTTGTAGTTAGGAAAAAAAACTCTTTACTTTTTTGGTAACTATGGAAGAAATTTTTCATTATTAATTTTTAGTCACAAGTAAAACCATTACCTACTAGACCTACTACTACTACTTAATGTTTTAGAGCCAATGACGTCATATGATTTGAAAGAGACAGAAAGCATCGTTTTTGCGGTCTTTTTAAACGCTGAAATTTTAACGGCGATTTTTATTAAAAATATAGTACAAAATAATTTTAAAATGTGTATTATGAGCTTAGTAAGAAGTAATAAACACACTAAGATGGTTTTTAAAAAATTGTCAAATACCCCATTATACAGATACGCATAAAACAACAATTTTTGCGTAATGTGTGTACATGTTCAAAATAGTTTTTCTATTTTCCCGTGGGAATGAGACATTTTCCCAAAGTACAAAGTATCTTATATGTTGACCCAGGTAATAAGTTATCATCACACCAAATTTCATTAAAATCCGTCCAGTAGTTTTTACGTGATGCGTGAATAGACAGACAAAAATTTTAAAGATCGCTGTTTTGATATCTATTTACAGTACCAGTACAATTTTAAAAAAATATTCCATATACAGAAATGGTCTAAATTATATGTATAGATAAAAACTCTTATGACATGTTTCGGTGAATATGACCACTCTCAAACGTGTCTCATATTGACCGAAACATGTCATAAGAGTTTTTATATTCAATAAAAGTGGTATTTTGCAAAGTAAAGTGTTTTTATTTACTAATATCAAATATGGAATACCATAAAGTAACGCTCAAATCTATTAAAATTACATTTTATTTGTGATTTTGTTTGAATTAAGAGGATTTTATGGTCTAGAAATTCAGAAAAACCTATTTTTTTTTTGCATATTTTCAAAGTTTGTAGAGAAAGAAACATTGTACGAGGCAGGGATCGCTGATTAAAAAAATGTAAGTATAACACACACCATAAACGAGTCAGACTGCCCGAAACGAGACCAAACTTTAAACTCGTTTTTCTCGAAACCATATTTTTTGAAATGGTTGACATATCTCAAGTTCTAGTGGACCGATTGCTTTGAAATTTTGTACAGAGCTTCTTAATATATTCAAAATTCCTTTGACGAAACGTTTTTGAAAATTTTTTCTTTTACTATTTTTAAAAAATTCCCAAAACTGATAATAAAAAAAAAACTTTTTTTTCACATGGATGCCATTTGCTAAAAAAATTTTTTTTCGAATCGCTCCTGTCAAACGTAAATGACCACAAAATTCACTAAAATTTTGTGTTTCAGATCACCGAGGGGGTCGGAAACATATCAATCAGGGGGCAGCTTTTTTTGAGTTCCTACTTTGCCGGTTTGTACTTTTTTCAATTTTGACTTTTTTTTACTTTTTAAATGTTAATAAAAAACTGAAAAAAATATCGATAGTAAAAATGTTTAAGGTTTTTTATTTAATACGCCTGGAAAAACACCTTAAATTTGACCGTCTTGACAAGAATACCCCCTTAACTCATTATGATCCAACGTTTGATTTATCACACACTCAATATGATAACGCTGTCTAACAAAACGTTGTTAAAATAGCAAACCCCATATTCTACGGGATCATAACTGATTAAAAATACTTACTGAATTCCCCTCTCCACATCCAGGTCATGTTTCGCTGACATGTGGCACCAGGTCGATTAAAGTCACACGCCGCGCAAATAGTTTCATTAACCATCGCCGACGGTTGTAAACGGTTCGTCAAAATAATATTCGGATACATGGCGCCAACATCTAAATGATAAATTACTGGATTTTCTAGACGATTTGGATGCGTTTTAATTTCCATTAATTTATTCTTAATATCACTGCAAACTTCGTCAAAATTTGTAACCAAATTTAACGGGACACCTTCTTCAACTTCAATTGCATATTTCATTGTCGGTTCAATTTGCATCATCAACTTATCAAACATGTCTGGATCTAAGCGAAATTTACATGGAATATCGGCACGAAACACACCGGATTCCAGCGCTTCCACATGTCCACCCACATACGTTTCCTGATGCAACACGTGACCATCTGACGTAAGTTTATTAAATTCAGTTTCTTGTTTGTTCGGAAAAATAATATTCGCGTGAAAAGCTTCAACCATCAGAAGAGTTTCACATAATGTTCCAGAACCTTTTCGTAACACCTAAATATAAAAATGATCATTTAACCCATTCAGATCCAACATGCCAACGCACGATCCATATTTACCTCATCTGGTTCCATTGGAATGATTGTACACAGCGCGAAAATAAACGGATGCACGTACTTCATGTATAAATAATAGGTGGCAACAGCATCGGACACCGAATAGTTTGATAAAACTTGGGGTTGTTCGGCGGCTAGTGTACACATATCTTCGGGATCCAGTTCAACTGGATCATATCGTAATTTTGCTTTCGCCACTGCTTTTAAATTGTGTGAACCAGCCGGCAAATATGAGTCTCGTTTTACCCAACTTAAAAAAAAATCGTTTTAAAGAGTAAAGCAAATTAATATCCGACAAAAATCGATATCTGAAAAAATTCGTGTAGTTTGACAAAAAAACACTTGGTCGAATATCTACCGCTATTCTAGGTATAATGTATTTGAACAATAGAACACCAATTTTGAAAACAGTAGCAAAAGTTTCAAGTATGTAAGTAATGACTTGCCTCAAGGTCACAAGGTCTCGAAATGAGGTCAAGTTACTAAGTTACTCTTTTTGCTGGTCAACTATTTAAATTAGTGTTCCGTATAGATTAAAGAACTTAAAAATTATTTCATGATAACAAAAATTTGGGAAACATTGCCTTAAATGTTGAATTCTACAACACCCTTGCCAGTTTCAAAACATAATTTTAAAATATTTGGAAGCGCGAAAAAATTTCGTGATAAAATTAGTGCTCCACTGTACAAATAAAAAAATATTCTGAGAAAACACGTCTTAAATATTCTATAAAAGAATTTTCTAGACTCTAGAGTAAAAAATTATGACTAGCCAGAGAGATAGTGTCTTTAAGGGGGCATTTTGGTCTACAAATTCAAAAAAATCGATTTTTTTGCATATTTTCAAAGTTTAGAGGAAGGAACATTGTACGAGGCCGGGTTCGCTGATTAAAAACATCTAAGTATAATACATTATTAAATGACTCAGACTACCTGAAACGAGACTCCAAACTTAAACTCATGTTTTTTGAAACGGTTGACATGATATTTCAACGCGTAGTACGCCGATTGCTTTAAAATTTTGTACAGAGCTTCTTAATATATGGGCAATTCCATGAAATGATGGAATTTTAGTAAAAATTAAAAAATGAAAATAATTAATCCATATCATGCCTACTTGATACTCAAAAGACTAAATAACTGATTACAACGTCTTTTTTATTTTATTTTTTATCTGTAATTGTTTTTATTCTGAAAATTTAGCTTAAAAATGTTTTACTTAATAAAAAAAATACCGTAACTTGTGATTTTTTTCAAATGAATATTAAAATACACCTAAATTTACTTTTTTCTTTCTGCTGAAATAATCATTATACTCGTTTTGAGTATTATTTTGATTTTTTGTTAAGCTACGAATTCGAGTAATGGAGGTTATCAAAACCGACAGAAGTTTTTTTAATTACTAAAATAAACTTTTATCTTTGTTATCTATCATATTTTTTAAAAAATCAAACTTATAAACTACTTACTTTTTAATAAAACTTGTTTTAAAGTGACTGTAATGTAAGTGACCAAAAAGGGTGTAATGTAAGTGACCGAGTAAAAGTTACATTTTTATCAAAAATATATAATATTTCATGAAATTTCTTATTAAAATAATTTACTGAAACATTATTTCTTTAAATTTATTTAAATGAAGCTGTTTGTTATCAAAAGAGAGCAGAAAATTTTCATTATATAAAAAATGAAAAATTGTATACCTTTTTGAGTAATGTAAGTGACCACCTACTTTATCTTGTATAAAAAAAATTTTTATGCATTTTTTGTTGTTTGATTTCCTTTGTTTAAAAGTTCAAATCGTATTCGATTTAATTTGTGTACATTTTAGTGAATTTACTCATTAAATACGAAAATATCCAAAGATTTTAATCTCAATTTTAAATCAATTGTAATGTAAGTGATCATGGAATTACCCATATTCAAAATTCGTTTGACGAGAGGTTCTTGAATTTTTTTTTTACTATTATTAAAAAATTCCCAAACTGAAAAAACAATAGAAAAAAAAAAACTTTTTTTTCATATGGACGCCATTTGCCAAATATTTTGTTCAAATCGGTTCCGTCAAACGAAAATGATATCCTTAGAATTCACTAAAATTTTGTGTTTCAGATCACCGAGGGGGTCGGAATTATGTCAACTAGGGGGTCAGAATCATGTCAACTAAGGGGTCGAAATCATGTCAACCAGGGGGCTTGTACTCTTTTCAATTTTGACTTTTTTTTTTACTTTTTTGTACTTTTCAAATGTTAATAAAAAACTGATAAAAAACCGATAGTAAAAATGTTTAAGGTTTTTTTTATTTATTACGCCTGGAAAAACACCTAAAATTTGGCCGTCTAGACCAGAATACCCTCTTAATTACTGAATAAAATCAAAAAAAAATATTTAAAACAAACCAAAAACAATCCATATGCATAGCCGATCGACACGAATAAATTCCATCGCGACCTTTAAAAAATCCAATCGCCTTCTTCATATCCACTTCATGAACAGCTGCTCGTGCCTCAACAAATGGCCAATCGAAAAAGTCACCGTTATACGTGACAAACACGTGGGGCCGCACGTCCATAATATGCTCAAAAAATTTCATAATTAAACTTTTCTCATCGGGTTCATTAAACACCGTAAATTGTCCCTCATATTCCGGTTTTGGCGTGTACTCAAAATCATCCACATCGGACGAGATGATTTCCCGATTCGTAATCAAAAATCCCTGACCGTCGATCATATACGAAATCATCATAATCTGATCGGATGCGGCATCGGGAAATTTGAGCGGTTGTTTTGTTGTTTCAATATCGAACGCCAACACGATCGGATCTGGACGTTCGATCAGGTCGTCACGTTTGACAATGGATGGTGGCTCCGACATTGACGTGCCACGTGACTTGACACTGTACCACGATCCGCAGAAGATTTTATTGTCAATTGAAACTCGCACGTGATATGGGACATCGTATTCCCTGAAAAAATCAAAAAAAGGTTCTCATTTTGTTGGGCAAAATATAATTTTAATTTATAGTTATGTCTGGATAGGGTACTTAACTAAAATTAAAAAACTATCAAAAAACATGGGATCGTTGCTTTGTCATTTTTCACAACAAAAATCGTATAAACACGAGTCGACTTTCGGCCATTACGCCATCCTCAGGTGAACAACACAACTAAAAACTGTTCTTTTAGGCGAAGCTATTTATATTATAAAAATGAAGTGAATAATGTATTAGTGAGGGGTGTTAGAGATAGAGGCAGATATAAATATATCAAAACAAATGTAAGGGAAATCCCAAGTTAACAAATTTTACTTTTATTGAAAAATTTTGCAAAATACCACTTTTATTTTTGAAACAATATTGTCACAATTTCAAAAATAAAAGTGGTATTTTGCAAAGTAAAGTATTTGTTTATTATTTTTTACTTTTATTCTTTTCTAAAAACAAACTGCAAATTTAAAATTTACATAAGTGCAATGATGAAAGAGATAAAGCCCAGAAAACGGAAATTATTTAAATTCATAATAATGAATCATGGTTAAATTTAAGTGAAATGGACCATATAAGTTTTATAAGAAAACTCTTGGCAAGTTACCTAAAAAACACAATTTCTTTTTATTTTGAATTATTGTTGCTACGCAATTATTATTTGCTACAAATATTTTTGTACTAAATATCTTTAACATAATGACAATAATGACATCACAGAAATCGCGATCTTTTGTAGTGCTGTTTATAACCAAATGATATTTTTTAAAATTTTCTAAGTTTTAATTAATTTCTTATTTATTAAATATTATTCTTAAAATTTTTTTTCGCATCGATTATCAATATTACTTGTGATATAGTTAGTACTGAAATAAAACAAAAAAATGAGAATTATTTTTTATTCGAAAACCCAATTGGTACGAAAAACCGCTCATTGCAATGATGTCACGATTTGAAAACAAATAATCGTCAATGCCAATCTTTATAACCTCAAGATACACCTATGATTTGTCATTCTTTTGGCTTTTTTAAAAATAATTTTTTATTACTCATGCGGGAGAAGTACTAACTTGGTGCACACATTTCTGTACGCAAAATAGCTGCTTGCCCAGTGTACTCTTTCCGCATACTTTTTTGCGTGTGGAAAGTAGCTTTCCACACGCAAATTGACAATAAAACACGCAAATCCGCCTCTTAATTTTTCATTTAATAAATATTTCATAATTATTTCTATAGAAACCACCAACAAAGTAATTTAAACGATAATTAATTCAGAAAAAAAGACGAACACTTAAAAATATTATTAAATAATAAACAAATACTTTACTTTGCAATAAACGTGGTATTTTGCAAAGTAAAGTATTTGTTTATTATTTACAAATATGGAATACCATAAAGTAACGCTCAAATCTATTAATATTAAAAATATTATTTTAAAAAGTAATAAAAATGTCAAAAATAGTGATAATAATAGAAAAAAGTATGTGAAATTCGTAATAAAAAATAGTATGTGCAACTCGTGCGGGATTGTCGATTGCCCCACTCAAGCGAATGAGCGCACTCACTACGTTCGTGCGCTCAACTTCGCTTTCGTGGACAATCGACAATTTCCCGCACTTATTGCACAATATACTATTACCTAATATCAACAATATTTTCCATCTGATTCGTGTTCTTCTTCGAATTATTCTCCTCAGTGTTACTACCAAAAGCCGATGTTAACATTTCCTTATAAAACGTATTGGTTTTAGCGATTTCGCGATTTTTCTTAACGGCTGCGTGAATTTCTCGACGTACTTTAATTAAATCCGTCATATTCATAAATGATAACTTTAAATATCGTTGTTTTAAACCAATTAAATGATTTGGCTAAAATAATAATTTCTAGAATAAAAATCACTCTTTTAAATTCCAGATAAATTTCGAACTTACAAGATCTAAATCTTCTTTGTACACTGTTTCAATATTACAAATTAATCCAAAATATTTTTTTGATAAATATAATGTTACTTCGTGTATCACCTCTTTTGGGGCCAAAATATAAAAGTATGGCATATACGGATAGGACACTTTAAAACGTGAACCATCTTCTTTAATAAAATAATAATCAACAACTGAAATTAATCTTCGATCGTCATCAAGAATTTCATTCTAAAATTTTTTTAAATAGTATAGTCTTATATCGACATTAGAATCACTTACAAGTAAAGGTCCCGAGGCCGGACCAATCGATTTTGATGAAATTTAGATATGTTATAGAATACCAAAAAATAAGTGAGACGTATTTTTTTTATCTGCCGAAAAACGGTTTGAAGGGGTGAAATCACCCTTCAAAAATTTTGGTAAAAATTTAATTTTTATAAATATCTCGAAAACGGTAAGAGATAGAGCAAAATTTTAAATTGACGGTACAGCTCTTTTTAAAGAGCTATCTATTGATATGCAATTTGTTCAAATTGCATCAATAGGGGTGGTTGGGGGTTAAAATTTGGGGGCTAATTTTGCAAAAAGGGGGTAAAAAATAAAAAAATTTCATTTACAGATTTCGAATTTACCGAAAAAATCTAATTGACCTGTTTTTGCTCAATTTTCTAATGTTAAGTCTAGGGGTAGTTAACTGGGGAGTGACTGTGTCAACATAATCGTACTATTTGAGTGATTCAAGAACTTCTTCTTCATGGAAAATAGTTTAAGACAATTAGAATAACGTGGGAATAGAATTTTCGATTTCAAAATTCAGTTTGAGCAGCATTAACCCCCAAACTTCTCCCCGTAACCACCCCTGTTGATGTAATTTGAACAAATTACATATCAACAGATAGATCTTTAAGAAAGAGCTGCACTGTCAATTTAAACTTTTGCTCTATCCCTTACCGTACGTACGTTTTCCAGATATTTAAAAAATTAAATTTTTATCCCAAATTTTTGAGGGGTGATTTCACCGCCTTCAAAGCGTTTTTCCGCAGATAAAAAAAAAAAATACGTGTCGCTTATTTTTTATCAAAATTGATAGGTCCGGCCTCGGAACACCTTTACTTGTAAAAAATTTTACCGTATGCATATTTATCAGGAAACCGACACGTTCTAAGTTATCTTTAACCCGATGAAATCCATATTTATTGTCAACTTCATCCTTTTCGAGAGCTTCACGTAATCTAGCATCTCGGTTACTATCATCTCTAAAAAAAAAATATAAATTGGTAATTTTTTGTTATCGAAAAATTTTATATCAATTTACCGAGTTGACGTTTCGACTTTATCAAATTTATCGGCTTTATATTTTCCAGTATTTTGTAATGAAAACATTATGAAAAGAACATATTTTACAATAAAAATAATAAATAAGTACCCTACATGTGTCTTAAATCTCAAACTCTCAAATATCTATCTTTCCCGCGTTTTTAAACAGAATTTGACAGTACTTATATGTAGGGAAATTTGACATTTAAATCACTTATGTGTCGGTTGTGCCACTGTTTTAATTCTTTTTAAATTTTATAATTTTTTTTTTCATTTTTTATTTTATTTTTAATTGAAGTTTGCAAATTTTTACTTGATCGAGCATCTCACTATCAATTTTTTACACCTTGCTTAATTGCACCCTGAAATAATTAAATGAGACTTCAGATTAATCTCCAAAAGCGGCAACTTGGCCTGTAGGAATAAATCGAATGTACAAATAAAATCAGTATCGTAGTTCGAATGACGTGCATCGAAAGAGCTGTCATAGAAATTAACCAAATTAACCTTTTGTACGGCAATTTTTTTTCCGAAGCTGGATACTGGAACTGTGTAAACAACTTTTTTCAGGATTTTGTAGTACAATACAAACAACGAAATCGTCTCGCATGCATTCGGTACATTTAGTTGATTAGGTGAAAAATACACATAAGAATTTTATATCTGATAGGGACACCCGTAATTTTTTTTAAGAATTGTAGTTTTTCTTTATACAATGATTTTTATTGGAATTTAAAAATTAAAATAAGAAAATCATGGCATAAACTTTGAAAAAATATTGTACGGCCAAAACGGTCCTGAACGCCGTACGTCAAATGAAATCTGACTAACTGCGATACAACGCTGTTAACAATTCCATATAAAACGTATTAGTTGTCAAATTATTGAACCAGTAGCGCGTTTCGTCATTATAGGTTATGACGGTTGTGGCCGTTAACGTGTTAAAATGATTGATCTAAGTACGTTTTATGATGGTTTTATGTATATGATTAATTTCAATAAAAAATGAACACTTTGTTTAAATTTGACCTAAGTTATTATTTAAACACAGACCAACGAACACTATTATACTACTAAACAAAGCGTAAAGCCAGTTTCTAGGCATTTTTCTTGAAGCTTTCTATACTTTGTATACGTACGTATTTTGAAAATAAAGCGAATACCACTTTTTTTCTCTCAAAATTTTGCAATTTCTTCTCAAAAAAGTAAAATTTTATTATCAATAATTATATTTTTACAAAAATTATTTGAAAACGTTACTACGGATACCACTCATTACTATATTACAGAATACTATTGAGGTCGGAACTTGGTCGTAACTGGCTCTCTCAATTATACATTTATATAATTAGTCTATACTCTATATAATATAATATATAATATGTTCATTAGTCTATGTATTTAAACTTTAGGTAAAATAATTTAATTAATATTTTTATAATATTAACTCCTTTAGGACTAATTAGTATGACGAGCTGAGCTCGTCATACTAGTTTTTAGAAAAAATTCAACTGAAGAGTGTGCATTGTCTTATATCGATAACTGGAGGCTGTATAGTAAAGAGCGGTCATATTGTAAATAAATTAAGCAAAACATACCAAACTTGCAATTATACTTATAGAGATATTAAATTTTTTATTTAAAATATTGGAATACACGGCGGTACTAAAAGAGTTAAAGGACTTGAGCAACAAATTATTTTAACTCTACAATTGTATAGTTTATTGCAATCCATTTTACAAAAATAATAATAATAATACTAAGTAATACTTTAAAATGAGATTTATATGAGAAATTTAGATTTTTATGAAGCCAACTATATAGACTTTTTAATGACTAAATTTCATCTGACATTTCTACTAACAATTCAAATTTTTGAATATGCAGCTTTTAGTTGCCTCTGTCTTACAAAGGGTTAAATCAACAATCTGGAGATTATCTCAATGTTTTTATGTGATGAAAAATTGTAAACAAATTTTTTTGAATTTTTCACATTTTCTATTTGAATTTAATAATTTAATAAAAAAAATAATATCAAAATACAAATACCTATAAGTACCTATTGAAAACATTTTTAATTATGTTTGACAGTTCGAAATGTCGTCTTTGTGCAACAATAAAACCAAAAATCGATTTAATAAATATAATAAAAAATGACAATGATTCAAATTCAAATTTAGAATATAAAATTTTCTATTGTTTTCAAATTCAAATTTCCGAAAATGATTGTTTACCGACAACTGTTTGTACCGTATGTTGTGCAAAAGTAAATTATACATACGAATTCACTGAACAAGTACGTAAGGCACAACAGGATTTATTGAAATCAACAATTATTGATACAGTAAAAACTTCCGATGATCCCGAAGATTTGGAAGATTGTAAAACAAATATTAATTATAAATCGGAATATTCCGATACCGTAGATCACAATAATGGAGATAATGAATCAGAGACGAATATTTTGAATTTTGATGATGATTTTTTTAGTGTAAAAGAAGAATGGAAAGATTACGGCATAAAAGAAGGTAAACAAACAAAAAAAACTGTTTTAAAAGGTGCCAAATTCAAAGTTTTTACGAAATTAATTTTCAGAAATAAATTCTACTAAAGATTTTAGTGATGAAGAGAATGACTGTATCGCTAGAAGACCTAGGACAAGATCAAAAGTTAGTGATGCCAGTATGCCACTAAATAACTCCTGTTGGCGACGAAAGATTCTCACTCGCGCCTCTGATGGTAAAACTAGAAGCTTCTAATTTCACCGCTAGAGGCGCAGGTGCAGTCTCTTCGTTGCCAGTTCACTTTGAATCTGATTAAATTTAGTGATTTATTTTTAGGTGAAATCTGAAACACCAACAAAGAATCGAAATAATCCATTAATTAAAATATTTCGCGGTAAGTGTTTCAATTATTTTATCCACATCTGTGTCTTTGTTCGGGGAAGTACCGATTAATCTTTATGTAATTTGTTTTTGTAGAATGGAAAAATTATAAATGGAAATGTCACGATTGTCCTGATGAATTTTCCACGGTTAAAGACTTACGACAACATTATAGTGAAATTCATAAAAAATTGGCAGTATATACTTGTATGGAATGTGGCAAAGTGCTTGATAAGTATGACGGATTTCAAAAACATGTTCGCAATCATCGGAATAAACATAAATTTTGGTAATTCTCTCAAGAAACTCAAGTAAAACATGTACGGATACGTCTAATTGAGATAGAAATATATATTACACAAATTATGTGCGGGTTATTCGATTTTAGTTCACCAATTAGATATACATGTACATGTTTTACTTGAATTCAGCTTAATTAAGACTCACATAGTGTTTGAAAAATTGTCAAACTGGATCGGCTAGGACTCGAATCCGGATCTCTTGGTTACTAGCCAAACGCCTTACCAATTAGGCTACCGACCGCTTGTTCGAGTGCCACTCCAGTCCGACAATCAATCAAACACATCCTCTCTTTAATTCGAGAAGCAGTTATATTTTTAATTTCAAATGTTATCGAGTGTGTGTGTTATGTTATCAAATGTATGACGAACTTTTGTTTGTATTTATACATACACCAATATGAATATTAGTGTATGTATAAATACGAACAAAAGTTCGCCATACATTAATAATGTTTCACAGGAACTCGATAACATTTAAAAAAAATGAATTCAGCTTGCTAATTTCACCACCAGAGACGCAAGTGAAAGTCTTCGCGTCGCCAATATAGTGGATGGGGCTTTCAAATTAGGAAGGGGTTATATTTTTTAATGATTTATGACCAGTCTTCTGTACGGGGGATTGGTCCTACATACCTAATTTTGATAAAAATGAAAAGAACGATCTCGAAAACCTATAATTCACTTCCAGTTTCATAATTCTATCATTTTATTTACAATTTTTATGATATTGAAAAATTTTTGTAATCGTAATGACGTCATCAAATCAAAAAAATTCTTTTTCCGCAAATCAAACTTTATGCAAGTGATTTGAACTAGGGTGATTGGTTTAATCAGGATAATGTGGGTGTGAACTTTTAATTTTTACTGTCACAACTGCAATATTTCTTTTAAAAACTTGACTTATTCGACAGAAGTCTCTTTTTTAGTGACCCTACATGTCTAGTATGGCAAAAATGAAAGATACAACTTTGAAAACCTATAACTCGCACCCAGTTTTATCATTCTGTCATTTTATTTACGATTTTTAAGGCACAAAACTGATTTCCGCTTACGCCTCTGGTGGCTGAATTAGAAGTTGTATAGAATATGTATGTCAAACTGATGGGTACTTAATTTTTTATATAATACAAACGTATTTCTATCTTCAGTTAGATGTGTACGTACATGTTCTACATGATACAGCTTCTAATTTCACCACCAGAGGCACAAGCGTAATTTTTTTCTTGCCAACCTAATATCTTTTACCCATTATGACACAAAATATTGTTAAATATAATTTTTTTGCTAAATGCCATCATTAACGCTTTAAATGATTATGACAAGTTAACTCGTCCTGCAATACGGCGACTCAAAATGCTTTGATATGTATATATTCACTGGTACAGGTGCCGCCATGTATGACAGATTTTTCGAAATACGGTATAATTCTAAGTAATGTTCAATTTTACCAACATAGTTTAGTATAATTTATATTTTGCAAATTCGTATTTATATTTTGCAATTCCTTATCTATTGTACTGGGCGCTGGCGGTAAAAGGTCCGGCATTTTGAGACAAAAAAATTTTCTCTGTGGTTAAAATAAAAGCGTTAGAAAACTAAATCGCCTTTAAACTTGATTTTTAGTAACGTATGTTTAATCATATGCTGATCATAATGAATTTAATTTGATTTTCTTGACCATTTTCAGTTGTGAAATTTGTGGCAAATTTTCATATAACAAAGAACATCACGAGCGCCATAAAGAGACACATTCAGATGCGAAAAAATTCATATGTTACACTTGTGGAAATCATTTCAAAACACCCGCGTCGCTGAAAAATCATGAAAAACTTCATTTACCGCCCGAATTACGCGGGACATTCGAATGTGATATTTGCCATAAGAAATTAGCATCTCAACCGAGTCTTTGGTCCCATAAAAAATTACACACTGGTAATTTATTTATATTTTTGATTTGTAAAAAAGATGTGTTAGAAGTGAAACTTCTTTTTTAGGAGTCAAAGAACATACATGTGATATCTGTGGAAAAATTTTTGCTCAAAAAACGAATTTAATTCAACATGTCGCCTTACATAGAGAAGGATTACCTTTTAACTGTGATTTGTGTCCTAGAAAGTTAGTGTTTTTTACGTTGTCCTTTGAAAAACTCTTTATTTTTAATTTCGGTATTATTCTTTTTAGATTTAAAACCGCTAGACGATTGAAAAGACATCAAATAATTCATACAAACATTAAACCGTACAAATGCGACACATGCGGCAAAACGTTTCGTGCAAAACAGACGTTAAATGATCACAAAACGATCCATATAGATCATTTTCCGTACGAGTGTGAACATTGCAAAAAGGGTTTTAAGTTAAAACAACTCCTTAAGGTACGAAAGGTACAAAATAACAAAAAATGTGAAGTATTTTAATTTTTTTTGAAAAAATGTAGGTACATTTACGTCAGCATACTGGTGAACGACCGTACGCATGCGTGGAATGTAATCATCAATTTGCTAATTGGTCCAATTATAATAAACATATGAAAGGTAGACATGGCATCAGCATGAAATCACCTGTGACGCAATTAATTCATGAACAACAGCAAAAATTAAAATAGAAATTTAAAAAAAATGAAAATGTATTTTTATCGTGGGTCTATGTCATAGATAAATAACAGTATTTGATAATTGTGAATTTTATCTATGGTCAGAACATGTTACGTCATACATTACTTTTGAATTTTAGAACAAATTCGGATATTCTTGGATGTGTTCACCAGAAAAAAATGTTACGTAACGGTTTGCACCATTACAAATCAAAAGGGTTTGATTTAAACAAAATAACGCATGTTGAGATGAAGAAACTGACTGTTTTTTTACTCGATAACTTTTCAATGTGAATGTACTTCAGAAGTTAAAAATTTATACCCTGAAAATCAGAGAAAAGCCATGAAAAAATATTTAGCTTGCATTTTTTGTATCAGAGTTATCTAGTTTGTAACGATAGAAGCTCCGTTACGTGGTATTTATTTCTAGCGAACGCAATATTATTTTTAATTCATGTTGTATTTTTGTACAAAATGTAAAAATTTATAATAAAATAAATATATTTGAAATTGAAATTGAATGAATATTAAAATTTTTTTGCCTTTTTGAACAAATCTCGTTAGTTGAAGCATTTAATCACATCTATTGATTGGCGATGCAAACATTACACGAGCGCTCCTGGTTTTTTAAATTAGAAGCTGTATCAAATAAAAAAAAAATTGTATACGTTTAATTGTCGACAGAAATATGTATTATACAAATTATGTGCGGATTACTAGATTTAACGTATACGTATATTTTTACTTGATACTAATCTTACCACCAGAGGCGCGAATGAGAGTCTGTGTCGCCAATAAGTGGCTCACAGTGGCTGTTGTGGTTACACTCGTTACACTATTTGGTTGTAAAAAATTAAGTTTGTCATATTGGGTTGAATTTCTATGTACGTGATACACATTCATAACATATACCTCCAAGCCTTCTTCGTAAATCTCTTTTTTCTTCATAAAAAAATTTAGAAAAGTTATATTCGATTTATCCTTTAATATGCCCATCTTTAATACTGATTACTTCCGTTTTTCAATTCATCTTTACACCCTACTTCTTCTTAAAGTGAACAGGGAATAAGGAAAACTTAACCCATTGTGTCCCTAAATATGTAGTTTCGTTACTTTTGTGACAACGGCGCTCTTATTAAGTACTGTCTTAAAAAATGAATAATTAGAAAATAATAATTAAATTTTTTTTATATTTATGATTACGATGTCTTGTTTTCTTAAATATTTTGCTCAAATTTTGGAAAAAATATTTATATTACCTAATTTACTTTGTTTTTAAAAAAAAAAATACGTTATAATACTCATGATATCTGAGTATAGTTTCACAGAGGTTAAAAATAGTATATTATTGTAAAGGCTCAAGGGCAACAAATCACACGAGGGATGAAAAAAGAGACTAGTCCTGTGGTGTATATACTATTTTTTGCAATTGCGGATAATTTAAAGTTATAAAAATTTTAAAAAATTACTTAAATGTCATTAAAATTGTATGTAATAATATTCCATCAAGTTTACTTTGAATAAATTGTACAATACAAAACATACAAAATATAACTGTTTTTATCTACAAGTTTGAATTTGTTCATTATTTTTAATTACCTAGCAACACTATTTAATTAATTTAAGTTAAATTTCTGTAAATTGTGCTTGCTGATTGGTTTTAAAGCGGAAGCAAAATAATTTTTTAGTCCCTTGGGACTAAAAGTCAATTTTTTAGTCCCTTGGAACTAAAAGGGCACTTTACTCCCTATTATGAGGGACTAAATCATGTCTTTTAGTCCCGGAATTGCAAAAAATACTTTTTTCTACTGCTGGTACACAATGAATTAAAATTAAAAAAATCGTTTAAAAAGAAAATCAGAATTTAAAAGATATTTAGAAATCATAAGAAAGGTTTTTAAGATAAAAAAAAGGATACATGTGCAAAATTATTTAATAAATAATAACATTTTTTTTGCAATTCCGGGACTAAAAGACATGGTTTAGTCCCTCATAATACGAAGTAAAGTGACACTTTTAGTCCCTTGGGACTAAAAAATTATTTTGCTCCCGCTTTTAAACCAATCAGCAAGCACAATTTACAGAGATATAACTTAAATTAAATAGCGTTCCTAGGTAATTGAAAATAATAAACAAATTCAAACTTGTAGACAGAGACAAACATTTATATTGTATTGTAGAATTCGATTGATTTTTCCAAAGTATACTTGATGGAATATTATAACATACAATTTGAATGACATTTATGTATTTTTTTAAAATTTTTATAATTTTAAATCATTCGGAATTGCAAAATATAGTATATACACCACAGGACTAAAGTGTTTTTTTCATCCCTCGTGTGGTTTGTTGTCCTCGGGCTTTTACAAGCCCTCTGGCAACGAACTACACACTCGGGGTTAAAACTCACACTTTAGTTCCTTGATGTATAACATACTATTTTTAAGATTTCTGAATAACGGAAATTTTGAAATTAACAAAGTTTACAAATAGGAAAAAAGTCGGTTGAATACTATAAATTAAAGATAATTATCTCGGAATAACGAATCAAATAAAACCTAATAAGGAGTTAAAGACTGTCGTTTATCTGAACCTTTATAATTTATCTGACCTGCCTATATCGTGTATATCGTGTATATCGTGTATATGGTGTATATCTAACCACACAACAATCGATCATAAAAAGGAGCTATCTATGGCTGGGTGGTAATGTGAAAAGATGTGACCTAAATATTAACAAAACGATTATTATTACTATTATTTATTATAATTTTAATTAAAAATGTTGCAGCGAGTTATAATATTGAGTGCAACATGTTATTTACAGTTTACAGGTGTGTATTTTGGTCAATTGTTTAATTGTTGATTCAAATATATTTTGACAGTTTGAAATCGGTGACATTTCGCCATTTTTTTGTGTTTGAAAAAAAAATGTAATTTATTATTAAAGTAATAAATATTGTTATTAAATTATTAGGTGCCGCTTCAGCTGAATGTCGTGATCTGAATGGACGTCGAATAGCTCAAGGAATTCATTACGTACCGGGACCGGACGCTTGTACACTTTGTGTATGTGATAGCGGAAACCCAAAATGGTGCAAAGCGGTGTTATGTTCGCCCCCACAAGTAAATATTTTTTTTTATAAATTCGTTGAAAATTTTGTAATACATCCTTTTTGATTGTATTAAGTCCGTTGTATTCACTCTTAAAAACGGATGGGGCACTTGGATGTCGAAATTTTTGCCTAGGCTGCGTAAATAGCTAACTTTTTTCCCACTCAGTTTACTAAAATATTGTATATACTTTTTAATTTCAAATGTTATCGAGTGCCTGTGAAACATTATTAGTGTATGGCGGATTTTTATCCCTATTTAAACATTCACCAATATTCATATGTCCACTCCATGTCCAGCTTTGGCTGATACTTGAACACTCGATGTACTTTGGCAAATGGCCAATTCATTATGTTAATTAAAATTGACATAGTGTTTGAAAAATTACCAAACTGGATCGGCTGGGACTCGAACCCGGATCTCTTGGTTACCAGCCAAGCGCCTTACCAACTAGGCCACCGATCACTTGTTCGAGTGCCACTCCAATTCAGCAATCAATCAAACACAACCTCTCTCTAATGCGAGACGCAGTTTTTATATACTTTTTAATTTCAAATGTTATCGAGTGCCTGTGAAACATTATTAGTGTATGGCGGATTTTTATCCGTATTTAAACATTTACCAATATTCATATGTCCACTCCATGTCCAGCTTTGGCTGATACTTGAACACTCGATGTACTTTGGCAAATGGCCAATTCATTATGTTAATTAAAATTGACATAGTGTTTGAAAAATTACCAAACTGGATCGGCTGGGACTCGAACCCGGATCTCTTGGTTACCAGCCAAGCGCCTTACCAACTAGGCCACCGATCACTTGTTCGAGTGCCACTCCAATTCAGCAATCAATCAAACACAACCTCTCTCTAATGCGAGACGCAGTTTTTATATACTTTTTAATTTCAAATGTTATCGAGTGCCTGTGAAACATTATTAGTGTATGGCGGATTTTTATCCGTATTTAAACATTCACCAATATTCATATGTCCACTCCATGTCCAGCTTTGGCTGATACTTGAACACTCGATGTACTTTGGCAAATGGCCAATTCATTATGTTAATTAAAATTGACATAGTGTTTGAAAAATTACCAAACTGGATCGGCTGGGACTCGAACCCGGATCTCTTGGTTACCAGCCAAGCGCCTTACCAACTAGGCCACCGATCACTTGTTCGAGTGCCACTCCAATTCAGCAATCAATCAAACACAACCTCTCTCTAATGCGAGACGCAGTTTTTATATACTTTTTAATTTCAAATGTTATCGAGTGCCTGTGAAACATTATTAGTGTATGGCGGATTTTTATCCGTATTTAAACATTTACCAATATTCATATGTCCACTCCATGTCCAGCTTTGGCTGATACTTGAACACTCGATGTACTTTGGCAAATGGCCAATTCATTATGTTAATTAAAATTGACATAGTGTTTGAAAAATTACCAAACTGGATCGGCTGGGACTCGAACCCGGATCTCTTGGTTACCAGCCAAGCGCCTTACCAACTAGGCCACCGATCACTTGTTCGAGTGCCACTCCAATTCAGCAATCAATCAAACACAACCTCTCTCTAATGCGAGACGCAGTTTTTATATACTTTTTAATTTCAAATGTTATCGAGTGCCTGTGAAACATTATTAGTGTATGGCGGATTTTTATCCGTATTTAAACATTCACCAATATTCATATGTCCACTCCATGTCCAGCTTTGGCTGATACTTGAACACTCGATGTACTTTGGCAAATGGCCAATTCATTATGTTAATTAAAATTGACATAGTGTTTGAAAAATTACCAAACTGGATCGGCCGGGACTCGAACCCGGATCTCTTGGTTACCAGCCAAGCGCCTTACCAACTAGGCCACCGATCACTTGTTCGAGTGCCACTCCAATTCAGCAATCAATCAAACACAACCTCTCTCTAATGCGAGACGCAGTTTTTATATACTTTTTAATTTCAAATGTTATCGAGTGCCTGTGAAACATTATTAGTGTATGGCGGATTTTTATCCGTATTTAAACATTCACCAATATTCATATGTCCACACCATATGATTGATTGCTGAATTGGAGTGGCACTCGAACAAGTGATCGGTGGCCTAATTGGTAAGGCGCTTGGCTGGTAACCAAGAGATCCGGGTTCGATACCCAGCCGATCCAGTTTGGTAATTTTTCAAACACTATGTCAATTTTAATTAAAATATTGTAGTTTCTTACAGAATGATATTTTTTTTTTTTAGAAGTAAATGTAGCCGATGTCTGTCTGAAACAGTTTAGCTTTTTAACAGTGAAATAATTTTTAAAATTCGTTCTGTAGTTTTTCAGTTTATCACTTTTACATGCAAAATAAACTCACATTTTCTCTTTACAATAAGGTACCTAGTTAAAAAAAAAATGTACAACTTTTTTGATGTGTATTTTAAACTTTAAGTAGAATAAGAGAAGTTTAAGTAATATTTTTTTGGCAATTAAAGAATAAATTAACATTAAATTCATATTTAATTTCAAATGTTATCGAGTGCCTGTGAAACATTATTAATGTATGACGGACTTTTGTTCGTATTTAAACATACACCAATATTCATATGTTCACTTAATGTCCAGCTTTAGCTGATACTTGAACACTCGATTTACTTTGGCATGCATGGCCAATTAATTATGTTAATTAAAATTCACATAGTGTTTTGAAAACTTATCAAATTGGATCGGCTGGATTGGATCGATAACATTTGAAATTAAATATAAACTACGTCTCGCATTAAAGAGAGAACGTGTTTGATTGATAATCGAATTGGAGTGGCACTCGAACAAACGGTCGGTGGCCTAGTTGGTAAGGCGCTTGGCTAGCAACCAAGAGATCCGGGTTCGATTCCTAGCCGATCCAATTTGATAAGTTTTCAAAACACTATGTGAATTTTAATTAACATTAAGTTCATTATTACAGTCTATTTGCTATCAGAGTTCATTTTACATTCAAAATAAATTAAGATTTTGTCCTAAATTTTTAATAAAATATTAATGAAGTTTTACGCGATAGTTCCTATAATAGTTTTTAAGAAAATCGAATCTAAATTGAGTCCAAAATTTAGGCCTTAATTTATATACCGGTTAATTGTATTATTAATAAATGTCAGTGGTGTCGTCAATAAAGTATCAGGCATGAAATCAGGCAAAATGTTCCTCTTTCTTATTTGTGTAAATAATTTCGGTTTAAAAAAAAAATCTGACTGTTACCTAGTGAATTTTCATAATTAATTAGTACAGGTATGCTCTGACTATTAGAACTAGATTTCTTGGGGTTAGTAACGGAAGGGGAAATATAAAGCAACGATATATAACATACAAAATAATGTCTTAACGTCCATTCATATCTACAGACACTGAACGTCACAGACACGTATCGACGTAAGCCAAAGCCGCTTGCTCTCGTTTCCAATCAATTTGCACTTGTTTTAAATTACATTTGGCTTGCTTTTGACATTTTTGTATATTTCTGTCTCACTTTCCATGTTCTAGAGAGAAGGATCAAGTATTAGCGTTCGGTATATGTACATCGTATACTGTATACGACGTATACCGAACGTTAATACTTGACCCTTCTCTCTAGAACATGGAAAGTGAGACATGAATGTATGAAAATGTGAAAAGCAAGCCAAATGTAATTCAAAAACAAGTGCAAATTGATTGAAAACGAGAGCAAGCGGCTTTGGCTTACGCCGATACGAATCGGCCCATTGTTTAATGCTGTTCTTATGAACAAATTCATGCATACAGACAATCCGTGTCTGTGTGGTATATTTGAATACACCCATAAGAAAAGCATTAAACAATATTTCTCGTGTCTGCCACGATACGTGTCTGTGACGTTCAGTGTCTATAGATATGAATGGAGCTTTATACATAGATTTGTTTGTACCAAGTCCTCAGCGTAAGTGTAGAAAATTGTAACTAGTGGTGAGCCCAGAGTGTGCCCGACACGGCTTAAGACATGTAGTCAGTCGGTGTCCGTCGCCGAAGACGGTGCATTGTAATACATTGTTAGACATTGTTACTTGAATTGGACAGGTTGGTCTGTCCCATAATAGGTGTTTTGTAGTAGTGTGTGTGAATACGCACACTACTACAAAACACCAAACCAACACCATTGCAAACAGTGTGTACCTACACAACATAGTGGGGAGATTTTACGTCACCCACTGGCGACAAGTGGAACAGTTTGATAGACATTCTAGTTTGGTTCCTTGGTTTGTATATTTACACATAAAGTTGATGTATTTTTCGATGACATTTATATGAAAGTTTATATGAATGAAGTTTATTGGAAATAATTTTGGTCACTTATACACCAGTACAAGCTCTATAGTAGTTTTTCATACTTAATTTTAACAATAATCACAAGAAATTTAATGAGCTACACAGAGTGTCTCTAATAAAATTACCAGCATGGGGATCCTGTAAACGGTGAGAGATACAGTTTGGGTTAAATTAGATGAATTATGCAGAAGCAATAGAAGCGTCGAATTCTATCTCCAAACTTTCCAAATAGGGAATATGCATGTTTTTCATTTATTTCAAAAATAGTTTAAGTTGATGTCAAAAAATCACAAAAATATATTATGAGTACAATTTGCGCCTTTATTTCAGAAAAATAAAAAAATGATTTTTCATTTTACATTATCATTATTTAAACATCACAATTTGGCGCGCTGACGTCACTTGAAGATATTAAAATAAGAAAGTTATTACCACCCAGGCCAGCAGCATTGTTATATATTTCGTTCTGTAGATGGCACTGCTTCTGATAATATCAAAAATTTAATCGTTTATTCTCCACTGCTTTCCATATCTGCCAATATTTTAATTTTTTTAACGAATAAAATTTAGCAAATATATTAAATAGTTAATGAACTAATAGTCTTTTTCTAGAATTTTTTTCTCAAGAACGGAAGTAAATATCAATTTCAAATTTTGTGCACATATTTATTAAGTATTAAACTACACAAAAAAAAAAAAAAATTTTCAAGGAAAAATATAAAAAAGTGTCCATTTTAGAGATAGTGCAGTGTGACGATCCAAAAATCCAACGCCTTGTTAGTGGACATCCTAGCGCCGGTAATAAACCACCGAAATCCAAAAACAAAAAAGATTTATAAAATATATAAAGAGTACCGGCAACCTCTACCTATAATATCAATAAATAGCTGAAAGAAAAAAAAATGGCGGATTTTTGAACTTTTGATTACGATTTTTGTCTTATTTTTCGCTCTTTAAAGTAAATTTAAAAATAAAAAAAATATTGAAAGTGTATCGAACTTAGGTAGAGGTGCCGAAGAATTGAATTATCTTTAAAATAAAAAATTAAAAAAAAGGATCCATCGAATAGTTTTTGAGTTATCGTGTCCACCAGTTCCAAAAATGTAGTTCCGAGATATTATAAAATATATATAAAGAAACGTATTTTCAAAATTTTATATTTAATACTCATTATTGCGTGAACTACGTTTTCTGATTTTTTTTTTTTTTTATAGAAAACTGGATTCGGTTAATGTGCAAGAATTTTGTTTTTAAATTATTTTCAGTAAAATCACTTTGGGAACATATTCTACACATAATTTGCTATCAATTTCGGCAAAAAAAATCGATTTTTTTATCAAATCTCAAGTAAACCTTCCCTTAAATTACTTTCAGCAAAATCACTTTGGGAACATATTCTACACATAATTAGCTATAGTCTATTTCAGTTAAATTTAACCATGCTTCGTAACTTTGAATTTAAATAATTTCCGTTTTCTTGGCTTTATCTCTTTTATTATTGCATTTATGTAAATTTTAAATTTGCAGTTTATTTTTAGAAAAGAATAGAAGATCGATTTGTTTCGAATATAAGAATTATTTAATTTTTTAACGAAAAAATAAATAAATAAATAATAAAATAAATAAATAAAAAACTAAAAAATCAAATTAATGTACATCTAATTCATTTAAAATACGAATATACCAATATTACCGAATTTTATCGAAAATTACCGTAATATTAGCAGTGGTAACATAATTTTCAAAATTACCGGTAATTTTACATCTCTAAACATCTTCACTCTACAGTGATAACTTTATTAGAAACAGCCTCTGTATACGCCGTTTAACGATATTTGAAAAAAAATTTTCTATTTTCTAGGACTGCAAATCATTCCGTGTAGGCAACACATGTTGCGAATTCATTTGTTTAGATGATACGTTATCAAAATCGGACAGCGTGCTCGATTTGGACGGCAACACAGATCTCGGATTACGATTGGTGGCCAGTGCGATCACAGCCATCCTATCGCTTTCCATATTATTTTTTCTCGTACATCGAATACGTCAACGAAAGATACGTGGACGTCAGAATCGACAGTTGAGCGAGGATGAACGTAGCCTGGGTAGTATTGGCTACATCGCCGGCAGTATCGGATACTTACAGGGCAGCATGGGCTACCTGGGCAACGGCAGTAATGATCTCGAGTTTCATTACGAAGAACCACCGTCACATTATCCACTGTGGAAACCTCCAGGTAAAGTACAGTGTAGATACACAAAACCCATGTCGCAGCACCTGCATAACATAGCGAATTTCCAAAGATTAGATACTGATGGATCTCATAAAATCACCTGTATCCATCTAAAATAATTTAACTCTCTAATGGTACGAGTCGACTTGATACAATTGTAGCGCTACAAATCGTTTGTAGCGCTATAAATGTTGCAATGGTGTGTACACTTAAAAACGTGTTTCGCGCTACATTTGTATCTGCAACATGGTATCGAGGATTCGTGATACAATCTGTTGCAATGTGTTGCACCAAGTGTGTACACTAGCTGCAACATTTGTATCTCGATACATTCATTTATTTTTTCTACTTAACTTTGCTTAGTTTTGTGTTGTTATTTTATGTGTGTTGATCACACAATAATTGAAGTCGCCTCCAAAATATTCCGAAATAATTTTGATGATATTTTAGGTAATTATTTCCCCCGGGGTGAAGCTCCACCACCTTATGAAGAGGCTGTGGCTGCAGCTCGTGCCGAGGCTGCACTGATTGCAACCACCACCACGGTGGTGGCGCCACCGTCGTCCACGCATCAATACAGTACAAATCATAACATTCCATCGCTGACCGCACCGTCAGCGACCACAAGACCGGTTGCACCTCCCCAGTTGGCAACAATCTCGACGCCGAACAGTAACACGTCGTCAAACACCGGCTGCTACCAACAACATCGCACCGACGTGTCCACCAATACAGTGCGAACAGAAAATCCACGATCGGTCGTAGTGACAACACATATAGTTGACGCGACAAATTCGGAACGCGAGTACGGTAAAACGAAAAGTACCACGGAATCGGCGGTCGTTGTCCGGGAAGTGACGTCCGGGAATCGATCGATTCTGAGAAATGCCAATAATAATATGACGTCATCATCGTCACATTCCACCACCAGTAACCATCATCGAACAATACCAAAAAATTTGACCGTAAATAATTCTGGTGGTAATGAAACAGGTGGCGCTGACACGCATATATCTAGTATTTCAAGACGGGATAATCAGACAACTATCACACCAACGATTGAGTTTAAATCATTACCGGTAAGTTTTGTTGGGCATTAGTTTCACTGTTACTTTATACATGGTGGAAGCACTACATCCGTCGAATGCTATCTCTAAACCTTCCAAATTCCATGCGGTTTAAGAGCTATAGCCCAAAAAAAATCATAATTCTATTTTTTTTTTTTTGTCAGTAACTTCTTACTGGTAAGAATGGGGTATTTGACTTTGGGGGATTTTGGGTAACTATTTTAAAATACGCATATTTATGTATTATGCATTGATAGTAGTGTTACAAATAATTTTTTTTATTGTTATTTTGTAAAATGGACCATTTTCTCAAATATGTAGCAATCTGTGTACCAGGGCGGCGACACAGGTATTTGGGATTACATGTCTATAATCGAGATATTAATTTACCCAACCAAAAATCACCTTTTGTTAATTCCACTTTAGCAACGAAATTTTCCAATTCGGTTACCTAGGAATACTGTTTATTTTTTAGAAATTAATATTCCAACTATAGAGGTAGTTTCAATTAACCCGTGGCGCCGTCCTGGTGTTAAACAATTTTTTTATGCGGTTACATAGCAATTTTTAAATTAAAATTTCAATTATAGAGATGTAGTCCCAACTTACCTGTGTCGCCGCCTTGGTGTCAGACAGACCCTCGTGCGAATAGCCAACATAAATTTAAAAAAACGAGATTTTTTTATTTTTGCTTCGATCAATCGTTTGTGAATGTTTGTGACGGTATTATTTTCGTTTGTGACTAATTAGTTAATTAATTATTTAATTGTTAATTAAGAGTGTGTGAATAGCCAACATTTTTTAAAATTTATTGCAATATTGACTTCCGAGCACTTAATCGATCGAAAATCGTTTGTGAATTCCAAATATACCATTAAAAAGATTTGTGACAGCGTATTCTTTAAAAAGATAATAAAAAAAATTCTGTATACTGCTGTGATTTACAAAATAGTTATTTTTTCTCACACTAGAGGGCATTGGAGTATAAATTTAGCGCAACTAAACAGAGTGGCTAATATAAAAAACTTCATTACTACAAAAAAAAATTGATTTTTTAGTCGAATTTTCTCCGAAAAATTAGACTTATACAGTCTATACGATAAGAGCTGCGAGAGGCGAGAGTAGGGGCGCTATCCGTTTTCGGACCCGTAGAACACGAATATGTAGAAAAAAAAAATGTCTGATATATATATATATATATATATATATATATTTTCCCGCCACCTTTTAATTTGTGTAGGGCCCCCCTATGGAAGTTAAGAGATGAAATTTGGTAAATGGGGCTCATTTTCGAGGCACCTCATACTATCAAAGTGGGGTCAAATTTTGGGCAAATTTTTTTTCTGACCCGACCTTTAAGGGGGTGGTGGGGGGCGGAAAAGCAATAAAACTTTTTCAAACCGGTTTCAAATAATGTTTCGGTCAATTATCTACAACATATCCAAAATTCAGCTTGCTAGGATGATATGGTGGGAGTAGAGGGGGGAAAAACGATTTTCGCTGGATCTAACAGGCCCCCAGCCCCCCAGAATTAACGTAGAGGGTTGAAATTTGGTGTGTTGATAAAGTTCGTACCTAGGTTGTGCTTTCTGGAGGTTTTAATATTTTACCCCCACCCCCCTCATTTTTAAGCTACAATTTCATGCATTTTCGACGTTTTCGAAGTTTGTACCACTCGCACAGGTCACCCGAATAAACCTAGAGGGCTGAAATTTTGTACTCGGATTGAGTTAGTATCAAGGGGGTGCCTTTTGGGGGTCTCGACTTTTAACCCCTACCCCCACCATTTTTATACCCAAAAGAACATGATTTTTCTTGTTTTTTAACAGTTTCGTTCGGGTCAAAATCTCCCCAAATAAACCTAGAGGGCTGAAATTTGGTGTACAAGTTAAGCTAATAGCCAGACACTGTTTTTTGCAGGTTTCAACTTTTAACCCTTACCCCCACGATTTTTACGCCAATATTTCCTTAATTTTTTTGCTTGTTTTCTAACACGTCTAGAGACTCCATAAGGAAACCTAGAGGGCTGAAATTTTGTACGTGCATTCAGTTAGTATCCAGCTAGTACCTTGTAGGGAGTCCACATCACTTTTCCCCCCACTTCTCCCATTTTTACATCGGAATTGAATGCTATTGTAAAATGTGTTTTAAAAGCATTATGTTTATTCTAAATACAAGTAGGCGAATAGTAATTTTAAAAAATTTAAAAAAAAGTGAATATAATTTTTTAACAAATGAAATACATACATATTAAGTAATTTAAAAATGTTATTAAAGTCACTGTTTATTTATAAATTAAGAATTTTGGATTTTTATTATTTATAAAATAGAAATTTTCGATTTTTTTGGAAAGAAAAAATATCTTCATAAAAGCCTTCCAGTTTACTATTTAAGTTCCTTTTTTAATATTTAAAAGTAAAACACAAAGGCAATTGGCGGATAAGCATGGATAGAAATGCCCTCGTACGAATTGTGTTGGCTTTTTCCCTGTTAACTTCTATCGGCACAAAATTGAAATTTACTGAGATTCAGCCCTTAAAAACTTAAAATCTTTTTATAAAGCCCCGATCAACCGGACACTCATTATCAGTTTTGAAACCACCAAAATTGCAAATCGCTTGTGGACTTTCAATTATATTTCGCTTGTAGACACTCAATACCGAAGAAATAATTTTTTTTTATTTTTTTTATTTTTTATTTTTTATTTTTTTTTTTTTTTTGAAAGAAAAAATATCTTTATAAAGGCCTTCCAGTTTACTATTTAAGGTCCTTTTTTAATATTTAAAACTAAAACATAAAGGCAATTAGCGGATAAACATGGGCAGGAATGCCCTCGTACGAATTGTGTTGGTTTTTTTTCTGCTACCTGTTTTCGGCACAAAATTGAAATTTACTGAGATACAGCCCTTAAATACTTAAAACCTTTTTTTAAAGCCTCGATCAGCCGAACACTCATCACCAGTTTTGAAACCAACAAAATGACAATTCGGTTGTAGACTTTCAATCACATTTCGCTTGTAAACATTCAATACCGAAGATGAAGGGGAAAATTCGACTACCGTGATGGGGCCCCGCTGCTCACGGCGTTTTTTTTATTATTTTTTTAAAAAAATACGCTGTCACAAATGTTTTTAATGGTATATTTGGAATTCACAAACGATTTTGGATCGATTAAGTGCCCGGAAGTCAATATTGCAATAATTTTTAAAAAATGTTGGCTAATCACACACTCTTAATTAATAATTAAATAATTAATTAACTAATTAGTCACAAACGAAAATAATAGCGTCACAAACATTCACAAACGATTCACAAACGGTTGATCGAAGCAAAAAATCGCTCATTTGGTATTTAATAGACATCGTAATAAGTACTCTCTTTAAAAAAATCTAACATAGTATTTAAAAAAAAAATTTCTTAAAAAAAAAGTAAAGTTGTGTACAGACAGCACAGCCTCCGGATAAACTGACATCTTTGTCCACCTTGTCGCTGTAGTCGAATTTCGTATCCCCCCCGGGTAAAAACTCATAGCGAATTGTTCATACGATAATTTACTATGAAAAAATCGACTGATTCCACAGAAGTCTTTTTTTCTGGTGGTCCCACTTGCCTAATTTTGATAAAAATGAAAATAACGACTTCAAAAACCTATAATTCGCTCCATTTTGATCATTCAGTCATTTTATTTACAGTTTTTAGAGCACTGAAAAATTTTTGTGGACTCGATGACGTCACCGAGTTAAAAAATTTCTTTTTTTTTTTAAATCAAACTTTGTGGATGTGATTCGAAACGGGATGATTTGTTAAATTAGGCTAATTTGGGTGTGAATTTTTTATTTTTGCTGTTAAAATGACGAAATTCCTTTTAAAACTATGACTAATTCGGTAGAAGTATTTTTTAAATTAGTGCTATATGCTCAGTTTTAGCAAAAATTGCAAGAATGACTTTGAGAACTTCCAATTTCGTCACTTGTGTCGTCACAATTTGCGATCAGAAACAAATAGTTCTAATAGTTCTAAATCGGTTAAATTCAATGCATTTTTGTGTCAGCCATTTTTAAGTTCCGCCCATCTGACAGATCCCAGTTGTACTTTACTAATTTTTTTTTTAAATTTTACAGAAACGTTCATCCAAAGATCGTTTGATGGCCGATCATAAAAGTATACGATCCGACGTGTACTACGAAGACATTACCCCTCAGCCAACTAGCTCGCGCGAAATTCACGCCACCGGCCATCGGACAATTCCACGACACCTGAGTGCAAACGGACTGAGCAACAACTGCTGTAGTAAAACACATTCCACGCACAACATTTCCGCCAGCCATTCCACAAATTCCAAAGAGAGTGGTAACAGTAACACGCTACGAACCACTACAATACATTACCCCGTCATGTCGGTAATATCGTTACCAACGTCACCAGTGCCACCGCCTGGTGTGTTTGGTAATCACACGAACAGTAATAATAGCACCACGGAGTCGTTGTCCACGTGCGATGCCAAAGATGGAACGTTAAAGGTGAAAAATTCGAATACGTCAAAATTGAATATGAAAAATTCGAATTCGTCGAATAATGTGGGACAAGTGGTACAAAAAATATCGTCGCAAGAAATTGAAAGTAGTTTAGACGGGTCATATCAGTGTTTACATCAAACGTTTGATGATGAAGATTATCGGTAAGTGCGAAAAAGATAAAGCGGCAGTTTCACAAGACAATTTACTGCTATCACAATAACAATTTAGTAGGCGTGGCTATACTGTTAGGCAATTTTTTGTGTGAAACATACTTACTGTTACCACAGTTGATTGTTATGACAGTTACTGTTATAACTAGAATTTTTTCTACTTTTGCGATCGCAGTAAAATTTTATTGCATTAAAAATGGCGGAATTTATAAAAAGAATTGAATTCTTGGAAGAAAAACTTCTAAATCTAATCCAATTGTAACATAAAAATGGGTGTTTGTGAGACACAAAGTCATCTGACTATAAAAATAATATAAAAAGGAAAAATATATTTGAAAAAATATTGTGAAAAAATTAAATTTGACAGAAGAAGTGTGAAAATGAATTCTTTGTTTAGTAATCAAATGTGCAACCTGAAAATTTTATGGAGATTAGCTGTTTTTCCTAATTTAAAAATATTAAGAGTATTGTATATGACTTTTCTTATGGAATTCTAAAAATTTGGCATAGGGTAATCCTATGAAACTTTGGAAATCATTTACCGTTAATAATTTGGTTAATAAATTATTTTCTATGTCAAAAAGGAACCTGTTCAAGAACGGTGTTTTCATTTAATATTTTTTTCTCTATTTTCTTTTAAATATTTTTTTTCTTAATTAATAAACGTATTAAAATACAATTTGATAGTTATTTTTATTTGCCGCCATTTTAATAAAACTACTGTTAAAAACACTTTTAAATATTGTGAATCATCATATAACAGTAAAACTATCAGAGTAGCAACATCCCCCACCTAACAGTTCTACTATTATAGCAGCCTACTGTCATGTGAAACTGACCCTTAAAAACACAATATACAGGGTGGAAAAATTGAAAGTCTCATGAGGACTTGACATTTAGACTAAGTTGTAGAGGTTAATAGGGTGAGAGTAAAGGGATGAATAGAGATAGGACACAGGTTAATAGGAACACTGTATCAGATATAAAGGGAAGAAGGTGGGATAATTCGAAATGGACGAAGGGTGTATTGGAACATAGCACCGAACACTTTCGAGATTTTTATAAACATAGTAAACATGACATTTCTATACTTTATAAACTTTAGAATTTACGTTTATTGCTACACAGACCAAATCAAGTCCCTATGCAGACATAAATTTTTAATATATTAAAGAACGGGTACTCGTAAAAGAAATACAAAAAAATACGATGTGAAGTTTAAATTCGTGTCGATTTATTCCGTTTTACGGTACTGGTTTATGTTATTAAAATACCGTACATTTTTAGATATCGTTTTTCCGATGAAAAACAGACTGTCAGAATATTCACCCTGTATATTTACTACAACAATGTTCATTGTCTATTTTTCGATTTTGTTTTAGAAGTGAATGTGAAAATTGTAAATCGGCGCACGGCTCCAGATACTATTTAGCCGGCGAAGATGAAGATGAATTGTCAAGTCCAAACGAAACGATGACATTACAAAGACGTCCACTTGAACCACCGACTGACACACTCGGTCATGGTCCAACGTACTATCGAACGTCACTTACACTGCCTACAAATACAAAAAAATTAAGGTAAGTGGCCCTAAAAAATCCACATGTACTACTGGATGGAGTACAAAATCAAAAATAGTCAAGAATTACAAACACTATTTTTTAGGCGATCGCACAAAAATAATAATTAATGAAATTTTGATTAAAACGTAATACGCTGTGCTTGTTGACAGATAGTAGAACTCGTCAATAGCTTAAAAATATTAATATTTTAATTTGGATTAAAAGTTCGAATTACTTCAAACAGTTAAGGCGGAATTCTCATCCAACGATCTAAAAATAAGAGATTTTTCTAAATTTTTAGTGTTTCATAGTCTGTGATTTCACAATTTTCAGAATAAAATATAGGACATTTAAGTATCTTCTCATAATTTCTTTTGAAATGATTATGGAAGTTTAATTTTACTGAGTCAAGCACGCACTTGGCGAATTTTTTCTCATATAGGAATATAAATGAAGTATTCGAGATTTTTGTCACACATATACCACGTGAGTTTTTTGAGGGTTGCCATTTCTATTACAACCAAATTTTTATGATAGAAATGGTACTGGTAAAGGTTATTTTCTTGGATGTGTAACCAAGCAAAACACTATCGGTTGAAGTAGTCTCAAGTACATATGCATATTTTTACCGCCTAACTGATAAATTAAAGAAAAATTAAAAAATTAAACTTGGGTAAAAAAATTTTTTTTGCTCATTTATGTTGTTAATTAATGAATTAGATCAGTTTTATCGAAAAATTAATATATAGTCTCATTTAAAAATCTATAAGTTTGTATCATAGCTCGAAAACCATAAGAGCTATAAAGCTCCTAACAATAGTAATCGGTTGCCCCTGTCGATATCTACAACTCTTATTTGAACAATTTTTCGATTAAATCAGCGGTTTAGCTGTAATACAAATGGCAACTCTCGAAAAACTCACACAGTATATTCAACAATTGCAACGTAACTGTCCGAAAAGCAGGTATCAAAGTGATCTAAAAACAAATTTAAAAATTTTTCAATGAAATATTTCATATTTGTTGGAGATTATATCAAAAAAATTATTAAAAAGTTTAAAATTAATAAAATTACGCTTCGATTTGTATTTGTATTCGAATTATTTAGGCACATGCACACTCTAATACGGTACTTGACTGTATTTAAAATTTGTGTTATGTTAAATAATTCTATGTTAAATAATTCTATGTTAAATAATTCTATGCATTATCATTTCATATGTCCAATTTTAATAATGAAACATAAAAAAATTTGATAACTAGTTAGAAATTTTATTTTGAAAATCGCCATTTTTCAACAAATTATTCAAATTAGTGAAAACGCGCCATTTCTTGAATATGACGTAACATTTTGTAGCTAGATATGTCGATTTTAATAATTTTCATCGGTGAGGTGAAATTGTGTTTTCTTTTGAATATTTCTATTAGCTTATATCTATAGTAATAATAATCGGCCAGAATTCTAAGAAATACTTGTTTTTACTTTGACATTTTATGAATATAATCGAAGTTTTGAGGTTATAAATATTAACATTGACGTTTAGTTACTTCAATCTGTGACGTCACTATAGTGAGGTGTTTTTCCCGCCTTTTTCTCATTTAAAATTGTAGGGTTATTATTATTTTTTTTTTTTTTGATGATTTTTTACAGAATCTGTTGAAAATAAAAAAATCACTTAACTGATATGGAAAAACAATGCTTTTAGAATATTTTTGTAAATTCAGTCAAGTACCCTATTGAAATTTTCGTGTAGTTTTTAATTCGTGTGCGCCTGTGCCTACATTATTTACAAATAAGTGATGAGAGCAACGAATACACACAGATTTAAAAAATGTAGTTTCGAGATAAACGCGTTTCAAGTTTTCGTTTCCAAATTTTCAGTTATCAGTTTTGCAGACTGATGCTTAACTGGTAATGCCTTATAATATTACCAGTTATTTCTGGGCCGTATAATCCTTCTACAGTTCTACCTCTTATTCTTCAAAATCGAAAAAAAAAATCGATTTTTCGTTGACATGGTGGCCACATTACTGGAAAACCTGGAAATGTCAGGGAACTTTTACTTTCTGAAAAAGTCAGGAAATTTTACCAGAAGACTGGAAAAAATTGATTTTTATATTTAGGGATAAAACTTCAATCAATTTTTCACTTGTTTTAAGATTAAATTTAAAAACTAGCGCGCATTTTTTTTTTTTTTTTGCTTACGTCAGAAATCTTTTAAGGGGAGGTTTACTCGAGAGTCCTTAAAAATAGTAGTAATATCAATTTCAAATTTTGTGCACATATTTATTAAGTATTAAACTACACAAAAAAAATTTTTCAGGGAAAAATATAAAAAAATGTCCATTTTATAGATAGTGCAGTGTGACGATCCGAAAATCCAATGCCTTGTTGGTGGACATCCTAGCGCCGGTAATAAATCACCGAAATCCAAAAACAAAAAAGATCACCTCTACCTATAATATCAATAAATTGCTGAAAGAAAAAAAATGGCGGATGTTTGAACTTTTGATTACGATTTTTGTCATATTTTTCGCTCTTTAAAGTAAATTTAAAAATAAAAAAAATATTGAAAGTGTATCGAACTTAGGTAGAGGTGCCGAAGAATTGAATTATCTTTAAAATAAAAAATTAAAAAAAGGATTTTTGAGTTATCGTGTCCACCAGTTCCAAAAATGTAGTTCCGAGATATTATAAAATATATATAAAGAAACGTATTTTCAAAATTTTATATTTAATACTCATTATTGCGGGAACTACGTTTTTTGAATTTTTTTTTTATAGAAAGCTGGATTCGGTTAATCATAGGAATAAAATCACTTTGGGAACATATTCTACACATAATTTGCTATCAATTTCGGCAAAAAAAAAATCGATTTTTTTTATCAAATCTCAAGTAAACGTTCCCTTCAATTACTTTCAGCAAAATCACTTTGGGAACATATTCTACACATAATTAGCTACCAATTTCTGCAAAAAAAAAAATCGATTTTTTTAACGACTCTCAAGCAAACCTCCCGTTAAGCTTTTTTGGGATAAAGTAGGGGTAGCATTTTTCACCAAATAGTCTGGGAATTTTTAATAAAATTTCTGGAAAAGTCAGGGAATTTGATCTTCAAAAATCTGTGGTCACCATGGCTGAGTTTCGTGAGAACGCCGCCTTATCATATGTTGAAATGTGATACTTCTGGATACGGTCGTTTAAAAAATAAATCAAAATTAAATTTTGAAATAAATCATTCTTTTTTACAATTAAATAATCTCGAATAGATCCACATCAATGCATGGTACTCCGTCAAATCATGGTGCTCGTGAAGCATGGTTTAGTAGTATGCCCGAATCGACTAGTTCTGAAGAAGATTAAAAATTATGAACAATTAAAATAAAAGACATGCGAGTGAAAGCGGTGCGCACAAGATATAAATGTTTTAGGTATTTTAAAATTTAATGAATTGATTAGCAGCGGTTTAGACTGTAATTGTGAATGCCATCTGAGTTTTCATTTTTGAACAAACACAATTTATATTAACGTGGTTACATATCTTTGCCAGTAGTGAGACTTGATGCATGTTTTTAGAAAATACTGTTTGTGTTTGCAAATTTATTATCAAAACTTAATTAGTACAGTGATACTCTTCTGCCCTGTGAATTACGAGACTTATTTAATTTACACCCTGTATATCTATATATTGTGTTTATGTATCAACTTTACGATATTCAAAATTATACAGGATTTTTTTAATTTTATAAAGATATGTAACCCCGTAAATTAATTGTAATAAGAACAAAAAAAACTATTTTTAAGATTTACGTGCCACTTATATTTTTAGTTTTAAGTCTAAAAACAAAAACTTGACTGATTAGATTTTTTTAATTTAAATTTTTTATATAATTACCATTTATTAGTTGTATTCAAAAATTATTGACTGAATTTAAATTTATGAAACGTAATTTCTTAACGGTGCAAAAAAATTCCCTCTTTAGTGATCAAAACGATTTATGCACAATGAGACTTGTTTGAATTACACCCTGTATAGGAGTAATATTGTAAAAGATTCCAAAATTAATTTGACAGATTAAGATCTTTTCACAATCATTTCTTTGTATAGTAATATTTTTACCAAATGAAAATGCAATAGGAATGCACGTATAACAACATAGCAGACATGCTTGTAATATAGCTATCTCTTACAAGATCTACTACCAAATGTATTGAAAAAGGATGATAAGAATTATAATACCTTTGATAAATAACAAAATTTCATTTTTTTAAATTCCAAAGCCATGAATCATTTGCATTTGATAAAAATGCGACTATACCTTTTTAAATTTAAATTAGATTTCAATCACTAAAGATATTAAAAAAAATTCGCCATGACAGCCGCCATATTGTGACGTCAGATTACTATATGTATACACATTACGTTTGCCATTTTGAATTAAATAATTAAATATTAGTAAGGATTCTTCAATTTCCAGTCAAAATCGTGGTAAAATAAATGTATTAAATAGTTTAATGAACAAAAACCAAGGAATTCTCTTTATTAAATAATTGTATATAACACTGAAATATATACTTTATTCGAAAATAAATACAAATTTTAACCGATACAACCCAAAGAATTATACATTAATCATAGATTATACATACCAAAGTACACAGATCATAAAATCTGCATAAACAACACATGATCAGTACGCCATATTATGTCAACTCGGTGACGTCATAAAGATAGTTTGATTCCATCATACCGTGCAGTTATTCCTATATCTATGTTGAAATTTGATAAAATTTTACACAAATTCAAAATGGATTATTGTAAATGAAAGAAGACCCTGATATCCTTCCTAAGATAAGAGGAAAAATTTTGTATTATAAAAAATAATCAAAAGGAAATGACTTCCTCCAAAACAAATCAAAAAGTGTAGATCGAAGACTAAAAACAAGATCAATGTAAAAATATAAAAACAATCAAAAATAGTTGCCAGTCTAACATGTTTCGGCCATTAGACCATCTTCAGAAGATTATAGCAAAATCATTATATCATTTAATAATTTTGCCATAATCTCTTGAAGATGGCCTAATGTCCGAAACATGTTAGACTGGCAACTATTTTTGATTGTTTTTATATTTTGACATGTAGATCTTGGTTTTAGTCTTCGATCTACACTTTTTGATTTGTTTTGCAGGAAGTCGTTTCCTTTTGATTATTTCTAAATATTACCTGCAGTTGGAATAACCCCAAAGTTTATTATAAAAACTTTGGCTGGAAATTCAAAATCAGTTTAATAAAAGTAAAATAAATAAAGGGAGTTTTCACTGTTTGCACAGTTGCATTCACGCGCAATCTAACTAAGTAAGTGTTGATTTGACAGTACAATGAACAAACAACATGCGTAACAGTCATAGAAAATCGTAATATACCATAGTTATATCTTCTCTATGGGTTGGTCTACAGAATACATATGTATTGGGAAATCAAATGGAGGCGTGGTTTAATATTTAGCCTACTTGGCAGTAGTTTTTTCCATTCATCACTAGATGGCAAAAATTGAGACCTAAAAAAGTGGTAGCAATTTACAGTAAAATTGATCATTCTTGTTCGGAAACAGTGAAAAAATAAATTTTATATTCAAAAAAATATGCCAGTTTGTATTTCGCAGACAAAGCAGCACAAATTTTGTGAATTGACAAAATCTAATAAACAAACCTTGCCTACTGGGTAGTGATTCTTGAAAAGTGAATTAAAGTGAAGTGGAATGGAATAGCTGAGAACGGAACCAACGGAAATATGTATATTTTTATAAGTTGGTAGGTGTACATTATTGTGATAATGGGTACTCTATCGACGAAATCGATTACTAATAAGAGGAGGTATTATTTATGGTACAAAATTTTCATTTCCGGTTACATATTATGTGGAATTTAAAAAATGAATTTTATAAACATTCACTTTTTTTCTTGTATTTTAATTATTTTTTATCTTTTATTAATTTTTGTTATTTAATTTATATCATATTTTATGGATATATTATGATACACCTATTTTCCTTTTTAATAGTAGTTAATAGTAGAAATAAAATTTCCACATAACCTTGTTTTGTAGTAGTAGCGTTTGTTTTTGTTTATTAAGTAATTTTATTTAGTTTTTAATTATTATTTTCTTTTTTTGTAATTATGGCCCACTGAGTACTAAGACAAAGAAGGAAATATGTCATAAATATTATAAAAATTTGTATTATAGCTAAAAATATTTCAAGCCGGTTCCTTCTTGAGTGTGCTATAATAATATTTTTTTAATTTTATTGCTTAAACATTGATCTTACATTAGGTAAATGAAGTTAGCGCCGCGAAATTCTTTTTCTTTTTTGATGTTTTTAATTTTTTTTTTTTTCTAATTATATAATTTAAAAAAAGAATTCCACGCTTCGATGGGGCGAAAGAAAATATTCGAGGCGCCAACGTCGCGTAGCTCCTTACGTTGATAAAGAAACAGTTCAATTAATAACGTCAGCAAAGACAAGAACCATAATGTTTGAAAGAATTGTGAAATCACATAACGTCAGTAAAGACAGCAACCAATGCTACATTCATCGTAATGAAAGAAGCTACGCGACGTTGGCGCCGTGACAATTTTTTTTTCTTTTAAATCAACTTCTAAATTAACGTGTGATAGCTTAAAAAATTGCTCTTTAAATGCCCTTTGCGAATATAAAATTTCCTTAGCTGTATCTTTTAGCAATAATAAATTATCATTATATGTATATATTATTTAAACATTTTGACATATAAATTAGCAAAACAAAAAAAATTTCTTAATCATCAAAATATTTTTTCCTAATATTCTTAAATTTGCCTCATCGAAGCGCAAAATGCTTTCTTGATTTAAAAAAAAAAAATAATTAAAAACTAAATAAAATTACTTAATAAACAAAAACAAACGCTACTACTACAAAACAAGGTTATGGTCGAAATTTTATTTCTACTATTAACTACTATTATAAAAAGGAAAATATAATATATCCATAAAATATAATATAATTTAAATTAAAAAAAGTAATAAAAGATACAAAATAATTAAAATACAAGAAAAAAACCGAAAGATGGCATTAAAATGATGAATGTTTATAAAATTCATTTTTTAAATTCCACATAATATGTAACCGGAAATGAAAATTGTGTACCATAAATAATACCTTCTCTTACTAGTAATCAATTTCGTCGATAGAGTACCCATTATCACAATAATGTACACCTACCAACTTATAAAAATATACATATTTCCGTTGGTTCCGTTCTCAGCTATTCCATTCCACTTCACTTTAATTCACTTTTCAAGAATCGCTACCCTGGCAGTACGTAATTTTTTTTTGCCACTAATTCGCGTATCTAAGTTTTACGATTTCCAATACAGTTAATTTCACAAAAATGTGGACAAGTCTTGTAGTTCATTTTCAAGATTTTTTGTATTGTAAAACATTCATGACAAATTAAACTATGGTAACAAATTTCACTGATAAATTTAATGTTAATTTATCATTATGAAAATATTAATCAAATTATTTTATTTAAAGCTTAAATTATATAACTTAAAAAATGTTAATTTTTTTTTTTTTTTTGGAAATACACGACTTTTCCTTTAAGCGGACATTTTTTAAGGGGACGGTGTTTATGTATTTGTGTTCACATATACAGTCTTCGTGAGAATATTTTTAAAATAAACAATATTTTTATGTAAAAAATTTTCAATATTTAACATATACAGGCGATTATTTTGGAAGTTAACATAAGTATATGATAATAACAATATTAAAAATTATTAATACACATATGAATGTATAATTTCCAAGCCTACAATTAGATGTAAATCTTATGTAGCCAGAAAATATTCTTTAGAAAGTTATTTTAACAAAACTACTTTCACTTTTATATAAAAATAAATAGTGTAGAGAAACACCCTATATATAAATTGTCTAAGCGGACGACGTTTGTGTATTGTCGTCCGGTTAAAGAGAAGTCGGTGTAAGACTGCGGTTACATTGGATACGAATTCGTACGAAAATTGATTCGTACGAGCTCGTACGAAATTCATTCGTACGACTGTGTGGTTACATTGGATACGGAATCGTAATACGAATTCGTATTTAAATTTAATTATAAAATTCGTATTTAAATTTAATTATAAAATTCGTATTTAAATTTAATTATAAAAAAATTCTAATTATAGAAAACAAACAATTCTGGGTAAACGATTATTTAACGATTATTTATTATTCATGTAGAGCGAAAAAAGCTGAGTTCTGGAATTACTTTGAGGAAATTTTTCAAACACAAACAGGAATTTTTAGAATATTTGAACATGTCGCAAATCACATTCAATTACATTTTAAAATCTACTGAATTTCAGCTTCAATATTTAGTTAATTAATTTTTCGTTACATATACTTAATATGTTTTTGTTAGGTTAGGTTAGCTTTATTATATTGTAATATATTTAATTAAAAAATTGTCTAAACATTTCCTCTGCCACCTTATTCCACAATTTTTTATTTAACTTTTTATTATGATAATATTTATGCTTTTGATCCCTTGAAGACCGCCTTTGTTCAACAAAAATAATTATTTTTTCTATATCCATTGCATTTTTTTCGTACGAATTCGCATCAAAAACAAAATATTTTGGTCGTATCAAAAAGTCATACGAGCTCGTACGAAAGAATCGTAGGCAGTGTAACCACGCATATCTATGTATGCATTTGTTTAATTCGTATTAACTCGGATAAGTTCGTACGAATGAATTTTCGGATGAATTCGTATCCAGTGTAACCGCTACCTAAGTGTGCAACACAAAACACACTAAACACATGAAAATATTTAAAAACTAACCTCAATCGTTCAAGCTTGCAAATCACGTGCATGTTTGTTGCCACATATAAAAATAATGAACAGAAAGCATTTTCCATATAGAAAAATGTACATACGGTGTGCGTCAATGCATGCAACTGTGTAGACAGTGAAAATGCCCAAAGCTACACACAAAAAAAGATGAAAAAGAAAGGTTATGGAAATCCTTTCTTTAAAAATTGATTATTAATTCTTCCAAATTAAATTTTGATAAGTAAATAAAATCTACTCTTATGGATAATCTATGGTTATAAATTTTATAAACGAAATTGACGTATTGCATGACAGTCCTATCAGTTTTATTTTTTAATACAAATTGAGTACAGTGTTTTTCAAACAACAAACACATTTTGAGAAACTCTGTAATAATGATCTTTTAATTTTCAATTTGAAAATGTAACAATTTCACCAGGGACTGTAGAAAGAAATGTTCTTTTAATTACGATAAAAAAAACCAAACATATATCTCTTCTAATAAAAAAGAAAGAAATATTTTAAATAAATGTATATTAGTAACATTTATTTTTTTTTTTTTGTAAATAAGATGGAATTAAAAGTTTTAGAATTCACATATTAATTATAATGTACATAAAATACACATTTTATTTTTAAAATATGACATTTCTTACTACTACAATGTGTCCCCATCTATGTTTATAAATAAAAATTTCCTTTCAACTTTAAGAGGAGTGAAGGCCCGTTTACAATTTCGTGCGTTTTATGTATATTACTGATTGTTTTTTGCAAAAAAAAAAAAAATGTGATACTGAATAAAGTTTAAAGGAAAAACTTCCAATTTGCTCAAAAAAAATTATTACGAACAAATTTTTTTTATAAAATATGTTGCCATATTGTATTATTTTATATTTTTGTTGATGTATATATTGTAACGTGTAAGATAAAGATAACATCATTGAGAAGAATGGTGTTGAATGCTGGAACGAATAATGGTGGGCTTAACACTGATCTTTGAAGGATGCCGATTGTTAAAATTTAATTGACACAATTTTGTTTGAATTTTAGTTTCCCGGCCGTCATTATAAGGTAAAGTATGGTAATCAGATCAATTTGAACATATGCAATTTTCATCGGATCCCAGGAACAAATGTAAGGAAGCCAGAAAATCAAAAAACCGGATGAAAATTGATGGAAAAATGTTTGTTGGTACCTAAATCAATAAATATCTTCAGAACTACTGGGATTAGAGATATGAAATCAGGTTCAGAATAATTCAGGGGCAATAGGCATGATGACAGTAATAAAGAATTATTAAAATTATATATTTATCTAATGAAATAGGATTCATAAATAATAAAAAACATATTAATTTTTTTTTTTTATTTTATTATTAATTTTTTTTTTTTTAGTAAAATAAAACGACCAATTACAACTGTCCGCCATGTTAGATTGAACACAAATCATAATAAACTATGTCACGTCTATGTAAACAATATTTTGTTGAACTCAATTTTGTGTACAAGCTCTGCACTTTTATTGCATTTATTAAGAAACGTTAGCAATGGAACAGGGATTTACTAAGGCAAATAGTTTCAATTTACCAAAAATTGATTTGCTAATGCTGGGAGAGTTTCTTGCGTCAGATAAAGACTTTTGCTCAGCAGAATTTAGAAATGTCAAAACTTCAACGTAAGTACATCAATATTCTTGAAAAAAAATGACTTATAAGTTCAAAATCCGTAAAATATGCTTTTTGTTTGCTCTTATTTGTACTTCATGACAAGTACAAATATTATAGGCTACATTATTTATTAATAAAGTACCCATTAAGATAAATAATTGTGAATAATCAAAAGATGAAACATAACTTTAAAAAGCATCAAATTTATTATTGAATTTAGACATCAAACAAAATTATTATGCATAGAATAGGAGAATTTAGACAAATAGCTTTTAGATCTCGCCGTGCAAGATTAAGCCACTTAGTGCGCATTTCTTTTATGTGGAACGTAAACAAATAACTTGCTAGAATTTTTTATTGATGTATTTCCACACTGAGGGACTGCACACCACTTATAAACTTTAGTATTCATATTTGTAACAAAAATCAACTAAATTATTCTAACTCAAACTTAACACAATATACAGTTGCGTTATATTTGTATATCCAAGCAATTGATTACATAGACGTGACGTCACAGCAGACGTCATGACATATTCGAGCGTTTTGACGTGCATTTCGAAATTAATAATTAAAATGACAATTTGATACTAATAAATCGATTTTTTTTTTTAGAAATAAGATTTTTTTTGTTTAAGTAGATATTTCTGAATCTCGTAGAAGAGTTTTTAAAAATTCGTCATCATGCCTATTAAAAGGAGCAAAATTTGGACGCATTTTATCCAATGATTTTGTAGCTATCAGAAAATTTTTTCGATTTTATTTGGACCTTGTTTATGAAAATTATTGGACCTTGTATGAATGGTGATGGTGTTACAAAGGATCACATGACTGAGGGGAATTTTGAATTTTGCCTTTTTTTCTAAAAACAGTTATTTTCCTTATCAGAATCAAAATATTTCTGACCTTGACCAGCAAGATAGGAGTTGTAGCAAACCTTCAATAAGCAATTGATTTTTTCAAAATAGCGACACAGTGCATCGGGGAGATTTGATGTGGGAACCTTCCTACCTGAAGAGAATCGGGGCAAAATTTCGAGAAAATTTTTGTGTTAAAGAACTTCCCTTCAAACTACCCCATCTTCCCCTAAAACAACCTCCTTTATATCCACAGAACAAATAGAACGAATATAACTGTCTCTTTTCTGCAATCACTTATGTGCAAGTATGTGCATCTTAGGCTGCTTAGTGTCAGTTGCTAAGTGCCCGTCGCTCAGTGTAAGTCAGTCAAACAACAATAAATTTGATTGTTGAACCGGCACAAGTAGCGTTGTGGTATCACACACATCACATACATGTATGTGAACCAAAGGTCACGTGACGGCTATCACCACTCACACAAACAGAGTTTACCGCACAAATACAAAGTAAACACCGTGGACGTATACAACATATTTTCTATCTCAAGTGGTTACACAGGTTCCAGTAGTATAGAAATATGTATTTTCTCTCTAGTTGCTCTATGTTTATATCCTTTAAATCAGTGAATCTCAAACTTTTTGGTCCACAGACCCATTCGTACATAAAACTCCAAAAAGACTCCCGAAATATATAGAAATGGATAGAAAATCTGTAGGAAATGGGAATGTTATGTGTAATTAATTGTTTCTGTGCCCTCCAAATAGTTTTTACGATCCTCATTTTGAGAATCACTGCTTTAAATAAAATGGTCTTTTTCAATTTTTTTTCATAAATGCTTATAATATCGGTTATTGACTCCAACCCCCCACGCCCTCAGTCAAGGGGAAGATATTAAATAAAAACGACGCGGGAAAGTCCAACAACTGCGTTGTCAGATATTCCGATTTTTACCAGTGATTTTCTTTAATTTTGAGAATCCATTCAGTATAGCTGGTCTTCGCGAAACTTCGGATTACTAATCGGTGATATTCGGTGAAGGACCAAAGGTACGAAAAAAGTACAAATGAGAAGGAAGATATTGTTACTTCTCTTGAAAAAAGTACATACACTGATTGTAAATATGACTTACCTAACGTTTGTTTTATTAATAATATTTGAATCATGTTATCTTTATCTTACACATTATATTTTGTATTATTTTGTTCCTCACTTAGTTATGTTAGTAAATTAATTTGTTATTTATTATATTGCAATGGTACAGTGGTGTACATGAGAATTATAACATTCAAATGGAATGAATGTGTTCAGTTATATTGTGAATTTTATGTATATACAAAAATATAAATGTAAATTTAAATGAAAGAAATTAAAAATATAAAAATTATATAATTTAAAATGTATTTTATTTTATTTAATTAAAATCATATACAGATATGTATTCTAAGTAAGATACTCTGCATATCCGACTTTGTAATAAGTGATAAAAGCGACTAAGTTAGGTGGGTGTAAAATTTAATGGACGACTTTCTCAAAATATGAAGCAATCACCAGAGCGACGACACCGGTAAGTCGAGACTACATTTCTATTGGCCAGAACATTAAAAATTAAACAGTTGCAATGTAACCGTGTGGGAAAATGTAATGAATAATTTCGTAACAGTACGAAACTGTTTGACACCAGGGCGGCGACACGGGTTATTCAAGACTACATCTCCATAGTCCGAGTAATAATTTTTACAAAATACACAATTTTCCTAGGTAACCGAATTGGAAAATATTTTTTTTAAAATGGAATTGACAGAAGATAATTTTTAAATATTAAAAATATTTCAAGTTATAATTATTTTGTCAAATTCACTATACGAATAATAATTTACTTAACGCGTTTTCAATCTTGTGATTAACTTCAATACTCTAAAGATGATCGCAAGATTGAAAACGCGTTAAGTAAATTATTATTCGTATAGTGAATTTGACAAAGTAATTATAACTTTAAATATTTTTAATATTTAAGATGAAATTTCACAAAGTAAATCTGTCAACAGTGAATTATTTAAAGATAATTTTTGATTGGTTAGAGTTGAAAATTGTAAAAGAAAAAATTTTCCTAAACAAAAAATAACTGGAGAAATTTATCCCAATGAAATTTTGTTTATTTTGTTTGGAATATGAACACCATATTTCCTTCTCTGTTTTGCAGAGTAAAAAAAATGTGTAAAACAGAGAAAGAAATATGGTATTCATATTCCAAACAAAATAAACAAATAATGAGGTTAACTTAGCATAATGAGGTTAACTTGAAAATATTACTAAGAAATGTACTTGAAAATATTACTAAGAAATAAGTATTGGGAAATCAAACGTGGTTTAATATTTAGCCTAGTTTCTTCATTCGTCATCAGATGGCAGAAATTGACACAAAAATGGTAGTAATTTGGAATTGTCCGTTTTTATTTGAAAACAGTAAATTATTATGAAAAAATTAGAATGACATCCAAAAAAAAACATGCCAGTTTGTATTTTGTAAATTAAACAACATAAATTTTGTGAATTGTCAAACTCCAATAAACAAACCTTGCCTACTTGCAGTAGTTATTTTTTTGACCACTAGTTCCAATGGAAATATTTAAATTTCGATATTTTTTTTTTTATTAAAAACAAAATTAAAAAGGATGTTATTTCACAAAAAAAATTTCCTCTGAAGATCACTGAAGATTTATTTTATTTTTTTGTGATTTAAATTCCTTAAATTCATTTTTATTAACACTTTACATTAAGATAGAAATGTTAAACGCCAGTTATGATAAAAAAAAATGCCACTAGAGCGCACTGCTCAAGCTACGCAGTTTGCCTATGGATTCAAACATTTTTAATTTGCATTAATTAAACGCGTCGTCTAAAACTTATGTTTGGACTTTGTTTGCTTCAGTTCTTGTGATATTAAATATCCAATCAATAATTTGCGAAATTCCCTCGTTGCTGATTGGACTTACTTCGACCACTTTGATCTGTTGTGATATTTTTTCTTTTAATTTAACGTATTGTAACATGAGTAATGCTTCATTTCTCATTTGACGATAACTGATATCCATTTTCGTTAATACTAATAATATCTGAAACAAAAGTTATTTTATATTTTAGACACAATAAAGTACTGTAAAACGGATTTAGAGAAATCAGAAAATAATTTCTTATGATTATAGTAGTGGTTAGTTTAAAGCTAAAGGCGGTTGTATTTAAGTTTATCATAAATTACTATAATAAATTAATTTAATTAATGTTAAAACATGATTAGTTATAGCAAAAATTAACTATGAAAAGTCAATAGTGAAACAGCATAAGAATTAGGTTGTCAAAAGTTGGACGTTTTCAAAATTTGCCTTGTTGCATGCACGTGGAATCTAACTACGCAACTGTTGACTGTATGTAAGGATGCAACCCATGCAATTCAAATCAACAAAAAAAATTGAACACATCCGTATACCCAATTAAATATAAATATTTTGTTTTATAGAGAACCTGCGGGATCTTTGAATTACCACACTAGCGTTCATAGTGGCTATATTTAGCATTTTTTACGTGAGAGAATTTAATGTAAGTAGGCTATTTTAAATTTAAAATTTTGTCATTTTTTTATGAAAAGTGTCAAATAGCAAATACAATTATTATAAGAAGCGGCTTTCGAGATGTCCAAATGGCTGATTTATGTGACTCTTGTTACAAAAAAGGAAAGAACTTCTGTGAAAATGTTCATATGTATACGACATTCAAGAAGTACTATATACCGGTGTACAAAGTAGCATAACAGCTAAAGTTATACCACAAACATAATATAAAACTTCAATGTAATGTAACTATTAAAGTAAGTGGCTAATTATGCATTTTTAAAAAGATTTAATTTAAATTTTTAATAATAAATAAATATTTATCTGAGCGGTTACAATGTTGCATTGGACGCAGTCAATTTATCTATTGCATTTAAAACAACAACAATAACTTGTAAAAAACTTATAAATTGACTTACAGAGGCGTCACTAGTGAAAATGCAGATTCTCTATACTTACTTTATTTAATATTTATGTATTAAAAAGTAATAATTAATACAAAAGTATAAACTTGTTAATGAATTTATGTGAAAATCTATGGTTACAAAAAATTTGCGCTGACGTGCTCACGCATATGTGTATACTTATAAAATTATTGAAAGAGACGCCGCTAGTCTTTATGCAAGTTCCCTATAATGCAGCAAGGTCATTTTTGGTGACATAAAGATTACCCGGCGCCTCTGGTGGTGAAATTAGAAGCTGTATCAAGTAAAACATATTGGCAATATAGATGTTTTACAAATTTTATGTGGGTCACTAGATGTTATATAGTATTCGTACATTTTTTACTCGATAGAACTTTTAATTTTACCACCAGAGTCGTTAATTATTCTGTGGGTTGATGACACATGTTTTTAGATAATAAATTAAAATTTTTTTGACGAATATAAATTAACTATACCTTTACGTTTTTTAAACTGGGATTCACTAGCAAATCATACAATAATATTCCGGCAGCCGATATTTGACATAAATTTGAAGCATCTACAACATACATAATTTTTCGGACACCACTGTAGTATTTATTCCATATAGAGGCAACGGAACCGCCCAATTCCCGTATCTCATCATATTGGGTTTTATCGGGCGATAATACTGTAAATATATTTGTACCGACAGATGGCACCGAATTTGTTGTTAGATCGATTTCTTCATAATTTTGTAATTTTTTTAATAAAAGTGTCTTTCCCGAATTACTTGGTCCTAAACAAAGAACCATAATTCACACAATGCAAAAACTAATTTTAAAAAATTCAGTAATTTGTGAATTTTATTAATAGGTTTAAATTGTAACGAGTACAAGTAATTCAAGTGAACAAACAATTTTGTTTACAGTGGTTACTAATGGTTACCAAATAAAAAAGTACCATCAGTACCATTGAACCCAATAACCTGGCAAGGATGCGATTTTCAAATATGATAAATATGTGTGAATAAAGTCTGTATCATGACGGGTTTACATAATAACACGTAAAAAAAATTATTATTTTAAATCCAAATAATTATTTTATTTAAATCTACTTATATTTATTTTATTATATTGGTAGGTAATTAATTTAATTAATACTATACAGTCCGCACATTACGTAGTAAACTTCCCCAGGGGCCAATGTTATTGAGCAATTCCATGTATAAACCGATCACCCAAAAATGGCATGTTCTCCAAATTTAATTTCCCTGTGTATATAATAAGTTTAAGTGGTGTTGAGCTATGTACTCGAATATTATTGAATTATCTTCTACTTTGTCGGAGTTATAATTATCCAAAGTTGCGTTCAAGGTCACAAAATGGGGATTCCCCAAAATATTTTATTAATTTTTTCAGAGTCTAAGAATAATTAAAAAATGATTATATGTGGCATTGAACGTACTTTACATACACTTTCAATCAGACCAATTTCCATTCCAATACATCCACATATATTGAAGTAATTGCAAGTTTTATTTTTTTCTTTAATCGCTTATACTGAAAATACCTTATCTTCGATTTTTGATTTTCTTTTTTTAAATGAAAGTACTCAGTCCCCTCTATAACGTGGTATTCGATTTTCTTTGTTTTTTTGAGTTTTACGGATTTTACGGAGCTTAGTTCGAAAAATACGTGAATTTTTTAACTAATTATTGAAATAAAGTAATAATTATAATATTACCCCACCTTTAATTTTCGATTTTCTTTCTTCAAATTAAAATACTCAGTCCTCTCTTTAACGTGGTATTCGATTTTCTTTGTTTTTTTGGGTTTTACGGATTTTACGGGGCTCAGTTTTAAAAAAATACGTGAATTTTTTAACTAATTATTAAAATAAAGTAATAATTATAATATTACCCCATCTTTGATTTTCGATTTTCTTCTTTCAAATTAAAGTACTCAGTCCTTTCTATAACGTGGTACTCGATTTTCTTTGTTTTTTTGAGTTTTACGGATTTTACGGGGCTTAGTTTGAAAAATACGTGAATTTTTTAACTAACTGATAAAATCAAGTATTAATTGTAACATTACCCCACCTTTGATTTTGGATTTTCTTTCTACAAATTAAAGTACTCAGTCCTCTTTTTAACGTGGTATTCGATTTTCTTTATTTTTTTTGGGTTTTACGGATTTTACTGGGCTCAGTTTTAAAAAATACCAGTATTTTTTAATTAATTGATAAAATAAAGTATTAATTTGAATATTACCCCACCTTTGATTTTCGATTTTCTTTTTTCAAATTAAAGTACTCAGTCCTTTCTATAACGTGGTACTCGATTTTCTTTGTTTTTTTTAGTTTTACGGATATTACGGGGCTTAGTTTGAAAAATACGTGAATTTTTTAAGTAACTGATAAAATCAAGTATTAATTGTAACATTACCCCACCTTTGACTTTAGATTTTCTTTCATCAAATTAAAATACTCAGTCCCCTCTTTAACGTGATAATCGATTTTCTTTGTTTTTTTGAGTTTCGCGGATTTTACGGATCGCAGTTTTAAAAAAATACATGTTTTTTTTAACTAATTGTTAAAATAAATTAATAATTATAACATTACCCCACCTTTGATTTTCGATTTTATTTCTTCAAATTAAAGTACTCAGTCCCCTCTTTAACGTGGTACTCGACTTTATTTGTTTTTTTTTTTTTTTTTTTTTTTTTTTTGAGTTTTACGGATTTTACGGGGCTCAGTTTTAAAAAAATTTTTAAAATAAAGTATTAATTTTAATATTGTTTTATCTTCGATTTTCCTTATTTATCTTTTAAATTGAAGTTTAGAGTCCCCTTTATAACATATTACTCGATTTTCTTAGTTTTTCTGAATTTATCAAAGTTAAGGTAATATTGAAATTAATACCTTATTTTATCAATTAGTAAAAAAATGAACGTGTTTCTTTAAAATTTAGTATCCTAAAATTCGTAAAACTCAAAAAAAACTAAGAAAATTGAATAACACGTTTTAAAGGGGACTCTAAACTCCAATTTAAAATATAAATAAAGAAAATCAAAGATGAAACAATATTAAAGTTAATACTTTATTTTAAAAATTATTTACAAGATTCACGTATTTTTTAAACTGAACCCCGTAAAATCCGTAAAACTCAAAAAAACAAACAAATCGAGTACCACATTAAAGAGAAGACTGAGTACTTTAATTTGAAAAAAAAAATCCAAAATCAAAGGTGGGGTAATGTTACAATTAATACTTGATTTTATCAGTTAGTTAAAAAATTCACGTATTTTTCAAACTAAGCCCCGTAAAATCCGTAAAACTCAAAAAAACAAAGAAAATCGAGTACCACGTTATAGAAAGGACTGAGTACTTTAATTTGAAAGAAGAAAATCGAAAATCAAAGGTGGGGTAATATTGTAATTATTACTTTATCTTAAATAATTTACTGTTGAGAGGTTTACTTTGTGAAATTTCATTTTAAATATTAAAAATATTTAAAGTTTCAATTACTTTGTCAATTTCACTAGAATTGAGTAGAATTCACTAGAATTGAGTAGAACTTACTAGTAAATTCTACTCAATTCTAGTGAAATTGACAAAGTAATTGAAACTTTAAATATTTTTAATACTTTATCTTAATAATTAGTTAAAAAATTCACGTATTTTTTTAAAACTGAGCCCCGTAAAATCCGTAAAACCCAAAAAAACAAAGAAAATCGAATACCACGTTAAAGAGAGGACTAAGTACTTTAATTTGAAGAAAGAAAATCGAAAATTAAAGGTGGGGTAATATTATAATTATTACTTTATTTTAATAATTAGTTAAAAAATTCACGTATTTTTCAAACTAAGCCCCGTAAAATCCGTAAAACTCAAAAAAACAAAGAAAATCGAGTACCACGTTATAGAGGGGACTGAGTACTTTAATTTAAAAAAAGAAAATCAAAAATCGAAGATAAGGTATTTTCAGTATAAGCGATTAAAGAAAAAAATAAAACTTGCAATTACTTCAATATATGTGCATGTATTGGAATGGGAATCGGTCTGATTGAAAGTGTATGTAAAGTACATTCAATGCCACATGTAATCATTTTTTAATTATTCTTAGACTCTGAAAAAATTAATAAAATATTTTGGGGAATCCCCATTTTGTGACCTTGAACGCAACTTTGGATAATTATAACTCCGACAAAGTAGAAGATAATTCAATAATATTCGAGTACATAGCTCAACACCACTTAAACTTATTATATACACAGGGAAATTAAATTTGGAGAACATGCCATTTTTGGGTGATCGGTTTATACATGGAATTGCTCTATTGCTAAGGAAAATTCACGGAATCATTCAACATGTTCGAACACACACAATGACAATAAAGTGATAAAAAAATATAAATTAAAAACAATTTATGAACAAAATACGAATAAACAATTAAAAATTATATGTATTATGTTATCCGTCTATATGTTTAGAGAAATCACTGGTCGTCAATCGGGCTATACGGTTTTCTGGCTATGACACCCATGTCGTGTGCCCGAAATGAAATTGAAAATTTCAAATTACTACCATTTCTTTAGTTGTCAACTTTCGCCACCTAGTGGCAAATGAAAAAACTACTACCAGTAGGCTTGACATCAAACCACGCCTCTATTTGATTTCCCAATATGCAATATCTACTCTTTGGTGGTATTGTAAAGTTATATGAGTTTGCGGTTACTACTGGGATTCATAAAACTTGGATACGCGAACTAGTGGTCAAACCTGACTATCACAAATTTTTTTGAAACTTTGGTTAATTATACTCTTTAACATCCTGAATTCAAATATAATTTTTAAAAAATTTTAACTCTTATAGTTTTTGAGTTATATACTTTTGAAAATTGCAAAACACCCGTTTTTGTTACTCAACCCCAGCACTATAAAATGTTCTAATTTCAGTTCTATAAGTCCTAGAGAGTTGTATGACTGCTCATTTTAAAGAGAAATTAATGGGCTTTAATTTGATACTAATCTTGAACAATGGGCTTTAATTTGATATTAATTTTTTGAGAAAAATATTTTTTTTGGAAAGCCTCGAAACTTGTTTTTGAAAATTTTTTTGAGATAGTGTTTTTAAAAATTATGAAAATAATATATATTTATAATAGTGACTTGGGGAATGCACCATAAAAATTTCAAAGTGGGACCATGATGGGATCACAAGTTATGATAAAAAATGCATTTTAATGTAAGTATAGCATTTTAACGTATTCTGACATAAGAGCTTGGTTTCAAAGAAGATTTCTTTAGATTTCTAAATCTAAAGCAGTTTATCATAACTGCTGATCCCATCATGGCCCCACTTTGAAATTTTTATGGTGCATTCCTCAAGTCACTATTATAAATATATATATTATTTTCATAATTTTCAAAAAACATTATCTCAAAAAATTTTCAAAAACAAGTTTTGAGGCTTCCCAAAAAAAAATATTTTTTTCAAAAAATTAGTATCAAATTAAAGCCCATTAATTTCTCTTTAAAATGAACAGTCGTACAACTCTCTAGGACTGAACTCTCTAGAACTGAAATTAGAACATTTTATAGTGCTGGGCTTGAGTAAAGCGGGTTCTACACGATGCTACGAACGTTCCTTCCAACGTTCGATCGAACGTTTGAGGCAATTAAGTTCGATAGTTGATGCGACGAATGTATCTGCTACACGGTGAATCGAATGTTTGATCCAATACGAATGATAATGTGTTGGTACTCAGTGGTCGACGCTGTTATCTGTCTGATGTTATCTCTAATGTTATACACTGATGTTGTCTCTCTTCACATGAACGAGTCGTGCGCAACCAACGAACGCAACCAACATTGACCTTCAAACGTTCGAAGCATCCCTTTGACTCGGTGCAAGAATACCGACATCGAACGGGACACGACCAAATGCGAACGTTTGACGCTCGACATTGGACACTCGTAGGTTCGAACAACGGCTACACGATGCTATGAACCATCCAACGTCGAATGTTGGAAGGTGTTCGTAGCATCGTGTAGCAGCGGCTTAACAAAAAAGGGTATTTTGCAATTTTCAAAAGTATATAACACAAAAACTATAAGAGTTAAAATTTTTTAAAAATTATATTTGAATTCAGGATATTAAAGAGTATAATTAACCAAAGTTTCAAAAAAATCTGTGATAGTCAGGTTGAAAATCATTTATTTTTGGTTGGTTTTAAAAAGAATGACCCAATTCACAAAATTTATGTTGTTTAATTTATAAAATACAAACTGGCATATTTTTTTGAATATTATTCTAATTTTTTCATAATAATTTACTGTTTTCAAATAAAAACGGATAATTCCAAACTACTACCATTTTTTTAAGTGTCAATTTGTGCCATCTGATGACTAATGAAGAAACTACTGCCAGTAGGCTAAATATTAACTACGTCTCCATTTGTTTTCCCAGTACTATATATCATTTTCCAAATTTCCTTTTGTTCCTAAATTTTCGCTGTTCTTTCAGCACAATTAGTGAAAAAGAAAACGTTTAGATAAAATTTGGTTTTTACACGATCGTGTATATTCATGGATTTACTGATGCTGTTAACAATGTTAGTAAGTTACATTTTCCGAATATTTGTTTATATCTATGGTAACTAAGAAATAACAGTGCGGGAAGTAAAATCAGCTTAAAAATGATTGTAATTATTTATTTATATTAAAATTAAAAATACAGTCTGAATAAATATAAAAAAATTAATCAATATTATAATTTTTGCTAGTAAAAATACATATAATTGATACAGCTTCTAATTTTACCACCAGAGGCGCACAAAATAATTAATAATTTTCTAATTAATACAATTTTTCATAGTTCACAATTTTGAAATTTCTACTTCCCCTCCAAATCGCAAGCGGTTGATAAGATGCGTTTAGCTAATTTTTTATTTCAATCAACGCAGCAACTGATCTCACAAAAATACATATTTTTCAAAAAATTAATAGTAACAAATTTTTACACTTTATGAAACAAACTGTATAGAAAACCTACGTGATCTTTGAATTACGACATTAGCGTCCATGGTTGCTATATTTAGCATTTTTTACGTGAAAGAGTTTAATGTAAGTAGACTATTTTGAATTTAAAAATTTGTCATATTTTTATGAAAAATGTCAAATAGCAAATACAATTATCATAAAAAGCGGTTTTCGAGATGTCCAAATGAGTGATTTATGTGATTCTTGTTACAAAAATGAAAAAAAAAACTTGTGTCAAAATAGTCATGAATACGACGTTCAAGAAGTACAATATACCGGTACACGAAGTGTCATAATAGCCAAAGTTATGCGACAAACCAATATAAAGCTTCAATGTAATGTAACTATTAAAGTAAGTAGTTAAATATAAATTTTTTGACTTAATTTAGCGGTTACAGTGTTGCACTGGACGCAGTCAATTTATGTGTTGTATTTAAAACAACAACGAAAACTTATAAATCGACTTATAGAGGCGTCACTAGTGATAACGCAGGTTCTCTACATATATTTACTTTATTTGGTATTTACATATTAAAATAATATTAAACAGTAATAATTAGTACAAAAGTATAAACTTGTTTATGCTCTCTGTAAAATCTCTGGTTACAAACAATTTTTGCTGATGTGCTCACACATGTACTTATAAAATTATTGAAAGAGGCGCCACTAGTCTTTACGGAGATTCTCTATCCATATTATGTATAATTCCTTAACCCATTAACGCCTATGGCGAAACTGTTGTTTTTAGTTTTTTTTTTGGGATTAGATTAATGAAAATAAGGTAAACATAGGAAATGATGAAAAAAAATCAATTGAATGACTTCTATACGTACACAGAACCGTGCACGGTGCATGGAAATGTCCTCAGCGGAGTCTTTTCACGCAGAATGTTAATTTGAAAACATTTTGAAATTACTTCTTTTTTAAGTAGAATATGTTTCAAAATAAAAAAAGTCCATTTAATAGGTTTACACATTACACAAGCGTGTATGGTGGGCGCTAATGGGTTAAGCTAGTTCAAGTTTTTTAGAATCAAAAATCGGGATAATTTTTTGACAAATATGTAATTTTAATTGACCATTAGTTATTTATTCTAAAATATGAAGTTTTTTTATGTGTGTATTCAAATTACTCAACTGGGAAAATGTTTTAAAACATATATTACATGCGAACGGTTTTTCCCCTGTATGTGTTCTTTCATGTAGTTTCAATTTACTTGACGTCGAGAATGTTTTAAAGCATATGTTACAGTGAATTGGTTTTTCCCCCGTATGTGTCTTTTCATGTAACTTCAAATTACTTGACGTGGAAAATGTTTTAAAACAAATATCACATTTGAATGGTTTTTCCCCTGTATGTATTCTTTCATGTGTTTGTAAATGGGCGTGTTGACCGAAAGTTTTAAAGCATATGTTACATTTGAATGGTTTTTCTCCCGTATGGAGTCTTGCATGTGTCTTCAAACTGCCCAGTTGAGAAAATCTTTTAAAACATACGCTACATTTGAACGGTTTTTCTCCAGTGTGTCTTCTTTTATGTATGTTTAAATGAGCTGATCGAGGAAATGTTTTGAAACATATGTTACATTTGGGTAAATTGTAGAGGACCGGTTCATGCTGTAATTTCGATGTTTGCCGGAAAAAAAAAAACAAATGTGGCTGAGAATTATTGTACTTAAAGAGTTAAAGCGCGGTCACATATTTTTATTAAAAATAATTGCGTTTTATTATTAAATATTACATTTTAAATGTTACTCACATTTTTGATATAACAATTAATTTAACACAATTACTTGCATTATTTATTATTATTTAATAAGAGAAAACCGTAAAACTACTAAATCTTAAAAAAAAAAAAGAAAATTATAATAAAAGTTTACAAAAAAAAATTTTTTAAATAATTTTAACCTTTTTATTTTAATACGTCTGAAAAGAACGACATATTATGTATGTTTCTTATTCGGAGAGAATATACTCCAGTTGTGATATATATATACATGCAAGCCCTAAGCGTATGTGTAAAAAATTGTGGATAGCAGTGTGTCTGAGTGTGTCAGATACGTTGTCGTACAAATTACGGCGCGGAGCGCCGTTATGAGAATGATGCGGGCGTCATACAAATTACGGTGCGAAGCGCCGTTGTGGCCCGGACGCTACGCGTCGTACAAATTACGACGCGGAGCGCCGTTATGAGAACGACGCGTAGCGTCGTACAAATTACGGCGCGAAGCGCCGTTACTAGCATGACGCATGGCATCCTACAAATTAGGGTCCCAGGCGCGGCACTGAGATGACCTTTTATAGTAATTATAATTTTCCTTTATCTTTTATACAAAATTTATAAATAAAAAACAGCATAAAATTATACGGTTTACACTGTATCAACAGATCGGTTTGATTTATGTAAATTTGGGGCGTCAGTGGGTGGCGTCGGTGGGTGGCGCGCGCCGCCCACCGACGCCACCCACTGACGCCCCAAATTTACATAAATCAAACCGATCTGTTGATACAGTGTAAACCGTATAATTTTATGCTGTTTTTTATTTATAAATTTTGTATAAAAATTTTTCGGCTGTATTAAAAATAAATTATATTAAACTTATGCAGTTTTGAAAAAACGGTACTTAATTTTGTATACGAAATAAATTGCAGGTATAAATGTATATGTATTACTATGTTGAACTACAAACACCCTTACCTTACACCCTTGCCGTTATTTATTAACACAAAATCAAATTTTATTACACATCATAAAATTATATGTATTTATCTTTGTTAGTAACCACGACCTAACAATGCTTGTTTGCTCTGGTGGAGCTGATGCACGACTTATCACCTTAAGCTGTGACAGACCAACAAATCACTCCAAGTAATCTACACTTTTTGGATTTTAATAATTTTAGTTTGCTTCTAGTGTTCTGTGAGTACCTATGTTCTGGATGTTCTCTATGGAATCAATGTTCTACATATATGTCATAATTAAAATAAAATTTTTCCGTTTTGTTTTGTTTTGTTTTTTTTTTTTAAATTAATTTTTTTTTTATTTATTTTACTAGTTATATGTAAGTGTCTTTCGTAGTGTTTTATTATTTTTACCGTTTCCTATAAATAAATTATACACTAACTAGCTTTAAAATATGTGCTATATCGTATAGTTGTCATTATAAAAAATTGTGAAAAATATTAATAAATTTGAGTTTTCCAAAACAAAAATATGCTTCCGCGCTTTAACTTTTCATAATTTAAAATTTCCACCACTATTGCTTCGTTTTTATCGGTTAAAAAAAAAAATATCGCATGAACCGGGCCTCTACAAAATTCCCGTTACATTTAAATGATTTTTCATCCTTATGTGTTCCTTCAAGTGTACTTGTCGGTATGTTGAGTATTTCTGAATTTTCGCGTTTTTCGTCAAATAAAACACAATTTTCTTTTCTTAATATAGCATCTTCATCATGTTCTAATTTAACTTCGGTATATAAATTATCAGTATTGTTTTCTGTCAATTTCAATTTTATTTCATTTTCATCGTATAAAGAATCGAATAATTCCGTTTTTATCATAACAGACGAAAATGAGTTGTCTACATGTTGTAAATTTTCCTCTTCTTTTATTTTAACGGTAAATGTATCAGTCGTTGAAGTGGACGCCGTGGACGCTTTATATTCCATCTTCTTTTTTCTGCGAAAATTTGACAATTTTAACAAGTTTTGACGTTTAGCCATATCTTACGTTGGTACCATAGAGCACTAGAGAAAAAATATCTATCTCTATACTACTGGAACCAGTGTAACCACTTGAGATAGAAAATATGTTGTATACGTGCACGGTGTTTACTTTGTATTTGTGCGGTAAACTCTGTTAGTGTGAGTGATCGGTAGTGCACGTGACCCTGGTTCGCATACATATGTGTAATACTTGTGCGGGTTCTACAATGCTAACAACAATCAAATGCATTGTTGTTTGACTGACTTACACTCAGCGACGGGTACTGAGCAAATGACACTAAGCAGCCTAAGCAGCCTAAGATGCACATAAAAGCACATAAGTGATTGCAGAAAAGAGATAGTTATATTCGTTCTATTTGTTCTGTGGTTGGTACCTTGCATAGATAAAATACCATTAAAATGATTAAAATACACCAGAATCAAGGGGTCAAACTCATGAAAGACTGGAAGGAATATAACTATCTCTTTTCTGCAATCACTTATGTGCAAGTATGTGCATTTTACAGAACTATGTTGTCATTGACTTACAAGCTACCAATGGGTGTGTTTCAATTGTTGTCATATTGTTGGTGTTGTGTTGCCGTGTATACGTACATCTACGTACCGCATACATATTATATATTTTTTTAACATATGCGTATGCAAGACACGCATACACATAACCATTTAGCGCACTACAACACGCAACTCCGCGTGCACATATATAACGTAGTGGTGGTGGATCTTTTATCCTTTAGCGTTACACTGATTTCAGTAGTATAGAAATATTACCGCTCGTTCTGTGTTATTCTGTGGGTCAAACTAGATTGTCTATGTCTCTGTTCCACTTGTAATGAGTTTATGACGTAAATCTCCCCACTCTGTTTGTGTAGATACACACTGTTTGCAGTGTATTAGTTTGGTGTTTTTTGTAGTGTGCGTATTTACGCACACTACTGCAACACACATATTACCAGAGAGAGCTGTTCAACGTGTTCAACTAACAATGGTAACAATGTACATACAATGCACTGTGCGTTCGACGACGGACACGGACTGACTAAATGCTGACTAATGCCTTAAGCTGTGGCACGTCTCCAAATGACTCCAAGCCAATTACACTTTTTTGATATTAGTTGGCTTCTAGTGTTCTGTGACCAGAATTTTCATTCTGTAAGATTCCCAACTTCTATACATTTTTTAGACCCTCTTAGTTCTCTATGGAACTGAGAACGGTCGTGCAGGGTAGGTATTTGGAAAACAAATGGAGGACCCTCGTTCGAATAACCAACATAAATTTAAAAAAATGAATTTTTTTTATTTTTGCTTCGATCAATCGTTTGTGAATGTTTGTGGTGCTATTATTTTCGTTTGTGACTATTTAGTTAATTAATTATTTAATTGTTAATTAAGAGTGTGTGAATAGCCAACATTTTTTAAAATTTAATGCAATATTGACTTCCGGGCACTTAATCGATCGAAAATCGTTTGTGAGTTCTAAATATACCATTAAAAACATTTGTAACAGCGTATTTTTTAAAAAACAATAAAAAATATTCTGTATACTGGCTGTCATTTACAAAATAGTTATTTTTTCTCACACTAGAGGGGCTAGAGGGCATTGGAGTTGGAGTATAGATTCAGCACAACTAAACAGAGTGGCCAATATAAAAAACTTCATTACTACAAAAAGTAATAATTGAAAATTTTTTTATTTTTTTAAAAAATACGCTGTCGCAAATGTTTTTAATGGTATATTTGGAATTCACAAACGATTTTCGATCGATTAAGTACCCGGAAGTCAATATTGCAATAAATTTTAAAAAATGTTGGCTATTCACACACTCTTAATTAACAATTAAATAATTAATTAACTAATTAGTCACAAACGAAAATAACAGCGTCACAAACATTCACAAACGATTGATCGAAGCAAAAATAAAAACTCATCTTTTTAAATTTATGTTGGCTATTTGCACGAGGGTTAAATCTCATGGTATAAATACAAAAAAAAAAATATCATACATATTTGAATTTCAATTTTGGTCAGCCCTACGAATCATCCCTATTCACCCTTATCGTCTCTTTTGACTCCTTTTTTTCATAGAGAAGAAATTATATGATTTTTGTTATGCCGCTGCTACACGATGCTACGAACACCTTCCAACATTCGACGTTGGATGGTTCATAGCATCGTGTAGCCGTTGTTCGAACCTACGAGTGTCCAATGTCGAGCGTCAAACATTCGCATTTGGTCGTGTCCCGTTCGATGTCGGTATTCTTGCACCGAGTCAAAGGGATGCTTCGAACGTTTGAAGGTCAATGTTGGTTGTGTTCGTTGGTTGCGCACGACTCGTTCATGTGAAGAGAGACAACATCAGTGTATAACATTAGAGATAACATCAGACAGATAACATCTTCGTCACGTTTGTCCCAACACATTATACAAGAGAGACAACATCAGTGTATAACATTAGAGATAACATCAGACAGATAACAGCGTTGTCGACTGAGTACCAACACTTCATCATTCGTATTGGATCAAACATTCGACTCACCGTGTAGCAGGTACATTCGTCGCACCAACTATCGAACTTAATTGCCTCAAACGTTCGATCGAATGTTGGAAGGAACGTTCGTAGCATCGTGTAGAACCCGCTTTATTGTTCTATTGGTTAAACATCAATCACATCACGTTGAGACTTGAAAATTGTCAAAATCACAAAACGACAGTATTATTTTTCCGGAGAAAATAAAGAAAAGAAAATGGAAAATAAACGGTGTGCATCAAAAGTTGATGCATATACTATTAAAATAAAAGAGGAAGAAAAATTGCAGAATGTGGACAACTCATTTTTAAATATTACAAAAACGGAAGTACCGGAATCTTCATGTTATGGAAATGAAATAAAATTGGAACCGGAAGAAAGCAATAATAGTGGTGATTTATTAAATTTAAAAAGTTTACATACCGAAATTAAGTTAGAAGATGATGAAGAGGATATATCAGCTGAAAATAGTGATTTATTTGACGATAGTTGTGAAAATTTAACAGATACCAACAGTGCAACTGAGCAAGGTTGTTTAAAGAATTATGAAAAAAGTCAAACCAGTGATAAACCACACACATCCAGCCACCTGAAGAAACATCAAAAACCCCTCACTGGTGAAAAATCACTCGAATGTAATATATGTTTTAAAACATTTTCTCAGTCAAGTTATTTAAAAACACATGAAAGAACACATACAGGAGAAAAACCATTCAAATGTGATACATGTTTTAAAACATTTTCTACGTCAAACCAGATGAAAGTACATCAAAGAACACATACAGGAGAGAAACCATTCAAATGTGATGTATGTTTTAAAATGTTCTCTCAGTCGGGTCCTTTGAAAGCACATGAAAGAACACATACAGGAGAAAAACCATTTAGATGTAATGTATGTTTTAAAACATTTTCTCAGTCTGGTCGTTTAAAATCACATGAAAAATTACATACAGGAGAAAAACCATTCAAATGTGATGTATGTAGTAAAACATTTGGTCGTTATGATAATTTACAAGCACATGAAAGAACACATAGTGGAGCGAAACCATTCATATGTAATATATGTTTTAAAACATTTTCTCAGTCGAGTAGTTTGAAAACACATGAAAGAATACATACCAGAGAAAACCCATTCAAATGTAACACGTGTTTTAAAACATTTTTTACGTCGGACAGTTTGAACGGACACGTTAAAAGACTTCACAATAATAAATAATTAGTGGCAGAAATTAATTTTTAGAACACCCGCTTCTAGAGTTCAATTGGAGCGTTGTGTAGTGGGCGTAAAGAGCAGTATTCACATCATTGTAAAACAAACGATAGTAACTGTGCGCAAAAGTACAGTACCTACTGTGCGTGAAAGTAGCTAACTGTGCGAGAAAATAATGATATTCATTTGTCAATGATAATCATATTCAAATTAAACATGTAAACGATCAACCAATTAATAAAAAATAAATAAAAACGATCTACAAATGAATAAAATAAAAAAATTTTTTTTTCATAAAATGAAAAAATTTTTATTATAAAATACAGTTAACCCTACTATTTTCTAAAATTGCTTAAAAATAATTAATTTCTTTCTCTCTGTTAAACTTTAGAAGCCGTCGTTATAAGAAATTATGTTCGATACGTATGCGTGAAGTAAAGTATCCAGTAGCCTGAAATTGGGGCACTCGCTAAAGGGACTGACGCATACACAACGAGATCGAGTGCGCTGTATACCCACACGAACGGACAGACGAGTGGGGGGTAAGCGCACGAGATCTTGTTGTGTATGCGCCAGTCCCTTTAGCGAGTGCCCCAATTTCAGGCTACTGGATACATCACTTTACGCATACGTATCGAAAATAACTATATTAAGATCGAGATGCCAGAAAGTAATTTAATTTTGTATATTTACATATTTTTGACTTTCACTTAGATTGAACCATGATTCATCACTTATGAATTTAAATAATTTCCGTTTTCTTGGCTTTAACTCTTTCATTATTGCGCTTACGTAAATAGGGTACCTGACTGTATTCAAAATTTGTTTTAAATATTAAATAATTTTATGTATTACTCGTAAATATATTTAATTTTAGTAGTGACAAATAAAAATATTCTTTAGTTATTTAAAAATTCTACTTTGAAAATGATAAATTTTTAACCTCAGTTTTTTTACGATTTTCAAAATTTTATTAAAAATTAATTAGTTAATACGTAAAAACAAACATTTAGAATCATTTTTAATTGCAGTCAAGTACCCTATTTTAAATTTGCAGTTTGTTTTTAGAAAAGAATAGAAGATTGATTTGTTTCGAATATAAGAATAGGGTACTTGACTGGAAATAAAAAAAATATTCTAGAAGCCTTGTTTTTGTATGTCAGTTATGTGATTTTTTTTATTTTCGATAAATTCTGTAAAAATCGTCAAAAAGATAACTTGACAATTTTAAATGAAAAAAATGGCGCGAAAACCACCTCATTATAATGACGTCACGGTTTGAAGCAACCAAATGTCAATGTCAGTATTTGTAACCTCAAAACTTTGATTATATTCATAAGATGTCAAAGTAAAAGTAAAGCCCGATCCACATTAACGCTCCGCTCTCGGTACGATATGGCTCCGCTCCCGATTCGATAAAATATTCTTACACAAGAAACAATGAGTGTATTCACATCATCGCTCCTGACTGATATCGGAGCGGAGCGTTAATGTGAATCCGATCTAAGTTTTTATTTGAATTCTGGTCGATTAGTGTTACTGTATATAAAAGCTAATAGAAACGTTGAAAATAAAAGACAATTTCACTTCGCCGATAAAAATTATCAAAATTGGCATATCTAGTTACAAAATGTTACGTCATTTTCAAGAAATGGCACGTTTTCAGTAATTTGAGTCGTTGTTGAAAGAAATGTAACGATTTTCAAAATAAAATTTCTAAATAGTTATCAAATATTTTTGTCTCATCATTGAAACTGGACGTATGTAATGATAATTCATAGAATTATTTAATATTTGACACAAATTTTAAACACAGTCAAATACCGTATTATTTAATTTTTTTAACAATTATTCTTTTTTAAACCTTAAACCCAAATGATTTAAATATTAATCTAAGGATTGAAATAATTTATTTCTTCATAATTCCTTAGTTGTACGTTTATTTCAATTTTATTTACATTTCCAAAAAATTTTTCGACATGTACATACTGATGTCTTCTTCAGTTGGATATCTGTTAATTCATCCAAAAAAAAGGTTAATCGTTGCTATTAATTTAAATAGATGTCGGTTTCTGCATTCCATATTTGAAATTTGTCAGTAATTATATTTAAAATCACTACGCCAAATGATTAAAACTATACTTATTTAAAGTTTATAAATTTTAAACAATAAAAATAAAAATTTAAAAAAAAATTTTTTTTCCAATTGTTAAAAAGTTTTGTACTTGTTGCAGCTACATTTTATCGTACTTATGTCATTTTTGATACCAATACCAATATCAAAAATAACCTACAAAAAAATCGCTGTGAAACACGCTGAAAGTGATTCATAATTACGTGAACTTTTAATGTCTGTTAGTGATTTTATTGTGTTGTTTTATAAAAATTTTTAAAATAATAAAACAATTATATGTAACAATTATAATAAAAAAACAATAATTACGTAACAACGCGGATGTTTTTCTTTCCTTGTTTACTTCTCTAAATTTACCCTTTTGCTACAGTAGCGCCGCCACCAACTTCCCTCAGGAACGCCCTCTGTCGTCAAACATGGGTACTTATTGAACCGCCCTCGTAATAGTTAGTATCCCGCTTGTCGCCAAAAATTTACGTCACAAAAATGGAAGGAGCTTCTATGGTTATATACATATTTAGAGTTTGTGTCTGTATGTTGGGTGTAGTTGATGTTTGTGTGTGTGAGCTCGGTAGCTGGAGGGAGCTGATACATGCTATGTACGTGGTACCACAACACATCGCACACATAATGTCTGGTGTAATATGTATGTACTCTAAGCGCTACGTATTCGTGTATTTCATTGTTGCAACAATCAATGTCCGAACCGCTACAAGTGCTGTGGATGACTGAATCATGTAAGCTGTGACAGACCTACAAATGGCTCCAAGCGAGCTACACTTTTTTGATATTAGTTTGTTTCTAGCGTTTTATCTTTGGTCCTTTGTAGCAAGCGCAGCAAGGATTCGTTTTATAATACACCCTGATCGGATAGAAATGCAATTATATTTATATCTCTTTTTAAATACATACATATATATCGTCGCCGTTACTTCAATATGTCGTATGTCAAAATATGTCATTTTCTGTTAGCAATGCTGTAGTAACTAAAATCATCTTTTTTATATAATAGCCAAAATTCCAATGTCTAGGACTACAGTGAAACAGAGAATGTGCACTTGAAAATATTTCGCATATTTCGTATATCGCCATTTTTATTTGGCAATGCGTCATGTCGTACGGTGCTTTAAAAATACAGGTACTTTAATAAACAATAAATAACACTAATAAACACATCACCAAAAAGCCTTGATAATTCAATAAACAAAGCAACCAAAAAGAATTGCAGCGTAAAGAATAAAACAGCATTTTTTAATTTCTGACAAATGCCTTTTTTGACATACGACGTGTACGACGTTTTGAAGTAACGGCGACGATATATAGAATCTTTATTTGACATTTATTACATGGTCAAAATCTTTGACAATAAGCACAATAACAATAACAGAATAATAGAAAGGATCAGTATTCGCTCCGAGCCGAAAGTATAGCCACCTACATAAAATCATTATTTAACTATTGAAAAATATTTAAAGTTCGATTACTTTGTCTATTTCACGAATTCGTCTATTCGTGAAATAGACAAAGTAATCGAACTTTAAATATTTTTCAATATTTAAAATGGAGTTTCACAAAGTAAATCTCTCAACAGTGAATCATTATTTAACTATTTATCAGGACATTTTACTATTTAAATAAATGGAAAATATATTAAAAAACTGAAATTTGTTTAATAATAGCCATACATCTGCTCATTTTACCTCAAAAATGTCTGAAAATAAAATATTTTCCAATAATTAACCAAGAAAAAGCATAAGAGGTAATTTTTATGATATTTTTTTGAAAATTTCAAAATGAAATGACGTTTGATAGTAGGGTCACAAATAATTTTTTTTTATTTTATAGAATCTGGTAAATAGAAATCATAATAAATACTCGCCTTGAAAAAATCGAACAAGTACCTATTTAAAAAAAAAAAAAGAAAACTTTTTCTTAAAGAAAATAATAAAAGTATGTCCAAATACCGTCCTGATAAACAGATATATTTGTTCACCATGAGCGCTGTAGTCGATTTTTATATCCCCTCCAGTCAAAAGCTCATAGCGAATAACTATGTCTTAATATGTAAAATTTACAAACAAAAAATTAATTTAACTAATGTTTTTTTTTTACAATTTTAACTTAAAATCTAATATATATGTAAATCTAATGCATAAATTATATATTAAGCTAAAATATAAATATAAAATAGTCTTTTAATCATTTATTTTATTTATTTATTTTTTTTTTCTTTGCAACATCCTGATTTTAACATCTATAGCATTTTCCCTTTCAGTGGTATTTTTTATCTTTTCTTAAGTCTATCACATTTTTAATAAAGATACTGAGTTTCACTTGTTTATCTCTCTCATTAAAGTTTTTTAAATACAAATTCAGAATATACAGGTTGATAACTATGAATTGCGATTTCGATGTGTATAGAATACAAATATTATAATAATTGTTTGCAATACATTTTAGTGCAAAATATTTAATAATGAGTTAAAAACTTATACTTTTATAAAAAAATAAATGTATTTCGTATTAAAAATGCATTTCATGTTTAACCCTTTGCGCTTATAAGACATGTACAGCATGACAACGTGGTTTGTCCATTTAACTCTACCATATTTAAAGGTGTTTTGTCTGTTGGACAGGGCTGCCAGATTGTATAATTGGATACAAAATCTGTATAATTTGGTTGCCTTGTGTATCCTCTTTGTATAAGGAATTTTCTTGTATAATTGGATACAAACACCGAAAATTTAGACTGAATACGCTGAACATAGCAGTTGCAATTCTTTATTAATGTGACATCACGTTAGACCCAATGAAACTACATACGCCCTTGCGTGTATATGAATTTTCTTTCGTTCTGACAAAATTGCAAAAATGATTAAAATTTAATAATTAAGGTTTAGTTGGAAAAAAATCAGTTCATTTTTTTCTTGTAACGAAAAGTTGTTTTGTATAATGGGAGTCAATTATGTATAATTTCAGAAACCTGACTGTATAAACTAAAAATTTTTACTGGCAGCCCTGCTGTTGGATCATAAGACATGTACCACATGACACACTGAATGTTGAACTGTAATGACTGCTCATACTTCACATTACATGAATATTTTATTTAATAACTGCAAACACATTCATTTATTAGAAAAATTGTAAAGAAAATAATACAAAATCACGTTGAATTACCTTTTTAAAATTAAAAACTAATAAAAACAGCATTGAGGACGTATTTAGCGCATTTAGTATTCAACTGTGGCGAAACAAGGTTAGAACGTCAAAAGAATCCGTCAAAAAAAGAACGTCGGTCGTTGTCATGTGCTACATGTCTTACCTGCCTATTTACAACTCACTTTTTTTTTTGCTTGAGTGCAAAGAGTTCATACGTGAAACTTTCTGTATACAAATTATATGTATATTAATTTATGGGTAATGCATGCTTATTTTTTGAATGCCAGCCCTCTAGCTTGTAACGCTGTAAGCTCCGTTGGCTACTAATGACGTATTGGCTCCGTGGTTGGCTAACGTTGGACTAACAAAATTTTCTGGCGAACACGAGCATTTTTAAAACTGTCAAAGTCGTCTAATAAGCGATCACAATTTTGTCACTTTTATTCTTTGTATTATATTTTTAAAGACAAAAGCAAAAATGGAAAATAAAGAATCTACATCAACTGCTGATACATGCACTGTTGTAATAAAAGATGAGGAAAATTCACAGGATTTGGATAATCCATTTCCAAATTATAAAACAAACCAACAGGAATCATCTGATTCCGCATGTCTAAATGAAACACAACCGAAATCGGAAAAAGACAGTACTAGCGATGTCAATTTAACTGAAAATAAAAATGAAGAAAATCGTGAAGATCGCGAAGGCGTGTTCAAATGTGATATATGTCCAAGAATATTTACGCGATCATACATTTTCAAATTACATCAACAATGGCACGTTGGTAAACAGCCTGCAAAATGCAAAACGTGTTCAAAAGAATTCCCAACAGCAAGCCGATTGAAGGCGCACGAAGTCACACACTCTGCCATAAAACCGTACATGTGTCACACATGTTCGAAAACGTTCGCCAATCTACGCAACTTCAAAGAGCATGAAACCGTACATACTGGCGCAAGACCATTCAAATGTAATACATGCTTTAAATCATTCTCACGAATCGGCATCTTAAGATACCACGAAAAAATACATAACAGCGAATATTCGTTCGAATGTAGCACATGCTTTAAAACGTACGCTACCGCGCGTGCTCTAAAAAAACATACAACATTACACACCAGTAAAAAATCCTTCATATGTAAAACATGTTCGAAAGGATTCATTCAGAAATTTGCGCTACAAAAACATGAACGAATACACACCGGCGAAAAATCATACACATGTAACGAATGTTTTAAAGCGTTCGCGCATGCGCATCATTTGAAGGATCATCAAAAAACGCATACCGGTGAAAAACCATTCGAATGTAAGACGTGTTTGAAAAAATTCTCACGAACCACCACGTTGAAAACGCATCAACGCATACACACCGGCGAGAAACCGTTCCGTTGCCAGACATGTTTTAAAACGTTTACGCAATCGAACAATTTGAAAGAGCATGAAAAAATCCATTCGGACGATAGACCGTTCGAATGTGATACATGTTTTAAATCGTTTACCAGACTCGATAAATTGCGAATACACGAACGCAATCATACGCGAGAAAAACCGTTCGAGTGTGATGTATGTTTTAAAACGTTCGCCACAGCGAGCAGTTTACGGAAACATGAAAATATACATACGGGACAGAAATCGCAAGTGAAGAAAACTATTCCACTGTAAATATAATAATGTTATTATCAGGGCTGGGAACTATTTAAAATGATTTCATTTTAAATATATATTTAAAATACAAAATGGCATTTTGCATTTTCTATTTTAAATAAGTTCGGTCAAACCATTTTCCATTTTGTATTTAAAATGGAAATTTGAATCCATTTTACATTTAAAATGAAAATACATGTATAATCAAATTTATGTGTATACTATAGAACTTGAATTGAACGACTTGAAGTCTAACAAATTGTAAGTTAAATGTAAGTTGATTTAATTGACTCAAATTTTTGATAACTCGAGTTGCAATGTCACTTGAGTTAAATTTGTTAGTAGAGTTGCAGTTCTCTTAAGTCAAACTTTTCTGACGCAAGAAATATTTTTGTATTTCGGGTAGATGATTTTCATAATTTTATTTAGAATTTGCAGTCGTAACGTAGTCAAGGTTTGAATATGTCAAGGCCGAATTAAATTTTACAATATTTTTAAGTAACAATATTTGAAGAGTTAAGTTTCGTTTTTATATCGTGAAAACTACAAAATTTTCTCAAAAGACTGCCTTTATTTAATTTCAGTCCGTGTGATATTTTCTTAACACCTTCCTTTTTTTTAAATTTATTAATGGATTAATATAACTTAATAATAATAAAAAAATTTATAGGATAAATTTAAAGTAAAAAAAAGCATTTTGCATTTTATAATCCATTTTAAATAACTGTTTTCCATTTTCAATTTTAAATATGTTCAGCAAAACCATTTTCCATTTTGTATTTTAAATGCATTTTTCGAAACTATTTTCCATTTTCTATTTTAAATGGTTTCTATGAACCATTTTTCCCAGCCCTGGTTATTATATTAATATTAGGATAGAGCGGGGTAAAAAAAGACTGTTCGAGTGGGGTAAAAAAAAGACATATTTATATTAAACTCAACAGTGTTAAATTCGAAAAATCAAAAAGTATTACAATAAAATACATTAATATTTTAAGCCGTCTGAGTCAAAAAATTATTTTTTGGAGAGGGTTTTATAACATAAAAAATTTTTCTCCCAAATCTGTGTTAATTTGGAGAGGAAAAAAACTTTCATTCCGCGACGATAAACTTTTTCAGTAAGTAAAAAATCTGATAAGAAAGAGTGCTGTATTTTTTTCTTGTTATTCTACATGCTTTAGTAATGTAAAGTACAAAGCTTTAAGTGATTCAAGTGATCCAAAAAAAAAAAAAGACAAAACAAGGAGTTAAGAAAAATTAAAAATTATTGACAAGGATTTTCATTTTAAAACTATATAATGACATGTTCATGTATATTTTATGGATTAAAAAAATACTAAGATTCTTCAATAAAACAATTTTTTTACGGTTTTCATGGATATCAGTTTCAGCTTATTTGAAAAAATTTATTTGGTTTTATAATATATAACTATGTTTTACTGCACATATTTATTATTTTTAACTCATTCATAGATTATTTTATTTTTTTACTTTATGTAAAGTGGCGTAAAAAAAAGACAACCTTAAATTAACATATATGGTTTTTTAATGAGCTACAGTAAATTTTGTATTAACTAGTTGTACGTTTGTGAAATAAAAACTATTTTAATATTTAATGTCCAAAGAAATTTCCTATGAGTCAAGCTTTTGCATCAGTTAACTTTATATAGTTAAATATATCTATTAAAAATTTTGTAGTAGAGATAGAGTTGTGAAATAAAAAGTGTTGTACTGTTAATTACTCAAGCTGTCTATTTTTTACCCTTCAATCATGTACTTGCAGTATCCTATTAGTTAGAGATCTGTCTTTTATTTTTTCATAGATTTATGTCATTAGCTTGAGTGAAAAAACATGCGAAATCTCAAAATACAAACAATTGAACATCATATAGTATTTTTTTTGTGTAAAAATTCAAATATTTTCTACATGAAAAATGAAAAGATTTGATTTTGTCTTTTTTTTACCTCGTCCTACTCTACATGTTTTAAATCGTTTACCAGACTCGATAAACTGCGAATACATGAACGCAATCATACGCGAGAAAAACCGTTCGAATGTGATGTATGTTTTAAAACGTTTGCCACAGCGAGGATTTTACGGAAACATCAAAATATACGGGACAGAAATCACAAGTGAAGAAAACTGTTCCACTGTAAATATGTATATGTTATATTAATTATTAAGTAAAAATTAAGTAGGTGATTATTGTAAAATTTTCGATTTTTTTACTTTTATTTGTATTGTTTGGAAAACAATATAGGCAATAAAACGATTTTCTAAATTTGAAAGGTTTTTTATCTGTTGTAATCACGAAATCTAAAATTTTCCTGTTATGATATCAGATACGAGGGACTGAGCTTGACAACATTACTGTCTAGAGATGTCCATTCTCCAAGAAAAAGATCAATTTTTGGATCAATTTAAATCGAAATTAAAAAAACCGATTCAAAAAAAAAGCTAAAAGAAATCGATTCTGTAAGATCGATCTAAAAAATCGAAATTTTGAAAAGTTTAATAAAATTAGCTGGTAATTTTTGTTAAGGGAACTTAATTAATAGTACATGGGAAATATTGTGTAAAAACGCCTTACATTATACTTGTAAAGGCGATGAGTTAACTATTCAATTATAATTATAGCAAATAAACAACGAAATTGAATATGTAGGCCGAATACCACGGAGTGAACCAAGTTTATTCAAAAATTTCAAACAAACTGACGAAAAACTATTTTCTAAATAAACCGCTTTTGTGGGAAAGGGATCGTTTGCCAGATAGGTGGTCTTGCTTCCTTTTGTATTAATAGTCTTCATAGTAGTACTTAATATATACATATTATACTGTATACAATATACATATTAGCTATTGCATACTATTGGGGCTACTGGACAAGATAGTGCGTATATGTATATGTATAGTTATAGGCAGGTATCGGATTTCTTTCGGATCAGACAGTTTCATCTTTAGCATATGCAGGTATACATATTGCACTCAATGTGACTAAAAGTTCAAAATATTTTCATAAAAACAACGTACACAAGTTACATACACACACATACATATGTGTATCAAAATATTATTTATACGTATTTTATATAAACATTCTTTTTTTCTTTTATTTTTATTACCTGCACAATTGAAAAGTGCCACTGTAATTTTAATTGACTATCAAAAGTATTTTTGTTTATATTATGTATGTGATTTATGTGACATGTCATTTAAATTGAATAAATTCATCTTTTTTTACTGTTTTCAATTTTGAGAGACAGAAGTATAGTCGTCTAGTTGCTTGTTAAAAATTTGTTTTTCAATAATAAAAAATCTTAGTAAATACGTACGTCTTAGCTATTATAGTGGACCGTCTAAATATTCAACAACTTTTCAATATATTTTACAAAAGTTTTTTCCGATTTTTTGAATTTTCTTACTTTCGTCAAATAAAAAATGCTGTTAATATTCTAAATGGTGAAAAATGTAATTTTTGACCAATTATACATATTCATTCAAATGTGCATAATTTAATGTAATTAATTAGTTGCAAAATTTTATTGAAATAAGTACGGTCCTGACCTGTCCGAAGGATCCCAGTACCTAGTTATAGGTATAGAACCACATGGGGGGTTCCTTGATAACAACAAGTAAAAACTAAAAAGTGGCAATTAACAATAACGTTTTTCCTGTTTCATTTTAACACATGTTTCTTTGTAGAATTACAATTAAAATGAAATTATTTTTGGAAAAAATCTACTTTTAATAATCGATTCATGAACCGATTCAAATGAAAAAAATCGAAAAAAGAATCGATTTTTTAAGCTTCGATTAATCGATTTAAAATCAACATCTCTATTACTGCCATCTGGTGTCCGGGGTAGGAGAGACCGGGGAAATAATAGACAAATAAATTTATTTAATTCTAAATTACAAATCGAATCATTATGAATGTCTGACTTTTTTTCTAATTGTTAAAATAAAAATAATTAAAGGTAAAAAAAATTAATATTTCGAAAAATCCTTGTCTCTTGTAACCCCAGCAGGGAGACACAAAAAGATAAAATTTTCCTGTAATGCTTTCAGATATAAGAGACTGAGCTTGACAACATTACTGCCATCTGGTGTTCGATTTAGAGAAACATTTTGTGTGAATGTCATAAATATTTATGATATTTTTTATATTTAGATATTTTATCTACAAAAGTAGATTTAAGGTATATAATATCATAGTTAACATTCACACATAATATTTCTCATTTATGTCACATCAAGGCGCTACTATCAACGCCTGTGCTGCTGTTTATAGTTCAGGCTCGGTCCTTGTCCGTTTTTATTTAAAAACAATAGGTAAATTATTATAAAAAAATAAGAATGGCATTCCAAAAAATATACGAATTTGTAACTTTCTAACTGCTTACTCCCCTTTAAGGTAGGACTCAAAGGATGGGTAGCCGCACTGAGGCTCGTACGTCGCACGTGTAAGAAAGCTGGCAGAATTGTGGTAAAAAAAAAAAATGGTCATTGAGAGCTGTTTCTTGTGTTCGCCACCTAAAATTTTTAGAGAGGAATTAAAAAAAAAATCAGAGAATAGAGGCATCGCAAAATATATTTTAAGGAACAATATTTGGAAAAGAAACACGCGGGCCTTGCAAAATATATTTTCGGATTTTTTTTTTTTTTTGAAAAGTCAAAGAAAGGAGCCTTGCAAAAGTCAACCTGCACACTTTCCATTTTAGTCTTGCGCCGCCTCTGATAAAAAGATACGATTATTTCTGAACGTATTAACAGCTCTTGCAGTTACGGTACAAAATTCTGGACCATTTGTATGTATATTATATACACCAATACCTCAATTTGCGTAGTGGTTACGTTCCAAAAAAACACGACGCGAATTGAAACGACGTAAAGTGAATTATGATCTTCTATAGCAAACTTCAAAAAGTTTCGAAAAAAAAAATTAAAGACTCGAACCCAAAACAACGCAACTTCGAAAAAACGCAAAGCGAGGTATTGGTGTATACATTTGTTCCTAATTCCTACTTTAGGAAGGTATGTAGGGATACAACGAATATAGAGTCAAGAAGGAAAAATTTGGTAAAATTTGAATAATTGAATAATTTTGACATATCATTTAATTTTATCAAATCAAATGAAATATTTATTATTATAAAACAGTACAGACTGATTGTAAAAAACTTTAAATTACTAATGAACAGTAATCAGCATGTATTCATTTTATGTCTATTTAAACTACTTAATCAATTAAATGTTGCAGAACATGTCATACATTTATATATTATGGTTTTTCACCACTGTGAATTTTTCCATGTTTTCTTAAGTCACCTGACTGAGTAAATGCTTTAGAACATGTTTTACATTTGTACGGTTTTTCACCACTGTGAATTCTTTCATGTTTTTTTAAGTTACTTGAGTCGGTAAATGTTTTAAAACATGTTCTACATTTGTACGGTTTTTCACCACTGTGAATCCTTTCATGTTTTTTTAAGTTACTTGACTGAGTAAATGTTTTAGAACATGTTTTACATTTGTACGGTTTTTCACCACTATGAATTCTTTCATGAGTTTTCAAGTCACGCGACAGAGTAAATGCTTTAGAACATGTTTTACATTTGTACGGTTTTTTACCACTGTGAATCCTTTCATGTTGTTTAAAGACACTTGAACCAGTAAATGTTTTAGAACATGTTTTACATTTATACGGTTTTTCACAACTGTGAATTTGTTCATGTTTTTTTAAGTCACCTGAGTAAGTAAACGCTTTAGAACATGTTTTACATTTGTAGGGTTTTTCACCACTGTGAATTCTTTCATGTCTTTTTAAGTTACTTGACTCAGTAAATGCTTTAGAACATGTTTTACATTTGTATGGTTTTTCACCAATGTGAATTCTTTCATGTTGTTTTAGGTCACTTGACTGAGTAAATGCTTTAGAACATGTTTTACATTTGAAAGGCTTTTCACCACTGTGAATTCTTTCATGTTTTTTTAAGTTACTTGAATCAGTAAATGTTTTAAAACATATTTTACATTTGTATGGTTTTTCACCACTGTGATTTCTTTCATGTTTTTTTAAGTTACTTAACTGAATAAAAGCTTTAGAACATGTTTTACATTTATACGGTTTTTCACCACTGTGAATCCTTTTATGTTGTATTAAGGCACTTGGCTTAGTAAATGTTTTAGAACATGTTTTACATTTATACGGTTTTTCACAACTGTGAATTTTTTCATGTTTTTCTAAGTTACCTGACTCTGTAAATATTTTAAAACATGTTTTACATTTGTACGGCTTTTCACCACTATGATTTCTTTCATGACTTTTTAAGTTACTTGGCTGAGTAAATGCTTTAGAACATGTTTTACATTTGTATGGTTTTTCACCATTGTGAATTCTTTCATGTTGTTTTAAATCACCTGATTGAGTAAATATTTTAGAACATGTTTTACATTTGTACGGTTTTTCACCACTGTGAATTCCTTCATGTTTTTTTAAGTTACTTGAATCAGTAAATGTTTTAAAACATATTTTACATTTGTATGGTTTTTCACCACTGTGATTTCTTTCATGTTTTTTTAAGTTTCTTGACTGAATAAAAGCTTTACAGCATGTTTTACATTTATACGGTTTTTCGCCACTGTGAATCATTTTATGTTGTTTTAAGGTACTTGAGTTAGTAAATGGTTTAGAACATGTTTTACATTTATACGGTTTTTCACAACTGTGAATTCTTTCATGGTTTTTTAAGTTACCTGAATCAGTGAATGTTTTAAAACATGTTTTACATTTGTACGGTTTTTCACCACTGTGATTTCTTTCATGTTTTTTTAAGTTATTTGATTGAGTAAATGCTTTAGAACATGTTTTACATTGGTATGGTTTTTCACCATTGTGAATTCTTTCATGTTGTTTTAAGTAACAAAATTGAGTAAATGTTTTAAAACATGTTTTACATTTGTACGGTTTTTCACCACTGTGAATTATTTCATGTTTTTTTAAGTTACTTGAATCAGTAAATGTTTTAAAACATATTTTACATTTGTATGGTTTTTCACCACTGTGATTTCTTTCATGTTTTTTTAAGTTACTTGACTGAATAAAAGCTTTAGAACATGTTTTACATTTATACGGTTTTTCACCACTATGAATTTTTTCATGTTTTTTTAAATCACCTGAGTGAGTAAATGCTTTAGAACATGTTTTACATTTGTAGGGTTTTTCACCACTGTGAATTCTTTCATGTGTTTTTAAGTTACTTGACGCAGTAAATGTTTTAAAACATGTTTTACATTTGTACGGTTTTTTAACACTGTGAATTCTTTCATTGTTTTTTAAATGACGTGGCCGACTGAATGTTTCCGAATATTTATTAGATATTTGTGGTTTTCTACCCATATGCCATCTTTCATACCTTTTTAAATTATTTAACTGAGTAAATGTTTTGGAACATCTGTTACACGTAAATGAATGAGCGCAGACTATTTTATGATTCTCTAAATCTTCAGGTTGATTGAATATTTTAAAACAAGTATCACATTTAAATGATCTTTCATTAGTTTCTTCTTCTTCTTTTATGTTTATTTCCGTATGTAAACTATCCAAATTAATCGATTTCTCATCTTTAATAAAACTGGAAACTTCCGCACTTTGAAAAATTGGAAACTTTACTTCCGTATGTGAACTAACCAAATCTGTCGAATGTTCAGGCGACTCCTAAAATGTGATAAAAACGTTCAGTAGAACTACGCAATTTCTTTGAAGTTTTTAATCAAAATGTTCATACCGTTTTTATATTTTGTTTTTGTAAATCTGTAATGTTTTTTTCACCTCTCAACCAATTACTTTCTTGCGACGACAATTTAGTTGGTACAAAAATTGTATTTCCTATTGATGGCCTAAAATTGTTCTCACTCACATCATCTTTCTCCACTTTAACTTCAACTGTATGAAAATTTTCATTTTCCATTTTTTCCATTTCGAATTTCTTGATATTACGGCTATTACGGCTTTACTGTTTGTTTAGGACCATGACGACCACGACCACCACGACAAACCTACTAGGTATGGCTACCAGCAGGACCAGCAGGACTGCTTAGGAGGCTTAGGACGCTAATCAGCAGTGTTGCCAACTTTATTTTCCAGAGACCACTACCCAGTGAACATAGAATGTAAATGTGATGTAACAAGGAAATAACAAGTTACGTAACTTCTTTGACTTATGAGTGACATCAATTATATAAAATTAGAGTTTTATGTTATATACCTAATTGTTACCTGTATGTTACGTAACAGTTATGTACATGCCATTGTGACTGTAATAAAATTCACATTTGTGACTGCCATGTTACGTTTAGATGATGTATCAAGGTTGCTTTGATAAAACGTCACAATGTGACTCTAACAATGTTACTTTGATAAAACCTCACAGAACTGACTCTTATGTTATGTTTTTATGACGTATCAACGTTACTTTTATGAAATGTCACAACCATGACTCTTTTGTTATGTACTGATGACCTAACAACGTTACTTTGAACAAAACGTCACAACAATACTCTTATGTTATGTTTTTCCGACGTATTAACGTTGCTGTTTTAATGAAATGTCACAATGATTCTTTTGTTATGTTTTTGTGACGTATCAATATTAATAAAACATTTCACTTGTCACTTTTGTGAAATGTTTTGTTACCATATTAATTTTAAATGTATCAATTCGCGAGGAATTATTAATTTAATTAAAGATTCCTGCAGTTTTTTTTTCAATCTATCCCCTGTTGGCGTCTGATGTAACTAAATTTCATTCATCCATCCGTCGATTTATGTTATTTGTTATATGGATTATGGGGTTAAAATAATATAAATCGACTTATACAAAAATGAATGGACGAATGTTTTATTAATATTGATACGTCACAAAAACATAACAAAAGAGTCATGATTGTGACGATTGTGACATTTCATCACGATCGTGTATACAGGTCCTGAAACGCCTATACTGTTTACATTCAGTGCACAATTCACAGTACGAACTTGCACACACAACGATTCACAAATCGTTCCATGTACAATCCCAAAAGAGGTAGTTGAAACAAACCCACAATGTGTATGGTGTACTCCGTGTACTCCATCTATTGTATGGTACATACCCTAGAGTAATAGAGGCACAGCAACTCTCTCTATCATGAAATTTGCAGTGTGCATTTTTGTGTGCTTTAGGCAACTTAGTATTCACTCTCTCACTGGCACTCGATGAGTGCAGGTCAATTACAAGACAAAGGATTTGATTGTTATTGGCATTGTTCCGTCCCCACATGGAGCGTTGTGATATCATACATATGTATGCGAAGTACGGTCACGTGACGGCCACTACTACGAATGATTACTAAGGGTCCATCCACACGCTCAAGCTTTACCACCGATTTACTTGCGCAAACCAGGTTTGTGCAAGTAAACATGTACGTATTTTCCCGTCCATACGTACATGTTTACTTGCACAAACCTGGTTTGCGCAAGTAAGTCGGTGGTAAAGCTTGAGCGTGTGGACGGATCCTTACACACATACACAATATCGCATCAATACAAAGTAAACCCAGTGCACGTATATAACATATTTTTTATCTCTTACTGGTTACACTGATTTCAGTAGTATAGAGATAGATATGTTGTCTCTATTACTCTATGGTACATACACATTCTGATCAATTCTGATATCTATGGGTGAATATGGCTTTGTGTTTTGTAATTTGTATGTAAATTAAAACTGTCAAAGTGATTATACTTACCACACTTACTATTGCTTATCAACGCTATTATTCTTCAAAATTTATTTGAAAGGAAAAAGAAAATGGAAAGTAAAACATCTACATTAAGTGTTGATGCAAGTACAATTAAAATAAAAGATGAGGAAAATTCACAAGATTCAGATAATCCATTTCTAAATAAAACAAACAAATCAGATTTAGCCGATTCACTTAGTCAAAATGAAATAAAATCGGAAAAGGACAGTAGTGCAGGTGATGTTAATTCAACAAATGTACAAACTGAAATTAAAAATGAAGAAAATCGCGAAGATAACTTATTCAAATGTAATATTTGCCCGAGAACATTTACTCGCGAATACATTTACAAACTACATCAACAATGGCACATCGGTAAGAAGCCGTTCAAATGTCAAACCTGTCCAAAACAATTCAAAACATCCGAAAAATTGAAAGAGCACGAAGTAATACACACTGGCATAAAACCGTACATGTGTCACACATGTTCGAAAACGTTCGCCAACCTGCGCAATTTCAAAGAACATGAAACAGTACATTCGGGCGAGAAACCATACACATGTCGTACATGTTCAAAATCATTTTCTCGTTCAAGCTTTTTACGAAATCATGAAAAATTACATAACACCGAACATTTATACGAATGTGATACATGTTTCAAAAGATTTCCCACAGCCAGATATTTGAAGAGACATGTCCTAACTCACACCGCCACGAAGTCATTCGTATGTCCAACATGTTCGAAAGCATTCACCCAAAAGTATATTTTACAAAAACATGAAAAAATTCACACGGGCGAACGATCATTTACATGTACCGTGTGTTTTAAATCGTTCACGCAATCGCATCATTTGAAACAACATCAAAAAACGCATACCGGTGAAAAACCATTCGAATGTAAAACGTGTTTTAAACGGTTTTCGCGTGCGAGCAGCTTGAAAACGCATCAACGAATACACACCGGCGAGAAACCGTTCCAATGCCAAACATGTTTTAAAGCGTTCACGCAATCGAATAATCTGAAAGATCACGAAAGGATACATTCGGGTGAAAAACCATTCGAATGTGATATATGCTTTAAAACGTTTATTCGGTTGGATAAATTGCGAATACATGAACGCAATCATACCCGCGAGAAACCGTACGAATGCGATGTATGTTTTAAAGCGTTTTCCACAGCGAGCAGTTTAAAGAAACATGAAAATATACATACGGGAGTAAAATCATAAGTAAAGAAAATTATCCCAGTGTAAATTGGGTTTTTGAATAAAAAATAATTATCGTTTTTTTTTTTTTTTGCATTTAAGTAAGAAATTAATTACAACTTCAAATTAATTTCAAAAAATTTCATTTGGTTATAAACAGCACTACAAAAGGTCGCGATATCTGTGACGTCATAATGGACAATATATTCAATACAAAATTACTTTTAGCAAGGAAAAATTGCATAGAAACAATACACTTTTTACTCGTTGTAAGCAACTTGAAATAGAATCATATATCTTACTCTTTTTAGATAATAAAATTCGCATATAAGTACGTAAAAAGAGTAAGGCATATGATTCTAGTTCAATTTTTGAGTTACTTACGCGTCATAAGTGTGATTCAAAATAAAAATACATTGAATTTTTAGGTAAGTTTTGCCATTATGACGTCACATATGCGCTCGGAAATTGTCGACACGTTATCGGTTCCAAGTTTAAAAATTTATTTTTAATTTGATATAACTTTTTAAATATTACATTTAAAAATAGAAAAAAAAATAAAAAAACTAAATACAGTTTTCTTATAAAACTTATATATGATCTTTCCATTTACGATAAAAAAATTTTTTTCTTCAAAAACCTAATTATGTTACAGTCTTAGCTAATTTTTAAATAAAAATTAAACAGTTTAAATAAATTGTAAATAAATTGTATTAGAATTTATTATTTATAATATATATTATAAAATATAGATAATTTAATAAAAAAAATTTTCTAAATTTCGAAAATTTTTCTACCTAGTTGCAATAATAACAAAATCCAAAACTTTGCGATTTTTATTTCAAATAAATCCGTAATAAATCGCTATATTGAGCTGTACTGTGGGCTGGATTTTACATAATATTGAAGTTTTTCCCCTTAAGAACCCACAAAAATAAAATATATATAAAATATTTGTTAGACCGGTTTCAGCTACTTTTGTAGCCCTCTCCAGTAGCATAAAAAAAATATAATTAACCCTAGAACGACAAGGCTCAAATTTAGCAAGTGAGTGTCATCCACGATACCTATTTCTTTTTCTATTTTTAAAATTAATTACAGGTCAAATCGATATTTAATTGATGTCAGTGTCATCATCTATCTGTCCAGATGGTTTTCAAATTTTTACCAAAAAAATTTATTAAATTATTGTAAACTTCTACATTATCAAAAGTTACAGTATAATAGCTTTCATTTAATATATATTCAAAATATTTTAAGTTTGTTTTTTCTGATACTTACCTTGTTTATTTGTAAAATGTGATTTTGTAAGCTGGGGTAACTTTGGCCGAAGTATTGGGGCAAGATTGGCCCAAGTGTTGAGGCATGATTAACCCAACATAGAGTCTGATGGAATTAATGAAACCTTCTCAGATCTTGAAGATTGCATTCAAGATCATGAAGCCCCCTCCTCCCTCATAATTCTTCAGTTTTTATCGACCCGTCGGAGTTTGTCGTTGACAATTTTGTGGTTGTGAATTGTAATGGACAAAAGTACCCTGGAAGGAATGTAAGTCTTACTAGCAATGGCCCTACGGTTGAATGCATGGAGGAAAAACTCAAATGCTGGGGGTGACTCGAAAAGAAAGACACATTTTCTTATAACTACTGTAAAATACCCCCACCAAAAATGGCTTCAAAACGAAATCAGTTCATCGTACAAGAACTGGATGTGTTTTTGACATAGTATTTTTGTTCACATTTTTAGTATTTAAACAAAGAGTATCATATAACATGTATATTTACATAAAAGAAATATCTTGAAAATACACACTTATTACTTTTTCTAAAATGTTAAGTTTCACTTTATCTGATCCCCAACTTATTGGACACTATATCTACTTACGTACAGCCACAATTAAAAGTGTCTTTACATTGTTCCAAATCATATTTGGCCTTAATTACTATGGCATTTTATATTTGGGACAATGTTACCCCAAATAAAGACTCAATTGTGCCAAATTTTCAGATAATCTTAAAATGAAAATAAATAAGTTCTGAGTTTAAAATAACCAGTCAATATATACTTTGAAATATGCAGAGTTCAATAGCAAATAGTAAAAGGAAGTTAGCTGAATATATATGAGAAATATAAGGCAGTTTACGTAAAAAAACGCAAAAAAATGGACCAAACTTATCCCAAGTTACGGTATAGATAATTAAATAAAATTTTTTCTAAATTTCGAAAATTTTTCTACCTGGTTGCAATTTCAAATAAATCCTGAATAAATCACTATATTGAGCTATACTGTGGGTTGGATTATACATAGTATTAAAGTTCTTTCCCTTAAGAACCCACAAAAAAAATATACTATATAAAATATTTGCTAGACCGGTTTCGGCTACTATTGAGCCCTCTTCAGTAGCTTCAAAAAAATATAATAATAAATATAGAAACCAGAAACATAAATATAAAAAAAATCAGAAATATAATAAAAACAACTATATAATATATAAAATTTTATATTTATTGTTATTATTATTATTATTTTTATATTCTTACTTTCATTTCTAACGAAGGAAAATATTTTTTCTACTCCTACTATTAAAAGTAACATTTTGCGCATGGCTAACTATATATGTAAAAATTAACAACTGCCCACACCGTGCGGAAATAGCGTAGAAAATTATTTTGCACGGCTTAATGTAATAAAAAAGTTGGCTATGTCGTTGATTTAATATATAATCTATATAAATCTAAAAATATACATATGTAAGTTGATTATTTATTATTGTTTCCATAGTTTCAAAGTATGCTTTGGCAAAAATTTGAACATCTTACCACTGACAAAATTTTTACTACTTATTTAAATTTTATTTTAATTATTTATGTTAAATTTTACGAAAAAAATGAGCTCGCAGATGATCTAAATATTCTTAAAATTTTGGCTAGCCCTGGTACGTCATTCCAAAGTAGTTCCCATTCTGACTCTAGCGTTCCTATTTATCTAATACGCGTTCCTATTCATGCGGCATGCGTTCAATTGCCCCTGTTTTCGTTCCCAGTGACCCCCTAATTCTGGTCCTATTCACGTCAATTAATAATTTGGACAAATAAACAAAATATCTATAAACAATTGGCATATTTTTACATATTTTGAATAAATAAAGGAACCGATTTTTTAGATTTACCACCCTTTTGAACATGAACACAGTTTAAGCAAATTACGAAGCAACTTTCGGTAATCTAATTTTTGTGCCATTTTACCACTGATTTTTCATATTTAATTTTTTTAATAATTTTATTAGTTTTAACATTAATTAAATTTATTTTAAATTATTTATTAATTTTAATTCATGTAGGAATCAAATACAGACGTCTTTAAGGTAATAACTAAAAAATTATAGGAATTAAAAGAAATTATTTTTTTTGTTCCTATTCATACTCAAATTCCTATATATTCCGTTTGACCGGTAGCGTATTTAACCTTTAGTGTATCGAAGTTTTTTTTTTTTAAGTTCAACTTTTTTTAGTTGATGTGAAGTCGGATAAATATCATACGTAATTTCTTTATTACGTATACATATTGATAGTATAATTATGTATACCTAAATTAGTTTTTAAGAAAAAGTTGTCAGTTAAAAAGGTTAAAAATAACTGGCACACAAAACACAAGTGGACGAAACTCTTTTGGTCCACTAAGGGCCCAGTAGGTGTTAAAATTTTAAATGTTGGCAACCCTACAGTATTTGACAGTTGGTTCACAACGTTTATAAATTTAAATTTTAAATAAAGTTGTTTTGTTTGATTCTGTTGACTTTTGTTTGATTATTTAGAAGTTGTTAAGATCAAATGCTATTTAAATTAACATTTTATTAAACAATTATTCTGATAAAAATGTTATTAAATAGTGATCTAGAGTTATTTTTTAAAAATATTCATTCAAAAATAGAAGATTGCCAAAAGGATAAAGATGAATTTTTAAAAAATTCTTTGTCTAATCTCTCTTTACAGTCAGTTATTACAGAAAATGATATAAAAGGTATTATGTAAGAATATTTTTTTTCTTATGTCACTATTTTTAAAAATCTTAATTATTTTTTTTTTTTAGAATCTGGTGATTTAATTTTACAGAGCAAACATGAATTAAATAACTTAAAAATAGGTTACAATAAACAGACGTTAGAATCAATAATTATGAAAAAACAACATTTGAAACGTGAAATTGATAAAACTCAGATGAAATTGAATAAAATCCAAAAATGTAATAACGCAATAGACAATAAAATTGAAAAATATCGTAGTGAGTTTGAAACTGAACGAAAGAAATTAGATGAGTTATTGGCACCGATTAAATTTGTAATTAGAAAGTTCAAACAGAATTTAAATATTTATTTGAAAATGACGCAAACAACAGATACGTATACTATACTTTTATCGTTTTTTGTACAGAAGAAAGAAGAAAATCCAAAATATTACGTGAAATTAATATTTCATGAGACTAGTCAATTATGGGAATGTAAGTATACATTGGTCGGGGGGTGGGGATACTACAATTTGTACGGTGTCAAGATTAGATGACAGTTTCTTGTAGAACTCGACAAAATAAAACGAAAAACAAGAATAAAGTTTTTCGATATCTCGCTTCGTTTTCGAGATATTGAACGTTAAACTTCTCTTAAAATTATAGTAATATTATGACAATGAGCGTGTTCCATTTAGAAAACACAAACGACACTGTGTGACGTAATGCATAGGGAAAAAGTAATGCTAACCCAAATTTCAGTGATTTTTGTACACTATTTTTTCACAAAAAACAATTTCTTTTTTTGGCTGGTTCCGAAAATCGGAATGCTTAGAATCACTTGAAATTTTTACCAGACATTCGATAATATTAGTTACGACTAGTTAGTTTTGACAGTATACTCCGACTTTGATATATAAAAACTAGATGGTGAGGTTAGTTAAGGTTCGGTTAGTTTAATTAGTTTTGACAATATACTTCGACTTTGATATAAAAACTAGGTGGTGAGGTTGGGTAAGGTTCGGTTAGTTTAGTTAGTTTTGACAATATACTTCGACTTTGATATAAAAGCTAGGTCACACAGTGTCGTTTGTTTTCTAGATGAAACACGCTCATTGCCAAAATATTACATATACTATACATACAATATACAGTTGTTTTTTTTTTGTACGGTGGATAGGGACCGCATAAAAAAAATCGCACAAAAAAATATACGTAGAAACTTCATAAATGAGGGGTGCCAAACCATAACGTTGTAAGTGCCACACGAATTCGAATACGTTTTATTGCAGTAAAGCGTTGTATATGCTGGTGTTTACCTGCACCCTTAAAGTGTCGACCGTCCAGACTCTGTGACGGCTCCCACCCTCAATATTGTTAAAAAAAAGTCATGACGTTGTATGTGCCTGTGATCGTGATTTTTCAATTATTAAGAAAACAAAAAAGTATGCAAAGCCATTTATTGCAAGAGACCTCATTGAGCTTGTTGCGAATGCTGTTAAAGAAATATTATTCTCAATAGTGGAGACTACAACGTTTTTTGATTGGATAAATCTGGCTAAAATGATAATTAACACCAAAAAACTACAGATATCTTCGACTACTATGAATTTATACAAAGGAAAGTTACAGCGACTTTGCCCAATGGATAACAATTTCACTGTTGAAACCTGAAGTTACAAAGACAAATTTTGAGGACTTGGAAATTGAGATGAAGGGAGCACCTGTACCTTTAGCTGCTGAGAAGAAGAAGGACATTCATGTCATATGTTGCCATATTTATTAGGAGAAAATAAGTTACTTTATGAAAACTTCATAAAACAAATATCTTAAAAGTTTAAGTTTAATTTGATAAGTGCAAGTAAAGATACACTTACAACGTTATGACTTGCATAAATAATGGCACTTACAACGTTTTGTCGTTTTCAGTTTTTTAAAATTAATATTAAAATTATTTCTGTTGTTCGGAATATTACAAATTTGTATGTTAATTATGTGTAATAAATGAAGCTTAAATAATAAATATTGTATGCATTAATTCGTTGGTTATTTCTCAATTAAAACGGTTTTTTGTCTCTACTGAAAATTTATTTTTTGGCACTTACAACGTTATGGTTTGGCACCCCTCAAATAGTTATAAAAAGTATATTCGATCAAGATTGTAAAAAAATTTTATGTGGTGGATTAGAAAACTTAGAAATTTCCTTAGAAGTTGCTTTTATAAACAAAATAAAGCATTAATTTACACATAGGAACATTTTATTCAATTTTTATAATATTATGAAAATTGTGAAAAATACATCTGTGAATAACTAAATGATGCAATAATTTATATTCTAAACTAAATGATGCAATAACTTATGCAATGTACTGATTAAATGCTTAAAAACCATTAAAAAGTGATTTTATCAAAAAAAAGTTATTATAGTTAACGTTTAAGTTTCTTACTTTCTCTTGATTTTGATTCACATTATGCATTTTAATGACCATTTTTTTAAAAACCACATAAAAAAATCGCACAAAAAAGGACCGCATAAAAAAAGGTTTAGCTGTATTCGAATTCAAAGACAAGTTTAACGTTCAGAATCTCGATAACGAAACGCGATATCGATAAATTTTATTTTTGTGTTTCGTTTTATTTTGTCGAGTTCTATAAGGAACTATCATCAAATCTTGGCGTCGAACGATCGTAGTCTTGCCACACTGGATCTTTTCATGGAAGCGACCAGCTTATAATAGCTTAATATTTATTGTTTCAGTGGAAGATATAAATCCTAAACCGAAAAATTTTAAGGAAATAGCCAGTTATTTAGAGAACACGCAGGATATTATTGGTCTTGTAACACAGTGTCGAAAAGTATTTTTAACCCTGCGAAAAACAAGCTTATGTTATTATATATTGGAATAATGAAAGATTTTTAAAAATTACAAATAATTTATTTTTTCTAAGATAAAAATTCTATTATAGCCGGCGCTAGATTAAAAAAAAAGCTTATATAAGCTCACAATTAAAATGAAACTTCTGTAGCGAACTATGTCAGCCATATCCATGGCTGCCCTAAAAATGTTTCTTAAGGGAGAAAAATTAAGTAAACGAATGTTTTTTCAATATATATATATATATATATATATATATATATATATATATATATATATATATATATATATATATATATATTTAATGGGAAAGTTTATTGAATTGACAGAAAACATATCGACAAATTTTTTTAGACCAAAATATTTCAAAATGGCGACGTTATAGCTGCTAGAAATTGGAACATTGGTTTCGCATTGTGCAACCTACAAGTCTCAAATCTCAACTAAAATCAAAAAATTTGGGGGACAGGTCTACCCACACTGTCAACTTACCATTGGGTGTCCTCAAAGACTAGAGACTACTGTACATAAATAATTCTTTTTTCATTTTAGGCACTCCTCCCCTGGGTCCCCGATAAAGACTTTGCCCCTTGCACCATACCGGGGGCTTCGCCTTCCGTACCTAAGGGTAGGGGCTCCACCCTTATCAAACAAATGATAACATCATTTGTTCTCAAGATATGCGAGACAAAATATATTTTGTCAAAAAACTAATTTTTTCAAGTTTCTTATTTCGTTTTTCTTTTTTTTTTTTTTTTAAATTTTGTAATAATATATTGGCGTTTTTAACATCAAGGAAGGTTCTTAGGCCATTATATAATAATGTTATAGTAAAAAAAATCCATATAATCTATGTTATCTTAATAAAGTTAATTCCGTTTTTTACCACAAAAAACAAACCGCCAATCCGAATTTGCTGAAAACTTTATCCGGTCTTCATTTTTTGATTACACATCTAATGAAGTTAGTCCGGAGTTGATATCACCATTTGTTCTCGAGATATGCGAGACGAAAAAAAATTCACGAAAGAACGAACGAACTAACGAACGCACACACAGACATCACGCTAAAAACGATAGATTCGGATTCTAGTAACCTTGAAACGTGGAGATATGTCAAAATTAGCGGTTCGTAAAATCGGACCCATTACAATAACTTCCTATGGGAAGTTAAAAATAAATATTTATCGTTAAAATACATAAATACACTTTTCATGACGAAGAAAAAACAAAACATTAAAAATTCAGGGCCATTTTGAAAACAATGACTTTTTTTTACTGTTGCAGCATCCTGCATAATATAGCGAATTTTTATTTATAAAAATTAGTTTTTCTCGGAAATCAGTTTACATAGAATAATGGTTAAAAATCTTTTTTATGTGATTTTTTCTCCTCTTTCTAGTGATGTAAAAAAATGTCACAAAAACTTTGAAACTTTGAAAAATTTTGGCAAGAAACTAATTTTTTTCACGAAAAATGCCCAAAAAAACCATGTTCCAAGCATCGAACATGTTTGGATAACGAACTCATCCAAGGGTTTGGGACTTCCAATATTTTCATCAAATTTCGTAAAAGTAGGATATTTCATTCGAGAGTTATCTTGCGGACATCCATACATAAATGTATATAAATTTTAGTGAATATCATTTTCAAGTTCTAGGGGCTTCAAAATAAATTTCTGCCATTATTTCGGGCTCAAGTCGCACCATGACAGTGGTTGTAATAGCTGAATTTTTAATTCAAAAATTCGCTAAAAAATCTAAAACGTTCCCTGTGAAGTTTTATGCAAAACGGTTGAAAATTCGCTGAGCTACATTGCACGGCGCGTGAAAAAAAACATTTTGAGAAAATCGCGTTTAAAGTTGTTTATTTGGACTCGGTAACTATTGGAGCGCTACACTTATATGCACTATAGAAACATCTATTCTTCGAATTCAAATCTAAAAATTTTTAAACATATTCTGCAGACGTTAAATTAATTTTTTAAGCAAAAAAGAGTCCAAAAGTTTCATTTTACTTAACTTTTCTCCTTTAATTTTAAGGATCTTATCCTGTTACTATTGTATGTGTTATTTTTTCAAAATCAACCTCATAGAATCTCAATTTTTGTAATTAATCTCAAAACTACTTCAAATCTAATTAAGATTGATAATACAATTAGTTCAAAAATCACAATTCACAATGCATAAATCTTAAAATTTACTGTTATTTAGAAGCCATAAGAAGAAGCCTTGTTACGAATGTTACGGTAATAGAAAATAGTAATTTTTAAGATTTAATTTTGTAGTTAAAGTTAAATTATAAAATTTGAGATCCTAAAAGCTGTTTTCGAAAAAAACAGTAACAGGGGAACATCATTAAATGATTCGGAATAATATGATATAAAAAAACACTTTGAACAAATACAACAAACAGAAAAAAATTCGTTAAATGCATAAACTAATAAATTGTATTATCAATCTTAATTAGATTTGAAGCAGTTTTGAGATTAATTACAAAAATTGAGATTCTATGAAGTTGATTTTATGAAGTGTTTTTGACACGCATTAAGTAATATCACCCCAGTGAAAGTGTTATGATTTTTTGTTAACTCTATAGTTGTTAACTCTACAGCCCTCTAGCGTTTATTCAATATGGATGTACAACTCTATAATTATTCAATATGGATACACAACTCTATAATAACGTTTCCCCCACTATGATCACACAACGATATTAATATGTCATCCTTTGATGACATAAAAATTAAATCACCTGGCAACTTCGGCAATTAATCGTTATCATTTCACTTTTGTTTAATTTTTTTTTTTTTTTTTGACTCATTACTTTGCTACAGAAGTTCCATTATAAAAAATTTTATTTTTATATAACTATGTATAAACAAAAATTTTATTCAATTTTAATACTTAACGTAAAAGTCCCCATTATGGAACGGTATCTAATACTGGAACAGTTTTGACATATTTATTTCTTTAATTAAGTAAGGAAATATTAAATGCAAGGTATACTTTTATAATTTCAAATGTTATCGAGTGCCTGTGAAACATTATTAGTGTATGGCGGATTTTTATCCGTATTTTTAAACATACACCAATATTCATATGTCCACTAAATGTCCAGCTTTGGCTGATACTTGAACACTCGATGTACTTTGGCAAATGGCCAATTCATTATGTTAATTAAAATTGACATAGTGTTTGAAAAATTACCAAACTGGATCGGCTGGGACTCGAACCCGGATCTCTTGGTTACCAGCCAAGCGCCTTACCAACTAGGCCACCGATCACTTGTTCGAGTGCCACTCCAATTCAGTAATCAATCAAACACAACCTCTCTCTAATGCGAGACGCAGTTTTATACTTTTTTAATTTCAAATGTTATCGAGTGCCTGTGAAACATTATTAGTGTATGGCGGATTTTGGCGAATTAAAAAAGTATAAAACTGCGTCTCGCATTAGAGAGAGGTTGTGTTTGATTGATTACTGAATTGGAGTGGCACTCGAACAAGTGATCGGTGGCCTAGTTGGTAAGGCGCTTGGCTGGTAACCAAGAGATCCGGGTTCGAGTCCCAGCCGATCCAGTTTGGTAATTTTTCAAACACTATGTCAATTTTAATTAAATGCAAGGTAAATTTAAATTGAAAAACAATCATTCTATTAACGCCTTTAGGACTAATGACGAGCTCAGCTCCTCATACTAATTTTTAGAAAAAATTCAACTGACGAATGTGCATTGTCTTATATCGATAACTGGAGGCTGTACAGTAAAGAGTGATTATATTGTAAATAAATTAAGCAAAACGTACTAAACCTACAATTATACTTATAGAAATATTAAATTTTTTATCTAAAATATTGGAATATACGGCGGTACTAAAGGGGTCAATAATAATTTTTGTTATCAGACGTTTCTTTCAGAAATAACTTCATTAATATGTAAATGTCAAAACTGTTCCAGTATTAGATACCGTTCCATAATGGGGGCTTTTACGTTATTATTTTGTACATATTTTTAATATTTTTAATAAAGAAATGCCTAAAACGTATTGTGTCAGATGTTGAAACAATGCAGTTGAAACATAAAAATATTTGGTAACTAGAAATTTTATTTTGGAAATCGTTATTTTTCAACAATTCAAATTAATGAAAACGCGACCTTTTTTGAAAATGACGTAATATTTTGTAAGTAGATTGTGTGTCGATTTTTGATAATTTTCATGGGCGAAGTGAAATTGTGTTTTATTTTCAATATTTTTATTAGCTTTCAAATAATTATGGTTCATTTCAGTTAAATTTAACCATGCTTCGTCATTTTGAATTTAAATAATTTCCGTTTTCTTGGCTTTATCTCTTTTATTATTGCATTTATGTAAATGTTAAATTTGCAGTTTATTTTTAGAAAAGAATAGAAGATTGATTTGTTTCGAATATAAGAATTATTTAATTTTTTAACGAAAACTCATGATCAATTGTATCTGAAATGAGGTATACTTGCTTTTACTTTGACGTTTAGTTGCTTCAAACCGTGATGTCATTACAGTGAGATGTTTTTCGCGCCAATTTTTTTTTTTATTTAAAATTGTAGTTATTTTTTTGATGGTTTTTTACAGAACTTATTGAAAATTTAAGAACCACTTAACTGATATGTAAAAATAAAGTCTTAAGCAATATTTAGGTAAAAACAAGGTATTATTTTTTTAAATCAGATTTTTAGCGAGCGCATTTGGTGCTCATTTACGTCAAGATTTATTAATTTTATTCTTTAAAATAAGTGTTTATTTGGGGATTCCCCCAAGCGTGTCGAAAGAATAATTTTTAAAATTTTTTTTATCTCACAAACTATATGTCAAAATTGGTTCAAATTTTGACATTTTGTATATTAAATACCAAAAAGTAACATCCAAAAACCATTCCAAAAGGGGTTAAATAAACAAAGAAATCTTTTTATTTATATTTATTTATTGTCAATATATAAAATTAATACCACAGAATTAATGGCGGAAGAGATTTCTTGTTGAAAATCAGATCTTTTTTCGTTCACATTTAAAATTACAAACGTTTAATATAAAAACAAATAAATAGAAACAAAATCTTATGCTACTTCGGGATACGCCGATCCAATCATATCTTTACCACGATACGTAAACGGATGCGCTTTAATTGAGAATTTCTTGTCGTTCATTTTCACCGGACAATGTGATCCGGGACGGAGTTTATAACATACGGTGTACAGAGCGATTTCAAATTCCGGACTGGTACCAACGAAGAATGTGCGTGGCGCGACAACTTTATTATTTGCCTTGCAACGAACTTTTACAACTTTGCCTTTCTGTAAAAAAAAATAATTGTATAGTACACGAATTTCATGAAATCAACTTATTATTTTAATTAAAAAATTTAAATTTTATTACGTCATCATTCATTAAACAAAGTCAATTGAATTTTGGGTAATATCATCTCTGAGAACATATGATTGGAGTTGTCATATCGCTTTGGTGGAACCCATTAAGTCGGGATTCCTCGGTAGCTAAGTTTATTCCCAGTTTTTGCGATGAAATATAGGACATTTTCCCCCTAACGACGTAGATTTTATTTTTTGACGGATGTTTTCTAGTACTAAAATATACTTCAATGCAAAATTTAAACTACAGGGGACCATTTTTTCATTTTATTTTTATTTACTTGACTGGCGAAAAATTGATTGCCTATTCTCTCTTTTTTAAATTTAGTGGGCCTCCGGTTTTAAAATGTTAGGTAAGTGGGAGGGGGGGGGGGCAAAAAATCTCACTTTGAAGTTCAATATTTCGCAAACGAGACTTAAAAATAGAAAATGGTAAAAAGATTCTCAACACAATTTTAAGAGTCCTTTCTAGTATCCGACATGATTTGGTACGCGGCAAAAATTTTTTTTTCATAATTAGGCCGAAAGAAGACAGTTGGATAGACAGACACACATGGTGAAATTATAAAAGTTTCGAAATCTTCTCTTTAGATTTCTAAAAATAATAAGAAAATACAGAAAAGCAATAAAAATTCAGTCTCAATTCATAGAAAAGTAGAAAATTCGCCTTGAAAATTGAATGTGGTAGGACAAAAGTTCGCCATTGTGTGAATGGTGTTTTTATCTAAGAGAGAGAGAGAGAGAGAGATAATCTGTGTTTAATGAATGATTACATCAACAAAAAATTAAAAATAAAAACTAGGGAGTTTTTTTCACTATCAAAAATTCATTTTAGACTCTATAATATTGGTAATATATATTGATAACATTTAGAACTGTCAAATACGTCAGCCATATTGGATAGGCCACGCCTACATATCCAATCTGCACAGAGGGAGCTAATATAAATAAAATATAAACAAAAACAAATTCTAACTTACATTTCCTAAATCAACCTCTCTTAAATATCCGTAATAATTCACTTTACCGGCGGCTTCTTGGTCGGCAAAATATATCCAGTTATGTAAACCCATTACTTCACCTTTTTTTACTTCGCCGAGGAAAACGTGTTCAAAACCACTTGAACCAATTTTACCTTCACCGCGTGAATACTGACTGAACCAAATTTGTTTCAGCATGTCTTTCCAATCTTTTGGATCTTTTCCTAACACACCTAATCCACAAAAAAATTAAATTCAGTTATATATATGTATATAAGTGGCCTACATAGTAGCAGTAACTAGTATTACCAGATTTCTTTAGGTAATGTGTACTGTTTGTTTGTGCTACATGATCGTGAGTGAGTGAACAAGATAAATAGTCAATGTCTGACGTTGTGTGCATGTGTATTAAACTATAAAACAGCTGGAAAATTGTTTTTACCTTTATCCATTAACAGTTTTCTGGCATGTTGCATCACTGTCGTTCCAATAATTGTATCTAAAAATTTATTTTCTTCGTCTCTTTCTAACGGTGTAACATTTTCATTGATTGCGGCGTCGGCAATATAATTATCGAAAAGTACACGCATTTTTTCGATGGTCGGAACTTTGTATGCTTCATTTTTAACGGTTAATAATCTGTAAAAAAAATGAGGCTTGTTAAATTTCGAATTTTTGCGGTTAGTGTTTGCGTAGACAGCAGGAAAATGGTCTGACAGAACCAGGGCACATAATCGGACGGAGGGCCACAAATTCCACTGCTTTTATCATAAAATGTAAAAATATTTTAAATTTATTGGCGACGCAAAAATTACGCGAGTGCCTCTGGTTTTTTAAATTAGAAGCTGTATCAAATAAAAATTTTTGTATACGTTTAATTGTGATAGAAATATATATTATACAAATTATGTGCGGATTATTAGATTTTATATGACCAATTAAACAGATACGTATATTTTATATGACCAATTAAACAGATACGTATATTTTACTTGATACTAGTTCTAATTTTACCACCAGAGGCGCGACTGAGAATCTTTGCGTCACCAATAGGCCAGATCAATTAAAAATGCTCTGATATCATTAACAAATAAAGCAAAATTAGACGCACAATTTAAGTTACTATAGTTACTCTGATGTAAAAATAACAAAAGAAAAGAGACATAAAATTAATACGTAATTTTGCTTCATTTGTTGCATTTGTTTGATGACGTCAGACCATTTTTAGTTGGTTTGACCTATACATTTTATTTTATACGTGTATATGCCAGTGTTGGTCCTAATTAATTATTATTTGTAGTTTAATTAATAGTTAAACTACATGTAATTAAGTAATTGCAATTACATTAAGTTGTAATTTAAATTACACGATTAATTTTTCTATTATACAGTTTGAACGAAACTACTAGCATAACTACTTCTGCTCCCTCAATACGATTTTTATATGATTTACTACTTCTTAACTGCCTACAATTTTATCACACATGTTTATTCGCTATCGAAAATTTTCGATATCGATAATGGGGTTGACTTCAAAGTGACAATATAATTTGTAATCATTGATATTAGAATATGTATGTACCATACAATAGGTGTACACATTATTTTTTTTAAGCAAAATCGCCATATTTGTTAATACCTTTTATAACCTACAAAGTGTCGGTGGTAGCAAATATTTTTTAATTTCTATGTGATTTTGGTTGTAAATTTAAGATTATTTATTAATAAATATTCTAACAATACTTATAACAACAAATATAGCATCAATAAATCTAGAAAAATTTTAAATCCAATCTTATTTAACCGCCATATTTGGCAACAACTGTCACTTTTTTTGGATTTCATTCTCGTATTCCCTTTATTTATTTAATACTCAGAGTTTGTAATATACGATGATAATTTCTTTTCATTTTTTTCATCAAATTTTTCATAAATTTTAGTAATATCAACTTTTTCATAAAATTAATTAGCAATACGGTACTTGACTGTATTTAAAATTTGTGTCAAATGTTAAATAATTCTATGCATTATCATTACATATGTCCAATTTTAATGATGAAACATAAAAAAATTTGATAACTATTTAGAAATTTTATTTTGAAAATCGCAATTTTTCAACAAATATTCAAATTAGTGAAAACGCGCCATTTCTTGAAAATGACGTAACATTTTGTAGCTAGATATGTCGATTTTGATAATTTTCATCGGTGAGATGAAATTGTGTTTTCTTTTGAATATTTCTATTAACTTACATATATTGTAATAATAATCGACCAGAATTCAAATAAATACTTGCTTTTACTTTGACATTTTATGAATATAATCAAAATTTTGAGGTTATAAATATTGACATTAACGTTTAGTTGCTTCAAACTGTGTCACTATAGTGAAGTATTTTTCCCGCCTTTTCCTCATTTAAAATTGTAGGGTTATTTTTTTGATGATTTTTTTTACAGAATCTGTCGAAAATAAAGAAGTCACTTAACTGATATGGAAAAACAATGGTTTTAGAATATTTTTGTAACTTCAGTCAAGAACCCTATTTCAAATCTTAAGCAAAAATAATAAAATTGTAATTATTTAACTGAATTATGAAATTGCGTAATTTGTAAGCGTAATTATTTATGTAATATACCACTGAAAGGTATATGTGTGTATGTATTTCAGAACAGATGTATATATGTTTAACAAAGCAGTACAATTTACAGTCCCCCCTTCATGTCAGAATATTGCACACACTGATTCTGTTAGGAACCACTATTTTCCTTTTTCTAGTCTACAGTGTATAAATAAGACATTACGGTTTTGGTGATTTGTCTGTGGTATCATTTCGTTCAAGTTTTGCCTGAAGATTGATTGTGATATGTTTGGCCACATTGTTCACATCTTTACTCAACAATTCCTCCGAGAATGTACGTAACTCGGTGTCGGTTATTAAACTTGGTTTTTTCGTGGTTGCTGCACCAGCCGCTGCTGCTGCTGGTTTCGGCGTGGGTTGTCCGGTGGCCACTGCTGGTTTTTTAGCGGCATCCGCGTAAGATACTGGTAAATTTCCACCAGGAGGCGGTACCACAGAACCGCCTGTTGCTGGTTTAGGTGGTGGTACGGGGACTGATCCTGCCGCTGGTGGTGCACCGGGTACGTAGCTTAATTTTGCTAGGTCTGGATTCGGTGGTTTCGGAACGAATGCAACTGGTTTCACATTTTGTTGCGCCCATGCTATGTTACCTATTTGAAAAGAAAGAAAATTTCATAAAAATCTGCGCAGTTTTATTTAAACACCAATTTATTGACTAAATCTATTCTACCTAAAGTCTTTTATGTGGACCAACAATAGATTTAGCCCTAGAGCGGAATGATTCGTTTATCGAAAATTAAAGTCTACCAAATCTTTAAATATAAGTAAACTTAAGGGGGTTGGCTACGAAAAAAATGATGGAAATCAACTGAAATTAACAAAATTGGGCAGATATTAGAAGTTTCATGTTGATTAGGAAGCTTGCTGTATTGAGAAAAAGCACTATTAAAGTAATAATATGGCAAAATTACATGTATTCTCATGGGAAATAAGAAATTTTGTTACTGGAAATTAGAGATGAGCTAAACGGTTATTTTCTAATAACTGTTATTTCAATAACAGTTACTGAAAAATAACTGCTATTTATAACAGTTATTATAATAACTGGTATGGTATTTGGATATTTTAACATATTGTAAGATATTCGATATGCGTATAAACGATTCTGTTAGTGAAATATGCACAGATCTATAATACTGACGGATACTAAAGAACATTTTTTGCTTTATTGTAGTGCAATATTGTTCAAATACTTGTCTATACAAGGATTTAGGCTTTATATACACAATTTTAACAATTTTATGGATACAAAATTACAAATACAAATAGATAACTGTACAATAGACAATAATTCTTTTCAAGGGTTTTTGAAATGTGCTACAATAGAAAATGTGTAACTTGCCTGGGGCGTTATTATTTTGAAATTCTCCGTAGGTGGTTAAAATAAATTACTGTGATCCTTGCTTTCGAATATATTAATATTGACCTATGTTATCGATATTTCCAAAGGAGTTATTTAAGTAACCAGTTACTGGGTATTCCAGTTATTCACGATAACTGTTATCTTTCTATACTAGTTATAAAATAACAGTTATCGATATATCGATCATCTCTACTGGAAATCGTGAAACTATAATATGTGAACTAGTGATAAAAAAAAAAATTACTAGGTAGGCAAGATTTTTTTCTAAGGTTTTGACAATTCACAATATATTTTTTGAAATTTCAATCTTGATTCTCCTAAAATAATTTATTATTTCTAAATAAAAACGAACATTCCGAATTGTTATCATTTCTTTAGCTGTTAACATTAGGATTATTAGTCTGCTCGTAATACTTTTTCCAATCGTCACGTGTTGTATAAAAAATTATTACAATTTTACAAATGTGTAAGTACCGATCAATTTTACAATTTTACAGACATTTTTTTTGACAATTTATAGGTAATTCAAGTTGATGCTTTACAAAGCACAGATTAAAATCTTACATAACTTGTAAAATTGTTACAATTTTACGTACTTTTAAGTTCTGTAATTTTTGAACAAATTTCAATTTTTTACTGTTTTGTGAGCATTAGTTCTTGAAAACAATATCAAATAATATTTTCGTATTTTCTAAATATTTTAAAAATATTTCTAGTTTGCGTTCTAATTTTTCTTTCATATATGATCATCGTTTGATTCTAATTTTTGATAAAAATGAGTATAGGTACCGCATTTTGTAGAAATATATGCAAATTTGTTTTGCAGTAATTGTTTCACCCATACAACCGATACGGCTTACCATTCTAAACAGAATTAACTATATTATGGTAAATTTATCAAATCAACTACAACTTAGCTACAGTTTAAAATTGGCCATACTTTGCTTATAATCGCTGTGGTGAGTTAATTGTTTTATTTAACCGAATATTTTAGTTTACCAAAGCTTAAGCTGGGTACAAAAGAACACATAAGACGTATGGTCAAGTTAATTATCTTTTACGTGAGTATAAAAAGATAGAAAAATTGCCTTTTGTTTCTTAGGGAAAGGTTTGGTCCATCTCTTCGGTGACCAAACGTTCAAGAGAAACTGAGAACACAATAAACATCTATAAACCTAAAAAAATGTCGGCTTCAACTATCTTCGTTCGATTAAAGACCGGACCCCAGATTGCGGACAAAATTCAGCTTGTTAACACCGACATAATAGTCTTCAACATAATTATGAAATTTAAAATAGGTATTATGAGCGCAAACTAGAAAGAACTTTTTTATCTGCATCTGCATTTATCTTTGTCTATCATATTAATAAATAGAAGTTTACTCACTCACTCCTATAAAAACATAATTACTTGGTTTGGTTGGTAACTATAGAAATAATACAATTTGTGTTCCCCTCACTTCAGTTTCTGGAGGTCTTTTGAGCTTACGCCCATAATATAATATCTGGTAAAAAAGATTAATTTTATTGATACGTTTTTACGGATATCATTTACAATTGTAAAAAAGTTAAGAAATTGTAAGAATTATTTTTGTACGGTCGTGCATTTTCATGCATTTACCGATGCTGTTGACAATGCTGGTAAGTTACATTTCCCGAACGTTTGTTTATATCCATGGAAATCAAAAAATAATGCGGTAAGTAAAATAGATGCCTGGTAAGTGAATAGGAGTGCGGTAAGTGAAATTAGCTCAAAAATGATTGTAATTATTTATTTATAGACAAGCTGCGTAGCTCAAGCAGTGCACTCTAGTGGAATTTTTGTCAAAACTGGCGTTTGACATTTATAAATACTAATGTAAAAAGTTTATCAAAATGGATTTAAGAGGTGAAAAAAATAATAAGATATCCTCAGTGACAATTAAAACGAATAATTTCAAGATTTTTATTTTACTGAAAACACTCTTTTTCAGTTTGGGTATATTATTTTAATCTAGAGATGATAATAAATTTCTTCAGTTTGATATTTTCATTTAGAAGGATTCTTTCCTACAGTAACTATTTATTTACATCAGTTGTAAGAAAAAAGTGATTCTTAATACTCACAGTTTGTAGCAATACTCGCCCTTTTAAAATCGTTTGATTATAGCATGATCATTATAAATTTTACATTACTACTGTATTTTACTTTACGTAAATATCCCATATTATATATATATTTAGTGAACTTCAATGCTGTTTATTATTATAATTCCTACTAAAAAATTGCGTACAAATTTTAAAATACGTACCATGAATGAATGAAATAATTATACAAATCTCTAATTTTTGTCAATAATAAAGAAATTTGTTTTATACTTTAAAATGAAAATAATTATATGATTGATATTTTTTTAAGTTTATCTGTCAAAAGGGTTCCATTTAACTAAATTATTTAAAAATGAGTCGTAAATTTGACATTTGGGTATTGATTTAGAGTATAAAAAATCGATTTTAATGAACTGAACACCAAAATAAATAATTGTCAGATTTATTCATATAATAAGACATTTTTTAAAAATTTACATATAAATTTAAGGTAATAGGGAACGCTAGTGTTGACTTGCTTTCCCTATAGGCGGCACAACAGTCGAATTTTAAAAGTACGCAGCTTGTCTATATTGAAATTAAAAGTACAACGTGAACAATTAGGAAAATTAATCGATTAATATGAAAATTTTCACTAGTTTGCACATTATTATTATTATTGTTGCCATTAGTCTTCATATTTTATTGACATTCCAAAAGGTTGCTCAGTTCTTAAAATTTTCTGTGGTTTTCATAATCTTCCTTTCATTTTACGAGAATAAATTTGGAGCCAAAATTAAAATTCTTCATCAATTTCATTATTCTCACTAATATTATAGTTTAACAAACTATTTTCCCCAATTTTTTTTAATAGAAAATTCAAAAATATATTCACACCAATTAAATACTGACATTTAATTTTTTATTTACAAATATAGTTGTCAATTGTCACTACAAAGATTCGTATAGTTGCTATAAAAATTTATAATATTTATTCATGGCATTCTGTGTGATAACATACAAATATAAATTTCACCTATATTAGCCGAATTTTATTTTTTATTTACTATATTTTTATTCTTTAATTATTTTAAATCGATCGTGCAAAAAAATATTATACAATACACGATGCGGTAAGTGCGTTTACTGATCTCGAAAACTGCAAAAACTCGACCCTGTGGGTCTCGTTTTCGCAGCACTTTCTCCATCAGTAAAAGCAACTTACCGAACTTATATTGTAAAATACTATTATGCAACACCTAAAATTGTAAATAGTGCATTACAAGCACCTGTAATAAATTGTAAAATTGTAAAACTGTAACTTGTACTTTTGTGAAATAGGCCTCAGATCATTAAAAGCAATTAAAAGTCACATTAAATCATGATGTGCACGATGTGCACTACATTCTAATTTGATTTTCAAATATTTGAATGAAAAAGTATGCTAAATATTTAAAATTTTTTATAGTAAATAGTTACGTGAATTTGTTTAAACATGTATAAAAAGTTAAAAAATCATTAGGAGATTCGTTGTTGGAAAAATAATTAATTCTTGCAGTAAATGAATTATCTATTAATCTAAAATTTGGCAACGTTGCATTAAATGAAACGTGGTGAAAGATTCAAAAATAAAATGAAGATAGATATACCTATGACTTATAAAATCGTAGTTTAAAACAAAAAAATTTAATGGCCGCGGAAATATTTTCAGCCAGGACAAACGGTACAAACCCAGCTTTTTTAAGTGCCTACATATTAAATTTTATCCGATTATCTCTTATGATTAAGCAATTGAAATGCATACTTAGAGGATTCTAAAACATTGACCCAGTATTAATAAAATAATTCAAATTTTGCAATATTGTAGAAAAATTATTTAAATTGTCCACTTTTTCTAGAATATTCGTTATCGTAAAAATCATAGACTACATATTTTATTTATATAACAAAAAAAATATTATTTCTATAATATAAATACAATTATTCTATAATATTAAATAGAAAATTATTTAATTTGAAAGAAAAATTTAAAATTGTTCGTTTTTTTTTGGATATTCCTTTAGATTCACGCAGACGCATTATCAAATACTTTGAATGACAGAAGTGCTAATAAACAGGATAAACAGTTTATGATGGAAATTGTGTTTATTGTAATTAAATGAAATTGTAAGTAATTAAAAAACTGCATATTATTAAAAATATTTATTGGATGTAGACTGTAGTTAATGTGTTTATTATATTAGTATTGTTACCTATTATTACCTAAGCTTAACCTAACGTGGACAAGTTGTTTGAATTACAGCAATTGTAGACAATGTCATTATTTTAATTGTTGGCATGCAGTGTTGCCATAATATTTATTTAAATAAAATTTAAAATTCATGTTTCCAGTTCAAATAGAAATTATTTTTTAAATATCAATAACGTGCCATGCAAAAAATTAAAATTGTAAAAAATGTATATATTTTACTTACATGTAAGGAATATTTGCAATGAAATAAAAAGCAAAATTTTATTTTGCCTCATTTTGTATATTTTTTTTGTACACTAAAATTATTTCTATACGTTCCGTTGACGTTCTTATTGCTTCCAGTAGTTGTAAATCTCTGATTGCGAGAAGCTTATTAAAACACTATTACCACCTTTCAAGGCTGCTTATAAGTTGATTGATATAATATAATTGAGCAAGTCTGTTTCTTGTGAAGTATCTACATGTTTATGCAAAAGCCAGTAACCGTATTTGTATTTTATGAATACAACTGTATTATATAATATACAGTGTGTTCAGTATAAAAGCGAATGCATGAGAATCTTGTAAACAACTTGAAATACAGGTTTGGTTAAATTTGTGAATTCTTTGTATGACTCAGAGAAGTAAAATATAATTTTTAAATTAAAGAAAGGGTACATACACTTTCGTCAGCGGAACCGTAATAAAATTTATTCCACCCGAAAATTTTACCTGATAAAGTTACAGTTTCGTCAGAGAAATATTTTTTATGATATACACTTTCGTCAGAACAGATGTTTAGGTATAATTAAATAAAAATAAAGTATGTATTGCTATTATATGTATATATATTTAATGTAGGTATAATATTAGTTTTATATTTTGGAATTATATTTTTTGTCATAGACACTGTCAATTACTTCCGTGTCCATTCGCCCATCCGTCTATCGGAGGTGATTTTTTCTGAAACTATTCCACATAAAATTTAAAGTTTAGTACAGAGATAAAGACGTATAGTGGCTCAATTGAAGACATGAGTGGATGAAGGTGTTATGCAACATTTTTATAATTTTACAATAGAAGCGTTTGGAAGTTTTTATTTACATATACTTCCCATGCAATAAATAGCTCATGTTTATTATTGAATTTCTACAAAACAATTAGGCGTAGTAAAATCAAATTTGAATATATGATACTTCAGCATTGGATGTTCCAAAATTTTTCACTAAATGACTTTTTGAAAGAATGTTACATAACACTTTCGTCCAGTCACGTCTTCAATTATAAACGCAAAGAATAAAAAGTTTATAACTTTGATTTTGGGAGTTTTTAGAAGATAAAATTGACAAATGGAAAAAAAATCTTTTTCAATATATATACAGTCGAATGCCCGTTATAAGAGGAAATAGATACATAGAGGAAATTTTTCTCAGAATTTAAATGCCCTCACTACCGTACACTTAATACTGTCGTTCGACTACTCCTTATAAGACTATTTCATTTCAGCATTACATTCCTATACTTATAGTTTATAATTTTAACAGTTCCAGCATAATCTTATCAGCAGGAGTAGTCTGGCACAAAACTCGAATAAGTGATTAAGTGGGGTAAGTTGCAACTGCTAATTGAGGGGAATAGTCTTAGAAGGGACAGTCTTATAATAAGTATTTGATTGTAACATATCTTCTTATACATATTTTTAAAACATTTTTAATGCAGTGAATACTCTTAAAAATTGATATTTCCTACCGTTACAAAGCATTGGACTTAAGTTTTCGACATCAGAAATAAAATTATCTATCAGAAATAAAACTTTGTCACCGTGATTGTTACAAGAATTCTTATGTTTAATAACAACTTATTGTACGAAACACTATTTGCGGAAGTACGACTTGCACTTGATTAATTTTCTTTCTGTACCAATTTTGCTACAAATATAAAAGATGTTCAACCCTTTTAAGTAAATAATTGTTGTGTTACTGGAAATACCCAGTTTTATTCAAATTATTTCAATGTAGAAAAATAATACATAGTAATAGTAAAAGTGTATACAGTACATACGTATAACAAACAGCCTTTTACCTATATTTGAAATAATATATAAGATATATTATGGTCTCTTATATTATAGATATCTGTTTTCTATTTTAAAATAATTTGAATAAAACTGGGTATTTCCAGTAATAAAACAATTATTAATCTGACGAAAGTGTATCCATAAAATTTAATCCAACGAACGAAAAAAGGTTTATTACTTTACTGAAGAGATTAAAATTGACGAAACTGTAATCGCCCTAAAGAAATTCGATGTAGTTCAGGAGTTGTAGATGGGAACTAAAAATTTTCAAAATTATTATTTTTAAATAACTATTTTGTAAGCAATACATAATTTTCAATAATTAACTATATCTACTAATTTATCGATTTAAACATGGAATAGTAATTGAATCTTTTTTGTAATAAAATTTGCAAGCTATAATTTTTTTTAAATCTCTTTTTATTGGAAAGTCGATATTTTTCGGGTGTGCCATTTTTCGAGATATTTCTAAAAAAATATTTGCCACGTTAATCAGGTATACGTTTTAGACATACACAGAGTGTCTTTATACAAAATTATAGGTGGTAAAAAACTCTTTGAGTGAAAAAAAATTAGGATTTTGTTAAAAACTGAAATATTTGTAAATTAAGTCGGAGAAAATTAAGCTATTTGATTGCTTTCTACTAAATTAAAATACTTTACTTTGAAAAGAATACCACTTGTATTTTATAAATTTCGTGATATGCTTAGATCCATGTGATCATTATCAAACAAATGAAATTTAAATTACATTTCATACCAAAAACAAGAAAAATAAGCTATTTTATTCAGCTGGATCGTGGATTTCATTATATACATAATAATAAAAATTTCCTTTTAAAGACCCACAAATAGATGGAAAATAAATATAAAACATTCTGTTTATTTGTGGGTCCTTAGGATACGGTTACAGTGCAAGCGACTTCGCGAGAACACCAGTTCGTACGAAGTCACAGATATTCGCACGACTAAAACAAACATAATTATACAAATGAGTGTAACTAGTTACAGTACAAGCTACTTTGTAGCGCCAATAGTTAAAAATTGCCACGCTTGTAGTTCAGACAAGTTTGTTTTTTTAAGCGAATTTAAAGACACAAATTTAAAATTATATGTATATTTATAGGTAAACGTGATTCATCTTTTATGGTTCATTTGTTATTTACACAGGTATTTAGAAAATGGATGCTGAAAAATTAATAAATGCTGTTTTTGAAAGATCTTTGTTTAATCAGAAATTTTTGGGTTAATTCTTCAAAAAGTTGATTATATTCATTTAAATTTTTATTTTTAAAAATACTGTTCACTCTGCATCCTCTGTTTTCTTCAAATAATTTTGCTAAAAGTACAGAATTTTCCAATAAAAATAATACTCTTCTAAAATATCCATTGTAAAATTGTTAAAATGTTATTAAAATGAAATTAAGTGGGAACTATTATTTGCGCAAAATCGCATATTTTGTTACTAACTTGTACTGTAACCACGTTATCGATAGCGCGAATTCGGGCGAATACGCGCGAACATCAGTTCGCGCGAAGTCGCTTGCACTGTAACCGTAGCCTTAAGAGGAAGCCTTTATTGTTCTGTTAGCAAATAAAGTTGAACTGGTTAAGCACAGGTGCTTCCACGTGACAAAGAACAAATATTTAGGGAATATAATAAAAAAAATTATGATTAAATTATAATATTGAGAATAAAATGGAATTATAAATATCAGTGTAATCATTTAAAAGTTGATTAACGGTCCAGTTTATGAATTGATATTCTAATATGGATAATTTTGGCCCTTGAAGGCATGAAATGTAGTATAACTTTGCTTTGTTTGTAAATAGTTATATATATATTATTTTTTTTTTCTTTAAATATTTTTTTTTTAAATTAAACCCTATATAAGTAATTTACCTACATTAAACCCTTTAATGTAGGTCAAATACTTATGACCATTACTGTATTATGTGATTTGAAGAAATACATTAAGAAATATTATCATGCTTTTAAAATTTTATAGAAAAAAGTGTTTTACATATTTTTTATTTACCACTTTGTAGATACACATACCTTTTACTGTGCATAGTTATATTCTAGGTATAATTAATATAACAGCTATAATAATAGTCTGTCTAGAATAGTCAGTCTGTCTGTGTTGTTAAACTAATTAACAAATTTTGTTATTAGTTTATTACTTATTACTGTAGTAAGTAATTTTTAATGGTTAAGTGGTTTTATGTATAGAGAATAATTATTTGCAGATAACAAACGGAAGAAGTTATCTTCTTTCTATGACCTTACGTCTTGTTAGCAACTAAAAAAAAAATTTAAAATGTATGTATACTTTAAGGTCCGATTTATATTAACGCTCCGCTCTCAGTACGATATCACCACGCTCCCGATTCGATAAAATATTCTTACACAATTAACAATGAGTGTATTCACATCATCGCTCTGATGTCGATCCGATATCAGTCACGGTTCGCTCCCGCTCCAATGCCAGCCAATATCAATACCACTCAGGTAATATTTATTGGAGCGATATCAGACTTATTATGGCTTGTACCTATAGTGTAAACATTTTTTTGATTCCACTCCACTCCGCTCGCATTCAGTTGTTATGAAAAGATATTTGTATCGAACTGAGACCGAACTGGGAGCATATCCAGAGCAGCATTATAATGTGAATAAAGAACGAATAGGTACCAGCATGATATCAGCACTATAATATGCTGATATCATCGGGGCGGAGTGGGAGCGTACCGAGAGCGGAGCGTTAATGTAAATCGGGCCTAATATTAATTTAAAGCCCCCCCGCCCAACTGGTTTAGTATTGATGATTATTAATTTATACCCAAAAATCATTAAAAACTATTATCAAGGTTAGATAAGTTATTTTTTGAAATTTCTTGTTTTATTTCATAATTTTCCTTCTTGAGAAAACTGTTCGACTGTATGACCCGTTTCCAAAGTAACATCATATCTAGTGGTGATCTTTTTTCCCATTTAAAAAATTGTCTTTTGCAACTATCAACACGAGAAATCAAAAGAAACAGTTTATTTAGTCTCTTGGTGTATATTCGTATATCGAGCCATTACCGCCGATTTATCGTAAGCGATACTTTTATGAAATTGAGATTTTTATTGCAAGCAACATTGTAAACTGTAACGGACCAAGCAGTGTTAACGTTTTTTCGCCAAAATTCGTTAATTAACGAGTTATAGCAACTGCTTAGTTTATCGTTAATACAACACATTTTCACATTTTAGCGTAACCGACAATAACCATCTTTATCGTAAGGTTAATAAAATAATAGGAATAATACGCTCAGGCGTAATAAAATAAAGACAGCAGAAATATCGCAAGCGCCATACAAATATTTAAAAAATCCTTCTCCTGTAAAATTTGATATTTGTCGATTACGCTAAAATGGCGGTAATGGCTCGATATTACTTTTTTTGGAATTCCAAATAATTTTAAATTTTAAAAATTAAAAAAAATATTTCAGTGTCATTTAATTTGTGTGAAATACTTAGTATTACATCAAGTATACTGCGATGTGCGAAAGTCAATCAAATTGGACAATACAATATAACTATTTGTCTTCATCTACAAGTTTGAATTTGTTTATTATTTGAAATATAAGTAATTCATTACCTAGCATCGCTACTTAAGTTTTAAATTTCGCTTGCTGATTGACTTAAAAGCGGGAAGCAAAAGTATTTTTAGTTCCTTGGGACTAAAAGCAATATTTTACTGAAGTCTGTATTTTAGTCCCGAAATTGCAAAAAATAATTTTTAAAATCGGTCCAGTAGTTTTTTAGTTTATTCAAAACAAATAAGATATTGTTTGAAGTTGATAAATTGACATTTAGGTTAGGATTATTGGTAAAAAGTGATAGTTTAAAGACAAATTTGTAACTTATAAAAATTAATTTTTATTTCAGAGAGGAAGTGATGAACTTAATTTGGCGCATCCGGTCATCTTTGAGGAAAATATGATATTGGAAGGTAATTTTTTTTTTTCCTTTTAATTGACACAATTTCGTTGTATTTTGTTTATTATGCACACAATTCGTTGTATTGGTAACCTTGATTAGTAATATTATTGTTTTTTGTTTTCATTGTCAGCATATACCTAGTTTTATATTGTTATAAAATTTACTTTTGTAGTATTGGAAATTTTAAATAATGATAATAAAGTAAATAAAGAATATTCTCGAGTATATCCACGTATTATTTTTATAAAATAAAGAAATTAAAAATTTTCTAGCAATTTTTGAAGTGAAACGTACGCTTTTTTAGTGGGAAGGCAGGGCTGCCAAATGAATTTTTCAATAGTAGCTCTATCTCGAGGAAAAAATGGCCAACTAAATAATAAATAAGATGAAATGTTTATTTAATTCGTAACCAAAAATTAACAAATAAATATTTAAACTCTATTTCATCGAAACCTTGGTTAATGATTTTATAAAATAAGCAGAAATAAGAAATTTAATTCAAACTGTTGCAAATCTAATCACCAAATTTGTTGATAAGTACCCCAATCTGACAACTCTGTTGATAGTAAATGTACCTGATCTGTCATACTACAAAGCTTTTCCAAGCATATAAATTTATAAAAGTGTTAAGCTTTCGGTTAATCTCGGGTTGAAAAGTCGAATATAATCGAAATGAAAATAATATTATTAAAAAATAGACATGTCAAGTTTAAACTGTTTTTTATGAATATTCCCTTTAGTAAAGGACAATAATATATTTTAACTGTCACTTTGTATTTGCGATTTTCAATATAGTGCTGCTAACGTTATCCTAATTTTTTCAAAATGTTTCCCTCAAACGAACAAATTGTTTTTATGGTTCACTCGAGATCAAATGGCATTACGTCTGAGATCCAGGGTTCTTCTGGCTATGACATACATGTTGTGTTATCGGACTATTAAAATGTTAATCGTCCAGATTTAAATAATACAATCTCTGTTCCATTGAACCGTCAAATTTCATGTGAATTAAAGATAATTATGTGAGTTACAACCTTAAATATTATGTCACACCTTGAATTCAATGACAGGTGAAAATATAAATATTTAAAAAAAAATGTTTCTATCGTGTCCACCTTTAATCCACTGAGTTTGGACGCAGCTTTACACGTACGTAATCGTTATATCAGAAAATCGATTTTTTGTTTAGCGGTATTCTAATGGAGTATTATAAGATGGAGATGTTACTTATAGGGGAGGAATTGACAAAATTGGTCACGAAAATGGTATATATAAGGCTTTCTTTTTTTACCACTCGTGGCGTTAATAATCCACGAATACTTCCATTTGAGAATCACCAATCTCGGTTGATGATATTTAATAATAAGGAAATACATATAGAAGTTACATATATATGAAATAAACTCTTATAGTTTAAATTACTTTATACGGCGGATAACCAATGGTACTGACTCCGATTTTACATAGTGACGTCAGCGAATTATATAATATACAATATAAATGATGCGACGCAAAATAAAATTGTTAAGTTTATTTTAAAAACGATCGAAAACCCACTTTATAACTGAGTTGAACATTGAAAAAAATTCTAGAAGATTCTATTCAAAAGCTAACAAAGATAATATAGAAGCTCGCGTTTCCATTTGAGAGTGTTCCATTTGAGAATAAGTACTGTACCGCTTTCGCATCGTACGAACACGAGTGCCATCTTTGATTTAGACACTTTTTGAATACCTACATTGAGTTTCGTCTTCTTGTCTAATCTCCATAGGTATTCTTTTAAAATGAAATACGTATAAAGGACCGGTCCGGGCGATCGTAACGTGCCCGCAATTTGCCCGCAAAATGGCACGTGGCACAATGCGGTCAAATTCGACATTCACATCGATGCAGGCACCTCATCTATACATATAATAAAACTGTAACGAGACCATTTCTGTACATGGAATATTTTTTGAAAATTTGACTGGTACTGTAAATAGTTATCGATGTAGATATCAAAGCAGCGATTTTTAAAATTTTTGTCTGTCTGTCTTTCTGTCTGTCTGTCTGTTCACGCATCACGTAAAAACTACTAGACGGATTTTAATGAAATTTTGTGTGATGATAATTTATTACCTGTGTCAACATCTAAGATACTTTTTATTCCGGGAAAGTGTCTCATTCCCACCGGAAAATGGAAAAACTATTTTGAGCATGTACACACATTATGTAAATTTACATATTTCATAAAAATTTCATGACTATAGTAAAATGTAATGTAAATAAATTGAATATTGTAGTTTGAAAATTTTTTTGAATTTGAAATAAAAAAAAATGTTGCTAATTGTGTACCGAAAAATACAATAAATACACAATAAATTGTCAATTTGGAGACAATTTAATGCATTTTGTGTTGCAAGAAACTACAAATTGTAAAAAGAAACTACTCAACGTTTCGCGTGAACGTCACGGGTACGGCGAGTAAAAACTATTTTTATAAAAATACAATAGAACCAACAAGTGGACAAACGTGTCAAACATAAAAGGCTTTGAAATTGTAGGTGCAAAATCTGGAATTCCCAAAAAATTTGGATACTTCTTTTCTGAATAGCGAAGGATATGTAAAAATAAAAATACATATTAAAGGAAGAAAAAAATAAGATGGATTTTATTGCATATTGACTGCAAATACCTTACATTTTTTTAAATTTTTATGCATATTTCACCATGAAAACGTAATTTTTATTTTCCGACAATGATTCATGTATTTTTCAGTACTTACCTAATTGGTAATTTAGCCGTGTGTATATTTGATTACTCAAATTCTATATTTTTTATACCTATTTCTGCGAAAGTTCTCTGGTCTACAAGTACTAATGTTCGGCAAGAAGCAGAAATCTCTTTCATTTACTGTTCAAATGCTTTGTAATAAATTTTTTGATTTAGAAATAAACCGCGTTTTTGGTTAAAAAATAATTGGTAAGAAGACAAAGGCATATGGTATTATATTGAATAATATTAAATGTATTTAACTTTCATTTAATCAACTTAATTTTAAATATTATTTAATAATTTTGTATTTACCTAATGTTATACCCAAAAGATGAAACAAAATTGAATACGTGACCCATACAATAGATTTAAAATTGTGTATTATTTTAATTGCACTAGTCAAAACATTTATGTTTAAATTTTTTACCTAATAACAGTTTGTTAAAAAGTAGAAAAAAATTGGTGTACTATAACGTAAAAGCCCCCATTATGGAACGGTATCTAATACTGGAACAGTTTTGACATTTACATATTTATTTCTTTAATTAAGTAAGGAAACATTAAATGCGAGGTGAATTTAAATTGAAAAACAATCATTCTATTAATAATAATTTTTGTTATCAGACGTTTCTTTCAGAAATAACTTCATTAATATGTAAATGTCAAAACTGTTCCAGTATTAGATACCGTCCCACGATGGGGGCTTTTACGTTATATGCATCTATTTCTTGAAATAGGTGACCACTTGAAATTTTTTTTTGTTAAGTATTTTATTACCTACCCACTTCACAGTTCGTAAAATGCCCGCAGATATATTGTCCGTCAATTTGCCCGTCAGTTCGTATTGGTCTGAATACGTACATTTAAATTTTAAATAGAGTATTCAATTGTTCGTGCGGAAGGCCGCACGGGACGGGCGCCCGTTACGGTCTGTCCACAGTGTCCACACACTAATTTGGAAATTCCCTCCGGTAAAAATATTTCATAATTTTTTTATAGCTATGAACTCATAAATTATAGTTTTGAACTGATAAAATAAATTTCTCTTATTTTTAAGAGAATGTGTTTTTAAAGGTTACTCTCTCTGATAACTTATATCTGTCATATCTGTATTTCTCTATTGCAAAACGAACGTTTACGATTATGTAGTTAATTTTTTTTATTACCCGGTAGCAGTATGTACACGTACGTGGCTACAGAGGGTGGCCATGGGGGTCGAAGAGTTTTCTTATTTTCACCAAAATTAGGTATGTGGGACCTGTAGCGAAACGATTTCTATGGAATCAGTTTTTAAAAGGAATTTCCTCGTTTTTAATAGCAAAAATTAAAAGTTTGAATTAGGATTTTTTTTTAAATTTGATGACGTTGTTAAGCTTATTAACATTATACACGGTAAGCATACTTTCACGATAAACTTCTCCAGAGGCCGCCAATATTTTTAAAGAATTCAAAAAGCGTAAATAAATTCACGAAATTATTCAACATGTATAACTCTAAACATACACATTTTTAATAAAAATAATGGTAGACAAACACACTGATATTCATAAAAAAAAAAAAAAATTAAAAAAATACAAATTTTTATTACATGTACGCATTTCAGTACAATTACAAAAAATCCATGGCACTCATAATCACCTCTCAGTAGAGATAAATTAAAATTATGTATTACTTTAATTTTACTGCAAATGTAGATGCTTCTTATAGGATTTCTATCAAAAAATTTAAAAAAAAATTTTAATGTTAGATCAATTTGAGAGATCGATGCGTCCCTGAATATGAATAGAATTAGGTTAGTTTACCAATAAATAATTAAAAATTTACGTTTTGTCATAAATATAATACTTAAGGTCATAATGAGTTAAAAAAGGCAAAAAAAAAAAAAAAAAATCAAATTATTTTTGGTATCTAATCATCGGATTTTTTTTTAAATTTGTATTTTATAATAAGGATTTAGATAACTTCTTTAAGGTAAACGAACTGAGTTATCTTTCATCTGCAATAAGTTTATTTGATTCAGATAAAATTGATATTAAGGAGAGCAAAAATATGGAAAAAATTAAAAAAAAAAATCATAAGTAGGTACAATATATATTATTTAAAATAAAACTGTAATTTTCAAAAATTTTATTACATTACAAAATAATAATTTTTAATAAAATAAAAAATACACATTAAGATTATATTTTAGCAAGAATAACGTTGCCTCCGTTTAGCAAAAAATTAAACTTCTTTTTTTCTAAGAAATTCAGAAACTTCTGTATTTTCTGGCGTGTAACGCGCACTCCAAAATTTTGAATTTTTTTTAGTTTTTTTGTATGTTCGCCGTATAACGCGCACCCAACTTTGATAATATAATAATGAATCATATACCTATTTTATACATTATTTTTATGTTTTTGTATATTTTATTTTTTTTTTTATTCTATCTTATTAAATTTGTATTATTGTTAAATTTTGGTTACATTTTTATTTATTTGATAATCCACTTACTATTGACAGAAGAATGTATAAAATATTAAAATAAAAACAGTCATATTTTTTACTCAGTTTTTTATCCGACGTATAACGCGCAACGAAGTACGGTCAGCGCTTTCTGGTGAAAACGATTGAGTAGTATTTTTGTGTTTATGTTATGCCAAGAAAAGGTGTTACCGCCATGTTTACTTTTTCTAATCGCCAATATAATTACAAAAATTACGGAAAATACCAGCTGTGTAGCATTTTTCGTAACATCAAATCAATTAGTAAGAAATTTTTTGTAGGAAACCAGTAGACATTATCATTTGACGTTTCAAAATATCATATAATTTCAAAAAAATTAAAAAAAACAGCCAACTGTAGTGCTCAAAAAAATAACTACTGCCACCATTAGGCAAGGTTTGTTTATTAAGTTTAGATAATTCACAAAATTTCTACTCTTTAATTTGGCCAAAATACAAATTGGCGTATTTTTTGGAATGTTATTTTGTTATATAAATTTATTGTTTAAAAATAAAAGTGGACGATTCCAAATTACTACCAATTCTTTAGCTGTTAACTTTAGCCATCTGGTGACGAATGGAAAAACTACTGCGAGTATGCGAAACATTAAACTACGCCCCTCATTTTATTTTCAGAGGCGAAATTATCCTTATTAAATTATTATTACAATAAATAAACTGATATTCTTTGGTTATTATTATAATTAATTTTTTTACATCATCCTAGAACCTAGAACATTTAAATATTCATTTTGCCTGTTTCAACATTATGACACAGCACATATATATGAACCGATAATTTTAATTCTGATGACAGTCTCAAAAAAGGCAAAATGCCTCACAAAATTGAGTAAATAATTATATATAATTTCGTTAAAAAATACATATTAATTAATTTTATTTATCATAGTGAAAAAAACAGCAGCCCAAATAATTAAACATGCTAATAGGGTCAACATGGCACCTGTCCGGAAACGATCCCAACCAACAATTACCATTTGATATTTCTTATTTTTGTTGTCATTGTTTTGAGTTGTCGCCGCCATATTGTGCAGTGATACAACTGCATGCTACAAAAAGGAATTGAATGTACAATTTAATTTGATTTAAGTTTATTAATGGGAAATTTGACTAATTTTGAGAAACTATTTTAAAACACACATATTTATGTATTATGTATGTATACGTTTTTAATTTTTAAAAATAATGCCGAAAATTGTTAGAAAAAATTATTTTAGTATTTGTTCTCGAAATTTGCGCGAAAACGTTTACTAGCTATCAGTTACGTCACATTCTCTAGATAGCAACAGGTGTCCTGTAACTAAGAAAAAAAATGTTTATTTTTCCTGTAACTAGGAAAAGAAATTGTTGATTTTTAAAAAAATTAATTAAATTTTAATGAATTTCCATAGTTATGTTTGCAAACCGGAATTTAAGCAGCGACACTAGTGGCGATAGTGTTGAAATATAAGAGAAAGCAACGTCACAGCCTGTTTCTGGTTACGTGGATTTTAGCTAAAAATTTACTTTTTTAATTAAACTTTTTTAAATCAAATAATGATAGTTAAGATGAATTAGTATAATAAATTGCTGTCTTTTATTATAAATTTTCATTAAAATTTGTTTTAATTGCTTTTCTTTGATACTGTCAAATACCCCATTGTAAGCTTGTTTTTAATATATTTAAGTGATTACTAGCAGTTTAATTAAACTAATATGATTACAGTATTAATCTTTTATGTCACTTATAAATATATCTGACCTAAATGACTTGAGGTTAAAGTATTAATATTATTTGTTAAATTAGTTTTATCACTACAAAAATATTTCCCCATAATATTTTGAAATAAACACTTAAGTGACAATGATTAACAAAATGGTGGCAAAATTCTAATTGACTATTTTTATTGAAAATATTTAAATTAAAATATTTCCATTTCAAATTTGCCGCCGAAATATATTTCACAATAATTGTGACGTCATTTAACTAAAAACAAAACAAATGCACGCGTGTGTGATTGTGTTCTATTTTTTGTTTTCTTAGCATTGGGGAAATACCTTTTTTGCTAAAGTCAAAATATTACAAAATATAACAAATAAATTACATAAAATGGTACTTACGTCAATTTCTAGAGGATTAAATAAAATTTCTGTACTTTCTGTGCTAGCAGTTCGTGTATTATTCATTTTTAGTGTATTTATCTTGTTATCAATCGAATTAACGATTATCTTATCAAATTTTTCGCAATGAAATTGACAAAACCTCACCTAATTTTCAATTCACCGTCACATTACTCAGTATCCTCTAATTGTTACACAATAGCTCTTGAATCAATCGTATATATGGACTTATTAATAATAATAAAAAGAGAATTGAAATATTAAAGTAATTGTGATTATTAAAACTTGTTTGATAATGTTATCAACCATTATGATCTTTGTTATTTTAAAAATATTATTCATTTTTCTGGCCTGTATGATGAATGATCGGCTCTGAAGAGTGGGGTCGACCATCATTTAAAAAGATATTCGGAATAGTTTGATTTTTGAACTTTTTTGGTTTAAGATAAACTTGTATCTCACTGAAAGACTTCTTTGTTCATTCATACAGAGAGTATTTATTTAATTTTTTATTGATATTAGCATTCTGTTTATTTATTTATAATGATGATAATTATTGAATAAATAACAGAAAATATTAAAATGTTTTTTTGAAAATTTAAAAGGGCATAGCCGTGTAAGATATGGAAAACGGCCCTTGACGCAAAATTGATTGTTTTTATAAGAATTAATATTTCTTAGCCCCAGATGCATTCCTGCCAAATTTCAACCCTCTGAGGCTAATAGTTTATGAATACACCAAGACACAGAAATTTTCGAAAAAAAGCCAATTTATTTGAGTTTAATATATATTGTGTACCCACCTTAGGAAAAGTAATAAAAAAAATTAACGTTATATCCCTTTATTACCTATACTAATTTTTTTAAATTTTTAAATTTAAGTAAATTGTCTTTTGGCTTTTACGCGTTAGCGACGTCCACCATTTTTTGTTCAATAATATGTCTCTTAATACTCTATAACATATATATTTATGGAAAAATTTTAGTTGGTAGAACATAGTAATATTTCAATACAAATGCATGCCATGTTCGGTACTACATGGCATGCATTTATGCATGTATTACTTATGTATAAAAAGGGCCATAAAGTAAAGCATCTGCCGTACTTCTAAAACACAGTAAAACTCTACGGAGTGCAATTGAAAAATTTTTGTCTCTTTGTGTATTCATAAACTATTAGCCTCGGAGGGTTGAAATTTGGCAGGAATGCATCTGGGGCTAAGAAGTATTATTTCCTATAAAAACAATTAATTTTGCGTCAAGCGCCGTTTCCCTATCTTACTCGGCTATGCCCTTTACCGTAGGTTAAATGTTTTTTAAATTTTTCTTACGATTTTACTTATATGTAATGTTGATTGCATATATCGAACAGACTAGTAAATTCTGAGAATTTCTGATCGCTTATGCTTTGACGATTTTTGACGAGTAAAATTCTGCGGTGAATGTGAAAATTGTGTTTTTAATAAAAAAAAATTATCACACTTTTTAAATTTAAAATAATTTGTTATACTAGTAATATACAGGGTGAGTTTTTTCTGTTCCCATTTTTATTACGGTCAAACCGTTAATTCAATATAAGGGTTGTAAATATCGATGATTGCTATAGTCAGGAGTTTTATACATAGCTCTTATGGTTTTATGGTGTTACTATATATTAATTTGTAGATAAAACTCACCTGATGGATTAGTTGAAAACAGATGAAAAAAAACTAGCCAAGTTTATTTTTGCGGTAAAAATATGTACGTATTTATTTCAAGTTCTTTCAATCAACAGCGTTTTTTTCAATTTTAATCGTGCGATATCTAGGAAACAAATCACTAAAACACATTTTAAATGCTACAAATGTTGGTAATTTAAATTTCGGAATAAAATGTCGCACCCAAATTTATCTAATTTTTCATATTTTTGTATCATAAAATCAGATTAGTGTGAAATATATTGAACAAGTTTGCAATGTTACGATTTGACCGGACTGGTGTAAATGTCCAATTTGACCGCATTGTGCCACGCGCCACAATTCGGTCAAGTTGTGGTAATGCTACGATCTGTCGTATCCTAGCATTACCCAGTTCGGTTCTTTATTAGAACAATTTTTTGATTAAATCAACAATTTGATTGTAATAGAAATGGAAACTCTTAAAAAACTTACCTGTAGCATAAACGTTTATGAATTTTCACTTTAGTCATGTGTCCCACAAATACATACTTACACTTTTTTTCAGTAAAGGCTTAAAATGTTTTGTTTAGGCTTCGTTTATAACATTGATATTAGAATATGTCTGTACCATACAATAGATGGGGCACACATTATTATTATTATTATTTTTTTTTTTTTGAAGCAAAATCACCATATTGGTTAATACATTGAGAAGAGAATCGACTAGGGAGAATGCTGTATATTACAAATACATTAAGAAATTGAAGCAACAAAATTGACTGTTGTGATTACTTTAATGGCGGTCAAACCATTAATTTAATGGTTTATCTAATATTTATAAACAAATCTCCGTGGTTATAAGTTGGGGTTAATAAGATGGAGTCATGCTTCACAATTTAATGCCTGTGGTATCTTTAGGAAACATAATATGTTAATATGTTCGATTTAGTGCTCAGTGGGTTAATACCAGAGCTGGGAACTATTTATTTCAAATGATTTAATTTTAAATATCTATTTAAAATACAAAATGGCATTTTGCATTTTCTATTTTAAATAAGTTGGGTCAAACCATTTTCCATTTTGTATTTAAGATGAAAATGCACATACACTCAAATCTATGCGTGTAGGTATGACATTTATGACTCATATTAATCATAGAACTCGAAGTGAAAGCAATCTAAGAAATTGTAAGTTAAATGTAAGTTGACTCAGTTGACTCAAATTTTTCATAACTCGAATTGCAATGTTACTTGAGTTAAGTTTATTACTAGAGCTGCAATTCTTTCAAGTCAAACTTTTGTTACTTAAGTTATGTGCTATTATCTTTAAGACACGTCGATAAGAAATATTTTGGTATTTCGAGTAGATGATTTTCATAATTTAGAAGTCCAACTATATTTCAAGAGTTCAATTTCGCGTTTTCATATAATGCAAAATTTAAAAAAAAATTTCAAAAGGCTGGCCTTAGTACCCTTATTTAATTTTAGTACGTTTGACATTTTAGTAACTTTTTTTTTTAAATTTATATTATAAATTTAAAGTAAAAAAAAAAAAAACAAACATTTTGCATTTTATAATTTATTTTAAATAGCTATTTTCCATTTTCTATTTTAAATATGTTCAGCAAAACTATTTTCCATTTTGTATTTTAAATGCATTTTTGGAAACCATTTTCTATTTTAACCCTAGAATCATTCGTACTCGTCAAAACGACGAACGAACTTCTCCACCTGCTCCAATACTACAACTTGTTGTTGCCTGCTTGCTGTAAAACTTCTGTTAAGGAGTCTCCACATTCTCGCCGAAGTAGGATGAGGTTCCTTGTCGAAGTCCCTCGCTGAGGTTGGCCGAGGCATATGAATACTATTATAACATCAACAACGAGGAACAACGAAGCGACCGTCTACATTCTCGTACTTCGGTCAACTTCGCGAGAATGTGGATGCTGCTTTATCTAATTTATTTGTTATTATAACACATAAGACGTATAAATTTTGTTTATAGCTATTGTCGTTTTTTTTTTTTTTTATACTGAAATAGTGTGCGTCAAAAGGACGACGATGTATGATTAACCGATTTTTTTTTTTAAAGATTTTGTACTCCACATATAAAAGTTGTCCTAATTTTTCTAAAATTTATTAAAGATATGGATGTTATAATTAATTTATTCAATGATTATGATAATTTGAAAGATGATTACAGCTGTTTGACTTATAGAGACGACATAATACTAAAATTTTAATATATTGAATCGAAAACTAAAGAATGCGTTTCGCATGACTTAATAAAAGATTAACAATTTATTTTGTGGAAAATATTTTAATTTTTATTATTTTTTGAGATCTTATTCGAAAAATTACTAACAAATTTTAGAAAATTTACAAATGTACCTAATGGGGAAATAACTACATATCTATAGGAATATTTATGACTGAGAAATTTCACATTCTGTAAAGTCACACATGTCCACTGACTCATAATAGTTCATAAATTAATTATTTGAAAGACGTGTTTTATGATACAATTGATGTATTTATCTATTTTTTAATTTTTATAATGAAAATATGCTTTGATAAAAAGATTAAAAAAATTAATAAATATTTATATTAAGAGATTTTTCCAAATCCAATTTTTTTAAAATATTTTGTTCGCTTTTATAGTATTGTTACGTAAAAAAAATGTTTTTTGCAAATAAACTCTAAAACTCCCTGGAAATCCAAATGGAAAAGTCCATTCGTCAAAATGACGCCCATGTACGATTAACTTGACTCGTAGACCTACGTATGATTATAGGGTTAAATGGTTTCTATGAACCATTTTTCCCGCCCTGGTTAATACCTTTTATAACCTACAAAGTGTCGATGATAATGAATATTTTGTAATTTGTATGTAATTTTTGTTGTAATTTAATACAGTACTTATAATAACAAATATAACATCGATAAATATAGAAAAATTTTAAATCCAACATTGTTTAACCGCCATATTTGTCAACACCTGTCACTTTTTTGGCTTCATTTTCATTTATTATGTTGTATATTATATCCCTCTACTGTCTACTCCCTCTATTTATTTCATACGCAGAGGTTTATAGTCACATTATTATTTTCAGTTCTTTTGTAATATATATTTATTTTTTTTTAAATTTATTTTTATTTTTTATTTTTTTTATCAATATATAAATATTATATACAATACAAATAAAAATATAAATAATATAAAATAAACAAATTGCACATTATTATTAATTACATAATTATTGTAATTCTAATCAAAATTCTTAATTACCTAATTAATAAATTGCAATTACATTAATTAATAAAATCAAACTAAAGTAAACAAAAACGTATATCACACAATCCCGTAAATACCTAACGTACTATAAACAATAATCCAAACCACTAACAAACAAATTATTGTTACAAAATAAATTGTTTTACGTCTGTCCCATGGATTTTGATTCATCGAATCCGGACCTTGGGCTAAATACTTTTTTCGTGCCGCGGCACACGCCTCCGGCCGACATGTGGTCGTTGCGGTCACAATCGGTCCACCGCCACTTGTTGACGGCAACACGTGCGTCATCACCGATGATTTTGGATCATCTGTCATTTTTAAACGAGTCGTGTCCGCCATTTTTATGACCGTTGTATTATCGTTGACGGTGACAACTGCCGACGTGTCACGTGATTGATGATCCGTTTCGAACGCGGCATTGTCCATCTGCAAATGAAAAAAAAAATTGATTAATTTAATAAAATTTTTGTTTATGAAAAATTGTGTGATGTAAAAGCTACTTTTACTTTTTTGTAACAATTGTTTCAGGTTTTGGTCATTATTAATCAAATATAAAGTACCTATTAATAATAAAAATTATTACGTGTCACCAGATACTATAATAAAATAGATGCTGTAAAAAAAATAAACATAGGGATACATTTTTTTTTATTAATTATTGTCATTTATGGATCATTAGTTGACTAAATATTGCCGGAAATTAATAATTTAAATGTGCCATTCACTCCTCTTGATATTAATATTCACTTATAATCGGTGATCTTATAATCAAAAAGATTTAACATTAGAAAGTTTTTATATAACAAAGAATTTACGGTAAACCTTTTATTTTAAGAGTTAAAGTAATTGAGCTCTATTCATAAAGGAATTAAAATCAACTTAGAGCTGACTTTATTTTAAAGTTAGCTTTTTCTTATTCATAAACTACTTACAGTAGGCTCTAACAGTTATTGAGCACTATTCATAAAGGAATTAAAATCAACTTAGAGTTGACTTTATTTTAAAGTTATGTTAACATAAATAAAAAATAGTGTTTTTTAAATAAAATATTGAGAATCCTAGAATTTAGGTATGCGAACTTAGCTATGATCTCAGAAAAAAATGCCGCGCTAGTGTGGTTTTAAAAAATATTCGTCAAGTGCAAGTTGACACGGGACCATAATGATTTCGTTGGTGGAACTACGAAATCCTAATAACTAGTAGCAGTACATAAGGTTTGTTTTTTAGGTTTTTACAATTTACAAAACTTGTGCTGTTTTGTTTGCAAAATACAATTTAATATATTTTTTATTACTCATGCGGGAGAAGTACTAACTTGGCGTACACATTTCTGTACGCAAAATAGCTGTTTGCCCACTGTACTCTTCCCGCATACTTTTTGCGTGTGGAAAGTAACTTTCCACACGCAAATTGACAAATAAAACACGCAAAATTTAATCAAAACACGCAAAGCCGCCTCTTAATTTTTCATTTAATAAATATTTCATAATTATTTCTATAGAAACCACCAACAAAGTAATTTAAACGATAATTAATTCAGAAAAAAAAGACGAACACTCAAAAATATTATTTTAAAAAGTAATATAAATGTCAAAAATAATGATAATAATAGAAAAAAGTATGTGAAATTCGTAATAAAAAATAGTATGTGCAACTCGTGCGGGATTGTCGATTGCCCTACTCAAGCCAATGAGCGCACGAACGTAGTGAGTGCGCTCAACTTCGCTTTCGTGGGCAATCGACAATTTCCCGCACTTATTGCACAATATACTATTCCACACGCAAATTGACAATAAAACACGCAAAATTTAAGCAAAACACGCAAAACCGCCTCTTAATTTTTCATTTAATAAATATTTCATAATTATTTCTATAGAAACCACCAACAAAGTAATTTAAACGATAATTAATTCAGAAAAAAAAGACGAACACTTAAAAATATTATTTTAAAAAGTAATAAAAATGTCAAAAATAATGATAATAATAGAAAAAAGTATGTGAAATTCGCAATAAAAAATAGTATGTGCAACTCGTGCGGGAGTGTCGATTGCCCCACTCAAGCGAATGAGCGCACGAACGTAGTGAGTGCGCTCAACTTCGCTTTCGTGGGCAATCGACAATTTCCCGCACTTATTGCACAATATACTATTTTGGGTTCCAAAGCAATATCTTCGAAACTCTAATGGTTTTGGACACCACTGTTGTTTCCCACCAATAGCGTAATTCGACATTGACGTGTACTTTACTTTTTTTTGAAATGTCATTTTTATTTATAATGATTTATTGTTACTAAATAAAAACGGAACAATTCTTTAGTTGTCATCTGCCGAGGTTAAATATTAAACCGCAATTCCTTTCGATTTCTTAATAGTTTTTTGATCATTTTTATAATATTTTAATCATAATTAGCCCTTAAAAATTGAAATATATAATGTTAAGTACTAGTTTCAACTGTCAAAATAATTCAATTTTCTTCAACTGTCAAAATTAACGGTATTTTGCTCAGTCGTTCGAACAACTGCATAACGAAAACAAACATTGTTGCATGCAATAGTGAGAGTGAAAAGTTCCGAGTTCTCTTATTAAAACAATTATGTTCTCTCTGGGACACACTGTACGTAATAATTATTTTAATTAGGTAGATGGAAAAAGACATTTTTGATCAATTAATATCAGTGTCATGAACAATAGATGAATTAATTATTTATCAATAATTAAGTGATTGATGCGCCAGTCAATTAAAATTTTTCAATTAATATACTCATTGTTTGTTTTTTATTGATATATGAAGTGTTTATTTTTGAAAGTGGTCAAAGTACATTCATTTTAATTTAAATATATTTAAGGTTTTATAACATTTTATGTACAGTTTATCCTTGCGGTGAATATAGGGACCGCATAAAAAAAATCGCACAAAAAAAAATATATATTCAAAAATATCATAAATAGCTATAAAAAGTATAGTTTGATCCAGATTGTACAAAAAACTTTTTTTATGTGGTTGGTCGGGACCGGATAAAAAAAGTTGCATCGAAAAAACATAACTCAAAACGCTCAAAACTTAGAAATTTCCTTAGGAGTTGCTTCTATAAACAACATAAAGCATTAATTTACACGTAGAAACATTTTATTTTATTTTTATAATATTATGAAAATTTTGAAAAATACATCTGTAACAAAATTAAATGATGCAATAACTTATGTTCTTATGGAATGTATTGATTAAATGCTTAAAAGCCGTTAAAAGTATTTTTATCAAAGAAAGTTATTATAGTGAATGCTTAAGTTTCTTATTGTCTCTTGATTTTGATTTATATTATGCATATTTATGGCCATTTTTTAAAAAACCGCATAAAAAGAAGTTCAGCCGTATTTTAATTATAGTTCTGTTTACAAACCAATAAAATTGAATAAAAAATTCAAAATTGGATTGATACCGTTTTTAAAAATAACGTCTCGTTTAAATTATTTTCATTATCTCTAAAAATATTTTTATGGATATAATAATTATCTTGATGTTAGATAATATTCATATAGAAATATTTTCATAGATAACGTATAAGTAGATAAAAATTTATCTGTCGTGTATTGAGTAAACACGTGACAGAAAGACGGTCTTGGGGTGATCATATGCTATTTGGTGCTGCACACTATCAACATTCCAGTATTCGAAGAAAAAAAGGAATTATACATGAAGATACAAAATCAAATTTTAAGTTTTTCTTTTAAACAAAAAAAGAGAAAAACAGCTGGACCAATTTTTTTATTTTTTATTTATTTATTTATTTTTTAAATTATAATGACGTTAATACGCTTCGACTGGGGTACCCCAACAAAGTCAGTATCATTTTTTTTCGTGATATATTGTGCAGGAAAAAATTTATACATACGTTTAAATGCACGCACACACGTACACACACCCATAAGTATATATTTTTTAATTATCGGCAGATGGTAGACCAAGTGGTTGGAAAACGACATTTCATATTACACAACCTAATATTGCCCTAACTAATGATGGAAATGGTTTCAGGCAACAAGAATTCTATTTAAAATTAAAGAATTGCTTTTTTTAACATTTCTGTATTGCTTAAGGAAGTATCGATATTCATCTGAATTATATTGCAGGCCAAGTGGTCGGAAAACGACATTTCATATTACACAACCTAATGTTATTTGAATTAAGGGTGGAAATGATTCCAAGCTAAAATAATTCTTGTTAAAATTACAGAATTGCTTTTAAGCATTTCTGTAATGCTTAATTAAGAAAGTTTCGATATTTATCTGAATTACTTAGTAGACCAAGTAGTCGGAAAACGACAGTACATATTACACGACTTGATGTTTTCCCAACTAATGACGGAAATGATTCCAGGATACAAGAATTCTATTTAAAATTAAAGAATTGCTTTTTAATAGTTCTGTAATGCTTGAGAAATTATCGATATTTATTTGACTTACTTATAGTCCAATAGCACTAATTTTAAGTCCTATCTCACTAAACATTAATTTTAGAATAGATATAAAAAATTTTTAAAAAGAGATTCTTGTAGGGATTACCGAGGAGAACATTTGTGCAAAATGTGAACTCCCGGAAATGTTTTTTTATATTGTTTAAACAATATTGAAAATTCATAAATAGCGTTTTTTGACCTTTCACCGCTTACGTAGCGAAAACGGTGATAGATACATTAAAAAGTGTTAAGACCTTTTTTTGTAGAGAATCGAATTCTCTACCAAAGAGTCAGTGAGAGCACCTGTCTATCTTGTACAGGTGAAAAGATACAGCGCTCCAAACGCGCACTCAAAAATCCACTTTTTCTAGCGTTCCGGCAGGGTGTGCCGTTCGGAACCTTACCGGAACGCTAGAAAAAGTGAATTTTTTTTAGCGCGTGGAGCACTGTATCTTTTCACCTGTATAAGATAGACAGGTGCTCTCGCGGACCTTTTTGTAGAGAATTCGATTCTTTACAAGAAAGGTCTTAACAATTTTTAATGTATCTATCACCGTTTTCGCTACGTAAGCGGTGAAAGGTAAAAAAACGCTATTCATGATATAAAAAAACATTTCCGGGAGTTCATATTTTGCACAAATGTTCTCCTCGGCAATCCCTACGAGAATCTCTTTTTAAAAAATTTTTATGTCTATTCTAAAATTAATGTATAGATAAAATTTAGTGCTGTTAGACTATCAGTAGACCAAGTGGTCTACAAAAATATGTTTTTATATATATCATCAAAAGAAAAAAGAAAAAAAGTTGTTGAACATATTAAATTATCTATTAATAATTAAAGTATGACTTCGCTATATCACTTCTCCACAATGGCACTTTCACCATATTCTAAAAGAGCTGCCAGTGTACGTAAATAAACGTTGAGTCAAATCAAACAGCCCCACACAACGCGATATAACGAGGTCTTACTGTGCGGTCTTTTTCTTTATTATTATTATTATTATTACTGATTTTGTATTATCATCATATACATATTATTGTCTGACACTACAACATATTTAAAAATTTGATGGTATATATCTTGAACACACTGTACATACAAACATTCAAATGAAACAAAATTCAAAACCTACTTTACGATACATCGAACAACATTCATGATAATTTGCAGCCGGTGCTGATGCCGTGTTGATTATTTCCAATTTAAAACTATTATCGGACATGTTAAAATATCCAGTATTTGTATCGTCAGTATTGTCATTATTACATCGATAATGTTGCATCATATTTTTGATTGGACGTGTGGCAGCACTGATCAACGACAAAACCGATTAATTATTTTCGAACAATTTTAAAAAAAAAAGAACACTGATCCACAACAAACACTTGCTTTAGTACACACTATGTAATTGTATAAAAATAAATAAAAATAGAAAAGAATTAAATTTCAAAAAATTGTTGTCTTTTATCAATATTTTTTTAATCTTTTTTACAGTGTTATCAAAGTTAAATTTGATATAATATAAGATTAAATGGAGACGTGTTAAAGTTTCAGTCACACATAACCACTTTGCATTTTATTTAATTGCATTATCTATCAGTTAGATTTATAATTTTATTGAGATTTAATTACTCAAATTGACCTATTATTTTGAGTGAGTCTTCTATCTTGATAAAATTATATGTAATTGTGAGAGTTGCTTCAAACGAATAATATAATTATGATATGGTATGTATATGATAAATGATAATATATGTAAGTATTAACTAAAGAATAGAAGATATAGTATGACAGGAAATTGATGTATAATGCGAGTCAGAAAAGTAATTAGTACGTCAGTAAATTGTAAGTTTGAAAATGAACTTTAATATGAACATTTAAAATAAGGTCTACCATATACTAAAATGAAGGACTTATAGCGATTTAAGGTAGTAGTCTGGTAACTCGCTCTGTTTTTCTCACCTATTTGTAGGGGCATTTCTTTTTGAGAAAGAACAAATGAAAAGTTTTGAATTTTTAATATGTTTTTGTTTACATCTTAAGGTACCAAAAAAAAAAAATTTTTTTTAAATAAATTAAATTTTGTTTTATTATTATTATTATCACTTGAAGTTGACGCCTCAAAAAAAAGTACCTGGATGGCCCGCGTGATTTTGACTCTTGGGGACATCTGAAATCAAAAATTCTTAATTAGTCTTAATCTACAGATATGCCATTCTGGTCGGAACTAGTATTATGAAATTTTATCAAAAAATTACAAAATGGCGGACATCGAAAAAAAAATTGAAATTAAAATTTTTTTCGAAGTCCGCCATTTTGTTATTTTTCGGTAAGATGTTCCCGAGAGTCAAAATCACGCGGGCCATCCAGGTGCTTTTTTTTTTGAAGCGCCAACTTCAAGTGATAATAATAATAATAAAACAAAATTTAATTTATTTAAACAAACTTCTTTTGGTACCTTAAGATGTAAATAATAACATATTAAAAATTTAAAACTTTTCATTTGTTCTTTCTCAAAAAGAAATGCCCCTAAAAAGAGGTATGAAAAACAGCGCGAGTTACCAGACTACTACCTTAAATATAGTCATGCAAAAAAAGTGATGTGCTGGTTGACATAATTTGGAGATTTGTGTTGATCTGCAATAAAAAAAATTCTGGTTTAGAAAGATTGTGATTCTGGTAGGAACAAGCCCGGATCTACGATTTTTTAGAACCGGGGCAGCAACTTGAAAATGGCGCACCCCCCTCTCCAACGTTTGACATAAATGGTCAAAAAAGCTCATAAGTATATAAGTCCTTTATAAAACTTTATATAAGTCCTTTATAAATTTTTCCCGTTGCGGCAATTTTAAAAATTAAGGGTTTTGTAAAGGATCAATATAGGTACAAATTGATTTTTTATTTTAATAAATCTTCTCCGAAAGCACTACAAGTTGTGCAAATTTCAAATTTTTATCACCAGCCTCATCAGAGATACCGGGGCGCAAAATTCCAAAATTTGGAAAAAAGTCAGTTTTCGGAAGTTTGTAAAAATTAAAGGATACAAGTTTCACAATTGAAATAGTGTGTATTTGTTTCAAAATGGGTAGTTGTACCCGTATAGCTATTCTCATAAAAAATACTAAGCGAGGTTTAAAACATTCCTTCTATAAGAAAAAAAATGTTTTCTTATGGAAGCGACGAAAATAGGTTAAATATGGACATCACTTAAAATAGAGACATTTATTACCTTTAAAATGGTTTTTATTTCAACCTTTTAGGATGAACGGTTTATGAAATATGTGCATTGGCATAAATGGCTGCGGACACAAAAATCAACGCAAATTGGAAAACAAAAATGGCTACCACGCTTAAACGGTTCAAGATAATTTTTTAAAGAATTGTTCTCAGTACTTCAAATATAATAGAAACAACTGGAAGAATATTAATTTTTATTAAAATGGTCGAGCAACCAACTTTTTTTTAGACCATTTGACATAGACCGACCTAGTATGATTTTGCGCCCCCTGAAACTGACACCCGTGGCAGGGGCCCCGGTTTGCCCCCCCCCTCAGATCCGGGCCTGGGTAGGAATAACAACGAAAAAAATATTTGAAAAAATCTAAAAAAAAAAGACTGAAAAAAATTATTTTTTGATTAGTTTTTCAATGTTTTTTATTTTTGAAAAATAGTAAAAATTTCCCAATATCCGTAGTTCCTACCGTAAAGCAATATGTATTGAAAGTATATGCCGAATTCGAGGTCGATTCAATAAAATAAATAGAACTCGAGATATCATGTCGATCAGCTTGAAAAATATAGTTTCAAGAAAAATGCATTTGAAAGTTTTGACGTATCCAGCTGAACCTTTTTTTATGCGGCAGATAGGGATTGCATAAAAAAAATCACACAAAAAAATATATTCAAAAACATTATAAATAGTTATAAAAAGTTTAGTTCGGTCCAGATTGTAAAAAAAGAACTTTTTTTATGCGGTGGATCGGGACCGTATAAAAAAATTTCGTCGAAAATACATAACTCAAAACCCTCAAAACCTTTCGATTTCCTTATAAGTTGCTTTTCTAAACAAGATAAAGCATTAATTTACACATGAGAAGATTTTATTTCATTTTTATAATATTATGAAAATTGCGAAAAATACTTCTTTAAAATACTTCTGCAATGTATTGATTAAATACTTAAAAACCATTAAAAAGTAGGGTAACTTCAAAAATGTAAACTTTACCGCATCGATGCAGCATCATGACCTTTCTGATGCGTCTAATACTACATGATGCGCTGCTGATGATCCCTTGAAATTTGATGCACATTAGATGTTTTTGAACGGGATATTGGCATCATTTAGCCTCTGATTTGGCTATAGATAAGACAGATAATGTAGCATGATAGACTATAGATAATATAGCAATACAGTCCTTGTATAGGTATATTATCTTTGAATTTCAACTTGAACTTACTTGAAATTGAAAATATTGAAATTATTTGAATAAAAAATATTACATACCTATTTTGAGTGCAAGATGTATTCAAACAGTTTAAACAATTTTAATGAAAGGTAAATACATTCATCTTTTTCTACAATTTGTTTTTCGGAACTATTCCTGTTGGTGTTAATACCTACATAATATGGCAAGTAGCTATAATTCTACATTATACACATGACATGCATCTTGGACACGCATTACCAAGTTTCTTGATGCATTGTTTTGACGCATCAAATGCAAAAATGAACTTTTGATTTTTCGTTGTGATGCGTCTGATGCGTTTTTGAACTTTTGACTCTGCCTCATGCAAGCAGTGATGCATTTTTGAAGTTAGCCGTAATTTTATCAAATAACTTACTCGTGCTTTCTTTTGATTTTGATTCACATTATGCATTTTAATGGCCATTTTTTTTTAAAAACCGCATAAAAAAATCGCTGAAAAAATTTTTATGGTACCGCGAATACATATATAAAATTTTTTCCAGTATTTGATTAGACACTCGGATTATCTATCAAGTGAAAATTTTTCCGTTTTTTCGCAAACAACTTATATCTATATTAGATATTGCTATGCCGTCAGTAATGCTAATTATTATAAATATAATAAATTTAATATAAATAATATGTAATAAATATTTTAATTACTGTTGTGATAATTTTAATTGAGCGTTTTTTTAATTTCATTATTATTATTATTCCACAATTATTATTTATCAGTATCTGCAGAAATATACATGTACATACATATTTATATACAACAAAATAATAAACATCCTTCAAAGGAATAAAAAACTTATTTAAAAAAAAAAAATGTTTTAGTAAAATTTGTATAATGTTGAAACAAACTTCACACTTTTTGTTGAAAAGTATCAAAATTCGGTTTACATTTGGAACAATTAATCAATTTGGATATTATTTTATGATATTCCATTTTGTAAAGTGAGAACGACTTCGAAAATCTGCTATTCGCTTCCACCTTCATCATTTTATTCACGTTTTTTTTTTTTTTTTTTAAAGAATTGAGGTTTTAATTACCTTAAGGGGAGGTTTACTCGAGAGTCCTTAAAAATTATGTATTTTTCTAGAATTTTTTTCTCAAGAACGGAAGTAAATATCAATTTCAAATTTTGTGCACATATTTATTAAGTATTAAACTACACAAAAAAATTTTTTCAAGAACGAAGACGATCCGAAAATTCAGTGCCTTAGTAGTAAGGATTGGCCGGTTCTAGATCCACCATCCCACCATCCGACTTTTTGAACGACCTCGGATGGAGGCAAAACTACCAAGGCGGTTCTAGAAGCCTCCGGCGGTGGGTGGAGCAAAATTTTTTTCTAGCCTAGCGGAACTTGATCCAACCTAAGAGAACCTAAGGAAATTTGGTGTAACCTAACAGATTGTTTCTAACCTAAGAATTCCTTAATAGATGGCGCAGCCACCTTCGAGCCCTGTAAATTCCCTAATAGATGACGCAGTCACCTTTGATAGCGTTGCTGGTCTGGATTCCTGTGTGTAAGTTTGAAAAATTGTCAACAGATGGCATCGAAAACCTTTTTTTTGATAGTTAAACTAGCCATTAAAAGATGGCCTTGCTTTCATAATTTTATAATATTTTTATCTGAAAACAGGCTTAAACTGTCAGCTGACGTCACTAAAGGTAAACTGATATCAAACAGCGAAGATTTCTCTCTAATATGCGAAAATGAATTTTATCATATGATTGTATATTTTTATCTGAAAACAGGTTTAAACTTGTACTAAAATTGCCAGCTGACGTCACTAAAGATAAACTGTTATTAATAGCGGAGATTTCTATCTAATATGCAAAAAATGAAGCAACAGGTTTTAACCTGTATGGCTACATAAAGTGTGACAGCTGACGTCACCATACTATTTTTTCTGCTATAAAAAGGGCGCGACAGAATTTCATCAGTTACAATTTTGTTCGAAACTTTAGTGAAAAAAAAAAAAAAACATTAAACCTTATTGTTGTGAATTTTCAATTGTTGTGTGTTAAGAGTTAATTGTTGCCAACAATGGAATCCATTACTGCTGGTGCTTCATCTGGAAACAGAGACTTAATTCAAAAAATGGCTGGAAATTTTGTGGATGAATTGAATCATCTTGGCGCTGTTAAACGATGGATTAAACTTTCTGATATGGAAATTGGAAAAGTATATAAAATAATGGGAGCCAGTCAACTACCATCGAAATTCGATTCATCGAAAATGAAGACAATATTGGAATTGGAAATTGGATACATTTCGTTACCAGCGAGATTTGACAATTTGAACGAGCAGATGCTGGCATGGTTGCAAAGCAATCCAAAACTTGGTATTATGAATAATGGACCCATTGGACTAACTCATAAATTGCAATTTAAAACGTTGGATCTTCTTGAAATCGTGGAGGATGCTGAATGGGGAATTTTGTAATTTATTCTCTTCAAAATGTATTATTTAATTGTACTATGTATTTTAAAAATTTCAATATTGTATCAATTTTTACATATATTTAATAAAAAATTATAAAAAAACAAAAAAACAAAAAAAAAAAAAACAAAACAAAAAAACAAAAAAAAATTTCGATTTTTTTTCAATACCCATCGCTAGACATTGATTTATATTCTAGTTTTGATTATGCCAGATTAATAAATAAACATTATTTGGTGTTTAATAAAAAATTTAAAAAATCGATTTTTCAATTCAGGTCTCGTCTCTAAATCACAATTTTTGAACTAAGTATAAATCAATAATACATATGAGTAATATTTGATATGCATCGTATTATTAGGTTTTATGGTGAATAATTATAAAACAAAAAAAGATTTAATATCCCCTGAAAACGAAAAATTTAATTTTTCACATGCTTAATAAAAATTATTTTTCAAGTTTAATAAAAATTATTCTTTATAAAATTGTCTATCAAATATTAGCCTTGCACATACATATAAGAAGTGCTGATTTGCTAAAATATAAATCTTGGAATGTGGATACATAATGTTATGTATAAGTCCAATACGTTCATACATATGTATATATGAATATTACATTGTAATACAGGTATTCGCTATATCTATATGAATCGTGTTTAAAAGCCAAATTTATTTTCCTGAATTTTTTAAAATATATATAGTAATATAATATTTCGCATATATACAGTACTCTGTTAAAAGTACGGGTTTCTACACCGTTAAAAACATATATTTTACAATATCAATATATTGTAAAAAATCATATTTCTTAATATTTTTAAAACTGAATATGTAATATCAAGAATTTAAAACAGTTTTGAAACATCAATTTCTCCTCATAATATTTTTTTAGTCTTAAATTAATAGCACAATGTTCCATATATTTTAAGAAAATTTTTCTTTTAATATTTTATAACTTATCTAAAAAATTTATAGCTATTTTTATCAAAAAAATTATTACTTGCTATTGTTAAAAAATTAGTTAAATATATCTATAGGTATTAAGTGACCCCTAGTTTTGTGAAAGACGGTAGTAATAGCAATTCATCTTAAATACGAAATTATTTTATCAATGCTAAATAAGCGTTTTTTTTCTCATATTATCATACTCCAATATATTGTATATTATTATAATTTATAAAAATGTGTTTTATTTATTAAAAAATTTAGCAAAATTTTAAATAATATCGCATCAAAATAATATTCAGAAGTCAATAAAAGACAATAGCAGTAAATTTATTAAGATAACTATAAATAAATATTAATCTAATGTTGAAATATTTATTAACAAATAGTACTGCTTAGTAGAAAATTAGGCACCTATTGTTTTGTTTTCAAATTTACCTTTTTTGCAATTAAAGAAAATTTTAGTAACTATCGATGCCTATATAAAACGATACCCATAAAAGACAAGCATGCTCTGATCTCAACAATTTTTTCCCATGTTAAATTTGTATGTTCTTACTTCGCTGAAACTTATTATGTTTATATATTCCCCGCAATATTTTCTACCATAAACAATAGTTATAGCAAGCTAGGTAGGTATTGAATAAGTATTTTTTTGTTTGTTAATTTATTGATGATAGAGAAAAAAAATTTATGATTTTATAGACAGTGAAATACATTTAAACTATTTTTTTGCAGTTTAATTTTGTAAAAACACCTAAAAATTATCAGTCACAGACAAATATTTCTAAGCAAACGAATTGAAAATGTAGTTTTATATCATAAGAATAAATGCGTATATATAGGGTGGACAGTAAATAACTCTCATAATTTTTAAAGAGCGGATGAAAACTTTAATTTTGGATTACGAAATTTTATTTTTTTTCCGGAGTTAAGCTGCATTCAATTAATTAACCCTTTCCTGCACAGCAGTTTTAGATCATTACTGTGCAAACGATACTTCAAATTAGCAAATCATTAATAACATGGGTAAATACTTATTAGCAAAAATTACATAGTTTACACATATGTTCTATCGCACCAGAATGTTAATAGGACAATGCGATTTAATTGCCTATATTCAGGAGCAAGCAAAAACATTACCTATTTTAATAACTTAGAAAATACACATTACATAGTTCGTTGTAAGAACAATCATTTCGGTGATCTTTTTTTTTTTTAACGAATTACTAAATTTGCTTAAGGACTATGGTATGTAAGAAATAACAACACTCACATAATTTTAAAATAATTAACATATAGCTATTGGAAAAGTTACAAAGATTTTTTTAACAACTTATTAAATGCTGATAGCTTATTTTAATATCTCCTATAGGGCCTTAAGTATAACCCTTCACCCGAAATTTTTTCATCACCATCGTTGGCGACTGTATTCTCGTCATCATCAGCTTCTCCTTCGCTCGCAGTATCTTCGCTATCGCTAGTAGATGTTTTTTCATCATCATTGAATACATATTTTAACACTGGTTCAATAATATCATGCTTTTCCAATTCCCTGGTTATTGAGATAATCCGCTTTCCAATGTCACTTTCCTTTAAATTATTAAAATGGCTTCGTTTTTTCTCGTTTTCGATATAATCCGCGAAGCTGGGATTTATAATATGACTCCTTTCCATTAAATTGCACACAGTGGTAAATTCTTACCAAAGAATTAATTTATATAAACTGTTAGTTGTCTTATACGTACGTAATGCCTTGCATGACTTATTACTGCTTACGCTACAAAAACCGATCAAACGGACCTTGGTTGTGTGCTTCACAAAAAAGCAACACACAAAAAATCTAATCTGACACAGTCTGCTGAGAGACGTTCTGAAATAACCACCCAACTGAACGGGTGTCTGTTTACTGTCTGATTGTTAACAAGTTTCCTAAAATTTTCCTTCTTTTTTATATTAATATTTATGTGTATCAAATTTTACAATATTTTTATATTTAATATTTTTATATATTTAAAAAATTATTCAAACTACAATAAATTAAAACAATAATTAATCAAATAAAAAACATTACTAATTAAAATAAATGTGTAACATTTTCATCATTAAAATAATTTTAAACAATTATAGTGTTTTCTTTTATTTATACTATTTTCTGTGGTCCTTCGAACTGTCTGAACTTCCTACTGAGCTACTGCCCTGACCACACATTTTTGGCCACTTCGAGCCCGATCATCGAATTTTCTGGACAATTTGGTGTTCGAGTGATCTGAATCAGTGCAAAACTGTGGATTCTGAACTGGTTTACTGTATTCTGTGAACTGTTAAAAGCTGTAAAAACTGTGTAAATTAAAAGCTAAAATTGCTACTGAAAAACTCTGAACATTATCTGAAAAATTGTGTAAAAAATACATATTTCTTTGTTGAAAAACTGTTGAAACAAGGGCGTTTTCTTAACGGTCTTTCTGCGTGTTTAAGCTGTTAACTGAAAGTACAACACACCAGTGTGCTGAAGAAAGAAAGCATCATATTAAAATTGGTGCAACTGACAAAGATCGACACAAGTGCGTTCGCTCCCTGCTTTGGTGTGTCCGCTCATTCCTGCTCTGATATGTTGGTCGCCTACTCTGTTCTCTGGCTGTGTGCTATGCTCGTCACAGCTACTTAGCTTGGTGCGATGACGTGTCATTCTCAACCAACCAATGAAAGTGCGTTGTGGTGACATCACTGAAACTCTGTGTTCTGCTACACGTGGCTGTTAAATGTCACAACTGTCAAAAAGATAAGATTTTCTCTTTTCTGTACTTTATCTGTTATATTTCATATTTTTTCATTTTAATTTCATATCTAATGATAAATAAACATTATATTTCTTATTATATTAAATTATTATTCAAAAAATAATTAAAATAAAACGTAAAAAAAAAAAAGAAAAATATAAAATATAAAATTAAATTATATTTCTTTATAATCTTATTTGCATATATTGGCATATTTTTACATGTACTTATATATATGTAAATTTCTTATTCACTTTGAAACATTTAAATCATTTATTTATTCACTTTAAAATATTTAAATTATTTTCTTGTTCACTTTAAAGTATTTGGGTTATTCATTCATTTATTTTTAAATATTTACTTGTATTGTAAAAGGAAATTTGTTAACACACTGAAAAATGACTGAAATGTCTGATTCTGAAAATATAGACGTTTTACTGAAAAGACGTACTATACTGAAACGTTCTCTGACTCGCATTGAAAATGCTGTACTGAAATCTCTGACTGAAAAACTTGATACTTATGAAATTACTGCAAGAGAAACTGTTCTGAATGACACTTATAATAAATACTTAGACATTCAAGAAAAAATTGAATTAATAGATGTGAGTCAGGAATCTGATAGAACTGATATTGAGGATAGGTATTTCTCAACTATTGCGAACATTCAAAGAATTAAATTGGATCTGAAATCGCAATCTGAACCTAAAAATGCAAATAAGCATTCTGAAACTGAAATTAATACTGCGGTAACAAATATTAGGTTACCTCCTGTATCTCTGCCTACCTTTAGTGGTAATTATCAAGATTTTCAATCATTTCTTGATCTGTTTAGAAGTGCTGTTCATGAGTCTAAACAGTTGACTCCTGTTCAAAAACTGATTTATTTGAAATCTTGCCTGAGTAAAGAACCTTTACAACTGATAAATGACTTGGCTACAACTGACGAAAATTATGCCATTGCATTTAAAACACTGACTGACAGATATGATAAAAAACTGACTATTATTAATTCACATATTAAATCTATTTTGGAATATAGATCTTTAAGTAAGGGTACTGCTCAAGCACTGAGAGAATTTGTTGTTCATATTAAACAGCAAATTAACTGTCTGCAATCATTAGGTGCAAAACCTTCTGACTGGAATCTGTTATTGTGCTATATATTGAAAGAGAAATTAGATTATGGCACACTTAGGGCGTATGAATTAGAAAACAATACGACCACTGAACTGCCAACTGTAGAAAATCTGTTGGACTTTCTGGAAAAACGTGCTAATGCATTAGAAAATGTAACTGAACGTACTGAAAAACCTCATTCCTTTAGGAAAACTGAATTAAAACCTTCTAGAAAGGTATCTTATTTTTCTGAAAATGTTAGAAAAACTGAATCAAAATCTGAAAGAAAATGTTTTTGTTGTCACACTGAATTTCATGCTTTGAATGAGTGTGATAAATTTCTAAAAATGGACATTCAATCAAAGTATGATTTACTGAAAAAGCATAAGCTCTGTTTTAAATGTTTTAAATTGCACTTAATAAAAAACTGTCATGCAAATGCCTGTTCCAATTGCAATAGAATGCATAATGTATTACTGTGTAATAATAAAAATTCGAATGCTAATGCAACTAAGATATTATCTACTTATGTATTGTCTGAAAAATGTGATAAAAATAAACAAATGCTTCTGCCTACTGCTACGGTTTTAGTTAAAAACTCTGACAACAAATTCATTTCTGTAAGATGTCTGCTGGATAGTGCATCGGAATCAAACTTTATGACAAAGGCACTCTGTAACCGTTTAAAATGTAAAACGGATAAACAACGTATAGAAGTACAAGGTATTTCTAGCGGTTTAACTTATGTGAACGAAGTTGCAAATGTTCATATTAAGTCTGCTGTAAACAATTTCTGTTTAGATATTTCCTGTGCTGTATTACCAAAAATAACCTGTAAATTACCCCAAAAATTGGTGGACTGTTCAAAAATAAAACTGCCTGCTGGAATTCAAAGTAATTTGGCTGATACAAAATATTTTGAACCCTCTGAAATTGACCTTTTATTAGGTACTGATGTATTTATGAAAATACTACTGACTGGTCATATAGTGTTAGGAAAAGGTCTTCCTTCACTACAAAATACTCACTTTGGGTATGTTTTTGGTGGCGAATCACCTACATGTAATTCAACTGCTGCATTGCCAGTTGTGGTATGCAATACTGTTACACGAAACATTTTTTTGTCTGAAACTGAATCTGAAAACATTGATAACAATGTAAATTTATTAATACCAAAATTCTGGGAGTTGGAATCAATTCCAACAACAAAAGTGTCATCTGCTGAGGAAAAGCAGATTGAAGAACACTTTCTGAAAAATACAACTCGTTCTGAAGATGGACGGTTGACTGTAAAATTGCCTTTTAAGATTGAACCTACTCAAGGTTTAGGGGCATCCTTTTCTGTTGCACTCAGTAGATTCTATAATCTGGAACGGAAATTAATAAAAAATGAAAAATTGTATTCTGAATACAAAAAATTCATGTATGAATATTTAGAACTGGGTCATGCAGAATATACTGAATCTGATTTTACAAAAGCTAAGTTTAGTACTGGGGAAGATTTCTGGCTTCCACACTTTTCTGTTGTGAATGAGGCAAGCACTACCACGAAGGTGCGTGTGGTGTTTGATGGCTCTGCTAGATCAACATCTGGTCTGTCTCTGAATGATTGTCTGATGGTTGGTCCGTCAGTACAACCTGAACTGTTTGATATCATTTTACGATTTAGAATGTATAAATATGCCTTTACTGCTGATATCAAGCAAATGTATAGAATGATTAAAGTTCATTCTACTGATCAGGAGTACCAGAAAGTACTCTGGCGTAATAATCCTGATGAAAAACTGAACTGTCTTAAACTGAACACTGTCACATATGGAACAAATTCTGCTCCATACTTAGCTACAAGGGCTCTGAATAAACTGGCTCAAGATGAGCAAAATAAATATCCTTTGGGATCTGAATGTGTACTTAATAGTTTCTATGTGGATGACGTTCTGAGCGGTCACAATGACCTAGAAACTGTTAAAAAGTTAATATCTGAATTAACTTCACTGTTGCAAAGTGGCAAACTGTATCTTCATAAGTGGGGAATCAACAATCCACAACTGACTAACGTTATTCCTGAAAATAAACTTTTGTCAAAAAGTTCTGAAAATGTTTTAATTAAAGCTTTAGGTATACTCTGGGAACCTAACACTGATATTTTCAGAATAATTCTAAAAACTGAAAACTTTACTGAAAAATCTGACTTCACAAAAAGAAAAATTCTGGCATGTATTGCATCATTTTTTGACCCTTTAGGATTCATAAGTCCATTAATTGTTACTGGAAAGTTAATAATGCAACAAATATGGCTTTCTGACACTGATTGGGATGAAACTGTCCCTCTGAAGATTCAGGATAAATGGTCTACATTTATTGAGAATCTGAAACTGAACAGTGTTTTTGAAATACCTCGGTGGTGTTTCAACTCAACTGAATTTAAATCCATTGAACTGATTGGGTTTTCTGATGCTAGTTCCAAAGCATATGGCTGCTGTATTTATATTCGTGTTAAATACAACAACGAAGCTTTTTCCTGTAAATTACTGACTGCAAAATCAAAAATCTGTCCAATAAAAACTGTAACTATACCTCGCTTGGAACTAAATGCCTGTTTACTTCTGTCAAAATTAATGCATAGAGTGCATAATACTGTAAATTTACCTGTTTCAAGGGTATTTCTGTTTACTGACTCTACAATTGCCTTGTCATGGATGAAAGAATCTCCTACAAGGTGGCAAGTATTCGTTGCCAATCGAGTAAGTCAAATTCAAGAATTGACTAAAAACTTTATATGGCTACATGTAAATTCTAAAAATAATCCAGCTGATTATATATCACGCGGAACTAATGCTGCTGAATTAAAAAATATCCACACATGGTGGTCTGGTCCTGATTTTCTGTCCTCTGAATTTGATGAGGAAGACTTTAAAATTCCTCATAAGACTGATTACTTATCTGAACTGCCTGAAATAAGACGGCAAACTGTAAAATGTTCGTTAATAGTAAAAAACGACTTAATGGAAAGTTTCAAAAACTTTTCAAACTTTCATAAGCTTCAACGAACGTATGCTTATGTTCTGAGATTTGTCCACAATGCTCGTCTGAAAGACAATCGGCAATTAGGCCCACTGACTGTTACTGAACTTAAAAATGCAATGTTGTTCATTGTAAAAACTGTCCAAAACATTGAATTTCATGAAGAAATTCAACTGCTGAGAAATAATCTGTTTTATTCTCACTCTTCCTTTAAAACTAGTAAATTACGTTCTCTAACACCTTTTCTTGATGAACAAGGTTTGTTGAGGGTTGGAGGTCGTCTAGAAAATGCAAAACTGCCTTTTGATCAACAGCATCCGTTGATACTGCCTTCTGAAAATTATGTAACAACTCTAATTCTCGAGAGTTATCATAAAAAACTTCTGCATGCAGGTGCTGCAACTGTTCTGGCAAACATTCGTTTGTTATTCTGGCCAATAAATGGCAAAAATCAAATAAAAAAGATAATAAATAAATGTGTCACTTGCATTCGTTTCAAAAAGAGAAACGCTGAACAAATAATGGGAAATTTACCCTCTGATAGACTGAATCCTGGATATCCATTTGAGGTTACTGGCCAAGATTATGCCGGGCCTGTATTTATTAAATCTTCACGCTTGAGGAAAGCTCCATTAGTGAAGACTTATATTGCACTGTTTGTGTGCATGAAAGTTCGTGCTGTACACATTGAACTTGTCACTGATCTGTCAACTGAATCTTATCTGGCTGCCCTAAAAAGATTCATAGGGCGGCGTGGGCTACCACACACAATTTATTCTGATAATGCCTCAAATTATAAGGGTGCTGACAAACAACTGCATGAGTTGTACTCATTCTTTAAGAATTCTGAAAATCTGAAAGGTATTCATGACTTTGTGGCTCAAAGAGGAATACACTGGAAATTTATTACTCCAAATTCACCCCACATGGGAGGAAGTTGGGAAAGTCTGATTAAGCAAATTAAGTATTATTTGCATCGTTCTGTTAAAAATACACACCTCACATACGAGGAACTGTCCACTTGTCTGATTCAGATTGAATCAATTCTGAATTCACGTCCTTTATGTGGAATGTCTGATGACGTGAATGATTTTCAGGTCTTGACTCCGTCCCACTTTCTGATCGGACGTGCTATGTTTAGTATTCCTGAACCTGACTTAACTGATCTTTCTGTAAACCGTTTAAAAACGTATCAACATATGACGTACATTGTACAACAATTCTGGAAACAATGGTCAACTATGTACCTAACTGAACTTCAAAAAAGAAATAAATGGCAAACTGAAACTGAAAATCTGAAGCCAAATACTCTTGTTCTTGTCAAAGATGACAATCTGCCTCCACAGGTTTGGCAACTAGGGAGAATTTTAGAAGTTTATCCTGGGCGTGATAATAAAGTGCGATCTGCTTTAGTCAAAACTTCATCTGGCACTTATAAACGTGCAATTCACAAACTGTGTCCTCTGCCTGTGAATTAACTGATATCTGAATACTGAAAATTTCTGTCTCTGATTCTTATAATTTTTTGACTTTTTCGCTGGCGGGGAGAAATGGTAAATTCTTACCAAAGAATTAATTTATATAAACTGTTAGTTGTCTTATACGTACGTAATGCCTTGCATGACTTATTACTGCTTACGCTACAAAAACCGATCAAACGGACCTTGGTTGTGTGCTTCACAAAAAAGCAACACACAAAAAATCTAATCTGACACAGTCTGCTGAGAGACGTTCTGAAATAACCACCCAACTGAACGGGTGTCTGTTTACTGTCTGATTGTTAACAAGTTTCCTAAAATTTTCCTTCTTTTTTATATTAATATTTATGTGTATCAAATTTTACAATATTTTTATATTTAATATTTTTATATATTTAAAAAATTATTCAAACTACAATAAATTAAAACAATAATTAATCAAATAAAAAACATTACTAATTAAAATAAATGTGTAACATTTTCATCATTAAAATAATTTTAAACAATTATAGTGTTTTCTTTTATTTATACTATTTTCTGTGGTCCTTCGAACTGTCTGAACTTCCTACTGAGCTACTGCCCTGACCACACAGTATTAACCATTTCTTCTCCAATTTGCGTCTGAGTCGCTAAACTTCTTAGTTCATCAACTAAATGGTTCGGGTCATCAAAATATTCTTCTCCATCAACAGGTTTCGAATGGCCATTATGAAGGTTAGTATTTTCATCATCATATTTGAAACGTTTAGCTTCTCCATTTATTGAATTAGATGTTGAAGGTTGGTCCTTTTCTTCCGAATTTTTATCTTCTTGTTCTTCATCCTTTGCGCATGCGTTCTGAAGCTCTTTGACCATTAATATGTCTAGAGCAGTTTGTAAGAGACCAGCTATCTTTGGAGTAAAACTTGTTTCTTTGTAGTTATCAGGCGATGGTAAATGCTTTTGTTCATCAGATCGATTATCTTCGACATTTACCGATTGTAGAATATTATGCGAGTTTTTTAAAGCGTGGAATTTACTTCTGATTGCTTCTGCTGCAGCCATCATACTTTCATCAAAAGTATTCAAGTTTCTTTTAGATAGATCTGTATCATTTTCGTGTTGATTTTGAAATACTGGTGCTTTATCTTCCTTTTCTTCATTTCTTGCTTCAAAACTATATTCGGTTTCATTATCATCATTTTCATCATTAGATTTTGACGATTCACTTTGTCTCCTGTTCTCCGCGCTGTTCACTTGTGTCCCATTATTTACCGTGGTATATTCAAACTGATTATTTGCGATCTGGTCATTATTGTTTGTTTCATGTTCCTGAGTATGCACTCTTCTTTTCATATGACGTAAAAGAGAACTTCTCCGCGAAAATGTCTTGTCACAACGTATACAGTTAAACATTTTGATAGATGTGAAGAGTTCGATTTATAACATAACACTGATTAGTTTTTATATCGACATGATCTTATATAGTACAACCAGAGCAGAATTGACGTAAAGTAATGACACCAAAATGCACCAAAGGTGCACCAAATGACACCAAACTGCACCAAAGGTGCACCAAATGACACCAAACTGCACCAAAGTTGCTCCAAATGACACCAAACTGCACCAAATGACACCAAACTGCACCAAAGGTGCACCAAATGACACCAAACTGCACCAAAGGTGCACCAAATGACACCAAACTGCACCAAAGGTGCACCAAATGACACCAAACTGCACCAAAGGTGCACCAAATGACACCAAACTGCACCAAATGACACCAAAATGCACCAAAGGTGCACCAAATGACACAAAACTGCACCAAAGGTGCACCAAATAACACCAAACTGCACCAAAGGTGCACCAAATGACACCAAACTGCACCAAAGTTGCTCCAAATGACACCAAACTGCACCAAATGACACCAAACTGCACCAAAGGTGCACCAAATGACACCAAACTGCACCAAAGGTGCACCAAATGACACCAAACTGCACCAAAGGTGCACCAAATGACACCAAACTGCACCAAATGACACCAAAATGCACCAAAGTTGCACCAAATGACACCAAACTGCACCAAAGTTGCTCCAAATGACACCAAACTGCACCAAAGGTGCACCAAATGACACCAAACTGCACCAAATGACACCAAAATGCACCAAAGGTGCACCAATTGACACCAAACTGCTCCAAAGGTGCACCAAAATTCACCAAAAGTGCACCAAATGACACCAAACTGCACCAAAGGTGCAGTTTGGTGTCATTTGGAGCAACTTTGGTGCAGTTTGGTGTCATTTGGTGCACTTTTGGTGTCAATTGGTGCACCTTTGGTGCATTTTGGTGTCATTTGGTGCACCTTTGGTGCATTTTGGTGTCATTTGGTGCAGTTTGGTGTCATTTGGTGCACCTTTGGTGCAGTTTGGTGTCATTTGGAGCAACTTTGGTGCAGTTTGGTGTCATTTGGTGCAACTTTGGTGCATTTTGGTGTCATTTGGTGCAGTTTGGTGTCATTTGGTGCACCTTTGGTGCAGTTTGGTGTCATTTGGTGCACCTTTGGTGCAGTTTGGTGTCATTTGGTGCACCTTTGGTGCAGTTTGGTGTCATTTGGTGCAGTTTGGTGTCATTTGGAGCAACTTTGGTGCAGTTTGGTGTCATTTGGTGCACCTTTGGTGCATTTTGGTGTCATTTGGTGCAGTTTGGTGTCATTTGGTGCACCTTTGGTGCAGTTTGGTGTCATTTGGTGCACCTTTGGTGCAGTTTGGTGTCATTTGGTGCACCTTTGGTGCAGTTTGGTGTCATTTGGTGCAGTTTGGTGTCATTTGGAGCAACTTTGGTGCAGTTTGGTGTCATTTGGTGCACCTTTGGTGCAGTTTGGTGTCATTTGGTGCACCTTTGGTGCAGTTTGGTGTCATTTGGTGCACCTTTGGTGCAGTTTGGTGTCATTTGGTGCAGTTTGGTGTCATTTGGAGCAACTTTGGTGCAGTTTGGTGTCATTTGGTGCACCTTTGGTGCAGTTTGGTGTTATTTGGTGCACCTTTGGTGCAGTTTTGTGTCATTTGGTGCACCTTTGGTGCATTTTGGTGTCATTTGGTGCAGTTTGGTGTCATTTGGTGCACCTTTGGTGCAGTTTGGTGTCATTTGGTGCACCTTTGGTGCAGTTTGGTGTCATTTGGTGCACCTTTGGTGCAGTTTGGTGTCATTTGGTGCACCTTTGGTGCAGTTTGGTGTCATTTGGTGCAGTTTGGTGTCATTTGGAGCAACTTTGGTGCAGTTTGGTGTCATTTGGTGCACCTTTGGTGCAGTTTGGTGTCATTTGGTGCACCTTTGGTGCATTTTGGTGTCATTACTTTACGTCAATTCTGCTCTGGTTGTACTATATAAGATCATGTCGATATAAAAACTAATCAGTGTTATGTTATAAATCGAACTCTTCACATCTATCAAAATGTTTAACTGTATACGTTGTGACAAGACATTTTCGCGGAGAAGTTCTCTTTTACGTCATATGAAAAGAAGAGTGCATACTCAGGAACATGAAACAAACAATAATGACCAGATCGCAAATAATCAGTTTGAATATACCACGGTAAATAATGGGACACAAGTGAACAGCGCGGAGAACAGGAGACAAAGTGAATCGTCAAAATCTAATGATGAAAATGATGATAATGAAACCGAATATAGTTTTGAAGCAAGAAATGAAGAAAAGGAAGATAAAGCACCAGTATTTCAAAATCAACACGAAAATGATACAGATCTATCTAAAAGAAACTTGAATACTTTTGATGAAAGTATGATGGCTGCAGCAGAAGCAATCAGAAGTAAATTCCACGCTTTAAAAAACTCGCATAATATTCTACAATCGGTAAATGTCGAAGATAATCGATCTGATGAACAAAAGCATTTACCATCGCCTGATAACTACAAAGAAACAAGTTTTACTCCAAAGATAGCTGGTCTCTTACAAACTGCTCTAGACATATTAATGGTCAAAGAGCTTCAGAACGCATGCGCAAAGGATGAAGAACAAGAAGATAAAAATTCGGAAGAAAAGGACCAACCTTCAACATCTAATTCAATAAATGGAGAAGCTAAACGTTTCAAATATGATGATGAAAATACTAACCTTCATAATGGCCATTCGAAACCTGTTGATGGAGAAGAATATTTTGATGACCCGAACCATTTAGTTGATGAACTAAGAAGTTTAGCGACTCAGACGCAAATTGGAGAAGAAATGGTTAATACTGTGTGCAATTTAATGGAAAGGAGTCATATTATAAATCCCAGCTTCGCGGATTATATCGAAAACGAGAAAAAACGAAGCCATTTTAATAATTTAAAGGAAAGTGACATTGGAAAGCGGATTATCTCAATAACCAGGGAATTGGAAAAGCATGATATTATTGAACCAGTGTTAAAATATGTATTCAATGATGATGAAAAAACATCTACTAGCGATAGCGAAGATACTGCGAGCGAAGGAGAAGCTGATGATGACGAGAATACAGTCGCCAACGATGGTGATGAAAAAATTTCGGGTGAAGGGTTATACTTAAGGCCCTATAGGAGATATTAAAATAAGCTATCAGCATTTAATAAGTTGTTAAAAAAATCTTTGTAACTTTTCCAATAGCTATATGTTAATTATTTTAAAATTATGTGAGTGTTGTTATTTCTTACATACCATAGTCCTTAAGCAAATTTAGTAATTCGTTAAAAAAAAAAAAGATCACCGAAATGATTGTTCTTACAACGAACTATGTAATGTGTATTTTCTAAGTTATTAAAATAGGTAATGTTTTTGCTTGCTCCTGAATATAGGCAATTAAATCGCATTGTCCTATTAACATTCTGGTGCGATAGAACATATGTGTAAACTATGTAATTTTTGCTAATAAGTATTTACCCATGTTATTAATGATTTGCTAATTTGAAGTATCGTTTGCACAGTAATGATCTAAAACTGCTGTGCAGGAAAGGGTTAATTAATTGAATGCAGCTTAACTCCGGAAAAAAAATAAAATTTCGTAATCCAAAATTAAAGTTTTCATCCGCTCTTTAAAAATTATGAGAGTTATTTACTGTCCACCCTATATATACGCATTTATTCTTATGATATAAAACTACATTTTCAATTCGTTTGCTTAGAAATATTTGTCTGTGACTGATAATTTTTAGGTGTTTTTACAAAATTAAACTGCAAAAAAATAGTTTAAATGTATTTCACTGTCTATAAAATCATAAATTTTTTTTCTCTATCATCAATAAATTAACAAACAAAAAAATACTTATTCAATACCTACCTAGCTTGCTATAACTATTGTTTATGGTAGAAAATATTGCGGGGAATATATAAACATAATAAGTTTCAGCGAAGTAAGAACATACAAATTTAACATGGGAAAAAATTGTTGAGATCAGAGCATGCTTGTCTTTTATGGGTATCGTTTTATATAGGCATCGATAGTTACTAAAATTTTCTTTAATTGCAAAAAAGGTAAATTTGAAAACAAAACAATAGGTGCCTAATTTTCTACTAAGCAGTACTATTTGTTAATAAATATTTCAACATTAGATTAATATTTATTTATAGTTATCTTAATAAATTTACTGCTATTGTCTTTTATTGACTTCTGAATATTATTTTGATGCGATATTATTTAAAATTTTGCTAAATTTTTTAATAAATAAAACACATTTTTATAAATTATAATAATATACAATATATTGGAGTATGATAATATGAGAAAAAAAACGCTTATTTAGCATTGATAAAATAATTTCGTATTTAAGATGAATTGCTATTACTACCGTCTTTCACAAAACTAGGGGTCACTTAATACCTATAGATATATTTAACTAATTTTTTAACAATAGCAAGTAATAATTTTTTTGATAAAAATAGCTATAAATTTTTTAGATAAGTTATAAAATATTAAAAGAAAAATTTTCTTAAAATATATGGAACATTGTGCTATTAATTTAAGACTAAAAAAATATTATGAGGAGAAATTGATGTTTCAAAACTGTTTTAAATTCTTGATATTACATATTCAGTTTTAAAAATATTAAGAAATATGATTTTTTACAATATATTGATATTGTAAAATATATGTTTTTTAACGGTGTAGAAACCCGTACTTTTAACAGAGTACTGTATATATGCGAAATATTATATTACTATATATATTTTAAAAAATTCAGGAAAATAAATTTGGCTTTTAAACACGATTCATATAGATATAGCGAATACCTGTATTACAATGTAATATTCATATATACATATGTATGAACGTATTGGACTTATACATAACATTATGTATCCACATTCCAAGATTTATATTTTAGCAAATCAGCACTTCTTATATGTATGTGCAAGGCTAATATTTGATAGACAATTTTATAAAGAATAATTTTTATTAAACTTGAAAAATAATTTTTATTAAGCATGTGAAAAATTAAATTTTTCGTTTTCAGGGGATATTAAATCTTTTTTTGTTTTATAATTATTCACCATAAAACCTAATAATACGATGCATATCAAATATTACTCATATGTATTATTGATTTATACTTAGTTCAAAAATTGTGATTTAGAGACGAGACCTGAATTGAAAAATCGATTTTTTAAATTTTTTATTAAACACCAAATAATGTTTATTTATTAATCTGGCATAATCAAAACTAGAATATAAATCAATGTCTAGCGATGGGTATTGAAAAAAAATCGAAATTTTTTTTTGTTTTTTTGTTTTGTTTTTTTTTTTTTTGTTTTTTTGTTTTTTTATAATTTTTTATTAAATATATGTAAAAATTGATACAATATTGAAATTTTTAAAATACATAGTACAATTAAATAATACATTTTGAAGAGAATAAATTACAAAATTCCCCATTCAGCATCCTCCACGATTTCAAGAAGATCCAACGTTTTAAATTGCAATTTATGAGTTAGTCCAATGGGTCCATTATTCATAATACCAAGTTTTGGATTGCTTTGCAACCATGCCAGCATCTGCTCGTTCAAATTGTCAAATCTCGCTGGTAACGAAATGTATCCAATTTCCAATTCCAATATTGTCTTCATTTTCGATGAATCGAATTTCGATGGTAGTTGACTGGCTCCCATTATTTTATATACTTTTCCAATTTCCATATCAGAAAGTTTAATCCATCGTTTAACAGCGCCAAGATGATTCAATTCATCCACAAAATTTCCAGCCATTTTTTGAATTAAGTCTCTGTTTCCAGATGAAGCACCAGCAGTAATGGATTCCATTGTTGGCAACAATTAACTCTTAACACACAACAATTGAAAATTCACAACAATAAGGTTTAATGTTTTTTTTTTTTTTTTCACTAAAGTTTCGAACAAAATTGTAACTGATGAAATTCTGTCGCGCCCTTTTTATAGCAGAAAAAATAGTATGGTGACGTCAGCTGTCACACTTTATGTAGCCATACAGGTTAAAACCTGTTGCTTCATTTTTTGCATATTAGATAGAAATCTCCGCTATTAATAACAGTTTATCTTTAGTGACGTCAGCTGGCAATTTTAGTACAAGTTTAAACCTGTTTTCAGATAAAAATATACAATCATATGATAAAATTCATTTTCGCATATTAGAGAGAAATCTTCGCTGTTTGATATCAGTTTACCTTTAGTGACGTCAGCTGACAGTTTAAGCCTGTTTTCAGATAAAAATATTATAAAATTATGAAAGCAAGGCCATCTTTTAATGGCTAGTTTAACTATCAAAAAAAAGGTTTTCGATGCCATCTGTTGACAATTTTTCAAACTTACACACAGGAATCCAGACCAGCAACGCTATCAAAGGTGACTGCGTCATCTATTAGGGAATTTACAGGGCTCGAAGGTGGCTGCGCCATCTATTAAGGAATTCTTAGGTTAGAAACAATCTGTTAGGTTACACCAAATTTCCTTAGGTTCTCTTAGGTTGGATCAAGTTCCGCTAGGCTAGAAAAAAATTTTGCTCCACCCACCGCCGGAGGCTTCTAGAACCGCCTTGGTAGTTTTGCCTCCATCCGAGGTCGTTCAAAAAGTCGGATGGTGGGATGGTGGATCTAGAACCGGCCAATCCTTACTACTTGCCTTGTTGGTGGACATCCTAGCGCCGGTAATAAACCACCGAAATCCAAAAACAAAAAAGATTTATAAAATATATGAAGAGTACCGGCACCTCTACCTATAATATCAATAAATTGCTGAAAGAAAAAAAAATGGCGGATGTTTGAACTTTTGATTACGATTTTTGTCTTATTTTTCGCTCTTTAAAGTAAATTTAAAAATAAAAAAAATATTGAAAGTGTATCGAACTTGGGTAGAAGTGCCGAAGAATTTAATTATCTTTAAAATAAAAAATTTAAAAAAGGATCCATCGAATAGTTTTTGAGTTATCGTATCCACCAATTCCAAAAATGTAGTTCCGAGATATTATAAAATATATATAAAGAAACGTATTTTCAAAATTTTATATTTAATACTCATTATTGCGTGAACTACCTACGTTTTTTGAAATTTTTTTTTTTTATAGAAAGCTGAATTCGGTTAATGTGCAAGAATCTTGTTTTTAAATTATTTTCAGTAAAATCACTTTGGGAACATATTCTACACATAATTTGCTACCAATTTCAGCAAAAAAAAAAAATCGATTTTTTTATCAAATCTTAAGTAAACCTTCCCTTAAATTACTTTCAGCAAAATCACTTTGGGAACATATTCTACACATAATTAGCTACCAATTTCTGTAAAAAAAAATCGATTTTTTTTAACGACTCTCAAGTAAACCTCCCCTTAATGATGTCATAAAATTAGAAAATTTGGATTTGGATAGAATATATTTTCTCAAATAAAATTTTCAGAAAGTGATTTAAATTGGGGTGAATGGTTAAATTAGAGTAATTTGGGTATGAACTTTTTGTTTTTGCTATCAAAATGATGAAATTCCTTTAAGAATTTTGACTGCTTCAACGGAAGTTCTTTTTTTTTGGTTGTCCTACATACCTAATTTTAACAAAAATAAAAATAATGAACTCGTAAATCTATAATTCCATTCTAATTTCGTTATTGTGTGATTTTATTTATGGTTTTTAAAACAAAATTTGTATTTATATCCTTTTAAGAGGAACTCCTTTTGCTGCTCCCTTCTATCTGCGCTTGCTCCAATCACAAAAATTAGGAGTTTTATAGTTTAAAATTAAATTAAAGGGACAATTTTTGTCTACATGTTGAAAGAATAAAAGATTATGATATACGACTTACTTTAACCTTTCGACCACAACGTGAACCACAATGTCTGGCAGGCCGTGCCGGTAAAATTTCAAGTATTGTCACTTCTCTAACATTTTCCGTTGGTGACGAATTAAATAAATTTTTCAATAGTCTTCGCATCATGAAATTCACTTAGTCTTTTATTTTGCGGTTGCGTTTTCAGGAAAACATAAGAAAAAAATTTATTTTACTTTTAGCAGTTACGTGTCTTCTAATTTTGTATTCAGCATTACATAAAGTTATTACGATAGTGAAAGCAAATTCTGGTCGATACAGTAGATTGATTTATGTAAAAAATCAATCTAGTATCACATTTAAAACACATACAGAATGTTCCAGATATTATCATAATATAATTTAGCCAAACAGTCATGTGTAACCCTTATACAACACCGATTCGCTCTAACGCGATTCCGGAATTGAATGGTACAGTGATTTGCTGCTATTAACACGGATACAGTATTTTTCCAGAATGTAACTATTTTTTTTTTTTTTTTAGTAACAAGGATATTCTTAAGAAACTGCTGATGTTATTAGCATATGTCCTTATATTAGGAAGGTAATTTTATAGTACGAAAAATTTTTGCATTTATTTATTCACGCATTATCGAATAATTCGTTTAAGTAATGGTTACTGTCGGTTTGGTAAAATTATAGTCCTTTAACAACCCGTGTACGCCTAATACAAACGGTAAAAACATTGCATCTTAACATAAATATGTACCATCTGGACCAACTGTCCGAAGTTTCCATTCGAGTACGTTTTATGATTAGATATAACTTGAAATTAATACTAAAGTGTGAATAATAGTGGTATATTTAATTGAAAGAATTCTACAATAACTGATACTCTAGTGCAGGGGTCGGCAACCTTTTTTGGATGGCGGGCCATTTTTAAAAAAAATAATTTTTAGCGGGCCGCACACTCAAATATTTTTTAATGTAGTATGTTGGCTTAAGTAGGTTATTTTAAACGAATTTTTGAATCGAAAATTCACCTATTAGAGTCACTGTCTTGATGCTGCTTGAGCCCGGAACTATGATAGAAATAATTTATTTTGAAGTCTCTAGAAGCCAAAAATGACATTCACTAAAATTTATATAACTCTCGAACGAAAAATCCCGTTTTTACGAAATTTGATAAAAATGTTGGAAGTACAAAAAGTCAGACATATCCGATGCCCGGAATGGAGTTTTAGGCATTTTTGCCTAAACAGTTTTTGTGGAAAAAGAGAGTTTTTGCCCCAATTTCCTCAAGTTTTTGCCAGATTTTCTTACATCATTGAAAAAAGGAGAAAATAATCACATAACAAGGGTTTTTGAAAAATAATTCTATGTTAAGTAGTTTCCGAGAAAAACTGATTTTTTTAAACGGAAATTCGCAATATTATGCAGGATACTGCGACAGGGCTATTTTCTTTTTTTAACACAATATAAATATTATTGAAAACCAACATGGGGAAAAATTTTTAGTAACAGTTTTATTTACCTGTTATAAAACATCGGAAAAAGTATAACTAAAGTATGCTCAACTCCACATAGGCAGAGCAAATTATTCGAAAAGTTATATTGCTTGGCGAGCCGCATGAAAGCTTGCAAAGGGCCGCAGGTTGCCGACCCTTGCTCTAGTGTAAAACATGGATAGGCAAAATTATTAATTCGTTGACATCTTAACCTTTTAAGTATCCGGGAAATTTATTTATGATTCAGCTTAAAGATTTTTATCATTTTATTTTATTAAAACAATTAAATATAACTGAATTAATTTTATCTTGATTTTATTCAAATTTAACCCTAGAAACATACGTACTCGTCAAAACGACGAACGAACTTCTCTACCTGCTCCAATACTGTGACTTGTCGGTACCTGCTCGCTGTGAAACTTCTGTTATCTAATTTATTTGTTATTATAACACATAAGACATATAAATTTTGTTTATAGCTATTGTCGTTTTTTTTATACTGAAATAGTGTGCGTCAAAAGGACGACGATGTATGATTAACCTATATTTTTTTTAAAGATTTTGTACTCCACATATAAAATTTTTCCTAATTTTTCTAAAATTTATTAAAGATATGGATGTTATAATTAATTTATTCAATGATTATGATAATGTGAAAGATGATTACAGCTGTTTGACTTATAGAGACGACATAATACTGAAGTTTGAATATATTGAATCGAAAACTAAAGAATGCGTTTCGAATGACTTAAAAAAAGATTAACAATTTATTTTGTGGAAAATATTTTAATTTTTATTATTTTTTGAGATCTTATTCGAAAAATTACTAACAAATTTTAGAAAATTTACAAATGTGCCTAATGGGGAAATAACTACATATCTATAGGAATATTTATGATTGAGAAATTTCACATTCTATAGAGTCACACATGTCCACTGATTCATAATAGTTCATAAATTAATTATTACAATTGATGTATTTATATATTTTTTAATTTTTATAATGAAAATATGCTTTGATAAAAAGATTAAAACAATTAATAAATATTTACATTAAGAAATTTTTCCAAATCCAATTTTTTTAAATATTTTGTTCGCTTTTGTAGTATTGTTATGTAAAAAAAATGTTTTTTGCAAATAAACTCTAAAACTCCCCGTAAAAAGTCCATTCGTCGAAACGACGCCGATGTATGATTAACTTGACTCGTAGACCAACGTATGATTCTAGGGTTAAATCGAAAATTTAGGCTATGTTAGTTGTATTAATGGTATATATTTATATTAACTCTTTGTTGATCACATTATGCACAAGAACTAAAAAAAAATTAATAATTCGAAGAAATCGGGGAATTCAATGCCAGAAAAATTCATAGAACATCAACAGTTTGTTAAAAATATCCCTGTCACTAAAAAAAAAATGTTGCGGACATTATGAGCCGTTATATTTTAAATTTTTTAATACAAAGTGTGGTAAAATATAAGAATATCTTATATTGAATTCGAGTGTTACAGTAGTTTAAGTAGGAGTGACTGTAATTGTTATTTACAAAACAGATACCATTCTTCGGGTTTTAATTGTTAGTTTTATGAGTTTTGAATTACGGTCCATTTCACTTAAATTTAACCATGATTCATCACTTATAAATTTAAAGAATTTCCGTTTTCTTGGCTTTATCTCTTTCATTATTGCACTTGCGTAAATTTTGAATTTGCCGTTTGTTTTTAGTAAATAATAGAAGATTGATTTGTTTCGAGTAAAAGAATTATTTAATTCTTTAAAGATGACTCATGATCAATTGTATTTGAAATGGAATATATAAATTTTTTCACGTATTTTAGTAATGTCAATCACTCGCTAATTAACTCTATTTTTAAAAAGTTTAGCCTTTCCAAAAAGACCTACATACGAAAACAAATACAATTTTAACCAAACAATTACCTGGGAATCTAATCCATGATAATCGCACACGAACAGGTGTTATTTAACGCAACTTTTCAATCAAAAATCTTCTAATGGGTCGGTCATTGACCTAATAACAAAACTGAATCTTACAAGTTACTAGCTATGCGCGCTACATGCGCACATGTGTCGGTATGGCCCTTATTTATAGTTAATTAAGTTACTTGCAGCAGCGAAAAAATCACTTTCACTTTAGCATCTAATCAACCAAATTGTTGAAATCGTCATAATAATTACAAGTGTACGATGCCGTCATACCGTAAAAAAATAGATTGTTATATAATTTATAATTATTTTTATTATTAATATTAATTTCAACATAATCACTTTTATTTGTTGTAATTTTTTTTTTAAATTAAATAATTAAAATTTCTTGTCTAATTTTGTCTTATTTGTTTAATTACTATAGTAACATTATTTTGAAAATGTCCATAAAAGAGAGTTGTATTTTGAGAAAATTTTTTTTTCTCAATGATTTTATTAACTAGAGGTACAATTTTTTGCTTTCGAGACTACTAAAGTAGCGCAAACATTGTAATCACTGATCACTTTTGAAATATAAAAATCCTCCCCGCCCCCAAATGAAAATTTTCACGCACATTTTATGTTTAAGAGCTTCCTGAACAATTTTGATTTGGTAGCTATCTGTCCGCCTGTGTGTCGCTAAATTACACCAAGTGGCATAACTTCTGAACTATACGATGTTTTTAACGAAATTTTCAGAAATTATGCAGTTTGGTTTCTAGATGGTCCTCTACGAATTTCATCGCAATCGAAGTAACGCTAGCGATATCGCTACCGTAACATTCCATTTAGATACTGGAAGTTCGCACCAAGTGGCATAACTTCTGAACTATTCCATTATTTTTAATGAAATTTTCAGAAATTATGCAGTTTGGTTTCTAGATGGTCCTCTACGAATTTCGTCGCAATCGAAGTGACGCTAGCGATATCGCTACCGTGACATTCCATTTAGATACTAGAAGTTCGCACCAAGTGGCATAACTTCTGAACTATTCGATTACTTTTGTGAAATTTTCAGAAATTATGCAGTTTGGTTTCTAGATGACCCCCTACCAATTTCATCGTAATTAAAATAATGGTATCTACGGCGCTACCATGATAATTCCATTAAATGTCAATATCTTTGCTGCTACTAGTCCCACTTCGCTCAAATTTTCAGAATATTTTGGGGTTAGTCTGTAAAATATATTTTGCTATTATTTTATAATTTAGCCTTTAAATATTTTGAGTTACAACAAATTTTCATGAACTGTACAACGAAAGTATAATTTCAGGGTACATATTTGATGGAAAACTTGGAAATTTTATACCTTAAAGTTATTCTCATTTCAAATATCACTCATCACAAAATCACTTTAAATATTGTATAAAATTCTATTACAAGTTCGATGAAGCTGTGTGCCACATTCCATTGGTAACGTATTTTTCCTTATATTAAACAAACATTCAAGATTACAACAAAAAATTTTTTCTTTTCATGAAAGTGGAGGCCGTAAAAAATGGACGTTTTCAGATTTTTTCTTCGGAACCCTAAAAACTTCGATTGTAATAATACTTTCGTGGGTTAATATAGGAATTTTATTATTTTTGTGTTTTAGTTAAATTTTGTACAACTGTATTCTAATCACGTCCAATTTGCGAATATTGATATCAAAAAAATTCAAGACATTTTTAAAATTTTGTTTTTTTAACTATTTCTATCAGAACATCAGTTGTCTGTTGTCAGTTAACGGATGTGGTTTTTTTTAAAAATCACCAAAATTATTTTTATTTGTTGTGGTTTCCATTTTTTTATCTATTCTAAAAAAAAATTAACATGCTACTGTACAAGGTGATTCAAAAGGCTGATATTATAGATAATTAATATCTCTCACAAAACATATATTATGTGTATGTACAATACGTCAAATTGTATTAGCATAGAAGAGAGAGAAGTTGTGCGACAGAGAGAAGTAAAAAAAAATCCATTTTTTTCCGAAAACGCTTGTGCATAAGTATGAACGTTTTATTGAAAGAAAGTAAATGACGTTGAAATGCAAATGAAATTTGCACAACCTCATAAATTTTATTGTTAAACCGAAAGAGGTATGTATGTATTTTGAGGAAGTAATTTTTTGCTTTTGGAATTTGTTTACCAATCGAAATAAAATGTTAAAGTCATTTGCATTTTTTTTTTTTTTGGAAATAGTCACATCATAAAAATCAATACGTGAATAGGGAAACAGTGGGTAAAATTTCTTCAAATAGTATTTTATCACGAGAATTGCGAAAAACTCTAACTACTGTACTACGAGATTCTAATTTAATGTGTGTCTAGCACGTACTTGCCGAATTTTTTAAAATAATATTTCCTGATTTCGAGATTGGGAATACATATATATTTATTTTTGTCAGCGCATAAAATAATTTTAGTCATAACACAGTTTAGCAAAAATTATAAGGTATTCCCTTTGGGTTACCCAAATGTCCATAACGGACTTTGGAACTATGTAGTTTGCAATAAATTCTATCAATAGTATATGTAATTAAAATTGTTCAATTGGACATATCACCCTATATTTGGTTGAATTAATTTGGCTAATTTATGTAAAAAATTTTTACATTTTTATGTACAATGAATGTGTTGAATTTTAATTGCGTAAGTAATTGTATATGTTCTTGAGCTGTAACAAATATACTTATTGCGAATGCGAATACGAATACGAATGCGCAAAAATTTTAAGTTACGAATGCGAATATGAATGCGAAAACAACAATGCGCAAAAAGAAAAATACGTGACGTAAATATGTAAGAATAATTGGTATGAAAATCTTGCGAATATGGGAATGTTAAATAGAGGCGAATTGTTCGCATATTACGAATGCGAAAGTAAATATTCGTTACAGCCTGAATAATATGTACTTATTACATCAGTATTACTTATTACTCTTACATAAATTACATAGGTATGGGTACGTTGTACTTATTTGCGCTACTAAAGTTCAAAAATATTTTCAGTCATGTGCTAATTTTAATGTGTACGTTGTACGGTTTTATAATTAACACTTTTTGGTGTGATATCGTTTCAAAAAATTTCTAAAATTTACCAGCTAAAGTCATTTATATCAAACATCCAACAATTTTTTGAATGTGCGTATGGTTGAGAAATTTCATTTTTGGATTTTTTTTCAACGATTTAATTTTAAAGGTCCCTTAACTTTGGAAACGGTTATGGGGACTTATTTCAAAATTCATATGTTATTTGGTAAATTAGCTCAAATTTATCCAAACTAGTCCAAATTGGGATGAATAGAATCGAAATTAGGGGGTCACTGGGAACGCAAGCAGTACATACGAATTGGAACGCTTATCGGGTCAATAGAGACGGAAAAGACTGAATGGGAACAACTAAATAGTGACGTACCACGGCTAACCAACGTTTAAAGAATAAGTCGTTATTATTCAGTGTTATATTTTTTCCGAATTTACTTACTTCATGAATTTTTAAAATTTTCTAGTTAAAACGGTAAAAATAAAAAAAATAAATTACCGGAAACAACATTAGACTATTCTGTATCGTCTGTAGATAAAAAAATTTGGGGGACAGGTCTACCCACACTGTCAACTTCCCATTGGGTGTCCTTAAAGACTAGAGACTACTGTACATAAATAATTCTTTTTCCATTTTGGGCAACTTCTCCCCTGGGCCCCCGATAGAGGCTTTGCCCCTTGCACCATACCGGGGGCTTCGCCTTCTGTACATAAGGGGGGGGGGGAGCTGCACCCTTATCAAACAAATGATAACAGCATTTGTTCTCAAGATATGCGAGACAAAATATATTTCCAAAAGCAGTTTCTTATTACGTATTTATATATATATATATATATATATATATATATATATATATATATATATATATATATATATATATATATATATATATATATATATATATATATATTTTCTTATTTTGTAGTTTCTTATTCTTAGGCCATTATATAATAATGTTATGGTAAAAAATCCATATAATCTATGTTATCTTAATAAAGTTAATTCTGTTTTTTTACCACAAAAAACAAACCGCTAATCCGAATTTGCTGAAAACTTTATCCGGTCTTCATTTTTTGATTACGCATCTAATGAAATTAGTCCGGAGTTGATATCATCATTTGTTCTCGAGATATGCGAGACGAAAAAAAATTCACGAACGAACGCACGCACAGACATCACGCTAAAAACGATGGATTCGGATTCTAGTGACCTTGAAACGTGGAGATATGTCAAAATTAGCGATTCATAAAATCGGACCCATTACAATAACTTCCTATGGGAAGTTAAGAAGTATGAAAATCGGATGTAAAGTTCAAAACTGTTCTGTTTCACTCTGTTTTACAGTAGCTTTCGAATAAACAGACAAAATTCAAATTTTACTTTATTTTGGGGGAAAGATTTCACCCCGTCCATTACTTTTATTCTGTATAAAATGAACAAATTATGTAATCCTTAATTACTTAAATACGATTGGGATTCTACGATTAAAAAAATCTTTCAATTAAACATACCCTCAAACGGTATCTTTTCAAATTATTCAGTCACCATAAACATTTTCACAAATAGTTCGTTCATTATTTAAACCGAATAAATAATGTTTTAAAACAGTGATACTAAAACTTTTATCGCACAAATAGCTATGTAACTGTCAGTAAATAAAAACATTAACAAAAACATTAATATCTTCTTTTTAACAAAAAATTTTTTTAAAAAAAATATTCACATATTGTATTATTTATTGTTGTATTTTGTTCATGTTTATTATAACTTAACTGTGTGGTGAGTGTCGGAAAACTATATGAATTCAAGGCCTAAATTTAATATTTATATGAAAGTAAAGGTGTATAATTTTTTATTTGTTGTAATCGTCCATTATTAATTCATTATTTATTTCATTACGTAATCGCATTCGTTTTTTTTTTAATATATAATTTAAATTATTTATAAATTAAAAGGTACAGGAAAAGAACGTAGTAACTATTTCACTATTAGATATTTCACAGATTTTACAACGGAGCACAAACGAAGTTTGATTATCGATTTCTGTATATGTATTTGTCTGAGTTAGTTGAATTTCTGTTTAAATTTCGTTTTTCTTGGAAACCAGTTTACATAGAATAATAGTTCAAGAACTTTTTTTTATGTAATTTTTTCTCCTCTTTCCAATGGTGTAAAAAAAATGTCGCAAAAACTTTTGAACTTGCAGAAATTTTGGCAAAAAACTAATTTTTTCACAAAAAATGCCCGAAAAAAATATGTCCGAGCATCGGACATGTTTGTCTGAAGAATTTATTCAAGATTTTTGGATTTTCAACGTTTTTACCACATTTCATAAAAATTAGGTGCTTCGTTCTTGAGTTATCGTGCGGATACATATATACATAAATATGTATATATGTGTAAATTTTAGTGAATATCATTTTCGGTTTCTAGGGAGCTCAAAACAAATTTCTGTCACAGCCCTAGATTCAAGTCGCGTCATAAGAGTGGCTCTAATAGCTGAATTTCCAATTCGGAAATTTGCTAAATGGAATTACCAAGTTTTTCCCCTATACCCTTCAAATATAAAAGCAGATAGGTGGGTGTAGATGATGTGTTTTATAATAATTTATTGTTTTAGCTAATTTCCAGAATGGAATTCAGCTATTACAGCCACTGTCATGACGCGACTTGAGGCCGGGGCTATGGCAGAAATTTATATATATAAATAATATAATTATATATATATATATATATATATATATATATATATATATATATATATATATATATATATATATATATATATATATATATATATATATATATGTGTGTGTGTGTGTGTGTGTGTGTCCGCACGATAACTCTCGAACAAAATGTCTTACTTACAAAATGTTGAAATGCAAACAAAAGTTTGTCATACGTAGTAGTGTCTCACAAGCACTCGATAATATTTGAAATTAAAAATGTCTTACGTTTATGAAATTTGGTGAAAATATTGGAAGTCCCAAACCGTTGGACGAGTTCGTTAACCAGACACCTCTCATGCCCAAAACATGGTGTTTTTGACAATTTCCGTGAAAAAAAGTAGTTTTTGCCAAAATTTCCCCTTATTCAAAAATTTTTGTTTTTTTTATACCATTGGAAAGAGGAGAAAAAATTACATAAAAAGGTCTTTAAACTATTATTCTATGACAATTAGTTTCCAAGAAAAACTAAGTTTTACAAACGGAAATTCGCTATGTTATGCAGGATGCTGCTACAGGGGTATTTTTCCAATATAGCGAAAGTATTGTTGGATATGTTGGATACAAGTATGGTGCTGAAGTAGCTGTTAATTGAGTTTAAAATCTTTTACTAAAAGACTAAAATTGGAAATGGACAAGATGAGTTTTGCGTGATGTCCCTATCTGATATATTGCCTGCGTTATTTAAACTATAGTGCGAACCTGAGAACTATTTTAAAAGGTTTTCATTTACAATCCTTTATTAATAATAAGTCTAGGTTCATATAATACTTTTTAGAGTGCCGTACTTAAAAAGGAGAAACGAAACTCGTATGAGATCACTTTCGTGTTCGTAGGAATTTGAATTTTGGCATAATATTAGGTCTTCGCGGTGTGAGACCCTATATAGTTTATTTTTTTATCGATTACCAATTATTTAAACGAGGTATTAACTACTTTTTAGTAGGAAGAAGTATACTTACTTTTGCTTTGATACAATCCAATGTGATTTCTCCTTTCATAACTGAACGCTGAAATCACCGATCTTTGACGTAAAAAACACTGAATATTTTAAATAAGGAATAAAAACAGTAAAATATTTTCAATAATATTATGTTTGTAAAGACATTTTTTGGCTTTTACATAATTTTATTTTTACATCAATCACTTTTCGAGTTTATAGTTTATAGTACGTGTTTAATCACAGATATTAATCACTGAATATTAATATTTCTTTTTTAAAATTTTTTACTAATATTTTAATACTGTTTGATTACATACTGATTTTTTTTTAGTTTTTGGACGGCAACAATACACTTAGACCTCAATATTTCAACAAAATTCTATTTGGTATCTACTTGAGTAACCGTGATAAAGTCGCTCAGGAAATTTGGTTACACGTCAAGTATCTATATAAATAAACAATGTGATTTTCAGTGATAAAACTAATCTTTATTTTTTTTTTAAAATTAATTTAACTATTCCCTGACACTTGCTACAGTGACAAATACAGACAATTTTATTAAAAGTAGGGATGTCGTAAAAAATAGATTTTTAATCGACTTTTATTTTACGAAAATCGCGAGTGTCCAGTGATCAAAAAATGTAAAATATAGAAGACCTATTGGCCAAACACCTTGTTACGCCAAACTATACATCCAGTGTCTTTCATAAAGTTCGCACCATATGGGAAACTTTTTTACTATTGATATTTTGAAAAATATTTTAGTGGGCTTATTTAGTGCATCGGTTGGAATGAAAAAGTAGCTAAACACTTTTCAACCCTCACTTGTTATTTGACGGGAAACCGGAAATTTCAAATTTGTTAATTACGAAAAATGGTAATAATTTCCAAGTTATTGATCACTTCCACATGAAATTTTGGCATCGTATCAAAATTGGGTCTAGTAAACATATTCCGACAGTTAAATACCATAATAACGCCAAAAAATCCGCTTTTCCAAAATACGACTTTAAGTGGCCCTAACTTTAAAATAATTTTACAAATTCTAGCAAAATAAAAATTATACCATTCTTTGACATCTACTTATTCATAAAATCACAATTATTATCAAAGTATTGACATAGATATTGGTCTTTCAATAGAAAAATTTAGTTTTGTACTAAAAAAACACGTCTCTGTAACATTGGAGATTTAATAAGCATCAACAATTATTATTACTGTATTTTCTTTATAGCTAGTAGCAAAGATACTTGTTATGCTAATTTCACAAAAAAATTTCCTAAGTATAATTCAAATAAATGATATTCCAGTCCTTTAAAACTACTAGAATTTTTGGTAATATTTGATATTTTATTAATAAATTTTATTATCAATATAGCCATGATTCACAAAAATCACGGTAATATTGATAATATTAATTAAAACTAGTTAAATATTAAGAAAATTTCTAGTAGTTTTAAAGGACTGGGGTCATTTATTTGAATTATTCTTAAAAGATTTTTATATGGAATTAGCATACTGCATATCTTTACTACAAATTACCAAGAAAATAAAGTGATGATAATTGTTCATGCTTATTAGAACTCCAATGTTACAGAGACGTGTTTTTTTATGACAAAATTAAATTTTTTTATTGAAAGACCAATATCTGCGGCAATATTTTGATAATAACTGTGATTTTATAAATAAGCAGATTTCGAAGATTGGTATAATTTTTATTTTGCTAGAATTAATAAAACAGTTTTAAATTTAGGGCTACTTAAAGTCGAATTTTGGAAAAGCAAATTTTTGGGCTTTATTTTTCCATACTGTGGTATTTAGTTAACAGGATATGTTAACTAGACCTAATTTTGATATGATACCAAAATTTCATGACGAAGTGATCAGTACTTTTAAAATTATTACCATACTTCATAATTCTCAATTTTGAAATTTTCGGTTTCCCGCCAAATAGCAGGAAGGCGATAAGATGTGTTTAGCTACTTTTTCATTCCAACTGATGCACCAACTAGCCCTACTAATATATTTTTCAAAAAATCAATAGTAAAAAAGTTTCCCATATGGTGCGAACTTTATGAAAGACACTGCATATATTTTATAAGCGCAAAAGGTTAATTTATATTTCGATACAGTAAAACCTCTGTTAATTGGACAGTGGTGTCACGCAAAAATTTGTCCGGCTAACAGAGGTGTCTGCTTGACAGGGGCAGAATAAATAATAGAATGAAATAATGTAGTATTCGTAACTAATTTTTTAATTCAAATTTTTTGTTAATTTTTTAATTCAAATAAATTTTATGAACGAATTTAGGTACTTATACAAAAATATAACGTTTACAAATGCATCTTAACATTAGAATTATTGTTAACAAGTTAAAACATGAACAAATATATCCAATACATATAGGTATACATACGCACTAGATGTACTCGCGTCCGGTTAGTGGAGGTAATAATGTATTAAATAATATGTCTTCGTCAAAAAATATTTAGTATAGTATGCCAGCGTCATAAAAAATTTGTTCGGCTATAGGAGGGGCCGGTTAAGAGAGGTGTCCATTAATAAGAGGTTCTACTGTACTATAGTTATCAAATTTTTACTCCTATTATCAGTTATTGTAGTCAGGGCCGGACCTAGAGTTATTAGGAGGGGGGCAAATTTTGCTGTTGGCGCCCTCTGCAAAATAAGAAAGCGATATTTTAAAAATTTTTCCTTAAAAAAAGCAAGTGATGAGCAAAAAAAAAAGGTCAAAAGTACATTTCTTCGGTTCAACTGGCCCCTATCAGAAATGGACAGTGTTGACCTTTTTTTTTTGGTCATCACTCCCTTTTGCAGACAAAAATTTTTAAAGTATCACTGCACCAAATTTTCACCGTTTTGGCGCTCCTCAATTTACGTTTTTGGCGCTCCTAAAAGCTTGTAGAAAGGGGGCACATGCCCCCGCTGCTCCCCCTAGATCCGGGTTATCCTAGATTAATTAGGAATCCAAAATTGTCAGAAAAAAATGTAATTGTACCACAGGTACAAAAGGCGACGAACTTAAAAAAAGGTATTTAAATTTTTTTTTATCTTGTTAATAATTTATAAAAAGTATTATGTAGGTATATGTAAATAAGTAATAAAGTACTTTTTAATATTTAGAACAATTTAAATAATGTTTATGTAATCAAGTTATTTTTATATTAAAAAAAAAATTAACCTTCAGTCTTTTTAAAAATTACCGCCACTTTTGTATCGATTGAGAAAATTTGAATCGATTTTAATACAGTCGATAATATAGAGATTGAATTTTTGTTGATAATTAAAAATTGATCCAAAAATGACTGCCATATAGTTGGCAGTCGAAAAATTTCTTTTAAATTGAAAATACTTTTATTCGATTGGGAATCATTTGGGAAAGTTTAGGAATATAATTTTTTTATTTAGGACATTATAATTAGTGAGTAATTAATTAGTCTTTTTTTAGCGTATAGTTAGCAGACATGAAAATAAAAAATATTTAATTTTACGTTATTTGATAGTAAATAGTTTGGGAAGAACATTAAAATTAATCACACCATTTGGGAATTCATAATTAATTAATTATGCCGATTTTTCTGTTTACGATTTTACTTGTACAATATATTTAATGACTGACGCCACTGACTAATATGGCGGCAAAATTCAAACACTTTTGTATGTTAAAATTATGAATTATTTTTCAAACGGTACTTCATTAGTATGTTGTATATTATAACATAACTTTTCAATTCATACTTTCCGTCAATAAAATTATGTAAAATGTAAATATACAACATACTAATGAAGTACAGTTCGAAAAATAATTCATAATTTTAACATACAAAAGTGTTTGAATTTTGCCGCCATATTAGTCAGTGGCGTCAGTCATTAAATATATTGTACATGTAAAATCGTAAACAGAAAAATCGGCATAATTAATTAATTATGAATTCCCAAATGGTGTGATTAATTTTAATGTTCTTCCCAAACTATTTACTATCAAATAACGTAAAATTAAATATTTTTTATTTTCATGTCTGCTAACTATACGCTAAAAAAAGACTAATTAATTACTCACTAATTACAATGTCCTAAATAAAAAAATTATATTCCTAAATTTTCCCAAATGATTCCCAATCGAATAAAAGTATTTTCAATTTAAAAGAAATTTTTCGACTGCTAACTATATAGCAGTCCAAAAATGGATTTTAAAAAAAATACGACATCCCTAATTGAAACTGTAGAAAGTAGATAGTTTTTTTTTAATAAATAAAATCAGGTAAGACGTATTTCTGAGAAAATGCATTGTGTTTTACTATTTTTAGATGCTGGGGAAACCCAAATAAAAAAAAATTTCCTGCGTTCATCAAAAACTATTAAGTCACGAACACTGTTTCGAACTATTACCGAAAACACACCAAAGTTACCACCTCAAAAACACATTATCAACGGTTTAGTCTTCCATTCAGGAAGAAAAAAGTTAAACAACTAAATCCTATAATAGTTAAATGTAAAATGATATTTTATGAAAATTGCGGTTCTGTATGCATTGTACACTTTTCCAACAAAAAACGCATATTATTTATATACCAACAAACAAAATTAAGTTAAATATTAATTAAACCGTGAATGTAACTACAGCTGAACTCTTTTTTATGCGGTCTTTTTTTGTGCGGTTTTTTTTTGTGCGATTTTTTTTTATGCGGTTTGTAAAAAATGGCCATTAAAATGCATAATGTGAATCAAAATCACGAGACAATAAGAAACTTAAACAATTATGATAACTTTCTTTGATAAAAATACTTTTTAACGACTTTTAAGCATTTAATCAATACATTACATACGAACATAAATTATTGCATTATTTAATTTTTTTTACACATGTATTTTTCAAAATTTTCATAATATTATAAAAAGGAAATAAAATGTTCCTACGTGTAAATTAAGGCTTTATCTTGTTTATAGAAGCAATTTCTAAGGAAATTTCTAAGTTTTGAGCGTTTTGAGTGATGTTTTTTTCGATGAAACTTTTTTTATGCGGTCCCGACCAACCGCATAAAAAAAGTTTTTTGTACAATCTGGATCGAACTTTACTTTTTATATCTATTTACGATATTTTTGAATATATTTTTTTGTGCGATTTTTTTTATGCGGTCCCCTTCACCGCACACAAAGAGGATCAATTGTATTATAATATTTTTAGATATTTAATTTAATTTTGTTGGTAAGTATATATTTGGTGTTTATTTACAACATGTTTGCCTTGAATAAAATTTAAAAATCTCATAATTCTTATAATAATTTTATTATTATACAATTAAATTAAGAATTACAGGCAATTCTCGTACTTACGACATTTTAGATTCCCGAATTATGCGTGGTCGCGAAACAACGTAATTTGAATCACATTTAAATTCAAAAATATATCAGTTATTGTATTAAATTAAAGTTGGTTAATTGTGAACTTTTTTTCCGAAGTCTCTTTCCTTTACTTTTTTAAATTTTTTAATCACGTTGAGTCCCTAGGAAAAAATTATGAAAACCAATTGAAATCAACAAAATTCTATAAATTTTTGAATAAAAAATTTCCTTAAGATAAGTATTTGACAAAAACGGTGCTAAAAGCCCAAAATAGATTTTTTTTAAAAAAAAGTTAATTTTTGTTATGAATTAATTATTATTAATTATTAAGTCTAGGAACATTTGACAACGTTGCATTGAATGAGCACGACAGGAGTCGTTTATTTAAAATTATTTGGGAAAACATATTATAATTTAAAAAAATTTCATAATAAAAAATATTCAGTACCTGGCACAAATTTCGATATATTTTTCAGTTTTGAAAATTAAATTACAAAAACACAATATATCAGTTTTTTTTTATACGATTTAATCTTAGCAGAACGATTTTTGATGTGTTTTTGGGATTACTCTGTTTTCGCTACGTGAAATAAGTTTTTTCAAAAATTTTTATCTCGCAAACTGTATGTCTAAAGAATAATATATTCAAAAATTATTCATTAATCTTTAGAATGCTTCAGTGCGTCAGCAACTTTAAAACTGAATCTAGACATGAAAAAATTTTCAAAATTTTGTTTAGAGAATGTATAACGTTATTTTTACTTACAAATATCAGTAGGTACCTAAAAGTATTTTTGAAAACCTAGTAACGTAATTTGAAACAAATGACGTAATTCGAAGGAATAGTGTTAAAATATTATTTGACGTAGTTCGAAACGCCGTAACTTAAGAACTACCTGTACTTAATTTACTGTTATTCTTTGAAAGATTATTGAATCTTAAATTAACACTCTCAGTTTCTCGGAAGACCTCGATTCAAATTCTACTATAGGTTATGTTGTTTAATCTTCTTCAGATATAGGCCAAAATCAAAAATTGTATACTAATGACCGGTAAAGTCAAACTCTTACATTTTTAAATCTACAATTTTTTTAATTATAAAATTATTTTAGTGGTAACTTTATTCTAGTCTAAATTGAAAGTTGAAAAATTTGAATTAGTGTATACTTTTTTGGAACAATGCAAATTTTCTGATTGTTATTATTTTAAAATTTTCACAATTCACAAGAGAAATTACACTTAAAACTTTAATTTTATATTTTTATTTTACAGTGGAGCTCCAAAAATGGAATAATAACGACATTTTACAACAATGAATTTTTTTTTCTTTTAAAAAGAATTTAAATTAATAAATTTTAATCACCGTTTTTTTTTTTTATTACAATGCGCACTTAACACGTTAGGTATCGTAAGTCCAAAGTAAACATTGCAATTACCTATTTTACAATAGATGTAATTCATTTTATTTAGCACTATATATTTTTATTTGTTGTTGTTTAAGTTCAATATTAACTTAACTGCATTTGCGTGTTTATTTGGTTTTAACCTCTTAATATAAAATCAGATGAAAAATATCTAAATATCTATTTAATGAAATTCTATAGATTTTCCTCTTGGTATACTAACAATATTTAACCATTAATACACGTAAGACATTCTATGTATCTGATTATATTTTTAGTCGGACGATTGAATGTTTCTAAGTATGCGCTGACCTTTACCTACGTACAACTGAAACTTTTTTTATGCAGTGGATAGGGACCGCATAAAAAGAAATCGCACAAAAAAAATATTCTCAAAAATATCATAAATAGCTATAAAAAGTTTAGTTTGGTCCAGATTGTAAAAAAAAAATTTCTTTTATGCGGTGGGTCGGGACCGCATAAAAAAAGTTTCATCGAAAATATATAACTCAAAACGCTCAAAACCTCACGATTTCCTTAGAAGTTGCTTTTCTAAACAAGGTAAACCATTAATTTACACGTGGGAATATTTTATTTAATTTTAGCGAATTTCCAAAATGGAATTCAGGTATTACAGCCACTGTCATAACGCGACTTGAGCCCGGGACTATGGCAGAAATTTGTTTTGAGGTCCCTAGAAACCGAAAATAATATTTACTAAAATTTATATATATATATATATATATATATATATATATATATATATATAGATATAGATATAGATATATTATGTGTGTGTGTGTGTGTGTCCGCACTATAACTCTCGAACGAAAAATGTCTTAGGTTTACGAAATTTGGTGAAAATGTTGGAAGTTCCAAACCGTTGGACAAGTTCGTTAGCCAGATACGTCTGATGCCAGGAACATGGTTTTTGTTCTTGATAAAAATCAGTCTTTTGCCAAAATTTCCACTTGTTCAAAAATTTTTGTGAAATTTTTTTAGACCATTTAAAAGAGGAGAAAAAATTACATAAAAAGGTCTTTAAACTATTATTCTATGTCAACTAGTTTCCGAGAAAAATTAATTTTTATAAACGGCAATTCGCTATGTTATGTAGGATGCTGCGACAGGGGTATATCGCGCGTACTCTGTCTCAACCTCGTATCTGAAAATTCCCAATTTTTGGACACAAAAAAAAAAAAACATATCTTAAATCCGTGTTTTCTATGATATCACTATGAGCTTAAGATTTATGCTAATTACACCCTTTGATATTGGCTACCCATATATATAAATATATATAGATAAGTATATATGTAAATACAGTATTCAATATGTTTGTGGTGTGTCCTAAAACATGTAGCTTTTGATATACGAGGTAGAGACAGCCAACGCGCGATATATCTACTTAATAAATTTCTAACACTGACTGACAGACAACGCACAGCCTAAACTGTTGGGTTTAGAACAGTGAATCCCAAAGTGGTCCCTACGGACCCCCAGGGGTCCCCGGGATCATTCAGGGGGTTCTTGGAAATTTAAAAATTATTTGGAGGTCCCTGAACAACGTCAGGGGGTCCGTGGATATTTAAAAATTATTTGGGGGTCCCTGAACAACGTCAGGGGGTCCGCGGAAGGTTTAATATAAAATAAAAAGATTGTGACAAATTTTTATTAATATGGAAGTTAAATAACAATGACCAAATTATTAGCGATTTTTACGTCCTAAGTATTTTCATCTTGTATCTGAAATTCATTTTTTAAAAATTCATTTTGTATCTTGTATTCAGATACATTCTTTTGGTATCTTAGTATTTTGTAAATACTAAGTGAGCACGATAATTTGAACGAAATATCATATCATAAGTTAAGAAGTCCCAGTCCATTGAATGAGCATTATGGGTTATTGTACAGAAGCCGTCTTCCTATTTGGTAAAATGTGGGTTCAGTGCCGTTATAAGCCTCATCACGAAAAAAAAGAAACCGACCAAAAATTAATACTTGCGGGGATTTGCGGTTGCTACTCACAAACATTGAGCCGGACATAAATACACTCATAACATCTCATCAGGTTTATCCAAGTCATTTTGTTTTTGTATTTTTTAAGAAAAAAAGTTATAATATAATTTCAATAAATATCTACTTCTTCAACAAAACATTTTATTTATATTTTATTTTTACGCCACCATTTACCATTCAAAACATCAAAATTATGTAAATTTGTGTTTGACAGTGTTTTTTCTAAATTATGCATTTATGTAGCTTTTCACCCAAGGCCGTGAGCAAGTTTTGACTATGAAAATGAGTCCGTGGGCCAAAAGAGTTTGGGAACCACTGAATTAGAATAACATTAGGTCGTGTAATATGAAATCTCGTTTTCCGATCACTTGCCCGACCATGTAATTCAGATAAATATTGACATTTTTTTAAGCATTAGAGAGTTGCTTAAAAGTAATTCTTTAGTTTTAAATAGAATTTTTGTGTGAAATATTTTGTACTTTATATTTTGTACGGAAGAGACGAGGCCTGGTAAGAAGAAAATGTCTAGGGTCTCAAAGTGAGTTAAACCGTTCCTATCCGCAATATATTCAATTTTTTTCAATTCAATTAGAAAATATTTTTAAAAAAATTATTGTGTAGATTAGTAAATTATTTGGAGGAATTCTGGAAAATTAATAAATTTTTTGCGTAAACGGTGTGAAAAAAATTAAGCCACTGAGAAATCCTCAGTTAATGTGTGATTAACACGCACTTAACTATTTTTTAAATTAGTTATATATTACCTCAGTTGGAACTTGTAACTGATATCAAAATATTTACAAAATAATAGTGTCTTCTAACTTTTAGTAAGTTTTAAAGTAGTAATATATTTGCCACTACCTTACAAAGGGTTAAATCGTTGTGTTTGTTGTAGTTATTCACTTATTGTAATTAGATAAATTTGAATAAGAATCTGTATTGACTAAAGTGAAAGTATGTATATACAAATAAAAACATTTGCAAGAGATTTAATAAATTTTAATAGTTTTAATAATACATTTGATGTAATACTGTAAACATACCGGTAATATTTGTTTCCTTTTAGTACAGAAAAAAATTCTTGGATAATTTAACTTTCCATGCAGAGTACTAACATTTTTTTAAAATTAAAAGTAAGTATTCTGCAAAATAACGGTTGAATACTTACTTCCTCATAACTACATAGCAATAGCTTTGAAATTAGTGCAAATATTTCATTGATGGACAAATCTAGATGAAAAAATTGGGTATATGACAAATTTTTAAAAACTATTTTAAAATATTCCTAAAAATTTAAACCTTAGTAATTGATTTTTGTATAAAAAAAGGCGATTTAAAGAGAATTTTTTTTTTTGTTTATTTGAATTTGGTGCGAAAACAGCTACAGCTGAACTCTTTTTTGTGCGGTTTATAGAGACCGCATAAAAAAAATCGCACAAAAAAATATATTTATGTACAAAATACCATAAATAGGTATAAAAAGTATAGTTCGACCTAGATTGTACAAAAAACTTTTTTTATGCGGTTGGTCGGGACCGCATAAAAAAAGTTTCATCGAAAAAACTCACTCAAAACGCTAAAAACTGAGAAATTTCCTTAGAAGTTGCTTCTATAAACAAGATAAAGCATTAATTTACACGTAGAAACATTTTATTTCAATTTTATAACATTATGAAAGTATTTTTATCAAAGAAAGTTATTATAGTAATTGTTTAAGTTTCTTACTGTCTCGTGATTTTGATTCACATTATGCATTTTAATGCAATTTTTTACAAACCACATAAAAAAAATCGCACAAAAAAGGACCGTATAAAAAAGAGTTCAGCTGTAACTACTTTTCATTGATGTAACAGGACAATACCAGTTTATCACTTAATAAAGAGATGTCGCTCTCCTCACGACATTATTGAATATCTATTGATAATTTGTAATGCCATCTGTTGATAATTTGTAGTACCACTCTTACAACAGATCAAAAAAATCTACGTTACCAACACCTATTTCTTAATTTAATTAATTTTAAGGAGTCTCCACATTCTCACCGAGCCTCTACATTCTCTCTAATCGAGAATGTAGAGGGTCATTTCGTTGTGCCTCGCGGTTGGTGTTTCAATGCTATTCATATGCCTGAGCCAATCTCAGCGAGAAACTTGGCGAGGAACCTCGTCCAACCTCGGCGAGAATGTCGAGACTCCTTTACATTTCATTTACCATTGACAACGACATCGCTTCTTGTTATGAGGAGCTGTCTTTGGCCTCTGACGTCATACACGTCAATGAATCGTTTTTATCACATCAACCGCCAATTCCAAATTCATAATTTTAATTTAAAAAGATAAAATATTTATAGAATTTTTAAAAATAATTTAAATGGTTAATCATTATCATCGAATTATACTCTATGTTATTCACAATATTTCATTACCAATAACTACATCAGTCAAATACTCAATTATAAAACAATAAAGGAAATAGTCCCTTCGAACGTTTTTAATCATCTGTGGCACCAAAAAGTATTTTTATGAGTAGAGTAAAAGTAAATTTATTAATTCAGACCCTGTCTGACCACCATTAAACTCAGCCTATCAATATGTTACTAAAACATTAAGAGTATTTGTACTCTACTGTATTTAGTACTCCGTGATGTTTGTCATTTTTTTCGTTAACCCTTAATTTATCAATGGTCCTTTTAAGTCAAACTTTTTTTTAGTGTCTGAGGCCAGACTATTATGTGGGCCAGACTGATACTATAGATAATTTTTCCTTTGTTGTAACAGAAACATCAAAATTGAAAATGTAAATTTTGATAACAAAAGCCTAAAATTGTAAGAATTTAATACCAATAAAGTGTTATAAAAACCTGTAAACAATAGAACAATAAAATTCACAATAAAAAGTCCCGACAATAATTATTAAAGTAATTAATTTAATCTGTCTATGTTTGAATAGTACATAGAGATAATACACTTTATCAATAAATCGTGCATGTAATCTGTCTACCAGAGGTTTTATGTACATATTTCTGACACGATTTCTAAATCCCATTTTATACAATATAAAAAAAAATGCAATTTTTTTTTAGAATACTTACCGCGCCATATATTTGAAATTCATTATTATCTAAATGTGACTTTACACAACAATTAGATTTTTTAGTAGCCATTTTTCTAACGATATTCGTTTATAGCCACGTTTTAACAATAAAATGATACAACTTTCAATAAATTTATTAAATGTGAATCTCAAATTAATTATGTGATTGTAATTGCATTGTTGATTGTATGATTTTATTATTAAAATGACTAATATGATAACAATAAATATATTTATATACCAGTGGCAACAAAAATGTGGTTTTTATAAAATTAATTATTATCAATAATATGTACTTCTAAACATTTTAGCATCATTTTTCATTGAAATATAACAAAATTTCCCCATTTCCTAGACACGTGTATTTTGCCATACCAAATAGGGCATTTTTCTCAACAATACACTTTCTAATTAATTAGAAATTTTTTTTTTTTATTCTAAAATCTATAAAATTTTTTTGGTTTTAGCTGATTTTCATCGTTCTTTCGTAGCAATCCACTTCCTTAAAAAAGGAATGTGTAGTGCGAAATGGCGTAGGAGCAGGGCTGCCAGTAAAAATTTTTGTTTTATACCGCCAGGTCTCTGAAATTATACAAAATTGGCTTCTCTTATACAAAACAACTTTTCGGTACAATGAGAGCAAAAAAAATAAAAAATAAATAAGCCACTGATTTTTCTTACTTCCGATTAAATTTAATTATTTTTTCAATTTTGCAAGAACGAAAGGAAATTCAAATGTACATAAGGGCATATTTATGTAGTTTCTTTGGGTCTAACGCGATGTCACATTAACAAAAAATTGTAGCTGCTGTGTTCAGCGCATTCAGTTTAAATTTTTGGGGTTCGTAGCCAATTATACAGGACAGTTTCTTATACAAAGAGGATACACAAAACAACCAAATTATACAGATTTTGTATCCAATTATACAATCTGGCAGCCCTGCGTAGGAGCGTGGTCTAAAATTTAGCCATCTGGTGATGGATGGGAAAACGAATGCGAGTAGGCTCAAGTTGACACTGTTGAAAGTTAAAGAAATGGTAGTAGTTTGGAATTTTCCGTTTTTATTTCGAAACAATAAATTATTATGAAGATATAGAAATTAAATTTAAAAAAATCTCAATTAGTATTTTGCAATCTCTACAACAAAAATTTGTGAAAACCTGATAAATAAACCTTGCCTATTGATGGTTGTTATTTTTTTAATCACAAGTTCGTGTATCTGTTTTGTGATTCCCAGTACATTTGTTATTTGCTAAAGGAAACAATATTATTTTATAAAAATTAAAAATTGAATAAAAATTACACCAATTAAAGTCACGACTGCAGGGTCGGATTAACCCTGAGTGCTGCTCTAGGCATCTTGAAAAATGCCGCCCCTACCTTTTGTTTGAAAAGAAGAAAATCTTAATTTCTTAATTTTTCCGACTTTCTTTTCGAACTTCCTCTTAAAAAAATAAATAACTAACGAACAAAAAAAAAAAAAACGTCAATTACAAGTTTTGCTGCCCTGTTTTCAAAATCTTCCGCCCCTAAAAACTGGCCGCCCCTAGGCCATGGCCTAGGTTGGCCTACTGGCTAATCTGGCCCTGGATGTCTCCTTAAAAAACGTTTAGTTCAAGATAAATGGCTATAAAATTTAAAATTCTTGATTAGATGGTGCTCTAATTGTTAACAAAATGCGAAGTTCTTTTAAAATTTTTATGCAAACGAAAATACATAAATGTATCTGTATGTCTAGAAATTGATTGACCAAATATTAAAAAAACTAAAACCATCCGTTCTCTTGTATTTTTAAATTTTTTTCCCTCAGATATTGTACTTAATGAATTTTGACGTTTGTTTCATTACTGCAGATACAATTAGAATGTTTTATATATCTGATTTCTTTTACACCTTTAATATTTCCAAGAATCACTGTAGACTTTTCTTATGTTTATATTTTCAGAAATAAGCTGCTACTTAGTTATCTGTTGATTATTAAATAATTAATAATGTTTTAATTCTAAGAAAAATGATACTAAAATTCATTTCTCATATTAACTGGGTGAAGTAACTGACGCTGTAAGACGTCAAATGAAACCTGATTATCTGCGACATCACGCTGTACCACGTCAACAATTCCATATAAAGTGTCTTAATTGTCAAAACAGTGTTTTATTTGGTAATTTCGTCATAAATTCATAATTCGTTATGACTGTCATCGTGTTAATGTATATAGGGTATATAGGCTACATATATAATTTCATTCTAATTTTAATAGTATTTTGTACAACCCTGTTACAGTATACATTTGAGATTTGACATAAGTGGTACATGCGCTCAATTAATGTACTTTATTTTGTAATTGTAACTGTAGTACAATGTTGTTTTGAATAAAAAGTAAAAAAATATCAATTGGTTTTTTGATAGTCAAAAATAAAAATAAAATAAAAACAGTAATCAAATTTTGAATAATTATCTCACAAAGCATGAAAAAATAAAATATTGAAATAAAAATAGAATTTTTTTTACGTGTTAAGTGGTTATAATTTTAAGTTAATCTGTAAATTTAAAAAATGGAATTCTTATGAATTAATTAATTTTTAAATCTAGAGCAGTAGATGTTAAAAGTTTTTCTTTTTATTCAGTTTCAGATTGAAACATAATGAAACGGAATTACATGGCAAATTACAACGCGTATAGTCAAAGTAAGCATGTGTTTTATTATCTACCAAAATAGTAAAATTTTAATTTTAACCCTTCACAACCATGCACGAAATTTGCAATTGAATCTTTCCAGTGACCATCAAAAGGTTAAAATTAAAATTTTTCTATACCGTAATTCATTTGAAAAATAGATAATTAATAGTTGCAGTTAATAAAACAGTTCCGCCACCAGTTACCATTTCGTCGGCCGCTATACCAGTTCGACCGTACTTTCAACCGGATTTCACGAACCGGAACACATTCACACACATTCCACCGCCAACTGTGCCACCACCACCGCCACCGCCCGTCCCGCAACAGGTCAATTCCGGCTTAGTTGGACAACACATTCAAACACATCCAAATTATTTCGTACAACGTCCCCCGTACCAAACCGGAGTCCAGTGGCGGACACCACAAATTACACAACTAGGTACGTACGTAGATTTATAATTTATTATAAGTGCTAGTACTATTGGTAATTATGCAGATGCACGGCCCCACCTATTTTTGGCTCTAAAAATATACTCCGATCCGATTTTAATGATTTTTTTTTAAATGTTCGTCGCTACGGCGTATTAGTTTAAAAAAAAATACTACAACTCGATATCAGTACTGAAAATGTTGAAAAATTGTCGTTAAATTTGAAAAAATTCAATTTTTTTAGATTTTCTTTCTCTATTTTGTAGCATGTGTGTCAAAGTCGAAGTATATTGTTAAAACTATTTAAACTAAACTAAACTAACCTCACCACCTAGTTTTTATATCAAAGTCGAAGTATAGTGTCTAAACTAACCTAACCTAACTTCACCACCGAGTTTTTATATCAAAGTCGAAGTATATTGTCACAACTAACTAAACTAACCTAACCTTATCTAACCTCACCACAAAGTTTTTATATCAAAGTCGAAGTATATTGTCACAACTAAGTAAACTAACCTAACCTTAACTAACCTCACCACCTACTTTTTATATCAAAGTCGAAGTATATTGTCAAAACTAACTAAACTAACCTAACCGTAACTAATTATTATTTTTATTTCGTTATTATTGTCTGGTAAAATGTTCGCTTTGACCCATTTTACCAAAATATGCACTCAAATCACGGCGCTGAGGTAATCGTAGTCGTCAAAATTAAATCAATTTTTCTAATTTACGCGCCCAATATTTCGAAAATGCAGCGAGATATCGATTTTTTTTATTCTTGAAAAAGTATATTTATTTTGGTCAGTTTTACTAGACTATGCACTCAAACTCACATATAAACGCACACACAAAATAGAAAAAGAAAATCTAAAGAATTTTTTCAAATTTAACGACAGTTTCCCAGCATTTTCAGTACTGATATCGAGTTGTAGTATTTTTTTTTAATAAATAATACGCCGTAGCGACGAACATTTAAAAAAAATCATTAAAATCGTATCATTAGTTTTCTTTTAGAGCCAAAAATAGGTAGCTGTGTTTCTGAATTATTACCGTACTTCTTAAATTTAGAAATGTGTACAGTTTATAATTTCACCACCAGAAGCGCCAGTGAGAATTTTTACGTCGCCAGCAATACATGGTGGCCACATTACTGGAAAACCTGGAAATGTCAGATTGGGAATTTTTACTTTCTGGAAAAGTCAGGGAATTTTACCAGAAAACTGGAAAAAAAAAATTGATTTTTTTTATATTTAGGGATAAAACTTCAATCAATTTTTACTTTTTACGTCATAAATTTTTTGCTAGCTTTTTTGGGATGAAGTAGGGGTGGCATTTTTCACAAAGTAGTCAGGGAATTTTTTTATAAAATTTCTGGAAAACCTGGAAAAGTCAGGGAATTTGATCTTCAAAAATCTGTGGCCACCATGTAACAGCAGCATCTAGATTCTAGAAGCATTTCTAATTTATCGTCTGTTTGTTTGTTTTTTTTTTGAAGGGGGAATTGGTACACCACCACCTCGAAGATGGCCTCCGAACATGATAAACACCCCGTACACGCCCCGTCTCACATTACAACAACGTAAAAAACAAAAAAAGAAATCAATCTCACAAAATGTTAAAACACGTGTGATAAAAATTGAAGAAGCTGAGGCGGCGTTAAAATGTGAAAATGAACATACGGCCACCTCCAAACAATTAGTCATACGATTCCCCGATCCGCCAATAGATCGCGACACGGTGCTAAATTTCAATCCGGCAATACGTAAAGTCCATTTTCAACAACCGTCAACACCCAGATACTGTTTTATTCAATTGAACGAAGACGCCGACACGGAAAAAGTGATCGAGGAGATGCGTCAGATAAAATTCGGAATGGGCCACTTGCGTGTTGAATTGAAACACGATGCAAATGATCGTCGCGATAAACCGGAAGATATTGATCCGTATATACTGTTTGTCGGTAATATTGGACAAAATACACCAGCGGAGACAATTAAGCAATTGTTTCATCCGGGACGGGTCGATATTGGACCATCACAAAAAGTGAAGAATTCGCGATACGCTTACGTTAAGTTTACAAGCGCCCAGGAGGCGATTGAGGTGTTTAAACGGACGCAGGGGATTATGGTCGGCGATCATAGTTTAAACGTTCGATTTAGGTAAATATGAATAAGGAGATCCAAGTGGTACAGTGTCAAAAGTTTGAGGTGCTAGAGAAAAAAAACCTAACCTAACTTAACCGAATTGTGCCAAATTACATAAATTGAAACGAATCTATCCGAATCAAATCAAATCTAACCTAATTTACAAATTTACGCCCAATGTATAAAAAAAAAACTAATCGAGTGTGTGTCAGACATGCATTAACTTAAAGTTTCGTAACCAATTTATACAGTTGTTTGTAAAAGAATTTGCGACCCTGTTTTTAACCTTTGTAATTTACACTCCAGTTCGCTATGAGCTTTTGTCTAGAGGAGGTACGAAATTCGACTACAGCGCTGAAGGTGAATAGATATGTCAGTTCATCCGGACGCTGTTTGTATATAATTTTACTATTTTTTTTTTAAGAAAAAGTATTAATTTTAAAAATAATCTGTTTGATTTTTTCAAAGCGAGTACTTATTACGATGTCTATTTACCAGATTCTATAAAATAATAAAAAAAAAGTTATTTGTAACCACAGACCAATGAACATATTATATATTATATAGACTAATTATATAAATGTATAATTGAGGCAGCCAGGTACGACCGGATAGTATTCTGTAATATAGTAATCATGCAATAATCAATGGTATCCGTAGTAACGTTTTCAAATAATTATTGTAAAAATATAATATTGATAATAAAATTTTACTTTTTGAGAAGAAATTACAAAATTTTGAAAGAAAGAAAGTGGTATTCGCTTTACCTGCTTCAAGAAAAATGCCTACAAACTGCATTTACGTTTTGTCTAGTAGTATAATATAATAGTGTTCATTGGTCTGTGTTTGTAACCCTATTATCAAACCTCACTTTATTTTGAAATTTTCAAAAAAATATCTTTAAAATTACTTCTTATGCTTTTTGTTGGTTTTGAATTATTTTGAATTATTGAAAATTATTCCGTTTTAAGACATTTTCAAGATAAAATGAGCAGATGTATGGCTTTCATTAAATAAATTTCAATTTTTTAATACATTTTTCATTCATTTATAATAGTAAGGCGTCCTGATAAATTGTCAAGTAACCACTTGATCTAGATGGCTCCAGTTTCGGCTCAGAATGATTGTCCATTTTATAATACTACTTCAAAATGAAGTATAAAACTTGTCCAAAATTTTTATGAAATCTACTCTACACTCTTTCACGAATTAAGTACGTTATTTTGGGAGTCAATTACGTGATAATTAGTACGCCTATATCTCTTTAAGTTATCGACCAAAATCATCCGAAATAACTTTATTTGTAAATTCTTAACTTGTATTGCCATCTGTAATTTCTACAAGTTTTTCAAATTCACGGTTAAAAATTAGAGGGGGGGTGCATATTACACGCTGCTTTGAAGTGCAGTATTTCTCAAACAAAGTTAAAAAATTATAGTGAAAAGAAACCCAATTTTATTTTAAAACACCTTTCAGACGGTACCGTACACCTCTTGTACATGGATCCGTGTATATGGTCGCACTACTTGTGATATCAGTATCGTATATATTGCAGCATAAATTGTGAATCATGTACACAGATTGGTGTAGACTGCATGGATACGCATAGAAAGATCACCAATTCATGGCGGTCACCATATAAATATTGTATAGGGTAACACTTCCGACATCTATAATCATCGGATCGAACTTTTACAATTATCGGATAAAATGCGGCACTGATGTTTCACTACTTATTCAGGGCGTGGCAGTGAACATGTTAATTGAACTCTTTGCTTGTAGTCTGATTGATTAAACACTTGGATCTCCTTAAACATCTTAAATTTTACCTTATTTAACTCCATTGGTGGTATTTTATTTACAGGCGTATTAACGGCTCCATCGGCCTACCCGGTGACAAGAAAACACAAGACCCAACCAAGAAAAATCAACCGCAAACATCAAATTCAACGGACAAATCGAATCCACCGCTCGCCCAGCCAGAGACAAACATGAACCACGAGAATAAACTGACCACATCTTCAGCGGTTGAAAACAACGTCACATCCATTGTCAAAAAGGAAGAAGGTGGCGATGATTATGAATACTACGAACATCCTGAAGTTGGCGACGAGATTGATATTAAAATGAAACATGAATATTATAATGAGAACGCGGCCTACTATATCGAACAACCGGAAATCGATTATGACTACGACAATGACTATTTCTACGGCTGTGAAGATTTTAATAATAGTAATAGTCCGAGTAGTTTTTCGAATGACATTCAAAATGATTTTGACATCATGCATCCGTTCAAGAGAGCTCGGACGGATAGCACGCTAGCCTCATTACCCGATGGTGGAAGTAATCGAGGAGGTGATGACGATATGGACGACAATGAATTCCTCCAACAGCTTACATCAAATCACCAGGACAAACAGTTCACCGGCACCATCACCCCCACCACCAAGAGCACCACCATCACAACAACGGAGAACTCAAAAGATCTAGGCCACTCAATAAAACAAATCCATCTACCTCTAGCATCGCCAATACTACCCACTAACACCACTACCACCGATAAATCTCAAGATAATCTCAAAATTCCCCACGAGGAAGTTCACATCAAAACCGAATCATCAGACATTGACAATAACAGTAAATCCGATTCCGTCGAGTCTAATAGTGTAATTCCAAAAATTGAACCAACGTCGAATTCTAGTACAAATGCCGCGCTGTCGGACACGGGAAGTTATATTGTGAAAATTCCCCGGGAAAAGATACAAATTAATCAGTTATCACCAAGTGACGACATGCTGGACGATAAACAATTCGCCGACGAATTGGAAGCGTTATTAAAAAAGAGTTATAATGAGTGATAATTTTTGGGTCAAGTGATAATTTTTTTATAAAATTTTTTTACTCAAAAAAAGTGGGGACTGTATTTTAAAAAATTTTATTTTTAAATATTTGGATCGATCACTGTTTTTAATTGACTTGTTCGAATTGAATTTTAATTTTTCTTTGGTTGTGTAAATTTGGCTTTTAAGTTTTGACGTTTTTTGTAAAATTTTGCATAAATTGATTTTAAATTTTGAATCAATGTTTTCTTCTTGTAAATATTAATTATTTTTATTGTAAAATAAATTAAAAATTTCGTCTTTTGATAATTCACGATTTTATTTTACATTTCTCGTATGTTGCAGCTCAAACTGCTAGCAGATTTCATGACAGATTAGGACACATAATTTATGGTTAGAAGCCATTAGCACTGGTGATTGACTTTTCTTATAATTACACCACAGACCAATCATATTATATAGACTAATTATATAAACGTATAATTGAGGCGCCGGATATGACCAGGATACGACTGGATAGTATTCTGTAATATAGTAAATCAATGTAGTAACCAATGGTATCCGTATTAACGTTTTCAAATAATTATTATCAAAATATAGATAATAAAATTTTACTTTTTTGAGAAGAAACTGCAAAATTTTGAAAGAAAGAAAGTGGTATTCGCTTTATTTTCAAAATACGTTCGCATAGAAATTATGTCCTGCAATAATTATAGTGATAGAAAAATCTATCACAGATGGCGGCACTTGTATCAGTGAATATATACATATCAAAGCATTTTGAGTCGCCCTATTGTATGACGAGTTAACTCGTCTTAATCATTTAAAGATTTAAAACACGCTTCCATTTGATTTCCCAATACTGAACGAGTGAACTCGTCCTAAACATCAAAGCGGTTAAACTTGTAAGTTCTGATAATTCTGGAGAAAGTAAGAAATTAAACAAAAATATATTTTAAATAGCTGAATCATTTATTTTTAACTTTTATAATACTTATTTTTGTACCATTTAGATTTTATTCAAATCCGTTAGATCTTTTCAACCTGCAACAAAGTAATTTTTATTACCAAGAAGATAATTAAATTCCAATTTCTACTACTCCGTAGCCTCCATGGTATATTTTATACTTACCATCAAACCAGTGGCGGTATCTTAGCAACCAACTATTTCATAAATTGTTTGGTTTGTTCAATAAATTAAATAATAATAACTACTCGATTAATGTCGAATACCAAAATCGCTATATGTATACTCCGACAATTCTTTTGGTTCTTTAAAAACAGCTTCATCTATACGTGACGAAGGACTTCCTTCATATCGGAGCCATTTCTTCCTAAAATTTAAAATAAAAAATAAATTAACGGTAAGTACACACAAACAAATTATCCTGCACTTTTATTGATTAAAAATATCTTAACCGAAGTCCTGTAACATCTAGCCTACTTTAAAGAATAAAACTAATTTTTTTTGAAAAAATATAAAAAATAATTTAATACTGCAATTAAAAAAGTACAAAATATATCAAAAAAGAATATGTATAATATCAAAATTGAATTTTAGCGCCGAATTTTAAATTCTTTATGTTCATAAGTTGGTATTGGTTTCTCGTTACGAAATTCAGCCTTTTCAATTTTTGATAATGGACTGCCGGTAGCTTGAAGCCATTTTTTCCTAGAAGTTAGATATTTTTTTTTTTTTAAATTTATGTTTCAGCAACAAATTAAATACTAACATTTCTTCAATTTTTTCCGGTGGGCCTTCCATGACTCCTTGCACCGTTCCCCGACTAGTGTTCATGCACCATCCTTTTAAACCAAGCTCTTTCCCACGTTTTTGAGTATACTTCAATAAAAAAAAAAGTTTGATTTAAATTTTTTCACAGTCAAAGTATTATTAGGGTTTTAAGACTTACTTTACGGAAAAATACGCCTGCAATTAAAATAAAAATTAACATTAACTCTTTTAAAAATTTAATTTCAATCCATTCCCATGATATAAAATTATAACAATTAAAATATTAACAATAGAAAAAAATGTATAGAATCAAATCGAATAATATCAAATATAAGTTATTTATATCATGGGACATTTTTTTGAGGATTTAAGATAATTTTTAAATACCTTGTACTCTACCAAATACTTCAAATTCAACCGATTGAATTTTTTTTGGTAGCTGAACCGGTGGAACGCTCATTTTTCTACTGTTTAATACTGAAAATAGAAATTTTTCATTAAACCTATTGATATTTTTAAAAATAACTGTTGTCATATTCATTCAATAATTGACACTTTAGTTAGTAACAATCGCCAACCTGTAAATATCAAAAAACTTTACCTGGTCACTGAATAGGCCAAGTTTAGGTTTGAAAGGGGAGTAATTTGATAAATTATAATAAAAAGTTTTAAAGATTCCAAAATAAAAAAAAAAATACCTGAAGAATCTGCCGAAGTGTAATACTCAGTGTAAACATAATAAGCTAGTAAAACAACGCCACAATTTAGTAAAATAATAAATAAATATTTTGGTAGCTTAGTAACCATGATTAATTATAGGTAGATCCCTGGTGTTTTAAAATAACGTCGTGAAAAAGAAACGTTTTTCGTAAAGAAACAGTTTGAAACTATGTTGAGTAAAATATTATAATTATTAAATAAGCTTAGTTAATTTTAATCATCTTATTTCTTATCGCTGTAAGATAAACGGAATAAATAAAATCATGCTCTTAAACCTCAGATTTACTTTAAAAGTAGTATTTCATTTGTTTTTTTAGTTAAGTCACGTCAGGGGCCAGAGGTTATGCTTATTTAATTTTCTTTTCTTTAATAAATTATTTATACTTTATGATATTTTATTTTGGAAAATACTACTTTTCATAATAAAAATATGTTTCCATCTATATAATAATTTTCAAATAAGTTTTTACTGTTGACGACGAGACTCTGCAGCAGCCATAGAGATTTATAGAGAAGCAACTTAAAAAGTCGTTAAAGTTAAACTGTTAACTCTGATCATAAAAAAAGTTTAAATTAGAAATTTATAGTGACTTTAAAAAATATCTATATCAAATAAAAAGTATTGTTTAGAATAGAAAATAAAGAATATATTTTTATTTTACTTTTATTTCATGTTAGATCAGTTGCCTACAGTTTTGAATTTGCTTCCAAAGTCAAAACATTGGGTACGTTCATGATATCAAGCGCTTGCAGTAATCTAACACTTAACATCTGTTGATGATGGTACTGATTCCGATTTTACATAGTGACGTCAGCGAATTATATAATATACAATATAAATGATGCGACGCAAAATAAAAATTAGGTTTATTTCAAAAACGATCGAAAAACCCACTTTATAACTGAGTTGAACATTGAAAAAGATTCCAGAAGATTCTATTCAAAAGCTAACAAAGATAATATAGAAGCTCGCGTTTCCATTTGAGAATAAGAACTGTGCCGCTTTTGTATCCTACGAACACGAATGCCAACTTTGATTTAGACACTTTTTTGAATACACTGAGTTCCATCTCCTTGTCTAATCTCCATAGTACCCAAGGGCCCAAACTACTATTATGATAGTTAGCATCCCGATTGTAATCAGAATTTTACGTCATCAGACTTGGCAGAGAGGTGGAAGGTTATATACGTATTTAGAGTTTTTGTTGGTATGTGTAAGGTAGTGGATGTTTGGATGTGTAATACTCTGTATGTATGTAGCGGTGGTTCAAGGTGGGAGTGGATACGTATACTCGAACAACAGAATGTATTGTGCCTGCTACTAATGATGTAACAATGAACAGCCACTACTGTGGCCACGACTTAACAATGAATGTGTACACCTGAAGAGCCGATGGACGACTTATCAGTAAGCAGTATAAATTGCTACTTACTGCAACTTTCAGATCACACTTTTTTGTATGTAGGCTTGATCTGTCTCATCTGTGATAGTACCTTTTTTTGAGAATTATACAACCGTTGACACTTATTCAACATTTTTAAAAAAAAAGTAAATTAGTAAAAATTGTATTTAGATTTAGCTTTATTTTTTTGGGAGACGGAGAGGTTTGAAGGATAAAGTAAAATATTTTTAAATTCAATTAAAATTCATTTAATAATTTCTTGATATTGTTCTAACGACAACATTTCATTTTTAAATTTATCAATACTGGCTAATTGGGGCAATATAATTGCAATATATCCATTTGATTTTGGTTTCGTCAACAACAGTGACGGATTTTCCGTTAAATTATCATTGATTTCAACTAATTTCCCCTTAATACAACTATAGACATTATACTGGTTGCCATCCTCACATTCAATACGACACAAAATTGACGTGGGTTCCAAATGTTGTGCACCCTTCTTTCCTTTCCCCGACACTTTATTGTCTAATCGATTCAATCGATTCGACACTTGACAATCGATATTTTTAATCGATTTTTGATCGCGAATTATTGGATGATGTTCGGCCAGCGTGACCAAACAAATTCGATTTGAGTGATACATCACACAATGATGTTCGATGTCTTTATCGTTAAGTTTTGTGCAGTATTTAACGGTGTAGTAACGTTCAGTGACACTTGGATATTTGTCCTGTAGTTCGATACTCTTTTCGATTGGGACATTCATTTTTGTTTTGTTTATGAGTCGTCTTTTTGCTCGGACATTAATCGCTTGATACGCTCTTGTTTTTCGAACGCTTTTTGACGATTTAAACGGCTTCGTTCTTGGCGCTCACGTTTCAAACACTTCAGTAATATGCGGTCAATATCATTACAGTAGCCAGCAAATTTTCCAATTGGATGCTAAAAGGATGCCAAATATACATATTTTTTATTAGAAATTTTAGCTAAACGGTTTCAGGTTATATGTGGACAATTTAGGTTAGGAAAATATGTTTACATAATCAGTTTTACGTACATCTTGATGACATTGATGTAATTGTTGAATTAATTCGTTACATTCTGGAGTATGTAAATGTGGCGATAAATCTGGGTGCATTTCTTTTAGAATTCAACTTTAAACATTACTTAAAATAAATTAAAATTTGTATTTCAAAAATTGGAACCTACACTAGTACACTAGAGAAACAGAACACAGATAATAGTGCAATAAAAAAGAATAGTAGATTGGTCGTTCGTATGGTTCGTATGTTAGGTATATTATCTATGAATTTGCTGTCTTGCGTTTGCCATATTATTGTCAGTTCAAAAATAATATGGAATAAACTGCGATATAATTTTGAAATTGGTATTTGATTTTCATCCCTTCTTGTAATTACTGAGTGAGGGACTTTACACAATCAATGAAATAAGAAATAAGAAAAAGAAGTATGCCATCTAGTGACGTTGAATGGAACTTTAATGAAATACGAAATAAGAAATAAGGAATAAGAAATAAGAAATAAAGAGTGTACCATCTAGTGCCATTGAATGAAACATTAACGTAACTGCTCATAGGTATATGTATTTAGGTATTTCTGTACATCAAAAATTATGAAAGAATAACGTTCGTGATGACTTTTTTTGTCACTAAGTGAAAAAAAATCACGAATTTTGGCGTACAAAAATACCTACATATTTATATTTACGAGCAGTTACGTTAAAGTTCCATTCAACGTTACTAGATGGCACACTCCTTATTTCTTATTTCATTAAAGTTCCAGTCAACGTCACTAGATGGCATAGTTCTTATTTCATTGATGCGTGAAACGCTAACACAGAATTGACTACTGTTTTCGGTAACTTTTTTCGCCATTTTAAAGCCTCGTTTTCCATTTTATTTAACTAGAAAATTTAAAAATTTAAGCATTCCCATTCACCACCAAGTCCTGGTATATCAGTTCTATTTACTATTCAGTTGTTCCCATTCAGTCTCTATCGATCCTATTGATTTGAAAGGCATCCCTATTAACATTGCTTTCGTCTTCACTGACTTAGTTCGAAAAAATATATAGAATACAGTAAAACCTCGCTAATTTGACCTAATACGGACCACAATTGGTGCGAATCACGTGTAATCCTGACTTTTACGGACATCATGTACTTAATTTTGATAAATTTCAAAGCATAAGTGTGTATAATAATTTAAGTCGGTGAATTCAGTAAATAAATTAGAAGTATAAAAATGAAAAATTTTAATTACTCTGTTTAATTTTAATAATAATTGACTACAAGATGTATACTACACACTAATTTATTATGTAAATTATTTTTTTGTCAGCCCAAATTATAGAAGTTCCGAATTATTGAAGTCTGAAATAGCGAGACTTTATTGTATCTTCAAAAATATAGCATTATTTTACATATTTTGAATAATAAAAACTGTACGTTTTCAAAATTATAAATTTAATAAAATTTAAATAAATTACGAAACAATAATTTTTGATTATCTAATTCTTGCACTATTTTACTACTGACTTTTGATACTTTATTTTTGTTTTTATCATATTACTATTAATTTAACACTTATTAAAATTACATATATTATTTATTAATAGTAATTACTGACAAACTTATATAAAACCACCTTTAAGTTATAAACTAGCAACTATTATAATCAAAAGAAATTATTGATTTTGGCTTTACGATAATTCTCGATACAAAACTAATTAAGAAATGGGAGAAAATTTCAACAGGATAGTGAAAGTGTTAAAAATAAATAAATAGATACATTAACATTTAAAATACAATTTTTATTTTTATTTATCACATTATGTCGGAGGCAAACATAATGTTGCGTAGTTAATTAATTATGCAAACTACATTTAGTACAATTTTCAAAGTAATTACAATTCTCATATTGTACAATACCTCAAATACATTCAAAAAATTTAATTTGAATAATTTAAATGAGGAAACTTATTATATACAGTTTTAGGAATTTTGTTATTGTGTATTTTTTTGGATGGTAAAATTATTTTCTTATTCGTAAAAAAAAATTGCAAATTACTTATGATGAAATTTTCAGATAAATTAAACTTTAATTGATCATTTAACTTTCTTACATTGTTGTATTTATACAGTATATTTATTCTAAGTTTTTTGTTTGCTACCAAGTCTAACAAGTTTATGAAATAAATACATGCAATATTGTTATGCACAAAAAATTAATGCTGGTCCCACGGACCACTGAGTGTAAATTAATATACGGATATGCAGTAGGAAGCTATGTCGTTGAAACATTGTAAATATTATCTTTTAAAGAAAATAAGTGTTAATTCAACACGATTTATTATACTGTTACGGCTTGTAGGTATTAACGGATGTGAAATGGATAAAAATGTCATAAGTAAGTATTAATTTGAATTAAACAATTTAAATATAAAAAGTTTTAATCACCATATTTATTAATAAATACTAATATTAGTGACCCTTTCTTTATTATTGGTTAACTTCGATATTAGATGTCCGCAAACTTAAATACAGCATGTCCATACTATTCTAATAGTCCGTGGTTGATTCCTGTACACAGAAGTACCAACATACAAAATATATTTTTGTGTTTCGTAGTAATAACCACGGAACACTTATGGTTTCGTTATGTCTGTCATCGTTTTACGTAGTCTGACATGCACTTATATTATCCAAAACACATATTTTTTAATAAATTTAAGTGTATTTAATAAGTTTTCTCTTTTATAAAATATCGTCCTAACTGAATAATTACTTTAAAAAGAAATTGTTTTAATTTTATAAATACTTATAAAATATACTTTAAACAATATAAACAAAATTTTGTATTTTATTACAATTATTAGAGAATACATATGAGCCAACATGTATTCCCCGAATTGTAATAATGAAAATATTCGATTTTATTTCATAATATTATTTGTTTTAAAAATCTTCAAATAAATTATGAAATAGAAGGGAAGTAATTTGAAAATAATGACATGCATTCTAAGTTATTGAAAATTAATTTTGAATAAATTTGTTGAATATGCAATAGTAAAATTTTCTTAATTATTGTCATTGAAAATATTTTTTTTTTACTTGTTAAGTTCGAATAAGTATGAATGGGTAAATTTAAATAAAAAATTAAATATAAGAAAATGCTTTTATCGTTATTGCAATAAATATTTATAAACTTACTGTGTGGAACGGAGAAAAATGATGTTATTAAATATTTATAATTCGTTAAAATTTTTTTCAAATAACTTTTATCAAATTTAATATATTAATGGTATTTTAGTCATAATATTTGCATATACAACAAATTAAATATTAAACGTGTATATTATAATTTTTATTTTTTATTTTTATTTTGAATGTTTATTAATTTTAAAGTGAAATAAAAAGAAACACTCCCTAAAAATCAGTCTTCAGAATATACATTCCAAATATAAAAAATAATTTTTCATTCCCATTCATACAAAAACCATTTATACCATATTATTATTAAAATTTATAATTAAGTTTTTTTTTTTTATTTTTTTTATTTTTTTTTTACAAAATACTGGAATAGCTGAGCAGAATTTAGGTTTTGTAATTTTCTTTTTACATAATAGTAATTTCTTTCCATATTTAATATGAAATTTTATAAATAAAAAATAATATTTTGCAGTATTGTGCGAACATTTAAAATTATAAAAATAAGAAATAGTTTTTTTATATGGTTAAAATCGGAATTATTTGGACTGGAAATGTATTAGAAGAATAGCCTCTACTCAAAATTGGAACGTTATTTTTGTAAAAAATCTGTTGTCTTTCTGTTGTAAGCATAGGATATTTTTTTAAATTAAAATATAAACATGTTCGATTATTTTAACAATTATTATTTTTTTTATTTTTAAAAATGAGCATTATGTAAATACATTTATTAAATAAAATATATTCATTAACTTCATTCTTTAAATTATTGGAACTTTTAAGTATTTAGTAATCATTTTATGTACATAATTTGTTTTCTTAATTATTACAAACATTTGAAAATATGAAAAAAAAAAAAAAAATTAAAAAAAAAAATTGATTGTTAAATTTAGGAATCAAATTATCAAAGGAATTATTAAAATTCTATCAATAATTTAAAGATATGTACAAAAAAATAAACGGGTGTCTGATTAAAAAAAAAAAATGTTTGCGATATGTTATTAAAATTTACGAAATAAATTATGTTGTGTAAATATTTTCCGACAATTTTGTTTTTTGAATTTCTTTTTAAAAATAAAAATAAAATTAATAATCATATATTATTTGTTACTATAATTGTATTTGAGTATTTTATTGGGTTACGTAGAGTTTATTTTTATTATGAATAAGTAAAAAATACTTATTATTGCAAAATGATAAATTTTTAAACTAATAACAATGTAGTCGGATTTGTTCCAACTTGTTCAGAACAATACATAAATCGTTGAATATTTTTGTTGTATTTCGTCGAAATAATTCATTTCTTCGTTCTCATTCGATCGTCTCAAGCCGTTGGAACCATTTTATTTGTCATGTACAACAATTAATAAAATAATTTTTTTTCCCATTTTGACATGATTTAATGCTTCTTTTTAGTAATTGTTGGAATTTAAGTAAATTTTCATTTTATATCACTCACTTAAAGTTACTACACGTAATAATATTTAGAAAATATAGTTCATTTTACCTAATGCTATCATAAGTTAAATAAAAAATAGGAATTATAAAAATAGTGACTTAAATAATGTGGCTTTTCGTTGCCTTATCATTTTATAGCAATAGTATAATTAAAAAAATGTCGTTTATTTTTTGAGGGGAAGGTTTAAATAAAATAAATGTTTATTTATTTTATTAATTTATTAATTTTTTTGGCAATTAAATAAACTTAGATGAAATGCGCAGTTTGTGTTTTCTTTTTTTTTACTTATCTACGATATGTTTTAATACTACTGGAGTTCTTCTTCAAATTTAATTGTAAAAAATAATACTGTTGGAATCGTTTTAAATGCATTTTTCATCATTTCTATCGAGTATTATTCTGTTATTTTTTTTAATGTAAATTAATAAAATAAAATTAGAATGTTTTATTTTAATACGAAAAAACATTTTTAATGTTTTTTAATGCCTTGCACATCTACAAAATAGTACAAAATTTTATTTGGCACTAAACTGTGCGAACGAACCTCACTACTTGCTGACAATATGACGGACATTACTTTTAATTAATATTTTGACTTGATTTTTTTTATGTCTGGATTTCAAATGACATAATCTTCTAATGTCACATTAAATTTTTACATTTCCTTTGGATGTGTAATGAACTAATTTGTTTTTTTATTTATTATAATAATAATTATTATTTGTTTTTATTTGACTTTTAAAAATTGTTCTATTTATTTAAAAGTGGTTTATTGTTCAACCAATAGTTTGTAAGGGGATGGAATCGATACGGTGGGGCGGTGTCGGGGGAGGACTGAAACTTCGTTCGGGCGTTATACTACTTGGCCGTAAAATTTCTGGTATTAAACTAGCACATTCGGGGCTACTTGATATTATTTTGTCTTCGTAAACTCTTTCCTGTAATAAAAAATTAAATTTAATTGCATTTATTGTACATCAACTCATAATAGTTTTTAAAGGGATCAAAAGAGTAAAAGAAAGATACCCTAGTGTCCATAGTCTACCCATTTTCTTTCATATGTCAAAATTACATAAATAAAGATAGACTTTAACTTAGGCGGTGCCGTATCGAATGCCTTAAGTTCACGGACAAGCAATATATTAGATTAAAGTTACCTTGACATCTTGAGTAGGAACATAACCCTAATTTTTAACAAAAAGCGACCACGAGCGTTCTAGTGGCTGATTTTTCTTTTAATCGATTTAAAATTTAAAAAGGAATAAAAAATTCCAATACTATTTTTTTGGTCAAATGCCGGCGTCACTGTGAAAGAAATAGGTAAGATACATGTATAAATTTTATATTAATAGTATTCTATAAGCACAATAGAGAATATGCATGTTTTTTTATTACCTAAATCGTTAGAGGAACTAATAATAACTCTAAAAAAAAAAATATCGGTATCCTTATATAATTTAAAAAAATTATTTGTTTATTGTTATAACCTAATACAGTTTAAACGAAATTGCGCCGGGGATGACGTATTTTGGCATGACTAGTACTCCAATCTTGACACTAGAATTTTTAATGATAGTAACGATAGTAACAACAATAAATTATATCATTACGAAGATTATTATTTATTTATTTTTATATTACATTTAACCATTTATTTTATGAATTTTTAAAAATAAAATTCCTATTTCAAACAGACAAATTAGGATAGAGGGAATTCATGAGAATCGAGCACTTTGTGCCAAGTTTTTGAAATTTGGTAACATATATAGTCTTAGGTATGGTCTTAAGGTTTTAGGGAACCATGGCAAGCAATTTGTGCGTGTTATATGTTCTAGGATGCAAAGAATCCATTTATTAGGGCTAATTTGTTTTAGAATCAATTCAAGGTCATTACGTATTTTGATAATATGACACATTAGACCATACAATGTAAGGTAAAAAAACAATTTCTTTTATTAATTGTATGTAATTTATTAATAAAATTACAAAATATAGAGAAACATGAATTGTTGACACAAATACGATAGCATCTGACGTAAATTACAACTTTGCAACATGACACGACGTATTATTTCATGTCATGTGTTATGTGAATTATTTGTGCAACCTGCTTGAGACTTGCACAACGGGCTGCAGCGAATCTCGGCTCGATAACATTTACATTTGCCTGTGCATGAGACCAAATAACAACAGTTAAATAGCAATGAACTTCTATGACTTGCATCTGGAAGATAAATTCAGTAGGAAACCCATTCTTTGGTTCTGTCATTCCATTCTCAACCCCATTTACTGTAATCAGGGATTTCAGACGATTTAGACAGATTACAGATTTGATATAGATTCAGGAGACTTCAGTACAAATCCAGCGTCCATCATTATAATTTACGATAAATAAATTATAAATAAATGTTTAAAGAAAATAATAAAAAGAAAAAATAGAGAAACTTCAAGCACAATTAAAACAATCAATATGCACAATTAATTATTTGACATTTACAAGTAAACAACGAAACGAAGTTTTTTTTTTTCTATTTGCGTGATTACTCTTAAATGGACATTTCCATGCCGAGTTACGTCATGGCGGGTACAGTTTTGTTTAAAATTCATTTAAAATATTATGTTTTAAAATATTTTTTTTTTTTTTATTACAATTTATAAATTAAAAGATTTTTACTGTCACCATTAAATTTCTATATTCTACTAGAATATAAAAAAAAATATTTATAATTTATTTAGACTATATGCATATTCCCTATTCTTTTAGAGAGAGAAAAAACTACTGACAAATATGATATTTTAGAATGAATACGTAGGACTAAAATCAAACATTTATAAGAATACTTGTCAAATTATTTATTTTTATCAATTTTTATCATTGAAGCCGTGGTTTAATAAAAAAATAGTACTTAAATTTTATATTTTATTTTAAATTTTGCATCGATTAAAAAAAAAAAAACCAGCCACTAGAACGCTCATGGTCACCTTTTCAATTTCTAAGCATCTTTTTACGAGTAAGTTCCTAGCCTATCTTATTTAGTTTGTTGACGACGTAGTTAAAATTTACGTTAATCAATCGGTATTTTAGGATTTTACGATAATTAATAAATAATAATCATAAAATTACCTGTGATTTGTCATATTTGACACGTTTCCATGAAAAAGCTTTCTTTTCCACGATTTGTGTACCATTTAAATTATTGTCAGATGTTGAATTGAAATAATTGGGATTGGCAAAAGTGCGCACATTTCGACCCGAGACACATATACATTTCTTTTTCGTTTTTCGTTTATTGTACATCATGGCGACAATGACCGCAATTATGCCCAACAATATCGTTAACAGAATAATAATTGTAATTATGATTGCCATTGACATATTTCTCGGCGCCGATTTATTCACTTTTGTGTTCTCATTGCCGCTCAAATTTTGATTATGTAATGTGCCTAATATATCTAATGGATCGTAGTCGATATCACTGTCCGGTTCACCGTCGGGTCGCTTGTTTGGAACCACTGCTTTTGGTTCTGTGCTACATTTTCGTTTATCCGGTTGATCGGGACATGCGCATGTGTAGCTATCTTGACGATATAAACACAGATGTGAACAACCGCCATTACCAACAGCACAAGGATTCCATCCAAGTTGTCGTTCGGCTGAAACGGCTTTTATTTCCATTACGCCATCTAAATCGGTTCGGATAACAACTTTGTGTTTTCCGGTTGCTTTGTCGGCGCGAATAATTGACTTTTTATACCAGTCGGTCCAGTAGATATGTTCTAAATACTGTAAAAAAATAAATCATTTTAAAAATTTGTTTGAGAAAAGGTGCAGTAGTCTCTTGATAAGTTTCCTCTTACTAACTTTCCGTGTAAGTTGTTTCCCCTCTATACGTATGTTCACTAACACATCCTCTTCATAGTATCATATCCCCTCCACGACCCTGGTGTGGAAGATATAGTAACTACTGACAGTACTGACCGTACTGACTAGAGTTAGGAATTTTTGGTTCAATTAATAAATTATTCTGTCAAAATTAAAGGAGTGTATGTACACTTTAGACTCGTTGTAAGCAATATCAAAATTGAAATAGAATCATATTATGCCTTACTCTTTTTAGGTATATGCGAATTTTATTATCTAAAAAGAGTAAGATATATGATTTGGGGGTAAGGGTTAAAAGTTGAGACCTCCACAAGGCACCCCCTTGATACTAACTAAATCCGAATACAAAATTTCAGCCCTCTAGGTTTATTTAGGTGACTTGTGCGAGTGGTAAAAACTTCGAAAACGTCGAAAAAGCATGAAATTGTAGCTTAAAAGTGGTGGGGGTGGGGGTAAAATATTAAAACCTCCAAAAAGCACAACCTAGGTACGAACTTTATCAACACACCAAATTTCAACCCTCTACGTTAATTCTGGGGGGGCTGTGGGCGTCTTAGATCCAGCCAAAATACTTTTTTCCCACTCTACTGCCTCCAAATCATCCTAGGAAGTTGAATTTTGGATATGTTGTAGATAATTGACCGAAACATTATTTCCAACCGGTTTGGAAAAGTTCTATTGTTTTGTTGCCCCCACCACCCCCTTAAAGGTTGGGTCGGATCCAAAATTTGACCCCACTTTGATAGTATTGTTGTGCATCGGAATGAGCCCCACTTACCAGAGTTCATCATCGGTTCAGTCATCAAAAAAAGATCCAATAGCAGGATTAGACAAAAATTTTAAAATATTCTATGCAGAAGCTAATAAAGATATCGAATAATCGATTTCACTATTGGATGGATCATCAAAAAGAAAGACAAAAAGAAGGATTTCTAAAACATTTTAGAACTTTTTATTTGATAATTTGATGGAATAATGGATATTCGACTTCAACGCTAAGCTTTTATTCAGGTCGGATAATGAATAATAACGGATATTGTTGAAAAATGTACAACTGTTTGTGGGTCCATACTTATTCTATAAGTGCGTGCATTATTGTACAAGTGTATATGAGTGCGTATTTGGTATTCCTTAACATTCTATTCCTAAGAATTTTTCTTTTCTACAACCGCTTGAGTGGAAAGTTATCGAGAAGAAACTGTATTTGCCAGAAAATATGATTTAAGTCTAATTACCTGAGCCAAACCAAATGGATGCGTAGCGTCAGGTACTAAATGAATCCGATTTTGTCCATTCAAATCTGACGTTTCGATTCGATCGCGTAATGCGTCTGACCAATACAATCTTCTGGACGCGTAATCCAAAGTGAGTCCGTTTGGAAACCCTAAATCTGTACTCACGATAATTTTACGTTCGGATCCATCTAACATTGACCTTTCAATTTTTGGACGATGATCACTCCAATCGGTCCAGTATAAATAACCTCTTTTTGGATACAGTGCAACGGATCTTGGTTCATCCAAGCCATCTTTAATCAAAATTTTTCGACTTGAACCATCTAACCGTGACACTTCTAAAACTTTACGTCCCGTATCGGTCCAGTAAAGATTATTGGCAATCCAGTCGACGGCGATGCCATCTGGTGTCGTTAAATTCGTATCGATAATTGTATGAGTGTCCGAATAGTTGTGCATGTTTACCGAACGAATAACTCGCAGCTGCACATCCGTGAAAAATATTAGTTTTTCATTCCAATGGAAATCAACAGCGATTGCATTATGGATATTGTCAATTGGCAATGTCACATCCCACAGTTCTCGTGTGTCTAGCGAAACTCTGGCAAGCGACGAACGTGTGGCAAACAGTAAATAAGTTGACGGTTGCAACTGACATTCAAATTTACTATCTGGTTTGTGGAGGATACCGGTTGGGCATGCGCACGTGTACGATACCGGATTTCGTAAACACAGATGTGAACATCCTCCATTGTTTGTCCCACACGCGTTCTCGGCAATATTTTCCGCTTGCACCGATCGAATATCCATAAGACCGTCCAGTTTGTCACGTATCACTGTTCGATCCGAACCATTAATCTTGTCAGCTCGATGTACGGATTCTGTTTGCCAGTCGGTCCAATAAATATGGCTTCCAACAACCACCAAACCATACGGATGTTTTACATCATTGATAATAATTCGACGATCACGACCTTCTAGATCACTCGATTCAATCGTTTTTTGATTTGCATCGTTCCAGTAGAGACGGCCAGCTGGTCGATCAATTGCAAGACCATTCGGCCAAAAAAGTCCTTCTGAGATGATAGTTTTCCTTGAAAAAGAAAAAGGGAGGCGATACAAAACTGAAAAGGATCGGTTTTAGTTGATCAGTTACCTGTTTGTTCCGTCCATGTGAGCACATTCAATTCGTGGAGTTGTTCCCCAGTCCGACCAAAACATTAGACCATGATGATAGTGAAGCGTGATGGCTCTTGGACTGTCTAACTCGGACCAGATTAAGACTTTTCGATTTGAACCATCTAATTCGGCGACTTCGATACTGTTTCGACCAGCGTCTGTCCAATACATCTAAAATTTATTTGATTAGATTTAATTTAGAAATATCATAGACCCGAAAATTTTTCAATATCATACTTTTCGACCAGTTGAATCGATCACAATTCCATCAGGTGTTTCAATTGCGTCGTAGATGATTGTCTTAACAACTTTCCCATTCGGTGTTGCTTTACGTATCACGTCTTCGGCAGTGTCCGTCCAGTAGATTTCACCTAGAATCGAAATTTTTTAGAATACCTGTGGAAATAATTAAATATTTTTCTTAGTCATTACCTGTTTTACGGTCAACATCAACCGCCAGAGCATTTTTCATTGACGGAAGCGGCAACACCACGTCAACAATATATTCAACATCCAACGAAATTTGGCGAATATCAATACGATGCGCAAAAATCAAATAATTGATTGGTCCATTTGCGCAAGATTTTCCATCGTCCTGTAATACAGACATTGTTGCAATGTTCTATAAAGATTAGTTGTTATTTTCAAAATTACCCCTAATTTAATTCCCATGGGACATGCGCACGAATGTCCCTTTGGTCGAATCAAACACAAATGTGAACAACCGCCATTCTTAACGTGACAGCTCGATTTAATCTTTGGACGCATCCGATGAAAAATACATACGTCCATTAAACCTTTAATATCTGATCCAAGAATAGTGCGATTGGAACCGCTGGCTTTGTGCGCCGACTGAATGCTTGATGTTTCCCAATCGGTCCAATAGATTTTATTTCCAAAGATGTCCAAACCGAATGGATGTTTTAAGTTGGTGCCAATTAATGTCTTCCTTCCTGTTCCGTCTAAATTGGCAAGTTCAATTGCTTTTGTACCGCCATCGGCCCAATACAATTTTCCTTGACTGTGATCGATTGCCAATCCGTTTGGCCAAGTTAAATTTTTACTGAACAGTGTCGTTCTCATGGTACCATCCATTGCAGCCTTTTCAATTTTGGGTGTTTCACCCCAATCCGACCAATACATATAGCCACCTAAGCAAAAATTTAGTTTTAGAGTGCAAAAAATTTGGATTTTTATAAAAATAGTTACAAACCTGTGGTTGTTGGATCTACAACTATATCTCGAGGTTTGTCTAAACCTTCCCAAATCAATAAAGTACGCATCGTACCATCTGTATTAGAAACTTCGATTCGATTTGTCCCGGCATCCGTCCAATACAGTTTATTTGTTACCCAGTCCAAAGCTAAACCAGCTGGGGAAACTAAAATCAGAAAATTCCATTTAATATATGGTTAATTTTACGATTTAAGCTATTTATTTGAATCCGTACTTAAATTTGTTGTGATAATAGCTTTCTGATTCGTTCCATTCAAGTGGGCACGGTTGATGGTGTCTTTTTCAACATCAGTCCAAAAGATGGAGTCGGTGGTTGAATCCCACGCTAGAGCTACAGCAGATTTTACACCTTCCAACGGTATAACCATATCAATAGTTGTACCCTTATTCTTTTCGAATTGTCGTAGGCGTAGATCTTTTTTGCGAGCGAACAGCAATAGTTTTTCTGGGGCTTGACATGTTTTCTTGTCCGAATTCAGCTTTTGTCCTAGTGGACAAACGCAAGTGTACGACTTTCTGTTTGGTAAACACATATGAGAACATCCTCCATTGTTATTACCACAATGGTTAGGATAATCAGGTTGCCTTTGCGGGTGGTAACTAAACGAAAAAGATTTTTAAATAACTGCCTTAAATATTAGCTTGAATTTCTTAATTTTACCTGTGAATATCCATTGGAAAATGAAGACCTGGATGAATTGTGCGAAAACCTGTTCCAGTTGCCTTATTTGCGGAAGAAATAGCCTTAGTGTGCCAGTCCGTCCAATAAATGATATCCTCGAATATCGTTATTGCAAAAGGATGTGGCAAACCCTTACTGATAACTTTTTTTCGATCACTTCCATCAAAATTACACGATTCAATCACATGATGCTTAGCATCGGCCCAGTAGAGCCTATTGGCTGTATAGTCCAACGTTAATCCATTTGGCCAAAATATCGATTCGGTGATTAAACTCTTTCGATTTGACCCATCCATATCAGTTCGTTCAATTTTTGGGTTAGGACCCCAGTCAGTCCAAAACACAGTGGCGTCTCCAGGATGAACAGCAATTGCACGAGGTTTGTCCAAATCGCTTGAAACAATCACGTAACGATGGGTGCCATCAAGTGTGGCTACATCAATACGTTTTGTTCCTGAATCGGTCCAGAAAATCAGGTCGTGAATCCAGTCGACGGCAACTCCACCAGGTGATTCTAAGCCCCATTTGATCACGTCTGTCGCATTCGTTCCATTGATAAAAGCTTTTCGAATAACATCTTTCGAAACGTCAGACCAAAACAAAATTTGCTTTTTATAATGATAATCCAATGCAATGGCGTTATGTAAACCCTTCAACACCGAAATGTACTTTGAGTTACTTAGCGAAACTTGTCGAATGTCAACACGATTAGCAAACAGTAGGGTCGGAGGAGCCCCATCTGCTTTACACGTGCGCAAATCCGGTCGAAGAATATACCCGGTCATACATCCACAAACGAAACTACCAATTGTATTATTACATGTTTGTGAACACACTGGGTCAGTTTCGAAGAGACATTCATTGATATCCGTACAACTGTGACCATCTTCAGCGAGTGTATATCCTGGACGACAACTACAAGCATCTTTCCCATCCGCCGTAATAATACAAATCTGTTCACATTTACTATCTTTGTCGCATTCCTTGCGTTTCGGGCAATTTTGTTCATCCTCACCTTGGGGACAATCTTTTTGCCCGTCACAAACGTGTTTACGATTCACGCAGAACGGTTGGATGGTGGAACTGGTGTCGTTTGAAATATGCGACGAGCACGTGAACTGATTTTCATCGCAGGTGATTTCACATTTTTGTTCGTCTTCGCCAGATGCGCAATCTACCACATCGTCGCAAACCCAGGTTTTCTGGAATTTTTTTTATTAATTGTTAACAAAGTTTTTACAAGGCACAGTGGTCCAATTTCCAAAAAAACGTGGACAAAAATGAGAAAAGTGAAGTTTGTAAATTTGAACTTATTAGGCACCCCGTAATACCGTAGACGGGACATCACTGCACCTCGCTGCAAACCGACAGTCCATTATACCGTCTATATTACCATATTAGAGAAGGTCAAACACAGCTAGCTGAGCATCGGTCCGTACGTATCTTCTCGTTGTTCAATACTAAGGTGTGGTTGCACGTGTGTTTTTGAAATTAATTGTGATGGAAGTTGAAAATGAAGGTGAGTAATCATCAAGCATATGTGGGAAATGGTAATTTAATATTTCTATATAGGGTATACTTATTACAGAGAAATATTGCATTGTTAATGTGTTTATAAGAAATAGTTATGAGTTTGATCGAGTTTGATGGTTTGCGTTCTTTTGCAACAAAGTATGAAATATGTATACCTTGTTTATTTTGTCTAGAATATGAACACTATATTTCCTTCTCTGTTTTATAGAATAGTAAAAATGAGTAAAACAGAGAAAGAAATATGGTGTTCATATTCTAAACAAAATGAACAAGGTATAGAATATTTTAAAAAACCATAATCTTGCCATAATGTACCCATTCGTTTTTTACACTAATTTCAGTTTTTTCTTGTTCCATATTCATAATCAGCGACCTTGAAATCTTTATGTACCATTTTTCCTTTCAATAAAATTAATTTTTTTATTTTTGTCCGTCATTTTGAATTTTCAAAATAATAATACCAAATTCATAATCAGCGACCTTGAAAACCCTTTTATACCATTTTTTGTTTTACTCAAACTAATTTTTAATTTTTGTCCGTGTTTTCTGGAAATTGGATTACTGTGACCAGGGTTTATTCGTTGAGACTTACAAGTATACAATTTCCGTTGTTGCAAGTAAATTCGTCCGGTGAACAAGTTCTTTGAGTGACGTTTGTGCAGTGCAGTTCATCTTCACCCCCCTGACAATCTTGCTCCTTGTCGCAACGTAATTTCTCCGGGATACATTTGTCATCACATCTGGAAATAAATGGATCTCTCTTATCTCTATCAGATTCAGACGCCTCATTAGATGATATACTCACTTAAATTCTCCAACACTACATTCTCTCGGCTTCTCTTCGCAACCAACTTCATCGCTCCAATCGCCACAATCGTTGTCGCCGTCACAACGAAATTTGATTCGAATACATCGGCGATGGGTGGCCGCGTACGAACACTGGAACTCACCTTCACTGCAGGACGGAGGTTCCATATCGGCTATAATCAGATGATCTTATTTTTAGTGAATTTATGTGGACAAGTTGTTAAGAAAATTTCTATCGAAGTACTTACCGCATTCGGTTTCGTCGGATCCATCACCACAATCCTGTTCTTGATCGCATTTCCAACTCATCGTGATACACGAGCCGTCGTTGCATTGAAACTCGTGATCTCGACATCTAAAATAGAAGTTTTTATGGAGTTTAGGAACAAATAACTTAGGTGAAGAATAACTGTACATTTCACTGATTTGTCTTTTCTATTAAGGGGGCTTTTTAGTAAAGGAATGAAGGTGTTGTAATTAATATTTCTAGATACATAAATCCAGTCGGTTTTATCTTGGGCATGAATCAATAAGTTTGCTTTTAAGGAATTATATCAATTTATTATTATTATTTTTTTTTTATTGGTTAACTTATGTGTTAACATTTCTAGAAAGATATTTGGAAGAAATTATGACTGCGGGAATATTTTCAAAATTGTTTTGAACCCGATTTTTGAAATAACTTTGAGCGGATGAAATTGTTCAAAAACGTCGCTCCGTTGTGCATAGCATTTTGGAGTCTCTTAGCTTGGTTATTTTCATTATAGGTCAGTTATATTTCCATAAATAACTCATAGATGGCGTTAATGATAGGTATAAACACACAAAACGATTAACACGTTTTGAAATTTTACATGCGTTTTTCTTGAAACTACGTTTTCCAAGACAATGTTACTTGTTGATGATGAAAAATTGAAAAGATAAAAAACTTTGGAACTCAAATTTTCGGATTTTCAAAATTATTTTTTTTTTATTGAGTCAATGCTCAGAAGTGTATTTTTATCCATATTTTTTTTATATTTATATTGCTATTGATTACTCTAGGGTCGCCGAAATCTGAGACGAACCCCACGGCAGTAACTGATGCACACCCTCATTCCCGACTAGTTTTTAGAATAAGACGAATATCAAAAAGATGTATTATTTTCTAAAAATTGTGTTGGGAAGGATTTTGGTTTAATAAAACACAAGTAATTTTATTACAAATAAAAATTACTGTGTTAAGCTTCCAATTTCTTCAAACGATCCAATAAAATAAAAGAAAAATAATAAAATTTGGTGATGGAATTTCAACTGGCGTCGATGACTGGGCCAACATTTTCAAGAATGGTAAAAGGAAATTTATTTGATTCTTGAAAACTGGTCTCTTTTGCACTGGTAAAGTGCAAAAGAGACGAAGTGTAATACACATATTTGGAAAGAGATTCGATAATTTCGATTCGATTAGAACGTTAGCAATTTGTTTCCAAGGATGTTTAAGTTTTTCCTTCCGAGATTCGTCGGGCCCTCTCGGCAACCCGAGCTCCGGGGAAATTTTAGACATTGCCATTGTGGTCTCTCTATAGACCTGATTACTCCCGTAAATTACAACCCTCTTAAAAGAGCTCTAAATTTTGGACTTCGTTAAGATAGGTGCAATTATGCCCACCCTGGATTAATAGTGCACGCATAATCTTGCTTTGTCAGTCTCGACCATGAAATATAATAAATAAAAATTGATGTAAACCCTAAAAGAGGGAGTCTCTCCTTGGAATCTCTCCTTGGAAAGATCAAATCTAAATTTAATATTTATATTATTAATTAAAATATTTCTGGAAAACATTCATTAAAAACTGTTTCCGTGTAACAAATTGCAACGTCTCTATCTCGTGCATGGCCAACTAAAATAAACATGTACATATACTAAAACTGGGAAAAGCGGAGGCTTCGTTACCATGGCAATCACCCAAGCAACAATATAATTCTCTCTCCTACTACGCTTACCATGTGATGCGATCGATTCATATGCTTATCTTTGTCTGATTAATGGCACGAGCCACCTCGCATCCTTATCACGAATGCATAATATTACAATAATATATACGTATGTACTGTAATGTTCTATCTTTGTCCGAGTCACCGCAAAACGATTCGTATAGTCTTTGTTCTATTTATAAAATAACGTGATGGGTTCCCCATCGTCCCACGTGTTTTTACCTTCCTGTATCCGAGGAGGAAAATCCTCCGTATAGAAGAATTAGACGAGTCGACACTATATATTATGTATTCTGGAGATTGATTTCAAATATCAGTTTGTAAGTGCAACTTATTTTTAAATTAAAATACCTAATTAATATTTGAAAGATTTACTTTGTGAAAATCAATATTTGAAAATATGGAAATGTTTTCTTTGCCACTTTTCACCAAACAGAATTCTTTTTGAAAATGAGCACAGTTTCAAAAATAAAAGTGGTATTTTGCGAAGTAAAATATTTGTTTATTATTTAAAAATAATATAATTTTTAATTTGTAATAACTAGTTTTCAAAATTCTGAATTATTTTTTAAATAGAAATGTTCCCTTTTCACAATATAAATTACATTAGTTTAGTTTCTTTCTTTTATCTAATATATAAAATTCTCGTGTCACAGTTTTCGTTACAAACTACTCGACCGATTTTGATGAAATTTTATATATGTATATATATATATATATATATATATATATATATATATATATATATATATATATATATATATATATATATATATACAGTAGGTCTGAGAATAGGTTGTCATCTATTTTTCATACCCCTAAGTGATAAGGGTGGTCCACTCCAAATTTTATTTTTATATTTTTTAGACAATTTTTTTTTTTATTCTTTTATGATGTGGCATAAAAAAAATACATACAACCCTAAATTTTCATCCTTTTACTATCAACTCCTATTGTCGTATGGCGAGCGGAGCGAAGCATTACATGGAATTAACCTTTTATAGAATTTTGAACTGTTTAAGTTTAGCGAGCGAAGCGAAGCACTTTATTCTCGCGCCTATTATCAATCCGAAATGATTTAAAATTGGCTAAACTGTTTTCAGCTTTATTAGTAAATATTGATTTGATTGTATCAAAATGATAAGAAAAAATTAATTCAATCAATTATAATAACTGAGCCGCAGCAACGCGTGGCCGGGTCAGCTAGTTATTTTATATTATCCTTCTAGTTAAAGTGTAGGTTGCTATAATTTATTATTTCCTTGTTTAACAAGCTGACTGCTTTAAGTGAATTTCCATTCTGGAAATTTATCTATTACACCGGGTCTCATGAAAGGACCTGAGCCTGGGATAATGACAGTTTGTCTGCGCGATAACTCTGGAAGAAAGTATCCAGTTTCTACGAAATTTGGTGAGGTCAAAAGTCCTAAAAGCTTAGATGAGTTTGTCAACCAAATACTTCCGATTTTTAGTAGCTAAAATTTTGGCCATTTTTCGCCATCTTTAGTGATCGCTTGCAAAAATTGACCAGATTTCAATTTTTTTTTATACCATCGAAAAAAGCGTAAAAAATTACATAAGATAAACTTTTTAACCATTGTTCTAAGTGAACTAGATTTTGAGAAAAATTAAGAAACTTGCTGAATTTCTTTAATATAATATATGCTTAATCGTTTTTCCAAAACGCGTCGTCACTGATTTGAAGAATTTGTTCACTGTTAGTGAGCTCAACTATTTTAGATGAATATAGGTTACGTTATATGAGGTCCGTCAGGGTCTGGCGATCCCAAAAGTATAAAAAATAAACTATCCAACCGATTTTGAAAATTTTTTTACCGTTTTGTACGCGCGTAAATTACCCGCGCGTGTAAATTTGCTTCTTTTATTTACACGCGCGTGCAAGCGCGTGTATGTGTCAATGTAGTGGTGATATAGAACGTTTGTTGTAGCGAGCGTCGCAAGTAGCTTGCAATCTTACTTATTTCAGTTGACAGTGAACTTAACATAGTGACTTTGGCTTTGTCCACGGCACAAAAATTAATTTTATTAGAAAATGTTTCATTAACATATAAATACACCATTGTAACTGGCAATGGATAATATTTCTAAGAAATGTAGTTAACAACCATTTATATTGTTTACCGAAAGCGTTTTAAATGTGATTATTGGCGAGAAATTGTAATACACTAGAAGCTCCGTAAAGTTGCGCTCCATAAACTTGCTGTCTCTCTAATCTTGACTGGATAATTTCTCTACTCTTGACAATATTTTCTCCCACCATGATTCTTCCGTAACCAATTAAATTCGTAATTAATGACGCGTATAGCGTATATTTGATATCCTTCTCTACCTATTAGCGAATTTCCAGAATGGAAATTCAGCTATTACAGTAGGTCTCATGACGGGACTTGAGCCCGGGACTATGGCAGAAATTTGTTTTGAGGTCCCTAGAAACCGAAAATAATATTCACTAAAATTTATATATATATATATATATATATATATATATGTATATATGTATTTATGTATTTATGTATCAGCACGATAACTCTCGAACGAAACGTCCTAGGGTTACGAAATTTGGTGACAACGTTGGAAGTCCAAAAATCTTGGATGAGTTCTTCAGCCAGACACGTCGGATGCCAGGAACATGGTTTTTGGTCTTGCAAAAAATTAGTTTTTTGCCAAAATTTCCACTTATTCAAAAATTTTTGCCAAATTTTTTTACACCATTTAAAAGAGGAGAAAAAGTTACATAAAAAAGCTCTTTAAACTATTATTCTATGTCAACTAGTTTCCGAGAAAAACTAATTTTTATAAACGGAAATTCGCTATGTTATGCAGGATGCTGCGACAGGGGTATCTTTTTTTTTAGGTTTAAATTGCGTATGTTGCGTATGTTGCGCATTCAGTGCGCATAGGGGTAGTAAATAGTGGGAATGTCAAAACTAGAGAACGGTCCTGGACATGCTTGTCAAGATTAGGGAGCTTTCACTGTATATCTATTTAAAATAAACCGATGCGCGACGACTGCAATATAAAGGTAAAAATTTAATTTCATTAAAAATGTGACCCGTCATATTTTGCAAATAGGATGAATTGAAACAAATCAAAAATCCCGGCATTCCTTTATACATAAATAAGACCGATTATTGCCGATAATTAAAATAAGAAAAATCCAAAATCTTAAAATTATAATTTATAATAGATATTAATTCGGTTACATTGTAATGGATACTAATTCGGTTACAAAAAATTAGTGTAGGTATTTAGAATATGAATTTTAATTTTAATTTTCAATTCAATTTATTGTTAAATCATTAAAACAAAAGCATTTATTGTGAAAAACGCTAAAAATGTTAAAATCTGATAAAATAAAAACATTTACTCGCGCCTGCACGCGCGTGCAAAAATCTACAAGCACGTGTAAGAGCGAGTAGAAGATTGCAAGCGCGAGTAAACACGTGTAAAAAAATGACTACATAACCTCTAAATACAAATTTAATTTTACAATATAATACGAGCGTGCACGCGTGTGCAAGCTTCCTATATAACCACGACCTTAAACCCCGTCAGGGTTCTAGGGACCCAAAATACGCAACAAATTATCTACTCAACTGATTTTAAAAAATTTTTCACTGTTAGAAAGCTAAATTATTTTAGATGAATATAGGTTGTTATATGAGATCCGCTAGTGTCCAATCTTTGGAAATTTCTTATGTTATGCAGATGTTACGACAGGGATATTTTAAATAATGCTGACTTAACCGAAAACTGGTTTTTGAAATTAACCTCCAAATATATTCTGTACATATTTCTTTATTCCCAGTATTTTTTCTTTGCTTAGCTCCGATGATAAGATGATAAAAATTTATTTAATTTGTTGTAATAGGAAATTTTGTGATTCCATTTTTTTTTTTGTGCATTTTGCACGTTCATATAACAAAAAGAAAAATTATTACATTCCGCTGCGATTTACGTGATTTTTCCATGTTTCCTGTTCGATTTGACGACATTCAAATGAAAATTCAATTTCCGCTCGCTCACAAGCATAGAGTAGAGAAATAGAAAATGTAATGTTGAAAATTTAATTTTCAAGAAAATTATTCAATTTTTTCTTTTTTCTCGACAAGAGATGATACATTTTTTATTTTGTAAAATTTACACTAAGTTTTTTTTTATTTATTCATTTAAAATAACTATACAGCTTTGAAGCTTTTAATCGCGTTAAAAACCACAGAATAAGAAAAATACTACAAGAATTTGTAGTTTAACTGGAAGGACACTATATATAAAGCAAAGAAACATAATATGTAATTATATACAATCTATAATATCTAGTTTGAAGGGAAATTCATTTATTTTTTTAAAACCCGGAAAGAAGTTGGCGCCGAAAGTTGGAAAATCTTTCTGTTTTTTATATGGCTAAATTGCTCCCAAATTGCTCCTTTGGAATCAGTAGTTGCTCCATCTGGAACTTAATTACTTAATTAGTTATTTACAAACAAAAAAACTTTTTTGTTTGACTATTTCTATTATCAAAATCTTGTCAAATAATGCATTTTTATACAATTACTTTATATCAAAAAATTGTTCCCAATTTGCTCCATCTAATTTAAAAGTTAGTTATTAATTTCTCTAAATAATAATTAAAATATATTAAAATAAAAAATATTATGAATTAGGTTATGTATTATTAAAACGTATAGGCAATTCATTATACCTTTAAGTCGTTTGGATATATTTAAGGATAATTGAATTTTGACAAGTTAAATAACATTATAAAAAAACAAAATATTTTAATAATTATTCAAAAAAATTAAGATTCACCTTTTAAATTAAATAGAGCAAACTGGGAGCAATTTATTGACGTAAAGAAATTATATAAAAAAGTATTATTTTGGAAGATTTTGATAACTTAAATAACGGAAAAAAATTTTTTTCTTTATAAATAACTAATTAAATAATTAAGTTTCAGGTGGAGCAATTACTGATTTCAAAGGAGCAATTTGGGAGCAATTTAACCATATAAAAAACAAAAAGATTTTTCAACTTTCGGCGTTAAGTTCTTTCCGGTTTCTTAAAATCATTGAGGAGAGAATCGACTAGAGAGAATGCTATGTATTACAAATACATTAAGAAATTGAAGCAAAAAAATTGACTGATGTGAGCAAAAAAATTAACTGATGGGATTACTTTAATGGCGGTCAAACCATTAATTTAATGGTTTATCTAATATTTATAAACAAGTATCCCTGGTTACAAGTTAGGCTTACTAAAATGGAATCCTGCTTCAAAATTTAATGCCTGTGGTATCTCTAGGAAACATATTATGTTAATATGTTCGATTCACTGCTCAGTGTTTAAAATAATGTAGTTTTGAAAACTTGGACGTTAAAATGATAGCTGTCAAAGTTTTAAAATACGAAAAAATTCAACAAAGATGCTCGTTTTGGAATTCTAGAGGTCATGTTTTCCCCCTTTTTTTATATAAAACATCCCTTCCATTACTATCGTCAGGGCGGCAAATATTTCTTCTCAAGATTAGGGTCAACTTTTATTTCTCCTCAGAAAATTCTCTAGGAATCGTAAATTACAATTTCTTCTGTTAATTATTGATTAATTTTCAAAAATATTGAGTTTAAAATCAAGTTTATTTAACGTTCAAGCTCTTTAAACAATTCCAAAGATCCAAATAGTCCCAAAGAAAAGTTCTGAAATTTCAATCCAATATTTTATAATAACAAAGCAGTGAAAAAATGTGGACGGACGCTGGGAACGTTATTCTGTTCTGGAAACGGTCAGAGCTAAGTAGTTTGGAACGGCACTAAACCAAAAAATACGCTACTGACTTTCGTAATATTCAGTGATAATGATATTGAAAATATTCAGATCTCAACAATCGTTTCAAAATTTATTTGCAGTGGTCCCCAGGCAATAAAACAGTTGTCCAGTATTGTGTTTAAGGGTTTCAGGGTTTTAATTCAATTATAGAAGATTATAAATCTATATTGTAAATAGAGTGAATACCAGCCTAATAAAGTTGTCAGGATTAATTTAATTGCAATGCATTTGCATATTTATGTGTCACGAGTAAAATATAAAAAAATCTATGTTAAATATGTCATAAATTAAATAGGGTACAATTCCCAGCAAGATCAATAAACCCTTGTATGAATGTTTTTATATGTTAACGTATATTGTTTTTCACTGTATCATACAAGTACTACGTTATTTAAAAAATTGATGTCTCTGGTTGTGATATCTTTATGTTATAATACAAGGTGATCCAGAATTATGTACCGTAATTACTGGAGCTGGTAGTACGTTCAAAAATAATGGTATCTTTTTTCATCTTCATTTTTTTTGAAAACTCAATAATCAGAGATATAAACTAGGGGGGTGAAATGTAGAGGGGTGAAACGAAACTGACTTCTTTTCTTTTAAATTTATTAGGCACCCCTGAATAATGGATTCATATTTTAGGAGTGCGTATGAACATCAGGATAATTAAACTTATGGTACCAATTATTCCATCACTTATGATTAGGGGATAATTTGGAAATAGATACTTCTACTTTAAATTACTCGAAAACGGTATCATTTATCGAAATGTAACACGTATACCTTTTTTACGTGGAATTGTCTGAGGAATCATATTGTTAAGAAATTTATTTAAATAACTGTAAATTAAAAACGAAAAAACGTGATAATTCACATCTACCACCCAAAACCATCACTTGGTCATAAGTAGTGGAATAAGTGTTAACATAAATTTAATCCTCCTAACGCAAAATACGCACCCCTAAAATATCAATCCGTTATTCAGAAGCGTCTGGAAAATATTTATGAAAAGATGGTTTTCGTTTCCCCCCTTTCCAGGGATGTATCACCCTTATTATTGAGTTTTGGAAAAGGTAACATTATCTTTGAAAGTACTATCAGCCGTGGTAATTACGGTACATAATTCTGGACCACCTTGTATCTTAAAATATAATAAAATAAATATTGTTTACTGATTTATATCACATTTTTTAATTAAAATTGACATAGTGTTTGAAAAATTACCAAACTGGATCGGCTGGGACTCGAACCCGGATCTCTTGGTTACCAGCCGAGCGCCTTACCAACCAGGCCACCGATCACTTGTTCGAGTGCCACTCCAATTCAGTAATCAATCAAACACAACCTCTCTCTAATGCAAGACGCAGTTTTATACTTTTTAATTTCAAATGTTATCGAGTGCCTGTGAAACATTATTAGTGTATGGCGGATTTTTATCCGTATTTAAACATACACCAATATTCATATGTTCACTCAATGCCCAGCTTTGGCTGATACTTGAACACTCGATGTACTTTGGCAAATGGCCAATTCATTATGTTAATTAAAATTGACATAGTGTTTGAAAAATTACCAAACTGGATCGGCTGGGACTCGAACCCGGATCTCTTGGTTACCAGCCAAGCGCCTAATTTGATTGATTACTGAATTGGAGTGGCACTCGAACAAGTGATCGGTGGCCTAGTTGGTAAGGCGCTTGGCTGGTAACCAAGAAATCCGGGTTCGAGTCCCAGCCGATCCAGTTTGGTAATTTTTCAAACACTATGTCAATTTTAATTAACATAATGAATTGGCCATTTGCCAAAGTACATCGAGTGTTCAAGTATCAGCCAAAGCTGGGCATTGAGTGAACATATGAATATTGGTGTATGTTTAAATACGGATAAAAATCCGCCATACACTAATAATGTTTCACAGGCACTCGATAACATTTGAAATTAAAAAGTATATCACATTTTTTATTCGATCGGAAAACTGGAGGTCCATAATATCGAGAAACATATATAAAAGAAGCTGTCTTCGAGTTGTAACTGCAGCAAATTTGAAAAATGCTGTTTTGAGAAAAACGCGTTTAAAGTTTAAGTTACTGATTAGACGATCGAAATACGTAAAAAAGTCGATTTATTTCATAACCTCGTATCTTAATAATTCTGTACAACAAAAAAGTGGACTGAAATCTCGTATTTGCTAAAAACAACGGAAGCTTGTAGTTTAAAATACTTAAAAATGTCCGCTTCATGTCCACAGAGGTAACAAACATCAAAAAATGTAACATACATAAATCTCAAATTCATAATGAAGAAAATACAGTATTTAATATGTTTTTTGTGTTTCGTCAAAATTGTAGTCTTTGAGATACGAGGTTAAGACAGAAAGGTAGCGATATACGCTACAGAACTAAAGTGTTTATTTTGATCCCTCGTGTGAATTGTTGCCTTTGGACCTTTACAGGTCCTCTAGCAAGAAATTCACACTCACTCGGGATCAAAAGTCACAACTTTAGTCCTTTGTTTTGAAAAAGTTGCCAAGATTCACGTCTCTAGACTAGAATACTGTCTCAATCTTGAAAAAAAAATTATCTCATTTTATAATTTTAGTTTTAAGATTCTTTTGAACAACATGGTATATTTGGAATGTATTATATATAAACACATATGCGTTTCAAATTTATTATTATACCGTTTGTGCATACTTTTACGACAGATGAGTCACAGTAAAATAATTGTGTTTGTAGTTTATGTAACGTAAATACAATTGGAATAATATTTTGCAAGGGAAGTGATGAATGTGACCCTACCTACCCCAATATGTATGCAGTTGTATCTACACAATTATTTAGGGTGTGTGTCAATAGTGAATATATACACAAATGTATTATGTATGCACGAATGTAGATTTAGCTTTATGAGCTTTACGTTAATGTGTATTTTGATTATCACAGATGCGCAATGACCATTTGGTAAAATATTTATGTAGGTATATGTTCAATTTATCAGTACTGATACAGTGACTATAACGAATCGATGGCTTTCTGACGTAAGCTCGTCTTTCAGAAATGACAATATTCCAGGAAATCTCCAAAAACTGAATAATTTATTTATTTATTTATTTCATAGTACCCTACTTTGTCTTTCAGAAATGACAACATTCCAGGAAATCCCCAAAAATTTAATAATTTATTTATTTATTTCATAGTACTCTATTTTATTTTATAACTAAACCATAAATTACTATTAAAAATCATTTTGTTTATGAATTTTTAATTATTTCTATAAGATACGAGGTTACATGCATTTACACAGCGCGAGTTTTTCGAGAGTTGCCATTTTGATTACAGCCAAACCGTTGATTTAATCGAAAAATTGATTTTGATTTGTATTGGTTATGTACATTTATTTCACCTGCCACCTGTCGTTCTATAAATAAATAAAAAATAAATATATTTTTCAGTAAATTAATGAAATACTTCAAATTATTTTTAAATTAAGTTACTTTAAATACTAATCTTTTAAGATAATTTGATTTTATTATGCAAAAATGTTAAAAACTTGAAATAGAGCCCGACATCTATACTCAAAAATCTGAATTACTCCAAAACTATACTCCAAAAACTACCACTTGTATTACAGAGAATGATACTAAATAAGGTTCTTTTCTTGGATGTAATAGAAATGTTAGCCGACTAAAACTCTGTCGGTTGAAAGAGCCTCAAATACATATGCATATTTCTACCACCTAATTGCTAAATTAAAGAAAAATTCAAAAAATAAACTTGGATAAAAATTTTTTTTTCTTCATTTATATTTTTAATTGATGCATTAGATCAGTATTATCGCAAAATTAACATATAGTCTCATTTAAAAATCTATAAGTTTGTATCATAACTCGAAAACCATAAGAGCTATAAAGCTCGTGACTATAGCAATCGGTTGCCCCCGTCGATATCTATAACTCTGATTTGAACAATTTTTCGATTAAATCAACGGTTTGGCTGTAGTCAAAATGGCAACTCTCGAAAAACTCACGCTGTATAATAAAATATTTAGAAAGTAACAGGTTGTGCTATCTTTCGTTCATTATTTAGAAGTCGCTCGGTCTGATTATCGGTTTGTACCTCGGTTTCATTTTTAGGCAGTCTTAAACTATTCGACAACTTTAGATTAATAGTTAAGTCACAATCTAGTACAAAATTTAGAAAAAATGAAAAAATTCAGACTCAAGCTTTTTCTTTATTCTTTTAGTTCCAAACGTTGACTGTAGTCGACATAAAACAATAAATGACTTTTTAATATATGAGGGCAGGGCCGGATTATCCACTAGGCCTACCTAAACCATGGCCTAGGGGTGGAAAAAGTTGTAAGTTGACATTTTTTCTTTCTGTTCGTTAGTTATTTTTAAAGGAGAGTCGAAAAAAAAAGTTAAAATTTTCTTGTTTTTGAACAAAAGATGGGGGCGGCATTTTTTAAGGTGCCTAGGGGGGCACTTAGGGTTAAGTTGGCCCTGTATGAGGGTTAATATGTTATTATGAATGTTCAGAGGAGGAAATAAGATATTTGTTTAGAATATTTCATGAGCTTGATTGTCATTAAAAATGCCAGAAACCTTTTATGTCTACTATAGTCGACATCAAGTTAAAAAAAAAAAATATTAAAAGTGTATTTGGAATGAGAAGGTTATAAAATGATTAGTTTAGATGTCATTAATAATTAATTATGAAGTTTTTCCTCTTCAACGAACCGAGTACCCCTCTTTGAGGAGTGAGAAGAAGTGAAATGTTACTTTTTGGCCAATTCCTTAGTATTTTAAATTTTAGGGGAAAAATGGTTCAGTGCAAAATTGAAGCTTATAAAATTATCTACAATAAAGGTTTTTTACCAATTTTTCGCCAGTTTAACATTTCTTCAAGAAATTTCCTTTACGTAACAATAAAATTCTACAAATTAATATTCAAAATCTCAGTGCAAATAGTACAGAGGTATAACCCAGAGGCGATTTTTGGATTTTTATTTTGGGTAAGCTCGAATTTTTGTATATGTACTATAAACATGTAACGGTAATAACAAGAGGACGGCGGAAAGTAATAAAGTGTCTCAAAAGAGAAACAAAGAATGTCTTTATAAAAAATACAGTTTGCGAGCAAAAACAAGAAAACCTTTGATTAAGAACTTTTTACAATTAGTACTGATTAGATCTGATTTCAAAATTTCTTGACCCTGACAATTTTTGGGTAGACCTGGATCTACCAGCCTACCCGCTAAAATTGCCACTGGTACATCCCTAATATAAACAGTACAAAATTCTTTTTTTTCGAAGCATTTTCGTTTATGGCTAGATCTAGTTTATGGCCAATTTATTTAAAGAAAATTAAATGGACAGATAATTTTGATGAAATGAGACAAAACAGAAAGCCTAAAATATAAAATAAATAAATGAGAAGTAAAAAATGTTACTTACTCTATTTTGGTGCAATTAACTTCGTCGGAGAAATCTTTGCAATCATTGTCGTGATCACACACCCAAGATTTTGGTATACACAGTCCATTGGCGCACTCATACTGATCTTCCATACACTCCTCTGAAAATCCTGTGGCAGTAGAAAAATTATATAACTACGTTTTCAAGGACTCAAAGTGTTTCTTGATTACCGCAATGAGTTTCGTCCGAATAATCGCCACAATCATCATCACCGTCACATAACCAATCCTTCAGGATACATTTTCCGGTGCCCGGACATGGAATACTGTTCTCGGATTCGTTACAATGTGATATGTGGAAACCTTTCTCTTCGCCACAACCGAGTTCATCCTCTGAATTATCGCAGTCGATTTCACCATTACACCTACTCCAGAGAATTGGGTATTAGCACAAAAAAAAATTGGACAATTAGCACGAAAGTTCGGGGAACAAACCTTAAATCATTTTTGATACACGAACAGCTTGCCGCACAAAGAAATTCGCCGCGATAACAGTGTCCATGGCAACGATGTTCAGCCGCATCGCCTTCTTCGAGGATATCTTCATCTTGCATATGGCGATGTTCACTATGAATCGAATGTGGTATATTCCCGTAACGACTGTCGAGTCCTCCACGATCCGGTAAATAATCGCCAGCACCAAATCGTCCAAAATCGTATCGTCCCCCGTACACATCGAGTCGTCTCATTCCCCCGCCACGTCCATTATGTGTCATGCCATAATTGTTGATACCACCGCCCGTTTTGGAACCACCAGGTGGAAAGCCACTTCGACTTCGATCAATTTGATGTTGCATAACCTCGGGATGGACTCCCGGGTACGGGACAGGTATCTGTTCCATATCTGGATGGATTATCGGTGGTAAAATGGGCATAATTGGTGGATGCATTTTCATCTTTGGACTAGGAATGAACGGATGCTGTGAAGGTTGTTGTGCTACCGACGGTTGCTCGTCACTGCGGGGTCCAGTTCCAGAATTGGAAGGCGGTGATTTTGTTGTTACAGTTGGCGGACTGTTGGTCGTGGAGGTTTGCGTGCTGTAGATGATTGGACTGGAGCCAGCTTGACGCAATTGGCCGGATCCATACATTTGCCGTGCTGCGCCACGATTGATATGATTTGTTGGCTTCACGTCAATTGAATTGTCTGTGGTGCCGCTTGTGTTTGCATTCAGTACGCCTACAAAATTGACGAAGAAAAAAATTAAGTTAAAAACATTTTTCAATTCTCAGTTTCTTTTAAGGGGAGATTCGCCAAAAAAACATCGAAAATCAACCATTTTTATTACAAGCTTTTATTTAACTTGCTATGTTAGTATGTTTGTTTAGATCAAATTTTGGAATCAAAATTTAGACAAGTTGTAATTGAGCCAGAGGTTTCAAATTTTGCATACGTGTATAACTTGGATGACAATACAATATTCTACAATTAGTTTTTTCCTAAATTCTCTCAAAACTAAAATTGCTGATTTTTAGTCTTAAATGTAAATTTTTGACATTTCGAACTGTCAAATATTGTTTCATGATTTTATATTACAACTTTTAATCTCCATAGTTATGTTTGATTAGGGTAAAATCTCAATGGGTAAAATAACGATTAAAATATAGGTAACAAATTACTTCTTTAATTAATTTTTTTTTAAATTAATTTTGATCAAACTAAAAAGTATAAAATAAATTAAATTAAAAAAAAAAATTTTTTTAGAAAAGCTTTTATTTAAAAATTGGACTAAAAAGTATAAAATAACTTTTGAGTAAAGTTTGAAGCAATATGCAATATAATTTATAAAAGCTGGAAGAATTATGAAGAAAAACAATCGATCTTTTTTCTCCCCTTAAAATTTTAAGACTATTTGCACTAATTTTAAACTGCTAACTAATTTAAATTATTTAACGATGTTATAGAGGCCTTAAAATGATTTGTTGATGACACTGAGCTGATTTAAGTCTTCGATTTTCATATTTGTTATCAAAATGACGAAATTTCTCAAAAAATAAATATATGAGCCGTTTATTTTGAAAGTGGGGCAAGTCCATATTTTCTTATTGTGAGATATTTAAGGGTTTGCGTTTCAATAAATTTAAAAATATTGGTAAGTATTAATAGTCATATTTTTTGTATTTTGTGGTATTAGATAATGTAAGTTTATAATCCAATAGGGTTTATAGTGCTGGCTAAAAGAAATAGTGATTTTAATATAACAAAATGGACTTGCCTCACTTTCAAAATTAATGAATTATTGTAATCGTTAATTTAAATTGATAATATTTCAGTTGTATAATTTAAAAATAAACATAATAAAAACCTTTCATACGACAGTTCAACTTCAGAAGCACCTACTTTGACATTATTACCCCCTACCAGTGCCTTAGTAGTAGAACTGACTGTATGAAAATTAGTATGTTCTTTAAAAGGGCGACTCATCCCCTCTGCAGTGTTGCTTAAAATGAATTTTGAAAATTTATTCTAATTATTTTAAACTATTTTCTTTGAAGAAGTTTTTGATTACTCAAATAGTAATTATGTCGACACAGTCACCCCCGTAGTTAACTACCCCTGGATTTAGTATTAGGAAATTGAGTAAAACAGGTCGATTAGATTCTTTACGTATATTTGAAATCTGTAAATAAAACTTTATTATATTTTATTTTTTACTCCTTTTCGCAAAATTAACCCCCAAATCTTAGCCCCCAACTACCCCTGTTGGTGTAATTTAAACAAATTACATATCAATAGATAGCTTTTTAAGAAAGAGCAATATCGCCAATTTAAACTTTTGCTCTATCTCTTACCGTTTTCGGGATATTTGAAAAATTAAATTTTCACCCCAATTTTTGAAGGAAGATTTTACCCCTTCAAACCGCTTTTCCGCAGGTAAAAAAAAATACGTGTTACTTATTTTTTAGTGCTCTACGATATGTCTAAGTTTTATCAAAATCGGGAGGTCCGGTCTCGGGAACTTTACTTGTAAGATGGACTTGTACCACTATCAAAATAAACATATTTACAATACTGTTAAGAGCTAAAACTTCAACCTTCCATATATTAGGCTTCTGAATTTTTTTGACTATAAATTGTTGACAGATAAAAAGATCATAGTAAGTCTTATCTATAACTACCATTATCTTCATTTTTTCAAAAATGGACTTGCTCCACTTTCAAAATAAACGGCTCATATGTTTTATTGTTAAAGTTGGGATTTTATTAATCAAACTTCTAATTTGATTAATAATGGAAAGAGCGACATCTAAAACCTATATTAACTGTGATTTCTAAGGTGTCGTGATCATGCCACCCTTTTGATGTACTTGATAACATCATCAAGTTTAAAGTTTCATTGTATTTTTAAATTACACGTTATGAAAGAAATTTTAATTAAATTACTTCATGCACTTTAAAAAATCTGAGAATAAACTTTTAATTTTTGTAAATAATAATATATCTAATTATTTTGCAGAAATTCAATTCAAAACCGAATTTCATGTCAATATATTTAAAATTGTAACCTTTTGATTTATTTTTGTTATTAATAAATAGAAAACTTGACAAAAATTGGGCTGTAAGTCTTAAAAACAGACGTTAAACCTCATTATTGTTATTATTATTATTATATTGTAAAAAAAGCAATATTTGGGATTTAGCTTTTTTATTTAGGCCACATGATGGCACATGTTTAGCACAATACAGTACAACTTTTTTGTTTGAAAAAATGAGAACGGGGTAACTGAACGGGGGATAGACGGAAAACGACTAACAAATGGTCGGAAAACGACATTTCATATTACATGACCTAATGTTACTCCAACTAATGATGCAAATAATTCCAGGCTTCAATAATTTTATTTAAACGAGTGACTTTTAAACATTTCTGCACTGCTTAAGAATATGTCAATATTTATTTGAATTACATGGTAGATCAAGTGGTCGAAAAACGACATTTCATATTACACGGCCTAATGTTATTCCAATTAACGGTAGAAATGATTCCAGTATAATACAAGAATTCTATTTAAATTTAAAGAGTTGCTTTTAAATATTTCTTTAATGCTTAAGAAAGTGTCGGCATTTTTCTGAATTACATCGTTGACCATATGGTCGACCATGGTTGACCGTATAGTTATTTCTTATTGAAGGCTCCAATGCTATTTCAACTGAAGACGGAAATGATTCTAAGCAGGGTCGGATTAACCCTGAGTGCTGCCTCTAGGCACCTTGAAAACTACCGCCTCTACCTTTTGCTTGAAAAGAAGGAAATCTTAATTTTTCCTACTTTCTTTTCAAACTTTCTCCTAAAAAATAAGTGACGAGCAAAAAAAAACCTCAATTACTAATTTTTCCGCCTTGTTTTAAAAATTTACTGCCCCTAAAAATCTCCCGCCCCTAGGCCGTAGCCTAGGTTGGCCTATTGGCTAAGCTGGCCCTGATTCTAAGATATAAAGAATTCTATTTAAAATTAAAGAATTTCTTTTAATCATTTCTGTAATTTTTAAAAAAAAGTGTCCATGTATTTATTTGAATTACATGATCGGTCAAAACTGTAGATAACATTAGGAGGAAACGAATCGCTGGCTTATATCAATAATTGACGGTAATTTACTTCATTGCCGAAATAAAGCTTCCAATTGTTGATAATGTACATAGTTCGAAATATGACTATTCAAATTAATGGGGCTTAAAGAAAATACCCATTATAAGTGTTTGCGGGAAATTACCTTCAAATAGTAAATGCTGTGAAATTATCATTCAAGTAAAAAAAGATTTCTTCTGTGTTTTATTTCAATTTAGAGTTGTTTCACCCTGAAAATTATTGTTTTAAATTTTATTAAACTAGTGTTAATTTCAAAGGTGTAATTGGGTTTTTGAGTAAAAAATAAATATCATTTTTTTTGTTTTATTTCAAATCTACATCATAGATAATATTGATAATCGATACGAACAATTTTTTAAAAATGATATATAATAAATAATAAATTAATTAAAACTTGAAAAATTTTAAAAAATATCATTTGGTTAAAAACAGCACTACAAAAGATCGCGATGTCTGTGACGTCATAATGGTAATATGTCAAAAGTGTCAAAATTATTAAAATTTAGTAGGAAAAATTTTTGATGGTTTTTTCATTGAGTTCGACGTTCAAAAACTTGAGGGACATTTTTCTTCCGGATTTATTTTTGTATTGCTATCACAAAGTGGTACAAAACAAGCTCGATATTTCTTTAAATTAGACATTTTCAATAATAGTTATTCAATACAGTGATGTTTATAGCAAGCAATAATTTGGATAGAAACAACAATTCCAGAGCAACAATAATTTCATAGTAACATTAATTTCATAGCAATAATAATAGTAGGAGAGCTATGGGCCGATTTGCAATAATTATTTCAACACGGGTTAAATTGAGAGGATAGGATCTTGGATACTACTTTACACAAAAATTCAGTTCTGGCAAGCTTATTCGGCCGGGTTGAGTCGAATGGGCTTGCCAGAACTGAATTTCTATGTAGAGTAAGTATCCAAGAATCTATCTTCTCAATTTAACGCGTGTTGAAATGACCATCCGCAAATCGGCCAGTAGCTCTTGGTCTCTAATCTATTTGAAAATAAAAAGACACTAATGTAGCTATGTTCAGGTCATACAACCTTTATTACGTCACATAAGCGCTCGTGAACTATCGGCCCGTTATCGGTTCTAAGTCTGAAAATTTATTTTTAATTTAATATAACTTCTTAATTATTACGTTTAAAAAAAAAATAAAAAGAGTTTTCTTATAAAACTTATATATGATCTTTCCATTTATGACAAAAAAATTTTTTCTTCAAAAACCTAATTACAATGGACCGAATGGAGCAGCCGCTCTAGGACGCACCACAAAAAAGGGAAATTTGGAATTTTTTTTTTTTTTTTTGCTTACCAGCAGTATTTCTTGTAAGGGGAAAAATGGACATGTCCTTTTTTTTTGCTTGTTAGTTTCATTTTTGTAGAAAAAGAGAATTTTTGAGGCAGGAATTTAACGCTTGAGTTAAATTTGCTTCAGGGCGCAAAATTTGTAGTTACACCTCTGGTCAATTTTATAATTTCTTCACAGAATACTTTTAGTGACTGTTTGCGGAATACGAGTGTTTTGGAAAACACTGCATTAGGGTATTTTCATATTGAAATAAATAGCTAAAACGGATCATTAAAATAGGAAAACGAAAAATTTTTGTAATATTATAATAAAATTGATAATGGATCTTAAGGTACCATCACAATTTTTTCGCAATTTTTTTTTGGATGGATAGGATGGGGGAATGGGGATGAATTTTTTTGTACGATTAATACCGCTATTTAACAATACAAAAATATTCTTTTTATTCATTTTTATTTAATGTTTATAATTATTATAATTTTTTGAAAAAAGTGTTTTTAAAAAGGGGCGGCTGAGAAAAAAAAATCAAATAGATTATTAAGTTGTAGGTAAGTCGCTATGTTCCTATAGAGGATTTTTTTTTTTGAAATTTGAAAAAATGGCGGCAGTGCAAAATTTAGGCCTATATTCAACAGTTTTTCGTGTGAAAAAATAGGAAGATTTTTAAAAAAAAGCTCCCATAGGTACATGGAGAATGGATTAAAGAATATTCTGTCAAAATTTAAAACTTCTAGCTTGGAAACTTTCCCTCTGAGAGTGGGTACCGTTTTTAAAAAGACTATTTCGATGTCTCGAAATTGTTTCAAATCATTGTTTACAATACGTGTATGCTGCTAAAATTTGGTAAAAATATATTATCGAAAATAATATAAATCGACCGTCTAAAAACAAAGCGACTGGTGAACCTTCAACTTAAATATTATTCATCAAAAGGAAATGCACTTTTATCTCAGACATTATAATTATTCATTGAGTGTGCTGTGGCCTGCTTGTAGACGCGTATGCCATTTTTCTTTCTCAATGAGCGACTTGATTCGTTTGATGTGAATTATTTACGTATAGAGTTAATTATGTTGGTTTATTTTTATTATTTATATTTTTGTCTTACTCCAATTAGCTACATTTAACGCGTTTATTTGACTCTTCAACAACAAAAACTCTCTCTGGAGTGCCTTTATTATACTTCATAAAGGTGATTATGAATATGAAATTAGGATATAAATAGAAACACGAATAACAGACTAGACTTTTGGTGTATTTGATGTTTTTTTAGATGGACATAGGTGGTTTTCTGCAGATTTTAAAATGAAGTTAAAAATAAATGAGTATTTTAACCCAGTCTGCTACTGAACAAGAATAACTTTTGTGTCTATGCTGCGCAAGAATAAATTACACATTAATTTTACAAAAATATTGACGTAAAAATCAGTTTCTAGATTTCGATAGATTGGACAAGTCTGGTTACCTAAGAAAAGCGTAAAAATTCCTCAAAAATGTAGTAGGGAGAATGATGTAGTAGAGTTTTGGTTTTGTAGTCTTGTCCCGGTCTTGGATGATTATAAGTATGGTTACAATGCCTAGATTCAAGCAAACAAGATCCGGAAATAAAAAAGTTTTAAACACCCACAACGAAAAAGCTCTAAAACGTTCAAACAAATATTTTTGGAAAATTAGTTTACTTTAATTTATAATGAAATTTTTAATATGGAATTTCAGAATTTTTATTTGCAAATTTTTAAAGCTTTTTCATCGTGAGTTTTTGAGCCATTTTTATTTGAAACTTTTTAGAGCCATTGTTTATCGTGGATTCTTAAAATTATTAATTTTATTTCTTTGAAACATTTTTTTTACCTATATCTTGGCAATTTTGGAATACCCATGATACTACTAAACCCAGTTTCATCAAACTTGATTAAAAATTATATCAAAATTACCAGCTTTCTCAATGGGTTTTTAAGATTTTGAATTTTTTAATTGTTAATTAAAAAGATTAAAAAAAGTGCGTTGCTTATTTTTTACTGTTTGATAACATATTCTTTTGTCAAAATCAATAGGTCTGGCCTCGGGACCCTAAACTTGCTAGTGAAAGTTCTTTTTAATTTTCTGAAATGTAGAATCGCCTTGGTAAATTTCATTAGAAGAATAAAACTATGCTGCCACCATAGACCAATGAACACTATTATATTATACTACTAGACAAAGCGTAAAGCCAGTTTCTAGGCATTTTTCTTGAAGCCGATAACAGGGTGAGACGGGTGAATTTTAATGAAATAATATAATGTCAATTTTTGAGCAAATGCGACTATAATTATTGCAGGACATAATTTGTATACATGCGTATTTTGAAAATAAAGTGAATACCACTTTTTTTCTTTCAAAATTTTGCAGTTTCTTTCCAAATAAGTAAAATTTTATTATCAATATTATATTTTTACAATAATTATTTGAAAACGTTACTACGGATACCATCCATTACTATTTGGTCGTAGCTGACTGCCTCAATTATACATTTATATAATTAATCTATATATAATATAATGTATAATATGTTCATTGGTCTGTAGCTGTCACGAATCAGCCCACCTTATTAATACAGTAACGTGATAAATTTTAGATCGATTGACAAAAATAATCCAATTACCTAAAAAAAATATTCAGTTTCAAAGAATTCCTCCTACACTGTACTCGACAGAGATGTCGCTACCCACTGACATAAATGAATTCTTGATTGCACATCCTCAAAAAAGTAAAAGAGCTTCTTTAAATTTAAAATGACTTTTTGACAAGTGCATTTAAATTAGCTTCTTTCATTTTTTCAATCTGTTTTTGTGATAAGTAAGGAACATACACGCCTTCGTTTCTTTTGTAAAAAGCTGCTGTCATGTTTTATGTATGATATAAGGTTATATACCTACCTGACCCAGATTTTCATACGTATTACAAGTAAAAAAAAAAGAGGTGGAAATATGTCCGTTTATTGTTAGGAAATCTTTTTTTTTTCCATTAAAGAGTAGGTGTGAAAGATGTTGGCTTTATGATGAGAAATGACAGATTGTGTAAATATACGCTTACAGGATGATTCTTTGGGCCAGTTTACTTGAAAGTTTGAAAGCAAGGGACACAAGTAGTAAGGACATTCTTCGGTCCTAATATTCTAGCATGATTTGAAACCTAGAAAAGTTCATGCAAGAAGGTAAAAGATTCAAAATACATTTTAGGGTATGAAGTACGACCTGGGTCAAATTTACAATTCTTGTGTCTAGGGAAGCAATAAAATTTTGCACTTCCGCTCTTCATGTAAGGGTTTTGAAAGTTTTGCGTCGGCGAACCAAATTGTAAATACCAAAATATTTGGCGGGTCAAGGAAAAAATTTTAAAATAGGAAAGGACATAAAGGAAAACCGAATTTGTTTACTTAAGCTTCGTTGTTTCGAGGAATAAAATATAACAGTGGTATCCAACCCATCGAGTGCAGATCAAATTTTAGTCGATCGCTCGTTCCAATTTATAAATTGAAAATGGGGGGGGGGTGTAAAATTTCTCCAACAGATCTGATTCAAGTCATTCTTGTAGCCATTCATTTAAAAAAGAAAAAAAATTGAACTTGATGACATCATCACAAATACAAAATTTTTTAAAAGCTCCAGCAACATGATATTTGAAGCTATTCATAGATTTTCGATACTACTTTTTTCATTTTCGATGAAACCAGAATTGTAAGGATAACAGAAAAATCACAGGCGGAAATTAATTTACATTTTCTGCACAAATTTGTTTATTTTAACCGAAGAACCTAACTTATCTAGAAGTAGAAAAGTAAAATTTGGCAAAACTGGAAAAGTTGTAAAAGAATGTGGCGCAAAATGTTGAAAAATGTTAGGGAATCAATAAAAATATTGAAAGATCACAAGAAAAAGAACCTTTTAATTTGTTTTATATTTGCAATAAGTTTTCAATTATACCCCCAGACAAAGAACCCTCGATACAAAGAGTACATTCGCGCTTGATTAGCTACACACCATGCACCCTAACACATTCATATTCTTTTTACGATTGTGCAAGGGTAGTTACGGTACAATATACAAAAAAACTGAAAATGAATATTCTAAATATTTGAAAAAGGGTGATTTTTAATAGAATATCTCACAGTTGGCACCTACTGTCTCACCTCACCAACTCACGAGTGGAGTTTGTTTTCCTTCTTGCTGGCATACGCCAACATAAAACCTCATTCCGACTATACCCACAAACCCCTGTAGTATGAATGGTCCATTCACTAAACATCCAATTGCACATGCGCGATTGTTATGTTAGCCAACAACGAACATGAACCACTAATGTTAGATATACGTATACGTTAATTCGCAAACGAAAGATCGATATTCATTTTGGCCGTTTCTAAATGGGTGTGGGTGGTTTCATATTGTGTTATTTTTAGTATATAGGATGAATTTTTAAATATTAAACAATTTAAAATAAAATTATTGGACGTTTTCGACAACCATAAAGTACCTATAAATCAAATATGATATCATGTTTATCCAATTGGAACACTATGTTTTTTTTTATTGCACTTGCATTGTCATTCATCTAGTACAATATTTGGTGACAAACTATGAATATTTTAGGCCTAGTTACTAGTATTGTGATGTGTCACAATTAATAAAATTTAATTCTTGAGGCTGCACAGCGCCTACGATTGTGTTAAAATAAAATATTGGAACGAGTCCATTCAGTAATGATGTCAAAGCTGATTAAAGTTTTTTTTTTAGACAAAATTAGTCATTAGCCAAAAATATCGAGCCTATAGTAGTCGATTAATCGCCTAAATTTTTAATCATATCTATAAATAGAGTAGTCTATATGTAACTCTTTCAAAAACAATGTTTTCTTTTCAATTTAATTATTGCTTATTAATTTTTTTTTAAGGGAAAAAAAAGCATGACACATTACATTGTGTTAATGATATAAAAGTGACAAACCATTTTAGTCATTTTAGTCACTTAGTCGAGGGTACAAAAGTCGATTGAAAAAAAAAACTAAATTTAAGCAAAATTAGTCGACTAAATCGATTAATTTATTAACCACTCGACATTACTATTATTTAGTTAAATAAGTTTGTGAGCAGTTCGCATGAACTAGTAGGGTGCTTATTATATTCAGTTACCAAGGTTCCTGTTAACTAATTATTATACTCTTTTCTTTAGTGCTACTGTTAAAAGTTACTACTGAGTAGGGGAAGGTGGGATATGACAGGAGAGGGGAGTAGGATCGGGTACCCCATTAACATACCAGCTAAACACACCAATCGCAAGCAAGTATCTGCCTTCGGTCTGTCGTTTCAATTAGAGTTAGTCATAAGTAATCTATTATAGTAAACAATTGTATTAATTTATATGATAGAGTCAAAAACGTGATGTTTGGCCGGTTGGGTATAGCTGGGACAAGATGAATTTTTGAATTACAAATTTTTGATTACAATTTTTTATTTATATAAATTATGAAAATGTTAAACTTCTTTTTTTTTTTGGGGGGGGGGGTATTTTGAAGACAGATTAGCAAGGATAGTAGAAATGATCAAAAGTTTAATCATGAGTTCAATTTATTATCACAGCTTAATTATCCCATCTTGCCCTACCTTCCTTGAGCACATTTTATTCAAATTCGGTTATTTGTACATGCAGCCGTTTCATTCATTGTACTTATAAAAATTTTAGAACGTGTTTTTTGAATTTTTTGTACTTGCTGCGAAAAATATATTATCAATTCAACAATATTGTTTATCATATTGATTTCTAATTCTAACTGAATAAAGATATCTGATTCTTAACTACTTTAGCTGGGACTTCTTAACTTATTCTTAACTTATCTTCCTTCTTTCATAGTATAAAATACACGTTTATACTTAAGAGTAATTATTTACGGTAAGAATAATAGGAATTATACGCACTTTTGAAAAAACAAGTACGTTGATTGAAGTTCGTGGCTCAAACAAGTAAAGGTTTTTTTATTTAGTCAGGAATATCAGCCTTACACGGGGTCTCCACTAGACATAATTGATGTCAAGACATATGTCTTAACATAATTTATTTCTTAAAATATAATCAGTAGTGGGAACTTCTTATGTCTTGACATATTTAATTTCTAAAAACAGTAAATCCTATTATTATTTGTGTAGAAAGATTTTCAAAGCTGTAACATTAATTCTATGTTTACAACAAATACAAAATTCGGAAAAAGAAACAAACAAACAGAATTAAAAATAAAAATCATAAAAATCTCCCAAGTGTTGAGTTAATTCATCGATTCGCCATCTTGAAAATCTTAAACGTCAAATTTATGTCTGAAAATATGTCCGAGTTGATGTTATAACATATGTCAAGACATATATGTTATGACATAAAATATGTTATAACATTTAGCGTCTCCACAGGACATTTTTATGTCACGACATAAGTTTTAACATAATATATATCTAGTGGAGACGCGGTGTTAGAGCTGCAATGTTTTTAGACCATGTTCTTTCGTGTAAAGTGTCTTTTGAGTTTGAACTTCGTTACTTTAATGAATACTCATATCCACAAAACCTCTTGGGTGTTGGAATATGTCAAATAAAAGTCAAAAAAATAACTAACTACTTATTAGGTTATGTTTATTTTATATCTTTTCCAAAAGAAAATATAATAATATAATATTAGTGACCTTTTGCTATCCCCCGTTGCAAGCAATAAAATATATAATTTATAATTTTCCATTTGGAAAATTTTCTAAACGACTTGTTTTTATTTCTGTTCGGAGAGCTATAGTTCTGTTGGAATGTTCAATTATATTGAATACACATCAAACGATATGCAGCAGTGGTGGCAGTGTTCAATATATACAAAATATAAACTCGGCAGAAGTTTATGTTTAAAAAAGAATTTTATTTCACAAAATACAAATTTTTACAAGAATACAATTTTTTACAATATAATTTAAAAAAAAAATAATTTACTTTATCACCGCCGCGGTATTCAAGTTAACCATCTGGTACGTAGCTGACTTCGGTAAGACGGATGGTGAGCAACTGCTACTTGGCCCATTTGTATCGTGACTTATATACGGTTGAATTTCTTGTTACTTTCTGGAATGACATTGGTCGTGTGTCCTGCGGATATACTTAATGAATATAGGTCAGAAGTTGGACTTTCCTTTCACTTGAAATTATACTTGTTGTTTGTCACGTATGCTAATGTTGAATTTAGTGTAATATGAAGATATGGCTATATTGTAGTTCATAACTCTTCCCTCCCTAAGATGGAAGTTCAATTTTGAAGGGGAATTGAACGACTGACGACCTGTCGATTGGTGGTGCCGTAGGTGCCATCATGTATTGGACTGATTCTTGTGTTGTTTTTGCTCTCTTGCATCTTCTGCATGTAACGTAACTCGTACCGATTACTATTAAGATTCCAATGGTGGTGACTGTGACGGTCATGTGGGTGTAATGTTGATATTTGATAAATTGAATGGTATCCGTATTTTCTAGATGTTTCAGCTGTAACAGATCTAAGTTTATATCTTTAGAAATGTCAGTAATATTAACAGTGTTATATAATATTTGTTCCAAAACTATGTTGTTGATGGTATTGTCTAGAGTCCCATAAGTTATTTGGTTGATCGTTACATGACATTGGTCTACGATGATATGTAGTTTGCCAATGAAGTTGGTAATGTTCTTTCCGCAGTTGTTCGTGATGTCGATTGAATGATTAGTTATGACGATTATGTGGTTGTCTTCTATTTCTTCTATGAATTCTTCTCCTATTGTGCGATGTAGCGTACATTGTGCTGGTTTGTTTTCCAATATCTTTATTTCGCATCGGTTAGCTTCCTTTGGTGTTAATATTACAGGTGGGCAGATAAAATCCTGTTCTATCTTATTGCAAGTCTTTTCTAGGAATTGATAATGGGTTTTGTTATGCAGGATTATATTGGTTTTTGGTTTTATGATTTGATGGTTTTCAGGGATGGGTCTTATTTTGATAGTATTAAAAATATTATTCCTGAACTGTGGAATCATTACAGCGAATATGATATTGGTTCCGTTGTAGTAGGCTTTTAGGTTGAGTAGTTCATATAAGTGTTCATCACTAATAATGTTGATACTACTTTTCAAATTTTCATAAACTAACTTTAATTCATTCTTTGTAAGGATATGCCTAGATATCACATTTAACTTAGCTAGTTCTATCGATAATATAATGTCGTTAACGTGCTGGTTTAAGTATTGAAGTTGTGATTGTAAGGAAAAATAGTATTGTGACTGAAACAGTTGTTGTTCTATTTGGGGATATGTTTTCATAGCATTGGCTAAAATTTTAAGTTTAGCTTGTTCAGTATTTATAAAATCCGTGATGTTATTAAATCGCTCGATCATCTGTGTGTTTAATCTGTGTTGTTGGTCTATTCTGTCCTTTAGTAACAAACTATTATCTTTGAAGGTTTCTATTTGTTTGTTGATTTCTATCGCGTCGTTCTTGTCCATATTGCCAGATATTGCTTTTATTACGGCCCCTAATGCGTTTATCAAACCTCTTTTACTTCTAATTGTCCTCGGTTCTAAGTTTTCTAAGTTTCGCTCTATTTTGTTGTATAAATCCTTTAGATTTTTCGTATTGTAAAATAATGTTTCGTTAAGACTAGTATTATAAATGTTATCTCTTAAGTACCCTAATGTGTCTCTAATGTTAGTTATGTTAATTATATGTATTAGATTATTATAATGGGAAACTACTCTAGTTGTACCTAAATTAAGTGCGATAAGTCCTTTTGTGTGCGATATGTCGTGGTATTCTATTCTTTGCGCGTTCGTCATTGTTAAGAACCTGTAACAACATTACTTTCTTTTAGGTTTTATTTTGGCTTTGTGATATTTGTAATTCTTTGTTTTAAAGGTTAATTTATTGTCGTCAGTTACTTTTTTTGCATTGTACGGAGGTAATAATTTCGTGTTACGTTGTATATTTTTAACATAAACTGTGTCTCCTATGTTTAGTTGTGGTGGATCGTTTCGTTTATTGTTGTTTTTTATTAACGTTTGTTTTTGTTTTTTATGTGCAGTGTATATTCTATTAGCAGTTTTTACTTGGGGATTTAGTTTAATAGTAGGGGTCAGTATGTCTCCATTTTTTATTAAAGTGGATACTTCAATCATGTTTTGTTTCTGTGATTCTAATGTAAAAACTATCGGTGTCATGCACGATTTGTAATATAGTCGGTTAATAGCTCGCCCGAATTGTATTGTATGCTTATTGTAGTTTATTTTTGTTTTCAATTGTCTCAATGTTTGGTTTCCTATGATGCCATCGAAATAATAATGAAATTTAAATACGAGAAATTCTAATGGCTCTGTGTTATCTAATTCGTTTAAGTATGAGATGCGTATTTTATTATTAATTTTGTGTGTTTTGAGTGCCGTTTTTACTTCTACGTCTGTCGGGATTAAAGTTAGATTTTCAACATGCTTTGGGTCTATAAAATTATTGTCAGCTCCTGTATCTATTAAGAATTTTAGTCTCTGTGGTCCGTTTTTTATTATTATGTATGGTAACGTCCCGTTCTTGGTCTGTTGTAAATTTAATTCTACGTATCCGGCGGATTCGTAGTTTATGTTGTTTAGGTCAGTTTGGTCGAATTCCACTGATTTGGGTTCTTCGTTGAATTGATATTCTAACGGATTTGTTGATTCTATTTCTGTTTCTGTTGGTTCGTAATAGTATTTCTGTTCGTAACAATTATTTTCAGTATTGAGCAATTCTTTTGAAATTACCCTGGGTGGTTCCGTTTGTCTAAATGGATGGTTATTATTATTGATTCGTCTAGTATTACCTGACGTTGTATCCATAGGTTCGGGGGTAAACCTATTAGGTTGTGTTTGTTGTTGCGGACGGACTGGACTTTGCTGTATTGTATGGTAATTTTGTTGAGGTCGATTTTGATTAAAATTATTGTAAACTCTTTGATTTTGGGGTACATATTCTAAACAAGGATGGTTTCCGAATACGTTTTGAACAGGTTGTATATTCGTATTAAAATGTTGTCTTGGTGTATGTGGAATTTGTGGTTGTGTAGGTGTGTATACGTGACGAATAATTTGTTTCGGTGGTGTGTTAGTGTCTTCTGGTTGCGGCCTAACGTTTCCGTATTGAGTTTGTTTGTAATAAACGTTTAATTCCCTCTGTACACATTGCCATGCTTCTCCAAGTGTCTTAGGCTGGAAAGCACGAACAATGTTTCCTATATTTCTATTAAGTCCTGTTAGAAAACAATCTAGTGCTGCTTGATTATAAAGTTCTATTTTGACTTTCTTAACAGTCTCGTCAGTATTCGTTAGAGAAATATTATTTATAAGTTGGGCTAATACTTCATTAACTCTACTAAAGAATAATTCAACCGATTGATTTCCTTGAGTTAGCGAGTATAAATCTCGAGCCAAACTATATTCATCTCTCTTATCTGCATAATGCCCTATTAAAATTTCTTTGATGCTATCCCAATTTCTCACTCTACCATACTGATTTAGTACGTCATTTGCTGGACCTATTATTTTTTTTCTAATTTCGTTACTATAAAGGTTTTTTAAATTATCGTCAACTAAACTAAATAATAGACCAACAGCCATATCAACGCTATCGATAAAATTAAACAAATTACTTCTATTGCCGTCATAAGGAATAATTGTTTTAATAATATCAGGGATTTGAAAGTTTTTTAATAAAGTTTCTACTGCGTTAGCTGATTGATCGATAGATACTAGTCTAGGTTGTGCCATATTTTCTAAATTTTCACTTAAATTGTTTGATTCAATATTATTAATAATTTCAATATTATTAGCGAAGTCACAACTACTTGATGTACTTGAATCTGAATTAAACGATAAACCGTCGTTTTTCTTCAGGAATTTAATACTTTTAGCAGTGGGGTAAGGTTTAGGCATCGGAAATCATGCAATAATATAGGAAAGTAAAGACTTACAACAATAGAACTGATGATTTCCACATATCCAGTTGAACCAGCGTACGTGCAGTTCTAGACGTTGACTGAGCGAAGTCGACCTTCTTCACGATAAACCGTCGTGAATTGATGTATCGCCACTACTTCTCGATAAGCCGTCGAGAATGTCGTTGTCCGGGAATATGTTGCTCCAAACCACTGTTGGTGTTCCAGTCGAGTTGTATATTTTATTTGTTTGGTTTGTAGGTTCGGCTCCAAAGTCTTAAAAGACACTCGTAGTTTAACTGTCGCGTTAACTTTACGATGAGCGCTTAGATAGTGGAGGTTTACGAAATTTTCCTGCACTATCCTACCGGCTGCGCCAAATATAAACTCGGCAGAAGTTTATGTTTAAAAAAGAATTTTATTTCACAAAATACAAATTTTTACAAGAATACAATTTTTTACAATATAATTTAAAAAAAAAATAATTTACTTTATCACCGCCGCGGTATTCAAGTTAACCATCTGGTACGTAGCTGACTTCGGTAAGACGGATGGTGAGCAACTGCTACTTGGCCCATTTGTATCGTGACTTATATACGGTTGAATTTCTTGTTACTTTCTGGAATGACATTGGTCGTGTGTCCTGCGGATATACTTAATGAATATAGGTCAGAAGTTGGACTTTCCTTTCACTTGAAATTATACTTGTTGTTTGTCACGTATGCTAATGTTGAATTTAGTGTAATATGAAGATATGGCTATATTGTAGTTCATAACTTACATAATAATATCCTATGTATGTACAGTAGACTCCCACACAAATGTCTGAATAATAATATGAAAATAGGATTGTATACACTGGCGGAGTATACATCTTTTGAGGGGAGAGTGTACTCTTACATACATATACAGTATAACTATTGTAGCTAGTTATTACTGCAATTTTTATGCTGTAATGGGAAGTTAATGTATAATTCAGTACTGTTGTGTCGTTAGACTGTAATTGGCAGTCGTTTACGTTGAGAAAATGGAATATTACAGGTAAAATTGATTTGTTTTTCATATCTACAAGGGAGAACATTGCGGCAAGGTAACTGAAATTGTAAGACGTTTTTGTTGGTAACAGTTTTGAGGCAATTTATATACAAGCTGAACAGGACTGGCCCAAGAATCGAACCTTGGGGCACGCTTGCTGGTAACTGGGGGACGGTGGACTTGGCGTTACCGGTTTCGATGTAAAAGTTCCGGTTAGTGAGGTATAGTTGTGAATGATTTTGGTGATGTATGGTGGTACATCATGAGAATGCAGCTTGTCAAGTACGAAAATCAGATCAGTGATCACAGACTGGCCATCCTAGGCTCGTTTTATCAGAAGGTTGCCTCTGCTTGTATACCTCAAAAAGATTGAAAAGGGTGTTTCCAATGCACGATGCTAACTAAAAAAATTTTTCCGGAAAACCGCACAGGACTTGGACTAGAAAATTCCCGAGGAGTTTCGTAACAAAACCTAATGATTCATCCGAGTGACCTACTGATTTAAATGATTCTGCTTCCCTCGCACATTTGATAGATTATCTTGAAAGTAACTTTAGGTATTTGTAAAGAACCCAATCCCAAAAAGAAGCACAATGACTCTTTGATCCTGGAGAAGATATCTTTAGTAATTATATGACACATTTTAGTGTAGGTGGAACCAGCGTATGAGTAATGTCTTGAATATTTCTCAAAAAATTTACTAAGACGTAGTTAAGATATGTTAAACAATGGCTTTACACTTCATTCAAATACGATCTGCAAATTTGACAGTAGTAATAATTAATCATTATCTAAAAATCTACCTATCACAAGAAAACCATTAAAAAAGAACGAATTTAGAGAGGAGTTAATAGTTTAAAGCCAGTATTATTCTACCCATCTTCTTTTATTCTACAATCACAAAGTAGGTGAACATTTACAAAGAGTTATAAAGAAAAAGATGGGTAGAATAACACTGGTTGTAAACTATTAGCTGCTTTCTAAATCTTTCCTTCTTAAGGATTATTTTGATTATTAGATAATAATCTATTTACTATTGCTGTCAAGAGTCTTAAGTAGATACTATGATAAATAACTTGCACAACAGTTTTTGTTGTTTTAACATTATTTTACCGGAAATCAATATTATCAGCATTAATACGGGAGGAAATAAAAAAAGTAAACAGCAATTACAGTTCTTCAATTGTTATTTTTGATAAAACAAAAGAACTGCTTCCTTATTTTGAATTAATGAATTGTGTAACAAAATGGCCGTAAAGCTAGCTATATTGTACCTATCTGTATTTTTTTTTCTTAAACAATTAGATAACAATGAAGTACCATATTTTTGATTTGAAATCAATAATTTTAAATTCGAACAAAATTTATTTAAGGCTTCTAAAGTTGTTAATTACGTAACAATGAAAAAATATCATAATTCAACTTACAATATGTAATTAAGATGAAAATTCGTGCGATCGAAAAATAAAATAACATTTTTATTTGAGCTATTTGATTATCAAAATGTTTTGAAAAGTTGAAATTAAAACACTGAAGCCTACACACACACACTCTTTAAAATCAAAAGAAACTTAAATATTTTTTGAAAATAAAAATAAAAATTGTTTTATTTCGCGTTTGTTATATGAAAAAGTAACGTAAAATCATATCGGATCTTCTTTTATAAACGCGACCAAACATTTTTTTTTGGAAAATATTCTTAGAATAATTTTGATTATTATAAGTATATGAACATTTTTTTAATTATATCACTCTGATTCGTATTAAACATTATCAGTAACTAAAAAAATTACAAAACTGATCACTTTATATCAAAAAAAGATTCCTCTAAACACATTTCTTTGAATAATGAAACAACATTGTACACGAGAACCACCAGTTAACAGTTGACATATTTTTAACAAAATCAAAAAAACCAAAATAAAACCAAATTAATTTTTAAAAATAATTCAAAATTTAACAAAATCGTTCACATATATTTTATCTAGTTTTAATATAAAAGCGTTAATTTAATGTATAATAAATTTATTATTATGTTTTTGTATGAAATTTATCAAAAATTTATTGGAAGCAAAACCCCGTACGGTAATGCAGAACTGAAGACGGTTTGCTGGAAATATGTTTTTGTTATGTATGTACAATATAGCTGCTGTACGCGCGGTCACCGTTAGAGCAGCGTCGTCGAAGCTACCGCCGCCACAACGTCGATATTTTGAACTCGATGTCGACATCGAATGTTGGCGAAACGAGCAAAACTATTTTCGCGTATGTTCGTTGTTCTAGGTGGAATTGAGCATGTTGTCTCTCTCGTTCGATGTATAGTTTTGTTAGGTATGAGTATTTAGTAAATTGGTTGGATGGTGTTGGGCATATGTTTTATGTTGAAATATCTCGATTTCGATGTTGGATATTTAAAAAATATTCGATTTATTTGTGAGAATATGGTTGATATTTTTGTAACTTACCTATCTACTTTTGAAAGCTTTTATTTAACTTGCGATGTTAGTGTCTTAGTTATAGTTTGTTTAGGTCAAATCTTGCAATCAAAATTTAGACAAGTTGAAAATGAGTTAAAGGTTTCAAATTTTGTATACATATATAACTTTGATGGCAATGCAATACTCTATAATTAGAATCTGCATATATGGTGGAAATGTTTTGCAGGAACTGGTTAGACTTATACCGCACTCTTTCTCGATATCACCGCTATTTAATTTATCCTCTTTAACATAGTACGCCTTTCACAAAATGTATATTTAAAAGAGCCGAGAATTAAGAACTGAAACACGCATCTTTTAATGCTCCATACGCAAAATGTATAATTTATCACAAAAGTACCTATACGCGGCGGCTAGCTCTTAAGGGGGGGGGGTAAGGTTTTAAAACTTTTTTTTTGCATTTTTTTAATTTTTTTTCTGAATGTATAACATGTCAAGCGTGTTGTGTCAAAATTTCAAGTAAATCCGAGCAAAACTAATGAAGATACAGCGTTTTAAGCGACCAGCCCTCATGCTCGAATTTTATATCTGCAAGGTAGCTGCGCGACGCGCCTACCTGGTAAGTATAAAATTTACTTTAATTTTATACTTGCAAATCTTATACAAAGCAAATACTTACTATAATTACCCGCGTAAGTATAAAAAATTATATCATTTTATTGATGTTTAGTTTTGGATTTTTTAGTATAAAAAACTTTAAATCCATTTTCTCGCAAACAACATTTTTGAAGTTCGTGAACATCATAACTCAAAATCTACTTCACCGATTCTTTTGAAATTTTGTACACTATTTCTACACATAAATCAACAGGTAATCAGGTCGGGTCTTTTTTTTTGCTATTTTTTTTCCAGTTTATAATAACAAATTAACTGAAATTTTTAGCAAAAATTGCGTTTTTCACTTCAAAATGTTGCCAAAAATAAAAAAATCGAAAAAAAAAAACAAAAAACTCTTCCTGACTCCCTAGGGAAACATATCACCTTTTAAACGCATTTCGATTTTTTTGTTTCGGATGATCCGGTACCGAGTTATGATGTTCACCGCAAAACAACTTTCTTTCGAGGCGCCTCCGGAGATTCGCGGTCACGGACTTATTTATTGATATTTTTAATTGATAATTTTTTCAAAGATACTTCAGATGTTATACTATAACGTGTATATGAAATAAATAAACCAACATTATTCATATCTTCAAAAAAAAAAAATCATGAAAATATCCCTTCTTTTCGCTTTTAAAACCTTACCCTCCCCTTAAGGAAACGATAAAATATATAGTCAGGTGTTTTTTTCTTTTAAAGTAGCCTAGTATTTTAGTAAAAGAATCCAGTTTATGGTTACTTTCAAGTCGCCATTCGTCTTCCAAAATATTAAAAATACTCCTTCCCCCATTTCTAGCCGCCCTACAAATTATCATATGGGCGCCCTTCATTTATTATGCCTATTATATTTGTGAAAATAGGTTTGACGATATTTAGAGAATCGACAATCATTTTTGAGGAGTCAAAAGTAGTGCGATAGGGGATGGGTTTTACTTTTTGTTGAAACATATTCCTCACCGTTCCCGTAGACGGTGTGGAACTTAACTACAACTGGTGTGGGGTATAGTATGAGTCTGAAAGTGAACGACTCTTTGGATCGATTTTTATGCTCCCGACCCTACGCACTTAATTGATAATCAAGAACGGAAAAAACGAAGTTACAGTCGGTTGTTTATGCAACAATTCCCGTTTAATTTTGATTTAGATATTCTTAATTGTGGCGTTTCATTTTAAATTCAATTAGAAGGAAAAACATACTCTATTTTTAAGGGGGTTGAGTTGTTATGAAAAAAAAAAAAACGATAAAAAAGAATTGAAATTAACAAAACTGCACAAATTTACATTGCACAGGTTGATGAGGAAGCTTATTCTTAAGAAAATGCGTTAAAAATCTAAAATTTTACATTGTATACATGTATATCTGCTTAAAAATATTTACGAGGTTTAAAAATGATTAGAATATGCGTTGTTGGGAAAAAATTAATTCTTGGAGTAAATTCAGTTATTAATCTAAGATCTAGTAACATCTGAAAACGTCGAAAAGTACGGCTAAAGTTGCAAAATTGTAGTTTAGTACAAAAGATTTCCAATAATAGCCTAAATGTTTTTAGACTGCACAGAAAAGTTAGACTGTACTTCTTCCAATTTCTTTTAATTGGATTATCGGCTCAGTATAAGCGACAATATTGATTCACTACATTTCAGTGAAAATTAATTAATTATGAATTATATATTCAGGGCCGGACACTTTTCATGTGGAGTGATATGGAGACTTCTGTGAGTACTTTACATGTGGAGATCCTTAATCATTTTTGTAGAGGTCCCTGGTGAGGCGATAAGAAAATTTTTCGAAATTTTATGTAGTTGCTGAACCAAAAAACACGTGACCCAAGTGCCTTTATGTAAATACAGCTCTGTATAAATATTGACCTTTAAAAAATGGCATAAGTTATCAAGGAAAAAAGCATAATTTATTAAATATAAAATAATATTTATTTTCATTAAATAAATTAATTCTTACACTATTTATTTTTAAATATATAATATTTTTTTAAATAATAAATTATTTATTAAGTTTACTATTTTTTACAACGGTTTTTCTTACTATTTTTGTTTGTTTAAATTAACACGAATTTCGTTAAAATATTTTTTTTTTCTCTTATAATACTAGGATGTTTATTTTTGACTGATAAAAGCGATTTTTTTTTTTGATAAGATGAATATTATGATTGAGTTTTAGTGTGAATAGGTGAACAAGTTTCCCCAAAAAATAAATATTTATTTTATATCGTAATCTTTTAAAGTTTCATTACGTTAAATTAACGACAACTCAGGTACAGATAGTTAAAATAATTTTACAAAAATATTTTTCTTTAAATTAAGTATTTTGTTTGTTTGTTTAGAAACTGTTGAAGTTATTGTTTAATGAAACATAGAGTTGGATACTTGGAGTCGAAACTAATGTATAAATTAGTGATGCCGGATAATAATTAATCAATTAATCGGTTTAGTCGACTAATTTTGTTTACATTTAGTCATTTTTTAGTCGACTGTTCTATCCTCGATTAAATGACTAAAATGATTAAATTTTTTTAAATGACTAAAAACGACTAATTTAACAATTTTTCTATATTATTTATTGGACTTCAAAAAATGAAAACTAACGCAATGTCATATTTCATATCTCTCTTTTCTTAAAAGAAAATTTTTCAAAGTCAATAATTAAAAAGAAAACCTCGTTTTTGAAAGAGTTACATAGGTTACCTTATTCATGAATTCGACTAGAAATTTAGTCGGTTAGTCGGCTTGATATGCTCGATATTTTCGACTAATGACTAATTTTGTCTGAAAAATAAATTTTAGTCAATTAATCGACTAACTGCTCCTCAACTCGACATCACTAGCTATAAATCGTATAATTTGACACTAATAATAATTTCGAACTCCATGCTAAAGTTTATATTGTCAACATAAGTGACTTTAGGTGATGCAATTCTGTGGCTTGGAACATGTACATCGATTAATAATACTTAATGTAATACGGGGAAAATAATCCTAAAATCAGTTATGTTGACAATAATGTTTAATAAAAATATAAATATAGATAGTTTCCTAAAAGATTCATAGCTATATTTTTTGCAAATTTAAAATTCTTGTAAGGGTAAATCGTTATTTTTAAAAATTACGTAAGCAATTGGTTAACGCCCTTCAGTGTGACGTCATATAATTTAATAGCCTGTTCACATTATTCCAGTCCAGTAATCTAGTGAGTTAATCCAGTCCAGTGCTGGACTGGATCATGTCGCTTACATTATTCCAGTCATTCAATAGTCCATTCCAGTTATTTAATTACATTACAAAAAACAACAATGCGTATTGACTGTTCAATATTTAATCCAGTTCACACTATCCAGGCCGTCTACACACTAGCCAGGCCGTTTACACACTATCCGTTTGCGTGTTTAATAGGAGGCATTGTTTCCTCGAAACCCGCACGGTTTTGTAACGCTAGGCTCTTCTTCCAAACACGTGCCTAATTCAAGTCCCCCGTCCTATAAACACGTACGAATTTGTAAGGTACATTGTTGTTTCAAACACGTGTTCAGGGAAACGCTATGATTAGAAGGTTAGTCATTAGCGCTGGCAGCCAACACTAATAGTCACAAAGATTACACATTTGAGCCTAGTAGAAAAATTGCCACAGAGAGTTTGGTGAATAAAAAAAAGTAAATGTTTAAATTTTTTTTAAGTGAACACTCATGTTGGAGAGAATATAATATTATAAGCTTGTACTCTTTAAAAAAGACTTTTATATTCTTCTGATCTATGAATTTTTTCAAATATTCAAATTGGATTTACATGTCCAGTGGATAAAATGGTAGCTTGTATAAATTTTTATAAAAAATCATGTTATCGGCAACGAAAAGCTATAAGTTCTAATAACTCAAAAAAAAAAAAAAAAAAAAAATATTACTTGAACCTAATAATGTCAATTTTTTGATAAAACAGTTTTTACTAGAAGATAACGAAACCAGAGATAAAAAACCAGGCCAAGAAAAAAAAGGAAGGTGTTTTTAAGATGTGTCAGAAAATACTGAATTTTCTTGTTGGTAAAAATTCTATCATTTCTTGTTCCCAGTCATTTTATTTAATTGATTTGTTGACTATAATATTAGCATAAGTTATTTTTTCGCTATTGCTTTCATTCTTCGTAATTTTTCTACTGGGCAAGAGAAAGTATTTTTTCAATACAGTGGCCATCCAATGGTACGTACTCCGATTTTAGGTAGTGACGTCAGCGATTAAGTGGGGTTCTCCTCTCACAGATATGTTGTTGTTTGTCTGTGTTGGTGAAAATTTATGTACCAAGCCAGAGTCAGGGCCGTAGGTAATACTGTCTGAGGGCCTCGTAGCCTTTAAAAATTTTAAAATTTCACTGCAGATATATATGCACATATTCTGTATACAAAATGCAAATGCAAAATGAGTAACGTAAAATTCTAGAATATTCTAATCGTCACCTAGCAGAGATATCAAAAACAGACTTCATTGTTGAATTGGTTATTAAAAATGAGATCAAACAGCACAGTTTGATAAAAATTCTAGAATGTTCTATTTGTCAACTAACAAAGATATTGGAAAATCTACTGCACCACTTAATTGTCCAACCGAAATTAAACTAATGTAAACCAAATGTCCGATTTTGACAAACAATTTTTGCTATTTGACAAATAGAATATTCTAGAACATTTATCAAAATGTGCTATTCCGTCTTTTATTCGATGATCAATTAAATGGTGCAATCGATTTTTCGATATCTTTGTTAGTTGACGAATAGAACATTCTAAAATTTTTGTCAAAATGTGCTGCTTAATCTAATTTTTAGTGCCCAATTCAATAGTAAAGTTTATTTTTTGGTATCTTTGCTAGTTCAGGAGTAGAATATTCTAGAATTTTTGTCAGCTTCCACTATTTGGCGTCTTTTACGCTGATGAATGCAATAGTGAAATTGATTTTTCGACAGTTTTCTAAAAGTCGTGACTCATATTCATTAGTATAACATTCGATTTCCTTTGTCTACACAACCGAATCTTAGGTGTAAATTGTCTCTTAAGATTATGTTGTTTTAAATAAGTTCAGATAAATAATGTTTACCAACCCCCGAAACAAAAGTTTACCGACGCCCCTGATCTTCCGATTTTACGTACTTCCCCTTAAATTTGCACCGACCACTACGTAAAATTGGATTTGTGGTGTATTTTGGATATGAATATCTTGGGACGTAATTCAAGCTTCTATTACCTTTGCAAAACTATCCTTCTAATCATCGCGTTCTCTTGAACACGTGTTTGGAAGAACAGTCTACATTACAAACCCGTAAGCGTTTAGAGGATGGGCCATTTGAATTGTACACGTGTTTCGAGTGTTACAAAACCGTACGGATTTCGAGGCAACGGTGCCTCCTAATGAACACGCAAACGGAAATACGCATCCAGGCCGTCTACACTATTCCAGTGGCGCTGTAATGGACGAGTTGGAATGAAAAGTAGACCGTCAATCCAGTCACTGGACTGGATTGCTTACTGTAATGAATACATTCCAATGCATTCCAGTGCTGTCTATATTATTTCAGTGACATTCCAGCACTGGTTTCGATCGCTGGATTGGAATGCTACTGGAATAATGTGAACAGGCTATTAAACCGATAGTTACAATTCTAAATCGTATAGCCGGTCCACACTACAGAAACATAAGTTTGTGTAAACGAATTCAAAACGTTTGTTTACCAAATATCATTCTCGGATTCTAGGAGCCTCAAAATATATTTCCAGACTGAAATCTTACCATGACAGTGGCTGTAACAGTTGCATTTTCCTTTTGGAAATTTGCTGAAAATAACGATTTTCCTTTAGACACATATATTTCGTTTATAATTTTTATTACAAAAATTTATGTCATTCTATTGATATGATGGCGTGTGCTTGCCGACGAGTACTTTTCGATGGAAGGCTAAAATGGTGTACTCTTCGATGATTTTATGTTCTCGTATCTTAGATTATCGATAGGCGGTAAGTATCTGGATGGGAGGCTATTTGAGTTATGTTACATAAAGATAGAATAAGGTTAGGAGAGTTTAGTTTAAAAAAAATCGATACATTTTTCAGTTGATCAAACTTTCTGTTTCATAATAATTAATACCAATGTTATATTTACGGGTCAAATTTCTCTACCTGAGAATCATTGGAAAGTACACTCGTCGGAAAGTACACCATCGAAAAGTTCACGGACTAATTGATATATTTATTTATGTAAATTTTTGAAGCGAAAAAACTTAGCCTTTTGTTAATTACGCAGGTTAAAGAGAAAGTTAAATCTAATAAATAATTCTTTTTGGCTAATCAATTACTTAATAACTTAAATATTATTCTACACATCCTCCCGATCAAAAGTCCCAAGGACTCGAAATTTTGAGCTACTGACCTTCAAAGTTCAACGTCTTGCCTATGTAATAATTCACAGGTGCTATCATTCGAGTAGTGGGATCTGTGGATTAATACTAGGTTGACATGTTGAATATTTCTCACCCCGTCACGGATGGTAGTAGGAAGAATGACTATGAGACATATTCATCCTCCCTTACGCTAGGGGTTGATTTAGGGGTAGAAAGGGGGTAGCATAATTAAAAAAATGGTGATTAAAAAAAATTATTTTTGAATATTGAAATGATGCAATACCTTGGGGTTGCGTAGAAAAGTATGATAGAGTGCACGACCCCTACAAAGAACCCTTATGCTAACGATGATAATGACGTGAATAAAAAGATGGTTGAATACATAATTGAATGAAAAAAAAGTTCAAAGATTTTTCTCTTTTGATAAATACTACATTTGTTATAGCTGATCTTTAATTGTTCGCGATTTTCACCCTCTTCAACCCCCTCTTCATCCCCCTCGTGCAAGGAGTGGCGATGCGATGTTGAAGAGTCACTCAACAGCAAGATTATTAGAAATAATGTTTAGAGTTATATTGTGTATTAAAAAATCATTTTTTATAGCTGAACTTTGCGTGTTGGCGGTTTCCACCCTCTTCCACCCCTATATCTATTTCTGGTCTGTCTCTCGTCCACTCCTCGTGCAAGGGTGAGGACGAATTATCGAGCGAATTGATAATGAGAAATAATAGTGAGATTTATTTTGCATATGGAAAAATCATTTCAAATAGTTGCTTTTGAGCTTACGCGGATGGTACCCCCTTCTACCCCTAAATCAACCCCTAGGGTAAGGGAGGATGAATATGTCTCATAGTCATTCTTCCTGCTACCATCCGTGACAGGGTAAGAAATATTCAACATGTTAACCTAGTATTATTCCACAGATCCCACTATTCGAATGATAGCACCTGTGTTACATAGGCAAGACGTTGAACTTTGAAGGTCAGTAGCTCAAAATTTCGAGTCTTTGGGACTTTATGCTCTTTCGGACTTTTGATCGGGAGGATGTATAGAGTAATATATCAAAAAATTAGACAATTTAACGGAAACCTAATTTACACCTAATAATTGCGGGGTCCTTTTTATTTGATTGAATAGAGTTCCTTCTTAATAACTTTGTTTATGGGACTGACTGAGTTTAAAAGTAAAAATATAGGCGAAATAGGCGAAAGTATAACTGAGTTTAAAGGTAAAAATAAAAACTTAGAATAACCTACTGATACAATATAAGGTAAAAGCCCCTGTACTCGAACTAGATTCAATACTTGAAAAGTTTTGATATTTATCGGTTTTTTCAGAAATAACTTCATTAATATATTATAAAATATCAAAATTGTTCGAGTATTAAATCGCGTTAGAGTATAGGGGCTTTTACCCTAATACTATTTAAAAGATTCGATATGGTTAAAAGAATAAATAGTTTTACATTGTTTGTTTTAAAAAATATATTAATCTTAAATTTGATTATTTTTATTAATTTTTAATGTATTAATTTGGTCCTTAGCTAAATTTAATATTAGGATAATTTTGAAATATAACAGAATTTTGTAAAAAAAAATAATTTTAAGTTATTATTTAAAATCTTGTTGTTAATTAAACTGATTCTTTTTGATAACACAGAAAAAAAGTAAAAAATTAATAAACAATTTGATATTTCTGTGTGGAATTTTAAGTTTTGTAAGTAAATAAAAGTATTGAATTGTTAGTTGATTATAATTTTTATAAGCGATGTACTTCGTAAAGTATTTTTGTAAAGTATTTGTCCAGATTTCCCGTGGATTAAATCCAATTCGTAGGTCGTAATAACGGGATATCTGAATTAAAGCACTAACAAATTTTATATTGTTGATGGGACCCTGACGTCCATTAATTAAGTTTCTATTTAAAATATTAGTCAAGAGCCAGCTCTAGACTTAGCATAAATAGTACCCATTTCAGTTTTCAGGGGTAATTTCAATATCAATAAGAACATTCCTTTTTAAAACTGGGTTTTCTACGTTGGAACGTATCTATCATTGAGTAAAGTTTTAGCTAGATATTCGAATAATTTTAGTAAAAAACTAGCTAATTTTTGAGGTTTACAATAATACACATAATATATTTTTATATTTAGTTAGTATTATTAAGTTTTTTCTCTACAGTGTCCCAAAAGTTTTTAGGACGTTGGGCAAGGATGGAGCGGAACTTGATCCCCTTGGACTTTTTCGAAATTTTTGCACCTTGTGAAGTGACAGGTGAGACGAATGGTTTTGAATGAACTTTGAATGAAATGATTTTGGCACAATTCACCGTTATATCACCATTCTGTAGACTACTTCCACAAATTCTGGCAAGTCTTGGATCATTCAAAGAAATAGAAGACCCAGTAAACAGTATTAAATAACATGAAAGAAACAGGAAATATAATTCGGGAATATTTATCGATAATATTAACATCTTTAATTTTAGGCATTGATGATTTTAGCACGGAAGCGCCGCGACGTAATGCATGAAGCATTTTTGGTTTGTGCATTTGATTGCCTCGCGATCCACGATATCGTAGCCCGGGTGCGTAACCTCGAGAGCCTATACTATATCCACTTGTGCGCGAAATTCGAAAACTGGGTGGAAATTTTGTCGGATCCACTGTCGGATCGTCTTGTATCGTTGTATTTGTGGCGGATCGTGTGGAATTTTGGCGATTTCGTATCGATGCGATTGGACTCATCCGGACATCTTCTAATTCAATGATATCCTCGCTAGTTTGGTACGTTTCTTTCGATTTTGAGTGACCTGAATCAAAATTTCGTTTTTTAAGATAAAAAGAAATTTGTGAATTTTGTAAAATTTTACCTGTAATTTTTTTTTCTTCTACTTCTTTCGTTTTTTTACTTTTTTTCTTGGCTCGGGCGCCCCAATATGTGTAGTTTACGGCAGCATATTCCAGCAGTGCGGCAAACACAAATACAAAACACATAACTAAATATATGTCGATGGCTTTGACGTAACTGATTCGCGGTAGTGAGCTTCGAACACCGGTACTGATTGTTGTCATTGTAAGGACAGTTGTGATTCCTGTAAATAGAAATAATTTTTAGATTTAGCCAATATTTTTCCTAATAACTTTAAGGATTGGTTGAACTGACGAGCATAGAATGAAAAGAAAATTCATTATTATGATTTATGAATGTTTTTAACCAGTGAGGAATTTTAAAAATTAGGATGATTTAGAAAAGGAGTTGCTTCCTTAAACAAGATGCGTAAAGGAAGTTACAAGGAGTAATGCCAAGGATGGGTCACCGATACTGCAAGCTGACAATAACACTAACCCATAGATCTCTTTTAGATATGCCAAATCCTCTGAGCCAGTTCAAAAGTTACAGGCTAAACGTCATGTTACGTGTCAGATAGATTTTTGTATTTAAAGACTTTTATAACACTGTAACTGAAAATAATTTTAAATGTTTTCTCAATGAGTACAATCATTATCCCTCAATGGTTTTCAGTTGAAATAGACGAAATTTTATTATGCAGAGCATCATAAAAAGTCTGACAGGAGTTAGGACCAATGAAATTCAAGAAACCAGACATTTTGTGCTTTTTTTGCTTAGCTCCCATGGAATTTTGATTCATGAGCGAATTCAATTTCGGCACCGACCAGTTACAAAATATTTCATGTATATAATTGTTAATCGCGCGAGAGTCAGTGCTCAAGTCATAGTGAACACATATCACGACAATGTTTTGGTATCTAGATCATGGTAAGTTTCAACTGAAGTTCCAGAATCAGGTGAACATTTAGAAAATGTTTGTGTTGTGTTCGAAAGCACTGACGAGCAGAGCTGGGAACTATTTAAAATGATTTCATTTTAAATATGTATTTAAAATATAAAATGGCATTTTGCATTTTCTATTTTAAATAAGTTCGTTCAAACCATTTTCCATTTTGTATTTAAAGTAAAAATTTGAATCCATTTTACATTTAAAATGAAAATGCATGCATACACAAATTTATGTGTAATTTATGACACTTATGACTCATATTAATCATAAAACTCAAGTTGAACGTAGTCTCACAAATTGTAAATAAAAGTTAATTCAATTGACTCAAATTTTTTATAACTTGAGTTGCAATGTCACTTAAGTTAAATTTATCACTAGAGCTGCAGTTCTCTCAAGTCAAACTTTTCTGACTCAAGTTCTGTGGTATTATCTTTAAGACACGTCGATAAGAAATGTTTTGGTATTTCGAGTAGATGATTTTTATATGTAACTTAGAAGTCGCAGTTGTAGCGTACCTACTCAAGGTTTGAATATATTAAAGCTGAATTAAATTTTACAATATTTTTGAGTAACAGTATTTCAAGAGTTAAATTTCGTTTTCATATCATGCAAACTTTATAAAATTTTCTCAAAGGACTACCCTTATTTGATTTTAGTACGTTTGACATTTTTTAACTTCTTTTTTATTAATATAAAAATTTATAGAATAAATTTAAAGTAATTATATATTATTTTATTATATTTTATTTTATTTTTTATTATAAATTTAAAGCATTTTATAATCTATTTTAAATAGCTATTTTCCATTTTCTATTTTAAATATGTTTAGCAAAACCATTTTCCATTTTGTATTTTAAATGCATTTTTGGAAACCATTTTCCATTTTCTATTTTAAATGGTTTCTATGAACCATTTTTCCCAGCCCTGCTGACGAGGGACCAAAGTAAGATTCTTCTTTGTGTTCTTTCTTATATTAAATTATTTTCATAATCACGTTAGGTTGTTGGAGAATTGATGAATAACCTTTAACTATAAAAACCTATTTGATACTAGGGTGATCTATCACCTCTAACTTTTGAACGGCAGCTCCGAGAGCGTGGGTTCCTCTTATTATTCCACTATATCTCAAGTGTCCATCTTATGGACACTTTTGTATGTCTACTGGAACTATCAATCTGTATCAGGTTCAATTTGCGATACTGATGATCCAGTGTCCATAAGATTTTTGTCATTGTTCTTTGTGGATCTTCGCAAACAAGTTTAGAAAAATTTTAGAAAAAATAGTTCTACATTACCTAAAGCCACACGTGCACTGGTCGCCTCATGATTTATCCAAAATGAGACCCACGAAAGCATCACAATCAGACAACTTGGTAGATATGTTTGAAAGATGAAATAGCCAATGTTTCGTTGTAATTTGAATGATAGTGATAATCGTTGATAAACACCGGTTGCAAGGCTCTCTTTACGATCATTCGTGTCGTGGTTAATAATTGTGAATTGCGGAAGTTCCGCTTTGTCAACGCCACGTACTGGTGTCTTTTTCCAATACATTACCACATCAGACACTGTGTATCCGTCTATAATTACAAAGAACGTTTATTGGAAATGTGTGTAGTAAGTACAGTGTCCTATTTTTGTTTCTTAAAATTTAAGTAGGAATAACTATGTCTCCATGTTGCGCAGATGAAACAGTGAAAATAAAGATTTCTTTTTAAAAACATGCGAGTGGGTCATGTTTCAGTGACGGTTCTGAGGTTTACTAATGGTGGGGCTAAAGATATCTTTTTTTTTTTTTTACTGATTGGTATAACATAAAATTTAACAAAATTTTAAAAAAAAATATTAATGAGAGCGTGTTAAGCACTTATCGTACAAGGAAAGGGCAAGAAGTCGAAAATTCAAAAAAGTCTGAAACTTTGTCAGTATGTAGAGAGTGGCAACCTAATAACATAAAAAATATCAGTTGCTGCTAAAAAACGTTTTTAAGGGGTGAAACATCCCCTCCAAGTTGGAACTCAACAATTTAAAAATCGATGAAATTTTGTTTATACGTACCTTAAAAAGTTCTAGTAACAAATATAACATTATTTTCGGCATCTACAAATCTTTAGAGGTTGAAACCACCCCTTCATGTGTGTACTTAAAAATTTATAAATTTATGATATTTACACATTATACGAAATTCTAATAATAAATATAACATTATTTTTAAGGGGTGAAGCCACCCCTTCAAGTGTGTACTTATAAAATTTAAAATTGACGAAATTTTATTTATATATACTATTAAGAATTTTAGTAATAAATATAATATTATTTTTTATACCTACACATTTTTAAGAGTGTGAAATCAGCCCTTCAGCTGTCGACTTGAAAATTTAAAAATTCCGAGATTTTATTCACATAATAGGTACATCACATAAAAATGGATTCATAATTATTATTTTTTGCTTCCATACATTTATAGGGGTAAAATATCCTTTCCAAATTAGAAATTAGAAACAAAAATTGACGAAATTTTTTTTACATGTACTACACAGTAGTCTAGTATACGATTTAAAAGCTATTTGTATTGTTAATTTTATACATTATTATTATATTTATTGTAATAATGTTGTGTTTGTTGTATATGTAAACAAAATTTTGTCAGTTTTGAAATTTTTAGTTTACAGCTTAGAGGAGGTGTTTCATTCCGTAGAACTGTGTGTATTTATAATATATTTATTGTTAGGTCTCTAAGTAAACACAATATCGCCAATTTTTAAATTTTTAGGTACGTACTTGAAGGGGTGGTTTGAAAATTTGTGGATGCAAAAAATAATGTTATACTTATTACTAAAGCTCTGTATAGTATATATAAACAAAATATCATCAATTTTTAAATTTTTAAGTACACATACGAAGGGGTGGTTTCAACCCCTAAAAATGTGTAAATGCAAAAAATAATATTATATTTGTTACTAAAACTTTTTAAGGTACGTATAAACAAAATTTCATCGATTTTTAAATTTTTGTGTTCCAAATATGAGGGGGTGGTTCACCCCATAAAAATGTTTCTTGGCAGCAACTGATATTTTTTATGTTATTAGGTAGCCACCCTCTATATACTGACAAAGTTTCAGATTTTCTTGAATTTTCGACTTCTTGCCCTTTCCTTGTTAGTCACGATTTCGTATTCAGCAGCGAAAATTTTTTACAGTTCTCAGGATAAAATATTTCTTGCTTTCATTTAATGTAAAAATTAGTCTTTAATTTGTTTGTAAGAATTCTATGAGTTTAAAAAAATCAACTTAAAAACGACATTGTCTACAAAATTGCGTGAGGTCCGACAATGATCATTAAAAAGTGGTAAAGCGCGTGTAGACCACCTAATTACGACATCACAAATTTATAAGGATTTTGTTGTTGTAATATGACATTCTAAAACAACACCGGTAAGTACATGAAAATATACGATTGTGTAAAAAAAAATTTATGAATGGCTCTACGGCAGGTATTAAACATAAGTTATTTATTAAGTGAAAAAAATTCATAGCGTAGTATTAACTAATTTTGTACATATGAACGAGCCGCCACTGTCATATTCTATAGCAAGTTTGAGACAGAATTGTTCTTGGCTAAGATATTTTGCTGCAAAGAAAGAAAATATTTACTTACAACTTTCAATTTCCACAGTACAATTTTGTGTATCTAACGGATAATAATGAAGATCCATCATACAAGCTAATGTGGTTGTAAATCGCATTCCGTATGTAATGCTTCCATCACCATTTAATCGAACCAATTTATTGCGTTCAGTGACGTCATGTAAAAAACTAAAACAAGAAAATAATTTTGATAAATTTTCACCCAAATGGTGTTTCTTTCACTGGTTGCAATTGTCCTACTGAGCCTGCGGCCTCATTTGATAAACTTTCGACTCGTGAAAAAAACACTCATTTTGCACGTGTTGCATACAATATTTTTTGCAATTCTGAATTATAATGAAGAAATTAACGAAAAATGTTATTGTACCTGTTTTTATCGTTTGCAAAAAATGTATCGGGCACCCAAATTTTGTCGGCGAAATCACCGGATAATGTTAAAATTTCTTGTTCATCACTAAATGCGAGTCGTTCGTCTTTCCAATATTGATTCAAATACATTGTGATTGTGTAATCCTGTAATTTGAAATATTTAGTTTTATAAATACGGTTAAAAATTTCGATAAGGTTAGATTGGAAAAAAATTTAACAATTTTATATGTTTGGCAACCTTACAGTCTTTTAGTTACTAAGAAATTTCTATAAACTTATGTAGGACGATTAGGAAAAGACTTTGGGCAAATCAAATTTCTAAACGGATTTTCGTAATTTGAATAGCAAACATAAATAGTTCACACCAGTGGTTCCTAAATTTTTATGAGTCGCGACCTACTTAAAACTATTAATCTTTTCCGGACGAAGTAATAATACTGACTTGTATCAATTATCTGGATTCAGATCTCTTGCACAGAGTTTGACTTGAGAAAAAATTAAATTTTTAAATTAAGTTTACTAAGACATCATTAAGTTTACCAACATTTTTAAGACCCTAATAATCGTAAATACAATGGCAGAATTATGAAATTGGAAGCGAAAGCGAATTACAGGTTTTTGAAGTTGTTTTTTCATTTCTACCAAAATAAATTATGTACGGTCACTAAGGAAGAGACTTCTATCAAGTTAATCATATTTCTAGAATGAATTTCGTCATATTGATTGAAAACTGAAAAGTTCACACCCAAACAACTCTAATCAAACCAAGCTGGAATCGAGAGAAAATAATTTTTTTTCATTTGATGATGTCAAGAAGTTTACTAAAATTTTTCAGTCTTGAAAATCATAAAAAAAAATTACGGAAAGATGAAATTGGAAGCAAAATATAGTAGGGTAACCGGTATACACTACAAATTCAATTTTACGTAGTGGTCGGTGCAAATTTAAGGGGAAGTACGTAAAATCGAAAGATCAGGGGCGTCGATAAATTTTTGTTTCGGGGGTTGGAAGAGACAATTTACACCTAAAATTCGGTTGTGTAAACAAAGGAAATCGAATGTTATACTAATGAATATGAGTGACGACTTTTAGGAAACTGTCGAAAAATCAACTTCACTATCGCATTCATCAGTATAAAAGACGCCAAATAGCGGAAGTTGACAACAATTCTATAGGATATTCTACTCGTGAGATACCAAAAAACAAACTTCACTATTGAATTGGGCACTAAAAATTAGATTAAGCAGCGCATTTTGACAAAAATTCTAGAATGTTCTATTCGTCAACTAACAAAGGTATCGAAAAATCGATTGCATCATTTAATTGGTCATCGAATAAAAGACGGAATAGCACATTTTGATAAATGTTCTAGAATATTCTATTCGTCAAATAGCAAAAATTGTTTGCCAAAATCGGACATTTAGTTTACATTAGTTTAATTTCGGTTGGACAATTAAGTGGTGCAGTAGATTTTCCAATATCTTTGTTAGTTGACAAATATAATATTCTAGAACATTTCTCAAAATGTGTTATTTGGTCTCTTTTTTGGCAGCCAATTCAATGGCGACGTCTGTTTTTGAATATCTTTGCTAGTTGACGAATAGAATATTCCAGAACATTTGTCAAAATGTGTAATTTGACCTTTTTTTCAATGGACAATTAAATGGTACAATTGATTTTTCAATAACTTTACTAGTTGACAAATAGAACATTCTAGATTTTTTGTCAAACTACACTGTTTAATCTCATCTCATTTTTAATGATCAATTCAACGGTGAAGTCTGCTTTTTGATATCTCTGCTAGCTGACGATTAGAACATTCTAGAATTTTACGTTACTCATTTTTCATTTGCATTTTGCATATTACGTGTACAGAGTATGTGCATATATAGGCTGTGCATTTAAAGGCTACGAGACCCTCAGAAAATATTACTTACGGCCCTGACTCTGACTTGGTACATAAATTTTCACCAACACAGACAAACAACAACATATCTGTGAGAGGAGAACCCCACTAAATCCCTGACGTCACTATGTAAAATCGGAGTACGTACCATTGGATGGCCACTCTAGTTATTGGACATTAAGAGTTATTGGACAAGACACTCTCTTATGGAGATTATAAGGCTTATAGTAAAGCAAATTTTCTGATTTTTAGTCGAATTTTTCCTTGAAAAAATTAGACTTATACAGTCTATACGACAAGAACGGTGAGAGGCGAGAGTAGGGGCGCTATCCGTTTTCGGACCCGTAGAACACGAATATATATATATATATATATATATATATATATATATATATATATTCCCGCCACCTTTTAATTTGTGTAGGGCCCCCCTATGGAAGTTAAGAGATGAAATTTGGTAAATGGGGCTCATTTCCGAGGCACCTCATACTATCAAATTGGGGTCAAATTTTGGGAAAATTTTTGATCCGACCCCACTTTTAAGGGGGTGGTGGGGGGCGGAAAAGCAATAAAATTTTTCCAAACCGGTTGGAAATAATGTTTCGGTCAATTATCTACAACATATCCAAAATTCAGCTTCCTAGGATGATTTGGTGGGAGTAGAAGGGGGAAAAACCATTTTCGCTGGATCTAATACGCCCCCAGCCCCCCAGAATTAACGTAGAGGATTGAAATTTGGTGTGTTGATAAAGTTCGTACCTAGGTTGTGCTTTTTGGAGGTTTTAATATTTTACCCCCACCCCCCTCATTTTTAAGCTACAATTTCATGCATTTTCGACGTTTTCGAAGTTTGTACCACTCGCACAGGTCACCCAAATAAACCTAGAGGGCTGAAATTTTGTATTCGGATTGAATTAGTATCAAGGGGATGCCTTTTGGGGGTCTCGACTTTTAACCCCTACCCCCACCATTTTTATACCCAAAAGAACATGATTTTCCTTGTTTTTTAACAGTTTCGTTCGGGTCAAAATCTCCCCAAATAAACATAGAGGGCTGAAATTTTGTGTACAGGTTAAGCTAATAGCCAGACACTGTTTTTTGGGGGTTTCAACTTTTAACCCTTACCTCCACGATTTTTACGCCAATATTTCCTTAATTTTTTTGCTTGTTTTCTAACACGTCTAGAGACTCTCTAAGACTCTAAGGAAACCTAGAGGGCTGAAATTTTGTACGTGTATTCAGTTAGTATCCAGCTAGTATCTTTTAGGGAGTCCACGTTACTTTTCCCCCCCACTTCTCCCATTTTTGCATCGGAATTGAATGCTATTGTTAAATGTGTTTTAAATGCATTACTTTTATTCTAAATACAAGTAGGCGAATGTAATTTTAAAAAATTTAAAAAAAAGTGAATATAATTTTTTAACAAATGAAATACATACATATTAAGTAATTTAAAAATGTTATTAAAGTCACTGTTTATTTATAAATTAGGAATTTTGGATTTTTATTATTTATAAAATAGAAATTTTGGATTTTTTTGGAAAGAAAAATATCTTCATAAAAGCCTTCCAGTTTACTATTTAGGTTCCTTTTTTAATATTTAAAAATAAAACACAAAGGCAATTGGCGGATAAGCATGGATAGAAATGCCCTCGTACGAATTGTGTTGGCTTTTTCCCTGTTAACTGCTATCGGCACAAAATTGAAATTTACTGAGATTCAGCCCTTAAAAACTTAAAACCTTTTTTTAAAGCCCCGATCAACCGGACACTCATCATCAGTTTTGAAACCACCAAAATTACAAATCGCTTGTGGACTTTCAATTACATTTCGCTTGTAGACACTCAATACCGAAGATGAAAGGAAAAATTCGACTTCCGTGATGGGGCTCCGCTCCTCACGGCGTTTTTTTAGTTAAACAGAACCGTCTAGTATTTATTTTCAGAAAATGCATTTTAAATTAACCATAATTTACAGAAACCTGTAACTACGTCACTCTTAGCGTGGTCTTAGGTAGTTCGTTAAAAAAGTTTACTGCGTCTAGTGAGTGACAAGGCTAGAATCATTTAATAATATCCTACTAAATTGTGAATCATCGTAAAGGGTTGATCAAGGAGTGGATAAAGGCTGTGTACATGATACAGGACTTGTGGATTGTGGAAATACGCCAGAAATTAATAAATGCAATTTTTGTCCAATAACTATTTTTCTACACGCACAACTTTAATATTTTTTTTTCAGAGACTTACCAGTATGGGTAAGTTCAAAAATGTAAACTTTACCGCATCGATGCAGCCTCATGACGTTTCTGATGCGTCTAATACTGCATGATGCGATGCTGATGCTCTCTTGAAATTTGATGCACATTAGATATTTTTGAATGGGATATTAGCATCATGATGCATGTAGCATAATGGACACACAATGTAGCCAATGTAGCATGATGGACTATAGATAATATAGTAATACAGTCCTTGTATAGGTATATTATCTTTGAATTTACTTACTTGAAATAGAAAATATTGAAATTATTTGAATAAAACATATTACATACCTATTTTGAGTGCAACATGTATTCAAATAGTTTAAACAATTTTAATCAAAGGTAAATACATTAATCTTTTTCAACAGTTTCTGTTTCGGAATTATTCCTGTTGGTGTTAATACCTACATAATATGGCAAGTAATTATAATTCTACACATGACAAGTATCTTGGACACGCATCACCAAATTTCTTGATGCATTGTTTTGACGCATCAGATGCAAAAATGAACTTTTGATTTTTCGTTGTGATGCGTCTGATGCGTTTTTGAACTTTTGACTCTGCCTCATGCAAGCAGTGATGCATTTTTGAACTTACCCTATATAATATGAAAGTTTTATATAGTACATTAAAGTAAACAGGTCTTATTTATGAATTTTTTCGTTAAAAATAAAGTTACAATACGTACTTTTTCTGTACTTTGTTTTGAAAATCTTTCTTAACTGTCCAATAACTATACCGTTTACCCTATTTCGAAGTTTTTCTAAATAATATTGTAAATATATCAAGACTTCGTACGTATTGAAAAATCGTTCGTAACCTTTTATGATACAAAATTACAGGGCGTCTTAATAGGTAAGTACATAATTGCTATCTGTTTAACATATTAAATGCTGAATTACTTTCTTTTTATTAATAAGAACAATATAGTAAACAATTAGATCAAGGGCATTAGCCACCAAGAGTACAAGAAAAAATAAATAGGTCATGTATGATAATTATGACGAAATAAGAAAAGTGAATAGAGTATAAATTTCTAAAATAGAATGACATGTTTTATTTGAGACAAAAAGATAGATTTTAAACAGTTAATATTGATAGAATATTGTAGAATCTAGATTAATTATTTAATTGTTACTTTAACCCTTTAGGGACCATGATATTAGATGTAATATCGTGAGAAAGTCATTTTTAAGGGCGGTTTTCTTTACCTACTAAAGAAATTTAATAATTTTAGATTGACTATCTAAATAGATTTAATCAAAAAATTGTTCAGATAACAGTTGTAGATACTGCTGGGTAGGGCCGGACTTACCTCTGCAGAGGCCCCTGGACACTTGTGGAGGTTCCCTTGGAGAATTTCTGAAATTTTTCAAATATTCCCGAAAAGTAGAGTTGGCAAGCAAGAAAAAAACAAAACAAAAAAGCGCTTATCCCTTCTGTTCTGTTCTATAATTTTGAGATTGTATCGATTTTGTGGATGGAGGCCCTATTGTGTGAGGACCTCAGGGCACGTGCCCCAAGTATGTAAATCCGGCTCTGCTGCTGGGGGCAATCGATTGCTATAGTCAGGAATTTTATAGGACCTACATAATTCATTAAAAAAAAACTTATTTACTTTTTCATTTTTGACAAATTTATTTAAAATTTCCCATTAATGTGGACCTTTACTCTTAGCCTGGAAAGGATACCAGAATTTGCTTTTAGAATTTACTCAATAATTCCAATCTTGATTATTATGTAAAATTTTATCAAAATCCGACCAAGTGGCAGAAATATGAGCGGCATATAATAGATTAAAGTGGATGCCCGGAGCCGCAGAGTAATCATGATGTTATTTAAAGTGAATAGACAGCCAAAAATGGGCAAATGTAAATAAAAGTAACACTCTTTTTGAGACATGAACGACACCTGTTAAGTAAGTAAAAACGACACAATAGTAAGAAAATCTATTTTCAAATCTTGATTGTGTAAGTCACAGAGTTCAGACGTCAGAGGGAACACTGCTATCTCTATACTTACTACTGAAACCAGTGTAACCAAAAAAGGATAGAAAATATGTTATATATGTGCACTTGGTTTAGTTTGTATTTGTGTGATCTGTCTTGTGTGTGTGTGTGGTCTGAGGTGTGTTGCGTGATGTTGCATACGTATATATAATACTACATACGCGTGTATGTGGCTTTGTGCGGTGCTGGTAACAATGACGATAACAATCAAAACGTGATCAAAACAGTTGATCTACGCTCATCCACTGTCATCGAGCGAGTGAATACTAAGTAGCCTAACTTGCTAAGAAATGCACACTGCTGATTACAGAAAAGAGATAGTAGTCTCTCTTCTGATGTTCTGTGGTGTAAGTATTGAAAGATTAGGAAATTAAAAATAAAATTATGTTCGTATTGAAAGGAAGTAATAAGGTTTATTTTTAGCTACCATTCAAGTTCTTTTATTGTCAATATGTTGGTAATATTTCAACAAAAAATTTCTTTGTTTGGAATCGAATAAAATAAATAAAAATAATTAAATTCTTTTATTGGATGAAGGTAAATATAAATATGTACACAATTTTTTATTGGGTTGTTGCAAGTTTCGTCTGAAGAGTGTAACATTGTAAAAAGTATCATACTAACTTGTAGAAATATTTGGCCAATATGAATTTATTGTAAACAGTAGATAATCGTCTTCCATTTTATTTGCAACAACCTAATAATATAAAAATTAATCTACCATGTGAGTTTTTTGAGAGTTGCCATTTCTATTACAACCAAATTTTTATGATAGAAATGGTACTGGAAAAGGTTCTTTTCTTGGATGTAATGGAAATGTAACCAAGAAAAACACTATCGATTGAAGTAGCCTCAAGTACATATGCATATTTTTACCGTCCAACTGATAAATTAAAAAAAAATTAAAAAATTAAACTTTGGGAAAAAAATTTTTTTTGCTCATTTATGTTGTTAATTAATGTATTAGATCAGTTTTATCGAAAAATTAATATATAGTCCCATTTAAAAATCTATAAGTTTGTATCATAGCTCGAAAACCATAAGAGCTATAAAGCTGCTGACTATAGCAATCGGTTGCCCCCGTCGATATCTACAACTCTTATTCAAGCAATTTTTCGATTAAATCAACGATTTGGCTGTAATAAAAATGGCAACTCTCGAAAAACTCACACAGTATTATAACAGGGGCAGTTGCTACAGCGAAAGCTACGTCTTTCAGATTATGAATAATTTATTTGGTATCCTTTAACTCATTTTGTAATTGTTTAGACTTTGTTTTTTTGTTTTTTGTACGATCGTTCTTTTAGATAAGTGTTTCTCAACCTTTTTTTAGTCACGGCCCGATAAAATTTCAGGTTATTTTGTGCGGATCGGCCACATATTGAATTATTTATATTTAATAAGCAATATGTCGTCTTCCGACCATTTGGCCGACCATATAATTCAGGTAAATATCGACACTTTTTTAAGCAATACAGATACGAGTATGTTTAAAAGCAATTCTTTAATTTTAAAAAGAATTCTTGTAGCCTGGAATCATGTCCAACGTTAGTTTAAATAACATTAGGTCGTGTAATATGAAATGTCGTTTCCCGACCACTTGGTCTACCATGTAATTCAGATAAATATCAATACTTTCCTAAGCATTAGAGAAATGTTTAAAAGCAAGTCTTTAATTTTAAATATACTTCTTGTAGCCTGGAGTCATTTCCGCTATTGTTTGGAATATCATTAATTCATGTGGTATGAAGTGTCGTTACCCGACCATTATTAATCGACAATATGCCCATAAAGTTAGCCCCGCTATTTGGTTTTTTTCGAAGAAAAAAGGTTGTGCTATATTGTGCTCAGCCCCGGATCTGCGATTTTTTTTAGAACCGGGGCAGAAATTTGAAAATGGCGCCCCGCCTTTCTAACGTTTTTACATAAATTGTCAAAAAAACTCATAAGCATAAAAGTCCTTTATAAAAATCCAATTTTTCCCGTTGCGGCAATGATAAAAATTGAGGGTTTTGTAAAGGATCAATATAGGTACAAGTTGATATTTTATTTTAATAAATCTACTCCGAAAGCACTACAAGTTGTGCAAATTTCAAATTTTTATCACCAGCCCCATCAGGGATACAGAGGTGCAAAATTTCAAAATTTGAAAAAGTCACTTTTCGGAAGTAAGTAAAAATTAAAGGATACAAGTTTCACAATTGAAATAGTGTGTATTTCTTTCATAATGGGTAGTTGTACCCGTATAGCTATTCTCATAAAAAGTACTAAGCGAGGTTTAAAACATTCCTACCCTAAGAAAAAAAATGTTCAAAAAGTGAATTTTGCTATATTTTGATATCCAATTTTAGGTAAAATTTTCTTATGGAAGGGACGAAAATAGGTTAAATATGGACATCACTTAAAATAAAGAGACATTTATTACGAAATATGTGTATTAGCAAGATAATTTTTTTTAAGAACTGTTCTCAATGCTTGAAATACAGTAGAAACAACTGGAAGAATATTAATTTTTTCTAAAATGGTCGAGCAACCAATTTCTTTTTAAGACCATTTGATATAGACCGACCTAGTATAATTTTGGCGCCCCCTGAAACTGACGCCCGGGGCAGGGGCCCCGGTTTGCCCCCCCTCCTCCCTTAGATCCGGGACTGATTGTGTTAGATGTGTGCTATCATGGGCCGTACATAAACAAGTTAAATCCCAAAAATTGCTATTTTTACAACCAAAAACTTTTTTTGGCTATAAAATTCGCCAAGAATTTTATAGCCAAAAGAAGGTTTTACTGTATTGTGCTAGACGTGTACTATCATGGGCCGTAAATAAAAAAATAAATTCCAAAACATACGATTTTTATCGCCAAAAGCCATTTTTTTTATTATGTTAGCCCCGCCATTTTTTTTGTCAGCAAAAAATAAGAATTATACTAATTTTTGTAATTCATTTAATTCACACATCCTTTTACGGACTGGTGGGTCACTTTCGCGGACTGGCGGTTGCGTAACACTGTTTTCGATCGTGATGTACGGAAAAGGGGGGGGGGGAATCGGAAGACGTCGACAGACTTTTTTATATGTTCAAGAAAGAATGAAAAAGGGTAAATCAATATTAGAATTTGGAAACTTTACGCTGGTAAATTTGAAAGAATTATTATCCAAAAAATATTTGGTATGAATTATATGTTTCTGATATGTATTTTTTCGTTTTTACAAAAATTGAAATTTAGTTCAACTTCAAAATTAGTCAAACCTCAATATTACAATGCTCTCAAAAAATTAATCACGTTTCATAATGTAAATTAAAAATCACAAAGTGATTGAAAAAATTATCAAACTGGATCGTCTGGGAATCGAACCCAGGATCTCCCGGTAACTAGCCAGATGTCTTACTACTAGATCAACAATCCTCTGTTCGACAGACGCCCTAATCCGATAATCATTCAACCACCTATGTGTATTGGTACTCTCTTTAATTCGAGAAACAGTTATAATTTTTCAATTTCAAATATTATCGAGTGAGTTTTGTTTGCATTTAAACACACTCAGTATTCATATGTTCACTTATCGTTCAGCTAAATTGAAACTTTAAGCACTCGAGTTCTTTGGTTAGTATGACCAAAATCCAAATGTAAATTAAAAATCACAAAGTGATAGAAAAAATTATCAAACTGGATCGTCTGGGAATCGATATTTTAATATATGAAATTGAAAAATTGTAACTGTTTCTCGCGTTAGAGAGAGTACCAATACACATAGGTGGTTGAATGGTTATCGGATTGGGGCGTCTGTCGAACAGAGGATTGTTGGTGAAGTGGGGAGACACTTGGCTAGTTACCGGGAGATCCTGGGTTCGATTCCCAGACGATCCAGTTTGATAATTTTTTCAATCACTTTGTGATTTTTAATTTACATTTGAATTTTGGTCATACTAACCAAAGAAATCGAGTGCTTAAAGTTTTAGTTTAGCTGAACGATAAGTGAACATATGAATACTGCGTGTGTTTAAATGCAAACAAAAGTTTGTCATACGTAGTAGTGTTCCACAAACACTCGATAATATTTGAAATTGACGTTTTATAATGTTAACTTTGGTTGTTTGGCCATGTTTGAAACACTCTGTGCTTATAGATATTTCGTAAACATTATTATTATTCATTCTTTTTCGTGTATTTATGTTCAAAAATATCTCGACCCAACCTTTTATAAATCCATTAGAAAAGATTGATATGATGACTTAAGCTTAACGTATGTATCAAACGTATAATAAACGAGTGTCCATTGAAGAAAATATCTCGAACCGTTCGACCGCAATCGTGTGAATAAACCTTTTTGTATAACTTAATGGTTTACGACAGATATAGTTCTTTATTTCGACAAGTAGGTAGTAAGTAGGAGTGGGGGGAGTAGGTACGTTCTGCCACGACTTTTGATGTAGTGATGGTGAACTACCTTTTTCGTGTTCACTGATACTCGAGTTTGAGCGGTCACAAATCATTACTCAAATTACTCACATTACTCACGGTTGGTTATATGTGTTGATGATTTTGTTCGACCGGTTGTTTATCTTCAAAAAGAGGGGACACTTGCCTGATATTTATTTACTCTTTGAAATTTTGTTGTATTTTTTGCATATTTTAATGAGGAAACGTGGGGGTTTGATGAAAAGTGTGCAGTAATTTTAAAGGTAGGTGGCAGTACCTATTAAAATTTACTAGGGGGCAGTACCTATTAAATTAAGATATCAAGGTACATATAATTTTGACAAAAATAACTTTACCTTTAAATTACGCATGTGAAAGAAATATCGTAAAATAGAGTTTACAAAATTGGGGAACTAGCTAGTAACAAAACCCATAATTTGTTGTAAAAACTTGAAGACGGTTGTATCTAAGTTTGTCATAAATTACGATTGCTGTTAATGGTAATGTTACACTTGCCAAAATTGAATTTTTTAAAATATTTTGAAATACTTACCATATTTACTTCAGATATTGAATCAAAACTTGCAATCGTTAAGTCCATCCCAACTCGTAGAGGATCACCTGAAAAATATTTACCTATGTTATATTCAAAATAAGAAAATGAATTGTTTGTTTTGTTTTTATTTTTTCCTTTTGTTTATATAAAATCAATTTTTATTTGTTTTTATGTTTATCAATTTTGTTTAAACAAGTATCTTTGTTTTTATGTATGTAAATTTGGATATAACACGATTAATTTAATAAAATCTTTTCCACATTTTTATCCTATTTTTTTTTTTTTTTTTTTGCTCAAAGCTCACTACTCAGTTAATTTTGGATGGATGAGACACCAGTTTATTTCTCATGATTCTGAGAATATCGTATGTTATCATTATCAAATTAAATTTTCAAAAAACCCTAACGATAAATCTAACAATGACCTTCAATTGAATATTATTGAAACGGTGCACTACCAAAGTGTTACAACAACTAATAGACTTCTGTATGACAAACATAATCAAACGCTCCAGTTGAAAATTTACTAAAAAATGACTAACTCCCTTTTTAGGATTTTGTAGTTCTCGCACAAAATCCTTATGAAATTGTTGTGTGACAAGAAGAGACGGAAATCCCAAACTTCAGTCCCACTTCTATGAAAAAATGTTTGAGGGTATTTTTTAAAATAGAAAAAAAAAACCAACTATTAATAAAATTTGTTATTTCAGATCGACATTTTGTAGTTTAGATGGTCATATTAAGGCCTAATTTTAATATTAAACCTAAAAATACGGAAAAATAAACTGGTATTAACAAACCACCCAAATACAAAAAAAAAAAAAAAAAAAAAAAAATGCAACGTCTCTTATAAAATATAACTGTCAAAATATAATATAAAGTAGACTTCAAATAAAGGACACCGTAAAAATATTTCAAACTAGTTTTTTTTTTTAATAAATTTCCATTTTTTCGTAAAAGTAAATTATAATATACGAGGCATGTTTTTAAAGTAAGTACCGTTTTTAAATTACGCCGCTGCAGCGCTGCAGTTGCCGTTTAGCGCATGCGCGTAGTGTAGCTACATCAGTTGGGAAGCCACAGACGCCATTACGACGCCGTTTGATAAAATTATACAGCAAATAGTTAAGTACTCACATTACTTCTAACAAAATCGTTAGTTAATTTTAATTCAAGTTAGCACATCAATTTAAAATAGCGTAGAACAGTAAAATTAAAATTCATTGATTTGAATGCATTATAAATATTTTATCTATTTACGTTTCAAAACAACGAATTTATAGTTATAAAAAACAACCATTTTGTTTTCAAACATTTCATCATTATGCTTAACTTCCATTTACAGAAATTGCTTTAATTTTTTAGTTAGTTAAAACAAATTTTTTTTAAGTTGGAAGTTAATAGAACGCAAAAGGGATGAATAGAGACAGGACATGGGTTAATAGAGACGCTATGTGAAGTATAAAGGGCCGAATATAAGGTGATAGGGGATGAATAGAGACAGGATCTGGGTTAATAGGAACACTATATCAAGTATAAAGAAACCAATGCACATAGGGCATTTTATACTAAAAACTGGCCAAAATAATATTTTGATCTATTTATATTTCAAATAATATTTACATTATATTTAAGTAGATTTTACATTAAAAAACCCTAAATTGGAAAGGAAAATAGATAAAATATCTAGAAGATTATCGAAGATTAGCAGCATAAATTTTAAAAATAAATTTCTCATTCTAATTGAATAAAGATATCCGATTCTTAAGTGACTTACGAGGAACTTCATCCGATTCTCAAATTAGCTTCTCCTTAACTTAAATTTAAGACTTGATAGCAAGTTAAAAGACAAAAAAGTAAGATAAAAAGAAATTACGAGCACCTTTAAGCCAAGAAACAGTTTAAGAGGAAGATAAAAGACGCATCCTAAGCAATGAACTTGGAAGTATGTGGAAGTATCTTATAGCTCTGGTGGTTGGAGGGAGAATGTTATTTAAATGTTAATTAAACTTTACAAGGTAATATGGCATCAAGTATGCTGTGGACAAATTAAGCAGTTTAGACAGTGCAAAATAATTGCTGGTCTTTATCTACAAGTTTAAATTTGTTTTAAGTTTAAAAACTACTATTATAACTTTTTTTTTTTAAAATCATATAGAAAGTAAAAGGTTTAGATAATCATATTGTAATTAAATTAAAAGCTAATAATAAAAGCAGTAAATATTTTAGCCCGTGAATGGTGAAAAATTCTAACTACTGAACTACAAAATCCTAACTTGATGCGCGTCTAACACGCACTTGACGAATTTTGTTTTGATATTTTATGAATGTAATTACAGTTTTGAGGTTATAAAAGTTGATATTGACATTCGTTTGTTTTCAAATTATGATGTCACTACAATTAACCCTTTGCACTCGAACGGAGCCTCTCAGGCGCCATCCTATTTCTTACTTCAATTATCACACTAAGGAAAATTGTAAAATTTAATATTAAAATATAGTGTTTGTACTATGCAAATAAAAATAAAGTATGTAAGTAAACTACTTTTGTTTAAAATACTTATCTTTGATGCATTACAATTTTTTATTAAAACTACTGTCGAGTAGCTGAGTACCCATACTAAAAAATGGTTCGAGTGCAAAGGGTTAATTATTTTTTGCGGTAATTTTTTGTTTTGTTTAAAATTGAATAGTTATTTTTTGATGATTTTTACAAAAATCGCCAAAAGTAGGAAAAAAATCATTTAATTAAAATAACTTCTTAATTTTAGTCAAGGATTTTATTCTAAAGTTATAATGTTTTACACAAATGAATTTTAATATTCATTCATATGAACTGATAGTACAATTCTCAAGTAGTAAGTAATTGCTACGTAATATAAATCTATACCTATTTTGAATATTAAATTTCTATTATTATGTATTCTACCATCTCTATTCAGTTGCTTGGCTTGTCTTTTTGCTAGTCATATGATTGAAATTATTAATTAACGTATATAGGTAAGTACCTAAGATGTAAGATGTAATTAGATCACATATAAGAGCAATAATTTTCAAATATTAATTACTATTTCATAATACAGATGATGCCCGAAAATGATTTACCTACTGACGAGTATTGTATTGGTACTGTACAGTGTAAAAAATAAGTTACAAAAATGCATCGTATGTAAAATTACTAAAAATTTTACAAGGAACAAAATGTGTAATTTTACCAGTTTGTATGAAGAATATACAAGTTTGAATATTTACAATGTTTTAGTTTTATATTTACGTGACGTGTCTCTGTTTTATCGATCTTGGTAGCAAGATCGGTAGTGTGTTTGTTTTGAAGCATGTGCTTGCAAGCAGTGTTGTTACAAATAGCCCCATTGTGTAAAATTACATTATTTTTTCCCATTAAACTGATAATAGAGGTAACGTCTAAAAACAAAAAGTAATATTACGCTACATTAAATTTTTTTTTTACATTTGTTATGTACTTAAAAAGTTATACAGTCTCGTAACCTAATTTTTACAGTAAAGTTGCAAAAAAGGCTGATAAAGTAACAAGAATAAATAAGTTCAATAAAATAAGTGTGAAAACGCAAAAATATTTTCTGACTTTTGAGTGAAAATTTTTGAATTGACTGTGTTGATGGAAAGTTTTGCGTAATATTTACACAATTTTATAATTATACTTCAGTGTGATGTTGGTGACGGATGGAGAGTGCATTTAGTAAATCAAGTAAATTACCTCCAAAATTAGGCCTCAGTCGAATATCGTATCCTTCCAGTAATCTTGAAATGGTTTGTGTTACATTCTCCAGACGATCCGAAATGATTGTTCGATGTGCACTGTAAAGACCAGAAAATATTTATGAGTAAAAATTTTAGAAGGAAAATATTTTTTAGGAACGCGGGTGGACTCAAATTTGGCGAGGAGGGTCACATATTTTGAAAGGCACCATAATGCTCTTTTTGACTTTGCAAATTTAAAAAAAAAAGAGTATCTGGTAAAAGCTGGTATTAAAAAATGGCTTTCATGTGAACTTTCTGTTTTTGTTACTAGTGGAATCGGATAGGCTCTAAATTTTAGTGAATAAGGAACTATTTCCTCCCTCAATTTTTTTTTATTGTAGCATGTTAATTACATCGAAGACTATACGAAATGAACATTTTCTGCCACTTGCAACCGCCGCTACGAAAGTTATCGCCCATTTTGTGAAAAATCGATCATTTTAGTCGTACTTTCTAAATATAGATGAATATATCTCGGTATGTGTAGGTCTAATAAAAACCGAAAAAAATTGAGGCTATTCACTACGATATAGTCTACCAGCGGTTTTTGTGCTTTGTATCGTACGAGGTTCTTTTTTTCCTAAATTGTAGTAAATTAAAAATCACAAAGTGATTGAAAAAATTATCAGGATCGTCTGGGAATCGAACCCAGGATCTCCTGGTAACTAGCCAGGCGTGCTAACCTCTACACCAACGATCCTATGCTCGGCAAGCGGCCGAGCTGAACACCCATTCAATCACCTATGTGTATTAGTACTCTATCTGATTCGAGAAACAGTTACAATTTTAATTTCAAACATTATCGAGTGCCTGTGAGACACCACTACGTATGACAAACTTTTGAGTACTAATACACATAGGTGATTGAATGGGTGTCCGGCTCGGCCGCTTGCCGAGCATAGGATCGTTGGTGTAGAGGTTACGCCTGGCTAGTTACCAGGAGATCCTGGGTTCCATTCCCGACCGATCCGGATAATTTTTTCAATCACTTTGTGATTAGTCGAATTTTCTCCGAAAAATTAGACTTATACAGTCTATACGATAAGAGCTGCGAGAGGCGAGAGTAGGGGCGCTATCCGTTTTCGGACCCGTAGAACACGAATATGTAGAAAAAAAATGTCTGATATATATATATATATATATATATATATATATATATATATATATATATATATATATATATATATATATATATTCCCGCCACCTTTTAATTTGTGTAGGGCCCCCCTATGGAAGTTAAGAGATGAAATTTGGTAAATGGGGCTCATTTTCGAGGCACCTCATACTATCAAAGTGGGGTCAAATTTTGGGCAAATTTTTTTTCTGACCCGACCTTTAAGGGGGTGGTGGGGGGCGGAAAAGCAATAAAACTTTTCCAAACCGGTTTTAAATAATGTTTCGGTCAATTATCTACAACATATCCAAAATTCAGCTTCCTAGGATGATTTGGTGGGAGTAGAAGGGGGAAAAACGATTTTCGCTGGATCTAACAGGCCCCCAGCCCCCAGAATTAACGTAGAGGGTTGAAATTTGGTGTGTTGATAAAGTTCGTACCTAGGTTGTGCTTTTTGGAGGTTTTAATATTTTACCCCCACCCCCCTCATTTTTAAGCTACAATTTCATGCATTTTCGACGTTTTCGAAGTTTGTACCACTCGCACAGGTCACCCAAATAAACCTACAGGGCTGAAATTTTGTATTCGGATTGAGTTAGTATCAAGGGGGTGCCTTTTGGGGGTCTCGACTTTTAACCCCTACCCCCACCATTTTTATACCCAAAAGAACATGATTTTTCTTGTTTTTTAACAGTTTCGTTCGGGTCAAAATCTCCCCAAATAAACCTAGAGGGCTGAAATTTGGTGTACAGGTTAAGCTAATAGCCAGACACTGTTTTTTGGAGGTTTCAACTTTTAACCCTTACCCCCACGATTTTGACGCCAATATTTCCTTAATTTTTTTGCTTGTTTTCTAACACGTCTAGAGACTCCATAAGGAAACCTAGAGGGCTGAAATTTTGTACGTGTATTCAGTTAGTATCCAGCTAGTACCTTGTAGGGAGTCCGCATCACTTTTCCCCCCACTTCTCCCATTTTTACATCGGAATTGAATGCTATTGTTAAATGTGTTTTAAAAGCATTATGTTTATTCTAAATACAAGTAGGCGAATAGTAATTTTAAAAAATTTAAAAAAAAGTGAACTTACTTTTATGACAAATGAAATACATACATATTAAGTAATTTAAAAATGTTATTAAAGTAACTGTTTATTTATAAATTAGGAATTTTGGATTTTTAGTATTTATAAAATAGAAATTTTGGATTTTTTTGGAAAGAAAAAATATCTTTATAAAGGCCTTCTAGTTTACTATTTAAGGTCCTTTTTTAATTTTTAAAACTAAAACATAAAGGCAATTAGCGGATAAACATGGGCAGGAATGTCCTCGTACGAATTGTGTTGGCTTTTTTTCTGCTACCTGTTTTCGGCACAAAATTGAAATTTACTGAGATACAGCCCTTAAATACTTAAAACCTTTTTTTAAAGCCTCGATCAGCCGAACACTCATCACCAGTTTTGAAACCAACAAAATGACAATTCGGTTGTAGACTTTCAATCACATTTCGCTTGTAGACATTCAATACCGAAGATGAAGGAGAAAATTCGACTACCGTGATCGGGCCCCGCTGCTCACGGCGTTTTTTTTTAATTTACATGTGGTTTTTGGTCATACTATACCAAGGAGATCGAGTGCTTAAAGTATCAGTTTAGCTGAACGATAAGTGAACATATCAATACTGCGTGTGTTGAAATGCAAACAAAAGTTTGTCATACGTAGTGGTGTCTCACAGGCACTCGATAACGTTTGAAATTAAAATCCTAAATTGTAGGTTTTTTTATGCACTTTATGATGGTGAAAAAGAAAAAATTTTTAAGCTTGAAAAAAAGTGAAAAAAATCGATTAGAAATTCAAAATTGTCCGCAATGAACAGTGTTTGAAAAATAATTTAAATCAAGTAAACCGTTACAATTTAAAAATTTAAGTAATAATTTGTTCCATACAAGGGTCACAAGGTTCCATGTAAGGGTTACACTAATCTAACGCAATTAAAAAATCAAGTCTGGAGAAATTAAAGTTCAATTGTTTTCAAAAATACACTATATCAAAAGTATATAAGCTGAAAGCTCCTATCCACCTCACAAGCTCCAAATTCAACATTCTGAGTGTACTAACGAACTAAGAAACAAACTAAGTGACTTAATACCTATGAACCTTCCGAGGAACTATGTACTTAATTTTTCCAAAGTTGGTCTTTTAATTGGGTTCGATTCGTGTAATCCTCATTTGGATGCTTGTAACCCTTGTTTGGGAGAAATTATTATAACTCATAATATTTAAATTATGGCGGTTTACTTGATTTAAATTATTGCAGTATTTTTGAAAACAATTGGACCTTAATTTCTACAAACTTGCTTTTCTAATCAGGTTCGATTCGTGTAATCCTCATATGGAAGCTTTTAATTTTTGTAGGGGACAAATTATTACAACTCATATTTTAATTATGGCAGTTTACTTGATTTAAATTATTTTTCAAGTACTGTTCATTGCCGACAATTTTGAATTTCTAATCGATTTTTTTTCACTTTTTTTAAGCTTAAAAATTCTTTCTTTTTCACCGTCATAAAGTGCATAAAAAACCTACAATTTAAGAAATTAAAGAACCTCCTACAATACAATGCACAAAAATCATTGGCCAGTAAATCTTCAAATTTGACGTCAATTTTTAGGGTTTGTGTTAGATATTTTGACTTCAAATTTTAGCCAGTTATTGTCCACGTTATAAAGTATATTTTCTGAAAATTTCAACAAATTTCACTTAAAACATCCGAAGTTTAAACCAAAAAACCAAAATTTAGCAGTATCTCCAGTTTTAATTTTTTTTTAAGGTTATATGTGCAGATAAAAATTTCATATTGTAGCCACCGGTAAACTATATCGTAGTGAATAGCTTCAATTTTTTTCGTTTTTCATTAAAATGGTCATTTTTTTCTATAATAAAAATGATTGCAAGTAAAACTAAACAATTTTTATTGCTCTTAAAAAAAAATAGTATATACCTATATATTTTTCTTCCAGGGCTTAAAATGTCTTGCATAGTTTGTTCCAAGGTACAACCGTTGATGTCCCAAGGTACAAGCTGTGATTGTACCTTGGGACAAATATCCTCGATTATTCAATTCAAGTTTTCGCAAAAATGAAACACAATATCGGATATATTGTATCATAATATTAAGATGTTATTGTGTGCTTACAGAATTTTCAATTTTCGAAGTCATACATCCATTTTTACTCAAGTTATGAAGTTTTAAGTGAAAGTGTCCCAAGGTACAAGGATCTCCCCTACGTAAATTTTGTAAAAATGAAAATAACGACTTTGGAAATCTATAATTCACTTCCAGTTTCGTCATTGCATTATTTTATTTACGGTATTTAATACACTAAAAATTTTTTGCTGGTGACGTGATCAAATTAAAAAATTTCTTTCTGAAAAATTGAAAAATAAAGCTTCATTTAAGTGACCTGAATTACGGTGATTTGGATTGGAATTTTTCGTTTTTGCTATCACAGTGACAAAATCCCTTTATTAAAGTAACAAATTCGACTGGTATTTTTTCTAGTAAATATCCCTGTGGCAGCATCCTGCAAAACATCGCGAATTTGCAGTTACAAAAATTAGTTTTATTTATTCCAATGGTGTCGAACGATGTCGTAAGAACTTTTTTCTCATGAAAACTGCTCAAAAAACCATGTTTCGGATATTGAACGTGTCTGGCCAAAGAACTCATCCTATCCTTTAGGACTTCCAACGTTTTCACCAAATTTCGTAAAAATAAGATATTTCGTTCGTTAGTTATCGTGCGGGTATATAAACAAATTTTAGCGAATATCATTTTCGAGTTCTAGGGACCTCAAAACAAATTACTGTCACAGGTGCAAGTCTTACCATAAAAGAGGCCGTAATATTTAAATTTGTCTTAGAAAAACTTTTTTCTTTTTTTTAAATCTTTGTATAACTTTAGTAAATTTGATAACATCAAATAATTCACGATAAAATTTAAATGTATTTCTGTCCAGAGGGGGGGGGGGGAATTATGGACTTCAAAATCTCTCTCTCCCCGACCCTGTATCTATATTAGATCACAAAAGTGATCGAAACATAGTTTTTAAAAAAAAAAATTATTTCAATTTTTGTATTTCATCAACATTCTTTGGAAAATTCTATCTTTTCCCAAATCGACAACAAAGATGTGTATATAGAAACAAATTTTTATAAGAAAAAAAGAAAAATTGATTTACATCTGAATCAAATTGCTGACTAACGTGATAGAATTCTACATGCTACAAAAGAAATCACTTTACTAAACTTATCAATACTGTTTAGCTGTAAATTCAATATATAGGACATAGGTATAGTAAATGTATATTAAAAGTATTTTTATATACGGTAGCTAATACATTTATCGAGTGCTATTATAGTACACCGTTTTCTATTTTGGTTTGATTTTCTTTTTTAAATCATTCTAAAAATATTTGCTACTAATTAGCTGATCATATATGTTGAAAAGAACATTTCTGTAAGAATAATAATGGTCAATTTTTTTTTTATGCCGTGGCAAAGAGCAGCAAGTTCGTTTTTGAATTATTATCCTATGTATAGGTCAGATAAACTTAAATTGGTCTGACATCATTATGTAAATGCAACAAATGAAGCAAAATTAGCAAGGGCGCCCATATGAAAATTTGTAGTGGGGGCTAGAACTGGGGGTAAGGGAAATTTTTAATATTTTGGACGCGGAATGGTGACTTGTAAGTAGCCATAAAAAAGTTTCAATTCTGACATTCAGGACCGGCGAGAGAAATGACGGGCTCCCGGGTAGGTACAAAAAAAATTTTTTTTCAACATTTTCTCCCCAAAAATTTAAGTGGCGAACAAAAAAATTGCTCTTTCTCTTGTCGGGTCTCCTTTGAAATTTTTGAAACAAAATAAATTTATCCTTTCCTTAAAAGCAAGGGGGTCGCCTCCCTGCCTCCGGGTATGGACGCCCTTGAAAATGAGATGTTCTTGTTTTCTGTCTTTTTTTCGTTGACGTCAAACCAACTTTTGTTAATTTGACCTATAGTAAGACAATAAGCATTCCTAAATAACTTTAATTAATTAATAAATAATATAGGGAACTATCTCCAACTATAAATAGACCCATTATATCGAGGTAATTGTAAACAAGCACAGTATATGTTGTTGCTAATTTTCGTTGTCACTTACGAGGAAATGTACCCAGAGTGAAATTCGGGATGTTGTTGAAACTTCACTTGTGTGTAGACGAGGCAAAAATAAGAGACCCGTATTTTTTTTTATCGGCCATCTTCCACGTTTAGGGGGTGAAACCAGCCCTTAAAATTAGGGGTTAAGATCGTATTTCTTAAGATATCTCGAAAACTATAAGAGATAGAGGAAAACTTTAAATTGACGAAATGTTACTCTTTAAAAGACCTATTCACTTGTATAGGTTAAACAAGGGACCCAGTTAATAAGAGGGGCTGGAGGGGTGAAAATGGGGGTAAATTTTCTTGTAGGTACAGCCTGAATGGCTCAATGTATCAAATTTTTGCCATCATAAATAGAAAGAGCACTAAAAAATAGGGGATACATGTTTTTGCTTTTTTTCGAAATATGTGTTGTACCCAAGCCATATAAGGAAGAAAAATAGGGTAGATTATACTGGATTATTATTGATTGCAAATAGGTTTTATATTTTTTAATTTTTATGTTGATTTTCATCATGAAAATGTAAATTCTTACTTTTCGATAGTGATTCATATATTTTTCAGTACTAACTTAATTAGTAATTTAGCCATGTGTACATTTGGTTACTCATATTCGATATTTTTTGTACCTACTTCTGCGAAAGTTAAAGGTCTCTGGTGTGCTTGTGTTAATGAATGCTCGACAAGAAACAATAATCTCTTTCACCCACTGTTCAGGTGCTTTGTAATAAATTTTGAGATTTGGGAAATGGGGTTGATACCTATAAAACCTACAAAAAGAATAAAAACATAGTTTGAATGTTGAGAAAGAAATAAACCGCCTTTATTTGGTTAAAAACGAATTTGTAAGAAGATAAAGACAGTTGTTGAACGGAAGATTATTGCTTCTTCTTGAACATTCATTAACACTTGGAGACCAGAGAAATAGGTATAAGAAATGTCGAATATTAGTAACCAAATATACAAATGGATAAATTACCAATTAAGTAAGTACTGAAAAATACATGAATCATTATCGGAAAGTAAAAATTTACATTTTCATGATGAAAATAAACATTAAAATCAAAAAATTTAGAAGGTATTTGCAATCAATAATAATGCAATATAATCTACCCTATTTTTTTTTCCTTATATGGTTTGGATACCATATATATTTTGAAAAAACGCAAAAACACGTATCCCCTAATTTTTGGTGCTCTTTTTATTTATGATGCCAAAAATTTGATACATTGAAACATTCAGACTGTACAAGAAAATTTACCGACATTTTTACACCTCCAGCCCCTCTTATGAACCCGGCCCTGATTTAATCTATACAGGTTAATAGGTCTTTCAAAAAGTAACATTTCGTCCATTTAAAGTTTTCCTCTATCTTTTATAGTTTTCGAGATATTTTAAGAAATACGATTTTAACCCCCAACCTTAGGGGCTGGTTTCACCCCCTAAACGTGGAAGATGGACGATAAAAATAAATACGGGTTCCTTATTTTTGCCTATTCTACACACCAGCGAAGTTTCATCAAAATCCCGAATTTCACTCTGGGTGCATCTCCTTGTTAGAACCATTTTTGGCTTAATTTAAACTCCTCTGTTAGGAAAATGAAAGACGTTACTAGTTAATTTAAAAACGTTACTAGTTAATTATAAGAAAATAATTATAGCTAAATTCGAGTTTTGAAAACAAAAAACTGGTAGATCGCCTATTATAGCAGTACATTTGAGAGTATATCTAAAAGAGTTATATATATAAAGCTTGGCGAACGTTTATGGTGAATAAAGGAAACTTTTAAATAAATGTTGTACATATAAATAAGTATTTCTTCATTGAAAAACTAGAAATAAATTTGTGACCTATGAGGTCTGTTTTTAAGATTTTTAAGGACTGTAAGTTTTTATTTAATGCCAGCGGATATTGTTTTTATTAGAACTGTATTTTATATGATTGCAAAAGTCAATCAAATTCTCATTTTATAATTGTTAGAAGTAAATTTTTAATCATTTAAAATATAATAGCGCCACACTTGAATCGGTTATTGGTTATAAGATCATTATCTTTTCGTTATTTAGAAATGATGCAAACAATTATTTAAGATAAAATTTAAAAATTGGTTACAAGAATTTTAGTTGATAATAGTTTTTGTTACTGAATAGTTTCAAAATTAATTTCCTAAAGATTGAGAATTGAAACTGTTCTTTTAAAATCTTTGTTAATTAAAAAAGAATATATATTTACCGCAAAAATTTTGAATTCAGGAATTCAATATACCCTCTACATCTTTAACAGTTTCACTACTGGATACCAAACCGATAAAAAACTTTTAAGAATCACACATATTTTAATCACTTACCAAGTCTTCTGCTCAATAAATATATAAAATAGTAGAATAGTGTTAAAAATTCGCTGAATTCTCCACATTATTTTATTAGAAATTTGTTAATTATTAACAAAACAAAATAAAATTAAAAATAATATTAAAACTAACTTAAACACATTTGAAAATTTTTCATCATGAGTCGCTTTTAATTTTTTATAATCACGTTTTTTATTTTCATAGCCAATTGTTAACATTTTCTGTGTTAATTTTTATGGAACCAAGTAAAAAAGCTTTTGTTACATTTTAAATTTTTTGATTATTACTGGTGAAATAATATTTAAATTTTGAATTCTTATTAAACAGTAATAATAACAAAAGAATATTTTTAAATTTATACATTGTTTTATTTCAAACTGTCAACATTCGATTTTGTTTGTTTTTAAGTGGTTGATTTTGTTTCTATTTTTGAATTTTTGTAAATTTAAACGTTTCGTTTTTCAATTTTTTTGAAATTTTATTTGTTTTAATTTTCACATACTGCCCTTTTATCAAACAGGATTCTATTGTAGCCAAAGATAGTGGATGTTGTTCGAGTGTGTATTGGGATACATGATTTTGTACGCATGCGCATTTGTTGGAAAATTTTCAGATTTTCATGAAAATTCACTGACTGATGGTTACACATACAATATCAATTCATATCCTGCATATAACATACCTATAGCAGTAGCGTCATCATCATCACATAAGGAGCCTGTATGATCCTTTTCCTGATCATGCGTTCATGTCTTACGTGTATGTGAGATGATAGATACAGGATTCAAAATGACCTTCACAGCTGACACAGTGACACATTAAATACAATTTTTTTTTCCGCTAAAGGAGAGATTTATATGGGAAATTTTCTTATTTTCACAAAGGAATATTAAAATATTTAAGATATTCTTGATATTCTTTCAGAGGGCGGGGGGAGAGGCGTTGAAAATATTCGCTATTGAGAATCAAAGACTATTCCGTTAGTACGGTTCTTCTGAAGAATAAAAATTTTGGTAAAGTATAAATTTTGTAAAAGTAAGGTTTTTTTCAGAATGTTTTAAAGGAAAATCATTTGAAAGTATACAGATACAGTTTCAGTAAGAACATTTCAACTTTTACCCCGGGTACACACTGAGACGAACATTGTTAGCTAACACAGTTGGCTAACATTGTTCAGTAACATGTTCATTTGATTTCTGTTATACTAACATTTTTAAATAACATTTTTGTTTAAAAAAATGTTATTTAGCGTGTTATTATGTTTCCCATTGACGAGCGGTAAACTTCAAAGAGTTTGAATGTTAGCTAACATTTTTTAATGAAACAAAATATTTGTTTTGTATTTGAACAAGTTTATTTTTTATTTTTTATGTATACGTATTTGTATAATTTATATTTGGTATAATTTTTATTAAGAGTTTTTATTTCTTTAGTTTTTAATTTTTTGATGATTTGCGGTTTAATGAATATTTAAAAATCTGTTTTAGACATTCTGTAGAAGTTTCTAATTTTACTTGCATCTTGAATTTGCAAATTATTCTGTAATTTTAAAGCTATACAACATTATTGCAAAACACTTTTTATCCACCATTGACGCTTTTTTTTCTTCTTTATTTTGATATCCAAAATAGAGATATCGCTGAGAATTTTGATATCTTGTTCCCACCTACACCCGAAGTTGATTTGCCATTCCCCCCGAAGTTGATTTGCCAATCCTGAAAAAAAAAGTCAAATCCCGATAAGTCTCAATTCCACCCGATTTATCAGTTTTAATCCAATTTCCAAACGAACTCGGTTCTTGCTTCGATTACCACCTTTAGTACCAGTCCCAATCCCATGGAAATTATATGTTCCCGTTCGTTTCTAAAATACTCAATCCTTTCTCGTTGGGTTTTCCGGCCGATTGATATATCCAATCAAAAATCACACTTACAATACCATAACATCATCATCACTACTTGATACTTTTTTATATCAATAATGAATAAAAACATGTAACAACAATAAAATACCAAATGTTCTAAAAAAAATTGAAATTTCAGTGTGTACATTCATGTTAGCTAACTTTGTTAGTTAACAAATGTTCAGAAACCTTGTTCGCTAACAAAAGTTAGCTAACATTCGTGTTAGCTAACAATGTTTGTCTCAGTGTGTACCCGGCATTAGAGCTAATTTCATGTTTTGTTTTTGTTTAAGACAAATATGATGGAAGATTTTAGATTGAATCAAGCCAACAATTAAAAAATACTTACAATATAGTTATAGGGCTTTCATAAAGAAAGATTTTTGTATTTTCGTGAAAAAAAAAAATTTTAAAAAATTTCGAAAATTTCCTTGTTTCCTTAGTAGGGCTTCCACATGAGTGTTTAGAGACCTCTCAAAGATAAATCTAGCCTTCGATATTAGTCTTAACCTGTTGCCAAATTTCATTTTTTTAACATTAATACGAAAGAAACTTCGAAACAAGCAGCTTTTAAAGTCATTTTAAAAAAAAATCTTGCCTTACAAAGTATGACGATCATTTGCAACATCTCTTGTAAGTATTGAAATCTAGAAAAAATGGAGAAAATCTAAAAATTTTTATTTTTTTGAAAGTATTAAAAATGGCCATAATCCTAGAAAAACTGGACAAAATACAATTAAATTTTACTCTTCTTTTACTATTCCATTATTTTGGACTTGGTCTTATGTCTCTAACTCCAATTGATCTGGACTCTCGAGATACAAATTCGTTGATTTATATCCCAGAATACGTATATATCTATATACATCAACTTTTGGAAAGTTTCCATCGATTTCTTTTTTTTTTGGGGGGGGGGGGAGGTGGATAATAATACCAATTATCGGGATCTTTAAACGAAAAGTTCATATTTTTAAGTGAAAAAGTCACTTTGTTGAGCAAAAAATCTTTGTAATGTATATTTTAAAGGTAATTTGGTTGCTTCAAGGACAAATCTTTATCACCTATCTATCAGTCTTATATTCGCATTTTGGTTTTGTTTCTAATTGAAGAGCTTCAAATTTTGTTCTACAAATAAGTATATTTTCTTGGTATCCACAAGTAGATAGAGCCATCCCTGGATCTACGATTTTTTAGAACCGGGGCAGAAATTTGAAAATGGCGCCCCGCCTCTCCAACGGTTTTACATAAATTGTCAAAAAAACTCACAAGTATAAGTCCTTTATAAAACTCCAATTTTTCCCGTTGCGGCAATGATAAAAATTGAGGGTTTTGTACCTATATGTCCTTTAATAAATCTACTCCGAAAGCACTACAAGTTGTGCAAATTTCAAATTATTATCACCAACCCCATCAGGGATACAGGGGCGCAAAATTCCAAAATTTGGAAAAAAGTCAGTTTGTAAAAATTCAAGGATATAAGTTTTACAATTGAAATAGTGTGTATTTGTTTCATAATGGGTGGTTTAAAACATTCCTACCCTAAAAAAAGAAAATGTTCAAAAAGTGAATTTTGCTAAATTTTGATATCCAACTTTAGGTAAAATTTTCTTATAGAAGGGACGAAAATAGGTTAAATATGGACATCACTTAAAATAAAGAGACATTTATTACGAAATTTGTGCATTGGCATAGATGGCTACAAACACAAAAATCAGCGCAAATTGGAAAACAAAAATGGGTACCACGCTTAAACGATTCAAGATAATTTCTTTTAAGAACTGTTCTCAATACTTCAAATACAGTAGAAACAACTGGAAGAATATTAATTTTTCTAAAGTGGCCGAGCAACCAATTTTTTTTAGACCATTTGATATAGACCGACCTAGTATGATTTTGGCGCCCCCTGATTCTGACGCCCGGGGCAGGGGCTCCGGTTTGCCCCCCTCCCACTCTTAGATACGGGCCTGGATAGAGCTGTATATAGTCTAGAGCCTAGAATAGTACTAAGTTAATGATTTTTGTATCAAATCTCAGAGCTGTAAAAAAATACCTCCATAGTTCATCTTCACTTCCACTGGTGCACAAGTGTAAAAAAAATTATTATCAGTTTCTCCCCAAAAGCACCCCCCCCCCAGATTTATTTATAACTATTGCCAACCTATCATCAAGACAAACGAAGGTCAATCTCTAGTAGGGATTATGTAAAGGCCTATAGGGTGACGCCTAAAGCATCGTTTAAAAAATTATTTTAAAATTAATTTTCATTTTTTGTTTGTTGACCGACTGCGACTGTTGAAGTTTACTATGTCAAGTACTTTTTTTTTTATTGGTTATCCACTCGAAAAATGTTGATTACGTCAGCTTAACATTGTTGTATGATCGGTGATGAAAATGGGAAAGTGTTATATTTTTTAATAATGGCGAGTCAGAGAGCCGGCAGCTCGGGTAAAATGTTTACGATGCCTTTACGTATTTATACGTGTATGTGAATAAACGGTTTGTGATATATTTCGGAGGTTTTAACTGTTATCGAGGATTTTACAGCTCATAGAGTAATTGTAGTTTGGAATAATTAAAATTATTTGACCGAATCAAAAGAATGTTAATACAGGTTGGCTGTGGGGAGACTTTTCTTGGGAGTGAAAAAATTCCGGTAACATGTTTTTGTTTTTTACGTAAATTACTCTCTTTTTAGTGTTCCGTACCAACATTGGCAAAACGGAACGGATTTTTATGGAATCACATCGGTGAATGTCCGCCTGTCACATTCCCCAAAAACATTGAGCAGTGTTATCAAACGGTAACTTATTAAAAACACGAATTAAATTATATATATATATATATATATATATATATATATATATATATATATATATATATATATATATATATATATATTTACAGGGTCGGATTTATCCAGAGTGCCGCCCTAGGCACCATCGAAAATACCGCCCCTGGAAGAAAATCATATCAACTATTCACTAAAAAAAAATAAGTGATGAGCAAAAAAATTTCTTTTTTTTACTATTTTCTACAAAAAATAAGTGATGAGATGAAAAAAAGCCAAATTGCCACATTGTGTTCCAAATTTTAACGCCTTGTGCCCTTAGTGTAAATCCAGCAGTGAGAATATCAAAATACTATAGAAAGTATAGGGATTGTTATTTCTGAAGTGGAAATAGAATGACAGATAAATTGTTGCCAATTATTTTTATACATAATTGAAAAATAAGTTACAAAAGTTAACTTGAAGAAACTTGGTATGAATAAAAATGTTTTTATTCTGAATAACAATTGCATCAAATGTTTTCAGTTTGAATAAATGCGCCCTTCCAAAAAGTGTGCCTTAGGCAATTGTCTAATTTGCCTTTAGGTAAATTCGGAACTATATATATATATATATATATATATATATATATATATATATATATATATTTCCGGATTTACCTAAAGGCAAATTAGGCAATTGCCTAAGGCCACCTTTTGGAAGGGCGCATTTATTCAAACTGAAAACAGTTGATGCAATTGTTATTCAGAATAAAAACATTTTTATTCATACCAAGTTTCTATATATATATATATATATATATATATATATATATATATATATATATATATATATATGTTGCAGCTGTATTGTCAAAACCGTTTTATTATAACTCTAGTCAAATTATAAAAAAACCAAATATTGTCAACTAATGTTGTCTGTTACAATACACCTAGTAAATTTTAGTGTTATTATAATTTCGCTAGACTCATTTAGAGAAATTGTGAAGTGTAATGTTTTTGGGCAATATAACCAAATCAGCTTACAGGAAAATATGTGTGATAAAAGTAAACACGATATGAATCCAAAGCTAATGATGTCAAACAACTACTGAATCGATTTTAAGTAAATTTAGCTTAGATGTTTACATAAATATGCTTTAGAGTAACCGATAAGAAATTCTTATTTCGTTTAAAAGTTTCCGTGGGTTATGAATACTAAAATAAACAATGTCTTCACTACTAAGTCTATTTCAATAAAATTTTGTGGGGATATTTATATGGTTTAGAATAATTAATAGGATAATTTATATCCTGGTTGAAGGATCCTACAGGATATGAATACGAAACTAAGTGGTATCAAAACTACAAAACCGATTTCAATCAAATTTGGTATGAATATCTTTTTGCTTTGGAATAACAAACAGAAAATGTTTATTCCGATTATAGGTTCCCATGGCAAACCAAATAAATTATTCAGTCAGGCCAAAATTATTGAAACGATTTCATTCAGTTTTGGCATGGATACTTATACCCCATGGAACAACACGTAGGATAATTTTCATCCTGATTAAGGATTCCCTCAGAAAACAAAATAAATTATTCAATCATGTCAGAACTATAGAACAGATTTCAATTAAATTAAATTTGTATTTAGAATAACTGCTGGGATAGTTTGTATCCCGATTGAAGGTTCCTAAGGGATATGAATATAAAAACTAATTAAAGTCAAAACTACTGATTCGATTTCAGTCAAATTTGATATGAATACTTCTATATTTTGGAATACGTATGCTATAAATCAGATATTTTTATGTGAATTTCAAAAGAGAATCCTGATGATCTTCACAGTACAAGAATTTTAATTTGTATGCCATGGGAAGACTCATCAGGGATATGAACCAGATTATATTAGTATTTGAGCTTTAAACCCTAGATTACCCTTAATGATAATTTTACTAGAGTTAATAATAAAAAGCTGAAAAATATTCTAAATTGAAATCTTATTATGTGTCCGGTTTTTCCTTTAGAAAACCGGGATAAAACTATTGTACTCGTACATATTAATTCACAATAAAGTAATTCAACTGCTTTGATATAATTACAATAAAATCCATGTTCCTATAGAGCGATATCTCGAAAAAAACGGAGCAGCAATTTAAAATCATTTCTAAAGTCTTTAGTCAATCAATAAACAATCTAAAGAAAATCAACATTAATAGTTTATGAAATAGTAGCTCATTTCCCACGGAAACCTCCAACCTGTAAAAAAAGTATACCAAATATTTATTATTTTAAGGTATATATCAATACTAAATTTGATTAAAATTGTTTCAGTAGTTTTGATATTATTTCTTATCGTAATAGTAGTCGATAGGAACTTTCAAACGGGATACAGATTATTCCGTTAGTTATTAAAAAGCATATCATATAAATATGTATCTAAATTTTTAAAAAAAAATTTAAAAAAAAATTTTTAATAAATTTAATTGACATTCGTTCAATAATTTTGAGGTGACTCAAGAATTTAGTCTGTGTCCCACTGGAACTCTTAACTGGGATAAAAATATTTCTATCAGTTATTCCAAAGTGTATAAGTTTATATACGAAATCAAACTGAAATCGCTTCAGTAATTTTGACCTGACTGAATAATTTATTTTGTATCCCCCAGGAGCCTTTAATCGGGATCAAATTTCCTTTCGGTTATTCCAAAGTATAAAAGTGTCCTCACTAAATTTAATTGAAATCAATTTTGTAGTTTTACACTAATTAGTTTCGTATTAATATCCCGCAGAATCCTTCACCCAACATATAAATTATCCTATCAGTTATTCTAGGCCATAAAATATTTCTACTAAATTTTGTTGCGATCGGTTTATTAGTTTTGATACCAATTGTTATTTGCTTCACAATTTCTCTAAATGAGTCTAGCGAAATTATAATAGCACTGAAATTTACCAGGTGTATTGTAAGGGACAACATCAGTTGACAATATTTGGTTTTTTTTTATAATTTGACTAGCGTTATTATAATAAAACGGTTTTGACAATATAGCTGCAACATATATATATATATATATATATATATATATATATATATATATATATATATATATATATATATATATATATATATATATATATATATAAAACTGTATTTACTTGTATACTTTTTGGGGGGCGGGAGGAAACCTCTTAAAAATTGCTGCTTCCGACCTTTATCACTAGAAGGATCGCTCAGAAAAGAGCCATAAGGAGAAAGCTTGATGACACATTTTGTTTTGATCAAGATGTTATTGGTGGATAATTATGTTAATGTTATGTTAAACGAGTATTTTTGTGAATTTTTTTAAAAAATGAGTTCTGGTAAGCGTAAATAGGCCCTTCACAAAAAATATCTTGTCTGCCCTTATATGTCAAATCCGTAATAACAACTATTTACACTATAAAAACTATTGTTTGACTTGGATTGGATGAATTTTAAAGGTGAACCAGAGCCGTGGAAAAAATGGCGAGGCACGAGAATAAACCGCATTTTAAAAAAAATTTCTTTTCAAAAAGCTCTTAGTTTTTTTCCCTGACCGGTAGCTACTGGCTCCGGGCTCCCTTCTCAAGTCCGGGTCCCGGAGGCTGCAACCTCGGCTACCGCACCCCCTCGTCGGGCTTGAGGTGAACTATTACTTTTAAACTGTTCTTAATTAGAATGTCCAATTAAGTTTTTCAGATAACTTACAAATTGGGTACCCTTAGTAAAATTCCATGGTATACGAATGAAATATCTCTATTATATTAGGAACTTTATAATCATTCTAAATAGTTATAATACATCGTGAAAAATATCTATGTACGGAAAGTATTATTAAAAATTACATTCATCTCTATAAATTTAAATACCATAATATACATATATTGACAAAAATAATTGTGCTTTTGAAAATAAGATGCGCAATGATCATGTAATAATTCGTATGTTTAATAAAATGCAAGGTATTTTAAATGTAGTCAGTATATTACGTAAATATTTGCAATATAATTTTCTTAAAATTAATTTATAACATTTAAAATACATACGCTTTCCAACCCTGTTCTATTTTATGATTATTGTATCACACATATACAGTTTAAAAATATTTAGTAATTAATTCATGGTACGTATGTGTGTTATATATTATCATGGATAAATAATTTTTATTTACATAACTATCTAGAAAATTCTATGAGGTAGTGCACAAGCGACTTCCCAACAAAAGATACCAACATATTTAAGTTAGCTGAAAAGACAAAAAAATTAAACTGCTTGTAACTAATCTAATTTGAAAATTTTATCACGTTGAGTTAAAAATGAATAAATACTTCTCAACTTTATTTTCAAATAGGTAAGCAGAAAAATATTTAAAAAAAATTAAACAATATAAATTAATTTAATTTACATTTATTGTAGAAAACAATTGTTACAACAAAGGAAAACTGTTTTCTTGAACGTATCGCGGAAAAAAGAGGCTGAGTCGAATTCCAGGAACACCGTTTTCACCTCGTGTCGAATGGAGGTGGCAAAAACATATGATGGGCAGCGCATGGTATTTTGACGATAGTTGGTGATCATGCCGTTATATAACAATTGTGTAATATTGTTATACTAGTTTTTGGCCAGTAAGTATTTGTGAAATCTAGTTTTTTTTTTTTTTTTTTTTTTTTTTAGGGACCCGAAGGGACCCTATTAATTTACTTGTGTGACCAAAGGAATATTATTAGCGTTATTATTATTAATGTGTCGAAAACTTCATTGACATTTCTATGAAAATATATTCTCACTTTTGTGGGGCTATTTTTAAAACAGAAAAAAAAAACTATTAATGAAATTTTTTAACCAAAACAGATAGTTTGACATTCAAATAGTCGTACTATTATTAAATTTAAGGTTAACTTAACAACCAGAGGCAAGAAAACAAACAAATAACATTAAAAAATTTCCCACGTCCCTGTGTACAAATATATGTATTATACTGATGTTGAAAGCGTAGTTTACACGATACAATAATTTTTTCTTACTGTCCCATAATTCCAAAATATCTTTAAATTTGATACTGAACAATATTAATTTCCTATAATAGCTTTGAGGACATTTAATAGCAAATTAAATATATTTTTTTATTCATTTTGCATGTTCAAAAGCTAATTTATTGGAATTTATAACTTAGTAAGTTGTAATTGACTATTAAGTCATGTGTCAAGTTTGCACATGGTCACATGTAAACTCAACCATAGACAAATACACTAAAGATCACTATCTCTGTACTCTGTAGCTGAAAGACTATTTAGATGCCATCTCTCGGTTTGGAAGAAAACAAAATTTTAGAAGCGCGCGTTTGAAATGCCACTACACTCAAATTTCATTTTACATTTTTACTCTTATACGCATATTTCTGATTGATATTTGATTTAATTACATTGAAAAAAATTATTTTTAGAAAAGTACTGCAAATGAAGTATCCGAAAATACAATTTAAATAAAAAAAATCAACATATTCAATTAAATCAAGTATCAATCAGAAAAATAAAATTAAAACACATTTAATATAACTATTTTTATTATTTTTTATTTAACAGTAAGCTGATTTACAGTTGATAAAATAGTAATAAAAATCAGAAAGGTTTCTATAGCTCCAAATAAGACGCAAAATATATGGCTGAACCACAGACCAGTGAACATATTATATGAGGTACTCAGTGGAAAAGCGGTACAAGTGAATAAACTTAAATATTGAGAAATTTAATTGTAAAGTTTAAATGTGATAGAAAAATCTGTTGGTGAACAATAATTTATTTTTCAAAAAATTTCGGTCGTATATATTATAGTCTGGGGGTCAGGGGGTGTTTTCATCAGTGATTACCACTCCTCTGTAACTTCGTGTACGGCTTCATTTTGACGAGTCTTCCAAGTCTTTTATCTACGAAAATTCTTATAAGTGCGACGTTTATTAAATACGCAGTTGCGAAAGGCGTTAATTCGACGATGTTATAAACAGTTATTGCCAACGTTTTACTTTTAAATTTACGTAAAAGATAATGAAATAACCTACGCGAAAATATATTTGTCCGACAAAAATGGTGCGCCGTTCGCCGTGTCCGCCGTCTGTAACTTGGCTTGTTATTTCATTACCTTTTACGTAAATTTAAAAGTAAAACGTTGGTAATAACTGTTTATAATATCGTCGAATTAACGCCTTTCACAACTGCGTATTTAGTAAACGCCGCACTTATAAGAATTTTCGTAAATAAAAGACTTGGAAGACTCGTCAAAACGAAGCCGCACACGAAGTTAAGGAAGAGTGGTAATCAATGATGAAAACAGCTCCCGGACCATTATACAGATTTCCGTATCAATATGATTTTTTGAAAATGTCAAGCCATATGAATTTTCTAAGCATTTTTTCTGACTTGTACCATTTTGACACTCAAGACGTTCAGGCAAAAAATGGTACAACTGCATTTTAAATTAATGTTTAGCGTCTTATACATTCAATTTTGATATATAAAACGTTAACTCATTTTAATTTATAAATAAAAACGCATTTTAACTATTGGAACAGAAAAATTTTTTTAAAAATTAGAATTAAATAAAACTACTAAAATAATATTTTTCATATTAACTATGTTTTTAAATATTAACTAAATATGTAATGATAATGCATAAAATTATTTAACATTTGACACAAATTTTAAATGCAGTCAAGTACTGTATTAACACAACACTTTGTTTTTAGAGAGCTTTCTAGTGATGTATATAAATCCTGGATTGGACCGACTAGAGGGACTGTTCAGGTAAAATTGGGGGTAAATTTTGAAATAGGATTAAACTATTCAATATAGGACAAAAAGTTAAACGACAATATTGTAGTCCAACTGACGCTTTACAAAAAAGTTCCATATATATAACTGAGGGCCCTAACTTAATGCGTGTCAACCACGCACTTGACGAATTTTATTTTTTTTTAAATTTCTTACAGATTACATATTTTTTTCTATCTTACGCAACTTGTAGCTAGAGTTTAGATTATTCATGTTAAGGTATGTTATGATGAGAGATTTAAACAATTTTCGTTCTAACACCGGGTGGATGGTTGATTCGTTGTTTTATGTTTAAGTGGAATTTTGTTTATCGAAATAATTGTCCTGCATTATTTTACCGTCGTACCTATACATAAACGACAATTTTATTTGCAAAAATTACTTATAAATATTTATAGAATATTCGAAGTATTATACGTATACGTACATACAATAGCACCATCTACCTCGAAAATAGTAAAACAAAAAGTATCACCATAGCTAATAATAGAATTATTTTCATATAGAAAATAAATCATTCTCCGAAAAACATAAATATGTATTAAAATTTTGTTTTCATATTTTTGTCACAAGTGTTTCAAATACAAGGATGATTTTTTTTAACATTTCTACTTTGTTGAATTAGAAACGGAAATGTTTGATGCTATCTGCCAAATGTCTTCAGATGTTAAGGGTGTAGTCTAGAGTCTAGTTGATCATTTTTCAATTTTCTTTTTTACATTTTTTTAAAGTATTTAAGCGCGTTTTTCTCGAAATTACGTTTTAACGGATGATTTACACGATTTCTCCAGAATCCGTGGGTCGATTCTTCTGAAATTTTAACCACATATTCTACTCATAAGTACTTACCAAATCTTGATCAAATTTTGATTTTTACTATATTATTAACTTCCCATAGGACGTTATTGTAATGGGTCCGATTTTACGAATCGCTAATTTTGACATATCTCCACGTTTCAAGGTCACCAGAATCCGAATTCATAGTTTTTAGCGTGATGTCTGTGTGTGCGTTCGTTAGTTCGTTCGTTCGTTCGTGGATTTTTTTTCGTCTCGCATATCTCGAGAACAAATAATGATATCAACTCCGGACTAATTTCATTAAATGCGTAATCAAAAAATGAAGACCGGATAAGTAAATTCAGCAAATTCGGATTAGCGGTTTGTTTTTTGTGGTAAAAAAACCGAATTAACACTATTAAGATAACAGATTATATGGATTTTTTACCATAGCATTATTATATAATGGCCTAAGAACCTTCCTTGATGTTAAAAACGCCAATATATTATTATAAAATTTAAAAAAAAAGCTGTTTTTGAAATATATTTTGTCTCGCATATCTTGAGAACAAATGATGTTATCATTTGTTTGATAAGGGTGGAGCCCCCACCCTTAGGTACAGAAGGCGAAGCCCCCGGTATGGTGCAAGGGGCAAAGCCTCTATCGGGGGCCCAGGGGAGAAGTTGCCCGAAATGGAGAAAGAATTATTTATGTACAGTAGTCTCTGGTCTTTAAGGACACCCAATGGGAAATTGATAGTGTGGGTAGACCTGTACCCCAAATTTTTTTATTTTACAAATGACAGCGAAAAAAAAACAATTTTTTTAAATTTTTTTAAATTTTTGTTAATTAAAATTAGCAAAAATTGTTAAAAATTAATATCGCTAATCTGTTTTGTAGACGTTGTCATACAGAATCAAAAACACTTTGGTTTTTTTTTTTTTTTGTTTCAGATAAGCCGTTGCCGAGATATCGTGTGGAAGCCGACCTGCCTCTAAATTATGGCGTTCAGTTTAAGCCTGAATTTCATATAAAAAACTTAAAATAATTAATAAAAAATTCTATTTGTAATTTAAGACTTCATTTATCACCCCTAACACTTTTTATAAACATATCTTTCGTAGCAAACTCGCAAGAAATTCCCAAAAATAGTCTACTTTTTTAACTAGACTACACCCTTAAACTTGCATATTTGTGAGCTAATTTAGTTTAAGGCAGTACATCACTTTAAGTACCAGAAACAGAGAAATGTTTTTTGGATATTCGTTGTTAATTTTCCCTAGTTTTTTTTACATTATGGGAAAGAGTAGAAAGAATACATAAGATGGGTTTTTGAATCGTTGTTCGATGTAAACTTGTTTTGAAGAAAAATTTAAAAAAATCTGATTTTAGTTTGTTTATATTTTGTCTATACAGAAATCCAAAGGGTAAACAGATCTAATTGTACTAATTAAGTTTTGATAGTAAACGTGTCTTTATATAAAGTTTTATTTCCAAGATTTAGAAAGAGGGGAATTTGCTCTATTACATAGGATGCTGCGACAGGAGTATTATGTATTATGTAATAATATTTGCGGTTTATGTAACTAATTAAACTTTTAATTGATGTTTCAACTTAAGATTAAACAATAAAATATTATTTAACATTTGTGATTTTTGCGTAAAAGTGAGTAAAGGGATTTTAAGTGAAATAGAAAATGTTTGATTGTTACTAAAACGAGATTCAGCAAATTATAAATTAGTAAATTACAAAGTTTACTTAAGAAACTTTATTTAAATTGTGGTTTTTCTTGCTGTTGATTTCGAAACAGAATATTTTCGATTATGAAATGATGATACTTGTGTATTTTTAGTGTATCTGACGCTTTCGACGAAAGAATTTTTGCAGCGAAAGTCGATTTTCTTACAATTTTTTACAGTCTTAAAAAAGTAAATATATTTGATAACGACATCGTGGTGGAAATATTATTTTTGCAAAATTTATTGATATGAAAGGAATTGAGGTTAGATTAGTCAGTTCAATTTAGAATATTTTTTCAAAAAGTGTGTAAGGTAACGGGCCTAGTTTCTGACCTTTTAAGAGTGACGGCTGAGGTTAAACGACAGTAATAAATATAAGTTTAAACTTAAGAGACAATTAATAATTTTATCAACTAGTTTATGGCTTTCAAAATAAAGTCATACAAGTAAAATAATTATTTGAATTGAATTAATAATTTAAATTAATGTTTTAAAAATTGACAAAAAGGACCCAGTTTCTGACCTTCAAAATTTCTCATGTGACAGTTTTTGACCCTGACAGTGGCCTAGTTTCTGATCCTTAAATTTAAAAATACAGTTTTTTAAAATTTAATTTATAAATAATTCTTTATTGATAAAAATGAATGTTTAATGTTATATACGTTATGAAAAATAACAAAAACTAATCGAAGATAACTATAAATAACAAAATAGCTAACAAAAACTGGTTAGAATTTAATTGGGCCATACCACTTTAGAAGTGAGCCTAGTAATTGACCCTCATATTTCAATAATAAAAATCATTCTAAGGTATTTTATAAATATTTTAAAATAAATTTTAAACAAATATTAACCTGCTCATATATTTTTAATTAAGTTTTCATACTTACATGATGAATATTGCACAGATCAAAATGAGTACTTTGTAACGTAAACTGTTAGGAAACTACCAAAAAAATAGTTTTTACACACATTTTAAACTTAAAAATTTTTTTTTATTTAGTTAATATATTCTAAACTTTTTAAATTGCTGTTCATTAGACACAGAATAGATTACTTTAAATTAAGAATTTATTTTTTTTCTTATTTAAAATATAGTTTTTTTATTATTAATTTATAACAAAGTTGAAAAGTTCAGAAACTGGGCCATGGTTAATTACCGGGTCTTTTACCTTACTCCACAAAATAAGTTAGGTATATTTTCGTCAATTCTATATCGTTAGTGTTAGCAAAAATGAAAAAAAAAGTCTGACAAAACTTTAATCTAGTTGAAAATTATAATATTGTTTTTCTACTTTTTATCATTTAAATTATAATTTTTAGAGGTTTAAAAAATTTTTGAAGTACAATGAGGTCACCAAAATTAAAAACAATTTTTTTTAAATAAATGATTATGGTAGTGTTTTCAATCCTATTTCTTGGTGGGATTAGAGAAATTTTAGTTCGAAATTTTTATTTTTACGATCAAATAATCAATTTTTTTTTTTTAAACAAGATCGCTTATAGTGTGAAAATCATTTTTCAGTTCGTCTTGTGTTTTTAATTTTAAGGGAAATGGAAAGAACGTCGTTAAAAATGTATAAATACCTAGAAATTTTAAGTCAATATTTTTTAAATTATATTTTTACGGTAGCTACTTACCTATTAAAACTGTAGGTGCCAACAAATTAAAAAAAAAATTTGTATGTTGAGAGAATGCTTAAAACTGTGCTGTTTTCAATGAAATTTGATTATCTCATTCTGTGAAAATATATTTCCATGAAAAATTATTTAAAAAAATTTTACGAATAAAAAGAAAGTTTGTAAAGTGGTTTTAAATTTATTCAAATAGTTTAAGTGAGCTTATAGCTCTATAAAAGTTTCATCAACTTTTGTTTCTATTAGTTTTCCTCGTATTGTCACAGAATGTAATACTTTTCAATATTCTAGGATATATATTTTTTTGCTTCATTTTTCATCATTATAATTCGACCGTATGAAAGTACGTATACTTACTAGTTGCGGTTTGTATCTCATAATCAGTTCTCAGTATTTCAAGCAGAGCCGGCCGAATTCATCAGACTGTTTTTGATAGTATTTTTCGGGTTCAGTACTACATATTACTTTCTCGCCCATTTAGGCTGTATAGCGCGCAGGGCCGGATTATCCCCGAGTGCCGCCCCTACCTTTTCCTTGAAAAGAAGCAAATCTTAATTTTTCCTACTTTTTTTCAAACTTTCTCCTAGAGAATAACTGACAAGCAAAAAAAACAATTTGGCCACTGGTTTGGTTTTTAGGTTTTTGGACCCTGTCCTAAAAACCTAAAAACTGAGAAGCAAAAAAAAAAAAAACGTCAATTACAAATTTTGCCGCCCTGTTTTCAAAATCTTCCTCCCCTAGGTCATGGCCTAGGTTGGCCTATCGGCTAAACTGGCCCTGATAGTGAAACTATAAGAAGGAAAGGTATGATAATTAGAACAATTTGAGCATATCGCGCGTTTTCTGTCTCAACCTCGTATCTGAAAAATCCCAATTTTTGGACACACAAACAAAACGTATTTAAATCTGTATCTTCATCACTATGAACTTAAGATTTATGCTAATAACACTCATTGATGTTGGCTACCTATATATATAAATATATATAGATAAGTATATGTATAAATGCAGTATTTAATATGATTTTTGTGAGCCCTAAAACATGTAGTTTTTGATATACGAGGTTGAGACAGAAAACGCGCAATATGCGGTTTTCACCGGATTTGAACATTTTGGAAATATGGATGGAAATTTGCTGGACGTGGAATTTTTATCCGGACATTTTGTATGTACCTATTTATGAACGTCTTGACATATTTTAGTCAGTGGTTTTAGAGTTATCGGCATTTTTAACTTTTCGGAAAAATCTAAATGCTTAGGTTTTATTCGATTTTATCGGATTTTAATCGATGTGGGAGACTACATACTTGCGGGATTAACTTTTTTTTATGAATGTATAATTCTAGTGTCAGCTGTGGAAGCACTTCTTTTGTGGAATTTTCTGGATACGTGCCAAAAATGCCTTGATACGGGCCTTCGGTAAAGCTCCGCGATTTTAGCACTTCAAATGTGAAATTTTGAATGATCAATTAGATCATTTAAAAGGTCAGAATATGATTATATCAGGTCAACTGGTTTGATTAATTGGTCAGCGATAGAAAATTTTTAGTCGAATTTTCTCCGAAAAATTAGACTTATACAGTCTATACGATAAGAGCTGCGAGAGGCGAGAGTAGGGGCGCTATCCGTTTTCGGACCCGTAGAACACGAATATGTAGAAAAAAAAAATGTCTGATATATATATATATATATATATATATATATATATATATATATATATATATATATATATATATATATATATATATATATATATATATATATATTTTCCCGCCACCTTTTAATTTGTGTAGGGCCCCCCTATGGAAGTTAAGAGATGAAATTTGGTAAATGGGGCTCATTTTCGAGGCACCTCATACTATCAAAGTGGGGTCAAATTTTGGGCAAATTTTTTTTCTGACCCGACCTTTAAGGGGGTGGTGGGGGGCGGAAAAGCAATAAAACTTTTTCAAACCGGTTTTAAATAATATTTCGGTCAATTATCTACAACATATCCAAAATTAAGCTTCCTAGGATGATATGGTGGGAGTAGAGGGGGGAAAAACGATTTTCGCTGGATCTAACAGGCCCCTAGCCCCCCAGAATTAACGTAGAGGGTTGAAATTTGGTGTGTTGATAAAGTTCGTACCTAGGTTGTGCTTTTTGGAGGTTTTAATATTTTACCCCCACCCCCCTCATTTTTAAGCTACAATTTCATGCATTTTCGACGTTTTCGAAGTTTGTACCACTCGCACAGGTCACCCGAATAAACCTAGAGGGCTGAAATTTTGTATTCGGATTGAGTTAGTATCAAGGGGGTGCCTTTTGGGGGTCTCGACTTTTAACCCCTACCCCCACCATTTTTATACCCAAAAGAACATGATTTTTCTTGTTTTTTAACAGTTTCGTTCGGGTCAAAATCTCCCCAAATAAACCTAGAGGGCTGAAATTTGGTGTACAGGTTAAGCTAATAGCCAGACACTGTTTTTTGGAGGTTTCAACTTTTAACCCTTACCCCCACGATTTTTACGCCAATATTTCCTTAATTTTTTTGCTTGTTTTCTAACACGTCTAGAGACTCCATAAGGAAACCTAGAGGGCTGAAATTTTGTACGTGTATTCAGTTAGTATCCAGCTAGTACCTTGTAGGGAGTCCGCATCACTTTTCCCCCCACTTCTCCCATTTTTACATCGGAATTGAATGCTATTGTTAAATGTGTTTTAAAAGCATTATGTTTATTCTAAATACAAGTAGGCGAATAGTAATTTTAAAAAATTTAAAAAAAAGTGAACTTACTTTTATGACAAATGAAATACATACATATTAAGTAATTTAAAAATGTTATTAAAGTCACTGTTTATTTATAAATTAGGAATTTTGGATTTTTAGTATTTATAAAATAGAAATTTTGGATTTTTTTGGAAAGAAAAAATATCTTTATAAAGGCCTTCCAGTTTACTATTGAAGGTCCTTTTTTAATATTTAAAACTAAAACATAAAGGCAATTAGCAGATAAACATGGGCAGGAATGTCCTCGTACGAATTGTGTTGGCTTTTTTTCTGCTACCTGTTTTCGGCACAAAATTGAAATTTACTGAGATACAGCCCTTAAATACTTAAAACCTTTTTTTAAAGCCTCGATCAGCCGAACACTCATCACCAGTTTTGAAACCAACAAAATGACAATTCGGTTGTAGACTTTCAATCACATTTCGCTTGTAGACATTCAATACCGAAGATGAAGGGGAAAATTCGACTACCGTGATGGGGCCCCGCTGCTCACGGCGTTTTTTATTAAGGGTTCAAATTTTTCAGTCATTCAAAAATATTAGTACAATTTTTAGCATCATTTAGACCAGTGGTTTCCAAAGTGGTCCCTACGGACTCCCAGGGGGCCGCGGCATCATCCAGAGGCCCGTGGGAAATTAAAATTGGTTTGGGGGTGCCTGAACAATGTCAGGGGGTCAGCGCAAGGTTTAATATAAAATAAAAAAATTGTTAAAATGTGAAAAATGAGAAGTAACCTTTGTTTTTTTTTTTATTTTGGTTGCTACCTATAGTATGACACGGGAGGAGGCAAAAGCGAGCAAAAGAGAAAGGTCGCCAACTTGTGATTTTGTAAAAATTATGTTTTCGGAAGTTATTACTAAATTTCTGTACAAGTTTGGGAACCACTGATTTAGATCAAAAATTTATTTCAGCTGACTAATTACCAGCAAATGATTTCCTCTCAAACATAGCTTTTATTTTTTTATTTTATTAATGATGAGGTGCTGAATTTTTGAATGATCTTGAAAAACTTTAATCCCTAATAAAAAAAATTTCTATCACTGATCAATTAATCAAACCAATTGACCTTTTATGACCATTTTTTGACCTTTTAAACGATCTAATTCGTCATTTGAAATTTCACACATGAGGTGCTAAAATTTTTTGAATGACCTTAAAAAAACTTTAAACCTTAGTAAAAAATTTTCTTTCGCTGACCAATTAATCAAACCAATTGACCTTTTATGACCATTTTCTGAGCTTTTAAATGATCTAATTGGTTTTTCGAAATTTTACACTTGAGGTGTTAAAATTTCTGAATGACCTTGAAAAACTTTAACCCTTAATAAAAAATTATCCAATTGACCCTGTATGATCCTGCTTTTAAATGATCTAAATGGTCATTGGAAATTTCATATTTGAGGTGCTAAGATCTCGGAGCCCTTTGGTAAACCCAGCTCTGGTTAAATAATTCGTGAATTGTATACGAATTTCTACGAAATGATATGATTTAAATTTTGGTGATCATTTCTACTTATCCTGTCAGAAGCTAAGACAATGAGAATAATTTTCTTTATAAAGTTAGGCAGATAGTGGTTTGTATTGATTGTGAATTTAACAAGAAATTAAATTTGAAGAACAGCCACCAGAATAACTAACTTCAAATATTCTCAATTGGAGGAATTAAATTTTATAAATTTGTTTGTTTTTGAATACTTTGACGGGAATAACTTTTCTTGTAAATTGTATCCCAATTTAATTTGCTGGTTTTACTTTTCAATCATATTTACTTTCTTTATTTATCCCAAAACTGGAAAACTAACAGGTTCACACTACATCTAAGAAACTGATTAAATCATAGAAAATAAATTCCATTTCTTTCGCTTACGATTAAAATTTCTCGATCGCACTATCTGTAGTAAATATTTTAGAATTTATGAAAGTATTTGAATGAATTCTAGACATCAAAAAAGTTCAAAAGTTTGTGAAATAGTACAAAAAATAATATAATTTCATTACAGGCAAATCAATGATTATGATTCTTCAATTCTTCTAAGAATTTTCTAATAATAAAATATGTTCAACAAAAAAATTAACTATTAATAATTTTTTTTTCAAATTTTCTAGTAGCAGGTATAATTACTAATCTAAACTCCTTAAAATACAATTTTATTTAAAACATTTTTCTTTGTATTTACTACAATAAAATTGGTAAAATTACAGATAATAATTATATATTATTTCTTTTTACACGTTAATCGTTATGTGCGTAGTACGCATGCGCACATTTGAATGGCGGCCGGTGTTTGAAAAGTTTTGTTCATCTGTTTTTGTTTGTTGAACGCGAAAACATGCTTTGGTTGTCGTTGTTGTTTAACGTTCATTTGTATTATTGCATTTGAACATATTTTGAGTAATGCCCTTTTATTAAATTTTAAATTTATGAAAATGGTTACAAGAAAATGTTTGTAAACGCACTTGATATTAAAATATTTTTAAAGCATATTATTTAATTTTTTTTTTTTAATATTTGGTTTGTGGCTTAATTTTCGAGTTATTTTGAGTTTTCCTGGTTGATTAAGAATGAACTGGTTCAGGTACGTACTCATTATTTTAAATTGTTTAAATTTTAAATTTCGAATTTATAAATTCAGTTATTGGGACTTTATTATTTACATTATATGAATAAATTTCTTACAAGTGAGAGCTCCATATAAGTATATGTAGTACAGTACGACTGTTAAAAATAAATTTCTGTTTGAAATTAAAAAAAAATCTCTGTTTGAATTGAAGTGCTGTGGATTTAAAATTCGATTTTAAAGACAAGTTGTGTAAATATAAGATTCAATTAGATTTCAGTTAAATACGTGAGCTTACTTCAGAGAATTAAATAAATTACTTTTAAAATTTGTTGATCTGTTCTTTATAATATTACTGCTATAATTTTCTTGCCGTAAAATATTTCCTTTTAATGTAGTCAATTATATATGTAAAAAAAATTCCTTATTAAAATTTTATTTTGTAATGTAAAATTGAAATATTCAAAATGATTAGGTTGATTATTTTAGTACGTAAAATAAATTTTTTGATTTATTTGGAGTTTACCAAAAATTGTAGTTTTACGATTTATTTTTAGTAGGTAACCATAGTTTAATTCTTATTACTTTTAATTACTGTTTTTTTTTTAAAGAAAATTTTCTGTTTTAATTAAAAAAAATCTAAAATATAATAAATAAATAATACAGATTTTATGTTTTATAACTTCATTTGTAAATCTGATTTCAATTTTAAATTAAATTCGTCAAAATCCATTTTTAGTGTTCCGTATCAAACATGACAAAACGGAACACTTAATTATGGAATCATTTCGGTGTCCGTCTGTTACGGGCGATTTTCTCTGAAAATATTCAAGATAAAAATTTGAAATTTAACACAAATAGGATACGGGCGACTAATTTTAAACGCGAGTATGAAAATTTGAATTTTGATTGGATATTAAGGGAGTTAGTTTTAAGGGATAAATTGGAGAATTGACGAAAAAATTTTAAGGAGTCCGTGTAGGATATTGGAAACGAAAAGTTTACTGAATCAAGACTTCAATATATTTCTTTGTGAATTTTTTAAAAATATTTTTGATTAGAAACGTTTAAAAATGTTACCACAAAAAGGATCACTCCAAACAAAAAGAAAAGATTGAAAAAATGATTAATTATTAACCAAAATTTTAGGCGAGTTACATCAAATTCGTGTTTAAAACAACTTATTGTGCGGAGCACTATATGCGCAGGTACGATTTGCACTTGACCAACTTTCTAAATTATTTCAATTTATTGAAATGTTGTTAGCATAAAACGTAACATTTTGCAGTAAAAATGACAAAAGTATTTCAAAGAAAAAATTCTTGGTAAGACCAAAAGTAACACCATTGTGTTCTTGGTAACAACAAAAGTAAGACCAAAAAAAATAACACCCGGGCATCCATTGGACCTTGAGCCCCACTACTAACTAGATTTTTTACGGGGGGTAGCCAAAGCCCGCGCTTTATTCATGAGAGAGAATTTTGAGTCTTAAATTTCGATTGTTCCTTTAACCCTAGAATCATACGTACTCGTCAAAACGACGAACGAACTTCTCTACCTGCTCCAATACTACAACTTGTCGGTGTCTGCTTGCTGTGAAACTTCTGTTATCTAATTTATTTGTTATTATAACACATAAGACGTATAAACTTTGTTTATAGCTATTGCCGTTTTTTTTTATACTGAAATAGTGTGCGTCAAAAGGACGACGATGTACGATTAACCCATATTTTTTTTAAAGAATTTGTACTCCACATATAAAAGTTTTCCTAATTTTTCTAAAATTTATTAAAGATATGGATGTTACAATTAATTTATTCAATGATTATGATAATGTGAAAAATGATTACAGCTGTTTGACTTATAGAGACGACATAATACTGAAGTTTTAATATATTGAATCGAACACTAAAGAATGCGTTTCAAGTGACTTAATAAAAGGTTAACAATTTATTTTATGGAAAATATTTTAATTTTTATTATTTTTTGAGATCTTGTTCTAAAAATTACTAACAAATTTTAGAAAATTTACAAATGTGCCTAATGGGGAAATAACTACATATCTATAGGAATATTTATGACTGAAAAATTTCACATTCTGTAAAGTCACACATGTCCACTGACTCATAATAGTTCATAAATTAATTATTTGAAAGACATGTTTTATCATACAATTGATGTATTTATCAATTTTTTAATTTTTATAGTGAAAATATGCTTTGATAAAAAGATTAAAAAAATTAATAAATATTTACATTAAGAAATTTTTCCAAATCCAATTTTTTTAAATATTTTGTTCGCTTTTATAGTATTGTTATGTAAAAAAAATGTTTTTTACAAGTAAACTCTAAAACTCCCCGTAAAAAGTCCATTCGTCGAAACGACGCCGATGTATGATTAACTTGACTCGTAGACCAAGGTATGATTCTAGAGTTAAAGACCCAGTGTACACACGTCGGGTTAATCGTGTAGTTGCTCCGAATTGCCGGACGTTCACTGTATTTCCAATAATTGGAAACATTCAAATAATCCTCTTTACTATATTTCTCCTTTAAAGTAACTAATTATAATGTATACGTACATATCGACAATACAGAATCCATATCTACGATATACCATCAATAATATTCCTATCAATTTTTAATAAAAAAATTTTTTATTAAAAAATGATGTAAGCAGTTGATTAATTTGATGCGTTCAGTTAGTTCGTTGGGAATATTGGTTTGCCGAGGATTATTTATTTCCGGTTGATGGAACTGATACTTAGATATGGTACAATTATTAGGGTTTATCTATTATCAACTTTTCTAGATTATATCTGATTAATTTTTTTTTTTTTAAATCGTCTTTAATAAGTTGTAGATTGGTAACATTAGTTTTGATGTAAAACAATTGGGAAGAAGGTTCGTTTAAGTGAAATTCCAATTTTGAATTGTAAACTTTTTCGAAAAAGGTGAAAGTGGAAAATCCAAGTGCGTGCCAAACACACATTAAGTTGAAATTTCTCGAAAATTTAGGCCATTATTTTGATTTATCATAAAGATAGATAAATATTCGATAACGTTACTTGCAGATGTGTTACTAGGAGAATCAATTACGGGGTAATTTGGTTTTTTATATCTCTTAAAGTAAGGTATAAACTTTGCAAGTTCAATATTTCGTAAACAGGTAAAACAAGAAAAATAGAAACAAAGTAAGACCATCTCCAAATTAAACACTGAAAAATATGAAAAAATTTATTCCATCAATTAAAACATAAATATGTATAAAATTTCCTCATTAACATTTTAATGGCTACATGTCTACGTAGTTAAAATTCGCCAAGGGTCGGCAATATTTTTAAAGAATTAAATAAATAAAAAAATTAATTAAAAAAATCAAAAAACCCGACTGCATTTAAAGTAAACTAAAACGATGGAAACAAGATGAATTAGAGAAAAAAAAAGAATGAATAAAAAGTAAAGCAGTCGGAGGTATCAAGCTTTTCTGTTTAACTTGGTACAACAGGTATGCCTCCGACTGCTTTACTTTTTATTCATTCTTCTTTTTCTCTATTTCATCTTGTTTCCACCGTTTTAGTTCACTTTAAATGCAGTCGGGTTTTTTTGATTTTTTTAATTAATTTTTTTATTTAGATCTTTTTAGCGTTGTTTAATTATTTAGAAGAAGAAATATATATAGGTACGTATATGAGATTACTGCAGCTGGCCGCCTAAATTATCACGAATTCGATATTAAAAATTTTTTTTTATACTAGCGCTAATATAATACCTTTTGTCTACGAGTTCGTCCGCTTAGAGTCACTGAAGGTTGATTAAATGATTTTGTACACCTACTATGTCGTCATCGACTCCACACGGATGAATTATCGACAAAAACTAGTTTCCATATAAATTTTCAACCCCTCTCCTACCGCCTTAGGGTATAAAATTTTAAAAATCTGCACTTGGTACTCGCTTACGTTACTAAAAAACCCCTGTGAAGAATTTCACGTTTCTAGACTTAATAGTTTTCTATATAAATTTTCATCCCCTATTTTATATCCTTACGGAATAAAATTCCACAAATCCCTTCTTAGAGCTTACCTACGGTACATAAGGAAATCCTGTACACAATTTCACGTTTCTGGGCACACTAGGTTTTTTAAATAAATTTTAACCACCTATTTTATCCTGTTAGGGGATGAATTTCCAAAACTCCTTATTGGTGCTCGCCTACATTATATAAAGAACCCCTTTGTAGAATTTCACGTTTCTAGACTCAACAATTTCTATATAAATTTTTATCCCCTATTTTAACCCTTTAGGAAACGAAATTCTAAAAATCCACTGTTGATGCTTGCTTGCGTTACTAAAAGAACCTTTGTACAAAATTTTACGTTTCTAAACCCAGTGGTTTTCTATATAAATTTTCATCCCCTATTTTACACGTTTCTAGACCCAATGGTTTACTATGTAAATTTTACATCCCCTATTTAGGGGGTGAATTTTGAAATTTCATGTAGCCTATAGCAATCCCCAGATTAAGACAAATGCAGCGACACCTTCTTTACCAAATTCCGTCAAGCCGTTTAGGCTGCAGGCTGCGCTAATGCAACAGACATAATTAGAGGATACATACAAACTTTCGAAAAACATTACGCTCCTTCTGGTGCAGTCGGGTAAAAAACTGTATAAAATACACACATTTTTAATAAAAAAAACATATAAAATAATAAAAATAAACATAGTAACAATAAAGTGATAAAAAATATTTAAAACAAAAAACACAAACCATTAAATATTAAATTTATGGCATAAAAATTATACGTACTATGTTAAGCATCTATAACGGGTCGAGAAATCAGCACACAGAGAGTGTGTTGCTGGCCAATCACTGTTCGCCGTAGTATCACACCCATGTGTGATCAACCTTTACAGTTGTTCTGGCTATCATACACATGTTGCCTGAGTGGCCATTAAAATGTTAATACGATACAAATATCTATATAGTTATATAAAAAAATTTGACAATTTTTAAAGTTGAATAAGATGGTAAAAATTTAGGATTTTTTCTTAAAAAGTTTTTATTTTATTGCCTACTGACTAGTCTACGTAGCCTACGGGCAAAATTACTTTTATTGCCTTTGGTTGACATTACGGTATTATTTTTGTATACGAAATTTATTTTTGAATAAAACTAATTAAAATAATTTTGAATATAAGTTGAGAGTCAGGTGGAGAAAATTTATGACGGATTTAATTCTGATTTCTGCTATGTGACATTACGTTGCAGTTGTAATATTATTTGTTAGTTGATTTTCTTCGGTGTATGTAAAATAACGGGGTATGTATACAAAATCACGTTTGTGATACAGGATTACTTAGATTATCCTAAAACTAATTAAAGCTAAGATTTAATGTACTTTTCCGTGTCTTGTACCACCAAATTTATGCAACACAAATTTTTACTGCAGACATGACGGTGTCTTTTACCTCTATTATTGTCTTCTGTGTCTGAACTGTATTCTTTTATTTTTATTTTGATAGAGATGGAGACATTTTTTTCATAATATTGCCCCGTATTGGTTAATGTGTGTTGATAGTTATTGGTTGGATATTGTTGAAACACCCTGTATTCACATCTGGTGGGTTATATTTGATTCGTAGGTATTATAATACGTAATATGTCTTAAATTAATTTTATTGTTGGCTCAAAATGTTATATATTGTGAACTGAATTTTACAGAAAATGTAATCTTCCGCCTATACTAGATATTGATAATGTTATTTGTCTCTCGAGAAAAATTTTCCGGGCAAATTTCCATTCATGAGATCTGGTCTCCTATAATGTTTTTAATGGATTACTCTGAAAGTGACACATCGAAATCCACTTACTGGAAGTCCTTGATCTTGAACAGACGATCTCAAAAATAGAATCGGAAAAGTCATTTATTAATTTAAACCTTCAATATTTTCTTGAAAACTAAGATAATAGGGTAAGAGACCCGATGACCGAACACTATTTTTAGCTGTATCATTAAAGTAGCTTAAAAAAATTAAAAAATAAACAAAACACCCATTTTTATATCGTCGAACCTCGGCTTTCTTCGACGATATAATAATTTCGTTGTGTGACCAAATGATTATTCACATTATTATTATTACTTATTGAAATACCAGGGACGGAAAAATTATGTGGGGTCGAAAAGCCGAAAAATAATAGCCAAAAAAGAAAACTATTAATGGAATTTATCATCTCAGATCGACATTTTATAGTTCAGATTATCATATTAACGGCTAATTTTAATATTCAATCTAAAAATACTGAAAAATAAGCTGATAAAATGGACACCCCAGTAAAAAAAAAATTCTGCGCCCTTTATTATATTATAAATATGTATCTTTTATTTCTTTTTATATAAATCCGTTGTATATATTTCCTATCTCACTTGCACGGTACATAGGTAAACAACACTTTAGTTTATACCAACATAACAGATAAATATTACTACATATATGACAAGTTTTATTTTTGTTATAAAGCGAAGTTTACATTACGCATATTTATTGTCAGTTAGTTTAGAGACATCTTTAAATTTATTACTAAGCACTTAATTTTCTATTTTAGCTTTCAAATATGAAAGCTAATAATATAAAAAATATTGAAATAGATCGGGAACCATTTTTTGGATACATTTTACATGTTTAAAAAGCAACTTTTTAATTTATTTTTAAGAAGCTTAGATTGTGTTATGTAAATATGTACCTATATACAAAACTGTATATAGGTACATACAGTGAACTGAATATTTTTATAACCTTAAAAACCGTCAATTTTTCTTGTAATTTAGATTTTAAAACAATTTATTAAATATTATTGTTATTTGATTGAGAGAGAATAATTCTGGTAAGTATTGCGCATACGTATAACACTGAATAAATAAAATTAAAATCAAATTTTTAATGAGTTATTAACCTTTACAGAAAAATGTAGCATTATTTCTCGAAGATTTTGAAGAAAATTATTCAACTAAATCCGAAATATTTAAAGAAAAATCTAGCAGCATTCAAGGCAAAGCAAACTGGACAAAAATATAAGAATTTTAGGAAGCAAAATTATCTACTTATTGTAAATACTAAATAATCACTTATTATTACACGAAAGGTTTGCATTTTCTCGAATAAATTTAGGTTTGTCTAACGAAAATTTGTTGCCTAGCAATTTAACCTAAATTCTTTATCAGTTAAATTTACCAATACGAATTTTTGTTTCATTTTTATCGTGTTTACCTACAATGAAATGTTTTGTACCATTTTGCTTTCGAGACTACGAAAGTAGCGAAAGCATTGTGATCACTTTTGAAAAATAAAAAATTTTTTCCCTCCAAAATAAAATTATTTACGCACATTTTACGTTTTAGAGCTTCTTGAACAATTTTCGTGCGGTGTCTGTCCGTCCGTCCGTCTGTCTGTAGGTCGCCAGTTTTCACTAAGTGGCATAACTCCTGAACTATTCAATTGTTTTTAATGAAATTTTCAAAAATTATGCAGTTTGGTTTCTAGATGGTCCCCTATGAATTTAATCGAAATCGGAGTAATGGTAGCTACGCCGCTTCCATGATATTTCCATTAATATACTAAATTACACCAAGTGCCATAACTTCTGAACTATTCAATTCTTTTTTTATGAAATTGTCAGAAATTATGCGGTCTGGTTCCTAGATAGTTCCCTACAAATTTCATTGCATTCGGAGTAATAGTATCCACGGCGCTACCATGAAATCCAATTGAATGTCAGTATCTTATTTACTGCTAGTCCCACTTCGCTCAAATTTTTAAAGTATTTTAGGGGTTAGTTTCTAAAATATTTTTTCTATTATTTTATAATTTAGCCTTTAAGTTTTTTGAGTTACAACAATTTTTTATGAACTTTAAGGCGATGGTATACCGTCAGTTGGGGCGAATGTAAACGATTTTTTCAGTTTTTTGGCAATAAATTGTTTAGAGTTTATCTAAAAAATTCTAAAAAAATAATTTAAATGCTTTAGTATCACGAGCATATAGGGCAGTAATAAAAATATCAAAATTGGTACTGCAACATTTTGTTTTTTTTGGTTATATAGTGTCTAGATTCGCCCCAATGTGTGGGGCGAATCGAGACAGTGCTTTATTTGCAATATAAATCACATTAAGTCATGCATATGAGTAAAATCGGACATAAAAAGATAAAAATAGCTGAATTTCCAATCTGAAAATTCGCTAAACTAAATAACTGCATCAGCGAATGACTTTTGATGGATGGAATAAAACATTTTGGATTTAAATGAATTTTATTGCGATTTGTCTTTGAGTCTATCATGCAAGGTCGATTTGGGAACATGGAAATATTCAGCAACTTGTCTGAGCGATTTTTTTATATTTTTAATATCGGAAAGCAGGGGCGCAACAACTACATATCTAGAGGGGGTCCAACAAAAATTTAAATTATCAAATTTTTTGATAACGCAGTTCTCCAATAACAATGGAAAATGTTGTAATAAAATGTCGTCTCCGAAAATTTGATTTTCAAATAAAAAATATTAGTAAACCACTAAAAATTTTACTTTTTAATAGAAATAAAATAAATTGAAGGAAAATTTCCAGGTAATTTTAGGGGTCCGGACCCCCCTGGTTGTTGCGCCTCTGTCCAAAATACCCCATTTTATGTTATCTTCATTACAGTTTATGTAGTTTATACCCACTTTCTTTTTATACTGACGCAACATTGTGTATGAATTCGCCTCACCTATAGACAATTTTTAGTCGAATTTTTCCTTGAAAAAATTAGACTTATACAGCCTATACGATAAGAACGGCGAGAGGCGAGAGTAGGGGCGCTATCCGTTTTCGGACCCGTAGAACACGAATATGTAGAAAAAAAAGTCTGATATATATATATATATATATATATATATATATATATATATATATATATATATATATATATATATATATATATTTTCCCGCTACCTTTTAATATGTGTAGCGCCCCCCTATGGAAGTTAAGAGCTCAAATTTGGTAAATGGGGCTCACTCCGATGCACAACAATACTATCAAAGTTTGGTCAAATTTTGGGGAAATTTTGGATCCGACCCAACCTTTAAGGGGGTGGTGGGGGGCGGAAAAGCAATAAAAATTTTCCAAACCGGTTGGAAATAATGTTTCGGTCAATTATCTACAATATATCCAAAATTCAGCTTCTTAGGATGATTTGGAGGGAGTAGAGGGGGAAAAAACGATTTTCGCTGGATCTAACACGTCCCCAGCCCCCCAGAATTAACGTAGAGGGTTGAAATTTGGTATGTTGATGGAGTTCATACCTAGGTTGTGCTTTTTGAAGGTTTCAATATTTTACCCCCACCCCCTCATTTTTAAGCTACAATTTCATGCTTTTTCGACGTTTTCGAAGTTTGTACCACTCGCACAGGTCACCCCAATAAACCCAGAGGGCTGAAATTTTGTATTCGGTTTAAGTTAGTATCAAGGGGGTGCCTTTTGGGGGTCACGACTTTTTACCCTTACACCCACAATTTTTATACCAAAAAGAACATGATTTTTCTTGTTTTTTGACAGTTTCGTTCGGGTCAAAATCTCCCCATGTGAACCTAGAGGGCTGAAACTTTGTGTACAGGTTAAGTTAATAGCCAGCCACTGCTTTTTGGAGGTTTCAACTTTTAACCTTTACCCTCACGATTTTTACGACCATATTTCTTTGATTTTTTTGCTTTTTTTCTAACACGTCTAGAGACTCTCTAAGGAAAACTAGAGGGCTGAAATTTTGTACGTGTATTGAGTTAGTATCCAGCTAGTGCCTTTTAGGGATTCCACATTACTTTTTCCCCCATTTCTCCCATTTTTACATCGGAATACGATGGTATTGTTAAATGTGTTTTAAATGCTTTAATATTATTTTAATACAAGTAGGCGTATAGCAATTTTAAAAATTGAAAAAAAAAAATGAACGTACTTTTGTAACAAAAGCAATACATAAATATTAAGTAATTTAAAAATGTTATCAAAGTCACTGTTTATTTATAAAGTAGGAATTTTGGATATTTATTTATAAAATAGAAATTTTGGATTTTTTTGGGAATAAAAAAAATATCTTCTTAAAGGCCTTCCAGTTTACTATTTAAGGTCCTTTTTTAATATTTAAAAATAAAACACAAAGGCAATTGGCGGATAAGCATGGGTAGGAATGCCCTCGTACGAATTGTGTTGATAAATTCTCTTTAAAGCCCCGATCAGCCGGACACTCATCATCAGTTTTGAAACCACCGCAAAATGACAAATCGCTTGTAGACTTTCAATCACATTTCGCTTGTAGACATTCAATACGAATACCGAAGATGAAGGGAAAAATTCGACTACCGTGATGGGGCCCCGCTGCTCACGGCGTTTTTTATTAACCAATCTATAAAAAAAAATTAAGCACAATACAGCTTTCATTTTTGGTACATATATTGTCAAAAAAACGCCAAACATTTTGTTGCGAGTCCCTACTTTATATATATAACTTTCTTTTATACAACAGTTTCTTTAAAAGATTTCAAAACGCGCGTTATTTTTAAAAATTATAAACAATGCGCCTGTAAAATAACAAAATACAAAGATGTCACGTTCACCGCTTTTCTTTGATGACTAACTCATAACTGACAAAATTCAGTAGCATAAATTGATCTATGACCTTGTGCGGTCATAACACTGACGAAGAAATATCGAGAGGCAGCTCTGTCTAGATTCGCCCCTACTGTCTCGGTTCGCTCCAACTGATGGTACATATAATATATATATAATATACGGCATATTTAAAGTCTTTTACGAATACGAGGAAGCTGTGTGCCACACCCCATTGGCAGCGTATTTTATAATGTTTAGATGTAAGGTTTTTAAAAATATGTATTTTTGTTGCGTTATTTGATTGGACTTTTTTGAAAACAATTATTGCTAAACCTGGTTTGTTTTGCAGAAATACACACAAAAAAGTTATTTTTGTAGTTTTTGTGACATTTATTTATGGTCCATTTCACTTAAATTTAACCATACTTCGTCACTTATGAATTTAAATAATTTCCGTTTCCTTGGCTTTATCTCGTTCTCGTTCATCATCAAAATTGCAGTTTGTTTTTAGAAAAGAATAGACGATTGATTTATTTTCAGTATAAGAATTATTTAATTTTTTAACTTTAACTCATGATCAATTGTATTTGAAATAGGGTATAATTATTTTTCATAGAGCGCAACCGAGTAACGAAAAGGGTTTCACATATATTATTGTAACTTATCCACGAGGAAGCTGTGTGCTACACCCCATTGGCAGCGTATTTTTCGTTGTAAAAATCTATTCTAACTTATTTTTCCACGGTAAAAATGAAAAAACGCTGCCAATGGGGTGTAGCAGACAGCTTCCTCGTACTCGAAAAAGACTTTAAAACAGTATTCTACCAAATATATATACCTATATATACCGTGAGATTATAATTTCACCGTAAAGTTCATAAAAAATTGTTGTAATTCAAAATACTTAAAGGCTAAATTATAAAATAATGGCAAAACTATTTTAGAAACTAACCCCTAAAATACTTTAAAAATGCGAAGTGGGATTAGCAGTAAATAAGATATAATATAAAAATCTCATGTCACAATGTTTGTCTAGGATAAACTCTGAAACTACTGAACCGATTTTGATGTGAGACGATATTACTTAGTGCGTGTCAAACACGCACTTGACCAATTTTTTTTCTTAATAAGAATGAAACCAAGTTTTTTTAATCCAATGAATATGTTTTTAAGAAAATATAACCCAAAAATTTTGATTTATTAATGTTTTTGTTTTATAATTTGTTGACGTCTATGAAAAAACGGATAGAATATATTAGCCTCCTTTCAAAAATCAACACACTGACCCGTAAGAAAGAACACGCATTTAATGTACATGACATGCAATATATACCATACATACCATCTTCTCCTATCGAATATTTAAACCATTATCTTGCAGCCACTTTGACACTCTATCCACTACAAGGGGTCAGTCTGTGTCATAGAGTATCACAGAATGACACCTTGTGAAACAGCAGTAATGACAGAAGGGTTTAAATATTCGATAAAATAAACCACTAAAATACTGTATTTCGTTTCGCCATCTGCTGATGTTTTAAAAAAGATTTTGTACATTCTAACTTATCCAAACAGTTAAATTAAGGATATATTTAATGTATTTAATGTACACACGTATACAGTTTATGTCGTTTCAGATTTAATACATATGTTTGACGTTTTTATTTGATAATATGTAAATAACAATTTCGAAGTTTTAATTCAATATTAATTATTTTTCAATTGATTTTACGTTCTGAAATAAATAAAATATTAAAGTGAAATTATAAAAATGGTTAGTTAAGTGTTTTAAACCCAAAAATTAATTAAAAATGTTTATAAAATAGGTATGTAATATATAATTCTCAAAATGGGGCACCCAACCTTAAAATTCGGATCCCAAGAAGGAACACTTATACAAATAATATTTAACGCATATAAAATATAATTTAGCTACCCTAATCTCTTAAGTGGACTAATAACAATTATTTGTATACTTTTATTATGCTAATAGCTTTAAAAATTCGGTGAAAAATGTTACAATTTATAACCCAAGTGTGTTTTGAATAATGATCATCCATCATATTAAAAATTCACGAATTCAACAAAAATTGTTATATATATATATATATATATATATATATATATATATATATATATATATATATATATATATATATATATATATATATATATATATATATGTATTTCTTAAATTAAGTGAGGAGACATTAAATGTGAGGTGAATTTAAATTGAAAAATAATCATTCTATTAATAATAATTTTTTTTATCAGAGGTTTCTTTTAGAAATAACTTCATTAAGATATAAATGTCAAAACTGTTCGGACTTATAACCCCGTTCGACAATCGGGTCTTTTACCCTACTTGTTGTTTATAGAACAATAGTGTATTATTAGACAATGATTTTTCTTAATTTTCCCGGCAAGCTAGCGACAGAGTATAATTTTTCACTGAAAACTTACGACTGTAGATATTGAAAATTTCAAAGTTATAAAATGATGTATTGTTTAGTGAAAGATAATATTATGTAATATAAAAATCATATCAACAGTGAGAAGTACCAAGCGGGCAACCAAGAGCACATGTGCAATTGTTTATGTTTTCAGATCGGAGGTAACTTTTTTTGTGAAACGTCTTACGCAGTGCCGATAGAGCAGAGGTTCCCAATAATTTTTTTTCTACGGACCCCTTCATCCAATCACTATTTTGACAGGGACCCCTAAGTCCAAAGAGATTTTTAAAAAAGTTGTAGTCTCTCAGATAGTTAATGACACTTGTACAATAGTTTATTAGGTCATAAGTTGCAAAATGATGGTGTTTTTTTCATGAGTAGTAAGTTTGCCAAACGAGGTCGCAGGTCGAATTGGATAATTGCGACGAATAAAAAAGACACTCATTTTGCACGTGTTACATATACAAAAAAAAGCTCCCATAGGTACATAGCGGCTAACCTACAGATTGATAATCTATTTGATAATTTTTTTCCAAAATGAAAACTGTGGCCGCAATCGTGGGCACCAATTTCCGCCCTTTTTTAAAGACACTTTTTCCAAAAAATTATAATAATTATAAGAAATAAATAAAAAAGAATAAAAAAATATTTTTGTATTGTTAAATAGTGTTATTAATTGTAAAAAAAATTCATCTCCATTCCCCCATCCTATCCATCCGAAAAAAATCGTGAAAATTGACTATTTTTCAGCCGATGATCACAATGTGATGGTACCTTAAAGATGACTCATGCTCAATTGTATTTGAAATTAGGTATAGTTAACTTTTTAACTCAGAATTACAAAAACATAATATAATCCTTAGTTTTTATTAATTAATGATACACCGTGTATATGATACAGAATGAATATAATATCATAATCAAATCACTATATTGAGCCGTACAGTGGGCTGGATTATACATAATAATAAAATTTTCCCCTTAAGGACCCACAAAAAATAAAAAATATAAAAAAATTCGCTAGACCGGTTTCGACTACTTTTGTAGTCCTCTTCAGTAGCATAAAAATAAATAACCATAAAAATCAGAAATATCATAAAATTAGAAAATATAAATATACGAAATCAGAAATATAAATATAATAAAAAATAAATAAAGGATTAGGAAAAAATATTTTCCTTCGTTAAAAATACCTAAATAAACATAAAAATAAAAATAATAATAATAAATAACCAATAAATATAAAAAAATAAAATAAAAGTAGAAATATATAAATATGAAAAAATTAATTAAAAAAAAAAAAAAAACCGCAATAAAATAGAAATAAAATATATATGAAAGACAACAATAAAAATAAAATGAAATTAAAATGAAATAAAAGTAGAAATATATAAAAATAAAAAACAACAATAAGAATGAAAATAAATATAATAGTAAAAGTATGTAAATGTAAAAATAAAAACAATAATAAAAATAAAAATAAAATAAAAATACCATATCCAGAACAAACCAGATATCCTCTTGATTTCAAACCGCAAAAAACAGTTTAACTTCAAAAACCCAATATTCGCATAAACGTCACTTGGATGATAGCAGTGAGTTTTAAACAAATGTCAGATATTGCGAAATTGAAGCCTGCTTCATACGATTTCTCGTCAAAATTCTCGTGTTCTGATTGGTTCTGGTACCTGGACCAGTCACGGGATGTGTGGATTCCATTGAGTGAACCTTCCCAGCAGTCCCAGCACACAGACTGTATAGATCAGAGAATGGAACAGGACCACTGTCATTATTTAAAGTGTTCTTTCCCATCCTGCTGATATACACACTTTCGTAGGCATCCAGTTTAAGTGGATTGGATACTAATTTCAACAACTCAATCTCACCAACCTGATGACCCGTTTCGTGCACATGAAAAGCCACTGCTGATTTTTCGCTACGACCATATCTGATATGTGCAACGTGTTCTTTGTATCGCACATTCAGAGGACGTCGCGTTTGTCCGATGTAATGTTTATCACAATTTTGACAGTTAATTTTATATATTCCAGACTTTTAAAGATCCGGAATTCGGTCCTTGGTATTACCCAGCAATGAACTTAATTTATCATTGGCCGTATAAGCTACCTGTAAGTTCGTGTTGAAGCTTTTCATAGCATTAGAAACCGACACTGATTTTTTGCCATAAAAAGTTAAAGACGTTCTCAGAACCGGTTCTTTCACTTCAAGCGTTGTACTGTCCTTAATCGACTTTCGCCATTTTGCCTTCCTTAACAATTGGTCGATCAACCTGGACGAATATCCATTAATGACAGCCACGCGTCGGATATATTTCAATTCCTTGTCGTAATTGGATTGAGATAATGGAAAAGTGATTAACCTGTTAATCAAGAAATTGAAAGCCGTCATTTTCTGACTCCAATGGCAAAAAGAGTCACTTGGGATAAATCTGTCAACATTAGTCGGCTTGCGATAAATATCGAACGACAAAGCATAATTATCCCTTGTGATCTCAATATCTAGAAAAGGCAGTTTAGAATCTCTCTCATATTCAACTGTAAAACTAATACTGGGTTCCAACTCATTCATGAACCGCAAAAGATTTTCCACACTGGTCTTCTCCGTATCTAATATTATAAAAATATCGTCTACGTATCTGTACCAGTGCTCCGGAAAATATTCCGCCGTTTGTTTGGCAATAGTCTCCAACTTTAACATGAATAAGTTGGCAATAAAAGGGCTGAGTGGGTTACCCATGCTGGTACCATGAACTTGTTTATAAAATTTTCCATTGAACTGAAAATAAGTTTGTTTCATGCATAATCTGGTTAATAAAAGATATTCTTCTATTTCCATCTTAGACACTTTATTTTCCGCCAACCACTCCTCCAAGTATCGCAACGTTTTATTTATTGGGACACTGGGGAAGAGAGCTGTTACGTCAAATGAAACCAACTTATCTCCGTTTGATAATTTAACATTTTTAAGTTTGTCAATTAACTCAACGGAATTCTTGACACTACAGCCCATCGGCTGCTTATATTTACTGAATGCTGTAACCAACCACTTGGCGATTTTATACGTCGGTGAATTGATTCCAGAAACGATGGGCCGCATACCATTTCCTTCCTTGTGTATCTTTGGCAAACCGTAAAGCCTAGACGTGGTAGGGTTAGACGATTGCAATTTTAGACGGTCTCTATTCTCAATTAATGCGCTGCATTTCTGTAGTGCATCTTTCACTTCTTTGATATTTCTTTGCAGTGGATCGTTCTGAACGCGCTCATATGGTCTATCATTCAATAAACTTTCCATTCTGCTGAAATAATCCTCCTTGTCTAAAATTACAACCGCGTTACCTTTGTCAGCTTTGGTGATGGTGACGTCTTTTTCTTTTATGGATTTCACTGATTTGTGATACGACGCGTGACTATTAGACACTTTATCTTTGGCCTCCAAGATAGGTAATACATTTCTCCTTATCTGATGTTTCACACTTTCTGGGGCTTTTTTGATAGTCGTCTCAATGTCAGCGACGATATCTGATATGTGCAACGTGTTCTTTGTATCGCACATTCAGAGGGCGCCGCGTTTGTCCGATGTAATGTTTATCACAATTCTGACAGTTAATTTTATATATTCCAGACTTTTGAAGATCCGGAATTCGGTCCTTGGTATTACCCAGCAATGAACTTAATTTATCATTGGCCGTATAAGCTACCTGTAAGTTCGTGTTGAAGCTTTTCATAGCATTAGAAACCGACACTGATTTTTTGCCATAAAAAGTTAAAGACGTTCTCAGAACCGGTTCTTTCACTTCAAGCGTTGTACTGTCCTTAATCGACTTTCGCCATTTTGCCTTCCTTAACAATTGGTCGATCAACCTGGAAGACTTTTATTTCATTTTAATTTCATTTTATTTTTATTGTTGTCTTTCATATATATTTTATTTCTATTTTATTGCGGTTTTTTTTTTTTTTTTTTTTTTTTTTTTTTTTTTTTTTTTAATTAATTTTTTCATATTTATATATTTCTACTTTTATTTTATTTTTAGTCGAATTTTCTCCGAAAAATTAGACTTATACAGTCTATACGATAAGAGCTGCGAGAGGCGAGACCAGGGGCGCTATCCGTTTTCGGACCCGTAGAACACGATTATGTAAAAAAAAAGATGTCTGATATATATATATATATATATATATATATATATATATATATATATATATATATATATATATATATATATTTTCCCGCAACCTTTTAATATGTGTAGGGCCCCCCTATGGAAGTTAAGAGATGAAATTTGGTAAGTGGGGCTTATTCCGATGCACAACAATACTATCAAAGTGGGGTCAAATTTTGGGCAAATTTTTTTTCGGACCCGACCTTTAAGGGGGTGGTGGGGGGCGGAAAAGCAATAAAACTTTTCCAAACCGGTTTTAAATAATGTTTCGGTCAATTATCTACAACATATCCAAAATTTAGCTTCCTAGGATGATATGGTGGGAGTAGAGGGGGGAAAAACGATTTTCGCTGGATTTAACAGGCCCCCAGCCCCCCAGAATTAACATAGAGGGTTGAAATTTGGTGTGTTGATAAAGTTCGTACCTAGGTTGTGCTTTTTGGAGGTTTTAATATTTTACCCCCACCCCCCTCATTTTTAAGCTACAATTTCATGCATTTTCGACGTTTTCGAAGTTTGTACCACTCGCACAGGTCACCCGAATAAACCTAGAGGGCTGAAATTTTGTATTCGGATTGAGTTAGTATCAAGGGGGTGCCTTTTTGGGGTCTCGACTTTTAACCCCTACCCCCACCATTTTTATACCCAAAAGAACATGATTTTTCTTGTTTTTTAACAGTTTCGTTCGGGTCAAAATCTCCCCAAATAAACCTAGAGGGCTGAAATTTGGTGTACAGGTTAAGCTAATAGCCAGACACTGTTTTTTGGAGGTTTCAACTTTTAACCCTTACCCCCACGATTTTTACGCCAATATTTCCTTAATTTTTTTGCTTGTTTTCTAACATGTCTAGAGACTCCATAAGGAAACCTAGAGGGCTGAAATTTTGTACGTGTATTCAGTTAATATCCAGCTAGTACCTTGTAGGGAGTCCGCATCACTTTTCCCCCCACTTCTCCCATTTTTACATCGGAATTGAATGCTATTGTTAAATGTGTTTTAAAAGCATTATGTTTATTCTAAATACAAGTAGGCGAATAGTAATTTTAAAAAATTTAAAAAAAAGTGAATACAATTTTTTAACAAATGAAATACATACATATTAAGTAATTTGCAAATGTTATTAAAGTCACTGTTTATTTATTTATTTAATTATTATTTAGGAATTTTGGATTTTTATTATTTATAAAATAGAAATTTTGGATTTTTTTGGAAAGAAAAAATATCTTCATAAAAGAGTAGAATGGCTAGGCCGATACGGGAGCACCGCAAAACGGAGTAACTTGAACCCCTTTGACGGTGTTTGAAAGCGTGTGACTTACGGTCCTATTGTACCCATTTTACGGTACTATATATTCCGAACTGATGAGTTATCAAAATGTATCGATGTGCAAACCTTGACCTTTGACCCGGCACATACCAAGTACATGTATTTAAAATTTGTTGTTGACATTTGACCCCAACACTCGCTTATACTGTTAGCCTTGAAACTCCAAACACATGAGTCATCACCAGCAACCAAATTAATTTATGTTAACCCATTATGCATCATCACAATTTACTTATAACAATTTCATTTTGTGTTAACCCATTACTCACCATAGTTTTTGAATGCAAACCTAACGCATGCGCAGACTGAATTTAAGTACACGACGCATGCGCAGACTGAATTTTAGGCCACAATTTGATAGATGGGGTACACTACCGCGTCTAAAATGTGGGGAATACCCTAACTCGGGGGTGGTCCCAAACTTTTGACACCGTACTGTACTTAAATTTTTGGTACACTACCGTGTCAAAAGTGTGGACCCCCCCTGGTCAAAAAGGTATCCGATCACTTTTTGAAACGTACTGTACGTGCAAATCTTGACCCCAACACGCGCTTGCCTTAAGTACGTCATCTTAAACGAACTATCACGTCAAAAAATGTGGGGAATACCCTAACTCGGGGGTGGCCCCAAATTTTTGACGCCGTACTGTACTTAAATTTTTGGTACACTGCCGTGTCAAAAGTGCGGGCCCCCCTGACCAAAAAGGTATCCGATCACTTTTTGAAGCGTACTGTGCTTATTACGTGCAAATCTTGGCCTCACTTAACTGCGTCATCTTAAATTGGGTGCGGTCGCTAACGATAAATTTTGTCGGGGGCGCACTGTACCAAGCGCTAGATTTTAAGATTAGACTCCGGGGTCCAGATTTCTAACCGCTACTGTACTGTAAATCGAGTGTCTACTGTACTTTTCAACAAGTTTAAGCCTGTTTTCAGCAAAGTCAGCACTTTTTTAATTTGTTTATTTATATAAGTTTTAATTTAAAAAAAAAATGTTTATTTAAGATTTTGATGACTCAGCAATTTTTTTGTTTGGATTTCAAATACTAAATAGTCTTCTTGGAATTTTTAATTTATGGCCTGATTGTTGAATTATAATTATAGTATGATTCATACAAGCGGGGATTTTTGTTATATTTGTTTATTTATATAATAATTTTGGATCATGTAATATTTTTAAAATTGTTTATTTAAGATTGGGAGGCCGCTAAATTTTGTGGGGGCACTGTACCAAGCGCTACCGCAAAACTAACTTCAGACTCCAGGGTCCAGATGTCTGACCGCTACTGTACTGCCGGAAATTTGGGTGTCAACTGTAACTCAGGGTTTTTTTTGTATATTTAACCTTGGAAAATTCCAGGAATTTTTATCAGTTTTAACATAAACAAACAACTAATAATTAAATGTTTGTTTTAGCTGAATTATGATCGTAAGACTCATAATTCAGCTAACAGAAGTTCTTGAAATTTTAACAAGTTACCAAAAATATTACTTCTTATGGTGCACAACATTTTTGAATTTGACTGTAGCACAAAACTGTTTCTATATCAAACGAAAATTATCTGAAATAATTCAGTATGTACATATGTATAGACTCTGTATATTAAAAATATTTTATGTATACACTCTGTATATTGAGAATAAGAAAGAAAATTTGTATATAATTTTAATTTTTATGAATACTAGTAAACGAATTGTATAGCCATTTATGAATAAGTATTAAATCTAATTATAAAATAATTTATAAATATTGCAAAAAATTTGTTTAATCAGCAAAATCAATGTATATCATTTTAATACTGATACATATTTATATTAGGGTATAATAGTATTGTATTTAACATTTTTAAACAGAATAAAAGTTCAATTTTTTAAGGTTTTAAATTACTATAAGTTAAACACGTCGCTTAATATAAAAATGATAACAGCATTGAGTTTTACTAAATTTTTAAGTCTGTAAAATCAAAATTTTTTATAGACTAAAACATTTTGAATTTGCTACTCTATCATTAACATACAAATAATATCATGTATATATAACGGGTGTATATTTAGTATTTTTAATAAATATTTTAGTATACAGGGTGTATCATGAAATATGCTTTTCAATTAGAATAATAAATTTCATAAGATTTTTGTTAATACTCTTATAGGTTAACGAAAGAAACTTTTTGCTGTAAAAAAATAGGGGAATGCAGGGTAATAATTAAATAAAACGCACATATTTTTTTTTTTAAATTTTATTTATAGAATATGTATACAAAAAATTAAATTGCTTAAATCTATATATTACTTAAAATCTATTTATTTTCCATATAAAAATTTTTTAAAAGAATACAATTTTCTAATGAACAAATTTTATCTGAATGAAGCATACAGCGTCTTGAATAATATTCATCTCGCAGAATGGAAATCTTCGGTACATCAAATATTTCTTCCAAATTCAAAATCCACGGCTGGTTTTCGGTACCATCAAACAAACTTGATATCCATTTCTTCTTTTCACCACCCTTGACGTATATAACATCATACTTCTTTAATACAGGTTTCAATATGGTATGAAGTTTTTTGTACGGAATAAATCCATACGACCAAGGTATCCCATGCCAATTTCGGTAAAGCCAACTGGCTACTCGTTGATATTTCTTCGGCAACTCGTTGAAATCAAACGGTGCGTCGAATATAAGATGTAATATATCATCCGAATTTTCTGCAGCAATACCAACTTCTTTAAAATAAAATTCGTTGTTAGCTCCTTGATAGCCTTGTATGTCAAGAAACGCCATTTTTTACCGCCGCCGTAGAACTGAATTTATTCACACAATCCACAACTTTATATAGAATAATTAAAAGTGGTGGGGGTAGTTAGTTAATTTGTGGAACGTATTCGAAAATGGCTATTAATAGCTATTGCTAGTTTACCATCAAATTACAAACTGTTAATAATATTTAGCACATTTGTGAGTACCAGGTTCTTTTCACTTTAAGACCTAGTGATTTAAGGAATGCTAAATTTTCAGGTGAAATGTGTTGTTGCTCAAAAGTTTTACGTTTAATGATCTTAGGTTTCGAAAGTCCTTTGCTAGGTTCTCTAGCGGTGGACTGCGTTGAATTGTAAATTAACATGGTTCCAAAATGTAATTGTTTTACCACGAAAGTATAATTTTCAACGAAAGAGATGTTAACTCTTTGACAACCACCGGTAAATAGATAATATTTTATGTAAGTTCAACTATTTTATACCCTTCAACCATGATAAGGTGTATAAGCTGGAGTATAACTCAGCAAATTATATAGCGGTGGTGACGTAACACACAAATGCGGTGGTTGTGTTGCGGTTGTGGCGGTGGCGGTGTTTGTGTGGTGGTTGTGTGGTGGTGGCGGTGGTGTTTGTGTGGCGGTGGCGGTGGTGTTTATGTGGTGGCGGCGGTGGTGTTTGTGTGGCGGTGGTATTTGTATGGTGGTTTCGGTGGTTGTGTGGTGGTTGTGGGGGTGGCGGGGTAGCAGCGGTGTTTGCGGCTGACGTGCACAACTTTATCATTAATTCAATTGAAGCAGCAATTTACTCTAGACAATAAATCGGTGGTGACATCTCGCGGTGTTTGTTGAACGCAATATCTAAATTAATCAATCTGGTGACGTTCCTGTTCCCTGCTCTTATACTGGAAGATTATTAGATATCGATTTTAGATAAAATATTGGAAAATTTCGGTTACAAAATACTATAAATACAACTGAATTATTAACCGGATGTCATTTGTTGGTTAAGTTCCAGAAGGTAAACAACAACAGCAACATGCCGATTTGTGGTATTTGTAAATTTCAACCGTCACAGTGTAAGTGTGCCTTCTACGAGTACTGTGATAGGTGTCGAAATGAAAAACGAATTTGCATGTGTTGTAAACGATGTATGATGCCATTTCCAAACTGTGTTTGCAATTATATAAATTGTACCACATGTAAAAGCCGCTGCAATTGCAAATAATTTAGTAAAATCAATCATCTGATTGCCACATAATACATATTGACCAATTCCACGGTTGCTCAAACCAACGTAATCATTTATTTATAAGGCAATGACCAGCGATGTAATGAGGCATAATGCATATTTTGTGTAACAGTGGAATTGGTTAATATCTATTAAATATCGATTTTTTATAAAATATTGGATTATTTGGTTTCAGTCAAAATACTATAAATACAACTGAATTTTTAACCGGATGTCATTTCTTGGTTAAGTTCCAGAAAGTAAACAAAAACAACATGCCGATTTGTGGTATTTGTAAATTTCAACCACCACAGTGTAAGTGTTCATTCCCCGAGTATTGTGATAGGTGTCGAAACGAAAAACGAATTTGCATGTGTTGTAAACGATGTATGATGCCATTTCCAAACTGTGTTTGCAATTATGTAAACTGTCCCACATGTAAAAGCCGCTGCAATTGCGAATAATTTAGTAAAATCAATCACCTGATTGCCACATCATAAGTATTGACCAATTCCACGGTTGTTAAAACAAACATTAGCATTTATTTAGTAATGAGGTATAACGTATATTTTGAGTAACAGTGGAATTGACCAATACCTATTAATCAGTATTAAAGTTTTTGTTGAATACTCAAAATATGCATTATACCTCATTACTAAATAAATGTTAATGTTTATTTGATATTTTCCATTGGTTGTGGTGTATAAACACTGATCATATGAAGGTGTGGTTGCTTTAGAGTAACTTAATTTGTAGCTGTGTGGGAATAAACATATCGGTGGGGTAAAATGAGCAACTCAAATTTTGTAGTTGTGTTGGGGTGGTGGTGGTGGTGGTGGCGGTGGTGGTGGTGGTGGTTTTTGTGGTGGCAACTCATAATTTATTTAAGCGACGTGCTGTAATAGAAATTGGCAGTGTATTGGCAAAATGTCTGAACAACACGGTGTTGAGTTAAGTATAAGTGATCTGTGGACCACTTTTACTGCCACTGATACAACAATGGATCCGGTTTTGGAGAAGTTGAATAAACTTGGTGCTGGTAAACCATTCAAATCGCTATCTACACTCAAGCCGTATGAAACGTGGAAAATTCTTGATGTACGACGCATGGAAACTCGATATGGGCCAGCGGTTGCGGTGGAACTTGCAGATGCTCAAGTGTTCCTTCCAAAACGATTCACGGATTTGGATGAGCAGACCATGCAATGTTTACGTACAGGACAATATTTTATTACATATATAGGAACTGATTCCAGTGGTTTTTTACATATTGTGGAATTTAGCAAGTAGCTATCACATGTATGATGTTTGGTGTAAGCTTAAGGAAACTGTCAGATGTGAAAATGAATTGATTTACTTTTTAATTTTAATATTGAAACGTATATTTTATTAAAAAATAAATTATTTTACGTATAAATTCTTATATTGTTCTTATTTTACAACACATTAGAACCTCCCAAATTATATCTTGAATAATGATAAGGCCCTTAGTAGGTATGGAGCCACTTGACAATGCAATGTAATTGCCTATATTCAGGAGCAAGTATGTTAATGTTGGTGTTGAGTCACCTGACACTTGCATATAGCTTTTCATTCATTTTTCTAAACTAATTTCCAAACTGAAAGAGCGTAATGGGGGCAAAATGTGTAAGCTGAATGTCAACCGCTACTCCATGGAGTAAAATGAGCACTCAGATGTGGTGGTTGCGGTGGCGGTGGTGGTGGTGGCGGTGGTGGTGGTGGCGGTGGTGGTGGCGGTGTTGGTGGCCGTGGCGGCGGCGGTGGTGGTGGTGGTGGAGTATATAAGTAATCGCTAACACAATTCTGAATTAATCTTGTAAGACTAGTTGAGCTTTACACATCTATTATAATGTTCGAGTGTACGCGGTGCTATAAAAGCTTCTCCCGGAAAGATTCTCTTTCACGTCATATAAGAAATACACATATGCGGGAATTTTCACCAAAAAGGTTTGAAAATAGTTACTCTCTTGATCCGCTAAAAAGACAAACATTAGACACGGCCGATGACTTATCTAGTTATGATACCGGGAGGAATGATGTTGATGATGAATTTCTAAACAATAAAGTTGAAGAAAGGGTTAATCCACTTGAACAAAGAATTAAAGCTGCATCAAAAGCAATTCAAACTAAATTTAATAATTTAAGAAATCAAAATAGTGTTTACACACCCAGCGATGAGTCTAATAACAGGGTTTTAACCACTTTTAATAATTTAAGAAATCAAAATAATGTTTACACACCCAGCGATGAGTCTAATAACAGGGTTTTAACCACTTCTGATAGTGGAACTGTTATCATTCCCAAGTTAACTACAGCTCTGCAAACTCTTTTGGATATTTTATTAATCAAAGAAACTCAAAATAAAAGTGAGGATTCTAATGAACGAATAGCAATAAAACGTCCAGTCAATTCAACGGATCAAGAACTACTTGCTAAGCGTATCAAATACAACGACTCGGAAAATGCTAATGGGCAATCGAAAAAAATAAAATACTGGCATAATCCTAATACTTTAATAGATGAATTACGACGTTTATATGAGACTTCAGAGACTGGTGAAAAAATACTCAATATTATTCGGAGTTTAGAGGAAAATAAAAACATGTTGTTTAACGTTGACGATAGTGAAGCTTCAATCGAAGAGTTAGATGCTTTAAGAGAAACTACTGTCGGTCAAGAAATATTCTCTATACTTCGTGAACTTCAAAAGGCTGATGTTATTGAGCCACTAGGAGATTATCTGGATGCAACTGATAAAGAAGATGCTAGCGATTATGATGATGATTAATTTAGATATTGCGTTCAACAAACACCGCGAGATGTCACCACCGATTTATTGTCTAGAGTAAATTGCTGCTTCAATTGAATTAATGATAAAGTTGTGCACGTCAGCCGCAAACACCGCTGCTACCCCGCCACCCCCACAACCACCACACAACCACCGAAACCACCATACAAATACCACCGCCACACAAACACCACCGCCGCCACCACATAAACACCACCGCCACCGCCACACAAACACCACCGCCACCACCACACAACCGCCACACAAACACCGCCACCGCCACAAACGCAACACAACCACCGCATTTGTGTGTTACGTCACCACCGCTATATAATTTGCTGAGTTATACTCAAGCTTATACACCTTATCATGGTTGAAGGGTATAAAATAGTTGAACTTACATAAAATATTATCTATTTACCGGTGGTTGTCAAAGAGTTAACATCTCTTTCGTTGAAAATTATACTTTCGTGGTAAAACAATTACATTTTGGAACCATGTTAATTTACAATTCAGCGCAGTCCACCGCTAGAGAACCTAGCAAAGGACTTTCGAAACCTAAGATCATTAAACGTAAAACTTTTGAGCAACAACACATTTCACCTGAAAATTTAGCATTCCTTAAATCACTAGGTCTTAAAGTGAAAAGAACCTGGTACTCACAAATGTGCTAAATATTATTAACAGTTTGTAATTTGATGGTAAACTAGCAATAGCTATTAATAGCCATTTTCGAATACGTTCCACAAATTAACTAACTACCCCCACCACTTTTAATTATTCTATATAAAGTTGTGGATTGTGTGAATAATTTCAGTTCTACGGTGGCGGTAAAAATGGCGTTTCTTGACATACAAGGCTATCAAGGAGCTAACAACGAATTTTATTTTAAAGAAGTTGGTATTGCTGCAGAAAATTCGGATGATATATTACATCTTATATTCGACGCACCGTTTGATTTCAACGAGTTGCCGAAGAAATATCAACGAGTAGCCAGTTGGCTTTACCGAAATTGGCATGGGATACCTTGGTCATATGGATTTATTCCATACAAAAAACTTCATACCATATTGAAACCTATATTAAAGAAGTATGATGTTATATACGTCAAGGGTGGTGAAAAGAAGAAATGGATATCAAGTTTGTTTGATGGTACCGAAAACCAGCCGTGGATTTTGAATTTGGAAGAAATATTTGATGTACCGAAGATTTCCATTCTGCGAGATGAATATTATTCAAGACGCTGTATGCTTCATTCAGATAAAATTTGTTCATTAGAAAATTGTATTCTTTTAAAAAATTTTTATATGGAAAATAAATAGATTTTAAGTAATATATAGATTTAAGCAATTTAATTTTTTGTATACATATTCTATAAATAAAATTAAAAAAAAAAAAATATGTGCGTTTTATTTAATTATTACCCTGCATTCCCCTATTTTTTTACAGCAAAAAGTTTCTTTCATTAACCTATAAGAGTATTAACAAAAATCTTATGAAATTTATTGTTCTAATTGAAAAGCATATTTCATGATACACCCTGTATACTAAAATATTTACTAAAAATACTAAATATACACCCGTTATATATACATGATATTATTTGTATGTTAATGATAGAGTAGCAAATTCAAAATGTTCTAGTCTATAAAAATTTTGATTTTACAGACTTAAAAATTTAGTAAAACTCAATGCTGTTATCTTTTTTATATTAAGCGACGTGTTTATAGTAATTTAAAACCAAAAATTGAACTTTTATTCTGTTTAAAAATGTTAAATACAATACTATTATACCCTAATATGAATATGTATCAGTATTAAAATGATATACATTGATTTTGCTGATTAAACAAATTTTTTGCAATATTTATATTTTATAATTAGATTTAATACTTATTCATAAATGGCTATACAATTCGTTTACTAGTATTCATAAAAATTAAAATTATATACAAATTTTCTTTCTTATTCTCAATATACAGAGTGTATAAATAAAATATTTTTAATATACAGAGTCTATACATATGTACATACTGAATTATTTCAGATAATTTTCGTTTGATATAGAAACAGTTTTGTGCTACAGTCAAATTCAAAAATGTTGTGCACCATAAGAAGTAATATTTTTTGTAACTTGTTAAAATTTCAAGAACTTCTGTTAGTTAACTAAAAAATTGGTCACTGTAGGTTAAATGTTAAAGTATTAAAACTGATAAAAATAATTTCTTGCTTGAGGCCTACAATGGTTGATATTTTTTACTAAACAATTTTTTAACTCATTAATATTCCATGACGTCATCTTTCTTATACCAAAAAAACTCCTTATATGAGTCTTACGATCATAATTCAGCTAAAACAAACATTTAATTATTAGTTGTTTGTTTATGTTAAAACTGATAAAAATTCCTGGAATTTTCCAAGGTTAAATATACACAAAAACCCCTGAGTTACAGTTGACACCCAAATTTCCGGCAGTACAGTAGCGGTCAGACATCTGGACCCTGGAGTCTGAAGTTAGTTTTGCGGTAGCGCTTGGTACAGTGCCCCCACAAAATTTAGCGGCCTCCCAATCTTAAATAAACAATTTTAAAATTATTACATGATCCAAAATTATTATATAAATAAACAAATATAACAAAAATCCCCGCTTGTATGAATCATACTATAATTATAATTCAACAATCAGGCCATAAATTAAAAATTCCAAGAAGACTATTTCGTATTTGAAATCCAAACAAAAAAATTGCTGAGTCATCAAAATCTTAAATAAACATTTTTTTTAAATTAAAACTTATATAAATAAACAAATTAAAAAAGTGCTGACTTTGCTGAAAACAGGCTTAAACTTGTTGAAAAGTACAGTAGACACTCGATTTACAGTACAGTAGCGGTCAGAAATCTGGACCCCGGAGTCTAATCTTAAAATCTAGCGCTTGGTACAGTGCGCCCCTGACAAAATTTATCGTTAGCGACCGCACCCAATTTAAGATGACGCAATTAAGTGAGATTAAAGGCGAAGGTTTGCACGTACACATAAAAAACAAGTATAGTACGCTTCAAAAAGTGATCGGATACCCTTTTTAGTTAGGGGGGCCCGCACTTTTGACACGGCAGTGTACCAAAAATTTAAGTACAGTACGGCGTCAAAAATTTGGGGCCACCCCCGAGTTAGGGTATTCCCCACATTTTTTGACGTGATAGTTCGTTTAAGATGACGTAATTAAGGCAAGCGCGTGTTGGGGCCAAGGTTTGCACGTACAGTACGCTTAAAAAGTGATCGGATACCTTTTTGGTCAGGGGGGCCCGCACTTTTGACACGGCAGTGTACCAAAAATTTAAGTACAGTACGGCGTCAAAAGTTTGGGGCCACCCCCCGAGTTAGGGTAACCCCACATTTTTGACGCGGTAGTGTGCCCCATCTATCAAATTGTAACCTAAAATTCAGTCTGCGCATGCGTCGTGTACTTAAATTCAGTCTGCGCATGCGTTAGGTTTGGCTGGTAATGGGTTAACACAAAATGAAATTGTTATAAGTAAATTGTGATGATGCATAATGGGTTAACATAAATTAATTTGGTCGCTGGTATTGACTCACCTCTTAGGAATTTCAAGGCTAACAGTATAAGCGAGTGTTGGGGTCAAATGTCAACAACAAATTTTAAATACATGTACTCAGTACGTGCCGGGTCAAAGGTCAAGGTTTGCACATCGATACAGTTTGATGACTCATCAGTTCGGAATGTGTAGTACCGTAAAATGGGTACAATAGGACCGTAAGTCACACGCTTTCAAACATCGTCAAAGGGGTTCAAGTTACTCCGTTTTGCGGTGCTCCCGTATCGGCCTAGCCATTCTACTTAAAAGCCTTCCAGTTTACTATTTAAGTTCCTTTTTTAATATTTAAAAGTAAAACACAAAGGCAATTGGCGGATAAGCATGGATAGAAATGCCCTCGTACGAATTGTGTTGGCTTTTTCCCTGTTAACTTCTATCGGCACAAAATTGAAATTTACTGAGATTCAGCCCTTAAAAACTTAAAATCTTTTTATAAAGCCCCGATCAATCGGACACTCATTATCAGTTTTGAAACCACCAAAATTACAAATCGCTTGTGGACTTTCAATTATATTTCGCTTGTAGACACTCAATACCGAAGAAATAATTTTTTATTTTTTATTTTTTTTATTTTTTATTTATTTTTTTTTTTTTGAAAGAAAAAATATCTTTATAAAGGCCTTCCAGTTTACTATTTAAGGTCCTTTTTTAATATTTAAAACTAAAACATAAAGGCAATTAGCGGATAAACATGGGCAGGAATGCCCTCGTACGAATTGTGTTGGTTTTTGTTCTGCTACCTGTTTTCGGCACAAAATTGAAATTTACTGAGATACAGCCCTTAAATACTTAAAACCTTTTTTTAAAGCCTCGATCAGCCGAACACTCATGACCAGTTTTGAAACCAACAAAATGCCAATTCGGTTGTAGACTTTCAATCACATTTCGCTTGTAAACATTCAATACCGAAGATGAAGGGGAAAATTCGACTACCGTGATGGGGCCTCGCTGCTCACGGCGTTTTTTTATATTTATTGGTTATTTATTATTATTATTATTATTTTTATATTTATTTAAGTATTTTTAACGAAGGAAAATATTTTTTCCTAATACTTTATTTATTTTTTATTATATTTATATTTCTGATTTCGTATATTTATATTTTCTAATTTTATGATATTTCTGATTTTTATGGTTATTTATTGTTTATGCTACTGAAGAGGACTTCAAAAGTAGTCGAAACCGGTCTAGCGAATTTTTTTATATTTTTTATTTTTTGTGGGTCCTTAAGGGGAAAATTTTATTATTATGTAATATCATAATGAGTATAATGACATCTCGCGGAACCCTTACTAATCGTCCGCGGACTCCTAGGGGCCCGCGGACCACCTTTTTGGAACCACTGAGATAGAGGAGTAAAATACTGGGACGAATCGCTAGGGACTGAAATTTCTCACGTCAAAGATTACATCCTTCAGATCATATTTTTCACATTTTTTTGAAATGTCAGAAAAAGTTTTTAGAAGAAACTTTCTACAGTGGACATCCAATGGTATGTACTCCGATTTTACGTAGTGACGTCCCGACTTAGTGGGGTTTTCCTCTCACAGATATGTTGTCGTTTGTCTGTGTTGGTGAAAATTTATGTACCAAGCCAGAGTTTGGGCCGTAGGTAATATTGTCTGACGGTCTCGAATATTGTCTGACGGTCTCGTAGTCTTTAAAAATTTTAAAATTTTATTGCATATTTTTTTTTTATTGAATTAGTCACTAAAAATGAGAATGTTCTATTTGTCAACTAGCAACGATATCGAAAAATCAATTACACCATTTAATTACTCGTTGAAAAATAGGCCAAATAGCATATTTTGATAAATGTTCTGGAATATTCTATTCGTCAATTAGCAAAGATAACAAAAAACAGACATCGCCATTGAATTGGTCACCTAAAAAGAGACCAAATAGAATATTTTGGCAAATGTTTTAGAAAATCTAGAATATTCTATTTGTCAACTAGTAGAGATATTAAAAATCGATTGCACCATTCAATTGTCCAACCAAAATTAAACTAATATAAACTAAATGTCCCATTTTGGCCAACATTCTAAAATGAACTGTTCGCCAGCCAGAATAGAATATTCTAGAAGATTTATCAAAATATGATATTTCGTCTTTTTTCGATTACCAATTAAATGATGCAACCGATTTTTCGATATGTTTGTTAGTTGACAAATGGAACATTCTAGAATTGCTGTTAAATTGCGCTGTCTAATCTAATTTTTAGTGACTAATTCAATAGTGCAGTCTGTTTTTTGATATCCCTGCTAGTTGACGAGTAGAATATTCTAGAATTTTTGTCACCTTCCGCTATTTGGCGTCTTTTACGCTGATGAATTCGATGGTGAAGTTGGTTTTTCGACTTCTTGGCTAGTTTTCTAAAAGTTGCCATTTATATTCATTAATATAATATTCGATTCCGTTTATTTATACAACCGTATTTTATATGCAAATTGTCTCTTAGAATAGTTTTGTTTTAAATATTATAAAAATTATAAAAAGTTAGTTCAAGAAAACTTAAAAAAATTAAAAAAGATTGGATTAGTTTATTTAAGTAGCCGAATTTTGGTAGCCAATCTGCGCGGATCGATAGTGTCTTTCCTATCTATAATAGATTCACAAATTTACTCAAATGACACGCAAATTCCGGATTGCACCCTGTTATAAAATTATTAACGAAACTAGAATCATTGACGGTAAATTGGGAGAAAAAATTTTTCAACATCTGTTGACTACGTTACTAATCCAGATAAGCCTATCGTCCTATATACAGGGGGTAAAAAAATAACTCTCGTCCTTTTGAGGAGTGACTCATTGCACCCTGTAGACCCTAAAATCACAGGAATTTTTTCGGAATTAACAGTTTGAAAAAAAAGGAAATTAACTGGCTACATAATGTTTCAAAATTTTTCTAAGTACGGCCCTATCTAAATTATGCATAAATACCTTCTTCATATCAAAGGTACAAAATAATTTTATTGACTAAAATTCAATAAAATTTTGTAAACATGTTTAGGTCGTAAACGTGTTTCCCAGATGTTTTTTTTTTTTAAATCAGAACATTTATCTTACTACGATGAGATGATCAGAGCCGGATTAAAAAAAATTTAAGGGCGCCTTTTTGACCCACATTGTGTACCAAATTTTTTCTGTTAAAAAACAGTTTTGGTCCAAATTTATTGGCAAATATTAATTACCTGGGTGAGATCTACCCACCGTTTTCGTAATGAGATTTATATACTTTACACCCTGTATATAGGTCAGTGCTTTGAAAGTTTTACTAATAATTTTTCATATTATTTCACTAAAAAGTGTGTAATTAAAGTTTGCGGCAAAATTTTTTTCAGGCTTGTTTACAACCGATATTTGTAGCAATTAGTTAGTTACTTTATTTTGTATCCAGTAATGTGATTCTCGCTGGCCACGTACTTATAAATTACCACATACTTTTATTATCACGACTGACCTTGGTCATCCAGTAATTCCTAGTTTAAAACAATACGTTTGGATTTCAAATGTTATTTATTATCTAGAAAGCATATTATATTTTGTTAGATTTTTTAAAAGTAAATAGAAATAAAAATTTGCTGTAATTCACACCGTAACGAATAATGATAATTTCAAATTCGAAATCATCCAATATTTCGTTGAATCCTAGGTGTATGGTATACTTACGTGTAAGAAGATTCACTCCAACTGTGCTTGTTTATCGGTGACTTTTTAAAAAATTTCTTTTTACTAGATCGGGTGTAGATGGTGACTGGCATTTTTATTATACACGGAGAGAAAATTCATATAAAAATTACTGTGCTCAGCACTACAATCGACGTGTAAAAGGCAACCATATTCAATTTTGTACGGTAAAAATATAAAAATTATAATTAATCATAGAAAATTTAAAGGATAGCATATTGTTTCCGTAATATTAGCACCGTAAAATTTGTAAAACAGCACAGTAAAAAGTTCCATTGCCGACAAAAAAATATTTTTTAATTGTTATTCTTACAAAAATTACCATGCTGCATTATAATATTTGAAATGCTATCTGCTAATAGTAGAAAGAAAAAAAAGAGAAAGAAGGTTGTGTGTGTTGTGAACGCTGTTGAAATGTACCTCACTCATAGCAAGTCACATAGCCAACCATAGGTGTGGACGACCAACTTGGTCGGACGGGTCGGACCAAGCATCTTGATTCATTAGACTATGTTACAAGCAGCAAGCAGTATTCATTACACTGTCTTAGAGGACGGGGATGTCACCGTTTAATTCATCATTTTGTTACTTCACTATCTTTAGTATTAGAAGATATTGTTGGCAATCATTTTTGTATGCATCATAAAGAATCGGAAGTCGGAAAAGATCGGGCATCTTCGAAATTTTTACAGGTACAGCCCAAGCAACATAAGGTTACGGGTCAGATGCGCAAATGAAAGAGTACGACAACAAGAATTAAACTATAACATATATGCATAAGAGTGTGATAAAAGTTGTGTTAGCACATTAAATTTTACCATGCTAGCACATATTTTTTATTTTGGTCGTCGATCGCGCACGCATTATAAGAGAGCATGGTAATTTTTCTGAAATTTTATCTACAAAAATTATATGATTTTTCTCTCCGTGTACAGTTCTTCATTTACAATAGTTTAAATAACACGTTATCATGTACAGAATCCCTAATGACAGAATATAAGTACCTACATAACATTATGCAATTTCCAGAAGTTATTTAAGTTGTATTTAAGTAGCTTGACTTGATTTAATAACATCTAATAAAATTTTTCTTGTAATAGTTTTTGAAAGCGATGACGCAGTTATGCATATCAACAAGAAGTTTTCATATGTTATTTTACTGTAGACCTTGTTTAAACACATATTTTTAGTGTCTCGCGCCAAATTTGGTAAAATGAGTGTCTATAAAGCTAGCCCCGCCAAGTCATAACCCCGAGATCTCACTTAGGCTATACTTTTTTGCTAATTTTTTTGCTATTTTTTTTACCAACGAATTGATTTTTTTGCCGCAGTTGTTACCGAGATACAATGGCGGGGCTGACTTAAATCTGAAGTCAGCTGCGGCAAAAAAATCAATTCGTTGGTAAAAAATAGCAAAAAATTAGGAAAAAAATTTCCCGTAAATTTCATTTGAATAAGTGCAGCAGGTTCGGAGATATAGGGTTGGCGGGGCTGACTTCAGATTTAAGTCAGCCCCGCCATTGTATCTCGGTAACGGCTGCGGCAAAAAAATCAATTCGTTGGTAAAAAAATAGCAAAAAATTAGGAAAAAAATTTCAGGTAAATTTCATTTGAATAAGTGCAGCAGGTCCGGAGATACAGTGTTGGCGGGGCTGACTTCAGATTTAAGTCAGCCCCGCCATTGTATCTCAGTAACGGCTGCGGCAAAAAAGTCAATTCGTTGGTAAAAAAATAGCAAAAAAATATCACGTAAATTTCATTTGAATAAGTGCAGCAGGTCCGGAGATATAGGGGAGGCGGGGCTGACTTAAGTCTGAAGTTAGCCCCGCCATCGTATCTCGGTAACGGCTGTGGCAAAAAAATTAATTTGTTGGTAAAAAAATAGCAAAAAAATTAAGCCTAAGTGAAACCTCGGGGTTATGACTTGGCGGGGCTAGCTTTATAGACACGCAAAACGAAATGCTTTGTCAAAGATGATTTTCTCTGAAACTACTCGGCTTAGAAATTTAAAATTTACCATTGTAGCGATACAGTGTGATGGCCCAGTAGTAGACGTGAAATATAAAATATTGAATTTTGATTCTGGAAGTTAATTTCAGGGGTAAATTGGAAAAGAGGAAAAATTTTTTTTAAATCTATCAAAGCTTATTGAAATATGAATTCGAAAATATATACGATGTACTTTGTATGCATTTTTGAAAAGCATTTTTCGGGAAAAATATATCAAAATTGCTATCTCTCACCTTTATCATTAAAATTATTGCTCAGAAAAACCTAAAAAAAAAAAAAAATCAGTAAACACAAATTTACAAACATTGGTTGCTAAACTCAGAAGTCTAACATTTCGAAAATTTGGTTTTTATTTATTTATTTAACGTAAAAGCCCCCATTATGGAACGGTATCTAATATTGGAACAGTTTTGACATTTACATATTAATGAAGTTATTTCTGAAAGAAACGTCTGATAACAAAAATTATTATTAATAGAATGATTGTTTTTCAGTTTAAATTCACCTCGCATTTAATGTTTCCTTACTTAATTAAAGAAATAAATATGTAAATGTCAAAACTGTTCCAGTATTAGATACCGTTCCATAATGACGGCTTTTACGTTATTTATTTTTTTAATTTATTGTTCTATGTCTGAAATTAACTGCGTCATTGTTTCAGTTTATAAATACTAATTATAAATAAATCGTATGTAATTATAATAGTTGTCTATAACAGACATTTTTCAATGTATCATAATTATTTGCATTGTAAATTCAAGTACCTACTATATGTACCTATAGTATTTATTTTTTACTGTTTTTGAGTGGTTACAATATTTATATAAGTAAATATGTAAAAGTATATTAAATAAAAGAAAATAAACTTCAAAGCGTGTTGTTAAAATGGACACTTCTATAGCGAGGGTAACTCTGCGTGAGAGTGTACTGAAATCTGTAATGTGAGAGTGCAATGGAATCTGTAATACTTTAATTATAATGTCTGTAAGATGAAACGAACGCTATTGATTAGTTGATCATTGCTAAGTGATTAATGCCTTAGCTTCAAATTATTTAATTTATCCACAACATTCTTGATGTCATGTAGTGCGGGCCATAAGTTCTTAGCCTAACATACAAAGGAAAGGTGCAAATAAAAAAACACTCATATAATTTTTAAATATAATCTCTTTATATTGCAATACAGTTTTCCCAACATTTAATTTACGCTTCTATGTCGCTATAAAAATATTCCGAATCTTTGCTGTTGACATGGTCGCAAACAGATTGTTCTTTTTTTATCATTGGCAAATCTTGTTGTTGCATTATTGTTCCATAAAATGGGCAAGAATCAGGGTAGACGACAGTCATTCTTCTTTTTATTTGCGTTAGCGTTAAACATTCTTTAGTTAAAAACTTAATAACTGCACGATACTCAATTTTGGACATTTTCAAAAGTACTTTCAACAATCAAGTTGTTATCGGAATAAGTTGAAACTCAGCACAATACATCACTAGACCTGTATCTACATTATCAAGATTAAATATTTTAGATTACCCTGCATTAACTATGTGAGGCTAAGAACTTATGGACCGCACTACGTATATATATATATATATATATATATATATATATATATATATATATATATATATATATATATATATATATATATATCAAATATCAAATTATTTCAACTGTTTCAATTTTAAAATTTCTTTTGATTTATTTCAGTTTCCATAGATTTGTTCAATTTTAGTAATCGTACAGGGACGTATATATATATATATATATATATATATATATATATATATATATATATATGTATATATATATATATATATATATACATATATATATATATATATATATATATATATATATATATATATATATATATATATATATATATATATACGTCCCTGTACGATTACTAAAATTGAACAAATCTATGGAAACTGAAATAAATCAAAAGAAATTTTAAAATTGAAACAGTTGAAATAATTTGACATAAATTATTTTATAGTAACGTAAAAGCCCCCTGGAACAGTTTTGACATTTACATATATATTTCTTCAATTAAGTAAGGCAACATTAAATGCGAGGTGAATTTAAATTGAAAAACAATCATTCTATTAATAATAATTTTTGTTATCAGACGTTTCTTTCAGAAATAACTTCATTAATATGTAAATGTTAAAACTGTTCCAGTATTAGATACCGTTCCTTAATGGGGGCTTTTACCTTAAATAGAAAATAAATAAATTTTCCTTAAAAATGGCAAAAAATATTTATATTATTTGTTTTTCACATCTTTTTATTGGTTTCGCACGCTCATCTATAACCACAATTCGTTCAATAAAGTTTTATCACTTATTATTACACGAGAGGTTTGTATTTTTTTGAATAAATTTGGGTTTGTTTAACGAAAATTTGTTGCCTAGCAATTTAACGAGAAAAGCTGTCAACTAACAGAAACGCGACAGTGAAGCTGAAGCATTTTTGTTAGTTGACAATTCTTTGAGTTAAATTGCTTTTATGCAAGAAATTTGAGTTGTAGAAACCATAAACTTATTCAGAAAAAATATAAAATTCGAATGTATCTAATACTGTAAGACAATTTAACAAATAAAATATATTAGTAACTACAATTAATATTATTATTTAATACATTGTTACTATGGTTCTGAAAATAGTTAAATTGGCCAATACTAATTTTTGTTTTATTTTTATCGTGTTTACCTACAGTGAAATGACCAATTAAATGTTTTGTACTATTTTTTTCGCTGTAAAATTGTGTCCTAACATTTTGTCCATAGTAAAAGTGAAAAAACTACAGTATTCTTATGGGATTTTTTACACATAAGTTAAATTTTCCATATAATATTTTTTATTATTTTTATATTTTTTTGAATCGGTTACAAGATTACCATAGAAGTTTTCATTTTGGTCTTGTGGTCTTAAGCACGCTCCGTTTTTTTCTGATTTTTCAGTTCGTTAAAATTTTATGATAATCTATATTAGTTTATTTTCTTGCAGGAAAATCGCCCATAGATGATTCATTCGGGGAAAAAAAGTAAATAAACTTTATAAACATTTATACTATCAATTTAAAACTCCTTTACACTTGTTCACAATTAATGAATTCATAAAACATCATTTATACATATAAAAGTTTTATAATAAACCCACCATATTTTTTTCTACGTATTTTTATTAAATGAATATAATTTATACGAGTGTTAAACCTATTCATACATTCCAACAAAAATCCTTCATGAATGTGGGTAAAATAAATTGAATGTGTTAATAATTATTTCCTATTTCCATCCACGGGACAAAAAGTGACTTATATTTTTCCGAACATAACATACATATATATTTATATCATTCAAAAGGTATTCTTGTTTTAATTGAGCATTTTAAATGTATATTTTATTTACGACTACTATTAAATTGCTCGTTTTCTGTACAAAATACTATCTAGGTAAGCTATTGTTTTACATACAGTTGTGCGAAATTTTATACTTTACACACGACTGTTTGTAAAGAACTACAGAACTGTTAACGAAGTAAAATCCATTTGACTGTGAAAACAATCTGATATTATTTTATGTGGTATTCGTAAATTATGTTTTGGAAAAATTTACATTTCAAACACACGTCAAACAATTTTGAAAGAATGTATAAAGATTTAAATATTTGCAAGGGGCCGAACGATAATTTTCGAACTAATATTATTAAGAAAAATCAACCAAAGGATTAATCAGCAAAACATTCAAAAATGCATTCACGTAGTGTCGCGACTAAATAACCGCTGGCAAAATAACCGTGACAAAATAATCATGAAAAAAATAACCGCAGACGAAATAATCGTGAACAAAATAATCGCAAACAAATTAACCGAACGACAAAATAACCATCGTTAATAATTATTGTTTTGAGTTAGGGTACGTGCATAAGACCCTGGCACTTAAACTATTGCATTTAAGGAGAGGGTAAGGTTAATTCGTACAAAAAAAGCATGTTTTTGTGATTTTTTTGTGACGACACAGTTAAAATATTTTTATTAAAACCAGTGATACATTAAAGTATAACATTCGAAGAATATTGTATAAAATTTTCATGAAGAAATATTAAAAAATACAGTAATGGCAGCAATTATTCGAACGTGTCTCGGAAAAAAGTAGAATTGCGGTGCCCCTCATAATTTGGTGCTGGATCATCCGAAATAAAAAAATTAAAGTTCACTCGTTAGATAATAGTTTTCCTCAGGTAACGCTGGGAGGGTTTTTCGAAATTTCAATTTTTCACTTTTTTGAAACACTTAGAACGGAAAAACACGATTTTTGCGAAAAAAAATTGGCTAATTTGTTATTGTTAAAGCGAGGATTCATAGTGCAGGTAATAAATTATCCTGTCAAAAATTGCCGGAAAAACGTTTCACCATTCGTTAGAAGCGGCACATAATTTATCTATTTTTCATAAGTACATTTATAACTTTTTTCTAAATTCGCTCTATAGTTTGTGTGACACGAACTAAAGAGGTACTCTACAAATATATTTTGTTTTGAAGACAATTAAATTTCATATAAATAACAGTCGCTCAATTTAAGTTTGTAACATCGCTCGCGCGACGAACGAACACAGTTTAATTTGATCAACTGCATGTAAGTTATGTAAACATCTATCTGAAGAAAAAATTTTTTTCCACACACTGAAACTATAAATCATCCTGTCAAAAAATTGAATTGTTGAAAAAACATATCTGAGAGGAGCGTAATCTTGTAAATTTTTATGAGGAGATATTTCTTGTACAAAGATATAGATAAATTAAAACTATTACAGAATTCGATTTCACCACTGGGTTGGTCATCGAAAAGATGCTTGAATAGCGAAATCTGGCAAAAGTTCTAGAATATTCTTTCAATAATCAGAAAAGATATAAAAAATCCTTAATCAATGGATTGACCGACGAAAGAGTAACCAAGTATCGATATTTAGAAAAAGTTCCAGAATATTCTTTTTGGAAATTAGAAAAAATATCGAATATCTGATTTCACCACCAAATTTTTCATCGAAAAGCGATCAATTAGCGGAATTTGGCAAAAATTCGAGAATATTCTATTCTGAAAATAGAAAATATGTATATCCAAAAACCGACTTCGCCATTGGTTTGGGTATGAAAAAAGTATCCAAATAGCAGAATTCGTCAAAAGTTCTAGAATATTCTTTTTGGAAATCAGAACAATTATTGAAAATTTGGCCACACCATTAGATTGTTCATCAAAAAAGTGACCAAAAAATGAAATTCAGTAAAAGCTCTAGAATATTCTATGCGAAAATCAGATAAGATATCCAAAACTTGATTTCACCATTGAATTAGTTAGTTAAAAAGGATCCATATGTAGCGAAATTTAACGAAAGTTTGAGAATGTTTTATCTGGATATCAGCAAAGATATCGAAAAATTTACTTCACCATTTGTTTAGTCATCGAAAAACAAGTTAAATACAGGTGAAAACATTTGACATCCATACAGGTGGAAACATCTTGGGAACGATCAAATAGTAGATGATATAAAAACTAGGTGGTGAAGTTAGTTAAGGTTAGGTTGGTTTAGTTTAGTAGAAACAATATACTTCGATTTTGATATGTATAAGAATTAGTTAAATTAAGCTTATAGGTTTTTTTTTTTTGAATTTTTATCTCTCAAAAAGAATATGATACTTTTGGGTCTCCATTGTAAATAATTACCCTTTGCCCGGTAATGAAGTTTCAGGAGTTCCCCCTCGTGAATTTTTCACTTATTTGTATCAACAATTTTTTTAAATTCCAAATACACAAAAAATTAGATGCAAAAAGGAATGTAAAAAAAAGGTAATAAATTCTAACATTAATTTGTCTGCAGTTATTTTGTCGTTCGGTTATTTTGTCCATGGTTATTTTGTCGCGGTTATTTTGCCCACGGTTAGTTTACAGCGCCCGCTCTAGCGTTTACGCCGCCCCGGGTAAAAAGCAAAAATTCCGCCCCGGCGAAACCGGCGATTTATTTTTTTTGCGCGTCAGTTGTAAAAATGCCGTACTCTCTTCCTCTTATTTGTCTTGAATTTTATAGAAATGCCGCCCTTAAATTTTGTCGCCCCGGGCAAATGCTCGGATTGCCCCCCTAGAGCGGGCCCTGTAGTTTATCGCGATGTTCACTCACATAACCCAAATATTATTCGAATGTAAAGGGTTCAAAAACTGATACTTTCGTTTCGGTGAAATTTTCTGTAGCGCCCATTACAGGATGTATGTATCAAAAAGTATAAAAGTATAACCTTGCTACTTTTTCCCTACTTATATTAATATGCATTGGTACCATAGTATATCGTATATAAATTTTAGATTATTTAATAGTATTGACCACAGCGCACTGCATTCTTTTTGCGGTTTCTTTTGTACGGATTTCAAATAAATTAAATTTTCACGTAAAATCATAACTTTAAAAACATCAAACAGAGGAAAAAAACTACTTATAATCATTTTTAATAATTTAAAAGTTTTTAATTTTCACCACATTTTGATGTCTGCTAGTCTAATCTATTGACTAAGATTTGAGACTATCAAATAAAAGAGTTGACAATACAGTCATGAACAGTAAATTCAGATTTTAAGCGGAAAACTTTTTCTCCTATTTTTTCCACCCATTATAATAGAAACTTTTTGTCTTCCTCTCTAAATCAAGAGAAAATTTAAGAAAACAAAAATTTTTGGATCTTTCAAAACGTTGAAAATGGCGATACTTCTAAAACCACAGAGTAAGGTAGAGACAATAACCAGTGTAACCAGTAAGAGATAGAAAATATGTATGTATTTGCATTGGCGCGCTAAACTGTATATGTGCGCGTAATCTAAGATAGTGGTGGCCGTCACGTGACCGTATTCGCATACGTATGTGTAATATCACAACGCTATGTGTGGGGATGTAACAATGTCAACACAACCAACATAACAATCCAATCCATTGTTTTCTGACTGACCTACACTCAGTGAGTGCCACTGAGCAAGTGACTACTTAGTAGCCTTAGGTACACAAAAATGCAGATCTCATGATAGAGATAGTTGCTGTGTCTCCATTACTCCGTGTCTAAAACCGTTGAACAAAATGTTATTAAATTTTTTCAAGACATTGAGCCTTGAAAGTAAACTGATTGTGAGTAAATATTTTTTAACTAGGCCGAACTATAAGTTATCGGGCTTGTCTAGCCATTGTACAAAATTTCCAGAGATGAGCATACTGTCTCTTAATCAAGTTATCCACAACATACCTCAGTCTCTGGAATGATATGCCCGGAAGCAGGTTTGGGTCTAATGAAAAGGTTGAGTTTTCATCTATTCCTGTATGGCCTTCCACCCATGTCCTCATACCAAGATTACTGGACAATGGATTGAGAGTCAGTGGTAGCTCCAACATTAGTGGGAGCAGCCTGGCTATCCAACCAGATGTTTATGCAAGCCTAGTTTATATCCATTTTACACAGGCTGAAACTAACACTTGAAAAACCGTTGATTATTTTCCCTAAAATAGGTTAGCCGGGCTCTGAATCCAACATGATATTTGTGATCCAGATTATTATTCAGACTTCATATCACCACTTATCATTTTCGTGATGACAAGGGTTCCTTGAAGCCTGGATACAGCAACGTAATATCCTTTTTGAAGATGTTTAAACGATTAACACTCGTCGTTCCAATATCTGTAGGCGCACAACTTGGCCTGTCTCTACACTTCTTTTTCTTCATTCTATAGTTTATATGGACGGAAAAGTGACGATCCAATACTAAATGTACGTGGCACTTCCATCATTATTTACTAGAAGTATTATATATGTACAGGTAACCACCGAAGAATACGGGTCTCGAAGAACACGAGTACCCTTCCCCCGAATTACACGGTTTCAAACAACACGATTTTTAAGTAATTCTTCTGAACAAGGATAAAATACATATACAGTCGAATACCCGTTATAAGACTGCCCCTTGTAAGACTCTTTCGCTCAATCAGCAGTTGATTGAGCGATCCCCACTTAATCACTTTTTCGAGTTTTGTACCAGACCACTCCTATATAAGACTATGCTGAAATTGTCAAAATCATAAACAATTGAACGTATAGAAATGCAATACTGAAATAAAATAGTCTTATAAGGAGTAGTCGAGTGACAAAATTAAGTGCGTGGTAGTGAGGGCACAAAAAATTTTCGAGAAAAATTTCCCCTACGTCCCCTAGACTAGTCTTATAACGGGCATTCGACTGTATTATATATTTTTGATATAAAGTTACATCGATCCTCAATGTACGCGAATATATCAGTTCCATGTGGATTTGATTTACACGATTTTTAATCGTGTAAATTGAATCTGTCATCATAAAAGAAAAAATGCTGGAAATACAAACTACTAAAATATTTGAGAATTTTATAATAGTAATGATAACGAATCTGTAGAAATTTACATATTTAAATTTTGAAAATGTCGCTATTTTTCGATATCGATAATTTTCGATAACGAAGGGTAGATTTTGACAGTCCCAATATGTTTATCCACAACTTGCTTCGCTTAAGCCTTCAAAAATTTCATTTTTTTTTTTCGATACGATGCACCGTTTACGAGATATTCTATTGGTGATCAAATCAGAGGGTTTAATAGAGCTTAAATTAAGCAATTATAACCAATTTATGATAAGTAGTTCGTTATCGATAATTTTCGATAAGGAAAAGTAGGTTTTAACAGTCGCAATATGTTTGTAATACCTACAACTTACTTCGCTCAAGCCTTCAAAAATTTCGTTGTTTTTGAGCTACGATGCACCGTTTACAAGATATATTACCATCTAAGTTTTCAATAAATTTTTATGATAGATCGACTTCAGAGCTAACGAATCCTCAATTCCATTCTATTTTAATCGAAATAAATACGCATTACATACAAATGTGTATGTATACGTAAGTATGTAATTCAAATTTCGTTGCGTTATTTCTTTGAAATTTTTTTACAATTCTTTATTTTCACACTTGCAATAGAAAATACCTATCTTTGGTGGCCTCGAACAACACGGTTTCAAGGAACACGGAACCAATTAATCGTGTTCTTCGGGCGATTGCTGTATAAGTGTTATTTCCAGTGTACTATTGTTATTGATGTATACAAAATTTAATGACTACTTCATAATACATTCAATAATCATTTCAGGATAACGGGTAGGATTATTTAATTGCAACATTGTAAGTTATTATTGGTACTTGTCATGTATTTCCATTTCCTACGACGCGATGCGAAATGCAATTATGAAAATTTCGCTCTTCGGTACGTATCTAGGTAATGCTTGATGAGAACAGTGACTTGTTTAGGTACTACTACTTAAAAAATTAATTAATATTTTGATAATCAATTTAGATAGGTAAATAGACTTTTGAGATTCAAGTGGAGATGAGTTTGCAGTCAGTTTTATTGTTGTCTGAACTATAATTTACAACATTTTATGCTAAAAACGACTTCCTTCCGTGTATGTTCGGTTTTACCCGATTGATTTTAACCAATTGTATTAAGTAATTGATTCAAATAAATAGGACAAAAATTTGGTATTTGTGATGACGTAATCAAGGTTAATTTTTAATTTTTCCTTTATATATAATATATATATATATATATATATATATATATATATATATATATATATATATATATATATATATATATATATATATATTATATATAAAGGAAAAATTAAAAATTAACCTTGATTACGTCATCACAAATACCAAATTTTTGTCCTATTTATTTGAATCAATTACTTAATACAATTGGTTAAAATCAATCGGGTAAAACCGAACATACACGGAAGGAAGTCGTTTTTAGCATAAAATGTTGTAAATTATAGTTCAGACAACAATAAAACTGACTGCAAACTCATCTCCACTTGAATCTCAATATATATATATATATATATATATATATATATATATATATATATATATATATATATATATATATATATATATATATATATATATATATATATATTGTAGCGTAGTTTACCTTCGCTACATTTAAAAATTATAGATTTTTAATAAAATTGAATCAATAAAAATCAAACATAGCGTGCCATCTGTTGAAAAGTATATCAACCCCTATGGAGAAAGAAATGGTTTTCGCACAAGATAAATAATTATACATTCTAAAATTTTAATTATTTAATTAAGAGATTTAGACTGATTTAGATTTTTTATAACTCCAGTTATAAAAAATTTAAATCAGTTAAATCAAGTTACATTTAATTTACAATTTGTTAGAGTTCAACTCGTTCAAGTCGAGTTCTATAATTTATTAATTTGTCATAAGTATCATACATATACACATAAATTTGAGTATACATGCATTTTCATTTTAAATATAAAATGGATTCAAAATTTCATTTTAAATACAAAATGGAAAATGGTTTTACTGAACTTATTTAAAATAGAAAATGCAAAATGCCATTTTGTATTTTAAATACATATTTAAAATGAAATCATTTTAAATAGTTCCCAACCCTGCAAACAGAAATATTGCCGCTCATCAAAATTATGTATACGTATAACGTTGGATAGCATGGCATGTTCTTTGGAAAAGGGAATGTAGTTTTATAGAAAATATGTACTATATAGTTATTGTGAAATAAGTTTTGTGTTCAGCAATGACCTTGGCACTTCAATCATTTTGAAAGGCTCTGTATATATATAACATACCTTTAACTGCTTTAACTAAGTTCAAAGAAACGAAAAATATTTAAAAAGTAGAAGGTTACAATTTCTCAGTTCTAAGGATTGAATAAGGGGTATTGAGTAAACGATAAGGGATATAGTGTAAATTGTACATAAGAATATACTGCCTACCACATTAAGCTCCAATTTCCAATACCATAGCTGAAAATATGTAAGAATACCTAAAAAAGTTGTTGGTTTACGAAAAGACAAGAACAGGATGGATAAGTACAAATAACAGTGTTCTAATAGCAGCGATCACGATAGGAGGTGAAACACTTTTCACACAATTCAAATAAAAAAAGTTTAAAAGAACAGTTCTAAAAGAGCAGTTAAGAGAACAGTTAAGTTAAAATTGCGGGCCAGTTTAATCAAAAAATAAGTTGAGGAATCATTTAATAGAGCTACCTACCTCCAAGGATCCTAAAGAGAGTTTTTTCAAAATAATTTTTGGTTTAAAATTATAGTTTGGTTTAAAATTTGCCAAAAATTGAAAAAGGTACAATTTTCTCATGGAACTTAATACAAGTTGAATTGTCATTAAAAATTATATTTATTTAAAATTTTACATTTAGTTTTATGTATGTAAAATTTATTTAATATATTTTTTATAATTTATTTTATTTTTCTTTCTTCTTTTTTGTTTACCTTTTTCGTTTTTTTTTTAAAATTTTATTTTTTTTAAAACTTTATTTTTGTTTTTGAAATTAAATTTAAATAGTAAATAAAATAAAAAAATACTGAATAATGAATATATTTTGAATAATTGAAAAACATCCGATTTATTTAAATGTGAAACGGAATTTCTATATAATTGTAGCTATTTATTTATTTATTGAGATGAAAACACAAAGATCCATAGAACTCTATAATCATACATATAGACAAAAAACTACTAGAAAACTACATCGAAATAAAAAGTATGTCAACGATACAACATTTATGTGTTTAAGTTTACGCGTGATAGTTGTAACGGGGTTGAGCCTGGGGTAGAAGGGTGGAAATAGGGGTAAATTGATATTTATGAGACAAAATAGTGAGAATAAATTTATCTCAACAAAAATCTATACCAGCAAACAAAGTTAGAGAAATAAATTGGGTATGTATATACAGAGGATTATTTTAAGTAAAGGAATTTGATGATTACGAAAAATATTTAGATGGTATTTAATTGTAAACAATCACGATTCTTTTGTTTAGTAGGCTGTGGGTTTGAAATTATTCGGGAAAAGGTATACATCATCGTCAGCGGACTTTATTTCCTACCGTAAATTTAAAACAAACATTTTCTATAAGCAACAAAATTCAATGGCTTTTTATAAAACAATCTAGTAACCTTAACTGTTGTACATTTGATCAATAGACACTAAAGCCCGGTTCAGACGCAGCCAGTAGTTTAATCGAGTGGTCGAGTAATTTAGTACTCACCCGGTTTGAACACATTCATTTTAGTCAAGTAAACTGGCTTGGTCGAGCGAGCGGGTGAGTTTAGTAAATAGAACTCTATTCTATTTTTATAGTAGAGTAGCCTTCCCCCATTCTATTTTCAGTCAACTCGTAAGCCAACTAAACACGTATGGACAAAAATACACAAGTTATTTATATATAATTATTGCAGTTATTGTTGTTTTTTTTTTAGTTATTTGTGTTATTGTTTCATTTGTCAGTTTCGGTTTTTCGTAAAAAAAAATAAAAAAATAAATAAAAATTTTATAGAAATAAATATAATTGTATTTAATAATTTTAATTTAATCTTTTATAGATCTCTGATTGAAATAACAACAAATTAATTAATTAATAAAAATGGCGAGATGGTCAGAAGGTACCACTCTTAAACAGGGCTGGACCTATCCTAAGTGGCGCCCGAGGCACGGTGCAAAAATCGTGTAAGGGAAATAACTCTTATCCTTTTGAGGGGTAACGCGACTGTTAATTCCGAAAAAATTCCTGCGGTTTTAGTGTCTACAGGGTGCTATAAGTCACCCCACAAAAGGACGAAAGTTATTTGTTTTACACCCTGTATAGTTAAAATAGAACGAAACTAGCACGTTTTATGTTCTTTTTATGGTACTTTTGAGATGTTTTACTAATATCTTTTCAAAGGAAACAAAAAGTAATAACAGCAGTGGTACAGAATATGAAAAGGCTTGAGCTGAACAATTTGCGAAATTTCGATCTAAATGGCAAACCAAAATCTCTACACAATTATGGTGCTTAAACCTCTGAAGTTCTGAATATCACCATTAAAGAGGCAATTTCAGCTTTCACTAGGAATCGAAATCTCCTTCATATGTCAAGTGATAAATTCCTGAGAATTTTGGTTCATCCTCTATGACTACATGTTGTTTCTTTACATATACGTGTCTACATGTATTTGAGTGAGTAACTCAAAAGAGCAAAAAACACATTTAAACAGAACAAAAATAAATGTTGAACATGAAATTCCGTTTTACGTAACTAAGTATATGTGTGATTTCAACTATTTGCTTGCTTATTCAGCCGACAAATTTACCTAGCTATTTACCACTATAAACATAAACAATGTTATTAGTCAATTTCCTTAAGGAAAATTTAACTATTACAGTGATGGGTCTGGTGAGACTTATTGAGAGGTCGAGTTTGTAACAAAAAGTTTTGATATTTTCAAAAGCTTCAAATAATATGAAGACATTTAATGGAATAGTTAAAACTGCCAAACAATAAGTATTTAATTTAATAAACAAAAAAACGTATTCACTTAAAAATATTACACCACAAATCCAATTTTACGTAGTGATCGGTGCAAATTTAAGGGGAAGTACGTAAAATCGGAAGATCAGGCGCGTCGGTAAACTTTTGTTTCGGGGGTTGGTAAATATTATTTATCTGAATTTATTTAAAACAAAATTATCTTAAGAGACAATTTACACCTGAAATTCTGTTATGTAGACAAGGGAAATCGAATGTTATACTAATGAATATGAGTGACGACTTTTAGAAAACTGTCGAAAAATCAACTTCACTATCGCATTCATTAGCGTAAAAGACGCCAGATAGCGGAAGCTGCAAAAATTCTAGAATATTCTACTCGTGAACTAGCAAAGATACCAAAAAACAAACTTCACTATTGAATTTAGCACTAAAAATTAGATTAAGCAGCGCATTTTGACAAAAATTCTAGAATGTTCTATTCGTCAACTAACAAATATATCCAAAAATCGATTGCACCATTTAATTGGTCATCGAATAAAAGACGGAATAGCATATTTTGATAAATGTTCTAGAATATTCTATATATCAAATAGCAAAAATTGTTTGTCAAAATCGGACATTTGGTATACATTAGTTTAATTTCGGTTGGACAATTAAGTCAATTAAGTGGTGTAATAGATTTTCCAATATCTTTGTTAGCTGACAAATAGAATATTCTAGAACATTTCTCAGAATGTGTTATTTGGTCTCTTTTTGGTAGCCAATTCAATGGCGACGTCTGTTTTTGAATATCTTTGCTAGTTGACGAATAGAATATACCAGAACATTTGTCAAAATGTGTAATTTGACCTCTTTTTTAATGGACAATTAAGTGGTACAACTGACTTTTCAATATCTTTGTTAGTTGACAAATAGAACATTCTAGAATTTTTGTCAAACTACACTGTTTAATCTCATTTTTAATGACCAATTTAACGGTGAAGTCTGTTTTTTGATATCTCTGCTAGTTGACGATTAGAATATTCTAGAATTTTACGTTACTCATTTTGCAATTGCATTTTGCATATTACTTATACAGAATATGTGCATATATATCTGCAGTAAAATTTTAAAATTTTTAAAGGCTACGAGACCCTCAGACAATATTACCCACGGCCCTAACTCTGACTTGGTACATAAATTTTCACCAATACAGACAAACAACAACATATCTGTGAGAGGGGAACCCCACTAAATCGCTGACGTCACTACGTAAAATCGGAGTACGTACTATTGGATGGCCACTGTATTTTAAAAAGTAATAAAAAAACAGTATTAAAAAAAAAGTATGTGCAACTCGTGCGATATTGTCGATTGCCCATTCGAGTGAAGTAGCGCACTCACTTCGATCGTGCGCTCAACTTCGCTCGTGGGCAATCGGTAACACAATGTATTTGTTGCACGATATACTATTGTAATATTTTAAAAATTTTATTTTTTTAACTCCAATGTTTTATGTAAAAGGAGGCTATTCCCTTGAAAAATTATTTTCACGCGAAGTTCACTATAGGTTATTTAGGATACTCTCCTACGACAGTAGTTTCCTTATTATCTGTATAATTCGTAAATAAGAACAAGACATAATAATGATAATTATATATAAAAAGAGAAAAAATATATTTATTTAATTCTTTTCACATATAGTTCTTTATTAACATGTCGGAAAACAAATTTGCATAGAACACTAGAAGCAAACTAATATAAAAAAAAGTGTAGCTCGCTTGGAGTCATTTGTTGGTCTGTCACAGCTTAAGGCATTTAGTCAGTCGGTGTCGGTTACCGAATACACTACGATTGTTATGTGTTGTAAGACCATAGTTACTTGACCTGCACATTGGTCTGTCTGGGAATACGTGTTTTGTAGTTGTGTGTGTGAATACTCACACAGAAGCAAACATCAAACCTACACCACTACAAACAGTGTATACCTACACAACATAGTCACCTTTCTGCTACAGTCGGAATACTTACTACCTATCATATAGTAGTTTGGCCCCTTGCAAATTTGTGAAAATTAGTGTTTGTTATTAAAATTTCCTGTGACTGTAGTAACACAAGGGAAATTATTATCAAGGAAACCAAGCAAGGATTTCCAAGATGATTATGTGCACATCATACAATTCCTTAAAACAGGAATTTTCAAAGTCTTTAGTTGGCGGGCCAAATTGTAAATACCAAAATATTTGGTGGACCAGGAAAAAAATTTTTAAATAAGTAAGGACACAAAGGAAAAATGTGTTTGTTTAGTTCAATTCCATGATTTGGGTGAACAAAGTATATATAACAATGGTGTTCAAACCGTCAGTCACGATCGATAGGTCGACTTCTATTTTAAAATACGGGTATAGCCACGTGAAAAATGAAAGTTTCGCACGTAAATTACCCAAATTTCATCAAAAAATCTATAAGTATCTATAATTCATTTCTTTTTTATAGCTATTAATTGAAAAAAAATCTTGAACATAATGACGTCATCACGTACAGCAAATTTTTCATACGTTCCAAAACTATAATTTTGATGTTGGAAACCTTTGATGTTTGTCAAAAACGAAAATTGTAAAAATAACAAAAATATTAAATGCGGATATTAAGTTACATAATCCTGGCGAATTTGAGTAGAGTTTCTCGCTCTGATATCGCGGGATTGATTGGTTTTTCTAAAAAAAATATAACAAATTTAGCTTTACGAATTCGGGACTGCAGACGCTCTCGCTTGCGGACCGTATTTGGCCCGCGAGCCGCACTTAGGGAACGCTTGCCTTAAAGTTTTATATATTTGTGAAATGTGGTAGCTATTTTTGCTGCTGACTGTATGTTAATAGCATTATTATACTGTAGTACTATGATATTGACATTATATTAATAACATGTACCTACATAAGTTATATGATATTTACAGTTCGATGATTTGATTGTTATTATTTCGGTCATTATTCATATAATATTTTCTAATGATTTTTCTACAGTCGAAATAACGTTTTCCTCCATATGATCTTTCAATATTTTAATAAGAGTAATTTTTGAAAATGATACATTTTTGTTATGCATATGTTGGATATTAAGGCGTTCCACCACTTTAAAAAAAGAAACTTTCCCCTTTCCTTTATTGGCTTAAATGATGTATTAACGTCGCTAGAATGATATTCAAAAGAAACTATGACTATGGAAATTTCGAACTCGATTTCCAAAACGATTTCGAGCGGTTAAAAGGTTTCAAAAACGTCTCTCAGCTGCGCCTAGCATTTTAGAGTCTCTCAGCTAGGGTGGTAGTTTTTCTTTAGTTACAGGTCAGTTATATTTCCATCGATAACTCACAGATGCCGTTAATAATATGCAAAAACACACAAAACTTCTCGAAACTACGTTTTCCAAAATGGTGGACAAGACAACTCTAGCAATTTTCATCCGATTGACTTGAAATTTTACCTGTAGCTCCTTAGGACGGTAAATACGATTTTTGAAATTTGTTAATAAATACATTTTTTATAAATAAATTAATAGTATATTGTGCAATAAGTGCGGGAAATTGTCGATTGCCTGCGAAAGCGAAGTTGAGCGTACGAACGTAGTGAGTGCGCTAATTCGCTTGAGTGGGCAATCGACAATCCCGCACGAGTTGCACATACTATTTTTTATTACGAATTTCACATACTTTTTTCTATTATTATTACTATTTTTTACATTTTTATTACTTTTTAAAATAATACTTTTGAGTGTTCGTCTTTTTTTTCTGAATTAAATATTGTTTAAATTGTTTTGTTGGTGGTTTCTATAGAATTAATTATTAAATATTTATCAAATGAAAAATCAAGAGGCGGCTTTGCGTGTTTTATTGTCAATTTGCGTGTGGAAAGAGTACAGTGGGCAAACAGCTATTTCGCCTACAGAAATGTGTGCGCCAAGTTAGTACTTCTCCCGCATGAGTAATAAAAATTTAATTGTGCTGTTCTTCGAAAACAATCCGCGCTGCCTTTGTGTTTTTTAAATTGAAAAAAATGTTCACTTCAAGAAATCATCTATTTTTGTGGTGTCCCCACTGTGGTGAGGCCGATGCTTAGTTGTGTGCCTTATTAGAAATCAAAGGTTGTTCAAACCACCGAGGGAGGTTTGGCGAAACAAACCATCAGTTACGACTGTTACTGAATGCGAATATTTTTTTAAGAAAAATCACGAACTCCGCAAACAGAAACTACCTCTATATCTTTTATGCTTCTAATGACAGAAATGCAAATCATTCAGATGTATGTATATTTATTACTGAATTCATCTTACAATATATACATATATATTGTGATTTTTTATTTTTATTTTTTATTTTTAGGGGATTAAAGTGGAAACGCGTATACATGACAAATTAGAAGTCATTCAACGCGGCATTCCAGGGGATGATGAACCAGTAGTGTAGTCATTTCACATCCATTTGTCTCTCCGAATAATTGTTTTTTAAAACTTTTCAGTTCGTGCTTCGATTATAACGAACCAAATGAAAAAAAAATAATGTCAAACCTCCTTGTTGTCATATCTTCAAAGAGTCTGATATATGTATGTGTGTGTGTCTATATGTGATGTAACTATTTCCATCAACACCCTCAATGAATAGAATTGGATGGTGTACGAGGGGGGTGGGGGGGGTAGGGCAGAAGTGGGGGTGAAGGTGGGGAGATTGAAGATGAGTAAGTAGCAGCAAGTAGCAAGTGCTTGAAATAGTGCTGATATTACAAATGTTTTGTTTCGTTTCGCTATTAAGTAAAAGGAGTGGGTGATGAAAGAGGAATGAGGTGCGGGTCGGAAGTTGCGGAGAGACCTCTTAATTTTGAATTTTTTTCTTGAATAAGGAGTGTATATGTTGTGTTATGTACAGTTCTTTGAGCTGAATTGAAGATGAGAATTTCACTGAGGATTTTTTATGTTTATGTAACCTACAGTCAGTGAAGAAATGTTGAACGGTTTAGTAACCTTTATATAATTGACAAAATTCTTGCGTAACTTGCGTAATCTCTTCATATTTTTGATGCTTTTTGACAATATTATTAGAATAACACCATTGCAGAATAGCATAACGAGGGTCATCCAAAATTTTGTGTGAAGTTTTTCGAATTAAATGATGAAATTAGATCAATGTTTCGAATCAAACCGTTCCTGTAACTGAAAACTGAAGATATCGGCAAGTAGTTGTTAATGTGAAACAGAATTGTTATTTTTTTCATTCCGGTTAATTCCACGAACTGTTATTTAGGTAATGAACAATAAAACTGTTTTTAATTTTAGGGGTTTGTATCGTAGCAGTTAGTCAAACAAGGGTTTTAAAAACTTCCCTAGAAAGAATTCCGGTTCAAAGTCCTCGTTTAGAATTATAGCTGGGAACTATGGCGCCTTCCTGTTTCAGATCTTATAAAAACTACTCTGGCCTTAGCTCTCTTTTAGTAGTTTCATTTCCTGATTCCATTGTTACTTTTCGCAAAATGTTTTGGATTATTTGCGTTCGCTTCTGTATGAGAATATTTTTGTTGCTCATTGTATAAAAATCATTCCGCTTGTGGTTGTTGTGTATTTAATACTTAAAAAATTCTTCCTACAACAGAACGGTTAGACAAGAAGTGATCGGAGTAGATGCAGGGGAAAGGCGAGAGGGAGTGTTTGTTGGATAAAATGAATGGGGGAAGAAATAGATGATACGGGGCTTTCAAACGCACGGTGTGGGTAAATTATTAAAAGCTCTTAGAAGGGTATCATTATAGCAAGTTTTTTTTTTTTTTTTAAATTTTTACATTATATTCTAATACGCCTATGGATACCTATAATAACGACAAATTGTCGTATTAACTTTCTAAAATAATTTGTAAACAAGATGATTGTGTTAACTTCAGTGAGGTTGAAAGTTTTGTCTTAAAAGTGAAAGTTAATTAATTTGTGTATTTGGATTACACGGAGTTTTCTTTTTAATTATGTTAAAAGTAATTCTAGAGAATAATGCAGAAAAATCAGTTGTCGAGAATAAAATTTTAAGGGGTTATATCACTTTGTGTGCAGTAAAAGTAGAGTCAAAAAATGAAAAGATTTATTTATATTCAGGTTGATCCATGTAAAAATAGATGGCAGCTCTTACAAAATGATTCGTTTTTTTTTTTTTTTTTTTTTTTTTTTTTTGTTGACATCCCTGGGGTCAACCTCCACAAATGAACTCCAAAAAATTTTTTTTAAAAATATGGCCTAAAGTCTAGCGAACATCGTAGGAATGGAATCGATTTGAATTTTTTTCGAAAACTTTGCTCGAAAATTGTTTATAGAATCGCCAAATTTTAATTTTTCGAAAAAATCCTACGATGGTCACTAGAAAGTCTTATTTGACAGTTAAAATTTGAACTCAATCGGATAAAAATTGAAGGAGCTAACTAACGCCCCACTAAGGTGATCCAGTATATAAAATAATGCCAACTATACAATTTTGTTATGTTTTTAATTTTTATAAACTTGGTTTTTCTATCTTTACTGTTATCTATTCGTTTCTATACTCACAATTTCCCACTAATTCGGAGATATTAGTCCTTCCCGTTTTATGCTAAATTGTATTTAGGTACTTGATGATGGTTTAAAAACCGAAAGTTAGTTCGTGGTCATTTATATATACATATATAAAAGAGAAATACCACTGATACACTCTCTCACCTATCATAAAATCTCCAGAACTACAATACCTACAAACTTGAAATTTGGCATGTAGGTCCCTATTGGGTCGTAGGCGCTCGCTCAGAAAGGGTTTTGCAAAATTTTTTGTCTAACCGTCGAAATCTACGAAAAATCGTAAAATATTAATTTTTTATTACACTATATAGAAATCTATGGACGATTTATAAAAAAAATCATACAAATTTTAAATGGTTGCTAAGTATTTGGAAAAAAATAATTTTTGTAATCTTAAAAATTAAATATCTGTGGTTACTACTTATTTGTACATACTCATTTGTCCATTCTCACTTGAATGTTTTTTATCTGGATTTACTTACATTTAATTAATTATTTGCTGTTATCGGCTCTGTAAATCATTAATCTTATTTATTGTTACCAACAAAAAAAACAAAATACAAAGTCAATGTAAGTTTAAGGCTTGCTATTTTTATATTATTACAAAAAATGAGTTTTCAGATACACAATTAGAATATCCTTAAGCGAAACAGACGAAGATATAATTGCAATAAAATTTGATCCGGTACTATAGAAGCAGTCACAAAACAAGAAAAAAGATTAAGTAGCATTAGAGCTAGAGTTAATAGTATAGTTCTGGAGTAATCTTATATTTAAATAAAAATGAAATGTGGACTGTATTTATTCGTTTCCAATGGTTTCAAGAAAACAGTAGTACCTATATATATAAAAAAAAATGATGAAGGAAAACTATACACGGAGAGAAAATTCCTATAAAAATTACTGTGCTCAACACTAGAATCGACGTGTAACAGGCGAACATATTCAATTTTGTACGGAAAAAATTATAATTTTTATAATTTTTTTCCGTACAAAATTGAATATGTTCGCCTGTTACACGTCGATTGTAGTGTTGAGCACAGTAATTTTTTTTTTTTTTTTTTTTTTTTTTTTTTTTTTTTTTTTAATTTACTGGACCAACAGAAATCTGTTACACACAGTAGTGAGAAAAAGTAGAGAAAATAACAATGACATGACGTAAGGGGTTAGCCACACATATGGCTCCCAATTCACGTTAGATTTGATAACTTAAAATAAAAATAAATAAATAAATAAATAACTTATTAAATACAATAGTCAATAGGTATCTTATATGATAAAACTAAAATATTTTTTAATTATTGTCCATTATGTAAGTTAGATTTGTAAACTAAAATGCATATACATAGTGTTCTTCGAAACAAACTATTGTTAGCAGTTTTCTTGTGGCAGTCGCCTTTTTAGCCGTCTGTTTGATTTCACTTGGCACAAGTCGCGAATGTGTGCTTCTTCAGATTTTGATAATTTCTCATAAAAGTTTTTTGATATTTTGTTGATGAGATCTTTAATTGATTCGATTTGAAGTTCTCTCCTGATTTGGGCATTGCGTACGTACCACGGAGCTTTAACTATTGTACGCAGTACGCGGTTTTGAATCACTTCAAGTTTATTAGTTGTGGTTGTAGAGGCGTTTCTCCAAATTGGACACGCATATGTTAGCATGGGTCTGATTAAGGATTTGTATAGTAACACACCGCACTTAATTTTTAATGGTGACCGTTTATTAATGATCGGATATAGTTGCCCGATTCTTTTGTTGGACTGTTGGATTTTAGTTTCAATGTGTTTATTCCAGTTAAGTTGAGAGTCGAGTTCTACGCCCAGGTATTTGATAGTTGTGGTGTTCCAGTTTAAATGAATGTTTTCAATTTTGAGATGCTGAACGGCTGTTTTCATCCTACGTAAAGTGAATATTTTTGCTTCGCATTTAGCTGTATTTAGAGCTATTTTCCAGGTTTTAAAATATTCTATTACTGTGTTCAATGTTGTTTGAGCTATTTCGACAGCTGAGTTTAAATCTTGATGTTGAGAGATTAGTATGGTATCGTCAGCATACATCCCTATATAAGATTCGTGTGGGTTAGGAATGTCATGGACGAATATATTGAATAAGGTGGGACCCAGTATGGAGCCTTGAGCTACTCCTGCATTAATCGACTTAGTAGATGAGGTTGAACCATTGATAGTAACATAGAATCTTCGATCAATTAGAAATGACTTTAAAATCTGGTTTAGATACAGTGGTAATCCAATTTGATTAAGTTTGTAAAATAGTCCATTGTGCCATATTCTGTCAAATGCTTGTGCGATATCGAGAAATGTAACCACAGTGTATTTTCGCGTTTCGAATCCTTCTTCTATAAAGTTGATAGTTTTAAGTAATTGATGACAAGTGGATAGGTTTTCTCTGAAACCGAATTGTATGTCTGGTATCACGCTATTTTGTTTTAAGGTGCTGTATAACCTTTTTTGTATCACTTTTTCTAATATTTTTGATAGACTATCTAATAGGGTAATTGGTCGATAGCTATTGACACTATGTTGATCTTTACCTGGTTTGTGTAGTATGATGATGTTGCCTATTTTCCAAGACTGAGGAAAATATCCAATTGTTAGGCATGCGTTAATTATACTACATAAGAAACTGATTCCTTTACGTGGTATATGTTTGAGAAGATGGTTAGGAATACCGTCAGGACCGGGTGACTTTCTATTAGCTAAATTTGCGATGATGTTTTGGATTTCAGAGGGAGTAGTTGATTCGAGATCGTTTACGCTATTAATTGATGTATCCACTGTATTTTCAGGAAGATGATTTTTGTTGACGTCTGGCGCTGAGAAGACTTGAGCAAAGTGTTGAGCCATAATTTCTGCCTTTTCTTCATTAGAGACATATTCTTGATTGTTAACTTTTAAAATGGGTATTTTTGTTGTACGTCTTATAATTTTTCTGGTTGCACTCCACATTTGTCTATCACCAGGGTTTATTTCCTCAATGTACGATTCGTATCGAGCTATTCTATATTTATCTAATTCATAGCAGATTTTATGTGTTAAGTTGTTGAGTAGTCGTTTAAGTTTTGGGTCTTTAGTTCTTTGCCAAAGTCGTCGAGTTTTATTCTTCTCTTTTATAATTTTCAAAATACTTGCGGTTGGTTGAAAGTTTACTGGTTCGTTATTGAAAGCAGTCGTTGCGTTGTTTGCCGCTGTTATAATGGTGTTTGTTAGGTGTTCAATGGCTAAGTCAATTTCTTTCTTAGAGTATATGTTTCTTTTGGGTTTGAGAGAATAATTCATATTTTCTTTATAAAGTTCCCAGTTAGTTTTACCTCTTATTAAGATTCCATTATTTTTAAATTTATCAGGTTCATCAGAAAATGTTATTATGACTAATGTCAGTGTACTAATGTCAGTGTATTGCCTAGAAGTTAGCGCGCCTTCTGAACCCACCCATATTCCATACCGTTCTGATCACAAGCCCGATATCCTCGATATTATCGTGCAGAAGAATTTCTCTGAAGAAATAATACAGTAATTTTTATAGGGATTTTCTCTCTGTGTAGGTAAATTGGCATACGAATTGAAAGAAAAATATCATAATTAAGCCAAAGTTACCCCACAAGACCGTAGGACTTCAAAAAAAGCTTAAACTAAGCGACTGACCGTATTATTACTAAATTTTGCGCAAATACTACTGAGATTTTGAAAAAAATAAATGTTACATTATAATTGATCCTTAAAGTCCTAAGATCCCAAAACGAATTCAAATTAATTGTCTGGACGGATTTTGACTAAATTTTTTACTCAAATTGTACTGAGATTCTGAGAAAAATGAACATTTTAAAATTGCCCTTTAGGATTCTGAGGACTCAAAATTCCCCAAAATAAACGACTGCACGGATCTGAACTTTTGCCCTAATATTATTAAGAATTCGAAACAAATTAACGCGAGTTCGGAAATATTCTCCAGAGCCCTGTGAACTCGAAATGTCTCGCAAAATAAAGTACTCTTAAAATTATCAATGTGAGTATCTCAAGGTACGAAAATTAGATACGCTATTAAAATATGAATATCGCAGAGTATTTCAGTATATCTGATTTAAAATCAGGGCTTCGAACCGAATTTTTTTTTCGTTTAGGTTCAGTTCCGGTTCAACGCAAAAAAGAATAGCGGTATCGATTACGATTACGGTTATAGAGTATAGGTTATTTTTGATTTCGGTTCTGGTTTCGGTTTTCGATTTTTGGTTTCGGTTTTAAATAAACTATAAATTTTTTTGCGAGTTGTGAATATATTATGTATTTTATAGAAATTACTTTTATAAAACATCAACGTTTGAAAAATTCAATCTTAATATTTTTCAAAATGCTTGAATTTATCGAAACACCATTTTCCCTTAGTGGATGTTTACTTTAGGCCTGAGAAGGCTCTTTCGACACTCGCTTGATTAGTTGATACGCTAAACATAACCTCCGAAATTAGAAAACCTGGGAATATAAATTTTCATTTCTAATCCAGTAACCTATTCCTTTTCTATCTAATCTAGAAAATAAATATCGTCGAACGCAGATATCATATGTCTGTTATGATTCTAATTAATAATGAGATGATACAGTAAAAAATAAATAAATAAATAAATAAAATAAAGCAAAAAAATATATTTTAACGACCATACGATATGTACGATACGAACGTTAGAAAAGTTTATTGGTTACTGGTAAAATTTTATATTTTGTTCCATGAGAACTTTTCAAATGTTATTGTAAATATTCATATACCTACCTATTTATATTATAGAAACATCAGTTCGTTAAATTTTGAAATTTATTGTTGAAAATTATAGAATAAAATTAAATATTGAATTTCAGGTATGAACCGGAACGAACAAAATAACAGTTTCGTTTTGGTTAACGGTTTTTGAAAAAAATAATTTTGCTCCAGTTAACGGTTACTCTCCGGCAAAATCAATCGGCTTTACCGGTTTTCGGTTACGGTTACGGTTCGGTTTGAAGCCCTGTTTAAAAGATGAGATCCAAATTGATTCGCAGAACTATCGAATATGACTTTAATTAAACAGCTGGACCGATCTTAATAAAATTTTATCAAAATAAATTATGTTATTAAAATATGAATAAGTTTAATTTAGAATCGTTGAGCGAGCCAAGCGATGTACTATAAGAAACTGATTTTGTATAAAATTTCAGAACATCAAATTTAAATGGACATGTGCTCAGAATTGTCCATCAGTGACCCCAAATAGATTTCAAATTGAAAAGCTGAAGAAATTTTTGATAAAATTTTATTCAAATATTGTTGAAAGCTCTGGAAAAAATTAAAGTGAAGTAAAATTGTCCCCTAGAAAGGCCTAAAATAGAAATACTTCTAAAAAAACATGGGTATCTACATGACGGTGCGGAAATTAGCCATGCTTTTGAAATATGAATATGGTTACTTTAAGGTCGTTTGACAAGCGGGGCCAGGCAAAATAATTAATTGATTATGTACAGAATTTTCGAATATCTAATTTAAAATTTACCCAATAATTTGATCATAGATTCAAATAATTTTATGCGAGTGAAACCGCGAGTCGCAGCTAGTATTAAGTATATGTTTTGGTGAAAAGTGACAAAGGTAAACGTTCTCATGTTTTAAGAGATGGTCACTGCGCACACCTATTTGTCAGATATACATTTAGACTTGCCGAGGTATTCATACATAAGTTTTACATATTGCCTTGCTGATTTTTAGCGAATTTCGAAAACTCGAAATTCAGCTATTACAGTAGGTGTCATGACGCAATCTGAGTCCGGGACTATGGCAGAAATCTGTTTTGAGGTCCCTAGAATACGAAAATGATATTCACTAAAATTTGTATATATATATATATATATATATATATATATATTTATGTGTTCCCACGATAACTCTCGAACGAAACGTCTAACGCTTATGAAATTTTGTGTGCGGACTGGATTCTGAATTGGCTTGGCTAAGTTCGTTAGCCAGACACGTCGGATGCCTAGAAGTAGGTTTTCTGGCCATTTTTTATCATTCGATCCTATCATAAGGCAGTTCAATTTTTACATCGTTGAAAAGGAAAAAAAAAATTATGAAGAAAATATTCTTATAATTTTCTTTCTATTTTAAGTATTTTTCGAGAAAATGTAAATTTTCACTTTTATTCTTTCTTTGTTAGTCTAATAAGTAATTTATATTTATATCTCAGTTCTTTATAAAGTATAAAAATATTTCACTTTTTTATTAAAGAATTTTGTGAGAACAAGTGAAAGCTATTCACATATATATGATATAACACACATACATGTATAGAGTTTTGTTTCTCATTTATTGCATTATAATTAGCATGGTTCTATCCCATGTTAAAAAATGTAAATTAAACAGATTTTCTAAGCTAATGTAATGAAGAATTTTTTTTTTTTTTTTATTGAATTTTTAAGTAAACAAGAAATTGAAGATTATGTTATGATATAAATATTATTAAATATGAAACAAAAGAAAATATGTACAATGTACATATGTATGTACGGAAAAATATTTTGAATCGATTTTGAAAATTTTTCCACTAATAATTAATAAAGTTAAAAAATTAAACCATTTCAAATGGATTTAAGGTATTTTATGTGAGGTCAAGGTTTTCGGGACCTAAAAAGGCTGGAAATTAATTAACCAATCGATTTTAAAAATTTTTTCACAGTTAGTAAGTTAAAGTATTTGAATTAATTAATTAAATGATGTCCGCAAGAAGCTTACGGACTGCCATAAGTTATATGAGATCCTTAGAACCCTTTTCTTACTGTTAGAGTACTAGACTTGTATGAGTTTCGCCAGGATTTACTGATCCCATAATTGTAAAAAATAAACTAAACGACCAATTTTAAAAATTTCTTCACTGTTACAGAGCTAAACTATTTTAGATAGATTTAGAATACATTATGTAAGGTCCGCCAGGGTCCACAGGACCCAAAAGTGTCAAAAATAAACTAACTGACCGATTTTGAAAATTTTTTCACTGTTACAGAGCTAAACTATTTTAGATAAATATCGATTACGTTATGTAAGGTCCGCCTCGGTCCATAGGACCCAAAAGTGTCAAAAATAAACTGCCTGATCGATTTTGAAAATTTTTTCACTGTTACAGAGCTTAACTGTTTTAGATAAATGTAGATTCCGTTATGTAAGGTCTGCCAGGGTCCATAGGATCCAGAAGTGTCAAAAATAAACTAACTGACCGATTTTGAAAATTTTTTCACTGTTACAGAGCTAAACTATTTTAGATAAATATAAATTACGTTATGTAAGGTCCACCAAGGTCCATAGAACCCAAAAGTGTCAAAAATAAACTAACTGACCGATTTTGAAAATTTTTTCACTGTTACAGAGCTAAACTATTTTAGATAAATATAGATTACGTTATGTAAGGTCTGCCAGGGTCCATGGGATCCAAAAGTGTCAAAAATAAACTAACCGACCGATTTTGAAAATTTTTTTACTGTTACAGAGCTAAACTATTTTAGATAAATATAGATTACGTTATGTAAGGTCTGCCAGGGTCCATGGGATCCAAAAGTGTCAAAAATAAACTAACCGATCGATTTTGAAAATTTTTTCACTGTTGGGGAACTAACTATTTTAGATAGACATACATTACGTTATTTAGGGTCCGCCAGGGTCCATGGAACCCAAAAGTGGTAAAAATAAACTAACCGACCGATTTTGAAAATTTTTTCACTCTTACAGAGCTAAACTATTTTAGATAAATATAGATTACGTTATGTAAAGTCTGCCAGGGTCCATCGGATCCAAAAGCGTCAAAAATAAACTAGCCGACCGATTTTGAAAATTTTTTCACTGTTGTGGAGCTAAGCTATTTTAGATACATATAGATTACGTTATGTAAGGTCTGAAGTGTCAGTAGGACCTAAAAGTGTCAAAAATAAAATAACTGACCGATTTTGAAACCTTTTTACTATTACCGAGGTAAACTATTTTAGATAGGTACAAGTTGTGTTATCTGAGATCCACAACTGTCCTGCGGATGCAAATGCGGCGTAGAATGCTACACAACGGGTTTTGAATATATATATATATATATATATATATATATATATATATATATATATATATATATATATATATATATATTACATAAAGTACGCCTAGAATATACGGTCGAGCTGATTTTTTAATGAGGTCCGCCGGGATCTTGCAGATCCGAAAACGCTAGTAATAAGCTATCGAACCGATGCTAAAAAATTTCTCAGTGCTAGAGAACTAAATTATTTTAGATGGATACAACTATGCTGCACAAAATTCGTTCGGGTTCTTGGGTCCCCAAAAATACCAAAACTAATTACCCAACCGATTTTAAAAATTCTTTTACTCTTAGAAAGCTAAACTATTTTAAATAGGTACAGGTCTTAGATGAGATCCGCCAGTGCCCAAGATTTGGAAATTCGCTATGTTATGCAGATGCTGCGACAGGGGTATTTTTTATTATTTTCAATATTTGCTTCATTTTTTTTATTTCATTTGCTATTTGATTTATATTTCTATTTATATGTGCTTTTTTTCGAAAAAAAAAAAAAAATGGAAAATGATGGAAAACTATATACAAATGTTCGTTTGTCAATCTAATATAGAATTCACCTGGAAAATTCAATTTTGATATTCAGCATTTTCCTTATGCTTATTTTATGCGATTTGAAGCATACACATTTTTTTCCAAGATACACATACAAATGTATGTATTTATCTTATGTAAAATACATATGTTCACATATGGATTAGTAAAAACATATATACAAATCATTCTTGAATTGATCAGACATTAACAGACAAAAGCAGTGCTGGACTTACACTAGGGGCACGCGCTGCTCTGGCTCTGAGCAGCAAATTTTGTAAGAGGGTGGCAAATTTTGGAATTTGACGTTTTTTTTTTAAAATAGGGAGAAGTGAAAAAGACAGAAACTTACTAAGGAATTTTTTTGAATTTCGTTTGTGAATTTTCGTTTTTGGGAAAACCAGGGGCGGCATTTTTCACGGTGCCCCGAGCGGCCCTAGACAACAGCTGTCTAGTAACTAGAGTTATTTCTTTCAACCTAAGTTAAATAGAGTACACTGAGAAAAAATTACAATAAAAATTACGGAGCTGCCTCCGGTAAACCAGGCTCAAGTGACCAGTCGGTAGGAAATTATCAAGCAAAAATATAAAAAATGCCTTTCAAACATTATTCTTTACGATTCATTTGAAAATTTTTCCTGTACAGCTTAAGAATTTTTCCTATACTGCTCCGTAAAATTCGATGGGCTAGTAAAATTTCAAGTGGATACCAGGAAAATTTACTTAATTTTTGTTAAATTGAAACCTGTCTTCCAGCATTTCTCTCACACAAGCATCGCACCAACGTAACGCTAGAGGACAACCACATACCTAACTGTTCTGGCACACGTAACTGTCCGCACCAAACCAAGGTCATTTTGAATACGGCTTCTATTGCAAACAGACAAACTAATTTATTGTTGTGTGTGCCTTGTATGTGATGTGTCCCATGAGTGTTATCATTTTTTTTTTTTTTTTTTTTGTTATAATAAACTATTTAATGGATTTTACATTTAAAACAAAGAATTGTTATTTGTGTTTCATGAAAATCGCATTATTTTATTATTGATAAAGAAGTAATAATTAAGATTTTTATATGTATTGATGTTTATTGAAACATGTTTTTCTACAAATAATAAAAAACCACAGAACATTTTTTCAATATTAATAATTTGATTTTAATCCTTACCCTTTTTTAATTCAATTATTTATTAATTAATAAAAAAAAAAACTTATAAATAATACGGTAAGATAGTAGAATTTTCACTTATGCCCGCATTACCAGAGAGCTCCAGAGAGCTCCGTAATTTTTTACCAGAGAGCTCCGTAATTTTTTACTAGAAATTTCCGTAAAAATTACCGTATTTTTTTCTTAGTGTAGGAACCTAATCCTAATTTTTAACAAAAAACGACCACGAGTGTTCTAGTGGCTGAATTTTCTTTTAATCGATCCAAAATTTAAAAAGGAATAAAAAATTCCAATACTATTTTTTTACCAAATGCCGGCGTCACTGTGAAAAGCTGAAATTAATGAAAATAATAGGTAAGATACATGTATGAATTTTGTATTTATTGTATTCTATAAGCACAATTGATATATAAAAAAAATTATAAGATTTTTTTAGAGAGAGAGAAAAAACTATTGATAAATATGATATTTTAGAATGAATTCGTAGACTAAAATCAAACATTTATAAGAAAAGAATTCTTGTTAAATTATTTAATTTTATCAATTTTTAGCATTGAAACCGCGGTTTAATAAAAAAATAGTATTTGAATTTTATATTTTATTTTAAATTCTGCTTCCATTACAAAGAAAAACCCTCCCTGTGGCCCGGACCCCAATTTTTGACAACCGTAGTTTCACTACGGGTTTGAGCGTGCCTGGCCAACGAATAAAAATTGATGAATTTTTTTAGTCTTAAATTGTTCATAGATATATTTGATTCTAAATTTTCAGTTTTGCTTTTCCAAAAAGGGAAATCTAGATTAGAATCGGAAATGACATATACAGGCAAAAATGAAAATGATCTGTATATGTGGAAGAATTTTCCGTAAGTTAAGATATATACAATATAATAATATAAAACATTCATATGAAACTTGAGGAGTACGGGGTATGGGTGGGTATGCATTTGTGAACATACAATCATTGGAAACCAATAAAAAAATATTGAAAATATTTCTTAACCCTTTCATAGTGATTTGAGTTTGACATTACCAGCTAGATGAATGTAGTCGCTTACCATAGGGCTTCGCTGCATTATAAAAATGGAGTGGAGTCAGCGACCACAATAGACTCATACTAATCTTTCCAGTATTAATCTTTCCCGAAAAAAATCCAAAGGGCATAGCCGAGTAAGATAGGGAATATGGCCCTTGACGCAAAATTAATTGTTTTTATAGGAAATAATACTTCTTAGCCCCAGATACATTCCTGCAAAATTTCAACCCTCAGCTCCGAGGCTAATAGTTTATGAATAGATACACAAAAAGACAAAAATTTAAAAAAAAAATTTTTTTTGACGAAATTATTGAGTCGATTTATTTGAGTCTAATATATATTGTGTACGCATCTTAGGCAAAGTAATACATTTTTTAATTTAAGTAAATTTTTTTTTGGCACTTACGCGTTAGCGACACCCACCATTTTTCGTTCAATAATTTGTCTCTTGGTACTCTATAACATATATTTTTATGGAAAGATTTTAGTTGGTAGAACATAATAATATTTAAGGGGGGAAAGCCCTCCAGAACTTTCAAATTTTTCATTTTTTGTTTTGCTTTAAAAGTTCATTTGAACCTTAAGGAATGTATTTCTAATGTTTTAATCCTAACAGAAAGATTATCTTAGATAACGATAAACTACTTTTAACTCTACTTTTCAAGAACGAAAACTTTTTAATAGCGTTTTTCTCCAAACAGGTTTTTTTTCCGCGCCGTGGAACATAACTTAAAAAGTTATTAAGGTATTAACTTGAAATTTTGTACAGATATTCTTTAAGATATTGGCCTTTGCATATAACTAAAATTTTGCATAAATTATTACTATGTTTGTAACAATTTGTTTATAAAAAAAAGTGACATTTTTTTCTTTTTGATTTTAAAATGTGAAAAAAAATTTCTCTTCAGAAATAGGTATATGTAAAGCGTAAGGACTTATTTTAATAAAAGTTTTTGTCGGATTGAATTCAGTTGATTACAAGAGGCTGGGCATTCCACGGCGCAAATTAAAAAGTCAACTTGGAATAGCTGTAGCGCTGCCATTTTTTCTTTTTTTTGCTTAAAAAATTATGAGTGAATATACCATAACATGTACTATACTATGTAATTTCATTTGATACAATAAATGTATCCAATTTCTTAAAAAAGATTATTACAGAACTTGTTGTCTGGAGGACCCTCCCTCCTTAAATAGGTATTGAAAAAGGATTCATGTAGCGAAATTTAACGAAAGTTCGAGAATGTTTCTATATGGAAATCAGCAGATATCGAAAAATCTACTTCACCATTTGTTTAATCATCGAAAAACAAGTTGAATACAGGTGGAAAAATTTGATAAAAATTTCTATTCGAAAATTAATAAAGATGTCGAAAAACCAATATCACTATTGTTCTGTTCGAGAACTAGCATATAATTGATTAATTTAAGCTCCACTAATCCCATTTATTTGGTCAACGGTAGAAAATTTTTTAGAAATGACAATTCGTTGCTTTTCTTAATCGTAAACTTTTAATCGCAAATATATCGTAAACAGTGCATCGTAGCGAAAAAATAACGAAATTTTTGAAGGCTTAAGCCAAACAAGTTGTGGGTATTCCGAACGTGTTTCGACTGTCAAAACCTACTTTTCATTATCGAAAATAACGATATTTTTAAAATTTTAGTATGTAATTTTCGACATATTCGTTATCAATTTGTTTTATAAAATTCTGTAAAATTTAGTAGTTTTTATTTCCAGTATTTTTCCTTTTATAATGACGGATCCAATTTACGCGATTTTTATTCGTGTAAATTGAATCCCCTTGGAACGGATATTCCCGTAAATTAGGGGATATTTATTCTATTATCAGTCCCATATTGAAGTCGATTTGTTCATATTTTTGCTTGCCATTGAATAGAATATTCTAGAACTTTTGTCAAATTCCACTATTTAGCCTCTTTTTGGATGAACAATATAATGGTGAAATGGGTTTTTTGATGCGTTTGTTTTAAAGATGGCCTGTACCTTTTTAAGTAACAATTAAAAAAAACGTCGTGAGCAGCGAGGCTCCATCACGGAAGTCGAATTTTTCCCCTCATCTTCGGTATTGAATGTCTACAAGCGAAATGTGAAAATCTACAAGCGATTTGTCATTTTGGTGGTTTCAAAACTAATGATGAGTGTCCAGCTAATCGGGGCTTTAAAAAAGGTTTTAAGTTTTAACTGAAAAAGATTAAAGTCAAACCAAACCAATCGATTCATCTTAAAAACATAACCAACCTAGACCATTATTTAAACTATTTGATACGTAAAATCTGGGAAAAATTTTAAGAAATTTTCATCTATTTCAATTATTTCAGACTATTCATAACATCACTCTACTGTTCAACATATCTCCACGACACTGTCACATTCTTATTGGATGAGCTACCTGATAAAAGTTTCCGATATCCGGCTATAAACTTCTCACTGATTAATCGACATGAGCAACTCAATCAGCGTGCTAGCAGTCGCGATGATAACGATGATGCAAATCTTGTAAACAACAACCACAACACTCCTCGCCGAGGTGCTAGTGCTGGCGCTGGCGAGGAAGATGGTGACGATGAAATGATAGCGGCCGCAATGTCTTCTTCATTTACACTACTCGAACAAGCTGCACGTCATCAGCAACCGCAGCAACATTTCAAATTATCATCATCAGCAGCATCGATATCGACCAGTGGCGGCACCACGTCAATGCGCCATCATCGTTATGAAAGTATGAAATTATTGCACAGCGGTAATAACGGGGGTATTGGTACAAATAAGACAACGTCGGTCGTGTCGATAAAGCACGGTGTTAATAAACGTTCACCGGTTAATGATGTGGTGAGTCGCAATATTACGATGGTCTTGGAAAATCTGTTGAAGAATTATGAGAGTTCACAGTTGCCGACGCATGGGAAAGGTAAGAAGTGTCTATGAGTATTTGATGATGGTAATAAAAGTTTTTATTTGGGAAAATAAAATCGATTTTTGAAGTAGATTTTGTAACGGCCATTCAATGTAGTCTATTTATCGACAAAGACATGAATCGAAAATGTAAGTGCAGGAAATGGTTGAAAGCAGTATTATAATTGTTATATATTATTCTTTTATAATTTATTTTTATTTATAATTAAATTTGCATTACAGAAATGTTTTTAAATGTTCTATGTAACTATTTACAAAAATAGTTGAATTGAATAATAAAATATCAGTGCTACCTATATATGAACAATTGAAACTATCTATCATATATAACATTCCTCCCCTTTTAGATTGAAACGACATAATCTTGAAATTTGACTGGCCTCTTCCGATTTCTAAACGGACGGCTGTTTTCAGCATTAGTAGTGTTTTCAGAAGTTTCGTTATTTTCTTCGTTAGTTGTAGGAGTTGTGGGGACTTCCATTTCTGGATTTGGCGTTAACTCGTCTTCCGAACTGATGATTTCTTTTTGCTCATCCGTATTCGGTGTAGCACTCGATAAATGAAATGGTTGTTCCCGTATAGAGCTTAATGGCTGTTGACACTTTTGTTGCTCAACAAACGGAACAATTTCTTCAGTTGTCTCCATCTCCTCCCTTTTTCGTATCTGATCTACGTGCCTTCTGAAGATTTTGTCATTATGACGATCTTCACATACATATGACACTGGACCCGTGACCTGGATTATTGTTGCTTCTATCCATTTAGTGCTTCTAGACCATTTGACGAAAAATTTCTGACAAAGACTTTATCTCCTTCTGAAAAACTAACTGTTTTTCTAGGTGATGTTAATTCTTCTTTAATTATATTGTCTGGGTGCATGCAATCAAGTACGGTACGTAATCTACGACCCATTAAAAGTTCAGCTGGTGTTTTCCCAGTTACAGCGTGTACTGTAGTATGTTGTTTAAAAAGAAATCTTGCCAATTTTAAATTTAATTCACCTTCACCTAAGGTGGTTAATGATCTTTTCGTATGTTGTACCATTCGTTCCGCTTGCCCGTTGCTAGACGGATGATATGGAGCTGTGGTATAACTTCGAATTCCGTTCATTTTGTAAAATTGCTTAATTTCTTCTGAAACGAACGCTGTACCATTGTCAGTAATTATAATCTTTGGAATGCCGTGTGTAGCAAATAATGCTCTTAGACATCTGATAACTTCAGCTGATGATTGTTTAGATACTATTTTAACTTCCAACCATTTTGACATCGCATCGACGACTATTAGAAATAACTTCCCTTGAAATGGACCAGCGAAATCTAAATGTAATTTTTCCCAGGGATTTTCATTTATTGGAATAAACTGACGTGGAGCTTTCTTTGGATCTGCTCTATGTATCTGACATTGTTGACATCTTCTTACGCAATTTTCAATTTCTTCGTCAAGGCTTGGCCACCAAAAGTAACTTCTAGCACAAGACTTCATTGCATACATACCATTATGACTAGCATGTAATAATTGCATAGCTTGATGTCTGACTGTAGGAGGTAACACGACTCTGTTTCCCCATAGTATGCAGTCTTTATGAAGAGATAATTCATTTCTTCTTCTTGAATATGCAGTGTATATGTTATCTGGATCTTCAATGTGTGACGGCCAACCATGTAAAATCCATCTCCGAATTCTAGATAACACAGGATCTTTGCTTGTTTCAATCCTAATCTTCTCTGCCGATATTGGTGGTTCTTTTATTGCCTCCAATAGTAATATATCACCTGGTGATTGTGGTTCTTGTATTGTATCTGCAAGAGGTAAACGGCTTAGACAATCAGCGTTGTTATTATATTTACCTGATCGATGTTCCATCGTATAGTCGTAAGCTGCTAATTGAAGACACCATCGTAACATTCTAGGAGAAATCATTGTTGGTATCTGTTTGTTTTTGTTGAAGATACCCAACAATGGTCGATGATCTGTAATGATGATCACTTTTCTTCCTGCTATGTATTGATGAAAATGCTTCACACCGAATATGATTGCCAATGCCTCTTTATCAATGTGAGCGTAATTTCTCTCACTTTTACCTAATGTTTTAGACGCGAATGCTATAGGCCTTTCGCTTCCATCTTTTTCACGATGAGCTAACACAGCACCAATTCCATATGGTGATGCGTCACAAACTAGTATTAATTCTTTTTTCTCATCATAATGAGTCAGAACCAAATCAGAATGTAATAAGGATTTTAAATGTTTAAATACTGCTGAATGTTCTGAAGACCATTGCCATTTGGAATTCTTGTCCAATAATCTATGCAGTTTTTCAGCTTTCATCGCTTTTCCACGTAAAAAACGATTATAAAAATTTAACATACCCAAGAATGACTGTAGCATCTCTTTATTTTCTGGTTCGGGTGCATTCTGTATTGCCTCGACCTTTCTTTTATCTGGACGTATACCATCGCCATCTATAATGAATCCAAGAAATTCTATCCTTTCTACACCAAATTTACATTTATCTTTTCGTACAGTGACGTTAGCTTCTCTAAAACGATGCAGAACTTGTGTCAATCGATGATTATGTTCAGTACTATTTCCTCCAGCTATTAATACGTCATCCAAGTACGCTATTACACCTGGTATACCATGTAACAGTTCGTCGATAAATCGTTGAAACAAACCTGGTGCAGCCGATATACCAAAAGGTAAACGTCGTACATTGTATAAACCTTTATGCGTATTTATCGTTAGAACTTCCGCCGATTCATCATCAACAGCAAGTTGTTGGTAAGCTTGTTGGAGATCCAATTTTGTAAATATTTTTCCTGTTGCCACAGTATTTAATACTTCTTGTATAGTCGGTAATGGATACGTATTGGGTTTGATTACGGAGTTTACTGTACTTCTATAATCCCTACATATACGTATAGATCCATCTTTTTTTCTTACTGACACAATAGGTGTTGCCCATTTTGAAAATTTAACCGGTACCAATATTTTTTGTTGTACCAATTTATCCAATTCCTTTTCGACGGATTGTTTAGTAGCAAATGGTACTTGCCTAAATTTTCTAAATATTGGTTTAACATGATCCAGTAATTGTATACTAATGGGTGATCCTTTATGTACACCGAGTTCCTCACTGAATACTGTAGGAAACTTTAAGACTATTTTTTGAATATCGTTGTCGACAGCAATAACATTTATACCTTGTATGGATATACCTAATGCAAAAAACCAGTTTCGTCCAATCAGGCTTCCACCTTCTTTTTCGACAACCACTATTGGCAACTCTGTTCGTACATTTTTGTATTGTACTAAAATGTTACTATAACCCAATATTTTAAGCATTTCTTTGGACCATGTTCTTAGCTGTACAGATGAAGTTTTCAATTGTTGCGAAGATTTCTTAATTCTTTTCCAGGTAGACGAAGATATTATGGAGAATGCAGCCCCTGTATCCAATTCCATGTTTTCAGGGCTATCATTTAATAAAACTGGTAAAATAATTTTTGATTGTGTTGTACTATCAATGGTATTTAATTCCAGTTCTTCAGTAAACGATTCTCCTAGATATTCTTCGATAACTGAGAATTTAAGTAAATCGAAGACTTCACGATGAGTTGTATGCTCGATATTATTACAAGTATTCCCCTTATTTTTAGATTTACTTTTATTATCGGCCCTCTTCTTGAAACACACCGTATCCAAATGACCTTTTTTGCGACAGTAACTGCACTTCAATTTTCTCTGAGGACATTGATTCGCAGTGTGATTACTACTTTCACATCTGTAACAATTTTTTATCCTTTGTACCCTCGATCCATTTGGTTGACGATTTTTACTATTTTTGTGAGGTTGTATTTGTGCAACTTCATCATTACTGGTACCCCTTACATTTAATACATTTCTGTTTGCGGCTTCGAACGAGACAGCTAAGTCGTAAGCTTTCTGGAAATTTAAATTGGGCTCAGCAAAAAGTCGTTTTTGTAATGCTTCATCATTTACACCACATACTATTCTATCCCGTAGCATGTTTTCCAATTCTGTGAAGTTACAAAATTCACTCAATTTCCTGAGATCTTTTACAAAACTAGCTATAGATTCGCCTGGCAGCTGATGTCTTCTATGAAAATTAAATCTTTGTACGATTTCGTTGGGCGCTGGCGTAAAATGTGCATCCAACTTTTGAATTACTTCTGTGAAAGTTATATCCCTTAGTGATAGTGGGCTCGAGAGTGATCGCATAATTTCATAAACGTCATCCCCCGATGATGCTATAAAAATAGCCTTTTTCTTTGAATCATTCAAAACATTATTGGCTTCGAAAAAGAACTGCATCCTTTCCTTATATCCAACCCATGATGTTTTTAAATCAAAAGATTCTAGCCTTCCCCACATGTGAGTACCTTCTTCTTTAATTTCCATATTCATTCTTCCTTTCTTGATTTCCGTTTCTTTTTATCCTCGTCGCCAAATGTTATATATTATTCTTTTATAATTTATTTTTATTTATAATTAAATTTGCCTTACAGAAATGTTTTTAAATGTTTTTAAATGAACAATTGAAACTATCTATCATATATAACAATAATCGAATAAGATACAGTGACATTCAAAAGATTTATTTGTTGTACTGTGTTGGTTTTTAACTAATTCTTCATCGATGAGATAGGCAACCTAAAAATAAAGTGTTTTCCTGAAATTTATTCTCAAATAATATTATAAAGTTGCTTGATTTGAACGTTACTTCATGCAATTTCATATTTGTAAATAATAAAATAAATATTTTACTTCACAAAATACCACTTTATTTTGAATTGTGATAATTGTTTCAAACATTGTTTGTTCATCTTAGACCGGGATTAGATTTTGAAAAAGTTTAGAAAACGTGTTAAACTTATTCAAATTTAATCTTATGTAAATCGTCAGCCAGATGCATCATTTAGAAAAAAAATCCGTGAGCAGCGGGGCCTCGTCGGAAGTCGGACCCGTAGAACACGATTCTGAAAGAAAATGTATATATATATATATATATATATATATATATATATATATATATATATATATATATATATATATATATATATATATATTGTTAGGATGTATGAAAAATTAATATGAGGTCAAAATTAGTCTGTGGGACCCTGGGGCTCCAAAAAAAGGGTTAAATCAAACGACTAGACAGATTTAGCTTTAGGAAATGCTTTCATTTAGCTGTTCGTTCAGCTTTGGTTTTATATACATATTGCGTTTGTTATTTTTTTCTACCAGTAAAGACTCCATTACTCGAACATTATAGGCGGGTTTTTTGGTACGTTTTTTACCTTAAAAAGAATACAAAAAATACATTTCTAAATATAACTTACACATTTTCTCATTCTTATCTGCTAATTTTAATAAGTTTGAAGAACTACCACAATACAATTGAAGGGTACAGGGGAAAAACGATCAGAGTCACAAACAGCAGAAAATGTCAAAATCCATGCAGTTATGTTGGCAGTATGCAGAATATTGACCCCGTGCTAACATTACACGTAAAAATCGAACATAGTCCATGATATGCAAGGGAAGAACCAAATTTTTTTGCTGAAAAATGCGCATATAATACATAATTCGATGTCAAGTTTCGCGAAAACGGCTAGCTGTCTATTTTCTACTGGCATGACGTTTTCTAGTTTACTATATTAGCAATAACCACCGAAAGTTTGAACCAGATCCTCTGCCTGGTTTTCAGGCAAACAATTTTTTTGTTGAAAAATGCGATACATGATTCACACTTTAAAGTTTAAAAACGCTCCCCTGAAAAATTTGCTTTTTGTGACTGATCGTTTTTCCCCTGTACCCTTCAATTGTTAACTGGTGTTCTAAAAAATCGTCAGTAAATTTTTGAAATACTACTATTCCACATCAAAAATATTTCCTCTTATGTGCCGAAAATGTATTTAACAATGTTTGCTATGCTATTGGTAGCACAATTTAGCGAAAGTAGTAAGCATGTTAGTAAGAATATCTGTATAGCGCACATACTCTGTCTCAACCTCGTATCTGAAAACTCCCAATTTTTGGACACAAAAAAAAAAACATATTTTAAATCCGTGTTTTCATCACTATGAGCTTAAGATTTATGCTAATTACACCCTTTGATGTTGGCTACCCATATATATATATATATATATATATATATATATATATATATATATATATATATATATATATATATATAGATAAGTATATATGTAAATACAGTATTTGATATGTTTTTTGTGTCCTAAAACATGTAGCTTTTGATATACGAGGTAGAGACAGCCAACGAGCGATATCTTGTAAAGAACTTGTTTTTACTCGACTGCATCAGAAGGAGGGGTAATGTGTATCCATTGATTATGTCTGTTTCTGTGGCGCAGCCTATAGCCTAAACGGCTTGACGGATTTTGGTAAAGAAGGTGTCGCTGGATTCGTCTTAATCTGGGGATTGCTATAGGCTACATGAAATTTCAAAATTCATTCCCTAAATAGGGGATGTAAAATTTATATAGTAAACGATTTGGTCTAGAAACATGAAATTTTGTAGACGAGTTCTTTATGTAACGTAGGGGAGCACTAACAAAAGATTTTTGGAAATTCATCCCCTAAGGGCCTAAGGGTATAAAGTTGGGGATGAAAATTTATGAAAGGTAAAATTTTTTATAGCGCCACAGGGGTCCTTTAATAATGTAGATGAGTATTAAGAGGGAAAATTTTTGTAAAAATTTATCCATTAAAGGTGTAAAATAGGGGATGATAATAAAGGTTCCTTTAGTAACACAAGCAAGCACCAAGAGTGGATTTTTAGAATTCCGTTTCCTAAGGGGTTAAAATAGGGGATGAAAATTTATATAGAAATTGTTAAGTCTAGAAACGTGAGATTCTACAAAGGGGTTCTTTATATAATGTAAGCGAGCACCAATAAGGGGTTTTGGAAATTCATCCCCTAACAGGGTAAAATAGGCAGTTAAAATTTATTGAAAAACCTACTGGGCCCAGAAACGTGAAATTTTGTACAAGATTTCTTTATGTAGCATAGGTGAACTCTAAGAAGAGATTTTTGGAATTTTATTCCGTAAGGATATAAAATAGGGGATGAAAATTTATATAGAAAACCACTGAGTCTAGAAACGTGAAATTCTGCACAGGAGCTTTTTAGTAACGTAAGCGAGTACCAAGTGCAGATTTTTAAAATTTCATATCCTAAAGCGGTAGGACAAGGGTTGAAAATTTATACGAAAACTAGTTTATGTTGATGAAATCATCCGTGTGGAGTCGATGACGACATAGTAAGTGTACGAAATCATTTACTCAACTTTCAATGACTCTACGCGGATGAAGTCGTAGACAAAACCTATTATATCAAAGCTAGTATAAAAAAAAATTAATATTAAATTCGTGGTAATTTAGGCTACCAGCCGCTATAATCTCTTATATGCGAACCTATATATTTTTTCTTCTAAATAATTAAACAACGTTAAAAAGACCTAAATAAAAAAGTTAATTAAAAAAATGAAAAAACCCGACTGGGTAAAAAGTAAACTAAAACAGTGGAAACAAGATGAAATAGAGAAAAAGAAGAATGAATAAAAAGTAAAGCAGCCGGAGGCATAACTATTGTACCAAGTTAAACAGAAAATTTAGATGCCTCTGATTGCTTTACTTTTTATTCATTTTTCTTTTTCTCTATTTCATCTTGTTTCCACCGTTTTAGTTTACTTTTTACGTAGTCGGGTTTTTGATTTTTTTAATTAACTTTTTTATGTTACGTACTGTAGTTGCTTAGATGTAGTCAAGAATATTTTTGAAAAATCCACTAAAATTTGTTAGTAACTTCCTTAACCAAATATCTCATTTATACGTGTGTAGTAATAACGTTATTTAACATATTTCAAATAGTTACATAAATTCCATATGCAAATATTTCCCTTGGTACGTCTGTTTAACTTTTATGTCTGCCTATCTGTCTGTCTGTCCGTGTGTGTTTAAGTATACGTATGTATCATATTTGAACGTATGCATTACATATTGTATTGTTATGTTATGTTGTGTAACTTGGTGTAAATGTATAAACATTTGATTAAACAAAAAATTTGGGGGACAGGTCTACCCACACTGTCAACTTCCCATTGGGTGTCCTTAAAGACTAGACACTACTGTACATAAATAATTCTTTTATCATTTTAGGCAACTTCTCCCCTGGGCCCCCAATAGAGGCTTTGCCCCTTGCACCATACCGGGAGCTTCGTCATCTGTACCTAAGGGTGGGGGCTCCACCCTTATCAAACAAATGATAACATCATTTGTTCTCAAGATATATGCGAGACAAAATATATTTCAAAAACAGTTTCTTATTTCGTTTTTTTCTTTTTTTTTTTTTTAAATTTTATAATAAAATACTGGCGTTTTTAACATCAAGGAAGGTTCTTAGGCCATTATACAGGGTGTAAAACAAATAACTCTCGTCCTTTTGTGGGGTGACTCGTAGCACCCTGTAAAACCGCAGGAATTTTTTCGGGATTAACACTCGCGTCACTCCTCAAAAGGATAAGAGTTATTTCCTTTACATCCTGTATATAATATATATACACACATACATATATATATATATATAGATATATATATATATAGATATATATATATATATATATATATATATATATATATATATATATATATATATATATATATATATATATATATATATATATATATGGATATATGTATGTGTGTATATATTATATACAGGCTGTAAAGGAAATAACTCTTATCCTTTTAAGGGGTGACGCGACTGTTAATTCCGAAAAAATTCCTGTGGTTTTAGTGTCTACAGGGTGCTATGAGTCACCCCACAAAAAGACGAGAGTTATTTGTTTTACACCGTGTATAATAATGTTATGGTAAAAAATCCATAAAATCTATGTTATCTTAATAAAGTTAATTCTGTTTTTTTACCACAAAAAACAAACCTCTAATCCGAATTTGCTGAAAACTTTATCCGGTCTTCATTTTTTGATTACATATCTAATGAAACTAGTCCGAAATTGATATCATTTGTTATCGAGATATGCGAGACGAAAAAAAATTCAGGAACGAACTAACTAACGAACGCACGCACAGACACCACGCTAAAAACGATGGATTCGGATGCTAGTGACTTTGAAACGTGGAGATATGTCAAAATTAGCGATTCGTAAAATCGGACCCATTACAATAACTTCCTATGGGAAGTTAAAAATTCGAGGAGATAGATCCAATTTTATGGTTTAGAAATTTCTGATAGGGATTTAAAATGCAATGTGTGGATCTAACCTTGGTGACTTTTCTGGCTGCAGATTTCATCTGACAGATTCGTTTTTTTTTTTTCATTGCAAAGAGTATTTCAGTGAGTAATAGGAGTTTTTGTCACAATTTTCAGAAGTCGGCAACGAACTAAATTGCTACACAAGACAGAAAGCAAAAAAAGGATATTTTTAACTATCTGAAGGAAAAATAAATCTAGCGGGCACAAAATTGATAAAATACTTCATCTTTAAAAAAGGATGGGGGCAGTGGTGTAAGTACAAGCGCCTTTTCCTTAAAAGTTCGTCTTCCATTTTTCACCAAAAATACAGCTGACGAACAAAAATTTCCCACTTTTCCCTGTTGGGCTCATTTTTGTCCTGCGCCCTGGAGCAACTACTTCACCTGTTTCATTGCAGTTACGCCCTTGGGTTATTTGGCGAATTTAAATGGGTCACTTGCAATTATCAAATTGCAAGTTCTAGTTTATTTTGGGAGAAACTAACTAGTAGATACAGATTGCGTTAGCGGAATTTGCAAAAAAATAATCTATACATATAATAAAACTGTAACGAGACTATTTCTGTACATGGAATATTTTTTGAAACTTTTACTGGTACTGTAAATAGTTATCGATGTAGATACCAAATCAGCGATTTTTAGAATTTTTGTCGGTCTGTCTGTCTGTTTACGCATCACGCAAAAACTATTGGACGGATTTTAATGAAATTTGGTGTGATGATAACTTATTACCTGGGTCAACATCTAAAATACTTTTTACTTCGGGAAAATTTCTCATTCCCACGGGAAAATGGAAAAACCATTTTGAGCATGTGCACATATTAGGCAAAAACTATTGGACGGATTTTAATAAAATTTGGTGTGGTGATAACTTATTACCTAGGACAACATTTTAAATACTTTTTACTCTGGGAAAATGCCTCATTCTCACGGGAAAATAGAAAAACCATTTTGTGCATGTGCACATATTAGGTAAAAATTATTGGACGGATTTTGATGAAATTTGGTGTTGTGATAACCTATTACTTGGGTTAACATTTAAGATACTTTTTACTCCGGGAAAATTCCTCATTCCCACGGGAAAATAGAAAATCCATTCTGAGCATGTGCCTGCATTACACAAAAATTATAATTCTTTGCAAGTTCTGTATAATTATTACACTTACATACTTCTCATTGAGTTTATAATAATGCTTTGCGGGAACGACGTCGCGGGTACGGCTAGTCTGAAATAAACTGAGGTAGTAAATACTGTATGACTTTCTTATAGAGTACATTTGTTATTATGTTTATTATTGTTAATACTTGTAGTTTAAGAAAAAGTGTGTAAATTTCGGTGGCATGAACAGACTCAACAAGGGAAACTTCTTAGCAAATCCAGGTATAGGTTAGTATATACATATTATTGAAAAAGAATCCTAAAAGATCCCTTGAATATTTAAAAAATTTTTACCTGATTTAATTCTAAACTGCTTAATGTAATCTTCGCTTCACAAAAAAAATTTAATTTTCTCAAGTGGAAATCATTTTGTATCATAAACGATTTCCTTAAGTAGTAAAGATTTAAATTTTTTATCTTTAAAATATCTGTGATGTAAGTAGTAGTACACCCACATACGCTTTCAAAAGTCAGGTGTGTTTCCACCTAACGTCTTAACTCTTAAATATATTTACCATAATAAGAAAATCTTATGTCGCTTTGTGACAAGAGCTAGTGAGATTCAAACAATGTTTGCATGTGAAAATGACGATACCTGCTAGCGCGCTGGTGCGAGTATTATAAATATTTTCTTACATAAAAGAATTCTTTACTGTAAAATAAAATTCGAAAAAATATGTGAAAGAGATTATATTAAAAATTCTAGAATATACCTACATAGATACTTATTTATACCATGCGTTAAAGTGAAAAAGAGTGTATAGGTAAAGAATTTTATTTTGGAGGGAATTCACATTTCTTTAATTTATCAATTTGTTCCATTCTTCAGAGAACGTCACAGTGCTAGTGTTAGTGAACAGTGTTAGTGAATTTTTCGTGAATACATCTTTTTTAGATCAGTAAAACAATAAAATGATAACTTAAATTTTTCTATATTCATTACTTCATTAGATTTAGTCCTACTATACCCTATCTCTGTTAGCATAGGCGGGATTTCAAGAAAAATATTGGGGGGAGGGGGGGCAAGACATATATTTAATATAACAACCACCTTGGGAGATTATTAGAATAGCAAACCAGTTCAGGCCAACAAATGCTTGACTTAATTTCTGTTAAATCTTATTCAAGTTTTTAATTTTTTATTCGCACGAATATTGGAGAGCAGTTGCCGCCCTGAATCTCGCCTATGTCTGTTAGACTATGCTGAGGCTTTCATTGTAACTTCGGGTTTATCAATATCTTGATTTATATAATCATAAGTGTATTTTCATAATATCGTCTAATGTAAAGCGTTTATGAAATAATATGACCAATAATTTTTTTATTTAAATTCCTGCATTGATTTTACTCTATATTCAAGGACTGTTAAACGGCTCAGTAATATGAATATATAAAAGTTAAAAAAAAAATAAGGCGTATAAAAATAAAAAAATGTAATTTTAAACTCAATATATACACGGAGAGAAAGAAAATTCATAGAAACATTACTGTGCTCAGCACCACAATCGACGTGTAAAAGGCGAACATATTCAATTTTGTACGATAAAAATATAAAAATTATAATTAATCATAGAAAATTTAAAGGATAGAATGTTCTTTCCGTAATATTAGCACCGTAAAATTTGTAAAACAGCACAGTAAAAAGTTCCATTCCCGACAAAAAAATATTTTTTAATTGTTTTTCTTACAAAAATTACCATGCCGTCTTATAATATTTCAAATGCTATCTGCTAATAGTAGAAAGAAAGAAAGAGAAGGTATCAATGCTGTCACATAGCGAGGCAGGCTGCAGAAGGCATCAACACAATCATACATGAAGGTCACATAGCCAGGCTGGTGTAGCAAGTAACATAGCCAGGCTGGTTACTGCTGGTGCGGTGTCGTGTACAAACAGTATTCATTAGAGTGTCTTACAGGACGGTCACCGTTTAATTCATCATTTTGTTACTTCACTATATTCAGTATTAGAATATAGGGTAAAAGCCCCGTTTGTGGAACGCGATCCAATAGAAAAACAGTTTTGACATTTATATCTTAATGAAGTTATTTCTGAAAGAAACGTCTGATAACAAAAATTATTATTAATAGAATGATTGTTTTTCAATTTAAATTCATCTCACATTTAATGTTTCTTTACTTAATTAAAGAAATACATATATATATTAAACAATTTTTGCTGAATGTGTCTCTTTTGCGTTTGATCAATGCTTATTTATCGAAACACATGCCTTATAAATTTCAACATTTTCCAGTTAATTTTCGAAGTTAGCGCAATAAAACTATACAAATAATTTTTATTAGTCCAGTTAAGAGATTATAAGAGCTAAATCATCTTTTTATTCGGTTTAAATGTAATTTATATATATGTGTATTTCTTTCAGTACACAATATAACCTCTGTATTTAACTAAAATCATGTACGTAAAATAACTAAAAATTTATATTATAAATAGTTTTAATTTCTTTTTGAGTCTAAAATATTTACTTACTGCTTTAAAATCGTAAAATTTTTAATATTTTTTTTATTTCGGAGCGTATCGTCAATTGATAAATAAAAAAATATTGATTTAAAGTTGCAAAATTTTATTAATAATGAAAAATTGTCGCCATTTTGATAAGTTAGTTTAGAAGGTTTAGAATTGATTAGAACTTTACCAAAATACATAGATGGCTAAACAAAATATAGTATTTTTCTGTGGTATTTTGGTATATTCTGTGATTTTGGTCGTTTATTTTATCGAATATTTAAACCATTCTATATTTTTTAATTTGACATTCTATTTACTACTAGATGTCACTCTATGTCATAGAGTGAAAAGATGGCAAAATATGTATGTGAATGGTATGTAATGTATCTCATGTTGTACATACGTGTTCTTTTTTAGGTGTCAATGTGCTGATTTTTTAAAGGGTGTTAATATATTCTGTCTGTTTTTTTATAGATGTCAACAAATTATAAAACAAAACATTAATAAATCAAAATTTTTGGGTTATATTTTCTTAAAAACATATTCATTGGATTAAAAAAACTTGGTTTCATGCTTATTAAGAAAAAAAAAAGGGTGTTTAATTCATTTATTAATTTTTGTAAGCAAGTTTGATGAAATACCTAAAAATAGTGTTCCACAATCGGGGCTTTTACCCTACTGTTGCCAATTATTTTATATGCATCACAAAGAATCGAAGGACGGAAAAGATCGATTGTTCCTCAGTGCCTACAGCCCAAGCAACATAAGGTTGTGGGTCAGATGCGCAAATGAAAGAGTACATCAAGAATTAAACTATAACATATATGCATAAGGGTGTGATAGAAGTTGTGTTAGCACATTAAATTTTACCATGCTAGCACAACAATTTTTATGAAGCCATGTTATCTTCATAAAGTTAATTCTGTTTTTTTTACCACAAAAAACAAACCGCTAATCCGAATTTGCTGAAAACTTTATCCGGTCGTCATTTTTTGATTACGCATCTTATGAAATTAGTCCGGAGTTGATATCATCATTTGTTCTCGAGATATGCGAGACGCAAAAAAATTCACGAACGAACGAACTAACGAACGCACGCACAGACATCACGCTAAAAACGATGGATTCGGATTCTACACGGAGAGAAAAATCCTATAATTTTTGTAGAGAAAATTTCAGAAAAATTACCATGCTCCCCTATAATCCGTGCGCGATCGACGACCAAAATAAAAAATATGTGCTAGCATGGTAAAATTTAATGTGGTGCTAACACAACTTTTATCACACTCTTATGAATGTATATTATAGTTTAATTCTTGTTGTCGTACTCTTTCATTTGCGCATCTGACTCGCGACCTTATATTGGTTGCACTGTACCTGTAAAAACATGTATACAAAAATGATTGCCAACAATATATTCTAATACATATACTAAAGATAGGTAAATAACAAAAAGATGAATTAAACGATGACATCATCCTAAGAGAGTGTAAAACCAACTGACTGCTAGCTGCTTGTAACACAGTGATAAATCAAGGTGCTTGGTGCGAACTGTCTGACAGTTTCTTCCACAGTCCACACCTATGGTTCGCTTGTAACTCGCCTAACTCGCTGAGTGAGGTACATTTCATTACAGCGTTCCCAACACAACCAACCTTCTTTCTGTTTTTTTTCTTTCTATTATTAGCATGTTAGCATGGTAATTTTTTTAATAAATACAATTAAAAATTATTTTTTTGCCGATAATGGAACTTTTTACTGTGATGTTTTACAAATTTTACGGAGATAATATTACGAAAAAAACATTCCATCCTTTAAATTTTTTATGATTAATTATAATCTTTATATTGTTACCTTACAGAATTTAATATGTTCGCCTTTTACACGTCGATTGTAGTGCTGAGCACAGTAATTTTTATAGGAGTTTTCTCTCCGTGTAGTGACCTTGAAACGTGGACATATTTCAAAATTAGCGATTTGTAAAATCGGACCCATTACAATAACTTCCTATGGGAAGTTAATAATAGAATAATGAAATTGAAACTGAATTATACGTTCTCGAGGTTGGTTTGTAGGATCAAGTGAGGATACGGCGGTGTTATCAAGGGTTATATGATACTATCTCGCCACTGAGGTCCAAACTTTCCCAACAATACAATTCTGAAATCCTGAAATAAAACCAAATAATATGTTTCAGGCGTTCCAACAATAGTTCGGACAAACATTCTGATTCGAAGTATGGGCCCAGTCTCAGAATTAGACATGGTAAGTAATAACCAAAAACATATAGCCTATTGAAAAAAAACTTTATATTTCGAAATTATCGTAAACGAGACATTAATTCATTTTTCAATTCTACGTCCCACGAAAGGAGTATTCGATGGATTGTTATTTTCGTCAATATTGGCGTGATCAACGGCTCTCATTTTTGGGTCCAATCAAAAATTTATCACTATCGATTAAAATGTTGGAACGTATTTGGCGCCCTGATACATACTTTTATAATGGTAAAAATTCTTATGTCCATACAATAACTGTGCCAAATAAACTGTTACGAATTACACAAGATGGTGACATATTGTATTCGATGAGGTAAGCAAATAATGTTTTTTACTCCTGTTAGAAAATACACTCTTATTTAGTATATATGTTGCAGCTATATTGTCAAAACCGTTTTATTATAATAACGCTAGTCAAATTATAAAAAAACCAAATATTGTCAACTGATGTTGTCTTTTACAATACACCTAATAAATTTCAGTGCTATTATAATTTCGCTAGAGTTATTTAGAGAAATTGTGAAGTTTGAAATTAATTGGTATCAAAACTACTAAACCGATCTCAACAAAATTTAGTAGAAATATTTTATGGCTTAGAATAACTGATAGCTGATAGGATAATTTATATGTTGGGTGAAGGTTCCTGCGGGATATTAATACGAAACTAATCAGTGTAAAACTACAAAATTGATTTCAATTAAATTTAGTAAGGACACTTTTATACTTTGGAATAACAGAAAGGAAATTTTTATCCCGATTAAAGGCTCCTGAGGGATACAAAATAAATTATTCAGTCAGGTCAAAATTACTGAAGCGATTTCTAATTTTTTGGTTTGGAAGCGATTTCAGTTTGGTTTCGTATATAAACTTATACACTTTGGAATAACTGATAGAAACATTTTTATCCCAGTTAAGAGTTCCAGTGGGACACAGACTAAATTCTTGAGTCACCTCAAAATTATTGAACAATGTCAATTAAATTTGATTTAGTTACGTATTTATATGACATGCTTTTTAATAACTAACGGAATAATCTGTATCCCGTGTGAAAGTTCCTATCGCCTACTATTACGATAGGAAATAATACCAAAACTACTGAAACAATTTTAGTCAAATTTAGTAATGGCATATACCTTAAAATAATAAATATATGGCATACTTTTTATACAGATTGAATATTCCCGTGGGAAATGAGCTACTATTTCAAAAATTAATTATTAATGTTGATTTTCTTTAGATTGTTTATTGATTGACTAAAGAATTTAGAAATAATATTAAATTGCTGCTCCGTTTTTTCCGAGATATCGTTCGGTAGGAACATGGAATTTATTTTAATTATATCAAAGCGGTTGAACTACTTTATTGTGAATTAATATGTACAATAGTTTTATCCCGGTTTTCTAAAGGAAAACCGGACACATAATAAAATTTCAATTTAGAATATTTTTCAGCTTTTTATTATTAGCTCTAGTAAAATTTTCATTAAGAGGTAGTCTAGGGTTTACAGCTTAGATACTAATATAATCTGGTTTATATCGCTGATGAGTCTTCCCATGGCATACAAATTAAAATTCTTGTACTGTGAAGGACATCAGAGTTTTCTTTTGAAATTCACATAAAAATATCTGATTTATAGCATACGGATTGGGAAAAAGAAATCAAACAATAGCATTCACTTAAAAAATCATAAAACTATGTATTTAAAAAAAAAAAGTATTCTTCATCCGTTATGTTGAACTGCCCCATACCATATGTTCAAAATTTATATTCAAAGATCGACTAGACCGGTGAGGGTGTTTGGATCATTGCACGAAAAATTTACAAAACCATCAAGTAATAAAATTATTATTATATTATATACTTGACATAAGAGAAAAACGTGACAAATTGATCAAGTTCTATTTAATTTTAATTGTTCGGAAATTACTATGTAGCTATACCTCATTTCAAATACAATTGATCCTGAGTTATCGTTAAAAAATTAAATAATTCTTATATTCGAAACAAATCAATATTCTATTCTTTTCTAAAAACAAACTGCAACTTTAAAATTTACGTAAATTCAATAATAAAAGAGATAAAACCAAGAAAACAGAAATTATTTAAATTCAGTGATGAAGCATGGTTAAATGTAAGTAAAATGAACCGTATTTGAATTTGAATATAGGTTAAGTATACAATATAACTTTTGTGTGTAATGATTAGTTTATTTCCCACGGGGACCTTTCGTATTTATATTCCACAGAATCGTTTAGTCGGGATACGCACTATGCCACCAGCTATTCCAAAGCATGTGAGCGTCAGTACTGAATAGAATTGAAATCGCTTGCCTAGTTTTGACGTTATTGAACAATTTATTAGGTTTCCCATGGGAACCTATAATCGGGATAAAAATTTCCTGTTTGTTATTCCAAAATATAAAAGTATTCATATCAAATTTGATTGAAATGGAATCAGTAGTTTTAACATTAATTAGTTTCATATTCATATCCCTTAGGAACTTTCAATCGGGATACAAACTATCCCAGCAGTTACTCTAAATCTAAATTAAATTTAATTGAAATTTGTTCAGACGTGATTGAATAATTTATTTTGTTTCCTGAGGGAATCCTTGATCAGGATGAAAATTATCGTATGTGTTGTTCCATAAGGTATAAGTATCCATACTAAAACTAAATGTAATCGTTTCAATAATTTTGGGCTGACTGAATAATTTATTTAGTTTCCCATGGGAACCTATAATCGGGATAAACATTTTCTGTTTGTTATTCCAAAGCATAAAGGTATTCATACCAAATTTGATTGAAATCGGTTTTGTAGTTTTGATACCACTTAGTTTCGTATTCATATCCTGTAGGAACCTTCAACCAGGATATAAATTATCCTATTAATTATTCTAAACCATATAAGTATCCCCTCAAAATTTTATTGAAATAGGCTTAGTAGTGAAGACATTATTTATTTTAGTATTCACAACTCACGGAAACTTTTAAACGGAATAAAAATTTCTTATCGGTTATTCCAAAGCATATTTATGTAAATATCTAAACTTACAAAATCGATTCAGTAGTTTTTTGACATCATTAGTTTCGTATTCATATCGTGTTTACTTTTACAATACATATTTTCCTGTAAGCTGATTTGGTTATATTGCCAAAAAGCATTACACTTCACAATTTCTCTAAATGAGTCTAGCGAAATTATAATAACACTAAAATTTACTAGGTGTATTGTAAGAGACAACATTAGTTGACAATATTTGGTTTTTTTATAATTTGACTAGAGTTATTATAATAAAACGGTTTTGACAATATAGCTGCAACATATACATACATTTATTTTTGAGAAGGTTGTGCATTATTCAAGGTTGTGCAGGAATGTTCGTTATTCACTCTATTTCGACTAATGAAATCATTGTATTAATTTTATTATTCACTGGGTTGCAATTGTTCAGAACAATAAATATGCTATCAATTTTTATTTTAATTAATCGTCTCCGAAGGGTCATTGATCCTTCGTAGACCTAAATACGGATATTTAATGCATTTCACTGATATTAGAATATGTATGTATTATACAATAGATGGAGTACACATTAATCTTTTTTTTTTTGAAGCAAAATCGCCATATTGGTTAACACGTTTTATAACCTACAAAGTGTCGTTGGCAATGGATATTTTTTAATTTCTATGTGATTTTTGATTCTAACAATACTTATAACAACAAATATAACATGAATAAATATGGAAGAATTTTGAATTCAACCTTATTTAACCGCCATATTTGTCAACAACTGTCATTTTTTTGGCTTCAGTTTCATATATATTGTATATTATATTCCTGTACTCCCTCTATCTTCTATTCAATAATCAGAGATGTCATTAGAGATACCGTAAAACCGTCTAGACCCGGACAGGGGGTCTAGACCCGGACACTTTGCACCAATCTTCAAAGTAAGTATAGTTTCTACATTAATCTGCTACAATAAACATTTGTTCTTGACGTCATTAAAGAGAGAAAAACATCCTCTAAACAGCTGTACCAATAAAAACTACGTATTTCAACTTTTACTATCTCATTTTACAGGTTGACTATTCCCCAGTTTTTCAAAGAAATAAAATGTGTGTCTAACTTGGACACGTAATTTTCGTCATAATTGTCATATTGTTTTAATTTTGATATGTATGTGTTCAGAATTTTATCGCGCATCATTAAATGATGTTTGAAGTTACATTCGATGTATATATAAAAAAATACATGCTATATACATATATCCGTTTAGACCCGGACACATCAGTTTATTACACTATGGCCGCGATTCGCACTGGCTGTAATTTCCACTATCCATACGTTATATTCCCGCCAGAGTTACGCGGTTTATGCCTCCTTCTGGTGTCATATCACATGTTTACTTCATAGAGAGACATACTATGTACTGACCCTTCTCCCTTCCCCCAAATGTTTTGAAGTCTTTGATAGATTCAAAGACATCAGACGATATAAAACACTGTCCTAACACCGACGGGAGAGGTTAGTTTGCATGTTATTACATTATTTAAGTAAGTGTCCGGGTCAAGACGGATTTGGGGTGTAGACCCGGACACTTACTAATTATTTTTTATTTTTTTATTTTTACTTACAATGAAACAAATGGGTCAGGGATATAACAAATAATATACGCTCTTTCTAATGGTAATACTTTTATTGGTGATATCTATGAAGGAAACATGAATAAACATAAAATTATACCAAAAAATGTAAAAAAGTGTCCGGGTCTAGACGGTTTTAGGGTAGTTAAAAAATGATGTTTTTGTAAATTTAAATGTTGTATTCAATTATATTTAGATCAAAAAGTTTTAGAAAAAGTATAGTATTGGTACTAACTCACTTGTATAAGTTATGGCACTCGCCTCGTAAATTAGACAATCTTATTTTCGTGACAAATATATACCTATCTTTACACGTTCATTAAGTAATATATAGGTACTATTGTTTAAAATAATTTTTTTGTTAGTAAAACTGTTATTTCTTACGAGGTAGCTATCTTAAGAAAATTCAAATAAAAACATTTTAAGAAAAACAAAAATACATAAAAGAAAAAAATTTCTTTTATTTATGATGTGTAAAATTAAACCCCGGCTATCCTGGAGTTTTCACATTATTTTTCATTAATCTTAATTGTCCTTGTTTTCCGAGTCATATCATTTTAATTAGCCGGTAAAGTAGAAGGTTTCACACATATTTTCCACACCAAATTTATTATAATTATATTTTCTCTGAATTCCTCTTAATGTAACTATAAAAATTACATTTACAAATATATCTTATGGAAAATTTCGTCGAAAAAGTTTTGTTAGCATCACTAGATAGTAATTCAGATAATTACGACATAAACTGTGAGAATGGAAGTCTCAAGGTCAATTTCTACATTTCGTAATTATGATTCGTGCATTCTCAAAACAATTTTTTTGTTTCATACATATTTAAATTTTTTTTCCTATTAAAAAAATATTGTTTCAAAAAAAAAAATTTAAATAAAGAAACATTTCTTTGACTACTCCAAATAAACTTGAGTTAGTATCTAGATTCTAGAGTATGCGTTTTGGTAGTTTTTTTCAATTTTTAACTCTCACGTCCATTATTTTTACGCCAGAACTTTAGGTTTTTTCCTGTTTTTCGGTGGGGCCTAGAGGGTGTCTTTTAAACTTAGAGACCTGAAATTTTATATGTGAATAAATGTAGAATCTAGGGTGTGTCCTTTCGGGGTTTCAGTTTTTAACCCTCACCCCTACCACTTTTACGCCAAAACTTAACGTTTTTTCGTGTTTTCCGGTAGACACGGTCTGACATGCCTCAGGGCCCCACAAATAAACCTACAGAGCTGAAATTTTATACAGGCATCCCCCGAAGAACACGGTACTCGAAGAACACGGGTACCCTTCCCCCGAATTACACGGTTTCAAACAACACGATTTTTAAGTACATATTATATATTTGATATAAAGTTACATCAGTCCTCAATGTACACGAATATGTATATCACATGTGGATTCGATTTACACGAATAAAAATCGTGGTGATTGAATCTGTCGTTATAAAAGAAAAATGCTGGAAATAAAAACTACTAAAATTTTTGAGAATTTTATAACAGAAATGATAAAGAATATGTAGAAATTTACATATTTAAATTTTGAAAATGTTATTTTCGACATCGATAATTTTCGATAACGAAAAGTAGGTTTTGACGGTCTCAATATGTTCGGAATACCAATAACTTGCTTCGCTTAAACCTTCAAAAATTTTTTCGCTACGACGCACCGTTTAAGAGATATTTACGATCAAAAGTTTACGTCTATGTAAGTGTAGTTGAAAAACAGTCGCAATATGTTTGAAATACCCACAACTTGCAAATTAAACGGAATGTTTTTTTTTTATATTTTTTGTTATTTTCACACTTGTAATAAAAAAGGCTTATCTTTTGGTGGTCTCGAACTACACGGTTTCAAAGAACACGGAACCAATTAATCGTGCTCTTCGGGGGATTGCTGTATATGGATTGAGTTAGTACTAGGGTAGTAGCAATTTTTGAACTACGAAACCGCATAGCATAAAGATACGCTTACACTAATTTTACTAGTAATACCAGAGTGTAAGGAAACTTATACTGTGGTAACACTTACCGAGTTACCGAGAAATTCGGTAGTTAGATCAAATACGCCCTCTTCAGATACTGGTTGTGGAATTTTCTTTTTTTAAATAATCTGGGTGACCGATACGATATAAATCTGAAAGATATGATGAAAGAAAAATATGAAATTTAAATTGGAAAATTTATTTTCTACTCTTTTCTCCTATGTATGTATTTGTAAATTCATGTTTCTAAATTTAATTTTATATCAAAATAAAATATAATTTTATAATAGTATTATATTTATACAAATTGAAAATATTATTTTGCTTGCATTGACTTCTTTTCAATTGTAAAATTTACGTTTCTACTGATCATTCTACAATATTGATAGATATACGTATATTACGTTGTATATATTATGGAGACAGTGGAAAACTAGAGAAAATAATAAAATAGAAAACTATTCTCATTCGTGTGTTTAACGAACCATTTAAATTTCCATCAAGTTAGCCTCAACATATTTATTTTCAATTAGTATTGTGTTATTAGACAAACAAAGTAAAATTTTGCATTCGAACTGACAAATTGAATGGACTAAGGAAAATAAAACTTATCTTCAATGGACAGAAATTTTTGAAAATGTAAATTGGAAAATTTAAATCGTGTCGTTGACTTTACTGCACATATTTCGAATCGAGACAGGAAACGAATTTTTAAAGTGAAGTCCGCTATTTCAAATAATAATGTAAAGAAATTGATTTAAGAGTAAAATCGATTCACGAGAACAACACTAAAGTAGTACAATGAATCTTTTATACGCCAGTAAACTTGCTTGCCAGTCATTCAATTAAAATAATTAAATATTTTGTACTGTCAATTACAAATTTTCAAATAATCTTTTCGTTCTTTTTCAAACCAAATAAAATGTTGCTTTCAATTAGTTAATAAAAAAAATTTACTGCAAATAACATTCTTTAATAAAATAAGTGACCTGAAAAATAACGAAAAATCAACTTAAGATTCATTAAACTGGTGTAAAGACTTGATAGATTAACAAAAAAATAAAATATTTTTTTTATAAGTAGGAATGATAGACAACTGTTACTACTGAGCTGTACTGTCGAATGCATAAGCTCGTTTATTTTTGCAGATTAACTATAAAAGCGAAATGTCCGATGGAATTACGAAACTTTCCGATGGATCGGCAGTCATGTCCGTTAATACTGGGTAGCTGTAAGTATTAGGTAGCGGTTACACTGAATACGAATTCATCCGAAAATTCATTCGTACGAATTCGTACGGGTTTATACGAATTAAACAAATGCATACATTTAGACATGCGTGATTACATTGCTTACGACTCTTTCGTACGAGCTCGTACGAATTTTTGATACGACCAAAATATTTTGTTTTTTGATGCGAATTCGTACGAAAAAAATGCAATGGATTTAGAAAAAATAAACAAAGGCGGTCTTTAAGGGATCAAAAACATAAATATTATCATAATAGAAAGTTAAACAAAAAAATTGTGGAATGAGGTGGCAGAGGAAATGTTTAGATAATTTTTTAATTAAATATATTACAATATAATAAAGCTAACCTAACCTAACAAAAACATTTTAAGTATGTGTAATAAAAAATTAATGGGGAATTTGACTAATTTTGAGAAACTATTTTAAAACACACATATTTATGTATTATGCATATATACGTTTTTAATTTTTAAAAATAATGCCGAAAATTGTTAGAAAAAATTATTTTAGTATTTGTTCTCAAAATTTGCGCGAAAACGTTTACTAGCTGTCAGTTACGTCACATTCTCTAGATAGCAACAGGTGTCCTGTAACTAAGAAAAAAAAATGTTTATTTTTCCTGTAACTAGGAAAAAAAATTGTTGATTTTTAAAAAAAATTAATTAAGTTTGCTAACCGGAATTTAAGCAGCGACATTAGTGGCGATAGTGTTGAAATATAAGAGAAAGCAACGTCACAGCCCGTTTCTGCTTACGTGGATTTTAGCTAAAAAATTACTTTTTTAATTAATTTTTTTAAAATCAAATAATGATAGTTAAGATGAATTAGTATAATAAATTGCTGTCTTTTATTATAAATTTTCATTAAAATTTGTTTTAATTGCTTTTCTTTGATGCTGTCAAATACCCCATTAACTAAATATTGAAGCTGAAAGATTTTAAAATGTAATTGAATGTGACTTGCGACATGTTCAAGTGTTCTAAAAATTTCTGTTCGTCTCGAAAAATTTCCTCAAAGTAATTCCAGAATTCAGCTTTTTTTGCTCTACATGAATAATAAATAATCGTTTAAACAGAATTGTTTGTTTTCTATAATTAGTGAAAACGGTGATTCTAATAAATAAGATTCGGTAACTGAATCCATTGTTTGATATCATGCAATATGTACTAACGGTTTTCAATTTAAATTTAAATACGAATTCGTATTACCATTCCGTATCCAATGTAACCATACAGTCATCCGAATGAATTTCGTACGAGCTCATACGAATCAATTTTTGTACGAATTCGTATCCAATGTAACCGCAGCCTTATATTGCGACTTTGTTAATAATTTTAATAAATTTTAATTTTATTTAAATATACAAATATATAATCCAGTGTGTAATTAGTATGGCATATAAAATGGACAAGACACCCCGTTGTGCATTAAGCATTGAAATAGTGTATTATTTGTTGTTGTATGGAGTGACATCTATTGTTTCGCTCCTGTTTATTAAAAACCCCTTTGTGCCCCCGTTTAATCAGTGTTAATCTGTTGGTGACTATAAAAAATCTATTATTTTAGATGCTTACACGTCAAAGCAGCTGGTGTATCAGTGGCAAAATGAGAAAAGTGTAAGTTTTATTCCGGGTATGGCGTTGTCACAGTTCGACCTGATGAGTTCGCCCCATCGTAATTTCACCTTTAAACGTCGCGAAGGTTTGCATCATAAAGAACCATGCCCCGGTTTGGGCCATATGGCGTGCGGGGATAATGTCCATAACAGTGTTTTACTTTAGAGGAGTGCATTACCAAAAAAAATATTTTTAGTGCTGTTTAACGAATGCACCTTAGTTTACAGGGTGTTAAAAAATAAAAATTATTTTTCAGAATCTTCTTCATCTGAACTATTAGATCTTACGAATATGTTCTCTAGATCTTCTGATGGTGAAGTTACTTGTACATTGTGATGTCTAACATACCCTAAAAACCAGATTATAGTTATTACGTGAACACAGGTACCTATGGTTCGTGCACCATTTTTACAACTACAGTAGTAACCTTTTATTGAATCTTTACCTACTAAGTTTTTTTTTGCTAATACATAAACATAGTAATTTGTTTTATTGATATGTCGGGACTGAATTCTTCCTTTATTAAATAATGAATCTATTACTGTCAACCCCTAAGAAGCAAAATCAATTGCATCGGTGTTGGTACATATTTCAATTCTAAATCTATCATCAGAAGCTATGTGTTTGCCATAATACGCTTCGGCTTCTTTTATTTGGTAACGTCCCAAAGATATTAAATAAACATCTTTCTCTGACAAAACAGGAAAATCCGTCAACATTTCATCAGTGATTGAGCGAAATTGTTTTAGCTTGCGATTAAGATTAGTTTTTTTTACCATTTGTCCTAAGATGTTCTTTTGATTGACATTAGACAACATAATACTACACGCGTATGTATGTGGTACATATACCGTGTTAATACGACGGTGATAGTATGACTATACAATGACAACAATTGAACTACACTCATCGACTGCTACCGAATGAATGACTACTAAGTAGCCTAACGTGCCCAGAAATGCACACTGGTGATTACAGAAAAGAGATAGTTGCGTTTCTTCTGATACATTCTGTGATTCTGGCCGTTACCACCGTCACCATGAGTAGGTGCCCTGGACGTAAGAAGACTTAGGTGTCTTAATGATAGGTATCAAAAAGAAATCCTTTTAATAAAACAGAATTTTGAGTATCTCAGAATCATACAATTGAACCGCCTCTATAACCTCACGCATTCAATGCAAGGATATAAAAACACCAGATTGTTACTGTACTAACTTAGTACTTTATATTAACATACAATTTAACTCTGCACGCTCATGGCCCAAAACCCCCTTTAAATGGGGCACAGTTTTTTATCACTTCTAACTTTCGAAGATATTAACCTAAATAAATTTTTTAGGTGAATTTTCTGTTTTGCAAGTATCGTTCAACTTACAACGACATACCGGATATTTTTTAATTCAAGTATACCTACCATGTATTCTAATTGTGGTCCTGTCATGGGTATCATTTTGGATACATCGTGAAGCCACTAGTGATCGTGTGGGTCTGGGTATTACAACGGTGTTGACACTATCCACAATCAGTTTGGATTCACGCACGGATTTACCAAAAGTGCGGTATGCAACCGCATTGGATTGGTTCTTATTGATGAGTTTTGGATATTGTATTGCCACGCTGCTGGAGTTTGCTGGGGTACATTATTTTACAAAGGTAATTTAGCTGATGGAATTGGGAATCAGGATATATTTTTTTCATTATGTAAATCCTTAAGGGGGGGTAAGGTTTTTAAACTTTTTTTTTGCATTTTTTTTTAATTTTTTTTTCTGAATGTACAACATGTCGAGCGTGTTGTGTCAAAATTTCAAGTAAATTCGAGCAAAACTAATGAAGATACAGTGTTTCAAGCGACCGGCCCTCATGCTCGATTTTTATACTTGCCTGGTATATGCGCGACGCGCCTACCTGGTAAGTATAAAATTTACTTTAATTTTATACTTACAAATCTTATACAAAACAAATACTTACTATAATTACCCGCGTAAGTATAAAAAATTATATCATTTTATTGATGCTTAGTTTTGGATTTTTGAGTATAAAAAACTTTAAATCCATTTGCTCGCAAACAACATTTTTGCAGTTCGTGAACAATATAACTCAAAATCTACTTGACCAATTTTGTTGAAATCTTGTACACTGTTTCTACACATAAATCAACAGGTAATCAGGTCGAGTTTTTTTTTTGCTATTTTTTTTTCAGTTTATAATAATTACAAATTAACCGAAATTTTTAACAAAAATTGCGTTTTTCACTTCAAAATGCTGCTAAAAATAAAAAAATCGAAAAAATACAAAAGGCTCTTCCTGCTCCCTAGGGAAACATATCGCCTTTTAAACGCATTTCGATTTTTTTGTCTCGGATGATCCGGTATCAAGTTATGATGTTCACCGCAAAACAACTTTTTTTCGAGGCGCGTCCGGAAATTCGCTGTCACGGACTTATTTATCGATATTTGTAATTGATAATTTTTTCAAAGATACTTCAGATGTTATACTATAACGTGTATATGAAATAAATAAGCCAACATTATTCATATCTTCAAAAAAAATCATGAAAATATGCTTTTTTTTCGCTTTTAACTCCCTCCTCCCCTCCCCCCTTAAAGAAACTCATATCGAAAAAATATCACAAAAATATGTTTTCGTTGTAATTTACTACAGTTAAAGCGTCACGCGCTGCGTCACGTAACATAATTGTAGTTGATGCTACTGTTCCCTACTCTAGGTTATATGAATGGTATGGAATGATCTGCAAAAATCAGTCAACGTTAAATATACGTCAATTTTTGGCAAATTTTTTGGCCTCCGAAATCTAAAAAATGTATTTAAATTTTAAAAATATCATTATTTTCGATATCAATAATTTTCGATAACGAAAAGTAGGTTTTAACAGTCCAAGTATGTTCGGAATACCCACAACTTGTTTCGCTTAAGTCTTCAAAAATTTCGTTATTTTTGAGCTACGATGCACCGTTTACGAGATATTTACGATCAAAAGTTAACGTTTACGAAAAGTATCGAAAACTATTTTTTTTGAAAATATCTATTATTGACCAGATCAGTGAAACAATGGAGTATAAATTAAGCCATTATAATTGTAGCAAATTGAGCCGTTGTAATCTATATAAATGATTAAATATAAACTAAAATTAACTCAGTTACAATAAATATACCCAGAAAATAACAAAAAAGCTGAAAATTGAATCGTAATAGCTTAAATAATTGTGGTAGCAACATATGTCGGTCAGTGACCGATTGTAAATGAAGTGAACGACATTTAGATGGCATACACATATATTTCGATTGTTTCCTTTGTTTCCATGCGTGTTACCACGCCACATTTCATTAGAACGCCTTTAAAATGCTATCAAAACTTTTATTATTTAAAAAGTTTTTCTTGTTTTTCTTACAAAAAATTACCAATTAGATGGTTTTTTTTCTTGTTATTACACTAATGATTTGAAATAGGAAAAGATGATTGTGAATGTATTGCTCACATGGTTATTAAAAAATTTAAAATATAAACAATTTAAAAAAAAAGTAAGGTAAGTTTTCTATATAACGTAAAAACCCCGGTATCTAATACTGGAACAGTTTTGACATTTACATATTTATTTCTTTAATTAAGTAAGGAAACATTAAATGAGAGGTGAATTTAAATTGAAAACAATCATTCTATTAATGTTGTGGATAAATTAAATAATTTGAAGATAAAGCATTAATCACTTAGCAATGATCAACTAATCAATAGCGTTTGTTTCATTTTACAGACATTATAATTAAAGTATTACAGATTCCATTGCACTCTCACATTACAGATTTCAGTACACTCTCACGCAGAGTTACCCTCGCTATAGAAGTGTTCACTTTAAAAACAAACTTTGAAGTTTATTTTCTTTTATTTAAAATACTTTTATATATTTACTTATATAAATATTGTAACCACTCAAGAACAGTAAAAAATAAATACTATACATATAGTAGATACTTGAATTTACAATGCAAATAATTATGATACATTGAAAAATGTCTGTTATAGACAACTATTATAATTACATACGACTTATTTATAATTAGTATTTATAAACTGAAACAATGGCGCAGTTAATTTCAGACATAGAACAATAAATTAAAAAAATAAATAACGTAAAAGCCCCAATTATGGAACGGTATCTAATACTGGAACAGTTTTGACATTTACATATTTATTTCTTTAATTAAGTAAGGAAACATTAAATGCGAGGTGAATTTAAATTGAAAAACAATCATTCTATTAATAATAATTTTTGTTATCAGACGTTTCTTTCAGAAATAACTTCATTAATATGTAAATGTCAAAAAACTGTTCCAGTATTATATACCGTTCCATAATGGGGACTTTTACGTTACAGGATGATAATTATTTATTTCGTGAAATTGATGAGGATAAAATTTTATCTAAAGATTTAGCACTGTCTTATTAAGATATCCTACGTCATATTGGAATGAATATTGTAATTTTTCTTTAGATTTCACATAATAATTTCATTCTAACACTTCACAGGTTAAATAAATATCCTCCTGCATATAGAAAATTTATTTGTTTTTTTTTTAAAAGTTGTCGACAATATCTTGCAAATTTTTCTATATACGTGTGATCAGCAAATTTAACTCTTTTCCCTATTTCAAATCAGTAGTGTATTTAGTTTCTACATAGTCACTGAATATAAAAAAAAAATTATTATTTTTGGAAGTTGCGTTTGGTTTTAGGTTGGAAGCGGTGAAATTCCTGTGGATGAGGAAGAATGGGAGGATTGCGAGTGTATCGAACAAATTGGCGGTTCAGTTTCACCACCGGCCGATTTTATAGTGGGAACAACCAATGATCTAAACAATGTTGCGTCGAGTCCATCGTCTGGGTGTCGACAAATCGTTGGTCGACGACGAAGTTCACTAATTTGTCCAATTTACAATGTAAGCGTAATAATAGAGTTTTACGGCCGGTTTTACATTCACATTTAAAGCCGACTTTAATATTAAAGCCAACTTTAAAACTGATTTTATTTTTGTTAGTTTTACAATCAAATTTAAAGCCCCGTTAGTGTAAAAGTCAACTTTAAACTAAAGTAAGAATTATCTCGACATATTTGTTATTGCTGATTATTATCATTGAATTTTGTTTATAAGTATAATTTTTCTATAAAATATTATTCGTACCTTATAGTACAAGATCCCGCAGCTGATTTCTGCAGGTATCTGTTTTTTTTAATGAAACTTAATTTAAATGAATCCTTAATGGCAATGTAATAGATTGCTCCTGGGTTGCCTATCGAAAATTAGCCGCAAGTACCTTTAATTGCCGTCATTAAGCGAATAATCGAAAAGACATTTTTTAACGTTTTAAAGTGTCAAATATTTTCAAAGATTTTTAAAATTTACAAATTTTTCTCATAGTAACAAGAAAAGTAAATAATTTTTTCCTAGTTACAAATACAAAAATAAACCAAGAGCCATGTGATTTGATTTTTTAATTTTTTTTTATTTATCTATAAATATATCTACAATATGTTTTATTATTTATAAGAAGCTAAAGAAGGAAAATCACAGATTTGTTAATTTTCTCGTTAATTGTGTGCTAAACCCAGCCTATAGACAAAATTTCAACTTTCTAAAACTTCGGGAAGTACTGTATAATTTTGATGATCATCAGTGAGTGAGTGACGAATTTAATAAAATTTACATATTAATAATATCGAAAGCAATAGAGCTATAAAATTGAAATTTGGTACATTTCATAAGACTGGAGACTACATTTTATCCTGACAATTTGAGCTCTTAAGTATTATCCAGACCGAAGTTATCAGGGTCCAAAAATAGGCTGAATTGCTTCGAGAAAAGATACAGCAGTGCTCTGTTTTGTTTTGCCTCGTCTTGGTGGGGGCACGGGAGCACTGCCCCAGATTTTAGTAATTTTTTTTATTAAAAATTGATGTTTTGATCATTTTAATAAGCAATATACACATATTGTAGATGTACTTATTGATAAATAAAAAAAATTAAAAAATCAAATCAAATGGCTCTTGGCTTATTTTTGTACTTGTAACTAGGAAAAAATTATTTACTTTTCTTATTACTATGAGAAAAGTTTGTAAATTTTAAAAATCTTTGAAAATATTTGACACTTTAAAACGTCAAAAAATGTCTTCGATTATTCGCTTAATGACGGCAATTAAAGGTTCTTGCGGCTAATTTTCGATAGGCAACCCGGGAGCAATTTATTACATTGCCATTAAGGATTCGTTTAAATTAAGTTTCATTAAAAAAACAGATACCTGCAGAAATCAGCTGCGGGATCTTAGGCTATTAAATAAATAAAATAAAAATTTTATTTGTTTGCTTATTTTCAATAATATTTTTGATTATTTTTACGTCTTGGATTAATATCAAACATTCCTTTTGGGTTAAACTGGCTGAACGATTTCTGGGTTACCCGCGATTTCTTTTATGATTCATTGTATTTATGATAAATTTCTTTTAAAAAGAAATAATGTAGTTTTCTATTCCAATCTCACTGGCAGTAGCGAAATGAGTGAAATGCGTATTTTTTGAAATTCAAGCATGTTGAAATTTTCGTTTCTATAGTTATTTTTTTTAAATGTAAGATTGGCTACGATCATTCATACTTCGTTTTATCCATGCAACACTTAAAAGTCACTTAACAAAAGTAAGCAGACCGATCATTGTAAAACAATGCTAAAAATAAAGTCGACTTTAAATTAAAACTAGCTTTAGTTAAAGAACCTTTAAAATTATGAATGTAAAACTGGCCGTTAGCCTTTATTAGACTGAAGAGTTTTTTTTGAATTAATAATTTATAGATTATTCAAATAATAAGCAGGATTCCGCTGCACTTGGATATTCGGGACGAATGCAACGTGCTTCAGTCACGACACCAATAATTTCGCCGCCAACCACGCATACGCATCAGGTGACTGGTGTTCGAACCACGATGGAACGGACCACTCAAACTGATCATATCGTTCCACGATGGAAACAATTCATGTACTGTTTGATCGGTGATGACCAGTATCGGAAACAACGTCAACGTGAAGCGGCTGGTAAATATTTTTGGGATGATTTCCTGTTTTTGACTCAAATTTAAGTCTTTTTCTTCTTTTGATAGGTCGAAATAGTCATGAACATGGTATTAGTCGACACGTGAACAGTGTATCTTATATTGATCAAACGGCCCGAATTCTATTTCCGGCTTCGTTTACGATATTGAATGTTTGTTATTGGATTTATTACGTGAGCTATCAGGAAGATTTTAAGTGGCGTGATCCAAAGAGCTTCAGTAATTAAATAAATATTGTATCAAATAAACAATTCCCTCCTTATTATATAAATAAATTATTCTATATACTTCTGCGAGATGCAAATGTTTCTGTTAAGTGTATTTTTCGCCAGCAATGTAGAAATCTGAATTATTGTTGGAAATGTTACTTATCATGAAAATCATAAGCTAAAGTGTTAATTAAGAATGCCAAAATATTTGAAAAATGTGTATATAAATAGTCGTTAATAGTATTGTTATAAAAGTTTAAGTTTTAAGTTTTAATAAATCTTAATTTCAAAATTACGTTACGCTTATTAAATTTTTTATTGTTTTGATCCCTCAGATACCTATTTTTTATGTTTGAAATATTCTAGAAAGGTAAGTCATCATTGGACGGTAAATCACCACATCAAATTTTTAAATATATATAGTAAGATTTAAATATATATATATATATATATATATATATATATATATATATATATATATATATATATATATATATATATATATATATATATTGTCGATTAGATGCGGAATCGTAATACGAATTCGTATTTAAATTTAAACTGAAAACCGTTAATACATATTGCATGATACCAAACAATGGATTCAGCTACCGAATCTTATTTATTAGAAATATCGTTTTCAAAATTTCTAATTATAGAAAACAAACAATTCAGGGTAAACGATTATTTATTATCATGTAGAGCAAAAAAGTTGAGTTCTGGAATTGCTTTGAAGAAATTTTTCAAGACGAACAGAAATTTTTAGAGTATTTGAACAAGTCACATTCAGTTATATTTTAAAATCTACTGAATTTTAGCTTCAATATTTAGTTAATTAATTTTTCATTACACATACTTTAAATGTTTTTGTTAGGTTAGGTTAGTTTTATTATATCGTAATATATTTAATTAAAAAATTATCTAAACATTTCCTTTGCCACCTCATTCCACAATTTTTTGTTTAACTTTCTATTATGATAATATTTAGGTTTTTAATCCCTTAAAGACCGCCTTTATTCAATAAAAATAATTATTTTTTCTAAATCCATCATTTTTTTCGTACAAATTCGCATCAAAAAACAAAATATTTTGGTCGTATCAAAAAGTCGTACGAGCTCGTACGAAAGAGTCGTAAGCAGTGTAACTACGCATGTCTAAATGTATGCATTTGTTTAATTCGTATTAACTCGGATAAACTCGTACGAATTCGTACGAATGAATTTTCGGATGAATTCGTATCCAGTGTAACCGCTACCTAATAGTGAATATAATGTCTGTGTATCAAGAAAGACAGGGTAGGATCATCGCATAGACAAATGAGAAAAAGGTTTAGGGTGCTATATTTTTTGTGTGCTTTATTTTGTATGGGAGAGGGAGGAGGGTCGTTAAGGAGGTGTCTAGAGCTTCAAAGTGGATTAATTCGGCCTTGAAGGGATGTAACTTAACATTGTTTTTAAAGTTTTATACAAGGGGTTTCATAATTTTTTTTATATTAATTTTGCTTCCAAGACTACTAAAGTAACGGAAGCTTTATAATCATTTTTGCATTATGAAAAGTTTTTCCCTTTCAAAATGAAAATTTTCACGCGCATTTTACGTTTTAGAGTTTTCTGAACAATTCTGGCTTCATGTTTGTCTGTCACTCCGAGTGTGTCCGAAGATCTCAGCAACTGACATAATTTTTAGAACTATTCAATCGTTTTTAATGAATTTTTTGAAATGGTGTAAATTCGACTTTTGAAATTAGGTCAGCAAGGCAAATATTAATTTGTTCGAATCGTGATATTTGTTTTCTTTACAACTTGCAACCAATCAGAATTTTAAATTTTATTGCTCGTCCACTGTCGACTTATTGTTGTTGAATTGTACCTAACGAATTTTATTTAGAGCTCGATTGTAGTGACATCGTCAGAGAGAAATTGAATTTACATACGTCATGTGTCGGAAAATCAATTCGGAGTTTGTGGAAAATAGCCGAGATGGCAGCACGTGTACTGTATGTTGTTGTAATTGGCACATTTCTGAAAACTTTTGGCTAGTTTATCCTAGCTATCAGTATCGTATTTATCGTTGTGGTTTTTTGTTTCGCTCTCGAAGTAGAAAACATAATGAAATATATGTAAACAATTCTAGATGGTGCTATAGTTGATATTCTACTTTTTGTGAAAAAATTAGGCATCTGGGGGCCAATTTTTTAGTACTGTTAAAAGTTTTCAAATTTAAGGTCGGCGCAATTCGGAAATTAAAAGTATTATTGATTTATATTTTTATGGTATTTGATATGAGTATCTACTGATTGCTGTTAAGTATAAATTTTTTGTTAGACTTTATTCAAATTAATTATTACAAACAATAGATTTTTTTTTTTACAATAGGTACATATAAAATATTAATGATTAGTTTTTGCAAAAGTGGAATTCTAGACCAATTGTGAGTAAAAAAACTTTTAACATCCGGATCATCTTTCCTATGCTACGAGGGGGATATTTCCCCGTGGGGGAGCCACATTTTTATCGTCCCGACGGTTCCTCTCCTTTGTGTAATATCAGTTCGGGTAATTTACGTATAATAAATGCATTTTTACGTTTTTAAGGGTGTTGAAAACAATTTAGTCAGAAGTAGATGTTTTCAATGGGTGAAATTACAATTTCATGAAAAATATTAATTTCGTCACTTGACGTTATCAAATACATTCATTTAATTCTAATAAAAAAACAAATCTTACCCGAAATCATAAACGCTCGATATTTATAGCTTATTCTAGGTATTTGAGTATTCTTTTCATTTTTATTAATAAAAATAAAACTGTAAGGTTATCTGAAATTCAAGTTTTAAAGTCGAGGTTATCATCAATTACATGGATATGTTTTTGGCTGCGGTACAGATGACTGTAAGGCTTAATGCACAATCAATGAAATAAGGAATAAGAAATAAGAAATAAGGAATAAGAAGTATGCCATCTAGTGACATTGAATGAAACTTTAACTTAACTGCTCATAGGTATATGTATTTAGGTATTTTTTTACATCAAAATTCATGAAAAAGTAACGGTCATGATTACTTATGAACTCCTTATTTCTTATTTCTTATTCCTTATTTCTTATTTCATTAAAGTTCCATTCAACGTCACTATATGGCATACTTCTTATTCCTTATTTCTTATTTCTTATTTCTTATTTCTTATTCCTTATTTCATTGATTGTGTATGACCCATAAGTGAGCAAACTAATTATTAATTTTAATAGATTTGAGCGTTACTTTGTGGTATGACAAGCAAGACTTGTTTGATAATGAAAATGATCATATTGACCGAAATACAGTAAACATTCTTTTTATAATACACTCTGATTAGATAGAAATGCAATTATATTTCCATCTCTTTTTAAATACAAATTCAGAATATACAGGTTGATAACTATGACTTGCGATTTCGATGTGTATAGAATACAAATGTATATGATAATTATTTGCACTTTTAACATTTTTGTCCAAAATATTTAAAAATCAGTCAAAAATTAGTAATAATACTAATCAATAAGTAAGTAAGTAATAATACTAATCAATTAAAAATCACATAGTAAATAACAAACAAATATGGAATACTATAAAGTAACGTTTAAATCTATTAAAATCACATAGTAATTGAAAAAAATTATCAAACTGGATCGACTGGGACTTGAACCGAGGATCTCGTGGAAACTAGCCAGGAATCTTACTCCCTAGACCTATTAAAAAAGTGGTCTAACGGGTAAGACGTCTGGCCAGGTAACAGGAGGTTCTGGGTTCGAGTCCCAGCCGATTCAGTTTGATAATTTTTTCTATCACTATGTAATTTTTAATTGACATGTGAACTTGGTCGTACATACCAAGGAGATTGAGTGCTTAGTTTTAGTTTAGCTAAACATTAAATGAGCATATATAAATACTAACGTATGTTTAAATACGAACAAAAGTTTTCCATTCATAGTATTGTTTCACAAGCACTCGATAATATTTGAAATTAGAATAATAATACTATCAAATTTTTTAAAAATTGTGTTGATAACTCCTTGAACAAATTTAACCCTAGAATCATACGTACTCGTCAAAACGACGAACGAACTTCTCTACCTGCTCCAATATTACAACTTGTCGGTACCTGCTTGCTGTGAAACTTCTGTTATCTAATTTATTTGTTATTATAACACATAAGACGTATAAATTTTGTTTATAGCTATTGTCGTTTTTTTTTATACTGAAATAGTGTGCGTCAAAAGGACGACGATGTATGATTAACCTATATTTTTTTTTAAAGATTTTGTACTCCACATATAAAACTTTTCCTAATTTTTCTAAAATTTATCAAAGATATGCATGTTATAAGTAATTAATTTATTCAATGATTATGATAATGTGAAAGATGATTACAGCTGTTTGACTTATAGAGACGACATAATACTGAAGTTTTAATATATTGAATCGAAAACTAAAGAATGCGTTTCAAGTGACTTAATAAAAGGTTAACAATTTATTTTGTGGAAACTATTTTAATTTTTATTATTTTTTGAGATCTTATTCGAAAAATTACTAACAAATTCTAGAAAATTTACAAATGTGCCTAATGGGGGAATAACTACATATCTATAGGAATATTTATGACTGAGAAATTTCACATTCTGTAAAGTCAAACATGTTCACTGACTCATAATAGTTCATAAATTAATTATTTGAAAGACATGTTTTATGATACAACT